>OZ010788.1:234206312-239546236 GCA_963932465.1 Maratus speciosus
GAGAACCGTAAAAGATACAGGGTTGAAACTCGGAACATATCGTTTTCAATTATTTTACTTTACTTTTGAGCCAGCATATTTGAAAAAAAAAAAAAAAAATTACTTTTGAAAATATGATTTTTTTTTAAAAAGTTGCACCACTTTTTTTGTAATTTTTTCGTTAAATATTTTTAATTTTTTTTAATTAATATTTTTCAAAATGCTGCCTCTAAATTAAAATATATATATTTCTGTTTATTTAAATGAAAAACAATTTAAATTCTACAAATAATATTTCGAGTTATAACGATTTTAAGTTATACCACTTTTTTCATAAATTTTAAATTAATTTTTTTTTTAAAAGCTATGAGAAGTTTTATCATTTGATTTTGTTTACAAATAATATGGTTAACCATCACAAAAAAATTCAAAATTTTAACTCAATAAATAAAATTTTTTTGGAAATGTGTCCCGGACCCCCTTAAGACGCCTTAGGTTCCAGAAACACGCTAATTTGTTCTGCTTTTTAAAAAAATATATCCGATTACGGAAGATGATATAACTCACGACCAGTGGCGATCTTCTGATTCGAGTTGCCATTCATTTAGCTTTGAGTTTCACCTTCCCAAGGTTACATCCATCGATGTCGCGACAGTTAACGGCTGTTTTCGTGATTGATTAAGATCAATCAATTACACATCCCAAAATCAGCTTATATAAAATGGTTAAGGCTTTTCTTAACTGCTCTGCTCAACAAGCACAGAACGTTTTGACACATTTACAAGTTCATTTTTTTAACGGAAAGATGTAACATTGAAAGGCCTGACTATGGAAGCTATTTGGAATCGAACTGTGTTTTCCATTTTTTGATAAATAAATTACCTATGGAGTTTAAAGCGATTTTGATCACGTCACAAAGACGTTTTTCACCCTTTTTTAGGTCGATTTCGTAAAAAATATTACCTATTGCAGTCGTGTGCGACTTTTGAAAAATTTCTTCATAACTTTTCATTATATGACCCCAGGAACTCAAAACCACCCCCATCTAAAAAGTTTATATATATATATATAACCATTAATTAAACATTACCGACTACCATCTAAAACCGCAATATTGTGAATGAAATGACAATAAAAATGGATACCATAAACCTATAATATACAACTGTATGTATAAAATAAAGTGCCTTATACTTTATTACATGAATTAATATGGAAGAAAAAAAGAAGAATATGGATACCGATAAAAATAATTGAAAAACTTATATATTGAATTACGTTTTCAAGAGTACAGAATTCAATGATATAAGCAAATCGGTTGTTTTCTGTGAGAAAAAAAGCTAAACGCTGAAATTTTTTTTCTCCTGTACTCAAACAACCAATATGACCAAGAGAATAGTTTCAAGATGAAAACAGAATAATATCAAATGGCATGAAATGGAAAAAACAATACAACCTTTTAAATATTTAATTTATAGCATAAAAAATAGAAATATTACACAACATACCGAATAAAATCCCAGTTGTTTTCAAAATATCCTCCTGCCCATGGTATCCAAAAGCACGATAAGATTAAGGTGAATTAAACAGTTAAGTTAACACAGAAATTAAAACCTATGGATTCAGTTAATTCATTTTGAAATACCGTGATAAATTCAATTAATATAATATAAATAGAAAATAATTACATTATTTAAAATACCTAAAAACACTTTTAAATCATTTAATTTCTATTTTACAATATTGTAAATATTCAGCGTTAAATACTACCTGGTGTAAAAAATTTAAATTATTACTCTAATAGAAGCATTAAAAGACAAAATTTTGGTACTGCCATCTAGTATGTTATTTTAATACTATTATTATTATTCAAATGTCACAAGATGAACCTAATAAAAGCTAATGAATATAAAATATATCAACTGCATTACCACACAAATCCTAATATATAAATAATACTATCATTATTCACAAAAAAATTAAATAAATACAAATGTTAGTAAAATGCTTCCAATATATTCTATTACCTTACCCATTTAATCTACTCTGAGAAATTAAATAACTTTATAACATTGATAATATATAGCATATAGCTATATGCTATAACATAAAATAAATCATATACAATAAAAATATAAAAAACTTTAATATTTACTATTAAATATAAAAAATAATAAATTAATAAAATGAACAGGAAAAAAAATTAGATGTTTATAGAAGATTGTCAGATTCTTAAATTCCCAATTGCCTAAAGATCACAAATACAGTGTGTGGTTTATTTTCATATTAGCCATAAAAAAAGCTAAAAAATATGATTGTGGGACAATCAAACACATTAAACCGATAATTAATCATGGAACACAAAGTTGAAAATAAAACAATATTAAAAAGTATAGAGGAATAATAATAAAAACTAATTATCCAATTTTAATACATACAGTATAACATTAGTTATATCAAATAAACTTATATGCATATTAATCACTATAAAGATGGTATACTATTAGTAATTAATATGATATTGTCCTGAGTAGACTGAAATTTAAAAACAAGTTAATTTGATTAAATATTAAATAAGCTAAATTTAATATGAATTGAAATAAAAATGTCACCAATTACATATAAAACATCAAATCAACATCCATTATATATATATATATATATATATATATATATATATATATATATATATGTACTAAATTTTGTCCACACGATAAAAGTCGCAATTATGCACGGATCGTCTTCAAACTCGCCAACAACTTTGAGATGGCTAATATCTCGGCGGGGATTGAAAATGGGCAAAATCGGCCCAAGGGAATGGAAATGGGGAGGGTTAAAAATTTGGAATACCATCTTATCATGATTCTGATAAAACCAGCTCTTTCACAATAATGACAGGAAAAAATAAATATTTTTCGTTATAGCAGCTGCCAACAATTAAAAAAAAGCAATAAAATTCTCCCCACAACAATTGCTTTTTCCATTACAAGATTTTCACGTGAAAATTAGATTAAATAAACAGTTTGACGAATTGAAAACAAATTGAATATAACGTCATAAGTTTTCTAGAGCAAGATTTCCGCATGAAAACTCAAAATAACATAAATAGTTTGACGAATTTAAAAAAAAAAAATCAAAATATTGCGTCACATTAGAAATATAATGGACCTCAGCAGGTGAATATGTAACGTCATGTGAGTTTGAAGAAACGTATTAAAACATGATAAAAACCCGATTATGGAAATATTAACATATTTTAACACTTTGAGGTTCTCTGAATTTGCTTTAGCCATTTTTAAACCTATTCCATATACATGCGTGTGTGTATTCGTGTATATTAGAATTTTCACAAAATGTTTAGCTCCCTAGAGCTCATTCTTAGTGAAGGAACTGGGTTTATCTCTAATCTTGATTTAAGTTTTGTTGGTGAATTTAGTACTTACCTTCGAAATCTACCTCCGACTGTCGGCCCGAGCCGGCAGGGATTTTTGAGTGGTTATTCTTCTTTCGCGAGGAAATTCGGTTCAAAACGCACACTTTGACTCTCTTTTCTGAAAGAGCTATTGCGTTTGCCAAAAAAAAAAAAAAAAAAAAAACGGAAAAAATAGCTCGATTACATAGTTTCTGAACAACAACACCTGCTAGTTCCATGCATTTCCGAACAAAAATAAATTAAAACTTATGTTATAAAGTTGCCCTTTTGGATTGGATTTGAGAACCTTAAGTAAAAAAAAAAAAAAAAAAAAAAAAAAAAAAAAACAGTCTCTGCCTCCCGCATTTTTATAATGTCTAGACGAAAAGTTTTTCTTTTAGACAGATAAGAAAATCGTTTTAAATATGATTTAATTTTCAGCATTAAATGCTTCTTGCACGTAATAATTATTTTTTTTGTTGTTGTTGTTCTTTTTTAATACTTACGTGTAAATATATTTCTGAATGGGAAAATTATTATTTGGGCTAATTAAAATCTCGTAACTGTAGATAAAAACGGCTATTTCTAACATCTATTCAAATAATGAAATTATAAATAAAAAGTTGAAAAAAAAACTTTAAAAGTTAAATAATGTTTGCGAAGCATAACTTGATGGAGTCAAATATATTCCTGCAAGAAATTCTTAAATTTCTATACATAGTTTTTGATCCGATAAAACTTATGTAACTGAACTATCTTGACCGTTTACAACATAAAATAGCACTTAAACATATTCATTTTTTTTTTTTTTTTTTTTTTTTAATGTCTGTTATAGCGTGCTTATCATATATTTCTCTATAAAACTACCAGTTTTCATGATTTTATTTGTAACAATTTTTGCAGGAGAACCCGAGAAAGTAAAAAAGTCATATATCAGGAGCTTGGAAGAACAAGGGTGAATCCGAAAAATCGATATTTTTTTTTCCACCTCAGATACATATAGGTAACCCGTAGGTAAGTCGTTTTGCCTTGGTCCGCCCTTAGTATTCTCACAGTGTCGAGCTAAAGTGAGTAGTACCCTATTCTTTAACACTACTTGCAAAACTTTGAAGTTGATTTCCCAACACCCCAATTTTGGGATTCGCCCTTGCTCTTCAAAGCTCCTGATATTAAATTCAATTTTACCAGCAACAGCTGTAGTTACTTTAAAAAAATAAATAAATAAATAAAAATAGAGGTTATAACAAAAAAGTAAACACATCCATTTCTATCCCTATCTAACATCCATAGCTAAATTCGTCATTTATAGGCGAGCGTATTAATGAAAATACAGTAGAGAGCTGATTATCGGAACTCCAATTAACCGAACTTCCAATTATTCGAACAGCCTATTTCTCTCAAAAAGTTTTTTTTTAAACCGAACTTCCAGTTATCCGAACCACCTACTTCTACCCAAAAATTTTTTAACCGTATTCCCAATTATCCACTGGCTTGGAATAAAATTATAAATGAAATAAAAACTGATAGTGGATTAGAAAAGGGTTGGGTTGGGTTGATTTTTGACGGCCAATTATCTACACGAGGGATATAGATTAGAAAAGGAGTAATGTAAAACAATAAAGGAGATGGGAAGAATCCTAAGCTATGAAGAAAATGAAATTAACGAGTGGTTAAATAGTGAAGTACATGACTCTGGATATCAGATTTTAAATGAGGATGAGATTGTGGATGAGATTCAGGTTGAAAAAGAAATTGAAGAAAATGAAAGTGAAGGCTCTGAAAATAACCCAGGTCCATCACATAACGAAGCCAGAAAATTATAAAAAGAGAAAAAAAAAATTTCAGGATAAAAATGTAAAATAAATAAATAAATAAAAAGACCCCTCCCCCCATTTTTAAACATACCAGCGCTAATTGCTGTGGCCAGTCCTAAGCTTAGATAACGTGCGAAGATTTTAATACAGTCAGAAACATCCTTTAAATTGTCTGTCCATTTATCCGAACTAGGGTCGGTCCCAACTTGTTCGGATAATCGGCGCTCTACTGTAGTGAGAAATAGTAAAACTACGGATTTTCTTTTCTTTATTTTTTTTCTACTGCAATAAATTAACATTTTTTATTTCGTTCCACGTGGATAACTACAAACATAGGGGATTTAGATAATGCAGCTTCTATTTCCGTATGTTTAAGCCACACACGTAGGATTAGGGATCCGCCCACAATTTAACTCTAAGCGCGAAGAGAGCAATTCAATTACTGACCGATAATAGAACCTTCATACAGAAAATCGTCTCAACCGTTGAAAAAGTCCCATCTCGGACCACTCCTGCTAATACTGTTTATATGCCCGAGGGCAATGAACTGCTAGCCATGATGCTACAGCATCAAAAAAGACACACAAGTCTCGAAATTGAACCGAAAAAGGTAAAAAAAGAGGAAAGACTCTTTTCTGGACACGGTCCGTCGCTGGAGCAGCTCTCTCTGGAAAAGGGTTGAAGAAGGGACAAAGTTCTGGTCAGAAAATTAGCAGGAATGCGGCGTGTTCTTTTCCTGGTCCTTTTATCTCCTGGCGAGTAACGGAGCCACACTTGGCTGGAAGACAAAGAGAGGCAATGATTTTGGGCAGGTGCCTGGATGCTTGAGGTACTGAGTCAAGATGGGCAGGAGCCACTTTGGGCAAACAATGCTGGATAAGGGCAGTTTTCTGTGTATGATTTATCGCTTATGGGGTGGTTTGAAGAGCAAAGGTTTATCGCTCTGACCCTATCTCTCTCTCATATCGGTGAAAGGAAAGCATCTCGACTTCTTTGCACGTGATTCCATATGTATAATGAGACAGCGTCAGCGTCACCCATGCGATCAGTTTGCCGAAACTGGGCAAACAGGCACGTGCACTTTCACAGGATGCTCAAGTTTACATTGATTACTTACTGAGAAACATTTCTTTAGAGACTTTGCATTTTCTATGAATTACTTGATTTTCTATCCCATATTAACCCCCCTTCACCCAACGCACACACACACGAAATTAAATAACTACACATCATTTTCTGATATCTAAAACGATTTTAAGGAAGTTCTCAAAATCCCTGCTCAACAATGCGAAATTTTCTGACACATTTTCTCACACTTTTTTTAACTTAAAGGCATAAAATTAGGAGGTGTGACAATTGAAGCGATTTGGAATTGAAACGAGATTTCCATTTTTTGACAAATAAACTACTTATCGAGTTATAAGCAATTGTGGTCACGTAACGACCGGTTTTTCTCCTTTCTCGCGGTGTCGCATCAGGAAATTCAGTTCAAAACACCTGCTTTGGCAGTATTTTCTGAAAGATCTTTTGCGTTTAACAAAAAGTGCAAAACGTCTTTCGATTACAAAATTTCTAAGTAAGAACACCTGCCGATTCTATGCGTTTCCGAACAAAAATGAATTTAAAAATATGTCAGAAATATTTTTTTTAAAGTAATAGAAAGTTATTGTATCTGATAAAACAAAAAAAGCAAACAAGGTGATTTTTGAAATATCGCTCAGAAGAGAAATTAACGATTAAATTTCTCGAGAAGATAAATATTTCGTCATTATTTTCTTACTCGTATGCATACACACGTTTCAACTAAAAATTAAGAACGTAATAGCAAAGAGCGAGTAATGTTTGTTATTTATTTAAAATAGGTCACATTCGTATTCAGAAAAGACTTTACGCTGTTCCTCTTCCAAAAAATCATTTGTTTCTCAACATATTGATTAAACAATGAAGTTCAGCGTTTATATCATCTCGCCATAAAATGGCCAGAGTATAAAATACACATTTTCTTTTACTTATTTATTTATTCTTTAAGTACCATGTGGAAGAAAAAATAAATCAATATAGCTAAATCGCAAATGATAATTAACTCAAATTAATACTGCAGCATAAAAAAATGATCTAACATTAAAATTAATGGTATATGATGAATAATTGTTTGTCGAGGGAAATACTATAAAAAAAAAATTCCCTAGAAATTTCTCCACTTTATGTAACGTTTGATAAAAAAAAAAAAAAAAAAAAAAAAAAAAAAAAAAAAAATGAAACAAGCTGTAACATTCTAATGTATGCTACTGTAATTTTAATATATGCTGCTGTCTGCAAAGAAAAATAAATGTTTCTTAATCTACAAAAATATAATATCGACGCGGAGGAAAATATGCAATAACCTATCCGAATTACCCACGATTCCGGAAAGCGTTCTTTATTTTTAGAAACCTCAGAAACTAATACATTTTCGGTATTTAAAGAAGCATTTAT
Organism: Maratus speciosus; assembly: GCA_963932465.1. Taxonomy (NCBI): domain Eukaryota; kingdom Metazoa; phylum Arthropoda; class Arachnida; order Araneae; family Salticidae; genus Maratus; species Maratus speciosus. The sequence continues at coordinate 234,213,993 of OZ010788.1, forward strand.
AAACACAAAGTTCATTTGCTGTCACTCATTTTCGGAAACTTTTCCCAGTTGTTTTTATAGTGCATTAAGACTGTTCTCAATTGGTCTGCTCAACATGCGCAAAACGTTTTCACACATTTACAAATTCATTTTTTAACGGACAGATATAAAATTGGAAGGCCTGACTATGGAAGCGATTTGGAATCGAACTGTGTTTTCCATTTTTTGATAAATGAATTACCTGTTGAGTTATAAACGATTTTGATCACGTGGCAAACACGTTTTTCATCCCTTTTTGAGTGGTTATTCTTCTTTCGCGCGGAAATTCGGTTCAAAACGCCCACTTTGACACTATTTTCTGAAAGATCTATTGCAATTACAAAAAAGAAAACGGAAAAAACAGTTCGATTACATAGTTTCTGAGCAACAACACCTGCTAGTTTCATGCATTTCCGAACAAAAATAAATTAAAATTTGTCTCATAAAGTTGCCCTTTTGGATTTGAGAACAGCCTTAATCAGTTTTCTCAAACCGGAAATCGATTTTTAGTATTTTCAACTCCGTTCTTGAATTTATGCATGCAAGACTATAACAAAACAATAGTAATTTTAATATTAATGTTAAGAGGCTACTTCACTCAAGCGAAAATACCCGTTCGCTAATATTAATCCTGCGGAATGTTTTTTTAAAGATTGCTCGTTTGCATTTTGGTATTTTTAAATGTTTTTTTTTCTTTCTTTTTTTTCATTGAGTAGCTGAGGTCGATCTGTACAAAGGCCGTTTTTTGCTTTATCGATTTTGCTTACCTTTTCTTATCATGTTACTTTTACTTTCGGATCCGATTTCGAAAGTGAAAAAACTATTCTCATTAAAAAAAACCTGCGAAGAAAATCGAAAAGTAGAAAATGGTCTTTGTATAGATCGACCTCAGCTAGAGGACAAATTTTGTAATTGCAATTATCTGTAGTGAAATTACAATTTAATTGTATGTAATTATTTATAGTTAAAATTACATACCGTAAAAAATTCTTGCAGCACTGTATCCGAAACCGCCCATATCCCATTATTTGACAAAATTTCTGTGTTTGAATGTATGTAACTATAATCAATCACGTAACAATTAACTCGTAATTACATTGCGGATAACTGGGATTACAAGTGTTGAGAATGCCAACTTGGCGATGCTTGCCATTTTCTGTTAGTCGGCATTGTGGCAACCCCCTTTTTATTGTTTTCCGATTTTCTTTTCAGTGTTGATGTAAAGTTTGTTTTGAACCGGTCTGACGGTAATAATGGAACTCTCAAATGAGAGTAATAATAATATTAATATACCTATATATTTGTAAATAAAATGTACATAGTTGTTTTTTAAGAAAGAAGTTTAATTTGAACTGTAGAGTGTGTTTACTTATTCAAGTTACGAATTTTATTTACAATATATTAGAACTAAGTTATGAAGACGTTTTTTATTCTTCGAAGCACTATGAAATAATTTGAATTTACCGAACCTGCAGTCTGAAGGACAACGCAACATTTTTCTGGCGTCAAAGCTCCAGGATGTCTGGATTTCATCATCGATTGAGGTAAGTACCTCAAATTAAATTATATTGAATAAATAGAATTATGAATACATTTATTAACTGAACTGTATCGAATAAATTGAATTCTTTATTTTATGATGGATTGCGAAACTTTGAAAAAAAAAAGAGCTACGATTCGTAGTCAAACTACGAAAATATTTGATAAAATAAGGGATTTATTAGATAATACACAAGAATTAGAGCTTGAGAATAGAAAATCACAGCTGGATCTTTTGAAACAGCAATTGAATGACAAAATGAAAACTTTAAAATCATTAAATTCTGAAATTGAACCACTGGTTCCAAGTACTGAATTTGAAAAAGAAATCGAGAAATCGGAATCTTATAATGAGAATATTATTGAATGGAAATATAAAATTTCCAAATTTTTAAATGATAACACAGTTACTCCTGAAACTAAACAAGATTCTTCAGACATTGAAAGTGATAGTAGTAGCAACAATAGTTCTCTACTAAAAAGTCAGAAAATTCTGAATCAAAATTTGATTAAACTTCCTAAACTTAATATATCTAAATATTATGGTGATTCGTGTTTATGGCTCGAATTTTGGAGTCAGTTTTCGAATGAGATTAATGAACATTTAACTCCGATTGATAAATTTTCCTACTTAAAGTCACTTTTGGGCGGAAGTGCTGCAAATACTATAGCAGGCTTTTCGCTGACTAAGGAAAATTATGCTCATGCTATAGAATTATTGAAAAATCGTTTTGGTCGTAATGACCTGGTAATAAATAGTCACATGACTAAACTGCTAAATTTGAAACCAGTACGAAATTCTAGTAACATTAAGGCTTTTAGAGATTTGTATGATGAATGCGAAATTCAAATAAGAAATCTTAATTCTTTAGGTGTTGCCTCAGGTTCATATGGGCACTTGTTATGTCCGATTCTTCTGAAACTTATTCCATCAGATATTGCACTAGAATTTAATAGAAAACGAATTAAAAACACTGACTGGGATGTTAATGAGCTGATAAATTTCATTAAAGATGAAATTGAATCTCGCGAGGCCACTGTCCAATTAAACCATTTTGAAAAAATCCCTGAGAAGCAGGAAAATTATAAGAAAAATTATAAAAAATTCATTCCATCAGCTTCTGCCTTAACCACAAATATTAAAAATAACTGCATATTTTGTAATCAAACTGATCACGATACTGAAAAGTGTAAGTCTTTCACCATTCCGGAAATGCGAGAAAAATTAAAAAGGGAAGGAAGGTGCTTTAAATGCTTCCGTAAATTTCACATCGCGAATTTTTGTAAAATTTCGAATGAAAATTGCAAAGTGTGTGGTAAAACATATCATCATACTATACTTTGTAATTCTAATAAAAAAACAGAAGAATCAAAAAATTCAGGTCGTATTATTTCCTCCGTATCTCATTGCAAAGGCAATATAAATAATATCAGCAGAGAAGTAATATTGCAAACAATTCATGTAAAAGTGGAAGCGGGTGAAAATTCAGAAACTGCTCTTTGTTTATTTGACTCTGCTAGTCATCGAACTTTTATTACAGAAAATTTAGTTTCAAAATTAAAACCTGAGGTCATTAGAAAGGAAAAATTAATTGTCTATACTTTCGGTTCGAGAAAATCTGAAGAACGATGTTATGATGTCGTTAAGCTAAAGCTAATTCACTTGACGAATAGAAAACGTAGTATAATAATTGAAGCATTAGTCACACCGCTAATAACTAATTCTTTGATACAAATTCCTCCTCTTCCAATCAAAATTAAGAGAAAACTTTCCAAATTTCGTCTTGACACGTGGGAACATTTGGAAAATAGTGATGTTGATATATTAATAGGAGCTGATTATTTATATCAAATTAATGACAAAACATACCCCATAAATAAATCATTGTTCGTCTGTGAAAATTTATTTGGGCATTCCCTGTGCGGGACAATTGACGTAAATAAAAATAGCGAGAGTAAGCAAGCTGGGGTCTTGTCCACTCAGGTTATGAAACCTATTCAAAATGATTTGAAAACATTGTGGGAGTTAGAAACTTTAGGGATGAACACTGAAGAAAATATTTCTGAATTAGATAAAGAGATAATCGAAAAATTCGAAAACAATTTGCATTTTCTTGAGCACCGATACGAAGCTAAATTGTTATGGAAAGATGATAGAAGAGATTTAGGAAGTAATTATAACAATGCTAGAAACCGATTTATTAACTTAAATCGAAAATTGCTTAAAGATAAGGAATTATTACAGAAATATAAAGAAATTGTGATTGAACAGGAATTAAATAACATAGTGGAAGCATGTTCTAATAAAACTGTAAATAGCGGTTATTTTATGCCCCACCGACCTGTCTTGCGAGATGATAAACCCACAACTAAAGTTAGAATGGTATTTGATGCTTCCTCAAAAGAAAATAGCAAATCATTAAATGATTGTTTGTACGGTGGCCCAAATTTGAACCCCGATTTATTAGAAATTATTATTAATTTCAGAAAATTCAATACTGCGTTTTGTGCAGATATTGAAAAGGCCTTTCTTCAAATTTCTGTAGCTGAAGAAGACCGAGATTACCTTAAATTTCTTTGGTTCGATAATGACGCAAACAACTTTTTCAAAATTTTAAGATTTAGACGTGTACCATTTGGCGTTACATGCTCACCATTTATTTTGGCTGCCACAATTAAACATCATATAAAGAAATATCGAGATCAACATCCAAATGTTGTATATATGTTAGATAATTCCCTCTATGTCGATGATTTAATTTCCGGATCAGATTTAGATAACGAAGCTTATTATTTATCAGTTACAGCTTCTGAAATTCTTAAAGAAGCTGGGATGAATTTGAGGAAATTAAAAACAAATTCTATTAAACTTAGGGAAATGTGGGAATCTGGTAACTTAGGTATAAGTGAGGAAAACACAGGTAGTATCTTAAAAGTATTTGGACTGATATGGAATACTGAATCTGATATTTTGATGTTAGATGCGCAGCCCTTTGAAGAATATTACATCGATGATCCCACGAAGCGAACAGTTCTTAAAATGTTACTGAAAATTTATGATCCATTAGGATTTGTGAATCCATTTGTAATACGTATTAAAGCCTTGTTGCAAGAAACATGGCAAAGAGGTTTAGAGTGGGACAATAAATTACCTGAAGATTTGAAATGCGAGTGGAACACTTGGTGTTCAGAAGTTGTACATTTACGCACATTTGAAATAACCCGAAAATATTTTCCTAATATGATAAACATTTCTGAAAATTCACAAATTCACATATTCTGTGATGCTAGTCCCAAAGGGTATGGAGCAGTTGCTTATTTGCGTCCCATTTCATTAACTGGCGAAATTCAAACAAGTTTTGTTTGGAGTAAATGTAGAATAGCCCCCCTCAAGAAGTTAACTATTCCACGGCTGGAATTGATCAGTGCAGTAGTTGCCGCTAGAATGTGGAAATATTTAAAACAAAAATTACATATTTCGAATTTAAATATAAAGTTATGGTCGGACTCAGAGATAACTATTTGGTGGATTAGGAGTTCTACTACAAACTGGAAACCCTTTATTTCCAATCGTGTAACCGAAATTCAGTCATTGACAGATCCAAAGGACTGGAATTATTGTCCCGGAAAAGAAAACCCTGCAGATCTGCTTACGCGAGGGGAAAACTTATCGAAGTTAATGGGTAATAATGTATGGTGGTGCGGCCCACCTTGGTTATCACTATCAGAAGATATGTGGCCTTCAAAAAGGGCTATAGAAATGGTTCCCGAAGCTTTTAATGAAATGAAAGCAAAACCAAATTTAACATTATTGTGTAACGAATCAAACTCTATCCTTAAGCCAGTATTTGATATGGCAAAGTTCAGTAGTTTAAATCGCGTGTATAATATTACTGCTTGGATAATGCGTTTTATTCATAATGCCAATTCGAAAAACCTTAAAATTTTAGGACCTTTAACTACCTCAGAAATAGAAATAGCAGAAAAATACTGGATAAAACAAACTCAGGAAACTTCATTTAAAGTTGAAATAGAAGCACTTAAACAAAAAAAAAACCACTTAATAAAGATTCTTCTTTGTACAACCTTAATCCACAATTCGATGAAAATGACTTACTTGTTTTATCCGGAAGACTTCAGTTTTCTGAAGTTATAGAGCAGGAAAAACATCCGTGGATACTTCCTAATAAATCTTATTTTGTAAAATTACTAATTAAGGATGCTCATGAAAGAATGCACCATTTTGGTGTAGCTGTCACTTTAGCTCACCTTCGTGAAAGGTATTTTATATTAAAGGGAAGAAGATTTGTAAAATCCGTCTTAAGATCGTGTATGATATGTCGAAAACTTAATGCTATTCCTGGAAAGGTGGAAATAGCACCTTTACCGAAAGATAGAATCATCAAAACACCTTTAAAAAAGGTTCTAGGAAAAACTTGTCTCCGTTATGAAGAGCTAGAAACAATACTTACAGAAATTGAAGCAGTGATTAATTCACGTCCCTTATGTTATCTCTACGAAGAAAATGCTGAACCATCACCTTTAACGCCATCTCATTTTTTAGTTGGTAAACGATTAATGTCCTTACCTTCTTATGGATTACCAGTCTGTACGCAAGAGAAATCCAATAAGATTTTGTTGACGAGAAAATATAAATATAAGCAACAAATTACTGACCACTTTTGGAAAAGGTGGAGAAACGAATATTTGTTAGAACTTAGATCTGCTTTTCAAGTGAAAAACATAAATTCATCGCCTCAGTTCAAAGTTAACGATATAGTGATAATTCATGATGAAAAGCTCCCAAAACATATGTGGAAGTGTGGTCGTGTTAAAGAACTCATATTTGGTCGTGACTCTAAAATCAGATCATGTGTATTACAGACTGCAAAAGGCGATCTTAAACGACCTGTGCAATTGCTATATAATCTTGAATTGGACTTAGTGGACTAAAAGACACTAAAACTCTTACACTAAAAATAAGAACTATTATCGAACATTTAATTTGTTTTGTTACTCATATTTACCCTTATTATTGTTTAATTTTCGTACAATTCATGTGTTTTATTTTCTTTCGTAGATTGCAGCATTCTTATTATTTTTGCTTTTATATCTGTAGCTGTATGTATCTGAAAATTTGTTATGTATGTAAGTATATTCTTATGTTTATTAAATTGTTTAATATAGATGCTGAACTAAGTGTTCAGCCCGGGGCAGGATGTTGAGAATGCCAACTTGGCGATGCTTGCCATTTTCTGTTAGTCGGCATTGTGGCAACCCCCTTTTTATTGTTTTCCGATTTTCTTTTCAGTGTTGATGTAAAGTTTGTTTTGAACCGGTCTGACGGTAATAATGGAACTCTCAAATGAGAGTAATAATAATATAATTTGTAAATAAAATGTACATAGTTGTTTTTTAAGAAAGAAGTTTAATTTGAACTGTAGAGTGTGTTTACTTATTCAAGTTACGAATTTCATTTACAATATATTAGAACTAAGTTATGAAGACGTTTTTTATTCTTCGAAGCACTATGAAATAATTTGAATTTACCGAACCTGCAGTCTGAAGGACAACGCAACAACAAGTTTGCCCAACGCTGATCCTCAGCTACTCAATGCAAAATTTAAATAAAAATTTAAATTTGAAAAATTAAAAAAAAAAATAAAAATCGTTTAAAAATATGGAAATGCAAACGAGCTATCTTTAAAAAATTCTTCCATAGGATTAACATTAGCGAACGGGTGTTTTCGCGTGAGTGAAGTATCCCACATCCTGTTATGTCTGTCCAACTATGTGACATAGGGTAATCGTGAAATCCAAAAGGGGTACTGTCTGACACATTTTTTAATTCATTTTTGTTCGGAAACGCATGAAATAAGCAGGTGTTGTTATTCAGAAGCTATGTGATCGAAAGATTTTTTCCATTTTTTTTGTAAACGCAAAAATCTTTCAGAAAATATTGGCAAAGTCGACGTTTTGAACCGAATTCCCGACGCGGCAGCTCAAAAAAGGCGAAAAACATGTGCTCACGTGAGCAGAATCACTTATAAATCGATAAGTAATTTATTTATGGAAAACTAGTTGCGATTCGAAATCGCTTCAATAGTTAGGTCTGCCAATTTTATGCCTTTACGAATAAAAATGAGTCCAGAAAGATTCGGGTTGTTGAGTCGGAACGTGAGAACCGCCTTAATGCTGTTTAGTTTATCATATTTGTCTGTAAAAACATGTTCATTCATGTTTATTAAACATGTATCATATATTACATTTTCGTTTGTTAAATAAAATAAATTCCGTATCGAGTTATAGGCGTTTTTGATCACGTTACAAGGCGTTTTTCTCCTTTCGTTGACTGGTTTTTCTCCTTTCGTCGGAAAATTCGGTTCAAAACGCCCACTTTGACACTATTTTCTGAAAGGTCTATTGTGTTTACAAAAAAAAAAAAAAAAAAAAAAAAAAAAAACGGAAAACGTCTTTCGATTACATAGTTTCTGAATAACAACGCCTGCCAATTTCATGTGTTTCCGAGCAAAAATGAATTAAAACTTATGTCATAAAGTTGCCCCTTTGGATTTTACAACAGCCTTAAACCCTGCAGAAAAACTATAGCGATTACCCTATGTCACATAGTTTTTGAGAAAATCGTATTTTTTCTTTACACACGAATTTCGATTTGTGGGCGTTCAGAAAAGGAGTTGAGGAGCGCAGGAGGTACCTACCGTCTCAGAAATATGAAAGGATTATTGATAATGATTTTCGAAAAAAAATATCGGTAATTAGTCGAGACATTAACCCTTAACCATACGGACGGTTTGGACATTACATAAACACACGGGCGGCGTACTCTATGGGCCATCGGCTTTTAAAGCCCAGATAACTTTTAATGATATATTTGTCTAATGATATGCACAGTTACAAAAATATCATTATCAATTATCATATATCATTACAATTTCATATATTTATTGTATACGGAATCCTCTGTATGCGAGAATATTCGCACTTGCCCGGGTTTTTTTTATTGAAAAAATGCCTAGTTCTTGTTCTTATTTTAGTGTGTTTGGAAATGAGAAATTAAGGATAACTTTGTTTTTTCCGAACAAAAGTTTGTTTCGTTTAGAAAAGATCTGACATCATGGATTCAAATTCTGCCTTCGATTAAATGCCCGACTACGTACTCCCTAGCTGGGTGTACATCAATTGCGCCTACGGTGGGAGGAGATCATAAATTGCGCCTACAGCTTCGTCCCCTTCTGTATGAACTGCGCTCGAAGGGGTGAGATAAGCAATCCATCATTTTATTGAGGGTTGCCTTAAAGAGTTCTTTTCCCAAAAAAGTCTTCTGGATGCAAATCCGGCCATGGTAAATCTTGGCGACAATAATCACAATACTTAAGGTCTGTATTCATCTAGCATTGCATTATATCTTATGAGATATTCAACGTAATGAATACAAATAAAATATTACTAGAGGATACTTACTAATATTTACTACGAAAGAAGGGTACTTCTCATTTAAATGGCGCGGTGCAAACTGCCGCCCCAAATTTTGTTAGCTCTTTCAAGGTATTTCAAGAAATATCTAATGTTAATTAAAAAAAAAAACACATACCATTGTTAAGAAAATTTTTATTTTGACTTGTAACATTTGGATAAAAAGTGTTTTTCCTTTTTCTGCAGCTGAAAATACATAAAATTCAAGTTATCATAACTCGGTAAGTTTTATTTGTACAAAAATGAAACTTTTATTGTTTAATTATTAGTACACGAAGAAAGTTTCACTAAATATATAGTATTTAAATCCCGTAAAAAAATTAAATTTCTGTAACTTTTAAAAATAACATTTTATATATATATACAGTAGAAACCCGGTTATCCGAAAATCGGCTTAACCGAAAGCCCTTAAAATTCCTCAAAGTCCTTTTTAAATGTGAAAAATTTTATTGCCAACACTATTTTGACCGATGTCAAATGACAACTTTTAACATATTTTGATTTATGATTAATATTTTATTTGTAAGTTTTAGATCAAACAATTCCGAATCATTTCTAGTACATTGAAGAGTTGTTTTAATACTTATTATCTTTAAAAATTAAAAGGAAAATAAATACAAATCAAAACTTTGAAAGGTGTTATTGGATGTGGGTAGAAATAGTGTTAAAAAAGCATGTTCTTTATGAAAATAATAAACAGAGTCAACTTACTTATTTTGTCAATTGCGCAATTTTGGGCACTTTATTAGATAGACACGTACGACACTTCATCTTTTTTACAAAATATGTTGTGATTTTCTTTTGTTTTTTAACTTTGCATCGTTTCAATGCTGCTTTATCAAGCCACCTTTTAAACAGGACCGAAACTAGCCTTTTTTGCACCCGGGGCAAACATGGATTTTGCCGCCCCTCCCCCCTCTCTTCCGGAAAGTATATTTACAAAGAGAATTTTACTAATTTTCTAATAGCCGACTTATTTTAAAATTTAAAATATGTAATCATATGTAATACTGAACTATGCAATCTACAATGGCACGTACAAGGGGGGGGGGGGGGGTCACGGGGGTCATGACGCCCCTCTGAACACCAACAAAAATATTCTAAAGACCATTTTTAAATGAAATATACAGTAGAGTCCCGATTATCCGAGTCCCGCTTAACCAAGTTTCCGCCTTAACCGAGTTATTTTCTTCTGATGGGCTGATGGCTTCCATTATTATGAAACAGCCATTATAAAGGAAGTGTTAGGTGAAGATGAAAGAGCAGCCGTAAAAAGTTAGAACTCTGATTTTCTGGTCAGAATGTGGGGGGAAAAATGCCCATATACATTTATTTTTTTTTTTTTAATTATGGCCATTTTTCTTTCCCATTCTGACCAGAAAATCGGACTTCTAACTTTTTACGACTGCTCTTTCATCTTTACCCAACACTTCATTTATAATGGCTGTTTCATAATAATGGAAGCCATCAGTCGATCAGAAGAAAATTATCCATTCCAAAGACTAACGAAAAGCACAAACATCCATTATATAAATTGAGCATTTATGTGCTTAAAGGCTTAATCTTCAGAAAAGACAGACAGAGAAACAGCAGTGGCAGTAACATTACAACTTTGCTGCTATTGCTGCATTCTTTTTCTTTCTTTAAAAATTTTTTTCTTTTCTAATAAAGGCTTTCATTATGGAGCCACGAAACAGTTGTATGCTAAAAATTTTGGCTGTTTATACTTTTCTTTACGTTGGTTTTATATATAATGTATTTATTTAACACAATGAGTTTTGTATGCATGTTATTAGTTTATACTCTTGGAGGAATTTGACATAGAATCCCCTCCTCCCTTACCTTATTTTGCGCTAATGATGTTTAAAACGGAATATTTTATTTATTTTAATCGAAAATCTATGGAATGGTTAAATAATAATTAAAAAAAAGATTAAAAATGTATTCATTTTTGCAATAACTATAGGTAGTAATATAAAATAAATGTTTATTCCCTGGTGGGAAAATTTTTGGCAAAATATTGGCGCCCGAAATAAATCGCGAGATAACTTGTAACAGATAATCATAACCCTCATTTCCAAAGCTATTATGATTTTTAATATACAGTGAAAATTCTTATTTTCGAAAGATAAAAATAATGGACTTGAACTTTTCATAATTATTTTCCTCAAATAATACCAAATCTGTCAGCAGCATGTTTAAATTAACAAGATTATTACTATAAGTTGTAGTATTACTATTATTATTACTAGTATTATTTTTTAAATGAAGCAGAATGGAGAATGGTCTAATTTACGATTATTTTAAAAATCATTAATATGTTAAATTTTTCTATCACAACATAATTTTCATCCATTCATGAATTTATATTCTCTTTCAGATACCAAATAAATAATCCATCATCCATCCACTAATCTACTTAAAAATTTGGCTTTTAAAAGTTAGCAAAAATTTAATTTAAAAATATTTTGAGGATCAAATCATAAAGTCAACTATAATCTATTATTTAAAGTGTATTTTTCTTTTATAGGAAGTCATCTATTATTAAAAAAGGATATTTTATCTTTATAGATAAATAAAACTTTGAAATTATATTTTGAGAAGATGCGTTGATTTAATACGAAATTAGAAAATCATAGTCTAATGTGTGAAATTACTATATTTGGAGAAGATGTGTTGATTTAATAAGAAATTAGAAAATCATAATCTTATGTGTATAAAGGTAATTTTTTTTTAGATTTAAGGGTGTTGCAAAGAGTTTCCCTCAAAAATTTCTAACTTACAAACTTGCTTTTAAACGTAAAAGCATGTTACTTGCAGACATGACTATTGAATGGATTTAGAATCTATTAATCTTTCATTTTCAGATAACTGAGTTACATGTTGAATTATAAGCAATTGTTGTTTGATAAAAATTTATCGAACTGTCACGTCTGGAAATTCAGTTTAGAACGCATTGTGGAAATACAGTTCAAATGCTAAATGCTTTTAACAGCATTTTGTAAAAGATTGCCTTTAATGAAAATTGGAAAAACCGTTCGATTTCACAGATTCTGAATAACATATAGGTCACTCTCATGTAAATACAAACAAATATGAATTCTAGAAAGTAACCAGTTTGCATTTGAAAACAGTCTTAAGGCTGCTCTCAAATTCAAAGAAGCTATTTTCTGACACATTTCTGAATGCTTGAAAACACATTAAATTAGAAGATGTTCTTATTAAGAAACTATGTAATCGAATGACTTTTCCATTTTGTGGAAAAAGTAGATAATTTTACAGAAAATACTGTAAAAGTTGGCGTTTTGAACCAAATTCACGAAGCAGCAGTGCAATAAAGTATAAAAATTTCTCATCACATAACAAGAATGGGTTATAACTGTTTAAGTAATTTATTTATCTGGAAATGGAATACGCTATTCAATAAAAAAATCGCTTAGGCTTGTTAATTTTATTTATTTAAGTATAAAAATGAATCAGACAATATGTCACAAAATTTTGTGTTGCGAGCAGGGAATTTGTGAAGCACCTTAAGCTGTTCTTAACTGCTCTGCTCAACAAGCGCAAAACGTTTTGACACATTTACAAATTCATTTTTAACGGAAAGGTATAAAATGGGACAGCCTGGCCATGGAAGCGATTTGGAATGGAACTGTTTTTTCCATTTTTTGATCCATCCATTACTTATTGAGGTAGAAGCGAATTTGATTACGTGACAAACACGTTTTTCGCCCGCTCTTGAGGGCTCTTTCCTCCTTCGCGAGGAAATTCGGTTCCAAACGTCCACTTGGACACTCTTTCCTGAAAGATCTATTGCGTTTGCAAAAAAAAAAAAAAAATAAATAAAATAAAATAAAATGGAAAAAATAGCTCAATGACATAGTTTCTGAATAACAACACCAGCTATTTTCATGCATTTTCGAACAAAAATAAATTAAAAATTATGTCAGAAAGTTGCCCTTTTGGATTTGAGAACACCCTTAAAGAATTAAGTTTCTTTACACCACTTTTGAATGCATATTTTTCAAATGATAATGCACTTCTCAGTTTTGAATTCATGAGAATTTAATGCTCTTCTTCTTATTATTAATTTATCAGCCTGTGCATAAGAGAATCGTGCGTGATTATAAGAATTATATATTCGGAAAAAATTAAACTTTATCAAGAAATACATATTTAAGTTTTACTTATAAAACATCGTGCAACCGCTTTGGAATTTTAAAATTTACTTTAGAACTTGGAAAAAATTAAGTTTTGAAAGAAAATAAAAAATGATTATTTATATACCATAGTTCTAAATAAGTTTAATAATAATAATAGTAAAAACAATAATATTAAGAGCAATAAAAGAAGTACAAATTAGCGTTCATAGGGATATTTCAGCAGCAAGAATATTCTTCCATTTAGAATGTTGTTCTTTTTCCTCAGCATCTTTCTTTCAAAATACTACAGAGAAAAATAATAAAGTGAAATTTATTTCTAGCATATTAATTGAATTATGAAATATCTGTAAATATCTGTATATAAATGTTAATAATGTTTAAGGTTCTTGAAGAATCTTAGAATGAAACATCTAAAAGGCAGAGTGAATGAGATATTAGTTCAAACCTTACGAAAATATTTGTTTCCATGCATAATTGGCCCATGTCAAATATTATATTATTGAACGAAAAATAATATGCTTGGAGAAAAAAATGGCATTATTAGGTAACAAGTTTTATTTCTTCATAAAATTTTCTCTTCTAAAGTAATTTAAAAAAATTCTTCAATGTTTAAATTTCTTATGTAAATATTTGAAATTGATGATGATTTGTAATGTTCTATAATGGTTATATATATGGATTTTTTTTATCATTATACTTTATTTCCTTTTTTTTTTTTCAATTTGTGCATATTATATTAACGGAATATACATTTTTATAGTGTCGATTTTTCTGTGATTTAATAGTTATTATTAACAACAACAACAAAAAAATATTATACACATATATAAAATATATGTGTATAAGTTTTTTGCGAGTTTAAGAAAAGCATTATTGATAGCCGAAATTATCGATAAAGCGCCCAATTTAGCGAATCAACGCCAACAGAAAAGTGTTTCTAACAAAAAAAGCTGTCACTTCGTGTCCATAAGTATAAGAGAGGGGGTTGACAATGATATCCGGTCTAACGTGACGCCGAGCGCAGTTCATACAGGGGGAGGCAAAGAAGGGTCGGCATCGGCGCAGTTAGCCGGTCTCCACGTAGCTATTTAAAAAATAATCTTGAAGCTGTCACCCGCATTTTTTTTTTTTTTTTTTTTTTTTTTTGTTCCTTTATCAGAGTGATGCTAATGCTTGATTCAGAAAGTTAAAATGCATTGGCTGTTTCAAGCTTTTTAAAAAAGATAACATGATAAGGTTCTCTAAGTCGAATATTTAGATTGTTAATACCTATACGGTGATAAACAAATGGATTGGGTGTTGATAGAGAAGATGAAGTTGGCCTTTTAAATAAGTTTTTTTTACCTTGAAAAAGAAAACGAAAAGTTAGTATGAATTTCATTGTTGTTTATTCATGGAAAGTTTTTCTTTTCTATACTGCTATGTGCAACCAGAAGCATGGACACATACGGCGCATTAGCAAGTTTGGAAAGTTGCCCAAATCTATAGACTTTTTTTTTTTTTTTTTTTTAATGCAATTGAGTTTCATGATTTACATTGTTTTATGTTGTAATATAGCAAGAAATCAACGCTAGAGCTAGATCCTGAAAATCATACCTAAAAGATGTCCAATTATGCATACATTTAAAAGTTATATAAGGAAATTCACTTTTTTGACACATTCCAACGTACAGTACAGCCCTGATTATCCGCGGAATTGAGTGGCAAAGGCACCGCGGATAGCAAATATCGCGGATAATCCGAAAAAGACTGAAAATGGGGGGTGCAAGCACGAAAAAAAGGAAAATTCAACATAAAAACTGTACAGTACAAAAAACATAATAAAACGTTTAAAATACATATGCACAGTACAGCAGAAACCTTTCCTTTACGTCTAAATCACTAAAATAAAGAACAGTAAAGACAAAACAATGCCATATATACTGCACAAAAAGTGCTGAGTTACACCTTTTTAAAAAAATCAGTCACTTATTTTTGCTTTTTGCTTTGGAAACACCTTTTCTATCTCAAAAATGAAGCTATTCTTCATATGTTTCTCTGGAATTTATCTTATTTAATTGTTAAATATTTCAATTGCTGTGTTTACGTTTTGTTAATATAAATCAAGAAAAGACATCAAGACTTTATATCTGATATTTTAAACATGACAACTGAGTCTAGAAATATTCTTCTATTACTTTCGAATACATGAATTTTTCTGTTTATATTTATTAGTAGGGATTATTGTATTTTCCTTGATGTTGGCTTAAATTTAAGAAAAAAATAAAATATTGCTTCGCGGATCATCTGCTCGCGGATAATCGGGGCTTTACTGTAGTCTAACAGTGTTTATGAACTCGGTTGGTCTGTCTGCCTTGCCGTTCGTCTGCCCATGCTCTAACTGACGTAAATATAGTAAGATTGCCTTGAAATTGATATATGTTATTGTGGTTTACTATTGCATGTTCGGTATTGAAAATGAAGTGTGTAGCATTTACGCGATTAGTTTACAGGTACACCCAAAATAATTCCGTTACATTACAGTCTATGGAGAAAAATCGTTTGCCGTGTATTTTAATGATATTACACTATTTTAAACATATTGAAATTTATATATCTCACTGGGTGTAGTACAAGGGGCTTACTGTAAAATATGGTGTGCATAGAATTTATCGGTCATGTAGAAAATAATTTGGCTACAGAAGGAAATAAACAATAGTTGAACTGTGAAGCCTATGGATAATAATTGCGCTGGAAGTGCGTTTTCAATTGTGGTACGCGTTTTCAAATTTAACATTATTATTATTTTTTTAATATCACTTTGTGTGAATAAATTCTACAAATCATATACAGGGATGCACAAAATTTCTCAACAACATTTATTGACGAAAGGGAGTTTAGACGTAAGTAACGTAAATAAGATTTAAGTAAGTTTATTGACGGGAATTGCTGAATGGATATTTTCAACTGTTCTATGCGTTCAACCGAACTAACTATGTCGTATACGAAGCATTCTCACATATTTTTGACTTTTATATATTTTTCAATCCCTGAATAATAATTTTTATTTTAGTACATACTTCGAATAGGGTGGGGGCGGATGGACGGGTGGTGAAATAGTTGCTCCTCAGCTCCTCCACCGGCTTAGCCCGTAACCCCAATTTCCTACTACTATTGATGTGGAAACGGAAAAGATTTAGCACTTTCCTTGAATTTTAGATACTTATGATATGCACATGTGTGACCAGTACATCTAAATTCTTGAAATGTAGAGCGTTTCATTTTCATTTATTCAACTTCTCATCAGTGTTGTAGTGCTTAAAAAAACCCGGAGGGTATACGTTAAAGGCAGAGAGTATACCCATAGGATACATGCGGTAGTTTTATTTGAGAAACAAAAGGTACACGGAATTTTTTTTTTTTAAATCCAGAAGGTAAAGTGCGTATTACCACTATATACACCCCCCACTACACCTCTGCTTCTCACTCCAGAAAATAGAGTAAGAGCTGGTATTTTGTGCAGATTTTTGGAACATGAATATATCAAAACTGTGGACATCATTTAGTGATTGGGCTAAATCAAAAGGCTATTAATTTCGGACGAAAATTCGAAACACGCTGCTTTATTCACTGGCACCTGAATGAGAATACATATATGACAATTTAATGCATGTAGGGATGGAAATGGTCTGCAGAAAAATTCGTGTTGTCCAGAAGGAAAAATATTTTTTTAACAAATATCTCTCTTCTCAAATCTTTTTTTTCCCTTCGTAAACGTGATTTTCGTAAAGATTATTGGGCTTGGGGCTTATAGTCGAGATGTCCCTTTTCCTCTGTTGACCATTTATATATAGATGTTTTATCTTAATATTTTATATTTTGCAATGTTTGGATTTCCTTATTTTTATACATATAAGTCATTTTTAAAAAATGGAATTTTAAGTGAGCATTATAAATACATATTTTTTTGTTGTAATTTTTCATCAGCCTATGCTTATTTAGTGTCTTTCATTGCTTCTCTTACTCATATCTATTATGCATAACAAATGATTCAATTTCCCATGGAATAAGAAAGCTTCCTTATTCCATGCAATTTTCGATTCGTGTATATATTTCCAAAGGAACTTAGTAAAAAGAAAGAGGGAGAAACAGCGTCTGGATTTTAATTTATTTTAGTGTTCATCTCAAAACAGTTATGCAATCCTGACATAATATACGATCTTGTTCTAAAAAGTGAGAATAGTGAAAGACCGGTTTAATGTAAATTCAAACATATGAGAACGGAAATAATGTCACCTCTGCATTCTGAAAAATTATCATTGTGTTTTGATTAGAAAATTCGGTCCTTGCTTTCTCAGATGATCAAACATTAAATACTTGAGAACGTTGCCTCAAATTATGAATTTAAAAGCTAACTCCTTTAAACATTTCCCCTTGCATTACGATGATACATTTGAAGATATGAGGCATTCTCACAAAATTTTAACTTCCAGGAATAAAAATCTGCTGAAATTAAACTTAATAAAATAAAATTTTAAACTTATAGACGAATGCCTTAATGATTAAAAATAAAGAAAAAAATTGTCAGCAGCAACGATTTTTTTTTAATTTAACTGTAATTTAAGTTAAATTTGCATGTTTAATTTTCCTTACCGCCCCCTTGACATTTTACCTCTCTAACTTTTTATTTTCTTCTAAATGAGTATGTATAATGAATTTGCATAGTATCCATAGAATATTTAAATAAGAAATAATAATAATGTAGTATTTTTAGTACAAAATTTTGGTATAACATTGTCAAAAAAGGGACGGTAAGGGGAAAAAAGGGACAGTAAGGGGAAAAAGGGACGGGAAGGGGGGAAAAGGGACGGTAAGGAAAATTACCAGCTATTTTTAGGCAAATCATGTTAAGACTAAGTTATAGCCAAATGTTCATTGATTTTTAGCAACAGTTATTTACATTTGATTAAATAATAATAAAAAAATAATTTACCTCAAAAAGTGCAGAAATAAACCATGGGGACGGTAAGAATAACAATAAAGCCACAATGCTTGAAATTGATATTTAAATTCTGCAGTATATTTCCCGTCAAAGAATTTAAGCCATTCTTTCTCTAGCATACTTCTGCATGAGAAAAAAAGTTGAAATAAATTCTGTGGCTGCATCTGAAGTGATTTTCTGTATAATTTTAGCAAGAGGGACGGTAAGGAATCTAAAATCCAGGGACAGAGTTAAAAAAATAATTATAATAACAACCGTAAAAATGTGTACAGGTTATTTTTTTCTACATATTTATATAAAACAATAGCCCCAGTTTCGAAAAAAAAAACTACATCGAATTACTTTTATCGAAACAGTTTTATACAGACAGCTCCAAACTTAAGTATCAGCATCAGGGACACGGGACGGCAAGGAATTTCGCGGTATATTTGGACCCCCAACATCGTCCAAAACTTATTTATCTCGTTAATATTGTCATACAGTCATGCAATGCAATGTTTTCCAATATAAGAAATAAAAAATAAAAAAAACCAAGAATATGTATAAAAAAAATTATTATTCAGGGACTTACCAAGTCAAAATTATGTGAGAATGCCTATATATGAATATGCGCTAAAAATAAAGATTTATTGTTTGTTGTTGTTAATTAAGGCTAATTACCTAAAATGGTACTTACTTGAAAGTACCGTTGGGTCATAACACTTGGAAAAAAATCGAGACTTAGAAGGAAAAAAAAAACTATATCCATTTTTTCTTATTATTTTAATGCGACTTATTACGGGGATATCTAGAAGCATATTTGATTATGATGTTTACGACGAGATAGTGATACTGTTGGTTAATCGTCAGTGATCATTTCGTCATCAGAAGAATATTCTATAGTTGTATTACTATCAGGGCCGGATTAAGGGGGAAGGGGCTACGGGGGCTGCAGTCCCGGGCCCCAACTCGCGAGGGGTCGTCAGCAGTGGCTTAAGTTGTATCAAAGTTTCGTTTTAAAAATGACTTAATTTCTTTAAATAAAAAAAAAAAATCTGAAATGATAAAAGTTTTCTGAAATAACGAGAAAAAGTCGTGTTTCAAGTGTTAACATCCATTTACATTTGCAATTTTAAAGCTTCGCAAGTCCGATAGTACTTGTTTCTAAGGCATCCTTTTAGTATTTTTACACTCTTTCCCCGAGACAAAAGCAGAAAAAAAACATCTTTATTCTATTTCCCTCTTCTGCCTCGGGGGGTGGGGGATGCTTAAAACAGTGCCCTAGGGTCCCAATAAAAGTATGAGGGTGTTGAACAGGGGAGAGCAGTCCAAGACTCAACTCTAAATTTTTGCATTGAGAATGCGAGAAAATTACGGGATGAAAAAAGTATACCACACAAAAAGTTCAAGGGGCCCTAGTTGGGCTATACGGGATCCCAAGGTGTCCCGGGATTTTAAATGGAATCGAGAAACGAGAGAATAATTAAATGGAAAAAAGGTTCCAAAAATGAATATCGGATTAAGAAGGGAAATTCATTAACAATTTAGGATGCAAAAACTTCAAGGGGCCAGGGACTTAATTGGCATGTAGTTGAGTATAAAGATACTTTTTAGTAGTTTTTAAAGTAATCAGAGGACGTTAGAACTATGTTAAAGAAAACTGCAAGTAATTCGGATCATTTTTAAAGAAGCTCCACCAAGAAGGCGATTAATATTCAAAATTGATGGTAGCTGAAGTCTGTGAAATTTTTTTGTCTTCTTGTGGTAGCTGAAGGAGCTAAGAAGTTGTTAGAAGATAAAGCGAGTGAATCGGAATATTTTAAAGAGAACTATAATAGGGGGTCCAAAAGGGGCCAATTGATAGTTAAGAGCAGTGCCCTAACTTGAAAACATGTTAAATGTTTTAGTACTTAGCGTTTTAGATCTTCAATTAGTCAAAATTAAGCATAGGGTATGAAATAATCATTAGAATAATGTTTTCGAGGAGAGGAATCTAAGACTCAACTAAAAAATTATTCACCGAGAAGGTGAGAAAATTAGGGGGTGAAAAATGCATGCCACACAAAAAGTTCAAGGGGCCCCGTATCGGACCCTACAGGACCCTAGGGGGCCCCAGGATTTTAACTGGAATCTAGAAACTGGAGAATAACTAAACGGAAAAAGTGTTCCAAAAATGAAGATTGGATTAAGAGGGGGCAATTTATTAACAATTTATTGTGCAAAAACTTCAAGGGCCCTTTACCAAAGGGCCCCAAGTCGCCAGGAACTTAACTGGTATGTAGTTGGGTATAAAGATACTTTATAGTGGTTTTGAAAGTTATCGGAGGACGCTAGAATTACGTTAAAGAAAATTGCAAGCAATTCGGATCATTTTTAAAGAAAATACACCGTGGGCACCAAGAAGGTGATTAACATTCAAAATTGTAGCTAAACTCTGAAATTTTTTTTGTCGCTCATGTAGTAGGCTGGAGGAACTAGGGAGTTGTTTTAAAAAAATAGTCAATCGGATCGTTTTTAAGGGAGCTATAATAGGGGGCCAACTTATAGTTGAGAGCACATCCCTAACATTGAAACACATACTAAAAGTTTTTAGTACTTATCGTTTTAGATCTTCAATTAGTCAAAATTAAGCATAGGGTATGAAATAATCATTATAATCAGGGGTGGAAAAATGCAACATTTTACTCGCCACTGGCAAATGAATTTTCTGATAGGACGAGTCACCTTTTAGCTAGTCTTTGAAAATTGCAAACTATATAGAGGTATTCCAAAAACGTTTTTTTATTTAGTAGTTAGCTATATTT
Organism: Maratus speciosus; assembly: GCA_963932465.1. NCBI lineage: Eukaryota > Metazoa > Arthropoda > Arachnida > Araneae > Salticidae > Maratus > Maratus speciosus. The sequence goes on from OZ010788.1 coordinate 234,234,971, forward strand.
TTCAACTTTCCTAATTACTGCGATGTAAACATGGCATGAAGTTCTACTTTATATTAAACTTTCATCTCTTGTTTATATTTCTTGATTTTATAGGGAAAAAAATATATGAAAATGCATTATAGTAATAGTAACCAACTATTTTTGAGTTGCGTAATTTTGTCATACAAATTTTCAACTGTACGTTGCATTTTACTGGCTGGTGAAATAAATCCTTGGCTGGTAAGATTTTCTAGAAATTCCCCACCCCTGATTATAATAATATTTTAAAGAAATGCTCAAAAAATGGGGAGGGGCTAATGTTTAAAACAGGGCCCTAGGGTCCCAGTACAAATTATGAGGTTGTTGGTCCGGAAAGAAGAGTCCAAGATCCAACTTTAAAACAATGCACTGAGAAGGTGAGAAAATTAGTTGGGAGGGAATGCATGGCGCACATAAGTTTAAGGGGTCGCTACGGGACCATGGAAGGCCCCAGGTATTAACTGGAATGTAGAAACGTGAGAATAAGTAAATGAAAAAAGGACCACAAAAATGAAGATCGGATTAAAAGGAAGCAATTCATTAACAATTTAGGCCACAAAAGCCTCAAGGGGCTCTGTACCGGGCCCCAGGGGGTGAGGATCTTAACTGCAATGTAGAAATGAGGGAATAACTAAATTGAGATATAGCCTCAAAAACGAAGAAGATCGAATAAAATGAGGCAAGTTTTTAACAATTTAGGCCATAAAAACTTAAAGGGGCCCAGGGTTCCCGGCCCTTTAAAAATTAAAAATACGTGTGTGTCTCAGGTGCATCAGGACCTGTTTTGGATTATCCTCACATAGATTTTGAAATTTATACATGCGGCAGATTTTGCTAGCTATCGCGAACACACACACATGCACACAGTGCGAAACTTTCTTTTATTAGTACAAATTCCATTATTTAAATAAATTTACACACATTCTTATTTTTATAAATTTCCATATTCATGCATTTTTCCTTTTTTACCATTTACTAAAACTTTCCATTTTTTTTATAAATAAATTACTTATTAAGTAATAAGCGTTTCTTGCCATGTGATGACACGTTTTACCCCTTTCTCGTGCTACCTCATACGGAAACTTGGTTCGAAGAACTTACTTTGAAAGTATTTTCTGAAAGACTTTCTGCCTTTATCAAGAAATGGGAAATGCCATTCAATTACATAGTTTTTGAATACGAACACCTGCAAATTTTATGCTTTTCCGAACAAAAATGAATTCAGAAATGAGTCAGAAAGTAGTTCCTTTGAATTTGAGAACAGCCTTAATAAGATTCATCATATTTTGCACAAAACTGACTTATTTCATTAAAAATGAAAAATATTAGCACGCATAGCTAGAACTTTTAATTCAGTGTCAAGATACGGATTGAATTAGAAAAGTAAGTTTTCTAAAAATGTTGAAGCGTTGAATTTTCTTTAAATCAGGAAAAATTGTTTTTTCATAATAAAAATTTATCTCACACAATTACATTTTCTAACAAAATTAGACTGTTCTGCCCACTACGAGCTACGCTCGCTAAATTCATGCAGACTCCGCTAAAAGTATGCTAATTTATTCTCATTTGAAAAGATTACCTGATTGTAGAAGTTTGATTATGAAGAATTTATATAATAAAATTTATCATGTTTTGTACAAATATTGACTTATTTCAGTCAAACTGAAAACTTTTAGCACACATTTAGAACTTTTAGTTCATTGTGTTAGTTGAACTTAGAAAAGTAAATTTTCTGAAAATTTTGAAGAGCTACATTTATTTTTATTATTTTTTTAAATGGGGAAGAAAAAATTTTTCGTTATAAAAGTTTATCTCACAGTTACATTTTCTAACAAAACTAGGGGCTTCTGCCTACTTCGAGCTACGTTCTCCAACCCCACATGCAGCAGATCCCGCATTCTCTAAAAACATGCTAATTTGCTGTGTTTTAAAAAGATATTTGATTACGAAAGATTGGATGATATTATCATGACCAGTAGCGATCTTCTGTAATCGCCTTTCTCTTAAGTTCCCCTTGGCTAGGAAATTTTTCGGTTTCCAAAACCGCATCCACCGCTGCCGCAACAGCTGATGGTTGTTTTCGTGTTCGATTAAGTAAGATCTATCAGACATTTGAAAATCAGCTTGTTTAAAATTATTAGGTGAAAAATACCGCTGCCTCTCGGCCTTTTGTTACGGCTAGAATTGTTTTTCTTTTCGGCTTTATAAGGAAATCATTTTAAATACATAAATATGGCATAATTTTTCCCCATTGAACACTTTTCTCATGCAAAATTTAATTATTTTAAAGTTTTCTTTTCCTTTTAATATCCACGTGTGATATATTTTCGATTTTCCAATTGAAGGTGCTTGAAAATATTACTATTTGGGCTTTTTTAAATATTATGTAATTTTCTCCATAAAATGCTTTTTACTTATAATAATTTAATTATTTTAAAGTTTCCTGTCTTTCTGAATAATCACGTGTAAATATATTTTTCAATTGAAAAATGTTTGGAAATATTATTATGGGGAAGGGGAATGGAAATTTAAGGGTAGAATATTCGATGATTATTTATTTATTGTTGCTATAAAATAGCAATATAGCTTAAATTTAAAAAAAAGTTTTAAAGTTTATGTGCTAGGGGGAGGGGAGAAGCGGAATTTTTTTGAGTCATTGGGGAGAGAATAATTTAGATGCCCTTTTAATTATTAATACAGAAACGTTACACACAAAAAATATATTTTAAGCTATGTACTGGAGGGGTGGGGGAAGGAAAAAAAGGGATTTTTTTGGGGGGGGGGAAATAATTTAGATGGTTATTTGAATATTGTTGTAACAAAATGATAAATAAAAGAGAAAAAATTAAAGAATTTCAATGATTTTAAACTTTATGAGATACTTGGAGTGCATTTGCGAAGTGCAATGGAAGAATTGTGATGGAAGTGCGTAGTATTTCGATTAGTAACAAACACCGCATCTAATGTAAACTACAATCCAAAGTATTAAGTGCCTAGCTCAAAACTGATTGTATGCGGATGGGACTCGGGCTGCTTCCAATACTTCGTGATATTATTATATTTCACACAAAGAAGGATAAGTATGTTGAAAATTTCATTTGAAATATTTCAATTAGTGTTATGAACAAATATCTTAAAATTTGGATCAGAGGTATAAACACTCTGTATTCCTCACTGAAAACTGGATTACGACCCAGGTCCATATATAAAGGTTCTTAAACTTTCTATGAATTAATCAGCTCAATTAGTTTCTCTCCATACATTAATTGAAAATGTTGTTACCACACATACATACATACACATACACTGTTCAAAAATTAAGGGGCAGTGAATGGACGCTTTCGATTGTACAAAGTTTGTTGAATATCTACTGAAAATCCTGATGAATTGTGTATGAACTTTGACGATGGGATGTTTGACTCCATCTTTTTCAGTGAAGATTTAGTCGCTGGGACAATTAGGAAGACAACAATAAATTTAATAATAAATTAATGTTTGCAATCATCCATGTGACAGATAATGCTCAAACTTGTCTCTTTCTGTAGCAATTGACTATGTGGGTCCTATTTAACGTTTGTGTGTGCATAACACGGATATTCGTGAAGGTTTAACATTTCTGTGAAAAATTTAAATGTTTTTTGCTTATGGAACACAGTTTTCAACCAAATTTAACACCACTTTCCAAAAACTTCATGGGCATTTGGCATTTGTGTGAAATATTTACTGTAAAGAAAAACGGACTAAAAAACGGAGATTCTACTGGCAATCTAGACGCCAGTACTATTTCCGTTTTTTTTTTTTTTTTTTTACGGAAAATTTTCCGTTTTTAATCAGTAAAACGGAAAATTTTCTGCAATTTATGGGGGGAAATTTCCGTAAAAATACGGAAATAGTACTGGTGTCTAGATTGCCAGTAGAATCTCCGTTTTTTAGTCCTTTTTTTACAGTGTTTTTTTAACTGCGCATGCATGAAAGATTCCAAAAGATTTTTCATAATTTGGTAGCCAGCTATTTGGGGCAACTTATATAAATAGTCCTGTCAAATATTGCAAAAATTTAAATAGTTAAGGGTGATAGAGTGAGATACTTTCTAAAAGTAGCTTTATTATAAGAGATTTTCCACAATTTGTCAATCAGTTCACTGTATCTTTCTGAGTTTTCACAATATTTGACTGGGCTTTTTATGTAAGTTGCCCTAAATAGCTGACTACCAAATTAGGAATTAAAAATTTTGGAATCTTTCAAGCATCCGCAGTTAAAAATTATTTCACATACAAATGCCCATATCTCATGAAATATTCAATATATTCATGATTTAATTGCAGTATATATTTTCTTACTGTTCTTTTTCATAGTTTCGTTACGTACTGTTAGATTTGGTTGAAACTCTGCATACTATAAACAAAAAACATTTAAAATTTTCACAGAAACGTTAAAACTTTCACGAATATGCGTCTTATGCTTCCAGAAATGCACACAAATATTAGACAGGACCCACATAGTCATTTGCTACAGATCATTTTGAGAATTTTCTGTCTCATTAATGATCGCAAGCATTATTTTATTATTAAATTTATTGTTTTGCCCCTAATTATCTCCGCGACTAAATCTTCACTTAAAAATGTGAAGTTGAACATGTTCTTTACATCCTTGCATTTGAATGACAATTCGTCAAGATTTTTACAGATATTCGACAAATCGTGTACAGTCGAAAGCGTCCGGTCACTACCCCTTAATTTTTGGACATCAGTGTATACACACACACACACACACACACATATATATATACATATACACTGATGTCCAAAAATTATATATATATATATATAAATATATATTTAAGTATTGCGCGGCAGCGCAATACTTATTTATTTCCAGTGTCACTTCTCAATGTTAATTTAACATAGAAAAGCCTATGGAGATGATAACTTTTTCATTTTTTTCTTCCCACCTTTTTGTCCCTGATGCCACTCATTTTTAATTCTTTGCTAATTCTAATAATATTATAAATTCAAAGTGTAAAAACATTTGCCTGACGTCAGGGTCAAAACGGATCATAAAATGCCTTTGCATATAGGTAGATTATAATCTAGAGAGTAACATGGGCTAATTTTTATTTACATTATTCAAATATTTTTCTTAATAATTCCAAATTTCGCTTTTTTCATTGAGAATCAACGGACATTTTCTAATAAAATTCAACTTTTTCCCCTTCATTGTTGTAAATAATTCAAAAGCCGTAATAATAATTTGCCTATATGTACTTGAATGATTTTCACGTGAAACATGAAACTGAAGTAACTGAAATAGTTTTTTTTAAGAATTAAAAAGAAGATGAATATGGCGTCATAGTGGAAATAAAAATGACATTTTCAAGCAGATTTTTTTAAGTTCAGATTCTAATTTTTTGACCAAACTACAGCAACCTGCATTACTGCACTGGTGAAACATTTTGAATTATACATAGGTAAATTGCATCACAAATTGTGATGCGATATCGCACAAATCAAAGCCTGATGATGATATACCCTCCATTAATTTTGAAATGTGTTCTTCTCAATTCAGTAGTTATTAAAAAACTTGACATATTAAACAAAAACCTAATTTGCAGAACAAATTAAAAAAACAAAATTTATTTCCTAAGTTGTTTAAGCCCGAGAAGGGGCAGATATTAAGGTATTTCATTCAATTCGTTCTACATTTAATGTTAAATTTTTGTAACAAATAAGTTAAACCAATTGAACATTAAAAAATTAAATTGAAATTCATACAATATAATACTTTAAACACCTATATACTTAGGTTCCGTTCAAATGAAATCGAAATAAATCTTAGACTTTTTCCATTTTTAAGTTGTAAATATTTGTACTGCAGATTTTGCATTATGTTTATGACGATTGTACATAATATGATAAGATATATGCAAAATACAAAACTTAAAAAAAAAAGTCTACGATTTATTTCGATTTCATTTGAACGGAATCTAAGTATATAGGTGTTTAAAGTATTATATTGTATGAATTTCATTTTTATTTTTTAATGTTCAATTGGTTTAACTTATTTGTTACAAAAATTTAACATTAAATGTAGAACGAATTGAATGAAATACCTTAATATCTGCCCCTTCTCGGGCTTAAACAACTTAGGAAATAAATTTTGTTTTTTTAATTTGTTCTGCAAATTAGGTTTTTGTTTAATATATATATATACACAGTGTTTCTTCTAGGCTACCCTGCCCTTTCTAAAATGTGCAAAATATGCCTAGCCTTTTTAAAAATAGTGAAATGCACCTTTAATTATCTCAGAGATCGAGAGATCTCTTTAAAAAATTTCCCCCCAATTACAGTATTTCTAAATCTATGCGCTCGAAAGGTTGTAAAAATAATAGACCTTCCATGTTTCTTTACGAATTTTCTAATTAGCTTAATTTTAAATAAAGAAAATATGGAATAAAAATGCAGAAATACGTAGTTAAATTTATTTGTATAAATAAAAATTTGCATTAAAATAAATTTAAATGTAATCAGTTTTATACGCTGGAATATTTCTATTTTCTTTTAATGTTTAAAAAGTGCCTTTGAATTCTACCTGTAATAAATACGTTTAAATAAAATGAGCACTATTAAAGATAACAAAAAAAAAAGTTTTTGTGTAACAATATACATATTCAGCTGTTAAAATTGGTATTATAGGATTGAAAAATAAAGTTGCGTGTGTGTGTGTGGGGGGGGGGGGGGGATATACAGTAACAGGGGGAGGGGGTCCAAAATTTTCAGTAGCCCCGGGCTCCAAAAATGCTTAATCCGGCTCTGATTACTATCGTTCTGATGGAAAACATATCTGAGAGAAATTTGCAAACCTGTAGTTGTAGAAAACACAAAATATAAATGCTAAAACATGTTTTAGATTTTTTTTTTTTTTTCTAATCTGTAATATTTGTAAGTTTCGTTTTATAAATATACAATATTTGTTCCAAAGAAAAAAATAATGTTTTTTTTTTGTTGTTGTTTTTTTTTAATTGTTTTTTTTTTTATTATTTATCAACGTCATACGTAAGTCATGCTATACCTTCCCCCATTTTGTTTCAAAATCCACCTGTCTAGTCCCCATGTATCCCCAATACGTACATATATATTCAAATGATAAAAATCTAAGTAAAAATCTTGTCCAACCAAAGTCCCGACGGTACTCAAAAGTACCGCTTTGAAAAGTGCTCCGTAAGTGAAACAAAAAGAAAATTAATTTTTATTTCGCATAACATATTGTTAAGTGATCTATTTAAACAAGAAAAAAAAAAAAAAAAGATAGCCTTGCCTTTAAAATTTCAAATGTTTCCAAGCAAAAATTAGGTATACCTCGTAAGAAAACAAAAAGGAAGCAAATTTGACACACACGCGCGCCAAAATAGGCTCGTGAATACGTTTCAGCTTCCTAGAACTGCTATTGTTGTTTAGTCACAGTCAAGGGAAGTATTTAGTATTGTTTCTTCAGGGGTCGATGCAGGGATTTTTTCTTGGGGCCCATTTTGTGAAATTTATTTTATTTTCGTGAAAAGTAATTTTTTGTAACGAAATTTGAAATTCAGTTATTGAAATTCGAACCAAGCATTTTATTAATAATAACTTCTTCTGTTAAAGTTTAAATTTCTGGTGAACTTGTTTTGTTTGCAATTTACACATTTTAAAACCTAACAATATACAAATGATTAATGAAGAGTATGTTTTAATAGAATAGAATTTTGAGAAGAGGCCTCTTTTATCCAAAGGAATTTTATTAAGGGGTCCATTTTATTCAAAGAAATTTTGTGAAGGGTCTTGTTTTATTAAAAGGGATTTTGTGAAGCGGCCTGTTTTATTTAAAGGAATTTTGTGAAGGGGCCTGTTTTATTAAAAGGAATTTTGTGAAGGGGCCCTAGATGGGCTCCAAATTTGGTCTGGATCAACCCCTGTTCCTAAAAGTATCATCATGAATGAAAGCAATGTGTGTGTTTGGATTGGGATTGAAAATTGTGGTACTTTAATACGAACACGCTTAACGCGAATTACTTTTAACACGAACTGTTTCCAATTGCCCCGTCCGTTTGTATGTAGTGTATTTAAGTTCGGATAGCACGAACAAAAAAAGTTTCCCTTTGAGTGTTCGCGTTAACGAGGTTCGACTGTATTAGCATCCTTAAGCCTGTTCTCAAATCGAAAAGGGCAACTTTTTGACATAAGTTTTAATTTATTTTTGTTTGAAAATGCATGAAACTGGCTGGTGTTGTTGTTCAGAAACTATGTAATTGAGCAGTTTTTTCCGTTTTTTTTTTTTTTTTTTTTTTTTTTTGAAAACGCAATAGATCTTTCAGAAAATGCTGTCAAAGTGGGCGTTTTGAACCGAATTTCCGCGCGAAGGAAGTAAAAGCACTAAAGAGCGGGCTAAAAACGCGTTTGTCACGTGATCAAAACGGCTTATAACTCAATAGGTAATTGATTGATCAAAAAATAGAAAAAAAAAACAGTTCAATTCCAAATCGCTTCCATGGCCAGGCTTTCCAATTTTATACCTTTCCATTAAAAAATGAAATTGTAAATATGTCAAAACGCTTTGCGCTTGTTGAGCAGAGCAGTTAAGAACAGCCTTAAGGTGAGCCGGGACGCAGAAATCTTGAAAATATAAAATTTTTACTTTTAATTAATTGTTTTTTAGCTTAAAAAATACAGAGTTTTTAGAATAAAAGGACGCAAACTCAAACTGTACTTAAAGGCAATAATTTCATCAAAAGATACTATCCTTTTCATGCTGTACTGTCTGTAGTTGTCTAAGGAGTGCTTAAAAATACTCTAGAATTTTTAGAATAAAATGACGCAAATTGCACAATTATTAGATCTAAATATAGAATCCTTTTTATGTTGTACTGTTTGTGGTTATCTAAGAAGTACTTAAAACGTTCAATCCATTTATCTCAGAGTGTATTTTTCAAGACTCGTCACATCTAAATCAATCTATATAAATTCCAGTGGCGTGGCGTCCGGTCATCGCTGGATGCGGCGATGACCAAGCAATATTTTAAAACTCTTAATAAGCTTTTAAAACTCTACGATCCAGTTTTAGCAGAACATTTGGAGTTCATGTATAAGTGAAGGTAAGATTTAAAGTTTCTTTTTTGAACATTCAACCATTGAATTTTAGAGTTAATAATTTTTCACCACAAACTTAAATAATTGCGATGACCACCGAAAATTTTCACGCCACGCCACTGATAAATTCCTATTAAAGATAAAGTTATCATACTCTGTGCAATTAGTGCAGCTAGTGTATGCTGCGCTCTAGTATAATACTCCCACTCCGAGTTTTATTAACTTATTTAAAATAATAATAATATATCTCATTAAAAAAAAAAAAAAAAAAAAAAAAACATGAAAAAAAACATGAAAAAAAAGATTCCAAACAGATTTTATTCTTTACCAAATTTAACAACAATAGTTAATTTCGTTGTTATTTCACGATTTCGTATTTGAGGTTGTTCTCAAATTTTATATCTAATTTATTTATCCGAGAGACATCCGTAGGTATTTATAACTATCCAGAGCGCAAGAAAATTAATGTAACGTCGCACTTAAGAATTTTTACTTTTAACTCGTAAACTTTTTTTAAAATTTATTTTTTTCCTAAATTCGAGTATTTTTACATTAACAATAACGTGTATTTAGGGAAGACATGTTTATAAGCTTACAAAATCAATGTAAAAGCATTCGAAGCAATGTCTGCTAATCTGCTAATTTTAATATATATACTATAATTCCAAACTTCAATAACATACATCAATTTCGGGGCAATCCATGTATATTTACGAAAGTTAGAGCGCGTGAAAATGGTCAACTAGATAGACAGACAGATGAACCGAATTTATATATTTTATTTTCAACTGTATTCGAAAGTGCTAAAAATACATAGAAATTTTCAAATATTAAAAAAAAATATTTTGCTTAATTAGACCTAACGACATTTAAAAAAATATTTTGGTTGATTAGACCTAATGACATTTTTATTTATTTTTTAATCAACGCATTAAACATATTTTTTTTAATTACATGCAAGTACGCAAGCTAGTGTGCGTGAAAAGTTAAATAAATAAATAATAATTAAAAAAAAATTAAGAAGATTAAAAGAATAATAAAGTTTAAAATTTTCTTAAAAATTCCAAATTAACCAAAGAATTTAATAATATTGTGTCATAATATACAGCATATGAAAAATAAATAATTATAATAGCAATAAGTTACTGCTCTTGAAGAAAAAAAAGAGGTTAAAAGATAAAAAAAAGTACATGTAGCTATTGAACTTAAAAGTATTACTTAGTTAAGTTCAGATTAAAAATTTTGCTCTTTAAGTTCTACTACTTTTAAGCGTAGTGCACCCAGCTTAAATATTTTCCTCTTTGCTACCAAGTGGGCCCAGTTTGCAATTTTTTTCTTCTTTTATACGGAGTGTGCCCAGCTTGACTATTTTTCATTTTTATATGGAGTGTGCCCAGTTTAAGCATTTTTCTCTTTTATACAGATTGTACTCGGTTAATTGCAAATATTTTCAAGCGATGCGTTGCTCTTATGATTCAGTTAAGGGTATTCTCAAATTCAAAAGGACAACTTTCTGACATAAGTTTTAATTAATTTTTGTTCGAAAATGCATGAAACTAGCTGGTGTTGTTGTTCAGAAATTATGTAATGGAGCTGTTTTTTCCATTTTTTTTTTTTTTTTTTTTTTTTTTTTGCAAACGCAGTGGATCTTTCAGAAAATAGTGTCAAAGTTGGCATTTTGAACTGAACTTCCGAACGAAAGAAGAAAATCCATTCAGTTAGGGAAGAAAAATGCCGTGCCACGTGATCAAAATCGCTTATAATTCAATAGGTAATTGATTGATCAAAAAATTTAAAAAACAGTTCAATTCCAAATCGCTTCCATGACCAGGCTTTCCAATTTTATACCTTTGCGTTAAAAAATGAATTTGTAAATGTGTCAAAACGTTTCTTAATGACAGATGTGTTCTTAATGACAGAAGTGTAGAAGGAAGAAAGTGTTCCTGAAGATTGTCGTTATAATTTGTTACATTATTACTAGAACTTCAATCATCCAGTCTAAAGAGGTTTTACCACGCCATAATCAGGTCCGACCTACGTTATTCATTTCGCCTCATAACACGTGTATTGTATCAGAAAAAAAAGGAGAAAGAGGCGAAGGAAAACCACCAGCAGACTACAAAATTAAATATTACTTTGGAAGAAATCTTCCATTCAAACTGAATACGCCATACTTGGCGCTTTATCTTTCTTTTGGCGTGCTATGCTTCTTCCATCTTCTGACGTCACCTCCGCGAAGTCATAGCGATGCACGTGTGCAGGAAAAGCGCATTGCCTCAGAAAGTTGCAAAATAGCACTTTCGTTTCCTTTGATACGTGCCGGGAGGGATGAAATGGAGAAGAAGCTGTACCGGGAATTGAAACCTCTGTTTTCGTTTGCCTGTATTTGCTCTTGTTCACAATAGCTATTTATCACGGAATCGGACTGTAACTATCAGTAGCGTAGCAATTAAAGAATTATGGGAAGAGTTCAAATAATAATTTTCAAATAAATTCATCAATTAGGCCTATAAAAATATATTCATCAGAATAATAATTCAAGGTAATTATTAATACCATTTATTATGAAGAAATCAAATTTTTTTATGTAAGATACTGAATTCGATAGAGTTACGATTATCAAAATAATGAAACAACAAATGGCGTTTCGGGGGTCATAGCTCCCGTCCCCTCTCATGATAAAATAAAAAGTTTTCACAGAAAATAAACAGTCCTGGAGTATCAGTGTATGTAATAATATTTCGCGTTACAATTTGCAAGACTATTGAAACTATTTAGTAATAAGTATTAATACGAAATAAATGAAACTGCGGGTTTCAAAATGTAAATATCTTTTGCTTTTAATCTCATCTTTCTCTAAAAGTATAAAAGATTTATTATAGTCAGTAAAGGGTCAAAAACTGATTATAAAAATAATTAGCTTAAAAAAATAATTACAAATTTGGGGCCTCCCAAAATCTGTGGGTCCAGGGCCACGGCACCATTGACCGCTCCGCTGCTTGAAACAGAACCTGAACACGTTCATGACATTTTTAATCTTAATTACATGAAATTTGGTGATATTCTAACTAAGATGATAAAAAAAAAAATGAAAAAAATTTTATTTTATTTATTTATTTATTTTAGTTAAAGATCAAGATAGAGAAGGTTTAGATAAGATTAAGTTGATTTTCGGTACACAACTGTCATGAGAAGGTCCTCATCGGTATAACAGTATTTTCTGAAAGATCTCTTGCGTTTACCAAAAAATTGAGAACGTCTTTCGATCACATAGTTTCTGAATAACAGCACCTCCTAATTTCATGCGTTTTCGAACAAAATTGAATTAAAACGTGTGTCATAAAGTTGCACCTTTGAATTTGAGAACAGCCTTAGAAATATCGCTCATTTATTTCACCATCTAATCATTTATTTGGGAGTGAACGTGAACGTTTTTGGTCTTTCTTTCAAAGAACCAACTTAATCCATAAATAGACATAGAATTTAAAAATGAAAGAGCAATATCGGTTTTGAATTGAGCAAAGCAAAGTACGGTATTTTAAGGAAGAAACGCCACACTCCTCAAATTGGCTTGAATAAGCTTAAAAATATCGTAATCGTCGCACCCGTTGTAAACGCCACATCCATCGGAACGCTACTTTTGTCGACAGCGTCACATTGACCTAACTTTGATCAAAGTTTTCTGATCAGTATAGGATGCCTCGTTTTTAATATCTTAAGGTGTCTGAAGTTTTATTTAAAATATTTAAATCCGATTTTAAATATTTTTATTAATTTTTAAATTAAGAAAACTCAGTTGGTATTTAAAAAAAATCGTAAACGCCGCACTTGAAAAAAAAATTAACTTTTAAACTTGTAAACGCCGCGACGTTTCTTCCATAAAATACTGTATTCAGTTCTGAATAAAACACTCATGTCTGGAGTTACACGCATGCTCAGACGGATTAAACGCCCCTATCACGTGCCCTCCGAAGATGAGGAAAGGAGACAAGCAGGAAGAGGTGGTTTTTCGGAATGTATGGATGCTCCTAGAAATTCTTCAGCTCAGGGGGGTACGGAAGAGGGTTTTTTTTCTCTCTCTCTCTCTCTCTCTCTTTCTCGTTTTGCTTCTAGTTTCCAAAAAGAAAGTCTGCCGAACTATAGTGTGCATCATGCTGAGTTTATTGCAGATTTTCTTGGCAACCGAAGCCTTTGCAGTGTTATAGCGATCCAAGAAAAGGAGATTTTGACAGGGCTGCGGAGTCGGTAGGAAAAATGATCGACTCCGACTCCGACTCTGACTCCGACTCTTCGACTCCGACTCCGGCATACACACAGGGTTTCTCAAAAAGATTAAAATGCGCTTTAATTATTTACCTTTTGGAGATATGTAGATAATGCAAATTGAAAAAATGTTCAAAATTAAATAGTAATTAAGATTAAGGTTTTACCGAAACAATAATACTACCGAAACAATAATCGGTAATACAGTTACCCCCACTTAATCGGGTAAAGGATAATTGCATACTCCGCTTATATGCATAGAATTCTGTGGAACAGAAACGTTCCCCATAAGGCCAATGTTAAATATACTCGTTTTATCGCATAACAATCCCCGGTTAATTGCATAAATATCTCCAATCTACTACTAGTAATCCGGATTTTATGAATTCCTGTTATAGTGATGAATGGGAAAAAAAGGGAGAACTTTTTTTTTTTTTTTTTCTAACAATGGTTTGTTATATTTACAATCGAAGAGCAGAAATCGTCGTGAAAGGTGACTTATCTTAATTCTGGAAACTTATGCGAGTGTTGAATTTGGACAATTGTGTTTTTCTTTTAAAGCTTGCCGTACATACAGTGACTCAAGATGCTGGGGGTATTTTTTGAAAAATTCTGGAATCGGGGAAAAATAGAATCGAGACGGTCAAGAGACCAATATTTAGCGCTGGAAGTGGAGAAATGCAATGTCGAGATATGAAAAAAAAATCCTAAAGGGTTTTTTGTGTAGGCGAAAGAAAGAAAGAGATATAAATTGACAAATAATTGAAAAATAAAAAGAATTTATGCAGAAACTTTTATTTTCAAAGGTATGATTTAAAAGCAAAAATTTTCTATTTAACTTTCATTTTAATTTTCACATAAATTATAATGAAAACTTAAACCATGTACCGTAAATAGTGTTATAATACCTAATTTTTTATTACATATATTGTTATATATAGAGTAATAATAAATTATTTATTAAAGTTATTAATACAATAGTTTTTAATTTATTAGATAAATAATTATTGTCCATTAATATTTATCATATCTGTGGTATATAATCAAATGATAGCGTATACTAATAACATTAATTGCTGTCCTCGCTTAAATGCATACCCCGCTTAAATGCATATAATTCAGTGGAACCAACTGTATGCAATTAAGCAGGACCGACTGTATTTCTGTTTTCGGCCGAAATTTCGTTCGATTAGTTCTAAATACAGTAATAATACAATTATATTTTTTTACTTTTTATGGAGTGTCTACTGCGATAACTAATATACTAAAACATACTTAAACATGTATTTTATTGATTTTAGAAATTCCCACCTAACGGGCTTTAATGGGGTGATCATAAACTTTAAATCATTTCACCATATCTCAGCAACAGTTTTAGCTATGAGCAAGACATTCAGGATAGCAAACCTATTAAAAAATATATATATTAAACACATCTTTCAGGGATTTTAGAAATCCCCCCCCCCCCCCCTAAGGGTGTTAAAGAGATGTACAAAAATTGTAGGACATTTCGCCATATCTCAGCAGCAGTTTTAGGTAGAATCAGGAAATCCAAGATAACAAACCTACTAAAAAAAATAGAATACTTCAGTGATTTTAGATCTATTTTGTCTATTATGTCACCAACATCGATTTTAACTCTATAAGGTAAGATTATACAAATAAGATAACACTTACGGATACTGGATTAGATAGTAAGAATTTTTTTTATCGTTGCTAGATATATTTCGTTTGATTCCAGATTCTTTTAGAGAAACCGACCAGCGTAGCGGGCGAAGGATGCTAGTTTCTAATATTTTATTTTTATAACCGCCGTATAATCATAATGGGCATTTATAAATTTCGATTCGGAATATGCAATACATTAAATAAAAATAGCAATTATTTTACAATTAAAAAGATTCACTTACCTAAATATAATTTGAAGTTACATATACGGACAAAGGATTTCTATCTTGTCAGCTGCAAATTAAAACTAAATTACCCGAAAAGAACATATGCCTGCTTAAGAAACTAAGATATTTTCAATTTGAACTTTGAACATAATGAGTAAAGGAAAATTGTGCTTCAGATTCGGCCGCACTTTATGTGAAAGATTGGCAAGTTGTCATCGCCTTTCATTCATAGACGTAAATGCTATTATCTACATCTACACTATACTAATA
This sequence comes from Maratus speciosus, assembly GCA_963932465.1. Classification (NCBI taxonomy): domain Eukaryota; kingdom Metazoa; phylum Arthropoda; class Arachnida; order Araneae; family Salticidae; genus Maratus; species Maratus speciosus. The sequence goes on from OZ010788.1 coordinate 234,250,536, forward strand.
AAATCTTAAATAAATTAATGCCAATTTCGGGGAGATGGGGGTGGGGAATTGACGAATGAGGAATAATCATAAAAAAAAAGTGAGGGAAAAAAAAATGCCTGCCATTTGAGGCATAAAATGAGTTTCTTCATTTTCCTCTCAAAATTCATGAAATAATTGTTTTTTCTACAGTAGGTTAAAATTACGGTCCTCCATCGGATAGGATAACCAAATTTAGCCCGAACCAGATAGACTTTAAATGCTTCGGATCAGGTTTTGACACTTTTGATTTGACCTGATTTTTCAAAAAAAAATATGTATTGAATATTTTTCAAATGAAAAATCTATATATTTGAATATTAATGAATGTATTTAAGTTCATTTTTATACAAAAAGATAAAATTGTAGCCTTTTTTATAATTGTTTATTCTATAAAATATGAACTAATTTTCTTTCGCCTCGAATTACGGTCGTAGACGACTTTTTTTCCATTTTCGGATTTGGTTGAGAAATTCCTTTTTGTCAGGTTTCGGGTTGACTTTCAGCAAAAATTTCAAATTCGGGTCGGGTGCAACCCGGCCTTTGGAAGAATCTATTTGGGGCTTAGAAATAGAAGAACGTCTAAGTTTTGGGTAAGAAATATTTAAGAAGAAAATTGCAGTTTTTTGTTTTAATGAGGAAAATTCTATATGAGTTGTCCTATATTGTAGTGATAGCGGCTTTAATCAGTTTCATATTTTATACACATTCTATTTTATCTGAAATACTGAAAAATAAGGCAGTATAAGTTGAACAAAGGATAAGTGAAACATCCATTGTTATCTGAAGTAGATTGTTGCATTCGTTAGGGTCAGATTCGAACGGTGGTTCGGATTAAGCTGGCGCTGAATGTTTTTAGTTGTGGGCCAGTCTGATAATTACTATTGCGGATTCGGGTCGGGTTGACCCGATTTTTCAAAAGAAAGTCCGTAACATCGTTTAACTTATAAGTCGAATAAGTAAATATATATTCCTTTTCCTACACAAAAGATAAAAGTGTTGTTAGAGATGACTATTTTTCATAATTCCAATAAAATTTTGATTTTATTTCATTTCGGATCCGGTTCATGGTTCAGGTTTCTTTCCGGTTTGCTTCGGACTGACTTAAAGTATGAATTTCAGGACCCGACCAGGAACACGGATGGACAGAGGTTAAATTGAAACATCTGTTTTTGTCTGAGATAGATTCCTTCATTGGGTTGTGTAGTCGGACCGACACGGGATTCGGGTTGAGTTGGACTTAATTTACAAAAAACAAAACAAAAACCTTTAAAAACTCACTTTAATTTAATTATTGTACAATAGTGTCGTCCATGAGCTGAAGAAGTAAGTAAAGGAATCAATTTAATGACTGATGTAAGCAAAAAAATCACATCCGCTCTTTTGCCTTATATTTACTCATTAACATGTCAATAAACTGAAAAATAACTAAATATTTATTAATGTATACAGTTAAAAAATAAAATAATAATTCAGTTCATAAATTTAAAATTAAGTGTAATTGGTTTTATTTTTTATTTAACTTTAAACTGTTCAACAAAACGTTTGGAGTCGGAGTCGGAGTCGTCATATTTTTAGCGACTCCGACTCTTTTCATCGAAAAATCACACCGACTCCGACTCCGACTCCACGACTCCGACTCCGACTCCGCAGCCCTGGATTTTGAAACAAATGCATGCGGTCCGCAGCCTATGCAGCGGTTTTTGAAATGGTTAACATAAAGCTGAAATAAACTAAACTAAAATTGTGTATCAGAAAAAATAATCTGACAAAAGTTATCAGAACTCCTCGTGCAAGACAATTTTTAGACAGGTCAACGTAAAAACAATCCAGAAATCTAGTAAATAAGAAATATTAAAGAACCAAAATTATTTTAAATCGCTTAAAAATAAAAATAAATAAAATAAAAATAAATAAAATAAAAAAATGTTATTAGTATATTGGTTTTTCCGAATTCGGGGATACAGAAAATGTAATATAATAAATGTCAAAATCCAGGGGGAGGTAATCAATGTCTCTTGCCATCGTCCATGATTATTTCCAAACTCTGGGGAGCATAACAATTACAGTTTATAAAAGATAAGGGGTAAAAGGAAACCATGTCATTAATTAGAAGGTATGTAAGACCTTAGAAATAATTTCATTTTATTTTTATGCATTAGATATCCCTATGAAATTAGTTTTTGACTTTTATTTAAGGGGTAATTCAAATAAAATAAAATAAAATAAAGATAAAACATCAAATATGTATACAATAATTGAAACTATAAAACGATTATCAGTGTGAATAAATATCCACATAATTAAATTCATACATACATACACAATGACACTACAATCCATGTAGGATTTTGACCTCCCTCAGTATACCTTGCCAGACCTTCCGATCTCTGGCCTTTAATTTATAATTTATAATATGGTTTTGTGTTAGACCTTTCTCTACCTCTTCTATCCATGTCTTCCTGTGTCTACCAATACTTCTTTTCCCTATTAATGTACCATTACATATCTTCTTTGTGCTTCTCTCATCCCTCATTCTGATTAGATGGCCCAACCATTGCATTTTTATGTAATTAAATTCAGTTCAAATAAAAATTCGTCTAAAAAATTCATTTTTTTCCCCCTCGCATTTCCCGAAGTTTGACATTTTATAACGAATATCTTGTAAAATTCGCCTGTTTGAATCTATTTTTAAAAATTTTAAAAATATATAGAAGATGCAGCCATTCTTTTCGTGCAGTGTATCAGCGAGCAGCAGAGCCGTTGCAAGGGTGATGTGGACGGCGCACCCCCACCAGGTTCCAAGCACAGACAGACACTTCATCGGCGCTTTCTGTTACCATTACTGATGCTCTATAAGAATGAACAGAAAACTAAAAAAATTTTACTTCTGATTTTTATGTTAAATACATAGTGTTAGCCTTTGACTATAACTTACAAACTAGGTTTGACATCAAGTGGTTTCCCCATTATTAACCAGATATTAACTAAAGCTTTTGTTATTCTTATTATTAATATGTTTTTTAAATATATGTATGGAGGATTATTTTCAAACGAAATGAATTTCATAATTATTCTACTGTTTTAATTTCCTTCAAAATACATTTTATTTCTTCCATGAAAAATTAAAACTGTGGCAGAAAAATAATAATTTAATTTGAAGAATTCGTAGACGGATTTTTTTTTTTTTTTTTTTTTTTTTTTTTTTTTTTTTTAGGACAAAATGACCCAAATTTACTTTACCCTTTTTTCTGTCTTTTTCCCCCGTTCTAACCAGTTATCAAATAATGTTGCTGCGGCTCTGGCTAACAGTACTTGTTGCAAAACTTTAAACTCGATTTTCTCGATGCTTTTTAATTTTTTTTTTTTTTTTTTTTTTTTTTGTTGATTTGTTCGTTTTTATACACAAATCAAAATCGGATTTTTTGTTGAAAACTGAGTCATTAAGTTTGATTGGCCGCCATTTTGTTAAAAAATGCAAAATTTTAAAAACTTTCTATCTGAAACAGGTATTCGATAGTTTAATGTGCTTTTATGTATCAGTGTGTGCGTGTGTTTTAATTCTACATATTTTAATGTTCTTTTTAACGCTACACTCCGCGCAGTTGTGGGTGAAAGAGAACCGAAAAGGCGCATTTAACAATAAAAATTACTAATAAAATATGGTTTTTGAAAGTTAAAATACCATACTTTGAGCATTTTTTAAATATATATATGTATACAGAAAGTTAAAATACCATACTTATTTGCAATACTTTGAGCATTTTTTTAAGGGGTCTGAGTCTTAATTTTTCACTGAAGATGCTTTTTAGCATTATGTCACATTTAATTTTATTTCTGATTCCCTATGAAACACAAATGCATAAAATTTTTACCACTGATTGCTAACTATCTGTTCTATGTAGCATAATTATTTCAATATTATACAATTGATATTTCACTATTTTTTTATTTTTTTTATTATAAAAAAAATAATTGCATTTTTACTTGCATCTACTGCGCGCAAGATTGTAGCGAAACTATTGGTTCTAGAATCCCAAATAATATTGATAATGATGTAAAACTAATGTACTTTGAACGTACACTTCAATTTAAAGCAATTAAAATTTTATTTTCTTTAAATAGATACACTTAAATTATAAAATTTTGAAAAAAAGATCATTTTTTGCTGAAAAAAGGCTAATTTTAAATATTCAATACAATTATATTAATAAATTTGAGGTATAAGTTATTCCTTATATCAAAGTGAATAAATGTTTCAAGTTTTATACAAATTGCTTCATTAGTTCTTGAGAAATGTTGCGCGCAATGAATGCAAGTCAAAAAACAATTTTAAAACTTTCCTCAAAATTAAACATATTAAAAAGTGTAAAATAACATTTATAGAACATTGAAATTATTATGCTTCACAGAACAGATATTAAGCTGTCAGTTTAAAAAAAATTATGTATTTCTGTTCTATATGGAATGTGCAATAAAATTAAATGCGACATGTTGCTAAATTGCACCATCAATGAAAAGTAAGACTCCTGAGACCCCTTAATATATGTATGTATACACTCAATTAATTTTTCTTCAAAGGCAAAGAAAATTAAAAAGAGAAATGACCTTCGAGACCTTCCGGGTTCCCCCTCAGGCTCAGTCGGTCTCATCTCTTCTGGTTTCGTTCCCTTCCAAACAAAATCTGAAATATGGCCGCCTTTTTTAAGGTGTGGTTAAATGCCCTATAAACAACCTTTTACAGCCCATTTTGCCACAAACAGTTGTAAATCCTTATTCCATAAGTGATCGATAGATTTTTTTTCTTCTAAAGAACGAAAGGGGTAATCCAGTCAATCTCTCAACAAAAAACTACTTACTTCCAAGTTTCGACTGCTCCCACAGAATCTATTAAGTTTTTACCGAGGTTTTTACTTCAAAATCACTAAGCTGAAATCTCTCTCTTGTTAGCGTTGGATGTTTAAAATCCCTTTTTATAGAATGGCTTGAAACTTTGCCTCTGCACCTATCTTGGAATAGCTGCTTTTCGTGTGTATTCTACTACAGTGGTTATGACCAACACCCCCTATAGACGGCTTGCACGTGACGTCACATGTTCAGAAGCGAGGCTAGCGAAAAAGACGGTGCATCACACGTGCCTTTTTTTACAGACCGCTACAGTAATGTGATGCTCTTTTCTCAAACCTTCATTGGTGCATTCGAGCATCACGTGACACCAGGGGTCTGCAAAAAAAGATACGTGGAATGCACCGCGGTAGCCTGTCTTTTTCGTTAGCCTCGTTCAGAAGTGTCTGTCTGGCACATAGATATGGTAAAAAGAACTTTACTATATATATGGTTATTTTACTATATCTATGGCCCAGCATCGCTTCATATGGTGCCCAAATATAAGGCGAATGTGGTGCTCTCCATTTGACGTATTAGACTTTTTAGCACTATAACTAGAGAACAGGAATTCTGCTTTTTCAGAATTTAGTGTCACCCCCGGCATTTCCGTTACTTCATTTTTTTCTGATGGACTGATGGCTTCTATTATTATGAAACAGCCATTATAAATGAAGTGTTAGGTGAAGATGAAAGAAAAGTCGTCTTTTTACGGCTGCTCTTTCATCTTCACCTAACACTTCATTTATAATGGCTGTTTCATAATAATAGAAGCCACCAGTGCATCAGAAGAAAATAACTCGGTTAAGCGGGACTCTACTGCAGTACAAAACATATTTCATGATGTCATTCGCATCCGCTTAAGAATTCCACATTTACGACCTACTCTTAAACATCTACAGTAAAGCATGTATAGCACATCACTATCGTGAAATAATGCACAAATGCAACAAAAAGATGCCGTTATTCAAGAAAACCGACACAAAAAAAAAAAAAAAAAAAAAAAAAAAAACCGGCTATCTAATGTTTCATATACTTAAAATTAAATATAGTTTATAATAGCTCCATTGTTTTAACAGAAATCACTCGTTTATATATTTTTTTCAAAATAGCACGTATTTTAATTACATTTTCTTTCGGTTGTTATGAGAAAATGGCAACAAAAATATATAATTACTACTTTAGAACTATTTTTCCTTTACTTTCTATAGAAATAGAGTACTTCCGTTGCCAATATTAAGCAAATGGCTCTAAAAACTACAAAAAAATTAATATTTCAAAAATAAATGGAGATGCAGTTTTCAAACAAAATGCATTTAAAAGAACTTTTTTTTTCCAATACGACGGTATAAGCATTGAAAATGTGCGATGCTTAGAAGTTTAAAAAATTGCTATAGAGTATCTAATAGTACTGATTTGTTTTACGGCTGGTTTCTGCAAGGTAACGTTATTTTTTGGAATACACAAAATAAGCTGGGAGAAAGAAATAGCATACCCTCCCGGGGGCTAATAATGAAAATAAGAAAGATCTACATTAAACGGAAAGACAACACTTGCTTTTAACGACAAATGGGGAGTTCTGGCGTTCTATGTGGGCTCCAGATGCAATAATATCAGCCGTTGCTAATAGCAACGTGACATCAATGTAAGCCGTCTTCAATTGGCTATAGGGGTGTTATTATGACGCGTGTTTACACTGTAAACAAGAACATAAAATCATGCGTACAACATAGATTGTGAAACACTTTCCAAAACATTCAGAATACTATAACAAAACTTCCCAGTTTACGAAGGAGCCTAGGCTGTTTGCAAAGAGCCGGATTTCTCAATTAGCCTACGACATATATATCTATAGATGAACAATTTGGAAAACGCACAACGCATTTGAAAACAGGATTTCTGCTATTACCAAAACTAGTTGCGTAGCAACCCGTTGTGTTGCTTTTGAATTGCATGAGACAATCGATCTTTTTGCGAAAAATGAAATCTTAACTTTATTATAAATTTAGAAAGCCATTGCAATATTAACTTTATTAAATACAATATTTCAAATAATAAGTTATATTTACAATTTAAGTCAAAACTTTCCCAATAAAAATGCACATATTCTATAACTTTATTTGCCTAGAGCTTTTCGCTCTTCCAAGATTTTGCTTCGAATTTCGGAGTTCGTAGAAATGATGTCATTTGGGTCAACTGATACAAAAATGAATTTGTTTGGACGAATTTATTCAGAAACATTTTATATTTATGAATTAAAATAAATATTTAAAGAATTATTTTTTTTTCTCGCTAAAACTTTTCTCTCTTTTTTTTTTTTTTTTTTTTTTTTTTTATTGCTAAAACATTTCCCTTTTTCTTCTCGCTTTTTTGCATTTTTAATGTCCGCTTCTGAAATGTTTTATTAGCCATCTTAAGGCAATGGTTGAAAATCTACTTTACGACTTTAAATTAAATGAAAATAACGTACGATGTTTTTTTTTTTTTTGACGTCAACAGAATTTATCTCAATGTTCTAGTCGAGAGTCGAATTTGTGTTTCTAAAATAAACTGATTCCTGAAGCTTGAATATGTGTGAGTTCGTATTTCGTGAAATTTTCTTGAAAACTACAATCGTTTTTTACTATTTATTCAAATATACGTTAATTTCAATTTAAAAATGATTTCAAACAATGATACCTAATAATCCTTGTCATTTTCCCTTTTCTCTCTTTTATCCACAAAAATGGAGCAATTTTAGTTTCCATCATTACAGAAATGTCATCAAAAATAACGTAAAAATTTATATCTCGAAAACTAAACAAATTTTAAGATTCTACGACCACATTTAACATCCTCGGACCATGCGGATAACTGGCGTTAATTTGATCACCCAACATTCCATATTCTAGGAGGAACAGCTGTGAAATACAAATGAATAGTCACTTTTTAATATTGATTGATGAAGTTTTAATTTCGCTATAAAAAATTAGTCAGGGACAAATGCTGAATTATTTATATTATTTTAAGTGCAAATGGCTTATTCCGTAATGGAGCCTGTACGCAGTGGATATAGATTAAAAAACATTATTCTTGAAAATTATTTAAAAAGACATAATAAATAAATCAATTAAGATAAAGTTTTCAAGAAAATTGCATTTGAAAGTAGATTTTCCCCCCTATATAACGGGTGTAAAAATTGAAGATGCGCGATGTTTAGAAATTCAAAAAATTGCAGTAGCAAAGATTGCAAATCCGACATTTAATCGTCAAGCGTTGCCATTCTCAAAATTACGCCAGCCGTACGCACGGACATATATTTCCTTTAGACAGATTTTCAAACGTGAAGTTCCGTTTGTCAGCTAAAACTTTGCATGTGAAAATGTATTCTTTTGGCTTGAGGGTCTAATTTCAGTACCGCGAAGTACAAATTCCAGAAACTGATGTCTTTTAGATGTATTCGTGTAAAAATATATAGTTTTATCAAAGAAAAGGATTGTTTTCTTTTAAATATGGCACTTACTGAAGCATTACGCCAAGTGTCTCAAATTCGGCATCAGCCGAATGAAAATATATTGTAACATTAGCTTTATGAGCGAAAATGTTTTTTAAATAGTGATGTCATTTTCTGTTCAGACTTAAAATAAAGTTATTTTTAATTGTAATGAGTAAATGGTATCAATAAGAATAAATAAACCCCAAGATTTCTTTTTTTCTGCAACAGTGGAAATAATACGATTGCTACCATTTTGATAAAATTTCAAAAAATCTTTCAAATTAAATTAAAAATATAAAAGTGAAAATATTTAGAAAAATAGCTAGTGCGAGGACATCTACAAATGAACAGCTTTCATTTAAAAAAAGAATTATTAGCAAAATTGGTACAGTAGAAAGTTTAAGGAAGATGTCTAAAAAAGCTATCTTGTGTTTTCAATCTATAGATTATTTTTTCTCTTTTACTTTAACAGTTGCCTAGCAACACTATTTCATACAAATTACATTTAAAAGCACATATTTTTCCCAATTCGGCTCTAAAAATTTAAATTGTTCGACTACATATATGTTAAATTCGTGCTTTTTTATATATTATTCTTTTATTTATTTATTGATGAGGCTTTAATTTTTTTGTAGAAAATTAGCGGGAGAGAAATTCTGAATTTTTTTTTATGTGCAAATTGTTTATTAATATTTCGCACTGGAGCCGGCACGGCAAAACCATTTAATTGATAAATAACAACGAAATAAAGCCAAAACTCACTGGGTTTTATAACAGACGATATTCTTGACATAGCACGTATTTTAATTTCAATTTTTTCGGTTTTTATGAGAAAATGGCAACAAAAATATACAGCAATCTACTATTTTCATTTTCCCCCCTTTAGTTTCAACAGAAATGGAGTACTTCAGCTGCCACGATTACAAAAATAGTAATAAAAACTACAAAAAAATTAATATCTTAAAATTAAAATGAGATACAGCTTTCAAACAAATTGTATTTAAAAGAGAATTTTTTTCGTTATACGGCGGTGTAAAAATTTAAATTGTGCGATGTTTAGAAGTATAAAAATTTGCAGTAGAGAAAATTACAAAACCAAAATTTTATTTCAAATTTCAAAGTGTTGCCATTCGCAAAATGACGTATGCGTTACGCACAGATATGTTTGTCCTTTATAATATAGATATAGATAGTCGTTAAAATGTACGATTTTTTTTTTTTTTTCAGCTCTGGAAATTATCTACAGGTACGTATGAATACAACATAGTATGCTAAAAGTTAGTTCAGTTAAGGCTGTTCTTAACTGCTCTGCTCAACAAGCGCAAAACGTTTTGACACATTTACAAATTTATTAGGTAGCTTTCATTACAAAAAGTCCTTCCGGCCAGTGCCGGGAGGAAGAGGTAGCTTTCATATTCCTTATTTTTAAAAAGCAAGCTTATATTATTCAAACACACGAAGCTCAATTTAGTGGAAACCGATTATAGGAGATTCAATCCTAATCTTTATCAATATTAAATCATTATGAATGAGAATTTCGGGAAATTAGTCAGCTTTATCCAAGCTGCTTTTATTTAAAGTAACTTATATTTGGTTGCCAAATTCGGCGATATCTTGAAGTTCCTGCCATTTTAAGACAACATGGTGGATGAGGCTATCGGGTGAACTTGGTCAAGACCTTAGTAATTCCTGTGCACATGCTCACTCACATCGGAATCGGTTGATATATACAAGTTCTCTCGCAGGCAAAAAATCAGATTTTTCAGAATGTCACCCACATTAGAAATTCAAACTGCTATATCTGAGCCATTTTCTAAGATAAAGAAAAAACAAAAAATGCTCCGGAATCCTTATATCATGGTCAAATACATAAGAAAGAAACCTTTTTCAATTTCTAATTCTTTTGCACCTTACTTTAAATATAATTTTTTATTTAATTTAATGGCCTCCATTTTGAAACAAGATGGCTGATGAAGCTGGCCAACGAACTTGGTCGAGACATTACGATATACTATCCACATGCCTTCTTACATCGAAATAGGTTAATGAATACGCGTGTTATCACGTGACAAATATCAGATCGTTTCAAAATGTCAGCCATGCTAGAAATTCAAAGTGCTATAATTCAACCATTTTTTAAGATATATACGAAACAAAAACTGCTCCGGAATCTTTGTATCAAGGTCAAACACATAAAAAAATCTTTTTCATTTTTCAATTTTTTGATAACTCATTTTAAATTTAAAATTTATTTTTTTTTTAAAAATGGCAGTCCTTTTGAAACAAGATGACGAATGAAGCTGACCAACGAACTCGGTCGAGACATTGGTATGTACTATGTACACACCAAGTTACATCCAAATCGGTTCATAAATACGCCTGTTATCGCCTGACAAAAATCAGGCTGTTTCAAAATGTCAGCCACAATAGAAATTCAAAATGCTATAACTCAGCCATTTTTTTAGATATAGAAGAAACAAAAACTGTTCCGGAATCTTTGTATTAAGGTCAAACACATACAAAAAAATCTTTTTCATTTTCCAATTTTTTTGGTACCACATTTTAAATTTTAAATTTTTAAAATTTTTTTAAATGGCCGCCATTTTGAAACAAAATGGCGGATGAAGCTGGTGAACGAACTCGGTCGAGAAATTGGTACGTATTATATATACACCAAGGTACATCCATATCGGTTCATAAATACGCCTGTTATCGCGTGACAAAAATCAGGTCGTTTCAAAATGTCAGCCCCGCTAGAAATTCAAAGTGCTATAAATCAGCCATTTTTTAAGATATAGACGATACAAAAACTGCTCCAGAATCTTTGTATCAACGTCAAACACATATAAAAAAAAAATTTATCAACTTTCAATTTTTTGGTACCACATTTCAAATTTCAAATTTTTTTAAAAAATTTAAATGGCCGCCATTTTGAAACAAGATGGCGGATGAAGCTGGCCAACGAACTCGGTCGAGACATTGGTACGTATTATGTATGCTCCAAGGTACATCCAAATCGATTGATAAATACGCCTGTTATCGTGTGACAAAAATCAGGTCGTTTCAAGATATCAGTCAAGCTGGAAATTCAAAGTGCTATAACTCAGCCATTTTTTAAGATATAGACAAAACAAAAAATGCTCCGGAATCTTTGTATCAAGGTCAAACACATAAGAAAAAAATATTTTTCAATTTTAAATTTTTTGGTACCACATTTCAAATTTAAAATTTTTTAAATTTTTTAAAATGGCCGCCATTTTGAAACAAGATGGCGGATGAAGCTGGCCAACGAACTCGGTCGAGATATTTGTATGTACTATGTACACACCGAGTTTCATCGAAATCGGTTCATAAATACGAGAGTTACAGTATGACAAAGATCAGATATATATATATATATATGGATATATATATATATATATATATATATATATATATATATCAACTTTTGAACGGAGGGTGGTTTCGGGGTCTGGGGGTCATGATCGATGAAAATATACCAAAATTTTTTGAAATCGCTTTCCTCCGAACGGCTGCAATAGGTAGCTTTTTGTAATGAAAGCTACCTAAAAGCTACCTATTGCAGCCGTTCGGAGGAAAGCGATTTCAAAAAAATTTGGTATATTTTCATCGATCATGACCCCCAGACCCCGAAACCACCCTCCGTTCAAAAGTTGATATATATATATATATATATATATATATATATATATATATATATATATATATATATATATATATATATATATATATCCATATATATATATATATATCTGACATTTGTCATACTGTAACTCTCGAATTTATGAACCGATTTGGATGTAATTCGGTATGTACATAGTACATACCAATGTCTCGACCGAGTTCGTTGGCCAGCTTCATCCGCCATTTTCTTTCAAAATGGCGGCCATTTAAAATTTTCTTAAAAATTTTAAATTTGAAATGTGGTACCAAAGAATTGAAAATGGAAAAATATTTGTTTCTTATGTATTTGACCTTTATATAAAGATTTCGGAGCAGTTTTTGTTTCGTCTATATCTTAAAAAATGCCTGAGTTATAGCATTTTGAATTTCTAGCTTGGCTGACATTTTGAAACGTCCTGAATTTTGTCACGCGATAAAAGGCGTATTTATGAACCGATTTGGATGTAACTTCGTTTGTACATAGTACATACCAATGTCTCGACCGAGTTCGTTGGCCAGCTTCATCCGCCATCTTGTTTAAAAATGGCAGCCATTTGAATTTTTAAGAAAAATTTAAATTTGAAATGTGGTACCCAAAAATTGAAAATTGAAAATTAATTTTTTTCTTATGTATTTGATCTCGATACAAAGATTCGGGAGCAGTTTTTGTTTCGTCTATATCTCAAAAAATGGCTGAGTTATAGCATTTTAAATTTCTAGCGTGGCTGACATTTTGAAACGTGCTCATATTTGTCACGTGATAACAGGCGTATTTATGAACCGATTTGGATGTACTTTGTAGTGCACATAGTACATACAAATATCACGACCGAGTTCGTTGGCCAGCTTCATCCGCCATCTTGTTTCAAAATGGCGGCCATTTAAAGAAATTTAAAAAATTTAAAATTTATAATGAGATACCAAAATATTGGAAAATGAAAAAGATTTTTTTTGTATGTGTTTGACCTTAGTACAAAGATCCCGGAACAGTTTTTGTTTCGTCTATATCTAAAAAAATGGCTGAGTTATAGCGTTTTGAATTTCTATTGTGGCTGACATTTTAAAACGACCTGATTTTTCTCACGCGATAACAAGCGTTATTTATGAACCGATTTGGATGTTACTTGGTCTGTACATAGTACATAGCAATGTCTCGACCGAGTTCGTTGGCCAGCTTCATTCGCCATCTTGTTTCAAAAGGGTTGCCATTTAAAAAAAATTAAATTTAAAATTTAAAATAAGGTATTAAAAATTTGGAAAATGAAAAAGATTTTTTTTTTGTGTTTGGCCTTGATACAAAGATTCCAGAGCAGATTTTGTTTCTGAAAATTTGTTCTTTTGTTTATATCTTAAAAAATGGTTGAATTATAGCACTTTGAATTTCTAGTATGGCTAACATTTTGAAACTATCTTGTATTTGTCACGCGATAACACACGTATTCGCCTATTTCCATGTGAGAAAGCATGTGGATAGTATACATCAATATCTCAGCCAAATATAAGTTACTTTAAATAAAAGCAGCTTGGATAAAGCTGACTAATTTCGTGAAATTCTCATTCATAATGATTTAGTATTGATAAAAATTAGTATTGAATCTCCTATATTCGGTTTCCACTAAATTGAGCTTCGTGTGTTTGAATAATATAAGTTGGCTTTTTTAAAATAAGGTATTTGAAAGCTACCTCTTCCTCCCGGCACTGGCCGGAAGGACTTTTTTTTAACGGAAAGGCATAAAATTCGAAAGCCTGGCCATGGAAGCGGTTTGGAATTGAACTGTTTTTCTTTTTTTCCATTTTTTGATCAATCAATTACCTATTGAGTTACAAGCTGTTTTGATCGCATTACAAACACGTTTTTCGCCCGCTCTTGAGTGCTCTTTCTTCCAGTCTAGAGCTAGCAACGTTTTCGTCACCTAATTTTATCAAGTCTCATTTTTCTATATGTTCTTCCCTTTTATGGTGTAGTACGTTTGTGGACGGTCTGGCAGTCGGGAGACATTGCGTTTACCTGCGGGAGAAGGGGTTATGCAGGTGAAAAAACATCAAAATTACGTCATTTTAGCATGATTTTTGTTCATAACATTTGTTTCTACTAATTATTTGTGATATTAATCAATTATTGCCAGACGTTGCCAATGTTGCTAAGACCCTGCCAGATTCACATTTATAGGTAACATATTACTTTTTGGCTATCAGACAATCTATAATTAATTTGCAAGACACAATGTCAGACGGCATTAAATATGGCAACAAAAGTGCCTGTTTCAAGAATGGTTTATAGTTTAAAAATTATAAGGCATCTTTACCTCAATTTATTAAGCTTAAAAATAACAAGATATTACACTTTGCTTGATAAAATGACGTAAAGATGACTTATAATTTTTAAACTATAAACCACTCTTGAAACAGGCATTTTCGTTGCCATATTTAAAGCCGTCTGGCATTAGCTTTGCAACCGAATTTGTGCCTTGCAAATTAATTATAGGTTGTCTGCTAGCCAAGGAATAATATCTTGTAATTTTTAAGCTTGATAAAATGACGTAAAGATGACTTATAATTTTAAAACTATAAACCACTCTTGAAACAGGCACTTTCGTTGCCATATTTAAAGCCGTCTGGCATTAACTTTGCAACCGAATTTGTGTCTGGCAAATTAATTATAGGTTGTCTGTTAGCCAAAGAGTAATATCTTGTAATTTTTAAGCTTCATAAAATGACGTAAAGGTGACTTATAATTTTCAAGCTATAAACCAGTCTTGAAACAGGCACTTTCACTGCCATATTTAATACCGTCTGGCATTGACTTTGCAACCGAAATTATGTCTTGAAAATTAATTATAGATTGTCTGATAGCCAAAGAGTAATATGTTATCTATAAATGTGGATCTGGCAGGGTCTTAGCGACATTGGTAACGTCTGGCAATAATGGGTTAATATCACAAATAGTTAGTAGAAACAGATGTTATAAACAAAACTCATGCTAAAATGACGTAATTTTGAAGTTTTTTGACCTGCATAGCCCCTTCTCCCACAGGTAAACGCAACGTTTCTCGACAGCCAGATCGCCCGCAAACGTACTACACCATAAAAGGGAAGAACATATAGAAAAACGAGCCTTGATAAAATGACGTAATTTTGAAGTTTTTTGACCTGCATAACCCCCCTCTCCTGCAGGTAAACGTAACGTCTCCCGACTGCCAGACCGTCCGCAAACGTTACTACACCATAAAACGGAAGAACATATAGAAAAATGAGCCTTGATAAAGGGACGTAATTTTGAAGTTTTTTTTACCTGCATAACCCCTTCTTCCGCAGGTAAACGCAACGTTTCCCGACTGCAAACGTACTATACCTTAAAATGGAAGAACATATCGAAAAATGAGCCTTGATAAAATGACGTGTTTTTATCTCTTAGACTATTCCTTCGGGCGGAAATTCGGTTCAAAACGCCCACTTTGACACTCTTTTCTGAAAGATCTATTGCATTTGCAAAAAAAATGGAAAAAACAGCTCATTTACATAGTTTCTGAACAACAACACTGGCTAATTTCATGCATTTTCGAACAAAAATAAATTAAAACTTATGTCAGAAAGTTGCCCTTTTGGATTTGAGAACACCCTTAAACGCAACAAGCTGAAAATTTCTACTCAGCAATTTCCGCCAATAAACGGATGTTGTTGAGAACTTTCGTGGGATCCTGTATAGGATCGAAACATATTTATGCATACCAAGTAGCATTTTTTAGAAAGTTAAATTTAAAAACGCATACCAGAACTGAAAACACACTTCCAGCAATTATTGCTCGTAGGCTTCAATAATTCAGTTATTGCTCATTTCCTTCTACGAGTATATTCAAATTCTTCTGTGTGCTTCTGTAGATGAGCGATAATTTCTAGCACAGTACATTTTATAGTAAGAACCTTTCAGTACACCTCATGTATATCAATTTCAATATGTTTAAAATACTGTAATATCATTAAAATACACGGCAAACGATTTTTCCCCATAGACCATAACGCAACGGAATTATTTTGAGTAGCTCTGTAAATGAACCGAAAATGCTATACACTTCATTTTCAATATCGAACATGCGATAGTAAACCCCAATAACTTATATAAATTTCATGACAATCGGACTATACTTAAGCGAGATAGAACACAGACAGACAAACCGAATTCATAAAAACTTTTCAACTATGTTGCAAAAAAAGACAAATGTTTCTAATTTAGGTAATTTTAACATAACCACGAACGACAGGGCTGAAACTAGTTTTTTTCCCACCCGGGTCAAATATGGATTTTGCAACCCCCCCCCCCCCTTCCCCATCTTCCGCAAAGTAAATTTATAAAGAGAATTTTAACCGAATTATTTTCTTCTGATGGACCGATAGCTTTCATTATTATGAAACAGCCATTATAAATGAAGTGTTAGGTGAAGATGAAAGAGCAGCCGTAAAAAGTTAGAACTCTGATTTTCTGGTCAGAATTTTTTTTGAAAAAAAAAAAAAAAAAAAAAAAAAAAAGGCCAACTTGGACAATATTTTCTGAAAGATCTTTTCCGTTTATCAAAAAATGGAAAAAGTCTTTCGATCACACAGTTCATGAATAATAACACCTACCAATTTCATGCGTTTCCGAACACAAATGAATTAAAATTTGTGTCATAAAGTTGTCCCTTTGGATGCAAGCTGAGCTGGAGTCATTTGACAAGTGATTTCTGTTTGGGTTTTCCGGTTACTTCCGAAAATAATGACTGGTAGGCAAAGGAAAATTGACAAAATTGAAAATTTCATACCATTAAAATTTTATCCTTTTCATTTTTGCTTATATTGACAGATGATCTTTCTTTTCGATATACTCCAAATCTTTTCATAACGGTGTTCTCAAATTAGAGGTCTGCACGGTCCCGTACAAAAAATGGAAAAAGTCTTTTTATTCCAAATTGCTTTCATAATTAGCAGAGCAAATTTTGCTCAGTAAATATGTCAGGAAGTTTCGGGCTTGTTGAGCAGTGCACTTGAGAACTGCTTTAAACTGGTTCTCAAATTGTGTGCTCAACAACGCGAAACTTTGTTGCACATTTTTTGACTCATTTTTAAACGCAAAGGCGTAAAATGCGGAGGCCTAACTATTGAATCGATTTGGAATCGAATAGCGTTTTCCATTTATTGTAAGGCATTCTAGTCATGTGACAAGTTCAGAAATTCGACTCAAAACGCCCACTTTGACAGCATTTTTTGAAAAATCTTCTGCTTTTACTAAAAAAATGGAAAATTCCATTTGATTACATAGTTTCTGTGCAAGAACACCAGCCAAATTCATGCGTTTACAAACAAAAATAAAATTATAAATGTGTCAGAAAGAAGCTCTTTTTGATTTGAGAACAGCCTTAATTCCAAAAATTATTGAGCCAATATTGAAACAGATTGGAATTCAATAAATTGAATCTTTAATTTCAGAATTTATTTATTTTTTTAATTAAAAAAGCTCATCGTGCTTAAATTCGTGTAATTTGTTTAATTTAATTAATTTTTTTTTAGAACTTCAATCAATCTATCTATGGCGTACAGTAGGATCAGCGTCCCTGATTTAGAGTTTCTAATTTTAAAGTTTGAAACTGATTCCGACCATGTAGTAAAGGAAAAGGTGAAAAAAAAAAGACGAATGTTTTAGTCTAATTTTTTTTCGCCATTTCTAATTAGGCAGCTATGTTCATTATGTTTACGAATGTAGAAGATAACAGCAAATTTGCATATATTCGCAAGCTTTGCTTATTGTGTTTTGCGGAGCATTCTAAAGTCAATGCTTTCCTATGTGACATTTGACAAACAACCCCCAGACAACCACTACTTGATACTCTACAAGTCTCTGTGTCAAGTAGGTGTTGCCCCAGACCATGTTAAAACTCTAGGAATAGTTTGCTTTCGACCCATAGACTTCTAATATAACTAATATAACCTCTAATATCTCAAGTTCTCCTCTAAGTTTCCACCAAACCGTCCATTTATTATTATTATTATCTGTCAAATAGTCACTTTAATCCCTTCTTAAAGGATTTCGTATACTTTTTGTTCACAATGAATAGTGTTCAAAAACTTGGAGAGAATTCCTCTCTTGTTATGAAGTGCATCCACTAATTGCTGGTCAATTTAAGCACTGGTATCTTTGGCATCTTCACCATCTCTGTATGGAGATAAACTGACAGTTTCTTTGACATCTCTTTCCTTTCTCAGAAAGAATTTGAAAAGGCTGGTGAGTTTATTTACCCACTTGGCGCAAATTTGTTTTCTAAATTGTGTTCGTTAGCTGTAATTTTGGCTATGAAAGATCCTGTTTTTTTTTTTTTTTTTAAACTTGGGAAAATTTTATACATAATGTACTTTTTAATATAATTATTCTATTCCTGTTCCTTTTTAAATATTATATTATTCTATCAACAATATTTAACCAATCTCATAGCCACATTTCCTACTGTGAATCAAAATTTAATCGTAATAACAGAAATAAATTTAAACACCCAATATTAGTATGCATTGGTTAGATGAACGCAGACCATGTGTTTATTATTAGTTATGATTACTGTCGCCAAGGTTTACCATTACTCTGTTTCTACTCTAGAGATTTTTTGAAAGAATCCTCCAATAGATTTTTTGGAAGAAAGAAGGCAACCCACGAACAATGTACAGTGATGGACAGCTTTAAGAAGTTGCTTATCCTCACTCCTTGAGCGAGATGATCATGTAACAATACGATATGACGTCAGTGAGTTGATACAATTGGGTTTCGGAACTTTGAGCTTACTTGGTGATTCTTTTGCCTTGCTATGAGAATAACACCAATAATGAATTTCTCTTGACAACAATGGACTACTAAGTTGTGACAATAAAATTTTAATCATTATCTTTTTGATGTTCAATTTGTTTTTTGTGTTTTTCTTCTTCTTCTTCTTCTTCTTTTTTTTTTTTTTTTTGGGGGGGGGGGGGGAGGTGGTGAGCATAAGGCGTACGAGGCGGGAACCCTCCTCCTCATGGAAAAGCAACAATTCTGGTCACCTTTGACGAATTTTTAACATTTCGCACCCCTTTAACGAAAATCCTGCATGCACCCGTGGGGGCCCCCTTTAAATGGGTGGCCAGGGGCAGCTGTCCCGCATGCCTCTCTTCTGCATTAGTCAGGCGCTGGTCAGCTCATTTGATGTACACTCAAACACTAAAGCGGCTCAGATAAAACGAGAGTTCAAGAAGAGATAAATATGAATGGAAATTCAACCAGAGAAAATGCTTATAATTTTTTTTCTTTTCTTTTTTTTTTTTTTTTTTGTTCATTACGTCATATATATCTGCAATAAATAATTATAAAAGTATTTTTGTAACATTTTGTTTATAAGCATTCAATGTTATCTTAAAAATCCGTTTATCTTGGAAATATCAATTTAAAATTAAATAAATATAAATTTAACATAAAATTACTTGAAATATGTTAAGTATTTTTGTTTCAGTAATATTAAGTATGCCTTACAAATAATATTTCTTTCAATTTTTTAAGATTATTTATTTAGTTTCTACTTCCTGACACAATTTTAAATTAATTTTTGTTCGGAAATGCATGAAATTGGCAGGTGTTGTTATCCAGAAACGTTTCAATCGAAAGATGTTTTCCAGTTTTTTTTTTGGTAAACGCAAAAGATCTTCCAGAAAATACTGTCAAAGCAGGCGTTTCGAATCAAATTTCCGAACGCTTTCCGGTCGAAAACTCGATAAGTAATTTCCGTATTTAAAAAAAAAATGAAAAACTGATTTCTATTCCAAATCACTTCAATAGTCAGACCTGCCAATTTTATACCTTTACGTTTAAAAATGAACCGGGAAATGTTTTAGAAATTTCGCGTTGTTGAGCAGTGGATTTGAGATTTTCATGAAACATTCGTTGTCTTTTCTACCCCTACTCACTCCTCAGTTTGCCCTTACTTCAGAGCCTGTCTAGTCGACTAAACCTATGAAATCTCCACAAAATCAATACTTCATATTATCTGAGACGCTTATGAAATCGATAGCATTTCTACATGCGTGAAATTTTAATATATTTCCATTCACATTTCAAAGAATGAAACGGTTTTTCATTTTTATAATGAAATCAAAACACTCTTCGGTAAATGCTATCAAACATGGTATTTTAAATCTAGTAGGATTAAAAAAACAAACAAACAAAAAAAAAAACGAAAAGAAAGTCATCGATTAACACTCAGCAATAATAAAAGATGTTATTTATTAATTAAATGAACAAAACATTGAAACAAAAAGCGTTTCTCTGGAATCTGAAGAAAAAAAACTGACTTTTTTTGTATGTAAGAATGAAAATGGTTTATAATTGTGTCAAAAAAGTTATTTAAACTCTCCAAAATAGGAATGCACAGGAAACAGAGGAGCTCATGGGGTCCATGCCCTTTCCATTCAAATGAAAAAAAAAAAAAAAAAAAGTCACATGAGCTACCCCATTTATTTTCTGTCTTCATTTTGTTTGACGATGAATCTCTGAAGCTGAAAAAAAAAAAAAACATAAGTATATATATATTATTTAGTGTTATTGTGTAGGGCTTTTTTTTTTTATTTCACTGTTGCGAAATGCAGCGTGAAGTACGATTGTATGTATACCAGTGGTTCCCAACGTGGGGCGTACGCTTCACTTTCTAGGGGGCAATTCCAAATTTGTTACTCACTCATTTGCTATCAGTTTCTTTTGTCTTTTTTAAAAGTAATAGTGAGTAAAAATAAATGGAATACAAGCAAAATTTAAAAAATAGTTTTTTATTGAAATTTTAAAATGTTCCCAATGAAAAGTCTCAAATAAATTTAACACAGGAATATTTATACGACTAATTTTTAAAAATATTTTGACATCTTTTTGTAGTACTAAATCTCACTATAATTTTTCAGGGACTGTGTTTTACAATTTTTCAAAACGCTTTCGATTATTTATTGAATGAGTTTTCTACTTCTATTCGCTATGCTGTATGTTCCACGAAGATTCTTTTATATGTGAAATTACTTAAAAGTATACATAAATTTGACCGTCTTGAACATATTCAACTTAAAAAAATATATGAAATATCTGAACGGAGGTACTACCATAAAACTGACAAATCTTAAATTTCATTAGACAAGGAAATGACTATAAATAATAAAAATCTATTGCTCTAGTGCAGGCATCCCGCACAGTAAACAAATTTGCATGATGACATATACATTTTAAAATCAGATAATACATGGAACACAATGATATTGGGAAAAGGAAAAGAGAGAAAATGTGTTGTGATGGGGAATAACGGATACTGCAATTTGATAAAATAATGAAATACTTCTTGTGTATTGTGTTATTCGTAGAAAGAAAATTTAATGTCCATCAACTCTTAATAAGTTACGAAAATGAATTATAAAATGCGTTAATGTTATCAATTTTAATGTTAAATGTAAGTCTCTGTTCAAGATATTTTGTGAAGATAAAAATGCAAACTGTATAACACTTTTATTTAACTTTGAGGTAAGTTGGAAAAAGGAAAAGAACAACAAAACTCTTTTTGGCACAATGGCGAAGATGCATAATCTCATTGCATTCATAAAATTATGTTAAAAAAAGCATATTTCTGACACAAGAATAACCTTTTTGATAAGTTAAAAAAGTGAAATGAATAGTTATTGTTAGAGCTCTATTATCCTTCCAATGTGTGAATAGAGTTAACTTTTTTAAATAGTAAGAGACATAATTTATAAATTAAGGCGAGAGGGGGGGGGGGGCATAGTGATTTTGCAGATGCTTTTGGTGGGGCGTGTCCAATAAAAGGTTGAGAGCCACTGATGTATACAGATATTCCGAAACTGTATATTTTTTGTAAAGTCTTTTAATGTATCAGAGATGGAAGGGAGGGGGGAGGGCATTGTCTTATTAATTTGATAATTTTAATTCTATAGAGTTCAGTATCTTAAATCTGAATTTTTAAATATGGATTAAATGCCAATGGTTTTAATAATATCAGTTTGAATTAAAAATTATTCTCACAAACATTTTATTAATTACTGATAATCATAATTGTTCAGTTTACTTGAAAATGAATTCCTCCCGTAGCATTTGAATTGCTACGCCGTTGTTCAAAATATATAAACTGGATTAAATTGGGTTAGTTATTCTCAAAAATTTTATTAATTATTGATAATCATAATTGTTCAATTTAGTTGGAAATGAATTTCTCTTGTAGTCTTTGAATTGATACGCCGCTGTTCGAAACCTATAAAGGTTAAATTTGTGTAAATTATTATTACAAATATTTTATTAATTATTGATAATTATAATTGTTTAATTTACTTGGAAATCAATTCCTCTCATAGTCTTTCTATTGCTACACCGTCGTTCATAACATATAAAACAGATTAAATTGGGCTAATTATCCTCATATTATATATTTTTTATTATTGACAATCATAATTAAAATGTATTTCTCTTGTAGTCTTTGAATTGCTACGCCGCTGTTCAAAACCTATAAAGATTACATTTGGGTTAATTATTCTTACAAATATTTTATTAATTATTGGTAATTATAATCGTTCAAATTACTTGAAAATGAATTCCTCCCGTAGTATTTGAATTGCTTCGCCGTCGTTCATAATATATAAACCGGTTTAAAGTGGGTTAATTATTCTCAAATATTTTATTGTTTATTCAGTGGTGGAAATTGTGCGCAGCAGTGGGCTGATTGTCACCACTAAATTTTTATAGTATTTTTTGCCCTATTAAATCTCAGAGATTCTGTCATTAAATAAAGCGAAAAATACTATTAAAATTTAGTGGTGGCAATCGGCCTACTGCTGCGCGTCTTTTCCATCACTCAATTATTGATAATCATAATTTTTCAATTGAAAATGAATTCGCTTGTAGTCTTTGAATTACTACGCCGCTGTTCAGGTTTAAATTCGGGTTAATTATTCTTATAAGTACTTGATTAATTATTGATAACTATAACTGTTCAAGTTAGTCGAAAATGAATTCCTCCCATAGTCTTTGAATTGCTACTCCGTTGTCCAAAACTTTAAGGCTGTTCTCAAATCCAAAAGGGCAACTTTATGACATAAGTTTTAATTTATTTTTGTTCGGAAATGCATGAAACTAGAAGGTGTTGTTGTTCAGAAACTATGTAATCGAACTGTTTTTTCCGTTTTTTTTTTTTTTTCAAACACAATAGATCTTTCAGAAAATAGTGTCAAAGTGGTTCGTTTCGAACCAAATTTCCGCGCGAAAGAAGAATAACCACTCAAAAAAGGGGTGAAAATTGTCTGTGTCACGTGATCAAAATCACTTATAACTCATTAGGTAATTTATTGATCAAAAAATGGAAAACACATCTCCGATTCCAAATCGCTTCCGTAGTCAGGTCTTCCAATTTTATATCTTTCCGTTACAAAATGAATTTGTAAATGTGTCAAAACTTTTTGCGCTCGTTGAGCAGAGCAGTTGAGAACAGCCTTAAAAATGGAAACGAAAAGGGAAGATTTCGCGAAAAATCCCAGCCTGACTATCAGCCATTGGTTTGTAAACATACCCAGAGGAGGCGGGCAACAAACAGGTGCATTTCTCCAGGGGCGAAATAGTGGAGAAAGAGATCCGGAAAGTTATTGTTGAAGTATGTTTTCAGGATACAAAGTTCCTCTTGTTTTGGACGCTAGTGATCTGAGCTACAACGCTGCGCATCCTGTATTTGTTTCCAGATTTTCGCGAGCAAACATATTCAGCGTAAAATGTATAACCACTTTTAAAAATTGATTCCCCCCCCCCCCTATAAATGAAGTGAAATAGCAAAAACAATATATTTTTTAAATAACTAAATCGTAATGACGTGGGAGATCAGAGAAAAATATATCGGTATACTCAAATCATCAATATTTTTTTTTTCTCTTGCAATTTTTCATTATTAAATTAGCGCTACAAAATAATAGGAACTGATTATTGTATGTTTTATCCCTTCCACATCCCTGGAAATTATTTTATTATCTTCTTGTTTAGGCTGTTTTAAAA
This sequence comes from Maratus speciosus, assembly GCA_963932465.1. Classification (NCBI taxonomy): domain Eukaryota; kingdom Metazoa; phylum Arthropoda; class Arachnida; order Araneae; family Salticidae; genus Maratus; species Maratus speciosus. The sequence goes on from OZ010788.1 coordinate 234,274,658, forward strand.
TCATTAATGTTTCTCTCATTCTAAAACGCATTGTTATTTATGAAAATTTTCAGCAAAATTTTAAATGTGGTTTTGTTTAAGAATTTTCTAAAAAAAATATTTTACCTCGCTCAGCAACGCGAAACTTTCTGATTCATATTTAAATATAAAAGCATGACATTTTCAGGCATGATTATTAAAGTGATTAATGATTGAAAATTTGTTTTAATTTTTCAATAAATGAATCATGTCTTGTTATAGCCGATTGTAGTTTTACAGCGGAAATTTTTTCTCTGTCCCGTGTTGTCGCGTTAAGATATTTTCTTCATTTTCTTCTTCTTTTCTTTTTTTGACAACATTTTCTGAAAGATTTTGTGCCTTTACCACAAAAGGGAAAAAACAGTTTGATTACATGGTTTCTGAATTAAAGCACATTCGAATTCCATGGTTTGAGAACAAAATCGAATTTAAAAATGTGTTGGAAAGAAGCCATTTTAGATTTGAAAATCGCCTTAAAATATTATAAATTAACTAAATTTTGAACATGAATGAATAACAGGGCCAAAACTAGACGGGGGAGGGGCGGGTGGCGCTATAATCTATGTTTGCCCCGGGTGCAAAAAAGGCTAGTTTCGGCTCTGATGAAAAATGCTACATTTTTCTCAATAAAAAGGTATCTGACCCCTAAGTATATCCTAGTATTCAGGGACATATAATAGGGGATGTCTCATCTATATGAACTCCTCTACATTCAGACGCGAAGAGACTTATTTAAGTCATATGAAAACAAAAGATTATTTTTTATCTTAAAAAATAACTCTAAAAAGAAAGAAAGGGTGTAAATAAATCTGCAAATTAAAGCCTCTCATCGTTAGCTGCGGATATTTATTTTTTAGTTTGAATTTATTTTATTCAATATTTCGAATCTTTCAACTAGCAATTTTATTTCTTTTATATTAGTATTATTCAAAGTACTGTTTAAAGTACTTCAGGAAATTAATCTCTTATGAATTATACAGGAATACGATTTTATACGACAATGATACTCTAAGACTGTTCATTTTTTGAGAAATCTTTTTGTTATACAACAGGAACTTTGTCCCCTTGACATAATAAAAAGTTGCAGTGTCTTATAATTAGATAATCGCTGTTAATAATGTTCACACAGCCCTCTTTATCTCATAATTTGATATACTTATAATTTACAATGTTTTAATTCTTCTATCTAAAATAAGATTTCGTGATAATGCCATTAATAATTAGTTTGAATGAGTTGCAGTAGCTGTTCTCATAAATATTTTATTTATTGCCAATCGCAAATGGTTAATTTATCTGAAAATGGCTAGTTGGCCCTCTTATTTTTTAAGGCTGTTCTCAACTGCTCTGCTCAACAAGCGCAAAACGTTTTGACACATTTACAAATTCATTTTTTAACGGAAAGATATAAAATTGGAAAGCCTAACCATGGAAGCGATTTGGAATCGAACTGTGTTTTCCATTTTTTGACAAATAAATTACCCATTGAGTTATAAGCGATTTCGATCACATGACAAACATGTTTTTCGCCCTTTCTTGAGTGATTATTCTACTTTCGTGCGGAAATTCGGTTCAAAACGCCCACTTTGTCATTATTTTCTGAAAGATCTATTGCGTTTGCAAAAAAAAAAAAAAAAAAAACGGAAAAAAGCAGTTTGATTATATAGTTTCTGAACAACAACACCGGCTAGTTTCATGTATTTCCGAACAAAAATAAATTAAAACTTATGTCATAAAATTGCCCTCTTGGATTTGAGAACAGCCTTAATTACTGCGCCACTGCAGACATTAAATTTCTCATCATGTCCAGTGGATCTAATTTAAAACTTAAAGGAACACGGCTAAGATAATCTGAAATGGTTGTCTTTAAATGCGCCAAAGCGTTTTTGCTCTGCCTGGTAATATTTAGAATTAGTATCTATTAGATAAGGCGGGAAAACCCGGAAGATAAAGAGAAGCATGCAAATGCACCTGTTTACAACTGGATGTTATCGGGATTAAACAGGGAGCATGAGAAAGCATGTTAGGGAGAGATGTAGTCATTATCTTTCCCCAGCATCACCAGAAAAGCAATGAGTGTGCGTCTTTATGAGAACACGTGAGAAGTGATAAAGGATTGAGTTGTACGAATATTGAAGCTTCCTGAAATAGACAAAGAAGGAAACAGAATGATAAACAGACTGGATATTGCTTTATTTGCTAAAGTCCACAGAAAGTACTTCATACCGGGAATTGTGTTTGGAACAAATGAGGGGGGGGGGGGGTAAAAATTCCCCTCTTTGTACAATCACTTTAAAGCGGTTCGCAAATCCCTGATTAACAATACGAAACTTTCTGACTCATTTTTAAAAATAAATGCATAAAATAGGCAGTCCTGCGATTTGGAATTGAAATTAATTTTCCGTTTTTTGATAAACTTATCAAGTTAAAAGCAATTTTGTTTCATATGAGGACCGGTTGTTCTCTTGGTATAGCATATGGAAATTCGGTCCAAAACGCCAAATTTCACAATATTTTCTGAAAGATCTTCTGCATGTACCGAAAAAAAGGAAAACGTCTTTCAATTACATATTTTATGAATAACAACACCTACCAATTTCATGCGTTTTCGAACAAAAATGAATTCAGAAAGTTCAGAAATCTTTATTTTATTTTTTTAACACAATTTCAAAATAATTTTTCTCTTCACAATAAGAGGCCAGAAAATGATATTAATTTAGAATATCTGGCATCGGATTTTCGATATAATTATTAACAAAAAATTTTTTTACTTGTTTTTCCAACATACAATCAAAATGTGATTAAATTTAGCCTATTTATTCATTATTAAGTTATTAAAATACAGTATGACATCAAAAATCCGGCATTCGGAAATCCGGCATCAAAACCATCTTTTCCCTTCCCTTTTCTTTTACACTTTCAAGTTATGGGAGAAGAAAAATAACAATTCTTTATGAATTAAAAATTTCAAAATCGAAATTAAAAATGCAAAAAAAGAATATTTGACTTTTTTTTTTTTTTTTTTTTTTTTTTTTTTTGTCAGAGGCGATTATTTTCAGAACAAATTTTCTGGGAGCTGCACTGTTGCTTGGCAAAGAGAACAACTTGCGCGAATGATGGCATAATATATGGATGACCGGATCGAATTTTCGGCAACGGCGACATCAATGATGAGGAAGAATTTTTAGGCTTACACATTTCCCGTGAAAAGGCTGCAATTTATGAGGTGATTGAACACGCAAAATCTCAAAATGCAATAAGTTTCGAAAAAAAGGATGTAGATGATTGGCTAAGCATTGACGAAAATGCATCAACAACGAACAATTTAACGGACAGTGAGATCGCTGACGCTGTGCTGAATAGAACCGCAGATAATGCTAGTAGCAGCTCAGAAGACGAGCATGAACAACCGCAGAAGAGAAGGTGTCATTAGAAAAATGCATAAATTTGACGGGAGAATTAATAGATGTTTTAGAGAAACAAGACTGTATTTCCGAAATAGGCTTTCTTCATTTGTATATATATATATATATATATATATATATATATATAAATGAATAAACAAATAATTAAATAAAAATAAATAAATAAACTTGTTACAGAACGGTCAAAAAAATTTAAGCAAACAAAGTTGCATCGATGTTTCCGAGATTACATGAGAAGAAATAATTTCACTCTTTATTAGAGCTTTTTTCTGTAACATAGAAAATATCAATTAAAGTAAGTTTATTTTATATTTACTTTTCTCGTTTTGTTACATAATTATCACTTAATAATGAATTAAATTATGGCTGAAGACACAATTAAGAACATAGTACTGCTTTTGATATTCCTTCAAAAATCCGGCATAGTCTCGGTCCCGGTGATGCCGGATTTTTGAAGTTATACTGTATTTTATTGTCGTCGGGAACATGCGACTGTACGCAATTTCAGATCTCTACTACACCAGAAAGCGGTTGAAAAATCGATTAAAAAAATTCCGTCGTTGCAAACATTAAGGCTCTGCCTTACTTAACTGCTCTGCTCAACAAGCGCAAAACGTTTTGACACATTTACAAATTCATTTTTTAAGGGTGTTCTCAAATCGAAAAGGGCAACTTTCTGACATAAGTTTTAATTTATTTTTGTTCGAAAATGCATGAAACTAGCTGGTATTGTTGTTCAGAAACTATGTAATTGAGCTGTTTTTTTTTTTTTTTTCATTTTTTGCAAACGCAACAGATCTTTCAGGTAATTGTGTCAAGTGGGCGTTTTGAACTGAATTTCCGCGCGAAGGGAGAAAGAGCACTCAAGAGAGGGCGAAAAACGGATTTGTCATGTGATCGAATTCTCTTATAACTCAATAGGTAATTGATTGATCAAAAAATTGAAAAAACAGTTCGACTCCAAATCGCTTCCATGGCCAGGCTTTCCAATTTTATATCTTTCCGTTAAAAAATGAATTTGTAAATATGTCAAATGTTTTTCGCTTGTTGAGCAGAGCAGTTAAGAACAGCCTTAACGGAAAGGTATAAAATTGGTTATAAGCAATTTTGATCACGTGACAAACAGTTTTTTCGCCCGCTCTTGGGTGCTTTTTCTTCCTTCGAGCAGAAATTTGGTTCAAAACGCTCACTTTGAACCTATTTTCTGAAAGATCTATTGCGTTTGAAAAAAAAAAAAAAAGGAAAAAACAGCTCAATTACATAGTTTCTGAACAACAACAACAGCTAGTTTCATGCCTTTTCGAACAAAAATAAATTAAAATTTTGTCAGAAAGTTGTCCTTTTGGATTTGAGAACACCCTTAAGTTAATAAAAAGCGTAAAAATGTCCTGAGCTTCTACTCAGATATATACCGATGTTTGCTACACTCTCTAACACATTAAAATATTTCTTATATTGTCGTGCATTATTAAAGTGATTTTGTATCTTTTGAAGACAAACAGTTTAAGCCTCTCGTCTTTCATTAAACTCACATTAGTAGATATCTTTACTATTATTATGTTTACAATAAATAATAATAATATTTACACGTAGAAATAATACTACATGTTTTCACATTTACTACTGTATTATCGTTATATTTATATGACAGAATGTAGCCATAATGTTAAAAAAGAAAGTTCAAAGCATTATGCTCCATTACGGCAGCTTTAATTTCAAAAACTCGTTTTGTTTTCATTGTTTTTATTATAATTGTTGTTGTTGTTAAGTTAATATGGAAACTAAGTGCTTGAAACACGAATTAAAAATTAAATAATACCCGTGAATTCAGAAAATGATAACACCCAATTACACCTTTTCCCCTGTACATCATCGCAAATCTTACTGGCACATTCACTAACTTTTTTTTCTGACTTTTCATTTGGAAATTTCTTGTTTTCTTATAAACGTAACAAAGAATCAAAAAACGTTTTTCCTTTTTTTCTTCTAAATAATAGTAATAATACAATCCATTAAATTCGATTTAGCTCTCATAGTAAACTATTATCTGATCACTGCCTTCTTATTCGTCTCTTCACTCGAAATTCGGTACAAATTACTAATTTTCGCAGAATTTTTAGAAAGATACTTTACTTTTATAGGAAAATTAAAAACACTGTTCGATTAATTTCGAATCTAAGAAAGAATATAAGTTAGTTTCGCATTTACGGAAGGAAATAATCTCAAGAATGTGCCAGAAATTAGCTATTTGAACTCGAGAGCACAACTAAATCTACGTAAGAAACAACTGTACGTATTCTTAAAAATCATTTCTTCCAAAGCACACTGGTAACTTTTAACAGTTCACAAAATAATTTCCAACCTAATTGCTTGACTTTAGTTAATTTTAATTTTTGCCTATTGGAAATCTAACTTTTTATTTATTTATTTATTTTTTTTTTCACAACACGCAAGTAAAATAAAAGAAAGAAGAGAGAGAGAGAGTGCGTGTGTGTGTGTGGGGGGGGGGGGGGGGGAGACGCACGAATAGTTTAATTGCTTTGAAAAAAAAATTTCCATCTTAATTTCTTAAATTAAGTAAATCTTAATTTTTACCTATTGAAATTCTAACTTTTTAAACATTTTTTTCTTCTCATAACACACAAATAAAAGAAAATAAAGAAGATAGAGAGAGAGAGGGAGAACACATTCGAAGAGTTAAATTGCTTAGGAAGAAAAAAAAAAGAAAACTTACAATCTAATTACTTGAATTCAGTAAATATTAATTTTTGCCTATTGAAAATCTAAATTTTTAAATATCCCCTCCCCCACCCCCCCCCCTCAAAACACGCAAATAAAAGAAATGAAAGAAGAGAGAGAGAGAACGCATTCGAAAAGTAAAATTGCTTAGAAAGAAAAATAAAATAAAACTCCAACCTATTTACTGGACTTCAGTAAATCTTAATTTTTGCCTATTGAAAAATCTAACTTTTTAAATATTTTTTTTCTAAAAACACGCAAATAAAAGGAGAGAAAGAGAGAGAACGCATTAAGAAAAGTTAAATTGCTTAGGAAGAGAAAAAAATGTAAATTTCCAACATAATTACTTGACTTCATTAAATCTTAATTTTTGTCTATTGAAAATCTAACTTTCAAATCATTTTTTTTTTCAAAATACGCAAATAAAAGAAAATAGAGAAGTGAAAGAGAGAGAGAGAGAGAGAGAGAGAGAGAGAGAGATCGCATTCAAAAATTTAAATTGCTTAGGTGGATTGGTGGGGGGGGGGGAGTAAATTTCGAACCTCGACCAATTACTCGACTTCATTAAATTTTATTTTTTGCCTATTGAAAATCAAACTTTTTATTTTTTTTTTCAAAACACGCAGTTAAAAGAAAAGAAAGAAAAGAGAGAGAGAGAGAGAGAGAGGACCCATTCGAAAAGTTTAATTGCTTCGGGAAAAAAAAAGTAAATTTCCAACATAATTACTCGACTTCATTAAATCTTAACTTTTGCCTATTGAAAATCTAACTTTTTAAATATTTTTTTTTTTTCAACACACGCAAGTTAAAAGAAAAGAAAAAAAAAAGAGAGAGAGAGAGAAGACCCATTCGAAAAGTTTAATTGTTTAGGGGGGGAAAGTAAATTTCCGACATAATTACTCGACTTCATTAAATCTTAATTCTAACCTATTGAAAATCTAACTTTTTAAATATTTTTTTTTCAAAAAATGCAAATAAAAGAAAAGAGAGAGAGATACAGAACGCATTCGAAAAGTTAAATTGCTTAGAAAGAAAAAAAAGTAAATTCCCTACTACTTGGGGAAAAGAAGCTTAATTTTTGCCTGTTGAAAATGTAACTTTTTAAATATTTTTGTTTTCACAAAACACACAAATTAAAGGAAAGAAAGGAAAGAGAGAGAGAGAGAGAGAGAGAGAGAGAGATAACGCATTCGAAAAATTAAATTGCTTAGGAAGAGAAAGAAAAAGTAAATTTTCAACCTAATTACTTGATTTCAGTAAATCTTAATTCTTGCCTATTGAAAATCTAACTTTTAAATCATTTTTTTTTTCAAAATCCGCAAATAAAAGAAAATAGAGAAGAGACAGAGAGAAAGAATGCATTTGGAAAGTTAAATTGCTTAGAAAGAAAAAAAAATTTTCACACCTAATTACTTGACTTCAGTAAATCTTATTTTTTGCCTGTTGAAAATATAACTTTTTAAATATTTTTTCCCCTCAAAACGCACAAATAAAAGGATAGCAAGGAGAGAGAGAGAACGTATTCGAAAAGTTAAATCGCTTAGTAAGAGAAAAAAAAGTAAACTTCCAACCTAATTAATTGACTTCAGTAAATCTTAATTTTTGCCTATCAAAAATCTAATTTTTAAATCTTTTTTTTTTTCTTTTTTTTCCAAAATATGCAAATAAAAGAAAAGAGAGAAGAGAGAGAGAGAGAGAGAGAGAGAAAGAAAGAATGCATTCTAAAAGTTAAATTGCTTAGAAAGGGGAAAAAAAAAAAGTAAATTTCACACCTAATTACTTTACTTCAGAAAATCTTAATTTTTGCCTATTGAAAATCTAAGTTTTTAAATCAATTTTTTCTCTCAAAACACGCAAATAATAAAAGAAAAGAAAGATGAGAGAGAGAGAGAGGGGTGTGTGTGTGGGGGGAGGGGGTGAAACGCTTTAAAAAAATAAATTACCCAGAATACAAAAAGTAAAAAAGTTACTAAAAACAAATTTGTTAATCTTTATAGTTCTAAGTATTAATTTCAACTTTTTCCTTTCAGACGCAATTAAAAAAAAAAATACTGCTTTTGATAACATACATAGCAAAACGTGATTAATCAGGAAAAAGAAAAACATTCTTATTGTGAATTATCTTTATTGAAATATGTGGCATTTTATTCATCAACTTTTATTACTTTATTTGAAGTTTTTGACGCAGACTCCCCTGGAGGTAGAGGTCTGCACGGGCCCGGGCTTGGCCCGAGGCCCGTACCCGGCCCGGCCCGCGGGCCGGCGGAATGGAGGAGAATTTTCAAACGGGCCGGGCCGGGCCGGCAGAATTAGAAAAATTTTTTCAACGGGCCGGGCCGGGCCGACAGACAAAATAAACGGGCCGGGCCGGGCCGGCAAAAAAATTGAACGGGCCTGAAGGGCCGGGCCCGGCCGATAAAAAAAATTAATCGGGCTTATCGGCCCGATATAAGAATTTGAGAGGAGCAGATAAAATACGAGGTCATTTCCAATGAATATGACTTTTTCGAGAAGTATAAATGTGCGTTACGAGCCGATGCGAGTTTAACAACATCAATACAGAAATGTAACTTGTCCATCGTAGAGATCGGCATCGTACAGTTACATGATGCCTGATCCCGAGTTTAATTTTTTTCGGCAGACTTGTGCCGGGACGGAACTGGTCTTAATCGTTCTCAGGATGTGTAGGACAGGCATTATGTTTTGTAAAAGTATTAATAGCGATAATGAACTTCTGTTAACAGTATCTTTGGAAATGTACCTTAAGGTGGTTCTCATATTTACTGCTCAACAATGCGAAACTCTCAGACACATTTTCTGACTCATTTTTAACTATAAAGGCATAAAATTGACAGGCTGAGTATTGAAGGCAATTGGGATCAAATAGCGTTTCCATTTTTCATAAATTACGTAATGAGATAACAGAGACTCTTGTCACGTGACTGTACGTTTTCTCCTTTCCTGTGCTATCGCTTCCGGAAATTCGATTCAAAACGCTAACTTTGGCAGTATTTTCTGAAAGATATATTACTTTTATCTAAAAAAAAAACGGCATTTACATGCTTTCTGAATAAGAATACCTGCCAATCTCATGCGTTTCCGAAAAGAAATGAATTCATAAATGTATCAAAATGTAGCTCCTTTCGATTTGAGAAATGCCTTAAAAATGACAGAAATATTTTCACAAATCTACCTTTTATTATAAGCTTCAAAAGTTATCATGTTTTTTAACCCTTTATTCTAAACTACAATAATCTTTTAATGAACCCTTATTTAAATTTTGAAACGTCTGTAGAGACGTTGACTAAAACACTGTAAGTAATCGTTAACGTTTACTATTGTGTGTTTTCTATTTTGCGAACACATAGTAATTTAAAATATACTGTAAAATGTTCCCATAAATATGCATGTAGTATTCATTAAAAGAATCTTAATTGTATGTCGAGAAAAAACGGAATTTTTTGTAGACATTTAGTCGGGCCGGGCCGGGCCTGTTTTCACTGACTTTTGTACGGGCCGGGCCGGGCCGAGAACGGCAAAAATGTAAACGGGCCGGGCCGGGCTCGGGCCGAACTTTCAATTTTTACACCGGGCCGGGCCGGGCCAAAATAGCTTTCCTTCGGGCCGGGCCGGGCCCGGGCCTGGAAATTCCGGCCCGTGCAGACCTCTACCTGGAGGTGTAAACAACAGTAGGTATTATGACAGGAAATAGTTTTCATCTCTATTTTCCGTCTTGGCTAAATGCAATAACTTTCTTTTTCTCATTTAGTTATTTCACCAGAAGATTACAGGCAATATGTCTTTCATTAAATTTGTTGGGGATCCCAGTTCATTTATTTCTAATAATAATAATAATAACAAAGAAGGAAGAACGCTTTCTGTTTTGGGAAAATCTTGATTTTTGTTTCTGTCGGAAACTGAAAAATGTTACCACTTACCATCATTTCGATATTTTTACGCACAGGCACACATACTCACAAAGAAGGGAAAAAAGACCCAGAAGATTTTATTAGCACGATGACAAAACGTGAATTTCGAAACGTTTTCTCTGTTTTAAAAATTCAATTTTAATTGGGAGCAAGAAAAGTTAAATTATCTCTATTTTTTTTCAAATATTAACAATAGATTTATATGTAGGGGAACCCGGGGTAGAACGGGGTGCCAAGTTAAAAATATGTTTTAAAAATATAAAAGGATTAATTAAGAGAGCTGCGAAATTTTTTATGAACACATTATAATGTAATAATCACAAAAAATTAATTAATATTGTAAGAAAACAAAAGAATAATTTTTTTTTTCAGAAACAGAACATTATGTCATTTGCCCCGTTCATCCCCGGGTATTGGGCAGAACGAGGTGGTAAGGATAAGTAATTATAAAAACAAATAAAACTAGTGACAATGAAAAAAAGAAGTTTTTCTATGTTTATTTAGTTTTATGTGACTATGAAAGTTTTACTATAGTTTGATTATGTCCTTTTCTTAAGGCTGTTCTCAAATCCAAAGAATCAACTGTTCCGTTTTCTTGTAAACGCAATAGATCTTTCAGAAAATACCGTCAAAGTTGGCATTTTGAACCGAACATCGGAACGAAAGAAGAAAATCCAGTCAATAAGGGAAGAGAAATGTCGTGTCACGTGATCAAAATCACGTATAACTGAAGAGGTAATTGACTGATTAAAAAATGGAAAACACAGTTCGATTCCAAATCGCTTCCATGGTCAGGCTTTCCAATTTGATATCTTTCCATTAAAAAATGGGCCCCACCAGTGGTTGAAAGGTTCTGCTCTCGAAGCTGGTAGACGGGAGGTGCTGGGTTCGAACCCAATCGCGCCCGTCGGCCTAATCGTTCGGAGTTTTCGTGGTTTTCTTCGAGCCATGGATTTCCATGCGTAAATACGGGTTAGGTTCCCTAAGAAAGACCTCCCACGAAGGGCACTCCACCCCCGGGCTTATATCGCTCGAGCAGATAATTGGCCGTTAAAAATCAACCAACCAACCAACCAACCGTTAAAAATGAATTTGTAAATGTGTCAAAACGTTTTGCGCTTGCTGAGCAGAGCAGTTGAGAACAGTCTTAAGAATATTGACGAAATTCACACACTCCGACAGCCTCATCATCTTCACTATCTATTCTCACACAGTAATTGTGTGCCCATTTCTTGCACATGAAACAAACGACCCAACATTCAACTGAATTTAGGGGCGTACTAAAAACGATCTCGTAAATAAAAACATTTCGGGGCAGAATGGGGTACTTCCACATTCCGCCCCAGGGATAGGATTTAGGTTAGGGAGGTAAGGTCAGTCGAGGAAGATACGTAAACAAATGTTTATCTACACAAAAGTAAAGACAGTTAAACGTGCTTCAAGCATGAACTAACTATAGTTGTAATGTAAACAAGTATGTGTGCCTTACCTTGGTTACAAAAACATCAGAAATTACAATAAAGGAGCAAAAAAGATCACATAGCGAAAATTTCACGCACCAACGCTCGAGGAAACTAGACTAAGATGGCTCCCGAAGTTGAAAGGCCAAGGTTTTCTTTTACTTCTGCTTATTGCTGCTCGCTGGTACCACCTCCTTGATACTGGAAAACGTCAAACTTCATTCCGCCCCGGTACCCCGTTCTGCCCCGGGTTCCCTACTTTAAAAAAAAAAAGAAAAAAGTCAAATCCCTTAATGGAATTTTAACAACTATCAACTGCAGGGCAATCTAATGTGCTGTATTTAAATTGCATAAAATCTTTCGATAATGTTTTTCGTTGTCTATCCAGATGCTTTATATAAAGTTATTCTCTGGTTCAATTTCAAAGAGTAACTTTGTTTAATTATAGCTTTATTTGATAAATAACTACTGTCACAAAAATTTGAATAATGTCTGCAGTCAGAAAACTATTAGCTTCTAAATAACCCAACATATAGCATGAAAAAAATTAAAAAAGAAAACTTTGGTTTTAAAAAGAAGCTTTTTAATCATTTTAAACATAGCGACAAGTTGCAAGAGTTACAGAAAATTGAATCTTGTCCGCAGTCAGAAATCTAATAGCTTCTAAATAACCCAACATGTAGTATGAAAAGTTTTAAATAGAAACCTGTTAATCATTTTAAACATAGAGCAAAACGTTGCAAGAGGAGTTATTTGTGTAAAATATTTATTTATTCATTCCTTTTTCAGTAACTGTGAAAAAATCATCAACGTAAATATCACACCATCAGTTCCATGGACAAGATAAAAAAAACAGATACGGATTATATAAATATGTATAAGTAAAACTAAATAAAATAAAATGCAATATTAATTAAATAAAAATTCATCAGCCTCATTAACTTCAGACTAATATATGCCTTGTATTTACGTTAAAAAAAGAAAAGTAAAAAGAAAAACAGGTCTATGGACATTATTTTCAGACATCATTTTCATGAACTTGGCATCTACTAAATGTAAAAATGCCATCTTACTAAAACATTTCTCACTGCCTGGAAAAATAAAACTGATGGAATAAAACTGGAATACTGTTAGATAACTTGGAAACAGTAAAAAAAAAAAATATTAATCCTTAATTCAACGCCCCCCCCCCTTCCCCGTCACACACACACACCAGAAAATTTAACACTGAGTGACAGAGAATGACTCATCTGCGCTTGCATCCCTTTATAGATTTGTAAAACTATTTAAATCGATAATAATAGACAAAACATTGGCAATGTATGAAATCAAATCTATATTTTTAGTCTTAAGGGTGTATTCCAATCCAAACTGCTTATTTTCTGATTTATTTTTAAATTCATTTTTGTTCTCAAATGCAAAAAACTGGCAAATTCTTTTATTTAGAAACTACATAATGTGTCGTGCTTGTCGATTTTTTGATAAATGCAAAAAATATTGCAAAAAATTCTGACAAAGTTGGCGTTTTGAACCGAATTTTTCGAAGCGGAAGATCTGGAAATGAAAAAAAAAAAAAAAAAGATCATACTGAGGAAATAATTATTTAAAAATCAAATTCTAATGAATTGAGCGAAAAATAAAATCACACGGCCTCTTATACATCTCTTCAAAAATCACCTCAGCAAGTTTCATGATTTTACTTTTAAAAGTGAGTCTGAAAATGTCTCAGACAATTTCGAGCTGTTGAGGGTGGAAAAATATTTTCGAATACATCCTTAAATTTCTTCGATGCTTTTTCAAAGAAAAAAAAAATCTATTTGCTTCTGCTTTTTTCTTTCTTTCTGTTTTCTTTCTTTCTTTCTTTCTTTTTTTTTTTTTTTTTTTTTTTTTGCCAAAGGGCGGTATACTGATTGTATATATTGGAAAAGCCAAGTGACATGTGTTTGATAAGAATGACGAAATCGGGATGCAGTGAAATAGTTTTGCGAATCTATAAATAATTTAAATAGTTTAATAGATTTATAAAACTATTTAAATCGATAATAGTAGACAAAACAGTGGCAATCTATGAAATCAAATCGATATTTTTGGTCTCAAATTTCTTTGACGTAAAATAATAAAATTTAAAAAAAACCTCCTTTAGTCTTTGCTTTTTTGTTTCAATGCCGAAAAGCAATAAACTTATCTTGTGTTTTAAAAGAGTCAAGTCATACGTGTTTGATAAAGATGATGTAATCGGGATGCAGTGAAATAGTTTTGCAAATCCATAAATAATTTAAATAGTTTAATAGGTTTGTAAAAATATTTAAATCGATAATAATAGACAAAACAGTGACAGTGTAAAGTTTAATATAAATTGTTTAATAGATTTGTAAAACTATTTAAATCGATAATAATAGACAAAACAGTGGAAATGTAATAGTTTAATATAACTAGTTTAATAGATTTGTAAAGCTATTTAAATCCATAATAATAGACAAAACAGTGGAAATGTATAATAGTTTAACATAACTAGTGTAATAGATTTGTAAAAACATTAAAATCGATGATAATAGACAAAACAGTGACAGTGTAATAGTTTAATATAAATTGTTTAATAGATTTGTAAAACTATTTAAATCGATAATAATGAAAAAACAGTGGAAATGTAATAGTTTAATACAACTAGTTTGATAGATTTGTAAAGCTATTTAAATCGATAATAATAGACAAAACAGTGGAAATGTAATAGTTTAATGTAACTAGTTTAATATATTTGTAAAACTATTTAAATCCATAATAATAGACAAAACAGTGGAAATGTAATAGTTTAATAGATTTGTAAAACTATTTAACTCGATAATAATAGACAAAGTAGTGGAAATGTATGAAATCAAATCTATATTTTTAGTCTCAAATTTCTTCGATGTTTTTCAACAAAAACCTCTCTTTGCTTTTGTTTTTTGTTTCGAAGCCGAAGAGCAATAAACTGATTGTATGTTTTGAAAGAGGCGAATTCATACGTGTTTGATAAAGATGACGAAATCGGGATGCAGTGAAACGCACTCGCGATCAACGGAGAGAAAGAAGATGAGAATTGTCACTCCAATCGGCAGGTAGATGCGTGGGCAAAAAACACAGCAATAAAAGGAGGCACATGCTTTAAAAAACGATGATTGAAAGATATGACATCGGGTTTTTTTTTTCGTTTTTTAAGAGGCAAAATTCTGTGTACACTGTGAAAAAAGACAGATGTTTCTTTATCTAGGAAAATATAATATAACGGTGTACTACAAAAACGTGCAATAACCGCCTCCAAGTTACCCACGATTCCGAAAAGCGTTCTTTATCTTTAGGAACAGGGCTTAATTTGCGCCGGAGCCCACCGAATCTCAGCTCCGGTACTTCTCTGTTTTTTGTAAATAGTTAAGGCTGTTCTCAAATCCAAAAGGGCAACTTTCTGACATAAGTTTAAATTTATTTTTGGCCGGAAATGCATGAAATTAGCCAGTGTTGTTGTTCAGAAACTATGTCATCGAGCTGTTTTTTCCGTTTTTTTTTTTTTTTTTTTTTTTTTTTTGTAAACACAATAGATCTTTCAAAAAATAGTGTCAAAGTTGACGTTTTGAACCGAAGTTCCCGAAGAAAGCAGAAAAACCGGTCAGCGAAGGGAGAAGACATCTTTGCCGCGTGATCAAAATCGCTTATAACTCAATACGTAATTGATTCATAAAAAAATGGAAAACACAGTTCGATTCCAAATCGCTTCCATAGTCAGGCCTTCCAGTTTTATATCTTTGTGTTAAAAAAGGAATCTGTAAATGTGTCAAAACGTTTTGGGCTTGTTGAGCAGAGCAGTCAGAATTCACCGGATCGGAGCTCTTAAATAGGGCTCCATAGCCCAGTGCAATAGCGATTCCGAAAAACTAAAGCCTACATTACCCTTTCCTTTCCCTTCCATCTCCAAGTTTCTGCATTATTATATTAATATTTTTAAGTATTCAGAAAAAATAATGAAAGTAAATCTTGCCTTAAGGGTGTTCTCAAATCCAAAAGGGCAACTTTCTGACATGAGTTTTAATTTATTTTTGTTTGAAAATGCATGAAACTAGCTGGTGTTGTTGTTCATAAACTATGTAATTCAGCTGTTTTTTTTTTCATTTTTTTGCAAACGCAATAGATCTTTCAGAAAAGAGTGTCAAAGTGGGCGTTTTGTACCGAATTTCCGCACGAAGGACGAAAGAGCACTCAAGAGTGGGCGAAAAATGTGTTTGACACGTGATCAACACAGCTTGTAACCCAATAGGTAATTGATTGATCAAAAAATGGAAAAAACAGTTCAATTCCAAACCGCTTCCATGGCCAGGCTTTCGAATTTTATAGCTTTCCGTTAAAAAATGAATTTGTAAATGTGTCAAAACGTTTTGCGCTTGTCGAGCAGCGAAATTAAGAACAGCCTTAATAGCTTGATCGAATTTTTTTTTTGCTTCCGTATACAAGAAATTTTAACTTTATGTCTAATGCAACCATCTGAAATGGACAAAATAAATGTTATTTCATTCTTTGGATTGTTCTTCATCAGTTACAGTGATCATATTAGCCAAATTCATGGCACATAATGAAAATTATAATGTTTTTAGGTATGTGCCAGAAATGGCATGTGGTGCAGTGAAGGGTTAATACTGCAGAATATTAGAGCTCCGGTACTACTTTTGTTATAAATTAAGCCCTGTTTAGGAACCTCAGAAACTAACATATTTTCAAGATTTTAAGAAATATTCTTACAAAAAAAAAAAGTTTCTTTGTCAGTCACTGATTTTCGGAAACCTTTCCGAGTACATTTTATCGCATATTAATCAATTTTTTCAAACCGGAATATCGGTTTTTCGAATGCTAACAGTTCTCAGTGAATATTTAAATGTTCAACAAACATGTTTTTCAGACAAACTGGATATATTAACAGTATTAGCATGAGCATCAAAATTAATATTATTTTGTTACACTTACATGTATAAATCCAATTACGCAACAATAAATATTTTATCGAGAATGGATAGCATTCTAAAACCAATATTCCAGTTTTATTAATACACTTTAAAAACAACTCGGAAACGTTTTTGAAAGCCAGTGACAGCGAAAGAAACTTTGTTTTTAAAAACCTTCTTTAAATCTTGAATAAACAGGGTGATTAAAAAAACGTTGAGAAAATGACATGGCAAATCAGGCATACAACAGGGATAAAAAATCACATAGGAACATGGGGTCGGAAATCACTTATTGAGTCACAAATACAGGGTGCTTCACCCTAACTCAATTTGGGTTGACGGCCATAACTTTCAGAAAACTGAAGTATATTATAATAAAACATTTAACAGACATTCTCACCTATATTGTAAATGTGATAACAGTGGTAAAAGTTTGCAATATACGCGCCATCAGTATGCACTGGACGCCCCACATTTTGGACTGTGATGATCAATTATCATCGATTGATTGAGCAACGTGTTCTTCCAGAACTTTTCGTGATGTTATCACATTTCACACAAACGAAGGTTCATATCGTTGCATTTTCATTGCAATGTTTTAATTTTTCGCGAAATTATGACCGTCGAGCGTCGACCCGAGTTCAGTTGGGATGAAAATCCCTGTATCTGTGACTCAATAAGTGGTTTGAGACCCTATGTTCCTATGTGATTTTTTATCCTTGTTGTATGCCTGATTGCCATGTCATTTTGTCAACTTTTTTTTAATCACCCTGTATATTGGTTTTTGAGGTTCCTAAAGATAAAGAATGCTTTTGGAATCATGGATGACTTGGAAGAGGATATTGTATAATTTCGTTTATTGTTGTACTATAATTTCGAAAATTAAGAAATATTTGTCTTTTTTTACACTATAATGAAGCGCATTTAGATGCCCTAAATATCATCCCCGTATAGCATTGCGACAATGAGCGACTGCAAGGGGACAGGAGTGGACAACTACCACACCCTGGATTTTCAAATACAATTAACTGTTATTTTTCATTTCTTTTGATTTGAAAATAAATAAATAAATAAATAAATGTATTATTTAGAAGTAACGTAAAATAACTAAACTGCCAGAGAAAAAAGGTGAAGGATTTTTCGTCGGTTTGATTGTTTCTTCTCCACCCTCTTTCCCCAAACAGATGGTGCAAGTAAAATGTTAGCATTTTAATACCTTCATCTAAACAGTGGTTTGGGACGTAACCCTCGGGAATGGGGAAGGGCACTGTTTCAGTTGTAGAAAAAAGATTTTTCGTCAGGGGGAATAGACCCTTGAATCCTCCGTTGAATACAATATTTTTTTCTATGTCTATTTTTACATTCATATGTTTAAAAATTATCTTAAACGGGGGTGGAGATGTAACTTTGCGTGACGTGGTTCCGATGTTGATTTTTTCGTTCTTAAAACTGTTCTCAACAGCTCTGTTCAACAAGCGCAAGACGGTTTGACACATTTACAAATTCATTTTTTAACAGAAAGATGTAAAATTGGAAGGCCTGACTATGGAAGCGATTTGGAATCGAACTGTGTTTTCCATTTTTGATAATAAAAAAATTACCTATTGAGTTATAAGCGATTTTGATCACGTGACAAAGCCGTTTTTCACCCTTCCTTGAGTGGTTATTCTTCTTCCGCGCGGATATTCGGTTCAAAACGTCTACTTTGATACTCTTTTCTAAAAGATCTATTGCGTTCGAAAAGGGGGAGGAAAAAAAGCGGAAAACACAGTTCAATTACATAGTTTCAGAAGAACACCTGCTGCTAGTTTCATGCATTTCCGAACAAAAATAAATTAAAACTTATGTCATAAAGCTGCCCTTTTGGATTGAGCATTAAATCAAAATAGTTATTATTATTTTTAAAGGTGGATATTTAAAATTTAATATGGTTCTGGGCTTAAAAAAAATATGCATATGTATAAAAGTTCTCTATTGTATAATATAAAAATATAAAAAAAAATTGTACGATCAAAATATATCGAGTTATGATACTTTGAATTTATATAAATTTCAGCCTTTTCCGGCCCTAAAAACGCGTCTTTCCATTTTTAGTGTTTCCCCTTATTAGGTAGATTTTGTAAGAAATACTACCGATTACATTCTCCCCCATGTTGCGATTTCTGAAAATTTTGTGCATACCTACGCCGATCATGATCCCTAGAACCTCAAACCACTCCCCGGTTCAAAACTTTGTATCTATCTATTTATCTCTCTCTCTATATATATGTCACTTTTTTATGGGCACGAAAACTTCCATAATTCTGCACAAATCTCTTCCAAACTGATGCAGAAAATTAAAAGGCAGAAAATCTCGGTCAAGTTCGTTAATGGGCAAAATCGGACCAAGGGGGTGAAAATAGGATGGGGTTTGTGAAAACAGAAAAATACCCCATAACTTCTGAATTATAATGCATATCAAATCAGTTTAAGGTTATTATTACTTCTAGGAAAAGGGTCAAAATTTTAAGTGTGACAGATTTTTGATATAATTAAAAATGGGCTCAAGGAGCGAGGTTTTTTTCATGGTTTTAAGAAGAAAGAAATTCATAACTTCGTCAATTCACAAGATATCAAATCCACTTAAATTCATTATAAATCTTCTTAATCTTATCTACAACTTTTATATTGCCAAGTTTTTGATAGGACCAACTCTTACAGAAAAAAAAATAATAAAAAAGGGGGGGGGGGGGGCGGGGTGAAGAAGAAAAAAAAATCATAACTTCATCATAAGATATCAAATCCGCTTAAATTGATTATAAATCCACTTAAATTTATCTACAACTTTTATACTGACAAGTTTTTGATAGGACGAACTCTTACAGCAAAAAAAAAGTTAAAAAAAACAAAATAGGGGTTGAAGAAAAAATTATCATAGTAACATGATTCTGATAAAACCAGCTCTTACAGAAAAATAAAATTAAAAACTCGCCAAAAGCGGCCAGCTAAAATTGTTAAACTTGGGTTTATCTCTATCTTGATTTAGTTTTTGTTGGTGAAATTACAGCCGGACCTCTATTTAACGAAGTCGCTAAATCCCGAAAAAAAGTTTGTTATGTGGAAAATTCGTTAAATAGAGATGAACCTTTTTAAATACTTTAAACTACACAAAACAGATTTTTAATTCATAAACACTAAACATTATTAAAAAACTTAACTAATCACATTTTTTTTTGTAGATCATATTTATTTTTTATTATTATTATTCATTTTACCCTTCAAAAAGAAATCCGTAAGGGCAACAAGAATTTAAAAATATATACTGTCCGGAAATACACTGTATTTTCAGTTTTAAGAAAATATTTACATTAAAATTAATGAATTTTAATGACATTATAGTATTTATTATAACAAGTAATTTTAAGCATTGTATTACTACATGCGTCCTTAAATTTAATTACTGAAACTTACTTACTACAGAACAGCCTTTTTGAGTGTGAAAGGGGGATATTGAAAGTCTGCATTTCCTGGATGAAATGCAAAGAATGACAGGGATTTTACTGCTTTCGTTGAGTTAGGCACCTGGTAAAGCTAATTTAAGGTTATTGAGCATTATAAAATGCGTAAAAGAAAGAATAAGTTTGAAGTGTCCGGAAATATTTTGAGAAATAGGGAGAAAAAAAAATTATATCAGAAGAAAAAGTTCGTTAAATAGAGAATACACTTCGCTATTTGGAGGTTATTTTACGAAGAAATTCGAAAAATGTTGTTGGTTCCGAGGAAATGTTCGCAAAATAGAGAAATTCGAAAAATAGAGGTTCGTTAAATAGAGGTCCAACTGTAGTACTTAACTTCGAAATATATCTGGGCCTGTAGGCCGAGCCGGCAGGGATTTTTTTGACATGCGGAACTTAAGGGTGTACTCAAATCTAAACTGCTTATTTTCGGACTCATTTTTAAATTCAATTTTGCTCTCCAACGCATCCAATTAGTAGGTTCTCTTTGCAGAAAAATATAATGTGCCGTATTGGTCGAGTTTTTGAAAAAGACAGAATATATTTTAAAAAATGCTGTCAAAGTGGGCATTTTGAACCGAATTTCCCGAAGCGACAGTGCTGGAAACGAAAAAAAAAATGGTCGCATTGAGAAAATAATTGTTCATACTCGTAAATCAAATTCTAATTAATTGAACCAAAAATAAAAACATAGATCGCTTATAAATCTCTTGAAAAAT
Organism: Maratus speciosus; assembly: GCA_963932465.1. Classification (NCBI taxonomy): domain Eukaryota; kingdom Metazoa; phylum Arthropoda; class Arachnida; order Araneae; family Salticidae; genus Maratus; species Maratus speciosus. The sequence continues at coordinate 234,295,403 of OZ010788.1, forward strand.
CACGTCAGCATGTTTCATGTTTTTACTTTTACAAATGAGTTTAAAAATGAGTCCAAAAATTTCGAGTTGTTGAGCGGGGAAAAAAAAAATATATTTTTTAATACCACCTTAAATATGCAATATTATGTTGTATTGAATTTAAAAAGTTTGGATGAACTTTAATATGTAGAAATGACAATAAATAACACAAATTTATAAATAATTTTTAAATAACACAAATAATAATTTAAAAATTTATAAATAATAATTCAGCTATTATTATTTATAAATAACTTTGTGGGAATTAGAACAGTACTTCTCTTTTTCTTTTATTTCTTCCATTAATTAAAACTGAATTTATAAGCATCGTTTGAAATTTTATTTGCCTACTGTACAATGCTAGTGTAAAACTCTTCCTGTTTATTTTGAATTAATTTAGATTTAGCGTGATGTAAAGCCAGTGGATGACTTTTTTTCACTGACTGTATTTCCTCATCACAGAAAATTTCGTCATTATTGAATACGTTTTTGAACTTTAATTCACATATGGGACATTCTCACACTCTTTTCACTTTTGGGGGAAAAAATCTGGCGAAATTAAACTTGCTAAAATAACATTTTAATCTGATAGACGAATGCCTTAATGATTCAAAATAAAGAAAAAATATTCAGCAGCGAAATTTTTTTTATTTAACTGAGGTTTAGAGTTAAACTTGCGAGTTTAATTTTCCTTACCGTTTTACCCCTATAACTTTTTATTTTCTTCTAAATTTTTACTTATAATGAATTTGCATAATATCCACAGAACATTCAAATAAGAAATAATAACAATGTAGTACTTTTAATACAGAATTTTTGCATAACATTGTCTTAAAGGGGTGTTAAAGAAGGGACGGTAAGGTAAAAAAAGGGGATGGTATTGGAAAAAATGGACGAAATGGTAAAAAAAAGGGACGGTAAGGATGGAATGGTAAGGAAAATTACCACCAATTTTTAGGAAAATCATGTTAAGACTAAGTGATAGCCACAATGTTAATTGATTTTTAGAAACAGTTGTTAACATTGGATGAAATTATTATTTTTTTTAATTTACCTCAAAAAGTGCAGGAATAAACCTTGGGGACGGTGAGACTACCAATAAAGCCACGATGCTTGAAATTGATATTTAAATGCTGATTTAAATTCTACAGTAAATTTCCTGCCTAAGAATTTTAGACATTATTTCTCTAGCATACTTCTGCATGAGAAAAAACTTGAAAAAAATTCTGTGGCTGCATCTGAAATGATTTTCCGTATAATTTTAGAAGAGGGATGGTAAGGAATCTAAAACCCAGGGACAGAGTTTAAAAAATAACAACCCTAAAAATGTGTGCAGGTTAATTTTTAGCTACATATTTATATAAAACAATAGTTCCAGTTTCAGAAAAAAATTACATCGAATAATTTTTATTGAAACAATTTTATACACACAGCTCCAAACTTAAAAATCAACATCAGGGACACGGAACGGTAGATGAGTTTTCCTGGTATTTGGACCTCCAACATCGTCCAAAACTCATTTATCTCGTTAATAGTGTTATGCACTCATGCAATGGGATGTTCACCAGTATATGAAAAAAAAAAAAAAAAAAAAACACAAAAAAGTTTATTAAATAAAAAAATATTATTCAGGGACATGAAAGTCAAAAGATTGTGAGAATGCCCCATATACCTACTTAAATAAAACTTTTAAAGGGACAGTAGAGTTTGAAATAGGCAAAAATTGGCCAAATATAAAAATGATTGTTTTTGTGTTATTAATTTGCTAAAATAAAAAAAATAAATAAATATACATTTTAATAATATGCAAGAAAGAATATATCGTTAAAAATAATATTATTATTTTAATAATATAAATTAGATAAAATGTACGAATTTTTGCTTTTATCCTTCTATATATAAAAAAAAAGTTTTGTTTTGGAAATGGACCAATGAAAATCTGCGTAGATATTCCGGGTAGATCCACATCCAATTTGAATTCTTAAGCATGGTCTTTCATCGTTAATATTAAAAAAACTGTTGCATACAAAAATATGAAAATCGGTGGTATTATAGAGAAATGTTTGATAAACACGCTGATGCAGACAGTTTTTAAATCGAAGAATTATTTTAAGAGATATTTAATGCTAAAGTTGGATAAAATCGTTCCATTAAAAAAGTTTTATTGGAGCAAAAACTATACATGAGAATTTAATCATTTTTAGATCATTTTATACGTTATAAGTTTCCGGTGTGCAGATTGTATTTATTTTCCTTATTTGACTCATTTTTTGAGGTTTTATTTCAATTTTAAATTCAAATTTTCAGCATTTCGAGAGATATTTTTTACAAATTTTAGAAAATGTTATTAATTTAAACTGTTGCCAGTTGTATAAACAGCGCAAACAATAATGTTTACTTCAAATAAAAAATTTATTTTACACGTGACTATTATAAACAGAAAATATAAAAAGCAGGAACTCATTGAAAATTACGTCATAAAAATTATAATTACACGTGAATTTTAAAAGAGACAGAATACTGTAAAATAATAAATTCATAAACATGCGTTAGAAGTCTTAAATAGGAGAAATTACGTCACATTATACTTATTATATAAGATGAACAAAAAATAATATTGCAAAACAGTTTAAATTTAAAAATTGCTCGAGACATGTATTTGATATTTTAAGATGATCATAATATTTCATTTCTAACAAAAGTATTTTTACGTGAATATTAAAAAGAAAAAGAAAAGTTTGGTGAAAATTACGTCAGATTATAATTCTCAGATTCAAATTATAATTCAATCTTCCGAAAATTTTTTAAAGCCGATCAAATTATCGTGCTGTTAGAGTCTGCGGTGTCTGAACGGGGGTTGACGAGCGTAGCTCGTAGGGGGCAGAACCCCCTATTGTAAATATTTAAAAATTATCAATACTAGGGGACGCTAAACCTGGGCATATAGGAGAAAATTATTTTTTTCAGATTGAAAACTCTAATGAATTTTTTACATTTAATATATTTGTTAGATTGCCCTGTAAGAACACCAAAATGAAAATTTTTATGGAAAATATCAATTATGTATTCAAATATATATATATATATATATATATATATATATATATATATATATATATATATATATTTAATTTATAAACGGCGATTCTTTTGTATTATCCGCATGCTGGGAGATGATAGCCGGAGAAATAGCCAAAGATTTCGCTATTTACAGCAGTCTTTTTGATTCTGATAATTTCGGTAGTTTAAGTGCGTAGATCGATTACATGTCTGTTAAATTTGTGTTTTATTTATTTTATTTTATTGATAAAGTTTTACTTTTGTTATGAAATATTAGCCAGGAACATATGCTGAATTATTTATAATGTTTTAAGTACAAATAAATCTTTCCTAATTCTGCTTTAAACAAAAACAAAAACAAAAACAAAAACAAAAACAACAACAAAAAAAATCCTTGAAGAATTATTTTTTAAATTGTAAAAAAAAACAGTGGGACACAGTTTTAAAAAAGTAGCATTTGAAAGAACATTTTTCTCCTAATCGACGGAGTAAAAATTAAAATTGTGCGATGTTTAGAAATTAAAATAAATACCCTAAAAGTGAAAATTATTGGTCAGATGTTGCCACCTTCTATGTGATGGCAGTGTTACTCGAGGATACGTTTTTGTTTTATAATATAGATATTGCTATGTTTGATGAAAATAACATATCATAATACGTATCAATCTCATTTTTCTCAAAATAAATTTTTCGCAATGTTATCCGTTTTAAAAATTATTAATTAATGATAGTTTAATTTATTATGCATTTTTAAAATCCTCCATGCGTTTTCATTTTTATTAAAATTTTCATTATGCCTAACGGACAATGTTGATGCCATACTACAACAAATTTCTAAATCCGTTTAGGAATGTTAATTTATTAAAGCGGTTCTCTAGCTCCCTGCTCAACAAACGCGAAACTTTCTGACTCATTTTTAAACGCAAAGACACAAAATTTGGCAGATTTCTAAATCCATTTAGGAATGTTAGTTTATTAAAGCGGTTCTCTAGTTACCTGCTCAACAAACGCGAAATTTTCTGACTCATTTTTAAACACAAAGACACAAAATTTGGCAGATTTCTAAATCCGTTTAGGAATGTTAGTTTATTAAAGCGGTTCTCTAGTTCCCTGACCAACAAACGCGAAACTTTCTGACTCATTTTTAAACGCAAAGGCACAAATTTGGCAGATTTCTAAATCCGTTTAGGAATGTTAGCTTATTAAAGTGGTTCTCTAGTTCCCTGCTCAACAAACGCGAAACTTTCTGACCAATTTTTAAACGCAAAGGCACAAAATTTGGCAGGTCTGACATTGAAGCGATTTGGAATCGAAATGAGTTTTTCATTCTTCTTCTTCTTTTTTTTTTTTTTATAAATAAATTACTTATAAAAATATAAGCGATTTTGGATACGTGACAATTTTTCTCATTTCTCTGGCTGGATTTTCTCCTTTCGCCCAGAAATTCGGTTCAAAACGCCGGCGTTGACAGTATTTTCAGAAAGATCTTTTGCGTTTACCAAAAAATGTAAAACGTCTTTAGATTAGATGGTTTCTGAATAACAACACGTGCCCACTTCATGCGTTTCCGAACGAAAATGAATTAAAAAATTTTTCAGAAAGTAGTCCCTTCGGATTTGAGAACAGCTTTTAAATTTACAGTACATTAACACATGAATTTCTAATGTAAATTCAGTTTTGTGATAGTTTTTTTATTTTTTTTATTTTTTAATATCTATCTGTCGGATTACAAAATTGATGCATATTTAAAAATTTAAAAAAAATCTTTTAAAATAATAAAATGAAAAAAATGCAGAAAAATTTTGAAAATTGGAACGCGTGAGAATTTAAATTTTGTAAAGTTATTTAATAGCTTTTAAAATTTTAAAATTTTCAGTAAATTGAATTAATTTCAAATATAGGGTGTCCCAAAAAATATATACACACCATTCGCAAAATTGTTTTCTTCAGTCCGGATCATCATCATTGATAGCATGCACAGTTGTGGGGGAAAAAAGTAAACACTCCCTGCTAACTTTGCAACAAATTATTGCAGAAGAAAGTTACTGCTACAAAACTATCGGAAATAAAGTCTAATTTTAAATGATGTATAAAAAAGTTGCTTAGGTGGCCATCTGCATATCAAAACTAACCCAAACTTTTTTTTTTCAATGTAGTACACACGTTTGACACCATAAATAAATTCTACACCCTTCAATTAGCGTAAATACAAATTTTCATGAAATTCGTACGATTAGTTTAAGAGAAATTGATTATTTTAAAATGGGCCTATTTTAGGGGCTGTATCCAAATTGAAGTTCGGTACCCTTTCGTTGAAATGCTACAGAATGACTTTGTCACTTCTATTATGTATTATTTCTTGCCAGTATGACCGATTCACTAGCTTAATATGTTTCGACTGTTGCCAGCCCAAAAGTTTCAATAAAGTGAGTAAAAAAAATATATTTTTTAAAATTATGTTTTACTGCGCTTAATTTACGTCGGAGCCCACCGGAGCTCCCACGCAAATTAAGCCGGTACTTCTCTGCTTTTAGTAAATATTTAAATATTGATCGGAATTCACCGGAGCTCATAAATACAGGGCTCCGGAGCACAGTGAAATAGCAATTCCGAAAAACAGAAGCCTAAATTACCCTTTCCTTTCCATCTCCAAGTTTTTGCATTCTTTTCTATCAAAACACTTATATGTGACGTAGTGTGTCGCATACGTAGGAGATGGAGATAAAAAGGCACGTAAGCTTTTCTGAAATATTTTCTTATAAATGTTTTTGCCAGTTGTTCATTCATTATATATACAGTGTGACTTCGAAAATCCGGCATTCAGAAAGCCGACAACTTCAAAAATCCGGCATTCAGAAATCCGACAACTTCAAAAATCTGGCATCAAAACCATCTTTTCCCTTCTTTTTTCTTTTACTCTTTCAAGTTACGGGAGAAGAAAAATAGCAATTCTTTATGAATTAAAAACTTCAAGATCGACAGTAAAAATGCAATAAAAGAAGATTTTTTCTTTTTCATTTGTGATTATTTTCAGGGAACTGCGATGTTGCTTATCAACGGGAACAACTTTGGGGCAACTTTAGCGAATACATGGCACAATGTATGGCCGGGACGAATTTTCGGCAACTATGACATCAATGATGAGGAAGAATTTTCAGGCTTTCACATTTCCCGGGAAAAGTCCGCAATTTATGAGCACATTGAACACGCAAAATTTAAAAATACATTAAGTGTCGAAAAAGGGATATAGATGATTGGCTAAGCATTGACGAAAATGTATCAGGAAAGAACAATTTAACGGGCAGCGAGACCGCTGACGCTGAGCTAAATACAACCGCCGATAATGCTAGCAGCAGCTCAGAAGATGCGGCACAACCGGCAGAAGAAAGGGTGTCACTAGAAAAATGCATAAATTTGACTTGAGAATTAATATATACTTTAGAGAAACAAGACTGTTTTTCCGAAATAGCATTATTTATTTGTATAAAATGTTTTTTTTTAAAAAAAAACTTGTTAAAGAATCCCATAAAATTTGAAGCAAACAAAGTTTCTATCGATGTTTCCGAAATTACAAGTGGGAGAAATAATTTCAATCTTTATTAGATTTTTCTTCTGTAACATAGAAAATATCGATTAAAGTAAATATTTTTTATATTTAATTTTCTCTTTTTCTTACATAATTATCACTTAATAATTAATTAAACTATGGCTAAAGGCACCTTTATAAATATAGTTCTACTTTTGATATTCCTTCAAAAATCCGGCATAGTCTTGGACCCATAGTTGCCGGATTTTTGAAGTTATACTGTATAACGCAAAGCGAGGAGAGTTCGCGCGGTAGGAGAGATTGCGCACAAAGAGATTCGACGGGAAGGAGTAGAGTGCGCGCGCAGCGACTCCAGGTAGTTGTACAGCAGCATTAGTGCAGTGTCTACATGAATATGCATATTGATTGTTCCAAGCGTCTTGGATAAAGCAGTGCTATTTTGTTTTGTTTTTCCAAAGTAAGTGCTTGGATTTTCATAACTGTTCGTCAGAATTTTTATAGAACGTCAGTAATACAAAATATTTTGAACTTAAACGATTTCTTATAAACTACTAACCTGGACTAAGTATGCGAACACTAATAATTCATTTTAGAAGTGGCCATATTTAAATAAAAGGCCGCGCAATCTCTCCTACCAAAATAAGAGAGTTTGCGCATCTGCTACTTAGGAGAGATGGCGCATTTCCCAATAAGTTTAAGTGCTAGGAGAGTATTTTTATGATAAATTTGTATGAATTGCAAAGTACGTGTAAAACATATGAATGAATCAATTTTGAAATAATTTCGGAAAAACACATAATTATCAAAACTAAATTTGGCAACAAATTAATTTGCAAAAAAAAAAAAAAAAAAATACTTTTGCAGATAAAAATTTTATTAATAAATTAATAATACAATTGTTATTAAATTAATTTTATGTAATTATTTTTGTTAATAAATTAATAATATATTTGTTAATAATTTAATTAAATATTTATATATATTTTTTTAATTTATGAACAATTAATTTGCTAATAAATTAATTTTGTTAACTAAAATAAAATTTCTAATACAATGTTTTGGAAAAGCTTTCACCCATTCCAAGTAGTGCAATGCCATTTAAATCAAAAGGAAACAGAGTGCAACTAATGTTATTGATCCACAAAATATACATGAAAAAAGTCCTTCCGGCCAGTGCCGGGAGGAAGAGGTAGCTTTCATATTCCTTATTTTAAAAAAGCCAACTTATATCATTCAAACACATGAAGCTCAATAGAGTGGAAACTGAATATAGGAGATTCAATACTAATTTTTATCAATATAATGAATGAGAATTTCGCGAAATTAGTCAGCTTTATCCAAGCTGCTTTTCTTTAAAGTAACTCATATTTGGCTGCCAAATTCGGCGATTTCTTAAAGTGCCTACCATTTTAAGACAGCATGGTGGATGAGGCTAACCAGTGAACTTGGTCGAGACCTTAGTAATTGCTGTTCACATGCTCACTCACATCGGAATCGGTTGATATATACGAGTGCTGTCGCATGCAAAAAATCAGATTTTTCAAAATGTCACCCACAATAGAAACTGAAACTGCTATATCTGAGCCATTTTTTAAGGTAAAGACAAACAAAAAATGTTCCTGAATCCTTATATCAAGGTCAAATACTTAAGAAAGAAACCTTTTTCAATTTCTAATTTTTTTGCACCTCACTTTAAATATATACATATATTTTTTAATTTAATGGCCGCCATTTTGAAACAAGCTGGCTGATGAATCTGGCCAGCGAACTTGGTCGAGGTATTGATGTATACTATCCACATGCCTTCTTACATCGAAATAGGCGAATACGTGTGTTATCGCGTGACAAATACAAGATCGTTTCAAAATGTTAGCCATGCTAGAAATTTAAAGTGCTATAATTCAATCATTTTTTAAGATATAAACAAAGAACAAATTTTCAGAAACAAAAACTGCTCCGGAATCTTTGTATCAAGGCCAAACACATAAAAAATATCTTTTTCATTTTCCAATTTTTTGGTATCTCATTTTAATTTTTTTATTTTTTAAATTTTTTTAAATGGCCGCCATTTTGAAACAAGATGGCGAATGAAGCTGGCCAACGAACTTGGTCGAGATATTTGTATGTACTATGTACACACCAAGGTACATCCAAATCGGTTCATAAATACGCCTGTTATTACGTGACAAAAATCAGGACGTTTCAAAATGTCAGCTACGCTAGAAATTCAAAATGCTATAACTCAGCCATTTCTTAAGATATAGACGAAACAAAAACTGCTCTCGAATCTTTTTATCAAGGTCAAACACATAAGAAGAAAATATTTTTTCAATTTTCAATTTTTTTGGTACCACATTTCAAATTTAAATTTTTCTTAAAAATTTAAATGGCCGGATAAAACAAGATGGCTGATGAAGCTGGACAACGAACCCGGTCGAGCCATTGGTATGTACTATGTATAAACTAAGTTACATCCACATCGGTTCATAAATACGCCTTTTATCGCGTGACAAATCTCAGGACGTTTCAAAATGTCAGCCACACTAGAAATTCAAAACGCTATAACTCAGCCATTTTTTAAGATATAGACGAAACAAAAACTGCTCCGGAATCTTTGTATAAAGGTCAAATACATAAGAAAAAAATATTTTTCCATTTTTAATTTTTTGGTACCACATTTAAAATTTTAAATTTTTAAAAAAGTTTTAAATGGCCGCCATTTTGAAACAAAACGCCGGATGAAGCTGGCCAACGAACTCGGTCGAGACATTTGTATGTACTATGTACACACCGAATTACATCGAAATCGGTTCATAATTACGAGAGTTACAGTGTGACATAGGTCAGATATATATATATATATATATATATATATATATATATATATATATATATATATATATCAATTTTGAACGGAGGGTGGTTTCGGGTTCTGGGGGTAATGATCGATGAAAATATACCAAAATTTTTTGAAATCGCTTTCCTCCGAACGGCTGCAATAGGTAGTTTTTTGTAATGAAAGCTACCTAAAAGACTTAAGAAGAATGCCGCTACAAAAAAAAAAAAATGCAATTTAACAAATTACAACGACCATTTGGAAAATGATTTTTTCAAAGACTAAAATTTAAGACATAAAAAATTGCACGGAGTTGATCCTACATTACGTACGCCATGAATTTAACATTAATAGTGTTATTATACGTAAAAGTTGCAAGCGAGAAAAATCGCCTGCGACTCTTACATATTATCCACCTGAAACTTAAGTATTATCCAAGCATTTCATTGGCTGTTCGGGAAAAGGCTTTTCCATCGTCAGATTTCCAAGAAATCTGACGGCCAATTTTAAAGGAAATTTATTTCTTAAACTTAATATCCCACAATATTACTTTTTATATCGTCGTATAGAGAAAAAAAAATGTACTTTTAAATGCAATTTGTTTGAAAGCTGTATCTCTATTTGTTTCTGAGTTATTAATTTTTTTTTGTAGTTTTTAATACTTTTTTGTCATTGTGGCAACACTCTGTTGTCCATCTCTGTTGAAAGTACAGGGAAATACATATTACTGTATAGACCAAACGGAAAACGAATAAATTGCAGTTTAAACCAATAAAAACCTTCAGATATGCTTTTGATTTCCTACCCTGACGAGGACAATAACCATTTTTCCAAATGGTTAAAAAAAAAAAAAACAGCTGAAGATAAGCCTTCCACAAAAAGTGGGATAAAAAACACAAGGAAAAAACCCGAAGGTCAATGAGGATGAGTGCACTGAATGTCTGGAACTGTACCAGGAGACAACTTCGACAACTGACTGGATTCAATGTATTGCTTGTTGCAGGTGATTGCACGAAAGATGCACGATTTACAAAAATAAGTGCATCGATTGTGGACGACGACAACTTCGGTTAGCAAACAAAACACAATGAAACTGTGGAAATGGAAACGAAGTAATTTTCAAGTTAAACATGTTATCAACTAGATTAATGTTATTTCGTAATCTCAGTAGGGCTTGTTTTTTCTGATATTTTAATCTTCTTAAATTAATTTTTTTAAACTGTTGTTAAACTTCTTTCTTTTATTTATTATTTAAACATTTGGTTGAAATAATCACTCCTAATGCAATAATATTTACTCACAAAAACCTTTCAACAATGTCGATTAAGTGTAATTATTATTGTTAACAATTTAATTGTGGTTATTATTAACAACCTCTTCTACCTATGTGCGCAATCTCTCCTACCCATATGCGCATTCTCTCCTACCCTGTAAGGAGAAATTGCGCAAAATAGTTTTCTTGGTTTTATTACTGCTGTTCTATTAAATTACAGTATAACAACAAAATAACAATGGAAATGCATTAAAAACAAATGAAGTCAAAATTATTCATGCATAGTTTAGCAAAATATTAATATTTAGATTTTTTATCGTTATTCTTTTGAAATGTGCGCAGACTCTCCTCGCTTTACGTTATGCACAGCTGCGAACAATTTCTTTTTTGTGTTAAGGCTCAACTGCTCTGCTCAACAAGCGCAAAACACATTTACAAATTCATTTTTAAACACAAAGATATAAAACTGGAAGTCTTGACTATGGAAGCGATTAGGAATCGAACTGTGTTTTCCATTTTTTGATCAATAAATTACCTATTGAGTTATAAGCGATTTTGATCACGTGACAAGGATGTTTTCTCCGTTTGCTGACCGGTTTTTCTGCTTTCTTCGGGAACGTCGGTTCAAAACGTCAACTTTGACACAATTTCCTGAAAGATCTATTGCGCTTGCAAAAAAAACGGGGAAAACAGCTCGATGACATAGTTTCTGAACAACAACACCGGCTAATTTCATGCATTTCCGACCAAAAATAAATTTAAACTTATGTCAGAAAGTTGCCCTTTTGGATTTGAGAACAGCCTTCACTATTTCCGAATCATAATCCTTACCTTATTTAATTGCAGAATTCTGCGATTATTTAACATTAAAATTAGGCAAAGATTTCTATTTGGAAGGAGTGATAAAGTAAAATGTAGAATAGTTGACTGTTAAGTATATGCAGGTAGATATTATTTAAAATTTTTATTTTGCTAAAGAAAAAACAGATGCTTTAAATTTTGCAAATAATGTATGAAATATAAAGATGCGGATTGGAGTGATGGTGGGTTGGGGGGGAAGGGGCGTCACGCTACGGACTTAGTACTGCAGCATATTAGGGCTCTGGTACTTTTTTTTTTTTGTTAGAAATTAAGTTATATTTACTGCACATCATAGACGACCCCTTAAACTTTCATTTTGATGTTTTTAAAGCATAATATGAAAACTACTTGGAAGAAAAATTTGAGATTTCTAATTCGCATAAAGCAGGACATAATAAATATAAAGTTGTCAAAAAATTGTAGGTTCCAGTTCATATTTTTTTTCGAAGATTAATTTCATAATTATAAAATTTATATTATAAAATTATTAAAATTCCAAATTCGATGTATTTATGTTCAGGTTTTTTAGTATTATAAACACACACAAAATTATTAGGAACATTAGGAACATAATTTCAGGAGATATTAATAAAAATATGAAAATGTAATTTAACATTAGAAGCTGTATTTGCTGAATTTATGATGCAGAACACTTTCGTGAAGAATTTCTTATTGGGATAACGCTAATAATAAAAAATATCTGTCCATCACTTCCTTTAAACTTGCATGTATAATTATAGTTGTGCAGATAATTATACTTATGCGTATTTGTGAATGTAACATCTTAAAAAATAATTTTCCTTTATCAGTCGACAGAGAAAAATGAAAGCGGAATTAAATAACAAATAAATTTTATCGTTATTTTTTAAACTCCATAAAAGATAAAATTGGAACTAAAAATAGTTTTCGAAACTTAGAAATAACAAAACGCAATATGTGAATTGAAGAGTATTCATAAGTTGATTCTAAACATACTATATTTAATCGTATAATTTTCGTATTTCATCACTTTTGAAAGAAGCTATCTGAAAAGTGTTGTTTTTACATGAAGAATATGTGATAATTTTATAAATGGCATGGGATTTTGCTCAACAAGCGCAAAACATTTATTGGAAAGACCGGCCATGGATGCGATTTGGAATTGAACAGTTTTTCCCATTTTTTGATCAATCAATTACCTATTGAAATATAAGCCATTTTGATCACGTGACAAACACGTTTTCCGCCCGCTCTTGAGTGCTGTTTCTTCCTTCGCGCGGAAATTCGGTTCAAAACGCCCACTTTGACACTATTTTCTGAAAGATCTATTGTGTTTACAAAAAAAAATGGACAAAACAGCTCAATTTACATAATTTCTGAACAACAACACCAGCTAGTTTCATGCCTTTTCGAACAAAAATTGAATTAAAACTTATGTCAGAAAGTTGTCCTTTTGGATTTGAGAACACCTTTAATACAATCAAATGTGAGTTGTGGATTTTTCTTGTAAGGGTATAATTGCTCACAGCATGTATCAGCGCACTAGTTTTGATGTGCATAAATTCTATAGATCCTATACAGGCAGGATTCTGTCCAGATTTTTCTCACAGGGTACTGTTTTTTTGAAAATTTGAAAAGTGTCTTATATTTGAGAAAAAGCTAAGTCATAATTTAGGGAATTCAAATTATTATTACATGCAGATTTCTGTTTAGCTTTTTTAAACAAGATTCTCTATCTGTTGAAAAACTAAATAAGAGGTCATTTAGCAACTTCAGCTGTTTTGCAGGCAAGATTTTATTTAAAAATGAATAAATTCGTCAAAAGTTCAGTTTGGAGATAAGGTCCTGTTTTGTGGAAAAATTTTTTGTGAAGTGTTCTGTTTTAAGGCTATTCTCAAATCTAAAGGTGCAACTTTATGACACAAGTTTTAATTCATTTTTGTTCGGAAACGCATGAAATTGGCAGGTGTTATTCAGAAATTATGTGATCGAAAGACTTTACCACTTTTTTGGTAAACGCAAGAGATCTTTCAGAAAATACTGTCAAAGTTGACGTTTTGAAGAGAATTTCCGAGCGAAAGGAGAAAAAATTCTCAGTGAGAGGAGAAAAACAGGTTGTCACGTGACCCAAAATTACTTATAACTTGACTAATAATCACTTATAAATAATTTATTTATCGAAAAATGCAAATATATTTTTATTCCAAATCTTTTCCATAGAACGCCCTGCGCAATTTTGTGCTTTTACGTTTAAAAATGAGTAAGTAAATGTGTCAGATAGTTTCGCGCGTGCTGGGCAGTGTACTTGAGAACCGCCTTAAGACAAAAAAAAATTGTGAAGAACCCTGTTTTAAGATGAACAAATTTAGGAAGTGGACCCAAATTTTTCCCAAAAAGATCCCTTAGATCTGCACAAAAGAATTCGAGTACATTTCCCTCCGGCAAAATAAAGATCTTATGCTAGTTCCAAGCTACAAAGTCACTCAAGATGGATGTTAGGTAGATTTCGTATGAAATACTATCTATTGAGATATCTCCTATGTTGGAATTACCGAAACATTTTTGCAGATCTTCACCGATCATGACCCCTAGAACCCAAAACCACCCCTAGTAAAAAACTTTATGTATATATGTATCTATCTATCTCTCTCTATATATGTATCACTTTTTTATGGACACGAAAACTTTCATAATTCTGCACAAATATATTCCAAACTGATGCATAAAATCAAGGGGCATAAAATCTCGGTCAAGTTCGTTAATGGGCAAAATCGGACCAAGGGGGTGAAAATAGGGAGGGGTTTTGTGAAAAATGAATAAACCCCATAATTTCTTAATTATAATACATATTGATTCAGTTTAAAGTTATTATTACTTCTAAAAAATGGGCGAAAAATTTATGTATGACAGATTTTTGATAAAAATAAAAATGGGCTCAAGGGGTGAAAAAAATAAGGTTTTGGGGAGAAAAAAATTCATAACTTCGTAAGCTCTAAAGATAACAAATCCAATTAAATTTATTATAAATTGTCTTAATATTATCAACAAATTTTTTATTGACAAGTTTTTGATAAAACCAACTCATACCGCAAAAATAAAATAAAAACGAAAAGAAAAAGGGGGAGTTGAAGGAGAAAAAATATCCATAACTTCATCAATTCGCAAGATATCAAATCCGCATGAATTTATAATATATCAGATCAAATTGTTAAACTGGCTTTATGTCTAATCATGACTTAGTTTTTGTTGGTGAAATTAGTACTTAACTTCGAAATCTATCTGCGCCTAGGCCGAACCGGCAGTGTTTTTTTTTTTTTTTTAATTTCCCGACAGTATACATTTTGATATTTTATTTTCATTACTTCCTTTTAAGAAGTACTAAAATAATTTTCTGCCAAATATTTAGCAATATATTGACATTTTAACAAAATAAAAAAAATCGTACTTTTGATCGATTTTTGCTCATTTTCATTTAATCAATTGCCCCCTTAATGCAAACATATGCCTAGTAAAAATGTGTGCAGATAACATTATTACATATGAGGACGGAAGTTTCAAAACTCAGCCTTATCCAAAAAATCAAATTTTGGGAAATCGCAAAAAACCTCTGACTGTGTCCATGGTTTTAATTGTAAACCAAGATTTTACAGTGACATACATGATAAAACTAGTTTTTTTTTTTTTTTCTTCAGATTGTAGTGCTTTTTGATACAGGTTTCCAATAGAACCGATTGATATTGAAAACTCGATTTTTTAATTTTTGGATAAGGCGAGTTTTGAAATTTAAGTTTCCATATAATGCTGCTTCATCGGCTGGAGCATCTATTAGTGTCTTCTGTACAATTTAATCAGTTTAAATTAGCTTTGTTTGCTTTAGCTTAAATTATCCATGACCTAAAATTTAAATTTATTTAAGCTGCTTAAGGGTGTAAGTCGGATTTAGATATTAAATTCTCCCTGTTAATGTTAAACCTGTGGGCGTGGAATTGGAATACATTCGCATTTTTGAAATTTCTCCTCGATTAATTAATATATATATATATATATATATATATATATATATATATATATATATATATATATTACCATTAATTAAACATAACCTGCCACGGTCATTTATTATGAATTAAAGCTGTAAGTATTAAAAAAAATATTATAAGAATTATTATGGAAGAAAAAAGAAAAAAGTGGACACCGACAAAAATTGAAAAGCTTATACATTGAATTACGTTATCGAGGGCACAGAATTCAATGATATAAGCAAAATGGTTGTTTTCTGTGGGAAAAATAAGCTAAAGCTAAAATTAATTTTCCCCTGTGCCCGAACAACCACTAAAATCAAGTGAATTGATTAAAAAATGAAAGCAGAATAGAAACAAATAATATGAAATGGAAGAATCAATAAAACGTATTTAAATATTTATAGGATATAAAATAGAAATAATAAACACCATACCGATTAATATTTCAGTATTTTACAAAAATCCATGTGCACATGTCTTCCAGTATATCAAAAAGATTAAGGTGAATAAAACAGTTAAGAAATCACAGTAAATGATACCAAAGGATGCAGTTAATACATTTTGAAATAAAATTTGAAATACCTTGTAAAACAAATTTAATCTAATATAAAATAAATAGATATTAATTACATTATTTAAAATGCACTATTAAATTAATAGATAACAGATTAACAATATCGTCAAAATTTAGCTAAAAATACACCCTGGTGTATAAATTATAACTGAAATGGAGCTAGAAAAATTAAAAAATAGAGCAAACTGAAAGATATAATTTTAGTGCTGCCATCTATTAATAATTATATTAAACATCTATCGCAAGATAAAAATTTGCAAGCTTTTGAATGTAAATAACTGTTTAAACAGCAAAACCAAACAAATCCTTATACATAGAGAATTATAGAACAACCACTAAAATCTAGTGAATTGATTAAAAATGAAAGCAGAATAGAAACAAATAAGATGAAATGGAAGAAGCAATAAAACGTATTTAAATATTTATAGGATATAAAATAGAAATAATAAACACCATACCGATTAATATTTCAGTATTTTACAAAAATCCATGTGCACATGTCTTCCAGTATATCAAAAAGATTAAGGTGAATAAAACAGTTAAGAAATCACAGTAAATGATACCAAAGGATGCAGTTAATACATTTTGAAATAAAATTTGAAAGACCTTGTAAAACAAATTTAATCTAATATAAAATAAATAGATATTAATTACATTATTTAAAATGCACTATTAAATTAATAGATAACAGTTTAACAATATCGTCAAAATTTAGCTAAAAATACACCCTGGTGTATAAATTATAACTGAAATGGAGCCGGAAAAATTAAAAATTAAGGCAATCTGAAAGATACAATTTTAGTGCTGCCATCTATTAATAATTATATTAAACATCTATCGCAAGATAAAAATTTGCAAGCTTGTGAATGTAAATAACTGTTTAAACAGCAAAACCAAACAAATCCTTATATATAGAGAATTATAAACCTAATATAAATCACACAAAGTATTTAAAACTATTGTTAATAAAATTTAAAAGCATACAATATGTTCTATTAACTAAATTATTACTAAACTAAGAGTTTAAATAATGTTAGAACATTGATAATATATAGCATATATCTATATGCTATAAAACAAAATAAATTCAGTAATAATTAATATAAATAATTATTAAAAATTATCTAAAAATTATTTTTTAATGAATTATATATAAGATATTTATAAAATGAACAGGAAATAACAAACATGTGGAAGTATATTGAAGGTTAAATAATACTTAAAATCCCATTACTTAAAACGCACAAATATAGAATGTGGATTATTTTCAGACATCCATAAAGTATGAATATGGGACATTCAAAAACATTAAACTAAGAGTGGCATACTATTAGTATTTAATATGATATTGTCCTTAGTAAATTAAAATTTAATAACAAATAATTGTAAATTAGATTAATGAATAATTAAGCTAATTATAATATTAATGAAAATCTCCAACTTACATATAAAATATCAAATCAACATCCACATATAATACATAACAAAAAAATAGTAATAATACAAGAGCCCCGCTTTTTTTTTTTTTTTTTTTTTTTTTAAATAAATAATTAACCATTGCGTATTATCCAGACAACACCACCCTCCTCCGTACTCTAACATCTACCCACCCAACCAACCTATAATATTTTTTTATATTATTTTACAATTTTTAATTTTTTATAGATATTTTTTTTTTTTTTTAATAATTTATATATATATATATATATATATATATCTGTTGTCTTCTCAAAAGATGTCTTTTTCTTTTTTAGTTTACAAAATATTTCTAAATGCTTAGTTTTATGTGTTAAACTCTGATGAGCTGTGAATAAGATTTTAACGCTTCAAATAAAATTAAATATATACGAGTCGAAACTCGTCGAATTCGACGAATGAAAATGTTTAAAAGAACTGATTGACTGAATTTATAAAACAAATAACAAGAATAATTGCAATAATTAATCAATATTATATTGGCTAGTCTAACTCTTAAAACAAATACTTAGTAAAAGCCATGCTTTGTTTGGATTCGCGAAGCATTATTTAATAAGATAAATATTTGAAAGCAATAATATTTTTTTAAATATTATTTTTGCATCTTTTTTAAGCAAAAACGTTATTTTATGTTTTGGCGCATTTTAATTTTAGAAATGTAAATTCAGTCAAATAACTAGGAATTTCCTCGGAATTTTTTATTTATGATATAAGACTGCTATAAATAAAAATATTTTTGAAGCACAATTTTACATTTTTTTTTTTTTAATTTTCAACTAAAAGCTCTTCTAAAGATGTTTTTAAATTTTATTAATTACAACAATTAATTTTATTTGTTTACAATTCTTTTGTTGCCACTTTACAAAAAAAAATCATAATATAATTCTTTTAAAATGCGTAAGTATCATTTTTCGTAATATAATTCTTTTAAAATGCGTAAGTAAGTAAATAAAAGTTCTTTTAAAGATGTTTTTACATTTATTAATTATAACAATTAATTTTATTTGTTTAGAATTCTTTTGTTGCCACTTTACAAAAATAATAATAATAATAATATAATTCTTTTAAAATTCGTAGGTATCGTCTGCGCAAATGATTTTTTATAATTGAATGTAAATAACTGAATTGTCACAAATTTTAATTCATTAAAAATATGCTATAATTTTCACAAAAAAAAAAAAAAAAAAGTTATTTTAAAATTTTCACAAAAGAAATCGCGAAATATGATTAAATAGAATGAACACCAAAATATGCGCAATTTCCAACTATTCTTAATAAAGTATTCTATTAAAATGCATATTTTCCTCTCAAATAACATACATTTTTAATATAAGAAAGTTTAATGTTCTTTTATGGTTTGAAGCATAATTTCTGCAGTTATTTTCAATATTTAAAATATTTCGTCTTCGCAAAATGCAGATATATAGGTTTATTTCCTTATTTAAATAATAATAATAAAAAAAAAAACCCAGAGAAATTTTGATGCAACGATAATATTTCACGTACTTAATCATTCATGACTTTATTTATTTTTACTGACTCAATTATTTTTATTTACTGCAAGAAATACGCAGGTTTCATCATCGTTTACAAAAATAAATCCATATAATGGAAAAATATTTTCAACAAAATAATAATAAAAAAATTTTTGTTAAATCATTTGATAAGAAAATAATATTGTCAGAATCTACAGATCATATTTTATTTCTATCAAGTCCAAAAACATTTCTTTTCCTTAATTAAATTTAAAAAACAGTTTTTGAGATATTTTGGCGGAATAATGAAAATATAATTTATTTATTTAATTAATCATGATTCTATCTATAATTACTAACTCCATGATTCATTTTTTCTTCTGAAAATATACATGTTTAATTTTTTATTTGCAAAAATCCATCCGTAATGGAAAAACGTGTAAAATAAATTAATTAAAATAATAATTTTTTTAAGTTATTCTGTAAAAAAAAAAAAAAAAAAAAAAAAAAATATTGTACAAATCTACAGATCATAATTTATTTTTATGTTTAATTTCAAGTCAAAATACTGAATATTTTTTTTTTGTAAAGTGTACGACAAAATGTAATTTGTGTAGCTTAGTAGAGGATTCGCTTCGCTCATCCTAATTATTTATAGCTAATGTGTAATTTTAACTTTTCAAATTAATGAAAAATTAAACTTTATTCCTATCAGTAACACGCAATTAAGATAATGAAATTATGAATTTACTAATTGAGGTTTTGATATTTGTTATTACGTAATGAAAAATCAAAGAAAATTTCGCCACTGTGACACAATTATAATTTTTGTTTTCAGCAAAATCTAAAAATAACATCTTTTTCATCGTCCCAAAATTTACAGCATACTTTTCATATTCATATTTACTATTTTAAAAATATTTTAACGTACCATATATTATTAATAAATATATTAAACTTGATGTTACGTTTGGCAGTTACAATTTTTCATATAAAGTTTCGCACTTTTTATTTGCGATTCTAATCTGACAGCCGGCAAAATCCGGAAAATTATTCCTCTTTAGACGCATTCGTAGTAAAATATTTAGTTTTGTCAATAAAAGAAAAAAAATACTCATTTTATTTTTACTATTACATCGTTTTCACCCACTGAAGCCCTCTGCAGGGACGTAGCTACAAATATTTTTTCGGGGGTTGGGGGGGGGGGGGATTTTAAAAATTTCACAACTTGAAACAAATCGCTCTATTTTCCAACTAAATGATATGTGCAATGTGTGTTTAATGGTAATAATACTTATACGTAAAAAAAAAAAAAATTCTTTCCAAAGAAAAATATCGAAACTAAAAACATAAAGGTTATAATTATTGGTTTATTTAATGAAAGTTTTTGTCTTTTATTGTGTACGAGTAATAATCGTACTTCATATGAAAATAGCGTCATGATATTTTGAGAAAGGAACAAACTTTTGGAGGAAATAGATTAGAGAACTGTTGATGGACAAAAGTAGGGAAATTCAGGTCTGGTAGATGTAGTATGATATTTTTGTAGCACAGAAAAACACAATGACAAATTAAGCCTGGCTGCTTTTTGTATTTCTTTGAAAATTTAACTAGTTTACTGTTACAGAACTCAGACAGGTAGTCAGCAAAACAATAAAAAAATCTTATTTTTTCTTACTTTTTATTTAAAAAAAAGAAAAAGTGTCCCAAAAAGTCTAGAATTTCTCAACTCTAAGCTCAAATTTCCCAAGTTCACATATATTGGAGAGGGAGGCTCCCTCCCCCCATAACCCCTCATCGCAACGCCTCTGGCCTTCTGAGACTAGCGCGTCTCAACCTCAGTATCAACGGAATGAAAAAAATATTGAAATATAACAGTTTTATGCGTAAAAATTGGTTATTTTAAATCGTGACATTATTTTTTGTTCAAAAGTTTTAAAAAAGTTATTTTTAATTGTAATACGAAAATGGCAACCGTAATGATATGGCAATTCCCATTGTTTCCCTTCTCTCTTCAACAATGGAAGTCACCTGATTGCCAACAATGTGAAGAAATTTCATAAAGGACTTTTAAAAGTAAAATAAAAATATAACAAGTTGAGAAATTGCACGTCAAACGTGGCAAATGAGGTGCGTTTGTACTATAGCTAGTTTTATAAATATTTTTGTGCTCTTCAATAACTGCATATCAGTTTTATTCTGTTAGAAAGGCTGTTAATTAAATTAAAATGCACTTGATTTAATTTAATAAATTAATTAAATTAAAATTCACTTGAAATATTTTTTTCCCATTGGCGGTTCTGTAACGGAAAACTTTTGACTGTCCCTGTAATCCTGGAAGACGGTAGTATTCCGAGTGACGCAGCCTTAAGCCTAAAATCGTATCGTATCGTATCGTTAAAATCGTATCGTATCGTATCATAGAATTCGTAGATGGCGGAACTCATATATACAGCTAACTCGACATCAAAGAAAACGCGAAAAGCCGCCTTTTAATAACTCAGCAGATATATGTCTTATTGTTCTGAATTTTCTAGAACAGTCTTATATCTGCAGTCTAATCGTATACTGAAATTTTTACATTTCTACGTGCAGTATATTTTGAGATCTAAATAGCCATTTTTAAAGTGAAAACGTTGGTATGATATCGAGGAAGTTCCTAATTTGAAAATCTCGAAAACGGTTCTAACGATTATTCTTAAATTGATACATAATATAAATGTGATTAAGGCGAGGTGAATAACCCTTTTCTTTTTTCTGGGAAAACTCTCGTTCGTTAAATAATTCGATTTTTTTTTTTCTCTCGAAAATGACACGGGCGATTTTTTTAAAATCAAATAAATATGTTTCAGATGAACCAAATAACAATTTACTTGTTTCCAGCAAGACTCTTGTTCGTTTTATAATGCGCATGAAAAATCGGATTATATTTCTTCGCCATTCTATGGAAATTTCACCGAAAATGCATGACACTGTATTCATACACATGCTTTCTTTTTAACCACTTTTGGGGAGAAAAATTTTGTCTTCCCACTGGCTGAGTGGTCAAGGGCCATCGTCTACTGATCTTAAGATAGCCAGTTCGATACTCGCTGGTACGTGTTTTCACATGTGAATGTGGGTTTTTTTTTTCTTTTAAAGTCTGTTAGTTGACCATTATTCTCAGTTCCTTTGTAATTTTTTAATTGCTATTAAGTTAAATAAAATTACAATTATAATGACGCCAATTTGATGATGATTATTTCTTGGCAATTTTTCAACAATAAAAATATTACCATAAATTTTATAAATATATTTAATTTCAATCACTTTACAAAAAATATACATTAATAATTATTATTTGAATATAAATCACACGATCAGAAACGTAAAAAAATAATTCATTTCAGCTCTTCTTTTTATAATATCATTTATTATTATTATTATTATAATTATTGTGTCATTGTGTCCAAACTACATGAAATGTATGAAAAAGGATATTTTGACGCAAATAAACCATTTACATAAATCTTACTCACAATTTTGAATAGCGTGACATAAAAGATAAATCAATTTATTGAAATAAATACATTTCAATGCATAGTATAGATTCAATGAAAGTGATATATTTAACAGTGAATTGGAAAATTAAAAGTATTGTGTAGATGTAAAAAAATATTTTAACCAAGTCAAAAATAATTTAAATTGAATTTTAAAACAAACCTTTTAAAGTCACATCAAGACGTCACTTAAATTTTATATCATATCTTTTAAAACTCATATTTTGAATTTATGAGAGATGTAAATGATAAAGCAACAGCGAATAAAATTTTATGCAGCTTTTCATGTTGAACATAACTTTTGCACATGCGATTATAAATAAAACAAAAATAAAATGATGAAATAAATACAAATATATTTTTTAAGAAATAGCATAACGTCACTCAAAATTTGATATCAGTATTTTTAAGTTCCATATTTAAAATTCTTAGAGCATAAGATAAAGTGCTGCGTCAGAAACTTTTAACCCGTCAAGGGTTTTTGCATTGATTAAATTATACATCCTATTTTCATAAAATTTGAAATGACTCGACAAAATATTGCAACAATTATATATTTAAAATTTCAGACCATTCGGTTGGGTAGTTTTTGCTCTGTTATATGCGGGCGGGCAGACGGATAGACAGACGAAGTGACTGAACGCCGACTATAGGTGCTACGTATTTATATAATTATGAACGCACCTAAAAATGGGATTGTTTTAATAAATAGCGAGTGAAGGCGCATCTGCAAATAAAGCTTCATTAAAAAAAATAATTATCAAAATACGGTTCAGTGTAAAGCTCAGGCCAGATGACTAAAGAAACAGCCTTGTCTTTTTAATATATAGATTTTAGAAACATTTTGACAACTAAAAAAGAAAAAAAAAACAGATTAGCGACAGGAATTTGCGATCTGGCTGACCAACACTCCTTCGCTACTTTCTGACACATTCACAAAATTAGTTTTTCAACCACGACAATAGCTTATATTTTATTCAGTTACAAATAAGTCGAATAGCCTTTCTCATTTCACTCTAAAGTTAAAGAACCTTTCAGGAAATATTCTTAGACTTGGATTTTAAACCGATTTTCTAGATATGGCAGTTAGGGAAAGATACACATGAAGGAGCAATCTCGACTGCAAATAAAGATGTAATATATTTATAGGAAAATGGAAAACGCTATTCGTATTTGAATAACAAGCCTTTTGAAACTTTATCTGCATTTCACTCGTTACTGTAAAGAGTTTACTTATTTATATTTTTACTTATATATACTATCCTTAAATTAAAAAAAAAAAAAAGCATTTTCTCCTTCCGAGTTGAAACCTGTTAAAAATGTTATTTATTTATTTATTTATTTTGTTTAATCTTAATTTTCATTCATTAAAAGTGTTATATTTATGTTACCTATAGACATTTATGTTGTTAATCCGTTTTTTCTTTTTTCGATAAAAAGAAAGCTATAAATAAATAAGTAAAATCTCGTGTATTTTTCGAATAAAAACACTTTTGCCATAAAAAATAGTCATATTCTTCACAATCCTCTTTCAATCTAGTAGTACAGGAAAATATTTGATCAAGTGTTTATATGTTATAGAACACACACACACACACACACACACAAAAAAAAAAAAAAAAAAAAAAAAAAAAGAATTACAAATTTGTTGTTGTCTCCTTAGATGATTAAAATTCATTTGCTTTAAAAAAAAAAATTAAACAATTTTTTTTTCATAGATATTGAAATATACTCTGACATAAATAGGATAATATACATATGACAATATAACTTAAATTTGATTATTATCTAAGATTAAAAAAAAAAAAAAAGAACACGCGTATATTTCGCACTTTACTTTTGATATCGAAAAAATGTTAAGAACGAATAAATACAATATTAATATGGATTTATATCGGAAAATAAATTAGTAGACAATGACATTATAGTTGGCAGTGATAAACAGGGGGTAGGAAAAGAAAAGGGGGTGGCTTATGGGGCTGAAGAACTTCATTATTGAAATAAAGGTAAATATTTTTAATTCTTATGAATTGTTCCAAAGAGTACTATTTTATGTCTTCAAAGATTGATAATGCATCTCTGAAAAAATAACACTGCGCATAATCAAGTACTATAAATATATATACATTTTTACTTAGTAAAACTGCAGATCAGGAGCCTACATTTCAACCCTGCAAGTCGCATTTTTATTTTGAATTCATTTAATAAATTGAAACTTTCTATCCATAGTTTCCTTTCTTTTTATACTAAAATTACTGCAAGTAATATTTGAAATAGTTTCAGGGAATTTAACAGTTATTAATTGAAACGGAAATATGAATTGATACTATGTTTATTTCCTCTATCTTATAGGAATATAACTCTCTATCATATGTAAAGGGGGGTGTTTTGATCTCAAAACCCCGTTATATACTGAATTTAATAGCAGTAATTTTCTGGAATTCAGCATTTGAAATTCATTATTAAATATAGTTTAAATTTCGATAGTGACATTAACTCGTAAGCTCCATACTAATGCGAATTCGCATCGATGAAACTTTCAAATGTCCAAAATTTTTGCGAACATGTTTTTATTAAATAAAATCATAAAGCGAAATGCAATATTCCACCTTGATTCAATCACAAAAATACACAATATCAACTTTAAAAAGCTCTCTGTTTTACTTAAAGGTGACAAACATAATAATACTAAGGTTACTTAAGGTATCTCGGCCATGATTTTACAATGTGATTCTGGAGATTCTGGCAATTCAGCTTCAAAAGGCTAATCCATTTGAATTAAAGTCTGAACTTTTGTAAATATGTTCAGTTAGGTTTCCATCAGACAGAAATGTTCAAAATTACATTTTAATATCTAAAAATAAAAAAATATATATATTTCATCTTTCTTTCCTCATGGGTCCCCATGGGTTGCCCCATAAAAATGGGGCAAGTGGACCGAGGATCTATGTTCCACACACGTTTTTTTTTTTTTTTTTTTTTTTTTTTTTTAATATTGGGTACCAGGTCCTGTTTGAAAAAATGTAAACAACTAAAAAAAAAAATTAAACCAGGCAGATCATGTGCATTATAGATCAACTAAAGGGCGTTGTAAGGGAAATCTTTACTGTCAATGCGTCTAATAAAAGCCCTAAAAGTGAAAATATTAGATTTATTTATACAAAAACATAAAAATTAATTAAGTACTTATGTACTTTAGTATAGGTAATAAGTATAAAAGTTACATGGGTATTTTAAGAAAGAAAAAAAAAAAAGATAAATCTATGAACAAATGACTACGTAAGTACTTAAGTATCTCATTCTCTTTTTTATTTACCACAATGGAAGTTCGATATGTCCAATAAACCTGTAGAGAATGTAACCATATTTTTATATCAAACAGAACTATTTTTTATTCGTTTCGATAATTTTCTAATAATCTCACTTTGCCTTATGTACGCCTCTTCACCTGTATCGTAAAATTTCGAGATATAGCTATCACACTTAAGAAATTTGGTTTGATACCCCTAATATGCTTTTTAAAAAATTTATTATGTAATTTTCTTTATTGCAAAAAAAAAAAAAAAAAAAAAAAAAAAAAAACAATGGAGAAATTAATTTCCCGTAGTAAGTGAAATTCAAAAAGATATTTATAACTGTCGGGGTAACTGAATCCGATATGGTCCAGTTACCCCTGATACATGTCCCAGTTACCCCGTTCTTGAAAAAATTATGGGGTAATGAGAACAGCGGCCTTACATTTAAAACATGAATTAAATATATATAGATGCCTAATAATATTAATGCATTGATGTATCTAATCTTCAAATAAAAAGATTGTTTAATTAAAGGACTTACCGTATTTTAATAAAGGTTCAACCAAAGGAAGTTCAACCAAATGGACGTTGTTTTTAAGAAAAGAAACCGAAATTTTCGGCAACCTATATCACAGCAAAGGTAGAGTTATGAATGAGTTGAAACACGTTGTTTTAAGGGGGCGCAGGACCTTTAAACTTTCAAAAAATCATTTTTCGGTTTTTACTTTATTCTGAATGTTTTAAAATTTCTGAACAGTGTTAAAAAAAACCGCATAAAAAAAATCTGCATTATTTCTTGAGATATAATCAATTATAGACGTCGAGTATAATGAAAAGTACGTAGATATTGAAAATTTAAAAAGCATTTTCTCAGATCAGTAAATTTGGAGTTTGTGCGCACTGTTACTTTTAAACTATGTGGCTCAACAGGCGAAAAACGTTTTGACATATTTACAAATTCATTTTTTAACGGAAAGATATAAAATTGGAAAACCTGGCCATGGAAGCGATTTGGAAAGGAACTGGAACAGTTTTTTCCATTTTTTGATCAATCAATTACCTATTGAATTATAAGCGAATTCGATCACGTGACAAACCCGTTTTTCACCCACTCTTGTGTGTGCTTTCTCCCTTCGCGCGGAAATTCGGTTGAAAACGCCCACTTCGACATTATTTTCTGAAAGATCTATTGCGTTTGCAAAAAAATGGAAAAAACAGCTCAATTACATAGTTTCTGAATAACAACACTAGCTAGTTTCATGCATTTTCGAACAAAAATAAATTAAAACTTATGTCAGAAAGTTGCCCTTTTCGATTTGAGAACACCCTTAATAATAAAATATTCTCTGATGACGGCCGCGGGAATTACAGGCCGAAAGTTTTAAGAAATTTTAAATAAAATGTATATTTTTAACTTGTAACATCTATAGTATTATTATGTGTGTCACTTTTAAGTAAAACAATCAGCTTTTTAAAGTTCATATTGTGTATTTTTATGTTTTCATTACCAAAATGAAATTTTTGATAAAAATAAATTTCACAGTTCGATTCCTCATAACATTTCATATAGGAATCATGTTTTTTATTTATTTATCATTTAAAATGATACGCAGTTTAAGTTACAGAATCCCAAGTCTCACTAGCATGAGTGTATGAGCGCTAAACAAAAGATTAATAATTAGTTTTAACGATTGATTGTTCTCATAAATATTTAATTATCTATTGATAATTCTAATTTTCCATTTATTTGAAAACGACCATTTGAACCCCCTCCCGTAATTTTTGAATAGCTACGCCATTGCTGACAAAGTTTATCAAACGAAAGCGAATTCCTCTTCGATGCGCTCCATCTTTTTACTATTTAAGGAGTCATCTGCCATCCTTTTCATCCTTTTTCTTTCTTCCTTCCAGTTCCAAGTTGCACTGCATCCTCGAATTTCCCCCTCGTCGTCTGGCAGTGGCAGTGTATTTTTATTTTTTTGTGCCTGGAACTCAGTGGTTCTGCTGGGGAGGAGGATGCAGCGACCAGCTGCTCCTTCTTGAACGGGCATGTGGTGGATCCCGCTTCTCTCGGATCTGGGTGTTAGGAAGGCACAAGAACGTAGAAAGTGTTCGATTGTTTGTCATGTCTTTTTTTTTAGCCCTTGTAGTCGAAAGTTTTACAGCTGGATATTTTAAAAGCAAAATTAGGAATGTATGTTACGGAATTTCGATTTTTCCCTTCCCGTATTTTCTGAGAACAGTGATATTCTGTTCCGGATTTTTTTCTTTTATCTATCGAATCCAGGGCCCGTTTAAAGCACTTAGGGTCCTAAGCACAGAAGCCTTTTGGGAGGCCCGATCACTGTTATAGAAAGCTCGAAACTCAAAATCTGCTTGCCTTCCATCCTTCCCTTGATTTTTAAGTAAACTTTGTACCCTTTAGACTAGATTTTTTAATTGACTTTTTTTTTTTTTTTTTTTTTTCGCATATTATTAAATGATTGTATGACGAAAATCGATTTAATCATGAGTTTGTGTTAAAATTTTAAAACCCCACTTCTACAATTTAAGTTTTCTTAAACATTTTTTTTTTCTATTCCTTTCATACTAGCAGTGGAGATCAGATTTCCGAAAAGTTAATTATTTTAAGAATCTATATATATGTTAGATAATAAATCTATGATTTAGGGTAAATAATATATTGATGAATCTAGATTATATAAGATACAATATTTACACTTTAGAATTAAGGGGGATTTGGGGGAAATAACAGACACTAGCCGACGCTGCGGCTGTTATTGTCAAGAAGCTCGAGCGGGGCGTCCTTCCAGCCCAAGAGCTAAAACAATTCTCCACTTTGTCATCTCAAATCATTCCCAGGCCAGATTTATAAAAGTTATATCTCAGTAAATACGTACACTTGGGTTGGGCTTTACGTAACTAGATTTCCTGTGTGAACTTGCTGATGTGTCTTGTTACTAGCATGAGTGTGCTTTGAGAACTCCAAAACTACAACTCACACTCGGCCATTCGACATAGAACGACCTCGTTTCACGTCTGACCCAAAAGCTGTTAGCAGTATTTAAACTTTGCTAACATTAACTGCATAGAGTTCGTTTTCCTTAAAAATAAACTATTTATTTTTTCAATATAAAACAAAACATAGGTAAGATAAATTGGGCTTACCTTGTATTTATGTATCTGGCATCCGACATCCGGAAGGGTAAATCTATCTACATCTTCTCCTTGTATTTCTGTTTTTTATCCACATGTAATGATTGTGTGATGTTCCATGTTATTTAAAAGACACATGTTTTTTGTGACTTGTAAAATTTAAATATGTCCGGAAACTTTTAAATAAAAGAAAAAACATTTAATTCTGCATTGAGAAAATACATCTCTCCTTTGGAGAGTTGGGTTTACAAGTAAAAGTAGAAAAACATGTATAATATATTATTAGCAATAAAAAACAGGAAATTAGTGACATAAATCTTAATATTAAATTATTTGAATCAATATTTATACTTATAGTAATTTAAAAAAGAGTTTATTAATGTCTCTAGTTCTTGAGTATCATGAAATGTTTATAATAGAATGTTTGTTTGCGATCTTGCAATCACTTTTCACTTCCTTCCTTCAGATCATAATCGCTTTTGATAATTGCTTTTATAAATCACATTTGACACATGAAAAACAATTTACTTAGCTTGATTATTTTAATGTTCTTGTTTGGAGATTATATTTCACAATAGCTGTCAACAATTCCCCCCCCCCCTTAATCTCCTAACGAGGATTGTTCTGTAATTTCAGTTTGTTTCTATTATTTATAAATTCAGGCTTGGGCTCTGGTTTCGTGAGTATGTCCGCAGTCATTGACTTGCTCGGGCAATATCGCAATTCAATAATTTTATCTTCTTTCAGCTGTTTAATCACATTATATTTTATATCTATGTGCTTCGATTTATTAGAAAAAAAATTCGGATTCTATCATTATTATGCAAGATTTATTATCTTCATAAATTACTATAGGCAATTTTTGCGGTATATCAAGATCTTCTAATAGTTTTAGCAGCCATATTAATTCTTGTGTTGCGCTCGCCGCTGCTACGAACTCTGCCTCTGCAGATGATTGTGCAACACATGTTTGTCGTTTCGTTATCCACTGTATTGGATTCTTTCCTAAAAGGAATAAATTGTCCGTTGTCGATCTTCTTGTTTTTAGATCTCCACCCCAATCTGCATCACTATATACTTCCAGAATGGGTGGTTCTTCCGTGCTGATTACTAAATTTAAGTCTTTTGTTGAATAGAGATATCTTATTAATCTTTTAACACCTTTCCAATCTCTTTCAGATGGCGTTTCGTTTTTTCTACTCAAAATGTTTACCCCTACTAAGATATCGGGCCAACTTATTGTGGCAACGTATTACAGCGCACCTATTGCTTGTCGGTACTTAGTGTTGTTTGGAATTTGTGTTTCCTCATTGTCTAATCGTTGAAAGCCTGTTTCCATTGGAGTGCCATATGGCTTAGAATCTTTTAAATTAATTTTTTTTGCAATTTCTATTATTTTTGCTGTTTGATTTAGTTTAAAGCCGTTGTGAGTCCTTTGTATTTTTATCCCAAGGTAATTGGAAATTTGACCTAAATCTTCAAGTGCGTACTTAGATTTTAGTTTATCTATTATGTCATTTATATTTTCATCTTTTCCTGTGATGAGAATATCGTCGACATATAGTGCTATATAAACCGTGTTTTCCGCTTCTTTTCTTATAAATAAGCAGTTATCAGCATTGCTCTGTTTAAATTTTAATTATTTTAGTGTTTCACTAATGTTTGAATACCATGCTCTTGCAGCTTGTTTTAGTCCATATAGGGCCTTTTTTAACTTACAAACCTTATTGGGTTCTCTAGTGTTTATATACCCCTTAGGTTTTGATACATAAACATTTTCTTCCAATTCACCATGTAAAAATGCCGTTTTGATGTCAATCTGCCTAATATTGAGATTGTGATATGCTGCGGCAGTTATGAAGACTCTTAAACTTGTATGGGAAACTATTGGCGCGTAAGTTTAATCGAAATCTACTCCATATTTTTTTCTAAATCCTTGTGCGACCAATCTCGCTTTGTAACGCTTGATTTTTCCGAATTCGTCATATCCCGCTTTAAAAGTCCATTTCGACCCAATTACCCTTGCTCCTTGTGGGGGATCAACTAAACACCAGGTTTCATTTTCATTAAGGGAATTCATTTCCTCTTCTGTCGCTTTTATCCAGTTCTGTTTTTCTATAGGATTTTCTATACTCATCATGTTTTCCCAACTGTTCGGTACATATACTGAATCGTGCCGGACTGCATAAGCAAACCTGTCCGGCGGTACACCTCTATTGGTTCTTTCTGATCTTCTCACTTGTGGGGTTTGTTGTTGTGACGCGGGTGGTGGACTTAGTTCATTTTGTGTTGATGTCAGATATATTTCCATTTCATTCGTGTCTTTCTGTTGTGTTTGTTTGTTTGTTTCCGCGATTAATTCTCTTCTATCTAAATTTTCGTTAGTATCTGGATTATTTCTATTTTCTATAAATTTTACGCTTCTGACCAATATAACTCTTCCGTCACTTGCATAGATTCTGTACGCCTTAGAGCGACTGTCGTATCCGACAAAAGTGCCTTTTTCCGCTCTATTGTCTAATTTTCCTCTCTTTAATCTGTGTATGTAGGCGTATGCAGTACAGCCAAAAACTTTGAGATATTTCAAATTTGGTTTTCTATTCATCCATAATTCATAGGGTGTGGTTCTTACCGATTTTGAAGGTAGCCGGTTCTGTAAGTGATTTGTGGTACATATGGCTTCCCCCCATAATTTGTGCGGGAAATTTGCTTCATTTAGCATATTTCTAACCATATCTAGTAGCGACCTATTCTTACGCTCTACGACACCGTTTTGGCTTGGGTTAAATGATACGGTGAGCTGATGATGAATCCCATTTTCTTTTAGATAGTTTTCGATTTCGTTACCCGTATATTCACCACCGTTGTCCGATCTTATCGCAGTAGGCATTTTTCCGAATTTGTTTTTCACCATTGAGATGTATTCTTTCAATTTCTCTGAAGCCTCACTTTTATTTGCCATCAAATAAATTACACAAAATCACGTATAATCATCGATAAAAGTGACAAAGTATTTTTCCCCCCAATTGTGGGTGTATTTATAAGGCCACATACGTCAGAATGAACTAACGCGAGCCTTTTTGTAGCTCTATATGCACCTGATTTAGGAAATGGGGTCTAGCTGATTTTTGACTTGATGCATACCTCACATTTCGCGTTATGTTTGCAGTTGTTGATTTTAATTCCCTCAACTAAGTCCTTTGATAACATGGACTTTATTGCGTCGTAACTCCTATGCCCCATTCGCCTATGCCACAAATCTATGCAATTTGCATTTGAGCAGTTGTAAGTGACATTTGCATAGTGCTTGTGATTTTCATCTTTACTAACATGTATTTCGTACAGATTGTTTTTAAGTTTACCTTGAAGTATAACGTCGCCTTCGTGAATTATGTCACATTTATCTTTTTCAAATTTGACTGTGCAACCGTTTTTAGTTGCCCTACTCACTGGCAGCAGGTTAGTTTCTATGTCAGGAACGTATAGTACGTCACGCAATATAACGAGTTTGTTTTTATTTTCGGTATGAATTATTACCTCCCTAGATCCATATGAAATTAGTCTATTACCATTAGCGACTGTGACATTTGTTTCAGTATTATTTGTAATTTTAGTAAAGAATTCTTTTGAATTTACTACGTGGCTGGAACTGCCACTGTCCACTATAAAAGTGCCTTTATTTTCGGACTCTTCGGTTAGTAAAGCAACACTGTTGTTTTCATTTACTGTGTGTTTTCTTTCTTCAGGTTCCGTATTTTTATGTAAATTATTTTCTTCATAAACTTGTCATGTTGAATTGTTTTTGTTTTTATAGTGTCTGTTATTAGTGTGACTGTTGTTGTTTTTCGTTTTTAGAAACCAGCAGTCTTTATTTGAGTGGTTTTTCATTTTACGGTGTGAGCAGTACTTATTGTTGCCTCTTTTCGGTTCTGAATTATTAAATTTACCTTGTGTTTTATAAGCTTTATTGCTGTTTACGGAATTTTCAGAATTATCTATTCTCCGAGTATATTCATCCGTAAGCTTGCTTTTTATAAATTGTACGGTTAACTCAGCTTCATCTCTGGCCTCCAGGGCAGTAACTAGAGTATCGTAGGACGGTGGCAACGAGCACAGCAGCAGTGCTGAAATGTGCGAGTCAGTTATGTGTTCACCTATGGCTGACAGTTTGTCCACTATCTCTAAAATTTTTGTTATGTGGGCTGTCATATTGCCACCTTCAATTAACTTTGCACTGTACAATTTTCGAAGCAACTACAGCTTACTAGAGAGATTAGATCTCTCATGGATTTGTTTCAGTGCATCCATGTTTGCCTAGCTGTATTTACATTTTTGACATGCACTATTTGACTGTTGTCAATGGACAAATTTATTAAAGCTCTTGCTTTTCTGTCTTTCTTGGTCCAAGTATCGTTCAATGGAGTGGGGGCCTCTTCCGTAATAGCTTCAATAAGTTCATCTCGAATTAATAGCATTTCGACCTTGAACCGCCAATTTGTATAATTGTTGGCGTTCAGCTTTTCAATGGTCGTGCTATCTTTTGTAGAAGCCATAATGTTCCTAAGATTCGTTTTATTTATTTTTTAATAAATTACCCTATTCGGATTATTTCGGATTACCAGATTTTTATTTTTATCATTTAGTGACGATGTTTTTATTGAGAATTTTTTTCACTCTCATAATCAATTTGTTAGCAGTATTTAAACTTTGCTAACATTAACTGCATAGAGTTCGTTTTCCTCAAAAATAAACTATTTATTTTTTCAATATAAAACAAAACATAGGTAAGATAAATTGGGCTTACCTTGTATTTATGTATCTGGCATCCGACATCCGGAAGGATAAATCTATCTACATCTTCTCCTTGTATTTCTGTTTTTTATCCGCATGTAATGATGGTGTGCTGTTCCATGTTATTTAAAAGACTCATGTTTTTTTGTGACTTGTAAAATTTAAATATGTCCGGAAACTTTTAAATAAAAGAAAAAACATTTAATTCTGCATTGAGAAAATACATCTCTCCTTTGGAGAGTTAGGTTTACAAGTAAGAGTAGAAAAACATGTATAATATATTATTAGCAATAAAAAACAGGAAATTAGTGACACAAATCTTAATATTAAATTATTTGTATCAATATTTATACTTATAGTAATTTAAAAAAGAATTTATTAATGTCTCTAGTTCTTGAGTATCATGAAATGTTTATAATAGAATGTTTGTTTACGATTGTGCAATCACTTTTGATATAATTGCTTTTATAAATCACATTTGACGCATGAAAAACAATTTGCTTAGCTTGATTATTTTAATGTCCTTATTTGGAGATTATATTTCACAATAGCTGTCAACAAAAGCAACAAGAATGCAAACAAACAAAACTAAAAAGGAAGATTCAAATTCCCCCATGTTAGATAATAAATCTATGGTTTACGGTAAATAATTTTTTTAATGAATCTAGATTATATAAGATACAATATTTACACTTTAAAATTAAGAGGGGAAATAACAGACACTAGCCGACACTACGGCCGTTATTATCAAGAAGCTCGAGCGGGGCGTCCTTCCCGTCCAAGAACTAACACAATTCTCCACTCTGTCATCTAAAATCGTTCCCAGGTCAGATTTATAAAAGTTATATCTCAGCAAGTACGTGCACTTGGGTTGGGCTTTACGTCCCTATATATTTCCGTGGGAACTTGCTGATGTGTCTTGTTGCTGGCATGAGTGTACTTCGAGAACTCCAAAACCACAACTCACATATATACATATTTCTCTTAAGGGCGTTCTCAAATCCAAAAGGGCAACTTTCTGACATAAGTTTTAATTTATTTTTGTTCGAAAATGCATGAAACTAGCTGGTGTTGTTGTTCAGAAACTATGTAATTGAGCTGTTTTTCCATTTTTTTTGCAAACGCAATAGATCTTTCAGAAAATAGCGTTAAAATGGTCGTTTTGAACCGAATTTCCGCGCGAAGGGAGAAAGAGCACTCAAGAGAGGGCAAAAAACGTGTTTGTCACGTGATCGAATTTGCTTATAACACAATAGGTAATTGATTGATCAAAAAATGAAAAAAAAGTTCAATTCCAAAGCGCTTCCATGACTAGGCTTTCCAATTTTATATCTTTCCGTTAAAAACGAATTTGTAAATTGTCAAAACGTTTTGCGCTTGTTGAGCAGAGCAGTTAAGAACATACTTAAGTGGCGCGAAAATCAGGCTGAATTTATAGCTTGCCATTTGGAAACGACCACAGCGATGATATTCTAGGTGGTTAATTTACGGTCACATGACCTGACCCATTCAGCAAATCAAAATTCAGAGAGAAGCTTTCTTTAAGTATAGGCGTTCTTTTCCTACCGGCAATTAAATGACGCTGTGAGCCAGCCCGAATTGTACTTTATAGCACAGGCTTCTCATATCCTTCCTCTGAGTCTTTTAGATACAACAGAAAACGTTTTGTTTACATTTCGTTAATGTCATGTTTTTCAAAGAGTTTTAAATGAATTTCAACCGTGCTGTGCAATATTATAAGCGATAAAATGCATTTTTATTTTCATTTTCAACGAAGATATTTATTATCTTCCCGGGTATTACGAGTAACGGTTAATATGAGGATTTTTATAATTCCCTTGCTTCCCGTGTTAAGAGGCTACTTCAGTCAAATGGAAAGACGCATTCGCTAATGCTAATCCTATGGAAGAAATTTATAAAGATATCTCGGCCGCATTTCAATATTTTTAAATGATTTCTTTTGCATTGTATAGCTGAGATCGATCTGTACAAAGGCCGTTGTTTACTTTTTCAATTTTGTTTACAGGTATTTCTTATGAGGACACTTTCATTTTCGAAACCGGTTCCGAAAATGAAAGTGTCCTCATAAGAAATACCTGTAAACAAAATTGAAAAAGTAAACAACGGCCTTTGTACAGATCGATCTCAGCTATACAATGCAAAAGAAATCATTTTAAAATATTGAAATGCAACCGAGATATCTTTATAAATTTCTTCCATAGGATTAGCATTGGCGAACGGGTGTTTTCGTTTGACTGAAGTAGCCTCTTAACCGAGTTCGACTGTATTGCCATATACTCAGCAGAAGGTCTCTCATGCCTATTACAAATCTAAACTAGTAAATGAGCAGATCAGGAGCCTCAACGTCAGATCTTAAAGTGATTGCCTTTTAATCTCACACTGCATAATATTCAGCATTCTACAATCCGCATTTTACTTACTTTTTAATAATATAAATATTTAGCAGCATAAAAAATTCTTGGAAGGTTTCGAAAATTAAAAGCATTAAATTATACACGGCATGACAACGATGTTCTGAAATTCTGATGGATTGCTTATTCTGGTAATTTATTAGATAAAAAAATAAATTTTTTCAGGGGGCTCTGCCCCCCTGAATCCCCCCCCCCCGTAGTTATATCAATTTAAATTAATAATTTCCTATTGATTGCGCGAATGGTTATAGTGTATCTTGAATTTCGTTTTACAATCGAATTCTCTTAGGATAAGCAACAGTTTGGACAAAGATTTTATATTATGGAAATAGCAATATTTATATTTAATATTTTTATATAATATTTATATATTTATATAATATTTATGCTGAAACTATTATATTTAATTAATATCTATTTTAGGGATCTAGTGTTTTTTACAATTTTTGTTTCCGAAAAATAGTTTTGATGATCATTCTATAATACTTGGATGTAATATCTAGTCTAAATAGATGCTATTATAAAGTTGTGCAAGAAAGTCACTTACTGTCATTAAACTACAGTTATAACATGCTAAATGTGAAAAAAAAGTACATTTAAAGGCATATAAATATCCTTTAATAAATTTGTTTCCATGTTTTGTATGCACAATCGGTGGCTTTTTAAAGATAAATATTGATTTAAAAAAAAAAAAAAACTATTTCCGTAGAATTTTTAAAAATAAATTTGGTAAAATAAAAATCACGAGATTCCAAGTATAATGAAAGTATGTGCTCTAATAAAAAGGGTCATCTGTGAACGTGAATTATTTTATTCTATTGTTTTTAATTTTGCAAAGTATATCTTCTCATATTCGTTGATGAGTTTATTAAAAAACATTTTTATGCCTTTAAATGCACTTCTTTTCACGTTTAGCATGTCAAAACTTTAGTTTAAATACATCCTAATCTACTCGATAGCAATCACAGACAAAAATCACCAAGAATAGGCATATTTGAAAACTTTTAAATCTACTGGAGAATCATTCTTCATCCTGTCTACTGCTAATTGCCTAAATCGCACCGATTTGTCACTATAAAAAATTTCTTTGGGATAGTCTTTTAATGATATCTACATTAAATTAAAAAAAGTAACGTTACTAACATCATAAATATTTCACGCATAGGTATATTGCACACCAAATTATTAAAGATAAACTAACTTTTTATTTCTCTCACCCAGACTTTCTGCTCCATTTTTCGCTATCGGGATTATTTAAATTTTATAGGCTATAAAATACAGTTGCTATAGGTAACTGACAAAAGAAAAAAATGAAATATGTATCATGTCAAATTAAGTAAAATAATAGAAGAAAAGGTTTTATATTATTGTAAAACATGTATAAAGTTCCACCAAAATTCATACACCTAATTTAAAAAATCCGCCAAATACTTTGACAAAATCCCAAAATAAAAGAAATAAATTAAAACCCTTATTTGGTAATTTCAGCATCCATAATTTACCATTTAAATACATTAATCAAATGCGCCATTTTCTTTCCATAAATGGAAATTTGAAAATCGTCTGAACTGCCATAGAAAAGCATTAGGGTACAAAGTAAAATGTTCTATATATTCCGCTCGAATGGACAAAATTTAACCCAAAACTATACAGCTAAATCCGGGGACCTCACCAACATGCCTTCTTAATTTCAAGCTAATCGGATGCTTTTTACGGCAGTTATCGCGGGACAGACAGATTAACTAATTAACAGACGGAAACCAAAAATTTTTCGGTTCTCCACAGTAAGCCTTCACTGACGTTTCGGCAATAATGAAAATAACATATCATAATGCATTGTAGTATGCATTTCAAATTATTTTTTCTCAAAACAAATTTTTCGTAGTCTATGCACATTTAAAATTATCTGTGCGTTTTAATTTTTGTTCAAAATTTTTATTAGCAATTTACATTAGCAATAAGGAACAATCTTGACACATCCTACAAAAAAAAAAAAAAAAAAAAAAAAAAAAAATCTACGCATCCGTTATGGAATTTTGGTTTATCAAAGTCCTCAAAGTAACAGTAAAGTCGTTTAATATTGGAATTTTTAATGAACAGTTAATTTCTTGCTCCCTTTTCTTTAAAATGAATCACTGTCTAATTAATACACCAATTTATTGCAGCATGTATCAAGGTTGTCCTTTAAACGATATCGGAAATTTTAACTAAAGTTAAGAGTTATGGAACGTTTTAAAGATGTAAAGACTACGTTTTTTTTTTTTTTTTTTTTTTTTTTTTTGAGAAAAATGCATTTGAAATACGTTATGATAATTTATTTTCAGTACTGAAAGGTATAAAAATATACTTTCTTTCAATTTTAACGCAAAAGCAAAATTTCGTATTTTCGTTCTTCAACAGAGATATATTACTATTTTGACATTGCTGTTTTCTGAAATTTTACACGCAAAAAAATTCCAAAAATTGGAACTTTGCCACTAAACGACAAACCAGATATTAAAATAAAAAAGGCTTAAAAGTATTGACTTAAAAATATTTTAGCATAATTTAATTTAATTTGTAAAACAAATGTATTCGATTTTCATAGATGAAAGTGTATTTCTCTTTCAATTGCATATTCTATTTGCATTACATTTTTGCATTACTCAAACTGCAATGGAAAATCCCGTATTATTACAAAAGAAAATTTCGTCAAATATTATGTTTTTATCCTTGAATGTCTGCCTCTAGGCTACCGAATACAGACGTTCAAACGAAGAACTATACAATTTATATTAAAGCCTGTTAAGGCTGTTCTTAACTGCTCTGCTCAACAAGCGCAAAACGTTTTGACACATTTACAAATTCATTTTTTAACGGAATGGTATAAAATTGGAAAGCCTGGCCGTAGAAGCGATTTGGAATTGAACTGTTTTTTCCATTTTTTACCCGACTGAAAAGAAGGGTTATGTGTTTCACGCGTATCTGTGTATGTGGATTTCTTTATACCCTCGAAACATACCAACGGCTGGATGGATTTTAATGAATGAGGTCTCTAACAATTCGTCTTAACGGCCCGATGGTTATAGGTTAGGTTTTGTTTTTATAAATTCAAAATGGCGGCCGTAAAATACAAAATGGCGGTAGAGACGAAAAAAAAATTTACGCACCCTATTGAGTGGCACATCATTGGATAGGTCTTTCAAAGTGAAGACGATGTTTCATTGACTATTTTACAGTCAGAAGCTCCGTTAAAATATTATACAACCTGGAAGTTGTGTATGTAGGATGTCTAGCTTTACTGCAACTCTAACCATCATAGACATCTATAGACCTCATCAAAACAGTGTTTATTGATAGGAACTAACAATTAAACACAACTTAAAAGTCATCAATACAAGAAAAAAAAATAGGTAAGTAATACAAACATCAAGTAATATTAAAAAAATATTTTAAGTCAATTTCTACTTAGATCAAGCAGAGAAATTTTAGGTAGCTTTCATTACAAAATGCTACCTATTGCAGCCTTTCGGAGGAAAGCGATTTCAAAAAATTTTGGTATATTTTCATCGATCACGACCCCCAGACCACGAAACCACC
Source organism: Maratus speciosus (assembly GCA_963932465.1). Lineage (NCBI taxonomy): Eukaryota > Metazoa > Arthropoda > Arachnida > Araneae > Salticidae > Maratus > Maratus speciosus. The sequence continues at coordinate 234,335,317 of OZ010788.1, forward strand.
CTCCGTTCAAAATTGATATATATATATATATATATCTGACCTTTGTCATACTGTAACTCTCGTATTTATGAACCTATTTGGATGTAATTCGGTGTGTACATAGTACATACCAATGTCTCGACCGAGTTCGTTGGCCAGCTTCATCCGCCATTTTGTTTCAAAATGGCGGCCATTTAAAAATTTTTTAAAAATTTAAAATTTGAAATGTGGTACTAAAATATTGAAAATGGAAAAATATTTTTTTCTTATGTATTTGACCTTTATACAAAGACACCGGGACAGTTTTTGTTTCGTCTATATCTTAAAAAATGGCTGAGTTATAGCATCTTGAATTTCTAGCATGGCTGATATTTTGAAACGTCCTGCATTTTGTCACGCGATAGAAGGCGTATTTATGAACCAATTTGGATGTAACTTCGTTTATACATAGTACATACCAGTGTCTCGACCGAGTTCGTTGGCCAGCTTCATACGCTATCTTGTTTAAAAATGGCGGCCATTTAAATTTTTAAGAAAAATTTAAATTTGAAATGGGGTACCAAAAAACTGAAAATTGAAAAAATATTTTTTCTTATGTGTTTGACCTTGATAAAAAGATTCGGGAGCAGTTTTTGTTTCGTCTATATCTTAAAAAATGGCTGAGTTATAGCATTTTGAATTTCTAGCGTGGAAACTTCTAGCAATTTGAAACGTCCTGATTTATGAACCGATTTGGATGCACCTTGGCGTGTACATAGTACATACAAATATCTCGACTGAGTTCGTTGGCCAGCTTCATCCGCCATCTAGTTTCAAAATGGCGGCCATTTAAAAAAAAATTAAAAAATTTAAAATTTAAAATGAGATACCAAAAAATTAAAAAATGAAAAAGATTTTTTTCGTATGTGTTTTACCTTAATACAAAGATTCCGGAACAGGTTTTGTTTCGTCTATATCTAAAAAAATGGCTGAGTTATAGCATTTTGAATTTCTATTGTGGCTGACATTTTAAAACGACCTGATTTTTGTCACGCGATAACAGGCGTATTTATGAACCGATTTGGATGTAACTTGGTCTGTCTCTGTACATATAGTACATACCAATGTCTCGACCGAGTTCGTTGGCTAGCTTCATTCGCCATCTTGTTTCAAAAGGGTTGCCATTTAAAAAAAAAAATTAATTTAAGGTATTAAAAAATTGGAAAATGAAAAAGATTTTTTTATGTGTTTGGCATTGATACAAAGATTCTGGAGCAGTTTTTGTTTCTGAAAATTTGTTCTTTTGTTTATATCTTAAAAAATGGTTGAATTATAGCACTTTGAATTTCTAGCATGGCTAACACTTTGAAACGATCTTGTATTTGTCACGCGATAACACACGTATTCGCCTATTTCGATGTAAGAAGGCATGTGGCTAGTATACATCAATATCTCGACCAAGTTCGCTGGCCAGCTTCATCAGCCATCTTGTTTCAAAATGTCGGCCATCAAATTAAAAAAAAAAATTATATTTAAAGTGAGGTGCAAAAAAATTAGTAATTGAAAAAGATTTCTTTCTTAAGTATTTGACCTTGATATAAGGATTCAGGAACATTTTTTGTTTGTCTTTATCTTAAAGAATGGCTCAGATATAGCAGTTTCAATTTCTAATGTGGGTGACATTTTGAAAAATCTGATTTTTTGCCTGCGACAGCACTCGTATATATCAACCGATTCCGATGTGAGTGAGCATGTGCGCAGCAATTACTAAGGTCTCGACCAAGTTCACTGGTTAGCCTCATCCACCATGTTGTCTTAAAATGACAGGCACTTTAAGAAATCGCCGAATTTGGCAGCCAAATATAAGTTACTTTAAATAAAGCTGACTAATTTCGGGAAATTCTCATTCATAATAATTTAGTATTGATGAAAATTAGTATTGAATCTCCTATTCTGGCTTCCACTAAATTGAGCTTCGTGTGTTTGAATAATATAAGTTGGCTTTTTTGAAATAAGGAATATGAAAGCTACCTCTTCCTCCCGGCACTGGCCGGAAGGGCTTTTTTTCTCCCATTCTTCTTTCCTCTTGAGTGGCGCTTAAAATACCTTGATCAAGAAGAGGGCTCTCTCAATTATTGAAAACTAATTAATTAAATTTAATTAATGAATTAATATTTGAAAAAAACTGGATTAACATCAAGTGTAATCCACTACACTGTAAAAAAAAATCTGTGAAGTTACTAACATATTTCTCGGAAACTGGGATTCCAGGAACTATTTATGTAACGGCAACAGCAAAAATTTCTGTAACAGCATCTGTTACAGGAATTTTTCTTGTTGCCGTTACATAAAAAGTTCCTGGAATCCAAGTTTCCTAGAAAAATTTTAGTAACTTTACAAATTTTTTTTTACAGTGTACAAGTTTAAAAAAAAATATTTGAGCTTGATTGGATGAATAATAAGTATTTAAATAACGATTGAAAATTTGAACAAGATATATATAGCGAGAGTGTGAGCTAATAGTAGGAATTGAAAAAAAAAAAAAAAATAGTTTCACATTGATGAGAAATAATTAATTAATTCGCTTTTTACGCAGTCGGGTTTTTTCATTTTTTAAATTTAATTGTTTATTGTTCAATCAATTACCTAAGCCATTTTGATCACGTGACAAACACTTTTTTCGCCAACTCTTGAGAGCTTTTTCTTCTTTCGCGCGGAAATTCGGTTCAAAACGCCCACTTTGACAACATTTTCTGAAAGATCTATTGCGTTTGCAAAAAAAATGGAAAACCAGCTCAATTACATAGTTTCTGAACAACAACACCAGCTAGTTTCATGCATTTTCGAACAAAAATAAATTAAAACTTATGTCAGAAAGTTGCCCTTTCCTATTTGAGAACACCCTTAAGATAATCCGCGATTGTTTTAGCTGATTTTTCTCAGTTCAAAGTTAACCACAATTCAGGGTCCTTACACGCGTCGATTACACCCGAGCCGAACACGAAAATTCTATTTTAAATCAATCGGAAACTCCACCCAAACCTGACAAAAAAAAAAGTTTGTTGACACGAAACCCGAACTGGACGTTGGGTGCTTAAATCCAAACCCCAAATGTAAAAAAAAATATATTTATTTATTTTAGTGCAATTATAGAAAATTAGCCTATAAATGTCTCTAATGTCAATTTTATCTTTTATGTAAAAAAGGGAACACAGACACGCATATATATATATATATATATATATATATATATATATATATATATATATATATATATATATATATAACCATTAATTAAACATAACCTACCACCATCAAAAACCGTAATATTATGAATTAAAGCTGTAAGTATAAATTTTTTTTTTATAATTTATTATAAGAATTATTATGGAAGAAAAATAAGAAAGTGGGCACCGACAAATAATGGAAATGCTTATATATTGAATTACGTTGTCAAGGGCACAGAATTCAATGATATAAGCAAAATGGTTGTTTTCTGTGAGAAAAATAAGCTAATGCTAAAAGTTATTTTCCCCTGTGCCCAAACAACCATTAAAATCAAGTGAATTGATTAAAAATGAAAACAGAATAGAAACAAATAATATGAAATGGAAAAATCAATAAAACCTATTTAAATATTTATAGGATATAAAATAGAAATAATAAACACCATACCGATTAATATTTCAAAATTTTAGAATAAATCCACGCGCACATGGCACCCAAAATATCGTAAAGATTAAGGTGAATAAAACAGTTAAGAAATCACAGTAATTGATAGCATAGGATGCAGTTAATACATTTTGAAATAAATGTTAAACAACTTTTAATATAATATAAAATAAAATAAATAGAAAGTAATTACATATTAAAAATGCACTATTAAATTAATTAAAAACTGTTTAACAATATCTTCAAAATTTAGCTAAAAATTCCCCCTGGTGTAGTAAATTATAACTGAAATGTAGCTGGAAAAAGTAAAATTTAGAACTTATCGAAAAAATACAAATTTTGGTGCTACCAAAATTTGTTAATTCCCAAAAACATATGGGAGTATAAAGGAGGTAAACAGATACTTAAATTCCGATTACCTAAAAAGCACATATATATATATATATATTGTGGACTTTCCTTTTAACACATTAAGCGCGACATCAGTCACCGGTGACTGACACTGACCTTTCCATTTAGAACGCGTCATTCACCAATGACTGACGGTATAAAATATGATATAAAACTAAAAAAATATATATTGTTTTACGTAATTACTGAAAATTTATTTAAAATTGACTTACCTTTTATTTATTCCAGGATTATACTTTCTTAAAAATTACTTAAAACATTGTAACTTTTTCAGCTTCAGTGTCAGTCACCGTGGCACTCAACGTGTTAAAATTCGTGTCAACTAGAACACGGCCCGCAAAAGTAAAAAACCGACGGACTCTATCACGATAATCGTTTGCTGCCCTGGATGTTACATACGCACAAATTATCGAATCGCATTTCATCAGTCAAACGTGCAAGAGAAGTTTCTAAGATACTGCATAAGCCAATTTTTCTTTTCCTTTTTTAAACAAATTTTCAATCATTTAGCAAGATCGAGAAGGAAAATATCGAGAGTTCTTCGAATTGATTGCAAATATTTTCATGCACGACAAAATTTTATTTTGTTTAATTATTTATTTTTTAAAAAGAAAAACTTACAAGCTACTTCGTTATCCCAAAAAATTCTTGAAAGTACAGAAAGTAAAGAAAAAAGAATAAGCAAAATATTTAATTTTACAACTCAACATTTTTTCTTTTAGAAAAATTAAGTTTATTGGAGATAAAAAGTTTTTTTTTTTTTTTGCCAAAAATGTTCGAAAAATAATTATCACAACTTTTCCGAATTAAGGGAAAGTAATGATAAATAATTTGTTATCATTTATTAAATATTGACACTTATGAAGAATTATAAACCGTTTATTCTGTGTATTTCATTTTGATATTACTATTTAATTCTTATTAAAATGGTCATTAATATTATTTTTATGTTATTAAAAACAACAAAACAACAACAGCAGGAAAAGCCCATTTTTAAAACTTACGTAAGAATGCCGGTGTAGCAAAATAGGTGACGATGATTGTAGTTAATAAAACATAATTTATAATTCCTTTGTACTCATGGAAAACAAACAAAATAAAGAGTCATAATTAGAGGATATTGTGAAAAAAAAATTTAAATCAATGAAATAGATTTTACATTTATTAGAAAACAACTTTTGAGTTATATTTGAATTAATTTGTGTAATCAAGCTCATTAAATTCATATTATCGTGAACATTAGATGCAATGAACAGTTAGAGATATAAACAAATGAGAATGTTCAATTACAATGACATTTATCTGACAATTCTTTGTCTTTTATCCTTTTAGATATTTCTATATTTTTTTATTCTACAAAATATTTTGAAAGAATATCATTAGTCTTAAAAAGAAAGGCAAAATATTGGAGTAACTGTTTGTATACTATATATGCGACGTAAAAATATCGAAAAAATTCTGATTTACAAGTTGTTATTGTTTTCTTAGATGAACTTATTTGTCTTTTTTTTTTTTTTTAATTAAAGATTTTTTTCTTCATCATAAATATTGATTTATATTATGATATTAATGAGATAATATTTACTATATGATCTTTAGATTATGTAAACAGATTTGTAAAAAAAAACGGCGCTTAATAACTAAAATATCAATAAAGAATATTTATGCGGGGGAAAGGAAATATGTTTCAATTAGAAATAACAAATAAATCATTTATCTGAATGATAGCTTTCAATTTTCATATCATTTGATATGAAAATTGATAATGTTTAACATAATTTTCTTATTTTATACTTATTAAGTTATTAAGATTTATTAGTTATATTTCTTATGCACAGTTTCATTGTTTTTCTGAATGTAATTGTCAATCGCAAACGAAAAAAAGAAAAGCATATTTTTCTTTTTCTAATAACATTTTAAGATTTTATACTTTGAAAATATGAATCATGTTATATTACGCTTAATTTTTCATTAGATTACTGAAGTCTTTTTTATTATATAATAATAATAATAAAATTTTCATAACGTTGTTTCATAATTCTAGACACAATATGAAATCGAATTTTATAATAATTTTTTAAGTGCAAAGTACGCATATCTCTAGTAATTACAGAAAGAAGTATTTATTCTCTGTATTTCAAAAGAGTGTAATAATTTGTGGCACGTGATATTTCTTGTGTTTCGTTCTGTATGAGAAAAATGATATTTCATTATTTATTAAGAATGAAAATACGTAAAAAATGCTTTTATCAACAAAGTTTTTGTTCTTTTTACTGAGGAGTAGCGAGACAGTCACGAATATTTAATTATCAGGTCACAAAGTGTGTCCACATTTCTGCTTTCGTTTCCTTATACTTAGTCCGTTCTTTAAACTTCATGCTTATTAAAACATAACTGTCTGTTTTCTCTTTCTTCGGAGAAGTCAGTGAGTCATGAAATTTCTATTATCAGGTGACAAAGAAATCCCATATTATTATCCCTTCATTTTTTATCTCCACCACATTCTCTTAAACTTCTTATTGACGAATAAAGTGCGAGAGGAAAAACAATACTATCAAACTGAATTGTTTGTTTGCACTTTATCCTAAAAGGAGGAGTGAGTCAGTGACGAAAATATATTTATCAAGCAGCAGAGAGCAGGGAGTGAGAGGGGTCCCTTCATTTTGTTATCTTCATCCCATTTTCTCCAACTCTCAATAATAAAAATTCTTGAAGCAAAAATGCTACAATGAACTGCTCACAAACGCGAAACTTTCTGACACACTTACTGATTCATTTTTAAATGTAAAGGTACAAAATTGACAGGGCTGATTATAGAAGCGATTTAGAATAGAAAGAGTATTCCATTTTTTGATAAACTAGGGGGCTCGGCCCCCTACGAGCTACGCTCGCCAACCCCCGTCCAGACACCGCAGACTCTAAATGCACGCTAATGTGATCGGCTTTAAAAAGATTTCGAAAGATTGAATTATAATTTAAAAAACAGTGGCGATCTCCCTATAAACGGATTTCTATTCCTTTCTCTTTGATTGGGGAAATTTTAACGCCAAGTCCGCTGCGGTACTACTTGATTATCCCGTCGACTAATTTCGCCAAATTATATAAATTGCCAAATTATACAAATTGACATAATTTTTATTTTAAATAACGAAAGAACAAATAAATTAGTACAACATTAATAAAAATACAAATAAAACGTCGAAATAAAAATAACTTGATGACGTAGACACGTGTAACAACATTTCAAAATAAGCTAATATAAAAGGAATTAAGTAAACAGAATCTTTGTCTCCCGGTATTTTTTAACAAAGCGAAAAGAAAGTTCTTTTAAATGAGACATTTTAAATTAATCGTTTTTAATCTGACGTAATTTTGACCAAACTATTCTTTTGTCTTTTTAACATTCACGTGAAAATACTTGTGTTAGAAATAAAATATTATTTGCGCTTTCCTAAGAAAACAAGTAATATAAAAATTTTGTTTTTAATGTCAATTCCTACTTAGGCCATCAAAGAAAAATTTAATATAATCCCTTAAGCTAATATTAGTTTTTGTTGCATTAAAATATCTCAATTTGTTGATTTTCTATAAGCAAGTAGGTTTACAATGGAACTCTATCGGAATTTGGCGAAAGATCGCCAAGTTGGCATCACTTTTGGCGACTCATTTTGGCCGCCAAATTTGGCGATATATCGCCAAGTTGGCGAGAAACTTGGCGGTATTCGGCGACAGAACAGGGTCTCCCCTATGGTAACCCTATATTGAAAATACTTTCACTGAACTTCAATAACCAATGACCGCCATTTTGTTTCCCATGCAAAACTAAAATTAATTAATTAATATTTAATTAATTAATTAATATTTGAAAAAAACTGTATTAACATCAATTGTCATCCAGTACAAGTTTAAAAAAATTTATTTCAACTTGATAGGATGAATAATGAGTATTTTAATAACGATTGAAAATTTGAACAAGATAAATATATAAATATATAAATAAATAAATATAGGGAGAGTGTGAGCTAATAGTAGGAATTGAAATAGTTGAAAAGTATCCTCTCAAAATATCAAATAAATGTCTAGCGTAATTTGTAAATTTAAACCGTTTTGCAATATTATTTTGTGTTCATTTTATGTAATGTGACGTAAATATAACTGTAATGTGACGTAAATATGACGTAATTTCTCCTATTTAAGACTTCTAACGCATGTTAATAAATTTATTATTTTGCAAATTCCTTTCTCTCTTAAAATTCACGTGTAATTATAGTTTTTATGACGTAATTTTTAATAAGTTCCTGCTTTTTGTACATAATTATTTAATTCTAATTCCAAATGTTTTTTTCTGTTTATAATAGTCACGTGTAAATAAATTTTTAATTTATTACACGTATAAATATTTTTTTAAAGCAAACATTATTGTTTCCGCTGTTTATACAGTTGGCAACAGTTTAAATTAATATCACTTTCTAAAATCTGTAAAAAATATCTCTCGAAATGCTGAAAATTTGAATTTAAAATAGATATAAAACCTCGAAAAATGAGTCAAATTAAAAAAATAAATCAATTCTGCGCACCTGGAAATTATAACGTATAAAATGAACTAAAAATTATTAAATTGCGATGTATAGTTTTTGCTACTATAAAACTTTTTTAGTGGAACGATTTTGTCCAACTTTAGCATTAAATATCTCTTAAAATAATTCTTCTATTTGAAAACTGTCTGCATCAGCGTGTTTATCAAACATTTCTGTATAACATTACCGATTTCCATATTTTTGTATGCATTATTTTTCTTAATATTAACGAAGAAAGACCTCCGGTCACAAAAAATTCAAAACCGGCGGCGGCGGTGACAGCGGTAGTTACTTTTTTTTTTAGAATAGAGAGATAAATTATTTATCCAGTTATAAGTGATTTTGGGTAACTCGAAAATCAGTTTTTCTCCTTTATCCGACTGTTTTTAACCCTTCATTTGGAAATTCGGTTCAAAACGCCCACTTTGACAATATTTTCTGCAAGATCTTTGCGTTTACCGAAAAAAGGAAAACGTCAATAAATAAATAAATAATCCCATAAAACTATTTTTTTTAATTGAATTCTATTATAAAATAATATATATTTTTAAAAAAAATCCTCATTTATAGCATTTACCAAAAGGAATTTACAACCAATGGTTTTAGCGATGGCTCATTATTTATCGATTTCGAATGAATCGATATGTAGATCGAGAGCTAGATGGCACCCGTAAAAAGATTTTTTTTTTTTTTTTTTCAAAAAAGTGTATATTTTTTTCATTAATCCTTCGGGAAAGAAAAAACAACGAGCAAAAAATTGTTGCATGTAGGTTAATATTCAAATATGTGTTTATTTAAAAAAAAAAAATACTACTAATGTCTCCATTCGACGACAAGAATTTTCAAAACACATTTACAAAGTTATTTTTAATCCCATATGCTTTAAAATTACAGATATTCTCATTAAGGTGCCTTAGAGTCAAATGACTTTTTTTATATTCTTTTAAATATTAGTATATTTTCGATTTTTCAAGATTGTTACTTGATGACAACTTTTTCCCGATGATACCGTCCTAAAATTAGAATCAAAATACGGAAATTCAACAGCCTTTTCCCTCAGATGATTTGCATTTGTTGAAAATGGAAACTTTATTTGATTCTTTAGACTCTGAGTGACAATATTTGCAAGCATTTTGCATTTATGGCTGAAAATTATTTCGAATGTGTTAGAAATTTGTGAGTTGGAGAAAAGCTTTAAGCCTCTTCCTATGTTAAATCCTATTGCTTTGAGCCACAATCACAAAATAACTTTTAAGGCTGTTCTTAACTGCTCTGCTCAACAAGCGAAAAACGTTTTGACACATTTACAAATTCATTTTTTAACGGAAAGATATAAAATTGGAAAGCCTGGCCATAGAAGCGATTTGGAATGGAACTGCTTTTTCCATTTTTTGATCAATCAATTACCTATTGAGTTATAAGAGAATTCGATCACATGACAAACCCGTTTTTCGCCCGCTCTTAGTGCTCTTTCTCCCTTCGCACTGAAATTCGGTTCAAAACGCCTACTTTGACATTATTTTCTGAAAGATCTATTGAGTTTGCAAAAAAAAAATGGAAAAAACAGCTCAATTACATAGTTTCTGAACAACAACACCAGCTAGTTTCATGTATTTTCGAACAAAAATAAATTAAAACTTATGTCAGAAAGTTGCCCTTTTCGATTTGAGAACACCCTTAAATATACCTACATAAAATTTTAACAACGAGAATTCATACATTTTTAGAATTATTATTACTATTATTTACCTCGAAAATAATGTTCCTTTCGGGGAACCGTTGAAAAGTTTATGTTTAAATCCCATTTTCGTGTACTAAAACTACGCAAAGATGATAATCAACAACCAAGAACCGAGAAAAATGGATAACAAGTTTAAGACGATAAATGATAATAATGATGAATAGAGTAAGAGATTACTTCTTCCATAAATAAATAAATAAGTAGATAAATAACTGAAAATTATATGTGTGTGGAAGCTGAAAATTACTTTGTGATTGTGGAAAATAATTTCTCCAGAAAAATTATTTTTGACAGGAAAAGGTTTTAAAACCTTAAGGCTGTTCTCAACTGCTCTGTTCAACAACCGCAAAACGTTTTGACACATTTACAAATTCCTTTTTCAACGGAAGGATATAAAATTGGAAGACCTGACTATGGAAGCGATTTGGAATCGAACTGTGTTTTCCATTTTTATATAAATAAATTACCTATTGAGGTATAAGCGATTTTGATCGCGTGACAAAGACATTTTCCACCCTTCCTTGAGTGATTATTCTTCTTTCGCGCGAAAATTCGGTTCAAAACGTCCACTTTGACACTATTTTTTGAAAGATCTATTGCGTTTGTAAAAAAACGGAAAACCTAGTTCGATTACATTCGTTTCTGAACAGCAACACCTGCTAGTTTCATGCCTTTCCAAACAAAAATAAATTAAAACTTATGTCATTAAGTTGCCCTTTTGGATTTGAGAACAGCCTTAAGCTCTTCTCTAATAAAAACCTTCTACTTTCTGATACGAGAAGAAAAACATTTTGTTCACATATATTTATTTCTTTCAAATATATTAGTTCATATTCCAGGTAAAATGAAAGTTCTATTATTGTTGTTGGTACTTTTCGACATCCATAATGTTTCTTACAGGTAACATTCTTAAAGTGAATTCTTCAACTAATTTTCGGGGTATGCAGATCATATAACGGTGGCAATTAGATTAATTACGAATAAAGAAATGAGGGATAACCTCTATAGAAGAAAAAAAAAGAAACGCTTTTTTGGGGGGGGGGGGGGGGGTGGAGCTAAATTATAAATTTCGACACATTGGAGAATTTCAGTCATGTAATCATATTGATCTCGTAATTGTGTCTATATAAATCACTTATTAATAGAATCAGTCACTTCTATGAATCAATCTAGAATAGAATCTAGAAGAGAACGCAGATCTTAAATTTATTTCGTGCAAGCAGGGCCCGTCCGATATTGCCCTAGATTACTTTAAATATATTTAGCTATATTGATCGGTTTTTCGAAACGAATCTCTTTCCTGACGAACCTAGGGTTGGGCTCCCCACATTGCCTCCCGTAGCGTACACCCAGGCGAGCTACGCCGGAATCATTGATTTTTTTCTCTACTTCTTACGAACGCTGTGCCGGGGCCGCACTGCTTTGGCAGTCTACACCCGCTATAAAAACGCTTCCTACAATAATGTAAAGTGTAATTTGCAGTAATATAAATAAAAATGCAAAGCTACGAAGAAAGTGGCAGCGTTACCACAGTTGGCAATTGATTGCGAAAGCTTAGCAAGACCTACTTTTTCACATTTCTCGAATAAGGGAGAAAATGTATATTTTGTTTTGTGTGACGTAAAAAGTGACTTGACATTTTGTATATAGATAGATGATAAATGAGATTAGGATGAACCCTGTGTATTTCGTTTAAACATGTTACTAGATTTTAATAAATTTGAAACCTTTTATTTTTTGAATACATAATATTTTACATAAAAATGTTTTTTATTGTAGTTGGTGGGCAGTTTAAATATGTCAAAAAAGAAAAAAAAAAAAAATATCACCATGAAAAAAAAGGGCTTGAATTAACTAAGGTGGAAAGGATCCATACATTTATGAATAATTATATACAAGGTGTCCATAATTAACCTACCCTAGTTTAAAATTGTCCACAGACAAAACTATTGCTCATAAATTTGTGAAATGTATAAATCATAAATAGTTTTCAGTTATTAAAAAATATAAGAAGAACTTATTTGTTTGTCTTGAAATTATATTATAAATTATTTTAAACTCTATAATAATAAGAGAACAAAATATTTCTTTATGTTTATCCTACGGAAAAATATGCAGACAGATGCAAATTTATGGACAACTACTATGTGTAGGTACAATCTTTTCACTATATTTTCTGCAATGCTTATTTAGAATGAGTAAAACCCTAACACCGAGACTGACTGAAGCTAACTCAAAGTTTTAATGTATTGTTGTTAGTGACGCCTACTGCCATAGTTTATAGTAAATGAATGCAATAATTTATTTTTACTACGAAGTATAAACAGAAACTTGTTTTAATTTATATTTTCAGAGCATACCCATTTTTTAGAGGGGGGTGGGGTGGGCGTGTAGAGGTACCAGTACCTCTGGGATAATCAGCCCCTGGTACCATGGGTAGTAGGAGAGAGGTGCCCTTCTTTCGGATTCCCCAGGGCTTTAACCTTTGTCGCCCTCTCTCGAATTCGAACCTTGTGGAGCTCGTTAATAAGAAGGTGCCTGTTTACGCCTTCACCTGACTGAGCGGTGAGTTAACCTTGAAGACCGGTGAGTGAGTCAGGCGTCAAAGGGATCCCTACCTGTCGCTTTGTCCCCTTATCCTCATCCCATTCTCTCCAACCCCCAGCAATCGGTTCCCCCTACACCGGAAACTGCTATGATGATGATGGTGATGTCCAGGTAAAAAGAGAGTCAATGGCAAATAGGAAGGAGGGCGGAATCAAGACCCGTTTTTCGATTTCCGCCGACTGCTTACGAATTCTTTTCAGCATCACGAGACGTGATCTCCGCTGCTTTATCGCTCGCTATCGAAAGGCGACTGGAGTTTTCTTAATCATATCCTTTGTTTGCGAAGATAGGAGTAATGTGTATGCGTGTATACAGCGCAGTATCGCTTTTTGAAATTTGGGATGCTGATGCTGAATAGTAAAGAAGGGTAAAATAGTAGAAAGCGACGTCGCTGAAATATTTTGTTGACGTATAATATTGAAGAAGGATGGAGGAATCTCAAATTTCCCTCGCTAATGTTAAGAGGCTACTTCACTCACCAGGAAACACCCGTTTGCTAATGTTAATCTCATGGAAGAAATTTTTTTTAAATATCGCGTTTGCATTTCAATATATTTAAATGATTTATTTATTTATTTATTTTGCATTGGATAGCTGAGATATATCAAATGCCGTTTCTTACTTTTTCGATTTTGTTCGCAGATATATATATATAGCCATAATATAATTACAAATTATCATCAATTCCTATTACAATAATTAATTTAAAAATTTATATATATATATATATATATATATTAATGAAGATATTTTCAATTTCGAAACCAGCTCTGAAAATAAAAGTATCCTAATTAAAAGAAAAAAAAAAAAACAAATTTGTAAACAAAATTGGAAAAGTAAAAAACTGCCATTGTAGGCAATCCAATACGGAAAAAAAATTATTAAAAATATTGAAATGCAAACGAGATATTTAAAACAAATTCCCCCATAGAATTAACATTAACAAGCGGGTGTTTTCGCATGATGCAATACCTCGGATCGTTAGGCCTGTTACTAATACATTAAGAATTTAGCATCTTGAATAACAAATGTAATTGTTTGTTCTCTATTTTGAGGAGTCAGTCAATCAAGATTAGTTTAATCAGCCCCCAGAGAAATCCGCATTTCTTCCCCCATTCCCTTATTCTTGTTTTCATACTCTTTTTGAACCCCAGAAAAGCATCTTATCTAAAAGAAGAATAGATTTACAAACTAACGAGTAAAAAATGTTGCATTACTCATCAATATTTAAATAACAGATAATATATTAACTAGACGGCATCTACGTTAACAATATCTGGATTTATACAGAAATGTGCAAAATAATTACATAAATGAAGAATAAACAATGAGTAAAATAAAAAAACTTGCATGTTTTCATTTAAGGCTGTTCTTAACTGCTCTGCTCAACAAGCGCAAAACATTTTGACACATTTACAAATTCATTTTTTAACGGAAAGGTATAAAATTGGAAAGCCTGGCCATGGAAGCGATTTGGAATTGAACTGTTTTTTTCACTTTTTGATCATCAATTACCTATTGAGTTATATTTTGATCACGTGGCAAACACGTTTTCGCCCGCTCTTGAGTGCTCTTTCTTCCTTCGCGCGGAAATTCGGTTCACAGCGCCCCACTTTGACACTATTTTATGAAAGATCTATTGCGTTTGCAAAAAAAATGGAAAAAACAGCTCAATTACATAGTTTCTGAACAACAACACCAGCTAGTTTCATGCATTTTCGAACAAAAATAAATTAAAACTCATGTCAGAAAGTTGCTCAACAACGCGAAACTTTCTAGACTCATTTTGAAACGTGTAAAGGTATAAAATTGGCAGATCTGACTATCGTAGTGATTTGGAGTCGAATGACGTTTTCCATTTTTTGACAAATAAATTACTTATCCAATTATAAGCGATTGTGATCACATGACCACGGGTGTTTCTTCTTTCCCGCGTAGTCGCGTCCGGATATTCGGTTCAAAACGCGCACTTTGATAATATTTTCTGAAAGATCTCCATCTTTGCCAAAAACAGAAAACGGTATTCGATTACATAGAATAAGAATACTTGCCAATTTCATCCGTTTCTGAGCAAAAATGAATTCGGAAATGTGTCACAGAGTATAGCTCCTTTGGATTTGAAAACCGCCTTAAAGTTATTACTAAATTGAAACATTCTACGCAATGACATAATAATTTTCAAACATGCATGCATAAAAGTTTTATACATTCTACTGCAGATTATTCATTCATACAAATATGTAATTTATTACATTACTTCGTCCATTACGTTTCATGTATCTCGCAGGTGATCATTGCAATTTATCATTCTAAAATCAGACATGACAGGGTGTCTACAGAAATTGTAAAAATAAGTTCCCTGATTTCTGACTATCTTTATCAGACTTCCTTGATTTTCATTATTAACAATACACACATGGTATTTTTCCATATATGCTGATTCCTTGTATAACACACTTATCCAGCTTGCCAATACCTCATTTGGGAGGAAAAACAAGAGAAAACATAAAAATTGCCTAATATTCATTAAGTACTGGTTGACAGTTTTATAAATCCAAACTCAAAATTTAGTCCAACAACTTCATATATAGTGACCAATGGATATAAAGTAATCAGAAAATTTCAATATTTTCTGAAAAATATTCAATTCTAAGACTTATCTACATCTGACGGGATAGCTAATTGGATTAAGCTGGCCACCTGGTCATGTTATGCTAATGTATCATTTAAATTTTTAAAAATGGGTAAATTGCCGCCTTCAATATAAGCGCTGTCTACAGAAAATGAGGACATCTGATCATCTTAATTTGCATTAAATATGAAAAACGCATACATGTTCATCTTTTTTAAAAATATTGGGAAAGACTAATCAGCATGTGAAAAAATATATGGTATATAAAATAGACGAATCAGTCTCGTTGACAAGGTGAAAATGCAAATATTTCCGCATATAGGCAAATTTCCCTGATTTTCAAGTATTTTTACAAAGTTCCCTGGCTTTTCCTGATTTTTCCAGATTCATAAACCTCCCTGATTTTTCCATGATTCTCTGATTTCCAGATTCTGTAGACACCCTGCATGAGCATATGGTTTGTTGCTTTTTATGAAACTTTATATTACCTTTTAATATTTTAAAACTTGTTGGTAATAATCGTGCTTTATCTTTTTAATAGTCCAATCTTACACAATATATATTTTTTTTTAAAGGCTGTTCTCAAATCCAAAAACGGCAACTTTATGACATAAGTTTTAATTTATTTTTATTCGGAAATACATGAAACTAGCAGGTGTTGTTCTTCAGAAACTATGTAATCAAACTGTATTTTCCGTTTTTTTTTTTTTTTTTTTTTTTTTTGCAAACGCAATAGATCTTTCAGAAAATAGTGTCAAAGTGGGCGTTTTGAACCGAATTTCCGCACGAAAGAAGAATAACCACTCAAAAAGGTTGAAAAACGTCTTTGTCACGTGATCAAAATCGTTTTTAACTCAATAGGTAATTTATTTATCAAAAAAATGGAAAACACAGTTCGATTCCAAATCGCTTCCATAGTCAGGCCTTCCGATTTTATATCTTTCCGTTAAAAAATGAATTTGTAAATGTGTCAAAACGTTTTGCGCTTGTTGAGCAGAGCAGTTGAGAACAGCCTTAAGGCTATTCTAAATCTAAAGGAGGTACTTTCTGACACATTTCTAAATTCTTGCCTACTTCTCCTCATTTAGTCAGCTACTCTCATTGAATTTCATTTAATGGGCCGTTTTATAATTTAACATTGTTCTTTTATTTTAACCAATAATTAAAAGTAAAAAAATTCCCATTAAAAAAGAACAAAGTTATAACATTATATTTTCTAAAATTCGGTATTTCAAATTGTTAAAGAACGCCAGTGTGAAACTTCTCTACATTGTTATTTCCCTTGAAATTCGCAGCAACAGAGGCAAAATTGGCAATTCAAGATTTAATATAACTAGTAATATATAAATAATACTAATAATAAATAATAATAATAGTAATTAATTGTTATATATAATAATAATAATTAATTGTTATAAATAATAATAATAATTAATAGTAATAATAATAATAACAACAACGAACATGCTTTTAATGGTGTAATTCAGTGGTTCTGATGAGGTGTGCCGCAATACACTGATGCGCCGTGAGATGTTTTCAGGTAAAATTATATTGAGATTCTACAAATTAACAAAAGTACTTTAAAATGCAGCATTGTATGTTTTGCACTTTAAAATGTAATAAGGTTTAGTGTCAAAAGTCGGATTTCCTCCAAACTTGTTTTGACATTTAAATATTCTCGATAAGAAACGCCAGAGAACTGCAATGCAGATAATTAAAAAACATTATAATCTACTACTTTTTCCTCAATTGCAAATTTACAATTACAACGAAAGATATATCAGTGCTGCATTTACGTGAAATTTAGCTTTTCTTGCAACGAAATTAAATTTCGGCTAGCCGAGATCCTTTGAAGCAAATTTACTATGACTATCCGAAAAACCTACACTCTAAATAAAAAAAGAATGACTATTCACACCGAAGGAGTGAATATTCACTCTATCGCAGAGTCAAAATATGCTCACCCTCTTTAGCGTGACTATTCATCCTGAGCAAAAGTGGAATTGTTAACTCTCTGAAAGAATGAATACTCACTCCTGGTAAGTGTAAGAGAGGACATGATGCATATTACGACAAATCTGTGCACTTGTTTGGAATGTTGGCTTATAAAAATCCTTAAATTAGTAATAAAGTCTAGTAAAAAGTAATTTTTTAATGGAATACTTATTTTAAATAAGAGTCTATCAGATAAAAAAAAAATGGATGCACACATTTTTTTAGTAAAGTCCATTTAGGCATTAAGAAAAGACAAAAAAGAGAAAAACTAAAAAAAGAGAAAAAAATATTTTGAAAATTGGAAGGCGTGTATCATTTTAATTAAAAAATCTGTAATTATTAGCTTCAAAATATTTTAAATGGTCAGTAAATTGATTTTTTCCCCCAAATATTTTTATTGAATTTGTTATAAAGAACACTTCTTTCAAGAATTTCCTGTTGGTATAAGTTAAATAAAGAAAAAAAAAAATCTATTTTTTAAAGTCAACATCAGTTATTATACCTATTTGGACAAAAAAAAAAAAAAAAAAAAAAATAGTGTTTTAATGATATCTGGTGTAGTTATCTTTAACTTTCATATGTTTCATATCTGCTACATTATGCTTTCAGAAAGATCATTGCACATTTTTTCCAATAAATGGCAAGCGAGAAGTAACAAAAAGCATCAGATATTCATAATTCACTTATGTTTTGCATAGTTTAATTCGAACTTAGAGCTGGGTTTTACAAAATAAAAATTCACACTAGAGAACAGGAATTCTGCTTTTTCAGAATTTAGTGTCGCCCCCGGCATTTCCATTACTTCATTTTCTTCTATGGTGGACTGGTGACTTCTATTATTATGAAACAGCCATTATAAAAGAAGCGTTAGGTGAAGATGAAAGAGCAGCCACAAAAAGTTAGAACTCTGATTTTCTGGTCAGAATGGGGGGGGGAAAAATGGTCATAATTTTTTTTGTCAAAAAAAAAAAAAAAATTATGGCCATTTTTTTTCCCATTCTGACCAGAAAATCAGAGTTCTAACTTTTTACGGCTGCTCTTTCATCTTCACCTAACGCTTCATTTATAAGGGCTGTTTCATAATAATAGAAGTCACCAGTCCATCAGAAGAAAATAACTCGGATAATCGGGACTCTGCTGCAAAACATATTTCAATTTTAAGACTTAAAGCACACGCTTTTATTTTATGTAAAATGACGTCATTTGCATTAATATAGGTAGTTAAAATTAAATATAGTTTATAATAGCTCCATGTTTTATCATAAATCTATCATTTATATTTTTCTCAAAATAGCACGCATTTTAATTATATATTTTTTAAATTTTTATGAGAAAATGGCAACAAAAAGAATTGCTACTTTTTAACAATTTTTTCTTTACTTTCTTCAGAAATGGAGTACTTGAGTTGCCAAAATGAAACAAATGTCGCTAATAAACTACAAAAATAATAATATTTCAAAAGCAAATGGAGATGCAGTTTTCAAACAAATTGCATTAAAAGTACTTTTTTTCCCCAATAAGACGGTATAAACAGTGAAAATGTGCGATGCTTAGAAATTAAAAAAATTGCTATAGAGCATTTAATCGTACAATAATACATCTGTTTTGTTTATTGCTAGCCAGGGGCGTCGCCATGAGGGGGGGGGGTATGGGGGGGAGCCTCCCCCCCAATATATGTGAAGTTGGGAAATTTGAGCTTAGAGTTGGGAAATTCTAGATTTTTGTGACAATTTCTTTTTTAAAAGTAATAGTAAAAAAAATTACGAAATTTTTATTGTTTTGGTGATTATGTTTCTGAGTACTGTAACAGTAAACAAGTTAAATTATAAAAAAAAAAAATACAAAAAGAAATCAGCCGCACTCAATTTATCATTGTGTTTTTCAGTTATACAAAAATATTATACATCTACCTGACTTAAATTTCTCTACTCCTGTCCATCAATAGCTGACTATCCAGTTCCTTTATTTCCTCCAAAACTTTGTTCCTTTCTCAAAAATTTCAACCTACCGCACCTTCTCCTCCTAAAACAGAATCCAGCTATTTATAATCCAAAGGGATTGCATCTTCTTTTGAAAATTGGAGATCACTCGTAGCACAACAAAAAGGAATGTAGTCACCTACTTGAAACACAGCTGGGCAAGAAGATTTGATGAGTTTTCACAAATTGCAATAATTTTTTAAATAATTTCCCGATTTTTGGACAATATTTTACTCATTCTGGTGATTTTTTGCCACAAAAATTAGTTAACCCTTCGCAGTCAAGAAAAGGGCGTTATATGAGCAAATGTGTATATAAGAAGTCGTTGGTTCTGATAAATTTGTCACATTTTACTTTTATTTGTGTGTGTGTGCGAAATATATATTAGTCCTGTTCGTTTATATTCATGGGTGTTTGTGAAATTTTAAACCAAAAGTCCAGTGTTGTGTGTTTAAAGCTGTTCTAAAAAATGACTATAAATGTCAGAACGAAGAACCCTTCATAATAGGAAAATAGTTTTCGTGGAAGATTTTGGAGCATGTAAAAATCTATTCGAGGATGATAAAGGTAAAAAAAGGACGATTTGAATTTGGAAAGAAATATGAATATGAAAGCTGTCCATCATCTGTAGAAAAAATCGACATTCACGGTAACGCTGACACGTTGCACTTCACTTGAATAAAATTTTGAAGAAATAAAGATTTCCTTATAGACAAGTTCACAAACAATTATGAATATTAGGATTTGACTGAAGAAGCTGACTTCCGAAAGCGAGGTAGGAAAACAGTTTCACCAAAGAGAAGAGATAAAAATAATAGCACAGCAATGAACATTGATACACATAAGTTTTACAGGAAATAATTATAAGAAATACAAGAAAATTTCGACAATTTAGTAATGAGCTTAAATGACAATGTTCCCTATATCAGGAGAATATCGCACCAATACATTTCATATTTAAATTTCAATTGTGCAAGGCAAATTTGAATATCACTAACTTAGAAAAGTTAATAATGTTTCCACCTGTATATGAGAAACAGATGTACATGACTTGCAGAGTCAAATAGAAATAAACCAAATCCTAACTGACTAGCTGCTATCCGATTCACCAACTTTTCAGCCGACTTTAAACCCAATTTTTTCCCGTTCAAAGGGGGAAAAAGGTTGTCGTTGCTAAAGTTGGAGGAAAACCAGTACTACTAGTACCAGCCATTAATATACACTGCTCAAAACAATTAAAGTATATTTGAAGTTTTATATAAAATAAAGATATAAACGAAATTTTTTTTGGCGAAAATAGAAGAAGATAATCACAAATGCAAATTTTTCTGGTTTTCAAACTGTGGAGTATGCAAATTTTGAGTTCGACGTCAAAAACGTCGCTTCAGCGGCAGCGAAGGAAATTTGACTTTCAACTGGATAAAAGAGAATGAAGACAAGGATGGTCGGCATTCAGTGATTGCTTTGTTTCGATGAGTACGATGTCTCAGCGAAGTCATTTGACAGATTCAGAAGCTTTGAGAATTGTTGGTAGGTTAGAAGGGGGCCAAACTCAAGCCGAAGTAGCGCAAGCCATTGGAGTGTCACAAAGTGTCATTTCCAGGATCTGGAACCGTTTTTTGGAGAGTGGATGTGCAGCCGAAGACCAGGGCAAGGTCGTAGACGGGCAACAACGCCCAATGAAGATCGGTATTTAGCGTTAACAGCTCGGAGACACCGAACCATGAACGCTATTCTTCTCCAACAACACCTTCGCTCGGCTACAGGCACCACGATTTCAACTCAGACTGTCCGAAACCGGCTCCATGCGGTAGGTCTGTATGCTCGCCGACCGATGGTATGTGTTAGATTAACATCAAGGCATCGTCGCGACCGCAGGGAGTGGGCAACCGAGCATGTCAACTGGAGGAGAAATGAATGGAGCAATATTCTGTTTTCTGACGAGTCCCGTTTTTCTGTGCATCCGGATAATAGGCGTATTTTCATCTGGAGGGACCGTGGCAGTAGGAATAATCCTGCGTTCGTGCACGAAAGTGTCAGATTTGGCGGTGGAGGAGTGTTGGTGTATGGTGGCATCTCCATTGACGGGCGCACTGACCACTACATCATTCGAGATGGAGCTCTGACTGGTCGCCGATATAGGGATGAGATCCTCAGACCTATTGTAGTCCCTTACGCTGCAACAATCGGAGATAACTTCATTTTAGTGGACGATAACTGCAGGCCACATCGTGCAAACCTGGTGGAGGATTTCCTTTTCGAGGAAGGAATCGTTTGAATGGAATGGCCAGCGTGTTCTCCAGACATGAATCCAATCGAGCACGTTTGGGACGCTCTAGGAAGACGAGTTTCTGGCCGCCAACAACCCCCACAAACTCTCCAAGAACTGGAAAGAGCTCTGATCCTGCAACCGCCAACTGATGCGTTGTCATTGAGACTGCAGGTTCGGTAAATCCAAATTATTCCATAATGCATCGAAGAATAAAAACGTCTTCATAAACTAGTTCTAATATATATATCAAATTCGTAACTTGAATAAGTAAACACACTCTACGGTTCAAATTAAACTTCTTTCTTAAAAAACAACTATGTACATTTTATTTACAAATATATGGGTATATTAATATTATTATTACTCTCATTTGAGAGTTCCATTATTACCGTCAGACCGGTTCAAAACAAACTTTACATCTACACTGAAAAGAAAATCGGAAAACAATAAAAAGGGGGTTGCCACAATGCCGACTAACAGAAAATGGCAAGCATCGCCAAGTTGGCATTCTCAACATCCTGCCCCGGGCTGAACACTTAGTTCAGCATCTATATTAAACAATTTAATAAACATAAGAATATACTTACATACATGACAAATTTTCAGATACATACAGCTACAGATATAAAAGCAAAAATAATAAGAATGCTGCAATCTACGAAAGAAAATAAAACACATGAATTGTATGAAAATTAAACAATAATAAGGGTAAATATGAGTAACAAATCAAATTAAATGTTCGATAATAGTTCTTATTTTTAGTGTAAGAGTTTTAGTGTCTTTTAGTCCACTAAGTCCAATTCAAGATTATATAGCAATTGCACAGGTCGTTTAAGATCGCCTTTTGCAGTCTGTAATACACATGATCTGATTTTAGAGTCACGACCAAATATGAGTTCTTTAACACGACCACACTTCCACATATGTTTTGGGAGCTTTTCATCACGAATTATCACTATATCGTTAACTTTGAACTGAGGCGATGAATTTATGTTTTTCACTTGAAAAGCAGATCTAAGTTCTAACAAATATTCGTTTCTCCACCTTTTCCAAAAGTGGTCAGTAATTTGTTGCTTATATTTATATTTTCTCGTCAACAAAATCTTATTGGATTTCTCTTGCGTACAGACTGGTAATCCATAAGAAGGTAAGGACATTAATCGTTTACCAACTAAAAAATGAGATGGCGTTAAAGGTGATGGTTCAGCATTTTCTTCGTAGAGATAACATAAAGGACGTGAATTAATCACCGCTTCAATTTCTGTAAGTATTGTTTCTAGCTCTTCATAATGGAGACAAGTTTTTCCTAGAACCTTTTTTAAAGGTGTTTTAACTGATCTGACCATCCTTTCCCAGAAGCCGCCCCACCAGGAAGCCCTGGGAATTATAAACTTCCATATTATTTTATTCTTTCTCAAGTAATCAAAAACTTCTTGCTTAGAAATTCTTTCCCAAGCATCTTTTAACACCAAATCAGCCTTAGAAAATGTCTTGGCATTGTCACTGTACATTATTTTGCAGAAACTTCTCCTAGAGAAAAATCTTCGTAGTGCTAAGATAAAGGTTTCAGTACTTAGATTGGTGACTAACTCTAGATGAATCGCTCTGGTTACAGCACATGTGAATACGACAATATAAGCCTTCCCAGTGCCTTCAGAAGTTTTATAATAAATCGGACCGGCAAAATCGACACCAGAGGTTTCAAAAACTGGTGTTTTGATGATTCTATCTTTCGGTAAAGGTGCTATTTCCACCTTTCCAGGAATAGCATTAAGTTTTCGACATATCATACACGATCTTAAGACGGATTTTACAAATCTTCTTCCCTTTAATATAAAATACCTTTCACGAAGGTGAGCTAAAGTGACAGCTACACCAAAATGGTACATTCTTTCATGAGCATCCTTAATTAGTAATTTTACAAAATAAGATTTATTAGGAAGTATCCACGGATGTTTTTCCTGCTCTGTAACTTCAGAAAACTGAAGTCTTCCGGATAAAACAAGTAAGTCATTTTCATCGAATTGTGGATTAAGCTTGTACAAAGAAGAATCTTTATTAAGTGGGTTTTTTTGTTTAAGTGCTTCTATTTCAACTTTAAATGAAGTTTCCTGAGTTTGTTTAATCCAGTATTTTTCTGCTGTTTCTATTTCTGAGGTAGTTAAAGGTCCTAAAATTTTAGGGTTTTCCGAATTGGCATTATGAATAAAACGCATTATCCAAGCAGTAATATTATACACGCGATTTAAACTACTGAACTTTGCCATATCAAATACTGGCTTAGGAATAGAGTTTGATTCATTACACAATAATGTTAAATTTGATTTTGCTTTCATTTCATTAAAAGCTTCGGGAACCAGTTCTATAGCCCTTTTTGAAGGCCACATATCTTCTGATAGTGATAACCAAGGTGGGCCGCACCACCATACATTATTACCCATTAACTTCGATAAGTTTTTCCCCTCGCGTAAGCAGATCTGCAGGGTTTTCTTTTCCGAGACAATAATTCCAGTCCTTTGGATCTGTCAATGACTGAATTTCGGTTACACGATTGGAAATAAAGGGTTTCCAGTTTGTAGTAGAACCCTTAATCCAACAGATAGTTATCTCTGAGTCCGACCATAATTTTATATTTAAATTCGAAATATGTAATTTTTGTTTTAAATATTTCCACATTCTAGCGGCAACTACTGCACTGATCAATTCCAGCTGTGGAATAGTTAACTTCTTGAGGGGGGCTATTCTACATTTACTCCAAACAAAACTTGTTTGAATTTCGCCAGTTAATGAAATGGAACGCAAATAAGCAACTGCTCCATACCCTTTGGGACTAGCATCACAGAATATGTGAATTTGTGAATTTTCAGAAATGTTTATCATATTAGGAAAATATTTTCGGGTTATTTCAAATGTGCGTAAATGTACAACTTCGGAACACCAAGTGTTCCACTCGCATTTCAAATCTTCAGGTAATTTATTGTCCCACTCTAAACCTCTTTGCCATGTTTCTTGCAACAAGGCTTTAATACGTATTACAAATGGATTCACAAATCCTAATGGATCATAAATTTTCAGTAACATTTTAAGAACTGTTCGCTTCGTGGGATCATCGATGTAATATTCTTCAAAGGGCTGCGCATCTAACATCAAAATATCAGATTCAGTATTCCATATCAGTCCAAGCACTTTTAAGATACTACCTGTGTTTTCCTCACTTATACCTAAGTTACCAGATTCCCACATTTCCCTAAGTTTAATAGAATTTGTTTTTAATTTCCTCAAATTCATCCCAGCTTCTTTAAGAATTTCAGAAGCTGTAACTGATAAATAATAAGCTTCGTTATCTAAATCTGATCCGGAAATTAAATCATCGACATAGAGGGAATTATCTAACATATATACAACATTTGGATGTTGATCTCGATAGTTCTTTATATGATGTTTAATTGTGGCAGCCAAAATAAATGGTGAGCATGTAACGCCAAATGGTACACGTCTAAATCTTAAAATTTTGAAAAAGTTGTTTGCGTCATTATCGAACCAAAGAAATTTAAGGTAATCTCGGTCTTCTTCAGCTACAGAAATTTGAAGAAAGGCCTTTTCAATATCTGCACAAAATGCAGTATTGAATTTTCTGAAATTAATAATAATTTCTAATAAATCGGGGTTCAAATTTGGGCCACCGTACAAACAATCATTTAATGATTTGCTATTTTCTTTTGAGGAAGCATCAAATACCATTCTAACTTTAGTTGTGGGTTTATCATCTCGCAAGACAGGTCGGTGGGGCATAAAATAACCGCTATTTACAGTTTTATTAGAACATGCTTCCACTATGTTATTTAATTCCTGTTCAATCACAATTTCTTTATATTTCTGCAATAATTCCTTATCTTTAAGTAATTTTCGATTTAAGTTAATAAATCGGTTTCTAGCATTGTTATAATTACTTCCTAAATCTCTTCTATCATCTTTCCATAACAATTCAGCTTCGTATCGGTGCTCAAGAAAATGCAAATTGTTTTCGAATTTTTCGATTATCTCTTTATCTAATTCAGAAATATTTTCTTCAGTGTTCATCCCTAAAGTTTCTAACTCCCACAATGTTTTCAAATCATTTTGAATATGTTTCATAACCTGAGTGGACAAGACCCCAGCTTGCTTACTCTCACTATTTTTATTTACGTCAATTGTCCCGCAGAGGGAATGCCCAAATAAATTTTCACAGACGAACAATGATTTATTTATGGGGTATGTTTTGTCATTAATTTGATATAAATAATCAGCTCCTATTAATATATCAACATCACTATTTTCCAAATGTTCCCACGTGTCAAGACGAAATTTGGAAAGTTTTCTCTTAATTTTGATTGGAAGAGGAGGAATTTGTATCAAAGAATTAGTTATTAGCGGTGTGACTAATGCTTCAATTATTATACTACGTTTTCTATTCGTCAAGTGAATTAGCTTTAGCTTAACGACATCATAACATCGTTCTTCAGATTTTCTCGAACCGAAAGTATAGACAATTAATTTTTCCTTTCTAATGACCTCAGGTTTCAATTTTGAAACTAAATTTTCTGTAATAAAAGTTCGATGACTAGCAGAGTCAAATAAACAAAGAGCAGTTTCTGAATTTTCACCCGCTTCCACTTTTACATGAATTGTTTGCAATATTACTTCTCTACTGATATTATTTATATTGCCTTTGCGATGATATACGGAGGAAATAATGCTACCTGAATTTTTTGATTCTTCTGTTTTTTTATTAGAATTACAAAGTATAGTATGATGATATGTTTTACCACACACTTTGCAATTTTCATTCGAAATTTTACAAAAATTCGCGATGTGAAATTTACGGAAGCATTTAAAGCACCTTCCTTCCCTTTTTAATTTTTCTCGCATTTCCGGAATGGTGAAAGACTTACACTTTTCAGTATCGTGATCAGTTTGATTACAAAATATGCAGTTATTTTTAATATTTGTGGTTAAGGCAGAAGCTGATGGAATGAATTTTTTATAATTTTTCTTATAATTTTCCTGCTTCTCAGGGATTTTTTCAAAATGGTTTAATTGGACAGTGGTCTCGCGAGATTCAATTTCATCTTTAATGAAATTTATCAGCTCATTAACATCCCAGTCAGTGTTTTTAATTCGTTTTCTATTAAATTCTAGTGCAATATCCGATGGAATAAGTTTCAGAAGAATCGGACATAACAAGTGCCCATATGAACCTGAGGCAACACCTAAAGAATTAAGATTTCTTATTTGAATTTCGCATTCATCATACAAATCTCTAAAAGCCTTAATGTTACTAGAATTTCGTACTGGTTTCAAATTTAGCAGTTTAGTCATGTGACTATTTATTACCAGGTCATTACGACCAAAACGATTTTTCAATAATTCTATAGCATGAGCATAATTTTCCTTAGTCAGCGAAAAGCCTGCTATAGTATTTGCAGCACTTCCGCCCAAAAGTGACTTTAAGTAGGAAAATTTATCAATCGGAGTTAAATGTTCATTATTGTCAATCGCATTCGAAAACTGACTCCAAAATTCGAGCCATAAACACGAATCACCATAATATTTAGATATATTAAGTTTAGGAAGTTTAATCAAATTTTGATTCAGAATTTTCTGACTTTTTAGTAGAGAACTATTGTTGCTACTACTATCACTTTCAATGTCTGAAGAATCTTGTTTAGTTTCAGGAGTAACTGTGTTATCATTTAAAAATTTGGAAATTTTATATTTCCATTCAATAATATTCTCATTATAAGATTCCGATTTCTCGATTTCTTTTTCAAATTCAGTACTTGGAACCAGTGGTTCAATTTCAGAATTTAATGATTTTAAAGTTTTCATTTTGTCGTTCAATTGCTGTTTCAAAAGATCCAGCTGTGATTTTCTATTCTCAAGCTCTAATTCTTGTGTATTATCTAATAAATCCCTTATTTTATCAAATATTTTCGTAGTTTGACTACGAATCGTAGCTCTTTTTTTTTTCAAAGTTTCGTAATCCATCATAAAATAAAGAATTCAATTTATTCGATACAGTTCAGTTAATAAATGTATTCATAATTCTATTTATTCAATATAATTTAATTTGAGGTACTTACCTCAATCGATGATGAAATCCAGACATCCTGGAGCTTTGACGCCAGAAAGATGTTGCGTTGTCATTGAGAC
The DNA here is from genome assembly GCA_963932465.1 of Maratus speciosus. NCBI lineage: Eukaryota > Metazoa > Arthropoda > Arachnida > Araneae > Salticidae > Maratus > Maratus speciosus. The sequence goes on from OZ010788.1 coordinate 234,363,353, forward strand.
TGCAGGTTCGGTAAATCCAAATTATTCCATAATGCATCGAAGAATAAAAACGTCTTCATAAACTAGTTCTAATATATATATCAAATTCGTAACTTGAATAAGTAAACACACTCTACGGTTCAAATTAAACTTCTTTCTTAAAAAACAACTATGTACATTTTATTTACAAATATATAGGTATATTAATATTATTATTACTCTCATTTGAGAGTTCCATTATTACCGTCAGACCGGTTCAAAACAAACTTTACATCTACACTGAAAAGAAAATCGGAAAACAATAAAAAGGGGGTTGCCACAATGCCGACTAACAGAAAATGGCAAGCATCGCCAAGTTGGCATTCTCAACACGCTGCAACAATCGGAGATAACTTCATTTTAGTGGACGATAACTGCAGGCCACATCGTGCAAACCTGGTGGAGGATTTCCTTTTCGAGGAAGGAATCGTTTGAATGGAATGGCCAGCGTGTTCTCCAGACATGAATCCAATCGAGCACGTTTGGGACGCTCTAGGAAGACGAGTTTCTGGCCGCCAACAACCCCCACAAACTCTCCAAGAACTGGAAAGAGCTCTTCTTGAAGAGTGGGGCAGAATACCCCAACTCGTCATTAATAGCCTCATTGAGTCCATGCCTCAAAGGTGTTCAACGTTGCTGGCCGCCCGTGGAAACCATACCCCCTACTGAAAATGATTTTCTTTGAAGAAAACACCTTTTCTTATTCTTTTTTTCTCATATGCACAAATTGTGTTTTTTTCCTTTAGTACACAAATGCGCAATAAAATGCATTTTTTTCTGCCAAACATGTGTAATTTATTCTCATATAACCTACTATGTCTGTCGACCATGTATCAATCAGCTAAACAGTTTACCAGATACAAAATCCACCTAAAACTGCAATATCCTTTAATTGTTTTGAGCAGTGTATATCGCCTATTCGTATAAATCGCTTATCTCTGATTGGCTGAAATGTTGAAAGTTGGGGGGAAAAGGCGCGGCTAGCGCATACTTTTTTAGAACTGTGGTTGGGGATATTGCTGTTTGCTATCTATCACACTGGGTGTTGTGACAATATTTCACGATAAGTTGGAGGAAATCAAGAGTTGGCTGAAAAATTGCTCGAAAAGTTGGTGAATCTGATAGCAGCTTTAAACAAACCTTTTACTCATGCCATGAAATTCAAAGACTATTTGGGTCATGCCGTCAAACTATATACTCATATCTTAACATTCACAGAAGCTTATCTTTATGGCGTTGCATCTAATGAAAGAAACTTTAGTCAAATAAAAATTAAAAAATATATATATTACAAACTACAATGAGGGATGACAGGCTTGACAGCCTAATGCTTTTAAAATGTGAAAGCCAAATAGTTGATTTTATTAAACTATATGGTGTTATCATCAGGTTGGCTTCTTTGAAGACAAGAAGAATTAATGTTAAATGAAAACAATTCGGATGTGCCAATCCTAAAACTTTATTCTATCCCATATAGGGTAGACCGGGGCTAATTGGCCCGCTTTTTCTTCTAATAATTTTTAAAAAATTACAATTCAACATTTTAAATTTCTTTTTATGTTACCACTATAAGTGTACTTTCAGGAAGAAGTCACAATAGTAAAACTTGAAAATATTAACTATAAGTATTAGTTTAGAAGCTCAAATTGACACCAAGTCGCTTGGGCCAACCTGCCTCGATTGCGGGGTAAGTTGGCCCATGTCACTTTTTAATGTTCTGATAGTGTAAAAGTTTAAGAAATTATCAAAATTTTACCAAATCTTAATTTTTATTTCTTGCGAACGAAAACACAATATAGCCTCCTAAATTAAAATAAAAAATTTCATCAATTCACAAGATATCAAATTCACTTAAGTTTATCATAAATCCTCTTAATATTATCCACAATTTTTGTATTGACAAGCTTTTGATAGGAGCAATCCTTACAACAAAAAGAAATTAAAAACAAAAAAAAGAGTGTGTGTGGGTGTAGGGAGGTTGTATAAGAAAAAAAAATCACATTTCCCTTAATCCGTTGCGGGCCAACTAACCCCGTATCGCCATTTTTGTTTTTCATGACCGTAACAAATTATTCTGAAAGTATTTCAATAAAAAAAACATGCCCTACAATAACTATGAACAATTATTTTTCTGAATTATTATATATCAAAATCTAAAATGTAATTTACAAACAAATAAACAAGTTGGAAATTGCTCGTCAAACGTGGCAAATGAGGTGCGTTCGTACTATAACTAGTTTTATAATTATTTTTTGCACCCCATATTGTACTGAATGTATATTTTTTTACGCTTCATAAGTGCATAGTCTGTAACATCATTAAAATGCACTTACAATAATATTTTCCCCATTCCCCGTAATGTAACGGAAAACTTTTGACTGTCCCTGTAATTAAACTATACATTCGATTTTCATAAAATTTGATATGGCTTGACAAAAGTTTGCAGCAATTATATATTTAAAATTTCAGACCATTCGGAAGGCTGTAAAATCATTAAAATGCATTTGCAATAATTTTTTCCCATTGGCCATAATGTAACGGAAAACTTTTGGGTGTCCCTGTAATTAAACTATACATCCGATTTTCATAAAATTGGAAATGGCTCGACAAAATTTTGCAGCAATTACATATTAAAAATTTCAGACCATTCGGAAGTCTGTAACAACATTAAAATTCACTTGCAATAATTTTTCCCATTGGCCGTAATGTAAAGAAAAACTTTTGACTGTCCCTGTAATTAAACTATACATCCGATTTTCATAAAATTGGAAATGGCTCGACAAAATTTTGCAACAATCATACATTAAAAATTTCAGATCATTCTGTCGGGTAGTTTTTGCTCTGTTATATGCGGACGGACAGACAGACGGACGGACAGACGGACAGACAGACGGACTGAACGACGACTATAGGTGCTACGTATTTATATAATTACGAACGCACCTAAAAACGATTATTTATAAGAGAGGAAATTTACTCACCTTTGCAAAATTTTGAAAATTTTCAATAATTCTTTAACGGACGCTCCGACTTCAATGGTGCTTATGTTGGAGGAGGAAATCGAAGAAACGCATACTTGGTTGGACTGACAATGTTATCTAACGCAAAGTTTAAAAAAATATTGCGGCTGGGTCAACATGCCCCTATGGCCAACTAGCCCCGATCTACCCTATGTTAATACCTCAAAATTTGCAACCACAATGCTAAAATTAAATAATAATTCTATGCCCATAATAATGAATTCTAAAGGTATAGATTCGTTTAATTGTGTTCATTTAAAAAGGAGGTAGAAGCCTCGCATTTTTCAAACAAATCATTGAATTTCGGCACACACCCTGTTAGATGCAACCAAAATTCCAAACCCAAAGAACACAAAAGTGATACCTTTGGACAGTAAACACCCAAGCCCAATAAGGAAGTGCAACCTAATATGAAGTTTGACTAAATTCCGTGTATTAGTTTTTCATATATAGCTAACGCGAAAATCGTGAAAAATGCTGCGCAGCAGTGCTACCTATTATGTAATATACACAAAATCCCAATAAGCACCAATTATGTCAAGGTTTAACAGAATATGAAGTTTGATCAAATTCCGTGCAACAGTTTTTGAGAGATAACTATCGCTAAAATCATGTAAATCGTGAAAAATGCAGCTTAGCAGTGCCACCTTTCGGGCGATTTACACCAAAAACTAATCAGCATTAATTCTTATCAAGATATAACTGAATCTAAAGTTTTATTAAATTCCGCGCATTAGTTCTTGAGATAGAGCAACCACAAAATTTGTGTCACGTACACACAGACAGACATTTTCTAAAAACAGTCAAATCGTGTTCAGGCCCTGCATGTTTGTTTTTTATTAAACAAACCAATAATTAGAATTTTTATGTTTCCAGTTTCAAAATTTTTCTTTGGAAAGGAATTTTTTATGCATAAGTTTCATTATCATTATTATATACATTGTGGTACACGTATTATACACTTTAGTTGAAAGTTGGAAGAATTTGTTTCAAGTTGGGAAATTTTCGAATTCTCCCCCCCCCCCCCCCCCCCGAAAAAATATCTGTAGCTACGCCCCTGTTGCTAGCGTCTGTAAGCTAACGTTATTTTTTGGAGACAAAATAAGCTGGGAGAAAGAAATAGCATACCGTTCCAGGGGCTAATAAAATAAGGTATGTATCTAGATTCATACTTTTTAAAATAATTGCTTATTTTTCACTATTTTAGTTATGACAGTAGTTTTTGCTTGTGAAAGATGTGATTTAGATGTGAAACATAAGGAAAAAGTTGACAAATTATACGAAAAATATATCTCGGATTTTTTTTTTTTTTTTTTTGGGGGGGGGGAGCTTTTTTGCATAAGCCGGAATATTGTCTACCACGGAAAATTTTCTCAGTCCTGATCGATTCCGCCTTAGACAGAGTTTACTGTATCTAGATTCATACTTTTTAAAATAATTGCTTATTTTTCCCTATTTTAGTTATGACAGTAGTTTTTGCTTGTGAAAGATGTGATTTAGATGTGAAACATAAGAAAAAAGTTGACAAATTATACGAAAAATATATCTCCGATTTTTTTTTTTTTCATTATTTTTCCTGACTAATAAACCTTTCTTAGAAACATAGATAATTTTTTCGAAAAAAAAAAAAAAAAATCATGCATTTATGGGTTAAAAGAAGATTTAAACAACTCTTTTGAATTTTGTTTTTCAATATTAAATACAATGCATTTCATTTTTATTATTTTTAATTCATAAATAGATGCATATTTTCCCAAGTACGGATGCAATGTGTGGAGGATAATTACTAATACCCAGGGATGAAAGCGCTGCGCCACAAATGGCTGATTTTAACCACTAAACTTTAATAGTACTCTTTAGTTTATTAAATCTCGGAAATCTTGTCCTTAACTGCGAGGCGAGAAATACTATAGAAATTTAGTGGTACCAATCGGTCATGTGTGGCGCAGCGCTTGCATGCCCTGCTAAAACCTTACATAACTTAACCATATAAGCATTTCTGTCCAATAGTTACTCAAAGTGTCTAATATTAAAATTACTATCAAAACAAAGCTTATATTCGTTGAATAATAAAAAATAAAAATATTTCATAAAAGTCTAAAATTGGAAATTTTCAAATATATAAAGCAGCGCAATTTTATTATTGTTAACCGAAGATTCAAAATTCCAGGTCATTTCATACACATTCATATACTATACAGGGTGTCTCGTCTCAAAAAGACTAACGCTCTTTAATATTTTACCCGTTGGACATACGTAGGCAATGTAAATTGCAAAAGGGTTTCAACTAAGATAGGAATTAAGATTATATCAATGAAATAGCCCTGCCATTATTTTTGAAAAAGTTACATCCCTTAAATTTTTATACGATTTCCAAATTCTATAAATTATATCTAAAAACACTTTAACTCCGCTCTTACAAGTTCTAAAGAAAAAATTCCATTCTTCAATACCTCCAAAACTCACCAAGATATCAATCACACTTTGAATTTTATGAATTTTCGGATATTTCTGGCACTAAAAAATCGTCTTTTCGTTTTTAGTGCCGGAACGAATATTAAGGCTGTTCTTAAACACAGAGGCTTTCTGAAACGTTTCTGAATTCGTTTTTGTTCAGAAACGCATGAAATTGGCAGGTGTTATTATTCAGAAACTATGTCATCAAATGACTTTTTCTCTTTTTTGGTAAAGGCTGAAGAACTTTCAGATAATACTGTAAAAGTGAGCGTTCTGAACCGAATTTCGGATAAGGCAGTGCGAGAAAAGAAAAAACTTATCGTAAAGTGACAATAATTGTTTATAACTCGATAAGTAAATTTTTTTATTAAAAAAAAAAATGGAAACTATTTGATTCCAAATCGCTTCAATAGTCATGCCTGCCAATATTTATGTCTTTACGTCAGAAAGGTTCACGTTGTTGAGCTGTTGAGCAGGAAACTTGAGAACCACCTTAATTTCATAACTTATGTATTATGTGTTTGTTTGTTCTTTTTTGGGGGGGGGGGGGACGAGGGGCGACTGTACATTATCACTACTATTCTAGCAAAAGAAGCTGCCGGTCCCACATGTCCTGGAAAGGATGAAGACCTGCCCGAGTCTGGAGAAAAAGTAAGTTCGGGCCCGTCCCAAATCTAATTAAAGAAAATCGGATCCGGGTCGGCGCAGACCTCTAACCAGTGGAGGGATTCAGCCGGTTCGCACCGGTTCTGTAGAACCGGTTGTTAAATTGTCTTGAGTTCGGCGAACCGGTTGTTAAAAATGATACTTCAAATGCGAAAATCGCATTTACATTAATTTGCTTTCTTTAAATGTTTATCTGCACACCATTGTTTTGTAGGCATAACTCTGTTAAGTCCTGATTAATTTCATTTAATAAAATAATATTTCATTTGGAACAATAATATATTTTTTCTTCATCAATCCTGTAAGAGAAAATTCAACTTAAAAAACGAAATTTTGAAGAATTTTGGTAACTAAATTGACAGTCCTAGGCTAATCCCAGTTATATGGTAAGGTTATTAAAAATTACACTAACTACTTATCTATTCTAATAAAGGAAAGTTTTGCTCTGTCTGTGTGTTTGTGTGTGTGCGATGGCTAGCAAAATCAACGGCACGTACGAGACTGAAAATGTTTGTGAGGCAAGCTCAAAATGTCTTCTGATGCACCTGAGACACAGAATTTTAAAATTCATATAATTAGTTGAGTTATTAATTAAAAATCGCAACTCACTCTCATTAAAAACTCAGCTTGGTCCTTGCGAAAAAAAAAAAAAAACTCTGGCGTTCGCACAGAAGCCTTATTTACGCGTCAGTTGAAAATGAAGAACGAAAAGAAGAAATTTTGGGGATATTTTGTCATTATTTATTAACTTACATCGGCCAAACTGCTTAGTAAAGTTAAAAATGAAAGACATATGCTGAAAGATCTACGTCTGTAATGCCGCAATCAATTAAAAAAAATATCGCAGTTAACCGCTTGAAAAACAATTTTCAAAAAGGGTCGTTTTTCCGAAAAACTTCTTCTCCCTTATTGCAACGCCCATCCAGGGCGCAATTTTGGAGGTAACGAAAACCAAAAACATGTTCTTAACGTGAAACCCTCTTCCAATCGGTGGTGAAATTGGTTTAAAACACATATGAATTTTAACCCTTTCAAATACACCGGTAAGCGCAGGTCACTTCACGCCTAACGAAGACGATATTTTTTCTACGCTAAAAATAACTGAACGACCGTATTCTTTTTACAACATCTTAATAAATAGACCAGATTTACATTACCTACAAAAATTTTGAAACTTTCGAACGGGTAGAAATATTTCTTACAAAATAAAATGTGTGAAAATTTCGACGAAATCAGCAAAAATTTGAGTGTTCCGTTGGGGTTTCGCTCCTTCAGGGCGAAATTTTAGAGATACTGACAAACCAATAATATGTTCGTAAATCTGAAACCACCTTTTTATCGATGGGACAATTGGTTTTAAAAGTAGGAATTTTAACCCTTATAAATACACCGGCAAATGCAGGTCATTTCGCTCCTCAAGGAGACGATATTTTTCTACGCTAAAAGTAATTAAACGCCCGCATTGAACACAATCTTTTAAGAGTATCTCAAATCCAGATGGTATTGAGGTTCTCAATATGTCAGATTTACATCATCTACAAAAATTTTGAAACATTCGGACGGGTAGAAATATTTTTTACAAAATAAAATGTGTGAAATTTCGACGAAATCAATGAAAACCCGAATGTTTCTTCGCGGTTTCGCTCGTTTTCGGTGCGCATAGACTCCACAAATCAAATTGCGCAGAAAGTAAAGTACCAAATACCATACTTTCAATTCAATATTTTTTCATTTAAAAATATAAATTAAGATAAAACAGATTTAAAGATATAAAATCATACAAATTTCAGGTTAGTTTAAGAGTCATTCATCACGAGCCGAGGCAACGCTATTATTCGAATAAACGGTACTTTGCTTTGCCACGGAATGTTCCCTGTTATCGCTGATCTATAGCTAATGCTTAAATCGTCAGATTTAGATATATACTTCCAACTGCACATTTTTTTTATATCGTTCTTCATATCTTCGAAGTTTTTTAAATGAAAGTTGTTATTTCCGTAAATATAACAAATCCAAAATTTTGATAAGTTCCTCTAGTCTTGTAATTGACATTTAGAAAAACATTTTCCAGCTCTAACAAATTAAAAGACATTGTATGATCTTGAAACTTGCCGAATCATGCTACTTTGTATTTTACGAAATACCAGCGTTGTCTGGCCTGCTTTTGCACTAAGAAAGGGTAAAAATTCCTAAAATTCCTAAATGTCATAACTCGAGAAGTTTTGGTCGTGCAAAAATTTGTCTCACTAGCTATAGCATGGTTAATATTTTTCTAAAAATTTCTCTCTATTCTAAAAAAAAGTAACTTACGCTGTCACCGCCGCCGGTTTTGAATTTTTTGTGACCGGACGTCTTTCTCCGTTAATATTAAGAAAAATATTGCATACAAAAATATGAAAATCGGCGGTATTATAGAGAAATGTTTGATAAATACGCTGATGCAGACAGTTTTCAAATCGAAGAATGATTTTAAGAGATAATTAATGCTAAAGTTGGACAAAATCGTTCCATTAAAAAAGTTTTATAGGAGTAAAAACTGTGCATGGGAATTATTTCATTTTTAGATCATTTTATACGTTAGAATTTCCCAGCGTGCAGACTTCATTTATTTTTTTAATTTGACTCATTTTTTGAGGTTTTATTTCTATTTTAAATTCAAATTTTCAGCATTTTGAGAGATATTTTTTACTTATTTTAGAAAATGATATTAATTTAAACTGCTGCCAACTGTATAAACAGCGCAAACAATAATGTTTGCTTCAAATTAAAAATTTATTTACACGTGAGTATTATAAACAGAAAAAAAACTTTCAAATTAGAATTAAATAATTAAGTCATTTAAAATTAACGTCATATAAGGCGGTTCTCAAGTCCACTACTCAACACTCGCGAAACTTTCTAACACACTTACTGACTCATTTTTAAATGTAAAAGCATAAAATTGGCAAAGTAGATTATGGAAATGATTTGGTGTGATCGAAAGACGTTTTCCATTTTTCGGTAAACGCAAAAGATCTTTCAAAAAATACTGTCAAAGTGGACGCTTTGAATCGAATTTCCGGACGAAGGGAGAAAAATCACTCAGAGTGAGGAGAAAAACAGGTTGTCACGTGATCCAAAATTGCTTATAACTTGATAAATAACTTATTTATAAAAAAAAAAAAAATGGAAAATGTAATTTAGAAAAAGCAGAAACTTATTGAAAATTATTTCATAAAAACTATATTTACATGTGAAATTTAAAAGAGAAAGGATATTGTAAAATAATAAATTCATTAACATGCGTTAGAAGTCTTAAGTAGAATAAATTACGTCACATTTACGTCACATTACACTTATTACGTAAAATGAACAAAAAATAATATTGCAAAACAGTTTAAATTTAAAAATTGAGCGCAAATAATATTTCATTTCTAACAAAAGTAGTTTCACGTGATTATTAAAAAAAGAAAGAAAAGTTTGGTGAAAATTATGTCAAATTAAAAACGATACATTTAAATGTCTTATTTAAAAGAACTTTCTTTTTGCTTTGTTAAAAAATACCGGGAGACAAAGACTCTGTTTACTTAATTCATTTTATATTAGCTTATTTTGACATGTTTAACTGATTTTATTTAATCAAAGACGAAAACAGCCATTGTATCTTTTAACAGCAGCTGATCTTTCCTTAAAATTCTCCAATCAAAGAGAAATGAATGGAGCAGTTCACATCACGTGACTTTTACCAGAGAACAATGAAGAAAGCTGTAGGACACACAAATAGAAAAACATTGATAAAGGTAGCAATAGCTGTCCTACAGCAGCAGCAAAAACCTGTTCGTGACGTCACCTTGCACAGCTCTACTGTTTTTTAAATTATAATTCAATCTTCCAAAATCTTTTTAAGGCCGATCAAATTAGCGTGATTTTAGAGAATGCGGTGTCTGAACGAGGGTTGGCGAGCGCAGCTCGTAGGGGGGGGGGGGGGCAGAGCCCCCTAGTGTTATATACAACTTTAAGTCCTGAGCATGGGTTAATTCTTAAACTTACATTTCTGCTATTTTTACATTATATTGTTTATTGTTTTGATGCATTTTCTGATCGAAATTATGATCAGGGTTTCATGATTGCTGAATATTTATTAACGTCCTTTTATAGGGTAACATGTTTCAGGATTTTTTTCACTGTGTCAAAGGATCAAAGTTTTTTAACAATGTTCTTATATTATTGGAAAGCATTTCATAATCTATGTGTGATGCTTCATTTTTCTTTCATTTTTGTACATCAAAAATCATTCGGGCAGCGAACCGGTTGTTAAATTATTTGAATCCCACCACTGCCTCTAACCACAACTGCCGGAGCAGACTTCCTTTATAAAAATTTGCTTGTGGTCATAGTTTGTCTTTCTGGGTATTAACTGTCTATAAAACTCCCAGCTGCGATAAAATTTTAATCTACTTTTTCTTTATTTATTTCTTTTTACTATCTTGGATTTTTTATTTCAAATCATTAGAAATTTATAATTATTATAATTATTCTAAATTTTGTGAGGTTCTCGTAAAAAATAGAATATGCCTTGTCGTGATTATTGCTTATGAACATTTCGAACAACGAGTTCCTTTTCATGATGTTATGTATTTTCAAGTTCAAGAAAATTTTAAATTACGAGAAATTTTTAAAAATTATACATAAAAAACTATATAAAAATTTTTTGAGACACACACACACACACACACACACAAAAGGAAAAATAGAAAAAAAAATACCTCATTATTTTTGCGCTGTTTTAATTATAGGTGATACATATAAATTTTATTTTACAGCCTATTTTTTGAAAAACTTTATTCCCTATGCTCGGAAGGCTGTTCTCAAATCCAAAGGAGCAACTTTATGACACAAGTTTTAATTAATTTTTGTTCAAAAACGCGTGAAAGTGGCGGATGTTGTAATTTAGAAACTATATGATCGAAAGACGTTTTCCATTTTTCGGTAAACGCAAAAGATCTTTCAGAAAATACTGTCAAAGTGGACGCTTTGAATCGAATTTCCGGACGAAGGGAGAAAAACCACTCAGAGTGAGGAGAAAAACAGGTTGTCACGTGACCCAAAATTGCTTATAACTTGATAAATAACTTATATATATATATATATATATATATATATATATATATATAAAATGGAAAACGTCTATCGATTCCAAATCATTTCCATAATCTGCTTTGCCAATTTTATGCTTTTACATTTAAAAATGAGTCAGTAAGTGTTTCAGAAAGTTTCGCGAGTGTTGAGTAGTGGACTTGAGAACCGCCTTAAATGGCGTTAATTTTAAAGAAATTTTGTTATATTCAGATTGTTCAGACAAGCTGTTAAAAAGACACGCAGTTTCAGAAAGTGAAACGTAATTTAAACATACTGCTTAAGGTTGTTCTCAAATCCAAAACGATGACTTTCTCACATAAGTTTTAATTTATTTTTGTTCGAAATGCATGAAACTAGCTGGTGGTGGTGTTCAGAAACTATGCAATTGAGCTGTTTTTTTTCCATTTTTTTGCAAACGCAATGGCTCTTTCAGAAAATAGTGTCAAATTGGGCGTTTTAAACCGAATTTCCGCGCGAAGGAAGAAAGAGCACTCAAGAGCGGGCGAAAAACATGTTTGTCACGTGATCAAAATTGCTTATAACTCAATAGGTAATTGATTGATCAAAAAATTGGAAAAAAACAGTTCAATTCCAAATCGCTTCCATGGCCAGGCTTTCCAATTTTATACCTTTCCGTTAAAAAATGAATTTGTAAATGTGTCAAAACGTTTTGTGCTTGTTGAGCAGAGCAGTTAAGAACAGCCTTAACAGAAATCAGTGAACATATTGAAATTCAATATTGCTGCTCGCGTCTACTTTTTGCCATTCGTATTTTCTTTAATAAAAATATGGAACGCAGGAAATTTTTAACCAATTTTCCACAAAAAGAAAATAATTTGTAATATGAGGAAATGGTTTCTAGAATTCCAACTATACGTTTTCGCTTGTTGGTAGAATTCAACAAAACAACTGCATCAATGGCTGTCCTTCTTTATTTTTTAAAAGAATGGTTAAACAAACTTGATAGAGGAAAATAATTTCAATAAAGCTATTTGTTTAATGATTTTTTAAAATTTGCTTTTAATTAGAAATTCCATTTATTTTGCGTGTCACACCTCATGTTTTACTACGAAAATTTAACACATTCTACAACACTACTAGTATATATATTCCCCGTCAAAAATGACGGAAAGTGAATGATAAATCTTCAAAACAATAGTTAAAAAAATATTTTTCTGACTTAAAAAAAGGATACCTCATGCATTTTGTTAATCAGAAAGTATTATCCTTTTATTTTTTATGATTAGAGCAAAAAAATTATGTAAACTACAATTTAGTCACCACGCTTAAAGGCGCCATTACCAGCTACACATTCTATAACGAAAAATGACGGAAAGTAAATGATAAATCTTCAAAACAATAGTTAAAAAAATATTTTTCTGGCTTAAAAAAGAAAAAAAAAAGATGCCTCATGCATTTTGTTAATCGAAAAGTATTATCCTTTGATTTTTTATGATTAGAACAAAGAAATTATGTAAACTGCAATTTAGTTACCAGCGCTTAAACGCGCCATTTCCAGCTATACATTCTATGACGAAAATGCTTGTTTAGGTTTCCTCTACATTAAAAATTTGTTGTTTAGCGGGGTTTTTGTTTTTTCGCTACAAACTATGTTAAAATTCATAATTTTATCTGCAAGATAATTAAAATATGTTGTACCTATAAGAAATATTCATTTTATTTGCGATGTCTTCAAATCTGATGAAATGCATTGTAAAAAAAAAAAAAAAAGTACGATTACAACAGAAAGTTGACGGCAAAAGAATTAGCAAGAAACATAAGCTCCTAATTTATTAGGAATTAGCACGGCCTACAGAGGCGCTGCTCGCAGCCTTCGGTACAGAAAAAATTGTCCCTTTAACCCTTTATCTACTGACGGTACTTATAAATACCATTAAAATAACTTGTTACAAAATTCACTTAATACATCGATTAGTAGTAATACAGTTTAGAATGAGTTATAGATGCATTCATTTATCTTGTTCCAAAAGCATTATTGGTTACATAAAACAAAAATATTTTTAAAAGGATAATTTCTTTTGCCTTTGCATCTTTTCAGCTTTCTTGGCGTTGTAGGGGGGGGGGGGGGGATTTTTCAATTCAGAAATATTTCTATTGTAAGAACATTATATTTGTAGATTTCCTAATTCCTAATTCCGATTTCCTAATTCCTACAAAATACTAAGAAAAATATTTAAAATAAAAGATTTGAGTGGGGTTATAAATATTATACAAAATCCCTATAAATTCAAATTTAATGAATCCTTCTAAATCCTTCAATCCTTCTAAAATTTATTAACTGATTATGTAAATCTTCTAATTTTGTTTCAAAAATTCACGAAAAATGCTTTAGAAGATGAAATTTTCATCAATTCATAATTCAGTACATAAAGAGTTCCTTTTAGATAATGCTAAAATGCCATTGAAATAACTCTTTATTATAAATGCATTTGAAAGTTTTCGATATTCAAATTCGGATAATTTTTACTTTGCCATATAAGACAGAAAACAAATGTCACAGGAAATATGAAACTGTGGAAAAGATTAATCATTCTGAATAAATTAAAAATACATGTAATGTAATGTGCTTGAACGGAGCTTTTTACCTTTTTTAGAGCGAAAATTATATATTTTCTCCACCAGATGGCGATAGTTATCCGTTATTTTTAATTCAGAACTTGTTGTTGTTGGTGGTGGTGATGATAATTTGGAACTTAAATTTAGAACTTAATAGTTTTTGAAGGTTTTAAACAAAGTTAAAATATTTAAAGGTTTTAATAAACTATTACAAATATTTTAAGACCAGCATCGGCTTTAACCTGTATTTTTTTTTTTTTTTTTTAATGAAGTGTTTAAAGAATCATTCATTGGTTTGTAGATTTGCTGGAATTTGAATCGGAATGGCAACAGTATCGTCTGTTTAGATCTGATTTCTATGTTTATAATGGCTTAATTTTAATTTAGAACTTAATACATTATAAATGGATATGATACACATGTTTTATGCGAAAATATGCTGAACAGACATGATTTCAAAAAGAAAAAATTATCATTTAGCCGTCATATGGTAGGATATGCTTTTCATTAAGTCTAACATGGCGTTTAGCTACGGTCGATTCGCAGACCAGAGTGGTTCGCACCACAGACTTCTAATATAAGAAATTATATTAGTAGTCTGTGGTTCGCACCGGCATCGTTCTGACGGTTTCCTGTACTCAGATTTTATTATAAGTAGATACCTACATGATTTTAATTATAAAGTTTTAATGCTGTTGTTGAATGAAAAACACAAAAAAGTATTTTGAATAGAACTTTTCTATACTGGAATATTCTTGAACTGTACATGATTTATATCATTCGTGATAGATGAAGAATATTAGATTCGAAATAGCGTGTGATTTTTTTTTTTTTTTCATTTTTTCTATAAGTTAAAAAGTTTTTCACTCTATACGGTTAGTATTTTGGTTTTGTATTTCCAGAGTCCAAAATCATGCATTTAATCAGGGCTTGAAATGTACCGGAGCAAACCAGAACAATATTCCATTTCGTGAAATTATGACAAATATTGTTCCGGTTCGTGACATTATGGTAAATACCGTTTCGATTTGCGCAAATATTAAAACATATTATTATAGTTTTATATATATAGCTTATTGCTTTCTCTGTAACTTATTTTTATCATTATTCAGAATCTTGAATGTTAAGATATTTTTGCATGATTAGATATAAATTTGTCTATGCTTTCAATGAGGGAAATAAAAATTAGTCAACAATAATTTTGAAAAGGTGTTCCGGTTCGTGGATTTTTCCATTTCGGGACCTGCATAAATTGGACATTAAATAAATAAATTGGACAGTGCTTCATGAAATTTCCACTCCTTGTTCAAAATTTAAACTGAAATATCTCAAACTGTTATTATTGTTTTTAAATAATCAAGATCAGTAAAAAAGGAAATTTTATTGTAAAGTATAAACTTTAATTCAATTAAAAATAATCATAAATTTAATGGTCTGTTGATTAAAATAAAGATATTTCTGCGACAGCGTTCTTTCTAAATATAAATTTTCACTGCCCTACATTAAAATATGAACTAATATGCATTCCGCGATTGTGTCTCTGTTGAAAAACGTATTTTGAAAGTTGAATGAAAATGAAATGTTAAGCTATTTAAAAAAATAACTTGACATTGTTATTATTATTATTATTATTTTAACCGATAATAAAGTTGTCTACTTGGAAATCTATAAATATACCACCTATTACGTAGCATGTCGAATCGCTAATCGCCGAAAATGGTTTTCAGTTTTAATCTAGCATAATGATTCGTAACGTTACCGTTTTTGTATATTTGCTGAAGATAAAATCAAAAATCAATATTACAAAAACAGTTCAAATCAAAATTTTCACTTGGTTATATTTAAGCTTTTGCAAAGTATACTGTAAAACAACCAATATTGAATTTTTAAATGAATGTACCATGTGTGTCTAAAACAACCGACATTTTCCTTTAATATTATATAGTAATTGAGTCAGTTTTCAATATTTTATATTTCATTGTGCCGATTCATTCAAAATTGATGAAAATTTGTATTTCCACGTTTATTTATACAATTTAGGCATAAATATATAATAAAATCATGTTGTTGCTACTGAACTTTTAAAAGTGGTGATGATTTTTAATATGCAAACGACCGTTTATGACAAAAGAAGCAGTACACATTTATAAAATCCCTTTCATGAATTACAACAATTTTTTTCCGTCGATAATAACTAATGTCACTGATTAAAATTGTACAGATTTATTTATTTATTTATTTTTTGCACATTCACATTAGATGGGCACCATGATTCTATCAATGGTATACAAGTTGGTATTTTTAATGCATCATATGTATGTATAGAGTAAGGAAAAGAAAAAGCCGTACGATGGGTATTAATTTTTATTCTCTTTAACAAAAAAAAAAAAAAAAAAAAAAAAAAAAAAGGCGAGGAGGAGAAAGAAAAAAGTATCCTTTTAATTCGAGCTTTTTTAAAAGACATAATTGTATGTGTTTTATTTTGCAATAAAGGATTCATCTACATGTTATTGAACTTAACTTTTAAGAGTTCAACCAAAAGACCATTATTTTAGCGTATATTTAAGTTCCGCATATCAAAAAACATTGAAATACAAATTTTCATCAATTTTAAATGAATATTTACTGATATATAAATTACTGAAAATTAATCAATCAAAATAAAAGAGAAACGTCAATTATTTGGACATAAATTGAACAATAATTCCTGAATCCATTATTTTTTGTTTTATATGTAAAAGTCTAAAAATTTTGGGTTAAAACTTTTGAAATATTAATTATTAACTAATAATATGCTATTAAAAATTAATAATTAGAAAAGTATACATATTTTTGTCATCATTAGAATACGCATGATCGAAAATCCTCAAAATAAATTTTCGTTGACTTCTGAACATTAATTTTCAAGTTATCAACAAATGTACAAAATCAGTAATTTTAAGGGACCATACTTTAGAGATTACTTTAATGTTGAAAATATTTTTATTGCCCTTTCATGTATTTTAGATACAGTAAGTCAATAATACAATGGATTTTCAGTTCAGAATCTTTACTCTGCCAATAAATAATTGTCATATCAATATTTTAATCATTTTAGCCAAAATACCACTCAATATTAAAAATTAAGCGTTTTTCAGTATTGACACAGTTCCCAAATACACTTTAATTAGTATTGAACGTGCTTTTGAAGAAACATCAGTAAAAATTGAATGCGGCATGAAAAATAGATTGAAATATGGGAACGTAAAGAAATGTGTAATAAATATAGGCGTTCTTATTGAGATTTTAAAAGTTAGTATGAAAATAAATATGTATACGATTCCTCAAGAAAACTTAACCATAACAAAAGTATATATAATCATGAACAAAGATCTTTGTGCAAAAAAGTTTTTATTCCGCGATTTTCAGAATTGAAGTTAAAACCATCGATCGTATATTTTTTAAAAATATTATTTATTTATTTATTTTACTTTATTTTATTTTTAATGGGGAGGAATTAGGTGACCGTACTTAATATCGTATACAGTTTGAGCTATTATCATTCATAATAGCTTCATTGTTATAAATTGCCTTAATCTGCGAGATAATTTTGGATTCACATCCTACAGCAATGATAATAAGGATTGGGAATACGGATTTTTAAATCCTGACTAACTCACAAAATATCTATAAGTAAAGATGGCGGAAAGTTGCTGAATAGAACACCCAGATATTTTTCAGGTATCATATAAATAATAGATCTCAATCAAGATTCTGAAACCCACGTCTCGAAATCCATAGCATCCAAGTATCCATTATCTACCTACATCTGAAAAGAAAAGAAAAGAAAAGATTCCATCATTTTCATCTGAAATGGCATCCTCTTTATCATGTGTCGTGATGGTTGACGGGAAATACAAGTGGCACTTTTTTTATATCCCACATTCTTTTGAGCCTCTTTTGTGGGTCCGCGAGGCGTGGAGGCCCAGGATCAGGGCGCACATTTCGAGGTGTGGTGCACCGGAGTTCCCCTTTTGTGTTTTGTTCATCATGGAACGAATGCACAAGAAAAGATCGTCCATGTTATGGTATGGAGTAGGTGGTTGGATGAGGACCAGCCTGTTGCGGGCCACGGGTTTTGAGCGTGTCCGATCCCACTTCCTCCCACGCGAAGGATGTAGAGATGGCACACTATCGGAACTATTTTCCTTATTTTAAACCCCTTATTTTATTAGCTCCCAAAAAGAAATCCAAGAATGGGAAAGATTTTGAAACTTTTTAAACTTAAGGCTGTTCTCAAATCCAAAAAGACAACTTCCTGACATAAGTTTTAATTTATTTTTGTTCGAAAATGCATGAAACTAGCTGGTGTTGTTGTTCAGAAACTATGTCATCGAGCTGTTTTTTCCATTTTTTTGCAAACGCAATAGATCTTTCACAAAATAACGTCAAAATGGACGTTTTGAACCGAAATTCCGCGCGAAAGTAGAAAAATCACTCAAGAGCGGGCGAAAAACGGGTTTGTATTGATTGATCAAAAAATGGAAAAAACAGTTCAATTCCAAATCGCTTCCATGGCCAGGCTTTCCAATTTTATATCTTTCCTTTAAAAAATGAATTCGTAAATGTGTCAGAACGTTTTTCGCTTGTTTAGCTGAGCAGTTAAGAACAGCCTTAAAGGTGTGCTCTGCTCAACAAGCGCAAAACGTTCTGACACATTTACAAATTAATTTTTTAACGGAAAGACATAAAATTGGAAAGCCATTTTTTGATCAATGAATTACCTATCGAGTTATAAGCGATTTTGATCACGTGACACGGGATTTTTCTCCCCTTATTGACTGGATTTTCTTCTTTCGTTCGGAAATTCGGTTCAAAATGCCCACTTTGACACTATTTTTGAAAGATCTATTGCGTTTACAAGAAAACGGAAAAACAGTTCGATGACATAGTTTCTGAACAACACTTGCTAGTTTCATGTATTTACGAACAAAAATGAATTAAAACTTATGTCAGAAAGTTGACCCATTGGATTTGAGAACAGCCTTAAGAGTAAGAAGTGAGTGAGAACAGCCTCTCAAATCCAAAAGGACAACTTTCTGACCTAAGTTTTAATTTATTTTTGTTCGGACATACATGAAACTAGCAAGTGTTGTTCAGAAACTATGTAATCGAGCTGTTTTTTTCATTTTTTTTTTTTTTTTTTTTTTTGCGCAAACGCAATAGATTTTTCAGAAAATAGTGTCAAAGTGGGCATTTTGAACCGAATTTCCGCGCGAAGGAAGAAAGAGCACTCAAGAGCGGGCGAAAACTTGTTTATCACGTGATCAAAATTGCTTATAATTCCATAGGTAATTTATTGATCACAAAATGTAAAAAACAGTCCAATTCCTAATCGCTTCCATGGCCAAACTTTCCAATTTTATACCTTTCCGTTAAAAAATGAATTTGTAAACGTGTCAAAATGTTTTGAGCATGTTGAGCAGAGTAGTTAAATCTGCAGCCTTAATCCGCAATTCAGGCTGCCTTTTATTAAATGGCAAATATGAATATGAAATAAGTTAGACTAAGAATTATTGTTCCAGATCAACATAAAAAACAATACCGAAATTTGACATAACTAAAAAATATTAGACTGCCAAAAATAAATTTCTATCACCAGATTTCAAAATGGGGAACTAAAATAGCATTTGTTTTCGCCAGATGTGTGTGTGTGTGAGGGGGGGGGGGGGGTAGAGGTCTGCACGGGCCGGAATTTCCGGGCCCGGGCCCGAACGAAAGATATCTTGGCACGGCTTCGCCCGGTGTAAAAATTGAAAGTTCGACCCGAGCCCGGACCGTTTGCATTTTTACAGTTCTCGGCCCGGCCCGTACAGAAATTAGTAAAAACAGGCCCGCCCGGCCCGGCCCGATTCAATTTCTACAAAAACAATCCGTTTTTTCTCGACATACAATTAAGATTCTTTTAATGAATACTACGTACATATTTATGGGAAAATTTTACAGTATATTTTAGATTACTATGTGTTCGCAGAAAACACACAATAGTAAACATTGACGATTACACAGTGTTTTAGTCATCGTCTCTTCAGACATTTCGAAATTCCAATAAGGATTCATTAAAAAGTTAATGTAGTTCAGAATAAAGGATTAAAAACATGATACTTTTGAAGCTGTATGATAAAAAGTAGATTTGCGAAAATATTTCTCTCATTTTTAAGGCTTTTCTCAAATCGAAAGAAGTTACATTTTGACACATTTGAGAATTCATTTCTTTTCGGAAACGCGTAAGATTGGCAGGTATTTTTATTCAGAAACTATGTAAATGCCGTCTTTTTCATAGATAAAAGCAATATATCTTTCTCTGAAAATACTGCCAAAGTTAGCGTTATGAGTCGAATTTCCGGAAGCGATAGCACAGGAAAGGAGAAAAACGTACAGTCACATTACAAGAATCTCTGTTATCTCTGTAAGTAATTTATCAAATATGGAGAAAGCTATTCGTTTCCAAATGCCTTCAATAGTCAGGCCTGTGAATTTTATGCCTTTATAGTTAAAAATGAGTCAGAAAATGTGTTTGAAAGTTTCGCATTGTTGAGCAGTAAATATGAGAACCTCTTAAGGTATATTTCCAAAGATACTGTTAACAGAAGTTCATTATCACTATTAATACTTTTACTTTTACAAAACATAATACCTGTCCTACACATCCTGAGATCGATTAAGACCAGTTCCGTCCCGGCACGAGTCTGCGGAAAAAAAATTAAATCCGTAATCAGACATCTTGTAACTGTACGATGCCGATCTCTACGATGGACATGTTACATATCTGTATTGATGTTGTTAAACTCGCATCGGCTCGTGACGCACATTTATACTTCTCGAGAAAATCATATTCGTTGAAAATGGCTCGTATTTTATCTGCTTCGGTTGAATTCTTATATCGGGCCGATAGGCCCGATTAATTTTTTTTTATCGGCCCGGCCCGTTTATTTTGTCTGTCTGCCCGGCCCGGCCCGTTGAAAAATTGTCCTAATTCTGCCGGCCCGGCCCGTTGGAAAATTCGCCGTCATTCCGCCGGCTCGGCCAAGTCCGGGCCCGTGCAGACCTCTAGGGGGGTGGGGGAGGTCCCTGGCAGTGGTGTAGTCCTGTAAAAAAAAGTGGGGGGGGGACGCTCATAATTTCGAACATTAGGATATGTATCACACATAGGGCAAATTTTATTTTGATCTTGCTTTTTATTTTCAATTGCAGAGAAAAGTAATTATTGAAAAATTAAATTTGAATTAAAAATTAAATTTACATTTAAAAATCAAATTTAAATTAATTTAATTAGTTTCTTTATCTGTTGGACATTAAATAGCTTGCTATAGAATTCAAAAATTTAAAACCTTATTTCATGACTGAAAATTTTTGGAATAGAATTCGTAATTCAACAATGAAATTTTTATTAGAATTTGTTTTTCATTATTTATTTTGGAAATAGTTATAAAATAACTGTTTTCCACTGAGATCATTGAAAATTATTGCATTTTTACTTTATGGTCAGATGTAGTGCAAGGAATTTATTTTAATCATAGAAAAGAAAAATAAGACTGTGAAATTTTGGTATATCTTTACTTTTTGAATACCCCTGAATCCATTTTGCCTATTTTTACTACAATTCTCTATGTATGTGTGTATAGTATGTTGGTGTTTACTTTTAGACTCCCAGTCTTTTTTTCTTCATGATGTGTGTTTGAACATGATAGCGTTCAAACGGTGTTTTTGACTGGGCTCAAATTTTGAATGTATGTTATACATGATGAATAGACTATTTAATATTCTGAGATTATATGCCACTGAGAAATTCGGCCCCTTTTTTCGCATCTAGGCAATTTTTAAACCATTTTTTTACCAGAAGTAATAAATAAGTTTTGTTTACGTGAGACAAAATATCAAAAGTGTGACTAAGGCCGAAGATAATCGATAAATAATGCTTTTTATTGGTCCGAAGGTATACGTTTAGTACTCAATGACGAGATGGGAAATAGATAAATATCCTTTTACATAACATTTCCAAAAACTGCGTTTCATGAAGATTTCTTTTTAAAAAAACCTTGAAATACAAACTTTAAATTAGTAACTTTTAATGTGTAAATGCAATACTTGATTTTTTTTTTTTTCAAAAATTAGAATTTTAACGGTGAGAAATTTGGAAAGAACATTCTAAAATTTCAGTTTCCTCACGATTTCACAAGAAACTTAAAATATGGCATTTATGTATTTTCAGGGCTTACATGCTCGCTTAAAACTTTATTATTATTATTATTATTATTATTAACATTTTAATGCCATAAATTGATGGCAAACATCAGGCAATAATTGCTTATAACTGGTAATGTATTTATCTGAATTATTATGAGTGGCCATATATAGAAATTAATAATTACATGCGCATCACATAATACGCTAAAATTTAAACCAGCTGCAAAACGCATTTCAATAAATATCCGGCAATAGAAGATAGTGTATTTGAATTTTTTTTGTGTGTGTGGGATTCTGTATACAAATATCATTTACATACCTAATTAATGTTTTGTTCAACATAATGTAAAAAATAATATATAAAATGCATAATGCAGAGCTCCCAAATGGTGCTCCTTTGCCTCTAAAGTTCTCTTTTTAGAAAAAGGTCCACTTCGTCCTTTTTCGGTGACTGAAAAAAAAAATTCAAAAAGTTTACTAATGTGGAAAAATCGCCGCAAAATGTAAAAAACTCTAAAAATCGTAGGGGACAAAATTTACTATAGTGGGCTTGTATAGTATAGAATTGTAACCGAAATTCTTTTATGAATGTCAAAAAATCGCCACGAAATGCAGAAAAAAAGTTAATGAAAATCGCATTAAAAATCACTAACAATTCATAAATAGCAGAGGAAGAGGACAAAATTTACTACATTAAACTACCAGAAGATTGAAACCAAATGACAAAAATTCGCCGCAAAACACAAAAAATTGTATAAAAAATTAGCAAAAAAATTCAAAAATTGCGGTACGAATTCCGAGACAAATTTATTGAAAAGAGGACAAAATATATTAAACTGAGATTGGAACAGACAAAAAAACCTCTAAAAATCGCATAAAAAATTGCGAAAGATTCAAAAATCGCTGTGCGAATTCCGAATAAACTTTACTGAAAAGAGGACAACATTTACTATAATGGGACTATAAAATTTAAGCAGGTTTCCTTTTACTAATGTGGAAAAATCACCGCGAAATGTATAAAAATCGCTATAAATTCTTAAAAATCACAAAAGACAAATTTTACTAAAGTAGGCTATAACATTGTCACCTGAATTCTTTCACAAATGTGAAAAAATCGTCGCGGAATGAAAAAAAAACCCGGTAAAAATTACAATCTGAGACGCAATCGCGAAAGAACAAAATCTATTACATTAAGGCTAAGGGTTTGAAATCAAATTCTTTTTTCGAATGTCATAAAATTGAAACGAAACGTGGAAAAAAAAAAAAAAAAAGATGGAATTCACCAAAAATAAATCGCTGTAGAAATTCTGAATAAACTTTATTGAAAAAGTTGAAAAGAGAACAAAATTTACTACTATTGGACTAAAAAATTGAAACTGAATTCCTTTTATTAATGTGGAAAAAAATCACCGTGAATAGTAACAAAAAAAAAAAAAAAAAAAAAAGAGGCTGAAAATCGCAAAAAAATTAAATAAAAAAAATTCCGAAAACTAGCTTTGAAGTGCATAATTTTAGACATTTATGTACAGTCGTGGAAAAAAAAAAAAAAAAAAAAAAAAAAAGTAAACATCCCTACTAACTCCTCAATAAATTATCGTAGAAGAAAGTTACTGGTACCGAGCGATTGGAAATAAAATCTACTTTTAAATGATGTATATAAAATTTGCTTAGAGGGCCATCTACGTATTAAAATGAACCATAATTTTGTTTTTTTCAATATCAGTACACAATTCTGACAGCATAAATGAACTCTACACCCTTCAATTAGTCTAAAAGCAAATTTTTATGCAATTCGTACCATAAGTTTCCGAGAAATTAATTATTTTAAAACGAGCGTATTTTAAGGGTTGTATCCAAATTGAAGTTCGGTACTCGATTGTTAACCGAGAGATTTCCCTTCTTGATCAAGGCACCTTAAGCAGTCAATTAAGCCTGTTAGATTACAGGATAGCACAAGAAATTACAAAATATTTAGTCACTTCTATCACAGACGGCCCCTTAAATCATCATTTTGCCGTTTTTTTAAGCATAATTTGAAAACTACTTGGAAGAAAAATGTGAAATAATTTTGGATTTCCATAAACGGGGACTTAATAAATCTGAATCCATCAAAAAAATTGTAGGTTGCAATTCATAATTTTTTTATATTAATTTCATAATTCATATCAGAAAATTATAAAAATTGCAAATTCAACGTATTTATGTTTGGGTATATTAGTATTATTGCTACACAAAAAATTAGAACATTAGGATCATAATTTCAGAAGTTATAAATAAAAATATGAAAATGTAATTTAACATTAGAAGCACTAAATTTTGAATGTTTATAATTCAAAACTTATCATTAAAATGACTTGAAATTCGGTGTCTAGGCATAGTTTGAACCAAAGATTTGAAATATCTCGCTAAAATTGGGTACTGCGGTTGAAAAAAATGAAGTTTGGATTCGTTTTAATATGTAGATGGCCCTAAGCAAATTTTATATGCGTCATTTAAAAGTAGACTTTATTTCCAGTCATTCGGTACCAGTAACTTTCGTCTACGATAATTTGTTGAGGAGTTAGTAGGGGGTGTTTACTTTTTTTTCCCCCACGACTGTACCTCGCCTCCATCTTGTAGCTGTATGTGCAGCAGTCTTTTCAGCACAAATAGAACATAGACCATACAGACTAACCCCTATCTTTATTATTATAGATTTAGTTTTGCTTTCGATTTTGATGTAGAAGCATATCGCTCTATTAAAGGAAATCTTATTTAAAATTTATTCTTCTTTTTTTTTTTTTTATCCTTCTTAAATATATTTTTATCGAAAGAAAGTATTGGAATATTTTTGATGTATTTACACGTTTTAGGTTGACCTGAATATGATTTGACAATTTTTTAAAAATTTCTCTCTGTATATTATACATATTTCGTATACACTCTATTCTAAAAACTAAAGCATAGAATTTCATCAAATATCATATTTAATTAGACCTTAGCACATACAAGTGCTAATCAGGTTTTGGTGTATATGGCCCAACAGGTGGCATTACTATGCTGCATTTTTCACAATTTGCATATCTATATCTCAGCATCTCTGGTATGAAATTTAACCAAATTTCTCATTCACTTAATCCCTGACATAAATTGATGCTGATTAGATTTTGGTGTATTTCGCCCAACAGGTGGTGCTACTATGTCACATTTTTAACGATTTCCGTGATAGCCAGATCTCGGCATGTTTGGGATGGAATTTCATTAAATTTAATATGTAAGATGATTATGAATAACTGTTGATTCAATATTGGTTTTGATCACTGCCCAGGGAGCGTTGCCATACTATGCTTTTTCTGATGAACATCATAGCTTATCTTAGTTTTGTGTAGAAAAGAACTAAAATTTAAATTAATATGTTTAATCTTTAAGGTTAATAATTAACAATATATATGTTAAACTAATTTAAAATTTTAACACTCAACAGTTTGAATTAAAAGTTCATGCTTTTTTAAGGACAATTCTGAAGGTGAGTGCTCAATATTGAACACTTTATATGTTCTTGCAGTAGAATATTTAAGTACGTTTAAATAAAACTGTGTGCATTGCTTAATGACTATATAAAGATAAAAAATTAACATATTTTCTGAGTATTTAAAAGAAAAAATCGCTTGCATATTTGGGAAAACTCGGTGCAGTATTTTTAGACGAATGGCCCTTTTTAGTCCCCCTTTTAAATATAAATGGTTCCTTTAAATCCCCTTTTTAAATAAAAATGACCTCTTCCCACTTTTGGGGGACTAAAATGTGTTGGGAGCCTTGATAATAAAATAAAAAACCCGTTTCAGCAACTGAACCCATAGATGAAATTGTGATGATTCTTTTATGTGACCTTGTAAATGTACTATAAATGTTCCGTGCACAGTTTTCTATATTATCATTTCCCATAGTTTTCCATGCATTTCAAATAATTATCATTAAAGGATCATGCCGTTTAGAAATATTTTTTAATGTCCCTGCAAACGAACGATAAATGCTATTTCCGATAGGGAACATGTAACAAATTTCAAATGTCATTTTCATCATACTATTTAAAATATTATACCTTCGTTAATGTCTGTTTTAAACAATTTCTGTCAAAATATGAATTAATATGAAAGAACTCTCTTTTTGTTTGTAAACGAAATACTGATGTTATACACATCATTTACAATAGTGATATACTACATTGAACCTCAAAAATATACATAAAATTTTGCCGAAATTCAAACAAACTTATGGGAGTAAAAATGTGAATAGTCGAACCAGCACAGTAAAACTTTTCAACTTTGTTGAAAAGTATTAAAAAAACTTTACCTTATTTCTAAAACTGTTAATTTATTGGTATGTGCATTTAAAAAAAAAAAAAAATTAATAAGTTTGGAAAGCCTGCGTTCTCCCTCGTCTCTAGCATCCCCATTGAAAATAAAA
Source organism: Maratus speciosus (assembly GCA_963932465.1). Lineage (NCBI taxonomy): Eukaryota > Metazoa > Arthropoda > Arachnida > Araneae > Salticidae > Maratus > Maratus speciosus. The sequence goes on from OZ010788.1 coordinate 234,389,881, forward strand.
AGTAAGGGGGCGCTCGAGATAAAATAAAAAAGTGGGGGGACGCCGTCCCCCCTCGACTACACCACTGGTCCATGGTCTTTCCGTTTGATAAAAACGTAATTTAAAAATGGCTTCCGGGCAGCAGAGATAACCTGACGCAAAAAAATTAATTTTCTCTTTTTCTTTCTCTTAGTGTTTAGGTCCCCTGTGACGGATGATTTTTTTTTTTTTTAAATCTTGAGAAACAAACAAACAAACAAAAATAAATAAATAAGTAAATAAAAATCTAAGGAGGCTCAATGGCTATTTCCTGCACCCCCCCCCCTCCCTCTTTTTGCCGTCACCTGTACCCCACGCGAAGGATGTAGAGAGGTGGCATCAAATTGGAATTTGTTTTCTCATTTTAAGCAGCCAAGGTAAAGGAATTACAGCATTTTCGACTTTTTTTTAAAACTGACAAAATAACTATTGGGTTCAATCGCCGAAAAAACTAAGTTAGATTTGTGATTAAAGCACCCGATCATGGAATATGTGAAAGCACTCGGATTACAGAAAGGAGACGATGGTATACTACAAAATTGTATTTAATAAATTTCAAACACAGATTTATAAAAACTTTTACTTATAAAAGTATGTAATTTATCGCATTACTTTATTCATTGCTTTCCAAAGTATCTAATAAATGAATACTGTAATTTACAATAAAGCATTTTTTACAATAAAGCAAAATTTGCAATAAAGATATGCAGATGCAGAAGATTTTTTTTTTTCTTTACAAAATGTCATCGTTTGAGTTTTAAAACTTGCTGATATGAATTGTACTCCATATTTTTAATAGAACATTTTACGAAGAACCTTTGAATCTTTTTTTTAAATCAAATTTAAAAAAAAAAAAAAAAAAAAAAAAAAAAAACCTTTAAGTTACATTCTTATTGAATATAAATAAGAAAATCATAAAATGTTTATGATAGCCTTGTATCCATAACAGTCGTGATAATACTTTCTTTCATCGCTGCGAAGACATATATATATATATATATATTAACTTTTTCAGGTCCATTTTTTAATTTTTTCAACTGTGGGAAAAATTACTTTTACTAATAAAATTTAATAATCATTCAATTGCTAAAAATTTTAATATTAAAACTTTTTAATAGTTAATAAAATTAAAAGTAGCTATCACTAAAGTTGAAAAGTTAGGGTTTATCGAAATTTAGTGAATAGGTCAATTACTGAAACCTGACGAATACGGTTATTTTGCGTAATGTTTAAGAACTTTTAAATATAAGTGTTGGATATAGGAAAATGGCATTTAGTTAATCAACAGTTGCACGGTGTACGTTACCCTCAATCTTTTCAACCACCCATCAGAACTGTCTTTTTGTTGCCCTTGAATTCCAAAGCGAGAAGAAGGATCACATGAGTTTCCATTTCATTCATTGATTCATTCTTGTTTCATATAGGAATCTTTTGTCTGCTCCCTGGAAATTATCCCATTTATGAATTTCTGTGGTTGTTGAAATATTTTCCTATCCTCTTTCAGCTCCCCTTGTGAATTCGGGAATTTATCGCCCTCCCCCTAACTAACAATGAACAAAGACGATGACAAGTAGAAAAGGGCAAACCTGCTACCAGTTTTTTTTTTTTTTTATTTTTTTTTTTTTAAGTTTTCAATATAGTTAAGTCGTAATCCTCAACATCCGGTCACGGTTAAAGTTAAAGCTAATGTCAGACGAACGTTTATTTGAACCCCTTTTTTTTTCTTCTTACAGCCTTCCTACAATGGTTGTGGAATGTGCAGGATGGAAAAAAAGTGTGCAAATAGACTGCAACGCTTTTTTCCTTCTTACAAACTTCCTACAATGGTTTAGGAATGTGCAGGATGGGAAAAAAGCGTGCAAATAGAGTAGACGTTCGTCTGACATTAGCCTAAACCTTCCTCTGCTGTACATAGTGATATAGCTTTGCCATGTCTCTTAGGACCATACTTCTTTTACATTCTCCATCTTTATCATGTCTAGAATTTGCTTTGTCAACGAAGCGGTAGGACACTAAATTTATTGAATGCTCTGTGTGCCATTATTTCCAGGGTTACATTTAGCCTCTGGCGCTCCAAACTCTAGAATGGTCTGCTTACGAGGCCATTCCACCAGTATTTCCACAATGATATTCTTTTGACCCATTTTAAACACATATTATATCTCTACTCAATAAAAAAAAAATTTGGGGTCACTATCACAGTTCATTTATATGAAATCATGCGCATAAGGCACATAGGGTGAAATCGTTTATTAAAAAAACATTAAGGCTGTTCTCAAATCCAAAAGGGCAACTTTATGACATAAGTTTTAATTTATTTTTGTTTTCGAAAATGCAATGAAACTAGCAGGCGTTGTTGTTCAGAAACTATATGTAATCTAACTGTATTTTCCCATTTTTTTGCAAACACAATAGATCTTTCAGAAAATAGTGTCAAAGTGGGCGTTTTGAACCGAATTTCCGCGCAAAAGTTGAATAACCACTCAAGGAAGGGTGAAAAATGCCTTTGTCATGTGATCAAAATCGCTTATAACTCAATAGGTAATTTATTTATCCAAAAATGGAAAACACAGTTCGATTCCAAATCGCTTCCATAGTCAGGTCATCCAAAATTAGAAAGCCTGGCCATGGAAGAGATTTGGAATTGAACTTTTCTTTCCATTTTTTGATCAATCAATTACCTATTGAGTTATGAGCAATTCTGATCACGTGACAAAGATTTTTTTCGCCCGCTCTTGAGTGCTGTTTCATCCTCCGCGCGGAAATTTGGTTCAAAACGCCCACTTTGACATTATTTTCTGAAAGATCTATTGCGTTTGCAAAAAAAAAAAAAAAAAAAAAAAAAAACGGAAAAACAGCTCAATGACATAGTTTCTGAATAACAACACCAGCTAGTTTCATGCATTTTCGAACAAAAATAAATTAAAACTTAGGTCAGAAAGTTGTCCTTTTGGATTTGAGAACACCCTTAACTTACAAATGAACTTTGAAAACTTTATATGCACCTTGACATCTTTTCAGAACCTTATCTATTAGCATATAATTTCTTTTAATGTGTATTTAAAATTCCATAAAAGATAGTTAATCAGATGTGGAGTTGTACCAATCGATACCAGGGTCTCATTTTCGTGCAATTATCAGCTTCAAAGGTTGTGACCTTCACCTTAAGGGGGTCCGGGACACAAAAATTTTCAAATTTTCAATTTTGTTTTAATTGGATTAAAACTTTCTCTGCCCTTTTCTGCTTAAAATGATGTTTAAATCATGTTTCTATCTTAATTAGAACAGGAAATATTATTTTTTTCTTTTTGGTTTGTTTTCAAAATCTACCTTTCAAGCTATGGTTGTCAAGGAAATGAGTTCTTGTGAAATTGTGTTTTTCTTCATGATGGGTTTTTTCACCATTTTTCATCATTGATATTTAAATTGTTATAAACGAAGAACCGTTACAGATAAATGGTTCAAACTTGGAACATATCTTTTTCAATAGCTTTACTTGAATTTAGATTCAGCAAATTAAAAAATATATATTACTTTTGAAAATATGATTTTTTTTATAAAGTTACGTCGTTTTTTTTTTCTAATTTTTACTTTAAATATTTTTAATTAATATTTTTTAAAATGCTGAATCTTACTTAAAATTTATATATTTCTGTCCTTTTAAATGAAAAAAAAATTGAAATTCTATAAATAATATTTCGAGTTATAAAGATTTTAAACTACCCCACTTTTTTAACAAAATTTAAAGTTTAAAATTTTTTTTTTAATTATGAGAAGTTTTATCATGCGGTTTTGTTTACAAATAATATGGTTAACCATCACAAAAACTTTCAAAATTTTAACTCAATAAATAAAAAAAAATTTGAAAATGTGTCTCGGACCCCCTTAAACTAATTTTTTTTAATTGCCTCAAAATTTAATTAAAATGTTGCTTTTGATATTTTTATGTTACAGTTCAATCTTCCATCCTTTTTCTTTCTTTCTTTCTTTTTTTTTTTATCATTGAAAATGTGTGATCATACATGATTTGTTCTACCTTTACCCTTTTCTTTTTTTCGAAAATTAATGGTATTAAGCAAAATCTATTACCTAAGTCTGTTCTCAACTGCTCTACACAACAAGCGCAAAATGTTTTTACACATTTACAAATTATTTTTTTAACGGAAAGGTATAAAATTGGAAAGCCTGACCATGGAAGAGATTTCGAATCGAACTGTTTTTCCCTTTTTTGATCAATCAATTACCTATTGAGTTATAAGTGATTTTGATCACGTGACACGGCATTTTGCTCCCTAACTGGCTGGATTTTCTTCTTTCGTTCGGAAGTTCAGTTCAAAATTCCAACTTTGACAGCATTTTCTGAAAGATCTATTGTGTTTACAAGAAGAGGGAAAAAACAGTTCGATGACATAGTTTCTGAATAACAAAACCTTCTAGTTTCATGCGTTTCCAAACAAAAATGAATTAAAACATGTCAGAAAGTTGACCCTTTGGATTTCAGAACAGCCTGAAGGGTGTTCTCAAATCCAAAGGGGCAACTTTATGACATAATTTTTAATTCATTTTTGTTCGGAAACGCATGGAATTGGCAGTTGTTATTATTCAGAAACAATGTGATTGAAAGACTTTTTCCATTTTTTTATAAACGCAAAAGATTTGGCCATGTATTGTCATATTTTTTTTTTCAAGAAAAATTATGGTCATTTTTTTTCTCTATTCTGCCGAGAAAATCGGAGTTCTTACTTTTACGACTGCTCTTTCATCTTCACCTAATACTTCATTTATAATGGTTGTTTCATAATAATGGATGTCTATCAGAAGAAAATTACTCGGTTAAAGCAGAAACTCGGATAATCGAGACTCTACTGTACTTATAAAAGAAGAGAAAAAGAAACTGAGCACATATAAATTTCAATATTAAAAACTTCTTTATTTCGTTAAAACATATGATAAATTTGTTTTAATTATTAATGTTACGAAATAAAACTAATTAGAAATACAAAATAAAAACAATTGAATTTGGGGAATTTTATTCTACTCCTGAAGTATATTGATTTTTGCTCATTAAAATTTTATGTGACATCATTCACAGCATATGTAGCTTATTTTTTTTTTTTTTTTTTTTTTTTTTTTTTACGATTAACCGACTCGCCATTCAAGGACTAAAATTATTGAATAATGTTACGAAATAGAGTTTCTTATATTTTCAAATTCATTATGCTTACACATTCCAATGCTTGCATTAAAGGCATTTTAGATCGCAGGTATTAAATGCAGGAGATGAAATTCAAACTAATAGACGCAGTCGTGCGCTCAAATTCTTTTCATTCGATCTTCTTTTACGTAATTAACTATCAGATTAATTACGCGTTTGATAGAGGGAAATATGCTTTGTAATTTTCAACTGTTTGATAACACCATTTTTATCGGGGTCAAGAGAAGGCTTTTAAAGTTTTGATTTATAAAATGATATGTGATTGTTTTAATATAAAAAATATAAATAAAATAACCATGAATCTAAATATTTTCGAATGTGAAATCTCGAATATATATGTCTCTAAATATCGAAATATTAGGGGCTGAACTTATATAACGTTATCAACTTTTTGGTAATTTTGGACCCCTACCCCTTACGATATCATAAGTTATCATCCTTCGACCCCCCCCCCCCCCCACCCCGCAATAATATCGTTATCAATGTCTAAAAATTCTTTTGATTTTTGGAATTTTTTCTTTTGTTTGGAGTAATATACAAATATGGTTACATTTATTCTTCGCATACTTTATTGATTCAAAATGAAGAGAAGTTAATAAAATATCACATTATAACAAATAACACGTAAAAGAAATAGTATTTAAAAGAATTTAATAACAGCTTTTTGTTACATAATGCATTAAATAGTAATAATGTCTTCTTGCACTTCACACCTCAAGGGGGGGGGGGGGCACACATAACTTCTTACCAACAAAACAGGTGGACAACAATATTTTCACTTTTATTTACTAGTAAACACAAGTATTATTTCAAACATATTTCGCATAGGGTTACTCGAACAGCAGATTTTAGAATTATACACTATATTGCCATTAATGACCGGCAACTTTCACTTTTAGGCATTTTGCCGAATATTTGGAAATATACTTGACAGATTCTTCTGGAATTTCAGGATTGAAAAGAACAGGTACGACCTCATATTTAGCAATGTCAATTTGATAAGGGGGGCAATTAGGAAGCCAACAAAAAATCAAAGAAAAAAAATAATACTTGGGATTACCCTGTAAAATAAAATGTACGAAATGATCTATCGCTACCGAATATAAATAAACAGACATTGTGCAATATGTGTATTCTTTTGTGTAAGAATAGCACGTATATTAATAGAGATATAGCGATTTATTTAAAAAAATGAAAAAATTCTTGCATGTTTTTTGCTTATAACATGCAGGGTTTTCAACCAAATTTAACTCCGGTTTCAGAAAAATTGACAAAATATAGTAGAAACAATATAGTGCAATTGAAATATAAGTATATTACATATTTTAAGAAATATGAGCAGTTGTGTCAAATAATTTTTATCTGCGCATGCGCGAACGATAACAAGGATTATTTATTTTACATAATTTAATAGTCAACTCTATAGAGCAACTTATTAAAAAAAATCTAGTCAAATATCGTAAAAATTCAGAAAGATATCGGCGTTAGAGTGGGCAAATTTTTAGTTGTTCTCTAAAAGCAGCTGAATGATAAGGGATTTTCCACAAATTGTCATTTTTAATTTCAATTTTTTTTAAATTTTAATTTTTTATTGATGCTTTAGTTCTTGGATAACCACCAGAACGAGCCTGTACCATTATCAAAAGAAGTATCAAAATCGAAGCATTTTTTCCAAACCTACGCGTTAAGTTAGTAGTCGTAAAAGTTAGTACTCAACTAAATACTAACTTTTTTCTGAAAGTCAGTTAATAAAAAATGACAATTTGTGTAAAATCCCTTATCATTCAGCTGCTTTTAGAGAACAACTAAAAATTTGTTCACTTTAACGCCGATATCTTTCTGAATTTTTACGATATTTGACTAGAATTTTTTTAGTAAGTTGCTCCATAGAGTTGACTATTAAATTATGTAAAATGATCCTTGTTATCGTTCGCGTAAAAATTATTTCATACAACTGCTCATATTTCCTAAAATATTTAATATATTTATATTCCAATTGCTCTGTATTGTTTGTACTATATTTTGTCAATTTTTCTGAAACCGGAGTTAAATTTGGTTGAAAACCCTGCATGCTATAAGCAAAAAACATGCAAGAATTTTTTAATTATTTTAAATAAATCGCTATATCTCTAATAATATAAGTGCTATTCTTACACAAAAGAATACACATATTGCACAATGTCTGTTTATTTATATTCGGTAGCAGTAGATCATTTCGTGCATTTCATTTTACAGGGTGATCCCAAGTATTATTTTTTTCTTTGATTTTTTGTTGGCCCCCTAATTGCGCCCCTTAACAAATCGACATTGCTAAATATCAGGTCATACCTGATCTTTTTAATCCTGAAATTCCAGAAGAATCTGTCAAGTATATTTCTAAATATTCGACAAAATGTCTAAAATTGAAAGTTGCTGGTCATTAATGGCAATATTGTGTATATGAATACACATATGACAGAAAAATAGGAATGCCAAACATTGGGATATTTCATATTTTGGAATTAAATAATTTCATAATCATTTAAAGATTTTAATAATAACTTTGTATTCTCATAAAAATAGATAAATAGATAACAGATTTAAAAAAAAAGATAACATACTATTTTGATGTAAAGAACAAGTTACAAATTTAAAAAAAGAAAATTTTGGTTGGATCAAAAATGATAACGATATCAAAAGACAAATCCCCCCTCCCCCTAGCGATATCCTACGATATCATATGCCAGACCCCCCCCCCCCTAAAATGATAACGTTATATATGCACAGCCCCTTATATAATAATCATTTGACACCGGTTGAAATAGCGTTAAGGAAATTTCCAATGTTTTTTTTATTTATTTATTTATTTATTTATTTATTTATTATTAGAATAAAATCAGTGAAAATGAAATCGTCTATAACGGAATCTTGTCTTAAACGAAAACATTTCATGGTTCCGAAAGAATACCACGCAATTATGCTTGATAAAACGGAAACCTGTTTAAAACAGAATTTTTTCGCTCCCCAGCGATTCGTTTTCACAGATTTTATGGTATAACACAGTTTCCAACTCTCCGTTTTTTCTCAAGTCGTAAAATACATACAGTACGAGAAAGTTCATTTCATATATTTTTTTAATTATGTATCTTGTTTCTATGTGATTACTTATTTGATTTCATTTATTAATTTAAATGTCTGATTCAAACAATGTTTATTTGACTTTAAAAAAGATTTTAATGTATTACACAGTTTCCAACTCTCCGGTTTCTCTCAAGTCGTAAAATACATATGGTACGATAAAATTCATTTCATATATTTTTTTAATAATGCGTATTGTTTCTATGCGGTTACTTATATAATTTCATTTATTAATTTAAATGCCTGATTCAAACAATGTTTATTTGACTTTAAAAAAGATTTTATTGTATTACACAGTTTCCAGCTCTCCGTTTTTTCTCAAGTCGTAAAATACATATGGTACGAGAAAATTCATTTCATATATTTTTTTAATAATGTATCTTGTTTCTATGCGATTGCTTATTTGATTTCATTTATTAATTTAAATGTCTGATTCAAACAATGTTTATTTGACTTTAAAAAAGATTTTAATGTATTACACAGTTTCCAACTCTCCGGTTTCTCTCAAGTCGTAAAATACATATGGTACGATAAAATTCATTTCATATATTTTTTTAATAATGCGTATTGTTTCTATGCGGTTACTTATATAATTTCATTTATTAATTTAAATGCCTGATTCAAACAATGTTTATTTGACTTTAAAAAAGATTTTATTGTATTACACAGTTTCCAGCTCTCCGTTTTTTCTCAAGTCGTAAAATACATATGGTACGAGAAAATTCATTTCATATATTTTTTTAATAATGTATCTTGTTTCTATGCGATTGCTTATTTGATTTCATTTATTAATTTAAATGTCTGATTCAAACAATGTTTATTTGACTTTAAAAAAGATTTTAATGTATTACACAGTTTCCAACTCTCCGGTTTCTCTCAAGTCGTAAAATACATATGGTACGATAAAATTCATTTCATATATTTTTTTAATAATGCGTATTGTTTCTATGCGGTTACTTATATAATTTCATTTATTAATTTAAATGTCTGATTCAAACAATGTTTATTTGACTATAAAAAAGAGTTTATTGTATTACACAGTTTCCAGCTCTCCGTTTTTTCTCAAGTCGTAAAATACATATAGTACGAGAAAGTTCATTTCATATATTTTTTTAATTATGTATCTTGTTTCTATGTGATTACTTATTTGATTTCATTTATTAATTTAAATGTCTGATTCAAACAATGTTTATTTGACTTTAAAAAAGATTTTAATGTATTACACAGTTTCCAACTCTCCGGTTTCTCTCAAGTCATAAAATACATATGGTACGATAAAATTCATTTCATATATTTTTTTAATAATGCGTATTGTTTCTATGCGGTTACTTATATAATTTCATTTATTAATTTAAATGTCTGATTCAAACAATGTTTATTTGACTATAAAAAAGAGTTTATTGTATTACACAGTTTCCAGCTCTCCGTTTTTTCTCAAGTCGTAAAATACATATGGTACGAGAAAATTCATTTCATATATATTTTTAATAATGTGCATTGTTTCTATGCGGTTTTTCATTTATTAAGTTATACATCTGATTCAAACAATGTTTATTTGACTTTAAAAACAAGAACGTATAATCATGTATCAATCTTAGATTATAAAACACTTTCCAACACATTCAGGATACTATAATAAAACTTCGCAGTTTAATATGGTGTAAAAGGAATGTCTAAATAAATAATTTGTAAAAATCATAACACATTTGGAAACACAATTTCTGAAATTCCCATCAAACGTAGAAACAAAATCTGAATTTTTTGTGCAGCCCGGTATAGGAACTATAGATTTATCGTACAATGCATAGCATGCTAAAATTTAGTTCAGTTGGTAAACGGAGAGAACAGTTGAAAATTCCCCATCAGCAATTTCCATCAATAAACTGAAATATACCACCGATGTTTTGTGCAGCTCTGTATATGATCTATAGAATTGATACTCTAAATAATTATTGTTCATAGCGAGTACTGTAACCGAGTTATTTTGCGTATCCCTGTATATGAACGGTGAATGCTATACACACCATATTCTATAATAAGTATCTTGCAGTCCACCTCAGAGAGATATATAAATTTCAATATGTTTGAAATAGTGTAGCACAAATAAAATACAGCGCAAACGATTTTTCCCCAATAGACCGTCAAGTAACGAAATTCTTTTGAGTGTCCCTGTAAATAAACGATGATTGCTATTCATACCATATTATATAGTAAGTATATTTTAGTACAGTTCAGAGATATGTATAAATTTAAACGAGCTTGAAATTTTGAAACACCATTAAAACCACCTAAAATAATTTTTCCACCTAGGCCGTAATGTAACGGAATTCTTTTGAATGTTCATGTAAGGAACTATATTTGCTACACGATCCAATTTCAATACCGAACATGCTATGGTGAATATCAATAAAATATATAAATTTCACGGCGATCCGACTATATTTACGGGAGTTAGAACACGGGCAGGCAGGCGACAGACAAACGGACAGGCAGACAAACCTAATTCATAAACACTTTTCAACTATATGTTGAAAAGTGTTAAAAGGAAAAAAAAAAGGAAGAAAAAAGAGAGTTTGGCAGGTATTACATTGTATGGTATTACCGTTTTGTGTGTGAGTACGTATTTTAGTAATCAACATTTTATATTTTTAACATCTATGTGTAAAATTTTGACAAAAATGTTTGCGAATGACTTTTGAAATCCAAATTTGCTGCTTTCTAACATAATTTATAAAATCATTTTCATGTGTATCATGCATAAAATTTGTTATTATTATTATTAAGATTCAAAGAATTTGGATCAAAGAATTCAAGCTTCATTTTAATACAAAAATGAAACATCTTTAATAAAATATTGCCAAAGTTGATATTTTACAATAATTTTAGAGACAAGAAAATTAAAAAAAAAAAAAAAAAAAAAAAAGTCATCGAGTAATTATTTGCTAAAAAGAAAGATGCAATCTTTGTAGTGAATCGATCTTTTCTTTCATGCCTGTCCACAGCAACAAGATTTTTAGTGACTATTTAAAATTTGACATTTAAAAATTCTTCTAGAAAATACTTTGTTGTGTAAATTAATATAGTCTTTCAGATATTTTTGATATAGTCTTTTGCCCTCTTTCAAACGTTTTTTATTCCGCTTGACTTAATAAAAAATTGATGATGTAGAAAACTATTCTAAGTAAAAGCATCGTATTTAAACTTATGTCAAAAATCATATGAAATGTACTATGCATGTATTTAAAATTTGATAATTAAAAATTTTATTGAAAATCATAAAAATCGTATGAAATGCATAATGCATGTATTTAAAATTCGATATTTAAAAATTTTATCGAAAATCATAAAAATTTTATGAAATGTACAATGCATGTATTTAAAATTTGATATTTAAAAATTCTTCTAGTAAATACTTTGTTATGTAAATTAATACAGTCTGTCAGAAATCTTTGATATAGTCTTTTGCAATCTTTCGATCATTTTTTTGCTGTGTTTGACTTAATAAAAAAATTATGATGTAGGAAACTATTCTAAGTAAAATCATCATATTTAAACTTATGTCGAAAATCATAAAAATCGTATACAATGTACAATGAATGTGTTTAAAATTTGATATTTAAAAATTCTTCTAGTAAATACTTTGTTACGTAAATTAATATAGCGAATTTCATGCCTGTATACCAACAGCAACAAGATTTTTAATGACTATTTAAAATTTGATATTTAAAAATTCTTCAAGTAAATACTTTGTTATGTAAATTACTATAGTCTGCCAGATATCTTTGATATAGTCTTTTGCAATCTTTCGAACATTTTTTGCTGTGTTTCACTTAATTAAAAATTTATGATGTAGAAAACTATTCTAAGTAAAATCATCATATTTAAACTTATGTCGAAAATCATAAAAATCGTACACAACGTACAATGAATGTGTCAAAATTTGATATTTAAAAATTCTTCTAGTAAATACTTTGTTATGTAAATTAATATAGCGATTTGATCTTTTAGTTCATGTCTGTATAACAACGGCAACAATATTTTAATGACTATTTAAAATATGATATTTAAAAATTCTTCTAGTAAATACTTTGTTGTGTAAATTAATATAGTCTTTCAGATATTTTTGATATAGTCTTTTGCCATCTTTCGAACGTTTTTTACTCCGTTTGACTTAATAAAAAATTGATGATGCAGAAAACTATTGTACGTTGTTTATTGAAAATAATAAAAATCGCATGAAATTCATAATGCATGTATTTAAAATTCGATATTTAAAATTTTTATAGAAAATCATAAAAATCTTATGAAATGTACAATGCATGTATTTAAAATTTGATATTTAAAAATTCTTCTAGTAAATACTTTGTTACGTAAATTAATATAGCTAATTTCATGCCTGTATACCAACAGCAACAAGATTTTTAATGACTATTTAAAATTTTATATTTAAAAATTCTTCAAGTAAATACTTTGTTATGTAAATTACTATAGTCTGCCAGAAATCTTTGATATAGTCTTTTGCAATCTTTCGATCATTTTTTTGCTGTGTTTCACTTAATTAAAAATTTACGATGTAGAAAACTGTTCTAAGTAAAATCATCATATTTAAACTTATGTCGAAAATCATAAAAATCGTACACAGCGTACAATGAATGTGTTTAAAATTTGATATTTAAAAATTCTTCTAGTAAATACTTTGTTATGTAAATTAATATAGCGATTTGATCTTTTAGTTCATGTCTGTATAACAACGGCAACAATATTTTTAATGACTATTTAAAATATGATATTTAAAAATTCTTCTAGTAAATACTTTGTTGTGTAAATTAATATAGTCTTTCAGATATTTTTGATATAGTCTTTTGCCATCTTTCGAACGTTTTTTACTCCGTTTGACTTAATAAAAAATTGATGATGCAGAAAACTATTGTACGTAAAATCATCGTATTTAAACTTATGTTAAAAATCATATGAAATGTATAATGCATGTATTTAAAATTTGATAATTAAAAATTTTATTGAAAATCATAAAAATCGTATGAAATTCATAATGCATGCATTTAAAATTCGATATTTAAAAATTTTATAGAAAATCATAAAAATCTTATGAAATGTACAATGCATGTATTTAAAATTTGATATTTAAAAATTCTTCTAGTAAATACTTTGTTATGTAAATTAATATAGTCTGTCAGATATCTTTGATATAGTCTTTTGCAATCTTTCGAACATTTTTTGCTATGTTTGACTTAATAAAAAAATTATGATGTAGAAAACTATTCTAAGTAATATCATTATATTTAAACTTATGTCGAAAATCATAAAAATGGTATACAACGTACAATGAATGTGTTTAAAATTTGATATTTAAAAATTCATCTAGTAAATACTTTGTTATGTAAATTAACATAGCGATTTGATCTTTTAGTTCATGCCTGTATAACAACAGCAAAAAGATTTTTAATGAGTATTTAAAATTCGATATTTAAAAATTCTTCTAGTAAATACTTTGTTATGTAAATTAATAGAGCAAATTGATCTTTTATTTCGTGCCTGTATAACAACAGCAACAAGATTCTTAATGAATATTTAAAATTTGATAGTTAAAAATTCTTCTAGTAAATACTTTGTTATGTAAATTACTATAGTCTGTCAGATATGTTTGATATAGTCTTTTGGAATCTTTCGAACATTTTTTACTGTGTTTGACTTAATAAAAAATTTATTATGTAGAAAACTATTCTAAGTAAAATCATCATATTTAAACTTATATCGAAAATAATAAAAATCGTATACAATGTACAATGAATGTATTTAAAAATTTTTCTACGAAATACTTTGTTATCTAAATTAATATAGTCTTTCAGATAGTAAAATCTTCATAACAGTAAAATCAGAATATTTAAACTTTTATCAAAAATCATAAAAATTGCATGAAAAGCACAATGCATGTATTTAAAATTTCATGTTTAAAAATTTTTATCAAAATCATAAAAATCGTATGAAATGTACAATTCATGTATTTAAAATTTGATATTTAAAATTTCCTTTAGTAAATGCTTTGTTATGCAAATTAATATAGTCTTTCAGATAGTAAAATCTTCATAAAAGTAAAATCACCATATTTAAACTTTTATCGAAATCATAACAATCTTATGAAATGTACAATGCATTTTTATCGAAAATCATAAAAATCGTACAAAATGTACGATGCATGTATTTAAAATTTCATACTTCAAAATTCTTCTAGTAAATACTTTGTTACGTAAATTAATATATTGAATCGATCTTTTATTTCATTTCCATGCCTATTACATTAAACAAGAGCAACGAAATTTTTAATGACTATTTAAAATTTTATATTTAAAAGTTCTTCTAGAAAATAAGTTTGTTATGTGAATTAATATAGTCTTTCAGATATTTTTGATCTAGTCTTTTGCAGTCTTTCGAAGGTTTTTTGCTCTGTTTGACTTTAAAAGAAAAATTGACGATGTAAAACTGTTCTAAGTATAACATCATCATATTTAAACTTATGTCGAAAATTATAAAAATGGTATGAAATGTGCAATGCAGTTAGAACACCACTTTTTTCAAATACACATTTTCATAAATCGTTTAAATAAATAGCTGCTCACCTAATTTATTGCATTTTATCGGATTTGAATGCATACAAATTTTTATGACTGATAATTTTTCACTTTCGAAAGTTTAAGTATCCTCATAAAAAAATAGAAATGTTAGCGATCTTATATTTTATGTAGACAAATAAGTATACATATACTCATTAAGGGGCTACTTCACTCACGCAAAAAAACCTGCTCGGTAATGTTAATCCATTGAGAGAAATTTTTAAAAATACCGCGTTTGCATTTCAATATTTTCATAATATATTTTTTTTCATTGGAAAGCCGGGATGGATACAAAAACAGTTTCTACTTTTTCCATTTTGTTTACAGGTTTTATTATTATTATTATTATTATTATTTTAAGGATGCTTTCACTTTCGGAATGGATTTCAAAAGTGAAAGTATCCTTAAAAAAAAAAAAAAAAAAAAAAAAAAAAAAAAAAAAAAAAACCTGCGCGCAAAATTGGAAAAAATAGCCTTTGTAGAGATCAACCTCAGCTGTTCAATGCAAAAAAAATCCCTTTAAAATATTGAAATGCAAACGAGATATTTAAAAAAAAAAATCTCCCATTGGATTAACATTAGCGAGCAGGTATTTTTAGCCCCTTTAGCAAGAATATTAAAACAAACCTATTTTTTTTTCATCTTTATGTGAAAACATCACAATTAAAATGAAAACAATTAATCTCACATTAAAATACTTAATTGTGAAAATATAAGAAGATTAATTGCTTCCAGCGATATTATTTACAAAACATAAATTTCGAAAATTCATTCTTCAGAAATGAATTTCATGGTAATTCATTAAGATTTCGTTATATGATTTTTATCAATCGAAAGAAAATCAAAAAATTATGTAAAATAATGTTAAAACCACGTTTTTTTTTTTTTTTATTGCTTTGTAAAATTTCAACAGTAGAAGTTCATTGCAGAAAGTCTGTTTTTTTTTATTAAACAGATAATAACTAATTATTATTGTATTGTTTATTACTTTGTAATTATTATTCGTAACATTTTGTTCCGAGCATTATTATGCACTTACATAACAATTCTACATCCTACTATACATTTTGGAATTTTCAGCACTTACTGTTTTCATATAATTCTTAAGTAATTTCATTATTAAGGCTGTTCTCAAATCCAAAGGGTCAACTTTCTTGCATAAGTTTTAAATCATTTTTATTTGGAAACGCATGAAACTAGAAGGTGTTGTTATTCAGAAACTATGTCATCGAACTGTTTTTTCCGTTTTCTTGTAAACACAATAGATCTTTCAGAAAATACTGTCAAAGTTGGCATTTTGAACCGAACTTCCGGACGAAAGAAGAAAATCCAGTCAGTAAGGGGAGAAAAATGCCGTGTCACGTGATGAAAATCGCTTATAACTCAATAGGTAATTTATTGATCAAAAAATGGAAAATCAGTTCGATTCGAAATCGCTTCCATGGCCAGGCTTTCCAATTTTATATCTTTACGTTAAAAAAATAATTTGTAAATGTGTCAACACGTTTTGCGCTTGTTGTGCAGAGCAGTTGAGCACAGCCTTAAACAGAATATTTAAAAAAGATTTATTAGACATATGAGAATAAAGATTGTGAAATTTACTATCTGCGAAAAACAAACAAATGGAGAAATAAATTAAGATTATCAAATGAAAGAAAGAAGAGAAAAGATAAGAAAACAACTGCAAAAAGAATGAAAAATAAACGTAAAGCCAATCCTTAAAACAGACAGGAAGACAAATTCTCTTGGTCTCTTCCTTCATTGCATCACTGATTCAATTAATGGGTTTTTCACATACAGGTAATACAGAAAACTGGAAATGGACACAGATAATCAAACTCCCCATCTTATTTCAGAAAAATAAATTCTTTCTTGAAGTAGGTCATCTTATGAGGGCAAAATGCTGGATGAGTTCTTTTGTAATGTATGAAGAAAGTGAATAATTAGTAATAAATTTCGACTTTTATTATTATTATAATATATATATATATATATATATATGTATAACCATTAATTAAACATTACCGACCATCATCAAAAACCGCAATATTGTGAATGAAATGACAATCAAAATGGATGCCACAAACCTATAATATAGAACTGTATGTATAAAATAAAGTGCCTTATACTTAATTACAAGAATTAATATGGAAGAAAAAAAGAAGAATATGGATACCGAAAAAAAATTGAAAAACTTATATATTGAATTACGTTTTCAAGAGTACAGAATTCAATGATATAAGCAAATCGGTTGTTTTCTGTGAGAAAAAAGCTAAAAGCTGAAATTTTTTTTCTCCTGTACCCAAACAACCAATATGATTAAAAGAATAGTTTCAAGATGAAAACAGAACATTATCAAATGGCATGAAATGGAAAAAACAATACAACCCTTTAAATATTTAATTTATAGCATAAAAAATATAAATATTACACCACATACCGAATAAAATTGATTTTCAAAATATCCTCTTGCACATGGTATCCAAGCATGATCAGATTAAGGTGAATAAAACAATTAAGTTAACACAGAAATTAATTATATATATATATATATATATATTTATATATATATATTTTTGTGTGTGTGTGTGTGTGTGTATGTCAAGTGTCGAACAAGGTGCAGTTAGAAAAAAGTGCAGATAGAAATGGAAATTAAAAAACAACGAAAATTTATACTTGTCATTTCTTCATCTCCCTTTTTTTTTTCTTTCTTTTCTTTCCGATTATAAACTTACAAATTGTTAAAATGTTCACGAAATCATTTTTATCCGCTAATAGTTTGCAGATCTATATTTCCTTTAGAGAATATTGTTAAAATGAACGTGTTACAAAATAAAATAAAAGACTCTCTGGATCAGTAATTATCAAACAGTGAACCGAAACACAGAGGAAGATTACTCGTTAGGTTAATTATATATCCCACAGTAAAACATGTTGAAATGGACCCTGTATATAACGGAATTCTGAACTAAAGAAGAAAATATCACCATGGTCAAAAAGAGAAGAATACAATACAATTACAATAATAATTACAATAAGTATATTCCTGCTAAAAGGAAATCTGCATAAAGCAATTTTTCATCCAGTCCCATGCGATTGGTTTTTAGCTGTTTTGGCTGTTCTCAAATCCAAAGGGTCAACTTTCTGACATAAGTTTTAATTCATTTTTGTTCGAAAATGCATGAAACTAGCTGGTGTTGTTGTTCAGAAACTATGCCATCGAGCTGCTTTTTCCATTTTTTTGCAAACGCAATAGATCTTTCAGAAAATAGGGTCGAAAAGGACGTTTTGAACCGAGTTTCCGCGCGAACGGAGAATAAACACGCAAGAGCGGGTGAAAAACGTGTTTGTCACGTGATCAGAAACGCTTATAACTCAATAGGTAATTGATGGATCAAAAAAAAGGAAAGAACAGTACGATTCCAAATCGCTTCCATGGCCAGGCTTTCCAATTTTATATCTTTCCGTTAAGAAATGAAATTGTAAATGTGTCAAAACGTTTTGCGCTTGTTCAGCAGATCAGTTAAGAACAGCCTTAAAGGAGAAAGTGAGGGGGAAACCAGATATCTTATTATTAGTTTGTTTTTAAAGCCAGAAATTAAAACCTTGAGTACCCCGTACACATCCTAGTACGATAATATCGTTAAAAATATCTGATTTGATCATCACATTTTTATTAATTAATCATTATCTAGTAAAAGATAAGTAACCCCATCAAGTCTTTGTAATTTTGGTTGGATTTACTTCAAGTATTGTTTATCCGCTCTTAAAGCATTGTTTCCCAACACCCGTTTTTATCCAACGTAGGATATTTGGTCTTACCCCAAGAGAATGAAAATCGGAAAGCGAGGCGTAAAAATATAGCTATAAATGCTAGCAACAGTTTCATTGTCAGAAATAAATTTTCATATACACGAAATAATTTTTAATATTTCAGTAATTTTAAATGTCTTTATATTTAATAATATTGAAAGCTAGCCATTAAAACACAAAACTGATAAAAAATAATAATAATAAACTTTTCAATACAGAAGTTACATAAATTACAATACGGCGATAATGTACAGCTCGCTTCTTCTTCTTGCCTAGAATTAAGGCTCTTCTTAACTGCTCTGCTCAACAAGCGCAAAACGTTTTGACACATTTACAAATTCATTTTTTAAAGGAAAGGCATACAATTGGAAAGCCTAGCCATGGAAGCGATTTGGAATTGAACTGTTTTTTTTTTCCATTTTTTGATCAGTCAATTACCTATTGGGTTATAAGTCAATTTGATCACGTGACAAACACGTTTTTTGCCCGCTTTTGAGTGCTTTTCTTCCTTCGCACGGAAATTCGATTCAAAATGCCTATTTTGACACTATTTTCTAAAAGATCTATTACGTTTGCAAAAAAAAAAAAAAAAAATGGAAAAACAGCTCAGTTACATAGTTTCTCAACAACAACACCAGCTAGTTTCATGCATTTTCGAACAAAAATAAATTAAAACTTATGTCAGAAAGTTGCCCTTTTGGATTTGAGAACACCCTTAAGCATTTCAACTAATTACCTGATAAAAGACTGCTCAAAGCAAATCAAAATTGAGATATTTAGTTGTTTCACCAGATTACACGGTTTTACAATGCTTCTATCTTTTTATTATCGCCATGATTTAAGGCTGTTCTCAACTGCTCTGCTCAACAAGCGCAAAACGTTTTGACACATTTACAAATTCATTTTTCAACGGAAAGATATAAAATTGGAAGGCCTGATTATGGAAGCGATTTGGACTCGTACTGTGTTTTCCATTTTTTGATAAATAAATTGCCTATTGAGTTATAGGCGATTTTGATCCCGTGACAAAGACGTTTTTCACTCTTTTTGAGTGGTTATTCTTCTTTCGCGCGGAAATTCGGTTCAAAACGCCCACTTTGACACTATTTTCTGAAAGATCTATTGCGTTTGCAAAAAAAAAAAAAAAAAAAAAAAAAAAAAAAAACGGAAAACACAGTTCGACTACATGGTTTCTGAACAACAACTGCTAGTTTCATGCATTTCCGAACAAAAATAAATTAAAACTTATGTCATAAAGTTGCCCTTTTGGATACGAGAACAACCTTAAGGCTGTTCTATAACGCAAAGGATCTATTTTCTGACATATTTCTGAATTCATTTTTGTTCAGAAACGCTGGAAATTGGCAGGTGTTTTTACTCAGAAACTATGTAATCGAAAGACGTTTTCCATTTTTTGGTAAACGGAAAAGATATTTCAGAAAATACTATCAAAGTGGGCGTTTTGAACTGAATTTCCACACGCGACACCGAGAGACAAACCTGAAAAACCGGTTGTGATGTGACCAAATCGTTTATAACTCAATAACTAATTTATTTATCAAAAAATGGAAAACTCATTTCGAATCCAAATGTCTGCAATAGCCAGGTCTGCCAATTTTATGCCTTTACGCTGAAAAATGAGTCAGAAAATGTGTCAGAAAGCTTCGCATTGTTGAGCAGGGGTTTCGAGAACCGCCTAATAGCATTCTTCTTCTTCTTTTTTTTTTAAATGTATAGATTAATGATATTTCTTTTTTTTTTTTTTTTTTTTTTTTTTTTCGATCTACAGTCGTGGAAAAAAAAGTAAACAACCCCTACTAACCCTGAGATAAATTATTGTAGAAGAACCAAACGATTGGAAATAAAGTCTACTTTTAAATGATGTATATAAAATTTGCTTAGGAGATCATCTACGTACTAAAACGAATCCAAACTTTGTGTTTTTTAATAGCAGTACCAAGTTTCACACCGTAAATAAATTCTACATCCTTCAATTAGCCTTAAAAAATTTTCATGAAATTCGTACGATTAGTTAAAAAAAAAAAAAAAAATTATTATATTTAAACGAGCCTATTTTAGGGGCTGTATCTGTATCCAAATTGAAGTTCGGTACTCGACTGTTGAAAAAGAACAAAATGGCTATGTCACTTCTGTTAATGTATTATTCCTTGCCAAATTATCATTTCTCTAGCTTAATATGTTTCGATAAAATGAGTAAGATATATATATTTTTTTAAATTATGTTTTTCTGCACATCATGGACGGCTCCTTAAATCATCATTTTGACTTTTTTTTTAAATGATAATTCGAAAACTACTTGGCAGAAAATTTTTAAATAGGGAATTTGAATATAACAGAACATAATAAACATAAATCTATCAAAAAATTGTAGGTTGCAATTCATAATTTTTTCGAATATTAATTTCATAATTCATAATTTATATTATAAATAAATAAATAGAAATGCTTAATTCATCTTTAAAAGTTAAAGTTAAACTTACACTAAGTGCAAAATTACTTAAAAGATGACACAGTATTTAAAATGTTAAATTATTTTAATACCTTAGTATACTTTCAACTATAAAACATAGTCTTCTAGGAATATAAGAAATACAACAGTTCCTCCGAATTTCTCGTTATATTCCTCCAAAGAAGACTATGTTTTATAGTTGAAAGTATACTAAGGTATTAAAATAATTTAACATTTTAAATACTGTGTCATCTTTTAAGTAATTTTGCACTTGAGTGTAAGTTTAACTTTATATTATAAAATTTTTAAATTACAAATTCAATGTACTTATGTTTGGGATTTTCACTGTTATAGCCACACACAAAATTATCACAATAGGATTATAATTTCAGGAGATATTAATAAAAATATGAAAATGTAATTTAAGATGAGGAGCTCTAAATTTTGAATGTTTATAATTCAAAACCTATTATCCAAATGAATTGAAATTCCGTTTCTAGGCACAGTTTGAAGCGAAGATTTAAAATATATTGTCAAAAATGGATGTTGCCATTAAAAAAAACAAAGTTTGGTCTGGTTTTGATTTATAGAAGGGCCCTTAAGCAAATTTTATACACATAATTTAAAAGTAGACTGTTTCTAATCATTTGGTACCAGTAATTTTCTTCTATTATAATTAGTTGCAGAGGTAATAGGAGGTGTTTATTTTTTTTTCCCACGACTGTACCTTCTTCTTAAACAAAGTATGTATTTTATTATTCTTGTAGAAGTTTCCACCATAGGGGTTCTATTATTGCTGTTAGTTTCAATTGTTCGCTAAGATTGTTCTTCACTTTAAAAATCTCACATTATATTTCAGTTACATGGGAGAACCAAGTTTGGTTGTTTTAGATCTGAATCACCTGAAATTTCATGCACAAAAGGAACGAAAATTATTTTGTGATTGTTACGATGAGCTTCAAACGCGTTCTCGATGAACACGAGAGGTGAAGATCAATAATCTTACGAGATTTGAAGATGGTTTGGATTGATAATAAGAGTCTATTTTAGAATTTTCTGCACATGTTAGGTTTCGCACTAACTTAGGAATAAAGCTTTTAAGGATACTAGAGATAATGATTGTACTAACACACGCACATGCACCGTTTTGTATAATGAAAGAAATATGAGCTTATTGAGTCAAATAGATGACGTCCGATTATACAAGGATACGCGACTATTCTCATACAAATTTTCAGACCTCAGCCCGCGGTAAATTTTGCTAGCCATCGCCGACGCACGCACACACACACATGCATATTTAACTTAATTTCAAACTGATGTTTTTCTTGAATTATTCCTTGTTTGCTGCAGTATTTCTGGATCTCGTTTTTTCTAGAAATCGTTCACGATTGAACTAGTTCAACTGACATAGTTGCGCCAAAAGTATGGCTCAAACCGGCGCGATCGAATTAATTGAATTAATTCAAATGGTGTCAATCCGAAGAAAATTTTCGATTCTTTTTTAGCATTCAGTCAAAATAAGGCCCCGGGCGGTAGCATCATACATTGAGATCTATCAGAACCTTACATATGAAAAATTTTAAGCTGATGACGCTGAAAATTTAGGCGTAAAGTACGAACATTTTCTTTCAATTCTACGCCCCCCCCCCCCCCCACACACACACGCAGAGCAAAATTATATCTCATGATCTAGCAGAGCCTTTCAAACGAAAATTGCTGATTGGTGAACATAGGAGCGAAATACAGATTTTATTTTATTGTTTTATTATTATTATTATTATTTTAATCAGCTTCGTGGCCTCCACGGGTGAAACTATATACCTGAATTTGTGAAAGCCTTGCAGATGAATTTTTCAAGGATGATGATCCTCAACTTATTAGCAGACTGACATAGATCCCCCTATCCCCCTTCGGATCCCCCTGAGCATAATTATATCTTATTAACTGTCAGAGCCTCATACATGAAATTTTGTTGGTTGGTTAATTTTAGAATATAAAGGCAGAATGCAGAATACTTTATTGAAAATCCGCCTCCTGATTTATCTTAGGACCCATTTTATGCAAGGCCTTACAGATGAAATTTTCCAGGATAATTTTCAATTGCGGCATACGTAATTGTATTCTTAGACATCTTCTTTCACCTTATTAAACGATGAAGTTTCGTTACAATATACTAAAAGTGTCGAAAAGTGTTTCATAATCTATGCTTAAGGCGGTTCTCAAGTCCACTACTCAACAAGCACGAAATTTTCTGACACATTTACTTACTCATTTTTTAACGTAAATGCACACAATTGGCAGGGATGACTCTGGAAGCGGTGTGGAATCGAAAGACGTTTTCCATTCCTCGATAAATAAGTTATTTATTAAGTTATAAAGCGATTTTGGGTCGCGTGACAACTTGTTTTTCTCCTCTCGCTGAGGGGTTTTTCTCCTTTTCTCCGGGAATTCGGTTCAAAATGCCAACTTTGACAGTATTTCTAAAAGATCTCTTGCGTTTACCAAAAAAAAAAAAGTCTTTCGATCATATAGTTTCTGAATAATAACACCTGCTCATTCCATGCGTTTCCGAACAAAAATGAATTAAAACTCGTGTCATAAAGTTGCAGCTTTGGATTTGAGAACAGACTTAACGCCGAATTATTATTATTATTATTATTGTTGTTGTTGTTGTTGTTGTTGTTGTGTAACCGCCGGAACTATTTCAGAACTTGACTAACTATAAGTTAAACTAACTATAATGATCAAAAAACATTTCTCAACAAAAAATTATGACTCCTTTACAAAATAATAAAAAGTTATAGATGACGTTAAATAGCAACAGCGTGTTTTTTCTCTTTTAAAACATTTTAATTGAAAAGATTACTTTCAAAGGTGAAGAATTCTTGGAAAATAATGTATGTTATTCTAATTTAAATAATGTGCCTTGGCGATAAATTGTAAATAACCAATTATATTTAATCTTTCAAAGAACGACGGAAAATAAAGTTTTTGCAAACGCAATTCGTAATTAATTTTATGTCGCCGAACTAAGTGCTATATCGCCGGATATTGCAACCATATTCGGCCAAGGGAGGTAAACAGACAGCGTCAGGCTTTTACCTACTATCTCCTTAAACCTTCCCGAAGTATAGGTTACTTGAAGATTTCTTGAAACAGCAAAATTCTCAACATTTCCAATTTTCAGATCTTTGTTTTTTCTTTCTTCTAAAGTTGCAGGTGTTTTTTGTTAACGCTAATTCTAACCTGCCTGAGAAATACCTTTTCCCTAGAATTTTTCAGAGAAGAGAAAAATGTCCTCTTCTAAGCAGTAGTATATTTCCCATCCCTGTTTTCCCTTTGAAATGGGCGAGGGGTGAAGACCAGGCTTCCTCTCTTCTCTGCACTCCTTATTCACAGAAAAACACGAAGGGCGTTGGCCGCAGCTCTCTAAACTCCATTGTTCGGCTTAAGCATGTGGAAGGAAGAATCCAATACCAAACTTCGATGACTTTTTATTTGTTCTCTTTTATAGAGATTTCAATTTTTAATTTGTTGGAGAGTAGCACTTAGTTACTGGCAAATATGAAAGGATGTTGCGCGATTAATCAATCAATAAAAACACAGTAACCTCTCGTTCTCAGAGAAGATCGTTTAAAATCGCGAGCAATTGAGAGTAGTGCTGTAAAGACTCTTGTATCGTAATATTTTTTAATGCAACACATGTGCATTTCATACCTAAGTGGATGGGGAGCAAAAAAAGAAAAAGAGTAGAGGACTGCCTGCACGGTCCCGGGCCGAAAAAATGAAGAGAAAATTTCCAACGGGTCGGGCCGGCGGATTAACGAAAGTTTTTTCAACGGACCGAGCCGAGCCGAGCCGATGAATTAATTATTTCAGCAGACTCGGTCCTGGTCCGGACCAAAATTTAACATATTTATGTTAATTTTCCCCATAAATATGTATGCAGAATTCGAGAAAAAAAAATCTTGGAGAAAATGAGTCGGGTCTGTTTTCATTAATTTTTGCCCGGGCTTAACTTTTAATTTTTAAAACGGGTCGGGCCGAATCAAGATAGCTTTCGTTCTGGCCGGAGCCGGGTCCCAAAATTCCGGCCCGTGCAGACATTTAGGGCTAAGTTGGACATCGTTTCAATACCCTACTAGATGAGTTTTAGCTATTATATGTAAATTTGTAGTCTGAAATCCTATTTTTTGTGTTCAAAATATATCACAAAAGCTATAAAAATTGTATATAAAAAAGTTTTGAAATTATGAATAATTATTTGTGTTATTATCAAATTATGAATAAAATGAATATCACACTTTTTTTTTACCGGGATTTAACTAGAAGCCCTCGATCTAGAGCACTAGATCTTTATAACGTAAACCTGCCAAAAACGAAAAATGGCTGACATATGATAATAAATAAATGAATAAAACACTTTTTAATTGAGCACTTCCAGTAAAAATACTGATTATTTACTGAAAAGTGTCAAACCTGTTAAAATGGACCTCTGCATAACGAAATCCTGCCTACAACGTTAAATGAATAATAATTAATAAAATTGAATAATAAATAAATAAATGGCTAACGTATTGAATAAATGACTAGTTTAAACAGTTACAAGTAATACGAGTAAATATTATGTAGCAAATTCAATATCATGTGTGAGGTCGAAATCTGCCTGAAAAGGAATCCAGCGTTAAAAGGAAAATTATTCACATATATTTTTTAAATGAATAAACGAATAACAAATGCGTATTTAAAGGACTATTATTTACTACAAATACCTATTATTTATTAAATACAATAAAACCTATTAATACCAACGTGGGTGGTTCTCAAATACCCTGCTCAACAAAGCGAACCTTTCTGGCCCATTTTTAAAAGTAAATTCATAAAATTGGGAGACATGACCATTTAAGTGGTTTGGAATCGATTGCGTTTTACATTTTTTACTAAACAACTTATTGAGTTATAAGCGATTCTTGTCACGTTAAGAGAAGTTCTCCCCCCTTTCTCGCGTGGTCGCGCCTGGAATTTGGTTCATAACTCCCACTTTGACAGTATTTTCTGAAAGATATACTGCCTTTACCAAATAATGGAAAACGGCATTCGATTTCATTTTCTGAATAAGAACACTTGATAATTTCATGTGTTTCCGAACACAAATGAATTCAGAAATGTATCCGAAAGTAGCTCCTTTGGATTTGAGAACAGCCTTAAGCGAAAAATAATCATAATAATAAATGAATTATAAATGAATTAAAGATTAATTAACGAGATATGTTTATGCTATATGCTTATTATTTAATTAATACAGTAAAACCTCTTAGGATGAAACCTGTCTTAACATTATAAATGAAATCACAGAATTATCAAAATTAAAGAGAGACTTACAGCAAATAAAAGGCCCTCGAGGTAGTTTCTTTCTTTTTTTTTTTTTTTTTTTTTTAATGCTCGTTTGTTTTGTTTACAACTTATCTATGCAGAAATATGCAAAATATGCAGAAATTTTGTTGGAAAGTAGTGAACAATGCAAAGAAATAAAGGACAGCGGTCGTATTAAGAAGGTGGCCAATGTGTTAGAAACCATATCCCAACTCTCCTAATATTTTTACAATTCCTCTCTACGCTATTATTGACTCAACTCTATGCAATATTATTGACGGACATAACTGCTGAACCCGAAAAAAGCATGAAATAAAAAAAAATTAAGAAGAAATAGGTGAGAATGATAAAAGTTATAAAAATGATAGAATGGTTTATTTCTCTAAGTTCTTAAATTACAGAAAGGTTTCAGAGATTTAAAAAAAAAAAAATGTTAATTAATCATTTTTATCTCTTTTATTTATTCATAGTTTATTTTTTCTTAATTTCTTAACTTCATTCTTTTCTTCTTGTTAACCCATTTTTTTTAAAAAAAGGAGGAGGTTCTCAATGACGTGTATGTAAGTTTTTTAAAATATATGTATGGTCACCGATTACTCCGAAACTACGCGACCGATTCGTGTGATTTTTTTAAATTATTATTGAAAGAGACTACTCTTGAATTGGTCACATTTAAATTTCATCAAAATGGGTTCTCAACTTTTTTAGAAATTAAAAAAATAATAATAATAACAATAAATAAATAATTAACATCTTTAAAATATTTCATTTTAAACGATTTTAATTTTAAAATATTATATTTTCAACGAACGATTCAAGTGACGTAGCGCCTGCTTGGCGAGAAAGTCGCTACCCGGCGATTTTCCTCCCTCTTTATACGGTTTTGTTTCTAGGATTGATGATTAATAGAGGGTGGGCCAACAATTCCTGACAAATTTTTAATTTGATATAAAATAAAGTAATTAACGTACTAGAGTGCGGTTGACAAAACTGTCAATTTAATAAATCATTTCTAAGTGTCCAGGTAATTGAATAAGATTCGGAAAAGGATTCGCACGCAACTGCTGCTATAGCAGGGCATTGCTTGTGAAGAATTTCAAGTTATTCCACAATTAAATCACAGTTCAC
The DNA here is from genome assembly GCA_963932465.1 of Maratus speciosus. NCBI lineage: Eukaryota > Metazoa > Arthropoda > Arachnida > Araneae > Salticidae > Maratus > Maratus speciosus. The sequence goes on from OZ010788.1 coordinate 234,417,647, forward strand.
GAAATTGTTATAGGGAGAGCATTATTATAAGAAGTCAAGATTCCATTTAAATCATATTAAAGTCATCATATTTCACAAATAAAAGTTTTTACTTTTGTGTTTATCATTTGTAAATAATCATCATCACTAGAACTTTTTGTAGATTATTATTTACAGTTCGAATATATACATAATGTATCTTATTTACATATTTACAGATGAAACATATTTAGTTGCTTTGCTCCTTCTAGAAGTCATGATTCTAAATACAATTAAATTTCCAGCAACTATTTTCTTCTATTAAGAAGCCATAAAGAACAATAGCATGATTTTATGCTCGAGATAAATTTTCCTTTTAAAATTAAAACAACATTTCTTCTAATTTTAGAAGACCAAGAGAAAAAATGCAGTCTACTTACTGCGTTCATATTTTACATTCACAAAACCAACTAAAAAGGAACAAGAAAGAAAAAATGTTTTTTAATATCAATTCTCCCAAACGTCACGTGATCCTTCGCGGCGCCCGCCTGGCTAAGAGAGGCCCGCGAGAGAAGATTGCAAAATATTCCACAAACTCCCCCCCGATGAACAAGGGTTCATCAAAATGGGGATTCAAATAATTAAAGTAGAAATAAAAATTATTCTAAAAAATTATCAGTTACACTATACATAAATACAATACAAATCAAAATATATACTTACATACTGGACTTCAATAAATAATTAAACAATTTAAAAGATTTGAAAACAAGTTTCTGCTACTAAAAATAGAAAGAACAATTTAAATCTATACAAATTTTTCTAGAATAACACAAAAAAATTAAACTAAAAATTAGAAATAATATCAAACAAGAAACTTTCTTTTTTTTTTTTTTAAGTGAAAAAAAATAAAATGTTTAAAGTCAATAACAGAAACAATTCAAGATTTTTTCTAAAAGTCAAATGTCAATGAGAGTTTTTGAGTCTCTAATAATATCAAAGTTTTTTTTTTTTTTTTTTTTCAGTTCTATTAATAAAAAGGTTCAGAGTTTTTTCACTTCTAACTTATACACAAAAATCAATAGGTCTTTTAATGATGGAATTATTTGCCTTCAGTTCGTAAGACCTCATTTTTTTTTTTTTTTTTAAATCTCTGCCCACAAATACTCAACTTCCAGAAAGTTCTTGATACATGTTCATATGCATAAAAATCACATCATATATTTCAAAGTCAGAAGTTTTATTCTGGTCCGTGTAGTGAGCAGATTGCAAGTTGAGAAGATACTCATTTTTCAAGCGCTTCCAAAAATGATTCAGAAGAGTCTCGCGCAAACGGAAGCGTTTCACTAAGGATTCGTTGGTTGCAGGTAAACACAAGATATGTTTTAGAGGTGCTCTAACTTGTTCACCAGGGCGTGCGTTAGATTTCTTCCAGATTGCACGTTTGTTTAGGACTGATTTTATGCGCTGCCTAGGTTTTGAAATCCAAAACTTTTCACAAGTTTGCACTAATGTACTGGGCACTCCTGAATGAAAAACTTTTTCATGTGCATCTTTCACGATTAATTCAGTCAATTTATGTTTTGAAGGAATCACTACGGGATGTTTTTCATAAAATGAGGAGTTAGACTTTTGTAACCGTCCTCGTACCAACAGCAAACCTTCATCTGACAAGATAGGATTTAACTGTAGAAGATTCGAATCTTTAGGGATACTCTTGCTACATTTCAAGCTTTTAATAACTTCAGGGAAACTTTCTTCCTGCACTAGCTTTAACCAAAAATTTTCAGCATGTAACATTTCCTCAGCTGATAATTCTGAAAATTTTCTTTTTTCTACCTTTAATTTTACATTAGAAATAAATCTAAACACCCAAGCAGTTACTCGATACAATTTCTTTAGGGAGCTATACTTTTCAAGATTAAAAATGGGAATTTCATCAGCTTTATTTGTTTGAACAACACAAGAAATGGTTGCTGATTTTCGAGACTTCTCTTTAGAAACATCAGGTAATTGTGTAGCGACAATTTTAACCCTAGGCCACTGATTTTCGGGAAGGGAAAGAAATTCAGGACCATACCACCATTTTTGAGAATTTATTAAATGCTTCACAGAACAACCTCTTGTTATTAAATCTGCGGGATTAAGTTTGCCATCACAATGTCTCCATAAACTAGGATCAGACAAATTATGAATCTCAGCTATTCTATTACTAACAAATGGTTTCCATTTTTCTTTTGGCCCTTTAAGCCAATGAAGAACAATTTCTGAGTCCGACCAGAAAATAGTATTATTTACTTGGATAACGTTCGTGATAAACTTTGCCATTCTGGCACCAATAAGTGCTCCCATGAGTTCAAGACGAGGAAGAGTTAACTTCTTCAAGGGAGCAACCCTAGACTTAGACATTATAAAACTAGTTTTAAATTTATCATTAGAAATTGGATACCGTAAGTATGCCACTGCACCATACGCATTAGGGTTAGCATCAGTGAAAATATGCAGTTGGAGATGCTCCTTTTCCATGATCAGGTTGTTGAAATAGTGTCGGGAAATTTTCAAGTGTGTGAGATCAGGGATTTCTAAAAGCCAATTTTGCCAATTATTTTCTAGTTCACCACAAAAACTTTCATCCCATGATATTCCCATTATCCACAATTGCTGCAAAAGGCATTTGACACGAATAACAAAAGGGGCAATAAATCCGGCTGGATCAAACAACGTAGCTGCAATTTTCAAAACGTTCCGTTTTGTACAAGAATCATTGCTTAAATTTTCTAACAATGGTCGTAATTCTAGTCCTAATTTATCTTCTGTATTGTTCCAGATCAATCCTAAAATTTTCAAGGAAGTATTTGGGGGTTCGGGACTAGAAACAGGAATGTTTTCGTCAACCCATTTTTTCCTAAGTTCCTGAGAATTGCTTTCAAATTTTCTTAACTTCATCCCCCCTTCTTTCAAAATATCAACAGCTTCTTTAGTTAAATTAAAGGCTTTTAGAACATAGTTTTCTCCTGAAAACAAATCATCAACATAAAAAGAAGAATTTAGGATTTCAAATGTTTTATTATGAGAGCTTTTATATTTATTAATATGGTGCTTAATGGTACAAGCAAGGATAAAGGGACTGCAGGTGACACCAAAAGTAGCTCTGGTCATTCTATAGGGTACTATGTTTTTATTCTTATCAAAATCTTCATAATATAAGAATCTAAGATAATCGCGATCTTCCTCGGTTACAGATATTTGCAGAAAAGCCTTTTCAATATCAGCCGAAAAGGCAATTTTATGTAAACGGAATTTCAAAATTATGTCTAAAACATTAGGATTTAAGTTAGGGCCGTGATTCAAACATTCGTTTAATGATAGAGAATCACCATATTTGGAAGAAGCATCATAGACTATGCGCATTTTTGTTGTAGTTTTATCGTCACGGATAACAGGTCTGTGTGGCATGTAATAGGAATTATTAGAATCTTTCTCGGTGCACAATTCTATTACACCCTCATTAAACTGCTCTAGTAAAATGGAGTTATATTCCTTAAATAAAGAATCGTTTTTCAAGAATTTATTTTCTAAACTAGAAAACCGCTTCTTTGCTACTTCAAGATTATTTCTAAGTAATTCGCGAGAATCTTTCCACAATAATTTTGCTTCATAACGCCCATTTACGAATTTTAGATTTTCTTTAAATTCTTTTATTACCTCATGATCGGTAATGTTCTTTTCATTGCTTTCAGCAATGCCAATTGATTCAAGATCCCAAAATGCTTTCAGTTGGGTATTTATATTTTCAACTGAAACACGCAAACAAGCTACTTCTTTTTTATTAGACTCTATTTGCCCTTGCACCGTATGACCGAAAATAGTTTCTGCAACGTATAATTCTTTTGTCAATTTTCCCTCGATTCCCTTTAATATTTTCCACAAAAAGTCAGACCCTAGCAAAATATTTATTTCCTGTTCAAGACCTGTATCAGCAGGCTTAAAGCCTCTTGTTCTCATTATGTCTAGAAGTTCTGGTTCTAGTGTTTTCACAGAAGCCCCAGTTATATTATCAACCACAAGAGCTTCGATATTTATCGAGTTAATAGGTTGCACAACACTGGATAATTCTAGAGCAACTACTTCATAACAAGATTCATAAGGGCGTCTCCGCCCAAAAGGATAAACTAATAAATTTTCTCTTCGCAATGGCTTCAATTTTAATTTTTGTTCTAGAGATCTCTTCACAAAACATTTTTCTGAACCACTATCACATAAAACGCGAGCCAACAAGCATTCCTTACCAGCAGACACAGAAACTGTACAAGTCTGCAATAATGTTGCTTTATTTTGTTTATATTTTTGTTCCGACATCATAGATACAATTGCACCTTTCATTTCTTTTTCAGGATTTTCTTTTGCTGTTTCTTTAAAACAAAACAAAGTACTATGGGTAGTGTTACCACATTTGGAACAAGGGTTAATTTTTGTTCTACAATTAATTGATAAATGGGACTTGTAAAAGCATTTGTAACAGCGACCTTCTTTCTTTAATTTATATCGTTTCTGTTCATCAGTGAATTCTGAACAATTTAGTCCTACATGATCAGAAGACTTACAAAATATGCAAAACTGTTTTGTAGATGTATTTAAAGCAGCAGCTGAAGGTATATTTTTCTTTTGCGGAAAATTTTGATATTTACTTGAAGGATTTTCATATTTAGTTTTAGAATTTTCATAAGTCTTGGTTTGGGAATTGTTTACTAAATTAGTAGCTTCACGACATCTTAATTCCGTTTTAATAAAATTTATTAAATCGGTGACTTCACAGTCCTTATCGGGGTCACGTTTTCGATGGAAATCTAGTATCAAATTTTCTGGTAATAACCTTAATAAAATTGGTAGTAATAAATGGCCGTAAGAGCCTGATGTTACTCCTAACGCATCAAGATTTCTCATACTAGTTTCAATATTATCGTACAGCTTCCTTAAAGAAATAACATTGTTAGAGGATTTCACTGGTTCAAGATTTAGAATTTTATTCATGTAACAGTTTATGATATTTTCCCGCCTACCATACCTCTCTTCTAACAATTTTAAACAAGTAGAATAATTTTGATCTGTCAGTTCAAAACCAGATACAATATTATATGCAGGACCAGACAACAAGGATTTGAGATATTGGAATTTTTCAATTTTTGATAACGATTCGTTTGAATCTATCGCACTAGTAAATAAATTAAAAAATTCTAAGAACTGGCTTGCATCACCAGAAAATTTTTCTATATTAAGTTTAGGAAGCTTCACTGCCGAAACTGGTTTACTTCCGATTTTTGAACCGTTACTTGATTCTAGTACAACTTTTGGTTCAGTTTCGATTTTACATTTTTTAAGCCTCATCTTAATTTTAAATTTCAAACTGGATATTTTTTCAGAATATTCTTCTACCGATTTTAGTTCTTTTTCATATTCAGTTTTTTCCTGAATTAGCTCATCCATTTCGGAATCTAATTCCTTTAGTTGAGCTTCCTTTTCATTTACGAGCTCTAATGATTCCATTAATGAGTCGCAATCAGTTTTATCAATATCAACAGATAATAATGTATCACATTTTGTGATTAATTTTGTAATGGCTGCACGAACAGTAGCTCTTTTACTTTTTAACTTATCAGGCTTATCCATGTTTAAATTTAAATTCAATGTCCAAAATAAATGATCATGAAAAATGTATATTTTCAAAAAATCAACAGTCATGCAGAATAATAAAGGTATTTCTTACCTTTTTTCCCGGTTGTTGAGGCACCAAAAACTTGAAGAATTTCAAGTTATTCCACAATTAAATCACAGTTCACGAAATTGTTATAGGGAGAGCATTATTATAAGAAGTCAAGATTCCATTTAAATCATATTAAAGTCATCATATTTCACAAATAAAAGTTTTTACTTTTGTGTTTATCATTTGTAAATAATCATCATCACTAGAACTTTTTGTAGATTATTATTTACAGTTCGAATATATACATAATGTATCTTATTTACATATTTACAGATGAAACATATTTAGTTGCTTTGCTCCTTCTAGAAGTCATGATTCTAAATACAATTAAATTTCCAGCAACTATTTTCTTCTATTAAGAAGCTATAAAGAACAATAGCATGATTTTATGCTCGAGATAAATTTTCCTTTTAAAATTAAAACAACATTTCTTCTAATTTTAGAAGACCAAGAGAAAAAATGCAGTCTACTTACTGCGTTCATATTTTACATTCACAAAACCAACTAAAAAGGAACAAGAAAGAAAAAATGTTTTTTAATATCAATTCTCCCAAACGTCACGTGATCCTTCGCGGCGCCCGCCTGGCTAAGAGAGGCCCGCGAGAGAAGATTGCAAAATATTCCACAGCTTGCCAACATAGTCAATTTCGAATAGCTCACTGCCCTTTTTTACTTTCTTCTATCTTTACAAGAAGAAAATATTGGATTCGTGAAAAATTTTGCCTTCCGGTTTTCGACGGATTTATACGTTTTAGAATGCCCAGAACACGATTTGATGGTTTTTAGAAAATGTCTGTCTGTGAGTCTCTCTGTCACTCTGTGAGTCTGTATGTGACAAAAATCTTGTGGGCGCTCTGTCTCTAGAACTAATGCACGGAATTTCACAAAACTTCATATTTAGTTAGACCTTGATATAAACTGGACCTGATTAGTTTTTGGTGAAAATCGCCTAACAGGTGTCGCTGCTATGCGGCATTTTTCACGATTTCTGCAATAGCTATATCTCAAGAACTACTGCACGGATTTTCATAAAACTTCAGTTTCAGTTAGTTCAAGATATAGTTTGGTGCTGATTACTTTTTGTGAAAATCGCGCAACAGGTAGCGCTGGTATGCTGCATTGTTCATGATTATCGCAATAGCTCTAACTCAAGAAAAAATGCACGATTTTTCATCAAACTTCAGATTCAGTTAGTCCTTGATATAAACTAGTGCTGTTTAATTTTTGGTGTAAATAGCCCAACAGGTGGCGCTGCTGTGCTGCATTTTTCATGATTTCCACAAGAGCTGTATCTCAAGAACTATTGCATGGATTTTCATCAAACTTCAGATTTAGTTAGTCCTTGACATGAATTGACGTATAAATTAGTGCTGTTTACTTTTTGGTGTAAATCGCTCAACAGGTAGCGCTGCTATGCTGTATTTTTTGCGATTTCCGCAATAGCTTCATCTCAAGAACTAATGCTTGGATTTTCAACAAACTTCAGATTCAGGTATACCTTGATATCGTTTAGTGCTGTTTACTTTTGGTGTAAATCGATCAACAGGTGGCGCTGCTATGCTACATTTTTTCAGAATTTCCGCTATAGCTCTATCTCAAGAACTAATGCACGAATTTTCATCCAACTTCAAATTCAGATATACTTTGATATGAATTGGTGCTAAATCGTTGTTATTTCTTGCACTATTTAAATGATATAATTGACGTGATTTATATAGAAGAAAGTTTTGTGATGGCCACAACATACTAGTTTACTTTGTAGTAGTTTTTGAAGTCCTTTCCCCCCCCCCCCCCCGAAAGTTTATAAACTACTCATTTTTTATGCCCATAACGTAGAGTTGATTCAACAGTAGTGTTTTTAATAATATTGCGGAGAGTCGAGATATGGATTCTGGCACATAGGGTATACTTTTTAAATGCTATTGCTGTTTTTTTTTTTTTTTTTTTTTTTTTTTTTTTTTTTTTGCTTCTGCCCCTCATTTCTTTGGGTTGTTAACTATTTTCAACAATACTACGTATTCCTGCATAGCTAAGTTGTAAACGGAACAAATTGGCGTAGTAGAGAAGAAAACAGTCACGCAGACATGCTATTTTCTATGTTTGCTTCCTCTCGTCAGTTTTGAAAGCTATTTTTCATTTATAATGTTTTTCGCAGTAAAATGCAGGTTTTCTCAAATCTAAAGAAGTTACTTTTTGTCATATATTTTTCATTCATTTTTGTTCAGAAGTTCATGAAATTGACAGGTGTTCTCATTCAAAAAACTATATAATCGAAAAACATTTTTTTTTTTTTTTTTTTTTGTGTAAAGAACCGCGAGAAAAGAGAAAAACCGGTTGCCAAGTGATCTTATAACTCGATTTATTTATCAATTTATTTATTTTAATTTCTTTATTTATCAAAAAATGGAAAACCCATTTCAATTCCAAATCGAGTCAGTCAAGTCTACCAATTTTATGTTTCTACGTTTAAAAATGAGAAAATTTGATTTGTTAAAAAGTTTCACGTTGTTGAGCAAGGAATTTGAGAACCGCCTAAACAGATTTTACTACATTCAGCTAATAATAAACGTTTATCATAAACAAAACTCATTAATTAATATTTTATTTATTTAAAATTTACATATTTCTTATTGCATTTGATTACTTTAAGTTTTCGTTAAAATTCGTTCAGTATTCATAGGTTTTTTTCACGTTCTGTATTTATAGGGTTTTTTTAATGTAATTAATAAATTAATTTATTAAATCCGATTAAAAGTCCTGATTTAGTAAATTAATTTATTAGATAAAAGAGGGAAAACACCAGGCATGGAACAAAATAGTGTCCTCTCCAGTATTTAAATTTTGAACTTCCGTATTTTCTTTTCGCTGAAATGCTCTTTTGTCAGTAAGGATGCTTTGACCTCAGTACTATACTTTGACCTTGCCACTAGAATCCCTAAAATCGAAAATTCTCGAATCCGAAGTGGCTACTTTCGTTTCCAAGCTTGGCGAGAGTATCTTGTGACAGTTCAGAAAAAAAAACGTTTTCTTTAAGGCAGTGGTTCCCAACCTGTTATTGGCCACGCCTCACCATAGCTTCTGTAAAATCACGATTCCCCCCCCCCCCTCCTCTTTCCCACACATACATTCTGCAGCATATATCTCTTATTACTGAAAAAGGGATTTTACATTTTTTTAAAACTTATCAAAAATATTAATTTTCTGTCACATGTGTGATTTTAACATAATTCTATAAATGAGGCGATACATTTCGACTTTTATGCCAAAAACTGTTTTTGTTGTGGTCTTTTCAACTTATCTGAATATTTAACAAAAGTGTTATATAGTCCGCATTCTTTTCTTCACAAAATGCTTGAAGAGACTCTTACATTTAGCATTAAAATTTATACTATTGACACATTTTATAATTCTTAGTAACTTATTAAAAGTGGGTAATTTTTTTCTTTCTGTGAATAACAAAACACACAAGAAGCATTTCAAGATTCTGACCTTTATCAGATTTAAGTTGTTATTATTCCCCATCGAAACACTTTTATGAATTTTTTTTCTTCCCGTTTATCATTAATTGATTGCCATGTATTATCTGATTTTAAAATTTAAAATGCACAGTAAAACCTCCCTAAAGCGGCCACGTTCCGTTCCAATAAAAATTGATCGCTCCGAGAGGTGGTCTCTTAATGGAGGTCATGTTTAAATCTAGATTTTAATTGTTGAAAATAGGTAACAATTAATGTTACTAAAATTTATTTTTCACATTAGGAAAAAATATGAAAATTTAAGTATCAAAACAAAAGTTAATTACATACATTAATTATTGCAGAGTTTAAAAAATGAATACATTGACATTTGCTTTGATTTTACAGTTTTATGTTCTATAACTTTTATTTCGAAATTCACTAAATAAATGCATTTTTTTTTTCTTTTGGAAGGGAACAAATAATGACGATTTCATTAATTTATCTATTTCTTTGACAGTTTCCTGACAGAATAGGACAGGGGGGTTTATTGACCGTCATCCTTAATTTGTCATCAGAGTTAAATTCATTGCCTAAAAAGGCACAAAGGGGTTTAAACACTTAAAAGTTACCGGAATAAATAAAAATTCTAAACTTAGTTTAGAAGTTTGATGAATAATGCGCTCTCCGGAATTATTATTCTAATAAAAACTTCTTCAAGTGCCCAGGAAGAAACGAAATTTGTTTCATTTTCTTCAAAGAAATAGGTCGCTCATGGAGGGAGTTCAACTGGGGAGATTTCTGAATAGAGGTATAATTATTAGTATTGAGCCTACGGGAATAAATTTTGTTCCATGAAAAAATGGTCTTTCAGGGAGGCGGCCGCTTAATGGGGGTGGCCGCACAGGGAGATTTCACTGTATATGTTTTAAATTTATTCACTGTGTAGGAGGGCTTGCATTACAACTATAAATAGTTAGATATTTCCTTTTGTAATTTAAGATTTAAAAATTTCATAAAGTTGTTAGTACCACGTATAGATAGTATTGCCAGTATTTCTTAGGTTAAATATGTTGAAGACAGTAAAATTTAGATATGTCTTTAAGTAGTTTCACGCACAAAAGTTTGTTCGTGGTACAGCAAAAAGAAATACAAAACTCATTAAATGAATAATCGAAAAAGTTCAGAAAATTCTAAAATAGAAAAGTAACCAGAAAAATTATAAATATTTTTTAATCTGAAAAAGGGATGTTACGATATTTTTAAAAGTGGCTCATATATCAACTTATTTTTAAGCTTTCGATTAAGAATTAATTTTCAAATTCAACAAAAAAACTTATTTTTAAAATTTTGCAAGTATCACATTTATTTTTAGTCTAAAAGATTACTTTTCCAAAAAACTTGGGTGAGATACAAATTTGAAATTGCCCCCTAAAATGTCAAGTTGCCACCTCCCCCCCCCCCCCGGTGGGGCGTACGCCGCGACTTCACGTTGGGAATCACTGCTTTAAGGGGACAAGGGACCTTCAACTCATGCTTTTATTTATTTTTTTATTTACACCTTAAATGCTATTCAAAAGCACACTAGATGAATTATGGCACATATTTATCACACAAGAAATTAAAAAGAAAAATTTTTGAAAAAAATAAGGAATTTTCCTGAATATTTTAAGCGTTGTCAAAAACCTTCAAAATGTTCAAACCTTTTTCCATCTCCATATCAATTAAAATCCCCAATATTTTTCGTGCCAGTTTGGTTTACGTATACAAATAAAATTATGCATAGTTTTTTAAAACTAAATCTAATTGAAAAAGTTAAAGGTATTTAGGTTCATAAATATGATGCAAAAATGTTAAAAATTTCATAAAATTTAAAAAATGTTTTTTTCTTACCTTTAAATTCAAATATATAAAATTCGATGCACAGTTTTCTATGTATATGTAAACCAAACTGACACAAAAAATATTGGTGATTTAAAATGATGTGGAGTGAGGTTGAGACATTTTGAAAGCTCTTAAAATATTCAGGAAAATTCGTTATTTTTCTCCAAAAAATATTTTTTATATTCTTGTGTGGTTAATATAAGACATAATTCATATAGTATAGATTAGTATTTAAGGTGAAAAAAAAAAATGAGTTGGAAAGTCGCTTGTCCCCTTAAGGCTGTTCTCAAATCCAAAAGGGCAACTTTATGACATAAGTTTGAATTCATTTTTGTTCGGAAATGCATGAAACTAGCAGGTGTTGTTGTTCAGAAAGTATGTAATCGAGCTGTTTTTTTTCCGTTTTTTTTTGCAAACGTAATAGATTTTTCAGAAAATAGTGTCAAAGTGTGCGTTTTGAACCGAATTTCCCCGGCAAAGAAAAATAACCACTCAAGAAAGGGCGAAAAACATGTTTGTCACGTGATCAAAATCGCTTATAACTCAATAGGTAATTTATTGATCAAAAAATTGAAAACACAACTCGATTCCAAATCGCTTCCATGTACAGGTTTTCCAATTTTATATCTTTATGTTAAAAAATGAATTTGTAAATGTGTCAAAACGTTTTGCGCTTATTGAGCAGAGCAGTTGACAACAGCCTTAAATGTGATCATGATAAAAATGGATGATTTTTCTTTTTTTTTTTTTTTCTTTCTTTCTTTTCTTTTTCTTTTTTTTTGCATTGGATAGTTGAGATCGATCTGTACAAAGGCCATTTTTTACTTTTTCAATTTTGTTTACAGATATTTTAATGAGGACATTTTCATTTTCGGAACCCGTTTCAAAAATGAAAACATCCTCATAAAAAAAAAAAAAAAAAAAAAAAAAAAAAAATGCTATTCAAAAGCACACTATATGAATTATGGCACATATCAAAATTGAATGCAATCAAAATTAAAAAAGTAAAAAAAAAAAAAAAGGCTTTTGTACAGATCGATCTCAGCTATCCAAGGCAATTAAAAAAAAATCATTTAAAAATATTGAAATGCAACCGAGATATCTTTATAAATTTCTTCCATATGATTACCATTGGCAAGCGAGTCTTTTCTAGTGACTGAAGTAGCAACACCCAGCCTATAGCCAAAGCCTTCACACCGATTCAAGATGGCCGATCACGAAGGCTATAGGGTTGACTATACAGTGTTGGAAGTAGCCCCTTAATCATCGTGCATCTGGAAAATATTTGTTTCTTTTTATATTTTACATAGTATTAACAAAAAGGTCTTTGAAAACTGTAAAATTAAAAAAAAAAGTTACGAGACATTAACCCATTTATGCCTGGTGTCCTAATTTTGGGACGCTTTCTTAAAAAAAATCCCATTACAAATGGGATTATGATATCCTTTCAAAACTTTGTAAAATATATCCTTAGTATTTGTTTTCAATATTTATTCATAAATGGAAGTGCATTTTTAAGAATAAAAAGGTGATATAAATGTTTGTTGTAGCACAAAGTTGGATTTTCTAGAAATAAAATTCCGGGTAAGAAAAACTAAGATATTTCTTTTATTTTTTTATGAATCATTTTATAAGTGGTATTATTTATAAGACGAAACATTATTTTAGAATACGTATTTTTGCATTTCTTCAGATTTCTATTTTTTTCTTCGAATTTGAACCTTTATATACCGTCCCAATTTTAGGACGCTGGCAAGAAAGGAAAGGGGTTTTCCCCGTTACGGTCTATGCATTAAATGTATGTTTTTTGCCATTTATTTTATTACAAAACGGTTACATATCATACGGATTATTATTTGGCTATAAAATTATTATTCGGATTATTATTTGGCTATTCTTTGTTATTACTATAGGGAAGGGGGGAGGGGGGTAGGGGCTGGACTCGACTCAAGAACGAGACACCCACCCTCCCCACACTTAGCTATTGGCTTAGTAAAAAATTATATAATACCGTTATGTTTTGTACTAGTTTACTATTTGACATCCTGAGGTTACTAATATATATACAGTAGAACCTCGATTATCCGACGTAATTAGGACCGAGCCTATAATCGGATAATCGAAATTTCCGGATAATCGAGAATTTATCAATAATCATCTAGTTCAATATGTAACATCGCCATCGAACTGCTATTAGGACTGTTTAAACAGCTTAATAAATATATAATTATACATGAAATAATTTTATTTGTTTAGAACAGGGACGTGTACACAGGGGGTGGGGGGTGGGGGTGAGGGATCAAGAGTACAATTATATCGGGATCGGATCTGGCGGGAGCTCAAACTACTTTCAATGGAATTCGAAGAAAGGGGAACCAAAGTACATATATCTACTCGTGGTTTTGAAAGGAACGCTTGCATACACAAGGAATGTAAAAGTTTAAAAAAAAAAAAAAAAGTTTGAAAAAATTCAAGATATCGACATCGGTTTACGGAGAGTTCCGGTTAAACGAGGTTAAACGAGGGAGAATTTCTGTTGTACCACATATACTATGTGTAAAGCGAATAATTTCTGACAATTTTCTGCAAGTAAATTGGGGGGGGGGGGTAGACTTATACGCGAGTCAAAAAAACAAAAACAAAAAAAAACCCTTCGAATACTGTAAAAGTCTGATTTTTTATGTGTATAACTCATAAAATGGTATATAAAATATACAAATAATAATAATTTACTATTAAAAAAATTTCAATGATTTGTTTTTGTTTTACTTACTAATTTTTCGCATTAGTAAGTGAAATCTTTGGTTTATTTTGTGCAAAATTGAAATAAAAAGTTAGGACTTATACACGGGTTTTCGATTTTTTGCAGAATTTGCATTCAAAAGTTAGAGGGTAGGTGTATATGCGAGTATATACGGTATATATACTCTATTAGTAATTACTGATTATTTTAAATTTCTACTATGCCAATAGCTAAGGGTAGGGAGGAAGGGGTGTTGTTCTCAGCTCCCCTCCCCCTAATAGTAATAATAATGAAATTTTCAAAGTCAAATAATAACCAGAATGATATATAACCTTTTTGTAACAAAATAAATAGCATAAAACATAGGTCTAATGCTTAGACAGTAACGGAGAAAACCCCTCCCTTTCGTGCCTAGTGTCCCAAAATTGGGACGTTTAGATTTTTATATGTTAAATAAATATTTTTTCAAAGAGAATTTTTAAATTATTTTTTACGTTCATTTTACACCATTTACTATAATTAAGCACAATATTGAGTTGAAAAAAAAAAAAAAAATCAGGCACTAATGGGTTAACTAAAGGAACTCATGTTCCATCTGAAAGAATTAATGTAAAAAGCTTTTTTTTCTCTTCTTTCAATCCCTATATATTCACTCTAGATAATGGAAAATAGAAAATTCTCGAAATTAAGTTTAAAAAATTTTTTAAAAAGCTGCAAATAATAATAATAATAAATATTGTTTAACTCTTTTAGGACTGAACGTTTTCTTACGTAACTCGTTACTATTTGTCAAGAAAATCCCATGTAGCTGAAAGCGTTGAGGCTGTTCTTAACTGCTCTGCTCAAAAAGTTTTGACACATTTACAAATTTATTTTTCAACGGAAAGATATAAAATTGGAAAGCTTGACCTTGGAAGCGATTTGGAATCGAACTGTGTTTTCCATTTTTTTAATCAATAAATTACCTATCAAGTTATAAGCGATTTTGATCACGTGACATGGCATTTTCCTCCCCTTATTGACTGGATTTTCTTCTTTCGTTTGGAAGTTCAGTTCAAAAGGCCAACTTTGACAGTATTTTCTGAAAGATCTATTGCATTTACAAGAAAACGGAAAAAACATTTTGATGACATAGTTTCTGAATAACAACACCTTCTAATTTCATGCATTTCCGAACAAAAATGAATTAAGATTATGAAAGAAGAATTCTGAACAGAAAGTTGACCCTTTGGATTTGAGAACAGCCTTAAGAGGCTACTTCAGTCAAGTGAAAAGACCCGTTCGCTAATGCTAATTCTATGGAAGAAATTTATAAAGATATCTCGGTTGCATTTCGATATTTTTAAATGATTTCTTTTGCATTAGACAGCTGAGATCGATCTGTACAAAGGTTGTTTTTTACTTTTTCGATTTTGTTTACAGATATTTTTTATGGGGGCACTTTCATTTTCGGAACCGGTTTCGAAAGTGAAAACATCCTCATAAAAAAAATCTGCAATGAAAATGGAAAAAGTAAAAAACGGCCTGCATACAGATCAATTTCAGCATTAGCGCACGGTTCTTTTCGTTTGACTGAAGTAGCCTCTTAAATATTACTGTCTGAACAATATATAGATGAAGTTTTTAACCCTTTAAAGCATAATTTTTTATTACTATTCATTCCTTTTGCACTTTCACTATTTATGTTAAAACATAAATAGAGATATTTGGCAGATTTGCTTTAATTATCTGTTAAAAGCATTTGATCAAGATTATATATAACCAGTTCAATTAGATTAGTGGAAGAAATTAATGCTTGCCCGGGAAATTCTGTATATCCTCTTCAGTCCCGAAGCTAAAATAAATAATAATACAAATGCTTATTCATTGGGGTTTTTTTTTCAAACAAAATGACATCATAAAGGACAGAAAAACTATCTTTTCTGAAATTGATCCTTTAGCCGCTTAGCAATTTAGGTTCAAAAATATGGATCTAAAACTACAAACCCCCTTAAAACATAAATTTAATAACCATTAACCTAAATTAACGCAATGACAATGTTAAGTGCTTTAAACAATTAAATAATCTACAAATCCTCAAAAATTTTTATTAAAAAAGATTTAAGTTAAATACTTATGAAAATTTCCCACTTTCTTAGTCATACTGTCTTTTGGGCATTTTTAGGCCTTTTGCAAACTCAGATGAAAATAACATTTATTTTATGTGGGAATCAGCTTAAATGCTACCATTTATTCGTTTGCTTTGAACGCAAAAAACATTTAGCTATTATGATGTGATGTGAAAATGTAAAAAAAAATCGGACATTTTAGTTTTTATAAGGAAAAGAACAGAAGTCCCCGTTTGGGGACCCAGGGACCGAAGAAGATATAGGAAGACAGCAGGTATAACCCATTTAAATTTAAATTTACAGCTACAGATGTTAAATCTATTGTCCATGTTCATTTATTTTTTATTATCTTCTCACCTTTTATTCTCATGATAACTTTTATATATCATGTAACGTGAATTAGAAATTGTATGTTTTTAATGTTTTGAATATTTTTATGGAAGAAGGTAAAAAGCTTTACCGGTAAATAAATTATTAGTGTTTAAGAGGTTAATTGATTTATTTTCGTACATTTTAAGTTGATAATTGGCGTCCGCATTATATTCTGAAGGCTGGGTTCTTAAAATAACATCCTTTTTTAATGCTTTAATTAACAACAGTATAGCAGTTTACGATTTACCCCGTGTTTTGTACTAAAGAGTTTCAGTTTATTGCACATTTTTCGAAAAATTGTTCTGTTATGCTATAATGCAGACTATTAAACCTCTTCTTACAATATGGTATAATTTATTTACAGTATGAACAGCAAAACCTGCCGAGTTTCTTTTTTAAGGTTGTTCTCAAATCCAAAGGTGTAACTTTATGACACGTTTCAATTCCTTTTTCTTCGGAAATGCATGAAATTGGCAGGTATTGTTATTCAAAAACTATGTGATCGAAAGACATTTTCCATTTTTTAGTAAGCACAAGAGATCTTTCAGACAATATTGTCAAAGCGGGCGTTTTGAACGGAATTTCCAGACGAAAGGAGAAAACCCACTCAGTGAAAGGAGGAAAACATGTTGTCACGTGAATCTCTTATAACTCTATAAATAATTTATTTATCGAGAAATGGAAAACGTCTTTCGATTTCAAATCGCTTCCATAGTCAGCCCTTCCAATTGTGTGCCTTTACGTTTAAAAATGAGTAAGTAAATGTGTCAGAAAATTTCGCGCTTGTTGAGCAGTAGACTTGAGAACCGCCTTAAGTAAAATTACTTTGGTAGTGCATTTTACCAACAACTCCTTATAAAATACATACCATTACATATTTTGTAAAGGAGGAGTTATTGCGCATAGCTTTGCTGCAGTCATAAAGGTAAAAAGGGAGCCAAGGACAGGGGCGGACTGGCCCATCCCACCACCCCGCTATTGCGGGGTAGGTCAAATGGGTGTAGCGGGCCAAAATAATAATAAATTTTTTGAGTTTTTTTTTTTCAATAAAACTATAAAAAAATTATTTTTAAAACTCAATTTTGTTTTCCTTATTTTTTCGTGAAGCGCTTTTTTTTTTTTTTTTTTTTTTTTTTTTTTGATTGTGTAAGTTCTAATATCTCTTTTACCTCTCCCATCAGCAATCTTTGGAAGATATGTGCAAATTACTCATTTTACATAGAAGCAGAGAGATAGGGGATAAAGTAAAATGCCCATATGCTCAGTGAAAGGTGGAAAATTGTTCGGCCGAATGGGTCTGCCTGCCGACATTTATGTAATAGTAAAAGATAAGCAAAAATTAGCTTACATATCTAAGTATGATCGACGGATCAAGCATCTTGAGAGGCGAGTATTAGCGTATAGAGAAAATGAGAGTAGGTAGCGGCAGACTTGAATATTAGAGAAGTTAAACACGGCATTTTTTTTTAGAATTGGTAATCCTGTTATGTAAATACTATGATAAAATTTTGCGCGGTTATGTAGCACAGGGTATAAAGAGAAACCAATGAAGAAGATCGTCAGAAAGTATGAAGAAGGCTAGAATAGAGCAGAAAGGAGAACAAAATGAAAATCCTAAGCGGCATCGAAGAGGTTCATTGATTACATTCCTGTCCGTGTCACTTATGACTAAGTTAATATTGCTTATCTCTCCATTCAGATCAGGGAACTGGAACGCTATTTTAATTTTAACCCTTTCAGGGGCAAGGTACTTGTATTCGTAAAATGTTCAAATTATTTAATGACACCGGTATTAAGGGTGTTCTCAAATCGAAAAGGGCAACTTTCTCACATTTTATTTTTGTTCGAAAATGCATGAAACTAGCTGGTGTTGTTTTTCAGAAACTATTTAATTCAGCAGTTTTTTCCATTTTTTTGCAAACGTAATAGATCTTTCAGAAAATAATGTCGAAGTGGGCGTTTTGAACCGAATTTCCGCGCGAAGGGAGAAAGCGCACTCAAGAGTGAGCGAAAAACGAGTTTGTCACGTGCTCGAATTCGCTTATAACTCAATAGGTAATTGATTGATCAAAAAATGGAAAAACCTGTTCCATTCCAAATAGCTTCCATGGCCAGGCTTTCCAATTTTATATCTTTCCGTTGAAAAAAATGAATTTGTAAATGTGTCAAAACGTTTTTCCCTTGTTCTGCAGAGCATAGTTAAGAACAACCTTAACAAGAGATCTTATTTCTAAACAAGTAAAAGTAAATTTTCGCGTACTTAATAAAGACGAAATTTTCATCATAAAATTCTGGTGCTAATGTGGCAATTTGGGATTAAAATTATGTGATGCCGTGACGGCATCACCGCCCTTCAAAAGGTTAAAAATATTGTTCACTCAGAAATTTTTTTGAAAGTATAGATAAATTTATTTCTAACCAAAAAATGCATCCAAGATCCTAAATGATAAAATAAAAGTTACAGAAAAACCATATACCGGGTGCTTCACAGGCTATAGCGAATCTTTTAGTTGAATAACTCTTCAACGGCTGAAGCTAACGACGTGAAATTGTGCATGCATGTGCAGGCACCCAGAGGAAACTTTACAGACTCTGGTTACTGTTGAAGAATACTTTGTTTTCGCCAAAATGTACCGATATTAAATCGAAGTTCGTGTTTTTTTTTAGTTTTATCTTTGTGACTAAAGACCTGTCGAAACACTAAGGAAGTAGTGCATTTAAAATAGCCAAAGGCATCTTCAAGCATATTAAGAGTATTAATTGCCAAGTTTAAATGAACAAATTCAGTTACTGATGATAAAGTGGGCATGAAAACTAAACAAAAGACAGCAAGGATACCTGAAAACATAACCACTGCCAAAACAATAATGGAGGAAGAGCTACCAACATCAACTCGACGCTTGGCTCAACAACTTGACATCATAAGTGTAGGCACAGCATGGAGAATAGTCCGCAAAGATCTTGACATTTTCCCTTACCAAATTCAGTTAAGACAATCCTTCGTCTCAGACGCTATTGAAAAAAAAAAAAAAAAAAAAAAAAACTGGAGTTTGCCATCCATCATGAGGAAAATGATCTATACTGGCAATATCGTTTTTTCCGATGAGGCCCATTTCTGATTGGCTGGCTATGTCAATTGTCAAAATATCCAAATTGGGGCAGTGATAAGCCAGAGTTTCTCGCTGTGAAGCCTCTTCATCTACAAAATGTCACTGTCTGGTGTGCTTTGTGTGCAGATGGCATTTTGGTTTCGTATTATTTTCGTAAAGGCAGTGAATTTTGAACGTTATCGCGACTTTGTGACAACTAAGTCCATTCCTGATGCTTACCACGAACATTGAATCCAAGACACATGGTTTTAGCAGGATGGAGCTCCTCCACATTTAACAGGAGACCTCCTGGACTTGTTCAGAAGTTATTATGACGATCGTATCATCGCAAGAGGCTCCCAAATCGCTTTGGCTATGGATTTTTTTGGCCCCTTATAGACCTGATTTATCACCATTAGTCTTCTTTTTATGGGACTATGTTAAAGATCAAGCCTACAGTGATCGGACAAAAAACACAGAAGAGTTGAAAACAGTGATAACAAGTGTGATAAAGTCAATTCCAACAGACCAACTTACGCAGGTTATCGCGAATTTCGAGCAAACTTTGTTTCATTGTCTCATTAGTTGGCCAACATTTTAAGAACCTCATCTTTTCATTTCTTTTATTCTCAAGTGTAAATTCTGAAATTTTGAAATTTTTTTTTTTTTTTTTTTCCCCATTCAAAAGTTATTCAATGTTTTCTTTTTCTACACTCTGTGACGCAACAACCTTGATTATAAAACATTACGTTCTCGTGGCGAATAATTTCCTTTTTGCCGATAGCAACAAGCGGGGATGTAAACAAACTTATTGTCTTCGGTAAATTCCTATTGGGAGCCCTTCACAAGTAGACATCATCTATTCTAACGATATCCTTGGCTAATGCTGACAGCACAATTGACCCGGCATTGGACCAAAAGAATTTTTTGTAGTACAAAAACAAAATTATCTGAACAGAATTCCAATAAAAAATTTAAAACGTTTTTATTTATTACATGTAGGACTTTTAATTGTTTAAAGTTTACATATTCAAAAAATAAATACAAATTAAACAAGTTAACCTCACTTCCATACAAGATTTTTTTATTTCAAGATGAAATTACAATTAATGGAAAATAAGCGATTACAAAGATGCTAACATGTCTCGAATTGCAGTTAAGTCATCTTCATTGAGTTAGAGCCAAGAGTCGTGTTGATAGACAGTATTCGAACATTTTAACAATGGGGTTGTCAATGGTGGGCCAATGGATAAGTCTAGCGGGTGGGCCAAACGATGCCAGTCCGCCCCTGGCCAAGGAGCATGGGGAAGCAGCCTTTTTACTTTTATTGTAGTTGTCTAATCAAGTCAACACTGGGCTTAAGGCTGTTCTTAACTGCTCTGCTCAACAAGCGCAAAACGTTTTGACACTTTTACAAATTCATTTTTTAACGGAAATGTATAAAATTGGAAAGCCTGGCCGTAGGAGCGATTTGGAATTGAACTGTTTTTTCCATTTTTTGATCAATCAATTACCTATTGAGTTATAAGCATTTTGATCACGGGAAAAACACGTTTTTCGCCCGCTCTTGAGTGCTTTTTCTTCCTTCGCGCGCGAAATTCGGTTCAAAACGCCCACTCACTTTGACAACATTTTATTGAAAGATCTATTGCGTTTGAAAGAAAAATGAAAAAACATATCATAGTTTCTGAATAACAACACCAGCTAGTTTCATGCATTTTCGAACAAAAATAAATTAAAACTTATGTCAGAAAGTTGCCCTTTTAATGTACCCTCTCCGCTATATCTCCAACGAACACTGAAGAGGAACATAACATTGAATTTCGAAGATGGTGATGGTAGAAGTGCATATGGATGGAGCTGTTCTGTTTTGCCCTTGGTGTGAGCCGTTAAACCTCTCCCTCCGGTAGATAGCTCTTGCAGGAGTGTTGAAGTGACCTTGACTTCCTCCTCCGCCGAGATGTTCTCTGAAATCTAGTCGAATGTCAAAAAAATAATAAAGGGTAATCCCAAAGGTACACTTCGAGACAGTATTTTGCAATATGTAAGGGGGGAAATCCGCTTCGAAGAACATCCCGGAGACGTTTCTGTCAAAAAAATGTGTGACTATCTTGTTTATTATAACGTTCTTTTGTTTTGTTCTCGCTCCAAGACCCGGGATAAGTATTTTGTTCTACTTCTCTATTCAAAAAGTTAACATGGTTATGGTAAAGTATACCACATTCCCTCATAGACCATTACCGTCTCAATACACAAGGCCAAATAGGTGGGGAAACTGAAACCCCTTTGACGTCACTAAAGAAGATTACTCGCTTGACCAGCTTGCAGATATCTATTTTCCCACCCTAATGCCAGTTCTCAGTAAAATGGCGTTTAGCTCACCTCGTGAGTTTTGTGAGACGGTAATGCATAGACCAGTGGCGTACCCAAGGGGGGGGCTGATGGGGCTACAGCCCCCCCCGAAATTTTCAAAAGTGATATAGAAAGGTGCTGATTTTTCGTCTTTCTTTTATGGAAATTTTTTTAATTTTTTTCCATTATACAGCGGACAAACCATTCTCATTAGTCCCATATTAGTCCACATTGACAACAAAGAAGAGAAAGGGGGGCTGACGGGGTTATAGCCCCCCCCCCCCTACTCATCCCGAAATAGTCAAAAAATTAAATGAAAAAGTGTTTTTTTCTTACTTTTTAAAGATAAATCTGTAATTTTTTCTTCTGCCATACAGCAAAATAGCCATTCTCGTTAACACCATATTAGTCCAGGTTATATTAGTTAGGGGGCTGATGGAATTTCAGCCCCCTCCTCTCGAAATGGTCGAAAGTGAAATGAAAAGATAGTGCTGAATTTTTTCTGTCTGTTCAAGATAAATTTGCATTTTTCCCCTATCGTTCAACAGACTATGCGCTTCCTTCGCTTTAGTTCCATATTAGTCCATATTGACACCAAAGAAGAGAAAGGGGGTTGATGGAGTTACAGCCCCCCCCCCCCCCCAACCAGAAATCGCGAAAAATTAAATAAAAAAGTGTTTTTTCTTTACTTTTTAAAGATAAATCTGTATTTTTTCTTCTGTCATACAGTAAAATAGCCATTCTCGTTAACACCATATTAGTCCACATTGACATCACAGCATGCCCTAAGATGGGGAGGGGGCTGATGGAATTACAACTTCCTCCTCCGGAAATAGTCGAAAATGAAATGAAAAAGTAGAGCTGATTTTTTTCTGTCTATTTGAGATAAATTTGCATTTTCTCCCCTATCATTTAACAGACTAGCCGCTCCCTTTGCTGTAGTTCCATATTAGTGTACAGTGACATCACATTATACCCGAAAATATAGAAGGGGGTTAATGGAGTTACAGCCCTCTCCCAAAAATTCGAACATGAAATGAAAAAGTTCTGATATTTTCCTTTTTGTTTGAGATAAGTTTGTATTTTTCCTCTATCATTCAACAGACTAGCTGCTCTCTTCTCTTTAGTTCCATACTAGTGCACAGTGATACCACATTATACCCAAAGAGGTGAAAGGGGTTAATGGGGTGTCCCTTTCCTAAATAGTTGAAAATGAAATGAAAAAAAAGGCTGTTTTTTGTTCTTCTTGTTTGAGATAAATTTGTAATTTTTCTTCTGCCATACAGCGAAATAGCCATTCTCGTTAACACCATATTAGTCCACATTGACATCACAGCATACCCAAAGATGGGGAGGGGGCTGATGGAATTACAGCCCCCTCCTCCCGAAATAGTCGGAAATGAAATAAAAAAATATTGCTTTTTTTTCTTTCTGTTTGAGATAAATTTGTATTTTTTTTCTCCTATTATTCAACAGACTAGACACTCTCTTCTCTTTAGTTCCATATTAGTGCACAGTGACACCGCATTATACCGAAAGAAGTAGAAAGGGGGTGATGGTACAGCCCCTTCCCAAAATAGTCGAAAATGAAATGAAAAAAGGCTGATATTTTTCTTTTTGTTCGAGATGAATTTGTAATGCACTTGTTTTCTGCAATACAACGAACTACACGTTCTGGCTAGTCTCATATCAACGCACAGTTACACCACAGTATACCCAATGAGGTGAAGGGGCTGATGGGGTTACTTACTCTTCCGAAATAATCAAATATGAAATGAAAAATAAATTCCAGTTTTTTTTTCTTTCTTTTGAGATTAATTTTTAATTTTTTTCTGCGACGCAGCTATTCTGGTTAGTCCCATATATTAGTGCACAGTGATGCCCCAGCATACACCAAAGGATTCGATGGGGACGGGGGTTATGACGTTACAGCTCCATTCCACCTCTGAAGAGATCGCAGTGAAATGAAAAAGTTCTGATATTCCTTCTTTTTCAGATAAATTTGTTTTATTCTCTGGCATGCCACGAATTTGTTTTTCCTGTTAATCCAATATCCTCCTCAGTCCTGCGACCAAATTTACTTGAGACCTCAAAATCCATTTTCAAATGACTGAAATAACTGTTTTACTCGATAAATGAAAACATATATACTGAGTTCAAGAGACCTACAAATAAATTCGACAAATCTAAAAGTAGTTTAATTTAAGGATTTTTTTAATTTTTCCCATAGTCGGCGGGCGCCAAGATTGTCAATGCGGGGGTATGTTAATGCACATTAACACCACAGCTAATCTCAAGTCGATTTCGTCTAAATCTGAAATCCGGTGCGGAAGAGTTGACTGTAAAAGTAGCTTATTAACTTTCATTTTTCAGTCGCATCTCCATGCCACACCGAAATATGGGGGTGCGGGGGGTTGAAAGGACTAAACCTCTTTTACCTGCCAAAACGGTGAGATTAAATGGTAAAAAAAGTTTACTTCTTACTTTTTAGATCAATTCAATTATATATATATTTGTCATGCATCGCACTTGTCTTTCTTGTTAGTCCCATATTAGTGCATAATGACACCTTAGCTAATCCCTTCAGAATTTTGGTAAGTCGGAAGTCAGGCACACTATATATGTGCGGAAGAGCTGACTGTGAATGATATTCATTAACTTTTGTTTTTAACACTCGATTACTTCCTCGTATCTGTAAGATACACAGTGACTTCTTGTTTGACTGCAAAGACATCTTTGGAGTTCGGTAATGTCCCCTCCCCCCACTTATCTTCCTATTCTGTCTTAACTTTGCAGCCAGTATTTTTCATCTGGAACGGTTTAAAGTCCTTCTTATTACTTGTGCAATGCACAAATAATAAACAAAGTCTTTATTTTATATATGTGTATGAAAATATTTTGTGTATACAAAAAATATTTTGTGTTTGTTACAATATTAATTTATTGTTAAACAAGAACCGTAGCCAGAATTTAGTTTCGGGGATTGGAAGAACAATTTTATAGATTTTATGTTATAATGACTTTCTTTTAAATGAAAGTATATAAAAAAAACCCAGTAACACTTTTCAACAGATTTCGACGTGGGGCGGTCTCAGGATCGGACCCGTGCCCTCTCCCCTTCCCCCCAGATTTGAGTCTGAGTTAAAAAAAAAAAAAAATCTGAAATTCTCAGCAAATTTTCTGAAAGGTTACAGCAGAGGGGGAAAGGAGAGGTAATCCCTTCCTGCTGCTAATTATTTTTGTTGTAGTTTGGGTTAACTCTGTTTATATTCAGGTCAATTTCAGGCT
This sequence comes from Maratus speciosus, assembly GCA_963932465.1. Lineage (NCBI taxonomy): Eukaryota > Metazoa > Arthropoda > Arachnida > Araneae > Salticidae > Maratus > Maratus speciosus. The sequence goes on from OZ010788.1 coordinate 234,442,657, forward strand.
GAGTGGGTTCGGGTTAACCAGATTTCAAAAAAGTTCAGCATATTATTTCAGTTTAAAAACTATACATATAATAATAAACACAGATATTTGTATGTGTTTTTAACGCGATCCTTTGATGAAATACAGGTTTTTATCACGACGCTTTGACGAAATTTGCATTTTCCCCGGACTTTTGACAAAATAAGCTTTTTTCCGCGACCCTTTGACGAAATTCGCGTTTTTTTTTCCGTGATCCTTTGTCAAAATTTGCGTTTTTTCCGCGAGTTTTTGATGAAATTCGAGTTTTTTTTTCGTGAACTTTTGCCGAAATTCGCATTTTTTACGAAACCCTTCGTCGAAATTTGCGTTTTTTTTCGCGGCTTTTTTTGACGAAATTCGCTTTTTTCTCGTCTTTTTGATAAATTTCGCGGCTCATTGACGAAATTCGCGTTTTTTTTATGGAAAAGGTCGTGTTTTTTTGTTTTTTCGCTGCTGTTTGACGAAATTCGCTTCTTTCCGCAGTCTTTTGCCGAAAGTCACGTTTCTCTGTGGCCCTTCTTTGTGACCATGCTTTTTTTTTGCGATCCTTTAACGAAATTCGCGTTTTTTCCGCTTCCCTTTGACGGAATGCATACTTTTTTTAGCATTCTTTTGCCAAAATTTGCGTTTTTTCTGCAGCCCTTTGAGGAAATTTGCGTTTTTTCCGCTTCCCTTTGACGGAATGCATACTTTTTTTAGCATTCTTTTGCCAAAATTTGCGTTTTTTCTGCAGCCCTTTGAGGAAATTTACGTTTTTTCTGAGGTCATTTGCCGAAATTCACGTTTTTTTACGCAATCCTTCGTCGAAATTCGCGTTTTTTTCTGTGGTCATTTGCCGAAATTCGTGTTTTTTAATGCAATCCTTCGTCGAAATTTGCGTTTTTTCCGCGGCTCTCTGACGAAATTTGCGTTTTGTTCCCGTCTTTTTTGATGAAATTTGCGTTTTTCTGCGGCCTTTTGACGAAATTTGCGTTTTTCTGCGGCCTTTTGACGAAATTCACGTTTTTCTGTGTCCCTTTGACGAAATTCGTGTTTTTTCAGCTTCCCTTTGACGGAATGCGTGTTTTTTTAGCGATGCTTTGTCGAAATTTGCAGTTTTCTGTGGTCCTTTGACGAAATTTGCGTTTTTTCTGTGGTCATTTGACAAAATTCGCGTTTTTGCGCAATCCTTCCTCGAAATTTGTGTTTTTTCGCGGCTTTTTGTCGAAATTCGCGCTTTTTCTCGTCTTTTTGATGAAATTTGCGTTTTTCTGTGGCCTTTTAACGAAATTCACGTTTTCCCGTGTCCCTTTGACGAAATTCGCGTTTTTTGCGATCCTTTACAAAATTAGCTTCTTTTTCGCAGCCCTTTGACGGAATGCGTGTTTTTAGCGATCTTTTTTTCGAAATTCACGTTTTTTCCGCGACCTTTTGATGAAATTCGCGTTTTTTCTGCGGCCTTCTGACGAAATTCGGGTTTTTTCTGTGCTCATTTTGACGAAATTAGCGTTTCCTCTAGAATAATTTGACGAAATTCACGTTTTCTCCGCTATCATTTGACTAAATTTGACTTTTTTTTCGCGATCCTTTGGCAAACTTCGCATTTTATCTGCAGCCGTATGACATAATTCCGGTTTTTTCCTTGATCCTTTAAAGAAATTGGAGATTTTTTTGCGAACGATTGACGAAATTGATTTTTTTTTTTTTTTTTTTTTTTTTTTTTTTTTTGCGAACGATTGACGAAATTGATTTTTTTCGGCGACCATTTGTCAAAAATCGCGATAATTTTTTAAGTCCAAATTTTCGGAAAATTCGGAACAAAGTCACCCTTGCACCCCCCCCCCCCCCCCCCTCTGGCTACGGCCTTATTGACAAAAATGATTTCTGTTTATAACACAATGCAACGTGTTTCGTGAGATTTAGAACATTATGAAAATTTAAGTCAGCCCCCCCCGAAATAAAATCCTGGGTACGCCACTGGCATAGACCCAGCTAAAACGTTCAAGAACTCATGCCGAGGTGTTGTGTTAGGTTTCGGTGAAATTTGAATAATGGCGTAGCAATTCCAAAATTATGAAAAGGTCTCAAATAGTCATTTTCAAATAAATTAAACAATTAGAGTTATCAATAATCAATAAAACACTTATGATAATAAATTAATCACTCAAACTAATTAATGCCATTGTCACGAAATCAATATTTTAATTATTTTAGATAAAACTCCAGAAAATTACGATAATCAAATTAAGGCGGTTCTCAAGCTCGCTGCCAACAAAGCGAAATTTTCTGACTCATTTTTAAACGTAAATGCATAAAATTGGCACGCCTGTCTATTGAAGGGATTTGGAATCGAAATAAATTTTCCATTTTTTGGATAAACAAATTACTTATCAAGAAGCAATTTTGGTCACGTGACGGCTGGTTTTTCTCTTCTTCCGAGGTATCACGTACGGAAATGCGATTGAATACGTCAACTTTGGCAGTATTTTCAGAAAGATCTTTTGTGTTTACCAAAAATCAGAAAACGTCTTTAGAATACATAGTTTTTAAGGCTGTTCTTAACTGCTCAACTAGCGCAAAACGTTTTGACACATTTACAAATTCATTTTTTAACGGAAATGTATAAAATTGGAAAGCCTGGCCATGGAAGCGATTTGGAATTGAACTGTTTTTTCCATTTTTTGATCAATCGATTACCTATTGAGTTATAAGCAATTTTGATCACGTGACAAACACGTTTTTCGCCCGCTCTTGAGTGCTTTTTCTTCCTTCGCGCGGAAATTCGGTTCAAAACACTATTGACACTATTTTCTGAAAGATCTATTGTGTTTACAAAAAAAAAAAGGAAAAACAGCTCAATTACATAAGTTTCTGAACAGCAACACCAGCTAGTTTCATGCATTTTCGAACAAAAATAAATTAAAACTTATGTCAGAAAGTTGACCTTTTGGATTTGAGAACACCCTTAAATAAAAAATTTAAAAAAAAACAAAATTTCATGTGTTTCCGAACAAAAATTAATTAAAAAATTTGCCAGAAAATAGCTTCTTTGGCTTTGAGAACAGACTTTAAAGGGTATTTCACTTACGCGAAAACCTCCGCTCGTTAATGTTAATCCTATGGAAGATTTTTTTTTAAATATTACGTTCGTATTTCAATATTTTTAACTGTTTTTTTAATTGGATAGTTATCCAATGCAAAAAAAAAAAAGAAAAAAAAATCAAATGTAAACGAGATATTTTAAAAAATCTCTCCCATGAGATTAAGGGGTCTCTTCACTCACTTGGAAACATCCGTTCGAATTTCTCGTTTAAAATTGAATACTTTTAATCAACATTTTTGCATAAGATAGCTGAGCTCGATCTCTAATAAGGCCATTTTGTAAATTTTGATTTGGTTGTAGATTTTTTTTAATAAAGGTACTTTCACTTTCGAAACCAGTTCCGAAATTCGAAAACAACTTGTCCATACGTTTAACATTAGCAAACGGATGTTTTTATGTGAGTGAAGAGCGAGTAAAATAGCCTCTCAAGTAACAAAAAAAAAAAAAAAAAAGTAGAAGAAGAAGAAGAAGATGAAGAAAAGAAAAAGAGGGGGGGGGGAGTTCTCTAAATGTTTTTCTAATATCCCCATCAATTTATGGCATCTGATTTTGAATTAGCTTCTCTCCTTAAAATTCAAATATATCACCAGATTTTTCTTTTTTCAATGTAAAATAGCATAAAATATACATAAATATACCACTAAGTATAGTACAAATAAGAATATTGTATAAATGCCAAAACTTCCGATTCTCTCTCCGAATAGAAATATTTGCTTTATTTAACAAGAGAAATTTGCGATAAAATAAGGGGAATATTACTGTTCGGAAATAGCGATACTTGGAAACTGGGAAGTTTCGCAGCTATGATATTGACGCAGAAATATGTTTAATAAAATGCTGATTGGATTTAAGCTGAAAGTAAGTCTCTTCATGTTAATTCGGTATTATGTGGGTGTTCATATTGCATTTCACGTCTTATACAGACCCAAAATAGGGAGCCTTCCCGAGCAACCTGTTTGAGTGGGCAGGGATTTCTTTGCAAGGGTCTGGTCATGTGGGCTAATAACCTCGAGTATGCCAGAGGTTCAAGGGGCCTCCAGGGGTTGACGAGAACCTGTCTCCTCTTTAAGGCTGTTCTCAAAATCAAAAGGACAACTTTATGACATAAGTTTTAATTTATTTTTGTTCGGAAATGCATGAAACTAGCAGGTGTTGTTGTTCAGAAACAGTGTAATCGAACTGTTTTTTCCGCTTAAAAAAAAAAAAAAAATATATATATATATATATATATATATTGCAAACGCAATAGATTTTTCAGAAAGTAGTGTCAAAGTGGACGTTTTGAACCGAATTTCCGCGCGAAAGAAGGGTGAAAAACGTCTTTGTCACGTGATCAAAATCGCTTATAACTCAATAGGCAATTTATTGATCAAAAAATGGAAAACACAGTTTCATTCCAAATAGCTTCCATAGTCAGGCCTTCCAATTTTATATATTTCCGTTAGAAAATGAATTTGTAAATGTATCAAAACGTTTTGCGCTTGTTCAGCAGAGCAGTTGAGAACAGCCTTAAGGGTGTACCCAAATCCAAAAGAGCAACTTTATGTCATGTTTTAATTTATTTTTATTCGGAAATGAATGAAACTAACAGGTGTTGTTGAGAAATTTGTAACAGAACTGTTTCTCCCGTTTCTTTGCAATCGCAATAGATCTTTCAGAAAGTATTGTCAAAATAGGCGTTTTGAACCGAATTTCCGCACGAAAGAAGAATAACCACTCAAGAAAGGGTGAAAAACGTGTTTGTCACGTGATCAAAATCGCTTATAGCTCAATAGGTAATTTATTGATCAAAAAATATAAAACAAAGTTTGATTCTAAATCACTTACATGGTCAGGCTTTCTAATTTTATATCTTTCCGTTAAAAAATGAATTTGTAAATGTGTCAAAACATTTTGGGTTTGTTGAGCAGAGCATTTGAGAACAGCCTTAAGGGTATTCTCAAATCCAAAAGGACAACTTTCTGACATAAGTTTTAATTTATTTTTGTTCGAAAATGCATGAAGCTAGATGGTGTTGTTGTTCAGAAACTATGTAATTGAGCTGTTTTTTCCATTTTCTTTGCAAACGCAATAGATGTTTCAGAAAATAGTTGCAAAGTTGGTATTTTGAACTGAACTTCCGAACGAAAGAAGAAAATCCAGTCAGTAAGGGGAGAACAATGCCGTGTCACGTGATCAAAATCTCTTATAATTCAATAGGTGTAAATTGATCAAAAAATTAAAAAGACAGTTTAATTCCAAATCGCTTCCATGGCCAGGCTTTCCAATTTTATACCTCTCCTTTAAAAAATGAATTTGTAAATGTGTCGAAACGTTTTGCGCTTGTTGAGCAGAGCAGTTAAGAACAGCCTTAAGAGTGTCTTTACCCATCATTGCATTGTTGTTACCATCGACAGTTTGATATTCTACACAATTATACTGCACAATCGCTGATGTAAGTTTCCGATGTAAGTTTGAGTTTTAATACTCTATAGAATAAGCCAGCGTTTTTTTTACCTTTTCACCCCACGGCGCATTTAAACATCTGTTGCACGCCAAAATTCTGATGATGAAAAGCACACGATAGAAATGTGTGTATTTTTTAATTTTTACTGACACAAACAAAATATTCCACGAAAAAAGAAGAAAAGAAAAAAAAATACTACTATTTGCAAAAGAAACAAGAAGCCCGAAAATTTCTGACACAATGACAGACTCATTTTTAAACATATAGGTATAAAATTGGCAATCCTGACTATGGAAGCGATTTGGAATCGAAATGAGTTTTCCATTTTCTGATAAATAAATTACCTATTGAGTTATAAGCGATTATGATCACGTGACAAGACGTTTTTCTTACTTCCATGCGTGGTTTTTCATCTTTCGTCCGAAATTCGTTTCAAAACACCCACTTTGACAATATTTTCTGAAAGATCTGTTGCGTTTACAAAAAAATGGGAAACGTCTTTCTATCACACATTTGAATAACAACATCATGTTTTAGGCGTTTCCGAACAAAAATTTCATAAAGTTGTCCCTTTGGATTTGAGAACAGCCTTTAATTCAAAAAACTTATTTTCCCTTTTTAGGGTTCCGCACTTGAAATAAAACGGAATCATTATCTTTCGTGTGTCTGTCTGTCCGTCTGTCATAGCCGTGTTTCTCGAAAACTATGAAACGTGGGAAGTTCAAACTTGCCAGAATTATAAAGGCTATTGACCCACATATTTATATATTATTAGCCATTCACAAGTTACTTGGTTTTATTTTATTTTTTTAAATCTTGTGGAGCATAGTTTGAAAGATTCGTAACACCGAACTCAAAAATATTTATGTTTTAATTTTAGGTATTATATTTTCAGAGATATCGTCTGAAATGTACAGTTAAAGTATGCCCCTCTCCCGCCGCTATGTCCGAATCTATTGAAACTAAAATTATGAAAGAAATTACGTGTAGTGCGAGTTTATTTAATCCTTCCAGGAAAATTATAGCCATATTTTTTGAGAAAATCGCCTTTTTCCCGTTACACACGAAAAACTGCATTGCAGGCATTCAGCGGGTATTTGGGGGACGCTCGAGTCACATATCGATACGGAATGATCGAAGGCGTGTTGATTTCGAAAATATTTGTCGACAATTAGCCGAGATATTAATTAAAAACCTACCTAATTAAACACGGTTACAAATCAGAGCGGCGTTATAGAATTGCGACCTCCTTTCGGATCACGTTTGGGATAATGCCAAGTTTAAACTTTTCTGTAAGGAAACCTTTGTGCGCGAGTAAAACTCCCACTTGATCGATTATTATTAATTACATTTACTGCCATATCTGAGAATATTTTCTTTGAAGATAAAATTTTCGGATAGGTTTTCTCTTCTTTAAAACAAAGCCTAAAAAATATATATATATTTTTTTTTGGTACTTGAGGGCAAGCATTAATTTTCACTCCCTCTCCTCCTCATTTCCAAAATCAATTTATAAGCAGAAGTTTTCGATCCATTGCCTTTTTTAAAATCTTGAAATAACCGCTAGAAAGTATATTAATCTTAATATTTTTTTGGTTGATTTCTTTAAAAATCTACTTGTTGCAATCGTTTATATGTATATAAAAAGCAAATCTTGTCACCACGATAACGTCTGAAATACCGAACCAAATTGAACTTTTATAAGGCCAATAAATTGATCTGCCAGTATATTGGAAAGGGGTTACTTGACTTTAGAGGTCTGCACGGGCCGGAATCTCCAGGTCCCGGTCCCGGCGCTGCCCGAAAGAGAAATAATTATACCGTCACGGTCCGGCTCATTTGTATTTTTACAGTCCAGGCCCGTAATTTTTTATTCGGCCCGGTCCGGATCGTTAAAAATATTGTCTTTAATCTGCCGGTCCGGCGCGTTAGAAATTTTGACTTTATTTTGCCGGGCCGTATAAGATCTCCACTTCACTTACGAGAAAACACAGACTAGCTAAGTTAATCCTATGAGAGGAAATTTTTAAAGTACTATCTCGTTTGGTTCTGAAAGTGGTTTTCCAATTAAAAAAACCCCTGCAAACAAAATCGAAAAAGTAAAAAACGGTCTTTCTAAAGATGGACCTCAGCTATTCAATGTAGGGGGGGGGGGGAGAATAAGAAGGTGAAGAAAAATTTAAAATTATTGAAATACAAACGAAATATTTAAAAATTTCTCCTATAGGAAGGATTAAGATTAGCGAGCCGGTGATTTCGCGTAAGTGAAGTAGTCCCTTAGGAGTTTGTCAGAACCAAAAAGGCTGTTTTAAGTAGCGAAATCTTTGGCGCTTTCTTCGACTATTTTCTCCTGACATGCGACTAATACGAAAGTATCGTTTTAATATATTTCAACATTTTATTTGAATTCATAATTGATTTTTTCAAATAAAAATGCGTTTTGGTGTTGTTAGTGGCCAAGCTAAAAAAATGTTGAATGTAAAAACTATTAGAGTTTCAATAATAATTACAATAATAAAGATTTGCACCTATGTTTTGTAACGTGGGAAGTTCGGGTTGGAATCCCTATCAGTAAAATTAAAAGAAAAGAAAAAGATAATAACAGTTTTCTGCTACTTCGAAACACAGAGAGAATACTGCGACTGATTACGAATTTTGTTCCATCATGTAAGAATGACTATCACGAAGAAGACCGTATTTGCTCGAGCGACCTTGTATGAGTCAAAAACAGTGGTCATCACCATAATAACGTGAAGTAACAGGTTAACTTCCGTCAAAGCGATTCTCGCTTCTTTCTCCTTATCGGTTGATATCACATGGCTAACAATTGCGGCCCACACGCGCGTTACACGTTTCTCTTTACAGTGACGCATCCCCAGAATTTCTTCACCTGTTAGCAGGATGTCGTCTGCTGCTCTCCCCCTCCATGGAGGTAGAAAGCATTGGTGGCATATCACCTGATTTGAAAGAAATTGTCTGCTGGTAGTATTGAAGTATGTCTGCGCTTTTCAAAGGTAATTGAACATAAAATAATAATAATAATAAAACAAGTAACGGAGAAAATAAAGAGCAACAGTAACGAAAAAACAACAACAACAACAACAACAAAAATAATAATAATAACGAACCTTGATATTGCTGCATATTCTTATTTTCATTTTCATTGCCATTAAAATTGTAGTTTGCCGCGAAAACGCAACGGCGGAAATCAGATGCCATAATTTTGCATTTTCTTCATAAAACGGGAAAAAAATTACCTCAATTGCGTCAAAATAATGTAGCTTTTAATTTTTTTCATTCCATCATTTTATGCTTAGGGACCATTTTGTAGATTTTTTGAAATGCTCCTGAACATTATGCTGAATTTTTATCCAGATTAATAATAAAAATCATTACAAAAAAAAAAAAAAAAAAAAAAAAAGAATAAAATAAATAAATAAATAAATAAATAAACTAAAAATAAATAAATAAATAAAGAATCCTTAGATTATGCATTCCCAGCGATTTCCCCTTTTAATGATCTAACTTATTCCTTTTTTTCCTTAAAATATATCTCGCATATTTTAGAAATGTTTTGGAATATGTCTTTAATCTTAATTGTGTGGAATATTTAGCTCAATAAATATTTGCGAAATAAATAGTTAAAATTTGCAAATTTGGATTCTCCAAAACAGGTAGAAAGGGCTATATTGTAGTAAATATATAGTGTATTGCCTCTATTACAAATTTCAATCAGAATCACCAGGCATCATTTAACTAATAACATCACATCATTATGAGCAGTTTTAAAACAAACAATAAAATATTTCGCATTTAAATTATACACTTAATGTTTGTATTACGAGAATTTTCACACACACACACCAAAACAGAAAGAAGAAGAAGAAAAAGAAACAAAAGAAGAGAAAAGAGCGAAATAATAAGAAACAAAATTATTGTAAAGTTTTTCATTTCCAGAAAAAAAAATAAGAAAAAATATTTTACAGAGTTGACTAGTATAGACTTTTGTACAGTGCTTCTCAAAAATATATGGACAAGTGATTTTCTGAAATAGCAGCTCAAAAAATGAAGCCATAATCACGAAAAAAATAATAAGCATATGGAATCACAATATATGTTTATTACAACAACGAAATACGGTATAGGTTTTACAGAATTTTTGTAAAGAAATAAAATTCAAAATAAGCTGTCCCAAAAATATATGGGCAGTGAAGCAAATTGCTTTTATTACCACCGTATCAAAAATTTTTACATTTTCTGTGTTCTGTACATGTGAAGTAACCACTTCGCAATATAAAATCAATGTTCTTTCTTCAATTGTCGAATAGTGGGAAAATGCCCCGCAACGTTCAATTCTCTGCTGCTGCTATAGCTAAAATTTGTCGTCTAAAGGCTCAAAATGTTAAAATTTCTGATATTGCTAAACAAATGGAGAGTACCAGATCCGGAATTTAAGAAATTTTATCAAAAAGTGACAATGCGATTGCAGAACAACGTTCAGGTCGACCAAGAAAAACATCTCTACGACAAGACAGAGACATTTTGCGAGCAGTTTCAACCCAAAAGAAGTCTGTTCGTGAAATTTCGAAGACTAGCGTTTCCTATTACGAGATCTACTGTTCACTGTTGCATACAGACAAATAAAATTCATAAATATAGCAGAATGTATCGGACACCTAGGATGATAGTGCATCATAGAAATACACGCATTCTTTGAACTAAAAAACACATGCCTTGGGAAAATGAATTGTTTAGTGTTTCTTCAGTGCCAAAAAAAAAATCAATTTGGATGGCCCTGATGGCTGGAAATACTATTGGCATGATCTGCAACGATAATCTCGCGAGTTCTTTAGTCGACAACAAAGAGGGGATTTTCTGATGGTGTGGAGCCAACACCTACTTGACACAGTATAAGTGACTTGACACAGTATTAAGAGTATCAAGTAGGTGTTGGTGGAGCGCGATTTGTTTCAGTGGAACAACGGGTATTTGCTCTGAGGATTATTAAAATGTATTTAAAAGCAGTCTACTTCCATTTGGGAACATTTTAGGAAGGGAAAACTGAAAATCCCATGAGGACAATGCGTCGCTTCACACCTGCCACTCAACAACAGCTTGGTTTACGCAGAATCAAGTGACTACTATAGAGATAGACTGGAAAGCCATCAGTCCAGACCTAAATCCAATTAAAAACCTTTGAGTAGTACTTGCACGAGATGTTATGCTCATGGTCGTCAATTTTCTCTATTCAGGAATTAAAGCAACAAATAGAGCAGAATTGGTTCTCTTTATAGCCACACACTAGTTTCCAAACACTAGTTTGAAGCATACTTAATAAGGTTTTCAAGACAATTCACATGAACGGATCCAACATTTGAATTTAAATACAAAATACTCGAAAAGTCCATAACATTTTTAGGACAGCCTATTTTGATTCTTTTACAAAAATTCTGCAAAACCTATACTGTATTTCTTTGTTGTCATAAACTTGTATTATAATTCCATATGCTTATTATTTTTTTCGTAATTATGACTTCATTTTTTGAACTGTTATTTCGAAAAATCGCCTGTCCATATACTTTTGAGACGTGAGACGCACTGTATAAAAGTTTGATCCCAAAATTCAAAAGTTCCCCCAAAGATCAAAGTTTAGTTTTTGGATAAAATAATACTTTTTATTAACTTTGAAAATGGGATAATTGAGAATTTTAATCAATATTGGATAAAATGATTTGATTGTTAGGCTCATTTGATACAGATAACGACAATCAAAGGATCTAACTAATTTTAGTCTTGAAGATAAGAAGAGGAAAACTTTGTTTGAAGTCAGCGCCTTTGAGGGTCTGGAAACGGCGCCAGGCGCCAGGGATGTACATCTCAAAAGGTGCGATTCAGAAGGCTATCACTTATCAATAAACAATGTCATATTTTAGAGACGAAAAATCAGTCTTACCTAAGGCGCCAATTACCCCAATTCAATGATGGGAACACCGACGCGAGCCTTTCGAGCAGGTGTTGCCCGTATACATCCAGAACTTTATCCGAACTAGATTCGAAACTTGCAATGAAAATCTGTTATTGCACTGTCAGAAAAACTCGTCTATATATACTAATTATTCATCAATTTTTAGCAAATAATTTCCGTACTCCTAGAATACATGTTTTACCCGTGAATTCTTCCCGAAAGTCTGAAAAAGAGGGAGAATTCAATTCATTCATAGCGCGCATCAGGGTTAAAGGGTATACGAGGGTATACGACGTGTACCTTCTGGATTTTTAGGTAGATTTTGTATAAAATACTACCTATTGGGATCGTTAATATATTGGAATTTCTGAAAAATTTTTGCAGATCTACACCGATCATGATCCCTAGAACCCGAAACCACCCTCAGTAAAAAACTTTATATATATATATATATATATATATATATATAACCATTAATTAAACATAACCTACCACCGTCAATTATTATGAATTAAAGCTGTAAGTATAAAAAAAAAAAAAAAAAAAAAAAAAAAAAAAAATGTTATAAGAATTATTATGGAAGAAAAAGAAAAAAGTGGACATATATATATATATATATATATATATATATCACTTTCTTCTGGACACCATAACTTCCACAATTCTGCACAAATCTCTTCAAAACTGACACATAAAATCAAGGGACATAAAATCTTGGTCAAGTTCGTTAATGGGCAAAATCGGACCAAGAGGATGGAAATACGGAGGGGTTTTGTGAAAACCGAAAAAAACCCCATAACTTCTTAATTTTTGTACATATCAAATCAGTTTAAAGTTTTTATTACTTCTAAAAATAGGGCCAAAAATTTATGTATCACAGATTTTTGATAAAATTAAAAATGGGCTCAAGGGGCGCAAAAAATAGAGTTTTTGGGAGAAAAAGGTTCCTAACTTCGTCAATTCTCAAGGTATCAAATCCAATTAATTTTATTATACATCTCCTTAATATTATCTACAACTTTTATATTCACAAGTTTTTGATTGGACCAATTCATACCGCAAAAAAAATTAAAAACGAAAACAAAAAGGAGTGTTGAAGAAGAAAAATTTTCATAACTCAGTGAATTCACAAGATATTAAATCTCCATGAATTTATCATATATCTTCTTAATATTGTCTTCAACATTTATATAGACAAGTTTTTGATAGGACCAATTCTTATAGCAAAAACAAATTAAAAATCATAGTGGTTGAAGAAAAAAATCATCTTATTAAGGGTGTATTCAAATCCAAACTGCTTATTTTCTTAATCATTTTTAAATTCATTTTTGCTCTCAAACGCGTCCAGTTGGTAGATTCTCTTATTCAGAAACTATATAATGTACAGTAATAATCGATTTTTTGATAGAGGCAGAATATATTTCAAAAAATGATGTCAAAGTGGGCATTTTGAACAGAATTTCCTGAAGCGATTGTGTTAGAAACGAAAAATATTGCCCAACTGAGAAAATAATTGTTTATTAATCAAGTTTTAATTAATTGAAAGAAAAATAAAAACACATGTCGCTTATAAATCTTTTCAAAAATCACGTCAGCAAGTTTCATATATTTTTTAATTAAAAATGAATCTGAAAGTGTGCCAGAAAATTTCGAGTTGTTGACCATGGAAAAGTATTTTTTTTTAATACCGCCTTAACATGATTCTGATAAAACCAGCTATAATATAAAAATGAAATAAAAACTCGTCAAAAGAAGACAGATAAAACTGTTAAAGTGGATTTATATCGAATCATGATTTAGTTTTTGTTGGTGAAATTAGTATGCTTAACTTCGAAATCTAGCTCTGCCTGTAGGCCGGGTCGGCAGGGATTTTTTTAACAAGCTACGTATGCCTTCTGTTTCTCAAATAAAGCTATAGCGTATACCCTAGCTCTGAACGTTCATTTCTATACCGTACCCTCTGCCTTATGCCTGTACCCTCTGCCTATACCGTATACTCTCTGTTTTTTTTTTTTTTTTTTTTTTTTTTTTTTTTTTTTTTTTAGGTAGATTTCGTATGAAATACTACCTATTGGCGTAGTTCCTATGTTGGAATTTCTAAAAAATGTTTGCAGAACTACACTGATCATGACCCCTAAAGCCCAAAACCACCCTCAGTAAAAAACTTTATCTATCTATCTATCTATCTATCTATCTATGTATGTATGTATCTATCTATATATGTCACTTTCTTTAGACGCGATAACTTCCACAATTCTGCACCAATCTCTTCCAAACTAATATATAAAATCAAGGGCATAAAATCTCGGTCAAGTTCGTTAATAGCCAAAATCGGACCAAGGGGATGGAAATAGGGAGGGGTTTTGTGAAAACCGAAAAAAAAACCAATAACTTCTTAAATTTTGTACATATCGAATCAGTTTAAAGTTTTTATTACTTCTAAAAATAGGGCCAAAAATTTATGTATCACAGATTTTTGATAAAGTTAAAAATGGGCTCAAGGGGCGCAAAAAATAGGGTTTTTGGGAGAAAAAAATTCATAACTTCGTCAATTCTCAAGATATGAAATCCAATTAATTTTATCATGAATCTCCTTAACATTATCTACAACTTTTATATTCACAAGTTTTTGATAGGACCAATTCGTACCGCAAAAAAAAAAAAAAAAAAAAAAAAATATATATATATATATATAAAATAAAAATAAAAATAAAAATGAAAACAAAAAGGGCGTTTGAAGAAGAAAAAAATCCATAACTCCGTCAATTCAAAAGATATAAAATCCCCATGAATTTATCATATATCTTCTTAATATTGTCTACAACATCTATATAGACAAGTTTTGGATAGGACCAATTCTTACAGCAAAAACAAATTAAAAATACATAGCAGTTGAAGAAAAAATCATCTTAGTAAGGGTGTATTCAAATCCAAAGTGCTTATTTTCTGACTCATTTTACAATTCATTTTTACTCTCAAAGACTTCCAATTGGTACTTTTTCTTACTCAGAAACTATATAATGTACCGTAATGGTCAATTTTTTGATAGAGGCAGAATATATTTTAAAACATGCTGTCAAAGTGGGCCTTTTGAACCGAATTTCCAGAAGCGTATTGTGTTGGAAAAATCATCGTATTAAGGGAGTATTCAAATCCAAACTGCTTATTTTCTGACTCATTTTTAAATTCATTTTTGCTCTCAAACGCATCCAATTGGTAGATTCGCTTATTCAGAAACTATATAATGTACCGTAATGATCGATTTTTTGACAGAGGCAGAATATATTTCAAAAAATGATGTAAAAGTGGGCATTTTGAACGGAATTTCCCGAAGCGATTGTGTTAGAAACGAAAAATATTGTCTTACTGAGAAAATAATTGTTTATATATCAAGTTTTAATTAATTGAACGAAAATTAAAAACACAGGTCGCTTATAAATCTCTTCAAAAATCACGTCAACAAGTTTCATGTTTTTCCTATTAAAAATTAATCTGGAGTTATGCCAGAAAATTTCGTATATATATATATTATATATATATTATATATTTCGTATATATATATATATATATGTGTGTGTGTGTGTATGTAACCATTAATTAAACATCACTGACCATCATCAAAAACTGCAACATTGTGAATGATTGACTACACGCCATAAACCAACAATATAGAACTGCATGTGTAAAATAAAGTACCGTATACTTAATTACAAGAATTAACATGGAAAAAAAAAAGAAGAATATGGATTCCGAAAAAATTGAAAAACTTATTGAATTACGTTTTCAAGAGTACAGAATTCAATGATATAAGCAAATCGGTTGTTTTCTGTGGGAAAAAGCTATAAGCTGAAAAATTTTTTTTCCCTGTACTCAAACAACCAATATAATCAAAATAATAGTTTCAAGATGAATACAGAACATTATCAAAGACACGATAACTTCCACAATTCTGCACAAATCTCTTCCAAACTGATACATAAAATCAAGGGGCATAAAATCTCGGTCAAGTTCGTTAATGGGCAAAATCGGACCGAGGGGATGGAAATAAGGAGGGATTTTGTGAAAACCGAAAAAAAACCCTATAACTTCTCAATTTTTGTGCATATCAAATCAGTTTAAAGTTTTTATTACTTTTAAAAATAGGGCCAAAAATTTATGTATCACAGATTTTTGATCAACTTAAAAATGGGCTCAAGGGTCGCAAAAAATAGGGTTTTTGGGAGAAAGAAGTTCCTAACTTCGTCAATTCTCAAGGTATCAAATCCAATTAATTTTATTATACATCTCCTTAATATTATCTACAACTTTTATATTCACAAGTTTTTGATAGGACCAATTCATACCGCAAAAAAAATTAAAAACGAAAACAAAAAGGAGGGTTGAAGAAGAAAAATTTTCATAACTCAGTGAATTCACAAGATATTAAATCTCCATGAATTTATCACATATCTTCTTAATATTGTCTTCAACATTTATATAGACAAGTTTTTGATAGGACCAATTCTTACAGCAAAAACAAATTAAAAATACATACTGGTTGAAGAAAAAAATCATCTTATTAAGGCCGTATTCAAATCCAAACTGCTTATTTTCTTACTCATTTTTAAATTCATTTTTGCTCTCAAACGCACCCATGGTAGATTCTCTTATTCAGAAACTATATAATGTACCGTAATGATCGATTTTTTGATAGATGCAGAATGTATTTAAAAAAATGATGTCAAAGTGGGCATTCTGAACAGAATTTCCCGAAACGATTGTGTTAGAAACGAAAAATATTGTCCTACTGAGAAAATAATTGTTCATAAATCAAGTTTTAATTAATTGAACGAAAATTAAAAACACAGGTCGCTTATAAATCTCTTCAAAAATCACGTCAGCAAGTTTCATATTTTTTCTATTAAAATTGAATCTGAAAATGTGCCAGAAAATTTCGAGTTGTTGAGCATGGAAAAGTACTTTTTTGAATACCTCCTTAACATGATTCTGATAAAACCAGCTATTATATAAAAATGAAATAAAAACTCGTCAAAAGCGACCAGATAAAATTGTTAAAGTGGATAAATCTCTAATCATGATTTAGTTTTTGTTGGTGAAATTAGTATACTTAACTTCGAAATCTACCTCCGCCTGTAGGCCGGGCCGGCAGGGATTTTTACGACTACAACACTGGCACGCATGCGTGTTGGCTGTATTAATACTAAAATCCGAATTTATTTTAAAAACGAAAAACGAAAAATTCTATAAATTAAGATTTCTAATTTAATTAAAAAAAATAACTTAAAAAAACTAAACCACCACCACCAACAACAACAACAACATAAAGAAATGTTTTCGAATTTAAAAATAAATAACAATTAATTTGCTCATTCATTTAAAAATATTCATAATTTATTTTTTAAAGTTATAAAAAATACATTCGCAATTAAAATAGATACTTTAATTAAAATATTAAATGAAAAAAAAAACAACAAAAAAAACAAACAAAAAAAACAATTTTACTAAAAAAAAAAAAAATCTCGCATAAAAATATAATATTCATATTTTACATCACGCAATCTACATAATAATATTTATAGTTCATATTTTTATTTTATTTTAATACTAAAGTATTAAAACTCCAGCCGCAATCTCATTAAGGCTGTTCTCAAATCCAAAGGGTCAATTTTCAGACACAAGTTTTAATTTATTTTTGTTCAGAAACGCATGAAACTAGAAGGTCTTGTTATTCAGAAACTCTGTTATCGACCTATTTTTCCGTTTTCTTGTAAACGCAATAGATCTTTCAGAATATACTGTCAAAGTTGGCATTTTGAACCGATCTTCCGAACGAAAGAATAAAATCCAGTCAGAAAGGGGAGAAAAATGCCGTGTCACGTGATAAAAATCGCTTATAACTCAATAGGTAATTTATTGATCCAAAAATGGAAAACACAGTTCGATTCGAAATCACTTCCATTGTCAGGCTTTCCAATTTTATATCTTAAGGCTGTTCTTAACTGCTCTGCTCAACAAGCGCAAAACGTTTTGACACATTTACAAATTCATTTTTTAACGGATTGGTCTGTTTTTTCCATTTTTTGATCAATCAATTACCTATTGAGTTATAAGCAATTTGATCACGTGACAAACAGGTTTTTCTCTCGCTCTTACTGCTCTTTCTTCCTTCGCTCTGAAATTCGGTTCAAAACGCCCACTTTGACACTATTTCCTGAAAAATCTATTGCGTTTGCAAAAAAAAAAAAAAAATGGAAAAAACAGCTCAAATACATAGTTTCTGAACAACAACACCAGCTAGTTTCATGCATTTCCGAACAAAAATAAATTAAAACTGATGTCAGAAAGGTTGCCCTTTTGGATTTGAGAACACCCTTGAAGACGAAATCTTCCCGAAATTAACTTAAAAATCTAAAGCTTTTAAAAGAAATTAACCAAACATGTTTACTTTAAACTGTTTCACTACTGTATAACTGTACCGAATGCTTAGAAAGTGCTGGTCTCGTGATACTAAAGTACCTGGTTCAACTCCAAGGTCAGCAACTTTTATCTTATCCCCATTTTCTGCAATTGACGTACATTTTATGTCCTATAACGGAGAAACAAAGAAACGGATATTCGTCTAATAAAGGAAAAATCCTGGTAGCACTGCTGCTAGGAAAATTTCCGTAAATTGAAGAAAGTACATCCGAGAGTGTATATATATTCAAGTGTAATGAGTTGTTTTTTCTTTTTGTGTGTGTTTGTTTTTCTTTTTCTTTTTCTTTTTCATTTAAAATATTGTAAGCTGACATTTTTACATCAATCTTAAAAAAAAAATCTGCAAAACTTTTATAACCATCTATTAAATTAAGAAGAATAAAAAAAATGATTGTCAATACTTACATTTGAAATCTAGCCTTTTAATATTATAAAATACACATGACATATTGTTCATGATAACTAGAAAATACAAGTTGTTTCCTCATTTGGTCTACTTTACTTACAAATAAAATAAAGCAGTCTATTCAAATATATATGATTATTATAATATCACGAGAATAAAATCATCACTAAAACACGCAGTAAAAGAAAATTTTTATATATATTTAATTAAGAAAATTGGTGATAAAACTTGGATTCTGAGAAATCTATTTTTTTTAAATCTTTTTATTTAAATAAAATTCTTAGTCCGGTTGAAATTTTACAGAGCTTATCCAAGGCACTTTCACTGAGTCGATTTTCTTTAAACTGACTTCAATACCTCAAAATTTAACTAAAATGCTGATGTTGATATTTTTATGCTAAAGTTCAATCTTCCGCCAATCTTTTTTTTTTTTTTTTTTTTGAAAATGTGTGATCGTACATGATTTCTTCTTCTTCTTCTTTTTTTTTTTTTTTTTTTTTTTTTTTTTTTTTTTTCGAAAAGTAATCGCATGAAGGCCATTCTTAAATCCAAAAGGGCAACTTTATGACTCAAGTTTTAATTCATTTTTGTTCGGAAACGCGTGAAATTGGCAGGTGTTGTTATTCAAAAACCATGTGATCGAAAGACCATTTTTTGGTAAATGCAAAAGATCTTTCAGAAAATAATATCATCAAAGTTAGCGTGTTGAACCGAATTTTTAGACGAAGGAAAAGCAGTCGGAGAAAGAAGAAAAACCGGTTGTCACGTGACCTAAAATCGCTTATAACTCGAAAAACAATTTATTTATCAAAAAATGGAAAACGACTTTCGATTCCACATCACTTCCATGATCAACTCTGCCAATTTTGTGGCGTTTAGAATATGGTACGTAGAAATACGTTTAAAAATGTGTCAGTAAGTGTGTCAGAAAGTTTCGCGCATGTTGAGCAGAGGACTTGATGAACCGCCTTAAGCAAAACCTATTACTCAAATTCGTTGACTATATATTACTATTGACGACATATAAAAAAGATAAACAAAATAAATGCATAAAAAAGATATTGTATTTTATTAGGTGTGGCAAAAATGAGTTTTTGAACGTTAAAACACATATTAATAAATACTTTTAGCAGTGGCGTGGCGTGAAAATTTTCGGTGGTCATCGCAATTATTTAAGATTGTGGTGAAAAATTATTAACTCTAAAATTCAATGGTTGAATGTTCAAAAAAGAAACTTTAAATCTTACCTTCACTTATACATGAACTCCAAATGTTCTGCTAAAACTGGATCGTAGAGTTTTAAAAGCTTATTAAGAGTTTTAAAATATTGCTTGGTCATCGCCGCATCCAGCGATGACCGGACGCCACGCCACTGACTTTTAGGTATCTATGTTTTTATACTAAAAAGGAAAAACATGTGCGCGTGTAACGCTGATTTCATATAGACGTTGTTTACTGATCTTTTATGGTTTTTAAAATTTATTTACAAGCATGATTGAAAAAAAAAATCTGTTTCTATTAAACATTTTTATAGGATCAAAACTTATGAATAGTAATTTAACCATCCTTCGCAGGAAAATAAATGACGAGCTTGCGATGTGCAGTGTGCAATAATTTTTAAATGTGTCTAATTTTTTTAGGGATTTTTTGTTCAATTTTTTATTCAGTTATCGGAATAAATATTTATTTCATATTTGAAAAAAGTCATTTTGTTACCTGTTAACAAATTTAAAAATCGCACAAACAATAACATTTACTTTCAAAAATGATTCAAAAGTGAAAGAAAGAAAACTTTAAAATAATAATTAAGTTATTGAGCGTTAAAAGCTTTAGGCTTTTTTAAAAAATTGGGGGGAAATTACGTCATAAAAATATATATACAGGTGAATATTAAACAGAGAAAGAAAACTTTAAAATAATAATTAAATTATTATACGTTAAAAGCAGTAAATGGGGGAAAATTGCGTCATATTTAAAATGCTTAACTAATAATATTATCAAACAATTTCAATTTAAAATATTTTTATTATGAGTTTTAATATATTTATTTCATATTTTGAAAAAGTCTTTTTACCTATTATTGCCAAATTTAAAACAGCGCAAGTAATGATATTTCCTTTCAATTAAAAAATGCATTTTCAACTTGGATATTATAAACAGAAATAAAACTTTGCTGAAAATTACGTCATATTTAAAGCTATACATTTAAAAATTCTTATTTAAAGCAATTTTCTTATCGCGTCATTATAAAATTCCTGGAGGCAGCGAGATTGTTTACTTAGTCATGCTATACAAGCTGATCATCAAATTTTTAATTTCTTATTTAATCAATTACGAAAACAGACTTTAATTGTCGCGACAGTAGTTGATTCCGCATTAAGAAGAACAACAAAAGTACCCCAATTAAATTAATCTCAACCCCAATTACAGAAGATTGACACAGGTCGTTTAGTTATAATAAAATCCTCCTGAATCTTTTTAAAACAGAGAAAATTAGCGTGTTGTCTGGACGAAAGTTGGCGAGCGTAGCTCATAGGGGACAGAACCCACTAGTCTTTAAAAAAAAACTCTCAAAATTTAAGGAGACAATTAAAAAAAAAAAAAAAAAAAAAAAACCGCACATGTCGGAAACATCGGATGTCTACTTTCTGATGGTGAAAAGAGTATTTCGTTAATTATATTAGGTAATGAATAATCACCTAATTAAATTTTCCCATAGTTTAACATGGGATTTTGCGATCGTTGAAGAAAAATGAAGCGCCCGTTAACTTTGTTTCTAATTTTAAAAACTTTCTATTAAAATCAAAAACATATTTCACCCAGATTACGCATACATTTCCCTCTACCCTATTAAAATCAGTGCGCGCATCTATGTAACCTCAAAAACTCAAAAAACCACAGGGCGCAGGGCTACGAAATTTGGCATACGGGTTGCTGGTGGAGGGGGGCCCATGAACGATTGGGACAGAAAATTCGAAAATTTTAAATATATATTTTTTAATGTTTTTGGCGAATTTTTGCCTTTTTTTTATGTTCAGCCCGTAATAGCGCGGGTTCTAAACAATGTAAGATAGACATATTACGTACGCCACGCTTCAATACTAAGAAGCTGGTAACGGATATTACGATAATTCTTTTACCTCACATGCAAATAATTAGAGATTATTTAATTAAGCTTAATTATATTAAAAAAAATAATGAAAAACATTTTATCACAAACATCAACAAAAATTTTTATTCAATTTATTCCCTTATTCCAAAGATATCGTTTTATCGTCTGCTGCCATAGTAACATAAATCAACTTTCATTTTAAAAAATGCACAGTAGTAAAAAAATATTTTTCTAAATCGAATAGTAATTTTTAATTTTTGTTTTAAGATTAAATTCATGAACTCCCGTGCGTAGAACGGGTTAAACAACTAGTCTGTTATTAAAACATGTTCAAAATATCTTCTAATTTTTTTTTCTGTAAAATATAATATACATTTCAGAAAAACTTTATGTTTATTTAAAGTAGCTTTGTAGATAAAATATTCGCCTGACCAAAAAAAAAAAAAAAAAAAAAAAAAAAGCGCTGGTGTGCAGATTTTTGCACCATACGCTAATCGTATATGCTAACGTAATTTATGTCCATGTGTATTTTTCGCATCTCTACTTTGAAATAAAATTTTAGTAAAAGACAAAGAGTCGCGTAATCTTCGCGTGTAGAATAAGAAATAATTTATATTATTTAATGATTAATATCATCTCATGTATACCAGCGACTTCCGTTTTACAATGTTTCAGTTAGTATTTAAGAAACAAGTGCTCTATTTTTTTTTTTTTTTTTTTTTTTTTTTTCTGGCGATTTCTTTTTTTTAGCTGAACTGTGCTGAACTATTGTAACTAATGCAGTTTCAGCAGCCCTGTGATACATTTGGTATATAAATATTGCTAATATATAAATATTAGCAATGTTTAGAAAAATAACAATTTCACAGGAGATTTATATTCATATTCATGGCCAACTGTTCAGGTGAAAAAAAAATGTATAAATAGTAACAGGGCAGCTGGAAGATAATTTGGCATGATGTAAGTGACTTTATTCGATACTAGCTGACCCGCCCGGCGTTGCCCTGGCCCGTCAATAAATAGCACGAAACGCGAAAAGACGAAAAAAAAAATGCAGTAAAAATCTCATTAAATTTAAAAATGACTGCACGAATTCTAAATAAACTTCATTGAAAAGATAATAAAATTTACTATATTGTGCTAGAACATTGAAACTGAATTCCTTTTACTAATGGGGAAAAATCACCGCGAAGCGAAAAAAAACCACGCTAAAATTCCTCTAAAAAAATTAAAAATTAAAAACAAATCGCACAGATTAAAATTTTATTACACTGGGTCAGAATAAATTGTAACGGAATCATTTCAAGAGTGGCAAAAAATCGGTGCGAAACACGAAAAAACGCTAAATTCAAATTGAAAATCGTCAAAGACAAAAAATATATATATATTAGACTAATGTTTAGAGCTGAATTCCTTTTAAGAATGTGAAACGAACGCAGCATAAAGGAAAAAACGCTAAAAATTGCATTGAAAGGCGCTAAAATATCAAAAATAGTACACTGTAAAAAAAATCTGTAGGTCTACATAGATGTAAAGTTACATGCTTACTAAACTTTCAACTGTAACTGTACACTGCAAAAGCTCATACACAAAAATAAACACAAAAAAAACGCATTTAAGAACACAATTTGTCCTCAAATTAAGAACACTTTATAGTGTTGTCAGTTAGAACACTTCATAAACAACACTTTATTGTGTTGTGATAGTGTTCTGAAATGTGTTGCGATCCAGAAATGCGTTCTAAAAATAGTGTTGTAAATAGTGTTGTGATTAAAATGCGTTCTAAAAATAGTGTTGTAAATAGTGTTGTGTTAAAATGTGTTCTTACAATAGTGTTGTACTGTACAACGCATTGTCCCCAAATTAAGAACACTTTTCAAGCATCACACACAATTTAGAACACTATAAATAGAACACTATATTAAGCATCACACACAATTTAGAACACTATATTAACACATTTAACATACTTTCTAAAATAAGATTTTTTTAAACACAGAAATAATGAATTAATGTTCCAATTTGTTAATAGTGCAATACTGAAAAGACAGCGAAATTCCATTAGAATAAACTTCCTGAAATCATGAAAATAACTTCACATAAGATTTTTTATAATGTATACAAATTCTTTGAAATGAAATTCTTTATAAAATTCATTACTCAGATTATAATCTCAGTAATGAATTTTATAAAGAATTTCATATTACATATTCATATAGGTACAACATTTCTATTAATTTTGTTATTCTTCTAAAACTAAAATTTTTTATTTAAACTTTTATTACGAAATGTGCAATTACTTATTTAATGGTAAAAGATGAGAAATAATGAAACACAAAATGAATACAAACCTGTGTATTTAGCATAATCATAATACATACAGCTTATTATTTTTTTCAGATTTTATTTTTTTATGTTAAATCATTGTATTGCTAGCAAAAAAGCTTTCTTTGAACTAGGCCTAATCGTTCGGAGTTTTCTTCAAACCTTGGATTTCCAAGCGTTAATACGGGTAGGTTCCCTTAGAAAAACCCCCACGAAGGGCACTCCTCCCCCCCCCCCTTAGGGCCTATATCCCTTGTGTTGATAATCGGCCGTCATAATGATGGAATGGGAAATGAAATGAGAAATTAAAGTGTGCAAAAATGCCAGTCACATACAATTTTCTGTGATAAAATAAACTGAAAAAACTGTTTAATGCCAGTGTATGATCGACTGTCTGAATCTAAATTTCTACTGGTTAACTTTGAATTAACTATATGGGTGTTTTTGCACCCACATATTCCATATTGTTTCCATTTTTTGAAATTTATAATATTTTTTAACCATGAATGTTTATTAATATACATTCTATTTTTGAAGTATAAACACCTAGAATATATTCATATGACAACTGTACTAACAAAGAAAAAAGCCATTTTCTACTCCCTGCCTTCCAACTCGTATCTAAATCAAGTTAAAATCTCCATTTACCATGAAAGGGGAGATGTGTCTGGCAAAAGGATGGTCATTCAATCTACAAAGCAGTGTGTACAATAACGTTTTTTACCTTTTTGATTTTGGTTACAGGTTTGTTTTTTATGAGGACACATTTATTTTCAAAACAGATTCTGAAAAGAAAATATCCTCATAAAAAAAAAAACCTGCAAACAAAATCAAAGAATTAAAATAAGGTTTTGTAGAGATTGACCTCAGTTATTAACAAAAAACCATTTCAAAATATTAAAATACAAACAATATTTTTAAAAATATGTCCCATAGGATTAAAATTAGCAAGTGGTTGTTTTACAATACATCATTAACACATTAAACAAATCTATAAAAAATGCAGGTCCTAAATATTCTCAATAACTTTATTATTTTTTTAAATTTTAAAACAAAAAAATAGGTGTTAGAACGACTAAAATAAGACCTAAAACTGCTTAACCACTTGAAATAAGTTTTTATTACATTAAATTACAATAATAAAAATATTAATAAAATTTTAAGAACTCCTTGTGCAAGATACAAAATGGTTGCTACAGTCTTCCACAGTTTTATAATAAAATATTAGTTATACTCTTCATGCACACCACTTTCTGTGATATCGTTGAAAACTGTAAGATTCCCGACTACAATAAGGCCATGTTGATAATGAGAAAGGAAATTCAATAATCCTGGATCACAAGCAATTTTCAACCCTATAAAAAAAGAAGAAAGTGATGTAAATGGTACAGTACAGCTGAATGTTATAAGTAACCTCAATCATTCAATAATATGAATGAAAATATTTCCTACATATACACAGAATAATAATAATGTTCTCGCTATTTTGATAGTTTTTTACCCACAATGAAGCATTTTGATGCAAATGGGAAGGGTGCAGCAAGAATCCCGCGTAACCATATAATATACAGGATGATTCTAAATTGTTCTTTCAAAATAAGAGGGGTGATAATACTCATCCAGACGAGTAATAATCACCATAGAAAATGGGGTCGCAAACCACTCACTGAGTCACAAATACAGGGTGTTTCACCTTAACTGAAGTCGGTAATAATTTTGCGAAAAATAACAATATTGCAATAAAATGTAACGATATGTACCTTATTTTGTATGAAATGGAGAACATCACAAAAAGTTCTGGAAAAACAGGGTACTGGACAATCGATGATACCATATGAAATGATAATCACAGTCCAAATGTGGAGCTTCAAATGCATACTGCTGGTGCATATAATGTAAACTTCTATCACTTTTTTTTGTGATGTTATCACATTTCATACAAAATAAGGTACATACAGTTACATTTTTATTGCAATATTTTTATTTTTCGCAAAATTATGACCGACTGCAGTTAGGGTGAAACACCCTGTATTTGTGACTCAATAAGTGGTTTGCAACCCCATGTTCTGTGGTAATTATTACTCATCTGGATGGGGATTATCCCCCTGCACTGTAATGTTTTCTCTTTCAATATTTCAGTTCCAGTGTACTCCGAGTCAATGATTAACATCTAAAACAATTTATTCACTTTCATATTTACAATGTAAAATTTACACACATTTTAAAACCACATCACTCTATATGCGACATAAACTCAATCCTCTAACATACACATTTCTATATTTCCAACACAATCCAACTCTTATACAATCCGCCACACTTTTCTTGTGTGTGTGTTGGGGGGGGGGGGGATATTTTAAAGTGAAGTAAAATATTTTTTCGACTGCCTGTTGAATGATATGTCTTGTTGCTACGTATGGATTCAGTAAAGCTATTCATCTATTGTACTTTTTATTAAACTATGACTGCTAGAAAACATTTTTCTTGGAATTAATTTTACTAAAGCAATAAGATTCTTATTTTACAGGAACATTTGTAAAAATTTTAAAAATGCTATAATCAATTTGGAAAAAATAATAATCACTGTTGTGAATTATGAAAGCGACGGCGCACAGTGGTCCCAAATCGTGATTATGTGGCCCAAAATCAGAAAATCGAAGTTTCGTATTTCGAAATGGAATAAATTCCACAGTATTTAGAAATATCGAAAGATTTATATTCTTTAATATTTTGGTTTTATAAGCTCACATGAATTCGCATTGCTTATGTGAAGTTAGGAGTTTTGAGCGTTTTCTGCTGTTGCTTGAATTTCAGGCAAATTTGCTGCATTCACACCCTAACTAAGACCTTTTCAGATAGTTTATCGTTTTTTTCTTTGCACTTCTCTGAAACAACATTAAATTACATATGTGATTTGATTTTTCGATTGCAAAAATCTCAAAAATTAAAAAAAAAAGGGATTTTTTTTTTTTTAAATATATAGTTTTAAGGAATTTTCGTACATAAAAAGTGATATACAAAAAAAGTCCTTCCGAGTTCCTTGGACTTTTATAGTACAAAATGTAGAATGAACCTTCTAAAATCATATCCCAAGAGATTTATTGCGACTTTGAGAGAACCAGCAGTTTGAAGTTGGACATTGGATATTGCCAGTATTAGTCCAAAATCAGTAATCGGGTTTAAAGTCAATCTAATTTTCGCACTGACCCAAAATTGTCAGCGTTTATACAACATTCTAATTAACATAACACTGTCAATTTCATTTTTTTTTAATTCGCGGGGGGGGGGGGGGGGGGGGGGATATACATATATATATTTTTTCCCCCTTGCTTTTTTCCAAAAATTTTTAAAGTAATCTAATTAATAAATTGGATGATTTTATTATTAATTCATAGTAAATAGATGTCGAAAACTTAAAAAGTGGTAATGATATTTTTAGATTTTCCTTGCTATAGGGACAAATGGAAAAAGGGGAGATTTCACGTGTGTGTGGGGGGGGGGGGGGGCAAAATTTAGCTGATTGATTATTTATGTATTAATTTCAAATGCTAAAAGGTGTAAATTAAAACTTTAAAACCAGTAAAAATATGCTTATTTCGACTGTTGACATGTTTCGACTCACCCAATCATTTTCAAAAACAAATAAATAAAGCTATTGTAAATTTGCACAGTTTATGACACGCCATCATTCAGTTTTCCAAGTATTCTTTCATATAATGCATGTTACATTTTTATTTTAGATGGATGTTTATTTTATTTTCATACTCATTGAGTAGCTCAAGCCATATCTTTGGTAAGTGAAATGATGCTGCATCATTACATATTAAGTTTTTGCGCGTTACCTCTATGGTTTCTCTTATAATTCATGGATAGCATAGACTGGACGGGAAAATTATTTTTCTTTTATTGAAATTTACTTGGATGGTTTCTTTCTTGATAAAAATCTTGCTAGGGCTGTGGTTTTTCTATTATATTTAATATCAACAATATGCTCCTTTTTCTATACTTAAATTTTCTGCCAGTCATACAGATATAGTAATTCTTTGATCCGTCTGCTCTAATAAATGGTATTTTATATACCCCAGAGTAATTCTCAAAACTGATTGGGTCAATTTTAGCGCAAATGATCATCAATTTTGGAGGTGGTTTTGCTACTAAGCAGATATTGAAACGTTTAAGGCTATATTTTAATTTCTCAAAAAAAGCTTGGAATATATTGAATAATATGAAGTTTGTATTTTTGCGAATCAAATTTATGTTCAGATTTCTTATTAATGGCAATCATACTTATTCATATCTTATGATATATCATATTATTTATGAATTTTATTGATTGCTTATACTCTTTATTGTTACTTTTCAATAACATCAAATAGAGAAAAAAATAAGATTTTAACCTGTATATTTCTAGGGAAGGAGGGTGAGGGGGGGGGGGGGGGTTAAAATTTCAGGGGAGACTGAATTGGCTGATGTCTTTAAAAAGTGAAATTATTCACTATAATCAAAAGTAGAAAATTCTCCTTCCTGTAAAAAAAGAAATTTTATGTTTTAAAAAACTTGCCCCCCTTTATTTCGCCCCCCCCCCGGAACCCCAATTACATTTAGTTTAAATTCACAATGTAATATCACTTAGAATATTATAAAATTAAAAATGAATCATATACAACCATTAGGAAAGCCAGAAATGATTTTTGGCCACTTGATCGCGATTGGGACCACCGTGCGGCGTTTTAAAAACTATTCATTCATATAAGTGGAAATATCATGATAGTGAAATATTTAATTAACAAATTTTGCCTTAAACCTAATTAGGTTTAAAAGATTTTATTAAATTATTTTTTATATTACATAATGTTATTGGATGCTGTTAACGGATAGTTAAAATACACAGTTGATCGCATTGCACCATTATTCGATAAGTGACGTGTTTCAGAAAAAACGAAAAATACTTTTAAATGTGAAAAAAAAAAAATGCTTGGGAATACATAGAATAAACATTTATTTTAGTATGAGCAATTTTGTTAATTTAATATATCACTCACCCGCAAGAAAATTTGCATGATTTTACTGTAACATGAAATTATAGCACTTAGCTCTGCATGTTGGAATGAAAACTTGCATAAAAGTATAAAACCCTTAAAAATGAAGACGTAGGATGAGGTTTGGGTCATTTTACACAATCCACCACTCTTCTATGGTCATAAATGGACATATGGTGTAATAAAGTGATTTTTCACATAGGTTCCGCACTTTTTAAGTACAGAACCCTAAAAATGACTTAAATTTTAAAAAATGAACCTAAAAGTGCAAATTTCAAGAAATTTTTATATAATGTATCTGTACAGGATTCAAGTATTAAATGGAGATTACTTAAAGCCTTTTAACAAAATTCCTTTTAATAAAACAGGCTCTTTCACAAAATATTTAAAAATAAAATAGGCCTCTTTACAAAATTACTCTAAATAAAATAGGCGCCTTTACAAAATTTAATTCCATAAAGACAAACTATTCATAATTTGTATCTCAAAATGTAAAATTTGCAAACAAAACAAGTTTACCAGATAGAAAATTTCAGCAGAAAAAGTTTAAAAAAAAATTGTTATTAAAAAAACCTTGGTTTTAAAAATTTTTAAATATAAAATTTTATTTTCCACAAAAATATAGTAAATTAAACAAAAGAAAAGAAACAATGAATAAAAGAAAAAAAAACCTTTTTTTGACATCTGGCTGCAGAGAGTTGGGGTATAGACATGGATTCTAGAGCACAATGTCCCCCTTTCTATGTCGTTAAAATCCCTGCATATTCCAGCACAGCTAAAATGAAACAAAACAAATGTGCAAGTAGAAAACTGTCAAAAAGCTTTCATTTTATTTTTCCATTTCATTCATTTAAAATTATAGGCAGAGTTTCATTATAATTTTTTTAATAAACAGTATTTCTATTTAAAATTCACTTATTTCTAACTAGCAGTTATGTTTAATAAAGTCACAATTTCAGTGCAAAATTCACCTTGATTAATAATTAAAATTCATAAGATACAAATAAATGTAAAAACTTTGCTTAAAAGTGCATCAAATACAATAAAATCCTTTAAAAACACATTAAAGTCATTTTAAAATATCAAAACATTTCCAACCGAAACTTACTCCCGCCTTCATCAGTGGAAAACTAATAGCTGTTGTCTCTCTGTGCCCTCTATCTTTGCCGGGAACAAACCATTTTACTTCAACGGGTGGTATGGAATATAAGGTGGAATAGAAATTTGGAAAATATGATTTTATTGTACTTGACGCACCTTTAACCCTTCACTGCACGATTTTTTTTCAATTTTTATGAAAAAAATTATCTGAAATCTGTATATCGGTCTAATAATGGGAAAAATAATAAAAAAAAATTAAATATCAAATTTTCAGCTAAAATTTGATATTTTATGGCGTGTACCCTATATACCTACACAATTAGGATTTTAAAATATTGTATTGCTATATTTTACAACTAAATGATCTTAAATTAATTAATTTTATCTGCTTAACACTCTGCAACTTTTTTTTATATTAATATTTTTAAGTATTCACTAAAAATAATAAAATTACCTTAACAGCTTGATCGAAATTTTTTTTGCTTCCGAAGAACAAATTCTATTTTTTTTTTTTTTCAAATGCAGTAATCTGACATGGGCAAAATAAGTATTATTCCATTCTTTGGACTGTTCTTGAACAGGGATAGGAGATCATATTGGTCAAATTCATGGCACATAATAAGAATTATAATGTTTTTAGGTATGTGCCAAATGTGGCACATCGTGCAGTGAAGGGCTAAGTAATGTATTTACATTTAAACCTGTATCTTATGAATTTTAATTAACGAATTTAATGTGTAAATCATTTTGTTTTTGGCAGGTTTACATTATAAAGAGGTTTGTTTTAAGGGTGTATTCCGATCCAAACTGCTTATTTTCCGATTCATTTTAAAATTCATTTTTGCTCTCAAACGCACCAAACTTGGAAATTCTCTTATTTAGAAACTATATAATGTGCGGTGCTTCTTAATTTTTTGATAAATGCAGAAAATACTGTAAAAAACGCTGTCAAAGTTGGCGTTTTGAACCGAATTTTCCGAAGCGGGCGATTTGGGAATGAAAAAAATGGTCATACTGAGAAAATAATTGTTTAAAAATCAAATTCTAATTAATTGAGCTGAAAATGAAATCACACGGCATGTTAAACATGTCTTCAGAAATCACCCCAGCAAGTTTCATGTTTTTACTTTTAAAAATGAGTCTGAAAATGTCTTAGAAATTTTCGAGCTGTTGAAGGTGGAAAAATATTTTTTCGAATACACCCTTAAGGGTACCCTGTGAGCTTTCTATTATTTAATCATATTATGAATTGTACATAATTCATTTTATTCAGAAGTCAAGATCTACAATTTAAGTATAAAAAATGCTTTGATAGCTTTAAGGTATTTTTAAACCTTCTTGCCTTTTAGTAAAAAAAATGAAATCTTTCTTGCTCCTCAATCAAAAAATTTTGCCCTAACTGTCTTTTGTATGAAAAATTTGCTTACATAGCAAAAAGTGACTCATTATGTCTTGAAAAGTGTTCTCTGACCTTTTAAAGTCGCCTTTAAAAATAAAATACCACTAAGACTAAAAAAGTGCCTATAGGAATTAGTAATCTAAAAGTGCATTTACAATAAATAAAAACTACCCTAAAGAATCTTAAAAGTATCCCTTTTCCCACCAGCAACACCTTATTCTTTTTTTAAACGCATATGGCAGAACAATTGGGCTACCGAATGTTTGGGGGATTCCATATTTTAGAATAAAATGATTATATTCTGTTCATTTATTGGCATTAATAATAACTTTGTATTTTCATAAAAACAGATTACATAGGTACTAAAGAAAGATTATGTGGTACTTTTCGGTTAGCCAAACGCAAGTGTTATATTACATATATATAAATGTATGTAAGGGAGAGCAGGGTACAGTGGACAGAGGACCACCCCTTATATTTTGCTTATTTTTAAATTTTTAAAGATTTTCTTTTGGCTAATTGATAACAGCACTGAATTGATTACTTATAGCCTTCAGAACACATTGATAGTTCAGAATGAACCCTGTTATCCTGACTGGTTGTCTTGAGCTCCTAAAAGTAAAATTTTTTATCATCATACTTTTCTTTATTGAGTAATTAAAAGTTATGGATAAATAAGACAAAACAACTTTTTTGAAAAGTTAAGACACTGGTCTTTATTTAATTTAAAAGTTTATATGCTTAAAAGAAAACTTTTAATAATAATATGTTTATGCGTATGTATTGAACTTAACATGGGGCACAGTGGACCGTCCACTGCTGGGGTACAGTGGTCCGGAATGAATCCTGTAATGCTCCTGTAATGAAGAATTTTCAAAATATTTAACACCTTAATCGTCGCACCTGATAAGTGTTTAGTACTTTTTTAAAATTCAGATTGTTTGATTGCCACCACTTTTTTCAATTTGAAATATTCTCTTCATTTTAATGGCTGATAAAATAATGAGAGAATAAAGCCAATTGCATTATTTAAAAAAAGAGGCGGAAATAGAACAATCTGAATAAAAGAAAAGAAGCCTAGTGACAGTCACGGGCGCGACGATTAAGAGGTTAATAATTGCTTATTCTCTATAAAGAAATATTGTTTTAAAATAGTTATTTAACTATAAAAATAGAGTAAACAAAGAAAAATGACTATTTAACCCTATGATGCATAGAGTAGTAGCCATTTGGCACACTTTAAATTTCATGTTATGTGTTGTTCGGATTATAATGTAGCCATCTGACACTTTAAATTTCTCCTAAATTATGGATAACAGTTCATGTGTGACTTTTAAAATAAGTTTTCTTGTTCACTATAGCAGTTTTTTTTTTTTTTTTTTTTTTTTTTTTTTTTTGGGAGGGGGGGGGGGGGGGGGAAGGAAAGAAATGAAAATCATGCATTGTAGAGTTAACATAGTATGAAATATTTTTTTTTGTATTTACCGCCTTTGAAAAATATAACTGTAGCCTAATAAGTAATAGAAGGCCTCAATGGATTGGTTATTTATAGCTTCAGAGCACATGGTTAGCTGATAATGAACTATTTTGAGCTTCTAATAAATTTTTCATCATCATATTTGTCTTAATGTTTGCTGATTTTTTAATTAATAATTTATTTGCAATCACTTCTGTATCTTATATTGTTATTTTCAAAATATAATAATTTTTTTGATAATTCTTTAGTTTTATGTTTCACAATGTTACTTGCAAATTTGTATTATTATATTATTTTGGAGGTAAAGGGGAAATAAAAAAGAATTAGATTAATTATAAATAGATTTATATTGTATTTTAGACAATAACTAATAGTGGACCACTGTGCCCCAGTGTACTGCGCTTCCTGGGCACACTGGCCCATTTTACGGGTGTATATAATTTTTTTTTTTTTTTTTTTGAAAAATGTATTGGGAACTATGTTCTTTGAAAATTATGAGGCATGTAGAAAGGTTTAAAGAACATTCAAAAATATTTTCAGGTAGATTGGTCTCTCTGTTAAAAAGAAAAAAAATGTTAACTGCAAAAGTGGTCCACTGTACCCCGGTCTTCCCTATATATACAATATACGTAATATATTTACATGTATGTATGTCAAGGTTGCAAAAAAGCCGGCTAAAATTAAAAAAAGCCACGCCGGTGGCTTTTATTGGTTTTAACCGGCTTTTTTTTGGCCAAAATTGGCTTTTATACAGTAAAGCATTTTAATTATAAATGACACATTTTTATGTGTTTTTTTAATTAATTTTAAAAGCATTTAATTGAGGTAGAAATCAAAAATGGGTCATAACCCAATTTTTCAATATAATGAAGACATTAATATTGGAATAAAAGGCCTTACCAATTGCTTTTTCTGGTTTACACTGACCTTAGCACTCTTTTTTTTTTCATTTTTACTGTTTTATGTAATTAAAAAGGACAATGGTTGCAAGTCTTATTTTATTTCTCATAAACATTTATTTAAAATCACACAAAGTCATTTAATAAAAACATCATTTCTCTCTATTAAAACAGCATTATGAATAAAATATGCATTAATTTATGCATGAATATGCACTATTTTAAATAGCAACTAGCTTTTCAAAATTCTAATTTAACAAGTTTTATGTGGAGAATTTTTTTAATTGTTCTCTTTATGCACACTTACATGTACTAAAATTTCCTCAAATGTTACATCTTTCCTAATTTCTCTTTCAACATTGTTCATTCTGTGATTTTAATCTGTCCTTATGGACATACCCGGAATAAGTTACATAACAGCTTAGTAGCAGAAAAACCTTTTACTATATCATTTTTATAAGTTAGAATATCAATTGCTTATTACTAGGTATTTGTTCTCAAGTATTATATAAGATAATTTCAGTTATTAAATGCATATATGCTATTTAGTTTTATTCAATTTTAAAAGTAAATATCAGTATGTAAGAATGTTTCTATTTTGATGTGGGATATTTTCTTATTCTTTCATATAATCTTTAAAATGTGTGATATGTGTAGAACTATAATAAAGAATTCCAAACCTATACTTTGGAGTCTAATTTAATGTATTCTTCTGAATATTTATATACATATATTTTTTTTCTGACATAATGCCTTCACAGTTGCATTCTAGGACTTATTTATTTGACAAAATTTAATAGAAATTTATATTTTTTTAGTGGAAAATATTTATAAGTGTATTAAAAATAAATTAATCCAAATTTTATATGAATTATTTATAAACCACATTTTTGAAAAATAAAAGCCGGCTTTTTTTAGGTGGCTAAAACCAAAAAAAGCCGTCCGGCTTTTTTTGGCCTGGCTAAAAGCCGGCAACCATGATGTATGTATATAAAACACTGGCACCTGGCTAACCAAAATTACCGATTATTTTGATGTAAAGAAAAAGGGTACTAGTTAGTTATCCCATCGACTAATTTAGCCAAATTATACAAATTGGCATGTGATAACTCAATTACTATAAAGTGTGTATGCATAAAGAATAACCTATTGAGTTTTGATGGCGTTATCCAACGTCCCTAGCCTAATCATTCATTAGTTTTTCTCAAAAAAAAAAAAAAGAAATAAATAAAACAGACACTAATGATGGAAAGATTTAAGAGGCCCATGGGTCTTTTCACAAATATGGCCTGAAGAAAAAAAAAAAGATTAAAAAAACATAGAAATGACAAATGATTAAAAATATTAATATAAAGGCAGCGATCTGTTCGAGAAAATTTTAGGACCCTTCACAAAAATTATAGCTTAAACCAAAATTTTCACAAAAGTTTTTATCCCAAAACAGGACCCGTAAAATTCTTTGTCTTATAGAGGTAAATAGACCTTTCATATAATTTTTATCAATCTTCAAATTGAATATGTTGCAAATTTAATCGTTGAAAAATAAAATTTGACCTGTAACATCAGGGCCGAAACTAAAAGGGGGCAGAGGGAGCATGTGCCCGGGCGCCAGAGTCAAGGGCACCAAATGATTGATTATACCTTTGGAATCGATCATTTTCTTCTGATGGACTGATGGCTTTCATTATTATGAAACAGCCATTATAAATGAAGTGTTAGGTGAAGATGAAAGAGCAGTCGTAAAAAGTTTGAACTCTGATTTTCTGGTCAGAATGGGGAAAAAATGGCCAATTTTTTTTCCCATTCTGACCAGAAAATCAGAGTTCAAACTTTTTACGGCTGCTCAGTGCTCATTCATCTTCACCTAACACTTCATTTATAATGGCTGCTTCATAATTAGGGATTGACAGAATACTGAATAGTCGATTCGGTATTCCGCATGTAAACCAAATATTCGGCTTTGGCCGAATACTTTTAAGTATTTGGCCGAATAATTGCAGATAAGTATTTTCTTAGAAGTAGAAGAATTCTCTTTTACTTAGAAGTAGAATAGGCTAAATGATGAGTTTCAATATTATGTGCATGAGTTCAAAGTTCAGCTGCACTACCAAAAACAAGTCAAAGGCCATTTTTAATTACAAAAAACTTTTTTTTTCTTTCCTAAAGTAGTCTATATAGGGGTGAAATCAGAACAACTGTCTACAATATAGGAAAAAAAGTAAGGAATATGGGCATCTTTCCATTACCATTTAATTTTAATTATTTCTACATTAGTTTTTTCAATTTAAATTTATTTAATGTGTATTCTCTTTAATATACACCTCAAATAAGTATATCAGAGTTCATCTCTGTATATCTAGGGTTTATATTAAAGAAAATACATGCATCAGATAAGTATACTCCTATGCCTATCCTATAGCTTTTATAACCATTAAATTAAAATCACTCAAATTTATCTTCATCACCACAGTGATAAATATTAACCAAAATATAAATATGTATCAATAATTTCACAGAAAATAGTTAAATGTACAAATTGATATGATACCTTTTGTATTTGAGAACATTCCAATTCAATATGTATATAATTAGACAATCAGTAAATCAGCTTAATGACAACATTCTTTCTTTTTATTTGAATGAACTTTTGTTTTTCTGAGAATCCTTATCCTTAATAATAGCCTGTATATTTTAATACTTTCATTGGATTAATTTGGATATTGACTAGTGATAAAATAATAAAAAATAAGTGATGGGTTAATGAATTTGTCAGTTGAAAGAAGTCATTAGATTTTTTTGTGTAATCAGATTTAAGAATAAAAATGTAACTGAATTAAATTATTAAGAATTTAATTTTAATTAAAGTTTATTAAAAAAGATAACATAATGCAAAAATGTGTAATTAAAAATTTTAAGTATTCGGTTGCCGAATACCGAATATTCGGTGTACACTTTGACCGAAGCTTTGGTATTCGGTATTCGGCAAAATTGCTGATTCGGTCAATCCCTATTCATAATAAGGAAAATCATCGGTCCATCAGAAGAAAATAACTCGGTTAAAGCGGAAACTCGGTTAAGCGGGACTCGGATAATCGGAACGCTACTGTATAAGCAAACACTGTAAATAGTCGGCAATACATGCGAATTCTTTTATGTGAACGAGCTATAATTGCAACAAACGTCACATTGTCACATTCAATTTACGTAGTTCAGTATTTTTAAATTTTAAAATAAGTCGGCCATTAGAAAATTAGTAAAATTATCTTTGTAAATATACTTTGAGGAAGAAGGGGGGGGGGGGGGGCGCCAAGTTTCGGTCCTGTGTAACATAACAGCTGAACTGATCAAAGATCATATTACTCAGCTTTTTTATATATGGAGGATAGAACCTGAATATAACGCTAACTTTAAAGTCACAAAGTTATAACTAGAATTTTCACAATTTCACGAAAACAGGACACTATGAGAAGAGCATGGACAGATCACTGAAAGTGAGTTTTTGCGACGACACTGAATTAAAGGATCCCTACTTATAAGAACATACACATGTTATAATTATACTTTAAGTATAAAACATTGTAGAACATGAAATAACATACCTTTAATGTTAGTCAGAGCTGTTTCTTGCATCGCAATTTACAATGTTCCAAACTGGCAAAAATGTCGGTCGAAAACTCAGAGCGTCTTCCCTCCGTCTTGTTTACATACATCAGGATCACGTGATCACTTCCTTGTGCGCAGGTGCGGCGGGCGAATTTGAAAGAGGATTTGATTTTCCTCTGAGGTAGTATCTTTTAACTGCGCATGTGTCAGTCTCAGCCTAGAGATCTGCCCGAGGCCGGGCCATACTTTTTTCTGAAGACTCGGGACGGGCCTAGTGACTGTTCTTTACGGGCAGGGCCGGGTTCGGGCCTTACTTTTTTCTGGACGAATCGGGCCGGGCCTAACTTATTTTTTCTGTACAGTGTACAGAGCCGGGACTGGTTTCATTTCTTGTCTTCACGGCCCAAAACTTTCAATCCTAGTTTTGAGCCAGCCCGTATGAAAATCCTTGTCTCAGCGTGACCTGTCCGTTCAAAGGTCAGTAAAATGAGACTGCCCAAAGATTTTTGCAAAATATGCTTATATTTTTGAATCGCCATAATTCTACAATTAAACATTAATATTTATTCGTTTTAAAGAATAGTAAATTTCTACACTAATTAAAATATAGTAAAACGTGTGAAAATGAACCTGCCTATGACGGAATCCTGTTTTTAACTGAAAAACGTGTTGATCCATGCAAAATTAATATACTAATACGTAAGAAAAGAATATACATTTACATTTGCTAAGAAGGGAAGTTTTCTATAACGCATTTTTTTCTTTTCTTTTCTATGTAATTGAGTCTTAGAAGATTTTACTGTATAGCATTTTACAGATTTTGAACAATTCAATGCATGGAATATGGATTAACAATATTAATGATAACTGAAACATTTACATACAAGAAATAGCAATTCATTAAAAAAATAAATATCGGAGCCTGCGGCACTTATAAGTTTAAAAACATGAAAAAAAAGTTACGAGAAGTTCTGGCCAAAAATATTTATCTTAAGAGTGAAATTTTTAAGCAAATCGACGTAAGAAATCAATGTTTTGTAGCAATTCACTCGGACCGAGATTTTAACTTTTTTCCGGGCCGGGCCGGGCTCGGGCCAAACTTTTAGCTGGTATACCGGGCCGGGCAGGGCCAATATATTTTTTCTACGGGCATGGCCGGGCCAAAAAATTTTCTATGAGTCGGGCCGGGCCCGGGCCTGGAAATTTCGGCCCGTGCAGACCTCTACCTCAGCCCTTAGAACTTTTCTTTCTCGGGCTGCTGAAATCGAAAATGTTATTATGGGTAGAGTCTGTATGGGCCGGGATTGGCTCGAGGCCCACACCCGTGTTGGCAGATTAAAGACAATTTTTAACTGGCCGGGCCGGTGTAAAACCCAACCCGACCCAAACCGCGGGTCCGAAACGAACCCGAACCCGAAACAATGAAGGCCAACCAGACCTGCAACGGGAAAATATAACGCCAACCCAACCCGACCCAAACTGCGGGTCGGTCGGGTTCGGGTTGACTTCAACTTTTTTGTTAACTGGACCCGACACAAAAAAGTTAAAGTCAACCCGGACCCACAGCGGGAAAATATAGCGCCAACCCGACCCGACTCAAACCGTGGGTCGGTCGGGTTCGGGTAAAAGCGGTAACCCGATCCGATGCAGAACTCTCTTCTGAAATATTTTACTTTCATGCGATGAGATAGTGTTTAAAAAGTGTTTCGAAACTGTTGTGACATCAAAGGTTCAGGTGTTTTCAAAATGTTCTAAAATGCGTTTAGAATCTGAATATGTTGTTAAATTTTGATTGAAACACTATCAGAACACATTTTCTGCCCATGTAGTTTTCAACAACACTTTACAGCACACTTTATTTCTTAGTACAACACAATCTAAACACATTCGCAACACAATCTAAACACTTTTGGTTAGAAGTGTTTATTATTATGTTCATTTAGTGTTGCAAAAGTGTTTCACGTATTTGCAGTGTACGAAAAAAGCTGCAAATCTACAAAACTAGTTTTTGTAAAGCTACAAAAATCTGTAACTTTACAAATGAATCTGCTAAAATTTCAGTAATCTTACTAAACTTTTATTTGTAACCCTGGCTGCAGTTACATGAAAAGTTCTCGGAATCCCAGTTTCCAAAAAAATTCTTAGTAACCTTACAGATTTTTTGATTTTCGGCGCAAAAGTGTGTCTGTTACATGAAATTTTGTTGTTGCCGTTACATGAAAAGTTCTAGGAATCCCAGTTTCCTAGAAAAACTTTAGTAACTTCACAGATTTTTTTTTACAGTGTAGTGGACAAATGTTCTATACATAAGGCTATCAGGCTAGAAGTTTGAAGAATTTTTTTTATGAATGTCAAATTATCGCCGTGGAACACGAAAATACGCTAAAAACCGCATTGAAAATCGCATCCTATAATCGCTTTGAAACCGAATTCCTTTTACGAATATTAAAAAATTGACGCTAAACGCGAAAACACGCAAAAATCCCATTGAAAATTGCATTAAAAATCATTAAAAATTAAAAAATAGCGTAGAACAAAATTTATTACATTAATGTTTAATTATATTATGTTTAATTAAGCATTAATATTAATATCTTCCATTAATGTTTAATATTAATGGTTAACAGTTTTAAACCTAATTCCTTTTAAGAATGTCAACAAATTGCAGCAGAAACGCGGAAAAACGCTAAAAATTGCTTTAAAAATCGCTAAAAATTCCCATAAATGCAATATTATACGGCAATACTGTAGCAACGGACAAAATTTACCACATTAGGTTAAAAGTTTAAAACAGAAATCCTTTTACTGATGTCAAAAAATTGCCACATCGCGTTGAAAATCACATTAAAAATCGCACAGGGCAATAATTACTATAGTGGGTTAAACCATTGTAACCGCAATTTTTTCACAAATGTAAAAATATATAAATAAATAAATAAAGAGTCACAGAGTGTGAAAATTGATAAAAATTGTTAAAATCGAATTAAATATCGAAAAAAAATCAAAAATTGAGGAGCCAAAATTTACTATATTAAACTAAAAGTTTGAAATCGAATTCTTTCGCGTTGAAAATCACATTAAAACCTCCAAAATTTCAAAAATAGCAGAGAACAAAATTTATTGTAATGAGCTAAAACACTGTAATGTAATTCTTTCACGAATGTAAAAAAAAATCGCCACAGAACGTGAAAATCGATAAAAATTGCTAAAATTTTAACAATTGAGTTGTTCAAAATTTATTATATTAGAACTCAAAGTTTGAAACTGAATTATTTTAATATAAAATAATCGAGGAAAAAAGCAAAAAAAAAAAAAAAAAAAACCTCTAAAAATCTTATAAAAGAATTCGCGGAAAATACAAAAATGGCTGTACGAACTCCTAATAAATTCTATTGAAAATAGCACAAAGTTTACTATAATGACCTAAAATACTGAAACCGGATTCCTTTTACTAATGAGGAAAAATCTTAGCAAAACGTGAAAAAATGCTAAAAATCGCATAAAAAATTAAATGAAAAAAATCTAATCAAGAATTCGGACTTCAGGCTTTGAGTAGCATAACTATAGGCATAGAGATACTGTTCTGCCAAATTTCGTAGCTCTGCATCCAGCGGTCATATTATAGAAAGTTACACTCAAAGTTTTCATTTGAAAAAAAAAAAAAAAAAAACTAGTACAGTGGAACCCGGTTAAGACGCTCACGGTTAATACGCGATCCCGCTTAATACGCGGATTTTTTCTGATCCCTTGAACATTGCCCATAAGACTAATGAAAAAATATTACGTTTAAGACGCGAACGGTTATTACGCGATCCCGCTTAAAACGCGATAGGTTTTCGGTCCTTTTTGGCAAAAAAACACGTTTAAGACGCGAATTCATCGATGAATATGCGAATTCCTTCTCTCTTCTCCAGTGTTTCCAATTTAGCGGATTTTTTCATTCAGATAAAAAACACTGTTTCTGTATACTAATATTTACTTTATTTAATAACAGATTAATGAAAGCGAACATTACTAATCGAAAATAGGGGTAGATACTGGAATTAAAAAAAAAAAACTCTAAATTAGCAACACTGCAATTCTTCTTTGATCTCGTGTACTAACATTCTTTGTCTCTCGCTTCGTGTATTTTTACTTGTAGTAGAGATAGATACATGGAGGAATTCAAGATGCTCAGATGCGTCAGAAAATTATTATGATTAAGGTTGATTATACCTGTTGTTAGTGAGTTTTTAAATGTACGTTATATCCCAGCTATGTTTTATAATGCATGTTATGGAAAAAAGAAAAAGAAACTCGCAAAGATTAAACAAATACGACTGCGGTTATTTAATTCTTCTTTTATGATTTCTTTACTTTTGCTATGCTAACAATATTTGTTACACAAAAATTAATAAGGATAGTTCTTCTTACATTAAAAAGAAGGACAGATTATATTGGTACTCATTATTACAAGTACTAAATATGATTTTAACAACTGGATTGCGCTTCAAAATTTTATATTTTTATTCTTTTTGTTAAAGAAATAGTCTAGCAGAAAAATTATTTTTGCTATTTTATCTTTGGTTGTCACGTATTAACGACAATAAAGCCATGTTTTAATCCATATTTATTTTCAGTTATTATTCCAGTCGGTCCTATAAAAAGATACACTGAGTAAAGTTGGATACAATTAAATTTAAATCTAATTATACTTATAAGATACAATTTTCGACCACAAACATATAAATGAAAGCTCTAAAGTTCATTTAGACGATTAGATGTGTAAATACTGCAATATTATTCAAATCACGTTTAATACGCGATCCCGCTTAATACGCGACTTTCGTCCACTCCCTTGAAACGCGTCTTAACCGGATTCGACTGTATGTTGTGGCCATCACAAAAATTTCTTCTATATAAATCACGTCAATTAAATCATTTAAATAGTACAAGAAATAACAACGATTTAGCACCAATTCATATCAAAGTATATCTGAATTTGAAGTTGGATGAAAATTCGTGCATTAGTTCTTGAGATAGAGCTATAGCGGAAATTCTGAAAATGTAGCATAGCAGCGCCACCTGTTGAGCGATTTACACCAAAAATTAAACAGCACAAATTTATACGTCAATTCATGTCAAGGACTAACTAAATCTGAAGTTTGATGAAAATCCGTGCAATAGTTCTTAAGATACAGCTCTTGCGGGAATCGTGAAAAATACAGCGCAGCAGCGTCACCTGTTGGGCGATTTACACCAAAAATTAAACAGCACTAATTTATATCAGGGACTAACTGAATCTGATGTTTGATGAAAATTCGTGCATTTTTTCTCGAGTTAGAGCTATTGCAATAATCATGAATAATGCAGCATAGCAGCGCCACCTGTTGGGCGATTTTCACAAAAAAGTAATCAGCACCAAACTATGTCCTGGACTAACTAAATCTGAAGTTTTATGAAAATCCGTGCAGTAGTTCTTGAGATATAGCAATTACAGAAATCGTGATAAATGCCACATAGCAGCGCCACCTGTTGGGCGAGTTTCACCAAAAACTAATCAGGTCCAGTTTATATGAAGGTCTAACTAAATATAAAGTTTTGTGAAATTCCGTGCATTAGTTCTTGAGATAGTGCGCCCACAAAAGTTTTGTCACATACAGACTCACAGAGTGACAGACAGACTCACAGACAGACATTTTCTAAAAACCATCAAATCGTGTTCTGGTTATTCTAAAACGCATAAGTCCGTCAAAAACCGGAAGTCGAAATTTTCACGAATCCAATACTTTCTTGTTGTAAAGATAGAAGAAAGTAAAAAGGAACATTAAAAAAAAAAAAAAAAAAAAATCGCGTATTTTTCGCACCGAAAAAAATGGCGAAAAGTACAAAAAAAATATGCGAGTAAATACGGCAATTACTTGTTTCAGATAAGAATTTCACATCAGATTTTGTAGCCACAACTGACAAATCTCAAAGACCACGATTCTCATCGCCAATAAACAGTACTTTACTGACCCTGTAAAACTACCTTTTCAGCAATGAGAATCATGAAGCAGGAAAGCAGTTTTAAGGCTCTTCTCAAATCCAAAAGGGCAATTTTCTGACATAAGTTTTAATTTATTTTTGTTCCGAAATGCATGAAACTAGCACGTGTTGTTGTTCAGAAACTATGTAATCGAGCTGTTTTTTCCGTTTTTTTTTTTTTTTTTTTTTTTTTGCAAACGCAATAGATCTTTCAATTTATTGATTAAAAAAAATGGAAAACACAGTTCGATTCCAAATCGCTTCCATGGTTAGGCTTTCCAATTTTATATCTTTCGGTTAAAAATGAATTTGTAAATGTGTCAAAATGTTTTTCGCTTGTTGAGCAGAGAAGTTAAGAACAGCCTTAACATTTAATCAGTAATATATTATACAACTACTGACTTACAAAAAGGTCCAATGTAACTGTAAGTCATAAGATCACCGACTCATATAGATATCTGTAGATGACAGTAATTAATGGCCACTTTAATATGTATTACATGTAATAAAATTGGAAAGACAATAGGAAAACTGAAATGCAAAAACCATGAAACCATGAATAGCTTACAGATTCATCAGAGGAGCTATGCAAGCTTAATTCATAGTAAAGATATGTTATTTCGTCGAATATTATCGGCACTATGCCTAAAATGATAATATTTAGCTCCTTATAATATATCGGAAAACCCA
The DNA here is from genome assembly GCA_963932465.1 of Maratus speciosus. NCBI lineage: Eukaryota > Metazoa > Arthropoda > Arachnida > Araneae > Salticidae > Maratus > Maratus speciosus. The sequence goes on from OZ010788.1 coordinate 234,486,702, forward strand.
ATATATATATCCAAATCGTATTTCATAAACGATACAAAATATTGCTATTGTTATATAAATTACATTTTCAGGTTCGAAAAGAACCGTAAAATTAAATAATTTAATACAAATATTGACTATTTTAATTCAGGGTTGTTTAGTTTAAATCACGCTGGTTTAAACCAAATGGTTAAAAAAAAAAAAAAAAAAAAAAAAAAAAAAAAAAAAAGATGTTTTTTTCTATCTGGGTTTTTTTCTCTTTTTCGCTAATCTTTTCATTTTAAAATTATTCACATTATTGAAAAATGCAAAATCGAAGTTATTCAGAAGCCATAAGCAAAACTTATGATGAATTAATAAATTTGTAAAGTGACAAATATTTTTAATCAATCCAACATTTCTTATAAGCTATAAGTCTGCATGGCAGACTTACTATTTTTTCTAAAATTAGCTGGGGAGAAACAAACAAGTAGTTTTCTTTCTTCTCTTTTTTCAAGCCTTTTATTTTTATAAATAGCAAAAATGTCAGATTCGAGCTAAAAACGCACTTTTACTACTTAGATTGCTTGATTAGTTAAGACTTACTAAGGATTTCATCATGCCTCAATGATGACAAAATCATAAGTAATTCTTGAGTTTTCTTTGCTCTATAGCTATATTCGGTTTAGTAAGCCTTTGTTTTCCTTACATTCCTACATTGGGATTGGGGTTTTTGCATAACTGATATGATTTTATTCTGTTACCAGAATGGTTGGTGCGATTTAAGCCAATTGCTTAATCAACTGGTTTTTTTTTTCTAAAAAAAAAACAAAACAAAAAAAACCAATTAGTTTTTTAGAACAAATCGAATGTAATATTTGCTCATTTTTTGTAATTTAAGTGTTTCAAATTATTGGATATAAATAATTTCTGCATTTAATAGTCTTACCTCAGCAGGAAAGCCTGACCATTGAAGCGATTTGGAATCGAACTGTATTTTCCATTTTTTGATCAATAAATTACCTATTGAGTTATAAGCAATTTTGACAAGCACGTTTTTCACCCTTTCTTGAGAGGTTTTTATCCTTTCGTGCAGAAATTCGGTTCAAAACGCCCTCTTTGTTTTATTTTCTGAAAGATCTATTGCATTTGCAAAAAAAAAAAAAAAAAAAAAAAAAAAAAAAAAAACGGAAATAAACAATTAAATTAAAAAAATCAAAAAACCCGACTGCGTGAAAAGCGAACTAATTAATTATTTCTCATCAATGTGAAACATTTTTTTTTTCAATTCCTACTATTAGCTCACACTCTCGCTATATATATCTTGTTCAAATTTTCAATCGTTAATAAAATACTTATTATTCATCCAATCAAGCTCAAATAATTTTTTTAAACTTGTAGTGGATGACACTTGATGTTAATCCAGTTTTTTTTTTCAAATATTAATTCAATAATTAAATTAAATTATTTAATTTTCAATAATCGAGAGAGCCCCATTCTTGATCAAGGTATTTTAAGACCGAGAGAGCCCTCTTCTTGATCAAGGCATTTTAATCACCACTCAAATGGAAAGGAAGAATGGAAGAAAAAAAATTCTCTTATTGACCTAAGTAGGAATTGACTTAAAATATTTATTTTTATTTATTACTTGTTTATATTACTTCCCTATTTTTTTTTATTTATTTACTTGTATTGGTGACTTTTAAGTTGTGTTTAACTGTTAGTTCCAATCTATAAACACTGTTTTGACGAGGTCTATAGATTTCTATGATGGTTAGAGTTGCAGTAAAGCTAGAGATCCACAATACATACACAACTTCCAGGTTGTATAATATTTTAATGGAGCTTCTGACTGTAAAATAGTGAATGAAACATCGTCTTCATTTTAAAAGACTTATCCAATGATATGCCACTCAATAGGGTACGTAATTTTTTCCCCGTCTCTACCGCCATTTTGTATTTTACGAGCGCCATTTTGAATTTATAAAAACAAAACCTAGCCTATAACCATCGGGCGGTTAAGACGAATTGATAGAGACCTCATTCATTAAAATCCATCCAGCCGTTGGGATGTTTCGAGGGTATAAAGAAATCCACATAAACAAATACGCGTGAAACACATAACCTTTCTTTTCAGTCGGGTAAAAACAGCTCGATTACATAGTTTCTGAACAACAACACCTGAAAGTTTCATGCATTTCCGAACAAGAATAAATTAAAACTTATGTCATATAGTTGCCCTTTTGGATTTGATAACAGCTTAAGAATAAAAAAGAAACTCAAGATATGGAATTGAATAATTAGGTCATTGAAAAATTGGGTGCTAGTGAAACACCTGTTTACTTTTAACCAAAATATGTAATAAGATATATATGAATCCTATGTTGCATAATTGAACCCGCTATTTTGATCTGACAAGAAAATGAGGGGAAAATCGAGATAAGATTCGCTTGAGACTTAATAGAAAAAGTCTCATAAAAATGCCTAAAATGATATATTATTAATTTTTAGTTTTGATGTTTAAAAGTAACTCGCATTATAACAAAGCTTAGAAAAAAAGCCTGTGTATTAAATCTGATGGCTGTTTAAGGGTGTTCTCAAATCCAAAAGGACAACTTTCTGACATAAGTTTTAATTTATTTTTGTTCGAAAATGCATGAAACTAGCTGGTGTTGTTGTTCAGAAACTATGTAAGTCAGCTGTTTTTTTTCATTTTTTTGCATACGCAATAGATCTTTCAGAAAATAGTGTTAAAGTGGGCGTTTTGAATCGAATTTCCACGCGAAGGAAGAAACAGCACTCAAGAGCGGGCGAACAACGTGTTTGTCACGTGATCAAAATTGCTTATAACTCAATAGGTAAATTGATTGATCAAAAAATGGAAAAAACAGTTCAATTTCAAATCGCTTCCATGGTCAGGCTTTCCAATTTTATACTTTTCCGTTAAAAAAGGAATTTGTAAATGTGTCAAAACATTTTGCACTTGTTGAGCAGAGCAGTTAAGAACAGCCTTAAGGGTGCTCTCAAATCCAAAAGGACAACTTTCTGACATAAGTTTTAATTTATTTTTGTTCGAAAATGCATGAAACTAGCTGGTGTTGTTGTTCAGAAACTCTGTAAGTTAGCTGTTTTTTTTTCAGTTTTTTTGCAAAAGCAATAGATCTTTCAGAAAATAGTGTCAAAGTGGGCGTTTTGAACCGAATTTCCGCTCGAAGGACGGAAGAGCACTCAAGAGCGGGCGGAAAACGTGTTTGTCATGTGATAAAAATTGCTTATAACTCAATAGGTAATTGATTGATCAAAAAAATGGAAAAAACAGTTCGATTCCAAATCTCTTCCATGGCCAGGCTTTCCAATTTTATACCTTTCCGTTAAAAAATGAATCTGTAAATGTGTCAAAACATTTTGCGCTTGTTGGGCAGAGCAGTTAAGAACAGCCTTACATAATTAAGTGGATGACAACATTTATAAAACTACTTTCCATTTTAAGATCAAGGTTTTCAGTAACCTAAAAAGCTGGTAAATAGGTATTTATGTTTATTTTCCTGTCGCCTTTTTTTAACCTGACAATTTTGAGAGGAGAAGTGTCGAATGACAATACACAATACTTCTTGAAACGTGTAAAGACTCTGCTGCTAAATTCAAATCATTCCAGGAATTCTTTATAAAAAGCTTTATTTTCAATAAAAGATAATAATTGTTCATGTAGTGTTTGTTCTAAGAGAAAAATCAGACATCTCAAGATAACAAGTATTTCAAAAAAAAAAAATTATTTTTATAGCCATGGGAAAGTATTATATATTTATGAAACTACACTTATACGGCCATTAATGACCGGACACTTTTAATTTTAGACATTTTATCGAATATTTAGAAATATACTTGCCAGATTCTTCTGGGTTTTCAGGATTAAAAAATACAGGCACGAGCTCACATTTATCAACGTCGATTTGGTGGACAACAAAAAATCAAAGAAAAAAATACTTGTGATCGTCCTGTAAAATAAATTGCACGAAATGATCTATCGCTGCAGAATATAAATAGACAGACTTTGTACAATATGTGTATTCTTTTGTGTAAGAATAGCACGTATATTAATAGAGATATAGCGATTTTTTTTAAACTAAAAAACACTTGCATGTTTTTTGCTTATAACCATGCAGGGTTTTCAAACAAATTGAACGCCAGTTTCAGAAAAAATGACAAAATGTAGTAGAAATAATATAGTACAATTGGAATATAAATATAAATATTTTAGGAAATATGAGCAGTTGTGTGAAATAATTTTTATCTGCGCATGCGCGAACGATAACAATGATCTTTTTACATAATTTAATAGTTAACTCTATGGTGTAATTTATTTTAAAAATCCAGTCAAATATCGTAAAAATTCAGAAAGATATCGGCGTTGTGAGCTGATTTTTAGTTGCTAGCTAAAACTAACTGAATGATAAGGGATTGCCCACAAATTGTCAATGTTAATTTTCATTCTTTATTGATGCTTTATATCTTCTTGGATAACCAATAGAGCGAGCCTATACCATGATCAAACGAAGTATCAAAATCGAAGCATTTTTTCCAAATCTACTCGTTGATAGTCACTAAATACTAACTTTTTTCTGAAAGTCAGTTAATAAAAAATGACAGTTTGTGGAAAATTCCTTATCATTCAGCAGTTTTTAGAGAACAACTATAAATTAGCTCACTCTAGCGCCGATATCTTTCTGCATTTTTACGATATTTGTAATATATACTATATTGTTTTGGTCTCTTTGAATGTAAATGTAGCACAAATGTGCAATTATCTCTCTGTGTGTGTATGCGTTTTTAGGTGCGTTCGTAATTACAAAAATCCGTAGCACCTATAGTCGTCGTCTGGCCCATCCGTCTGCTCGCATATAACAGAGCAAAAACTACTCAACCGAATGGTTTGAAATTTAATATATATAATCTTCGCATAATTTAGCCGAGTCGTTTAAAATTTTATGAAAATCGAATCAAAACTTTAAAAGATATTAATAAAAGTTTTCTTCATTCTATTAAATCCTATCATGCATAATTAATTCAATGATATCCATGATAGGTAATGGTTCTAGGTTATCAGAAAGATTACGTCAGATTTAAGATGGAGTCCTATTATTTCCGTATTACTGAATTTAATATATATAATCGTAATAAATTTTGTATTCATGCATTTTTACAACAGCTATTGCACCAAGATCTGAATATTTATAAAACAAACGCACCTCATTTACCGTGTTTGACGTATACAATTTCCGTCTTGTTGTATTTTGTAATTTTTACTTTTTCTCTCTGTTTTGCTTTTAGTTTTTAGCTATTTATTGTATGTACTACATTAGGGAGCAAGACCCTACGGCAACGTGCTATAAGTGGCCCGCGACAGGATAGTGGCCATAAATAATACAAAAAATGGCCATAACTTTTTTTTTCAAAAAACATTATGACCATTTTTTTCCCCATTACGACCAGAAAATCAGAGTTCTAACTTTTTACGACAGCTCATTCATCTTCATTCATAATAGCTTTCTCATAATAATAGAAGCCACCAGTCCATTAGAAGAAAATAACTCTGTTAAAGCGGAAACTCGGTTAAGCGGGGCTCGGATAATCGGGACTCTACTGTAGTTCAGTTTTAAGACTTAAAACACACGATTTCATTTCATGTAAAACAACGTCATCCAAATCCGCTGAAGAATTCCTCATTTACGATCCAGTCATAAGCAACATCTGCAATAAAGTATGCATAGGACGTCACTATCTCAGAATAATAGACAAATCCAGCAAAAAGAAATCAGCAAGAAACTCGACCAAAAAAATCGGCTATCTAATCATTCACAGGCCTTCATTTGTCTGTAATATTAATATAGATACTTAAAATTAAATTTAGTTTATAATAGCTCCATGTTACATCAGAAATCATTCATTTATATTTTTATCAAAATAGCACGTATTTTGATTACATTTTTTTCGGTTGTTATGAGAAAATGGCAACAAAAATATATAATTACTATTTTTCAACTATTTTCCCTTTACTTTCTACAGAAATGGAGTACTTGAGTTGTCAAAATGAAACAAATGTCGCTAAAAACTACAAAAAAATTAATGTCTCAAAAACAAACGCAGATGCAGTTTTGAAACAAATTGCACTTTTTTCCCCCAATACGACGGTATAAAAATGGAAAATGTGCGATGCTTCGAAGTTTAAAAAATTGCTATAGAGTATTTAATTGAGCTATGATAATCTGCTTTGTTTTAAGGCTGGCTTATACAACGTAACGTTATTTTTTTGGAGACGACACAAAATAAGCTGGGAGAAAGAAATAGAATACCGGGGGCTAAAAACTAACATGGAAACTACTTGTCAGATGACTTTAATTAACATTGAATTTCGTAAAAAGTAACTAGGTATGAACTCGATATTAATTATTTAGCATCCGAGATTGCAAAAACAAAAATCGCATCATTTACTTTTCTTATGTGACTTTCTAAAATATAATTGTTACTATAAATATTACAGTGTAATACTTATGTGGGTGTTACCCTCATATGTTTTAATCCTGATAATCAAAATTTCAAGTTACTTTGAATTATTAATTTTGATCTACATTTTTTTTCTATGTTGGCACATCATGGTGAAGTAAAATCTTTTTTGAAACAAATAGGCACGTGAATAGGAAAAAGTTCGCCGTAGCTGTACTACATTATTACATATACATATTTTTTCTGTATAAAATACTTTTGTTTCATAATGATAAATGTAATTTAGATGCTGAGTCCTGAAAATTCTACTTAGACAATAATTTGGTTAAATAATTATATATATAACCATTATAGAATATTACAAATAATCATCTATTTCAAATACAATATATAAATTGAGTATCAAGACATGATTCAAACATTATACATTTAAATAAACAATTATTAAATTAACTAATCACTAATATATATATATATGTGTGTGTGTGTGTGTGGCATTTATCGATTAAAATTAAGTGGTCCAAAAATGAACCACACCCTTCAAGGGGTTAAGCCATAAACCAACTCAGTGCTAGTAGACATATTGACTTATACTAGTTATCTATGAAAAAACGTAGTTAAAATTTGTCAGCAACATATGAGCATGGATGAAATTATCCGTAAGTATAACTTCTTTTCACCAAATTTCTGGGACTGTACCGAACCGAAAATACTTATCGGTGAATCAGATCCGGCGAAAACCTGGTTTCTCCACATCAAAGGGGAAAGTTAAAGGCTGTTCTCAAATCGAAAAGGGCAACTTTCTGACATAAGTTTTAATTTATTTTTGTTTGAAAATGCATGAAACTAGCTGGTGTTGTTGTTCAGAAACTATGTAACTGAGCTGTTTTTTCCTTTTTTTTGCAAACGCAATAGATCTTTCAGAAAATGTTGTCAAAGTGGGCGTTTTGAACCGAATTTCCTCGCGAAGAAAGAAAAAGCAATTAAGAGCGGGCGGAAAACATATTTGTCACGTGATCAAATTGGCTTATATGGCATCTCAATAGGTAATTAATTGATCAAAAAACGAAAAAAAAAAAAGTTCAATTTCAAATAGCCTCTATGGCCAGGCTTTCCAATTTTATACCTTTCCGTTAAAAAATGAAATTGTAAATGTGTCAAAACGTTTTGCACTTGTTGAGCAGAGCAGTTAAGAACAGCCTTAAGAGCCTACTTCAGTCAAGTGAAAAGACCCGTTCGCTAATGCCAATCCTATGGAACAAATTTATAAAGATATCTCTGTTGCATTTTAATATTTTTAAATGATTTTTTTTTTGCATTGGATAGCTAAGATCGATCTCTACAAAGGCCATTTTTTGCTTTTTCGATTCTCTTTACAGATATTTTTAATGAGGGCACTTTCATTTTCGGAACCGGTTTCGAAACGGAAAGCATCTTCTTTTTAAAAAAATCTGCAATAGAAATCGAAAAAGTAAAAAACGGCCTGCATACAGATCGATCTCAGCTATCTAATGAAAAAAAAAAAAAAAAAAAAAAAAAAAAAATCATTTAAAAATATTAAAATGCAACCGAGATATTTTTATAAATTTCTTCCATTGGATTAGCATTAGCGAACGGGTCTTTTCACTTGACTGAAGTAGCCTCTTAACAGGGCAGCTAACGATTATTTCCTTCGCAACATTTTTTTTCATATATCTGGCTCATCAATAAGTTACACTGATTTGATTGAATAGACTTACTTCTCTAGACTATTCTAAATTATGCCAATGCTGTATATTTTTTACTCTGTAATTGTTTTATCAAGAAAAAAGTCTTTTTTTTTTTAAGTTTGGGAATGGAATGGTGGTGGAATGCATTAAATGCACTGATGTACTTCTTATAATAACATTTAACTTTATTTGCATTTTTCTAAAAATCTAATTATTTTGCCTGTATGGTACTTTATCCCATAAGCTATACAAGTTACACCTTTGAAAATTTCAACACTCGTTTTTCTCTCATATGTAGTGAACGCTTTTGTAATTTGAAGTTTTATTATTTTTTAACGAAGTTTTAAATTTTAATTTTTTCAAAACTTTTTAGTAGTTTCAGTAAAAAATCATAAAATTATAAATGCAACCAATTTCAAGAAATCCCTGTGTTAAAGAATGTAAAAATATATACTGAATAAGCTTTGAAATTTTCAGCTGATTCCTTGGAACAGTTCCTGAGATAAAGTGTCATCAATATTATAAATTTAACATTTACAAGATACAAGTGTCCGAACACCTTAAAATTAAACAAATGGATGCACGTACAGAGAGAGAATTGCACATCTGTGTAACATTTACTTTCAAAGAGACCAAAACAATATAGTATATATTTTAAAATTTTAATGACCTTGTCTTTTAAATCTTCTGCAAAAGTTTTTAATAGAATGATTTTTGTACAAAGCTTATTAGTTAAACGATAACTATCTTAGATTCAATAGCATTCTCAATAAGGGACCTTTTAAGAAAAATTTTAAACTTGAATAAAATAAGGTGCGAAAAATGTGAAAGAAGTGGAAGAATTATAGAAAAAATAAAAATAAAAGAAGGTTTAAGTATAAACGATATAATTATGCTATATATATTACTCGTTTTTAGCAAATGTGTCAAAGAAACTTTTAGAAGAGGATGCAGTTTGAACTGAACCGTAGAAAAAAGAAACACGAATATAAAATGAAGAGAATGGCTTGAAAAATATTTTTTGTAGCAACTAGCCTACAATGAAAATAAAAATGAAAAATATTGGTATTCCTTTCTGTGATAGGCGCGTTTTAATTATGTAAAAGTAATGTGATTTTTCTGTTATTGAAAATAATAATTATTCTGCCGCTAAAAATTAAAACACAATGTGAAAAATGTTTTGATCTCTTAGTAATTAGTGTTTTGTTAAAAAAAAAGGGGGGGGGGGCTTTTGATAAATAAAAAAACTGTTTGCTAGAATTGCCACTAAATCACCAGGAGTAGTTAGTTCTAGAAATATGCCAAATTCGGGAAACAGCGCCATGAGTACCTCCCTATTTTACGCTTTCCGAGATTAGTTTCTGTTGACACTTATCCTGCGTAACCATTGAGCGGGATGTCAAAAATCCCGATTTTTCATGATACACAAATTCTTCATCATTCTTCATTCAAAAAATCAAGTTTCTCTTCGTACCATGATATTCATCTGGTCTGCATAAAGTGGAACTTAATATAGTGAAAACCCGCTGAGACAGAATCTGTCTATGACGGATTTTTGATCCGTTATAGATCCGTCCGCCAGTCTCTTCTAAAAGAATACCTTACAAATTTATCAGCTTAGAAAGAAAACTGTCTAAAACGGATATTTTTGTGCCACATAGCGATTTTGTTTCCACAGGTTCAGGTTGTAATGTAGCTTGTTCAGTAAATCTTGTAGCTAACTGTTTCAAGTTACCAGTAAAAATTGAACTGTTTATCACGGAATTCTGTTTTAATAATAAAAATTTCAGTGTCCGATAGCAATTTTGCTTTCACAGGGGTTATTGCATAAGGTCGCTATGTTTATTTAGTATAGAAAAAAACCTACTAAGAATGCATTGCAAGGGATCGGATGAAAATATCGTTTTAAACAGGTTTCCGTCTTATAACTGCATGGTATTCTAATCGTAGAAACAAGGAAATTTTTAACATTACGGCTGTTCTTAACTGCTCTGCTAAACAAGCGAAAAACGTTCTGACACATTTACAAATTCATTTTTTAACGGAAAGATATAAAATTGGAACGCCTGGCCATGGAAGCGATTTGGAATTGAACTGTTTTTTCCATTTTTTGATCTTTCAATTACCCATTGAGTTATAAGCGTTTTCGATCATGTGAGAAACCCGTTTTTCGCCCGCTTTTGAGTGATTTTCTACTTTCGCGCGGAAATTCGGTTCAAAACGTCCATTTTGACGTTATTTTCTGAAAGATCTATTGCGTTTGCAAAAAAAATGGAAAAAACAGCTCGATCACATAGTTTCTGAACAACAACACCAGCTAGTTTCATTCATTTTCGAACAAAAATAAATTAAAACTTATGTCAGGAAGTTGCCCTTTTGGGTTTGAGAACAGCCTTAAGACAGGATTCCAATTTAATAAGGTTTAAGGCTGTTCTCAAATCCAAAGGGTCAACTTTCTGACATAAGTTTTAATTCATTTTTGCTCGGAAACGTATGAAACTAGAAGGTGTTGTTATTCAGAAACTTTGTCATCGAACTGCTTTTTCCATTTTCTTGTAAACGCAGATCTTTCAGAAAATACTGTCAAAGTTGGCATTTTGAACCGAACTCCCGAACGAAAGAAGAAAATCCAGTCAGTAAGCGGGGAAAAATGCCGTGTCACGTGATAAAAATCGCTTATAACTCTACAGGTAATTGATTGATCAAAAAATGGAAAAAAACAGTTCGATTCTAAATCGCTTTCATGGTCAGACCTTCCAATTTTACATCTTTCCGTTAAAAAATGAATTTGTAAATGTGTCAAAACGTTTTGCGCTTGTTGAACAGCGCACTTAAGAACAGCCTTAATTCATTTTTGTTCGGAAACGCATGAAACTAGAAGGTGTTGTTATTCAGAAGCTATGTCATCGAACTGTTTTTTACGTTTTCTCGTAAACAGAATACATCTTTCAGAAAATACTGTCAAAGTTGGCATTTTGAACCGAACTTCCGAACGAAAGAAGAAAATCCAGTCAATAAGGGGAGAAAAATGCCGTGTCACGTGATCAAAATCGCTTATAATTCAATAGGTAATTTATTGATCGAAAAATGGAAAAAACAGTTCCATTCCAAATGGCTTCCATGGTCCAATTTTATGTTTTTCCGTTAAAAAATTAATTTGTAAATTTGTAAAAACGTTTTGCGCTTGTTGTGCAGAGCAGTTGAGATCAGCCTTAATGTATTTTTATGTCCCGATTTAGAAGGCGTTGTTCCCCCCTTTTTTTTCTATCATTGTCCCCCTTTTTGGGACACTAGACCTGGTCATCGGTTAGAAAGACAGAGAGTAGTCTCTCTGTCTTTCTAACCGATGACCAGGCGCGGGGATAAATCTGACGGGCTCCTAATTCTATCAAAACTACTCTCAAGGGACTGACGTCTGGGAGAAACCCTGTGGCTCGCCCCGAGGCTATTTTAGAATTTTCGTGGAGGGCAGTATCACTGCGAAAATCACAGTAAAATGAAATCCAGACACCTCATTGGTCATTGAGCCGCGTCCTTTTCAAAGAGCATAGCTGTAGAGGAAACGTGGCATATTTCTTTTTCTGCAAAAAATTCCCGTCAGCAATTTTTAAGCGATTGTTATTGTATTCTGTTTTCATTTAAAATAAACCATCGAAATTAATTTAAGATATTTTGATGACTTTTTATAAAATGTGAGTGAAATTTTTTTATTTTAAGGGTGTATTCGAAAAAATATTTTTCCACCCTCAACAGCTCGAAATTTTTTGAGACATTTTCAGACTCATTTTTAAAAGTAAAAACACGAAACTTGCTGGGGTGATTTTTGAAGAGATGTATAAGATGCCGCGTGATTTCATTTTTCGCCCAATCAATTGGAATTTGATTTTTAAACAATTGTTTTCTCTGTATGACCATTCATTTCATTCCCAGACCTCCCGCTTCGGAAAATTCGGTTCAAAACGGCAACTTTAATAGCATTTTTTACAATATTTTCTGCATTTATCAAAAAATCGAGGAGCACGGCACATAGTGTAGTTTCTAAATAAGAGAATTTCCCAGTTTGATGCGTTTGAGAGCAAAAATGAATTTAAAAATGAATCCGAAAATAAGCAGTTTGGATCGGAATACACCCTTAAGCTGTAAAGAATTTTAAATGCTATGACAAGTATTTTTTTAGTTAACGAAAATTAAAAATGAAGCTTTTTTCACCTTATGTTACTTTTAAAATCGAAAATAAGACAAAAAATCGTACATTGGTCTAGAAAAATTTATTAACTATCTCAAAAATAATTTAAAAAAAAAATGTCAGTTTTTAAACCAATTTTAAACACTAAAAATAAACAGAACAAAAAAATATTACATAAACATTTTTGTAATATTATATAGAATAAGTTATTTTGTTTACGCTAAGCTGTCCATTGAAAATAACAGTTTAACATTATATAAGAAAAATTATTAAGAAAGTTTTATTTTAAATTTTTTGAAATTAAATCCAGTATTTATTTTAAAGGGGGGCGTTATGTTTAATCTGATTTAACCCCTTAACTGCCAACGAAATCTTACTCGATCTCTATTGCCTTATTTAATAACATAATTTTCCAATTAAGGCAGTTCTTAACTGCTCTGCTCAACAAGCTCAAAACGTTTTGACACATTTACAAATTAATTTTTTAACGGAAAGATATAAAATTGGAAAGTCTGACCATGGATGCGATTTGGAATCGAACTGTGTTTTCCATTTTTTTATCTATAAATTACCTATTGAGTTATAAGCGATTTTGATCACGTGACACTGAATTCTTCTCCCCTTGCTGACTGGATTTTCTTCTTTCGTTCGGAAGTTCGGTTCAAAATGCTAACTTTGACAGTATTTTCTGAAAGATCTATTGCGTTAAGAGGTTACTTCAGTCAAATGGAAAGACGCATTCGCTAATGCTAATGCTATGGAAGAAATTTATAAAGATATCTCGGCCGCATTTCAATATTTTTAAATGATTTCTTTTGCATTGTATGGCTGAGATCGACCTGTACAAAGGCCGTTGTTTACTTTTTCGATTTTGTTTACAGGTATTTCTGATGAGGACACTTTCATTTTCGGAACCGGTTTCGAAAGTGAAAGCATCCTCATAAAAAATATCTATAATCAAAATCGAAAAAGTAAAAAACGGCCTGCATACAGATCAATCTCAGCTATACAATGCAAAAGAAATTATTTAAAAATATTGAAATGTGACCGAGATATCTTTATAAATTTCTTCCATAGGATTAGCATTAGCGAATGCGTCTTTCCATTTGACTGAAGTAGCCTCTTAACAAGAAAACGGAAAAAACAGTTCGATGACATAGTTTCTGAATAACAACATCTTCTAGTTTCATGCGTTTCCGAACAAAAATGAATTAAAACTTATGTCAGAAAATTGAACCTTTAGATTTGATTACAGCCTTAAATAAGACGGTGATTTGTTTTCTGAAATAACAAAAAGAAAATGCACATGTTATAAGTGTGCAGAACACGGCCCTGCTGGTGAAAATTAGCCTACTGTCTTGACAGTTTGTCATCTTTATAATATATGGAGATGGAGACAGGGCCTGATTAATGCACGGGCTACCGGTGCCTCAGCCCTGGGCCCACCAATTTCAGGGGCCCACAAATTTGTGTGTACTTTCTCACAATTTAAGTTTTTCCACTGTTTGCATTTTATATTTTGGTCCCTGACGTAAAAACAAAGTTTTACTGTAATAAAAAACCTCCATATTTAATTTTTCTGTAGAAGTCCTTTTCAATCTGAGAGTACCTATAATTTTCAAAACCAATAATTTTCAATATCCAGAAAATCAAATTTGGTGAAAATGCCAAAAACTGCATACTGTGTCTATTGGTTTCAATATAAACGAGTATTTTACAATGTCAGAATTATAGTTTAAAATGATTACTAGACTATTAGGGAAAACACAATTTTTATGATTTTGGATAAGGCGAGTTTTGAAAAAGACGTCCTCATTTATTCTGCAACATAAACTGTGGATCATAGATGTTTGTGAATTATACAAATGCTTATTTGAGAAAGTGGATGGTAATTCATTTTCTTGATTATTCTTGTAAGTCATTTTTTTTTGTAAACTTGAAACTTTCACCCAAACAACATTATCAACTCATCAAATTAACCTACTTTTTTTCTGAAAGTGTTACGGGAATGGGGAGGTAGGGGGGGGGGGCAACTTTTTAACAGGCCCTGGGCCCAACTTCAGCTTGATCGGGCTCTGGATGGAGACATTCTCTAAAGGTGTATATATATGCGCAGTTAAGGGGTTTAATAAATAAATCGTTACGCCATCTCATAACATCGCAGATTTCTCATTATGAAGCTGATGGTATTTGTATAAAGATTATAATTTCAGAACAATCTTAATATGCATGGGCATACGTAAGACGCGCAGTAGAAAACTAAGAGACCCTCTAAATATTTGAAAAGAAAAAGTAAAATTTAAAAATATATATATGCGGAGATCATATAAATATTAAAACTGTTTATAATTGTGATATAACTGGGTATTGCACGATTGCAATTTCATTATATTGATAGTTTGGTTTGAATTCATTTTTCTATTGTTGCATTTCTTTATAAGCGTAAGTGTAATCTTATTTTAGCTTACCCTTTTGTTTAGCTAACACTGTTTATCATAACCACTGATTTTTTTAAGTTTTCTACTGTCTTTCTGTTTTCTAAGTTAGTGATATTAAATGATAAAAGAAAAGAGTTAAAAAAAAAAGTCAGTAGCCAAGATTTTTAATCTTTTTAACTTGGCTCAAGTATATAAAGATGTAATTTTAAAATCGATTTTTCGCTCACTTCCTGATAAGCTTAGATCATAAAAATTATGAACACAGTTGTGTTTTCCATGACAATACAGTCGAACCTCTATTTAACGAAGTCGCTAAATCCCGGAAAAAAGTTCGTTATATGGAAAATTCGTTAAATAGAGATTCACCTTTTAAAATACTTTAAACTACATAAAACAGATTTTAAATTCATAAACACTAAATATTTTTATTAAAAGTATTTAATCACATTTTTTAAAATAAATTATATCGATTTGTTTTATTTATTTTACCCACCAATATCCATCATCAATTCATTTTTTCTATGTGTTTAAATCTTTGAAATCTGCAAGGAAAACAAAACATTGTCCGGGAATGCACTGTATTTTCTGTTTAAAGTAAATAGTTTTACATTAAAATTAACGAATTTTAATGACATTATCGTATTTATTATTATTGTAACAAATAATTTTAATCATACATTAACATATGCGTCTTTAAATTTAATTTTTGAAAAACTCTGTTAATTTTGGCTGATTTTTTTAATTTTAAAAAGGGCTTTCTCTCATAATACGTCTCGCATCTTTGCAATGCACCAAAACCCCTTCATGCGTATTTTCTTCTAACTATAATTCGCGTCGGATTGTTTCAAATGATTTTAGCATTTCATTATACGAAGTGTTGTTAATTCCTGCATAATGACCATTTCCATCACCATCATATTCGTCTTCATCATAATTCATTGCTGTATTGTTTTTATTTTTCACACTGTCTAAAATATCCAATTCGGATAGTGTTTCCGGGGTCTCAATTTCAGAATTAAGTGAAATACAATCATCAATCAGCACATCATGGTTAATTTCTTCTTTTTTTCTCACTGTATCCACATTTTTAAAAGTTACTCTAAGGGATTATCGTCTTCGTCCTCCGTACTTACCGAATTCTCACTGCTGACAAAGAAGGCGCCTAGTAAAACCAGTTCAAGGCCATTGAACATCATAAAATGTGTTTAAAGAAAGAATAAGTTTGAAATGTCCAGAAATATTTTGAGAAATGGGGAGAAAAAAAATTTTTGATCACAAGAAAAAGTTCGTTAAATAGAGAATGCACTTCGCTATTTGGAGGTTATTTTACGAAGAAATTCGCAAAATATTCTTGGTTCCAAGGAAAAGTTCGCAAAATAGAGGTTCGTTAAATAGAGGTTCGACTGTATAACATTTTAAGGGTGTTCTAAAATCCAAAAGGACAACTTTCTGACATAAGTCTTAATTTATTTTTGTTCGAAAATGCATGAAACTAGCGGGTGTTGTTGTTCAGAAACTAGGTCATCGAGCTGTTTTTTTCATTTTTTTGCAAACGCAATAGATCTTTCAGAAAAGAGTGTCAAAATGGACGTTTTGAACCGAGTTTTCGCGCGAACGGTGAATAAGCACTCAAGAGCAGGCGAAAAACGGGTTTGTCACGTGATCAAAAAAGCTTATAACTCAATAGGTAATGGATGGATCCAGAAATGGAAAAAACAGTTCGATTCGAAATCGCTTCCATGGTCAGGTTTTCCCATTTTATATCTTTCCGTTAAAAAATGAATTTGTAAATGTGTCAAAACGTTTTGCGCTTGTTGAGCAGATCACTTAAGAACAGCCTTAATATATTGATAATTTAATTATAAATTAATATTTTCTTTTCCTAAACTGAATCCAAGTAACAGAGTGCTAAATATTGCTTATGGTTATATAACTGTATATATGAATTACAATAATGTAATTAATTATTTGCAAATCATGCACGCTAAAATATGACAAGGGTGTTCTTAACTGCTTTGTCCAACAAGCGCAAAACGTTTTGACACATTTACAAATTCATTTTTTAACGGAATGATATAAAATTGGAAAGCCTAGCCATGGAAGTGATTTGGAATTGAACTGTGTTTTCCATTTTTCGATGAATGAATTACCTATTGAGTTATAAGCGTTTTTGATCACGTGACAAACACGTTTTTCGCCCGCTCTTGAGTGCTTATTCTCCGTTATCGGGGAAACTCGGTTCAAAACATCCACTTTGACACTATTTTCTGAAAGATCTATTGTGTTTTCAAGAAAACGAAAAAAAAAAAAAAAACTGGAAAAAAAACACTCGATCACATAGTTTCTAAACAACAACACCCGTTAGTTTCATGCATTTCCGAACAAACATAAATTAAAACTTATGTCAGAAAGTTGCCCTTTTGGATTTGAAAACACCCTTAACTGTGAAACTGCAACAATGAAATATTTTAATATTAAAATGTAATCTATACTAATATTATAAAGAGGTAAAAATTGTTTATTTGTAGGAGGTAAAGCTCTGGAACTTACGAACCGATTCCAAAAGTAATGGTATCAAAAGGATGGTGCTAGTCCAACTTAGAACATAGGCTATATCTTATGTCCGTGCCACTGACCAAAAGGGGGTGCAGGAGCAAAAAACGTTCTAAAAATGCGATTTTGTGTTACTGAAGGGCCTAGAAACATGAAATTTGGAATGGTAGTTATACTTATAAGATACTAATGATCTCTAAGGACATTTCTTAAAAAAACTGAAATTAAAAAGGGGTGAGAATACACTTAAGCGTTCTAAAAAACGTTCTAAATGGTGATTTTTACGCATTCTCAAGAAGTAATAAACCAATTTCAAAAATAAAGGTGTCAAAATTATGGTGATAACCCTTGCTCCAACATAGGCTACTACTTAAGTCAATGCCACTAACCGTAAAGGGGCTGCAGGAGCAAAAAAAAAGTTCGAAATTGCGATTTTTGTGTTACTGAAGGACCCAGATACCTGAAATTTGGCATGGTAGTTACTTAGTAGATCTAAATGATCTCTAAGACCATTTCTTAAAGAATTCGAAATTTATAAGGGGTGAAAAGGCACAAAAAGGCGTTCTATAAAAAACGTTCTAAATGGCGATTTTTACGCAATCTCAAGAAGTACCAAACCGATTTCAAAAATAATGGTGTCGAAATGATGGTGACAAACGTTGCTCCAACATAGGCTACATTTATGTCGGTGTCATTACCTTCACAGGGGGTGCAAGAGCAAAAAAACGTTCGAAATTGCGATTTTTGTGTTTCTGAAGGGCCTAGAAACATGAAATTTGGAATGGTAGTTACTTATAAGATATAAATGATCTCTAAGAACATTTCTTAAAAAATTCGAAATTTCAAAGAGTTGAAAATGCGCGAAAAGATTTCTAAAAAACGTTCTAAATGGCGATTTCTACGCAATCTCAGAAAGTACCCAACCGATTTCAAAAGTAATGGTTGGAAATTGATGATGACAGCCCGTGCTCCAATATAGGATCTACGTCATGTCGGCGTCACTACCAACTTGCGTTGCATTTTTAAAAACATTCTAAATTGTGATTTTTGTGATACTGAAGGAGCTAGCAACTCGAAATTTGGCATGGTAATTACTTATGAGATGTAAATGCTCTCTGAGAAGAGTTCCTTAAAAATTTGAAATTTAAATGGGGTGAAAATAAACGAAAAGCATTCTAAAAACGTTCTAAATAGCGATTTCTACGCAATCTCAGGAAATATAAAGCGATTTCAGAAGTAATGGTTTCAAATTGATGGTGACAGTCCCCTCTACAACATAGCACATATTTTACATTGCTGTCACTACCACCTGGGGGTTACAGGAACAAAAAATGTTCTAAATTGCCTTTTTGTTTTAAAGAGGGAATATAACATTTTTAATTTGGAATGGTAATTACTTGAAAGATGCAAATGCTTTCTAAGAAATGTCGAAAAAAAATTCTGAATTTAAAAGGATGAAGTGAGCAAAAGCGTTCTATAAGCATTCTAAATTACGATTTTTATGCAATCGTATGAAATACGAAACCGATTTCAAACATAATGGTTGCAAATTGATGGTGATAGAACCTGCTCAAACATAAGCTATATTTTATGTCGGTGCCACAATCCTTAGAGGATTGCAGGAGCAAAAAACTTTCTAAATTGCGATTTCTGCGGTACTGAAGAGGCTAGAAACTTTAAATATAGCACGGTAGTTATTTATAAAATATAAATGTCCTCTAAGAGCAGTCGAAAATAAATTCGAAATTAAAAAGGGGTGAAGTGAAGGGAAGGAGCGAAAAGCATTCTAAAAGAGTCCTAAATTACGATTTTTATGGAATCTCAGGAAATAATAAACCGATTACAAAAGTTTTTTGTTGCGAATCAAGAGTGATAGTCCCTGATCCTATACGGGCTATATTTTATGCTGGTGTGACTACCACCTGGTTGGCAGGAACAACAAGAAAGCCTTTAAAAACATCTAAATTCTGTTTTCTATAGAATATTAGGAAATACTAACCGATTTCAAGGTTAATGTTGGCAAATTATTGGTGACAATCGATGTTTCAACATTTTTCGAGACATTCTATTTCAACTCTGTTTCGGCATTTTATGTTGGTGCCACTAATACCAGGGAGGTGGTAGACTGTTAGACAAGAAGCTTGGAATTTGACCGTTAATTTTAAGATGTAAATGTGTTAAGATGGTTTCTAAAAAATTCAAAACTTCAAATTAATACTGAAAGGAGCGTATAAATGAGCATAAAAGTCTCAAAATACTTTCTAAATTATCATTTATTTGGAATTAGTTTTAGTTGTTCTTATTAATTAAAATCTTATTTCTGCCTATTGCACTTTTATAATGAAGTTTAGTCAAACTGTGGCTTAATTTGTAATTTTTTAATTATTCCAAAAAGTGTTCTTCTAATAAAAAATAGTCATGCAAATATCACTTGGCATATTTCAACTAACACGCGAGCAAAGCCGCGAGGTTTCCTAGTAAATAATAAATAAAATAAATAAATAAAGAGTGTAATATATACATTTTTAAAAATAAGCTTTTATCAATAATTATTTAAACAATTTATTAATTTATGACACACATTAAAATTAACACATTGTAACGAAATTTTTTTGGAACAACATTAATAGCGGTCATAAAACTAGTTATCTTTAAAGTAAACATTGAATGTTTATGAAAGAGTGTTAAAAACAGCAAATATTCTTTCTATTCATATCTATTTTATGGGCAGAGAGTAGAGGTCTGCACGGGCCCGGGCTTGGCCCGAGGTCCGTACCCGGCCCGGCGGAATGAAGGCGAATTTTCAAACGGGCCGGGCCGGGCCGGCAGAATTAGGACAATTTTTTCAACGGGCCGGGCCGGGCCGACAGACAAAATAAACGGGCCGGCAAAAAAATTAATCGGGCCTATCGGCCCGATATAAGAATTTAAGCGAAGCAGATAAAATACGAGCCATTTTCAATGAATATGACTTTCTCGAGAAGTATAAATGTGCGTCACGAGCCGATGCGAGTTTAACAACATCAATACAGAAATGTAACGTGTCCATCGTAGAGATCGGCATCGTACAGTTACAAGATGTCTGATTCCGAGTTTAATTTTTTTTCAGCAGACTCGTGCCGGGAAGGAAGTGGTCTTAATCGATCTCAGGATGTGTAGAACAGTCATTCTGGTTTGTAATATTAATAGTGATAATGAACTTCTATCATACTCTACAGTATCTTTGGAAATATACCTTAAAGTGGTTCTCATAGTCACTGCTCAACAATGCAAAGCTTTCAGACACATGTTTCTGACAAAAACTTTAACTATAAAGGCATAAAATTGACAGGCGTGCCTATTGAAGGCATTTGGAAACGAATAGCTTTTTCCATATTTAATAAATTACTTACAGAGATAACAGCGATTCCTGTCACGTGACTGTAAGTTTTTCTCCTTTACTGTGCTATCGCTTCCGGAAATTCGATTCAAAACGCTAACTTTGACAGTATTTTCAGAAAGATATATTGCTTTTATCTATGAAAAAAACGACATTTACATAGCTTTTGAATAAGAATACCTGCCAATCTTACGCGTTTCCGAAAAGAAAAGACTTCATAAATGTGTCGAAATGTAGCCCCTTTGGATTTGAGAAAAGTCTTAAAAATGAGAGAAATATTTTCACAAATCTACTTTTTATTATACAGCTTCAAATGTTATCTTGTTTTTAATCCTTTATTCTGAACTACATTAATCTTTTAATGAATCCTTATTTCCATTTTGAAATGTCTGTAGACACGATGACTGTAAGTAATCGTTAATGTTTATTATTGTGCGTTTTCTGTTTTGCGAACATCATAGTAATGTAAAATATACTGTAAAATGTTCCCATAAATATGTATGTAGTATTCATTAAAAGAATCTTAATTGTATGTTGAGAAAAAACGGATTTTTTTTTTTGTTTGTTTGTTTTTTTTGTAGAAATTGTATCTGACTGGGCCCGTTTTCATTGATTTTTGTACGGGCTGAGCCGGGCCGAGAACTGTAATAATGCAAACGGGCCGGGCCGGGCCGGGCCGGGCTCGGGCCGAACTTCCAATTTTTACACCGGGCCGGGCCGGGCCCGGGCCTGGAAATTCCGGCCCGTGCAGACCTCTAGCAGAGAGCATTATACGTCTTCTGCTACAAAAACTTTCTGTTAAATAAAAGTAAATGAATAATTCATTTCCCAATTATTTTTAAAAATCGTTACAACTTATAGTCTAAACTTTTCACTCTCATTTTATAAAACGTCATCAAAATATCTTAAATAAGTTAATTTCGATGGCTTATTGTAAATAAGAGCAGAAATTAACACTCTAAAATTATTTTCCCCTCACACCGTTTCAAATGGAGAAACACGTTGGTGACCGCCAAGTAGAGGTGCAAAAAACCCGCAGTTTTTGGGAGGTGGGAATAAACACGGGAATTTTGGGGAATATTGGAAATTTTGAACGACTTTTGAAGCTAAACAGAATTAGCTTTTTAAAATTTTAAATTATTTTTAAGAAATGTCAGTCACTGTTCTGAAAAGTTTAAGATAGTTTTTTCTTTATGAATTCACAAATCTTATGATTTGGCGATCTAAGTTTTTATAATTTATTAAGACTCATTAGTTTTATAACAATGGCGAATGTGAATTGATGAGGATTCGAATGTTTCTTTAGAAATTAAAATTGTTTAATTACTGTTAGCTGGCATGTCTTCTATTCGAACATATACTCTACATTAATTTTCAGCGAGTTGGTATTTTTTGATTGATTTCTTTTAATTTTATTCTTTTTGTTTTGTTGTTGTTGTTTAGATTGGCTGATTCAGAGAACAGGCAAGAGAAATCTATCATTTGCCTTTATCACATTTTACTTACGACGATTAAAATATAAAATTACTTACGATATCTTAATTTCTGTTATTTATTATTTCTGAAACTTAAGCATTTATTTTGTTAGTTTTCAGGCAAATTGTGCTATTTTTCTGTATTTATGTTATTGGTATTGTTAACATTTCTAAAAAAAACATTTTGTTCACATTGACAAAAATTAAAATCGTTAAAAAAATTACAAATAATACATTAAAATTTTCCATGCATAGGCACTTTCTCAAAACTCCTGGGAACTTTTAAAATTTCCTTCCCAAAAAACCCGGTTTATTTCCAGGAATAAATCAGGTTTTTTCCACCCTTTGCAACTCTACTCCCAAGGGATTACTCTCAACGCGACCTCAGGACCATTGAGATGACTGGATTTTCCACTTTAGAATTTCGCTTACTCATGGAGGAATGAAGACTTAATCTTTATAGCTCCATGGGCTTAGTCTCCATTTTCCACGAAATGGACTTCTTCGGAAAAAACGACCGCCCTGATCAGCACCCTTTCAATTCACCTGACAGTTTCTCCGTTTTCTGAAATTTTACAAATTAGGAGTAATAAATCACACCTGGAAAGTGGACATCTGTGTAAACACCATATTTGTATAAAATGGAGGGAAATTTTCGAATACTTCTGAAAAAAATTCTTTTCCTGAACAGTATTTTGTGCCAGTTATAGATAAAGTCAGGTCGTGAGTTCTGCTCCCGGCTGGGAAAGGTTCACTTACCTTTCATCCCTTCGGGGTCGATAAAATGAGTACCAAGCTTGCTTGGGAACTAAACACCGAGGGTCTCGCGTTGGGTTGACCACCTGGCCAGAGCACTTGCTGCATAACACCTCGGGTTCCAGGGTCAAGTAAACAGAGTTGGGTACTGTAGGCCCTGATCCTTCATGGATCGTACAGCCAAAGGTCTTTTTTTTTTTTTTTATAGATAAAGCTATGCAATTTTCAGCATGTGTGGGGAAAATGCACAAATACTTTTGAAAGAAAAAAATATTTAAAATATTAAAAACAACACGAACCATTACACTTATAAGACTGCGTGATGGAAATAGACTTTTTAGCTTTAATTTAGAAGACAGACTCCACACTGTATCTGACTGTTTATACAGATTATACAGGTTCTGCGGCATAAAGTGTGACAATTTGGTTTTAAGACACGAAACCAACTTTAACAGAAAGTAATATGTGGTAGTAAGGAGTAAATAAATATAATTTCAGACAATTCTGATTTATGTAAAAACAGGTATATTAATGATAAGAAAACGATTTGTGGCGTGTAAATTACTAAATTACATTGTGGATACACTGTTTTGTAGTCGTAAAACAAAACTAGTATAAAAAACGAGCACAACAAGCATACGGGCTTGTTCTTCATGCAGTTTTGTTTTGCGATCATAAAAACATTTGGTTTTCAATTTACACAGACCAAAGTATAAACGCAAAGCTATATGTACACAAAAATCTGTCTATTTTTAATATTACACAAAAATCTATATATTTTGAATATTACATAAATCTGTGTTTTGCATGTTATGCAAAAATATGTGTAAGAAAAGAACATTACACAAAATATGTGTATCTTGCATATTGCACAAAATATGTGTGTTTTACATATTACACAAAAAAGTGTGTATTTTACATATTACACAAAAATATGTATATTTTGCATATTATACAAAAATATGCGGAATTACAGAGTATACACTCTAAATTAAAATGTCTGAAATTCAGACACTTAAGTGTCTGAAATGGAGTGTTCAATTTTCAGACATTTTAAAATGTCTGAATTTTTTCAGACACTTTTTGCGTCTGAATTTCAGACACTTCAAACGTCTGAATCGCATCCATTTTTTTGTAAGCATCATACGTAGCCATGTTTGACCACGTTGAATCCTGGAAAAATATTTGGCTGTGGTCCTGCCCCCCCCCCCCCCCAATACAGCCTGATTTTTTTGGTGCTCTCAGTTTTGGTATACAATTTTCGTTACGTTGATAATTTAAATCTTTTACGACATTGTACTGATTATAATCAATATCGTGAACTTCAGGAGTAGAACAAGATTAAAAAACAAAAAAATATTTATCTAAATATTAGATTTTTTAAAATTTATTTTGTTTTTAACCTTATTTTACTTTAAAAGTTCAAAATATTGATTATAATCAGTACAATTTCGAAACAGATTTAAAATATAAGCTTTACAAATATTGCACATCAAATTTGGGGGCACTACAGTCGTAGGGGGACGGGGCACTTCCCAGTTTGCCCTTCCTTTAATCAAGAAGTACTTTTGCAAAAAACGCAACCCTGCATTATAGTTGTCTAAATTGAGATGTCCGGTATTCGGGAGTATCCGTTGTGGAGGTTAATGGAGATTCTCGAATAGCGAACACCTCTATTTAACGAATACTTTTTTAATCAGCAGACATACATATTTGTATATTTTTACCTCAAAAAAGTAGACATCTCCAATTATCGGACAAATTCCGCGGTCCCGAAGTGTTCGCTATTAAGGGCTTTTAAGGTACATAGATAAATATATATATATATTTTATAATCTTGTCCTACTCTAAAAGTTCAAAATATTTATTATACTCGGTTGAATGTGGAAAAAGATTTAAAATATCAGATGTACGAAAATTGCAAAAATCCCACCCCCCACCCCCCCCCCAAAAAAAAATTAAAATATAAAAAAATATATTGCCACATAGGCAATTTTACATATACATCACTTGATAATCACAACAGCCATTTAACTATGAATAATGAAAATAAATAAATAAATATTCTACTTTAATAACATTGGGGAAAAAATGACTTTGGTATTTTGTTAAATATATTTGCGTTTTTAAACTTGTCCTACTCTAAAAGTTCAAAACTTTCATTATAATCAGTGCAAGATTTAAGATATCAGCTTTACAAAAATTCATGCAAAATCCCCCCCCCCCCCCCAAAAAAAAATGAAAATACTTATTTAAAAATTGTTTTTAAAAAATTTATATTTCCACATGGACAAGTTTTTATGTAGATCAGAGGGTACTCACAAAAGCTATTCAACTATCAATAAAAACAAATAAGTACATATTCTATATTAAAAACATGAGGAAAAAATAACTTATGATTTCCAAACTTCTTTCGTCTTAAATATATACAGTAACATCTGTCATTTTTGTATTTTTCGTATAAGTGCATATAAATAAAGTTACCACAATTTTAAATACGAAATCTAGTTAGAGGTTTTTACTTTTTCCCATTATAAATTTCAAATTACTTTTTTATTAAAAATAATAAAAAAATCAGTATTAGAGTTGATTGACAAATCAAATACATATGTATATTTTTACAGGCAGGTTCATATAATAGACCAGTCTCATTTACTTTATTTATCTTTTTTTAATCTGCGGTTTTATGCCAGGAAGTAAGAAAGCATTAGGTCAACTTTCAAAGTTTTTTTTTTCTTTACTTCCTTGTGGCCGTGATTTACTGCGAGATAAAAATTATCCATTTGAAACTAAGAACTGACATTGAATATATAATTCGTAATAAAAAAGAACGTCATAAGTTTAAAAATATATACTTCTAGAATTAGTGGGGTTTTTTGCGAACAGATTCAAAACTAATTAAATTTCATGCAGGATTTTGTTTAGTACAATAAATAAAATCATAAAATACACTAATTTTACTACTATAAAGAAACTTACTTGAGTTGCTGCAAGGGGTAAGAAATATTCCTCGATTTGAAATTTTAAAAACTACCACAACCACAGTGAGGGAGAAAGACTTTCATAAGTTTAAAAGGTAATCCCATAATACATCCGACTAGCCATATTTAAAGGATGAGATGTTTCATCCTAAAAACAGGACCCGCCAGACAAAAGTTTCTTTTTTTTGCCAGTTTCGACAGGACGAAGATGAATAACACAATATTATTGATATAAATTGATACGAGTTAACACTAAGCCCATTGCACACGCTTTGTAGAATTTCCGGGTGTAATCTTCAACCGCCGTCTACTTCTGTTCTGTGTCTATCCCGCCCTTGTATCGACGACAGCTTCTAAGAGACATTTGATGTCGAGCACACACGTCAGATGTATGTATTCAATAAATAAATACTCCAAGTTAATACGAATTAAAATCACAGTACTTCACATTTCGCAAAAAACGAATTAAAATACACGCGTACATAAAAACAAACTTTGTTTGAATTACAACGTATACCACTTCGAACGAAGACATCTAAAACGCATGCGCAACTGGGAGTGCTACTGCCCCCTGGTGGTTATTGCGTCGGAAGAATCAAAACATCTTAAATTAAGACACGTTTAAAGCAATGAAGTGTCTTAAAATAAGACGTTTGCGGATATTTTAGACATTATTCTCAGTTCGTTTACACCATGGTCATAGTAAGACGCTTATGTATCTTAAATTAAGACATCTATAGTGTCTTAATTTTCAGATTAAGACACTTAAGTGTCTAAAATTCTTTTTCAGTCACATATGTGTCTAAATTTAAGACGCTTCTATTTGCAGTGTACACAGATATATGTGCAAGAATATTACACAGAAATATATATTTTTTGTGTAATTTACACACTAAAGTGTGTATTTCAGATTGATCAGATAACTTCTACACACTCTGTTATCATCAAATTAAACATTAAAATGTGTATTTTGAAATTTAAACATTAAGCGTATATTTAGGCAATTTACACACCGCTTTTCACATATAGATAAATCGTTTTTGTATCATCCATATACCTGTTTTAATGTGCAAATTTACACATTTACTTTTAGAGTGCATAAGGTTTCTTTTACCGCAGGATCACAAACTATCTCCAAACTTGGCATGTGGACATATTGTTAGTGACACAACGAGTGATTTTTTTTCTATTTTGCTTCTGTTTAATCATTATCGTCATTTAGTTGAAGTATACTTTCTTTATTTAAAAATGGAAATACATTATAAAAGCAAATAAGCAATGGATGAAAGAAAAGAAGGATGCTTGAATTTTGAACAAAATTCCCACAAAAGGAAACAAAAGTCACTTGAG
This sequence comes from Maratus speciosus, assembly GCA_963932465.1. NCBI lineage: Eukaryota > Metazoa > Arthropoda > Arachnida > Araneae > Salticidae > Maratus > Maratus speciosus. Next base: position 234,513,988 of record OZ010788.1, read on the forward strand.
AAATGGATTTTAAATAAAAGAAAAATTCAATATTACTTGTTAGATAAAAAATATTCCCCGAATTTCTTGAAGGAAAAAGTGCTAGTAATAATATCACAGATGAATTTCAAGAATATCGCTTTTAGACTTTTAAAAGATGACAGTTATTTATTGACAGGATTATTATCATCATTATTATTATTATTTAATTTTTAAAAGTATTAACTGACTTATGTATAATTCAAATTTAGTCAAATCTGGGAAAACATAATCCGTCTATAACGAAATCCTGTCTTAAACGGAAAATATTGTGAATCTGAATGAAAGGAATGTGGTGCATTTATATGAAGTAAAACAGAAATCTGTATAAATGGGTTTTTTTTTTCAAGCTCCGAGCGATATTCTCACAAGTTTTACTGTAGAATAAAAAATATACCTTGATAAAATAAGTGCTTAAATAATCAATGAATAGATATCAAGGTATTATCGATAACAAATAAAAAATTAAATTATTTTTTCCATTCAAGATTCATCGACAAAGATATCATCAGTACATTTAACCCTTTTCAAATGTAAAACTGAAATATTTACAGGACTCGTTTCAGCAACTCTTTCAATTTTACCTGATCTTTGGAGCGGTGTAGCTAGCTACCTTTATTATGTATCTAGAAAAAAGTTTTATTCAGGAAATTTGTTGTAAATTTTATTTACTACAAGATTTTTAATATGGACTTTTGTCTTTAAAATAAACTGGTAAATGTTATTGCTAAGAAAACTGGGCCGTTATTTATGGTACTAAAGAAAAGTTCATGCATGAAAATTTATGAAAATTTTATGCTACACGATTGGTAATAGTTTTTTTCCGCTAAAATTTAATGGAAAAAACATATTGCATAAAAAAAAAACCGTGAACGCGTATATTTTTGGCGTTTTATCAAGATGGCGGATATTTTTTCAAGATGGCAGTCTTTTACTACAACTTCTATTTATACAACGTATCTCAAAATCAGAACTACGAGACCATTTGAAAGGCAAAACCGCTTTTTTATTTAGTGGACTAAACCTTTCAAGAAGTATGCAATTGAAAATTATAGACTTGGAAAATACGACAAATGTGATTTTTTTTTTTTTTTTTTGTTTTTTTTTTGTTCTCACAAATGATATTGATATTAAAATTCAATTTTTACTACTAGCGGGTATATAACTGCTCTTTGAACACGTCTCTTATTATTGTTATAAGATATCTTGCATTTGTAATAGCTTAACTATTGTGCGCAAAAAATAAGGCACGCACTTGATCGTGCGAAAAAATGAATCTTGACCGCTGAAATGTCTAGCCACTGACACAACAACGCAGTTATCTTTATTTGTAAATTCATCCTATTTACAGATGCTATTATTAAGAAAGATTTTATATCTTATCAAACTATAGAATAGCGTTTTCCATTTTTCGGCAAGGGCAATAACAAAGAATTTTTTTAGAAAAGGCTGTAAAAGTTGGTATTGTGAACTGATTTTTGAGACCGGAAAATTCAGAAAAGGTCGTTTATAATTCGAAATGTAATGTATCAGGGATCGATCCAGACAAAATTTGGGGCCTATTTAGGACCCTTTCACAAAAATCTATTTAATAAAATAGGCCCCATCCCAAAAATAAATTTAATAAAATGGGCCGCTTCACAAAAATGAACGTAATAAAACACGCTTCTTCACAAAATTACTTTTAATAAAATAGACCCCCTACGTAACATTATTTTTCATAAAAACTGTTTTAAAATGTGTAATTTGTAAATAAAACCAGGTCACGAAAAACAAAAACTTTAGCAAGGGGATTTAAAGAATGTTTTTGTTCATAAATTCATGGTTCGAATTTGAATAACTGGATTTCAACTTTCGTTACAAAATGTTATTTTTTACAAAAATATAATAAAATTCACAAAAATAACTTCTATTTTTCACAAAATGGGCCCCAAGAATAAAAACCTGCATCGACCCCTGAATGTATTTATCGAAAAAAAGAAAAGAAAAGAAAGGAAATACATTGTTCGATTACTTATCTCTTCAATACTCATGCCTGCCAATTTTATGCCTTTACGTATAAAAATGAGCCCGTGAATGTGTCAGAAAATTTCGAGCTATTGAGCGTAAAATACTTTTTTTTCTTTATTTTGTTATGCATACTTAATTACGGATAAAATTTTATTTCAAAACTCTTGATCTACCTAACACTTTCAATAGCATATTGCCTCCAATATTTCATTTTTGAGTTTTGTAGTATCTAGCTCAATTTACACTCTACGTACATCCATTTCATCGTTAGCATTCCGTTTAAAATCTCCCACCCCCACCCCCTCCACTTGAAATAACAATGGCAACTCGATTAATGCCGTGATCCACATTTGTATTACTGATTATAACAGGAATAATTTAGCTACCTATTTATATCTAATATTTTTCTTAGCTACACTCTCCTTTCGATGACCTTGACACTTAACGCGAGGGCATGTGGATTTCTCTATGGCGACTGCATTTAGCTTAGATATACTCAGGTAAAATATCAACTCTGGGGAACTCTCCTCCCCGCATCCGTTAATACCTGAAGTTCATTCCGCGGCTCCGCCCACCTTAGCTCCTTGGCGACTTGTCAATTTGGCGAGGTTTCTTTTTGTATGGTTGCTGCAATAGCGGAAAACCACCGTGTTTGTATCTTCATCTGGCCCCATGATATCAGTCAGCAAGCAGTCAGAATTTGTTCTTTGTTGCTAGTGTTAAGACGTGCTTTTACCACATCTTTACTACAAGACGGTATAGCGGATACATGTTACATAGGTATGTGAAAGTCCTTTTTTCTGTTTGGTATTATAATGAAATATATTATTGTTTATTTTTCTTAAAATATCTTAAGAATTTTTTACAAGGCTCATTAATATCAAAGTTTTTTTTTTCTTTTGACGGCATATAAAGGAAATAATAGTTTTCCTTCTTATCTTTACTTTTCTTTCCTACAATGTTAAATAAGATCTGATTTAATGTAAATAAAAATTCTTTAACTATTAAACCTTAATATACAGTACTTAAATAATAGTGGTGTGAAAAAAAAAAAAAAAAATCTAGCTGAGGAAGTAATTTTAAAACGTTATTTTCCCCAAAGAAATATTTTTTAGGCTAAAATAAGATAACTCTGAATTGTAAATGTAAATTTTTTTTATTTATTAATTTTTTTGTTAATTTATGGCAAATCGATAATTTACAAATAAAGTTTTAAAATTAATAAAGTCTTTCTTTAAAAAGATTAAAACATTGAGCTTATTCTGCATTTGCTTGAGATTTTGTCATACAGTTTAGTGATTATGTAAACAGGATCTTTTTACGAAGATATTTTTTACAAGGCTTATTAATGTGCAATTGTATTTATATATTATCAAAGTTTTTTTTTCTTTTGACTGTAGAAAGGAATTGATAGTTTTCTTTTTTATCTTTACATTTCTTTTCTGCAATGTTAAATAAGATCTGATAAATAAAAAATCTTTAAGCATTAAATACTAATATATAGTACTTAAATAACAATATGAAAAAAAACAAAATCTAGCTGAGTAAGTAATTTTAAAACGCTATTTTCCCCCAAAAATATATTTTAGGCTAACGAGATCTTCTGAATTGGAAATGTAATTTTTTTTATTTGATTATATTTTTTATCAAATTATGGCAACCTAATAATTTACAAATAAGGTTTTGATAATTTCTTTAGAAATATTAAAAAAATATTGAGCTAATTCTGCGTATGCTTGAGATTTTGTCATACAGTTTAGAGTTTAGCGATTATATAAACAGGATCTTTTTACTAAGATATTTTTTGTAAGGTTCATTAATGTTTAATTACATTGTTATTATATGTTTTTTTTTTCTTCTTTTGACTATGTATAAGGGAAATGAGTTTTCCTTCTTATCTTTACTTTTCTCTTTTACAGTGTTAAGTAAGATCTGATTTAATGTAAATAAAAGAATTTTTAAGCATTAAACTCTAATATTATAGTACTTAAATATAAGAATGAAAATAAAAAAAAATCAGCTGAGGAAATAATTTTAAAATGTTCTTTTCTCTAAAAGAATATTTTTTAGCCTTACACAAGTTCTTCTGAATTGGAAATGTAAATTATTTTATTAGATTAAATTTTTTTTGTCATGCTATTTAGCGTTTATATAAACAGGACCTTTTTACTAAGATATTTTTTTGCGATGCTCATTAATGTTTTATTGCATTTATAAGTTTTTTTTTCTTTTGACTGTGTATAAAGAAAATGATAGTTTTCCTTCTTAGCTTTACTTTTCTTTTCTACAGTGTTAAATAAGATCTGATTTAAGGCTGTTCTCAAATCCAAAAGGGCAACTTTATGACATAAGTTTGACATAATTTATTTTTGTTCGGAAATGCATGAAACTAACAGTTGTTGTTGTTCAGAAACTATGTAATCAAACTGTTTTTTCCGTTTTTTTTTTTTTTTTTTAAACACAATAGATCCTTCAGAAAATAGTATTAAAGTGGGCATTTTGAACCGAATTTCAGCGCGAAAGAAGAATAAGCACTCAAAAAGGGTGAAAATTGTCTTTGTCACGTGATCAAAATCGCTTATAACTCATTGGGTAATTTATTTATCAAAAAATGGAAAACACAGTCCGATTCCAAATTGCTTCCGTAGTCAAGCCTTTCAATTTTATATCTTTCCCTTAAGAGGCTACTTCAGTCAAACGAAAACACCCGTTCGCCAATGCTAATCCTATGGAAGAAATTTATAAAGATATCTCGGTCGCATTTCAATATTTTTAAATGATTTCTTTTGCAATGAATAGTTGAGATCTGTACAAAGGCCGTTGTTTACTTTTTCGATTTTGTTTACAGGTATTTCTTATGAGGACACTTTCATTTTCGGAACCGGTTTCGAAAGTAAAAGCATCCTCATAAAAAATATGTGCAATCAAAATTGAAAAAGTAAAAAACGACCTGCATACAAATCGATCTCAACTATTCAATGCAAAAGAAATCATTTAAAAATATTGAAATGCGACCGAGATATCTTTATGAATTTCTTCCATAGGATTAGCATTAGCGAATGCGTTTTTTCATTTGACTGAAGTAGCCTCTTAAAAAATAAATTTGTAAATGTGTCAAAACGTTTTGCGCTTGTTGAGCAGAGCAGTTGAGAACAGCCTTAAGCATTAAACGCTAATATTATAGTACATAAATAACAGTATGAAAAAAAAGAAAAAATCTAGCCGAGGAATTAATTTTAAAGTGCTTTACTTTTTCTAAAAGAATATTTTTTAGCCTGACATAAGATCTTAATTGGAAATGTATTTTTTTTTTTTTTTTTTTTTTTTTTTTTTGTCATGCAGTTTAGCGATTATATAAACAGGATCTTTTTACTAAGATATTTTTTGGAATGCTCATTAATGTTTTATTGCATTTATATTATAAAAGGGTTTTTTTTTTTCTTTTGACTGTGTATAAAGAAAATGATTGTTTTCCTTTTTATCTTTACTTTTATTTTCTACAATGTTAAATAAGATCTGATTTAATGTAAATAAAAATTATTTAAGGATTAAACGCTAATATACGGTACTTAAAATAATAATATGAAAAACAAATCTAGGTGAGAAAGTAATTTTAAAATACGCTATTTTTCCTAAAATAATATGTTTTAGGCTGACATAAGGTCGTCTGAATTGGAAATGTAATTAAAAAAAAAAAAAAAAAAAAAAAAAAAAATAGAATTTGCAATGTTTCTCAGCAGATCGCATATTATTTCTGAATATATGTGACGCTATAATAGTAAAATAACGTTATAATTCATTATTTTGATTTATTAAAGAGATTTTTAGGGATTTTCATATTGATGATGAAAGTTTTCAAAATCAGTAAAATCATACCGACGTACCCCGTCATTGTAAATAATTCAGTAAATTTTAAAATTGCAAAAAACTTTTTTTTTTTTAAATTTGTGGATTTTTGAAATTATCAAATAACTTCTTTGAAGAATAATAAACAGTTCAGTAGATTTCGCCCAGTTGGGTTTTTACCAGTAACTTTCTGAGATATTACTACGTCTTGGAAATCCCAATATTAATAAGATAACCCCATATGGTTGAGATTGCCCCTTATCGGCTTTGTGACTACCCTGATCCCCCTATTTTATCCTGCACACACAAATTCGCAAAGGGAAACTTGGCTTTTTTCTTGAAAGAAGCGCAGGAGTAAACCGCCTGACGTCATAACTTACGGCCAATCAGAGTGGCCTTTAGACGTTAACCACCCTCCTCTTGTGCTCTCTCCGTTATCCTTCATTTCCCTGGATCTCTTCTCGATGTGAGATGCTAAGTTGTTCCCTAATTACTAAGTTGATTTCGGATGCGAGGCGAGAGTTCTCTTATGGATTGTGATCTGCGGAATTTGCAATCAACACGTAAGCCAATTTTCCAATTATTATAATACATATATTTATATGTTCTTACTTATTTTCCAATTCTGCATAGTTTTTTTTATAATGTAATGTTTTGGAACGCTATAGAGATTTTGAATGGATGAACAGGTGTAGTAGTATAGACACGCGTGAAACATAAGTTATGTAGCTCGGAATCAAAATATCGTATTTTAGCCGGGGTCTGGCAGAGGGATAAAAGTTATAAATTATTATAGAAAAAACTTTGAGGTAGTGCAAATAATCAAAGAATTGCCCTAGATTAGTAGCGTTGCCATGATTTTATTTCGGGGGGGGGGGGTGAGGAGGGATCGCCTTATATGGGGATATAGAACTAGGCAAAGTATGCCCTTAACTAGATGAGAAACAATGATTTCGGGCGGAGGGGGTCTACTCATCCAAGCTCCCTAACGCTGGGATAGACGCTAATAACTTCAGCTTTAGTATTTCTGAAAAAAGTAAAAATGGATTTTTGAATATAAATTTTCTGAATTTTCTTTATGGATTCTTTATTTTTTTTAAAATTATTTTAACAAGTGAATGTTTTAAAGAAATTATGTGTTATACAGGCAATTTAAAATATGTTTTTGGAAAGGGATGGAGGAGTAAGAGTAAAAAGAACTGCCTAATGTTTAAAAAATTGTTTGACGAGAGTATAAAACGTGTAAAAATTATATCCTTGGGTTCTAGATTTTTCTTCAAATTAGAATTTCTTTATTTGGTATTCTTCCTTGGATTTTTTTCGATGCCTTGGATTTGGAAGTTAAATTAAGGAAAAAAATATATATATAATTTTCAAGTCATGTATTTAGTTTTAAAATAAATGTAATTATAATATAAAAATATACAAAAATTGTATTCCTTGCGATTTTTGCTAATTTTATCACCATAAGCATAATTAAATTTCATGACAGGTTTTTTAAATTTTAATTACACATTTTAAATGTTTTATGCATTCAAATAATGAAGATAGTTAATTCAATGAAATTACATTAATATTATCGATATATATCTAAGTTTTTCTTTCCCTCGAAGCACCTGGTGAATGTAACAATGTAAATAATTTATATTTAATAATCGATATTAATGTATTTATAAAGTTTAATTTATATTTAAGTAAATGTAATTTATATTTAAACTGAAATTTTACAATTAGTACATTAATTGTACGAATTTGGACAGTTCCTCAATAGTATAATAGTGTTAGCCTACTTGTAAAATAGTCAAAAATTAATATTTTTTAGTTTCTGTCATTTATTAGTTTGTACACTTCAATGAATATTGCACTTTTGTCAAGAACTTTCTTCCTTTTAGATTTTAATGCCTTGTAATTTATATTTAATTAAATGCCTTATAATTTATAACTAAACTAAAATTTCCCAAGTTATGCTTTAATTACATGAAAATACACGAATTATTTAATAGTAGTTGTAGGAAAATGACTAATAATGTTGGATACTTGGTCAAATAATCTAAAATTCATAACTTTTAGTTCTATAAATGTGTTTGTCTTGGTTTGTACATTTCAATGGTCATTAATTATTACTGTCAAGATAACTATATTGCACTGCCAGTTAGAAATATTTGAAAGTTTCGACAGGTGAAATATTAAAACAATTAGATAAGATAAGCACTAAAAGATTCCCCTATGCGACTTTCTTTGTCTAACTCAATACCCAACGGCAGCTTCCTTTACAAGCTTCAAAACAAGTCCAGAGCTGGGAGGAAAGTCGACGCGCACCCACCTGCGATGGGATTTTTTTTTTCTTTTCTCCTTTCAGCCTACGGATCATTCACTCAACTTAGAAACTGGCCGCGTGTAGTGTTATTCTTAATATGCCAGCAGGGACGGGGCAAAGGCCCTAAGTGAACCAGGGTCCCCAGGTAGAAAATATGAATTATAAAATAGTCCCTCTCATATTATTTTAAAATAAAAAGATAATTAATTCAGGATAAAAGATACTTGATAAGAACATGGTCACCAGCTTAGTGAGGAGGAGGAGAGGGGGGGGGGGGGAGAAAATGGCCATTGCACCTACCTCCTCGCATTTAGACAATTAAATAAAGGAACTTCTTCCCTTCTGATTAAATAAAAATAATAATAGTAAAATACAGAGAGTCAAAACTGTTTCAATTCTCCATTTTGGAAAATACCACTACAAGCCTAATATTTGGATTTTTAATTTCTCTATTGCTTTTTATGTTGATGTTTAAAAATTGTGTTACACGAGTGTTCTGACAATCAGTCCCATATAGGCAACGAAATCGCATCATTTTCCACACTCTTATATTTATAAAGTGACACGACTCAAAATATAAAATTTTTGCGAAAAGATAAAAACCGTTTTCAAGCATGAAAACGTCTTTTCTGTTTTAAATGAAAAATGAATCCGGAAATAATTCAAGCTTTTTATATATCAAGCCAAATGTAGCTTATCTGCTTAATATGAGACAAGTTACATCCGGTTATCTAAATATTTATTGATAGGATTGTATATTATAAGCGAAAAATGTAAAAAAAATGCTCTAATTTGGTCGTTTTAAAAAATGTTAAAATGTGCCTTTAATAACAGATAGAGAAGTATGCCTTTGCTTCATTCATATTAAAATCTTAAAAATCACATTTTTGACTTGTGTCATTTTACAAATAAGTGTACTACTGATGTTAAGGCTATTAGTCACTCGGCTTCCGAATTCCCCTCACTAATGACAAGTCTATGGGAATGGAATGCATTCGTATATTTAAAATATCTCCCCAGGAAATTGAATTTTTTTAATTGCTTTTTTCTTTGTACTCTCCTTAAAAGATGTCTCTTTTTTTTCCTTAGTTCTCAAAATATTTCTAAAACCTATGTTTAATTTATTATTTTATGTGTTAAAAACTGACGAATTGCGAGAAAGATTTTAACACTTCATATAAAAGAAAGTACATATTTTAGAAATATTTTGAGAACTAAAGAAAAAAGAAACATCCTTTAGGATTGTTCTCGACTGCTCTGCTCAACAAACGCAAAACGTTTTGACACATTTACGGATTCATTTTTTAACACAAAGATATAAACTTGGAAGGGATTTGAAATCGAACTGTGTTTTCCATTTTTTGATAAATAAATTACCTATTGAGTTATAAGCGATTTTGATCACATGACAAAGATGTTTTTTCCCTTCGCTGACCGGTTTTTCTGCTTTCTTTTGGAACTTCGGTTCAAAACGTCCACTTTGACACTATTTTCTCAAAGATCTATTGCGTTTGCAAAAAACGGAAAAAACTGCTCGATTACATAGTTTCTGAACAACAACACCGGCTAGTTTCATGCGCTCCCGACCAAAAATAAATTTAAACTTATGTCAGAAAGTTGCCCTTTTGGATTTGAGAACACCCTTAACTTCTTTGATTGCGCCACTGAGTACGTCATATGTAAAATTCTAGTATGCTCCTGCTCTCGGTGGTTAGAAGTGTCATTTATGAGAGCAGGGTAAGATAATTTTCTTCTCCCCTCTGAGTTTGACTTTTGTTTTTCATTTTTTCTTTCTTTTATTATTATTAATTGAAAATTTTCATTTGTTGTTTCGTAAAGCGACGATGTATGAATAACTAAGTGTGTGTAAATAAATTATAATAACAATGAAAATATTAACTTGAAAATAATGCATGAAAAATGAATCTAAGAAAAATAGTTTATTTCAAGTGGACATAAATTATGGACATCATGACCAACGAAAGCATTTTACACCTCCCAAGAAAATCTGAAATAGTGCTCCGTTAAAATGTCTTTAATTTTTTGGGATTTTTTGTAACGATTACAATTAAAGAACTCTGCTTGCCAAACGATTTATGGAGAAGCTCTGCTGAAGGAAAAATATCTTTTTTGGCTGCTCTCCAATCCTTTCTTTCACGCACCGGCGTCCTTGCTCTTCTGGGGGGATGCAGGTGGTTCAAGATAAAATGACTAGAATGTTTTGAAATAGGATGTGTAACTTACGCAACCTCACGTTATATTTATTTTCCAGGAATAAAAACTAATAAACGTAACATAAAGAATACGTTTTCAAGAATTTCAATTTATGCTTATATTGATTTTAGAAAAATCATTTTGATTTAATAAGTTTTTTTGTTTCAGGCAAAAAGAAAGACTAGATCAGGGTTGGCGAACCTTTTTATAGTCGCGTGCCATTTTTTTTTCAAAAAATATTTTACTTGACCTTGACGTGCCAACTAAAAAACAAATTTAGTGGACTGAAATATAATGAATCAAAACTACTTGAAAATTACTTATTAGGATATTTTCTAAAAAGAATAACATACATGTAAATATTACACTGCAATAATTATAGAAGCAATTATATTTTACAAATTAATTAAAAACATAATGTGATTAATTGTTGTATCTTGGATGATTGGTTGGTTGGTTGGTTGGTTGGTTGTATATATGTCGGCCAATTATCTGCACGTGGGATATAGGCCCTAAGGGGGGGAGTGCCTTCCGTGGAGGTCTTTCTAAGGGAACCTAACCCGTATTAACGCTTGGAGAACCAAGGTTCGAAGAAAACCACGAAAACTCCGAACGATTAGGCCGACGGGCGCGATTGGGATCGAACCCAGCACCTCCCGTCTACCAGCTTCGAGAGCAGAACCTCTCGGCCACTGGTGTATCTTGGATGAAAAATAATATGTTCATGTTCAGTTAATCTCAACAGAATGCAAACTAAATTAATTTATAGGGCAACCACTCTGTTTGATTTTTTATATTCTTAATTTGCGAAAATGACAGATATAAATAGTAGAAAAAATTATTAAAATTGAAAACAGGCAGCTTATTTAAATAGTTCTGAAATTAATTTCCAAGTTTCCATAATTTACCATCGGTACTAATCTTTCCTTTTTGATTGTTTTCAAATATTTTCTTTGTTTGATAAATTTTCGAAACCATATTGAATAAGATTAAAATTCTTCAATTTGCAATTAATCGAATTTAGAATCTAATCAGATCATCTAAGTTCGTATATTTTGTGCAAAATCCTTGTATCCTCACTTAGAGACATAATCAACGCCGCGCCGTGCCAAAATTATTCTTTGGCGTGCCAAAAGTGGCACGCGTGCCATAGGTTCGCCGACCCTGGACTAGATGTTAAGGTTTCTTTATTTAACGTTCATCAAGAATAAGCTTGTAAAGATTTCAGTTTCTGATAATATTGATTTTAGAAAAAAAATCTTTTTTTTCTTGATGCAAGAAGAAATGTTAGATGTTGAGATTTTCTTTATTTAGCAATGCACGTAACAGAAACAGTAATCTTATAAGTATTTCGATTTCTTGTTATATTGGTTTTGGAGAATTCATTTTGATTTAAGGGTGTATTCCGATCCAAACTGCTTATTTTCTGATTCATTTTAAAATTCATTTTTGCTCTCAAACGCATCAAACTGGGAAATTCTCTTATTTAGAAACTATATAATGTGCCGTACTTCTTAATTTTTTGATAAATGCAGAAAATGCCGTAAAAAACGCTGTCAAAGTTGGCGTTTTGAACCGAATTTTCCGAAGCGGGCGATCTGGGAATGAAAAAAATGGCCATACTGAGAAAATAATTGTTTAAAAATCAAATTCTAATTAAATGAGCTGAAAATGAAATAACACGGCATGTTAAACATGTCTTCAGAAATCACCCCAGCAAGTTTCATGTTTTTACTTTTAAAAATGAGTCTGAAAATGTCTCAGAAAATTTCGAGCTGTTGAGGGTGAAAAAATATTTTTTCGAATACACCTTTAAGGCTGTTCTCAAATCCAAAAGGGCAACTTTATGACATTTTTAATTTAATTTTGTTCGGAAATGCATGAAACTAGCAGGTGTTATTGTTCAAAAACTGTGTAATCGTACTGTTTTTCCTTTTTTTTTTTTTTTTTTTTTTTTTTGCAAACGCAATAGATTTTTTATAGAATAGTGTCAAAGTGGGCGTTTTGAGCCGAATTTCTGCTCGAAAGAAGAATAACCACTCAAGGAAGGGTGAAAAACTTCCTTGTCACGTGATCAAAATCGCTTATAACTCAATAAGCAATTTATTTATAAAAAATGGGAAACACAGTTCGATTCGGAATCGTTTCCATAGTCAGGCCTTCCAATTTTATATTTTTCCGTTAAAAAATAAATTTGTAAATCTGTCAAAACGTTTTGCGCTTGTTGAGCAGAGCAATTGAGAACAGCCTTAATAAAGTCTTTTTGCATGAAAAAAAAAAAAAAAAAAAAAAAGAAAAAAAAAATGCTAAACAATAAGGCTGGAAAAATCTTCTTTGTAAAAATTAATTGCAGCCAATTCTGTTTCCAAAATAGCATTTCTTTTATGCAATTTTTATTTAAAAGGACATTTTAAGCGAAATAATTCTTCTTTTATAGATTTTTTCACTTGTAGAGCCTTTCGTGTATGTGTGTATACGTGCGTGTATATCAGCACTTCTATAATCCTCCTCATCAGTAAGATATGAATTCCCTTAATTAATGTAGATTTTTTTAAACCTATATATTCTTTTTAACTCTTTATGCCCCAATGGTACTTTAAAGTACCATTAACAAAATATTTTGCTTTAAAATTCATGTAATACATCGATTAGTAGTAATACATTTTAGAATGAGTTATAGATACTTTATCTTGTTCCAAAAGCCTTATTGGTTGAACAAAACAAAAATATTTTAAACCCTTAAATGCCTGATTTTTCAATAATCATTGTAATAATGTTTTTCGGGTTTCTTTTTTTAAATAAACCATGGGAAAAATGCTTTAAAAAATCATATTTTGTTTTAAGTATGGTTTAAAGCTAAAAAACAGTTTGTTACTAATCTGCAATAATGGTCTTTAATTGTAAAAATAATTTTTCTTGATAAAATTGTATAATATTAAACACACAAGAATTTTAGGAACTATAATAAGAAATAAATTTTACTTGCTCGCAGCAAAACAAAATAGGGTATTTCGCAAGCTTCCAAACAAAAGAAAAAAAAAACAAGTGGCAACAATTGAGAAAATAAATCTATCTTTATTCTTAAACAGCACAAGTGTTGCCATCTACATGTTGGAAATCGATTTAATAATATTTTCAGAATGTATTTTATTGGCAACATTAGGCATTATAGCTTCAATATTATTCTAATAGTATTTTAGAAGCCTAAATTGGGTATGTTGCCGAAAAGCAACACCCGGCATTTAAGGGTTAAAAGCATGATTTCTTTTTCGTTTGAATCTCTTCAGCTTTCTTGACGTTGAAAGACTGTGGTGAAAAGTTTCAGTTCGGAGCGATTTATGTATTTCTATTGTAAGAGAAACAATATATATATATATATTTGTGCATTTTCTAATTCTATAAATTACAAAAAACAAATAAATAAATAAAAGATTTGAGTGAAGTTATAAATATTGCACAAAATCTCTAAGTACAAATCTAATTAATTTTAATTGGCAAAATCCTTCTAATTTTATTAAATGATTGTGTAAATCTTCAAATGTAGTTTAAAAAAAATCACGAAAAATGCTTTAGAAGATTAAATTTTCATGAATTCAAAATTTGGGACATAGAGGGTAAAGGTTTTGGGACATAGAGGGTAAAGGTTGTTTCTTTGCTTTACGTTTGATAAAATAATTTTAAAATATACGTTTAATTTTTGCTTAACTGTTAAATTTTATTCATAGCTCAACTGCTTCTAGATTTTAACACTTAATATATAAAATTAAGCTATGCATATTTTAAAAATATTTTGAGAAACGACAAGCGAAAAAATATCTTTTTACGAAGAGAATACTGAGAAAAAATAAAATAAAATAAATTTTCTGATAAGAAATTTGACTGCATTCCAAGCCTTTTTTCAAAGGGTCCTGTTTTTGTGAAATTCTGAACAGCTTTTTGTATTTTTGAAAATTTAGTCACAGTTTTCTGAATATGAAATTATCATTACATCCAGGTTCTTGTTTATACATTTTTAACAAGATTTTTTATATATGTAAAAAAAGCGATATAATAGGTTCTTTTTGGACTTCAGCTGTATTTTGACAGGTAAAATTTTACTTTAAAAGGAATCAATCTGTGAAAGATTAACCCTTAAATGCCTGATTTTCCAAAAATCATTTTAATAAAGTTTTTCGGCTTTCATTTTTAAAATAAATCATAGGAAAAATATTTAAAAAAATCATATTTTGTTTTAAGTCTGGTTTACGGCTAATAAACAGTTTGTTACTAATCGGCAATACTGGTCTTTAATTGAAAAAATAATTTTCTCTGATAAAATTCTATAATATTAAACACACAAGAATTTTCAGAACTATCATAAGAAATAAATTTTACTTGCTCACGGCATAACAAAATAGGGTAATTCGCAAGCTTCCGAACAAAACAAAAAGAACATGTAGCAACATTTGAAAAAATAAATCTACCTTTATTATTAAACAGTATAAATATTGCCATCTACATGTTGAAAATCTATTTAATAATATTTTCAGAATGTATTTTATTGGCACCATTAGGCGTTATAGCTTAAATAATATTCAATAGTATTTTAGAAGCCTAAATTGGGTATGTTGCCGACAAGCAACGTCCGGCATTTAAGGGTTAAGGCTGTTCTCGAATCCAAAGAGGAAACTATATGACATAAGTTTTAATTCCTTTTTGTTCGGAAATGCCTAAAACTGGCAACTGTTGTTATTCAGAAATCGAAAGACGTCTCCAGTTTCTTTTCTAAACCCAATAGATTTTTCAGAAAATACTGCCAAAGTGGGCGTTTTGAACCGAATTTTCAAACGAAAGAAGAAAAAACAATCATAGAACGGAGAAAAACGTCTTGTCACGTGATCAAAATCGCTTATAACTCAATTGGTAATTTATTTATCAAAAAATGGGAAAACTCATTTCCTTTCGAAATCGCTTCCATAGTCAGGACTGGCAATTTTACGGAGAATTTAGAACGGAGAAAAACGTCTTGTCACGTGATCAAAATCGCTTATAACTCAATTGGTAATTTATTTATCAAAAAATGGGAAAACTCATTTCCTTTCGAAATCGCTTCCATAGTCAGGACTGGCAATTTTATACCTATACGTTTAAAAATGAGTCCGAGTTTCGAGCTTGTTGAGCAGTGAACTTGAGTTTAAAATTTGCCTTAAATTTGGAGATCCAAAAACAAAAAGTTTCGTTAAGATCTAGTTTTAAGACAGATTTTTGAGAATTGTTCTGTTTTCAGATGCAAAATTTTGTGAACACAATCTTTCTATACAGATGCTGTTTAAATTGGAGCCTTCTATTAATTAAAAACACCATTCATTAAAAACGAAAATCAAATGCGCAGTTTACACATTTGTCGTTCATTTTAAAACAGAATTTGATGTTTTGTTACAATTTTCACTTAAAATCTCCCAATAGAATCTCTCAAGAGATGCAGATCTATTTATTTTCTCAGTATAAAGTTTCAAAAGGTTTTAAATAAAATTTGAATATCTTTCATTAACATTTTGCGTTGTAACATTCAATTGTTTAGTGGAAAAAATGGCAAAAAGATATTTCATAATTCAATTTAAGATAGTTGAACTAAATAAATTTATGAATACATATATAAATATAGATTATTTAAAAAAGTGCATATTCTTTGCACATAATCCATCATTTCACGAAATTCAACTTAGTTAAAAAATAGCAAAAGAACATTTAATATTTTATTTTTTTGAGATAGTATAAAATAAATTTAATTAACTGTAAAGAAAAAAAAAATCATATTTTTGATTTAAGATTTATTATATGAAATCTTTTCAGTACGTTCAATCAGTCAAAAAGATGAAGAAAAAAAACATGTGACATTTCAATTTTTTTTTTTTTTTAGTTTTATGTATGCGGATATATTATCTTTATTGAACAACTACTGAATTTTCAGAGTAATTAATTTAGTGTATGCCGGTATCGAAATTATTAATTAGCATGTGAAACATTCTGCCCCAAAATTAATGCATTAATACATTCAAGATTCACGTATATCACTAGCAGTAGAATGTAACTTTTAGAATGTAACAAATGGGAAATATCATTGTGGAATAACAGAAATAGTACTGTTTAATAAGTACTACATTTTGTCATAGATGGAGTATCAAGATATTGATTATGTATCAATAGAGAGTAAAATGTATTCTTAATTTTCCCCGGCAGATGGCACTGAGTTCTTTAGAACAGTTTATGGAATTAGATGAAGTAAATGAAGCTTTTGATTCAAATTTTAAATTATAAATAATGTATTAAATGTTTTTATATTTTAATTTAAGTCCGCCATATTCTTCTGGCGTAGTTCCAGAAACACACCTCTTTATTTATGGAACTTTTGTTGAATCTTTAAAATCACTAAATAAAAAATAGAGAAAATAAAAGCATTTGAGATATTTAAAAGTAACATTAAATAGTCGAATCTTTTTTCTTTTAATTTCATGTGTCCAGACAACTTATATTTTATGGTGGATTTTCAAATGAGCAAAAATTGACGTTTTTTTTTTTTTTTTTTTTGCAAACGCAATAGATTTTTCAGAAAATAGCGTTAAAGTGGGTGTTTTGAACCGAATTTCCGCACGAAAGAAGAATAACCGCTGAAGGAAGAGTGAAAAACGTCTTTGTGATCAAAATCGCCTTTAACTCAATAGGTAATTTATTTATCAAAAAATGGAAAACACAATTCGATTCCAAATCGCTTCCATAGTGAGGCCTTCCAATTTTATATCTTTCCGTTAAAAAATTAATTTGTAAATGTGTCAAAACGTTTGCGCTTGTTGAGCAGAGCAGTTGAGAACAGCCTTAAGAACAGATTCATTTTTTAACACAAAGATATAAAATTGGAAGGCCTGACTATGGAAGCGATTTGGAATCGAACTGTGTTTTCCATTTTTTGATAAATAAATTACCTATAGAGTTATAAACGTTTTCGATCAAGTGACAAACCCGTTTTCCGCCCGCTCTTGGGTGATTTTTCTACTTTCGCGCGGTAATTCGGTTCAAAACGTCCACTTTGACACTTTTCTGAAAGATCTATTGTGTTTGCAAAGAAAACGGAAAAAACAGCTCGATTACATAGTTTCTGAACAACAACACAGGCTAGTTTCATGCATTCCCGACCAAAAATCAATTTAAACTTATGTCAGAAAGTTACCCTTTTGGATTTGAGAACAAACAGCCTTAAATCCAAACTGGCTACTTTCTGACACATTTTTTAATTCATATTTGTTCGCATACGAATCAAATCAGCAGATCTTTCTTGTTCAAAAACTATATAATCGAACATTTACTGTTCTGAGAGAACTACCGCTTATAACTCAAGTTGTAACTCATTTATCGGAAAATAAAAGAAACTGATTACAAATCACTCCAATAATCATGTCTGCAAATATCATGTATTAATTTTTTAAAATGAGTCAGAAAATTTCACGTTCTTGAACTGGGAAAACTACTATTTTTCTCCTCAATACACATTTTAAAAATATTCCATGTGTTTTAATTTTTGTTCAAAATTATTAGTTTATAATGAATGATTTTATATATACTACCAAATCTGTGCATTAATTTTGAAATGTTATGTTGTTTTATCGAAGTCTACAAAACATAAAGTCTATTGGCACGTGAAATTTGAATGAAAATTCAGTTTCGTGCCAGATTTTCTTTTTCTTTTTACTGTTTGACGGAATAAAAAAAATGACATACAAATTTTAAAGTCATTTTTAAATAGTAAAATATTTCGAAAATTGGAACATTTAAAATTTAGTGTCATTTATAGCTTTAATTTCTTTTTAATAAACTATTTTATTTTTCAAATATTTATTGTACTCATGGCACATATAAAACTTTAAATCAGTTTAGTTCTGCCATATTGTTCTTACAGAAAAGAAAAATATTTGAGATGTTTTAAGATAACTTTATACAGTTGAACTGTCTTTTTTTAAATTTTGTGTGTCTAGACATATTTTATGGCGGAATTTGAAATGAGCAAAAATTGACTGCAGCAATTCGTTCCTGTTGTGATAACATACTAAATGATGGATCGTGGATCTGTTTTTTTGTGGGGGTGGGGGGTGGGGGGGACTATTAACTTTTAAGTACCATTGAATTGGAGAAAATGCAATATATAAAATTTAATTCGTCTACTAATAAAAGTAAAGTACAGTAAAATCTCTCTAAAGCGACCACGTTCTGTTCCATTAAAAATTGGTCACTCCGAGAGGTGGTCTGTTTATGGAGGTCATGTTTAAATCTAGATTTTAATTGTTAAAAAAGGTAACAATTAATGTTCCAAAAATTTATTGGTCTCATTATTAAAAAATATGAAAATTTAAGTATCAAAATAAAAGTTAATTACATGAGTTAATTCGTGCAGAGTTTAAAAAAGAATACATTGACATTTGCTTTGATTTTAAGGTTTATCTTCTATAACTTTTATTTCGAAGTAAATAAATGCTTTTTTTTTTTGACGGAAACAAATAATGACGATTTCATTAATTTATCTATTTAGACACAATAGGGCAAGGGAGTTTATTGACCGTCACCCTTACTTTGTCATCAGAGTTAAATTCATTGCCTAAAAAGGCACAAGGAGTTTTAAACACTTAAAAGTTAAAGTAATAAATAAAAATTCTGAACTTAGTTTAGAAGTTTGATAAATAATGCGCTCTCCGGAATTATTGTTCTAATAAAACTTTCTTCAAGCGACCAGGAAAAAACGTAATTATTTTCTTCAAAGAAATTGGTCGCTCATGGAGGGAGTTCAACTTGGGTGGTCTTTGAATAGAGGTAAAATTAGTATTGAACCTATGGGAATAAATTTCGTTCCATGAAAAAAATGCTCGTTCAGGGAGGTGGTCGCACAGGGAGGTTTCGCTGTAGCTTGTACTTTTCATACAGAATTCTTTGCAGGATCACATTTAAAAAGCACAGCGAAACAGTCGAAGCTAAATAGCTTTTAATATGATTATTTTATCGACCATTTACATAGGTGTAGCTTTTATCCTATTAAAAAATGTTATACAAAAAAATTGCAACTACAAAACACTTCTGTGTTACAGATAGGATCAGAATATATTTATTTACATTATTCTTATAAGAATTGTGTTTAGTTAATTAATCTAATTATTCTTGTAGTAAATATTTTACAAAATGAGATCTAACTGTCAGTTTTAGTTTAAAAAATATCTGTAAATCAAATTATTATATGCAAGTTGTTTCGGATATCCTTGAGACATTAACAAAGATAATTATTGAGGTGGAGTAATGCTTTTATTTAATTCTGTAAAATCACTGTTTGAGAAACGTCTGGACAGACACCTGAAAATAATTTTCACCCTCTTAATAAGTCCACCCTCTTCTTAAAAGTATTATTACTCTAAGATCATAAAAAAGAGGGGGTATGAAATAGGGGATAAAAACAGTTAGCCGAAAAGGGAAGTGCGCTCTGTGACCTTCAGGAGACAGACGGGCGGACCAGGTGAGTTCGGATACCTGCGTCGTCATGGCAACAGTGGGGAAACATATAAACCTAGAGAACACGAAGAGAATGATGAGGCATGAGGGTTTTTATGTGGTGGATAGGGGAATCTGCAGTGAGGAAAAAAGATGAGGGTAAATGGTCTACGTTTGTAAATGGTTCTACGGTTCTGTTTTGTATGTAATTCTCTCCAAAAATTCAAAATTGATAAATATCTTTTTGTTTCTTTAAGATGATTTAGATTAAAGGATTAAAAAATCATTATTATTATGTATTACTTGGAAAAATATGGAAAGATATGTTATTAGTCAGACCT
This sequence comes from Maratus speciosus, assembly GCA_963932465.1. Classification (NCBI taxonomy): domain Eukaryota; kingdom Metazoa; phylum Arthropoda; class Arachnida; order Araneae; family Salticidae; genus Maratus; species Maratus speciosus. Next base: position 234,534,235 of record OZ010788.1, read on the forward strand.
TAAATTTCAGTCTTCAATGTTAAAATTATTGGCATTGAATTCGTATTCGACAATCATATATTTTTTTAATTTAACATCAACAGGGTGTCTACAGAATCTGGAAATAAGGGAATCATGGAAAAATCAGGGAGGTTTATCAATCTGGAAAAATCAGGGAAATATCAGGGAACTTTGTAAAAATATTCAAAAATCAGGGAAATTTGTCTATATTGCGAAAATATTTCCATTTTTACCTTGCCAACGAGATTAATTCGTCTATTTTATGTACCATATTTTTTCACATGGTGATTAGTCTTTCCCAATATTCTTTTAAAAGATGCGCATGGTATGAGTTTTTGATATTTAACGCAAATTAAGGTGATCAGATGTCCTAATTTTCTGTACATAGCATTTATATTGAAGGCAATATACCCATTTTCGAAAATTTTAAATGATACATTAGCATAGTCTGACCAGGTGGCCAGCTTAATCCAATTAGCTACCCCGTCTGATGTAGATATGACTTAGGATTGAACATTATTCAGAAAATGAGGAAATTTTCTGGTTACCCTATATCCATTGGCCGCTATATGAAATTGTTGGACTAAACAATTTTTAGTTCAGGTTTATAAAACTGTGAGCCAATATTTTATGAATGTTAGGCAATTTTTATGTTTTTCTCTTGTTTTTTCTCCCAAAGGAGATATTAGCAAGCTGGATAACTGTGTTATACGAGGAATCGACATACATGAAAAAATACGGTATGTGTATTGCTAATAATGGAAATCAGGGAAGTCTAATAAAGATAGTCAGGGAAATCATGGAAAAATCAGGGAACTTTTTTTTAGAATTTCTGTAGACACCCTGATCAAACTTTAAAAATATGTTTCTTTGAAATTTATTTGGTAATATATTTCTAATATACATACTTAATTTTATATTTTCAGCGTTGTAATCTTAAGAGGCTACTTCACTCACGTGAAAACACACGCTCGCTAATGTTAACACTATGGGAGAATTTTTTAAAGATACCTCATTAGCATTTCAATATTTTAAGTGATTTTCTTTTTTCACGGGATAGTTGAGGTCGATCTCTATAAAGGCCGTTTTTTACTTTTTCGATTTAGTTTGCAGGTTTGTTTGCTTTTTTAATTAGAATAATTTCACTTTCGGAACCGAGCTATCCAATGCAAAAAAAAGTCATTTAAAACAAAAGAAATTCAAACGAGGTATTTAAAAAAAAAAATTCTCCCATAGGATTAACATTAGCGAGCGGGTATTCTCGCGTGAGTCAAGTATTGTGCTGTCCTCTAAAAAAAACCCAATTTTTGAATTTTTCTCTATATAAAATTTAATAAAAAATACAAAACAATTTGAAGTAGCTATATTTTCACAGCTTGTTCTGACTAAGATTTTAATGTATAGTATTTTTGATTCTGTCAATATATTACAAAATGGCAGTCAAATAAAGAAGAATTTGAAAAAAACCCACTTTTTCCTAAAAATAACCCATGTTACCTAAAAAAAATCCCACATGTAAAAACACTTCTAGAAACCAAAATATTAGACAGTAAATTATTTTTTTCATTATTAATTATTTTTAAAACACAATTCTGCAAAAAGTTTTTTTTTTTCAGTTTTTTTGCAATCAAATCCAAAGAGGCAACTTAATCACTCAAGTTTTAATTAATCCTTCTTCAGAAAGTAGAAATGCCTGAAATTGGCACTGTGTTATTCAGAAACTACAGAAATGTTCCATTTTTTGGTAAACATAAAAGATCTTTCAGAAAATAATGTCAAAGTTGCTGTTTTGAACCAAATTTCCAGACAAAAGGAGAAAAAACACCCAAAGAGAGGCGAAAAAACAGTCGTCATGGGACCCAAAATCGCTTGTAACTAGATAAGTAATTTATCAAAAACGTAAAACTCATTTCGATTCCAAATCGCTTCGTCAGCCCTGTCAATTTTGTACCTTTATGTTTAAAAATGAGTAAATGTGTCAGAAAGTTTCGTCCTTGTTGAACAGTGAACTTGAGAATCGCCCCAGTAGCAGAAATTTCTCCCAAGTGTCTGCGACAGATAATTCAGGGGCAAAAAATAATCTGCAGGTAAAATATTTTTATAAATGAAACGCTAATTAATCAATCACTTACCTGTAGCGTTTTTAGGCATTTTATAAATTTTTATTAATAATAGTCTTAACTTTTTGTATTAAGTAATAAGGAGCTAAACATAATACGAAGCAAAATAAAAGTTCGATGAAAAAGAATCTGCAAAAGAGAAAAGAAAATCTGCGACGTCCGTCTCCCGTCTCGAACTTTCTGCTACCGGGATAATCGAAATATTGTTTTTTCCCCTTTAATTAATATTTTAAAGAAAAAATATACATAAAAATGTGGGGTTTTTTTTTTTAGTTCCCGCATGGGTTTTTTTTTTACCTCTGTTTTCAAATCATCACAAACTGAGCCAAACATAATATAATCAGCTGAAAATGGTGCATTTTATTCACATATTAATGGTTTAACATAAAAACATCTAAAAACTGATGTACATCATTGTAACATGTTGTATTATAACAAGACAAATTGTGAAAATGAAGCTCTTTTTTTTGCTAGAATTCTGTATTATTAGCTTATTTTTTTAAAAAAAACTAAGCACTTCTAAAGTAATTTTAAATAATTTTATTATTGTAAATGGCATATAGAAACAGGACAAAAAGAAAATTTTACTTCAGTGATTTTTTTGATGAAGTTCTAGGGAGGGTTTTTTTTAGGATACATTTTCCTGTGGGTTTTTTTTAGAGGACAGCACAATAGACCCCTTAAGGGCAGTCGGAATCCCTATACCTTCCATGTTAAATTAATGTACCTTTTCTCATAAACTACTTAAGATATGGACTTGAATTTTTTGTTATGCATAAAATAAACAATTCTTAATAATCTGAAATTAAATTTATAATTCAATAAAGCTTAGAATTTTTTTTTTTAATCTAAAGTAGAAACCACATTCAAATTTCAAAAAACATGCAATTTTTTCAAAAATAATGATAATAATAAAAAAAGTTGTTTTTATGAGTTTAACAATTCACCTCAGATTAAACAGGGATATGAATAGAATGTTCAAGCAAAATTTCAAAGCTTAATGTATAACAGTTTTTGTCAAAAAGATACATCGAAGTTAAAAAAACAACATTTTGAGAAAATCAGATTTAAGTAAATAAACGCTCTAGTAGTAAAGTAGATAAACAAACAGAATTACTAAAAATTTTCCAACTTCTGGTTGCCGTAGAAACAAAGGTAAATATATCAGTAGAAAGAGGAGAAATGGTAGGTTCAAAATATTAAAAAATCGAAATATTTTAGGTTTTGACCTTCCAACTGCCCTTAAGGCTGTTCTCAACTGCTCTGCTCAACAAGCGCAAAACGTTTTGACACATTTACAAATTCATTTTTTAACGGAAAGATATAAAGTTGGAAGGCCTGACTGAAAGCGATTTGGAATCGTACTGCGTGTTTTCGATTTTTTAATAAATTATCTATAGAGTTATAAGCGACTTTGATCGCGTGTCAAACACGTTTTTAGCCTTTTTTTGAGTGGTTATTCTTCTTTCGCGCGGAAATTCTGTTCAAAATTCCCACTTTGACACTATTTTCTGAACGATCTATTACGTTTGCAAAAAAAAAAAAAAAAAAAAAAAAAACCGGAAAAACGGTTTGATTACATAGTTTCTGAACAACAACACCTGCTAGTTTCATGCATTTTTGAACATTAATAAATGAAAACCTATCTCATAAAGTTGCCCTTTTGGATTCGAGAACAGCCTTAACCCTTTGTTGCATACTCTAAAACTGGCAAATTCCCAACGTTAAATTTAGTATTTTCCTACTAAAAGGATCATGCTGAATGAGAAAAAAATTATTTTATGTGTAATAATTTTTTATTGTTTCAGTTACAGCTTGTCCACTATGAACACAGAATTGAAATGTAGTGCTGTTAGGAAAATAAGATTTATGATAGTTTTCTTCTAGAATATTATCGTATTCTAAAAATAATTGTGGTTAAAATTGAGAACATTCATTGTTGGTGAAATTTGTAAAAACAATCAGTTTTTGTATTGGTGCAAAGGTAAATTTTACATTTTACACATGAATATGTTGACTTCCTTTTACGTATAGTTCCATCTTGCATCGTTGTGCACTTTGGGATGTCTGACGGGGAAAGGGTTCCACCTTCTTATATCTAGTGTCCTTGTGTACAGAATTTGCTCTTACTGGCAATTGTCTTCCAGCACATCACATTCTTCAGTGTCTGGAATCAAATGCGGTTCTCCAGATTGTCATGTCACTGACTGAATGAGTCCACTTGCTACGGCCAGTTTACATTTTCCAAATTGTATGTCGCAATTTGGAAACAAACTCCTGTATAAAAGACAGGCATTGACAACACCTACATCAATTAAATGGAATATAATTCTTTTATACCACTTCTTGGTTTTGAGGTGAGTTCTGTGTAATGCCAACAACATGTCACATTTATCTACTCCTCCCATATTTTGGTTATAAGCTTCAATCAGAGCTGGCTAGTTAATTTCAATGTATTGTTTTGTTCTCACTCCCATTCTTGGATTTCGGAAGATAATCTTCATCATCAGCATCGGAGTCCAGTAATTCATCTTCACTACCTGATGGGAAACTTCATTCATAAGTCTTTCTATTTGCTCTTGGGTCAAGTATTCCCTTTTCTTTCGCTTTCTCCTGTAATATAAACAACCCATAAATAAAAAGTTTTCATATGAACAACAACAAAATTACATTAATTCAAATACGTTTTATTTAAAATTTTTACAAATATTTTAAAAAAGATGTTCCATGGATATCAATTTTAAAATTGTTTATTGTTATTTTATTGTTTTTCAACATTGTCATACAGATCTATTTGAAACAGAGCATATATGTGATTTTTTAAAACTAATAAATTCCATAAATAAATGAAATCAGGCAATTATGACTTTTAAAAATGTGAAAGAGATGAAAATTTATATAAAATATGCCTGCATAATATTAAAATCACAAACACGTCAAAATTATATTTTAAAATTTTCACTGTTCACACTCATGACGTCCACTATAGTGGACATTATGTAAAACCTTCCATAAAATAACCCAAAAAGTATTTTTATACTTGTTTTTCAATTGTCTATTAGGCCAAGACTTCTAAAAACAATAATTAATGAACAAAGTATCATTTAAATAATATTATTACAGGTTTAGAAACATTTTAGTTCATGCTGAACAACTTACCGGCATTGTGATGGGACATCCCTATTAATTCTATCTCAAGAAGTAAGTTAACCGTCTTGTGGCCTGAAAGCATGAGTTTCAAAAAGTAGCATAAGCTTTAAATAGGAACTGCGAATTAAATAGGTAGGATACGAAAAAATTGGCAATTTTGTCCACTGTAGTGGACAGTATGCAACAGAGGGTTAAGGCTGTTCTCAAATCCAAACGGGTCAACTTTCTGACATAAGTTTTAATTCATTCTTGTTCGGAAACGCATGAAACTAGAAGGTGTTGTTATTCAGAAACTATGTCATCGAAGTCTTTTTTCCGTTTTCTTGTAAACGCAGTAGATCTTTCAGAAAATACTGTCAAAGTTGGCATTTTGAACCAAACTTCCGAACGAAAGAAGAACCTCCAGTCAGCAAGAGGAGAAAAATGCCCTGTCACGTGATCAAAATCGCTTATAACTCTATAGGTAATTTATTGATCAAAAACTGGAAAAAACAGTTCGATTCCAAATCGCTTTCATGGTCAGGCTTTCCAATTTTATACCTTTCCGTTAAAAAATGAATTTGTTAATGTGTCAAAACGTTTTGCGCTTGTTGAGCAGAGCAGTTGAGAACAGCCTTAAGGAAACTAACGAGCTGTGAATAAGATTTTAGCATTTAAAAATAAATTATATTTTAGAAAATTATGTATTTTAGAAATAGTTTGTCAAGTTGAACTTCAAAGAAAAATCCTTTTAAAAGAATGTATTGAAAAGTGAATTAGAAAAATTCGTGAAATTTTAATAAGAAAGCTTTCCATGCTCGGGGGGGGGGGGGGGGGGGATTTTGAAATCTAACTAATGAAGAGCCTGCAGAGATACTAATACTTTGATGTTATGAAAAGGAGTAATCGGTTGAAGTATTTATATATAAATTGTTTTTTACATATATAAAATACACAATATCGATTCAGGGATATGTTTAGGAAAATTTTAGGTCCTTTAAAGGACCCTTCACAAAATTTTTATCCCCTAATAGTACCCTTCACAAAACATTTTATCCCAAAACAGGACCCTTCACAAAATTATTTGTCTCTTAAATAGACCTTTTACAGAATTTTTTCACCTTCAAATTGAACTTTTCACAAATTTAGTCATTTAAAAATAAAATCTGGCCTGTAAGTAAGCAGTTTAACTCACCAAAAAGCATATTACTTAGCTTTTTATATATGAATGATACAATATGAAGACATCGATAATTTAAAATTCACAAAATTATGACTAGAATTTTCACAAAAATAAAAAAAAATCTTCACAATTTCACAAAAATAGGACCTTGTGAGAAAAGTCTGGACAGACCCCTACGATTGAAATAAAATAAAAAAATTAAAAGAATTTTTTAATGGCAAATCGAACTTTCGTTAAGTTTCGAAATTTAAATAATATAATTTAAATTATTCGTTAATTAAACAAGGTTGTTATTCTGAATAAATCATCACGAATTTGAAAATTTGATGTAAAATTTAATGATTCCTCCCAAAAGGACAACTTTCTGACATAAGTTTAAATTTATTTTTGTTCGAAAATGCATGAAACTAGCTGGTGTTGCTGTTCAGAAACTATGTCATATAGCTGTTTTTCCATTTTTTGCAAACGCAATAGATCTTTCAGAAAATGTCAAGGTGGGCGTTTTGAACCGAATTTCCGCGCGAAGGAAGAAAGAACACCCAAGAGCGGGCGAAAACGTGTTGGTCACGTGATCAAAATGGCTTACAACTCAATAGGTAATTGACTGATCAAAAAATGGAAAAAACAGTTCAATTCCAAATCGCTTCCATGGTCAGGCTTTCCAATTTTATACCTTTCCGTTAAAAAATGAATTTGTAAATGTGTCAAAACGTTTGCGCATGTTGAGCAGATTCATTTATAACACACGCTGATTTATTAAAGGCTGTTTTATTGTATTAGTTATTTAGAAATACAGCATAGTCGTAGCTTGAAATCGGTGTATGCAAAATTGTAAGTAAGCAGTTTAACTCACCAAAAAGCATATTACTTAGCTCACCTGTTTAAATATGATTTATCTGTTTCTTTTTACGCATCGCAATATACAAGAAAAAGAAGGAAAATAAACTACTTTTAACAACATATAAAACAAGAGCAGTAGAAACAAAGTGTAATGTAGATACAATGCAACAATGTTGTGTTACATTCACAATACAACGTCAGCTTTTCTTTTCTTTTTGTGTATTTTTATCTGTAATTATGGATTACCGACCACCGCTCCCAGACGAAAAATTTTACTGGCCCATTTCTGTTATATTTTACTATGTCTGAAATGTTACTTGAAAGCTTACCTGTATAACCATTGTTTACTATCACTACCCCTTAATAGATTAGTTTTGTTTCTTATCGCTTAATTAAGATCCATACTTTGTTAAGTAAACACATTGTATCAAATTTCGTTGGCTTGGGGGAGGAAGTATAGGTTTTGATCCCGCATCTGGCAAAAGGTAGACAGATCTCGGTCGCACGTAGGCCTAATATTCCCTCCCCCCGTAGAATCTTAGAAGGGAGTCCAGCATATGGCTTGCGAGATGCGGATTCCCCTGCAGGAGAATTTAGTGCAAAGTTTATATTTGAGTTTCCGGTTTTAATTTTCTCTTTGTAGGTGGCGAATTAAACCAGACAGATATTAGTATGCTTTTATCGTCTTATGATGAACCGTTATTATTATTTTTTTCCTTCACAAAAAATTAATTGAAGTCTTCAATACGGTAGATTTTCTCTTAAAGAAAAATGATAAATATACATTAAAAAAATATCTAAAAATTCCATTAAAAGTGCTTGGAAACTGAAGTGAAAATGTGATAACATTTTGTGCGTGTTCAGAATATCTGATTCATCTATGTTTAGATTGCATCCTGTAACCCGGATGTATCCGGCGTTTAGAATAAACTTTTAATTAGAACTTAAAAGTATGTGTGACAGTGGCAGCTCTTTCAAACGAAATAATCCAGCTGCAAATACTTTGTTTATGCAACGGATGTGAAATTACTTTCTTGGCTTTAATTCTTTGTTATTAACCTTTATTTAACTGATGTTACCGGTCTCACAGACCGGTGCTTTTTTCAATTTTCATAGTTTAACTTGCAAATTTCAGTTTATCTACAAACAATACTAAAATTTTGCTTCGTTTGGAACTTTAGTACTACCACCAGAGACTTTTGAATAGGTGAATTTTAATTATAGCACTCCTATAAAAAAAAGTTTAGTACAAAAACAACATCTTATGAGTTAATCGCAGCTTTTATTCATCTTTCAATGGAGCGGTCTCACAGACCACTTCACACTAGTTATGTGACATTTTCTGTGACATAAGTTAAAGGTTAATATTGTACACATTAAGTAAATGGTTATCCGTTCTGGTATCCCCCTCCTCCCGCCTCATACCGTTACTGGTATTTAATATGCATTGCATATATATATTGCATTCTAAAATTTTATCCGCTTTTCTATATTCTGTTTCACCATGTAAATACTATTTTAAATGGCTTAGGTGTAAAAGATTTTTTTCTACCAAAAAAGATTTTATTTGATTTCCCCCCCCCCCCCCCCCCCACCAGTTGTAATCTATAAAGAATTTCCATTGCATTTCTCGTAAGTTACTGTTACTAAAATAGTTCACTCTTTTGAGAGAAAAGTAAATAATAATTTGGCCATATTTTTCTGCTAGTTCAGTTTAGCAAAAAAATTTTTAACATAAGATTTTAAAAGTTAAATATGTTTCTGTAGAATAATGTTTTAAAACTGCATAGTTTATCCATTATCATTTAGATGAAATTATCAGCTCTCTTGAGAATTTCAATATCAAAATTACCTAAAGCAGAGTAAATAGCATTTTATAAACTTGCTTTTAAAGTCATGCACTAATAACATTCTTTTTAAATCAATTTTAATAAAACAAGAAAAAATAATAATATGCTTTATTTAACTAGAAGGCCGAAGCTGGATAGGTGATTAATAATACACGTAGAAGTTTTCCTTGCACAGAAAAGGAAATTGAAATTCGATCGCTGAGTCTGGTTAAGAAACTTCCTTATTTAAGGAAGAAAAAAAAAAAAAAAAAAAAAAAAAAGAATAAAACGTCTTGAAATTGAATGTTTATCTGTTTCACAATCGATGTAAATAGTATAAAGTATTTAACTATGGCAGGGATCTGTTTAGAAAGAAATTGCGTCCTTTCAAAAAATTTTGCATCTCACAACAGGATCCTTCACAAAAATTTTCACCCCAATACAGGATCCTTCACAAAACTTTTCACCTTCAAAGAGGATCCATCACAAAACTTTTCCATCTGCAAACTGAACCTGTTACAAATTTAATAATTTAAGGCTGTTCTCAACTTGTTCTGCTCAACAAGCGCAAGACGTTTTGATACATTTACAGATTCATTTTTTAACACAAAAGTATAAAATTTGAAGGCCTGACTATGGAAGCGATTTGGAATCGAACTGTGTTTCCCATTTTTTGGTAAATAAATTACCTATTGAGGAGTTATACGTGATTTTGATCACGTGACAAAGACGTTTTTCATCCTTCCTTGAGTGGTTATTCTTCTTTCGAGCGGAAATTCCGTTCAAAACGCCCACTTTGACACTATTTTCAAAAAATTTTATTGCGTTTGCAAAAAAAAAAAAAAAAAAAACGGAAAAAACAATTCGATTACATAGTTTCTGAACAACACCTGCTAGTTTCACGCATTTCCGAACAAAAATAAATTAAAACTTATGTCATAAAGTTGCCCTTTTGGATTTGAGAACAGCCTTAAAAGCAAAATCTAACCTATCACTTTTACATATATAAAGAAAATGTATGCATTTTACATGCATACATCTTTTTAAAAATTTATGAACAAAAACCTGGATATTACAATTATTTGAAATTCACAAATTTATGACTAGATTTTTTAAATATGCTGTTCACAATTTCACAAAAACGGGACCGTGTGAGAAAAGTCTGGGCAGACCCCTATATGGAGAACAGGCCAACGAAAGGAAGCAGTTTAAACAGAGGTCTGGAACGGAGCCCCGGGCTTACTTCCCCTCCCCCCCCCCGGACTTAGGCCAGACCAGGACTGCCTTCTTCCCGGAACTTGTCGGGTGGCTTATTTGTTTATTTATTTTGTAAAAATAATGGTGATGATGTACATTTGTTTAACGGAATCGTATGAAATATATTTCGGTTTAATAAATTATAGAATTATAGAGAAATATTTTTCTTAATCTACATTTTCTTCAGAGCTATAGAATTATTTTATGTAACCATCTTTTCCTTTCTAAACTACATTACTATTGATATCTATATATTTATTTATTTATTTATTTTTAAAATATATATAATATATTTTAAATCAGTCTTAATGTCCAAGTGATCATTACTATTATTTTCGCGTAGGGATCTGTTTAGGAAAGAATTGGGTCCTTTAAAGTACCTTTCACAAAATTTTTCCTTTCCAAACAGGACCCTTCATAAAAGTTTTCCTTTCAAAAAAGGACCCTTCATAAAAGTTTTCACATTAAAGCAGGACCCTTCACAAAATTCTTTGCCTTTAAAAATAGGCCTTACACAAAAATCTTTAAACTGGACCTTTCACAAATTTAATCATTTAAAAGTAATATCTGACCTCTCCCTTTTACTTATATAAAGAACCATATATTTTACATACATATATCTTAAAAATGTATAAACAAGAACCTGGATGTAAATTCGCAAAATTATCACTTAGATGTTTCACAAATGTAAAGAGCTATTCACAATTTCACAAAAACAGGACCCTGAAAAAAATGTCTGGACAAAGCCGTTTTAGTGATATTTCATGGCTTTCAGACATATCTGGAAAACTGCCGTACTTTAAAAAATATTTCACTTATATGTATGCAATATTCTTTTAAAAGAATTTTAATATTGTAGATTAATGTTGGTTAAGAAATATGGGTACCTTTTTTTGGAAATTGGAACGGACCTGATTTCATTGATAATTAGTATGTTCGGGCAAAAAATATACATCTTTTGGCCTGAAAATTTTGACTCGTGTAGGACTCTATAAGTTGCAGCCTAGGAATTTGTTCGAAAGATGCAATAAAATTATTTCCCAGTATTTTAATTGAATCATTAGCGGACTCTTGAAAAGTCTTTCCCTAGAACTCACGATTCGTCCCCACACCCCTAAAGGATAGTACAAACTCTTAGATATTTGTAGAATTCGAATTAATATTTCATCTTTTTAACTATAAGAATCTTTTATATATATATATCCAAGAATGCCTTACCTGCATCGTTTAGCGGATTTTACCTGATCGCAAGCTATGCTTTTGTTCCCATGACAACCCGCTGCTCTAACGTGTGACGTCACAGTCCTCCAATTGCTTTTCTTTCTTGTGCTCTTCTCTACGCTTCAGTGAGGTTTCGAATCGAATTTTTTTCATTTACCTATCTCCATGTTCAATTCTAATCTTATCTTCCAAGAACTAAGACTAGAAATAGAATGTAAACCAGAGAGATAAAGATAATTGGTAGGTTGTTCCTCTTAGGAATCAACTCAAGATTCTAAGGGTCATTGTTAGCAGAGATTTATTTTTCCTTTTATTATATTTCTGTGGTTTGCCTTTTGCGGGACATTTCATATTACATGTTAAATTATTTTCATGGAATTTGTAAATTACTTTATCTTGGGCGGCTAGAAATAAATCGAAAATTAAGTTAATAGAGATGAAATTAATGTCGTCTGCTGGAATTCACGGCATGCGTTTTGTGAACAATACTATCACCCGGGAAAATAACGGGAAACAAAAAAATTAAAATGGTAAATATTCGACCTATAAAATCGTGATATATTTCCTTTTGCACGTTTAAACAAAAACAACTACTGATTTGGTTATTTTATAATTCATCCTGATCTTTTCTTCTCCTTTTAAAGGTCATATTTTGTACTATTTCATACTGTTTTTGAAATTTTTGTATAAATTATAAGAATATTATTTATAGATTAATAAAAATACATTTATTTAGAAATTTATTTTATTATAAATATACTACATATATTTAATTAGTTGGAATAATTAATTGTAATTATATTATTACATTAGAAATAATAGTTTTATTTTATTTATTTTTAAATTATTTAGTAATATTTTATATAAAAATAAGAAATACTTTTTATATTCTTTACATTTTTAAAATTTAGAAAATATTTTGGAACTATCTGAGTTTGATATCTTAATAGCATTAGAAATACCAGCTAAAATTTCGATTCAATTATCAATTCTCTGTTCAGTCACTGATTATTAGATATTATGCAATTTAATTTAGAAAATATTAAAAAGTAAACAAATAAAAATCCAGTTGGATTTGTTGAACTTAATTATGCATCAGTATAAGATTTCGCATTTCTCCCCTTGAGTTCAATACATTTTAAATCCAATTTTATTTTTATTTATTGAGTTAATTTTTGATGGTATTCTGCGGACACGCTTTTAAAAGTCCCATTAAGTTCAACATCAAAGCAAATTTAATCTTATTTTAAAAAGTACTGAATAATTCTAATCATCATTATAAAATTATGTGAGAAAATCCCTTATCATTAAACCAAAGTTATAATATACTAAAAGTGATAAAGTATATTTAAAGGTGTATAAATACCTTTTAATCTGATCTACAAGTTTCGTACGCACAAATGGTGACTTTATCAAGATCAATATTGATAAAAACTATTTCCGCAAAAATTTTAAAAATGAATTTGGTAAACAAAGATCACGAGATCACAGGTATAATGAAAGCAGCTGCTGTAATAAAAATGATCACATGTGAACGTGAATTATTTTATACTATTGTTTCTTATTTTGTAAAGTTTCTCTTTACAAATTCTAGGTAACTCCACGGAGACAGAAACATTGCATGTAGATATAGCTACAGGTTTTGCCTGACTACATAACAGAGAGCTTTTACAGATTGATTAAAAAAAATAGTAGAATAATTTATCCCTTAAGATTCTATTTCCCGTCCATTATCGAGAAACTATGGAAATCTTTTTGCTCAGCGAGCAATGGCACCAACTTATATGGGCCCATGGGGCGCGAGCCCACTCCATAATTTGAACTCTCCGCCTACACAATTTCCATTGATTTCTTTCATTATTATTATTATTAATTTATTTATTTAAACCCTGAAATAAAATTCGATTTTATTGCAGTTCTCAAAATAATTTTGTTTAAAAAATAGTAAGGACATGAATTAGAGTTACAGGAGCTCAGAAGGCCCAGCGGGTTCAGCGGATGTAAAAATAAATTTCTCTGAAAAAAAAAAAAAAAAAAAAAAAAAAAATTCCTGCATATTTTGCCATCAGTTTTAATGTCTCGATGAATCGATAAAAGTGACAAAACGACATTTAATTTTTTTTTATTTTCAATTGTTTGCAATTTGTATGTTTTTTTATAATAAATATTAATGTATTTATAAGAAGGAACTTGTAAGAATATAATTTAATAAATTATTTATTAAATTATAATTAAATCATAATAATTTTACATTTTACGTAGAAAAAACATAATTTGACTTCTAATTATCATCTAATTCATTCGCTCCTCCCCTGCTCCTTTCTCCACACACACGCACTGGGGGAAAAATTGTATGTGTATTTTACTCGAACTTTTTTGAGCCCACCCAATAAAATATTTTTCAAAAGTTGGTGCTACTGGCAGCGAGAATATATGCAATAATTCAGCCTCCTTGGAGTTGCCTAGAATTCGGAGATACTTTACAAAATAAGAAACAATAGGATAAAATAATTCACGTTAACATGTGACCATTTTTATTAAAACACCTGCTTTTTCATCATACCTGTGATCTCGTGATTTTCCTTTTACAAAGTTCATTTTAAAATGTTTGCGGGGACAGTTTTTAAAATCAATATTGATCTTGATAAAGTCGCCGATTGTGCATTCGAAACATGTATATCAGTTTATTAAAAGGTACGTATATGCCTTTAAACGTATTTTTTTTTAAAAAATCACTTTTAGTTTTAGCCTCTAACTTTAGTTTAAATATCTCAATTTTACATTTACCAGAAATAAACTTTTCTGCAGCGAAAAATATCAAAACGAAAATAAATTTCGTCTACGATCATTGGAAAAGGACTTACTAATATGTTTATCCAAAAATCATGTCTTGTAAAACGGATATTAAAAATAATCTTTTATTACAAATTATAATAAAATATTTTATTTTGTTTTATGTATAGACAAAATTTTTGCGGAAATAGCTTTTATCAATGTTGATCTTAATAAAGTCGCCGTTTGTGCGTATGAAACAGGTGGATCAAATTAAAAGGTATTTATATGCCTTTAAATGTTTTTTTTTTTTTTTCGATCGCTTTTAGCATGTCACAACTTTAGTTCATCCTCATTATTTTCTTTAAATTTGGGTTTTTATACCATTTAGCAATCATCTTTAGTAGTTAATTTGTAATGCATAAATATTCTGTTGAATTAAGCATGTTTCCTCCACCCTGAATCCATCCTGGAACGCTCCCCATTTCTTGTGGGCGTTTCTGCCCCCTTATTCCATGCGCGGGCGCATTCCAAGAATGTTTGATGTCCTCGTAGAACGGTCGGAAATCGATTCCTTCCGCTTTTAAATGAGAAATAAGGTACTTTACCCAACGAAAGCATATTTCGATCCGAAATTCGAACGTTTATTAAGATGGAAAGAACCAATACGAGGTAAGTTGAGATGAGACAGACAGGGATGCATTGAGACTCTTCTCAAATCCAAACTAGCTATTTTCTGACACATTTTTAAATTCATTTTTGTTCGCAAACAAATTGGCAGGGTCACTTATTCAGAAACTGTGTAATCGAACTGTTCCCCCCCCTTTTTTTTTTTTTTTTTTTTTTTTTTTTTTTTTTTTTGTAAAGGCAGAAGATTTTTCAGAAAATGTTTTCCAAGTTGGAGTTTTGAACCGAATTTCTGGACACGACAGTTCAGAAAATACTGAAACCCTGGGACAATAATTGCTTATAATTCAAAATTTAATTCATTTATCGTAAAATAAAAAAAACTGTTCGATTACAAATAAGTTTACGCAAGTATCATGCTTTTATGTTTAAAAAAAAAAAAAAGTCAAAATTTCGCATTGTTATAGGTAAAAAATATTTTTTTTGAGACCTTAAACAAAACATTTATCCTGCTTATGGGCGTAGACAATATTTGTATACCACTTTTCCTCTGCTGTTTGTATGTTGTTATTATTATATTATTATTATTATTATTATTATTGCTGCAGTAAAATTGTATTTTTTCTTTATTTATTTGAGATCTCGGTTGCAGATTTTGTAAGGAAATTTGAAATCCTCACTCCTCAGCTGGATTTCATTTTTTTTTTCCTTCCCCAGGAGAAAAAAAGCTAATCCATATTTAGTTGAGTAAATACAAAATAGTAGTTTCGATATGATCTAACCAATCTGAAAACAACAAGGAATAATTATCTTCAGATTTTTAAAAAATATAAAATTACAAATTATTAGCTGAAAAATTTCATTATAAAAGTGTTTTTTAATTCACCATTTCTTTATGTATGTCTCTTTTTCCATGAACGGAAAGTAAGTTTAATTTATTCAGCGCACTAAACATTAAAGCTTTTCTCAAATCCAAGAGGGTAACTTTATTTATTTCGGAAACGCATGAAATTGGCAGGCGTTGTTATTCAAAAACTGTGATCGAAAGAATTTTCCATTTTTTTGTTAAACGCAAAAAAATCTTTCAGAAAATACTGTCAAAGTTGGCGTTATAGACAAAAGGAGGAAAACCAATCAGAGAAATAGAGAAAAAACGGTTGTCATGTGACCCAAAGTCACTCATAACTCGATAAATATTTTATTAAACCTCATTTCGGTTCCAAATCGTTTCACTAGCCAGCCCTGTCAATTTTGTGCCTTTACGTTTAAAAATGAGCCTGTAAATGTGTCAAAGTTTCGTGCTTGCTGAGCAGTAAACTTGAGAACCGCTTTATATATTTTTCAACACAAAATAGCGAGTTATTAGCTTTTCATATGAAATTCGAAAACTTGTAATGCATACATTCAATTTTTGATGCAGCTATACACACACACACACAAAAAGAAAGAAAAAAAACTGGGCTATGATGTCTTACAATAGTGATTTTGCCAAAAAATAAACTTTGTTTATTAGAGTGATATATGAAAAGGTGACTTTAGATATCTTTGACGACATCCTTGAGTGATAGTTTATCACCTTCTTTAGTTACATCAGAAAGCGTGTTAAGTTTATCTGTTTACACTCCGATAATTTGTATTCTTTGCGGTATCTCTACAAAGATTTTATTGTTAAAGATAAAATGGGCATTGCCCAGCTATAACATTTAATTATTTTTGTATTATAAATACAATACTGACGAAGGAAAAGTTTTCTGCTATTCTTTCGCTCACTATCACATCTTTATTAGGTAAAACAATTTATTCCAACATTGTGGTTGATGTGTTGTTATTTTCACTTCGGAAGATAGTGTTCGAAATCTGTACATCGCGTTTGATGGACGTATCAAGCAAGAACCTCCTGCGATAGTATCTCAGAGCTTATGATGGAGCAAAGGTGAATCGGAAAATAACGTCGCATATACAGGATGATTTCCGTGTCTTTTGTCAGAAAAGCATCAATCATTTTTTCTTCTTTTTTTGCAAATAACGCTTAGGGAGGATGTTTCTGGCGCATTTCCAAAGGATTATCTTTTAACGTGTCGGGATAAGTATTGTTCAAATATCGTTTAGTGAAGTAATGGCATTTTGATAGGAGGCTGATATGTTTGCTTGTAGTTAGCAGAAATTATCTACGTGAAAGGTTTGAAGAAATTGTGAAACATAATCACATAATATATAATTTCTTTTTACTTTAGCTACATTTCGTATTTAACAATTCCTGGTTTATGAACTTTTAATTTTTTACTGTACGCTCATTAGGGGAAGGGGGGGGGGGTTGATCTTTAAATGAAACTGATTGTGTCTGATTTTATTTAGTTAGTTGACATTTAATTTTTCACTATATATATAAAAAATATATTTGACTGCAATAATTAGTCTTTTTTATGAATTTATCTTAACCACGATGAAATTGGTCTCTATGCCATATAAAATCAGATACAGCCATCATGTTATAGACTGAATAATTAGTCATAGTGTAAATTTTCTTCTCAGACCATTATGGCTGAGTAGTTAGGACAGAGGGGCAAATTATCATTATTTTTACGAAGTGCATGTTCTGCTCAAACAGGAAATTTTGTTGATTGGGTTTACTTTTACCTTTAACATGATTTTTGAAATAGGATACAATGAACAATAGTACTTTCTTTTTCATAATTCCTTTGTTTCACCAATCTAAATTAGCACATTTTAAGTTCTAATTTAATTTTAAATAATTGACTTATTATATTTTAATCTACAATAAAATTTTCTCTTTCATAAAACGTTGCCAAAATTTTGTACATTGAAATGAAAAATTTTCTGTAACTCGAATTTCGTCGCACAAATGTATCTACATGGATCCGAAGATGTGATATAAGCTCTTAGTAGTTTAAAATTTGAATTAGTTTCAGATATTTTTTTCTTGGAACTTTTAATGGAATTTCTCTAAAGATGGCAACTAAATAACTCCATTTGTGAAAGGGAAAAAAGGAAAGGAAAAGGTAAATAATGAGATATCGTCTGGGGGAGGGGGGGGGGGGGATACCTGAAATAAAGACATTCTGCTACAACTGCATCAAAACCATATAATTTGCTAAATGTAATTTTCGTAATTTTAATTTCATTTACATCGTAAAATGATTTCTTGCTTTGCTTATAATAAGACATTTAACGAAATTAATATTATAAAACTGTAGAATTAAAATGAAGAATTAAATTAGATTTCTTTTTCCCTCAAAAATCGAAAATTTTCCTGCAGCTAATTACAATTATTTAGTGATTAAAATTTAAATTGTATATTCACATGTTTCATTACTGAAAAATTGATAGAAATTCTGTTACACATTTATAAGTATCGTGAAACTTATTTTTCTTATCATAAATCAGTATAAGATTTTTCTGCTTTTACTCACATTTGTTTAATTTAAGCCTTTCTTAAAAAGAAAAGACGCGCTGTAATTTTATTATTATTATTATTATTATTATTAAAAAAGACATCTTTTGCAATTTATAAAAACCAGTTTCCCAAATCAACAGCATACTTCGGATAGAGCTTCATTTTAATGATTTAATCTCCACCGATTTCTATCTTTTCCAGGGTCACCCTTAATTTACATAACAGTCGGGTTTTATTTCCCGACACCCTGTTATGAAATTTTCACCCTCTGCCTTTTATTGTGTGCGGCGAGGGTCCACCTTGTTAGTGGGCATTTAACGCTAATAACACTTAGGAAGCCATCCTTTTTATGTTAGCATCCTTTTTGTCAGATGAGACTGGATGGGAGGAGACCCTACGCGGGGAAAGAGAGAAATGACTCGCGATGGAAGTTATGATGAGATGGGGGCTGAAGTCACGATGTCTACTCCTACGTCACGCAGGGGATCGTGTGCAACATCAGATATTATAAAGGAGTGTGTGTGTGCATGATGGTTGGGAGGGGGGGGGGGGGTGTCTAGTGATGACTATCTAAAGATCAATCGCTTTAGTAAGGATAAAGTGATGGCATATGACTTGATCTCGCCGATGGATGCTATTTTTCTTTAGAAGATAAGCAAATGAGAGATGTGAAAATATCGGAAAAAAAAAAAAAAGAACTTCTTAAATTTCGCAAAATCACATTCACTACTTATCAATACTAACGCAAAATTGTTTTTATAGGTAGTGAGTAAGCAGTAGGGTGTAGCGTGCAAAACACTTTTACATATTCTTGTTCTAATTCCGAAAGGTAGAACAGTTTTTCTCCATCCCACATAAATACATTTTTCAAAAAATAATATCAAACCCGATGCTTTAATCTGATTTTTTGAGTCATCTCAATCTCGATAAATCTTGTATCCTTTTGACTTATAAATTGATCTTTATTTTCCACATCCAGGAAAATAAAAGATTTTAAGAATGTGAGGAAGAAAAATAATAAAAAAGCAGTTATGCTCTTCAAAAGGGGGAGGGGGGATACGAATATTTGTTTCATTTTATCTGGATAAATAAAAATAAACTTTAATTCATCGGTAATCTAAGAATCGCAATCGATTATTGTGAATCATTCATATATGAATCAATTTTTCTCTAATATTTTAGTAATACTTCTATTAAACTTTGTCTTCTATATAAACACATTTTCATTTCTCAATCTTTTTTAATTATCTCATTTCAGTTTATGCGTTTCCAGGTTATATTAATTATAATTCAATGTTTGCTCAATTATTACCACACTACACAGCACTTGCATTTTATTTTATTGTAAAGCATTTAGTGTCAGTGGTGTAGTCGTAAAAAAAGCAGAAGGCATACGCTCTAAGCAGAGAGTATACGCTAAAAGCAGAGGGTATACCCTACAGTGTATATACTATGGGTTTTTTGAGAAACAGAGGGTATACGGTGTTCCTTAAAAAAATCCAGAAGGTATACGGCGTATACCACCGTATACCCTCCACTACATCCCTGTTTAGTGTGAAAAATACTGTATATTTTCCAAAAAACTTATGAAACGTTGCAGGTATCCCCGCTGCTTGATAAAAGCATTTATCACACGAAGCCTCAGAAGTTGGTTTATTTTTTTTAATTCTTTTTTTAGTTCAGTTAATGCAGTAATCTCACTTGTGCACCTGTCTTTTGGATAAGAAATCAATTTTCAAAGCTGTGATTCTCTTTAATTTCGTTCACTGCCATAAACTTTTTTTTTCTTTCTCTAAGCCCCTACTTATTCAAACGAATATATATTTTTTAAACACCACATGACCTGTCCCAAAGAATATCATTTTCTATCTTCATTGTTTGCTAATTCATTCTTGAAAAACAACTTTGTACATAAAGTGCTATAAATATTGATTATATTTCGAAAGTGTAAATCTGCAGATCATGGGTTTCAACGCCAGCTCCCAACTCATATTTTTGAACTCATTTCATTTAACCCCTTAACAGTGACATTTGTTTTCTTACAAAAAAATTAAAAATGGGGCAGGACACCACTTTTTCCATACTAAAATATTTACCTTACTTAATCGAAACATATCTGACAATCAATAAAGATAAATTTACAGTTACAAATTAGTGGTATCAAAATGCTTTTAATAACGAAGCAAGCAACGTGTTCTTGCCCGAATCCAGTTCGGGTCACACTGTTAAGGGGTTAATATTCCAAACCTTTAACTGACAGTTCTTTCACAATAGTACTATTGGAGACCTACTATTTGTCAATTTAATTCAAAATAGCCCTCCCTAATCTTTGAATTGCATACGCTACTTAGTTACCGGCAAATTTTGAGACTATAATGTAAAATACACTCCTTAAGGGTGTTCTCAAATCCAAAGGGTCAACTTTCTGACATAAGTTTTAATTCATTTTTGTCCGGAAACGCATGAAACTAGAAGGTGTTGTTACTCAGAAACTATGTCATCGAACTGTTTTTTCGGTTTTCTTGTAAAAATAGATCTTTCAGAAAATAGTGCCAAAGTTGGCATTTTGAACTGAACTTCCAAATGAAAGAAGAAAATCCAGCCAGTAAAGGGAGAAAAACGCCGTGTCACGTGATCAAAATCGCTTCTAACTCAATAGGTAATTGATTGATCATAAAATGGAAAGATCAGTTCGATTCCAAATCGCTTCCATGGTCAGACTTTCCAATTGTATATACTTCCGTTAAAAATTGAATTTGTAAATGTGTCTAAACGTTTTGCGCTTGTTGAGCAGAGCAGTTGAGCAGTTATTTCATATTTTTCTACCGAATATATTTTCTGTTTGTGAAAATGAACTATGAAAGAAATCACATTTGTATCTGAAAATTATCCTTACTCTGTTCTAAAGTTTGACTTTTTGCTGATCCGCAATTTTTAAATTTTCTTCTGCTTGAAAATGTGATTTTGAAAAATATTTCGATTGGAATTACGAAATCATTCTCATCCTGAATTAAATTAAGGTTTCAAATTTGTAGGAACATTTTATTTTATTCCTATATAAATGTGGCTTAAGGATGTTCTCAAATCTATAAGGACAACTTTCTGACCTAAGTTTTAATTTATTTTTGTTCGAAAATGCATGAAACTAGCTGGTGTTGTTGTTCAAAAACTATGTAACTGAGCTGTTTTTTTCTAATTTTTTTTTTTTGCAAACGCAATAGATTTTTCAGAAAATGTTGTCAAAGTGGGCGTTTTGAACCGAATTTCCGCGCGAAGGAAGAATGAGCACTCAAGAGCGGGCGAAAAACGTGTTTGCCACGTGATCAAAATTGCTTGTAAGTCAATAGGTAATTAATTGATTGATCAAAATATGGAAAAAACAGTTCAATTCCAAATCGTTTCCATGACCAGGCTTTCCAATTTTATACCTTTCTGTTAAAAAATGAATTTGTAAATGTGTCAAAACATTTTGCGCTTGTTGAGCAGAGCAGTTAAGAACAGCCTTAACAATAATTGTTTGCCAATTAATTAGCCATATTTTCGCATTCTTTCGTGCTTTCGAAAATTAATTAAAAATTCGCCTACAAACGAGAT
Source organism: Maratus speciosus (assembly GCA_963932465.1). Classification (NCBI taxonomy): domain Eukaryota; kingdom Metazoa; phylum Arthropoda; class Arachnida; order Araneae; family Salticidae; genus Maratus; species Maratus speciosus. Next base: position 234,556,222 of record OZ010788.1, read on the forward strand.
GGAACTTTAACATAGTTGATTGCCAAGTAATCAGCCATCTTTTCGCATTTTTTAATGCTTCGAAAACTTATTTAAAGTATTTTCTAAGGGATACATCACTTTTACATGAAACAGGGATGGTTGTTCACGGGGATTTATCCTTATTTCAGGAATTTTTCAATGCCTTTTACAAGAAAAGTATTATGTCATAGAAATTTAGAAAGCATTTTCAATAATAGAATTTATTTTTATTATTCGCAATACTTTTTTAGTCTATTGTATTAGTTACAATTAAAGTTTACCAGTAAAATTTAATCGTACCCATCCCTCTTTTTCTGTTACCTAATTTCATGGTTTTCTCAGTAGAATCTCAAATATGCCTAATAAAAATTAAAAGAGAAAATCCCCCCCACCCCCCCCACCCCCAATTTTTGTAATATGCATTAATATAGCTGAAATTTTTATGCATGTGTAGATGAATAGAGGCAAAAATGTAGCGGGTTTAGATTTGAGAACGACCTTGGAGCGCTGAAAATTTTGATTCAGGAACACAGCATCTCTCAAATCTTTTACCGAGGGGTGGGACTGCCATCACAGAATCCCTTACCTGGAGATGGAGTGAGGAGGGGAACGGCAGAAGGGGTTTCGGCGAGCACAGGTGTGGCCACCATCCAATTGATCGGCCGCTCATCCACTGCATCTGGCCGACTGCAGTGGCCGGTCTTCTGTGTACAGGATGGTTGCCTTAGCAACCGGGCTTCGATGCTGCCTGAGCCCCCAACACACTGCTATCATCTCCCTGCGAGGCTTTCTTCTCTTCAGCGGCCCATCATCATCATCTCGGGCGGTGGTGGGTTTAAAATTGATAAATTTAGAGCCTCAGAGGAGTGGCTTTTCGTGTTGGGGTGGGGATACTCTTGCGCTGCACAATTCCTACGAATGTCTCTCAAAGGTAGGCTATTTCATTTCTATATATCTCTGTGTGAAAAAATGTTTGACTTTTAAAATGTCTAAGTGTAAATACTTGGTCAGGACTTCTTTATCATAACGTAAATGTCATACTGGTCTTCGGCCAATGTAATCTTATCTGACCGCTAGAAATACTTATCAAAATTTTCATTTGACTGTGATGTTGTATTGCTCGATTTTCAAACCAGTTTATCTTGAACTAGGATAAGACAATCGTTCTAATATTTTCTATTTTTCTGTTAAACTTTTTCAAATAGATTCAGAATATTTTCACGTGAATATCGCGTACAACTTTACTGAATATTAGATCTCTTTTAAATAATTCTTTTATTAGGATTAAACGGATATTTCTGAAATTAAGACAAAAGATAGCCGGGTCTGAGGAAAATATGAGTGTAAGTAAGTATTTTCAATGTTAGCGTTCCAAAATGTTTGCTTTATGACTCATCCTTGTTAATGCAAGGTGATTTTCTTACTTGAAGGGATCCCATAAGCACGATTTCATATAAAAACCTTTTGATTACATTTATTTTCATCTATGAAATGTTAGTTTTTAAATGTGAGCATTTTTATGAACTTTTTGTCGTTTTTCCTCTTACTTTTTATTTTTATCAAATTGAATTAAATCATTTTTGTTATTCTAGAACGTTTTCAATTAAAATAATTACAGAAATTTAGAAGTATCCTCTTTAACGAATTATATTCTAATTACAAGTTCAAGATTCATCTAAAATAGTCAGGGGTCGATGCAGGAATTTTTTCTTGGGGTCCATTTTGTGAAAATTAAAATTTATTTTTGTGAAATTTATTATATTTTTGTTAAATTAATTTTATTTTTGTGAAAAGTAACTTTTTGTAATGAAATATGAAATCCAGTTACTGAAATTCGAACCAAGCATTTATTAATAATAACTTCTTTATGTCCTTCTCCTAAAGTTTAACTTTCTGGTGAACTTGTTTTCTTTGCAATTTACACATTTTAAAACCTAATTGTAAAAAGAATTATTGCAGAGTATGTTTTCATGGAATAAAATTTTTATTAAGAGGCTACTTCAGTCAGGCGTAAAGACCCGTTCGCTAATGCTAATCCTATGGAAGAAATTTACAAAGATATCTCGGTTGCATTTCAATATTTTTAAATGATTTTTTTTTTTTTTTTTTTTTTTTTTTTTTTTTTTTTGCATTTGACAGCTGAGATCGATCTGTACAAAGGTTGTTTTTTACTTTTTCGATTTTGTTTACAGATATTTTTTATGGGGACGCTTTCATTTTTTGAACCGGTTTCGAAAGTGAAAACATCCTCATAAATAAAATCTGTAATGAAAATCGAAAAAGTAAAAAACGGCCTGCATACAGATCGATCTCAGCTATCCAATGCAAAAGAAATCATTTAATAATATTGAAATACAGCCGAGATATGTGTATAAATTTCTTCCATAGGATTAGCATTAGCGAACGGGTCCTTTCGCCTGACTGAAGTAGCCTCTTAAGGGGCTTTTTTACTAAAAGTAATTTTGTGAAGGGGCCTATTTTATCAAAAGGATTTTTGTGAAGGGAAGTATTGGGCCCCAAATTTAGCCTGGATCGAACCCTGATAGTTATTGCTCACAATTAATGAATAAAAGTTTTTTGCTTGTTTTTAGCTACTTAAAATCTTTTAATTATATGTATATCTTTACTTATCTAAGTTTCCGGATTTTATAATTTAAAATAACCTTTCCCTTTTTTAAATTTAGACATCAATATTTTACTATGTCCTCCTCATTTTTTTAAAAAATTTAAAATATTTATTTGAATTTGCATTAAATATTAATTTAAACAAGTTTTTTTAATGTGTAGAAGTCGTAGAGTTTTTTTTTTCCACTTTTTATAAAAGCATGAAAGATTAATAATTTTTTGGTTAATAAACAGTAGATTTTTCATCTATTTATTTATTTTTTGTAGTTGATGCGCACATACATAATTTTCTATTTAAATACAGGAAGAGGTTTAAAAAAAAAAAATTCAGTCTTATTCCTTAAGTTTTTGAAATATACTATTTTTCAGTGGCAGTTCAGGAAATGTATACAATTTAGAATAGATACTGATACAGATACCTCAAATGCACAGAGAAAAATATATTTGATTTAATAATGCACGTTAAAAAACCGCAGTTTTCTAACTTGAAGAGAAATCTATCAACCCATATCCATGATTTTTTTTTTATTTTTTTTTCTTAGAATATTTTTTTTATTTTAAAAGACAAGAATTTAGCTTAAATATTATTTTTAAAAAGTAAAAAATTATGAATACTTTACAAAATAAGCTACTTAGGGATGAAAAAATGATATAGAAGCTAGTCAAGTAGAACAATGGATTTTTACCAAATGTAACAGGAAAATTTCTCTTAAAATGAAAACTATAGATGAATCTAGCACTCATTAATTTTACAGAACTTGGGAAATATACAGAATTCGTGAATGGATTTTTAAAGTAAAGTCGCAAGAACTAAAGTGGAAAAGAATGTCCCACTTTCAAACATGTCAGCTGAACTGTTGGAGTGTTATCGCGTAGATAATGTTTTCATAAGACCGGTGAAGCAGTAACGTATAGAATAGAAAAGTGATTCATTCATTCTTTCTTTTTTACCTTTTATTCTTTTGTTGTTTGTTTTTTCTGTGATTAAAGGCGCAATAAATACTGAGAGATACTTTAGAGATAATTCAGGTGATGAGATAATATATTCACTATGACCTAAATGATTTAAGCCATTTCTTTTGAATATATATTCTTTTTAATTCTTACTGTTTTAAAAGTGGTTATAATCTTCCACTGTCCTTTTTTGTTGTTTTTCGTTTAATCCTTTATGTCCCGATGGTACTTTAAAGTAACATTAAAATAACTTGTTATAAAACTCATTTTATACATCGATTAGTAGTAATACAGTTATGATTAGTAGTAATGAGTTATAGATACTTTATTTTATCTTGTTCCAAAAGCATTATTGGTTGCACAAAACAAAAATATTTTTAAAAGGATGATTTCTTTTGCCTTTGCATCTTTTCAGCTTCCTTGACGTTGAAAGATTGTGGGGGGGGGGGGGGGGGCATTTGAGTCCGGAAATACCTCTATATTTTTATTGTAAGAGCATTATATTTGTACACTTCATAATTCTATAAAATACTAAAAAAAAATTTTTAACAAAAGATTTGAATGGAGTAGAGGTCTGCACGGGCCCGGGATTGGCCCGAGGCCCGTACCCGGCCCGGCGGAATGAAGGCGAATTTTCAAACGGGCCGGGCCGGGCCGGCAGAATTAGGAAATTTTTTTCAACGGGCCGGGCCGGGCCGGGCCGACAGACAAAATAAACGGGCCGGCAAAAAAATTAATCGGGCCTATCGGCCCGATATAAGAATTTAAGCGAAGCAGATAAAATACGAGCCATTTTCAATGAATATGATTTTCTCGAGAAGTATAAATGTGCGTCACGAGCCGATGCGAGTTTAACAACATCAAAACAGAAATTTAACATGTCCATCGTAGAGATCGGCATCGTACAGTTACAAGATGTCTGATTCCGAGTTTAATTTTTTTTCAGCAGACTCGTGTCGGGACGGAACTGGTCTTAATCGATCTCAGGATGTGTAGAACAGTCATTGTGTTTTGTAGTATTAATAGTGATAATGAACTTCTCTTAACAGTATCTTTGGAAATATACCTTAAGGTGGTTCTCATATTCACTGCTAAACAATGCGAAGCTTTCAGACACATTTTCTGACAAAATTTTTAACTACAAAGGATTAAAATTGACAGGCCTGCCTATTGAAGGCATTTGGAAACGAATAGCTTTTTCCATATTTGATAAATTTCTTACAGAGATAACAGAGATTCCTGTCACGTGACTGTACGTTTTTCTCCTTTCCTGTGCTATTGCTTCCGGAAATTCATTTCAAAACGCTAACTTTGACAGTATTTTCAGAAAGATATATTGCTTTTATCTATAAAAAAAAGACATTTACATAGCTTCTGAATAAGAATACCTGCCAATCTTACGCGTTTCCGAAAAGAAAAGAATTCATAAATGTGTCGAAATGTAGCTCCTTTGGATTTGAGAAAATCCTTAATATTGAGAGAAATATTTTCACAAATCTACTTTTTATTATACAGCTTCAAAAGTTATTATGTTTTTAATCCTTTATTCTGAACTACATTAAACTTTTAATGAATCCTTATTTCCATTTTGAAATGTCTGTAGACACGATGACTAAAACACTATAAGTAATCGTTAATGTTTACTATTGTGTGTTTTCTGTTTTGCGAACATCGTAGTAATGTAAAATATACTGTAAAATGTTCCCATAAATATGTATGTAGTATTCATTAAAAGAATCTTAATTGTATGTTGAGAAAAAACGGATTTTTTTATCTTTTTTTTTTTTTTTGTAGAAATTGTGTCGGGCCGGGCCGGGAATGGTTTCACCGATTTTTGTACGGGCCGGGCCGAGAACTGTAAAAATGCAAACGGGCCGGGCTCGGGCCGAACTTCCAATTTTACACCGGGCCGGGCCGGGCCAAGATAGCTTTCATTCGGGCCGGGCCGGGCCCGGGCCTGGAAATTCCGGCCCGTGCAGACCTCTAGAATGGAGTTATAAATATTGCACAAAATCCCTATAAATCCAAATGTAATTAATTTTAATTGGCAAAATCTTTTTAAAATTTATTAAATGATTGTGTAAATCTTCTAATGTAGTTCAAAAATTCACGAAAAATGCTTTAGAAAATGAAATGTTCACGAATTCATAACTTGGGACATAAAAGGTTAAGGCTGTTCTCAAATCGAATGGGACTACTTTCTGGCACATTTCTAAATTCAATTTTGTTCAGAAACGCATGAAATGGGCAGGTGTTGTTATTCAGAGACTATGTAATCGAAAGATGTTTTCCAGTTTTTGGTAAATGCAAAAGACGTTTCAGAAAATACTGTCAAAGTTTGCGTTTTGAACCGAATTTCCGGACGAAAGGAGAAAAACAAGACAGAGAAAAGAGAAAAACGCGTCGTCACGTTACCAAAATTGTTTATAACTCGACAAGTAATTTATTTATCAATATGGAAAACTCATTTTGATTCCAAATCGCTTCAATGATCAGGTCTGTCAACTTTTTTTTAACTTTATACGTTTTAAAAATTAGTCAGGAAACATGTCAGAAAGTTTCAGATTTGTTGACCAGGGGCCTTAACAAAGTGGAAAATTACCAATTGCATTAAAGGCACAAATGACACAAGGTGACACAAGGTAATTGTTTTCAATGTTTAGCTTAAAAATTTTAAACAGATAAAAAAAAATCTAATTTATATAGTTTCGTATTAGATAAATCCTTAAACGGACACCTTAAATAAACAATATATATATATCACGCATGCTTGTGTAAATCTGTTTAGTTTTTCTCTATTCTTGCAACTTCAGGTACACTTACATAAAATCCACGCTAATGTTAATCCTATGTAAGAACTTTAAGTTGCTCGCTTGCATTTCAATATTTTTAAATGATTTTTCTTCATTGGCTAGCTGAGATCGATGTGTACAAACGCCATTCTTAACTTTTGCGATAAGAAGAAGATACGTTAAATAGAAATTTAAAATAATAACAATTTCCTGATTACAAATTTGAAAGTGGGTGTATTCCAATTCTCGTTGAGGTTAACATTGGAGAGAAGAATTTGCGCTTATCACCAGTCACTATGCACTAATAATCGAATTGTTTCTTCCATTTTTCGGTAAAAGCTAAATATATTTTAGAAAATGCTGCAACAGTTCTGTTTTGAACCAAATATCCGGTCGCAAAAGTACGCAAGCGGGAAAAAAAACTGCCGTCTATAAACTACAATCACTTATAACACAAGATGTGTAATTTATTTAAAGACAAAAGAAAAAAACTAAAACTGTTTGATGACAAATCGCTTCAATAAGTCATTCCTGCAATTGTCATACTTTTACGTTTAAAAATGAATCAAAGTTTCGCGTTGTTGAGTGGGGAAATTTTTTTTTCAAGAACAGTTCTTTTTTTTTCCACGAAGTTGCTAATAAATATTTTCTTTTCTATTTTTTTCTTTAAGAGTGTTCTCAAATCCAAAAGGACCACTTTCTGACATAAGTTTTAATTTATTTTTGTTCGAAAATGCGTGAAACTAGCTGGTGTTGTTGTTCGGAAACTATGTAATTGAGCTATTTTTTCCATTTTTTTTTCTTTGCAAACGCAATAGATCTTTCAGAAAATAGTGTCAAAGTAGGCGTTTTGAACCGAATTTCCCCGCGAAGGAAGAAACAACACTTAAGAGCGGGCGAAAAACATGTTTGTTACGCGATCAAAATTGCTTATAACTCAATAGGTAATTGATTGATCAAAAAATGGAAAAAAAAAAGTTCAATTCCAAATCGCTTCCATGGCCAGAATTTCCAATTTTATACCTTTCCGTTAAAAAATGAATTTGTAAATGTGTCAAAACGTTTTGCGCTTGTTGAGCAGAGCAGTTAAGAACAGCCTTAAAGGATATTTCGCTAAAAATATATCTTTAATTTTCTTTTAAGTATTAAAATCTTATTCACAGCTCGTCAACTTTGCTAAGATTTTAACACAAGTATAAAACTTAAATAATATTTGAGAAATATTTTGCCCAGCGAAGCAAAAGATCCAAAAGTTCAACTTTGTGACATAAGTATAAATTTATTTTTGGTCGGAAATGCATGAAGCTAGCAGTTGTTGTTGTTCAGACACTAAGTAATTGATTAATAATTTTTTTTTCGTTTTTTCGTTTTTTTTTTTTTTTTTTTTTTTTTTTCAAATGCAATAGATGTTTCAGAAAATAGTGTCAAAGTTCACGTTTTGAACCGAAGTTCCCTAAGAAAGCAGAAAAACCAGCCAGCGGAGGGAGAAAAACGTGTTTGTCATGTGATCAAAATCGCTTATAATTCAATAGGTAATTTATTGATCAAAACATGGAAAACACAGTTCGATTCCAAATCGCTTCCATAGTCAGGCCTTCCAATTTTATATCTTTCCGTTAAAAAATTAATTTGTAAATGTGTCAAAGCGTTTTGCGTTTGTTGAGCAGAGCAGTTAAGAATAGCCTTAAGGGTCTACTTCACTCACGTGAAAACATCCGTTCACCTATTTTAATCCCATGGAAGAATTTTAAGATAGCTCGTTTGCATTTCAATGTTTTTAAATATTTTTTTTTTCTTTTGGCACTAAGTAGCTGCGGTCGATCTGTACAAAGGCCATTTTTTACTTTTTTGATTTTCTTTGCAGTTTTTTTTTTAATGAGAATACTTTCACTTCCGAAACCGGTTCCGAAAGTAAAAGTATCCCAATAATAATTATAACTGTAAGCAAAATCGGCCTTTGTACAGATAGATCCTCAGGTAGCCAATGAAAAAAAAAAAATTTTTTTAAATATTGAAATTCAAGCGAAATATCTTTAAAAATTCTTCCATAGGATTAACATTAGCGAGCGGGTGTTTTCGCGTGAGAAAAGAAAGTTTTTGATGAGAAATTTTAAAAATACCTATGTATTCCAATTCTATAGGATTGTATTGCTAGGGTCTCCGTTGTAGAGGGTAATTTGTGCTGACTGGCTATTTTTCTTTTTAATTAAGTTACACAAACAGCATATTCTTCCAGGAAACATTGTCGTAATGCAGTTTTTCAAAGCAGTTCAAGACTCATAGAATATACTTTCAGGAAACATTGTTAGAATTGAATTTTGAAATCAGTTTTCAGGTTATTAATAATAATAATAATAATAATATAAAAAAAAAGTTAGAAAACCAAAGTATAATCAAAGATAATCGTTGTAATCTGTATTAAGATAATTCAAAAATTACACGCATTCTGGGATGAATATTGTTTTTGCGATTATGGCCCACATTTTCTCAAAAACTTGTTTTCAAATGAAATAAAACGAAAGATACTAGAGAGCGGCCTTATCTCGGACTTTTCATGCCGAATGTTGCCGACCTAGAAACCATTGTCGTCGAAAGTTGCGGTTTGGTGGACTTCTCTGACGTGGCTGGAGGAGCACCTTTTAATCGGAGAAAACCTGCGATAAGGCGTGCAATCCTTTCAGGCCGATGGCGTGTGCCAGATGTCGAGCAAGGTTGGATAAAATGATGAAATAAAAATAAAATTCGATTTCTCGGATCCTGATGCATTGAATTCCCGAGCCATCGCCGTCGATGGCCTATTTTCGACACATCCGGAAGGACGAAGCGCCACTTGTCATCGGAGGAAAGTGAGAGCGGGAAGAATGCTGCTTCTCTGAAAAGGAAAGATGACTGAAACAGGAATGGGAAGATGGGCGCACATCCTTATGATTCCCAATCATAAGATTCTCTTCTTAGAAGGGAAAGGGGTGCTTGCAGAAGGATTTAGCTGTTTTCAAAATGGGGAAATATAAAAGTTATTAATTGATCTTGATATAAATACTATCAACGTGCACACTCTTAAGAGGCTACTTCAGTCAAATGGAAAGACGCATTCGCTAATGCTAATCCTATGGAAGAAATTTATAAAGATATTTCAGCCGCATTTCAATATTTTTTAATGATTTCTTTTGCATTGTATAGCTGAGATCGATCTGTACAAAGGCCGTTGTTTACTTTTTCGATTTTGCTTACAGGTATTTCTTATGAGGACACTTTCATTTTCGGAACCGGTTTCGAAAGTGAAAGCATCCTCATAAAAAATATCTATAATCAAAATCGAAAAAGTAAAAAACGGCCTGCATACAGATCAATCTCAGCTATACAATGCAAAAGAAATTATTTAAAAATATTGAAATGCGACCGAGATATCTTTATAAATTTCTTCCATAGGATTAGCATTAGCGAATGCGTCTTTCCATTTTACTGAAGTAGTCTCTTAAGGCTGTTCTCAACTGTTCTGCACAACAAGCGCAAAATGTTTTTACACATTTACAAATTATTTTTTTAACGGAAAGAAAGATCTATTGTGTTTACAAGAAAAGGGAAAAACAGTTCGATGACATAGTTTCTGAATAACAACACCTTCTAGTTTTATGCGTTTCCGAACAAAAATGAATTAAAACTTATGTCAGAAAGTTGACCCTTTGGATTTCAGAACAGCCTTAAGGCTGCTCGTCATTACGTTTCCGAATTCCCCTCGGTAATGTTAAGTCTATGGCATTTGATGCATTCTTGTATTTAAAATATCTCCTCGGGAAATTAATATTTTTAAAATCTTTTTTCTGGTTTTTTTTTCTTAAAGAATGTCTTTTTTTTTTTTTTTCTTAGTTCTCAAAGCATGTCTAAAATCTATGCTTAATTTTATATAAAGTGTTAAAATTTTACCCATAGTTCATCCGCTTTTAACACATAAAATACTAAATTAAGCATATATTTTAGAAATGTTTTGAGAACTAAGAAAAAAAGTGACATCCTTTAAAAAGAAGACACAGAAAAAAATATATGTATGGGTCATTCTCTGAAAGTGGCTGTTTTTAAAAAAAAAATTGCGCTCAAATAAAATTGCCTCAAAAATCTCAAAATTTAGCCTACAAGTACCTTATTGCTATATTTATCAAAAAATAATATGAACCAAACTGTACCTGATGATAGATGTTCTGAGATTTTAATTTCAAAGCACTTTCATTGTTAAAATGTTCAAATAAATGATTGGCACCGGAATTTAAGAGCAAATTTATTTGTAAATAAGAAAAATGCTATATTTCACATACATGTTAAATAAAAAAAAGTTTGTAAAAAGTCTGGTGACATTGTGGTGCTTGAGAATTAAAATTAAGTGGTTTCATAAACATATCACAGGCCTTGAAAGGGTTAAAAAAGAAAAAAAATTATAATTAGAGGTCATACTGTCAATAAATAATATTTCTTTTTACTCTATTTCGATTGAAAAATAAAGATAAAGCATTAACTTTAATCAGAGTTAATGTTTATTTGATTTAGTACAATATATTTTTAAAATTTATTTTGAACTTTAACACTTATCCCAGTGAAATAATAAAAATTAAAAATGTATTATCTTTACTTACTTTAATTAAAAACCTTATGAGTTTTTTTAATGTGTGTTTTATTGCATTAGATTTTCTTATTTTATTGTTTAGTACGTATATAAATGGATTCAGAACATTCCCTTATATATTAAAATTATGAGGGAATGACGAAATGCTTCTGAAAACCATATATTATACTATAATGATTAGTCTAAGGTATATTTTTAGTTACTAAATATCTTTTGAAACACATTTCTAATAATATAGCATCAAAAATTTCATTAGTTTTTATTAAATTTATAATAGATGAGAGAATGATGGGTAATAAAAATACTTGCTTTGATCTAGTACTTCAAAGCCATCTATTCAGGAATGTTTTTGAGCAAATAAAAAGATGGTTGCTTCTCTTTACTCATGTACAAACTGTCCTAGACCTATATAATGCATGTGCTGTTTTCTACTAAATAAATAGGAGCAAATTTATAGTTCTGTGAGGGAATGGTGACAAATACTAGGGACATCATTAAAAAGTGCCCTAATTCATTCATTATATAAAATAGAGTAAATATAATTAAATGGCTAAATATGTATTTAAGGCTGTTCCCAACAGGGCCTGTTTACGGAATAGACCCGTGAAGCCCGTGCTTACCCACTGAAATACAAAAGGGCCCCCAATTTTACTTTTCAAAACTAAGTTTTAGAAAAAAGAAACTCAATCACTGTAAAAAATGCATTTTTTTTTTCCTTACTATATGGCAATTTGTAAATCACAAAATATATTTTGAAGTTCACATATTCTCAACTATAGTTCCATATTTGTCATTTACAAAATAAATTAGTTATTTACAATTAAATCTATAATAAAATACTTTTATATGGGTAGTTTTAGTTTAATTAAAAATGTTATTTACTCTAAACTTTGATGGTAAAATTTCAAATTATTCAAGCATACGAAAAAAAGATTTAGTAAATAAAACAGCAATTTGTAGAGTAATAGGGGCCCCCCTGTGTGACTTCGGGCTTCCCCTATTCCTAAGTGTTAAGCGGGCCCTGGTTCCCAAATCCAAAGGGTCAACTTTCTGACATAAGTTTTAATTCATTTTTGTTCGGAAGCGCATGAAACTAGAAGGTGTTGTTATTCAGAAACTATGCCATTGAACTGTTTTTTCCGTTTTCTTGTAAACGCAATAGATCTTTCAAAAAATACTGTCAAAGTTGACATTTTGAACCTAACTTCCGAACGAAAGAAGAAAATCCAGTCAGTAAGGGGAGAAAAAATGCCGTGTCACGTGACCAAACTCGCTTATAACTCGATAGGTAATTGATTGATCAAAAAATGGAAAACACAGTTCGATTCCAAATCGCTTCCATGGTCAGGCCTTCCCAATTCTTTATCTTTCCGTTAAAAAATGAATTTGTAAATATTTCAAAACGTTTTGCTCTTGTTGAGCAGAGCAGTTGAGAACAGCCTTAAGTATGTTTAATGAATTTAGAAAAAAAAAATAATTATAAATATAGGTGCTGCAATGGCAGAAAAAGTATTTTCTTTCCTACATATGTGAACGAGGACATAGTGAGGGAATGATATTTGCATTAAAAAATACGTTAAATTTCTCAAATTTCAATTTCAATAAGCAAATAATTACAGTTTATATGTATAACTGATTAATATTGATAGTTTAAATCACTTTTTCTTTTTGTAGTTTTAAAAATATGTCTTCAAGACCCCTGGGACATAAAATTGCCACTTTTCAGAGAATCACTCATATTCATTTCTTGAGGAGATAATTTAAATACAAGAATGCATTAAATGCCCAAAGATTTAACATTACCGAGGAGAATTCGGAAACTGAGTGACGAAGCAGTCCCCGAAATCCCATGGTAACCTGTGGTAAAACTAAAAAGAGCAATGACTCATTACCTTATATAATTATTGAAATACGGTGTTCACCATCGCAGAAATTAGACGTCAGATGCCGACGATGTGCGTTTTAAAAAATTCTCTCCTAAAATTTTATCTTCTTAAAAATACTTAAAATTTACTGAGACAATTTTTAAAAACGCCCATCGACTGCATCTGACGTCTAACTTTCTGCGACGGTGAACACAGTATTTTATTAATTAGATAATGACAATCAGTCATCGCGCTTTTAAGGCTGTTCTTAACTGCTCTGCTCAACAAGCGCAAAACGTTTTGACACATTTACAATCTCATTTTTTAACGGAAAGGTATGAAATTGGAAAGCCTGGCCATAGAAGCTATTTGGAATTGAACTTTTTTTTTTTTCTATTTTTTGATCAATTAATTACCTATTGAGTTATAAGCCAATTTGATCACGTGACAAACACGTTTTCCGCCCGCTCTTAATTGCTTTTTCTTCCTTCGCGAGGGAATTCGGTTCAAAACGCCCACTTTTACAACATTTTCTGAAAGATGTATTGCGTTTGCAAAAAAATGGAAAAACAGCTCAATTACATAGTTTCTGAACAACAACACCAGCTAGTTTCATGCATTTTCAAGCAAAAATAAATTAAAACTTATGTCAGAAAGTTGCCCTTTTCGATTTGAGAACGGCCTTAATGTGAATTAATTTTACTACGAATTGTTCTCCCAATCCTGACAAAATGGATTCAAAGGGTTATTTACTGATAACTCGAATTCTTCATCATAAGACTCTTCTTGGAAGGAAAGGCAGGTGCATATTTATATGCTTGTCTGTTTTCAAAATGGGAAATATATAAATAATTGATCTTTATATAAATAATATAGTTGTTTACAAACTGTTATACGTATAGAACGGTAGCTCGATAAACATAGTATAACTTGTGTACGTGCATCTATGTCGTAATTACTCAGCAATATTCAGTTTTATTCAGCGGTAATATAAAAGATTTGTCAAGAGAATTTTCACTTTTTTTTCATACAATTATTTAAACAAATATTTAAAAAAAAAAGTAATAAAAATAGCAGCGATTAGCCAAATTCAAAGATCTAAAAAATAAATAAAAATGAAATTATTAAAATTGAACTTAATTATTACAAGTGACACTTATCAAACTAAAAATCTATTTTAGTAGCGGGGCAAAATAAAAGGAAATGCTATATTACTTGTGATGATTTGAATTTGAACTGTTCTCAAGTTCAAAGTCTCTGCTTTCGATTTTTATAGTGGGTAATATGTAGGTGGGCTTTCATAGTAAGCCATGAATTGTGCTCGCAAAATTTTTGGGTATATCGACTACGATTTATTCATCAAATGTCATTTTCTTGCAGGTCAATCAAATGAGGCGATGTGCAATCTGAACAAGCGATCTGAAGGCCAGACTGGCAATTTACCTGAAGATACACAGAGCTCAACTGAACAAGAAGCCATGACAGTCAAAGGTACTACAACTTCTGATTTGAAAGTGTTTGATAAATTGTATTTTGACGAATAAATTTAATCTGTTAAAACAATCCATTATTTTATTTAATAATGTTTTATTTTTTTAATTTTTTTGACACTTCATTTTATTTTATCTTTTGTCAATTTTAAGTATTTTTTATTATTTTTTTATTATTATTATTATTTTAATCGTGTGACAGCGTAATCAGACTGTCTAATATGCCGTTTATTAGAATCATTTATCCCAGTGAAAAGGTTATTGATATAATCAGAATCGACTGACATCCAAATCATAAAAGTGTCTTAGAGACAAAATGTTCCACTGAGAAAAATTTTAAACGATTCAAAGAAACATGAGAAATCTTTAGCTTTTGTAATATATAATAGTGTCAAAATCTATTTTTTCGTCAAATTAAAAATAGTAATAATAAAAATAAAATAATTTCTTGCAATAAAAGACTTAAAATATTAAAAAAAGAAATCGCATTTTGACGAAAAATTTTATTTATTTTTGCGAAAATTTCCTAAAATGAACATCAGTAAGTTAAGTTCCATGGGTAATTGAAGACCTGAGTGGAAAATGATGTTCTGTAACAAAAATTACATTTCCAGAAAATTAAAGTAAAAGATTTTTGCGAAAAATCTAAAAATTTTATTGATTTATTTTCTGTTTGGTAGCATATGTTTAAAATGTTAACAGGTGGTACTCTCTAATGAAAGGATATTAACATTTAATTATTAAATATTCTTGAAATTTAAATGATTGAATTTTAAAAATTGTAAATATTAAAAAAGTAAGGGACCCTACCCAAAAGATACACCGCGATTTCGAAGAAAGTTTTATCATAGAAAGTACTCACAATATGATGAAGAATGATATTAATTTTATCGGCCATCGTCAAGGTTTAGTATTTTTAAGGCTGTTCTTAAATCCAAAGTAGCAACTTTATGACACAAGTTTTAATTCATTTTTGTTCGGAAACGCATGAAATTGACAGGTGTTGTTATTAAGAAACTATATAATCGAAAGACGTTTTCCATTTTTTGGTGAGCGTAAAAGATCTTTCAGAAAAAATACCGTCAAAGTTGGCGTTTTGAACCGAATTTCCGGACGAAAGGAGAAAAACCACTCACAAGGAGGGTCTTTTTACTGGGCATACTCAGAATATTTCGAAAAAGAAAAAATACTAATTAAACTAATTATGTATGTAATAAAGGATCAGTTAAAATTTAGCGACGGATTTACAGTAGAAAGTCTGTAAAAAAATAAAATACTTTCGAGTACTTGGCGCGAAAAGACGAAAGCGTCACGCGATTTGGCGAGCAGCTTTTTTCCTAGCCAAAAGCAAAACGATTTTTATGCATCTGAAAATAATTGATTTTTAGAATGCCTATAAATAGTATTTAATGAATTTAAACTTAAACAATAATGCATATATTTTTTGTATTACATATTTATGTTGCTTGTTGCTGCAGTTATTTAATTTTATCACTGTAAGAACATTTTCATATTGAAAAATATATTTTCATATATTTAATCGTATTCCAAAATAAAGGCTAGATGAAGAATGCTGCAGTTATACATTTCAATATCGGAAAAGTTTTTGTTTCCATGGCAACAAAATTGAATCGACAGTGCTTAAATGGACTTAATTTTGAGATTGAGACAATTTTAATTAATTTTATTAAATTATTTAATTATTATTAATTATTATTAAATTATTAAATTTTTAATTAATTTTAAAAATTTTATTTTAATTCATAAAATTTTATTGTTAACTTTCATAATAAAGAACTTTATAATATGACAAAACTATAGTTAAAACAAACTAAAACTGACAAAACTAGGGTTATTTAAATTAAATTTATTTGAGCAAGTTCGACATGAAACATTTTTACCTTAAAGATTATCTGACATAAAAAAGTATTTTTTGAAATTCTATTCCATCGCCAACCAGTGATAAATCGCCAAATAGCGAAATTTTCATTATTTTTTTACGGACACTCTATCAAGTATCCGCCGAAAATTTTTTATAAGCATATCCATCCTCATGAGAAGAACATTCTATATATATATATATATTTCAGATTTTTCTTAGTATGTCCGTATGGAGACCTTCCTTGTCAGAGGAGAAAAACAGGTTGCCACGTGACCTAAAATCGCTTGTTTGTAGCTCGATAAATAATTTATTTATCAAAAATATGGAAAAATCATTTCAAATCGCTTCCATAGTCAGCCCTGCCAGTTTTGTGCCTTTACGTTTAAAAATGTTCTGGTAAATGTGTCAGGAAATTTCGGGCTTGTTGAGCAGTGCACTTGAGAACCGCCTTAAAATATTTTTAAAGTTTCTATGGTGCAACCAATAAAAATCTCTAAATATTTTAAACGTCATGTGTTGCTAAATGCTTTCAAAAATATTCTAATAATTTCAGACGACGTAATGATCACAAAAATGATTAATGAAGTTACTCTTGACAATAAAGATTTGGAATTTCTGACCATTCATAAACAAACTGCATCATTAGTTCAATCACAAGATGAATACGAATTTTGAAACATTTCGTTAGAAAATTTTCGGATCGTGTTTCAACGAACAATTTTAATGGAAACCTTCATCAAAGCAATGGTATCATCAGACAGCAGTCGCTTGTGCATAACCTATTTTCATCGCTTCAGTTTGTTGATATGTTTAAATATGCATTATTTAAAAGTGGATATCTTGAAGAAAAGCCCGCGACTTTCCAGAATACAGTTGAGTTTTGTTTCACAAGTAATGGAATCGAATGTCTTGAAAATGTGAAAAATTTTATAATTTGTGGGTGGTATAAAAATTCCGTGTGTTTTACTCATTCTTATACTAATTATCATTTCAGTGACGATTTCGTTGCTTGGAAATATTTTTGAATAAAACAATCTCAAAACTGTTCTCAAATGCAAAAGGGCAACTTTATAACATGATGAGTGCATGAAACTAGCAGGTGTTGTTTGTTGTTCAGAAACTATGTAATCGAGCTGTTTTTTTTTTGCAAACGCAATAGATCTTTCAGAAAATAGTGTCAAACTTGACGTTTTGAACAGAAGTTCCCTAAGAAAGTAGAAAAATAGTCAGCGAAGGAAGAAAAACATCTTGTCGCGTGACCAAAATCACTTATAACTCAAAATGTAATTTATTTATCAGAAAATGGAAAACACAGTTAGATTCCAAATCGCTTTCATAGTTAGGCCTTCCAATTTTATATCTTTCCGTTAAAAAATGAATTTGAAAATGTGTCAAAACGTTTTACGTTTGCTGAGCAGAGCAATTGAGAACAACGATTTTTGCCTTAACGATTTTCATTAGTTGAACCAATGAAACTTTAAAAATATTTTAAAAATACTAAACCGACGATGGCCGATAAAATTGGTATCATTCATGATACCAATATATACTCTCTACCATACGTTTTATCGAAATTGGGGTTAATGGAATCCCCTTTTGGGTAGGGTCCTTTGTTAGTATTTTAACTGTACCGCATGATCGATTATCTCATAAGATTTTCATCCAAAAAAGAAATCAATTTCTGAGAAAAATGTGATATAGCATATTTTTCCATCCAGGTTTTCAATTAAGAATAATGGGAATTGCTGTGTGTATAATATTCTCTAAATTGTGCAACTAATGCAAGTATTTCAACCACATCTTTAATTTCATTTTTTTAGATGCTGATCTTTTATCAACATCCTGCAGCAGTTCCGAAGCTGACTTGAGTGATGCGGACAAACAAGAGGTACGCCTTATTTCTTTTCTTAAATTAACAATTTTGCTTTAAGGGTGTTTGTTCTCAAATACAAAGGAGGTAATTTTTGGCAAAAACTATTTAATCGAAAGACGATTTCTACTTTTTGGTAAAGGCAGAAGATCTTCAAATAAATACTGCCAAGTTGGCATTTTGAACCGAACTTCCGGTGCGGCACCGCGAGAAAGGAGAAAAACCGGTCGTCACGTGACAATTGCTTATAATTCGACAAGTAATTTATTTATTTTTTTTAAAAAAATGAAAAACTCGTTTCGGTTCCAAATCGCTTCAATAGTCCGGCCTACCTGTTTTATGCTTTTACGTTTAAAAATGAGTCAGAAAGTTTCGCGTTGTTGAGCAGGGGATTTGAGATCCGCCATGGCAGTTCTCAAATACAAAGGGGATACTTTCAGACATATTTTTAAATTTCATTTTTCTTCGGAAATGCATGAAATTGGCAAGTGTTGTTATTCAGAAACTATGTAACTGTATGACGTTTTCAATTTTTTAGTAAATGCAAAAGATCTTTCAGAAAATAGTGTCTGAGTGGACGTTGTTTTGAACCGAATTTCCTCACATGACACTTCGAGGCAGGAGAAAATCGGGCACAAGTCACATGACCAAGGTCACTTATAACTCAATAACTAATTTATAAATCAAAAAATGGAAAACACCATCCGATTCCAAATCGCTTCAATAGTGAGGACTATCAATTTTATGCCTTTACGTTTAAAAATGAGTCAGAAAGTGTTGTTGAGGAAGGAACTTAATTCACTTTACAATTTGGCATTTGGCTATTCTTATCGGAATAGGTTTTCTCCACTTAGATCTTGAAATCTCGTATTAGTCTATTGGGTACATTTTTATAAAAGTACTTATAAGTCATTCCAACTTATCAAAATTTAGTTTTCAACACCAGAAAGTTTATGTCGGACATGTATATTTAAAGATGAGTTTGATCTTTTTTTCAGAGCCCGAGTCTCAAAATCTTTGTGTCATTGGAGCCCGATTCCGATAACGAAACTACGCAGTAGAAAATTGTTAATAAAATTTTAAAACAATTGCAAGATTAATTTTCTCAAGTATTTCTTGCATAGAAATAAGTATTAATCATAAACATTCCCTCACTACAACGTTTCATGATTTTCATGTACCAGGCAATTCTTATTAAAATAGTAAATTTGTTATATGTATCTAACCACAAGCTGAAATCTGCAAAATTTTTACTTTGAAAGAAATCCAAAATTTATTGCCTTTTTTAATTACTTAAAATTTTAGAAAATCTTCTTGGAATGGTAGTATGTACGTATCAGATGCCAACTTTCTGATGATGAAAACGAAATTTTGACAATTGTATTAGGGAAGGAATAATCCTTTTTAACCCCTTGAGGGGCGGTAGGACATATTTTATCCCACCTACGTTTAATGAAGATTTGTACCAGAAAAATTTCATTAAACTTTACTTTTCTAACTTTAATGGAAAACAGTCGTAAAATTGCTTTTCCTTATTTTGCAGTAAATCTTTTTGCAGATTCTGGTGTGAATTCGACATTACAGAAACACAATTACTTGCCCCCGAAAGGGTTAAAATGCATCCATAAGATAATTTGGAATTTCGCAATTAGCGATGATCGTTGAAGCGTCTCGGAATATCCGCGTTTAAAATCCCATTTAACATAAGCTGGCATCTAAAAATAGGATTTTTCGTTATTTAATACGTTTTTCCAATTTAGTTTTCCTGATTTGAAAGTTGATGATACCGACTTACTCTGATTTTAATTGTTGAATATATCTAAATTTCAAGTATTTTAAAAAGAGTAATAAATTCTACATGAGTAAAAAGTTTTAACTGAATTCCCGACACGGCAGCGCGAGAAAGTGTAAAAACTCATCGTCACGTGATACGAATTGCTTATAACTCGATAAGTAATTTATTTATCAAAATATGGAAAACGCTATTCTATTCCGAATCGCTTCAACAGTCACGCCTGCCAATTTTATGCCTTTACGTGTAAGGTTGTTCTCAAATCCAAAAGGGCAACTTTATGACATAAGTTTTAATTTACTTTTGTTCGGAAATGCATGAAACTAGCAGGTGCTGTTGTTTAGAAACTATGTAGTCGAACTGTTTTTTCCGTTTTTTCCAAATTTCCTTGCGAAAGAATAATAACTACTCAAGAAAGGATGGAAAACGTCTTTGTCACGTGATCAAAATTGCTTTTAACTCAATAGGTAATTTATTTATCAAAAAATGGAAAACACAGTTCGATTCCAAATCGCTTCCATAGTCAGGCCTACCAATTTTATATCTTTCCGTTAAAAAATGAATTTGTAAATGTGTTAAAACTTGTTAAGCAGAGCAGTTGAGCCTTTAAATTAAGTCAGAAAATTTGTCAGAAAGTTTCGCGTTGATGTGCAGGTTATTTGAGAACCACATTCATTTATTGAATTAACATCAATATTGCTGTGCATTTGATTGAGTTAAATAATGTATATCATTTCCGTGATAAACAGAACTTGTTAATTGTTTTTATTTTTCATCCGCAGGGTAACGAAAATCGGCAGTGTCCACTCTGTAACAAACTATTTCCCAATCCTGCTGAATATACATTGCATCTGAAACAGCATACAGATGGTACTAAATGCCTGGTCTGTGGCAAAATTTTAAGCTCAGCAAATTCATTAGATCGACATCTTTTAGTCCATTCAGGTGAAAAACCATTTGTGTGCCAGCAGTGTGGAAAAGCTTTCACTACAAATGGAAACATGAATCGGCATATGAAAAAACGAAAGCACGTTAACGGTTCAGTATCGGATTCAGCTGAAAAGAAAGCAAAAAGAGTTCCCAATAACACCGAAATATCAGATTCACCTCCAGTTATTATGACCAAAAGCATTCTTCTGAACTGCGATGCTTGCACCAACGGATTTAGAAACTTGGTAAAGACAGGCTTGAAACCTGAAAACTTTGAGTTAATTTCCAGAATGGACTGTGAAAGACGAAAGACATGTCCTTGCAATGCAAAAGAGTCTAGCAAATCTTTGGATGATGTGGAACCACCTGAAGTTTGTGATCACTGTGGCGATGTATGTCTCCGGATGTCAAATCTTCATCAAAAATCTCTCACTAATTCATTATTCATGTGCACTACTTGCAATTCAGGATTCATTTCAATGGCGAAATTCCAGTTTCACAAATTAAATCACAAAACATCAGATCAAAATCAAATAAATATTGATATGAGGAAGGAAGAAGATAAGAGTAGTTTTTTGCAGACATTAGGATTGTTTAGCAAAGAAGAGGTGGCAAATATCAAAGAGGGTGATAATTCTATAGACTTGAATAATCCTAAAGAAGTGAATAATATCACTAAGAGAGATGAGATTAGAGACGGATCCGAAAAGTTGTTTGAAAACATAATTTTAGATTCTTCATCAAGTCATCCAAGTGACAGCAATATTCAAGATACAAATGCCTCAGTCGTATCCCTTTCATCAAAACAGACTCTTAATGTAAAATCTCCTTTATCAGCTGACTGCGCCTCCCCAGAGTCGCACATTGTTCAAGCCCCAGCTTCACCAGTAGAAGGATCCAATGTAGCTATAGATAACGAGCTTCAGTGTAAAGAATGCGGACAAATTTTCGGTTCCAAAAAATTGCGAACTATGCATTGCTTCCAAATCCATTTGAATAAAAGTGTATTCCCATGTCCTGAATGCGATTATGTGAGTAAGGACAAAAGTACCCTTACTAGACATATGAGAAGACATACTGGAGAAAAACCATACAAGTGTATTATTTGTTCCAGATACTTCACTACTGAAACCAACGCAAAGCGACACATTAGAAACAAGCATCAAGTCTTCAGTAAGCTGAAGAAACACATAGAATGCAAATCATCAGAAAAATCTAATGCAGATCAAGGGAATACAAAATGTCACTATTGTAGAAAGGACTTTGGCGATTCAAAGTTATTAACTCAACATATAAATGCTCCTGATTGCCTAGGAAAACCGTTCGTTTGCAGTAAATGCCCAATGAGATTTACCACAAAAAACAACTGCCTTAGGCATATGCACCATAAACACAAATTAGAAAAAGACCAAGCAAGAGAGTCCATGATCATAGACAGATTTGTTTCTGGTAATGAAAATGAAGATGGTCATAATCTCGAAAGAATCGAGATGATTTTAGATGCAGCTGATAGTGAAATCGCACATAATGAAAACTTTACAGATGAAGAATCTATTCATGAAGAAGATATGGTGGAAGAAAACCAAAATTGCACAAGTGATAAAGAAAATGCCTCAATAGTCATTGAAATGGAGTTAAATGACGTGGCGATTGATATGTCGAAAAATTCCTCTAGAATGGAAAATGACACCATTTCTGCATCTCTCAACATTGATACTGTTCGTCATAGGCCAAGCAGCACCGAAGTGGATGTCTCATACAGTATGCTACGGTTATCCGAGGAGCTGCCATATCCACAAGAACAAGAAAACGCACTGGATTTATCAATTAGGCCGATTGACTTAACTGCAAAAATTGAGAAGGATAAACAAAACAGCCAAAAGGAGCATTCCAATATGCTCTCACCTCCCATGGTACCTCCTCCGGCGCATGCATTATCATCACCTATTATGTCAAAACAATCTTCTCACCTCAATTTTCTTAACTACTTGAGTACCATTCCATATCCATCTATTACAGTTCCATTCCCAGCACCAGTTCCACATTCTCAACCTGAATCCAATATATTTAATCTACATATGCAATCTCATTCCCAAAAAAAGCTCCATTCTCCTATTCCTGGATTTCAAAGGAAAAATCTTTCATGCTGTAATAATCCTTTTATGAATAACACAGATGAAAGTAATGATAGTGAAAGAGACTTGTGTATTGTAGAAGATACCATGAGTGATACTCATTCAAATGAAAATGAGTTGAACCATCCTGCTTCTGGAAAGCAGCATGCCAATGATAATGAAATCAATGATCTAGCTAGTGTATCGTCTGTTATTGATACAGCCAACTCACAAGACATAAGTAAATTTTTAAATCCTGTTACCTTTAGCAAGACACATTCTTCAGCAACATCTGAACTAGGTACTTTGAGCCTTGTTCCTAAAACTGATATTTACAGAAATTCAAATGAAATAAAAAAAAAATTCCCGTGTAATCAGTGCAATAAATCTTTTGACACTACTAGTGCCCTTACGCGCCACATGGTCATACATACAGGACAAAAAAAACATAAATGCTCTACTTGCGGCAAAGCATTTGGTACAAAGAGTAACTGTAAACGCCATGAACTTACGCACGTGCCAAAAAATGCTCAGAAACCAAAACATTCAACAGCTGAATGTCAAAACACAAGTGATACCAGCAATAACAACACTGAACTTTCAAATTTTAGTTTGACAACAGACCAAACAGACAAACTTAATCATACCAGTGAATTGCATCAGAACAGTTCAGGTTCTTCTTCTGGAACGGGACATATCATTCCTACCTCAAATACACTTGCAACATTTTCTCATCTATTTTCTGGGAACTATTGTCCCACTCAAAATCTTGTTTGTGAATACTGTTTGAATACCTACAAGAGTTTTACAGATCTCTCAAATCATATGAGAGAGCTTCATCCATCTGAATATAAGCATGGTGTCAGAAGATTTTCCTAATGAATCACTACAGTTTTAAAGGATGATTCAAATAGAAAACGTTTATTTTGTTCTCTTTTATTACAAAACACGTATTACTGTAAATCTTTATTTAAACCTGTACATTATGTATAATAATTTTGTTTGTATCTGGTTTCTCAAATCTAACAGTAATCTTTACTACTACTTTCTTCTTCTGAATATTTTCTTTAAGTTACTTTTTATTTTTGATATATATGCAAGAATATCCAAAATTTTTATAGAAAGAAGCAGCTTTGTCGATTAATTTGTCGTTTCGTAAGTGTGTATACAGGATTACTCAATCTGATATATTTTTCAAAATTATGTTTTTACCATTAAAAAAAATTATGTCCCGTACTGACCTATGTTTTCAAAAATTGTCTCCCTGTATTTTACATATAATATATATATATTAAACGTAAATTTTGAAAAATTTGTTTAGTAAAATTTGTTACTTTTAAAAATGCTTACGGGGGCGCTTCAACTGCTGTCATATCTTGAATATGCTTTTGTTTAATCCCAGCTGCTGGGAAAGTGAAGAATAAGAAAGTGGTTTAATCTTCTAAAAAGAAACTGATATCAGCTACAGATAAAGTACTTGTGCTCAGATTAGAGCAAAACAAGCAGCAAACAAAATTTTTAAAAAAGACAAAAAAAAAAAAAAAAAAAAAAAAAAAAAAAAAAAAAAATTAAATACAAATTTAAAAAATTAAAGAAAAAAAAAAAATAGAAATGAAAAATCTAGTACGTGTAAACCTACATCCTGTATGTACAGTCGTGGGGAAAAAAAGTAAACACCCCCTACTAACTCCTCAACAAATTATCTTAGAAGAAAATTACTGGTACCGAATGATTGGAAATAAAGTCTACTTTTAAATGATGTTTAAAAAATTTACTTAGAGGGCCATCTACATATTAAAACGAACCATAACTTTGTTTTTTTCAATAGCAGTACACAATTCTGACAGCATAAATGAATTCTACACCCTTCAATTAGTCTAAAAACAAATTTTTATGCAACTAGGGGGCTCGGCCCCCTACGAGCTACGCTCGCCAACCCCCCGTTCAGACACTGCAGTCTCTAAAAGCACGCTACTTTGATCGGCTTTAATTGAATTTTTTTGGAAGATTGAATTATAATTAAAAAAACAAAGGCGATCGCCCTATAAACGGGTTTCTATTCATTTCTCTTTGATTGGGGAATTTTACGGAAAAATCAGCTGTTGTTAAAAGATACAATGGCATTTCAAAATCATCTAATATAAAATGAATTAAGTAAACAGAGTCTTTGTCTCCCGGTATTTTTTAACAAAGCGAAAAGAAAGTCCTTTTAAATAAAACATTTTAAATATATCGTTTTTAATCTGACGTAATTTTCACCAAACTTTTCTTTCCCTTTTTAATATTCACGTGACAATGCTTTTATTAGAAATGAAATATTATTTGCGCTGTCAATAAAAAAAAAAAAAAAAAAAAAAAAAATAATAATAGTTGAAAAGTTCATCTCAAAATATCAAGTAAATGTCTCGCGCTATTTTTAAATTTAAACTACTATTTTGCAATATTATTTTTTGTTCATTTTACGTAATAAGTGTAATGTGACGTAAATGTGATGTAATTTCTCCTATTTAAGACTTCTAACGCATGTTAATGAATTTATTACTTTACAATATCCTTTCTCTGTTAAAATTCACGTGTAATTATAGATGAAGTAATTTTCAATAAGTTCCTGCTTTTTATACGTAATTATTTAATTCTAATTTGAAAGTTTTTCTTTTCTGTTTATAATAGTCACGCGTAAATAAATTTTTAATTTGAAGCAAACATTATTGTTTCCGTTGTTTATACAGTTTGGCAACAGGTTAAATTAGTACAATTTTCTGAAATAAGTAAAAAAATATCTCTCGAAATGCTGAAAATTTGAATTTAAAATAGAAATGAAACCTCGAAAAATGAGTCAAATTAAAAAAATAAATTATTTCTGCACACCGGGAAATTATAACGTATAAAATGATCTAAAAAGTATTAAATTCCGATGTATAGTTTTTGCTCCTATAAAACTTTTTTAATGGAACGATTTTGTCCAACTTTAGCATTAAATATCTCTTAAAATAATTCTTCGATTTGAAAACTGTCTACATCAGCGTGTTTATCAAACATTTCTGTATAATACTACCAATTTTCATATTTTTGTATGCATTATTGTTCTTAATATTAACGAAGAAAGACCTCCGGTCACAAAAAATTCAAAACCGGCGGCGGCGGCGGCGGCGGCGGCGGTGACAGCGGGAGTTACTTTTTTTTAGAATAGAGAGATTCGTACCATAAGTTTCCGAGAAATTATTTTAAAACGAGCGTATTTTAAAGTCTCTATCCAAATTGAAGTTCGGTACTCGATTGTTAACCGAGAGAGCTTCCTTCTTGATCAAGGCCAATTAAGCCTGTTAGATTACAGGATAGCATGAGAAATTTCAAAATATTTAGACACTTCTATCATAGACGGCCCCTTAAACCACCATTTTGCCGTTTTTTAAGCATAATTTGAAAACTACTTGGAAGAAAAATGTGAAATTTTGGATTTCCATAAAGCAGGGCTTAATAAATCTGAATCCATCAAAAAAATTGTAGGTTGCAATTCATAATTTTTTTTTATATTAATTTCATAATTCATATCAGAAAATTATAAAAATTGCAAATTCAACGTATTTATGTTTGGGTATATTAGTATTATTGCTACACAAAAAATTAAAACATTAGGATCATAATTTCAGAAGTTATAAATAAAAATATGAAAATGTAATTTAACATTAGAAGCACTAAATTTTGAATGCTTATAATTAAAAAACTTATCATTCAAATGACTTGAAATTTGATATCTAGGCATAGTTTGAACCAAAGATTTGAAATATCTCGTTAAAATTGGGTATTGCCATTGAAAAAAATGAAGTTTGGATTCGTTTTAATATGTAGATGACCCCCTAAGCAAATTTTATATATGTCATTTAAAAATAGACTTTATTTCCAATCATTCGGTACCAGTAACTTTCGTCTACGACAATTTGCTGAGGAGTTAACAGGGGGTGTTTACTTTTTTTTTTTTTTTTTTTTTTTCCCCACGACTGTACCTACGTTATGTGTAAAAAGTACTTGGACTTTAAAAAAAGTCGAACAAATTAATTTATTCATCAAAATTTATTTCATCGCCTTCTTTTAGCATTTAATAGGTAAAAATCACAGGGAGCCATATCAGACGAGTCCGGTGCTTGGTCGTTGACATTCGTTGCGATTTTGGCCAAAAACTCTTTTACAATGATAGCTTTGTGGCATACTTTTTACACAGAATGTATAAAGCAGTAAAGAATGTAATTATAAAGCAATAAGAGCTAAAGTTGAAAATATCACATTTCAACAAATCATAAATTTTAAGATTAAGTTAAATAATGCTATAAAAAGTGATAAAATATCTTTATTAAGATTGGCGATCGTTTCGTCGCACAAACGGCGACATTTTCAAAATCATTCACGATAGAAAATATTTTCACATAATTTAAAAACAATAAGCATAGTAAACAGTGTCACGAGACATGATGCACAATGAAAAACATTGCAGACATAAAATTAAATTAGCTATTTGCGAGCGTGGATTAATTTTCATATAATTAAAAAAAAAAAAACCAATAACATGGTAAACAGTGTCACGAGACAACATGCATAATGAAAAACAAAAAATAAAAATAAAATTATCGTGGCTATTTGCGAGCGTGGATTAATTTTTACTATTGTTACTAAAATTACATAGCATTTCTTTCCAAATTTTAGGGAAATCGAGGGACACTGAATCATTGCAAATATTCCTGTTGCGTAAAAATATCTCTATTGATTCTCGGATTATGGATGGTAAATAAAATCTTGATGTATAAATTAACTTGCTATTTTTAAAATCGATCTGTAAAGGTTCCTCGCTGTATAATCTGGCCAAAGCTTACAAAGCAGTTTTATATAGGTATGACAAGTAGAAAACTTAAAACTAGAATCAAAGAGCATATAACAGACATCAAATACAACAGAAGAACCACAGCTTTGGCCATATTATGCAGCGAAGAACCCTTACAGATCGATTTTAAAAATAGCAAGTTAATTTATACATCAAGATTTTATTTACCATCCATAATCCGAGAATCAATAGAGATATTTTTACGCAAGAAGAATATTTGAAATGATTCAGTGTCCCTTGATTTACCTAAAATTTGGAAAGAAATGCTATGTAATTTTAGTAGCAATAGTAAAAATTAATCCACGCTTGCAAATAGCCAGGATAATTTTTTTTTATTTTATGTTTTGCAATGTTTTTCATTATGCATGCTGTCTCGAGATATTGTTTACCATGTTATTGTTTTTTCTTAAATTATATGAAAATTAATCCACGCTCGCAAATAGCTAATTTAATTTTAATTTAATTTTATGTTTGCAATGTTTTTCATTATGCATCATGTCTCGTGACATTGTTTGCTATGTTTATTGTTTTTAAATTATGTGAAAATATTTTCTATCATGAAGGATTTTGAAAATGTCGCCGTTTGTGCGACGAGACGATCGTCAATCTTAATAAAGACATTTTATCACTTTTTATAGCATTATTTAACTTAATCTGTTTATAAGTGATTATTATACATGTTGATTATTATACATGTTTTCATAAATTTTAAGTTTATAAAATTGTAAACTTTATCCTGACTAATGTTTGCAATATATTCATATCTTAAGCAACAGATACTGTATTGTAAAAAAAGAATGGCACATGTTTGTTACTTGGTGGTACATGAATGTGTTAATTCATGTTTTTAAACTGTGATTCATTTTAATGTTTTTGTTTAATATTTATTATTGTGTGTTGAATTAAACTGTATCTAGTCTGTTGTAAATAAAAATTGGTTTATGCAATAAATTTGTTTCTTTCTTAGAAAAACGAATTGTATGCACATTTTAGTGATGTAACAAAGAGTGATTTTGGCCGAATATTCGGCACACGTTAAACCGAATATCGAATATTCAGCCAGTCGAATAGTGACTATTTGGCCGAATACCGGATATTCATCTGGCAGAATGGCCCTTTAACCATTTATAACGGTACTTCAAAGTACTATTAAAATAACTTGTTATAAAATTAATTTAATGCATCGATTAGTACTACTACAGTGTAGAATGAGTAATAGATACTTTTCTTTATCTTATTTCAAAAGCATTATTGGTCGCACAAAAGAAAAATATATTTAAAAGGATGATTTCTTTTTCATTTGCATCTTTTCAGCTTTCTTGACGTTGAAAGATTGTGGGAGAAAAGTTTCAGTTAGGAAATATTCCTATTGTTCGAGCATTATATTTGTACATCTCTTAATTTTATAAAATACTAAAAAAATATTTTATATAAAAGATTTGAGTGGAGTTATAAATATTTCACAAAATCTCTATAAATTCAAATTTAATTCATTTTAATTGGGAAAATCTTTCTAAAATTTATTAAGGCTGTTCTCAAATCCAAAGGGTCAACTTTCTGACATAAGTTTTAATTCATTTTTGTTCGGAAACGCACGAAACTAGAAGGTGTTGTTATTCAGAAAGTATGTCATCGAACTGTTTTTTTTCCGTTTTCTTGTAAACGCAATAGATCTTTCCGAAAGTACTGTCAAAGTTGGCATTTTGAACCGAACTTCCGAGCGAAAGGAGAAAATCCACCCAGTAAGGGGAGAAAAATGCCGTGTCACGTGATCAAACTCGCTTATAACTCAATAGGTAATTGATAGATCAAAAAATGTAAAACACAATTCGATTCCAAATCACTTCCATGGTCAGGCTTTCCAATTTCATATATTTCCGTTAAAAATGAATTTGTAAATGTGTCAAAACGTTTTGCGCTTGTTGAGCAGAGCAGTTGAGAACAGCCTTAAATGATTGTATAAATCTTCTAAAAGTTTCAAAATTTCACGAAAAATGCTTTAGAAGAAATTTTCAAGAATTCATAATTTGCGATGTAAAGGGTTAAAACAATTTTACATCATATACAACACTAATACTTCGATATTGATAAACAAGACCTTTTAGAAGTAAATTTTACATTTAATAAAAATATATACTGTGAGATTTATTACGAGAAAAGTCTTAAACCTTTTTAAATTAATAAAACTTTAATCTTCGTGGCTCCTTCTGTTAATTAAAATAAATGAATAAAATATTCTTAGATTCTAAATCACATCTTTTAAAATAAAAGAGAAATTTTGAAGGAATTGGATGGAAAATTTTAGTCACATAGTGCTTGTCAGAAAGATTTAAAAAATATATATATTCAAATGGTTGGCAACTGAGCAAGAATAGCCTTCTTTATCCTTTTGATTTAGCAAGGAAATTTTTAAATACACCATAGAGTCTTTGGTGTGCGATCCCCTCCCCCCCAGATATTGGAAACACATCAGTATGTTCCTAAAATTTTGGAAAAAAAAACTTTCAAGAGAGATAATGCGGTCAACACAGTCTTTTATTGTACAGGGAACCTAGCATCATCATAATCTACTTATTCAATCAAAATACAGAATGCCTCGACAAAAAACTACAAACTGGATCCGAATTTCGCTCGCCTTTAACCCTTTCAGGGACAAAGCATTAGTGTAGAAATAAATGAATGGCACCGGGATTTACCAACAAATTTATTTGGAAAAAAGAAAAAGGCTATATTTCACATACATATTAAATGTAAAATATTTTACCAAAATTCTGGTGCCATTGTGGCGTTTGGGAATTAAAATTAAGTAGTTTCATAAACATACCAGGAGCCCCTGAAAGGGTTAAGTCTGTTCTCAAGTCCAATGTTCAACAAGAGCAAAACTTTCTGACACATTTACTTATTTATTTTTATACGTAAAGGCACAAAATTGGCAAGGCTGCCTACGGAAGCGATTTGGAATCGAGACTTTTTCGATGAATAAATTATTTATCGACTTATAAGCGATTTTGGGTCGCGTGACAACCTGTTTTTCTCCTTTCATCCGGAAATTCTATTCAAAACGCCAACTTTGACAGTATTTTCTGAAAGATCTCTTGCGTTTACCAGAAAATGGAAAACGTCTTTCGATCACATAGTTTCTGAACAGCAACACCTGCCAATTTCATGCATTTCCAAACAAAAATGAATTAAAACTTGTCATAAAGTTGCACCTTTGGATTTGAGAACAACCTTAACAGTAATATCAAAATTTTCATCATATTAACTTTACTTTGTGATGATATCATGGGAAATAATTGAATCTTGGTCGGTGACTAGTATATGTACAGTCAGATACATTCTGAGTAATGGAAAGCATAGCTCAGTGTTTGGATGGCAAAGGTCGTAATTTTCATTACATCTCTTCATATCATCATACTTCACAGAAAAACGAAGTAGTAAGGCATATCACACACTGAACAGAAAAGTGACGAAAAAATAAGTCAAGAGACATTTCACCCTGATAACAAAGAAGAAACCGGTTTGTAAGCTACAATTTATCGCATGTCTTACGTTTTTGTCTGCTTGTCTGTTCAGTGTATGATCCGCCTAAGTCTGTTAAAAATGCCGTAACAATATCTTTATTCTTGTTAAAGTTACAAACGAAAATCCAAGTTCGATTTGAAATAAGATGCATCTTTGACTGAATACGTAGATAGTGATCCTGGTTTTCTATGCAAAAACGGTTTCTTTTGATGCCTATTATCACCTCTGAATTTATACCTACTCTGTTTAAGAGGCTACTTCAGCCAGGCGTAAAGACCCGTTCGCTAATGCTAATCCTATGGAAGAAATTTATAAAGATATCTCGGTTGCATTTCAATATTTTTAAATGATTTTTTTGCATTTGACAGCTGAGATCGATCTGTACAAAGGTTGTTTTTTACTTTTTCGATTTTGTTTACAGATATTTTTTATTAAGACGCTTTCATTTTGTGAACCAGTTTCGAAAGTGAAAACATCCTCATAAATAAAATCTGTAATGAAAATCGAAAAAGTAAAAAACGGCCTGCATACAGATCGATCTATCCAATGCAAAAGAAATCATTTAAAAATATTGAAGTGCAACCGAGATATCTTTATAAATTTCTTCCATAGGATTAGCATTAGCGAACGGGTCCTTTCGCCTGACTGAAGTAGCCTCTTAAGGGGGCTCAGGGCTTGATCGATATACGGTCGTCCTCGTTTAAACAAATATTGACGGTTCCAGAAATAATATTCGATTAAGCGGGGTATTTGATTAAACGGGGAATCGGAACTGTAATATATAATGTGCAATAAAAAGGCAAAATAACCGTCTACGGTATATTTAATTAACAGCATAATAAATCGTTAATAGAATAACATAAACTAAAATAAATACAAATGCCAATATAAAGTAAATACATATTAATTTAATGTCAGTACATACATTTATTTATATGGCTTACATCACACTTAATACAGCTCGTTTGAATTTAGTCAAAACTTTGCTACTTCTAATTTACGTTAATTATACTGCCTTAAAAAATCGCTCAAAGTGGTTTGTTTAAGTCGAATTTTAAAGGAGTAAATATCGAGTTATTTTTCGAATGAGTGCAAAATATCGCAACTACCATTTCGAGTCTCGAAGTGACGGCGCATTGCCATTAAAGCCTGGTTAAGGGTGTATTCCGATCCAAACTGCTTATTTTCAGATTCATTTTAAAATTCATTTTTGCTCTCAAACGCATCAAACTTGGAAATTGTCTTATTTAGAAACTATATAATGTGAGGTGTTTCTTAATTTTTTGATAAATGCAGAAAATACTGTAAAAAACGCTGTCAAAGTTGGCATTTTGAACCGAATTTTCCGAAGCGGGCGATCTGGGAATGAAAAAAAATGGTCATACTGAGAAAATAATTGTTTAAAAATCAAATTCTAATTAATTGAGCTGAAAATGAAATCACACGGCATGTTAAACATGTCTTCAGAAATCACCCCAGCAAGTTTCATGTTTTTACTTTTAAAAATGAGTCTGGAAATGTCTCAGAAAATTTCGAGCTGTTGAGGGTGGAAAAATATTTTTTCGAATACACCCTTAACAGCAAGAAGTGATGGTGGGGAAATCATTTGACCTGCCCATTATACACCTACCGGCCGAAATCATTAATGGAAGAACTGATAATTTGTTTTGAGCGTAAAGGAACCGAAAATGACAAAAGGTGGAAGGAAATTCCAGCTGAAACATTCTTTCCACGCCTATTTTCAAACATCGGTCACACAGTTGTTTTTCAATTAAGCGGGCACATTCGTAAAAGATATTTGGTTTAAGCGGAGAAAAATAACATAGAACCAATAGGAATAAATTCGGTTCCGGAGGATTCTATTTGAATAAGTGGGGTATTCAATTATCCATGACCCGATTAAGTGGGGAGGACTATATATATATATATAAACATAATACCTTTGAAAATCAAAACACAACTATCAAGTTCTCTTAACTGTTTGAATATGTTAGTTTTTACTTCATATTAGTATTCTATATATATATAATGTTATTTTCATTAAATTTCATGAATACTTTCTTGGCATAAATACTATATATATATATATATATATATATAATATGCTAAATGCTATAATTTGTAAAGAATTTTATAAACAATGCCCCACAATGCTATTAACACCAGTAATATTTTAATCAAAACATCATTAAAAATTGAAATTAATAATGGAAAATTATTAAATTATCATAAATTATTAAAACTTGTAAAAACTTAAATTATCCATTTCTTGTTATCATTCCAAAATTTTATAAAATTCCATACTGTAGCTATTGGCTGTAGTTCTTATAATAATTCTGCAAGCAATTCATTACTGAATATTCTTACTCAGATTTATAATATAACTATTAAACAGTTATAATATAACTATTAAACAGTCACACAGTTCTTATTCGATTAAACGGGGACGTTTTTAAAAGGTATTTGGTTTAAGCGGGGGAAAATAACTTAGAACCAATAGGAATAAATTCGGTTCCGGAGGATTCTATTCGAATAAGCGGGGCATTCGATTATTCGTGACCCGATTAAGTGGGGAGGACTGTACCGAAAAACATGTAAACAGAGCTCTCGCTTCAAGCCCATAAAAAACAGAAATTCAGTGTAACTAATTTAAACTTTCTGATATGTTTAAGGTATGTTTGTAGTCTTATAAAATTATAAAATGAAGTACTTCAATGTATAATAAAATAAAAAATATAGCAAAATTTATATAACATAATTTTTGAAAAAAAAAATTATGACATAAGAACCTAATTTTTGCTTTAAAACGACCAGGAAACTTTATAGAATGAATTAAGCATATAAATATCACTCAAAGGAAACCTTATTAAAAAAAAGTCCTTCCGGCCAGTGCCGGGAGGAAGAGGTAGCTTTCATATTCCTTATTTTAAAAAAGCCAACTTATATCATTCAAACACACGAAGCTCAATTTAGTGGAAACCGAATATAGGAGATTCAATACTAATTTTTATCAATATGAATGAGAATTTCGCGAAATTAGTCAGCTTTATCCAAGCTGCTTTTCTTTAAAGTAACTTATATTTGGCTGCCAAATTCGGCGATTTCTTAAAGTGCCTGGCATTTTAAGACAACATGGTGGATGAGGCTAACCAGTGAACTTGGTCGAGACCTTAGTAATTGCTGTGCACATGCTCACTCACATCGGAATCGGTTGATACATACGAGTGCTGTCGCATGCAAAAAATCAGATTTTTCAAAATGTCACCCACAATAGAAATTGAAACTGCTATATCTGAGCCATTTTTTAAGGTAAAGGCAAACAAAAAATGCTCCTGAATCCTTATATCAAGGTCAAATACTTAAGAAAGAAACCTTTTTCAATTTTTTATTTTTTTGCACCTCACTTTAAATATATATATATATATTTTAATTTAATGGCCGCCATTTTGAAACAAGATGGCTGATGAATCTGGCCAGCGAACTTGGTCGAGGTATTGATGTATACTATCCACATGCCTTCTTACATCGAAATAGGCGAATACGTGTGTTATCGCGTGACAAATACAAGATCGTTTCAAAATGTTAGCCATGCTAGAAATTCAAAGTGCTATAATTCAACCATTTTTTAAGATATAAACAAAAGAACAAATTTTCAGAAACAAAAACTGCTCCGGATCTTTGTATCAAGGCCAAACACATAAAAAAAAATCTTTTTCATTTTCCAATTTTTTAATACCTCATTTTAAATTTTAAATTTAATTTTTTTTAATGGCAACCCTTTTGAAACAAGATGGCGAATGAAGCTGGCCAACGAACTCGGTCGAGACATTGGTATGTACTATGTACAGACCAAGTTACATCCAAATCGGTTCATAAATACGCCTGTTATCGCGTGACAAAAATCAGGACGTTTCAAAATGTCATCACGCTAGAAATTCAAAATGCTATAACTCAGCCATTTCTTAAGATATAGACGAAACAAAAACTGCTCCCGAATTTTTTTATCAAGGTCAAACACATAAGAAGAAAATATTTTTTCAATTTTCAATTTTTTGGTACCGCATTTCAAATTTAAATTTTTCTTAAAAATTTAAATGGCCGCCATTTTTAAAGAAGCTGGCCAACGAACTCGGTCGAGACATTGGTATGTACTATGTATAAGCGAAGTTAAATCCAAATCGGTTCATAAATACGCCTTTTATCGCGTGACAAAATTCAGGACGTCTCAAAATGTCAGCCACGCTAGAAATTCAAAATGCTGCAATTCAGCCATTTTTTAAGATATAGACGAAACAAAAACTGCTCCGAAATCGTTGTATAAAGGTCAAATACATAAGAAAAAAATATTTTTCCATTTTCAATTTTTTGTTGCCACATTTCAAATTTTAAATTTTTTTAAAAAATTTAAATGACCGCCATTTTGAAAGAAAATGGCGGATGAAGCTGGCCAACGAACTCGGTCGAGACATTGGTATGTACTATGTACACACCGAATTACATCGTAATCGGTTCATAAATACGCCTTTTATCGCGTGACAAAATTCAGTACGTTTCAAAATGTCAGCCACGCTAGAAATTCAAAATGCTATAACTCATGAGTTAAAAATGGCTGCGAACTATTTTTTCAATTTTCAATTTTTTGGTACCGCATTTCAAATTAAAATTTTTCTTAAAAATTTAAATGGCCGCCATTTTTAAAGAAGATGGCGGATGAAGCTGGCCAACGAAACCGGTCGAGACATTGGTATGTACTATGTATAAACGAAGTTAAATCCAAATCGGTTCATAAATACGCCTTTTATCGCGTGACAAAATTCAGGACGTCTCAAAATGTCAGCCACGCTAGAAATTCAAAATGCTGCAATTCAGCCATTTTTTAAGATATAGACGAAACAAAAACTGCTCCGAAATCGTTGTATAAAGGTCAAATACATAAGAAAAAAATATTTTTCCATTTTCAATTTTTTGTTGCCACATTTCAAATTTTAAATTTTTTTAAAAAATTTAAATGACCACCATTTTGAAAGAAAATGGCGGATGAAGCTGGCCAACGAACTCGGTCGAGACATTGGTATGTACTATGTACACACCGAATTACATCGTAATCGGTTCATAAATACGCCTTTTATCGCGTGACAAAATTCAGGACGTTTCAAAATGTCAGCCACGCTAGAAATTCAAAATGCTATAACTCATGAGTAAAAAATGGCTGCAGCCATTTTTTAAGATATAGACGAAACAAAAACTGCTCCGGAATCTTTGTATAAAGGTCAAATACATAAGAAAAAAATATTTTTCCATTTTTAATTTTTTGGTACCCCATTTCAAATTTTAAATTTTTAAAAAAAAATTTTAAATGGCCACCATTTTGAAACAAAACGGCGGATGAAGCTGGCCAACGAACTCGGTCGAGACATTGGTATGTACTATGTACACACCGAATTACATCGAAATCGGTTCATAATTACGAGAGTTACAGTGTGACATAGGTCATATATATATATATCAATTTTGAACGGAGTGTGGTTTCGGGGTCTGCGGGTTATGATCGATGAAAATATACCAAATTTTTTTGAAATCGCTTTCCTCCGAACGGCTGCGATAGGTAGCTTTTTGTAATGAAAGCTACCTAAAACTCTCAATTTTAAAAATGAAAAAAACCCTAAAAAATATTTTTTTCTTAATTAAAAATATTAAAAATATTAAGTTATCTAAAATATATTAGTTCATTCTATAGTTAATGATGTTATATGCATGGAAAAAAAATTGAACCATTCCATCAAATAGTTTTTTTAAACCTTATGGATAGCCGTCAAAAATCAAGTTTTGAGAAAACGCGACTTGCAATTAAATGGGTGCGGCTTTGAAAGTGATTGTTACATAAATGCTTATAACTCCGTTAAAAATACAAATATTTTTATGCGGTTTTTTGCATTGTGTTCAGAATTAATTGAATAATCAAAATAGATAAAAAAAATGATTTTTTAAAAGTTTCAAGCTTTGAGCCCCCTTAAAAACACCCTGTTTTTAAAAACCAAGAAACAGATTAATACCAGACGGGAACTTTCATTTATACATCAGTAATTCCTATAAAGGCCGTCATTAATAGTTAATTTTCTTAACTATCACTTTTCAAAGTGCAAATAAATAATGTAAAAGTAATCTCTTTTATTTAAATATGATTCTATTTAGTTATTCTGAATATCTTTATTTATTGATAGTTAAAAATAGAAGTTCTGTAAGATATTATAAAAGGTTTTTTTTCACGTGTTCGGCTTGGTTGAATATTTTCATATTCAGTAGTATGGTCTAGAGTAGACAGGGGCGGATCCAGAGAATCTTTTTGGGGGGGGCGATACCGAGTGACATATAATCAACGTAGTCATACTTTCTGTTGCTCAAATCCTTCCTTGCAGTTAATTATTAAATGAATATGAAATTAATGCGATTTAAAAATATTACAGACTCTCGATTATCCGACATCTGATTACCCGAAACACTCGGTTATCCAGCACTCTTATTTTATAATCCGCCCTCTCCGCAAAATATCGTTTATTGTTACTTATTAGGTCGTAAAATTAAAAACGTTATAACAGAATTTATTTAGTAAATGTCTTTTTTTTTTCTTTTTCTGTTTACTCTTATACTATGGTAATTATTTATCTTATTTTTTGTTCTTTTAGTTATGGTAAACAACGTTAATAACACAACCCTGCGATGATTACCTTTTTAAACTTTTGATAATTGATTTTGATGTAAGACTTTTTAAAAATTTGCGATTTATGGAAAATTCTAACGTGATGACATGGTAAAAAATGAAGATCATTTTTGGATTGAGCTTTGAAAAAATACATAAGAACCAATTATCGAAAGCTGAAAAACATAACCATCACATCCATTTTTTAATATCAGATTTCTGAAAGAGGATAATTTCTGAAAAAGGATCCCCTTCAGAAATCTGACGGGCCTTTAACATACTAGAAAGTCAAAATGTGTCATCTCAGTGGTGTGTATACCTCTTCACTGGCGTGGATCCAAGGAATGGGGGGGGGAATCGCCCCCCCCACCGTTTGGATAAAAAAATATAAATCCACCGATTATCGCGAATTTCGACAAATGGTCGCCGAAAAAATTCAATTTCGTCAATCGTTCGCAAATTAAAAAAACGCGAATTTCGTCAAAGGATCACGCAAAAAAAACGCGAATTTCGTCAAAGGATCGAGCATAAACGTGAATTTCATTAAAGAAACGCGGAAAAACGTGAATTTCGTAAAGGACTACGAAAAAAACGCGAATTTCGTCAAAGGATCGCAGAAAAAAACGCAAATTTCGTCAAAGGATCGCAGAAGAAACGCAAATTTCGCCAAAGGAACGCAGAAAAAAACGCTAATTTCGCCAAACAATTGCGAAAAAAACGCTAATTTCGCGAAAGAAGCGCACAAAATGCGAATTTCGTCAAAGAATCGCGAAAAAAATACGCTAATTTCGTCATAGGTCCGCGGAAAAAACGTACAAGTAGCACTAGGAGGAGATTCTCCTAGGTGCGCATCTACGGGGGGGGGGGGGTCGATCGGGGCGGTCGCTCCCCCAAGATATAAATCCAATGTTTTTATCGGCAGTTTTCGCGGAACAGACAGACAAGCAAACGAAAATACTTTTCAGGTGTCAATGGTAAACCTCACTGACGTTTCGGCAGTTAGTGAACAAAATAGGATTATATCCTGTCAAAAGGCATATGGCGCCATAATTTTTTACACTAATGGGTTGAGGTGGGGACGATGCCATTTCGTGTACCTTTTGTTGAATCTCTACAACAGAAATTGACAACGTTATGCGGATCCCTTTAAAGTGTTGAAACTTTTTCGTTCTTTCAAAGAAGCTGCAATTCTAATTTCTGTATAACGATATTTTTGAGGAGTGCTTTATTGTTTGAGAAAAGAATGGGATTCATAGCAATTTCCAAAGAAAGAAAGAAACAAGAAAAAGAAAGGTCCTTTGAAAAATTCAAGCATCTTAATGTTTTCTGAAGAAAACCAATAATGTGTTAAAAATATATTGTTATTTCCACCCACATTGGTAAATTTCAAGGGTATTTCATGAATGAAAAAAAAAATGATTATGTCCCAATCCTAGTCAGTTAAAAGCTATAATGAGTATGGTGTGTTGATTTCTTAAAAACCAACTAGGTAATTTAAATTAAAATAATAAAACTTTGTAAAAAATCTCCTTAAAATAAAAGCAAAACATAGGACGCGTTTCGAGCTAAAAATATAACAGCCCGTCATCAGCTACAGTAAACACGTGTCCGTAAGCCGACAAGGTCAAAAATGAACTGAAAGGGAGAGAATGTTGCAAAAAATGCGACAGATGGCGCTAGCTGAAAGGGGTACATACAGAAGAGAAAAGTGTTGCCAAAACAATAGAAGAGAAATTGATAGTAAAAATGGAAATAAAAGAAATAAACAAAATAAAATAAAATAAAAGAAGTAAATTAAGAAATATAAATAATAATAATAAATAAAGAAATATAAAAGAATAAAACAAGAAAAAACCAAAAGATCCCCCTTTTTTTACAAAATAAAAAGAATAGAAACAAGAGAAGAGGGAAAAGAATTACAAAGGTAATTTCCACGCTGGAGATAGGAAAGGAGATGATGGGAGATCATTGACAAGATTAGCAGAATTTTTAGAAATAAAATATGCTTCATGAAAATCCAAGTGAGAGGGAGAGGCAGGGGAAGAAATAATTTTGGCCATGGAGAAATTGAAACAATGACTGGAAGACCAACAGTGAGAAGCAATCGAA
This sequence comes from Maratus speciosus, assembly GCA_963932465.1. NCBI lineage: Eukaryota > Metazoa > Arthropoda > Arachnida > Araneae > Salticidae > Maratus > Maratus speciosus. The sequence goes on from OZ010788.1 coordinate 234,596,355, forward strand.
GATTTAGAGATTTCTTGATTTGCAATATACCTCTGATGCTCGCCTAATCTGAATTTTAAAGCTCTTTTTGTTTGACCAATATAACCTAAATTGTAAGAGCAAGGAATAAAATAAACACCCCACCGGTTCTCAGTAGGAATAGGATCTTTTAGAGAAGAGATTTAATTTTATTCATAGGTTTGAAGATAACTTTAAAATTAAAACGAGAAAGGATTTTAGCAATTTTAAAACAGAGAAGAGAATAAAAGGGCTGAACTATTATAGAGTTAAAATTAGGAGGATTATTTGAATCAGAAAAAGGAAGTTTAGGCGTATTAAATTTATACAAAGCTTTATCAATCAAAGAGGGATTATAACCACGAGCAAGGGCAAGAGATTTGAGATAATTAATGTAATTATTCAGAGTAGAAGGGTCAGAACAAGTGCGTAACGCCCTAAAAACAAAAGTATAAAAGGACGCCACTTTTTGTTGATGAGGATGATTTGAAAAAGCATGAGGAGGAAGAGATACAGCGAAAGGTTTTCTATAAACGGAGTTAGAGAACAGAGTAAATTGAATACAAGGATCAACAGAATTAACAAGAGAAAGGAGATTAGAAAGATCCAGGTCAGAAGGAATTAAAATGAAAGTATCATCAACATACCTAAACCAAAAAGGAAATTTATATAAACTGAAGAGTTTTTCTTCAATAAAATGCATATAAATTATCACATAAAAGAAGAGACAGTGGATTACCCATGGCCAAACCCTCAGTTTGATAATAGAAAGAATTATTAAACTGAAAAGCAGTTTGCCTGACACAAATAATAACTAAATTCAGGATTTCATCAATCTCCATGGAAGAGTAATGAAATTCGCGCAGCCTTCTTTCCAAACAATCAATTTCCCCTTGAACAAACACGTTAGTGAAAAGGGATTTAACAACTAAGGAAACCATTATATAATTGCAAGGAGAAAGGCGTTTAATTTTATCAACAAAGTCAAAAGAGTTTTTCACAGTGTGAAATTTAGTTGAAGATAAAGGAGCGAGTAACTTAGAAAGGAACTTGGCAAGTTTATAAGAAGCAGTACGAATACTGGAAACGATAGGGCGAAAGGAAAGAGTAGGTTTATGGACGTTAGGAAGAGCATAGAAACGAGCACAATTAGCGATAGAAGGGGTGACCAAACGTTTGGTGTTATCATTAAGAAAGACAGAATTTTTAATGACATGCTTGATATCACATAAATGCTTAGTAGAAGGATCCTTCTTTAATTTGGAATATGGGCCAGAGTTTAACATAGATTCAACGTGGGAAATATAATCAGATTTATTGAGAAGAACTGTTTGACCGCCTTTATCACCCTTACTGATAAGAAGGTTAGGAACGGAATTAAGTTCCTCATGCTTTTTTAAATCATCCTCCTCAACAAAAAGTGGCGTCCCTTTATACTTTTGTTTTTAGGGCGTTACGCATTTGTTCTGATTCTTTTGCTCTGAATAATGAAATTAATTATCTCAAATCTCTTGCCCTTGCTCGTGGTTATAACCCCTCTTTGATTGATAAAGCTTTGTATAAATTTAATAAGCCTAAACGTCCTTTTTCTGATTCAAATAATCCTCCTAATTTTAACTCTATAATAGTTCTGCCCTTTTATTCTCTTCTCTGTTTTAAAATTGCTAAAATCCTTTCTCGTTTTAATTTTAAAGTTATCTTCAAACCTATGAATAAAATTAAATTCTCTTCTCTAAAAGATCCTATTTCTACTGAGAACCGGTGGGGTGTTTATTTTATTCCTTGCTCTTGCAGTTTAGGTTATATTGGTCAAAGAGAGCTTTAAAATTCAGATTAGGTGAGCATCAGAGGTATATTGCAAATCAAGAAATCTCTAAATCTTCGATTGCTTCTCACTGTTGGTCTTTCAGTCATTGTTTCAATTTCCCCATGGCCAAAATTATTTCTTCCCCTGCCTCTCTCTCTCACTTGGATTTTCATGAAGCATATTTTATTTCTAAAAATTCTGCTAATCTTGTCAATGATCTCTCATCATCTCCTTTCCTATCTCCAGCGTGGAATTTACTTTTGTAATTCTTTTCCATCTTCTCTTGTTTCTTTTCTTTTTATTTTGAAAAAAAAAAAGGATCTTTTGGTTTTTTCTTGTTTTATTCTTTTATATTTCTTTATTTATCATTATTATTTATATTTTTTAATTTACTTCTTTTATTTTATTTTAATTTTGTTTATTTCTTTTATTTCCATTTTTTCCCTATCAATTTCTCTTCTATTTTTTGGCAACACTTTTCTCTTCTGTATGTACCCCTTTCAGCTAGCGCCATCTGTCGCATTCTTTGCAACATTCTCTCGCTTTCAGTTCATTTTTGATCTTGTCCGCTTACGGACACGTGTTTACTGTAGCTGATGACGAACTGTTATATTTTTAGCTCGAAACGCGTCCTATGTTTTGCTTTTATTTTATGGTGATTTTGTACAAAGTTTTATTATTTTAATTGCTTCATATCGCCAGTTTTCGGTGCTGTTTCGCTGTCAACTTAGTAATTTGTTCTTCCCTTCTTTGCCCCGATCTAACCCCCCCCCCCCCCCGGTGGATGCGCGCCTAGGGGAATCTCCTCCCAATGCTAATTGTGCGTTAATTTTGGCGATCCTTTGACGAAATTCGCGTTTTTTCAGCGATTTTTTCGCGAAATTCGCGCATTTTTTTCGCAATTCTTTGAAGAAATTCGCGATTTTTCGCGATCCTTTGACGAAATTGGCGTTTTTGCGCGATTCTTTGACGAAATTTGCGTTCCTTTTGCGATCCTTTGACCTGCGAACGATTGACGAAATTGATTTTTTTCAGCGACCATTTGTCGAAATTCGCGACAATCGGTGGATTTTTGGGGGGGGCGATCGCCCCGATCGCCCCCCCCCCCCGTGGATCCGCGCCTGAGAGTAGAGTCCTGCACGGGTCGGGTTATAATCGAGTTGAACTCGAAAATTGTGGTTAATCCGAAACCCGACTCGAACCCGACCCGCAATGAAAAATATTACCGCGAACCGAACCAACCGGATGCAAGACTCTAATCAACATTCATTTTAACTATCTTTTTTTTTTTTTTTTTTTTTTTTTTTAAATATCTCTCATTTTGACGCGCAGCAGAGGATGTTATACAAATTTTGACTTGTCCCGGTGAAACAAAACACACACACAATTAAAAAAAACAAAACTGTACATGGCACGACGACTATTTTAAAAACGTAAAGTAGTACCTTAGCATCATACTACATATTCGCGGCGATTAGTCAATTTTTACAAAAGTTAAAACAAACTTTACAAAACCATTTTTAATTTACAACAATTTTTACAAAAATTAAAGTTAAGAGACTACTTCAGTCAAATGGAAAGACGCATTTGCTAATGCTATTCCTATGGAAGAAATTTATAAAGATATCTCGGTCGCATTTCAATATTTTTAAATAATTTCTTTTGCATTATATAGCTGAGATTGATCTGTATGCAGGCCGTTTTTTACTTTTTCGATTTTGATTATAGATATTTTTTATGAGGATGCTTTCACTTTCGAAACCGGTTCCGAAAATGAAAGTGTCCTCATAAGAAATACCTGTAAACAAAATCGAAAAAGTAAACAACGGCCTTTGTACAGATCGATCTCAGCTATACAATGCAAAAGAAATCATTTAAAAATATTGAAATGCGGCCGAGATATCTTTATAAATTTCTTCCATAGGATTAGCATTAGCGAATGCGTCTTTCCATTTGACTGAAGTAGCCTCTTAAGATAAATTTATTATTGTTGGATTCTGATGATATAGAAACGGAACCTCTAACGAAATCAGGTCTTTTCGAAAGAAAGAAAAAGAAATTGAAGCACCAACTTAAAAGTTTATGTGTGGTCATACATAAAAAATACATATTACAAACGAATTGTATAATCAACTTCGTTGAAAATCAATTAAAAAACAAGTTGGAAATTGCACATCAAACGTGGCAAATGTGGTGCTATAATTATATTATACTCGTACTCTAACTAGTTTTAGAAATATTTTTTGCACCGCATATTGTACTGAATGTATATTTTACTGCACTTCATAAGTTCATATCCATTTCATTCTGTTCGAAAGGCTGTAACATCACTTGAAATAATTTTTTCCCATTGGCCCTAATGTAACAGAAAGCTTTTGACTGACCCTGTCATTAAACTATACATCAGATTTTCATAAAACTTTAAATGACTCGACAAAATTTTGCAACAATTATATATTTAAAATTTCAGCCTATTCGGTTGGGTAGTTTTTGCTCTGTTATATGCGGACAGACGGACCGAACGACGACTATAGGTGCTACGTATTTATATAATTACGAATCCAACTACTCAGTCTTATCCCTCCCTCTCCTCTTCTAAGTGGGGATGCAATTTTATAGATTTGACTGGCCATAAATTTCATTCCATAAATTTTTTGTGACAATCATATTTGCAAAATCGATTCAAAAATATCCACTCTGATAGAATTTTCAGAAAAATGTTTTGCTGTAAAAAGAAATAAAAAAGCTTTCTGTTTTCTTTACACATAAAAATGTAGGAAAATTTTATACGCATGTAAGGATAAAACTTTTTCGTGTTCTTGTGTCAATAATTAGTGAATTTGAAAATCAGATAAAGAGGGGGATGGAACAGTTAGCAGAGTAGATACAATGTGTGTTCACTTCCTAGGAACTTGAGGAAATTTGTGGGTTTGATTCAACACTGTCACATCTAGATGCCTATGTAAGTTTTTCAACGTTTCCTTTGGGTAATTAAGAATTTTCTCAAATCCAAAAGGGCAACTTTCTGACATAAGTTTTATTTTTGTTCGAAAATGCATGAAACTAGCTGGTGTTGTTCAGAAACTATGTCATTGAGCTGTTTTTTCCCTTTTTTTGCAAACGTAATAGATCTTTCAGAAAATAGTGTCAAAGTAGACGTTTTGAACCGAGTTTCCGCGCGAACGTAGAATAAGCACTTAAGAGCGGACAAAAAACGTGTTTGTCACGTGATCAAAAACGCTTATAACTCAATTGGTAATTGATTGATCAAAAAATCGAAAAAACAGTTCAATTCCAAATCGCTTCCATGACCAGGTTTTCCAATTCAAATTCAACGCAAACCTTTCAGTTAAAAAATGAATTTGTAAATGTGTCATTTTGTTGTCAAAAATGTGTAATTTTATATCTTTTATGAATTTGTAAATGTGTCAAAACGTTTTGCGCTTGTTGAGCAGAGCAGTTAAGAACAGCCTTAAGGCTGTTCTCAACTGCTCTGCTCACCAACCGCAAAACGTTTTGAGGCATTTACAAATTCATTTTTTATCGGAAAAGTATAAAATTGGAAGGCCTGACTATGGAAGCGATTTAGAATCGAACTGTGTTTTCCGTTTTATGATAAATAAATTACCTAGTGAGTTATAAGCGATTTTGATCACGTGACAAAGACGTTTTTCACCCTTTTTTGAGTGGTCATTCTTCTTTCGCGCGGAAATTCGGTTCAAAACGCCCACTTTGTCTCTATTTTCTGAAACACCTATTACGTTTGCAAAAAAAAAAAAAAAAAAAAAAAAAAAAAACGGAAAAAACAGCTCGATTACATAGTTTCATGCATTTCCCAACGAAAATTAATTAAAACTTATGTCATAAAGTTGCCCTCTTGGATTTGAGAACAGCCTTAAAGCTGTCAAATGCATGGAATTTCCAAGTATTTTTATTCAGATTAGAGGTCTGCACGGTCCGGAATTTCCGGGCCCGAACGAAATCTATCTTGGCCCGGTGTAAAAATTAAAAGTTCGGCCCGACCCGTTTACATTTTTACAGTTCTCGGCCCGGCCCAGCTCGACTTAATTTCTGCAAAAAATTCCGTTTTTTCTCGACATACAATTAAGATCATTTTAATGAATATTACACGCGTATTTATGGAAACATTTTACAGTATATTTTAGATTACTATTTGTTCGCAAAACAGAAAATACACAATAGTAACTTACAGTCTTAGACGTTTCAAAATTCAAACAAGAATTCATTAAAAAATTAATGTAGTTTAGAAAAAAAGGTTAAAAACATGCTAACTTTTGAAGCTGTATAATGGAAATTAGATTTGTGAAAATATTTCTCTGTCATTTTTTAAGACTTTCCTGAAATCTAAAGGAGCTAATTTCTGAATTAATTTCTTCCCGCAAAAGCGTAAGATTGGCAGGTATTCTTATTCAGATAATATGTAAAGCTCTAATTTTTTATTTATTTTTAATATAAAAGCAATATATCTATGAGAAAATATACTGTCAAAGGTAGCGTTTTAAATCGAATTTCCGGAAGCGATAGCACGGGAAGGATAAAAACATATATTCACGTGACACGAATCTTTTATATCTCTTGTAAGTAATTTATGAAAAATGGAAAAATCTATTCGATTCAAAATCCCTTCAATGGTCAGGCCTTCCAATTTATACATTTACAGTTAAAAATGAGTCAGAAAATGTCTAGTAAAGTTTCGCATTGTTGAGCAGTGAATTTGAGGACACATTAAGGCACTATGTAACTGTTCCAAAAGTACTGTTAACAGAAATTCATTATCGCTCTTAATACTTTTACAAAACATAATGCCTGCCCTATATATCCTGAGAACGATTAAGGGTGTTCTCAAATCCAAAAGGGCAACTTTCTGACATAAGTTTTAATTTATTTTTGTTCGAAAATGCATGAAATTAGCTGGTGTTGTTGTTCAGAAACTATGTCATCGAGCTGTTTTTTCCAATTTTTTTTGCAAACGCAATAGATTTTCAGAAAATAGTGTCAAAGTAGACGTTTTGAACCAAGTTTCCGCGCGAACGGAGAATAAGCACCCGAGAACAGGCGGAAAACGTGTTTGTCACGTGATCAAAAACGCTTATAACTCAATAGGTAATTGATTGATCAAAAAAATGGAAAAAATAGTTCAATTCCAAATCGCTTCCATGGCCAGGCTTTCCAATTTTACACCTTTCCGTTAAAAAATGAATTTGTAAATGTGTCAAAACTTTTTGCGCTCGTTGAGCAGAGCAGTTAAGAACAGCCTTTACAAATTCATTTTTTAACGCAAAGGTATAAAAGAAAGCCTGGCCATTGAAGCGATTTGAAATTGAACTGTTTTTTCCATTTTTTGATCTATCAATTACCAATTGAGTTATAAGCAATTTTGATCACGTGACAAACACGTTTTTCACCCGCTCTTGAGTGCTCTTTCTTCCTTCGTGCGGAAATTCGGTTCAAAACGCCCACTTTGACACTATTTTCCGAAAGATCTATTGCGTTTGCAAAAAAATGGAAAAAACAGATCAATGACATAGTTTCTGAACAACAACACCAGCTAGTTTCATGCATTTTCGAACAAAAATAAATTAAAATTTATGTCAGAAAGTTGTCCTTTTGGATTTGAGAACACCCGTAAGACCAGTTTCATCCTGCCACGACTATGCAGAAAAAATGCAAGCCTGATCTCGGCCCGGCACGAGTGTACTGAAAAATTTAAACCCAGGATCAGACACCACGAAACTGTCCGATGTCGATCTCTACGATGGACATGTTACATTTCTGTATTGATGTTGTCAAACTCGCATCGGCTCATGACGCACATTTATAATTCTTCTCGCGAAAGTCGTATTCTTTGAAAATGGCCCATATTTTACCGGCTTCGAGTAAAGTTTTATATCGGGCCGGCAGGCCCGCTAAATTTTTTTATCGGCCCGGTGCGTTGAAGAAATTGTCATAATTCTGCTGGCCCGGCCCATTTGAAAGTTCGCCTTCATTTCGCCGGGCTGGGTACGGGCCAAGCCCGGGGCCGTGCAGACCTGTAATTCAGATACTTAGAATGAGAAATCGAATTTCGTTTTTCTAATAAAAACAAGGTATTTTTCAAAAAATGTTGTCAAAGTTGGTGATGTGAGCCATCGTCGCCATCGGAGAGCGACCGATTATTTATGAGAAAATTGAAAACGTTATTCCAAAAGTCCTTTAAGGGTGTATTCGAAAAAATATTTTTCCACCCTCAACAGCTCGAAATTTTCTGATACATTTTCAGATTCATTTTTAAAAGTAAAAACATGAAACTTGCTGGGGTGATTTCTGAAGACATGTTTAACATGCCGTGTGATTTCATTTTCAGCTCAATTAATTAGAATCTGATTTTTAAACAATTATTTTCTCAGTGTGACCATTTTTTTCATTCCCAGATCTCTCGCTTCGGAAAAATCGGTTCAAAACGCCAACTTTGGCAGCGTTTTTTACAGTATTTTCTGCATTTATCAAAAAATTATTAAGCACGGCACATTATGTAGTTTCTAAATAAGAGAATTTTCCAGTTTGATGCGTTTGAGAGCAAAAATGAATTTTAAAATGAATCAGAAAATAAGCAGTTTGGATCGGAATACACCCTTAATAATAATCTGTAAATTTCAGGGTTCGCATTTGTACATATTTTACTAGTATCCTGAAAATGCAAGAAACATGATTCACAACTTTTACAACAAACCTACAACAATTAAAACGCTCATTTGCAAATATTTCAATGTTATTTTCTTTCCAAATCTCATTCTGTTATCTTTTTCCTGTTTACCAGCAATAAAAAGCCATTCAAAAATGTTGAATTTCTTTAGAGTTGCCGAGTTAAAAAAGTGAAAATCTTCCAAAAATCCAATTGCAGCCTGCATTTATAAAAAAATTTACTTTGTTTCAATTTTTATATTTTCTAAAAATTATTTTTTGACATTCTACCTTGAATGATTTATTGGAGAAACCTATTTGTACCTTTGAATATGAATGACAAAACTCTCGTCAGTTTTCTAATAACTAAAGATAATAAAAAAGATTGTAAAATAAAAGTAATACTTCGAATTTTTATTATAACAAGTGTTATTTATTTATAGTATACGCAAATGAAAGTCTGCTATTACAGCAGTCACTAATATGTGTGCAATATGTCAATAACGTTCTGATAATTAATATACATATTCTTTTATTTGTTTATTAAAAACTTACTCGCATTTTTTCCCAATTGACTCATATTTTCTCGTTGACTCACTCACAGTTTTATTATTAGCTAATAAGGCGACTCGTAAAATTTTAAGTGAAACGCGAATCCTGTAATGTGGTGATTTTAGGTACTCGTAGATTTCTTAAGAAATACTACTTATTACATTCCTCGCCCCCTCCCACCCCACCCCTATGTTGAAATTTCTGAAAAAAAAATTCAGATCTAAACCGATCATGAACCCTAAACCACCCCCAGTTCAAAATTTTATCTTTCTATCTCACTATATACATATAACTTTTTTATGGACACGATAACTTCCACAATTCTGCACAAATCTCTTCCAAACTGATACATCAAATCAAGGGACAGAAAATCTCGGTCAAATTCGTTAATGGACAAAATCAGACGAAGGGGGTGGAAATAGGGAGGATTTTTGTGAAAACAGAAAATAACCCATAACTTCTTAATTATGATACATATCGAATCAGTTTAAATTCATTATGACTATTATTATTATGACTATGGTATTATCTTCTGGAAAAGGGGCAAAAATTTATGTACGACAGATTTTTAAAATCATTAAAAATGACCTCTAGGGGCGAAAAATATAGGGTTTAAGAAGAAAAAAATTCACAACTTCGTCAATTCACAAGATATCAAATCCATTTAAATTTGTTATAAATCTTTTTCTAATCTTCTGAATATTATCTATAACTTTTGTAGTAACAAGTTTTTGATAAGATGAACTCTGCTAATGAATGACATTACTAAAAATATTCTCAAGGGACGAAGATAAAATTATTGTATTAACATGAATATGATAAAAACAACTCTTACAGAAAAATGAAATTAAAAACTCGTCAAAACAGACTAGATAAAATAGTTAAACTGGGTTTATGTCTAAGATTGATTTAGTTTTTGTTGGTGAAATTAGTACTTAACTTCGAAATCTACCTCCGCCTTCCGGCCGAGCCGGTAGGGATTTTTTATTATTTTATTTATTTATTGTGCCCCGCAGATAAATCCGACGTTGCAAATTTTAATCTGCACTACCCTTAAAATTTAAGCAACTACATATACCGTATATACTCGCGTATAAGTCGACTCCTAACTTTCGATTGCAAATTCTGGAAAAAAACAAAAACCCGCGTATAAGTCGACCCCCTAACTTTTTGTTTCAATTTTGCACAAAATCAAACTAAAGATTTTACTTGCCAATGCAAAAAGGTAGTAAGTTAACAAAAACAAATCATAGAATTTTTTTAAATGATAAATTATTATTATTTGTATATTTCATATAATATTTTCCTATTCATACACATAAAATACCATATTTTTGCAGTATTCGAAGTTTTTGTTTTGCTTTTTTAACTGACTCGCGTATAAGTCGACCCCCCTAAATTTGCTTACCGAAAATTGTCAGAAATTCCTCGACTTATACGCGAGTATATACGTATATAAAAAATGTAATTTGTTTTACTTTCTACACACACGACTCGATAAAGCCAAAGAGAGGCCCAAGGCCTGATACTCATTTCGATCCTCCGTCCCCTTTCCTGTACCACCCCAGAATAAACATATACAAACATATTTAGATAAACATATCCTTTGCCTATAACTCCATTCTATTCTGCAAAAGTACAAAATATAGATTATAATCAGCTCGAGATCAAACAGATTTAAAGTATCCGTTTTGAAAAAATTGCTTACCACATTTGAGGACCTCTATCTCCACGAAATGGCACTCAAATCATAAAATACGTTCCACTAAACAAATGAGAGAATATCGCACAATTCTCTTTTCCACAGGTCATTCCAGCAAGCTATCCAGCATTTTGCAAATTTTTTTTCATCGGAAAATATGATCGATCTCCATTTATGATCTCATAATATAAGAATCTTGATCCGTTTTAGTTGATCCATTTTGTGCCACCATGTTAACATTGGTTTAGATAGCGATTCTCATGGAACCACAAAAGGAATGATAATATAATTATACACAATAAGCCCTTTTACGGCAGGGTTAGTGATGCTATAGAATTCATAACGCGACTACCTGAATCCTGATATATCATAATTTGAAACAAAGAGATAAATCGCTTATTTCACGTCGATAATACTACTGGGCAATATTTCAAACATTTGTCTCCTATATATAAAACTCTTTAACTTTAGTTCCTTTACCAATAGGTTTAGGTGATCCAAAATATGTGTGACATACCTTTAGCAAAGGCTGTTCTCAAATCCAAAGGAATCTTTCTGACATAAGTTTTAATTCATTTTTGTTCAGAAACGCATGAAACTAGAAGGTGTTGTTATTCAGAAACTATGTCATTGAACTGTTTTTTCGGTTTTCTTTTAAACGCAATAGATCTTTCAGAAAATACTGTCAAAGTTGGCATTTTGAACTGAACTTCCGAACGAAAGCAGAAATCCAGTCAGTAAGAGGAGAAAAATGTCGTGTCACGTGATCAAAATCGCTTATAACTCAATAGGTAATTGATTGATCAAAAAATGGAAAGAACAGTTCGATTCCAAATCGCTTCCATGGTCAGGCTTTCCAGTTTTATATACTTCCGTTAAAAAATGAATTTGTAAATGTGTCAAAACGTTTTGCGCTTGTTTAGCAGAGCAGTTGAGAATAGCCTTTAGATTTAAAAAAGTGGTAGAACTCCACAGCGTATAACTCGGTACATATTTGACTCCATCTGCAGCTGAATATTCACTGACGTCCTTGGAGCTATTTTTTATTAAAAAACATGCTAGAACTATTTACATGCAAAATTTTTCATTATTTTTTATTCGTGATTTCATTAAATTTACCATATAAATTTCACATTATGACATTCTGTATTATTTTCAAAAAGTTTGCAATAATACGCAGTTGATTATATGGAAATTACTATTATTATATCATTATAAAGTTTTAACGGTTAAAAAAAAAAAAAAAAAAAAAAAAAAAAAAAAAAAAAAAAAAAAAAAAAACATGATTTTTGCAAGCATTGTATTATCGCATAATTGAATAAATTATGTGGCTAAGAATATCATATGAACTGTTGCACATCTTAAATGATGTATGATTTTAGATGAAAAAAAAAACTCTTTAAAAAATGTTTCATTAAAATTATATACTATACAGATTAGTGCAGAGGATATCCCCCCCCCCTCCCCTTAAATATTTTGCATTAAAAATAAATAATAATAATAATAAACTGAAGCATATATTTTGACAAATAATATTAAGGATTTTCTTTTCCCTTACGGGTCTCCCTTAAATTTAAAGAAAATATTTAATTTGATTTTTGTGTTCTTTATTCTATCGAATTGCAAGTAAAGACAAGTATATTTAAGTTTTTAAAAGTGGCAGCATTGCCAAAGCTTAACCTTAGACCAAGATTTAAAAAAAATTGTATTATGTTACTTTCAGATAAATATGACATCTACGGTAATGTAATGGGCAGATGTCATGTTTATCTGAAAGCAACATAATACAAAATTTTTAAATGTTGGCCTAAGGTTAAGCTTCTTCTCTCTCTTTTAATTGGCAATGCTGCCACTTTTAAAAACTTAAATAGACTTGTCTTTAAATTGCTATTCGAGAGAATAAAAGAACACAAAAATCAAATTAAATTTTTGTTTGTTTTTTTTAATTTAAGGGAGATCCGTAAAGAAAATATCCAAAATTTTTATTATTTGGTTACAAAGCAATGATTTCTTTTTACATCTAAATGTAAACTTATTAGTTAGCATATTCATAAAAACTTTTTTTCACACAAATACGTTTTATATAATGTATTTTCTACCTTTTGAGTCTATTTTCAGATTAAAAACTACAACTACTAAGTAAATTTTAAATACTTTTACACTATTCAAACATTTACTAGATGTGTTATAATTAGAGTTTTACGGAATATACGGTTTCATTTTCGATCCAAAATCTTAGTTTCGGCGAACATACCACCAAATATTCGATCGGGACCGAAACTCCCAAAACCTTGTTTTTTCCTTTAGGAATTTTTAACATTATTTATCGATTTGAGCTCTATCAGATCAAATGAGACCCTGTTTATTTATTCTTATGAACTTCACTTTTATAGTTATCAGTTTATCGCTGGCTCAAGATGCGAGGGCAAATTATAAGCAATGCTTGCACAACTAAACTTTGAAAACGCTTTCCACGGGCTTATTAACCCTCTCGCGGCGAAACTCGAGATTTCCTCGGGGATGCATTTTTCCCGCCTAATTAAAACCTCCTTGATTATTCCCAACAGTTATTTTTTTATTGTAAATTTTGCCTTATTTAATCGGAGCATTTTCCCGATTAAATTAGACAAAAATTTTTGTTTTGAAAAACCGGTGACACAAAAGAATACAAACTCTTAAAAGACGCTCGTCACGTAGGGGTTAAATACGCAATTTTTGAAGCTATTTTGATAAAAGAATTACGCAGAGAGAGGGTTAAAATGTGCAGACTTCATAATGCTAAAAAAATGTTTAATCTGAATACCACAGAACAGTTTCGAAAACGCTCTAATTTAAGAAAGCTGTAGAATAGAAGTAGAGAATAAAACAGTTGATGCTCACTTACAAAAGTCATTAAAAAGTTAAAACAAAATATGTTTACGTAAAACAGGTTTTAATTAGTTGAAATTCATATAATTAGGAAATCATTCTGTGTTACTGACATTATATGTCATATGAAAATTACAAGTTTTGATCAGATGCACAGAGAGCCAGCCAACTTGGGGATAAAGTTTCCAAATAGAGGCGCTATTTTAAAACTTGGGTGGGAGAGGGTTGAAATAAGCAAACAATGATTTTGATGTTATTGTGCACATATCAGAAGAAAATGTCAGAGTTTTATTCTCACACATATTTTAACCCTTCACTGCACCACGTGCCATATCTGACACATACCTAAAAACAGTACAATTCTTCATTATGGGCCATGAATTTGGCCAATATGATCTCTGTCCCTGATCAAGAACAGTCCAAAGGATGGAATAACACTTATTTTGTCCATGTCAGATGGCTTCATTTAACAAAAAATTAGAATTTGTTCTTCGGAAAAAAAAATCGATCAAGCTAATTAATACTTTCATTATTTTTATTGAATTCTTAAAAATATTATAAAAAAAGTTGAAGAGTGTTAAGCAGGCAAAATTAATTATTTTAAGCTCATTTAGTTGAAAAATATAGCAAAACAATATTTAAAAACCCTAATTGTGTACATATGGCACACACCATAAAATATCAAATTTTAGCTGAAAATTTGAAATTTAATCTTTTCCCCCTATTCTTCCCTTTATTAGACCGATATATATAGATTTCAAACAATTTTTTCATAAAAATGAAAAAAAATCGTGCAGGGAAGGGTTTGGGAACGCTGAAATTACAAATAAAATTGATAATTGTTACTAATTTCTAGAGCAGGGTTGGAGAACCTTTTTATAACCGCGTGCCAATTTCTTTCCAAAAAATTTTTAGACGACCTTGACGTGCCAACAAATTTAGTCGATTGCAAAATCATGAAAAAAAAAAAAAACTTTAAATAATAACATTAAGAAAAAACGAAAACAAGCGTGTAACCTACAAGTGAGGTATGGTACTGTAATAATCATAAAAAATTAAATTCTAGAAATTATTAAAAAATATATGTGATTAATTGTGTTCTTGTACCTTGGAAGGAAAATAATTAATATCAGGTTCATGCCCAGTTAATTTCAACAGAATGCAAACTGAATTGAATTTATATGACAACTGCTTTTAATTTGATATTTTGCATTATTAATTCTGGAAACTAATGACCTTGCCGTAGAGGTCTGCACGGGCCGGAATTTCCAGGCCCTGGCCCGGCCCGAACGAAAGCTATCTTGACCCGGCCCGCCCAGTGTAAAAATTGGAAGTTCGGCCCGAGCCCCGCCCGGCCCGGCCCGTTTGCATTTTTACAATTCTCGGCCGGGCCCGGCCCGTACAAAAATCAATGAAAACAGGCCCGGCCCGACACAATTTCGACAAAAAAAGTTTTTTCTCAACGTTCAATTACGATTCTTTTAATGAATACTACATACATATTTATGGGAACATTTTACAGTATATTTTACATTACTATGATGTTCGCAAAACAGAAAACACACAATAGTAAACATTAACGATTACTTACAGTGTTTTAGTCATCGTGTCTACAGACATTTCAAAATGGAAATAAGGATTCATTAAAAGATTAATGTATTTCAGAATAAAGGATTAAAAACATGATAACTTTTGAAGCTGGTATAATAAAAAGTATATTTGTGAAAATATTTCTCTCATTTTTAAGGCTTTTCTTAAATCCAAAGGAACTACATTTCGACACATTTATGAATTCTTTTCCTTTCGGAAACGCATAAGATTGGCAGGTATTCTTATTCAGAAGCTATGTAAATGTCGTTTTTTTTTTTTTTTTTTTTTTTTTTTTTTTCATAGATAAAAGCAATATATCTTTCAGAAAATACTGTCAAAGTTAGTGTTTTGAATCGAATTTCCGGAAGCGATAGCACAGGAAAGAAGAAAAACGTACAGTCACGTGGCAGGAATCTCTGTTATCTCTATAAGTAATTTATCAAATATGGAAAAATCTATTCGTTTCCAAATGCCTTCATTAGGCAGGCCTGTCAATTTTATGCCTTTATAGTTAAAAATTTTGTCAGAAAATGTGTCTGAAAGCTTCGCATTGTTGAGCAGTGAATATGAGAACCACCTTAAAGTATATTTCCAAAGATACTGTTAAGAGAAGTTCATTATCACTATTAATACTACAAAACACAATGACTGTTCTACACATCCTGAGATAGATTAAGACCAGTTCCGTACCGGCACGAGTCTTCTGAAAAAAAAATTAAACTCGGAATCAGACATCTTGTAACTGTACGATGCCGATCTCTACGATGGACATGTTACATTTCTGTATTGATATTGTTAAACTCGAATCGGCTCGTGACGCGCATTTATACTTCTCGAGAAAATCATATTCATTGAAAATGTCTTGTATTTTATCTGCTTCGCTTAAATTCTTATATCGGGCCGACAGTCCCGATTAATTTTTTTGCCGGCCCGGCCCGTTTTTTTTGTCTTTCGGTCCGACCGGGCCCGTTGAAAAAATTGTCGTAATTCTGCCGGGCCGGGTACGGGCCTCGGGCCAATCCCGGGCCCGTGCAGACCTCTACCTTGCCGGTATATAAAGATAGAAAAAATATTAAAAGATCAAACGCCAGCTCTGAATAGTTCTTAAATAGCTCTGAAATTAATTTCTAAGTTGAAATAATTTTATTATTGGTACATTTACTAATGTCGTAATTTACGGTATTTTAAAAATCCGCAATTAAAATTCTTCAATTTCCAATAAATCAAATTTACTCAAGATTATATCATCTAGAGTTTGTGTATTTTGTGTAGTATCACTCTATATTGATTTAGTCACAAGGAGCAACGTGCAAAAATTATTCTTTCGCGTGCCATAGGTTCGCCGTCCCTGTTCTAGAGTTAAAGTGTTGTTTTAATGCTAATGTTCTCATTTTAGTCAAATTTGACATTATTTTCGCTTATGTGCAGTTCTTTTTATAGTGTGACCTATGATAACCGATATATTCTTAAATATCACATTCTTTCAGGTGGTAATCCTCCCTCTTAGTCTATCCCAAATGGCACCCCTGTTTCCAAAGAGCAGGGTCTTCCAAAATTCGACCGACAAATTCAGAGGGTTGATAGTTGGCATCAAGAGGATGAAAAATTACCGTAGAATATGGGGTCGCAAACCACCCATTTAATCAAAAATACAGGGTGTTATACCCTAACCCAACTTTGGTTTGGTGGTGATAACCTTCAGAAAACTGAAGTACAGTCAAACCTCGTTAACACGAACACGCTTAACGCGAATTACTTTTAGCGCGAACTGTTTCCGATTGCCCCGTCCTGTTGTATGTAATGTATTTAAGTTCGGATAACACGAACTACTTTTAACACGAGCAAAAAAAGTTTCCCCTTGAGTGTTCGCGTTAACGAGGTTCGACTGTATATTATAAGGAAACTTTTAATAGACATGCTCACCTTTGTTCTAAATGTGATACGATTTAAAAAAGTGGTAGAAGTTTCCATTATACGTGCAAAAGTATGCACTTGACTCTCTTCATTTTGGACTGCGGTTACTTGTCATACTGTATCACCAATTACGCCAGCACGCTGTTTTTCTAGAACTTTTCGTGATGTTATCATTTTTCATACAAAACAAGGTACATATAGTTACATTTTCAAAGCAATATTTTTATTTTTCTCAAAATTATTATCGTCAACCAGAGTTCAGGTAGGATAAAACGTCCTGTATTTGTGACTAAATAAGTGGTTTGCCACACCATGTTCTATGACAATTTTTCATCCTCTTGTTGCCTTCTATCATCCCCTCTTAATTTGTTGCTCGGATTTTAGAACGCCCTGTATATTCACATAATAAGGAGGTAAGTCTAGGAGGTATTAATAATATCGATTGGATTCGTTATTTTTAAATGAAATTGTCTTTTAATCATTTTCTGTCTTTATAACAACTTTTTCAATTATATCATTTCAATTAATATTTTTTATTAATTTCATTTTAAATGAAACTAATGTTTTGCACTGTCGTTTCCATGCAAACTATCATTGAAATAACATGAATATATAACTGTATGTTTGCTTTTTGAGCTATAGAAGCAAAGAAGAATCAATTTTCCACACCAGTTTAGACAAAGGTTTTTTTTATCTAGGGAGTTACATTATTTTTACATAGAATGTTTTCTTGAGAGGCTAGAGAGAGAAAAATCTTCTAAGTAGTTTATTTCAATTAATTTAAATGCAAAATATTAAAAAACTGAAAAAAAAAATCTTTGAATAGTTAAAAATTAAATATTCATTATCCAATTTGTTCTTCATTTTAACTACATTGTTAATAACTTATTGACAAACATATACGATTTTTCGTTGGAAAAAGTAGTAAAATATGGAAGCAGGACGTTTCGGTCCCGCCGTTTCGGTCCCAAGACATTTCGGTCCCGAGACATTTCGGTCCCAAGACATTTCGGTCCCAAGACATTTCGGTCCCGAGACATTTCGGTCCCAAGACATTTCGGTCCCGAGACATTTCGGTCCCGAGACATTTCGGTCCCGAGACAATTCGGTCCGAGACATTTCGGTCCCAAGACATTTCGGTCCCGAGACAATTCAGTCCCAAGACATTTCGGTCCCGAGATATTTTCGTCCCTTCTCCAGCAAGCTGAAATTTTGTGCACTTGAAATAGGTGACAATTTTACAGGGGACATTGTAGAGTTTTTTAAATAAAGGCCTTAAAATTTTAGTAAACACACACAAATTTCGTATGGTAATCATTTTAAAAAACAAGGGGGTGGGATTGACATTTTCTATATTTTAGTGTATCATAAGTATAAGGGTCTGATAAATTAAGACATTTATAACTCGATCTATAATTATCGCAAAACACTCATATTTTGTATGGTAAACGTAATCTTTATAAAAGGAGGGACATTATCAAATTTTTTAACTGAACTCCCTAAATTTTAGTATAACTCGAATATAAGGACTCGAAAACTCAAACACTTATAACACAGATCAAAATTGTCGCAGCCCAAACAAATTTCTATGATAATCATAATCGTTTTATAAGGCAGTGGGGGGGGGGGGGGGGGGGGCTCTGTTGACTTTTTATATATTTTAGTGTATCTTAAGTAAAGCTCCTGATAAATTAAAACATTTATAACTCTCTCTGTAATTATCGTAATCACACTCATATTTTGTACGGTAAACGTAATCTTTAAAAAAGGAGGTACATTATAAGATTTTTTAACTGAACCCTTGAAATTTTAGTATAACCGAATATAAGGGCCCGAAAACCGCAAACACTTATAACTCGCAATCAAATTGTAGCACCTCATGCAAATTTTATATGGTAGAAGTAATCGTTTTCAGGAGTGGGGGAAGGGAGAGTTCTGTGGATTCTTTATAGAAGCTTCTCATATTTTAGTCTATCATAAAGTCCAGACAATTTAAAAATATTTATAAGTCGAGCTTTAATTTTCATATGCAAATGCCCATGCCAAAATGCACATATTCAATTGTGATAAAGACACATTATTTTTTAAATTCTGCACCGGAACAGACTAGAACTTTCTATTTTATTTTAATAATTATTTTAATTTACTATTTTTTGAAAAACTATTTAAAAGTTTGCATTAATCTTTTTACATGTAACAATAATATTACCGCTATTTCTACTGGTGTCGAATGACAAGTTTAAAAATATTTTTAATTTTGAACCACTTCACCGTTTGCCCCGAGATAACTCGGGGATAAAAGCAGTTTTTTCCCATACCTGACGACGGTGAAGTGGTTTGCAACAATTACAAATCCTTTTTAATATATTTAAGACTTTTATATGCTTATTACATTCAAAAACTACAAGCACAATAAACATAAATCAAAATTTTAAAATTTCTATTGTCATAAAATATTCTTTTCGTATTTAAAATTAATTCGGTATTTCAAATATTTCTTTGTTATTTATTTGACTTATATACTTAGAATTAAAGCAGCCTACATGATTTAATATGACAAATAAAAACTAAAAATGAAAATACAAAGAAATAACATAAAATCTCAAAATAGTAACGTACAGTGAATCACTTTTACGTAAAATTTCATTTTAAATTAAGAAATTTTATAAATATATCACAATGAAGAAATTTGGAAATTTAGAAAACATATTTGGCTTTTCTTGATATCTATATATTATTCATTCAAAAGAATATTATACATGTATATATATATGTCAAGTGTATATGTCCTGGCTTCCCCCATTTGATTATGCTAAATAAAGATCCAGATAGAAGAATTATTCTACTCGCGCTCTCTTTGTTCTAGTCAGCCGGCGCTTTTTTGTGGCCACACGGCATTTTTCATCTTTAATGGCTTAAAAAAAGCGGGACGACATGCAGTGGCGTAGCCAGGATTTCGTTTCGGGGGGGGGGGGGGGTCCAGAATTTTCCCTTCATGTTATATATATAGTAAAACCTGTCAAAATAAAATTGTAAATATTGGTGAAAAATTCCGTTTTACACAGGTTTCCGTGTTATTTGGTGTATTTGTATAGTATTCTTTTCCGTAGCACTATGGAACATTTATGTTTAAGACAGAACTCCGTTATAGGCAGGTTCCATTTTTAAAAGTTTTGTGTATTTATATAAATATACTTATTTATATCATATGAATAGAATAAAACTTGTCAAAATAGTAATTGTCTATAACAGAATCCTGTCTTTAACGTAAGCGTTACATGGTCTTAATATGAATTGCGATATAATTAAATTTGCTGAAAACCTGTCTGAAAAGGGGATTTTCACCCTTCTTTAGTGAAGCATAGTGAAACCTGTGAAAGCGGAATCTTTCTATAACGGAATCCTGTCTCAAAAGGAAGAGTTTCAGAATCCCTGCGAAACGAACAATAGATCTTATTGAGGTGGTGTATCTTAGAAGTATAATTAATTACACTTCTTTACATGGAAGCCTGTCTAAAATGGAGCTTTTTACCAGTCCTTGGTATCTTGTCTTGACTGTGTATATATGATAGAAGTATTTCGAGTAACTTTAAGAATTTAGGTATATCCTTATTTAATTTCTTAATTTAAAAAAAAAAAAGCATGGATAAAAAATATAAGGCCAATCTCTATAACTGCAACTAATAATACATTCAAGTTACATTAATATTTACCAGTGAAAAAGATTCACTTATGATGTAAAAAGCTGAGCGCATACTGAAGAGTTAAATTTAATTAACCCATTCGCTGTCATTCACGAGTATACTCGTGGCTTTAATTTATTGATTACTTTGTCACCACTATTTTAGAATTTAAAAAAAAATGCCTCATTTATTGGCAGAAATTTCGCTGTATTAGTAAAGCGAAATTTATCTTTCTGAATTTGTGCTGGCAAACGACCTTCAACAAAAAATTTGAAAATTCTTAGTTTTGGCAGCGAATGGGTTAAATCAAGTTTCATATTACATAACATTTGCCTACAATAAAGTTAGGGCCAAGTGGTTAAGTGTAAAACAGCAATTTTCATGTTTAATTTCTTGCCATTGAATTAAGAATTTGTGCTGTAATAGATATTGGATAATGATTTCACATAAGTGTCAATCGCATAAGCCGTTCATGCGATCCGCCGCGCTCCCCATGGAAATTTTTGAGGTAACCCAGATAGCATGAACATTAGCAGAAAGTTTGATTTTTCCTGATATTATCTTGCCGTGACAAATTTGAATTGAGAAATTCGCAGCAAATCTCCCGCAAGGTATACCATCATCCACTTGCATGAGTAGTTTGTTGTGAAACTGATGGCAAGACTGTCTTTAATTCACGAAAGTGACGAAAGCAAAAAATCTCTCTGTTGAGAGACTCAACAACAATGAGAATCAGCACATACGCAGAAATTGCAGAAATTTTATTCGGTAGGCACCGTTTTTTCTAAACTCTATACTTATTAAATACCAAAAAATGCTCGAAATGAAAGGTACAAATATTACCTAAACTTGTTTATGGTGATAAAACCTATGCATGCGCCTTCTGACGGCGCTTTCGCATCAATAGACCTGATCAGGTCTATTGACCCCTTCGAAAGGGTTAAACTTATAGTGTGATATGGAAAGATTACTACTTTGCAGTAAGTTTGCAGTATTTTTGATTACTTGTTTGCCGTTAGTTTGCAATAAATTTGATACAGCATGGATTTAACTTGCACGACAAGTTGAAAACACTCATAGTTATATTGTTAAGTAAAAAAAAATTCAAAAATTAAATTGTTTTTATTAAACGTATTTATCAATTCAAAATTATTTTAATTATTAATTGTTTAGATAACTAATTTATCAATTGCTTGTTTAAAAACTATTACATGAACTATATAATAGTTTTTATAGGGTAAATGCAAATATATATTTTTTTAATTTTCGGTTATTATAACGTTATTAACTTCATTAGGATGTATAAAAGTGATAAGGGCTTTGAAGATAAACATGTTGTTTATTCATTTATTAGTTAGCTTATAATATTATTTTTGCTCTTTAATTATAATTAATTAATAATTTCTTACTTTTTGCGAATTGTAAATTATAACTGTACTTAAAAAATTAAAATCTGCATAATATCACCTAACACTGTTAAAAGGTATTTTTATGTATTTGTACAATGTTGCATTATTATTATTATTATTATTATTATTATTATTATTATTATTATTATTATTATGTTTAATTAATTAATTAATTATTACTTAGACTTTATGTTTTTGACTGATTTTTCAAAAAATTCCTATATTATTTTTTGGAAATTATAAATTAAAACTTTTGAAAAAAAACTTTAAGTGCTATTAATAATTCCTACTAACAATTGCTATTAATTAATTCTCAAAAAAGTTAGGAATTTTAGCATAAAAATTAAATTAATATTTTATTAAATATATTTTTTATTTAATGTATCCTTAATTTATTAAATTAATAACATTATTAATATACATTACATTTTTTTACTTTAAAATAAACTCAATACATAATACATTTTATATTCAATTTATCATATAGTAGTTATAAACTGAAATTTATCTTTTACATGTTTATTTATTTTATATTTAAAGTCACCGAAATTTAAAACTATTAATATAATTAATAATAAAACTAAAATAAAAAATTATTAATTTTTTTTCTGGGAAAGTGGGAGGAAAAGGGTAATATTAAAAATCAATAAATAAACGACAAATACAAACAAGTTGGAAATTGCTCGTCAAACGTGGCAAATGAGGTGCGTTCGTACTATAACTAGTTTTATAATTATTTTTTGCACCCCATATTGTACTGAATGTATATTTTTTTTTGCACTTCATGAGTGCATAGCCTGTGACATCATTAAAATGCACTTGCAATAATTTTTTCCCATTCCCCGTAATGTAATGCAAAACTTTTGACTGTCTCTGTAATTAAACTATGCACCGATTTTCATAAAATTTCAAATGGCTCGACAAAATTTTGTAACAATTACATATTTAAAATTTCAGACCACTCGGAAGGCTGTAACATCATTAAAATGCACTTGCAATACTTTTTTCCCATTGGCCGTAATGTAACGGAAATTTTTTGACTGTCCCTGTAATTAAATTATACATCCGATTTTCATAAAATTTGAAATGGCTCGACAAAATTTTGCAACAATTATATATTTAAAATTTCAGACCATTCGGAAGGCTGTAACATCATTAAAATGCACTTGCAATAATTTTTCCCATTGGCCGCAATGTAAAGAAAAACTTTTGACAGTCCCTGTAATTAAACTATGCATCCGATATCCATAAAATTTGAAATGGCTCGACAAAATTATGCAACAATCATATATTTAAAATTTCAGACCATTCGGTTGGGTTGTTTTTGCTCTGTTATATGCGGACAGACAGACGGGCAGACGGACGGACTGAACGACGACTATAGGTGCTACGTATTTATATAATTACGAACGCACCTAAAAACCTTAGTTTTGTCAGTTAAAAATTGAAAATTAAATTAATTAAAATAATACTTACACTATTACATAAAATAAAAAATAATCATCTTATTACAAAGAAATAGGCCCAGTTTCAATAAAATTAGTTCACAAAAATCGTCTGCAATGTGTGAGAAGACTGTTAAAAATGCAACCAATAATTATTTTTTAAAAAATGAAGCGGTGGGTGGAGTTTTCTGACAACAAAATATATTGGTGACAAAATATATTGACAACAAATTTTTCCTGGCACACCTAATTACCAAATCACTATTGTTTTCCCAATGTTTATAATGGTAAAGTAACTTATGAAAACAAAATTATAACTTTGTATTATAAAAGTAATAAGAAAAATTAAGTATTTTTGCTTCAATAAATATATCTCATTTCTGAATTATTAAAGGAGAGGATGTAGAAGAATGATTTGAGGAAATATTTACCTACAATAGCTTATAAGTCTCCAATTGAATTATTGAAGACATTTATTATTAATCTAATTGTAAGAAGGAGAAAAAATAAGAACAGTTTTTTAAATTATTTAATTAATGATGATAATTTAAAGGTTCTAAACAACGTATGAAAACAACCAAAAAATCATCTATGGCAGTTTATAGTACATATAAAATACCTAATATTAATAACAAATAATAAAGCTTAAAAATCCATTTTGTTAAATAATAATAATAATAAAAAGACAATGTCCCCTGTAAAATTATATCACATTGTTCAATCAAACTAATTTTCAGCTCGCTGTGATTTCATTATCACGAGTTATAAAAGTTTAAATTTATCGGATTGTTATATTCAGCTTTTTTATAATTTGGGGGTTGGGGGGTGTTAAAAAAATTTAAAAAGGTTTCAAATAATGTTTAAATTACAGCGTTTGGCGGCCCACGACAATTAGAATACGAGTTATAAGGTGGTGGGCACCGAAATGACAAGGGACCGAAATGGCTAAGGACCGAAATGGCTAAGGACCGAAATGGCCAGGGACCGAAATGGCTTGGGACCGAAATGGCCAGGGAGCGAAATGTCTCGGGACCGAAATGGCCAGGGACCGAAATGTCTCGGGACCGAAATTGACAGGGACCGAAATGGCCAGGGACCGAAATGGCCAGGGACCGAAATGTCTCGGGACCGAAATGGCCAGGGACCAAAATGTCTCAGGACCGAAATGGCCAGGGATCGAAATGTCTCGGGACCGAAACGGCGGGACCGAAGTGTCGGGACCGAAATGTCGCGTACCCGTAAAATATACAATTTGTATTATTATTTGTTTTATTTTTATTTGAAACTTATGCGCGCATACAGACACATACATCTATACTATGTATGCGTATTTGTTAAAAATGTGTGTCTATACACATATAATTAATCAATAATTTTATATAAATATATATGTATCTATGTATTAATCACTTAAAATTTATTTTAAGAAAGTTTCGTTTTGAAACCGAAACTAGGAGGTAACTGAAATTCGGTTTCGGTCGAACACTAGTTATAAGCACTGTGTTAAAACAGCTTAGATCGATCTCTATAAGGACCCTTTTTTACTTTTTCATTTTGGTTGGACGTTTTTTTTTTTTTTTTTTTTTTTTTTCTAAGAGGATTCTTTCACTTTCGGAACTGGTTTCAAAAGTTAAAATGTTCTCATAAAAAAGAAAAAAAAAGTAAAACAGGGCGTTTGTAGAAATCGACCTCAGCTATCCAGTGAAAAAAAAACTATTTGAAAATATTGACATGCAAACGAGATATTTTAAAAGTACACTCCAATAGGATTAAAATTAGCCAGCGAGTGGCTTCGCGCGGGTAAAGTAACCCTCAAAGACGGCGGTTCTCAAGTTCCCTGCTCAACAAACGCAAAACTTTCTGGCCCATTTTTAAACAATAAAGAATAAAATTGGCAGGACTGACTATTGAAGCAATCTGGAATTGAAATGAGTATTCCATTTTATAAATACATAAATTACTTATCGAGTTATAAGTAAGTTTGTCACGTCAGATTGCTAGTTTGTCACGTCATGAATGGGTTTTCTCGTTTCTCGCGTTGTCACGTCCAGAAATTCGTAGCAAAAGGACAACTTTGACGTATTTTCTGAACGATTTTATTTCGTTTACAAAAAAAAAAAAAAAAGGTAAACATCTTTTGACTACATAGTTTCTAAATAAAAACACCTGCCAATTTCATGCCTTTTCGAACAAAAATGAATTAAAATATTTGAGAACACCCCTAAGAAATATTTGCTCTTTTTTTTTTTTTTTTTTTTTTAAATGTCTAATACCAAAGATCAGAGACCTCAACCTCAATTTGTATGGTATTAGCAAAAGGTTAGAGAAAAACAGGGCTGCGGAGTCGGTGGAAAAAATGGCCGACTCCGGGATATTTTAACGAGTCCGACTCTTATTCCGATTCCGGGCTGGCTAATGTACTAGTGTTGCCAGCTGGTCAAAATAATGATGAAATATAAGAAAAATAAAGCTAAAATCTCTCTATTTCGTCATTGATTCTCTTTTTAGGGTTTCAAAAATAAAGAAATATATTTTTTCCGCTTTATTAATTTTACAATTTCGCGCCCGCAAACCCGAAAAATACAACTATCGAAGTCTAAAGAACACAAAAGGGAAATTTTACTATTTTAGATCTGCGGACTGAGAAGAAAAAGTGAAATCGTTACAATTAAGTTGTTATTTTGCCATGTCTTTGCAGACCTTAAAAATCCGAAATTCAAAAAGTGAAAGAGAACGAAATTTCACTATTTTATTGCTATTTTGGGTACAGCGATTCAGAAAAAAAAAAAAAGAATTACAATTTCATCTTATTTTGACTCCTGTGCACAAAAATAAATAAATAAAGGAAGAGTATTTTAGACTTTTGACATTTGGTCATACAGACCGGAAAATTTTGAGAGGGAGGGGGAGAAGAAAAAGCTTCTATTACAATGCTATCGGGTTCTTAGTTTTTTTGCTTCCAAAAATAGCAAAATTTATAATTTTCGCATTACCTCCGGTAAGAGATTTGTATAAGCCGAAATTTTAAGGCCCGTCCCCTAAAAAGTTCGGCAATGCCTTTGTATGCATTCTCACCCAATCATGCCCATCGTAAATTGTTCCTATTTTATCGGCGTAGTTTAATTCTTTCAAATTTGTTATATTGGGCTTCCCAGCCTACTCAGTTTTTTTTTATCAGTCTGATCCGGCTCATTAACATAAATTGTCTTAATTCTACTTATACGGCCTGTTTGAAAAATTGCTTTCATTTTCCGAGAATTTGGTCTTTACAGACCTTTGTACCTCGGGTTCTATCCACAAACCCCAAAAATACAAGGGGAAGTACTTATACGCTAAATGTAAAATATCTACTACAGTTATGCATTAAAACAGTTTTCATGTACACGGGCAGTACCCTGTATTTACTCTGTACCGACCCCTGTATCTACTTTGTACACCGCAGTAAATCGGTGATCTTTAACTTGAGTAGCTTGATGTAGTCAATAAATAACAATAATAATTCATTTTATAGATTTAAAATTAGATACCATTAGTTTAATTTCAGTTTAAAATGTCTAACAAAAAAAATCTGGAGTCGAAGTCAGCTTGTTTTTTAGCGACTCCGACTCTTTTGCTCAAAAATAGTTCCGACTCCGATTCCGCAGACCTGGAGATAAACGTGCTTGGGTTTAAAAAAAAAAAAAAAGAAAAGAAAAAGAAACAAACAAATGGAGAATGTTTTAACTCACTATACGACTAACAGATGGCAGCACCAAAAACCTAGAAAAATCAATTATTTTTCAATTTCCTAAAAATAAAGCAGCCAACTAGAATATTTATTTTTCAAACGAAATTTTGTTTTGAAATAACACAAAACTTAAAATTCTCAAAAATATTGCAATATTAAAAGAAAATTACAAATGAATTCAATAATTAAAATTTGCGTGACTGAGTCTAAATCGTCAGTTCTAAATATACTTTCAGAAATGATAGGTCTATTTCAAGAGCATTATATTAACTTTCATTTAAAATTATTTATTAAAGTTAAATATTTATAAATTTCATATGAAAATAGCAAAAAAATCGACGAACTAAAAAATTTGTTGTATCTTTTCCATCTTTCTTAATCAGTAAGCTACGTTCATAAATAATTGATAGTGCTGCCCTCTGTTGTGTAAAATGAAAGATATTTTCAACTATCTTCATATTTTATAGTGATTATAAAAGACCTATACACCTGTTTCTAATCTATTATCATTATGTAAAATCTACATATTTTCTTGTCGTTAATACGAGGAATTTGATATTATAGCAGTGACAACAAACTTGTCTTATAATGGCTTTTGATTATTAACAAGTAATATTTATAAACTTTTAAAAGTACCACTATTTGGAAGGCAATCTATTTAGTACACATTTTCCTTTTACAGATGTCGCCAAATAACATCATAAACTGACACACACTTTAGTAATAATAATAAGATTGTTCCCAAATACCAATTCATTATTTATTGATACATTCCTAAAATAATTTTCATTTGAAAACGAATAAAATTAAAAGGCGCTTAATTCATAAACTATGAAATCGAGTTGGGTTGGGTTGGGTTGGGTTGATTTTTGACGGCCAATTATCTACACGAGGGATATAGGCCCGGGGGGAGTGCCCTCCGTGGGGGTCTTTCTAAGGGAACCTAATCCGTATTTACGCATGGAAGATCCACGGCTCGAAGAAAACCACGAAAACTCCGAACGATTAGGCCGACGGGCGCGATTGGGATCGAACCCAGCACCTCCCGTCTACCAGCTTCGAGAGCAGAACCTCTCGGCCACTGGTGGGGCCAACTATAAAATCGAAAAGCATTTTCAAGTTAGAGGATCTTTCAAAAAATTTAGTTCATCATAGTTATCAAAAAAAGCAGTTAAAGTTGGCATTTTGATTCAAATATCTCGACAAAACAACACAATAAAGTTAGTCAAGCGACAAAAATCGCTTATAATTCAAGATGTAATACATTTATCAAAAAATGAAAAACGCCACTCATTTTCAAATCATTTCAAAAGTCATGCTTGAAAATTCCATGCTTTAAAAAAGAACGCATGAATCTGTCTACGTTAAAAAGTAATTCAAAATATGCTTTTAATCATTCAAGCATAATAATATTAAGGCTTGTTCTCTAATCGAAAAGGGCAACTTTCTGACATAAGTTTTAATTTATTTTTGTTCGAAAATGCATGAAACTAGTAGATGTTGTTGTTCAGAAACTGTGTAATTGAGCTGTTTTTCCATTTTTTTTTTTTTTTTTTTTTTGCAAACGCAATAGATCTTTCAGAAAATAGTGTCAAAGTGGGAGTTTTGAACCGAATTTTCGCGCGAAGGAAGAAAGAACACTCAAGAGCGGGCGAAAAACGTGTTTGTCACGTGATCAAAATTGCTTATAACTCAATAGGTAATTGATTGATCAAAAAATGGAAAAACAGTTCAATTCCAAATCGCTTCCATGGCCAGGCCTTCCAATTTTATACCTTTCCGTTAAAAAATGAATGTGTAAATGTGTCAAGACGTTTTGCGCTTGTTGAGCAGAGCAGTTGAGAACAGCCTTAAGTAAAAACAACATTTTTATGGAACACGAATATACATTTATTAACCCTAAACTTATTTCCCGTCCTAAAGGGTGTTCTCAAATCCAAAAGGGCAACTTTCTGATATAAGTTTTAATTTATTTTTGTTCGAAAATGCATGAAGCTAGCTGGTGTTGTTGTTCAGAAACTATGTAATTGAGTTGTTTTTTCCTTTTTTTGCAAACGCAATAGATCTTTTAGAAAGTAATGTCAAAGTGGGCGTTTTGAACCGAATTTCCGTACCAATGAAGAAAGATACTCAAGAGCGGGCGAAAAACGTATTTGTCACGTGATCAAAATTCCTTATAACTGAATAGGTAATTGATTGATAAAAAATGAATGATTGACGGCCAATTATCAACACATGGAATATAGACCCTAAGGGGGGGGGGAGGAGTGCCCTCCGTGGGAGTCTTTCTAAGGGAACCTAATCCGTATTTACGCATGGAATCAAAAGAAAAAAAAAAATTTCAATTCCAAATCGCCTCCATGGCCAGGCTTTTCAATTACACATACCTTTCCGTTAAAAAATGAATTTGTAAATGTGTCAAAACGTTTTTCGCTTGTCAAGCAGCTCAGTTAAGAACAGCCTTTGTTTTTTTCATTTTTTGATCAATCAATTGCCTATTGAGTTATAAGGAATTTTGATCACGTGACAAACACGTTTTTCGCCCGCTCTTGAGTCTCTTTCTTCCTTCGCACGGAAATTCGGTTCAAAACGCCCACTTTGACATTATTTTCTGAAAGATCTATTGCGTTTGCAAAAAAAAAAAAAAAAGCTCAATTACATAGTTTCTGAACAACAACACCAGCTAGTTTCATGCATTTTCGAACAAAAATAAACTAAAACTTATGTCAGAAAGTTGTCCTTTTGGATTTGTGAACACCCTTAAACTCATTAGACTATATCACAAATAGTCCAATCACTATATAGAAAATTTAACCAACGATATGAAATAATATGGGGAGTAAGCAATGATAAATTCACTGGAGGCGAAAAAAAATACTGAAGTAAATGTTCTGTTTTCTCCATATAATGCTTAGAAGACACTATAACTTCGAGGGCATTAAGAGGCTACTTCAGTCAAATGGAAAGACGCATTCGCTAATGCTAATCCTATGGAAGAAATTTATAAAGATATCTCGGTTGCACTTCAATATTTTTAAATGATTTCTTTTGCATTGTATAGCTGAGATCGATCTGTACAAAGACCGTTGTTTACTTTTTCGATTTTATTTACAGGTATTTCTTATGAGGACACTTTCATTTTCGGAACCGGTTTCGAAAGTGAAAGCATCCTCATAAAAAATATCTATAATCAAAATCGAAAAAGTAAAAAACGGCCTGCATACAGATCAATCTCAGCTATACAATGCAAAAGAAATTATTTAAAAATATTGAAATGCGACCGAGATATCTTTATAAATTTCTTCCATAGGATTAGCATTAGCGAATGCGTCTTTCCATTTTACTGAAGTAGCCTCTTAACCCTTTCGAGGGCTGTGTCCTTTAAAAAGGACACCTAATTTTAATTCTAAAACTGACAAACGGCACCAAGAATATTTAATAAAAATTTCCTTTTATAACGTACGTGAAAATAAGCAATTTCGTATTTTCTAATAAATTCGTTTATAAATTCCGATACGAGTCCATTGTTTCATCAGTTTATAAATAGAATTACTCCGCGCCGGTAAGGGGCGACTTCAGTCAGGCGAAAAAACCCGTTCTCTAATGCTAATTCAATGAGAGAAATTTTCAAAGATATCTCGTTTGCATTTTAATATTTTTAAATGATTTTTTTTTTTTTTGCATTGAATAGCTGGTAGACTGGAAGACGGCAGCAGAGACAATCACCTCGTTGAGTTCACGGCTGAAATTCCAGAATTAGTTAAAACTCGATTCGCATATTAAAACGCAATCGATCTACCAAGTCATCTCTTGGTGGAAAACACCTGAAAACCCAATTTTAGTGGTTGACTCGTAGGCTTACCATTGTGTTTTCCTGCTCCCAGTCCTCCATGTTTTCATATTTTTGGGTGCAGGAAGACACAATGGTAAATCTACGAGTCAACCACTAAAATCGGGTTTTCAGACAGGTGTTTTCCGCCAAGATACGAATACGACTAGGCAGACCGATTGCGTGTTAATATACGAATATATTTTTAACTAATTTTGGAATTTCAGCCGTAAACTCGATGATGTGATTGTCTGTGCTGACGCCTCCCAGTCTATCCGGAAGATCTGTACTAATGCTGTTTTTTACTTTTTCGATTTTTTTTGCAGGTTTTTTTATGAGGACACTTTTACTTTCGAAACCGGTTCAACTGAAAGTGATCTAATTAAAATACCTGTAAACAAAATCAAAAAAATGCAAAACGACCTTTGTACAGACCTACTTCAGCTATCCAATGAAAAAAAAATCATTTAAAAATATTAAAATGCAGCCGAGATATCTTTAAAAATATCTTCCATTGAATCAGCATTAGCCAACGGGAGTTTTCAAGACCCTACTTCAATCACGCGAAAAGACCCGTTCGCTAATGGTATTCCTATGGAAGAAATTTATAAAGATATCTCGGTCGCATTTCAATATTTTTAGATGATTTTTTTTTTTTTTTTTTTTTTTTTTTTTTTTTTTTTTTTTTTTTCAGTGGCTAGCTGAGGTCGATCTGTATGCAGGACATTTTCTACTTTTTCAATTTCCTTCACAAGTATGTTTAATCAGGACACTTTCATTTTTAAAACCGGTTCCTAAAATGAAAGCATCCCCTTGAAAAAAATCCCCAATGAAAATCGAAAAAGTAAAAAACGGCCTTTTTACAGATTGACCTCAGCTAGCCACTGCTCAAAAAATCATCTAAAAATACTGAAATGCGACATATCTTTATAAATTTCTTCCATAGGAATAGCATTAGCGAACGGGTATTTTCCTGTGACTGAAGTGAGCCGTTAATCAAGCGGGGTTAGCAAAGAATAGTTATTAGGACAGAAAGGAAAACATTTCTGCAAATTAAGCATTAGATCCTTTGATGTACAGTGTGATTTCAAAAATCCGTCATCAAAGTCATTACCCCCCCCCCCCCTCTCACATTTTTTTAACACTTACAACGCATCGGGAAGCAGCCTTTTTACTTTTATTGTAGTTGTCAAGTCAAGTCAACACTGGGCTTAAGGCTGTTCTTAACTGCTCTGCTTAACAAGCGCAAAATGTTTTGACACATTTACAAATTCATTTTTTAACGGAAAGGTATAAAATTGGAAAGCCTGACCATGGAAGCGATTTCGAATTGAACTGTGTTTTCCATTTTTTGATAAATCAATTGCCTATTGAGTTATAAGGAATTTTGATCACGTGATAAACACGTTTTTTGCCCGTTCTTGAGTCTTTCTTCCTTTGCGCGGAAATTCGGTTCAAAACGCCCACTTTGACATTATTTTCTGAAAGATCTATTGCGTTTGCAAAAAAAACCCGGAAGAAACAGTTCGATGACATAGTTTCTGAACAACAACACCAGCTAGTTTCATGCATTTTCGAACAAAAATGAATTAAAACTTATGTCAGAAAGTAGCTCTTTTGGATTTAAGAACACCCTTAAGGTTGTTCTCAAATCCAAAGGGTCAACTTTCTGACATAAGTTTTAATTCATTTTTGTTCGCAAACGCATGAAACTAGAAGGTGTTGTTATTCAGAAACTATGTCATCGAACTGTTTTTTCTATTTTCTTGTAAACACAATAGATCTTTCAGAAAAAACTGCCAAAGTTGGCATTTTGTACCGAACTTCCGAACGAAAGAAGAAAATCCAGTCAGTAAGGGGACAAAAATGCAGTGTTACGTGATCAAAATCGCTTATAACTCAATAGGTAATTTATTAATTACAAAATGGAAAAAACAGTTCGATTCGAAATCGCTTCCATGGTCAGGTTTTCCAATTTCATATCAATCCGTTAAAAAATTAATTTGTAAATGTGTAAAAACGTTTTGCGCTTGTTGTGCAGTGCAGTGCAGTTGAGAACAGCCTTAAGAGAGAAAATAAAATACTGTTTGCAAATTAAAAACATCGAGATCGAAAGTGACGGATTAACAGACAGATATCGCTAACGTTGTGCTAAATAGAACCGCCGATAACTCTAGTACCAGCTCAGAGGAACGAGGAAGAGGAGGGAGCAGAAAAAAGTGTCCCTGTAAAAATACATAAATTTGTCTGGAGAATTAATGATCTGTTTTAGAGAAACAAGACAACATTTCCGAATTAGATGTTTTTCAGTTGTATAAAATCCAGGAAAAACATGTTAAAGAAAAAAATTGAAGCAAATAAAATGGACGTCAATGTTTCGGAAAATACACTAGGCGATTTGACTTCACTGTTTATTATATATATATATATATATTGTAGCATCTATAATATCAATTAAAGTAAGTTATATTTTTTTAATATTTAATTTTCTCTTTTCTCACATAAATATCACTTGGCTACGAATTTATATTAAATTATGACTAAAGGCGCCATTAAGGATATCGGATGTACAGTCGTGGAAAAAAAAAAGTAAACACCCCCTACTAACTCCTCAACAAATTATCGTAGACGAAAGTTACTGGTACCGAATAAAGTGTACTTTTGGAAATAAAGTGTACTTTTAAATGATGTATATAAAATTTTCTTAGGGGGGCATCTACATATTAAAAAGAATCCAAACTTCATTTTTTTCAATAGCAATACATAATTTTAACGAGATATTTCAAATCTTCGGTTCAAACTATGCCTAGACTCCAAATTTCAAGTCATTTGAATGATAAGTTTTTGAATTATAAACATTCAAAATTTAGTGCTTCTAATGTTAAATTACATTTTCATATTTTTATTTATAACTCCTGAAATTATGCTTCTAATGCGCTATTTTTTTTTTTTTTTTTTTTTTTTTTTTTTTTTTTTTTTTTGTAGCAATAATACTAATGTACCCAAAGATAAATACGCTGAATTTGCAATTTTTATAATTTTATGATATGAATTATGAAATTAATATTCGAAAAAATTACGAATTGCCTACAATTTTTTTGACGGATTTAGATTTATTAAGTCCTGCTTTATGGAAATCCAAAATTTCCCATTTTTCTACCAAGTAGTTTTCAAATTATGCTTAAAAAACAGCAAAAGGATGGCAAACTATGATAGAAGCGAGTAGATATTTTGAAATTTATTCTGCTGTCCTGTAATCTAAAAAGCTTCATTGACTTCTTGAGTGGCGCTTATGATGACTTGATCAAAAAAGGGGCTCTCTCGGTTAACAAACGAGTATGGAACTTCAATTTGGATTAGCCCTTAAAATACGCTCGTTTTAAAATAATTAATTTCTCAGAAACTTATGGTACGAATTGCATAAAAAATTATTTTTAGGCTAATTGAAGGGTCTAGAATTCATTTATGCTGTCAGAATTGTGTACTGCTATTGAAAAAAACAAAGTTATGGTTCGTTTTAATAAGTAGATGGCCCCCTAAGCAAATTTTATATGCATCATTTAAAAGTAAATTTTATTTCCAATCGTTCGGTACCAGTAACTTTCTTCTACGATAATTTGTTGAGGAGTTAGTAGGGAGTGTTTACTTTTTTTTTTTTTTTTTTTTCCACGACTGTACATGTGATATTTTTTTAAAAATCCGTCTTATTCTCGGTCGCTACGATGCCGGATTTTTCAGGTTACAATCTATAAGACAATCGCATTTTGATCCATTTATATTAAGATTTTTCACAATTTATTAAACACAAATCACTGATTGAAAAAGAATAAAGAATTTCATTCCAAACTATACAATTTTAGACAAACACGAGTATTTTGAAGTATTATTGAATTGGAGAGTAGGGCTAATGTTAATATCGGATCTATTTGTAGCTGTGGGTCATGGTTTACTTTTTTTCACAGTAACATCAACAACAATACCACTTGCCTAAAATACAAAATTTTCAATAAGAGGAAGAAACCACTTAAAAATCCAATGGGCAACTTTATGACACAAGTTTTAATTATTTTCGATCAAAAATGATGAAATTGGCAGGCGTTGTTATTCAGAAACTATGTAATCGAGAGACGTTTTCCAATTTTTGGTGAATGAAAAAGATTTTTCAGAAAATTCCGTCAAAGTTGGAGTTTTGAAACGAATTTCCGGACGAAAGGAGAAAAAGACAGCGAAAGAGAGGAGAAAAATCGGTTGTCACGTCACCCAGAATTGATTATAACTCGATAAGAAATTTATTTATCAAAAAAATTCCTGCCAGCTCGGGCTACAGGCAGAGGTAGATTTCGAAGTTAAGTACAAATTTCACCAACAAAAACCCGGTTTAACAATTTTATCTGGCCGCTTTTGACGAGTTTTTAATTTTATTCTTCTGTAAGAGCTGGTTTTATCAGAATCCTGTCAATACGATAATTTTTTCTTCAACCCCTATTTTTATTTAATGTGTTTTTGCTGTAAGAGTTGGTCCTATCAAAAACTTGCCAACATAAAAGTTGTAGATAATATTAAGATGATTTATAATGAATTTAAGCTGATTTGATATGTTGTGAATTGATGAAGTTATGAATTTTTTTCTTCTTCAATCCCCCCCCCCTTTTTAGGTGCGTTCGTAATTATATAAATACGTAGCACCTATAGTAGTCGTTCAGTCCGTCCGTATATAACAGAGCAAAAACTACCGAACTGAATGGTCTTAAATTTCAAATATATAATTGTTGCGAAATTTTGTCGAGTCATTTCAAATTTTATGAAAATCGGATGTATAGTTTAATTACAGGGACAGTCTAAAGTTTTCCGTTACATTAAGGCTGTTCTCAAATCCAAAGGGCCAACTTTCTGACATAAGCTTTAATTCATTTTTGCTCGGAAACGTATGAAACTAGAAGGTGTTGTTATTCAGAAACTATGTCATCAAACTGTATTTTCCGTTTTCTTGTAAACGCAATAGATCTTTCAGAAAATACTGTCAAAATTGGCATTTTGAACTGAACTTTCGAACGAAAGAAGAAAATCCAGTCAGTAAGGGGAGAAAAATGCCGTGATCAAAATCGCTTATAACTCAATAGGTAATTGATGTATCAAAAAATGGAAAACACAGTTCGATTCCAAATCGCTTCCATGGTCAGGCTTTCCAATTTTATATCTTTCCGATAAAAAATGAATTTGTAAATGTGTCAAAACGTTTTGCGCTTGTTGAGCGGAGCAGTTAAGAACAGCCTTAAGGCCAATGAGAAAAAATGATTTCAAGTGCATTTTAATGATGTTACAGCCTTTCGAACAGAATGAATTTGATATGCACTTATGAAGTACATTAAAATATACACCCCCCCCCCTTTTTTTTTTTTTTTTTTTTTTTTTTTTTTTTTGGCGTTAAGAGTTGGTACTATCAAAAACTTATAGATATTATTAAGATTTATAATAAGTTTAAGTGAATTTGATATCTTGAAAATTGACAAGTTATGATTTTTTTTCTCCCCAAAACCCCCCCTTTTTCGCCCCTTGAGCCCATTTTTAATTTTATCAAAATTCTGTGACACATCAATTTTTGGCCCTTTTCCTAGAAGTAATAATAACTTTAAATTTTATTTTCAAGAAGGTATAAAATTGGATTTGATATGTACAGTAAAACCTCGGTTATCCGAAAGGCATGGGACCAAAGCATTTTCTGTTAACCGGGGTTCCATAGGAATTTTCGGATAACCGGGGTTCCATAAGAATTTTCGAATAACTGGGAGGCTTATGGTGAAAACTTGTTTGATGAAAAGCTGTGATCAATATGTTGAAATACAAGAAGATGCAACAGTATCAAAGTTTTGTTATTTAAAAGGTGGCGTGGTAAAGCAGCATTGAAACGATGCAAAGTTGAAAAACAAAAGAAAATCACAATATATTTTGTAAAAAAATTAAGTGTCGTACGTGTCTATCTAATAAAGTGCCCGAAATTACACAATGGACAAAATAAGTAAGTTGACTCTGTTTATTTATTTCATAAAGAACGTGCTTTTTTAACACTATTTCTACCAGTGTCCAATAACACCTTTCAAAGTTTTGATTTTTACTTATTTTCCTTTTAATTTTTAAAAGATAATAAGTATTAAAACAACTCTTCAATGTACTAAAAATGATTCGAAATTGTTTTGATCTAAAACTTACAAATAAAATAGTAATCATAAATTAAAATATGTTAAAAGGTGTCGTTTGACATCAGTCAAAATAGTGTTGAAAATAAAATTTTTCACATTTAAAAACGACTTTGAGGAATTTTAAGGCCTTTCGGTTAAGCCGATTTTCGGATAACCGGGATTCTATTGTATTATATTTAAGAAGTTTTGAGGTTTTTTCGGTTTTCACAAAACGCCTCATTATTTCCATGCCCTTGGTCCGATTTTGCTCATTAACGAACTTGACCGAGATTTTCTACCCTTTGATTTTATGTATCAGTTTGGGAGAGATTTGTGCAGAATTATGGAAGTTATCGTGTCCATAAAAAAATTATATATATGTATATAGATAGATAGATAGATAGACAGATATATAGATAGACTGATATACATATATAAAGTTTTGAACTGGAGGGTGGTTTTGGGTTCGAGGGATCATGATCGTCGTAGATTTACAAAAGTTTTTCAGAAACTTCAACATAGGAGAGAATGTAACTAAGGTAGTATTTCTTACGAAATCTACCTAAAAAAAAATGATTTCGATTCCAAATGCGTCTATAGAGAGCTCTGCCAATTTTGTGCCTTGATGTTTAAAAATGAGTTAGTAAATGTGTCAGAAAGTTTCAGGCTTGTTGAGCATAAGGCTGCTCTCAAATCTAAAGGGGCAACTTTATGACATAAGTTTTAATTCATTTTTGTTCAGAAACGCATGAAATTTAACAGGTGTTGTTATTTTTGTTTTAAAGTTTGATTTCATATAAATTAACCTTAGATTTTTATGTTTTGATAGAAATATATTATTTTTGGTTAATTTAAAATTTCATTACATATATCAAGTTTTAATTTATTCATGATGCTTGTCGATTGTTCCCCTGTTATAATACGTGCAGAACACAGTATTTAACCGCCTAGTTATGTGTCTACTTTCTATAAATTTTAATTATGTGTAGTGTAGCAACAAATCAGTTAAAGCGGTTCTCAAATTTCCTGCCGAACAACACGAAACTTTCTAACACATTTCTGACTCATTTTTAAACGCAAAGGCATAAAACTGGACAGAGACCCGACTATTGAAGCGATTTGGAATCGAATAGCGTTTCACATATTTTGATAAATAAATTACTTATCAAGTTATAAGTGACAGGTTTTTCTCCTCTGCCGTAGAGTCGCGCCCGGGAATTATGTTCAAATGCCAACTTTAACAGTATTTTCTAAAAGATCTTCAGCCTTTACCCAAAAGTAGAAAACGCTATTCGATTAGTTTCTGAATAAGGAAACTGCCAATTTTATACGCTTTCGAACAAAAATGAATTCAGAAATGGGCCAGAAAGTAATTCCTTTGGATTTAAGAACAGCCTTAATTGCATACTTGACCTTAGTTGGAAAATAGTCACTTTTTCAAACTGCTGTAATAGGATAGGACTGATATGAATTGATGCCACATGATAATCTGAAACTTAGAATTCTTTAATATTGTTACCCCTACTATCCTTAAATACCAGATCATAATTTAATAATAGGTACATCTCCATTATAACCATTGTCTTTAAGCAATTTAAGCTGATTAATGTAACTTGACGGCAACTGGAATTCTTCTGCACCATGAATGATGACAGTTTTGTAGACTGCGGAGGGTAAACTGTATTCATCTGTTGTATGTAGCATCTGGTAAGATTTGCATAACAATTCAGAACCATCAAGTTTTTCAACTTTTACTTCAATTGGTTTATACCCAGCTTCTTGTCTTTAAGAAAGGAGAAAGAAAGCATGAAATTAACAAAAACATAGCGTGTGCAATAAAAATCAAGAATTATATTAAAAATATAACTGAATTTATGTATAATGAGCACAGTAGATGTCAGTTAATATTATCACGGATGATGTTATCAATCGCTTGGTGCTACCGAAACCAGTCGGGAACGACCGCCTGCAGTTGATTATATACCAAATTCACTCACTTTACTTGACATGATTTTCTTATCCAAAGGGGCAAATTTATGACACAAGTTTCAATACATTTTTGTTCGAAAACGCAAGAAACTGGCAGGTGTTGCTATTCAGAAACTATACCATCGAAAGACGTTTTCCATTTTTTGGTGAACAGAAAAGATCTTTCAGAAATACTTTCAGTTGGCGTTTTGAACAAAATTTCCGGACGAAAGGAGAAAATACAGCCAAAGAGAGGAGAAAAACAGGTTGCCACGTGACCTAAAATCGCTTATAAATCAATAAATTATTTATTTATCAAAAAATGGAAAACGCCTTTCGATTCCAAATCGCTTCCATAATCAGCCCTGCCAATTTTGTGTTTTACGTTTAAAAATGAGTATCAGAAAGTTTTGTTGAGCATTGCACTTGAGAACCGCCTTAAAGCTGTTCTCAAATCCAAAAGGCCGACTTTATGACACAAGTTTTAATTTATTTTTGTTCGGAAATGCATGAAACTAGCAGGCGTTGCTGTTCGGTAACTATGTAATCAGGCTGTGTTTTCCGTTTTTTTGCAAACGCAATAGATCTTTTAGAAAATAGTGTCAAAGTGGGCGTTTTGAACCGAATTTCCGCGCGAAAGTAGAATAATTACTCAAAGAAGGGTGAAAAGCATCTTTGTCACATGATCAAAATCGCTTACAACTCAATAGGTAATTTATTTATCAAAAAATAGAAAACGCAGTTCGATTCCAAATCGCTTCGATAGTCAGGTTTTCCAATTTTATATCTTTCCGTTAAAAAAAATTAATTTGTAAATGTGTCAAAACGTTTTTCGCTTGTTGAGCAGAACATATTCTCAAATCCAAAAGGACAACTTTCTGATATAAGTTTTAATTTATTTTTGTTCGAAAATGCATGCAACTAGCTGGTGTTTTTGTTCAGAAATTATGTAATTGAGCTGTTTTTTCCATTTTTTGCAAACGCAATAGATCTTTCAGAAAATAGTGTCAAAGTGGGCGTTTTAAACCGAATTTCCGAGCGAAGGAAGAAAGAGCGCTCAAGAGTGGGCGAAAAACGTGTTTGTCACGTGATCAAAATTGCTTATAACTGAATAGGTAATTGACTAATCAAAAAAATGGAAAAAACAGTTCAATTCCAAATCGCTTCCATGGTCAGGCTCTCCAATTTTATACCTTTCCGTTAAAAAATAAATTTGTAAATGTGTCAAAACGTTTTGCGCTTGTTGAACAGAGCAGTTAAGAACAGCCTTAAGGTGGTTCTCAAGTCCACTGCTCATTGCTCAACAAGCCCGAAACTTTCTGACACATTTTTAAACGTAATGACGCGAAATTGACAGACCTGACAATGGAAGTGATTTGAAATCGAAAGACGTTTCCCATTTTTTGGTAAATAAATAATTTTACATCTTTCCGTTAAAAAAGGAATTTGTAAATATGTCAAAATGTTTTGCGCTTGTTGTGCAGAGCAGTTAACAGCCGTAAACAATCCAGTAACAATTCAAAAATGCTTTGCCAACGCCGAATTTTGTGAAGTTTAAAAAGAGGAGAACTGAAAACTTTAGAAAACTCCAGAAAGTGTCGTCTATGATATGGCGAGAGAAGATTACGTGCCCTGGATGGATTGTAGCTGCGAAGTTACCAGAAACTGAAATTTGCCAACGAGTTTGTGAAGAAATAAGAAAATTATGATAAGATGAGTGCGACGAGGAGAGAAAATTTAACTGAAAAACTACCTATAAATGAGGAAATGATGAATGTAATGAAATTTTTGAAATGAGGTTTACAATGTAGCTTGGGCAATGCAATTTTCAAAAAACAAAATGAGCATGAAAAATTCCTTAAAGATCTTTTAATGTAGAACTGTAAATATATATATACATGAGGACGAGAGTTTCAAAACTCGCCTTATCCAGAATATCAAATTTTGGGAAATCGCGAAAAACCTCTGATTACGTCCATTATGGTTTTCATTGTAAACCAAGATTTTACAATGCCAGAAATGCACAATAAAACTAGTTTTTTTTCCCCTTCAGATTGTAATATTTTTTTCGGTGCAAGTTGACCAATAGAATAGATTGATAGAGAAAACACGATTTTTTAAA
Organism: Maratus speciosus; assembly: GCA_963932465.1. Classification (NCBI taxonomy): domain Eukaryota; kingdom Metazoa; phylum Arthropoda; class Arachnida; order Araneae; family Salticidae; genus Maratus; species Maratus speciosus. The sequence goes on from OZ010788.1 coordinate 234,637,825, forward strand.
TTTTGGATAAGGCGAGTTTTGAAACTCACGTCCTCATATATTATAGTCAACTTTTTTGTAATTATAAACCATTTTAACAAATGAAAAATTAACCACAAAAATGAAATCATTTATGACACCATAAAACTGATTATCCAAAATGCTGTATATTAAACTGTAATAATTGAAAATGTAATAGAAAAAATTAGGAATGTACATTTTAGGAATGTACGAAAACATGAATAAGATTTGAAACTTATATTGCAAAACTTTCGCCAGGGACATTATTTCCAAATATGAGTAAAACGCAGTTCATTTCTGATTGAGACTAGCAAGCTAAGCTTTGAAGGCTAATTCTCAAAATGCCCTATCGGTTAAGATATAAACAAAACATACGTATATACTACACTATATACTATATGGCCAAAGATCATAATTCTGAAAATTATCGTTAATAGAATAAGCTCAAAATCCGTTGTTTCCAAAATGAAGTAAAAAGATGAGGGGTTGTATCCATATACCCATTGATTAGTACCCTTATAGCATACACAATATTGTACGTACTACTGTATTTTGATACAGCCCCTCATCTTTTTGGAATAACGGATTTTAAGCTTATTCTATAAACGATAATTTTCAGACTTTTCAAACTATATTTTTGAGATTTTCACAAAAGTTGCTCTATGCATTTAGCTAACACATTATGCAAATTCTATTTTGTTTATATTCGGGCATGCGCAGTGAATCATTATTTAGTAAAACTGCTCATTTTTCATACAATTTTTATTATTTTTTCATTCTGATTGCAGGGTATTGTGCACAATGTTATTTGTCATATTTTCTGAAAGGAACTTTTTTTTTTTTTTAACATATATTAAGAACTCTACATAAGCAAAAAAAATTTGGCAAAATTTGGGACTCTTTTTATAAAAACTTTAATTTATCTGCGAATATACATGCTATTCTCATAAAAATGAACACAATTTATAACAATAAGGCACTTAATCATAATCTACAGTTTGAACGCTTTTGCTACATTAGTTTTTACAGCGTTGTCCAAAAGATATTCGTTATTTTTCAATTTGTTGGCTATTCCCTATGGGGTTTTGGGAAAAAATCTTCACGGAAATATATGACCTGTACTATTATGTTTACACACCTGGAGTTTCAGGATAATTCCTCGTGTATTTTTCTAGATATTTAAGAAAACGTCAAAAATCGCAAGTGGCCGGTCACATTTGGCCATATAGTGTATATCTTGAATTCTTTCAAAAATAATTTTTAGTTTTAATATATTAGTTTTTGATGTAAAAATAATTACATCAAGGATAAGTTACCATTTTCTTAATAGTAATACATCACATTTTACTACTAAGTATTTTACTTAATGGTTTATTGTTATCAATCAAATACTCGTGATCACATGTTGATCACATTAAACGGCATTTACTGTATAGACAATGAAAGACTTGAATCTTAGACTAAAATATTAAATATAAATTTATTACATATCTCTATGGCTGCTCTCAAAAGAAATTTACCAAAATATTATAAAAACTTAATGAAAAGTTTATATTTAAATCCAAATTTTTAATAACTTTTTAAGGTTTAGAGAAGTCAAAGGTCCAGTAAAACAGATGGATAGCAACAGATTTAGATAGTTTGTGGTCAAAGATGAATAGGCACAGGTCCTTCTTTTAAAAAAGTTGAAAATTTAGTATATCATTCCAAATATTTTCAACTTCTTAGCTCATACTTTTCAGCCTGTTTCCACCAGACATTTCAGAGGAAAGGGGGGGGGGAGCAATCATTTATTTAAAAGCGAATTTTAATGCAATAAATAAGTAAACAGAATAAAAATGGTAAAAAACAAGTTGTCAATGAATTAAAATACTCAGACTTGAAAATGCAGACTTACGTATTTGAATACCTCAAATCCAAAAGGGCAACTTTATGACATAAGTTTTAATTTATTTTTTCTCAGAAACTATGTAATCAAACTGTTTTTTCCGTTTTTTTGCAAACGCAATAGATCTTTCAGAAAATAGTGTCAAAGTGGGCGTTTTGAATCGAATTTCAGTGCGAGGCATATTTTCAGGGCATATCTTACTATTTATTTTTAACAACTATATATGTTAATTTACTTTATTAATATCCATGTTGTATAAATTAGAACTAAAATCTTATGAAATTTATTTAAAATCATGTTTCAGATGCCCATTTTTATAGCCAATTAATAATTAATATACCAGAAAAGTATCATAAATAGCAGATATGATTAAAAGAAATCTGGCCGTTTTTAGAAAAGGCCGGCTTTTTTGCAGCCCTGATCAGACATGACTATGAGATACTCAGCCTACGAACGTCATGAATAGGTCACGAAATTTGCAACTTTTGTGATCTATAGCGATAAGAAATTTCTCATTAGTGATTTTCTTCAAGTAAAGGTAAAGCGTTAATTGTTTCGGATTGCGTTTTCACTATTATGAGGTGGGTTCGTGTTAATACTATTTTTCAAAGAAATCCTGAATATTTTTCAGATGAAAAAGCTACATATTTGAACATTAATGGATACTATATGTATATTTTAATTTTTCTACATAAAAGGTAAAGTTTATATTAACCCTCTCGCTGCGCAACCCGAGATTTTCTCGGGGATGCTTTATTTCCGTCTAATTAATCCTCTTGATTATTCCCACCAGTTATTTTTTCATTTTAAATTTTGCCTTATTTAACGGAGCATTTTACCGATTAAATTAGACAAAAAATTTAGTTTTGAAAAACCGGTTACAAAGGTTACGCACTTTTCGAAGCTATTTTGATAAAACAATTACGCAGCGTGAGGGTTAAAGATATAATTGCAGACTTCTTTTACAATAATTGTATTAAAATATGGATTTATTTTCTTAAGTTTTTCGGATTGTGCTTTATCTCTTTCGGTCGGAGTCGGGATGACCTGGGTTTTAACAAGGAAGCCCTGAATATTTTTCAAATGAAAAACTATAGATTTGACTATTAATAGTGGCCCATAGTAATAACCCATGTGTTCATTTCTGTACATAAAGGATAAAATTATAAACGTGTTAAAATATCAAGTAATTTTCTTTCACTTTTTGATGTGGTGGAAGTCTATCGGTTTTTGGGTTGAAGAAATTGTTTTGTCGGATGCACGCAGACTCCATTCCTAGGAGGTGAAGAATTTTGAGAGTGTACCATATATAATATGATTTAATAAAGCAAATAATTCAATATTTTGATAACATTGCAATGATTGCAGTAAATATAACGTGACACTAATAATAAAAAAAATGTAAGAAAGTAATATAATTAAGAACTTGAATTATACTCGCCCTTTCATCCTCCTCCCTCCTCCCCCCCCCCCGCAAAAAAAAAAAAAAAAACTATCTGAAAAACTCCACCTCTGAATTTTTAGCCATGAGGGGACTAGTTTTCCTATGATCTAGTTGTACACAGCTGAGAAGCAATTGATAAAAGAAAATGTCTCTCATGTATTTTTTAAATTATCCAAAGTATGATATATGTCTCAACTTAAGAAAGTTCGAATAGGAAATTTTTTGGATAATTATTAATTTCTATGCATAAGGCATTTATTTAATGCATATGTTTTTATTGCAATCAAATCTGATGAATTATTTTAGCGTTTGAGCAATTTTTTAATTTTCGTTTGAGTCTGACAATTGATGGCTGATACATTTTCTGAAAAATCAAATTCCTTGGGGGGGGGGGGGGGCTATTGCCTCCTCCAGCCCCCCTCAAATGGTGCCCCTGGAGAGTTATCTGTCATAGCCTTCAATTTTGAAAATTGCCAACTGTCAGAATATTAGCATCAGATACATGATCGTTTTTTGAAAATCAATTTCTTTGTCAACCAACTTTCTTTCACAAGTAAATTGAGAGCTAACACATTGTGTCTGCTCACCAAGCAAGTGTGTCGCAACCACAAAATGAGTCAAAGTGCTCACATCCCTGTTGACTACAAGTATACATCTGTTTCAAAATCTTGTCTCTCCTTGAATTTACTTCTGTGGGCAGTCATACACTAATTAAGAAAACTAATAAAAAGAAAGTTACCTATCTAATTTAACTTCTTCATCTTTCGATATTTCCCACACAACACCCCAAACAACATCACTTACACTTTCAATAATAGTGGCAGGAGCTCCTTTCCAGCCATCTCCATAACCTTTAAAAGCTAATTTGAAATTCTAAAAAAAAAAAAAAAAGAATTTTAATACATAAATTAATAAAACCTAAATGAAAACAAATAAGGATAACTAATACAATATAATTGTTCTGAATAAAAAACTTGTTTAGAATAATTCTAGTTGTAGGTAACTGAATTAGTAAGTAATGGGAGGGAAAGAAACATACACTGTGCTTTTATCAGTCAATTATTGTATTATTAGATTATACTCATTTAGAAGGTAGGGTGACCCCTTTAGCAATTGATCAAATTTTTGAAATGTTGCACCATTTCAGGCGGAAATGAGTTTTATACGTGGCACAATACATAATATTTTAATTTGAATATTGGTGCACCTGTTGTCACATTGTTGTTTGCTGTAAGAAGAGCCATTTTATGAATTTTTCTAATTATAAAGTGAAAAAAATTAGTTTTTGATTAACTGGAGACAATTACAGTAAGTTAAAAGAATCCACTTCCATCTTAAAGGTGTTCTCAAATCGAAAATGTCAACTTTCTGACATAAGTTTTAATTTATTTTTGTTCGAAAATGCATCAAACTAGCTGGTGTTGTTGTTCAGAAACTATGTCATTGAGCTGTTTTTTTCCATTTTTTTGCAAACGCAATAGATCTTTCGGTATGATCCATGTCAATTCAGGCAGCCAAAGAAAAAATCTTACCTTCAGAGTCTCAGAAGTTTTTGAATTGAACATATGTTAAAATTCAATAAAAAATAAGATACTTGTATATTTTGGTTTTGCCCAAAACAATTCCTGGCCCGAGATACAGGCCGCCAAAGATGGCATTCTGGGCACCATTTCCAATTCGCCATTTTCGATAAAAATTTTAAAGTGCTCTATCTCTAGAACGGTGCAAGATATTTTGTTGCGTTTTTTTTTTTATTTTAAAGATAATATTCTTCTGTTTAAAATGATATACCCAATTTTGAAAAATGTATTCAACTTTTCTTGTGGCAACCTTTTGAAAAAATAAATTTTTTTTCAAAAAAAATTTTTTTTTCGAAAATGCCAATCCTAAAAATTTTGATTTTTTTTCTGTTGATCAATACCATTGGGAACTATCTTCACTGTAAAGGAGAACTTCCACTTTTGAGTTTAACAAATTTTAGAAACATTTAAAAAATTCAGAGAATTTTACAGGAACTGTATACATACAGTTCCAGTAAAAGTCACTGAATTTTTGCTTATTTGTATCATATTTGTAAGGATAAGCCTACTATATATCCTAAACAAGTTAGATATTGCAATATCAAATGTGGCAAATGAGGTGCGTGCATAGTATTAACTAGTTTTATAAATATTCAGATCTTGGTGCAATAAGTGTTACACTCTTGGGTAAAAAGGCATGAATACAAAATTTACTATAATACCATATATTAAATTCAGTAATACGGAAGTAAAATGAATCTATCTTAAAAGGACTTAATCGCCATGGCAACCTAGAATCATTCATTGCCTATCATGGTATATCATTGAATCAGTTATGTATTATAGGATTTTTAAATAGAATGAAGAAAACTTTTATTAATGTCTTTTATGTTTTAATTTGATTTTCACAGCATTTAAAGTGATACATACTTTATTGCAGATGTTTACAAAAAATTACTTCCTGTGTCATAGAAAGTGCATAGTGTTTACAGGGGCACACAAAAGATTTAGGATAGTTTACCTTATTAGAAATACTGTACATTAGCGATGATTTCTAGAGGTGCATTTTTAGTTGCGATATGAGTTTTTAAGTTTAATTAAATATTTCCATATTACGTTGTGTGTATAAAGGCTGTAGATCATATACAGGGCTACACAAAAGAAATCGTAAGGGTATTGCTGGAAGTGCATTTTTAGTTGTGTTTGAGTTTTTAAGTTTAACTAAATTTTTCCATATTACGTTGTGTGCATAAATGCTGTAGATCATATACAGGGCTACACAAAAGAAATCTTAAGGGTTTACTGAGTATGAATGAAAGTAGCTTAAAGGTGATTTTTAAATGAGTTATGCATTTTTACGCTGAACTACATTTAGTATACTAAGATATGTTTGGAGAATATAGATAAAATGATATACAGGTCCACGCAAAGAATTAGATACATGGCCGTCTATGGATGATAATCTCTGGAAGTGTGATTTCACTGGTTTTAAGGATGTTTTAATCTTAATTAAATATTAGCTAAATAGTGGCATGTATATAAAGATAGTAGATAAAATACAGGGTTGTATGAAAGTATTCAAGTATGCTTCCGTCTATTGACATAAATTTCTAAAAGTGAAATTCCGACCTATTTATGTGTTTTTAACAATTTCCAATATAGTTGAAAGTCTTTATGGATTTGATTTGTCTGCCCAACTGTCTGAACTCTAACTTGTATTAATATAATTTGTATTGCTGTGTAATTGATATATGTTATTGAGATTGTTTTACTATGTTCGGTATTGAAAATAAAGTATGTATCACTTCAAATGCTATGAAAATCAAATTAAACATAAAAGACATTAATAAAAGTTTTCTTCATTCTATTTAAAAATCCTATAATACATAATTGATTCAATGATATACCATGATAGGCAATGATTCTAGGTTGCCATGGCGATTAAGTCCTTTTAAGATAGATTCATATTACTTCCGTATAACTGAATTTAATATATGGTATAATAGTAAATTTTGTATTCATGCCTTTTTGCCCAAGAGTGTAACACTTATTGCACCAAGATCTGAATATTTATAAAACTAGTTAATACTATGCACGCACCTCATTTGTCACATTTGATATTGCAATTTCTAACTTGTTTAGGATATATAGTAGGCTTATCCTTACAAATATGATACTATATAAGCAAAAATTCAGTGACTTTTACTGGAACTGTATGTATACAATTCCTGTAAAATTCTCTGAATTTTTTAAATGTTTCTAAAATTTGTTAAACTCAAAAGTGGAAGTTCTTCTTTACAGTGAAGATAGTTCCCAATGGTATTCATCAACAGCAAAAAAATCAAAATTTTTAGGATTGGCATTTTCGAAAAAAAAATTTTTTTTCAAAAGATTGCCACAAGAAAAGTTGAATACATTTTTCAAAATTGGGTATATCATTTTAAACAGAAGACTATTATCTTTAAAATAAAATAAACCGCAACAAAATATCTTGCACCGTTCTAGAGATAGAGCACTTTAAAATTTTTATCGAAAATCGCGAATGAGAAAGGATGCCGGGGATGTCATCTTTGGCGGCCTGTATCTCGGACCAGGAATTTTTTTGGGCAAAAGGAAAATATACAAGTATCTTACTTTTTCTTAAATTTTAACATATGTTAAATTCAAAAACTTCTGAGACTATGAAGGTAACCCCCCTGCCTGAGTTGATATGGATTCAGCCTTTCAGAAAATAATGTCAAAGTGGGCATTTTGAACTGAATTTCCGCGCGAAAGTAGAAAAATCACTCAAGAGCGGACGAAAAACGGGGTTGTCACGTGATCGATATCGCTTATAACTCAATGAGTAATTGATTGATCAAAAAATGGAAAAATCAGTTCAATTCCAAATCGCTTCCATGGCCAGGCTTTCCAATTTTATATCTTTCGGTTAAAAAATGAATTTGTAAATATGTCAAAACGTTTTTCGCTTGTTGAGCAGAGCAGTTAAGAACAGCCTTAATTATTTCAACTAATATTTTTATAAAAAATATTATGATATACAGCCCGAGGATGATATTTTAAAGATTAGATTTTAGATTGATTTCTTTTGCCTGATAAACCACTGGGAAAAGGGCAATTAAAAAGACTATTTATTTATAATTTTGTTGCTATTTAATTTCGGCGGATTTCAAGCAATCATGTTACTTCTAAAACTTAAAAGGAAAGAAATATTATAAAAACCCTGCAGCACTGAATTTATTTGATCAACTACTGGCAGAGTCACCCTATAGTCAAAATAAATCATTTAGAAATTTATCATTTAAAAATTCATTTATCATAATATTCTTAATAACGACTGGTGTACAGTTCTTTTTTTTCATGAAGTTGGTAACAAATATTTTCCATAATTTTTTTCTTTAAAATTTTATAGCTCAATTTATTTCTATTTTTCGTTGTATACTTTATATTTTTCATGATTACACTAATACAACAAACTCATGAATATGCACTTTTCCCCCTTTATTTATTTTGTTAGCTTCTCTATTTTGTGAAGTACATGCTGAGAGCTGACACACTGTGCTAAGTGTTATCAAGCTGAAAATTATTAAATTAGCGATTTTGTTACTTAACATTTTCATGTTATCATTACATATAATTATAATACGATTATATTTATAAAGGTCTGATGTGACACTATCAACTATTTTATTATTTATTATATCTAATTTCTATTAGTAATATTTAAGGATGAAATGGATTTTTAGAATAAAAGAACGTGGCAATTCCAAGCCAATTTTACCCTTTTTAGTATTTTATCTTTTACATCAATCAGGTAATACATAATATATTTTCTGACAGTATTAAACCTAATATATTTTTTATATTTGCAATGCATTTTATACAATCTTGAATTGTCAAAATGAATAAAATCCACTACAATCATCATAGCTTCTTTTTATGTGTGTATTTGTTTGTCTGTTACATATTTGATGTTGGTCTGTTACATGTAAGATTATATATTTTTCATAGTTATGTTGTAGCAACAGTGAAATTTTGTGAAAGAAATATGTTTCTGAACTCCATCTGAATGAATATACATTTTTGTTATAGTAAATTGTATGTTATTTTATAAGAAAAAAATAAAATAAAAATAAGGTATCCGAAAAGCATGGTAATTCCTTTTTGTCTGTTACAATACCATTTTTTAATCATAATTATTTACATTAAATAATTTATTCATAACTATACTAATTTATCTTCTAATATCATATGCTAATTATAGCCGTCTTTGAATTACATAATTATTATTTTAACTAAAGTAGAGCCAGTTTTTTCTCTATGACTGTTTGTTACAATGGAATTGCCCAACTGTACAACTAAACTGTTACCCAAACCCATTATTTTACTAAATTTTTGAATAAGAGAAATTAATAAATGTTATAACTGATTTATTATGAAATAAATGTGATTTCGTTTAAAAGCAGCTTTACATTTCAAAAAATTAAGCAAGAAAAAAACTTCCACTTTCTTCCTCATACACCAAACTGAAAAAAGTAACCATTCTCCACAAAATCACCTTTAATTTAGCAATGCATTTTTGTTTAGCCGAGGGACAGTTTATATGCATACGTTTAGTAAGCATATTACTACCATAAGCAAAATATGAAAACGACATAAGGCCTTTTATTTTATTCTATGAAACAAGTTTCACTTGATAACTAACAAAAATAAAACTATGATGAATCTTCCCTGTTTAAGGATTAGCTCGTACAATGAAACAAAAGTACAAGTATAATAAAAAACGCAGTTTCTGCCAAAATAAAGGTAAACAAAAACAAACCAGTTGGTTGGATGGTTGCATAGATGGTTTGTATACGTCTTTAGAATAAAAGGTTTCTCTTAGTATAACAACCGACCCAATTTCAGTACGCATGTCTTTTACAGAAAAGAATCGTTGCCTAGTTAAGGATATGAAAATTTTATGCGTTGTAAAATAAACAAACAAACTTCTTGTTAAACGTGATCTAGAGTTATTATGATATAATATGTTTAAAAATACATTTCAAAGTGGATTTTTATCAATTTTATACAGCGTTGGAAGCAAGCCATTACAGATATGGGACAAAAAGGTCTTGTATTAATTGCTTACAACTTTTAGTCTGCCATTAGTTCCATCGTGTTGCACTCTTGCAATAATAATAAAAGATCACAAAACATAAACATCTACTTTTTGAATTTTTATTTTTATTTTTTGATGGTTATTCACGCAACCTTATGTTAGAAACTTAAGATTTTCATTTCAATTTCAACAAACTCAAAAAGATAGTTCTTAGTTTAACAGATCGTAGGGGGAAAAAAAAAGAAGTCCTTTAATCAAGCATAAAAATAAAATTCAAATGACATTTTTATTGTAGGTTATGCTCAAGTGAAACTAATATAACTGCTTCATTTGTTGTTTTTTACTGTGTGTACTATGCATGTTAATATAGTGTAGAAACTTCAACATGAAAATTTGAGAATGTGTTTTAATCCACAGTACAAATCGAGAAAAGATGTTACGAGGGAATCTCATGGAACCAGATAAAAATTAGTTTTAGACACGTTTCTGCCATAGTAATGTAAAATTGTATGGCATCTAGGCATTCCTCAAGGGATCACATTTCCAGTAGCAGAAATTTCTCCAACTGTCTGCGACAGATAATTCAGGGGCAAAAAATAATCTGCAGGTTAAATATTTTTATAACTGAAGCGTTAATTAAACAATCACTTACATGTAGCGTTTTTAGGCATATTATAAATTTTTATTAATAATAATAATCTTAACTTTTTGTATTAAGTAATAAAGAGCTAAGCATAATACGAAGCAAAATAAAGGTTCGATGAAAAAGAATCTGCAAAAGAGAAAAGAAAATCTGCGACTCCTGTTTCGAACTTTCTGCTATCGGGATCACATTTATATTCCCATTTAAGGCTGTTCTTGAATCAAAAAGGGCAACTTTCTGACATAAGTTTTAATTTATTTTTGTTCGAAAATGTATAAAACTAGCTGGTGTTGTTGTTCAGAAACTATGTAATTGAGCTGTTTTTTCCATTTTTTTGCAAACGCAATAGATCTTTCAGAAAATGTTGTCAAAGCGGGCATTTTGAACTGAATTTCCGCTCGAAGGAAGAAAAAGCACTCAAGAGCGGGCAAAAAATGTGTTTGTCACTGATCAAAATGGCGTATAACTCAATAGGTAATTGATTGAATAAAAAATGGAAAAACAGTTCAATTCCAAATCCCTTCTATGGCCAGGCTTTCCAATTTTATACCTTTTTGTTAAAAAATGAATTAGTAAATGTGCCAAAACGTTTTGCGCTTGTTGAGCAGGGCAGTTAAGAACAGCCTTAAAACAGGTTTTGTTTTCTCAATTTTTAATGTATTACTTAATTTTTTTTATTTTTAAAAAATCTTAATCCCTATTTCTCTCATTTCTTTAGGATCTATTGTGTTGTGTTATGTAAGATATTACAACATTTCAATTTTCTTATAGGTTAGAAATGGTCATATTAAAAGAATCACAGATAATGACATCCAATCTCTTGTCTTAGAGATTATTGGGAACAATGTCAGGTATGTATTGTTTTTTCTGATGTGTAATTGTTTGATTCTAGTTCTTAAAATAAATAAAAATAAACCTTTTTTAGTATTCTGAGTATCTTAGTAAAAAATGAAATTACTTAATTAAATTACTTGTTTGAATTTTTAAATGTATGGTACAGATGTTGTAGCTGCACCAGGGTTTCTTATTGCCATTAAAATAGAAATATTTTGCTTGCTGTAGCAACCTGGTATACCATATCGTGTGTATTAATCATAAGCCCTTTAGTATTAATAACTGAATCAGTTGTATTCTTGACATTATGTGTGTTTGGTTTCAATATTAAATTAAACATTGGGTATATGATAAAATAAATGTGTGTTTTATAATAAAATAAGCTGTTTCATATTAAATTAAAACTAACATGCTGTTTTTGCATGTTTTGTTAGGCCTAACACTAACATGTGTTCGAAAATGGAGTTTACTTACCAAAATGGTGACCATAAAAAAGTGCCAACAGTGGCAAAAAAAGTTTCCATTGGGTTTGAGACATCTGTTCCAAATTTATTTTCCAATTTCTGGATTTAGTATATTGGTAATGAAACTTCTGAAGTAGTTTAAGGCCGTTCTCAAGTCTTCTGCTCAACAACCATAAAATTTTCAGACACATTTTATTTATTCACTTTTAAATGTAAAGGCACAAAATTGGCATGGCTGACCATGGAAGCGGTTTGGAATCAAAAGACATTTTCCATTTTTTGATAAATAAATTATTTATCGAGTTATAAGCGATTTTGGGTCATGTGATGACCACTTTTTCTCCTTTCGTCTGGAAGTTCGGTTCAAAACTCCACCTTTGACAGTATTTCTGAAAGATCTTTTGCTTTTACCAAAAAATGGCAAACGTCTTTTGATCACATAGTTTCTGAATAACAACACCTGCCAATTTCATGCATTTCCAAAAAAATGAATTAAAATTTGTGTCATAAAGTTGCACCTTTGGATTTGAGAACAGCCTTAACTAGCAATTAGTAAAGCAGGAAATAAAATACAATAACAATTAAAAGCTTGAAAATTATACATAATTTGTATGTTTTATTAGAGTGTCACATTATTATATCTTCATCAGGGATCGATATAGCACAAAATTAACACTCGTCAATCGTCAAGTAACACGTAAAATGTGGCGATTAACTTTATTGTCCTCACTCGCCAAACGCAATGGTTGAAATGAAAGATCGATGCCAGGGAGGGAAGGGGTGAAATTCTTTTGAAATTTACGGCGTCCAAATTGGTGATTCTCCTGAACACAAGAAAAGAATGTAGCAGGAGTGACTCTGTCCCAAATTTTTCGAAAAAAAAAAAAAAAAAAAATTGGCCATCAGTCTGAAAATTCAGGCATAAACATATCTTTAATTTCGATATGGTGACTGAAAAAAATCAATTTTGTCAATCGTTCGCAAAAAAAAAAAAATCACTAATTTCACCAAAGAAAAAAGCAAATTTTCTCCAAGGATTGTAAAAATATGTGAATTTTGTCCGAGGACTACGTAAAAAACACGAATTTCATCAAAATATCGCAGAAAAAACGCAAATTTCGTCAAAGAGTTGGGAAAAAGAACCAGAAAATTCTTCAAAGGATCGAGGAAACACACAAATTTTGTGAAAAGATCGTGGAAAAAATGCAAATTTTGTGAAAAAAATCTCAGAAAAAACACAAATTTTGTGAAAATATCACGGGAAAAACACAAATTTTGTGAAAAGTTCGCCGAAAAATGCAAATTTCTTCAAAGAATGGCAAAAAAGCACAAATTTCGTTGGAAAACACAGATTTCGTAAAAGGATCACATAAAAAATGCAGATTTCGTCAAAAGATCGCAAAAATAACTGCAGATTTTGCCAAAAGATTGCAGAAAAAACGTGAATTTCGTCAAAAGATCACGGAAAAAACATGAATTTCGTCAAAGGATTGTGGAGAAAATGCGAATTTCGCCAAAGATTGCAGGGAAAATACAAATTTTGTCAAAGGATCACAGAAAAAATGCGAATTTCGTCAAAGGATCACCGAAAAATCGTGAATTTCGTCAAATGATCGTGAAAAAAACGGGAATTTCGTCAAAGGGCCGCAGAAAAAATGCATATAGTTAGTGGCAGGAGGGGATTCTCCCCTCTGCTGTAACTTTTCAGAAAATTTGCTGTGAATTTCAGAATTTTTTTTTTTTTAAACTCAGAATCTCCCCTGAAAAGTAGATAACTAATTCTTATTGGTTCAAAGGTCATGAACCTCTCTCTCCTGGAGGCAGGAGGGGTTAATTGCACTTTTGGCTGTCCATGTTATTATTTGATTTGTTAGAGAAACTAAAAACTGATAAATTCAAAGAAATAAAACAAAATTCTAACAAACATTATTGTGATTTTGATAATAATTTCTCCAAGCAATGCTGAAGTGGAGCGAATGTGGAGCAGTGCAAAAAACGCTCTAAAGGACAGAAATTTATCTATAAATAAAGACACGCTGCATAATCGCCTATGGGTTAAACAATCTAAAATTCAATTAAATGAATATGATCCTTCTGCAGCAATAAAACTTTGGTGGGAAGACCTAATGTGAATGATAAACATTAGTGTCAAAAATGGCACTTTTTGTAATTTTTTATTTTATTGCAATTAATAGTAAAAATAAAAGGTACTTGTTAGTTATCCCTTCGACCAATTTCGCCAAATTATACAAATTGACATAATTTTTATTTTAAATAATGAAAGAACAAATAAACTAGTATAACATTAATAAAAATACAAATAAAATGTCAAAGTAAAAATAACTTGATGACGTAAACACGTGTTGTCAAGTGAATGTGACATTTACCATCAACCGTTATTGGTATTTAATCTTACAATTTGGCGACAGGATAACTAACAGGATTTCGTCAAAGGATCACAGAAAAATTGCGAATTTCGTCAAATGATCGTGAAAAAAACGGGAATTTCGTCAAAGGGCCGCAGAAAAAATGCATATAGTTAGTGCCAGGAGGGGATTCTCCCCTCTGCTGTAACTTTTCAGAAAATTTGCTGTGAATTTCAGAATTTTTTTTTTTTTAAACTCAGAATCTCCCCTGAAAAGTAGATAACTAATTCTTATTGGTTCAAAGGTCATGAACCTCTCTCTCCTGGAGGCAGGAGGGGTTAATTGCACTTTTGGCTGTCCATGTTATTATTTGATTTGTTAGAGAAACTAAAAACTGATAAATTCAAAGAAATAAAACAAAATTCTAACAAACATTATTGTGATTTTGATAATAATTTCTCCAAGCAATGCTGAAGTGGAGCGAATGTGGAGCAGTGCAAAAAACGCTCTAAAGGACAGAAATTTATCTATAAATAAAGACACGCTGCATAATCGCCTATGGGTTAAACAATCTAAAATTCAATTAAATGAATATGATCCTTCTGCAGCAATAAAACTTTGGTGGGAAGACCTAATGTGAATGATAAACATTAGTGTCAAAAATGGCACTTTTTGTAATTTTTTATTTTATTGCAATTAATAGTAAAAATAAAAGGTACTTGTTAGTTATCCCTTCGACCAATTTCGCCAAATTATACAAATTGACATAATTTTTATTTTAAATAATGAAAGAACAAATAAACTAGTATAACATTAATAAAAATACAAATAAAATGTCAAAGTAAAAATAACTTGATGACGTAAACACGTGTTGTCAAGTGAATGTGACATTTACCATCAACCGTTATTGGTATTTAATCTTACAATTTGGCGACAGGATAACTAACAGGATTTCGTCAAAGGATCACAGAAAAATTGCGAATTTCGTCAAATGATCGTGAAAAAAACGGGAATTTCGTCAAAGGGCCGCAGAAAAAATGCATATAGTTAGTGCCAGGAGGGGATTCTCCCCTCTGCTGTAACTTTTCAGAAAATTTGCTGTGAATTTCAGATTTTTTTTTTTTTTTTAAACTCAGAATCTCCCCTGAAAAGTAGATAACTAATTCTTATTGGTTCAAAGGTTATGAACCTCTCTCTCCTGGAGGGGGGAGGGGTTAATTGCACTTTTGGCTGTCCATGTCATTATTTGATTTGTTAGAGAAACTAAAAACTGATAAATTCAAAGAAATAAAACAAAATTCTAACAAACATTGTTGTGATTTTGATAATAATTTCTCCAAGCAATGCTGAAGTGGAGAGAATGTGGAGCAGTGCAAAAAACGCTCTAAAGGACAGAAATTTATCTATAAATAAAGACACGCTGCATAATCGCCTATGGGTTAAACAATCTAAAATTCAATTAAATGAATATGATCCTTCTGCAGCAATAAAACTTTGGTGGGAAGACCTAATGTGAATGATAAACATTAGTGTCAAAAATGGCACTTTTTGTAATTTTTTTTTTTATTGCAATTAATAGTAAAAATAAAAAGTACTTGTTAGTTATCCCGTCAACCAATTTCGCCAAATTATACAAATTGACATAATTTTTATGTTAAATAATGAAAGAACAAATAAATTAGTATAACATTAATAAAAATACAAATAAAATGTCAAAGTAAAAATAACTTGATGACGTAAACACGTGTTGTCAAGTGAATGTGACATTTACCATCAACCATTATTGGTATTTAATCTTACAATTTGGCGACAGGATAACTAACAAGTACCAAATAAAATATTCAAGATTTTATTAAAATAATTCTTAAAATTTATTTTAATTTTCTTCTCTCTTTTATACATTGCACTAAGTATGTCTAAATATCTTCAAATATGTGTTTGACTTTTATTTTGATTGCAGTAATTTCTTGGTTATATTTCTCTGTTAGATGTAATGCCAGTTTTTTTTTTTAGTTGAGTGTAATCCTATCGAATGGTAAGTATAAAAGATATTAGTAAAAAACACAATTTTGTAGTATGAAGCATTCGTAACTTTGTTACTGGCCAGTGAAAAAAATCAATGTAGTGGCCATTGGGTAAAAATTTTAATTTTGAACTATAGGGGTCAATCCATTGTTTGTTTCTTGGGGCCCATTTTGTGAAAATTATTATATTTTAGTGAAA
Source organism: Maratus speciosus (assembly GCA_963932465.1). Taxonomy (NCBI): domain Eukaryota; kingdom Metazoa; phylum Arthropoda; class Arachnida; order Araneae; family Salticidae; genus Maratus; species Maratus speciosus. The sequence goes on from OZ010788.1 coordinate 234,654,308, forward strand.
AATAACATTTTTTAACGAAAGATGAAATTCTGTTATTCTTATTCGAAACAAGCATTTATTAAAATAACTTCTTGAAGCCCTCCTGCTAAAATTTTTCTTTCTGGTAAACTTGTATTGTTTGCAAATTATACACATTTTATAACCTAACAAAATAAAAATAATTAATGAAGAGTATGTTTTTATGAAATAAAATTTTGTAAAAGGGCCTATTTTATGAAAAGAAAAATTGTGAAAGAGGCCTGTTTTATGGAAAGGTATTTTGTGAATGGGGCCTGTTTTAATAAATGGATTTTTGTGAAGGGACTCTAAATAGACCCTAAATTTTGTCTGGATTGACCCTTGTTCATAATCTTATGATGTAAAATAATGGTTAAATAAAATATTCTTTATTATTTTTAGCTCAATCATATTTACTGATTTCTCTGACTTATTCACTTAGTTGGAGAAATGTCAGTTCATATAACTAAAATATTTTTTGATGCTGAGGGGTGGGGAATTTTCATATTTATTAATGAAGATATCATTCATAATTTTCACCAACCAAAGAATTGCCTTTACTAGCCAGCAAGGTGCAATGTTCAGTTGAAAACTGTTATGGCAAACTCATTGTTACAGTACATTTTTGTATTACCATTTGTGTAAAAATAATTAAAAAAGACATGACACAGATGAAATTTTAGTGTAGATAAAACTTAGTGCCATGTTTACACCACAGCAATTGCCAAGTATAAGCCTGTATATTAGGGTGGGCTGAAAAAAACTTTTTTTTGATTTTCGATGATGGGTAGTGCGGAAAAGTGGCCACTAGTGGCACCAAGTTCCCATAAAAAATTTGAGATTTTTAGGACAATTCCTATATTTGCCGCTTTTGGCTTGAAGTTTTGCTAAAATGCTGATTTTTGAACTTTTTTAGCAAAAATTTTAAAAATGTTAAATTAAACTTATTTTAATCGTATTTACTTGAAAAGGCATATTTAATGTTCCAAATGTATAAATAAGCTCTGATAATGTATTATTTAATTGCTATGTGTATTTTAAATTAGACGATTTTTATAGCCTTTTCGTGTTTAAGTGAGCAAAAGTTGCATGTATTGTTTGAATCTTTAAATGGTTTCTCTCTTTTGTCTTGTTTGTGTCCCTTGGTCTTCCTTATTTTTTTCCGATGCTTTAAGGGTCATATATTTGGGTGACGGACAGCAGGATCCCTCAGAAACAGATCTGGAAGGAGAGAAGGGGGTGAGGCGAGAACTTAAGCGAACGCAGTGACTCATCGCGATGTTGGGGGAGTGAAGGAGGAAATACAAGAGAGGAGAAAGTGGGATAAGGGATGCTTATTATTTTCAGTGTTCCGTTTCCCTGAGACATGGCGGACGCTGTGTGAGACAGGAATATGCGTTTAGGAGTGTTAATCTTTGAAGGGCCTGGTTCAGATTCAGTCGAACTGCTTGCTGGAAAGCTCCCACTACTTGAATCTTCCAACAATATAACTGTCTTCCATCTGGATCTAACTCCACTCGTTGAAGGCTTTGTCGCAGAACCGCTATTAATCGTTGAAATTGTATCCCTCTTCATTTTCCGCGATATTTTCTTTGCAAGAGTTTTGCTTGTTTTTAAATCAATATTTCCGATAAACATTTTTCGAACAGTTCTTTGATCCTTCAAGAAGTTCACCTCCCGATGTGGAACTTTACGTCTGATGTCGCAGCTACAATTGTTCAAGTCTCTACACTTACAAGCTGCAATATCAAAGAGAGAGGTTTCCGCATTTCGTACAAAATCTTGGCAGATTGACTTGCTCATTGTAATAGTTTTTAATCTTTCCGTTAATTGTTCATTGGGAAACCACTGGTATGGAAGATTTTATCCAGATTTCGGAAACTGTTTCACCTGCCATTTTAATAATATCATCCACTGGTTGAAGATAAATATCTCGATTTTCTTCTATATCGTTTCGCAACCAATAGTAGTGGTGCATGATGTCAGCAATAGTTGGCAATTGCAAGTCTTTCAATTTGCATGGTGCCCCAAAATGGCTACTTTTCACGCTATCACATGTCTTTACATGATCATGAACTAGCCATTTCTAAACTCGTCGTAATAAAACGCACAAAACACAGTAAAGTCACGTTAAACGATCCAAAAAGCAATGTATTGCACGAGAAAAAGGTTTTACTTTTACACTAAACAAATGTCACAGGGAAACCGAGCACTGAAAAATAATAAACATCCCTTATCGCACTTTCTCCCCTCTTGTATTTCCTCCTTCACTCCCCCAACAGCGCGATGAGTCACTGCGTTCGCTTAAGTTCTCGCCTCACGCCTTTCTCTCCTTCCAGATCTGTTTCTGGGCGATTCTGCTGTCCGTCACCCAAATATATGACCCTTAAAGCATCGAAAAAAATAAGGAATACCTAGGGACATAAACAAGACAAAGGAGAGAAACTGTTTAAAGATTCAAACAATACATGCAACTTTTGCTCACTTAAACACGAAAAGTCTATAAAAATCGTCTAATTTAAAATATACAAAGCAATTAAATAATACATTATCAGAGCATATTTATACATTTGGAACATTAAATATGCCTTTTCAAGTAAATACGATTAAAATAAGTTTAATTTAACATTTTTAAAATTTTTGCTAAAAAAGTTCAAAAATCAGCATTTTAGCAAAACTTCAAGCCAAAAGCGGCAAATATAGGAATTGTCCTAAAAATCTCAAATTTTTTGTGTGAACTTGGTGCCACTAGTGGCCACTTTTCCGCACTACCCATCATCGGAAATAAAAAAAAAGTTTTTTTCGGCCCACCCTACTGTATATCATACGAAGCAATTATATACAAGCCTGCGTATAATATGAAAACATTCATTAAAATTTATTATTGAAATAGGTGTTAATGGAATACATACAAAAAGGTTAAAACCCTAAATGTTAAAAGTATATAAAGCTCTCTGAGCGCTTTCGGCTAAAGCTAGGCCATTATCCAGAAGGAAACCAGTGGAGAAAAGCTCGAAGCTAACTAACACAAGACAACAGGAAACTCCTTCAAATTTTTTTATACCTGGTCGAAATCACTAATAATTAGGACAGAGAGAGGTAAAGAAAGCTCATCCCTGTGATTTATTCATGAGGTCAAACTCTCCTGCAACTTGAAGTAGTTCGAACCAAATATGTGGTATTTGGTATAACAAAACTTCGTATTTGGTTTGAACTGATTCAAGTTACATGAGCGTTTAGCCTTTGAAGTGAATTGTGGTGTTAAGCTTGCTTGTCCAAAATTTTTTGGGGATGGTGGGTAAAAGTAGTGTGCGCATTATACACTGGATATTTCCAAAAACTACATGAAGCTATACATGCTTATATTAAGTAACTCAGTCACCACTTATGGAACAGAGATTTTTGTTTTTCTTCTTCCTTCTGCCATAATCGTATGGAAGACTTTTCGATATGTAACTATGTTGCTGTTTGCTTTGGCATACAATGTAAAACTTGCGATGGTGTAGCTTGTCCTTTTCCCAACATAATCTCACACTCTTTGAAAACAAAATAAGCAGAAAAACCATTCTTTTCCCTCACATCTTCTAATTTTTATTACACTGACGGAAAAAAAAATCCCAACACCAAGAAAGACTTGTGTTAAATAAACAAAATTTGGTAAGCGTGTTTATACATCTGAAAGATGACATTGATTGAAATTTCGCGCTTCGCGCATAAGTGTGGCGCTAGTAGCGCCACTCAGAACTTGCAGATCAGGTTTACTTTAAATGAGTGCTGTAAAGTTCGTGGGCGTTATTTAACTTCGAAATGTGACATATTGAGTTGATGTTAGCCAAGAATGCCTTTAACAAGACGAAGAAGCCACTGTCAACAGCTCACCGAGTTGGAACGAGGTCGCATATTCGGGCTACGAGAAGGTAAATTTTCTTTCCGTGATATTGCAGAAAGACTTGGCTGGAATGTATCCACTGTGCATGATTGTTGGAAGCAGTGGTTAAGGTATGGTACTGCCTCAAGAAGACCGGGTTCCAGGCGGCCATGTGGCACCCCTGAGAGGGAAGATCGCCGTATTCGGCGTACGACTGTGGCGCATCGTACTGCATCTGCGGCAGAAATTTGAGCTGCAGTCGGTACCACAGTGACACAACGAACTGTTAGAAATCGGTTACTTCAAGGACAGCTCCGAGCCAGGCACCCTGTCGCGTGCATTCTACTGACTCCAAGCCATTGCCGTTTGCGACGTCATTGGTGTCAAGCCAGAGATCATTGGAGGACACAGTGGAGATCTGTTGTGCTTGCTGATGAAAAAGAAACACAACAGATCTCCTCTCTGCCCACCAATGATTTCTGGCTTGACACGAATGACTTCGCAAACGGCAATGGCTTGGAGTCAGTGGAATGCACGCTACAGGGTCCCTAGCTCGGAGCTGTTCTTGAAGTAACCGATTTCTAACAGTTCGTTGTGTCACTGTGGTACCAACTGCAGCTCGAATTTCTGCCGCAGACGCAGTACGATGCGCCACAGGCATTCGCCGAATACGGCGATCTTCCCTCTCAGGATTGCCATGTGGCCGCCTGGAACCCGGTCTTCTTGAGGTAGTACCATCCCTTGACCACTGCTTCCAACAATCATGTACAGTGGATACATTCCAGTCAAGTCTTTCTGCAATATCGCAGAAAGAAAATCCACCTTCTCGTAGCCCGAATATGCGACCTCGTTGTATTTCGGTGAGCTGTTGACAGTGGCTTCTTAGTCTTTTTAAAGGCATTCTTGGCTAACATCAACTCAATACCACATTTCGAAGCTAAAGAACGTCCACGAACTTTACAGCACGCATTTAAAGTAAACCTGATCTGCAAGTTCTGAGTGGCGCTACTAGCCCCACACTTATGCGTGAAGTGCGAAATTTCAATCGATGTCATCATCTTTCAGATGTATAAACACGCCTACCAAATTTCGTTTATCTAACACAAGTCTTTCAAGGTGTTGGGATTTTTTTTTTCCCTCAGTGTAATTACTACTGATGTTATATTTTTGGTGTTGATAAATATTTTAATACAAAGTTACTAATGTGATAAAAATATTTTATGGTATGGTAAATGTACAAAAGTAAATATAAAAATTTATGTTCAAGGTTTCTTTTCTTTTTTTTTTTTTTTTAGTCAGGATTTTGACACAATTTTCTTCTAATTCTTGGTTTTTCTGTTACATATTATGGTGCACTTTATACATGAGACATAACTATCTTCATTTTTCCCAATCAAATAAGGAGATGCACATTATGCATGAGTAAATGCACTATTTTTATTTTTATCTGCTCAGTTATTCATGAATTTAGGAGGCATTTTTCCTTTTGTAATTATAATTTAATAAAAATGTTACACAAAAAATCATGATAAAAATAATATTTTGTGCCTACAAAATCATTTATTTCTTATATATTTTATGCAAAATTGCATACTTTGACAATGATTATCATGTTGTTAGCAGTACATTTAGATATGCATTTTATTTATATTGATTAGAAAGTAGGGATGCACCGAATAGTGATTTTGGTCGAATACCGAATATTCGGCCAATAGGCGCACCGAATACTGAATATTCGGCTAGCCGAATAGTAACTGCTAGGCCAAATAGTAACTATTCAGCCGAATACCGAATATTCAGTGTATCCCTATTGGAAAGCTAACTTACTTTTATGAATTTATTAAATTGCACATATATTTTATCTCTAGATTAAAATTTATGAAAATATTTACTTTGAAATTACATGTTTGTTTATTAAATATTTATTTATTTTTATTTATTTATTCAATAGCACAGCATATATTACATGCCCGGCAGATCCTAGAAAAACACTTGGAATCAAACTTCCTTTCTTGGTTTTGATTGTAAAGAACCTAAAAAAGTACTTCACCTTTGAAGTACAGGTAATTAAAAATATGTATCTCTTATAGAATTATTGTTAGATTTGTAATTTTTTCTGACAGTTTTTAAGTATTTTGTGTGTGGTAATTTTTTCTATTTGATGCAGTTATAACAATATTTATTACTTTTATTTAATTCTTGAATGTAAGAATAAGAGAAGAGTTTTTATCATTTTATAGAACCATGTATATTGTAAATTCAATAAAATTGTTGTGGTTAAAAGAAAAAAGAAAGTTTTTGTAATTTAGTTTTAGACTATGAAAATTTTTTATTCATAAGGTTTATTCAGCTTCCTCTATATTACTGCTATTGCCTATTTCAAGCTGATATAATCAGTTGAGGCAAAATAAATCATTTATCAAAATATCAAACAAATTGCTTCAGATATAAAGATGTTTTTTTCCTTATTATTATTTTAATCATAGATATGCTTTTTTTTTTCAAACATAGTTATATTTATAAGTATTATTTATGTTATTATTAACTAAATGTACCTAAAATATTCATAATTTCATTTTTAAAGAGTGTAATATATAATAATTTTATGCATTAGCAATAGCATATGAAACAGTAAATGGTCTGCCCCATATTCATTATCATTTTGGGTGGTCTCATGATATGCATTTTCGTAATATAAATTTTTATAAGAAAAGTGTTGAACTGACAATAATGATAAAAGGTTTATATGAAAACCTATAATGTTATCAAGAGAAAATATATGATGGAGGAGAATATATAAAGCAGAATTTTCTGACCTGCAGTAAAACTACCAGAGACTTGAAGATCAGCAAAATGTGGCACATGGAAATGTTTTTCACTTGCTCAAGACAAGAGGAAAGCTGCAATATTAATTACATTAGTGATCGTCGTGGATATGTACTACTGATATAGCAGCTCTGTGTGCTGTATCAACAAATAGTTTGATATGCTAAAAGAACTTGTCGATTTGTGCCAAAGTTTCAGGTGTTGAGATAATATTATATTATCCATCTGAAAGTTCTCTAAAATTTTCACCTGTAATCGACCCAGTTGTTCCATGCAGGACTTACCAAATGTAGTTGCAAGGGCAAATGCTGGCGCCAAGTTATTTAATCTGGCAGGTTATTTTTTTTTTTGTACAAAAATCGACACAAGAAAAGATAGCTATAAGAAAACGAACTGGATTTTTTCTCTACCTCACCCCTACTCATATGTAGCTGGCAATGATCTTCCTTTTTTCTCGTAATTTTAATGGAAGAGTCAAGTTTAAAGGCTCACATGTAGAGAAAACGCCATTGTCTTCTGCTCTTGCAAGCTAACATGTCATGTGATTAAAATGTGGGAGTGGTGGAAGGGATTTCAATAAAATAGTAAAAAATTGTCAATTGCCTCTGTGGCATCTAAAATTGGATATATGCTAAAAAATTATAAGTTTCAAATCAGATTTTTGTGTTATTAAAACTCATTAAAGTATTGCATTCATTTTAAGTAAATTATAAAACTTAATTAAAATTTCAAGAATAATTAAGTTTAATAAAATTAAAGAATAATATGTATTTTTAAAACATTTCATTTTTGTTTAAAATGTTTAGCACCTGTGTGCATGTCACACATTACACAATAGGTATTATGTGATCCCATTATTTACTCAAGAATATTTTATAATTATGTATATGGGTATGGAATTATAACCTGCAGTAAATAGAAATATAAAATCATCCATTACACTTCAAAAGGGTAATTTTTTTTTTTTTTAATCCTCAAATTCTTATTGTAGATTGTTAGATCAAAATAAATTATTTTCTCCAGCCGACTTCTGATTTCTATTGTGTAATACCAGCAAAGAAAAATGGCTTATTTTAACAATGCATATTCAGAGTTTTGAACATGTAATTAGTTTGGATATTTCCCTTATTGGGATTTATTTTGTAAACAACTAAAAATTTTATTTTTCGAGCCAGCTTATGTATATAAATAAGCTTATTTTTGTACAACCAATATATTTACGGCAATTTCTGTCAAAAACCAGCATTTGTTATTCATCTTAGTCATAATGTTAAATTAAAATTCTCATAAGATGTCTCATTATATAGTGTGTTAAGAAATTATAAGACCACTTTGATTTTGAAAATTATGAAGTAAAATAAAGGTTCTAATTATAGTTTAAACACATGAGATATCAAAATACAACATATTTATTAAAATTAGTTTGGAATAATTTTGAATAATGCAATGAATAAATATTTTAACAAAAATATAAGCAATGATTGAAAAATTGCTAACAAATTATAAGACCACTTGTCTAAAAACAAAAATAATATGTAAATTAATATACGATATTAGTCCTCCATTTTTCCTTATAACCATAAACCTCAAACACTCTGTTTTTGATAGAAGTGATCAGCTGATTAAATACAGATTCAGAAGTATTGTGCCATTCTTTTACAATGGCTACTTCTAGTTCATTGGCAGATAAAAGCTGTTTATTATTAGCATAAACTTTGTGACTTAATACGCCCCAAAGATTTTCCATAGTGTTCAAGTTTGGACTTCGGCTTGGCCATGACAAAACATTAGGGATGCAACGGATATCCGGCAAATATCCGATATCCGGCACATCCGGCTGATTTTTCAATATCCGAAATACCGTCGGATATCCGAATCACAATCACCGGATATCCGACTTCTCTGCCGGATATCCGGCAATGCGCAACAAAGCAAATATATAAGGATAAGAGAAATCGTTTGACCCCAAACAATGCTGAACGACTTTTGTTTATAATGCAAAATATGAAAGTAAGTCCACTATTTATGAGTAAAAGGTAATTCCCAAAAGTTTAAAGAATTACCAGCTTTCCTAACATTGGTATTTGAACTCTCTATAATAAATTTAAGAATTTATGTTTACATCTTTTAGAAAATTGTACCTTTACTTTCAGAATGTGAAACAAAATCTGAAGTTGTTTATTAAAGTATGACTTTATTAATTTTCTTTCTCTCTTTTAAGTTTAACAATTAAATAGGCCTATTTTTACTTTCTTCTATCTTTAATAAGAAAGTATTGTAACTGAGATTTTTTTCGATTTCTGGTTTTCGGTGGGCTTAGACGTTTTAGGGGTCAGAGATCCCAAAACATGCTTATACAAAATGTCTGTCTGTCTGTCATCATACCATCAAAAAGTGTATGAAGTTATGCATAGAATTGAACCAAATTTTTTGTGAATATTTTGGCTATAGCCAGCTGGCCCTTCTTCAATATTGGAACATTCCACTGGAAGGGGGCGCTGTAATCGTGATTTTTGTGCCATCAAAAAGTGTATGAAGTTATGCATAGAATTGAACCAAATTTTTGTGTATGTTTTTGGATCTGGCCAGCAGGTCCTTCTTCAATATGGAAGCATTCTGTCAGAAAGGAGTGCTGCTGTAATTGCCATTTTTGTGCCATTTTCATTATTGTACTGTCGAAAAGTGTCTGTTAAATATGTAATAAGTTATCCATATAATCGAACAAAATTTTTTGTGTATGTTTTTGGCTATGTCCAGCAGGTTCTCCTTTAAATTAGAAATATTCCACCAGAAGGGTGCACTGTAACAGTGATTTTTGTGCCATTTTCATTCTTGTATGTACCATCGAAAATTGTATGAAGTTATGCATAGAATTGAACCAATTTTTAGTGGTATGTTTTTGGCTATGGCCAACTGGTCCTCCTTGAATTTGAAAATAGTCTGCTGGAAGAGGGCGCTATAATAATGATTTTTGTGTTTCCATTATTTAACCATCGAAAAGTGTATGAAACTAAGCATAGAATTGAACCAATTTTTTGTGTATATTTTTGGCTATGGCCATCAGTTTTTCCTTGAATTTGGAAATATTCAGCCAGAAGGTGTCACTGTGACAGCATTTTTTGTAAAATTTTCTCAATTTTTTGCAGTTTTTGTACTGTATATTGGTGGCTCGTGAAGTCATGGGAACGTCGCATCCTGCTAAGCTGTCTATTCACAATCAGCTGATGTACAACAGAATAACGAAAAAAATTATTGATTTTTATAAATATCAAGATTGAGATTAACTTATTCTTATTTTGATTAATTGACGAGCAGAAATCTTAGATTAAAATCAAAGTGGGTATAATATTGAACTAATAATATCGAAGTATTAACATTTAAAACTACTTTTAGAAATATTAAGACGTATGAGATAGAAGAAAGTTTTAGGATTGGCACATCCAATTAGTTATATTTGTAACCAGAGTTGTATAATATAGACGCACGCCATGCGCGGAAAATTTTCTGCAAAATTCGGAACTTTGCGGAAAATTTCTTAGAAAAGAAAAGTAGTTTTTGTTCTTGTATTTTTTTTTAAATACCGAAAAATTAAAAATGTTCTCCAATTTTATGTACGATTTATTTATTGTTTGATAGGGGTGATTCTGTTCCGAATTTTTCGAAAATTTATGGCATTCGGTTCCGAAAATTTAAAAAAAATCGCCCATCAGTCCGAAAATTCAGACACAAAAAAAATCACTGAAATATATTGCGGATTTCAACAAATGATTGCCGAAAATAAACCAATTCCGTCAATCGTTCGCAGAAAAAATACCCAATTTTGTCAAAGCATCACGGAAAAAATGAAAATTTCGTTAAAGGACCGCGGAAAAACGCTAATTTCTTTAAAGAATAATCGTGGACAAAAAAAAATTTCCTGTCAAAGAATAGCAGAAAAAACGCAAATTACGTCAAAGAAGTGCAGGAAAAAAAATGAATTTCGTAAAACATAGCGGAAAAAGCGCGAATTTTGTCAAAGGATCGTGAAAAAAAATCCCGCAAATTTCATAAAAGATTCGCGGAAAAAAACTAATTTCGTTAAAGGATCGTGAAAGAAACACAAATTTGGTAAAAGGGCTGCGGAAAAAGTACGCATTTAGTCAAGGGATCGCGAAAAAAAAATGAATTTTCTCAAAAGGCCACAGAAAAAACACGAATATTGTCAAAGAATTGCGAAAAAAAAGCGAATTTCCTCAAAGAATCGCAGAAAAAAGCAAATTTTGTGTAAAAGCGCAGGAAAAAAACTAATTTCGTAAAAGCATAGCGGAAAAAGCATGAATTTTGTCAAAAGATCATGAAAAAAATGAAAATTTCGGCAAAGAACCGCGGAAAAAACTAATTTCATCAAAGGATTGCGAATTTCGTCAAAACACCGTGAAAAAAGCTTGAATTTCGTCAAAAGATCGCGAAAAAATGCAAATTTCGTCTAAGGATAGGAGAAAAAAAGTGCATTTTGTCAAAGGATCTCTAAAAAAGTGCGAATTTTGTCAAAAAAATGCAAATGTCATCAAAATATCACGGAAAAACAGAAATTTTGCCAAATGATCACGAAAAAAAATGAGAATTTCGTCAAAGGGCTGCAATAAAAACTCATCGGTCTCTTTAATGATGATACCTAAGAATGGACCTCTCCTTACAAAACGTGATTCCGTTGTTTCAGAAGCAATGTCCATTATTGCATTTTGTGAGAAGAGGTCACAATATTAAGGATTGGGCTGTTTCTAAATGCATTGACAAAATAACTGATAAGAATTCACCCCTTCATATCATGGATTTTTAGTTTTATTATTTTTTTAGCCTACATAATTATTCTGCAATTAATATTAATTAATTTTTAAATTAAACGGTAATTATTTTGAAACTACTATTTAAAATTCATACAGTCAAAGTAATATAACACGTCATTTTATTAAACATTAAATTTGCAGAAAGTTTTTGACCCAATATTTATGTGCGCAGAAAGTTTTTGGTTTTATGCGAGTCTGTTTGTAACTTCATTATAAATAAAATATTTAAAATTAAAAGTAATTTTCTTTTTACTTATAAATATCACAGTAATTTAACTTAAAATAAAACTAAATGTGATTCAAAGCAAAACACTATTAAATAATTAAAACAGAAAAAAGGCATCAACTAAACCTTTATTTGGAGAAAATGACTCTTTAATCATGGGTATATTAGTAGACATTTTATGTTTAAATTATAAAAAGAATGTATGTATTTCTTTGTGAAAATACTCTACAATTATAGGCATATTTAATTGGTTAAAATTTGTTGCACAAATTATCAGCATTTCATTGTACAAATTAATTATTAGCAATTATCAATATACTCAATCCCATATCCAAATCCAGTAGCAATTTTCAGCATTTCATTGTACAAATAAACAGAATATTTTAATGTTTAAATAACATTTTTTATACAACATTATTAATATACATTACATGGCTTGAATGGCAGATACATGTCTTGAATTTCGAGATGGGATGGTAGGATTCGTGCTCTAAAGAATATTGGGGGCGGGAGACTCCTGTTTCCAAAAAAATCATTTTCCGAAAATGTTTCTTTGTAAAACGACGATGAAGTCTCAGGACCGGCTGACAAACTTCGTGATATTTTCCACTATCAATTGGCAGATTTCACAGTTTCTTCTTACAAGAAATTGACAAAATTCATGTTTGTTTTTCTGCATCTGACAAAAAAATTTTGCAATTTTTCTCCGCGACCGACTGTATGAATTTCATAAAAATTTTTTCGCAATCAATTGACAAATTTAGAAATTTTATTCTGTGACCGATTGGCAAATTTCCCTGTTTGTTCTTACATACAGATACTGATGACATACTGATGAAAGTAACGATTGTTTTTCTGCATCCGATTGAAAAATTTTGCATTTTTTTTCTGCGACCAGCTGAGGAATTTCACAGTATTTGCTTGTGACGGACTGGTAAATTTCACGATAGTTTTCCATGATCGATTGATGAATTTTGTGATATTTTCCCACTGTCGATTTCCCATGAACTTGTTTTTTTCTCGCAACCAATCGACAAATTATTTTATTTATTTTCACCATGATTGACGAAATCAGCAATGTTTTTTCTATGACCGTTTTACGTATTTTGCGATGTTTTACCTGTCTGCCCAAAATAGGAAATAACTAAAAGGGCAGCAACGGCCACTGAGACTAAGCTCTATCAAATTGGCCAATAGTCAGCACTAAACAAAATGAGATTACACTTGTGATGCACATGAAAAAAAAAATAACTTTGATGAACTTAAAAAAAAAAAAAAACATAATTAGAAACAACAAACTAGTTGTTTCTCGCAATTAACAGAAATTAGGACATGACTTTTTGAAATCAACCTTTTCTCGTGTAATAGAAGAAATCAATTGACTATTCCCTTTTTAAACTTTGGATATGGATTTCATAGCGTAGATTCCAATGCGTAGAACATAGTTCAGTTAGCGAAAATACCAGTGATTACAGTTTTGACTATAATTCCATTAAGGATGTAATAAAAAAATTTGTTCAGAAGTGACATACCATTACAGATGTGCATTATTCATGTAAGTTAAAAATTAATGCACATCAGATTTTACAAAGTTTTCTAAAACTTTTTAAGAGAGCATAACCATGTGTTTCCGATAATTTCTAAAGTTATAAAATCGCCCTGTACTGTTTGTCATAAGTGTAACTTCTGAAAGAGGCTAAAGTATGCAAAATGGAATAAAATCTAAATTAAGAAATTCATTTAACAACCCGATTGTTAATTGCCCATAACATTGGGTGAAAATTGAAAAATAGACATGGTATATATGAAGCTTGATTCTGTTCCTTTGTTTTAATAAAATAAAAATTTTGAATAATTATCTTGAGTTGTTAATTTAAATTGTTTCAATGGTATTTTGTCATGTCTGTATAAATGTAATTCTTTAAGTAGCACATAAAAAATAACGGGGTGTAAAGATTTTTTTTTCCTTTCTAACAGTTCAACTCCCCTGCATTTATAAATTTTGTGTACGAAACTCCCCTCTTGGGAAAACTTGAATTCAAGCCATGATATTCAAAGAGATATAGTTTTTGTAAATTATATTTCAATACATTTAAAATGTTTCAATGATGTGTGAAACATGTTTGTAATTTATTGTTTTGAAATGACATTAGATAGAGAAATAATTCAATATATTACTAAAAACATATCTAGGGCCGGATATCCGATCGGATATCCGGCCGGATATCCGAATCCGGCAGACGAAGGAGCTTCGGATATCCGGTATCCGATATCCGGCAAAATCAATATCCGGTGCATCCCTACAAAACATGAATTTTTTCTTTTTTAAACCATTGCTAGGTGGATTTAGACACATGACAAGAAGCATTGTCCTGCTGAAACCTCCATTTAACACCACCTAAAAAGGTCCAAACGGTATCAAATGGTCATATAACATAGCCTGATATTGCACAGAGTTCATACGTCTAGAAATTCGGGTTAAATCGCATAATCCATCATAACTAAAAGCTCCTCAAACCATTAATGATCCTCCTCCCATTTGTCGACTAAAGCATTGTTTCGGTTCCTTCCTCAAATCATGCCACTAGTGTTTATAACCATCCGGACTATCAAGATTAAATTTTTTTTCATCTGAAAATATAACTTGTTTCCATTTCTTGTCCCTGACATGACATTTTTAGACCGTTTCAGTCTGTCTTCTTTATGATGTTTCATTAACACCGGTTTTTCAACAGTTTCATGCATTTTGCATTACTATTTGATTTCAGGCTCTTCCAAACTGTTACATGTGAGATTCTTTTGCTGAAATGGTTCAAAATTTCCCGAGTTGAAACACCTTTTTGAGTTGATAATCGAAATATTTGTCGATCATCCTGTGCTGTCAAAATCCTTTTTCTTCCAGATCATTTAATTTTACTTGAATCCTTTTTTCTAATTATTTAATTGCGAATGGCAGTTTTAGAACGCTTCATTAACCGAGCTATTTCTCGTTCAGATTTACCAGCACCCTTATAAAACCAAATTTTTCTTACTTCGATCGCAGACAGCTCTTTACCCCGCGGCATCTTCAAATATATCGTATATAACACTACCTAAACCTGCACCTTTGCTTCTCGGGAATACTTTTACGATATACAAATGCGTATGTTTTATAATGATTCTGATGTGTCATATAATATGCTAATGTCCTCAGGTGGTCTTATAATTTTTTAAAAGTCACTTTATTTACGTTTTTAAAAAATTCGAAGATTCTAATAAGATGTAACTTAAATTTTAGTGTATCAATTATAACAGAAAGCGTTCTATGATGAGTTTTAAATACATATGCTAAAAATTTGCATATTGTGTTTTCATCTTCAGAAGTGCATCAATTCGTTAGTGGTCTTATAATTTCTTAACATACTGTAGATGCTGTAAAGTTACAAAATATTAAGTAACAAACTTAAAAATTATATTCAAACAAAACATTTGTTAAACTTTTAGTCTGGCAAAAATAAGTTCATCGAATGCACATTTTAAAATAATAAAATCAGAATTATTTGACTGACTTCAACAGGGTAATAGGCAAAAAATTGTTTTCCAAATTCACTATTTCATTGAGCCCCCTCATTATATCAATTTTGTAGCACTCAATTATCTGGCCATTTGATCCTGGTCAGCAATCAGCATTTCCAAACATGCTGGTTAATTCAGCATTTACAAAATTTTTTTTTATTTTCAGTGATATATATTTTGACTAGTTTCATTAGAAAACTTAGTTTATATTATTTTTATAAATTATATGCTATTTTAAACTAGTATGTCACTGTTAATTCTAAACTATGCTTGTTATTATTTTTTATCAATTATTTCGTAAGAAAACTTTGTGTTTTTTGAAAATCAATGATTGGGGGGGGGGGGGGGGGGTATTATTTTTTAACTGCAACTAGAATTTTTTGCTGACTACGAGATTTTATCAAATTTGTAAAGCCTTGGTTCCATGTATCATAAAATCTATGCAGGATACTAATCAGATGAGAATTTTGAAAACTTGCATTTTATATATTTTAATAATATATTTATATATATAAAAATATATTTTAATAATATATAAAATATTTTATTGGAAATCAACTGATTTTGGAGAAGAAAATAAACTAGAAAAAGTGTAGCATTTAAAGAAAAGTTTTGAAATTTTTAGAAGAAAATGATCAACTTTTTGATTAATGTACTTGTTGAAACATTTTATTATGGAACAGCATTTGTGATGGATATTATAGGATATTTTAATTATTTAAGTCTGCATTTTAAAGAACAAAACATTTTAGCTCTGCATCTATCCAATGTAATTCATATTTCTAAGGCAAAATTAAATTACTGGGAAATATTCCCAAAAACGAAACTTTGGGGATGCGTAGGTTTCATGTAGGTGTGTAATACGCAATTATTTTTTGTTGTCCAAATATGCTTTCAAGGGGGGTAAATTTTACCCCAGAATTTTTTTTAGACCTTATGTTATTACTCATAAATGGTAAGAAATAGAAAAAAAGTTTTAATTTAAAAATTGCTTTATTTTAATTAGTTCTGTTGAAAACTAACAAAATATCAATTCTTAATAGCATTTGAAAAAATTTTTGAACAAAAATATGAAACATTATAATGTACATTTTGTAGACTATCCATCAATTCTATTTTATTGTTGGTGACAATACGATTTTTCTTGTGTTATTTAATACGGATGATACAAGAATATAAAAATAGATAAAACTGTATTATACTGTAAAACATGTTTAAACAGAATTGGAAGGACTGGAGAAAAGTCATGTTTTAGACAGTTTTCCATCTTAACATCATCCTTTATAGCAGTTCTGTATTCATTGGGCCAAGGAAATTTTTGTTTAAGGCAAGATTATATCAGATATGTTCTGTTTTCACAGTTTTTACTATAATTTTATATTGAGCAGCTGAAAGCATTAAAGATTAATAATCTATCATTAATGAAAAGTATGCGATAAAGTTGTTAAATATGCTCTATTATATATCAATTGCTATTAATAATTGATACTTTGTTAGTTTTCAACATAACTGAAAAAAAGAAGCATTATTTAACTTAAAACTTTTTCTTCACCTCTTTCTGTTGTTAAGTGAATCCAAAAAATATTCCTGGGTAAAATTTATCCCTTTAAAATGAAATTGGACAACACAAAACAATTGCATATTACATACTTCCATACTTAGCCCTACATATCTCCAAAGTTTGATAGTTTTTTTAATTTGCATGTTGGAAATGCTCCCTTGTTATTCAAGAGTACACAACATCCTAGGAACAATTTCACTCCTTTTGCTGGCATTAAAAAATTGTCAGAAACCGGATTAAGTAAATTTTTCAACTTTAAACTTCTGTAAATATCAGATATATGTTCAGAAACTAAAACTTTTTAAAAGTAGGTGTTGTGATTTTAAGAGTGAAAGACAAAATATTCATCTGTTTACGAGAATTTTCTTTTTGTCTGCCCTAATGTTCAGTTGGCACGAGATTCAATTAGGGCAGCGGCAGCTTAACTATTTTTTTTAAATAGAGAAATAATTTATCTTTCTTTTGTGATTAATACCTTATAATTGTTATTTAATTTTTAAAAGACTGCTATTTAAATTCAGTTTAATTTGTTTTTATCTTTATTACTTTTATTTAATTAAACCTTTATTGGAATTATATTCTGAAATGCCTAAAAGGCAAATTAGTTGTCTAAATAGATATATATATATATATATATTTGAAAGCAAGTGATAATGCTAGTTTTTTTTCCTTTTATTGTGTGTTACCAATTAAAATATGTTATTAAATTATCTATTAATGATATAAAATTTTATAAAAATTATTTATAAGAAAAATACAATTAATAAACGTTTAATATATGAAATTACATGGAAGAAAGCTTTAAGGCTGTTCTCAAATCCAAAGGACACATTTCTGAAATTTTTTTTTTTTTTTTGAAAACACATGAAAATGGCAGCTGTTGTTATTCAGAAACTGTGCAATCAAATGGCGTTTTCCATTTACTGTAAACGAAGAAGATCTTTCAGATAAGGCTGTCAAAGTGGGCGTTTTGAACCGAATTCCCTATGTGGAAGCACGAGAAAGGGGAAAACTTGTCGTCACATCACAAGAATTGCTTATAACTGGAGAAGTAATTTGTTTATAACTAATTGGAAATGCTATTTGATTCCAAATCGCTTAAAAGTCAGGCCTGCCAATTTTATGCTTTTACATTTAAAAATGAGTCAGAAAGCTTTTTGTTGTTGAGTATGGAATTTGAGAAAATTAAATGGCAGTGACACATATAGAGTTCACTACACCTGTTTTAAAGTAACGGTTACATTATAAAATATTGATTTTTTTGTATTATGTATTTTCATATTCGGGTTTGTCTGGTTGAAGAGTTTCACCATAGACTGTGTAACACAGGGTTTTGAAGAGCATATATGTAGAAAGTTATTCTGCTGATGTAAAGTTGTTTATTTCACTATAAAAAGCTTAAGAGTTTTTTCACTTCATTGTGCTTGGTTACATATTCAAGGGAACATTTCATAACACACTGAAAGGAACTTTTACCCCTGCTCATGCGTACTTTTATTATGACATTATTGCAGTAACATTTTCACTATAAAAATACAATTAAATATGAATACATTTAAAAATCAAACACTGGTATGGTACGTTAAGGAATATTTAGACAATATTATTGTATTAGCAGGTGTTATTTTTCTTAATTAAAATACTTAACTTTTTTTTAAAATCTGACAATATGGAATGTTTTGATTATTAATTATGTCTCAATATTATCATGTGTAAAAATTGTCCTCAGTTAAGAAAACACCCAGTAAATCCGAATTATTCTTTAAATGTTTTGTGACAGTTGTTGTTATTATTATTTAATAATCTGGAAAGAATTATTGTATTTTAACAAATCTAATTTTATTTATGTTACACTGAAAGAAGACGATTAAAAGTAAACTTTAAAACTCATTTATATTTATATAAAAAAAATAAAAATTAAAATTAACTATCCCATTGCTGATGTATCAGCTTTTAAATATTCATTCCCAAATATTTTTTTTCTTCATAATCCATTTCATTTTTAGATTTTCAGCAATAGATTAAAAGTGGGTTAATGAAAATCACAATTTATCAGTGATGTTTATTTATTTTAATGCAAAATTGGAAAATTTTAAAGGAAAACAAAGCAATAACTTAAACTTGTTGTCCTAAATTTTCAAAACATAATTATGAGTAGAAAAAAATTACAGTTAAAACTATGAATTGTTTATGAAATTGTACTACGGTACAATTGTACCGTGTGTACTATACAGTACATACTATTTTCTTTTATAAACTATTTAGATGTATTTTTTGATTGTGACATTAAAAAAATATATAATACGCTTTAATTTTTAAAAACACAGATGCCATATTGTATATGCCACTCAGTAAGAAAACAGCTAAAAATTCTACAATAATCACTTGATGAACATCTGTGTCTTATTTACACAAAATTATATTGTTGAATTAGTGTTTAAAATTGAAGGTCACAACCTTTTTTGTCTCTCTTTCATTATTTTTATTGTCACCCCTGGCTTACAATTTTGTAACATACAAAAATAATCAAGCACACTTGACAGCTGCCTTAATTGGTATCCACGAAATCTTAATTTGTCTTAGCGATTGAATTTCTTTTCTTTCTTTCTTTTTTTTTTTGTAAATTTGAAATTATTTAATTTTTGTAAAAAAAAAAAAAAAAAAAAAAAAAAAAATCTAATGCCACAATTAGTTGTCACTCACTATTTTCATGATATTTGGTTATATTAATTCTAACTAAATTAGATTTTTTTTTTTTACGCTTATCTATTCCTTAACCTATTAATGACTAAGTTAATTTTTTCTACAAATTGCATGCTTTGATGACTATTTTCATATGATAATCTACGTCTTATCACAAAAAATTTCTCTTTAAATAAAGCAAATACTTCCACTCAGAAATAATGATATTAAAAAAATGGGAGGGTTGACAAATTTTTTGTGAACATGACTATATGTTAACGGATTGAAATACATTACCATACAGAGAATGCTGCTTTTGTTCTTATGGTACTGCAAATTGTTTTTGTTCTTAAAGGTTAAGCAAATTCAGTTACAAATAATCTTATTTCATTCATTTCTTTTTTCTTTTGTTTGCTTGTTAAATCTTGTTTTACTTACAGATTGTTGATGATAAAAATGTTAGAAGACGATTTCGAGCAAGCAATTACCAAAGTACCACCAGAGTTAAACCTTTCATATGCACAATGCCTTTACGTTTAGATGATGGGTGGAATCAAATACAGTTTAATTTGGCTGATTTTACAAGACGTGCTTATGGAACAAATTACGTCGAAACTTTAAGAGTCCAGGTTGGTTTCTTGCTTTATAACTATGATATTTTTGCAAAATTCTTTGAATTTATATGAAGTGGATTTGCTAAAAATAATTTTTAAGTTTTTTTCTGCACTTAGATCCAATTAGTGTTTTATTAAAGGTCTAAGTTATTTACTTTTTGCTGCAAAGAATGTAGATATCTTGCAGACAATTGAAATCAAATGTTTTATAATAATAAAATAATACATCTTATTGTGTGCAGCTGATTAAGAAATTTTGTTTCACTCACCAGTGCAATAAAAATTTAAACTATGAAATGATTATAATTAACCTATAAGTATGTAATTTTTACGTTTTCTATGCACCCCATAGGAAAGTATTGTAATCATGATAAAAACCCAATTACAGAAGTATTGGCATATTTTTAGCTTTTGAGGGTCCCTGAATTTGTTTTTGCTAATTTTAAACCTATTCTATGTGTATATTAGAATTTTTTAACATTTTTCATTTCTCAGAGCTCATTTGTGATTAAAATAGCAATTTGTGATGTTTTTTCGATGTTCAGTTTTATTGTAGAAATGCATTTTATTTGTTTATTTGTTTGTAAATATATACGTTTTGTTTACTAGAATTCGGCGAAAAATAGTTTGAAATCAAGATCTATGTGGAATACTTTTTAAAAATTTATAATTTTGAAATAATCTATAAAAACACAAAGGAAATATTAAAAAAAACTTCTGTTCAGCTATCTTTCATTATAATGAGTGTAGACAATATAAGCATTAATTGTGTTTAGATAAAATTTCAGAGTTGTTTTGAAAACTTGTATTGTCATGTTGGAAAGCCCTGTTTAGAAAAGGGTGAGGCTGGAAAAAATCTCTTTCTGTTTTTAGATTTACAATGAGTATTTGTGCAGTTGGTGCAATAATTTAAAAAATCCCATTTAAAATAACACCACTTTTCGAATATGCCTCTTAAAATTCTGGTTAGGCTCTGAAAACCTTACATTCTATTTCTTCCTAGCATAAGCTTTCTTTCCACAATTTTGCTTTGGAAGAATGCTGTTAATTCATTTGCACACTAGTGACCTTTTTTTGACTGTTTCATTCGGAACTTTTCTACTCACTAAGAGTTCATGAGGCTCCCATGGCCCAGGGTTTCCAATAGAGCATAAGAATCTTTTTTTTTTTTTTTATTCTGCATGAAAAAAATTTCAGCGAAGGATGTATTTGTGCTTTGTGCTTATTTTATCTAAGTGCAAGATTTTCAGATTTGAAGCATTTTATCATTCATATCCAGCCAAATCACTAACAACAAATTTCATACATATTGCATTTTATGAGTTTTATATAATTGCTGTTCACATGTATTTATTCTTCTTCAGTAAGATGTATGTCTCATTAGTAGTTTAAAAGTTAAAAAAACGTAAAAATGAACTTTTCTAATTCTTAAATTTTTATCTCATTTTTATTTATAGGAATTAATAGGCTTCACTATGCTAAAATCCGGCACTTTCTCTTTATAAAGGCTGTAGTGAGATTCAGAAAATGGCCTTGGTAAAAGAAAAAAAAATCACATGTGTATTTGGCAACTTTTTCACTGCTTCACACATACAATTTTTTTTTCAATATTTGCATAATTTATATAATATGTACAACATTTGCATATGGAAGCCATTTTTCTATTATTATAAACAGAAGTAATTTATCTAATAGAAACAATTTTTTTTTTTAAATTGCATAATAATTCATCAGTTTTGTTTTTGTAGCTGTTTATAATATTTGGCACTTTCATAAGCCCAAACTTCACCAATGCCATTTTAAGTACTGTTAAGGCCCTGTAAAAAGGAAGTACCCCAAATTTATTTATGATTTCAAGATATTTATCTAAAATTATATAAGTTTCATTAATCTAAATATTATTTTATTTGCAGATCCATGCTAACTGCCGAGTGCGGAGAGTTTATTTTTCTGATCGATTGTATTCAGAAGATGAATTGCCTGCAGAATTCAAGTTGTATATACCTGCAAATACCAGAGTCAAAGCTTCTGCCTAAGATCACAAAAATGCCATTGTACATTGTTGATTTTGTAACTGTGATAATATTTCACCTTTTCTCAAAAAATGATTATCACTATATTGTGTGTAATCATTTCTGAATCTTTAGCAATTTTTGTACATCAATTTGAATTTCTGTATAATACATCATTTTCATATAAACATTATCATACATGATTGTAACTAAAGCAATCAGAATAAAATAATAATTTTAATTTTGTGTTTGTTAGTCAAAAATTGATACATTTATTTAATAACTATCATGACATATCTGTGATGCTTTTTTTTTTTTTGTGAGCTATAAATGTTTATTGATTTTATGTTTAGATATTGTGAAATTTTTTTTTTTTTTTCCATTATTACAAATGAAAAATTGTTCTAGCCATCTCATAGTGTTCTGTCATGTTACTTTCAAAGAGTGGTAGTCTATGCCTTTATTCTGGAATAAATCTTATATTTATGCAGGTGTTGCATTATGAAATAAAATTAATAATTTTTATCTTAAAACATTGCCTTTTAAATCTATTTAATTTTGATATGATTCTTTTACATTTTAATTCTCCCTCGACCTGTCTTTCATTTTATTTTTACTTTCTTCTATATACAATGAATTCTCGATAAGTCGAATTCAAAGGGACCAACAAATATATTCAAGTCATCGTGTAACTTCAACTTAATGAAAATCCTTAAATACATACAGAAAATATATGGAAAATGGTTCACTCATATAGATAAGAATTGCAATTATACTGTGATAATGGACAATGGAGTCAGGAAAAATGAGCACTAAAGAAAAATATAACTTAATAGTGCATAAAAGATACTTAAAAACTCAAATTTTCTGAAAAAAGCTTGCTAATAATGACTGTTTGAAGGAACATTTTTGTCTTTCAAAGTTTATAAAGTTGCTAACTTGCTCATTTTTTGTAAACAAAGGAAAGAAAAGAGAATCATCCACACCATCTCTACTTTCTAGATATTGCTGTAGTGTCGCCATTGCTGTATGTGCTTCTTGACTGTTTGGAGGTGAAATGCAATTTACTTCCTCATCATCTTCAGATTCAGGGTCGTTCTCCACCCTTTTTATTGCTTCAACTATATCTGTATCACTATGTTCTCCACAAACTGCAACATTTTCGTCAATTTTTAAAAATGCAGTGCCACTATCTTCAGAAATAAGTTGATCATGTAGATTTTCATTCACAACACATGAGTTTGCATTGCTTGCAAAGAAGCCACATCTTTTGAAGCAATTTTTGATAGTGATTTGTTTCACATTGTTGTTCCAGGAACTTGAAATCAGTCTAATTGCTTCTAACACATCACGCTTTTTATTTATTCCATTTTCATCATCCTCGATTGCCTAGATGTTTTCTATGGGAATGTTTTAAACCTTTAATTATTCCTTGCTTTGCTGGCTGTAGTTGTGTTAGAAGGGAGGATTCTAACTTGATAGTATTCAAGTTTAAAAGCTCACTGTGAGCTGTACACTGATCAATGAAGATCAATACTTAATCCTTTTTTGCATGAATCACTACAAATCATGAATCAATCCAAATTTTGATCTACTCCTCAAACAATACCAGACTCATCCAAGCCTTTTTATTTGATACGTACTGTATGGGAAGTGACTTTTTATTTTTGAAACATCCAGGATTTTTATGTTTACCGATGACCAGTAAAGGTAATTTTTATGTACCAGAAGCATTTGGTCCGACAAGCACAGCTAAACGTTCTTTACTGAACTTTCCACTGAAATATGATTCCCCATAAAACATCATTGTCTTGTTAGGAAAGCATTTGTAAAAAGTCCTTTCATTCATATTGAAAATGTCGTCTGCCTGCAAAAAGTTTGGCTAATGAAACTGTCTTCCATTCATCACACAGCGTATCAGGCACATCTTTTGTTTCACCGTGTAATGTCTGAAACACAATGGTCTGTCTGGGTTTAAAATTTTCAACCCATCTCCTGCTTGTAGTGAAACCTTCCACATTCAGTAATTTTGTGAAATTCAAAGCTTTCTAACTTAACATTGTACCGCTTAAAAAAATTACACTTTTCTGTGTCCTGTAATATGTAAACCATTTTATGAGGGCTGTTTCGATATCTGGGAAGGCACATGTCTTCATCCTTTTGCACATTAGGTTGACACTTGACTTATGTCTTTTGAAAATGCTTTCTTTATCTTTCAGTATGGTAGGCAGCGTGTTGGGATGAATACCATATTTCAGGGCTAGATCTTTTTTTTCTGTAAATTAGGATTGTTTACACTATTGTTTATCAAATTTAGTTTTTGTTCTCAACTAAGAATTGTAATTTCCGCTTCGACATTTTAAAAGACCCAATTGAAATGTATCACGATGTGAAAGCAATAAACACTAAAATGACAAGACTCAACATTAAAGCAAAGAACCACAACGAAAGCTCAATAGAATAGAAAGATTGAAAAAACAATCCTTCCATAAGAAACAGGCGATTTGACCAATTAGAATACACTTAGCCACCAGCAGGGTTGCCAGTTTGACCTCCACTTTTATTTAAAAAATTCGGATTCACACCAGAAAATGCGAAAAGTATTTTCAGATTTATTTAATGTCTGACTTTTCTTTATTACTTAAAGTAAAAGTTCTTCACAAAGCTCCGTTCTGAAGTGAAACTTCGGGATAAAAATGGAAGCCAAACTGGCAACCCTTGCCACCAGTTCTGTTTTGAAATAATCCATGTTGATAAAAGGGAATAAAAGAGAAATGAATGGGGGAGGGGGAACGATTGCCGCGGAAAACGCAAACTCGTAGACGCTCCACACTGACCGAGGTGGGAAGTAAAAATAGCACCATTAAACCCGGTAAAGGTGTGCAGAAAAATTTCATGTAACAGAATATACCTGTATTTTTTAGCTGTGGCTGAAAAATTAAGAAATTAAGCTCTATTATTGTTATTTCGATGTCGGAAAAAATCGACTTAAAAGATGTGGACTTGTATAGAACGAGTAAGTTTAATATTGAATTGTAATAAAGGGGTCTGCACTTCATGTAAACTTAGACTTAAATGAATATTCAACTTATCTGACTTTGACTTATTGAGAATTCCCTGTATATAAGCAAGAATTATTGGAATTGCGAAATTTATTGACTTGTGTTGTTTTTTGATGGATTTATATGATTTGAGATGTCCTAAACATGATTTAATTATTATTGGAAAGTGTCTGTTAGTCTGTGTGTGACAAAAATTGTGTAGCCGCTCTGTCTCAAAACTAAGGCACAGAATTTAATTGAAATTTCAGATTCAGTTAGACTTTGACATAAATTTGTACTAAATTGGTTTGGGTGTATATCACCCAACAGGTTGCGTTACCATGCTTCATTTTTCATGATATTTTAAGAACTAATACACTGAATTTAATAAAATCTTGTATTCTTTTAGACCTTGACGTAAATAGATGTTGATTGAGTACATACTGCCGAAGAAGTGGCATTGCTATGCTGTATTTTTCTTGAATTTCCATGATACTGTTTGTTTTCAGATAGCAAAACCCTCCGTGCTTTTGCACATGCATCAAGTCTTCTTTGATTTTGTCAAAATATGGGTGATCGGTGTTTGTTTAGCTGCTTTTGGCTGAGTGCCTATCCTAGTGACAACCAACAAACGAACAACTTCGGAAAATACCTCCTCAGTGTAACACCCCTTTGGTTAGTAGAATCGTCCCAGAGTGCTAGGTGTGGCTTCCGAACGGTGGCTCTACATCAAAAACTAATGCATGAAATTTCATCAAACTTCGTGTTCTGTTAAGGCTGTTCTCAAATCCAAAAGGGCTACTTTCTGACATATTTTTAAATTAATTTTTGTTTGGATATGTGTGAAATTGGTAAATTATCTTATTTAGAAACTGTAATCGAAAGACATTTTCCATTTTTTTGTAAACGCAAAAGTTCTTTTAGAAAATGCTGCTAAAATTGGCATTTTGAACCAAATTTCCTAACGTGACAACACGAGAAAGGGAATAAACTTGTCTTCACGTGAGCTTATTTTTGGTTCCAAATGAAACATTATAATTCTCCGATATGCAGTCATCCTTCATATGTCATAAGCCATCAGCAAAGAATTGTAGGTATTTTTTATTGCATTAGTAATGAGCTATTTTTATCGATCCAAGGAACTGAAATACGGTGTCAAAAATGGGTGTCATTGTTTGAAAATTCAAAGTTTGTATATTCTTTAATATGTAGATGACTCTCAAAACAATTTATGCATAGAACTAATTAGTAAACATTATTTCCAGTCGATTGGTACTTAAAAGTTTTTGCTATTTTTTTAGTGAAATTAGTATGGATGATTACTTTTTTTCCAGGATTGTGAATCAGTACATTAATCTAACTTGATATATCCATTGTTGTGTCCATTAACGCAAGCAATTTTAGACTTTATTACAAGCTTGGTGATATTTATGATTTTTTTTAACCGTCATCATGCTGCCAGGTATGACTTGACTGACTGTACCCTTTTTATACAATTCTTTTTTCATTCAAGAACACCTGCTCAAGAAACACAGAATTATTGGGATATTAGTCCCTTATTTTCTAACTTCATTGTCCAATGATTCAGTTCGGCTGTCTTGCCTACATTGGCCAAACATTTTGTCTGTTAGTTGGACCAATAGCTAATATTGCGTCTGAGCCAACAGTTGGCTGATTGTTGGACTAAAGATTCAAGGTACCATTTGAATAACAGTTAAGCTTACTGGCAGAACACGCTAATAATAATAATATACTAATATACGGTGTCTATAGAATCGGGGAATCATGAAAAAATCAGGGAGGTTTATCATTCTGGAAAGGTCGGGGAATTTTGTAAAAATACTCGAAAATCAGAGAAATTTGTCTATATGCGTAAATATTTGCATTTTCACATTTTAATGAGACTGATTTATCTATTTTATATACCATAGTTTTTCACATGCTGATTATTATTTCTCAATATTTTTAAAAGGATGCACATGGTATGAGTTTTTGATATTTAATACAAATTAAAGTGATCAGATGTCCCCATTTTCTGTCAATAGCGCTTATATTTGAAGGCAATTTATCCATTTTTAAAAATTTTAAATGATACATTAGCATAACTTGACCAGGTGGCCAGCTTAGTAAAAATAGCTATCCCATCCAACGGTAGAATTGATAAAAAAAAGTCACTGGTCCCAAGGACCAGCAAGCATGAGAATGTACTGATCTTCAGTCATCATCAGTGGCCCACTACATAAAATTCTATTAAGTCCCTTTAACCCCTTGAGTGACCCCTCCCCCCACCTCCTAGAATATAAACCAAACTTCCTTTACAGTTATCCAAAATTTTCAGCATAATAAAATGTAAAATTTACTAAAAATTAAATAAACAGTTCATAAAGAAAAACTATAAAATTACTAATTCGATATTTTATTTCTGATTATTTATTTCAACTGGCTGAGGTTTAATGCAATTTTTATTTATTGTGTGATTTGTGTTTGGTTGGGGTTTGCTCAGGGATGGGAAAATTTAGGTTTACCTGTGAGAGAGGGGGAAAAGTTACTGGTCCTGCAGACCACTAAATTTTCCAAATTAGTGGTCTGATGATTTTTTGGTGGTCTCGGACCAGCGGACCACCAAGGATTTCAAACTCTGCCGTCAGATGTTGATATGTCTTAGAATTGGACATTTTTCAGAAAATGAGAAAATTTTCTGCTCATCATATATACGCATTGACCACTACATGAAGTTATTAGACTAAATTTTGAGTTCGGATTTATAAAACTGCCAACCAATACTTTATGAATATTAGGCAAATTTTATGTTTTTCTCTTTTTTTTTTTTTCTCTCCCAAATGAGATTATAAGCTGGATAAGTGTGGTATATGAGGAAGTAGCATACATGAAAAAATTCTATCTGTGTATTGTTAATAATGGAAATCAGGAAAGTCTGATAAAGATAATCAGGGAACTTTTTTTTACTATTTCTGTAGACACCTATAATATTTGATCCTATTGACGAATTTGTTAACTTTTTAGGAAAAAATTTAATGATGCTAATTACCGATTAAAATTGCTTATAATTTGGTTTCTTTAGTTTCAGAAACATTTTACCATTTACCGTTTGTATTGTAACAAATTTCTCTAAAACTATTATGCGAATAAATTTTACTTTTATGACTATTAAGATGCAAGAAAATAAGCATTAAGCACTCCAACCTTGCTTTAAAAAATACATTTATTTTACTTAATATGAATTAGTTATCGAGTCTGTTATAATCTGACAGCAAATGTTGCTGATTTATTCCAGCTTTTTAATTTTATTTTTTAATAAAGTACCATCTTGTCTCTGCAGGTGTCTGCCTCATCACAACCAGTGGCACAGTCAGAATTCGGTTCTAGGGGGGGTTTTGAGTTTTCTGATAAAGGTGTTCGCCGGTTATTTGAATCACCGGTTAATATAACCTGTCGTTTTAAAGAATCAAATCATAATGCTTTTTACCCGCATCTACATTGGTTGTGTTTCATTAAAACAGCGTTTACAGTATTAGAGTTAGAAAACATAAAATACACCAATGAAATAACCCCAAACTAGGTTAGATTTTTAAAAAGTGTTTAAAGATGATGAGGCAAACTTTAAGAGTTGTCCAGCAAATAATTTTTGCATAGAAAATAACAGAATTCCAATCTACTTGTTCAACCAAAAATACACAGGATTTCATTCCAAAACAATCTCAAATTCTTGTTTTTAACTTTAATAATAATGAAGCCATTTTAACAAAATTTTCAATATACTTACCATGCTTTTGTCAAATGTAACAACATCAAGAAAATTGGTGGAATTTATCATCATTTACATCCAATTAGTGCACAGTTAGGTAATCCATATTTTGGAATGTAGTTGATATTAAACATGGTATTTTATTGCTTTTTTTATTGTGCACTTCCAGTACTTTACAGGACATCGAATTTGCCATTAAGTAACGTAAATCTGTTGAAAATTTCGTTAAAACATCTTTATCAGGGATGTAGTGGAGGGTATACGCCGTATACCGTCTGGATTTTTTTAAGGAACACCGTATACCCTCTGTTTCTCAAGAAAGCTATAGTATATATACGCGAAGGTATACCCTCTGCTTTGAGCGTATACCCTCTGCTTAGAACGTATACCCTCTTTTTTTTTACGACTACACCACTGATCTTTATTATTGTTAAAATTCTCTAAAAATATCCGGGTTCAAACTGAAGTCGTACCTGTACTAATATTATAAAGAAGTAACCTTTTTTTTGTAGGGGTTACTTTTGGAACTACTGAACGGATTTAAAAAGGTAATCGGTCGTGTGCGAACTTAACTCGCATATAAAAGGGTTCCATACAAAATATCAGAACTGTTCAAAGATAATATTTACTTGCGTACATATAACAATACCACATGCCATAATTTAA
Organism: Maratus speciosus; assembly: GCA_963932465.1. NCBI lineage: Eukaryota > Metazoa > Arthropoda > Arachnida > Araneae > Salticidae > Maratus > Maratus speciosus. Next base: position 234,683,948 of record OZ010788.1, read on the forward strand.
TTCTACTGGAATGAAAACCGATGAATATTTCTCCCTCTAAAACACAGACTTTGTACAAAGTTTAAACTTGGTAGAGAACCAACCACGCTTCGGAAAGACGTCGCAGAGATTCTCACGAAAAGTCACTTGTAAATCATATTTCATGTAACAGTGGACAATTTTAAACGAATAAAAAAAAGTACGCTTAATAACGTGAAACTTTTCTATTCATTTTTAAAAATAAAAGCATATTCAGACATAATTATTGAAATGATTTCTAATCGAAAAGTTTTTTTCCTTATAAATGAATTATTTATTGAATTATAAGAAATTTTTGGTCTCAAAATTACTGACATTTAATGTCTTGGAATTATTATATGAATTTTCTTTTTAATATTTGCCTTCAATAATTGAATTCAGTTGGAATAAAAAGTGCTTATCACTAATGTTTCACCTTACCTAAAACAAAGATCTTATACAAAGTTTAAACTTGGCACTGTGCCAAGCACGCTTCGAAAGGAGGTCACAAGGTAGCAACACTGTTTTGATAAGTATCGTTGTTTTCTACATGGGTTTTTAATTCATATCTCGGCAAATTACAGACACATTTTTTCGAAAATCATTACTGACAATCCTTGGAAGATTCTACGTCGCTTAGGTATACTGTGAGTGCCCTAAACTCCCCCACTAACCGCCAGAAAAATAAGACGCACAAATGATCTTATAATAATTCCGATTTTACTTTTTAAGCGTAGAGTGGAACCTTAATAATAATGTCAAAATGATGGTGACTATCTCCGTTTCAACATAAGCTATATTTTACATTGGTAAAACAACGGCTAGAAACATGGAATTTGGCATGGTTGTTAATTTAGATACTTAAATGCATTCTCTGAACAGTTTTTTAAAAATTCAAAATTTTAAAGGGTGCAAGAGCAAAAAAAAAAAAAAAAAAAAACTTTCTAAAATTGCGATTTGTGTGATACATTTTGTATAGAAGGTTAGAATCTGGCATGGTGATAACTTTTAAGATGTATAAATGCTCAAAAACGGTTCCTAAAAAAAAAAAAATTCAATTTAAAAAGGATGAAATGAGCTGAAAACGATCTAAGGCTAATGTCAGGCGGACGTCTTTTTGCACACTTTTTTACTTACGTATTATCTCTAGACAATGCTAGCAGCATTATACAGCCTTAATTATGATTTATTAGGAATTGTTAGAGCTAGATACATTAAGTTTGGCATGGCTGTTACTCTAGAAACGTAAAGGATCACCAAGAACAGTTTTCCAAAAATTCGAAATTAAAAGGATGCAAGAGCAAAAAACGTTCTAAAACTGCAGTTTGTGCTAAATACACTATATGGCCAAAGGTGACCGGTCGCTTGTGATTTTAGACGTTTTGTTAAATATCTAGAAAAATGCATGAGGAATTAACCTGAAACTGCAGGTGTGTAAACAGTATAGTATGGGTAATATATTTCCGCGAAGATTTTTTTTCCCGAAAACCCATAGGGGACCGTCAACAAATTGGAAAGGAACTAATATCTTTTGGATAACCCTGTAAAAACTAATGTGGCAAAAACCTTCAAACTCGAGATTATTAATAAATGGCTTATTGTAATATACTGTGTTCATTTTTATGAGGATAGTATGGATACTCGTAGAGAAATTAATGTTTTTACAAGAACGGTCCAATATTTCGTCAAGTTTTTTGCTTTTAATTTGCAGAGTTCTTAATATAAAAAAAAGTTCTTTTCAGAAAGTATGACAAACAACATTGTACATAATACTCTGCAATCAGAATTGAAAAATAATAAAAATTGGATGAAAAATGAGGAGGTTTATTAAAATGTTTCACTGCGCATGCGCGAATGCAATCAAAATATAATGTGCATAATGTATTAGCTAATTATATAGAGCAAGTTTTGTGATAGTCTCAAAAACATAGAATGAAAATTCTGAAAATTATCGCCGATAGAATAAGCTCGAAATCTGTTGTTCCCAAAAAGAAGCAAAAAGATGAGGGGTTGTATCAAATATCTGTTGATTAGTTCTAAGATAGCGTACACAATATTGCACGTACTACTATATTTGGATACAACCCCTCATCTTTTTGCTTCCTTTTGGGAACAACGGATTTCGAGCTTATTCTATTGACAATAATTTTCAGAATTTTCAAGCTATGATTTTGAGACTTTCATAAAGCTTGCTCTATATACTTAGCTAATACATTATGCACATTATATTTTGACTGCATTTGCGCATGCGCAGTGAAACATTTTTTAGTAAACCTATTCATTTTTCATTCAATTTTTATTATTTTTTAATTCTGATTGCAGGGTATTATGTACAATGTTGTTTGTCATATTTTCTGAAAAGAACTTTTTTTATAATAAGAACTCTGCACATTATAAACAAAAAATTTGGTGAAATTTGGGACTGTTTTTATAAAAACCTTAATTTCTCTACAAGTATAGATGCTATCCTCATAAAAATGAGCACAGTATATTACGATAAGCAACTTATTAATAATCTCGAGTTTGAACGCTTTTGCTACATTAGTTTTTACAGGGTTATCCAAAAGATATTCGTTCTTTTTCAATTTGTTGACGGTCCCCTACGGGGTTTCGGAAAAAAAATTCTTTGCGGAAATATATGACCTATACTATACTATTTACGCGCCTGCAATTTCAGGTTAATTCCTCATGTATTTTTCTAGATATTTAAAAAACGTCTAAAATTGCAAGTGACCGGTCACCTTCGGCCATATAGTGTAGTTGGTATAAAAGCTTGGTTTTTGACATGGTGGTTACTTTTAAGGTAGAATGAGAAAAATAAAAAAAAAATGAGAATATTCCATAATATATTCAAGTAACCGTTTTCTATAATAGCGAGTGACTATAAAGCTAAAACTGCAATTTTTTAACAATGTGCTTATTAATTTAAATTAATGCATGATTAGCATAAAATTGTGTATAATTATATTTTATACAGTCTAAGAAAATGTTTTACATTTAACCCCTCTCTTTTCAAAATCCATACTCACAGACATATTATCTATAACTCAATGAAAATACAATAAATGCTTCTTTCCTACGTGACACGGGTGGCAATGCTTCTCCGAGAGCAAGCACCATTACTCGTTGCTACTTTACTAACTAATGAAATACATTCTTTAAATTTGTGTACAGATCTCCTGAGGAACAAATGGTTCAAAAGACACACTGATTGCGATAATTTGTTCAATCACAATCAAAAAACAGCTTTTTACAACTTTATAGTTACTACTTTTTAAATTCTTATTTTACAAAGATTTTTACTTGGGTACGTAAAAAGCTTGGTCTTAGATATAATTGGGAGCAAAAAGCATAAAACAGGGCGTTTGAAACTGAGAGATATCTGCAAAGTGTGTTTCATGTTTTTTCTGAAATTCGATGGTCTATTATTGTTTCGAACATAGAACAAAGACAGAAGTGCAATTAAGAAATCGCACATTGTATAATACTTAAACTCAAAGCGTCTGTGTGGCAGGAAATGACCATACTTTTAGCATAAGACGTCTCGAAAAAGTGACTTAGTCCAAATAACCAATTTTCACAAAACCAATGCATGTAATATGCGCTTTCACAGTTTTAAGTAGAATTTTCGCCGTTTAATTGAATCACTTTGTTGAATAGAGTTTGATTTCTCAAAGCAGTGGATTTCGCAAAACGTTTAAATATTAATTGCGGTTTTGATTCATATAAGAGGCAATTATAGTACTTTTTCTTAGCTCTGGGGGGTGTTTTAACACCCAAACCCCTCCCGTGGCTGCGCCACTGATCACAACACATGGACACAAAAATTTAGTATGCAAACTTCGTTAAAAAATATTTATAGCTAGAACAAAAATGTACTTACCATATAGAAATAGAAATAAAAAAAACTAAAGCTCATGCTTGTTTTGTTCTTTTACAAAAATATCACATATTGTATATGATGAAATGTAGGGTTATGAAAAAATAACACTTGCTTATAAAAATATTACACTTGCAACATTTGGTGTAAGGAGAGGCATGAGGGAAGAGGTATTTTATATCCTTAAAAATGATGACATTCTTTCTTAAATGCTAAATTGACAATTTACTATTAAAAGGTTTCTACAGAAAAAGTAAATAAAAAATAATCTCTTCAGTCCTCTTAAATCACTACAATAATTGAATAAATTGACTCTTCTCAGCACTCTCTTCCCATGATTTGCAAAATCTTTATCATAATTAGAGACCAGGGGAAATATTTAAGATTCCATAATTCAGAGGAGTTTCCATGGGATTGTAATCTTGCAAGATCTTGCGACCAGCGGTTTTTTATTGAAAAAACTTTTATAATTTCTGAATAGTAATCATTGGTTTGTTTAATGATCAATTTTTCCGTGATATAAAAAAAAAAACCAATTTTTTTATTTAAAATACAAACATACCTGAATTTCTGAATAGTTATTTAATTATGGAAAGTCTTTTATTATGTAAAGCAAAGATTACTATAGAAAAAGTATGGTAGGGTTTCTGAATGAAAAAAAAAAAAAAAATGGCTGTGGGATCCCACAGCTTGCAGGATTACAACCCAGATGTGTCATCAAGGTTATATTCCTTGAAAAGAAACATTATGTTTTCCAATCAACAGCAAAATCCAGACAAAACGATTTTGACTTCTAATATTTATTTATTTATTTTCTCAAGTTGTTTTCCAAAAAGTATAGCTTCTGTTATAGGTGCATTCAGGGCCGGCTTTAAAGGGAGCAAAGCTGGGCGACCACTTTGCATACTAAAAGCTACTGGATGGAAAATATGTAAAATATTTTATCTGAGGTTAAAACCTAAAACATTTCAATCAAAGATCTATGAAAAAAATAGATGCATGTTTTTTTCCTCAGACATGTCGCTGTAGTTTCCGATCCTGCACATTCCTCCAATATATCTTCAATTTCTTTTTTGATAATAATAATCCCTCTCTTGTGCTATCTGTCTGTTAATTGATGATTGTCCCTAAGCAAATCTTCTAAATTTAGTACACTAATCAGAATGTATGTATACAGTCAGGGGAAAAATATTAGAGCGGCTTGAGGCATGAAATTTTCTGTGGAGGAGGATGTGCACCGGTCCTCGGGTCGATGGGCCAGAGAGACAATCCGGGCCTGAAGAAGATTACTTACCATATATTTCCATATATAAGTCGAGCATACGACTTTTCAGCGAAAAATCGTCCAAAATCGGAAACCCATATATAAGCCGAAGTTAAAAAAAAAAGGTGATGCAAAATTCAGCGAATGAAAACTTAGTACTTTTTATGCATAGCTAATATTTTTAAAAAATATGCTTTCCGAAATTTTTGATCTCTCCTATTCTGTCTTGTTGTGCTGCCAAATCTGTTTAATTAGGTTCTGCTCATCTGTTATTACTTTATCGTTCACAAAAACAAAACCTCCTACTTTGGTAAATAGGGAAACTTTTTTTCTACTTCAGTTACTGCTAACTGTTACTTTGACTTAAGGAAAGATGGTTGGTCAAAAGCACTCGCCTTATAACGTGGGTTTCAACTTAAAAACATCAATTTTGCAGAGGAATCGAATAACTCAGTAGCTGCTCGTCCTTTAACACTCAATGACAAATAAGTGCAAGAATAGAGAAAGAAAAAAGACAAAATTCCAAAAGTAATGAAAGCTGCACATGGACACAAACTGTCATTTCCTGCATTTGAAGGAAAACTGGCTGGCTAGGTGCAAGTGTCTGGACAACGTGAGTTTATTGTAACCCGTACAAATATTCATTTCACGATGCTGGATATGATAAAAGACCCAAATTTACTGCCATTTAAACCACCAAATTTTGTTGCATGTGTTGGCTGGTGGAATTGTTTTATGAATTGATGTGGGTTGTGTATCCGAACTCATACTAAAATTGCCCCAAAACTTCCGAAAGAGTTAGAAATGAAAATTAACTTTTTTCGAAAATCATGTCATCCAATTGCAAAACATATCTAGCTTTTAGTTTCCCAAATAGGAAACATGGATTAAAGTGCTGTATGCTTTGATTTACCGACAAATTGCACAGTTGAGAAGAAAGATGTAAAGACTGTTTTTATCAGAACAACTGGTTATGAAAAAACGTACTTTACAGTTGTTTTAAGCTGTATGGCAGACAAGCATGTTTATCTGTGTACTATTTTTTTTAAACGGGAAACATTGTTTAAGGGGATACATTTTCCAAGTGTTATTACTGTCCGTGCCCATCCGAAAGGTTGGATGGATGAAAATGGAATTTTAGATTGTCTTAATAATTTATGGGTTAAAAAAAAGGAGCAGAAGAAGCCGTTTCTGCTTGTTTAGGTTTAAAGCACAACGCACAGAAAAAGTGTGAGATGGGATCTTCGGTAGCTGTGATCCCGTAAGCTTGATTTCTATTCTTCATTACACTAGACGTTTCTCTAAATAAACCATTTAAAAACAGGCTCCATTCGAAATGAATAGAATGAATGTCCTCTTTGGTGCAGCTGTGACAAATGTTGGTAATTTTAAAAAAAGTTGACATCATCACTATCTCTGAATAGTTGAAAGAAGCTTGGCTTGAATTACTTCAAGAAATGATCATTGGATCTTTCAAAAAATGCTGCATCAGTAATGTTATGGATGGAAGTGAGAATGATGCCATTTTTGAAGAAGAGGGCGGTGATGATGAGGATGAATTAGCGATTTCATCCTGATGTATTAATGAAAGAAAGCGATTTTATGAAGTTGCTTGAAAATTCTGATAATGTCTTGGATAGAGAATGATGATTGGTTCCTTTTTTCATTGTAAAAGAATGGAGTATTAAAGTATTTTTTAGAAATTTGTATTTTTTATAATTACAAACTTTTTTATTTTAGAATATCAGTTTTGGAAATTTTCTTAGACTCGATTATAAGTCGATCCCTCCCCCCCCCCCCTCTCCATTTTGGAGCCAACAAAATGTCCAAAAATACTTGGCTTATACACGGAAATATACGGTAATAGGTTTAAAAAATATCTGGATTAGCGAACTTATTGCAATTGATGAGAAAATGGCATGAAGCATAAATGCCTACTTGAGCTAAGCGGCGTTTATCAAGAAAGTACATAACAACAAAAAATATGCAAAATGCTGATATGATCGCAAAGAGTTCTTGATATTTTTATGTTAGCCAGCCGCAAATCTCGCCAGTAACATTTTTTACCTTAACCCAGTGGTAGGGGATGAAAAAAAGGAACAGATGTCATATTCGCCCCATATTGGTGCGATTTTTTTCTGTCGCCAATATCATATAGGCAACAGGTACTTAACTTGCGCCAAAGTGTCGTTATTTTGCTTGATGTGGTAACCCGGATTATGTTGTTTATGCTGTTGATGTTTTCGCCAAATTGGCAACAGAAAAAAATCGCGCCAATATGTGGCGAATATGACATCTGTACCGAAAAAAAGACCGAATTCGGAATTTAATAAGGGAAAGCTGTAAGTTGTTTTAATCCCTGTAGTTTAGGTCTAGAATGAATAAACTAAGTTTTCCCCCTCGTACTAGGTGAGCGTTAGAAAACATGTAAACATTTATAGTTGAAAAACACGTTTTTTTTTTGTTTGTTTTAATTACCATGACAATAGCTAAAAAAAACTAACTCTATCAAAAATATTGTCAATACAAATGTTATAGAACTTAAAATTTTGAATAAAATGTGTACCCACACTTAATATTTTTGTTCAACATTAATCTCACAACTCTACTTCAAAGTTGTGCCCTAAATCGCTAATCGAGAGCTTGAAGCAAATTATGATTTTGTATTTTTTTTTTTTTTTTTTTTAGTTTCTAAGTTTTTTTGAAGATGCAGGAAATAAATGGCAACTTTCAAACATGGGGAATTTGATCTTCATATGTAATACTACACCAGGCATCCATTTTAGAGATATTTTTTAATTCCTTTGATTTTTATAACGGTTCTAATTTTCTCAAAATTCACAATTTTTCAATTTTTACAACCAATTAAATATCAAGCATTGTGTTACCAGATTATTATTTCGCAATAAATAAGAAGATAATTTTTCAGAGGTTACAATATTATATGAAAAAAATCATTTCTGTTAAATAGTTTTCAAGATACAGAACTTCAAACTTGCAAGTTTGGAGGATTGCACTCATGACAAGTTTTAATGATATTAGTCATGACAAGGTATCACAAGTTTTTTAAATGCCCAAAACTGCTAAAATAATTTATTTTTTGTGAAGATATTTTGCAGAGCTCTATTTGAATATAAATTAAACCTGTGTATCAAATTTTATTAAAATTGCTTACGACTTTTTTAAAATTTTTGCTCATTTTATGTGGAATGACCCAGCTTTTCTCTGCGGTTTAAACATGGTAGTTTGAAATCTGGAAAAAATGTATTTTGAGTAGTTACAAAATACTTTGTAAAACCATCAGAAAACACATTACAAAAATACTTTGATCTTATCGGTTTAAAATACAAAATATAAATCTATTTTGAAAAGTATTTCAAATATATGTATTTTCGATACTGCCCAACTCTGACTGAGGCATTTGCAAATTTGATGTGGTTTTTTTTTTTTTTTTTTACTTTCTTCTATCTTTACAAAAAGAAAGTATTGGATTCGTGAAAATTTTCAACTTCAGGTTTTCGACGGATTTATACGTTTTAGGCTAATGTCATCGCTTTCCCCCCTACATATCATCCCTACACAATGCTAGTGGCATTGTGTAGGGATGATATGTAGGTGGAAAAGACGTTCGTCTGACATTAGCCTTAGGAGTCAAAGATCCCGAAAAACATGGTTTTACAAAATGTCTTTCTGTCGGTATGTGACAAATTTTGTGGGCGCTCTATCTCAAGAACTAATGTACGTAATTTAATGAAACTTTAGATTTAGTTAGTCCCTACAGGGGTCGATCCAGACAAAATTTGGGTCCTATTTAGGGCCCTTTCACAAAAATCTAGTTAATAAAATAGGCCCCTTTACAAAAATAAATTTAACAAAATGGGCCCCTTCACAAAAATGAACTTAATAAAACAGGCCCCTTCACAAAATTCCTTTTAATAAAATAGGCCCCCTACGTAACATTCTTTTTTGTAAAAACTGTTTTTAAATGTGTAAATTGTAAATAAAACTAGGTCACGAAAAACAAAAACTTTAGAAAGGGGATTTAAAGAATGTTTTTGTTAATAAATTCTAGGTTCGAATTTGAGTAATTGGATTTCAACTTTCGTTACAAGATGTTATTTTTCACAAAAATATAATAAAAGTCACAAAAATAACTTCTACTTTTCACAAAATGGGCCCCAAGAATAAAAACCTGCATCGACCCCTGCCCTGATATAAATTTGTGCTGATTACTTGTTGGTGTAAATCACCCAACAGGTGGTGCTGCTATGCAGAATTTTTCACTATTTCTGCAATAGCTCTATCTTAAAAACTAATGCACGGATTTTCATCAAACTTCAGATTCAGTTAGACGTTGACGTAAGTTGTTGTTGATTAGGTTTTGGTGTAAAGCACCCAACAGGTGGCGCTGCTATGCCGCATTTTTCAGGATTTACACGATTATAACGATTGTCATATCTCAAGAACTAATGAACGGAATTTCATGTTTTTAGAATCCTCATGATGGGCATAGATTGTCATTTAATTTTGGAACTATAATAGCGAATTTTGAAGTATTTACATGTATGAGATAGAAGAAAGTTTTGGGATTGCCACATCCGACGAGTTTTAAAAATGTAAATGCTCGCCAAAAACGGTTTCTAAAAAAAAAAAGCGAAATATAAAAGGATGAAATGAGTAGAGAACAGTCTAAAAACGTTCTAAATTACGATTCATAGTGGAATTTTAAGGATATAGACTTGAAATTTGACATGACTGTTAGTTTTAAAGAGTAATTGTTTGCACAGTATTGTTATGATACATTCGAAATTTAAAAAGATGAATTTAAATCGTTCTACTTGTTAGGGATAGCAATAAAATGAATTTGAATATTAGATTGAAATTCGACATGGCTTTTACATACTCGGATAGAACATTTAAAAAAAAAATAATTTAAAAGGGTGAAATATGCGGAAAGCATACTTAAAACGATGATTTATTTGGAAGTGATAAAACTATTGATAGAAACTTAAAATTTCGAATGGTTTTTGTTGATTTAAATGCTCACTCAGAACAGATTCTAAGATTATTCGAAATTTAAAAGAGTGAAATGAGTGCAATATGTTCTAAAATCACGAACACTCTGGAACTACTAAAACGATTTCAAATCTTTTCTCGGGATAATAATGATGCAATCTCTATTGAAAATAGAGAATATTTTATTTTTCTACAAACATCCCTCAAAGGGGTTCCGAGTAAATGAATAACTAGAAATAAATTGAATTTGAACACTAAGATTGAAATTCGACATGGCTGTTACTCTTAAGACGTAAATGCTCGCATAGAACATTTTTTTAAAATCGAAATTTAAAAGGGTGAAATGTGCGGAAAGCATACTTAAAGCCTTTTAAATAATGATTTCTTTGGAATTATTAGGACTATTACTAGGAACTTCAAATGTGACATGGCTTTTACTTTTGTGCTTTTACTGAACAGGTTAAACCAGCCATACTCAACTTTTTTTCCTCGAGGGCTGCAATGCAAACATGTGTTTGCAATGTTAAGCGGGTCGCAACATACTTGAAAAAAGGTAATTATAAAAGTAAAATAGCAAAAGTAGTATAACAAAGCAATATAACAAAGTAAATTTAAGTAGGGTTGAATATTTGCCCCGGAAGAAATCCTACTAAAAAGCTTTAACATTACTATTACCAAACAATAAACTTAGTGATAGATTTCTATTGAAAATGTTGTATAAATAGGCATTGAAGTTTGTTGTATGGAAATAGCAGTGTAAAAATTTTGTGTGAAAATTTTTTCTCGCGACAAATGTTTAACCCAAAAAAAGCCTTAATAGTTATATAATAAGTATAAAACTTTATAATATAAAAATGGAGAATTTCTAAGTTCTAAAGAAAATAATCAGGAGATTTTGTCTAATTAATCAGTTTTTTGCTCGATGCAAAAACTTAATTTTCATTTTATTGTAGAAATACATAGTGCAAATTTTATAAATCTGGAATAAAGTTTAATTAATATTGAAGTTTAAGGAATGTATCCAACACTTAGCACAAACAGGATAGCATGTGATGTTTTAATACAATTTTAAATTAGTTATAAATAGCAGGACAGATTTTGTCTTCCCATGAAAATGTAACAAACAAAAGCGAAGTTCTTAAATACATTTTACACTGAATTAATGATTTAAGTATCTTGGGCCGCACATAAAAGGTAGCCGGGCCACAGGTTGAGTATGGCTTGGTTAAACGATCGCGATTTCGCTAATTTGCTAAAATTAGTAAAACTAATCAATAGATCGATTTTAAAATTTCAGGTATTTTATATAAACACCAAAAAAGTTTATACAAGGGAAAGGGGAAAGCGGACAAATTTTAAAAATCGTTGCGTTTTCTACAATAAATATCATTTTAGATCTGATTTTTTAGGGAGACTTCTGGTAAATAATATTTATTAAATATAAAAATTTCATAGATGGAAGGTTGAATTCCGGGGGGCGTGGTTTATTGTCACGGGAGGGGAGACAATATTCTAACTTTTACCCAGCCCGAATTTTCATCAAGCTTCATACTTTGATATGAATTGGCGCTAAATTGATGCAATTTCTTGTACTATTTAAATTATTTAATTGACGTGATTTATATAGAAGAAAGTTTTGTGATGGCCACAAGATACTAGTTTTTTTTTATAAAAACAATATATATCTATATCTTTGAGAAAATACTGCCAAAATTAGCGTTTTGAATCGAATTTCCGGAAGCGACAGCACGGGAAAGGAGAAAAACCTGCATCCACGTGACAAGAATCTCTTATATCTCGACAAGTAATTTTTTTATTAAAAATAGAAAACGCTATTTGATTCCAAATTCCTTCAATAGTCAGGTTTGTCAATTTTATGCCTTTACAGAAAAATTAGCCAGAAAATGTGCTAAATTTTCGCGTTGTTGAGCACTGAATTTGAACAACCTTAAAGTATATCTCCAAAGATTACATTAACAGAAATTCATTACCGCTATTAATATTTTTACAAAACATAGTATTGCCTGCCCTGCATATCCCGAGAACAATTAAGTTCATCGACTATGCAGGAAAAAAAATGCAAGCATTATCTCGGCCCAGCAAGAGTCTGCTGAAAAAAAGTTAAAGTCAGACACCGACACCCTGTAATTGTCCGATGCCGATCTCTCCGCTGGACCTGTTACATTACTGTATATTGATGTTGTCAAACTAGCATCGGCTCGTGACGCACATTTATACTCATTCTCGCGAAAGCCATATTAATTGAAAATAGCTCACATTTTATCGGCTGCGTTTAAATTTTTATATCGGGCCGGTAGACCCGCTAAATTTTTTTTATCGGCCCGGCCTGTTGAAAAAATCGTCCTAATTCTGCAGGCCCAGCCCGTTTACTTTGTTTATTAGCCTGGCCCGTTGAAAAAATCGCCCCAAACCTTCCCCCGTTTGAAAATTCGACTTCATTTCACCGGCCCAGACCGCGGGCCGGGCCGAGTATAGGCCTCGGGTCAAGTCCGGGCCCGTGCAGACCTCTACTCTTTTGGAAGATATTAAAAATTGAATTTCAGTTTATCGAGCTGATTAAGTTCAAATATTCACCCCCCACCCTTCCAGTTAATGCAAAAAATCACTCACTGACAAACTGAGTATCACATACTTTACAACATCGAAAACTATAGATTTATTTAATCTAATTTTTAGTTAAGATTATTTTTAAGTAGGAAAGTCCAACCTCTCTTTTCTTATTATACTGTTATACAATGTCTTACAATTCGAACCACACATGAACTGAGTAGTGCAAGTTCAAATAAACCCTTCTGTATCTGTAAGGCCTGTAAGTAAATTGTCTTGTAAGATGCTGTTTTGAAATTCAAAAATATTTGTATTAAAATGTAGAAAGATAATTTTCAGACTGGTGAAACTTTTTTGATTACTTATACCATTGAAATAACTTGTTATAAAATTCATTTAATATATTGATTAGTAGCAATACAGTTTAGAATGAGGTATAGATACTTTACTTTATCTTGTTCCAAAAGTATTATTGGTTGCACAAAACAAAAATATTTTTAAAAGGATGGTTTCTTTTGCTTTTGCATCTTTTTAGCTTTCTTGACGGTGAAAGATTCGGGGGGAGTTTCATTTCAGAAATATTTCTATATTTCTATAGTAAAAGTATTATATTTGTACATTTACTAATTTTAAAAAATACTAAAAAAATATTTTAAATATACGAGATTTGAATGGAGTTATATAAATATCAAAATCCCTATAAATTCAAATTTAATTAATTAATTTTAATTGACAAAATCCTTCTAAAATTTATTAAATGATTGTGTAAATCTTCTAATGTAGTTTCAAAAATTCACCAAAAATTCTTTAGAAGATGAAATTTTCATGAATTCATAACTTGGGACATAAAGGGTTAACCTCGAAAAAGAAAAATCTTGCAAACTCGTTTTTTCTTAATTTCATGGATTCGATATGATATTTTCTCTTGGATATCGTTGAACAGCCTTAACCTTAAACTGCGTTATTTGACTTTCCATAAATACCTTAAGGCTGTTTTCAAATCCAAAAGGGCAACTTTATGATATAAGTTTTAATTTATTTTTCTTCGGAAATGCATGAAACTAGCAGGTGTTATTGTTCAGAAACGATGTAATCGAACTGTTTGATCCGTTTTTTTTTTTTTTTTCAAACGCAATAGATATTTCAGAAAATAGTGTCAAAGTGGACGTTTTGAACCGAATTTCCGCACGAAAGCAGAATAACCACTCAAAAAAGGGTTTAAAAAGTCTTTTTTACTTTATCAAAATCGCTTATAACTCAATAGGTAATTTATTGATCAAAAAATGGAAAACTCAGTTCGATTCCAAATTGCTTCCATGGTCAGGCTTTCCAATGTTATACCTTTCCGTTAAAAAAAGAATTTGTAAATGTGTCAAAACGTTTTGCGCTTGTTGAGAAGAGCAGTTAAGAACAGCCTTAAAGTAATTGTCCAGTTTATCAAAATTGTTTTCTCTTTCAAAAAACTTGTATGTCGGATTCAAATGGTATTGGATATAATACTAACTTTACCGAACAATATTTTTTGAAGATTCATTTTACATTTATAAAAAATACCTTCCACTACTTTCCTCTCATTAGAAATACAGTAATTTAAGGTTGTTCTCAACTGATCTGCTCAACCAGCGCAAAACGTTTTGACACATTTACAAATTCATTTTTTAACGGAAAGATATAAAATTGGAAGACCTGACTGAGGAAGAGATTTGGAATCGAACTTTGTTTTCCATTTTTTGATTAATAAATTAACTATTGAGTTATAAGCGATTTTGATCACGTGACAAAGACTTTTTCACCCTTTCTTGAAAGGTTTATCTTCTTTCGCGCGGAAATTCGGTTAAAAATACCCACTTTGACATTATTTTCTGAAAGATCTATTGCGTTTGCATAAAAACGGAAAAAAAACAGTTCGATTACATAGTTTCTGAACAGCAACACCTGCTAGATTCATGCATTTCCGAACAAAAATAAATTAAAAAAATTTTCACAAAGTTGCCCTCTTGGATTTGAGAACAGGCTTAAGCAGTCAGAGTTTTTCTTTTTTTTTTTTTTTTTCATTGGGAAATTTGTTGTAGCGTTGAATTCCGGTTTTTAATCGGGGTGGGGGGGGGGATTTCTATTCTTCAGGAGATCAGAGTTGCTACTTCTGCAATGTTAATATCTTAAATAAATGGTTCTATCTATTACATACTATGACCAGGGCTTAATTTCTAACAAAAAAAAAAGTACCGGAGCCATAATATTCTGCGGTACTGCCGGTACTAACAACTGTACTGTCCCCCCCCCCTCATGCCATTCCAATCTGCATATTTATACGTATCTCATACATTATTTGCAAAATGTAAAGTATTTTTTTTTCTTTAGTAAAATAAAACTAGTATGTTGTGGTCATCACAAAACTTTTTTCTATATAAATCACGTCAATTAAATCATTTAAATTGTACAAGAAATTACATCAATTTAGCACTAATTCATATCAAAGTATATCTGAATTTGAAGTTTGATGAATATTCATCCACTAGCCGCCCTTGGCGACCAGTTTGGTCTCCGTTAGATGAGTGCTAAGCATTGTACCATGCTACTTTTATCCGAAAATTAATTTACTTTCTCAATACTTCGCCAAATCAGAAGTTTCTAGTAGAGAAATCAAGAACTCCGTATTTTTATGGGTACTACTTGACTATCCCGTCGACCAAAAATCTATCGCCAAACAATAAGATTAAATACCAATAATGGTTGATCGTAAATGTCACATTTGCTTGACTTTAAACAAGTTACACGTGTTTACATCATCAAGTTATTTTTATTTCGATGTTTTATTTGTATTTTTATTAATGTTATACTAATTTATTTGTTCTTTCGCTATTTAAAATAAAAATTATGTCAATTTGTATAATTTGGCGAGTGGTTTGGCGATTTATATAATTTGGCGAAATTGGTCTACGGTATAACTAAACAACACCTTTTTATGTTAGCCAGGCGCAAGTGATAAATCATCAAACATTGTCTTTCCAATCGCATTTTTTCATATTTCATTAAATTCATCTAAAATATAATAATTTCACCCATTTTATTTAAAATACATAATTTTAATTTAAAATTCATGAATTTCACTTTTTTTTCCATTGTTTACGAAAAAGAAAAGAAAAATAATAAATAATACCAAAAACCATGACTTTTAATTTCAATATCAAAGCATTGTTTTAATTTACCACGCGAAAATAAAAAATGTAAAAAATGGTCACCTGGCATATAAAACAGCGAAGCGGTCAGCCCGGAATTATTGATGACAGTTACATGACTTAGGCTATTATTATAGAGATTAGTTCTTGAGATAGAGCTATAGCGGAAATGCTGAAAAATGTAGCATAGCAGCGCCACCTGTTGAGCAATTTAAACCAAAACATAAACAGCACTAATTGATATTAAGGTATACCTGAATCTGAAGTTTGATGAACTTCGTGCATTAGTCATTGAGACTATCAGCTATAGTGGAAAGTCGCCACCTGTTGAGCGATTTGCACGAAAACATAAACAGCACTAACTCATATCAAGGTATACCTGAATCTGAAGTTTGTTGAAAATCCAAGCATTAGTTCTTGAGATCGAGCTATTGCGGAAATCGCAAAAAACAGCATAGCAGCGCCACCTGGTGAGAAATTTACACCAAAATCTATAAAATATCGATTCATGTCAAGGACTAACTGATTCTGAAATTTGATAAAAATTCGTGCATTAGTTCTTGAGATACAGCTATAGTGGAAATTCTGAAAAATGAAGCATAGCAGCGCCACCTGTTGAGCGATTTGCACCAAAACATAAACAGCACTAAATCATATCAAGGTATACCTGAATCTGAAATTTGTTTAAAATCCAAGCATTAGTTCTTGAGATAGAGCTATTGCGGAAACGTAAATAATGCAGTATAGCAGCGCCACCTGTTGAGCGATTTACACCAAAATGTATAAAACTTCAAATCAGGTCAAGGAATAACTGAATCTGAAGTTTGATGAAAATCTGTGCATTAGTTCTGGAGATTGAGCAATTGCGAAAATCTGGAAAAAGGCTGCACAATAGCGCCACCTGTTAAGCGATTTACACCAAAAACTAATCAGGACTAGTTTATATCAAGATGTAACTGAATCAGAAGATTTGTGAAATTCCGTGCATTAGTTCTTGAGATAGAGCGCCCACAAAATTTTTGTCACATACAGAGTGACAGTGCGACAGACAGACTCACAAACAGACATTTTCTAAAAACCATCAAATCGTGTTCAGGACATTCTTAAAACGTATAAATCCGTCGAAAACTGGAAGTCGAAATTTTTCACGAATCCAATACTTTCTTCTTGTAAAGATAGAAGAAAGTAAAAATTAAATATATCAATCAGTATACCCTTAGCTGTCAAGTATTTCACTTTTTAGTTATCACTCCTTCCGAACAGTAATCTTTGCCTAATTTTAATGTTAATTAATTGCAGAATTCTGCGATAAAAGGTAAGGATTATGATTCGGAAATAGAGTTAACACAAAAAAGGGATAGTTCGCAGCTATGCATTTTTTATGGAAAAATGAATGAAATTTACAGAAATTAATATTTATATGCTGAAGAAAAGTGTTTTTCAGTTTCCTATAAAAGGTGCATATCTTAAACTATAATCGACTGCTTCAGCATAATAATCTTTTGTGGTGAGTCCGTGAAAATCAGATTAAATAAAAAAATCGACACCGTTATCGGAAAGATTCGAGGCTTTTATAGAAAAGAGTAAACATTGCTCAATTGCAACAATACATGGTAATTATATCTGCTTACAAATGAAAGTGACATCGTAAATGTACAGAACAGAGCCATAGCATGGGAAGCGTTCATGATACAAAATAAATAGAAAAATAACTAATGTGATTTTTATACTCGTACTTAATAGAAGACAAAAAACCTCAAAGAAACAAAAACTCAAGCTGATGTTCGTTGGTTAAAAACAGAAAATATACTTTTCAGGTTAGGCATCTAAATATAAAATAAAGTAATAAACCAGCCAATTAAAAATTATCCTACTGTCACAAAAGAAACTCGAACTGAAAGCAAATTCATTGTTCAGTCTCTTGAGTGGCACCATTTTTAACACTTCGCCGCCATCAATGCCATAAATTTGTAAATATCACTAGAATAGAGAAACGCGATTTCTGATTTCCCTTCATTCTGATTAATAGCATTAAAATGATTTGAAATAGAATATAATACGCAATTTTGAAGGAGAAATTTTTCTTTTCTTTCTTTCTTTTCTTTTCTTTTTTTTTTTTTTTTTTTTTTTTTTTATACATGAATAAATGAAATTAATTTTGAATGTAAGACAGATTGAGCTCGAGCCAATCCAAGCCCAAAAAACTGATATCAAAATTAAGACCGTTTCATCTCCATCTTCTACGTGTGCGACACATCACGTCGCATATAACTGTTTTGATAAAAAAGAACGCAAACGCTTGGAGATGGGAAGGAAAGGAAAGGGTAATTTAGTCTTCAGTTTTTCGGAAGCGTTATTGCACTGGGCTCCGGAGCCTGTATTTATGAGCTCCGGTTTTTTTGGTTTTTGGTTTTTATTGAACACATACATCAGACTTGTGTGCTTGACCCCAAGGCCCGCTTATAAGTCATTGTCGATATACAGGGACAAGCTAGCACAATGAAATTTACAACACACAGAATTTTTACATCCGGGAGATCCACAAAGAGTGTGCAACGGAGCCAGCGGGAGTCGAACCCGCAAACCTCCTACGCTCTCAAGCGATTAGCAGCGTGGTATCCACTCGGCCACGGAGGCCCCATGAGCTCCGGCGAATTACAACCAATATTTAAATATTTACTAAAAACAGAGAAGTACCGAAGCTGGGATCCGGCGCAAGTTAAGCCCTGACTATGACGCCTTTTCGCATTTACCTTGTCTTCGCAGACCCCAGGATTTAAGACTAAAATTACCGAAATAGATTAGAATATCAAATACAAGATATACTCTAAACAAATGGAGATATATAAACTAATTATACTGTATTTTGATTTAAAAGTATTCTTAGTTTTTTCCTTTAATTTTACTTGCAAGATTTCATTCCAGGGCTCTAAATGGAAAAATCCACGAACCGAAACGCTATTTCAAAATTACTGTTCACTAAAACATTTTTTTTTGTAAATACAAACAAATTTATATCTAACATTACAAAAACAATTTTAAAAATGCATTCAAGATTCTAAATAATAATAAAAAAAGTTACAAAGAGCACAATAAGCTATATATATAAAACTGTAATAATAAGTTTTCATAATTGCACGAACTAGGACGATATTTATCATAATTTGACGAAGAGAAACAATATTTGTCATAATTTCACGAACCGGAATATCGTTCTGGTTTGCTCCGGTATATTTCGAGCCCTGTTTCACTGAGACTCTAGATAAGTGTAAAATTTTACAGAGAACACGAGATCCTCTGAAAACATGCTACGGATTCCTTGAGGTCCGCGAAAAGTAGTTTAAAATCCACTGTCATGGATCAATAAGAAGTAAATCAAAAATCTCTCAAAGGGGGCAATATGGTATCCGATGGAGGGGCGATTTTTTTGCTCCTGAATTCATCGCTGTCTTTTCGTATTCTGGACAATGGTTCTTGTTTCCCAACCATTCTTGGATCTTTTAATTTGAAGATTCAGCAGAATCATTGAGAACAGAGTTTGCGTAAATATTAAAGATTACCTTCTGCTGTGTAAGACGAGTATGAAAGTGAGATGAAATCTTTCAAAACAAGAATCATTTTCATCTTATGATACGACGCGCATTCAATTTATTCAAATAGAAATTCCGGGTGCTTCAACGGCGATGACGTGCTGCTCAACGGAAGCGTCTCAAGGTCAGGGCCTTTATTAACTGGGGCCAATTCTACAACCAAAATGCCTTGACTGTCATTGTCTTAACGGACCAGCTACGAAGAAGGAGAAATATATATATTTTTTTCGTGCATGTGTTGACCAGGTGAGAGTTTTCCATTTAATAATTGCATTCTTTCCTACATGTGAAACTTTCAGAATAGCATTGCCATGTGCAGGGTATAAGCCTTATGCATAGGCGTTTTAGGTGGTAACTGAGGACCTCGCGAACATGCCCCTTCCCCTGCCCCCCTTCCCCTGAACAATCGGATAGGAAGCATAAAACGATTTCTTGTTCTGCAATTTAAATGGCTGAATAATGAATGATGTGCAGGATCGCAGATGGAAATTTAAGGGGTCGGAACATTTGAAGTATTTTAGGTGTGCATCGAGAAATCATATCAATTTTCTGATTAAAAAAATGTACTGTAACCATCCATACAGACTCCTAGCAATTGAGGGCACGAGGCGAATCTTCCCTTTTGCTTCAACTTCTTAGCGGCCTGTTGATGTGTCTTGATTTATAATTTTTTTTTTTACTCTTAATTTTAAGATTATTTTTAGATGGTAACACGTAAATGTTTTTTAGCGTAAAATATTTTGCTAAAAAATTCTTGTCACTTTCTTGTCTCATTGTCACTTGTTTGCAACAGCACAGAAAAACTTCTGCGTTTTCAATTTCTAAATATTTTATTCAGGAGCAAATTTGAAGAAAGTAATCAATGTTAAATACTGAGGAATGACTTTCATGATCTGCATCTTTTTCAAATGCCTGTCTCAGGGCCGTGCGAAGCAGGGGCGAAGGGGGCAGTCGCCCCGGGCGCGAAACTTGAGGAGGCGCCATATTTTTACTACAAACCTCGTCTTTTTCTTCTTTTGTTGTAAAAAAAAAAAAAAAAAAAATGTTTACTTACATATTGGTATTTTATTTTTTTCAGCGAAAGTACGAACATTTTTCGTTTCAAAGTTATTGCACTCTCTTTACCTCACACAGAAATACAAATTTATGAATAAGGACTTCTTTCTTTAAAGAACTTGTTTCAGGATTTTGTCTTTGTCTCTTTTGCTAACTTTCTCTGTTCTGGGTCTGTGCTTGTGACGAAAACATATACTATCAAAATAGCATAGGGTTTCTTTCTTGGAATATAAAAGGGTTCCAAACTGTTATACTGTACTGTTATATAAATTTTTTCTACACTCATTTTCGAGATCTCCTTTTCCAAAATATCAGTGCAATTTTCTTTTATGTTACTTAGTTTTTTAAAATTTCTGAATTAAAATAAAACCTAAAGTTTCAAAATAAACACGAATGTATTCAATAGACTTTGTTTCTGTTTCTGCTCTTTTCAATTTTGTGACACCTGTCACAAAGAAAAATTGGGAAGGGGGGGGGGGCACCAAATTGAAACGTTGCCCCGGGCGCACTTTTCTCTTCGCACGCTACTGGTCTGTCTAATCAGGCTTTTGCACGAGATTGCAAATGTCCAGCTTATCATTGAAACAAGAACTAAAAATCATGTGTCCAGAATAGATTACGAAACACTTTCCAACACATTCAGAATACTGTAACAAAAATTCACAGTTTATTAATGTGAAAGATGATGCATAAATAAACAATTTGGTAAAGGTGTAACGTATTTGAAATCATGATTTCTGCTATTACCATCAATTATTCGATATTTTTGTGCAGCCCTGTATATGATCTATAGATTTGTATGTATACTGTATAGTATGCTGGAAGTTATTTCAGTTAAACGAATAGCACAATTGAAAATTTCCATTCAGCAATTTTCATGAATAAGCGGAAATGTACTTGTGAATTTTTGGACAGCCCTGTATATGATCTATAGAATTTATACATACTAAGTGTACCAAGAAATATATATATATAAAATCAATTTAAAAACGCGTACCACAACTAAAAACGCACTTCCAGCAATTATTGTTCATAGGCTTCAATAGATCAAATGTTGTTCAATTTCTTCTGTAGCCCAATTCTTTTGTATGTCCCTGTAAATGAACGATAAATTCTACGTACACCCTGTCCTACAGTAAGTGCCGTGTAGTACACCTCAGTCATATATATAAATTTCAGCATGTTTAAAATAATATAATAATAATACCATTAAAATATACCGTAAGCGATTTTTCATCATGGACCGTAATGTAGCAGAATTCTTTTGAGTGTCCCTGTAAATGAACCGTAAATGCTACACTCTTCATTTTCAATACCAAACATGTCATAATGATACCCAATAACATCTATGAATTTCTTGGAAATCGGACTAGATTTACGTGAGTTAGAGCACGGACAGACGGCAGAGCAGGTCCCGATCATAACTAATTGGGGCCCTGGGCAAAGATAAATTAGGGGGCGCCATTCGAATCGCTGAAATGTTATTCAAAAAGAATTGATGACTAATGTGGTCAGTCATATGTGTAATCCATAAACAACATTTTCGCAATACTCTTTTTTTTTCCCCTTAGTACAGAACAAAACTCTTTTATATAACTTTAGCAACTTGTTATATTACTTTAAGATGTATTTAATAACTTCAACTTATAGAAAAGTTGGAATAGATGCCCCTTGAGGTCCGGAGCCCCTGGGCAAAATCCCGATTTGCCCATGCGATAATAAAGGCCTGCGGCAGAGAGACAAACCGAAGTCATAAACACTTTTCAACTATGTTGGAAAGTGTTAAAGACAGACAAACCGAAGTCATAACTACTTTTCAACTATGTTGGAAAGTGTTAAAAAGAAAAACCACCTGTTTCACGACAATTTTAATTTTCCCAAAAATGTTAAAAACATTAGTTGTCTCGCGGTTAACAAACTTTTTTTGCCTTTTGTTGCCCAAAGTGAACTGGCAGTCAATTTTACAAGTATTAAAACTGCATAAATTAATTCAATTCTATAAGGGAAGTTTACTTAGATCTAAAAGCTTTCTGTGAGATTTTTAAAATAATAATTTTTAATTTTTAATAAAGGTAGAGGAAAGGCAAAAAATAATTTTTATCGTGTATGTAGGAAAATATGTAGTAGGGGAGGTAGAGAAGATATGATACACATTATTTTTACTAATTTTTTATAATCCTTAGAAGGCTATTTTTCTGGTTTTCTTATAAATTGACCTTTTATTTATTTATTAAAAATATAGTAAATTTAAAAAATAATCATTCAAAAAATATGTCCCAATTATTATGAATAGTTACTATTGTATCAAATCTCCCCATTACTGGGGAGAATTAATACACTTGCAAGGAAGATTTGATATATTGTTATGCAAATTGAAAAAAACAAGTTGGAAATTGCTCGTCAAACGTGGCAAATGAGGTGCGTTCGTACTATAACTAGTTTTATAATTATTTTTTGCACCCCATATTGTACTGAATGTATACTTTTTTGCACTTCATAAAGCGCATAGTCTGATACATCATTAAAATGCACTTCCAATAATTTTTTCCCATTCCCCGTAATGTAACGGAACACTTTTGACTGTCCCTGTAATTAAACTATACATCCGATTTTCCTAAAATTTGAAATAGCTCAACAAAACTTTGCAACAATTATATCTTTAAAATTTCAGACCATTCGGAAGGCTGTAATATCATTAAAATGCACTTGCAATAATTTTTCCCATTGGCCGTAATGTAAAGAAAAACTTTTGACTGTCCCTGTAATTAAACTATACATCCGATTTTCCTAAAATTTGAAATGGCTCGACAAAATTTTGCAACAGTTATATCTTTAAAATTTCAGATCATTCGGAAGGCTCTAATATCATTAAAATGCACTTGCAATAATTTTTCCCATTGGCCGTAATGTAAAGTAAAACTTTTGACTGTCCCTGTAATTAAACTATACATCCGATTTTCATAAAATTTGAAATGGCTCGACAAAATTTTGCAACAATCATATATTTGAAATTTCAGACCATTCGGTTGGGTAGTTTTTGCTCTGTTACATGCGGACAGACAGACGGACGGACAGACGGACAGACTGAACGACGACTATAGGTGCTACGTATTTATATAATTACGAACGCACCTAAAAAAGAAAGGCAGACGATTCAATTTTTATGTCATACTCTTTTTTTCTGATAAATCTTGAAATATTTTAGTAAAATTTAAAAAGAAGTGACACTAACTAATTTTTGTTTAAAAAAAGTTTATTCCAAAAAAAAAAAAAAATTAAACAATCCTATTAACACAATTTTTCGAAAATAAATCTTTAACTTTAAATTATTCATCAAGCTTTTTTTTTTTTTTTTTTGACAGTCATATCAATCAATATTAAAGATTTTACTTGACGTTTTCCACTCTTTGTAGTTGAAGCTGTTTTCTTGGGATAAGGTCTAATATCCTTGGGGACTTGTAAATTTGGTACGCGACGGCCCTGTATTTTCATCTAAAGATTTTGTAGGTGTCGTGTCAATAGATAACTGATTCATATTTAAGTCACTAGTTTTGTGGAGTTGATCCCAAGAAGATGCTGAGGGTAAAAAAAATAGGTAATGTCGAAACAATTAAGATCAAAAGAATAAATTTCAGTCTTTTTAAATCCAGATAAAATAAAATACTTTTTAAAGTAAGTGATTTCGGAAAAGCTTTACCAATTAATCCTCCTTACCAAGTTCAGTAGCTCTTGCTGTAAAACAGTAATGAATATCACAGTTACATATTAGTTTGCAATTTAAAAAAACTATTACATTTCAAATATATAAGTGTATCATTTCTCCCTATTATGCCTTATTGGACTTTCAATCACTTTGTATAAATACAGTTGCAAAATGGTAATCTACTTTCTAGTAAAACTAATCCTAACAATGTGCTTTATAAATAAATAAAAAAATTACAAGCTATTATCTTCAGAATAATAAGAGTTATGAAAGAAAATCAGTAACTGAAAAAGTTTACATAAACATCCCAAAAACCTTCAAAATTAAAAGAAAAGAAAAGTTGCCAGTTCTTCACTTATTAGTCCAGCTAATGATGGCTTCTGCAAATAAAAGAAGCTTTTACATGTGTTAGAATGACTGTTAATACTATTTGTTGAGAAAAATTGTCAATGTATCAACCCTCCCTATGTATCAAACCTCTCCTATCTCCCCTATTTCTTTTTATTCTTAAGGCTGTTCTCAAATCCAAAGGGTCAACTTTCTGACATAAGTTTTAATTTATTTTTGTTCGGAAACGCATGAAACTAGAAGGTGTTGTTATCCAGAAACTATGTCATCGAACTGTTTTTTTTTCGTTTTCTTATAAACACAATAGATCTCTCAGAAAATACTGTCAAAGTTGGCATTTTGAACCGAACTTCCGAACGAAGGAAGAAAATCCAGTCTGTAAAGGGAGAAAAATGCCGTGTCACGTGATCAAAATCGCTTATAACGCAATAGGTAATTTATTGATAAAAAATAGAAAAAAAACAGTTCGATTCCAAATCGCTTCCATGGTCAAGCTTTCCAATTTCATATCTTTCCGTTAAAAAATTAATTTGTAAATGTGTAAAAACATTTTGCGCTTGTTGTGCAGAGCAGTTGAGAACAGCCTTAATCGTTCTTATTTTATGGAATGAATTTTCTTTTCTTCTTCTTTTTTTTTTTCTTTAAAAAATAAGTTGGTATATTATATATGTTGTGTTTTAAATGGAATCAATAACTGCTCAATAACTTCTCCTGGAATTTTATATATTTTTATGGCGAAATGTTAAAACATTATACACATTTGTTTAAGTTATTTTCTAGTACACAAGGGTGTCTCTCGAAAATGGTCGCTAGCTAATAAAAGTTGTACAATTCATTAAAGGTTACAGTGAAATATGAAAAACGATTAAGGAAAAGATGGGTATTAGTTATGTAATTGTAAACCCTAAAATGATAATTTGGAGTTGTAGAAGAAACGAAATTCTTGCACACCTATTAACTAAAAACACACTCTCTCATATTTTGATTTAAAAAACAAAGCAAAAAAAAAAACCAACAAAAAAAAAAACCCCACAAAATTTTAAGAATTCAGTTTTTTCTTACTAAACATTTGTCAGGAGATTAACCACAAACCGCAAAAATATAAAAGCATAAAAGAATTAGAATTGGAATTAAAACAGTTCTTAAAATAAAAATTTGTAAGACTGATTTTCAGTATTTACATTTTTCTTGAGTTTTATACTAAATCCTAGACACCAAAAAAAGATAGCTGCGTAACTCCAATAAGTAAATAGAACAATAAATTGCTTAACATTTAATTAAAAGGATCGCAATCATTTGCATAAATTATGCCCTCATACATTTTTCATATTTCCTACTTGGGGAAAAAAAAACCGCTGACTTTTGCACAGCTCGAACTTGAGACAATCGAATACTATTTCGTACAAATTAGATATCTTAAAATTTTTCGTCATAAGTTTGATTTCAGTTTGTTTCCGAGAATTGAAAAAAAATCTATATATATTTTTTTCGCGTACTTGTCTCTTTTTCTCAGCGCACAGTGGCCAATTCCTTGAAAATCTTGGACAAAACTCAAATCTTTTTCTGCTTTTCTGAGACTTTTTCGAAAACAAGGTTAGATTGGAAAGTTGCGTTACTATGTATCATATAGGGTACTTTTTGAAATATCCATGCAAAATTTAAGCCATTTCCTGCAATTATTGAGTAAAATGATTAAATAACAAAACAGTATTTTTTCTATAGCAATGCATTTCAAAATAGCAAAAAGTAGCAATTAAAATTAATCAGATACTAAAGGCAAGATTACAAATTGTTTGCATCATTTATTAGTTCGAATGAATTAGGTCAAACATTTTTTCAAAGAAGTAAAGATATACACATTTTCAAAGAAGTAAAGTTTCCTTAAAGGCTTTTCCAAACTGCTCTGCTCAACAAGCGCAAAACATTTTGACACATTTACAAATTCATTTTTTAACGCAAAGATATACAATTGGGGGGTCTGACTATGGTAGCGATTTGGAATCGAACTGTGTTTTCCATTTTTTGATAAATAAATTACCTATCGCGTTATAAGCAATTTTGATCACGTGACAAAGACTTTTTCCCCTATCCTTGAATGGTTATTTTTCTTTCGCGTGGAAATTCGGTTCAAATCGCCCACTTTGACACTATTCTCTGAAAGAGCTATTGCGTTTGCAAAAAAAACGGAAAACACAGTTCGATTACATAGTTTCTGAACAACAACACCTGCTAGTTTCATGCATTTCTGAACAAAAATAAATTAAAAATTATCATAAAGTTGCACTTTTCGATTTGGGAACAGCCTTAAAGATATATAAAATAATATGAAATTGCTAATTCTGCGTTTGTTTTTTCAAAAATTCGTAACTGCTTACTATCAAAATCTACTGGTACATCTTTCCATAAACATAATCCATAAAAAAAAAAAAAAAAAAAAAAAAAAAAACTAAAAATTATCGCCGAAAAAGATTAATTTCCAGTGTATCGTTCTAAACAATGAAGATCATTTATTTTCAAAATATTCACCATTACGATGGTACAAGCTAAAATGAAGTGTAACGCTTTTTCTTTATGGAATAAAGGCGAGCTAAACACATTTTAAGGACATAAAACTACAATTATGCAAAATTGTATTTAGAAAGAGTGTAATCTTTATTTCCGGATTTTGTCTTGAGTTTTTGGGAAGTTTCGTCACTGTGAAATTAAGAAATTTTGACATTGACTTTCATAAGGACCTATAATTATATTATGATGAAAAATTAAAAGTTTATTATTCAAACGATAAAAATAAGTCGGAAATTGGACGTCAAACCTGGTAAATGAGGTGCGTTCGTACATAGCTAGTTTTATATATATATATTCAGATCTTCGTGTAATAGCTGTTGTACTCTTATGCTGAAATGCATTAATACAAAATTTATTACGATTATATATATTAAATTTAGTAATACGGAAATAATAGGACTCCATCTTAAATAGGAAATAATCACCATGGCAATCTAGAATCACTACTTATGATGAGATATCTCTGAATTAATTACGTATGATAGGATTTAATAGAATGAAGAAAATTTTTATTAATATCTTTTTAGGTGCGTTCGTAAATATATAAATACGTAGCACCTATGGTCGTCGTTCAGTCCGTCTGTCCGTATATAACAGAGCAAAAACTACCTAGCCGAATGGTCTGAAATTTTAAACATATAATTGTTGCAATATTTTGTCAATCCATTTCAAATTTTATGAAACTTGGATGTATAGTTTAATTACAGGGACAGTCAAAAGTTTTCCATTACATGACGGCCAATGGAAAAAATTGTCTCAAGTGCATTTGAATGATGTTACAGCCTTTAGAACAGAATGAAATTGATATACACATATTGAAGCGCACTAAAATATACTTCCAGTACAATATGCGGTGCAAAAAATATTTATAAAATTAGTTATAGTACAACGCACCTCATTTGCCACGTTTGACGTGCAATTTCCAACTTGTTCTGTTTTTCTTAACAGTCAAAAAATTGGGTGTATTCAAATCCAAACTGCTTATTTTCTGATTCATTTTTAACTACATTTTTGTTTGAACCGCATCCGATTTGCAAATTCTTTTATTCAGAAACTATATAATGTGCCGTGCTTGTTAAGTTTGGATTCGATTTTCATAAAATTTGAAATGACTCGACAAAATTCTGCAACGACAATATATATATTAAATTTCAAACAATTCGGTTGGGTAGTTTTTGCGCTGTTATATGCGGACAGACGAAAGGACCAGACGACGACTATAGGTGCTACGTATTTATATAATTACGACATTTCCCCCATAGGCCATAATGCAATGGAATACTTTTGAGTGTCTCTGTAAATAAACTATGAATGCTACATACTTTATTTTCAAGAGCGAATATGGCATAGCAAACCTCAATAACATGTATCAATTACAGAGCAATCTAACTATAAAAAGGCGGAAAAAAAAAAACAGAATTCATAAACACTTTTCAACAATGTTGGAAAGTGTTAAATTAGCATAATAGGTTGAAGTTTGACTAAAAGCAAATTATATCAATAGACGGAAGCATACTTGAATATTTTTGTACAGCCCTGCATTTTACATGCTATCTTCATATACAAGCCACTAACTAGCTAAAATTTAATTAACACTAAAACACGTATAAAACTACTGAAATCATACTCCCAGAGATTATCATTCATTGACGTCCATGTATCCAATTCTTTGCGTGCCCCTGTATATCATTTTATCTCTATTCTACAAACATATCTTAGTATACTAAAGGTAGTTCAGCGTAAAAATACATAACTCATTTAAAAACCACCTTTAAGCTATTTTCGTTCATACTCAGTAACCCTTACAAATTGTTTTGTGTAACCCTGTATATGATCTACAGCATTTATATACACAACGTAATATGCAAAAATTTAGTTAAACTTAAAAACTCATATCAAAACTAAAAATTCACTTTCAGCACTCATTGCTAATATACAGTATTTCGGATACAGTATAATATCCGAAATCTTTTGTGTGTCCCCGTAAATACTATGCACTTTCTATTATACAGGTAGTAACTTGTAAGCAAACCTCAGCAACATACATGGTGTGTTCACAAAGTTTCAAGACTGGTGCTAGAATACAAAAGTTATTAAACATTTTTGTACATCGAACTAAAATTCTTCGAAATATGACCCTTGGGTATCAACACACCGCTGCCAGCGTTTTTTCCATTATTCATAGACTCCCTGGGGGTTTTCGGGCGCAAGTCTGTTAAGGGACCTCGTCGAAGCCAGAATCGTGGATCGCTGGAATCGTGTCGAATTGCTTCCCTTTCAGGTCTTTCTTGATCCGGAGGAATAAAAAAAAAGTTGCTGGGAGCGAGGTCGGGTCTGTAGGGAGGCTTGTTGAAGTATTGCCACGTTAAACTTAGCCAAAACTTTGGCGGCTGCGAGCATCGTATGAGAGGGCGCATTGTCGTGGTGAACAATACAATCTTCTCTGGTGTCTGTACGGAAGTGCCGGGTCAGGTCATTTTTACGCTGGTATGCACCACTATTTGAAGGATAGAGTCCGGCGCGCCCGCTCAGACATCAGATATGAGTGGATTGTTCACTCCGGCAATACCCCTCTCACACGCCGCTGCCGATGTTTTGGCTCAGTTTAACGTGGCAATACTGTCGCAAGTCCTCTACAGCCTTGACCTTGCTCCCAGCGACTTGGAATCGAACTGTGTTTTCCATTTTTTGATAAATAAATTACCTATCGCGTTATAAGCAATTTTGATCACGTGACAAAGACTTTTTCCCCTATCCTTGAATGGTTATTCTTCTTTCGCGTGGAAATTCGGTTCAAATCGCTCACTTTGACACTATTCTCTGAAAGAGCTACTGCGTTTGCAAAAAAAACGGAAAACACAGTTCGATTACATAGTTTCTGAACAACAACACCTGCTAGTTTCATGCATTTCTCAACAAAAATAAATTAAAAATTATCATAAAGTTGCACTTTTCGATTTGGGAACAGCCTTAAAGATATATAAAATAATATGAAATTGCTAATTCTGCGTTTGTTTTTTCAAAAATTCGTAACTGCTTACTATCAAAATCTACTGGTACATCTTTCCATAAACATAATCCATAAAAAAAAACAAAAAAAAAAACTAAAAATTATCGCCGAAAAAGATTAATTTCCAGTGTATCGTTCTAAACAATGAAGATCATTTATTTTCAAAATATTCACCATTACGATGGTACAAGCTAAAATGAAGTGTAACGCTTTTTCTTTATGGAATAAAGGCGAGCTAAACACATTTTAAGGACATAAAACTACAATTATGCAAAATTGTATTTAGAAAGAGTGTAATCTTTATTTCCGGATTTTGTCTTGAGTTTTTGGGAAGTTTCGTCACTGTGAAATTAAGAAATTTTGACATTGACTTTCATAAGGACCTATAATTATATTATGATGAAAAATTAAAAGTTTATTATTCAAACGATAAAAATAAGTCGGAAATTGGACGTCAAACCTGGTAAATGAGGTGCGTTCGTACATAGCTAGTTTTATATATATATATTCAGATCTTCGTGTAATAGCTGTTGTACTCTTATGCTGAAATGCATTAATACAAAATTTATTACGATTATATATATTAAATTTAGTAATACGGAAATAATAGGACTCCATCTTAAATAGGAAATAATCACCATGGCAACCTAGAATCACTACTTATGATGAGATATCTCTGAATTAATTACGTATGATAGGATTTAATAGAATGAAGAAAATTTTTATTAATATCTTTTTAGGTGCGTTCGTAAATATATAAATACGTAGCACCTATGGTCGTCGTTCAGTCCGTCTGTCCGTATATAACAGAGCAAAAACTACCTAGCCGAATGGTCTGAAATTTTAAACATATAATTGTTGCAATATTTTGTCAATCCATTTCAAATTTTATGAAACTTGGATGTATAGTTTAATTACAGGGACAGTCAAAAGTTTTCCATTACATGACGGCCAATGGAAAAAATTGTCTCAAGTGCATTTGAATGATGTTACAGCCTTTAGAACAGAATGAAATTGATATACACATATTGAAGCGCACTAAAATATACTTCCAGTACAATATGCGGTGCAAAAAATATTTATAAAACTAGTTATAGTACAACGCACCTCATTTGCCACGTTTGACGTGCAATTTCCAACTTGTTCTGTTTTTCTTAACAGTCAAAAAATTGGGTGTATTCAAATCCAAACTGCATATTTTCTGATTCATTTTTAACTACATTTTTGTTTGAACCGCATCCGATTTGCAAATTCTTTTATTCAGAAACTATATAATGTGCCGTGCTTGTTAAGTTTGGATTCGATTTTCATAAAATTTGAAATGACTCGACAAAATTCTGCAACGACAATATATATATTAAATTTCAAACAATTCGGTTGGGTAGTTTTTGCGCTGTTATATGCGGACAGACGAAAGGACCAGACGACGACTATAGGTGCTACGTATTTATATAATTACGACATTTCCCCCATAGGCCATAATGCAATGGAATACTTTTGAGTGTCTCTGTAAATAAACTATGAATGCTACATACTTTATTTTCAAGAGCGAATATGGCATAGCAAACCTCAATAACATGTATCAATTACAGAGCAATCTAACTATAAAAAGGCGGAAAAAAAAAACTGAATTCATAAACACTTTTCAACAATGTTGGAAAGTGTTAAATTAGCATAATAGGTTGAAGTTTGACTAAAAGCAAATTATATCAATAGACGGAAGCATACTTGAATATTTTTGTACAGCCCTGCATTTTACATGCTATCTTCATATACAAGCCACTAACTAGCTAAAATTTAATTAACACTAAAACACGTATAAAACTACTGAAATCATACTCCCAGAGATTATCATTCATTGACGTCCATGTATCCAATTCTTTGCGTGCCCCTGTATATCATTTTATCTCTATTCTACAAACATATCTTAGTATACTAAAGGTAGTTCAGCGTAAAAATACATAACTCATTTAAAAACCACCTTTAAGCTATTTTCGTTCATACTCAGTAACCCTTACAAATTGTTTTGTGTAACCCTGTATATGATCTACAGCATTTATATACACAACGTAATATGCAAAAATTTAGTTAAACTTAAAAACTCATATCAAAACTAAAAATTCACTTTCAGCACTCATTGCTAATATACAGTATTTCGGATACAGTATAATATCCGAAATCTTTTGTGTGTCCCCGTAAATACTATGCACTTTCTATTATACAGGTAGTAACTTGTAAGCAAACCTCAGCAACATACATGGTGTGTTCACAAAGTTTCAAGACTGGTGCTAGAATACAAAAGTTATTAAACATTTTTGTACATCGAACTAAAATTCTTCGAAATATGACCCTTGGGTATCAACACACCGCTGCCAGCGTTTTTTCCATTATTCATAGACTCCCTGGGGGTTTTCGGGCGCAAGGCTGTTAAGGGACCTCGTCGAAGCCAGAATCGTGGATCGCTGGAATCGTGTCGAATTGCTTCCCTTTCAGGTCTTTCTTGATCCGGAGGAATAAAAAAAAAGTTGCTGGGAGCGAGGTCGGGTCTGTAGGGAGGCTTGTTGAAGTATTGCCACGTTAAACTTAGCCAAAACTTTGGCGGCTGCGAGCATCGTATGAGAGGGCGCATTGTCGTGGTGAACAATACAATCTTCTCTGGTGTCTGTACGGAAGTGCCGGGTCAGGTCATTTTTACGCTGGTATGCACCACTATTTGAAGGATAGAGTCCGGCGCGCCCGCTCAGACATCAGATATGAGTGGATTGTTCACTCCGGCAATACCCCCTCTCACACGCAGCTGCCGATGTTTTGGCTCAGTTTAACGTGGCAATACTGTCGCAAGTCCTCTACAGCCTCGACCTTGCTCCCAGCGACTTGGAATCGAACTGTGTTTTCCATTTTTTGATAAATAAATTACCTATCGCGTTATAAGCAATTTTGATCACGTGACAAAGACTTTTTCCCCTATCCTTGAATGGTTATTCTTCTTTCGCGTGGAAATTCGGTTCAAATCGCTCACTTTGACACTATTCTCTGAAAGAGCTACTGCGTTTGCAAAAAAAACGGAAAACACAGTTCGATTACATAGTTTCTGAACAACAACACCTGCTAGTTTCATGCATTTCTCAACAAAAATAAATTAAAAATTATCATAAAGTTGCACTTTTCGATTTGGGAACAGCCTTAAAGATATATAAAATAATATGAAATTGCTAATTCTGCGTTTGTTTTTTCA
Organism: Maratus speciosus; assembly: GCA_963932465.1. NCBI lineage: Eukaryota > Metazoa > Arthropoda > Arachnida > Araneae > Salticidae > Maratus > Maratus speciosus. The sequence continues at coordinate 234,717,359 of OZ010788.1, forward strand.
AAAATTCGTAACTGCTTACTATCAAAATCTACTGGTACATCTTTCCATAAACATAATCCATAAAAAAAAACAAAAAAAAAAACTAAAAATTATCGCCGAAAAAGATTAATTTCCAGCGTATCGTTCTAAACAATGAAGATCATTTATTTTCAAAATATTCACCATTACGATGGTACAAGCTAAAATGAAGTGTAACGCTTTTTCTTTATGGAATAAAGGCGAGCTAAACACATTTTAAGGACATAAAACTACAATTATGCAAAATTGTATTTAGAAAGAGTGTAATCTTTATTTCCGGATTTTGTCTTGAGTTTTTGGGAAGTTTCGTCACTGTGAAATTAAGAAATTTTGACACTGACTTTCATAAGGACCTATAATTATATTATGATGAAAAATTAAAAGTTTATTATTCAAACGATAAAAATAAGTCGGAAATTGGACGTCAAACCTGGTAAATGAGGTGCGTTCGTACATAGCTAGTTTCATATATATATATTCAGATCTTCGTGTAATAGCTGTTGTACTCTTATGCTGAAATGCATTAATACAAAATTTATTACGATTATATATATTAAATTTAGTAATACGGAAATAATAGGACTCCATCTTAAATAGGAAATAATCACCATGGCAACCTAGAATCACTACTTATGATGAGATATCTCTGAATTAATTACGTATGATAGGATTTAATAGAATGAAGAAAATTTTTATTAATATCTTTTTAGGTGCGTTCGTAAATATATAAATACGTAGCACCTATGGTCGTCGTTCAGTCCGTCTGTCCGTATATAACAGAGCAAAAACTACCTAGCCGAATGGTCTGAAATTTTAAACATATAATTGTTGCAATATTTTGTCAATCCATTTCAAATTTTATGAAACTTGGATGTATAGTTTAATTACAGGGACAGTCAAAAGTTTTCCATTACATGACGGCCAATGGAAAAAATTGTCTCAAGTGCATTTGAATGATGTTACAGCCTTTAGAACAGAATGAAATTGATATACACATATTGAAGCGCACTAAAATATACTTCCAGTACAATATGCGGTGCAAAAAATATTTATAAAACTAGTTATAGTACAACGCACCTCATTTGCCACGTTTGACGTGCAATTTCCAACTTGTTCTGTTTTTCTTAACAGTCAAAAAATTGGGTGTATTCAAATCCAAACTGTTTATTTTCTGATTCATTTTTAACTACATTTTTGTTTGAACCGCATCCGATTTGCAAATTCTTATATTCAGAAACTATATAATGTGCCGTGCTTGTTAAGTTTGGATTCGATTTTCATAAAATTTGAAATGACTCGACAAAATTCTGCAACGACAATATATATATTAAATTTCAAACAATTCGGTTGGGTAGTTTTTGCGCTGTTATATGCGGACAGACGAAAGGACCAGACGACGACTATAGGTGCTACGTATTTATATAATTACGACATTTCCCCCATAGGCCATAATGCAATGGAATACTTTTGAGTGTCTCTGTAAATAAACTATGAATGCTACATACTTTATTTTCAAGAGCGAATATGGCATAGCAAACCTCAATAACATGTATCAATTACAGAGCAATCTAACTATAAAAAGGCGGAAAAAAAAAAACAGAATTCATAAACACTTTTCAACAATGTTGGAAAGTGTTAAATTAGCATAATAGGTTGAAGTTTGACTAAAAGCAAATTATATCAATAGACGGAAGCATACTTGAATATTTTTGTACAGCCCTGCATTTTACATGCTATCTTCATATACAAGCCACTAACTAGCTAAAATTTAATTAACACTAAAACACGTATAAAACTACTGAAATCATACTCCCAGAGATTATCATTCATTGACGTCCATGTATCCAATTCTTTGCGTGCCCCTGTATATCATTTTATCTCTATTCTACAAACATATCTTAGTATACTAAAGGTAGTTCAGCGTAAAAATACATAACTCATTTAAAAACCACCTTTAAGCTATTTTCGTTCATACTCAGTAACCCTTACAAATTGTTTTGTGTAACCCTGTATATGATCTACAGCATTTATATACACAACGTAATATGCAAAAATTTAGTTAAACTTAAAAACTCATATCAAAACTAAAAATTCACTTTCAGCACTCATTGCTAATATACAGTATTTCGGATACAGTATAATATCCGAAATCTTTTGTGTGTCCCCGTAAATACTATGCACTTTCTATTATACAGGTAGTAACTTGTAGCAAACCTCAGCAACATACATGGTGTGTTCACAAAGTTTCAAGACTGGTGCTAGAATACAAAAGTTATTAAACATTTTTGTACATCGAACTAAAATTCTTCGAAATATGACCCTTGGGTATCAACACACCGCTGCCAGCGTTTTTTCCATTATTCATAGACTCCCTGGGGGTTTTCGGGCGCAAGGCTGTTAAGGGACCTCGTCGAAGCCAGAATCGTGGATCGCTGGAATCGTGTCGAATTGCTTCCCTTTCAGGTCTTTCTTGATCCGGAGGAATAAAAAAAAAGTTGCTGGGAGCGAGGTCGGGTCTGTAGGGAGGCTTGTTGAAGTATTGCCACGTTAAACTTAGCCAAAACTTTGGCGGCTGCGAGCATAGTATGAGAGGGCGCATTGTCGTGGTGAACAATACAATCTTCTCTGGTGTCTGTACGGAAGTGCCGGGTCAGGTCATTTTTACGCTGGTATGCACCACTATTTGAAAGATAGAGTCCGGCGCGCCCGCTCAGACATCAGATATGAGTGGATTGTTCACCCCGGCAATACCCCCTCTCACACGCCGCTGCCGATGTTTTGGCTCAGTTTAACGTGGCAATACTGTCGCAAGTCCTCTACAGCCTCGACCTTGCTCCCAGCGACTTTTTTGTTTCCCCGGATGAAGAAAAACCTGAATGGGAAGCGATTCGACACGATTCCAGCGATCCAAGTAGCTTCGACGAGGTTCCTTAATAGCCTTGTGCGCGAAGACCCCCAGGGAGCCTATGAATAATGGAAAAAACGCTGCCAGCGATATGTTGATGCCCAAGGGTCATATTTCGAAAAATTTTAGTTCGCTGTACAAAAATGTTTAATAACTTTTGTATTCTAGGACCAGTCTTGAAACTTTGTGAACACACCATGTATATCAATTTCATTATATGTGAAATAGTTTAACATAATTAAAACACGTCGCAAGTAATGTTTACCCCTATACCATTATCTAACGGAATTCTTTTGTGTAGCCTTGTAAATGAATAATAAATATTCTTTGTACCACATGTTCTGCAGAATGTAATATTTCAGTGCTTTTCATAAAGGCACATCGATTTCATTATCTTCGAAAGGGTGTAACATCATAACATCACTAAAATGCACTTGACATTTTTTCACTTTGGCCGTAATGTCACGAACTTTTGGCTGTTCCTGTAATTGAACTATACATCCGATTTTCATAAAATTTGAAATGACTTGGCAAAATTCTGCAACGGATATATATGGAAAATTTCAAACCATTCGGTTGGGTAGTTTTTGCGCTGTTATATGCGAACAGACAGACAGACGGACCAGACGACGACTATAGGTGACACGTATTTATATAATTACGAACGCAAATAAAAACTAAAATCCGCTAACCTTATTTGAATATCTTCCATGTTGTTATTAATATATATATATATAAATATATATAAATCGGAATCGATGAGCATATTGGTGAATAATCTTGTACTTTTTTCCTGTGCTTGACCTGCAGAAGTGTTTAATTCCAGAAATATTTTCATTTCACAATTTGCAGTAAGCATCCAATGTAACTGTAGTACGTTTTAAGAGGCTTTTTTATTTCACTAGGAGGCTCTGCCCACTACGAGCTACGCTCGCCTACCCCCGTTCAGACACCCCAGATTCTAAAAGCACGCTAATTTGATCGGCTTTAAAAAGATTGAATTATAATTTAAAAAACAGTGGCGATCTCTCTGTAAACTCTGAAACTCTGTAAATCGTTTTCTTTTTATTGGGTAATTTTTTTTAATGACTTTACATTTAAATTAAAAATATTGTAAATTCAAAAAATATGTTAAATTTAAGAAGTAACAAATTTATTAAAGTTATTTGGATTTTTTCCCCCCTTATCTTCCTAATGAAGTCGCTATTTTGTAATTATAGTGAATAATCTTATCATATAAATCTCCTCTCCTCTGACATTTTCATTTCGCCACCATTTTCCCGCCAACATATACGTGTAAAATTATATCTATAGTGTTACGTATATTGTAAATAGTTAATGTTTGTGATTAAAAATAATGTAAATAGATAAATTAAGCTCTATTCATAAGCTAAAATTAGTTTTTGCTGCATTGAAATATCTCAGTTTGTTGATTTTCTGCACGCAAGAAAACCCTATTGGATTTCATTGGAAATCTATGGAAATTTGGCGAAATACGGGAAATAGCGCCAAGTTGGTGTCACTTTTGGCGACTAATTTTGGTCGCCAAATTTGGCAACGTTTGATGAAAGGCCCGGGTCTCTCCCCCTTGGTAACCCCCTTATAGCGTTAGAAAGCTCTGACCAATCAGATACGTTTCGCGGTATCTACGCAGATTTTCATTGGTCCATTTCTAAAGCGTTACATTTTTTTTATATATAGAAGGATAAAAGCAAGCTGTTTGAATAAAGAGAACAATAAAAAAGAAAATAAAAATGTGCAATTGCACATCATTTATAATTTAGTCTAACTATATTTGCAATAATGTTAAAAATATTAGACTGATTGTAAAATTGTAGTTGATATTTAAATTATTCGGGCTTATTGAAGTAGATAACAAAGGATCTTTATTGTAAGCCAGACTTTTAAATTGGCCTGCTACACAGGCCTTTATTTCAGAGTAATATTTTCATTTTTAAAAACATATTTTGCCTATCACTCCATAAAATGTAAAGGAACTATAATTATCGAAAACGGACAGATGGCCCAGTTATGGAACGTAAAAGAAGTTGTTTTCGTCTACAAATGTTTCTAAACTAAAATCATTAAAAACCTGCCTCATCTGCGGATTTATTGATAGATGTGCCGGGAAAGGCTTGCAAAATTTGCTCTTAAAAAATTATTGATCTTAATTATTAATCAAGTGCGTAAAAATGCTGCTCGTAAGGCAGTTAATTATCTCTCACTCACACATACATACATACACACACACACATGTGTATTTATATGTATCTATCAACTAGGCGCATAAATTAAATCTGCCAATAAACCAATTTTCTCATTTTTTTCCCATAATAATTTTCATTCAGTAACCCATATTCTCTACGTATTGCTGGAAAACTATAAAAAATCTGCCACATCTGCAGATTTTATTAATACAGAAATTTTCTTATGTATTTTTTATTATTACTTTTATTAAGCAGCCCATTTTCTCTACATAAAGCTGGAACCATTAAAAATCTGTCTCATATACAGATTTCATTAATGCATAACTTTTCTTATATATATATTTTTTATAGTTATTTTCATTCAACAACCTAATTTTTCTTCGTAATACTGGGGAAACATCAGAAATCTATCCCATCTGCAGGTTTTGTTGATACTTTCGCAGGGGGTGTTTGAAATGTCTCTAAATAATACAGTTTTTGTAGACATTTTTTACAAGCGCTTTAGATCCATTCTGTTATTTTTATAGTAAAATTAAATATAAATATTGACTACCTTGGACTTATTGCAACAAGCCTGGATGAAACTAGGCCAATTAGCCCAAATTTTTCTGGATTTTTGTAAAAAGCCAGGAAAATATCCGGCTGATTTAGAAGCAAATGATCATTTCCCAATTAGCCTAAAGAGGCATAGGCTCTTTGCAACTAGATTGATAAATAACAGGCTGATTAGAAAAAGCAGATAAAGCCTGGCTCTTTGCAAGCAGCCTAGGCTCTTTGCAATGAGCCGAATTTCTTAATTAGCCACGACATATACATTGGACGAATAATTTTTTTTTGACATGTCTGCATCACATCTATTCTATTAAAAGAACAATTTGTATCAATTTCATTCTCCGTTCTGTCCTTGTCGATGTAAATTTTACAGTTATTGATAATGCAGTTATTGTACAAACTTTCCATGCATACGAAAATAATACAATCGTTTACTTTTCATGAATCAAGCTTAGTTTATTTTGTAGATATATTTATGCGTTGCAATACCTGCTATACGAGTTATGAGTGCGAGGTATAACATAATTATACAGGTAATAAATGGAAACTTGAATCATTCCCGCATCATTGCTTGTTGAAAAATTACGTTTCCTGCTATTACTATTATTTTTTTAATTATTGTTATTCGAGTAATAGCTGCAATTCTTTTCTTGGCTCAGCTAATTGCTAGTTTTAAAACGCGAATTACCATTCTGTCTTTTTGTATGAGCAATATATTTTTCGTTTGACTGTTTAATTTTTTCTGAATGAAAATTATTAACGTCGCGTCGTGTATATTTATATAAAAGAATATTAATTTGGTTTCTTTTGTTTTTCTTTTTTCTCGTATGGATGACTCCTATTACAGCATTTGCTAGCCTTTTGACCATTACAGTCAAATTCAGTTAAAATAAGGCCGAAAATACTACAATAGTTGCTCATTATAACAGAGCTCCCACAACAATCAAGTTAAAAATTTGATATGTAAAATCTCAGTTAAATTATTAAAACTTATGAAATTGTTACTAATGACAATTTTACATTCAAAAATTGGCAGGAGTGAATTAAATTGGTAATGTTAACTCAACATTTATTTTAATAATTTTGAAATTCTAAAATTTATAAATGTATAAAAAATCTATAAAAGAAATTAAAGAAATAAAGAATCATCTTTATTTATTAATTTAAAGTTTTTTTAAAAAACCTATTTAAATTAATAAATAAAGATGATTCCTTATTTCTTTAATTTCTTTTATAGATTTTTTACACATTCATAAACACATTTAGCTACTTTTCTTTAAATTATTATTATTTTCTTTTTTTCCTCTTCAAATCTTGTCCTCCCCCCTCCCCCCCTCCTCTTATAAATTTAGAAAAGGAAAAATATTGCTATTTGTTTGTTTTGTTGAAAAGCTATTATGTGATTTAAACGAAATCATTACATGAATGATAATTTTTTGGATATGTTTTAATCTATTTGCTTAAAAATTCAGAAAGACCATGAAAAAACACATTTTCGCCAGGAACAGTGAGTAAATCGGTAATTTTTCTCAGAGTTTAATTTTTTTTTCCTCTATACATTCGAGTTTTCCTCGTTGCAACCGAGTTTCTGCAGGGCATTTTTATGTTAGACCAACCATTTTCTTTCCTTTTGCTCGTTAAAAACGTGTGCTCATGCCATACAAACTTATGTTAACAGAGTTTGATTGTAACTTGGAAATGGATTCTTACATTTAGATTTTTTGCATTAGTTGCGACAAATCCTTACACCAGGAAATCTGATGGGCAAAAAAGGACTTCAACCGAAACTATGTTTATGCTACATTCAAGGAAAATCTGTAAGCTCAAGGCCGAAAATTTCAGTTTTTAACACTTTAGCATTGTGTTGTTGGTCTGTATAATGAATGTTACAATTTGGGAATTTAATGTATAAAATGTTATTTGAGTTTACTTACTTACACTGAAGATATAGGAAATTAAGTTTTCCGAAGCAGATAAATTGGAAACCGTAATTTGAAACAGTAATAATTTTTCGGCTATCTGTTACCAGATTATTTCAGCAATAAAAAATAATCTCCAACTATGGGTGAGATATGTAAGGCCAGTGGAATGTTACTGAGAATAGTGCCTACGTGATATAGGATGTTTTCCCCCGTATTTAATCCTTTACGCCCCAAATCGTGAATGTAAGAAAAGTTCATCTTCCAAGGATTTTTCCTAAATTTTTGACACTATGTTAACATTTATTGCAATCAGTAAATAAATTTTAGAAAGATTTCGTGTGTTAATATTATAAACTAAATCAATGTTTATAGAGTTTTTGTGGACTATTTCCCACTCTACTCCAACCATTTCTTTAAAATATTGTTTTTGGTATTTTGTAGAATTAGAAAGTGTTAAACTATAATTACCTACAAATATACAATTTTTTTTTCTGAACGGAAACTTTTCCCTCCATGTCTTTGAACATAAAAAAAAGCTGAACAGTTATGATTTGGGGGGGAAAAAATATCCATTTGAAAATATTTTGGCTTTGTACAACGAATAATACTTTTAAAGCATGATAAAGTGAAGTATCTATAACATATACGAAATTGTATTACGGCCAATTGATCTATAAAAGGAATTTTATAACCAATTTTTTTTAATGGTGCTTTAAAGCAAAACTGTCTAACGCGGCGCTCGCGAGGGCCATGGAGCTCTTTGGATGTTTTCATGGCACTCTTTCGTATGTTACTAAGTTTTTATAAAGATAAAAATCCTTTTAAAAGGATTTTTTTAAAAATAAATAATATTTATATATATTTTTTTAATTATTATGAAAGCAAGTAAGGTTTCTGGCTCCTTTCGCTCCCTCGTTCTTAAAAAAATGCGAGTCTAAATTTATTACAATTTATATTATCTTTGCAAATTATTTTTATATAGGGTAATTCCGAGATTTATGCCGCACATTTTTTTTGAATTTGTATATAAAGTCTCATGGTGGACATAAAATAAAAGAAAATCATGCTGTGCTAATTAATGGTAAATGCATAACGTGTGTAGTGCGACAAAAAAATTAAAAACAGATTATTAATATTTTTTAACAATTTTTTTCTAAAACATTACACTGCGGCGCGTCACCCGTACATTCAGGCTGAGAAGCCGCACTTGTGCGGTAGTTATGCCGCGCTTGTAATAAGAACAGAACGAAATTATAAATAAAAATATTTTTAAAAAATATTCATGGGCTATAATTAACGATGTAATAACAAAATGAAACTAAATGAGTACAATGAAACGTATTAATAGATTCAAATTAATAATTGTTGCCTACTTTCACTATTAAAATTATCGACTTATTTTTTTTTTTACATTAAATTTTAACCCTTTATTGCATGAATTATTCTTTTAGAATTGTGTTTTTTATTTTTATATTAAGGATTAGACACCAGAAATCTTAAGATAGATTTTTAACTTTATTTAGTAGCATAATTTTGTAATTTTTAGAGGAGTAATATTTCTATATAAATATAGTGGTTGTAAGAACTTAATTTATGTATTAAAAATTAAATAAAAAGGTGGTGGAAATTTACATCACTATGCATTTAAGGGTTAATTGTTATTTCAACAACAATGTAACTTCAATGTATTAGAAAGGGAAAAGAAAAAAAGTGAAATTGTGTTTACATAATTTATTTGTTAACCCTTTCGGGACCGGTGGCTTTTACACACATTTTATTCGGCTGGTACCACTTTTTAAAAAGAAGTTACCTTTACTTGAATAATCATGAAAATGCTCTAATTAAACAAAGCAAATATTACTTTTCTTTTTTACTGCCAGAAACAAATTTTGTAAGCTCTTTATGAAAGTGCTTATATGCACGTATGGTCCCGAAAGGGTTAAGAGACCTGTTTTTTCAACTACAATCTACAGAAAAAGTGTCGAAAATGTACAATCTTTATGTAACTACATTTAAACACATGATGCAACGAAGCCAATTACACTTCCTCTTTTTTGGAGTAGTTTGCAAAGAACGTCTGCGTTACGCGTAATCCAATTTATTATTATTATTATCATCTTGACTTGCATCTTTCTTGCCCTTCTTACTTTTTATTTTCCCCTTTTTCTCCTTTGGTTTTAGTAAACTTGATAACATGCCTAACATGGTTAGTCTATGCGAAGAGAAAAGGAAAATTTAATAACGCTTAATCATCCCGTACAAAAGAAACTGCGGCATGTATACCGGAACAGCAGTGCGGCATGTATCCAATTTTGCATGGTGCAGACGTCGGCCATCACAGTTACCTGCCATCGCTAAGGGGAATGGCGTAAACTTACACACAGTACTGTACACAAACGCTACACTTAGTTTTGACTTCGAAATCATGCATGCATTTAGTAATTAGTGTATGAAAGTATTTAAACATAACGTGTTTAAAAGTTTGGACAGTGAAATCATGCACTTACGTCAAATTAAGGATTGTACTTCTACAAGTAAACATCGAAATGGGATTCACGATATACAATGGTTAAAATAATCTCATTGCGCACCTATACTATGCGTTTGACGACCGTCTATCGATAATTACAAAAAATACAAGGGGTGCGGCATCTATCCCGTATGCGGCGACTCTCCCGGAGTTACCCTATCCTGAATCAGACCGTATGGCTATCACTATGAGATGTATGTGCGCCATATACAGATCACTAATAAGGGCTTGGTTATCGCAGGGGCAAATGTCCGTCAATATTTCTGAATACTAAATTTTTGTCCTATTTATGATAGAAATATGCATTGAAATAAGGCAACGATTACTACACCGCGTTCCAAAAGTTTAGACAATCAATAAATTTTGCATTAACATAAAAAGTAATAAGGTACAATTAAAATGCGTGAGATAGGTTAATGAATAAAAGCAGTTTTGCTGATATACACATATAAATTATGATCAAAGGTTCGAAATTATAAAATATGCATTAAATTATATAAAAATGTGCTGTCCCAAAAGTATAAACAACAGTTTTTTTTTTTTTTTTTTTTTTACATTTATAAAAGTAAGAAAAAACTTACTTTTAATATTTAATTGTATTCTCACGACACTTTATAACATCTAATACACATTGTTCCATAGAATTAACTAAACATTGCATTATAGAAGGAGGTATTTCATACCACGCTTTGTCAATTGTAATTTTAAAGTCATTTACACATGTATATTGCTTTCCATTTTCATATATTTTACGAGATAAGATCCTCCATATGTTCTCCATGGGATTCAAATCTGGACTAAGTGCTGGCCAGTCTAACAGTGTGATATTGTTTTGCCTAAACCATGTTTTCGATGATGTGGAGGTATGGATGGATCTTGTTGGAAAACACAGTCCGGCCCTGCTGGCAAATCCATAATTGGCAGTAAACTGGTACGCAAAATATCCTGATAATCCTCTGATTTCATTTTTCTGTCCATAAATCCTAGAAATGTTTGGCCGTTGAAAGAAAACCCTCCTCAGGTCATTACGGATTCTCCGCTTTGTTGACTGCTGAAACAGTTCTTGGGCTCTTTTCTTAGGTCATGCCAGTAAAATTTATGATCATCAGGGCCGTTTAAATTCCATTTCTTTTCATCATTGGAGATGACAGAAATCCATTTTTCACCGTATGACATATGTTTTCTAACCCACTTTAGACGTGCATCTTTATGTCTCTGCTTTAAGCAAGGTTTTGTTTTCATTCTCCTGTAAACAATATTTGTTGAAGCTTTAATACTTCTGTGTACAGTACTTTTTGAAATTCTGGAAATTGATGCAATTTCACGCACAGATAAATTATCAACTGAAGCCATTTTTAATAACATTCTATCATCACGTAATTTGGATTTGCTAGCAGGACCGAACTGTGTTTTCCAACAAGATGGGGCATCCATCCATATCTCCACATAATCGAAAACACGGTTTAGCCAAAACAGTATCACACTATTAGGTGGTCAGCACTTAGTCCCGATTTTAATGCTATGGAGAACATATGGGGGACCTTATCTGATAAAATATGTGAAAATGGAAAGTAATATATATGTGTAAATGACTTAAAAATTCCAGATGACAAAGCATGGTATGAAATACCTCCTTCTGTAATGCAATGCTTAGTTAAATCTATAGAACAACGTATATTTGATGGTATAACATGTCGTGGCAATACAATTAAATATTAAAAATAAGTTTTTTGTTACCTTTATAAATGTAAAACCAAAAAAAATTACACGTGTCCATACTTTTGGGACAGCGCATTTTTATATAATTTAATGTATATTTTATAATTTCAAACCTTTGATCATAATTTATATATGCATATTAGCAAAACTGCTTTTCTTCATTACCTATCTCACGAATTTTAATTGTACCTTATTACTTTTTATGTTAATGCAAATTTTATTGATTGCCTAAACTTTTGGGACGCGGTGTATACAAAAACGCTGCTGGAAGAAGTTAGCAACTGCGGTAATCAGCGTCTGCCACTATAGTAATGAAGTAATATTGTTACATGGTTTAATTCACGTGAATAATGGCGCCCTTCATTATTTTTGACCAGGTGAGGAGCACCTCTGTTTACAGAAAGGTTGGACAGGCCTACTCTAAAGCACCCCGAAGCATAAAGGTTAATCTAACTTCACATCTTCCTCTCTAAGCGCGAAAAAAATTAATCAAGGTTTAGATATAGTACTAATTTTGATCCGTAAATTGATTTCATTTTAGAGAATTCGGTAACTGTTTCAATTTTAAGAAACTTTTTTGAACTTTTTGAAACATTTTTTTTTCTACGCTGCTCTTAGAAGAGTGTTTTATAACGGCACGGATCATATAAAAAAGAGAAAATAATTGGTTTAATTAAAAATAAATAAAATGATAGCATATAATAAAATAATGACATAGGTAAAAATACTGTAAAAATGACTATGTACTTATCTTTTATATATTTTTTAAAATAAACTATTTATATTATTGAAAATCTGATTTCTAATTTCATGATATGCACCTTAAGGATCGTCCATAATAATAATAATAATAGTAATAAAAAAATAATAATAATAATAATAATAATAATAATAATAATAAATAAATAAATAAATAAACTAATAATAATAATAATAATAAATAAACTAATATTAATAATAATAATAATAATAACGAGTCAATTGAAAAAAATATGTCGAACTTTTAGCATTTTGATCCTACTAATATATTGCAGGAATACAAACTTAGAAAAACATAGAAATGAATGCAGTAAAAAGCTATTTTTACATATTTATAACCATCGGGATCTCTACGTAAACTCGCCAGAATATACCGCAGATGAATAAATACATTTTGAGCAAAAAATTCGAAAATTAATATTTTTGCTATTTTTTGCCAAATGAAAGATACCAAGTCCTTTCAAGGTTTAAAATTAATTAAATGTTATTTTGTGCAACTTAGCATCCTAAAGTAACCTTTAGTTAGAAATACTGTAAAAGCACTTATTTTCGCGAGGCTTTAATTTTCGCGATTTTCACGATCCCGTCGTAATCGCGAAAATTTAAGCCTCTCGAAATATTTTTTTTTTTCGCTTCAAATAATAATAAAAAATCAGAAAATTTTCACTTATCTAAAATTTAATGATTGCAGTTACTTAAATAAGAAAAAAGTACAAACATTTCTTGAATACTTACAACTATTTCTTGAATACTATACAACTATTTCTTGAATAAAAACAATAATACAACCAATAGAATGTAGCTCATTCACTTACAATTTTTATACCAGCTTCTTTGAAGCCATTCAAAATTATCTCATGCTTGGCTTCAACATCGTTAAATGTGCGCACAAACCAAGAAGCGTGTGAATCGGTTTTAGTCGTGATATTCGCAGGTCCGCAGATTCTTTTTCCTCTAGAAATTTTAGCTCATTAGGATACCACTCAATAAACTCATTCTTGAGCAAACGCTTGAACTCGCCGTTTACAGTTAAGTCCAAAGGCTGGAACTCTTTTGTGCAGGAAGCGAGTACAAAAACTGGAATAATATTCCTCTTCTCTAGCTCATCCAGAAAAAGAGGATCTTGGTGTGCCTTAAGAACGACGAACAATGCTACATCAGGTTGTTCTAGAACCAGCCCAAGAAGCTCTCTCTGTTTGTCGTAATAAGGTACAAGAATTTTCTCGATATATCGAATCATTGTGTCAGGCAAAAGTTAGTTTCTTAAAGTGCCTTGTGCAAAAGGGGTTCTATTTAGATAGTTTCGGGATTTTTCAAATGTCGTATCTGTTCATATAAAACTCGCGAAATTTTCAGCTCACGAAACCACCGATATCTTCATTTTCGCGAAAATTACGGCTCGCGAAAATAAGTGCTTTTACAGTATGCATGTGTCTTTATTTGTATGTATGTGTAACTTCAAAATGTGGAATGAACTAATTTTTAATAATCCTTATTTGTTTTAAAGAGTTTTTCTTTTCAAATGACGATCTGGCAACTTTTGTGCATTTTATTGTTTAGATAAATGCCTAAAAAATGAATTATCTAAACTCCTGTTCAATTCAATTCAAAAATGAGTTATTCTCTTAAACCATTGAATAATGCGAAAATTATTTTAAAACAACTAGGGCTAATCGGGACTATTATAAAACACGATTTTGAACTTTTCATACACACTTTCGAACTGTTGATATAAAACAAACAAACAACAACAACAAAAAAAAAACCCATTATAATTTGAGTTTTTGTTTCTGTTGTCTGTTTACGGATAAAAAAATGTCATCAAAATAAAAGAAAAAAATATTAAAGCCCAGTCTTACATTAGCCCCACGAATGGGGTTAATAAGAGGCAGTTATGGGGCTAAAGCAGACACCATTATTTTTAAGTCGTTATAAGCACTAAGAAAATGAGAGACCTGCAATAAAGTTTCCCTAGGCCTAATGTTTCAACTGTATTATTCAAATTTTCTATCTTTAATTTTTGTCTGAATTTTCGGACATGTTTCATGCATTTACCAGAATACAGATGAAAACGAACAGTCAAAAAACTATAAGAAAATTATCTGCAACACTTAAATAATATTTTTTTAAGATTTCAGAAGTAAATTAGTAATAATATGTAATATTGTAATACCGTTATTGAAAAATAAAACATAAAAAAATTAGACTATCATCTTGACTGATTAAGTTAATTCATTGTTCATTACCAGCCAATTTCTTTTTCTTCTTTTTTTTTTTCATTAGATTTTTGTATTTTTATAACTACTCCGTTTTCAGTTTAGTCTACAGGTATCTCCTCCGCTATTTGTGTAATGATTTATGTGCTTGTGGTATCCTCTGCATCTTTAGTTTCTTTTGCATAGTTTTCAACACTTGTATCTTCTTTTCCTGTTATAATATCATGATTTGGTCTGTCTTTCTGCTGAGATTTTTTGGTTTTACTTTCCTTCTTTGGTTCCTTTCTTTTACTGCTCTTTATAAGGGATTCACGTTATTTGCTATTGATATTACTTCCTCATTTTCTATTCCTATTTTTTTCTGTGACATATCCACTTTTCACTTATAATCACTTTTGAAACTACCATCTATTATTTTCCTTTTCTTTGCAGAAACCTTTTTATTTATTGTTTGTAAAAGCAAGTTTTTAAAAGAACTTGGACAAATGGATGAATTTTGGTCGCAGATTCTACGCTAAGAGATGCTGAATGTGAACTAGTTTGATCGGCATAATTTTACGGCATAGAAAAAGAAGTGTAGGTTTTGTGATTTTCAACTAAGCATTGTAATGACTCATCATTGAATATCACTTTTTAGGGTTCCGTACTTAAAAAGTAAAAACGGAACCATTATAAAATCACTCCTGTGTCTGTCTGTCACAGCCCTTTTACTCGTAAATTATGCAACGTGGAAAGTTCAAATTGGGGGAAGTAATAAAGACTATTGACCACATATTTACAGATTAATAAATATTCATAAATATATTTCGGAAAAATGTAGAGAGGCTAATTAAGTTACTTGAAAAAAAAAATCTTTTCTTTGTATATCGTGTGGGGTATCGTGTGAAAGCTTTCGTAACGCTGAAATCAAAAATATATTTCATTTAATTTTAGGTATTATATTTTCAAAGTTATGGTGGAAAATGTAGTGCAAAAATATGTCCCCCCCATCTAATTCCGAATCTATTAAAACTAAAATTATGAAAAAATTAGAGGTAGTAGACATTAATTTAAACCTTGCAGAAAAATTATAGCGATTACCCTAGGTTAGATAGTTTTTGAGAAAATCGCATTTTTCCGTTACACTCAAATTTCGATTTACGAGTTTCAGCAAAAGTGTTGAGCAGAGCTGGAGGTACCTATCGTAGCAGAAGTATAAAAGCATTGTTGATTATGAATTTTGGAAAAAATCGTCGGTAATTAGCCGAGATATTAACCCTTAAAGACACGGACGGTTTGGACATACATAATGACAGGGACGGCGTACTCTATGCTCCATCGACTTTTAAAGCCTAGATAACAAATTTTAAGGATATGTATTTATGTAATGCAATGACCAGTAGCAGTATAAAGGCAATATTGTCAAAAACGTCAATAACGTCAATAACGTCAAATTGTTAAAAACAGACTAATTAACTGAGAATTAATCACATAAATACTCACGACTAGTTTCCATTGAGTGGCTCTCTTAATACACCTACTATGTTTTTAAAGGTTAACTAAAAACCTATATGGAATATAGGAGAGAGCTACAGCTATGCAAGTGAGGTAACGGTATAGTAAAGCGACTACGCCCGATTTAATGAAAACGACAGCAGTGCCGCCTAGTGGCGAAATTTGGAACATAGCCACTGCAAATCGAAAACGAAAAGAGATAGGGCAAAATTTCCAGTTAGAAAGTTTTAGAGCATCAATTAATTAATAGAATACGACATTTGGTTTACATGGATAAGATAAATCTTCGCCTGCTTACACAAAAATGTCCGAAATCGATGCACTCCATTTTGTGTAAACGTTTGAATGGAATAGTCAGAAGTATGAAGGTATACGCATAATTTATGCGATAAATACGTACTTATATCAATACATTTTGATAACATCACACACAAAAAAAAAGACAAACTGTCTCAGAGTGATAAAAAGTTAATATTCAGTATGTTCGAAAAGTTCGCCATTGCTCACGATACACGTTTGTATTCGCGAGAGTAATTCTGCATGCACATTTCTCAGCATGGAACGACTATTGCAAGCCTCTTCAATACGACGACATAGATTTAACCCTTTCCTAAGCCACCTAATTCTAATTCCAAATTTGTTAAATGGCACCAAGAATATTTTAATAAAATTTTGCTTTTGTAATGAAAGTGTAAATTAGCGGGTTTTTGTTTTCTGAGAAATTCGTTTGAATATTCTGGTGTCAGTCAATTATTTCATCTGTTTACAAACATAATTCTTCTGGCTCTGAAAGGGTTATTCTAAAATTTTAAATGCATTGGAAATTAAATCTTTACAGACATTACAGCACAGTACAACGTCACGATCTGCAATTGTGCATTGCTGCATTTCCGGAATGTGAATAGGCAAAGTAGAATCGTTGCTCATCGATTTAGGACATTTTTGGGTATGCAGGCGACGATTTATCTTATCCGTATGAATCAAATGTCGTTCCGTACTAATTAATTGATGCTCTAAAACTTTCTAATTGAAAAATTTGCTCTACCTCTTTTCGTTTTAGGTAGATTTCGTATGAAATACTACCTATTGGCGTCGTTCCTATGTTGGAATTTCTGAAAAATTTTTGCAGATCTACACCGATCATGACCCCTAGAGCCCAAAACCACCCTCAGTAAAAAACTTTATATATATATATATATATATATATATATATATGTATCTATATATATATATCACTTTCTTCTGGACACGATAACTTCCACAATTCTGCACCACTCTCTTCCAAACTGATACATAAAATCAAGAGGCATAAAATCTCGGTCGAGTTCGTTAATGGGCAAAATCGGACCAAGGGGATGGAAATAGGGAGGGGTTTTGCGAAAACCGAAAAACCCCTATAACTTCTTAAATTTTGTACATATCGAATCAGTTTAAAGTTTTTATTACTTCTAAAAATAGGGCCAAAAATTTATGTATCACAGATTTTTGATAAAGTAAAAAATGGGCTCAAGGCGCGCAAAAAATAGGGTTTTTGGGAGAAAAAAATTCATAACTTTGTCAATTCTCAAGATGTCAAATCCAATTAATTTTATCATGAATCTCCTTAACATTATCTACAACTTTTATACTCACAAGTTTTTGATAGGACCAATTCGTACCGCAAAAAAAAAAAATAAATAAAAATGAAAACAAAAAGGGCGTTTGAAGAAGAAAAAAATCCATAACTCCGTCAATTCAAAAGATATAAAATCCCCATGAATTTATCATATATCTTCTTAATATTGTCTACAACATCTATATAGACAAGTTTTGGATAGGACCAATTCTTACAGCAAAAACAAATTAAAAATACATAGCGGTTGAAGAAAAAAATCATCCTAGTAAGGGTGTATTCAAATCCAAACTGCTTATTTTCTGACTCATTTTACAATTCATTTTTACTCTCAAAGGCTTCCAATTGGTACCTTTTCTTACTCAGAAACTATATAATGTACCGTAATGGTCAATCTTTTGATAGAGGCAGAATATATTTTAAAACATGCTGTCAAAGTGGGCCTTTTGAACCAAATTTCCCGAAGCGGATTGTGTTGGAAAAGGAAGTATTCAAATCCAAACTGCTTGTTTTCTGACTCATTTTTAAATTCATTTTTGCTCTCAAACGCATTCAATTGGTAGATTCGCTTATTCAGAAACTATATAATGAACCGTAATGATCGATTTTTTGACAGAGGCAGAATATATTTCAAAAAATTATGTCAAAATGGGCATTTTGAACGGAATTTCCCGAAGCGATTGTGTTAGAAACGAAAAATAATGTCTTACTGAGAAAACAATTGTTTATGTATCAAGTTTTAATTAATTAAACGGAAATTAAAAACACAGGTCGCTTATAAATCTCTTCAAAAATCACGTCAACAAGTTTCATGTTTTTCCTATTAAAAATGAATCTGGAGTTATGCCAGAAAATTTCGAGTTGTTGAGCATGGAAAAGTATTTTTTTGAATACCGCCCTAACATGATTCTGATAAAACCAGTTATTATATAAAAATGAAATAAAAACTCGTCAAAAGCGTCCAGATAAAATTGTTAAAGTGGGTTTATCTCTAATCATGATTTGGTTTTTGTTTGTGAAATTAGTATACTTAACTTCGAAATCTACCTCCGCCTATAGGCCGGGCCGGCAGGGATTTTTCGATTTGCAATGGCTATCTTCCAAATTTCGCCGGTGCGCTGTCGTTTGCATTAGGTCGGGCGTTAGTCGCTTTACTGTACTGTTACCTCACTTGTATAGCTGTAGCTCTCTCCGTTCGCAAGTATTTTCAGGTTAAAGGGACTTTCCTTTGCACCCTGTATACTATACAGCTATACCCAACCTTATGTTGTATAGTTTTTACAAAGTCTTAGTGTTCTTTTAGCAAAGGTCCAAAGGTATTTTTTTAATAATACACTTACTAATTCATATGTCATTGTACGGAACCCTCTGTGCGCGAGTAATACTCCCCACTTGACAGTTTTTTTTTTTTTTAATTTCTTTAAAATATTTTGTCAATGAACTATATTGTTTCTTTTCGGCCTGTAATACGCATATTTTTCAATGTTCAAAAACATATAGACTGCATTGTCGCTTTTAGTTTGAGGTCTAAAACTAAGTTGTAAAATCAACTAATGTAAAGCTAAGTTGTAAAATCAACCGTCTCGCATTTCATATGAGTCGATTAAAAATAGAAATCAAACATAGAAGAATATACCATTAACCTTGAAAAAAAATATCTGGAATACTAAAACAAAGAATGAAATTAAAGATTAACACTTTATGTTTTTATTTGTGGTGGATGTTTCAACTTATATTATAGAACAGTACTATTACGGCCCCAAGCACTCTCATATTAGTCCGATACGCTATCTCATATTAGTCCGATACGCTATCCATATTAGTCCCAGACGCTGTCTCATATTAGTTCCATACACTGTCTCATATTAGCCTCATGCACTCTCTCACATTAGCCCACAGAGTTTGACAGTTCGTAACTTAAGCTATGTTAAACATATTTTTAATTTTAAAGGCTAAAAACTCACCATTATATACTGAATAAAGGCTGTTAGAATAATTTATCAAAGTTTTTATTTAAGTGTTGCACGTCAAAAGTTTTAAAGGCTGCCAGAAAAGTTTTTTTTTAATCAAAAAGTAAGATTATCCTATGTGTACTTTTTTAGATTTTTCTTTTTAAGTTTTGAGTGTAGTCGTAATGGATGTAAGTAAAATGATCTACTGCTTGCAAAACAATCATAAAAGGCAATTTAATTACTGTAAAACTTGGTACCCTTTTTTGTATCTCACATTTAGTGTCTTATATTATCTTCGATTGACCCTATCTTTTTCTGTGTAATGTTGTTTACTTTAACTTAGGAAAACTACATAATATTATTCAGAATAATGTACTTAAAATAGAATTTTCCAAGCAATATGAGGGCAGGATCATTAATTTTCTAACTTCCCTGTCATCATTTTTTGAGAAAATTTAAATATTTAACGTACTAGGTATCTGGTTCCGTGTACTACCTTTTTTCTGTGTGTCTCACATCTCCATATATTTGGGTGTATCATATTAGCCCGAATTGACTCTATATATATTTAAAAATATGGAACCGACTTTCATCCTCTCTTTCAACCATTCTTTCAACTATTCTTGCAGATTTTTGTTTTACGCAACACCATTATTTCACTGGATTGGCACAGGGGCATTATGGCACAGTGTTGCCATATTGGGAATTTTTTTTTTAATTCAAAATATCTACCAATTTTCCGAATAGTAATATTCGCTTTACCTAATCATTAGTCTGTCAATAAATAAAGCAAACATTACTATTTTGAAATAGTGATATATAATTTGAATAATAAAAAAAATTCTCAATTTGGCAACACCGTTGGATCATGTCAATTATTGAGATATAGTTATTGTTCAGTACTCTTTATATCCTGTCACAATGAGACATGTGTTACAGTGTAAAATATTATACTAATTATTCAATCAGTCATCTCCATAAATGACACTGCATTTGAATTTTATGTGTGTTCCTGTAAAAAGAGTTTATGTGATAGGATGATGACTTGCAAAAGAGAAAATATTATTGTTTTTATCAGCCGCTTATTCCATTTTCGTAGAAATTCGGATCGTTTTATGGAGATAATAGTTTATAATATGTATTTTTTTAAATATATGTCTGTAAAAAAAACTCAGTGTGTTGCCATGATGTTTTAAAAATGTAAAATTTGTATTATAAAGGACAAATGTGCCCGTGCGTAACGCTGACGTCATTTTGCAAGTGACAACAGTAGACGATGAAATTTCGCTTTTACTGCATTGTTTTTAAATTTTAACTCCTAAACATAGCACATTTTAAATACACATAAAAGTCGAATAGGGAAAAAATGTACTTTCAAATGCAATTTGTTCGAAAACTATATCGCAATTATTTTGAAAACTGTATCGCAAGTTACTCAATTTTTATGTTTTTTAAAATAACTTTCAAAAATGATTTTTTCTTTTTCAAATCTATCTCTGTTACGTGCAGGCGATTGCGAAAGATAAATACTTTTTCACTTAAATTAATATAAATAGTTAATCATTTGTTTCTAGCTGATATTCTATAACGAAATTAAAACATCCATTAATCAATAAGTAAAACAAAACATAAATAAAACACAAATTTAATGTAATCGAATTTCGCGCTTAAACCACTGAAATGATTATTAATATCCTTTTCAAAAATCAATCAGAATAAAAAGACACTGATTGTAAATAGCGATCTTCAGCGATTTCTTTGGCTGTTAAGGTATGTGCCTACCTTCGGTGCACTTTTTTTGAAAAATACGAAATTTTTATTAAACACATGTGTTTTTATTTAAAACAGGGAATAAAACTATGAATTAAATAAATTTTTAATGGAATTTTAATTAACTTTTGAAATTTAGGCAATATTTAGTCAAATTTTAGCAAAGAATTGCGTTTATACCAAACCTTCTACAACAAAATCTATTCAATATATTTCACTTTCCGACAATATATTAGCAAACCACTTATCTGTGTTATGAAGCAAAATATTTGCAATGCCACTTAAATTTGCCGACATATACGAAATTTTGTATACAAAACATGATTTATTTGAAAAGAAAACGCGTATTTTTCAATAAAAACAGCTCTTAAATTAATATACAGTGAAATACGTTTAACACGAAACTGAGGGGACTGAAAAAATTTTTCGTGTTAAAAGAATTTCGCGTTAAAAGATTCTTAAAAAAAGAACAAAACTCACAAGTATTTTCGACGTCATCAAATTTTATTTCGATTTCCTGTTAAACTACTAGTATGTGATAGCAATATTATTTAAACTTGGCTATCAGTAATGGCGTGATGTTCGGTTTTATCCTCAAAAATAAACTAGTTATTTCTCAATATAAAACAAAACATAGGTAAGATAAATTGGGCTTACCTTGTATTTATGTATATCCGTTTATCATCTGGTAATCTGCGTCCGGAAAGGGTAAATCGATCTACATATTCTTCTTGTATTTCTGTTTTTTATCCATATGTGATGATGGTGTGAACTTCCATGTCATTTAAAAAGACAATGTTTTTTGTGTGACTTGTAAATTTTAAATTTGTCCGGAAACTTTTAAATAGAGAAAAAGTTAATATTTAATAAGAACTTTAAGATATACATCTCTCCGTTGGAGAGTCAAGATTACAAGTGAAAATAGAGAAAAAAAAATGTATAAATATCATCAGCAATAAAGAACAGGAAATTAGTGCCATAAATTAGAATAACAAATTATTTGTATCAATATTTATATTCATAGTAATTTAAAATAAGAATCTATAGTTCTTGAGTATCGCGAAATGTTTATATAAAATGTCTGTTTACGATTGTGCAATCACTTTCACTTCCTTCCTTCAGATCATAAGCACTTTTGATAATTACTATTATAAATCACATTTGACACACGAAAAACAATTTACTTAGCTTGATTGTTTCAATGTCCTTGTTTGGAGATTATATTTCACAATATCTGTCAACAGTAAGTTGTAACCATTAGGATAAAAAGCAAGTAAACAAAATATTCTTTTTTGGAGAAAAAATCAGATACCTTTTTTTGAAGTATCTTTTTTCAACATTCTGAGATCTAGCTTGTTTGAACCAAATAAGTTAAGCTGTCTCTAAATCTTCGTGCTTAGCAGTTCTCATACTTTTTCTCTCATGCTTAAACATACTGCGCTCAAACATTAACGTAATGGGATCTCTGTTTTTTATTATTGTTGATAATGTAGAATTGCCAATGCAAAACTCTTTGCAGATTTCTGTTTTCGTCCTTCTTTTTCATCAACTGCATTAAGCAGTTTCATAATCATTTGAAACGAAATAGCAGTTTGTTTTTGCACCGTGCATCGTGTTTCGCATTGTGCTCATAAAACATAAGCTAATTCACAACAAACACGAAATTCTCTGATTTTCACCAAAAATTCATCGGTTTTAACTCAAAATTCACCAATTTCAACTTTAACTAGCTCGAAAGCGAATTTTTTTTCTTGTTAAACGATTTTTGTTTCATGTTAAAAGAACAAAAATGTATTAAATTGCATCGTATACTGTCTAGATCGCTATATCATTTCGTGTTAACCGATTTTTCGTGTTAAGTGTTTTCGTGTTAAACGTATTTCACTGTATACATACTTAAAAGCTGTATTTTGCTTCATAACATACCAATAGATGAGCAGGATCAAATTTTATTTCAATATCTTAAAAACTTTTTAAGAAATCAGGTTTCGTGTAAACGTAAACAATGGAAAGCGCAGTTTTCCAGAAAATGCAAGTTACGATTGTAATATAGCACAAAAACTTATGTATAAAGATTTATATTTCTGGCTATAACTTTGCTACCAATTATCGCTGAACCAAAAGTAAAGCATATTTGGAATTCTAAAAGTTTGAATTTTAATTTAAAATAATAAAAACAAAAACGAAATTTTTCGCAAGAACAGCGATTTTAGGGTAGAAGTTCGCTAATGGTAATTCTAAGGAAGAATTTTTTTTAAGGTATCTCGTTTTCATTTCAATATTTTTGAAAGATTTTTTTTTTTTTTAATTGGCTAGCTGAGATCTATCTGTATAAAGGCCCTTTTTTACTTTTTCAATTTTACTTACATGTTTTTTTTATATTAGGAAATTTTTACTTTTGGAAATGGTTTCGAAAATGAAAGTATTCTCATTAAACAAAAAAACAAAAAAACAAAAAAACAAAAAAACCTGTAAAGAAAATCTAAAATTAAAAACTGGCCTTTGTACAGATCGACCTCAACTACTCAATGCAAAAAAAAAAAAAAAAAAAAAAAAAAAAATTGAAATGCAAACGAGCTAGCTAGCTTAAAAAAAACTTCTTTCATAAGATTAACAATAACGAACGGTTTTCACGTGAGTGAAGTAGCCCCTTAAATCGTGACGGAAAATAGGAAACAATATGAAAATATTGCTTTTAATACATTTCAAAACTGTATTTGAAAGTAGTATTGCTATTTTTCATGTAAATATGATTTTTAGTATTGTTAATACGCATTAAAATATATATATATTAAATCCAAAAAAATCTATTAGAGTTATCAATTAAAAAAAATAACAAACAGTAGATCCGTGAGAGGCTTTAAACAATCTTTGAGATTGTTGATACTTTTTTTTTCATTAACTGCAATTTTTTTTTTTAAATGAAACAACGTGTTTTAACGATATAAAAATATTCTACATCAAAAGCCGCTTGTACAATCTTCCGAAAAATACCTTATTCATCGTTGCGCCTCTAGCATGTGCAGAGAAAAAAGGTTGTTGACATCAGAAATAATATAAATGATGGTCTTGATCTATATTCTGTAACCCGAAAATTCCAGCTTTACCCCCTAGTGCAGTGGCGTATCCAGGATTATGCTTTGGCGGGGCTAGCATATTTTAGAGGCGTATATGTGCCCAGATCTGGTCCTGCCCGCTGCCATGCTCTTTCTTTCTTTCATTTGATTTGATGGGACGTGCCGCATCAGGTCCTGACTCACATTTTTTCTCGTCGTAACCAGTCAGCGGAAGCTCTTGAAAGTTTTGGCGGGGCTAATTCTGAATGCTTTTAACATGTTAAATAATGAAATACTGTACTAAAATATAAATCTTAGTTTTTGCGATTTTTTGGTGTGTTTCTGTATTTAGATAATTTTAAAGTGTGTTTGCAATCATAATTTAAAGTTTTATTATTAAATTATCAAACTATTATGAAGGTTAAAGAGAGCAAGAGGTTGCACGGGGTCTTAAATTTTTAAGTAAGTAAAATTTAAACATTGTACTAATATTTCGAATTTCATAATAAAATTTATAAGAGAAAAAAATTGTGTGACAAAATTAATATCTTTTTAAAAATTCAGATTTTTTAAGGACCTATTAAAAAAATATATATATATTCTTTCATAATAAAAAAATGAATGTCTAGTCTGGGGGGGGGGGAAATTCAGCTCCCTTAGTCCCCCCCCCCCCCCGTGGGTGCGACAATGTCCTAGTGTATCTTAATAACATTTAAGTTTTTAAGGTGGGATCTAAATGTTCCACAGCGTAGCTTAAGATGGAATGCAATTTACAGTACATTCGAAGTAAGTTACACGGAGGTGCAATTCATGTAAATTCTTCCGTGCCGATTGATATATTTTTAGGGCAGAGTCCAAACAAATGAGTATATTATAATGAGTATATTATTATGAGTATATTGACAGACACGAAAAAAGTGCATTTTCGGATCGTAATAAAACTTACATCTTATAACCAAGAAAACAAGCCCTACCCAAAGAGAACAATAAAAAGAATTATCAAATCGAAGCATTCATTCGAAATTTAAGCGAGAATGTATGCATTAAAAATATTTATACTGGTGAAGTCAATAACTTCTTTTTTTTTTTTTTTTTTTTTTTTTTTTTTTTTTTTTTTGAAGTTGCTTAAAAAATTTCTTTCACTACATGGAATTAAATCATTTATGCACTGACTTCGATTTATTTCTCTTAAGATTAGGCAATTAATTTATTGATTTTAATAACTATAACAGGATATAGTTAAAAAACAAAAACAAAACTTTGCATAGCTTATTGTTACACTTTATAATAAGATTCCTGGATAATTATAAGGGTCAGTAAAGGATCAATGCCATCATTTGACGGTGATGAAATCAGGAAGTGTTTATTGTAAGAGTCACGCTCTGAAATTAGAACTGTTAATGAGGAATTAAGATATAGAGAGCATATGCAACTGGCATAATGAAGGAGCAGACATACCATGCTGAGAGTGCAAATACACTTAAAGCCCGGTATATTTAATATAAACTTCCGTAAAAAGCACTGCCCATAGGCGTTACTTTCGCATTTTGCATGACTTAACATGACTTTTTTGTATTTATATGAAGAAACAACGATATGACACTGCGAGGTCCAAAGAAAACAAATAAATATCTTTTATTTCACAAAAAAAAAAAAAAAAAAAAAAAAGAGAGAGAGAGAGGAAAGAAAGAAAAAGAAAATTCCAAAATATGAGAAATTTGAAACAAAATGCGTTGAGATCTGGAATGTAACCTAGGAATTAAACTGAAGAAAGAAATTAAAAGAAATATGTATACTAGAAAACAGGAATTCTGCTTTTTCAGAATTTAGTGTCACCCCCGATGAAAATGTATGTATATATATATATATAGATACAGTTGAGTACCTATTATCCGAGTTAATATGAACCAAGCTCACCTTAGATAAGAAAAAAAAAAAGAAAAGCAAAAAACAACTCCGATAAAACGGATGTACACAAATAGTCACCAACTAAGGAGATGAAATATAAATTTTCACTTAATTCATGCAGTTCATAGTTCTTTTTCAATTGAACTTATACCTTTGGAATGGATCATTTTCTTCTGATGGACTGATGGTTTCCATTATTATGTAACAGCTATTATAAATGAAGTGTTAGGTGAAGATGAAAGAGTAGCCATAAAAGGTTAGAACTCTAATTTTCTGGTAAGAATGGAAAAAAAAAATGGCCGTAATTTTTTTTCTTTCATCTTCACCTAGCACTTCATTTATAATAGCTGTTTCATAATAATGGAAACCATCAGCCCATCAGAGGAAAATAACTCGGTTAAGCGGGACTCGGATAATCTGGACTCTACTGTAGTACAAAACATATTTCAGCTTTCAGACTTAAAACACACGCTTTTACTTGATATAAAATGACGTCATTCGCATCCGCTGAAGAATTCCTCATTTGCGATCCAGTATTAAACAACATCTGCAATAAAGTATGCATAGAATGTCACTATCGCTGAATAATACACAAATCCAAAAAAAAAAAAAAAAAAAAAAAAGATGTCGTCATTCAAGAAACTCGATAAAAAGAATCGGCTTTCTAATGATTCATATGCCTTCATTTGTTGGTAATATTAATATAGATACTTAAAATTAAATTTAGTTTATAATAGCTCCATGTTTTATCAGAAATCATTCATTTATACTTTTTCAAAATAGCATGTATTTTATGAAATTTTTTTCAGTTTTTAAGAGAAAATGGCCACAAAAAGATATTATTGCTATTTCCAACTATTTTTCCTTTACTTTCTACAGAAATGGAGTACTTGAGCTGCCAAAATTAAACAAATGACGCTAAAAACTGCAAAAAATTAATACCCCAAAAATAAATGGAGATGCAGTTTTCAAACTAATTGCATTTAAAAGTACATTTTTTCCCCAATACGACGGTATAAAAATAGAAAATATGCGATGCTTAGAAGTTAAAAAAATTGCAGCAGAGTATTTAACAGTACAATGACACATCTGCTTTGTTTTACGGCTGGCTTATACAACGGAACGTTGTTTTTTGGAGACGACATTTTATTTGCTGGGAGAAAGAAATAGCATACGGGGGGGGGGGGGGCTAATAAATGCAAAGTGTTATAGTATATTTCATTAATAATATATAGTGATGCAAAGTTCAAACCATAATAATATTCACGAGGAGCATAGTAAAAGTCCAGACTGTGACATTGCACTATTTAGTAAATAATAATTTAATAATCAAGCATAACTCAACTTTTGCGCTTTTTACTTCGCGCTAAAATTTAATATTAAATTTTCTTTCTTAATCGGCAAAATCTGTAATTAAATAAGCCGTTTTTTACATTTTAGTGGTATCAACAATGAGTAAAAGTTAGCAATGAATTAGACAATCAACAGAATAAAAGTCTGTAGGAATTGTAAAATTATAATGATCCATCCACTTAGAGATTTTAATAACAAATTGCATAGATATGTGGGCAATTCTTGATTTTCGAATAAAAAATTTTCATTATTTTTGTCGTAAACTTTTTGTGATTTCGAATTTGGTTTGTTTTGTTTGCCTTCATCAAATAGGTAAGTGCAACGGTCACACGTTACCTAGTACATTAAATATTTGAATTTTCTCAAAAAATGATTGCAGGAGCGTGAGAAAATTAATGATACTATCCTCATATTCCATGGAAAACCCATTTTAAGTAAAATTATTCTATATAATATTATGCAGTCTTACGAAATTAACGTAAACATCATTACACATACAATCACACAATAAAAGAATTCACGGTAAAAAAAAAAAAAAAGACTAAAAAACGGAAATACTACTGGCAATCTAGACGCCAGTACTATTTCCGTTTTTTTTTACGGGAATTTTTACCCATAAATTACAGAAATTTTTCCGTTTTTCTGATTAAAAACGGAAATTTTTCTGTAATTTATGGGTAAAAATTCCCGTAAAAAAACGGAAATAGTACTGGCGTCTAGATTGCCAGTAGTATTTCCGTTTTTTAGTCCGTTTTTTTTTTTTTTTTTTTTTTTTTACAGTGAAATATGTATATAAATGCAAAGTGTAATAGTATATTACATTAATAATGAATAGTGATACATAGTGCAAACCATAATAATATTCATAAGGAGCATAGTCAAAATTCAGATTGTGAAATTGCATTTAAAAAAATAAGAAATTACAAATTTGCATTATAATAATCAAGTAAATTCCAACTTTTACTCTTTTTATATACCGCTAAAATTTAATATTAAATTTTGCCCCTTTTAAGCGGCAAAATCTGCAATTAAATAAATCTTTTTTTTTTTTTTTTTTCGTTTTATGGTAACAAAAATCGGTAAAATCGGTAAATCAGCAATGGATTAATCAATAGAATAAAAATTTGTAGGAATAGTAAAATTATAATGATCCATCCACTTAGACAATTTAATAACGAATTGCATAGATATGTGGGCAATTATTGATTAACTTGCCATTTTCGAATTGAAAAATTTCATTATTTTTGTCGCAACATTTTTGCGATTTCTCAATTTTTGTTTGTTTTGTATACCTTATTAAGCAAGTAAGTGCAACAGTCGAGCGTTACCTGGTACATTAAATATTTAAATTTTCTCAAAAAATGATTGCAGGGGCGTGAAAAAATTTTGATTATCCTGTCCTCATATTGCATGGAAAATCCACTTTAAGCATATTATTCTATATAATATTACGAAATTAACGTAAACGACATTACACACACACACACACAAATAAATAAATAAATAAAAATAAAATATCGGTCGGGGCCAAAGCCCTTGAATATAGAGACATCTCCCAAAAATGGGGCTACAAGCCAAATTTATAGAAATAAAATTGACTTTGTGATTATTTTGCAAGCGATACATCATTTTTTACGACTAAATTCAAAATTTAAAAAGACAACTTAAAAGAGATTACATAATCATAGCATTACATAATCTGACTTTTTTGATAAGAAAAACATTTCTGTTAGACTTCAAAAGTTTCATGTGCAACAGTTAAATAAAAACTTAGGTAAATTATTTTAACACGCTTTATTCCGTAAGAAATGATGAATTTTATAGCCTTTAAAATTTAGAATATATTTAACGTAGACTGAATTAAAAACCGTCAAACTCAGTGGGCTAATGTTAGACACTGTATGCAGCTAATTATGACATAATGTATAGGACTAATATGAGACGGTGCTTGGGGCCATAATAGTACTGTTATGTAATATAGCATGAAACAACCACCATAGATACAAACTAAAAATGCCAATATTTAATTTTTTTTTTTTTTTTTTTTTAGTTGTTTTCCTTTGCCAGCTATGTTTTTTTCCCTTTTTTAAGATTATATGAAAATAGTATGTTCTTTATTATTCTTGTGCATATTATTTATCCCTGTATTATATTCTTTTATGCTTATTACAGATTTTTAATCGAATGATATGAAATGTTAGATAGTTGAATTTAACCTTAATTTCACACCTCAATCTAAAAGTAGCATTGTGAATGAATCTTGCCTAGCCGGGAGTCGAACTCGCGACCTATAGCGTGGTAGACAGACGTGCTGAAAACTACGCTACTGGGCTTTTAACCCTTTCCGGTGCGGAGTAATTCTGTTTATAAACTGATGAAATAATAGACTGATACCAGAATTTGTAAACGAATTTATTAGAAAATACGAACTTGCTATTTTTTCACGTATACATTATAACGCATCGGCTGATAAGTTTCCGGTCTGACACACAGATGGCGCCACAAATACAGAATTAATATTTTGTTTAGTAAGTACTAACCTTAAAAATGTAGCTGTAAACATTTTATAACGATCTGACGGTTGCTTCAAAAGTTACAGTGGTTTTAGTGAAACAACTTTTTGTATTTTCAAAACAATGGAAAAAATAATTTCGTGTTTTGATAAAACGTTGCTATTTGATGGGGGGAAAACACCGTGGAAACAAAACCTTGGCTTGATAATTGTTATTGGGGCTCTGCACCAGCAAAATTGATCATTATTGACTGGTTTGCTGAATTTAAACGTGGTCGTACAAACATTGATGATGCGCAACGCTCTAGTCGCCCAAAAAGGTGGTTATACCGGAAAACATAAAAAAAAGTACACAAAATCGTTTTAGAAAACCGTAAAGTAAAGTTGCAGGAGATAGCTGACACTCTAAACATATCAAAAGAATGTGTAGGCTTTATTTTGCGTGAACATTTGTCTATGAGAAAGCTGTTTTCGAAGTGGGTGCCGCATCCCCCCCCCCTCCATGCACCCTGTCGCGGGTCTTTGGCTACTATGACAAAATTGCACGAATTACACTTCGAATTGCTTCTGCACCCACCCTATTCTCCAGATTTGGCTCCCAGCGACTTACCTGTTCACAGACCTGGAAAAAAATTTTCGCCAGCAAGAGTTTTGGCTCGAATGAGGAAGTGATCGCCGAAACAAACGCCTATTTTGAGGCCAAAGATAATTCGTTCTTCTAGATAGGTATTGAAATGTTAGAGAGGCGCTAAAATGATTGTATCGCTCTTAAAAGAGACTACGTTGATGAATAACATCGAATTTGACCAAAAAAGTTGTATTTTCTTCATTAGACCGGTAACTTATCAGCCAATGGGTTAAAAGGAAAATTTTAATTAAATATTCTTGGTGGCGTTTGTCAGTTTTGGAATTAAAATTAGGTGTCCTTTTTTTAAAGAAACCGCCCTCGAAAGGGTTAATATTTCTAGAACTTAATTATAAATTAATAAATTAATTTTAAGGTATTTTCCGTTAGCTTGTGGCAGGTGATAAATCGCCAAATATTCTCTATGGTTACAATTGTATGCCACTTACAACAACAATAAATTTAATCATGCGAAACAAAAACACGCTCGCCAAAATAGGGCAACTAGCTGTGAAATTGCAACAACGAAGTATTTCAAACACCAGGAAGCAGAAAGCACAAAAAAAAAAAAAAGTGAAATATATATATATACATATATATATATATTAAAATACGCTTTAATCAATTAATGGTTTCATATTAATTAAATTGTGATTATACTTGATGAGAAATCAATCTAAAAGTCCTAAAAAGATAGTTTAAATAATGCTTTATTTTTAATTTCCTACTGCCATACCTTAAAAAAAAAACCAGCGATAATAATGATTTTTTAAAATAAATTTACTAGCTCTTGCGTTCTATTAAGCGTAAAAAAGCGGCGAACTTTATATAATCGATTTCGGTACCAACAACCAAATTAACATATTGTAACGGTAATTTTCTGGGGAAAATATGTGAATTGCAGTCCTTAAATTAGGCGTTATTTTAAAGATAAACATTAAATTTTTATAAAAAGGGGCGTGTGTTGTTTGTATTTTTAACTATTTTTACTTTTATGCATATTTTATAGAAAATTGTTACAAAGTTTTTATCGCCTTTCCAGCGTTGATATTTTTTCGCGGCAAACACAAATCAGCTGTTGAGGAAGCAGCGAATAGTTGATAGGGGCGAGGTTGACAATACGACCGACCTTGTGCATTTCTCCAGTGTTTTCGACTGCCGACAAATTGAGCCTTTGATTCTTTTTGATTGAGAGAGTCATCTTGCCAGTCGCTGAAATGAATGCGTAAGCGATAGGCAGATTGGTGAACTCAGTACTTTAAATCCTCAATGAATATCTAAACAGTTACTGCTTTTTTGAGTAGGAGTAAAATGTTTGCCGAGATTTCTGAAAATATTTGTTGAAGAAGAGTTGCATTGCTCGTGAGTAACTTTTTTAAATAATGTGAGGTAAAATTGTGAAAACCAGGGGCGTCTTTTTTAGAGGGCATGATAGGGCAATTGCCCCTTCCTCCCTCTGAATTTCATATGTTTTACTTTTAATCATTATCTGCTTCTTTAACTTGTTATTACTAGTTTAACGTTTTCATTTGTGTTTACCAATATATTGATAACTGCATGTAACTACATTATAGAAATATAAAATTATTTCTTTGAAACTATCTATAGAAAATTACCGCAAGAAAAATTAAAATAAACCCAGAATTTACTGTGTGCAGCAAAAGAATTTTGCCCCATGAAGAAAAATGCGAAAAGATGCTCCTGGTAAAAATAAAATAGACTGTATTAGAACTGATATTTTTAGACATTAGAAATTACTAATTAGTGTTGAAAATGTTTTGAAATTCATTATTTTTTATTTTTCTTCGAGAAGAAGAATATATTGTACATTTTATTTTATTTTTATTTACATTATTTCATTTCATTTTTATTTTGTTTTTACTAAAATGTTATTTAATTCATTATTTTCACTTTTCTGCAGCGAGACACACACAAAAAAGAAAAAAAATCTACAATTCCTTTACTTTTGATATTGCTTCCACATGTACATAAATTTAGTAGATAAATATAGATTAAAATAAAGTGGAAAGGTGAAACCATTTTAAATGCAGAATAATTTATTTATTCCCAATAGATAAAAATGCATCATTTTTATTTTTCTTCACCGAGACGAAAAAAAATTCTACATTTCATTTTACTTTTGATATTGCTTTCAGATGTGCATAAAATGAATAGATAATTTTAGATTAAAATAAAGTAGAATGGTGAAACTATTTGAAATGTAGAATTATTTATTTATTTATTTATTTATCTATTTTCAAAAGATAAAGGTTTATTATTTTAAGTTTTCTTCAGCGAGGCAAAAAAATTTGACATTTCATTTTGCTTTTGATATTGCTTTCAGATGTGCATAAAACGAATAGATAACTTTAGATTAAAATAAAGTAGGAATGTGAAATTATTTAAAAAGTAGAATAATTTATTTATTTATTTTAATAAGATAAAGATTCATTATTTTTAATTTTCTTCAGCGAGACAAAAAAAAAAAAAAAAAAAAAAAAAAAAAACAATTCATTTTACTTTTTATATTGCTTTCAGATGTGCATAAAACGAATAGGCAATTTTAGATTCAAATAAAATAGAAGGGTGAAACTATTTGAAATGCAGATTAATTTATATAATTATTTATATTCAAAATATAAAAAATCATTATTTTTATTCTTCTTCAGCGAGAAAAAAAAAATCTACAACTCATTTTACTTTTGATATTGCTTCCAGATTCCAGATATGTATAAAATGAATAGATAATTTTAGATTAAAATAAAGTAGAAGGGTGGAACCGTTTCAAATGCAGAATTATCTATTTATTTATCTATTTATTTTAAAAAGATAAAAAATATCTATTTTTATTTTTATTCAGCGAGAGAAAAAATTCCACAATTCATTTTACTTTTGATGTTGCTTCTAGATGTACAGTCGTTGAAAAAAAAAAAAAAAAAGTAAACACCCTCTACAAACTTCTCAACAAATTATCGTAGACGAAAGTTACTGGTACCGAACGATTGGAAATGAAGTCTACTTTTAAATGACGTATATAAAATTTGCTTAGGGCCCATCTACATATTAAAACGAATCCAAACTTCCTTTTTTTTTTTTTTCAATAGCAATACCCAATTTTAACGAGATATTTCAAATCTTTGGTTCAAACTATGCCTAGACACCAAATTTCAAGTCATTTGAATGATAAGTTTTTGAATTATAAACATTCAAAATTGAGTGCTTCTAATGTTAAATTACATTTTCATATTTTTATTTATAACTTCTGAAATTATGATCCTAATATTCTAATTTTTTATGTAGTAATAATACTAATATACCCAAACATAAATACGTTGAATTTGCAATTTTTATAATTTTCTGATATGAATTATGAAATTAATATTAAAAAAAAATTATGAATTGCAACCTACAATTTTTTTGATGGATTCAGATTTATTAAGTCCTGCTTTATGAAAATCCAAAATTTCACATTTTTCTTCCAAGTAGAGTTTTCAAATTATGCTTAAAAAACGGCAAAATGATGGTTTAAGTGATGTGATGGTTTCTGTGATAGAAGTGACTAAATATTTTGAAATTATGCTATCCTGTAATCTAACAGGTTTAATTGACTGCCTTGATCAAGACGGGAGCTCTCTCGGTTAACAATCGAGTACCGAACTTCAATTTGGATACAGCCTTAAAATACGCTCGTTTTAAAATAATTAATTTCTCGGAAACTTATGGTACGATTTACATAAAAATTTGTTTTTAGACTAATTGATAGGGGCAGAGTTCATTTATGCTGTCAAAATTGTGTACTGCTATTGAAAAAAAAAAAACAAAGTTATGGCTCGTTTTAATATGTAGATGCCCCCCCCCCCCCCCCCCCCAAAGCAAATTTTATATACATTATTTAAAAGTAGGCTTTATTTCCAATCGTTCGGTACCAGTAATTTTTTTCTACGATAATTTGTTGAGGGGTTAGTAGGGGATGTTTACTTTTTTTTTTTTTTTTTTTCCAGGACTGTACATAAAATGAATAGATAATTTTACATTAAAATAAAATAGAAGAGGAAACTGTTTGAAATGCAGAATAACTTATTTATTTATTTATTTTCAAAAGATAAAAAATCATTATTTTTATTTTTCTTAAGCGAGACAAAAAAAAAAAAAAAAAAAAAAAAAAAAAAATCCAACAATTCATTTTACTTTTGATATTGTTTCCAGATGTGCATAAAACGAATAGGCAATTTTACATTAAAATATAGTAGAAGGATCAAACTATTTGAAATGAAGAATTAATTAATTAATTAATTAATTAATTTTAAAAAGATAAAGATTCATTATTTTTAGTTTTCTTCAGCGAAACAAAAAAACAAAAAATAAAAAAAAATCGACAATTCATTTTACTTTTGATATTGCTTTCATATGTGCATAAAATGAATAGGCAATTATAGATTAAAATAAAATAGAAGAGTCAAGCTAATTGAAATTTATTTATTTATTTATTTTCAAAAGATAGATTCATTATTTTTATTTTTATTCAGAGAGACAAAAGAAAAAAATAAATCTACATTTCATTTTACTTTTGATATTGCTTCCATAGGTATATAAAATGAATAGATAATTTTACATTCAAATAAAGTAGAATGGTAAAACTAAAATTCAGAATAATTTTTTTATTAAAAAAAAAATCCGTTTTTTTCATTTTCTTCAACGAGACTATATATATATATATGATGAAAAAATTCTACAATTCTTTTGATATTGCTTCCAGATGTGCATAAAAGGAATAGGTAATTTTACATTAAAATAAAGTAGAAGGTTAACTATTTAAAATGCAGAATTATTTATTTATTTATTTATTTTCAAAAGATAAAAATTCATTATTTTTTTTCTTCACAGAGACAAAAAAAAAAAAAAAAAAAAAAAAACAATTCATGTTACTTTAATATTGCTTCCAGATGTGCATAAAATTAATAGGTAATTTTACATTAAAATAAAGTAGGAAGGAAATTATTTGAAACGCAGAATTATTTATTTATTTATCTATTTATTTTCAAAAGATAAAAGTTCATTAGTTTTACTCTTCTTCAGCGAGACAAAAAAAATTACAATTTTTTTTTTTTTTTTTTTTTTTTTTACTTTTGATATTGCTATTACTTTTGAGATGTGCATAAAATGAATAGGAAATCTTACATTAAAATATAGTAGAAGAATCGAACTATTTGAAATGAAGAATTAATTAATTTATTTATTTTCAAAAGATAAAGATTCATTATTTTAAGTTTTCTTCAGCGAGACAAAAATATTCGACATTTCACTTTAGTTTTGATATTGCTTCTAGATGTACATAAAATGAATAGGTAATTTTACATTAAAATAAGGGAGACAGAGAAACTGTTTGAAATGTAGAATAATTTATTTATTTATTTATTTTCAAACGATAAAAATTCATTAATTTTATTTTTCTTCAGCGAGACAAAAAAAATTCTTCAATTCTTTTGATATTTCTTCCAGATGTGCATAAAATGAATAGGTAATTTTTATATTAAAATAAAGTGGAAGGAGAAACTATTTAAGATGCAGATTTATTTATTTTCAAAAGATAAAAAATCCATTATTTTTTTTTTCTACAGTGAAACAAACAAACAAAAAAAAAATCGACAATTCATTTTACTTTTGATATTGTTTCCAGATATGTATATAATGAATATGTAATTTTACATTAAAATAAAGTAGAAGAGGAAACTATTTGAAATGCAGAATAATTTCTTCGTTTATTTATTTCCAAAAGATAGAAATTTATTATTTTTATTTTTCTTCAGCGAGCCAAAAAAATTCGACAATTCATGTTGCTTTAATATTGTTTCCAGATGTGCATAAAATGAATAGGTAATTGTACATTAAAATAAAGTAGAAAGGAAACTGTTTGAAATGCAGAATTATTTATTTATTCATTTATTTATCTATTTATTTTCAAAAGATAAAGATTCATTATTTTAAGTTTTCTTCAGCGAGACGAAAAATATCGACATTTTATTTTACTTTTGATATTGGTTCCAGATGTACATAAAAGGAATAGGTAATTTTACATTAAAATAAAGGAGACAGAGAAATTGTTTGAAATGTAGAATTATTTATTTATTTATTTATTTTCAAATGATAAAAATTAATTTTTTTTTTCTTCAGCTAAACAACAACAACAACAAAAATAAATAAATAAATAAATAAATCTACAATTCTTTTGATATTGCTTCCAGATGTGCATAAAATGAATAAGTACTTTTACATTAAAATAAAGTAGAAGGTGAAACTATTTAAAATGCTGAATTATTTATTTATTTATTTTCAAAAGATAAATCTCATTATTTTTTTTTTCTTCAGCGAGACAAAAAATATCGACAATTCATTTTACTTTTGATATTGTTTCCAGATATGCATAAAATGAATATGTATAATTTTACATTAAAATAAAGCAGAGTGGGAAACTATTTGAAATGTAGAATAATTTATTCGTTTATTTATTTTCAAAAGATAGAAATTCATTATTTTTTATTTTCCTTTAGCGAGCCAAAAATATTCGACAATTCATGTTACTTTAATATTGCTTCCAGATGTGCATAAAATGAATAGATAATTTTACATTAAAATAAAGTAGAAAAGAAACTATTTGAAATGCAGAATTATTTATTTATTTATTTATTTTGAAAAGATGAAAATTCATTATTTTTACTTTTCTTCAGCGAGACAAAAATAATATAAAATTAATTTTACTTTTGATATTGCTTGCAGTTGTGCATAAAATGAATAGGTAATTTTACATTATTTCAAATTCACAATAATTTATTTATTTTCAAAATATAAAAATGTTGACTATTCTTTTGTATGTCAAATGTTGGAGCTTCTATTCTCTTAAGCTTCATAGATAATTTCGTAAGTGAAATTCACTACCATATGCCGGTGCTAAATAGTTTTTATTAAACTTTAACGCGAAAACAATGAAACAACCCATTTAATTGAAATCCCAATGCAAACCATCCTTTGTAAGCGATTAATTTAGAACAATGAAAAAATTAACTTTATTAATATATTTTTATACTTTATTAATATATACAGAGGGTGTTCACACATTTTTGTAGCGATTTTGGAAAGATATATGTATATATAAATGAAGATAAAAACTTCATTTTATAATATGTTCTCTCTGATAGACCTCTTTTTTTTTTAAAAACTATTATATTATATCTTCATTTCCAAGATAAAAGAGCTTTTCTTAAAATATCAAAATTAATTTTGTACGACTTCTCAACCACAATCTTCTAGAGTCCAGCCAAAGTTTTAGGATCCCGCTCATAAAGAGCTTATTTTAAAAGTTCAAATACACAGTAATTTATATGAGACACGTCGGAAGGCTTGGGTGGAATGGATTTAAAGGAAATAGCCAAAGCGATATAGGTAAGCGTCTTATCTTAAATGGGAGAGGTAACCGTCAAAGCGATATAGGTAAGCGTCTTATCTTAAATGGGAGAGGTAACCGCAAGATTAAAGGCGAGGTCACATCAATCAAGGTCGCAGCCACGTAGCGGACGGAGTGAACAACAGAAAGATGCCTGTTTTCTTCTTTATGGATAATCTATTAATTGCACATCTATGAAATAATTGCGCAAGCGCCAACATCGTGTTTTCATTTGTTTGTAGCATTTATATTCTGACAGTAATAGAATGTTCTATTAATTTTTATTCGTGTTTTTTGACTTATTTATTATAGTTAATTATTTAAATAAAAACA
Organism: Maratus speciosus; assembly: GCA_963932465.1. Lineage (NCBI taxonomy): Eukaryota > Metazoa > Arthropoda > Arachnida > Araneae > Salticidae > Maratus > Maratus speciosus. The sequence goes on from OZ010788.1 coordinate 234,756,240, forward strand.
GTTCTTTTTTAGAACTAATATTATTTGTTAAAATGGCAAAATGTAGGCAATCGAATAACTCTACTTTTCGAAATTGTAAGAAAATTCCTTTTCTTATAGAATTCATATGTCCTTTTCCAAAGAGCAAAACAAGTTAGTTACGTATTTTAACCTTAATTTATTAAAAAAAAAATTATTTGATATATATTATAAAATGTTGTTGATTTAAATACGCTCGATTTTAATTATTTTCTTTCAATGAAATGAAAAATGAAGCATAAAAATTAGTAAGTAGTTAATGTGTAAAGATTGAATTTTGTAGTCTTATTTTTTACTCAATTCTTGATGTGCTAAAGTTATAAAAAATGATATACACGGTTCTATTCCAGATGAAAATAGAATGTTTATCAAGGTTTAGAATATGTATAGAATTTAATAATAAATAAAATATTCAATTTTAAGTCCTTTTCTTCGTTTATCAAGCGATACATCGAAAACTTATTCCAATATTCTTTTGATCGTATTGTATTCATGTTATTTAAATTACAAATAGTTCATTTATTTAATTTAAAATTCATTTTATTTTATATTCAGAATCACTTTAATTTAAAATGCATGCATTAAATGTTGTACTATTAAACGAGCAAGTATTGTTAATTTAGTATTTGTTTAAATATTTTGCGAGTCCAGACAATAACTGCAAAAATTTTCCTAAAATCGCCAGATTAGATTTTTTTTTTTTTTTTTTTTTTTGAAGCAGACAAAGCCATTTAGAGAATCCTGTTAAAAATTCTATTACGAATTTCAGATTGTTACTTTCTCACAGAAGATGAATCTTGTTTGCCAGATATATTGCAAAATATTTTTGTTACAGCTTGTTTTGATAAAAATATGTGTATTTTTAAAAAAAAAAGTCGCAATGTCATTTTAGTTTAAGGGCTAAAGGCAGTAATGCTTTCGTAGCATTAGTGCTTTTCTCCCAAAATTAAAATGATATTGCGATTATTTCTTTTTTAAATGTGCATAATTTTATCAAAACAAACTGTAATAAAAATATTTTGCAATAAAACTGAGAAACAAGATTCATCTTCCATAAGTGAGTAAAGAATCAGAAAATATGCGCAAGAGATGCGCAGATAGTAGATATTTTGTCATATATGACGTCATACTGAAAACCCGCGTATTTGGATTATTCACTCCGTCCACTAGATGGCGCAGCTGTGTTAATATACTCCAGATTCCAGTATTGACATTGTACGCTTACTTATATCGCTTTGGAAATAGCCTCAATTCCGGTTTCATTCATTATTTTTCCTAAAAATATCACAATATATTTAGAGTGAAAACCATGTTTTTTTTTTCTTTTTTGATTAGCTTTAAATAAGATTTTATAATTTTGTTTATTGTTCCTATAGCTATGACAGTTTGATTTTACGATAGTTCTTTGTTTAAGGGGGATGGCGGGTGGATTTTCTTTTAAAGCATGAAATGAAACTTTAGATATAATATTCGGTGAACGTACCTTTGTCGGTGTGCACTTTTTACCTTTTCCCCAGTCAACTGTAAACTTTGACGTTTCTTTCTCTTTTTATTGATTATGTCCCTTATTTTACGTATAGATATGTTAGAACGATATTTTCACACATTTTTTAAAAATAATTTCTCTTCCTAAAGTGCACACACATATCCTTTTATCCAGCGTTTATTTTCCAGTGACATTTTAAAGCAAAGGATATTAATGATGCAGACGATAGTTGAAATGTATTCCAACTTGATGCCATAGGTTTTTATTTATTTATTTATTTATTTATTTAAATGTAAAACGTAGATAAAGTTAAAATCTTTAAAAAAAAATCTGTGAATACCCTCTGTATATTTAAAAAGAAAGTCCTAAAAATATTCTGCATGGTTTTATTTTTAATATAATAGACGATGAACGTACCTTTGTTGGGTATGCTCTTTTTACCTTTCCCCTAGTTAACCGTATACTTTGACGTTTCTTTCCCTTTTTATTAATTATTTATTTTATTTTATGTGTAGAAATATTAAAACGATGTCTTCATAACCTTTTTTAATAATAGAATAAGAGTATTTCTATACGGAAAGCGCAAATAAATAGACTTCTATTCAGTGTTTATTATCACAGAGTGAAAAGAAAGAATAGAGGTGCAGTATGCAGTAAAAACAGTTAACAATATGAATTCGGTTATCGCTGAAATTTAAATGTCCTCATTCGGCCAAACAAAACATGCACCCAAAGCGATATAAAGTAAGAGTCATATCTTAAATGGGAGAGGTAACCGCAAGATTAAAGGCGAGGTCACACCAATCAAGGTCGCACGCCGCGTAGCGGACTGGGTTGAACTATAGAAAGATGCCTAACTGTTTTCTTCTTGATGGATAATCTATTTATTGTACATCCATGAAATAACTGCGCAAGCGCAAACGTCGCGTTTTCATTTGTCTGTAGCGTTTATATTCTGACAGTAATAGAATATTCTATTAATTTTTCTTCGTGTTTTTTGATTTATTTATTATAGTTAATTACTTAAATAAAAACAGTTCTTTTTAGAACTAATATTATTTGTTAAAATGGTAAAATTTTGGCCTTCAAATAGCTGTAGTTTTCGAAATTGTAAAAAAATTCTTTTCTTATAGAATTCATATCTGTCCTTTTCCAAAGAGTAAAACAAGTTAGTTACGTATTTTTACTTCAATTTATAAAAAAAGATAAAATATTATTTAATATATATTATCAAATGTTGTTTATTTAAATACGCTCGATTTTAATTATTTTCTTTTAATGAAATGAAAAATGACGCATAAAAATTACTAAGTAGTTAATGTGTAAAGATAGAATTTTGTCGTCTCATTTTTTACTCAATTCTTGATATGCTAAAGTTATAAAAATATTATATACACGGTTGTATTCCCGATGAGAATACAACGTTTATGATTGTTTAGAATATGAATAGAATTTAATTATAAATAAAATATTCAATTTTAAGTCCTTTTATTCGTTTATCGAGCGCAAACGATAAATTTCCAATATTCTATTAATCGCATTGCACTCATCTTATTTAGTTTACAAATATTTCATTCATTTAATTTAAAACTCATTTCATTTTATATTCGGAATCACTTTAATGTAAAAGGCATGCATTAAATGTTGAACTATTAAACGACCAAGTGTTATTCATTTATTTGTTTAAATATTTTGCGAGTCTTGGCAATAACTTCAATAATTTTCCTAAAATCGCCAGATTAGATTTTTTAACCATTTGGAAAAATGGTTATTGTCCTCGGTCAGGGTAGAAAATCACAAACATATCTGAAGCGTGTTATTAGTTGAATCTCGCATTTTATTCGTGTTTTGATTGGTCTATACAGTAATCTGTATTTTCCCTTTACTTTCAACAGAGATGGATACTTTTGTTGACACTATGACAAAAAAGTAATAAAAACTACAAAAAAAGCTATAAAAACATTAATAACTCAGAAACAAATTGAGATACAGCTTTCAAACAAATTGCATTTAAAAGTACATTTTTTTCTCTATACGACGGTGTAAAAAGTAATATTGTGCGATGTTTAGAAGTTTAAGAATGAAATTTCATTTAAAATTGATCCAGGAATATTAATGTTTAATTCATGGCGTACGTAATGTATGACCAGCTCCGTAGAAGTTTAAAAGTTTACAGTACCGAAAATTGTAAAACTGAAATTTCTTTTAAAATTTGTTCATGATGGGTCCAGGAATCTTAATGTTTAATCCATGGCGTAGTAATGTATGATCAACTCCGTGCGATTTTTTATGTCTTAAATTTTAGTCTTTGAAAAAAATCGTTTTCCAAATGGTCGTTGTAATTTGTTAAATTGCTTTTTTTTTTTTTTTTGGACCTTTTTTTTTTTTTTTTTTTTTTTTTTAAACAGACAAGGCCATTTAGAGAATCCCTGTTAAAAATTCAATTACGAATTTCAGATTGTTACTTACTCACAGAAGATGAATCTTGTTTTACCAGATTTATTGCAAAGTATTTTTGTTACAGCTTGTTTTGATCAAAATATGTATATTAAAAAAAAAAAAAAAAGTCGCAATGTCATTTTAGTTTAAGGGCAAAAGGCAGTAATGCTTTCGTAGCGTTAGTGCTTTTCTCCTGAAATTAAAATGATATTGCGACTATTTTTTTTTTTAAATGTACATAATTTTATCAAAACAAACTGTTACAAAAATATTTTGCAATAAATCTGGTAAACAAGAATCATCTTCCATAAGTGAGTAAGGATTATGAAAATACGCACAAGGGATTCGTAGATAGTAGATATTCTGTCATATATGATGTCATACTGAAAACCCGCGTATTTGCATTATCAATTCCGTCCACCAGATGGCTCAGCTGTGTCAATATACTCCAGATTCCAGTATAGATGGGTTGCACATGACGTCACATGTCTGAAATCGCTTCGTATGGCGCCCAAATATAAGGCGAATATGGTACTCTTCATTTGATTTTTTAGTCTTATTTGCACTATAATAATAAAAATAAGGAAGCTCTAAATTAAAGAGAAAGATAACACGTGCTTTTAACGGCAAATGGAGAGTTCCGTGCTCCACGTGTGTGCTCCAGAAGCTATAGTATCAGTCGTTGCTAATAGCAACTTGACGTCAATGCAAGGGGTCTATTGACATTGTACGCTTAAGGCTGTTCTCAACTGCTCTGCACAACAAGCGCAAAATGTTTTTACACATTTACAAATTATTTTTTTAACGGAAAGATATAAAACTGGAAAGCCTGACCATGGAAGCGATTTCGAATCTAACTGTTTTTTCCATTTTTTGATCAACCAATTACCTATTGAGTTATAAGCGATTCTGATCACGTGACACGGCATTTTTCTCCCCTTACTGATTGGATTTTCTTCTTTCGTTCAGAAGTTCGGTTCAAAATGCCAACTTTGGCAACATTTTCTGAAAGATCTATTGTGTTTACAAGAAAATGGAAAAAACAGTTCGATGACATAGTTTCTGAATAACAACACCTTCTAGTTTCATGCGTTTCCGAACAAAAATGAATTAAAACGTATGTCAGAAAGTTGACCCTTTGGATTTGAGAACAGCCTTAATATATATGCAGTTTTGCAAGCACCTGGAACAGAGACCGAATTCCTTGACGCCACCTGTGCATTTTCTTCTCTAATTGAAAAGGATCTGCTTATGTTTAAGAGTTCTACAGTAGCATTTCATTGTATTATGAATTAAAAACTGGATTACTAAAAGTTTTCTTCCTTTTTCATGAAAGAACGTGGTTGTGTTTGGGCCGAATGTAGCGGATTTTAGGGTTGCATTTTTGGCGTCATCCCCAGCCATCATACTTCATCTCTTTTCTTTACTCTATGGTTTATTTTCCAGTGATATTTTAAAGAAAAGAGTATTTTTAATGATGCAGACGATGATTAAATCGTATTCCAACTTGAAGCCTATAAGTTATATATTTCTTTCATTTTAATTTAAATCACAGAGAAAATCTTTACAAAAATGCGTGAATACCCTCTATGTATATAAAAAGAGATAGCAACTACCAATAGTGTTGAAAACGTTAATCTTAAAGTTTAGTACATTGTTTTTATTTTTGTGCCGGAAGCCGTAAAATAATCTGCATGATTTTATTTATAATATTGCTTTTAGATTTGCTCCAGGTAGGTATAACTTTGTTTTGATAATTTTAAATTAAAAAATCCGAATATAGAACTTATTTAGAACATAATTTTTTCTCCCTAAAACAGAAAGATATCAAGTGTTCTTTTCTATGTCAACTCCAGGAACTTCTCTTAATATCATAAGTGAAACACAGTATTCCATCCGTTAGATGATAAATATTATTACAAAACTTTGCTTAAAAAAATAAAGGTATTTAATTTTTTAATTGAAAAGTAAAATCAAACTGAAAATATTTTATGCTCATATTTACAATAAATAAAATGAATAAATAAAATTAAAAGGAGTTTTAAAATATGCTGTTTATCCTTAAAATAACTAAAATTTTTTTCATAACATTTTCTCAATATTTATTTTATGTTATTTCTGCGTTTCCTTTCAGTTTCCTTGATACCAAAGGTGAAAAATAAGCCGATTTGCCTGAACTTTGATTCTGGTGAGAGCTGGTGCAACCATTTCGATCATTGTACAGTCCTGGATGAAAAAAAAAAAATTCTCACCAAACTGTGCTATTTCCTCATCAAACTGTCGCAGGAAAATCCGAGAAATTCCATTCGACTGGGAATTGTGTCTACTTTGTGAATCTGTCATGCGATTTTTAAAATATGAGTCGCCTACCATGTAAAAAAATCTCAGAAACTTTAATTTTTCAAATAGTAACAGCAACGTTTGACACTTTATTTGAGTTCTTTGGCTAAAAGCAGCTTACAAAAAGGTATAGTTTATATATTTTTTTCTTAAATTTTCATAGAAATATAAAAGAAAATGTGTTAGGGGTTTATCTATAAATTAAAAAAAATAAAATTAAGACCCTAATATGAAAAGTACGTGGAATACACAATTCATTACCAGAAAAACTATACAGAAATGCTAGATATAGCATAAATATTGCAAAATGCTTGGTGAGTGTTTCTCTGAACAGTACTAACTTTAACTTTCTAAATTCCTTATAGTAGTTTTACAACTACAGTTTGACTTTACTTATTTTAAGATTCATGTATTTTTTAAGATTTATTGTTAACTTTCTTTCTTCTTAAGATTTTACTTAAATTTAATTTTATTCCTATTTTTCTTAAATTTCTTATTTTTCTCTTGTTAACTTCTTTTACTCTTCTAGTAGCATTGCTACAGTTTAACTTTATCCCAATGGCTCATTAAAACATAAGACATTCCAATTTCCTAGTCTGGGTGTTAAGCTGATAACAGCTAGGAAACCCCTTAATGCTGATTACCTGTTCAGAAAAGTTTATAAACTTTTTCAGGTACTTTTTGAGATTTTCTGTTTGATAATTAGAAAACAGTTCCTTTTAACCGTGGAAAAGTAATATTTATCTATATCCCGAAATTTAATGATTTGAATGAGATGTAAACTTACATACGCATGTTTCTGACGATTTTATCTAAAACTTAACGTAGATCGTAATTCATAATTTTTTTAATGATTTTCTTAATAGTTTTCATTATTAAAAAAATATTTTTGAATTAAAAAAAAAATGCTTGGAATATGTTTGGGTATTGCATTAAAAAATAATTTTTCAATCAGATGATTTTTTTAGAAGATATAAATTAAAGTTTGTCAAGTATAGGTTTAACACTAGCATTCTCAAAATTTGACCTCATCTAACTCCATGGAGATTTTAAGAAAACGTATACAAGCAATACCTTTTCCTAGACTGCCTTGATCCAAGGAACTGAAATATAGTTTCAAAGTGGGTGTTTCCAGTTAAAAATTCAAAGTTAGTATAATTTTTGGTATATAGACGACCTCTATTTCAAAAGTTTCATTTCTATTTGGGAAGTAGATACGATTGTCAGTAAAATGGTATCTCTCGCGTCTCTCTGGGGCTGGCCTAATTTGGTCATAAAATAGCATGGGGTGATACTCTCCCCCCGTCCCCTCCCTTTTTCTAGGATTGTTCAGTCCTAGAGGGGAAAAAAATACATGGTCTACTAATTCTGCTGCAAGCAATTGTATGAAAAAAGATCAAGGTACCAATCGACTGGAAATAATTTCTAATATTTAACGCGATGAAAAGTTATCCTTCAGGATCGTCTAAATATTAAAAATAGCACTATTTTCATTTTTCAAATGGTAAAACATACTTTTTAGACTTGATTTGAGTTTTATGTATCAAATCAGCCTGGAAAAATATATAGTTTATCTATTTATCTTGAATCTTCATAGATTTATAATGATTCAAACTTTGATTATACTAATGCAAAATCCCCATCACAAACTTTAATTTAATGTTTAAATGTGATTTAAACTTTAAATTAAACCTTCTCTAAAAAACATCCAAATGAAAAGTTTCTTTTTGAATGAGGTACAATGAATAAACCAAACGTAATTCAGGACTTTTTTAAATTCAAACGTATAGTAAATTTAGAAAAGAAAAAAATTCTGAGTTATGATGTATAGAAACTTTAACATAAAAAATATCAGCTCCGTCAAAAACATGAATGTATAAGTTTGCAGCTCATACGAATCATTAACATTTGAGTTATAGAAACAGTTTTCTATTGGGCGATTTAAGGGGTCCGTTTCCCGTTATCGTTTGAAATGCAGAAAAATAAAATCTCAAAATGGTCACCAGAAAATTTCTATAGAATTTTTTTATATATACTGCAAAAAAAAAAAGACTTAAATATTTTAAATATATGTACTTTCATTTCTATTTTTATTTTATTCTAAATTTTTAGTTTCTTTTATTTTTATGTGGTTTAATCTCATCTAATTTTTTTTTTTTTTTTTTTTTTTTTTTTTTTTTATGGCTTCTTAATGCCTCTGCAAGTCGAACTACCGCTATACTGGATGTTAAGTTGCTCTGCAACTAGGTAGCCCATACAGCTACTTACATTGTTCCATTGTTTTATGTTTCAAGAAAGTTTGCGAAATTATAATATCGACATCATCCGCCTTACACCACATCCCGAAAAGCATTGTTTTATTTTCAGAAATCTCAGAAACCAAAAGATTTCCTAGTTTTAAAGAAGCAGTCTCTGAAACATTTTTTTTTCTGTCCGTATTTTTCGGAGACGTTTCTAAGTAGTACAATTATAGACAGTAAAAAAGATAAATGTTTCTTTGTATAGCAAAAAAAGTTTACGAAATTATAATATCGACCTCTTTCGAGTTATCCCCAATTCTGAAAAGCATTGTTTTATTCACAGAAATCAATGGATTCCCCAGATTTAAGGTTGTTCTTAACTGCCCTGCTCAACAAGCGCAAAACGTTTTGACACATTTACTAATTCATTTTTTAACGGAAAGGTATAAAATTGGAAAGCCTGGCCATAGAAGGGATTTGGAATTGAACTGTTTTTCCATTTTTTGATCAATCAATTACCTATTGAGTTATACGCCATTTTGATCAGTGACAAACACATTTTTTGCCCGCTCTTGAGTGCTTTTTCTTCCTTCGAGCGGAAATTCGGTTCAAAATGCCCGCTTTGACAACATTTTCTGAAAGATCTATTGCGTTTGCAAAAAAAATGGAAAAAACAGCTCAATTACATAGTTTCTGAACAACAACACCAGCTAGTTTTATACATTTTCGAACAAAAATAAATTAAAACTTATGTCAGAAAGTTGCCCTTTTTGATTTGAGGGAAAGCCTTAAGGAAGCGTTTATGAAAAAAAAATTTCTGCCCGTAATTTTCGGAAACGTTTCCGAGCAGTTTTCACAGTGTATTAACTAGTTATCTCAACCTTGTATCAATTCTCAAGTGAATATTTTCATGTTCGATAAGACGAACGTGCTAAATTAACAGCATAAAATGAACATTATGTTGTCATTCTCACATGTATAATGCCTGCTACTCAGATGCAAATGCTTATTTGAGAATGGCTAGCATCCAAAAAACCTATATTTCGTGTTGATACCAGGTTTAGAAAACTGATTAATGCATTCTAAAAACTGCTCGGAACCGTTTCCACAACAGAAGAAACTTTTGTTTCTGAAATGCTTCTTTAAATCGTGGAAATTTATTGCTTTTTGAGGTTTCTGAAGATAAAAGAATGCTTTTCAGAATCGTGAGTAACTCGGAAGAGGTTATATCGCAAATAGGTAAACCTTCTTGCTTGATCAACAAGCATTTCTGTTCTACTTTTTCATAAAGTGATTATTATGAGTTTATTTTATTAACCATTTGGAAAAATGGCTATTGTCCTCGTGTAATGGTGTTATTACACGAGGAGTCAAAGTCGCTTCAAATTCCAGGCGTCTTTTACGTTTTCCAAACATTTCATTGGTTGTGCGGGAAAAGGCTTTTCCATCGTCAGATTTCCAAGCATTTGATTGGCTGTTACTGGGGTTATTGGCGACTCGCTTCGTTTCAGGCGTCAAAGACGCTCCGACAGAAAAAAGTTGCTTGCTCTTGAAGCGGGTCCCCTGGAGCTATAGGAATAATATGGAGACGCCTGGAATTTCAAGCGACTTTGACTCCTCGTGTAATAACACCATAATACGTACAAGTCGCAGGCGATTTCTGTCGCTTGCAATTTTTATATACGTGTATAAAATAACACTATTAATGTTTAATTCATGGCGTACGAAAAAATCACTTTCCAAATGGTCGTTGTAATTTGTTAAATTGCATTTTTTAAAATCTTATTTATATTCAAATTTTCTTCATTTTTTTCTGGTTACTAATCTAATGTTTCTGTTAATTTTTACTGTAATAATGTCAGGAACGTTCACGAAAATCACTGTCATGAAAATTCTTGAATTGAACTTTCATTGAATATCATTTTGCACTTATATTACGTTGAAATCTTAATAGTTATAGAGAGATTATAATCTATATATATTTTAAAAGCTGCGTTATACATACTAATTAAATATTAAACAAATTCTCATCTTATTACTTTGTAGAGCAAACACTCAACGGCTTTCCTTACTTTGAAAGAGTGAATCGTGCTTACTTCTTATTTGGAAAATATGTGAAGAACAGCTTATTTCAGCAGTTCTCCATTTAGGCAAGTAATTTTTTTAGTATTTTAATAATAAATAAAATATTCATAATGTTTTCTGTCGGGTGTTAATCTTCCATTTAAAAAAAAATGAAATTAACATGTTTTACAACAGAAATTTTACTTAATAAATGAAACAAATCACAATGTATTATTAAACACTCGCTGTTAAAAAAAAAAAAAAACGGACTAAAAAACGGAAATACTACTGGTTTTCTGATTAAAAACGGAAAATTTTCTGTAATTTACGGGTAAAAATTCCCGTAAAAAAATGGAAATAGTACTGGCGTCTAGATTGCCAGTAGTATTTCCGGTTTTTAGTCAGTTTTTTTTTTTTTTTTTTTTTTTTTTTTTACAGTGCTCTTCGTGGTTTAAAATATGTTTATTTGGCAAAAAAAAAACAAACAAAAAAACAAAAAAACAACAACAAAAAAAAAACACAGAAGATTTGTAGCTGCGTATAGCATATATGCAACAATATACGCAGCATATAACAAACTAAAATAACCCGTCGTTGCCCGGAATTTTAAGAATGTTTGTTTTGAAAAACCAATTTCAAATTTTAACATACAACATAAAAAAATTGCAAATGAAAACCCAATATAAAAATGTATAAATTTATATAACAGAAGCAAAATAATACAGCTATAAATTAGCTTATTTTCATTCATCATTGGAGCAATAATGTTAAAATACGCCAATATTTCCATAATCGAGTTTTTATCATGCTTCAATATATTTTTTCACACTTATATGACGTTATATATTCACCGCGTCCTTTATATTTCCAATATGACGTAATATTCCATTTTTTTAAATTCGTCAAATTAATTAAATAATTATCATTTTTCACATGGTAATCATAAAACAGAAAACTTATGACGTAACATTCACTATTGTTTTTATTTCGTCAAACTGTTTATTTTATTTTCATTTATCACGTGGCAATTTTGCAGTAGAAAAGTTATGATGTAATATTACGTTTAATTTCGTCAAACCATTTATTTCATTTTTTCACGTGGAAATCTTGCAATAGAAAAGTAATTTTTGTGGTAAGAATTTTATTGTAGATTTTTAATTGTTAACAACAGCTATAACGAAAAATGTTTAAATTTGGTTGGAAATTGCTGCTAAATTTGTGGTTTTTTATTAATTAAAAATTAACTGTAAGTTATTTCGATTCCGGATTACTTTAGTTTCCTCGGCCGTGTTTTAATACACATTTACGTTACATTTTACAACTCTCGCTTCCAAACTGTAGATTTGTATAGCATTTCAGACAGACAGACAAATTTTCATTTTTATATATTAGATATATCACTCACAAACAATAAACAATGCAGACGATATTTTTTAATTTAATCTAAAGCACTTTTTATATGAATCAGTTTTGAAAAAACGGGGCTTTAGCAAATGTAACACAACTTCTTCAAAAGCTTTAAAGATTTTATCAGCATAAAATGGTAATTATGTTAGCAAATATGTTCATTACTTTTAGATTTATTGCGTTTTTAGGCTGTGAGTAGATAAAGTGATTGCAATATGTATTAATATGGCTAATTGTTCATTAATAAGTTTAGCATATTATCTAAGTTATTTATCTAAGGGATTCATAACACAAATGTAAATTTTATAGTGCAAACACATTAACTTTAGAACTGACTACTTAGAATGTTTCGCCATCATTCTTAAAGTTTAAGAATGCTTGATGATGCAAAGATAAACGAATAATATGAATTAAAAATTGAACAAAATAAATTATAAAAACGATGTCAGTTATAATGACAAATAAAATATTTATACATTTGAGAAGGTGTTGGAAGTTGTCACGTTTGGTAACGTGACTTATTGGCTGATGTCTCTTAAAATGCTCAAGAATATGAATACGTTTAACCTAAATCGAGTCATCTTAATGTATCTTAATACACTTACCGTGAACACAGTGATAGAGTTAAGTTTGTTAATTGCATTAATTTCAGTTTCTCATTATCTAATTGTATTATCTTAGTTATTTATCTCAGGAATTCGTGACATAAATATAAATTTTATAGTGTAAACACACAACAATAATTTAGAACTGTCTTAGAATGTTTCGAAATCATTCATAAATTTTAAGGTTAAGGCTAATGTCAGACGGGCGTCTTTTTGCACGCTTTTTTGCTTACGTATTATCCCTACACAATGCCGCTAGTATTGTGTCGGGATAATACGTAAGGAAAAAAGCGTGCAAAAAGACGTCCGTCTGACATCAACCTTAAAAAGAACGCTTGATGATGCAGATAAACGAACAGTGTTGAATTCAGGCACTTTTCTCCGGAAGGGATTTATGTGGCTTCGGGGTGGGGGGACATCTCATTGCTCCGGGCGAGTCCCTCCCGGGCCACCCCCTGAATTCAACTCTGGACGAATAATATGAATTAAGAACTGAACAAAATAAATTATGTAGACAAAAATCGATCATAAAAACGATGTCAGTTATAATGACAAATAAATTATTTATACATTCGAGCAAAGGTTGAAAGTGTCACATTTGGTCACACGACTTGTTGACTAATGTCTATTAAAACGCTCAAGAATATGAATGCATTTAACCTAATTCGAGTCATCCCAATATATCTTAACACAATACTCACAAAGATTTTAATTGATGAAGGAGGCATTGGGCAACAAACGCAAATAGAGATTTGGAACTTTACGGTTCATTTCCTCAAAATGATGATTGTGTCACTTACCACCTTTATCATCTGAACCCCTCAATTGTATTAATTTTAGTTTCTCACTTCCTAGGTTAGATTGATTTTTTAGAACCTTAACTATGACGATAATGAAGTGGAAGAGAAAAGCATTATTTTTCCTTACAACTGTACTTCTTATATCAGCGGCGGTAGCTGTTTGCATGTTTTCCATTCCTTCACGTAAGCTACATTTAATTATAATCTCAATAAAAAATAATGCAACAAAGCTATTGAAAACTCAAATGCAGTTGATTATAGCTCCCTTCTTTAGGTGGATGCACTTTCAAAATGGCATATGCACCTTCAAAATAGAAATAAACATTCAAATAATTTAAATTTACGCATGTAATTTTTTTCATTTGATCATGTTTCATTTCTTTCCCAAAGGCAGCGTCTATTCTGCCTCGACAAACATTAAAGGTGTGTGCATGTTTTATTAAACCATATGAAGAGAGCTACAATTTAAAATTTAATTAGTTTTAAGAAGTTTTGTTACATTATTTTATTTTATTTTAATATTTATTTTCAATTGATGCTAATGAAATATATATATATATATTTAAATATGTGTATTAACCAATTAACCAATTTTGATTGTAGTATTATTAAACATACTTAACCTGGCTCTCTCACTAAATGTTTGCTGTAATCACCAAGTAATTATATTTTTGTTTAAAATTACCCTTATTCCTTGTTTTTCAGTTCAAATTTATTAAGTAAAACCCTTAAACTATAGCAATTTGTATGCATTTTATTCCTTCCCATATGATGAATTAATTTGTTATCCTAATTAATAAATAATCCAGCGAAGCTATTTAAAACTAGAGAAAAAAAGCTTTCAATGCTTATGTAACTATTGTTGCTTCTACTGTTAATCTTCCGTTTCATGGTACAGCCATTTATCAACACTTCTACATTTTGGATTACGAAAATAACTTGCCATGTTAATCCTTAACTGCTGTTGGTGGTCTCATAGACCGCTGCTTTTTTCCATTTTCAAAATTTAACTCGTACTTTTCAGTTTAACTATAGATACTAGGAAAACCTTGTTTCGTTTCGAGCCGTATAGTTCAAGGTTGGCGAATCTTTTTATAGTCGCGTGCCAATTTTTTCAAAAAATATTTTACATGACCTTGACGTGCCAACTAGAAAACAAATTTAGTGGATTGAAAAATAATGAATCAAAACTACTTGAAAATTACTTATTAAGATTTTTACTAATATGGGTAACATACATGTAATTATTGCACCGAAATAATCATAGAAACATTTATATTTTAGAAATTAATAATAAAAAAAAAATTATGTGATTAATTGTGTTGTATCTGGATGATCGAAATATCTGGATGTCGTGGATGAAAAATAATCATTAATATCATTTTAATTCTCAGTTAATTTTAACAGAATGCAAACTAAAATGGATTTATCTGGCAACTGCTCTCTATTTGATTTTTTATATTATTCATTTGAGAAAATAATGACTCACAGGTATAAATAGTAGGAAAAATTATTAAAATGAAAAAAAAAAAAAAAAGGCAGTTTATATTTAAATAGTTCTCAAACTAATTTTCAAGCTGCCACAATTTATCATCGGTATTTTTATTAATACATATAATAATCTTTCCTTTTTGGTAGTTTTCAAATATTTTATTTACTTGATAATTTTTCGAACTATATTGAATAAGATTAAAATTCTTCAATTTCCAATTAATCGAATTTAGAATTAAACCAGGTAGTCTAAATTCGTGTATTTTGTGTAAAATCATTGTATCCTGATTTAGGGACACAATCAATGCCGTGCCGTGCCAAAATGATTCTTTCGCGTGCCATAGGTTCGCCGACCCTGGTATAGTTAGTTCTGTCGTTAGAGACTTCTGAATAGATGATTTTTAATTGTAACAATCCTGTATATAAAGTTTAGTACAGCAACAATATTCTGTGAGTTAATCGAATCTTTTATTCTTCTTCCGATCAAGTGGTCTCAGATCGCCAACATTAGATATGTGACCAGCACCTTTAAGGGGCTACTTCACTTACGCGAAAACACACTTTCCCTAATGATAATCCTATGGAAGAATTTTTTTAGGACAGCTCGATTCGTTTCAATATTTTTAAATGATTTTTTTTCACTGAGTAGCTAAGGTCGATCTGTATACAAAGGCAGTTTTTTACTTTTGTGATTTTCTTTGCAGGTTTTTTTTTAATACTTTCACTTTCGAAACTGGTTCCGAAAATAAAAGTATCCTTAAAAAAAAAAAAAAAAAAAAAAAAAAAAAAAAAAAAAAAAGGCCTCTAAACAAAATCTAAAAAGTAAAAAATGCCATTTTTACATATTGATCTCAGCTAGCCAATAATAATAATAATAATAAAAAAGATCGCTTAAAAAATATTGAAATGCAAACGAGATATCTTAAACAATTTCTTCCATAGGATTAACGTTAGCGAACGTTAGCGATTTCGCGTGAGTGGAGTGGAAGTAGTCTCTTAACAGATACCAAACATTTAAAGTGCAACTAAAACTATCAAAATATAAAGTAGTACTTTAAAATTAAACGTTACAACCCATATTACAACCCATAATGATTTCTAAACTTTTTATTGAACATTCTATTAATTGAAATTTTCTAAAATTAAAGCTGATGCAATAATTCAGTGACCAGATGTCTCCACTTCTGCACATCACCTCAATGGAAAAATGGACTTTCCCAATATTCGTTTTTACGTAGGGAGCCATCTAGGAATGAGACGCCAGTGCTCTGAACTTCGAAGCAGTTTACAAGTATTGCGATTACAGCGCCATCTGTTAACGGTTTTTGCAACTAAATTTTGAAACTTCTGTATAACATTTTTACAGCTTAGCTAATAAACAAACCGTTTACCGCATAATTCTATTGATCTTTGTTTTTGAGATATTTAATTTTGAAATCAGGGTCTTATTCGCTGGACACCCTGTATATATATATATATATATATATGTATATATATATATATATAAGTCATTTGAACTAAAACCCTAAAAATGCTTGTGCTTGCTGGGACGTATTAAATAGTCATTTTTTTTCTGTTTTCAATGTACAGTCGTGGAAAAAAAAAAAAAAAAAGTAAACACCCCCTACTAACTCCTCAACAAATTATCGTAGAAGAAAGTTACTGGTACCGAACGACTGGAAATAAAGTCTACTTTTAAATGATGTATATAAAATTTGCTTAGGGGGGCCATCTACATATTAAAAGGAATCCAAACTTCATTTTTTTCAATGATAATACCCAATTTTAACAAGATATTTCAAATCTTCGGTTCAAGTTATGCCTAGACACCGAATTTCAAGTTATGCCTAGACACCGAATTTCAAGTCATTAGAATTATAAGTTTTTTAATTAAAACCATTCAAAATTTAGTGCTTCTAATGTTAAATTACATTTTCATATTTTTATTAATATCGCCCGAAATTATGCTTCTAATGTGCTAATTTTTTGTGTAGCAATAATACTAATATACCCAAACATAAATACGATGAATTTTCAATTTTTATAATTTTATGATATGAATTATGAATTATGAAATTAATATTCGAAAAAAGTATGAATTGCAACCTACAATTTTTTTGATGGATTTAGATTTATTAAGTCCTGCTTTATGTAAATCCAAATTTTCACATTTTTCTTCCAAGTAGTTTTCAAATTATGCTTAAAAAACGGCAAAATGATGGTTTAAGGGGCCGTCTATAAAAGAAGTGACTAAATATTTTGAAATTTCTTCCGCTGTATTGTAATCTAGCAGGCTTCATTGACTTCTTAAGGTGCCTTGATCAAGATGGGGCTTTCTCGGTTAATAATCGATTTCCGAACTTCGATTTGGATACAGCCCTTAAAATACGCTCGTTTTAAAATAATTAATTTTTCGGAAACTCATGGTACGAATTGCATAAAAAATTATTTTTAGGATAATTGGAGGATGTAGAGTTCATTAATGATGTCAGAATTGTGTACTGTTATTGAAAAAAACAAAGTTATGATTCGTTTTAAAATGTAGATGGCCCCCTAAGCAAATTTTATCTATATCATTTAAAAGTAGACTTTATTTCCAATCGTTCGGTACCAGTAACTTTCTTCTACGATAATTTGTTGAGGAGTTGGTGGGGCTGTTTACTTTTTTTTTCCACGACTGTACATAGCTGCCCACTTGTACGGATTTTTCTTACCACTAAAATTTAATAGATATTTTTGACTTTTTTAAAAGTTAAAACTGCTTGAATTTCGGTGATTCAATTAGCTAAAATTTTTTATTAAATTTTAGTGGTATAAAAAATCCGTACAAGTCGGCAGCTATGAATGCAGTCTTTAACAGTATTTTTTTTTAATTGAATGATAAGAAAAAGACTTTTGTGTTTATTTATTTAATTATTGGTATTACTTTTTAGTTCGCAAGCGACTTCTGAAAAGAGAAACATCACCACAATATATAGGTAAAGTATTTAAATATTTTTCAAACTAGTTTATATTCTGTAAAAATATTTTCAAAAATTATTTATATAATCCGGTTTACGCACATTATAAACTCTGAATACTGTAATTTTTCATGAATATATTTTCCCATCTATCTATACAGCAGGCATGTCAAACACGCGGCCCGCGGGCCACAACTGGCCCGCCGAACTCTTATATCTGGCCCGCGAAGCCTTCGACATTTTACATTTGTTTAATTTAATTGTTAGAACGCACATGCTGAAGATACACTTTGCATGAACACACTTGCACCAACCGTGGTCTTAAAGATGGCGAACAAACGATAGATATGTATTTGTATATATGTGTTAATTAATTTTGAAGATTTTAAATTCTGGTGTTAAATTAATTATTATAGCCTTTGCCTAGTGCCTGTCATTAGTCGAGTTTTCCCACTGACATCTCGGATTGCATTATTATAAAAATCATCGGAGTAGAAATTTTTAAAAAATATATTAAAAAATTATTTCAAAAGAAGATTTTTGAGTTTCAAGAAACATGAAAAGCAGTTCAATCTGTTTCTTTCATCTCTAATAATTGATGTTCAAATTATTGTTCAGAATTTATTGCTGCAGCTAATCAAATTTTTGTACGATTACGTATTAGCGCCTATGTAGATGGATATCGAGTTTCCAAATTTCTGCAATTATTCATCAATCGAAGACATCAATTGAAGTACAGTATGTAACCTTTTGTTATTTTCCCAATCAAATAGACATAATGTGAACCAGAAAATAAAAAAATGAAATCAAATAAGTAGCGAAAATAAATGACATACTTTATTAAATAGATTTTCTGATTCAAAATATGTCTGTTTTTATTTTTTACATGGAGAAAACACAGAAGTAGAAGATTGACTGCTATGCCTTTGCTGAATCCAGATTAGTGTGTACAAGCAATTTTTAAAATAAACGCAATTTATAAAAGCCAATGATTTTTTTTTTTTTTGGGGGGGGGGGCGGTGATGAAAGCAATTTTGCGGATTTTTTTGAAAAATTAATATAAAATAAACCATCAACTTAATGTTGGAACGGAACTTTGCGTTAAAATTTCTTTAACATTGCTATGTTTCTCACTGACACATTTTATTCTGTGCAATGGTATTATCTTTTTTTAATATGGCCCGCGGCTTTGTATATAATGCTTAATTTGGCCCGCGGCGTTAAATGAGTTTGACATGCCTGCTATACAGGGTATCTACAAATTAGTTGAGCAATTTCATAAGTTAAGAACTTCTGGAATATTAAATGAAATTAACTAGTTGAAAGTCGGACTAGTAGTAATATTGCCGAAGTATATTCATGGATGGCGTTAGGTGTCATAACTGATGCTATCGCTTAGCGAGCGGAGGTGTTATTCAGTGACTACCAGGTTAACAAAATCTTTTACCTGTTGATTTCGGTGTATGGGGTTTTGTAAAGGATCAAGTGTACAAGCCACCAATTCCTGCATCCATTCCTGAACTAAAATAAAGAACCTGCACTGCAATTAATTTGATCGACGGAAACATGCTGACAAATATGTGGCAAGAAATGATTTACCGACGGGACATTTGCAGAGTCACGAAAGGAAGTTGCATCGAACATTTGTGATGATGGTAAACTTGAACTATTTTTCTATCTTACAATAATATGTATTTTAATTTTTTTTCTGTCAATTCCATTCAATAAATCATTCTTTTTGCCCAACTAATTTGTAGGCACCCTGTATTATAAAGAGCAAACGTGTCTGTGCATAACACTAAAGTCATTTTGACGGTGGCAACAGCAGACGATTAAATTTGACTTTTACTGCAATTTTGTAATCTTCGAAATATCCCACATTTATAATCTTTACACCATCCAAAAAATTGTTCTTCCAAGTGCAGTTTGTTTGACAACTGCATCGCAATTTACTAAATTTTTATTGTTTTTAAAATAATTTTAAAGCATGAAATTAAAAAAAAAATATCTCTATCGCGTGCAGATGATTACGATTTACGAAAGATAAATCCGTTTGCACTTTAATTAATGTAAGTAGCTCTACATTTGCTTCCAGCGTATATGCCACAACGAAATTAAAACATTCGTCAAGCAATATAATAATTAAAACAATAAAATCCATATTTAAGACCGAACTACGAACTACGCGTGCAAACCACCGAAATTAACAGAATCAAAAAGGCTGACTGTAAATAGTGATCTTTGGTAATTTCCTCGGCTGTTAAATGCTGCCGTGAGGCCAATACGAAAGTATCGCCTTTTTAAAAATTTTAAAACTTTATTTTAAGGCATTTTTGCTATTTTTCATATAACTATGACTTTTAGTGTTGTTAGTGGGCGTTAAAAAAATATATTTAATGTATAAAATCCATTAACGCTGTCAATAATAATAAAAAAAAAGTAGACGTATGCGAGGCAACGTTGCCGGAATCTGAAATTCTTAGCTGATAGGTTTTTCAATTTTTGTATTTTAATTTAATGAATAAACGTGTTTTACTGATATGTAGGTATACTGCGTCAAAAACCTCACGAAAACTACCTCATTCAGCGCTGTGCCTTTGATAAGAGAAAAAAGGATGTTGAGATAACAAATAATGTATATGATGGTTTTCACTTATATTCTGTTAACCGGGAAGCCCCGATTTATCCCCTTGTATCAATTAAAAAAAAAAATAATAATTTTACTGTTATTATTGTTACTGGTAGGTAAATGATATTTTCTTCAATAAAGTCTTTTAATTATTAACGAATAATAGTATACAATATTATAAAATTATTAAAAGTACTTTAATTATCACTGAAACAATGTAAAATCCCCCCCCCCCTTTTAAACAACCCAACCATTTAAAAAAAGTTAAACATTTATTATGCTTTTTCTTTATATTTATGTCACTCGAATTACGCAACCACCTGCAATACATTAGCATACAAAACTTTGTAATGACGTTTTCTGTCTTAGCATTAATAAATGTCATAAAAACAAAGAAATAATCAAGTGCTTATGAGAAGACAAGCATTTTTCGACAATTACAGCTGATACGTTTTCTACAATGTTTCATGTTTCCAATGAAACTAGAACTAACAAAAACAAATTTACAGAGTCCTTCAAAAATGATTAGGAATGATCCATGGCACTGTTGTAACATCAGATGCAATTACAATTAAAATCATTTGCGAGTTCAGAAGACAAAAACAAGCTGAATGTAGGAAGTTGAATTCATTGTTGCATAACATTAAATTTTCTTTTTCGGATGAATTATTCAGAATTGGTCATGAAAATCCACTAAATCTTAGAATAAAAGACGACAGCTTGCTGCTCGTCTGATCTGTATAAGAAACTTTTTTGGATCTGAAGACATTAACTGATTTGTATCTTCGTGGGAAATTACATTTTATGTTTCATATTAGAGCAAAATTCAATGCTCATTGTAATCAAGTCTTTATCTATGTTAAAAACATAGCGTATGAGAGAGATATCAATCCTTTTTTCTTTCTTCGATTTCACGCAGTACTTTTTTGTTTTAATAAACAGTTTTGACTAAAAATAAAATATAATAAAATTTATGATTTGTTGAGAATTCATCGTGATCTAACGAATATAAGTACAGGAGACCATGGTACCTACTTCACATACTCGGAGCAGCTGTCACCTTTTACCTTTATTTCGGTATACGGAAGCTGATGTATCAATGAGGTATCAATTAAACAACAAGAAATCATTCGAATCTGACGGATTTAGGTACTGTTGTGTTTCAGTGATAACAATAGAAAACTATGTGAGAATACACCTAACCTAAATACCTACATATGAGAACATGTTTAACATACTTTTTACTTCTTTTATGATAACGAGTCAATACAGTGCGTTAACAAATTATAAGACCACTAACGAATTGGTGCACTTCTGAAGAAGAATACACAATATGCAAATTTTTAGCGTCTGTATTTAAAACTGATCACTAGAACGTTTTCTTTTCTAATTGCTACATTAAAATTTAAGTTACATTTTATTAAATTCTTCTATTTTTTTTAAAAACATAAATAAGGTGACTGTTAATAAATTATAAGACCACCTGAGGAAATTAGCATATTATACATCACATCAGAACCATTATAAAACGTAAGCGTTTGTATATCATGAAAGTATTCCCGAGAAGCAAAGGTGCAGTTTAGATAGTGTTATTTACGATATATTTGAAGAGTAAAGAGTTGTCTGCGACCGAAGTAAGAAAAATTTGGTTTTATAAGGGTGCTGGTAAATCTGAACGAGAAATAGCTGGGTTAATGAAGCGTTCTAAAACTGCCATTCACAATGAAATAATTGGAAAAAAGGACTCA
Organism: Maratus speciosus; assembly: GCA_963932465.1. Taxonomy (NCBI): domain Eukaryota; kingdom Metazoa; phylum Arthropoda; class Arachnida; order Araneae; family Salticidae; genus Maratus; species Maratus speciosus. Next base: position 234,778,467 of record OZ010788.1, read on the forward strand.
AATAAAATTAAACTATCTGGAAGAAAAAGGATTTTGACAATACGGGATGATCGACAAATATTTCGATTTATCAATTCAAAAAGGTGTTTCAACTTGGGAAATTTCGAACCGTTTCAGCAAAAGAATCTCACACGTAACAGTTTGGAAGAGTCTGAAATCAAATAGCAATGCAAAATGTATGAAACTGTTGAAAAAACCGAGGTTAATGAAACATAAAGAAGAAAGACTGAAATGGGCTAAAAATGTCATGTCATGGGACAAGAAATGGAAAACAGTGATATTTTCAGATGAAAAAAAAATTAATATTGACGGTCCGGATGGTTATAAACACTACTGGCATGATTTGAGGAAGGAACCGAAAAAATACTTCAGTCGACAAATGGGAGGGGGATCAGTAATGGTTTGGGGAGCTTTTAGTCATGATGGATTATGCGATTTAACCCTTTGAGGGGCACTATGTAAAAATATCAAAATTTTAACAAGATAACATTAAAATTGTGATTTATTAGACCCATAAACAAATATTTTGATGTTAAAAAAAATCCACTTACCTCTTAGGGGGTTTTCTAGGTTATCACCACCCTTCTGTGACAATTAAGGGTGTATTCGAAAAAATATTTTTTCACCCTCAACAGCTCGAAATTTTCTGAAACATTTTCAGACTCATTTTTAAAAGTAAAAACATGAAACTTGCTGGTGTGATTTCTGAAGACATGTTTAACATGCCGTGTGATTTCATTTTCAGCTCAATTAATTAGAATTTGATTTTTAAACAATTATTTTCTCAGTATGACCATTTTTTTCATTCCCAGATCGCCGGCTTCGGAAAATTCGGTTCAAAACGCCAACTTTGACAGCGTTTTTTACAGTATTTTCTGCATTTATCAAAAAATTAAGAAGCACGGCACATTATATAGTTTCTAAATAAGAGAATTTCCCAGTTTGATGCGTTTGAGAGCAAAAATGAATTTTAAAATGAATCAGAAAATAAGCAGTTTGGATCGGAATACACCCTTAATCGAGCGAAGCTCCAGGAATCACGTTTTGAAAGGCGTTGTTGCGATTTTCAAAATCGCAAAATTTGCACTAAATGCTATTAAACTTTAATTTTTATGAAGCAATTTTAATAAAACATGCTAGAAATATATATTTTTCTGAAAACACACTTTTTTTTCAGATTTAAAAATTATATACGTTCTATTTTGCATATATTTTTTAGAAATATAAATTAATTTAGCTACTATGTTTATTTATTAAAAAAAACAGCGCTATAAATAATAAGTTACACAATTAAAGTTAATTTATATAAAAAAAAACAGTTTGGCAATAATATTTTTAAATTAAATTTGGAATAAACAACTAGAAAAAATACATAAGGATAAAAAATTTGGATATGAATTAACTTCTTGCAGAAAGTACTTGATTATTATATTTTTTCAAAAAGGCTGTTCTCAAATCTAAAGGGTTTACTTTCTGACATAAGTTTTAATTCATTTTTGTTCGGAAACGCACGAAACTAGAAGGTGTTGTTATTCAGAAACTATGTCATCGAACTGTTTTTTCCGTTTCCTTGTAAACGCAATAGATCTTTCAGAAAATACTGTCAAAGTTGGCATTTTGAACCGAACTTCCGAACGAAAAAAGAAAATCCAGTCAGTAAGGGGAGAAAAATGCCGTGTCACGTGATCAGAATCGCTTATAACTCAATAGGTAATTTATTGATCAAAAAATGGAAAAAACAGTTCGGTTCCAAATCGCTTCCATGGTCAGGCTTTCCAATTTGATATCTTTCCGTTAAAAAATGAATTTGTAAATGTGTCAAAACGTTTTGCGCTTGTTGAGCAGAGCAGTTGAGAACAACCTTAACAAAACAGCTTATATCCTTTGACTGCAAGCACAATCCAACATTGCATGTTTTGCATATTGTGCTTGTTTGGTGCGGTTTTGAACAGGTGCTACAATGTGTATACATCTTCTGCACATGCATTTCAGCGGTAAATGCTCAACATTTTTATACTTGATTTCTTCCGGAATGTGAGACTTGTGCTTCTTTATAGCTTTGGCACTAGAAGTAGAAGGTCGTTTCTTTTCTAGAGCAGGTTTTACACCCATCATCATGAAGCTTCTAACAACTTCGCGTCGAAAATCCTTCATTGTATTGAATTCAGAAACCCCATTGCTAACCATTTTGTATAAAAAGAATGAATTGACAACGGAGACATCGAAAATGTGCAGCTGATTACTATATCATATCACACCCCTTAAAAACCGAATAAAACAAAAGTAGTGAAGTGTCTAAGAACTTTCATTCCGTAATCCACACTCACAACAACCTATAATTTTAATAGGGCTGTGATGTGGAGACAGCATCACCTAAATGCCTTTGCTGTAAAATACACCAGATTGATACAAGAGTTTTAATGAAGTTGTTATCAAAATAAGTAATTAGTTTACTTTGATTGTCGGTGACATCTTTTTTTTTTTTTATAATTATGCTTTTATTTTGTTTTAAAAAGAATAATAAAATAAACAGATGTAAACACGGTGGCGATTAAAAAATATTTTGACCTGCTAAAGGAAAATGTCTTTGGTGCTGCTATCTATTGTTGAATCTATAAAATATTAGCTGCATTTCCTCTATTTCAAACTGCTTTTTTGAACGAAAATATTTGTATTTAAAATTTTTTGAATATATGTCGCTACTGCAACACCGTCCTGAAAGGGTTTTAACCCGAATTTTGGAATGTATGAAGTCTGCGCAATATCAGGCTATGTTATATGATCATTTGATACCGTTTGGACCTTTTTTAGATGATGCTAACTGGATGTTTCAGCAGGACAATGCTTCTTGCCATGTGTTTAAAATCCAACCAGCAATGGTTTAAAAAAGAAAAAAATTTCATGTTTTGTCACGGCAAAATCGAAGTCCAGATTTTAACCCTATGGAAAATCTTTGGGGCGTATTAAGTCGCAAAGTTTATGCTAACAATAAACAGTTTTTATCTATGAACTAGAAGTAGCCATTGTAAAAGAATGGCACAATATTTCTGAATTTTACTTAATCACCGGGTCACTTCTATGAAAAACAAGAGTGTTTGAGGTTATAAAGAAAATGAATGAGCAATATTGTATTAAGGCTGTTCTCAACTGCTCTGCTCAAGAAGCGCAACATGTTTTGACACATTTACAAATTCATTTTTTAAAGGAAAGATATAAAATTGGAAAGCCTGACCATGGAAGCGATTTGGAACCAAACTGTCTTTTCCATTTTTTGATCAATAAATTATACCTATTGAGTTATAAGCGATTCTGATCACGTGATATGACATTTTTCTCCCCTTACTGACTGGATTTTCTTCTTTCGTTTGGAAGTTCGGTTCAAAATGCCAACTTTGACAGTATTTTCTGAAAGATTTATTGCGTTTACAAAAAAACAGTTCGAGGACATACTTTCTGGATAATAACACCTTCTAGTTTCATGTGTTTCCGAACAAAAATGAATTAAAACTTATGTCAGAAAGTTGACCCTTTGGATTTGAGAACAGCCTTAATTTACATATTTTGTTTTTAGACAAGTGGTCTTATAATTTGTTAACAGTGTATTTTTCAATCATTGCTTATATTTTTGCTAACATACTTATTTATTGCATTATTCAAAATTATTGCAAACTAATTTTAATAAATATGTTGTATTTTGATATATCATGTGTTTAAACTATAATTAGAACCTTTATTTACTTCACAATTTTCAAAATCAGAGGGGTCTTATAATTTCTTAACGCACGTATATTCCCTAACGAAGTTACGTACTTTTTAGTTTAAAAAAAAAAAAAAAAAAAAAAAACAAATAACGCGAAATGCAAAAATTTCTCATGAGTTAGTAGTTTTTTTGTCTACAGTTAATGCATAAGAGTCTTTAATGCTCATATATACATGGTGTTACCGAAGTTGATCGACAAATTCAGTTGGGTGATAGTAGGCGTCAGGAGGAGGAAAAATTACAATAGAACATGGTATCGCAAACCACCCATTTAATCGAAAATACAGGGTGCTCTACTCTAACCAATTGTTGTTGACGGTTGACGGTAATAACTTTCAGAAAACTGAAGTATATTGTAATGCAACTTTTAATAGACATGCTGACCTTTGTTGTAAATATGATAACACAAAAAAAAAGTGGTAGAGGTTTTTCACAGACGTTTTCACGCCAGCAGTATGCTCTAGACGCACCACATTTTAGACTATGATTATCAGTTCATACGGTATCATCGATTGCGTGAGCACCCTGTTTTTTTTTCAGAACTTTTTGTGATGCTATCACGTTTCATACAAAACAAGGTACAGTCGTGGAAAAAAAAAAAGTAAACACCCCCTACTAACTCCTCAACAAATTATCGTAGAAGAAATCTACTGGTACCGAACGATTGCAAATAAAGTATACTTTTAAATGATGTATATAAAATTTGCTTAGGGGGCCCATTAAAACGAACCCAAACTTCATTTTTTTTCAATAGCAATACCCCATTTTAACGATATATTTCAAATCTTTGGTTCAAACTATGCCTAGACACCAAATTTTAAGTCATTTGAATCATAAGTTTTTGAATTATAAACATTCAAAATTGAGTGCTTCTAATGTTAAGTTACATTTTCATATTTTCATTTATATCTCTGAAATTATACTCCTAATGTGCTAACATTTTGTGTAGCAATAATACTAATACACCCAAACATAAGTGCGTTGAATTTGTAATTTTTATAATTTTATGATATGAAATATGAAATTAATATTCGAAAAAATTATGAATTGCAACCTACAATTTTTTTGAAGGATTTAGATTTATTAAGACCTGCTTTATGGAAAAAACGGCAAAATAATGGTTTAAGGGGCTGTCTATGATAGACGGGACTAGATTATTGAAATTCTTATGCTATCCTGTAATCTAGCAGTCTTTAAGGACTGCTTGAGTTGCGCTTAAGATGCATTGATCAAGAAGGGGTCTCTCTCGGTCAGCAATCCAGTACCGAACTTCAATATGGATACAGCCTCTAAAATACGCTCGTTTTAAAGAATTAATTTCTCGGAAACTTGTCGTACGAATTGCATAAAAATTTGTTTTTAGGCTGATTGAAGGGTGTAGAGTTCATTTATGTTGACAGAATTGTGTACTGCTATTAAAAAAAAAAGTTATGGTTCGTTTTAATATGTAGATGGCCCCCTAAGAAAATTTTATGTACATCATTTAAAAGTAGACTTTATTACCAATCGTGTGGTACCAGTAACTTTCTTCTACGATAATTTTTTGAAGAGTTAGTAAGGGGTGTTTACTTTATTTGTCCACGACTGTACATATTGTTACATTTTTGTTGCAATAGTTTTATTTTTCCCAAAATTATTACCGTCAAGGGGACTTCAGTCGTAACCTTCGAGATACAGTATCTCGAATATTATGCTTCAGTTAGAGTGAATCACCCTGTATTTGTTTCTAAATAAGTGGTTTGCGACCCCATCATCTATGTCAATTTTTCATCCTGTTGGTGCCTGCTATCACCGCTCTGAATTTGTCGGTCGAATTCGGCATCACCCTGTATATAAGAATTTGTAGTCGTGACAGAGGCATAATTCAAAACAGTGTTTTCGGATGGAAAATTTGAAGATTTGAGAATAGATAAGTGATATCTGAGACGAGAAAAAATATAGGAATTCTAAAATCCATATAGACTGGGAGCCGGCAGCACAGATAATCACCTCATCGAGTTCTCGGATGAAATTCTAGGATTAGTTAAATCTTGATTAGCATATTAAACCGCAATCGGTCTGCCAAGTCATATCTTGGTGGAAAACACCTGAAAACCCGGTTTTAGCGGCTGACTCGTAGGTTTACCATTGTGTTCTCCTGCTCCCAGCCCTCCATGTTTTCACACCTTTTGGTTTAGGAAAACACAATGGTAAACCTACGAGTCAGCCGCTAAAATCGGGTTTTCAGGTATTTTCCACCAAGATATGACTTGGCAGACCGATTGCGTTTTCATATGCGAATCAAGATTTAACTAATCCTAGAATTTAATCCGTGAACTCGATGAGGTGATTGTCTGTTCCGCCGGCTCCCGGTTTAATACTTTGGCGTAGAAATACAATTGGAAAAACCAAAAGAACATTCTTCCATGTATTGAAACAGATTATTAAATTTGTGAAGCCAAAATATGGACTACAAAAGCAAAGAATTCTAGCGATAGAGATGAATTACTGGGGGAGGGCTTCTGGAATGTCACGATTGGGAAGAGAAACGTTCGGAAAATTGTAAAAATAGACAGAGATATTATATATATGAAAAAAAAAGGCGATGGAAGAAAGTAATTTAAAAATTTTTCAATCAAAAGTAACTTCAGCGATGAAGAATATCTTTTTATAAGAAGATGAATAGAAAAGTTTAAAATTGTTTTGTTTTTTCTCCCCAGAAATTTTCGCGTGTAAATAGCTTCTGGAAAACTGCACTTTAGAAATAGCTGAAATTATTTTGTTTTTTACTGGTATAATGCACAGTATTTCTATCTAAAGTTGCAATTTTATTGTATTAACAATCAGCTTCTAAATGCTTTTATATTTTAAGAATAATATATCATAAACCTATAAATAAAATAAAATATCTAGTTTTTCTTTTTTTACTGTAAAATTGTTAATATGCTTCTTTTCATCTTGACAATTAAACAATTTTCCAATTTCTACAATTTTTATTCACTTATTTGCAGTTCTACAAATTTTATTTACTTTTAAGGCTGTTCTCAACTGCTCTGCTCAACAAGCGCAAAACGTTTTGACACATTTACAAATTCATTTTTTAACGCAAAGATATACAATTGGAGGGTCTGACTATGGTAGCGATTTGGAATCGAACTGTGTTTTCCATTTTTTGATAAATAAATTACCTATCGCGTTTTGATCACGTGACAAAGACTTTTTCCCCTATCCTTGAATGGTTATTCTTCTTTCGCGTGGAAATTCGGTTCAAAAGGCCAACTTTGACAGTATTTTGTGAAAGATCTATTGCGTTTACAAGAAAACGGAAAAAACAGTTCGATGACATAGTTCCTGAATAACAACACCTTCTAGTTTCATACGTTTCCGAGCAAAAATGAATTAAAACTTACGTCAGAAAGTTGATCCTTTGAATTTGAGAACAGCCTTAACTAAACTTTATTTTTAGATTCTGCCCATTTTCCAAGAGGGATATTAAAAACATTTTTTGAGGCAAAATACTGAATTTAAAACGATTTTTTTTCACAAAATGTCTTTTAAAAGTTGAAAATTTCTTAATCAGTGAGATTATCATGTATCTTTTTTATTTCACTCTTAAAATAAATAATATTTTCCATACTTAGTAATTTCTGTATTATTATTATTATTACTATTATTAAGGTATCCGCACACCTTCGGAAGTGATTTTTTGAAATTTTAATAATTTTCTCTTGTTATCCATTTTTTATAATGACATTTACTTTAAAACTTTGAAAAAAATATAAAAATTTTAGCAATTGCCCAGAAATAATTTTTTAAAAGAGAAAAATAGTCAAAATTCTGTCAAAAATTGACATTTCCGCAAAACGTGATAACTCAAAAATAAAACAATGTATTGACATTTTGTAAATTGCATAATAAACAGAATAACTTTCTCTAGGACTTAGACTACACACATTGTAATCGCATCTCTATCTCAGATTATATGGCAGTTAAACTACTAATGTATCGAAAAATTCGCAAAATTTGTCTCAAGAATGTCATTTATACCAGTGTAAATATAAAACTATTTAATATATTATCATGAGTGTAGTCTATTCCCTCTAACGACATTTGTAAATGAAGTACAGAAAATTTTGTGGCATTTCATGCATAATTTTTTGTTTTAGGATGTTTTGCGTATAGTAAAAATCTGAAAAAGTTCATTTTGAGAAAAAGCTAAAATTAACTTTTAAACACCATTCAAAAGCCGTAATAGATGTAATTTTAAACGGCTGTAACTCTGGTTCTATTTTAGACACAGACAAAATTTAAGCAGATTTTGATAAATAAAAGATTCAATTTTAATATTATTGCAAATATGAAAAATCGATATTTTGATCTAAAATTGCGTTTTAAAGGTGTTCGGAAACCTTAATTTTATGGCTTCTTTCCGATTTAATTTTCTTCTCATTTTTTTATTTAATATTTTTGGTGTTATTACTAACAAAATGAAAAGTAAGTAAATATAAAAGACTTTTTCCTTTTGAATAGTAAACGTTTCTTACACATTGTCAATTGGTGTTTTTTGTTTTTAATAACTTTCTACCATAATTTTAATCTGATTTACAAATAAGAAATGAAAGTGATCAGAAATTAATCTGTAAAATAATTAATAAATCTTTTTTTCCTACAGGAAATCCTCCATTTGAACATTACTTATCAGGCAGTGTATGCGCTTCTGAAGAGTGTGTTTTGGCGGGTAAGATAAGTTGAAAAATTTTCCAACTACACATAATATTAATCATCGTAAATATAATTTTATGATTTAGTAATTGTTTATTTGGTTGTATTCTGTTAGCTGGGCGACAGTGACATTCATGCATCCATTGATGTTTTTTCTTGGTTTAATGGGCGCGTAGCGCTTATACATCGGTTCGTGACTGGTGTTTTAACGAACCTCTCTATTCTAAAAAAAAGTAACTACCGCTGTCACCGCCGCCGCCGCCGCCGCCGGTTTTGAATTTTTTGTGACCGGATGTCTTTCTTCGTTAATATTAAGGAAAATAATGCATACAAAAATATGAAAATCGGTAGTATTATACAAAAATGTTTGATAAACACGCTGATGCAGACAGTTTTCAGATCGAAGAATTATTTTAAGAGATATTTAATGCTAAAGTTGGACAAAATCGTTCCACTAAAAAAGTTTTATAGGAGCAAAAACTGTTCATAGGAATTTAATCATTTTTAGATCATTTTATGCGTTAGAATTTGCCGGAGTGCAGATTGCATTAATTTTTTTTATTTTGACTAATTTTTTGAGGTTTTATTTCTATTTTAAATTCAGATTTTCAGCATTTCTAGAGATATATTTAACAGATTTTAGAAAGTGATATTAATTTAAACTGTTGCCAACTGTACAAAAATCGGAAACAATAATGTTTGCTTCAAAAAAAAAAAAAAATATTTATACGCGTAAATAAATTAAAAATTTATTTACACGTGACTATTATAGACAGAAAAAAACATTTGGAATTAGAATTAAATAATTATGTACAAAAAGCAGGAACTTATTAAAAATTACATCATAAAAACTATAATTACACGTGAATTTTACGAGAGAAAGGAATTTGTAAAACAATAAATTTATTAACATGCGTTAGAAGTCTTAAATAGGAGAAATTACGTCATATTTACGTCACATTACAGTTATTACATAAAATGAACACAAAATAATATTGCAAAACGGTTTAAATTTAGAAATTGCGCTAGACATTTATTTGATATTTTAAGAGGATACTTTTCAACTATTTTTGTTAGGAAAGCGCAAATAATATTTCATTTCTAACGCAAGTATTTTCATGTGAATATTAAAAACAGAAAGAATAGTTTGGTCAAAATTACGCCAGATTAAAAACGATTAATTTAAAATGTCTCATTTAAAAGAACTTTCTTTTCACTTTGTTAAAAAATACCAGGAGACAAAGATTCTGTTTACTTAATTCCTTTTATATTAGCTTATTTTGAAATGTTGTTACACGTGTCTACGTCATCAAGTTATTTTTATTTCGATGTTTTATTTGTATTTTAATTAATGTTGTACTAATTTATTTGTTTTTTCGTTATTTAAAATAAAAATTATGTCAATTTGTATAATTTGGCGAGTGGTTTGGCGATTTATATAATTTGGCAAAATTGGTCAACGGGATAATCAAGTAGTACCGCGACGGATTTGGCGTTAAAATTCCCCAATCAAAGAGAAATGAATAGAAATCCGTTTATAGAGAGATCGCCTCTGTTTTTTAAATTATAATTCAATCTTTCGAAATCTTTTTAAAGCCGATCAAATTAGAGTGCATTTAGAGTCTACGGTGTCTGGACGGGGGTTGGCGAGCGTAGCTCGTAGGGGGCCGAGCCCCCTAGTTTTATAAATTTTAGAGACTGCAGCAGAACAAATTTCGTGCATTATGCACGAATTATGCACCAGTTATGTTTTTATTTCGCTTTAATGGGCACGTAGCGACCATACATCTGTTTGTAATTGGGGTTTTAACGAATTTAACCCATTTTCGAGACTGCTGCACAACGAATTTCATGCATCCAGTAATGTTTCTGCTTTTTTTTTTTTTCGGTTTAATGGGCGCGTAGCGCTCTGACATCGGTTGGGAGGATCGGGGTTATAACAAATTTAATACATTTTAGAGACAAATTTACAAGGATTTGGACTGGTTAGCAAGATTTCGGCGATCAGTGGCGCCTGTTAACGAAAAAGTACCATTTATTTTAAAGTAAAAATGTAACTAGAATCATACACCGCCATAGTTGCCTTGTTATTAAGAAATAAAAACGTCTGATTTTATATCCTTTCCAGGATTTCCTGTCATTATTGTTTCTTTGACCTTGAGATAGTGCTCACTAGATGGCAGCATCAGACATTTAAAGAGGGATTCCTCCCTATGCCCCCCTAGTGTTAAAAGAAAAAAAACTGAAATTTTGTACATTTGTTTTCAAATGTTTCTCTCTATTCTAAAAAAAAGTAACTACCGCTGTCACCGCCGCCGCCGGTTTTGAATTTTTTGTGACCGGAAGTCTTTCTTCGTTAATATTAAGAAAAATAATGCATACAAAAATATGAAAATCGGTAGTGTTATACAGAAATGTTTGATAAACACGCTGATGCAGACAGTTTTCAAAACGAAGAATTATTTTAAGAGATATTTAATGCTAAAGTTGGACAAAATCGTTCCACTAAAAAAGTTTTATAGTAGCAAAAACTATACATCGGAATTTAATAATTTTTAGTTCATTTTATTCGTTATAATTTACCGGTGTGCAGAATAGATTAATTTTTTTAATTTGACTCATTTTTCGAGGTTTTATATCTATTTTAAATTCAAATTTTCAGCATTTCGAGAGACATTTTTTACAGATTTTAGAAAGTGATATTAATTTATACTGTTGCCAACTGTATAAACAGCGGAAACAATAATGTTTGCTTAAAAAAAATATATATATATTTATACGTGTAATAAATTAAAAATTTATTTACACGTGACTATTATAAACAGAAAAAACATTTGGAATTAGAATTAAATAATTATGTACAAAAAGCAGGAACTTATTAAAAATTACGTCATAAAAACTATAATTACACGTGAATTTTAAGAGAGAAAGGAATTTGTAAAATAATAAATTTATTAACATGCGTTAGAAGTCTTAAATAGGAGAAATTACGTCATATTTATGTCACATTACAGTTATTACATAAAATGAACACAGAATAATATTGCAAAACGGTTTAAATTTACAAATTGCGCTAGACATTTATTTGATATTTTGAGAAGATACTTTTCAACTATTTTTCTTAGGAAAGCGCAAATAATATTTTATTTCTAACACAAGTATTTTCACGTGAATATTAAAAAGAGAAAGAATAGTTTGGTCAAAATTACGTCAGATTAAAAACGATTAATTTGAAATGTCTCATTTAAAAGAACTTTCTTTTCGCTTTGTTAAAAAATACCGGGAGACAAAGATTCTTTTTACTTAATTCCTTTTATATTAGCTTATTTTGAAATGTTGTTACACGTGTCTACGTCATCAAGTTATTTTTATTTCGACGTTTTATTTGTATTTTTATTAATGTTGTATTAATTTATTTGTTCTTTTGTTATTTAAAATAAAAATTATGTCAATTTGTATAATTTGGCGAGTGGTTTGGCGATTTATATAATTTGGCGAAATTAGTCGACGGGATAATCAAGTAGTACCGCAGCGGATTTGGCGTTAAAATTTCCCCCAATCAAAGAGAAATGAATAGAAATCCGTTTATAGGGAGATCGCCATTGTTTTTTAAATTATAATTCAATCTTTCGAAATCTTTTTAAAGCCGATCACATTAGCGTGCATTTAGAGTCTGCGGTGTCTGGACGGGGGTTGGCGAGCGTAGCTCGTAGGGGGCCGAGCCCCCTAGTTATAGTAAAAAAAATTTCCCTGTAGCGTACGTCGGAACAGCTAAGTTTGTGTATTTTAAATGACTTTCATTGCATTCATCAAGAATTTGAGCTAAACAAGTTTGACGATCTGTATCAAGCTGTTATATTGACATTCTATTTTGACATTCTGCTTTTACAAAATACCATTCCTAAAAATTCGAATGAATTTCAAAGATTTCATAGGGAATGTAATTTTTTCCTAGCAAATTAACGGAATCTAACAATAAAGATATGCTAGCGTAGAATTTTTATTTTTGAATCTTGACTGTTGTTGATTTTCGAATCCTGACCGTCTTGGATGATAGTTAATGGCATATTTATAGTCATTCTGACAGAAATTTCGGAGTGGGTGTCAAACCGTGGTGGCAATTATTCTAATTATAATTACCAAATAGATATCGAATAGTAGAAGAAGAAGAATATTGAAAATACAGGATTGTATATTTAAATGTGTATTCCACAGGTAAACGAACTAAATTCTACCTCCATGCTAAAAAATCAAGTATTACACAACTCAAATTGTTTTTAAATAATCGCAAATATGTAGTTTAATTTTGAGTTTCCCGAACTGAGTTCGTGAGACATAAGGTAAGGTTGACCCTTAACCCTTTATGTACTGAATTATGAGTTCATGAAAATTTTATCTTCTAAAGCATTTTTTGTGAATTGTTTAAACTCAGTGCTGTAGTTGGGTGGGGACGCCGTTCCCAGAAATATTTGGTTTTTACCATATATATCGCGAACGAGCACATATTTTTTTTTTCTTTTTAAGCGAAACGGTAATTTAGGCTAGTTTTAAGAAGATCCGTTTCACTTATATTCATAAGCCGCTTTAACCGAATTATTTTCTTCTGATGGACTGATGGCTTCTATTATTATGAAACAGCCATTATAAATGAAGTGTTAGGTGAAGATGAAAGAGCAGTCGTAAAAAGTTAGAACTCTGATTTTCTAGTCAGAATGGGAAAAAAAAAAAATGGCCATTTTGTTTTTTTTCCATTTTGACCAGAACATCAGAGTTCTAACTTTTTACGGCTGCTCTTTCATCTTCACCTAACACTTCATTTATAATGGCTGTTTCATAATAATAGAAGCCATCAGTCCATCAGAAGAAAATGATCCATTCCAAAGGTACAAGTTTGACTGAAAAAAAACTATTTAATACTTTGAGCAGAAAGAAGAGGACAATTGACTTTCAACAAACAAAAAACTATCAAGGGCTATTTCAAATAAACAACTTCATTCCCCGTTTTTCTTAAAAGTTACGGAAATGTACATCAAAGAAATGTTACTAGTACAATAAAAATGAATGAATGAAGTGAAAATTTATATTTCATCTCCTTAGTTGGTGTCGATTTGTGTAAATCCGGTTTATCCGAGTCTTTTGCTTATCCGACGTGAGCTTGGTCCATAGTAACTCGGATAATCGAGAGTCTACTGTAATAATTATAACTGTTAATTGAAAAAAGTTAGCTTAAAATCCGGTAGCATCAATATCTACTCTATAAAAAGGTGAGTTCCCACAAACATTTTTTTCCAACTACAACACTGTTTAAACTACATTAGGAGATTTACACAATCATTTAATAAATTTTAGAAGGATTGAAGGATTTAAAAGGATTAATGAAATTTGAATTTATAGGGATTTTGTGCAATATTTATAACCCCACTCGAATGTTTTATTTTAAATATTTTTCTTAGTATTTTGTAGAATTAGGATCTGTACAAATATAAGGTTCTTACAATAGAAATATAGTAATATTTCCGAATTGAAAAAAGAATTGTCTAAAGAATTATTGCACGGAAATTAATAAACTTTAGATTCGGTTTACCTTGATATAAATTGGCTGATTAGATTTGGGTGTGTACCGCTCAACAAGTGCACTGCCATGCTGAATTTTTCACTATTTCCACGATAGCTTTGTCTCAAGAACTAATACATAGAATTTCATCAAACAGAATATTTTGTCAGACCTTAACATAAATTGGTGCTGATTAGATTTGGGTGTATATCGCACAGCAGGTGACGCTGCTATGGTGCATTTTTCGCGATTTCCAAGACAGCTATATATCAAGAGCTAATGCACAGAATTTCACCAACCTGCATTTTCTGTTATATCTTCACTTAAATAGATGCTGATTCAAATTTGACTTTGATCACTCCACGGGGGACGTTGCTATCTTATGCTTGAAGAAATATTCCTAATCGGGATTCATAATCATTGATGCATTTCAATGAGCGAGGTTTGCAGTATTATTTATTCTGCTCTTGTAACTTTCATACACTTTTAACCACATTATTAACAGAATAGCTCATTTTGACTGTGGATCTGATTATGGAATAATAACCCTATGCTTGTTGCGATGGACATTATAACAGTATCTTATTTTCTATTGCATGCACCAAATTTTATAGTTGAATTTAATAATTGAAAATGTGTGTGAACAAAAGTCAAAATTGAATTAAGATCTGTTTATGTTGAAGTCTAACAGAATATGAAGTTTCATGAAATCCGTGCATTGGTTTTTGAGGTACAGCTATTGCATAAATAGTGAAAAACATAGCATTTCAGAACATCCTGTTGGTCGATACATATCTAAACCTAATCAATACCAATTTATGTTAAGGTCTAACTGTATCTGAAGTTTGATTAAATTCCGCGCATTAGTTCTTGAGATAGAGCGTCCACAAAATGTGTGTCACAGACACACAGACTCACGGACAAACATTTTCTAAAAACAGTCACAAATCGTGTTCAGTACCTTCTAAAACGTATTAATCCGTCGAAAACAGGAAGTCGAAAATTTCTATGAATCCAACACTTTCTTCTTGTAAAGATAGATAAAAGTAAAAACATTTTTTTTTTTAATAAATCAAATAGAAAACAGGTAGTCCGGAAATCTGTGACATATTTTAAGGAAAATTAGAAAGAACGCATCGTCGCTAATGTTGAGAGTTGAGACAGAATTCTGTTACCGAAGCATAGAAATCAAAGCTCGAATTTTTGTTGAAGTTTTGTATGAGAATTTATGGAAGCTATTGCTATTCTGAAATTTATTCAAACTGACTTTCGTATACAGAGCCCGATTAAGTCTATGTTGGACCCGGGGCACACAAGCCAAATCGGGGCCCCCTTTCTTAAAACAATTCATGCATTATAATCTTGATAAACACTTTTACGCGCAGTTTGCAATTTAAACCATTAGCTTTACGAAAAAAACAATATATTATAGACACATGTAAAAATGCATTAAAATATATAGGAAGGTAAAATATTCTGTAGAGTGAGTAAAACTCTAAACCTATAAGTTTGAATAAAACGTGTTAGATGTAATATCCGTTCTTCTCGGAATTTCGAAGTTTACGTTATAATTCATTCTCGTTAGTGAAAAACTGAGATAGTTTAGTTTACATAAATGGGAAAAAAACACTTTTTTATGAACTACAAATGAAAATTTACATTAATTTGTATTTTCAGAGAGTGCACAAAATGCATTTTGGAGCCCCCTGAAAATGTGGGTCCGCGGTACCACGTGCCCTTTTGGTAATCAGGCTCTGTATCGTATGTCTTTCGTCTTCTACTTTAATTTGATTAATTTTTATTTCAGCTGCTAAAATTCTAAAATACATGAACACTAAAGTGAATCCATGCGATGATTTCTATGACTATGCATGTGGTAAATTCCTCTTATCTCATTCCATACCGGAAGGCTGGGATTCATACGGTACAGCTGATATCCGTGATGCAGAACTTGACGTCACAGTAAAAAGTAAGTATACACTGGATAATTGATTGAAGTTCATTCTAAATCATGTTTCATAATTTCATCTGTAATTGGTATACTTAATATTTTGTTGCATATTAAAAGTAGGGTGAAAACATAAGGAAAAGTTTATGATTTTCCTAATAAAAGCGCAGTTCGCCCACCGTAGTAATACATGCATGTACATAATAGGAAAGCGAATTTTGAATAACACCGAAGTGTAATGACGCATATATTATTATTATTGTTGTTATTATTGTTATTGTTATTATCAACATAAAACAATATATACGATTCACACACACAAAAAAATCTATGTGATGGATGGATATCTTGTGAAAATATCCTAGTATAAAAGTATGGTAGAGATTACTTTCAAAAAGTAGTACGAATAGAATAAAAAATAGTCGTTGGAACGTACAGTCGTGGAAAAAACAGAGTAAACACCCCCTACTAACTCTGCAACTAATTATAATAGAAGAAAGTTACAGGTACCAATAGGTTGAAAATAAAGCGTGCTTTTAAATGATGGATATGAAATTTACTTAGGGATAAATCAAAACCAGATCAAACATTGGTTTTTTTTTATGGCAATACCCAATTTCGACAGTATAGTTTAAACCTTCGGTTCAAACTATGCCTAGAAAGGAAGCTTCAAGTCGTTTGGATGATAAGTTTTGAATTATAAACATTCAAAATTTAGATCTTCTAATGTTAAATTACATTTTCATAATTTTATTAATATCTCCTGAAATTATAATCCTAATGTGATAATCTTTTGTGTGGTTATAATACTAAAAAACCCAAACATAAATACATTGAATTTGTAATTTTAAAAATTTTATAATATAAATTATGAAATTAATATTCGAAAAAAATATGAATTGTGACCTACATTTTTTTTGTTGATAGGTTTACATTTATTATGTCCTGTTTTATGCGAATTCTCAATTTCAGTTTTTTTTCCCAAGTAGTTTTCGAATTATGATTAAAAAACGTCAAAATGATGGTTAACGGGACCGTCTATGATGTGCAAAAATGCATAATTTGAAAAAATATATTCTACTCATTTTGCTAGAATATTTGGGATGGCAATAGTCGAAACAGATTAAGTGACTGAAATAGTCATATTAGAAACAAATAATACATTAATAGAAGTGAAATAGTCATTCTGTAGTATTTCAACAATCGAATAACGAACTTCAATTTGGATACAGCCCCTAAAACAGGCTCATTTTAAAATAATTAATTTATCTTAAACTAATCGTACGAATTTCATGGAAATTTGGATTTAAGCTAATTGAAGGGTGTAGAATTTATTTATGGTGTCAAACTTGGGTATTGCATTGAAAAAAAAATGTTTGGGTTCGTTTTGATATGTAGATGGTCTCCTAAGCAAATTTTATATGCATCATTTAAAAGTAGATTTTATTTCGCATCGTTTGGTACCTGCAACTTTCTTCTACGATAATTTGTTGCAGAGTTAGCAATGGGTGTTTGCTTTTTTTCCCACGACTGTACAATTTCCGACTTGTTTATTCTTTCGACTGTAAATCTACCTTTTTAGAAGCATTACAGTAGCTACAGGAAAAACAGATTGACTCGTACCACTGTGCTAAAAATAATAAATTTATGTTTAAAATAAATGTAAACTCATGTATCTATTTGTAAAAGTCTTGATTTTTTTTAAGATCGTGGAGTTTTAACTTAGATAGAAATGGAAAATTTATTGCTTTTTAAAGTGTTTAATATGGATATTTATTTAATTATAGTATTACTAATTTACTACTAATTTAGTACTCGCGCTGTCGTAAATTTTATGATAAACATGATTTTTCTTGTTCTTTATTATCACATATGGCGCAGAAATAAAAATTTAATTTTCGCTTCTGATATAACTACTGTACATAAAAAAAAAAAATACGACATGCGCCAACTGAAAAAAAAAAAATACAGCGCACCCACCGAAAGATTAAATAAATTAATTTCATTTTTATGGTTTTGAATTAATAATAAATAATTTTACTTTCAGGCGTTTTAGAGCAACCCCCTAGAGTAAACCAAAGTGAATCTTTTACAAAGGTTCAAGAAGTTTACAGAACCTGCATGAACACATGTAAGTAATATGGTTCAGGCATACTTCTTAATTTTATTAAAATAATACATATTCGAAAAGCGATAATCATTATCTTGGGTAATGATAACTCCTAGCTAATACATTTTTTAATAAAAATTATAATTATTATTACAACTTTTTTTTAACTTTTGAAAAGATAATTATTGTATTACATATGTAAAACAATCGCAGGTTACCAAACTAAGTTAATAACAGTAATAGCAGATTAGGTTGTACAACAATTCGAAATTCAAAACCTTCTGTTAAATATTTTATATACAATATTTATAGATCGTTGTTTTTATATAAAAATGAATTAGAACTGCATGATAAAATTGGTTTCACAGTTATATACTGCTTGCTCTCCAAATGTTAAAGTCCAACATATTTTTGTTGTCTAATTTAAAAATGAATGAACAGAGAAACAAGAAGTATTCAGGAAATGTTCACTAAACAGTTCTTTATTAAATGCGACAAAGAAATTTACATAATTTACATAATTTACATGAGTTACAGCAAAAAGCAATCTTGCAGAAAACTCCATTCTTAGAGAAAACAGTACATCAGTTTTACGTGGAAAAATGTCATAGAAACATATAAAAAAAAAAAAAATGGTTTCTAATAAGGAATATGCCCATTCCTAGCTGCAATACATTGTCACCACCGACGTTCCATGCTGCCAATTAAGTTGTTGGGCACCGTAAAGGAAAGCAAAGACCAGACACGGAATAAACTTTGTTCAATCTCATGTAAGGACTTTGGAGGAGGATTTAAGGCTGTTCTCAAATCCAAAGGGCCAACTTTCCGACATACGTTTTAATTCATTTTTGTTCGGTAACGCATGAAACTAGGTGTTGTTATTCACAAACTATGTCATCGAACTGTTTTTTCCGTTTCTTGTAAACGCAACAGATCTTTCACAAAATACTGTCAAAGCTGGCATTTTGAACTGAACTTCCGAACGAAAGAAGAAAATCCAGTCAGTCAGGGGAGAAAAATGCCTTGTCACGTGATCAAAATCGCTTATAACTCAATAGGTAATTGACTGATCAAAAAATGGAAAGAACAGTTCGATTCCAAATCGTTTCCATGTCAGACCTTCCAATTTTATATATTTCTGTTAAAAAATGAAATTGTAAATGTGTCAAAACGTTTTGCGCTTGTTGAGCGGAGCAGTTGAGAACAGCCTTAAAGCAGCAATGTGTCTGCCAAGGTAGTCCCAAACATCTTCTATCTCAGAATTCTGACTGGTGTGACATATGGGACGAGATCCTTAATTAATATGTCAGTCCATATGCCGCTATTGTTGGCAACGATTTCATTCTAATGGATGATAATGCGAGACCTCTCCGAGCTCTGCTTGTTGAGGATTATCTTGAGGGTCACGGTTTGGAACGAATTGAATGGCCAGCTCAATCTCCAGACCGAAATCGCCCACTCGTGGACAGCCTACCGTGAGGTATAGGACAAAAAGTCCACGAGGGGAAAAAAGGGCTGCCAGGCAGCGCAAGCAGGGTGGTGCATATTTATGTTGTAATAAATGTGCGCCACCCTGCTTGCGCTGCCTGGCAGCCCTTTTTTCCCCTCGTGGACTTTTTGTCCCTATACCTCACGGTAGGCTGTCCACGAGTGGGCGATTTCGGTCTGGAGATTGAGCTGGCCATTCCATTCGTTCCAAACCGTGACGCTCAAGATAATCCTCAACAAGCAGAGCTCGGTGAGGTCTCGCATTATCATCCATTAGAATGAAATCGTTGCCAACAATAGCGGCATATGGGCTGACATATTAATCAAGGATCTCGTCCCATATATCACACCAGTCAGAATTCTTCCATGGAACACATACAGATTAATGTGACCACCGAGAGAGATTCCTGCCCAAAACATGATTCCACCACCACTTCTGTAACTGTCTTCCAGGAATGTTGGATTGGTTGTATCTGGTGCGTTGTTCCCTCTAGATCAGCAGACGTCTTAATTCTGTTCTCAACTGCTCTGCTCAAGAAGCGCAAAATGTTTTGACACATTTACAAATTCATATTTTAACGGAAAGATATAAAATTGGAAAGCCTGACCATGGAAGCGATTTGGAACTAAACTGTCTTTTCCATTTTTTGATCAATAAATTACCTATTGAGTTATAAGCGATTCTGATCACGTGATACGACATTTTTCTCCCCTTATTGACTGGATTTTCTTCTTTCGTTCGGAAGTTCGGTTCAAAATGCCAACTTTGACAGTATTTTCTGAAAGATTTATTGCGTTTACAAAAAAAAAAAAAAAAACGGAAAAAACAGTTCGATGACATACTTTCCGGATAACAACACCTTCTAGTTTCATGCGTTTCCGAACAAAAATGAATTAAAACTTATGTCAGAAAGTTGACCCTTTGGATTTGAGAACAGCCTTAAGGTTGTTCACAAATCCAAAAAGGCAACTTTATGACATAAGTTTTAAATTCATTTTGTTCGGAAATGCATGGAACTAGCAGGTGTTTTTGTTCAGAAACTATGTAATCGAACTGTGTTTTCCGTTTTTTTTGCAAACCCAAAAGGTCTTTCAGAAAATAGTGTCAAAGTGGGCGTTTTGAACAGAATTTCCGCGCAAAAGAAGAATAACCACTCAAGGAAGGGTGAAAAACGTATTTGTCACGTGATCAAAATCGCTTATAACTCAATAAGTAATTTATTTATCAAAAATTAAAAAAACACAGTTCAATTCCAAATCGCTTCCATAGTCAGGCCTTCCAGTTTTATATCTTTCCGTTAAAAAATGAATTTGTAAATGTGTCAAAACGTTTTGCGCTTGTTGAGCAGAGCAGTTGAGAACAGCCTTAAATCGCTCTTTAGTGCGAACTTGGACTAATCTGTGAATAATACATAAGCCCATTGCTATCAAATCCAGGAAACGTGTTCTCTTTCCCAAGATAAACGGGCACTCTGTCATCGGTTCAGTGGGACACACAACTGGTCATCTTGCATAGAGACCAGAATTGTGAAGGCGTCTTCGGACCGTAGTAGTGGAAATTCTTGTTTCTGAAGCATTAAAATGATATAAAACATGCTGGGGTACAGTAGTGGTTTTCTTTCTTCGGCTGAAAGAGCTAGAAAGGGGTCTCCCTCAGGTGTTGTAATTCGTAGCAGGCCTGGAACAGGTCTTCTAGACACAGAATCTTCTGATGTAAACTGATTCCACAGTCATTGGATCACACTGCGATACACTTTGAGACGTCTAGCAGCAGCATCTTTTGACAATCCCATTTCCATCCATCCGATCACCCGCCGCCTTAATGGGTAAATGACTTCTCCGAGACATTGCTAGACTCTCCTGGATATTGCCAACAAAATTACCAACAACAACTGAAAATAAACAATCATGCTGAATACTTATACTCAAAGTCAGGAAAGTTTGATTTTTCCATTTTTTCACTTTCTTCTACATAAGTGATAGTTTCTTTAAAATAAAAGTGGTGATCAAGGTTTTTTGCATAAGTTTTCTGAAAGTTCGATACTATCATTCATATACACTATGAAAATTATTGTTACTGCCTTTATTTTAATGGTGAGCTTCGATAATCATGTTGTATCTTAACTTTTGGAGAGCAGTTTATTTAAATAGTATATGAGCGAGATAACCATATGTTGCCATGAAGTTGCCTATTTTATTGTAATGAAGCTTTCCTTTTTATTTTCGAATATGCCTATTCATGTTCATAAGCATATTTAAGGTCATGCCAGTTATTCAGAAAGATGATTGCATTGTGATAAGTAGACAAAGGGATTAACAATAGTATTGATTGGAAGGTAAGGACCAAAAGTTCTTGCACCCGGCTTCCCTTTCACTAAGGACGGCTTTTCTATTAACCAGTGAAAGGATAAACTAAAATAATTTATGTTAAAATAGTTATTTTCTATTAGGAATATAATACATTTTATTAGAATATATTATTAAACATCATACCATAAATCAAAAGTATGTAAAAATATAACTTGCATTATAATCATCTGAGGGTACACAAATGAAAGTTCCTTTTGTATGACAAATAAACTTTTGGTTTAGGTAATTAACACTAAAAAAACTGTTCTATTGACTTGGAACCAAATGTCATTAAAATCAAACAATATTTCCCCTTTGAAATATAATTCGAAAAATAATAACATTAAGGACAATTCATAGAATTTCTCAATTTTAGATCATACCATTTTTGATATCGTCCCCCATAAGAGGAGAGGGGTTGTTATTTTTACAATGTTCTTATTCAATCATTCGAATTCTTCTAAAACTATACGTTAGAATTTTTAGTAAAGCAAAAAGTAATAACATAAGAGAAGCAACCAAAAAAAATGTACCTGGATTAAAATGTTTATTTCAATAGAAAATATTGGGGAGTAAATATTGATAGCTTTTGCTGAGCATTTCACAAACATTTATAAGAGTTAAAAATATATATATATATATATAAGAACACTTAAGGAAGAACGTTTACCAAAATAATAAATAAATATTTAGTGCTAGCATTTCATATTTGTTAGTTTTATGAGGAATAATCTACAAATACCTGCTTTTCAAAATTTATTATTTTTTCTTTTCAGCTCATATTGATGAATATGGAATAAATGATTTGAAAGATCTTCTGTCGAATAAAGGAGTAGGGGATTGGCCTTTTCTTAATTCTGACTGGAAAGACTGCAGATTGGATATTGAATGGCGGATGGCCAAACTTAATTCCATGGGTTTAAGTTCTCTTTTCAATTTGGAGACGGAGTTTGGCGGAGATGAACATAGACTCTTTGCCATCGTAAGTAAATCAAACCAAAATGGAAGAATGAAACATATCAATATAAAGTTTATGACATTTCTTTCACAAACTTACAATAGGGACGAAAATTGGAAAAATTCTATGTTTAAAGTTTGATAGTTCAAATCAAAACGGCACTTAATTTTAAAGTAAAGCAATAAAATTGCATGTCAATGGAAGGGTAATTTAATCCGGAATATGACGCAATAACTTTCAGGAGGAAATTTCTATTTTAATAGCAATTTTCATGAAGAAAACTGAAACATATTAAGAAGAAAATTAGAAATGCAAAATAAATAAATAAATAAAAATAAAAAGTCAGCTGGCAATTTAATTTTGATTTGATTAAACTTTAACTTTATTAGGAGTCTTAAAATGCTTTCCCATGGAATTAGCAAAGTTTTTTAATTCTTTGACTGTTTTAATATGAAAACAAAATTGATTTATTGTTTCTTTTAAGTAGACTTCATTGCATAGTTATTTAAGACAAACAAGTTGCTTTAGTTATCTCCATACAATTTCAATTGAGTTAAAGTTTGGACTATTCTCAGGCCATTCCAGTTGTGGGATGGGATTATTTTGAAAACACTTTTTACATACAGAAGAAGTATGACGTGAAGCTGAATTTTATTGAAATAGAAATACTTTATTATCTTGAAAATGATCTCGAAAAGTTCTGCCTTTACCTTTCGATCTCATTCAGCGGCAGATCATAATATTAACTGTACGGCAAGTGCAAAAAAAAAAAAATGAGAATACAAATCACGAGTCCTTTACTTGCATATATTTTATGCCATAATATTCAGACATAGACTTTTTTTGTTTCATCACTCAAAATAACACAAACCTGCTTTGTCTTCATCTAGTAACATCAATTTTACCCAGTTTAATCTTTTCAACCATCGTTTTATTGATGAAAATGTTTTTTCGTCGCCTTTTAGCATTTTGGCCAAAATACTGCAGTCTGCACAGAATTGTACTTTTTTTCTACTTCACATTGCAATGCGCCATTTCATTTTGCACACACTGAAATGATTTTTTTCTGTCACCTAAACACAGGGCACTCTTCCTCTTCTACCATTAATTGCTATAGCGCAATTTTTATTGCCTTTATCAGTCTTGATTTGTGCGATTTAGACATCCCTTGATTAATTTTCTTCGAATTTGACTTCGATTTTTTTTTTTATAACTGTATCATTCTACCCTTAACGGCACTGGCTTTCTGGCAATCAATCAACTCTTTATGGCACTTTTTAATTTATTTTCTGCTTTACCTGCTCAGGTAATTGAAAGGACACATAAAACTTTACCAACTTAATAGTAGTTTTAAAACCCAATGGATAAAAGCCCATCTATCTCCATCAATTCATAACATGAATAGTTGAAACCTTACTTTATGCTTAACTGATTCACTGCCAATTAAAATGGAACCTACATGTCACTCCAAACATTCATGTACATTGATTACACTCAAGCGAAAGAAAAATACTTCATATGAATCTAACAAAGTTTTACTTTTTTTCTGATTATTTGGCTTAAGCTTTTAATAAAATATTAATAATTGAACAAACTTATTATATTTTTTATTAAATTATCATTTCACTGATATATACTTTTATAATACTACCAAAAGAAAATGCGTTACGAGTAATCAAATAATTAAAAAAAAAATCTTTCAAAGGGTTTCCTTAGTTTTGGTTAATAGTGTATGTATCCAAATCTTCTTAATACCAACTAATGAAGAATCGCCATTAACGGCCGTTAAATTAAAATCCTTGTGGAGGGTCTTTGAAAAAAAAAGACAATTTATTTTCAAACGGAAGTCACCATAAGATAGGAAAAACTTTAAACAATAAATTCAATAAAATTAACATCAATGTGATCATCAGAAAGCTCTAATAAAGTGAGTGGTCCGTAGTCTCCACCACCAAGAACCTTTTGAATTTCGGGCACTGCTGCGTGGTAACGATGGTTCTGAAATAAACAAACAAGGTTTTAAACATTTTAAACTGAATGTAGAGATCTGAAAAAATATTTATTTTCACAAAAATATAATTTTTGTTTTTTAATTTTAAAGTAAAAAAATGGAAAAAAGAGATTTTCTTAGAAGACACATTTGTTTGAAAAATAGTAATTATAAAGACAAATTTAATGATTAACCGGATAAATAAATATCTCGTATAGCTTCCATCCAAATTTGAGGTCGATAACTTAACTAGTAACTTTCCGATAATTCCCACCAGTTCAAATAACACCATTTCGAGAAAAACAGGTTTGAAAGTTCTGGAAGAGCTATTGACTCTTCGACACGCAACGTAAACAAATGCCTACAGATATGAGGTTTGTTTTATTTTTATGCATGTATTTATTCATTTATATTACCTGAGCGCTGAGCAAGGTGGCTTTGGAAACGGAATAAGACGTACAATTTTTTAGATAAAAAAAATTACATTGTTAACAAAATTGAAAAACTCAAGGACAGGCAATTGGCCATTCAAGTAGAGATTCTGCATTAGAGAGAGATTGGATCCTGCCGCACCGGCAGATTTGACAAATTCGCCATATACGTTGCACCCCCAGTGTACGTCACTAGTACACTCTGAAGAATATTTGTATTTTTAAAGATACAATCTCTAATGTAGGATATCTAGATTCAAAAGCTCGAATACGCCATCTGGTGGAAAAAAGATATAACTTCTCGCTTCAAGAAAATCCCATTCATGCACATTGCATTGCATGTATCTTTAACTTGTTTTGAATGATTATTTTTCTTTTGCACAATTTTAGATTCCATATGATAATTTTTGTTCTGTGTTATATGAAAAATTAAAATTAATCCTAATTTGAATAACTAAAGCTTTTAAACGCATTTACAATAAAGAATTATTTCAATGGCACTTTAGCATTAGTTAAAGGGACAATTTTCCTGTACCGGTGGCTATAGCATATCGGCGCACAGTGGATCAATCCTTAAGAAAATGTGAACGTAGAGCCAAAAAATAATCAGTAAATAACTAAATTTTTGCAATGAAATATTTTTTAAGAATATCTACAAAATACGAATATATTTTTATTTCTTAAATTATACAAATTATACAAAATCGTATTTGTATAGCTCGGAATATGCACCTTTCAGCAGAGAAATTTTTGTGCGAAATTTTAGTGACCTTTTGCTGTGCTCAGAAATGGAACCTAAGTAACATCTACTAATAACTCATTTAAAATATCATTATTAATTTCTTAAAATACATTTTAAACCACTGCTGACTACATTTTGATTGAATTTTATGTTTCATTCTGCATTATGAACAACACATGTAGAATTAATGGTATCATAATCTTCAAAATTACGTAACTTAAATTGTTTAAAGCTGTTTGAAATTTCAAACACATGTTGGTATTTTTGAAAACTTATATTTTAATGTGGTATAAAGGATTTTTTGCGCAAACCTGTGCGTTTTCAAAATAAATGAGCTTGAAGCGGTTATTACGTAATATTCCGTTTCCAGAAAACATGTTAAATTGGCTGCACACAAAAATATTTTTTAAAGAAGACTATACTGTAAGACATTTCTCGGACGAAATGATGTAAAAAACTAATTTAACATTAAACTGCGAAATTAAATTTAATATACTCGTATCTCGGGTTGTATAAGCGTTTACATGAAAATGCCGAAAAGCGCAAAAGCTCTTAGAGGGTTAAACGTACTCTAATAAATGGATGCGCTGCTATGTCAGTGATAAAGTGTTATATTTTAAAGTAAAAGTTCCAATGACTTCTAGAAATTTTCTGTTCCTTTGAACGTTTTTTATTTTGTATGTAATACTGGAAATCAAAGCGTCAGATGTTATTAGCGAAGGGTGCAATAAGTCTTCGTTACATGCTCTTCGACTTATTTTTCTCTTATGGGACTCACGGTACCTTCGAAACTCTTTATTTCGAGCTTCGCTGGCTTCTTCCAATAATTATTCAATTGGGACAGTAAAATTTTTAATAATATCCTTTCCATGAGTTAGTAATTTATATACAGAAGCTGGCATATAATACCAACCGTACTTTGAGGCACATTGTTTAGCTTTTCCCAGTGCGAAATTGCCAAATTTTTCGGTATTAATTACTTCGTCACAGGCGATCATTTATATTATAATTGCAAAACGTTTAATAAGTTCTTTATCCAATCCAGTGATTTCAGCTGTCTTTTCAAACTCAGCAAAAAATGTCCTTACAGTGTTTCCATCGTGTGTCAAACCACTTCTCTGTTTAATAACATCTATTAGCAAACCTAATTATTTTCAGAATTCGCGTAGAATTTTTCTCTTTGATTCTTCTTAATTTAGCTTCTCTAGAAGTATCCTCTATGAAACATTGAGTTAGTCTTCTTCCATGAATTTCGGTTACGTCTGAAAAAGATTTCCGTGATGTTGATTTCTGCAAATTTTCAACTGCAAATGGTTTAAGCTCATTACCAAATTTAAATTAACACTGAAGTGAAGAATAGTTTTCATTATTGAAACGATCTGATTTTCGTTCAGATTTCAGCCAGCTATCATTTGCATTAACACAAAACTTACGTAAACGCTCCTTTAAGTTTTCTTTATCAATTTCTGAGGCAATTAGTCCACACTGTTCAATTACAAAACTAAGCATTGATTTCTCATAACTAAAACCATTATTTAAATTCTTCAGAAACAGAAACAAATCTCTGTTTGTTATCATATTTCAAAAGAATATAAGAAGAAAGACAAAATGAAATATGCAATGTTTCAAATAAAAAAGAAACATGCTAAAATTAATATTACTACAAGATAATTAAAAAAAAAAACTCAAACCCAATAATAACAAATATGCACTGAAATAAGTTCTAAAATGTTACAGTAGAAAGTTGCAGTTTTGTAGAACAATTTTAAAGAGTTATGTAAATATCGCATATGTTGCCAATTAAAAATTAAACAAATGTTTTAAATATTCCACAAATGTCATTTGGATATAAGTAAAAACTGCATGCTTTGTTTTTCCAGTTTATTTTAGTAATTCCTCATCTTTCTAAACTTCCTGTTTGCGACAAAAACGCACGAAATTGTTCGTAAAAACCATGCAGATACTTTCAGTATCATTTATTTTACTAACTTAAACCTAAATATAACAAAAAAATATCATATATATAGGCTTATACTATCGTGATAATTCTATGTTCGTCATCGCCTATATTTTGATCCACTGTGCGGCGCAGCGGCTGCGATCAACACCCCTATAGGCCGTTTTAAGTCCCAATGGCTTTCCTCTGTGCTCTGTCGCCGGCGCCCGTCACGGGTATACATTACACACTCATGAATGAACTTTTGTAAAATGACTCGAGTAACTGATTAACCATTTAAGCATATTATGTATTTTTAACAGATTAAGTTGAATAATAACATGCGGCAAAACAATGGTTTTCGCCTTTTATTTACAAAATGTAAGATGGATCCGTATTGGCATATTTTAAAGAGAAATTAACTCATTTCTGGTCTAGATAAATTAAAATCAAAATTAATTATTCATAAAGTGTATGTCCATTATTTCATCTAAAAACAACATTTGCAAAGAGTTTAAATGAAATTGAATAAAATATTTCGATATTTCGGCGCAAAGACAAAATAATTATTAATAGCTCTAAATTTCATGACATCTAAGGCTTCAGGTGATAATTGACAGTCGAAGCTTTAAAAAATTCAAACAGAAGCTATTTCAGTTTTATAACCAAGTTAAATTATTTTAATTACAAAGCAATTAATAAGAAAAGTGTGAATGGTGACATCAAAAATTAAACAAATTTGACCAATATATTTTTATTCACTTTCAGCTCTAGATATAGTCAACTAACTACATAATTGTAAAATTCTTAGTTTTTTAATAATTAACATACTGCCTTTTTTTTTCCAGCTAAGGCCTGCAGAACCTCTCGTCGACGATATTTGTGACGACGACCCCGATAACATTACTATCGTTCTCGAAAGAGCTTCAGAACATCGAGAAATTCTGATATCCGTCTTAGAGCTTTTAGGAGTTACCATAACTAATACGACAGATGAAGATATAGACAATTTATTTGAATTTGATTTTTTATTTTGCAATGCTACAAAGGTAACGTCTGTCTATATATATAACATACAAAATTATTTACTTGAACTGATTTGTAACGGGGGCATTCATAACTCTGAAATTAACTCCTTATAATTCTCCCGAATGGCTTTCTACCATTGTCCTCTAAATAATTAATACACTTCTTTTGTGAATGTTCCTCCGGTAGTCTTTGTGACTTAACAAAATGTGACCAATCCTGTTGAGCTCTTTAACCCTTCACTGCACCACGTGCCATATCTGGCACATACCTAAAAACATTATAATTTTCATTATGTAACATGTATTTGGTTAATATGATCACTGTAACTGATCAAGAACAATCCAAAGAATGGAATAACACTTATTTTGTCCATGTCAGATGGCTGAAATATACAAAAAATTAGAATTTGTTCTTCGGAAACAAGAAAAATTTTCGATCAAGCCATTAAGGTAAGATTTACTTCCGTTATTTTTACTCAGCACTTAAAAATATTAACGTAATAAAAGTTGCTGAGTGTTAAGCAGATAAAATTAATTAATTTGAGCTCATTTAGGTGCAAAATATAGCAATATAATATTTAAAAATCCAAAATATGTATATATATCGCGCACCATAAAACATCAAATTTTAGCTGAAATTTTGAAATTGAAATTTTTTTACTATTTTTTCCATGTTTAGATAAAAAAAAAAAAAAAAAAAAAAAATCATAAAAATAGAAAAATTCGTGCAGTGAAGGTTTAAGGCTGTCTTAACATCCAAAAGGGCAACTTTATGACATAAGTTTTAATTTATTTTTATTCGAAAATGCATGAAACTAGCAGATGTTGTTGTTCATAAACTATGTAATCGAACTGTTTTTTCCGGTTTTTTTGCAAGCGCAATAGATCATTCAGAAAATATTGTCAAAGTGGGCGTTGGGTGAAAAAGTCTTTGTCACGTGATCAAAATCGCTTATAACTCAATAGATAATTTATTTAATCAAAAAATGGAAAACACAGTTCGATTCGAAATCGCTTCCATGGTCAGGCTTTCCAATGTTATATCTCTTCGTTAAAAAATGAATTTGTAAATGTGTCAAAACATTTTGCGCTTGTTGAGCAGAGTAGTTGAGAACAGTCTTAACTTTGTTATGTTGGGAGTGTGGTCGGTAAAATTCGATTAGAGCGAGCTTTTTGTAACAGAAACATTACCATGATAAAAAAAAAAAAAAGATAGCTACAGTAAAGCTAGATAAAATTTGTTACAGCAATTTGCGATGCAAATTTGTTTCTTATGTGGAAGTTGCGAATCATCTCAGTTGGTGTGAATAAGCTATTTTAGATTAATTTGAAGTGATATTTAAAAGAATAGTCGAGGCTTTCCCACTTGGAGAATTCCTTCATTCTAATCTAATTGAAGTAAACTTCGAAGGTTTTGAATATTTCAATACAGCTGTTTTTAAAATTCACGGAACTTTAACTAATTAGACATTTTTAAAAGTGAGAATTGTATGCGAATAGTGATCATGAAATCCGTCTTAAAACTGTATAGTGATTTTGGTTTATTAAATGAGAATATTTTGGAAAGTAGTTCTGTTTTCTTTCACAAGTTGAGTTTACTTCTGAGTAACATTTTTCTCTGATATTCCTTTATTTTGTTAAATAAATTATTATTTTTTGTTAACTGTTAAAATTTGGATCCTCATTTTGCCTAAAAATATGGAAAGAGAAGACACCACCATCATAACAGACTTACACATAAATTTAGTCTTGCAAACTCTATCAAGAAAATTAGATGGAGCAGGATAAATCCCATAATTAGCAGGATAAATTCTAAAAGATGCGAGATACAAATATTTATAAATCACATATTTAAATATTTTCTGAAACTTGCGGAGATCCTGAAATTTAATAGGCATTTACTGTATATTTAATATATTTGGTTTTATACGCTACACTTAAAACCATCTCATATGAATATTCGATATTCTTTTTTTATTTGTTATTATTTTTATTTTTTCATTAGGAATCAAGACTAATAGGTCCTATAGATGATGCAGAAAATTTAAATATGACACTTTTACATCTTGCTGATATGGCTCCGCAGGTAAGCTTATCTTTCTGACACACAGTCACACAGTCCATCGTAGAGTTACGTATCCTTCTTAATCCTCCATTATTATTTTCTGCCATACTTACTACTAATATAGATAATATTAAAAATATTAATAACAAGCGGCAAGTTATTTTTGCATTTCAAAATATGTTTTATTTTAAATCATGATTTGATTTGTTCATCTGTCTTCTCATATGTTTGTTCGTGTTTTTAGGTTAACTCATATTCTAACAAAATGAATATTATTCTATAAAGGTAGAATTAGAAATGTTCACTATTGAAAAAAATTCGTTATAACCAAAATAATATTCGCTTATAACTATTGAACAAAAATGATGTATTGTGTAACATGAAATCAAAAAATCGTTATTGTGTCTGATGTCTTGAATATTTCTACTTAACCCTCTAGTGCATATTGTTGCCAAATGGCAACAAATTAAATTTGATCTCCTTTTCATTTATTTACCGTTCCCCCTTGATAACTTTATGCTTTACGTATTCATTTTGACCCTGTACTTAGGTTTAGTTTATTAAAAATACCATATGTGATAATAGTTGTTTATCAGTTATAAATAAAAACTAACTTTTGAATCCTTTCATTTTCCTAGCAGTAGATGGATTTCCAACACAATTAAAAAATATTTAAAATGCAAAGTTTCATTTGAAAAAAATCTTTTTCAAAAGAATATGCTTTTAAAAATTATTTTAAATAATTTTCAGCAAGGTTTTTTCCAACAAATATTGTATGCATGTGAATATACGTTTGTTGCCATTTGGCAACATCATGAAGTGAGTTCCGTTCTATTTACATTTTTAGTATGCTGTTCAATGAATTTGCTGATTGTTTCATCTTGCTTTTTGTCCATTTCTTCATCAAAAAAATTGTTCTGATAACGCCTCACCATGTTCAACATATATTTTAAAGCAAAGGCACACAAAAAAAATTATTAACAGAAGAAATATGGATTGTATTGTTAAGTGAAAGTGGCATTTCTTACAATGACAGCGATGACGATCCGTCTTTTGATCCAAACCTGTTCAAACACGGTTCAGACACTTATGATGATACTGATTGTGATTACAAGCAGATAAATCAGCTAATGAAATTGATGCAAACATTGGGATAATGAATATTCTGTCTACATCAAAACAAAAGCAGTCAGGTAAACGCAAACAGAAAAAAGTGAAAGCTTCAAACTCTTCAGTCAAATCCTTCTTGGATAAAGATTATTGGAGATGTTTCTCTGCCTGAAAGTGTTTTATCATTAAAAACACCATATAAATATTTTTTGTATTTTTCCACCCAGTATTTTTCGAGCATATCTCTGAACAAACAAGCCTGTATAGTGTTCTAAAACATTTTCAAAAGCCACTCAATATAAGCTCGACAGATATAAAAAAAGTATCTAAGAATTCGTATCTTGAGTAGCGAGGCAAACATTGAAATCATAAGATTGTTTGGGAACACTGTCATTGGTGTACCACCAGGTAGTCGCACAACGATCTTGAATGCATTTGAAAGTATACGACAATTTTCCCATCTGTACGATAATACATTGTCTAATGGGGAAGATAAATTATTCAAGTTGAGACCAATAGTCGGTACCCTGGATGGAAATTCTTATCCATTCCCATGGAAGAATCTCTCTGTGTTTAAAAGCAGATAAGTACGACAAAGGCTCATCACCATATGAAGTAGTATATCCCCCCGCCCCCATAAATATGGTTTTAAATTGTTATTTTTCGCAGGAGTATCAAGATTTGCGTACAATTTTGATATTTATTGCGAAAATAAAATGCTACCAGTCTTCCAAGTGGACATGACTGGACTCAATGGTAGACAAACTAAGCTAGTTGTTGAACCTGTAAATCATGAACTGTATTTTGATAACTGTTAAACATCAGTGAGCCTAATGACACTTTTAAATCAAAAGTAATTTCGTGCCTTGGATTAATAAGAAGAGACAGAATCCCATGCTGCAAAATGGCACCCGACAATTAACCCTTTGCACTCCGCGTCATTTTGGTATGGGCTACCAGCAACTTCGCGTCATTTTGACTGTTGGCTACCAGCAACTCCGCAAATATTATCAACACAATACAAATTTTATTCGGTTGGAACCACTTTTTTAAAAGAAGTTTCCTTGAAGTACACAATTTCAAAAATGTTCTGATTAAATAAGGCAAACTTTATTTTCCTTTGTTACTGGTGCCAAACGTAAATTTTGCAAGGAAAGATGATGTCGTCGCAGCGGCGACAACGGAGTTTTCAACTTACCTTACCATGTCGCCGCAGCGGCGACAACGGAGTTTTTAACTTACCTTTCAATGTCGCCGCAGCGGCGACAACTGAGTGCAAAAGGTTAATAGAAAAAAGACCAGAGAAGTATCGTAGAATATGCTTAGAATACGCTTAATGCATGGTGTTGCCATTTGACAACCATTTAAAAAAATCCAAAATGAGGAAAAATATAAGAGTGATAATTTTTTCAGTATTTTCACTTTAATGTATGCCTATTAAGGAATCACAAATATTTTTTAAAAGGAAAATCAAAAAATCATGCACTAGAGGGTTAACTCTAAGATATTTCTTGCACTAATATTTAAAAATTAAGAACCAACCAAGGTATATATAATATTACGAGGTGTTTTTGAAAGTAAGGATATATCTCAGACAGCAGAAAAGCGCTTTGGCTAGACATATTGTAACGTTTAACATTTGACCTATCACTCGCAGTCATTTGTTATTTGTACTGTAACAAATCGAACTGATTCCCCAGAAAAAAACCCTTAAATATTCAGGTAAAAGCTTGCATAGGCACGATAATGTATTAGAGAAATATCTCAAGATTAACATTCAGGTAAAAGCTTGCATAAACATGATAATGTATTAGAGAAATAGTTCAAGATTTTAACTAAATCCAGATTCTTGCCGGAAGGGATAAAAAAAAACCAGATCGATCTTAACTGATCATCTGAGATCACACTATAGAGACAAGTAGATGAATAGCAGAGTTGGCGTAGAATCCGTATGATCCCCCGAAAGTGAAACAAACCTTGGGGAAGTGAAAATATTCCCACGCGCTAAGGTGAAAGCGAAACTTATTTCCCTCAAACAGAGGCGGAACATAGAGAACCTATAATATTATAGCTTGAGGATAGCCTCATGAGCTCAAGGGTCTAAAGGGCTAAGAAGAAATCAGTGTCTTAATCAGAGGATTGAGAGAAAGATGATCATCCTTGATTAAGGAGAGATTCATTCAGAAATTAGATCTCTTAGGGAGAGGTACAGGTGTTTGAACCTGAGAGAGAGGATTTCTCAAAAAGTTGTCAAAAGATATCGCTCAGGATTTGATCCGAAGCGAGGTCCATATTCCTCTGGTACTTGGAGTGAAGGGATTTAGACCAGCAAGTAAGCTGGGTGGTTTTCTCTAAAGCATAGAGAAGAAAATAGACTGTGCGTCTGTGCACGGGACTTTATATACAGACAGTTAACTCTTAATCATACTATTTGGACTTGTACTTGACTACCAATCGTCAAAATTGTGAAACGATCCCACCTATTCACGTATTTTTAATTGTTGTGAACTACTGATAATATTAGCCAAGAAGTGTAATTTATTTCCCTATTGAATAATAAATTATCTCTTTTAAGTTAATCTTGTCATCGCCTCAGAAGTCCGCTCACTCTACCCGCTTCAAGATAAAACAAGGGGTCACAGTACGGTGAACCTGTTTCCTGTAGCTTGGTGTTTATAATGGCTGCGTCAATTCAGAATCCCGTCAAATGTGAAGTACGTTCCATCATACGTTTTCTTCATGCAAAAGGTGAGCGTCCAGAGGATATTCACAAAGAAATTGTTTCCGTCTATGGTAACATTATGAATCAACATAATGTAACGAAATGGTGACGTGCTTTCTCTGGAGGTAGGGCCATTTTTCATGAAGAACCCAGACCAGGTAGGAAATCTGCGACTTCTGATGGACCGGGACCTTGCACCCAGCGACTACCACTTATTCCTTTCCCTGAAGAAACATCTTGCAAGGCAAAACTTCCACGACGATGATGAAATCAAAATCGAAGTTGAAATGTGGTTTTGACAACAGAAGGAAATCTTCTGTGACTGTGGGATACAAAAGCTTGGGGGCCGTTCAAATATTACATAAGCACCTAAGGGGGGGGAGGGGGTTAGCGATTTGCTTATTTTTGCTGACAAGGGGGGAGGGGGGGGGTTGAATGATGCTTACGTAAGACATTTTCAAAATCTCTAACTTGTAAAAAAAAAAAAAAAAAAAAAAATATAAAATTTCAAATTCAAAGAAAGAAATAGCAAAAGAATATTAAACTTGAAGTTCTGATGTCAGCTAGTTTGACCGCACAAGGAAAACATAAACGATCTCTTTTATCTAGAGGTGACTGTTCATGTTTGATGCATGAGGGCTTATTATCTCTGAGAACTTACTACTATTTCCAATTGTGAGAATAGAATAGAATAGGATTGAATGGACCGATGCGATATGATGTATTGTGACAATATGAGTTTTCCGGGAAAGCTTCCAAAACGTAAGTAAAATTCTATCTTTTTTGTTTCCGCCCCTCCTCTGTCAAGTGGTTGAACCCCATAACCATAGTGACCGACTGCTCTACTGCCTGGTGTCTCGTGAGTTTTGAAAACCTCTCAGTACAGATCTGCACGGGCCGGGCTCGGGCCTATTTTCATTCACGGCACTCGGGGCGGGCCCGGGCCATACATTTTTCTGAAGGATCGGGACGGGCCGGGCGTAGTTACTACTCTTTACGGGACGGGCCGGATTCGGGCCTTACATTTTTCCTGGGGGATCGGGCCGGGCCCATTTTTTTCTGTACAGACCCGGGACTGGTTTCATTCCAAGTCTTCAAGGCCCAAAATTTTAAGTCCTAGTTTTGACGCAGCCCGTATGAAAATCATTGTCTCGGCGTAACCTGATCCGTTCAAAGGTCAGTAAAATTAGGTCAGGCTCAAAAAATTTTGAAAAAAATGTACACATTTTTAACCCCTTGAGGGGCAAGCAATTACGTTTGTGAAATGCTGAATTCCCACCGGAATCTTTGAAAAATTCTATTTCAAAATAAGTAAAGGCAATTTTACGACTTTATTCCACCAAAATCAGAAAAGTAAAATGTAATAAATTTTTTCTGGTGTAAAACTTCATTAATCGTAGGTGGTATATAATATATACCGGTGCCCCTCAAGGGGTTAAATCGCTATTATTCTACTATTAAACATTCAAATTTATTCTTTTTAAAGAATAGTAGATTTCTACGCTTATTAAAATATAGCTAAATGAAAATATAAGAAAACATGTGAGAAGGAACCTGTCTATGACGAAATCCTGTTATAAACTGAAAAACGTGTTGATCCATACAAAATTAATATACTAATACGTAAGAATAGGATATATAATACATTTAAAACTTGCTAAGAAGGGCACTTGTCTATGACGGATTTTTTTCTTTTTTATGCAATTCCGTTTTAGAAGATTTTATTGTATAGCATTTTTCAGATTTTTAGCACTTCAATACATGAAATATGGATTAACGATATTAATGATAACGGATTCATTTACATACAAGAAATAGAGATTGATTAAAAAAAATAAATGTCGCAGCCTGCGCCACTTATATAAAAATGAAGTTTATAAACATAAAAAAATATTTAAGACATATTTTTGGCCAGAACTCCTCGTACGAGACAAATGTTTCACCAAATCGACATAAAAATCAATGTTTTGTAGAAATTCAATCGGGCCGGGCCGAGATTTTAACTTTTTTCCGGGTCGGGCCGGGCTCGGGCCGAACTTTTAACTTTTTTATCGGGCCGGGCCAATAATTTTTTTATACGGGCCGGGCCGAATTTTTTTCTCTATGAGTCGGGCCGGGCCCGGGCCTGGAAATTTCGGCCTGTGCAAACCTCTACCTCTCAGTACTGCAGTGTAGTGGTGTTTAAAATAAATAAAATCAGAAATATGTCTTCATTTCGAGAAATCTTGTATAAAAAACTTTTTGAAAGTTTCAAAAAGTCTGCATCAGATAAACCTTTTAAGGATATCCAATGTAAAACTAATGATGTGTGGCGGCAGTACAAAAAGTCATCTAAAACTGACAAAGAGTTAGAGGTATTGGTGCTAAAAAGAATTGAGGACGAACTGCGTAAGGCAACCAAAAAGAAATCAGTCTTTCTTGATTATTTTATAAAGGTAATTAAAATCAATTTATTCTTAAAATTTTAAATATATTTTATCATAACTTTAAGTTTACATAATTACTTGGAAAAAAGATAGATAAG
This sequence comes from Maratus speciosus, assembly GCA_963932465.1. Lineage (NCBI taxonomy): Eukaryota > Metazoa > Arthropoda > Arachnida > Araneae > Salticidae > Maratus > Maratus speciosus. Next base: position 234,815,883 of record OZ010788.1, read on the forward strand.
ATAAAATGACCGTGTAGCCTTGGCAAAACATGGTCAGTATGGGAATAAATAAAGACCAAAAAAACGTCAAAAAACGAGTTATTACTTTTTAAATATGGCGTAGCCAAGCTAAGCCTTCTTTTTTCTTTTCAAATAACTCAAAAATTAATGCATCCATGGGGGAAAAAAATTAAAAAATATGTTAGTTTTGCAGCAGATAATCTTCTAACTGTTTTCAAATTTTGAACCTTACTAAAAATGAAATGTAACCCAATTGAATTGAAACCAATGTATCTCAGATTCAAAAACAGATAAATAAGGTTTCCAGTGATCTCAAAAAAGGAAAAATAATCCTTAAAAAGGAAACGACAAAATGCTGAATACCAAAGAAAACATCGAACCACCAAACGAACAAAGCTTGGAGAAATCTGCCATGATAATCCAGACATTAAAAAAATAACTTTGAGGGAATCAGTAGGAAGACCAAGTTTAAACAACCATTATTACTTAAAGCAATAGCAGACATAGCTATTATTGGAACCGCTGCAGATGCAAAAAGAAGAAACAAGTCCGAAGTGTCAAAACTCTCGATGACTTGACTGCAAAACTGAAAAAGGTTGATTTTGCAATAAGCAGGAGTAGAACATATCTTCTTTTGCTTCCAAAAAATTCCTCAATCATCGAGTGTCGAAGACATGTCACCACAGTGCCGATAAAACTTTCTTGGATTCTGGCTGATTATCACCGATCTCACATTGATACCCAATTTGCAGTAATATCCATCCATTATTTAGAAACTTTAGTTTCAATTTTTGGACCCATGCAAGTGTTTCTTCTTTCACATGATGACAAAGCGCGCGTACCTTTGGGAATTACAGCAGCCAATAAACAGGCTATGATACTGATGCATATGGAGTATCACGTATCCTTAAGCGATCACGACTGGGTCATCGCTGAACGCCGCAAACTTATCCCATGTGTTTACGCTGGTATTGTGATTGCTCCTGGCATGGCAGGTCAAAGTAAATCCATACATAGGTTATTCTGGTCCAACGTTAATAGCTATAAGAAGTGGGAAACACAGTTCTTCCACAGCAAATACTCATGCTCAGGATTTTGAAACTCTATTAATACTCAAAGATTTTGAAAAATTAGTGAAAACAGAAGAGGGTTTCATCAAACCTGTAATCATAGTAACGGTTGATGGAGATCCAGACAAGAATCCCCGCTACCAGAAAGTTATATCGTTTGCTATTAACCATTTCAAAAAGCATGATTTGGATGGAATTTTCATAGCGTGCAATGCTCCTGGAAGAAGTGCATATAATTGAGTAGAAAGGCGAATGACACCACTCAGTCGAGAACTGTCTTGTCTTATACACCCTCATAACCATTATGGTTCCATCTCGATGAGAACGGTCGCACTACTGATGAAGAAATGGAGCAAAATAACTTAGCATATGCTGGTAAAACTCTCGCAGATATCTGGAACTCATTAAACATTGACAGTTATCCCGTTACTGCCACATATGTTGATTCAGGCGAACCAGAGTCTCTTGGTTATGACTTGGATTGGTATTCGAAGCTCGTACAAGAAAGTCAATACTTGCTGCAAATTGTAAAATGCAAAAAAAAAAAAATTGTTGCTCCCCTGCACGTAGTGGATTATTTCGTATATTAAAAGGACGATTCATTCCTCCTCCAATTAAAATGATACAATCGTCAAATGACATCATTGCAAGTGAAGAGGGGGAATTTATAGATTTAAGTCTCCGTCTGGCCTTAAATCTGAATAGTACAAAAAAGGGATTTTTAAAGATGCTGTATGATTATTTTTGCTCTTCCATAAAGTTCACGCATTATCCGCAAGAACTTGTGGAAGTTGTGGCCAATATCATGCATCTCAGAAGTCAGCAAACAGACACAAAAAAATTCAACAGAGTGAAAAAAGCGAGAAGGACTTCCTTATACGACTATTGAGAATTGCTGCTCGTCGAGCAAATGAACTTATGCGCTTCGTAAAATTCGTGGAAGATATGGAAGATGTTGAGTGGATCAATGAAGATGAAGTTGATAAAGATTGCATCCGAATAGTAAGCGATGAAGATAATCAAGTAAAACTGGAAACCAATATCATAACAGATATGGAAAAATGGCTTGAGCAGCCGTGGTCAGCATCGGAATAGATATTGTCATGTTCAAATTTAAATTTTTCAAATGGCTAAGTTCTTCTAAAATTGTGATCTAAGAAATTTTCTTAAATAGAATTGTAAAGAAATAAAACAAGCGTTTATTATTATTTAGTAGTTATATTAGTCGAGTAGAGTTTTATAATTTGTATTGTGTCCTAATTTTTTTTAAGTAGGGGGGGGGGGGGGTTCCAATTTTCTTACGTAATTATTAAGGGGGGGTTCGCGATTTGCTTATTTTTGCTGACAAGGGGGGAGGGGGGGGTCAAAAATAGTCAAAAACATGCTTACGTAATATTTGAACAGCCCCTTGTACCGCGACTTAACAAATGCTTGGATAATGAGGGCAACTATGTCGAAAAATAAGGCATATACCACTCAGTAATTTGTAATGTACATTTTATCAATTAAAAGTTTTTTGAATGAATATGAGGTAGTGTAGCTTTATTTTTCGAAAACCCCTCTATGTATATATAAGTATATATATATATATATATATATATACATACGAGTTTAATATTAATAAGGATAGCAAAGTTAAATTCTAATCATAATGATATAATAAGTGACATTATAAATCTCTATCATAATGCAATGGTTCAGAATTATCATATTAGTTTGTTAAATAGTTTGACAAACAATTTCGTAAAAAATAAGGATTACCGTGATACTCTCCTTTTGGTGATTAAAAAGTTCGCCAAAGAATTGTAGGTTTTATAAGGAGCTCTGTCTGGCTGTGTCGCTCTTTTCAACTTGGGTTATTGCTTTCTGTGGTCAATTAATGCTTTCTTTAATCAGTATGGTTGCGACAGGCATGGGGGAAGTTTCATGAGTAATTACCGGTATAACCCAGCATGCAAGTCTTTAGCCTTGCAGCCTGTCTCCAAATGGTTGTGTTAATTTTGTTTATAGTTTTGTTAGTAGGAATTTTCCATGGTTATTTTGTTATTTTTTCTCTGTTGTTTAGGAGTTTTGGGATTAGAAGTATGGTATGTGGTTTTGGTATTATATATATATATATATATACAGTACAGAACGACTTATCCGGAATGCTTGGGTTCATGTATGTTCCGAAAAATTGGTTTTTCTGGATAACTGGTTGGGCATTAAAGCAACATCGATTTGATCAAATTGGTAGAATATGTGACTGTGGCATTGATTCTGATTTCTAGATTACACAGATTAATTGAATAAAGTTAAATAAAGTTGAATTTATAAAGTTGTCTACATAAAAATATTCGCATTTAAAAGATATTTCAAATGAACACATTTAAAAGATATTTTAATTTAAATATTAAATGGAAAAAATTCAATCTACTCAAAAAAAAAAAAAAAAAATCTTTTCGAATAAAAATATAATATTCTTATTTTACATCTAGCAGTCTACTTAAAAATATTTATAATTCATATTTTTATAATATACTAATACTAAAACATAAAACTCCAGACACAATCTCTTTAAAGACAAAATATTGCCTAAAATGAATTCAAAATTAAAAGCTTCAAAAAAAAAAAAAATCAAGTTATACCCATCTGAAGCAAACATATTTACTTCAAAGTACTTCGCTACTGTGCAGTTGTAGTCCAATGGTTAATTGAAAAGACCCGTTCGCTAATGCTAATCCTATGGAAGAAATTTATAAAGATATCTCGGTTGCATTTCAATATTTTTAAATGATTTTTTCTTTTACATTGGATAGCTGAGATCGATCTGTACAAAGGCTGTTTTTTACTTTTTCGATTTTGTTTACAGATATTTTTAATGTGGACACTTTCATTTTCGGAATCAGTTTCGAAAGTAAAAGCATCCTCATAAAAAAAAAAAAAAAAAAAAAAAAAAAAAAAAAAAAAAAAAAAAAATTTGCGATCGAAATCGAAAAAGTAAAAACCGGCTTTTGTACAGACCGATCTTAGCTATCCAATGCAAAAAAAAAGAAAAAAAATCATTTAAAAATATTGAAATGCAACCGAGATATCTTTATAAAATTCTTCCATAGGATTAGCATTAGCGAACGGGTCTTTTAACTTGACTGAAGCAGCCTCTTAACGTACTCGTCTCGTAGTGCTAAGGTAGCTAGTTCGATTCCAGGCCAGGAAAGTTTACTTTTACCCCACTTTCTTCAATTCACGTATATGAGGCGTTTAGAAGACCTCCGACTAACTCCATTTTAAGTGGCGTATTTTTAAACAAAGAAACACTGTAAATTTTCTATATATTTATACAGTGATAAAAAGTTACCCTTGATTAAAAGAAAATTAATGAGTTCAATTTAAATATCCCAAGGAAAAATATATAGATACAATATTTTTATAATTACAATAACTTTATTTATACTGAACATTTTCATTTGATGGAGTTAAATGATTTGTGCACTGAACGGCTCATATTTTGCCTCTTTTAACGGAGAAGAAATAAACGAATGTTCGACAATTAACCCCTTGAGGGGTGATGTCATATATTATGTCCCAACTAATTTTAATGAAGATTTACATCGGAAACATTTAATGAAATTTTACTTTTATAACTTTGGTTGAAAGAAGTTGAAAAACAGCTTTTTCCTATTTTTAAATAAAAGTTTAAAAAAATCCTGTTGTGAACTCAACATTACAGTAACATAATTACTTGCCCCTGAAAGGGTTAACGGAAAAACCCTGGAAGCGGTGCTGCCAGGATGATTTCCGTTTTATGAAGAAAGTATTTCTGAGAGTGTTATTCATTTTTTAAATTCGAAAACTCCTTTCTTTTTTAATTAAATTAGAAATCTTAATGTATAGAATTTTGTTTTTTCACTTTTTAAATAAATTCTCAATTTAGTATTAATATAGCGCATGTGTGCTAGGAATGAACGGAATTTTTTGGGGACTATTGGGAAGAATTCACAGACAAATATGTTTTCTAAGAGTAAGGAAATTATTTGTTAAAAAATGAGGAATAATTTAGTATAAATTGACGCGTTTTTCTGACAGTGTGGAATACTGAACTGAATTGCCACTTTTGAAGAACTTTGTTGATAAGACATTTCGATGGTAGTGAAGGGCAACAAAGTTAACTTTTGTGAAAAATATAAACTTTGCCTGCATCACTCTCCTATAATCATGTGTACTCTAATATTCAACTGTAGAATAACTACGCATAATAAACAATTCTTCATACCCAACTCATTTATTTCTAAATTATAAATATATATAGATCGAGATTCCATACAGCTTGAGTCTGGGATTTAAATCCTATATATTAGAATGGTATGTGCGGTTTATATATATATACTTATAAAAATCGATAAACAGTTTTCTCTGGGGAAAAAAAAAAAAAAAAAACCTAAATTACGTAGTTTCATTTAACGGTTCTTTTGTTGAAAAAGGTCAAATTCATCAATGAGGATTATTCCAGAATTATTATAATTGATTTTACTGTTACAGAGTTAAAAAAATTGAATAAAAAAACGGACCATTTGATTTCAAAAATATGATTTAATGTAAAGAGTGCAGCATAACTAGTGTAATGGTCAAACATAAGAGTTAATGAATTGCTTTACTATAGTGATTTACTGTAAATGGAATAATTGAGAAAAAGTAATAAGAAAAAATTATTTTTCATTTATTTATTTTTGATATTAAGTAAATGCAATTAAATTTCTTATAAATTAAATCTGGAATGTTTAGATAAGATTTTAACATTTACAAAATATAAAATACAGTACAATAAATTAGGTAATACAGCTTTTTGAAACACATCAAAATATTAGAATAAAATTTAGATTGGTTCAAAATATTAGATTATTTTATTTTACTTAACAATATTACCTTATGAATATGAAGTAAATGGTAGCTAATATTTTGTAGTATCCCTTTTAATTTTCATAACAGCGTACAATCGATCTTGCATACTATATAGTACAAGGTGTTTACATATATTTCTATAAATATTTGCCCAAATGGACTTTATACGAGCAACTAACTCAGTTTTACTTGAAGGAGGATTTTATTGTAGTTTTTTCTTCATTATGCACCATAAGTTTTCGATGGGATTAAGGTCTGGTGAGTTTGGTGGCCAAGGAAGTACCTTAATGTTGCGTTGGCGGGACCAATTCTTAATTGACACCGATGTATGCGGTGACGCTAAATCTTGTTGAAAGATGAAATCATCTTCAAATAAACCTTCTGATGATGGAATCATGTAATATTCTAAAATTTCTTGATATATCTGAGAGTTAACCTTTTCGTAGACGATGCATAACTTTCCAGGTCCTTCTGCACTCATGCAACCCCAAAACATGACACTAGCAGAATTTTACGGAACGTTTAAGGCATTCTTTATCAAATGCTTCTTGCTTCATTCTCCAAACTCGAATACCTTAATCACCATATGAAACACAAAACATACGTTCATCACTAAATAATATATATTTCCAATCTTCTTCGCCCCATAAACGTCTTGATTTACACCATTTCAATCTTATACGCTTTTATTTTGCAGTCATGAGAGGTTTTGTTGTCGGTACACGAGATTCAAACTTAAATTTATGAAGACGTCTTCATGTTGTCGATGTAGAAACTTCTCCTTCTTCTTTCCATTTTCGGTGCAAGAATCGCACACTTTTAAAGCGGTTTTTCTTAACTTTACGCTTCAGTTTCTTGCCATCTCTAGCAGATGTTTTTGGTTTTCGGCCACCATTTCGACGATTATTTTGAAAATTTCCCTTTTTTTTATTGTTGTGTTAGTATTTTACTAACACTTGATTATGAACAATGTAAATAATTCGCTATATAACATTAATTTTTACCGTGCCGATACCAATCAACCGTACGAAGTTTAATAGATTCAGGAATATCACTCACACGATCCATTTTAAGACGAAAAAGCAAACAAACTGCAAAAAGAATACCGATTTTAAATAAAATCGTCTGAATTTAATCAACGATGCCACCAGTTATGAATTAGTGATAATTAAAGGAGAATTAATGTGAAATAGTCTAATATTTTAAACCACTTGAATAAATATTCTAATATTTTGTCTTTTCAAAATAATTTTTTTTCAGTTAATCTTTTCAAAAATGATATTAATTTTAAGATAATAAATAAGTTTAACCAACAATAACATCTTAATAAAAATATCGTTTGTATATTTGCATTAAAAGACATTAAATTACCAAACGATATTTTCAATTTGTAAAAAAAGTAATTATTCTAATATTTTGAATATGAGCTGTAGAATACATAGTCGAATCGCAATATTAGATACTAGAAGATAGCCCGTCAGAATGACGTGTTTGCATTTTCAAAAGAATGATATAGCATTGCATTATAAAAAGAATTATGAAGTAATAAATTTTATCTTATCTGACTAATAAGGTCAGGTGGGGTAAAATAGTTATAAAAACAGTCCATTTTTCATTGAAACGTAATTTGCAAGGAAGAACTTAACTCACAAAATTTGAAGAACTATTTCACAAAAAACATGTAAATTAGTACTAATAATGCTATTTTAAAATATATTGTCAATTAACTTTCGTCTTCGCTCATTGCATTTAAAAAAATCAATAACCTTCAATTTCTTATAAATCAGAAAAAAAATAAGAGTCCTTCATGGATTAATTTGCCGATAGCTGGCGCCAAAATAATAATTATGTAACGTAAATTTTAAAAAGTTCAACTCAGATTAAATCCTGATTTTTTTAAAACATGCATAAAGAAACCTATAATAAATTTTGATAATTAAAAATGATCTTTTATCACTTAAGTAAATTGCAACTATTAATTGCATTAAGATTTTTTTCTCAAATTCTTTTATTAAATTACAAATTTATTTTCCCTACAAAATACAAAATTTTATTTACATTGATATATATTTATATATCTGTAATATATATATACTACACGGCATTATATATTCCTGATAGTCTAATTATATTTTATAAGAAATACTATTCATTTTTTTCCCTAATGTCTTCAGAGTTCAAAGAATTTCAAAAGAAACTTTTTTTATTTTAACTACCGATAGATGGCGCCGACAAAGCATAAAAGTTCACAATGAATGCGATACAAACGAATGTTTACTTATGGAGGGGGAGATTGGGCTGCTAAACTAATTTCAACTGAAGTTATCTCAGAATATATACATAATTGAATGTAAGTCATCTCTGAAATGTTAATTTATTTTAAATAATCTTTCTAAAAATGTAACTTTTATGAAGTTTTATTTGAAAAAATAATTTTGAATAAAAATGGCCGAATGGAATACGATAAAGCGAAGTGGGATCCGGATGAGTTCACTCCGGAAGCGTTATACACTTAGCGCTATTATATTAGATATATTTAATGATCGGATTACCTGCCTTTCGAGCTCAAACCGATGTCACACCCATTAAAGAGATTTAATAAAATTCTGGAATTTCATGTCTGAGTCCAGGCAGACTACTGCAGTATATACGGCGCGTAGAGTAATTGGCATTTTCTATTTATGCCTATCTAATTGATCCCCAAAAAATTTAATGAAATTAAAATGTGATAGGTTTAAAAGCTTGGAAATTTTAATAATGTTTTTTCAACCGATTTTTGATGACTGAAGCATCATCACGAAACGCATTTGTTTGTTTAAAAATCTTCCCTCTGTTAGGGAAGACAGTAGACATATAAGGTATATGTCTCGACTTGAAATTATGAATAGGCACCATATTGTTTGTAATTATACTCGCAAAAAAAAAAAAAAAAAAAAAAAAAAAAAAGATCTTTTTTTAAAACCAAAAACGGCGGATACATCAATGGCGTGCAATTTTACCGCTGAAAAAAAAATTAGCTTGGGTCTGCGCTTTTGGTCCAAAAGTCGAAATTTTGAGTAAAATTTGAAAAATTTTCAAAAAATATTTAAAAAAATCTATAGAGCTGGTTATTAATTAAAAGTGTTATTTAAATCTTTATTAAGAAATACTTAACATATTCAAACGATAAAACGATATCTTTGTTCTGTATAATTGGAGCAAAACTAACAACTTTTGGTAAAAAAAAAAGACGTTGCCACTCTATTGGTGCATACAGCGAATTGTTGTTTTGAATACAGCTCTGACCTAGTTGCTTTCTAAAATACTCAAGACATACTACGTGGAGGTAGCTGCATTTCATGTCCAATCCGCCCCAACCGCCCGATTTTTTTTTTAAATCAAAAACTAGCCATAAGTTTTCTATGTATCAGCCTAGTTCATCTATTCTTTGTATCCACAAACTTTGGATGATGCTGCTGTGGCCCCCTTCAAGTATATTTCTTCTGATTCTGTAAGAGAAGGCAAGCGAAGTAATGCAGCGGGGTTGCTATTAATATAATCTATTCAGTCGTCTACTATCTTCAAAATTGCATCCAATTAATCCATATAGTGATTGGGAGTTTTGATATCCCAACATTTTTTCAACCAATTAGATTTTTTATATAATGATCTGCTTCAAAGTTGATTGTAGGTATTTTACCTTAGAGTATGCCATCATTTACTCTACCTCTTGCATTTATTATATGCTGAAAAGCTAGCTGTTTAATTTGGTGACGACCGTCAGAGAGCATTGCGATCAGAATTTTTTCTCGCTGTGCAAAGAAACCATTATTCTAAATAACTTTTTTTAGTATTTGTTTTATGTCGTTTTCTGTGTTGTTTAACAGTCGAGTTATTTCCCCTAAGTTTTTAGATCCATTCTTTAGATGTGTATTATATTAGGTGTAAACTATCCTGGGGCATAAACTTGAATTACATATTTTGTGAGGGAACTTGCGGACACTGATGGTCAATCAGTACTTATATAAAGGTGGAAAATTTTATTCGCCTTTGTGAGCTATCTTTTCTGGGACAATTTTCCTGGTTTCGTATTCGCTAGTTCTTCTAAGAAAGAGAAATAGTTTTCTTGATGAAATAGCTTTGCAAATGTCCAGCAGGTATTTCTGGTCTGTGCGTTTTCTCAATTTTAGGAAATAATTTTTCGAAACTCTATGGGTTAAAAAATTGCAATAGGAAATGAATGGCACGTGAACAAAGATTTTCCTATTGGTCCGTCGAATCCATGTGGGTTATAATTTTCCTCCATCGATCTTGTCTAATAAATTCTTTGGAGTGGAGCTAGTATATGATCCATTGTAGTGGTCGATTCAAAACTTGTCCCTCGCAAAATGGCTCACAACAGCGAATAGAATTCTCCGTTGATGATGAAAAATAAATGAGCATTCGTTGCCCATCAGAGTCTCTACATTCACTCACAAAATTCTATGCATTCCAAGTTTGTACTCTGGGATGGTTTACGATCAAAAGTAATTCACACCTAAAGAAGGGATCGAAAAACTAATGGGAAATTACTCGGCTGTTAAACAACACCGAAAACGGCATAAAACAAATTCCGGAAAAACTCATATAAGACAATGGTTGTTTTGCACATGCAGAGCAAATTCTGATTGCAATATTCTCTGATTGCAAGAGGTAGAGTAATTGAATGCATACTCAAAGCAGAAATAACTACAATAAACTTTGAAGCAGATCATTATATAAAAAATGTAATTGATGGAAAATATATTGTGGTAGCAGAACTCTTAATCACTATGCATTAATTGGTTGCAATTTTGGTGAAGGTAATAGACGGCTGAATATATTACATTAACAACATTCCCACTGCATTACTCCGCTTCCTTCTCTTACACAAACAGTAGAAATATACTTGAAGGAAGTCACAATATCAGCATCCAAAGTCTGTGGGATACAAAGAAGAGATGGACTAGGTTGATACATAGAAAACTCATGCCAGTCTTTGATTTAAAAAAAATCACAATTCAATGTATAAATGAAACACTATGCCTTGATGGTCGGGTGGATGGGACGAGTGGGACATGAAATGGAACCACCTCCACGTTTTATGTCTTGGGTAGTTCTGAAAGCAACTAAGTAAGAGCTGTACTCAAAACAACAATTCGCCCCAATAGACTAGCAACGATGTTTTTTTTTTACCAAAAGTTGTCAGTTTTGCTCCAGTTATACAGAATAAAGGTATCGTTTTATCGTTTAAATACATTAAGTATTTTTTAATAAGCGTTTAAATAACACTTTTAAATAATAACCAGCTCTATAAGAATATTTTAATGTTTTTGAAAAAATGTCAAGTTTTACCCAAAATTTCGACTTTTGGACCAAAAGCGTAGGCTCAAGCCATTTTTTTTCAGCGGTAAAATTGCACGCAGTTGGTGTACTAATATAAAGGCAACTTTTGTCACCTACTCGCTTTTCGTAAAAAAAAAAAAAAAAAAAAAAAAAAAAAAAAAAAAAATCGCTCCACTATACCAGGAGATAAAGCTAATGAAATGAAAATATATATCAAACCATAAAATTGCCACAATCAACTTGAGTTACGCCTATACGTATTTGAGAATGCGTGATTCACCTGAAAAAACTACTCTTTTTCAACCGAGGAGGAGCAGTGCCGGTACTGTTAAACAAGTTCCAGATATTTTTTCTTAGTGATCATTGATTGTGTACTGTTGTTGATCGGCGGTGTACTGTTGTTGAGTTATGTAGAGGAGAGTCTCATGTAAAATAATGTTTTTTATACTATTCCATAAGTAAAATTTCTAGTTTATTTGAATAACGAAATGACTAACCGTCACGTAATAGTCACGGAAAAGCAATAATTAAATTCGAACCCATTGGTCGATGACTTGAACTTAATGAATTTAGCTTTTAAATCTTTTTTTTGGTGGTATCTCCCATGATCGGGCCGACTATCGTTCTGGCAATCTTCAAGGAAGAGAGCTCCGATTCCGCTATTCTGCGTGTGGCGGCGGTTGAAGTTTTGGCATTTATCCTTTACCAAAGATATGATCTACAATCAATAACTTAATGGCCAGGGCCTGACTCAAGCAGGGGCATGCGGGCCCTCCCATTTTACGGGGATCACTATGGGAGTAATCAGGATTTTCGTTACGAGAGTGCCAAGTTGTTAAAATTAGACAAAACTGAAATCTTTCAAAACTAAAATCTTTTTGAACAAAAATATTTTCAAAGATTAGAAGAGAGAGCAGTCCCTCCCCTTCTCCTCTCATCTTCTTGTACTCCATGCCTCCCCCCTCCCCCTGCCCCATTAAAGAATGAGCTACATCATCAGAAAACTAATGATTAAAATTTTATTATAACAAATTAGTAGATCATTGTTTTCAAGAGAAATTCATTATTGACGCTTTTCTCTTAACGAGGCAAGTTGAAACCATTTATGATCAACAATTAGGTGCGTTTTTCTTTTAGACATCTTATGACATATGTAGATAAGCAAATTGAAAGTTTTCAAACAAATACTTCCATTAACCTCTTCACTACCTGGGTCCATATATGTGGACCTCTATTCTTTTTCTCATAAAAACTAAATTGTTTGATTTTTTTAAATTTTTACTTCATTTCTTAATAGCTGAATGTTTTTTGCTTTAAAAGCAAAATAATAAATGGAAAACATCTATATTGATTTCCTCATAAAATAAATGTTATTTTTATCTGAGTTTGCAAAATGCCTTCAAAACAATGTGGCCAAGACATTTGAGAAATTTTCATACTTATTTAACTTAAATTCATTACAATAAAATGTTTTGAGGATTTGTATATCATTCACTTGTTTTAAAAGCCTTAAATTTGTGATTGTGTGAATTTAGGTTAGTAATAATTAAATTAAGGTTTTAAGGAGATTTGTAATTTCAGATCTCTATTTGTGAACCTAAATTACTAGGCCCCTAAAGTATCAATTTCCGAAAAGTTCTTTTTCATATCATCTATGGTGTCATATTTTTATTTAAAACCAATGAATATTTGTAGTATAATTTTAGCTTCGGAAACGAAGAGGTTATCCAATCCATCATTTCTTTTTTTACTTATTTGCTAATTGTTTTCCTACTAGTATTCCTCTTAAAATTGTGATTATCTTTGTTGTAATACCTTGTGTATAGATATGAATAGTACCTGGTATAAAATTTATTGTATGTATACAAAAGGTATGAGGTTTAGTACTAGTCACTTAAGCATAATTCACGAACAATTTCTATTGATAGATAGAAGAGGGCCCTTCCAGAATGATTCTTGCCACCGGGCGCTATGTAGTCTAAGTCGGGATCTGGCTGAAGTTTCGTCTCCTGTTCATAGATACTGATTCATTTATCTAGTTACGATATATTCTTACTATAGAGGAACACTCAAAAGAATAACTTTCACAAAATTTTGATTTTCAGAAACTGCCTAGCTCGCGAGCGCGATACCAATCACTTTATTTTCTGATTAAGACAAATAATATCCTTTCTTTGTCATAGCTAATCTTGACCTGTTTGGCAAAGACATTATCTTGTAAACCCTAACGTTTGAGCACGACATGAGTCTAATTCCATTGTCTATTTCAGAATAACTGGTGGTTCTAATCGAGGCTAACGAAAAAGAAAGGCTACCGCGGTACATTCCTTATATCTTGTTTCACAGACCGCTAGAGTGACGTCATGCTCTTTTCGTACACCTGCATTGGTGCATTCGAGCATCATGTGACTCCAGCGGTCTGTAAAAAAAGGTACGCGTAAAGCACCGCGGTAACCTTTCTTTTCCGTTAGTCTCGATTCTAATTACGTGACGTATACACAAATGAATGCATTTAGTTATTTTAAAGTTTCGTTATTAATGATGCATTTTTTTCCAGATTAACTGGATGAGGTGGCGAAATATAATATTCTCTGAGATGCGACTAAACTTTCCTCATGATAAACAACATATTTACATCGACGGACTGGAATCTGCCATCATAAAAATAAATGATCTTCTCCACAAGACGAGTTCAAAGTACGTTTTATGTTATTTTTCAAACCTAAGATAGAAAACTTAATCGAAAAAAAAAATACTGTAGTGGTATGCTATATGATGTAGCATTTAATGCAATTTTATTGGCACAATGATCAAATATCACCAGTTTTCTCTGTTTCTACATATTTTTCTGTTTATTTGTTTCTTACGAATCCTTTTTAGGGTGCTGGCCAACTACCTCTCTTGGCGTTTTGTATTCCAGCACTTGGGATTTTTGGGCAAGGATTTTAGGCAGATAGTTGAAGGCCATTACCGCATCGTTAATCCTAAGCTTGGCAACTTGTTGATGAGAGCGGATCGTTGGATTTCAAGGTGGAGACAATGTGTTATCTATGTTAAGAATTTGATGCCGCTGTCTCTACTGCTTGAATACGGAGATCACATCAATATGAGGGCAAGGGAGAAAGAAGTGAGTTTCATAACATTCCGTTTCAATTACTTATAAATATTTTTAGTTTTTTTTTTTTTTTTTTTTTTTTTTCATATAACGAATATGTTAGTGTATCACTGCGCACTTTAAATCATTATTTAAAAAAAAAGAAAAATTCAGCCTTCAAGCGTTAACATTAGATCAGGTCATTAAATTACATGTAATATTCTGAATTCAAATTTATTAAATGACAACTTAATTACATTTTAATTATGTTAAAGAACTCTTTAACACAGTAATAATGTAATTAGGTTGTATAAATAGGGGTGGAATATGGTAAGAAAATTTATTGTTTATTCACTTAAAATTATTAACGCAAATTATTCTATGATAATGTACGGAAACTTTCTTAAGATAAAAAAATTTAGAGAACTATAATATGAATTAATGCACAATCTTATGGTAATAAAAGTTGATGCATGAAAAACAACGCTATTAAATATATTACGTAGTTTTCAAACACGTAAAGAAAACTTTTAGCGAAATTTTTATCGGACAAACTTGAAATGAGCGAAAGTAATTATTTTTAATAAAAAAAATTGGCTAAATTATATCAAGCTGTCATAAATTAAAATTTTAAATTATTCTAATAAAAGGCATATCTGTCTATATATATATATTTTATCTTCTCAAATATTTTTTCGTTTAATTTTCAGATGGACAGCATAACATCACTGGTTACAGATGAATTTAAAATGATAATGAAGGATGCTAGAGATTTGAAGAAGACCGATCAGATGCGCAGTTCTCATAAGGTATATATGAGACCAACAAGAATAATTAAGTGCATAATGTATTTTGAAATTTATCCCAATTCTTTCTTTTTCCCTCCGTATATATATATATATATATATACAGTAGAACCCCGATAATCCGAACTAATTGGGATCAGTGCCTGTCCGGATTACCCGAAATTCCGACAAAAATTGAAAAGAAAAAGATACACGCTAAAAAAAAAAAAAATGGAAGTTATAAGTATTCAATAGTACAGTAAACATCCTCTAATCCGACATCCTAAGGTCCGGCATGCGGGATACTTCAGAATGAAGAATTACGTAACAACCCATTACAAACGCTTCAAAATCGCGAATCTATAAATAACTCAGTCATCACGTCGACGAGAGGGGGGAAGAAAAAAAAACATTTCTGTAGATAATTTGCGAAATCAAACTGTTGAAAGGAAAAATAAATGTTTATCACCTGAATTAAATACTTTTTGTATTTTAGAAAATAATTTTATCGTGACTGACAAAAAAACTAATATTAGAGATTTTTTTAAGATGGCTTCTACGAGCAATAGATCTTTCAGAAAATAGTGTCAAAGTAGGCGTTTTGAAACGAATTTCCGCTCGAAAGAAGAATGACCACTCAAAAAAGGGTGAAAAACGTCTTTGTCACGTGATCAAAATCGCTTATAACTAAATAGGTAATTTTTTTATCAAAAAATTTAAAACACAGTTCGATTCCAAATCGCTTCCATAGTCAGGCCGTTTATACTTTTTCGTTAAAAAATGAATTTGTAAAATTGTCAAAACGTTTTGCGCTTGTTGTGCAGAGCAGTTGAGAACTGCCTTAAAGTATTTATTATATTACGTTCGCAGCATTAGAAAAAAAAAAAAAAAAGTGTACAATACTGAATAAGTACACATATTTTCAGTTCAATTGTAATACAGATGATCCAAAAACACAAAATTCTAGCAATATATTCACAACACTTAAAGAAGTTGGCGTTTTTTGCCATTTTTTTAAAAGCAAAATTTCATGCTTACGCCAGGAAGCATACAATCGATTCAACTAAATATATTTCTATTTCCTTTGTACTACACACTACTATTACACTTACCTGTGCACTGAACTTCGAGTTTTAGAATATCTTCAAAATTTACTTAAATATTTCAAATTATGTCAAAAAATACATATTTTTTTTAAATAAAAAATTACCATTTTTTTTAATATTCGAGCATCTATAAAATAATTACATTATCACATAGAGCTTAAATTCTCGTTCAGAACATAGTGAGTAATATGGAAAGCATTCTGACAAAATTTCACTGAAATATGTTTAAAACATTTTTTGTATTGTAGTTTATCGAACATGGAAATGACGAAAAAAATTGATTTTCCAGAAATCGCATTTAAAAAGTTCTTATGGATATTGTTTCTTATCTATAAAATTTATCTACAAGTGTCAATTAAGGTTTATTAGTGTTTATATGTAAAAAATGTAAGAAAATAATGCATAGAACGTTGTTTACATTTGTCCTAGCCTTCCTACGCCTACTTCCGACATTAGACTCATTACTTCCTGTTTATTAAATTCGCCATAACTCCTCTTCTAGTAATAGTAGGAATAAAATTAAAACATATTTGGAATCGCAAAAGATTGCACTTTCAAATAAAACAATTAAAAAAATCGAAAAATTTCATCAAAGCCATTTTAATCTTAGAACTTAAACAATTTATGATTTTATGGATCAGTTTACTTACCCCTGAAATACCCCCCCCCCCCATCCCACCCTTTTTTTTTTTTTTTTTTTACATTATGAGTAAGATAAACCAGTTTACAAAATATGTCTCTTCGTGAGTGTAAAAAATACATACACAGTAAAACTTTTACACCGGCTTAAATAGCGCACACCTCTATTTAGAGAACACTTTTTCAATCCACACCATTTACTTATTCATTTGCTTTTACCTCTGAATAGCGGGTAAATTCCCTGGTCCGGTATTTAGAGGTTTTATTAAATAAATTTTACTTTCTTCTTGCATTACTATCTGTATATATGATTAATTCTTTTTTTTTTTCTTTTTAACTGCTGAAAGTTCAAATGCGTACAAATTTTTGTTCCAGATAGGTTTGATCCAGTTTCTGCTGACTTATCCGTACAAAGATAAAAAGTTTTTCAACAAGTTTTACGCGGATGTAGGTTTGTCAACCTTTTACTGCTTTATCATCTTATTTTTCTGAAATTTTTAATTTAACACCAGTTCCATGTTATTTTTCAATAATTATTGAAGTTTTATGGACGTCACAAGTAACTCTACCCCACGTATCAACCACAAATTGGATGAACGCAAACCGCAAAGTTCAGAGAAAGATAGAGAGATAATATGTTGGTTTGGCGTGAATCTAAAAATGCCACCCTGAAATCGGTTAAAACGGGCCACAATTCGGCCCAATCACTTGCGACTCGCTTTGAAAACCTCTCCACGGCCAATGAATTCAGCCCTTATTCCATGTGCTTGTCTTGTTTGGGCCGAATGATTTGTGTGATAACTGTCTTCATGGGGTCTCTGCGGCCGAGTGGTCAGAGCACCACACTGCTAATCGCTTGCGAGCGGAAGAGATTGTGGGTTCGATTCCCGTTGGTTCCATTGTACATACTCTTTGTGTGGAACTCCCAGGATGTATTTCTCTTGTGTTGTAATATTTCCTTGTGCTATCTTGTCTCCGACTTATAAGCGGGCACTCATGTCAAGCACACAAGTCGTACGTTTGTTGTTCAATAAATAAATAAACTGTCTTCATATTGCAAGCCGTTTTAATAGTAGTGCGTCTCTAATGTATTCTAAACTCCGTGGGTTTGTATGGTTTCAATTTGCGGTTGATATGTGGAGTTGAATTTTGACGTCACACTGATGGGGTCCATTGTAGAATATTCGTCAATATAACTAAGTATTTCATAATTATACATAGTGAACTCTATAATTTAATATTAAATCGTTTTATAGTTTGATCTTTTTTGAAAATCCGACCATGGTTAGCTAATATGAAAGTTACATAATGAGAAATGATAATATCAATAATAATAATATATTAGCTTCTCATCATTATTATTTATTATATACTTATTATAGTTTTTACTCTCTTTTATTTAATTCAACTTGGTTTTTGAATGAGACTATGGAATTTTTTAATCTATTTTTAACTCAATTCCTGATATGCTAGAATTATTTTTAAAAAAAATGCACAGAAGTGTGTTTCCGATAACAATAAAATATTTTAATATCAGAATTTAATTATAAATTAATAAATTCATTTTGAGACCTTTTTTATGTTACCCGCCACAGGTGATAAAGCGCCAAATATTCTATATATGGTTACAATTATATACGAGTTACAACAACAATCCTGCGAAAAACCAGGCTCGCCAAAAAAGGCCAATTGCCTGTGAAGCTTCAACAATGAAATATTCTAAAGTAGAAAAGATATATAAAACATAACGGATGTAATATATTTTTTTGAAAATACTAGGGGGCTCGGCCCCTTACGAGCTACGCTCGCCAACCCCCGTTCAGACACCGCAGTCTCTAAAAGCACGCTAATTTGATTGGCTTTAAAAAGATTTTGAAAGATTGAGTTATAATTTAAAAAACAGTGGCGATCTCCCTATAAATGGGTTTCTATTCATTTTTCTTCGACTGGAGAATTTTAAGGAAAAATCAGCTGCTTTTAAAAGATACAATGGCTGTTTTCGTCTTTGATTAAATAAAATCAGTTAAACATTTCAAAATAAGCTAATATAATAAGCAAATCTGCATCAAAATGCAAATATATTTTACAAATACCAATGCCTTCTTTCGACGGAAACGACACAGAAGGTTAACGAATCTTAACTAAATTATTTAAGCAATTTCTTTATTTTCTGCTTCACAGATTTTTCTCTTTCTAATCATATTTTTTGTTGATGACACTTCATTTTCAGCTTGTAATCTTTTTTATTTTTATTACATTACTAAATAATCGCTCGAAAGCAGTCTAAACGCGTTCAAAAAAATTAATATTAATCTTATTAATATAATCTCAAAATATCAAATTAATGTCTCGCGCAATTTTTAAATTTAAACTGTTTTGTAATATTACTTTTTGTTCATTTTATGAAATAAGTGTAATGTGACGTAAATGTGACGTAATTTCTTCTATTTAAGACTTCTAACGCATGTTAATGAATTTATTATTTTACAATATCCTTAAAAATTCACGTGTAAATATAGCTTACATGAAGTAATTTTCAATAAGTTCCTGCTTTTCACACGTAATTATTTAATTCTAATTTGAAAGGGTTTTTTTTCTGTTAATAATAGTCACGTGTAAATAAATTTTCAATTTGAAGCAAACATTATTATTTGCGTTGTTTATACAGTTGGCAACAGTTTAAATTAATACCATTTCCTAAAATAAGTAAAACATATCTCTCGAAATGCTGAAAATTTGAATTTAAAATAGAAATAAAACCTGAAAAGATGAGCCAAATTAAAAAAGTGAATGCAGTCTGCACACCGGGAAATTCTAACGTATAAAATGATCTAAAAATAAAAATGAATTAATTCCCATGTATAGTTTTTGCTACTATAAAACTTTTTTAATGGAACGATTTTGACCAACTTTAGCATTAAATATCTTCTAAAATAATTATTCGATTTGAAAACTGTCTGCATCAGCGTGTTTATCAAACATTTCTCTATAATACCGCCGATTTTCATATTTTTGTATGCAGTATTTTTCTTAATATTAACGGAGAAAGACCTCCCGGTCATAAAAAAATTCAAAACCGGCGGCGGCGGTGACAGCGTAAGTTAATTTTTTTTAGAATAGAGAGATAATTTTTGCTCTCTTTATTTTTTAAGGTATGGCAACAGGAAAGAAGTAAGAGCCTTATTTTAATTAGCTTTTTAGAATTTCTAAATTCACTTCTCAGCGTATAATTATAGTTTAATTAATATGAAACTGTTAATTGATTAAGGTAATAAAATTATAATTTAAAAAATTAATTCATTAGCTCGCGCTTTTACCAAGCGTAAAATAATAAATTTTCCGTCATCGTGTTCAGTGCATACGTCAAATTAAAGTATTTTGTAACGGAGTTTTTTTGAAAAAATCCTAAATTGCAATCAGGAAATTAGTTGTGAATTTCAAGATAAACATTGAATGATTACAAAAGAGTGTTATTAAAAAAATGTGTTTTTACTTTTATACTTTTTTAACACTTTCCAACGTAGTTGAAAAGTGTTTCTGAATTCAGTTTACCGGTCTGTCTGACCATACTCGAACTCGCGTAAATATAGTCAGATTACCATGAAATTGATATATGTTATTCAGGGCTCGATTAACTTCTGTAGCTATAGGAATCACAGTGTCATTTCGAGACTCTCTTTCATTAGAGAAGAGTTTCCTAAATTCGACATACGAAGGAACTCACCAATGTTACAAATAATATTCAAATTACTACGACAATTATATTGTTAGAGTTTCTCGATTTTAATTGGTTGGGTGATCATACTGCTTGATAAATTGACGACTGTGGTTGGTTGGACAAACGGAGAAATTGTGATCATGTGGTTGAAATTGATCTATTGTATGAAAAATTAATTTGTTATGAAAGGTATTTTTATGAAGCACTTTTAATAATTTGAAAAAAAAAAATAGAATTTCGGAAGGGAATTAATTCAATATTAAATTTGGGGCCTCCTGTTTCCTCAAATTCGGGCCCCTCCTAAATTTTCTAAGAGAAGCACGTGCTTCTCGTGCCTATTCGTGAATCAGGGCCTGGTGTTATTGGGGTTTACTATGACATGTTCACTAGGGCTGGACGATATCAAAAATTTAATATCGCAATATATCAACGAGTTAATATCAATATCGGTGATATATCGCGATAACTACTTTAAAGTGTAAGGGAATAGAAAAATTTCTTATTTCTAAAGACAAATGGTATAGTAGGAATAATTTTATTGCAAATAGCTGTAGAAAGCAAAGAATTAATGTTTTATACCTATTTGCTCACGCAATATTCTTTAAATATATATATATATATATATATATATATGCTACAAATAAATACTTTAGAAAAAGGAACCAATATTCGGTATCTATTTGCACTCATATCATTGATTACATAGTGATTTTCTTTAGCTTGTTCTCGATTCTTCCTGTTTTATGTATAATTTAAGAATAACTTTTTAACTATTTAATTTTATAGCGTAAACGGAGAATATTATTTAAAAAACTTTACTAGATAAACTAAAATGTTCTCAATTTTAAGACGTTGATGATTTTAAAATAATTAAAATAAATGAAAAGCAAAAACTGAAACAGATTTAATGTCATAATTGCATGTACTCGTAATAGTCTTCAGTGAATGACGGATGCAGCAGAAATTTTATTTTTTAATCTTTTTCTAAGAGTATCAATACATTCTTAATAGTTAAAATATTTAGAAAATTTCTCTGTCTTTATACCTTCGTATTTGTTTATCTATGGATGAATAAAACATTAAAATTTTTAAAATATACATATTCAAATCCCATTTGGAAATAGACCTATGCTAAGTAAAGTTCACTTTTTTATAAATATTTTGTAAATAACATCTAGATCCATAACAACATATTTTTCCAGAAAGAAACTAACAAAAAAGAAAAACTTACCATAAAATTCTACTTGATTACGCAAAATACTCGATTTGATATTTAAATCTGTTTTTTATTTGGAAAGTGCCACTGAATTTAAAAGCAAAAAAAAAAAAAGAAGAAGAAGAAGAAGAAGAAAAAGAAATGTTGCAAATGAAAAAAATAGAAATAAAATAAAGTGATTGGCTAACAAAAACAAATACATAAACAAAACAATCGATATTTTGCATTAGATTTCAAAAAGTTCGAAATCAGAGAGTCTTGGTTAGTTCAAAGAGATCATTGCATTTTAAATTTATGAAAATACTCATAACATTTATTTTAAAAGATTAATAAACAAAAAAATTTAAAACATTAATAATCATATAATTATTTACAAATGAATATACATCTTATAGATACCCACGCCTTGTCCGGATGGGTTTTTAAAAAGCCGTGATGACAGAAAACTCCACCCCCCCCCCCCTCATTTTAGCGCGAGAACACACTATTCAAATTCTATTCTTTTAAATAGTATAAAAAGGACTCCGTGAAAGTGTCATCAAGTTTGCGGTCCTTAAGTGCAGAGAAAAAAACTATTGAGTTGCAAGCAAACAAAAAAAGAAAAAGAATGAAAATCAAAATCTTCTTTTCCTTACTGTTAAAAAAAAATAATAATAATCAATAAATCCATATCTCCTACGTAAATTGACCGATTTCTTTCAAATTTTCAGCTAGTTGAAATAATAGTAAATTAGGCTGTGTAACAAATTTTTATTAAAATTTAATTATGTATTAGAAAGTTACAACGCCTTCCGAAACTTCGAATGAAAAGCAGGAAAGCACCTTCGGTTATTTTCGTTTATTCATCTCGCTCCGAGAAATCGGAAGTCATATGTTTACACAATCAGATCATTATGTTTTGCAAAGCAGAAAGAAACCATGGATAGAGCTTTTATTTGTTTATTTTTTCTTTTTAACTCAAATATCTACTTTAGTTTTATTATTTTTATGTACTATCTTTTTCAGTATTGTAAACGTGTTTCTGATGTAAATAATTTGCGGGGAAAGAGAGTGCTCAATGTGGATAGAATTTTTTTTCTTACGTTAAAAAAATTCGCTATTAAAACATCTGCTTTAATATTATGTTTTTTTTAGTATTGAAAACGCGTTCTTGACGTAAATCACACACTGTTTTTTGTATTTTGGAAGAGGAGATGGGGAGGGGGGGCGGCGGTAGATATATATATATATATATATTAATTAAAATGAAACGAAATTCGGAATCGCCAAGGTCCAGTGGGTGCTGGATTTCGAATTTTGTACTGTATATTTATGTATAAAAATTCAAGTACAGGATTTTTCAGATTATTTGTGCGTCTGTGCCGGCCATAGAACATGGTATATCAATTTTAGTGATCTTGATCTGATCACTTAAGCAATTATAAGCACATAAACCTATAAAATTTTTAATGTAAATTAAAATGAAAGGAAAATGTGGTTAAAGAAAATCAAAACTTTTGAACAATGAAAAAAGAAAATAGATTTTTAAATTATTACTCTGTAGTTTTTGAAGCAAAAATAAAACTTCAAAATTTCTATTAAAAATGTATTATATAACTATTATTTTTACCAAGAGAGAGAGAGAGAGAGAGAGAGAAAGTAAAGTAAGGGAAACTATCAATTCGACGTATACTGGAAAAAAGTTCAAACCCGACCCAGTCTTCAAATTAGATCAACCTGAGACGATCGTCTCAGGTTACCCGATTTTACCCGAACCCGACCCGACACGCGGTTCGTGTTGACCAACCATTTTAAAAGAAAGTCAGGAATATATTTTATGAAAAAAAAACTATATATTTGAACATTAATGGTATATGTATTCAATTTTGTACTAAAAAGATAAATTTGATATTACAGAATAATTCTTTTTTATATTGTATTAAAATATGAATTTATTATCTTCCACTTCGAGTTTGTGATGAAGTGTGCCGGGTGTCGGTCGGGTTGACTTTAAGCAGAGTTTTCGCGTTTGGCTCTGGTAAGACGCGACCCGTGCCGCACTACACCCTGAGTGAGCAGAAAAAAAGGCCGATCCAGCCTGCATGTCCAGAGCAAAAAGCAAACACGGCTTCAGTCTAATGACACGAAATTAATCCAAGCGTTCCAGCCCGGTTTGCAGACATTCAGTATAATGGCATTTAATAATATTACATTTACAGACTTTAAAAATAAGGCCCGGATGTAGTAATATTTTTTATTTTTATTGTTCTTTTTTTTCTTTTTGCTCATTTATGTCATTTTTTAAAACAGGATTTTTTTTTTGTCTTATTTAAAATTAGATAAATTATATAATTAAAAAAAATCAGAAATATATTTTCATTGAAAAAATTACAACTGAAATTCGTCTAACTAATTTCCACGCCCGTGTGAATATTATCAATAAAATCAATCAGTAAAGTAAATCATATAAATAAAGTAAATCAGTAAAATAAAGTAAATCAATTCTTACCTTGAATTTAGTCCATCATATTGTAGAGGATAATTATATCTAAGATGACTCCATAAATTAGAAGTAGCTTTTGCAGATACCGGTCGAACGCATATACTGCATACTGCAATTTTTTCATTTATTACTTCACCATTTTCATTACCTGGGCATCCAAAATATTGCCACACGTTACTCTTACCCTCTTTTTTTGAAATCACTTGATTATAATTCGGGCAATTTACCCGACACCGTACGTTCATCTTCCTATAAAATATAAAATCACTACTGATAACTCGCTCGAGACGACCATACGAACGAGCATTGAATGAAGCCTATAGACAATTATTGACTCAACACTGAACAGATGTTCTAGCTCATGTCATTGGCCAGGACGTATCAAAGACTTGATATGTTCTGATATGTCTAGACCAATAGTAGCAGGGAAGTTAAATCAACGACGATTAAAACATTATTCAGTAACGAACGGGCATATGTATGTTGATATATTAGAATATGAATTATTCTGTGTCTGGGATATCAACGAAAGACAGATTATCGCGGGAGGGGAGTTTAGAATAAAGCGGGTCTGCGAATAAATACATCTATCGGATGAGAGAAAGGATTGAAGAAGTCATTGGCCAGGACGTATCAAAGACTTGATATGTTCTAATATGTCTAAACCAATAGTAGCAGCGAAATGAAAACAACGACGATTAAACCATTATTCAGTAACGAACGGTATTCAGTAACGAACGGACATATGTATGTTGATATATTAGAATATGAATTAGTCTGGGTCTGGGATATCAACGAAAGACAGATTATCACGGGAGGGAATTTAGAATAAAGCAGGGCTGCGAATAATTGCATCTATCGGATGAGAGAAAGGATTGAAGAAGTTATTGGTTACGCAATATTCGGCGCTTTTTCTTCTTACGGTTCGAAGTCGTGGTGCGGAAAAAAATGTTATTGGGATATATAAGTAGAGCCAGAGATTAGATATCGCTATTGGGATATATCGTTAGAGTCAGAGCTTACATATTGTTATTGCGATAGTTAAAAAATATCAATATTTGACCGATATATTGATAATTAATCCAGCCCTAATGTTCACTATTGAAAATGAAGTATGTACCATTTACGGTTCATTTACAGGGACACTCAACAAAATTCTGTTACATTACATTAAATTATATTCTCATATGTGGTCTTCATTTTACGGATCTCTAATATGTACGATTATATGGCATGTTCGCAATTGAAAATGAAGTATGTAGCATTTACGGTTCATTTACAAGGACACTCAACATAATTCTGTTACATTACGACCTACGGAGAAAAAATCGTTTGCGGCGTATTTTAATGCTATTACGCTATTTAAAACATATTGAATTTTATATGTTTTCACGGAAGTGTACTACAAGTCGCTTGCTGTAGAATCTGATATGCACAGTGGCGCCAACTTTTGAAAAATATTGTGTGGGCTAAACCCTTTTTTCACCCCTCTGCAGAGAAATGGACTGAACTCTGCTTGCGCATGCGTACTATTTTGTTTTTCTTTTTAAGATGTATTTCTATTCAGTCAGTCATCTTTCCCCCTTTGAAAATGAACGCGTGTGTGTTCGAAAGATCTCGGGTTGCAATAAATAATATTATTATATGTTTGAGTCACCTTTTAAGTAGTTATAACTTATAAGTATGTTATATTGTTTATTAATAACAAGGGAAAATTTCCTTCACGACACTAGTGTTTAATACAGTGTTTTGACTCTATTATATAAATTCTATCGATCACATACAGGATTAAACAAGATATCTAAAGTACACTTTCGTTTATTGACGGAAGTTGCTGAATGAGAATTTTCAACTGTGCTATGCGTTTAATTAAATTAACTTTTAGTGTACCATGCAGCATACATACAAATCTATAGATCATATGCAGGGTTGCACATAAAAAAAAACATCGTATATTTTACCAACTATTGATGGTAATTGCAGAAATTGGATTTCCAAATGCGTTATGCGTTTTCTAAATTGTTTATTTAGACATCATAATTCTAAATGAACTGTAAAGTTTCGGTACAGTATTCCGAAAGTGTTGGAAAGTGTTTCATAGTCTATGATTTTTCGTTCTTCTTATTTTTTTTTTTTATTGTGTATTGTATCTTGTGCTATTTCATGTAGCTTTTCTTTTTTTATCTAATGCCCATAAAGTTACTGCGCAAGGGATCGATTTACAAAGCTGGGGTCCCCGTTCACAAATGCTTAGAGGGGGGGGGGGCGGCTAGTCTTAGCGAGATTCTTCTTCAGTGCAAGATAGAGCAAGGCACAGCGTGCTAGCGTATTGGCCCAGCCTTGCTTTTTCTAGCACTCTGTGCCTTGCTCTATCTTGCACTGACGAAGAATCTCGCTAGTAGATTCGAAACAGCTGTTTGCAGCTTTTTACGTATTATTTGTGCATTTTTAAACGTTGTTTTTCTGCTTTTTAATCACTATTAACTTTAATAATTATATTAAATTAAAAATATCCATTACAAATTAAATTTGATAATCATTAATTTATTTTTAAATAATTATTTCACAATTATGAAATTTAAATGAGTAGATGTTTTAGAATAAATTGTGCGGTGCTGATTATCTTTTCCTATGCAAGTCCATATATCTGGAATGATAAAGTATGTAACAACTAATAATACATTTTCCGCTGACCAAGCTGCAATTATTTAAGATATTAGGAGGCTCTGCCGCCTACAAGCTAAGCTCATCAACATCCAAATAATCTGACGAGAACAGGAACAGGATTAAATAAGAATTAAAAATACAATATATTTTTAAAGTGATAAAGATAAAAGAAATTCACTATAATGAAGTAATTAAATATGGATGTTTTAGACAAAACATATACAATGTTATGAAAATACAATATGAAAACAATAAAATGTAGAATGAAATGTAAAATTCCATCAGATGTTAAAACTGTAACAGATTTTGGACAATAATTGAAAAACCTTCAGCAGCATTTGGAGAGCCCTGAAAATCAGGGTTCTGCATCCGTGCCCGAATGCCCTGTGTTAAATCAGGCACTGACTGCGCACTTTATATGAAGCTTGATTATTTAGTTATTTTATGCAAAGTTTTCTTGTATTATATAAAATATAATTATTTAATTATACAGAAATGTATAGTTCGATCAGAATATAATCATAGTTCAAAAGATCGTCAAAGAAAAAATGAATTAAATTATATATTTTTATACGTTCTTATCAGTAATTTTCAGACATTGCCAATGCATATAATATTAAAGTGAAAATATTTCTACATAAATAGACTCCTTATTTTTGTTTACTACCTGAAAGAATGAATACTGAAATGAAAAAAAAAATAATAAGGGGACTCTGTGCTGAATGGTCAAAGCACCAGTCTGCTAATCGCTTGCGAGCGTAAGAGTTTGTGGGCTCGATTCCCGCTGGTTCCATTGCACGCGCACTTTGTGTGGAACTCCCAGGGTGTATTTCTCTTGTGTTCCTTGTTGTCTCTTGTGCTGTGTTTCTCTTGTGAATATTTCCTTGTGCTGTCTTGTCTCCGACTTATAAGCGGGCTCTCATGTCAAGCACACAAGTCGTATGTTTGTTATTCAATAAATAAATAAAATAAAAAAATAATAGTTTTTTTTTTTTTTTTTTTTTTTTTTTTTGAAAAAGAAATTCCTAGTTATTGAGCAAAGACTTTCATAAAACCATCAATTTCCATTTCTATGTCATTAAGCGTTATTTTCCCCCTCTCTGAATAGATTTAATATACTTTTCAACTGTGATAAAAGCCATTATCTGAAAGATAATAATAGAAGATTTTTGTTATTTTTAAATATAACTTACAAAAAATTAATTTAAAAGCAAGGGTAAATATTATTGCTATACTCTTATATTTCATGTTTGCAACGTGACATGTAAACGATTGTTTTGTTATCTATGATTCAGTCTCATAATGTGATATATATTTTTTATTTATTCTGATTTGAAAAATTGTTCAGGTCGTAAGTCTGTCATTCAACTTAAAGAAGTTGATTGAAAAAAAGCTGAATTTATTAATTCGCAAATGAATATACAGGCTTTCTTCAATACCATTACCATTTAATAACATGTTTTTTTGAAATGTATAAATATTTAAAACAGTAAATTTTTGGTAGCTTGGCAGCATCAGTGATTCTTTTCTGAAGAATGGGCTGAAACTCAGACTCATTCGCATGAGGAAGCTCTTAGAGGGAGTTTCAAGAGGCAAAACGATATATGATATGGAATACACTGTGCAAACGTAAGATTTTCTTTTGATAATTACTTAAATTTTACTTTAAAACTTATTAATTGTGGGAAAATGTTTAACCATGTCGCTCTCGAGTTATAAAAAAATAAATCATTATGTGTATTGATATACTTAAAATACTGTTCAAAATTGTATAGGAGATTGTTCAGTACGAGTGGATCGAAAAGTTCTTGGCCTGACAAAGAAAACATACGATTTTTCACAAAATTTCATTTTATTTTCCAACGTAGTCCTCTTGCAACTCATTTTGACCAACGATTTTCCAACTTTTTAATACCTTCAGTATTATAAGTCTTATCTAACTCCGCAAAATAAGTGGGGATCACAGCTTTGACCTCATCATTTAAAATGAAAATCGTCCACCGTGCCATTTCTTCAGGTTAGGGAAGAGGAAGTAATCACTGGGAGACAAATACGGCGAATACGGCGCATGTGGAAGCATTTGAAAGTGTATGGAGTATTGCAGCAACAACCAGGTGTGCGCAGCCGCATTGTCGTTCTGAAAGAGCACTTTCTTTTTGGCCAGATGTGGGCGATTAGTCTGAATAGCTCTCTTCAGTTGGCCCATTAGCGAAGCGTACTACTGTCCGGTGATGGTCCTGCCCTTTCCCAGGTAATCTATGAGCACCACACCATGTGAATTCCAGAAAACCGTAGCCATATCTTTTCCAGTGGATAGAACTGTTTTCGCTCTTTTGGCGCACTCTTACCTGCTCCTACCCACAGTTTAGATTGCTGCTTCGTCTCGTTTCATCTACTGTTATAAAACGTTGAATAAAATCAGCGGAATTGCATTTAAAGAAGGCCAAACACTCCTGGGAAATGTTCATTCTTTGACGTTTTTAGTCGTCGTTCAACAAACGCGGCACCCATTGAGCGGAAAGCTTTTTCATACCCAGAACATCGTGAAGTGCACACGGTCTAGTGAAATGTTTGCAATATCAGCCAGTTCGCGTATCTTCAGTTGGTAAAAATTCAATACGGTATTGTGAATTTTTGAGACGATTTCGTCAGTCGTAGCGGTTTTGGACGTCCTAGACGTTCATCATCTTGAATGGATGTCCGACAACATTTAAATTCGGCAGCCAACTTTTTTATCGCCAAGTACGAAGGGAAGCATCCTTTAAAGTGGAATGTAGCTTTTTTCGTATGTTCGTGGGGGTTAAACCTTTTATAACAAAGTATTTTATGACAGCTCGAACTTCAGTTTTATTCATTTTTAGACAATATCAAAACGTTTTTATTTTATTTTATTGCCAAGCAATCACCAATAAACTCGCGTGTCTGAAACTGCGCAACATGCCATCTAAAGGATCTTACTTTACAAAAATGATTGTCATTTGGTCATATTTGTGCCATCTCTGTGTCAGGCCGAGAACTTATCAAACTACCCTATTGTTCTATGAGATTGCTCAAGACTTTGTTATTTGTTTAGCATGATCCTACGAAGTAAAATTCGAGGAATATCGCATAGGGGCTATGACTGAAGGGTTGAAAATGCATCTGCATTTAGAGGAATTGAAGAAATTAGACAGTAGATTCTAATGATAAATTTCTTCTTTAACATTTTACACTATTATAAGTTATATTTTAAGAAATTGTCATTACTAAACTGACAAAAATCAAACATATAAAAGTATAGCTAATTTGGATGAAAATCTCGAAAGCATTTCAGGAGATAATATTTCCTTGAATCGAACATACATATATTTAGTTTTCTCGGGACAACTTAATAAGTGGCATTTAGCAGCATACCTGTCTTCAGTTTTGACTGGCTAATAGTTATTCAATTTAGCGATTGGAACTGTCCTGACAGATCAGTGAAATCGCAATATTTAAATTCTAATAAAAGATTTTCTAATAAATCAATAAGATTTAAATTCTAATAAATCAGTAAATTGAATATTCTGTTCTATAAAGTTCCAATAATTAACAACATAAACTTGACGAGCACTTGAATAGAAATACGGTGAAAACTTCAATAATATCATCTTTTGTATATTAGTTTGTTTCCATATAGAACTAATAAAGAATCAAATGCACGAACACTTATCTATGATGTACTACATCTTAGTTGGTGCAAGTCTCGGAATGCTGATGACTAATGATACAGCGAAACAGGTTTTTAAGACCGAAACCGAATTTCGGTAATCTTCCTATTTTCGGCAGAAAACAAAAACGAAAATATCCAAAAAATTTTCTCTAAGTAATTAATACATACATAAATATAGGTAATTATTAATTAATGATACGTGGCCCACGTTGGATCTCTGTGCCTCTGACCAAAACTTTATATTTTCATATAAAATCAAATGCTGCTAATTCATCAACGACTCAAAATGATTTTCCAATTTAGCGAATTTCATGCAATTAAAAAATGTTTCAATACACATATCTGGATTTATTTTTTATAATAATTTTTGTAAATGATCATCTTTTATACTAGGACTTTCTCAAGGAGTGTTTGAAACACTTCTGTATTTTCAAAATAAAAAAATTATATTACTGTTAAGTTTGCAGCTTTTAATGTGCACGTGAAAAACATCTTCAAAGTTTAGTCCTATATGCATTGTTTGCTTTATAATTTGCACTCATGTCTGGCGTCAGTTATGACTGATAGACAGTGAAGCTCGTAGCAATAAATAAAGAGTGTCTTATTTGAGCAGATACAGATCCAATCAACGAGCAATGTTGAAAATTTCTTATGGCAGAAGCGAGATTTCTGGAACACAGATAGTTTCTGTCCGGCCGAATTTTCGACAGCATTTCATTCGGCGAAACTCAAATTTTGGGCCGAAACCAAAACCAAATTTTTGGTCGATCTCTATTGATGAAACTTCTCCAGTGTTGATTTCAACGAGCTACAGGATTTCCTCCAAGAAAAATTTTAAAGTTAAATGACCATCCGTTCTTACCATTCCCATCATTATCTACCCTTTTGTCGCTGTTACGTTTTCACTGCTTTTAATAAGTAATGAAAAATGCTCTTTTTCATTTCATTTATTAGTTTCAAATTACTTGAAGTGATTTTTAGCCTATTTGTACACGTAGTTACTGTTAAAAATTTTTTCCATTCCACAAGTTTTGTTACATGAGAATTGTGAAAAAACTGTTAAAAAAAATTTCCGGATTTTTATACATTATATGTTTTAACGATCTCAATATACCGCCACCTGATTGAAATTTTGTAGAAAATTGCTAAATTTCACTGTTTGAAAGTGATTCAAATATTATTTCTCTTTAAATAGTTACTAAATTTGTAGTTTTGTCTTTTACAGCATATACTCGACCTTTGGATCCGATATGTATAGTTTCTTCCAAGGAAATCAAATAGGTAGATATGGATTTATTTTCTTTAAAAATACATTTACACAAACATCAAAAAGAGTTTAAAAGTAAAAGCTACTAATATCCTTTTTTTCGCACTTTTTTTTCTTTAACATTCTCAAAAGTATAAAAAAATTTTGTTTTTCTAGCTATGCTCAAAAGAACTTTACATCTGAAAGATATTCTATTAGATATTTCAGATTAAGTAAAAAGAGGTGAATATCACTGAAATAAACTTGATAATTACTTCATGGGCTTGTGTATTGAAAACATCCTAAAGGATTTAATTATATTAGTAAAATGGATATAATTAAAACATTATGATGAAGTCACTTATAAAGTATCGTTATTAAAACACTGTTTTAAAGCATATTTAAACTTTTCAATGTATATTTGCCACTTTCAAAGAAATAATGTATTTAAAATATCTAATTAAAAAATTTTAATGTATTTGATTCAGTCTAAAAAAAAATAATTTGAATGAAATAAATTTGTATCAGTTAAATAATTCGTTCTATCTATTATTTAAAAATAACAAAAAAAAAAAAAACTGGTCTGCAACCAAACAAACTGTACAAGGTTTATTGATCGTTTTTTATAGGCTTTTATTTTTACTCACTGAAACCGGGAAAAATATTTAAAAAATTCTATCACGCTAGGTTTTCTTGCAAAATTCATGTTTTGGTTTAATTAAGCGTAATGAAGCTGAATTTTTTTTTTCTTTTCAGACCTGTGCAATGTTAAGAATAACAGTTTAATCCTTAACTGGCATCGTGAAATTTTTGTGCGCAACTGGCATAATGGTACATTTCGCCATTGGCTAGTATTTGAATTTTTATTTTAAAAAAAAATGGTATTTTTGTAACGACTGTATTTGTCAATTGAACAAGTCAGTACATATATCACTTATATATGTGATTATTTTTATCTGAATCTCACTGATTGATGAAGAAAGTACACGAACAGAAAAATACGTCGGGACGAAATGACACCACATACACAGTTAAGGGTTAATTATTTTATCAAGCAAACATTTAAATTTATTTATTAATTTATTTATTTTTGAATTGAAAATTTTCTTTAACATTACTAATACTTCATTTTAAAATGCACTTTTTTAGTCATTTCTTTGGGAGCTCTTCAGTCATGTCCAGTTAATAGCAGATCTATTCCAAGGTAAGAAGAATCGTAATTTAAAATAGAAATCCATAATATTTTTTTCATATGATGGCATGTAATGATCTCCCCCCCCCCTCCCCCCCCCTGAATCCCTATTCAATATTTGACTTTATTTTTGTCTACTTGATTTTAGATTTATGACATTGTCTACATTTGGGTGGAAAATTGGCCATGAATTAGCGCATGGTTTTGATTTGTTGGGTGAGTATTAAAAATAGAAATACTAAAATGTATTATGCACGTGTGATTTTGAAGAAAGCATTAAGTTCAGATTTCCTTTGCGCATTCCTTGGTTTTAAAATTATATTAGTGTTTTATTCATCAATTAATACAGTTGGTTCTCTGTTTAAAGACTTTCAAGAAACCTCGAAAAATCGTCCTTAAATAGAGATCGCCCTTAAACAGAATTTGTGGAAAAATAATATTTGAAAGACATTTCCCTTCACATTTTACAGGCTTAAGACTGTCAATACATTTCTCAATATATTGGTGTGTTTAGAAATGTTTTATATATTTATTTAAATTTATTTTATGTTTCCTTTCTTTCTTTTTTTTTATTGATACAGATATAATACTACATATTTTTATTGCACAAATACAAATTGCATTAATTATACTGCACACAAGAAAATCATACGTTACTTACAGTACAATAAAAATATTTATAATACATTTAATTAAACAATGTTACTTACAGTAGAATAAAAATATTTATAATACATTTAATAAAACAAATTAAGCTTTTAAAAAATCGAAAACCGTAGGCTGTTTCAATGGTGGTCTAGTTTTTAGTACCCTTGCTTCAAGCTTCTCAAGAAGGTTGAATGAGTCATCTTCCATATTTGATGAAACAATGTACTGGCGAAGAATATCCAGAGCAGAATTCGCATCTCAGTAAGAAAGAGGTGGTGTCTCACTTTCTATATCATCAGCTTCATCACCATCTTCTGCATCTGAAGTTACATTTTCATTTGCGATGTCTTCATAAATTTGATCTAAATTTATGAAGTCGGTTATTAAAAGATCTTTGTCAAAATCGATAATATTTTTAGGGGCGGGAAGAGAAAATTAATCATCACATTGCAACAATTGCACCCTTCTCCTTCATATGTACTCATCTGAATTGCAAGAAACCCTGTTTTTCTATCAAAGAAAGTTCCCTCGTTTAACATGTTTAAAAGGATCGGGAGGAAAAACTATGTGAAAATCGTCGTTAAATAGAAACAATTTCGTCTTTAAATAGAGATTTCTTTACTTTAAAGAGTATTGATCGTATGAGAGTATGAGATCGTGAAATATAGTCCTTAAATAGAGATCGTCATTAAGTAGAGCGACGTTAAACAGAGAGACGACTGTAATTGCAATAATTATCGAATTCTAGAGATAATAAATTGAATAATCGGGTTATTTTCATCGTACAGGTTTAGCCTAAGTGATTCATCGGGTTTCAAAAGACTGTTTATTTAAAAGTATACAACATACAAAGATGGGTGATACATGAAAAGATACATACACTCACCAAGTTTCTGGTACATACTACAAATGTTCAATATGTGCGCCCTTAGTCACCCGGTACACATCCCAGTGGTAATCCAGTTCCGTCTATACGTTTAATAGCATGTTTCTGTAAATGTCCGTCACAGCAGCAGTGATGCGTTCCAGCACGCGAGCCACGAGGCGGGCTTTTAAACTTGGTGAGTGTATGTATCTTGTCATGCATCATCCGTGTTTGTAGGTCATGTACTTCTCAATGCACAGTGTGTTGAATCCTGATGGCTCATTTAGGCTAACAATGTATTTTCATAAATTTTATCTAAAAGATGTCTTATATAATCTTTCGAAAATCCTTCTCTCAAAATTTGTTCATGCTTCCTATAACAGTAAGTTGAAGTTTATGCAACGTTTTTTGCAGTTAAATTAATTAATTTAATTATAAATAATCATAAAGATTGGTGATTTTGATAACATAGAAAAGGTTAACTACGACGCTAATGATGTTTTGAAGTTTTGAAACATCATGTCCTTGATGTTAATTGGAAACGGTTTTGAAAAAAAGAGCAAAATATCGTCAAAGTTTTCAATACAGATGATCAATTGACAGTTTGTTCTATTTTTTTATTAATAGGATTGCTTAATTCCCTCTTTTTTTAATTTTTTTGACTCTTCGAATATTTTCTTTCACTACTTGGGGAATAAATTGTACAAAGGGAGGGTTGTCGTAGATAGATCTGAATGAGAAAGAAAACACAGTTTCTTTCATTAAAAAATGTGTTCATATTCATAGCTCCTAGTTCATCTGGTGTATAATTTTTAAAGAATGTTTAAATGTTAGTTGCAGTATTTTTTCAAGTTTGAGAATTAAACCTAGTTAGTAATATATATATACATATATAGGTATATAACCATTATAAAATATTACAAATTATCATCTATTTTAAATATATGAGTTATAAATTAAGTTTCAAGACAAGATTCAAACATTATATATTTTAAATTTGGAACAATAAATTATTAAATGAAGTAATTATAAATAAAGATTTAAGACAAGATCCAAACATTTATAAATGAAATTTTAAATAAGATTCAAACATTATAATTTTTAAATTTGGAAAAAAAAAATAATTTGAAGAGGAAGTTGAATGCAGAAAAAATATTGGAAAATAGAAATATTTGACATATGTAATCAAACTTTTTGTAAAGATCAAAAATGATCAGAAAAAAAAATGAAATCACTGATAGTACCATTAAACCTATTATCCAAAATGCAGTATTTCAAAGTGGAAAATACATAAATTCAATAAGAACAGTTACAAAAGGAATGCAAAAAAGAGAACGAGACATAAATAAAAATTAAACTTATGACATGAAACTCGACTTCAGGAGTAATATTTCGACATCGTAATTAAAGTACAGTTTATTTCTGAAAGAGAGAAATAGGAAGCAATAGATATGGGGCATTCTCACAATCTTTTGACTTTCATGTCTCCGAATAATAATTTTTATTTAATACACTTTTTTGTGTGTTTTTTTTATTTCATATACTTGGGAACATCCCATTGCATGATTGCACAACAATATTAACGAGATAAATAAGTTTTGGACGATGTTGGGGGTCCAAACACCTGGAAAACTCCTATACCGTCCCGTGTCCCTGATGCTCATTTTTAAGTTTGGAGCTGTCTGGATAAAATTGTTTCAATAAAAATAATCCAATGTAATTTTTTTCTGAAACTCGAACTAACGTTTTATATAAATAAGTAGCTAAAAATTAGCCTGCACACATGTTTAGGGTTGTTATTATTTTTTAAACTCTGTCCCTAGGTTTTAGATTTTTTACCATCCCTCTTCTAAAATTATACAGAAAAGCACTTCAGATGCAGCCAGAGAATTTTTTTCAAGTTTTTTCTCATGCAGAAGTATGCTAGAGAAATAATGTCTAAAATGCTTTGGCAGGAAATTTACAGTAGAATTTAAATCAGCATTTAAATATCAATTTTAAGCGTCGTGGCTTTATTGGCAGTCTCACCGTCCCCAAGGTTTATTCCTGCACTTTTCGAGGTAAATTAAAAAAAAAAATTAATCCAATGTTAACAACTGTTTCTAAAAATCAATGAACATTGTGGCTATCACCTAGTCTTAACATGATTTTCCTAAAAATAGGTGGTAATTTTCCTTACCGTTCCATCCTTACCGTCCCTTTTTTCCAATACCATCCCCCTTTTTTACCTTACCGCCCCTTCTTTAACACCCCTTTAAGACAATGTTATACAAAAATTCTGTATTAAAAGTACTACATTGTTATTATTTAGTATTTGAATGTCCTGTGGGTATTATGCAAATTCATTATAAGTAAAAATTTAGAAGAAAATAAAAAGTTATAGGGGTAAAATGGTACCAAAAAATGAACTCGCAAGTTTAACTTAAACCTCAGTTAAATAAAAAAAAAATTCGCTGCTGATCATTTTTTCTTTATTTTGAATCATTAAGGCATTCGTCTATCAGATTAAAATGTTATTTTAGCAAGTTTAATTTTGTCAGATTTTTCCCCCCAAAAGTCAAAAGATTGTGAGAATGCCCCATATATACTGTAATGTATGCATTAGCTTTCTTTTTAGATGCATAATCAGATTCTTTCTTTTTTTTCTTTTACAGTAAATTGCATTTTTATTTCTGATGATAACGTAGAAAATATGAAGAATAAAATGACTTTGAAATAGAGCCTACTTTTGGTTAAACTAAAATAAAACAGAGCAACATAATATAAATAAGAAAATATATCTGAAAAAAATATTTTCGAAATATCACTCTACTACCAAAATAATCCTATTTCATTCTTTTTTATGGATGCATACATAAATTAACTTGCAATAATGTTTTCAAAGCATAAAACCTCCTAAAATGGAATCTGTATTTTATTTAAAACACCTGTCTTCATTTTTTTGTTATTAAAATTCTTCAATAAAGTAACGCCAATAATAATAATAAAATATTTTTTAAAGCATTGGATGGTGCAACAGGTCGTAATTGGACATGGTGGCCGTTATCAGTAACAATGCATGCGAAAGCAAAAGCAGATTGCTATCTGAAGTTTTACTCAAATAAACGAGACTTAACAGTTGACAAGGTAAGTCATAAACCTGATTCATTATAATCTTTTGTGATAGGAATATGTTTGAATTGAATACTGTCGCATTTACCTGTAATAATACACACTTTAATATTTAAATTTTATCAAACATTCGTCTTAGAATAGTAGACTAATTTGTATGGTCTCTGACTAAAATTTCTGTCTCTCATTTAGTTTTTGTGTCTGTAAGCTTGAAATGAATAAAACTTCATTACTAGCAGTCATGAAACTATATGACTATAAGAGAGAAAAAAAATGTGGATTTATCTATATCATAAAGCAAAAACATGTCCGTGAGAAATTATGGCATCATATTGACGGTTGGAATACACGAACAATAAATTTCGCTTTCACTGCAATTTCTTAACTTCTAAACATCACGAAATTTCAATTTTTATAGGGAAAAAAATTCAAATGGAATTTGTTTGAAAACTATATCTTAAGTTACTAATTTTTAAATGGTTTTAAAAGTAATTTTCAAGCATGATTTTAATAAAAAATGTTGCAGTCCGATTACAAAATATTAAAACGTTTGCACTTAAAACTGTATGAGTAGTTCAGTGTTTTTCCCGCTAATATTCAATAACGAAATTAAAAATTCATCAATAAATAAATAAAATAAGAATTTAACAGACATGTAATGGAACTACACGCTTAAATCAGTAAAATTATCAGTAAAAAGGCTAACTAGCAAAATCTTTGACGATTTCTTCGGTTATTAACTCCAGGCATGCGGCTAATAGGAAAATATCACTCTTAATAAATTTCAAAACTCTATTAGAATACATTATTAATATTTTTCATATAAAAATGCTTTTTGATGTTCTTAGCGGGAAATCTAAAAATATATATATATTAAATGTAAAAAATCTATTAGAACATAATGAAGAGAACTAATATTTTCCCCAACTGGATTAAATCATATTCAAGGTTGGAGTAGCACAGTTGAAGTTTATTTCAACAGAGCGAAAAATGCCCAGAGCAGGAATCGAACCTGGATACTTGGCGTGCCGTGCCAATGCTTTACCTGTTAAGCTATCCGGACGATACCTGGCTGACATAATTCACTCTTATTTGTTGGACATGGCTACGAACTGCAGCGCTAGTTTCTTTCAGGTATCGTCCGGATAGATTAACAGGTAAAGCATTAGCACAGCACGCCAAGTATCCAGGTTCGATTCCTGGTCTGGACATTTTTCGCTCTGTTGGAATAAACTTCAACTGTGCTACTCCAACCTTGAATATAAAATAATCTATTAGAATTTTCAATTTAAAAAATGGTTTTATATTTTGTAACTCGGGAAGCCAAGGTTGGATTCCGTAGTATTATTTATAGTCCATTGTTTGAGTAATATGTTTAGTGGTTGAAATTGTAAACTGCTTCTTGTCAAGCAAATAGCAGAATAGTTAAAAAATTCTTACAGTGAACGGCATAGAATTCCAAGCTCAGATCTCGCGTAAAGCATACGTTGAAAAAAGTATTTGAAGCCAATTATGCTTTAAAAAAAGGCTTGTAATGTAAAATTTTAAATTTAAAATATTTATGTAAATTTATACTTACCTTAAATTTTTCATCCAACTAGGCTATAAAATCAACATCGCTGAATGAAGATTTATGTGACAGTCAAGGCATTTTACTTGCACATAGGGTAAGTAAATAAAATACAAATATTCAAACGACAAACTAGAATCTTGCAATAATATTTTTGAAGAAAATCATAACATTACTTGAATGTTAATTTTAAAATAAATAATAATAATAAAAAGGGGATCAAATAAAAAAGTTATTGTTTGTTGAATTATACTTTTATCTATCTAAAAGATTACTTCTATCAGCCTAGTTTCATTTAAGATCAGAATGTTTTCTCTGAATTAAAACATTTAAGTATTTGATGATACAAGTATACGTGACATCCACAGTTCCTATCTAGATACAGTCTGAAACAGTGGTGAATTCAAGAGATGGGTCTGGGAAGACTCTCCCACTGCGAAAGATATTGATTTTACTGTTTTTAGGTGCGTTCGTAATTATATAAATACGTAGCACCTATAGTTGTCGTTCAGTTCGTCTGTCCGTCTGTCCGTCCGCATATAACAGAGCAAAACCTACCCAACCGAAAGGTATGAAATTTTAAATATATAATTGTTGCAAAATTTTGTCGAGCCATTTCAAATTTTATGAAAATCGGATGTATAGTTTAATTACAGGGACAGTCAAAAGTTTCCGTTATATTACGGGGAATGGGAAAAAATTATTGCAATTGCATTTTTTAATGATGTTACAGACTATGCACTTATGAAGTGCTAAAAAATATACATTCAGTACAATATGGGTTAAAAAAATAATTATAAAACTAGTTATAGTACGAACGCACCTCATTTGCCACGTTTGACGAGCAATTTCCAACTTGTTTAATGTTCTAGAAGTTTAATTTAGCCTCCGAACCCCATACTTCATAACCCCTATCCGTAGCTGCAGAAATCTCTCACAGGAAAAAATGTCTGAATTCAACACTGTTCTGAAGTGCAGCTTCTTTATGATGATGTCCATATTAAATGTGTTATTATAGAGCTATTAGACGATGTAACTGACTGTTAATTTGGTTATAAGGCGGATGCCATCCGTAAACTGTTATGTTAAAACTATGTTCTTTGATCTCAGTTATGCGACTGATCAGTCTAGTCTTAAATAGCTCTATAACTTTATAAAAAGAAAAGTGCCCAGTTAAACTGATGGCATTGAGCTCACAGGCTATTTGAACTAATTGTATATTATACTCAAATTAAAAAAAATAATGCCCCTCGAAAAATAAATTAATGTGGGGGGGATTAGATGCCCCCCCACCCGTTTCCGTTCTTTATACTTAACCAATGAGCTTCTAAATGTCATAAGGGAAGCGCCTTATCGAAGTAAGCCGGTATACCAAATTTGAAGTTAATCGGATAGAAAAACCCATTTATCTAAATTAAGGGGGCATCAGCCCCCGTTCCCCCTTTTAGACTTAAACAATAAACTTTCAAATTTAATCAGGGAAGCGCCTTATTAGAATTAACCGGTATACCAAATTTGAAGAAAATCTGATAATTCTGCATGGAAACCCATTTATCTAAGTTAAGGGGGGGGATTAGCCTCCCGTTCTCCCCCCCTCTTTATACTCAACCAGTGAACCCCCAAAAGAAAGCGCCTTATCAGAATGAACCGAGAATTTTTTTTTTTGAAGCAAATCGGATATTTCTATCAAGAGTTATCGCGTTACGTACATACATACATACATACATACAGGACCGGCGGGTACATTAGCTCTTAGGCTTTGATAGCTTGTGAGCTAAAAAATGCTCTACAACGTACAAAAAAAAAAAAAAAAAAAAAAAAAAAGATTGTATAAATTCTGTGACATTTTTAATTACGTATTGGATTTATATCACTGTGATCAGTATTATTTGATAAATAGTAATGAAATCAGTAATACCTAGCCTTGTATCAAGTACTTAAATTATAATAAGTAGCTACAAAAAATCCTAATCCTTTAATTAGAATAAATTTTTCTAAAGCATAGGACATAGGCAAAGTACGAGAGCACACTTAAATTTTTGAGATACGACTAAAGGGTACAAGTTAAACTTACCCACTGTTATTAAGAGGGTTCGAAGTAGTTCCTTTTAAGACCATTGAATTTTCCAAAGATTAAATGCTTCAAGTCATCTATCTCTTGGAATAGATGGGAAATATGCTATTATACTCGTAGCTCCTCTCATCTTCGGAATAAAAACAACGCCCACTTTAATTTTTTTTAGATTAAAAAATAGCCGAGGAGTCTCAGATGTCAAGATCTGGAGAATAGGGTGAATGTTCTATTCCTTTTATCCTTTATTTCTTCAAGAAATTCGACTGTAATCCTTGCTGATTGAAAAGATGTATTATCATGAGTCCTCTAACATTCATCACTTGAAAATTTTATTAATTAATGGACTTTTAGTAAGACACTTAGTGGTGTACTAGTTAGCTGTAACTATCTTATGTCCCCCTAGTTTTATAACTTTGAGCAGCCCTTCACTTCTGAAGAACACGGTATACATTACTTTTTGCATTGCTCGTTGTCTTTTCACCATTGTTGGTTGGCTTTCTTCAAAGACCCATACTTTACTTTCTTGACGTGTTGGAAGGTCAGAAAAAGTTATATATGTCTCCTCACAAGTTATGTTTTTACAAATAATGCTTTGCCACAATCATTAAATGATTTTTTAGGTTCTTTACTGATTCTGACATGCTCCGATTTTTACAGTTCTGTTAAATTATATGGGGCCCAACGACAAACAATTTTTTTTTCAGTTCTTCGTGGTTAATTTTATTTATAGCTGCGGATCCAACGTTAAGTTTCTTCTGCATCATTTGGAACAGCGATTAACATCGATTAAAAATTTTCGTAAGATCGATACATTTTCTGAGACTACTGCTGACAAAGGTCATCTATCTTCATACAGGAGAGGTCATTTACACCTCTTGTAAATTTTATAAACCATCCGAATACAATGACACGAAATGGAGATTCATTTCCGTATGCTAATTGTAGACATTGAAAGCATTTTTCTTGATTTAGCCCTACTTTAAAATCATCGAAAATCGTAGTTGGCTAATGCTTTCGTGTCAACTCTACTTTCTCTTCTTTCAAAATTTACTCTACGATAGCTAAACTGCATTTGTTACCACAAATTATCGTCTGCGGACATAAAAAAGTTACAATTTAAATGTACGTCCAATATATATATATATATATATATATATATATATATATATATATATATATATATATATATATATATTGGCTCATATCCTCTGCCCTTGTCTCAAAAATTTCAGTGTTACATTTAAAATTTTCGCACAAAAATTTTACTAGCTTGTTTCACATTTTATTTTACTCAATCGTTATAGTAAAATAATACATTTCATTTAAATATTCTTTAGACCTTAAATGTTAGTTTTAATTTAGAAAGTCACAAAATGTTTTTTATATAAATTTTTAAATAATTCCAAGCGGTTTAATAATTAATTTTACGAATAAGAATTAACAAAAATTCGTATTATTTCCAGTCTTTTTGAAGGTTTGGGTGCTCATCCTATCGATTTTTTAATTTTCGAGAACGACAGAGTTTGATTGTAGAGATGAATTCAGAAGATGCACTGTTGAGGGAGGGAGGATGTTCCTCACAGCCGTAGAATTACCAGAGAAAAATGTCTGACAAAATTTACAGCGAAAAATGTCTGAATTTAACACTGTCCGGTGAAAAATTTTCTATATGGATTTTACGCTTTGTTTGTAACACACTGAAGCATGTTTAACTGAAGACTTATGTGCTTTAATCCTTAAATACCGAGTGTTGCCTTTTGACAACATACCCAATTTAGGCTTTTAAAATACTATTAGAATAATATTTAAGCTATAATGCCTAATGTGGCCAATAAAATACAT
Organism: Maratus speciosus; assembly: GCA_963932465.1. Lineage (NCBI taxonomy): Eukaryota > Metazoa > Arthropoda > Arachnida > Araneae > Salticidae > Maratus > Maratus speciosus. Next base: position 234,859,120 of record OZ010788.1, read on the forward strand.
TCTGAAAATATTATTAAATCGATTTTCAACATGTAGATGGCAACACTTGTGCTGTTTAAGAATAAAGATAGATTTTTTTTTCAAATGCTGCTACATGTTCTTTTTGTTTTGTTTAGAAGCTTGCGAAATACCCTATTTTGTTCTGCCGTGAGCAAGTAAAATTTATTTCTTATGATAGCTCTAAATTACCTGTGTGTTTAATATTATAGAATTTTATCAGAGAAAATTATTTTTTCAATTAAAGACCAGTATTACCGATTAGTAGCAAACTGTTTCTTAGCCGTAAACCATACTTAAAACGAAATATGATTTTTTTAAGTACTTTTCCCACATTTAAAAAATGAAAGCCGAAAAACATTATTAAAATGATTTTTGAAAGATTAGGCATTTAAGGGTTAAACTTAGTCAGTGTTTAAGATAGTTAGATATCAGTGGTTACGCCTGGTAAGCTGCGCTATCTAAAGGATGAACCATCAATAGTTAAAGTATATAAAAATTTAAGCGGTTATTGAATCATTTAAAGAATAGCTTCGTGTAAAAGCCGAGACGAGGTCAGATTTTTCTGCATTGGATTTAATAAACTGTGTTCTAAATTAATTCTAAATATGACTGAAAAAAAAGCACGTTACTCACTCATTCATTTATGCTATTTTACAGGCTTACTTACGACACTTGTCCCAACATTATGATGACCGAGTTTTGCCTGGTATACCACTGACAAGTAAAGAACTCTTCTTTGTATCTTATGCGCAGGTAATGTTAATTTTTGTTTCATTATTATTATTATTTTAATCTTTCTACTGAAAATCAAAACTTTTTTCTTCACATAATATTACCTTTGAACTTTCAAATTGCTATATATATATATATATATATATATATATATATATATATAAACCAGTGGCGTGGCGTCCGGTCATCGCTGGATGCGGCGATGACCAAGCAATATTTTAAAACTCTTAATAAGCTTTTAAAACTCTACGATCCAGTTTTAGCAGAACATTTGGAGTTCATGTATAAGTGAAGGTAAGATTTAAAGTTTCTTTTTTGAACATTCAACCATTGAATTTTAGAGTTAATAATTTTTCACCACAAACTTAAATAATTGCGATGACCACCGAAAATTTTCACGCCACGCCACTGATATAAACATATATTTCGCGTTTTCAAAATATTACCCATGTCTTATTTCAAGATTAAAAATTTTATTCAGAATTTTTTATAAAGCATTCTGAACTTTAAAATTCATTAATTGATAAAAGACATGTTTATCTGGTAGTTGATAATTTTTGTACTCAATAATTTTAAAACTAATTCTAATTTTCGTCAATAGATAGCGCTGTGCTCGCTCAAACTGTAAAAATCCATAAATTAACTTCAAAATTTTAAAATACAAACCTTTTATTTTTCATGTTTCACGAGCTAAATAAAATAAAAACTAAAAAACGATCTTTGACGTAGTTTTACACATTATTTTGAGCAATCTTCCAGTTTGAGATAGCGCAGTGCCATCTATTTATAAAATGTCATCATCATCATCATCTTCAGCATGGGTTAGGCTAAATCAGCCTGTTTCGGCTCCATTGATCAATCCATCGGAGCGTAGGTCTACCTAGGTCACGGTAACCTCTGGGTCTGTAATTCAGAAGCTTTTTTGGCAATCGGTCATTACTCATACGCTCGCTCTACGTGATTCTTCCATTTATTCTGATAATCTACTATTTTGTGATTGATGTTGTATATTTTTAAGTCTGAGAATATGGAATCATTAGTAAGCCTGTCCATTCTTGTGCATCCCTTTGCAGATCTTAAAAACTCCATTTCTGAAGCCTGTATTCTGGATCGTTCTTTGGTATTAATAGTCCATGTCTCCGAACCATACAGAAGTGCTGGCGTTGCCAATACTTTATAAAATTTTAGCTTAGTTTCTATACGCGTTTTATTTTTTAGAATTCTGATCAATGATCCGCAAATATGTTGGAATTTATGCAATTTACTTTCCAAGTCTTTATTTTTGTTACATGTAGTATCACATCCCAAGTACTTGAAGTCTGAGACTTGTTCTATTATCTTATTATCCAAGACAATTTTAGTTGTTATGGGCTCTTTTCCTCTGAAAGCCATCGTCTTTGTTACACTTATGGATATCTTTATGTTATAAGTTTCACATAGTTTATGTAGTTTATAAATTGCTCTTTGGAGATCATCCTCACTGTCCTGAAAAATTGCTTGATCATCCGCAAATAGAATTGTATTGATAGACGTTTTAGAGTCAAGTCTGATACCCTTGGGTATCAAATGTTTCAACAATTTTATTAGGTGGTCTATATAGATGTCGAAGAGTGTGGGTGATAAGCTACAACCTTGCTTCATTCCTTGGTTTATAATTATCTCTTCAGTGAGTGGTTTATCGACCTCAATAAAGATTCTTGTTCCTTTACATAAGCTCTTCACAGCTTGTATCAAATGTGATGGATATCCATTAGCTGTCAAAATATTCCACAGTCTCTCTCTATCCACTCGATCGAATGCTTTTTCATAATCAATGAATTCAATGTGTCTCAAGATTGAATTATCTGCGTTTTTCTATTATCTAGTTTAAGATGAAAACGCTATTTATACATGATCGAACCATTCTAAAACCGTTTTGTTTTTCTTGAAGAAGACTGTCTGAAATCTTAGCAAGTCTTCTGTTGATGATTCCACTGTATAGTTTGTAGGTACTGTTTAACAATCTTATGCCTCTGTAATTTTCACAATCTTTTCTCTCTCCTTTCTTGAAGATTGATATCACTTTTGTCTTCAAACAATCCATTGGTATTTTACAACTTACCCAACATCTGTTAAATAGGTTTAGGATGCGTTGATGCAAGACGTATCGCCCATATTTTATAAGTTCAGGATTGATATTATCAAGTCCAGTTGCTTTTCGATTTTTTAGCTTCTTCAATGTCTCTTGAAATTCTGACATTGTGATTAAGTCAACATTTTTATTTATATCATCAACATTATTAAGATACTCCATCTGGGGGCTATACCATAATGATTTGTAGTGCTCTATCCACTTATTCTTTGGAATAGTATTTATATTTGCTGCATCTTTTATCTTTGAGTTCATTAATTTTAGAAATTTATAAGCTATTGATTGTCTGCAGTGTGCATCGTGTTCTATTTTACTAATAAAATTATCCCAAGACATTTGGTGGGCATGTCGTGTTATATTCTTAACTTTATTTCTTTTCGCCTTGTAAATCTTTTCCGTTTCGTGACTTCTATGTTGGAGGAAATTCTGGTAAGTTTTTTGTTTTTCAGCTACTGCTTCCTCTATCTCTTCATTCCAAATTTTCAATCCTCTTTTCTTTTTAGCTTTATTTCTTTTTCCCAAGGCTTCATTTGCTGCATTGTATATAATACGTTTAATATTATTCCATTCCTTCTCTATATCTTCTTCCTCCATTATTCCTTGATCTATATTTTTTAATCTTTCTCTGTATAATGCTCTTATACTGAAAATCAAAATAAATTAAAATTACTGTTTACAGAACTTATGAGCAACCTAATAAAAATATCATTTATTTCATCTATTTCTATATTTAGTATAGTTAATGAACTATTGAATTTTAAAGTTAGAGAAGCCTTTATCCTCCTGAAACCCAAGAAAATTTGAAACACTTTATCTTTGTCTTTACTACTTTATTTTCATCAAAAGGGTAAAAAAATATTTTTAAAGATTGTTAATTTTTTTTGTTTGATAAATTTGGTAAGGACCATATCCATTTTAATGGATGTTCAGGCCTTAAATACGAGGAAATGTAAACACAGTTCATTTCAACTTTTCACACGTAAAGTGATACTGAAAAGCGCTAAATTAACAATAAATTGAAACATATATATATTTATTATTAATTTAATGAACAACACTGAATTATACACATATTTAAGCCAAACATAAATCTTTGAAACAATTTCTTCCACTGGTTGGTAATGCACAAAAACTTATTGCAACTTGAACATCTAAGTTTAGTTTTCTTTTAAAAACATATTATTATGAATTAATGTCTAAAATAATGATATGCTTTAAAGATTATGTGCACTTTTGCTCCTTGTTCTAGCTGTTGTGAAATATCAGGAGGATATGGAATACTTGAGCGAACCTAAAAGGAAACATAATTTAAATCGGATTTCGTGATGCTTGTGAAAAATATTCTTTATAGTATTAATTTAATTGCTTTCTTTATATTTATGAGTTTCTAACAAATGAGAAAGTTAGTCGAAATAATTGTTTTAATTTACATATAAAAAAAATTATATGTACATAAATCATAACTTTAACTTACTGCAAAGTTCTCTTTCAAATCAAATATTGGGCTTTTGATATTTCGCTATTTCACTTCTGTTAGTTTACTGAGCCATCAGCAAAATTATTGACTGATTCTTTAATAGCCTTATTTTAAGCTTCAGAAGAATCTTCATAAATTGTATTAATATTAAAATATTCATCATTAGAATCACTAAAATCAAGACCGGAGTCATTCCCATTTGCTATTATTTCTAATGTTGTTAATCTTTTGGTTAAAATAAAACACAAAAATATGTAAAATTTTATAAAAATATTACATATATATGTATTTTTATAAAAAGTAATTAAAAAATTACAGAGAGATTAAATAAACATAAAAAACTTGGAAATCTTGCACATGATTAAAACCAAAACTAATATTAAAACTGATTATATAACTTTACTCAAGTGAGACCCAACATCCATTTTAATGGAGGTTTTTAAATTGAGCTTTAAAGCAATAAATATAGCCAAATTACAGTTAAAAACTAGCTAGGATACTACTAAAACATTAAAATTAACATATACACCTTAAAATGTGCTTAAAAATATAAAATGGGTGAAGAAAAATTGGATGCTACTAACCAATAATCGAATACCACGTTGACTCAGCAACTTCGTCATATTACAAACAAACGAGAAGACGTTGCCAGATTCTAAAAACTTAAAAGTCTTCTTTGAAGTATATATTATATTGGAGTATCAAGACTTGCTTCCAAAGAAATATTTGATGTGATTAGTAGGTTAAAACAAAACATCGATTTTAATGGATGCGGCGTCTCAGGGGGTTATAAGGCATCCCCCATAAAAATAAATTTTTTTGTAACCATTTTGCAACTCAAAATATATCATTTAACATTTCAGGAATAAAATGTCGCTCATCAGCAAGAAAAGTAGCATAACTCATAAATGGGCGATTCTCCAATAAGTGGGTAATTTCACCCTGTGATTTAGTGAAAAATAAAAATTAATTTTTTTTATCATTTTTTTTTTTTTAGAAATAGATAAGACATAAGGCACTGAGTAATATACAATAAAATTATATAGGGGAGACTAGGGAGGGTTGACCCATTTTTTACAAAATGATTTTTAATTTTTTAAATATTGAACGTAGAATAAAGTTTTATACATCATTTTATTCGTTATACAATGAGTTATCAAAATAAAATTGCTGCATAAGTGTAATATATAAGAAATGTGAAAAATGATTGATTTTAATCATAAAAAAATAATGGGTCAAGGCTCCGCACATATGGGAGGGTTGACTCAATATATGGGAGGCTTGACCCACTTTGTTTTATATATTGAAATACTTGTGAAAAGAAATAAAATCAGTTTAAAAATAGCTAAATAACTGTGCTACAAGCTTTAATTATTATAAAAAAATATTTTTGAAAATATGATGCTTAAACAAACCTGTTTAGACGCAATTGCAAATCAGAGGAGAAATTTTTTTGCTTTAAACAGGATTTTGTCTGAGTAGGTATAATTGTACAGCAGGGAAAATGAAACTTTAACATTAAAGACAGTATTCGCTAGAGACAGGTTCCGTTTTCACAAGGTTTCATGCATTACCAGGACTTCCCTCACAGGGATTAGTCTGAGCGATAATGCCGAGAATATAATTTAATAATAACTTGTTGCAAGTAAAGAAAATGAGATACTATCTTTAATTGGCCATATACTGGTTACTAATTCAGATGATGAAATATCTAGATTAGTGAACCCGAAAAAAAAAATCCATATCAATTTTAAACCAGCTCTTCCCTCTGTTAAGGGCCCTGGCAAGAGATAGAATAGCCTAGAAAAGGAACACATTTACAAGTACTTTCGGACAACCTATTCGCTGTTTCATACCGACATTTTTGCATTTTTTAAAATGCATACATAATATAATACTTCTTCAGTTTTATTTTCACAGTCGTTTAATATCATTTGACAAAAAATCTCACTTTCTTAAATTCGAATTGCGTCAAGCTTTTTCAAAAAAGCAAATTCCATATAACAATGGAATTCCATGAAGGAAATTAAACACATGGTAATAAAGCATTTAGGTGAGCGCAATTGATAAATCGTCAAATACTGTTCTTATCGCCATCTTTCGTAATGCATTCTTTTAATTTAAAATACACACATTAAATAAATTTATAAACACGATTTGACTCATTTAATTAAAAATAATAATAAGTAAATAAATAAAAATAATAAGAAGAGATAATAGCATATGTCAAAACATTTATTTCAACATCAACACAAGTTACACTTGCGGGGAAAAAAGGCGGCTTTTGACAAAAAATAAAAATAAAATACTCTTGGCAAAATCTGAACCGGGCTAAAAAATGTACCGTGGTTAATTCAAATATTATAGGAATATTCCGTAATCTGGTTTTCAACGAATATCGTATTTTAAAAAGCTTCGCTTAACTCCAATTAACTTTCATTGCTGCAACTTTTTTTTGGGGGGGGGGGGGGTGCGAGATTGCATATATTTACATTTAAATTTTAAACTTTCGTTTATGTACGGTTGCTTGTATGAATAATTAGCATCTTGATGATCGAGCTTCACTCGAAACATATGTAAAAAACTGCTTGTGTGGTATGTGTGCTTAAAGCCATTATTACTTAGCTATTATAACTCCCGTTCGTTATAACAATGTTGCTGTTAGTATTATTCTTGTTTGACGTCAACCTTGCCTGTGTATCTGAATACGAATTATTGGCCATTTTTCTTGCACAAAGATTGTTATAACATAATTGTTTCATTTTGTATAGCATGTACCAATTGCAATATTGATACTTTTAAGTTAGTCAAGCGCAGGTGATAAATTGACAATACTTTTTCCATACTATATTCATCTTGCATTCATTTCATCTAAAAGATAAAGCTTTCATTCACTTCATTTAAAATGCACGTTTTTAACTAATTTCACTGTACTTTAACAATATTACTTTGCATTGGCGTTTTTTTTAGGTAGATTTCGTAAGAAATACTACCTATTGCAGTCGTTACCATGGTGCGACTTTTGAAAAATTCCTTCATAACTTTTCATTATAGGACCACAGGAACCCAAAACCACCCCCACCTAAAAAGTTTATATATATATATATATATATATATATATATATATATATATATATATATATGTATGTATGTATGTACTAAATTTTGTCCGCACGATAAAAGTCGCAATTATGCACGAATCATCTTCAAACTCGCCAACAACTTTGAGAAGGCTAATATCTCGGCGGGGATTGAAAATGGGCGAAATCGGCCCAAGAGGGTGGAAATGGGGAGGGTTCAAAATTTTGAATACTGTCTTAACATGATTCTGATAAAACCAGCTCTTACACAACAATGGCAGGAAAAAAATAAAAGTTTTTCGTTATAGCAGTTGCCAACAATTAAAAAAAAAACAAATAATAAAATTCTCACCACAACAATTACTTTTCTTTTGCAAAATTTTCACGTGTAAAATTAAATAGTTTGACAAATTGAAAACAAATTGAATATTACGTCATAAGTTTCCTAGAGCAAGATTTCAGCATGAAAACTCAAAATAAATAGTTTGACGAATTTAAAAAATATGTATATTGCGTCATATTGGAAATATAATGGACCTCAGCAGGTGAATATGTAACGCCATGTAAGTTTGAAGAAACGTATTAAAACATGATAAAAACCCGACTATGGAAATATTAACATATTTTAACACTTTAAGGTTCTCTGAATTTTTTGTAGCCATTTTTTAAACCTATTCCATATATATTTGTGTGTGTATTCGTGTATACTACAATTTTCACAAAAAGTTTAGCTCCCTACAGCTCTTTGTGAAGAAACTGGGTTTTATCTCTAATCTTGATTTAAGTTTTGTTGGAGAATTTAGTACTTAACATCGAAATCTACCTCCGCCTGTAGGCCCGAGCCGGCAGGGATTTTTTTTTTTTTTTTTTTTTTTTTTTTTTTTTTAAAGCTTTATGCAGTTTTGGCTTCAGAAAGTGAGATTTGTTACAAAAAGATACAAATCTGACAATTTATTACAAACCCGATGAACGTTTATATTTATTTTTTACAAATAAATATAAACCTTTTTAGTACAGATGTCACATACGCACCACGTTGGCGCGTTTTTTTTCTGACGCCAATTTGGCGAAAACCTCGTTTTCGAATACCAGTTACATATATATTTTTAAAAAGGGAATAACAATAAATAAAAAAGTTTAATTAATAACTATAGAACAAAACAAATTATATCCTTCTATATATAAGAAAAAGTTTTGATTTAGAAATAGACCAATGAAAATCTGCGTAGATCATCCGGGTATATTCCTACTAGATCGGCATCCATATTTTTTTATGACTGGGGGGGGGGGGGTCTTTCTTTGTTAATATTACGAAAACTGTTTCATACAAAAATATGAAAATCGATGGTATTATAGTGACATGTTTGATAAACACGCTATTGCACCCAGTTTTTAAATCGAATAATTATTCTAAGAGATATTTAATGTTAAAGATGGTCAAACTCATTCCATTAAAGAAATTTTATAGGAGAAAAACTATACATAGGAATTTAAACATTTTTAGATCATTTTATACATTGGAAGTTCCCGATGTGCAGACTGCAATTATCTTTTTAATTTGACTCATTTTTTGAGGATTTATTTCCATTTTTAATTCAAATTTTCAGCATTTCGAGAAATATTTTTTACACATTTTAGAAAAGGGCAATTATTTTAAACTGTTGCCAATTTTTAAAACAGCGCAAAGAATAATGTTTCCTTCAAATAAAAAAAAATTATTTACACGTGGCTATTATAAACAGAAAAAAAACTTTCAAATTAGAATTAAGTGATTACGTGTTAAAAATCAGGAAAATATTTAAAATTACATCATAAAAACTATAGTTACACGTGAATTTTAAAAGGGAAAGAAATTTTTCAAATACTAAATTCATTATTATGCGTTAAAAGTCACAAATGAAGGAAATTACGTCATATTTAAAAAGGCCAAATAAATAGAAGCTGACAAAACACTTTAAATTATAAAATATATTTGCACGAGACATTTATTTCCTATTTTGAGATCATCTTTTCAACTATTATCGTGAATTTTAAGACATCGCAAATAATATTTCCTTTCTAACAACAAAAGTATTTTCATGTGAATATTAAAAAAAGAAAGGAAACTTTGGTGAAAATTACGTCAGATTTAAAACGATACATTTAAAAGAACTTTCTCATAGCGTTGTTATTAAGTACCGAGAGACAAAGACTCTGTGTACTTAATTCATTTTACATTAGCTTACTTTCAAATTTTTAACTAATTTTTAACACTTTCCAACTAAGTTGAAAAGTGTTATTGATTTCGGTTTGTCTGTTCGCGCTCTAACTCTCGTAAATATACTCGGATTTTACTGAAATTTTTGGTTATTGACCTGTAGACTAGCACAAACTCTATTTCAAATGAAGTTTGTAGCATGTTTAGTTCATTTACAGGGACAGTCAAAAGTATTCCGTTACATTACGGCCAATGGGAAAAAATCATTTCAAATGAATTTTAGAGATGTTACACCCTTTTAAACATAATAAAAAATATATGCATTTACGAAGTACACTAAAATATGCAGAATATTTTGTAGCATATGCGGTGCAACGAATAGTTACTATTCATTTACAGGGCTACACAAAAGAATTCCATTACAAATAGTATTGGCGGAAATTGTTTGCGGCGTATTTTAATTATACAAATTCATATATAATAAAACTGGTATACGTCGGTGAGGCTTACTTAAGTTATTTCATGTATAATACGAAGTGCAATGCATTTACAGGAACATACAAAACATTTCAGACAAGTATTTTCTATCCGAAGTACTGTATATTAGCGGCGATGGCAAGGAATGCATTTTTAATTATGATATGCGCTTTTAAGTTTCACTATATTTATGCATACTATATGATGTGTGTAAATGTTATAGTTGAAATACAGGGCTACGCAAAAGAATTCGTAAAGGTTACTGAGTATGACCGTAAATTGCTGAAAGGTGGGTTTAAAATGTGTTATGATGAACTGCATGTAGTTTTCTAAGAAATGTTTGTAGAATATAGATAAAATGATATACAGGGACATTCAAGGAATTGGATACATGGCCGCCTATAGATGATAAATTCTGGAAATGCGATTTCAGTAGTTTTAAGAGTGATTTAGTTTGAATTAAAGTTTAGCTAAATAGTGGCGTGTAATAAAGGTACTAGGTAAACAACAGGGCTAAACAAAAGTATTCAAGTATATTTCCATCTATTAGTATAAATTGCTGAATGAGAAATTTCAACCTGTTATGCGTTTTCTTGCTAAACTAAATTTTCTATTTTATGGTATATATATCAGCCTACAGATCAAATACAGGGCTGTTCGGAAGAATTGGAATATTTGGCTATGAGTGGTAACTGCTGAAATCAGTTTTTTAAATGTTTAGTTAGTTATCTTATTTACCTTATTTCCCTAAATAACGAAGTTTTGTTAAAGCTTTCAGGGAGTGTTGGAAAGGGTTTCATAATCTATGCCGTACGCATGATTTTTCTTTCTTGTTTTTTAATCAAAGACGTAAACAGCCATTGTATCTCTAGCAGCGGCTGGTTTCGTCTTAAAAATCTCCAATCAAAGGAAAATGAATGAAAACCCGATTACAGGGAGACCGTCACTGTTTTTTAAAATTATATTTCAATCTTTTTAAGGCCGATGAAATTAGCATGCTTTTAGAATCTGCGGTGTCTGAACGGGGGTTGGCGAGCGTAGCTCGTAGGGGGCAGAGCCCCCTAGTAATTTAAAAAAAGAAAAGAAAAGTAAATAAACAATTTATTAATAAATAAACAACAACATCTAGGTTACCATCAAGCAAAATAACGACACTTTGTCGCCAGTTAAGTACCCCGGTGCCTATATGACACTGGCGTCAGAAAAAAATCGCGCCAACGTGTTGCGCATGCGCCATCTGTGCGTAAATGTCTTGTTTACACTAAATTAATTGTTTAAATCTTTAAAAAATTGCTTGGGTACATGAAACAATGAGTAGGTTACCAGAAAATATGCATGAAAAGTTTACTTCTCTCGCCAAACCCATTTTCTTTACCTATAAGACGCCTATTCTGGAAAAGTACGAATTTCGGTACTTGTTAGTTATCCCGTCGACCAAATTACTGTCGCCAAATTGTAAGATTAAATGCCAATAATGGTTGATCGTAAATGTCACATTCACTTGTCAACACGTGTTTACGTCATCAAGTGATTTTAATTTCGACGTTTTATTTGTATTTTTATTAATGTTATACTAATTTATTTGTTCTTTAAAATATTTAAGTTATTTAGTATTAATGTAAAGTTATTTTTTAAAAATGTTATTTAACATAAAAATTATGTCAATTTGTATAATTTGGCGGATGGTTTGGCGATTTATATAGTTTGTCGAAATTGATCGACGGGATAACTAACAAGCACCCAAATTTCATTTAAAATACTAAAAAGACAAAAATAAATAAATTAAGAATAAATGATGCCACAAATAAAAATTGTTTATTTAAACATAAAATAACTGTTTCAAATTTTCACACGCAAAATATAAATGTTGGTGGCTTTTGACGATCAAAAAATGCTATTGGGTAGATTATCGTAAAATCTGAAATCCTACGTTATTATGGCTTTTTTCTTTGAAATAGAAAAAAAATCCAGATTTATTTTCCTGTTTGATTCAATTTAAATATTTTTTTTGCACTTTAATATTAGTGCGGGCATATTTTCTTTGCTCCATATGCTATAATTCGGTTTTCTACGAAAACATCCAGCCGGTGAAAATGACATACACTAAATTTCCGTGACGTATGTAGATAAATTGTGCTTTCTTATCAGTTTTTTTAATATAATTTTTAAACGAATTGGAACTTATTTTTCATAGTAGGTGCATTTAGTAGGTTACCCTCATAGGTGCCTTCTGAAAAAACCAGAACCGAAATACGACAAATATTTTTTGACTTATGCTTGACGAAAGGTTTTACGAAAGGTTTTAATATCCATCCTAGCTGTTTTTGACCGGAAAGTAATACTGCGTTGTGTATTAGCCTTCGCTTCGCTCAGACAATTATGTCCGGATTTTGTAGCCACTGTCTTACTTTTTGTGACATTCGATCTGACAATTCTAGTTGTCACAAAGTTTGGCTTCATCTCACTCTATTCATCATGCTGAAATTTGTCTACATACCTTCCTAAAGCTTTTCGATCAATGCTATGTTCTTTTCCAGCCGCATGAGTAATTAATTTATCATTAAAATCTTTTAACCCTTTCAGGGCCATGTACTTTCAGTACTAAAATGTTGAAATAAAAGACTGGCACCAGAATATACGAACAAATTTATTTGGAAATATGAAAAAGGCTATATTTCACATACATATTAAATGGAAAAGATTTTAGGAGAATTCTTGTGCCATTGTGGCGTTTGGGAATTCAAATCAAGTGGTTTTATAAACATATCACTGTTCCTGAAACGATTAAGACTGCTGCTTTCATATTTTCTCGTCTTTTCCACTGCTTCTATTTACCTGTTGTAAGTAGTATTTAAATGGAAAAAAGTTCCTATCAACTTTCCCATTTATATTTCATTAATTTTTTTCGAGCAGTGGATACTATAGCAATTTTTCACATCTTTCTTTAATCAGTTTTAAACATTTTCTTTACCATCACCCTAGTTTACTCTATCTATACAGAATAAATTTACATTCATTTTTATATATAACCATTAATCTTTCATTATGTACAGTGTATAATAAAAAGATTTCCAAACCTCTTAATTAACACATTGCCGACGGGCAATTTTTATCAAATCTGAATTTTAAAACAGTTGAAGCTCCTCCCTGTTCTGAAAGTCTTTTGTAAATTGGTGTTCTAGATAAGTTTACCAAGTTCATGCATCGGTAGATATCTTTCAATGTACGAATTTAAGATAAAATATCTTATAATCTAAAAAAATATAGACAACAAGATATAAATGCTTTTTCTGTAAGGTAGAAGCTACGCCCTTAGTCAATGATGTTTTTGAATGAAAACGCGAATTCTTGTTTCCCGTCGTGAATGTGTTACGGGAGCCTTGAACATCTGGTCAACACTCCCTCACATTGACTGGGTCAAGCCTCCCCACATAGTCCTTTTCTAAACAATAGCACATTGTTATATTAAGCCTAACTTACTGTATAATCTTTATGCTTGGAATGAAATCTCGATATTTCTGCATTACTTAAAACCTACTTACTTAAATTTCTATGATATATTTTATCTGAAAAAAGTTTACAAAATATTTCTAAAAAACACAACTTTTAGGTTGAAAACTCTTCACAATTGATTTTTTTGCACAACTATTTCGATTATGAGTATGAAAAGAGACTGTTGTTTGAGCATTCCAGTAGCCTTGGTTGACACCTACTGATAAAACTGTGAAATTCTTTTAAATATGAAAACTGGTGGGTGGGTCATGCCTTCCGTATAGTCAACCCTCCCTAGTCTCCCCTACTTTATACTATACTATACACTATACTATACACTTTAAATTTTAATCGACACGTTTCTATAATTTATTGCATTCGATTCGAACCAGAAATTTCTACACAAAGTTATTTAAGTAAAAGCCACATAGAACAAAGTCCAATAAGTGTGTTGAATAGTTTCAAATAAAAATTCTGGTGTATATGTTTTTAATCAAGGTTGAGTAACATTTCAACAGTGAGCAGATGCAGTTTCATTGAAAGCGGCTTGAAGTGACAGGGACAGTAGTGACAAAATCCCGAAAATTGCTTCACTGGGTACCTGAGGGTCAAACAATTAATCAACATTACTACCTTGTGGTCCTTGCTCAACTCCGTGAAAAAATGTTAAAAAAACGACCCTAATTGTGGAAGAACAAGTCATAGGTGCTTCATCTGGACAACACATCGGCTTACACTGCATTGTCTGTCAAGACACTTCTAGCCAAGTATAAGCCATCCTCCTTATTCTTCTGACCTGGCAACATGTGACTTTTATCTGTTCCCCAATGTCAAGTCTGCATTAAAAGAAACTAGATTTCAGACCGTTGGAGCTGTGAAAGAAAAGGTGGTACGCGTTATGAAAGAGCTGACACAAGAAGACTTCCAGCATTTTTTTTAAACAATGGGAAATTCGCATAGATCGTTGTAGGGATAAAGGAGTGCTGTATATTGAAGGGAATAATAATTAAATATGTCAAAGTTAAAAATATAAAGTTTATTTTACAGCATTAGTCTCGTTATTTAATAGCCACACCTCGTATACTTGCAAGCATTTATTTTTTTTTTTCAGTAGAAAATTGTCATACTTTGACTGCGATTAATAACTAAGAAAACTTTTACGAATGCTGAACACTGAATTTTACTTAAAAAATTCATATTTTGTAAAGATTAAATTCCTTTTAATAAATTACATCACATTGCTAATTTTATTGGAGAGGAAGATGAGCATTCTCCTCTAAAAAAATAAAATTGGGACTAATCCATCGAAATATCAGTATTAAAATAGATCAGAGAGTGAAATTTTTGATCGCCAGGTAGGCATTCGTGACTAGAAATTTCTTGCTGGTGAATGAAGTCAGCGTTACGTGATCGTTTTGGGATCTTGAAGTAGCATTTTACTTACTATCGTAAGCAATTTCGGGAAAAAACATTTTTCCTTCACAGAAAAGAATATTTTCTAACCTTTAATCCTGCAATTTATCATATAATTACCCAAACTACTACTTACATGTATAGATTCTCCAAGAATGTTTCTTATTTTAGAATGAAATGCTATTTTAAATCCAATACTGTATTCCACTGACTTCCCATTATAAAGTTTGACGGTACATTTTTCTTACTACTGTAATACTGCCATATGTCAGCATATTAATCATGATTGTATCCATGATTTGATATTACAACAATCATGATTATTTGTTTTACAACTTTTAATCGCATCATGGATACAACTTGAATATTTTTATTAATAGGTAAGGTTTTTTCATATTTTTTATAAATTCATAAAGTATTATTTTCTAAGAATGTTTCTTATTTTAGAATGAAATGCTATTTTAAATTCAGTGCTATATTCCACTAACTTTCCATAATAAAGTTTAGCGGTACGTTCTTTTTTATAGCTATAATGCAGTCATGTGTCAGCATATTAATCATGATTGTATCCATGATTTCATTAAAAATTTTACAACTTTTTGGCAAATCATGGATACAACTTGAATATTTGTATTAATAAATAATTTTTTTTTAAATATTTTTTATAAATTCATAAAGTATCATTGACAAACTGCAATAAATAAATAGAAGAAAAAAAGAAAAAAGGTTTCAAGTTACACATCTTCAGACGACAAATAAAGATTTTCAAACGGTATAAAGTTGCAATAATCAGTATTTTAAGTAATAGCGGTTCCATTAAGACTTTAAATTCGTGCCATGAAATAGACTGACAGTATATTCCTTTTTATTTCAGCAATTTTGCGAATTACGGAGACCCAACTCGGGGCTTGTAACAACTGCATCTGGTCGTCGACGAGTTAATCAAGTTCTCCAGAACTATGCTCCCTTTTCTAACACTTTCAGCTGCGGCCGTGATAAGCCTATGAACTCGCCCAACTGCGACAGCTTATGGATATGAGACTAGACAATTCTTTTAATTTACCAACAAAACAATTGTACATAATTTCTTGTTTCAGTGTAGCCTTTTGTGATCTGTGATGTTTTTAATTAATAAATATTTAATTATCATGCTTTGTATCGGTTCTTTTAAAACCATGTATGATTAGATATGAAATTTGATCATAGTGGTGCAAAGTTATGATATCAATGATATGGACGGAATTATAAGAGTCAATTATTTAAAAAGAGTGAAAATTTTATCTCTCTATTCTGAAATAATAATAATAATTAATACTGCTGCCGTAATTGAATTTATTGTGACCGTTTTACTTTTTAGGCTCATAATAAGAAACTATTGCATATGAAAATGGCAGTTTTATAGAGAAATTTATGATGAACACGTTGAAGTAAGACAGTTTTGAAACGAAGAATTATTCTAACCGCTGTTTAATGTTGATCAAGATAGTTCAGTTACATAAGTGTTATAGGATTAAAAACTATGTATAGTAGTTTAACTGTATTTTGCAAGAGTATACTTGACTAGATTTTGGCGTGCAGAGTCCAGACGTTTTTTAAAATTTGTCTAATTTTTTTCAATTTTTATTTAAAATTTCATTATCAGAACTAGTTGCGTAGCAACCCGTTGTGTTGTTTCGAATTGCATGAGACAATCGATCTTTTTGCGAAAAATGAAATCTTAACTTTATTGTAAATTTAGAAAGCCATTGCAATATTAATTTTATTAAATACAATATTTCAAATAATAAGTTATATTTACAATTTAAGTCAAAACTTTCCCAATAAAAATGCACATATTCTATAACTTTATTTGCCTACAGCTTTTCGCTCTTCCAAGATTTTGCTTCGAATTTCGGAGTTCGTAGAAATGATGTCATTTGGTCAACTTATACAAAAATGAATTTGTTTGGACGAATTTATTCAGAAGCATTTTATATTTATGAATTAAAATAAATATTTAAAGAATTATTTTTTTTCTCGCTAAAACTTTTCTCTTTTTTTCTCGCTTTTTCGCATTTTTAATGTCCGCTTCTGAAATGTTTTATTAGCCATCTTAAGGCAATGGTTGAAAATCTACTTTACGACTTTAAATTAAATGAAAATAACGTACGATGTTTTTTTTTTTTTCTTTTGACGACAGCAGAATTTATCTCAATATTGCAGTCGAGAGTCGAATTTGTGTTTCTAAAATAAACGGATTCCTGAAGCTTGAATATGTGTGAGTTCGCATTTCGTGAAATTTTCTTGGAAACTACAATCATTTTTTCACTATTTATTCAAATTACGTTAATTTCAATTTAAAAATGATTTCAAACAATGACCTAATAATCCTTGTCATTTTCCCTTTTCTCTCTTTTATCCACAAAAATGGAGCAATTTTAGTTTCCATCATTACAGAAATGTAATAAAAAATAACGTAAAAATTTATATCTCGAAAACTAAACAAATTTTAAAATTCTACGACCACGTTTAACATCCTCGGACCCATGCGAATAACTGGCCTTAATTTGATCACCCAACATTCCATATTCTAGGAGGAACAGCTGTGAAATACAAATGGACAGTCACTTTTTAATATAACTAGGGGATCGTACCCGGGCTTCCCGGGTTAAAGAATATAGGTGAAAACATTTTTTTTTCAATTGAAAACTAATAATTATTTTATCTGCAATAATTTTTTTAGATTGCCCATTTACATTAAAAAAAGCATTTTTCATATGAAAAATACGAATTATAAAATCAAATAATTTTTTGAAATTTATCAAAAGCTATATTTTCTAATTAGCGGCATGCTAGGAGTTATTTGACCAAGATTTTGCTATTTACGGCATCCTTTTATATTCTGATAATTTCAGAGCTTATACATGTCTGTTAAATTTGTGTTTTATTTATGTTATTTTATTTATTTATTCATAGGAAGCTTTTTTTAATGGATATTAGCCATAAGAAAATGATGAACTCTTTATTTTGTACATGCAAACGGATTAATCTTTCGTAATCGAGCTCCGCGCGATATAGATAAATTAGAAAATATTTCATGCTTTAAAATTGTTTTTAAAAGCATAGACAGTCAGTAAACTGAGATGAACTATGCAAACAAATTCCATTAAAAAAAAAAATTCCTATTTCATGATCTAAAAATTTAAATTTTACGATTACAAATATGTTAGATTTGTGTTTTTTCAATATTATTCTTTTATTTGTTTAAGTATTAATTTCGTTAATTTGTCTTTCACAAATATGTTAGATTGGTGGCTTTTTTTTTAATATTATTCTTTTATTTGTTTATAAAGGAGGTATTAATTTCGTTATGCAAAAATAGTCAGAAACAAATGCTGAACAATGCTTGTTGCTTTATGTGCAAAATGTTTATTATTAGGTAGCTTTCTTTACAAAAAAGCTACCTATTGCAGCCGTTCGGAGGAAAGCGATTTCAAAAAATTTTGGTATATTTTCATCGATCATGACCCCCAGACCCCGAAACCACCCTCCGTTCAAAATTGATATATATATATATATATATATATATATCTATATATATATATCTATATATCTGACCTATGTCACACTGTAACTCCCGTAATTATGAACTGATTTTGATGTAATTCGGTGTGTACATAGTACATACCAATGTCTCGACCGAGTTCGTTGGCCAGCTTCATCCGCCATTTTGTTTCAAAATGGCGGCCATTTAAAAATTTAAAAAAATTTAAAACTTGAAATGTGGTACCAAAAAATTAAAAATGGAAAAATATTTTTTTCTTATGTATTTGACCTTTATACAAAGATTCCGGAGCAGTTTTTGTTTCGTCTATATCTTAAAAAATGGCTGAGTTATAGCATTTTGAATTTCTAGCGTGGCTGACATTTTGAAACGTCCTGAATTTTGTCACGCGATAAAACGCGTATTTATGAACCGATTTGGATGTAATTCAGTGTGTACGTAGTACATACCAATCTCTCGACCGAGTTCGTTGGCCAGCTTCATCTGCCGTTTTGTTTCAAAATGGCGGCCATTTAAAATTTTTAAAAAATTTTAAAACTTGAAATGTGGTACCAAAAAATTGAAAATGGAAAAATATTTTTTCTTATGTATTTTACCTTTATACAAAGATTTCGGAGCAGTTTTTGTTTCGTCTATATCTTAAAAAATGGCTGTGTCATAGCATTTTCAAATTCTAGCGTGGCTGACATTTTGAAACGTCCTGAATTTTGTCACGCGATAAAAGGCGTATTTATGAACCGATTTGGATGTAACTTCGTTTATACATAGTACATACCAATGTCTCGACCGGGTTCGTTGGTCAGCTTCATCCGCCATCTTGTTTAAAAATGGTGGCCATTTAAATTTTTAAGAAAAATTTTAATTTGAAATGTGGTACCAAAAAATTAAAAATTGAAAAAATATTTTCTTCTTATGTGTTTGGCCTTGATAAAAAGATTCGGGAGCAGTTTTTGTTTCGTCTATATCTTAAGAAATGGCTGAGTTATAGTATTTTGAATTTCTAGCGTGGCTGACATTTTGAAACGTCCTGATTTTTCTCACGTAATAACAGGCGTATTTATGAACCGACTTGGATGTACCTTGGTATGTACATAGTACATACAAATATCTCGACCGAGTTCGTTGGCCGGCTTCATCCGCCATCTTGTTTCAAAATGGCGTCCATTTAAAAAAATAAAAAAATAAAAAAATTTAAATGAGATACCAAAAAATTGGAAAGTGAAATTTTTTTTTTTTTGTATGTGTTTGACCATAATACAAAGATTCCGGAACAGTTTTTCTTTCGTCTATATCTAAAAAAAATGGCTGAGTAATAGCATTTTGAATTTCTCTTGTGGCTGACATTTTAAAACGACCTGATTTTTGTCACGCGATAACAGGCGTAATTATGAACCTATTTGGATGTAACTTGATCTGTACATAGTACATACCAATGTCTCGACCGAGTTCGTTGGCCAGCTTCATTCGCCATCTTGTTTCAAAAGGGTTGCCATTTAAAAAAAATTAAATTTAAAATTCAAAATGAGGTATTAAACAATTGGGAAATGAAAAAGATTTTTTTATGTGTTTGGCCTTGATACAAAGATTCCGGAGCAGTTTTTGTTTCTGAAAATTTGTTCTTTTGTTTATATCTTAAAAAATGGTTGATTTATAGCACTTTGAATTTCTAGCATGGCTAACATTTTGAAACGATCTTGTATTTGTCACGCGATAACACATGTATTCGCCTATTTCGAAGTAAGAAGGCATGTGGATAGTATACATCAACACCTCGACCAAGTTCGCTGGCCAGATTCATCAGCCATTTTGTTTCAAAATGGCGACCATTAAATTAAAAAATATATATATATTTAAAGTGAGGTGCAAAAAAATTAGAAATTGAAAAAAGGTTTCTTTCTTAAGTATTTGACCTTGATATAAGGATTCAGGAGCATTTTTTGTTTGTCTTTACCTTAAAAATTGACTCAGATATAGCAGTTTCAATTTCTATTGTGGGTGACATTTTGAAAAATCTGATATTTTGCATGCGACAGCACTCCTATATATTAACCGATTCCGATGTGAGTGAGCATGTGCACAACAATTACTAAGGTCTCGACCAAGTTCACTGCTTAGCCTCATCCACCATGTTGTCTTAAAATGACAGGCACTTTAAGAAATTGCCGAATTTGGCAGCCAAATATATGTTACTTTAAAAAAAAGCAGCTTGGATAAAGCTGACTAATTTCGCGAAATTCTCATTCATTATATTGATAAAAATTAGTATTGAATCTCCTATATTCGGTTTCCACTAAATTGAGCTTCGTGTGTTTGAATGATATAATTTGGCTTTTTTTAAATAAGGATTATGAAAGCTACCTCTTCTTCCCGGCACTGGCCGGAAGGACTTTTATTATGTTTTAAAACCGGCACGTGATAATATAAACTTTTTAAAAAATCATGCTTTAAAATTATTTTAGAAAATATAATACATCAGTCAATTAAGGTACAGTTTTTAAACAAATTGCATTTGAAAGTAAATTTTTTCCCTATGCCACGAAAATTGAAAATGTACGATGGTCAGAAGATTAAAAAATTGCAGTAGCGAAAATTTTAAGACCGAAATTTGATCGTGAAAAGTTGCCATTCGCAAAATGACATCAGCGTTACGCACAGATACGTTTGTTTTTTATAATATAGATACTTAATCAGTAAAATATAATAAAAATAAGTTATTAGAATGTGGTTATCAATTGAAGCTCTTATGCTTGGTATTCCAGAATGAAAAATAGCAATTTTCACTTTCTCAAAATTTGCATACGCACTTCTCATATCAATATTCATCATTTTAAATAAATTTGTATTTTGTTTGATCATTTAAAAATCATTTTAACTCAAAACTTGAAGTCACGATTGTCAGCAACATCTTTTATGTGAACAGAGACGCACTCTTTACTTGAGATTCTAGTCTCAGCTCCGGGAAGTAAAAATTTCCGCAATTTATGTATTTTAGACGCATTTGTGTTAAAATGTTTAGTTTTATCTAAGAAAATGACCGTTTTCTTTTCAATATGACTTCATTTTCACTTAAATAAGCATTTCGCCTAGTGTCTGAAACTTAGTATCAGTACACATGCAGAAGGAGAAACAGTATAGAAAATTTATGAGGATAAATGCGTGTTTTCAAAAGCAGTATGTCATTTTCCGTTATTATGCCCGTAATATTATGCTCCTAATGGGATTTTGCGCCACTAAACCCTATACAACAATTTTTATCAACAATTTTGAATTTTTATCAGAAAATAGCATGAATAAAGATAAAAAATACCTCATTATTTCTCTCTTGTCTGCAATAATGAAAGCTATCTAATTTTCACCATTTTGAAGAAATTTCATAAAATGCTTTTAAAATTAAAATATAAAAGTGGAGATATTAAAAAACAGCTAGTGCGATCACATCTATAAATGAACAGTTTTCAGTTAAAAAAAAAATATTAGTAAAATTAGTTCAGCAGAAAGATCAGGGCAGATGACTAAAAAACGCTTGTATTTTGAATATATAGATTATATAAAATTAGGAAAAATTAAATTAAGCAAATTATGTTATTTTGATAAAATTATATTAGAATGTCCTAAAGAATAACATTAAAATTTTATTATTCGAGAGAGTTTTGGACAAAAATTTCAGGAACATGATATTATTTTAAACCTCGAATTATTTGTTTGCTTGTCTAACTCGGCGAAGCAAATCCATCCAGGCGAGAATAATCAATTTCTGTAATATAAATCGATATTGTTTGTATGTCACCTTTCTTTTATAAAGACACTCTAAATTTTTGTAAAACATTGCGTTTTATCAGTGTGTGATATCGATTATATTTTTTTCAAAAGTGAAGCATTTTCACCTGTGAAGAATTTCAAAGCAGGTGGGCTGTGAAAATGACGCACTTCTACAAAACATAATTCAGGTTTAAGAATTAAAATACATTCTTTTTTATAAAGTGGCATCATTTGCATACGCTAAAGCAATGAAATCATTATCACGGAATAACAGACAATATTCCTGACATAGCCCATATTTTAATTTCAACTTTTTTTTCAGGTTGTATGAGAAAATGGCAACAAAGTTATTAAAAGAAACATATCTCCTATTTTCGACTATTTTCAGTTTACTTTCAATAGAAATGGGGTACTTTTGTTGCCACGATTAGAAAAATGGTATTAAAAACTACAAAAAAATTAATATCTCAAAAATAAATTGAGATACTGCTTTCAAACAAATTGCATTTAAAAGAGCATTTTTTTCCTTATACGACGGTGTAAAAATTTAAAATGTGCGATATTTAGAAGTTTAAAAATTTGCAGTAGAGAAAATTGCAAAACCAAAATTTTATTTCAAATTTCAAAGTGTTGCCATTCGCAAAATGACGTATGCGTTACGCACAGATATGTTTGTCCTTTATAATATAGATAGATTGATGAAGTTTTAATTTCGCTATAAAAAATTAGTCAGGGACAAATGCTGAATTATTTATATTATTTTAAGTGCAAATGGCTTATTCCGTAATGGAGCCTGTACGCAATGGATATAGTTTAAAAAACATTATTCTTGAAAATTATTTAAAAAGACATAATAAATAAATCAATTAAGATAAAGTTTTCAAGAAAATTGCATTTGAAAGTAGATTTTCCCCCCCATATAACGCGTGTAAAAATTGAAGATGCGCGATGTTTAGAAATTCAAAAAATTGCAGTAGTAAAGATTGCAAATCCGACATTTAATCGTCAAGCGTTGCCATTCTCAAAATGACGTCAGCCGTACACACGGACATTTTTTTTTTTTTTTTTTTTTTTTTTTTTTTTTTTAAATAATATAGATAGATTTTCAAACGTGAAGTTCCGTTTGTCAGCTAAAACTTTGCATGTGAAAATGTATTCTTTTGGCTTGAGGGTCTAATTTCAGTACCGCGAAGTACAAATTCCAGAAACTCATGTCTTTTAGATATATTCATGTAAAAATATATAGTTTTATCAAAGAAAAGGATTGTTTTCTTTTAAATATGGCACGTACATCGTACATTGATACAAGTGTCTCAAATTCGGTATCAGCCGAATGAAAATATATTGTAACAGCTTTATGAGCGAAAATGTTTTTTAAAGTGACGTCATTTTCTGTTCAGACTTAAAATAAAGTTATTTTTAATTGTAATGAGTAAATGGTATCAATAAGGATAAATAAACCCCAATATTTCTTTTTTTCTGCAACAGTGGAAATAATACGATTGCTACCATTTTGATGAAATTTCAAAAAATCTTTTCAAATTAAATTAAAAATATAAAAGTGAAAATATTTAGAAAAATAGCTAGTGCGAGGACATGTACAAATGAACAGCTTTCATTTAAAAAAAAAGAATTATTAGCAAAATTGGTACAGTAGAAAGTTCAAGGAAGATGTCTAAAAAAGCTATCTTGTGTTTTCAATATATAGATTATTTTTTCTCTTTTACTTTAACAGTTGCCTAGCAACTCTATTTCATACAAATTACATTTAAAAGCACATATTTTTCCCAATTCGGCTCTAAAAATTTAAATTGTTCGACTACATATATGTTAAATTCGTGCTTTTTTATATATTATTCTTTTATTTATTTATTGATGAAGCTTTAATTTCGCTGTAGAAAATTAGCGGGAGAGAAATTCTGAACTTTTTTTTTAATGTGCAAATTGTTTATTAATATTTCGAAATGGAGCCGGCACAGCAAAATCAGTTAATTGATAAATAACAACGAAATAAAGCCAAAACTCACTTGGTTTTATAACAGACGATATTCTTGACATAGCACGTATTTTAATTTAAATTTTTTCGGTTTTTATGAAAAAATGGCAACAAAAAGATACAGCAATCTCCTATTTTCATTCCCCCCCCCCCTTTAGTTTCAACAGAAATGGAGTACTTCAGCTGCCACGATTACAAAAAAAATAATAATAAAAACTACAAAAAAATTAATAACTTAAAATTAAAATGAGATACAGCTTTCAAACAAATTGCATTTAAAAGAGCATTTTTTTTTCGTTATACGGCGGTGTAAAAATTTAAAATGTGCGATGTTTAGAAGTATAAAAATTTGCAGTAGAGAAAATTACAAAACCAAAATTTTATTTCAAATTTCAAAGTGTTGCCATTCGCAGAATGACGTATGAGTTACGCACAGATATGTTTGTCTTTTATAATATAGATAGGATTTTAATTCATACTTTGAAATAGCCGTTTTTATCTACTCTTACCAGATTTAAAAAAGCCCAAATAATAATATATATTAACACTTTTCAATTGAAAACTACTATATTTACTCGTGAATATTAAAAAAAGAAAACTTTAAATAATTAACTTATTACTCGCGAAAAACATTTAATAGTGCAAATTACCTCATATTTAAAGCTCCATTCTAAAAGAATTTCTGTATAGCATGTAGGAGAACGGGCTTTTCATTTGAACGCTATAAAAGTGCGGGAGGCAGCGACATTTTTTCTTAGCCATTTTATATAAGCTGATTTTCGAATGTGTAATTGATCATATGAATGGCGATTATAGAAGATTGCCACTGGTTGTGATAATATCATTCAATCGTCCTTAATGGGTGCTCTTTCTGATTATCTTTTTTAAAACAGAGCCAATTGGTGTGTTTTTAGAGCCTGTATGGGGCCAGGAGATTGATGGTGCGCGTAGCTCGTATAGAAGTCAGAGCCTCCCAGTTATTCAAAAGGAGGAAAGGTTCGCTAGTGAAAATAAATGAGAATAAACCATTTGGAACAGACAAGTCTAGTGATTTTCAATTTAAAAATGCATAAAATAGCAGAACTTACTTAAATTTGATCCTAAAGGTATAAGTTTCAAATTAATAACGATATTTACCTCACGAAAGTATCTAAAAAATGTAAATAAATAAAAGGCTCTGCTGTCTCACAGAAATTTTATATTGTGGAATATCTATTCTTATTCAATTATATTCAATTTCTAAGATATTGTTGAGCCTAGAAACTTGAAATTTGGCACGATGGTTACTTATAAGATATAAATGCTCGCTAAGAACGGTTTCTGTTTAAAAAAAAAAAAAAAATCTAAATTTAAAAAGGTGAAATGGGCAGAAAACAGTCTGTAAAACATTTTACATTAGTGTGGGAATTTCGTAGGAACACCTGCATTAGACCGAATGTTTCCAACTCCGTGTTTCTGCTTCGAGATTAAAAAAGGTAACGTAAACCAACGAAACTGTGTGAAGTAGGAACGCAGTGGAAGTAATGGAACGAGGAAAAAGTTCGACGACGTTGATTTTGTAAAAGAATCAGAATACTTTTGACGCTACAAAACGGAAGGTTTAAACGACGTGTAGAAATGCTGGAAATATTCAACGACGTAATAAATGAAGCCTGAATTATAGCTTTTAAGTTAATTAAAGAACGAGAAGAGTGTTTTTTTTTTAATCTGTATTTTTGTTTGTGTGTTCGTCTTAATAAATGTCAGTGCTCGTCCTAAAAGTGAGTTATGATTTATAAATAGAGCCACATCCCATAAAGTGGTGTCAGAAGTGACAGTTAACCCACCAATATTATTAATTAGAATTATTCATCATACAGATTCAAGCCGGATATTATTCTAACGGTGAGTTCATTATTATTATTTTATTATGAAGTTAGTTGAAATACCCGAACTGGAACTTGCATTTAAAAACGAACGAACAAATAAAATTAAATTGCTACATAAATTCCTATTTGATGCTGACGGTGATCGATCTAATAGAAAGAGAATACGTGATTTTACTGGTTTCGGTTTTCAAACCGACAGCACCGAGTTCAAAAATAAAATTACTAAAGTTCAAACTGATTTTTCATTAAATGATCTGATTACAGTGTGCAATCTACTTTGTATTGATAATGAAGGATCTTTAAACGATCTCGCAACCCGATTAGTTACATACCTTTCAGACTTGACCTTACTACAAAATAATATTATACAAAATGAAAGTGACACTGACTCGGAAACCGAATTGCCTTCAAATAATATGGCTTCAAGTAACAATACTGAATTATCAAATTTTGACAAACAGAAGCAATTTCCAGTTCAAAGTTTTGTGTCATCTTCTATTAGTTTTACCGATATTGAAAGTGTTGTTCCTCCTTTTGATGGAAGTTCTTTTAGTGATATAAATGTATGGTTTAGTAATTTCGACGATGTCACTAATATGTTTAATTTATCTGACTTTCATAAATTCATATTTTGTAAAAGATCCTTACGAGGAAAAGCCCAGTTATTAGTACAGACAGAATTTCATATCAATTCATATGACAAGCTTAAACAACTCTTAATTTCAGAATTTAGTACCACTTATAATTCTGCCGAGTTACATGATATATTAAATAAACGGAAATTGCAAGAAAATGAATCAATAGAAGAATATTTTCTTATCATGAAACAAATATGCTCGCGTGGTAACATCGAGGATTCCGCATTAATGCAATATATCATAAACGGTATACCCGACCCTGTTTTCAGAAAATCAATGTTATATGGATGCAAATCCATTGTAGAATTCAAGCAAAAGCTCAAAATTTATAACAAAATTCGACATGACTTTGAGAACAGTAAATTTCGTAAAGTCAAACCTGAAATGCCAGTGAAAGACAAATCCTTTCGACCAAAATCTGATCTTTTTTGCTTTAATTGTGGCTTGTCAAATCATAAAAGTAGCCAATGCACACATAAAGACAAAGGCCCTCGTTGTTTCAATTGTTCGAATTTTGGCCATAAATCGGCTCAATGTGATCAACCAAGGAGACCTAGAGTTAAGTCAGAACCCTCCACTGTTTCCACAGTTATGTCGAACACTTTCATGACCAAACAAGTCATTATTTCGTCTGTAAATGTTACATCATTGGTAGACACAGGTAGTGAAAGAAGTTTGCTAAAGGAAAGTATTTACCGCAAACTCCCTACAGTCTCGAACCTTGAACATTCAACCATCACATTAACTGGATTCGAAATACTATAATCAAACCCCTGGGTTTTTTCTCTACGGACATTATGATAGATGATTTTAATTATACAACTAATGTTTATGTAGTCCCAGATTATTCCATATCTTTTGATCTTATTATTGGTACAAATATCATACAACAAAGTATTTTAACAATTTCTGGAAGTAATATTTCGATGCAAAAAATCGAGGAAAATGACGATACGTCCAATACTTTTTTGATTAATGCTGCTCATGTGTTAGACGATCTTAATCTTGATTTATCTCATATTACCGATGAAACAATACGTTCAAAAATTTCAGAACTTATTCAAAATTATTCTCCTAAAAAAATAAAGACAACGTATGTTAAATTATCAATTTATCTGGAAAACGAAGAACCTGTCAGTAGTCCTCCCAGACGCTTGGCGCAAATAGAGAAAAACTTCGTCGGAAAACAAATTTCTGAGTGGCTCGGAAAAGGAATTATTCGTAAAAGCACTAGTAATTTTTCATCACCTATTGTCCTCGTAAAAAAGAAAGATGGTTCATATAGATTGTGTGTTGACTATAGGAAGTTAAATTCTAAAACACATAAACAACGTTTTCCCCTCCCAGTAATTGATGACATTATTGATCAGTTGCATTCTGCAAAAGTATTTACTACTCTTGACCTTAAAAATGCATTTTTTCATGTCGAAGTAGAAGAAAATAGTAGAAAATATACGTCTTTGGTAACACATTCTGGTCAATTTGAATTCTTATATATGAATTATGGCCTTAGCGATGCATTCTTAGTGTTTCAAAGATATATTTATAACGTTTTTCGAGACCTCATTAATGAAAAAGTACTTATTGTCTATATGGATGACTTCATAATACCAGCTGAAAACGAAGTCGAAGGACTCCAGAAATTACAACGCGTCCTTACAACTGCATCCGAATATGGTTTAGAGTTGAATCTCAAAAAATGCCACTTTTTACAGCGAGAAATTAATTTTTTGGGTTACCAGATTAAAAATGGCCAACTGCATCCATCTCTCTTAAAAACTAAAGCTATCCTTAATTTCCCAGAACCTAAAAGTATAAAAGATGTACATTCATTCGTCGGACTAACTTCATATTTTCGTAAATTCATTCAAGATTACTCTTTAATAGCTAAGCCTTTAACAGATCTCCTTAGAAAGGACACTAAATTTCACTTTGGTAACCAGCAACGAAATGCATTTAATCAGCTGAAACACATCCTTTCTTCAGGTCCTGTTTTAAGCATTTATAACCCTAGTAACGAAACAGAAGTTCAATGTGATGCATCTATTGACGGTTACGGAGCAGTCCTCCTTCAAAAGTCTTCTATTGACAATCATTTTCACCCTGTCTACTTTATGAGCAAAGAAAACCACAGATGCCGAACGTAAATATTCGAGTTATGAATTAGAAGTTTTAGCTGTCATAGAAGCCCTTAAAAAATTTCGCGTTTACATTCTAGGTATTCCTTTCAAGATAGTCACAGATTGCAACGCATTCGCCCTTACTATGAATAAAAAAGATCTTTGCACCAAGATTGCTCGATGGGCTTTAATGTTAGCTGACTATAACTATACAATCGAACACAGACAAGGTACACGCATGCGCCATGTCGACGCTTTAAGTAGAAATCCAATATGTATGATCATTCAAGATAGTTTTACTTCCAAAATCATACAATCACAGAACACTGACGAACATATACAAGCCATCAAAGAAATTTTGAAAACAAAGCCATATGACAACTATTTCCTTAAAAATAACGTTCTCTATAAAACCCATAAAGGTATCGATTTGATAGTTTTACCAGATGAAATGCAGCTAAATGTCATTAAACACGTTCATGACAAAGGGTATTTTGGCCGTAAACGCTGTGAAGAACTCCTTAACGAAGAATTTCTCATCCCTAATATGTCAAATAAAATTGATAAAATTATAGCAAATTGTGTAACATGCCTTTTGTATAATCGCAAACGTGGAAAACAAGAAGGTGAATTACATCCCTTACCTAAAGAAGAGACTCCTATCCAAACCTACCACATTGATCATTTAGGCCCTCTTGAAACAACTAACAAAAATTACCAACATATTTTGTCTTTAATAGATGCATTTACTAAATTCGTCTGGTTGTATCCCTGTAAAACCACTTCTGCTACGGAAGTTATATCAAAACTACGACAACAAAGTTATACTTTTGGCAATCCTTCCACCATCATTAGCGATAAAGGTCCTGCATTCACAAGCAAAGAATTTGCTGATTATTGTCAAGATGAAACTATAAAGCACGAGACAGTAACAACTGGCCTTCCCCGTGCCAATGGTCAAATAGAGCGACTTAATTCCAGCATAATTTCTGTAATCTCTAAAATGTCCAAAGACGAACCGACCAAAAGGTTTAAACATGTTCCTACAGTTCAACAAGTCATTAATTCAACTTACCAACGAAGCATTAAGAAAACACCGTTTGAAATATTATTTGGTACAAAAATGAAACAGAAAGAAGATGTACAAATTATTGACCTCTTAAACAGTGCAGTCGAAGAACAATTCATGAAAGACAGAGAAGAGCTCCGTAAAGAAGCCAAGAAGAATATTCTGGAAATTCAACAAGAAAATCGCAAGCACTATAATTTACGACGTAAGAAACCCAGGAAGTACAAGCTTGGCGACCTTGTAGCAATTAAGAAAACCCAGCAAGGACCAGGTTTAAAGTTGAAATCTATATTCTTAGGTCCGTATAAAGTAATCAAAGTGAAGTCTAACGACATCTACGACGTAACGAAAATCTCATCAACTGAAGGACCGATAAATACTAGCTCCTGTGCTGAATACATGAAACCTTGGCCTGACGAAAACTGAAACTTCAAAAAAAAACATTTTTTTAAAATCTTTTCTTATGTATTTGTAACAATTTTATAAGTCAACCCGTATGATGTTACGCTACTTCAATTATGACGTGCAGATTAATTTTTTTCTCTTTTCCCCCTAAGAACAGTTACTGGTTTTTGTTTTTTGTTTTTTCAGATTCTATTTTACCACATGTCGCTGCGGCAGCTCCAGATGTCAGGACGGCCGCTTGTGGGAATTCGTAGGAACACCTGCATTAGACCGAATGTTTCCAACTCCGTGTTTCTGCTTCGAGATTAAAAAAGGGAACGTAAACCAACGAAGCTGTGTGAAGTAGAAACGCAGTGGAAGTAATGGAACAAGGAAAAAGTTCGACGATGTTGATTTTGTAAAAGAATCAGAATACTTTCGACGCTACAAAACGAAAGGTTTAAACGACGTGTAGAAATGCTGGAAATATTTAACGACATAATAAATGAAGCCTGAATTATAGCTTTTAAGTTAATTAAAGAACGAGAAGAGTGTTTTTTTTATCTGTATTTTTATTTGTGTGTTCGTCTCAATAAATGTCAGTGCTCGTCCTAAAAGTGAGTTATGATTTATAAATAGAGCCACATCCCATATTAGGATTTATTTTTAATTTGTAAGGCTTGAAATTTGACATGGCTGTTACTTTTAAAAAGTTTCGAAATTTTAAAGGTTGAAAGGAGCGGAAAACGTATAAAATAACGATTACTTTAAAACTAACTCAGTTTATTTATAATCTTGTCTGAGAATAATAATAATGGCGGCACTCTCCACTTAACAATAAGGCTATATTTCAGTTCTTTCCAAACTACCCTCAAAGGAGTGCAAGAGTAAAAAAAAGTTAAAATTCGGATTTCTTTCCATCTAGCACGTTTTTAACATGGATAGAATCAATGAAATCTGATATGGTGGCTACTTTTAAGACGTAAACGCTCGGTAAGAATATTTCTTAAAGTATTCTGCATATAAATAGTATAACATAAATTTTCTATTGTGGAATATCTATTCTTATTCAATTATATTCAATTTCTAAGATATTATTGAGGCAAGAAACTTGAAATTTGGCACGATGGTTACTTATAAGATATAAATGCTCGCTAAGAACGGTTTCTATAAAAATAAATTCTAAATTTAAAAAGGCGAAATGGGCAGAAACAGTCTATAAAACATTCTAAATTAGGATTTATTTTTAATTTGCAAGGCTTGAAATTTGACATGGCCGTTACTTTTAAAACGTTTCGCATAGAACATATCCGAAACTTTCTGACACATTTTCTGACTCATTTTTTAACGTAAAGACATAAAATTGGTAGAACAGACTGTTGAAGCGATTCGGAATCGAATGGTGTTTTTCATTTTTTGACAAATAAATTTCTTATAATCGATTCTTCTTACATGACAACAAGTTTTTTCCCTTTTTCGCACCGCCGCGCCGAGAATTCGGTTTAAAACACTGATTTTGACCGTATTTTCCAAAAGATCTTCTGCCTTTACTAAAAAATGGAAAACGCCATTCAATTGCATAGTTTCTAAATAAGAAAACCCGCCAATCTCATGCGTTTCCGAACAAAGATGAATTCGGAAAAGTGTCAGAAAATAGCTCCTTTGGATTTAAGAATAGCCTTAAATGATTAGAAAACACTCTATAGCCATGATTACTCGGAAACTATCAGGACTAGAATTTTTTAATTCGACATGCAGGTTTCTATTAGGGTGTAATTCCCCCAACAAAATAAATAAATAATCGAATTTTAAATTGGTTAATATTGGAAACGATCTACAGTTTTATATTCAGTGATTTCTCTGAAACCGTCAACCTCGAAACTTTAACTGTAACATAGTGATAATTTCTAAGACACGAACAATGTGTGTTTATGTTTTAATTTAAACTTTAGAAAAGTGTAAGCAGAAGAAAAATCTATTATTTGTAATGGCAGTGCTTAGATACTACTTTTCAGAGCAATAAGAGAAAACGCCAGGTAACTACTATGATGAATTGAAATGATAGCAATAAAAAAATAAGATTGCCAAGTAGGTAACAAAGTATTACATATTAGTTACAAAATGACGGTTAAATATGGAATGCAGTTGTTTTCCAAGTTATTACTTAGCGTTTTTTTTAAATTTTCATGACGATTTAAGTTCTGTTAATTACTCTAAAAAATAAACAAATGTTTGACTGTGGGCAATTATTTGGCAACGGAATCGGAGCAAATTTGTACAATTTTATTGGAATTAGATAATGTTAATAAATTTTTACAAGATTTGTTTTCTGCAATCACAATTAGTGCACACTGATAAATCAAAATAACTATTTACAAAGATTAAAAAAAATATATATAAGAATATTATTTTTAAATTTTTAAACGCCTGGTAACGGAATTACAGGAAATGGCCAAAGACAAAAGTGCTGTCTACTGTAATTTAATTTTTGTAAATGTACTTGCTTTTTCATTTTGAAATCTCTGAGCAAGATGAATAAGATGCCATTATTTAAGACTGTTCTCAAATCCAAAAGGACAACTTTATGATGTAAGTTTTAATTAATTTTTGTTCTGAAATGCATGAAGCTAGCAGGTGTTGTTGTTCAGAAACTATGCAATCAAACTGATTTTCCATTTTTTTTTTCAAACGCAATAGATCTTTCAGAAAATAGTGTCAAAGTGGGCGTTTTGAGTCAAATTTCCGCGCGAAGGAAGAATAACCTCAAAAAAGGGTGAAAAACGTCTTTGCCACGTGATAAAAATAGCTTATAACTCAATAAGTAATTTATTTATCAAAAAATGGAAAACACAGTTTGATTCCAAATCGCTTCCATAGCCTTCCACAGCCTTCCAGTTTTATATCTTTCCGTTAAAAAATGAACTTATAAATGTGTCAAAACGTTTTGCGCCTGTTGAGCAGAGCAGTTGAGAACAGCCATAAGGATTAATCAATTTTTTTTAAAGCCATGTGTAATCTATCTATCAATATTATAAAGGACGAACATGTCCGTCCGTAACACTGACGTCATTTTGGTGGTGGCAACAGTAGATGATTAAATTTAACTTTTGCTGTAATTTTTTTAACTTCCAAACATTACACATTTTCAATTTTTACACCGTCGAATGGGGAAAAATGTACTTTCAAATGCAATTTTTTTGAAAACTGTACAGCAATTTACTCATTTTTTTATAGTTTTTAAAATAATATCCAAGCGTGATTTTTTTTAAAAACCTATTTCTATCGTGTGCAGACGATTACGAATGATAAATCCGTTTGCACTTTAATTAATGTAAATAGTTCAGCATATTTCTTTCCAGCTTATATTCCATAACGAAATTAAAACTTCAACGTCAAAAAATAATAAAATATAAATAAAACATACATTTAAAACATGTAATCGCACTACGCGCTTAAACCACTGAAATGATCAGAATAAAAAAGGCTGGTGTAAATAGTGATATTTGGTGATTTCTTCGGCTGTTAACTCCTGGCACGAGGCCAATACGAAAGTATCGCTTTAAACGAATTTCAAAACTTTATTTGAATGCATTATTGCTATTTTTCATATAAATATGATTTTTGGTATTCTTAGTGAGCATTCTAAAGTAAAATATTAAATTTAAAATATCTATTGGCGTTATCAATTTTAAACAAGTGGGTAAGTATGATCACAGATCGCATAGAGGATTTCGTTTAATATTCCTTTCAAAACACTTTATCCTTTTGCAAAATCTGTTAGTTCCCCATTTCACAACCAGGTGGCGCACTCTATTTACACAAACCTCTATCCGAACGAAACTCCGTTTTACAACCTATCCGTAGATATATTATTCGAGTGGATTGGGCCCATAGCACCCGAGATAGGTAGGCGCCCCCTGGCGGTAAAGAAGTGGAACTGAAAGATGTAAAACTGTGTGCATAATATGAAAGAGTGGTCAAAGGGGTGTCGGCAAAAGTTTGAAAAGTACCTACCGGGTGCAATGGGGGGAGGTTAGAAAAATTGCTTAAAATACACAAGTTAGAGCCCGGAGGGGTAAATAATATAAGACTTTTTGAAAATTTTATTATTTTTC
The DNA here is from genome assembly GCA_963932465.1 of Maratus speciosus. Lineage (NCBI taxonomy): Eukaryota > Metazoa > Arthropoda > Arachnida > Araneae > Salticidae > Maratus > Maratus speciosus. The sequence continues at coordinate 234,893,612 of OZ010788.1, forward strand.
GTGTGATCGCAAGTGTTCTGCTATAAGTATGCAAAATTTCAAGTTTTTAACTTAAATAGCCTCTCAGTTAGAAAAAAAAAAAGCTTAAAATACACAAGTTAGAGCCCAGAAGGGTAAATATAAAACTTTTTCAAAATTTTATGATCTGTCGTTTGATGTGAGGCGTTCAGCTATAAGTATGCAAAATTTCAAGTCTTCAACTTAATTAGGGGCTCAGTTAGAACAAAAAGATTAAAATACACAAGTTAGAGCCCAGACGTGTAAATATAAGACTTTTTGAAAATTTCATGATTTGCAGTTTGATGTGAGGTGTTCAGCTATAAGTATGCAAAATTTCAAATCTCCAACATATATAGTTTGTGAGAACGGGCTCTGTGACGGACAGACAGACAGAGGAACGAGACGAATAGGGATTCGTCAGATGAACGAAACCCTAAAAAATAGTTTTCACCTTTTTTCTGTAACCTAACCTGGGAATCCCGGGTTTGTCCCTTTGTATTTTTAATTGCAATTTAAATTGCAGTAACGAAATTGCACTTTCCAAATGCAAGATTTTTAATTCAATTTATTTCCATCCTACATATTTTACAATCAGTATGGTTTTTAGATTGAATTTATTATCTTTTTTTAATTATATTTTCAAAGGATAATTGACCTCTGCGATCCAGTTGGGGTTCTGGTAACACCCGTAGGTCATCTCTAAGTTTAATGAAGTCTAAATCCTCCGGAGAAGGCCAGATAAATATGTTATCTGTTCTATTCTAGGAACTTGTAACTCAGAGAACTGTGATGAAACCACTTTTGCTTTTTAAATATAGTAAATGGAATAAAAACATTATAAACTGAGCATTTATATGACTTTCCTTTAAAAAAAATAATGTAATGTAATTCTGTTACTCATAAATTAACTCAGTCACGATTAATTTAAATACAGTAATTATAAACATATGTTAAAAATTTCTATATTAGTTTTATCCTTTAATGCACCATTAAGAAAAAACTAAGTATTATATTTATAGTAATATTATAGTAATATTTATAGTAATATTTGTAGTAATATTATATTTATAGTATTATATAGCAAATAAAATAAACTTAAGCATGTTTGAGGTAACGGAATTACTTTAAACATTTATTTATTTTTTGTTGTATTAATCATTTATTAATTAATGTAATTAGTACGCATGGTTTTTAAATTATCTTTATATTACAACAAAGTAAACTCCATATGTAAAAAGTATAAAAGCAAAAACAAATTAAAATATGATATATTTTATATTATGCTCTTGATCTCAAACATGGGGTTATATAAATTACCTAATCTATTTTTTATTTGTAGTTTTGCTTTAATTTTAATTATGTGGACTAATTTCATTACATAACCACAAAACTTATTAATAAATGAAATAATTCCACTTTTTATACAAAAGTACAAGTTTGGTAAAAATCCCAGAATTTTATTTTTTTTTTTTTTTTTTTTTTTTTTAATTAATGTCCCTTTAAAAAAAAAAATAATTCCCTTGTTAGAAATTATATTAACAAATAATTGCCCTTGTTGACTCTGAGACTATTAAACCGATTAAAATAATTATTTTACTTGTAAGCTAGATGATAAACAGAGTTCCCAAGTACACTTCATTATATCTGTTTTATGGTTGACAAATTATTATCTTTCAATTTGCATTTTAACCCTTAAATGCCTGATTTTTCAAAAATCATTGCAATGTTTTTCGGCTTTCATTTTTTAAATAAATCATGGGAAAAATACTTTTAAAAAATCATATTTTGTTTTAAGTATGGTTTACGGCTAAAAAACAGTTTGTTACTAATCGGCAATACTAGTCTTTAATTGAAAAAATAATTTTCCTTTATAAAATTCTATAATATTAAACACACAAGAATTTTAGGAGCTATAATAAGGAATATATTTTACATGCTTACTGCAGAACAAAATAGGGTATTTCACAAGCTTGCAAACAAAACGAAAAGAACATGTAGCAACAATTGAAAAAATAAATCTATCTTTATTCTTAAACACCACAAGTGTTGCCATCTGCATGTTGAAAATCGATTTAATAATATTTTCAGAATGTATTTTATTGGCAACATTAGGCATTATAGCTTCAATATTATTCTAATAGTATTTTAGAAGCCTAAATTGGGGGTGTTGCTTTCGGCATTTAAGGGTTAAATAATATATTTTGCGTGTTACACCCAGTACATTGCTCACTGGAAAAGAACAGGCAACCCCCAATTTTAGAAAGAAGGCGAAGAAAATTTCTCTAAAAAGTTATAGATATTACCGATTGTAAAAAATAAAATTGATCTATATATGCAGATTTAATTGATGTATTTTAATTGACATCTCTTGGGCCAAAATATATATTTTGAAATAAAAATTAAAAAGCGCTTATTAATCTAGCCACTCTGTTGCGTTAATTAAAAAAAAATCCAATACTGCAATTTTCTTTGTATTTGTTATAATTTTTCTTTGCTGTTAGCATTGTGTAAGAATTTACTTTTTGACAAACTAGGTTTTTTTTTTTTTAAATTCCTAATTTGTGCAATTAAACTTTAATAATCTGCACTTTTCTTGTTTGTTTTCTTCCTTCATTTTCTAGACAATTAACAAAATTATGTAAGTCTGATCACAAAGCGGAAGAATGGTGAAAACGTCCTTAATCTTATTTCGGTGATATATAATATCCATTGCAGGTGTAACATTTAAGTTTAAGATCTTCCAGCTGTTGCCTTAGAATCGGTTCTACTGAAAAATGACATGAAATTAAATCATTCCTGTCTCGCACATTAAAGGACATTAATTATAATAGCTAACATCCATTAGTTTTCTAAGATAGTTTTTAAAAAAATTGCACGATGGAAGTCTTTGAGGAAAAATCTAGAGTTGCCAGGTAATGGGATAAGTTTATTATATTATCATTTTCCTTTATCATTTTAATTTTCCTTATAATTATCATATCTCTTTAATCTGAAAATTTATTTGTGAATGTCAAAAATACATTTGCTCTAAATTATGCTTACATTAATTTATTTTTAAAATTTTTAATAATGTGAATAATATGTTCTAAAAAATTTACATAAAGTTACAAGAATTTTATAAATAATGTAATTAATCATTAAGTTAAAAGTTCATAACGTCAGATGGAGAATTATTCAAACAAAATGTTTTGAAGTTTTATATTCTAGCAACTGTTTGTTTTAAGTATTTATTTATAATCACATACATATATATAGCCATAGAATTGATAATCTACACTTTTCTTGTAGATTATTGATATTGATATATTATAAAAGATCAATGTATCTATGCATAACGCTGACTTCATTTTGCGAATGGCATCAGCAGACGATCAAATTTGGCTTTTACTGCATTTTTTTAAATTTTTTAAACTTCTAAACATCGCACATTTTCAATTTTTACGCCGTCGAGTAGGGAGAAAAGTACTTTCAAATGCAATTTGTTTGAAAAATATATCGCAATTTATTTGAAGACTGTACGAAATTTACTCATTTGTTATTGTTTTTAAATTAATTTTCAAGCAAGAATTTTTTTCAAATCTATCTCTATAGCCTGTAGACGATTACGAAAGGCAAATCCGAAAACAATAAAACACAAATTTAATACATGCATCGAATTTCGAGCTAAATCCAAGTGAAATGAGCAGAATCAGAAAGGCGGAATGTAAATATCGATCTTTGGAAATTTCTTCGGCTGCGAACTCCATACGTGAGGCCAATAAGGAAAATGTCGCTTTTAATACATTTCAAAACTTTATTTGAACGCTTTATTGCTATTTTGAATATAAATATGATTTTTAGTATATTGTTAGTAGGCATTCTGAAAAATATATTAAATGTAAAAAATCTATTAGAGTTATCAGAAAAAAAAGAAAAAAAAAGTAGACCTGTGCGATGCTTTCAAACCACAATCTTTTAGATTATTTGCTGATGGGTTTCTTCAATAATTTTTGATTAACTGCAATTCTTTTTATCAAACAACGTATTTTAACGATATAGGGTAAATGGCCATACTTCTTAAAGATTGAAATAAAAATTCTTTGAATGCAAATATAAGAAATATTTATGCATATTTAAAATTCTTATACATATACTCATAATATTTTATGCAAAAAGTAATTAAATATTGAAAACAAAATGTGTTAACAACGTTGAAATTAAAATGGCAGATGGGCACCTCTCCTTAAAGCCGAGGAGAGAGGGCCATCCAATACAAGAAAGAAAAAGTGAAGTTAAATAGCAAAAAAATAACACATTTCATATAGTTAACCATGAAAGTCATATAGCAATTTGTAAAGATGCAGTTATATGATGGAAAATGAGTGAATAAAACTCGAATAAACAAAATTTGAAGTATAATTTCATTATTTCACTTTTCCTAAAATCTTACCACATGTTTAGTAAAGGTCTTGATAATTTGTACACGTTTCATGGAACCACTTCAGGTACCTTATGCATTGTATCCAGACATCCTTTTTGGATGTGATATTATATTGTTTTGCACAACCAACACAGTGATTCTAATCCAATTCTATTTACTCGGAATCTGTAGAATCCGATATTTTAAATGCATTTTGTTTTCTTTGCTACTGGAAATGTAGTGTGTTTTTTTTCTCGCGTTAATTTTAGGTTTATTACGTTAATTTAGTTTATTTATTAACTTTATCAGTTTCTTTTATGAAAGTTTCCGACGTTTTCCAGTATTTTCTGAAACAAATAAATCGTTAGATCTTATTATATTATTAATATTATTATTAAAATATTTATATTAGTTAAAATTTAAATAATTATATCAATGAATATATTTATAGACATAAAAGTTATATATTTATTTTAAATTTAGTTATATTTAGTTAAAATCATCGCTCTGTATAATTTTATAATATTGATTAAAGCTGGCTATCTCTCCTCGATTTCATATGGCCATCTCTCCTGAAATTTGAGGACTGATGGTCGCCCAAATTAAAGCATCAATAGCTTGTACGTCTTTGTTTTAGGCTTAAAAATAAAGATTAGATTATGTACGTGCCTTAAAAGTCCATATAGTAAAAATATATATATAACGCACGCACTGCAAAACATTCAGATACCTAAGTCAAAAAAAAATTTCAACCACTAAATTAAATAAACATTATAATTACACTTACTTTTATAATCGAAAAACACAATTGCACGTGGCAATAAATAAACTCGGTGAACTATTTCGTACGAACAAGGTTTATGTTGCAATCTATGATCAAGTTTTGGAAATATTTAGACTGGCCATCTCCCCTCTATGGCCATCTATCCTAGAGTTACTCTATAAGTACACTATGTCAAAAGCCGCTTCCAGAACCTTTCGAAAAGTACCTCATCGATTGCTGTGCCTTTAGTATGTGAAGAGAAACAAAGATGTTAACATCAGAAATAATATATATGATGGTTTTAACCTATATTCTGTTGGGTTTATCGTTTAGTATTAATAAAAGAATGTTTTTGTCTGTGTGTCTGTCTGTTTGTTTGTTGGCGATGGATAACGAAAACTATCACATGTAGAGATCTACGAATTTGGTCCCGGATAGAAGTAGACAGGTCTCAGTGTAACTGAGGCTCAGTTTTTGTATTTTTTGTTATTTTATATTAAACGGAACAATTCGCGTATTTCTCCGATTTTCTAAGTTCGCCGGCGATTATGATCCACTCATAAAAGAAATCCAAATTCAATCTTTTATCCCAATATGGTAAATTTTGTCCGTCTTTTAATAAAGTGTATTCGGAATTCGTTTAGCGATTTTTGAATTTTTCGCGATTTTTTTAAGTCCTCATTTACCCAAAATAAGAAGTTTGGTTTTTATCAACAAATTTGCGTTTGATACTTATCCAACCAATCTTATATTTTATAGCATTGTATGCATAAGACTTTCAGGAGTCGAGTAAAAAAGGTTAAAAAATATATATGAAATAGTTTCTTTTTAAATTAATTATTAAAGAAGCTAAAACCATTGCATTTTTCCCGATTTTTTTAAGTCTCCATTTCACCAAAAATAAGAAGTGTGGTTTTTATCAACAAATTTGCGTTTGATACCTAATCCATCCAATCTTATATTTTACAGCACTGTATGGATGAGACTTTCGGTAGTCGAGTTATATATATATATTTGTAGACGATTCTGTTTAAGTTCTACAAATTTCCATTATTCCATTTCTGTTATTCTGCTGTTTTTTACTATGTTTTTGGAATCTATGTTAAGTGTGTTGGTGGGAACTGTATTTGTTAATGCCACTTTATTCATAATTTCACAGTTTTTGATCAAAAATTATGATTATGAATGAAATGACAATGTTACAGTTTCCCCCAACAAACTTAACATGGATACTAAAAATATAGAATATACAAGCTGCTATGTATAAAATATAGTCCCTTGTAGTATATTACGAGAATTAATATGGAAGAAAAAAAAATATGGATACCGATAAAAATAACTGAAAAGCTTATATATTGAATTACGTTATATATATATATATATATATATATATATATATATATATATTACCATTAATTAAACATAACCTACCACCGTCAATTATTATGAATTAAAGCTGTAAGTATTAAAAAAAAAAAAATTATTATAAGAATTATTATGGAAGAAAAGAGAAAAAAGTGGACACCGACAAAAATTGAAAAGCTTATACATTGAATTACGTTATCAAGGGCACAGAATTCAATGATATAAGCAAAATGGTTGTTTTCTGTGGGAAAAATAAGCTAAAGCTAAAAATTATTTTCCCCTGTGCCCGAACAACCACTAAAATCAAGTGAATTGATTAAAAATGAAAGCAGAATAGAAACAAATAATATGAAATGGAAGAATCAATAAAACGTATTTAAATATTTATGGGATATAAAATATAAATAATAAACACCATACCGATTAATATTTCAGTATTTTACAAAAATCCATGTGCACATGTCTACCAGTATATCAAAAAGATTAAGGTGAATAAAACAGTTAAGAAATCACAGTAAATGATACCAAAGGATGCAGTTAATACATTTTGAAATAAAATTTGAAATACCTTGTAAAACACATTTAATCTAATATAAAATAAATAGATATTAATTACATTATTTAAAATGCACTATTAAATTAATAGATAACAGTTTAACAATATCGTCAAAATTTAGCTAAAAATACCCCCTGGTGTATAAATTATAACTGAAATGGAGCTAGAAAAATTAAAAATTAGAGCAATCTGAAAGAGACAAATTTGGTGCTGCCATCTATTATTACTTATATTAAACATCTATCGCAAGAAAAATATTTGTAAGCATTTGAATGTAAATAACTGTTTAAACAGCAAAACCAAACAAATCCTTATATATAGAGAATTATAAACCTAATATATATCACACAATGTATTTAAAAACTATTGTTAATAAAATTTAAAAGCATACAATATATTCTATTAGCTAACTTATTTAAACTAAACTAAGAGTTTAAATAATTCTAGAACATTGATAATATATAGCATATAGCTATATGCTATAAAACAAAATAAATTCAGTAATAATTAATATAAATAATCATTAAAAATAATATAAAAATTATTTTTTAATGAATTATATATAAGATATTTATAAAATGAACAGGAAATAAAAAACATGTGGAAGTATATAGAAGGTTAAATGATACTTAAATTCCCATTACTTAAAAAGCACAAATATAGAATGTGGATTATTTTCAGACATCCATAAAAATCCATAAAGTATGAATGTGGGACATTCAAAAACATTAAACCGATAATAAATATTAAAAAGAATAGAGGAATAATAATAAAAATAATTACCCAATTTTAATGCATACAGTATAACTATATTTATATTAAACATACTGATATGTATATTATTCACTATAAGAATGGCATACTATTAGTAATTAATATGATATTGTCCTTAGTAAATTAAAATTTAATAACAAATAATTGTAAATTAGATTAATGAATAATTAAGCTAATTATAATATTAATGAAATTCTCCAATTTACATATAAAATACCAAATCAACATCCATATAAAATACATAACAAAAATATAGTAATAATACAAGAGCCCCCCCCCTTTTTTTTTTTTTTTTTTAATAATTAACCATTGCGTATTATCCAGACAACACCACCCTCCTCCGTACTCTAACATCTACCCACCCAACCAACCTATAATATTTTTTTTATATTATTTTACAATTTTTAATTTTTTATAGATATTTTTTTATTTTATAATTTTTTTGTAATTTTGTTTACGCATGTGTTAATTTGTGTTTATAGATCATGTAAGAAAAGTACTAATTGTATATTAATGAATATATGAATTTTTTTGGAAAACCATGATTTAATGCATCATAAATTAGTTTTTTAATATTATTGTTAATTAGAGGAGAAGAACATAAACATTTTATTCTATATAAATGATTAAGTATTATATTACGAAATACAGAATGATGTAGACAAGATTTAAAATTTGTAAATGTATTAACTGTGAATTTAAATTCTTTACGTTTGTCATATAAATCTGTGATTGTTTTATTGTCATTTATTGTAATTTTAAGATCTAAGAAGTTAATTGTATTGTTAGATAAAAGGTTTTCCGTTAATTCCAAATTAGTGGGATAATCAACTGGAAATCGAGTAATTGCAGATTGATCAGTATCAATTAAAATGATGTCATCAATATAACGATATAAATGTAGATTATTATTAGTAAAATTACGTTCATAATGAGATAAGTATAAGTCTGAGAGTAAACTGGAAGTACAACCGCCTTGTGGTATACCGACATGCTGTAAATATAAAGTATTATCTTGCAATATATAATTATTATAGATAATGAAGTTAGTTAAAGATTTAAAATATGCAATATCTATATTAGATGGTAATTTCAGTTTTTTATAATACTTTTTAAATAATGCATTTATAATTTTATGTAAATCTAATAGGTCTATATTATTAAAAAGATCTTTGAAGTCATATGTCGTTATATTACAAACAGAATGAAGATTTTTTTAAATATTAACAAGTTGATAGCTATTTTTTATACAATGTGTATTATCATTGTTTGTAGTAAGTTCATATAATTGATTAAGAATTTTTAAGAGAAGTGTATTGGCTTTATTATTATATGTATTGCAACCAATAGTAACAGTCCTAAATTTAATAGGAGTTTTATGAAATTTGGGAATAAGAACTAAATATGGATAATTAAAATTAGTAGATAAAATATTTAATAGTTTATAATAACTTCGAATTTTACGATTATTTACAATTACATTTTCATTAGTTTTTTGAAAAGACTTATTAGAAGAAATAGAATTTGTAAGAAGTTGGTGATAATATGATTTACATATAATAGCATAATTGTTAGGAGATTTGTCTACATATGTAATAACGAAGTTTTTTTGTAATTTAGTAATTTGTTGGAAATAATGCTTTGTATTAATAGAAACCAAATCAGCAATATTATTTTTTAAAGCCATAGTTAATTTTTCAATTACTAATATCTTCCATTGATTAAAATATTCAATAGGCTTATTATAAGAGATAGAAATTTTATAAATAAAAATATCAATATCATATGTAAACTGTTTGATAATAGATTTAACATTAAATTTAGATGGAAGTCTATATTTAGTACCATAACCCATTAGTTGTTTCAATTTAAAATCTTGAACAATATCAAGATTTCCAGTGATTATATGTCCATGATCATTGTTTATGTATTTTTTTAGAGTGGGGTCTTTGCAGTTACACGGAAAAGTACTTGCAGCAGATGTATTTTTTGAAAATGTATTGTAGTTAAAAAATTTTCTCCCAATTGTATTCGGATATTTAAAGGTTTTTGATATATGAAGATTATTGATAGGAAAAAAACAATTTTTATCATTAATTATAGAATTGATATTAATTTTATTAAAAATGTGATTTGAAAAAGTAATTATCATTTGAGTATTCATGTTCTGAATTTTGTGTTTTTTTTGTAAATTAATATTTAAAAGATTAACCCTAGTCATAATAAGGTCAAAGTAAATATCAGAGAAATGTTTAGAGAAAGATTTACTTAGAAAGACATTTAAATGTTGTACAAGCTGTTTCTTTTTAATAGCAAAGATGTTTTTACGAATTAACAACCAGTTATAATTCTCTAAGTAATTTCGTTGAAGATCATTAATTTGTTTTGTGATAGATTTTTTGGAAACTACAACTGATGATGAACCCTTTCCGCGTTTATTACGTGTTGTTTTAGCATTTAAATTATGATTAAGAGTAGGATAAATTGGAGAATAATCAATATTGTTATTTATAGATGTGAAGACTTTGACAGGTCTGTTAAATACTTATATATATATATATATATATATATATATATATATATATATATATATATATATATATATATATATATATATATATATATATATATATATATATATATATATATATATATATATATATATATATATATTATATATATATATATATATATATATATACTTCTTTTTAAATTAATTATTAATGAAAGTAAAACCATTGAATTTTTCTGAGATGCAGCGAAGTAAGAGGGGCAAACTTCCAGCATTGGTTTTCTAAATAAACCCCTTTATATTAAAAACTGTTACTATGGTGATGAATGTGACCTCGCGGTCTGGAGCTTTTTTATATTCTGTGCGTGGAAAGAGGTGAGTTGGGATGATGTAGAAGTGGAATCCCTATTTCTCTGAATGCAAGCATGTTCCCTACCCCCGAAGCAGCAGAAAGCCTTGCCGCTGAAATAAGACTTAATTCAGCACATATTTTAGGTATATTTGAGGATGGCCTGGACCTGGGCAATGGAGTCAAGCGGGTGATCTAATACCTATATTTTAAGAGTGAAATAAATATTATTTCTCTAAATCCCCTATCTTTTTTAGATAATCCACAGTTTATTTCACGAAGCCCTGTAAAAGTAATAATAATAATAATAATAATAATAATAATAATAATAATAATAATTAGTATTATTATTATTCTATAGATTATGAAACAAAGATTTCTTTTTTCCCCTAAACGTACACGTATTTGTTAGCTATATTCATGAAAAAATCATTTCATACATGATATTCATATCATGTATTTACAGCATTATCAAATTTTCTTTTAAAAAAAAAGATTACCACTATGGAAAGTTTAAATATTTTTGAATTATTTAAAATTCTACAGATGTGTTATAATATGCACTAAAGAGCTGGAGCAATATTTAAAAAATTTATATCCCACTTAAAAAAACGTATTGGCAATATGTAGACAATTTCCTCAAAAACTTTCAGTTTTACATGTTGATTATCCTAGTCTTTCCCTGTGATTTTAACACTTTCCTGCATAGTTGAAAAGTGTTTATGAATTCGATTCGCCTGTATGTTTGTCCGTCCGTCAGTCTGTCTGCCCACACTCTAACTCTCGTAAATATACTTCAATTTCTAGGTTATTAATATAGGCTATTGAGATTTACCATGGCATGTTCCCTATTGAAAACGAAGTATGTAGCATTTATTTCGTTTATATAGACACTAAAGAATTCCGTTACATTATAGTCTATAGGGGAAATCGTTTGCAGGGTAATGACGTTGCACCATTTCAAACATAATGAAATTTACATGCACTAACTTTTCCCATACTGCATGATGTGCATAAATTATCTAGATTATATACAGGGCTACACCAAAGAATTCGAAAGCATTACTGTCTATGGGCGAAACTGGATTTATGATGCTTTACTTTTTCCATATGAATTATATTTAGTGCACTAAAAGATATTTGTAGACCAAAAATAAGTTCATATACAGGGCTACGCAATAACTGGATACAATGCACTCTATGGATGGTATTTGCTACTCGTGAGCTTTTAGTTATATTATGCGTTTCTTTTTTTTATTATTTTTTTACAGAATTAAATTTTAGCTTAATATGTGGAGCATGTAAAAATTTGCAGATAAAATACAGGGTTTTACAAAAGTAAAAAAAAAAAAAAAATCAAGTACATTTTTGTCTAATGGCGAATATTACTGATGGTGACATCGCGAGTGTCATGTGTTTTCTAACTGGGTTGAACTATGTAGTATGTATACAAATCTATCGATCATAAACAAAGCTGTACAAAAAAAAAAAAAAAAAAAAAAAAAAAAAAAGAGTAGCTTTCCGACTATCTATCTGTATTATAAAGGACAAACGTGTCCGTGCGTAACGCTGACGTAATTTCGCTAATGGCAACAGCTGACGATTAAAATTCAGATTGGCAATTTTTGCTACGACAATTTTTTTAATTTCTAAACATCGCACATTTTCAATTTTTACACCGTCATATACACTGGCCTCCAAAAGTTAAGGTACAGGGAATGGATGCTTTCGATTACACACGTTTTGTCGAATATCGACCAAAATTATTGGCGAATTGTTCTTGAACTTCTGGAATGTAAAGTACATGTTTGATTTCATATTTCTCAGTGAAGATTTAGTCGGGAGGACAATTAGGGGGCTAATAATAAATTTAATAATAAAATAATATTTGCGATCACCTATGTAATGGAAAATGCTGGGAATGGTTTGTCACCGTGGTAAATGACTATTTGGGTCCTGTTCAACGTTTGTATGCATTTGTGTAAGCATAGCACTCACATTCGTGAAGATGTTAACGTTTTTGTGAAAAATTTAAAAGTTTTTTGTTTATAGCATACAGAGTTTTCAAACAAATTCAACACAACTTTCCAAAAGCCTGACAAAGAACTGTAGCAACAGTATACTGCAATTAAAACATGAATATATTTAATTTTTGATGAGATATGGGCATTTGTATGAAATAATTTTTAACTACGCATGCGTGGAAGATCCTAAAATGTTTATTATATAATTTGGTATTCAGCTATTTAGGGCAAGTTATATAAAAAGTCCAGTCAAATATCGCGAAAATTCACAAAAATAGGGTCGATATAGTGAGTTGCTTCCTAAAAATAGCTTTATTATAAGGGATTTTCCACAACTTTTCAATCAGCTCACTATATCTTTCTAAGTTTTCACAACATTTGACAGGACTTTTTATAGAAGTTGACCCAAAATACTGACTACCAAATTATGAAATAAAAATTTTGAAATCTTCCGCGCATGCGCAGTTAAAAATTATTTCATACAAGTGCCCATATCTCATAAAATATTCAATATATTCATGTTTTAATTGCAGTATACTGTTGCTACTATTCTTTGGCAAGTTTTCGTAAAGTTGTGTTAAATGTAGTTGAAAACTCTGTATGCTATAAGCAAAAAACTTTTGAATTTTTCACAGACACAATAACATCTCCACGAATATGAGTGCTATGCATACACAAATGCACACACAGGTTGAACAAGATCCAAATAGGCATTTAACACAGTGCCAAACCATTTCCAGCATTTTCAGTTACATAGGTGATCGCAAATATTATTTTATTATTAAATTTATTATTAGCCCCCTAATTGTCCTCTCGACTAAATCTTCACCAAGAAATATGAAATCAAACATGTTCTTTTTATCCAAGAAGTTAAAGAACAATTCGCCAATAATTTTTGTAGATATTCGACAAAACGTGTGCAATCGAAAGCATCCATTCCCTGTACCTTAACTTTTGGAGTCCAGTGTAGGATAAAAAAAAATCTACTTTCAAATGCAATTTGTTTGAAAACTGTACAGACCTGCCAACTGCTACGAAAAAATCGTAGTTGCTACGATTTGGACCTATAAACTACGATGCTACGAAAATCGGTCTTAAACTACGATTTTTTGCAAAAGACACAAATGTGATTTTTTATCCCACACAGCATATTTTTCAAGGAATGATTCTGTTGCGAAATTTCCAAAATTTCAAGCTATTCATTTCCAAAAAAAAGTTTAAAAAAAAATGGCCATTAGTCCGAAAATTCGGACATTAAAAAATGCTCATAGAAAAAAAAAAAAATCTGGGCTGCAAAACAAACTTCTTAACACGAAACACTATGTATATTAACCACGAGTGAATCGTGTTTCTGTAAATATTTATACAGGAATTCGCTTCCTTAGAAACAAGGTGCCATTTTAAGAATTTCTGGAAGAGCGGGGAGGGGGATTTCTGGAAAGGGGTTCTTTGAGGGGCAAGGTTTAAAATAGTGTGCAAAATCGCACGATTTGCGGTAAACTACCGCGAATTTCGACAAATGCCCATATAAAAAAAATCAATTTCGTCAATTGGTCGCAGAAGAAAATAAATTTCGTGAAAGGATCGTGGTAAAAACGCAGGGTTGATTTCAGGGGGTGGCCCGGTGGGGGAATGCTCCCCCCGCCGGATGATTTGAGATTTTGTGTTTTCAATGGTCTGAATCTTGTCAAAATATCGCAGAAAGAAAACGCGAATTTCGCAAAAATATCAGTAAGAAAATGCAAATTTCATTGAAAGACCGGTAAGAAAATGCAAATTTTCACCGAAAGATCGCAGAAAGAAAACACTAACTTCGTCAAAAGGATCGCGGAAAAAAACGCAAAATTCGACAAAGGATCGTGGTAAAAAAAATGCGAATTTCGTCAAAAGTTCATGGTAAAAAGTGTGGATTTCAACAAAGAGTTGTGATAGAAAAATGTGAATTACGATTGCGGAAAAATTGTGAATATCCTGAAATGATCGCAGGAAAAAAAATCATGAATTTCGGTCAATTTACTGCGTTGGGCTAAAAAATTCGAACCAGGCTCCTCTTACAAATGTTAAAAAAAAAAAAAAGTTGTGAAACGAACAAACTAAAAACCGTATAAAAATTTTCAAAGGAAAAAATTTACTATATTGAGTTGAAAGACTGAAACCTTATTCCTTTTACGAATGTCAAAAGATGGCTGTGTAACACGAAAAACCAACCAACTAACCAACCTCCAGATTAATTTAAATTTTGTGTGCTACGATTTCTCATTTTCAAAGGTTGGCAGGTCTGACTGTATCTTAATTGCCTGATTTACACATTATGGCTATTAAAATAATTTTCAAGCATGATTTTTTTTTTTTTTTTTTTTTTTTTTTTAATCTATCGCCATCGTGTGCAGGATCCATTACGAAGTAACCCATTTTAGCCCAGGCAATAGGGAATTTTACCTAGCAAAATTAATGGTAGTTCTGAAAATCGGCTTACTTTATGTTTTTTGGGTCGCTGAATCCAAATTTGTAACTTCCCGCCAAAATTTCCCCCGGCAACCCCCTCAAATTTTGGTAAAAAGCCCCCCCCCAAAAAGGCTTTTATTAAAAAAATCATTTTTTTTTATTGTTTTAGGGGAAAAGTATCTAGAAATTCAGAAAGTAGATAAAATTTGCAACAAATTAGATACATGACATTATGACTTAGAATGAAGGGGAAGGAGGGATCTGCCTCGGAACATGCGCGCGGTGCTGCGTGGACTAAGTTGCGCAATTCCACTTAACCACTCACACGCTTACATTCGCCCTCCCATCTCCCCTCCGAACTTTCCGTATAAGTTTTACTTTAATTTTTTTGGGTCGCTGAATCCGAATTTTAACTTACCCTCAAAATCCCCCCCCCCAAAAAAACCCTCCAAAATAGTTGTTATTAACTCAAATTTCTTATTGTTTTAGGGGGAAAGCATTACGAAATTCAGAAACTAGATAAAATTTGCAACAAATAGGATATATGACATTATGACGGAGGATAAACGGGGAAAGAGGGGGCTGCCTCCGAACATTCCCCGCGCGCTTTTCTCAAAAACCAAATTTTTTCAAAAAATCAATTTTTTGGTGGGTTACGGGGTAAAATTTTGGTAGGAAGTTACAAATTTAGATTGCCAAAAAACATAAAGTGAGTCGAAATCCAGAACTAGTATTAATTTTGCCAGGTAAAATCCTCTATTGCCTGGACTTCATAACTTAGTGCACGTAGCGCTGCAGTGCATGTTCAGAGGCAGCCCTTCCCCTCCCCATTCATCCTACGTCATAATGTCATATATCCTATTTGTTGCAAATTTTGTCTAGTTTCTGGAATTCGTAATGCTTTTCCCCTAAAACAATAAGAAATTTAAGTGAAAAACAACTATTTTGGGGGGTGGCGGCGGGGGGGGGGATTTTGGGGGGAAGTTAAAAATTCGGATTCAGCGACCCAAAAAACTTAAAGTAAACTTTATAGAGAAAGTACGGAGGGGAGATGGGAGGGCGAATGTAAACGTGTGAGCGGTTAAGTGGAATTGCGCAAATTAGTTCACACAGCATCGCGGCGCATGTTCCGAGGCAGATCTTCCCCTTCATCCTAAGTCATAATGTCATGTATCTAATTTGTTGCAAATTTTGCCTACTTTCTGAATTTCTAGATACTTTTTCCTTAAAACAATAAAAAAATTACTTTTTTAATAAAAACCTTTTTGGGGGGCATTTTACCAAAATTTGGGTGGGGGGGGGGGGGTTGCCGGGGGAAATTTTGGTGGGAAGTTAAAAATTCGGATTCAGCGACCCAAAAAACATATAGTAAGCCTTTTTCCAGAACTACCATGAATTTTTATTGCCTTTGTTTGACACAATTTTCAAATAGAAATTAATTTTTATTTGAATATAATGAAAATAATATCGTGATTGAATTGAATTTTTCAAGAAAAACGAACTTATTTTCACATATTCAAGCTTCAGGAATCCGTTTATTTTAGAAAGCAAAAAATCGCCTGTCGTCTGGAACATTGAGATAAATTATATTGACGTAAAAAGAAAAAAATCTGTCGTAGTCATTTTTAATATTATTTAAAGTAGAAAAACAGATTTTCATCTATTTTTTTAAAATGGCGATTAAAACTTTTCACAAGCACGTTAAAAACAAAATGTTTAGCGACAAAAATTATATTTCTCCTAGTATTTATTTTAATTCATAAATATAAAATGTTTTTGAATAAATTCGCCAAAACAAATTCATTTTTGCATAAGTTCACCCAAATGACGTTATTTTTATCAGCTCCAAAATAAAGTTAGATTTCATTTTCCCCCAAAGAATCGAATGATCTAATGCAATTCAAAAGCAACACATCGGGTCGCCACGCAACTAGTGGATGGTAATTGCCGAAATTGGATTTATAAATGTATTATGCATTTTCTAAATTGTAATATTTTCTTTGACTTTATTAAACGGCGCAGTTTCGTTAATTTGGAAGTGTTGGAAAATGTTTCAAAATCCTGTATCCATATCATATGTATCTTAAATGTATCATAATCTTCATAATCCTTCATAAATCTCGCCACACGATTTTGCTTCCTTGTTTAAATGTTAAATCAAGTTTTTAAAAATATAAATACTTTAAAACTGAATGCATACATGCCAAAACCTTTGAATTAGGTCAAAATTATGGAAAAATGGTTTTAAGATAATTGCCTTTAAAAATGGTGGACAGTGTCTTTAAATGTGTTAAAGTAATCAGAAAATGCTTAAAGGGGCTTGCCATTCAGCTTCCGATTTCCCCTCACTAATCGTCTAACGGCATTTGATGCATTCGTGTGTTTAAAATATCTCCTCGGGAAATTAATATTTTTAACTTCTATTTTTTGTGTACACTTCCTAAAAGATGTCTCTTTTTTTCTTAGTTCTCAAAATACACTGGTGTCCAAAATTAAGGACCAGTCACAAAATGCTAATTTTTAAGTAAGCGATTACTCAAAAGGAAATAATATAATTCAAATAATTACTATTTCTACAGCACAGCTAGCCCATATAGCATCTCATTCATGTCACACATGGTCACAAGTGTCACAGTCACTACGGTGAAACAAAAAATAGGAAATTCCACGCGTCTCATTATGAGTCTCGAATGATCACTATATGTGACTCCACTGAGAGGTCAATGTGACTGCTGCTTTGTGACGAGTCATCAGATGACTTTACAATGCAGTTACATCGTGACTCTCATGTGACTGTCATTTTTAGACTCAATTTCAAAGTTATCATGAACGTTGCAGTATGATAAGTCACTAAATAATATCACATTATAGTCACATGGTGACTTTTCACAAAAGAGTACAATGGTGACTTCACAGTAGTCTGTCATCTGAAAGTCATCATGTGACTTTAATGTGACATTATTTGGTAACTTATCACAATGCAGCGGTCACGATGACTTTGAAATTTAGTCTACAGATGACAGTCACATGAGAGTCACATTGTAACTACAATGTAAAGTCACATGGTGACTCTCACAAAGTAGCAGTCACAGTGACGTCTCAGTGAAGTCACATATAGTGATCATTTGAGACTCATAATGAGATGTATGGAATTTCCTATTTTTTTTGCTTCACCGTAATGACTGTGACACTTGTGACCATATGTGACATGAATGAGATGTTATATGCACAAGCTGCGCTGTAAAGATAGTAATTATTCGAATTATATTATTTCCTTTTGAGTATTCGAGTACTTGAAAATTAGCATTTTGTGATTGGTCCTTAATTTTGGACACCAGTGTATTGCTAAAGTATAGACTTAATTTTATAGGAAGTGTTAAAATCTTACTCACAGTTCTCCCGCTTTTAACATATAAAATATTAAACCCAGCATAGATTTTAGAAATATTTTGAAAACTAAGAAAAAAAGAAACATCCTTTAAGAAGAGTACACAGAAAAAAAAATATGTTAAAAATAGGAATTTCCCGAGAAGATATTTTAAATATACGAATGCATAAAAAATCCATAGACTTAACATTACGGAGGAGAATTCCGAAGCTAAGTGACCAGCCCCCTTAAGTAGAACGTTTTCTGAACTTCCCCAAATTATAAAATTCCTTGTATGCAAGCCTCGGAGCAGATTAAATCAAAACTTTTACCACCACTATTTCCTTACGAAAATTTTCGTTTTAGATTTATGGTGTAAATGTCGTAGGAACCCGCTTCGTGGTGAGCTTTTTATTGCATTTCTTGTAGTAATCTGCCGTAAAAGTAATTTGATAAAATTAGTGGTGGATAAAAAAAAGTGACCACTTCGAGGCCTGTATATGGATCTTAAAGCGTAGTATCATTTTCTGACAATATTTTTAACACCTTTCAGCAAAGTTAAAAAAGTTTATGAATTCCGTTCGTCTATCTGTCTTTCAGGCTGTAACTCTCATAAATGCATATATATTTCTACTTTATTGATATTTACTATGGCATGTTCCTTTTTGAAAACAAATAAATTTGAATATCTTATCGACAATGTGCAGTAATTAATGAAATTGATTTTTTAAATATGTTATGTAGTTTCTTCTTTCACCACATAAAAATATGAAGTTCAAATATTCTGGAAGTGTTGGAAAATGTTTTATACTCTATTCGTGAAGAATGATTCTTCTTTTTTGTTTTTAAGCTACAACTGGCATTTCGATTTGAATTTTTTCACCAATCGCTATCTCGTATTTCCAAGTAATCGTGACAATGTACTATTTAAGTCACACTTCACGCTTATTAACATGCTATAAAAAATATTTTCTCTGGATCACAAGAATCAACGATATCAATGAATTTGTTCGCATTATTATTTTAACCTTATTTCGATCCAATGAAATACTATAACAGAAAGACGCGTTTTTTGTTCTGAAAAAAAAAAAAAAAATCGAAAATTCATCAAGTCAAGGTATTGTATCTCGGTACGTTTTAGTCTTAAAAGTATTGGAGCATTTTAAACATTTTTTTTTTCTTAGACGCAAGCAATATTTTTCTAAATATAAGTTATAGGAAAATGAAACCTTATAAAAAAATTAAATTTCGATTTTTCGTATTAAATTCATATAAAATAGAGCCTATACTGTAGTGTCATTAGGAAAATTACGAAAGTAAAGATTGATTTTTTTTTATATGCACCTGATTCTGAATCAAAACTTCTATTCCATTTCACATGAACCATGTTTCAGGACGAAATCGAAAACAGTTTGCAGAGATTAAAATAGAGTATACTTAAGGCATATTGTTGATTTTTTTACAAAAGCTCTAAATAAATTTTTGGACATGTTTGGCCCTACCTTAAGTTATGGATGTGTGTGTTTAGAACATTGCTTTAAAATATATATATATCATAAACAAGTTCACCAATACCGTTTTCACTCAAACGAGCAACGCACATTTTTGTGATAAGAAATGTCTATCTGAAAAACAACCTTTCATAAGCAATCTTTTTTCAATCAAATCCAAACAATCATTTTAAACTTTATTTTGAATTTTTAACTAAACCTAATTCTAAACTAGTATGTTGTGGCCATCACAAAACTTTCTTCTATATAAATCACGTCAATTAAATCATTTAAATAGTACAAGAAATAACAACGATTTGGCACCAATTCATATCAAAGTATATCTGAATTTGAAATTGGATGAAAATTCGTGAATTAGTTCTTGAGATAGAGCTATAGCGGAAATTCTGAAAAATGTAGCATAGAAGCGCCACCTGTTGAGCGATTTACACCAAAAATAAACAGCACTAAATGATATCAAGGTATACCTGATTCTGAAGTTTGTTGAAAATCCAAGCATTAGTTCTTGAGATAAAGCTATTGCGGAAATCGCAAAAAATACAGCATAGCAGCGCCACCTGTTGGGCGATTTACACTAAAAACTAAACAGCACTAATTTATATCAGAGACTAACTGAATCTGAAGTTTGATGAAAATTCGTGCATTTTTTCTTGAGTTAGAGCTATTGAGATAATCATGAATAATGCCGCATAGCAGCGCCACCTGTTGGGCGATTTTCACAAAAAAGTAACCCGCACCAAACTATATCCTGGACTAACTGAATCTGAAGTTTTATGAAAATCCGTGCAGTAGTTCTTGAGATATAGCTATTTCAGAAATTGTGAAAATTGCCGCATAGCAGCGCCACCTGTTGAGCGATTTTCACCAAAAACTAATCAGGTCTAGTTTATATCAAGGTCTAACTAAATATAAAGTTTTGTGAAATTCTGTGCATTAGTTCTTGAGATAGAACGCCCACAAAATTTTTGTCACATACAGACTCACAGAGTGACAGAGTGACAGACAGACTCATAGATAGACATTTTCTAAAAACAATCAAATCTTGTTCTGGGCATCCTAAAACGTATAAATCCGTCGAAAACAGGAAGTCGAAATTTTTCACGAATCCAATACTTTCTTCTTGTAAAGATAGAAGAAAGTAAAAATACCATAAAATGGGTTTTTAGATATATTATTAAATCTAAAGCATTTTGACACCATTGAAATTTTGAGATGTGGAACAGAATTTTAAAAATATGTTAACTTTATAAAATAAATTAGATTTTAATTTTTAAGATGCAATTTAAGGATTTCAGATAAGTTATTATTCTAAAGGTTATTAAATTAAGCGCAAATTAAGCTAAACCACCAACGCCCATTGTCACCTCCAGGTACGGTTGCGAGATTTATCTTAGAAAAAAAAATCAGAAGATTTTGATTGACACTAATTAGTTTCGGTTTTATCGCGCTATCTTCCTTTTTATAACGTACTAAATTATGTAGAATGAACCAGTAAAGTTTTCGGTAACTAATTTGTTTTAAAAGTGGTTATTAATTAATCGACTTAATCATTATTTTCCAACTGTATTTGTATTTCATTATTCTATTAACACTGTTTAACTAATTTGGCTGTCATATATTGCATTATGAATCAAAAATTAATTGAAGTGTAAGAACAAAACTAAACCAAAACATCCTACAATTCAATGATAATCGTGAAAATTTTAGTAATGGGGACCCTACAAAAATAAATGTATTCAATCATAAAGGGAGATAATATATCAAACAAAATATTAAAACTTAAGATACAGATATACTAAATTAAAATTTTTATAATGTCGATTACTTATAGCCCATAATAATGTCAAGTTCAGATGATCTAATTGCTACCCGAGAGTTCGCAATTGCGCAGTTAACACAACTCTCCCAAGATTTTTGTCATCCTGATCGGAAACAAGCCGTTTTACATTTGATGACCTTGTGTAGAACTTTTTTTTCGGCAAAAGGTCAAATTTTCAATCAAAATGAAAAATAAAAAAATTCTTGAAACTGATCAAAAGAAGGATGTCGTAGAAAAACGGAAGAAATCGTCGTACGGGACAAATTAAAACGAACAGCGTACGATAGTCCTCAAAAACGATAAAAGAATACAACTTGCAGGAATAACGTACAATCTTGCAACACGACCTCCATGTGATATGTGCTTGAAAGGACCTCTAAGCTTAGATTCTAAGTGAATATGTACCATGGCGCCTTTATTTGTGTCTAGAAGTGTTTACCTCTTCATAGAAAAAAAAAAAAAAAAAATCCCATAACTATCGGATTTTCTGATATGTAACCTTCAAAAAGTTTTGCACCTCCTCCATACAAGTAAGGACTTGAAAAATTGCAAATTAGTTTTCTTTTCGAGTTGATCTTCTTTTTGGGATAAAAATGTTAAAAAAGCACCAAATCTCTCTATCTCTCTTTTTTAATTTTTTCCCCCTGAATATTAATTTTAAATAAATGCTGAATTAATATTTGTAGGATTTCGAATGTTTGATTCTTTTTTCTTTCTTTCTTTTTTTTTTTTTTTTTTTTTTTTTTATGTGATGCTATCTTCAATTTGAGTGTCCCCCATAGGTGACAACTAGTGTTGTCAGGTTCAGTGCCACAAGAAGCGGGGTAGAGAGAGAAAAAAAAACCGAACAGAGGCTTCTAAATCGGTACATAAAAACACAGTAAACCCTATGAATTCGAAACCCGTCTATAAATAAATCCTATCTTAAAGATAGAAATTTCATTGTCCTTCCGCTAGGAATGCCATAATATTATATCTACTAAGACGATAGCCTGTCTAAAACCGAATTTTCCCTTGCGATTCCATCTGTGCCGTTTTTATTATACTAAATGAACGCAATGAACTTATACAATAAAACATGCGAAAACGAAATCGATAAGAACTTAAACGAAATTCCGATTTAACACCTATAATTGTATAGCATTTCAAACGTAGGAGCAAAAAAATATTTACTTTTAAAACAGAATTCCGTTATAAACAGGTTCCATATTCAAATGGTTTACGGAACAATGTAGGGGAGATTGTGGAGGGTTGGCCCATTTTTTACAAAATTATTTTTTATTTTTTAAAATATTGAACTTAGAATAAAGTTTCATATATCATTTTATTCGTTATACAGGATGGCTACTAAATTCTGTTACACTCCAAAAAGTCCTTCCGGCCAGTGCCGGGAGGAAGAGGTAGCTTTCATAATCCTTATTTAAAATAAACTAGTATGTTGTGGCCATCACAAAACTTTCTTCTATATAAATCACGTCAATTAAATCATTTAAATAGTATAAGAAATTACATCAATTTAGAACCAATTCGTATCAAAGTATACCTGAATTCGAAGTTTGATGAAAATTCGTGCATTAGTTATTGAGATAGAGCTGTAGGGGAAATTCTGAAAAATTCAGCATAGCAGCGCCACCTGTTGGGCGATTTGCACCAAAACACAAACAGCACTAATTCATATTAAGGTATACCGGAATCTGAAGTTTGATGAAAATCGGTGCATTAGTTCTGGAGCTAGAGCTATTATGGAAATCACAAAAAATGCAGCACAGCAGCGCCACCTGTTGAGCGATTTAAACGAAAAGGTACAAAACATCATTTCATGTCAAGGACTAACTGAATCTAAAGTTTGATGAAAATCCGTGCATTAGTTCTGGACATTGAGCTATTGTGGAAATCGTGAAAAATGCTGCACAGCAGCGCCACCTGTTGAGCGATTTACACCAAAACATAAACAGTACTAATTCATATCCAGGTATACCTGAATCTGAAGTTTGTTGAAAACCCAAGTATTAGTTCTTGAGATAGAGCTATTGCGGAAATCTCAAAAAATGCAGCATAGCAGCGCCACCTGTTGAGCGATTTACACCACAAGAGGCAAAACGTCAATTCATGTCAAGCACTAACTGAATCTGAAGTTTGATGAAAATCCGTGCATTATTTCTTGAGATTGAGCTATTACGAAAATCGTGTAAATGCTTCAAAATGCAGCATAGCAGCGCCATCTGTCGGGCGATTTGCACCAAAACGTTACCAGCACCAATTCATATCAAGGATTAACGGAATCTGAAGTTTCATAAAACTCCGTGCATTAGTTCTTGAGATAGAGCTTTTGCGGAAATCCTGAAAAATGCTACATAGCAGCGCCACCTGCTGGGCGATTTACACCAAAAACTAATCAGCACCAATCTATATTTGGGACTACCTGAATATAATTTTTTATTAAATTCCGTGCATTAGTTCTTGAGGTAGAGCGCCCACAACATTTGTGTCACATACAGACAGACAGACGGACAGACAGACGGACAGACAGACAGACGGACAGACAGACAGACAGACAGACTCACAGACAGACATTTTGTAAAAACATGTTTTTTCGAATCTCTGACCCCTAAAACGTATAAATCCGTCGAAAACTGGAATTCGAAAATTTTCAGGAAACCAATACTTTCTTCTTGTCAAGATAGAAGAAAGTAAAAAGCCAACTTATATCATGCAAACACACGAAGCTCAATTTAGTGGAAACCGAATATAGGAGATTCAATACTAATTTTTATCAATATAATGAATGAGAATTTCGCTAAATTAGTCAGCTTTATCCAAGCTGCTTTTCTTTAAAGTAACTTATATTTGGCTGCCAAATTCGACAATTTCTTAAAGTGCCTGTCATTTTAAGACAACATGGTGGATGAGGCTAAGCAGTGAACTTGGTCGAGACCTTAGTAATTGCTGTGCACATGCTCACTCACATCGGAATCGGTTAATATATAGGAGTGCTGTCGCATGCAAAAAATCAGATTTTAGGTAGCTTTCTTTACAAAAAAGCTACCTATTGCAGCCGTTCGGAGGAAAGCGATTTCAAAAAATTTTGGTATATTTTCATCGATCATGACCCCCAGACCCCGAAACCACCCTCCGTTCAAAATTGATATATATATATATATATATATATATATATATATATCTGACCTATGTCACACTGTAACTCCCGTAATTATGAACCGATTTCGATGAAATTTGGTGTGTACATAGTACATACCAATGTCTCGACCGAGTTCGTTGGCCAGCTTCATCCGCCATTTTGTTTCAAAATGGCGGCCATTTAAAATTTTTAAAACATTTTAAAACTTGAAATGTGGTACCAAAAAATTAAAAATGGAAAAATATTTTTTTCTTATGTATTTGACCTTTATACAAAGATTCCGAAGCAGTTTTTGTTTCGTCTATATCTTAAAAAATGGCTGAGTTATAGCATTTTGAATTTCTAGCGTGGCTGACATTTTGAAACGTCCTGAATTTTGTCACGCGATAAAAGGCGTATTTATGAACCGATTTGGATGTAATTCAGTGTGTACATAGTACATACCAATCTCTCGACCGAGTTCGTTGGCCAGCTTCATCCGCCATTTTGTTTCAAAATGGCGGCCATTTAAAATTTTTTTAAAAATTTAAAAATTGAAATGTGGTACCAAAAAATTGAAAATGGAAAAATATTTTTTCTTATGTATTTGACCTTTATACAAAGATTTCGGAGCAGTTTTTGTTTCGTCTATAACTTAAAAAATGGCTGAGTTATAGCATTTTGAATTTCTAGCGTGGCTGACATTTTGAAACGTCCTGAATTTTGTCACGCGATAAAAGGCGTATTTATGAACCGATTTGGATGTAACTTCGTTTATACATAGTACATACCAATGTCTCGACCGGGTTCGTTGGTCAGCTTCATCTGCCATCTTGTTTAAAAATGGTGGCCATTTAAATTTTTAAGAAAAATTTAAATTTGAAATGTGGTACCGAAAAATTAAAAATTGAAAAAATATTTTCTTTTTATGTGTTTGACCTTGATAAAAAGATTCGGGAGCAGTTTTTGTTTCGTCTATATCTTAAGAAATGGCTGAGTTATAGCATTTTGAATTTCTAGCGTGGCTGACATTTTGAAACGTCCTGATTTTTCTCACGTAATAACAGGCGTATTTATGAACCGACTTGGATGTACCTTGGTGTGTACATAGTACATACAAATATCTCGATCGAGTTCGTCGGCCGGCTTCATCCGCCATCTTGTTTCAAAATGGCGGCCATTAAAAAAATTAAAAAATTTAAATGAGATACCAAAAAAATTGGAAAGTGAAAAAGATTTTTTTTGTATGTGTTTTACTTTAATACAAAGATTCCGGAACAGTTTTTCTTTCGTCTATATCTAATAAAAATGGCTGAGTAATAGCATTTTGAATTTATCTTGTGGCTGACATTTTAAAACGACCTGATTTTTGTCACGCGACAACAGGCGTAATTATGAACCTATTTGGATGTAACTTGGTCTGTACATAGTACATACCAATGTCTCGACCGAGTTCGTTGGCCAGCTTCATTCGCCATCTTGTTTCAAAAGGGTTGCCATTTAAAAAAAATTAAATTTAAAATTCAAAATGAGGTATTAAACAATTGGAAAATGAAAAATATTTTTTTATGTGTTTGACCTTGATACAAAGATTCCGGAGCAGTTTTTGTTTCTGAAAATTTGTTCTTTTGTTTATATCTTAAAAAATGGTTGATTTATAGCACTTTGAATTTCTAGCATGGCTAACATTTTGAAACGATCTTGTATTTGTCACGCGATAACACACGTATTCGCCTATTTCGATGTAAGAAGGCATGTGGATAGTATACATCAACACCTCGACCAAGTTCGCTGGCCAGATTCATCAGCCATCTTGTTTCAAAATGGCGACCATTAAATTAAAATATATATATATATATTTAAAGTGAGGTGCAAAAAAATTAGAAATTGAAAAGGGTTTCTTTCTTAAGTATTTGACCTTGATATAAGGATTCAGGAGCATTTTTTGTTTGTCTTTATCTTAAAAAATGGCTCAGATATAGCAGTTTCAATTTCTATTGTGGGTGACATTTTGAAAAATCTGATTTTTTGCATGCGACAGCACTCCTATATATTAACCGATTCCGATGTGAGTGAGCATGTGCACAGCAATTACTAAGGTCTCGACCGAGTTCACTGCTTAGCCTCATCCACCATGTTGTCTTAAAATGACAGGCACTTTAAGAAATTGCCGAATTTGGCAGCCAAATATATGTTACTTCAAAGAAAAGCAGCTTGGATAAAGCTGACTAATTTCGCGAAATTCTCATTCATTATATTGATAAAAATTAGTATTGAATCTCCTATATTCGGTTTCCACTAAATTGAGCTTCGTGTGTTTGAATGATATAATTTGGCTTTTTTTAAAATAAGGATTATGAAAGCTACCTCTTCCTCCCGGCACTGGCCGGAAGGACTTTTTCAAAATGTCACCCACAATAGAAATTGAAACTGCTATATCTGAGCCATTTTTTAAGGTAAAGACAAACAAAAAATGCTCCTGAATCCTTATATCAAGATCAAATACTTAAGAAAGAAACCTTTTTCAATTTCTAATTTTTTTGCACCTCACTTTAAATATATATATATATTTTAATTTAATGGCCGCCATTTTGAAACAAGATGGCTGATGAATCTGGCCAGCAAACTTGGTCGAGGTGTTGATGTATACTATCCACATGCCTTCTTACATCGAAATAGGCGAATACGTGTGTTATCGCGTGACAAATAGAAGATCGTTTCAAAATGTTAGCCATGCTAGAAATTCAAAGTGCTATAAATGAAGCATTTTTTAAGATATCAACAAAAGAACAAATTTTCAGAAACAAAAACTGCTCCGGAATCTTTGTATCAAGGCCAAACACATAAAAAAAATCTTTTTCATTTTCCAATTTTTTAATACCTCATTTTGAATTTTAAATTTAATTTTTTTTAAATGGCAACCCTTTTGAAACAAGATGGCGAATGAAGCTGGCCAACGAACTCGGTCGAGACATTGGTATGTACTATGTACAGACCAAGTTACATCCAAATAGGTTCATAAATACGCCTGTTATCGCATGACAAAAATCAGGTCGTTTTAAAATGTCAGCCACAAGAGAAATTCAAAATGCTATTACTCAGCCATTTTTTTTTAGATATAGACGAAAGAAAAACTGTTCCGGAATCTTCGCATTAAGGTCAAACACATACAAAAAAAAAATCTTTTTCATTTTCCAATTTTTTGGTATCTCATTTAAATTTTTTTATTTTTTTAAATGGCCGCCATTTTGAAACAAGATGGCGGATGAAGCTGGCCAACGAACTCGGTCGAGATATTTGTATGTACTATGTACACACCAAGGTACATCCAAGTCGGTTCATAAATACGCCTGTTATTACCTGAGAAAAATCAGGACGTTTCAAAATGTCAGCCACGCTAGAAATTCAAAATGCTATAACTCAGCCATTTCTTAAGATATAGACGAAACAAAAACTGCTCCCGAATCTTTTTATCAAGGTCAAACACATAAGAAGAAAATATTTTTTCAATTTTCAATTTTTGGTACCACATTTCAAATTTAAATTTTTCTTAAAAATTTAAATGGCCGCCATTTTTAAACAAGATGGCGGGTGAAGCTGGCCAACGAACCCGGTCGAGACATTGGTATGTACTATGTATAAACGAAGTTACATCCAAATCGGTTCATAAATACGCCTTTTATCGCGTGACAAAATTCAGGACGTTTCAAAATGTCAGCCACGCTAGAAATTCAAAATGCTATAACTCAGCCATTTTTTAAGATATAGACGAAACAAAAACTGCTCCGAAATCTTTGTATAAAGGTCAAATACATAAGAAAAAAATATGTTTCCATTTTTAATTTTTTGGTACCACATTTCAAATTTTAAATTTTTTAAAACATTTTAAATGACCGCCATTTTGAAACAAAATGGCGGATGAAGCTGGCCAACGAACTCGGTCGAGAGATTGGTATGTACTATGTACACGCCGAATTACATCCAAATCGGTTCATAAATACGCCTTTTATCGCGTGACAAAATTCAGGACATTTCAAAATGTCAGCCACGCTAGAAATTCAAAATGCTATAACTCAGCCATTTTTTAAGATATAGACGAAACAAAAACTGCTCCGGAATCTTTGTATAAAGGTCAAATACATAAGAAAAAAATATTTTTCCATTTTTAATTTTTTGGTACCACATTTCAAGTTTTAAATTGTTTTAAAAATTTTAAATGGCCGCCATTTTGAAACAAAACGGCAGATGAAGCTGGCCAAACAACTCGGTCGAGACATTGGTATGTACTATGTACACACCGAATTACATCGAAATCGGTTTATAATTACGGGAGTTACAGTGTGACATAGGTCAGATATATATATATATATATATATATATATATATCAATTTTGAACGGAGGGTGGTTTCGGGGTCTGGGGGTCATGATCGATGAAAATATACCAAAATTTTTTGAAATCGCTTTCCTCCGAACGGCTGCAATAGGTAGCTTTTTTGTAAAGAAAGCTACCTAAAAATACGAATTAATTTTAATCGTTTGGTAAAACAATTTATTTCTCTATTTTAACGTTTGGCAATTTCTATTAGTGCAGACGAATTTTGTTATAAAGCAAATATTTAAAATTATTTTAAAGATGGAAGCCAAAAGAATGATGATTAAACAGCTCTTTGATCGCAGATTTTGCACTGGTGAAAACTTTAAGCAATTAAAATGCCTTGATTTTAATGGAACATTTATATATAGAACTATAAATTGATTATTGGATACTAATAGCTATGTAAAGATCGACCTAGGCCTGAAAGTCCACGCTCAGTTCGCACAATAGAGCGCATCAAAAGAATTCGTGAAAAGGTGTGAAGAAATCCACAACGTTCTGCAAATAAAATGGCTGCAGAAGAGAACGCGAGTCGCAGAACTATTCAAGTTATTATAAATGAAGATCTGGGTTATGTCCCTTATCGCAAAAGAAAAATTCAAGGTTTGACTGCTGCACAAAGAATAAAAACATTACAAAGGAGGAAGAAATTGATGAAGCGACACGGTAGGAAAAGTGTTGACAGAATAAAATTTTCTGATGGGAAGCTATTTTGCACTGAACAGTGTTGTAATGCTAAAAATGTTATTGTATATTCAGCAACCCTCGAGAATACCTGGAACCTTTTGAACTGTTAAACGTTTTCAGAACAAGAATTCTGTTATGGTTTGGGCTGCAGTGTCAAACAATGGAAAATTGCCTTTGAAGTTCATCGATAAAGGGATAAAAATCAATGCGAATATTACAAACAGGATATATCGGCTACACATTTATTCCCACAAGCTGAAAGGTTGTATCCTAAAGAGAATTGGGCATTTCAGCAAGATTCTACACCTTCGCACCGAGCTAAATCAACACGGGCTTGGCTCCCTGTCAATTATCAAACTTTATTGTGCAAGAAAATTGGCCACCTTCTTCACCGGATCTAAATCCTTTAGATTATTGCGTCTGTGGGATTTTAACAGTAAACAGGGAAGTAAACAGCAACAAACACAGAAGTTTGGACTCTCACAAAGCTTCCATATTGCGTGAATGGTACCGATTACCTCTTAAAATGATTCGTGCCGCAGTCTGACAATGGCATAAGGGATTAACTATGGTAATCGATAAAGATGGCGGTCAATTCGAGTAAAATTTTTTCCCTGTAAACTTGCATCTCTGATGTTCATCATATTAGTGTAGTTATCATTTTCTATTTTATATTTGTAAAATAAAATGACTGAATATTTGTAACAGTATTTAGTAGCCACCCTGTACAATTAGTTATCAAAATAAAATTGCGACATAAGCGTACTATATAAGAAACTTGAAAAATGATTGATTTTAAACACGATAATAATAATAAAAAAAAGGTGTGAAGGCACATATCGGAGGCTTGACCCACTTTGTTTTGTATTGAAATATTTTTTAAGGGAAATAAAATAATTTTTAAAAAAGGCAGAGTAACTTTATGCCACAAGGTTTAATTATTTTAAAAATATATATATTTGTGAAAATGTGATGTATAAACAAACCTGTTTAAACGGAATTCAAGCCACAGGAGAAAAATTCCCTTTTAAACACCCACTTTTTTTTACATTCGACCAGGCAACATTAGTTGCCACTTAGTTTGGCTTCATCTCATTGTGTTCATCTTGGTGAAATGTGTCTACATACCTTCCTAAAGTGTTTTGATCATTGTTATGTTCTTTTGCAGAGCAATGAATACCTAACATTTCTTAAGGCTGCTGCTTACACCCTTTCTCTTCTTTTCCATTCTTTCTGTTTACCTACTATAGGTACTAATTTTCCTATTTATATTTCATTAAATTTTTTGTTTCTTCTTATAGTAATTTTTCTCATCTTCATTTAATCAGTTTTAAACATTTTCCGTTCTATCACCCTATTTTACTATAGCTTTACAGAATAAATTTACATTATTTTAGAAATATAACCATTAACTCTTCATTATGTACAGTGTGTAATAAAAATATTTCCAAAAATAATTAAGGAGCTTAGACCATCTGGTCAATCCTCCCCACATAGCTACTTTTAAAAGTACAGCACATGGTTATGTTTAGCATAATCTACTGTACTATCTCTATGCCTGGAATGAAGCTCAATATCACTTAAAACCTACTCTTGAATAAATTTCTATGACATATTTAATCTGAAAAAAATCTTACTAATTTTTTCTAAAAATTACACTTTTTAAGCTGAAAACTCTTCACAATGGATTTTTCCACACTTGTTTCAATTATCTTCACGAAACAAAGACTACCGAGGACTACTGTTTGAGCATTTCAGTAGCTTTGTTGCCACCTACTGGCAAAACTCCGAAATTCTTTAAAATATGAAAATTGAAGGGTGGGTCAAGCCTCCCGTATGGTCAACCCTCCCCAGTCCCCCCTATAGTAAAACTCGTAAAACCAAAATAGCCAGGAACCGCAAAATATTTCGTGTCAGACAAGTTTCCGTCTAAGCAGGTAGATTTGTAAGGTATTTCTTTGGAAGGTAGTATAAAAATTTTCCGTTATAGATAGGTTCTCTCATCACAGATTTTACTGTATTAAGATGCTCGCTGCAGGTACTTTAGTACCTGCATCTTAATACAGTAATTTAAAAGAATTTGAGCATCATGTAAAATCGGAACTTTGGGCATCCCGCGAAGTGGTCTTGGATTCCTGAAAATCGAGACCTTCCGCGTTAATCTGGACACCTGGAAACGCTAGACAACCCAAATTATCAGTTCTTCGTGTACTTTTTGGTAAAATTGGTTTTTTATTAGTCTTTTTTAGTGAAAACAATATAATACATCCTAAGAATTAAAAAAAAATGTATATAAGTTTACTTATAAGTGTTGGTGGGTCAAAAATATGCCAAAAGATTACTTATTAAATGTGCTTTTACAGGCAAGCATCATCTGCCTCGACCCAAATAAGAAGAAGCAGCAAAGTCAAATACATTCTGACCATGGCAGGAATAGTTCTATTTACGATGGCTCTTTTAGTCGCTATTCACTTTACTAGAGAATGTAAGTCATTTGATTTGATTTTTATTTTTATTGTAATTCTGACAGTGACACGCAGCTCAATGAATCATTGTACAATAAATATTTTTTATTCTTTACATCCCCATATTCATCATACACTTCAAACATAAAATTCACAGCATTACTTGTTATTTTATACAATTTATTTAACTTAACTTGGTCTTTTAAGTAAACATGGAATTTTGTAATTGATTTTTCACATACTTCCTGATATGATGGAATTATAAAAAGTATGATCAAAGGTCTGTTTCCGATGACAATACAACATTTTAATATTTTAAAAACAAATAATAAATTAACAAATTAATTTTAAGGATTTTCCTGTCAGCCGGCTGCAGGTGATAAATCAACAAACCTTTATGGTTACAACTGTTTACGAGTTACAAAAACAATGGGGTCCATTATGTGCCAAACATTCTCACCAAAATATGACACATCGCTGGGAAACTTCAACATCAAAATATTTTAAACTCTAAAAAGTAGAAAATACAAATAAAAAATAAAAAGTAATATATTTTATAATCACTCTTTTGCTCAAATTTTCATTTAAAAAACACACATTTATGTTGCATTATGCATTTGGATGCTCAGAAATGCCACTAGCGACTATTTTTATATTTTATTTGTACCATTATTCCCAAATAATAATCTTCGGAGTGATTTCTGCAACATTTGGAAGATAAATCTAAGAATGATGAAATGAAGGTTATTTTTTGAAAAAATTGGCACAAGTAAAATATAAAAAAAGTCACCAGTGGCATATCTGGAAGGTGGGGGGTGGGGGGTGGGGTGAGTAAACTACTACGTCGGCAAGTTTATTTTCTGTAGATAATGAACAGATTACACAATTTTCAACTTCTGTATGAGATTAAATGAAATTCAAAATTATTCAAAAATGAAGAAGTAACACATTTAATTTTTCGAAATAAATGAAAGCGCCTCATATAATATTAGTTAATCTTTAAAAAATGAATGCATGTATTATTTAATAAAAAGTCTTACAATTAAATACCTTTCAATGTCCTAAATTATAAAAACTGAAAGTTATATTCCAAAAGCAAGCAGTTAATTCTTTCAATACCAGTCATTTCATAAACAGAAGCAAACTGTATATAAAATGTATAAAAAATCTTATTTATGTGTGTAAATGCTTTATTTCAAAGTTTTATTGTTTGAATTTTTTTCCTCTTTTCCTATTTCAGATTCATTTTGGTCAAATGTAAATTCTTATAAACAACAAAAGATTTCAAGTGAGTACAGTGATTTGGAATTTCAGAATTTTACTTTCTTTCTGACATTTTTATGCATGAGAAAAACTTTAGTTTAAAAAGGGCCTTAAGCTTTATTTAATGTAAAGAATGAGGGTGTATGTATGAAAATCACTTATAATCATCCAAAGTAAGCTAAAAATTGCTAAAAGTGATAAAAAAATATACTCAAAAGATTCAACCTCCTGTGAGTTACCTAAAATTTGGAAAGAGATGCTCTGCAGGATTAGAAACAACAGTGGAAGTTAATTCACGCTCACAAATATCTATTTTTATTTTACTTTATGTTTGCATTTGTTTTTGATTTATTTTACCATTTTTTTTTCGAAAATATTTGTATCAACAAAGATCTTGAAAATGTCGCCGTTTGAGCGATGAAATATGTGTAGATCTGAATAAAGGTATTTATATGCTTTTTAATCATATTTTTTATCACTTTTAGAAATTTTTATCTTTGTTTGTAAAGAATGAATTTAACGCAAAAATTTGAATTTTCGTCCCTGAAATTCGGAAATCGTAAATGCAACCGCCTTACTTAACCCATTTTAGGCCAAGCATAGAAATTTTATAAATTGTGGTATCATTTTCATTGAAATATGCTTATACATTCATTAAAAAAAAAAAAAAATGTTTCGTGCATGAAAGATAATATGTTATTTAAGAAATAAAATGCATTCGGTCAATGGTGCGCTAACGCACTATTAAATTTAAAATTAATAATTTTTTTTAATTTTTATGACATTTATTTTATTATCATTTTATTTACAGAACTTCCAACTTTAATCCGTTATAAAAACATATGATTAATCTCAAGTGGGATAATTATACATTTTCAAAAAGTCGAATTTGCCAATAACCGTTTCAATTTTAAAAGACTAGCGTATTTTGAAAATTTCTCAACAGAAAGAGTTTACTCCAATTGAATTACTGATATTTTATAGATGTCTCCAGAACACTTAAAAATAGCAAAAAAAAAAAAAAAAAAAAAAAAAAAATAGTGAAAAATATTCGTCACAGTGTCAATAAAAAAATATGTATTGAAATGGTGCGTTTACGCACCTTTGGCCTAAAATGGGTTAATTTCTATATCTGGATGTATTGGTTTATTTAATTTATTCGGTACTTTTCCGTTATACGGACACCATTGTCGCCAAGGCATGATGTCCTATATGTACATATATATGCATATATATGTACATATACATATATATACATATGTATGTATATATATGTATGTATATACGTGTATATATATATATACACACATATATATCTGTATGTTTACGTTTGGCATGGTGTCCGTATAACGGAAAAATACCATTTGTTCTTTCATTGACGTAAAAATTAGATACTATTTTTATTTTAAATCCATTTTTGTTTTTCAAATTTTTTACTCTTTAGTTTTATTAGTCAGTTTTGCGACAAATATTAAGCCTAAAATACAATTCCTCAATTAATAAATTAATAAATTATTTAAAGGAACCATTTATTAACAAGGGAACCACTTTTGGTGTTGCTCGCACCTAGCATCAAGAGCTGGTGCATTTTGTAGCCCTATAAATAAAAATTAGAGAACCGATATAATTTCTCTGTTAAAATCATATTTTATATACTTTTTTATACTTTTAATTTCTTATTATTACATTTTAATTTGTTTATTTCACGCCAGAAGTGAGTTAAGTCGTCCAATATGGCGCTATAATTTTTCCGCCCACTTTATCCGGGGAGTAAAATGTACCGTATTAGAATTATATCAGATTTCGATTTGTTTGGTAATTGATAGCATAAAATACAAGAATTAGGTTTTTTCTTTTTTTTCTTCTATGCAGACGATAAATAAATAAATAGTTAATATTTCTATAAAAGCTTTCAAGATCATTGAAAACTATTGTTTAGTGAAATACAAAACAAGCAAAGTATTTTCTTTTGAAATCGAATGCAATAAAGTTTCGAATGTTTAAAATGAAATGTTGCTGTATTAAATGGTCCTTTGGTAAAAGTAATCATAAAGTAAATTAATATTTTTACAATTTAGAAAAATTATTGTGGCTAATTAGCCCGGACATTACAATTTCTACTGAAGTCCAAGCCACTCCTTACACAAGATAAACAGCTATAACATTTGGCTAGGGTTACCAGAAAGCTCAACTTTTGAAGAAAAAAAAAACGCCAGCTTTTTCTCCGTCAAAAATGTGAATATAAGGTTGCAATTTTTCAAAATCAAATTCGTGGGTTCTTGAAGGAATTTTTAAACTTTTTTTTCAATATTTTATACTTATTATTAACTATTTTTTATTTTTAAAGGCTTTTCTTTAAAAAACTTCAATGTTAATAGTCCGATACGTGGTCTCGAAAATTGCATTTTCAGAAAGTTATGCTGCTGTAAAATCAAGAAATATTATTTTAACAGAAAAATTTTATCGATTTTTAAACTTCGTAATATAGAGCTTTAAAATGCACCAGGTCTCAATGCTAGGTGCGAGCAGCACCAAAAGGGGTTACCTTGTAAGATAAAATTTAAAACGATGTCAAAGTTTAAATCACAAAAATAATAAATACCGTAAAATCCGGCGTATAATGCGCACCAGCGATTTTAGACTGCATTTTTCTATTTTTAGGTATATTCGCCGTATAACACGCACCCTTTCCTTTACAAAGAAACCTAAATTTTACGTGCATATGGGATTCTCTTATCTTTTGAAGTCATTCATTCCAAGAATTTTCCTAGGCTTTCGAAGAATGGTATAGCGAAGTGACAAGCGATAAGAGGAACAATATTTTCAAACACAAGCACTTTTTACTCATAATATGAAAAAAATATCACATTTTCCATTTACCTACAAAATCCCAATTGAATCAACTTATAAACCTAAAATTATTAAAGCTGTTATTTATATTAGGTTCAGCAAAAAGTTCTGGGAAATTTTTAATCTAATAGTTACCAGAATTTGTATCGTATATAGGAGTACTAGTGGTATATTTATAGGAGTTCAGGAACTTTGGCTCCAAAATGCCTATTGAACAGTATGATTTTTGTGTGTTGACCCAGCATTATTAGAGAAAAGGCCTAACGATTCTGATAGCCGTCGATGAGATTAATGAGGGTGAAGGTGCTGTTAACGGCAACAAACTTCGTCAGCAAATCCGGAATCTGGCAGAATGATGGTCGCTACTTTAAAGAATAGTCCTTGTTGCTTTTGTTGTTAATTTGCGCATAACAACGCAACTTTCACAAATTTCCCAGAATTTTTTGCTCAACCTAGTAAAAACATATTAATTATTAAAGATAATTTTTATGTTAATCTTTTTCTTATTTTTAAATCTATTATTTTTATATTCGGCGTATAACGCGCACCCATAAATTTCCATCTTATTTTTGGTATTAAAAGTTCACGAGAAATATAATGTTTTTTCTCCTAATAATCAATCTTCTTTTACTAGTTAATTTTCCAGCAAGCACAACCTGAAATTCAACCTGGTTAAGCGCATATAATCTGTTTTACAAACTGTAAAATTTTCATGGAAATAATAAGCGCTCAACAGTCATCTATTAAACAACCAATAATTTATTTGAAAATGCTTAATGTAAAAATAGTACACTACACATAATTAGAAAACATTTTTTCAACTAAAAATCCAAAATAAATAATTAACAAATTAACTAAAAGCAAACAAAATATTTTTATGTGATTCTTCCTTACACCTTTCATCTAAATTCCCCTTCAGAGTTTATTTTACTGATGTTCGAATATTTACCTTTTAATTAAAAAAAAAATAAATGATTGTAATAATAATCTCAAAACGTACATGCTTTTGCATGTCTTTTAAAATCAAAAGCTTATCAAACGTTTTAATATCGTTTTCACGCAGAGAGTTTTTTACAAGTTCTGATACTGCACTCAATTTTAAATAGTTTTCCGAATTTTCTTTCTTCCTGTTTGACAATATGGAGACTTTTTGACACAATTATAAAATGGGGTTCATTCTTAGATGCGTAAAATTTTCAATTATTCCCATTCAGATGCAAAAATATCAAACATTTTTTAAAATTTTATTTTACTATAAATGTGATAATCTTTAATTACAGTTAATTACTGCCTGATGACTACTAAATGTTTTTTTCGTGATTTCTGATTTCCAAAATTCCAAAATTTGTTTCTAACTGCAGATTTCACAACATGTTTTGAAAATTGTTTTACTTTTCACTGCTAAAAAATTTAGTTCAAAGTTGAACCATCTTATGCTATAAAGTAATTATATATATATATATATATAGTTAAAAAATTCCAATAGTAATTTCAAGCATTACCACAAACTGTAAACTTTAATTGAAGTACAAAATTAACTGAACCAAACCAAATAAGAACTATAATTTAACTTAATAAACAATCTTAAAGAAACACAACATAACCAACTTTAACTTAAACAAAACAACCATAAGAAACAAGGCAAATAACTAATTAAACATGGAGACAGGTTTGCGTTGCTATGACACGTCAATGCAGGGTTAAAACTGTTTTTAAGCATGCAACATTCCCCAGATTTACCTGTCGAGACCATACTGAAAAAACGAATGAAACAAGATTAAAGCTAAATGAAACCGCTATATATACATATATATATATATATATATATGCCGCTCAAAACTTTCAAAAAATTGTCTTCGAGCTTTAATTTTGAAAAAGACCAAGTTTCTGGAAAAAAAATGGAGCTATTCAATAGACAATTAGAACAAAAAGTCAATATGCTGCTTGAGCACAAAAATACCCATACATACGTAAATACACATACATATAGAACCATTATAAACCAACACAAATGATCATTTAGAACAATTGTGAATATGCAAATCAAAAATGAAGTTTTATCATTTATGAAAAATTTTGGAATATGTTATTCCAGAATATATTAAATCCAGAATATATATATATATATATATATATATATATATATGCGTTAGCAGTACTTTATCTGAACACTGTTAAAATAAATTCAGTTAAGCATAACAACTCTTGATAATAAATAGATGCATGAATAAATTTATCAGACATTTGATGTGAACAAAAGTTACATTATTTAAATTCTTTTTAAAATGCTTCATAAGTTAAAACAAATCCTGGAAATTAGTAAATAAATTTATCAGACATTTGATGTGAACAAAAGTTACATTATTTAAATTCTTTTTAAAATGCTTCATAAGTTAAAACAAATCCTGGAAATTAGTAATTTTTTAACCCTTCTTTTACATTCTGATATCATGTGAAAAAAATATAAACAATATTTTGTACATTTCTTATTCAAATAGCTGGATGTTAGTTTATCAAATACAGTAGCATAACTATTTATTCATCTGCTAAAAACTAACAGCTTTTACAATGTAACCATAAAAATGATGCGATGTTACCACATCCCTTTTCAAATGATGATGCTATGTAGCGATCTTTGGAATAATAATAATGAACCAAACAGTTTAATTCTGTGTGTTATTTATTGAAAATTTGAGTTTTATAGAGCTTAAAAACAAAAACACTTTACAATGACATGCTTAAAGAATAATGATTTTTGTCAAATGCGGAGTAGATCTCTTATCTGTATAAATATGTTAAAAGTTCAGTTTTCATGTAGAGAGCAAATCAAATATGTATTTGTTTAGTTTTGCTATAGGTGTTAGGTGTGTAACTATGGAGCATCCCCAACTGTGAGTTCTGTATTTTGACGAGAGTGGTATCGTTCGAAAGCTCTTGTCACGAGGATGAAAAAAATATATAGGAGCTACTCTCCCGAATCCAATAGTTCACGAGATATAGGCCCTTTTTTGTTTCGAAAGAAGAGAAATAAAGAAGGGTGAAACAACATGAGATTCCTTCTAAAGCTATCAAAGGCAGGAATGTTATCTTACAATTAACCATGATAGTGGCTTTAGCGATAGTGTTGTGTGGTTATGAAAATGCTATCCTAGTACTGGA
The DNA here is from genome assembly GCA_963932465.1 of Maratus speciosus. Lineage (NCBI taxonomy): Eukaryota > Metazoa > Arthropoda > Arachnida > Araneae > Salticidae > Maratus > Maratus speciosus. Next base: position 234,933,414 of record OZ010788.1, read on the forward strand.
CAGATGAAGTGGCCAAACAGATAAAAATTTAAGCCTCGAAAAACTAGGATCTGCTATACAGCCAGTCTTTCTAGCATCTGAATCGACAAATTACACTATCCTGCAAAATTTCGGTTATGTCACGCTTTTTAGCTCTTGATATTTGATTCTTATGTATTTTGAAGGGCTGAATCCGAAAATTACCTTCATTTTTTTTTATCATCACATCAGGATTATTTGCAAATCGTAAATTTCAAAGTCAAAAAGTAAAAAAAAGAACAAAACTGTAAAATACGTGTGATTGTTGTATTTTTTAACTTTTGTTAATATATTTTTATGCATTTTTTATCGCTGAATCTGAAAATGACCTTTAATTTTAACCATCACGTGAGGACTTTTTGCAAATCGGAAATTTCAAAGTAAAAAAAAATCAAAGTTGAACCGCCTCACCCCCTCCCACCTCATCGGACCCCTGAGCCATTTAACTGTAAAAATCCCCAGTATAAGCAAAAAAAGAATAAATTATCAAATTAAATAAAATTAAGTTGAATAAAAAAAATTTTATATCTATTTTATAGTATAAGATTTTTGCTATTTTTTAACTTTGAAATTTATGATTTGCAAAAAATTCTGACATGATGGTTAAAAATGAAAATCATTTTCGGATTTAGCACTAAAAAATACATAAAAATCAATTATCAAAAGTTAAAAAACACAACCACCTCCTCTATTTTTTAGTATCAGATTTTCGCTATTTTTTTAAATTTTTACCTTCGAAATTTACGATTTGAGAAAAATCCTGACTTGATAGTAAAAACAAAGGTTATTTTCCGATTCAGTGCTAAAACATACGTAAAAATTAATTATTAAAAGTTAAAAAACACAACCATCGCAGGCTTGTGTTACCTTTGTTATTCTGTGTTTACTTTTTCCACGACTTGGTAAACAAAACAGGCGAATATTCAAAAACCAGTCTAAGTATTTGCTGTGATGTTAACACTATTACTATAGAAAGCATACTAAAAAATACATCATTTGGCCTATAATCAGTTCTCTTCACCTACTTTCAATGCAGTGCGTGAGTATGTTTTTGAAAAAGCTTTAATGCGAAGCACGGATCTAGTCTTCTCATCAGTAAAACATGTATGCTTCTCTCTTACTAAACACACCTATGCTGACTGTCAAACAATAATGCCGTTCATCGTTTGCGCCTGGTGTTCTAAAAACTTGTGTTTTCAACACTTTTACTCAGAAAAACACTATCATGGTTAATTATAAGACAAAATTCTTGCCTTCGATAGCTTTTGAAGGAATCTCATGCTGTTTTCCCCTTCTTTGTTTATATTCTTCCGAAACAGAAAAGGGTCCATATCTCTTCAATTATTGGATTCGAGAGTATAATTCCTATACATTTCTTGATCCTCGTGACAAAAACTTTCGGGCGATACCACACTCGTCAAAATCCAGAACTAAGGTATGTTCCCCAGTAAGATGTCTTTAAACAAAATTCTATTTCAACAATTTAAAATATGTGGGACTTAAGAGAGAGCCCCCTTTGCCCTTGCCAGTAATAGGGAAATGGGAAAAAAGAAATATAATTTTATTCTACAAAAATATTTACATCATATTTACATCTAGAAAATATTTGCATCAAAGTTACAATAGAAAAATGTATTATTTGGCAAAATACAATTATCAGTTACATTAAAAGTCTAGAAACCAATAAATAAAAAATAGCCTACAATAAAAAAATATTCACTAATTCAATAAACCCAAAGTTAAAACAAAATAAATATAAGTAATTAAAAGCGTGTTCAACTGAGCAAAAAAAAAAAAAAAAAAATCTAAATAAATAAAAGTAAAAGTTTTTTTTCTCTGAAAATTGATAGCCCCACACACGAGAAACCAATGAAATGAAGTGGAATATGGAATAAAAAGCACATAAAATTGACATCATGTTGAAGCAATTATTGAAAAATACTTCGGTTTTCTTTTGAACATGATGTCATTTTCATCCGCGAAAGCGTTCTGATGTTAGAGGCTTGAGAACAAACTTAAACATGGTCTATTCGAATTATAAATATTTTTCTTTTACTTTATTTCGAGGATGGCATCAACATTTATTACTACCTCTTTATATTTTAAAAGCTATTTTTTTATTTGTAAGTGGATTAAAAAGTGTTTAAAACTGTTCTCCAGCACCATAAAAGGGCTTTCATGGATAACAATGACATTTTTAAAGAAAAGCATATATTTTAACTCACAAAACTGAAATATCTTTCTTTAATTGCGTCAAAATGGCGCCATTTTCAAAGGCTTTTTATCACACCATCTCTGACATTAAAAACCAAATCATAAAGGATCAAAAGACGTCTTTGAATGCACACATTTTCTGAGTGAAAACTCGAAAGCTTTATTATAATTGTATGAAAAACGCGTTATTTTCGAAATGTAACTTTGTAATATACAATGTTAATACGATTATCTGCTTATAATGAGAAATTTAGTAAAAATAATATTATAAAGCTTTTCTAAATGTAGAATAAAATTCCGTGTTTTCTTCTAAAATCGAATGATTTCATGCAATCCAAATGTAACGCATCGGGTTGCTACTCGGCTAGTAACCATCTTAAAGTTGCGATTTATATTTGTTAGTCATTACTTTATATTACTTTTAAGTAAAAAAAAAAAAATAATCAGCATTTTAGATTTTCATTTTAGCTCTCTTTTTTTTTTTTTGTATGACTTATTCAAACTTTTTTTATCAATTCACTTATAGCTTCTCAGAAGTTAGAAAAGAGAACGTGCGAAGTGCCATTCTGCAATACAAAAGAATGCGTTTTTATTGGTAAATAAAATGTCTTTTTTGTTGCTAATTTTCTCCTCTTGTTACTTAAAAAATTTGAGTTGAATGTTATTATTTGAATAAGGTTATTTTTATGTGCTCAACATCTTTTAAGCAACATTTTTGAGATTCCAAATTAGAAATTTGAAAGCCTTATGCAAAGAAATTTTATTACGATGCTTGCTTGGTGTGTTAGGATACTTTTGCAGAATGTAGGGAGGTGTGTATGAGATAAACATCCAGTGTATTTAATGCACTTTTATACTGTACTGTTAAAAATACGAAAAATCTGCTACAAATTTTATAAGTTTAAAATATATTTTTTTCTTAATTTATATATTTAAAACCAACTAGTTCAGAATTCTTAAAACTCATCTTAATAATACAATATAAAAATACACAAATGATTCACTACCTAAAAGATGATGACTACAATTTAATGACGTTAAAAAAATCAAGCACTTTCGGCTATGCACCTAGCCATCATCAGGATTTCAGATTTAAACAGGCGTTACGAAAACTACTTGTCTGCTGGGGACAAGTAGTGTTTGTAACACTTGTTTAAATCTGAAATACTCATGATGTCTAGGTACAGTCGTGGAAAAAAAAGTAAACACCCCCTACTAACTCCTCGACAAGTTATCGTAGAAGAAAGTTACTGGTACCGAATGATTGGAAATAAAGTCTACTTTTAAATGATGTATATAAAATTTGCTTAGGGGGTCATCTACTTATTAAAACAAACCATAACTTTATTTTTTTCAATAGCAGTACACAATTCTGATAGCATAAATAAACTCTACACCCTTCAATTAGCCTAAAAACAAATTTTTATGCAATTCGTGCTATAAGTTTCCGAGAAATTAATTATTTTAAAACGAGCGCATTTTAAGGGTTGTATCCAAATTGAAAGCAGTCAATGAAGCCTGCTAGATTAACAACAGCAGAAGAAATTTCAAAATATCTAGTCACTTCTATCACAGAGGGCCCCTTAAAACATCCTTTTGCCGTTTTTTAAGCATAACTTGAAAACTACTTGGAAAAAAATTGTGAAATTTTGTATTTCCGTAAAGCAGGACTTAATAAAACTAAATCCATCAAAAAAACTGTAGGCTGCAATTCATAATTTTTTCGAATATTAATTTCATAATTCATAATTCATATTATAAAATTATAAAAATTGCAAATTCAACGTATTTATGTTTGGGTATATTAGAATTATTGCTACACAAAAAATTTGCATATTAGGAGCATAATTTCTGGAGATATAAATAAAAATATGAAAATGTAATTTAACATTAGAAGCATTAAATTTTGAATGTCTATAATTCAAAAACTTATCATTCAAATGACTTGAAATTTGGTGTCTAGGCATAGTTTTAACCGAATATTTTAAATACATGGTTAAAATTGGGTATTGCCATTGAAAAAAAATAAAGTTTGGATTCGTTTTAATATGTAGATGGCCTCCTAAGCAAATTTTATATACATCATTTAAAAGTAGACTTTATTTCCAATCGTTCGGTACCAGTAACTTTTGTCTACGGTAATTTGTCGAGGAGTTAGTAGGGGGGTGTTTACTTTTTTTTTCCACGACTGTACATAACCAAAAGTTCAGACAAGGACAGAGAAACTTTTTGGATAAACATTTTTTGGGGGATCTCTGACCCCTAAAACGTCGAAATCCGTAAGACGAAAAAAATTTGGATTACAATACTTTCTTTTATTGAAGACAGAAGAAAGTAAAAATGTCAGCTTTTCCTGAGACTCATTCGCATGGATTTCGAATGTTAATAGAGTTTGAGTATTGTATGGAATAACTAGTTTGAGTATTGTATGGAATAACTCGTGTTTTGTGTTCCAATCAGTTTTCAGAAAAGTTATTTCAATCATTTCAAAATTTAGGATTTCAGATAAGATTTAATTTTGCAATTAATTCCTACATAATATTTCAAGACTTACCAACAAAAGCGAAGAATACAGATTTATTGCACTTAACGCTCGAGGGAGCGCATCCAAAGCCTGATTAACACTTTTTAAGAGTGTATATTTTCAGAGCCATAGTGAATGTATCCAATTTCACTGTCTCGTATTCATTTGATCGACCTTATGTAAAAAACATTTTACGGCCAAAGAGGATCAAGCCTGGTAAATTCTGACTTAAAATTGAATTGCCAAATTATAACTAGTGTTTATCAATTTTCAAATTATGACCCACATTTAAGTTAGTCGTCATACTGCAACAATAAAAAGAAAATTATCATCTGCATCACTCTAGTATTCAACAAGTGTTAATAAACTTTAACCTTGTTTATCTCAAACTATAATTTATGGACTTGATCCACTTTAGCTCTGAACGTCTCATACAAATCCCAGTGTACCACTTTTTGAAAAATAATCTCTGCAATATTCTTGTACTAGGATATTTTCAAGAGAAATATACTATACGAAGAAAAAATATTGTAAATTGTGGTACTATTGGACATAAAAAAAAAAATCGCCAGTCTTGGCCTGTCATCAAAGGACAAAAACGTATTTTATTCTCTCAAAGCAAACAATATCGATTATACAAGATGGATCTCTATAATTTCCCTAATCTTGCTTAAGCGCCATAGTCTCTTATTTCTGGTCTGAAATGTCTTATACACTGTAAAAAAAAATCTGTAAAGTTACTAAAGTTTTTCTAGGAAACTGGGATTCCAAGAAATATTTATGTAACGGCAACAAGAAAAATTCCTGTAACAGACGCTGTTACAGGATTTTTTCTCGTTGCCGTTACATAAAAATTTCTTGGAATCCCAGTTTCCTAGAAAAACTTTAGTAACTTTACAGATTTTTTTTTACAGTGTACCCACTGTCAAAAATACTCTGCTATGATATACCATACATAGAATACCATACATACCTTCGAATTCATGAGCCAAACTGTAAGGGAATGTAAAGTACACATAAAGCAATTTTGGTATAGCAATATCGGGTCGGAAATTGAAAGTTTTAGCGAAAAACAAGAAATACGGAGGAAATGAAAACGAGCGTTTTATTGACATAACAATTACAGTAAATGATGAAATGTGCCACTGGCAGCGTCTAGCAAGTGATTGCGTGCCATAGTCCAAGTGTTTCATGAACATTTGCAGCAAAGACTGAAAGTCTTGCAATGAAGTCCTCATCAGAGTCAGCTGGTGTCTTATAGATGAGACACCTGGAACCTTCGAAAGGATACATCAATCACTTACTAGACGCTGCCAGGTATGTATCGATGTTGGTGGTGGCCCATTTGAGCACTTACAGTAATGGTTGTGTCAATAAAAAACTTGTTTTCATTTCCTCCGTATTTCTTATTTTTCGCCAAAACTTTTCATTTCCGATCCCACATTGCTATACCAAAATATCTTCTTTATGTGTCCTTTACCTTCCCTTACAGTTTGGCCCATGAATTCGGTGACACCCTGTAGATATCCATGTTGAATTTAACCATACACAAACAATAACCAATGTTCGAATATGCATATTTTTACTGCGAGTTTACAGGAGCGGGTTCTGGACTACACTGTAAAAAAAATCTGTGAAGTTACTAAAATTTTTCTAGGAAACTGGGATTCCTAGAACTATTTTTGCAACGGCAACAACAAAAATTCATGTAACAGATACATGAATTTTTGTTGTAAGAAAGTCTAGAAAAATGTTAGTAACTTCACAGATTTCTTTTTACAGTGTAGGAACTGAGTTACTTTTACTAGGATCTGGGTCCTACTTTCGTTTGATCTGGCTCTAAGTACATACAATAGTTTATCCAAGAGAAATGCATGATTGTTCAGCATGTAGTTCTACATAACTTTTAATGCTTGCCTTTGAGCCTTGCGTATACCTATCGCAAAAGCAATTAAAAGCCAAAAAAAAAAAAAAGACTGGTGTCTCTTCTATTGAAACTAAACATTTATTGGTATGATTGGGATCTGAGGACATTCGCAAAGTTTTCTATACTCATTTGTAAGGCACACTTGTTAGATTTCGGCTCATCTACGTGTGCTGCATCTTGTATTCTTCCCAGGCAGTGATGGACTACATCATTAACTGCTATATGTTCCACCATCAATCGCGGTTCTATTTTGCCGAAATTTGTAATGCTGTAAGCTTTTAAAATGACTTCGAACGATTAGGCTGTAAAAAATCACATTTTGTTTCTAGATGTTTAATTATAATTGCAAAAGTATCAATATGATATGAATTTTTTGCATATTTATTGTCGGTCCGTATTTATTTGAAAAGTTAACAATGGTAGCTCCATTGACATGCACCATCACCAGGCAGCTATATGCATCAGAGAGAATTCCTCTGAACCTGAAATCACGCCAGGCTTTTTCAAAAGCAATTTTTATACAGTTTGAAACTTCTTTATGCATTATCAAATGTCTAGAAAATACGTTCATAAAATATTTTCTTTTCAAAAGAGTTTTATTCTCACGGGCTGCTTCTGTAATACTTGTAACATCTAGTCTCCAGACTTGAAACATATCGATTTTGACTCGGAGGCTATCTGATAGATCTCATCAGCCATAAGGATGCAAAAGTTTTGTCGAACTTAGAAAGATTTTGTAGCAATTTCTCTAAATTTTAAGGCATTCAATTCTATGGAAATGGGGAGAAAGTTAAGAATTTCGCTGGAAAGTTAATTAACCATGATTTGCTCGGATAACATATGACAACAGAGTAGCTTAATTTTTTTTCTTTTTAATAAAACAGTAATCAACCTCCTGGTTATTAAAATTCATTTTTTTAAAAATTGATATACTTTTAACTCAGTATCATTCTCGTTCCTTCACTACGGAAGTACTCAAATTTTTATATCTAACTGGAGAATATTATTAATGTACAGTCGTGGAAAAAAAAGTAAACGCCCCTATAACTACTGAACAAATTATCGTAGACAAAAGTTACTGGTACCGAACGATTGGGAATAAAGTCTACTTTTAAATGATGTATATAAAATTTGCTTAGGGGGCCATCTACATATTAAAACGAATCCAAACTTCATTTTTTTTTCAATGGCAATACCTAATTTTAACGAGATATTACAAATCTTTGGTTCAAACTATCCCTAGGCACCAAATTTCAAGTCATTTGAATGATAAGTTTTTGAATTATAAACATTCAAAATTTAGTGCTTCTAATGTTAAATTACATTTTCATATTTTTATTTATAACTTCTGAAATTATGATCCTAATGTTTTAATTTTTTGTGTAGTAATAATACTAATATACCCAAACATAAACACGTTGAATTTGAAATTTTTATAATTTTCTGATATGAATTATGAAATTAATATTAAAAAAAATTATGAATTGCAACCTACAATTTTTTTGATGGATTCAGATTTATTAAGTCCTGCTTTATGGAAATCCAAAATTTCACATTTTTCTTCCAAGTAGTTTTCAAATTATGCTTAAAAAACGGCAAAATGATTGTTTTAGGTTGCCGTCTATGATAGAAGTGACTAAAGATTTTGACATTCCTTATGCTATCCTGTAATTTAACTTAATTGTAACCTTAATTGAATGCTTAAGGTGCCTTGATCAAGAAGGGAGCTCTCTCGGTTGCAATCGAGTACCGAACTTCAATTTGGATACAGCCCTTAAAATACGCTCGTTTTAAAATAATTAATTTCTCGGAAACTTATGGTACGAATTGCATAAAAACTTGTTTTTAGTCTAAATGAAGGGTGTAGAGTAGTGATGGGCGATTTCGATTTTTTTAATCGATTTAATCGATACTATGGTCAACTCGATTTAATCGATACTATAAATTTTTTAATCGATGTCTCTAAAGGTCATATCATTTTCATTTTCCTTCAAAAATTTAAGATCAAGTAGTTGGATGTCCAATCCCAAAACTTTCTTCTGTCTCATAAATGTTAAAACTTCAAAATTCGCTATCACAGTGTCAAATTTAAATAACCTATACCCATCATGAGGATCCAAAAGTATAGGTTCTTTGAAATATGTGTATTTAAAAAATATATACAATAATCCCATAAATATCCCATAATAAATATCCCATTTTCCTAACAAATCATTGAATTTCGGCCCACACCCTCTTAGATGTCCGCAACGGAAAATCCCAGTTAAAAGGGCATAAAAGCGACACCTGTTGGGTAGTATACACCCAAGCCTAATAAGGATCTATTTATACGACAGTGTAACAGAATATGAAGTTTAATTAAATTCCGTGCATTAGTTTTGAGATATGGCTATCATGAATATCATGAAAAAAGCAGTATAGCAACGCAGCCTATTACATGATTAACACGAAAGACTCAGAAACAACTTATGTCAAAGACTAACAGAATATTAAGTTTGATGAAATTCCGTTCATTACTTCTTGAGATGTTATCGCAAACATTGTGTAAACCCTGAAAAACAGTGTTGAATTCAGGGGCTGGTACGGGTGGACACCCCCCCCCCTCCCGGAACATTGAAATGTCCCCTAGGGAGATTTGAGATTTTATGCTTAATGGACGAAAGTCCAATCCTCCCCCCCTCGTAACTCTAGAATGTTCCTCGCCAGAACCATAGAATAGAAATCCCCCCCCCCCGGAGAAAAATGTCTGAATTCAACACTTTCGATAAAAGCAGCATGGCAGCACAATTTGTTATATCATTTACACAAAAACTTAATCATGGATAACTTATGGCATTGTCTAACAGAATATTAAGTTTGATGAAATTTCGTTCATTAGTTCTTGAGATATTATCCCTAAAATTGTTTAAATCCTGAAAAACGTGTTGAATTCAGGGGGTGGCCCGGGGGGGTGACATTCCTCCCCCCGCAACAAAGCATAAAATTTCAAACTTTCTGGGGGGCATTTGAGTGTTTCAGGGGGAGGAGAATGTCACCCACCCCCCCGGGTCACCCCCTGAATTCAATACGTTTTTGTACATTAAAAATTGATGAAATTTCGTTCATTAGTTCTTGAGATATTATCCCTAAAATTATTTAAATCCTGAGAAACGTGTTGAATTCAGGGGATGGCCCGGGAGGGTAACATTCCTCCCCCCCCCCGGCAACATTCAAATGCCCCCCAGAAAGTTTGAGATTTTATGCCTTTTGTACATTAAAATGTACAAAAGTCCAATCCTCTCCCCCTCTGAACTGTCCCTCCCGGAGAAAAATGTCTGAATTCAACTCTGCTGATAAAATCAGCATAGAAACGCCCCCTGTTGGGCGATTTACACCGAAATCTAATAAGCAGCAATTTATGCCAACGTCTAACTGAATGTGGGTTTATGAAAATCCGCGTATTAGTTCTTGATATAGAGATTGCGAAAATCGGGAAAAATGCAGCATAGCAGCGCCACCTGCCGGTAGATTTACATCAAAACCTAATCCTCAACAACTTATGTCAACGTCAAACTGAATCTGAAGTTTGGTGAATATTCGTGCATTAGTTCTTGAGATAGCAATCTTGCGGAAATCAGGAAAAATGCAGCATAGCAGCGCCACCTGTTGAGCGATTTTCACCAAAAAGTAATCAGCACCAATTTATATGAAGGTCTAACTGAATCTAAAGTTTCAACAGATTCCATGCATTAGTTCTTGAAATAGACCGCTCACAATTTTTTTGTCAGAGACAAACAAATAGACAGACTGACAGACAAAAAATTTATAAAAATAGTCAAATCGTATTCCAGGCAAGAAGTTCTAAAACTATAAATCCTTAGAAAGCGGAAGTCGAAAATTTTCACGAAAACAACACTTTATTTTTCTAAAGACAAAAGAAAGCAAGAAAAGATGAACGCATCGATTCTGCCCTTGGATCAGAAACGGTGAATCGATTCAGTTCAGATTCGATGCCGATGTCGATCTTCAGATGCGATCTTCAGAATCGTTATTTTTTTGATTTACTTCAATTCTTTAGATGCAATGTCGAATCGTTATATTTTGATTTACTTCAATTCTTTAGATGCAATGTCGAATCGTTATGTTTTGATTTACTTCAATTCAAATCGCATCGCGGTCGATCCACGATTCGGGTTGAATCAATTCTTCCAATTTTGCTGTTTTAGTGCCAGAATTGCTGTAAAATTTTTTATAAGAGCCTTTTTTTACTTTCCAGGTTAAATCAGTGTTGAATGCAGGTATTTTTCTCAGGGAGGGATTTATGCGACTTCTGTCGGGACTGGGGGGAGGGGGGTATTTCAGAGTTCCGTAATGGGGGGCGGTGCACATTTGTCCATTAAAAAGCATAAAATCTCAAAACTTACGGGAGGGACATTTCAATGTCCCGGGAGGGATGTCCTCCCGGGCTACCCCCTGAATTCAACACTAGGTTAAATCGTTATACTCTTGTTTAGAAGCCTAGTTATTCAGGTTACTAGTTTATTATATTGTATTTTTCAAGTTCGTCCCTTCTAATCTCTCCACCCCCCCTCTCCCCTTTTCTTCGCTAATCTTAATTTACAGGGCCGTTCAAAATTTGCATTCAATTTTTAAAATGTCCAATTCTTTTTCTATTTTATTATAAAGCCACATTTTGAAACCTTGACCAAAGATACTTTTGAGGTCGCCCCTCCAACCGTTTGGGGCTTACCTGCTCCCTCGGGGGGGGGGGGGATATTTTTTGTTTCTTCCAAGCCATATCGTATAACATATGTTGGAAAGCTTTTAATGTGATCTTTTATTTTCTGTCTCTAGCCTTCCTTCTTTTTGGTAAGGGTCAATCGTGCTCCAACTTTTGTATTGATATTTTTGACAGTAATTTCAAAGGAATATATATTTATTCTTTCGGATTTACTGTTTTAAAGGCAGAACTGCTGTCAAATTTCGCATAAGAGCCTTTTTCTTCCTAGGTTAAATTGTTATATTTTTAGTTTAGGAGCCAAGTTATTTGGGTTACTAGTTTATTAAGCTGTACTTTTCCAGTTCGTCACCAATACATTCCCCCCCCCCCCCCCCCATCCCAATTTTCTTAATTATGGTCCAATTTCAATGGGACCTTTTTTTTTGACATTCTTCCCGAGTCATTTGTTTACCAACTAAACACTGATATTATATCTGCAGCTCTTGTTGAGCACTATTTATGAATGGTAATAAAAAATTTCGTCTCTTTTCCATTTTAAACTTATCATTCTTGGTTTAAAGCCACGTGACTCATGGTTCTCGTTAGTTAAGCGGTATTTCACAAGTTTGTCAAAGTGTTTGTGTAAGTTGTATTATAAAAATTACAGTCGTTTGCAACCAAACTTACTGATTTATGATACTTTGAATTTTATGAAATTTCGGAGCTTTTCGAAACTAAAGGGCCCCACCAGTGGCTGAGAGGTTCTGCTCTCGAAGCTGGTAGACGGGAAGTGCTGGGTTCGAACCCAATCGCGCCCGTCGGCCTAATCGTTCGGAGTTTTCGTGGTTTTCTTCGAACCTTGGATTTCCAAGCGTTAATACGGGTTAGGTTCCCTTAGAAAGACCCCCACGAAGGGCACTCCCCCCCAGGGCCCATATCCCTCGTGCAGATAATTGGCCGTCATAAATACAACCAACCAACCGAAACTAAAGGATCCCCTGTATGTTATTAATTTTTTTCAAGGGTGTATGTATGAAAATACGTGCTAAAATGCTTTAAAACCTTTTTTTTTTTTTTCAAATAATATATTTAACAATTTAAACAAAGTGATTCCCGAGAATTTTGTACTGTTTTAAAAGGGGACCACATCTTAGAATGTAAGGGGCGTAAAAATTGGAAACTCGGACAGGGCGATGCAAAAAAAAAAAAAAAAAAAAAAAAAAAATTCTCCTTTCAGAAATTCGAAAAAATATTATCTTAATTACAAGCTGAGCTATTAATTATTATTACACTAATTGGTTTATTTCTATTAAATGCTTTTTTTTTAAAGGCAGTCACGCGATTTTTTTATAGCAGCATTAACGTTTTCTACCGTTTAGTTTCTACCGGTTCTTTGACGGCGGGCTGAGATAATTACTACCTTTTCAGTATCAAAAATTTTATAAGTGTTCATACCACTATTTTCGAATAATAATTTCACAAATATCTTGAATTCTTGCTTAAGACTACCACACCCTAGACTAATGTATCTTCGGATAGGTTGTATAAAGGAGTTTCGTTTAGATACACTTTTGTTTTGAATAGACTGCGCTCCCTGGTGGTGGAATATAGAACTAACAGACCGCGATTTCATTTAAAGTAGAAAACCTAACAAGGCGATCTGTTCGAAACTTTAAGATAGTTTATAAAACATAAGAAAAAGTTTAAAAAAGAATGGTGCGAAAATTTCGGGAGGAGGGGGGGGGGGGGAAGGCCGCTAGAATTTTTTTTAAACCTTAGCGTTCCTTACCGTTTTAGGTGGGGTTTTTTGATGGAGTCCTGCGATAAATGCTACTTATTAAATATAAAAAAGTCAAAAGTTTAGTTACCACTATTTCCGAATAGTAATTTCGGCAAATAGCTTAAATTTTTGATCAAGAATGCCACACTCTTGAGTAATATATCTACTGATAGGTTGTTTAACGGAGTTTCGTTCACAGTTTTGTTAGGAATAGAGTGCGCACCCTGGTGGTGGAATCTGGAACTAACATAACGCGATTTTGTTAAAATTAGGAAATCTAACAATGCGATCTGTTTTAAACTTTAAGATTGTTTATAACACATGATAAAAAATTATAAAAAAGAATGGCGCGTCACATTTCGGGAGGGGGGGGGATAGAGGGGAGGGGCAGAACAAAATTAGAAAATATAATAGGGCGATTTGTTTGAAATTTTAAGATAGTTTATAACACATAATAAAAAATTTTTAAATGATGAATGTCAAAAATTGGGGGGGGGGGGGAGGTGAGCGCGTTTTTCCGATCCGGTGGGCAAAGTGGGGGGGGGGGGTACACCTATACGGTGCTGTACGCAGCGGGAACCCGGTTCGCGGTTCGTTCGCTTCGAGATTTCATATTAGGGGGAACCCGCTAGTTACTAGCTATAATGTTAAAGATTTACAAGCAATATACATGTGCGTCCACTATCCTTCTAAGACAGTAAAATTAATTGATTTTTATTTCTTCTGAGAAAACTAAATTTTCACGTCTTGCAGCGACTATTTTTTTTTTTTTTTTTTTTTTTTTTTAATAAAAGAACTTTAATAAACTTTACTAGTTACATTATTAAACTCAAATTGTAAGAATACTAAATTGGTTCTTATGGCAACGTGAATTATGTCCCTGAAAATTTAAATTTTAATTCAGGCTGGAAGAAAATCACAATGATTTAATTACAGGGACAGTCAAAAGTTTTCCGTAACATTACGGCCAATGGAAAAAAATTATTTCAAGTGCATTTTAAGGATGTTACAGACTTTCGAACAGAATGAAATTGATATGCACTTATGAAGTGCACTGTTATAGTACGAGCGCACCACATTTGCCACGTTTGACGCGCAATTTCCAACTTGTATTTAACCGAGATCCTTCTTAAAAAATAAATTTAAATAAAATCTAAATTACAATATTAGTAAAATTACATCTTAAAACTAATAATTTAAAAGTTAAAAACTTTATTATTTGACTCAAAGGTCTGTAATAGCTTACGACTGGGCCCCTGACTCTGACTTTGTCTACCCTCTAAATGTGAGGTATGGGAGGTGATCGCTACGGCTCTGCTGATTCGCTAAGTTTTGAAATTAATATTTTTGAGCTTATCTGTGCGAATCTGTGACTATCGAAATATCGATTCAAGTATTGATTCTAGAATTTGGGAATCGATTCTTATTGTGATCGATTCAGTTTTATACGATGTCGATTTTAATCGATTCCTGAATTTTCCAGAATCGCCCATCACTAGTGTAGAGCTCATTTATGCTGTCAGAATTGTGTACTGCTATTGAAAAAAAAACAAAGTTATGGTTCGTTTTAATATGTAGATGGCTCCCTAAAAAAATTTTATATACATCATTTAAAAGTAGACTTTATTTCCAATCGTTCGGTACCAGTAACTTTCTTCTACGATAATAATTTGTTGAGGAGTTAATAGGGGGTGTTTACTTTTTTTTTTTTTTTGACGACTGTACAAAATAGCTCTGAATGGGTTAACTTTAATTATAGGCACACTATGTATTTATTTAATGTAAAACTTGATAATAAATAAAATATATTATTATTATTATTGTTTACACTTTCAGCATCAGCAATGTTAGATTCTATGAATCCAGACGCAGATCCATGCACTGATTTCTATAATTATGCTTGCGGCGGCTATTCTAAAACAAAATTTGTTCCATATGCTAGTGATTTTTTATCTCCAGCCAAGGAAGCACAAGAGGAATTGCTCATCGATATACGAAGTACGTATTTAGATCGTCTTAGAGCATTTTTTCATTCTATTATATTGAGATTAATTACAGAAATATCACCAATGAATTTACATGTTCCTTTGAAAAAAAAAATTATTATCATATGTATCAACTTCTTAAAATTTAAGTATAATGCTTTGAACATCTCCCTTCTATATATTTATATATATATACTAGGGGGCTCTGCCCCCTGCAAGTTACGCTCGCCAACCCCCATTCAGACACCGCAGAATCTAAAAGCACGCTAATTCGATTGGTTTTAAAAAGATTAGAGAAGATTGAATTATAATGGAAAAAACCTATAGCGATCTTCCTATAAACAGGTTTCCATTCAATTCCCTTGGATTTCAAAAATTTAAGGCCGAAACATTTGCTGTTAAGACATCCAATGGTTGTTTTCGTGTTTGATTAAAGAAGACCAGTTAAACATTTGAAAGGAAGCTAAAATAAAATGAATTAAGTAAACAGAGTCTTTGCCTCCCGGTATTTTTTAACAGCGTTATAAAACGATTGACATAATACAATTTACTACAATTACTACAGTTTACCGCTTTAACCCCTTCAAGGGCGGTGGTTCATTTTTGGACCACTTAATTTTCATTCTTAAATGCCACATTGGCACCAGAATATTGGAATGAAAATTTTCCTTTTATTATTAAGTGAACAAAAGCATTTTGTATTTCGAAATTTGTTTGTAAATTCTGGTGCCATTTACTGATTTCAACATTTTACGAATAGGCGTACCTTGCCTCTGAAAGGGTTAAACGCATATTAATGTATTTATTATTTTAAAGTTTCCTTTCTCTTTTAATATTCACGTGTAAATACAATTTTCAAGACATAATTTTCAATATTTTAATGCTTTTAACACGTACTCATTTAATAGTAATTTTAAAGTTTTTTTCCTGTTTTTAATAGTCACGTGTAAATAAATTTTTAATCGTTAGGAAATATTATTTTTTGCGAGGTTTTCAGAATTGAAAATAATCTCTATAATAATATCCTAAGTCATGTGACTATTATCAACAGTTCTGGGCGGATTCCTTCGCTTTTTATATTCCAGGCGGCCATTTTGGTACTTTAATGTTAACCAGACACAGGCGATAAGTCGTCAAATATTATTCTATCGCCATCATTTCACTTATATTACAATAGTCCAAGTCATGTAACTGCTATAAACAATTACAACACTTCGCTTTTCCTAAGAAAGGTTTCCATTTTGATTAAAGAATCAAAGTTATTTTTTCGAATAAAACTACGTAAAAGATGCCATGTTCGCAAAGAATTCTTGATACTTTTATGTTAGCTGGGTGCAAATCTCGCCAATAGCTTTTTTTAACTCGCCAGTTAGCATTTTTTTTATTTTTCGAGTGGTAAATTAAAACGGTACTACTTGGTTATCCCATCGACCAAAAATCTATCGCCAGACTATCAGATTAAATGCCGATAATAGTTAATCGTAAATATCACATTCACTTGACTGTAAAGAAGTTACACGTGTTTACGCCACCAAGGGATTTTTATTTCGACGTTTTATTTTTATTTTTATCAATGCTAGGCACAGATGTCATATACGCCCCATATTGGCGCGACTTTTTTCCGACGGCAATTTGGCGAAAACGTCAACAGCATAAACAACAACATCCGGATTACCATATCAAGCACAATAACGACACTTTGGCGCCAGTTAAGTACCCGTTGCATATATGACATTGGCGTCAGAAAAAAATCGCGCCAATATGACATCTGTGCCCAATGCTATACTAATTTATTTCGGCGCAGATGTCATATACGCCCCATAGATGTCATATTGGTGATATTTTTTTCGACGCCATTTTAGCGAAAATAGCATAAACAACAACATCCGGATTATTATATCAAGCAAAATAACTATACTTTGGCGTCAGTTAAGTACCTTTGCGTATACGACATTGGCGTCAGAAAAAACCGCGCCAATATAGGGCGTATATGACATCTGTGGCTTTATTTGTTCTTTCGTTATTTAAAATAAAAATTACGTCAATTTGTATAATTTGGTGAGTGCTTTGACGATTTATATAATTTGGCGAAATTGGTCGACTGGATAACTAAGTAGTACATTTAAAACATTGCTTTGAATTTGAAATTAAATGTCAGGATTTCTTGCAATATTTAATCGGGTTTGGCGTAATTTTTTTTATGACAATTTGGCGAAAACCTCGTTTTCGAATGCCAGTTACATATGTATATGTATTTTTAAATTATTTTCTATTATTTTTAAAATGAAATAATAATAAATAAAAATAATTAATTAATAACTATGGAACAAAGCAATTTATAACATTTTTTAAAAATAATAATAAAATAAAGGTAAATAAACATTTATTAATAAATAAGCAACAATAGTCGGGTTACCATGTCAGGCAAAATAACGCCCTTTGGCGCTATTTAGGTAACCCGGTGCATATATGACACATTTTCTTTTCGTTTCGTTTAAAAAAAAGAAAGAAGTTAAGGCCATTGATTTTAAATTTTTCAGTTTGAAATGAAAGTTTTGTATTAAATAAAATGATAATGAAATACAAAAAAAAAAAAAAAAAGCATTGTTCTTAGCATAGATTCAAGTGAGGCCAAACTGGTCGCCAAATTAATTTAAAATAATAACCCTTTCTGAAATACGAAAAAAAAATATCTGTTATGATTAAAATTTGAGTTGCCATCATTAGAAAAAAGTATTTAAAAATAGAAAAAAATTAATGTTTCGAAAACTAATTCGAATTTAAAAATTCTAATACCAGTTTTGAGATCTGTGGATCAATACGGATTTTTGGTGTTAATTTCATCGCAAAGTATTCCATATTTTAGGAGAAATCGCCGTGAAACATAATCAGTTGTTTAATCAGTCGATTCATACTTCCGTTTCATAAATTCGTTTCATAGGATTTTATATATACGAGTTGGAACCCGTCGAAATTCGACGAATTAAAATGTTTAGTATGGATCTGTTAGATCGAATTTTTAAACCTACAAAAATAATTGCGATAAAAAATTCATCTTGCATTGGTAATCTAACTCTTAAAACAGATAATGTTTTTAACCTAAAATTACCAAAATATTATTTCCAAAAACTTCAACTGCTTAAATTATTGAAAAATTAAACTGTATTAGAATACGTAATCAAGATAAGTAATTATGTTGAAGTTATTGATTGAGGCTCTTACATTTGTTTTTACGGGATGAAAAATCAGTAAAAAGGATTTCGCTTTGTCACATCATAAAATTTCCCCCCTTAAAATCTAAACTATACGTTATTTTCACATTCTCAAAATTTACATACGCCCGCGAAAATTTACCATTCAGAAACTTGCCTTTAGTTGCCATAGTTTTGGCCATTTAGTATTGGTCAAATATTTAGTTTTATCAAATAAAATGATTGTTTTGTTTTAAATATGACATAATTTTTACTCACTGAATCATTTTGCCTAACGTCTCAAACCCAGTATCAGCGTAATGTAAAAATATTGAAATAACTTCTTCAATCTTTTGATTTATGAAGAAGAATGCGTGTTTTTTTTAATGTCTGACGTCATTTTCTGTTAAAAAATTAGAAAAAAGTTACTTTTATTTGTAATGTGAAAATGGCATCAATAAGGATATAGTCATGTTTTAATTATTTTTAATGATTATTTTCCCTTTACTTTTAATAGAAATGGGGTACTTTTGTTGCCACGATTAGAAAAATGGTATTAAAAATTACAAAAAATTAATATCTCAAAAATACATTGAGATACAGCTTTCAAACAAATTGCATTTAAAAGAGCATTTTTTTCTTCATACGACGGTGCAAAAATTTAAAATATGCGATGTTTATAAGTTTAAAATTTGCAGTAGAGAAAATTGCAAAACCGAAATTTTATTTCAAATTTCAAAGTGTTGCCATTCGCAAAATAACGTATGCGTTACGCACAGATATGTTTGTCCTTTATAATATAGATTTATCAAATAAAATGATTGTTTTGTTTTAAATATGACATAACTTTTACTCACTGAATCATTTTGCCTAACGTCTCAAACCCAGTATCAGCGTAATGTAAAAATATTGAAATAACTTCTTCAATCTTTTGATTTATGAAGAAGAATGCGTGTTTTTTTTAATGGCTGACGTCATTTTCTGTTAAAAAATTAGAAAAAAGTTACTTTTATTTGTAATGTGAAAATGGCATCAATAAGGATATAGTCATGGTTTAATTATTTTTAATGATTATTTTCCCTTTACTTTTAATAGAAATGGGGTACTTTTGTTGTCACGATTAGAAAAATGGTATTAAAAATTACAAAAAATTAATATCTCAAAAATAAATTGAGATACAGCTTTCAAACAAATTGCATTTAAAAGAGCATTTTTTTCTTCATACGACGGTGCAAACATTTAAAATATGCGATGTTTATAAGTTTAAAATTTGCAGTAGAGAAAATTGCAAAACCGAAATTTTATTTCAAATTTCAAAGTGTTGCCATTCTCAAAATGACGTATGCGTTACGCACAGATATGTTTGTCCTTTATAATATAGATAGGGTAGATATGTAAGCTAAATAAAGGTTGACCATGCGGAAGGCTTGACCCACCCGTCAGTTTTCATATTTACAGGGATGAGAGCTCTCCGACACAAATGGTTGATTTTCACCACTAAATTTTAATAGTATTTTTTGCTTTATTAAATCTCAGAAATTCTGTCATTAAATGCGGCAACAAATACGATTAAAATTTACAGGCTAGAGAAAAGAAGGGCTGGTTCATCGGACCTCGGAGAGTGAAACAGGAAGTTACCGGTGATGACGTAGTTACGATCACTTCGGGTGGGAGGAACAATAATAAATAAATAGGATTTAAAAGTATTGGGGGTTATTTTGCGTAAAAATATTTAAAATACATTTAAAATCTTTATATTTATCGCTGTTTCGGACATAGTTTATTATAATGCTATTAACTTTCATGGCTAATATTAATGTTGAATGACTTACATGAAAAAATATTTAAATACAATTGAAAGATTGAAAGAGAAATATATTGTTCTTAAATAATTTTTATGTTTCATACTTTTTAAAATTAACAAAAGTATTTAAATGCTTGCATTTGATACACTTTCTCCCTCTATTAAATTATTGTTTAGTTAAATATAAGGGGGTTATTTTTTAATTTATATAACATTAGCATGGAATTTCAAACAAGAAGAAAATGCAAATATTTTAAAACAAAAATTCCAAATTTGTTGTATTTTACAAAATATACTTAAAATCCCTCTTTTACTTACGTGAGAAAATTATAAGTGATAATAAAATGTAAAATAATTATTAATCAGTTAATAAATAATAATAATTTAATAAATAAAATTTTTAATAAATAATAATCGTAATGTTTTACCTCAAAAATGCATTGTCCTGATTACTTTTTCCATTTATTTGATTTTTGTTGGGCTTTTCTTATACTGACAAGTGATGCGGCCCTGTTCAAGTGCCTTATTCTTATAAATGTTCTAACTCGTAAAAATAGATGAATAGCTTGAAAGTGAATATGAGGAAAACGTGTTTTAAGCTCTGTGGTCATGTTTTTAATGACATTCCTGCCTTTACGAAAATTATCTCTGTGAATTTCTCGAAATATAAAGTCCATCTCTCTAACAGTTTTCATCCATGATGAAGATGGAATTGTTAAGCCTCCTGCTGAAAGTAATGAAATCCAATTCCCATATTCTGGAATTTCAGTAAGATTTTTCGTTTCGGTTCGAAGTGTTGTATCATTGTATTTTAATTTCATTCTGTAAGCTATGAAACCTGCAATAAAAGCCAGAGCTTCCTCTTCACTTTTGGAGAGCGTTATGTCAGAATTGGATTCCCATTTGAAAAACATATTCTCATCCATATCATCAAAATTTATAAAACTTTCTTCTGTTCCACTTTCGTCGAATGAAATTTCCTCGATTACGCCATCCGCGTCCGAATGGAATGCATTCTTTAATACTTCACTTGTTAAGTATGCGTAGTTTTCAATAGTTTTTCCGTGATTAATTTTTGCCGATAAATTTGGAAGTTTATTCGCTAATAACAGTTTTTTTACACGTATTATGATCATTAAAACGGCCAAGACCCAGGGGCGTATTTAAGCAGAATTCATTAGGGGGGCGTATATGACGATTTTGCCGACTAACTTAAATATATATATATATATATCTTTAAAAGTACGTTTCTTTGTATATATGCATCAACCCAGAATCCTAAAATAGACTGATTTTAAAACTCAATAATTTGCAAATGGTGACAGCTATAAAATTAAATTCTTGCAGGAGTGTTATCTAAGATGTCAGGAATTATTTTACTGTGATTCTCGATTTTAGTTTAAAGGGTTGGTGGTAGATGGCGCTGCTTGCAATATGCGCTAAATCGGGGCCTGATTTTTGGCCTCTCTCTTTTCTCAATATTGATCCATTAAGAAGATTAAATATATGCAGTGGGACCCTAAGAACAAAACTGCATTGGCGACTGAGAGTCATTCCATATATTTAATCTCCTTCTTTCGCATCAATACTGATAGAGAAGAGAAAGAAAAAGTTAGACCACGATTTAGCACCTAATACTAGCAGTGCCATGTTTCGCTGCTATTTTAAATTAACATCGAGAATAGCTGTAAAAAAAAAAAAAAAAAAAAAAAAAAAAAACTCTTGAAATCTTATATAACCCTCCTGCAAAAATTTTTTTAAATAGTTGCCACCATTTTCAAGTTATTGAATTTTAAAATCAGTCAATTCATATTAGGACACCCGGTATGTTCTGTATAAAATTCAACATTATTAACCCATCGAGACCAAATTGTTCACTTTAGAACGTCGAATACTTTACACTTTAGAATATTGAGGAGGATATAAGGTAGATTTAAAGATGGATACACCCACGGTTCTCGCTGGCTTTTGACGAACATTAGCGATTTGGCGAATAAGAAATAAAAAACAATAGCCAAAAAAAATAGTTAACAAAATAGATTTGGCATGAAACACTGAAAAAGATCTCTAACCCCTTATTGTATCCCCTTTTTTTCAATATGTTCTACAATAACCTTTTTTTTTTTTTTTTGTAAGTGCTTATAAAATAGATATTCGACTATCTGCTGCAGAACCTATTAAAAATAAATGTATTCCAAATGTTTTCTAAATGTCTAAATATTTCAGACATTCTTTTAGCAGTCTAAATAAAAATTTAAAATGGCTATCTTTGATTTATCATTGTGAAAATTATGCACTAAAAATTGCTATGATATTTCCACTCTATCCGATAGAGAAAAAAATGACCGGCCAATGATACTTTGTATACAACTAACAAATAGTATGGTAAATGACTAATTTCAACACTGCATTCCAGCAAAACTTTTCTTTATTTGGCATTTGATGCGAGTAATTTTGTTTTTATGCGACGCAGGCATATAGATAGCGATTAACTGAGGACAAAGAAATAACTATTGCATATTCCTTTCTGTGTCTTTGGCTGTTGCTGAACTGAATTGGTTCTGAGTCAGCATCTCTATAAATCTAGCTATGTACAGTAGAACTTCGATTATCCGAAGTAATTGGGACCGACCATCTTTCGGATAATCGAGAATTTTTTAATTTTAAGATTAAGGAGAAATATATGCAATATTTCTTATTATGGTAACAAGTGCTTAATAAAAATAAAGCAATAGCAAAATATAAACAAGAATCAATTACGTGAATTTTAATTTTGAAATTACGTACCTTTTACATATATCACAAGAGTTTGAAAAAAATGTTTTGTTTATTGCAGTTTCGATTGCCTTTGCTTTGACGTTCTATCACGAAGTTTAATATTATTAGTTCACCAGCATCACTGTAATTCTGCTGCTCCAGCCATGTCAAACCTTTTGCAAAACATTCAAAAGTTTCAGAATAGCTAATTTGTTCGTTTTCTCCGTTTCACTCCGCAGCTTACAGAAGCTCAAGTTAAATTCAAAGTTCAAAGGAACTGTAAGAAAAAGGATCAAAAATATTTATATATACTCGTAATTCGCAAAGGACCACATGCACACAAGGAATATGACAGTTCAAAAAAAACTTTCAAAATGGATTTTGCACACAAGGAATGTGATAGAAAAAAAAAAGCTTTAAGAATGGATTTCGGTTAACCGAGAGCTTCGAATAAAAGAGGTTCTACTGTAAATGGCACGGTATGATTGAACATTTAAAGCGACATCAATTGTTCAGTAACGTGGATAAGAATCTCGACGGTATTGGAAAACACACACACAAAACAGAGCATAAATTGAGTACTCGCAATTTGGCGAATTTGCTTGTTTGCTTAGTCGCCAAATGAAGCATTTTGCCGCGATTTGGCGCAATGGCGAGCGGCAGCGAGAACCCTGGATACACCACACCTTCACTTATGTTACATTGTTGTAAATGTTCTAGTAAAGTATTTTGATATTTTTTGCTGAATGTGCAGATGGAAATCTGCAATTCGGATTAATTAAACAAGTTGAAGTCTTTGGTAAGATGCTGCTTGGAACTTATACAGAATCAGCTTATTTATATGTACATTAAAAAGTATTAAATAAAAACTTATTTTAATTACATGCTTGTTCATTCATTGCATAGCATGCATTTTAACCGACCATTTTTTTAGACGAGTCCATCTATTCACGACAGCGCCCAAATCTAGGCATTTCAAAATATCCTTCTCAAATGTAAGCATCATGAGTGTATTCAAGCGTGGATATGTCATTGTTGTTCTAAGATATTTTTTCACAATTTTTAATTTACAATGTTCTTTCATTCGAGGCAACTGTGACTGGAGAAGTTAGAGCCAGACGACTGACATGGTTCACAAGTGGCAGAATGTATCTCAAAGGTTCTGTTTTCATGTAAATATCATCCATTCTTTCAGCCTCTGCGCAAAAGTCTGACAAAACTTTCAACTCTGTGTGTAATGCTTCCATATCAGGAACTGCCAATCTTTCACGAAAGACCGCTTTCGTGAAACCTTTCGGTACCGCTTTCTTAACCAGATTTAGTGTTACATTATTTTATCCAGTGGTGAGATTATGCTGATGCAATAATTAAGACTTTCAGCTATCACCACCGTAAGAGTATTCAGTACTTTCTGAAACTCCATGCGTTAGAACATTAGAAGTTCGGGAGCAAAGAGATTGTTTCAATTACTGTCTAACTTCTTTGGTGCCAATCTTCTTCGATACTGCATAGCAAATTCATTTAATGGATCAACACCTTACACGGTTTAAAAGAGAACTACACCCTATATTTCCCTATTCACATTTTCATTGTCATTGTTGATTGTTTTCAGTGATTTGATACAAGTCTTCAGTATTTTCGTAGCGTCTATTTTAAGAGTCTTCGACTTCATTTTTTCAGCAACTAACTTACACTTGTACTGAACGTTCTTCAGAAAAATCATAGCGAAGCAATGAAGTCAAGCGATAACATTTTCTTTCTTAAACCTCGTGGCTTGATCATTGTTTTGCTAACAGAAGTAGAGGAATCAACCTTTTCAAAATTTGTAGGATACATTCATATGAGATCCAAACCGCTTTCAACGATTCCGCTCGAGCAGTCCATCTCGCCTTAGAAAGATTCCGCAGCAGAAGAGCATTTTGTATTTCTTTGAGCTTGTCTACTAATGGCTTCTTTCGTTTAATACCTGCTGTGAAAAACACAAACATCTTCCAGCATGTCGAACACATCGCCTATAACATTGCTGGTATTGTAGATATGCGAAACGAAAGTGTTGAGTCTGTGACATTGACAAGGAACATAGGGCACAATTCGACCCACGATTTCTGAAAACGTCTCCTAAGTGTCGCTGAATTCTCCAGACGTGCTGCTTGTAAAATCGTATGACTGGAAATGAATCGTATGACCTGTTCTATTTTGAGCTCATTCTTTGTAAGGATGTGCGATATCTAGCATGCAAGGTCGATATTGGTTTTGACGACTTCTTTTAAAACTTCCAAAAGCCGATCGGAGTTTTTAAATCTTTGTCGACATATTTCAGCTCAACAGCTTATCGATCGTAGTGCGAAGCATCTGGTGTCGTATCTGCCATAATTCGATAAAATTATACTTCTTGAATATCCTTGACTATCGTTTTGTGCACTGCTGAAGCAAAAATTTCAATCATCTCGTTTTGGGATGAAGCGAAAAGGTCATCTATATGGTATGGGCTGAAACGTGTGTCCTCAAACATGTCCTCTGTTGTGGGTTATGTCTGGAAATTAATTTCACAATTTTTCAAAAGTTTCCATTTTCGTCTTTGTCACTTCCACAAACCAGATCTTGTCTACTCAGCATTTGCGTAATATTCATTAAGATTACTACAATTGCTGTGCTGAATGTAAGGTGTTGCTGTTGCTCTTCCAGAATAATCTGTTTGTAGTTGCTCTCATCGAGTAAGTGATTATGCCTCATCATGAACTGGCAAAATAGGAAACCGCAAATTTGGTGGAAGTTGAAAGAAAAACGTGCGAACTTTCTGTTCTTTTCATTTCCTTAAGCTCTTCATTTTGTGTCCTTTATTTACACCACTCTCAACTGAACCATTTTGTATTTTTTCTTTCCCAGGTACTTCATGAAACACGCAAAAAAATTAGCATTAAGTTCTGTGCTATATTCCAAAAACGGATGCTCTTTTGTATCAAGCGCCGTTGAAATGTCGCTGTGTATCTTACGGATGGAACCATTTATCGGATATACGCTGAGTTTTGGCTGATACAGACCTAAACGTATCAAATATGTCTTTGTCTAACTTCATTTTAGATCTTTTTCCTGGGTCATGTTCAATGATGGAATCGTTCCCACTTTCCGTAATGCTAACCTCTCAACGGTTCTTCTCGATTTCTTTCACGATCTTACTATAAATATTTGACGCAGATGAACAATTTTATTTTTCCCTGTCAATATCTATGGTCTCCTTAAGGAACAAGAAAACACTTAATTCATCAGATGGGGTAAATTTTTCAATAATCGGCTTGCAATCATTTAAACAATCAACTAAATGATTCAATTGTCGAGCACATTCCAATATATCAGGAGTAATATGAATGTCTTTACCAAAGTCGTCATCAACTTCAGTGCTAGTCGATCATCTAGATGTTCAGAACCCTACTAATCCGCTGCAGACTCTCAAAAAGACTCCTTTAAATATTGAGAAACAAGTCTCTCCTGGTTCTTTCTCAATTTATTTTCAGCAGTCATGCGAAGTCGAAGAAAGGAGAGGCAAACTTCAGATTTTTGAAAGAAATTAAGACAAATGCTAAGGATTGGTGTTTTTTAGTGTATGTTTTAAGAAAAAAATGTAAAAAATTGAAAAAAAAAATTGATTGTTTCAGAGTTGTATTGATCGGTACTGACTACTTAGAATTTGCCGACTGTGATCAAAGTTGCCGACATTGGGGGGGCGAGACGCCCCCCTACGCCCCCCCCAGTAGCTTCGCCCCTGCCAAGACCTCTAAAGACACCACAATGACACCAGAATTTAGCTAAAATCTTTTCCAATTAATATATATGTGAAATATAGCCTTTTTCATATTTCCAAATAAATTTGTTCATATATTCCGGTGCCAATCATTTATTTCAATATTTTAGTACTGAAAGTACTTTGCCCCTGAAAGGGTTAAAAGCTGTTAATGATAAATTAAGTACTCATGCGGCTGCAAAAGAACTTAGTATTGATTGAGAAACTTTAGGAAGGTATTTAGACAAATTTCAGCATGATGACTAAAATGAGATGAAGCCAAACTATGTGATAACTAGAGTTTTCAGGTCGAATGTCACAAAAAGTGGGACAAGGAGACAAAGAAAAAAGCGGGACAGTGGCTATTAAATCCGGACATTATAATGCATGAAACCGATAAAAACGGAACCTGTCTTTCGCGGAATATTGTCTTAAATGTTAAAATTTCATTTTCCCTGCCGTCAATTATATCTGCTTAGACAAAATTCTGTCCTCTGACACGATTGCGCCTAAACAGGTTTGTTTAAGCATCATATTTTCAAAAATATTTTTTATAATAATTAAAGCATGTAGCGTAAAGTTATTTTGCTTTTTTTAAACTGATTTTATTTCTCTTCACAAATATTTCAATATAAAACAAAATGGGTCAAGCCTCCCATATAGTGGATCAGCCCTCCCATATCTGGGGAGCCTTGACCATTATTTTTTCATGATTAAAATCAATCATTTTTCAAATCTCTTATATATTACACTTATGTAGCAATTTTATTTTGATAACTGATTGTATAACGAATAAAATGATACATAAAACTTTATTCTACGTTCAATATTTAAAAAATAAAAAATCATTTTGTAAAAAGTGGGTCAACACTCCCTAGTCTCCCCTAGTAGATTATATTTTGTAAGTATTTGACAAACCAAGAATTCCACGTCATAATTAAACGTTAATAAATATAAAACAAAACAACACCAAAACGCTCTGGCCTCATCGGCAGCAAGTATATGGTAAAATAACAGCCATGTTTCAGAACGAAAATTATACATGATAAATTAGTGCAATAGTGGCAGTGGGTTTCGGCCAAAATGTCGCAATGTGTAAATCAATTGCACAAAACATTTCAAGTGCTTGTATTATGCTTTCGAATGTTTGGTCATTTGATTTACGGCTTCCAACACTCTGGCCAAAACTCACTGCCACCTATTGCACTAATTTGTCATATATAATTTTCGTTCTGAAACATGGCTGTTATTTTATAATATGTGGGTGGTTCAATAATTATTGTCCCTAGTATATATAAAATATTTGTACTGCGATGGTTAACGTGAAATATCGAAGCCTAATGCCTCAAATGCTTATATGCTCAATTTCAGAACCGTAGCTGCTATATTAACATAGCTTTGGAGGGAGGGGTAAAGTTTTAAAGACCTATTTTTGAGGGAGTTTTTAAGGAAAGAGATGATGGTGAAATGCTGGTTTGGAGCTTATGACGAGGCTACATTTGTGACAGTGGATGAGATTTGGATACATCACTATGATCCCGAGTCTAAACGACAGTAGTTACGTCTCATCCACTGTCACAAATCTAGCCCCATAAGCTAAAAATTCGCCTTTCACCCCACTCCCCCCTTTCACTCCTTCCTCCAAAATTATGTGAATATAGCAGCTACGGTTCTGAAATTGAGCATACAGGGTGCAAAGGAAAGTCCCTTTAACCTGAAAATACTTGCGAACGGAGAGAGCTACAGCTATGCAAGTGAGGTAACGGTATAGTAAAGCGACTACGCCCGACCTAATGCAAACGATAGCAGCGCCTCTAGTGGCGAAATTTGGAAGATAGCCATTGCAAATCGAAAACGAAAAGCGATGGAGCAAAATTTTCAGTTAGAAAGTTTTAGAGCATCAATTAATTAGTACGAAACGACATTTGGTTCACACGGATAAGATAAATCGTCACCTGTATACCCAAAAATGTCTAAAATCGATGAGCGACGATTCTATTTTGAATATTCACATTTGAGAAATGCAGCAGTGCGCAATTGCAAATTGTGGCGTTGTCTGTACTGTAATGTCTGTAAAAAATAATTTCCAATGCATTTAAAATTTTAGTTTAATCCTTTCAGGGGCAGTAGAATTCTGTTCGTAAAATGATGAAATAATTGACTGACACCAGAATATTCAAACGAATTTCTTAGAAAGTAAAAACCCGCTAATTTGCATTTTTATTACAAAAACAAAATTTTATTAAAATAGTTTTAGTGTCATTTGTCAGTTTTGGAATTAAAATTAGTGGCTAGACCAGTCTAGCCACCGCCCTTGAAAGGGTTAAATCTATGTCATCGTACTGAAGAGGATCGCAATAGATGTTCCATGCTCAGAAATGTGCATGCAGATTTACTCTCACGATTAGAAACGTGTATCGTGAGCAATGGCGAACTTTTCGAACATACTGAAAATTAACTTTTTATCACTTTTGCGATGTTATCAAAATTTATTGAGATAAGTATACGTTTTTATACAATAAATTGTGCGTATTTCTTCATACTTCTGACTATTCCGTTCAAACTTTTACACAAAATAGAGTGCATCGATTTCGGACATTTTTGGGAATCCAGGCGAAGATTTATCTTATCCATGTAAACCAAATGTCGTTTCATACTAATTAGTTGATGCTCTAAAACTTTCTAACTGGAAATTTTGTTCTATCTCTTTTCGCTTTCGATTTGCAATGGCTATCTTCCAAATTTCGCCACTAGGGGGCGCTGCTGTCGCTTGCATTAAATCGGGCGCAGTCGCCTTACTATACCATTACCTCACTTGCATAGCTGTAGCTCTCTCCGTTCGTAAGTATTTTTAGGTTAAAGGGACTTTCCTTTGCACCCTGTATAGGCATTTGAGACATTAGGCTTCCATATTCCACAACAGCCATCACAATACAAATATTTTATATACACGAGGCAAGGGACAGTAACTATTGAACCACCCACGTATACCACTGCCGATGACGTTATTGTTCCAGTTTGATTAGTTAACATTTTTTCTTAAGTGTTTTTCTGGTTTATATTTGTTAATGTTTAATTATGCTGTAGAATTCTGCGTTAGCCAAATATTTACAAACCATAATCTACTATATACATACACACATATATTCCTAATACATGGAATGATATTATAAGTAGGAAAAGCTTTCTTCTAAAGATTACTTCGATTCGATTTGGTAAGTCAAAAATGAAGATACAGTTTTTTTAGTATGATAAAAGTATATGTGAAAAAATTTATTAATGTTGTTTTCAAATTCCTTTTTTTTTTCCTTCACAATCTTGATGTTATTGATGGAACAAAGTTTTCCTGTTTTACTACTACCGCTTGAAAAGTTCTATATTATAAGATTAATAAAATCAAAGTTTCCAACAATGCTTTTGAAATAGTTAACAAGTATAAGTTTTATACAGACATACATACAATAAATGCAATAAACCCAACTGGAGTGAAAAATTAGCCAGTGCCAGGAATCGAACCCGGGACCACAGTATTTCCTGGTTCCGACCACAGTTCGATTCCTGGCTCTGGCTAATTTTTCACTCGAGTTGGGTTTATTGTATTTATTGCATGTATATCTGTATAATATTTATATGTACCTTTAACAGTTGAATGCAGGCGTTATTTATGTATGTGTGTTTTAATATATATTGCAGTATGTGGGTTTAAACACTTAAAAGTTACCTGAATTTAAAAAAAAAAATTCTAAACTTAGTTTAGAAGTTTGAAGAAAAATGCGCTCTCTGGAATTATTTTTCTAATAAAACCTTCTTCAAGCGACCAGGTAAACACGGAATTTATTTCATTTTCTTCAAAGAAATGGGTCGCTCTTGGAGGGAGTTCAACTGGCATGGTCTCTGAATGGAGGTAAAATTAGTATTCAGCCTATGGGAATAAATTTCGTTCTATGAAAAAATGGTCATTCAGGGAGGTGGTCGCACAAGGAGGTTTCACTGTATATAAATACAGATTTAAAAAAATACCTGTTGCCACGAACTTATATAATTAATTTAATACCAAATCAATCTGCAGAAATAGTCCCCAAAATCGAGTAAAAATAGGCCAAACCAGAAAAAAAAAAAAAAAAAAAAAAAAACCTAATCACACCAAAACCAGGATGTCTAGAAATTGCCTTTTTAATGAGAGATTAATTTCTTAAGGCTGTTCTCAAATCCAAAGGGGCAACTTTCTGACATAAGTTTAAATTGATTTTTGTTCGGAAACGCATAAATCTAGCAAGGTGTTATTCAGAAACTGTGTCATCGAACTGTTCTTTTCGTTTTATTGTAAACGTAATAGATCTTTTAAAAAATGCTGTCAAACTTGACGTTTTGAACAGAATTTCTAGACGAGAGAAGAAAAAGAGTCAGGAAGGGAGAAAAAACGCCTCCCTCACGTGACCCATTTCGCTTATAACTCGATAGGTAATCTATTGATCAAAAAAAAAGAAAAAAACAGTTCGATTCCAAATCGCTTCCCTAGTCAGCACTACCAATTTTGTACCTTTACATTTATAAATGAGTTAGTGAATGTGTAAAAACGTTTTGCGCTAGTTGACGAAAGCAGTTGAGAACAGCCTTAAGGGGAAGTGGGGGAGAAGGAATATTGAATGACTATCTTTTGTTACGTCAAAGTAACTAATAAAATCACTAGATAAATTTTTTAACTGTGTATGATAGTGAGGGGTTGCAGATTTAAATAGTTAAATTTATCAATTAAGCAAATTAACAAATAGGAAAAACAAACCAAAAAATTAAAAACTTGGAATATTTGACTTTTGTGGTGGTGGTGGTGGGGGGGGGGGGGTGAAACAAAAACAAGTCCTTTACTTATAGTTACCTCAAAGTAATAAATAGGACAGGAAATTATAATTTAAATGTAAAGAATTAAAAAAAAAATGAATGTACACTAAGGTTAAGGCTGATTTTTTATCTTTCATTCTATTTCTTTCCTTTTCTTTTTTTATGGTAAATTATTTATTTATTATTTAAAAATCAACAGATAGAGCAAAACAGTAAACTTTACGCACTGTTATGGATAAGCGAAGGGATAGTTAACATTTCAGACAAAATTTTAACTAATCTTTTCTGCAAGGCAACAATGAATTTTAAATGGTCAAAAAAATAGTGTGCTGGAGGAGAGGGTGGGATGGGGGGAGAAGAGAAAATTTGGAATGGGGGTTTCCCCAGACGATTGATCATTATTTATTGCCACTTCAACTTAAATAGTGCAATATGTGTGCAGAATGACGAAAAATGGAGTGTGTGGGGTGGGGTGGGGTGGGGGGATTTCATTCGAGAGAAGAATTTAGATGATTTATTCAAACATGACGAATTACTATTTAAAAATAACGAATAAAACAACTAGGACGAAATAACATTTAAAAATATGACAAAAATTTTAAAATAAAAATTGAAGAATTTTAAAGATTTTTAATTTTGTGCACTAGAAGCAGACCAATGTTTTTTTTTTTTTTTTTTTTTTTTTTCCCATAAAAACTCAAATAATGATAAAGATTTAACAGCATTAAAATGTAATTGCAATTGATTTAATTGCATGCATCAACTTGCAATTATTTTAACTGATTGATTTAATTGCAGGATACAGCTAAATAATTTATGATTTATCGTTCAATCTAATTATAATCGAATTGATTTTAGTTTCAACTTCCTATTAACTTCTAATCGCAATTAAATTAAAAAAAATTTTAATGAATTATTTCAGTTAAAATATATTTTATTAATGCAATCAACGCGTCACACAATTACGCCGCTTAATTAAAAAAAACTAAATTAGTAGTAATGCTAATAAAACTAAGTTCAATTGTGTCATAAAAACATGATCAATAGAATTATATTTATTACAAGAAAATCATTACGTCTGTTTTTCTTTTTCCTAAAAAATAAAATACGTTCTCAATTTCTTCGAACATAGCGAATTAAAGAAATAAAAGAATATTATTGAACTGAAAAAAATAACTTGTGTGAATTATATATACTGTGAAATTAAAAGAATTTTAATCCGAAAAAGCTCTGTTTTAAGCAATGTTATAATTGTAAACCACGGTGAAATAACATTTCGTCATACTTCTCTGCTTGATAATATTTGCGGAAAAACAAATGAAAAAAAGCACTATCTGTTTGCTCTCAGCAAAGAAATGGGGTTGCTGTTCATACGCGTATGACGTCACGAACAAGAAAGGGTGCGTATCGTTGAATTCATCCCCGTGCCAACCGTTGCTCTGGCAAATCTGACGTCACAATTCGCCGCAAATTCGTTTCGTAACTTGCAAGAATACGGGTGAAAGTGCTCAAAACGTGACCCTTCTTGAAAAAGCGACCGGGGATAGTTGGCCATAGGGGCATGTTTTCCCAGTCGCAATATTTTTTTTTTAACTTTGCGTTAGATAAAATTGTCAGTCCAGCCAAATATGCATTTCTTCGCTTTCCTCCTCCAATATAAGCACCATTGAAGTCGAAGAGTCCGTTAAAGAATTATTGAGAATTTTCAAAATTTTGCAAAGGTGAGTAAATTTCTTCTCTTATCAATAATCGTTTTTTATTTGTTTGTAAATTACATTTTAGATTTTGATATATAATAATTCAGAAAAATAATTGCTCGTAGTTATTGTAGGGCATGTTTTTTTATTGAAATACTTTCAGAATAATTCGTTACAGTCATGAAAAACGAAAATGGCGATACGGAGTTAGTTGGCCCATTTGGCACGGGGCATGTTGGCCCGCAACGGATTAAGGGAAATGTGATTTTTTTTATACACCCACACAACCAAAGACTTCCGTAGGACATCCTATAAAGGTACTACAGATCCTATAGTTGTCATATCCTGGATAAGACAAAAGTTGATGTCGTCTGGACGTCATACATAGGAAGAATTCGGAAGAACTGTCCTTAAAACGCAGAAATACATCTTCTGGACCGAATAACATGTGCATCTGCGCAGAACTTGTATCAGAAGCGAAATACTTCTCAACTCTTAGCTATACGACCGCCATTATTTGACAGTCGCCTTTTACCGCTTCACTTCTCAAACAGACCACTTTTTTTTTTCTTTTCAAATTATTTTACTTCTCCTGCACTTCGCACCACACACAACCAAAGACTTCCGTAGGACATCCTATAAAGGTACTACAGATCCTATAGTTGTCATATCCTGGATAAGACAAAAGTTGATGTCGTCTGGACGTCATACATAGGAAGAATTCGGAAGAACTGTCCTTAAAACGCAGAAATACATCTTCTGGACCGAATAACATGTGCATCTGCGCAGAACTTGTATCAGAAGCGAAATACTTCTCAACTCTTAGCTATACGACCGCCATTATTTGACAGTCGCCTTTTACCGCTTCACTTCTCAAACAGACCACTTTTTTTTTCTTTTCAAATTATTTTACTTCTCCTGCACTTCGCACCACACACAACCAAAGACTTCCGTAGGACATCCTATAAAGGTACTACAGATCCTATAGTTGTCATATCCTGGATAAGACAAAAGTTGATGTCGTCTGGACGTCATACATAGGAAGAATTCGGAAGAACTGTCCTTAAAACGCAGAAATACATCTTCTGGACCGAATAACATGTGCATCTGCGCAGAACTTGTACCAGAAGCGAAATACTTCTCAACTCTTAGCTATACGACCGCCATTATTTGACAGTCGCCTTTTACCGCTTCACTTCTCAAACAGACCACTTTTTTTTTCTTTTCAAATTATTTTACTTCTCCTGCACTTCGCACGTTTCATTTTTATCAGATTTAAGGAATTCTTTCCTACTAATTTTGAAATCCAATGTAAGTAAATTTTCGAAATTTCTATATTATTTAAAGTTTAACTAACTTATCTTCTGTCAAACACATATCCTGTCAAAAAATATTTGTTTGATTACGGTAGCAGTAAATTTATATTAACGGTAGCAGTAAATTTATATTAAAAGTCTTACTGAATACCTAAATATCTTGTAAGGTATTTAACCTTGCACTACCCGCCATTTTGCACGCACGAGCAAAACGCTCACATTCTGTGAAAAGTTTTAATTCTCGTTGCAATAACATTGAAAAGTATAAGCGGAAATATTATCCTCCCTATTCATCTTCCAAAAAACTTGAAGCAGCGATTTTTAATTCTTTGTAGACTTTCCCTTGGTCCAATAATTTTCACGGCATTTTGGTAAATATAGAAAATATCCTATTTTATCCTCTATAAGTCATAAATTTTCAAAATGAAAGTGTTGTAGTTATCCTAAAGACATACTAGAAGTTCCTAAAACTATCCTATTTATTCCAAGAGGCATCCTATTTATTCCAAGAGGCATCCTATTTATTCCAGAAAATATCCTATTTTTATCCTTCATATGTCAAAAAAGTTCAAAATGTATCCTAAAATTGTCTTATAATGTCCTGAAAAATCCTTAAAATGTCTTATTACGGACATCCAGAAGATGTCAACAAGTGGGACATTTTGACTGCCCGAAGGAGTCTTTAGGACGTCTAAAAGAAATTTCAGGAAGTCCTCTGGACGTCACAACATCCTACATGTGACATCTTCTGGCTTCCTTGAGGACGTCCTTGTGTTGTGTGGGAACCTCCCTGCCCCCCCCCCCGCCCACACACACACACTTTTTTTTTTTAATTTCCTTTTGCTGTAAGAATTGCTCCTATCAAAAGCTTGTCAATATTAAAATTGTGGATAATATTAAGAGGATTTATGATAAACTTAAGTGAATTTGATATCTTGTGAATTGACAAAACTTTTTATTTTAATTTAGGAGGCTATATTGTGTTTTCGTTCGAAAGAAATAAAAATTAAGATTTGGTAAAATTTTGATCATTTCTTAAACTTTTACACTATCAGGACATTAAAAAGTGACGTGGGCCAAAACTTACCCCGCAATCGGGGCAGGTTGGCTCAAGCGACTTGGTGTCAATTTGAGCTTCTAAACTAATACTTATAGTTAATATTTTCAAACTTTACTATTGTTACTTCTTCCTGAAAGTACAGTGATAGTGGTAACATAAAAAGAAATTTAAAATGTTGAATTGTAATTTTTTAAAAATTATTAGAAGAAAAAGCGGGCCAACTAGCCCCGGCCTACCCTATATTCAAATCATTTTAAATTGTTTTTCTCGGTTTGTTATTGTTTGTATCAGTGCTTAATTTCTAAAAAAAAAAGTACCGGAGCCCTAATATTCTGTGGTACCGATACAACAACCGTACTGTTTTCTCCCCCCCCCCCCACCCCACCACCACTCCAATGTGCATATTTATATTTCGTACATTATTTGTAAAATTTAAAGCATTTTTTTTTTCTTTAGCAAGATAAAAATTTTAAATATATCTATCAGCATATACTTAGCTGTCAACTATTCCACTTTTTAGTTATTACTCCTTCTGAATAATAATTTTTGACTACCTTTATTGTTAATTAATTGCGGAATTCTCCGATTAAATACAGTAAGGATTACGATTAGGAAATAGTGTTAACACAAAAAAAAAGATAGTTCACAGCTATGCATTTTTAAGAAAAAATGAATGAAATTTACAGAAATTAATATTTATATGTTGAAGAATGGAACAGTGTTTTTGGTAAAAAATAATGCAAAAGCTTGAAGATGGGAAGGAAAGGAAAAGGTAATTTAGGTTTCGGTTTTTCGGAAGCGCTATTGCACTGGGCTCCGGAGCCCTGTATTTATGAGCTCCGGTAAATTCCGACCAATATTTAAATATTTACTGAAAACAGAGAAGTACCGGAGCCGGGCTCCGGTGGGCTCCGGCGCAAATTAAACCCTGGTTTGTATTATGGTTTAGCTATGGAGCAACTGGTTATGTCTTTTGTCAGTAGTTGGTAAATTACAGGCATTGTCGTTTATAGGAATTTTAACTTCTTCGCGATAAAAAAAATAGTCTTTGTTGACATAATTCACTAGTCTTTTCGCATTATTAAAGTATATTTCCAGGTTTTCACGGAATTCTTGACAAACGCTAGACGTAAAAAAGGGACCACATGCTGAAGCACTTTTACGAGGATGTATCACGAAAATAAAAACATAGTTTTTAAATTTAAGAATTTTTTTTTTGATAATATTCTAATCACATGATGTGCTTGAAAATACAAAATTATGTCAATTATAAGAGCAGCACATTTTTTTAAACCTATTAGCCCCACAGCTTTGCGAGTCTAATAATGTGTTTCAACAATGTTTTAAAAAGTAGATTACAGGTACTATAGCAAGAAATGGAAACTGTATCTGAGTTATCTCTCTATTCTAAAAAAAAGTAACTACCGCTGTCACCGCCGCCGCCGGTTTTGAATTTTTTGTGACCGGAGGTCTTTCTTCGTTAATATTAAGCAAAATATTGCATACAAAAATATGAAAATCGGTGGTATTATACAGAAATGTTTGATAAACACGCTGATGCAGACAGTTTTCAAATCGAAGAAATATTTATAGAAATATTTAATGCTAAAGTTGGACAAAATCGTTCCATTAAAAAAGTTTTATAGGAGCAAAAACTGTACATTGGAATTTAATCATTTTTAGATCATTTTATGCGTCAGAATTTCCCGGTGTGCAGACTGCACTTAGTTTTTTAAATTGACTCATTTTTTGAGGTTTTATTTCTATTTTAAATTCAAATTTTCAGCATTTCGAGAGGTATTTTTTTACACATTTTAGAAAATGGTATTAATTTAAACTGTTGCCAACTGTATAAACAACGCAAATAATAATATTTGCTTCAAATTAAAAATTTATTTTACACGTGATTATTATAAACAAGAAAATATAAAAAGCAGGAACTCATTGAAAATTATCATAAAAACTATATTACACGTGAATTTTAAAAGTGAAAGAATGTTGTAAAATAATAAATTCATTAATATGCGTTAGAAGTCTTAAATAGGAGAAATTACGTCACATTACACATTACGTAAAATGAACAAAAAATAATATTGTAAAACAGTTTAAATTTAAAAATTGCGCGAGACATTTATGTAATATTTTAAGATGATATTTTCAACTATTTTTATTAGGATAGCGCAAATAATATTTCATTTCTAACAAAATTATTTTCACGTGAATAGTAAAAGGAGAAAGAAAAGTTTAGTGAAAATTACGTTAGATTAAAAATGATACATTTAAAGTGTCATTAAAAAAAAACTTTCTTTTCGCTTTTCTGAAAAATACCGGGAGGCAAAGGCTCTGTTTATTTAATTCATTTTATATTAGCTTATTTTGAAATGTCAACTGATTTTATTTAATCAAAGACGTAAACAGCCATTGTATCATTTAACAGCCGCTGATTCGGCTTTAAAATTCCCTAATCAAAGAGAAATGAATAGAAACCCGTTTATAGGGAGATCGCCACTGTTTTTTAACTTATAATTCAATCTTCCGAAATATTTTTTAAGCCGATCAAATTAGCCTGCTTTTGGAGTCTGCGGTGTCTGAACGGGGGTTGGCGAGCGTAGCTCGTAGGGGGCAGCGCCCCCTAGTATTTGATAAAAACAAATAATTGTAAAAAAAAAAAAAGAAGAAGCTAACAGTAAAAGCAAAATTACTTTAATAATTCAAAGAACATTATAAATGCAAAGCAAGACCGTAAAATAGGGTTGCCAGTTTGGCCTCCATTTTTATTTCGGTATTTCAAGTTCATACCGGAAATTTTGAAAGAAGAATATTTACTTTATGTATAATCACAAAATTTCTATCATTAAAAAAAGCAAAAAATACTATTTTTAATTTCTAGCACGAATTCGGATTTTCTAACTAAAAATGGAGGCCAAACTGGCAATCCTGGCATAAAAGAGATAATCCCATCATCAAATAAAATAATTATACAGGAAACTCAAAGTAACTCATCAACATACAACTTCAGATTAAAGAAAAAAAAAAACCTTTTACTTCAATTTTCTAATGCATGAATTTTTAAAGTTCTGGGTTTTTTCTCTTTTTTGTAAATTATTAAATTTAAACTTTTGTTACGCGTTTCATTGAAGAAAAATCTTTAAACTTACCTCAAATTTTACTTGTTCATTGTTAAATATTTTTTATTTTAAATATCCATGAAAAACGTGTACAGTTATAAAACTTTTGACACATTAATTTGTATATTGCTAATTACGAAGATTAAAAATTTATATTAGAGTTCATACCTTAGAATTCAAAATGTGCCTGTAAATTTTCAAATCTCTATTCTAAACAGATTTTGCATAAAGCGTACTACTAAATACCAACAACGATTCATTTTTATTTCTTTACTTCCTTATTTTCACTGACAGATTTATTTGTTTTTTGGATATATTTAAAAAAATAACATGTTATTGTGTGTGTTATGTACAGATACAATTAGGTTAAATTGAATTCATCCTATACAAAAATTGAAAATTTTCAAGTGTAAAAACTCAAACTTTGATATTTCAACATTAAAACAGGTTTCGAAATTTAGAAATGTTCAGATATAGAAAATAATTATTTCTTTCTCATCGAGAAGTAAAAAACTGCTGTGATATACAATCGAAAATCTTAGTTATAAACATTCAATTTTCAGAAAGTGACCTGCATTTTTAGATAAGATTATGCTCACTAAATTATAAATTATGACTCTGATTTGTAATAAATAAATAAATATTCTTATCTTTATTTCAGAGGCTATGGAGAAACCTCCATCCGATAATGAAGGGTCTGCCATGACAAAGCTGAGAAAATTTTACGACATATGTATGAACACTAGTAAGTGGCATGATATTTTTATCTACCGGGTGTCCCAAAAAGGACTGACTGATTTTAAAATTCAATAACTTCCAAACGGTGACAGATATTAAAAAAATTCTTGCAGGAGGGTTATGCATAAAGTCAAAAGTTTTATTACAGTGATTTTCGATTTTAGTTCGAATTACAAACAATAGATGGCGCTGTAAGCAATAGTTGCTAAATACAGGCTCGATTTTGGGTCCTTTCTGTTGTTCCATGCAGAAAAAGGAGATGGAAATGTATTATCCGGGCCACGAAGTACCAAAAATCGAACCTGAATTTAGCCTCTATGGATCGCAGCGCCATCTATTGTTTGTAATTCGAACTAAAATCGAAAATCACTGTAAAAAAACTTTTGACTTTATGCATAACCCTCCTGCAAGAATTTTTTTAATATCTGTCACCGTTTGGAAGTTATTGAATTTTAAAATCAGTCAGTCCTTTTTGGGACACCCGGTACTTCATTGAAAATGAAATAGTAAACATCTTTTCAAAATACAAAACCTTTAATGTGATCGCACATTACAAAAACAGTCAAATGTTTCTTAATCTACGTACATAAGTATAACTACGAGCGAAAATATACAATAACCTTTTTCCAATTACCGAGGAATACGAAAAACATTCTTTATCTTTAGGAACTTCAGAAACCAATATACAGTAGAACCGGGCCCGTTCGCGACGGCCCCAGTAGAACCCGGTTCAGACGCTCACGGTTAATACGCGATCCCGCTTAATACGCGGATTTTTTCCGGTCACTTGAATATCGTACATAATAATAATGCAAAAAAAAATCACGTTTAATACGCGTTCCCGCTTAATACGCGAGAGATTTTCGGTCCTTTGAGGCAAAAAAATCACGCTTATGGCGCGAATTCATTGATCAAGATGCGAATTCCTTGTCTCTTCTTCAGTGTTGCTAATTTACCAGATTGTTTTATATTCAAATAAAAAACACTGCTTACGAATAATAATATTTACTTTATTTAATAACAAATTAATTAAGGCGAACATTACTAATCGAAAATAGCGATAAATATTTGAATTTAAAACAAACCCGCTAAATTAACAACACTACATTTGTTGTTTGATCCCGCATTCTAACAATCTTTTGTCTCTCGCTTCGTGTATGTTTTTACTGTAGTAGAGAAAGATAGACGAATCCAGGATACTCTGCTATGTCATGAAATTATTATGATTAAAGGTTAGTATACCTATTGTTAGTGAGGTTTTAAATGTACGTTATATCCCTACTATTTTTCATAATACATATTATAGGCAAAAAAGAAAAAAAATGAAACTCGTAGATTAAATAAGTACGACTCCGGTTGCTACACGTTCACGCCGGCGCGGTGGGTCACAGTCGACTGTCTCAGAGTTGTCAAGTCTCCGGCTTTTTACACACCACTGCTATTTTAGAGAAAATGTTGTTCCTTTAAATCGCCCAATTGTTCTAATTAAATAAAACAACATTTTCTGTATTAAAATACTGGTATCCACAAAGCCGGAGAATTGGCAGCTTTGAGATAGTCGAGTATGAGCCACCGCGCCGGCGTGAACGTGTTAATTCTTTTGTGTTTTCTTTACTCCTTGTCAACTAACAATGTTTTTACGCAAATACTATTAACTAGTAAATCTGCAGATCAAGAACCTCAGCGTCATCTCTGCAACTTATTGTTTTTAGCAAACTTTGTGTTATATTAATCTTTCTACAAAAACAAAATTTAAACTTTTTAAATTACACAAATATTTATAAAAGGGAAAAAAAATTTCGATGATTTCAGGCATTAGAAGCGTTAAATTAAACACGTTGTTATGTAATGATATTCTGAAATTCTCACGAGCTACTTATTCTAGTAATTTTTATATAATAAAGCAAATTTCTTCAGGGGGGCGCCCCCCTGAACCCCCCGTTGTGTAATTTATTTTGCATTTGTAATTTTCTATTGATTGAGTTAATGATTATCCTATATCTTAGATTCCTTTTTACACTGCGATTTATAAGGATAAGCAACAATTTGGTCAAGCATTTTACGTTATCCCAATATCCATACAGCAGTATTTACTTGCCTGCTAACCACAAACACCTGTATCTAATGGATAAAGAACTTTTGGAAATGTAAACTGA
Organism: Maratus speciosus; assembly: GCA_963932465.1. NCBI lineage: Eukaryota > Metazoa > Arthropoda > Arachnida > Araneae > Salticidae > Maratus > Maratus speciosus. The sequence continues at coordinate 234,975,025 of OZ010788.1, forward strand.
GACATCTAGTTTAGAAATCTAATACCTTTATAATTTTTGTTTCCAAAAAATAATTTTGATTACCATTCTGCAATATTTTTATCTAAGATCTAATCTAAATATCTGAAAATGTACTCGATAGCATTAACTTACTAAAATCACCCTAAAGTAGGGGGATTTCTAAACCTAACGTTTAATAATTCATCATCGTGTCCACTTCCAATTGACTAAATAGATAAACGTGATTTGGCGCCGTTAAGTATTTTTTGTGATAGCCTTTTAATAGTATCCACATTTAATTTAAAATCGTGATGTTACAAACACCGTTGAAATTTGACGCACACCTGTGTTCAGGTCAAATTAGGAAAGGTTAACTAACCTTTTATTTCCCTTAGCCGGGCATTTTGTTTCATTTTTCGTAATAGGGATTATTTTAATAATTTAATTTATTTTACACTCTACAAGCTGTTACACGAGACGTTGTTCACGTAGCATTAAAATAGAGATAAATGCATTAAATAAAACATTTCACTCCCCACCAGACATGGCAAGTCTCAGGCTTTTTGCACAACACTATTATCTTACAGAAAATGTTGTTCTTTTAAATCGCGCAAATGTTTCAATTAAATAAAGTAACATTTTTTGTATTAAAATACTGGTATCCAGAACGCCGGAGGCTTGGCAGCTCTGCTCTTCTTAATAGAAACATATATAGTTAACCAACACTTTATCACATTTTATAGGAGACATTACGGAATTTCTTATTTGTATGGCCTTACATATACCTCAGTCATAAAAATGTAAAATTTTGTGCCAATTAATATACACAATTGCGAAAATGAAATCGCAACCAATGAGAAAAGGAAGGCCAAGTAAAATCGTGTAAATCGAGGAATCTTTCTTCGTAGTGTTGGGAAAATACCACTACAAAAATTATTTTAGGTGGTATTTGGTGTGAAATGTTTATATGTAATGTATTCTTGTCCAATTTATCTTTTTTATTATTTGTAATTTGCTTATTCCATTTTCCTTTTGCACGTGAAAATCTTACAAATTAAAATTAACTCTTTGGGAGAAATTGTTATTCCTTTTTTTTTGGCAACAATAAAGTTTATAAAGTTTAATAGAATAATGTCAGTTTATTCTGTATGGAAATAACGAACTTTTTCATTTATAATCAAAATAGTTTAATACATAAATAAAAATATTATTCTATATAGTATATAAATACTATTTTCATTTCTGCGTTTAAATCAATCTATATGCAAATATTTATACAAAGGCATTCATTAATTCATTCCTTTTAACTTTGATTTGACTTAAAAAACCATACATACTTTGACATTTATGATATTTTTAGATGAGATATAGTTGCTACGCAACGGTTAAAAGAAAAAAAATGAAACATAAGTAAATTCATAAAATAAAATGTTTTACATTATTCGAACACATGTATAAAATTCCATCATAAGTTATACACCTAATTTAAAAGCTCTGACAAATTTTTTGACAAAATTGCAAACTAAAAGGAATAATTTAATACTCTTATTTAAAAATTTCAGCATCCAAAATTTACCATTTAAATCTATTATTCATATGAGCGATTTCTTTCAACAAATGAAAATCGAAAATCGTCACACTTCCCATAGAAAAGCATTATGTCACAAAATAAAATGTTCTATATATTCCGAACGAATGAACCAAATTTAACCCAAAACTATACAGCTAAATCCGGGGAGCTCACCAATATACATCCTTAATTTCAAGCTAATCGGATGCTTTTTACGGCAGTTATCGCGGGACAGACAGACTAACTAACTAACAAACAAACGAAACAAACAGATAGAAACCAAAAAATTTCGGGTCTCCACAGTAAGCCTTCACTGACGTTTTGGCAATAAGGATAGTTTTTTCTTACAATGAAAAGAAGAACAGATTATAATTGTACTTATTATTATCACAAGTACTAAATATGATTTTTCAAGTGTTTCAAAGGTTTAATTTTTTTTTTATCTCTGTTAAAAATTTAGTCTATCAGGAAATCATTTTTTTTTATTTTTGGTTGCAGCATATTAATCCATAATAAAGCCGTTTGAATTCACTTTTTATTTTCAGTTATTATTCCGTTATTTATTTTCAGTTATATTAAAATACTTTAAACTACATAAAACAGATTTTAAATTCATAAACACTAAATATTTTTACTAAAAGTAATTAATCACATTATTTTTTATAAATTATATCGATTTGTTTTATTTATTTTACCCACCAATATCCATCATCAATTCATTTTTTCTATGTGTTTAAATCTTTGAAATCTGCAAGGAAAACAAAACATTGTCCGGAAATGCAGTGTACTTTTTGTTTAAAGTAAATAGTTTTACATTAAAATTAACGAATTTTAATGACATTATCGTATTTATTATTATTATAACAAAAAAATTTAACCATACATTAACATATGCGTCCTTAAATTTAATTTCTGAAAAACTCTGTTAACCCCTTGGGGACGAGCGACACATATACGTGCCGCATGAAGCGCTCACAATCCTTGTTTTTCCTCACCAGTAAAATTTTACTGAAAAATTTGCCTTATTTAATCAGCGCATTCTCTCGATTCAAATAGACACAAATTTCTGTTTTTAAAAAACGGTGACAAAAGATTAAAATTTTGTAAAAGGCTCCCGTCGCGAAGGGGTTAATTCTGCCTGAGTTTTTTTTTTTTTTTTTTTTTTTTTTTTTTTAAGTGCTTTCTCTCATAATACGTCTCGCATCTTTGCAATGCACCAAAAAACCCTTCATGCATATTTTCTTCTAACTATAATCCGCGTCGGATTGTTTCATGTGATTTTAGCATTTTATCATACGAAGTTTTGTTAATTCCTGCATCATAATCATTTCCATCACCATCATATTCGACTTCATCGCAATTCATTGCTGTATTGTTTTTATTTTGCACACTGTCGAAAATATCCAATTCGGATAGTGTTTCCGAGGTCTCAATTTCAGAATTAAGTGAAATACAGTCATCAATCAGCACATCATGGTTATTTTCTTCTTTTTTTCTCATCTATATCCACGTTTTTTATAGTTACTTTAAGGGATTATCATCTTCGTCCTCCATACTTACCGAATTCTGACTGCTGACAAAGAAGGCGCCTTGTAAAACCAGTTCAAGGCCATTGAATATCATAAAATGTGTTTAAAGAAAGAATAAGTTTGAAATGTCCAGAAATATTTTGAAAAATGGGAAGAAAAAAAAATTTAGATCACAAGAAAAAGTTCGTTAAATAGAGAATGCACTTCGCTATTTAGAGGTTATTTTACGAAGAAATTCGCAAAATGTTCTTGGTTCCAAGGAAAAGTTCGCAAAATAGAGGTCCGACTGTATTTTTGAGATTTAAATAAATATTCATAAAAACGAAGTTTGTTTTGCTGCCGCTGATTTTCGAAAACGTTTCCGAGTAATTTTTATAGCGTATTAATCAGTTTTTTCAAACCCTGGTATCATTTTGTAGGATTCTATCCGTTCTAAAATAAACATTTTCAGTTGCGTACATACATGCAAGAGTGAAAAAAAAAAGATATATTCATTTTAATGTTTATATTAATGCTGTTAATTCATCATGTTTGTCTGTAAAGCATGCTTTTTGTACATGACAATGTTTACTTGAGGATGGATAGCAACGAAAAAGCTATATTCCGGGTTGAGAAAACTGATTAATACACTATAAAACTACCCGGGAAACGATTCCGAAAATCAGAGGCAGCAAAAGAAACTGTTTTTATAAATATATTGGTTTCTAAGATTTCTAAAGAGAAAAAAGGTGTTTTGTAATTGTGGCTAACTCGGAAGAAGTTATTATATATTTACTTTCGTGGTTATATTATGTTTTCCTATAGATTTCCTAGAAAGATTTGTCTTTTTAACATTTTCCAACAAAGGCGAAAAGTGTTATTGACTTCGGTTTCTCTGTCCGTCTGTCCGCGCTCCAACTCTCGTAAATATATTCTGGTTGCCCTGAAATTTTTTGATGTTATTGAAGTTTAGCCTAGCACGAACCTTATTTCAAATGAAAAGTTTGTATCATGTTTAGTTTATTTACAGAGACAGTCGAAAGTATTTCGTTACAGTACGGTCAATAGGAAAAAATCGTTACAAATTAATTTTAAAGATGTTACACTCTTTCAAACATAATGAAATTGATATGCATTTACGAAGTGCACTAAAATTTGCATTCTGTAGAAAATTTGAATTCTGCGGTGCAACGAATATTTACTATTCATTTACAAGGCCACACAAAAGAATTTCATTTCATAATGGTATAGGGAAAAATTGTTTGCGGCGTATTTTAATTATGCAATTTCATATATAATGAAATTTTTATGCGTCGGTGAGGTTTGCTGTAAGTTATTTCAAGTATAATACGGCGTGCATAGCATTTACAGGGACACACAAAAAAACAAAAAAATTCAGACAAGTGTATTCTATCCGAAGTAATGTATATTACCGATGATGGTAGGAAATGCATTTTTAATTATGATATGCGCTTTTAAGTTTTACTATATGGAGTATGTAAATGCTATAGTGGATATACAGGGTTACACAAAATAATTCGTAAAGGTTACCGAGTATGAGCGTAAATTGCTGAAAGGGGGTTTTTAAATGTGTTATGCATTTTTACGCTGAACTGCATTTAGTTTACTAAGAAATGTTTGTAGAATATAGATAAAATGATATGCAGGGCCACGCAAAGAATTGGATACATGGCCGTCTACAGGGGATAAATTCTGCAAATGTGATTTCAGTAGTTTTAAGAATGATTTAGTTGGAATTAAATTTTAGCTAAATAGTGGCGTGTAATAAAGGTACTACGTAAACTACAGGGCTGAACAAAAGTATTCAAGTATGTTTCCATCTAGTAGTATAAATTGCTGAAAGATAAATTTCAACCTGTAATGCGTTTTTTTGCTAAACTAAATTTTCCCATTATACAGTATATATATCAGACTATAGATAAAATACAGGGCTGTTCAAAAGAATTGGAACACATGTTTGGCAGCTATGGAAGGTAATTGCTTAAATCAGATTTTCAAATGTTTTATTTGTTTTCTAAAATGTTTGCTTAATTATCTTATTTACCTTATTTCCCAAAATAACGGAGTTTTGTTAAAGATTTCAGGAAGTGTTGGAAAGTGTTTCATAATCTATGCTTAACGCATGATTTTTCTTTCTTGTTTAAAGTGCACTTGTTCTAAACGAAAAAATAACATTAAATAAATGATAAAAATCCGCGAAAAAAAACGTCTGAAAACGAAAAAAATATATAAAATTTTAATTAAAATTATTTTTTCAAAAAATAATAAAAAGTTCAATATTAACCACTTAATTTAAAACGCTACTGGTATTTTATTTCTTTTAATTTTCGCCTAGCTTTGTTATTAAAGGTCAGTAATGACATTTTAAACAGATTTAAGGATCCTTTTTTTTTTTTTTAAATAGCAATATTGTTAGAGAAAAAAAATAATAAATACAAACAGGGAAAAGCAGAGAAAATGACTAGTTTTGCACATGTGAATTTTTTTTTATACAAAAAAGTTATAAAATATTAAAAACCCGATCTTTAAATCTCTTATCTAGGGTATGATGTTCAACTAGAAAAAAATTCAAGTCATTCATATCTAAAAAAAGTCTTAGCATTTTGAAGACATGAAAAATCTGAAAAAACACGCACTGAGATAAATCAGTTTAAAGATTTCTTTTAAAGGGTGAATATGATAAAAGATGTTTGCTATATGAGCCGTAACTGTTATTTGTAAGTTACTTTACTATATCTAGTATCAGTCTAAAATTTTTTTAGGATGTAGTCGAAAGTATATAGTATGTAATAAGATAAAAATCTGAAAATCGAAATCTTTACGAAATTTCGATTATTAGTAAGGTGCCGAGTTCCATAAATACACATTTCCGGTTTGAGAGCTCCGACAAAATGTCCATAACTACACTTCACAAGATCGTAAGAAAAAATCAAAAACTGTTCTGGATAGCTAATTTTACAGTGTTCCAAATAAAGCATTTATTTTTTTTTCCAAAATTGTCTACTTAAACTTAATTGGATATATTAAATATTGTATTATAAAAAGAAAGAAAACGCAACGCGTTTCGAAAGAATTATTTTTTCTTATTCAGGAAAAGAAAAAAAAAGTACTGCTACTGCAATATCGTAACTAAAACTCAGATGTCTTACTTTTGTTATGATAGTGATAGAGCATATTTTTGGGCATGAAGAAGAAGGATTAATTCGTTTGAAGCGCGGTTTTTTTTGTTCTTACACTCTCTTGCATATATATATTTAAGAGGTTTCTTTCCAAGGCATTGTGTTTTATATAAGAATGTAGAATATTTGCTTGAATGACAACAAAATTATAATAATTCATCATTTTCTAGCTCATAGAGATGAAGTTGAAAACAGGACTCTTTCCTTTTGGTTTCGGGATCTCAAGCTTGTACCTCCTAATTACATAATAGGTGATCCTTTCGATTTTGAGCCTCCAGTGCAGTGGACAGAATTGGTATCAAATTTGGAGCAATATCAAATCCATACGTTATTTAAACCGCATTTTGTTGCTACAGAAAATACAGCACCCGTAAAACTGGTAAATTTCGCATAATTTTGAAAAATATTCAGTTTTCTAGCCAAAAGGAATAAAAATTCAAATTTTCTCTACTCTTTCAGGAAGTTGACTGCCTGGTACCATTTTTAAGGCCAGAAGCTTACCTTAATACCACAGATGATGAGCTCGCGTTTCAACTCGTTATGTATAAAGAATCCATGAATGCTGCTTTGGAATTGTTACACATGGACAGAACGACTAGGAAGGAATTTGTTGAAGACGTCATGAAGATTGATGTGGATATTGCTAAATCAATATCTGTAAGGATCAATTTTTCAATGCGATTTTCTTATGTGTTATAATAAACTGTGTAGTATATAAAAATCAAAGTATGTATTGGAGATGAGTTCGGGCTATTTGTTTGGAGCCCGATCCTGCCCGAGCTCGACGATTTAAATCCGAGCGGGAAAATTTTTGTGTTTTTAGAGCCCGAGCCCGATACTGAAAGTATGCAGTAGAAAATAGTTAATAGTATTTTAAAATTGTTTCAATATTAATTTCTCATTTAAAAATCTCTTCTTGCTTAGGAATGAGTATTAATACTAATAATAATAAAGGTGCTATCTACTAAGCATGAACACTAAAAAAAAAAAAAAAAAAAAAAAAAAAAAAACCTGTAAAGTTACTAAAGTTTTTCTAGGAAACTGGGATTCCTAGAACTTTTTATGTAACGGCAACAAGAAAAATTCCTGTAACAGACGTTGTTACAGGCATTTTTGTTGTTGCCGTTACAGTAAAAGTTCTAGGAATCCCAGTTTCCTAGAAGAACTTTAGTAACTTTATAGATTTTTTTTTACAGTGAAGTCACTTTAAAATGTAAAATTACCGTAGAACTCCAATTATCGGAACCAATTGGGACTTGACCCCATTCGGATAATCAAAATTTCGGATAATTGGATTTTTTTCGAAAAATGGTCTATTTTAATTAATTACTATATGTATGTTGAAAATGGGAGAAAAAAATATTTTTAAAGAAAAAGAGCTTTTAATTAATTAAATATTAAATGAGAAGGCAACACTTCTACATGTTAAGCGTACTTACAAGTGATGAACATTAATTAGTACAGTATGTACGTACTGTACTGTAAATGAAAGTCGTTGCTTGCTGAACATCTCGGTCAAGTAAGCTGTTTGACAGTCTTCATCCGTTTACGGGCAGCCAAGTCACGCTTTCGCTTGACAGTGGGAAGCTGCATATGGTCACAATCGGGCTGACGTTCCATCCACTTCAACGCAGTTTCAAGGTCGGCAAATGCTTCACTAGCTGATGGTCCCGTGTCTGCTTCAAGTTCGACCTTAAGGTCATCTTCTTCCTCAACACTTTCAATAAGTTCATCATCATTTAGAATTTGAAACCCAGGGTCTGACGAATCACACACCATCCACTCTCCTATATCTTCAGCACTAACTTATGAACATCCAGGAATTTTCAAAAAAATGTGTCTGAATTTCTCAAGTGGCACGTTATCCTCATCTTCTCCTGTCTTTTCCCTTTCCTTTTCTTCATCTTCTTTTCCCTTTTTCTCTGTTCCCTTCTCTTCAGTTGATATGTTTTCAACTTGGAAGACAGCCAACAGAAGACGACAGCGAGTAATCGAACTGCATTATGAGATGGTGACTTATCCTCCCAATAACGTTCGAGCTGCGTCTACACTAGCTTCGTGGATGGAAGGACAATAGCGAGCGTAGACAGAATCATTATTTTGCTAATTCGCAGTACGTTTCCGTCTTAATTTTTTTTTTCTAAAATTCTGAAAGCGATTCGAATAGCCGGAGTTCGGATAATTGGAGTTCTACTGTATTTCATAAGTATTCAGTTTAAGCATGGTGCCCGAGTCTGCCAGAGCTCGACGATTTAAATCCGACGGGGGAAAATTATTGTGTTTTTAGAGCCCGAGCCCGATATTGAAACTATGCAGTATAAAATAGATCATATAATTTTAAAATCATTTCAATATTAATTTCTCATTTAAAAATCTCTTCTTGCTTAGGATTGAGTATTAATACTGCTAATAATAAGTGTGCTATATACCATAAATTAAAATACAAGATGGGACATTTGCGGCAAAATCTGTAATGGCAACAGTACTATCGACAATGGGGAAAAATGAACAAGTCTCCGAAATTTACCTATGTTGATGAAGTATGTTTACTCTCTATGTTTACTCTAATATCTATTCTTTCCTAAACGAACCCGAGGCAGACGATATTTTATTTATGTTTGATTTATTTAGCTGGGTCGCTGGTTTTTTTTTTTTTTTTCTTTTAGCTTTAACTTACAAAATGATAATTATAATAATAATATAAAAGAAAACCCCCAGGAAATATTGTTGAAAGAAAATATGTAAGTTAATCAGATAAAATTGTAAGAAATTAAATTCGGGTATTGTGTTAATTTGTTCACATCGAATACAATTTTATCAGTATCTCTATGTTTTGCTTTATTTTAACATTTAGATTTATATAATTCTAAATTTTGTAGAAAGGAATTTTTCGCTACCTATAATTTTATTACTATTTCCTATATGTTAATATCATAAATATTATTGAACTGATTGTATGTTATTTAGATTAAAAACAATCAGTTTATTTTATCTGTGAGAAAGTGAAAATGCGTAAATTTTTAAAATTTATTGTAATGATTGTTTAATACATTAAACTTCATAAATTAATAAAACACCGTCTATAAAATTTTTTCTACCAAATGGGAATATTTACGAAATTTTCTGGGACTTATAGAGTGCAATATTTCGTATATTTTTACATAACACCACCGCTTTATATAGCTTTAAATCCAATTATATCATATTTACTTGACGTATAATATTCAAAATGAAAATTTTAGCTTGTTTTTCGTTGCACTTAAATCGTTCACCCATCACGTATGAATATATATATATATATAGTATATATCAGTGCATGAACATAGAATAGATATTAGATATATAGAATAGAATATCTATTCTATGTTCATGTATCGGTGTAACATTCTGTTGAAAACGTAAATATGCAACATTAAAAAAGAAATATCACAATAAGGTAGACGCTCAATAACGAAAATATCACAAGGATGGGAAGTTTCTTCCCCATTGTCACTAAAGGTGCTGCGATCGCAATCGCATTACCATTACGCTCTGTGGGAGTGTCCGATCTTGTATGTTAATCTATGCTATCTACTAAGCATGAAGTCACTTTAAAATATAAAAACATTTCATAAGTATTCAGTATAAGCATGGAGCCCGAGTCTGCCCGAGCTTGACGATTTAAATCCAAGCCGGAAAATTTTGTGTTTTTAGAGTCCGAGCCCGGTACTGGAAGTATGTAGTAGAAAATGGTTAAATTGTTTCAATATTAATTTTCTCATTTAAAAATCCCTTCTTGCTTGGGAATGAGTATTAATACTAATACTAATAATGATGATGCTATCTACTAAGTATGAAGTCAATTTAAAATGCAAAAACATTTAATAAGTATTCAAATAGGATGTATAATTATATATATAATAGAGCAAAGTGTATAACAAATCCGGAGTGAACTCATCCGTTTTCTGATAATCTTTCGAATCGGCCAAACGCGGCCATGTTAGGCTTAAGCATTCCGATGCCATATTTGCCGACTGCCTTATTTAATCTGTCTATCTATTCATTGTGTAACATCTATCCTTCTTCATTTTTTCTAAAACCTTCAAAAAGTATACAATCATGACGCTTTCAGATCTAATTTAATAATAACCAATATTTTAAATGAAAATCAAATTTTAAAGTAATTGCTTAAAAGGCGCAAAGGCCAACATAGTGAAAAAGATTCCAAGCCGGGACTCGAACCCGGGCCATCAGTATAGTGCACTGACGTTCTACCGACTGAACCACTTGCAACGATAACCAGCAAGGAAAATTTCTCACTATTATATGTTGGCAAGGCTGCATATAATAGTGAGAAATTTTCCTTGCTGGGTATCGTTCCAAGTGGTTCAGTCGGTAGAACGTCATTTCGCTATACTGATGGCCCAGGTTCGAGTACCGGCTTGGAATCTTTTTCACTATGTTGGCCTTTGCGCCTTTTAAGCAATTACTTTGAAATTTGATTTTCATTTGAAATATTGTATGCAAGGCGAATGTTTCCCTCTGGAATAATTTCCATGTGTTAATATAATAATAACCAGCTATCAACAACAAGTTAAAGATGTACAAAGGGTACTAGGAAAGTTTTGCAATACGGATTTATTTATCAAACTTTTTCAAAGTAATTTCCGTTACAAGCAATACAATTCTCCAAACTCCGAAACCAGTCCTTAAACCAGCTCTGCCAAGTTTCACTTGGGAGTAAGGAACACACATTGTCCCAAGCCCTCAGAAGTGCCTCATCACTGGAAAACCAAATCCCTTTCTGCTTCAGTTTCACATGCGGTTACAGTACGAAGTCTCAGGGGGCAAGATATGGACTGTAAGGAGGGTGTTCAAGAAATTTCAGTCTTGTAGTGTTCAAATATTCAGTGCAGGCTTTGATCCAGTGAGCTGGAGATTTGTCATGATGGAGGAAACATTAGTTCATTCTTGACTTTGGTCACAGGTTCTTCTTAGATTCTATGACTTTAGGAAGGTACTGTTCATTGTACCACTTAGCAATAACTGTCTTCTGTGCGTCCAAAACGACACACAAAACAATTCCACTCCATTTGAAAAATACAGCTATCATTTTCTTTTTGGCAGATCGAGATTTTCTGACAGCTACCGGTGTGTCCTCATCATCAAAGACCCAGATTTTGTTTTGAGACTTAGTCGGCACATTTTAATAGTATAGCCAGGTTTTGTCACCTGTCACGATGCTGTTCACATACCGGGATTATCCTTTACCAATCATTTTTAGCATCTCCCAGCACCAAGTCACATTTCGTGTCATCTGCTCCTCAGTCAGTCTATGTGGCACCCAGAGACAACACAGTTTCTTGATGTGCAAATGATCATGCAGAATTGAATGAATTGCAGGTGCATTTAGGCCAAAGGTATCCTCTATATGCTTGTAAGTTATTCGTCTGTCTTCGTCAAGCATTTTACTCACAGCAGTAATGTTTTCCTCCGTAATTGACGTTCGGGGCCTTCCCCCTCTTTCAGCCTCCTCCAGGGAGAAATTTTCCCTTTGGAATTCTCTGTACCATCTGTGTATAGTCATACAATGTGAACAATCATCACCAAGTGCAAGAGTAATTTCTTCTGCGCATTGGTTTATGTTTAAACTACGCGCGAAGTTACACCACAAAACTGCTCTTATCTCACTTCGTGACCAGGACACCACTGGAAGAACTTCACACGATCACAGCTAATGAATAACTAAGCCTACAGACTTGTGGTTACGTGCAGGTGCATAAGTATGAACCTATGTCAACATGCAGCCACAAGCAGCCACCTGCGATTTTTTGTTTCATCATATTGCAAAACTTTCCTAGTACCCTTTGTATACAAGCGAATACCGTTGTCATTCATAAGCACAAATTCTAAATCCAAAAGCAAATGAATGACTCTTTGAGCTATTCATTAAATGCTCTTGAAATATTTTGCAAAAACATATTAACATTTTGAAATACGTTTTTCCCTTTTGTTTACATATATTCATTACAGTTTGAATTCAGTGTTAAAAATATCGCGAAAAATTACTTCTGTTTATCAAGGCTATTTATTTTCTGATCAATGAGAACGCTTCATAGGTGTTTATGTATCGTAAGCTGAATTCAGTGAATTGTGAATTATTTTGTACCGATTAACGTTTCCTTTCTAAAAATAAACGTATTTCAAATTATTTAAAGGCTTTATTATGCTTCTACAAATATTTTAAGAGCAAAATCGGATGTCGACCGTATTTTTTAATGATTCGTTCAAAGAGTCATTCATTTGTTTCTGGATTTGGAATTTCTGTTGTACAAGTGGCATCACGAGTGAATGTTTACTGTTTAAATTTGAATTTTCAGTCTTATAACGAGCTTTCTTTTTCACTATTAGCTAACAAATTTATTAGAAATTGAAGTCCTACCTTTTTTTTTCTATATCATTCTTTTAAAAATGCAAACACGTCAATCTGACAGGCTATCGTCTAGTTCTATATATAAAGGGCAAAGAAAATTACACCATTTTTCAATGAATCACTTCAAATTTAAATTTTATGAATGGTATGTAAGTTTTCATTTAAATATAACTCTATTTTTCTTAATAGTAACCCGGTGCTAATTCTTAAATTAAAGCTCTTAGTCTGTAAATACTTCATTTTTAAACCAGTCGTAATGAAATATCAATAAATATTATGCCATTTATTATTATTTTTTTTTTTTAGCATTACCAGTGAAAATGCATATCGGATTTTTAGACCGAATCACGAGTTTTTAGCAGTATTATACATACATTGAATATGTTCAAAAGATGGATATTGCATTTTAATGTTTTTATTTGTATTAAATTTTATCATTTTTCCTGTGAATATAATGAAAACAAATTAAAAATTAAATAGAAATATATTATGATTCGGCATCAAAAATCACTAGCAAATTTAATGTTTTCTTTGTAAAGTACATTAATAGATTTGCATCAAAATGAATCAAACATTTCCTAGGCTAAAATTTGTATTTGTAATACATTTTGAATTAAATGTTTCTTTGACTGATGAATTAATTTTATTGTAGAAATTTCCATGGAAGTTTTTGTTTAAAAATGCTTACTCAAATGATAACTTTTTTTATGTCTGTTTACAAAAATTAAATTGAACGAGGAATGCATAGATATTTAACCTGATGTGAACAAACAAACAAAAAAAAAACATTTGTAACTGAAAAAGGTTAAGCCTATAGCTCACAATTAAAGAAATTTGTACTAATTTAACTGGTTAAGTGCCTGTGATGGAGTTTGTCCGCTAAAACTCCAACAATTGTTAGTTAAATTTGATAAGATGTGAAGAAGAATATCATTATTTGTTTTATGATTAGTAAAAAGAGAAATGAATCACTCCAGGCTCTAGAATAAAGAAATCCATAATATTTGTAACGTTACAGTTTTTTATTTATAGTATATTATCCGTAATGCAGGTTGTTTGCCGTGAAGCAGAGAGGCACCATTAGAACCAGTATAGTACAAGCAGGAACAGAGAGCAGAGAGAGTGAACATAGCAACGTAAAACAGTTTTGATGCGTTGGCATACAAAATAACTAAACTCGTCAACATTTCACAAAATAATAACAAATTAACACAATCTTGGGACAACATAGGAATTCTCAACATAGGAATAACCAATAGCCAAGTTAACAATAATAACATTTAACGTATTATTTTATCAATAAAAAGGGTGAAATTAATATTATAGCATTTCAATACATATTTTATCTTCTAAGACGAAAAGAAATTTTGATTCAGTAATCGAAGTGACAGAATAAATTATTTTATTGATTTATGATATTTATTAAAGGCAATAATTAATATATTTGCTGGGTAAATTACACATAAAAATGTAATATGAGTGAAAGGAGAATTATCTAGTAATGTATTACCAAACACTCAATGTACGAATTTTGGATTGCACAAGTGAATGAAATCATTTGTTTTATATTATGATCTAATGTGATTGATTTATTATTATAAGATAACTAGGGGCACAACCCCCTGCCCACCAACACCCGTTCAAGCTCTAGAAACAAAACACCCGCCGAAGCCTCTAGAAACAAAGTAAGTGCTGAGTGTATGCATGTGGTTGCACCGACGGTCCGTCGAATGGCATCTTTCAGTTCCCCAAAAGTCGCTGGGGAGCTCCGGTACACAGGAGACTTTAAGGTCCGCAAAAACAAAAATCTGCCGGGGTCAGGTCTGGAGATCTTGAGGACCACTCAAACTTACAAACTCGACTTATCACTCGGTCTTCAATGAAAGAGTCAAACAGGAACGACTTGACTTCACGTGCAAAGTGGGGCGGGGCACCATCCTGCATGAAGGTTACGACAGGTAACGCATGTCTTTCCTGTAATGCAGGCACAATGTAGTCATGGAAAAGTGCCTCGCTTGCCTAATAACTGGTGGTGGTGGTCATGTTGAATGTCTTTTTGAAATAAATGCACAGTGTCATGTTATTGTGATTTGTTTCATTGTCTGTTTGTGTTTGCCTGATTTACATAAAACGTCTCATTATGACGTGTGAGCGCCCTCTTTCGGTTACTTTTTGGAATTATTTTTCTTATTGGAATTTTATTTATTTATTTATTTATTGAATTATTTTTTTATACATGGAAAAAAAAAGTCCAATGTTCCTCGGTTCATATTCGCGCAAACGGACTTTTTTTCCGGTCATTACTTCTTTCATTATGATTTTTTTTTAAAGTTTGCATGAACTTATGACGCACCCTGTATTTTATATTTCATAATTTATATATATTTCAAATATATTTATATACTTTAATAATTTATTTGTAGCTCCAGAATGCGGTTCCCAGTTCTCATTTCACAGAAGAGCAAGTAAGAAATTGTGATACATAAGTTATTTGAAAATGATTTTCAATTGCCAAATTTTACTTTAAGCACAGAATTCATCATATGCTAACATTTTTTTTCTTTTCATTTTATTATTTCTTCAGAAGCAGATATTAAAGGAAATTTGGCAACCAGTTGTTGGAAATGCTGTGGAGAACATGGAAATTGTTTCAACTTGCAAATATTGCTCCCCCACTTGTATATATGACATTTTAAATGCAGCACCAAATAAGCAAGTATTCAAGCCATTGGTATATTTAAAAAGAAAACTGTATTTAAGCAGTCCTAAATGTTAAGACAAGCGCGAAATTTTGTAAAAAATATATATGGTTAAAATCGAAAATAATACGAAGTTTGTCAATGATTGTTTAAAATATTCTTATGTGCTTCTGTTTTACTTTTCGATGTATTCTTCCCTTTAAATTCCAAACATAGAAAAATATAACCAGATTAATCTTGAGGAATTCGAGGCAATATGCCGGTTAAATCTCGTGCAGTAAGAACATTGGTATTAAAATTTTATGCTTAAATTCGGTTAATTGCTAAAAATTAACTTTTATTTTCATTTTCTTTAGATTGTTATGATCAAAATCTCTTTATTCGTGCAACTGCTTCTGAAAGTCTTCAAACACTCGATATGAAAAAACAAAAAAAAAAAACAAAAAAAAAAACAAAAAAAAAAAACAATTTAACAAATTACAACGACCATTTGGAAAATGGTTTTTTCAAAGACTAAAATTTAAGACATAAAAAATCGCACGGAGTTGATCATACATTACGTGCGCCATGAATTAAACATTAACATTTCTGGACCCATCATGAACAAATTTTAAAAGGAATTTCAGTTTTACAATTTTCGGTACTGTAAAATTTTAAACTTCTACGGAGCTGGTCATACATTACGTACGCCATAGATTAAACATTAATATTCCTGGACCAATTTTAAATGCAATTTCATTCTTAAACTTCTAAACATCCCACAATATTACTTTTTACACCGTCGTATAAAGAAAAAAAATATATACTTTTAAATGCAATTTGTTTGAAAGCTGTATCTCAATTTGTTTCTGAAATATTAATTTTTTTTGTAGTTTTTATTACTTTTTTGTCATAGTGGCAACAGAAGTATCCATCTCAGTTGAAAGTAAAGGGAAAATACAGATTACTGTATAGACCCATCAGAAAACGAATAAAATGCGGGATTCAACTAATAAAATGCTTCAGATATGTTTTTGATTTCCTAACCTGACCGAGGACAATAACCATTTTTCCAAATGGTTAAAAAAAAGAGAGAGAGAGAGAGAGAAATTGATTTGGTTGAATTAACCCTTCATGCCCTGACGTACTTTAAAGTACCATTAAAATAACTTGTTATAGAATTCATTGAATACATCGATTAGTAGTTATAAAATTCATTGAATACATCGATTAGTAGTAATACAGCTTAGAATGAGTTATAGATACTTTACTTTATCCTTTTACAAAAGCCTTATTGGTTGCACAAAACAAAAATATTTTTATAAGGGTGGTTTATTTTCCATCTGCATCTTTTCAGCTTTCTTGATTTTGAAAGATTGTGGGAGAAAAGTTTCAGTTAGGAAATATTTCTGTATTTTTATTGTAGGAGCATTACATTTGTACATTTCCTATAATCGTATAAAACACTAAAAAAAATATTTTAAATAAAAGATTTGAGTGGAGTTATAAATATTGTACAAAATTCCTATAAATTCAAATTGATTGACAAAATCTTTGTAAAATTTATTAAATGATTGTGTAAATCTTCTAATGTAGTTCAAAAAACTCACGAAAAATACTTTACAAGATGAAATTTTCATGAATTTATAATTTAGGACATATAGGATTAACAGTTATATTTTAGTTTTTCATCCTTATATTATTGATTATTATCAAAATCCTGAAAGATTAGTATTGTTGTATTTTCTGTACAGTTTGAATTATTAATTTTTTTTAATATAAAAATAACATTATCAGGGGTTTTTTTATGAAAAATGGAAAATTTAAATAAAATAAAGGGATTTCTTAAATATTGTCGCGACAGCTTGCTTTCTGACATGAACTTAAAAGAAATATCCGGAAAAATTCTCAATAGAAAATTATTGAAAAGATTGGGAGCAACTTTCGCTGTAATAAATTTATGCATACATATATTTCGTATTTCGCATAATAATACAAAGTTATAGGTTGAAAAATTAGTAACCATTAAGATAAAAATAAGGATGGATTTATTAAGTTTTTTTTTTTTTTTTTTTTTTTTTTTTTTTAATGTAACTTATTGATACAGGGCAAACGTTTAAAATTTTCTCATGCTTATTTTAATCATCAAAAGAGTTTTTCTCTTTTAATGATTAATCCTATGACTTTTTTTTCAGGAGGGTTGTTCGATATGTGATGTGGAGAATGATGATGCAAATAATGCAGTACATGGGGACAGAATTTCGTGATCTGCACATACATTATATGACTAAACTCCCGGCTGCAGACTATGCTCATGAATCACGATGGAGGGAGTGTATAGACATAGCGCGCACAGATTTGGGTTTTATTGCTGTAAAAGGACTGATGGATAATGGATACCTCAAAAAAGAGACAATAGATGCAGTAAGTATTTTTACAAATTTCAATACTTCAATAACACAAGAAACTGGAGTGTTAAATATTTTTTATGCATATTGATTGTTTAAATCAGCGTTACTCAGCCGCGTTTCCATAGAACTTTTAAGAATCCCGAAGGCATCACTAAATGTCAGAACTGATCTTACCTTTAAAGGGAGCAAAAATATATTGAGGGTCCCTAAATTACTCCTTTTATGTCGGCACTGTTAAATATTTAGTGATAAGTAATTTGAAAGCAGTTGGAAATGAATTTCTTTTGAGAAATTAAAGTATAAGCTTCAGCATGAAATGAATAAACTTCCAATTCGTTTCTATTCTTTAGATGATACTTTTTAGAATACCAAAATGCATTAAAAATTCTATTGTATATAGGCGTATTAGTAAAGGCGTAAAGTTCTGTAGGCTCGTGGATCTCGAGTTTCTACAACAATTTATAAGTTTTTTTTTGTTTGTTTGTTCTAATTGACGTAAAAAATATATTAGATGTCCAATGTCTAACAATTAATTTTTTTTTTTTTAAACAGGTGATTATTTTTTATTGGATTATTTTTTAAATCTTTTCTCAACGAGAAAAACAACGTGATAAAATTTGAAAGGAATGGTGTGCACCATTTTTTGTATTAAACATCAGGGTCATAATTCATTCATTCGGTCAAAAATATACGGTGTTATACTTTAATGCGAATTCTCTTCTTTGTTCACATCTTCAAATCCAGGGAGGGGAGGGGGGGGGGGCGTTTCTCACACTATTGCACACAAATTAGTTTTGTACTTAATGGGTTTATAACTTAAATTAAGTATTTTTATGTTGAACATTTATCTACGTAATATAGTAGCATCGATTTTCTGAAACATCAACTTCATATCTAAACAATGACGAAAAATCGTGCGTTAAGCATAGATTATGAAACACTTTCCAACGCTTCCAGAATACTTTAACAAAACTTCACCTTTTAATTAGGTGAAAGATGAACAATTTGGAAAATACATAACACATTTGAAAACATGATTTCAGCAAATGCCACCAATAATCAGAAAAATAACTGAATTATTTTGTGCAGCCCTGTATATGATCTATAGATGTATATATATGCTACATAGTATGCTAAAATTTAGTTTAGTTAAGTAACACATAGCACAGCTGAAAATTCCCCTTCGGCAATTTCTGCCAGTAAATAAAAATGTACTCGTGATCTTTTATTCTGCCATGTGTACTATCTGCAAAATTCATACACACTAAGTAATGTGCAAAAAATTAGTTAAATTTACAACCGTGTACCACAAATAAAACCGCACTTCCACCAATTATTGGCTACAGACAGCACTGAAACTGAATTTTTTTCTGTCCATAAACAATACATAAACAATAAATGCTATGCATACCATGTTTTTTAGTAGGTATCTTGAAATGCACTTCAGTGTTGTACATCAATTTACCTATGTTTAAAATAGTTTAAAATCATTAAAATATACTAAAATGATTTTCCTTCATTGACAGTAATGTGACGAAATTTTTTTGAGTGTCCCTGTAAATCAACTATGAATGTTATGCGCACCATATTATATAGTAAGCTAACTTCTTGTAGTGCATCTCAATGATTATTTATGAATTCCAATATGTTTGAAATAGCTTAAAATCATTAAAATACACAACAAACGATTTTTTCCATAGTCCGTAATGTAATGGAATTCTTTTGAGTGCCTTCGTAAATGAACTATACATGCTACACACTTCATTTTCAATACCGGACATGCCATAGTAAACTTTAATACCATATATCATTTGCATGGCAATCCGACTGTATTTACGCGAGTTAAGAGCATAGAGAGATAGACAGACAAACCTAATTTATAAAAGTGTTAGAAAATTTTCAGTTGTTGCGGGTGTGACATCCGCACTTAAAATATTATACTTAAGAGTGCCTAAGATATTATACTCAAAACAGCATACCGTTTTAGCAAAACAGAAGCAGACTGCTCTAATATTCAAATAAAACATTCTATTCTATAAGTGTTCCATTCCTTTCATGCTACAAGTACAACTAATATTATTGTTCATTTTACTTATGTTTTAATACTTTTAAAAACATTGAAATAACCCAATTTGAACAGGTAAATACAGACTTCACAGAAATAAAGAGAGAGTTGACCTTAATGTCTAATGCTATCTTGGAAAACGTCGGCGATTCAACATTTACTAAAATATCTTTGGATAAGGTAATAAATTATTTTCTTATTAAATGATCTAATTATAATTTTTTATGCATATTTCAGTATACCGTTTTTCTATTTTCATAGTTGAAAGGCATGAAAGTGACTACTGGTTTCGTAGAAAATATAAATGATAAGAATGTTTTGGATTCCTTGTACAATGAAGTAAGTATCGAATTCTTTTCACATTTTGCATAATATACAGGGTGTCCGAAAAGTCTTTCCCTGATTACAAAATGTATTCCTATCAGCTATATAGACATGTGATAGACAGGTGAAATTGGTGCCAAAATGTTGGAAAACTAACCAAGTTGTTTTGTGCAAGTTTCCGTAAAGTAGCTGTAGTGTAGCAATATCAGTATCCAGCAAACCGGAAATGTTCACAAATCAGGGGGAAAAAATCAGCGTGTCCTCTGGAAACCACGAGACGTTTCTGGCATTTTCAATTAATGTGAAGCCGTACGGGTTGTACCATTGCCACCTAGAGTAGGTGTCTAGGTAGCAATGGCCGTACGCACTGATTTCTTGGGAGTTCACTCAAAAGGCTGTGTTACTTCTTCCACCATTTCAGCTGAAGTTGATGGTGAGTTCTTTGCATGTAGCCCGGTTTTCTGGACATTAACACTGTTACACTACAACCACGTTGCGGAAACCTGCAACAAAAAAAAAAAAACTTGGTTAGTTTTCCAACATTTTTACACCAATTTTACATGCCTCTGTTATATATAGCGGATATAAATAAATTTGGTAATCAGGGAAGGAAAGACTTTTCAGAACCCTGTACATTTATTTTACTTTATATTCAGGGTGGGCGACTAAAGTAAAAGTAAAATAAATGTACAGGGTTCTGAAAAGTCTTTCCTTCCCTGATTACCAAATTTACTTTAAAATGGGACAAGCACATAACTAGCATAAAAAACAAAATTTTACAGCTAACCTCATCCATTAAACGGGTCTTCTCGGCTACTTGGGGGGTGGACAGAGGCTATCTTAGAACCTGGTACATAGCAGTACTAGAAAAAATTATAGATTCTGGTTCGGAGGTGTGGTTTGGAGACCTCAGGATAAAAGATAAACGCGCTCTCCAATCCATCCAAAGAACTTGTCTCACGTCAATAACCAAAACATATAAAAATGTTGCAACACATACGTTACAGGTCCTATTAGGAATACCACCAATTTTAATAACACTGGAATATAAAAATCTAAAATACAATATTTTACACAATAAAAACTTATTACTTAAAGAACCCAAACCAATATGTAAAGATGATATAGAAAATAAAATCCTAAAATATGAAATAAATCCGGAAATTCATTTAAATAACTTAATAGTTACAGACAAAATTATCACAAAAACTAATCTTATTTCGATTTACACAGATGGTTCTAAGGTGGACTCTGGCACAGCATATGCAATGGTAGCCTACAATCATAACATTAAAATTTATGAAAAAACAGTCAAACTGAGAGCAGAAAATTCAATCTTTCAGGCGGAGCTGCACGCAATAATTTCGGCAATTAATTGGGCCATTAACTCCCCTTATACAAAATTCCAAATATTAAGTGACAGTCAATCTACTATTAAAGCCTTAGACAATTTATTTCCAACTAACCCCTCAATTTATTACATCCATAATTTAATTAAACAAAATCAAAATAAAATTTTTTACATTACTTGGATAAAAGGCCACATTGGCATAGCGGGTAATGAACTGGCGGATGAGCTGGCGAATGATGCCGCCCAGTACTGCGACCTACCAGTGGATCGAGGAGTTAAATTGCCTCGGTCCTATCTTATAAAATGTATTCGAACCCAATTACTGGACAGGTGGCAGTACAACTGGGATCACTCAGGGGGTGGCAGATATACGCACGGGCTGGTACCAAAAGTTCAGAACCAAATAATTTCAAAAGATAAAGTATCTATTTACTTTTTAACAGGCCGCGGCAGCTTCCCGTCTTTCCTTTATAATATCGGCAAAAAAGATGACGACCTTTGTAAATGTGGTGGTCGAGGAGACCCGATGCATTACATTTTCGGCAACTGCAAATTCATGAAGTTTAAATTTCACAGAACAGAAACGACAATCCTTCAGGACATCCTAAAAATAATTAATGACCCGGCACAACTTAAAAAACTTTATGCTAACTACGATATTCTCAATAGCCATTATTCTTTTCTTCAATATAAATACATTCAATAATTACCTCTTCTGATTGCCTGTGGTGGACATGTTATGGGTCCACGTGGTGTATGGAAGGGTGTTTTTGAGATTGTTTTATTTTTAAGAACTTAAATACCACTAGAAATATTGTAAATATGTATAAATATTTTTGTTTAAAAGGGTGAAAAAAAGGGGAAAAAAATATTTCTTATCAAATGAAAAGATGAGTGTAAATACTTAAATTTTTTTCAAATAGTACGTAAATTCCAAAACATATAAATCATAATCGTAATATATTTTTAGGCTCGCCCTGAAACAATAGGGTAGCCAATTGTGATTGGTAAAGAATCGCCATCTTAAATAATCATAAATTTTCACAGGCGGTCCGGGGACACGGCACTTGCCTCTTGTGCTCTCTTCGGCGTGTCAGGCGGGTCGTTCTGAAGTCTTCTTTCCCGGAGACTGGGGTTCTGGGCTTGTTTCCGTAGGTAGTAAAACTTTTCCCTGCCCTGGGCTTGGGGGTTACACCTAACCATAAGCCAAAAGCGGGTTCCCAGGGTGGGTGCTTACTTACTTACTTACTAAAGAATGGCTCTGGCGAAATAAGCCGTTATCATCAGTATTTTTTAATAGTAATCTTCGCCTTATTTAACCACATATTCTGTGATTAAATAAGGTGAAAAATTCTGTTGAAAAACACTGCTGGAAAAAAAAATCGTAGACGATTGCAGCTATGAGTTACATAGACTTATTTTAATGGGGCTGGTTTTTCGTGGCCCATCCTGTATAGCATAGAAACAATTGAAAGAATTAACACTAACAATGAAGGTCTTGCAACGCGAACTTCCGAATTTCATCCACAATTTTACCGTTATAAGAACTTGCCTAAATGCAGCCTTATCTTGAAAATAAACTGCGAAATTCAACCTGGAAAGTCTGAAAAAATATTTAAAAACCGCGTTTTGTTTCTTGAAATGGCACTTTATCGCCCATTGACGAATTTTAAGTCTTGAATTATATTGATTCTAATGAGGGTGGGATGTTTCATTTTGTAACAAAAAATATTGCATTAACCCTCTAATGCGCATGGTAGCACTTATGCTACCGTCAGTGTTCCCGATTTAGTGGATTTTTTTATTCACATATTCCGTATTCACAACAGAAAGTTAAAATAGAATTTTTTACTTTATTTAATAACAGACATTTCGTTATTAAATAAAAAGAATTTTGCTATTTAGATTTTCACGTATGAATTCCGATCCTCTGAATTACGCAATTTCTGGAACGCATTCTACCACAGACATTATAGGGTTAAAATCGACGTTTTGTGGAATTTTTATCAACCCGTAACCGGAGTGACAAATTGTCGCATAACTGCCGTGAGCGGTCTGTGAGACCGCTTAATCTAAAGATGAATAAAATGCAACATTAACTCTCAAAATACTATTTCCAGGGCCTGATTAACCTCTGAAGTTATGGGAAGCACAGAGTCATTTTGCCCCCCCCCCCCCCCCTTCATTCAAGAAGAGTTTTCTAAATTCGACGTACCCGGAAATATTATACAAATATTATTCGAAAGAGTGGCTCAGTTGAGTTCACATGTATTTTATTAAACAACTCTTTTCCGCACAAAAATTGGATACAATAAAAAAAATATGCAAAAATTATTTTGCATAATATTTAGCATAAAAATGAAAGTTAGATAAAATGATGAATTCAGGATGTATCCGCAACATAAAATATTCATATATTGAATTACTTTTCTCAATTTTGACAGTAGTTTAAATTATTAATATTTTATGTTGTGCATACAAGCCAAATTCAATATATAAAATAAATATACAAAATACCAAATAGTCACCAAATAAAAAATTTGGCACCTCCTGTTTTCTCAATTCCAGGCCCCTTCAAAATCTTCTAAGGGAAGCACATGCCTATTCGGTAATCAGGGCCTGACTATTTCTGTACTGAACTTCAAGTACAGGACGATTATATTTAGAATTCAGTTATTGAAAAGGCTCTAGTGAAAGTAAAAGGACTCGAAATAAAACAAAATTTAACCAGTATCTATAGTAAAACTGAGAATTTGTGATAATTGAAAAATGCAGCGGTCTTTGAGACTGTTAACAGCGGTTACGGGTTAATATTGCTCCAACTTCCCATCTTGAAAATGAATATAAAAAGTAGTTCGCAAGACTTTCAATTTACTTTCAAATGTATAGCTTTGTCGAACATACTCAATTAATTCCATTTTCAATTATCAGTGCTGACACATATAAATTCTAATGAAAATAAATCTGTCAGTGTTATGCCGCACTTTAGCAAGAAAGGGTTAGTCTTTTGTATTGCGATTTGTTGTCTGCAAGTCCGAAATTCTTCCGAAACTTTAAAAATAATAACAAGAAAAAAATTTAAAAAAGTACTCAAATAATGTAAATGGAAAAAATATGTTCGTGATTTTGGTTAAACGAATTATTGCATTAATGCAATTTAAATTCATGATAGTTTCGTTTCAAAGATTTTTTTTTTTAACCATTTGAAAAAATGGTTACTGTCCTCGTCAGTGAAGGAAATCAAAAGCATATTTGAAGCTTTTTATTGGACTAATCCACATTTTATTCGTTTTCTGATTGGTCTATACAGTAATCTGTATTTTCCCTTTACTTTCAACAGAGATGGATACTTATGTTGCCACTATGACAAAAAAGTAATAAAAACCACAAAAAAAATTAATAATAACTAAGAAACAAATTGAGATACAGCTTTCAAACAAATTGCATTTAAAAGTACATTTTTTTCTCTATACGACGGTGTAAAAAGTAATATTGTGGGATGTTTAGAAGTTTAAGAAGAAATTTCATTTAAAATGGGTCGTCAGATTTCTTGGACGATAGAAAAGCCTTTTCCCGAACAGCCAATGAAATGCTTGGATAATACGTAAGTTTCAGGTGGATAATACGTACGAGTCGCAGGCGATTTTTGTCGCTTGCAATTTTTACGTGCAATAACACTATTAATGTTTAATTCATGGCGTGCGTAATGTAAGACCAGCTCCGTAGAAGTTTAAAAATTTACAGTACCGAAAATTGTAAAACTGAAATTTCTTTTAAAATTTGTTCATGATGGGTCCAGGAATGTTAATGTTTAATTCATAGCGTACGTAATGCATGATCAACTCCGTGTGATTTTTTATGTCTTAAATTTTAGTCTTCGAAAAAATAATTTTCAAATGGTCGTTGTAATTTGTTAAATTGCTTTATTTTTTTTTATTATTGTTTTCGGTTGCTGTCGATTGTTCGATTGTTCCATTAGACCAGCGATTCCCAACCTGGGGTACGCATACCCCTGAGAGTACGTGGCGGGACTGCTAGGGGTACGTGAAAATTATATCAGTAATAGCGGAAATCACAAAAATGGTTTAACTAAAAACACATAAGGAAAATTGATAGTTTTAGATTACAAAGTAAGTCTCATGCGCAAATCCAATATGTTGCACTCAAAATAACGAGAAAGGACCGCTATACTTAATATTTAATTATTGATAGTGCAATGTCAGTAGCTCCGCCCAGTGATAAGCATATTGCATGAATACTTATTTTTTCCCCTCCATCTTCCCAAAAACTTCAATTAACCACTTTTTTTTTTATTCTTCTGTGTTTAATATTAATTGCAGATCATCTAAATCACGTCATATTTTCTGATTTTAATGTCCCTTGTAAAAAAATGTTGATCAATAACCATGGTATGATAGTTAAAATTCCTTTTAATGCTTGCTACATTGATTTTTTTAATGTTTGGTTAATATTATAAAAAAGCAATATTAATTTTAAAATGCAAATGTAATTTGTACCGAATTATTATATGCTTGTGATATGACTACTAATGCAGAGAAAAGCATGTTGAATGGAAGGGAAAAGGGCGTGGCAGGGGAATGGAAGGGGCGTGTTTATGAGAAATGGGGTACTTCGAAATTAACCCTTTATCTACTGCATTATGATCTACTGCAATTTTTTTCATGTAATATTTTTTTTCTCGTTACTACAATGAAAATTAAAGGATAAACATTAAAAAAAAAAATACTCAACCGTAAGAAATTTAATTATTTAGAGGTAATTAATTAAAGTGGTACTTTAAAGTACCATCAGTACACTATGACTAAAATATCGTAACAGAAAACCCACAAGGTATTTCAAATTGCACCAGAAAATATTTTCGATTTAAAAAGTATGTGAAATAAAAGGGGGGGGGGGGGGTTCTTACTTACAAATACATCTTTTGGCAAACTCCGGTGCCAATCATTTATTTCAACACTTTAGAATTGAAAATGCTTTGCTCATGAAAGGGTTAAAAAAACCTTTTTTTTTTTTAGGTATGTTCTCTCGCATCTCCACATATGCAATATTTGAATTTACATATGCCATTTCTAGCATGGCAAAAACGAGCCGGTGCCACAACTTTTTCAGTTTCCTATAAAAAATAACAATGAAACAGAAAAGAAATACCAGGGAAATCATTACTACACTAAATTTTTGTAATTACATTTTAAAGCAGATGAAAACGATGAATAACTACACAGACGAAAAGTAAACAAGAAGCTTTTCTCCAACCCCCAGTGTACTGACGGTACTTATAAGTACCACTGAGAAATTCAACTGTTAAATCAAATACATACACCGTTCACCTAAAATAGCTAGTCAAACTGTATTCTAAGATCATAATGAACACATAAAAAAAAATCCAACACTCATCTTATATCCTTTACTGTGTTTGCAGCAATAAAAAGACAAGCGTGACAATCTGTAGAAAATGTCGGCGCAGAGCCCATCGTCTGTGTCAAACTTACAGCCTCCTTCCTCACTAAAATAACAAACCTAGAACTATTCCTGCCATGTATCCAGATAAAGTGGAGTTAAAAAAAAGTGTTTTTGCAAAGTACCATTAGAATATTAGTAACATTCACTATGGGGTGAAAGTTTAAAGTGAGTGGTAACTTATAAGTACCGTCAGTAGATAAAGGGTTAAAAGCCTAAAAAGGGAGTACGAGAAAGAAAAAAAGGTTGGGAAGCGCTGCATTAAACCTATAATACATTTCTTTTAAATAAAATTATGAATAGATCTTTTTCTACTTCTTTCGGAGAGTGGAGGGAGGGGTGTCCTTTCTTTGTTGTACCTACGGTTTCATAGTATTTCAACACTTCAGAGTATAAAATTTTAAATAACATTTAGTTAGCTGGTTGGTTTCGTTACAGTTCACACTGTAAACTGAAATGTCTTAAATTCAGACATTTAAGTGTCTGAAACGGAGTGTTCAATTTTCAGACCTTTTAAAGTGTCTTAATTTTTAAGATACTTGTATGCGTCTGAATTTCAGACATTTCAAATGTCTGAATTGCATCCATGTTTGACCACTTTGACAAACATTTTTTCACCTTTTTTTTTTTCTTCTGTAAGCATTATACACTGTAAAATATATATATATATCGCTAAAAATATGGAAATTGTAGCCACTCGAGACTCCGGTATAATTTACATATATTAATGGAAATTTTCTGATCTAAATTCCAAAAAAAAAAAAAAAAAAAAAAATCCGTTTAGTTTGTGCATATTTCTGTATTTAAAAATTTCCATTTAAAATGGATAAAATATATTCTTCAAGGACTAACTACCATATTTCAACAACCACCTTCCCGAAGGCTCACGGTACATCTAATTTGTATTCAATTCTACTGTAAACTTTTAATACTTACCCGAGGTGGGATTCGATCTGAGGTCCTGTTGTATAGGAGTTCAGTGCGTTATCCATTCGACTACGCTTTCATCGACAGATCTTTGAAATAAAGTACAGTGACCTCTCACTTATACGACTCTCAGTTATACGACTCTCTCGGTTATACGCCGAATTCTCTTGGTCCCGTCCACGCTTTATGGGAAATAATGCTAAACTTCTCTCAGTTATACGACTGCTTCTCTCACTTATACGACACTTTAAACGGTTCAGGTGATTTTACATTTCTCACTCTATAATTAATTTTGATAATCTTTAAAGTACAAATCATTCCCGTTTTCTTACATTTATCCTTTCATTATTGTTAAAGTGTTTATCAATAATGAATAACATTTCTTATTTATCTTCGTTTGTTATAACGATGAAATCTATGGCGGCAGGGTGATTGTATGGAATTCTCTTGTGTCTGCCATTTAACAAAAGCCAACTGATCACCTGCAGATCACGTCTCTGTATGTCACTGGGTGAGAATTCAGGGTTTTTGCAAAATGCACTTTTCTGGAAAAATTTAACAGTTTTTAGGAATGTGTTGTCTTTTAGGAATGAGGTTGTTTTAGAAAAATAGACTTTTATTTTAAACTTAACAAATCGAAAATGGCAATTCTTGAATATCACTAGGAAAAAATACTAAAGCGAGAACATATCGGAAACACATCCCAAGCTAGAATTGTGCCAAAAAACCTACGCGCGTACAGCCCGCAGAGCGAAGGGGGGGGGGGGGGGGGAAACGCATGCGTCACAGAAAATCGCTACAAACTTCCGTACTAGACGCGTGAAAGTTTATTCATTTCGCTGCAATTTTTTCGGTTTGATGCATGTCGACACCTAAACTGAAAATGTCAAAACGTAAAGCATTAAGCATACAATTCAAAGTTGAAATCTTTAAGGAATATGATAAAAATGTACTACAATCAAAGAAGGCATTAGCTGCTCTCTTCAATCTGACAGAATCGACGCTAATAGGAATTCTGAAAAATAAAAATGTCATTATTAATGCATCAATAAATGTCGATTCAAAGAGATCCAGGATACAATGTGGCAGATTTAAAAAATTGAAATCAGCATTAATCGCGTGGTTTAACCAAATGCGAGCTTCAAATTTACCGATAGATGGTGTGATTTTTAAAGAAAAGGCTCGCACGCTTGCTGAGAAGTGTGGAATCGAGAATTTTTGAGCGTCTTGGGTTGGCTCGAGAAGCTGAAAAAAAGACACCGACTTTTGCATTGCCGCATCGCAGGAGAAAGCGCATGTGTTAATGAAAATGGTGTTAGACAATGGTTGCAAAATCTACCTATGTTAATTAAAGATTAAGTGACCTAAAGGTATTTTTAACTGTGATTAAACGGACTGCTTTTCAAGCTGATACCAGATAAGATATTATCATACAAAGAAGAACCATGTCATGGGGGGCAGAAAAAGTAAAGAAAGATTAACTATCCATTTTTGCACAAATAGTGATGGTTCAGAAAAAATAAAAACTTTAGTAATAGGAAAATCAAGAAAATCTCGATACTTTAACCCTTTCAAGGGCGGTGCCATATATTTTATCCCACCTACGATTAATGAAGATTCGCACCAGAAAAATGTTATGAAATTTTGCTTTCCTAACTATGGTGGAAAAAAGTCGTAAAATTGCTTTTCCTTATTTTGAAATAAAATTTTTCTACATTTCCGGTATGAATTCAACATTACATAAACGCAATTGCTTGCCCCTCAAGGGGTTAAGAATAAAAAATAATTGCCATGTGGCTACAGAAATTTAAAAAAAAGCATGGATGATATCAGAGATTTTCATTGATTTTTTAAAAGAGATGGATAATTAAATTTCAAAAACAACAAAGAAAGGTTTTACTTCTAATGGATCAATGTCCATCACATCCCGATGTAAAAGATCTATCGTTTCTGCAGCAAATTAAAGTTTAAAATTTCGTCAGCAAATTCTGCAAGCAGTTTACAGCATTAGCTTTAGGGATTAAAAAGAATTTAAAAGTAAACTACAGAAGGAGTTTGATATTGTTTTAGGAAATGCAGTTTTCCACAAGACCAAACTGTTAGTTCAACGAATAAACCTGATATTGAGAGCATATGGAATACTTTAATAACGAAGACTCGAATGAAATGTTTATGGACGAAGGTATTAATTTCAAAGATTATGTAGAATGAGATGATAAAACTTCTTCTGTCAGTACCGAGAACTGCTGAAGAAATATTTGAGGGTATTAATAATAAAGACGCGAGCGAGGTGGATGAAGAAGATGAAAGCAATGTTCCTGCTGTTGTAAATTTTTCAAAAGCAAGTACCGCTTTAAATAAATTAAAGAATTATGTCCATCAAAATTATTATTCCCAAACTAGCTTACAAGCTTTATTAGACATGGAAAAATACATTTTCTCTTTCTATCTACGACAGAGACAAATTAATATCACTTCCTTTTTTGAGAAAATCTGATCTGAAAATCTTTAAAAAAAACATAGTGGTAAATGAACTATTTTGTGAACTTTTTAAATATATTTTATGTTTAATTTTTTAATACATTTTACAAATTTTGTTAAAATATGTTGTTAGTACTCAAAACTTATCGTTTTTAGTATAGGTAAAATAATTAACGTCTATAAAGTTTGAAACTTTTATAATAGGACGGTCTCTCACTTATACGACTCTCTCAGTTATACGACTTTTTTTTACGGTCCCATGAAAGTCGTATAAGTGAGAGGTCACTGTATTTATAAAGCACAGGGCAATGTTTTTAAGGGGACCGGGTAAGTCCTATCTCCGCCATGTTAAATTCACCAACTTTATGTACTTTTTTCTCAGAAATTGTGAAAGACAGAGGTCTAGATTTTTTAGAGTAGTTAAAATAACACGATTTACGTATTTTAACTGACTATTTTCTTTCTAAGTGAAACTCAAAATTAATTATTAATTATTTATTGAAAGTCATTTTTAAATTATCACTTTTGGTAAGATTTCACTGCCAAAAATAAATAATTCTCCACAAATCATTAATACCCTGTGTTAAAACATACAATTTATCATAATATAAATATTAAATAGAAATCTGAGTTTTTAATTTTAATAGATATTGAAAAAAAGGAACATAAACATGAAAAATCTAAGTTTTAAGAAAAAGTCAGATTTAAATGGCCATTAAGGTATGAAGTATTTTTAGAAAAAAATGATTAATTTGAATACTTATTTCTTTTATATATAAATATGTGTGACACAACGTTGGAAAGATAAAAGTTTGAACTATTTAATGATATAAAAAAGTAAAATCGATTTTTTAGTTGAATTTTGCTTTCCCTGTCCTCTTAAGTAGCAGTAAGTTTTTTTTTTTTTTTTTTCCAATTTAGTACAATTGTAAACATTTTTCACACAGTGTTGTAGTCGTAAAAAAATTAGAGGGTATACGCTAGAGGCAGAGGGTATAGGCTAAAGTCATGTATCGAGTTTTCGTTGTAGTTTTATTTGAGAAACAGGGTATACGGAGTATTTTTTAAAAATTCAGAAGGTATACGGCGTATACCCTCCACATCCCTGTTACACATTTTCTTTCTAGAAATTTGAATATGTGGTATTTTAAGTTCAGCTTTTTCTTTTCTACCAGAGGAATTGTTAGAGTGCAAATGAGGACCCCCCCCCCCCCCCCCCGCCGCCAGAAGCCAAGGGATGCACGCCATAAAATAAAGGTTTTAAGTAAATTGGGTTATAAGTTGAACATCAGTAGTAATGTACTGATTTAAAATATGAAACTGCTGCTTATTTAATAGTGGTCTTTGAACTGTTATTAAAAGGAAAGTGGACTACAATTTTTTTTTTTTAAATTTAAATAGAGATTATAGAGGTTACGAATTAAGTAGTTTACAGGGTTTAATTAGTTGACTTCTAGAATGCAGTACATAATTAGAAAATCCTTTTCTTTTTACCAGCAAACGAATAAAATTGTTTCCAGATAGACTACTTTGACACCAATAGATGGCGGCACTATTCATCTTAAAATTGAATGTTTAATTTCTAATCCAAAGAAAAATTCTTCTGGCATGAAATATTTAATGTTTTGGAAATGTATAAATTTTTATTCATTTTTGTTTGTGGTCGAAATGGTGAATAAATTACCTATCGAATTATAAGCTATCCTCTTTAAACAGGTTTTTATAACGGTAAGTTATTATGCAATCAAACTTTTTAAGACAGAATCGTATGGGACTGGGCAAAATTTCACTTTCAGCATGGTTATACCGTATTTTTTTAAATGGACTACAGAACATTATTTGCTAAATGAAACTCAATAAACAGTAAATAAAACTGAAGTAAACCTCTGTATAACGGAAACTTGGCTAAAATGAAAAATTTCATGGTTTCTGCGAAATAACACACATTCTAAGGTTAGAACAAGCATTTATTGAAACTTTCGTACTTAAATTTGACATTTTCTACACAGCAGCCCGCCTCTTGGATACGAAACTGGTTTGAATATAAATAAATAAATCATGTCTAATATACGTGGTTTTTGAAAGGGGGAATGAATTATATGGGTTTGTCCTTGAAAAGTTACATTTTATCTTTTAAATGGAACTTTTTAAATACAGAAATATGCAAAAAAATGGAAATTTTTCTGGAATTTACGGGGAAAAAAATTACATTAAAATACGTAAATGGCTGAATAGCCAGTACAACTTCCATATTTTAACGGATATTTTTTACAACGTATAAAGCTTTAAAAAAAAAAAAAGACGGTTGCCTATTGCCGAACATGCAGGTTGACCAAAGATGGATGCGATTCAGACGTTTGAAATGTCTTAAATTCAGATGCATACACGTGTCTTAAAAATTAAGACACTTTAAAATGTCTGAAAATTGAACACTCTATTTTCAGACACTTAAGTGTCTGAATTTCAGACATTTCAGTTTACAGTGTTTATACCATGATCTTAGTAAGACACTTAAGTGTCTTAATTTCAGACATCTATGGTGTCTGAAACTTCATATTCAGACACTTAAGTGTCTGAATTACTTTTTCAGTCACATATGTGTCTGAATTTTAGACGCCTTTATTTGCAGTGCATATCTATTGAACTGGGATTAATATGACGATGTTGCATTTTTTTCTTTTTTTATGGAAAGTCTAATTACAATAAAATGCATGCACTGAATGAAAAAGTATGATGTGTCATAACAGTAATGTCATTTATCACACGAAACATTTGCCCCTTTGGGGTGTAAGGTAAGGATACGCAACTTTAAAGTTTCATCGCATAAAAATATGTAAATTTAAATTTTATTCAGAAGATTTTTCTTTGTTTTTTGACACTTTGAATGCACTTCTCCTCCTTTTCACTTTTTTTTTTTTTTTTTTTTTTTTTTTTTGGTGAGGGCGTGGGGGGAGGGCACGTTGTAATTATGTGGGTTGCTTGTTTAAATTCCAACATTCTATTTTCGATTTGTTTTCAGATTCCTCATTTCCTCTCCCCAAGATATTCCTTTTCAGTGTCACATTCTGTCTCGGAATCAGTTCCTTTATTTCATGATTCTAAATCTAGCACTCAGTGGCGTAGCTAGAGAATTTCGTTTGGGGGGGTGTGGAGATCGAATTTACCGAATGTTCATAGTAAATTTTGTATTTTTTTAAATTTTGTATTTATTTGCATTTTGTATTTATTTGTATTTTGTATTTTTTCGCATTATTTTCTTTTGAGCGAGGGGGGGGGGGGGGGGATTAGACATTTATTTATTATTTCAGCAATATATAAATAAACAGACCAAAAAATTTTAACAAAAAACTAAATAATTTCAACCATTTAAAATTTTACAAACTGGGGCGAGCGAGGGTAGTAGAAATTATGAATGGAGGGAGTGAAGTAGATAACTGCTGATTTATTTATCGTATTGCAGAATTACGAATAAAGCAGAGGAAAAAAGTAATTTTAAAGACTTTAACCCTTAACTGATCAAGTGAGGGTTTTTCCACCCAAAAGAAATTTCAATTATGAAGAATTTTTTTTTTTTTTTTTTTTGCATTATTCACAGCAGATTTTCTTATTTTAATTCGCTACATTTTGTGGAGTGCACAAGACAAGAAATCAAATTTTGGGGTTGCATACACACCACCTCACCACGTTATTAAAAAAAAAATCACCGCATCACTTAAGGTTTAAACTTTTCGTGCTCGATACTTTAGTGAGGGGGGGAGGGGGCAAAGGTAAAAGCAGTAATTTGGGGTGAGTTGTGAAAAGGCAGATTTAGATTGATTATTCATTATTACAATAAAAATAAATTCAATAGAAAATATTTAAAAAATAATTCTTTTTTTCTTTTATTTATAACTCAAAGTTTGAAATTTGCAATACTTTTTAAATTTTAAGTTAGAAGTCTGTACGAGTAGAAATTTTCAGGCCCGGACCAGGCCGACCCATAGAAAAAAATTCGACTCGGCCCATTATAAAAATTAGGCCTGAACTCGGCCAGGACTGTCGAAAAAAATTATTGGCCTGGCCCGGCGTTATAGCAGCTAAAAGTGCAGCCTGAGACCATCCTGTCCCGGAAAAAAATGAAAATCTCGACCCAAGCCTGGGACGGCACGAGTGAATTTTTACAAAGCATTGATTTTTACGTCGATTTGGTTAAAAATTTGTCTGTACGAGGAATTCTGATCAAAAATACTTAATCTTAGCTTTCTTTCTTTCTTTTTTTTTCTTTTCTTTTTTTTTTTTTTTTGTAATCTTCACTTTTATAGAAATGCCGTAGGCTGCGATACATATTTTTTTTTAAAATAAATCTCTATTTGTTATATGCAAATGTTTTGATTATCATTAATTTTGTTAATCCATATTCCATGTATTGGAGAATTAAAAATCTAAAAATTGCTATACAGTAAAATCTTCTAAGACGGAATTGCACAGTAAAGTAAATAAAAAGAAAATTTCCCAGTTAAACTGATGGCGTTGAACTCACAGCCTATTCACACAAATTGTATATTATACTCTCATTTCAAAGAATAATGCCCCTCAAAAATAAATGAAGGGATTAGCCCGTGCTTCCCCCCTTTATACTTAACCAAAGAACCTCCAAATCTAATCAGGGAAGCTCCTTAACATAATAAACTGGTATACCAAATTTCAAGCAAATCAGATAATTCTGCATGAAAAAACCATTTCACTAAATTTAGGGGGGTATTAGCTCCCTTATTTCTCCCTTTATGCTGAACCAAGGAACCTTCAAATCTAATCAGAAAAGCTCCTTATCAGAATGAACCTAGAAAAAAAAAAAAAAAACTAAATTAGATAATTCTGCATGAAAACCTATTTATCTAAATTAAGGGGAGGGGCAATTGCACCCCTTTCCCCCTTTTATACTTAACCAATGAACCTCCAAATCAAATCAACGAA
Organism: Maratus speciosus; assembly: GCA_963932465.1. Classification (NCBI taxonomy): domain Eukaryota; kingdom Metazoa; phylum Arthropoda; class Arachnida; order Araneae; family Salticidae; genus Maratus; species Maratus speciosus. The sequence continues at coordinate 235,010,362 of OZ010788.1, forward strand.
GCCATATCGGAATAAAATGGTATATCAAATTTGAAGCAAATCGAATAATTCTGCATGAAAAACCCATTTATCTAAATTAAGGGGGGGGGGTCTATCCCCTGTTCCCCCTTTATACTTAACCAATAAACCTCCAAATCTAATCAAGGCAGCTCCTTTATATAATAAACCGGTATACGAAATTTGAGCAAATAGAATAACTTTGCATGGAAAAACCCAACTATCTAAATTAAGGGGGTAGGCGGTCTAGCCCCCTTTCTTCCCTTTATACTTAACTAATATGCCTCCAAATCTAATCAGGGAAGCTCCTTATCATAATAAACCGGTATACCAAATTTGGAGCAAATCGAATAATTCTGCATGAAAAACCCATTTATCTAAATTAAGGGAGGGCGTGGCTAGCTTCCTCTTCCCTTTATACTAAACTAATGAACCTTCAAATCTAATCAAAGCAGCTCTTTAACATAATATACCGGTATACCAAATTTGGTGCAAATCGAATAATTCTACATGAAAAACACATTTACCTAAATTAAGGGGGGGGTATCCCCCCTTTATAGATAAGTAATGAACTTCCAAATCTAATCAGGGAAGCTGCTTAACATAATTAACCGGTATACCAAATTTGGAGCAAATCGAATATTTTTGCATAAAAAACCCATTTCTCTAAATTAAGGGGGGGGGGGGGTCCTCCCTTTATATGTAACTAATGAACCTCCAAATCTAATCAAGGCAGCTCCTTAACATAATAAACCGGTATACCAAATTTGGAGCAATTGAATAATTCTACATGAAAAACCCATTTATCTAAATTAAGTGAGGGACTAGCCTCCTTTCCCCCTTTATCCTTAACCAATGAACCCCAAAAACTAATCAGGGAAGCGCCTCATCAGAAGGAACCTAGAAAAAAAAATGTGAAGCAAATCTGATATTTCTATCAAGAGTTATCGCGTTACGTACATACGTACATACAGAACCGGCCAGCACATAAGCTCTCAGGCTTTGATAGCCTGTGAGCTAAAAAATGCATTATTGACACGTTCCCTTTTTAGGTGCGTTCGTAATTATATAAATATGTAGCACCTATAGTCGTCGTTCAGTCCGTCTGTCCGTCCGTCCGCATATAACAGAGCAAAAACTACCCAACCGAAGGGTCTGAAATTTCGAATATATGATTGCTGCAAAATTTTGTCGAGCTATTTCGAATTTTATGAAAATCGGATGCGTAGTTTAATTACAGGGACAGTCAAAAGTTTTTCTTTACATTACAGCCAATGGGAAAAAATTATTGTAAGAGCATTTTAATGCTGTTACAGCCTTCCGACTGGTCTCAAATTTTAAATATATAATTATTGCAAAATTTTGTCGAGCCATTTCAAATTTTATGAAAATCGGAAGTATAGTTTAATTACAGGAAAGGTCAAAAGTTTTCCGTTACATTACAGGGAATGGGGAAGAAAATATTGAAGAGCATTTTAATGATGTTACAGACTATGCACTTATGAAGTGCAAAAAAAATATGCATTCAGTACAATATGGGGAGCAAAAATAATTATAAAACTAGTTATAGTACGAACGCACCTCATTTGCCACGTTTGACGAGCAATTTCCAACTTGTTAATAGGTGTAAATGTGTTTTATATTCTTTTCTCACATATTATTATATTAATTTTGCATGGATCAACACATTTTTCAGTTTAAAACAGGATTCCGTCATTGGCAGGTTCTTTTTCACACGTATTACTACATTTTAATTTAACTGTATTTCGCTACCAGGCCACGCTGAGACAAAGATTTTCATACGGGTTGGTTGAAAACCGGGACTGAAAATTTTGGCCTGTGAAGACTTGGAAGAATGAAACCAGTCCCGGCTCGGTACAGAAACATTAATTCGGCCTGATCAGGCCTAATTTATGTTTTGCCAAAATTATTTATTACTGACTCATTTAAGTAGACATTTTTTTTTAAATCCAGAAGCATGTAATCAGCAGGCATGAGGCATAAAGTGCTTTGAAATCAAATAGCACTTTTAAATTTTCTGATAAATGTATTACATATTAAGTTATAATCAATTGCTACCTTATAATGATCTTTTGCCGATTGTCACGTTTAAAAAAAAATCTGTTACAGACGTCAACTTTGGCACCATTTTCTGAAAGACCAGTTACCTTTATAGGAAAAAAGAGAAACGCTATTCATTTACGAATAAGAAAGAATATCTGCAAATTTCGTGCATTTAAAAATGAAAATTTCTTCACGAAAGTGTAAAAAAATATGCATGTTACGATTTCAGAACAGCTTTAAATAATTTTTAAAAACCACAAAATGTGGCTAATCAAAGCTGCACTTTATTTGTAGGATATTTTTTCTGTTGAATTTTTAAGCTGGAACTTGTAACATAGAAAGTTATCAAAATTGAAATAGTCAAATATCATGTTGAGCAATTGAGCATTAGTATAAAAAATTAAATATTGTTATTTTAATTTGCAATAATAAAAAACAGTGTTGAACACAAAGATTTTTTTTCGATGGAGAAGGGGAAGGGGAGAGAGGGTAGACAGGGTGGAAAATTATTTTATTTTCCGCAAAATTTATTTGCTTGCATTTTTTTGTGAGCTGTAGCGTTGATTCTGTTACACGAATTAGCCTGATTCAAGTCAAGGGATTTTTCTTTTAATTTACTTAAATTAAATTTGATATCCTTTCATTTCAGAAAACAAAGAAAAAAATTGCTTTCAGTTTTTGTAGCAGAAAGTAAATGTATGTCTCAAAACGCCAATTAGAAGAAAGATTAATGCACTTGTCTTTAGATATCAATACAACTGATGATTTTAAAATAAGTTCAAAAACATAAATAAAAAATATCTTTTCGAACTGAATGACAAGAACCAGTGTTGCAGTCGTAAAAAACAAAGGGTATACGCTAAAGTCATGAACATTCATGGATGCAGTATACGCTAATGCTTTATTTGAGAAGCAGAGCGTATACGGTGTATATCTCCGTATACCCTCCACTACCCCGTGACAAAAACAGATCCGGATCTTAAAATATATCGTCGGTTTATATTAGGTTACAAAGGAAAAATTCCAATATTTTATAGTTCTCTATCTTATTTTTCTTTTAAAGCGGTTCTCGAGCTTCCTACTGAACAACGCAAAATTTTCTGTCTCATTTTTAGGGTTCCGTACTTAAAAAGTAAAAACGGAACCATTATAAGATCACTCCTGTGTCTGTCCGTCTGTCTGTCTGTCACAGCCATTTTAATCGTAAACTATGGAACGTGGAAATTTCAAATTCGGGGAAGTAATAAAGACCATTGACCCACATATTTTCAGATTAATAAACATTCATAAATATATTTAGCAAAAAAGTAGAGGGGCTAATTATGCTACTTGAAAAAAAAATCTTTTCTTTGTATATCATGTGGGGTATCCCGTGAAAGCTTTTGTAACGCTGAACTCAAAAATAGATTCCTTTTAATTTTAGGTATTATATTTTCAAATATATTGTTGAAAATGTAGCGCAAAAATATGTTCCCCCCTATCTAATTCCGAATCTACTGAAACTAAAATTATGAAAAAATTAGAGGTAGTAGACGTTAATATAAAGCTTGCTGGAAAATTATATCGATTACCCTAGGTCACATAGTTTTTGAGTAATTAGCATTTTTCTGTTATACACAAATTTCGATTTACGGGCATTCAGAAAAATTGTTGAGCATCGCTGAATATACCTATCGTTGCAGAAGAATAAAAGCATTGTTGATAATGATTTTCGAAAAAAATCATCGGTAATTAGCTGAGATATTAACCCTTAAAGGTACGGTCAGTTTGGACATACACAAGGACAGGGCGGCGTACTCTATGCCCAGGGGTGCAGAATATGTCCGATCCGGCGATCTAGGATCGGGGGAAATTTTAACCCCCTGGGTAAATTTTTTAGAAACATACACAACTGATTTCGATTTTAACAACGAATTCCACAATTCCCTGAGATAGAACAATTTCAGTACAAATAAAAATATCCGTATGGCGACCTTCACAAAATCGATCTCAGAATAATATGTACCGTATATCAGGGGTGATTATGTTCCGAATTTTTCGAAAGTTTAAGACATTCGGTTAAAAAAAAAAAAAAAAAAAAAAAAAATCGGTCATTTGAAAATACGGAGATAAAAATACCGCAAATTTGCGCGAAGAATTACGGAGAAAACGCGAATTTCGTCACAAGATCGCAAAATAACCGCACATTTCGTCAGAACATCGCTAAAGAACCGCAAATTTCGTCAAAAGATCGCGAAAGAACCGCAAATTTCGTCAAAAGATCGCGAAAGAACCGCAGGTTTCTTCAAAAGATCGCGAAATAACCGCAGGTTTAGTCAAAAGATCGTGAAATGAACGCAAATTTTGTCAAAAGATCGCAAAACAACCACGATTTTCGTCCAAACATGGCGAAATAACCGCGATTTTCGTCAAAACAAGTCGAATAACCTTCTATTTCGTCAAAGAAAAGCGAAAAAACCGCAAATTTCGTCATAAGATCGCAAAATGAACGTAAATTTACTCAAAAGATCGCGAAATAAACACAAATTTTGTCAAAAGATTGCGAAACAACCGCGTATTTCGTCAAAAGGGGCGAAATAACCGCAAATTTCGTTAAAAGATCGCGAAAAATCTGCAAATTTCGTCAAAAGATCACGAAAGAATCGCAACTTTCGCCAAAAGATCACGAAAGAATCGCAAATTTCGTTAAAAGGTCGCAAAAAACTGCAAATTTCGTCAAAAGATCACGAAAGAACCGCAAATTTTGCCAAACGATCGCAAAACAACCGCGAATTTCATCAAATGGTGGCAAAACAACTGCGAATTTCGTCAAGAGGAAGGAGAAAGAACCGCAAATTTTGCCAAACGATCGCAAAACAACCGCGAATTTCATCAAATGATGGCAAAACAACTGCGAATTTCGTCAAGAGGAAGGAGAAATAACCGCAAATTTCGTCAAAAAAACGCGAATTGCGTCAAAAGATCTATGAAAAATACATACTATTGGGAGTGGATTTCCCCCACTCTGCTGTAAACTTTCAGAAAATTTGCTGTGAATTTTAGGAAATTTTTTTTCACCCAGAATCACCCCTGCCATATATACGCGCGCATAAGTTGAGAAATATTTGAAAAATAAATTTTCTATACCTACGGTAATACAGCACTTACCTATAACATACCGTAAAATTTTGGGGAAATTTTCGTGTGGATTGGGGGAAATGTCGGGAGTAGAAACATTTTTTGCACCCCTGTTGCCTAGTTAACGACTTTTAATGATATATATGTGTAATGTAATGTCCAGTAACAGTATAAAAGCAATAAACGTCAAATTGTTAAAAACATACTAATTTAAGGGGTCTCGGGACTCTAAAAAGTGGAAAAAATGAAAAAAAAGACCATTTTCAACATTTAATGCCTTAAAATGTATATGATTTTAAATCACAATTTTAATTGGAATGAAAGATATAAGTATGTTCTTTCGTTTCATGTATTTAAAAAATTGCGAGATACAGAATTAGTATTTATAGGGGGCTCGAAACTGTTAGACATTTGTCGAACAAAATATTGGCATAACAGTTTACGCGCAGGATTACAAAATAAATATTGCAATTAGAATGAAAATTTTGGTGCTTACTTATACTTCCGATTGTAATAATTTCCCTGAACTTAAATAAATTTGTATTTAAAGCATTTTTATATTTTTAATGCAATGCTGCATTTAGCTAGTACAAAATTTTGAAAATTTCAACAGTAAAATCACCTAAAAAAATATTTTTTTGAACAATAAAAAGGAAATTTTAGATTCAGTTTATACAGAATAACATGGAATATATGTTTTGAAAATTTCATGAAAAAATATTCAGAAGTTTTTGAGGTATCCTGCGCGTTATACCCAAAAACGCCATTTGGAAAATAATGACTTTAAAGTTTCGGAAACGCCGCTTCAGCTATTGCGCGGGTATAATTCTAAAAGCCAAAACTTCTGTTCTAATGGGAATTTCAAGGAAACAATTATATCAAAATATTCAGAAAAGATAGGAGTTTAACATCTAAAAAAAATAAAATTTCTTAAATTTTGAAGCTTTAAGAGTCCTGCGACCACTTAATCCTTTCCGGCACGGAGTAATTCTACTTACAAACTTATGAAATAATGAACTGACACCAGAATTTATAAAAGAATTTATTAGAAAATGCGAAATTGTTCATTTTCACGTACATGATAAAAGGAAAATTTTAATTAAATATTCTTGGTGCCATTTGTCTGTTTTGGAAATAAAATTAGGTGTCCATTTTTTAAGGGCATCGCCCTCGAAATATTTAATTAGAATGAATCGCATAAATACTGTGAGATTCGCGATAGTTTGCATTGATTGTATCTCTCAATACGCCTCGAGTGACTTTAAAAGTTAATTAAATACCTATCTGGAAAAACGCGGCACTGACCAAGGCGGCGTTGCAACTTTGAGACCTCAATTCGAAGCGCGCTTAGCACAATGCCCAATTTAAAATTTGTACAAAGGTTTTGTTTTAGATACACTGTAGAAATAAAGGTTATTACTACGCTGAATTTAGTTTCATGAAATGCCAAATGAAGTTTAACTATGCAATGCCTTTATTGTCAGTACCGAATTAAGTTCATCATAAACAGATTAGGATAATATTAAAAAAAGAGTTATACGAATAGCTATATTTGATATTGTTCCATATAGCTCTTTGAACTTTCATGGTATACCCGATTACACTTTTCTAATATATACAGTTATACCCAACCCCACGTTATATAGTTTTTTTTAAAAATCTTAGTATTCTTTTAGCAACTTTTTTTTTTTTTTTTTTTTTTTTTTTTTTTTTATAATACAATTACAAATTAATATATTTATTCTACGGAACCCTCTGTGCGCGAGTAATACTCGCACTTGACCGTTTATTAAGCATATTGGCAGGCCTGACTGTTGAAGCGGAATACAATTTTAACGAACTTGCTTTGATTTCTGTGAAATATAATATCATGATGAGAAGTGCTGGGAATTGCCACTTTTCATATTTAAACAACTATGAGGTAGACATTCCTTTATTCAGAATGCAATATATAGTATTTATACTGCGTCACTGGCCAAAATTCAGTCATTTTCAATGATATCATCACATCACATTTAATACAAACTAAATTAATATGAAACAAATCTTGCTAAAATATCTTCATTTACTGATAAAGTTGTGAATGAACATTCAGTTTCGGCTTGTAGTTGCACACCCAGAATATTTGACTGAATGTATTGTAATTTTGATGGAATAAATGGAGTGAGGTGTTGTTTCTTGTTCAAAATTTTTTTGTCTTAACCACATTATCTCTGTTGAAAGTTTGTTACAATTTTTTTAGGAACAATGTGTATGTTTACAATCTCTGAAAATAATCGCCCATTCGAAACACTGATGTAAGATGCATTTAAAAACTTCCTTGCTAAATCAATGACAGTAGAAAAGTTATTCTTGCTGAGTTGTTTGTTTTAGAATTAAATATATATATATATTCACTTGGATAACAATTCATCAGAAGAAGCTATGAAATATCAAACTTTTTTAATTAATAAAATTTTTAAATTATCTTCTTAAATACCCCAAACCAGCTTTTTTTCATGTATAACATTTACTTGTGAAAAGTTCTTGTTTATCAATATGTAAGTTTCTGCTTTAAATATTATGTAAATTATTTTAAAATTTAACATTTTAATGCCTCTAATCTTTGAAATATAAAAGTATTCGACCAGCCGAGTACTTGATATTTGGCCGAATAGTTACTACTCGGCTGGCCGAATATTCGGCATTCGGCCAAACAGTTAATTCGGCTAGCCGAATATTCGGTATACGGTTCGCCTGTAGGCCGAATATTCGGTAGAAAAGTTATTTTTGCTAAGTTGTTTGTTTTAGAATTAAAAAAAATATATTCACTTGGTTTAATTCCAGAAGAAGCCATGAAATATGAAACTTTTTTAATTAATAAAATTTTAAAATATTCGACCGAATAGTTACTGCTCGGCTAGCCGAATATTCGGTATTCGGTCAAAATCACTGTTCGGTACATCCTTAGTAGCTGATGTAATTTTATTACACCGTTTTAATTTTCTTTGATAAGAAAAAATTCCCGGTTTTCTCTTATTTTTGGCTTTGAAAAATAGACAATACAACAGTAAAGATCTGGCGACATCCTGTCCTCTGAAAAAACCGCGAAATATCCACCGTCCCCCCCCCCCCCCCCCTCCCGCCCTCCATAGTTTTCAGAGTCCAGCAAAACGAATTTTAACGAACAAGAAGACAGTCTGGCCTTCTAATTTCATTTACATTGGTCAAGGAGTGTACGCATTTACCCTCAGGGCATTTTTCTCCAGATTCCTTTCTTGAATAAAGCGAAGATATTCTCTACAGGGATACTGCATAAAAATAGGAAGGAGGTATATTTAATCTTCTAAGGGATACTGTATCATGGACATTTCCCTCCTCCCTCCCCTTCTTACATACATGGAATAGCTAAAAAGTGAAATTGCAATCGACTCCGAGCGAAAACAAATTACATAATGCAAAGAGAAAGGTTAGTTTCTAATCAGAAAATATTTAATAATTTTAAATATTTTTTGACATTGTTTTCTGTTTTGTAGTTTTAAAAATTCTTAAAAAAAAAAAAAAAAAAAAAAAAAGAGCCAAATGATACAGTGTTTGAACGAAAGTGAAATTACCGAATGTATATGAGTTTACCGAAGTGGGGGGGTGTCGCACCCCACCACACCCCCCCTGTAGCTACGTCCCTGCTAGCACTTCCTCTACTGTATTGTTTATCTTTACTGTCTATTCTGTATCATGGATAATCGCTTAAATTTGCTGTATTATTTTTAAGCGTCTTTCTGTTCTTGTGACATCGAGGCTTTATAAACATGCAGGGATGCAAGCGCTGCGCAACAAATGGCCCATTGCTACCACTAAAATTCAATACTATTCCTCACCTTACTTAATCACAGAATTTTTTAGATTTAAAAAGGTGAAGAATACTATTAACATTTAGTGATGAAACTCAACCATTTGTGGCGCAGTGCTTGCACCCCTGATCAAGATAAATCTTGATAAATAATCTAAACTACGATGAATGTACCACTTGAAACTTTTTTACTTGACAAAGAAATTTATTTTGAAACGCAAATGTAAGGGCTTTCAGATGTAAAAGAGAAAAAACTATTAAAACAACAACCGTTTAAATCTTACAACTCACAAGAATCCTCAACTTTTAGACACTGAGCAAATCGAAAACTTAATGGTGTTTTCAAATCCAAAAGGACTACTTTCTGGCATAAGTTTTAATTTATTTTTGTTCGAAAATGCTTGAAACTAGCTAGTATTGTTGTTCAGAACTATGTAATTGAGCTATTTTTTCCATTTTTTTTGCAAGCGCAATAGATCTTTAAGAAAATAGCATCAAAGTGGGCGTTTTGAATCGAATTTCCGCGCGAAGGAAGAAAGAGCCCTCAAGAACGGGCGAAAAACGTGTTTGTCACGTGATCGAAATCGCTTATAACTCAATAGGTAATTGATTGATCAAAAAATGGAAAAAACAGTTCAATTCCAAATAGCTTCCAGGGCCAGGCTTTCCAGTTTTATACCTTTCCGTTAAAAAATGAATTTGTAAATGTGTGAAAACGTTTTGAACTTGTTGAGCAGAGCATTTAAGAACAGCCTTCAATTTAATTCGTATCTTATCTTACTCAAATTAAATTAACCGCAAAATGTACATATTACCTATTTTTAAAACAAATAAATCAATAGTTAAAATAATCCACTAATTATTATAAATCGATAATACATATTTTGGGTACGATCGTTAATGCTTTATGTCTTGAATTTGTAATGAAATCGTGTTCGGCAATGTGAACTTCATTATTCTATTTCTTTGCCATTAAGGTCATTTTGACGATGAAAACCCTGTTCTTTTTTATTTTATTGATTATTTCCGTATTGATCTTTAGCAGCTGGTTTTTTACACGCGTGATATTTTAATATAAATACAACTAAATGTATTTTTTCCAGAAAATTGTGAGAGTTCCGTTGAACGATTTTCCTTGTGACAGTAAATGCTTTTCTTAACCTTTTGAACTTTTGATTACTGGCCAGGGCTGGTGATTACTGTTCTTACAATTCATATGTACAATATTCATATATACAATATATACAATTAACAAAAAAAAAAAATCTATGTGATGGATATCTCGTGAAAATATCCTAGTATAAAAGTACGGCAGAGATTATTTTCAAAAAGCAGTACGAATAGAATAAAAAATAGTTGTTGGGACGTACGGTCGTGGGAAAAAAGAGTAAGCACCCCTACTACCTCTGCGACTAATTACAATAGAAGGAAGATACTGGTACCAATAGGTTGGAAATAAAATGTACTTTTAAATGATGTAAGTAAAATTTGCTTAGGGGCCACCTACAAATCAAAACCAGATCAGACTTTGTGTTTTTAATGACAACACCCAATGTCGACAATATATAGGGTGTTTTAAATTAATATCGGGGTTTTAATGCTTTGTAGTATCTATTATATAAAACTTAAAATTATACTTAATACATAAAATGAAAGAGCAATTCAAACAGTTTGTTGGTACCTGTGCATGTGCATGCGCACGCAATGTTTTTTCCGTCATCCGTTAGCAAGCGCTAGTAGCAAAAATGGCGACTAGTGAACAGAAACCATTTTGTGTTCTGCAGTTTGCAAAGACCGAATCTGTAGTTACTGTGCAACGTGCGTTTCGGATTAAGTACAGATGTGACCCCCCAAGTGATAATAACACCCGTAGATGCTAGCATCAGTTTGAAAATACCGGCTTCTTTTGCAACAATTACCCCACAAATACTAATCAACGTTAGTGAAGAACTGAACTATTGACTTGATGTGTGCCGTGTGACGAAAATTGCTCACATTGAACACTTGTAAGCTTGTAGGTAAAACTGTTTGAGTTGCTCTTTCAATTTTTGTATTAATTATAATTTTAAGTTTTATGTAATAAATACTGCCAAGCGTTAAAACCCCAAAATTCATTTAGAAACACCCTGTATTTTAAATCTTCGGTTCAAGCAGTGCCTAGAAAGGAAACTTCAAGTCATTTGGATGATAAGTTTTGGAATTATAAACATTGAAAATTTAGAGCTTCTAATGTTAAATTACATTTTCATATTTTCATTAATATCTCCCGAAATTATAATCCTAATGTGATAATCTTTTGCGTGTTTATAATACTAAAAAACCCAAACATAAATACATTGAATTTGTAATTAAAAAAATTTTATAATATGAATTATGAAATTAATATTCGAAAAAAAATATGAATTGTGACCTATAATTTTTTTGATAGATTTATATTTATTATGTTCTGCTTTATCCGAATTTTTAATTCCAAATTTTTCTTCCAAGTAGTTTTCGAATTATGATTAAAAAACGTCAAAATGATCGTTTAAGGGGCCATCTATGATATGCAGAAAAGCATAATTTGAAAAAAATATATTTTACTTATTTAATTGAAACATTTATGCTGGCAATAGTCGACACATATTAAGCAAGTGAAATGATCATATTGACAAAAATACATTAAGGTTGTTCTCAAATCCAAAAGGGCAACTTTATGACATAAGTTTCAATTTATTTTTGTTCGGAAATGCATGAAACTAGCAGGTGTTGTTGTTCAGAAATTATGTAAGCGAACTGTTTTATCCTTTTTTTTTTTTTTTTTTTTTTTGCAAAGAAAGCAGAAAAACCAGTCAGCGAAGGGAGAAAATCGCTTATAGCTCAATGGGTAATTTATTTATCAAAAAATGGAAAATAAAGTTCGATTCCAAACCGCTTCCATAGTCAGGCCCTCCAATTTTGTATCTTACCGTTAAAAAATGAATTTATAAATGTGTCAAAACGTTTTGCGCTTGCTAAGCAGAGCAGTTGGGAACAGCCTTAATAGAAGTGACATAGTCATTCTGTAGCATTTCAACAATCGAGTACCGAACTTCATTTTGGATACACCCCCTAAAATATGCTCATTTCAAAATAATTAATTTCTCTGAAACTAATCGTACGAATTTCATGAAAATTTGTTTTTAGGCTAATTCAAGGATGTAGAATTTATATATGGCGCCAAATTTGGGCATTGCTACTGAATAAAACAAAGTTTGGATTCGTTTTGATATGTAGATGCCCCTTAAACAAATTTTACAAATATCATTTAAAAGTATAATTTATTTCCAATCGTCTGGTATCAGTAACTTTCTTCAGCAATAATTTGTCGCAGAGTTAGTAGGGTGTGTACTTTTTTAATTCCACAACTGTACGTTGTGCCAACTCCATGATCAAAATGTTGATTCTTCGAGAGCGTATAGGATAATTTTGACTCGTAGTTTCGCACTTTCATTTGCTTCATTTCATAATTATTTGCCCAAGGCCGACGTTTTAGATAAAATGATTTAGATTGTAAATGGTACCTGGCAAAACTTTGAAGAGGATTTCGTGTAACACATGATACCAATAAATCATATCCATTAAAGAAGCCAATGTCCGAATTTTTTTTATCCTACTAGCATTTAAAATTGTTATTCAAAACAAAAAATAATCCCCCCCCCCCCAAAAAAAAAAAAACAACAACATAGAATTGCTCCAGTTAAACTTACGTGAAGTAAAGGTGTATTTTATCATTATATAAATCGATCATTTTACTTTTGTCAAAAGTTTGTTACGGAGAGATACTGATTACATTTAATTCTGTTTTTACACAATCATTTTTTTAAAGTTTTTGCGGACATTTAACACCACTATTTTTATGTTAGTTTTCGCCTTATTTAATCGCAGAATTATGCTAATAAGTATGATACATTACCTATGATCGTGTAATAACAGAATTAGGTGTATTAGAAAAGACTGACTAAGTAAGCAACATTACAACTCAAATGAACATGCAAGTTTGGATTTAAGGATTTATATCTTCTGGGAGAAAATAATGTTATTCGAATTTCATTGTTGTAAACTAGGGGTGCACAACCTTTTTAAGAGAAGGGCCACTTACAAAAATGTTTGGGTTGTCGAAGGCCACATCAGTAACACAGAGAAATTTCTATATCGGGAAGGTAGGGGTGGGTGGGGGGATAATAAGTCTTTGTAGTTGATGAATAATTAGTTTTTATCAATAACAAAAATAAACAAACGGAAATAAATAATTGTATGCAGGAATGCAGGGTTTCTTTGCATCTGTATGAATAACAATACAACACTTTATAAAGATTAACAGTTCCTTCTTGTTAAATGGTAACTTGAAAAATTACACAACACTTCTAAATAATTGAACGTTATTGAAAATTATAAAAAAAAATTATTGAAGAATAACTTCATTTAAAATAAAAGGAAACTTATTTTTGAAATAACAAGGCATGATGGACTAATTATGCTGCTTTTTCTGCGGATTATTAACAAAACTTGTTTTTTTTTTCTTTTGTCAATCAAGTGCGACTGATTGACGAAATACGCCATTTTTTATCAACGACCGTTTGATAGATTTCGCGGTAATTTTCCATTGCCGATTGGCAAAATTTGCAATCTTTTCAACCAACCAATTTGCGATACCTCTCGATAAATTCACGAAATTCGTGATTTTTTTTTCAGCGATAAATTTTCAAAATTCGCGATTTTTTTCCACAACGGATCAACGAAAACTGCAATTTTTTCCGCCCCCGATCGAATTATTTTGCGATTTTTTTGTTCTGCGATCGATCTTCGAAATTTGCAAGTTTTTTCCATGAACGATTGACAAAATTCGCGAGTTTTTTTCATGAGTGATTGGCGAAATTTGCGATATTTTACGTCACGGATTGACAATATTTGCAATTTTTTTCTAACGATCAATCGACGAAACGTATTTTTTTTCTGATATACTTTGATGTAATTTGCGATTTTTTTCGCGCAATAAATTGGCGAAAATCGCGATTTTTTTATGCGCATAATAGATGAAATTTGCGATTTTTGCCTGCGATCAATGGATTTCTATTTCATGATATTTTTTATGACCGACACGCAAAATTAGTAATTTTTTCCAATGAGATATTCACGAAATTCACGAATTTTTGAGGAAATTCACGATTTTTTTTACGAGCGATTGACAGATTTCACAATATTTTGCGACTAATTGACAAAATTTGTAATTTTTTTTATATCAATTGTCGATATTCGCGATTTTTTCCGCGACAGATTGAAAAATTCGTGATTTTTTTCTCGCGATAAATTGACAAAATCGCGATCTTTCCCCAGGCGATCAAAAAAATGTGCCATTTTTTGTACCTCATCGACAAAATTGGCTATTTTTCTGTACTCGATTAACGAAATTCGCAATTGTTAACTGACTCTGACGAAATTTGCAATTTTCCCCAAGGCGAATTGACGAAATTTGCGATTTTTTTCCTGCAATAAGCTGGCGAAACTCACGATTTTTCCACTACCGATCAAGAAAGTTTGCAATTTTTCCTCAGCTCATCGATAAAATTCGCGATTTTACCTCGTCCGATCAACGAAATTTGCGATTCTTAATTGACTCTGAATAAATTTGTAATTTTTACGTGACAAATTGATGAAATTCGAGATCTTTTTCTCGCGATAAACTGACGAAACTCACGATTTTACCGCAGCCGATCTACAAAATTTCCAATTTTTCCGGACCTCATCGACAATATTTGCGATTTTTCTGTTCCCGGTTAACGAAATTTGAGATTTTCCCCCGCCGAATCGACAAAATGCGCGATATTTCCTCTCGTGATCAACAAAATTCGAAAATTTTCCGCGCCCGATAGACGAAATTTGTGATTCTTAACTGACTCTGACGAAATTTATAATTTTTCCCGCGGCAAATTGACAAAATTCCTATTTTTTCTCACGATAAACTGACAAAAGTAGCGATTTTTCCGCAGCCGATCAAGGATGACATAATCGACAAAATTTGCAATTTTTACCGCGAACGAACGAATCAACGAAATTCACGATTTTTAAGGGACTCTGACGAAATTTGCAATTTTTTTCAGCGGTAAATTGTCGAAATTCGCTATTTTTTCTTGCGATAAACTGACAAAACTCGCAATTTTTCGCCAGCCGATCAACGAAATGTGAGATTTTTCTGCGACTCATCGATAAAATTAGCGATTTTTCCGAACTCTATCAACGAAATTTGCGATTCTTAATTGGCTCTGGTGAAATTTTCAATTTCTTCCCGAGGCAAATTGACAAAATTCGCGATTTTTTCGGGCGACATATGGGCAAAAATTGCAATTTTTCAGTTGTAAGTTGACGAAATTATGTAAAAAAAACCCGAAGAAATTGTATAAATTGTGATCGCAGGCCACAAGTTACACCATGGCGGGCCACAGGTTGTGCATCCCTATTGTAAACTATCACAACATTGTTGTTTTTTTGTTTAACTGTGAAACCACTTTTAAATTTTACTTTTATTTTTAGTTTATTTTTTATTTTATTTTTAAACCTGGAAATTGCATTACTGTTGCTATTATTTTTATTATTGTATGTATTTTGTATTTTTTATTATTATTACTGTTATTATTCTTAATTATCTTGTCATTTTACAGCTGGATATGGGCGACGATCATTTTTCAAACATTTTAGAAATAAAACGTTTTCTACCAAGGAAGAAATTTTTAAGACTCTGGTACCAAAATGACGACAATGCAACGAAGTAAGAATTTTTCGTGTGGTCTACATTTATAATTAATATGAAATGTATCTATTCTATTTAAGTACCCAAAATAGTGTTGTGAAAGTGATAAAATTCATTATTATTATTATTATTATTATTATTATTATTATCATTTTTTAAATCTTAATAAATAGATTAAAATGAAGCATACATGTCAATATCTGTACTGACTAGTATTTTCTGAAATAAGTATTTATTATTGCAATAAAATTTATTTTAAAATAATTAACTTTCTTAGAAATATTAATTATTTTTTATAAATTACCTTCATTTTATATTTTTATTCTCTTTTTTTAGAGAAATATCTCTAGAACATACTCCCCTAGGCATCAGTAGCAGCTACGATTATAAGACCAATACGATTCGTAAGTGTGTATTTCACTGCAATATGCTCTAAATTAAATGAGGGTTTTTTGTTATAAATATATTTGTAATTAGAATTCATCTTTACTGATTTATATGTTCTTGGTGTACTATTTTTTTTTCATGGTATTAAAATGACACTCATTGACAGTAAATATCAGGAATTGTATAAAATTCCGAATAATTTGAAGGTTAACCTTAAACATATCAGTTTTGTTTGATGAAAATATGCACCTTTAGATAATGTATGTTTATTGTTGTATGTTTTTGCAGAATTTTTTCTTTAACTTTTTTTTAATGAAACTATAATTACTTTACTTGTAACAATGAATTAGAAATAAAATGGCATTTTAACAATAAAAATCAAATAACTTTATATAACACATATAGTCGTTGAGCCAGAAGCCAAAATTAGTGATTTTGGTTTCATCTCTGAGGACTTGATGATATATACCTTTTTGAATTCACAATGGTCCAACGAGTACATTTTATGATGATACTATGAAATTTGTGGTAGCTTATAGACGCCATATTGAAAAGATGAGCGCCATCTATCGCACATAGATACATATGATTATTTTGCCAGTATCACATAATTAAAGAGATTTCAATGACAAAATGGAAAGAACAAATATTGTTAAACATACAACGTTATACTGAGTATATATTTATTAAGATTTTATTTTAATATGATGCTTATCTTTACATTTAACTTTATGTTTATTAACATTTTCAATGGAATAAACAGTTCAAAAGACATTTGTGATGAAAGAAAACCGAAATCTTGTTTTGCATTTTAATGCATATTATTTTCAAGTTGTAAGACACAGCAGTTCAAGAAAAAATTAATACTGGTGAAACTATTGTACTTATTCTGTTAAGAATTAACCCCTTAGGGACCACGGGTGCATATATGCATTTTCGGAAACGTGTTTCCATCGCTTGTTTTGATACCACTAAGAAAGAAAAGTAAAATTTTCCTTATTTAATTAAGATATTTTCTTGATTGCTAAGCTAAATTTAATTGTTTGACAAAAAGTGGTGTCAACCGAGTAAAATTCAGGTGAAAGATGCTGGTCCCGAATGGGTTGATAAATAACAGAAATCTTAGTCTTCTTTACTGCCATCATCATCATCGGTTGGCATTCCTGTGTCCAAATAACTTCCATCGTCATATAACATTTCTATATTCTGCATATGCTCGTATATCAGAGGTTATTAAAAAGACACGCATATGCTGGCGAGACACATGTTCTTGAACAAGAACATGACATATCAGTTCCAAAAGAGCTTCAGGATCAGGAGGACTGCCATTCCACTGGGCCTCTACACAGCATTTTCCTTTACTATCTGTTCCAAAAATCCAACCATATTTATCTGGGGATAGAAGATCAGAATCAGCCTGTAATCACTTCATCCGTGGTTCCACAGACTCCTTTTTTAGAGAAAAAATATACACAATATAGCGCAATTCATTGATGTCTGAGTATTTGTGCTTTCCATAATAGAGATGGTATATTTACGACTTGAACTGTTTGTTTCCTCTGACATATCAGCTGCAGTGTCAAGCGCCTAAAGCGCATTTCGAAATTCAGTGTTGTGAATCATCATTTTCCCTTACCTGCAAAAGCACTTACTGTATCGCACACGACAGTGAATGTATTTCAGGTAATGCATTACATACCGCTTTACCTAGAAGTCCATGTATCCTACTCAAGTTGTACTTTACCCTGTCATTGGATCCATATTTTACAAATATTAATCCTTTCTAGATTTTCAAATCGTTTTCTAAAGAAAACAGTGTGATAACTGCCACATCAGTATCTATAAAGATAATAATAATATTTCTAAATCCAGACGCTAAAGCATGGTGTGCGCGAAATAAAAGTCGCGTATAACCTCTTCTTGGAAGCAGGTCTATTTAGAGGATTCTTCAACTAGTTATTTTGTGAATGTATAGCATTTTTCTTCGCAGATAACCTACATTATTCGTGTATTCAACTATTTCAGATAATGTTCATTTTGCCATTCTTGAGAAATTAAATGTATAAGTTCTTTCTTGTTCTCCTCATCAGATAGAAACTGCTTCCATTTTCGTACTGGGTGTCCAGGAGTATATAACTTTTATAGCATTACCAACAGTTCATATTTTTTGTTCATTTCATTTTATTGACACCTTCTGTGTGTATCAAATACAACATCTATTCTTTGAGAGGATGTAGAATCTTGTATTATTTTAGAAAACAGATTATTTGCTAGTTGTCCAAATGATTGTAACTCCTGCGGTAGCTTTTAACAAAGCATATTCCGTCAATTATATTAACAACACCATCATTTGCATTCTTTCAGCAGTCACAATTTTATCATAACATCCATCAGTTTGATTTTTTAGTTTTCGCATTAAACCATCAAGTGTTGCTAAGGACTATGGAAGAGGCCCTAGGTGGTAGGAAAAGACAGTTCTCATACCAAAACTTTTTCGCTCTGCAATGATTGTTATCTGAGCAAACAGATTTCTTTCTGCCTAGGCAACAAACTCTGATTTATTAAATTTTACACTTTGTTTCTTCTTAAAGTCAGAAAATGTCTTTAGCTTCTTTATCTTTGGAGGTTTGAAAAACCAGTCTGGCTTTGAGTCTTCAGGCAGATATTCTCTCTTGAAAGTTTGGTAAGCTTCTTCACCCATCTCATGAGCATTGACCATGTCTCCGATAATTTCTAGATTTGTCATTGCTCCAGTTTATTCTATTACCATGTCTGGATTTATCCAAATCATGTTCTGTAAATATGAGATATCATATCACGTTCATCTTTCTGGATCCTGCTTAAAGACAGATCTGGATGTAGAACTAATTTTGGTTCTTTCAAGAATCAGGTGAAGAAATGCTGCCCTGATATGAAAAATATCTGTCGATTGTGGCAGGTCTTTGACTGAACTTATTTGTACCTTTTGACCCGTGCATGACTTTACTTATTGTCTCTTATATCGCCCAATTAATTTAATAGTATGCAAAACAAAAAAAAAAAAAGCTTTCAATCATCCTGTTTATTGGCGGCCATTTTCCAATATGGCATCCATTAGCTACTCTGTTTTTGAATGTTTCATGGATAAATGTCATTCTGATGTTGTGGTGAATCCAAAAATGTGTGATTTATCAAGTCTGCTAACATGAAACCACAAGAGTCCCAGGCTCAACGACGGCGGCTATTTTCCAATATGGCGCCCATAACCTACCCTGCTTTTGAATGTATCATGGATAAATGACATGCTGTTGTTTTGGTGAATTAAAAAATGTATGATTTACCAAGTCCGCTGACATGAAACCACTCGAACTCCTGATTCAACGACGGCGGCCATTTTCCAATATGGCGCCCATAAGCTACCCTGGTTTCGAAAGTATCATGGATAAATGAGGTACTGTTGTTGTGGTGAATCCAAAAATATATAGTTTACCAAGTCCGCTGACATGAAACCACATGAGCCCCTGGCTCAACGACTAATATTTCAGTTTTAAACTGCTTTATACATAGAAATCGTAAACTCGAAGAATCTCTTACTTCAAATTTGGAACAACTAGTTTTATAGTATATTTTATATTTACTTGTCTGAACCTTACAATTTTACCTTTTCCAAAATTTGTATTTCGATTTTATGGAATAATTTTTGAATTGTTTAAAATAATTTTTGATCTAAAGACAGCTGTTTCTTATTCAAAGTAAAGGGTTATAATTAATAATAGTTGTCCGCAGTGCTTTTCTATGCATGTAATTTAAGAATAAATAAGTCTTCTAAAAGCAATGTTTTAAATATAGATTACATTAGCGCTATATTTATTAAAATTGTTATATGTGATTTCAACAGTAGTTCTTTGACTCTTTTTATTGCTGAAACTTTCTAGTAACGTTTGTGTTGAAGCAATATTCAATTCTAACGCATAAAGATTATAAAGATGGTATTAATGATAATAACCTATAAATCAATGGAAAAATTCTCGTGTTTCAAATCAAAATAATGTTTTCTCCCGTGTAGATTTATGCGAATCATTAAGTTCTAATTGTCTGTAAATATTTCAAATTTACATATATTTTACCCTCTTTTTCTCAGAAAAATACTAAACAAATAAATAAAGTTTGACTAATATATTTTTAATATAAGGAGGGAGAGGTAAAAAAAGAAAAATAAGACATACATTCATTCTGACGTAGTTTTAGTAACAAGATAGAATTTTTGCTAAATATTTTAGAAGTTTCTTCTTTTAAAATCTTAAAGTAAATTTACATATAAAATTAAATTTACCCAAATACGAAACGGAATTTAAAGTTTAAAAGTATTTCCTGGGCCGGTGCAAGATTTCCTTTGACGGAAGGGAGAAGTGAAAAGTGCATATACTTTGAGCCTCGAAAAACAATTAAATCCGGAAGAAAGAACTAATAAAACTTTCAAAAATATTAACGCAAGTTTATCAAGTCCATAGGCATAACGGGTACTCGTTCTCCTTCCTAAATAAGGGGCGCTTTATTTACTAATATTTGGAAGTGGATTTAGATCTGTTTACATATTATATCCAGTCTTTGTACATTTTAGTGAAGTAAAAATAATGCATATATATACAGTAATGTCCACTAGTGACCATACACAGTAGTACAGTAGAGTCCCGATTATCCGAGTCCTACTTAACCGAGTTATTTTCTTCTGATGGACTGGTGGCTTATATTATTATGAAACAGCCATTATAAATGAAGTGTTAGGTGAAGATGAAAGAGCAATCGTAAAAAGTTAGAACTCTGATTTTCTGGTCAGAATGAGGGGAGGGAGGCCACAATTTTTTTTTCCAAAAAAAAAAAAAAAAATGTGATGGACTAGTATTTTGCATACAATTCTGCCAAAAATTCAAATTTCAATTTTTTTCTTAAATCCTTCGTTCAATCACGAGCTGTTTTTACCTACTAGCAGAAAAAAATGTGTTTTTTAATTTCAGATAAAACTATCATGAGTTATCCTGACTCGCACGAGGACACTTTTTCTTTTTAGGGGGGGGGGGGGGGGATTCTCCGGAAACCAGATCAAACTGGCTGAGTTTTCCAAAATTTTTAATGAAAATTTTTATAAATATTGTTTAAATGTTGCTCTTTTATATGCTTAAAGTTTTGAATAAAATAATTTATATATTATATTTATATAAAAAATAGAGAAAATATGCCCTTTTTTAAACCTTCGAAACCCATGTAACCCCTCCATCATGGTTTCAGTTAAAACAGCTTTAAAACTTGGTTCATTCCATGGAAAAGATTTTAAGGCTGTTATCAATTCTAAAAGGCACCCAAAATAAGAATTAACTGATTTGGGGATAATTTTTGTACAGCTAATTTTCCCCATACGTTTTCTACATTTTCCAATATTTTTCTTGGCAACTACTATTATAATAGAAATATCCTCCAAACGATTGTTTCATTATTACACACATTCTGGATTAAACTTACTTTGCACTAATACATTCTTTTATATGGCATTACTTCAAGTGTTGTTATAAACTGTCAAACTTTAGAAATCGACTTTTTCCAAAAGATTTTTATACTTTTAGCCACTAGTGTACAACGGCATACCTAAATTATTGTTTTTCATCAATTAATTGTTATTGTGTAGTAATAATAAACTAGAAAATACTATTATTTACTTAGTGTTATTTCTTGTCTCATTGTTTACTATTTAGACGTGGACTTAGGCCTTTTGAGACCTCCAGTCTTTGTACAGTCTAATGAAGTCCCTAAGTAAGTATATTTGATTAAGGTTATTTATAAACAAGAAAGAAAAAATTATGCATCAAGCATAGATTATGAAACACTTTCCAACACAATTAGAATACTGTAACAAAACTTTCCCGTTTAATAAGGTGAAATAGGATGTCTAACTGAACTATTTGGAAACGCACAACACAGTTGAAAATCCAATTTCAGAAATTCCCCTTTACAGTCAGAAAATTATCCGAATTCTTTCAGCAGCCCTGTGTATGACATATAGATTTGTATCTATAAACTGCGTGCATGCCAAAATTTAGTTCAGTTAGGATATACATACCACAATTGAAAATTCCCCTTCAGCAATTTCCGCTAATAAGGAGAGTGGCACCCTGTATACAAGGTGTAGAATTTATACACATCGAGTAACATGCAAAAACATAGTTAAATTTAAAAGCGCATACAGAAATTGAAAACGCACTTCCAGCAATTATTGCTCAAAGGCAGTACTGTAACCGATTTATTTTGTGTATCCCTGTAAACGAACAATAAATGCTATGAACGCTCTGTTCTATATAGTACTCATCTTGTAGTGAAGTTCAGTGATATGTATCAATTTCAATATGCTTGAAATTGCGTTAAATCATTAAAACACACTGCAAGCAATTTTTCCCCATTGACCATAATGAACTGAATTCTTTTAAGTGCCCCTGTAAATGAACTGATAATGCAACATACGTTAGATTCAATAGCAAACATGCCATGGTAAACATCATTAACATATATTAATTTCATGAAAATCTGAGTATATTTACTCGAATTAGAGCATGGACAGACAGACAAACGAACAAACCAACCGAATTCATAAACACTTTTCAACTATGTTTGAAAGCGTTAAAAAGCTACAATGAAATATATATTTTTATTCATATACAGTCGAACTCGGTTAATACGGGGGGATTTATAAAAGTCCTCGTATTAATCATTACTCGTAATACCCGTGAAGATAATAAAAATCTTTAAAAACGATCACACAATTAAAGATGTTACACTATTTTAAACATATTTAAAATTATATATATCATATCACTGAGGTGTAATACAAGCGCTTACTGTAGAATCTGGTGTGCATATAATTTATCGTTCATTTACAGGACTTACAAAAGTATTTTTCCACAGTGCTGCCAAAGAATAATAATTGCTGGTAGTGTTTTTCAGTTATAGTACGCGTTTTAAAATTTAGCATTTTTTGGCATATTACTTTGTGTGTGTATAAGTTCTATAGATCATACGCAGGGATACACAAAGGATATAGAGTACATTTCCCTTTATTGACGAAAATTGCTAAAAACTGATGTTTTTCCAACTATTGATATACGGTATTATGAATGTGTTGAAAAGTGTTACATAATCTATGCTGGACTCATGTTTTTTCGTTCTTGTTTTCTTTCGTTCTTTCAAGATCACGTTTCTTTGTATTTTCTTTCTTGGATGGAGAGTTGGGAGTGGCCTTGAAAGTTGGAATTCTGCCTGCTAAAACTTATAAATTATTACATGTAGGCAGGCAATTGCAATGTAGAAATAGTATTATCGCTGAGAAAGAACAGTGTCCAATAAGAAAGGGATTTCTTTCATAATTCTACCCTACTTTTGGTCGAAAATCACACTGGAATGAACAGACTCGTACTAACCGTTATCCTGCTTTTAAAGCTAGTAAAAAGAGTGAAAATCGTAGTGCAGTTTGAATCAGGAGTCTGCAACCTTTTTTGACTGCGGGTCACAATCAACCAAAATGTGTGTATCAAGAAGCTGTTTCGGGTTAGCGGTATTTTCATTTTAAAAGTCTTTTTCGGTGAATAATAAGATAAATTTTATTGAGAAAATAATTACAATACGCTTTTTTAAATTTTAAACATAAAAATTATAATTGTAATTATTATAAAAAGGAACATAACTGAATGAACTTTACTTTTCTCTTCGATATCAATGGCTCCCCTGATGCTGAACTTGTGACGCCAATGCAGTCAAGTCTGTCAAGTTATGGTTAGTAGTCTTAAGACAAGCATTTGAATTTTTTGTATTTAAGCTGCTCCTGTTCGTACTTAAACTATTCTTAATGCTTCGCTATTCTTGCGATACTGGACAAGTGCTGCAACTAAGAGTAAACTAAAACTGAGAGGACTGAGGCTCCTAACCTCCAAATTGTAGAAGTAGCTCAAGCCGGCTATTGATACAACAAAAGAAGGCAATTGGACGCTGCCTTCCGCCGCTCCTTCGTTCATCCAATCGCTGCATTCGTTATGCAAGTTCGTTACTGCAACTTTGTAATCAAACAAAAATGTGTTACTATTTATTTTCAGTTTATTTTTTATGTATTCTTCAAGTGTTCGTTTCATATTTGTGTTTTACAATTTATTTTTATATATTGTACTGTTTTTCGGAACTCAAGTGGATCACTTCAAGTTATGAAATACGTCACTCGGTGACCCGCGGGTTATACGTTCCCAACCCTGGTTTAAATGATAAACTCGCAAATTCCTCGTTTTAACCGTTCTCGTATTAAACGAGTTCAATGGTAGAACTGTAAATCTCTAAAGTTTAAGACTTCATATGCAGTAAATACCAGTCTTTCAAACATATTTTCTTTTATGTTTATAACTTTAGAGTTTACTGATTTTGCGCTATTTTTCCGGTTACATGGGATATTTATTTGATGTGAAACTGATGGTCTTTAAGTTTAGTAGAGTGTTGAAAACTTTTTAAAAAAATGATAAACGAAAAGAAGTAATAGACTGCATAGGCATGCAGCTAATTTTTTTCAATATTTACTAAAATTTTTTATTTTAAAAAATATTTTCATGGATATTGTTTATATAAATATTAGATTCAATGCACAAAATTGTACAAAAAAAGGGTATATTTTTATTTTGATAATCATGTTTTTTTTTTTCCTTGCAGATTTCTTACATATGCATTTTTATCCATTTTAGCCCGTGGATTAGGGCATGCTTTTGATATTACAGGTAATCAAAACTTATGTAAGCTTTTATCATTCTGGAAGCTTAATTTTTCCGCATTTAATGAGATAAAAATAACCTAATTTAAATGAATCAATTTTAGTCAAATATGATGCTTTAAAACAATTTCAAAAATTTCAACTGGCGAGAAAATATTAAGTGATGGAATGAAGTTTTGATATACAGTCGTGGGGAAAGAAAAGTAAACACCCCCTACTAACTCCTCAACAAATTAGCGTAGAAGAAAGTTACTGGTACCGAACGATTGGAAATAAAATCTACTTTTTAATGATGTGCATAAAATTTGCGCAGATGGCCATCTACATATTAAAACGAACCATAGCTTTGTTTTTTTGTTTTTTTTTTTTTTTTCAATAGCAGTACACAATTCTGACAACACAAATGAACTCTACACCCTTCAATTAGCCTAAAAACAATTTTTTTATGCAATTCGTACCATAAGTTTCCGAGAAATTTATTATTTTAAAACGAGCGTATTTTAAGGGGTGTATCCAAATTGAAATTCCGTACTCGATTGTTAACCGAGAGATCCCCCTTCTTGATCAAGGCACCTTAAGCACCACTCAAGCAGCCAATGAAGCTTGCTAGATTACACGACAGCAGAAGAAATTTCAAAATATCTAGTCGTTTCTATCACAGACGGCCCCTTAAAACATCCTTTTGCCGTTCTTTAAGCATAATTTGAAAACTATTTGGAAGAAAAATGAAATTTTGGATTTCCATAAAACAGGACTTAATAAAACTAAATCCATCAAAAAAATTGTAGGTTGCAATTCATATTTTTTTCGAATATTAATTTCATAATTCATATCATAAAATTATAAAAATTGCAAATTCAACATATTTATGTTTGGGTGTATTAGATTATTGCTACATAAAAAATTAGCGCATTAGGAGCATAATTTCAGGAGATATAAATAAAAATATGAAAATCTAATTTAACAT
Organism: Maratus speciosus; assembly: GCA_963932465.1. Lineage (NCBI taxonomy): Eukaryota > Metazoa > Arthropoda > Arachnida > Araneae > Salticidae > Maratus > Maratus speciosus. The sequence goes on from OZ010788.1 coordinate 235,036,256, forward strand.
TAGAAGCACTAAATTTTGAATGTTTATAATTCACAAACTTATTATTCAAATGACTTGAAATTTGGTGTCTAGGCATAGTTTTAACGGAAGATTTGAAATATCTGGTTAAAATTGGGTATTACCGTTGAAAAAAATGAAGTTTGGATTCGTTTTAATATATAGATGGCCCCTTAAGCAAATTTTATATACATCATTTAAAAGTAGACTTTATTTAAAATCGTTCGGTACCAGTAACTTTCGTCTACGATAATTTGTTGAGGAGTTAGTGGGGGTGTTTACTTTTTTTCCCACGACTGTACCTAGTTCCTTTTTTTTGTTGTTGTTGTTGTTCCATCTGTTCTATTGGTTTATGGATTATGCACTTTAACTCCTTAAAATATTTTTGAATTTGCATATTGACTTATTTTCAATATTTGTGAATTTATCTTGATGTTTTTTGTCTTTTTAATATCTTAATTCTTACACTATCTTAAATTGATTTAATGGATTTTTATTTTGTTGGAGGATTGCTCCTTTGATGGATTCATTTTTTACAGTATAATTTTATTATTTGCTTCAGTATTTTACCACTTTTTAGCTCACAGGCTATCAAAGCCTGAGAGATAACGTACCCACAGGTTCTGTATGTATGTACGTATGTATGTATGCAACGCGATAACTCTTGATAGAAATATCCGATTTGCTTCAAATATTGTAAATAGGTTCATGTTGATAAGGCGCTTCCCTGATTAGCTTTGGAGGTTCATTGGTTAAGTATAAAGGGGGGATCGGTTAAATTTAAATCCCCCCCCCCCCAATTTAGATAAATGGGTTTTCATGCAAAATTATCAATTTGCTTCAAATTTGGTATACAGGTTTATTCTGATAAGACACTTCCCTGATTAGATTTGGAGGTTCGTTGGTTAAGCATAAAGGGGAGAAATGGGGTACCTAATCCCCGTCCTTAATTTAGCTAAATGGGTTTTTTAAGCAAAGTTATCCGATTTGCTTCAAATTTGGTATACAGGTTTATTCTGATAAGGCGCTTCCCTGATTAGATTTGGAGGTTCATTGGTTAAGTATATAAGGGGAAAACGGGTGGGGGGGGATATCCCCCTTTAATTCAGCTAAATGGGTATTTCATGCAGAATAAGAGTATAACGTACAATTAGTGGGAATAGCGTGTGAGCTCAATACCATCAGTTTAACTGGGCACTTTTGTTTTCATTTTTCACATGTAATCTCCTTTTAAACACACACACACGTGTATTCTTTTATGTTTGCCTTTGCCAAAATGGAAGTGTAAGATGAGAGAAAATGGGTAGGAAAAGTACCATTTTTTAATTCACCACTCATTTTAGCTTTTCGAAAAGTCTTGGTTCCCTGATATTACAAAAACGTTTACGAAAATTATTTGTAATTCCCAGTAGAATTCCCAGTTGTAAATAAGTCCAAAGAGTTTTCTCTTATTTCTAAGAAGCATGGGAAAGAAACTACAGGAGGTTTATTGAGCTGTTTTCTAAAATGAAAAGACCGCATCTTTTGCTCTGTTTAATAGATCAGTTTCAACTCACGTCACACTTTAGCAACCAACTTGACAACCTTTGCTAGCCTATCGGTTTTTCCACACTTTGATTGGTTAAGCGATAAATTTGGCTAAAAAATCGGGGATGTTGGTTGGTTAGTGAAAATTGGTGGGCATGTGGTCACGTGGTTTAAACTGATCTATTTACTCGAGACAGAAAAAAAAAACTGTTACGGTTTTCTTTTTTTTTTTTTTCTTTTTTTTTTTTTTTTCTTGTATCAGTAGTTCCTAATCCTCTAAAATAGAAAATGTCCGCCTGTTTGTGTAGCGATTAGAGGGATGACTACTTTTCAAGTAATGCCGAGATGAAATCCCGATCAGATCAGGCATGATTGTCTATATTGTGTCGAATTCCGGCAGTTTCCGGACTGTTTATTTTTAGTGTGCAAAAGATGACCTTAGAGCCCCAAACCAATCAACTAAGAGTGCATCTAAAACGAGAAGAAACTGTACGGTACATGCTATTTTATCGCACGATTAGAATACTTTAAAGATGTGACACTATTGAAAAAGAAAGTACTACTCGTATTTGAGATATAATTAAAATTGTTATTCATTGTTATATGCTTTGTTTTCTCGATTACAGGTAGCCATTATGATGCTGACGTTCAATATCATGAGCACTCATTCTGGCCAAGAGTTATTGAAGAAAAATATGACGGTTTCTCTACATGCCTTTTGATGAAAGCAGACAACTTAAATAAAGATAATTATGTGAATGTACGTAAGTTTTATATTTATTTCGCCCTAAGAAAGGAAAATTTTAAATATTTTTATGCGATGAAACTTTACGTTATGTGTGGACAGGGGGAGGGGATGGCCCTTGTGAACCACGATTTTACTCTTCTGACATACCATACTTTTTCTTTCAGTGCATTTTATTATAATTTGATTTTTCCCAAAGAAAAAAATGCATCGTTATTGAAAGCCATTATTTCCAAATTCAGAGATATGATCAGTAACCAAACTAACCAATCTACTAAATGCTGTTTAAAATTTTACATTCTGAAGTGTTGCAATTCTGTAAAATGTGTAGGACAACAGAAGAAAAACTTCTCCTTTCTCCTCAAAAAAAAAAAAAAAAAAAAAAAAGGCTATGAGCTTGCATTTTTTAAGCTGAAGCCAATGGATATAGTAAGCAAGATAGTGTCAATGGATGTAATAAGTAAATGAAAAGGATCATGCCCGCATTGCTTTTCCCAGACGAGGGCAAATATTGAGAACTTACATTTCACCCCCCTCCCCCACCCCCCAGAATGATTAGGAGCGAAATTATAGAAAATCTTCGATTTTCCTCTTTTTTGTTGTTGCTTGTTTGTTGTTGTTGTTTGTTTTTGTTGATGTTTTTGGAGTAGGGGGATACAAAGTGAAATATCGTACCCTTATTAAAATATACATATCATTTGCCAATGGCTGATACAGTGCTATTTCTGAAAACCCAACTCAGTTTTTAAATATATTCTTGTATCCTTCCAATTTTAGTTTAAACCCTTGAGGGGCACCGGTATATATTATATACCACCTACGATTAATGAAGTTTTACACCAGAAAAAAATTTTTAAATTTTACTTTTCTAACTTTGGTGGAAAAAAGCCGTAAAATTGCTTTTACTTATTTTGAAATAGAATTTTTCAAAGATTCCGGTGGGAATTCAGCATTTCACAAACGTAATTGCTTGCCCCTCAAGGGGTTAACAGTTAATTTTTAAGCTATGGCTAGATTTAGACATGTTCTTACGCCAGTAAAATTTTGGATGAAATTCAGAATTTCGAGCGGAAAGACCTTCCTTATAAGAAACTGTGATCATAGAAAACATTTGTTTGTTATCAAAATAAATTCATACATATAGACGGGAGGCGGCAGCACAGACAATCACCTCATCGAGTTCACGGCTAAAATTCCAGAATTAGTTTTAGTTAAAACTCGATTCGCATATTAATGCGCAATCGGTCCGCCAAGTCATATATTGCTGGAAAACACCTGGAAATCCAATTTTAGCGGTTGACTCGTAGGTTTATCATTGCGTTTTCCTGCACCCAAAGGTATGAAAACATGGAGGACTGAGAGCAGGAAAACACAATATTAAACCTACGAGTCAACCGCTAAAATCGAGTTTTCACGTGTTTCCACCAAGATATGACTTGGCAGACCAATTTCGTTTTAATATGCGAATCGAGATTCAACTAATTCTGGAATTTCTGCCGTGAACTCGATGAGGGGATTGTCTGTGATGTCGCCTCCCGGTCTAATATGTAAGCAAAATAAAGGTTTAAGTTTGCGTGTTTTTATTTTTAATGTATAGTAAAGTGGGGACAGACGCCGCAGAGATTGTGTAGGCGACACTAGCGTTCTCTAGACCAATTTTAGAAGTTCGTAGTGTTCCTCTGTGCTTTGTGATGTGTTGTATGAGTTTCCACCACTTCATTGTCAATATTTACACATTTATGCCAGTTTTTATGGCTCGAACCTGCGTGGTAAGTTGCTAAAATTATTCTAATGAAGTTTTATTACATATTTTAAGAAAAATAAACAGAAATTTCATCCCAAAATCGATTGCAACTATAGACTAGGTCCTCGTAGAATACAGACATGTGCTTGCCTTTCTCTCGCGTCGCTCACATGACACAAAATGGCTGCGCGGCATCTTACCCGCCACTATGGGACAGATGCCGCACTGACGTTGAGGGACAGATGCCGCAATATATATTTTTGTTTTTCGGTTCAATAAATTCATCACTGCGATTTAAGTAGAACTTACATTTAAATGAGTGTATATTAGCGCATTCTGCTACTTATCAAAATATTCTCAACAACAATGTTGGTTCACCATGTGTGAATAAGGAAAACGTAGGCCGTTTACAATTCTCACCATCTAAACTGTTAAACAAAATACCTCCTACCCCAATGGTCAAAAGGCCTATACAGCCAAGTAAGAGAAAGTAAAAGGATGCAAATATTACAAGCACATAGTTTATAAACAATAAAAAAAAGAAGGAAATGAAAAATAAAATAAACTAGATAGCGTCAAAGAACGACAACTTCGCGCAAGTAAAATGTGTAAAAAAAGGAAGGGAAAGATCAATTGAAATCGCCTTACTTGAGGAAAAATCTAAAATATGAGTCATCTTCCGACAATAGGTAAATTGTTCCTCTGATGGATTCTGATGGCAGAACTGGATTGGAATTTGATGACTCTGCATATGTTGAGTGGCTGGAGTCTTATCAAGGAGCAAAATCTAAAGCGGACAGGATTCAGTTCATCAAATTCAATCGATAGCTGTATGAAACTTTACTTTTGAAACGGGTAGTGTGGTGTGATTGTGGGCGAATGGAAATACAAAATCAAAGAATGATAAGAAAGGCCAAAAATAAACAGACTAGGGCCTAAATAGAATAGAACTAATACTTACATTAAGAGCAAACTGCAATGTTTGCCTGAATGTAAATCAGTGATTTATATCTTTTTTGGAATTATGCTGTCTATTGTTTCCAGTAATTATGCTATCCATTCATGTAAATTTAAATGATTTTCTTTTCATTTTCACTTTTTGTCTTAAGTTTTGTTTATAGAGATTAAACTTTTGCATTTTCGTTAAACTTTTCACAATTTAGTGATATATACAATTTTTGTAAGTTTACTGTTATTTATTTTCGTTTTAAGTAGTTTGAGAAAATAAAAATGTGATTTGCTTGAAAAAAAAATAAACAGCCTAGCATTTTTCTCCATGCGGCATCTGTCCCACACCCCATGCGGCATCTTATCCATCACATAAAAAATGATGTTAAAAAAGGACCTGTGGGAAAATAATTTTGCCTACTTTATTTAGAAGTCCTTAACTTGTTTAACATAGAAAATAGATTCTAAAGGGTTTGATCAATGATTTCTGGTACTTAGTTTGTTGTTTTTTGCTTTATTGTGCATTTTACAAGAAGAAAATAAAAACTGCGGCATCTGTCCCCACTTTACTATAATATTTAAATTTAATAAAATAGATGAAAGAGTTTCTTTTCGATGACGTTTACAATTTTTGATGCAATCTGCTATTTCTCATTAATTTAAATCTAAGTGACTGAAATCGTGAAACATATTTTAACTCTCGATCTCTTGCGAAGTATAAAAATAAATAATTAATAATGATAATTATAAATAGCAGATGTGTTTATGACATTTATGACATGTTATTTTGTTTCTTTTAGGTCAATGATACAAGAGTTTTGAATAATATCATGGCTGATATGACGGGCTTCGCCGTTTCCTATGAAGTAAGTGTGATATCTAAATTACAAAAAGCAATTTATTATAATAATTATAATAAAACACGAAAAAATATGCATTATGACTTTCTTCTATCTTTACAAGATGAAAGTATTGGTATTGGATTCGTGAAATTTTTTGAATTCCGGTTTTTGACGGATTTACACGTTTTAGCTGTCAGAGATACCGAAAAACATGTTTTTATAAAATGTCTGTCTGTGTGTGACACACATTTTGTGGGCGCTCTATCTCAAGAACTAATGAACGGAATTTAATAAAGCTTTATATTCAGTTAGTTCGTGATATAAATTGGTGCTGAATATTTTTTGGTGTAAATCGTCTAGCAGGTGGCGCTGTTATGCTGCATTTTTCGTGATATCTACAATAGCTATAACTCAAGAACTAAAGCACGGATTTTCAGAGAACTTCGTATTAAGTTAATCCTTGATATAATTTGGTGCTGATAGCTTTTTTGGTGTAAATTGCCCAATGGGTGGCGCTGCTATGCTGCATTATGCATGATTATCGCAATAGCTCTATCTCTAAAACTAATGCACGAATTTTCATCAAACTTCAGATTCAGTTAGTCCCGGATATAAAGTAGTGCTGTTTAGTTTTTGATTTAAATGTCTCAATAGGTGGCGCTACTATGCTGCATTTTTCACGATTTCCGCAACAGCTGCATCTCGAGCAATATTCATCAACCTTTAGATTCAGTTAGTTCCTGATATAAATTGATCCTGATAATTTTTTGGTGTAAATTGCCAACAGGGGCCACTGCTACTCAGAACTTTTCACGATTTCCGCAATAGCTCTGTTTCAAAAACTAATGCCCGGATTTTCATCAAACTTAAAATTCAATTAGAAGTTTACATAAGTTGTTGCTGGTTGGCATAAGTTGTTGATTTTGGTGTAAATCACCTAACCGGTAGCGCTGCTATGCTGCCTTTTTCAGGACGTATTAACGTATATGAGATAGAAGAAAGTTTTGGGATTGTCACATCCGGCTAGGGTTTTTTTTTTCTGGATTTGTAAATATTTATTTGAATAATTTATACATAGTTCACTGCTACATAAAATTAAAACCAGTCCTGAACATTCAAGTCCATTTCCTTTAGTTCAATAATTTAAAAGTCAAATTCATAATTTCCATTAGAATCATAAACTTCATTTTGGCAGAAATTGAACACTTTATTTATTATAGATTATTATAATATGAATGCAATCTTGTATGAAGATTTAGTTTTGCCCCAATGTCAAAGTATATCGCATAAATCATATGCATTGTAACGTAAAATTTAAATTCTCCCTCTAATGGCTGTTTTTGAAACAAAATATTTTTAAATATATTTAATATTAAAATAGTGATTTCGTCTCACTGCATAAAAAGGGCTCGAAACATCTAGGACACATTTTATTGCTCCTACTGTAACGATTATATTATAAATATTTAAAGATTATTAGGATAAGTGGCAGTACTAACCGGCATTCTCCTCATTTCCCTTATATCCCGTGCTGTCATATTTTTTGAGCGCGCGAGTTCTTCATGAGACGCGCAGTATGGAGGGGTTGTGAAAATATGCGTCTTGTTTTTCCACGCGTGGAACGATGATAAAACAAACAGGATTTCTTCTACTATTAATCATATTTGTACAAATGCGTATAATGTACATAGATACGTGTCATGAGTCAAGTATATAGTCATATATTAAAGGTTTTCAAACTGAATTCCAAAGTGGCGTTTCATGTTGGAAGTAATGTGTTAATTATTTAAATTGTTGAGTCCACTTTTCGAAAGTGTCGGCCATAATGTGACTTCCCAACGCGGTGGCCTGAATAAAAAATGAGCCGGGATTAAGAGAAAGTGTTGATGCTTTATCTAAAGAAAATCAGGGGCGTAGGAACCGAGGCAGCGGGGGGAGCTGTAGCTCCCCCTGGAATATTTCAGACGGGCTCAGCTCCCCCGGAAGAAATTCTCGCACCACATCTGTTTACGATACATTGCTGAATTAAAAAATAAAGTATACTTTTTCTAGGAAATTCACACAATAAACAATAAAGAGAAGAGAGAGAGGAGGTGGTGAGCACACTTGTTTGTGCCTTCACCCTTTTTCTCATTATTTACAAATCCTCCCGATTTCCAAAAAAAAGGGGGGCCTTATATAGGTCTACTACAAATTACCTGCACCGATAACATATTTATAAAAAGAAGGCCTTTAAAATTGATTTGGAAGAGATTTGTAAAGAATTTGTAAGCAAAACAACAGAAAGCACTTTAATTATTGGTAAATGGAAGTGGGAGAAGCCTTAAATTTGAATATTGTATTCGGGAGGGACATAAATTAAGTTTCAATGTATCAAGTATATATATTAAAAATTATTTTAACTGGATTAAAGGGTTGGTGATCTTTTGATATGCTTCTATTTTATGGGCGATTCTCAAAAGGTGGGCACTGGACACACGTCATAACTTTAAGCCTTTAAACATAACTTTAATTATCATTGACTTTATTTTCTTTTTATTTTTACACTGAATTTTTAATTCTATTCAGAGACAGAAAATGACAATTTATTGTAAAAGCTTTGTATAAATCTACCCTATCTATCTATATTATAAAGGACAAACATATCTGTGCGTAATGCATACGTCATTTTGCGAATGGCGACACTTTGAAATTTGAAATAAAATTTTGGATTTGCAATTTTCTCTACTGCAAATTTTTGAACTTCTAAACATCGCACATTTAAAATTTTTACACCGTCGTATAAGGAAAAAAATACTCTTTTAAATGCAATTTGTTTGAAAGCTGTATCTCAATTTATTTTTGAGATATTAATTTTTTTGTAGTTTTTAATACCATTTTTCTTATAGTGGCAACAAAAGTACATCATTTCTATTGAAAGTCATTAAAAGTAAACGTAAAATAGTCGAAAATAGGAGATACTGTATCTTTTTTATGCCATTTTCTAATAAAACCTGAAAAAAAAAAAAGTTGAAAATTAAATATTAGCTATGTCAAGATTATTGTATGTTATTCAGTGATAATGACGTCATATGCACACTTTTCTATAGACGAAGTTTAAGACGAGATTATAAAAATGGATTGCTTTAGCGAATGCAAATGACGTCATTTTATAAAAAAGCGTGTATTTTAATTCTTAAACCTGAATTATGTTTTGTAGAAGTGCGTCATTTTCACAGCCCAGCTGCTTTGAAATTCTTCACAGGTGAAAATGCTTCACTTTTGAAAATAATGTAATCGAAATCACACACTGATAATACGCAATGTTTTACAAAAATTTAGAGTGTCTTTATAAAAGAGAGGTGACATGCAAATAATAGCGATTTATATTACAGAAATTGATGATTCCCTTCTCGCCTGGATGGACTTGCTTCGTTGAGTTAGACAAGCAAACAAATAATTCGTGGTTTAAAATGATATCGTGTTCCTGAAGTTTTTGTCGAAAATTCTCTCGAATAATAAAATTTTAATGCTATTCTTTAGGACATTCTACTATAAATTTATCAAAATAACACAATTCGCTTAATTAAATTTTTCCTAATTTTATATAATCTATATATTTAAAACACAAGTGTGTTTTTTAGTCATCTGCCCTGATCTTTCTGCTGAACCAATTTTACTAATATTTGTTTTTTTAACTGAAAATGTGATCGCCTTTGAAAATGTGATCGCACTATCTGTTTTGTTTTTTTTTAAATATCCCCACTTTTACATTTTAATTTTAAAAGCATCTTATGAAATTTCTTCAAAATGATGAAAATTAGATAGCTTTCATTATTGCAGAAAAGAGAGAAATAATGAGGTATTTTTAACTTTAATCATGCTATTTTCTGATAAAAATTCAAAATTGTCAATAAAAATAGTTGTATAGGTTTAGGGGCGCAAAATCCAATTAGGAGCAGAATATTATATTAGGGGCATAATAACAGAAAATGGCATACTGCTTTTGAAAACACGCATTTTTCCTCATAAATTTTCTATATTATTTTTCCTTCTGCATGTGTACTGATACTAAGTGTCAGACACTAGGCGAAATGCTTATTTAAGTGAAAATGAAGTCATATTTGAAAGAAAACGATCATTTTCTTAGATAAAACTAACCATTTTAACACAAATGCGTCTAAAAAACATAAATTATGGAAATTTTTAACCTCCGGAATTGAGATTAGAATCTCAAGTAAAGATTGCGTCAGTTCACATAAAAGATGTTGTTGACAATCGTGACTTCAAGATCTGAGTTAAAATGATTTTTAAATGATAAAAAAAAATACAATTTTTAATAAAAACATGATGAATATGGATATGAGAAGTGCGTATGCAAATTTTGAGAAGGCGAAAATTACTGTATTCATTCCGGAAATCCAAGCACAAGAGCCTCAATTGATAACCACATCCTAATAACTGATCTTTATTATATTTTACTGATTAAGTATCTATATTATAAAGAACAAACGTATCTGTGCATAACACCGACGTTGTTTTGCGAATGGCAACACTTTACAATTAAATTTCGGTCTTGAAATTTTCCCTACTGCAATTTTTTAATCTTCTGACCATCGTACATTTTCAATTTTCGTCGCATAGGGAAAAAAATTACTTTCAAATGCAATTTGTTTAAAAACTGTATTCATTGACTGATGTATTATATTTTCTAAAATAATTTTTAAGCATGATTTTTTTTTAAGTTTATCTTATCACGTGCCGGTTTCAATACATAATAATAATAAACATTTTGCACATAAAGCAACAAACATTTTTCAGCATTTGTTTCTGACTATTTTTGCATAATGAAATTAATACTTCCTTCATAAACAAATAAAAGAATAATATTAAAAAATATCACCGATCTAACATATTTGTGAAAGACAAATTAGCGAAATTAATACTTCTTTTATAAAAAAAATAAAAGAATAATGTTGAAAAAACACAAATCTAACCTATTTGTAATCGTGCAATTTAAATTTTTAGATCACCAAATAGGTTTTTTTTTTTGTTTTTTTTTTTAATGGAATTTGTTTGCAAAGTTCATCTCAGTTTACTGATTGTCTTTGGTTTTAAAAACAATTTTAAAGCATGAAACATTTTTTAATTTATCTATATCGCGCGGAGCTCGATTACGAAAGATTAATCCGTTTGCCCTTAAAACAAAATAAGGAGTTCATAATTTTCTTACGGCTAATATCATTAAAAAAACTTCCTTATGAATAAATAAATGAAATAATATAAATAAAACACAAATTTACCAGACATGTATAAACTCTGAAATTATCAGAATATAAAAGGATGCCATAAGTAGCAAAATCTTGGCAAATAACTCTTAGCATGCGGCTAATAAGAGAATATCGCTTTCGATAAATTTGAAAAATTTATTTGATTGTATAATTCGTATTTTCCATATGAGAAATGCTTCTTAAATGTAAGTGGCCAATCTAAAAAATTTATTGCATATAAAAAAAATTATTAGTTTTCAATTTAAAAGAATGTTTTCACCTATATTCTTTAACCCGGGAAGCCCGGGTACGATCCCCTAGTAAGTATATATAAAATCCTAATGAATCGAATTGAAACGAATTTATGTAACGATTCTATGAAACGACTGATTAAACAACTGATTACGTTTCACGGCGATTTCTCCTAAAATATGGAATATTTTGCGATGAAATTAACATCAAAAATCCGTATTGATCCACAGATCTCAAAACTGGTATTAGAATTTTAAAATTAGAATTAGTTTTCGAAATATTAATTTTTTTCTAATTTTAAATACTTTTTTTCTAATGATGGCAACTCAAATTTTAATCATAACAGATATTTTTTTTTCATATTTTAGAAAATGTTATTTTAAATTAATTTGGCGAGGAGTTTGGCCTCCCTTAAATGTATGCTAAGAAATGCATCATGTTACTTTTATTCAGAATTCAATTTGTATTTCATTATCATTTTATTTAATACAAAACTTTCATTTAAAATTGAAACCTTTAAAATAAATGGCTTTTACTTTAATTAGACACAGATATCATATACGCAACGGGGTACCTAATTGGCGCAAATATGGCGTTATTTTGACTGACATGGTAACCCGGCTATTGTTGCTTATTTATTAATAAAAGTTTATTTGAATTTATTTCCTTTTTATTTACAAAAAATGTTATAAATTGTTTTGTTCTATAGTTATTAATTATTTTTTTTTATTTATTGTTATTTCATTTTAAAAATAACAGAAAATAATTTAAAAATACATATGTAACAGGTATTTGAAAACGAGGTTTTCGCCAAATTGTCGTTAAAAAAAAATCACGCCAATCCCGGTGCGTATGTGACAATGCAACAAATCAGGAGATTTACTTTCCACTTCAAAGCAACGTTTTAATGTTATTACTTCTCCCGTCGACCAATTTCGCCAAATTATACAAATTGACATATATATATATATATATATATATATATATATTAAATAACAAAAGAACAAATAAATTGGTATAACATTAATAAAAATATAAATAAAACGTCGAAATAAAAATCACTTGATGGCGGCGTGAATATGTGTAATTTCCTTAAAGTCAAGTGAATGTGACATTTACGATCAACGATTATTGGCATTTAATCTTATAGTTTGGCGACAGATTTTTGGTCGATGGTATAACCAAGTAGCACCGTTTTAATTTCCCACTCGAAACATAAAAAAAATGCTAACTGGCGAGTTAAAAAAAAAAGCTATTGGCGAGATTTTCACCCGGCTAACATAAAAGTACCAGGAATTCTTTGTAATCATGGCAACTTTTATGTAGTTTTATTCGAAAAAGTAATTTTGATTCTTTAATCAAAATGGAAACCTTTCTTGTGAAAAGCGAAAGAATCAGCCCGTTGTTTATGGCAGTTACATGAGTTGGACTATTATAATATAAACGAAATAATGGGGATAGAATAATATTCGGCGACTTATCACACCTGTGGCTAGCATTAAAGTACCAAAATGGCCGCCTGGAATATAAAAAGCGAAGGGATCCGCCTGGAATATAAAAAGCGAAGGGATCCGCCTGGAGCTGTTGATGATAGTCACATGACTTAGGCTATTATTATAGAGATTGTTTTCAATTTTAAAAACAGCGCAAAGAATAATATTTCCTAACGATTAAAAATTTATTTTCACGTGACTATTAAAAAGAGAAATAAAAACTTTAAAATTACTATTAAATGAGTACGTATTAAAGGCAGGAAAATATTGAAAATTATGTCCTGAAAATTGTATTTACACGTAAATATTAAAAGGGAAAGGAAACTTTAAAATAATAAATACATTAATATGCGTTTAACCCTTTCACGGACAAGGCACGTCTATTCGTAAAATCGTGAAATCAGTGAATGGCACCAGAATTTACAAACAAATTTCGAAATACAAAAATGCTTTTGTTCACTTACTTAATAAAAGGGAAATTTTCATCCCAATATTCTGATGCTAATGTGGCATTTAAGAATTAAAATTAAGAGGTCCAAAAATGAACCACCGCCCTTGAAGGGGTTAAAGCAGCAAATTTTAGTAATTGTATTATGTCAATCGTTTTATAACGCTGTTAAAAAATACCGAGAGACAAAGACTCCGTTTACTTAATTCATTTTATTTTAGCTTCTTTTCAAATGTTTAACTGATCTTCTTTAACCAAACACGAAAACAACCATTGGATGTCTTAACAGCAACTGATTCTACATTAAATTTTTGCAATCAAATGGAATTGAATGGAAACCCGTTTACAGAGAGATCGCTACAGGTTTTTTCAGTATAATTCAATCTTCTCTAATCTTTTTAAAACCGGTCAGATTAGCGTGCTTTTAGATTCTACAGTGTCTGAACGGGGGTTGGCGAGCGTAGTTTGCAGGGGGCAGAGCCCCCTAGTATCTTAAAATTTTATTATTTTATGCTAAAGAGGCCAATTTCGGACATTCATAACGTTAACTGCACCAATGTACCACCAAGAAAAAGAGTTTTAACTTTTTTCCAGGTGGTTCTAATGGTAAACAACGAATGCATAAAGGAAAAGGATGATTTTTTGGTAATTTCGTTAAAAGATGGCAGGTTGATTTATTGCTTTTTTGAATATAGAAGGACTTTTCTATAAAGAATTTTTCTGTATTTTGTTATGTCCGAAAGCAACGTACGTAACAAAGCATTTGATTTTATTATTATTATTACTGGATAACAAAAAGTTAATTATACATATATATATATGTATACACATACAATTATAGGACACATTTACTACATTCTTAGTCTTATGAATTTTTTAAATACTAAGAGCAACGTCCAAAATCTGTAACGTACGTGCAAAAAAAGGTCAAAAATTTGTAACGTACACAACTGCTAATTAAATGCTTTAATAATTAATTTTCCAGAACAGTTGCTGTCTTTTAATGTTTGTGTATAATTTTGTAGGCATACTATTGAAAATATTTATATATTATATTTATAGACAAAATACTATTCTATTAAAAAAATTGGCCTTAAATTTGAAAATTTTAAAAATTACATATAGTTAACGTTTAATGATCCCACCTTTTGAGAATCTCCCTTATACTTCTGTTTGTGAAACGTGCAACACTATGAAGGAACCCTCCAAAATGAACGAAATGATCCGCTCCACTAGCTTTCCGCAATATGCCCCGGCTCCCCCTGTTTGTACAAAGTTCCTATGCCACTGAAGAAAATCGTTTTCTCTAAAAAAAGTGTTTTAAAATCTGCTTTTTAGACGTCCATTTTGAAAGCAGGGAAGGCACCTTAAATTCGAAATATGCTGTTTGTTCTTCGTAGTTTTCAAGTGAAATATGTTCTACAAAAGATTGTTGTGTTTTGTTCTACATAAGTTTCAAGTTTATAAAAAGGTATTTTAATACTCTGTTACCGAGCCGTCGACTTCGGAACAGAAATATAATATATTATATTCTGGAAGTCTTATAGTTCTTCCAGACTTAATAAAAATATGACAACGTGTGGCAGTTATCAGGAGCTAAGTACTTGCGTTCATTTTATTTTTAGAAACTTTTATTTAATTTTAGTGATGTTTATTTTATTTTACTGAACGTTTGATGGTAAAAATGTTTAAGATAGAATTTGGAAGTACAGTATAACTTCAAAAATCCGGCATCATCGGGACCGAGACTATGCTGGATTTTTGAAATTTCCGGATTTTTGAAGGAATGTCAAAAGTAGTAACTAGGAATATCAAAAGTAGTACTATATTCTTAATGGTGCCTTTAGCCATAATTTAATTCATTATTAAGTGATAATTATGTAAGAAAAAAAGAAAATTAAATATAAAAGTAAACTTACATTAATTGATATTTTCTATTCTACAGAAAAAAAATAAATCTAATAAAGAGTGAAATTATTTCTTCTCGTATAATTTTAGAAACATCGATGTCAATTTTTTTGGCGATTCGTTAACAAGTTTTTGTTGTTTTGTATACAAATGGAGAATCTCTATTTCGGAAATACAGTCATGTTCTCTAAAGCACATATTAATTCTCCCGTCAAATTTATGCATTTTTCTAGTGACACCTTATCTTATGCCTGTTGTTCATCCTCGTTTTCGGAGCTGTTACTAGCATTATCGTCGGTTCCATTTAGCACAGCGTCAGAAGAGAGACTCCAAAGAACTTGTATACTAGTCTCTACATCGTTGCTGGGCAACAGTGCAGCCCCAGAAAAAAATTTCAGAAAATAATCGCCTCTGACAAATGAAAAAAAAAAAAATGTCAAATATTATTTTTTTCGATTTTTACTTTCGATTTTGAACGTTTTAATTCATAAACAGTCAGGGGCGTCGGCATGGGGGGGGGTATGGGGGGGGGAGCCTCCCCCCCAATATATGTGAAGTTGGGAAATTTGAGCTTAGAGTTGGGAAATTCTAGATTTTTGAGGCATTTTCTTTTTTAAAAGTAATAGTAAAAAATTTACGAAATTTTTATTGTTTTGGTGATTATTTTGAGTACTGCAACAGTAAACAAGTTAAATTATCAAAAGAAATACAAAAAGAAATCAGCCACACTCAATTTATCATTGTATTTTTCAGTTCTACAAAAAAATTGTACATCTACCAGACCTAAATTTCTCTACTCTTGTCCACCAATAACTGACTAACCAGTTCCTTTGTTTCCTCCAAAACTTTGTTCCTTTCTCAAAAATTTCACCCTACCTCCCCTTCTCCTCCAAAAAGAGAATCCAGCTATTTTAATCCAAAGGGATTGCAGCTTCTTTTGAAAATTGGAGATCACTTGTAGCACAACAGAAAGGAATGTAGTCATGTACTTGAAACACAGCTATGGGCAAGAAGATTTGATGAGTTTTCACAACTTTTTTGACTAATTTTGCGATTTTTGGACAATATTTTACTCATACTCGTGATTTTTTTGCCGCAAAAATTAGTTAACCCTTCGCTGTCAAGTAAAAGGCGTTATATGAGCAAATGCGGATATAAGAAGTCGTTAGTTTAGATAAATTTGTCACATTTTACTTTTATTTGTGTGCGGAAATATATATCAGTCCTGTTCGTTTATATTCATATGTATTTATAATATTTTAAATCAAAAGTCCAGTGTTCTGTGCTTAAAGCTGTTCTAAAAAGTTACTATAAATCTCAGCACGAAGAAACCCTTCATAATAGGAAAAGAGTTTTCATGCAAGATTTTGAAGCATCTAAAAATCCATTCGAAGATGAAAAAGGTAAAAAGTGGACCATTTTAATTTGGAATAGAAATATGACCATGAAAGCAGTCCATCAACTGAAGAAAAAATCGACATGCACTGTAACACTGACACGTTGCACTTGAATAAAATTTTGAAGAAATAAAGATTTCCTTACAGACTAGCTCACAAACAATTATGAATACAGGATGTGACTGGAGAAGCTGAGTTCCGAAAGCACCGTAGGAAAACGGTTTCACCAAAGGCAATAGATAAAAATAATAGCACAGCAATGGACATTGATACACATAAGTTTTACAGTAAAGAATTATAAGAAATAGAAGAAAATTTCGGGAATTTAGTAATGGGCTTAAATGACAATGTTTTCTATATCAAGAGAATATTGCAGCAATGCATTCCATATTTAAATTACAATTGTGCAAGGGAAAAGTTAATGTTTCCACCTGGATATGGGAATCCGGATGTACATGACTTGCAGAGTCAAATAGAAATAAACCAAAACCCAACTCACTTAACAAACTTTTTACTCATGCCATGAAATTCAAAGACTATTTTGGTCATGCCGTCAAACTATATAATCGTACCTTAACATTCACAAGGCGTTTCATCTAATGAAAGAATCTTTAGTCAAATAAAAATTTAAAAATATATATATTGCAAGCTACAATGAGGGATGACAGACTTGACAGCCTAATGCTTTTAAAATATGAAAGTGAAATAGGGTATTTTATTAAACTAAGCGATGTTATTAACAGGTGGGCTTTGACGACCACAAGAATTAATATTAAGTGAAAACTAGTCGGATGTGTCAATCCCAAAATTTTCTTCTACTCCATACATGTTAATGCCTCAAAATTTGCAATCACAGTGCCAAAATTAAATGACAATTCTTTGCCTATAATAACAAACTCTAAAGTATAGATTTGTTAAATTGTGTGCATTTAAAAAGGAGATATAAGCATAGCAGTTTTCAAACAAATCATTGAATTTTGGCATCCAGCCTCTTAGATGTCTGCAACCAAAATTCCTTACTCAAAGTGCACAAAAGCGATAGCTTTGGACAGTATAGACCCAAGCCTAATAAGGATCTATTTATGTGGAAATACTACTTATGTGGAATATGAAGTTTGACTAAATTCCGTGCATTAGTTTTTGAGATACAGCTATCGCAAAATCGTGAAAAATGCTGCATAGCAGCGCCACTTGCTATATGATATACATAAAAAGCTAATCTGCATCAAATTATGTCAAGGTTTAACAGAATATAACGTTTGATCAAATTCCGTGCAATAGTTTTTGAAATATAATTATCGCTAAAATCATGTAAATTGTGAAAAATGCCGCATAACAGTGCCACCTCTTGGACGATTTACACCAAAAACAAATCAGCACCAATTTTTATCTAGGTACGGTCAAACCTCATTAAAACCCTCTGACGGTCTTGGAAAAGGGCAAAACTGTAATGTTGTTTTCCCTGCATTTTGTTTTAAATACTAAAAAAAAATGTTTCTTTCAACATTTTATAAAAAACACTTAATAAAGAATATGAATGTAATCATTGGAAGTATTAATCATTGTTCAATGTATTAAAAATACATTAAATCAATAGTATTACTTTAAATATTGCTTGTATTGCAGTGAAACCTGGAGCTTAGTGAACGTATTAACACGGGCTTGTCAGTCAGGGGGTTAACACGAACTGTTTCCGATTGCCTCGTCCAGTTGTATGTAATGTAGTTAAGTCAGAGGTATGCACGGGCCCGGGCTTGGCCCGAGGGCCGTAACCTGCCCGGCCCGCGGAATGGAGGAGAATTTTCAAACGGGCCGGGCCGGCAGAATTAGGACAATTTTTTCAACGGGCCGGGCCGACAGACAAAATAAACGGGCCGGGCCGGCAAAAAAATTGAACGGGCCTGCAGGGCCGGGCTGGGCCGATAAAAAAAATTAATCGGGCCTATCGGCCCGATATAAGAATTTCCGAGAAGCAGATAAAATAAGAGGCCATATTCAATGAATATGACTTTTTTGAGAAGTATAAATGTCGTTACGAGCCGATGCGAGTTCAACAACATCAATACAGAAATGTAACATGTCCATCGTAGAGATCGGCATCGTACAGTTACATGATGCCGGATCCCGGGTTTAATTTTTTCAGCAGACTTGTGTCGGGACGAAACTGGTCTTAATAGTTCTCAGGATGTGTAGGACAGGCATTATGTTTTGTAAAAGTATTAATAGTGATAATGAACTTCTGTTAACAGTATCTTTGGAAATATACCTTAAGGTGGTTCCCATATTCACTGCTCAACAATGCGAAACTTTCAGACACATTTTCTGACTCATTTTTAACTATAAAGGTATAAAATTGACAGGCCTGAGTATTGAAGGCATTTGGAAACGAATAGCGTTTCCATTTTTGATAAATTACGTACAGAGATAACGGAGACTCTTGTCACGTGAGTGTACGTTTTTCTCCTTTCCTGTGCTATCGCTTCCGGAAATTCGATTCAAAACACTAACTTTGGCAGTATTTTCTGAAAGATATATTACTTTTATCTAAGAAAAAAACGGCTTTTACATGGTTTCTGAATAAGAATACCTGCCAATCTCATGCGTTTCCGAAAAGAAATGAATTCATAAATGTGTCAAAATGGATTTGAGAAAAGCCTTAAAAATGACAGAAATATTTTCACAAATCTACTTTTTATTATAAGCTTCAAAAGTTATCATGTTTTTTAACCCTTTATTCTAAAATACATTAACCTTTTAATGAACCCTTATTTAAATTTTGAAACGTCTCTAGGGACGTTGACTAAAACACTGTAAGTAATCGTTAATGTTTACTATTGTGTATTTTCTATTTTGCGAACGCATAGTAATGTAAAATATACTGTAAAATGTTCCCATAAATATGCATGTAGTATTCATTAAAAGAATCTTAATTCTATGTCGAGGAAAAACGGATTTTTTTGTAGAAATTGAATCGGGCCGGGTCGGGCCGGGATCGGGCCGAACTTTCAATTTTTACACCGGGCCGGGCCGGGCCAAAATAGCTTTCCTTCGGGCCGGGCCGAGCCCGGGCCTGGAAATTCCGTCCCGTGCAGACCTCTAAGTTAAGTTCCGATAATACGAACAAAAAAAGTTTCCTCCTGAGTGTTCGCGTTAACGAGGTTCGACTGTATAAGTGAATCTCTAAAGTTTTATTAAATTTCGTGCATTAGTTTTTGTGTTAAAGCGCCCACAAAATTTGTATCACATATAGACAGACAGATATTTTCTAAAAACAGTCGAATCGTGTTCAGGACTTACTAAAACGTATAAATCAGTCTAAAACCGGAAGTCGAATTTTTTCACGAATCCAATACTTTCTTCTTGTAAAGATAGAAGAAAGTAAAAAGCGTATTTATTTTTTTAGTAAACAAACCCATAATTAGAATTTTTATGTTTTCAGTTTCAGAATTTTTTTTTTTTTTTTTTTGAAAGGAATATGCAAAAGTATCATTATAATTATTAAACACGTTGTGCATATCATTTTAGTCGAAAATTTGAGCAATTTGTTTCAAGTTGGGAAATTTTCGAATTCTCCCCCCCGAAAAAATATCTGTGGCTACGCCCCTGTAAACAGTTGCTATTTTTCTTTTACCATAACTTGAAAGTGTAAAAGAAAAAGGATGGGAAAAAGATGGTTTTGGTGCCGGATTTTTGAAGTTACACTGTACATTATTTTTCTGTTTAAGAAAATAAATTGCGTCTGTTTTGTCATCGAACATATAGACGATGTAAAAATGTTCTGATTTCATAATAATAAGTTAGAAATCTGGATAACGTAAAAGTTATCTGTAAGAATTACAATTCTCAAAGTAAAATCTCTGATTAATTCAGATTAAATCAAAATCTTAATTTAAGAACAAATTTGTTCTGTTAAAGCATATATTTTCATTTATTGAGTTGAAAATTATATTTTGTGTTCTAATTTGAGAAAGCATTTCGTTTTGAATTGAATCAACTATATTTTATTAAAATGGTCTATTTTGAGATATATTTACGATAGAATATTTTTTATATAAGTTGAGTTTCGTGTTGATTAACGACTGGTTTATGAAATGACGAAATTAAGTTCTGAATAGCACTTTTATAAGAATAACTTTAGACATATACTATTAAACATTTAAATTTTAATTTTGTTTAAAAAGGTAAAAGAATTTTACTTCGCGGAACAAATTGTGTTCTTTTGGAACGATTTTGAATTATTCTTCTTAGTAATGTAATTTTATTAATTTTGAATAATTGTGTTCCTAGAACAAATATAGAAGATGTTCTTTTGAGAAAAAAATTTTGAAATATTCTTGCTTGACATAATATTAATTTTTTCTTAAAAAATTGAAAGTTAAGAACGTGTTATTATAATTTAGTTTTGTTTTATTTTAAAAGTTAATATTGAAGTGTTACAATTTTGTTTTGTGTTTTCTCATAAGCACAGTAGTATCGTATGATGTAAAGGTAAATACAAACTACTTCAACTTTGGTTTACCTCTCTAAGGAAGGATTTGTTTCGAAATTATATGTGAAATAAATGAAAATTTTTATATTTTAGTGATATTACAGTAAATTGAATTTGTATTTATATTGTATTTTGAATATTTTTTTGTGTTGTGATTTCTGTAAAGAAGAAATCCTGAAGTGCAGGGATAGGTTTACGTAAAAAAAAAATTTTTAATTCTTATTCTTGAAATTCAAAAATTTTAATTGAAATTTTTAAATTGAAATTCTTATTCGTGAGGTTGAATTTTTTAAATCAAAATTTTATTTTAGTTGTTAGTTTTGTTAAATTTAAACAAAATGGTATATTTTGGAAAGAGCAAAAAAGAGGATCTCCGAGTTCTTTGTGATGAGTTAGGCTTAACTGCCACTGAAGAAATGAAAATGGCCGATTTACATAATTTGATTACTACGCACGCTGATAACGAGGAGGAGTATACTAAAAATTTACTTACAACTATAATCGAGAATCGAAAAACTGAACAAGAACGTTTAGATTTAGAAAATCAACGTCGTTTCGAACAAGAGCAGCGTAAATTTGAACAAGAACAGCGTAAAATCGAACAAGAAAATTTAGAACGCGAACGGAATTTTGAACTCGAAAAATTACGCCTTACCCATCCGACTTCGGCATCTAATACAGAGGTGGAAAATAATAGATGCCCCTACGAAAAGCTGCAAATCGACCTACAGAAATTGATTCCCCGTTTTCGCCCAAATGAAGATGATATGAACGACAGTTAAAGGCTTTAAGGTCCTAGAGATCCCGAAAGAGAATTGGGTTACGTACCTCATAAGTACTTTACCTAGTAATATTGCTAGACTCATTGTAAGGGAACCTGAAATAAAGACCCAAGACTACCAACACATCAAAGCGATGTTGTTGAAACAATTCAAACTGATAGCTGAAAAATTTAGACTTCTGTTCGTTCAGCACAAGAAAATTCCAGAAAGTACCTGGAAAGATTATTTTGTCAAACTTAGAACATACTTTGAAGGTTGGTTCTATGAGCTCAACATAACTTCGTTCGAAGATTTAAAAAGTCTTATTTTATCTGACAAATTAAAGAGAAGATGCTTCCCACAGCATAGAGCACATTTCTTAGACATTTGGACTTATTTAAATAATCCAAATGAGTTAGTAGAGAAGCTAGACGCTTACGATGTTCTAAGAGCAAATCCGGTAAATTAAAAGTAGTGGAAATCCACCCCCCCCCCCCCCCACACCACCACCAAAAAAAAAAATCTGTCAAAACCGAAAGAGAACGTACCATCGAGCTCTTCTAATATTTTTTTTAGAATAAATCTTTCTACCCAAAGAAAAGAACCCTGTCAGACAATGGAAAGGTGAATCCCACACCACAGATTGAAGATCACTCAACGTTGAAATGTTATGGTTGTGATGCTCCCGAATTTATTCGTTCTGAGTGCCCTTCTTGCAATCCCGTGATAAAAACTTAATCATCTCATTTCGAGCAATTCCAAATATACACATGCTCAACCACTACCACACCTTTAACCACAGTAAACCTGTACATTAATCCTCCTGCCGCGGTCGACTTTTTCATTTTCTTGGATTAAGCCGCGGCATATTTTTAAGTGTTACAAGTGGGTTTAAAATTCAGATTGTTTGATTTCCACCACTTTTATGGAGTAGAAATTGTCACTTTATTTAATTATAGATTAAATAATGTTAGAATAAGTCGAATTATACGCTTTTAAAAAAGTGGTGAGAATCAAGCAATCTGAATTTTTAAAAATGTACCCAGTGGAACACAAAAATAGCGTGCCCCGCGGAATTTTATAGAATATGTGAAACTCGATATGAGCGTTACCCGCGGCTGGATGGTTAATGAAGTCTATGGTAAAGTCTGCGTAGATATTGGATCCAGTCACAGTCTGGCTAGTGAATCCTTGTATTCTGTGTTAAAAGAACAAGGTGTTAAGTTTCAGCAGACCTCTCTGAACATGTTCTTAGCAAATGACCAGCGGTCAAAAGAAGATAGTTTGACCACGACTGTTACTGTAGAAATTGAAGGAAGAAAATTTCGTGCAGATTTTATACTGTTACCAAAAGATAAATGAAACAGAACCCTTTTAGGAAGAGACTTTCTTGATAAGTCAGGGTTTCTATCAGACGTTAAGAACAAACGTTGTTATTTCGGCGATATGCCTAATGTAAAATGACTTTGTAGATCCTGTTCCAAAGCCTCTTGGATATTCTGCTTATGACATTGTTTTAAATGCATATACCTTGCGTGAAAATGAAGGAAAAGAGCTGACTCCGACCCAGAAGTCACAATTAAATCAATTGCTGAAAAAGTTATGACACCATCTTTCAGCCAGGAGAAGAAGACACCCCGTTTGTACAGCATCACATAAACACCGGAAACCACCCGCCTGTGTCGGTTTCACTATCCTGCATGACTCCCTGAAAAAAAAGAAATTCTAAAGGAAGAATTAAATGACCTTTCGCAAAAAAGATTTATTGAAGAATATGAATCCCCTTACGCAGTTCCTGTTGTTTTGATCCCGAAACCAGATGGAACGGTACGTCTCTGTGTTGACTACCGCAAGTTGAATGTCATCAACCAGCTGGACACTTATCCACTGCTATAGATGACTTATTACATGAAGCTAAGCATACAGTTTTCATGTCAACAATTCATTTAAAGCCTGGTTACCATCAGGTAAATGTTCATGCCCCAAACAGGGACAAGATTGCTTTCCTTTATCCTTTTGGCACCTTTCGCTTCTTGAGAATGTCATTCGGGTTGAGCATTGCTCCAGCCAGTTTTCAGAGGTTGATCGGTTGCTTTCGAGGGGGTTCTACAGGACGTTCTAATGCTTTCCTATCTAGATAATATAATTGCATTATCAGAGACTTTTGAGAAACATTTAGCAGTTTTCACAGAGTCTTGGAATTTAAACTCCGTGCAAATCGAGAAAAGTGTAATTTTGCCTGTTCTTGTGTAAAATATTTAGAACATTGGATTACAAAGTCCGGAATTGAAGTCGATCCCGGTAAAACTGCAGCAATGCAGATGCCTGCTCCCCAAACTGTCAAGCAAGTTCAATCATTCTTGCAATCTTACTCCTGGTACAGACGGTTCATTACCAATTTCTCGGACATTGCTACGCCTTTGATTAACCTGAAAAGAAGGATGCCTCCTGCAAGTGGGAAAAGGAAAAACAAACTGCTTTCGAAACATTGAAGCAGTTATTGACAAGTCCTCCTGTATTGAAACAGAATTATTCCACAAACCCATACATCTTACGAACAGATGACAGCGGTTATGCCCTTGGTGCGGTACTTCTTCAAGGACACAAAGAGGAAGAGCACCCAATCGAATATGCAAGTGGTTTACTGAAAACTGCGGAAAGAAATTATTCCACAACAGAACGTGAAACACTTGCAGTAGTTCGGGTCTTAAGCAAATTTTGTGGATACATAGAAGGACTTGAAGTAACTGTTGCCTCGGATCACCAACCACTGAAATGTTTGATGAGTTTAAAGTCGCCATCCGTCAGATTGGAACGATGGGCTCTACAAATCCAATCTTACAACCTGAAGATTGAATACATTCCTGGTAAAATGAATGTTGTTGCTGACATGTTGTCACGCCCAAATTGCAGTATCAACCTTCCTGTGAAATCTGTACAGTTTCCATTGAGATACCCAAAAGATCTCCAATGAATATTCGAAAAGAACAGTTAATAGTTGAGGATTTAAGGAAAATCATTAAAACTTTCGAGAGGCACAGACTGTGCAAATTGGACTGAGAGAGTATATCTTTTAAACCAAGGATTTTTGTATAGCTATGATCCAGATTCCGATTCTGAAGAATCACAACTAGTCGTTCCTGTACATGAACGAAATAAAATTTTAAAGTAATCACGATTCACCAACAGCCGAACATTATGGAGCTGAAGGGACCTATCACAGAATATCCAAAATATACCATTGGACTGGTATGATAACTTTCATAACCAACTATGTCAAGAATTGTGCAGATTGCCTTCGTTACAAAGCTAGTAACACAAAACCTGCTGGGCTCTTACAGACACCTATTTACTGTCAACGGTTTGAAACCCTTGATTGGACCCTTATCTGAAACCAAAGACGATAAGAAATGGATTTTCATAGTGGAAGATTGCTCTACAAAATGGATAGAACTCTTCGTACTGAATGTTGCCACAGCCAAAGAATGCGCTGTAACTCTTCTAAAATAAATTTTCATGAGGTAAGTCTTCCTAGAAGAATAATTAGTTCCAACGGTTCTCAGTTTGTCAGTGAAGTAATGCAGCAACTGTGTTATCTTCTTGATCTGAAATAATACTTAATGCCAGTGTATAATCCACAATCAATTCCGGTTGAACGAAAAAACCGTGATCTTAAACCTCGTTTAGCTATTTTCGTTGGAAACGAACACTCCTTATGGGCAGAAAAATTGCCTGCAATCAGGTTTGCTATGAACACAGCCAAATGCGAAACGACAGGACAAACGGTTGCCTTTGTATAGTTTGGTAGCAAACCTCACGCCATTAATGACATTCGCCATGATATCAGATCTGTCATTAACACTGATAAATTTGTGCCAGAGATAACCCTTTATCTAAAGAAATTTGCTAATTTCACTAAACAAGTGAAAGACTTGGTCGAACGACGCCAAGACAGAAGAAAACGGTATGCGGACAGAAGCCGGAGAGAAGTACCTCAATATTCTCCTGGTGACCATGTATGTGTAGAACTCCATCCCGTTAGCAAGGCTGGTCAGGAAAGTACTGTCAAATTTAGTCCCCGACGTGTTCGGACCCTATGAAGTGCTCACACAGCGCTCACCTAGTTCCTATGAAGTTGCCAGTCTACAAGCTCCTGAAGTTCTCTTAGGAATTTACCATACATCTGCCCTAAAACTTTGCGACAATGTTACCGACCAACCAGTTACTCCACTCAGGAAACGTAGTAGGCCAAAGAAATATGTTTCTTGTACCATGCCGAGACGTCTAAGGAGCCAGAGGTGGAGGATGTAACGGGCATATTATAAATATTTAAAGATTATTACGATAGGTGGCACCACTAACCGGCATTTTCCTCATTTTTCGTTGCTAATTGCTGCCATATTTTTTGAGCGCGCGAATTCTTCATGAGACGCAGTATGAAGAGGTTGTGAAAATATGCGTGTTGTTTTTCCCGCGCAGAACGATGATAAATCAAACAGGATTTCTTCTACTATTAATAAAATTTGTACATATGTATATAATGTACATAGATATGTGTCATGAGTCAAGTATGTAGCCATATAGTCATATATTAAAGGTTTTCAAACTGAATTCCAGAGTGGCGTTTCACGTTGGAAGTAATGTGTCAAATATTTAAATTGTGGAGTGCACTTTTCGAAAGTGGCAGCCATACTACTAATATTCCCAATTAGTAATTTTCGGGGTAAAATTATTTAACATATGTGATAGTAATATATCAAGAAGCTAATTGTTTCAAAGCAGTGATAGAACAATAAAATTTCTCCTATATTCTTCGAGCTTAGCATAAATGTTCGATTGAAATGAAACTATTGGCCTTTTTATTTTTTTTTATTTTAGTATGCTATATTTTTAATCTATTCCCTGGCGCATTAACATTTTATTGAATTTTTTGTTTCATGTCTTTGTCTTGTTCATTGATAATGCAATATAAAAAAGAAAATTAGATTGAAATGCATGGTCAACAGAAGCTGCAAGATTAAAGGCTACTTCATTCACAAGAAAACACCCGCTCGCTAATGTTAATCTTACGGGAAAGTTCTTTTTAAAATATCTCATTTGAATTTCACTATTTTAATTTATTTTTTCTTTTGCATTGGATGGCTGACGTCGATCTCTACAAAGGCCTTTTTTTATTTTTTCGATTATGGTTGTATTTTTTTTTTTTTTAAGAGGATACTTTTACTTTCGAAACCGTTTCCGATACTTTGTATACAGGGTGTTGCCGAATTCGACTTACAAATTCCGAAGGTTGATAGTAGACATCAAGAGGATGGGAAATTACTATAGAAATGGAGTCGCAAACCACTTATTTAGTCAGAAATAGTCTGAACCCGGGTTGATGGTAATAATGTTAAGAAAAATAAAAATGCTGCGATGAAAATGTATCGATATGTATCTCGTTTTGTATAAAATGTGATAATATCACCAACACTTCTGGAAAAACAAGGGTCTCACGCAATCAATGGAAACTTCTACCACTTTTTTTATGTTATCACATTTAGAACAGAAGTGAGCATGTCTATTAAAAGTTTCATTGTGGTATACTTCAGTTTTCAGAAAGTTATTACCGCCAACCCAAGTAGAGTTAAGCCAAAACACCCTGTATTTTTGATTAAATATGTGGTTTGAGACATCATGTTCCATTGCAATTTTTGTTTCTCTTGATGCCTACTATCACCCCTCTGAATTTGTCGGTCGAATTCGAGAACACACTGTACATACAAATATATATTGTATATATATATACATACAAACCGAAAAATATCAGTTAATAACAACAGAAGTTTTCAACAAAAATGGTTTTGATGATTAAACATTTATTTTCATAAGAGGAAAAAAATAATTAAGAAAACGCATTTTTGCATCATCAGCAGGGAATGAGGTAACAGGTAACCACTCTTTAATTTATCGCGTCTTTTAAATAACGTTTCACATATTTATATATATGTCATGAATTGTAGATGCTATTTTTCAGGTGCAGTTAAATATTAAAGCTTCGTGTCATATATATTCTTTAAATTTTCTTTGCTTTATTTTATCCTTATCAATATTATTAAAACGCTAAAGCAAATTTTAAGTCCGAAATCGATAGATCTGCGCATGCCCGAAATCAGTTCTTAGGTTTTAGGATAAAGTTAGACGTATCCGTGATGGCCGAGTCGACTAAGGCGCGTGTTGTAAGTTCTGTTTCCCGAAAATTTAGTATGTTCGAATTCCGCTTTTGACACCAGGGTGCTTTTGTAGTATCATTAGTGATTAGATAATTCAGCTCTATTATGTGAATCAACTATTTTATTTCAGGAGAAAAAGTTATAGGATTGGTGTGATGGTTGGATGAAAAAAAGTGAAGAATAATATCGTAAAGTTATTTTTAAACATTGAAGTACTATTAATAATCCAAGAATTATTTCTCGTGATCAGTATGTTGGGTATAGTATTTTGTACATTGAATTATGGCCACAAAAGGCCACATTGACATGACAATCATTTTAAAAATGATTCGTTAAAATAAATATGCAGACATAAAAGAAAATATCCTAAATTAAATTAAATAAAAATATGGCAGTGGTTGTAAGTAACCACAACAATTGGTTCTTCTTATTATTATTATTTGAATGCTTTATAATTATTAAGTAAAATTACTGTCTTCCTCCCGAACTATTGGTAGAGGTGTTCCCCAGGGGGCGGTTTTGAGTCCCATCCTTTTTACAATTTTCATGGCAGATTTTTATGAGGTCCTGGTGGGCCTGGGCATCAAGTTCCTCATCTATGCAGACGACATTTTCATCTACTGTGTGAATGATTGTTTGGATACCTGTAGAGCCAAACTCCAAGAGGCTCTTCGACTTATAATAGTGTGGTGTTCCTATTGGAAACTTTCCATCCGGGCTGACAAATGCCATTCGATTAATCTCTCGAGACGGAGAGCGGTCTGTGATTTCCACTTCAGCGTGAACGGTGGACTCATCGAGTGGTGCCCCGTTCTAAAGTTCCTAGGTTTCCTTTTTGCCCGTCGTGGAGGCTTCCGGAAGCATGTAGAATACCTCCTGACGAAATGCTTTAAAAGGATCAACATCTTAAAAGCTCTAGCCCACAAAAGGTATGGGGCTCGTTCACATCATCTGCGGACGTTGGCCCTCTCTTCTATCTGCAGTATCATCGAATATGGAGCTGCTCTTCTCACGGCTGCTAGTCCTTCGCTCCTGAAGATGCTTGAAGTGATACAGACGAGTGCGTTACGGGTTGCTCTGGGGCTCCCGAAGTGGACGCCTAATATTCTTCTTCTCAAGCATGCTGGGGTTTGTCTCCTAGCTGACAGAATCAGGGTTCTGGCTTTCGGCTTCTGGGTGAAGCATCTTGCCCTTGGCAGCTGGTCTCCTCTCTTGGACTCTTGTGAGGATATTCTGGTCTCACCAGGAAATCATCTTTCTCATGTTTCTGAGTTTTTTGCCGGTCTGGGCATTGATCTGGATTTCCTCATCAGCTTCCAAGTTCCTCTTTCTCTTGACTCGAACGCAGTGCAATTTTTCACCTCTGATCTTCCTTTTCAGCGTACGGACCTTGATGCTAGCATCATTGCCCCGATGTTTGCTGATTATTTCCAGAACTTTACTGACTCGTGGGATATTATTGCCACCGATGCCTCAAAAACTGATTCCCTCACTTCGATTGCAGGCTGCACTTCCTCACACCACTTTGGTTATAGGGTGCAGCATGTCAACTCCGTCTTCACGGCGGAAGCTCTCGCAATAGGTGTGGCTCTCGACGAACTGATCTCGTTATCTCGTACCGTGGTGATTTTAACAGACAGCTTGTCGGTTCTTTTGGCTCTCCAGTCTGCTAATCTGAAGTCTCCCAGAGTTATCCTTTGGCTCCACAATAAAATTGTTCGGATGCAGCATTTCTCCATTCACCTTTCCTTTTACTGGGTTCCGGGACACCGTGGTATCCCCCTCAATGAAAGGGCCGATGGCCTTGCCAAAAGTGTTTCTGTATCTGACCCTCTGATTGGTTGGACCTCGCCAGAGGATACTATCCGTAGGTTCTCTCACAGTGTTCTGCTGCAGGGTGAGCTCTCTTACCGTACTTGCAAGTATTATGCTTCTTATGGGGATATCCCCAATGTCAATCACTCTCGGTGTTGGGTTCATAATCGTAGAGATGATGTGATTGTGTCCCGTCTCCTCTGCAGGATGCTTATTACCCCGGAGATTTTAGCTCGCTTTAACTTGGTTGCGGACGGCAGCTGCCGTGCGTGTGGTGTTTTGAACTCCTTGGAGCATATTTTGTTTTCTTGTGTCAGGTACCGCGCTCAACGCAGGAGTTGTTGGGCGGGTTTTGATTTGAGCGACGAGTGTTTTCGTTCGTTTGGTTGCTTTATCAAAAAGTTTTGTTCGTCAAGTGTTTTTCGTAACTCTACGCTACGGTTTATCCATAGTATTGATTGCTTCTAGCTAGGTGTCTAGTGCTGTCTATGTCTGCCGTTTCTGTTTTTTTGGATCATTCGGGACAACAGCCGTGCTGCTTATAGGTCCCAAAGCCCCCCCCACTACCTACCTACCATGAAGTAAAATTACCACTCAGCAATGAATTTTTAATTGCGTATTTTGTAATGAAAATATATAAATTAAAATCTTTGGCATGTAATTACTAATTAAGGGGACCGTGAACCTTTATTTGAGCAAAAATTGAACCAAAAATAGAAATTTCTTTTTGTGCCTATTATTATTCTTCAATTTGTACTGAGTCATTTCTGAAAAGCCGTACGCAGATGCGATGATTTTTCAACGTTTTTAGATTTTTAGAATGCTCCGTGCGTCTTAATTTTCGATCAAAATTCTAGAAATTGATAAGAAAGAATTCTGATATTGCTTACAAAGAAGATGCATTTTAAAATTCGACTTCATTAAGATAATTATATTAGATTTTTAACTTATTAAAAGGCAAAATTCTGTTGAAAATCGATATGGAATTCAGAAAAAAAACTAAAAAAAATAACTACTCAAGAGATTAAAAAATCGATACACAGATATGTTTATAATGGCGTTTTATTAAAATGTAAAATCGAGGAAATATCTCAAAAATTAAGACGCATGTAGCATTTTAAAATCTTGTTTTAAAATTTAAAAATTTTAAAAAATCTTAATTTCATAAAATTTTATTTCTCTATGACAAAAAAAAATGGCATCCACCGTCCCCTTAAGTAAATTGAAGTTGTATGCAATTTATGGAGTTTAGAAAAACAAGGTAATCCCAAGGCAGTGTCGGACTGGTTTGCTAGTCATCCTTTTATTTAATCTCCTGTTCAGTAGTAAAAAAGTTGTTTCGAAACGTATTTCCCTTTCTAATCAGTTACAATTAAATAAGGATAAATAAATCTAAATTAGAAGGAATAAAAATTAACTGTTGCTATTTTTCACTATTTTTTCAAATAAATTCTGAAGCTTCGTTTGTCGTTTTATTTTCTTTCAATTTAAATTCTGTCAGTTGATTACTTGTTAATTGAGGCCGGTGGCATCAGAGTCATCGATTGATGTACACTGCACGCAGTAAAAGAGACGTAAGTCGATGTATTCTTGCATGCTAGCCGTTGGAGAAAACGTTTCTATATTAGACCGGAAGGCAGCTTCAAAATAGAAGATTTCGGTTTTTTGTTTTTTTTTTTTTGTTTTTTAAGACTAGAAGATTTCTGTGTCTTCCATTATGGCTCGAAATTGATTTCTTACAATAAAATAAAGTGATTAAAATAGACATCACCTCATCGAGTTGACGGCTGAAATGCCAGTGTTAGACAGAACTAGATTAGCATATTAAAATGCAACTGGTCCGCCAAGTCATATCTTGGTGGCATAGCTGCCAACTTTTGTGCTTTTTTCTTACCACTAAAATTTAACAAAATTTTTTGCATTATTTAATCGGCGGACTTCGTCGATTAAATAAGACAACATTTACTATTAAATTTTAGTGGTGACAAAAAAGTGTAAAAGGTGGAAACCACCTGCAGACCCGATTTTAGTTGTTGATGGGTAGGTTTATCATTGTGTTTTGCTATACCCAAAGGTATTTCAACACCGAGGATTGGGAGCAGGAAAACACAATGGTAAACCTACCAGTCAACTGCTAAAATCTGCTTTTGTAGGTATTTTCCACCAAGATATGACTTGGCAAACCAGTTTCATTTTAATATGCGAATCGAATTTTAAATAATCTTGAATTTCAGCCATCAACTCGATGAGGTGATGGTTTGTGCAGTCACCTCCCGATTTTTATATTTGCCTTCAATATTTTTACTATTAAAAGGAATGTGACTTATACTTTTCTTACTATTTAATAACGAGAATTAATTACTTTTTAGAGTTTGAAGGCGCATTTAAAAAACCATGCAAGTGAAAAGCCTTTACCAGGAGTTCATTTAACTAAAAAACAGACCTTTTTCGTCCAAACAGCTCAAGTAAGTACTATTTTAATAAAAGTTATCCAACAAAAATTTAGTTTTGAAAATCGCTATCTTTAAAGTATTAGGGGCATTCTCACAATCTTTTGATTTTTAAGTCCCTGAATAATAATTTTTATTTTAGTACATATTCTTGGGTTTTTTTATTTCATATACTGGGGAACATCCCATTGCATGATTGCATAACAATATTAACGAGATAAATAAGTTTTGGACGATGTTGGGGGTCCAAAAACCAAGAAAACTCCTATACCGTCCCGTGTCCCTGATGCTGATTTTTAAGTTTGGATCTGTCTGTATAAAATGTTTCAATAAAAGTAATTCGATGTAATTTTTTTACGAAACTGGGACAATTTTTTTATATAAGTATGTAGCAAAAAATTAACCTGAACATATTTTTACGGTTGATATTATTGGTCGATATGATGTGGATTGTAGACGTTAATTTTCTTTTTAATTGATTTTATTCACACTTAAAACTGCACAAGACACTTACACAACATAAATTTCACAAACTTGAATAAATTGAAAATCATAATTAATATCCATCGCGTAGTTTGGATGGAGTGTTTTTATAGACGTGTTGATGCTTTGACGATCAACAGCTTAACTAACTTTTTTACAGACTGCTCGCTAGGGGGAGCTCGTTCTACTTCCGCAACGGAACATGCCGCCCGGGGATGAAATGTGACATATTTCAGCAATTAATATAAACGTAATACAATAGATAACTAATTAACACTACATATGATACTAAAATACAAAATACTAATATACAAAACAATCAGGATAATTACTTAAAAATAATAGTTATAAGAAATACAATGATGCATAAACATTATTTTAGAGTCCTTAATGGGCAACAGGCACACTTTTGAGATGCCTCTTAAAAATATGCCACATGCAGTTTTGACTTTGACTGCACGAACCCTATTGTCCCTGCCTGGAATTATTTCCAGAATTCGGGCAAGAGCCCACTTACATGGTGGGAGATTTTCTTCTTTTAATAACACTAGAGATCCTAACTTTATGTTTTCTTTTGTAAATTGCCACTTACCGCGTTGCTGCAAGTGATTTAAGTAGTCAATAGACCAACGTTTCCAAATGCATTGAACATATTTGGTAATTAATTGCCAATGGGTTAATCTATTTTCAGAAATATTTATAACATTAGGCTCTGGAATACTATTAATGGGTCTGCCAATTAAAAAATGCCCTGGCGTAAGCACTTCAAACTCATTTATGTCATCAGAAAGCGGAAATAAAGGTCGGGAATTTGGGATCCCCTCAATTTGGACTACTAGAGTTTCAAAGTCCTCTAGAATAGTTTTATTATTACCTACGGACCTAAGCAAATGATGTTTGAAGGACTTAACGCCAGCTTCCCATAGACCGCCAAAATTAAGAGATCGTGGTGGGATAAATTTCCAAGTTATGAATTCTTCGGCAAAGAAATTTGATAATTCCTCGTTGGGAGTGGCCAATAATTTCTTAAAGTTATTTAATTCTGTTGACGCACCTTTAAAATTAGTGGCATTGTCAGAAGTTAGCGTATTTACTTTGCCTCTCCTGGCATAAAATCTTTTAAGCGCAGCGATGAATGCAGCAGCGGATAACTCGCTTACTATCTCTAGATGAATAGCCTTGGTAGCCATGCATATAAATATGGCTACATAACTTTTGGAATAAGTGCCCTTTCTCTGATTTTTGTACTTAATGTGGAAGGGGCCACAAAAATCGACACCTGAATTGAGAAACGTGTGGTTAGGTGTTACGCGTTGCGATGGGAGGTCTCCCATTAACTGATCTAGTGTTTTGGGGTTATGCCTGAAACATGTGACACAAGTGTGCACTGTTTTTCGGGCAATGCTTTTAGCCTTTATAGGCAAATGTTTCATCCGCACTTGATGAACTAATCCCTGAGCACCTATGTGAAAGTACTTTTTATGAAAGTATTCAAAAATTAATTTAGTGAGCTTATGATCATTGGGCAGAATTACTTGGTGCTTAGCATCAAAAGGTAAGTCAGAATTTATTAATCTGCCCCTACACGAAGTAATCCACAGTTGTCAATGAAGGGGTCTAATCCCTTTAACTTACTGGAAGAAGGAACAGTTTGTCCCTTTCTGAGTGCTGCTAATTCAGGAGCGAATTTACCTTCCTGGGACTTTTTTACCAAAAAATGTGTACTATATTTTAATTCTGTGCCCGAAAGCTGATTCCGTTTTATATCTCTATGGTGTCTGTTATTGATGAACCTAAAAATAAAACTACATATTCTAATTAATTTGAGAAAATTATTAGAAGAATTATATAAAACATTAAAAAAATCGTTAGAGTCCTTATTAATAGTTAATAAATTAAAATCAGTTTTTAGTTCATGATCACAGTCAATGTCCTTGAGGGTAGGAAATTGTTTGGGAAATATAATTTCCGTTTGAAGAAATTCCGGACCAAACCACCACAAATCATTATTGATCAGATCCTTGGCTGTTGCACTTCTGGAGATGATATCTGCTGGATTGGATTTTGAAGATACATGGTTCCAGTGATAATTCTCAGAAATAGACTGGATCGTGGTGACTCTATTGGAAACGAAAGTTTTAAGTTTGTGGGGTGGTGTGTTAAGCCAAAATAGAACAATCGATGAATCTGTCCATAGCCACACCTTTTCAAAGCATATCTGTAGGATGGGAATTATTTTTTGAACCAGTTTTGTCAAAAGTAGAGCTGCACACAACTCTAGTCGCGGGATGGTCATTGGCTTTAGGGGGGCCACACGGGACTTGCTGCACAAAAGATTAGACTTGAACTGTCCAGTTGTGGAGAGAGATCTTATGTAGATGGCTGCTCCATAGGCCTTTCCAGAAGCGTCTGAAAATCCGTGTAAATCTAGACCTGCAATGTTGTCAGACAAAACATATCGTGGAATTGCAAGATGATTCATTTCTGTCACTTTAATCAGAAAATTTTGCCATTCCCGAAGAGAACTGGCAGGCAGATGTTGATTCCAATTTATCTTTAATTCCCATAAATGTTGCATGAAAATTTTTGCTTTGGTTAGAATAGAACCAATTAGGCCTAAGGGATCGTAAATTTTAGCAATTTGTGCCAAAACTTCTCTTTTAGTATAAACATCTTTGGGTTCGATACTAATTTTAAAAATAAAATGATCTGATTCAGGTTTCCAAGGCATCCCTAAAGTTTTTACAGAAATTTGCTGCGAGTTTTCGTCAAATGCATATTCTGATATGGCTGCGTCTTGTAATAATTCAGGATGATTAGAGACCCACTTATGTAGCTCCATCCCTCCCCTTTTTAAGATCAGAATTAGTTGAGATTGCAAGTCCTGTGCGTCTTGTAAGGAACCTGCACCAGATAAACAATCATCAACATACATGTCGTTATGAATCACTTCTGCAGCTTTTGGAAAATCTTTTCTTTTTTCATCAGCAAGAGCTTTCAACGTTCGCGTAGCAAGAAAGGGAGCACTAACAGTGCCATATGTAACCGTGTTGAATTCATATATTTTTATCGAGGCGTCCGTACTGGACTTCCAAAGAATTTTTTGCAAATTTCTCTGTTGTGGGTCAATCAGTATCTGTCTGTACATTTTCTTAATGTCTGCACAGAATGCATATTTGTGGGTACGGAATCTGGTTATAATCGAAAATAAATCTTGCTGAACCGTTCCCCCATTTAATAAAATAGAATTAAGTGAATAACCACTAGATGTATTTGAACTTGCATTGAAGACAACTCTCAGGGGAGTGG
Source organism: Maratus speciosus (assembly GCA_963932465.1). Taxonomy (NCBI): domain Eukaryota; kingdom Metazoa; phylum Arthropoda; class Arachnida; order Araneae; family Salticidae; genus Maratus; species Maratus speciosus. Next base: position 235,072,325 of record OZ010788.1, read on the forward strand.
ATAATTTTTCTGGTTTATACACAGCATGATGTGGAATGTAATAAGATAGCTTATTTTCGTTTTCACTTTTAATTTGTGTCATATGCCCCAAAGTTTCGTATTCTTCCATAAAAGCTGTATATAAGTTAGCCATTGTTTTATTTTTATCTAATCTAGCCCATAAACTATTTAATCGCCTAGCTGCAATTTCTCTAGAACTTCCTAACACTGATTCTGCATTTTCTTTCAATGGTAGCTGTACTGTAAATCTACCGGTGTGATCGCGTTTATAGGTTCTTCTAAAATGTTCCTCACAAAATATTTCTTCATCCCCTTTGACAGTTTCTTTATTATCCCCAGGTAAAGATTCTATTTCAAAAAATTTCTGTAAAGTATTGTCTAAGCTATTTTCAGTTAAGAGGCAACAATATGACTTATTTTCAACTTGTGGAAGTGAACCTGCGATTATATACCCAAATACTGTATTCTGTAACATACAATTAGCATTTGCTAAACGAATTTGCCCACTCTTTAAAATGTCAAAAAATACCTCGCTACCAATCAATGCATCAACCTGAACAGGTATATGAAAATTATTGTCCGCTAATTCTATGTAGTTAGGAATGCATAAATTTGAAATGTCTAATCTTTCAACCAGAATATTGTTTGTTATTTTTGGTAGAACTGCAAGCTCTAATGTTTTAGAAAATATTCCTTTTTCATTTGATATTTTTGCATTGATAATTTGTTTTATTTCCTGGTGTGATTCGTTAATACCGGAAATAACACCCTTGAATGGTTTTGGTTTTAGATTTAATTTCTTGCATGCGCTGTTACTTAAAACGTGGATAGACGACCCATTATCTAGAATTGTTCTTAATCTAATTTTATTTCCATACACATCTGTTACTAAAATTATAGCTGTGTTTAATATTGCGCAATTTCTTTTATCTTCAAGTAACAAATTGGAACCAATTAATGGCGTCTCTTTATTCTCAGGTTCAGAAGTGCTTATTTGTTTATTTTTAACAAACTCGTTATTTTTATTTATTACCGCCATTTCCGACATCATATTTTCATTTACTTCACATAGTAAGGTGTTATGTACTAATTTGCATCTCCTACAGTTAAATTTAGAATTGCATTGACTTTGATGTAATCGTAAACAATTTGAACATAATTTATTCTTACTTACAATCATTTTCCTTTCACGAATACTCATGTTTAAAAAAGCAGAACATTTGAAAAGGGGGTGAGGCGAATTGCATAACACACATGGCTTTACATTATTTTTATTTTTATTATCGTTGATAAAAAATGATCTGGATTTATTTACTGCGTAATTGTTCTTAGATTTCGAGGGCTTTGTTTGAGACGTGTTGGCGTCATTCGAAAGTTTTATCGCTTCTAAAACTAAGCATCTTTTTTTCCAAAAAAGAAATTAAATGATCAAACCTCGGAATATCTGAGTTTTGAAGAGATAATTCAAACTGCTTTTGAGTTTTGTGATGCAATTTTTTCAGAATTATATTTATGAACACACTTTCTGATAAATTATTTTGTGTATATTCCATAATTTTGAGTGCGCGAATGTTTTTGTTAATACAATCAATAAAATTACGCAATTCTTTAGGGGATTCATATTCCATTTTTTCATAATTTAAAATTGTAGAAATATGTGAATCGATTAACAATCTTTTATTTTCGTATCTGTGTATCAGAGCTTGAAACAATGAATTGAAATCATCATCGGGTGATTCTAAATGTTTAGCTTCGTTTTTTAAAGAAGCTTTTAAATAAAATAGCTTCTGATTATTATCTAATTGAGGATTGTTAACAATCAAGTTAGTAAACTGCGTTTTAAAATTAGCAAAATCACAGTAATCACCACCGAATGAAGGTAATGGAATTTCAGGGAGGCGTACCTTTGTTTTGTTTTCATTTGAATGATCATTAATATTTACACTTGCGATATTACATTTATTTTCAAAAGATGCTAATAAAACTTTTAATCTTACCTCTACTTGTTCGAGCCTTTCATTAGCAGTGTCGATATCCTCCTCTATATCTTGCACTTGTTGCGCAGATAATTCTTGGATGTCAAAATATTGTTCTCTAATTTCCTCTAATTTATTTTGAAGAGCTTCTGTCTTTTTTAATTTTACTTCTAATGTGCTGACATTCGTTGTTTTTATATCGGTCGTATCTGTTATAAACTGCTCTAATCTTGTGATAGCAGCCTTTACGGTGCCTTTTAATCGATTAAGCTTATCCATAGTAGCACTCCGGCTCGACGGACCACAATGGTCGATATGATGTGGACTTTAGACGTTAATTTTCTTTTCAATTGATTTTATTCACACTTAAAACTGCACAAGACACTTACACAACATAAATTTCACAAACTTGAATAAATTGAAAATCATAATTAATATCCATCGCGTAGTTTGGATGGAGTGTTTTTATAGACGTGTTGATGCTTTGACGATCAACAGCTTAACTAACTTTTTTACAGACTGCTCGCTAGGGGGAGCTCGTTCGACTTCCGGAACGGAACAATTATTTTTTGAACTTATCCCTGGGTTTTTCATCCTTACCGTCCCTCTTGCTGAACTTATACAGAAAATCACTTCAGATGCAGCCACAGAATTTTTTTCAAGTTTTTTCTCATGCAGAAGTATGCTAGAGAAAGAATGTCTAAAATTATTTGACAGGAAATTTAATGCAGAATTTAAATCAGCATTTAAATATCAATTTCAAGATCGTGGCTTTATTGGTATAGTCTTACCGTCCCCAAGGTTTATTCCTGCACTTTTCGAGGTAAATTTTAAAAAAAATTAATTTAATCCAATGTTAACAACTGTTTCTAAAAATCAATGAACATTGTGGCTATCACTGAGTCTTAACATGATTTGCCTAAAAATAGGTGGTAATTTTCTTTACCGTTCCATCCTTACCGTCCCTTTTTTCCTATACCGTTCCCTTTTTTTTTACCTTACCGTCTTTTCTTTAACACCCCTTTAAGACAATGTTATACAAAAATTCTGTATCAAAAGTACTACATTTTTATTATTTCTTATTTGAATGTCCTGTGGGTACTATGCAAATTCATTATAAGTAAAAATTTAGAAGAAAATAAAAAGTTATAATGGTAAAATGGTAAGGAAAATTAAACTCGCAATTTAAACCTCAGTTAAATAAAAAAAAAATTCGCTGCTTATCTTTTTTCTTTATTTTGAATCATTAAGGCATTCGTCTATCAGATTAAAATCTTATTTTAGCAAGTTTAATTTCATCAGATTTTTATTCCCGAAAGTCAAAAGGTTGTGAAAATGCCCCATTAACACATCATTTAAAGGATCTGTCTTGTGTGGTGTTTGTTAACTTGATGAACCAACTAGTAGAAATCCACCTGTTTTGTCCCACCTTTTTAAAGTTAAGCTCAGTTTTAATGGGTAGATGACCTCTTATGACAGAATAAGCTATATAGAATTCTAAACAACTTTCTACGAATTAAGAGACTTTTAATTTTTTCGCCTTGCGTCAATAAAAAACAAAATTACTGTCAGCATTCTGATTTTTTTTTTCCTTCTGTCGTACTGTGCATGCTAAGAAGAATTCAATGGCATAATATACTTTTATAATAGCTGGGTAAATTAAATGCGTACAACTGACATAGTGTTTTATTATATTCTTTATAAGCAATAACAGAGGATTAATTATTCAAAGAAAGCAAATTCGTCATTTACGTGAGAACGCATAGGTAATAAGATCGACATTTTTTATTTTTTTAATTCAGAATAACTAATTAAAGACAAATTTAAAGAAAATCATTATTTTTTACTTATAAGAAAAATAAAATAAGTGTGAATGCAATCTCTCTCCTTTCGGCGAACAGCATTCTTTTAATTGCGATTAAAGTGGAAGGACTTAATCTATAGCTTAAGAATTCAATGGCGTAATGAACTTTTATACTAGCTGGGTAAATTACATGCGTAACAACTTATATAGAGTTTTTATTTAATTCTTTATAATCCATAACGGAGGATTAATGATTCAAAGAAAGCAAATTCAAGAACGCATAGATAATAATATCGACATTTTTTAAAAAAAATAAGAATAACTAAAGACAAATTTAAAGAAAATCATTATTATTTTATTTATAGGAAAAATAAAATAAGAGGGAATGCAATATCTCTCCTTTCGGCGAATAGCATTCTTTTTATTTCGATTAAAGTGGGGGGACATAATCTATAGAAGTGTCATTTCAAATACTCCCACGGCCAGGAGTAAGCTAGAGCCAAATCTAGCTATCCAGGACGAGCTGGAAACAATCTCTGCTAATGATGTTCTCTTTCCCAAAGATGTCGATTTGGAATGTCTTCATAGGACGTTTGCAATGTTAGTTGTAGGACTATCCTGCACAAAAGCTACCGTAAAGAAAGCGTCTTTACCCCACATGCTCGCACCAAAGAGTAAAGTAACGAGTGGCATTCACTGTTTTTAGCATTCAATAGTCCAACTATTTACTGGATTGAACACTTCACTGTAAAAGAAATTCTGTAACGTTACTCCATGAAATTGGTGGCAGCCTTACTGCCTTCATTTTATTGAGTAATTTAACCGATATAACTGGTGTTACGTTACAATGATGGGTAATTTTACACCAGTTATATCAGTTTAAATTACTCCATTATATGAATTAAATTACCCCATAAAATTGGAGGTAGCATGTTGTCATCAATTTTATGGAGTAACGTTACATATTTTTTTTTTACAGTGTTCTTTTCAAAGCATCCTGAAATGAAAGAACTTGTGGAATCCACATCGCATTGTCACATTTAGGGAAAGAAGTATTTTCTGCGTATACTCGTGAAGACGATATGCAATACGGATGTGACAGTTTTGTGCATTAGATTGGCGATTGTGTTGCTAGCAGTGCACATCATTCTTAAGATTGGCACTGAACGTGAACACATCTCCATATAGCAAAAATGGACTGCATCTGTCTACAAGGCATTAAACATGCAATTCAAGTCTTGGGTGAATGTTTGAGAAAGCCCACATAACAAAGACTTCTTTTTGTCGTTATCCGCTACCCGCAAGGATTGCATTAAAACTCTAAAGCTCTGCTGAATTTCTCTGAGTGGCCATCCCTATCGTTATCCGCTAGTAGACGAGCTTGGGCTAGCTCATCGGCCAGAGTGCCCGTGCGCCATCGTCCAGGGAATATTTCGCGCCTGTAAGTCGATGCAGTATTTATTTCTTTGCTGTACACACTGTGACGACAATAAAATTGATCGTTAAGTGGTTAAAGTACATTTTGCGAAGTTCTTTTATTAAAACTATTGATCGTTAAAGAAATAATAAAAAGGAGTATTCTTACTTTACAAGAAGACAGTGAAGAAGCAAACTGATGAAATAAATAAATTCTTTATTCATAGACGTTAGTAATAGAAGGTTACGAAGATTCATGCTTCTGGTCACCAACTTAAAATAAAAAGGATTCTCTTATAGAAGAGAAAAATAACAGCAAACGTAGAATTATTCCATAGGATTCTTTTTGATGAGAACAGCACATCTTTAGTTAAAAATTAAATTTTGAGCAAAATCATATCCGCATCATGATCCATAGTACGGACGAGCAAACTTAGCGGCTTTCGAACGACAGGCGAAAGCCCGCGTCCGATAAATACTGCGTTAAAAAAAATTACATCTTTATAACACAACATCAAACCCAATTCTGATTAAAAAATTAACGAGCTTTAATATTTAAACGATGAATACGGGGTTGACAGAATAATTAAAAGGCAGAATTTAAATTCATTAGCTAAATTAAAATTTATGGCAAATTAATGAAAATCAAATTACAAGCCGCAGAATTCAAAATGTTATCACTGATTGGGAAAACGAAACCAATATCCACCTGTTAACTACCGCGCAATGAATAAGTCAAAAGAGGGAGGGGCTAAGCATTTCAATGACGTCATCATAATGCATGTTGACTCCGACGATACCAGAACTCTCAAAACTTAAAGAGGCAGGAAAGGTGCGTGCGCAACACTGCCGATTCGCTTGAAAGCCAAGAGAAAAAGATCGGCGAGCGAATACACGGACACGGAAGCGACTCAAGAGTGAAAGGTTCCATTCTCTCATTGGTTGATCAGAAACCGGTCTTGGCTTGCTTCTCATGTATGATTTGGCGAGCGCTTTGAGAAATATCGTACCTAGTTAATTGATGCTATTTTGGTGAGAGATTTCTGTGGACGAACCTGTCCAGTGGTTAACGCGCTTGTCTAGCTAGCTCAAGTACGCAGGTTCTATCCTCCCTGTTACTTCTTTATTTGTGTTTTGTTTCGATTTTTATTAAGTTGGTTAATAAAGATTTATCGACTTTTATTATCCGTTCATTTCCAATTTTTTAAATTGTCAATTAGATAATTAAATAAAATTTTGATTAAATTAAGTTTTAATTGTTATTAAATTAAATAAAATTTAGTTTTAAATAAAATTGAAATTTAATTTTTATAAAATAAAATAAAATTTAGTTTTAAATAAATTTCAAAATTCATATAAGCTATTTTTTATGAATTAAAGTGAACATTTATTGTAATTAAATAATATCTCCTAAACTTACATACATTATTTTTTTCCCTTATAACTTTAGTATCAGATAAATATTAAATTAGCAAAATTAATTTTTCAAAGTTTTCTTTTAAAATTAATTAGTATTTTTCATACAGAAAAACTTTATTCATTTATTATCAAATGCTTTGTAATTTTTTATTACATATAAAATAATGTTAATGAAATTAATTTTTAAAACTCATATTACTTATAAGCTATTTATTTCAATTTCTTAAAATGAATATTTTTGGAAATATAATGTTATTTCTTACACTTATATAAATATTTTTATTTTTATCTTATATTATTTAACAATATATCTGAATACATAACTATATTCAGTTTATTTTATTTGAAAGTAAAATTTTATTAATTTATGAATTAATATTAATAATATTATTAACTTAGCAAGTAATTAATTATTTAAACCAATTTGTAATAGTTAATTGTTAAATACTTTTTATTAAAATTTCCTAAAAAATTTTAATTGTTATTATTAAAAAATTCTAATAAACTACTTTTCAAAACAATATATATATTATATATATATTATTTGAAAACTCAGTCAAAAACATAAATTATTTTTATTAAAAAATTATTATAAATTTCCCCTTCACTATTACCACCCTAAATATTTGAAAACTAAATTAAAGACATAAGTCCAAGTAATCATTAACTAGAAATATTTAATGCGACAAAATACATTATAAAAACTTCTTATAGTTTTTAGTAGTTATTGCTCAGATATTATTGTTTTGGGTTCCAACTTTTTTTTTCTTCTTTTGGGTGTGTGAAAAAAAAAAAAATCTGTCATTATTATTTAATTTATTTTTTCATTATATTTCACTACAAGTGTGAGCTACAATTTGTTTTAGCTTGACCTTTTTCATTCACTATCTATGAAACACTTTATTTTATTTTATTTTATTTTTTTTTTGCCCTATTTGTTATTTTGCAGCAATAATAAATATATATTAATATTGCAAATTACTATAAGGGCAAGGTAGAATTTAGATGATCTAACTAACTTTCTGACAATTTTGATTATTTGAGTACTAGTTTGGCCATTTAATTATTTATATTTACGCATACAAAGTGCCATGAAAAAAAATGCATAAAATTTGACTGAGTATTTTTATTAATTGTTTTTTATATATTTATTATTTTTTAAAAACACATCAGCTATCAAGTTAGGGAAGGGTGAGTGCTTGAGTTTACTGTTCTTTGCACAGATAACTACAGTCAAAACACATAGGTAATTAAATGCAGTTGCGTAGCCAGGATATTATTTGGGGGGGGGGGGGTCGTCTAATCCCCTAAGCTTCTCTCCTCCTGATGCAAAGCTATAAATTAAAAACTATTAATTTTACTTTTCGTATAAATATCAATTTTATACTTTTAAAATATGGGATATGTTTTTTTGTTTTTTTTTTAAGTCTAAATTTACATACACCTGTATATACAAAAGGAATAATGTGTAATGTGTAATTTAAAAATAATAAGTCTAAAATATTTAAATTGATTACTTTTTTAAAAGAAAGTCAGTTTTATCAATTTTTTGCAGGGAAAAAAAGATATTTTTAAAAATACCATATCATTGTTTTCCGTGAATCACTTTATATGAAAAATAAATTTAAATTCCTTACATGTCGCAAACAAAATTTAATATGATTGCAACATAATACTTGAAATAATCTCAAGTGACACTTGGCGATTTGTTTTGGTGGTGAAATGAGATGTGCCCTCTGATTTGTTAGGAAGAAATGTCTACCACCGCTCAATAATCAGGTCTTGTAACTTTGAGAAGTAAATCGCGGAATTCTTATTTCTTCTCAACCAATGGGAGAATGGAACCTTTCACCCTTGAGTCTCTTCCCACGGACACGGTCAGAGCCCGATTAAGGTTGTAGGGGGCCCAAGGCACAGTACCTTTTCGGGATCCCGCGCACTAAAATAGTAGCTAGATTTTTTTTTCCCGTGGAGTATTTGAAGAGTTATCATTAGATTACCATATGGTTGCCAAGTTAACCAAAATCGTTTTTGATTTTTGAGAAAATAATTGCAAGAAACTGCATTATTAAGAATTTTTTTCTAAATCATTACATGAAATTTGGGCCCCCCTCAGCAGTGGGCCCAACGCCACGGCCTAGTTGGCCTGTGTGGTAATCAGGCCCTGCTTACGGTGCGACCGATAAAAAAATAAACATCGTGGTCGATCACAACGACTGGATTTAAATACACATCGATGTAAAAAAAAGGCTGAAAGAGAATAAAAATAAACTAAATTTAAATACTGTGAGAAGTATTCTCACACACATGTATTCTGTACTCAAATTTGAGGATTCCTTTTATAGATCGTCGTCAATCAACAGAAAGATAACAAAAGAGAAAACTTTCCATTATCACAAATAAATTGAAGATGCATCCAAGAATTTAGTAGGAACAGAAATCAAAACTTTCTACATTTACAAGCAACTGGGGAAGAAAACATGCACTCACAATTGAAATCGTGCATTTGAAAACAAATCGAGAAAAGAAAAAAAGATATGGAAGACACACACAAAGCAAAATCTTGCGTTTCGAGGAAAATCCCGTCTCTCAACAGTGATAACACTTCTCTTAATTTTCGAAACTGAAATATTTCGCTTCCATTATAATTATACTAGCAAAGCCCGCGGCTTTGCTCGCGTAATAGTTGAAATATGTCAAGCGATATTTATATGTCTAATTTTTATTAAAAGAAATTATACTTTTAGGAATAATTCTAAAATTACTAATTAAGCCACAGTTTGACTAAACTTCATTATTACACTGCATTACGCAGAAGTGACACTTAAATTGTTAAAAAGAACTCAAACTAATTCTAAATAAATGGTAATTTAGAAAGTATTTTGAAGCTTTTGTGCTCCTTTCATACACTCATTTTAGTATTCATTTGAAGTTTTGAATTTTTTAGAGACCGTTCTTAGTCCATTTACAAACCGTTCATTTACATCTTAAAATTAACCATCATGTTAAATTCTAAGATTCTTGTCTAACGGCCTACCACCTCTCTGGTGGTAGTGGCACTAACATAAAATACCTATGTTGAAACAGTGACTGTCACCCTTAATTTGCCAACATTACTTTTGAAATCGGTTTGGTGTTTCCTAATATTTCATAGAAAACGTAATTTAGAAAGTTTTAAGGAAGGTCCTATCGTTGATATCTGTCAATCTACTATACAACGTAATAGTGCGAGCGGCCGCTGCACAAACCATCACCTCATCGAGTTGACGGCTAAAATTCCAGGATTAGATGGAACTCGATTAGCATATTAAAATGCAACTGATCTGACAAGTCATATCTTAACCACCCGCAGTAGAAACAGCAGAGTAGAAACCACCCGCAGACTCAATTTTAGTGGTTGAATGGTAGATCCCTACTAAGTTTTCCAATGAAATTCCTGCATCAGGTAGCATATTAGCATGGAAGGGGATTAAAAGGTGCAGAAATTTCATTGGAAAACTTACTGGAGATCTACCAATCAACCGCTGAAATTGGATCTGGGAGTGTGGGGGGGGGGGGGGGATCCCACCAAGATATGATTTGGTGGACCAGTTCAATTTTAGTATAATAATAGAATTCTATTTAATCTTGGAATTTAAGCGGTGAATTCGATGAGGTAGTAGTTTTTGCAGCCACCGCCTGGTGAGCCAGGCCTGGACTGATCCGTTCAACTAATTTCTGAAATTTTTAAATTCAGAGAACTTGTTATAAAAAATTGTGCAGCAAATGGGTTGGATGGAATGTCAAACATTCATGGCAAATATAGTAGAATCGCATATGCATACTCTGATATATAATACCAAATATCTGATATATAATGTGATACTTGATGCTATGCGCAGCACATGTATTAAACCTCATTACGTCAGATACTACACAAGCAAGTAAAATAACTTAAATTAGCTAAAATATTTGCGCCATCAGAAAACCCTTTTTCTGGCCCAGTACGACCCTGCTGCTAAAAATTCATGGCACGTTTGCAGCTTTGTATGGCTATAGATCTAACGATTGCCTGAAAAATATTCCGTTCCGACAATACCGGTAAAGAAAATTAAAAAAAATAATGAGTTGTACTAATCATACAAAGAAAATATTTAGCTGCTTCTGGAGGAACTACAAAGTAGTTATTTAAATAACACCTCGTGGAAATGCCACCTCTATGTATCTTATTGTAATTAAGTTAACATTTTACGGTGCCTAACAGGATTTTATAATTACAGCACTTGTAAGCTTTCGAATTTACTAATTAAGTGTTTACCTCCTTCTTTTTAGTTGCTTTGTGAGATTCGAAGCAAGTCTTCATCAGACCCTCGATCAAGATATTTACTTTCACCGAAAAATAGGTAAGCAGGTTCACTTTATAGTTAAATACAAAAAGAATTTATGTATGTTTTTCATAACAAATAACTTTTTAAAAATATTTGAAATAGACTTCAAATATAGGGTAACTCTGGGATAGATGGCCATAGTTTTTAAAGATTGAAATAAAAATTCTTAGAATGCAAATACAAGAAATATTTATACATATTTAAAATTCTTATACATATATTCATCATTTTATACAAAAAATAATTAAATTTTAAAATCAAAAAGTGTTAAATAAAACTGAAATTAAAATGCAGATGGCCATCTCTCCTTCAAGTCGAGGAGAGATGGCCATCCAATACAAGAAAGAAAAAGTTAAGTTAAATAGCAAAAAATAATACATTTCATATAGTTAATCGCGAAAAACATATAGCAGTTTGTAAAGATGCAGTTATATGATGGAAAATGAGTGAATAAAACTCGAATAAACAAAATTTGAAATATAATTTCAATATTTCACTTTTCGTAAAATCTTATCACATGTTTGGCAAAGGTCTTGATAATTTGTACACGTTTCATGGAACCACTTCAGATACCTTATGTACAGTATCCAAATATCCAAACATCCTTTTTGGATTTGATATTATAGGGGAGACTAGGGGGGGGGGAGGGGGTCCACTTTTTACAAAACGATTTTTTACTTTTTAAATACTGAACGTAGAATAATGTTTTATGCATCATTTTATTCGTTATACAATCTGTTATCAAAATAAAATTGCTACATAAGTGTAATATATAAGAAATTTGAAAAATGATTAGTTTTAATCACGAGAAAATAATGGGTCTATGCTCCCCACATATGGGAGGGTTGACCCATTATATGGGAGGCTTGACCCACTTTGTTTTATTTTAAAATATTTGTGACGAGAAATAAAATCAGTCAAAAAAAAACAAAATAACTTTATGCTACTTGCTTTAATTATTATAAAAAAAATAGTTTTGAAACTATGATGCTTAAACAAACGTTTTTTGACGCAATCACACGTCAGAGGAGAGAAATTTTGTTTTAAATAGGATTTTGTCTGAGCAGGTATAATTGTACAGCAGGGAATTTTAACATTTGATACAGTATTCCGTTAGAGACAGGTTCCGTTTTCATAGGGTTTCATGTGTTATTATGTCCGGATTTAGGAGCCACTGTCCCGCTTTTTTTTTTTTTTTTTTTTTGTTTCCTTGTCTTATTTTTGTATTCATCCTGGTAAAATTTGTCTAGATACCATCCTAAAGTTTTTCGATCAATGCTATTATTTTGCAACCGCATGAGCGCAGCAACTTTTAACCCTTTCAGGGGTTAATTAGTACTTTCAGCACTGAAATTTTGAAATGAATGACTGGCATCGGAATTTATGAACAAATTTATTTGGAAATAAGAAAAGTCTATATTTCACATACATATTAATTGGAAAAGATTTTAGGAAAATTTTGATGCCATTGTGGCGTTTGGGAATTAAAATTAAGTGGTTTCATAAACATCCCACTGCCCCGGAAAGGGTTAAGACTGCTGTTTGCACATTTTTTAGTCGTTTCTAGTCTTTTCCATTGTTTCTATTTACCTATTGTAATATTTAAATGAAAAAAAAAGTTCCTATCAACTTTCCCACTCATATTTCATGAATTTTTTTCTTATAGTTGATACTATAGTAATTTTTCATGTGTTTCTTTAATCAGTTTCAAACCTTTTCTTTTCCAACACCCCATTTTATTGTAGATTTACAGAATAAATTTACATTCTTTATTAAATATAACCATTAAGCTTTCATTATGTATAATAAAAGGATTTCAAAACCACTTAATTAAGGGAACCTTGAGCATCTGGTCAACCCTCCCACATAGCCGTTTTCTAAAGACTAGCTCATTGTTATGTTAAGCCTAACTCATTGTACAATCTTTATACCTGTAAGGAAAGCTCGATATTTCTGCATTATTTAAAACCTACTTATTTAAATTTCTATGTAATATTTTATTTGAAAAAAGTTTTCAAAATATTTCTAAAAAACACAACTTTTAGGTTGAAAACGCCTCACAATTGATTTTTTCCACACCTATTTCGATTATCTGTATGAAACGAAGACTGTTGTTTGAGCATTCCAGTAGCTTTAGTTGACACCTAACGATAACACTCTGAAATTCTTTTAAATATGAAAACTGATGGGTGGGTTAAGCCTCCCGTACGGTCAACCCCCTAGTCTCCCCTATTGTGTTGCACAACCAACACACTGATCCTAATCCAATTCTATTTACTCGGAATCTGTAGAATCTGACACTTTTAAATACATGTATTTCGTTTTCTTCGCTACTGGAAACGTCGTGGTTTTTTTTTTTTTTTTTTTTTTTTTTTGCTCGCGTTAATTTTGGATTTATTACGTTAATTTAGTTTATTTATCAACTTTATCAGTTTCTGTTATGAAAGTTTCCGACGTTTTTCAATATTTTCTAAAACAAATAAATCGTTAGGTCTTATTATATTATTATTATTATTAAAATATTTATATTTGTTAAAATTTAAACAATTATATCAATTAATATATTTAAAAACATAAACGTTATATATTTATTTTTAATTTAATTATATTTAGTTAAAATCATCACTCCGTATAATTTTGAAATAATGATTAAAGGTGGTCATCTCTCCTAAAATTGAAGGACTGATGGTCGCCCAATTTAAAGCTTCAATAGCCATTGTGCGTCTTTCTTTTAGGCTTAGAAGTGAAGATTAGATTATATACGTGCCTTAAAAGTCCATATAGAAAAAATATATGTAACGTAAGTACTGCAAAATATTCAAATACCTAAGTCAAAAAAATATTCAAATACCTAAGTCAAAAAAATATTCAACCACTAAATTAAATAAACATTAAAATTACACTTGTTATAATCGAAAAACAACACTGCACGTCACAATAAATAAAATCGTTGGACTATTTCATACGAATAAAGTTTATGTTGCAATCTATGATCAAGTTTTGGGAATATTTAGACTGGCCATCTCCCCTCTATGGCCATCTATCCTGGAGTTACCCTATATTTTTTTTTTTCTAGGAGAAAAAAAAAACATCTTCTCAGAATTAAAAGTTAGAATAGTTTTGGATTCCGATACACCGCCCTCTGAATACAAGGTCTATTCGCTGACACAAAAATGGCGGCTGTCGTAGATTTTTTTTTTTTTTTTTTTTTTTGCTTTTTTTATGTTTGTATGGTCCCAAGAATTTAGATACCGGTGTTTTCTTAAAGATTTTTTTGCCTCTATTTAATGTTTTAAAATAAGGTGTGGAAAAATTTTTAGAATTTACAGTAGGGGTTCACAGCCTTATTAAGAGAAGGGTCACTTACAAAAATGCCTGGATTGTCGAGGGCCACATCAATCTATTTGTCCGATGTTACAGGCGTCTCGTACACCACGGACTTCATGTGTCCCCACAGATAGAAATCCAGGGGAGTCAGGTCGGGAATCGCGGTGACCATGCGACTGGTCCACCCCTGCCAGTTCAGCGACTAAGATATGTTCTGTCGAGGTATTCTCGCACAGTGTACATAAAATGAGCAGGCGTTCCATCATGCTGAAACCAGGTGTTTCTTCTTGTAGCGTTTGGAACGTCACCCATCAGATCCGGCAAGATTCTTTCTAAGAAAATGCGATAGGTATTCCTGTCGAGGCGCTGAGGTAGTAAGTAAGGGCCAATTAACATGTCACCGAAAATACCAGCCCAAACGTTTACGGTGAAATGTTGTTAACGTGCATGAACACGTGTAAACCTTGGTTTTCATGCGGCCATATGTGCATGCTGTGCAGGTTCAGGACACCGTCCTGTGTAAAACAAGATTCATCTGAAAAAAAAAAATCCACGATGGAAAATCCGGCTGTGCGACCCATTGTTGCAAATTCCAGCATGAGAATCCAATGCGTTGGGAATAATCGTCAACGCACAATGCCTGTACTCTTTGTAAGTGGTAGGGGTGTTGCGTGTCCTCATGCAATATGCGTATAATGCTGGAACAATGTACACTTAAGACGCGTTCGCTTGCTCGGAGACTTGTTTGCGGGTTCTTGTCAAATTCCTGCAGCACGGTTTCCTCTACAACAGGCATGCGTGTAGTGTGTTCTCGACCGATGTGGCTATGTACTTGGAAAGCTCCTGCTTCACGCAATCTGCGGTGCAATTGTCCAAACAACACATGACTTTACTGACGTCTGCTTGGGAAGCGCTCAAGGTACATCCGTACTGCAGCCCCTGCATTTCCATCCGCGGCGCCATATACGGCATGCATATCGGCCAATTCTCCGTTACTAAACCGATTCGTCCTTCTCCTGCAGCGTCCTCGCCTGAAATGATTACGCTTCCTACTCTCCCGTAATCCTGCGCTCATCGCCCTCTAGCGGTCGCAGTTTGCATTTTCGAACACAAGTTCCTATGTAAATCTTGTTTATCATGATGTGACAGACCAACATGTTAAGTTTGTAAACGACCTTTTGAGACACCCTGTATAACAGAGACATAGCAAAGATTATTTTCAAGGAATGAAAATATTCCTTGACTTTTTTCGGGGGAATTAAATTTTGCTTTATTAAAAGTGCTAAAAAACAAATATATGCATGGAAGTGGCTAGTGCCGAAAAAAAAATGTGAACTTTATGAACGAAGCTAAATTGACGAAACTCTCAATTTTTCTGCAGCCTATCAACAAAATTATAGATTTTCCCGCGCTTGATCGACAAAATTCGCGATTTTTCCTCACCTTATCAATGGAATTCGCGATTTTTCCGCTCTCAGTCAATGAAATTTGCGATTGTTAAATGACTGGCAAAATTTTCAATTGTTTCCCGTGGCGAATTGTCAAAATTCACAATTTTTTCTCGCGATAAACTGCCGAAACCCGCAATTTTACCGTAGTCGACCGACGAAATTTACAATTTTTTCGCACTTAATCGAGAAAATTCACGATTTTTCCTCTGCCCGAGCAATGAAATTTGCAATTTTTTCGCGCCCAATCGCCAGATTTCGCAATTTTTCTGAGCTCGATAGACAAAAGTCGCAATTTTTCCGCACTCGACCGACAGAACTCGCAATTTTTTGTGCCCGGTCGACGAAATTCGTGATTTTTCCGCACCCAGTCAACGAAATTCGCGATTCTTAACTTATTGAAGCATTTGGAAAAATTCGCGATTTTTGCTCGCGATAAACTGACGAAACTCGCGATTTTTTCGCAGCTAATCAACGAAATTCGCGATTTTTCTGCAACTGATCAACGAAATTCGCGATTTTCCTGTGACCGATCAAGAAAATTCGAGATTTTTCAGCGCCCAATCGACAGAACTCGCGATTTTTTCGTGCCCGAGCGACGAAATTCGCGATTCTTAACAGACTGACGAAAATTTAAACTTTTCCTTCGGTAAATTGCAGAAATTCACGACTTTTTCTCGTGATAAACTGACGAAACTAGCCATTTTCCTGCAACCGATCAACGAAATTTGCAATTTTTCCATGAAGGATCAACAAAACTCGTGTTTTTTTCTCCCCTGATCGACGAAACTTGCGATTTTTCAGCACCCGATCGACGAAACTCGTGGTTTTTCCGCGACCGATCGGCGAAATTCGCATATCTCAAATAACTGACGAAATTTGCAATTTTCCCGCGGAAAATTGGTAAATTCGCTGCTTTTTCTCGCGATAAATTGACGAAACTCGCGACATTTCCGAGCAAGGTCGACGAAACACTCGATTTTTCTGCGCCCGATCGACTACACTCGAATTTTTCATGCTCTGTCACCGAAATTCGCAATTCTTAATTGATTGACGAAATTTGCAGTTTTCCCGTAGCAAAATGACGAAATTTATGACTTTTTTTCCCGATAAACTGACGAAACTCGCGATTTTCTCGTGCTCGATCAACAAAATTCACGACTTTTTCGCGCGCGGTCGGTGAAACACGCGATTTTTCCGCACCCGATCGATTAAAGGTATTTTTCGACTAGCGACTGACGAAATTAGCAACTCGGGAATTTCCTGTATTGATACAAATGGTATAGGCCGGCCGATTGATGAAATTCGCAATTTTTAATTGACTGACGAAATTTGCAATTGTTTTCCACGGCAAATTGACGAAATTCACGATTTTTCCTGCAAACTATGATCAAAAATTGCAATTTTTACCTATTATAACTTGACGAAATTCGCGGGCCACAGGTTGTGCATCCCTAATTTATGGGTATTAAAACTCAAGGGATGGTACAAACGCTGAAAAAAATTCACCTAAAATTGCTATTACATGAGGCGTCAAAGTTGCCTCTGATTCCGGGAGACTTATTGTTAACCTACGGCTTAAAAAGAGTTGCTCGATACTAAGCAAATTCTCTAAGCCATTTTGTTGCTTGTAAACAAAAAGAGATGCCAGTAACAGCCAATCAAATGCTTAGAAAGCTGACGAGGGAAAAACGTTTTCCGGAATAGGCAATGAAATGATTGGAAAAACGAAAGAGAGTCATGTTTTTTTTTAGGGAAAACTGGCGAGACGCAAGCAATTTTTTTCCGCTACAAATTTTCACATGTAATATCACTTTAAGACCGACATTTGCCATTTCTGTGTCAGCGCGTGGGTCTAGTATTCAGAGGGCGGTGTTCCGATCACCGTGTTATGTCATAATTGTGTGAGTTTACACTAGAATTAGAATAAAAGAGCTATTACGCGGAAAAATTTGAAGCAACAAAAACGTCACTTTTCCAAGCAGTTCATTCGTTGTTCAAAAAAGAAAAAGATTTTTCCTCGTCAGTTTTCCAGGTATTTGATTGACTGTTCGGTGCAACATTTCACATCAAGTACTAAAGTAGGCATCGCTGGCGACAAAATTGCTCCGTCAATAAAAAAGTTGCTTGCTTTTCGAGCAACTCTTTTAAAGCAATGGGTTCACTTTGAGTTGCCCGAAATTAGAGGCAACTTTGACGCCTCGTGTAAAAGAACTTTAATGTTATGAGAATGCTAGTCATTATATCGTAACTAGAAAGATAGCCCGTCAAAAATGACGGAAAATGAGATATTAAAAGATTAAACAAAAACCTAATTTGCAGATCAAATTAAAAAAACAAAATTTATTTCCTAAATTGTTTAAGCCCGAGAAGAGGGAGATATTAAGATATTTCATTCAATTCGTTCTACATTTAATGTTAAATTTTTGTAACCAATAAGTTAAACCAATTGAACATTAAAAAATAAAAATGAAATTCATACAATATAATACTTAAAACACCTATATACTTAGATTCCGTTCAAATGAAATCGAAATAAATCTTAGACTTTTTTTAAAGTTTTGTATTTTGCATGTATCTTATCATATTATGTACAATCGTCATAAACATAATGCAAAATTTGCAGTACAAATATTTACAACTTAAAAATGGAAAAATTTTAAGATTTATTTCGATTTCATTTGAACGGAATCTAAGTATATAGGTGTTTTAAGTATTATATTGTATGCATTTCATTTTTATTTTTTAATGTTCAATTGGTTTAACTTATTGGTTACAAAAATTTAACATTAAATGTAGAACGAATTAAATGAAATATCTTAATATCTCCCTCTTCTCGGGCTTAAACAATTTAGGAAATAAATTTTGTTTTTTTAATTTGATCTGCAAATTAGGTTTTTGTTTAATATGTCAAGTTTTTTAATAACTACTGCATTCAAACGAACACATTTCAAAATTAATGAAGGGTATCATCATCAGGCTTTGATTTGTGCGATATCGCATCACAATTTGTGATGTAATTTACCTGTGTATGATTCAAAAATTTTCACCAGTGCAGTAATGAATATTGCTGTAGTTTGCACGAAAAATTCCAATCTGAACATAAAAAATCTGCTTGAAAATGTCATTTTTATTTCCACTATGACGTCATATTCATATTCTTTTTAATTCTTAAAAAAACTCCTTCAGTTTCATGTTTCACGTGAAATTCATTCAACGAAAAATAGGCAAATTATTATTACGGCTTTTGAATTATTTACAACAATGAAAAAAAAAAAATTATTTTATTACAAAATGTCCGTTGAATCTCAATGAAAAAAGCGAAATTTGGAATTATTAAGAAAAATATTTGAATAATGTATATAAAAATTAGCCCATGTTACTCTCTAGATTATAATCCATCTATATGCAAAGGCATTTTATGATCCGTTTTGACTCTGACGTCTGGCAAATGTTTTTACACTTTGAATTTATAATATTATTAGAATTAGCCAGGAATTAAAAATGAGTGGCATCAGGGACAAAAAGGTGGGAAGAAAAAATGAAAAAGTTACCATCTCCATAGGCTTTTCTATGTTAAATTAACATTGAGAAGTGACACTGGAAATAAATAAGTATTGCGCTGCCGCGCAATACTTAAATATACAACACATGAGCAATAATGTGTTTTTCTCGCTTTTTCGCAGTTGTATAAATATTGAAAAAAAAATGCGTGTGTGTATGAAATGAAACAGTGAATAGGTTGCCAGAATATATGTTGCCAAATTTCCTTCTTCGCCAAGGCAGTTTCCTCTATTTCGCAAAGGCCCCTATATTGGAAAAGTACCGAGAATTTAATTTCTGCATCCGGCTATGTAAAGCACATTAAAATCGAATAGTTAGGAGCTCAGACAGTACAACGTCGTCTAGTGGCAGTTATTTTATTTGTAGAATCGGGTGAAGATGTAAAGACGTACATTTTCGTATATTACTCTTTAAATTCTGACCCATATAGATTTTTAAAAAACCTTAAATGTTCTGAGATTAAATTAAATTGTGGTGAGCTCCATTATAAATATTAATGGGTTTCAATGAGAATTTCGCTAAATTATCCAGCCAAGTTGGCTTCATATATGGCAACTTATTTTTGTCGCCAAATGTAACGGTATTTCACCAAATTTGGCGATACCTTGCAAAGTTCTTCAACATTAGGGGCTATTGTAGTGTAACCCTGTATTAGTACTTTTCAACAATTACTCATTATTGAAGCTGTTACCAATTTCTTCATAGGAAGCCTAAAATGGCCGCGATTAATGAGGTGGTCCAACCGGAATTGTGAGGGACACACAGAGACTTGGATTTTATATAAATAAGATGGATTTTATATAAATAAGATGTGCTAGTTATAATATACAAATTTTTAAGAGGCAACAATACTTACGAAATCCTATGAAAAACAGTTCATGTTGATGTATTTTCCTTGGAAACTGCTGAAATGATTTCTTTCTTTCTGTCTTTTTTTTTAATTTTTGGCAATGCCTAATTTATAAATTGATCGTTTGGCAAGAAATAAAATAAAAAAAAAATACAATAGTTACGCAATTTCGTAAGCAAAAAATTCAAAGTTTTCTCTTTTTTTCCTTTTTTACTAAAAAAATTCTTACCAGAAAAACAAAATGATCAAAGTATAACTAATTATAATACCAAAAACAATATAAAACTAGTCGGATGTGGCAAGCGATTGCTCTTTCATCTTTACCTATCACTTCATTTATAATGGCTGTTTCATAATAATAGAACTCACCAGTCCATCAGAAGAAAATAACTCTGTTAAAACAGAAACTCGGTTAAGCGGGACTCGGATAATCGGGACTCTACTGTAGCTCAGTTTTAAGACTTAAAACACGCGATTTTACGTATATACGATGTCATCCGAATCCGCTGAAGAATTCCTCATTTACGATCCAATCATAAACATCTACAATAAAGTATGGGTAGGACGTCACTATCTCAGAATAATACACAAATGCAGCAAAAAGAAATCAATTCATTTATATTTTTTTCAAAATAGCACGTATTTTAATTACTTTTTTTTTTCAGTTTTTATGAGAAAGTGGCAACAAAAAGATGTAATTGCTATTTTTCAACTATTTTTCCTTTTCTTTCTACAGAAATGGGGTACAATCCCTTGTTAATATTAAGCAAATGGCTCCAAAAACTACCAAAAAATTAATATTTCAAAAATAAATGGAAATGCAGTTTTCAAACAAATTGCATTTAAAAGTACTTTTTTTTTCGAATACTAGCAGTGGCACCTGTTGGGCAATTTACACCAAAAACTTATCAGGATCAATTTATATCTGGGACTAACTGAGTCTAAAGTTTGATGAAAATTCATGCATTAGTTCTTGAGATGCAGCTATTATGGAAATCGTGAAAATGGAGCATAGTAGTGCCACCTATTGGGCGATTTACATCAAAAACTAAAAAGCACTAATTTATATCAGGGATTAACTAAATCGGAAGTTAATTCGTGTATTAGTTCTTGAGATAGAGCTACTGCGATAATTATGAAAACATGGAGGACTGGGAGCAGGAAAACACAATGGTAAACGTACCAGTCACAGGGCTGCCACAGGCGACTATTTTTATATTCTGTTCGCACCAGTATATTTCTAATATAAATTTCGAAGTACATTTCTCTTGCAAATGTTGTCAGAGTGCGTGTTAAGGATTTCTGTTTTGTTAAAGTGGTGTCAGTTAGAATTAAAAAAATAATTGACTGTGGCAGCCCTTCAGATAACCATGAAAATCGGGTTTGCAAGTGTTTTTCACAAAGATATGACTTGGCATTTATGATGATGACCAGTTGCATTTTAATATGCGAATCGAGTTTTAACTAATCCTGGAATTTCAGCCGTTTACTCGATGAGGTGATGGTTTGTGCAACTGCCTCCCGGTGTAGTACTTATATCTCATTTTTAATGTGTTTATAGTTTGGAAGATTTATGCATAGTGCTATGCGATTCATAACTGATAAAGCTCCAGTATTGTTATTAGTGTATATACTATATATGAGATGAACTTTTAGCCCCCGGTACGGTATGCTATTTCTTTCTACCAGCTTATTTTGTGTAGTCTCCAAAAAATAAAGTTACCTTACAGAAGCCAGCCGTAAAACAAAGGAGTACGTTTAAATACTCTATAGCAATTTTTTGAACTTCTAAACATCGCACATTTTCAATTTTTATACCGTTGTATTCGGAAAAAAAAGTACTTTTAAATGCAATTTGTTTAATGGCTATTTTTTTCCCCATTCTTACCACAAAATCAGAGTTCTAACTTTTTACGATTGCTCTTTCATCTTCACCTAACACTTCATTTATAATGGTTGTTTCATAATAATAGAAGCCACCAGTCCATCAGAAGAAAATGATCCATTATAAAGGTATAAGTTCGGGACTCTACTGTATCTATATTTATATACATATACATATATTTTTTTTTAATCGGTGGCGACACTAAATTCTGTAAAAGCAGAATTCCTGTTCTCTAGTATTTATCTTTCTTTTTTTATTATCCAGAGTCAATTTAGCCATTTTGAATATGGATGACTTTGGAAGTGTATTCGATTGTCCCATCGACAGCGCTATGAATAAAAAAGACAAATGCGAACATTTCAAGCCAGAGGAAAACCAGCCTTGATGGTGCATGCAAAAAGAAATTTTAATCTGAATAAATACTGGGCTTCTAAATAATAATTTAACTTAAAATTGTTTACTATATAAAGTGAATAGATGTAAAAAATATTTACTGTATTTTTTCTTCCCTCAAATAAAATAATTTCATAAAGAATGATTATTTCTTCAGTGTCTTTTTTGTGTAACTTTTTCAACCAGAACCCCCACTTGAATCTCATTCAAAGTGTTTTGAAAACTACTATTGGAAAACATGGTAATACTTATAATCAATTCAAAAGGTAACCATGAGTTAGATAAACTGCTTAGTAAGAATTACAATCCCGGGATCCCGATTCATTTTTAGTCCCGAAAACCCAGGGATTTTTTCTGCAAAAATACCGAACCACGTTTACTAAAATGTGAAACAAAATTTCGAAATTTTTAGGCAGCTTTGCTACACAATTGTCTTGGGATAACTATTTTAGATGGTTTGAGTTTTATTTATATTCGTAGTTTGAAGTATACTTTTTCTACATAAAAATCCCTCTTCAACGATTTGGATGCGGATTAATTGAATATTGACTAAATTTGGAGTTAAAAGTTCACTTTCAATCTTCTGTAAAGAATAGGTGCTCATCAGCTCAAATAATTATTTTTAAAACATACATAATTGACTTCAAATACTCTTTCTTTTAGAATTTACAATATTGCTGATCATTATATCATGTAACATAAACGTTTTTTAATATTCTGGAATTGTGATAAGCGGGTTGAAATATCAATTATCTTATATCGGATAAAATAAGTACTGTGTTCTGGATCTTAAAGCGACATTTTTTTTTCAAATCCTTTTTCAAATTCTTTACGTTTGTCATATAGATCAGTTATTGATTTGTTGTTTTTTAGTGTAATTTTAAGATCTAAAAAGTTAATTCTATTGTGACTAGCTATACTCGCCCATGTATTGCTGTGGTTCAGTCTGGCTAAATGGAAAAGAAAGAAATCGTAAAAGAAGTACACGTTTCTAATATGTTTAATTTCGCAATGCTTGTGGGTATAGAATATTTTTTGTTGTTACATTGCCTGTGCAGATATAGAGATTGTCTGGCTTGTTGATTCTAGAACACGAAACATATAATTGTCCAGGTGACAAGCAATCCCTGATTAGACCTAAACCGCAGATTTCTAAAGCTTGGCCCTAAGCTTTGTTGATGGGGATTGCAAACGCCAATCAAATGGGTAATTGCAATCTCTTAAATTGAAATGGTACATCCATTGTAATCAAGGGAATGCGAGCAATGAGGAGATCTTAACTCTGAAAGGGCCAGCCAAGATTGTTACTTCTACAACGTTGCTCATTATTTTCTTTTACTGCAAGCCGCGTCCCGTTTCAAAGCATTTTCTGGTGAATATTTCGCAATATCATAATTGGCACGCCGATTATACAGTACGTGCGGTGGCATACCTGGCGGATCGAGTAAAATAAAAGAAAAGTGCCCAGTTAAACTGGTGGCATTGAGCTCACAGGCTATTCACACTAACTGTATATTATATTCTTATTTCAAAGAATAATGCCCCTTGAAAAATAAATTAAAGGGGATTATCCCCCGTTTCCCCTCTTTATACTTCACCAATGAACCTCCAAATCTAATCAGGTAAGCACCTATTCATAATAAACTGGTATACCCAATTTGACGCAAATCTGATAATTCTGCATGAAAAACCCGTTTATCTAAATTAAGGGGGGTTGGTCCCCGCCCCCCCCCTTCATTATACTTAATCAATGAACCTCAAAAACTAATCAGGGAAGCGCCTTATCAGAATTAACCTATTCACGAAATTTGAAGCAAATGAGATAATTCTATATGAAAACCCATTTATCTAAATTAAGGAGGGATGAGCCGCCCGTTCCCCCTTTACACTTAATCAATGAAACACCAAAACTAATCAGGGAACCACCTTATCAAAATGAACCTATTTACAAAATTTGAAGCAAATCAGTTAATTCTGAATGAAAAAATATTTATCTAAATTAAGGGGGAGTACTCCCCCCCCCCGTTTCCCTTTTTATACTTAACCAATGAACCCCCAAAACTAATCACGGAAGCGTCTTATGAGAATGAAAATATTTACAAAATTTGAAGCAAATCGGATAATTCTGCATGGAAAACCCATTTATATAAATTAGGGGGGATTAGCTCCCATTCCCCCTGTTATACTTAACCAATGAACTCCCAAAACTAATCAGGGAAGCGCCTTATCAAAATGAACCTATTTACAAAATTTGAAGCAAATCGGATAATTCTGCTTGAAAAACCAATTTTTCTAAATTAAGGGTGGGGATTAGCCCCCCATCATAGCAGTTTATGCTTAACCAGTGAGCCCTCAAAACTAATCAGGGAAGCGCATTATCAGAATGAACCTATTTACAAAATTTGAAGGAAACCGGATATTTTTATCAAGAGTTATCGCGTTATGTACATAGATATATAAATACGTACATACATACTAGAGATGGGAAATATAGTTACTTTTGGTTAACAGGTTACATCGTTCCACACTTGTACAGGTAACAGGTTCTAACAACCTGTTATTTTTAAAACATATAACTAATCGCTGTGTATCCTGTCGACGTATGTTTTAATTAGAAGGCGTTTCAAAAAAAGTCTGAAATAATTTTTTTTGAAGTAATAAATGCTGTTTTATATTATGATGAATCAAAATCAGTTTCTGGTTAAAAAATTAATTTTTGCAAGACGAAAACTTATCTAGTTATAATACTTTGAATTTCATGAATTTTTGGCGTTTTCTAACACTAAAATCATATTTTTCCATTTATAGTGATTAAAACATTGAAAATTCGTAAAATTCTAAGTATCATAACTCGGTAAGTTTTGACCACAAGAATAAATTTTTGTTATTTTACATATTAGAACATGACAAAACTTTTTCTAAATAAAACTTATCGGATCGATCCATTGTATAAAATTTGTAATTTCTTATCTATTAAAAAAGTAATTATTGTAATGTAAATCGATTTTTATGTGAGGCAAAACAAAATTTGAAACATTTTTACAACTGGCTATACCTCTAAAACTAACGGCTTAGAAATTAATTAATGGTAAACGATAAAAGATACGCGCTGTATAATATTAAACAAAGTTTTAACAACGCGATTTCTAAAAAAAAAAAAAAAAAAAAAAAAAAAAATTGCATACAGCATAGATTATGAAACACTTGCCAACACATTCAGAATACTATAACAAAACTTCACAATTTACAAAGGTGGAAGATGACGTCTTAATGAACAATTTGGAAAATGCAGAATGCATTTGAAAACACGATTTCTGTTATTACCATGAATAGTAGTTAAAGCATACGATTTTTTTTGCAGCCCTGTATATGATCTACAGCATACTACATAGTATGCAGAAAGTTAGTTCAGTTAAACGCATAATACACTTTAAAATTTCCGCTCAGCAATTTTAACAATGTTGTTGAAAACTTTTGTTCGACCTTGTATATGATCTAGAATTTATACATACCAAGTAATATTTAGAAAATAGTTAAATTTAAAAAAGCATACTATAAATGAAAACGCACTTCCAGCAATTATTGTGCGTAGGCTTCAATAGTCCAATTATTGCTCATTTTCTTCTATATCCAAATACTTTTGTTTGTTTCTGTAAATAAATGATAAGTTTTATGCACACCCTATTCTATAGTAAGAACCTTGTAGTACATCTCATTGATGTATATCAATTTCAATATAATGTTTTAAATACTGCAATATCATTAAAATACGCGGCGAGTGACTTTTCCCCATATACCGTAATGTAACGGAATTCTTTTGAGTGGCCCTGTAAATGACCCAAAAATGCTACACACTTCCTTTTCAATACAGAACATGCCATACTAAAGCCCAAGAATAACATATATCTATTTCATGGCAATCAGACAACATTTACACGAGTTAGAGCAATGACAGACAGGCGGAGAAACAAACCGAATTCATAAACACTTTTCAACTACGGTGGAAAGTACTCAAAAAGAGAAATTCAATAGTCCAATTATTGCTCATTTTCTTCTATATCCAAATACTTTTGTTTGTTTCTGTAAATAAATGATAAGTTTTATGCACACCCTATTCTATAGTAAGAACCTTGTAGTACATCTCATTGATGTATATCAATTTCAATATAATGTTTTAAATACTGCAATATCATTAAAATACGCGGCGAGTGACTTTTCCCCCATATACCGTAATGTAACGGAATTCTTTTGAGTGGCCCTGTTAAATGACCCAAAAATGCTACACACTTCCTTTTCAATACAGAACATGCCATACTAAAGCCCAAGAATAACATATATCTATTTCATGGCAATCAGACAACATTTACACGAGTTAGAGCAATGACAGACAGGCGGAGAAACAAACCGAATTCATAAACACTTTTCAACTACGGTGGAAAGTACTCAAAAAGAGAAATTCAATCCCCGATAGCAGCCATATCTATCAACGCATATTCAAAGCTAATTTCAAACGCACACAAAAACATTATTTATATACTTTTAATCAAGTGAAATTAATCCAAACAAATTTCGTTCGTACAAATATGTTTTTCAAATTAATTACAACTGTACTAAAATTAAGTTTTATGCAAATTATAAGAGGCTATTTTCTTTCTTTTTTTTCAGCGAAATAAAATCACAGAAATTAAATGTTTTCCGCCTCCCATTAAACGCAATGATAACACAAAAATATTGAAAACACTTGGCCAAAAAGCGAAATTTATAGTGCGAGAATCACCCCCCCCCCACACACACACACACACAAGAAAACCTCCATGAATACGTAGTAATAACGCTTTTAAATATTCAAAGAAACTGCCCCTAAATATCTCTCATTCAAAATATCACAACAGATCAAATGATTTCCAATTACTCATAAAAATTACTCGATGTGCAAAACACTCTTTCATTCAGTCCAAAAAACATGAAGAGTAAATCAGACAAAATTATACTTTCAGATAAATTTATTGCTCAGCGTAATTTTTTAATTTAAAACACTTTCGTAATAAATGTTTCAAAAAGCAAATGTTATACTAACCGCAGAAAATTTTAACAGATAAATAATTGCAAAGATGTTCTATTATCTCTGTTTATTCAAATGCTTACTAAACAATAAAAAGAACATTTTATATGTTAAAAACTAGATATGCTGATGGCGTAATGAGAATGTATCCCAATGAATTAAGGAATTATCTGCGGTTGTTATTCAATTGTTATTTTCAATTGAAATCAATCTAAGTTAGAACGTACACGTTTTAAACGCGCTAATGAATTAAAAATTATAAATTCCTGCATTTTATTTGGATGTGGTCAAATAATGTTTCATTATTTTTGAAAAAGATTTCTATCCAAAATCGAGAATTGAAATTTTTAAGGCATAAATTTATAAATAAATGCATTTTACTTAAACGTTGCAAAAAAGTACTTTTTATAAATTTAATGATTCTAAACTCGAGTTTTGCTGCTTCTCTTTTTTTTTGGGGGGGGGGGGGAGGGGGGGAGTAGAAATCGATGCTTTTAAATTATGTATAATTGTTCAATTTTCGTTTGGAATATTGAACAGGGGTGTTGTTGTGCTATCTTAAAAAAAAAAAAAATCCCCGAATCTTTGCAACTTTATGTTCAAAGAAATTCATTGTAATTCCTATTCCTAATTTCTAATGTGTAATTGAGCTATATGTTTGGCAATATAATTCATCGGCATATAAATTTTTAATTTACTCGTTGAAAATTAGAAGCAAAACAAGAAAAAAAAAGCACTAAAATGTATTTTTAGTAGGAAAAAAACTGGTCAGACCAAACGTTAGACAAAACGTTGCTGGGTTTTGGAAAGTCAAACTTGGCTTTTTGTTAAGTAAATGCTAAATGAAAACAATTAATATATATATTAATATATATATATATACAGTCGGACCTCTATTTAACGAAGTCGCTAAATCCCGAAAAAAAGTTCGTTATGTGGAAAATTCGTTAAATATAAATGAACCTTTTTAAATACTTTAAAAAACACAAAACAGATTTTTAATTCATAAACACTAAACATTATTAAAAAACTTAACTAATCACACTTTTTTTTGTAAATTATATTTATTTATTTATTATTATTATTCATTTTACCCATCAAAAAGAAATCTGTAAAGACAACAAGAATTAAAAAAAATAAGCATTGTCCTGAAATACACTGTATTTTCAGTTTTAGAAAAATATTTACTTTAAAATTAATGAATTTTAATGACACTATCACATTTATTATAACAAGTAATTTTAAACATTGTATTACTACATGCGTCCTTAAATTTAATTACTGAAACTTATTTACTACAGAACAGCCCTTTTGAGTGTGAAAGGGGGATATTGAAAGTTTGCATTTCCTGGATGAAATGCAAAGAATGACAGGAATTTTACTGCTGTCGTTGAGTTAGGCACCTGGTAAAACTAATTCAAGGTTACTGAGCATTATAAAATGTGTAAAAGAAAAAATAAGTTTGAAGTGTCCGGAAATATTTTGAGAAATAGGGAGAAAAAAAATTGTATCAGAAGAAAAAGTTCGTTAAATAGAGAATACATTGCGTTATTTGGAGGTTATTTTACGAAGAAATTCGCAAAATGTTGTTGGTTCCGAGGAAAAGTTCGCAAAACAGAGAAATTCGCAAAGTAGAGGTTCGTTAAATAGAGGTTCGACTGTATACGATTCTTGAATACAAAACATGTCAAGCATGAGCTTTTTTTTACCAATTTTCAGATGTTTTTCTGATCTGCTATTTATTTCAGTATTTCGTTTATGCTCTACTTTGCACAATCAGAATCGGAGAAAGTATGTGATGGTGGTGACCTAGCACCAGGCACCAAGCCGAAAAAGCGCTTAATTAGTGCTGCAAGTTGTTACTATTCATGCATTAGGGATTGATGAAATGTAAAATAATTTTTTAGCACCACACACCTAACAGAGTTGCCAGTAACTAGAGAGTGAAGATAGGGTCAAGTTAAGGGACAAAAGAAACAACTGGGGACGTTTTTAGTGAATGTTCTATTTTAGAGGCACGAAATTGAATTCTTGATTAAGGCAAATGAATCCATTTAAAACCATATGTTATTTAATTACCAGGGGCTTTTCGGTAACATATTAATGGAATATTAGGTTCCAGCATAGTAACAGTGTTTTTTATCCTAATACGTTAAATAATACCCATCCCTAATACATACGTACATACAGAACCTGCGGGCATATTAATTCTCAGGCTTTAATAGCCTGAGAGTTAAAATGGAAAAAACACGAACTAAAAAACAAAGATAAAACAAAAAATATATAAAAAATACTGACGAAATATTTCAGTAATGTGACTCCCCCTCCCCAGGCTGCAAAATAAGGGGAGGAAGACGGGAGATGCATAATATGAAAGAATGGTTCAAAGGGCTTTTTAACGATATACCACATAATGGGTGTCGAAAAAAATTTAAAAACTGCCCCCGGATTGGGAAAAATTGGGGAGAGGGGGAAGTGAGGTTCATAATTGGTATATTAAAACACGCGCGCATTCAAATGAACGCAATCCGTGAATTTCAGGATAATCGGTGAAGAACTTTCGGAGTTTTAAGATTTTGTACAAACGAACATTTACATTTTTATTTATATAAAAATGTGCCTCCAGAGGGAAAGTGGTGGGAGAGGGAGGAAAGGTGCATAATATGAAAGAGTGGTCAGAGCGCTTCCTAATGATCTATTACATGATGGGTGTTGGAAAAATTAAAAAAGCGCCCCATGGTGGGGGTGGAAAATTGGGGGAAGGGGAGCGATTTTCATAATAGCTATGTAACAGCACGCTCGTATTCGAATGCAACTGAATCCGTGAATTTCAAAGCAATCGGTGAAGAGCTTTCGGAGATTAGCGATTTTGTACAAACGAACATTTAGATTTTTATTTTTACATATTATATAAAAATGTGCCACTCGAGGGAAGGGAGGTGCATAGTATGAAAGAATGGTCAAAGCGCTTTCTAATGATATATCACATGATGGGTGTCGGAAAAAATTTTAAAAACGCCCCCTGGTGGGGGTGGAAAATTAGGGGAGGAGGGGATCGAGGTTCATAATAAGTAGATAACAACACGCTCGAATAAAGAAAGGGCATGTTCACAAACAAACACTTCCGTCAACCAATCTACCACTTCATTTTTATCATAGCGATCATTGCAGGAATCAACTTGGCGACGTAGGCCAATCATAACATAGATCTGTTAAATCAATCTGTTAAAGATCAATCAAATTCCCAGAGTTCATGTGTATAGTAGGAGTCACAATGAATGAACAGGTTTTTCGCGCTGACCAATAGTAATTCGACCAACAGTGACGTCAGCTGCCCTTTCCTTTTTCGAATGCAAAGCAATCCCTGAGTTTCAAAGCAATCGCTGAAGAGCTTTCGGAGATTAGCGATTTTGTACAAACGAACATATATATATATGTATACATATATATATGGAAATTGAAGACTGACACCATTAAATTTTAAAGTAGATTTTATTGAAAGTTGAACTACATACAAAATGAGTTATTTACAAAATAAATATTCCCATCTCAATACACAATAGATTTCCACTTCGCCAACACAGCACTACTATTCTTAGATCAAATTTACTACACATATTCGGAGCCTCTTGCATAGCTTTTTTTCCATTCTCTCCTCCTTCACGTGAACACCACAACATTCTGTTCGTTTCTCACTTCCTTTCAGTTTGAATTTATAGTCCAAGAGCCGACAGCACAAAAACCTATGTTATCAAGCACAAGGAAAAAAAACCTTTATTTTTATGAAAGTGTCGAAATAGGGGAATCTAATGATCCATGTCTGTCGGAAATGAAGTGGCATAAGCCAAAAATTAATACCACCAGTGGTTGACTCATAGGCTTATCGTGTTTGTCCTACAAACAAAGGTGTGAAAACATAAAGGACTGGGAGCAGGAAAACACAATGATAAACCTGCGAGTCAACCACTGGTAGTATTAATTTTTGGCTTATGCACCACTTCGCTTCCGTCAGTCATGGATCATTATATTCCCCTACTTCTACTATTCCATAAAATAAAGGGTTTTTTTCTTGTGCTTGATAACATAGATTTTTGTGCTGCCGGTTCTTGGACTATTACACTCGCCAAAGTACGTCTGTAGATCGGAAATCTGTCCCCCAAGCACATGCGCGCTGATCAGTTCATGGGGAAAGAAATTAAACTGGATGAGGGCGCTTTGATCGTTAGTCGCTAAAAAGGCCGGCACGTAGAAAGTTGACGGCGCTGCAAGCGGTAGGCACTTACTACATCAAGAGCCATGCTTGTGAGGTTCTGGAAGCTATTAAAGACGATTGGGATATTAAAAATGCTTCCCTACATATATATATATATATATATATATATTATATAAAAATGTGCTACTCAGGGTGGGGTAGAGGGAGAGGCAGGCAGTGTTCTCGCTGGCTCTTGACCAACATTAGCGATTTGGCGAATAAGAAATAAAAAACAGTAGCCAAATAAAATAAATGTTAGCAAAATTGATTCGGCTTGAAACAATGAAAAATCTACCTTTAACCCCTTATTGTATCCATTTTTTGAATATGTTCTAAAATAACCTAATTTTTTCTAACTACTCAAAAAGCAGAAACTCAAAAATCGGCTACAGAAACTATTAAAATTAAATACATTCTAAATGCTTCCTAAATGTGTAAATGTTTCAGACATTTTTTTAGTAGTCTGAATAAAAGTTAAAAACAGCTATCTTTGATTTACCGTTGTAAAAACATACAGTAAAAATTGCTATCAGATTTCGACCGATAGAAAAAATTGACCGGCCACTGATACTTTACGTACAACTAATAAATAGTAGGGGAGACTGGGGAGGGTTGACCCACTTTTTACAAAATGATTTTTCTTTTTTAAATATTGAACGTAGAATAAAGTTTCATATATCATTTTATTCGTTATACAATCAGTTATTAAAATAAAATTGCTACATAAATGTAATATATAAGAAATTTGAAAAATGATTGATTTTAATCATGAGAAAATAATGGGTCAAGGCTCCCAACATATGGGAGGGTTGACCCATTATATGGGAGGCTTGACCCACTTTGTTTTATATTGAAATATTTGTGAAGAGAAATAAAATCAGTTTGAAAAAAAAAGCAAAATAACTTTATGCTACATGCTTTAATTATTATAAAAAATATTTTTGAAAATATGATGCTTAAACAAACCTGTTTAGGCGCAATCGCATCAGAGGACAGGATTTTGTCTGAGCAACTATAATTGTACAGCAGGGAAAATGAAATTTTAACATTTAAGACAGTATTCCGCTAAAGACAGGTTCCGTTTTCATAAGGTTTCATGCATTATAACATCCGGATTTAGTAGACACTGTCCCGCTTTTTTCTTTGTCTCCTTGTCCTACTTTTTGTGACATTTGACCTGACAACTCTAGTTGTCACATAGTTTGGCTTCATCTCACTCTAGTCATCATGTTGAAATTTGTCTAAGTACCTTCCTAAAGTTTCTCCATCAATGATATGTTCTTTTACAGCTGCGTGAGTAGTTAATTTATCATTAACATCTTTTAACCCTTTCAGGAACAAAGTACTTTCAGTACTAAAATGTTGAAATAAATGTCTGGCACCGGAATATATGAACAAATTTATTTGAAAATATGTAAAAGGCTATATTTCACATACATATTAAATGGAAAAAATTTTAGCTAAATTCTAGTGTCAATGTGGCGTTTGGGAATTAAAATTAAGTGGTTTCATAAACATACCACTGCCCCTGAAACGGTTAAGACTGCTGCTTTCGTACTTTCTAGTCTTTTCCACTGTTTCTATTTACCTATTGTTAATAATATTTAAATGGAAAAAAGTTCCTACTAACTTTTCCATTCATATTTCATTAATTTTTTTCGTGCAGTATATACTACAACAATTTTTCACATCTTTTTTTAATCAGTTTTAAACGTTTTATTTTTCATCACCCCATTTTACTGTAGCTTTGCAGAATAAATTTAAATTCATTTTTATATATAACTATTAATCTTTCATTATGCACAGTGTATAATAAAAATATTTCCAAAACCCCTTACTTAACACATTGCCGACGGGCAATTTTTATCAAATCTGAATTTTAAAACAGTAGAAGCTCCTCCCTATTCTGAAAGTCTTTTGTAAATTGGTGTTCTAGATAGTTTTCCCAAGTTTATATATCGATGAATATCTTTCAATGTACGAATTTAATATAAAATCTCTTACTATCTAACAAAATATGGACAACATAATATAAATGCATTTTCTGTAAGGTAAAAGCCACGCCCTTAGTCAGTGATGTTTTTTGAATGAAAACGAGAATTCTCGTTTCCTGTCGTGAATGTGTAAAGGGAGCCTTGAACATCTGGTCAACCCTCCCTCACATTGACTGGTTCAAGCCTACCCACATAGCCGTTTTCTAAAGAGAATAGCACATTGTTATGTTAAGGCTAACTTGCTGTATAATCTTTATGCTTGGAATGAAAGCTCGATATTTCTGCATTACTTAAAACCTACTTACTTAAATTTCCATGATGTGGTTTATCAGAAGAAAGTTTACAAAATATTTCTAAAAAACACAACTTTTAGGTTGGAAACACCTCACAATTGATTTTTCCCACACGTGTACGATTATCTGTATGAAACAGAGACTTTTATTTGAGAATTCCTGTAGCTATGGTTGACACCTATTTATAAAAACCTGAAATTCTTTTAAATATGAAAACCGACGGGTGGGTCATGCCTCCCTTATGATCAAACCTCCTTAGTCTCTTCTACAGTTAATTTCAATACCACATTCAAGCAAAACGTTTCAATATTTGGCACTTGTTGCCAGCAATTTTGTTTATGTTTTTACCAGCGCGACGCCGACGCATAGACAGTGATTAACTTGCAAAAACTTATCGCATAATCCTTTTCGTGTCTTTGGCTGTTGCTAAAATTAATTGATATTGAGTCTGTGTCTCTATAAATAGAGCAATGTAAATGGCACGGTGCGATTGAACATGTAAAGCTACATCAATCGTTCAGAAACACGGATAAATCTCGAGTGCATTGGCACGCACACAAACAGAGCAGAAATTGAGCACTCGCAATTTGGCGAGTCTGATTGTTAGTTTGCCCGCCAAATGAAACATTTTGGCGCAATGGCGAGCGGTAGCGAGAACACTGGAGGGAGGAGATGTGCATAATATGAAAGAGTGGTCCTCCTTAGTCTCTTCTACAGTTAATTTCAATACCACATTCAAGCAAAACGTTTCAATATTTAACACTTGTTGCCAGCAATTTTGTTTATGTTTTTACCAGCGCGACGCCGACGCATAGACAGGGATTAACTTGCAAAAACCTATCGCATAATCCTTTTCGTGTCTTTGGCTGTTGCTAAAATTAATTGATATTGAGTCTGTGTCTCTATAAATAGAGCCATGTAAATGGCACGCTGCGATTGAACATGTAAAGCTACATCAATCGTTCAGAAACATGGATAAATCTCGAGTGCATTGGCACGCACACAAACAGAGCAGAAATTGAGCACTCGCAATTTGGCGAGTCTGATTGTTAGTTTGCCCGCCAAATGAAACATTTTGGCGCAATGGCGAGCGGTAGCGAGAACACTGGAGGGAGGAGATGTGCATAATATGAAAGTGTGGTCAAAGCGCTTTCTAATGATATATCACATAATGGGTGTCGGAAAAAATTAAAAAAGCGTTCCCCTGGTGGGGAGTGTAAAATTGGGGGAGAAGGGTTCGATATTCATAATAAGTAAATAAAAACACTCTCGTATTCTAATACAACGCAATCCGTGAATTTCAAAGCAAACGGTGAAGAACTTTCGGAGATTAGCGATTTTGTACAAACGAACATTTACATTTTTATTTACATAAGATAAGAGGTTTTCCGTTAATACTAAATTAGTAGGGTAATCTATTGGAAATTGAGAAATATTAGTCTGATTTATAGCTATTGAAATTATGTCACCAATAACGATATAACTGTATATTACTATTAATAAAAGTACGTTCATAGTGGTATAAGTCTGATAATAAACTGGAAGTACATCCACCTTGTGGTATACCGACTGTCTGTAGATGTAATGTGTTATCTTGCAAAATAAAATTATTATAGACAATGAAATTTGTTAGGGTTTTAAAATAATCTGTATCTACAGGGTGTATCTGAAATGCTTCAACAAACTTAGAGGGGTGATAGTACTCATGAAGAGGAACAAAAAATGCAATGGAACATGGGGTCGCAAATGACGTTTAAATGATGAAAATCGAGAAAATGCGTCTGGAAATGGACAAACTGAGAAAAGAAAGAAACACTCCAGAAAATTATTTATTGCACAGAATAGGTACAACACAGCTCGTGATGTCCAGAGAAAACAAATATTTTACAACAATTGTTCAAAGTGTCGACCGCGGACATTATTACACAGAATACATCTACGGAGGAACGACTGGCGGATACGCTCGAAGACTTCGGGAGTCCTGCATACGTGGATTCCTGCTCACAGATTTGTTTGCTTTCTTCCAAGTTTTTGTTATCTCTTTCTGGCCGGATATGTACAAAGTGAAAGGAAACCAGCTTCGTGCTACTAGCCAGTTTTACAGAAAAGCAGCATGCGAGATTTCGATATTTTTATTAGTTTTGCTATTTTCACCCTTTAAACGTCATTTGCGACCCCATGTTCCAGTGCATTTTTTGTTCGTCTTGATGAGTACTATCATCTTCCTAAGTTTATTGAAGCATCTCAGATACACCCTGTATATTCAATGGTAAATTTAATTTATGATGATCCTTTTTAAATAATGCATTTATTATATTATGTAGATCTAATAAATCTATATTATTAAAAATATATTTGAAATCACATGTCGTTATATTGTTTACACATTTAAGATTTTTCATAATATTGACCAGTTGATAGCTACTTTTTATACAACCCGAGAATAAATTTTAAAATGGATGTTGATTAGACTTTTAGAGCTGTGCATTATCAGTGGATGTTGTTATTGCATATATTTGATTGAGAATTTTTAATAGAAATTTATTGGCTAATTTATTATATGTATTGCATCCAATGGTTACAGTTCTAAATTTAATTGGTTTCTTATGAAATTTTAGTATAAGAACTAAATAAGGATAATTAAAGTTAGTAGAGGAGATATCTAATAGTTTATAATAACTTTGAATTTTACGATTGTTTACAATTACGTTTTCATTACAGTGAATTCTTGATAAGTCGAAGTCTGATAAGTCAAATATTCGTTTAAATCGAAGTTTACACGAAATCTCGACGCCTTTATTACAAATAATTATTAAACTTTCTCATTATGTCAAAGTCTACATCTTTTAGTCGATTTTTTTTATCATGCAGAGAAATAACAGTAATTGGACTAATTTCTTAATGTTTTAGCCACAGCTCAAAAATACTGACACTTTCTGTTAGATAAAAATTTCTGCACGCCTACGCCGGTTTTGAATATGCTATTTTTACTTCCCACCTTGGACAGTGAAAGGAGTCTGCAAATTTGCAATTTCGGTGGCAATCATTCCCCCTCCCCCATTCATTTCTCCTTTACGTATTCCTTTTTCTCAATTTGGATTCTTTCGAAACAGATTAGGCGGCTTAGTGTATTCTAATTTGTATAATTTCTCATGCTTTTATGGAAGGATTTTGTTCTTGTTTTTTTAATGTGCCGATTCTGTTATTGAGCTTTCATTAGGGTACTTTGTTTTAATGTTGAGTCTTGTCATTTTAGTATTTATTGCTTTCACATTGTGATACGTTTTCAGTTGGGTCATTTAAAATGTCGACGTGGAAATTGCAAATTCTTACTTCAGAAAAAAAAAGTAAATTTGATAAAAGATATTTTTAAAAAATCCTATTTAAAGAAAAAGATCTAGCCCTGAAATATGGCATCCCTCCGAACACGCTAGCTACCATACTGAAAGATAAAGAACGCATTTTCAAAAGATGTAAGTCAAGCTTCCACCCAAAGTGCAAAATGATGAAGACGTGTGCCTTCCCAGATATCGAAACAGACCTCGTAAAAGGGTTTACATATTACAGTACACAGAAGAATGCAATTCCTTTAAGTGGTACGATGTTACATGAGAAAGCTTTGGATTTCGCAAAATTATTGAATGTGGAAGGATTCACTGCAAGCACGGATGACTGGAAAAATTTAAAGCTAGACACAACATTGTGTTTCAGACATTAGTCGGTCAAGCAAAAGATGTGTCTGCGGTACGCTGTGTTATGAATGGAAGACAGTTTCATTACCCAAACATCTAGCAGGCTGTTGTGCGGACGACGTTTACAATATGGATGAAATGGGATTTTTTACAAATGTTTTCCTAACAAGACTGTGATGTTTAAGGGGTAATCATATTCCGGTCGAAAGTTAAGTAAAGAACGTTTAAATGCGCTTGTCAGAGCAAATGTTTCTGGAACAGAAAAATTACCTTTACTGGTCATCGTTAAATACAAAAATCCTCGTTGTTTCAAACATAAAAAGTCACTTCCGGTAGATTACAGATCAAATAACAAGGCTTGGATGACACTGATATTGTTCGAGGAGAACATCAGAAATTTGGATGAAGTGTTTCATGCAAAAAAGCGTAAAATGTTCATCTTCGTTGATCCGTGTACAGCTCACGATCAACTTTTGAACTTGAAATCTATCAAGTTAGAATTTCTCCCCTCTAACACAACTTCTAAACAACAGCCAGCATATCAGGGAATAATTAAATGTTTAAAACATTCCTACAGAAAACGTCTATCGCAGAAGGCAAATGGAAAAAAAAATGGAAATGGAATAAATCAAAAGTATGATGTGTTAGAAGCAATTAGGCTGATTTCAAGTGCCTGGAACAATCTCTCTATTTCTCTCTATTCTAAAAAAAAAAGTAACTACCGCTGTCATCGCCGCCGCCGGTTTTGAGTTTTTTGTGACCGGAGGTCTTTCTCCATTAATAATAAGAAAAATATTGCATACAAAAATATGAAAATCAGCGGTATTATAGAGAAATGTTTGATAAACACGCTGATGCAGACAGTTTTCAAATCGAAGAATTATTTTAAGAGATATTTAAGGCTAAATTTGGACAAAGTCGTTCCATTAAAAAAGTTTTATAGGAGCAAAAACAATACATCGGAATTTAATCATTTTTAGATCATTTTATACGTTATAATTTCCCGGTGTGCAGATTACATTTAGTTTTTAAATTTTACTCATCTTTTGAGCTTTTATTTCTATTTTAAATTCAAATTTTCGGCATTTTGAGAGATATTTTTTACTTATTTTAGAAAATTGTACAAATTTAACCTGTTGCCAACTTTATAAATAGCGCAAACAATAATGTTTGCTTCAAATTAAAAACTTATTTACACGTGACTATTATAAACAGAAAAGAAACTTTCAAATTAGATTTAAACAATTACGTATAAAAAGCAGGAACATATTGAAAATTACTCCATCTATAATTACACTTGAATTTTAACAGAGAAAGGATATTGTAAAATAATAAATTCATTAACATGCGTTATAAGTCTTAAATAGGAGAAATTACGTCATATTTACGTCACATTATAGTTATTACATAAAATGAACACAAAATAATATTGCAAAAGAGGTTAAATTTAGAAATTGCCCTAGACATTTACTTGATATTTTGAGAGGATCTTTTCAACTATTTTTGTTAGGAAAGCGCAAATAATATTTCATTTCTAACAAAAGTATTTTCACGTGGATATTTAAAAGAGAAAGAATAGCTTGGTAAAAATTACGTCAGATTAAAAACTATTAATTTAAAATGTCTCATTTAAAAGAACTTTCTTTTCGCTTTGTTAAAAAATACCAGGAGACAAAGACTCTGTTTACTTAATTCCTTTTATATTAGCTTATTTTGAAATGTTGTTACACGTGTCTACGTCATCAAGTTATTTTTATTTCGACGTTTTATTTGTATTTTTATTAATATTGTACTAATTTATTTGTTCTTTCGTTATTTAAAATAAAAATTATGTCAATTTGTATAATTTGGCGAGTGGTTTGGCGATTTATATATTTTGGCGAAATGGGTCGACGGGATAATCAAGTAGTACCGCAGCGGAATTGGCGTTAAAATTCCCCAATCAAAGAGAAATGAATAGAAATTCGTTTATGGGGAGATCGCCACTGTTTTTTAAATTATAATTCAATCTTTCGAAATCTTTTTAAAGCCGATCAAATTAGCGTGCATTTAGAGTCTGCGGTGTCTGGACGGGGGTTGGCGAGCGTAGCTCGTAGGGAGCCGAGCCCCCTAGTGATGTAAAACAAATCACTATCAAAAATTGCTCCAGTAGATGTGGCTTCTTTGCAAGCAATGCGCACTCATGTGTTGTGAATGGAAATATACAAAATCAAGTTATTTCTGAAGAGATAATGAGATTTTGAATATTGACGAAAATATCGCAGTTTGCGGAGAACTTAGTGCTTCAGATATAGCTGAAGCAATAAAAAAGGTGGAGAACGATGCTAAGTCTGAAGATGATGAGGAAGTAAATTGCGTTTCACCCCCAAAAAATCAAGAAACACATGCGGCAATGACGACACTAGGTCAATATCTCGAAAGTAGAAACGGTGTGGACGATTCTCTTTTCCTTTCTTTACATACTTTCTAACATGTGAAAGACAAAAAAGTTCCTTCAAACAGTCATCATTAACAAGTTTTTCAGAAAACTTGAATTTTTAAGTACCTTATATGTACCATTAAATTATATGTATCTCTTTAGCGGTCACTTTGCAAGACTCCGTTATTACAGTATAATTCAATTCCTATGTATATGATTGAATTATTTTTCATATATTTTCTGTATGTATTTAAGGATTCTCGATAACTCGAACTTACAATAATTCGAATATTTTTGCCGGTCCTTTCGAATTCGACTTATCGAAAATCCACTGTAGTTTGTTGAAAAGATTTATTAGAAGAAATACAAGATGTAAGGAGTCGGTGATAATAAGATTTACGTATGTTTGCATAATTATTAGGAGATTTGTCTATCTATATTATAAAGGACAAACATATCTGTGCGTAACGCATACGTCATTCTGCGAATGGCAACACTTTCAAATTTGAAATGAATTTTCGTTTTGCAATTTTCGCAACTGAAAATTTTTAAACTTCTACATGTCGCACATTTTCTGTTTTTATACCATCGTATAAAGAAAAAAATGTACTTTTAAATGCGATTTGTTTGAAAATTGTATCTAAATTTATTTTTGAGATATTAATTTTTATTATAGTTTTTAGTACGAATTTTGTCATTGTGGCATCAGAAGTACTCCATTTATATTAAAAGTAAAGAGAAAATAGTCATGAAAATACTAGATTACTGTATTTTTTGTTGCCATTTCCTCATAAAAATTTAAATTAAAATACATGCTATGTCAAAAATACCGCTTTTGTGAAAAACTAATACCGTAAAAAAAATACCGTTATTTACCATTAACGTTAGATTTCTATTGTACCAATTTTACTAATATATTTTTTTTTTAATTGGAAGCTGTTCATTTGTATATGTTCCCGCATTAGCCGTTTTTTAATATCCTCACTTTAATATTTTAATTTTAAAAATATTTTATGAAATTTCTTCAAAATGATCGTAATTAGATAGCTTTCATTATTGCAGAATCGAGATAATAATGAGGTTTATTTATCTTTATTCATGTCATTTTTTGATAAAAATTAAAAAATATAATTATTTTCCTTTTTAGGTAGCTTTCTTTACAAAAAGCTACCTATTGCAGCCGTTCGGAGGAAAGCGATTTCAACAAATTTTGGTATATTTTCATCGATCATGACCCCCAGACCCCGAAACCACCCTCCGTTCAAAATTGATATATATATATATATATATATATATATATGACCTATGTCACACTGTAACTCACGTATTTATGAACCGATTTGGATGTAATTCGGTGTGTACATAGTACATACCAATGTCTCGACCGAGTTCGTTGGCCAGCTTCATCCGCCATTTTGTTTCAAAATGGCGGCCATTTAAAAAATTTTTAAAAATTTTAAATTTGAAATGTGGTACCAAAAAATTGAAAATGGAAAAATATTTTTTTTCTTATGTATTTGACCTTTATACAAAGACTCCGTAGCAGTTTTTGTTTCGTCTATATCTTAAAAAATGGCTGAGTTATAGCGTTTTGAATTTCTAGCGAAGCTGACATTTTGAAACGTCCTGAATTTTGTCACGCGATAAAAGGCGTATTTATGAACCGATTTGGATGTAACTTCGTTTATACATAGTACAGACCAATGTCTCGACCGAGTTCGTTGCCCAGCTTCATCCGCCATTTTGTGTAAAAATGGCGGCCATTTAAAATTTTAAGAAAAATTTAAATATGAAATGTGGTACCAAAAAATTGAAAATTGGAAAAATATTTTTTTCTTATGTGTTTGACCTTGATAAAAAGATTCGGGAGCAGTTTTTGTTTCGTCTATATCTTAAAAAATGGTTGAATTATAGCATTTTGAATTTCTAGCGTGGCTGACATTTTGAAACGCCCTGATTTTTGCCACGTGATAACAGACGTATTTATGAACCGATTTGGATGTACCTTGGTGTGTACATAGTACATACAAATAACTCAACCGAGTTCGTTGGCCAGCTTCATCCGCCATCTTGTTTCAAAATGGCGGCCATTTAAAAAAATAAAAAAAAAATTAAATTTAAAATGAGATACCAAAAAATTAGAAAATGAAAAAGATTTTTTTCGTATGTGTTTGACCTTAATACAAAGATTCCGGAACAGGTTTTGTTTTATCTATATCTAAAAAAATGGCTGAGTTATAACATTTTGAATTTCTATTGTGGCTGACATTTTAAAACGACCTGATTTTTGTCACGCGATGACAGGCGTATTTATGAACCGATTTGAATGTAACTTGGTCTGTACATAGTACATACCAATGTCTCGACCGAGTTCGTTGGCCAGCTTCATTCGCCATCTTGTTTCAAAAGGGTTGCCATTTAAAAAAAAAAATGTAATTTAAAATTTAACATGAGGTATTAAAAAATTGGAAAATGAAAAAGATTTTTTTTGTGTGTTTGGCCTTGATACAAAGATTTTGGAGCAGTTTTTGTTTCTGAAAATTTGTTCTTTTGTTTATATCTTAAAAAGTGGTTAAATTATAGCACTTTGAATTTCTATCATGGCTAACACATTGAAACGATCTTGTATTTGTCACGCGATACCACACGTATTCGCCTATTTCGATGAAAGAAGGCATGTGGATAGTATACATCAATATCTCGACCAAGTTCGCTGGCCAGCTTCATCAGCCATCTTGTTTCAAAATGGCGGCCATTAAATTTGTTGGGTTTAAAGGCGAGCGAACATTTTTTATGCGCATTATATCTGCGCACTGCCAGTCTTTTCCCCCGGCGCACTCAGTCTGCGTGCGAACAATAGAAGAGTGTAGACGTAAAAATTATTCTGTGTGAAGTTATTATGAAAAAGTAATCTGTGTGAGAAATTTATCTTTAAATTAATTGTTATGTGTTTGTGCAGTGTTTTCGTTTAATAAACTGTTTGTTCTGTCAATATCCACGGACTTCGTGAAAATTAATATTAGTGAAAGAACAACAAAATGGTAGCAGAGCGTGGTTAATATTCTAAATCGAAATTAGTTTTGTTAAAAGAAACCATGGACAAGTTAAACGTCCCGAATTAAACGGAACTAATTATTTTATATGGAGCCTAAAAATTAAAGCTGCTTTAAGCCTTAAAAGGTTGGATACTTTCATATCAGAAGTAAAAGCAGAAGGACTGAGTGAAAAGGTTTCCACCGAATGGGACCAAAAAAATAGCGATGCCGTCGCATATATAAAGCTGTCATTGTCTGATGAACAGGCGCTACAGTTTGCAGAAGAAGAAAATGCGAAATTATTATGGGAAAAAATAAGATCGACTTTTACCGGTCAAGCAGAAGATAGAAGAATAGATACCGGGAACGAGTTAAAGAACTTAGAAATGAAGTCAAATGAATCTGCAAATGACTACATAGCCAGAGCTCGAGGCATCTCAACAAAATGTCAAACACTTGGATTGGCTATAACAGATAGAGAACTTGTATTCTACACGGTACGAGGTCTGAAAGGAAAGTTCTCGAAAGTAAGAGATATTTTAAAAACTCAACGTGAGAAAAGTATGGATGAAGTACTAGAAATTCTACGGGAAGAAGAACTGACGAATACCGCTCGTGCTGAAGGGACCGCCGCTGAAGTATTTTACTCAAGGAAAAATAAAAGTCCGAGACTTTGTTACATTTGCAGACGTCCAAATCACATAGCCAAGGATTGTTTTTACAGGAATAATATTTCAAGAAATGACAGGTCCAATGGAAATCGACAAAGAAGAAAAGCGCACCACGATGTAAATTATCCAGTTAAGGACAGAAACAATTCGGTACTGACTGTTTCATCTGAACTATGTGATAAAATATGGTTCAGGA
Source organism: Maratus speciosus (assembly GCA_963932465.1). NCBI lineage: Eukaryota > Metazoa > Arthropoda > Arachnida > Araneae > Salticidae > Maratus > Maratus speciosus. The sequence goes on from OZ010788.1 coordinate 235,116,388, forward strand.
ATCTAATTCATGAAGAAAAGGATATCTATCAAGCAGGTAAAAATTCCAAAATAATTTCGAAAGGTACAGGTACGGTATCATGTGATACGGTAAGTAAAAATAATTCTATACATTTAACAATAAACAATGTTAGTTTTGTTCCAGATTTGAGATATAATTTATTATCTGTTACTGCTTTAATGGATAAGGGTTGTAGAATTATTTCTGAAAATAACTGTGTGCTAATTTTTGACAAATATAATAAATTTCTAACTAAAGCATTTAAAAATGATAATCGATTAGAGATTAAACTTCAACCTGCCTATAATTCTGAGTGTAATTTTACTGATAAGAGTGCTAGTAATTATGAACTGTGGCATAACAGATTGTGTCATTTAAATTCAAAATATATGTTAAAAATGAAAGAGTATATTGATCTTAAAGATGTAAATGTGTCTGATTTTAAGTGTGATACATGTGACATAAGTAAAATAACAAGGAAAAGTCATCCGAATATTGATATTGACCAAAGTTCTGATATTATGCAGTTGTTTCATTTGGATTTATGTGGCCCGATACAACCCGAATCGCTTGGTGGGGCAAAATATTTTATGGTACTAGTGGATGATTTTTCTGGAATGTATTTTACTTATTTCCTCAAAAGTAAAAATGAAGCATTTGATGTATTTTATAAATTTAAAGCTAAATATGAAAATCTTATGGGTAAAAGAATTAAAAAAGTGAGAAGTGACAATGGGCTCGAATTCGTAAATACGGAATTTGACAATTATCTTGCTAATGCAGGTATTTTTCACGAAAAAACTGTCCCATATAACAGCGAAAGCAATGGAAAGGCTGAAAGGGCGAATAGAGTTCTATTAGAAAGGGCTAGGTCTTTGTTATATGAAAGCGAACTTCCCACCAAATTCTGGGCAGAAGCTATCAATTGCAGTACACAGGTATCTAATATAACACCCCGTAAAGGAAAAGAAAAAATCCCCTTAGAAATTTGGACAGGTAAAAAGCCCAATTTAAATTATGTAAGAAAATTTGGTTGTTTAGCTTATTTTCATATTCCTAAAACAATGAGAAATAAATTCGATGTACCAGGAAGAAGTGGAATTATGTTAGAATATGCTAGAGATAGGAGGGGATATCGTATTTATGATGTAAAAAATAAGAAAGTGATTGAGGAACGTTCTGTTAAGTTCAATGAAACTATAAAGGGAAGTAGATATTTTGGATTAAGTAAATGTTCAGAGTGTTGGGATATAGAACCGCTAATAAATAAAAATTTTCCGGAAGAGAATGAAATTCGTGAAAATCAAAAGAATAAATCTCTCAATTTAGAAATTTCTGACACAAGCGAAATAAAAAACGGTTGCGCAACCCCATTACCAAAACTTAATTTGTCTCCAGCTAGACATGAAGGCGCGGAGAAAAGGAATCGAAACAACAAAATAAAAGACCGAAGTGAAAATATGACTGAAGTTCGAAGGTCAGAAAGATTGAAAAGTAAATATTCGTCAGCTAATTTAACTGATAATGTCCCGAGCAATTATTTAGAGGCAATAAATAGTGTGAATTCACATGATTGGGAAATAGCTATGAAAAATGAATTGGATTCTTTAATTAAGCATAATGTTTGGAAAATCGTTGATATGCCAGAAAAAAACGAAATTGATTAAAAGTAAATGGGTCTATGCTTTAAAAGAGGGCGACAGTAAGGAAATAAAATATAAAGCCAGATTAGTGGCAGCTGGATTTAATCAAATTAAAAACAAAGATTATACTGAATCGTATTCACCTGTTGTAAATATTGAGTCATTTAGATTACTAATTGCACTTGCAGCTAAATTAAATTTGATTGTTAAGTTTTTTGATGTAAAAACAGCATATTTATACAGTGATTTGGAAGAAACTTTATATATGTCACCACCACCTGGATATGAAAAACTGATAGGGGTTAATAAAGTTTGTAAACTGGAAAAGAGTATTTATGGATTACCCCAATCGGGTAGAAATTGGTATTTAAAAATAAAAGAGGAACTTGGTAATATTGGATTAAATCAATTAGCTTCTGATAACTGTGTATTCATTAAAGTTGAAAGTGATAACATTTTTATATTATGTATGTATGTGGACGATTTAGCTATCTTTTGTAATAATCAAATAATGTATGAAAATATTGTTTCTAAAATTAAAAATGTATTCGAATTGTACGAAAATAAGAATTCTAAATTTTTAGGTATAGAAATTGAAAAACATGAAAAAGGTATAAGTTTGTCACAAGTGGAATATATTGAGTCATTGTTGGTAAAACATAATTTAGAAAATTGCAAATCTGTGAAAACACCTATTGTTAAAGGTGAAGATAAAAGTTTTCCTCCAACAAATGAATTGTTTGACATAACTATGTATCAGGAAATTATTGGTGAACTTTTATATTTAGCCAATAGAACACGTCCTGATATATCATTTGTCACAACTTATTTGTCTCAATTTAATCACAAACCAGAGAAAAGGCATTACATTTTGGCTAAAAGAGTATTAAGGTATTTAAAAGGTACAAAAGACAAAAAATTATTTTACAGCAACGAATTTGGGTATTTAAATAGTAGTTCAGATGCTAGTTGGGGAAATGGAGAAAATGGAAGGTCTTTTTCAGGAGGAGTTGTATTGTTAGGAAAGTCATTAGTATCTTGGAAATGTCGTAAACAAAAAAGTGTTAGTCTTTCTACATGTGAAGCAGAATTATTTTCCATTTCAGAAATGTGTAAGGATATAATATGGACTGTAAACTTATTGTCTGAGTTAAAATGTAACCAATTTATAAAAGATGCCATAATTTTAAGCACTGATAGTCAAGCAGCAATACAGTGGATTAAATGTACAAAATCCTCAAATAAATCTAGGCACATGAACTTAAGATTTCATTTTGTCAGGGATTTATTGTCAGAAGGTATTATTTCATTGGAATATGTTCAAGGTGAACATATTATTTCTGATTTCCTTACTAAAGGTGTAAATGAAGATAAGTTGTTATATTCTATGGAAAGTATTTCACTATTATGATATGTGCAATTATTGTATGTAATTTGTGTGTAATTTTTGTATGTATATGTGTTTTTTGGAATTGTTTAAAGAGAAAAAAAATGTATCTCTCGCAGGAGGGGTGTGTTGGGTTTAAAGGCGAGCGAACATTTTTTATGCGCATTATATCTGCGCACTGCCAGTCTTTTCCCCCGGCGCACTCAGTCTGCGTGCGAACAATAGAAGAGTGTAGACGTAAAAATTATTCTGTGTGAAGTTATTATGAAAAAGTAATCTGTGTGAGAAATGTATCTTTAAATTAATTGTTATGTGTTTGTGCAGTGTTTTCGTTTAATAAACTGTTTGTTCTGTCAATATCCACGGACTTCGTGAAAATTAATATTAGTGAAAGAACAACAAAATTTAAAAAAAAAATTATATTTAAAGTGAGGTGCAAAAAAAATTATAAACTGAAAAAGGTTTCTTTCTTAAGTATTTGACCTTGATATAAGGATTCAGGAGCATTTTTTGTTTGTCTTTACCTTAAAAAATGGTCCAGATATAGCAGTTTCAATTTTTAACGTGGGTGACATTTTGAAAAATCTGATTTTTTGCCTGTAGCATTCGTATATATCAACCGATTCCGATGCGAGTGAGCATGTGCACAGCAATTACTAAGGTCTCGACCAAGTTCACTGGTTAGCCTCATCCACCATGTTGTCTTAAAATGGCAGGCACTTTAAGAAATCGCCGAATTTAGCAGCCAAATATAAGTTACTTTAAATAAAAGCAGCTTGGATAAAGCTGACTAATTTCGCGAAATTCTCATTCATAATGATTTAGTATTGTTAAAAATTAAAATTGAATCTCCTACATTTGGTTTCCACTTAATTGAGCTTCGTGTGTTTGAATAATATAAGTTGGCTTTTTTAAAATAAGGAATATGAAATCTACCTCTTCCTCCCGGCACTGGCCGGAAGGACTTTTTTCTATGATTTAATTTTCGTTGTATGTGGTTAAATGGCGCAAAAGCCCATTAGGGACATATTGCACCCAAATATTTTTTGAATAGAAAATGACGCACTGCTTTTGAAAACACGCATTTTTCGTTATAAAGTTTCTAATTTTTTTCTTCTGCGTGAGTGCTGATACTAATTTTGAGACACTAGGCAAAAGGCTTGAGTACGTGAAAATGATGTCATATTTAAAAGAAAACTATCACTCTCTTAGATAATACTGAACATTTTAACACAAATGCGTCTAAAAAACATAAATTACGGCAATTTTTACTCCTCAGTATTGAGATTAGTATCTGAAGTTAAGAGTGCGACTGTTCACATGCAAATATGTTGTTGAAAATAGTGACTTCAAGTTTTGAGTTAAAATTAATTTAAAATGATCAAATTAAAATACTATTTTTTTTTAAAACATGGTGAATACTGATGTGAGAAGTACATATGTAAATTATGAGAAGGTGAAAATAATGTCGAGTTTAGACTTTATAAGGAAAAAAATCTGACTGTATCAAACTAGAATAAATTTTATCGTTTTGATTCGGGAAAACGAAGCATAAGAGAATTAATTGACAACTTCATCATAATAACTGTTCTTTATTACATTTTATTGATTACATATGCGTTTAAAGTTTAATTTTAATAATTCAGACAACCAGGGGTCGCATTCCATAGGGAAATTTTATTGTTCCTACCAGAACTATTAATCAATAATCTTCATATTTTTTTTATTTAAAATATCCTATAGAAAGATACTATGAAAATATTATTTTCAAAATAGAGTAGGAACAATAAAATTTTTCCTATAGAATGGGACTCCTGGACAACTGAGTTTTATAGAAATAGTATTTTGTTAATTTTAGGTTAAAATAATATTTGTTTGAGAGTTAGACTAACTAATTTAAGATGCATTTTCTATTGTAACTAATTTTGTAGGTTTTATATAAATCAATGAAACAGTTCCTTCTTAAACATTTTCCTTCGTCGAAGTTCGACGGGTTCCACCTCGTATATATAATGACATAGTTTTTTTGTAATTTAGTAATTTGCTGGAAAAGATGCTTTGTGTAACTTTTTCAGTAACTAAATCCAAACTATTATATTTTAAAGCCATAGTTAATTTTTCAATATATATACATACTAGATATATATATGTGCGTGTGGGTCGGGATGTCTAGAGGTTGAACAATTTCTGTCAGTCATTTTAATTGACAAAGACAGCATTTAATGACAAATAAAACACAATTAAAATACAAAGATCGCATAATCAGACACCCGCAGCTTCCCGCTGCTTAAAACAGAGTCCACTACCACTACCCAACTGTTACGTCACGTGACGTTTCTCCCTTTGATCGTTGCCAAAGAATATAAAGCAAGAATGAAAATGAAACAATAAGAATGCGGTTATAGTCATAGACGAGTAATACAAGACAGAAAGAAATGAATACTATGAAAGTAACGATTGATATTTCCTACATATAAGCTACGCTCGCCAAGCCCCCCCCCCCCCCCCCAGTTCAGACACCGTAGAATCTAAAAACACGCTAATCTGATCGTTTTTAAAAATATTAGAGAAGATTGAATTATACTGAAAAAAACTGTGCAGATATCCCTGTAAACGGATTTCCATTCAATTCCCTTTGACCTGCAAAAACTTAAGGCCGAATCAGTTGCTGTTAAGACTTGTTTTCGTGTTTGATTAAAGAGCATTTGAAAAGAAGCTAAAATAAAAGGAATTAAGTGTATATTATCCTTGTCTCTGTTGACTGTACTCTATCAATGCACCCGGGTCCTCTCCTTGTAAGCACAGTCTAAGTATGCATCCTGTGCCTATGTCGCCACTCACAGAATGGCAGGTGTGAGGACAACACTAGTGAAGAGGAGCAGCTTCCTGTGACGTCGAGGCACTCTACACTGTTAAAAATATCGGGAAAAATTACCTCTGTTTTGAAAGGCTATCTATTTTTTGACCAATGAGAACTATCCATAGGCGTTTATGTAGCGTTCTCATTGGTCAGAAAATAGATAGCCTCAGGGGCGCGCCAGAAGTATCCGGTGCCTGTGTGCAGAACTTCAATTGGCGCCCCATATTCCTATCCACCCCCCCCCCCCCCCAAAAAAAATATATATACATATATATAATTTTTTTTCAATGAGTATAAATGCATAGCTGCCAAGCCAACCTTCCGGTGGTTTTCCCCAGATCAAATAAAATAATTTGAACCAGAAAATTTATTTAATGAAATGTGTCTTGTTTCTACAGGGTTCTTTTTTATTTCATTTATTAAATTAAATTTCTGGCTTAAAATATTGTTGTTTGACTTTAAAAATAAGGAATGGTGGCACCTATACAAATAACGGACATCACTAAAAAGTGGGTGCTTCAACTGGTTGCTTCCCCTCCCCACAAATGGCATACCTCCTACATAAATCAACTTCTTTTACCTCCATTACTCCCGGAATTTTTAAGATCTGATCTTTATTTATATTGATACTTAAAACTTAAAACAGTTCAAATAAACTTTAATTTGGAAATATAGCTGTGTTGAATAATTCAATGGTAGCACTGTGACACAAAGAAAGGAGTGCTCGTTATACGGTAAATACACATAAAAGTAGAAAAAAAAATTTCACAAATTAATGGTGTCCGTATTACATTGGAGCTTGTTATAGTACTTTTATTTCTTTTAAAATAATGTAACGTCAATTAAGATGCGCCTTAAACAATTACCACACGTAGATTATAACCAGGGGTGCATTCGAAAATGTTCCAGTCCCGGAACATTTGATTTCTCATAAGCAAATACAGAACCCCTATGCTAGCTATATAACAATTGTTATGAAAAATGCATATTCATTTTGCCGTTTACATTGCTAAGAAGCTAAGCGTATCTTACCTTGTCACACTCTTAACCCTTCCTTCTCTGTCAGATTTTTTTATTTTTCGAATTTCCAATTTTCGTGCAATGAATCCAAGTTCTAAATTAAAAATACTAATAAAACAAAGTTTTGCTCTGTCCGTGTGCGATGGCTAGCAGAATCTACGGCACGTACGAGGCTCAAAATTTTTGTGAGGATAGTCGAAAGCCTGTACGGCTGTACCCAGTGATGTAAAATAACCACTTTGGATATTTTTCTGGGTATTTATTTTTCAGTTAAATATAGCTGTGAAAAAATTTATAATGGATTGCTGAAAAAGAATGAAAATTTAGAACTTAGACTTCCTTCAACTCTTAAATTTTAAAGAACCTCAACATTTTACATTGAAATATTGAATTTAAATGTCTCCTTTTTTATTATAATTAAGAGTGTAAAAAAAATAATGTATTAATTCAGAAGAATTTTATTAAAAAAACAATTTTAATTAAATTTGTGTAACAGGTGCACTTAATATATGTGCAATACTGATTCAGCTAATGTATATTAGTACTACATAGGTCACTTCAAGCGCTACCACGGTAATACTATATTACGATGGTAGTTCTCCATTAAAGGGGACACATTCTCTAATTTTTCCTCAGAAGACTTTTCTTTCCCTGATACCCTTTTTCTCTGCAAATAACTACATCAGTCTAAGATGACTGCTCTCTAATTTCATATGATGACCAATTTCTTGAATAAATATCATCTGTATCTGACGTTTTTAAGGTGCAGTCTGTCAAATTAAATAATGACCTCATGTGTTTTACTCACCAAATTTTTTCTGAAAACAATTAAATAAACATCCGATAGGTTGGTTGTATTTATGGCGGCCAATTATCAGCACGTGGGATATAGGCCCTAAGGGGGGGGGGGGGTGCCTTCCGTGGAGGTCTTTCTAAGGGAACCTAACCCGTATTAACGCTTGGAGAACCAAGGTTCGAAGAAAACCACGAAAACTCCGAACGATTAGGCCGACGGGCGCGATTGGGATCGAACCCAGCACCTCTCGTCTACAAGCTTCGAAACATTCGATAGGAAATTATGTATTCTTTCAAGTTATATTTAAAAAAATCTTAAGGTTCATCTTCATACTTCTAAAATTGTACTGAACTCACAAACGCTATAATTTTTAGATCATATTTGGCTTTGTCATTAAATTTTACTTAAGAAAACTAAACAGAAAGGCATTTAGTCAAGTAGTTTAGGAATTATGGAGATTTAAAATTTGAATCTCCAAATGTTAAATTCATTTTTAATCATTGCAAAACAGATTGCGATTGCTAATGTTCTATAAGTCTTGATACTTCTAACTTTGACAACTACTGTGTGATAGACAGGAAGGACCATTTAGCGTTTTGCTGCGTATTGTATTTTTAAAATACGATAAAGCAATTTGTTATTTCGAAGACTCGTGAAAGGAATATTAAAGACAAAACAGACAGGCACGCATTTTGCTTTTGTGAAAAATTGATCTGCGTTTTTATATAGAAAATAGTATATATAGTTTTTATATAGATTTGCGTGAAAAATACTTTCCACATTCTTTTAAAAAATCGGGTCAACCCGAACCCGACCTGCAACAAAAATAGTTAAAGTCAACCCGACCCGACCCGCAACGCGAAAATATAGCGCCGGGTCGAGTCGGGTTCGGGTAAAAGCGGATAACCCGACTCGATGCAGGACTTTACCCCAGACATTCCCCTCGTGGGGGAGAAAATTAATTTTTTCATGTGGCATATTGTTTTAAACATTTTAGCTTGGATATTACTAAGGATTCACTCCTCTCCTCTTAACTCATTTTTTTATCAGTAGAGGTCATTTTAAAGTTTTAATTTGTTCATTACTACCCCATACAATTTTCCAAAAATTAAGAAAAACATTTACATCACAAATCTCAACAATTAGCAGCTTTTCCCCCATTGTCACACAGTGAATATATTTAAGACACGTATTTAAGACAAAATGGGGGGGGGGGGGATCGTTCGAAAAACCTCGTAACGCAGAACTCAAAAACATATACAATAATAGATACAATTATATTTTCAGAAATTCGTCGAAAATGTGTGGCAAAATTATGTCTCCCCTACTTTTTCCAAATCTACTGAAAATAAAATTACGAAAAAATTAGAAGTAGTAGGAATTTATTTAAACCTTTCAGGGAAACTATAGAGATTATCCTAGGTCATACAATTTATCAGAAAATCGAAGTTTTCCTTTATACATAAACGTTATCTTGCTGGCGCTCAGCGGGGGAGTTAAGGCGAGTTCGAGGTACCTATCGACGCAAAATCATCCAAGGACTGTCGATAATGATTTTCCAAAAGAATTGTCGGTAATTAGCTGAGATATTAATTAAAATCCTATCTAAAAAAACGTGACACAGACCAAAGTGGCCATGCAGCTTTGTAACCTCCTTTCAAAGCGTACTTGGCACAATGGCAATATTAAACTTTGTACAAGGCCTTTGTTTTAGGTAAGACGGATCACATTGATAAATAGTCAGAGTTTTTCATTCCAATTGAATTGAATTATTGAAGGCAATTATTGAAAAATATTTAATAAAATAATTCCGAGTTATTTGCAAAGTCTTATTATTCGTTTAACAACTATATTTTGTAAGATTGTAGTTAGAAATTTATAAATTTATTGTATGAACTTTCTGTACGCGAGTGAAACTAGCGCTTGATCTATTATAATTTGTTCGAAGCAAATCTATAAAATATTCAATTAAAATTTCAATAAAACATAATTCGTTTTGAGGTTGTTCTCAAAAACATGTTTTCCTACTGTAAAAGGCATGAAACTTCCTTACATGCTCATGGGCTCGTTTTTATGCGTAAAAGCATACAATGTTATGCAATGTTACAATGCATGGCTATTAAATTGGGTTGGAATCGAATGGCGTTTTTCATTTCTTTTTTTTTTTTAAATGCATTGCATTTTGAGCTTCATCCTGTTTTATTTATTTATTATTATTGTTATAATGTAGCCGATTGCTGTGATTGATTTGTGCTTTTTTCGGCAATTTACTTTTACATGGGAACCGTGCATAACCTGGGGTCTTATGCTGCTTTACCATTGTGCCATTTAATATACTACTCGTTTTTATGTCGTCAGTATGTCTATGTGTATCACTAGCAATACTACAGTAAGATAGAAGTGTTATATATTTTCAATTATTTGAATAATGGAGCCTTCCATGTTTGCCCCCATCTGCAGTGCACCCTGTTTTCTGAAAAGTTGGACAGGTCTGATCTAGAGTAGGGACGTTAAAAGGGGCATTCGCTGTCGCCCTTCCGATTTTTTTATGCTTCTAGCGCTTTTTTTAAAATTTATTTTAGGCGCATGACGGCGCCCTTAAGCCTTCCGACCGTGACCTTTCGACACCATGACGCCTTTCGGTTTGAGACTCCCCCCTACCCTAAAGCTACACCGCTGACGAGCATCTGCAAATTTCATATATCTTAAAAGTAAAAATGAACTCATAAATGTGTCATCCGAAATGACACACTTTCGATTTTGAATACCGCTTTAATAAATTTAAATTGGATAAAAGTTTTTCAAATTTTTCAGCTTCGCCTAAACTATTTGGCGCCTTTACTATTCTGGCGCCTGTGTGCGGTGCACACTTTGCACACTGGGTCGGCGCGCTGGATAGCCTTTATAAACAGAGGTAATTTTTCACGGTATTTTTAACAGTGTAACCAGGTATGGACTTGGACTGTATAGCAGGGAACCCACATGCGGAAAAATAAGACGGAAATCTGCAGCGACAAATTTTCCGCTACGCCAAATTTCCGACTTGGAAATGAGAATCGCACTTGCGTTTTTCGCTGGCCTGGCTATGTTTTCAGAAAAAGAAAAAAATCAGCTGCACGTGAGAACAAGTGACGAAATAGTGAGAAGCGTTCTTATTGGTTGATTTCTACAGATGCCGTCGCGGAAAACGGAAAAAGTTAAAACATGTTTAACTACAATTCCGCTGCGTTTTCGCATTTGTACGCGGCAAATATGGGGTCAATTTGCCGTTCCGCTGTTCAATTCCGTCGTATTTTTCCGCATGTGGGTTCCCGGCTTATTTCAGGCTAACGAAAAAGACAAACTGCCGCGTTACCTTTCGCATTAGACCGCTAAAGTCGCGTGATGCTCTTTTTGCGCACCTGCATTGGTGGATTGGTGATTTATGACCTGACTCAAGCTGTCTGAAAAAAGGGACACGTGTAACGTACCGCGGTAGCCTGTCTTTTTCTTTAACCTCAGACAGTATTCGAGGCTAACGAAAAAGGCAGGCTACCGCGGTGGGTCCGATTCTTCTTTTTTTACAGACCACTGGAGTCACGTGATGCTCGAATGCACAAATGGAGGTGTGCGAAAAGAGCATCACGTGACTCCAGCGGTCTGTAAAAAAAAGAAGAATCGGACCCACCGCGGTAGCCTGTCTTTCTCGTTAGCCTCAGACAGTATTCATGTGATGTCACAGGGGGAATCACGTGGTGTAAAAATAGCGGTTAAAGCGTTTGTTTACCTTATTGCGTCATTTGATGCATGATAAATACAGGTAAATGCATGCGTAAAATACTGCAAATTTATTTTGCACGAAGGATTTTCGACAAATACTTCTATAAATATTAATTAAAATCCATATAGAAGTATTAATTAAAATTTAAAGAAAATTATTTTTTAAATAAAATGAAAAATATGCATGCAATTTCACTAAAATGCCCGACCTTGAAAAGGTCTGAAACTCCATAAAAAAATAAAATATAAGCATAAATTTTCTAAGTACAATGCATTTCAATTGGCGATTCAAACGCTCGAATACGGCATCTGGTGGAGAAAAGATATAACTTCTCCCTTCAGGAAAATCTCATGCAAGCACATTCCATCATATGTATTTTTAATTTTTTTCGGGATGATTATTTTTTTCCACAATGGACTTTACCCAATGGCAACAGTCACGCCTCTGCGGGGGGGGGGGGGGGGACCCTCCGAAAAAGACTGTTTATTGAGCGAAGGGGAATGAGTGTTAAAATGTTTTCACGCCTATTGAGGTTTTTCTTCTGTTTACCCGCCACTGACGTCACATGGGTAAAGTCCATTTCAGATTTTTTCTGATATTCGTGTTCTGTGTTATATCACAAATTAATATTTACCCTAATTTGAATATCTAATGCTTTCAAACGCATTTACAATAAAGAATTATTTCAATGGCACTTTAGCATAGTTAAAGGGACAATAGGGCTGTGCAAGGTGACGTCACGAACAGTTTTTTGCTGCTGCTCTAGAACAGCTGTCATTACCTTTATCAATGCTTTTTCTGTTTGTGTGTCCTACAGCTTTCTTTATTGCTCTCGGGTAAAAGTCACGTGATGGGAACTGCTTTATTGATGAGTTTTAACCGAGGCTAACGAGAAAGACAGGCTACCGCTGTGGGTCCGATTCTTCTTTTTTTACAGACCGCTGGAGTCACGTGATGCTCTTTTCGCACACCTTCATTGGTGCATTCGAGCATCGCGTGACGCCAGCGGTCTGTTAAAAAAAGAAGAATCGGACCCACCGCAGTAGCCTGTCTTTTTCGTTAGCCTCGGTTTCAACCATGTGACCATATGTCCACTAACCAATCAAAATCACCGATCTTTTAGCGCTCAACCAATAGGGCATTTTGGTATGACGTCAAAAACATGGACACCAAAATCCCCTATCTGCGCAATCTACTGCCCATTTTGTGACGTCTTGTGAGCAATTTTTTAGTGTATTTCTGTTTACCATATTGGCTTCTTTATCTCACTTGATAGCATTGCCAAGTGTGCTATAATTTATGCACATTTTACGCAGGTTTAAAATTGTCTTGTCATTTTCATATTGTCAGCGTTTTTAGTAAATATCGCGTTTTTCGACTCCTTTCAAGGCAGATGTGGAAGACTATTCAAGAGTTATGAAATTCGGATAAGTATTAGTACAGGTTATGGGACTACTCCCTAAGTATTCGGTTAAACAATGGTAAGGTATTGTAAAGTTGTTGGGTGTAATAATAATGATAATACTGAAAATAATGTTTTTTTTTTTTTTTTTTTGCTTTTCCTGGGATTAGAAAAAGTCAGGTACAGATGTCATATTCGCCCCATATTCGCGATTTTTTTCGGTTGCCAATTTGGCGAAAACATCAACAGCATAAACAACATAATCCGGGTTACCACATCAAACAAAATAACGACACTTTGACGCAAGTTAAGTACCTGTTGCCTATATGATATTGGCGACAGAAAAAAATCGCGCCAATATGGGGCGAATATGACATCTGTTCCAAAAGTCACTATGAAATAACGTACAGCAGACATTCAAAGTGGTTGGCTGCCTTGAAAATAAATGCTTTAACAGAATCAAAAAGAAAAAAATCCTGGATATGCAAAGATCATTTTATTTCTGGTTTGTTTTAATCTTTTGTTAGTATTTAATGTGTTATGAAGATACTAAATTGCTGTTGTGCTTAAATGACGGCAATTGTCGTTAATTTATCATGTGTTACACATTAAAGTGGTACACTTTTTTGAAGATCACCATAAAAAAAAATTAGAACACTATGGACCGTTTCGTATTATGTAAAATTGATCATTGATAAATTTTCTCTGTATCTTCAAATTCCCGCATTGTTTTTAGTTTTATAAATATTCCTTGTGCTTTTTTGAATAATTGTTTGAGATTTTTCCCTCTTAAATTTTTTTTATGATCTCTCGCCAGTAAAATGGTGTGAAAGAAACAACAACTCTTAATAGTTTGACCAGTTTTTTATTCTTGAAAAAATTTAATGTGTTCAATCCTTCTCTGTACACTGCACTATTATTTAGCTTTCGTGTTATGCTAACTTAAATAAAATATTAAGGCCAAAAATAAATAAAACAATTTTTTAATGTGTTTGATTTTACAATTTTTATTGCAATGTAAAATTGATGGAAAAATTCATTACTAAAACTCTCACTTTGATCAGATTTAGGAACTTCTTCAGTGTGCTTACCAGCAGTGAGTAGTTTTTCTAAAAAGGCTGGTGGAATTTTACATAGCCTTTATAAAACTGCAGGGTATAGCAGTAAACAGAAGAAAATTGTTCATTTCCATGTTTTCCATTTTAAAAATGTAACCATGGCTTTAAGTTCTATATTAAACTTTCCTTTGCTGTATAATGTATAGCTATCAATCTTAATTTTTTATTAAAATGTTTCCCTGAAAATGCGTTGTAGTAAATGAATTATATTTACTGTTAGGGTTGGCACATTCATCAGGCAAAAAGGGTGGTTGCCCAGGGCCCTGTGTCTATTGGAGTCTTGTTAGGGGCCTCAAATAATGTTTCATCTGTATAAAATAATAGCTTTGCTCTACATTTGCTTTTAAATCTTTCGGAAAAAAGTGAGCATTAACTTTTATTTCTTACAAAGTTGATTTTATTGATGGGAAATGTATCAATTTGATGATTCTAAAATTAACCGTGAGTTATTTAATTAGAAATGCAGATGTTATTAAATAATGAGACATTAAATAAATAAATGTGTAATCCTCCCCCCCCCCAAAAAAAAAAAAATTGAGATATAAAATTTAACTTCTGTTAAAATGAACAAACCTGTTTTTTAAATAAACAGTTTTTACTATTAGTTATTATTAGGTACTATTAATAAACCCCTTATTCTTTTTAAAAATTTGAGATGCTATTTTTCTGAAATTTTCTTTAATAAATGTTCAGTAGTAGTATAATTAAAACTGTAAAATCTAGAATATGAATTTTTTTCACACCTCCCCGCCTTTTTCCAGACAAAGGGTGGCTTAAATTGGAAAAATTCATAATTTTTTTTTTTTCAGAATGAGTTTGAAAAACTTTCAAAATCCATAAAAGTTTTAATACAGAGTGCGTGGAGAATCTGCTGGTGTCAGGACAGATGCACATTTTACGATGTTTTTTGCTCTCAGGGGAACACAGGTGCGTAGTTCTGTATAATAAGCGACTACCATTTGTGGTCTTCTGCAAGAAAGTGGAATTTCTTCCAATGCCCTTCAACTATGTGCTATTTTTTAAACTCGTCAATCAGGAACAGCCGTAAATGTGTACTCGACTAGTAAGTATTAACTTATTTTGACTGACTGTAAGTATGTGATTTTTAAATACATTTTCTGTTCCCTAAGAAAAGGGAATTTTAAAATGCATTCTACATTGTTTGTTGTTTTAATCAGTTTATTATGATTCTTATAATTTATTTATTTAAATTATAGAATGTTTTCAATGGGACTTTTTCAAGAATTATGCGTATGCTTGTTGATTACTTCCTGTTGACCCCGCTTTCACTTTTGTAAATATCCTGTTAAAGGACTTTTTCATGCTTGTTTTTGATGATATGAGTTTTCAGTAATAGGTACTTGTAAGTATGATGCTTGTAAGTAAGTTACTTTTCTAAACACTACATTTTATATTTATAAATGTTTTATATAAAGCATTTTTCCCATAAAATGGATCTGCATCTTAGAGAATCACTTAAAGCTATGTCAATTTGTAACACAATAATTATAATTTATTATAATTAATTTTTTAACCAAGGTTTCTTTCGCATTAGCTTTCAGATTTATAAAATTGTGTTAAATGATCATTTTTTTTTTTTTTTTTTTTTTTTTTTTTTAAGCGTGTAGTTATGTATAAGCAAGCTATATTTTATAAAAACATTAAGTGTCAAGGTCAAAATTAGCACTAGCTACTGGTCACAGAGCCAGTGAATGAGAAAAAGTGGCTATTAAAAAATCGGCTGTCATCGGCCACCTTATGGCCACTAATCCTACAAGGAGAGAGTAAAATTTTTTGGTACGTTTCGGTTAGCCGGGCGTCAGTGTTATAAATATCTGTATATATACATGTACATTTATATATATTGTATATGTACACACACACATATATATATTATATATGTATACATATAGCTTCTATATATGTATAAATATACATATATATGTATATATAGATATATATACATATAACACTGGCGCCCGGCAAACCGAAAAGTACCAATTTTTTTTGCATTTCATCATGTTATTCTATTTTTTCTGGTTGCAGTATGTTTATATTAGCATATTTATTTGTGCTATTCAATTTTAGATTAATACTAATAAAAATTTTAACAAAAGTTTACTGTTTAGTATTTTTAAATAAAACAGTGGCCACTTATAAAACTGGTACTGCTGGCCACTGGCCAGTAATGAAATTTCCCAGTTTTGACCTTTAATTAAGTGTATGAGTATCATATTAGAGAGGAGCAGTTAATCTCTTCTCTCCCCCCCTCCCTCCCCGTGCACACACACACTTTTCAAGGAATTTGATGTTTCAAAAAATGTGTCACTCAAGCTATAAAAAAATATTCTGAAATTACACTAAAGCTAAAATAACTTATATCAGATTTGTTTAAAATAAGATCATAGCATTAAATAAGAAGTTTAAGGTTCATAAAATTATTTGATAAACCCTTGATATAACAATATTCTGAAAATCAGGTAGTTTTATGATCTAATGACTGCTTTGGCTAGTTAAAAAAATATATTTGAATATAATTATGTAGATTGCTTCTTAGTTGTATATTATAACATTAAATTATAACTCTCCCCATTTCAATGAAACTTTTGAAATGGTGTCCCTGGATAATTATAAATTATAATTTAATATCAGCTTAGTAATTATCAGACTGCATATATATATAATCATTTTAATATTACTAATATTGAAATGTATTATGATTATATCAAGGTTATAATTTCATTTGCTTAATAATTATTAAGCTGCATATATTAGTCTATTTAATATGAAACAATCTAAAATGTATTATCTATATTATTAACATTATAACTTCATTTGCTTAATAATTATTAAGCTGCATATATTAGTCTATTTAATATGAAATAATCTAAAATGTTTTATCTATTATTAACATTATAACTTCATTTGCTTAATAATTATTAAGCTGCATATGTACCTAATAATGTATTCGATTTAATATTTACTAATGTTGAAATAATCTAAAATGTATTGCCATTATTATCAAGGTTATAATTTAAGTTGTTCATTTACAATTTTTTACAGTGAGATGAATTATTTATTTAATTAGCATAAGTTATTGAAATTATCAGAAGCATATGTGTATTTTAGAATTCTGTTAAAATGCATCAATATCAATATAGTAATTATTTTTTAAAGATCTCTGAGCTCGAAAATAAAATTTAGTGACATTGTTTGTTTTGCTCAGTCAATGTTTGTAATTTACTTTTCAATGTCTCCCCAAATTAGAATTAATATACATATCCAGCAGTGGCGCATCCAGGATTATGCTTTGGAGGGGGCTACAAATATTTTAGAGGCCTATATGTGCCCAGATTTGACCTGGCCTGCTGCCGAGCTCTTTCTTTCATTTGATTTGATGAGCCGTGCCGGATGAGGTCCTGACTTAAATTTTTTCTGCTGACTTGAGCAGAGTTAGATAAAGCCCTGGAAAGTTTTGGTGGGGCTAATTCTGAATGCTTTTAACATATTACATAATGAAATAACTGTACTAAAATATATCTTAGTTTTTGTGATTTTTTAGTGTGTTTCTGCATCTGAATAGTTTTACATTGTGTTAGCAATCAAACTATTTAAAGTTTTATTATTAATTATCAAAATATTATGAAGGTTAAAGATAGCAATAAGTTGCATGGGGTATTAAATTTGGTACTTCTTAGTTATCCCGTCGACCAAAT
The DNA here is from genome assembly GCA_963932465.1 of Maratus speciosus. Classification (NCBI taxonomy): domain Eukaryota; kingdom Metazoa; phylum Arthropoda; class Arachnida; order Araneae; family Salticidae; genus Maratus; species Maratus speciosus. Next base: position 235,134,090 of record OZ010788.1, read on the forward strand.
TACTGTCACCAAATTGTAAGATTAAATGCCAATAATGGTCATTAAAACCATTAATTCGATGCTTTATTTGTATTTTTATTAATGTTTTACTAATTTATTTGTTCTTTCGTTTAATTTCGATTAATAAAATTTATATCAATGTGTATAATTTTGGCGAGTGGTTTGGCGATTTATATAATTTGGCGAAATTGGTCGACGGGATGATTAAGAAGTACCTTAAATTTTTAAGTAAATTTTAAACATGCTAATATTTTGAATTTCATAATAAATAAAAGAGAAAAAAATTGTGTGACAAAATGAATATCTTTTCAAAAATTCTGATTTTTTTTTTTTTAAGGACCTATTAAAAAATAATAGTAACTCTTTCATAATTAAAAAAAAATTAAATGTCTAGTCTGGGAGGGGTTTCAGCTCTCTCGTGGGTGCACCAATGATATCCAGTGCGATAAAAGGCTATAGTTTGAAAAGAGTCTTCTAAATTTTTGCATCACTGAATTCTTTAAAATTCGTTACAGAAAAATTCAATGAAATTGGAAGCCATGCTTTTAGATTTAGCTTACTGAATTTATATTTTCCCTATAATATATTTTGCAAGTAAAGGGTAACTTCATACTTTATTTTAAATATATGAATTAACTAAGAAATTTTAAGTATGTCACATGACTTTTTTTTAGCTCAGAAGATTAATTTTGAGATGTTAATGCTAATAGCTATTGAATCAGAATTTAGTTCAAAAGTGTGTGGAAAAATTTAAGTGACCATAGTTGCCACAGATATCATTCATATAGTTTGGTTATTTTCTTAAGTTGTAATTAGTATACAGTTTATAAGCTAAGTTCAGCATAGAAAATAATGATTCTTATTTGTAACACATATTGCACATCAGCTGTATTATCTCTTCCTACTCCTTAAAAAAAATAACCTTTATAAAGAATTGCATTTTATTCAAGCCCTCCATTTGTGGAAAGCATATTCTCATATTTTTTCAATTTAAATTATTCTACAATGACTATTATACTCATGCTGGCTAAACTATTTAATGCTTATTAACAACTTTAGAGTATTTTTGGTACTTTTATGTTAGTCATACACAAATCTTGCCAATAACAGCTTTTTTTACTAAATTAGAAACAATATTTTGATGATAATTTTATGGTATTTCTTTTTCTCTGTATTTTAATTGAAATGGGTGAAAGGCATATATATTTTAAATGTATGCAACATGTATTTTAAATGAAATGAGTGAATGACTTATATTTAAAATTAAATGGATGCAATGCGAATGATGCTAGTTATGCCACAATGCTCGCAAACTAATATTAAACCAATGGCAATTTTCTTTATAAATTTCTTGTTTACATTTCAATATTTTAAAATGATTTTTGTTTTTGTTTTGCACGGGATATTTGAGGTCAATGTCTAATTTGGTATATTTTTACTCTTTATTTCAGGTACAGTTTTTCAGAGGAAAATTTCAGTTTCAGATCCTGTTCCAAAATTAAAAGTGCCCTCAGAGAAAAAAAACTGCACATAAAATAAAAGTAAAGATATTTGATTAGATATTAGCCTCAGGTAACCTAGGCCCAAAAAAAAAAAAAAAAAAAAAAATTCAAAGTATCGAAATGCAGATAAGAATTTTGAAAAGAACACTGCCATTGGTTTAACATTTAGTTTGTGTTTTCCCGTTACTACTATCATAGGCTCTTATTGTGAGGCGACTCATAGCCATTTTAACATGAAAACTAGCCTCACTTATGATTTTTCTTATTTGCATTACATTGTTTATTCAGATGTAGCCCTCTTTTTATTCATGATCTCCCCCCCCCCCCCGCCGCCTGAAAAAAAAGTAAGGGTACTTTTCGGTTAGCCAGGCGCCAGTGTTACATGCACATATTTATATACATACATATATGTAAACATACATATATATACATATATTGTATTTAAACACATATAGATATATATAAATATATATATGTTTGGGCACAGGGGAAAATAACTTTAAGCTTTAGCTTATTTTTCCCACAGAAAACAACCATTTTGCTTATATCATTGAATTCTGTGCCCTTGATAACGTAATTCAATGTATAAGCTTTTCAATTTTTGTCAGTGTCCACTTTTTTCTTTTTCTTCCATGGTCTTATATAATTTTTTTTTTTTAATACTTACAGCTTTAATTCATAATATTTGACGGTGGGGGGTTATGTTTAATTAATGGTTATATATATATATATATATATATATATATATATATATATACATATATATGTATATATAACACTGGCGCCCGGCTAACCGAAAAATACCAAAGTAAGTTGTACCCGTTAATACTTTTAAATAATTTTTACTTTTTATTTGTACTTGTTTGTAATTTTTACTGTTTATTTGTACTTTATAATAATTTTCTGATTACAATAAATGAGAGTCTGTGTTCTTAATTTTGCTTTAAAAAGTTGCAACATGCATTTAAACAATGTTCTGGGGGCAAATGTAAGACATTTACTTCTATCTTTCTTCTTATTTTTTAAAAAATGTCTTCAGGTTATATTACACTTTCAAATATATCATACTTTTTTGTTATCTCTTGGCATGTGACATAATGAGATATCATCATCATCAACAACAACAACCGTTTTCAATCCACTTCTGGATGTAAGTCTCCCCCAGATTTTTCCAATGTTTCCTCTTTCCTGTGTAGTGCCTTAGTCATCCAATTTACACCGGCTACTTTTCTGATTTCATCACTCCATCTTACTTGAGTAAATACAGATACTGAATAATTGTAAGCTCTGTTTAGATGTGTTTCTAATTATATAAATATTTAGCACCAATAGTCCAAAAGCTATTTTGTCTTGCCTATATTCTGCCCACACAGTAAGTTTCTCTTATTTATGAGTAGTAAATACAGTATTCTAAATGTATTATTGTAACGTTTTTAGAAATTTTGATGTGTAAACCATAAAGGTTTTCTTTTTAATAGAACAGGAGTGTAAATCACTTGCATTTCTGATGTCTTCAAATCTGCTGATATTCTTAGCAGTTTGAATGAGGCTTATTTCATTTTGTCTCACTAAATATTATTTACCAATTATTGTTTATTTCAATTGATCGACTGATTTTTTTTTTTTTTTTTTTTTTTTTTTTTTTTTTTTTTTTTTTTTTTTTTTAAGAAACATGCTTTTTAATTGTTATGTACTATTTATTACCTTTTTAATTATTATACGAACTGAAAATTATTAATTGATTATCCCACTTCTTTATAAAATAAAACCTGTCTTAATAGTTCACAATTTTGCTAGTTATACAGTCTATTTGGTACTTAATGCACCAATTATTTCTATCCTGATCTTTGATCAATGAAATATTTACTGCAATGCTAAAAGATATTTTTAATTTTATACCAGTAGTTTAATATGAGTTTTATTTTATTGCTTTATTGTATAACAGTTATTTGTTCATTCATTTTAAGTATATATTGGTGATTTAATAAAATAGCTCTTAAAAGTCTGTAATTTTCAAATGTTATATTTTTAAAAAAGCTCACTTTACTATTGACAATGTTTTTTCTTTTATTTTTCAAATGTTTCAATTTACGTGATTTTCATTTTGTGTCAACTATTATGCTTGGCAACAATGGTGTCCATATAGCAGAAAAGTACCGTCTATTTTTACTCAATTTTTACAAATGCTTTATCTTTCTTTTAAATTAAAATATAAATATCTGTTTCTGCAGATCAATAAAGTTTTCTGCAAAGCATTGTGTCAATGTTATTTTATTTATTATACATAGTAATCATTATATTCAATAATAAATTTTGTTATGTAATAATATTTATAATATAAAGAAGTTTTATTTTGTTTCTGTAACTTGTACTGTCAAATAAAAGAAATTTATTAAAAATTTGTTGTTTTCATTTGACTATATGATTTTATTATAAATGGTATTTCAAGTATTTACTTGCTTTGTTTATCATGTAAGAAATAGTTTTAATTATCTATTTATTTTTAATAACAAAATGGCTAAGATATAAAACAATGAGAAAATATTCTCATTTTTAACACTTTCAACATGGTTGAAAAGTGCTTAATCAGTAAGTTGAATAGTTTTGGTTTGTCTATTTTCCCACTTTCTAACTCTCATAAATATACTGGGATCGCCATGTAATTATTTAATGTTAATGAGGTCCATTGTGTGCTATTTAAATGCTAAATTCAATAAATATAATGCATCAAAAAGTGTTATGGGACCAACAAGTGCTGAAAATGGATTTTTACTCAGTTATGTTTTTTTAAATGGCTCATTAATATATTTCATTTCATTGTATGAAAAAAATAAAGTTCTTATTAGCTATTGTTGGTGAGAATTTCATAATCTATGCCTAATTTTTCATAATTATTATTTGTGTGTATATTCCTTATACCAGTGGTGCAGGCAATATACTTATTTGGAAGGGGTTTTGGAGAATTGTTACTCCTTGCATGATACAATATCTGACAAATAAAAACCAATGTGGGCTATTTCGAAAATAAATATGTGCATATTTTATAACATTCACCCAAGTACGAGGAAGAAAACATAATACGTTCATTTTAGACCTAAACTGAAGAGATTAAAACAATTTCCAGTTTTCTCCTATTTAATTCTAAGTTCAACTCCCTGACCACAGGTCTAAAACTTTAAACTGGAATTGTGACCTTAATGTTCAACAAAAATATTAAGTGTAGGTACTCATTTTACTCAGAATTATGTTCAACAAAAATATTAAGTGTAGGTACTCATTTTACTCAGAATTTTAAGCTCTACAACATTTGTATTGACAATGTTTTTGACAGAGTTAGTTGTTTGGAGATACTGTTATGGTGTGTAAAAAAATGTGTTTTTTGACTGTAAATCTATACATATTTCCTAACGCTCACCTAGTACGAGGGGGGAAACATAGCATATTCATTCTAGACCTAAACTGAAGGGATTAAAATAATTTCCAGCCTTCCCCTAATTAATTCCGAATTCAACCCCCTAACCACTGGACTAAAAGCAGAAACAAACAAAATAAGTTTAGCATTAATGTGTTTAAAGGCTTCATAGAAAAGCCGCTGTAATCTTCAAAGAGAAAAAAAAAAGAGTGGGAAAGAACAATAGTAGTAACATAAAAATAAAAAGGATTTTTAAACATTGATAATGATATCATTATGGAAGGGGGGGGGGGGTGAGGAATGATTACATATGATACTGTAAGTTAAGGGGAAGGGGCTAAATTTACCTAAATGTTGCTAACATTATACATTTACAACCTCGTACACATTAAGGTACCATTTGATTATCCCGTCCATCAAAAAATTGTCATCAAACTATAAGATTAAATGTCAATAATGGATGATCGTAAATGTCAGATTCACTGGACATTAAACATATACAAGTGTTTGTTATGTCATCAAGTGATTTTTAATTCTACTTTTTTTTTGTTTTTTATTAATGTTTTACTAATTTATTTTTCTTTTGTTATTTAAAATAAAATTATGTAAATTTGTATAATTTGGTGAAATTGGTCGACGGGATAATCAAGTAGTACCCTCATTAATAACACACTGATAATTACTCCTCACATTAGCCATATTGCTCTTAACTTTTTCTTTCATTAAATTTGTGTTGAAATAAAGATTCCTTTTATAAAGCCTTGAAACAAATGATAAACGTTTAGTGCTACGTATGCTTTTCTTTACATTGGTTTTTACATATTTTTATCGTAACATAAGGTATTAATAATACATGTTATCAGTTTTTTAAATACTCCGGGAGAAATTTTAATTTTGAAATGAAGCATGTTGAAATGAAGCATATGTTATACTGAATATGGAATTAAAACGGTGCCCAGAAAAAAGAAAATGATATATACCGTATTTTCGGGAATACCCGCCGCACCAATAAAAATCTGTTAAAAAAAAGTTTATCGACGTAAGCGCCGCACCCAAGGAACTGATATTTGTACAATCTAAATTCCGGAATCGTTTCGGCGGTGGCTTTTCCGGATTTTAGAGGTCTTGAAATGTCGTATAGAGACACTTAGAGGACTGCACGGGCCGAAATTTCCGGGCCCGGTCTGAAACTTCTAGGTCGGGACTGCCGGAATCGTAGAAAAAAATTCGGCCCGGGACTGCCCGCCTCGCAGAAAAAATTCGGCATGGACCAGCCCGATACAAGAATTAAAAGTTCGGTCCGGCCCGTACAAAAGAAATATTGGCCCGACCAGGTAAAAAATTTAAAAATTCGGCCCAGCCCGATATAACAGCTGAAAGTTCGGCCCAAGACTGGCTCGGAAAAGTTAAAATCTTAGCCCAGCCCGACTGAATTTCTACAAAACATTCATGAAATGCCGCAGGCTGTGATATTTATTTTTTTAATGAATCTCTATTTCTTGTACGTAAATGTTTCAGTTATCATTACTTTTGTTAATCCATATTCTATGTATTGAAGTGTTAAAAATCTGAAAAATATTATACAGTAAAATCTGCTAAGACGGAATTGTATAAAAAAGAAGAAAAAAGCGTTATAGACAAGATCCTCAACACGTTGTTCAGTTTAAAACAGGATTCCGTCATAGGCAGGTTCTTTTCACTCGTTTTACTATATTTTAATTTAGCTATATTTTAATAAGCGTATGAAATCTACTACTCTTTAAAAAGAATATAAATTTTAATCTTTAATTGTAGAATAATGGCGATTTAAAAATGTATGCATTTTTTGCAAACATTTTTGGTCCAGGCCTAATTTTACTGACCTTTGAACGGACCAGGCCACGACAAGACAGTGATTTTCATACGGGCTTTGTCAAAACTAGGACTGAAAATTTTGGATCGTGAAGACTAGGAATGAAACCAGTCCGGGCTCTGTACAGAAAAAATAAGTTAGGTCCGGCCCGATCTTTCAGGAAAAAAGTAACCCAGCCCGGATAGAACCTTCAGAAAAGAGTATGGCCCGGGCCGAAAAGACGGCCCGTGCAGATCTCACAGTGCCGAAAACACTTTAGGATAACTAGAAACACTCCTTTTTTCTTTCTTTCTTTTTTTTTTAAGCAGTTCCCCTATTGATAACTGTTTCATTGATTCTGTTTGTGGCAGATTTTATTTTTTATTTGCTACATACGCATCTTTTCTTGTTCATTTTTAAAAATAATTTTGTAAGTTTTAAAAATATTTCTTGCTCAGAATTTGGACTTTCATTTTCATCATAAGTTATTATGATGATAATTATTATGAAGATATATATCATAAGTTTAAGGAAAGAGAAGAAAATTCATGAATCCACTTTGCATTAAAAAAATCTCTTATCTTGTTACCTCTTTTTTCTACTGCATTCAAAGTTCTTTTCAAAGAAACGAAACAGAAACTATTAGCCAACTACACGTCAAGGTCATAGGGTAATGTGTCAGAACGTCCGGTCCGAGGAGATAGAGTGAATTTGAAATCAAGTGTGTTTATCTTTTAGTTACGTCAAGAGATAACAAAATTACGTTTGTTTATTAGTTATAAATGAGTACTTGAGTGATTTTATTAGGCGCTTCTTTAAAAATAAAGATTATAAACATAAAAAAAGATAAAATAAGTATTTTTGTTGAGAACTCTTCGTACGAAACAATTTTTAACCATATCAGCGTAAAAATCAATGTTTTGAAGAAATTCAGTCGGGTCGGGCTGAGATTTTAAATGTTTTCCGGGCCAGGCCAAACTTTTAGCTTTTATGCTGGGCCATTAATTAATTAATTTATTTTTTGTATGGGCCGGGCCGATTTTTTTCCCCTATGGATCGGCTACTTCACTCAAGGGTAAATGGCCGTTTGCTAATGTTAATCCTATGGAAGAATTTTTTTTAAATACATGGTTCGCATTTCAATATGCTTAAATGATTTTTTTTTTTTTGCGTCGAATAGCTGAGGTCGATCTCGACCTTTTTTCGATTTTGTTTACACATGTTTTTTCGTAGTATACTTTGATTTTCGGAATCAGTTTCGTAAGTGAAAGTATTCTAGTAAATAAAAAAAAAACCCTATAAACACAATCGAAAAAGTAAAGATGACTCTTTGTAAAGACCGACCTCAGCTATCCAATGCAAAAAAGATCATTTAAATATAATGGAATGCGAACGACATATTTAAAAATATATATATCTTTCTTAGGATTTACATTAACGAGCCAGTGTTTTTGCGTGAGCAAAATGGCCAATATTTATGTCACGGAAGTCGTCCCACTTAATTTGTTATATTGGTCAGGACCGTTTATTTTGTCTATCGCTCGAACCGGCTCATCAAAAAAACTGTACTAATTCTGCTGACCTGGCCGGTTTCAAAGTTTGGATTCATTTTGTCTGGTCGAGTCGGGTACGGCCTCTATTTTAGGGGCCGAGTTTATAGAGTCCGGTACTGAAAAAAAAAATAATAAAGAAAAAATCTTGCTCTCCAGTGTTTTTATTGTGTATTAGGAGACCCACTCTACAAAAGTTCTATGCCTTGATTTGAGATTTCTCCTGTCTAAAAAGAACATTTTGCATCTTCAATATATTAAAGTTTTACCTGCTAAGACAGAAACCTGTTTAAAACGAAATATTGTTTCTTGAGTTTCCGTATTCAAAGTTTATACTGTTTTTGTAGGCGTGATTCAGTTTATTTGTCGTTCGGGGAGGGGGTGTGGTAGAACGCCCGGATCCTACACTTAGCTATATAACTTCCCTCAAAAAATCTTTGCACCCCCCCCCCCCCAAGAAAGTTCTGAAATGGCGCCCCTGTATATAATGTTTTTTATAAGTTATTATCTGGTTAATAGCTTCTTGTTTACAATTTTAGTATGTCAACAAAAGTATACGAGGTTGCCAGAAAATCGTCAAGAAAATCACCAAATCTTCCGCTCCATTAGCGGTGATGACGTCAAAAGCATGGAAAAATATGGACATCACGTGACTCGTTGCCACCTAACGAATTGGTCTATGAAAGTGGAAAAATCCCGGCAATTTGGGAGGCAAACAAAAAACATTCATGAGGTTGCCAAGCTAGTTGCTAGGGTGGAACGTCAATTGAAACTGATCTATTTTCCTGTACCGAAGGCTGCGATCAGCGCCTCTATAGGCCGTTTTAAGTCAGCCGCAGTAAAAATTACATCTCTCCCGATTCATTTAAAATTATCAATCTGTTACTATTATACGAATATATATATTATTATGGCCGGGATCCAGGAGTCCGTTACATTATAGGAATACAGGTTTACCCGGTAGGTTAGTTACCTCGAGAAGTTGCCATAATCTATATGGCAACTGGGCTGCAGCAGTAAGGTAGTAGGGTTGATAGATACTGTTAGGAATCGCTATTTTGGCGCAAACGTATTTTGTTTATGTAAAATTAATAAATTCGTTTTGTTCCAAATCGACTGTTTTATTCGAATTCGACCAGATAAAACCAAGATATGTTTTTATTTACATTTCCATATTGCGTTTGTTATTAAATCTCATTTCACATTTATTAAATGAATTTAAAACTGATATCGCTTAGAAGAAAAATCAATATTTGATCACATACATATAGATTAATTATACTTAATTTATGTATTATGTATATATTTTTAGCTATTTGAATTATTTATGATAAAGGTTTCTCCATTCTCATATTAGAATGTGACACAATTTAAAAGCAGTAAAAACTCGTATCAAATGATAATATATATATTTTTTCTTTAATTTAAAAAGTTGCTTTTTTATGGAACTGCTTGTATAAAATAGAAATTGTAGTTGGGAAATGTGGGGGCATAGTGAAGTACTTAAAGACAATTGCAATTTTCCGAAATTTTATATGAAATTTTACACTACACAATTTATAATAATTGACTTTTTTTTTTTCGAATTTTTATTCTTGAGTTTCTATGATGTATTATTAAAGATGTAACATAATAGTAAAAAATTATCACTTTACCCCCCCCCCCCAATATAGGGCAAAGTGAAATATAAACAAGTTCGCATTTTTACATGATTTTTTGCAGTTCTGTGATAATTATGCTGATCCACATAAGAAACAAATCTGTCCATGTCTGAGTTCTTCCATTTTACACACCTTTCCTGTATCTCTGTATAGTATAAAAGACTTATATCATAAGTTATAGGCCACACATAAACATCTTTTTTTTGTCTGTGTGGTCGCATGAACTTAACTAAACAAAAAAAAAAAAATATGATGCATTTTGTGAGGTAACTAAATCATTTTACTAACAAACTGCTTCTTAGTTACATGGACCTTAATCTGAGTGTGACTCAAGAGAAAATCCCCCATTCTTTATTTCACTCAGTTCCACCTTTTCTGGAACAAGCTTTGGCAAGAATATGCACATGACTGGCTCTAGTTCATTCAATGAGTTCTAAATTGCTAGTATGTGTCTTATGCACATCAATTATAAGTAAAACTGGTAGTTATTTCGTTGGCTTACTATGTTCCACTAAATGATTAATCATTTTTTTTTTTTTTTTTTTTTTTTTTTTTCAGAGAAGCACAGTGAGAAAAATTATTTTTAAGAACAAATATTGTCTTCATATCCTGATAATATTTTAATAAATTGTCCAAATGAATGCTTTAAATATAACTCATTCTGCTTTATATGTGTTTAAGTTAGACATATCAATTTATGTATGGGAGACTAGGGTGGGATGGGACACCTGCAATAATTCTTAAAATAAGCTTTATTTTTAATTTATGACTCTTCCACTAGATGGAATAATCATTGCATTATACTTGTTGCTATAAATCTTTTTAGTTGCAGGCAACCTATGAGTTTGTGACTTAAAAAGACTATGTTACAATATTAAAAGCAAGTAACTACCCAGGTTTTTAATGTAAATTTTCAATCTCATTCTTTGTTGCTAACTTAATTGTTTTTAATATTTTGTAAATTCAACAATATGCCATTTGTAAATAAACAGTTAAGTAAAATCTAAAAGCTGAAAATTGATACAAGAGATGTCTGATTCCAATTCTGGGTCTGAAACCTATAATAATGTTACAGAGAAAGAAGCAGGTGATACATCTAGCGCAGTGGTTCCCAACCTTTTTTTGGCCGCACCCCACCTAAGCATCTGTAAAATCATGATGTCCCCCCTTCACTTCTCTATCATATAAATCTTAATTTTATATCAAAAATAAACTTCTGTTTTCCTGGAAGAATTTGAAAATAGCATTAACACTGATAAGTGATTTCATGTTCTTTAATTTATCGAAATCATATTTTTTATTGCAAGTATGTTTTTATCATAACTCTAATATTCAATGAGTTCATGGATCTTCTTCTTTACATCTTCCAAAGTTTTATTTATTTTTTCATCTTACCTCAAATTTAAAAGTGATAAATAGTTTACATTTTAATCTTCGTAAAATTTCTTGAAATCTCTCTCACATTTTGTATTACATCTGATAGAATTGGTACATTTTATAATGGATTTTAGTACTTCATTAAGAAAAAGTGATATTTGTTTATCACCAAGACTGTCTGGATAACATAATTCACAAGTAACATTTCAGGATTCGCGCTTTTATGCCATTTTAAGTAACTATTTTTCTTTCTCCTCATAACATGCTTTTTTGATAACGGGCTTTCTTTTTTCCATTATTATTATTTGGACAACATGTTTTCTCCGATTTTAAATTTTAAAATGGATATGTCATGAATCATGTTTATATATTGTGTATGTGGTTTGCAGAAGAACCATAAGAAGCTTACTTTCTAATTTCATAAAAGTAGTAGCTCATTTAGCTAATTCAAAACATTTTTTAGGTTGGTTGATTTTTGACTTCCAATTATCAACACGAGGGATATAGACCCTAAAGGGGGGAGGAGTGCCCTTCGTGGGGTCTTTCTAAGGGTACCTAACCCGTATTTACACTTGGAAATCCAAGGTCCGAAGAAAACCATGAAAACTCCGAACGATTAGGCCGACGGGTGCAATTGGGATCGAACCCAGCACCTCCCGTCTACCAGCTTCGAGAGCAGAACCTCTCGGCCACTGGTGGGGCTATTTTTTAGGTTAAACATGTCCAAATAGTCAATTTTAGATATATCCTACAAAATTTCATATGTGGAAGTTCCTTCACGGAGTATATTGTACTATGAATAGATGTAACAGTTAAAAAAATCATAATATAAAAAGAGGTGTGTTTTACTAAAATAATATTACAACCACAAAAATTTAAGTGTCCTTTTTAATAGATGAAAGTGTGTAAAAAAAATATATGTAATATATATTTGTATGTATATATAACATATATATATATAATATATGTAAAAAAAATCTCATAACTATTCCGGTGTCAGTGTATTTTGAAGTTTCAAAAATTAATTTTTATACAGTTATTTTAAAATTTTTTCATCTATTATTTCTATTTTTAGACTAGGGCCTCTCATTAGGAAAAAAAAATGACAGAAATTTTGTTAATAAGAAATTTGAAATTGCCCCCCTGAAAAGTCATATTGCCCCCTGTGGGGCGTACGCCCCATGTTGTGAACCACTGATCTAGCGGTTCTGAATTTATTGTCCCAGATGATCATGCAGTTTCATCATCTAGCTCAAGTGAAAGTGAAAATGTAATAGCTCATGCAATTTCCAGTTATGATGTATCTAAGAACGCCAAAGCAGGATGTAGTGGAGGCTCGAAAAAAGTGAGAAAAAACAATCAAACAACTAATTGTGAAGAAATTGCCAGAGATGGAACCAGGGATTAATTTGCGCCGGAGCCCAGCTCTGTTTAAAAATTTTATTTATTCAAATATAGAAAAAAAAAAATTCCTCCTTCAAAATTACGTATTCTATTCTATTTCAAATCATGTTAATGCTATTTTGATCAGAATGAAAATGAAGGGAAAACAGAAATCCTATTTTTCTATTCTAATAATATTTGCAAATTTATGTCAGCGCGCATTGATACAACGCCACTCAAGAGACTGAACAATGAATTTGCTTTCAGTTCGATTTTCTTTTGTGACAGTAGGATAATTTTATTTTTATTTTTTTTAATTTACTATCTAATTTGAAAAGAATATATTCTGTTATTAGGTAGCAATATTTTGTTTGTTCGAGGTTTTTTTGTCTTCTATTGCGCACGAGAATAAAAATCACGTTAGTGATTTTTCTATTTATTTTGTATCATGAACGCTGCCCTTGCTAAAGCTCTGCTCTGCACATTTACGAAATCCTTTTCATTTCTAAGTAGAAATAATTGCCATATTCTGATAGAAAGCAACTGAGCAGTGTTTCCCCTTTTTCTATAAAAGCATCAAATCTTTCCGATAATAGTGTCAAATATCTAATTTAATCTAATTTTCAGGGGCTCATCACAAAAGATTGTTATGCGGAAGTAATCGACTACAATTTAAGATATGCACCTTTTATAGGAAATTGAAAAACATTGTTAGATTCTTCAGAATATAAATATTAATTTCTGTAAATTTCTTTCATTTTTTCATAAAAATGTATAGCTGCGAATTATTCCTTTTTAGGTAGATTTCGTAAGAAATACTACCGATTACATTCTCTCCTATGTTGGAATTTCTGAAAATTTTTTGCAGATACATGACCCCAAGAACCCAAAACCACCCACAGTTCAAATCTTTATCTGTGTATCTATATCACTTTTTTATGGACACGATAACTTCCACAATTCTGCATAAATATCTTCCTAACTGATATATAAAATCAATGGGCAGAAAATCTTGGTCAAGTTCGTTAATGGGCAAAATTGGACCAAAGGGGTGGAAATAGGGAGGGGGTTTTGTGAAAAGGTAAAAAAAAAACCCATAGCTTCTTAGTTATAATACATATCAAATCAGTTTAAAGTTATTATTACTTCTAGGGAAAGGATTTTTATGTAAAAAAAAATTATGTTAAAATTTTTATGTTAAAAAAAAATATGTATCACAAATTTTTGATAAAATTAAAAATGGGCTCAAGGGGCGAAAAAAACAGGATTTTATTTAGAAAAAAAATCATAACTTCATCAATTCTTAAGATATCAAATTCACTTTAACTTATTATAAATCTTCTTAATACTATCTACAACTTTTATGTTGACAAGTTTTTGATAGGGCCAATTTTTACAGCAAAAAAAAAAAAATAAAATAAAATAAATAAATAAATAAGAAAAAAATGGGGGAGTTGAAGAAGAAAAAGTATCTGCTAAAAAGATTGTGATGACTAATTATATCAGCTATCATTACATCATTAATTGGATCATTTCTTACCACTATTTTAAAATAGTAATTTCAGCTAATATCTTAAATTCTTGGTTAAGACCGACACCGCCTGACGAATGCATCTACGGATAGTTTGTTTAAAGGTTTTGCTTTCAGATACACCTTTGTTAAAAATAGAGTGTGCTACCTGTTGGTGGAATGTTGAACTAACAGACTGCGATTTCATTTTAAGTAGGCAATCTAAACAAGAAACTGTTTGAAACTTTAAGATAGTTTATAACACATAAGAAAAGTTTTTAAAAGAATGGCACGTGAAATTTCAGGTAAGGGGGGGGGGGAAGGATGCTAGAATTTTTTTTTTTTTAAACCATAGCGTTTCTTACCGTTTAGGTGCGGTTTTTTTTTATGGAGTCCTGAGATAAATGCTACTTATTAAATATAAAAATGTCAAAAGTTTAGCTACCACTATTTTAGAATAGTAATTTCAGCAAATATCTTAAACTCTTGCTTAAGACCGCAAGCCCCTCGAGTAACATGTCTACTGATAAGTTGTTTAACAGAGTTTAGTTCAGGTACAGTTTTGTTAAGAATACAGTGGTGGTGGAATGTGGAACTAACAGAACACGATTTTGTTAAAATTAGGAAATCAAACAAGACGATCTGTTTTAAACTTTAAGATAGTTTATAAAACATGATAAAAAATAATAGCGCATCATATTTCGGGGTGGGGGGAGGGTGAGGAGGGTGAAAGAAATTAGGAATTATAACAAGGCGATCTGTTTGAAACTTTAAAATAGATCATAACACATAACAAAAATTTAAAAAATGAGGCCGCATCAAAAATAGGGGGAGGGGAAGCGTATTTTGCCCACCCGGGGAGTGCACTTTTTGAAATGTTAATGATACACGTCATGTGACATATCGTTAGAAAGGGCTGTGACCACTTATTCATGTTATGCACCACTGGTGTCCCCCCCCCCATTTTCCTTACCGGGGAGCACTTTCCTAAATTTTGCCGATACCACTCATGTGATATATCGTTGAAAAAGCCTGTGACCACTGAATCATGTTATGGACCTCCGGTGTCCATTCCCCCCCCCAGGGGGCTACATTTCTAAATTTAGCCGACGCCCCTCATGTGATATATCGTACGAAAAGCCTGTGACCGCTTAATCATAATATGCAACTCCAGTGTCCATACCCCCCACTTTTCTGCCCAAGGGGAGCATTTTTCTAAATTTTGTAGACACCTCTCATGTGATATATCCTTGGAAAGCCCTGGGATGTGGATTATAAGATTTTTGCAGTGCGTGCGCGCGCAGCACGCCTGCTATACTGTGCCGTAGGCAGCGGTGACTCGGTTCGAGATTTACGTATACATTACAGATTCGTTTTAAAGGAGGGGCCGCGCAGTGCGTGCGCAGCACCCCTGCTATACGGTGCCGTAGTCAGCAGGGACACGGTTCGAGGTTCGTTCGCTTCGAGATTTTACAAAAAAGGAGGGGCCCACTAGCGGGCGAAGCCAGCTAGTCTATACTATTAATGTTGGTAAACGTCTGTCTGTGTGTGTTGTTAGTTGGGACTACATTTTTCTCGGAGGGCGCACAGAGATGTAAGAGGCGAGAGAAAAATTCGGGGAACCTAGTTTTTCATGTCGCGAAAGAATAGTGCGGTAATTACAGCACTGAGAAACAGAATCAAAATCTGTAAATACTTGCTTGGAAATTCCCAAGCTAATGTTTGTTTACATGTTTTACTTGTTTAAGCATGTATGCATAAGCTTAGCGTGACCAGAAACTTTGGATGGGGGGGGGGGGGGGCACCAGGGCCGTGCGAAGTAAAAACTGTGCCCGGAATAAATTTTCAATTTTGCACAACTCCCCCCCCCACCCCCCCCCCCAAAAAAAATATATATATTTGTGTTCTTATTCAGAAATTATGCAATCGAAAGGCTATTTCCATTTTTTGTTAAAGTCGAAACATCTTTCAGAAAATACTGTCAAAGTTGGTGTTTTGAATCGAATTTCAAGACGCAATAGCACTGATAAAGGGGAAAAACCTGCCGTCACGTGATAAAAATCGCTTATAACTAGAGAAGTAATTTATTTATAAAAAAAATGGAAAACGCTATTCGATTCAAAATCGCTTCAATAGTCAAGCCTGTAAATTTAATGTCTTTACAGTTAAAAATGAGTCAGAGTATTTCATCTTGATATAAGAATATTATAAGAAACATTTCTTCCTAAAATTATCAGGGATTACAATGAGGTTAATATTAGTTACTTTTAATAAAAAAAATTTAATCTAATAATGCTTCCTTTTTTAAATCTCTATGATAATGGATACATTAATCCATCTTGCAAAAATAAAATTGTTTTATCATCAGTATATTAGACTTGTTTTTAATAACAAGGAGATTTTTTTTTTTTTTTTTTTTTTTTTTTTTTATTGAAGTTTACAACGATTTGAAAGCAAATATCACACTAGAAACCCTTTTCTTAAAACATAATCATGGTACAGTAGATTCCCGATTATCCGACATCTATGTATATTTATCGAGTCTATGAAATAGAATAAAGTTACAATCAAACTGAAATATTGCATTTCGTCTTATGATTTTGTTTAGAATAAGGTTTTTTTTCTAAAAAATTCAGACCTTTTTTTTTTTATAAAATAACATCAAAGTTGGTCTTGTGATTTCCGAATTCGAAGGCTGACAATTATAAGACGGATCCATTTAGTAATCCGCTTTAACCCTTACTGGCGCGCAGTAATGCTGTTTATAAACTGGTGAAATAATGGACTGACACCGGAATTTATAAATGAATTTATTAGAAAATACGAGTTTGCTTATTTTTACGTATATTAAAATAGGAAAATTTTAATTAAATATTCTTGGTGCCGTTTGTCAGTTTTGGAATTAAAATTATGTGTCCTTTTTTAAGGACACCGCCCTCGAAAAGGTTAAATCAAGCTGCTTCGAATTAGGAAAAGAGAGAACGCTACTCGAAATGGAAATGAGTTTATGAATGTCCATCCCACCCCCTCTACAAATATTATACTGTTAAAAAAGAAAAAAAAAAGAGGGTTACTATTTTATCTTGCATATATTTCACCCCTTAGTCTTTAGTGTCATTGGCCGGCCCTCACGCCCTTTGAGGCTGGATCTGGATATTAAAAAAAGTAACTTTAGTAAAAGGCCATAGGCGGAATTTTTCAGTTGGTGCCTACTTAGAAATGGTAAAAGGACGAGAAAAATAATTTGGGAGACTAAAGGCAGGGACAATTGCGGCTTTTACTAGCCATGGCGCGCTGGGTGAGTTTTTTTTTTTTTTTTTTTTTTTTTTTTTTTTTTATCACGGGCAGTCGCCCAAGCTCTACTCATCTAAGAATGGATTTGGTTGGTTGCAAAAAAAAATTGCACCAAAAGTAATGCAAAAAAGAATTGTACCAAACGGGGGGGGGGGGGGGGGGCACATGCGCCACCTCCTCCCCGACGCTACGCCTATGCATGTATGGTAAGTTCTGTATTGTGAGTTGCGATATTTTGGACAAAAACTTATGGAGACATAGAATAAGAGAATGGAGACATAGGCACAGAGCTCGTGATGGGCTCTGTGCCTATGTCTCCATTCTCTTATAAAAGCACTGTAAACAAGATCAAGATGATTGTGAAAAATTGATCGAGATCTAGAACAAGTGATGGGTTACAGCTTCCTATCTTTTCGTTGACTGCGTTTCCTGCGTCAACGGAAGACGATGTTAATCAGTTTTTGGAATCGGAAAATGAAAAGGAATCATCCATTCAGACCTGAACAATGGTGCACCATACAATGGCGGCTCGTGAATTCTTTCGAGAAATTAAAATCGGTTCCTATAATAAATGAACTTTCAGATTACATTCTCGCAATAAAATAACCGTAAATATAGAAGCGAAAGTGAAACTACGAGCTGTCGTGCTGTTAACTACTGCAGGAGTTTATTTGTGTTAAAAGTACACACGGCCGGAAAATATAAAGTAAAGCAAAAGTGCAGCAACTCAAGGGAAATGCTGACGCAATAAACTTTCGGCCAGAATCCGGAGGGGAAATTACGAGTAGACTTTTGCAGGAGAAAAATCGGTTTGGCGCACTTCCCCTGCCCATCATCATGGGTACAAGACCTTCAGTCTCAGGACTGATTTCAGTCTTGTAGAGATTTTTGATTGATACTAAATTCTACTTTATATACTTAAATAATAGCAATTTTACCATCAAGAACTTTTAATCACTTTCTTTTACTGCAGGAGATCAATTTTTAGCCAAAATGCAACGCATAGAAAACTTCTAACCCACTTTCATTTGGTTATTTTAATAGTACTCAGAAAACTTTTCAGTCTTGTCTTGGATGGACTTCTTGCACCCATACCCACCATCACGTAACGGTGGGCAGAGATGTATGCCTTAAAAAAAGGTGACCAGTTCTGAGTCTACTTATATGAGAAGTCTGTGCATGGCCCTATATAAGAATGGCGATATTTGATGTTCAGACTATTGCAAACCTAGGCATTTTTTTTTTCACAATCAGAATCAATGAGATTGCAGTGCCCTAAGATAGATCGTAAGTGCGCCTATCCTACGAACGAGCGTAAGATTTAAACTAACGAAGTACCATAATCCTATCCCAAATATGATACCGCATATGTCACTTCTCTCATACCTAATCTCTTTAAGATAAGTCCTTGTTAGTACGAAGTTCGTCCCCTCCCGGTTGTCCGTAATCGACCCCTTGAGTGGGGGAGAGAACCTGGAGGCCGGAAGAGCTTTCAACTTGACGGAGGCGCCGGATCGCGACCAACGATACACAAGGCCAGTTCATGACTTTTAAAACGTCACACGAAGTGGATCATCTTTACACGGTGATTGGTAAGTCATGAACTGGTCTTGTTTTGCCGTTGGTCGTGGCTGGATATGTACGAATCCCAGCCTCCTAGATAGCGGCAGGCGAATAGTGAAGCATTGTGTACTCTGTAGAGCAAGACTCAGAAACTCTCTAGTGTCGACACGGTGCGCAGGAACGCAATACAGGATCTCTTGCCCAGGTAGCACAAGGATATTGACCCTATTCTCCCTTTGGGTTCGAGGCTGTGATTTAACGCAACTAATGGACTATATTCCAATCTGGGTTCGAGGCTGAAAAAAGTCACGTGGTACCGGTAATTTACCCAAAGAACTTCTAACTGATAAGAAAGGAAGCTACTACTGCTTTCCCCATGAACTGTTACACTGGCTGGTGGGTCGGTCAGCTCCGTGGACTTCCGGGATCACTACGTAGCATCTACGGTTTCCTGATAGGGGGCACATTGCACGGGGGAGAAGCATCTGAGTGCTCGGAAACTGCGCACCGGGGAACCTCGGGTTTACAGTCTCAGGCCGGTCTCCTTTTGAATGGGCGGACAACCTGAGGCTAGGGTCAAACTCAGACCCGTTCCACTCATGAAGCTGGGAGTTTTGTTGTTCGTGATGATCAGACATTCAATGGTGCATGGTGCTCAGGTCATGTAGCATGCGAGGGGAAGCGCATGTTCCTTGATGACAGTGGTTATTCCTAGCGGCTTCACGTGGTTTTGTCCATGGGACACAAATGCTAGCGGGTGCACGCGGACCATCTCGCCCAGTGTTGAATTCAGATACTTTTCTCTGGAAGGGATTTCTGCAGCTCCGGGGGGGGGGGGGGAACTATAGAGTTCCGGGGGAGGGGAATTGCAATTTTTGACCATTGAAAACGCAAAATCTCAAATCTTCCGGGGGATATCTCATTGCTCCGGGGGGGCATTCCCCCCCGGAGCAATGAGATGCCCCCCCCCTGAAATCAACGCTGATCTCGCCTTACCTGCGTAGTTACGGCTCTTTAAGCATATGTCGTTGGACGAAGGCTCAACGCTTCGCGGCTATTCGCTTTGCCGGGAAAGATTGTTTTACCCTCAGTTCATTTTGTTTGCGCATGTTCGCCGAAATTTTTGTCTAAACGCTGACATTCTAGAACTATTCACGCGCCGACCAAACGCTGACATTCTACAAACCTACATTCTAGAACTAGGCGGTACTGATCTGAATAGGATACCTTTTTTCTGAGAGTGGTAACATACAAGATATAAAGTGGCCGAGAGGTTCTGTTCTCGAAGCTGGTAGACGGGAGGGGTTGGGTTCGAACCCAATCACGCCCGTCGGCCTAATCGTTCGGAGTTTTCCGTCTTTTTCTTCGAACCTTGGATTGCCTTGCGTTAATACGGGTTAGGTTCCCTTAGAAAGACCACCACGGAAGGCACTCTCCTCCCTTTGGACCCATATCCCTCGTGTTCATAATTGACCGTCATAAACACAACCAACCAACTACAAGATACAAAATTTGATTAGCGAACCTCGAAGTATTATGGCGATCCTGCCTTTATCGCCAAGCTAATGTTTCATAACTTACCTCACTAGATCTATCACAAACTCGCTGCTTAGACAAAAATTTTTGCCCAAAATGAAACTATGTGTACAAAAAATTGCACTTGACCATACATATATGGTATTCGCCTTTAATCGGGAGGTGGTGGGTTCGCAACAGGGGTAATTTTGAGTAGAAATTTTTTTTCTGAAATTCACATTAAACTTTCTGGAAGGTTTCAGCAGAGGGGCGAAGGAGGCGGATTACCCTCCCGACACTAAGTATGCGTTTTTCCCGCAGCCCTTTGATGAAATTCGCATTTTCCACGATCCTTTAACGAAATTCGCGTTTTTTCGCGATCTTCCGGCGAAATTTGAGGTTTTTTCGCGATCTTTTGACGAAATTTGTGTTCTTTTAGCGATCTTTTTGGCGAAATTTGCATTTATTCACGAGCTTTTGACGAAATTTACATTTTTCGCGATCTTTCGACGAAATTTTCATTTTTTTCGCGATCCTTTGACGAAATTCGTGTTTTTCCCGCGATCCTTTGACGAAATTGACGCTTTTTTCTTGAGAATATTGACGAAACTGATTTTTTTTGTGACCATTTGCCGAAATTCGCGATCTTTTTATGTCCGAATATTCGGACTGATGACTGATTTTTTTAATTTTTGGAACCGAATGCCTTAAATTTTCAGAAAATTCGGAACAGAATCATCCCTGGTTTGCAACCAGACGCACAAGTCGGCTTAATAGTTCGGAGCTTTTCGTGGTCTTCTTCAGGCCTTGCATATCCTTGCGCAAATACAGTTTAGGTACCTTCAGAAGGACTCCCTGTTTGGGCCTATATCCCTCGGTTATCATAAATGACACACACACATGCATGTTAATTCTACAAAATACGCCATCACAATGCTTAAATTAAATGACAATTTATGCTCATCAGGATTCTACAGGTATAGGTTTGTCAAATTGTGTGCATTTAAAAGAGAGATATAAGTACTGCATTTTTCAAACAAATAATTTATTTCGACACCTACCCTCTTATATGTCCGCCACCAAAACTCACAACTCAACAAAGCATAAAAGTGAAGCACGTTCGGCAGTATACACACAACCCTAATAAGGATCTATTTATGTCTAAAATCGAATAAATCCTGAAAAATGCAGCATAGCCGCACCATCTGTTGCACGATTTACACCAAAATCTCACTTACAACAACTTATGCCAACGTGTAATGCCAACTTATGCCAGTCTGTGGTTCTTTATTCCAGAACCTTGTGAATTCATCAATCTTTATTTAAAAAACAATAAAAAGCACAAAAATAGAAATACAAACTACATCACATGAAAAGTGATGGGGTTAAAAATACAAAAACATATAGAGGAAATCATAACTAAAAAAAAAATCCCTGCCGGCCCGGCCTACAGGCAGAGGTAGATTTCGAAGTTAAGTATACTAATTTCACCAACAAAAACTAAATCATTATTAGATATAAATCCACTTTAACAGTTTTATCTGTCTCTTTTGACGAGTTTTTATTTCCTTTTTATAAAATAGCTGGTTTTATCAGAATCATGTTAAGGCGACATTAAAAAAATATTTTTCCATACTCAACAACTCGAAATTTTCTGGCACATTTTCAGATTAATTTTTAATAAATAAAAAAAAAAATATGAAACATGCTGACGTAATTTTTGGAAAGATTTATAAGCGACCTGTGTTTTTATTTTTCTTTCAATTAATTAAAACTTGATTAATAAACAATTATTTTCTCAGTAGGGCAATATTTTTCGTTTCCGACACAATCGCTTCGGGAAATTCTGTTCAAAACGTCCACTTTGACATCATTTTTTGACATATATTCTGCCTCTATCAAAAAATCGATCATTACTGTACATTATATAGTTTCTGAATAAGAGAATCTAGCAATTGGATGCGTTTGAGAGCAAAACTGAATTTAAAAATGAGTAAGAAAATAGACAGTTTGGATTTGAATGCACCCTTAATAAGATGACTTTTTTCTTTAACCGCTATGTATTTTTAGTTTGTTTTTGCTTTAAGAATTGGCCCTATCAAAAACTTGTCTACATAAATGTTGAAGACAATATTCAAAAGATATATGATAAATTCATGAAGATTTTATATCTTGTGAATTGACGGAGTTATGAAAATTTTTCTTCTTCAACACCCCTTTTTTGTTTTCGTGTTTTTTTTTTTTTTTCCCGGCACGAATTGGTCCTATCAAAAACTTGTGAATATAAAAGTTGTAGATAATATTAAGGAGATGTATAATAAAATTATTGGATTTGATATCTTGAGAATTGACGAAGTAAGGAATTTTTTTCTCCCAAAAACCCTATTTTTTGCGCCCCTTGTGCCTATTTTAAATTTTATCTGTGATGCATGAATTTTTGGCGCTATTTTTAGAAGTAATAAAAACTTTAAACTGATTTGATATGTACAAAAATTAAGAAGCTATGGGTTTTTTTCGGTTTTCACAAAACCCCTCCCTATTTCCATCCCCTTTGTCCGCTTTTGCCCATTAACGAACTTGACCGAGATTTTATGTCCCTTGATTTTATGTATCAGTTTGGAAGACATTTGTGCAGAATTGCGGAAGTTATCGTGTCCAGAAGAAAGTGATAACACAATTGCTTCCGGAAATTCCGTTCAAAATGCCCACTTTGACATAATTTTTTGAAATATATTCTGCCTCTATCAAAAAATCTATCATTGCGGTACATTATATAGTTTCTGAATAAGCGAATCTACCAATTAAATGCGTTTGAGAGCAAAAATGAATTTAAAAATGAGTCAGAAAATACGCAGTTTGGATTTGAATAGAAAAACTTAGATGGGTTTTTTCTTCAACCGCTATGTATTTTTAATTTGTTTTTTCTGTAAGAATTGGTCCTATCCAAAACTTGTCTATATAGATGTTGTAGACAATATTAAGAAAATATATGATAAATTCATGGGGAATTTATATCTTTTGAATTGACGGAGTTATGGATTTTTTACTTCTTCAAACCCCCTTTTTGTTTTCGTTTTTAATTTTTTTTTTTGCGGTACGAAATGGTCCTATCAAAAACTTGTGAATATAAAAGTTGTAGATAATATTAAGGAGATTTATAATAAAATTAATTGGAATTGATATCTTGAGAATTGACGAAGTTATGATTTTTTTTCTTCCAAAACCCCTATTTTTTGCGCCCCTTGAGCCCATTTTTAACTTTATCAAAAATCTGTGACACATAAAATTTTGGCCCTATTTTTAGAAGTAATAAAAACTTTAAACTGATTTGATATGTACAAAAATGAAGAAGTTATGGGGGGTTTTCGGTTTTCACAAAACCCCTCCCTATTTCCATCCCCTTGGTCCGATTTTGCCCATTAACGAACTTGACCGAGATTTTATGCCCTTTGATTTTATGTATAATTTTGGAAGAGATTGGTGCAGAATTACGAAAGTTATCGTGTCCAGAAGAAAGTGATATATATATATAGATAGATAGATAGATAGATATATATATAAAGTTTTTTACTGGGGGTGGTTTTGGGTTCTAGGAGTCATGATCGGTGTAGATCTGCAAAAATTTTTCAGAAATTCCAACATAGGAACGATCCTAATAGGTAGTATTTCATACGAAATCTACCTAATTGTCTTCCACAGGGGATTCAGGGAAAATTCTTAGTTCCTTATTGTCTTAGCGTTAATAATATTAAATCACTCAACAAAAAATTTTTCCTTTTTTTCAAAATCATGAGAAACAAGTGGGTAAGTGTGGTCACAGATCGCACAGAGGGTTTCGTTTAATCTTCATTTCAAAACACTTTATCCTTTTGAAAAATCTGTTAGTTCCAACATTTCTCAACCAGGGTCGCACTCTATTCTAAACAAATCTCTATCCGAACGAAACTCCGTTTTACATATTATCCGTATATATATTAGTCGAAGGGATTGGACCCATAGCACCTGAGATAAGTAGGCGCCCCTGGCGGTAAAAAGGGGAACTCAAATATGTAAGGCTATGGTGCATAATATGAAAGAATGGTCAAAGGGGTGTCGGCAAAAGTTGGAAAAGTGCTCCCCGCGTGAAAAGGGCGGAGGTTAGAAAAATTGCTTAAAATATACGTTAGAGCCCGGAGGAGTAAATAATATAAGACTTTTTGAAATTTTTGTGATTTGTCGTGTGGTCTGAGGTATTCAGCTATACGTACGCAAAAATTCATGTATCCAACTTAATTAGGGGCTCTCTTAGAAAGAATTGCTTAAAATACATATGTGGTAGCTCAAAGGGTTAAACGTAAGACTTTTTCAAGATTTTATAATTTGTCACCTGGCCTCAGGTGTTCTGCTATAATAAGCATGCAAAATTTCAAATCTCCAATTTAATAAGGGGCTCAGTTAGGAAGAATTGCTTAAAACACGCATGTGGGAGCCAAAAGGGTTAAATGTACGACTTTTTCAAATTTTTATGATTTGTCGCATGATGGTGTTCAGCTAGTATGCAAAATTTCACGCCTCCAACCTAAATAGAGTGCCACTTAGAAAGAATTGTTTAAAATACACATGTAGAAACCCAAAAGCTTAAATGTACGACTTTTTCAAAATTTTATGATTTGTCGTTTGATGTGAGGTGCTCAGCTATAAGTATGCAAAATTTCACGCCTCCAACCTAATTAGGAGCTCACTTAGAAAGAACTGTTTAAAATACACATGTGGGAGCCCAAGGGGTTAAATGTACGACTTTTCAAAATTTTCTGGTTTGTCATTTGATGTGAGGTGTTCAGCTATAAGTGTGCCAAATTTCACACCTCCAACGTAAATAGGGTGTCACTTAGAAAGAATTGTTTAAAGTACACATGTGGGAGCCCAAAAGGTTAAATGTACGACTTTTTCAAAATTTTATGGTTTGTCATTTGATGTGAGGTATTCAGCTATAAGTATGCAAAATTTCATGCCTCCAATGTAATTAGAGGTTCACATAGAAAGAATTGTTTAAAATACACATGTGGGAGCCCAAAGGGTTAAATGAATGACTTTTTCAAAATTTTATGATTTGTCGTTTGATGTGAGGTATTCAGCTATAAGTATGCAATGTTTCACTCCTCCAACCTAATTAGGGTTCACTTAGAAAGAATTGTTTAAAATACACATGTGGGAGCCCAAATTGTTAAATGTACGACTTTTTCAAAATTTTATAGTTTGTCGTTTGATGTGAGGTGTTCAGCTATAAGTTTGTAAAATTTCACGCCTCCAACCTAATTAGAGGCTCACATAAAAAGAATTGTTTGAAATACACATGGGGGAGCCCAAAGGGTTAAATGTACGACTTTTTCAAAATTTTATGATTTGTCGTTTGATGTGAGGTATTCAGCTATAAGTATGCAATGTTTCACTCCTCCAACCTAATTAGGGTTCACTTAGAAAGAATTGTTTAAAATACACATGTGGGAGCCCAAAGGGTTAAATGTACGACTTTTTCAAAATTTTACAGTTTGTCATTTGATGTGAGGTGTTCAGCTATAAGTTTGTAAAATTTCTCGCCTCCAACCTAATTAGAGGCTCACATAGAAAGAATTGTTTGAAATACACATGGGGGAGCCCAAAGGATTAAATGTACGACTTTTTCGAAATTTTATGATTTGTCCTTTGATGTGAGGTATTCAGCTATAAGTATGCAAAATTTCATGCCTCCAATGTAATTAGAGGTTCACATAGAAAGAATTGTTTAAAATACACATGTGGGAGCCCAAAGGGTTAAATGAATGACTTTTTCAAAATTTTATGATTTGTCGTTTGATCTGAGGTGTCCATCTATAAGTACGCAAAATTTCATGCCTGCAACCTAATTAGGGACTCACTTAGAAAGAATTGTTTAAAATACACATGTGGGAGCCCAAAGGGTTAAATGTACGACTTTTTCAAAATTTTATGATTTGTCGTATAATGTGTGGTGTTTATCTATAAGTATGCAAAATTTCAAATCTCCAACATGTGTAGTTTCTGACAACGGGCTCTGTGACGGACAGAGGAGCGAGACGAATAGGGTTTCGTCAGATGAACGAAACCCTAAAAAAGAAAACTTGGTTAACTAAATTTGATAATCGAAGGCGGGGTAATTGTCCTCCCTTGCAGGCACCCATGACCAGTCTATACTCCATATAATTTCAATAGACTTCTGAAGGACACCTCTATCCTCTCTACTTCATCCTTTCACTGTCATGGGAAACTACAGAAAATGTTAAACAATGTGGGCCTGGAGGTTTATATTAAGCGTGCTTATAAAAAGTGTGTGTCCATGTGGCCTAAGTCAGTCTGCGGTTCTTTATTCCAGAACCTTATGAATTCAACAAACTTTATTTAAAAAACAATAAAAAGTACAAAAATAGAAATACAAACTACATCACATAAAAAGTGATGGGGTTTAAAATACAAAAACATATAGAGGAAATCAAAACTAAAAATTGTCTTTGTGTTAATAATTTTAAATCACTAAACAAAAAATTTTTCCTTTCTTTCAAAAATCATGAGAAAAAAAGAAAACCTGGTTAATTAAATTTGATAATCCAAGGCGGGGTAATTGCCCTGCTTGCAGGCACCCATGACCCATCTATCTTCATACTTAGTGAGTTCCGGACTGATAAACACTCAACATTTATTGCATGTTTGTAAAATAAAAATAATGATGTTCTTATAATTTAGCCTACTTGTTTGACATGTTCATGAACGTGTCTAAACAAATTTTTTGCATATCTGCTTCCTAGCACACATTTATTTAGTCCTAACTCAATTTCTATTAAGTTGTACGGAGAGATTCATTTTATCAAACATTAGGGGTATGCTTTTTCCTATTTTTTATTAACTTTATAATGAGTCATTGGCATGTGGTAGCAAAGAACAAAAGACAAATTTAATGCAATATTTAAAAAAAAAAAATTATGTACTTTGAATTGCAGTTACAAAAATAATGTGAAAATATAAAAAGTGAAAATACACATTTTTATGTATTGATTAGGTACATTTATGACTCTTTTTTTAATAAAAAATACATCCTCTCTAACAGCTTAATTATTTTAAAGTTTTCTTTCTGTTGTAATATTCACATGTAACTATATTTTTCCGCTGAAAGATGTTTGGAAATATTATTTATGTTTTTTTAATAATTGGCAATAATAAGTGGCAAAAGGATTTTTTCAAAATATGAAATAAATCTATTGAAATAGTAAATTTTGAATAAAAAAATAGATAAATAATAATAAAAAAAAAAAGATTGCATCTGCACTTGCACACTACAAAATAGGCAAGTATATGCCAGCGTAAGATGGTTAGACTGTTATGCTTAGTTTTTGATCCTATAAAACTTTAACCAAACAATTTTAATTTTAAATAGCACTTAAAATAATTCTTCGATTTAAAAACTGTCGTCTAGTTCAGCTTGTTTCTTAACATTTCTCTATAAAATTACCAGTTTTCATATTTTGAAAAGTCAAAAGGTCACAGTAAAAACAATTACGATGACAGTTACTTTTTTTAGAATTGAGAGTGAATCAAAGTTAGCTCTTCCATCCAACAATACATGAATCTACTTACCCATACATATGAAATACAGTAGAAGACTCCCTCAAATCTGCACAGCTTGGGACCGGAGGTTGTGCGGATTTTAGAATTTTGCAGATTTCTGGTGCTTTGTTTACCTTTTTTTAAAACAGTTATTTGAATGTAATAATGCAATAAAAATTATAATTAATGCCTGTAACATAGTCAAATATTAAAATAATTAAGTAAAGTAATTAACTAAAATGATAAATAGTAAGATAATTTAAAAAATGATTAAATTATTAAAAGTAAAGGTCAAGTAAGTAAGTAATAATACACAGTTAAATATGCATAATAAAGATGAAACACATTTTTCTTGATGAACTTTCAACAATAAACTTTCCTATAAATTAGATACCATATTAATTCATATCAAAATCATAAAGTAAGGAAGTTTTATTTAAGTTTAGCCAGTATTAATAATCAAAGAAGCTTGATTAATACGTAAATATATTTGGTAAAAAGATTGTAATACCAGTGATATCAGCAAAATCTTAATTTTTTTTTTAAGTAAATTTATACTTCCTTCGGGAAAAACTATCAGTTCAGTCATATTATCGAGAATTACATATTAAAATACACACAGAATGATATAAAAGTAAAAAAATTCTGCAATTTTGTTGTTACATCTGAACTGAAAGTTTCATTGTTTACATCTGTGATGATATGCGGATTTCAGGGAGTCTACTGTACAAGATTTACCAAACCATATTCTAACACAACCCAATTTTTCAATTTGATCTCCCAGTAGCAAAATTTCTGCCAATTAACAGTGGTGAACCAAGCTTACTATCATAAGACATCAAAATAATATATAAAATTTGATCAAAATTACATTATCAAAGAAAATCTAGAGACATAAAACAGGGGTCTGTCCAGACTTTTCTCACAGGGTCCTGTTTTTGTGAAATTGTGAAGTTTTTCTTATTTTTGTGAAAATTCTAGTAATAATTTTTTAAATCTTAAATTATCGATGTCTTCATGTTCTATCCTTCCTGTATAAAAAGCTAAGTAATATGCTCTTTGGTGAGTTCAACTGCTTACTTACAGGCCAGATTTTATTTTTAAATGACTAAATTTGTGAAAAGTTCAATTTGAAAGTGAAAAAATTCTGTGAAAGGTCTATTTAAGAGACAAATAATTTTGTGAAGGGTCCTGTTTTGGGATAAAATGTTTTGTGAAGGGTCTTGTTTGGGGATTAATAATTTTGCAAAGGGTCCAAAACAATGTATAAAAACAAGAGAAGGGTATCTTCATGTGTAAAAAAAAAAGATGAATGAGTGTGCTATTTTGTAAAAACATTTTTTCCCCCTTAATGACACGCTGAAAACAAATTTCCCAGATTTGAAATATACGCATTATTCATGTTCATTAAGAATCTTTTTTTTTTTTTTTTTTTTTTTTTTAGTGCATCTTATTTTGTTGAAACATTTTGGGTATTGTTTTTTTTATCTTTGTTTTCAAAGGTAATAAAATGCCCAGTCATGACATAATCAGCTGAAGACGAGGCATTATATTGATATATTAATGGTAAAAAAAAATTGTAACATCAGAGTTTTCTCTAGGCAGCTTCAGGGGGTGCTGCATCCTTCCTGCCCTTTGATTTACAAAATAGTACCCTCCTTGCCCCTCATCAAAAAAATTAGTCTTATTCGTTTTTGTTTAAAAAAATTTGTTTGCAAAATAAATACTTCCTCATTGTTGTCTTGAAAAGAGTCCCCTGAATTTTAAATATTAAAAGTGGCTTTGAAAATCCAAAAAATGCCTAAAAAAGTACACTTTGGAATCTAAAAAGGGCCCTTAAGCAGCATTAGAATTTAAAAAAAAAAAAAAAAAAAGGCACTAGTCCCAAGGACCAGTGATGATGAGAACTTACTGGTCGGCAGGCATCATCACTGCACTGCGACATAAAATTCTATCAAGTCATTTCAGCCCTTTGAGTGAGCCCCCCCCCCCCCCCCCCCCACACACACACAGTCCTAGAATATAAACCAAACTTACTTTGTAGTTATCCAAATTTTTCCTCATAATAAAAAATAATGTTATAATTTACTAAAAATTAAATAAACAACAGTACATAAATTAAAACTATAAAATTATTAATTAGATATTTTATTTCCAATTATTTATTTTAACTGACTGTAAAGTTTAGTGCAAATATTTTTTTGAATATTTATTTATTTAATTTTATGTTTTTAAATAAATAAAATGCCCTTAAGTATAAAACACTGCCCTTTTTTAAACTTGGGGGGGGGGGGGGGGGGGGAGTCTGGTAACTTGTATTATAACAAGGAAATCTCTGAAAATAAGCTCGTTTCACCAGAATTCTGTATTATATATCCTTTAGGCATAAATATTTTAATTATTGTAAATATTATTTATAAACAGGACAAAACAAATATAGACTTAATGAAATATTCAATGAAATTCTAGGGCGGGGGCTTTTGCACGAAACATTTTTCACTTTGAACTTTTTTAATAGAGAAAAGCAATATAAAAAATGACAACAGCCAATTACTTAATAAACAAAATCATTAAATAAAATTATACCTTTTTTAAGTAATGCTGAAGTAGAATGTTGTTTAGAATAAAGTTGCCATTCCTAACTCTAGATTTTTTTTTCATTTCCTCAGTCAACACCTATAGGAGAAAGTATTGTCAATGATATGATGTGAAACATCAAACCATACAGCAAAGACAATATTCATTCAATTAATATACTTGCAGTTGCTATAATACTGATGATGGAGGAAGAGGAAAACAGGAACTGTCACTGAAAAGAAAAAGTTTGAAAGAACACAAATTTAATAAAAAATTAAAAATACAGTCCATGCTTATTTTAAAAGTGATGCTGCGATAATGCAAATTTTTTTCTTATATCTAAAAAACTGCTTTAAAAAAGTTGCACAAACTTTGCGCATTACTACTAGATAACCACGGTAGTATAATTAATTTTTTTAAAGAAGCAAAAACAGCATTTATAAATGCCGCATTTTCTGTCACGTTTGCTATTTTTTTCTGTTACACAACAATCACTTTGATCGATGTTAAGTTTGGAAAAGTCATTTTTTTCAACACCGTTTCATATACTACTACCATAAACAATAAATATTTTAAAACTTACTTTATTGAAGTTTCTATAATATCTAAGCTAAGCAAAAACAGAAGAATGAGATGAGAAGCAACACAAACAAAACAGCAACAAAGCTACACATTGCTGAGCTGGAGAAATGAAAAATCGCAACACCAAGATATAAGGTGTTCAAAGGGGTTACTTGTATTGTAGAAAAAGCAGGGGTGGAGAATTTCTAGAAAATCTTACCAGCCAGTAAAATGCAACGTACAGTTTATAAAATTACACAACTCAAAAATAGTTGGTTACTGTTACTACAATGCATTTTCATATATATTTTTTTCCCTATAAAATTAAGAAATATAAACAAGAGATGAAAGTTTAATATAAAGTAGAACTTCATACCATGTTTACATTGCAATGATTAGGAAAGTTGAAAAATATAGCTAGCTATACTAAACAAAAAAACGTTTTTGGCATACCTCTATAGTTTGCAGTTTCAAAGACAACCTGAAAAGTCACTCGCCCTGTTAGAAAATTCACTCGCCAGTGGCGAGTAAAATGATGCATTTTCCCACACCTGAGAAAAAGCGATTATGCCAAGCCAAGCTATACTGCCAAGATGCCAGAGGTAACTGTCAGGCGCAGCAACAAACTGCGCATGACGGTTAAATAGAATGATCATTAAGGCAGCCGTATCTTACGGTGAAATAGACACTCCGTATCTTGTATGTTTTTCTCTTTATACATTTGTGTTTTCCACTCGTTAACAACATGCACAAGACAATACATAATGAATAAATGAAATATGGGTGGGGAATACTAACACTTACTTATGCTTGCATGTACAACCTGTCAGTTTTTAAGCCTGTAGCCTTGGAAACCATCTACCAGCATATACAGTTCAGAAAAAGAACATAACATATATTGTATGAAAATTTAATGCTATAGTTTCAAACATATGAGGAATTCTTTTCCGTTTTTTAAAACTCGCAAGATTCCAATAAACATTAAATACAGTAAAAAGATTAAAAAGTGCAACAGCACATCTAGTGAAAAATAAAGTATTTATAAGGGCTTTTAGAAATGACAAAATAAAAATAAGGATTTACAAGCACTTTACGAAAGAGTGGGAATTTTGCTCATACAAATATAAATTTTTAAACTTGTATTATAGTTTCACATTACTGTTTTATATTTAACAAATGATGTTATACCACAAAGAAAATTTAAGAGCACAAAGCTTTACACACCATTATACTCCTCTCCCCTTATGTCTCTGATATTGATGTGTCCTAATTTTCGCATCAATCTTAAAAAGAACAAAAATGACATTAAAAGTAGCTGATTTCATTGACAATACAAATTTTAAGATTTTTAGTAACATGTAACAAAATATCTGGATAAAATTGTCACTCATCCACGAAAAATAATATAATTTACAATAAAATCTAAAAGATATATAAAGATTAGTCACATTATTAGTAAAAATCAGCAATTAATTATACGTAGACTGGAAAAAATTCTAGTACCTAACACTTAATAAACAGATTAAAAACATTAGCAACAGACGAAAGAAAGAAAATCTAAATTAAAATTTCCTTAGTAATCCATGTAAGAAATTAATAATAGTAATAAAATAAGCTAAACATTAAATTAAAAAAATATATTGAAGAAAATTGGCAAACAGCACCACGTGCAGGGTGATTAAAGAAATTAACAAAACATACATTATAAATGCAAGGAAAACAATGATATAATTATGTTAATAAGCATTCTTACCTGAAATTAAAGAGGACGTGGAAATATTGATTAAGTTTTATAAGAAACTCAGACAATCAGTCATCAACGAGTCCGCTCCCCTCGTGTTTACCTGGTAGGTTAGTTACCTTGTTTGCGCCACTCCCTAGCCAAGCTGAAAATATCGCCAAGTTACCGAGTTAGTGACCTACGTCATTGATGACGTAGGTCACTAACTTCCAGGTAAACCTGTATGCCTGTTTTCTGTAAAACTCGGGATCCAGCTAGATTTTTGGTTGTTAGCGAAACGAGATTGACCAAACAGAAGCCGGCATTTTTGCAAACTTACTGTTTGCTTACTTCAAACAGCGAAAAGTTCGCAAAAATGCAGACTTCTGATTGGTCAATCTCGATTACTTTGACGTCATAAAAAATTGCATTTGCGTAACAGAAATCCTGCACTCCTGTTTAGTGTTTAGCTTAAATAATTTTTTTACTTCTACTTCTTCTGTGTTTTGGTTTATTTTATCATCGTACCTGTCGCAGCTTTAATTCTGATGCGTTTTATGTGGTGTATTCTGTGATTATTTATTTCTCATGTGCTGTTTAGTAATTTATTCCTTTCCTTTTAATATTTATTATTGAAAGCATGAGATGTTTAGTGATTTCTTCATAAAGATTAACATTTAGATCATAAAATAGGTATGCTTCATTTTATTTGTAGTTAATGGGTTTATTGCTTGCTGTAGTGAAATCTTTATCTTGAAATCCGCATCTTTGATTTATAGATGTCTAATCTAACTGATTTTGTAAATCCTATTATATCAGAATCATAAGTCGCTTTGTTGAAAAGTTTGAAAAATGTTGAAATGAAAATTTCAGTTCTGTAAAAATAATTTCAATTTTTTATGAAATCTATCTTACAGTCTTTTTGGCTGTTTTCGTTTTTACTGTGTTATTTATTTTCAGTTTCTTGTCGTGATAA
Organism: Maratus speciosus; assembly: GCA_963932465.1. Classification (NCBI taxonomy): domain Eukaryota; kingdom Metazoa; phylum Arthropoda; class Arachnida; order Araneae; family Salticidae; genus Maratus; species Maratus speciosus. The sequence goes on from OZ010788.1 coordinate 235,168,115, forward strand.
GTCGGCACCAGTTTCGTAATCTATTTATAGATTAATTAAGTATTCAACCAAGTCTTACATTAAAAGATTGAAAAAAATCAGTTTTAAGTATTATTAAAGATTTACCATGATAATCAATTAATGTTGTTAAGGATTATTTTAAGACCAGATATGTTTTTGTAAAAAACTTATATTTCGATATTTTCCCCTAACAAATAACACAGAATTAATCAAAATACTAGTATTTCATTATTTAGTTTTTCATTTGGTAGGGGAAGACGGGGTACAATGAAACATTACTTGTAAAATCAATCAAATTTGTCATACAGAGTTGCAGTTTATATATATGTTATACAACTATATGTTCCAATTACTGATGTGATTTGGATACATTCACACTTCTACAACAGTAGCAATAGAAGATTATTGCTTTTGCACCATTGAAAGTAACTTTCTTTACTAAAAGTAATTTTGTTTCTTTTTCCTTGTTTTTATATGCAATAATTATTTTTTCTATACATTGTTATCTTTGGGTTGTTGTCTTCATACCTCCAAAACCAAACTAAAAAAAATAAATATTAGAAGTTTGAAAATAAATTTTTATTTAGTAACCTCAGTACAATGAAACACTTGCAGGCGGGGTACAATGAAACATGTTTTATTACAGTAATAAAAATAGTAAATAGAATATATTAGAAGTAAGAGTAGGAAAACAGAAAAAAAAAAGAGTTTTGTTCTAACCAGGTCAGTAAAAAACAGGGTTGCAAAAAAGCCGGCTAAAATTAAAAAAAGCCAGGCCGATGGCTTTTATTGGTTTTAACTGGCTTTTTTTGGCCAAAATTGGCCTTTTTTGGCTATAATTGGCTTTTATAAAGTGAAGCATTGTAATTATAAACTACACATTTTAAAGTGTTTTTAATTAGTTTTAATGACATTTAATTGATCTAGAGTTTAATAAGTAACCCAATTTCTGAATAATGAAGACATTAATACTGTAATAAAACTTAGATGGTTTTGCTAGTGATTTGTAGTCAGAATTGCAAATATGTCAGCTAAATTTTAAAAGGTCTATACCAACTGCTTTATCTGGTTTACACTGACCCCCGGTAGCAGAAAGTTCGAGATGGGAGACAGGCGTCGCAGATTTTCTTTTCTCTTTTGCAGATTCTTTTTCATCGAACTTTTATTTTGCTTCGTATTATGTTTAGCTCTTTACTACTTAATACAAAAAGTTAAGACTATTATTAATAAAAATTTATAAAATGCCTAAAAACGCTACAGGCAAGTGATTGTTTGATTAATTAACGCCTCATTTATAAAAATATTTTACCTGCAGATTATTTTTTGCCCCTGAATTATCTGTCGCAGACACTTGGAGAAATTTCTGCTACTGGGCACTGACCTTTAACTCCATTCCCAACTCCCCCATTTTTTTTCATTTCTACTGCTTTATAAAATTGAAGAGGACAATGGTTACTTAGTTACATGTTTTATTACTTAATAAATTTTAAAAGCTATTAATATACAAGTCTTATTTTATTTCTAATAAACATTCAAAATTATACATAGTCTAGTCATGTAATAAAAATACCTTTTCTCACTATTAAAAATATTATAAATAACATATGCATAAAAATACTTAGCAACAAGATTTTCAAAATTTTATTTAGAGATTTATTTTTTCTTACCTGTTTAAATGTTCTATTTTTTATGCACTTATGTACCAAACTCTCCTCAAAAATTATATCCTTTCTAATTTCTCTTTTAACATATGAATAACTTAATCTCTCCATATGGACACATAAGAATGTTTCCATTTTGATGTGATTACATTTTGCCATTGTTCAATTAAATATAATCTTTAAAATGTGTAGTATATGTGGAGCTAATGTAATATAGAATTTCAAAACACCAGTTTGGAGTCTAACTTATATTGTTTTCAATATTTATAACTTTTTTTCAGACATAATGCCTTCAAAGTTGCCTTCTGACATTTATAAAGACTTATTTATTTGACAAAATTTAATAGAAATTTATAATTTTTTTAGTAGAAAATATTTATAAGTGTATTAAAAATTAATTGATCTAAATTTAAAACGAATTAGCTATAAACCAACTTTTAAAAATAAAAACCGGCTTTTTTTAAGTGGCTAAAACCAAAAAAAGCCGGCCGGCTTTTTTTGGCCTGGCTAAAAGCCGGCAACCCTGGTAAAAAATGCTCTTGTTAAGCAATTAAAAAATAGAAAGAGAAAAAAAGCTAAGAAGGGATTGTTTTGAAAACAAACTCTGCCTGCTACAGACTCTGATGATGATCCAGATTTTTTTTCCAGTCCCAGCTGGTCATCGAGGTACTAAGAATCACCACACAACATGTATGGTACAAGCAGTATCCGTATAAATGGAAACATAAGGAAATATATACCGTTGGAGAAATCATACATAAATGAAGTCAAATGTGAAGTACTTGATATAAAAAAAACTCCAAGTTTTAATTTTTTTTTCTTTTTTTAGAAACTTAATTAAAAAAAACAACTTAATTGTGTTGAAACTACCATCCCATATTCCTTCAGGAGCAATTGAAATATAAGCAGAAATGCTAATTTTTGAAACTGACTTGAGCCAATTTAATATAAAATGAAAGGTATTTCTTAAACTAATAGAATTTTCTTATTTTTCATCTTAGACTATAATATTTTTATCGAGTTTCTTATTAATCAAGTTTTGTTTCTGTATTTATCTCATTTTTCATAAAATAAACTATACTGGGTGAAAATTGCTTCCATCATTTAGAGTGTTTCATTGTACCCCAGTATGTGTTTCATTGTACCCCGGCATACGGGGTACAATGAAACACTGTAAGACATTTATTTTTTGTTATTTTTCAAGCATAAAGATATTGTTTAGAACCTAATAAAAATTTATTTAGATGGGGAAAATACAAGGTTAAAAATATGCATTAATTATATTTTTGTGCATGCAAAATTGTGGATAGGAAAAAATAATTAGTAAATTTTGTTTCATTGTACCCCGTCTTCCCCTATATATTTCATTGCGTTTAGTTGTTCTGGTATTAATAAATTAGCAACTTTGACAGGTAATTGTCATTTTTTATTTTAGTAGTTTAACTCATATTCTACTTTCATAACTCATACTGCTAAAATATGAGTGATTTAGCTCCTACATTACAAATTTTGTTTAGTTGCTCATAATTTTCACAGAACTTAAAAAAAAGGATAATGTCATTAACATGCAATTCCAAAATCGGTGCAATTGCAGTTTGATCTCCTTGGTGCGATTTTCAAAAATCGCCAAATTGGTGTGTTTTTGCATACTATCTTCCAGAGCTGCAACATCTGGGAGACAGTAAGCAAAATTATTATTTGTTTTCTCTTCTCCTATATTTTGAAACAAGTAGTATGTGAGAATAGATATTCGATCTATTATTTTTTATTTTTCTGTTACTTTTACCTGTATTTTTGAGTGAAAATAAACAAAAAATACATAAAATTTCAAATTGTTTCGAAATACATTTTTTAAAGGATTAAATAATAAAGTAATCAAAAATACCAAAAAACAAAATTTTTACTTACCCAAATTATTGAAAAAGAATGTTTGTTAACAGTAAGGGGAGCAAAACAATGTTGTTGTTGTTTTAATCGGGGGGGGGGGGAGGGGTGGCTCTGCCTTCCTGAACCCCCGCCCCATTTTCTTAATTCATAATTTTACCTTGTACTCTAGGATATCATTCAAGAGCATCACTCAATCTAGATATTCATATCTTGAAACAATCGACCTCTCTTTCATACATAATTCAGACCTGCCAACTACTACGAAAAAGTCGTAGTCGCTACGATTTGGACATATAAACTACGATGTTACGAAAATCAATCTTAAACTACGATTTTTTTTTTTTTTTTTTTTTTTGCAAAAAACACAAACGCACTTTTTGTTTCTAGTTGCACTTTTTATCCCGCGCAACATATTTTTCAAGAGTAATTCTGTTCCGAAATTTCAAAGTATTCATTTCCGAAAGTTTAAAAAAAAATGGTCATTAGTCCAAAAATTCAGACATTAAAAAACGCCAATGGAAAAAAATCTGTACTGCAAAACAAACTTTTTTAACATAAAACCCTCTTTATGTATATATTAACCACGAGTGAATCGTGTTTCTGTAAATATTTATACAGGAATTCCCTTCCTTAGAAACGGGCTGCCATGTTAAGAATTTCTGGAGGTGGGGAGATGGTTCTTTGAGGGGCAAGGTTTGAAATAGTGTGCAAAATCGCACGATTTGCACACAGAAAAGTCCTGCATAATGAAAAATGCCGTGCAGTATTTCCCCCTTCTTTTGCGAGTATATTTTGAAATTTCTAGGAAGTCCGTGAATCTTTTTTCTTTTATGGAATTTCCCTAAATTAATTCATGAATCGGTCACGGAAAAAGTTGAGAATTTCTTTAAATGATCCTGTAAAAATATCGTGTATTTCTTCAAAGATCTCAAACAAATAGTAATTATCTTCAATTGGTCGTCGAAAAAAATCTCTCATTTCGTTAAGAGTTCAGAAAGAAATTGCGAATTTTGTCTAAAGATTACGCAAAAAATCACGAATTTCAGTAAACTATCGTGGGAAAAATTTTGCAAATTTCGTCAAAAGGTCACGGAAATGAGAGCAGATTCCCAAAACAGCCGAGACACCCCATTTGGCAACTTTTTTGACAAGCACCAAGTACCCCACATACGGCAATCTAAAATGAGGCAACCTGAAAACCAACGTGATTGGTCCACTTTCCTGAATGCTTCCAGACTGTTTTTTACTACGTCATCACCCTGGAATCATGGGAAATACAACATTTATAAATAACAACGTATTAGAAAATGCAGAAAAGCTGATTTTTATGAGATTCAAAATAAAACAAACAATTTCAACATAAGTTTATTGAAAATGTGAAAATTTTAAAGTACCTTTCCAAATCAGAGTAACGATATAATGATTAAAATTTTCATTTCTCAACAATTTTCAGAAAAAATCATGGGGTCATTTAATATTGTAAGTACGTGCCTACATTATAGTAAACATTGAACAATTCATTTCTAATTTAAAGAAATATGAACGCTTCGCGTTCATAAAGAAATATATATGTCGTAGGCTAATTGGAGAATCCATCTCCCTTTTTCCAATTAGCCTGATATTTTTCCGGCTTATTGCAAACAGCCTAGAGAGCGTTAGGCTAATTGAAAAATGACCACTTATTATCCGATCAGGGTGATATTTTTAGCTCACAGGCTATCAAAGCCTGAGAGCTTATGTGCCCGCCGATTCTGTATGTACGTGTGTACGTACGTACGTATGTACGTAACACGATAACTCTTGATAGAAATATCCGATTTGCTTCAATTTTTTTTTTCTAGGTTCATTCTGATAAGGTGCTTCCCTGATTAGTTTTTGGGATTCATTGGTTAAGGATAAAGGGGGAAAAGGGGGCTAGTCCCCCCCCCCTTAATTTATATAAATGGGTTTTTCATGCAGAAATATGCGAGTTGCTATAAATTTGGTATACCGGTTGATTATGTTAAGCAGCTTCCCTGATTACATTTGGAAGATCATTATTAAGTATAAAGGGGTGGAAAGGGGGGCAATTGCCTCTCCCCTTAATTTAGATAAATGTGTTTTTCATGTAGAATTATTCGATTAGCTCAAATTTGGTATACTGGTTTATTTTGTTAAGGAGATGGCTTGATTAGATTTGGAGGTTCATTAGTTAAGTATAAAGGGAGGAAAGGGGGGCTACCCCCCCCCCCCTTAATTTAGGTAAATGGGTTTTTAATGCAAAATTATTCGATTTGCTCAAAATTTGGTATACCGGTTTATTATGTTAAGGAGCTTCCCTGATTAGATTTGGAGGTTCATTAGTTAAGTATAAAGGGAGGCTAGACCCCCCCCCCTTAATTTAGATAAATGGGTTTTTCATGCAGAGTTATTCCATTTGCTCCAAATTTCGTATACCGGTTTATTATGTTAAGGAGCTTCCCTGATTAGATTTGGAGGTTCATTAGTTAAGTATAAAGGGAGGAAAGGGGGGCTAGACCCCCCCCCTTAATTTAGATAAATGGGTTTTTCATGCAGAGTTATTCGATTTGCTCCAAATTTCGTATACCGGTTTATTATGTTAAGGAGCTGCCTTGATTAGATTTGGAGATTTATTGGTTAAGTATAAAGGAGGGACAGGGGCTAGTGTCCCCTTAATTTAGATAAAAGGGTTTTTCATAAAGAATTATTCGATTTGCTTCAAATTTGATATACCAGTTTATTACAATATGACTTCCTTCATTTGATTTGGAGGTTCATTGGTTAAGTATAAAAGGGGGGAAAGGGGGAAAATTGCCCCTCCCCTTAATTTAGATAAATGGGTTTTCATACAGAATTATCTAATTTAGTTTAATTTTTTTTCTAGGTTCATTCTAATAAGGAGCTTTTCTGATTAGATTTGAAAGTTCATTGGTTCAGCATAAAGGGAGAAATGGGGGAGCTAATACCCCCCTTAAATTAGTGAAATGGTTTTTTTCATGCAGAATTATCTGATTTGCTTCAAATTTGGTATACCAGTTTATTATGTTAAGTAGCTTCCCTGATTAGATTTGGAGGTTCTTTGGTTAAATAGAAAGGGGGGCAACGGGGACTAATCCCTTCATTTATTTTTTGAGGGGCATTATTCTTTGAAATAAGATTATAATATACAATTAATGTGAATAGCCTGTGAACTCAATGCCATCAGTTTAACTGGGCAATTTTTTTTTTATTAGGTTTATTAACGCATAACCCTACCCAAACACGAAAAATAAATCACAACAGACCGTACCCCGATCCGAGCAAGACAAAATAATTTCAGTCTACATGCAATCCGACCCGAGCCTGAGAGTTCCATTTGGAAAAACCCGAAATCCCGAACCAAATCTGAATACCAACAAAAATATTCCAAAGATCCATAACCGGATCCGAACAAGACAAATTAGTTTCCGTGGACACGCAACGCTACCAGAACCTAAAAATTCCATTCAATGTCAACCTGAAACCCGTCCCGAACCAAATCTTAACCGACAAAAATATTCCAAAGAACTATAACCCGATGCAAGCCAGACAAAATAATCTCCGTCCACCGGCAACCCGATCCGAACTTGAAAGTTCTAATTGAACTCAATCCGAAACCTGGTTGTGGTTGGTTTTCGGGTTGACTTCAAATGGAACCTTCAAGTTCGGATCCGGTTGAAAAAAAATTAAACTAAATTAGATAATTCTGCATGAAAACCCATTTATCTAAATTAAGGGGAGGAGCAATGCCCCCCCCTTTTATACTTAACCAATAAACCTCCAAATCAAATGAAGGATCAAATATATCGTAATAAACTGATATATCAAATTTGAAGCAAATCGAATAATTCTGTATGAAAAACCCATTTATCTAAATTAAGGGGGGATTCTAGTCCTCCTTTCCTCCCTTTATACTTAACTAATGAACCTCCAAATCTAATCAGGGAAGCTCCTTAACATAATAAACCGATATACGAAATTTGGAGCAGATCGAATAACTCTGCATGAAAAACCCATTTATCTAAATTAAGGGGGGTGTCTAGCCCGCCTTTCCTCCCTTTATACTTAACTAATGAACCTCCAAATCTAATCAGGGAAGCTCCTTAACATAATAAACTGGTATATGAAATTTGGAGCAAATCGAATAATTTTGCATTAAAAACCCATTTACCTAAATTAAGGGGGGGGGGTAGACCCCCTTTCCTCCCTTTATACTTAACTAATGAACTTCCAAATCTAACCAGGGAAGCTCCTTAACATAATATACCGGTATACCAAATTTGGAGCAAATCGAATAATTTTGCATTAAAAACCCATTTACCTAAATTAAGGGTGGTAGCCCCCCTTTCCTCCCTTTATACTTAACTAATGAACTTCCAAATCTAACCAGGGAAGCTCCTTAACATAATATACCGGTATACCAAATTTGGAGCAAATCGAATAATTTTGCATTAAAAACCCATTTACCTAAATTAAGGGGGGTAGCCCCCCTTTCCTCCCTTTATATTTAACTAATGAACCTCCAAATCTAATCAAGCCATCTCCTTAACATAATAAACCAGTATACCAAATTTGAGCTAATCGAATAATTCTACATGAAAAACGCATTTATCCAAATTAAGGGGAGAGGCAATTGCTCCCCTTTCCCCCTTTATACATAATAATGATCTTCCAAATGTAATCAGGGAAGCTGCTTCACATAATTAACCGGTATACCAAATTTATTGCAAATCGCATATTTCTGCATGAAAAACCCATTTATCTAAATTACGGGGGGATAGCCCCCCTTTCCTCCCTTTATATGTAACTAATGAGCCTCCAAATCTAATCAAGGCAGCTCCTTAACTTAATAAACCGCTATACCAAATTTGGAGCAAATCGAATAATTCATCATGAAAAACCGATTTATCTAAATTAAGGGGGGTGGCCCCCTTTCCCCCCCCCTTTATACTTAAATAATGAGCTTCCAAATCTAATCAAGGAAGCTCCTTAACACAATAAACCGGTATACCAAATTTGTAGCAAATCGAATATTTCTGCATGAAAAACCCATTTATATAAATTAAGGGGGGGGGGGCTACTCCCCCCCCCTTTTCCCCTTTTATCCTTAATCAATGAACCCCAAAAACTAATCAGGGAAGCACCTTATCAGAATGAACCAAGAAAAAAAAACTTGAAGCAAATCGGTTATTTCTATCAAGAGTTACGTACATACAGAATCTTCGGGAACATAAGCTCTCTGGCTTTGATAGCCTGTGAGCTAAAAATATCACTCTGATCGGATAATAAGTGGTCATTTTTCAATTAGCCTAACGCTTTCTAGGCTCTTTGCAATAAGCCTGAAAAATATCAGGCTAATTGGGAAAAGGGAGTTGTATTCTCCAATTAGACCGGCTGTTTGCAAAGAGCCGGATTTCTCAATTAGCCTACGACATATATATCACTAAATACAGCAACCTAGTTCTGCAACAATCTGAAAAACGCAGGAAACTCGTTAAAGCGGCAATCAGCGTACATGTATGAATGCTTTGCGTTCATTAACCGAAAAAAACCATCACTGTCACCAGCAGTTCTCGGTGTGTAGCAATCTCAAAATTTAGCCGTTCTCGCTACCTAGCAATCTCAAAATTCAGCAGTTCTCGTTGCATAGCAATATCAAAATTCAGCAGTTCTCAATGCGTAGCAATATCAAAATTCAGTAATTCACGTTGCGTAGCAATATCAAAATGTACAAAACTCGTAAGGTCAGCATACATGAGAAATATACAATAAACGGCTAATATAAAACACTATGATAAAAAATACATAAAATTATTAACATACCTTAACAAACATCTCCTTTCTTGAAAACCAACTCTATAAAATGTTGAATTGCCATAATTTCGTAAATTTCTAGTCATCGATAAACTTCATTTAACTTTCCAGCAAAAAAAATGAACAAATACTCACAATTTCAAACTAAATTACACAGGTACTTTAACTTTCAAATTTTACAACTAAAAACAGCAAAATATATTAACAATAACAAACTCTAGCCTTACCGTCATTTAATTTTACAATTACAAAACGTCTTTCTTCTACACCTCGTTGTACACAAATTACAAAACATGCGGAGTTGAGTTGTCAAAGGTAGGCATAGCCATCCAATACACAAGAAATCAACCAATCCAAATTCAAGATCACACAACTGAAGGTGTGGAAAGAATTTACGAAACGAACTGATAACAACAAAGATCCATTTATCGCCTCGCCAAATTGAAGGATGCCAAGTGTCTCGGCTGTTTTGGGATTCAGTCGAAACGAGTAGTGAATTTTGTTAATTGGTCGTGAAAAGATATCGAAAATTTTGACGATTGGTTGCGATAAACTATCGCGAATTTCGACAAATGACCGTGTAAAAAAAAATAGATTTCGTTAATTGGTTGGAGAAGAAAATTAATTTTGTCAAAGGATCGTGGTAAAAATGCGAATTTTGTTAGAATATCGCAGAAAGAAAACGCTAATTTCGTCAAAAGATCAGTAAGAAAATGCAAATTTTATCGAAAGTTCAGTAAGAAAATGCAAATTTCATCGAAAGTTCGTGGAAAGAAAACGCAAAATTCGTCAAAGGATCGTGGTAAAAAATGTGAATTTCGTTAAAAGTTCGTGATAAAAAGTGCGGATTTCAACAAAGAATCGTGATAGGAAAATGTGAATTACGATTGTGGGAAAAAAACTGTGACTATCCTGAAATGATCGCGGGACAAAAATCGCAAATTTCGTCAAAATTTACTGCACTGGGCTAAAAAATTGGAACCAAACTTCTTTTACAAGTGTTAAAAAAAAAAAAAAAAAAAAATGCTTTGAAACGAGAAGAAACTCTAAAAATCGTGCATAAAAATTTTCAAAGGAAAAAATTTACTATATTGAGTTGAAAGACTGAAACCTTATTCCTTTTAAGAATGTCAAAAGATGGCTGTGAAACACGAAAAACCAACCAACCAACCTCCAGATTAATTTTAATTTTGTGTGCTACAATTTCTCATTTTCAAAGGTTGACAGATCTGATAATTCAATCAAAGCTCAAAAATACAGTTAAAAATAAGAAAAAAATAACCAATCGAACATTTATTCTCACCTTTCAAGCGCAGATACTTGTTTCAAAATATATGGAATGCGAAAACAGATAATAAAAATCACTCGATTGCAACAGAACACAGAGACCTGTTCAAAGCAGAATCGACTGCGGCAATAACATTTTATTTCCAGAAAAATTCAAACAGTTCGCCAATTCTCCTCTTTTGTCCAATAAGAAAGCCTTTTACAAAAAATAAGCATCCTTTTAGAAAGCAGTTTACAAAACAGGTGCTACATTGGTGCAGTTATCACCCGTGCCTTGGCTATGATTAACTGCGCTTTAACCCCAAAGTCTTTCTTTTCTGATTCATTTGAAGAAAATATTACATCCTTGTAAAATCATAAATATGCTCGAAAATTACTAAGTTCAAGAATCTGTCCAGAGGAAAATTATGTCTCTTTACGAACCTTTCACAAAATTCAATTTTATGAAAAATAGATCCTTCAAAAAATGTCAGTACTTTTCAGTTAGCTGGGCGCCAGTGTTATATAATTTTACATACTGGTTTCCTATGTTCATTTCTAATTCATCTTTAGAAGTTTACCAATTTATTCATATATTTGTGATTTCAAATTTATTATTACATATATATGTATATATACATATTTTTTTTTTTTCTTTTAATACTTACAGCTTTAATTCATAATATTTGACGGTGGAAGGTTATGTTTAATTAATGGTTATATACATGTATGTATATTATACTTATATATATACATTTATATATATGTGTGTATATATACAATATATATATATACAATATATGTATATATATATATCAGGGCTTGAAATTCAATTTTTCATAGGAGGGGAGTCTCCCTACCAACATTTATAAATGGAGGGGAGTTGACCTATTTGGGAGGGACAAAAAAAATCTAACCCCACTGTTATTTTACATGCTTTTTAAAGATTTACATTAATTATTTTGTCATGTCTGCATTAATACAGGCATGACAAAATGCCATTGAAGCAATTTAAATCAACAACTCAGAATAATGATGCAAAATGTTTTTTTTTTTTTTTTTTTTTTTTTTTTTTTTTAAAGTAAGAAAGCAGGGTGATTCTGAGTAAAAAAAAAAAATTCTGAAACTGACAGCAAATTTTCTGAAAGGTTACAACAGAGGGAATGAAGGAAGGGGGGGGGGATTACTCCCAACACTAGCTATGTGTTTTTTCGTGCCCCTTTGACGAAATTTGCGTTTTTTTTGCGATCTTTTGACGAATTTGCCGATATTTCGCGATCTTTTGACGAAATTTGCCGTTATTTCACAATCTTTTGACGAATATTGCCGTTTTCCGCGATTTTTTGACGAAATTTGCCGTTTTTCCGCGATCCTTTGACGAAATTTACCGTTTTCCGCGATCCTTTGACGAAATTTGTCGTTCATCCGCGATCCTTTGACGAAATTTGCCGTTTTTCCGCGATCCTTTGACGAAATTTGCCATTTTTTCCGCGATCCTTTGACGAATTTTGAGTTTTTTGCGCGATTCTTCGACGAAATTCGCGTGTTTTTTTTTCGTGATCTTTTGACGAAATGTGCGGTTTTTTTTTTCGTGATCCTTTAACAAAATTCGTGTTTTTTCGCGATCCTTTGACAAAATTCGCGTTTTTTCGTGATTCTTTGATGAGATTCGCGGTTTTTTTTTTTTCAGCGGCCGTTTGACTAAACACTAAATTCGTGTTTTTCCCGCGATCCTTTGAAGAAATTAGCTTTCTTCCGCGATCCTTCGGCGAAATTCTCTTTTTCCGCGATCCTTTGCCGAAACTCGCATTTTCTCACGTTCCTTTGCCGAAATTCATGATTTTTTTGCTATCCTTTGATGTAATTTGCGGTTTTTTTTGTGACCCTTTGATAAATTTCGAGTTTTTTTTCCCACGATCTGACGAAATTCATGTTTTTCCGCGATCCTTTGGCAAAATTTGTGTTTTATTCGCAATCCTTTGCGACGAAATTGATTTTTTCGGTGACCATGTCGAAATTCGCGATATTTTTCTGTTGAACTGATGACCGATTTTTCATAATTTTCGGAAAATTCGTAACAGATTCAACCCTGAATTCGCCAATCGGTCGCGGCCACTTGTCAAATGATCTCGAGAAAAAAATAATGAAATTTATCTATCGGTCGCATGGAAAATTCGTGAATTTCAACGATCTTTCGCGGTAAAAAAAAAAACGCAAAATGTGTTAATAAGTCGCGCAAAAATATCGGAAAATTTGCAAGGCGTTCGCGGGAGTTGATCGTAATTTCAAAATGCAAAATTTTCAGGAAAATGGTGAGATTTTTTGGGCGAGACTTCAAAATTTTGGGCACGGATCCCGCCATCCCGCCCTGAAATTCAAGCCCTGTATATACAATATATGTATAGATATAGAGGTGTATATGTACATATATGTATGTAGGATATATAACACTGGTGCCCGGCTAACCGAAAAGTATCAAAATGCCCAACACTTGATTTATAGGTGCTGCTATACATCATATTTGTCTAAAGTGATCTAATAAATTAATCTTGTTTCTATTTTGAAAATATTTTATTGAATTTCAAATATTTTAATTTTCAATTTTGAAATGTAAAAAATGCCAATCCTTTTTGTGTGCGAGTGCAGGGCTTGAAATTCAATTTTTCCTTGGCGGGGAGTCTCCCTACCAACATTTATAAATGGAGGGGAGTTATTTTACATGCTATTTAAAGAATTATGTTAATACAGACATGACAAAATACCATTGAAGCAATGTTTTTTATTTAAAAAAGGAAGAAAGTCAAGCTTTTATATTTATACAATCTATTTTTTCAACTTTCAGCCAAATGCTATGGGTCTTTTTAATAATGGGGTTTTTAAATAAAATTCTGAATTTAGATTTTTTTTTTCAATTTTGGGCCCTGAATCTGCTTTCACAAGGTAAAACTTGTGACAGACAGCACAAGCACAACATTTATAACTTTGGAAATTATTGGAAACTTATGGTTATGTTCTCTTAAAAAATATTCAGAAAAATTTGGAATATCTGACGTGTCTTCATTTTTAACTACTTGCATGAAACAATGTAGGATTCAGTGATGGCATCAGCAATATCCATTTCTGAACGAAATTTTTTTTTTTTATTATATCCTTAATGGAATTATAGTCAAAACCCGACTCCCTAGTATTTTCTTTGAACAAGCTTCTATGCATTCAAATTTTAAGCAAAGTCCAAAGTTTGAAATGGAAACTGTTGATTCATTTCTTCTATTACATGAGAAATGTAGGTTAACTTTAAATTGTCAAGTCCTAATTTTAGTGAGTTGCAAGGACCAACTAATTTGGTGTTTCTAAATATGTTTAATTAGAGCTCGGAATTTTTCTTCCATGTGCATCACGAGATCTCTGCAGTCCTTCTAATCTTATTTTTGCTTAGTACTGAATCTAGACCAGTTTGGCAGAGCGCAGCACACTGTGACACTTACTGTCTGTTATTGGTGCACTCTTTTGGGTATTTTCATTTTTCTGTCATGGGAAGAAATATCGTGAAATATGCTAATCAGGCGTAGGAAAAAAAACTTAAATTTTCTCGATCGTTCGAAGGAAGAATATCGTGAAATTCGTCGATTGATTGCAGGATAAAATAGCAAAATTCATTGATCTGCCGCAGGATAAAATTGTGAATTTTGTCAATCTGTCACAAAAAGTATCTGAAATTCTCGGCTGATACTGAGTAAAAATAAAATCTGAAATTCACAACAAATTTTCGAAAGGGTTACAGCAGGGGATGGGAAGGGATTGGGAAATTAGGAGGATTGGGACTAATTATTTTTTGTTGCAGATTGAGTAAACTTTTTTTTCTTAGGTTCAGTTTGATTTCAGGCTGAGTTTAGATTCCTGCAAGTTGGGTTTCGGCTAAACCCACTTTTTCAAAAATTAGTTTAGTGTATTATTTCAGATTAAAAACTATACCTATAATAATAAACATAGATATTTGTATGCTGTTTTTTCTAAAGAGACTATCGCGTTTTTTTTCCCGCGATCCTTTGACAAAATTGATGTTTTTTCCGCAATGGTTTGATGAAATTAGTTTTTTTCGCGATCCTTTGACGGAATTCGCATTTTTTTTTTTTTTCGAAATCCTTTGACGAAATTCGTGTTTTTCCCACGATTCTTTGACAAAATTCATGTTTTTTCTGCGATCCTTAGATAAAATTCCATTTTTCTGTGATTATTTGACGAAATTCCCGTTTTCTGTACGATCCTTTGGTGAAATTCATGCTTTTTCGTGATCCTTTGACGAGATTCGCAGATTTCCAATCCTTTGACGAAGTTCACATTTTTTTTTTCGAAATCCTTTGACGAAATTCGTGTTTTTCCAACGATCCTTTGACGAAATTTTTTTTTTCCGCGATCCTTAAATGAAATTCGCATTTTCTGTGATTCTTTGACAAATTCGCGTTTTCTGTACGATCCTTTGGTGAAATTCATGCTTTTTCGCTATCCTTTGACGAGATTCGCAGATTTCCGTGATCCTTTGACGAAATTTGCGTTTTTTCCACGATCCTTTGATGAAATTTGTGTTTATTCCGTTATCCTTTGACGAAATTTCTGTTTATTCCGTGATCCTTTGGCAAAATTTGTGTTTATTCCATGATTCTTTGGCAAAATTCATGTTTTTTCTGCGATCCTTTGACGAAATTCACGTTTTTCCCAATCTTTTGATAAAATTTACGTTTTTTCCAGTGGCCCTTTGACTAAATTCGCATTTATTCCACAATCCTTTGAAGAAATTTGTGTTTGTTCCACAATCTTTTGCCAAAACTCTTGTTTTTTCTGTGATCATTTACCGAAATTTGCATTTTTTCGCGATCCTTTGATGAATTTCAAGTTTTTTCCCTCGATCTTTTGCCTAAATTTGCGTTTTATTCACGATCATTTGATGAAATTCGCGTTTTTCCGCGATCCTTTGCGACAAAATTAGTGATTTTTTCTGCGAACAACTGACGAAGTTTATTTTTTCCGCGATCATTTGTTGAAATTCGTGATATTTTTCTGTTATATTTTTTCTTTCTTCTATCTTCAATAGAAGAAAGTATTGTAATCGAAATTTTTTTTGACATCCGGCTTTTGACGGATTTACACGTTTTAGGGGTCAGAGATCCCAAAAAACATGTTTATAGAAAATGTCTGTGTGTCCGTGTGTCTGTCTCTCTGTCGCCATTGTACCATCAAAAAGTGTATGAAGTTATGCATAGAATTGAACCAAATTTTTATTTTAAGTTTTTGGCTATGGCAAGCAGGTTCTCTGTGAATTTGGAAAAAATTCGCCTGTAGGGGGTGCTGTAATATAGATTTTTGTACAATTTTGAATATTGTACCAACGAAATGTGTATTAAGTTATGCATAAAATTGAACCAAAAAATTTTTTAAGTTCTTGGCTATGGCAAGTAGGTTCTTCATTAATTTGGAAAAAATTTGCCAGTAGGGGGCGCTGTAATAGCAATTTTTGTGGCATTTTTAATATTGTACCATCGAAAAGTGTATGAAGTTATGCATAGAATTGAACAAAATTTTTGTGTTTGTTTTTGATCATGGCACGAAGGTCGTCCCTGAATTTGGAAAAATTCCACCCGAAGGGAGCGCTATAATTGCAATGTCTGTACGATTTTCCTTATTGTATCATCGAAAAGTATACGAAGTTATGCATTTAATTGAACCAAATTTTTTGTGTATGTTTCTGGCTATGGCAAGAAAGGCCTCCCTGAATTTGAAAAAAATCTGCCAGAAGGGGGCGCTGTAATAGCAATGTCTGTGCCATTTTCATTATTGTACCATCGAAAACTGTATAAAATTATGCATAGAATTGAACCAAATTTTTTGTGTATGTGTAAGGTTATGGTCAGTAGGTCCTCCCTGAACTTAAATAAATTGCGCAAAGAGGGTGCTATAATTGCGATGTCTGTGCCATTTTCATTATTGTACCATCAATAAGTGTATCAAGTTATGCATAGAATTGAACCAAATTTTTTGTGTATATTTCTGGCTATGGCAAGCAAGTCCTCTCTGAATTTGAAAAAAATCTGCCGGAAGGAGGGGGGGGGGGGCTGTAATAGCCATGTTTGTGCCATTTTCTTTATTGTACTATCGAAAAGTGTATAAAATTATGCATACAATTGAACTAAATTTTTTGTGCATGTTTTTGGATAGGGCCAACAGGTCCTCCCTGAATTTGGAAATATTGCGTGGTAAAGGGCTCTGTGATAGCGATTTTTGTATACTTTTGTTGATTTTTCGTAGTTCTATTGTCCATCGGCGGCTCGTGCAGCGGCGGGAACTCGCTTCCTGCAAAGCCGGCTATTCACAAACAGCTGATAACAACATAATAAGGAAAAAATATTAATTTTAACAAATATCATGATATAGATTAACTCGCTTTTAGTCCGTTTTTAGTCCTGAAGCTGAAATTTAAGATGAAAATCAAAATTGGTATAGTATTGAACATAATAATATTGAAGTATTAACAAGTGTAACTACTTTTTGAAATATTAAGATGTATGAGATAGAAGAAAGTTTTGGGATTGGCACATCCAACTAGTTTTATTTCCGAATTGATGACCGATTTTTCATAATTTTTGGAACTGAATGCCTTAAATTTTCAGAAAATTCGGAACAGAATCACCTCTGAAATTGCCAGTCACTCGCAAAAGATAACATAAAACTTGTCAACCAATCTCAGGAAAAAAAATGAAATTTGTCTATCGGTCGCATGAAAAAAATTGTGAATTTCAACGATTTTTCACGGTAAAAAACTCGCAAAATGTGTCATTCGTTCGTGTGAAAATATAAAGAAATTCGCAAAGCTTTCGCAGAAGTTTATCGTAGTTTCAAAATGGAAAATTTTCCGAAAAGGGTGAAATTTTTTGGACCGGAGCCTCCTACCCACATTATTCTTTTGGGTGGGATTTGAAAATTTTTGGCACGAATCCCGCCCTGAAATTCAAGCCCTGGAGTGTTAAAATTTCATACATTAAAAGAGTGGCTATTAATTTTATATTATTCAGTCCTAAGTTAATTAGAAGATAAAATTAGTCATTTTGAGCCTTTATTTTAATCTGTTTTTTATGCCTACTTTCTAATTTTTAACCAACCTGTTCCCTGCAGCAATAACTTATTATTAATTTTTGCTTGATACTAATGTTTTTTTAATAAATAAATCATACTTTTGACAAAAGTTGAAAGAAAAAAAAGTTTTACTAGTTTGAGTATTGTAAAATGGAATAATACAACTTCAGCAGGAATTATCAAAAATTAAATGTAGTCGAATATTGATAGAACAGCAAAACAAAAGTATGACTTTGCATGAATTCTTTCAAAAATGGATACTTATGTATTTCGTTGGCCCTGATAGGGTCTGGTTGATAGATTGCCAAAAGTGGTTGTCAGTCACCAAATTTGTTTATCGTTGTTTTGCAAATTGTGTTCAAAATACTTATATTTAATGTACTTTTAATAAATGCATGAAATTGTAAAAGATATGAATTGTAAAAGCAAACTAAAATGATATGTAGCTTAATATACATTTATGAAACACATAACATCAAATTGGTTGTTTTTAGCAATAAACAATATTATAATGACTAGAAAGGTAGCCCGTCAAAAATGACGGAAATTTAGATAAAGATATATACAACTCATGTGCAAGAATATGAGTTTTCTCGCTTGTTCCGCAGTGATAGGTGAAAATAACACATTTAAAGAACGAAACACATTTCTGAAAAACTGTACAGTAGAAGACCACTAATCTGCACAGTTTGGTTCCAAGTATTATGCAGATTTGAGGCTTTTTGCGGTCATGTCCATTCAATCTTTGTTTACATTTTTTTAAATTCATATATTGGACAATTTATATTGTTACGCCTTAAAAATAAATAAATTTTACACTTGAAGTAAGGTAAAAACTTAAATTATCGTATACGATTTCACGAAATGGTATTACATGGTATATGTGTGTGCTTCACGATCTTGGTTACGACGTTAGCGAAATTGGCTGCAACTTGTCATAATCCTAATAGTGTGGCCGCTATAACAAAAAAGTAACCAGTTTTTAGCAAAATTTCTGATATAAAGTAGTTTTCAAAAACTTGTGTAAAATTGCAGGTTGTTCTCATGTTATGTCAGTCCTAAGAATAATATTTCTAACATTGAAGAGTTTCCATGTATATATGAAATTTAGAAAAGCTTCTCCAAAAGAAAGAGGAATTACAATGTCATTTCAGGACCTAACTTCAAAGTTTAATCGGTCCCTGATGTTTACTGAAACCTAATAAATACAGTTATTTTGAATATTACAACAGAATTAAACAGTTAAACTTATTTAACTTAAACCCGCTGTTACTTCCCGATGTTATTTTTTACTATTAAGAAAAATTTAAATTTTTCAAATCATGCATTTATAATTTTTTTCCGTCTTTAATAACTAAATGAAAAAATATGCTTTTGTTCTAAGCTCATAAATATGACAATAAAATAATGTAACTAAGAGACATTGCAAAATTAAATCTTTGTGATTTCAAACCATAAACAAACGATACCGCCACCATTTTACCTACTATGATGTCCATTGATTGTTGGAGAACTTACTTTGTGAGTGATTACCTCAATGATTTAAATATTTTTTAAGTTTCTCGATGAATAAATCACTTGTGTTTGTTTAGGTTTATGGAATGAGATATTAAGCTGTGAACCTAATTTCAACTAAAGTTATCCAAGGATATATGTATTTTTAATTGAATTTAAAAACAATGTTTTGATCTCGAAATAAAAAGTTTTAGTGTGTATAATTGGTTATTTCTGTTAATTATTTAGGTACTTTTCCATTATAGCGCATTTTAAAAAAAAAAGCTTGGCGCAATTCGGGCATCAGAAAGTTAGAT
This sequence comes from Maratus speciosus, assembly GCA_963932465.1. Lineage (NCBI taxonomy): Eukaryota > Metazoa > Arthropoda > Arachnida > Araneae > Salticidae > Maratus > Maratus speciosus. The sequence goes on from OZ010788.1 coordinate 235,187,697, forward strand.
GTTGCCAAAATATATAAACAGCTATGAAAACAAATCTAATGAACTTTTATTTTTGTTTATATATGCACTTATATACATAAAAAATCGTTTCTAAATATATATATATTTTATATACAAATTACAGCACAGATTTCAGATATGAACCGCCTGTTATTTTGCCTGCTATGGTAACCCGGCTATGTTTTTATTTATTAATAAATTGTTTATTTACTTTTATTTTCTGTTTTTAATTATGTAAACTTTTGTTCTATAGCTATTATTCAAACTTTTATTTATAGTTATTTCCTTTTCAAAATGATAGCAAATAATTAAAATATATAAGTAACTGGTATTCGAAAGCGATATTTCTGCCAAATTGGCGTCCGAGAAAAATCACGCCAACCCCGATGCGTATATGACATCTGTGCAAAAATTACGGCACAGATGTCATACGCCCCATATGGCACGATTTTTTCTGACGCCAATGTCATATACACACCGGCACCGGGTAGTTAACTCTCTCGAAAGTGTCATTTTGCTTGATATGGTAACCCGGATGTTGTTTATGCTGTTTTCGCCAAATTGGCGTCGGAAAAAAATCGCGCCAATATGGGGCGAATATGATATCTGTGCCAAAATTACTTTTGTTTATTATAAAAAAATGGGTAAATAGCTTTTTTTACATTATAAAAAGGGTACAGATGTCATTCGCCCCATATTGGCGCGATTTTTTTCTGTCGCCAATATCATATAGGCAACAGATACTTAACTTGCGCCAAAGTATAGTTATTTTGCTTGATGTGGTAACCCGGATTATGTTTATGCTGTTTTCGCCAAATTGGCAGCCGAAAAAAATCGCGCCAATATGGGGCGAATATGACATCTGTACCAAAAAAAGGTACTTGTTAGTTATCCCGTCGACCAAATTACTGTCGCCAAATTGTAAGATTAAATGCCAATAATGGTTGACATTAAACATGACCATGTGTTTCTTACGTCATCAAGTGATTTTTAATGCGACGTTATATTTGTATTTTTATTAATGTTTTGCTAATTTAATTGATATTTCGTTGTTATAAATGAAAATTATGTCAATTTGTGTAATTTGGCGTGTGGTTTGGCGATTTATATAATTTGGCGAAACTGGTCGACGGGATAGCTAACAACTACCTAAATAAATTGCATACATATGGAAAAAATTGCTTGTGAGTATGAAGCAGTAAATAAGTTGTCAGAAAATACGTTGGCAAACTTCTTTCTCGCCAAGCAACTTTTCTCCGAAGTTGTACATAAGCAACGATTGCTAGAAATGCATTTTTAATTATGATATGCGCTTTTATGTTTCACTACATTTATGCATACTATACTGTATGTATAAATGCTACAGTTCATATCCAGGGCTACACAAAAGAATTCGTAAGGGTTACTGAGTATGAGAGTAAATTGCTTAAAGGTGGTTTTTAAAGGAGTTATGCGTTTTTACGCTGAACTGCATTTAGTTTACTAAGAAATGTTTGTAGAATATAGATAAAATGATATACAGGGTCACGCAAAGAATTGGATACATAACCGTCTATGGATGATAATATCTGGAAATGTGATTTAAGTAGTTTTAAGAGTAGTTTAAATTAAATTTTGGCTAAATAGTGGCATGCAATAACGATACTATTGGCTATGGACGGTAACTGCTGAAATCATTTTTTTATGCGTCTTCTAAAATGTTTACTTAGTTATCTTATTTCCCCAAATAACGAAGTTTTGTTAAAGCATTCAGGATGTGTTGGAAAGTGTTTCATATTCTATGCTTAACGCATGATTTTTCTTTCTTCTTATTTTGCATTTTTTTTATTTTTTAGTCTTATACTGCTTTATAGAAACTTAGGCACAGTTGTCATATACGCCAATTTGGCGAAAACATCAACAGCATAAAGAACAACATCCGGGTTACCATATCAAGCAAAATAACGACAGTTTGCCGCCAGTTAAGTACCCGTTGTGTATGACATTGGCGTCAGAAACAAATCGCGCCAATAGGGGCGTATATCACATCTGTGCCGAAACTTTAATATTTAATTTTTAAACTCTTCGCTCCACACCCCTTACATATAGTACAAACTATAACACAGATAGCGCAAAATAGACAGTTTGGTACTTTTCTACCGTGGGAGCTTTGGCGTTTAAAAAAAAAAAAAAAAAGCTTGGTGTAATTTAAGCATCAGAAAGTAAGATTTGGGTTCGTTTCCGTTATACGGATACCATTGTCGCCAAGCGTAATAGATGGCGCAAAATGAAAATCACGTTAATTGAAGCATTTGAAAAATAAAAGAAAAAACATTGTCGATACTAAAGTGAGCATTTAAAAAATATAACATTTGAAAATTCCAGACTTTTACGAACTATTTCATTAAATCACAATTATATACTTAAAATAAGTGAACAAATAACTATTATAAAATAAAGCAATAAAATAAAACTCCTATTAAACTGCTGGCATAAAATTACAAATATCTTTTAGCATTTTGAAATAATTGGCGCATTAGCATAAATTTTGGCATGATGTCCGTATAACGGAAAAATATCGAGATTTGTTGTCAAATCATATAAACAGCTATGAAAACAAACTTGATGAGCGTTTTTGTTTGTTTTATATGTTTATTTTATATGTATATTATTGATGTTTTTATGTACAAATCACATCTGTTTCTTTATAAAATTAGAGAAACTGCTTTTTTATATTAAATAAATCGTATAAATAGCGAAAAAAATGCGTGTGGATATAAAATGAAACAGTGGATAGGTTCCCGGAAAATATGTTGCCAAATTTCCTTTTTCGCCAAGGCACCTATACTGGAAAAGTACCTAAAGCACATTAAAATCGCGCAGTTAGGAGCTCACACAGTACAGCGTCGTCTATTGGTGGTTATTTTATTAGTAGCATCGGGAGGAAGATGTAAAGATGTATTTTAAATTCTCACTCCTAGATTTTGAAAAATATCTTAAAAGAGCGGAGTTTAATTTAAATTTCGGCGACCTCCTTTATGAAAGATTAATGGTTTTAAATGGAAATTTCGCGAAATTAGCCAGCTATCACCAAGTTGGCTAACATTTGGCGCTACTGTGGTAACCCTGCATTAGTTTTTTTCAACAATTACTCATTTCAATGAGGCGGTCCTACCGGAATCGTGAGGGACACACAGAGACTTGTATTTTATATAAATAGATGATATTTTTATCTCCAGCAGTTTGTTGTGATCAGAATGAATATAATATAAATGTTATGTAATATACATGTACTATATCATATTATATAGTTATGTGTATAAATACTTCTGTCACTGCTTTTAATAAGACTGTTATTTGTTATACAATATTAAATATACAATTAAAATGAAGAATGCAAAAAAAAAAAAAAAAAAAAAAGGCATGGAGTTACTGTGATTAATATTTTTGGTGCAGTGAAATATGACCTGGCCCAGATAAGAACCTGAAAATGAATTAATGAAATTTATGAAATGTTTTAAAGCATCTGTATATACGCATGTATTTTTTGCAAGTCAAGAATTATGCTTTCATATAAATATATATGAAATTGGGACTGGTTAAAAAATAATTAGTTAAAACAAACTTACTTAAGAAAATGTTGCGTTTTTGCACCCATCAATCAGCAAGGAATGAGTTAATGGAATCTTAAATGAAGTGGCAAGTGAAATGGTAATGTTTTTTTTTCAGTTTGAAATTATATGCTGGTAAGAATTTAAATTATATCACCTCGCCCTGCCCATACTCCTTCATTGCCTCACAAGATAAAGAAAGCTAAAAAAAAATTTCAACTAATTTAGTTTTTGGTTAATTATGTTTGAACTGGATTTTTTTTAATGTAATCTGGTATTTTTAAGAAATTGCCTTTTCACAAAAATAAGAATTAAATTCACGAAAAGAGGATCCTGTGAAAATAACCTGGATGGACAGATCCCTGAATTTGTTACATAAAATAAACAGCATTGTCAGAAAATATTTTAAATATTACTAGTTGAGTTTTTGAAATTACAGAATTTAAGATTTGATGATGTTGATAATACTGAAACAAATTATATTTAATATATAGTTTAAATAATAATACTAATATGGAATAGATATTGCAGACGCACCAAGGTTGGCATGATTTTTTTTTTCTTTGTGTGTGTGTGTGTGTGTGTGCCATTTTGGCACAAAAATCCTGTTTTTGAATACCCATTAAAGGCTTATAGTGTGTAACTGTTGAGCCAAGCTTTAACCCCTTGGGGACGAGCGACCAGTATACGTGCCACTTGTGCTCAGAATCCTTCATTATTCTCACCAGTTTTTTTTTAATTGTAAAGTTTACCTTACTTAATCAGAGCATTTTCGAGATTCAATTGCATAAAATTTTCTGTTTTGATAAACTGGTGGTAAAAGTTTCTAAAATTAAGCAAAGGGCTCTCATCGCGAAGGGGTTAATAACTAACTAGTCACATGAATAACAGGAATAATAGGAAGGAGGGTAGGGTAATGAAAGGGGAGTGTCCCTTAGTATTGGTTTTCTGGGGAATGGAGAAGAGAGTATTAATTTCATATTTACTTGCATCCTAGATAATAAAAAAGGATTTTCTATTTATGTAAAAATAATACTACTTTATTTTCTCTTGGATGAAGAGAATTTCTCCGATATAAAGAAACATGTTATGATAATTTAGATATTTATATATGTAATAGTTTTATTTATAAAATACTATATTATCAAATAATTTTAAATGGTATGAAAAATAAATGCCACAATGAAAGAAATGTTTTAATTCTACATTCAAGGGAAAGTTTTCTGAAAGAGTGTAGTCTTGTTTAGAAAAAAATTCAGTTCTGATACTTAAAAATGGGCAAAAAAGGCTTTTTACTCCACCCATTTCTTTTTAAATGATTAAAAGCTGCCAACTTTAATTTCATTTTCCTTAGTTTGTTTTTTTAATACATCAGTATGATCAATAGGTTAAAGCTCCCGTCCTTTCATGTGAAGACACTTGCAAGCTAATGTTAAACGTATGGGAAGGTTCTTTTTCAAAAATCTCATTTGCAATTTAATTTTTTTTTTGTGGGGGGGGGGGGGGGGCATTGGGTAGCTGTCAATTTCTACATTCGATCCTTTTTCTTTTTTTTTTTTTTTTTTTTCGATTTTGCTTGCAGTTTTTTTTTTTTCTTTTTTATGAGGCTATTTTCACTTTCAAAAACAGTTCCTAAAGTGACAGTAACTTTATTTAAAAATCTGCAACAAAACCAAAAAAGTAAAAAATGGTGAATATAGAGATTGACCTGAGGTGTCCAGTGGAAAAAAATGAAAATATTGAAATGTAAACGAGATATTTGAAAATAACCTTCCCACTTCCCATAGGTTTAATGTCAGCTTGCGAGTATCTTTGTGTGCAAGGATGTGAGCCTTAAAACTTCAACACATAGTATTCAATTGATTCACTTGATTTTTTATAGACAAGGAAAAGTGTTATTTTAAAACTATTTTTATTATTAATACTAGCTGTCCACCAAGCAGTCCTGTAAAAAAATAACACAAGACGCGAAAAAAAAACTCTGAAAAGTGCAATAAAAAATTGCAAAAAATTTTTAAAGTGCTGCATGAAATCCAAATAAACGTCACTGTGAAGAGAAAAAAATTACTATATTGGGCATGGGCAAGAAGATTGAAACCAGATTCATTTTAATCGCAATGAACCGCTAAAAACCACTAAACATCAAAAGTTGCAGAGGACAAAAATTACTATAAATAGTGCTAAAAAATTAACAGGATTTCTACAATGTGTCGAAAAATCTCTGTAAGACCAGGGTTGATTGGGTTTGTCCACTCTGGAAAAAACTGGCACAAAAAAACCACTTTTAAGAAATTGAAAATTCTAAATTAAAAATTCAGAACTTAACAATAATAAATATATCAATTCTGCCTATTCAAGAAACAACTTATATATCAAAATATTACATATTTATATACACAACAGTCTGTGAAATATTTTGTGCGGACATGAAAAGCTAAGCTCTGTTTATCTAGAAGCTTTTTTATACAAACATGCTTATAAATAAAATGTATGTCAATATTAATTTACAATGCATTAAATAGCAATTGTAAAAACCATACATTTGCAGTAAATTTTAATTCGTTTATCTGTCATATGGCAGTTCCATTGCAATTAATAATCATAATCAGTTTACAAAATTAAAAATAGAAATAAAGAATTTTTAAATGTTTCACAGCCTCAAATCTTATTTTTTTTAAAAAGTCATATGATGAAATAACAATTGATGTTTATTAAGAAAATGTTACATTGAAATGAAACCTGTGCTTGTAATGACATTAATAATTTAATTTAATATATATGCATAAAAACTTTCAGTACATAAACATTTTACTATGGGGAGAAACACCAATGACAAGTAGTAAAATATAATAATAAAAAATAAATGTAAAATAAACAGGAAATAATAAAGAAATTAACAAAAATGCATACTGTGAAAATTTGTTATTCAAGATGCATAAAGGTTGTTACTTAATAGTCGTCAAATGCTTCAGTATCAGGAGCAAGTTGTTTGTCTTTAGAATTTATCATTTTATAAGCCATTACCAATTTTGTAGCAGTTTGTAATCCAAGCCTATTTCTAAGTTTGTTTTGAATCAAATTGAAATTGGAAAAAATGCATTCAATGCATGCTGATGAGGCTACACAATGAAAAAACTGACATGCAAAATTTGAAATACAGTCGAACCCGGTTAAGACGCATTTCAAGGGAGTAGGCAAAAGTCGCGTGTTAAGCGGGATCGCGTATTAAATGTGATTTGTAATAATGCTGCAGGAAATGGGCTTATTTACGCATTTTATTGTCTAAATGAATTTTAAAGCTTTTATTTAGTGTTTACGGTCGAAAATTTTGTCTTTTACGTCCGTTAAGATTTTAATATTTAATTGCATTCAATTCATTGTTTCTTTTTATAGGACCGACAGGCAGAGTTGTATAATATAGACACGCACGCCGTGCGCGGAAAATTTTCCGCAAAATTCGGAACTTTGCGGAAAATTTTTAGGAAAAAAAACGTAATTTTTGTTCTTGTAATTTTTTTTTTTTTAATCCGAAAAATTAAAAAGATTCCCCAATTTTATGTACGATTTATTTATTGTTTGCCAGGGAGGATTCTGTTCCGAATTTTCCGAAAATTTAAGGCATTCGGTTCCGAACAAAAAAAACAAAAAAAAATCGGCCATCAATCCGAAAATTCAGACATAAAAGAAGTATGACTGAAATATATTGCGGATTTCAACAAATGGTCGCCGAAAATAAGCCAATTTTGTCAATCGTTCGCAGATAAAAGTCACCAAATTTGTCAAAGCATCGCGGAAAAACGCAATTTTTTTCTAAGAGGAACGTGGGAAAAACGCGGATTTCTTCAAAGAATCGTGAAAGAAAAAAAAGAAAGATAATTTCGTCAAAGAATCGCAGAAAAAATGCAAATTTCGTCAAAGGAGCGCAGGTAAAAAACAAAATTTCGTAAAAGCATAGCGGGAAAAGCGCGAACTTTGTCAAAGGATCGCGAAAAACACGCAAATTTCGTAAAAGAATCCCGGAAAAAATCGAATTTCGGCAAAGGGCTGCGGAAAAAGCGCAAATTTCGTCAAACGATCGCGAAAAAAACACATTTCGTCAAAAAATCACAGAAAAAAAGATAATTTCGTCAAAAAATCGCAGAAAAAAGGTAAATTTAGTCCAAGAAGCGCAGGAAAAAAAGAATTTCGTAAAAGCATAGCGGAAAACGCGCGAATTTTGTCAAAAGATCACGAAAAAAGTGCAGATTTCGTCAAAGAATCGCGGGAAAAACTAATTTCGTCAAAGGATGGCGAAAAAAAAAAACGAAAATTTCGTCAAAGCGCCGCCGAGAAAGCGTGGGTTTCGTCAAAATATCGCGAAAAAATGCAAATTTCGTCAAAGGATCGCGAAAAAACGCGAATTTCGTCAAAGGATCGCGAAAAAAACGCTAACTTCGGCAAACGATCGCAAAAAAAACGCTAACTTCGGCAAATGATAGCGAAAAAAAGCAAATTTCGTCAAACGATTGCGAAAAAACGCAGATTTCGTCAAAGGATCGCGAAATAAAACGCGAATTTCGTCAAAGCGCCGCGGAAAAAGTGTGAATTTCGTCAAAGGATCGCGAAAAAGCCGCAAATTTCGTCAAATGATCGCGGAAAATACACGAATTTCGTCAAAGGATCGAGGAAAAAAACGCGAATTTCTTCAAACGATCGCGAAAAAAAAAACGCAAACTTCGGCAAACGATCGCGAAAAAAACGCAAATTTCGTCAAACGATCGCGAAATAAAACGCGAATTTCGTCAAAGTGCCACGGAAAAAGCGTGAATTTCGTCAAAGGGTCGCGAAAAAACGCAAATTTCGTCAAAGGATCGCGGAAAAAACAGGAATTTCGTCGTCCGCAATAAAAACTCACCGGTCTCTTTAATGATACCTATGAATGCTCTCCTTACAAAATATGATTCAGTTGTTTCAGAAGCAATGTCACATTATTTCTGTGAATATTAAGACTGGCATTTTGTGCGAAGAGCTCACAATATAAAGGATTGGGCTGTTTCTAAATTTATTGACAGAATAATTGATAAAATCCGCTTCTTATCATGGATTTTTAGCTTTATTATTTTTTTAACTAACATAATTATTCTGTAATTAATATTAATTTTTAATTTAAATGGTAATTATTTTAAAACTACTGTTTTTAATTCATATCAACAAAATAATATAACACGTTATTTTATTAAACATTAAATTAGTTTGCAGAAAGTTTTTGACCCAATATTTATGTACACAGAAAGTTTTTGGTTTTATACAAGTCTGCCGACTGGAATAATAACGGAAAATAAATTATTCCAACATGTTATTTATTGTCGATTAATACATTGCAACAAATAACAAAGCAACAAAAATAGTTTTACGACTAGACTAATTTTTTTAACAGAAAGAAAAAAAATATTAAACCTTAGAAGCACAACCCAGTTTACAAAATGATATTTTGTATTTGTATTAACGAGTACCACTATAATCTGTCCTTTATAATATAAGAAAAACTATCCTTATTAATCTTTGTGTAAAATATATTGTTAGCATTCCAAAAAGTAAAGAAAAGAATGATCCAACCGCTGTCGTGTTTGTTTAATCTTTACTACTTTCATTTTTTGTTTCTATAATATAAATTATAAAACGTAATAGTGATATGGGGCATTCTCACAATTTTTTGACTTTTGGGGAAAAAAATCTGGCGAAATTAAACTTGCTAAAATAACATTTCAGGCATGCAATTTAGTCACTTTTCTCACTTTTAGTCACTTTTTTAAAAATTTGTCACGCTTTTAGTCACTATTTTTGAAAAAAGTCACTTTTAGTCACTTTTTTTGACTGAAAGAGATGAAGTCTCTAAAAGTGAGCAAGCTGCAGAAACTGGTTCGCTCACTTTTAGTAAAAAAGTGAAACTAAATTTGACATTTTTATTTTTCAAATTTCTCGATATCCTCAGCATCAATAATTATTGGTATTCTTGCACAGAAAGCCATGTGTAAATACAGTCGAACTCGGTTAATACGAGACTGGCTAATATGAGGTCATGGTTAAAACAAGCAATTTGGACATTAAGAAAAGCTCGTCGCTTAAACTGTACTATGCTTTTCTCTCTTATTATGAATTACAAAAGTAGGATATATGAGCAAAACATCGTTCGGTTGCATTTGAGTTTCATTGAAAAGTAGGGTAGAATTAATAAAGGAATTCCGTCACATGACTGCAAGATCCATAGTATGCACACTCTTCATTGAATTTCAGTTTCAGTCACAATTCTATCTTTATTTTTTATATGAGATATGCTGAATGTTCTAAAATTTTTGCCCCACCTTTAACCCCTTAGGTGGAGAATTTCTAAAATCATTGAAAGACGTGTTTAAATTTTTTTTAGTAGATGTCATTTCTGGAATTTCACGCTCCTACCGAAAACGGCTGCTGAGATATGCCAAATGTTGTAAAATTCTTGACCCCCCTCCCCTTTTGAACCGCCTTAGGGAGGGATTTTGTAAAATCACGGAAATACGTGTTTAAGTATTTTTTAGTAGATTTATTTTCTGGAATTTCATGCTCCTACCTAAAACGGCTGCTGAGATATGGCCAGTTGTTCTAAAAATTTTTACCACCTAAAAAAAGGAGGGGGGAAGGGATTTTTAAAAATCTCCTTAGTGCGCGCTTATGTCATAATAGGTATCCCCCCCCCCTCTAATTTTCATGCTTCGAGGTTCTGTAGTTTGGTCTGTGCATTGATTATGAGTCAGTCAGGACAAATTCTATATATATATATAGATAGATAGATAGCCCACTACGCTGGTCTGTTTCTTTAAAAGAATTTTTATTAAATGAAATATAATAGCAAAAATGAAAAAAAAAATTCTTTATATCAAATCAAATATCCAAAATTGTTGTCTTATTCGTATACTCTTACATTATCCAATTCAAAGTCGATATTGGCAACATAATAGACAAAATAGGTCTAAAATCCACTGAAGTACCTGTATTTAACTATGTTTTTAGTAGGTTTGTTATCTTGAATTTCCCATTTCTACCTAAAACTGCTACTGAGATATTGCGAAATGTCCAAAATTTTCGACCACCCCCTTAATCCCCTTAGGCGAAAATTTCTGAAATCACCGAAATACATGTTTATTTTTTTAATAGGTTTGTTATCTTGAATTTCACGTTCCTACCTAACACGGCTGCTGATATATGACTAAATATTTAAAAATTTCTACCCTCCCTTAGAGGGTGGGAGGGTTCTAAAATTGTTGAAATACTTGGCATTATTTTTTAGTAGATTTATTTTCTGGAATTTCTCACTCTTACCTAAAATGGCTGCAAAGATATGGCCTATTTTTTTTTTACTTTTCTTTAACTCCCATAGGGAGGGAGGGCTTTCAAAAATCGCTGAAATACTTGTCTAAATATTTTTTAGCACAGTTATTTTCTGGACATTCAGGCTGCTACTTAAAACGGCTGCTGAGATATGGCCAAATGTTCTAAAAGTTTTGACCCTCCCCCTCCCCCCCCCACCTTTAACCACCTTATGGGGGGGGGGGATTTCTAAAATTACTGAAGTACATGCATATTTATTTTTTAAGCATGTTTAATTATTTTTCGTATTTCATGCCCCTACCTAAAGTGGTTGCTGAGATATGGTGAAATGACCTGAAACTTTCGATTGCCCCTTTAACCTGCTTAGAGGGGGGGGGGGGATTTCTGAAATCTCTTAAATACATGTTTAATTACTTTTTTAGTAGATTTATTTTTTGGACTTTCATGCTTCTACCTAATATGGCTACTGAGATATGACCAAATGTTTTAAAATTTTCGACTCTTCTTTAATCCTTTTTTTTTTGGGGGGGGGGGAGGAATTTCTATTAATTCCTGAAATATGTGTTTAATTATTTTTTAGTAGATTTATTTTCTGGAATTTCATGCTCCTACCTAAAACGGCTGCTGAGATATGGCCTGGAGTTCTAAAATTTTAGGTCCCCCCCCTTTAACCCCCTCAGAAGGTGAATTTTCAAAAATCCTTTCTTAGTGCACGTTTATGTCATAAGAAGTATTTTGTCCCCAATTTTCATGCTTCTAGGTTCAGTACTTTGGGCTGTGCATTGATTATGAGTCAGTCAGGAAAAACTGTTTTACAGACATAGATGTGTGTGTTTGATTTGTGCTTTTTCCAAGAGTTTTAATTACTTACTCGATGTGAATTCAGCAATAGAATTTTAATTTTTCTTTATTTCCATCAATTTTTCGTAAACATCTAGTTTCTTGTTGTATAGTTAGTTGCAGTCATAAAATGGAGCTTGTCACAGAAAATATTGCAAGGATCCTACCAATGACCTATTTTAATATCACTATTTACTGACAGTGGATTTCTGTTGCAAATGTTATAGTTAAATAAAATGAAGATTGTTCTTTAGAAATAGTGTCCTTTTAATTAAACCTTTTAATTGAAAGTGATAGGTAAGACCCCTGTAATTTTTTTGTGACAAACAACCTTACTATTTATAATTCAATTTTAAAATTTTATTATGGTAACATTGTACTTTTTGCTTTATATGATTAAATAAATCTGAGGTTTTATCTTATCCATCATTTTGGTAGAGTATTGTCATCTTAAAAACAAAAAGGTGTTTTATTTACATAATTTAACTTACAAATTGATTGAAAAAAAATCATTGCCATGCATTATTCATGCCACTTTTTTTTCTTGTGCTTTAGCCCCCACCCCCGCCTCCTTTTTTTTTTTTTTTTTGTTACGCTTTAGTCACTTTTTTCACGCGCTGTAGTCACTTTTTTGTCACTTATTTTGATCTTTTTGTCACTTTTCTCACTTTTTTGGAAGCACTATTGCACTTGCATGCCTGCATTTTAATTTGATAGACGAATGCCATGATGATTCAAAATAAAGAAAAAATGGTCAGCAGCGAAAATTTTTTTATTTAACTGAGGTTTAAGTTAAACTTGCGAGTTTAATTTTCCGTACCATTTTACCCATATAACTTTTTATTTTCTTCTAAATTTTTACTTATAATGAATTTGCATAGTACCCACAGAACTTTCAAATAAGAAATAATACAAATGTAGTACTTTTAATACAGAATTTTTTGTATAACATTGTCTTAAAGGGTGTTAAAGAAGGGACTTTAAAGTAAACTAGTATATTATGGCCATCACAAAACTTTATTCTATATAAATCACGTCAATTAAATCATTTAAATAGTACAAGAAATTACATCAATTTAGCACCAATTCATATAAGGTGTATCTGAATTTGAAGTTTGATAAAAAAAAAAAATCGTGCCTTAGTTCTTGAGATAGAGCTATAGCGGAAATTCTGAAAAATGTAGCATAGCAGCGCCACCTGTTAAGTGATTTACACCAATAAATAAACAGCACTAATTGATATCCAGGTAGACATGGATCTGAAGTTCGTTGAAAATCCAAGCATTAGTTCTTGAGATAGAGCTATTGCAGAAATCACAAAAACAGCATAGCAGCGCCACCTATTGAGCGATTTACACCAAACTGTATAAAATGTCAATTCATGTCAAGGACTAACTGATTCTAAAGTTTGTTGAAAATTCGTGCATTAGCTCTTGAGATGCACCTATAGTGGAAATTCTGAAAAATGCAGCATAGCAGCGTCACCTGTTGAGTGATTTACACCGAAATGTACAAAATATCAATCCATGTCAAGGATTAACTGATTCTGAAGTTTGGTGAAAATTATTGTAATAGTTCTTGAGATACAGCTATAATGGAACTTCTGAAAAGTGCAGCATAGCAGCGCCACCTGTTGAGCGATTTGCACCAAAACACAAACAGCACTAATTCATATCAAAGTATACTTGAATCTGAAGTTTGATGAAAATCCAAGCATTAGTTGTTGAGGTAGAGCTATTGCGGAAATCTTAAAAAATGCAGTATAGCAGCGCCACCTGTTGAACGATTTACACCAAAATGTGCAGAACTTCAATTCATGTCAAGGACTAACTGAATCTGAAGTTTGATGAAAATCCGCGCATTAGTTCTGGAGATTGAGCTATTGCGGAAATCGTGAAAAAGGTTGTATAGCAGCGCCACCTCTTGAGCGATTTACACCAAAAACTAATCAGCACCAATTTATATCTGGGACTAACTGAATATAAATTTTTATTACATTCCGTGCATTAGTTCTTGAGATAGAGCGCCCACAAAATTTGTGTCACATACAGACTCACAGACAGACATTTTCTAAAAACATATTTTTCGGAATCTCTGACCCCTAAAACGTGTAAATCCGTCGAAAACCGAAAGTCGAAAAATTTCACGAATCCAATACTTTCTTCTTGTAAAGATAGAAGAAAGTAAAAAAGATATGAAATGGTACAAAAGAATAGGTAAGGAAAATTACCACCTATTTTTAGGAAAATCATGTTAAGACTAAGTGACAGCCACAATGTTCATTGATTTTTAGAAACAGTTGTTAACATTGGATTAAATTATTATTATTTTTTTTTTATTTACCTCGCAAAGTGCAGGAATAAACCTTGGGGACGGTAAGACTACCAATAAAGCCACGATGCTTTAAATTGATATTTAAATGCTGATTTGTATTCTGCAGTAAATTTTCTGTCAAAGAATTTTAGACATTCTTTCTCTAGCATACTTTTGCATGAGAAAAAACTTGAAAAAAATTCTGTCGCTGCATCTGAAGTGATTTTCTGTATAATTTTAGAAGAGGGGTGGTAAGGAATCTAAAACCCAGGGACAGAGTAAAAAAATAATATCAACCGTAAAAATGTGTGCAGGTTAATTTTTTGCTACATATTTATATAAAACAATTGTCCCAGTTTCGGAAAAAAATTACATCGAATTACTTTTATTGAAACAATTTTATACAGACAGCTCCAAACTTCAAAATCAGCATCAGGGACACGGGACGGTAGATGAGTTTTCTTGGTATTTGGACACCCAACATCGTCCAAAACTTACTTATCTCGTTAATATTGTTATGCAATCATGCAATGGGATGTTCCCCAGTATATGAAATTAAAAAAAAAAAAAAAAACAAAGTGTATTAAATAAAAAAAATTATTATTCAGGGACATGAAAGTAAAAAGATTGTGAGAATGCCCCATATAACGTACATTTAATCGCCGCGGTTTTTATTTTACGCGCAATTTGCTCGTGAATGTATCGGGCGTGACGATTAAGGGTTTAAAATCTCACTAACAACGCGAGAGACAAACAATCTTAGGAGCCGGCATCTAAGAAGAATTGTAGGTTTACTAATTTAGCTGGTTTTTGTTTAATTCAAATATCTACCACTTTTTCCGATTAGTTATTTTTGCCTTAATTATTCTGTTATTAAATAAAATAAATAATGCTATCCGGAAACAGTTTTTTATCTGAATAAAAAAAATCTGCTAAATTGGCAACAAAAAGAGAAGGAATTCGCATCTTGGTCAATGAATTCGCGTCTTTTAAGCGTGATTTTCGCCCCTCAAAGAACAGAAAATTTATCGCGTATTAAGCGAGATCGCGTAATAACCATTCGCGTATTAAACGTGGTATTTTTCCAATAGTCGGGCGATGTACAAGGGATAGGAAAATATCCGCGTATTAAGCGGGATCACGTCTTAACCAGGTTCGACTGTATTTTCTAAGTCACTGTATCTTTTCAGTGATTCCCACCATT
Organism: Maratus speciosus; assembly: GCA_963932465.1. NCBI lineage: Eukaryota > Metazoa > Arthropoda > Arachnida > Araneae > Salticidae > Maratus > Maratus speciosus. The sequence continues at coordinate 235,202,988 of OZ010788.1, forward strand.
TTGCTGGTGACAGATTACTTATGATTGCATCAGAAAAATGTGTATCAGGAAATGGAGATGCCTTAATGGAAAATTTAACAATCAATGGCAAAAATGTTTCATCAATGTCATTTACCCATTTCCTTGCCATTTCTTCTTGGTCATTAGTAAGTTCCTCCCCCATGTATTTGGATCCAGCATGCAGACTTGTATAAAACCAAAAACTTTCTGCGCACACAAATATTGGGTCAAAAACTTTCTGCAAATTAATTTATGGTTTAATAAAATAACGCGTTATATTATTTTGACGATATAAATTAAAAACAGTAGTTTTAAAATAACCACCATTTAAATTAAAAATTGATATTAATTAAAGAATAATTATTTTGGTTAAAAAAAATAATAAAGCTAAAAATCCATGATAAGAAAGTAAATTCTTATCAATTATTTTGTTAATGCATTTAGAAACAGCTCGTTAAGGATTGGGTCAGTGTCATATAAGGATAAGTTCAGTGTCAGTCACTGGTGACTGACACCGAACTTTCCGTTTAAAACGCGTCATTCACCGATGACTGACGGTCTAAAATATGATATAAAACTAAATATATATATTGTTTTAGTAATTACTGAAAATTTATTTAAAATTTACTTACCTTTTATTTTTTACAGGATTATGCTTTCTTAAAAATTACTTAAAACGTTGTAAATTTTTCAGCTTCAGTGTCAATCACCGTGACACTCAACGTGTTAATATTGTGACCTCTTCGCACAAAATGCCTGTCAGTCTGTTCACAGAAATAATGTAGCATTGCTTCTAAAACAACTGAATCACATTTTATAGGGAGAGGTCCATTCATAGGTATCATCATTAAAGAGACCGATAAGTTTTTACCACGGCCCTTTGACAAAATTCCCGTTTCTTCCGTGATCATTTGACGAAATTCCCGTTTTTTCCGCGCGATGCTTTGATGAAATGTGCGCGTGTTCACGAAATACGCGCTTTACTCTGCAATCCTTTGTCGAAATTCGCATTTTTTCTGCGATCTTTTGACGAATGTCGTGTTTTTTCGCGATCTTTTAACGGAAATCGCGTTTTTTTCTCGATCATTTGACAAAATTAGTTTTTCCCACGATTCTTTGACGAAATTAGCATTTTTTCGCGATCTTTTAACAAAATTCGCCGTTTTTTTCTCGATCCTTTGACGAAGTTAGTTTTTCCCGCTATTCGTTGACGAAATTTGCATTTTTTTGCAATCTTCTGACAAAATTCGCTCTTTTTCCGCTTTTTTATGCTTTTACGAAATTAGTTTTTTCCTGCGCTCTTTTGACGGAATTTGCGTTTTTTCTGAGATTCCTTGATGAAATTCGCATTTTTTCAGTGATCTTTTCACGAAATTAGTGTTTTTTTGCGATCCTTTGAAGAAATTCGCGCATTTTTCGCGGCCCTTTGACGAAATTCGTGTTTTTTTTTCGCGATCCTTTGACGAAACTAGTTTTTCTTCACGATTTTTTTACGAAATGTGCGTGGTTTTTTTCACGATCCTTTGACAAAATTCGGGCTGTTTCCGTTATGCTTTTATGAAATTCGTTTTTCCTGAGCTCCTTTGCCGAAATGTGCCCTTTTCTACGAATCTTTGACGAAATTCGCTTTTTTCGCAATCCTTTGACAAAATTCGCGTTTCTTCTGCGATCTTTTGACGAAATTAGTGTTTTTTCGCGATCCTTTCACGAAATTTGTGTGTTTTTTTCACGACCCTTTGACGAATTTAGTTATTTTTTTTCGCGGTTCTTTTACGAAATTTGCGTTTTTTTCCCCGTGATCCTTTGACAAAATTCGGGCTTTTTCCGCTATGCTTTTACTAAATTCGTTTTTTCCCCCGAAATTTGCGTTTTTTCTTGGGGTGATTCTTTTCTGAATTTTCCTATAATTTAAAGCAATTATTTCCAATGATTCTTTGACGAAATTCGCTTTCTTTCGCGATCCTTTGACGAAATTCGCGTTTTTTCTGCGATCTTTTGACGAAATTAGTGTTTTTTCGCGATCCTTTCACAAAATTCGTGTTTTTTTTTTCACGATCCTTTAACGAAATTAGTTTCTTTTTCGCGATTCTTTTACGAAATTTGCGTTTTTTTTCCCGCGATCCGTTGACAAAATTCGGGCTGTTTCCGCTATAAATTCGGGTTTTTTTTTGTTTTTTTTGACGAAATTTGTGTTTTTTTAATAGCGTAATTCTGTTTCGAATTTTCCTAAAATTTAAAGCAATCATTTCCGAGAATTTTAAAAAATCGGTTACCAATCCGAAAATTTGGACATAAAAAATATCGCGGATGCCGACAAATGGTCGCCGAAAAAAATAAAATTTGTCAATCGTTTGCAGAAAAATCGCCAATTTCGTCAAAAGATCGCAGTAAAAGCGCAAATTTCGTCAAAAAATCGCGGAAAAAACGCAAATTTCGTCAAAAGATCGCGTATAAACCGCTTATTTCGTCAAAATATTGTGAAAATCTGCAAAATTCGTCAAAAGATCGCGGAAAAATAGCAAATTTTGCCAAAAGATCGCGAAAAAACCCCGCAAATTTCGTCAAAAGATCGCGAAAAACATGCAAATTTCGTCAAAAGATCGCTGTAAAACGCAAAGTTCGTTAAAAGAATGCGAAAATACGTGAATTTTGTCAAACGGCTGCGGAAAAAACGCATAGTTTGTGCTTGGAGTTGATTTCTCCCCCCCCCCCCCTTCTGCTGTAACTTTTCAGAAAATCAGCTGTGCATTTCAGAATTTTTTTTCGTTTTTACTCAGAACCACCCCTGGTTTTTTCTGCAATTCTTTGGCGAAATTATGTCTTTTTTCACCATTTTTTGAAGAAAATCGCGTTTTTTTTTTTTTTTTTTTTTTTTTCGCGGCCCTTTGACGAAATTGGTGATTTTTTCTGCGAACGATTGACAAAATTGGTTTTTTTTTTTTTTTTTTTTTTTTTCTCGGCGATGATTTTTCAACAATCATCGCTGAAAAAAAAACCAATTTTGAGAGATATATTTGATTTTTAGATATATTTTTCAGTGATTTTTTTTATGTCTGAATTTTCGGACTGATGGCCGATTTTTTTTTTAATTTTCGGAAAATTTAGAACAGAATCATCCTTGGCAAACAATAAATAAATCGTACATAAAATTGAAGAATATTTTTTATTTTTCTTTTTTTTTTTTTTTTTTTTTAAGGTACAAAAATTGTTTTTTTTTTTCTTTTTTAACCATTTGGAAAAATGGTTATTGTTCTCTGTCAGGGTAGGAAATCAAAAACATATCTGAGGCGTTTTATTGGTTGAATCCGCATTTTATTCGTTTTTTGATTGGTCTATACAGTAATCTGTATTTCCCTTTACTTTCAATAGAGATGGATACTTCTGTTGCCACTATGACAAAAAAGTAATAAAAACTACAAAAAAAAATTAACTCAAAAACAAATTGAGATACAGCTTTCAAACAAATTGCATTTAAAAGTACATTTTTTTTCTCTATACGACGGTGTAAAAAGTAATATTGTGGGATGTTTAGAAATTTAAGAAAGAAATTTCATTTAAAATTGGTCGTCAGATTTCTTGGAAATCTGACGATGGAAAAGCCTTTTCCCGAACAGCCAATGAAGTGCTTGGATAATACGTAAGTTTCAGGAAATCTGACGAGTCGCGGGCGATTTTGTCGCTTGCAATTTTTACATGTAATAACACTATTAATGTTTAATTCAATGGCGTACCAGGGGTGCAGAAAATGTTTCTACTCCGAACATTTCCCCCAATCCACATGAAAATTTCCCCAAAATTTTACGGTATATTACAAGTAAATCCTGTATTACCGTAGATATAGAAAAATTATTTTTCTAATATTTCTCAACTTATGCACGATGTCAGGGCCGATTCTGAGTGAAAAAAAATTTTCTAAAATTTACAGCAAATTTTCTGAATGGTTACAGCAGAATGGGGGGAAGGGGAAGGAATTCAATCCCAGCACTAACTATGTTTATTTCGCGGCCCTTTGACGAAATTCGTATTTTTTAGCAATCTTTAGACGAATTTTGCGTTTTCTAACGATTTTTTGACGAAATTTGCGGTTATTTTGCGATTTTATGACGAATTTTGCGGTTATTTTGCCTTCGTTTTGACGAAATTCGCGGGTTATGTCGTCCTCTTTTGACGACATTCGCGATTGTTTTTCCATTTTTTGATGAAACTCGCGCTTGTTTTGCGATTGTTTGACGAAATTTGCGGTTCTTTCGTGATCTTTTGACAAAATTTGCAGTTTTTTGCGATCTTTTAACGAAATTCGCATTTATTTCACCCTTTTTGACGAAATACGCGGTTGTTTCACTATCTTTTGACAAAATTTGCAGTTGTTTCGCGAACTTTTGACGAAATTTGCGTTTATTTCGCGATCTTTTGACGAAATTTACGAGATTTTTCCCGTTTCTTTGACGAAATTCGCGGTTATTTAGCCTTATTTTGACGAAAATCGCGGCTATTTCGCTTCTTTTGACGAAATTCGTAGTTGTTTTGCGATCTTTTGACGAAATTTGCGGTTTTTTTCGCAATCTTTTGTCAAAATTTGAGGTTGTTTTGCGATCTTTTGTCAAAATTTGCGGTTGTTTCGCGATCTTTTTTTAAAATTTGTGGTTCTTTCGCGATTTTTTGACAAAATTTGCGGTTTTTCGAGATCTTTTGACGAAATGTGCGTTTATTTCGCGATCTTTCGATAACATTTGAGTTCATTTCGTGATCGTTTGACGAAACTTGCGGTTCTTTCGCGATCTTTTGACGAAATTTGCGGTTATTTTGCGATCTTTTGACAAAATTCGCGTTTTTCCGAATTTCTTAGACAACATTCGCGGTATTTTTATGTCCGAATTTTCTGATTGATGACCTATTTTTTAAAAATTTTTGTAACTGAATGGCTTAAATTTTCGGAAAATTCGGAACTGAATCACCCCTGATATACGGTACATATTATTCTGAGATCGATGTTGTGAAGGTCGCCATACGGATCTTTTTATTTGTAATGAAATTTTTCTATCTCAGGGAATTATGGAATTCGTTGTTAAAATTGAAATCAATTGTATATGGTTTCTGCAAAATTTCCCCAGGTGGTTAAAATTTTCCCCGATCCTAGATCGCCGGATCGGACATATTCTGCACCCCTGGCGTACGTAATGTCTGATCAACTCTGTGCGATTTTTTATGCCTTAAATTTTAGTCTTTGAAAAAATCATTTTCCAAATGGTCGTTGTAATTTGTTAAATTGCTTTTTTATTATTTTTTTTTTCTAAAAAAAATTCCGCAAAGTTCCGAAAATTGCGGAAAATTTTCCGCTCTTTGCGTACGTCTATATTATGCAACTCTAGTAGCATGTATAATAAAATGTGAGCTGGCGTGATACAGTCATCAAATCTTTTCTGTAAACATTTATTCTAAATTCGTCAGATTTCAAAAGTGTCAAGAATTCAATGGTTTCATCTACAATAGTAGAGGAATATCTCTGTAGCATATCCAGTGAAATACTGATGGTTTCTACAGACTGATTAGATGTTTCACTTCTTTATATAAAGCAATATTGTTAACACGTTCGCTGCCATCTGCGAGAATACAAGTAGTTGGCAAACTGGGTTTCTTTGCCAGCTATCAGATAACTCGCTATTGATCTTATCAAAATCACCGATTACGAGACTGCCATAGAAAATACCTGCAATGTTTCATATACCAACAACGAGCATACTCGTGTGAATTTATTTGTTGCTAAAAGTAATTTGTCATGTACATAGTACTTAAATAATAAAACAGAAAATAATTTAAAAGTACTAAATTGCAGATATGGTCTTGGCATCTATGAACAGCTGCACCATCTCACCTTTGGCAGCGAACGTGTTAATTATATTCCTTATGTTTGTATCTACTTCTTCTTCATGCTCATCAATAATTTTCAAGAAAACATCCTGGTTTTCCACATACGTCTCCAAGCATTTAATGTTACTGTTCCATCGAATCTCTTTTGGAAGTTGAACCATTACACAACCATAAGAATTTAGAAACCCTTTAGCTACATGATGACTTCTGCAATATTTGGAAATTTTTATAGCCTCTCATAATGAGCCTAATATTTCTTGTTGTGTAAATATCTGTAATTGTCTAAAATTAATTGTACCAACATATAATTAACATTTTCTTTGTGGATTTATTAGATTATGATTAATATGCAGCCATTCTATTTTAATTAAATGATTAATTGAAAAAAAATTATTATTAATAAATAATGTAGGAATATAATTCTATTACATAATAGCAATAATTTTAAATGTCAAACATATGGAAAATCAGAGGATTTTCATTTTGTCCAATTTCTTCCAGAGTCCCGGACTTTTTACAAAAAGTGGACAAAATAGCAACCCTGTGTGAAACTAAATAAACCTTTAAAAATCACATACAAAATTCACGAAAAATGTTCACACACAAACTTCTTTCCTTATTATTATAAACTAGAAAGATAGCCTGTCAAAAATGACGGAATATGAGATATAAAGATATATACAACACACGTGCAAGAGTATGAGTCTTTTTCGCTTGTTCCGCAGTGATAGATGAGAATAACAGATTTTAAAAACGAAACTCATTTATAAAAAACTGTAATACAGTAGAAGACCACTATTGCACACAGCTTCGTTCCAAGTGTTGTGCGGATGTGAGGCTTTTATGGGGCTGTTCAAATATTACGTAAGCATGTTTTTGACTATTTTTGACACCCCCTCCCCCCTTGTCAGCAAAAATAAGCAAATCGCGAACCCCCCTTAATAATTACATAAGAAAATTGGAACCCCCCCCCCCCCTTCTTTAAAAAAAATTAGGACACAATACAAATTATAAAACTCTACTCGACTAATATAACTACTAAATAATAACAAATGCTTGTTTTATTTCTTTACAATTCTATTTAAGAAAATTTCTTAGATCACAATTTTAGAAGAACTTAGCCATTTGAAAAATTTAAATTTGAACATGACAATATCTATTCCGATGCTGACCATGGCTGCTCAAACCATTTTTCCATATCTGTTATGATATTGGTTTCCAGTTTTACTTGATTATCTTCATCGCTTACTATTCGGATGCAATCTTTATCAACTTCATCTTCATTGATCCACTCAACATCTTCCATATCTTCCACGAATTTTACGAAGCGCATAAGTTCATTTGTTCGACGAGCAGCAATTCTCAATGGTCGTATAAGGCAGTCCTTCTCGCTTTTTTCACTCTGTTGAATTTTTTTGTGTCTGTTTGCTGACTTCTGAGATGCATGATATTGGCCACAACTTCCACAAGTTCTTGCGGATAAATGCGTGAATTTTATGGAAGAGCAAAAATAATCATACAGCATCTTTAAAAATCCCTTTTCTGTACTATTCAGATTTCAGGCCAGACGGAGACTTAAATCTATAAATTCCCCCTCTTCACTTGCAATGATGTCATTTGACGATTGTATCATTTTAATTGGAGGAGGAATGAATCGTCCTTTTAATATACGAAATAACCCACTACGTGCAGGAGAGCAGCAATTCTTTTTTTCGCATTTTACAATTTGCAGCAAGTATTGACTTTCTTGTACGAGCTTCGAATACCAATCCAAGTCATAACCAAGAGACTCTGTTTCGCCTGAATCAACATATGTGGCAGTAACGGGATAACTGTCAATGTTTAATGAGTTCCAGATATCTGCGAGAGTTTTACCAGCATATGCTAAGTTATTTTGCTCCATTTCTTCATCAGTAGTGCGACCGTTCTCGTCGAGATGCTAACCATAATGGTTATGAGGGTGTATAAGACAAGACAGTTCTCGACTGAGTGGTGTCATTCGCCTTTCTACTCAATTATATGCACTTCTTCCAGGAGCATTGCACGCTGTGAAAATTCCATCCAAATCATGCTTTTTGAAATGGTTAATAGCAAACGATATAACTTTCTGGTAGCGGGGATTCTTGTCTGGATCTCCATCAACCGTTACTATGATTACAGGTTTGATGAAACCCTCTTCTGTTTTGACTAATTTTTCAAAATCTTTGAGTATTAATAGAGTTTCAAAATCCTGAGCATGAGTATTTGCTGTGGAAGAACTGTGTTTCCCACTTCTTATAGCTATTAACGTTGGACCAGAATAACCTATGTATGGCTTTACTTTGACCTGCCATGCCAGGTGCAATCACAATACCAGCGTAAACACATGGGATAAGTTTGCGGCGTTCAGCGATGACCCAGTCATGATCGCTTAAGGATACGTGATACTCCATATGCATCAGTATCATAGCCTGTTTATTGGCTGCTGTAATTCCAAAGCTACGCGCGCTTTGTCATCATGTGAAAGAAGAAACACTTGCATGGGTCCAAAAATTGAAGCTAAAGTTTCTAAATAATGGATGGATATTACTGCAAATTGGGTATCAATGTGAGATCGGTGATAATCAGCCAAAATCCAAGAAAGTTTTATCGGCACTTTGGTGACATGTCTTCGGCACTCGATGGTTGAGGAATTTTTTGGAAGCAAACGAAGATATGTTCTACTCCTGCTTATTGCAAAACCAACCTTTTTCAGTTTTGCAGTCAAGTCATCGAGAGTTTTGACACTTCGGACTTGTTTCTTCTTTTTGCATCTGCAGCGCTTCCAATAATGGCTATGTCTGCTATTGCTTTAAGTAATAATGGTTGTTTAAACTTGGTCTTCCTACTGATTCCCTCAAAGCTATATTTTTTAATGTCTGTATTATCATGGCAGATTTCTCCAAGCTTTGTTCGTTTGATGGTTCGATGTTTTCTTTGGTATTCAGCATTTTGTCGTTTCCTTTTTAAGGATTGTTTTTCCTTTTTTGAGATCACTGGAAACCTTATTTATCTGTTTTTGAATCTGAGATACATTGGTTTCAATTCAATTGGGTTACATTTCATTTTTAGTAAGGTTCAAAATTTGAAAACAGTTAGAAGATTATCTGCTACAAAACTAACATATTTTTTAATTTTTTTCCCCCATGGATGCATTAATTTTTGAGTTATTTGAAAAGAAAAAATAAGGCTTAGCTTGGCTACGCCATATTTAAAAAGTAATAACTCGTTTTTTGACGTTTTTTTGGTCTTTATTTATTCCCATACTGACCATGTTTTGCCAAGGCTACACGGTCATTTTATCTTATCTATCTTTTTTCCAATTTTCACAAGTAATTATGTAAACTTAAAGTTATGATAAAATATATTTAAAATTTTAAGAACAAATTGATTATAATTACCTTTATAAAATAATCAAGAAAGACTGGTTTCTTTTTGGTTGCCTTACGCAGTTCGTCCTCAATTCTTTTTAGCACCAATACCTCTAGCTCTTTGTCAGTTTTAGAAGACATTTTGTACTGCCGCCACACATCATTAGTTTTACATTGGATATCCTTCAAAGGTTTATCTGATGCAGACTTTTTGAAACTTTCAAAAAGTTTTTTATACAAGATTTCTCGAAATGAAGACATATTTCTGATTTTATTTATTTTAAACACCACTACACTGCAGTACTGAGAGGTAGAGATCTGCACAGGCCGAAATTTCCAGGCCCGGGCCCGGCCCGACTCATAGAGAAAAAAATTCGGCCCGACCCGGAAAAAAAGTTAAAATCTCGGCCCGGCCAGATTGAATTTCTACAAAACATTGATTTTTATGTCGATTTGGTGAAAGATTTGTCTCGTACGAGGAGTTCTGGCCAAAAATATGTCAACTATTTTTTTATGTTTATAATCTTCATTTTTATTATAAGTGGCGCAGGCTGCAACATTTATTTTTTTTTAATCAATCTCTATTTCTTGTATGTAAATGAATCCGTTATCATTAATATCGTTAATCCATATTCCATGTATTGAAGTGCTAAGAATCTGAAAAATGCTATACAATAAAATCTTCTAAAACGAAATTGCATAAAAAAGAAAAAAATCCGTTATAGACAAGTGCCCTTCTTAGCAAGTTTTAAATGTATTATATATCCTATTCTTACGTATTAGTATATTAATTTTGTATGGATCAACACGTTTTTCAGTTTATAACAGGATTTCGTCATAGACAGGTTCCTTCTCACATGTTTTCTTATATTTTCATTTAGCTATATTTTAAAAAGCGTAGAAATCTACTATTCTTTAAAAAGAATAAATTTGAATGCTTAATAGTAAAATAATAGCGATTTAAAAATGTGTACATTTTTTTCAAAATTTTTTGAGTCTGACCTAATTTTACTGACCTTTGAACGGATCAGGCTACGCCGAGACAATGATTTTCATACGGGTTGCGTCAAAACTGGGACTTAAAATTTTGGGCTTGAAGACTTGGAATGAAACCAGTCCCGGCTCTGTACAGAAAAAAATGGGCCCGGCCCGATCCCCCAGGAAAAAAGTAAGCCCCGAACCCGTCCCGTAAAGAGTAGTAACTACGCCCGGCCCGTCCTGAGCCTTCAGAAAAATGTATGGCCCGGGCCCGTCCCGAGTGCCGTGAATGAAAATAGGCCCGAGCCCGGTCCGTGCAGATCTGTACTGAGAGGTTTTCAAAACTCACGAGACACCAGACAGTAGAGCAGTCGGTCACTATGGTTATGGGGTTCAACCACTTGACAGAGGACGGGTGGAAACAAAAAAGATGGAATTTTACTTACGTTTTGGAAGCTTTCCCGGAAAACTCATATTGTCACAATACATCATATCGCATCGGTCCATTCAATTCTATTCTATTCTCACAATTGTAAATAGTAGTAAGTTCTCAGAGATAATAAGCCCTCATGCATCAAACATGAACAGTCACCTCTAGATAAAAGAGATTGTTTATGTTTTCCTTGTGCGGTCAAAATAGCTGACATCAGAACTTCAAGTTTAATATTCTTTTACTATTTCTTTCTTTCAATTTGAAATTTTGTAATTTTTTTTTTTTTTTTTTTTTTTTTTTTTTTTTTACAAGTTAGAGATTCTGAAAATGTCTTACGTAAGCATCATTCAACCCCCCCCCTCCCCCTTGTCAGCAAAAATAAGCAAATCGCTAACCCCCTCCCCCCCCCCCCCCCCTTAGGTGCTTACGTAATATTTGAACGGCCCCTATCGGATTACAGGTCATGTCTATATTATAAAATTAGATATATGGCTTCTTTATGCTAAATAAATTATATAAATATTGAAAAAAAAAAAATGCTTGTGTATATGAAATGAAACAGCGAACAGGTTACCAGAAAATATGTTGCCAATTTTCCTTCTTCTTGACCATTTTACTTGATTAAATTATTCTCCTTCATGAAACCATTTTATATGTCGAAAAGGCACTATAAAATACGCAAATAAAAAATAAAACAGTTTAAAAAATACACAGACAGCATTAAATATGAAACTCGGATATTTTTTTTAATCTATATAAGTCGGAAGAAATACAAAATCAATAGAAAAAGCACTTCTTTTGAGAAAATATTAACTAAAATTAGACTATGATCGAACGTTAATAGTAGAATAAACAGCCTGAGAATAAATGACATACGGTTAGATGGGCTAAGCGAAACCTGAACTTTGTCTCCTCCGAACATTACCCTCATTTCGGAATGGTCTGTTTTTTTGGCAGCATGCCAAGGTTTTAAGACTGGTCAAGCAGTAGTTTTAATTTATCATAAACAGGGTTCCTAAATAGTATTATACTTTCGAAAACATAAAAAATAGCCAATATTTTCGATATCCAGTACTTTTGATATTGCCTTCGGCAATGTACTCCCGAGCAAGCTACTACCTCTTCTGTCTTGGAACAAGCAAATCTTGAATTATTGCATTTTTTATTTCGAGAAAGATTAAATTTTCAGCTTTGTTATAAGAACTGATTTGACATTATTCCAATTCAAGTTTAATCACGGCAATTGCGAAAATTACCGGAGAGTTTTTTCTGTTTAAAAAAAAGTCAAAAAATCGCCTCAAAGCATGAACCCCCCCCCCCCCCCCCCCCCGCTAAAAATCGCATTAAAAACTCGGAAAAGATTAAAAAACCACAGGGAACGAAATTAACTAATTGGGTAAAAGATTTAAACCGGATTCCTTTTAGGAATGTTAAAAAAAAAAAAATCACCGCAAAATACGAAAAAACCCTCTTAAAATAACGTTAAAAATTGAAAAATCACCGTAAGAATCTCAAAAAACACTTTATTGAAAAGAAACAAAGTTTACTGGATAAAATATTTGAAATCTGATTCTTTTTTAGTAATTTGAAAAAATTGCCACGAAATGCGAAAAAATTCGCATAAAAAATTAATTGAAAAATTCCAGAAATTGTCTTCGATATGCATGAGTTCAGGCATACAGGACCTGTCAATCTTATGGCTGTGCAGGCTGCATTGTTTTTTCAGAATTCAGCGCACACGCACATACGCACACGCAGAGACAGACAGGCACCTATCTTTATTATTATAGTCACATCATGATACTATAATTTTTATCATCTTGATAAAATTTAGTGTATATCACCGGAGGGACCCAAGAAATTTTGCAGGAAAGTATATATAAATAATTATTATAATACTATAAATAATTATAATATTCATTAATACTGTAGTTTCTGGCCTGTAATCCGTAAGTCAAACAATTATGTTCGGACCCAGAAACTTGTTAAATCGCAATAAATATTTAACTTCAATAATGAAATAAAATTTCTGGGTCAAAACATGATTGTTTGATCCGCGGATTATAGGCCGGAAATTATGCATATTAATAAATATTATAATTATTTATAATAATAATTATTATTATTATTTATATAGACTTTCCTCCAAAATTTCTTAGGTCCCTCCGGTGATCTCTAAGAAGTCATGGAGTCACATTCTGAAAAACTTTTGTGCATATGTACTGGTGTACTGCATGTATTACTGAGATTTATCATACGGCAAAATTTCATCTACAAAACTTTGACTGAGATCATTTTAGATCTCATGCAGTGTTCCCCTGTGCCTATAGAAGTTTCTAGCATGATTAAAGGCCTTTTTTAATCTTTATAAGAAGTTAGAGTGCCAAAAGGTTTTACACTTGTGACCACACTTAGCAGTGGCATAGCTAAGGAGAGGGGGATGTGGGGGGGCAGTCCGCCCCGCATATAAGGTGACACCCAATATTTATTTGCAAAAAAATATATATAATCTTATAAGATTTTGGAAAAGAATTCTGATGCAAAATGAAATTTCTCTTGCATCACGCAACAGAGTTAATTTTCTTTTCTCGAAGAATCTTGGAAAATTTTACTCAGAATGGGGTGTATAAATTAGATATGCACCAATGAACAAAAATCCTACCTATTCAACGAGTGGGTAGCAAAAACAAACTTCAAAAGAAAGAATTTTCCTTTACATATAGGCACCGCATTGACTTATGCAGACTATGGGAAGAGTGATGACTCGCCCCTGTGGTTTCTTATATGGGAGGACAAAAATTAAATATGGAATGGTATGAAAATTTCCTTACTATTGTTGCCTTGGGTTCTTTTGCCCCTTTTCTCAAAAGAGGTTGCACCCACAGACAATATAATCTATATTAGTCTGTGACTGCACCATTGAATTCAAGAAAAGCATATACTTTACATTGTAAACTAGTAGACCTCATCCTCACAATCATTGTAATATTCAACCATCAGGAGAAGGTGGCAGTGGTGTATGAGTCACGTGTGGTCAGAAAAGTTATTTCAGCAATTTAGTGAACGGAGGAGTCGGAAGAGAACTTTTCAACAATGCACTATGATTTAGGATTACCTTATTTGGCTAGTTATTGCCTTTCGATGTGGAATAGAAATAAAATAATGTGTGTGTATGTGTCATGCTTACAGGCATTATTTACACTAATCTGAATGTTCTGTTTGTGGGTTGTGTAGTAAATAATCATAAAAAAAAAGATGGAACAAGAAATCTGTCTAAAATAATATTAAGTTTATTTCAGAAAAATTAAAATGCCCTAGTTTTTGGAGACTGGGCATAAATAGGTTAACTGGCGTGTTGTGAAATTACTTTTTTCACAAAAACAGGACCCTGCAAAAAAATAACTGAACAGACCTTCCTAAAAATTTACTGGTTTCCCAAATAGAATGCGGCAAACAGTGCATTTCTACTGCTTTCCATTTTCATTTATTTAATTTTTTAAATGAACCCATCATTTTTAGAACACCCTGTATATGATATTTTAGTAGTACAGTATGGGACCTTTTATCCGGAATGCTCCGAAAACCAGAATGCAAAATAATAACAGGAAAATAATTTGTTTCATTTTAAAAATATAAAAACTAAAGACTTATTTTACGTTGAGCATGGAGTACAGCAGACAGATTTACACTCATCCATGGATGATACAATTTGTGGTCATCTGCAATATTTTTTTATGATGTGAATGAGCATGAAGTTGAAGACTTAAATTTCCAAGGAGAAGAAATTATTACAGATCTGCTGGACTAAGCTAAAGACTAATCTTTGGACTAATCTTTCATGTTCAGAAGTTCAATTGACAATTGTTGGATCAAGAGTCTGTTGAAGATTGTCTAATTGCTGATGACGATACTCCTGTAAGTCATCAGATGATTGGCAGTGAGGTTTGTGGCATAATCAGGGGTGTAATGGAGGGTGTATGGTGGTATACGCTGTATACCTTCTGGATTTTTTTAAGGAACTCAGTATACCCTCTGTTTTTCAAAAAAGCTATAGTATATACTACACTGTAGGGTATACCCTCCGCCTTGAGCGTATACCCTCTGCTTAGAGCGTATGCCCTCTGCTTTTAGGTAGCGTTCTTTACAAAAAAGCTACCTATTGCAGCCGTTCGGAGGAAAGCGATTTCAAAAAATTTTGGTATATTTTCATGGATCATGACCCCCAGACCCCGAAACCACCCTCCGATCAAAATTTATATATATATATATATATATATATATATATATATATGACCTATGTCACACTGTAACTCCCGTAATTATGAACCGATTTCGATGTAATTCGGTGTGTACATAGTACATACCAATGTCTCGACCGAGTTCGTTAGCCAGCTTCATCCGCCATTTTGCTTCAAAATGGCGACCATTTAAAATTTAAAAAATAAATTAAAACTTGAAATGTGGTACCAAAAAATTAAAAATGGAAACATATTTTTTTCTTATGTATTTGACCTTTATACAAAGTTTCGGGAGCAGTTTTAGTTTCGTCTATATCTTAAAAAATGGCTGAGTTATAGCATTTTGAATTTCTAGCGTGGCTGACATTTTGAAACGTCCTGAATTTTGTCACGCGATAAAAGGCGTATTTATGAACCGATTTGGATGTAATTCGGTGTGTACATTGTACATACCAATCTCTCGACCGAGTTCGTTGGCCAGCTTCATCCGCCATTTTGTTTCAAAATGGCGGCCATTTAAAATGTTTTTAAAAATTTTAAATTTGAAATGTGGTACCAAAAAATTGAAAATGGAAAAATATTTTTTTCTTATGTATTTGACCTTTATACAAAGATTTTGGAGCAGTTTTTGTTTCGTCTATATCTTAAAAAATGGCTGAGTTATAGCATTTTGAATTTCTAGCGTGGCTGACATTTTGAAACGTCCTGAATTTTGTCACGCGATAAAAGGCGTATTTATGAACCGATTTGGATGTAACTTCGTTTATACATAGTACATACCAATGTCTCGACCGGGTTCGTTGGCCAGCTTCACCCGCCATCTTGTTTAAAAATGGCGGCCATTTAAATTTTTAAGAAAAATTTAAATTTGAAATGTGGTACCAAAAATTGAAAATTGAAAAAATATTTTCTTCTTATGTGTTTGAACTTGATAAAAAGATTCGGGAGCAATTTTTGTTTCGTCTATATCTTAAGAAATGGCTGAGTTATAGCATTTTGAATTTCTAGCGTGGCTGACATTTTGAAACGTCTCACGTCACATTTTTCTCACGTAATAACAGGCGTATTTATGAACCGACTTGGATGTACCTTGGTGTGTACATAGTACATACAAATATCTCGACCGAGTTCGTTGGCCAGCTTCATCCGCCATCTTGTTTCAAAATGGCGGCCATTTAAAAAAATTAAAAAATAAAAAAAATTAAATGAGATACCAAAAAATTGGAAAATGAAAAAGATTTTTTTGTATGTGTTTGACCTTAATACAAAGATTCCGGAACAGTTTTTCTTTCGTCTATATCTAAAAAAAAATGGCTGAGTAATAGCATTTTGAATTTCTCTTGTGGCTGACATTTTAAAACGACCCGATTTTTGTCACGCGATAACAGGCGTATTTATGAACCTATTTAGATTTAACTTGGTCTGTACATAGTACATACCAATGTCTCGACCGAGTTCGTTGGCCAGCTTCATTCGCCATCTTGTTTCAAAAGGGTTGCCATTTAAAAAAAAATTAAATTTAGAATTCAAAATGAGGTATTAAAAAATTGGAAAATGAAAAAGATTTTTTTTATGTGTTTGGCCTTGATACAAAGATTCCGGAGCAGTTTTTGTTTCTGAAAATTTGTTCTTTTGTTGATATCTTAAAAAATGGTTGATTTATAGCATTTTGAATTTCTAGCATGGCTAACATTTTGAAACGATCTTGTATTTGTCACGCGATAACACACGTATTCGCCTATTTCGATGTAAGAAGGCATGTGGATAGTATACACCAACACCTCGACCAAGTTCGGTGGCCAGATTCATCAGCCATCTTGCTTCAAAATGGCGGCCATTAAATTAAAAAATATATATATATATTTAAAGTGAGGTGCAAAAAAATTAGAAATTGAAAAAGGTTTCTTTCTTAAGTATTTGATCTTGATATAAGGATTCAGGAGCATTTTTTGTTTGTCTTTACCTTAAAAAATGGCTCAGATATAGCAGTTTCAATTTCTATTGTGGGTGACATTTTGAAAAATCTGATTTTTTGCATGCGACAGCACTCCTATATATTAACCGATTCCGATGTGAGTGAGCATGTGCACAGCAATTACTAAGGTCTCGACCAAGTTCACTGCTTAGCCTCATCCACCATGTTGTCTTAAAATGACAGGCACTTTAAGAAATTGCCGAATTTGGCAGCCAAATATAAGTTACTTTAAAGAAAAGCAGCTTGGATAAAGCTGACTAATTTCGCGAAATTCTCTTTCATTATATTGATAAAAATTAGTATTGAATCTCCTATATTCGGTTTCCACTAAATTGAGCTTCGTGTGTTTGCATGATATAAGTTGGCTTTTTTTAAATAAGGATTATGAAAGCTACCTCTTCCTCCCGGCACTGGCCGGAAGGACTTTTTTATGACTACACCACTGGACATAATGACAAATGATATGTCTAATGGAAGTGATGATGATGACCAGCAGAATGAAGTAGATAAAAAAAGTTTCATATGAGCTACTGATTTTTTTAACTGAACAACTGTTTTATGGAATGCAACAAAGAAGCTACTTCCATGAACAGCAAATCATGTCACTATACAGGAGCGATTAGTGCAAGAAACACTATAAGCAACCAATCTTTATAAAAATGTTCTAAAAATCCAAATGAAAGGATTCTGCTCGCAAATCTTATATGTTAATGTAAATTTTTTTTTATTTGAATTTGTTTTTTTTATTTTGTGTAAATATTTAAGTTATTAAATTAACAAATTTGTAATTATGTATTAACATGAATTAATTCATATTTATACATCTCATAGCGTTATTTTGTACTATTATTAATGCTTATAGTAAAGTGTTTCGAATTACGGAAAATCCTCTTATCCAGAATATCTCAGGCCCGAGCATTCTGGATAACTGATCCTATACTGTAGGACGCTATTTATACTTTTCTAAATTTATTTGGATGTAGGACTAGTACATATAAAAACTATGCTGTGATATTTTGCTTTTGAGTCTCATTAAATTATTCGAAAAAAAAAATTTCAAAGATTTTTTCCAAAATAATTAATTTTTATTTATTTATTTTCAGAACATGGCTGCATCACTCTCTGACGATGAGTTTCAGCGAATGCAAGCTCAGCTCCTGGAATTAAGAACAAAGAATTATACATTAGGTGAAAAGAATTTAAAAATTCAATCTGAACTTTTGCAGAACAATCAATTATTGGAAGATTTACGCAAAGAACTAAGTAAATGCCAGAAAATTATTTCACGCAGCAAAAATGCTAAAGAGATTGAACAACTTGTGCAGGAAAATGAAGCTCTTCAGCAAAAGTTGCAAATGCAAGAGGATGAATTCCGGTTGCAAAATGAAACGTTAATGAAAGAGGTGTCGGCTCTTGTTTCACAAAATGAAGAACTTCAGAAGAATCTTGAACTGTCCAAAGCACATCATTTTACTTCAGCCACTTCAGAGAATCAGAATGATCTTATTAAACTTGAGGCTGAAAATGCCGCTCTAAGAAAATTGTTAACTAGTGATAAAAATAATGGAAATGAGGACTCAGTCAACAGTATATCTAAGACAAACGTAACAGACTTTGAATTGAAATTGGAAACGGTTCTTGAAGAAAAACGTTTATTGCATATAAATATTTCCAAGCTAGAAAATGAATTTGGAGAACAAATATTAAAATTAAAATCTGAAAATGAAAAATTAAATGAAAAACTTAAGAAAAAACAAGAAAGTTTCTTGAAATTACAGGAAGAAAAAGAAGACTTGTATAATTCTTCTAAGTTAGGATTGGAAAACCTAAAAACATCTAAGGAGGCTGAAATACAACAGCTGAAAGAGCAGATATATAATATGCAGTCTAACCTTAAAAGTGCATTGGAATTAAATGATGGCTACAGTAAGGATTCTGTAGCAACTGTTGAAATAGATGGAGATAAGGCTACATTTGAATGTTCTCTGAATGAAACGAAAATATCCCTGGTTCAGATTCAAGAAAAAATGCAACTGTTATCAAAACAATTACAAGAATCAGTAGAAAAGGTTAAAAATTTAGAGGAAATTAATGAAGCACTAAGTAGTAGAGTTCAAGATTTAGAAAAGCAAAATAGTGATTTGACTTCTAAATTGGCTGAGAAAAACGAACTTGCTGAAAGTAGGAAAAATTTAATGGATGAAATGAATAATCATTTACTTGAAACAACAAATAAGCACTCGAGAGAAATTGAAAACCTTACACGTCAGTTAGCTGATGAACAAGAAAAACTTCAGAAATTATATGATAAAGAAAAAGAAACAGAAATTGAACTTTTAGAATCAAGGAGTGAAGTACAATCACTGAAAGAAGAAGTTGAAAGATTAAGATCTCTTCGAGGTGATGCAAATACTAAATTGAAAGAGGCTGCTGTCAAGTTTGAAACTGCTGTTGCTGAATATGAAAATAAATTATCTAAAAAAGATGAAGAGTGTGAGGAGTTAATGAAAAAGTCACAGGAAGAGTTTGAATCTAAATTGCAGGATGTCACTATTCAGTTAGAAGTTTCGAAAGTAAAATGTGAAGAATATGAAGAAGAAGTAAAAAAACTTCAACAAGCTGCTAAAGATTTTGTCGATGAAATAAAAATACAAGAAAAGAAAGGTGTTTCAATGGTAAAAGATCTTAAAAGACAGTTGCAAGTAGAAAGAAATAGAGCTGAAAAACTACAAGAACGTCTGCAAGAAGTTTTAAATGAACAAAATCGTTCTGTTGAAGAAATTCTTCAGACCTCTGTTGCTGATAAACCTAAAGGTGATGCAAGCAGCATTAGTTCCTGGAGTTATGTGTCAGGATATACTGCTGATAAGGAGAATAAGGAAAATTTGCCTAGTGATACTTCTTCAGGTGGTCATGAATCACCAAATAGAGTTTCGCCTGTTTTATTAGAAAGTGAAACAAGTAGTCTCTTAACAAAAGTTGCACAACTTCAGCAAAAAAATTGGACACTTGAAGAAAAGGTAAATCATTTGGAAATGAGTAATGAAGCTCTTGTTGATGATGTTTTAAAGAAAACAGCTTTGATTCAGTTTTATTGTATGGAAGGCCGATCTGATCCTCATGCAACAGTTGCTCAAGATAAGCTGACAATAAAAAGAATTGTAGATTTTATTAAAGATAGAGGGGACGAAAATCTGAAGGAAATTAATAGACGTATGCAAAGAATGTTAGAAGAAACACTCACCAAAAACATGCATTTGCAGAAAGACATAGAAACTTTATCCAATGAAGTATCTCGCTTGTCTAAACTTGTCAGTTCACCTGTTGAAAATGGTATTCAAAGTGCTGTGTTTGTAGATGGTGTTTAATGTTTAATTTATACACATAAAGGTTAATCACTTTGAACGATTATTACCTATAATCTCAGTATTTTCACACGTTTTTTTAGAAACAACAATTTAAAATTGTAGTGTTTCATTTTAGTTTTACTTCAAACTAAATTTTATTTTATAAATATATTACACTCTCATTGTTTTATAATTTTAAAAATTTATTTATTTTGTATTTTAAAATTTGTATAAAATGAGGTTTAAGTTTTTGTTATTGGTAATGTATATTACTTTATATGTTGTTATATGCCTAGGGCTGTTCAATAATGTGCTTCGATAAATAAAAAATCCCCTATATATTTTGTTTCTTATTCTTCTCTCATCTTTGATCATATTATTTTAAAGGTATTTTTGTGGGGGGAAGGGGGGGGGTTATTTTATCTCAGTTGTGTAAATTAAATTTATTTTATACTAGTAATTTTAGTAATTGTGCTAAATAATGGAGAGAAAAGTAAAGAAAGAGGCCATGTATGATTAAGTTTTATACCTCCTCCCCTTCATTAAAATTAGCCTATAATCAAACTAAATAAAAGAAAATCAAAATAGTATGTGTAAGAATGTGTATAAATCAGTGTGAGTTTATATTAACATTTAAAGGAACTAAATGCATTTATGTGTTTTGCCTAAATTACTCTCTGAAGCTTCATTATAAAAAATTGGCAACAACTGTAGCTGCTCATATAAATAAGTTTATTTAATGCAAATCATAAATATGCTATAATAATAAATATATATAAATATACCATATAGTGTCTTCTTTTAAAACAATCAGTTATTAAGCGAAATTGATTGCCCATGATTTTTCTTTAAAATATTGTTTAAAAAACTATATATCTATATTATAAAGACAAGCATGTCCATGCATAATGCTGAATACACCAAATGATTAAAATTTTACTGCAATTCTTAAAAATTTCTAAACATTGCATGTTTTAAATTTTTACACCGTCGAATAGGGAAAAAAATATACTTTAAAATGAAATTTGTTTGAGTTAATTATTATTATTTTCTTTTTTTAGAAAATCTATGTATATCACGTGCAAACGATTACGTAAGATAAATCTGACTGTACTTAATAAAAATAGCGGCATTTGTTTCCTACTTACATGGCATAATGAAATTAAAACGTTCATCAGTCAATGAATAAAACAATAAAATATAAATGTAAGCGTCTGATCAAACTATGCATTTTTTTAAAATAGTGATCTTTGGCGATTTCTTCTGTTGGTAACTCCCAACTCGAGGCTGATACAGAACTATTGCTTTTAATACATTTCAAAACTTTATTTAAAATAATTACTATTTGTCATATGATTTTTGGTATTGTTAGTGTGTATTCTAAAAAAATATTAAATGTAAAAAATCTAATATAGTTATCAATTTGAATAAATGATTTAAATCTATATTCTGTAACCTAGGAATCCTGGGTATATCACCTTGTATTAATAAACGAAGGTTTCTGTGTGTGTGTCTGATTATTTATCTGTTGGTGATACTAGGGAAATCTATCTCGCATAAAGATCTGCAAATTTGCTTCCGTATTAAACGGGACAATTCGCATATTTCCCTGATTTTCCAATTTCTCCGACAAAAAGCGATCAAGTTCTTTTCGGCCCCATATAGTAACTTTTGTCCTCTTTTCAATAGGTTTTTTTTTTTTTTTTTTTTTTTCAGAATTCGTACAATGATTTTTGAATTTATTGTGATTTTTTATTTTAACATCCATTTTTGCCAAAAATGAGAAGTTTATTTTTTTTTTATCAATCAGTATCTATTTGATACATCAACCACCAGAGGCGTTGCTATTGTGGGGGGGGGGAGGGCTCCGCCTCCAATATAGGTGAACTTGGAAAATTTAAGCTTAGATTTGGGAAAGTCTAGATTGTTTTTGAACACTTTTTCTTTTTTTAAATAAAAAGTAAAAAAAAAAAATTATTATTTTTTATTGTTTTGCTGACTACCTTTCTGAGTTCTGTAGCAGTAAACTAGTAAAATTTTCAAAAGAAATGCAAAAAGCAGCCAGACTCAATTTGCAATTGTGTTTTTCTGTGCTGCGAAAATGTCCTATATGTCTACCAGACCTGAATTTCCCCACTTCAGTACATCAGCAGTGTCCCTAATCTATTTGCTCCAAAAATTTGTTCCTTTCTCAAAAGTATCAAAATATCATTAAGCTATTTTCATATGAAGTACGATTATGACTCGTACATAATAGAAGACAAAACTTTTATTAAATGAACCAATAATTATAATTTTTCTGTTTTTAGTTTCAGTATTTTTCTTTGGAAAGAATTTTTCTTTATGTATAAGTATCATTATCATTAAATACACATTGTGCATATAATTTTAGTTGGAAGCAATTTGTTTCAAATTGGGAAATTTTTGAATTACAAGTTAGGAAATTTTTTAATCCCCCCCCCCCCCCAAAAAAAAAAATTGTAGCTACGCCCCTGTCAACCACCCAATCTTATACAGGGTTCCTACGAGTCAGGGAATTTGAAAATTTAGGCAAAAAGCCAGAGAAATGTCAGGGAATTTTTTAAATATTTGAAAGGGTCAGGGAATTTTTTATATACTACTTCCCTCAGAATTTATATTATCATTGTAAATGAAGAAATTTTGAATTAATTATTCATCCAATCTAAAATTTTTATATCAAATTTATGCAAATTATATAACAGTATGAAAAATAATTAAAAAATCGGAAATTCATACAGCAAATACTTTTTTCTAGCATTTATCTAAATTAAAGTCCATTGCGAAGGGTTTTACAATAATATATAAGCCGAATTTTTACTCAGAAAGGTCAGGGAAATTTTTGAATAAAGTCAGGGAATTTTTTAAAAAGAATTGTGTAGGAACCCTTTTATATTTTAGACGTCCTTGTTTGCAGCGGACTTATATTAACCATTTAAATATATATATATATATGAAGGATTTAAAAAAAAAAAAAACTGTTAAAGAAAGTAAGGTCATCAAAATTTTTATGAAACAGAATGAAGAAAAAGATGAAAAAGTTCCAACATTAGTTTCCTTTAGTAACCTTTTTATCACCAAAAACTCCTCCTACGAAGACACGTGAGAACTTGTCGTCAGGAGCTGGGAAAGAGGTTTGTTTGGAAAGGCCGACCAACATAGTAGATATATTTAAAATAGAAATGGTAAGGTAATATTAAGTATGTTTAGGTATATTGTTAATGTTTGGCAGGCATTTTAGTACATTCATAAACACGTTCTCCTTTTACTCTAATAGTTCATTATAAAAATCAGTAATTCTTATAACTGCTTATCTAACCAAATTTAGTAAATAAATAAAATAAAATGCTATGTTTAATATATTTGCTTAAACAACAACAATAAATATGTCATTGGAACTAGAATAGTTTTGATTCTTTTTTAAAGTAACTTTTAATTCTGAAAATTTTTCTTGGAAAAATTAAGAATTCTTATTCTGAATATTATTATAAATTTTTACTTAAAAATTCTTACAAATGCATTTTTCACCATCAATGCTTTATTCCTTATATATATATAAAAAAAATAATAATAATTAACCTATAACACAATTGCAAGCTCTTGAAAAATTTCGGAGCCGAACAAAGAAGAAAACATTTGGTATCGTTCTTTCAAAAGGGAGAGACTATGTAAATAAGTAATGAAATTTTCATTATTTCTTGTGTAAGAAAAAAATTATTACCTTTAGTGTTGAAAATAAATTTTTGTTATATTTTCCTTTTATAGTCTTAAAATGAAAGGGGAAAACATGTCCTTATTTCATTTCAGAATGCTATGAAGAAATAGTACTTTTCTGTATTATGTTTTTCTACTTTTTTTGTAATAAATTGCATCCAACTGGAATTTTTCGCTAATTTACATTGCACATGATTAGCATGGATAATTTTGTGAGTCATTGTGATATAAAAAGTTATATTAAGGGGTAATAATAAAGTAACAATATTTACAATGGCCTGAAAAATCACTGGTTTTTTTTTATTTATTTTAGAGAAATACTATGGGGCGCTGCCCCCTACGAGCTACGCTCGCCAACCCCCGTTCAGACACCGCAGACTCTAAAAGCACGCTAATTTGATCGGCTTTAAAAGGGTTTCGGAAGATTGAATTATAAGTTAAAAAACAGTGGCGATCTCCCTATAAACAGGTTTCCATTCATTTCTCTTTCATTGGGCAATTTTAAGGCCAAATCAGCTGCTGTTAAAAGATACAATGGCTGTTTCCGTCTTTCATTAAATAAGATCAGTTAAACATTTCAAAATAAACTAATATAAAATGAATTAAATAAACAGTCTTTGTCTCCCGATATTTTTTAGCAAAGCGAAAAGAAAGTTTTTTTAAAAAAAATAAGACACTTTAAATGAATCGTTTTTAATCTGACGTAATTTTCACCAAACTTTTCTTTCTCTTTTTTAATATTCACGTGAAAATACTTTTGTTAGAAATGAAATACAGTGGAACCTGCTAAAGTGACCACCTTGATAAAGTGGCCACCTGGCTGAAGTGACTGCTTTTGCAAAATTTTACTCGTGCTCATATAAAATAATGTGATAATTGCTCGGTAATGTGACCATCTGTCTATAGTGTAAAGGGACCAGATAGCCTGTCATTGTCAATGTTATTTGAACCTGTAAAATGTGACCATTTTTTCTGCATGCCGAAAATTTTCAAACTAAAAGACTCAAGGGACCATTTTCTGAAATTTTTATTTTCATCCATAAGAAAGTTCAAGAATTTATCTCCTATAGTGACCTCCTGCCTAATGTACAAAGTGACCAGTTTGTCCTTTATTGTAATAATATTTGTACCCGTCTAAGGTGACCTTCTCTTCCCATTTTTCTCTAATGAGGAAATGTTTCCCCCACGCATATTGACAGATCGTAGGATAGGAACGCTTTCGCCTGCTACTCATTGGCTAACTAAGTCACGTGTTAGTACTACGAGGGTGTATCAATAAGTTTTTGCCCTCACATAGACATAATTGAGTGAAATTGCTTCATTTTATGACTTCTTTTCTATATAGTCAGTGTGCACAGTAACACATTTGTACAACCGGTATTTCAGAGAGAGGAGGGACGATGTATTCCAGGAGGCGCGATAGTAGACCCAAAGAGGGCATTTTTCTAATTTTTACCGACCCCCACATGTGACATATTGTTGGAAAGGCCTGTGACCACTTATTCAAACTATGCACATCCCGAGCCCCTTCCCCTCAAATTTGCCCTTCGGAAGGCACTTTTCTAAGGACATCATTCATGCCCCGGGGCACAAATTTGAGGGGAGGGCATAACATGAATAAGTGATCACAGGCCTTTCCAACAATATGTCACATGTGAGGTCGGCAAAAGTTAGAAAAATGATCCCCTTTAGGTCTTCTATCGCGCCTCCTGGAATACATCCTCCCTCCTCTCTTTGAAATACCGTTTGCAGAAATGTGTTACTGTGCACGGTGACTATATAGAAAAGGACTTATAAAATGCAGCAATTTCATAAATTTTACTCGATTATTTCTATGTGAGAACAAAAACTTATTGATACACCCTCGTACGTTTATCTGAGGAGACGACTTTACGATTGTTCGGGTTTATTTTAAAAAGAGTTCCTTTGTCATATATTCTCAGAAATTCTAAAAATAAACCTACACATGTTTTTTCATTGTACTGCTTGTAAGATTTGTAACATTTAACATTAAGTTTTAATTGTATGACTTATAGTTTTCTTATTGCAGTGGTAGCTTTTTCAAGCTTTTATTTTTAATGCAGTTATCTTTCTTCTTAAAGTATGGAGAATAAAGAATCTAAATCTAAAAAATCTAAACAGTATAAAGAGTTGTGTTTAAAAGATAAAATTGAAGGTATTAAATTTTCTAAAAAAATAGTCAAAGAGTAAGCAGCTGAAAATTTTCAAATCAGTAAAACTTGTGTGAGCAATATTTTTAAAAGAAAATCAGAATAGCTACAAAGATTTGAAGAAAATGCAAAGGAGTCTAGGAGTCTGCAAATTCGAAAAACCTAATATTTAAAGTAAATCAAGCAACTGTTGAATGGTTTTAAAAAATGCAGGGGATGAATGCTCGAGTTTCTGGACCTCTGCTACAAGAAGCAGCTTTAGAGTTTTTAAAAAAAAAAAACTCAATGTAGAAAATTTTATTGCTTCTAACGGCTGGTTAGAACCTTTCAAGAAAAGAAATAACATTTCTCAGAAAATTTTGTGTGGAGAATCTCATGACGTTGATATGGAAACAGTAGATTCCTTTAAAAGAAGGATTTCTGATTTGCTGGAGAATTACAAGAAAGAAGACATATTTAACGCTGATGAATGTGGTTTGTTTTATTGGGCAATGCCAAATAAAACATTAACAATGGCTGGAGATAAATGGAAAGATTTCTAAAGAGATAATTACCATTTTGCTTGCTTGCAATTCAACAGGACAAAAACTAAAACCTCTTGTGATAGGAAAAGCCAGAAAAATACGCTGTTTCCAAAAGGTTAACATCAAGAATTTACCAGTCTCGTGGTATGGAAATAAAAAATCCTGCATGACATCCTGTATTTTTACTGAATGCGTTACACAATTAAACAAGCAGATGAATCAAAGGAAGAAAAAGATTCTATTGTTTATAGATAAGTATCCAACCCATCGAAGAAATTTGTCGTTTTCAAATGTGAAAGTAAAACTTCTACCACCACATTAGCATTTACAGCTGCTAGATCAAGGAATAATTCAAGCTCCATTATAGAAAGTTCTTGCTCCAGGCTATAATTTACAGAGCAGAAGAATAAAAATCAGCAAATGAAATTGCGTTATGTATAAACGTCTTCGATGCCATAATGTGGGTTAAGATTAATGGAATTTGGTACGTCAAAGTACAGTTTCAAAATGCTTTGAAAAATCTGTCTTTACGCAACAAATTTCTGAAGATATCAGTTATCCACAGTCTTAGAAATCAATTGCCTTTTGAATATGAACCAGTGAATGCTTAATTATTCCTGAATTTTGACAATGATATCCCAACATGCAATGCTTCCGTTGATCAAGAAATTTTGAAGCACGAAATTTGCGATATGTTTAAAAATGAAAAAGAAAATGAAGAAGATTGGGTTAGTGAAGACGGAAGTTGAAATAGAAGAAAATGATTAAATTTCTGACGCAGAAATGTTAAAGATGTGCAAAAAATGAAAACGTATGCCCTAAATAACTGACCAGGAATGCTGGATTTATTGAGGAAACTTGAAGGCGTGACTGAAAACATAATTCTTGAAAAGAAGTGTGTTTTAAGCAATGAAAAATTTCTGACTTTTTTTGCTGTAAATGAAACTTTATAAAAGTTTGTATATTTTTTTAATGAATAGTTTATTACTGCCAGTTATAGAAACGTTATTATTATACAATTACAATAAAAATAAAAATGCGTATTAATTACAGCGTACCTTGTCCTTATGTGTTTTAAATCAATCACTGAGGAAGTTCTTCAACTGAATTCAAAAGAAATAAAATGAATTTTAAGTTAATTATCTTCTATGTAGTATATTTTAAATTAGCAGTTCAGTTATTACATTTGTTAATTAATCAATTCATTACTTAATATAGTGTATTTTTCCGTATATATATTTTATTTTGTTTTATTTTTTGAGAGCACAAAAAAATTTAACGTGCTATTTTTAGACACTTCATAAAGTGACCACCTCTATATGGGGCATTCTCACAATCTTTTGACTTTTGGGGGGGGGGGGGAATCTGACAAAATTAAACTTGTTAAAATAACATTTTAATCTGATAGACGAATGTCTTAATGATTCAAAATAAAGAAGAAAATGGTCAGCAGCGAAAAAATTTTTATTTAACTGAGGTTTAAGTTAAAATTGCGAGTTTAATTTTCCTTACCATTTTACCCCTATAACTTTTTATTTTCTTCTAAATTTTTATTTATAATGAATTTGCATAGTACCCACAGGACATTCAAATAAGAAATAATAACAATGTAGTACTTTTAATACAGAATTTACATATAACATTATCGTAAAGGGGTGTTAAAGAAGGGACGGCAAGGTAAAAAAAGGGGGATGGTATTGGAAAAAAGGGACGAAATGGTAAAAAAAGGGACGGTAAGGAAAATTACCACCTATTTTTAGGAAAATCATGTTAAGACTAAGTGATAGCCACAATGCTCATTGATTTTTAGAAACAGATGTTAACATTGGATTAAATTAATTTTTTTTTTTAATTTACCTCGAAAAGTGCAGGAATAAACCTTGGGGACGGTGAGACTACCAATAAAGCCACTATGCTTGAAATTGATATTTAAATGCTGATTTAAATTCTACAGTAAATTTCCTGCCAAAGAATTTTAGACATTATTTCTCTAGCATACTTCTGCATGAGAAAAAACTTGAAAAAAATTCTGTGGTTGCATCTGAAATGATTTTCTGTATAATTTTAGAAGAGGGATGGTAAGGAATCTAAAATCCAGGGACAGAGTTTTAAAAATAATAGCAACCCTAAAAATGTGTGCAGGTTAATTTTTAGCTACATATTTATATAAAACAATAGTTCAGTTTCAGAAAAAAAATTACATCGAATTATTTTTATTGAAACAATTTTATCCAGACAGCTCCAAACTTAAAAATCAGCATTAGGCACACGGGACGGTATAGGAGTTTTCCAGGTGTTTGGGCCCCCAACATCGTCCAAAACTTATTTATCTCGTTAATATTGTCGTGCAGTCATGCAATGGGATGTTCCCCAGTATATGAAATTTAAAAAAAAACCCCACAAAAATGTGTATTAAAATAAAAATTGTTATTCAGGAACATAAAAGTCAAAAGATTTTGAGAATGTCCCATATAGTGATCATTTTAGCCGGTCCCGATGGTGGTCACTTTAGGCAGGTTCCACTGTATTATGATCATCTTAAAATATCAAATAAATGTATCGCGCAATTTTTAAATTTAAACTGTTTTGCAATATTATTTTTTGTTAATTTTACGTAATAAGTGTAATGTGACGTAATTTCTCCTATTTAAGACTTCTAACGCATGTTAATGAATTTATTATTTTACAATATCCTTTCTTTTTTTAAAATTCACGTGTAAATATAGTTTTTATGACGTAATTTTCAATAAGTTCCTGCTTTTTATACGTAATTATTTAATTCTAATTTGAAAGTTTTTTTTTCTGTTTATAATAGTCACGTGTAAATAAATTTTTAATTTGAAGCAAACATGTTTGCGCTGTTTATACAGTTGACAACAGTTTAAATTAATGCCATTATCTAAAATATGTAAAAAATATCTCTCGAAATGCTGAAAATTTGAATTAAAATAGATATAAAACCTCAAAAAATAAGTGAAATTAAAAAACAAAATGCAGTCTGCACACCGGGAAATTCTGACGCATAAAATGATCTAAAAATAATTAAATTCCCATGTACAGTTTTTGCTCCTATAAAACTTTTTTAATGGAACGATTTTGTCCAACTTTAACATTAAATATCTCTTAAAATAATTCTTCGATTTGAAAACGGTCCGCATCAGCGTGTTTATCAAACATTTCTCTATAATACCACCGATTTTCATACTTTTGAATGCAATATTTTGTTTAATATTAACGAAAAAAGACCTCCGGTCACAAAAAATTCAAAACCGGCGACGGTGACAGCGGTAGTTACCTTTTTTTAGAATAGAGAGATACATTGGAATGATAATTGGTTTGGAGGTTATATCAATCTTCGACATATATACATTTTAGAGAAATATATATTGGAATGATAATTGGTTTGGAGGTTATATCAATCTTTGATATACAGGGTGATTCATAAAAGATGGGCAGAACTTTAAGGGGTTATAGTACACTTAAAGACAAATAATATTAAATAGGAGACTAAGGGTCCCAGACGTATTCCCAAGGAGATAGGGGGCATTAAAGTTTAGGGTCCGAAATTTCAAATGATTATAAAACATGGAAAAATTGGTCGATTCGTTTGCGGTTTTTGCAAAAAATTTTCTTTATGCCAGTATTTTCTTGAAATAAAATTTTAAAGTTCAATTTCAAAAAATGCCGATAGGGGGCGCTTTAGACTTTGGAGTAACAAACAACTATTTTTTAACGTTATTTTTTGTATTTCTTTAAATGATTTCGAAAGCTTAGACTTAAACTTAAATTTTGATCTAAAAATCTGAGTCCTAACGAGTAGTTAAGTAGCGTAAACTGAAATTTGAAACCCTTCTCCCCCCAGAACAAAAATCAGTTATTCCCGATCTTTGTGTCGTAGATTAGGCTCTAACTACTGCCGCGTTTTGCTAAAATTATTCTTTATGTCAGTATTTTCTTGAAAATAAATTTTAAAGAAAATTTTCAAAAAATTCCGATAGAGGGCGCTTTAGACTTTGGAGTAACGAACAACTATTTTATACCGTTATTTTTTGTGTCTCATTAAATGCTTTCTAAAGCTTAGACTTAAATTTTCAGCCCAAAATCTGAATCGTTAGACGTGGTTAAGTTTCTGGGGAGAGGGGTTTGAAATTTCTACTCCTGAGCACAGTTCAGTTTACCATGTTCACACATTGTGTGCTGTGATACGAGGTAAAAAGACACAAATTAGGATTATGTTACCAAAGCATATTTATTAACATGTAATTACAATAAATGTTCAAAATTGTGACCACCAGAGGTTATGCACGCAGAACAACGGCGAAGAATGGAACGGCGAACATTCGCGAAAACATCAGGCTTTTCGAGCACTTCCCCTACAGCGGCGGAAAGTCTGGCGACCAGTTCCTCGGGGGATTCAATGGGTGTCTCATACATAAGAGCCTTCAATCGTCCCCAAAAAAAGAAATCGAGGGGTGAAAGATCTGGCGAGCGAGCAGGCCAAGCAACAGGACCACCTCGACCAATCCATCTGTTCGGAAATGTGATGTCCAAATAGTTGCGGACGTCTCGTACGTAATGGGCTGGCGCTCCATCGTGCTGGAACCACATGACCCGCCGGATGCGTGGAGGAACAACGTTTAACAGGTCTGGCAGCACATGTTGCAGAAATGTGAGGTATGTTTTACCGTTGAGGCGTTCAGGAAGAAGGTACGGTCCGATTAGGTGGTCTCCGAGGATTCCTGCCCAAACATTGATGGAAAAGCGTCTCTGATGAGCATGTGGATTGATATCCGCCCATACATGTGCATTGTGTGTGTTAAATGTACCTTCACGTGTGAAGGTACATTCATCGGTGAAAAGCACAGTTCGTCCAAAATGTGGATTTAGCGCGTTCTGCTGCAGAAACCAGCGGGCGAATTCAATACGATTTGGATAATCCCCTGGAGACAGTTTCTGGACTCGTTGCACATGAAACGGGAGCAAATGTTCATCCTTCAGTACCCTCCAAGTCATGGACTGTGAGGTATCCACCTGCCTAGCCACTGTTCGTGTACTTGTACTTGGCTGCGCCGCTACTACATCCAGAATGGCTTCTGCAACAACTACTGATTCGTCCTTTTTTGCACGACCTGCATTCGACCGGGAAGCGAGAAATGATCCCGTCTCACACAACTGTCTGTGCAAGCGCTCGAAAGTTTTGCGGTTAGGCAACCGCCTGTTGGGAAATCGCTCTCCGTACATTCGTTGTGCCTCTGCACCATTTCCATCTGCCGCTCCGTAAATTAAATGCATCTCAGCCTTTTCCTTATTCGTGAAGGGCACCATCTTCCGATTCATTACTACAGCGACTTACACTTGACTCACCGTTCAGTGGTTTTTATGCCTGAATCGTGTCGAAATTTTGCATACGTGTTCTTCTTCTTCCCCATTTGACATTTGCATACTTTCTGTTTCCTTCTTCACCCGGTGACTAGCGTCAGGAATGGAGCTTTAACGTTTGCATGAGCGACGTTTCCAACTGTGCCAGTGCCTTTATGAGTGAATTCCGACTATGCAGTCCTTGACGAAAGTTGTATTTTTGCCTCGTATCACAGCACAGAATCGTTGGGCATGGTTAAGTAGTGCAAACTGAACTATGTTCAGAAGTTGAAATTTGAACCCCCTCCCCTCGCTACTGAACCACGCTCAGCGATTCAGATTTTGAGCTGAAAATTTAAGTTTAAGTCTAAGCTTTAGAAAGCATTTAATGAGACACAAAAATAACGGTATAAAATAGTTGTTCGTTACTCCAAAGTCTAAAGCGCCCTCTATCGGAATTTTTTGAAATTTTTCTTTAAAATTTATTTTCAAGAAAATACTGACATAAAGAATAATTTTAGCAAAACGCGGCAGTAGTTAGAGCCTAATCTACGATACAAAGATCGGGAATAACTGATTTTTGTTCTGGGGGGAGAAGGGTTTCAAATTTCAAATTTCAGTTTATGCTACTTAACTACTCGTTAGGACTCAGATTTTTAGATCAAAATTTAAGTTTAAGTCTAAGCTTTCGAAATCATTTAAAAAAATACAAAAAATAACGTTAAAAAATAGTTGTTTGTTACTCCAAAGTCTAAAGCGCCCCCTATCGGCATTTTTTGAAATTGAACTTTAAAATTTTATTTCAAGAAAATACTGGCATAAAGAAAATTTTTTGCAAAAACGGCAAACGAATCGACCAATTTTTCCATGTTTTATAATCATTTGAAATTTCGGACCCTAAACTTTAATGCCCCCTATCTCCTTGGGAATACGTCTGGGACCCTTAGTCTCCTATTTAATATTATTTGTCTTTAAGTGTACTATAACCCCTTAAAGTTCTGCCCATCTTTTATGAATCACCCTGTATATACCGGGTGTCCTAAAAAGGACTGACTGATTTTAAAATTCAATAACTTGCAAACGGTGACAGATATTTAAAAAATTCTTGCAGGAGCGTTATGTATGATGTTAAGAGTTTTTTTTAACTGTGATTCTCGAATTTAATTCGAATTACAAACAATAGATGGCGCTGCGAGCAATATGCGCTAAATCCAGGCTCGATTTTTGGTAATTCGGGACCCACTCAATACATTTTAATCTCCTTTTTTGGCATGGAAGAAGAGAAAGGCAAAAAAATCCAGCTTGAATTTAGCGCCTATTGCTTGCAGCGCCATCTGTTGTTTTAATTCGAACTAAATTCGAGAAACATGATAATAAAACTCCTGGCATCATATATAACCCTCCCACAAGAATTTTTTAAATATCTGTCACCGTTTGCGAGTTATTGAATTTTAATATCAGTCAGTCCTTTTTAGGGCACCCGGTATCTATAATAATAAGGAAAGAAGCGCGCTGGGTGCAGGGCTACGAAATTTGGCAAGTAGGTACTCTATATCTGAAACTATGCACTCGAAGTAGAGATCTGTATGGCCCAGGCTCCGGCCGATTTTCATTCACCGCACTCGGGCCGGACCATACTTTTTTCTGAAGGTCTGGGCCGGGCCTAACTTATTTTTTCTGTACAGAGCCGAGACTGATGGTTTCATTCCTAGTCTTCACGGCCCAAAATTTTCAGTCCTAGTTTTGACGCAGCCCGTATGAAAGTCATTGTTTCAGCGTGGCCTGGTCCATTCAAAAGTGAGTAAAATTAGGCCTGACCCAAAAATTTTTGAAAAAAAAATGCATACATTTTTAAATCGCCAATATTTTACACTTAAACATTAAAATTTATTCTTTTTAAAGAATAGTAGATTTCTACGCTTATTAAAATATATTAAAACGTGTGAAAAAGAACCTGACTATGCCGAAACTCTGTTTTAAACTGAAAAACGTGTTGATTGATGCAAAATTAATATAATACGTATAAGAAAAGAATATATAATACATTTACACTTGCTAAGAAGGGAACTTGTCTATAACGCATTTTTTTTTTTCTTTTCTATGCAATTCCGTCTTAGTACACCATTTTTCAGATTTTTAACACTTCAAAACATGGAATAAGAATTAACAACATTAATGATAACTGAAACACTTACATACAAGAAATAGAGATTCATTAAAAAAATAAATATCGCAGCCTGCGGCACTTCTATAAAAATAAAGATTATAAACATGAAAATAATGTTAAGATAAATATTTTTAGTCAGAACTCAAATTTTTAACTATATCGACGTAAAAATCAATGTTTTGTAGAAATTCACTCAGGTCGGGCCGGTCTCGGGCAACACCCCCTATAGTCATAGGTAGTCATGACAATAGGAGGTGTTGACTACTATAGGGGGTGTTGGCTCGGGCTGCGATTTTAACTTTTTTCCGGGGCCGGACTGAATTTTTTGTTCTATGAGTCAGGTCGGGACTGGAAATTTCGGCCCGTGCAGCGAACTCGTGCATCACCTCGAAGCCCGATTTTGGATTTTTTTTTAAACTTTCTATGCGATTTTTGGCGTTTTTAGGTCGTTTGTAATTATATAAATACGTAGCACCTATAGTCGTCATCTGGTCCGTCAGTCTGCATATAACAGCTCAAAAACTACCCAACGGAATGGTTTGAAGCCCCACCAGTGGCCGAGAGGTTCTGCTCTCGAAGCTGGTAGACGGGAGTTGCTGGTTTCGAACCCAACCGCGCCCGTCGGCCTAATCGTTCGGAGTTTCCGTGGTTTTCTTCGAACCTTGGATTTCCAAGCATTAATACGGATTAGGTTCCCTTAGAAAGACCACCACGAAGGGCACTCCCCCCCAGGTGAGACCAAAAAACATTTTTTTTCAAAAATTGCTCAAAAGCTAAAATAACTTGTCAGATTATAAATAAGCACTTAAGGTACAGAAACTAATGGTTTATCAAAGATCTTTTCTAAAGATTTTGCTATTCCAACATTCTCAAGATGAGACATTTCACATTAATGAGTATATTTTGGCTAATTTTAAAAAAGTTGAGGAACAATTATATTAGTTGCTTCTCAACTGTGTGCAAAAGGATCAAATGAAAACTCGTCCCCCTCAGGGCTAGAATTTTCGAGCTGAATTTTCCCCTGTTGCCAGTGGCGTAGCCAGGATTTCGTTTCGGTGTGTGTGTGTGTGTGGAAGTGGTGTGTGTGTGTGTGGGGGGGGGGGGGGGGTCCAGAATTTTTCCTTCACTTTATACATATAGTAAAACCTGTCAAGATAAATCGCAAATGTTGGTGAAATGTCCCGTTTTACACGGTTTTTCGTGTTATCAGGTCTAATTATATAGTATTTTTTTCGATAGCACTATGGAACATTTCCGTTACTTGCAGGTTTCATTTTTACAACTTTTGTGTTTTATATAAATATACCGGGTGTCCCAAAAAGGACTGACTGATTTTAAAATTCAGTAACTTGCAAACGGTGACAGATATTTAAAAAATTCTTGCAGGGGGGTTATGCATAAGGTCAAAAGTTTTTTTACAGTGATTTTCAATTTTAGTTCGAATTACAAACAATAGATGGCGCTGCGATCAATAGATGCTGAATTCAGGCTCGATTTTTGGTACTTCGTGGCCCGGATAATACATTTCCATCTCCTTTTTCAGCATGGAACAAGAGAAAGGACTAGAAATCGAGCCTGTATTTAGCGACTATAGCTTACAGCGCCATCTATTGTTTGTAATTCGAACTAAAATCGAAAATCACTGTAATAAAACTTTTGACCTTATGCATAAACCTCCTGCAAGAATTTTTTAAATATCTGTCACCGTTTGCAAGTTATTGAATTTTAAAATCAGTCAGTCCTTTTTGGGACACCCGGTACTTATTTAATGTTATATGAATATTAAAACCTGTCAAAATAGTAATTATCTATAACAGAATCCTGTCTTAAACAGAAGCATTTCATAATCTTAATATGAATTGCAATACAATTAAACTTGCTAAAAACCTATCTGAAAGTGGATTTTCACCGCTCTTTAGTGAAACACTGTAAAACCTGTGAAAGCGAATCTTTCTATAATGCAATGCTGTCTCAAACGGAAGAGTTTCAGTATTCCGACGACACGAATAATAGATCTTATTGAGGTGATGTCTTAGAAGTATAATTAATTACACTTCTTTAAATGGAAGCTTGTCAAAAATGGAGCTTTTTTCCAGTCCTTTGTGATCACGTCTTGACAGGATTGACTGTGTGTGTACAACAGAAGTATTTCGAGTAACTTTAAGAATTTAGGTATATCCTTTTTTAATTTCTTAATTGCAAAAAAAAAGCATGGATAGAAAAAAAAAGAAAGATAAAACTGCATAATTGCAGCTAATATTACATTGGATTGAAATTACATTAATATTTAACAGTGAAAAAGATTTTACAAACACTATATGATGTAAAAAACCGAGTGCATACTGAAGAGTTAAATTTATTTAAATCATTTCATTTTACATAACAACATTTGCCTAGAAAAAAGTTAGGGTCAAGTGGTTAAGTTTAAAACAGCAATTTCCATGTTTAATTTCTTTCCATTGAATTAAGAACTTGTGCTGTAATAGATATTGGATAATGATTTCATATAAGTGTCAATCGCGTGAGCCGTTAATTCCCCATGAGAATTTTTCAGATAAGGTTTTAATCTTTAAGAAATAGATCTTGCAATTTCAGCTACAGAAACTAGTAATGTAAGAAGCACAGCACACGCATCAAGTATAGTTCATGCTTGAAAAAATAGTTGTGAAAAAATAGTTGTGAAAAAATAGTTGTAAGTAGTAGGAAAAGGACAGTTCTGGCTCAGGAGGCGGGACCGTGCGCAGTCCGCAGGTCCCGCCTCCGGCGCCGCACCCCCTTCGATCCCCCACCCAGTACCGCACCCTCCGACACCGCCTCTGCTGCCTCCTCCTCTAGCACTGCCCCCTAGCGGGAAAATGGCGTTTTTAGAGTATTTTCCTAATATAACATGAGAGTTGAACATTAGATCGACTAGATTATCATACTATAAGATGAAGATTAAATTTATATTTGAATTTTGAACAACCTTTACCTTAATGAGTATTATTAATTAAGCAAAACAATGGAAAATAACAATTTTTAAGGAAAAAAGCTGATTTCTGTAGATTTTCTTTCAATTGCAAGATCAGTATATCAACTTAAATGGGGAAAGTTAAACATATATTTGAATTTTGAATGATTAACATCTTAATGAGCATTATTAATTAAGCAAAATAACAAAAATATCAATTTTTATTGGAAAAAAGAAGATTTCTTAGGATTTTTTTCTACTATAATATCAGAATATCAACTTAAAAGATAAAAGTGAATCATATATATTTAATTTTGAACAACCTTTACCTTAATGAGTATTATTAATTAGGCAAAACAATGGAAAATATCAAATTTTAAGGAAAAAAGCTGATTTCAGTCGATTTTTTTTTCAACTATAAGACGATGATTAAACTTTTATTTGAATTTCGAATAATCAACACCTTAATGAGTATTATTAATTAAGCAAAACTATAGAAAA
Source organism: Maratus speciosus (assembly GCA_963932465.1). Lineage (NCBI taxonomy): Eukaryota > Metazoa > Arthropoda > Arachnida > Araneae > Salticidae > Maratus > Maratus speciosus. Next base: position 235,240,619 of record OZ010788.1, read on the forward strand.
TAACAATTTTTAAGGAAAAAAGCTGGTTTCAGTAATTTTTTTTTCAACTATAAGACGATGGTTAAACTTTTATTTGAATTTCGAATAATCAACACCTTAATGAGTATTATTAATTAAACAAAATAAAGATAAATATCAATTTTTAGTCAAAAAAGCAGATTTCTTTAGATTTTTTTTTTCAACTATAAAATTAGAATATCAGCTTAAAGGGGAAATTTAAACATATATTTTAGTTTTTGAATGAATATTAATAATTAAACAAAGCAATGGAAAATATTGATTTTTTTTTTTTAATGGAAAAGATGAATTTAAACGAATTTCATTAACTTTTGCACTAGTTAGGGATTTCTTATACTTTTAGACACTAGTAATGCAGAATTCTACCCCTTAGACGACCTACACCTCAAGAAATACTCATTACTAAACAAAATAAATTAATTTTTAGTCTAATCCTTAACTGAAAATTTTTACAGTTTAAAAAATATTTTCATGAATGTACATATAAAAATACGAGTTTTCAATCTAATTTTCATAATTTTATCACATTCGACTAGATTTTACCACATCCGAACTTAATTTTTTACACACAAACATTATTTAATCAAATTCAATACTTTGATTCAATGGAATTCAATGATTTTTCAATTATTTAAACCAATTCTTACATTTTTTATTATCATTAACGTCTCGAGTTCTATTACAAAACGTTTGTGTATCCTACTTGAAGATAAACATACCTCCTCCTTTAACATTTGAGGGGGAAAAAAAAAGAATGACCCTTCGTCACCCCTGGTGAAGGAACAATGCACCATTCTAGCATGTTTACCAAAAGTACCTTCAACTATTTCTTAAGTATTTTTCAACTATGAAGGTATGATATCAATTTATAAGAGTAGAATTAAACATTTATTTTAGTTTCTAACAACAAAACCTTAATAAGTATCATTAATTAAACAAAAAGAAATATCAATTTTCAAGAAAAAGATGAATTTTTAGGCAAATTTTCAACTTTGAAACACATTTGTTTATATATTGCTACAAGATACTAATTTTATAGTTAAACTTTAGCTTTGTTTAAAAGCTTGATTACATTTATATGGTGTTCATATATATATATATATATATATATATATATGTGTGTGTGTGTGTGTGTGTGTGTTTATTTATTTTTTTATTTATCCACGTGTTTACAACATTTTGAGATCTTGTAACCAATAGTAAAAATTTCTTTTCTCATGCTCGAAACTGAAAAGCACTTTTTACGGCTTCAAACATTTGACATATTAAAACTACAGGGTGGCTACTAAATACTGATACACTTCAAAAAATAAGAATTAATTTTAATCGTTTGGTAAAATAATTTATTTCTGTATTTCAGCGTTTGGCAATTTTCTATTAGTGCAGACGATTTTTGTAAAAATCAAATATTTAGAATTATTTTTAAAATGGAAGCTAAAAGAATGATGATTAAACAGCTCTTTGATCGCGGGCTTTCCGCAGGTCAAATATTTAAGCAATTGAAATGCCTTGGTTTTAATAGATTATTTATATATAGAACTATAAATCGATTATTGGATACTAATAGCTGTAAAGATCGACCTAGGTCTGGTCGCCCACGATCAGTTCGCACAAAAGAGCGCATCAAAAGAATTCGTGAAAAGATACGAAGAAATCCACAACGCTCTGCAAATAAAATGGCTGCAGAAGAGAACGTGAGTCGCAGAACTATGCAAGTTATTATAAATGAAGACCTGGGTTTTCGTCCTTATCGGAAAAGAAAAGTTCAAGGTTTGACTGATGCCCAAAAGATAAAAAGATTACAAAGATGCAAGAAATTGCTGAAGCGGCACGGTAAGAAAAATATTGACAGAATGATATTTTCTGATGAGAAGCTATTTTGCACTGAACAGTGTTATAATGCTAAAAATGATGTCGTATATTCAGCAACGTTTGAGGATATACCTGAAACTCTCCGAACTGTTAAACGCTTTCAGAACAAGAATTCTGTTATGGTTTGGGCTGCAGTGTCAAACAATGGGAAATTGCCTTTGAAATTCATAGATAAAGGGGTAAAAATCAATGCGGAATATTACAAACAGAACATATTGGCTGCACATTTATTGCCACATGCTGACAGGTTGTATCCAAAAAAGAATTGGATATTTCAGCAAGATTCTGCACCTTCACACCGAGCTAAATCAACACAAGCTTGGCTCCAGGTCAATTGTCCGAATTTTATCATGCACGAAGATTGGCCACCTTCTTCACCGGATCTAAATCCTTTAGATTATTGTGTCTGGGGGATTTTAGAGGCTAAAGTAAATAGCAAACAACACAGAAGTTTGGACTCTCTCAAAGCTTCCATATTGCGTGAATGGGACAAATTACCTCTTAAAATGATTCGTGCCGCCCTCGGACAATGGCATAAGAGATTATCTTTGGTAATTGATAAAGATGGCGGTCGATTTGAGTGAATATGTTTACAGGTAAACTTTCATGTATGATGTTCATCATATTAGTGTAATTATTTTTTTCTATTTTATATTTGTAAAATAAAATGTCTAAATATTTGTATCAGTATTTAGTAGCCACCCTGTAGTCTGCGTTATTCTGCTCATATTATTAATCAATTTATTACATGTTTCACTCAACACTTCAAAGATTTCTGAATTATCAGACATCGTGTTGTTTAAAATATGAATATTATCTTTAGGTAAATCTTACTTAAATATGTAAATGATTTTTTTTTAAATATAAAAATAGTACAATTCATACACAAAAGATTTCTCATAGCCATTCACAAGTTTTTAACATTTTGCAAAAATAAATGTTTTTAATGAAAAAAAAAAAATCTATCAATTATTTAAGTTAATTTTGATAAAAGTGTGTTAAAAAAAACTAAATATACTCTTAAATATGGATTTAAAAAAAAAAAACCTTTTGTTTTTTAAAATATATTTAAAAATTTTATCCAAATTTCGCATTTACAACTTTTTTAAAATCCTATAAATTATTTATTAATTTAATTCAATAAGTATTGTACAAGAAATTCACTCTTCCTTACGTTGAACGCAAGGCCTTGGCTGAAAATCTTTACTAGTTGATTTTAGCAGCTCTACTTGTGACGAAAACAGCGTTTGTAGTGTGGGAGTAGTCTAAATTCATACTTCGCCTTGTTTATACCTAAGCGTTGTGCGATTTAGCGCTGACCGTGAAATGACCCAGTTAAATTGGTGCAGAGATCATCCGCATTAAAGTGCCACGGACTGGAGCCGAATTCTCTTTACCGGATCAATCCTGATTTTGTTTGGAGAATTATTACAGACGTATTAGCATATGGAAGAAAAAAACACACGCAATAATGCTGCAAACATCCGTGAAAGGCACCGATACAAAGACTTAGAATCATGGTATGGGCGGTATCGTTTTGAATGGCCGCACTGACCTTGACCTACACATTTTTACCAGTGCAACTGTGAATACTGAAATATATGGAAATGAGGTTCTTCACCCTCATGTCGCTGTTTAAGGGTGCAATCGGAAGATTTGGGATTTTATGCTTATTAATGATCTACCCTCCCGCCCTTCACGGAACTCCAAAGTGCCCCTTCCAGAGCTGCAGGAATCCCACTCGGAAAAAAATGTCTGGATTCAACATTAGCCCAGTGGTAGGGGAGCAAAAAAAAGGCCGAATTCGGAATTAATTAGGGGAAAGCTGGAAATTGTTTTAATCCCTTCTGTTTAGGTCTAGAATGAATATGCTATGTTTCCCCCCCTCGTACTATGTGAGCGTTAGGAAATATGTATAGAATTATAGTCAAAAAACACGTTTTTTTGCATACCATAACAATATCTCAAAACAGCTAACTCTGTCAAAAACATTGTCAACACAAATGTTGTAGAGCTTAAAATTCGAAGTAAAATGAGTACCTACACTCAATACGTATGTTGAATATTAAGGTCACAATTCTACTTCAAAGTTTTAGACCCATCATCAGGGCGATGACCTCAGAATTAATTAGGAGAAAACTGGAAATTGTTTTAATCCCTTCAATTTAGGTCTAAAATGAACGTACTATGTTTTCTTCCTCGTACTTGGGTGAATGTTAGAAAAAATATGTACATATTTATTTTCGAAAAACACGTTTTTTTTAGTTTCCTTAACAATATCTCAAAACAGCTAACTCTATGAAAAACATTGTCAATACAAATGTTGTAGAGCTTAAAATTTTGAATAAAATGAGTACCATCATTAATATTTTTGTTCAACATTAAGGTCGCAATTCTATTTCAAAATTTTGCCTTAATCGCTAATGAATAGCTTGAAGCCAGGAGAGACCAAGTTAACTTAACAATATCTCAAAATAGCTAACTCTATCAAAAACATTGTTAGTACAAAAGTTATAGAGCCTAAAATTCTGAGTAAAATGAGTACCTACACTTAATATTTTTGTTCAATATTAAGGCCGCAATTTGAGATATTGTTAAGTTAACTTGGTCTCTCCTGACTTCAAGTTCTTGATTTGAAAAATTTTGAAATAGAATTGCGACCTTAATGTTGAACAAAAATATTAATGATGGTACTCATTTTATTCAGAATTTTGAGCTCTACAACATTTGTATTGACAATGTTTTTTATAGAGTTAGCCGTTTTGAGATATTGTTAAGGAAACTAAAAAAACGTGTTTTTCGAAAATAAATACAGTAAACTCTGTCTAAGGCGGAACCGGTCGGGACTGAGAAAATTTTCCGCGGTAGACAATATTCCGGCTTATGCAAAAGAGCTCCACCTCCCCTCCAAAAAAATGTGCAAATCGTACATTTTTTTACGTTCGTAACTTTTAGTAATGTTCTTTAAAATGAAATTTTTAATGAAATTAGATTGTTATTAAATCTATTGTTTTTAATAATTTCGAAACACATTATTTGAACACAAAAATAAATATTACCAATACAAAATTGCTCTAATTCTGAAATTTAATGAAAATCATTTAATTTAATAAATAAAATTACATATTTTATATTTCGAATGGTAGTTTAAAAAATCAAAAATTAATCCTTTATCGATGTTTGTTTTTTCTTTCGGTTTACCATGCATTCTACACTAACGCGTAAGTCTTTTATTATCGGTATTATTATTTTTTATTTTTCCGAACAAGAAAAATAATTTCGAGGTACCTAATTCTTCTCAAGACGCCCTGTTTGAATTGCACCGCTCTCTTAAACGTTTTCAGAAGCGTGGTCATCCTCATTTCCTTTCCCAAGACAGCAGTTAATCTTTTCAGCCGGCATTTCTGAGCAAAGTTTGACAATTCATTTAACAGCATCGAAAACACTGGTGTTTTTTGTCTAGTTGGTGGCTGAAGAACAATCACCAAAAGACGCAATAATCGACCGCAACTGTTATCTTTTGTAGTAGGTTTCAGCAATTTAATAACTCATTGATCCATTGGTTGTGTCGCCGCAGTAAGTATCTGCCGGAAGAAATTGTAAATTTACATTCAACAGTTTGACCTCGGCATGACAAGGTACATTATCGAGGAACAAATTTTATTTTTTAGTTTCTTCAATTATTTGTCTATTGAACTCCTTCAGCCAGCCCTCCATTAAAACAATCGACAACCAGTATTTTTTCTGAGATCTCCAAATTACAGGCAATTTAACAATATTTACATTCTTGAAACATAACGTCGTTTTCAATTTCCCAATCACTAACTTTTTTTTATAAATTTCCCCTCCAAATTCGCAAAAAGCAAAACAGTAACACACTCGTTGGTGGTTTTACCTCAGCGGCATTAGCTTCATCTTTTTACAAGGGACTTATTTGGCACACAAGATAAAATAGTACAGTCTCATCGCAATGATTATGTCCTTCTCTTGATATCTTTCAATCAGTAGATGAAAGTTTCCTTTCCATTCCCGAATTTCATGCTGTGGGACATATTTCGGGTGTCAGCAAGCATGCTTCATATGGCAAAGTTGTGTAGATTATGGAAACACATTAACCATTCACTGGAAGCTTTAAAATCCAGTTTACCTATTTTTTTCGCAATATAGTCCAGATGTGAGCAAAATTTTCACTCTAGCAATCGAAAAACATTCAACAGTTAAGGCATTAATGTCTCCATCTTTCACAGTACGTTTCCTCTTTCTGTTGGATGTTTTCAACTCTTTCTTTTTAAGCATCATAAATTTGAGTTTTACCATAATTAAACCCAATACAAAGATCTGCCACAGAATAATTATTATTTTTTTTAATTTGGTAACTTCGACTTTATCCTGCAGCGATGGAATATTGGGTTTAGATTTCGAAGCCACTTTTACGATGCACTTACTAATATCTTTAGACAAGATAAAACGACGAAGAACAAATAACCCGTGCGGCGTGCAATAATCGAGTTTTCCGAACACGCGATTTATTGGAATGAAGCATTTGTCAATCGAATAGCGTTTTATAAACAGGTTGGATCTTGAGTTGTAATAAACTGCTCGACGATGACGATCTTTCATTGATTGTCCTGACTCGTAAATCGTTTGAAAACTGAAATTCTGAAAGTCTTTACAGATAAATGAGAAATGCTATTCAATTTCTTAGTACTGCTGTAATACCTGCAAGTTTGAAGTTTACACTTAAACACACATACACACAGACAAAACAACTTCGGGAATGAGACAGTAAGCTATCACTTCGAATTTGAGTACAACCTTAAAGCATAAATATTGTACTTTAGAAAATACTTATTTTCATAAATATGCATCCTTCTAATAATAATAATATTTACATGCACATTTATATAGGAAAAAAGATTATTTCATATTTTAAATGAAAGAATTCCTTAAAATTTAAACAGTTTCTAGTTATTTAAATTAACCTTTTAAAACTATTACGGAATTTAATTAAAATTCTCGGCATTGAGTATATGACGTATGTATATCAGCTTTAAAATTTAATAAACGGAGTGCTTTTCATGTTTAAAATGTCCCTTTTCCGCCTTACGCAAAATTTTGGTTTTGGTGGGACCTTAAAAACATTTCCGTTTCTGCGTAACACAGATTCCGGCGTATGCAACAAGAATTTATGTTTTTTCTATGGGTTCGCCGGGACTTGAACAACTTTCCGCGGTAGACAAATGTCCGGCTTGCACAGAATCCGCCTTAGACAGAATTTACTGTATGTACATATTTTCTAACATTCACCCAAGTACGAGGAAGAAAACATAGTACGTTCATTTTAGACCTAAACTGAAGGGATTAAAACAATTTCCAGTTTTCTCCTAATTAATTCTGAGGTCATACCCCTGATGATGGGTCTAAAACTTTAAAGTAGAATTGTGACCTTAATATTCAACATATGTATTGAGTGTAGGTACTCATATTACTCAGAATTTTAAGCTCTACAACATTTGTACTGACAACGTTTTTGACAGAGTTAGCTGTTTTGAGATATTGTTATGGTATGCAAAAAAACGTGTTTTTTTACTATAATTCTATACATATTTCCTAACGCTCACCTAGTACGAGAGGGAAAACATAGCATATTCATTCTAGACCTAAACAAAAGGGATTAAAACAATTTCCAGCTTTCCCCTAATTAATTCCGAATTCAACCCCCTAACCACAGGGCTACATTACATTTGACCCCAATTACTATTTATAAACGCCCAGTTTAACATTGCTTCAAGAAATTTCATGGTGGCAATAAGAGTTTTGTATACGGAGAAGGTCTTGGGTGGCATTTTGTCTTTAACAATGAGAAATCGAAAGCATAAATTGAAGCTAATCCACGTACCAAAATTCGGAACTTACTGGAGAACTTGAAGAATGCTCTAAAACTGTTTCGAATCGTCTAAAATAAATTGGTTGGGAAATACAATAACAGAAACATGCATCTACAAATCCTAATACTTCCAAATAAGAGCTAATCCATCACAAATAAATTTGTTACAAAAATGTAATTTCCTTAAAGACGACCAGATATTGGAAACAATTATTAGATCAAGTATGGTTTACAAAATGTCGGAACATGAAATATAGAAACCCAAAAGAATTATGGCTGCTTTAGACAATATTGTAACAAAACTATTTTTTCCAGCATAAACTTCATTAGATGCGTGTGTTTTTTACATTACTAGTTTCTGTAGCTGAAACTGTTCTTAAAGATTAAAACCTTATCTAAAAAACTCCCATGGGGAATTAAAGACTCATGCGATTGACACTTACACTATTTGGCCATTAATGACCGGCAACTTTCAATTTTAGACATTTTGTCGAATATTTAAAAATATAATTCCCAGATTCTTCTGGAATTTTAGGATTAAAAAGAACAGGTTTGACTTCATATTTATCAACGGCGATTTGATAAGGAGGACAATTAGGGGGGGGGGGGGGGCAACAAAAAATTATAGAAAAAAATAATACTTGGGATCACCCTGTAAAATAAAATGCACTAAATGATCTATCGCTTCAGCATAAACATAGGCAGGCATTGTACAATAAGGTGTGTCCCAACGAAATAAAGCCACCGTAATTGTGTGCCGTAACTGGGCACGAAACAAACAAATAAGATTTAAACAAATATATTAACCTTTAACTGGTGTCACAGAAATTGCCACATAACTAGTGTGAAACCGCTCCATCGATGGATGAATAAAAGGCGCGATTAATTCATAGGATGGTGTTTTTGTACTAAACTTTTTGCACAGGAGTGTTATAATTAAAATTCACCTATTCAAAAGTCTCTGGTGATAGTACTAAAGTTCCAAACGGAACAAAATTTCGGTAGTGTTTGTAGTTAAACTGAAAATCGCAAGTTAAACTATAAAAAAATGAAAAAAATCGCATGTCTGAGAGACCGGTAACATCAGTTAAAGGTTAAGAAAGTCTATATAGAAATCATGGAAGACGGTAGTATTCCGAGTGACGCAGCCTTAAGCCTAAAATCGTATCGTATCGTATCGTAGAATTCGTAGATGGCGGAACTCATATATACAGCTAACTCGACATCAAAGAAAACGCGAAAAGCCACCTTTTAATAACTCAGCAGATATAGGTCTTATTGTTCTGAATTTTCTAGAACAGTCTTATATCTGCAGTCTAATCGTATACTGAAATTTTTACATTTCTACGTGCAGTATATTTTGAGATCTAAATAGCCATTTTTAAAGTGAAAACGTTGGTATGATATCGAGGAAGTTCCTAATTTGAAAATCTCGAAAACGGTTCTAACGATTATCTGTAAATTGATACATAATATAAATTTTGATTAAGGCGAGGTGAATAACACTTTTCTTTTTTCTGGGAAAACTCTCGTTCGTTAAATAATTCGATTTTTTTTCTCTCGAAAATGACACGGGCGATTTTTTAAAAATCAAATAAATATGTTTCAGATGAACCAAATAACAATTTACTTGTTTCCAGCAAGACTCTTGTTCGTTTTATAATGCGCATGAAAAATCGGACTATATTTCTTCGCCATTCTATGGAAATTTCACCGAAAATGCATGACACTGTATTCATACACATGCTTTCTTTTTAACCACTTTTGGGGAGAAAAATTTTGTCTTCCCACTCTCTAAGTGGTTAAGGGCCATCGTCTACTGATCTTAAGATAGGCAGTTCGATACTCCCTGGTACTTGTTTTCACATGTGAATGTGTTTTTTTTTTCTTTTAAAGTCTGTTAGTTGACCATTATTCTCAGTTCCTTTGTAATTTTTTAATTGCTATTAAGTTAAATAAAATTACAATTATAATGACGCCAATTTGATGATGATTATTTCTTGGCAATTTTTCAACAATAAAAATATTACCATAAATTTTATAAATATATTTAATTTCAATCACTTTACAAAAAATATACATTAATAATTATTATTTGAATATAAATCACACGATCAGAAACGTAAAAAAATAATTCATTTCAGCTCTTCTTTTTATAATATCATTTTTTATTATTATGACGGTCAATCAATATATAATCACTGACATCGATAATATTATTATTATTATAATTATTATTTTCCTTGCATAAAAACTATTGTGATGTAATAATTCTTTTATAATAAATAATTTAGTTGAAATATTTTATTTATAAATAACAATGAAGTTTGATAACCCCGAGACAATTGTTTTTATTTAACTTTGCAATATTTACAGTTTACATAATAAGCATATCAGAATTCTGGTGTCGCCATCTTTTGATGCAATTGCGTACTACATTTTGTCTCTTATTCGGAAAAAAAAAAAAAAACCTAACGCTCTTCGCCGCTTTGAAAGAATCTCTTGTGACTAGAGGTCTATTTCGCAAATATTAAGAAAATTACTGCATACAAAAATATTAAAATGGGTAGTATTATAGAGAAATGTTTGATAAAAACGTTGAAGTAGACAGTTTTTAAATCGAAGAATTATTTTAAGAGATATTTAATGTTAAATCTGGATAAAATTGTCTCATTAAAAAAGTCTCATAGGAAAAAAAAATATACATGGGAATTTAATCATTTTCATTCAATTTAATCATTCAATAGAAACTCGAAGTTTGCAGAGTGCATTTATTATTTTTAACTTGCCTAATTTTTTGACGGTTTATTTCAATTTTAAATTAAAATTTTCAGAATTTCCAGAGATATTTTTTACATATTTTAGAAAAGGTTATTTTAAATTGTTGCCAATTGTTAAAACAGCGCAAAGAATAATATATCCTTTAAATTAAAAATTTATTCACACGTGACTATTATAAACAGAAAAAAATCCTTTTAAATTAGAATTAAATGATAACGTGTTAAAAGCAGGAAAATATTAAACATTACGTCATAAAAATTGTTTTTACACATGCTTACTTAAAATGAAAGAAAATTATAAAATAATCAATTATTTTCAAATTAGAATTAAAGGATTACGCATTAAAAGCAGAAAAACATTGAAAATTACGTCATAAAAATTGTATTTACACGTGAATATTAAAAGGAAAAGAAAATTTTTAAATAATAAATTTATTGATATGTGTTAAAAGTCGTAAATGGAGGAAATTACGTCATATTGGCCAAAGTGGCCAAATAATAATATTGCAAAACAGTTTAAATTAAAAAATATATTTATATGAGAGATTTATTTCAAATTTCGAGATGATATTTTTAACTATAGTTGCCAATTTTAAGGTAGCGCAAATAATAATATTATCTTTCTAATAATAAAAATATTTTCAGTTGAATGTTACAAAGAGAAAGGAAAGTTTGGTGAAAATTATGAGAGATTTATTTCAAATTTCGAGATGATATTTTTAACTATAGTTGCCAATTTTAAGGTAGCGCAAATAATAATATTATCTTTCTAATAATAAAAATATTTTCAGTTGAATGTTACAAAGAGAAAGGAAAGTTTGGTGAAAATTATGTCAGATTTAAAACGTTACATTTAAAATCTCTTATTTAAAATCATTTTCTTATAGCGTTGTTAAAAAATACCATAAAGCAAAGACTCTATTGACTTAGTTCCTTTTATATTTGGTAATTTTCAAATGTTTAACTAATCTTATTTAATCAAGCACGGAAACAGCAACTAACATCAGCTGATTCGGTCTTGAAATCCCTCAGTAAAAGGGAAACCCGTTACAGTAAGATCGCCATTGATTTTTTAATTATACAGAGCAGCCTCGATTATCCGAGCTAATTGGGACTGTTAGTAAATCGGAATCGGAAATCTCGGTTAATAGAAACTGTGTGTAAAAACTCGCCGTGCTTGCGAATTTAACATCTCTTTTAAAAAATATATATAGAACGTTTTTTAAATAATAAAAATAAATATATGTAAAGTTCTGTTTCACAGCTTAACAAATTTAAAAAGAAAATCAGCTACCAGTAGTAAATTTTAAAATGCAAATTGGAAAATTTACGAAAGTTCACACAGCCACTGGAAACAAAGCATTGTTCGCTATTGACTTCTCAGGGTCCAATGTTTCATTCGAGTTGAGTGCTTTTGGGGGCAGAAGGGCCTGTTAAGGCTCATTCAAAAGGGGAAAAAAATCAGACTTTGTTATCGGCTCGGTTAACAGAAACCTCAATTAATCGAAGCTCGGTTAATCCAGGTTCTACTATAATTCAATCTTCCGTAATCTTTTTAAAGCAGATCAAATTAATGGACTTTAGCACAAAGTCACATAGCTGATAACTGTCATGCTTGTTGGCCACCTTTTTTTCAAAAAATTTTCTTCGCCTTATTCAATTAATGAGATATCTCCGATAAAATAAGTCACATTTTCCCGTTCTAAAATACTGGTATCCAAAAATCGTAGCATGTAACTGACACTACAAGTACTCATGGAACTAGACTATTTTAAGTCTGATTTTTATTATAGACTATATAAAATTATTAAAAATATATATTATGATAGGAACTAGCGGGCTTCGTCCGCTATTTACGTTACGGATATAAAAATCATGTTTTTTTTTAGGGAAAAAGAAATAAAAACCTATTTGACGATAGGTTTATAAAGACACATTTTGTATTTGTTATATTTCCGGGGATGAGGAGGGGGGGGGACTATTTTGATTAAATATCGCAATTAGTCCACATGGCAGATATAATTAGACACTAGCGGGCTTCGCCCCTCTATGGCGCCTTATGGGTCCAGCTTCCATAACTCAGAAACTACCTTTCGGACATCAATGCAACAGATTCCAAACGTTATAATTAACTTAATAATCACCCTATATAGCATTAAAGTAAATTTATGAGTACTGCATACTATTTTTTTATCGTAATTTCTGAAGAGAAAAAATTATTTCGGTTCCATTCTTAGGTACTGGTCTGAAAAATTTTGAAAAAGGGGGGAAGGAGGGGACATGAGACTGCTGTTTGTCAAACAACACAACGGGGTCTGGCTTATTCAACTTGGTTTTTGATGACTTCAATTGGAAGGTGGTTTGTTTAAAAGAGTACGTTCCCTGCCCCATGAAAATTGGAACTATTGGTGCACCATCTATGTAAGGATTTAATAATTATAAATTAACATTTTGGATTTATTAATTTAAGGATAAAGTGTTTTTAAAGGAATATCAAATGAAACCCTCTGTGCGATCTGCGATTATACTTACCCACTTGTTTTTATATACAAACTGCTATAAGGAAAATTGTAATAAAATAGTAAAAATTAAATCTGCATTAAATCCCATAAGTATCTTTTTTTTAATCATTTTATCACTAACCTCAAAAAAGTAATGATATCAATGCAAAAACCCTTGACGGGTTAAAAGTTTCTGACGCAGCACTTTATCTTATGCTCTAAGAATTTTAAATATGGAACTTAAAAATACTGGTATCAAATTTTGAGTGACGTTATGCTATTTCTTAAAAAATATATTTGTATTTATTTCATCATTTTATTTTTGTTTTATTTATAATCGCATGTGCAAAAGTTATGTTCAACATGAAAAGCTGCATAAAATTTTATTCTCTGTTGCTTTATCATTTACATCTCTCATAAATTCAAAATATGAGTTTTAAAAGATATGATATAAAATTTAAGTGACGCCTTGATGTGACTTTAAAAGGTTTGTTTTAAAATTCAATTTAAATTATTTTTGACTTAGTTAAAATATTTTTGTACATCTACGCAATACTTTTAATTTTCCAATTCACTGTTAAATATATCACTTTCATTGAATCTATACTATGCATTGAAATGTATTTATTTCAATAAATTGATTTATCTTTTGTGTCACGCTATTCAAAATTGTGAGTAAGATTTATGTAAATGGTTTCTTTGCGTCATTGTGTCCAAACTACATGAAATGTATGAAAAAGGATAGTTTGACGCAAAGAAACCATTTACATAAATCTTACTCACAATTTTGAATAGCGTGACACAAAAGATAAATCAATTTATTGAAATAAATACATTTCAATGCATAGTATAGATTCAATGAAAGTGATATATTTAACAGTGAATTGGAAAATTAAAAGTATTGTGTAGATGTAAAAAAAAAATATTTTAACCAAGTCAAAAATAATTTAAATTGAATTTTAAAACAAACCTTTTAAAGTCACATCAAGGCGTCACTTAAATTTTATATCATATCTTTTAAAACTCATATTTTGAATATATGAGAGATGTAAATGATAAAGCAACAGCGAATAAAATTTTATGCAGCTTTTCATGTTGAACATAACTTTTGCACATGCGATTATAAATAAAACAAAAATAAAATGATGAAATAAATACAAATATATTTTTTAAGAAATAGCATAACGTCACTCAAAATTTGATATCAGTATTTTTAAGTTCCATATTTAAAATTCTTAGAGCATAAGATAAAGTGCTGCGTCAGAAACTTTTAACCCGTCAAGGGTTTTTGCATTGATACATATTTACAAGGAGTAACTCACTTCCTGCCCCACCTGGGTAGGAGAAAAAGGTGAATGTGTAAAAAAAAGAGGGGGAAAAGTGTCCTGCCAAAATAAAGCCACTGTCAATATTAGTATTTATTCGTAACTACCGACATTCGAGGTGCTGAGATCAACATGTTTATGACGTTAAAACCTCAAACTCAAAGGAAGTTGTCAAATACATGTTCTGTGCCAACCGAACTTTGTGCGGACTTTAGAAGGTTGTGTTTTCTATTTTTCCTGCTGTATTGCAATGGGAAAGAAAACCCAGCTATCAAAGTTCGAGAAAGGACAAATAACAGCTTTTAAGGAACAAGGTCTTTCACATAGACCAATATCTAAGCAAATCAAACGATCTAAAACCGTAATAGACAATTTTGTAAATCAGGGCAATGCGTACGGGTATAGAAAATGGAGGTGTAACTGCAGTAAAATGACTTCCAGGCAAGCAAGAGCAGTTTTACATCGTCTTTCAGAAGGTGGTATTTCCCTAAAATCGTTGGCCAAAGAGGATAACATCCCTGTGACGAAATCAACCCTGTCACAAATTGAAAAACGTACAAGCAACTTGCGATATAAGAAACGAAAACAGCAGCACATGTTGAAAGCTATACACATGCAAAGGAGACTCCACTGGGCCAAATATAATCAAACCTGGAAGGATCAGTGACATCCTTTTATAGTCCCAGATGAGAAAAAAATTAATCTAGATGGGCCAGACGGCATTGCTTTCTATTGGTATGACATGAGAAAATTTTCTTCAAAAGACAGCAAGGTGGAGGCTCATTAATGGTGTGGGAAGGCTTCGGCTATGGAGGTAAACATAACCTGGCTGTTCCCTCAGGACGCATGAAGGCTACCGATTACCAAGAAATGCTAGAAAACTATTTACTGCCATTTTTAAACAGAGTTTGTAGACTAATGTTGTGATGTCGTGAAAGTGGCTGTGCGGTTTGAAACTTCGCTTCGAGGAGGCCAAGGACTCTCTCCCCTGATGATGGCTCGTTAGAAAGAGCACGAAACGTTAGGAATAATTTGTAATGTGTTTTTAATATAGTTTTTATTTACGTGTACGCTGATGAGTATCGTAAGATTTTTAATTATTAAATTTTGACAGCGTAAGTCCAAGTTTTTCTTATTGGTAGACTAAGTTGGATTTTCCAGCTGGAAAAACCTCCATTCGCGCTACAAAATCGTCCTGGGAAT
Organism: Maratus speciosus; assembly: GCA_963932465.1. Classification (NCBI taxonomy): domain Eukaryota; kingdom Metazoa; phylum Arthropoda; class Arachnida; order Araneae; family Salticidae; genus Maratus; species Maratus speciosus. The sequence continues at coordinate 235,256,205 of OZ010788.1, forward strand.
GGTTTTTGGAGAATCCGGTGCATGTCATGGAATGACTTGTCCTTTTCCCCTGATCTCAATCCCCAAGAAAATGTGTGAGATATCCTCAGTAGGGCTGTATATGCCAATGGTAGACAGTTTCTGTCTGTGGCAAAATTGAAGGTCATCATCATTGAAACGTGGGAAAACATTAATGCTACTGTCCTTCAAGGAGTGGTAAATGGTATGCCACATCGTATATTCCAAGTCATATATAACCATGGCGGATATATTGTCTATTAACAGTAGTGGCTTTATTTCGGCGGGACACCTTTCCCCCCTCTTTTTTAAGAATTTTTTTCTTGTCCAGTTAATGCAGGGAGTAAGTTACTCCTTGTAAATATGTATTTGTATATAGACTTTCTTAATATATTTGTTCCGTTCTTATTGGTTTGTTTCGTGTGCAATTACAGCACACAATAACGGTGGCTTTATCCCTTTAAGACCCAACCCGCACGATCGTGCGGGTTAGACATTCATTTAAATTTTTGTTACTAAGCCGTATGTAATAAAAACTCGAATCAAGCGATCGTTCTGGTTTGCAGATTGAGTAAAGTATCATTTTTTATCAACAGGTAGCGGTTGCAGTCCATGTTTTACTTTCTACAGGCATGACTAACTTTGTTTACAAATACATCGGGTCTTAAAAGGTTATTTCGGAGGAACACACCTTATGTATATTCATTTGTGTAAGAAGCATGTACATTAATAGAGATACAGCGATTTTTTTTTAAATAAAAAAAAATCTTGCATGTTTTTTGCTTATAATATACAGGGTTTTTAACCAAATTTAACGCCAGTTTCAGAAAAATTGACAAAATGCAGTAGAAATAATGTAGTGTAATTGGAATATAAATATATTAAACATTTAAGAAAATATGGGCAGTTGTATAAAATAATTTTTAGCGACGCATGCGCGAACGATAACAAGGATAAAAAATTCAGAGAGATATCAGCTTTAGAGTGAGCTATTTTTTAGTTTCTCACAAAAATTCGCTAAATGTTAAGGGATTGTCCACAAATTGTTATTTTTAAGTTATCTGACAGCGTTCGGAGGAAGTTTTTTCAAAAAGCTATTTAATTATTGTTTACTGTTATGTTTAGGAAGAGTTTTACTCTAAACTACGATGAAAAGGAAAATATAGTCTATACATTGATTACATTTAGGTAAATTGAAGAGTTTATGGTAAACTTTTGTGAAATTTAGCCCAATACGCAAAACACTCTACAGTAAATTCTATCGCATACATATGTATTTTCTGTATACACGTAATTTGTATAACAATGGTGAAGACAATAACCTAAAATTTAAGATATATTGGACATTTTTCATAAGTTATGAGTCAATAACTTCCAATTTGATTTTTATAGTGATGCTTCAATATCTTTTTGAGAAATCACGTTTTGCGTATGGAATTTTCACTGAAAAGTTTTATATAAAATACATTTATTTAACTGAAACATTTACTTAACTAATTTAAACTTTACTTAACATTTACTTAACAGTTACGTGAATTGGGAATTTACTGTATTTATTGATCAAGTTCTTTTATGTGTGTGTGTGCCGTTTCTATCTAAAAGACAGTTTTGGCAGTTTTTGTTCGAAGAAAAAAAAATTTTACGATGAAACGTTTAGCACTTCCGGTTTCATTCACAGCTATAAAGTAATTTTTAGATTCTGATAACTTAGATTTTTTTCATAGTACAATAAATGTAAGCGCAGATTTGGAAAGGTAAAAATATAGGCTTTAATAAAATGTAATACAAATAAAACGAAAATTTTAGACAAAAATCTCATTTTAAACGTAATCAGATATCCTAATTTGTATACTATTGTTCATATTTAGTGTTCCGTACTTAAAAAGTAAAAACAGAACCGTTATAAGATCACTCCTGTGTCTGTCTATTCGTCTGTCACAGCCCTTTTACTCATAAACTACATAGGCGTAACCAGCCTTTTGAACGGGGGGGTGCCCAGACTTCTTAACCTGAACATGTTGGATACAAGCAATATCTTATGTGGTAAAACCTGCTAAAACGAAACCTCATAAAACTGGTCGAATTTCCGCTTTAGACAGGTTTTCATCTTAGAAGGTATAGTTGTGTGATATTTCTTTTAAAAAGGGCTCAAATGCGATTTTTGTTTCCGTGAGGAGGGATGAGAAGGGGTTCAAAACATCAAAACTAAATCTATAGTAAAAAAAAAAAAGATATGTAAATCTCCTAGCAGCAGTGACATAAGACAGTGTGTAAGAGTGGTGTGTAAGTGTGAAATCTTTTGGCACCCTAACCTCTTATAAAGATTAAAAAAGGCCTTTAATCATGCTGGAAACTTCTATAGGCACAGGGGAACACTGCATAAGTTCTAAAATTATCTCAATCAAATCGACCGGGAGCCGGCAGCACAGACACATGGTTCATACGGATTATTTCTCCAGGAAAACTATCAGTATCTTTTTATAGAAAAGGAAATCTAGGTTAAACGCGCATAATTTTGCCTTCTTTTAAGAAGAGAAGTTCTATGAGATAATACTGGTGCTGAAAAATTTTCTGGTCTGCAAAATTCAAGGAGGCGTACGAACCATGAGACAACCACCTCATCGAGTTCGAGGTTAAAATTACAGAATTAGCTAAAAATCTATTCCTATATTAAAACGCAATCGGTCTGCCAAGTCATATCTTGATGGAAAACACCTAAAAACCGATTTTACCGGTCGACTCGTAGGTTAACCGTTGTTTTCCTGCTCCCAGTCCGCCATGTTTTCATACCTTTGGGTGCAGGAAAACGCAATGGTAAACCTACGAGTCGACCGCTAAAATCGGGTTTTTAGGTGTTTTCTACCAAGATATGACTTGGCAGACCGAATGCGTTTTAATATGGAAATCGAGTTTTAGCTAATTCCAGAACAAAAGATGTCAAAGTGAGATTATAAAGCTAGCTTTTTGACTTACTATGACTAATACAGATTCTTGTAAATATTCTAGTTTTAAAAAAGATAAACAACATAATTTTCTTAAAAAAAGAAAGAAGAAAAAAAAGAACGCAGGTTTCTTTTTTATTACATTTCAAAACTTAAGCTGTAAGTTTACTGAACTAAATTAATTTGCTCAACTAATTGATCTCTGCTTTCACTTCTTTTTTCTTTTGTAAATTTCGATTTTTTTTTAAGTAATTGTGCTCGAGTCTGCGCAAGCGGGGGGGGGGGGGGGGGGGGTGTGCCGGGCACCCAGGCACCCCTCCCCCCTGGTTACGCCTATGAACTATGTAACGTGGAAAGTTCAAATTGGGAGAAGTAATAAAGACTATTGACCTACATATTTACAGATTAATAAATATTCATAAATATATTTGGGGAAAATGTAGAGGAGCTAATTAAGTTACTTGGAAAAAAAAATATTTTCTTTGTATATCGTGTGGGGTACCGTGTGAAAGCTTTCGTATCGCTAAACTCAAAAATATATTTCATTTAATTTTAGGTATTATATTTTCAAAGTTATGGTCGAAAATGGGGTGCAAAAATATGCCCCCCCCCCCCATCTAATTCCGAATCTACTGATACTAAAATTATGAAAATATTAGAGATAGTAGACTTAATTTAAACTTTGCAGGAAAATTATAGCCATTACTCTAAGTAGCGCAGTTTTTGAGAAAATCACATTTTTCCGTTACACACAAATTTCGATTTACGGGCGTTCAGCAAAAATGTTGAGTAGCGCTGGAGGTACCTATCGTAGCAGAAGTATAAAAGCATTGTTGATTATGAATTTCGAAAAAAATCGTCGGTAATTTGCCGAGATATTAACCCTTAAAAACACGGACGGTTTGGACGTACATAATGGCAGCGACGACGTACTCTATGGTCCATCAGCTTATAAAGCCTAGATAACAAATTTTAAGGATATATTTGTATAATGCAATGCCCAGTATAAAAGCAATAAATGTCAAATTATTAAAAGAAAGACTAATTTAATAAGAATTAAGAACATAAATATTATGGGATTCACGAATAGTTTGTATTGAGTGACTCTCTCAATACCCCTAACGTGTCTTTAAAGGTTAACTAAAAACCTATATGAAAAAACGCGGCATGGACCAAAGCGGCGTTACAACTTTGCGACGTCCTTTCGAAGCGCGCTTAGCACAATGCTAAGTTTAAATATTGAACAAGCGTTTTACTTCAGGTACACTGTAAAAAGTAAAGATTATTACTACGTTGAACTTAGGTTTATAAAATGCCAAATGAAATTTAAATATGCACTACTTTTATTGTCAGCACCGAATTAAGTTAATTTTAAAAAGATTAGGATAAGATTTAAAAAAGAGTTACACAGAATAGCTATGTCTGATATTATTTAGGTTTCATATCTCTCTGAACTTTCATGGTATATCTACCCTATATATATAAAATCCTAATGAATCGAATAGAAACGAATTTATGTAACGATTCTATGAAACTACTGATTAAACAACTGATTACGTTTCACGGCGATTTCTCCTAAAATATGGAATACTTTGCGAGGAAATTAACACCAAAAATCCGTATTGATCCACAGATCTCAAAACTGGTATTAGAATTTTAAAATTAGAATTAGTTTTCGAAATATTAATTTTTTTCTAATTTTAAATACTTTTTTCTAATGATGGCAACTCAAATTTTAATCAGAACAGATAGTTTTTTTTCATATTTTAGAAAAGGTTATTTTAAATTAATTTGGCGACGAGTTTGGCCTCCCTTAAATGTATGCTAAGAAATGCATCATGTTACTTTTATTCAGAATTCAATTTGTATTTCATTATCATTTTATTTAATACAAAACTTTCATTTAAAATTGAAACCTTTAAAATAAATGGCTTTTACTTCATTCTTTTTTTTTTTTTTAATCGAAACGAAAAGAAAAATATTAGACACAGATGTCATATACACAACGGGGTACCTAATTGGCGCCAAAATGGCGTTATTTTGCCTGACATGGTAACCCGGCTATTGTTGCTTATTTATTAATAAATGTGTATTTGAATTTATTTTCTTTTTATTTACAGAAAATGTTATAAATTGTTTTGTTCTATAGTTATTAATTAATTTTTATTTTATTTATTGTTATTTCATTTTAAAAATAACAGAAAACAATTTAAAAATACATATGTAACAGGTATGTGACTTGACAATACAACAAATCATGAGATTTAATTTCCACTTCAAAGCAACGTTTTAATGTTATTACTTCTCCCGTCGACCAATTTCGCCAAATTATACAAATTGACATATTTTTTTTTTTAAATAACTAAAGAACAAATAAAATAGTATAACATTAATAAAAATACAAATAAAACGTCGAAATAAAAATCACTTGATGGCTTGAACATGTGTAACTTCCTTAAAGTCAAGTGAATGTGACATTTACGATCAACCATTATTGGCATTTAATCTTATAGTTTGGCGACAGATTTTTGGTCGATAGGATAACCAAGTAGCACCGTTTTAATTTACCACTCGAAAAATAAAAAAAAATGCTAACTGGCGAGTTAGAAAAAAAGCTATTGGCGAGATTTTCACCCGGCTAACATAAAAATACCAGGAATTCTTTGTGATCATGGCAACTTTTATGTAGTTTTATTCGAAAAAATAATTTTGATTCTTTAATCAAAATGGAAACCTTTCTTATGAAAAGCGAAGGAATTAGCCCGTTGTTTATGGCAGTTACATGACTTGGACTATTATAAAATAAACGAAATAATGGGGATAGAATAATATTCGGCGACTTATCACACCTGTGGCTGGCTAACATTAAAGTACCAAAATGGCCGCCTGGAATATAAAAAGCGAAGGGATCCGCCTGGAGCTGTTGGTGATAGTCACATGACTTAGGCTATTATTATAGAGATTATTTTCAATTTTAAAAACAGCGCAAAGAATAATATTTCCTAACGATTAAAAATTTATTTTCACGTGACTATTAAAAACAGAAAAAAAAACTTTAAAATTACTATTAAATGAGTACGTTTAAGGCAGGAAAATATTGAAAATTATGTCCTGAAAATTGTATTTACACGTGAATATTAAAAGGGAAAGGAAACTTTAAAATAATAAATACATTAATATGCGTTTAACCCTTTCACGGGCTTCTATTATTCCGTTAGACTTTCACGGATCACTTCTATTCGTAAAATCATGAAATCAGTGAATGGCACCAGAATTTACAAGCAAATTTCGAAATACAAAAATGCTTTTGTTCACTTATTTAATAAAAGGGAAATTTTCATCCCAATATTCTGACGCTAATGTGGCATTTAAGAATTAAAATTAAGTGGTCCAAAAATGAAACACCGCCCTTGAAGGGGTTAAAGCAGCAAATTTTAGTAATTGTATTATGCCAATCGTTTTATAACGCTGTTAAAAAATACCGAGAGACAAAGACTCTGTTTACTTAATTCATTTTATTTTAACTTCTTTTCAAATGTTTAACTGATCTTCTTTAACCAAACACGAAAACAACCATTGGATGTCTTAACAGCAACTGATTCTACCTTAAATTTTTGCAATCAAAGGGAATTGAATGGAAACCCGTTTACAGGGAGATCGCTACAGGTTTTTTCAGTATAATTCAATCTTCTCTAATCTTTTTAAAACCGATCAGATTAGCGTGCTTTTAGATACTACAGTGTCTGAACGGGGGTTGGCGAGCGTAGCTTGCAGGGGGCAGAGCCCCCTAGTCCATTTATACTTTTGTAGTTTATACAGCTATACCCAACCCTACGTTATATAGATTTGACACAGTCTTAGTATTCTTTTAGCAACTTTCTTTTAAATAATACACTTATTAATTCATATATTATTGTACGGAATTCTTTGTGCGCGAGTAATACTCCCACTTGACCATTTATTTTTTGTTGATACCTTAGTTCTTTTTGTAAAACCAGCATAATGAGCTTATTCGGAAAAAAAAAGAGATATAATAATAATCGAATAATATCTTAGATTTTAATTTATTATCTTCATCACAGTCATACAAATTACAAGTATACAGAAAATACATATATATGCGATAGAATTTACTATAGAGTATTTTGCGTATTGGGCTAAATTTCACAAAAGTTTACCATAAACTCCTCATTTTACCTAAATGTAATCAATGTATGGACTATATTTTCCTTTTCATCGTAGTTAAGAGTAAAAATCTTCCTAAACATAACTGTAAACTATAATTAAATAGTTTTTTGAAAAAACTTGCTCCAAACGCTGTCAGATAACTTAAAAATAACAATTTATGGACAATCCCTTAACATTCAGCGGGTTTTTGTGAGAAACTAAAAACACTTTCTAACTCTGACATCTCTCTAGTACTCTAACGCTGATATCTCTCTGAATTTTTACGATATTTGAGTGATTTTTTTCAAAAAGTTGCTCCATAGAGTTGGCTATTAAATTATGGAAAATGTTCCTTGTTATCGTTCGCGCATGCGCCGATAAAAATTATTTTATACAACTGCCCATATTTTCTTAAATATTTATTATATTTATATTCCAATTGCACTATATTGTTTCTACTACATTTTGTCAATTTTCTGAAACTGGCGTTAAATTTGATAAAAATCCTGTATGTTATAAGCAAAAAACGTGCAAGAATTTTTTTTATTTTTTAAAAAATCGCTACATCTCAATATACATGCTATTCTTACACAAATAAATACACATGTTGTATAATGTCTGCCTATGTATATTCTGAAGCGATAGACCATTTCGTGCATTTTATTTTACAGAGTGATCCCAAGTATTTTTTTTTCTTTAATTTGTTGTTGCCCCCCCCCCCTAATTGTCCTCCTTATCAAATCCTCCTTGATAAATATGAAGTCAAACCTGTTCTTTTTAATCCTAAAATTCCGGAAGTCTGACAAGTATATTTTTAAATATTCGACAAAATGTCTAAAATTGAAAGTTGTCGGTCATTAATGGCCGAATAGTGTATGTGAAATCATTATCCAATATCTGCTACAGCACAAGTTCTTAATTCAACGGCAAGAAATTAAACTTGGAAATTGCTGTTTTAAACTTAACCATTTGATCCTAACTTTATTGTAGGCAAATGTTATCTAATATGATATTTGATTAAAAAAAATTAACTCTTCAGTATTTGCTCAGTTTTTTACATCATAGTGTTTGTAAAATCTTTTTCACTGGCGAATATTAATATAACTTCAATGTATTATTAGCTTCAGTTACAGAGATTGATCTTACTTTTTTTATATCCATGCTTTTTTTTTTTTTTAATTAAGAAATTAAATAAGGATATACTTCAATTCTTAAAGTTATTTGAAATACTTTTATTGTATACACAGAGTCAATTCTGTCAAGACGTGATAGCAAGGGACTGGAAAAAAAAAATTCCATTTCAGACAGGCTTCCGTTTAACCCTCTAGTTCATACTGTTGCCAATTGGCAACATATTAAATTTTCCCTCCTTATTGTTTATTTACCGTTCTCTCTTGACAACTTTATGCTTTACGTATTCATGTTGGTCCGATATTTAGGTTTAGTTCATAAAAAGTATCATATTTGGCAATAGTTGTTTATAAATTACAAATAAAAAGCAACTTTTGATACCTTCCATTTTGTTAGCCATAGTTGGATTTCTAACTCATATAAAAAATATTTAACATGCAAAATTTCATTTGAAAAAAATAGTTTTGAAAAGAATATACTTTTAAAAGTTATTTTAAATAATTTTCAGTAATGTTTATTGGAACAAAATTTGCATGCACATGAATATACATTTGTTGCGATTTGGCAACACCATGAATTGAGTTCCGCTTTTGTAAACATTTTGAGCATTGTTTGTTTCATAACTGGTTCGCATGAAATTTAAATTTTTTTTTCACTTTTATCACCATATGTCACCCTAACTCGATAAACGACTCTTATTAAATACAAAATCTACTCAGTTTACTGTAAAACCAGGGCCTATGACTAATACAGGGGCATGCGGGCAGCTGCCGCAACTCCCGATTTGAGGGTCCCCCCTAATGGCAGATATAAGTTTTTTTGTTAAACGGGAGCCAAATGATAAAAAATGGCCAAAATACTTCTTTTTCAGATTTAAAGGGGCACTATTCTCCTCCCTTGTGCTTCCGTGTCCATGGTCCCCTGAAGGTACCAATTACATGATCAAAAAAGCCAATGATTAAAATTTTATAGTAACAATTTAGTAGTCTATTGTTTTCAGCTTTATGAAACTTCTAAAGATGTCAGGAAGGATAAAATTGATCACTGGCCACAACACTTAGATAAAAAAACAACGGTGTAAAGTTCTGGGCTGTATAGATTACACTAGAGTAAAATGCATTAAATGTTTGGTACCTCTATGTTTAAACAAAAACAATAAATGTTCTATTGGTTACCATTCATAACTTTGATAAATATTATTGATATAAAATTCGATAGTATTCTGCTGCATTTCCCGTATATTTATGGAGTATATTTTATTAGCCTATGATTTTTTCATTGTATTTTGCATATGATATTACACTTTATAGGGCTGTTTAATAGCCTCTGCTTATTAACCAGGAGAAGACCCTTTAATTGCCTTCGAGGAGGACTTAAAGGAATCGACTGGGAGCGGAGACTTCATGTCCAATCCGCACCTTCCACCGGTGCAGCCTGTTAGTACCCTTGCCTAGTGCATGGGGAACGAACGCGGATGGGCTTCCTCCAACCCGCTTGGCCAGCGTGGAGGAATTTGGCCAACTACCCCCCTTATTTTACCATGAATTCACAAAATAAATCACGGCCCTTAATTCCCGGCGGTCTGAATGTTCCTGGTTACGGCAGCGATCGGAAAGACATGAAGACAGAGGGTGCTAAGAATAACCGGGCTCGGCTAGGCTGCCATAAGTTGATGACCTTGGCTACGTATAATGGACGATCCCTATCTTCGGAAAATCGTTTACAGGAACTTGAAGAAGAATTAGAAAGAATCAACTGGGACATCCTAGGATTATGTGAAGTAAGAAGAAAAGGAGAAGAGAAGATAGATCTTGCCAGCGGGCATGTATTATACTACAGAGGCACAGAAGATGGAAGAACAAGTGGTGTGGGATTTCTGATTCATAAAAGGTGGAAGAATCACATCGTAGAATATGATAGTGCATCAGATAGAGTTGCAAGGTTAGTAATACAGGTGTCCAGAAGATACAAGCTGCAAATTACCCAAGTTTATGCACCAACAGTAAGCTATGCTGATGGAGAAGTTGAGGATTTCTATGAAGAAGTAGCTTCAATGCATCAAAAGGGAAAATGCTACATAAAATTAATAATGGGAGACTGGAATGCTAGAATTGGAGAAAAAGAGAAAGGCGAGTTATCAGTAGGAAATCATGGATATGGGATGCGAAATGAAAGAGGAAACAGATTGATTGAGTTTGCAGAATGTGAACAGTTGTATATCATGAATTCATTTTTCAAGAAAAAGCCACAAAGGAAATGGACATGGCGTTGTGCAAATGGCTCAACAAGTGAAATCGACTACATCTTAACAAACAAAAAGCATCTTATTCAGGATTGCAGCGTTCTCAATAACTTCAATACAGGAAGTGATCACAGGTTGGTTAGATGCAAACTGCTGTTAAATACTAAAGTGGAAAGAATGAAGCTTTTGCAACACTCAAAGAAATCAATCGATATAAATAATCTCCAGAAACATAAAGAAGAATTCCATTTGGAACTTAAAAATCGTTTCCAAGTACTTCAATCAACTTTAGAAGAAGAGCAAGATGTTACAGTAGTGAACAAGAAACTAACCAATACTCTACAAGATATTGCAAATAAGATAGCCGGCGATGCACAAGTAAAGCAGACAAAGAAAATAACAGAAGAAACAAGAAGATTGATGAAGAAACGCAGAGAATTTAAAATAAAGAAAAACGATCCTAAATCAAGAGTTGAATGTGCTGAATTATGTAAAACGGTAAGAAAATGTGTCACAGAAGATATCAGAAAATTTAACTCTGATCTTGTCAAGAAAATTCTAGATGATAACAAAAGTTTAAATTCAGCTAGGCGCAAACTTTGTGTTGGAAGAAAAGTTATTTTTGCACTAAAGAGGGCAGATGGAACAATCACCAAAATCAATAAAGAAATAGTACACATTGTCGAAAAATTCTATAACGATTTATATAAATGTGAAGACCAAAGAGAAATCAACATATATGATCCACGAGAAAACTTAACAGAAACCGAAGCCATAATCCCAGTGATGACAGACGAAGTTTTACAAGCCATTAAATTTATGAAAAAAGGTAAATGCCCAGGAGAAGATGGAATTACAATCGACCTTATCAAAGAAGCAGGAGAAGAATTTGCAAAAATGCTATCCTTACTGTTTTCCAAATGTCTCAAGAAGTCAGATGTGCCAAAAGATTGGAATAATGCTGTGATGGTGCTACTTTACAAGAAAGGAGAGAAGGAAAACATTAAAAACTACCGTCCGATCAGCTTACTATCGGTGATTTATAAAATTTTCTCCAAAGTTTTAACGACAAGACTTGAATCAGCTCTGGACTCAGCTCAACCTAGAGAACAAGCAGGATTCCGAAGTGGATTCGGCACAATGGATCATATCCAAACGGTAAGGGAACTCATTGAAAAACATAAGGAATATAATTTACCTCTTTGCCTTGCCTTTATTGATTATGAAAAAGCATTTGATTCGGTCTACACATCAGCAGTAGTAGAATCTCTGGAGGACATTGGTATAGACAAACCTTACATCAATATTGTAAAGAAGATTTACAAGAAAGCAACAGCAACCATCCGCTTGGACAAAGGAAAAGCAAAGATCAAGCTTGGAAGAGGGGTAAGACAAGGAGACACCATTTCGCCTAAGCTTTTTACGGCTGTCTTAGAAAATATTTTCAAGAAGCTGGATTGGGAAAACAAAGGGATTAGAATAAATGGGGAATATTTAAGTCATCTCCGATTCGCTGACGACATTGTAATTTTCAGTAACAGTCCTGAAGAATTGGAAAATATGCTAAAAGAGTTGGCAGAAGCTAGCATTAATGTGGGATTAAAAATAAACTTGGTAAAGACTAAGGTGATGTTCAATTCATTTGCATCAAAAAAGAAAATTGTCTACAACAACACTGAAATTAAAGAAGTGCAAAGTTATGTGTACCTTGGGCAGGAAATATCATCAGATAATAGTATCATGAAGGAAATCAATAGAAGAATAAGAAATGGATGGAGTGCTTTTGGGAAGAACAATATTATTCTGAAGAGTAGCATGCCTCTTTGTTTGAAAAGAAAGGTATTTAACCAATGTGTTTTGCCTGTGTTAACTTATGGAGCAGAAACATGGACTCTAACAAAACGGATGGTACAAAGATTACAAACAACACAGAGAAGTATGGAAAGATGTATGCTAGGTATAACTAGAAGAGACAGAAAAAGAATAACCTGGATAAGAAGTCAGACGAAAGTTTTTGACATCATTGAAAGAATTAAACGGCTAAAATGGAAATGGGCTGGGCACATTGCAAGAAGACAAGACAATAGATGGAGCACAAACACCCTACAGTGATATCCCAGAGATGTAAAACGGCCAAGAAGACGACCTCAAGTAAGATGGAGTGATGAAATCAGAAAAGTAGCCGGTGTAAATTGGATGACTAAAGCACTAGACAGAAAACATTGGGAAAATCTGGGGGAGACCTACATCCAGCAGTGGATTGAAAACGGTTGATGATGATGATGATGATGATGATGATTACACTTTATAAGCCCATTTTGGGTTTTAAATTTTAAATCATTTAAATTGGTTTAAAATACAGGATAAATATGGCTGCGTTTCCGCGTTTTATTTGTATTTTTTAATTATATTTTTTTGCAATACTTCTATTGTGTTCTGTATCAGTACAGCATATCTTCTTATTCATTTATAAATTAAAAATGATTCTATTGTAGCATCTAACTTCATATGTTCATTTAATATCTTTGAACTATAATTTGTATCATTATTATTTTGTTGATAGACAACAACTAATGTATAATATTATTACATGCCGTCTTTATCTACAATTTTATATGACTTGTAAGTTAAATTTTGATTTAAAATTATTATATATATATATATATATATATTTGCAAAAAAAAAAAAAAAAAAAAAAAAAAAAAGCAATAAAACAGCACAGTGTTGCTAGTTGGCAAAGTAAAAAAAAAATAATAATAAAATAAAAATAGAAAAATAGCAATTTAACAAATTACAACGACCATTTGGAAAATGATTTTTTCAAAGACTAAAATTTAAGACATGAAAAATCGCACGGAGTTGATCCTACATTACCTACGCCATGGATTAAACGATAACATTCCTGGAACCATCGTGAACAAATTTTAAAAGAAATTTCAGTTTTACAGTTTTCGGTACTGCTGGTCATACATTACGTACGCCATGAATTAAACATTAATAGTGTTATTACACTTAAAAATTGCAAGATTTCCTGAAACTTGCGTATTATCCAAGCATTTCATTGGCTGTTCGGGAAAAGGCTTTTCTATCATCAGATTTCCAAAAAATCTCACGACCAATTTTAAATAAAATTTCATTCTTAAACTTGTGTGAGAAAAAAATGTACTTTTAAATGCAATTTGTTTGAAAGCTGTATCTCAATTTTTTCTGATTTATTCATTTTTTTTTTTTTTGTAGTTTTTATTACTTTTTTGTCATAGTGGCAACACTCTGTTGTCCATCGTTGTTGAAACCAAAGGGAAATACAGATTACTGTATATACCAATCAGATAACGAATAAATTGCGGATTAAACCAATGAAAACGTTCAGATATGCTTTTGATTTCCTACCCTGACGAGAGCAATAACCATTTTTCCAAATGGTTAATTGTCATAGTGGCAACACTCTGTTGTCCATCGTTGTTGAAACCAAAGGGAAATACAGATTACTGTATATACCAATCAGATAAGGAATAAATTGCGGATTAAACCAATGAAAACGTTCAGATATGTTTTTGATTTCCTACCCTGACGAGAACAATAACCATTTTTCCAAATGGTTAAAAAAATGTGTTAATGCATGGTGTTGCCATTTGGCAACAATTTAAAAAACTTCAAAATACTAAAAAATATAAGAGTGAAATTTTTTCAATCCTGTAATTTATGGCCGTCAAGGAAGCAAATATATTTTTTTTAAATAAAAATAAAAAATCATGCACTAGAGGGTTAAAGAAGTGTAATTTAATATACTTCTAAGATGCACTACCTCGATAAGATGTATTGTTCGTTTCGTCGGGATCCTGAAACTCTTCCGTTTGAGACACAATTCCGTTATAGAGAGATTCCGTATTTCCATGTTTCGTATCCGCTTTCACTGGTTTTACTGAGTTTCTCTAAAGCGCGGTGAAAATCCCCTTTCAGACAAAGCCAATTCAGCGTTTTCAGCAAATTTAATTGTATGGCAATTGATATTAAGACCATGTAACGCTTCCGTTTAAGGTAGGATTCTGTTATAATTACTATTTTGACAGATTTTTACTATTCATATGACATAAATAAATATATTTATATAAATACACAAAACTTGTAAAAATGAACCTGCCTATAACGGAATTCTGTCTTAAATGGAAATGTTCCATGGTGCTATTAACAATAATACTATACAATTACACCTGCAAACACAAAAACCTGTGTAAAACGGAATTTTTTAACGAACATTTGCGATTTCATCTTGACAGGTTTTACTAAATATATAACCTGAAGGAAAAGTCCTCCCCTTCCGAAACGAAATCCTGGCTACGCCACTGCCAAAGAAATTGAAGCGTGAAGAAGGGAAACTTCCATAGACGCAATGTAAATCCCCGACCGTCAGCGAAACAGTGCAAACAGCTAAGCGGTAGAAGCCGCATAAAAGGCCGAAAGATAAAACGGAGTTTACTTGGCGCGCTTTTGTGTGAATCACCAGTAGCGATAATTATCAAAATGAGGAGTAATGCTGTGCTCACCGCTGTCCCTTGTCCGCGCGAAAGCAGTGCCGCCTCCCTCCCCTCTTTTCGTGGATGGAGTTTATTTCCAAATGTCTCTTTAAATGTCAAAGATCGTACAATACGTTAGATGAATCTATTTGTTGTTATGTTAGATTTCGAGTGAAAGTGGAACATTCGATACGTAAACTTTATTATTTTACAGAGTGCTGCATCACTGAAGATTTTTCCATTCATCGGCTATCTACTTGCAATACAGAAAATATATCATAACAACAGAACATAAACAGATCATATTGAAAAATCTGTCACAATCGCTGTTAAGTCACAAGTCAAACTGACAAAGAAATGTTGTTTTGAATTCTCGCGGGGCGTTGGCACGAAGGTGTTATCTTAGATTTACTACAAAAAAATTTGGCGAATTGGTAGATGCAATGAAGAAAGCCTATGATTGGATCTCCCCTTTGAGTGTGTTTCCCAGCAGAGCTGTTTACACTGTTTCCGTTTCCAAAGCTTTCCCTTCTTTTCCGCTACGTTCTTTGGCCTCGGCATCGATGCGAAGGAAGGAGATGAAGGCTATGGAATGGGTTTCATTCGCCACTGTAATCTTGCTCTAACGGCCCGATTCTGAACTAGGTCGATTGATTTCAATAAAATATGTTGTTCCCATGGAAATAACAAATTCTTCGATATCTATATTATAAAGGACAAACATAACTGTGGGTAACGCATACGTCATTTTGCGAATGGCAACACTTTGAAATTTGAAATTAAATTTCGGTTTTGCAATTTTCGCTACTGCAAATTTTTTAACTTCTAAACATCGCACGTTTTCAATTTTTTCATCTTCGTACAGGAAAAAAAATGTGCTTTTAATTGCAATTACTTTGAAAGCTGTATCTCAATTTATTTTTGAGATATTAATTTTTTTGTAGTTTTTAATACAAATTTTGTAATCGTGGCAACTGAAGTGCTCCATTCATATCACTGAGCTCCATATATAACAGGAGATCTGTCTTCCTATTTCCTGACATGATTTCTAGTGGTCAGGGCGGAAAGATACAGTGACGATCATTTTAGTTCGCATTCATGGCAAAAAATGCTGTTTATCACATTCCCTTACATGATTAAAGAATACTTCATTAATTTGATAAGTATAGTTTAATTACAGAAGCATAAATTAGTATAATAACAAATGAGAACACTAATATCTAACATTGACAACGCGGACTACTTTTTACCTTTGCCTAGCATGATTCTGACTGCAGAATCAGAACTCCTGTTATATGCATAGAGTTACAAAGAACGAGAAAGAAGGCAAGCAAATCTTTGCACTGCATCTTCCCTGCTTGCTGTTTGCCACCGGATATTTTCCCCTTCGTTAATCCCCATGAGCACTTGCGAGAAAAGGGGTGATAGCAACAAAGCCCATTGGGTAATAAGGTGAAGTTATCGCTTAGCTACAGTACAGCGTCTAGAATACCTAGTGGGGAAATATGCTATCCAAACAACGCTAAAAATTTGTATCCCTTAAATGCGCAACGATACTGCTGAAATCCCAAGTGTCGATCGCAGCGACATCTGCGGGATTTTCGTATTACATTGTATAGACTAGCAATATCTTGCAGTTGTAGAAAATATCCTGTAGATGTCGCTGCGATTTGTATATTTCAGCAGCATCGTTACACATTTAAGGGATACAATATTTTAGCACTTTTTTAAGTATTATAGGGATAGCCAATTTTCACACTATATATTCTAGTCGCTATAGCTTAGCGTTAGGGGGGGGGGGGGTTGCAAGCAGTTTGTCTTTGTTAAATCCCGTCAGCCCCTGCGCGCTTCAGAGCTAATCCGGTTCCTTGTGTTCCTTCTCGTTCTAGTATAATTCTATGGTTATATGTGGAGCTCAGTGATTCATATTGAAAGTAAAGGGAAAATAGTCATGGTTTATTATTTTTATTGATTATATACTTATTGATGCCACTTTCACATTACAAATAAAAAAACTTTTTTATAATTTCTGAACAGAAAATGACGTCAGACATTAAAAAAAAACATTCATTCTTCTTCATAAAACAGTTACATTTCAATATTTTTACATTACGCTGATACCAAGTTTGAGACGCTAGGCAAAGTGATTCAATGAGTAAAAATGATGTCATATTTAAAACAATACGATCGTATTTTTTTGATAAAGCTAAATATTTGACCAATAAGGAAAGGGCATGTTACAACAAACAAACACTTCTATCAACCAATCTACCAACTACATTTTTGCCATAAACATTATTATTGGAATAGTCTTGGCGACATAGGCCAATCATATCAGAGACGAGTTAAACGTAGACCAATCAAATTTCCCTAGCTCATGCGTACAGGTAGGAGTCATAAAGAACGGACAGGTTTTCTTGCTGAACCAACAGTAATTCAACCAACAGTGACGTCACCTGCCCTTTCCTTATACTAGGGCCCACCGTGGCTGAGTGGATAAGACACCACGCCGCTAATCGCTTGAGAGCGTAGGTAGGGGCGTGTTCGAATCCCGCCGGTTTCGTTGCACACTCTTTGTGGAGCCCCCAGGATGTAATTCCCTGGTGTTGTAAATTTCCTTGTGCTATCTCGTCCCTGTATATCGACGATGACTTATAAGCGGGCCCTGGTGTCAAGCACACAAGTCTGATGTATGTGTTCAATAAAACAAACAAACAAACAAACAAGACCAATACTAAATGGCCAATACTATGACAACTAAAGGCAAATTTCTGAATTTTTATTTCACGGGTACTGAGATTAGAATTTAAAGTTTGTGCGAATGTTCACATGAAAAGTTGTATCGGACAAACGGGACTTTAAGTTTGGAAATACGTTCATTAATAATCTATTGCGCGTTAAAATACTTTCAAATTGTGAATTTGAGTGGTGCGTATGTAAATTATGAGAATGTGAATAATAAAGTACAGTTTAGATTTTATGGGGGGGAATTTTATGATGTGGCAAAGCGAAATCCTTTTTACTGATTTTTCATACCGTAAAAACAAACATAAGAGCCTCAATCGATAACTTCATCATAATTACTCATCTTGATTACGTATTCTAATACAGTTTAATTTTGCAATAATATAAGCATTGAAGTTTATGGAAATAATATTTTGGTAATTTTAGGTTAAAAATATTATTTGTTTTATGAGTTAAACAACCAATGTAAGATGATTTTTTTTATTGTAATTATTTTTGTAGGTTTATTATCTACTAAAAAACAACTTTTCAAACGTAAAAAAAAGCCAAACATAAAAAAAAAGAAAAAAGAAGGAAAGAAAAGAAAAAAGGTGAAAGTTGTGGCTAAAAAATAGTGTGATATCAACTTTCCAAGCTTATATTATGGTACTTATTTAACATTTTCCATTAAAAATTTACCATATGTAAGTCGAGTACCTAAGTATGCGTTGATAGAAAGCCTTTTCTTCTTTACTAAATACATCATAACGTGTTTCTGAAAATTA
This sequence comes from Maratus speciosus, assembly GCA_963932465.1. Classification (NCBI taxonomy): domain Eukaryota; kingdom Metazoa; phylum Arthropoda; class Arachnida; order Araneae; family Salticidae; genus Maratus; species Maratus speciosus. The sequence goes on from OZ010788.1 coordinate 235,274,707, forward strand.
AATTTTTTAAAATTATGCATGATGGGCTTGGCGGCCATCTTTTCATATTTTACACAAATTTCTAAGCACACAAGTTCGTTGTTAAGATCGGAAGTTGGAAATTGTTGCTAAAGTAAGCATGTTATTCTTTTAATTTATGGAAAGGAGTACCTAGAAATTTGTGTCTTAAAATAAAGCTGAAGTAACTTCAGGTTTCATCTTATGATTCTTTTTTTTTTTTTTCGGAGGGGATTAATTAATTAGTTAAAGCAGTAAAAATAAATTCGTTTTTTCAAAATAAAAAACTTTCTTAATTTGTCTGTCTGTAGCTAAAACTAGAAGTTCGAAATTCTTAATAATGCAAACATATTACGAGCTTGAGTGCTTAAAAAATTGTGTAAAATATGGAAAGATGGCCGCCAAACCCATCATGCATAATTTTAAAAAATTTAATTTTCAGAAACCCGTTATGATGTATTTAGTAAAGAAGAAAAGGCTTTCTATCAACGCATACTTAGGTACTCGGCTTACATATGGTAAATTTTTAATGGAAAATGTTAAATAAGTACCATAATATAAGCTTGGAAATTTGATATCACACTATTTTTTAGCCGCAACTTTCACCTTTTTTCTTTTCTTTTTATGCTTGGCTTTTTTTTTTACTTTTGAAAAGTTGTTTTTTAGTAGATATCAGTTCTTTTTTTTAAAAAACAGATTATATATAATTGAAATAATTCTACTATCTCAAACTAAAATTAGTCCATGTATAGCCTTTATAAGCAGGGAGCAAACACAATAGTATACATTTTGTTTACCTGTCATTCATTTTTTAGAGTAATTAATAATTTAAAAGTAGGGAAAATCAATTTCTTCTTTCAAAGTATCAGTCTTTCTCAATTTATATCTCCTTAAAATTTTCTATGAAGGATGAAAATTTAGAAAAAACAGATAGAGTCGAAATAAAATGTATATTTACAGTTAGTCTGTCAGTTAATTGTTTGTTCTAACTTTTTTTGCTGACGGTGTTGCAAAATAAATGTACATTTACATATACCTACGGCTAATCCGATAATGAAGCCCCGCAGGCATCTAAAGAATCGAACATCTGTTTAAAGATCTGTAAATCTAGCAATTCTAGGCATAATAAAGGAACATTTTTGATTAAAAAATCTAAAAATTTAAAGATATAAACTGTACATATAACTTCATCTTCATTTAGATCGTGTTATAGAGAAGAAAGAATAAATATGTAATTTTACTCAAGTCTGTTTATATATATTTGCATAAAGTCTGTTTATATATATTTATACCTATTTGCATAAATGTGAGGATATTAATCTCCAATAAAATTTCCCCTAAATTGATTATCTTTAATAGTCTATTATTAAAGCCGCATATACATTAGAATTAAATTTTTTCCGGTTAAAAATTGTCTGAAATCTATAGTCTTATCGTTCGTCAAATTTGTTTTATGGGTTTTTTTTAATTCCCAGACTCCTTTTCTAAACTCTTACAAAAGATCACAGACATAATAAAGTTATCCAAATACTTATATCTTTCTATCGTATTTCCTTTTTGAGGGGGGAGGGGGGAAGAAGAGCCCTTAAGAACTTCGTTTTGTTCTTGAATTCTGAATTAATCATTCAGAAGATCTACCTACATAAGTCTTGTTGCAGAATTTTCATTAGCTAAGAGCTGCATCAAGTTATACATCATGTGAATCTATTAAATTACTTTTGTAAAATACTAGATGGGAACCATTGATATTTCCAGACCATTTGCCTACATTTTAAACTTCGATCATTTACAACTATTCATTAATTTTCTATACGAATTAAAGAAGTCGTTATTTCCAAGCAACTGTACCTTTCACTAGTGCTTGCTTGTTTGTTTGTTTCATTGAACACATACATCAGATCACGGCGGGATTCGAATCCGCTCCCACCTACGCTCTCAAGCGATTAGCGGCGTGGTGTCTTATCCACTCAGCCACGGTGGGCCACTGATGCTTTCTCTAATACCCAGATACTCAAATTTAACCAACTGCGCTTAGAATCATGCTCATAACAGAGAACATTTATATGTTAGAATGGTGACATATACTACACAAGTCGTGTACTCATATTCAAGTTTTTGTCCAAAGTACGGTAACTCAGTTTTCAGTAATAGACGAGGAAGATTTCGATTAAACTAACCAGAAAAGTTAAACAAACATTGGCTTCCTGATTTGATTTTATTCAAAATCGTCTTAACCAACCAAAGTTAATCTCCGGGATCCAGATAAATTTTTCTCTGTTAGGAACATTAGATTGACCAATCAGCAGCCTCCATCCATGCAGGCTTTTCGGTGTTTACTGCAAACATAAACAAGTTCGTAAAAGTGTAGGCGTCTGATTGATCAATCTCATCTCGCTAATAGCGAAAAATGTATCTTGATCCCGGCCTATTCAACGACCTTTAAATATCCGAGAAAGCCTTGACACGCTTCACGAAAACGTCACACAAAGCAGGCAAACCAAAGAAGAAAAATCATTCATTGGCTCGTTCATATCCACGAGCCAATGAATGATTTTGTTTCTTTGATTTGCCTGCTTTGAGTGATGTTTTCGTGTCAAGACTTTCTCAAATATCTAGGGGGCGTTGGCTTATTTCACCACCATGAAGCTATGAAAGGAGAGGAGCAGACATGTCAATCTTCCCGTGTGAAAAACTAGATACCAAAAAAACGAGTTCTTTCCCCCTCTTCTGCCCTTCTCTCTCTTGATTTTGACCGGTAGCAGCCCATTTAGCAATCTCCAGTGCAAGATGCGCTATATATGGTGGACAGGGCTTAATTTCTAACAAAAAAGTACCGGAGCCCTAATATTTGGCTGCACCGGTACAACAACAGTACCCCCCCCCCCCCTGCCACTGTCACTCCAATCTGCATATTTATGTTTCGTACATTATTTGCAAAATTTAAAGCATCTTTTTCTTTGTCAAAATAAAAATTTTAAATATCAGCATATACTTAGCTGTCAACTATTCCACTTTTTAGTTATCACTCCTTCTGAATAGTAATCTTTGCCTAATTTTAAAGTTTAAAGTTTTAATTGCAGTATTCTGCGATTAAATATGGTAAGGATTATGATTAGGAAATAGTGTTAGCACAAAAAAGGGATAGTTCGCAGCTATGCATTTTTAAGAAAAAATGAATGAAATTTACAGAAATTAATATTTATATGCTGAAGAATGAAAAAATATCCTATGAAGGGTGACTATCTTAAACTATAATCTATTCCTTCCGCATAAAAATCTTTTGTAGTGAGCCCCTGAAAATCAGATTAAATTAAAAATTTGACACCATTATCGGAAAGAATCGAAGCTTTTATAGAAAAAGGGAAAACACTGATCGATTGCTTTCTATCAGAATAACAATACATGGTAATTATATCTACTTACAAATGAAAGTGACTTCGTAAATGTGCAGAGCAGAGCCTTAACATGGGTACCGTTCATGATACAAAATAAATAGAAAAATCACTAATGTGATTTTTATACTCGTACGCAAAGAAGAAAAAAAACCTTAAACAAACAAAACTCTGATGCTCGTTGGCTAAAACAGAAAATATTCTCTTCAGGTTAGATGTCTGAAAAAAACAGCCAATAAAAAATTATCCTGCTGTAACTAAAGAAAATCGAACTGAAAGCAAATTCATTGTTCAGTATCTTGAGTGGCGCAGCATCAACACGTTGCCGACATAAGTTTGAAATAGAAAAACACGATTTCTGTTTTCCCTTCATTCTGATCAAAATAGCACTAAAATGATTTGAAATAGAATATAATACGTAATTTTAAAGGAGGAAATTTTTTTTCTATACATAAATAAATAAAATTTTAAATATAATACAGATTGAGCTCGAGTCAGTCCAAGCCCAAACACTGATGTAAAAATCGAGTCCGTTTTATCTCCATCTCCTATGTGTGCGAAACATTACATTACATATAGTAAGTGTTTTAGTAAAAAAGAATATAAAAAGCTTGGAGATGGGAAGGAAAGGAAAAGGTAATTTAGGCTTCGGTTTTTCGGAAGCACTATTGCACTGGGCTCCGGAGCCCTGTATTTATGAGCTCCGATGAATTCCGACCAATGTTTAAATATTTATCGAAAACTGAGAAGTACCGGAGCCGGGCTCAGGCGCAAATTAATCCCTGATGGTGGACGCAGGAGGGAGGGTGTTAGCGCGACCAATGACATAATAGACCAGTTCGTGACGTTTAAAAGTCACACGGAGTTGGGTCATCTTTACACGATGATTAGTACAAAGCGGCGCACCGATTTTTTTGTGTCCATTGTCGTGTACAGATAATCGACTCCGAGGTTAACGAGAAAGACAGATTACCGCGGTGGGTCCGATTCTTCTTTTTTTACAGACCGCTGGAGTCACGTGATGTTCTTTTCGCACACCTTCATTGGTGCATTCGAACATCACGTGACTCCAGCGGTCTGTAAAAAAAGAAGAATCGGACCCACCGCGGTAGCCTGTCTTTCTCGTTAGCCTCGTATCTACTCCGAGGCAAACGAAAAAGACAGACTACCGCGGCGCTACAGCGTCTAGAATATATAGTGTGGAAATCGGCTATCCTAGTATTACTTAAAAAAAGTTCTAAAATGTTGGATCTCTTAAATTTCAAACGATGCTGAAATCCAATGAGTCGATCACAGCGATATCTGCAGGATATTTCCTAAAATTCCATGACGATTTGGTCTAGACGCTGTAACATTTTAGGTAGATTTCGTAAGAAATACTACCTATTGCAGTCGTTACCATGGTGCGACTTTTGAAAAATTCCTTCATAACTTTTCATTATAGGACCCCAGGAACCCAAAACCACCCCCACCTAAAAAGTTTATATATATATATATATATATATATATATATATATATATATATATATATATATATATATATATATATATATATATATATATGTATGTATGTATGTACTAAATTTTGTCCGCACGATAAAAGTCGCAATTATGCACGGATCGTCTTCAAACTCGCCAACAACTTTGAAATGGCTAATATCTCGGCGGGGATTGAAAATGGGCAAAATCGGCCCAAGGGAATGGAAATGGGAAGGGTTCAAAATTTTGAATACCGTCTTAACATGATTCTAATAAAACCAGCTCTTACACAACAATGGCAGGAAAAAATAAATATTTTTCGTTATAGCGATTGCCAACAATTAAAAAAAAAAGCAATAAAATTCTCACCACAACAATTGCTCCTCTATTGCAAGAATTTCACGTGAAAAATTGAATTAAATAAACAGTTTGACGAATTGAAAACAAATTGAATATTACGTCATAAGTTTTCAAGAGCAAGATTTCAGCATGAAAACTCAAAATGAAATAAATAGTTTGACGAATTAAAATAAAAACAAAATATTGCGTCATATTAGAAATATAATGGACCTCAGCAGGCGAATATGTAACGCCATGTGAGTTTGAAGAAACGTATTAAAACAGGATAAAAACCCGACTATGGAAATATTAACATATTTTAACACTTTGAGGTTCTCTGGATTTGTTTCAGCCATTTTTAAACCTATTCCATATACATGCGTGTGTGTATTCGTGTATATTAGAATTTTCACAAAATGTTTAGCTCCCTAGAGCTCATTCTTAGTGAAGGAACTGGGTTTATGTCTAATCTTGTTTTAATTTTTGTTGGTGAATTTAGTATTTAACTTCGAAATCTACCTCCGCCTGTAGGCCCGAGCCGGCAGGGATTTTTTTTTTTACATTTTATTAATATACATCTGACCTGTGTGCTTGGCGTGAAGCCTGCTGTAATAATACGATGTTTACTTCGAAATTTGAAAAAAAAATTGAAGATGTCGCTGCGATCAGCTCCCTGAATTTCAGCGTCAGTGCACATTTGAGGGATACAACTTTTTAGCGCTGCTTGGATAGCAAATTTCCACATTATGTATTCTAAACGCTGTACCGGTACAGCGCATAGAATTCCTAGTGCGGAAATATGCTATCCAAACAGTGCTAAAAATTTGTATCCCTTAAATGTGCGACGATACTGCTAAATTTTCAAGTGTCGATCGCAACGACATCTGCGGGATTTTCGTATTACTACTAGTATTACATTGTATAGACTCTAGCAATTTCTTGCAGTTGTAGAAAATATCCTGCAGATGTCGCTGCGATCTGCATATTGCACATTGCAGCAGTATCATTGCACATTTAAGGGATACAATATTTTAGCGCTTTTTTAAGTATTACAGGGATAGCCGATTTCCACACTATATATTCTAGGCGCTATAGTTACAGCGCCTAGAAGATACAGTGTGGAAAACGGCTACAAAATGGTGCTAAAAAAATGAATCCCATAAATGTACAACGATGCTGAATAACAAGATGTCGATCGTAGCGCCATCGTAGTGATTTAAAAATGATAGTCATTCTAAAAGAGATTCTCTAACATATTTCACGTCATTCCTTAACTAAATTAGCTTATAACAGACTAAAATATCTTATATTTACAGTTTCCGATATTTAACATTCTATAATTTTTGAAAACATAGGGTTTATATTGAAAAGAGTTACGAGATGGCGCTCGTATCAGCATATTGCCGCAGAGCATTGTTGGAGATTTATGGGATACAAGTTTTTAGCACTTTTTAAAGCATTATAGGAATAGCCGTTTTCCACACTGTATCTTCTAGGCGCTGTACTATAGTAGCGGTGCATTATACGTGTCTCTTTCTTCTTTAAAAATATCCTGAAGATGTCGCTGCAAATGACTGTTTAGAATTCAATATCGTTGTATATTTAAGGGATTCAATATTTCCGCGCTTTTTTAAATATTGCTGGGATAGTCGATTTCTACAACATATAATCTAGATGCTATAACGGAGCTATAGTGTCTAGAAGACATAGTTTAAAAATCGGCTTATTAAACGGTGCTAAAAAATCGTATCCCATAAATGTTGAGCGAGGCTGAACGATGAATGTCGATTACAGCGACATATGGTATTTCCAACATAACTATTTCAAAAGAAATCAAATGAGAAAACGCTTCGCTCAGAGAAGATCTAGAAAATGTTGCTGCTATCGACATTTGTCATTCAGTATTTTTCAATATTTATGGAATTCAATTTTTAGCACTTTTTAAAGCATTACTGGAATAGCCGGTTTCCACACCATGGCCGTGATCTAGGTATATTTTTCTCTGTTATCGTAAGGAGATTGACCAATCAGAAGCCAGAATTTTTGCTAATTTTTCACTGGTTGCAAAAATGTACCTGGATCCCGGCCTATATTTCTAGACGCTATAACTGAGCTCAGGAATAGTACAGAAAGCAAACACCATATTTTGATACATTAAGGCCGGGATCCAATTAGGAACAAGTGTGTCTCTATAACGAAGTAGCGACATACGGCCAATAGAAGTTTATTGGTAGTAGTGATAAAAACAAATCGTTAAAGATCTTTGCGAACGTGTCATTATCGTCAGGCTAATGCATGTTGAATTATTTCCCTAGTCTAATAAAGTTCGCCCATGCACGTATCGTCTAATGGAGGATATTCCAAATATGGGTTCAAGGACAGAAAAGTTACGTGGTACCGGTAATTTACCTAAAGAACATCTAACTGGTAAGAAGGGAAACAGGAAACTACTACTGCTGCTTTCTCCCGTGAACTGTTTCATTGGCTAGCGAGGATTTACATTACGTTGACGGAGCCTTCCCTTCTTTACGTTAGACGTTTTTGCCTTGACCACGTGATAATAACGTAGATAGAATATCCTCTGTTCAAGAAAGTGGATTGCCGTACTATAGCGCCTAGAATATATAGTGTGGAAATGGAGGATATTCCATCTGCGTTTTGATCACGTGATCAAGGTAAAAACGTCTAGCGTAAAGAAGGAAAGGCTCCGTAGACGTGTAATGTAAATCCCCGCTAGCCAATGAAACAGTTCATCAGGCAAAGCAGTAGCATCTTCCCTTCTTATCAATTAGAAGTTCCTTGGGTAAATTATCGGTATCACGTGACTTTTTTCAGCCTCGAACTCATATTTGGAATATCCTCCATTGGCTATCCCTGTAATACTTAAAAAAGTGCTAAAATACTGTATCACTTAAATGTGCAACGATGATGCTGAAATATACAGATCGCAGCGACATCTGCAGGATATTTTCTACAACTTCAAGATATTGCTAGTCTATACAATGTAATACGAAAATCCCTCAGATGTCGTTACGATCGACACTTGGGATTTTAGCAGTATCGTCGCGCATTTAAGGAATACAAATTTTTAGCGTTGTTTGGATAGCTTCCACACAAGGTATTCTAGACGCTGTAGCCGTACTTTCGGCAAAAACTTGAAATGAGCATGCCTCCTGTGCATATATCACCACTCTTATGTATAAAGGCTCTCAATTATGGTGTTGATATTGAGCGCTGTTGGTTAAATTTCGATATTTGGGTTTAAGAGAAAGCAATAGAGAAAAGTACTGTTACTATGGAAACAATAAATTCTTTAATATCGAAATGTATAGCAAAGGAGTTCAGAATCAATGCATTAAATAGTTTCGAATATGTACTGTTGTTATGACAATCAATGCCCTTCCTGGATGTGGAAATGCAAAATTGTGTTCAACACAATTGGCCGCAATCTGGATAGATTTTTCGCTTTTAGTGAAACGAGATTCATCAATCAGAAGCCTGCATTTTTGCGAACTTTTCGCTGTTTGCAGAAATGCAGACTGTTGATGTAAATCTCGTTTCGCTAACAGCGAAAAATCTACCTGGATCCCAGCCTAGATTTCTACAAACATTGCACTTCATCCATGGCACTAAGAAAATTACTCAAAACTTTCATGACATAGGCCGGGATCCAGAAACAGCAAAAAATTCTCAAACATGCAGGCTTCTGATTGGTCAAACTCATTTCGCTAAGAGCGAAAAATCTATCTGGATCCCGGCCATAGTTTTCTTCGATAAAATCAATGCAAAAGGATAATATAAAAGAATAGTATAAGATTTCTAAAATGTTTTGGCGGGTTTATCGCTGTTTGGCATAATTTGTAAACTTTAGAATTAATTAACAGTTTTTCGCTAATTAAGAATAGAAAATTTGTGTTTTTCACGTAGATTGAGTAAATATCTGTCCAAAAATGCAATCCGTACTTTTTTCTGCCCATTATTTAAGTCTCTACCTCGATTTAAACATAAGATGTGACGAAGAAAAAAAAACGGTCATTTTCAGTATCTCGACGTTATTTAAAAAAATCTATATCTCTGTTTATAATTAATTTAGGAGGATGCATTTGATCTCAAATTGAAGATCTTCTTTATTAGGTCCTTCTGGTTTTGGTTTTATTTTTCGGCGGTGATTGGTTCTTTTGATATGGGAAATTTTACGCTGGCATGTTTGGTAGATTTAACATGAAGAAGTTATCTTCAGTATAATAAGCAGTTACGGTGTCTTGCCGTTTTATTCTTGGCAATTGTTTGTTTGGCGGGGTTAGCATTTTTTTATAGCTTGGCTTGGCAGAACCATAGATTAACATCCAAGATCGGACATTCCCATAGAGCGTAATGGTAATGCGATTGCGATCGTAGCGCCCTTAGTGACAATGGGGAAGAAACTCCCCATCCTTGTAGTATGCTTATTATTGAGTATCTACCTTATTGTGATCTTTCTTTTTTTAATGTTGCATGTTTACGTTTTCGATAGAATCTTACACCGATACATGAACATAGAATAAACATTCTATTTTATATATCTAATATCTATTCTATGTTCATGCACGGATATATGTTTTTACATGATTAGTGAACGTTTTTAAGTGCAACGAATACTAGGTAAAAATTTCGTCTTGAATGCTATATATCAAAAGCAATGGTGTAAAAATATACGAAATGTTGAACTCTACAAGTCCCAGAAAATTTCATAATTATTCCCCTTTGGCAGGAAAATTTTTATAGCCCGTGTTTTATAAATTTATGAAGTTTAACGTATTAACAATCGTTAAATAATCTTTTAAAATTTATGCATTTTCACTTCCTTACAGATAAAATAAAAATATTGTTTTTAATGTAAATAACGTACAATCAATTCAATAATGTTTATAATGTTAACATATAAGAAATAATAATATTACAGATAGGGAAAAATTCCTTTCGACAAATTTTTAGGATTGTGTAAATCTAAAAGTTAAAAATAAATAGAGGTACTGACATCACACTCAATAAAATTTTATTCGATATGAATAAATTGACACAATACCTGAATTTGATTTTTTACAATTTAATCTTATAAACTTACATATTTGCATTCTTAACAGAATTTTCTGGCGGCTTTCTTTTATATTATTAGTCTAATTATCATTTTGTAAGTTAAAAATAAACAATACAAGTACGGTAAAAAAAAAAAAAAAAAAAAAAAAAAAAAAAAAAAAAAAAAGCAGCTAAATAAATAAAGCAAGCATGAATAGAATATCGTCTGACACCTGCTTCGTTTTAGGAACGAATAGATATTCAAACCATAGAGGATAAACATATTTCTTCAACATAGGTGAATTTCGGAGATTTGTTAGTTCTTCCCCCTTGCCGATAGTGACGCTAGTACTGTTGCCATTACAGATTTTGCCGTAAATGTCCCATCTTGGTCCTTAATCTATGGGCAGAACGACCATCCTGCTTGATAAATTCGATCTGACAGTTCCTTTCTAACATTTTAGTTCGTCGAATTTCGACGGGTTCCAACTCGTAACGATAACATTCGGACTTGGGCATGAATTTAATAACAAGCAGTATTTGAGTTTGCAGACGATTTTACATTTATGCAGCTTTATTTTCCCGGATTAACTTACTTTTTATTGTCCGATTTAAAGAATATTTTATGCATTAAATTTTAAAACTAGGTGAAGAGGTTTGGTATTTTTTTTTTTTTTTTTTTTTTTTTTTTTTTTTTGTAAAAAATTTCATATATTTTGTTAGTGAAAAAAAATCGTGGAAATAATTTATACTTTAGAGCAAAGGATATTTATAGTGTTGGAGTACCACCGCTTGGACCGTAGCATAATAGTGACTAGAAGAAGCTTCCAAATGAAATTTAACGTAAAGAATGACCCGAGCAGTGGCGTGGCGTGAAAATTTTCGGTGGTCATCGCAATTATTTAAGTTTGTGGTGAAAAATTATGAACTCTAAAATTCAATGGTTGAATGTTCAAAAAAGAAACTTTAAATCTTACCTTCACTTATACATGAACTCCAAATGTTCTGCTAAAACTGGATCATAGAGTTTTAAAAGCTTATTAAGAGTTTTAAAATATTGCTTGGTCATCGCCGCATCCAGCGATGACCGGACGCCACGCCACTGGATCCGAGGTATTCTTTTGTGCGTGCCTGGAAATGAACGATGAATGTTGCACACAACCTACCGGGTGTCCCAAAAAGGACTGACTGATTTTAAAATTCAATAACTTGCAAACGGTGACAGATATTAAAAAAATTCTTGCAGGAGGGTTATGCATAAGGTCCAAAGTTTTATTACAGTGATTTTCAATTTTAGTTCGAATTACAAACAATAGATGGCGCTGTAAGCATTAGTCGCTAAATTCAGTCTCGAATTTTGGTACTTCGTGGCCCGGATAATACATTTCCATCTCCTTTTTCTGCATGGAATAAGATAAAGGACCAAAAATCGAGCCTGTATTTAGCGACTATTGCTTACAGCGCCATCTATTGTTTGTAAATCAAACTAAAATTGAAAATCACTGTAATAAAACTTTTGACCTTATGCATAACCCTCCTGCAAGAATTTTTTTAATATCTGTCAAAGTTTGCAAGTTATTGAATTTTAAAATCAGTCAGTCCTTTTTGGGACACCCGGTACATCTTGTAGTGTACCTGAGTGAGTAATATTAATTTCGATATATTTGGAATAGTGTAACATCATTAAAATACACCACAAACAATTTTTCTATATAGACCGTCATGTAAGGAATTCTTTCGAGTGTCGCTGTAAATGAGTGCTATGCACTTCATTTTCAACACCGAACATGGCATGGTTAACCTCAATAAAGTATATCAATTACATGGCAATCCGAATATATTTCCGCGAGTTAGAGCGCGGCCAGACAGACAGACGACTAAACAAACCGAGGGCAATAAACACTTTTCAACTATTTTGTAAAGTCTTAAAAAGGATAAATTTGATTGATAAAGAAGATACCCAGTTTTAAAATATCCTAACCTTCTTGAAATGTAAAAAGTTAATATAAAAGACGGTACTGTGAACGTTGTTATTCATGGAGGAAAGAGATAAATGGAGAAGCAGTATGCCAATGAAATGATGCGCGTTATCGCTCAAATTTAAATGCTCTCACTATACCCAAACGAAACAAGCACCTGGAGCAGGGACCGAATTCTTTGACATAACCTGTGCATTTTTTTCTCTAAATGAAAGTGATCTCCTTATTTTTAAGCATTCTAAAGCAGGATTCCATTGTTATTATAAACTGAAAACTGTATTACTAAAAGTTTTCTTCTTTTTTTCGTGAAAGAACGTGCTTGTGTTTGGGCCTAGTGAAGTGGATTTTAGGGTTACTTTTTTGGCGTCACCCCCAACCACCTTACTGCATCTCCATCTATCTCTTTCCTCCATGGTTGTTGTTACGCATTTTGAAGAAGTCGTTTCCATGGAAACGATATTTTTCTCTATTGTTGCGCAGACGCCAACAAAATCGAAATCATATCGACAAAGTTCAGAATCGGCCGTAAGGCGCGCCACACACCAGGGAGACATGCAACAAAAAAGCGTCAGGCATGCGACAATTTCACCCTGTTAACAAAGAAAAAACTGGTTTGAATAGCAGAATTTGCCTCATGTCTCTGTGGTGTGTGGCGCGCCTAAGAACAAGATTGTACTGGCAAATGAAACCCACTCCATAGCCATAATCTCCTTCCTTAGCATCAATGCTGAGTGGCGTCAGTTTCGGCCTCGACCATAGACTTCTAATATAACTGGACGCAGAAATAGCAACCTTTTCTTGAAGCACATATCATGCTTCCCACCATCACTTGATGGTGGGAAGGATGCGCGCGAAACCGGTTTCCCCCACCCCCCCCCAAAAAAAAAACTGTCATTGAATTGCCGCTCCCACCGAGACCGGCGTGCATCCGGAGCTTGACAGCAGCATAGATTAAGGACCAAGATGGGACATTTACGGCAAAATCTGTAATGGCAACAGTACTAGCGTCACTACCGACAAGGGGGAAGAATTGAAGAAATATGTTTACCCTCTATACTTTGAATATCTATTCTTTCTTAAAACGAAGCAGGTGTCAGACGATATTCTATTAATGCTTGCTTTATTTATTTAGCTGCTTTTTTTTTTACCGTACTTGTAGTGGTCGCCTTTAACTTACAAAATGATAATTAGAGTAATAATATAAAAGAAAACCCTAGAAAATTCTGTTAATAACGTAAATATGTAAGTTTATGAGATTAAATTGTAAAAAATCAAATTCAGGTATTGTGTTAATTTATTCAGATCGAATAAAACTTTATTGAGTGTAATGTCAGTACCTCTATTTATTTTTAACTGTTAGATTTATATAATTCTAAAAATTTGTCGAAAGAAATTTTTTTCCATCTGTAATTTTATTATTATTTCTTATATCAAGGCTTGAAATTCAATTTTTCCTGGGAAGGGAGTCTCCCTACCAACATTTATAAATGGAGGGGAGTCGAGTCATTTGGGATGGAGAAAAAAATTCTTTAAAACCCACTGCTATTTTGTGCTACATCAAGAATTACATTAATATAGACATGGCAAAATACCATTCAAGCAATTTAAATCGATAGCTAGGAATAATTCAAGTTTTTATACAGTCCATTTTCCAATTTTCAACCAAATGTCATGGGTCCTTAACAAGGGTGTTAAATGAAATTCTGAATTTAGATTTTATTCGATTTTGGACCCCGAATCCCCTTTCACAAGGTAAACTTGTGACAGATAGCACCAGGGGTGATTCTGAGTAAAAAAAAATTTCTGAAATTCACAGCAAATTTTCTGAAAAGTTACAGGAGAGGGAGGGGGCGGAATCCACTCCCGGCAGTGCCGAAACTAGCCTTTTTTGCACCCGGGGCAAACATGGATTTTGGCGCCCCCCCCCCCCTCTTCTTCCGCAAAGTATATTTACAAAGAGAATTTTACTAATTTTCTAATAGGCGACTTATTTTAAAATTTAAACCATGTAATCATAAAATATGTAATACTGAACTACATAATCTACAATGGCGGATCCAAGGGAGAGGTCACGAGGGTCATGACTCCCCTCTGAATACTAACAAAAATATTCTAAAGATCATTTTTAAAATGAAATATACAGTAGAGTCCCGGTTATCCGAGTTTCTGCTTTAACAGAGTTATTTTCTGCTGATGGACTGATGGCTTCCATTATTATGAAACAGCCATTATAAACGAAGTGTTAAGTGAAGATGAAACAGCAGCCGTAAAAAGTTAGAACTCTGATTTTCTGGTCAGAATGGTGGAAAAAATGGCTATAATTTTTTTCCCCATTCTGACCAGAAAATCAGAGTTCTAACTTTTTACGACTGCTCGTTCATCTTCACTTAACGCTTCATTTATAACGGCTGGTTCTTAATAATGAAAGCCATCAGTCCATCAGAAGAAAATGATCCATTCCAAAGGTATAATCCTTCATTTGGCGCCTCTTCGTTCTTGCACCCGGTGCACATGCCCCCTCTGCCCCCCCCCCATAATTTCGGCCCTGACCCCGGCAGTAACAGTGCGTTTTTTTGTGATCTTTTGACGAAATTTGCGGTGTTTTCGCGATCTTTTGACGAAATTTACGGTTTTTTCGCGATCTTTTGGCGTAATTTGCGGGGCTTTTTGCGATCTTTGATGAAATTTGTGGGTTTTTTCGCGACCTTTTGACAAAGTTTGCGGTTTTTCGCGATCTTTTGACGAAATTTGTAGGTTTTTTCGCGACCTTTTGACGAAGTTTGCGGTTTTTTGCGATCTTTTGACGAAATATGCGGTTTTTTCGCAATCTTTTGACGAAATTTGCGGTCTTTTCGCGATCTTTTGACGAGATTTGCAGTTTTTTTGCGATCTTTTGATGATTTTTCTGGGAGGGGGGGGGGGGGGGGTTCGCGTTTCTTGGACGAAATCTACGTTTTTTTTTTTTTTTTTTGCAGCTCTTTGACGAAATTTTTTTTCCGCGATTCTTCGACGAAATTTGTGTTTTTTCCGCGATTCTTTGACAAAATTTGTTTTTTCCGCGATTCTTTGACAAAATTTGCGTTTTTTTTTTTTCATGATTCTTTGACAAAATTTGCGTTTTTTTTTTCACGATTCTTTGACGAAATTTGCGTTTTTTTTTCGCGATTCTTTGACGAAATTTGCATTTTTTCGGCGACCATTTGTCGGAATTCGCGATATTTTTTATGTCCGAATTTTCGGATTGATGACAGATTTTTTTAAATTTTCGGACCGGATGCCTTAAATTTTCTGAAAATTCAGAATAGAATCACATCTGGAACCGCCAATCGGTCGCGGAAAATAACGCGAAACTTGTCAACTGATCTCGGGAAAAAAATAGTTAAATTTGTCAATAGGTTTTCGGAAAAAAATCGTGCATTTCAACGATTTTTCGAGGTAAAAAAACTCGCAAAATGTGTCAATCGGTCGCGCGAAAATATCACGAAATTCACAAAGTGTTCGCGGAAGTTGATTGCACTTCCAAAATGCAAAATTTTCTGGAAAAGGCTGAAATTTTTTGGACGGGAGCCTCCCGCCCACGATATTCTTTTGGGCGGGATTTCAAAATTTTGGGCGCGAATCCCGCCATGAAATTCAAGCCCTGTTATATGTTAATATTATAAATATTATTGAATTGATTATACGTTATTTACATTCAAAACATTTTTATTTTATCTGTAAGAAAGTGAAAATGCGTAAATTTTAAAAGATTATTGTAATGATTGTTTTATACTTTAAACTTCATAAATTAATAAAACATCGGCTATAAAAAATTTCCTACCGAATGGGAATATTTATGAAATTTTCTGGGATTTGTAGAGCGCAATACTTCGTATATTTTTATGTTACACCATTACTTTATGTAGCTTTAAATCCAATTATATCATATTTACTTCATATATAGCATTCAAGACGAAATTTTTACCCTGTTTTTCGTTGCACTTATATTGTTCACTCATCATGTAAAAGAAAGAAAAAAAAACAGCATATATCTGTGCATGAACATAGAATAGATATTAGATATATAAAATAGAATATCTATTATATGTTCATGTATCGGTGTTAGATTCTATTGAAAACGTAAACACGAAACTTTAAAAAAAGAAAGATCCCAGTAAAGTAGATGCTAAATAATAAGCATACTACAAGGATGAGGAGTTTCTTCCCCCTTGTCACTAAAGGTATTACGATCGCAATCGCATTACCATTACACTCCATGGAAATGTCCCATCTTGTATGTTAATCTATGGACAGCAGAAACACAGGACTTTGCCAACGAAAAGATCACCACAAAAAACGACACCCTTTTGGCGATGAAATCTCCGACATGAATGCTTCAGGGTTCTGCGGATAGAACGAAGGGATTCGTCCTCTGTTTAATTTCTCCTCTTAGCCCTCGACTGAAAGCCTATTGCTGTCAGTGCCATCTATTGTTTTTTAAAGCAGTCAATCCTGTTTAGGACACCGGGTATATATAAATGTCCATTTTACAACACAAACGATAAAATTGATACTAGAAATGTAATTGTTGAATATTATTCTATAATTGCATTAAAATATGGATTAGATTTCTTCCATTTCGGGTTGACGAATTTTTTTTTGTCAGGTTTTGAGTCAACTTGAAATAGAATTTTCAGGTTCGGGTGGGACATAACACGGGCCGCGCAGGATTCTAGTTCAGAGATTAGGATAATTGCACTGCTCTGTTTATAGTGAAAAAAAAAAAAAAAAAGCAATTTAACAGATTACAACGACCATTTGGAAAATGATTTTTTCAAAGACTAAAATTTAAGACATAAAAAATCGCACGGAGTTGATCATACATTACGTACGCCATGAATTAAACATTAATAGTGTTATTACACGTAAAAATTGCAAGCGACAAAAATCACCTGCGACTCGTCAGATTTCCTGAAACTTACGTATTATCCAAGCATTTCATTGGCTGTTCGGGAAAAGGCTTTTCCATCGTCCAAGAAATCTGACGACCCATTTTAAATGAAATTTCATTCTTAAACTTCTAAACATCCCACAATATTACTTTCTACACCGTCGTATAGATTAAAAAAAATGTACTTTTAAATGCAATTTGTTTGAAAGCTGTATCTCCATTAGTTTCCGAGTTATTAAATTTTTAATGCCCCCCCCCCCCTTTCCATTTGTTTTTTTATTAAAATTTCGAATGAAGTGTTCTCTTGTTTGACGTTCAATCATAGCTCTGAGTAAGCAAAGCAGAACAATGTGTTATATACTGAAGGCATTCCTGAAAAATTATCCAACAGTGCATGACCGTTTTAAATACGTAAACGGTAGCACCTTTTAAAAAGGCTAATTTTTCATAATCTGGTTTAGCTGATTATATAACTAAGCAACGTAGAACAATGTGCTATATTTGCACAAAACCCATTCCCTAACAGTGCAGGTCCGATTAACCCCATGGAGGAAAGAGATAGATGGAGATGCAGTAAGGTGGCTGGGGGTGACGCCAAAAGAGTAACTCTAAAATCCGCTACAGTAGGCCCAAACACAAGCACATTCTTTCACGAAAAACAGAAGAAAACTTTTAATAATACAGTTTTTAATTCATAATACAACGGAATGCTGCTTTAGAATGCTTAAAAATAAGCAGATCACTTTCATTTAGAGAAAACTATGCACGGATGATGTTAAAGAATTCGGTCCCTGTTCCAGGTGTTTGTTTTCTTTGGGTTTACTGTGGACGGTTAAATGGAGGATATTCCATAGAGAAGAGATAGGGGTGGAGAGTGCTTTGGTAATCCTAAAGTGAAACCAACATAATAGTCACGTGACTTTTACCGCCAAAGGCTAGCATATGTTTGCGAAAGGAAAATAAACAAATTACGATATCGTTAAATTAAAATGAGAATCTTCTTTTACTAATTTAAAACAGATTTTAAGTTGCTTTGTTTTACTTCGTTTATACTTTTGCACTACTTCACATGCAAAATGTGGATGCTGAGTATTTATATATATATATATATATTTTACGACCGGCAACAATTTTCAAATTGCCAAGCAAGCGATAACGAGCGATTCTGGAAACCTTTACATGAGTAGGGCCGGTCATGTTGATGCCGCTTTTCAACGGAAAGCACACTCCACACCTTATCTTCTCTATGGGATATTCCATCTACGTTTTGATCACGTGGTCAAGGTAAAAACTTCTAGCGTAAAGAAGGGAAGGCTCCATAGACTTGTAATGTAAATCCCCGCTAGCCAATGAAACAGCTCATGTGGCAAAGCAGTAGTATCTTCCCTTCTTATAAGTTAGAAGTTCCTTGGGTAAATTACCGGTATCGCGTGACTTTTTTCAGCCTCGAACCCATATTTGGAATATGCTCCATTACCGGTATCACATGACTTTTTTCAGCCTCGAACCCAGATTTGGAATAAAATCCATTTGAGCGATAAATGGTTTCATATTTCAAACCTTTTTTACGGTATACTGCATCTCCATCTGCCTCTTTGCTCTATGAATTAACCCCACCGGGACGAGCGCCATGTATGCTCAGAATCCTTGATTATTCCAACCAGTCAGTTTTTATTGTAAATTTTGCCTTATTTAATGAGAGCATTTTCCCGATTCAAGAAGGCAAAAATTTTTGTTTTGAAAAACCGGTGATAAAAGATTAAAAATTCTATAAAAGACGCTCGTCGGGAAGGGTTTAAAATCCGTTCAGTAAAACTTAAGTTATAAACGGTCAGAATGAAATACAAATTTGCAATTTTATATATACACTAGATAAAATCCTCTGTATCATTACACAGGAAGTATTATTTTTAAAAAATCCTCCGTGATGGCAGAAGTTTTTTTTTAGCCCTGGTACGGTATGTACTTCTTTCTCCCAGCTTATTTTATGTTCTCCAAAAAATAAGCATAGCATATTTCCACACTAGGTATTCTAGACGCTGCCACAAAATTCTCTACAACTTTCATAGTTACAGCTTTTTTATACACTCAATAGCAAGCGCAGTACGCCATTTCAAAAATAAGACATTTTTTTCAATTTTTTTTAAAAACCGTGAAAAACGTAGTTTTACCCCAATTATTGAAATGTTCCCTGCGGATTTAATCGTGTATGTAGACTTCTAATAATTGATAGCAGTAAATTATCTATTTACACACTCACGTCTTTATTTTCATCTCAACAGACATTGTATATTCAATAAATTTATATAATTTTAATAGTACGGCAGAGTATAGATGGATGAGACAATCTTCATAATTAGACAGTAACTTTAAGTGTATACAATGTTAACATCAAAGCATTGTTTTAAAAAAATATTTCAATGTTTAGTAACTTATTGGCACGATAGTTTCAATTAAGAAAGAATTCTTGCTTAATTTTAATAATGCATACATATTTTTCCAGGTATCAAGGGGATAGGTATGAAAATTTGCGAAAAACATTTTATTCCACACTACAATGGTATATTTAATTTACCAATTATTGATAACATATGTTTTACTATTTTAAAGATAGCAAACATTGGATTGTAGTTCCATATAAAAAAAGTGGGGGGGACTCAAATAATAAATATCTTTTATGAAAGAAATACTTTTACCTTTATGCATTTATCTCCCCTACTATATCTGTTTAATGAACTCAGTGAGACCATTTATCAAATGAAATACCAATTTATTTATGATTGTAGACCATATAAACATTTTTGTTTTCGCATTGATCACCGTTTCATTCAACTCCACTTTCCCAACACAATAAAGTAAGGTATGCAATATGACAGCATAAGCTAAATGAAAAAATGTATTTTAATAATAATAATTTCCACAGGCTATTTAACAATATTTTTTTTTCTCTTTGTTGGCACTATAGTAGGATTATTAGCATCCCGTTTCAAAAGAATATCCTTATCCTGAATAAAACCGATATCTGGATCATCTAGTGGTATAAAAACTGATACTTCACATTTATCAGCATTTTCCTGCACTTTCTTCGCGTGACTAGTGTACTCTAGCGCGAAAACATTTGCACGCTAATGTTAAACCTATGAGGCATTCTTTTCAGAATTCTTGCTTGAATTTCAATATATTATTATTATTTTTTTCATATGATACCCGAGGTCAATATCTAACGTTGTTCTTTTTTAATTTTTCGAATTTGGTTGCATTTTTTTAATGAGGATACTTTAAATTTCAAAACGGGTTCCAAACAGTTTTCCAAAAATGAAAGTGTCTGAATAAAAAAGCAATCAAACCCGAAAAAGTACAAAAGCACAACATTAGATATTGATCTCAGGTATCCCATGGGAAAAAAAAAAAAAAAAAATTTAAAAGTAATAAATAGCAAGAGAGATAATTGTCAAGAACGCTTCCATAGGTTTAATATTACCTTGCTAATGTCTTCGTGTGACTAATTTAGTCTCATCATTCATACAACTGTGACTTTAAACGCATCAATTTTAATACTACAACTACCTTAAAATCTTTAAAAATGAAATCTGTATATACGGTATCTGGTCTTTAAACCTTCTAACCGCCGCGAACTGATATATCCGTTCACTAAGCTGCAGGTTTCACTGCAAAGAGGCATTATTTAAATAAATATAATTCTACAAATATAATGCAGTTTTAAAACATTCTGTTATGAATAATACTCTCAAGGGTTATATTCCTATATTTAGTTAAATTTTTTATGTCATATTGGAAAAATCGTGTTTTTTTAGATTTAAAAATACAGAGAAAACAACCTTACAATTTTGCCCTTTTGCTCGGCGGTCTTAAAGAAAAAAATATATTTTTTCAAGAGAAAGAATATGAACAATTATACCTGCTAAGATGGAAATCTGTTTAAAGCGGAATATATTTCTGCTCCTTTCGGTTCGGTTTTCAAGGTTTTAATGAACCAATATTTGACAAAGCTGATTTACGTAGTTCAGCATTACGTATTTAATGATTACCCACTTAAAATTTTCAAAATCCGGCTATTAGAGATTTATTAAAATTCTCGTGGTAAATTTTCTTTTTAAGGGGGGCAGGGCGTCAAAATCCATATTTGCCACGGGTGCAAAAAAGGCTAGTTTTGGCTCTGAAACACATAATTTACTGCTACCAATACATAGAAGTTGACATACACGATTAAATCCATGGGAAACATTTGAATAATCGGGGGCAGAACTACGTTTTTCACGGTTTTTAAGAAAATTGAAAAAATTGTCTTATTTTTGAAATGGCGTACTGCGATTGAGTACTATTGAGTGTATAAAAGGTTGTAAATATGAAAGTTGTAGAGAATTTTATCCTCTTTAATATTGTAACTGCCAAATAATATGCTACGGCAACTGGTCTCGAGATATTTCATAAAAATGAAAAAAGGTCCCAAAATTTTGTTGTTTTTTGGCCACAGGAAATTTAGCCTTGAGAAATTTTGTTAGAAAACTTGGTTTTTCCATATTAACATCATTATAAACAATTCAGAAAAAAAAATCTTCTACCCGACCTTTTGCAAGGTAACCCCCCTTTTTTTGTACATTTCTCCTGGACTAACAGTAAATTCTGAAAAAGCAGAATTCCTGTTTTCTAGTTTTAAAGTTTTATTCAATTTCATGTCTTAATCGTGGAATATTTTTTTCACATATCCAAACCAATCAAATATTCAGAAGAAAAGAATATATTTGTTAAGTTATTTATAAATGCGATGCATTCTTTACTATAATAGAAGCTTCTAATAGCTTGTTTTATTTTTTAGTGAATGTAGTGCTTGAACAATTAATTTAAACTTCCGTTTTGACAATGTTCTATGAAGATATTTTATTGCTAAGTGGGTAAAATAATAATACTATATGAAATTTTTAACATATGGATTATTTCACGATTGTGGTTAAAAATGTTTTCATTTAAGGGTGTACTCAAATCCAAACTGCTTATTTTCTGACTCATTTTTACTCTCAATCACATCCATTTGGCAGGTTCTCTTATTCAGAAACTACCGGGTGTCCTAAAAAGGACTGACTGATTTTAAAATTCAATAACTTGCAAACGGTGACAGATATTTAAAAAATTCTTGCAGGAGCGTTATGCATAAGGTCAAAAGTTTTTTTACAGTGATTTTCGATTTTAGTTCGAATTACAAACAATAGATGGCGCTGTAAGCAATAGGCGCTAAAAACAGGCTCGATTTTTTGGTCGATCTCTTCTTCCATGTGGAAAAGGGAGATGGAAATGTATTAAGTACGTCCCGAAGGACCAAAAATCGGGCCGCCATCTATTGTTTGTAATTCGAACTAAAATCGAAAATCACTGTAAAAAAACTTTTGACCTGCCGCATAACCCTCCTGCAGGAATTTTTTAAATATCTGTCACCGTTTGCAAGTTATCGAATTTTAAAATCAGTCAGTCCTTTTTAGGACACCCGGTATATAATGTGCCGTATTGGTCGTTTGATAAAGGTAGAATATATTTTTTTTAAATGCTGTCAAAGTGGGTATTTTGAACCGAATTTGGCGAAGGGATAATGCTGGAAACGAATAAAATGGTCGCACTGAGAAAATAATTGTTTATAAATAAAGTTCTAATTCATTGAACAAAAAATAAAAACACAGGTCTCTTTATAAATCTCTTCAAAAATCATGTCAGCATATTTCTTGATTTTACTTTTAAAAGTGAGTCTGAAAAGTTCGAGTTGTTGAACGTGGAAAAATATTTTTTTGAACACCGCCTTAAGGAAAGCCTCTATGCTGAAAACTGGAATGCAGTAAACATTAAAGAGCAAAGATGTCAATTTTTTTGAAGCTTAGAAAATAGTTATGGTGGCATGATTTCCTTTTGTGTTTATAACACTCCATTACTTTATTTTTTACCTTTAAATTATTACATTTTCAAATCATACTAATACATTGGATGAATAATTCAGTATCATTTCACCTTAATAAAATGGAAAAAAACAAAAAAAAAAATGCCACCCCCACCTATAAAGTTTATATATACATACAGAGTGGTCATGAAAAAACTTCCCTGATATATGAACTCCTAGCGGCCTAACCGCTCAACCAATCGAAAAGAAATTTTAGGTATACCTATTTGAAGATATGCGCTCGAGATTGTGATGATTTTAAACAATAGAGCTCTCACGGTTACAGTGAAAAAATTTCGAATGGCAACACCCATTTTTTTTTTTTTTTTTAATGCGCAAATTCATCAGTCCATTAAAAAAACATAAATGGTGTTGGAATTATACACGTACGATGAAAATTGCCAGCGTAAAACACTTCCAAAAAAGCCCATAGCGAGGAACGAAGAACGTCTTGAAGTGGCTACACGACACGTTTTTCAGTATCTGATTTTTTTTTTTCACTTGTGAACTGAGTAATGTTGTAAGATTTGTTTTAAAATGTGTTGGTGAGCTGTGTTTGTGTACACATAAGTGAAAATAAAAATGTAATCATTTGTGCTGAGTGAGCATTTGAATGCTGAGTATTAGGTTACATAGGAACTGATTAGGATTGAGTGCCACGATATTACACCGGCAATTTTAATCATATGTTATCTTTCCAACGCCATTTATGGTTTTTCAATGCGCTGATGAATTTGCGCAGGAAAAAAAAATCCGAAATCTCCTTTCGATTGGTTGAGCGGTTAGGTTGCTAGGGGTACATATATCGGTAAAGTTTTTTTTATGACCACCATGTATGTATGTACTAAATTTTGTCTGCACGATAAAAGTGGCAATTATGCACAGATCGTTTTAAAACTCGCCAAAAACATTGAGATGGCTAATATCTGAGATAGCTAAGATGGATTGCAAATGGCCAAAATCGGCCCAAGGGAGTGGAAATGGGGAGGGTTAAACATTTTGAATATCGCCTTAACACGATTCTGACAAAACCAGCTCTTACAGAAAAATGAATGAAAATTTAAAATTTTTTATATTGTTGCCAACAATTAAAAAACACAGTAAAATTCTTACCACAACAATTACATTTCTATTGCAAGATTTCCACGTGAGAAATGGAAATAAATAGTTTAACGTATTTTAAAAAAAGTGAATATTACGTCATATTGGAAATATAATGGAGGTCAGCAGGTGAACATGTAACGCCATGCGAATTTGAAAAAACGTATTGAAAACATGATAAAAATCCGACTATGGCAAAATCGGCCCAAGGGGGTGGAAATGGGGAGGGTTAAAATTTTTGAATACCGTCTGAACACGATTCTGATAAAACCAGCTCTTACAAAATAAATAAATAAATAAAAAAAAAAAATAAGCATACATAGTTTGCTTTTGATGCATTTTAATCCTACGGTTATCATAGGAAACCCTAGGAAGTTTGTTTCACACTGATAATCAAATGGTACCAACACAACACAATGACATTTCATAGTTTAAATAAAAAACTGAACTTTCATAAGATCTCCAGGACAAGAAAAAGTTCCAACATATGGTCAAAATTACTTGCTGTGAGGAAAGTTAATGGTCAAAGGTTGTTTCATTCATTGGATAAAAAATTATACAAGTATTCAAAAATTTAAATAGCCAGTTACACTTAAAAAAAAAAAAAAAATCTTTAATACTAATACTGATATTAAAAATACTTGGAATATGGATTTGATAAATGTTAGTTGATGTAGAATAGAAAAAATCTAATTTATTTAAAACACACAGAATCGTTAAATGCTGTATTTGAAAATTTCTGTGAATAATAATAATAATAAAACAAACAAACAAACAATGGAAAAGTTAGTATGGTATATGGCTACATCTAAACTACCATTCACATTGATTATACATGCTTTGAATTAAATTATCAAAATTTTTTTTATCATACCAGTTTTATTGTTAGAATATATAACTTTTATGTTTTTTTTAATGCTTTATTTACAACAGTGTATTATCTAAGATAGTGGTACACACTAACATCTCTGAAGGATCAAAAACCTGGTAGAGAAGTGAACTTGAGGGCTGAATTTATATTTTTGCATTCATATTTCTTTATAGTACATTGAACTGCTATTATATACTAATTATCAATGCATTAAAATTAATTTTAGACGATGTTAATAATACAATATTATCTGTGTGGTGGTTAAGGTCTATTAGCTAATAAGAGAGATTCCTGAAGATACTAAATGATATAGACCAGATTCGAAATATTCTACTCTAGTATTGGAGTTATTAATTGGGAAAAAAAAAAAAAAAATAGAAGCCTTGTGTTTATTTTTATTAGATCAGATTTTAAAAACAATTGCAAGGTCTTTAAAAATGTCCAAATTGTGGGCTGCATAAAAGGAACTAAAAGGGAAAAAAAACAAACAAACAAACAAACAAACAAAAAAAAAAACTGTGCACAGCGGCATAGCAAGTACCACAGATCTAAGAGAATCTAAAATGTGCTCAATTTGATCCGAGTGTAATGAGTATGCATGTCAATTCCATTCGAACAATTTAATTCATTTGCAGTTGCTTTTCAACACACATCCTAAATGATAATAAAGAAAATTATCATCCACATATGTTCTTTCATCTAATTTAACACTAGTGTTGCCAAGTCTACTGTACAAATCTGCCCTCCAAATGCTGTGAACACCACTATTTTAAAGTAATTTTCTTCTCCTTATCCAGTGGCAGAATTATTTACAATTAAACACAGCGAAATAAACAGTTCAAATTAGTGGTATCCAGAGCGTTTGGAGACCTGGCAATACTATTTAACACTATTTCTAATGATGTCAAATGACACTTAAAATGCTTATTACACTGATAATTATGATTTACAGTTACTTTATGTAATTTTTAAATTAAAACAGCTACAGATAATTATTTAGTGCACTAAAAATAACGTGTGTCTTAAATTTAAAAATTAAAGAAAATAACCATAATTCAAAATCTTAAAAGGTGTCATTTGTCTCTGGTAGAAATAGTGTTAAATACCTGGAAATAATCTGTTATGTTATTATGGCAGGATAGGCTGGTGTAAGAGTGTGCATTTGTCATAACCTACTGGTGTGAAGCACATCCCTAAACTCAACAGTGTTTTCAATGCATCCAAAGCTGGGTTGTGCTCCAAAAGAATTACAATAGCATGAAAAAAAAAAAACAAAGACAATTTTAAATTTTGAACAATTTTTGATATTACAGTAAACCCTGTCTAAGGTGGAATCGATCAGGGCCAAGAAATTTTTCCGTAGTAGACAATATTCCGCCTTAGACAAGTTACTCTTATGTCTCTGAATTCGCTGGGACTTGAAAATCTTTCTGAGATAGACAGATTCCCATCTTACACAGAGTCTGCCTAACAGAGAGTTACTGTATTTTTCTTCAATATGAACCTGCTACTGTTTGAATATTTTACATACTTCGAATGATTTTGTGGTTGTTTGAATCACAAATCTATTAAAATTTTCAGAACAGATAAGAAAATTAGCTGATTTATTAAGAGAAAATGCTAGGACCCTCAAATTTTTCACCAAAGGTAAAAATTCTAAGAGTATGCACTCAGTAGTTGGATAAGAATATGCACACAATCTTACATAATTTTTTTTTATTAGAAATAATTCTGTCACAATAATAATACATAATTAATGATTATTTTGCATTTTGTTATATTTATAGAATGTCAACAGAAGTTCAAATGTCCAAGAGATTTTAGCACCTTCTACTACAACAGAAAAAAGAAAAAGGATTCAAGATGAGAACAAAAGTGTAGTTGCTCATTGATTGGGTATATAAGATTCCACATTATGTTTAAAAAGAACTGACTGCAGTGTTAAGTTAGAAAAATTTGAAAGCAAGGTGTATAAATAGGAAGAGTTATGTAGCTGTTTCTAGAGACTACTACAAAGATTATTTCTTGATATGACTCTAAAAGACTTAAGCATTTGAATTTGCATAAAAGAATATCCTTTCACAGACTCAAAGACGAGACTTACATTTTTTTAATTTTTTCATTAGACTTTGGACAGGCCCAAACTTCTTTTTTCCTGGACTGAGCCAAGCCTGGATTGAATTCTCTCTGTCAAGTCTGTGTTGGACTGGCACTTTATTTATTTAGCATGCAAAGATAATAGTGATGCCGTACTTTTTTTTAAAAAACAAAATCTTTAGCGATTTAATTAATTACAGGAAATATGTTTTTAAAATCTACTTTTTTTTTCTGTGTAGAGCTTTAAAATTATGATTTCCCTGCTGAAACTTTATTTGAATGTAATTTTGTCTACGTTAATTTTTTGAATAAATGTTTATGTATGTAATTGTTTAAGTGGTCATTAATATTGTTATTCCACATTCCATGAATTACAGATATATAATCTAAAGACAAAATCTATGCATAAGTAAATGTGATTTTTTGAAGAATTTTAAATTGCTTCAAAAATAACACTGTCTTGTAGAAATTGAATCAGGATGGGCCTACCCATGCAGACTTTAAATAGAGGCTGTTTGATGTAACATTTACTAGATCATTTGAAATAATGAAAAAGATGAAATAATCACATCAATTTTGAATAAAAACATCAGACATGGCTAGGCAGCCAGATCATATAACGTCATTATTAGAAGAGTTGACAGCAAGTTTGTCTACAGTATTTGTAAATTCTTTGGTAAAATCACCACCTCAAAATGCAACTCCAAGATGCTCAAGATCAATTATTGTTTTGCTTCAGACAACAACACCTATAAAACAAAGTCCAGTAATTGGAAATTCTAAACAGATGTTTTTCTAATGCATCTCAGAAAATGTAAAGAAAAGTTGATTAAAAACCACATAAAAATGAAACTAAGAAAAACTGGAGATGTAGAGTTATCAAGAATTCTATAAAGATCAAATTAAAGGAGCCTATATCAAGAAACAAGTGTGTCAATAATGGTGGCACAAACATGCACAGGATATGTGCGATTCAGTATGTTCAAATGCGAAGTGATACCAAAGATTAACTTGCGTACTCTTTATAAGAAAACATTTATCTCATTGGATTTTTTGTTGATTACTCATAATAGTTTCACTATTATTCCCAAATGTTTGTGGTAATTTTTAAACTTGATTATTAAGGATATACGTAGCATATAAACAGATGTAGTTTTAATAGATTCATTATTTTTTTTAAAGTCAATAGTTTGAAAAATGCACACACACATACAGAAGCCTACTCTCTATATATGTTAGAATAATGTTATGTTTGATGACTAAATTTCAGTTATAATTTATTTTATTTTCATTGTTCCCAACCAATAAATATTGAGTACTTGATACCAGGGCCTGATTACCATAAGGGTAATTAGCTACCACTTTTTCTGACAAATAATTGTCAGCTTATTTAAACATAGAATTTCTGTCATAAATAAGCCAGAAACTACTATTTGAAGAAAGTGATGAAAAATTTGCCCTATAGCAATCAGGCTCTGCTTGATACAGTTGTTTAAAATGTCTTCCACAAGTTCATGGCAATTTGGCTTATTCTAATTTCTCTCATCACTCTTTTTTTTTAAAACACCAGTGTACAGTAGCAGTTACTTTTCAAAGAAGTGGAAATCTCCACATAAAAATATGCTTGTAAAATACATCATTCAATAGAAAAACATGAAGTATTGAAAGTAAAAAATTAAATTATGAGGAATTATAGCCTACTTTTGTCTCACAAATCTCAAGAAATCAAAATAATGAGAAATTTTAACCCCGGTGATGATGATAGGATTTTTAAATGTCATAATGCACTGAAATAATTTGGTTATATTTTATTTACCAAAATGACCTAAATCAGTGTAGTCCAACCTTTTAGTGGCCAAGGCCAAATAGATTATAACAAAAAAAAGTACAGGCCATACCATTTATAATTGGATATAATATACTATATGTAGTATAATAACAAGTTGGAAATTGCTCGTCAAACGTGGCAAATGAGGTGCGTTCGTACTATAACTAGTTTTATAATTATTTTTTGCACCCCATATTGTACTGAATGTATACTTTTTTGCACTTCATAAAGCGCATAGTCTGATACATCATTAAAATGCACTTCCAATAATTTTTTCCCATTCCCCGTAATGTAACGGAACACTTTTGACTGTCCCTGTAATTAAACTATACATCCGATTTTCCTAAAATTTGAAATAGCTCAACAAAACTTTGCAACAATTATATCTTTAAAATTTTAGACCATTCGGAAGGCTGTAATATCATTAAAATGCAGTTGCAATAATTTTTCCCATTCCCCGTAATGTAACGGAACACTTTCGACTGTCCCTGTAATTAAACTATACATCCGATTTTCCTAAAATTTGAAATAGCTCAACAAAACTTTGCAACAATTATATCTTTCAAATTTCAGACCATTCGGAAGGCTGTAATATCATTAAAATGCACTTGCAATAATTTTTCCCATTGGCCGTAATGTAAAGAAAAACTTTTGACTGTCCCTGTAATTAAACTATACATCCGATTTTCCTAAAATTTGAAATGGCTCGACAAAATTTTGCAACAGTTATATCTTTAAAATTTCAGATCATTCGGAAGGCTCTAATATCATTAAAATGCACTTTCAATAATTTTTCCCATTGGCCGTAATGTAAAGAAAAACTTTTGACTGTCCCTGTAATTAAACTATACATCCGATTTTCATAAAATTTGAAATGGCTCGACAAAATTTTGCAACAATCATATATTTGAAATTTCAGACCATTCGGTTGGGTAGTTTTTGCTGTGTTACATGCGGACAGACGGACTGAACGACGACTATAGGTGCTACGTATTTATATAATTACGAACGCACCTAAAAACAACTTGCTTTGCAATTTACGAATTTAATAAGAAGATTAACACTGTTTTTCTGAAGTAAGTTTCTCAATGTCTACTCTAATAGCAGCAGCAAAGTTTCAAACAGGATCCAAGAGAAATATTTTCAATACAATTTTTGTTTTATTTTTTGCTTATATAGCTTTAAAAATGGACATATATAATGCAAATTTGAGCATTATCAGAAAATTATCTTTTGCTGGGGACATGGGTGAAAGTCATACATTTTCTGGGAATGAAATATAATAACATATTTGCACTACACTTGTATAAAAGGTACAATAACTTATAACATTCAGAAATTCAAAACACAAATTTTGAAGAGTTACATTAATATGCACGAAACATTTAAATAACTATACTGACTCAGAGATGAATATTTTTTCCCCTTAATATTTTGTCTTCTCAAATATGAAAAAGACAGAATTCTGTCATAGAACAGAAAACTTTCACTCAAGGCAGAAGATTTACAAAAGTCCTCAGGGTTAACCAACTTTTTGGCTTGGAAAAGGGATCACCTTGTAAAGCATACATTTCATCTGCAGTTCAAAGTTTGCTTGCTTTCGATTTCTATGGGATTGTTGAAAAAATATAACTTTGGTTTCAGACTACCAAAAACCTTGAATCTTGCTTGGAATTTATAAATTCAGAAAATAAACACTTTAGAAAACAAGAAGATCATTTAGATATGTTCTGCATGGCCTGAGGGCTGGACCACACTGAGCTAAATGATTAAAATTTTCTTAAAAGAATACTCACTGATTTCTTAAGATTTATTATTTTTAAATATTATGTTAATATATAATAGTTTCATATAATTAGCTAAAGTTCGAATTTTTAATGCAAATGTACTCTTTTTGGTGTGCATACTTTCTGTACAGTGAAAAACTATTAAGTAATGGGTAAGAAAAACCAAAAGTTTTTCACATTTTGAATTTACAATAAAATAACACACAGTGGTTAAGTCTAAAAAAAAATGTTGGTCTTGTTGTAAGGCTTTAAATAATCCTGGCAAAGCATTGTCGATGACTTTGTATTGCATTTTGAAACAGTTCGTTGCCTGAAGGAAAATGTAGATTTTCATATTCAACAGTCCTGCATTGTAGCAAAGATATCACATTTGGAAATGAAAAATTTTTCATGATCTGAGACCTAAAACACAAAACAGTAGAATGCTTTCACCAGTGCAAAATGACACTGTACATTTAGATTCTCTTCGATAAAACAGGGAGAATAATAACACTGACTGTTTCAAATTATTTAATTTTTCACTAACTGTTTGTTCTGCTGTTCTGTGTTTAGGGTCCTTGATCCTGACAATTCAAAATAGGCTGTCCTGAAGAGATGTTCATTCACAGCTGTTAGTGAATAAGTAAATGGGCATTTAATCAGTATTATGTAGCTTAAACTTCAAATAAATACCAAAAGATTTTGTGCATTTTTTTTTTTTTTTTTTTTTTTTTTTTTTAAGTATCTAAAAGATTATCAGAAAAAAAAAAATCAAATATTTTATATTTTACTAGAAATAATATTATATATATAGTCAACACACTAAAACATCAGTTTTTAAACTCTGAAGTTATAAATCAGGAAAATATTAAATATGGAAATTTTAAGATATTATAAACTAAAAGTTGAAGTATTAAAATTTTCAGTAAGGGTAAAGTATAAAATTAATTTCACTCTGATCTCTAACCATTTTTAAACTTTTTCATTTATATTCAAAATTTTTAATTGAATAGAACATTTAATATCAGTACACATATATGCTACTTTGACTAGGAACTAGAACAGTTAGCAATTAAATACATAACATGTTATAAGCATATGGATTTCTAACTTATTTAACTAAGTCTAGCATTTAAAAGAAAACATTTAGAGAGTTATTATATCAGAGAAGCAAAAGTAACACTTATATTTAACCAATTTGAAAATCTGAGAAACATATTGTTTGAATTAATCTTCACCCCCCTCCTTTAAACAGTCATATTTTTTACAATAGTAGGTGGAACAATGAGAGGCGCACAAGGAATATTTCCAAAATGACTCAATAAATGAGCATTAAGTTTTTCTTTGCAGTTAAATATTTTCCCACATTGTGTACAAGTACAAGGTAATTTCTCTTCATGAGTATGCATATGGATATTGAGTTTTCCTTTTGTTGTAAAAGCTTTTGAACACTGATTACACACATATGGTCGTTCTCCAGTATGTATACGCACATGAGCAGTTAATTTGTCATTTCGAGCAAATGCTTTTCCACAGTGCTTGCATACAAAGGGTCTTTCTCCAGTATGAACTCTTATATGAACAGTTAATTTATCTTTTTGGGCATAAGCTTTGCCACAATGTTTACAAGCAAAGGGACGTTCTCCCGTGTGCACCCTTATGTGGTTTGTCAACTTATCTTTCCACACAAATCCTTTTCCACAATGTGGGCAGTTATAAGGATACTTCCCTGAGTGCGTATAAGAATGAGATGTCAACTTATCATTCCTCGCAAAAGCTTTACCGCATATTTTACATACAAATGGACATTCACCTGTATGGATTCGGACATGTGCAGTTAGTTTATCATTCCTTGCAAAAGCTTTACCACAATGTTTACAGACATATGGTCGTTCTCCAGTATGAATTCGTGTATGTACAACTAATTTATCATTTTGTGCAAATGCCTTTCCACAATGCCTGCATACAAATGGACGTTCTCCAGTATGAGTTCGTATATGATTAGTCAATTTATCTTTCCATGCAAAACCTTTGCTACAGTGAGGACAAACAAATGGATGCAAACCTGTATGTATATATGTATGAGCAACCAATTTATCTTTTCTAGTAAAACCTCTCCCACACTGGTTGCATACATAGGGGCACTCTCCAGTATGAATTCGGATGTGTGCAGTCAGCTTATCTTTCCTGGTAAAACTTTTTCCACAATAAGTACACACATGAGGGCTTTCACCTGTATGCAGTTTTATGTGATCATTCAATTTATCTTTTCGAGTAAAAGTTTTTTCACAGTAAAAGCAAATAAAAGGATTTTTAACTTCCTGACTAGTGTTATATTCTGGTTTTACATTATAATGTTCTGGTTTTATATTATAATGTTCTGGTTTTACATCCACAAAATATATATGGCAGTGCTGACAAGCATTGTGAGGCTGACAAGGTTGGATATTTAAGTTCACAACATCAGCCATGCTTCAAAATTTGTAAATTTCTTACATATTGAAGTGAGCAACAAATTTTATATTAAATTAATAGTAAAAATTAAAATGCTTAATCTACACTTATATTTTTATAACTGTAACTGATCTAACAATTCCCCCCTTTTTCTGGTGTTATTCTTCACCTCCAAGTTGAAACATGTATCTTTAAGAACAGTAGCTCCATGTATCACATTCAATCAGAAATGGGCATACGAGATATTTTTCTGAAAAAAGAAGGGATGAAAAATGTCAGAAGTTAAAAGTAGTATTAATAAAAAGAATGAAATAAAATCGAAAGTAAGATTTTTTTAAGGAGGAAAAAAAAAGGGAGGAACATAGGAAATAAAAAGATTTGGCCTAGTAAAAGAAAAAGAAAAGTTATTTTATTTTTTGGGAATGGAGAAAAGCAGCTTTGGCAAGAAGAATTTGGTTTTGGGATGACAAAATAAGCATGAATTTTCCCACTTCAATATTGATTAAAAAAATTTACGGAGTTAGTTAGGAACAGCTTTTAATACTAGTTAATTCTTTTAGATAGAATAGTTAATAAGAAACTATTTAGAATAAAACATCAATATTTAATTCACATTTATTTCACAAGTGAAATACAAAATTTTTTATGTTTAGAATAATACAATTCTTTCACTGAAGATTTAAAAATATAATGTTGTTTTTAAGAGTTCACATCAATTGTGCTTTAATTATTTTATTGGGGGGGGGGGGGGGGGGGGGAAACTCGCTAAAAATAAATATAAATTTTACCCCTGAATATACAATTTGTGGCATGCAGTAATGAAATCTGAGTAAGTTATAAATTACCATTTTATTAAAAAACATTTAAATTTAATTAGATGAAAAAAAATGTTAAACTAAAAATTGTAATTTCCTTCTAACTTATTAAAAAGTTTTATGTTCCTTCCACTGTAGCATAACTATATTAATTTGCTTTTCTAAGATTAATGATGTACATGTACAAAATTCGTAGATATTATGAAATATAACTAAAAAATTTTGGCATTTTTGTATCTATCACAAGGATGTATAACAGTAGTGCAGCTGTTTAAATTAAGAAATTTATTTTCCTGTTTTATTTTAACATTCTTTGACAGTTTTTTTTTTTTTTTTTTTTAACAGATTTTATATTATTTCTAGTTGATTGCAACAATTCCTTTAAAAAATATATATACAAACACTAACAGCCATGAACATACCTGCAACTGAAAATACCCATTGTGTAATGGGGAAAAAATAATTTCAAATAGAACAACAATAATAATAATTATTATTATTATTACTATTTTCACAATTTATGAGGTTAGTTATCAACTTGCAGAATATTTTCGTTTGTGTGCGTGTGCTGTAATCATATTTATACATTAGGATTCAATCAATTTTTGATGCCGAAACATACTATAACAGTATTTATATATATATATATATACACAATAAATTAATACTTTTCTGTACTATAAAGACAATCTGTCATATGATGTCTAAACACTAAATAATAAGAATACGGACAAATTTTGTAAATATAAACTAGAAAATAATTTTTCAACAGCTAGTTCATTAAAAATTATAATAACCAAACTAAAGCTGGCAAGGAAAATTCTCAACATATGTAACATAGCTGCATTGTATGTTTGCGCATTATTTACATATTCCTCTAACACACTTTTATGCATATACAAATGATTACTTTTTTCTACAGGCTAATTGGGGGAAAAAGTGAGAAAGAAAAAAATGAGAGAGAGGTCTTTTGATTTGATTCATTTATTATACAGACACATACAGCTTGCATCACAGTTTTTAAGTGAACAAGCAAACAAGAAATAACTTTAACTATGTATAACAGAACATGAATAATATTGGAAAAGAGAATTTATAACAAATGTAAATCTAATAAATTGTCTAAATTTTCCATTGTTTTTATTTTTACAGTGAAATATATTTTTATAATCATTTATAAAACATTCATCAGGAAATTAATATTTTAATTTCTCCATTAACAAACACAGTCAAAAACTGAAATTCTGAAGTTTATATCCGATTTAGTAAGTCCCCTCTTTTGTTATGCTTAAATACATTACATTACATTACATTCTTTTTTTTTTTTTTTTTTTAAGTAGTAGTGAACTATCGGTGGAAGTCAATAAAAGAAAAATGCTACAGTAAATGTAACAAATCTCAATTCATAAATAACAAAAGAAGTTTGTCCATTAATAATAAAAATTTTATTTAACAAAAGAGGAGCTTCACAGTCACAAATCTAAACGTTAGTTGAGTTGAATAACTACAGGTGACTTCACCCCTGGACCCTTGTGTTGACAGCAATCACTCAGATCAAAAATTTATTAGGAAAATGTTTCTACAAATGTCATACGGTTAAACTGATTTACAATTTTTAGGAATTACTTGTATTCTGCTACTGTTAAGTTATAAGCATATATACAATGAAGTAGCAAAACATTCTTCATTATTTCATATTCCCTCAGTAGCACAGATCAATATAAAATATCTTGTAAACAAATTTCTAGGATTTACTAATTTTATTGTTGAGGAGCTGTTGGGATCATAGCTTTTGTTTCAGGTGTTGGCAAAACTGGTATAGTTAACTCTGGAATTTTTGTCGGAAGTGTCATTTCAGGGATTTTAGCTGGGAGTGACATTTCTGGAATTTTTCCTGCCATAGAAAGATCAGGTATTTTGGTTGGTAATGTTAATTCAGGAATTTTAGGAGGAAGTGTCATTTCGGGTATTTTTGCAAGAAGTGGTTTAGCAACTAGAGCTGCACAAGAGCCTCCTCCAAGATGAATCAGCAAATGTGCATTGAGTTTATCTTTGCGATTAAACCCCTTACCACATTGATTGCACATGTAAGGATGTTTTCCAGTATGAATTCGCATGTGTGTATTGAGCTTTCCTTTCATGGCAAATGCTTTTCCACAGTGAACACAGACATACGGCCTCTCTCCTGTATGCATACGTACATGGGCCGTCAACTTATCGTTTCGCGCAAAAGCTTTGCCACAGTGTTTGCAAACAAAAGGCCTCTCTCCCGTGTGAATACGCACGTGGACAGTCAGTTTGTCTTTCTGTGCAAACGCTTTAGCACAATGTTTGCATACGAATGGACGTTCACCCGTATGTATGCGTATATGATTTGTTAATTTGTCTTTCCAAGCAAATCCTTTACCACAGTGCTGACAGTTATAAGGATGTTCTCCAGTATGTATACACATATGAGCACCTAGTTTATCTTTCCTAGCAAAAGCTTTACCACAATGTTTACAAACATAAGGACGTTCACCTGTGTGAATTCGAATATGAGTTGTTAATTTATCATTTTGTGCAAATGTTTTGCCACAATATTTGCAGACAAATGGTCGTTCCCCAGTATGTATTCTAATATGATTTGTAAGCTTATCTTTCCATGCAAACCCCTTACCACAATGCTGACAATGATAGGGGTGGAGTCCAGTATGCACATACATATGAGCCCCTAATTTATCTTTCCTAGTATAACCTTTGCTACATAAGTTACAGACATAAGGTCGCTCACCAGTATGTATGCGTATGTGAGCATTAAGCTGATCTTTACGAGCAAAGGCTTTATTACAGTGGCTACAAACATGAGGGCATTCACCTGAATGCATACGTAAATGATTACCAAGTTTATCTTTGCGTGTAAAGCTTTTATCACATTGATTACAAGGAAATGGCCTTTGTTCCTGTGCTGTCTGCGAGTACAATTGATGAGTTTTTATATCCACAAAATAAACTCGACAATGTTCACAGTCAGTATGTGGCTGTGTAGTAGTCGGAATGTGAAGACTTGTTAAGTCGGCCATATTAACAGCCATTTCTACACCGATGGAAGGATTCTTCAACATTTTAATAAAAATTCCTACATACAAAGTCTACAATACTACTTAATATTAAAAGTAATCAAAATACAACAAAAAAGTACATTCACATTTGTATTATTGCAACATATGTATATAGCACTTTAATATTTAAAAACAACAAACTAAAAATGGCACACCAGATTCACTGATATGTGAATATAACAAAGTATATATGTGTGTGAATGACTATGCACAGTTACAATACACCAAACTTTCAGATGACACTAACCATTATGAAGAATACATAAATGGGAACAGATAGTATGGCTTCGAAAAATTTCAATACATTCTCTTTTGTGTGAGAATTTTCAAGTTAAAAAGCAAGCATTTCAGTTTCACGGAGAAATTGTCAGTTATTACCTTTGTCATTGGAAAATAAGACTTTTCATCAACTGTACAAATCCAAAATATTTTCCAACTGATAAAGAAGAGCTGCAATCTGAGAAGTTCATTTCTGAAAGAAAATGTGATTTAATCTAAGAAAGAAATTACGATTCAATCAAATGTGTATTTTAAGAACAACTTTATTAGATAAAGAAAATTAAAGCCAAAACGTGCACACAATAATTGCTGATGTTTTAATATTGAATTTGTATTACATTTTTTAAAAAAATATTTTAATTGTATTACATTTCCTATAAACAAATTTTTAATAAAATATTTGATTTAAAAAATACTTACTAGATAATAAGTAATTATAATTTAGGATTTCTCTTCAGTATCTTCGCACAAGCAATGAGTAAATTAAAAAGCTATTTATACGAATAGTACTAATCCAAATTATCAACTGAACTAATTCACACAGGTGAACTGAACTAAAGCATTTGTGTTATGATCTTTAATGATGTTGATTCATCTGTATGAATGTGCATTAGAAAAAGATAATTCATAAGTACAATACACAAAATAATGTTAAACAATATTTTATTACAGCATCTACATGCAATAATGTACGATTGATGATTTTACAAGTTTGAGACAATGATGTAAAATATTAACAATCAAACTTTGTAACAAAATATTAACAGCTCTAATACACAGTAATTACTATGAAGCCATTTTATGAAAATGAATAATTCATCTAAAATTAAAAAAAAAAAAAAATGCAAACTTTTATGAAGCACTTTTTACATCGTTTTTGCAAACAAAGAATGAACAATAAGGGCAGCACTGGGGCTACTTTCAGTGAAATGTAACATAATATGATTATTAAACTTATCCTTACAATTAAAACCTGCCCCACAATGATGACAAGTCAAAGGATATTTGATATCATGAACAATTAAATGGGCACTCAATTTCTCTTTTGCATCAAAAACAAGGCCACAATGCACACATTTAAAAGGTGGTTTATCAACATGAGTTTTAACATGCACATTTAATTTACCTTTTGTAGCAAAGGCCTTACCACACTGATCACATGGAAATGGCCGCTCACCAGTATGAGTTCGAATGTGAGCAGTAAGTTTATCATTCCTAGCAAATGCTTTATTACATTGCTTACAAACATAAGGTCTTTCCCCTGTATGGGATCGCATATGAACAGTTAGTTTATCTTTTTTAGAAAATGCTTTACCACAATGCTGGCATACAAAAGGACACTCTCCAGTATGAATTCGAATATGAGTGGTTAATTTATCTTTTTGAGTGAAACCTTTATTGCATATTTTACAAACATAAGGTCTTTCACCAGTGTGAATTCGAATATGTACAGTTAGCTTATCCTTCTGGGTGAATCCTTTCCCACAATGTTTACATTTAAAAGGGCGCTCACCAGTATGAATTCTGGTATGAGTTACTAGTTTATCATTTTGAGCAAATCCCTTACCGCATTCTTTGCATACATAAGGTCGTTCCCCAGTATGAGTACGGATATGATTAACTAACTTGTCTTTCCAGACAAAACCCTTATTACAATGAATGCAAGTGTAAGGATAATTTCCAGTATGAGTAAACATATGGTTGGTTAACTTGTCTTTCTGAATGAAACCTTTGCCACAGTGCTGACATACAAAAGGTCGCTCTCCAGTATGCAGACGAATATGAGTAGTAAGTTTGTCATTACGAGCAAAACCTTTACCACAATGTGGGCAAACAAAAGGACGTTCACCAGTATGAATTCGTAAATGGGTAACTAATTTATCATTCTGAGCAAACGCTTTCCCACAATAGGTACAAACATATGGTTTTTCACCTGTATGAACTCGTATGTGTTTTATAAGTTTATCTTTCCAAGCAAAACCTTTACCACAATGTGTGCAAGTAAAGGGATGTTCTCCAGTATGAGTACACATATGAGCAGTTAGTTTATCTTTACGAACAAAAGTTTTAGGACACTGAGTACAAGAATGAGGACGTTCACCAGTGTGTATCAAAAGATGACCATTTAATTTATCTTTACGTGAAAAACCTTTATTGCAATGGGGACATACATGAGACAACTCACCAGTATGTGTCCTTACATGTTCATTTAACTTATCTTGTTCAGTAAAAGCTTTATTGCAATAATGACATGAGAAAAGGGGATCCCCAGGTTGAGGGTAAAACTGAGGCTTTATGTTCATAAAGTAAATTCTACAATGCTCTGGTAAATGAGCAGGTTGAACAGGAATGTTTACAGTAGGAGCAACAGACATCATTTTGTTAGATATGAGGTAACTTAAGAGAAATGAAATTTATGTACACAAATTAACAAGTGTTTCTACAAAAACAGTTCTATAAGGAAAATCCACTACTTATAAATGCATATATACATATTAAAAAAAAAAATTATATTGCCAAAACTATACAAAAGGATATCATAAAAATGCAAGAAATAATTAGCAAAAACAGATTCAAGTTTCTATAAAAGAAATATTTTCCACTATTTTATAAATTAACAACACATAAAAGAGGAATATAATGAGAAATTAGGAATTACAGGAATGGTTTCTCTTAAACATTTCTACAACTATTACCTTTCATACAAATGATTTAAAGGTCTTTCATTTTATCTTCTTTCTTGTTAATCTTTACATAATCATGATCTGTAAATGAAAGATAGGCAGTAAGAACCCATGAACATAATGAAAATCAATTTAAGAAAAAGTAGAGGTCTGCACAAGCTGAAAATTTCAGGCCAGTGCATGGCCACTTTCTTAAGCTACAGTTAAGATTAGCGAATATAAAGAATAGCGCATATATTTTACAGTATATTTCAAACTATATGTCTGCAAATCATGGGATACAGAATCAATAACATTAACAACCCTTTAGACTATTGCATTCAAATAAAGATACTTGGGAAAAAAAAAAAAAAAAAAAAAAAAAAAAAGCCTCAGCCTGAGGTATAACTATTTTTTACATGGCCGAGTGTAATGAAAAGAAATCGGCTTGGGCATATGCAGATCTCTAATTTTTTTACATGGATCATTTACTTTTAAAAAGAAAGATATTTTTTCATTATGTTGAAACCTGTGACTGTTCTACTAGTATTATGAATTTTCATTAAATAGCAATTTTGCTACAAAAAATAGTGTATGTTTATCCAATTAAAAATACCTATATAAGACATATTGGAGACAAATTTTATATGTATTCTATTTTTGCTTTAAAGAGAACCTATTAAACTAAATGTTTTGTATAAACCCATTATTAGATATTTGCACATATCCTTTCACAGCAATAACTGTATATATTAACCCTTTGTAACTCAACAACCCCGATTTGAAAAATTCTTACACAGATATTAAAGCATCATTTTAAGCATGGAAAAAATAACAAAAAAAAAAATTCAGAACAGAAAAATAAAATTTTATTTGGAAAAATGGGTTTGTTGCAAATCTGCAACATCTTGCCAAATGGCAAAAAAGCTGAAAATATTTAAAATTTTAATTTGCACGAAAATTTTTGAAGCAGCTGTTAGTTTTGTTGTAGCAAAGTCCCACACCACATTTCTCATAAACAGTTTGATTAAAGTTTTTACAATCGGAATATTTACAATGTATTCTTTTTTCTGCCCAATATGGCCAGTGCCCAATTTCGTCTAGGCGCACTTGTTTTGGTGGAATATGTTGAGTAGGCGCTCTATGCTTTTCTGTTGAATTCTTTTTTCTATGAGACCTTTCCCTATTTTTCTAGCTTTGGACTTGGTGTTAATTTTACAGAGGGGGGGTGGGTGGGGGAGATCCCTAACTTACCCTATAGCAATTAAATATAAAAACAGACTAATGTTTCCCCTTTTCAATAATTTTGCTCTTCTGAAAGAAATGCAACTTAAATAACCATTAGAAGATATTTTCGATGCTCTTTCGATATTTTAAAAAATTCCATTACAAGAGAAGATATGGTGCGTTGTTGCAGATCTGCAACAAACAAAAGTTTACGTTTATCTTATACATATTATAAATTTCCTAGTTCGAAAATGGTCTTTAAATAAAGAATTTAAACTCACCTTTGAAAACAATATACTTGTAGACATCTTCAGACTTTTTTAACCCTTGTATTTTAAAGCTTAATTCAGCAAAAATTACATGTAGCTGATCAAGCAATAAATCAAACTTTGGCGCGAAAAAAAAAAAAAAAAAAATCAGTATCGACATTTGTTGTGGATTTAATGAAATAATTACGTTAATAGCAGTGTAATAGAATAATAAAAATCAACAAAATCGTCTTTTGAAATTTACTGTTGAAATAACAATGATGTTTTGGGTATGTTGCAGATCTGCAATACGGTGATACAAAGGGTTAACTTAAATCTCTTTGTGTAGAGTCTGCAATTATACTGATTGTCTACTTTCAAAGTGTAAATTCATTTTTCAGGAAAACTGAAAATTTGAGATAAATTTTATATTTATAAACAATTTACAGTCAGTATCGGTTATATGGTCACCCATGCGGTCCTGAAAAATATGACCTTATATGCGGTGTAAGCAGGAATTTTATTTTAGACAATAAAGTATTATTAATAAGTTAGTTATATTAGTACAATAATGTACAAAGAAGTTATGAACATATAATTTATAAAACAAGAGGTATAAACAAGAATTGCTTTACATTTAAAATTTCGAATTGATGAGTATACTCGTAGTAGTAAAAATAATCTTTTATGCAGGTTTTTTTTTTTTTTTTTTTTTTTTTAATCGTAGTTGTTAAAACTACTTTTTCTTATTCACGAACAGTTTTACAATGTTCCTTTGTGCCTTTGATATTGTTAAAAAAATATCTGAATGTATTTAGTGCTTTCAGAGCTTCTGCTTGCATTATCGGTTCAGCTTCAAATTCACTCTCATTATCATCGTTTCCATCAGTGTTTTTTTTTTTTAATTTCCGAAACTATTTCCAGTATAGAAGTTTCACCATAGACTTTACCGATGTCACATCAGCGATGGATATCTAGAAGAAAAACGCCAATAGTTGTGAAGAGCATTTTAACATGGAATCACCTTCGTCCAATAAGCTGTCTTTTTCGGAAGGAACATACCCGCAAATGCGTGACTTTTGCCACTCGTGGGTAAAGTCCATTAGTAGCGATCTCATTGTCAACAACTGCATATGTCAGTTCGTCATGTATTGTGCATGCAGCATTCCATAGTTCTTGTGCAACTTCAAATAGGGACACATCATCACCATCATCCTCGTTGTCTTCTAACGATAATTCTTCACATCCTGGAAGCCAAGGTTGTCAAAAACAATTTTCAATGGTCTTCTATGATACCATATTCCAACTCTTGTCTATGTAACAGTCACATGAAACATCTTTTTATGATCAATGGCAACAATGATGTCTTTTAGAAGCAGCTTTCGATAATTTATATTAATTTTTTTAATAATCGCTTTATCTAATTATTGTGAAATACTGGTTCAGTTTGGAGGCAAGAAAACATGTTCAATTGGATTTAAATTGTGGATCATGCAATGATCAGTACAGTTTCTCTGCAATTATAGCCACTTGTCTTTGCAAATTTTATCGAAACGCCAAATTTCTTTTTCCCAAATGTTTATTGTCATCCAGGCCTTTCGGTTCACATCATAAGATACATGCAAAGATTTGAAGTTTTTCAGACAATGAGGCTTGAGAAATTTACCAATAACTAATGGAGTCAATTTCTTTGAGTCATCCATCCATATTGGCTGCTAATAAAACAGCCAATCTTTTTTTGTTTACTTTCCCACCACTTTATTTTTCACTCTTAAAAGTAGCAGTTTTATCTGGCAAAACATGAAAAGCCCAAGTTTATTAAAATTAAAAACATCACAAGGTCTGTACCTATTGAGAATGTCACTTAAAAAGTTAACAGTCATTCCTTCAATTCTTTGGCAGTAAAATTCGGTTTTCCTAATTATGCAGCAATTTTCAGAGATTTTTCTTTTACGATAATCCATGTATTGGAACATTCTGCAATCTGGTACATTTTATCCAAGTGAAAAGATCTTTCTCAAATGTTGAATCATATTCTTGCTTTCTATTTTTGTTGATCACATCTTCTGTTTAACAAGATTTTAACCCTAAGACGTTATTCAGTGTCACTCTCTCTATTTCATCAGTCTTTGCAAAAGCTGCTTTCGATACATTCGATTTTTCAAAGTTTTCTACCAATTTTTTTTTCGCAATTGTCAAACTTTTGTTTTGCTGACATCTTATATTCACAAATGACAATTAACAAATGAATGAAGACTTTACATGCAGCAACAAGTAATAAAAAAAACACAAAAGACTAAAAATGCGTGATTCAACATTTTTCTGCACGGGGCGCAATTTTCATTCGGTCGCAAGGGGGGATGGAATCGGTATCTAATGTGACAGTTGAGGGAGAAATCTCAAGAGCTTTGGAAACTCTTACTGACAAGAAACAGTTTCTCTTATAGGCCGCAGTCGCAAAGAGGGGATCCCCCCTTGAGTGTCGACGGCATCTAGTCACGTGGTATGCAATGTTATCGCGATCTCTAAGGCTCCGTTAAAAAAGGAAAAAGCATTCTTCTCATTCTAAAGCTATAAAAATGTCAACTGGTCTTTTTTTTACCATACGGACGTTCGTACTTGTGGATTTTAGCAAAAGCATGGGAGACTGAACGATGGAAAAAGGGGAAGATTGACTAGAAGGAAAGAAGTTCCTCCTTCAGGATGTCCACCCACTTCTTTCTAAAGCTACTAAAAATGAAAAGCACCGTGTGACCAATACAAAGAGGCCGACAGTTGAAGATACTTGAATGTGAATGATGCGTCTATTCGGCACTTTACACCCTAAACAAGAAATATAAAAATTTTGTTTTTA
Organism: Maratus speciosus; assembly: GCA_963932465.1. Taxonomy (NCBI): domain Eukaryota; kingdom Metazoa; phylum Arthropoda; class Arachnida; order Araneae; family Salticidae; genus Maratus; species Maratus speciosus. The sequence continues at coordinate 235,319,123 of OZ010788.1, forward strand.
AAGTCAATTCCTACTTAGGTCATCAAAGAAAAATTTAATATAATCCCTTAAGCTAATATTAGTTTTTGTTGCATTAAAATATCTCAATTTGTTGATTTTCTATAAGTAAGTAGGTTTACAATGGAACTCTGTGGGAATTTGGTGAAATATTAGAGATATCACCAAGTTGGCGTCACTTTTGGCGACTCATTTTGGCAGCCAAATTTGGCGATATATTGCCAAGTTGGCAACAAACTTGGCAGTATTTGGCGACAGAACAGGACCCCTCCCATGGTAACCCCCCTTATGGATATGAAGATGCACTATATGCTTCAATAACCAATGGCTGCCATTTTGTCTCCAATGCAAAACTAAAATTAATTAATTAAAATTTAATTAATTAATATTTGAAAAAACTGTATTAACATCAATTGTCATCCAGTGCAAGTTAAAAAAAATTTATTTCAACTTGATAGGATCAATAGTGAGTATCTATATTATAAAGGACAAACATATCTGTGCGTAACGCATACGTCATTCTGCGAATGGCAACACTTTGAAATTTGAAATAAAAATTTGGTTTTGCAATTTTCGCTACTGCAAAATTTTAAACTTCTAAACATACCACGTTTTAAATGTTTACACCGTCGTATGCAGAAAAAAATGCACATTTAAATGCAATTTGTTTGAAAGCTGTACCTCAATTTATTTTTGAGATATTAATTTTTTTATAGTTTTTAATACCAATTTTCTAATTGTGGCAACTGAAGTACTTCATTTCTATTAAAAGTGGTTTAGTTATCTTTATTGATTATATTCTTACTGATGCCATTTTCTCATTACAATTAAAAATATATTTTTTAAAAATTTGAACAGAAAATGACGTTACGCTTTAAAAAAGACACTATTTCCCTGATGATGCTGTTATATTTCACTATTTTTTCATTTCGCTGACTTTGAGTTTGAGACAATAGGCAAAATATTTCAGCGACTGAAAATGACGTCATATTTAAAAGAAACCGATAATTTTATTTGATAAAACGAGATATTTCCCCATGAATACGTCTAAAAGTTATAAATTTCTGGAATTTTTACGCGCAGGTACAGAGATTGTTACAAGACCTCAAATCACGAGTGGGAATTTTAACATGGCAAGTTGTAATAGTTGACAAACGTGACTTAAAGCTTGAAAATATATTTATCAATAACCTATTGCGCGTTAAAATGTTTTTAAATGGTTAATACTGATGTGAAACGTTGAAAATGACTTGATTTGTTTAGATTTAAAGAGGGGGGGGGGGGGGATTCTATGATTATGCCAAGGTGAAATCCTTTTTGCTGATTTTTTCATTCCGTAATACCAAGCATCAATTGATAACTTAATCAAAATTACTTACCTTGATTATATGTTACTGATTACGTATATGAATAAAGTTTAATTTTCCAATAATTTTAACAGTTGAAGTTTATGAAAAAAGTATTTTGTTAATCTTAGGTAAAATATGTCTTTGGAGAGTTAAATTAACAAGTGTAAGATGGATTTTTTATTGTAATTATTGTTGTCGATGTATTATAAATTTGATGCAACATTTCCTAAGTAAACATTTTCTTTCGGCGAAATTCGACGGGTTCCACCTCGTTTTATTAAAAATTGAAAATTTGAACAAGATATATAAATAAATAAATTAAACAAAAACATAATTTGAAAAACAAATAAAAAAAAAAAAAAAATATTTCCTACATTGTTTAAGCCCGAGAAGGGACAGATATTAAGATATTTCATTCAATTAGTTCTACAATTAATGTTAAATTTTTGTAACAAATTAGTTAAGCCAATTGAAGATTAAAAAATAAAACTCATACAATATGATACTTAAAACACCCTAAAAAATTAGATTCTGTTCAAATGAAATCGAAATAAATCTTAGACTTCTTCCATTTTTAATTGAAAATTCTTGTATTCCAGATTTTGTATTTTGTTTATGACAACTGTACATAAAATGATAAGATGCATGCAAAATACAAAACTCTAAATAAAGTCTAAGATTTATTTCGATTTTATTTGAACGAAATCTAATTTTTTAGGATGTTTTAAGTATCATATTGTATGAGTTTTATTTTTATTTTTTAATCTTCAATTGGCTTAACTAATTTGTTACAAAAATTTAACATTAAATGTAGAACTAATTGAATGAAATATCTTAATATCTGTCCCTTCTCGGGCTTAAACAATGTAGGAAATAAATTTTGTTTTTTTAATTTGTTCTTCAAATTATGTTTTTGTTTAATATGTCAAATTTTTTAATAACTACTGCACTCAGATGAACTCATTTCAAAATTAATAGAGGGTATCATCATCAGGCTTTGATGCATGTGGTATTGCATCACAATGTGTGATGCAGTTTACCAATGTATAATTCAAAATATTTCACCACCGTAGTAATGCAGGTTGCTGCAGTTTGGACAAAAACTTCCAATCTGAACGTAAAAAATCTATAATCAAAACATAAAAAAAATAACTTCACTTAAATTTAGATACCCTATTTCCCACTCACAAACACTATGAATGCAAAAATAAATTGTGTTGAATCATTACTGCTAATATTTAACAATATTATAGCTGTGATACAGTAAAAAATAAAAGTTTTACTTACATTTTGTTACCTTATTCTCTCCCAAGGGGTGATGTAAACACATCAGAAAATTATTTCCAAAGTTTAACTTGGGGTATAAATAGTTCTCATCTCGGAAAAAAATACGGTTTAAAATTTAAGTTATGTAATTCCTCACTAAGTTCGCTACCTGCGTAAAATAGCTATCCATTTGAAACTTTTTACTAAAGCATAAACTTGACCAAAGCACACCAATACACCAATGCAATTGTTATTGAGTGCCTACAGAAGTCGTGATGCTTCTGTTTATCTCATTCGAAGTAGAAAGGTCGATTTGTCAGAGTGCTTCAATGTTTAAGCAACATGGAATTCCTTACGAATTCTTGAGCATTGGGATGGTAGAGGCAGCCAGGGATCGTGGGGAAAGAGGAAAAGGCCCCAGAGCCATACATTTTTTTTCTTATATAAATTAGTTAAATCAAAAAAACAATGATAGGAATCGAAAAAGTTAATAAAAATAGAAGTCTGCAGTTAAAATAATGAATTTTGAAAAGAAAACGGCAAGGATTTAGACCAAAGCAAAAACTTATTCTGAAAATATGCTTTTTATTTCTACTATGATGCCATATTCACCTTTTTAATTCTTGGGAAAAAAAAAAAGTAGTTCAATTTAATGTTTCACGTGAAACGTTTCAACTAAAAAGAAATAAATTATTATTACGGCTTTTGAAATTTTAGCAACAATGAAGAAAAAATGTCCGTTGATTCTCAATGAAAAAAGAGAAATTTGAAATTATTAAGAAAAATGTTTGAAAAAATTAGCCCATGTTTCTCTCTGGGTTATAACTCACCCATATGCAAAGGCATTTTACCATTCGTTTTGACCCTGAAGTCAGGCAAACGTTTTTACACTTTAAATTTATAATATCATTAGAATTAGTAAAGAATAAAAAATGAGTGGCATCAGGGACAAAAAGGTGGGAAGAAAAAATGAAAAAGTTATGATCTCCATAGGCTTTTCTTTGTTAAATTAACATTGAGAAGTGACACTGGAAATAAGTATTGCACTGCCACGCAATACTTAAATATAGGGAGAGTGTGAACTAATAGTAAGAATTGGAAAAGGGAAGGAAAAAGCATAAAACTATAAGATATTTTGGAATAAAAAGGGGTGACATTATACCCGGTACTGACTGTATTTAACAGCTATAAATGCTTAAATATTCAGAGTTGTGAAAGAAGTAAAGAAAATATTCTGTTATCTATATAGCTTTATTTTTTTTTTACAACTGGCTTATCCTTTTTACTGAATTCATTTTAATAATTTCTTTTTTAACTGAAAGCTATTAATTTGTATGCCAGAATTATCACTATTTTAAAAATATATATAATTACACACACATACACCTATATATATGAAAGATAATAACATAATAAAATTGAGTTAAAGTCTCTTTAGAAGAAAGTCTAACAGATTTTTCTAACTCTTATTTAAGTCTTAATCTTGCTCTTGGAAAGTAACTTCTTTGGCTCAATAATTATTACATTCAGAGACTAATTTAACCCAAATTAAGTAAAAAATGAAATCTCAGCACAGTTTGCAGTTTAGCTGCATCAGGGCTCATTCAATTAGATTAAATTAAAGCCCCATCACTGTCAACTCTACATACTGGGAAAAATTAGAAGTTCAAGTTCAAAACTGCTGAGCTAAATTTTTTTGGTAAATAAACTCATGCTACTTGGGATGGCAGACTTGACACCCACAAGATCGTGTAATTAAAAGACAAATAAAAGTGGCCGGTACAAAGACAAATTAGAAGCCTCTTACCATACGTTTACTCATATGGCTCTTCTTTAACTACTTGATTTAAAATAATATCCTCAAATATCAATCTAGATAGGACACTGACACACACACAGTAATTTTCAATGTAATTAAACAGTGGCAATTGGATTACTTACTCTATTGTTCTGGAAATAACAAAGATTACTATATCTTTATCAATGTCATATATATTTTTTAAATCTTGAATAGTATTTAAGCTATTGTATTGAGTAGCAGAACACTTTTGCCAGTAAAAATGATGTCATATTTAAAAGAAAACATGCATTTTTCATTCTGCTGGTACTCAGGCATTAAACTTAGAAAGGGATTAAATATTTCAGCAAGTGAAAAATGATGCCATGTTACATAATTACTTTGATTGACAAAACTCAAATATTTTACAATAAAAGCTCTAAAATGAAGTAAATTTCTGGATTTTTTTATTCTGCTGGTTCTGAGATTAGAACCTCAAAGGGCCCAAGGAACGTGAATATGAGTTCGTATGAAAAGTTCTTGCTGGCAAACATGATGTAAATTTTTGTTGGAAATAGGGTAGACTGGGGTACAATGGATAACCTTCTATTATTAATATTATTTCTGTTTTGAATGCTTCATGTTTTGGCACATAGATGATAAAACTACAGTGGTGAATCAAAATGTAAAATTATGTGCCTGACAATTTAGTCATTTTATTTTACATAGGCGATTTGTGGCAGGTAAAAGTAAATATTTTCAGTGAAACATATTGTCTTTTCTACATTGATTTGAAAGACATTGCTAAGTACAATTAAAAGGTAAGATAATCTATTACACCATTAAATATAGCTAAAATAATTTAATATAAAATTTATTATTATTTTTTATTTTTTTCTGTCAAACTTCCGTATGGGGTACAATGGACCACCAAAAAACCAGGATACAATAGAACATAGTCCATTCTGTATCCTATATAATTTTATAAGTTAAGCGCTATGTGTGAAATTAATCTATGATTCATGTAGTCTACATTTTTGTAGTGCATATACATATACAGTGAAGCAGCAATTATACATTTTAGTGTGATGCTAATTCATTCCTATTCATTTTGATGTAAAAATATATCCTTTATATGAAGCACAAAATTGTTTATACGTCGTTTTTTTTATTTTGTACACGTTTATTTTTCTTGTGTATTATAAGAATGGATGGAATTTGCCAGCTTTGAACTACACCAAAGAACATATATATCCCACATGATAACAACGTGAGCTGGTGTGGGATTAGTCGGAAAAAAGAGTTTATGCATAACAGATTACACTTGGAGGGGTCATTCTTTTTGCGGGTATGGTTAGCTTTCCTGACCTGTTTTATTGTTACATGGCACATTCTTAAAAGTTTTGAATTTTCAAAAATTTAGGATTTCTTTATTTTTAGCATTAAGTCATGCTTCAGGTTTCTCGGAATTTCTTATCTATACTTTGCCTCAAAACAAGGGCTGAAATTCTCGAAACTTAGACTATTCAATACAATGCAACTGTCAAATAGTTAACGGAATCGGTAAAACAAAGCTAGTTTCTTTGTAAAAAAATATTCTTTACAAAACACGATTCGCAAATAACCAAGTTAAGTATTTGCGAATGTTGAAATGTTCTTAATTTTTTATTTCACGAATAATCAAAACTCACGAATGTTAAGGGATTATCAAATAAAAAAAATGAGGAAATTATTTCACAGCGTAATGCTAATTTTGGTAAAAAATAAAAATTGGTAATTAAATTTTGGCCAAATTTATGACAAAAGAGACTATGCTTCTTTTTGTTGCTGTGGATGGTTTAATAATAGGATAAAGATTTGTAAGGTTCATGCGATGAAATCCTAATAAAAATGCGCACATTTTCCCCCAATATTGTTCATGAATCTCTTGGAAAGGTTCAAGAAATTGCAATGAACTAGCCGAATTCTACAGTTATACAAGAAAACAGACAAGACACAAAAATCTTTTAGTATTTGTTAACTTTAATATTCATTAATGTTACATTATACACATGATTTGAGGACATGAATAAAGAAATATAATACATTATCTGTTTTTTGCTATTAAAGAATGCATTATAATGTATTTTTTTTTTTTTTTTTTTTTTATTCACGGCCAAGAGACCCCTGCTGTGAACCATTGGTATCCCGATGTTGGGGGTGTCAATTAGAGATCTGCATGGGCCGGGGCCTAGTGATTACTCTTTAAGGGGCGGACCTTAAGTTATTTTGCGGACCTTAAGTTATTTTTTCTGTACAGAGCTGGGACTGATTTCATTCATCCTAATCTTCATGCTCCAAAATTTTCAGTCCTGGTTTTGACCCGGCCTGTATGAAAATCATTGTCTTGCCGTGGTCTGGTTCACAAAGGTGAGAAAAATTAGACCTGGCCTAAACATCTTTGCAAAAATGTATACATTTTTAATTTGCCATTTTTCTACAATTAAACATCAAAATTTATTACTTTGCCTGATTCAGCACTAGTTTTAGTACAGTACTTTAATGATAGTTTTATTGTTAAAATTATTACTAATAATCAATTTATCTAAAAGCAAAGCATAATTTTGATTATTGCCATTGATTATGTATATTTGTAATCAATTAGCTACTATAAAAATTTTTTTCAAACATTCTGAACTACCTCCTATAACACCAAAAAACCTGAAAAAACCCTGAAAAAACCCAGTGGGTTGGGTTTTTTCTGAAAAAACCCGGGGCTTTTAACAACCCTGTACGTAAGAAAAGAATATACAATACATTTACAGCTGCTAAGAAAAAAAACTGTCTATAACTTGTTTTTTCCTTCCAATTCCGTCTTAGAAGATTTTACTGTATAGCATTTTTCTGATTTTTAACACTTCCAATACATGGAATATGGATTAACAATATTAATGATAACTGAAACACTTACATACAATTAATAGAGACTTATTAAAAAGATATTGCAGGCTGCAGCACTTCTATAAAAATGAAGATTATAAACACCGAAAAAAAAAAAAAAGCCAAGATAAGAATTTTTTGTTAGACCTCCTCATATGAGGCAAATTGTTAATCAAATCGACGTAAAAATCAATGTTTTGTAGAAATTAACTTGAGTTGGCCCGAGATTTTAACTTTTTTCCGAGCCGGGCTGAACTTTTAGCTTTTATACCGGGTCGGGCCAGGACCAGGCCTGGAAATTTCGGCCCATGCAGACCTCTAGTACCAATGGTTTACTTTGTCACTTGCTATTTAAAAAAGTACTCAGAATTATTAGTTTTGAGTGAGTGCAGAGTGCACCTTAGCCTTTGTAGATAATGTGCATGCATTTTTTCAAACACATACACACACACACAAAAAAAAAAAACCAGTTCTTTGAGAGTAAACAGTCAAAATTTACAAAAGTGGTCCACTGTAACCCAGTCTCCCCTAATGTTTATCTTAAAATATACTTTTTTCATAAGTAAAACTGCTTTTCATTTGAAATAAACAATAGATTAGATTAGTGATACTCACTAAATCTTTGTAAGAATCAAAATGTTTTAGAGAAGTGAGCTTGAGGGTGACACTTGCATTTTTGAAGTCATAAGACTATAACATTATAATGAATCATTAATACATATTAATTAATAATTTTATTTATCGTATATATTTACATGTAATATGCATATACATAATAATTGCAAAATTTAATCTTGCAGAACTTTTCCAGATTATTAATTTTTTAGATGTATAGTCAAAATCTGATGTATTTCCTATAATTTTACAAATTTCTGTAGGATTTTAAGCTACACTAATTCGCAAATTCTCAAAATTTTTATTAATTTCAATCGACTAAATGCCATCCAAAGGCTCAAAATCTTTTTAGCATAAGATTTGGAACATATTCTGCAGCTCAACTTTCAAAAGTCTGTATAATTGTCTGTTTTCATTGTTTCTTCTAAAATAAGTTTTAGTCAACAAGTTGATCTTAAGCAGCCACACATCACAACTATTTGTACACAGCTTTCTAGTTAATTTTCCATTTTCAATAAGTCAAAAAGGATCGTGATTATTTTGCATAAATTCTGAAACTTCTGTTTGTCTTTTTCTACAGGGAAATTTTTTCAATGAATATTATAGTTTTAAGAAAAGCAATTGCATGTAAATAGCAATAATTTAAGCTTTTTACAAACCAATCTAAGAACCATATATCAGTTTTTAGAGCAAGAACTTTTCAAATAAGAAAATCGTCTATATCTCATTGAAATCTCGAAGGATTATAAATTCATATAATACTTTTAAGTTATCAACATTCACCCAGATTTAGAACTTTTAAAGGAAAACATTACAAAATGCAATCATTGTCTTAAATCTTGTGAATTCATACTTAATTTACACATATTAAAGCAATTTTTACATGCCTATCTTTCCCCTCAAAAATATAATGTTAAAAACGATTGGAATTTAAGGAAAATAGCATGTTTCCTACCATTTCTATCTACAGTGAGACTAAATAACTTGAAGCTTCCAGACGTCATTGGCTTGTAACATTTCTTTTCTTTCCACCCCCCTTCCTCCAAAAATTTGTTCATGTGTATTCAGAATTGCAGGCAGCTAGAACATTTCCAGCCTCCATCTCCAAAAAAGACATACGAATAATTCTGTTATTCATTATGTGCTAATGGTAAAATTTGTAAAAATATTATAATATGAACAGTTCGAAATTGTGGTCTTACATTTCAGTTTATATTGAAATTATTTTAATTCGATTTTGTCTATTTTAAAGAAATTTATAAAGAAGGCTTAGCTACCCTAGTCCCCTCTGATAAGCTACAACTGGTAGCTGTAACAGGTTTCTGACTGAAACATCTTTTCATCATATAAGGTGTGTCCCAACGAAATAAAGCCACTGTAATTGAGTCCCGTAACTAGGCACGAAACAAACAAAAAATATTGAAACAAATATATTAAGAAAGTTTATATAGAAATACATATTTACAAGGAGTAACTCACTTACTGCCTCACCTGGGCAGGAGAAAAAGGTGAATGTGTAAAAAAAGAGGGGGAAAAGTGTCCCGCCAAAATAAAGCCACTGCCAATATTAGTATTTATTCATAATTAGCGACATTCGAGCTGCTAAGATCAACATGTTTATGACGTCAGGAAGTTGTCAAGTACATGTTTTATGCCAGTCGAACTTTGTGCAGACTTTAGAAGGTTGTACTTTCTATTTCTTCTGCTGTATTGCAATTGGAAAGAAAACCCAGCTACCAAAGTTCGAGAAAGGGCAGATAATAGCTTTAAAGGAACAAGGTCTTGTACATAGACCAATATCTAAGCAAATCAAACAATCTAAAACCGTAATAGACAATTTTGTAAATCAGGGCAATGCATACGGGTATAAAAAAAGGGGGCGTAACTGCAGAAAAATGACTTCCAGGCAAGCATGAGCAGTTTTACATCGTCTTTCAGGAGGTGGTATTTCCCTAAAATTGTTGGCCAAAGATGATAACATCCCTGTGACAAAATCAACCCTGTCATGAATTGAAAAATGTACAAGCAACTTGCAATATAAGAAATGGAAACAGCAGCACATGTTGAAAGCTATACACATGCGAAGGAGAATCCACTGGGCCAAATATAATCAAACCTGGAAGGACCAGTGACATTGTGTTATAGTCCCAGATGAAAATTAATCTGGATGGGCCAGACAACCTTGCTTTCTATTTGTATGACATGAGGAAATTTTCTTCAAAAGACAGCAAGGTGGAGGCTCATTAATGGTGTGGGAAGGCTTTGGCTATGGAGATAAACATAATCTGTCTGTTCTCTCAGGGCGCATGAAGGTTACCGATTACCAAGAAATGCTAGAAAACTATTTACTACCATTTTTAAACAGAATTGGTAGACTAAGTTGGGTTGGGTTGGGTTGATTTTTGATGGCCAATTATCTACACGAGGGATATAGGCCCGGGGGAGTGCCCTCCGTGGGGGTCTTTCTAAGGGAACCTAATCCGTATTAACGCATGGAAGATCCACGGCTCGAAGAAAACCACGAAAACTCCGAACGATTAGGCCGACGGGCGCGATTGGGATCGAACCCAGCACTTCCCGTCTACCAGCTTCGAGAGCAGAACCTCTCGGCCACTGGTGGGGCCATTAGACTAAGTTGGATTTTCCAGCAGGAAAAACCTCCATTCATGCTACAAAATCATCCTGGGAATGGTATTTGGAGAATCGGGTGCATGTCATTGAATGACCTGCCCTTTTCCCCCTGATCTCAATCCCCAAGAAAGTGTGCGAGATATCCTCAGTACATCTGTATATGCCAATGGCAGACAGTTTCAGTCTGTGGCAAAATTGAAGGTCGTCATCATTGAAGTGTGGGAGAACATTGATGCTACTGTCCTACAATGAGTGGTAAATAGTATGCCACATTGTATATTCCAAGTCATATATAACCATGGCGGATATATTGTCTATTAACAGTAGTGGCTTTATTTCGGCGGGACACCTTTCCCCCCTCTTTTTTTATAAATTAATTTTTTTTTCTTGTCCAGTTAATACAGGGAGTGAGTTACTCCTTGTAAATATGTATTTGTATACAGACTTTCTTAATACATTTGTTTCGTTCTTATTGGTTTGCTTCGTGTGCAATTACAGCACACAATCACGGTGGCTTTATTTCGGTGGGACACACCTTATATGTATGTTCTCATATTCAATATCTTTATAGCCATAATAAAAAATACTCAAAATTTTATTGTATGGTAAATTATGTCTTATAAAACAGAATCAGCAATATCACTAGTTTGCTTTATAAAGATATTTTGCCTATTAATTATCATATGTTTTTAAAATAATTATTTGTATTTTTAAAATGACTTTAATTAATAACTTAACTTCACATTGCAACAGATTTTAATTAGATACTGATATTTTCAAATGGTTATAAAACAGATTTATACTTCTAGCCTAGTAAACATTTTTCTGCCATCAGAAAAACCAGTCTGGTTTCTTATTGATTTTAAAGGGGAATAAGTATAAAAGTAAAAAGTTTAATACTCTCTTTTATAAGAATAGAATGTTTATCTTGAAAATCAAGCCTAATTTCATGACTATAATTAATGAGCTTTCTTTTAAAAATTCCATAACAATGTGTACTTAAAAAAAATAGCAGCTCCTGAGGACAGGATAAATTGTAAAATGACCAAGATTTAACGCTAAATTATAACAAATATGATATAGTAATTATACATGATGTACATGGCACTTCATGATGTATATGTCCAAGTTATGTTCATATATCTTGCATATGTGTATAAGATGTATACATTTATGGGTCGTTCTCACAAAAAGATACAATGTAGTCCCCCTCCTCCCCACTCCCCCCCAAAAATAAATTAAAAAATCAATTTTATAAAAATATGTAAAAAATCTTAAAATTTGCATGGATCTTTTCATTTATGCTTAATGAATAACCTTATGTTAGCAATGAAGTTTTCTATTTTATTTTTCACAAGTTTTTGATTTTTAAAAATTGACATGGCTAAGGAGAAGGACATTTACATTTCAAAAATTTAAATGAAGACATAATTGAGTAATTATCAGGTGTAATTGGTACACATTTTTTATAATTAAACTGTTAAGGGGCATTCACATAGAAAATGCAAAATTAGCTTAAAAAAAATTGTTTTAAATTTTTTATTTTAGAGAATTAATTTTCAATAAATAGATAAATAAAATTGCACATCAGGATTTTATTACTTTTCAATTTTCTCTTTGTATTTGAGACCTCCATACATTGCACACAATATCTGATAAATGATTAATAAGTTAGACTATACAGTTAAAATGGATATGCAACATCCACACAGGGAACAACCAAAGAGGCAAAAATTAAGTTTTGAATTTTTAAAATGGTGCATTTCTATTTATTAAAAGCAATGTTAAAGCTGTCTAAAATTTGTATTACAATTATAAATTACCTTTTTCTTATTTTATTTATGATGACTATGGAGTGTTAAGAATTTTTTCTTTTATTGTATTACACTAGCTTTTCATATAGTTATATTATTTATGTTACCTTATTTCATTTCTTACTTTTTAACTGTGTTAATTTATATACAAAAGAAACCGTCTAATTTCTGTAAACTATCAAATTAATTTTCAAATATTTTTCTGGAAAAAAAAAAAAAAAAAGAAGACATATTTAAAAAAATATAACTGAAGCTTAATATATTTATGAGGTAATAAAATAAATAATGAACATTTTGAATAAACAAGTAATCTTTTGATCAATTAATACCTGCACATGTTCTTTTAAGTCTGCATTGATGTTAAGATTTTCTTTTAAAGGACTTTTTATGCCATATATATATATAACTCAATTTTTTGAATTGTACAAAACTTAAAACAGACATTGATTAAATCCCTGATACAATCCAACACAGATGATGAAGCATAAAATAACTTGTTTCCTTAAGGGTGGCACTAGTTGAAATCAGAATGAACCTTCTGTAATGCATAAGCCGAAGAGGCTTTGAGACAGATAATTTTTCTTTAAGATATTGGAGCTTGGATAAGTTTTAATATGTCTAATATTAATGAGTTTTAATATTAATGGCGATTAATAACGACACTCGGAGCATTTTAAACAGGGTGGGTTCATACTCTATTTGAATAACAAACTTCCCTGACTTTTCAAGGTTTCCCAAGTCATATTTCCTACAATTCCCTGACCAAAATTCATGACATTTTTAGAAATACGAATTATAATTCAAGATCTTAATGAAAACTTACATCTGAAAATTAAAATAACGTATAAAATTTAAACTAAAAATCTATACCTTTTTACATTTACAATATATATATATATATATATATATATATTAAAACTAAAATGAAACTAAAATACAGCTCAGATGGATTTAAAGTAACTTTTTATTTACATAACTGAATTTACACATATTAAACATAACTTTTTTTAGACTTCTACTATTATGTCATTTTATTTGTGTTGTTTCAGAAGCAGTTTGTTGTGCAAAAGTTTCACTTTTTTTTGTTTTTTAACGTTTTAATTTTAGCTACAGCTTTCTTTTATCTGTTTTTTTTTTTTTTTTTTTTCTGTCTTGCTTTATATTTTACATTCTTTTTCTTATATTTACACATATTAAACATTTAACTTTTTTTAGACTTCTACTATTATGTCATTTTATTTGTGTTGTTTCAGAAGCAGTTTGTTGTGCAAAAGTTTCACTTTTTTTTGTTTTTTAACGTTTTAATTTTAGCTACAGCTTTCTTTTATCTGTTTTTTTTTTTTTTTTTTTTTTTTTTTTCTGTCTTGCTTTATATTTTACATTCTTTTTCTTATATAATTATTCATGCCATCTCATCCTAGCCACCTTAACATGGCTCAACATTTCTTTCGCTTAAGTACCAACAGACTATTTGGCGACAAATTTGTATAGCTAAAACATCTTTATGTTAAAAATGTGAATATAGCAAAAATTCTCCTTTTAAGGAAAAAATATGAACTTTTTTTGCGTATGCACCGTGAACTTGGAAGAATGTTGACACATGATAGTGCATTAAAAAAAAAAAAAAAAAATCCCTGATTTTACCAGGTTTTAGAAATTTTTTTAAAATTTTCCCTGACTTTTTGAGCACTTGTCATTTTCCCTGACAATTCCCTGCTTTTCAGTCGTGTAGGAACCCTGTTAAATGATTACTCGATACTATGTCATGTATTCTGAAATTTAATATGATGATAACATGAAAAAAAAAAAAAAAAAAAAAAAAAAAACTATAAAAAATAAATTTAAGCTTAATTTGTGAGAATAAAATAAAATTAATCTGGAACATTCTGAATAAAAAAATTAATCCTTTGACCCACACATGTTTTTATAAGTCTGCATTGGTGTTACAATTCTTTTTTTGGGGGGGGGATCTTTTATGCCATACATTAGCAATTGTGACTAGTCTGCCAAAATTTAAGTATGGGTCTGGGTCAACAGCAGAAAAAACTAAAAATATGAAAATGACTTAAATATTTTTTTAAATGGAAGGTACAGTTGAGAGCAGAAAAATACTTTGAATCCATGGTTTTCTTTCTTTCTTTCTCTTTAAAAAAAAAAAAAAAAAAAAAATTATATCCGTTCTACAGGGATGAAAATTTAAAACTGCAGAGAGAAAAGAAAAAGAAAAAAAAAAAAGGAAAATATGAATTTTTTTTTTTTTTTTTTTTTAATTGTGAATATTTATATTTTTTTAATGAAAGGTACCATCTGTACCAGCAATAGTTTTTTTTTTTTTTTTTTTCCACCAGAGCTTCAGTGATTGTGATTTTAAAATGAACCAATAATGGAAAATATGAAAACGACCTCTGGATATAGTAAATTTTTTTTTTAGATGGTAAATACTCATATATATATATATATTTAAATGAAAGATAACCTCTGGATATAGTAAATTTTTTTAAGATGGTAAATTCTCATATTTTCTTTTAAATGAAAGATAAAGTACCCTCAGTACCATCTAAACATATTTTCAGCTTTTTTTTTTTTTTATTTCGTTCAGGCACAGACCAAAAATGATTTTAAACTATGGAAATTGGAATATTTTCCTCCTATCAGCAAGCTATGTGATTGAAAACCTAATTTCCCTCAGACATGTATGGAAGAAATCATAGTCAGCAAACTGAGAACAATTGAAGCTCATTGATTAATGTTCAATGAGAACTTTTATTAATATCTCGACTAATTTTGAGAAGAAAAAATCCCGAGTTTAGGAAAATTACAGAGAGTCCAAAAGTTTTAAAGGACTTTCCCTATTGTTTTTAAATGTATGTCACATCCTTGTATAACACACACCATAACTTTTAACATCTCATTTAAAAATAAATAAATAAGAGAAAAGCATTTCGAACTGATTTTATTCTATTAAAATCTAATAGCTAGTTCTAAAATTGCACAGTATGCACAATGCACTGCCTTCATAAATTTGAATACAAAATTGCAGGCCAACTATTTTATGCAGTGACCAATGGTCACATATACAAAAGCCAGTCAAATCTTAAATACTCATATGTGCACCTAGATTTTTAAAATAAATTTTGAAGAGAAAAAGAAATCCCGCAGTATGCATGAAAAAATATGGTAATTTCTTAATTTTTTTAGAATGGCAGCAGTCACTTGAACTTTACCTTTGTAAACATGAGAAGATTTTTATTTTACTTCCTTTAAAGGTGAATATCTTTCATGTAATACATACTTAAGGAAAACGATTATATAGGCAGTATTAGTATCCACTGCATTATATACAAGTCTTTTTTTCTACTCATGCATACTTCAATTAAATCATTGAATGTCGTTAAATTTTGTTTTGCAATAACTTAAGGTGTTTTTAAGAAGTATTTTTTTTTTTAATTTAAGGAAATCTAACTACTCCTTGAAATATTTTTTGTTTCTAGATAGTTTAAGGGATCTACACACCCAGACCCAGGATATATTTCCCCAAGATATCGCTACATAATACAATAGTACATAGTGACAAGTACTATCACTACAAACATCTTTCTTTTATTAACATAGATATTAAATGTGCATATGTACATAACTTGTATTTCTATATCCCCCCCCCCCCAAAAAAAAAAAAAAAAAAGTCAACTAAGAATTCCAGGATATTCTAAAAAAAATTTCTCCTCCACTGAACAGTTCTTTTTTTTTTTGCTACATTCAAACTGCCATTCTTATTTCTTTTTGTCTGAAAATTTCAGTATTGAATTCCAGATAGAATCCAACATAGATGATGAATCATGAAATAACTTTTGTGACTTAAGGGTGGTAACAGCTAAATTTTGAATAAACCCTTTGTAATTCATGCATATGTCTTAGAATCATCATTCTGTTTTAAGGCAATAAGGATAAGTTTTAATATGTTTCCCTGCACTTCTGACTTTTTCTTTGACAATTCCCAATTTTCTAGAATATAAATTTTGCAAAAAGTTTATAAAAATACTGGTTGCACATCTTTACAATAGATTACTGAAGAACAAAAAGACAATTTTGTTTACAATGTTTTCTTATTAAATTTACAAAGGATAAGATAAAGCTGACTTAATGAACAATTTTTAAAAATGAATATATAAAAAAAAAGGCAATTTCATGGAATCTAAGATTTGGTCCCTGTAGAATTTTATCAGAATGCAGGGTATCCCAAAAAAATCGAAATGTTGGAGATATGTAGGCAATGTAAAGTGCAAAATTGTTAAAAATAAGGTAAGAATTAAGAGTATGTTGATACACTAGTTCTGCCACTAATTTTCAAAAAGTTACACTTTTTAATTTTTTATACAGTCTTTGGGTCTTCTATAAGTTACATTTAGAAAAATTTTCTGTTCACTCTGACAAGTAAAACAGTAAAAATCCCATTCTTCTTTAACCAAAACTCAACAAGTTATAATAGTTTCAATTTTATGAAATTTTGGCTTTTCAATGCTAAACAAGCATATGTCTGTTTTCAGTGTCAAAAAGACATTGAAATTTCATAAAATTGAACTAATTGCAATATGGTGAGTTTTAGTAATGCAAGATTGGAATTTTTTACTCTTTTACTTGTTGGAGCATGGAGAAACTTTTTAAAAATACAACCTATAAGACCGAAGAGCTGTACAAAAGTCTAAAAAATGTAACCTTTTGAAAATTAACAGCAAGACTTATCAAATAGTTTTAGGACTATCAACATATTCTTAATTCCAACTTATTTTGAACACTTCTACAGTGGCTATATATTACCATCATGCAAATAAAAAAAATAAACTGTATAACAATCTTTTAGGAACACCCTGTATAACATTACATTCGATTTGGTGAATATGATGCACATGTAAGATCACCAGAATCTGGATACCAATAAAGCAGAATTTTTAAATCAATGCAGAAAGCAATATAATCCATAATAATTGTGAACTTATTTGACTGACACACAATTCTGCAATAAAGAACTGATAATGTGTATTAGCCCAATTTAAAAAAGTCTTAAAAAATATTCTTATATTACATCTTGCTATTCTTTTCAATGTCAATTGACATAATAAAATTGTAGGTAATAATCTAGTGTTATAGTGCCAAAGAATACTCTAAATATAAATTTAATCCTTACTTTATAAATCTCTGGAAAAGATACAGGGAATATTCTGCTATCCTGAAAAGAGAGAGAATTACAGTTTACCAGAAGGTAAAAATAGAAATTTTTCCTGATTTTCAGACAAAGCCTTGTGGTTGAGTACCCTTAATTAAAACATCTAATTCTTAGCATGTAACAGAAGTTGTGGTAAAGGCAGAATTTAGAGAATCCAATAAGTAATTCATTTATAAGCAATAGAAAAGTTAGATCACGACTAAGCATTTTTAATTAAATGTACTGAATTTTATTTTGTACATCTTATGTGTGAAATTGTAATAACCTGGGATTAATGTTTGTGTCAGTATTTAAAGAAATAAACTGGACAATTTTCATAGTTATACTTATTTTTATTGCAGCAATCTACAGGAAAATGCAGAAAAACATTTTTTGATTTCTATATATTTACAAGCGTTCACAGATTAAACTTCAAAAAGCAACTAGTAATCAAAGCAAATCTAATTTGATCACAGCTCTAAAACATGGCAAATGCACACAGCATTTAATAACAAGAGTTCTCAACCACAAAACTACAAAACAAAAACAATTAAGTATAAAATAAGCAGATACATACAAAAACATGCATACAGTAGACTCCCTTTTAAATTTCACAAAGCAGACCAAAACTGATTATTTTGCTTTTATGTACACAAATAATTTCATTGAATTTATATAAACTATTCTCATAAGTTCTTACATTAATAATAATAATAAAAGATTTTTAATTATTTATTTTTATTAATGTAATTGATTTCTTTCTTAAAATCTGCAGAAAAATTTGGATGACATTTAGATAAGATTTCTGAAATTCTCATCATGCATACAGATAATTTTCTATTCAGATTGAAAAAAGAAACATATTTTGAAAAAGTAAAGCAATTACAAAGGCAGAAGTTTATTTTCATAGAAAATTCAGTAAATATGTGGTATAATACAGTAGAGACTCGTTTACACATTCTCATTCATAAATTCTCCCTATACACTCCTGTCCTATTCATACATTTTCAAAGATAGATCCCAATTTATCCTTAAGTGTTACCTCTAAAAATTTGGATTTTTTTGTGTGTTACAGCACATTTGTTCTGGAGTAAGAAATATGTAGTAGCTTTTGCTATGACTGATAAAGTACTTGCAATTTAAATAAAAATGTCTTTTTTCATGAATCCACAAGTTATTTGCCATTAGGGTCATTGCTAATTTGACTATGTACTACATTTCTAACGATTTTGATAAAGGATGTTTTTAACAACTTAGGGATTTACTGACAGTCTGCAAACATCATATTAAATTTATTACATGTTTCTAGATTCAATTCTGAACAAATTAAAAAGATCTAATTGCTTTAAAACTTGATGATACTTGTTTGGTCTTTATTTTTACTGCAGTAAATTTTTAGTTACAAAATTATAAACTTTTTGAAATGATAATTTGAAAAATGCATAAACATCACTCCACTGTACATATTTTATGATTTTATTCTAATATTGATTGTTAAAAGTAGCTAATAAACATAGAATTAGAGGGGATTGTAATAATAATGAATAACAGCCATTTAATAAAAATTAAAATTAAAGTGTTAATGAGAGTCAACTGTATTTCACAAAGGTTTAGACATCAGAGGATGATTCACAAGAAGTGCATCACAAGGATTGCTTCCTAAGTGCAGTAAAAGGTGAGAGTTCAATTTTTCCTTTCGCTCAAAACCAATTCCACAATGATTACACACAAATGGATGTTTACCCGTATGGATATTCATGTGGGCATTAAGCTTACCTTTTAAATCAAATGCTTTACCACAATGATTACAAACAAAGGGATGTTCACCAGTATGCATTCGAATATGAGCTGTAAGCTTGTCTTTTCTGGCAAACGCTTTTCCACAATGCTTACATACAAAGGGGCGTTCACCAGTATGAATTCTTACATGAACAGTCAACTTGTCATTTCTAGCAAAAGCTTTACCACAGTGCTTACAAACATAGGGACGTTCACCAGTGTGTATGCGAATATGAGTAGTTAATTTATCATTCTGAGCAAATCCTTTGCCACAGTGCTTACAAACAAAAGGGCGCTCTCCAGTATGAATACGAATATGATTAACAAGTTTATCTCGCCATGCAAATCCTTTACCACAATGTGGACAATGATATGGATGCTGTCCTGTATGGATACACATATGAGCACCTAATTTTTCTTTCCTAGCAAAGCCTTTGCTACAGTGAGGGCACACAAAAGGTCGCTCACCAGTATGAATTCGAATATGGACAGTCAATTTGTCTTTACGGGTAAAACTTTTTCCACAATGTGTGCACATGTGGGGTCGTTCTCCAGTATGCATTTTTATATGATCACTAAGTTTATCTTTACGGGCAAATGTTTTGTCACAATACGTACACATAAAGGGCCGTTCAACACATTGTGCATACAATTCATGAGGTTTTAAAGTTAAGTAGTATTTTCTGCAGTGTTCACATATATTACAAGGCTTTGTAGGAGGGGGAGGAGGAGCTGCAGGTGGGACAGGAGGGGGTACATTCATGTTTGGAACCGATTCCATTTCAAACAGTAAATTTATAAATCAAAGTTACATAAATTTTAATACTTAAGTTGCAGTGTTAATCCATTATCATAATTTGCAGTTTATTAAAGTAAAAAAATAAATGAATAGCAATAAAATTGATTAAAAAAGGTTATATAATTCTTTTTTCAAAAATATATCTGAGAGAAAAAGACTTAATTTAAAAAGTGATATACAAATTCAATTTTGAGATGATGATATGACTTATTTAATGTGAAAATACTGTAGAAGAGGCTTGATTTGGCATTTAGGTGTAATGAAAGTAGTTAAATAAAAATTTATGATAAACATCTTTTACATTAAATTCACACTAACCTCTTTTTCAGTCCTTATAATGACTTTGATTTGGGTGTTTACAAAACTTAAAATTTTAGCTGACATTTAAAACGTGACAATGTAGATTCTATTGCAAAAAATCCTTTTCAAAGATGTCCAGATGAAATCAGTACCTAATAAGAAAGGGAAAAAGAATCACCTGTAAGATCAGTATTCCCACATAAAAGTAATAAATTCAGCATATAAACATATAAGCTGAAATAACAGACTATTAATCGCTAAAAACAACTTACAGTAAAACCTGTGAAAACGGAATCGCTAGGGAGCAGATAAAAATTCCATTGCAGGCAGGTTTCAGTCTTAGCAGGTAAAATTGCATATCAGGACCACACAATTTCTTTATTTTGGGCGGCACTCTTTAATAGACACATTCAATTTTCACAGGTTTTTATCATGTACATAATGAAGTAAAGTAATAAAATAATGATAATAAAGTTAACACAAAATTTTTTAGAGAAAACACATTCATTTTAAATGACAATTTTATTATTTGTATTCACTACCATTCTTATTGAAATTAATCTTTATTTACTATTCTTATTAAAACTAATATTTATTCATTATTCTTAATGAAACGTTACAGTTAGTACCATGAGGCTTTGTTCCATCATTTTAATACTTTCCAGGATAGTTGATAAATGTTTAATTCGGTTTGTCTGTCTATGATCTAACTCACATAAATATAGTCAGATTGACATGAAATTGATATATGTTAATGAGGTTTACTATAGCATGTTCTGTATTGAAAATGAAGTGTGTAACATTTACGGTTCATTTACCAGGACACTAAAAAGAATTCTGTTACATTACAGCCTATGGGGAAAAATAGTTCACTGCATATTTTAATATGATATTGTATTATTTTGAACATATTGAAATTTATATGTATCACTGAGGTGTACTACAAACTACAAAGCACTTACTGCAGAATCTGGTGTACATTTATCGTTCATTTACAGGAACACAAAAGAATTTGGCTACAGAATACCTATGAATAAAGATGAAAATAAGCACTTGCCAGTCGCCACTCGGCGACTAAACGTGAAAAACTGGCGGCTAAAAATATGTTAAGTACCGGCCAAATGCAAGATTTTCCAAAGGAAAGGGATTTCGTCAAAGAATCGCGGGAAAAAACCGCGAAGTTTGTCAAAAGATCGCGAAAATACCCAAATATCGTCAATAGATCGCCAAAAAAACGAATTTCGTCAAAGAATCGCTCAGAAACGCAAATTTTGTCAAGTGATAGCGGAAAAAACGTAAATTTCGTGAATGGATCGTGGAAAAAGCGCAAATATTGTCAATAGATCGCGAAAAACAAATGCGAATTTCGTCAAAGAATCGCAAATAAAATCGAGAATTTTGTCAAAAGATCGCGAAAAGAAGCACATTTCGTCAAAAGATTACGAACAAAAACTTAAATTTCGTCGAAGGATCGCGGAAAAACCCAAATACCATGAATGGATCGCGGAAAAAACGCAAATATCGTCAATAGATCGAGAAAAAACGCAAATATCGTCAATAGATCGCGAAAAAATGCGAATTTCGTCAAGGAATCGCGAAAAAAAAACGCGAATTTCGTAAAGGAATCGCGAAAAAAACAAGAATTTTGTTAAATGGTCGCGAAAAAACCGCACATTTTGCCAAAGGATCGTAGGAAAAACTGTATTTCGTCAAAGAATCGCTAAAAAACCCGAAATTCGCCAAAGAATCGCAAAAAACGTAGAATGTCATCAATAAATCGCGGAAAAACGCAAAATATCGTCAATGGATTGCCGAAGAAATGCAAAATATCGTCAATGGATCGCGAAAAAACACGAATTTTGTCAATAGATCGCTAAAAAACCCCGAAATTTGTCGAAAGATCGCGAAAAAATGCACATTTTGTCAAAGGATGGCAGAAGAAACACAAACATCTCCAATAGATCGCGGAAAAACGCAAATTTTGTCAAAGTATCATGTAAAAAATGCATAATTAGTACCAGGAGAGACCCCCCCCCCACCCCCTCCTTTACATTTCAGAAAATTTGCTTTAAATTTCAGGGTTTTTTTTTTTTAACTATGAAAAGTACCTACGTATAGTGGACTTATGTAGTTAGCTATATAAGCATGTTACATATAACTTTGCTGTTAATTTAAAATATTTTTATTTATCAAATAAATTACTTATTTACTCTAAACTTATATATTTTTAAATTAAATATTCAGTGACATAAATGTACTTATTGGCGAATAAAGTAATTATTCTCACTAGCCAGTAACTGGCTACTAAAAAATATCAACTTACCGGCCAGTGGCTACTAAGCAAAATTCCTTATTTTCATCTTTACCTATGAATAATAATTGCTAGAAGTGCATTTTCAGTTGCGGTTATGCATTTTTAAATTTAACTATTTTTTTGCATATTAGATGGTGTTAAAAAATTCTATAGATCATATAGGGGGCTGCACAAAAGATCAAGTACACATCTGTTTATTGACAGAAATTGGTGAAGGGGAATTTTCAACTGTGCTATGTGTTTAATTAAACTAACTTTTAGCACATTATGTAGTATACATACAAATCAATAGATCATATACAATGCTGGCCCCCCCCTCCCAAAAAAATGGTTATTTTCTCAACTATTGATGGTAATTGCAGAAATTAGGTTTTCAAATGTGTTATCCGTTGTTATTATTCTTGATATGTTTATAGATATCTTTCACCTTAAAAAACTGCAAAATTTAGTTATAGCATTATGAATGTCTTGTAAAGTGTTTCATAATCTGTGATCAGCACATGATTTTTCATTCCTATTTTTCTCTTAATGGAACGACAAGATGTTAATATACAGGGTGTCCTAAAAAGGACTGACTGATTTTAAAATTCAATAACTTGTAAACGGTGACAGATATTTAAAAAATTCTTGCAGGAGGGTTATGCATAAGGTCAAAAGTTTTTTTTTACAGTGATTTTCAATTTTAGTTTGAATTACAAACAATAGATGGCGCTGCGATCAATAGACGCTAAATTCAGGCTCGATTTTTGGTACTTCGTGGCCCGGATAATACATTTCAATCTCCTTTTTCTGCATGGAACAAGATAAAGGACCAAAAATCGAGCCTGTATTTAGCAACTATTGCTTACAGTGCCATCTATTGTTTGTAAATCGAACTAAAATTGAAAATCACTGTAATAAAACTTTTGACCTTATGCATAACCCTCCTGCAAGAATTTTTTTAATATCTGTCACCGTTTGCAAGTTATTGAATTTTAAAATCAGTCAGTCCTTTTTGGGACACCCGGTAGTTTATCACTTATAATTTCGCTTTAGTAATCACTTGTTTATATTTCTCTATTCAATGGAATGGCAATTTTTTTTATATCCAGTGTAATTTTTGGGTAAATAAAGGACATTAGTAAAATTCCTGAAAATGAAAATTTTCTAAATTTATAAATTTTTACTAAAATTTAGCAATTTCTGAATTTTTAAAAATTTTCACAGATTCCGTTAATTTCTATATCCATTCACACTTAAGTAAAGAAAAATTGAGCAATGCTTTATAGAAATATTTTTTTTTGAAAAATTAACATTAGGAATTATTAGTCATAAGAAAACTGGTAGCTAAATGATCAACAATAGAAATTAGTAGTGAAATTAATATTGGAATGCCCATACTTTTATGAAATTTAACTATACAAACTTTTCTTACTTTTTTTCCCTCCTAGAGCTTGCAGTTCATTAAAGTTCACCAAAGTACCCTACTAGCTACTCTTTCCACAGAAAAATAAAAAATAGTTTTCTAAAAAAAGTTACATTAGTTATATTTTGATTCTATATATAAAGACATCAAATCAAGCTCAGTTTTTATTTATATACGTATTGACTTTTGCACAAATTTACAAACATCAGTAACATAACATTTTTCATAAGGTACCTACTACATAAAATTATAAATGATAAACTTTTAAAAGTCTTACAGAAATTTCAGACAAGAGGAAAAAGGCAAATTATTCAGTTACGGTACACACCAAATAATCTGTATATGTTTAACCAATTAGACCAGAGATGGCATACCTATGGCACATAATTCCTCATGGCTCTAAATTCAAATACACAAAATACACGAATTTAGATGAGATAATCTTGTCTAAATTCAATTAATTGAAAATTGAAGAATTTAATTGCAGCTTATTAAATTCTAATTTAATTCAATATGATCTAAAAATTTATCAAAGATTATATTTAAATACTATAAAAAATGAAAGACTATTAAACATTAGTAAAAATTCCAAAGGTAAATAAAACTATGGCAAATTGGAATTTAACTTTAGATCTGTTTAAAGAAAATCCCTTTGTCATTTTAACAATGTTTCCGTCTACACCTGTTTTTTTTTTAGCTTAAGCAATTTTTATGCAATCTTGATCCATTTTATTTTAAATTTACTAAATTTTATATTTAGTTGGCACATCATTATCATGTAAAATTTCTCTCTATTTAAAAAGCTAAAGTACATGGTGATAAAAAAGCGGTTATTTCTCTTTTGCCGATGCTAATGAATGGTTTGTGACAAAAATGATAACAATTTTCACCAATTGGCTAAAATTAAGAAAACTAATCAAGATATCGATTTGAAAATTTTGGAGCAAATTAGAGTCCTGCACAGGTATAGGTCAAATTAATATTTTTACCCACTGGCCAGTAACAAAGTTATGCACGCTCCATACAAAATTGTGTTTTTTCTAACTATCAACATTGTAATTTATTCTTATCTCTCACTTACCATTCGATATAATTACATTCAATTTAAAAAAAAAACTGCTATTAACATGTAACAGAAAAATATAACCAAGAAATTACTGCTTTCAAAATAAAAGTCAAGCCCATATTTGAAAGTTTTTAGACATACTTAATGCAATGTATAAAAGAGACAATAAAACTGAAATATATTTTAAGAATTATTTTATTAAAATCTTGAATATTTTATTTTTACTATTAATTGCAACGAAGTAAATTCATAGCAAATTTTAAGAAAGATTACAGCAGAGGTGGAACCCCCCCCCCCCCCACACACACACACACTAACTATACATTTTTCTGCGACCATTTAACAAATTTCACAGGGTTTTTTTGTGATCTTTTGATGAAATTTGCATTTTCCCACATTTTTTTGACGAAAGTTGTGTTTTTTCCGCAATCTTTTCACGAAATTTGCGTTTTTCCGCAATCTTGTAACGAACTTTGCGTTTTTTTCGTGATACTTTGAAGAATTTCATGATTCTTTTTTGTAATCCTTTGACGAAATTTGCGTTTTTTTCCTGTGATTTTTTGACGAATTTTGCATTTTTTTGCATGGTCCTTGGGCGAAATTCACATTTTTTCCTCATTCTTTGACGGAATTGGTGATTTTTTTTCTGTGAACGATTGAGGAAATTGATTTTTTTCGGGAACCATATCGAAATTAGCGATATTTTTATGTCCGAATTTTTGGACTGATGACCGAGTTTTTTTAAATTTTCAGAACCGAATGCCTAAAATTTTCAGAACAGAATGCCCCTGCTACTTTCTTTTTTTATGTTCGGGAAACACCGAGTTTGGACGTCATAAATTCCGAACAAATTTCACACCGTTTCTCCCTGGTATCGATGTTTCAACCATCGCGTTTGGCAAGTGCGGACAATAAAGTTCATTGCCACGTTTTAAGTGTTACTCGACGCTTGGCAAGAAGCGAGTGCTAATTTTGTGCTATATGCACAGGTTGAGTTGAACCGACCCAAACCTAAAAATTGCATTTGAAGCCAACCCACAGCCAGGCTTGTTGGCTTTTAGCCAGGCCAAAAAAAAAAAAAAAAAAAAAAAAAAAAGAGGGCTGGCTTTTATTTTTAAAAAGTTAGTTTACAGCTAAATCACATTAAATTAGGATTAATTAATTTTTAATATACTTATAAATATTTTCTAAAATATATATATACAGTGAAATACGTTTAACACGAAAAAAATTCACTTTCCATCTAGTTAGCTTGAGTTGAAATTGCTCAATTTTGTGTTAAAACCACTGAATTTTGTGTAAAAATCAATGAATTTCGTGTTTTTTTGTAAATTAGCTTATGTTTTATGAGCACAATGGCTGAGAAATCGGTTTGAAAAAAAAACTGCTATTTCGCTTCAAATGAAGATGAAGCTGCTTAATGCAGTTGATGAAAAAGAAGAACGAAAACAGAAATCTGCAAAGAGTTTGGCATTGCTAATTCTACTTTATCAACAATAATAAAAAACAGGGATTCCATTACGTTAATGTTTGAGCGCAGTATGTTTAAGCCAGGGAGAAAACACATGGGAACTGCTAAGCAAGAAGATTTAGAGACAGCTTTGCTTATTTGATTCAAACAAACTAGATCTCAGAATATTGAAAAGACACTTAAAAAAAGATATCTGATTTTTTCCCCAAAAAACAATATTTTTTTAACCTGCTTTTTCTCTTAATGGATGCAACCGGAAATATTTTTTTTTTTTTTTTACGAATCTTTTAACGCAAAATTCTTTTAAGACGAAAAAAAAAATTTGGCCCCCTCAATTTCGTGTTAAACATATTTCACTGTATATATAACCATTAAATAAACATTACCGGCCACCAACAAAAACCTGTGGAATTATAAATAAAATGACATTAACAAAAATACAGTTCCCCCCAAACACACTTAACACAGATTCCAAAAACATAGTAAACAAGTGGGTAAGTGTGATCACAGATCGCACAGAGGGTTTCGCTTAATATTCCTTTCAAAACACTTTATCCTTTTGAAAAATCTGTTAGTTCCACATTTTGCAACCAGGGGCACGCTCTATTCTAAACAAACCTCTATCCGAACGAAACTCCATTTTACATAATATCCGTATATACATTAGTTGAAGGGATTGGGCCCATATCACCCGAGATAAGTAGGTGCCCCTGGTGGTAAAAAGTGTAACTAAAATATGTAAAGCTATGGTGCATAATATGAAAGAGTGGTCAAAGGGGTGTCGGCAAATGTTGGAAAAGTGCTCCCAGGTGAAAAGGGCAGAGGTTAGAAAAATTGCTTAAAATATACAAGTTAGAACATGGAGGAGTAAATAATATAAGACTTTTTTAAAATTTTATGATTTGTCGTGTGGTCTGAGGTATTCTG
This sequence comes from Maratus speciosus, assembly GCA_963932465.1. Lineage (NCBI taxonomy): Eukaryota > Metazoa > Arthropoda > Arachnida > Araneae > Salticidae > Maratus > Maratus speciosus. Next base: position 235,346,752 of record OZ010788.1, read on the forward strand.
AGGTATGCAAAAATTCATGTCTCCAACTTAATTAGGGGCTCTCTTAGAAAGAATTGCTTAAAATACATATGTGGTAGCTCAAAGGGTTAAACGTAAGACTTTTTCAAGATTTTATGATTTGTCGCCTGGCCTCAGGTGTTCTGCTATAAGTATGCAAAATTTCAAATCTCCAATTTAATAAGGGGCTCAGTTAGAAAGAATTGGTTAAAATACGCATGTGGGAGCCCAAAGGGTTAAATGTACGACTTTTTCAAATTTTTATGATTTGTCGCATGATAGTGTTCAGCTATAAGTATGCAAAATTTCACGCCTCCAACCTAAATAGGGTGTCACTTAGAAAGAATTGTTCAAAATACACATGTAGGAGCCCAAAAGGTTAAATGTACGACTTTTTCAAAATTTTATGATTTGCCGTTTGATGTGAAGTGCTCAGCTAAATTAAGTAGGGGAAAACTGGAAATCGTTTTAATCCCTTCAGATTAGGTCTAAAATGAATATTCTATGTTTTCCCCTTTGTACTAAGTGAGCGTTAGGAAATATGTACACATTTACATTCGAAAAACACGTTTTTCTTTAATATTTTTAACAATATCTGAAGTTGCGACCTTAATTTTGAACAAAAATATTAATGTAAGTATTCATTTTATTCAAAATTTTAAGCTCCACAACATCTGTATTGGAAATTTTTTGATATATTTATCTGTTTTGAGATAAGGTAATCTGGTCTCTCCTACCTTGAAGCTCTTGATTAGTGATTAAGGCACAATTTTGAAATGGAATTACTCTTAGGTAACTTGGTCTCTCCGGACTTCAAGCTCTTGATTAGCGATCAAGGCAAAATTTTGAAATTAGAATTGCGACCTTAATTTTGAACAAAAATACTAATGTGGGTGCTCATTTTATTCAGAATTTTAAGCTCTGCAACATTTGCATTAACAAAATTTTTAATAGAATTAACTATTTTGAGATATTGTTAAAAATATTAAGGAAAAACATGCTTTTCGAATTTAAATGTGTACATATTTCCTAACGCTCACTTGGTACGAGGGGGAAAACATAGAATATTCATTTTAGACCTAATCTGAAGGGATTAAAACGATTTCCAGTTTTCACTTAATTAATTTTGAGTTCAACCCTCTGACCGCGGTACTAAAACTTTAAAGTAGAATTGTGACCTTAATATTCAACAAAAGTATTAAGTGTAGGTCTGTACTCATTTTATTCAGAATTGTAAGCTCTACAACATTTGTATTTTAACAATGTTTTCGAAAAAGTTAGTGCTTTTGAGATAGTGTTAAGGTATTTAAAAAAAACGTGTTTTTTGACTATAAATCAATGTATAATTTCTAACGCTCACCTAGTACGAGGGGGAAAACGTAGCATATTCATTCTAGACATAAACTGAAGGGGTTAAAACGATTTCCAGCTTTCCCCTAATTATTTCCGAATTCAACTCTTTAACCATTGGGCTAATTGTCCTCTTTAATTTTATAAAGCAGTAAAAAATGGGAAAAAAAGGGGTGGGATTAAAAGGTCAGTGTAAACTAGATAAAGCAGATGGTGTAAACTTTTAAAATTTAGCTGACATATTTGCAATTCTGACTACAAATCACTAGCAGCTCCATCTATGTGTTATTCCAATATTAATTAATATCTTCATTATTGAGAAATTGGGTTATTTATTAAATTCAAAGTCAAATGTCATTAAAACTAATTAAAAAGCACTTAATGTGTAGTTTATAATTAAAATGCTTCACTGCATTTATTGCCAATTATTGGAAGAAAAAAAAAAAAAAAAAAAAAAAGGCAGTTAAAACTAATAAAAGCTATCAGTATAGATTTTTTGCAACTCTGCCCACAACCCAACCTGAACCTGACAAAAAAAAATTTCATCAACCCGTAACCCGAAATGAAGAGAAATCAATTCATGTTTTTTATGCAATTATGAAACTATTCTTCAATTACATCTTTTATATAAAAAAATGGACATATCTATATTCTTTAATATTCAAATACAGTAAAACTTCTGAACAGCAGACACCTCAAGATCGTTGAATAGAGTTCTGCATGGCTTTGGATTTTACCTAATTTGTCTTTGAGTTGCAGTGTCTCTAATTTTCTTTCTGCGAGTCGGATTCGCACTATAATGTTTCTTGTGGGTCAGATTTACATTTTTTGCAAGTTAGGTTGTTGAGATTTCCCCAAAACTAGTGTTGACTCTAAGCCGTTTTAGCAGGGCGCAGCGCCTGGCGGCTTTTTTAAACCCTTCTGATGTGTCCGGCTGCCCTTTTAAACACTTCCTATTTGCCCCATGGCAACTCAATTGATCCCGGGAAAATATCGCAAATTCTAGGGACTCCAAACAAACCAGTTCAAAATATTTTTAATGAACAAGGTACAAGTGTGCCCTTTTGGAAAAAAAATAGGCCCTTTTTGTAGAATAGTGTTCCCTTTTTGAAAAAAGGTACCCCTTTTTTCAATTCTTACTATTAGCTCACACTCTCCCTATATTTATTTATATATTTATATTGTACAAATTTTCAATCGTTAATAAAATACTCATTATTCATCCTATCAGGTTGAAATAATTTTTTTAAAACTTGTACTGGATGACAATTGATGTTAATAAAGTTTTTTCAAATATTAATTAATTAAATTTTAATTAATTAATTTTAGTTTTGCATGGGAAACAAAATGGTTGCCATTGGTTATTGAATTTCAACGAAAGTATTTTCAATAAGGGTTACCATAGGGGGGTACCCCGTTCTGTCGCCAAATACCACCAAGTTTGTTGCCAACTTGGCGATATATCGCCAAATTTGGCGGCCAAAATGAGTCGCCAAAAGTGACGCCAACTTGGCGATATCTGTAATATTTCGCCAAATTCCCATAGAGTTCCACTGTAAACTAACTTGCTTATAGAAAATCAACAAATTGAGATATTTTAATGCAACAAAAACTCATATTAGCTTGATTATATTAAATTTTTCTTTGATGGCCTAAGTAGGAATTGACTTTAAAAACAAAATTTTTATATTACTTGTTTAGAATAGTGTTCCCTTTTTGAAAAATTTCCGCCCGGCGGTCCTTTTTTTCTAAAGTCAACACTAAAAACGTTTGAGCAGAACTATGTTTCAGAATAAATACATATTTAAATATGAATGAAATTAAAATATATGGATATATATTCAATTTATTACATGGGAAATAAAATGTATTTACAGCCGAACCTCTATTTAACGAAGTTGCTAAATCCCGGAAAAAAGTTCGTTATATGGAAAATTCGTTAAATAGAGATTCACATTTTAAAATACTTTAAACTACATAAAACAGATTTTAAATTCATAAACACTAAATATTTTTACAATAAGTAATTAATCAGATTTTTTTATAAATTATATTGATTTGTTTTATTTAGATATTTCACCCACTAACATCCATCATCAATTCATTTTTTCTATGTGTTTAAATCTTTGAAATCTGCAAGGAAAACAAAACATTGTTCAGGAATGCAGTGTACTTTCTGTTTAAAGTAAATAGTTTTACATTAAAATTAATGCATTTTAATGACATTATCGTATTTATTATTATTATAGCAAATAATTTTAACCATACATTAACATATGTGTCCTTAAATTTTCTGTCTGAAAAACTCTGTTAATTCTGCCTGAGTTTTTTTCTTTTAAAAAGTGCTTTCTCTCATAATACGTTTCGCATCTTTGCAATGCACCAAAAACCCCCTTCATGTGTATTTTCTTCTAACTATAATCCGCGTTGGATTGTTTCAAATGATTTTAGCATTTCATCATACGAAGTTTTGTTAATTCCTGCATCATAATCATTTCTATCATCATCATATTCGTCTTCATCGCAATTCATTGCTGTATTGTTTTTATTTTTCACACTGTCGAAAATATCCCATTCAGATAGTGTTTCCGAGGTCTCAATTTCAGAATTAAATGAATTACAATCATCAATCAGCACATCATAGTTAATATCTTCTTTTTTTCTTACCTGTATCCACATATTTGAAAGTTACTTTAAGGGATTATCATCTTCGTCCTCCATACTTACCGAATTCTGACTGCTGACAAAGAAGACGCCTTGTAAAACCAGTTCAAGGCCATTGAACATCATAAAATGTGTTTAAAGAAAGAATACGTTTGAAATGTCCAGAAATATTTTGAGAAATGGGGAGAAAAAAAAATTTAGATCACAAGAAAAATTTCGTTAAATAGAGAATGCACTTCGCTATTTGGAGGTTATTTTACGAAGAAATTCTCAAAATGTTCTTTGTTCCAAGGAAAAGTTCGCAAAATAGAGGTTCGTTAAATAGAGGTCCGACTGTATATAAGAAATGTTATCAGGGTTCGCAAACATCATATTTTCAAAAATATCCAATATTTTGATATAATCCAATGTTTTTGAAACAGTCAAGTTACTATTAATGATTATAAATATTTTTAGACTCAATATGAATTGGAAACAAACATAATGCACTCAGAATTAAAATTAATAAAGCAATATTCTAAATGCTTTCTTTTAATTTTTTTATGTAACAAAATTGAAGATCAACTAATTGAAAACAAACACAATTTGCATTTTACAATCATAAAAACAAATTATAGGATTTAGTATAAAGTTTCAAGAAAATTTTATGTTTTAAAGAACAACATTTTAAATGCAAAGTAAGTTTGTCTGCTTTTTAGCTCACCGGCTATCAAAGCCTGAGAGCTTATGTGCCGTGCCTGCAGGTTCTGTATGCACGTAACGCGATAACTCTTGATAGAAATATCTGATGTTTCAAATTTTGGATATAGGTCCATTTTGATAAGGCACTTCTGATTAGTTTTGAGTGTTCATTGGTTAAGTATAAATGGGGAGAACGGGGGACTAATACCGTCCTTAATTTAGATAAATGGGTTTTTCATGCAGAGTTATCAGATTTGGTTGAAATTTGGTATACCAGTTTATTCTGATAAGGTGCTTCCCTGATTAGATTTGGAGGTTCATTAGTTAAGTATAAAGGGGGGGGGGGGATGAGCGAGCTAATCTCTGCTTCAACTTAGCTAAATGGGTTTCTTTACTTTTCAAGCGACATTATTCTTTGAAATAACAGTATAATATAAAATTAGTTGAATAGCCCGTGAGTTCAATGCCATCAGTTCAACTGGGTACTGTTGTTGCCTGTTTAAACTGTTGTCCTTTCCTACAGAATAGTTTTAAACCTAAGGGAAATATGTATTTCTAACTTTAATTTTACACATCAGATTCAGAATGCCAAAAATTTCTTGCATGGTGTCATTTGGAAGTTTTTCTTGGTGGGAAGGGAAAAATGAGTTTTGGACAGGAAAAAGCCAACCCTGCTGATTAATGAAAATTGCAGTTTTTTTTTTTTGCCTCGACTGACTGACGAAATCTGCAATTTTTTGCTGCGACCAATTGACGAAAATCGCAATTTTTAGCAGTGACTTACTAAAGAAATTCATGATGTTTTGCAGTGACTGACTAAAGAAATTCACAATGTTTTGCCGTGACTGTCTGATGATACTTGCAATTCTTTCCATGATGGATTGAAGAAATCTGCAATTTCTTGGGCGCAACTGATAATTTTGAGTTTTGACAAAATTCGCGATTTTTATCAACGGCATATTGCTGAACTTCAGGATATTTTTCCTCAGGGAATTAATGAAATTCACGCTCATTTGCCGCAGCTGACAGCCGAAATTAATGTGTTATGGAAAGTGAGAAAAAATTTGCAGTTTTTATAAATGTCCGATTGACGAATTTCATGATTATTTGCAGCGAGTGATTGATAAAATGTGCAAATTTTTTCAACGACCAGTTGGTGAATTTGGCAATTTTCTGCTGTGATTATCGAATAATACATAGTTTTCAAGATATATTTCAACGACAGATTTTCTAACACGATTCATAATTTTTTTTTTTCCCCGCTAAAAATTTCTGTATTTTTTACCGTATTTTATCCTAGAAACTCCGGAGACGTTGGTATCTATGAATATGGTTAAAATCCTAGAAAGTCGCACTTAGTTTTGCCGAAATTGGGTGGGTGATAAATGTCTCTTTCTTGAAGCAAGCTTTTACTATGTATTGGAGGACTACCCATAGGAAAGATAGTGGTAGCTTGTTTGGTTAATTTAGTTAGTTTATTTAGATTACTGAGTTTTTTTGAGAAAATTGTTACTTTGTAAAAGCCTTTCTCTTGTTCTTTTACTTCCTACGCGACTGTTAGGAGCAGGGACCCGGAGCTGGAGCTGGAGCGCTCCGGAGCTGTGTTTTTCCTGGAGCTGGAGCTCTAAATTTTCCCCAGCTCCAGGGCTCCTTTAGTTTTTAATATTCTTTTAAATCTTTTTTTTTTCAGTCTTTTAAATTTCTAGGCTTAAAATATTTTAATTACATGATTATTCAGTATTTTAATTATATCATTTTTTAGGTTTTTATTATTATTATTAGGGAAAGAAAACTTCTCAAAAAATGGCAACACTACTTTACTTCTACTTTCTACTTGAACTAAGTGACAACACTATTTGAAAACAAATATTTTGCCTGTTGTTTACATGTGTAGTCGTACAATTTTGGCTGTTCGAAAAGTGTAGAAGAAATTTAAGATTTTTGTGTTTAAAATTCTACCAAACTTCCTATTTTAAAAGCAAAAGCTAAAAGATGTCATTTTCTGAACAAGCATTTCAAGTTTGATGAGAAGAAAAATGCATTTTTTCAGATCTTTAATGAAGATAGAAAGTATTTGTGAGCAAAAAATTAAACGTGTAAATTAAAATCTGCAACTTAAAAGCGCGAAGTCGGAGCCGAGTTGGAGCCACGGTATTTTCACTAGGAGCGGAACTGGAGCATCAAAAATTGTTCGGCTCCGGGTCACTGGTTAGGAGTTTGAGAATAATTCGGGCTGTTATAAAAACAAAAGAGAATCAGAGAAATCTATACTAATAGAAGAACACATTGCTCTGTCTGTGTGTGTCTGCGATGGCTAGCGAAATCTACGGCACATACAAGGGTCAAAAGTTTCGCGAGAATAGCCCAAAGTCTCTCCTGATGTACCTGGGATTCAGAATTTAAAAATTCTAATTATTAGCTAAGTAATTAATTAAAATTCAGAACTCACTCTCATCAAAAGTATGCCCCCCCCCCCCCACCACTCACTTTCGGTTGGTTGGTTCATAAAGCATCGCTTATCAAAAATAAGTTTCTTTCTTTCCACTTGCTTGGTTGTATGAAACTTTTGCAGAAATAATTAAGTAAACCGGATATAATTAAATAAACCAGTTTGAGTGTTTAAAGTTTCAAGAATGACTATTTTTTCAACTAAACATTAAATTTTAGCACGAAGGTGAAACGCATGCTTTGAAAACAACATATTTAATACTAATTACTAATGAACATTTAAGAGAATAAGATTATTTTTAAATGACATCACAACCTAGCAACCAACTTGACAACATGGCAGACATTTCGTTTGCCCATCTGCTTTTTTTTTTTTTTTTTACTTTGATTGGTTAAGCAATAATATTTGCTAAAAAATCGGATTTTGGTTGGTTTGCGAAAAATTGGAGAAACATGTTTGAAACTGAGCTATTTAGATAGCAAGACATGTTTTTAAACTTTAAGTAAAAGATTAGAACAAGGGTTGGCAAAAACCCGGGTTTTAGTTATTTTTCTGTACATTTGTATAGTTATATAATATACCATATATCCCGGCGTATAACATGCATCACTAATTTGAGAGTATATATTTTTATTTCAAGCATATATTGCTGTATAACACGCATGAAGTTCACACCACGAAAAAACATAAATACTAGCCTTCCCATACTTCAGATAATGTATCTTTTCTTTTGCGACATGAAAATGCGATTGTTTCCGGCCTCTCTATTACTATCCTTTGTACCCCCCCCCCCCCCAAAAAAAAACACCCTGGTTTGACACAGGTCCTGTCTATTATGCACTCAAACTTACTTCCTCCCCATTCGTGCGAATGCACTAATATGACCAAGGCAAAATTTGGGATATGTTTAGATCCCATAGAGCAGACGGAATTAAAAAAGAAACTAATCTGATACTGATTTGGCAACAATACCAGCTGGATAGCAGGGTTGGAAAAAAACCGGGGTTTTTTTGTAAAACAACAACAAAAAAAAAAAACGGTTTATTTGGTTTAAACAGGGGTTTTTTGGTTTAAACCGGGTTTTTTTAAATATAATTTCCTATTGCATACAGATGCATATCTGTTGATAAAATAAACATTTTTGGATATTAAATAAGTAATATAACTTTTGAAAATATTTAAATTAAATAATTTAACAGTCAGTTATATAGAAAATTGAAATAATTTCTAATTTAAACATTATTAGTAACAACTAGTATGTCTTATGTTCAAACTACTCTACACAGTGAAACATTGAAAATCGTATGAAAAATCCTTTGATCAATAATATAATAATCAATCAATAAACATTTGATGCAGTTTCATGAATATATTATTCTGTGGTTGTTATTATTATTATTTTTTTAATATCCATATACTTCTGGTTATTTTGTTTTCTGAGTGATAACTCCAAGTGCCCAAGTCAAGATTTTTGGCCATTAGATTCAGCAACTAACAGAAAAGATTGATTGGTATTATTGAAATGTTATAACTAACACTCAATTTTTACAAGCTGTGTTATTCAATTTGATATCTTAAGTTACTCTTTCAAATTCTTTCAGGATAATTTTCCCCAATCCCAATCCAGAAAATTTTCTTTTACAACTTAACCAAAATCTTAAAGATCATTATATTTTGTTATTAACTGTGAAAATAATCTGCATTTTTTAAATGAAAATATTTTATGCTAAATATTGAATATTATTTATCTATTTTATCTTTTCTAATTTCACAAGTTTTAAGAAAAATCTTTAGGGTACCAGATATGTTCATCAGCACATGCATAGAAACATGACCTAGGCTCATTATGTCTCATATTGACTACTGAGATGAAGTTTTAAAAGTAGAAATTAATTCTATCTACAATTTAAAACAATTAAATTACAAAAAAGAGAAAATATTAGATTTTTTCTAAAAAAACCAAATGGTTTTTTTGACAAAAAAAAAAAAAAAAACAATTGGTTTAAACCGTGGTTTAAACCATGGTTAAAACCACTTGGTTTAAACCGTGCCAATCCTGCTGGATAGACCTCGTTAGTTCAACCGTTAGATGTTTGTGGAGACAAACCTTTCAAAGAAAGGTTAACGCGGCAATGGAACACATGGATACTAGAAGAAGAATAAACATTTCGGAAGATAATATAACATTTTGGCAGGGTTGGCAAGTTTCTTCCAAAGTGGAAAAAACTGCGGAAAAAATCAGCTGGAAGAAATGGTAGAAACTGTTATTCTTTAATAATTTACAATATAAGTTTAAACTTTGTAAGAAATATAAATGTATTCTTCTTATAGATAACTTTAGGTAATTTTCATTAGACCTATACAAATTTAATTATATAGGCTAGGTTAATAATGACATCATTTTTTTAGCCAAGATCACACACCTGCCTAAAGCTACTTGAAGAAAAGAAATTTTATCAAAATTATACAAAATCAGTTAAAAGTTAACAATTTCAATTTAACCAGCATATTTAAAAAATTATTGAATGAAATTATGAAAATTATTACTTCTGAAACTAGTAGTAAACAGTGCGGATCATTTACGAATGGTAGAAAGAAATTCATTTAAATAAAAGACTGCTTTTAATTTACATCAATTTTATTAAATTAAGTAATACACAAGAATTAATGCATTAAAAATTTCATTAAAATCCTTATTTTTCTTACTACAATGCAACATGGTATAACAGAACAAAAGTTTTTTAGCAGTGCTGCAATCGGTTTATCAACTTAGAATGGATGGAAAAGATGAAAAAAATTCTTTCAAGTCTTAGAGAACATGAAGGAGAGTTTAAAAGCATTTCGACATACCCATAGGCCTTTTTGGAACATTAATCACAGAATGCTAGATGCTAGTATAAATACTTACACTTTCATTTATTTCCTGTGTTGCACAATAAAATAATCCATAAACACCTTTAAAATAATGCATTTTTATATGAAAAATAAAGAATTTGCAGTTAAAACAACAACAACAAAAAACAGAATTGGCATAATTAATGAGAAAATATCCCTCTACTTTAAAGTTGTAAAATACATCACCTGTAAATGCATGCTGAACCTGAAGTTTGTTATTAAAAAATAACATTTTTCCAAAAATAATATTTTTAATATTAATTAAATTTTCCACTTTAGATTTCATATAGTTATACTTTGAGTTTAATTCTTTTACATAGTTAATATTTTAATTTTGAGCATTTGTTTTGGTTTCTTCCAGTTTTTTCCATTTCTTCCACTGTCCTGGAAGAAACCCAACCCTGCATTTTGGACATCTGAAAGGAGGAAATATGTGGCATGTGTCATGAACGCAAATGTGTGAAGGGATTATAACATCATGGAATGAACTTAAACTGGAAGTAATTGCTTACTCATAAAAAAAAAAAAAAAAAAAAGAATATCAAAGAACTTGACGGTACTGAGGATGACTATTTATGGATAGAGGAAAGCGACAGTAGGGAAGATGATGACATTCCCAAAAATATAAATGAGGCCGAGTACACAATGAAATTTATAAGGAAGATTCAGTTTGTTAGAAAATATACATTGTAAGTCTTTTTGTTTATATTGATAGATAAATGCATTTAAATATACCTCAAAAAATTTGGAATGTTTTTCTTATGATTTCACATCAACGATTTTATATGTGGCATATAACACACATACAGAAAAACTAAGTGTTTTTTTAGAGTTAAAAGTGTGTGTTATATGCCGGGATATACAGTATGTGTGTATTCATTTAAAAATATATTAATTAAGCTACATTTTTAAAAATTACATTTGATCTATTTATTACTATTTAATATTATTTATAATATCAGTTAATAAATTTATTCTATTCTGATTATAGGTCAAAATTAACATTTTCACCCACTGGCCAGTATACTGATTTTTTTCACTGGCCAGTAACAAAGTTATGTATGCCCCATACAAAATTGTGTTTTTTCTAACTATCAACATTGTAATTTACTAATATATATTACTTACCATTCGATATGATTACACTCAACTGAAAAATTTTATTTTTACTATTAATTGCAACGAAATAAATTCACAGGAAATTTTCAGAAAGATTACAGCAGAGGAGGACCCCACCCCAGTAGCAGAAATTTCTCCAAGTGTCTGCGACAGATAATTCAGGGGCAAAAAATAATCTGCAGGTAAAATATTTTTATAAATGAAGCGTTAATTAATCAAACAATCACTTACCAGTAACGTTTTTAGGCATTTTATAAATTTTTATTAATAATAGTCTTAACTTTTTGTATTAAGTAATAAAGAGCTAAACATAATACGAAGCAAAATAAAAGTTCGATGAAAAAGAATCTGCAAAAGAGAAAAGAAAATCTGCGACGCCCGTCTCCTGTCTCGAACTTTCTGCTACCGGGGACCCCACTCCCCCTCCACACTAACTAATATGCATTTTTCTGCGACCATTTAACGAATTTCGCATTCTTTTGTGACCTTTTGCAAAATCTGCATTTTTTCGTGATCTTTTGACGAAATCTCATTTTTTTCCGCGATCTTTTCACAAAATTGCGTTTTTTTTTGTAATCTTTTAACGAAATTTGTGGGTTTTTTTTTTCAAGATTTTTTGACGAAATTTGCACTTTTAGGTGATCTTTTGACGAATTTTGTGTTTTTTCCGCAATCTTTTGATGAAATTTGTGTTTTTTCCGCAATCTTTTTGTGACATTTGAGTTTTTTTCACGATCTTTTGACGAAAGTTGCATTTTTTCTGCGATCTTTTCACGAAAGTTGCGTTTTTCCACGATCTTTTCATGAAATTAGCGTTTTTTCTGCGATCCTTTCTCGAAATTTGTGTTTTTTCCGTGATCTTTTGACGAAATTTGCGTTTTTTCCACAATCTTTTCTCGAAAGTTGCGTTTTTCCCACGATCTTTTCACAAAATTTGCGTTTTTCTGCGATCTTTTCACGAAATTTGTGTTTTTTCCACAATCCTTTCGCAAATTTTGCGTTTTATCCGCAATCTTTTCACGAAATTTGCGTTTTTCCACGATCTTTTCACGAAATTTTCGTTTTTCCGCGATACTTTGAAGAATTTTGCGACTATTTTTCGCCATTCTTTGTCGAAATTTGCATTTTTTCTGTGATTTTTTGACGAAATTTGCGTTTTTCTGTGATTTTTTGACGAAATATGCGTTTTCCACGATCTTGTCACGAAAGTTGCATAATCACCACGATCTTTTCACGAAATTTGCATTTTTTCTGCGACGTTTTGACATAATTCGCGTTTTTTACGTGGTCCTTGGGCGAAATTCAAGTTTTTGTCGCAATTCTTTGGTGGAATTTGAGATTTTTTTCGGCGATTATATCGAAATTAGCGATATTTTTATGTCCGAATTTTCGGACTGATGACTTTTTTTTTTTTCCTCCCCGGAACCGAATGCCTTAAATTTTCGGAAAATTCGAGCCAGAATCACCCCTGCTACTTTCTTTTCTTACGTTTGGGAGAATCGCCGATTTGGATGCCATAAATTCTAAACGAATTTCACCCCTTTCCTCCCTGGCATCGATCTTTCAACCATCGCGTTTGGCGAGTGGTGCCCATTGAGTTTGGCGAGCGAGGACAATAAAGTTAGTCGCCACGTTTTAAGTGTTACTCAATGCCTGGCGAGTATTAATTTTGCGCTATAATTCTGATATTAGTTATTAACTTAATACTAACATCAAAATAAATTTATTAACTGATATTATAAAATAATATTAGTAATATTACTATTATAATTAACTTCGATAAAAGTGAATAGTATTTATCTTATCACTTTTAAATACATTTTAGTTGTTATAATGAATAATTAATTTTTATTTTTGTAGTAACTATTAGGGATGCACCGAATAGTAACTGCTGGGCCGAATACTGAATATTCGGCTTGTCGAATACTTTTATATTTCAAAGTTTAAAGGCAATAAAATGTTAAACTTTAAAACAATTTTACATATATTTAAAACAGAATACTTCATTTTGATAATCAAAAGCTTTTTTCAAGAAAACTTTATGCTGAAAAAAAAAACTGCTTTGAGTTATTTAAGAAGAGGATAGTTATAAAATTTTTTTAATTAATAAAATTATCATAAATTCTAAAACAGATTTTAAAATCAAAGAGAAATTGTGAAAAAATTGAACAGGATCATATATTATTTGTTTGTCAGGAAGAGACTAAAGTAAAAGTCAAATAATACAATCTAGTCAAATTTTATATGATGGCAACTCAGCAAGAATAATTTTTTTACTCCCTTTGATAAAGCAAGGAATTTTTTAAATGCATTCTAGATCGGGTTTGGAGAGGGCGTTCATTTTCAAAGATTGTAAATGTTGTTCTTAAAATCTTAGCAAGAAACAGATTATTTGCTGGACAATATTCAGGAACTTGCATTTGTACATAATTAATTCCTATGAAAATCCATGTGATTGGTTAATTTTCTTAAATAATACTTAACAAACAGCAAATAGATAATGTGAAAACATTCTCTTTTATTTAAAGATATGATTCTGTTTCTAATTATTTTGAATATCTTTATAAGTTGACTGTTAAACATAGAAATGGTATCAGGTTTTCGAAAATATGCTTTAAAAGTTTTTTTTTTTAAGTATTCGGTTGGCCGAATATTCGGTAACATGGCCGAATACCGAATATTCGGTGCATCCCTAGTAACTATAATAATTAAACTAGCTGGCTCCTCTTTTTATCGGGGCCCCTAATAATATGAAATCTCAAGAAAAAAAAAACCTGAACCAAACAACAAGCTAGATTCTGATTTTTGTGGGTTTTTTTCTAATCTCTGCATTCTGTTCCATCTAGCTCTGCTTCGATCAAGAGGATTTTCTCTATATTTGGATTCATATGGTCTAAATTGCAGTGCAGACTAGGCAGTGCAGTGTGAAAAACTAGTAAAGATTTATAAATATCACCATAAAAATCAAAGTTAATGTGATTTTAATTGGTAAACTATAAAAAAGATAAATTATAATTACTTTAAATATATTATACTGTGTAAATTATTTGAAATATATTTTTAAAAAATAAATATTCTGAAATAAACTACCACCTGATAACCACAAATACGACTGATTTTTATTCATTTATTACTTTCTTCTATCTTCAATTGAAGAAAGTATACAACTTCTGGTTTTCGACGGATTTACATGTCTTAGGGGTCACAGATCCCAAAAAGCATGTTTATAGAAAATGTCTGCCTGTCCGTGTGTCCATCGCCATTGTATTATCAAAAAGTGTATGTTATGCATAGAATTGAACCAAATTAAAAAAAAAAAAAGTTTTTGGCTATAGCAAGCAGGCCTTCCCTGAATTTGGAAAAAATCCACCAGAAAGGGGTGCTGTAATAGCGATTTTGAATATTGTACCATCGAAAGGTGTATGAAGTTATGCATAGAATTGAACCAAAATTTTTTTTTTTAAAGTTCTTGGCTATGGCAAGCAGGTACTTCCTTAATTTGGAAAAAATCTACCAGTAGGGGGCGCTGTAATAGTGATTTTTGTGCCACTTTGAATATCGTAACATCGAAAAGTATATGAAGTTATGCATAGAATTGAACCAAATTTTTTGTGTATGTTTTTGGTCATGACAAGAGAGTCCTACCTGAATTTGAAAAAAATCTGTTGGAAGGCAGAGCTAGAATAGCAATTTTTGTGCCATTATCAATATTCTACTTTCAAAAAGTGTATTAAGTTATGCATAGAATTGAACCAAATTTTTTGTGTATGTTTTTGGCTATGGCAAGAAGGTCCTTCCTGAATGTGGAAAAATTCTGCTGGAAGGGGGGGGGGGGTGCTGTAATAGTGTTTTTTGAATGCCATGAGCTCATATGTTCATTAGCAATTGCGGCATTATTGAATTTTGTTCATTAGTGATAGTGACTTTATGTAAAGGTCAAAATTAGCACTAGCCACCGGCCACAGGGCCAGTAAATGAAAAAAAGTGGCTAGTGAAAAATTGTCTATCAGTGGCCACCTTCCGGCCACTTTTTTACAAGGAGATAAAATTTTCTTGCATTTCATCAAGGATTCTACTTTTTTGGTTCCAATATATTTATATTAACATATTTATTTGGGCTACTCAGTTTTAGATTAATACTTATAGAAGTTATACTGTTTAGCATTTTGAAATAAAAAAGTGGCCACTTAAAAAATTAGTCCTACCGGCCAGTGGCTACTAATGAAATTTCCCAATTTTGACCTATAGACTTTAGGTGTGTTTTTGAGACTGCTGCAAGGATACTGTTATCCAGTCATCTAGTGATGTTTTTTCTTTGATTTTCATGAGAGTTATGCAATCGTTAGTGATTGCGGCGTTAACTAATTTTGTTTGTTAGTGATCGCAGCTTTAGCATGTTTTGAGATTGCTGCATCTAGAGATATGTTTTGGTTGTTTTCATGGGCAAAAAGCGCTTACACATGTAATATAATGATTGTGACACTGATGGGTTCCATGTATTGAAACAGATGTTATATATTCCCACGGCCGCCATCTTGGATTTTTTCTTGGCGTGAAAACCCCTTTTCTGCCAAGCAGATTTATGCGCATGTTAGGTTTAACGGGTTGCCAGAACACGTCACTCGTCTCGGTGGCCTTATCGATAAATGCCAACAAAACATGGCCAAGAAATCCAAGATGGCGGCTGCAAGAATATATAACATCTAAGCCCTTAGATTACCTTTTTATATGTATTGTAATAAATTTGTGAAATAAAACATCTATATATTTAAAACGCTAAGCGTATTCTTTCGACAGTCCGTGAGAAGAAACTACTGCATCAAATTACACCAATCTTTTTTTTAAATGAAAGATATTTGGCCACAGATTTGTTATCGTACATTCGTTTGTTCAAATATTTTATTAATTAGCCGTAATTTTAAATTAAAATTCTACAGTTGCGCATACGCATTATATAAGCAGAAGTCTGCCTTTGGAGTGACGCGCTGCACATGCGCAATGATTCTCGCTCAGTTGAAATATCATATCACAGGTAGAAGTTATTTTAAGTTCGTCTGCTATGCGATCTTACTGTAAACAAGCTTTTCTTTTTTTCACAAAGTTAACATTTGACTCTTTCAGCATTATTAACTATTCAAAAATTTATTGTGTCGATATTAGGAGCTAGATAAGACTCATTTCAGGGGTTTCACATTGTTTTGGTCATATTACACCCTGAAGATAAACACAGTGATTTGAAACTAAAAGTTATGGCTGGTGAATTGCCAATAGTTACACAGGAAGATTGGGAAATTAGCATGTTAAGTTGTAGTTTCTTCTTTAAAAAAAAAAAAAATAAGGTAACATAAATATTAAAACGCAAAACTATTTTTGTAAGATCAAAACTCAAATTCGAGGTAATTGCGTATGCATCAACTGTGTTTCGAACCTCTTCAATTTAGAAGGGAAAAAAACAAGTTCTTGATAGCGTAGTCGGTTAAGGCAGTAGTTTAAGGATCTGAATTTTTGCAGAGGACGCAGGTTTGAATCCAAGCCTGGCAAAATGTGTACTATTTTTGTCGATAATTCATTTCAATAATGACATATTTAATTAGATTAAATAAATTTAACTCTCAATAACATTTTGAAAAAAAAAAATGATTTTATATTTTAAATATTTTGCATGTAATTATCAATTAAATAAACTGAACTGATCTACAATTTTCGTTATATTTTCTGACCATTATCAAGAATATATGTGGGTGTGTGTCAGAAAGAAAAGTTTGTCATTCATATGCGTAAAATATAAGACGGGAAGAAAGAAAAATATTCGTATAAGAGCTATAAAAGAAATTACCTTGATATTCAGGTTTAATATTTAAAAAATGTAAAATAAAATTCAAGTAAAAATATTATATATATATTATAAATCGTTAGCTGCATCAAGTTTCAGATTTAGGTTTAGAGAATGAGACATATAAAA
Organism: Maratus speciosus; assembly: GCA_963932465.1. NCBI lineage: Eukaryota > Metazoa > Arthropoda > Arachnida > Araneae > Salticidae > Maratus > Maratus speciosus. The sequence continues at coordinate 235,363,869 of OZ010788.1, forward strand.
ATAAAATTCATGGCAACTTTTAATGGTCGTGTAGTTTTAATAAATAAATAAATAAATGAAAATAAATATTGTTATTAAGGGAAAAAAAAAAGAGGCCATAGTAAGTAAAAATAAATTCTCTACTCCGGTATTTTAAGGTAAATTTCTGATAAAAAGCAAGCATAATTGGTTATAAATTATAAACTTAAAATTCTTTCACTTCACTGAATAGGTTAGACTGACAGCACCAGCTATCGCCTTAAAGAAATAGGAGTCACTTATCAATATAAAAATTCATCACGTAATTAGTCATTCAGTAATTAATTTAAAAGCAACTAATTAAAAATTCAAGAATTTTTCTAATGAAACATTCAAGTTATTTACGGTCAAATCTTGACGGGCACCATCTAGTTTATATTGTTTCATAAATGTATTACCTAGAAAAATTATGTGTTTATTTAGGGTTTAATTTAATAATTATGCATTTAAATTATTCTTAACATTCTTTTGTCCAAAATCATATGCCTCTGCACTTATATAAGGGCACACAATTCTTCAGTGACATTTACACCTAAATTCCTAATTTTGCTATCTGCGAAGCACATTAAAAGATTAAGAAAATGCATTCATTTTTATCTAAAAGCTGTTGTGAAATATTAGTTTTAATCATCCAAATTTTACTTGGGGGAAAGTACTGGAACTCTTTAATAACTCAATCATTTGCTGTAAAGCACACGTATCTGGAAAAAGTAAAGAAAAAAATAAAAACCTTTTAGGTTGTGGCATTTTAGCTTGAGGAAAATCGCCAAAACAAAATGTGACACCTTTCTAAGATTTAACCAAGATATTATCGCAAATGAAAATTTTACATGACAATTTTTTTAATATCAGGTTCCTAAAAAAATAATTATTACTTCCCTGCACTTTTTGGAAGCAACGACCACACAGAATTACTTAAAAATAAAATAGCTAAAAACACTGCGCACATTATAGTAGGATATATTGGGTGTACTATTTATGCAACATTTTTATATATATAAAAAAAGAAAGTGACGAAAAGATTTTTAACAACTAATAAATGTAAAATTTAAAGTTATCAATTAACAGGACCAAGTGCTCCGAAAACAAACAGTTGTGGAAACTCACACATTATACGGTATGTTTATCGCCTAGGGGGTGGGGCTCCAACCTGCAGTTACCAAGTTTATGACTAGTGTACCACTACATTCAAGATGACAATTGCCGCACCATTTAAATACCTTTACGACACTAAACTTCAAGCGAATTTTAATTGACAATGACATAATAGAATGATTAAATTGAGTAGTACCTATATAACACAAAAATTTAACCAATAAATGATTTTAAATATTTAGAATAACAGATGGAATATGTAAAAAAATAAATAAACGTTAAAAAATTAATTTCTCAAAGCAAATAAATTAGTTTTTACTGGTTAAATCTGAAATTTAGATAAAATAATTTGTTGATTTTAATCATGAAGACGCAATCAATAAATGCAAAAGAACTTTAATGTATTGGTAAGTAAAAATCGAATTACTATGAAAAGATGGCGCTGCGCAATGAAAATAAAATTTCATGAAAACCTGCCGGATATACCAAATCACATTAATAATCAAGTACAAAATTATACAAAACACTCAATATGCAGTTTTTACAAATGTTAATAACAACCGCTAGTCGTACAAGTAACGCTATTACGATTGTATTAACTGTGATCTCAAGAGTGAATTTAAAACATCGTAATTTAAAGATTAAGCATTTTGGAATTATTTGCAGTTTTATTGGAAAAGAAACAGCATTAGAATGAAATCAATTTTAGCTTATACTCACTAAGATTTTTTTAATCTGTCAGCTGACTTCATCGTTGGCGTAACACCCTAGCAGCAGCTCTCAAAGCAAAGGCGTAAATTACAGACCATTACAAAGCCGTTAAAAAGCAAATTTTTGTAGTGAAACAATTTTCATGTTAATTACAATAGATTGAAGTAATAAAATTTGAACAATCTAGACAATTTTAGTCTTTTTTGGAACCTATGACAGATGCCTTAAACACCCTTGCGATCCGTCAATGACGTCAGAAACAGCTCCCGGATCGACGCTTGCAAAATGGAATGAACCATACGGGAAGGGAGGGGGGAGAAAGGTGAAGAAGAAACAAATCCGAAATCCGTTAATTCACATAGATTTTTGTATTACATTCGATACTGATTTTAGTATACATATATGATGCATAAGATTATTTTAGTGCTAATAATTCACTCTCTCTCTCTTTTCATTCAAAAATTAAAATAGCTCACGAATAAAACATTTTCCAATAAAACAGAACTGGATTTTCAGAGGGTGGGAGGATACAGTAATACAATCGCAGAAATAAAAATTAATAAATGAAATTTACCGTCTCAGCTATCACTGGCACACACACACATTAAAAAAAAAATAATAATAAAACATGTTTAACGTCGATTCCCTTCGACTTTAATAGATAATAATCAAGAATATGCGAAATTTGACTTGGAAAAAAAACAATGCTCCACATTTTTTTTCGTCTATTAAATATATTTCGGAAATTATAACGAAAGAAAAATACAATATTTTGAATAAAAAACAGACCAACTAAATTAATTGCGATTAAGCAGCTAAAATAAATTTAGCGTAAAGTCGTTTCAAGGCTTCATAAAAGGAGCCCCTTTTTTTCAATGTTAAGAAATAGCAATAGTAGTAATGCATGTACTTTGCAGTCATTCTTCCCCATCCATTTTCTCTTTTTTTGCATTGAAGAGGCCGCAAGCCTTGAAACAGTTGTATGTTTTTTCTCCTGTATATGCATATCTTTATATTGTTTTTTATACATCATGCATTTACTAAAGAGGTTTTGTATGCATCGTACCAGTTTTTAAAAGCTACGAGAATTTGATTTCTGGAAAAGGATTTCTAAATCCTCATACCCACTCTTTTCTGTACAATCTTTTATTTAAACGTTTTCATTTTTTTGTTCAACAATCTTAATATAATATTTCTATTATATTTTAAAATTATGTATCATATTTACAAAAAATGTCATTTATTTTACTCATATTGGATAATGGCTTATATGGCTTGATTGTCCCCCTCCCCCCTCCACCTCTATCTTTATGTTTTGTACATGCCTAAATACCAATTCAATTTTTTCCTCTTGTAAATATATAATTGATTCACTTTTCCAGATTAATGGAAACTAATCTTCATAATACCTATTTCTAAAAAATAAATAGTTTTGAATTGAAAAAATAGTTTAAAGAAAAAAAAAAAGTTAAGTATTATTTTCCCACTAAGCAAAAAAAAAAAAAAAAAAAAAAAAATTCCACCAAGTTTTTAAATTAAATTAACTTTATATATAACAGCATTTTTAAAAAAGTTCTTAAAATTTTTCAAATAAGTATATTTATTTAAAATAAGTATAACCCCCCCCCCCCCCAAAAAAAAAAAAAAAAAAAAAAAAAAATTCTCTCAATCCTTATATCTTAATAAGACATTTAGCCTATCTGTAAATTAACTACCCTACATTTAAATCTACTTTTATTTTTAAACAATATGTTTAATAAATAATAATAATACAAACATAAGCGTCGAAGAAAAAAAAAAGAATTAAAAGTTAACGGAACCACCAAGTTTTTATTTTAATTTTAAATTTAAGTTTTAATTTCCACCAAGTTTTTAAATTAAATTAACTTTATATATAACAGCATTTTAAAAAGAGTTCTTAAATTTTTTCAAATAAGCATATTTATTTAAAATAAGTATAAAAAAAATACAAAAAAAAAAAAAAAAAAAAAAAATGTCTCTCAATCCTCATATCTTAATAAGACATTTAGCCTATCTGTAAATTAACTACCCTACATTTAAATCTACTTTTATTTTTAAACAATATTTTTAATAAATAATAATAATACAAACATAAGCATCGAAGAATAAAAAAGAATTAAAAGTTAACGGATACTTTAAAAAATATGTATATACAAACTTTTTAATGAAATATATAACCATAGCTGTTAACCTCAGAGGATAAAAAATATGGAGATTTTGAGTAAAACTCAATTAAGGAAATATAAAGTAAGATATATGATAGTTCCAAGAAAATAATATAATGCAGTTTTCATTATGATTAAAAAATACATATCTATAATATAATCATATTTTTATATAAACTCCTCTTGCAAACTTTACTTTCATAAAGATCCCTTAATTTTTATGAAAGTTGAAGGACAGAGATTGGACAGATTGACAAAATAAAAATCATTAACACAGTTCAACTAGTTTGCAAATGTTAATGGATTTTTTTTTGTAAGTAAAAAAAAAAACACCCTTAAACATTCTGAAAATATTCTCTACTCTTTCAGTATTGTTGTGCACCATGCATGAAAACTTAAATACATACATAGTTCTTTAATAATGCAATAATTTTAAATTTATTGAGGTAAAGCACAAATTCAATGAGTTCAGTGTTGTATGTTACCAATCATTTAACATAATCTGTAGAAGTAAAGTAAATATGATGCAGTCTTATACATATTAATAAAGCGAGCTTAACATAAATACAGACATCCATATTGTGGATGGATAAGGATTGGACACGAAGTCTTCATGCAATGTTAGACGGCAAACTATTAGCAAAGCTTTCTTTGCCCTTAGAGGGAAAAATTTGTGACCTAGCATGGCACTGGCAAAGGAGGCAGGGTAGAGCCACTGCCTCTACCGGAATATTGAAATGCAACTAAATATTTTTTTCTCTAAAGATATAAAAAACTAGTAAAATTAATATTTCTCCAGTGACTTAAAATAATTAAACACTACAAGAAAAAGAAACTTAATGATTTTTCATTGAGGAAGACATTTTTTTTTTTTCTGTTACATACAGGCAAGGATCCATAATCCGCAATTTTCTATAATTCGCATTGCTTAATGAATGTAAGCAATTAAACAAATTTACAAATTCTTGATCCAAAAAGGATTTTTTAAAAGAAATATCTGAAAATTTTAAGTATAAAAGTAAATATAATCAATTTTTTAATAAAAGAATTTGAAAAATGCATTTTTTGAGATAGCATATCAAATTAATTATTTCATATTTTTCTTTTCATGTTATACTGAATATGGAATTAAAATAATGTCCAGAAATAAGAAAATGACATATAATCCATAATCTGCAATATTCCGTAATCTGCACAACCTTTGGTCCCAACTTGTGTGGATTAAAGAACTTTGCCTGGATATGTCTATAAAAATTATTTTAAACAGGGGTTTAAAAAAAAATGTCAATTCTTTAATTTGAAAAAGCTAATCTTATTTTTGGAATTTTAATTTTTTTTTTATTTGTGAAATTTCTGTATTGTTTTTTACATTTAAAAAATTGTCTTGTGCAAAGGCTCTATTTCTTAGTTTTGCTTATTTCATGTTTTACTTTCCTTTCCTTTAAAAAAAAATAGTGGCATAGACAGCAGTATACATGCACATTAGTTTGAAAATCTAGTCCCCCTCTATATTTTGTTTTGCTGGCACCCATGTGACATAGTAATGAAATTAACGACCAGTAAACACACCCTTTTTTTTCTCTCCATTAATTAAAGATAACTGCAAATGGATAGACAGTCAACTCCCTCTAATGCGCACAGCTTGGGACCAAAGGTTATGCAGATTATAGGTCTTTACTTGGTTTATATTTTTTTCTCCTGTAAATTAACTTTAAATGCATAAATTAAATGGTGCAAAAGAAAGATATTGTACCACATTGGGTTATTTAAAGCACCATATTTAAAAAAAAAAAAAACATTAAGGAAAAATTATTACATTTTATTTTCACAATTGCTTTTGTTTTTTAGATGCGTTTGTAATTATATAAATACATAGCATGTGTAGTCATAGTCTGGTCTGTCCGCATATAACAGAGCAAAAACTACCCAACCGAATGGTTTGAAATTTTAAATGTATAATTGTTGCAAAATTTTGTTGAGTCATTTCAAATTTTATGAAAATCGGATGTATAGTTCAATTACAGGGACAGTCAAAAGTTTTCCGTTACATTACGGCCAATGGCAAAAAATAGTTTCAAGTGCATTTTAATAATGTTACACCCTTTCAAATATAATGAAACATATGAAGTGCACTAAAATATACATTCTGTAGAATATGCGGTGCAAAAAATATTTACTATTAATTTGCAGGGCCACACAAAATAATTCTGTTTGATAATAATATAGCAGGAAACATTGTTTGTGGTGTACTTTAAATATGTTAAACTATTTGACATATAATGAAATTGATATATATTGCTGAGGTTTACTACTTGTTACTTCATGTATATTAAAAGGTGTATAGTATTTACAGGTTTGCACAAAAGAATACAGGGACAGTTAAATGTATTCCTTTACATTACGACCAATGAGAAAATATACTTTCAAGTGCATTTTAATGATGTTATACCCTTTCAAACAGAATTAAACTGATATGCATTTATGAAGTGCGCTAAAATATACATTCTGTAGAATATGTGGTGGTGTAAAGAATATGTATTATTCCTTTATAGGACCAAACAAAATTCCATTACATAATGGTATAGGGGGAAACATTAATTGTAGCGTATTTTAATTATGTTAAACTATTTGACATATAATGAAATTGATATGCGTTGCTGAGGTTAACTACAAGTTACTTCCTGTATAATAGAAAGTGCGTAGCATTTACAGGGACACACAAAAGATTTCGAAAATTATACTGTACCCCAAATACTGTATATCAGAGATGATTGCTGGAAGTTCATTTTTAGTTAGGATGAGAGTTTTTAATTTTGACTAAATTTTTGCCTATTACATTGTGCTTATAAATGCTGTAGATCATATACAGTAGAGGTGCACAGCCTTTTTTAGAGACAGGCCACTTACAAAAATGTCTGGGTTGTCGGTGGCCACATCAGTTATACGGACGGACAGAATTCTATTTCAGGAAGGAGGTGATCTGTGGCCTACATTTAGATAAAAAATATGGTTTCAGACGGGGGTGGGTTACCCCTCTAGGTTCCCCTACCCAGTCAACACATCCAATTTAGTTGGCAAGGATATATCAACAGTTTACGTTTGTATATATAACACAGATATAGCAAGGACTGTTATCAAGGTGTGATAGAATTCTTTGTCGTTATTTGGGGGGAGTAATTTTTTTTTTAATTATAAGTGCTAAAAAACAAACATAGGCATGAAAGTGGCTAGTGCAGAAAAAAAATACGAACTTTATGAATGAAGAGGAGAGAAGGAGCCAATCAACGAAATTTGAGATTTTTTCAAGCCTGGTCAATATAATTCACGATTTTCCTGCGCCCAATCAAAAATCTTTGCAATTTTTACGTGCCTGATCGACAAAATTCTCAATTTTTCCGCAGCCGATCAACAAAATTCAAGATTTTTATGCACCCGATAGACAAAATTCGCTATTTTACCGCACCCGATCGACAAAATTCGCTTTTTCCACGCCCGATAGACGAAATGTTTCGATTTTTCAGTGCGTGATTGACAAAATTCACGATTTTTCGTGCCCGACCAATGAAATTCACGATTCTTGGCTGACTCTGACGAAATTTGCAACTTTTTCTCGCGGCAAAGTGACAAAATTTGTGCTTTTTTCTCGCGATAAACTGACAAAACTCACGATTTTTTCGCTGCCAATCAATGAAATTTGCATTTTTCCGCACATCATCGACAAAATTCGTGATTTTTCCGTGCCCGATCAACGAAATTAGCGATTTTTACTCCCCTGATCGACAAGATTCGCAATTTTTTTTGTGGCCGACCTACGAAAGTCGCGATTTTTCGGAGCCCGATCCACAAAACTTGCATTTTTCCATGCCTGATCGTTGAATTTGCGAGTTTTCAGTGCTCGATCAACAATTCTTAACTGGCTCTGACGAAATTTGCAATTTTTTCATGCAGCAAATTGACAAAATTTGCAATTTTTTTACTCAGCATATTGACGAAATTCGCGATTTATCCGTGCACGACCAACGAAATTCGCGATTTTTGTGAGCCCAATCGACAAAACTCATGATTTTTCCATGGCCGATCGGCAAAATTTGTGATATTTACGCACCTGATCTACAAAATTCGTAATTTTTCCGAAACCGATTGACAAATTGCGCGATTTTCCCGCGCTTGATCGACAAAATTTGCTATTTTTCCGCACCAAATCGACAAAATTCACGATTTTTTTCGTGCCCGACCAACGAAATCCGCTATTGTTTGAAGTCCGATCGAAAAAAATTGCGTTTTCTATGTGCCCGATCAACGAAATTTGTGATTTTTTCGCTTCTGATCGACGAAATTGGTGATTTTTCTGCACCCGATCAATGAAAATCGCAATTCTTAACTGACTGACGAAATTTGCAATTTTATTCCAGTTATAAATTGATGAGATTCGCGGGCCACACGAAAACCCATCGTGGACCACAGGTTGTGCATCCCTAATATACAGGGTTACACAAATGAATTTGTAAGTTACTGAGTATCAACGAAAATAGCTTAAAGTTGGTTTTTAAATAAGTTATGCATTTTTACTCTGAACTTCATTTAGTATACTAAGATATGTTTGTAGAATATAGATAAAATGATACACAGGACCATGCAAAAAATTAGATACATGGCTATCTACGGAAGATAATCTCTGGAGGTGTGATTTCACTAGTTTTAAGCGTGTTTTAGTCTTAATTAAATTTTAGCTAAATATTGGCATGTATATAAAGATAGTAGGTAAAATATACTGGGCTGTACAAAAGTATTCAAGTATGCTTTCGTCTATTGGTAAAAATTTCTGAAAGTCAAATTCTAACCTATTATGTGTTTTTACACTTTCCTAGTTGAAAGTGTTTATGAATTCAGTTTGTTCGTCCAAACTCTAACTTGTGTTAATATAGTTGGGTTGCTTTGTAATTGATATATGTTATTGATATTTATTATTCCATCTTCAGTATTGAAAATAAATTATGTCCCATTCATAGTTTATTTACAGAGACACTCAAAAACATTCTGTTACATTATGGTCTATGGGGAAATGTTGTATTTATATAAATATACAACACTTATAATTGTCAACTGGTCTGTCTGCATATAACAGCGGAAAAACACCGAACCAAATTGTTTGAAATTTAATTAATCGTTGCAGAATTTTGTAGAGTCATTTCAAACTTTATGAAAATTGAATCAGAACTTACAATTAATAAAAGTTTTCTTCATTCTAGCAAATCCTATCACATGCAATTAATTCAATGATATCCCATGATAGGTAATGATTCTAGGTTCGCCATTGTGATTATGTTCTATTTAAGATGGAGTCATATTACTCTTGTATTACTGAATTAATTATATATATTTGTATCAAATTATGTATTCATGCATTTTTGCATAAAAGTGCAACAGTTATTGCATCAAGATCTGAATATGTATAAATTAGTTATAGTATGAACACACCTCATTTGCCACATTTGACATGCAATTTCCAACTTGTTATAATTATCAAACATAGTATCAAATTTATTTGTTTGAGAACTTTTGGTCTAGTATATTTTTTTCTTGGAGTCTACGCATAGACATTATTTCTCGTTCCAAACGAAACTCTATTTCTGAAGAAAATCCTGGTTTTTATAACTGATTGCCAAACCCTGCTCAAGAGTTAGTTTTTTACCTTCATCACCAAACTGTGTCAGAATTATCACGATTTTCAGTAGAATTTAACAAAGTAGTACTTATGTCATCGCCTGTGAAATTTTCTGCATCTGGAGCTTCATCTTGGAAGGACATCCATTCAAGAAATCAGGCACAATAGTTAGTGAATTTTTTGCAAACATAAAAGATCTGCAGATTTTTATTTTGCACTATCCAAATAAAGCCACCAAAGTCAATATCACACTGTCAAATGCTGGCAGAAAAAAAAAAAAAATAAATAAATAAAAAAATAATAATAATAAAAAAAAAAAAAAAATAAATAAATAAAATAAAATAAAATAAAAAAAAAATAAATAAAACCTGTTGAACACTATTAAAACTATTTGAAAAATAAAGTTTTACTTCCTTGAAATGCAAAAATTTAGGGAAGAAAAAACTGAAAACCAGTCATCGATCAAATTGCTGCTATTTTGAATTTCTCTCTCAAAGTTAATGGTAAATAAATTTTCAATGTTTAGAGCTGAAACAGTATGTGGATTATAAGGTCATGGATAGAGGAAGTTGACTGTATATAAAGAAAGAAAAATTAAACACAGAAGAGTGAAAATACAAAAATAAAAATATCAGAATGTGTTATGTATTCTTCAAAAAAGCTTCTAGAAAAACATACAAAATAGAAGATTATTGAGTAAACACATGCAGATTTTGAGTGGTAATAGAGCAGTAATGGTACAAAATCAACAAGATGAGTAAAAATTTAAAAATTAATAATATAGTAGAAACACACAAATGCAGCTACAAATTTATGTATTAAGAGAAGTAAAATGAAATAAATAAAAAGAACATTAGATCTATAATGAAATATCCAGCAAAATTTACCAATTACTTGATATAATGAGAAACATTAAAAATGCTAGATTGTAAAGATCTCATATAGGACTAAAATAACATTCATAATATTGTGCATATGTAATAATGTTATTATAAATCTTACATAAGAATTTTTTGTGAAAGCTTAAAAAAATTAGGAACTTTTATTATGTTACAGAATTTCAAGAGACTCCTCTGAATTCGCTAGGATCATACCTGTCAGAGTATTCTGAATTTCTTTAACCCCTTCGCCACCTGGGTCCACACATGTGGACCTCTATTCTTTTCTTCGTAAAACTAAGCAGTTTGATTTTTTTACATTTTGATTTCATTTCTTAATAGGTTAATGTTTTTTGCTTTAAAAGCAAACCAATAAATGACAACATCTATGCTGATTTTCTCATAAAATAAATGTTATTTTCATGTGAGTTTGCAAAATGCCTTCAAGACAGTGTGGCCAAGAAATTTAGAAATTTCCATACTTATATAACTTAAATCCTTTACAATAAAATATTTTGAGGATTTGTATATCGGTCACTTGTTTGAAGGCCTTAAATTTGTGATTGTGTGAATTTAGGTTAGTGATAATTAAATTGATGTTTTAAAGTGATTTGTAGTTTTCTATCCCTATTTGTGAACCTTAAAGTCCCCTAAAGTATCGAAAAGCACTTTTTCTGTCATCTATGATATCATTTTGTTTGTTTGAAACCAATGAATGAGCATTTGTAGTATGTATTATTTCAGTTTCGGGAACGAAGAGGTTAAAAGAACTAATTAAAATTATGTTGTAAAATTTATTGCATGTATATTTTATTAATAAGTATTAAAAAATGTTTGTGCTTTATTGTAGATAGGTTACAGTTGGAAACATTTAAAAAATTTCCTTTAAAATAATTTTTTTTTTTTTTTGATCAATTCAAAATAAAATAAAATAATAAATTATATAATAAAATCTTAAAACTATGGAAAAAAAAAAAAAAAAAAAAGAAGGAAAAAAAAAAGAAAAAGAGTCAGCTCTTTAATCATACTATTTTTAAATTCATACTAATCCAGTATTATTAATACTGTAAAATCTTGCAAAGACTGAATACTTCCAATATTTCTTACCAAGCTAAAATAGCAAAATTATAATATATATATATATATATATATTTAAATAAAAGTTTTTATTTTATTTCAGCTATTAAACAAACAAAATGCAAAGTTTTTCATTAAAGTATTCTAAGATTAAATAACTTTAATAATTAAACATATACATAAATGTATTTAAAAATAACAACTAGGACAGTTATTTTTAATAATTAGAATATCTGAAAATAAATACTGACAACAGATGACATTTTATGATTATTATTCAATATAATATACACTTTAGAGAAATTTGTTTTTAAAAACTATTTAAATTCCGATTTTGTGTAACTTGTTTCATTAGCATAGAATACATATATATACATATTTTTCAATGCACTAAAAGTTCGATAATTTATAGTTCAAGACTATGTTCCATTTTAGATTTCACAATTGTATTTCTCCTTAAGATAAATGTCACTTAGTTGTTTAAATATGAAATTATCTTATCTAAATGTGAAAGAATAAATACGCATATTTTCATTCTTAAAGAAAAAAAGAAAAGAGGAAAGAGAGAGAGAAGAATTAGAAGTACCCATAAATAATATCACTTTGTGAATGGCTTTCGGTGTATTATTATATATATTTTTTTGGGTTACTTGCGGTGTACCCATAAATAATAACACTTTGTGAATGGCTTTCGATGTATTATTATTATTTTTTTAGTTACTTGTGGTGAGACAATAACTAGATGGAAGAAAGTAATAGAAATCTACAATAACTAGGCTGATTAAATTCTGCTTAAAAAAGGAAGAAGATAAAAAAAAAAAAAAAAAAAAAAACTACATTTATTATATTTTGTGATAAAAACGCCATGGGTACTTCTTATAAGTCTTTTCAATAATAACAATTTGCTTTTTTGAATGCAACTATTTTCAAAAATTGGTCACTGAAACATAAAAAATAAAAATAAAATACACTAAAAGAACATTATACTGTTTTAATCTGATTATCTGAAACACTTTTCATATAAACAGTCAAATACTAAAATATGAGTCATTTTTTACTGTAATTCAAGTGAAAGTGAAAGGCAACAAAATTTAAAAAAATACATATTTATTTATTTATGACACATATACAATCATAGTAAAATCATTATCTTTCTATTAAAAATTTTTTAAACAGTGCTTCTTCATGTTTGCTTTTAAATTTTGGTACAAAGTTGATTTTTACAACTTCTGTAAAACCCTCATTAAGGTTTGGCTCTTTATATTTAGATCTAGAAGAGAAAAAAAAAAAAAAAATCTGTTAGGAGATATAAACACAAAAAATTAAAAGCATTATTACATGGGATAAAAAACATTTCAGTTTGTTCCATGTATTATGTGTTATTTTGCTCAGTAAGTATACAATTTGACAGGTAGATTTTTATATGCATTTTACTACATGCATAAATAATTAATAGAAAATTCACAACAGTAACAATGCTAGAATGAAAATATAATTTCAAGAAAAACATCATAAAGGGATATAGGTTTAATATCAAAAAGTGAAACATGAATCCAATTTTAAAAACAATTCTATAATGAATAATGAATATTACTGTGAGTTTATACAGAGAAGGTATGTAGTGCTGCAATAAAAATATACAAGCACACACAATAATTTTTCTTTTTACAATTCTTAATAACCATCACTTTTAATGCAATATAATAGGCATTTTTAAGATTTTTGATACTTTCCCCCTTTTATTTAATAAAACTTATGGAAATTGATGATTATATTTACTAACCTACAAATATCCTTTTCACAAAAAAAGTTATGAAACAAAGATAAATTGAAAATCAAGTTAGAGTCAAATCATAGCCAGTCTGAATTAAATATACATATTTTAAACATTTATAAAAAAGATAATTTATTAAATTATCTGAGAGCTGTAAGAGATCTGAAGCTGTAAGTAAAGAGTAAAAAAAAAAATTAAAATACTATTGATATTAGTATAAATAATTATCACTAAAAAGGTTTAAAATCTTGAAGTGAAAAATTTAAGGTCTAAATTTTTAGGAAGCCATTTAAAACTTATTTGTTTTGAAATTGTCTTTAATTTTAAAATTTGTCCCGAAATTTATTTTTAGTACAGAGTAAAATAGATGAGGTAATCATGTGGCTAGTCAAAGTAGTTCAAATTTTGATATTAACAATAATTTCTAACGCAGTTTTGTGAAAAATTCATTATTCTATTGAAGTTTCCTGTAAATGGTCTGTGCTACGCTAAAAATAGCATGCATTTCACAATGTCAAATTTTATTTATACCTTAAATATAAATTATGATATAACGAATGATTGTTATATGGAAATATTAAAAAAAAAATAATAATGGCTTGAATATAAAAAAGATGTGGTCTAGCTAAATACAAGCTTAAATTTGTGAATTTATAGGTTAAATAACTTGTAAATTTCATTTGGCCATTTTCTTTTCTTTTCATATATTTAATTGTGTTTCCAATAGAACTTTCCACTTTAAAGTACATATTTTCAAGATAATGATCCCATGTTTGTTAATGAAATGACACTACTTCTGGTAAAATAATCTTAAATGATCATGTGATTGTTGATATATAAGCGGCACACGAGAATAAAAAGGAATAATTAAGTAAAAGACCTTCAATTATTTTAAGTTAAATAGAATAACTTATACTGGTATTTAAATCAATAATAAAGAAATTTTAAACTTATCAAAAAAAAAAAAAAAAAAAATTACAACTACTTTTAAGAATAAACAGCGTAACATAATTACACTCATAATCAACATTGCTTGGGAGCAGTCATGTGATATACGGCAAACTAACCTGCTGGCATACTCTGAGGAGTGCAATGTGCAAACATCAGATGGCAATGTGCAAACATCAGATGGCAATGTGCAAACATCAGATGGCAATGTGCAAACATCAGATGGGACTGGCGTGAAGTAATCAAAGTTCAAATAGATGTTACATCAACAAAAGCTTTATTTAGAAATAGTAAATATGGAAAAATAATCTTTAGACTACTTTCGTTATTTGCAATTAAATAAATAATAAATTTAAAGTGTTAAACTTTCTGAAAAACATTAAAAATTTAATGCATAAACAAAAAGATTATATATAATTATCCAAGAAACCAGCTGATATTGCAAATTGTTATTGAACTTTAATGAATTAAATTTTTTCATTCAATAAAAGCTGATGTTTTGAAATAATTGTTTAACAGAAGAAAAGTAGTAGTTTTTTTTTTTTTTTAATACTAATTAAAAAGACTTCAACTATGCAAAAAGAAAAGAAAAAGTGGCAAAATATTACAAACACACAAAAAAATACAGACAAATATGTTTGTTTTAAAGAATATTTGAAATCTTAATGTAATAATAGTTTTGTTTTGTTTTGTTTTAACAGAAAAACCACAGTAAAGCAGAAAATTGTGAGGAGTTATGCAAATTAATAAGTAAAAGATTAAGGATCCATTGAATATTCAGTATTATGTATGTGGCTTATTCGGCCAGACCGAATACATAAAAACCCTACTTTTAACTGTCAATTAAAAAGATATTCAGAATAATTAGAAATAGAATTATATTTAAATAAAAAAGAGTGCTTTTGCATTATTTATTTACTATTTGAAAAGTATCACTTAAGAAAATTAACTAATAATAACGATTTTCATAGGAATCAATGATGTACAAATGCAAGTTCCTGAATACAGTCTGGTAAATAAGCTGTTTCTTGTTTTTTCACAAACAATGTTCCTAAAGAAAATTGAAAAAACTTTCAGGGGTGACTTAATAGACATCAAAGCAATTCTAGTCCATGAAACCAGGATTACAATCCGCTTATTCAGTCAAAAGTACAATGTATCTCACTCCAGGTCAAACTTGAATTTTTGTTTGCTACTTTAACAATAATGAAGATATTGTAAACATATTTTCAATTAAGCTACTTTTAGGTAGATTTCGTAAGAAATACTACCTATTGCAGTCGTTACCATGGTTTTATATATATATATATATGTATGTATGTACTAAATTTTGTCCGCACGATAAAAGTCGCAATTATGCACGGATCGTCTTCAAACTCGCCAACAACTTTGAGATGGTTAATATCTCGACGGGGATTGAAAATGGGCAAAATCGGCCCAAGGGAATGGAAATGGGGAGGGTTAAAATTTTTGAATACCGTCTTAACAAGATTCTGATAAAACCAGCTCTTACACAACAATGACAGGAATAAATAAATATTTTTCGTTATAGCAGTTGCCAACAATAAAAAAAAAACAATAAAATTCTCACCAGAACAATTGTTTTTCTATTGCAAGATTTTTCACGTGAAAAAATAAATTAAATAAATAGTTTGACGAATTCAAAACAAATTGAATATTACGTCATAAGTTTTCTAGAGCAAAATTTCAGAATGAAAACTCAAAATGAAATAAATACTTTGACGAATAAAAAAATATATTACGTCATATTGGAAATATAATGTACCTCAGCATGTGAATATGTAACGCCATGTGAGTTTGGAGAAACATATTAAGACATTATAAAAACCCGACTATGGAAATATTAACATATTTTAACACTTTGAGGTTCTCTGAATTTGTTTTAGCCATTTTTAAACCTATTCCATATGCATGGGTGTGTGTATTCGTGTATCTTAGAATTTTCACAAAATATTTAGCTGTCTAGAGCGCATACTTAGTGAAGGAACTGGGTTTATCTCTAATCTTGATCTTAAGTTCTGTTGGTGAATTTAGTACTTAACTTCGAAATCTACCTCCGCCTGTAGGCCCGAGCCGGCAGGGATTTTTTATTTTTGTGAAATATGATGACATGATGAGAAGTGCTGGAAATTGCTACCATTTGTATCTAAATAACACTGAGCTAGACATTCCTTTATTCAGAATGCAGCTGATAGTACTTATACGGTGTCACTGGTCAAAATCCAGTCACTTCCAAGGGTATAATCACATTACAACAAGTAAAATTATTATGCACGCCTCGCTAGAATAGCTTTATTATTTTTAAAGTAGTGAAAGAAAGTTATGTTTCAGCTTGTAGTGACACATCCTGTATTTTTAATGGATAAGTGAATTTAAGTGTTGTTTCTTGTTCAAAAAAATATTTGTCTTGATCACATTATCTCCCCTGAAAGTTTGTTTTAATGTTTTAGTAACACTTTATATGTTTTATAGCTCTAAAAATGATCGCTCACTCCACACATTGCTCTTTGGTGAATTAAAAAACTTCCTTGCTAATCAAAAGGAAACAGAATGTTATTAACTCTTGCTTGAGTTGCCACCATTTGAAAAGATTGTATTATTTTGTTTATTTTTTATTTTAGTTCCTTCAGAGCAAATAAACAGTATAGGACTCTAAAAATTTTCTTCGAATTCCTTCCAAATTTCACTTTGATTTTAAACATTTGTTTTAGAATATAAGAAAATTTTATTAATTTGTTTTAATTTGGAGAAAAATCTATGAAAATAAAAATTTTATCAATTAAAGAAGCTTTAAAACTATCCTCTTCTTAAATAACAATTCAAAGCATAGTTTTTTTTTTGGTAATAATTAGTGTGAAGTTTGCTTGTAAAAAGATCTTGTTTATAAATATGAAAGTCTGTGTTAAATATTATGAAAAATTGTTTTAAAATATAACTTTTTAATACTTTTAAAATTTGAAATTTAATAATTATTTGGCCAAATAGTCACTATTTGGTATTTGGCCAAAATTGCTATTCAGTGCATCTCAAGTAAAAATGTAAAAAGTAGTTTTTTTAAAACACCCTTTTATAAGAATTCAACGTTTATCTTGAAAATCATGCCTAATTTCATAACTGCAATTTATGATTTTTCCCAAAAAAATTCCATTACAATACATCAATTTGGTATGTTCACCGAACCAAATTAATGAGAATTTGGCACTTTCTTTTACACTTGTTAGAAATCATGAGCAAGTAAATCTATTAAAAAATAATTTTTGCTCTATTTTTCTTTTAAGATATGGCAACAGGAAAGTAATTGTAAAAGAATTATTTAAACTACCTATTCAGGATCTCTACATTGTTTTCTGAATGCATAATCATAACTTAATATTAAATTAACTGATAAAAGTGTATTAAAGAAAATTATTACACTGTTATTTTACTTGCATTTTTTTTTCTATTTTTTGTGTTTAAAATATTTTATTGTTGAGGTTTCACAGATTGATGGTTTTCTTGGTGAGTGTGGGATGGCACATAATTAATGGTGCATCATTGTTATTTTAACATATACAATTGTAACCATAAAGAATACTTGGTGATTATCACCTGCAGCAGTCTAGTAAAAAAAATCTTAAAATTAAGTTCGAAAAATAATAAAGTGCCATATTATCACTGGAAACAAACCTTTATACATACTTTTTATAATTCTAGCATATCATCAAAAATAGTTTAAAAATTCTATCTTTACATACAGTAACAAAGTTGAGTTAAACAAAAGAGTGATATATATATAAAGATGTGCAATTAAAATGCAGTTATAAAAATACATATGCAATAAACATGACAACAACTAATAAATATCAATATTTATGAAACATACTTATAGCTGTTGAGAACCATGTCATTGACTTCAACATGTTTATCATCTGGTTGCATAAGTTGCCTGTACTGGAACAAGAATGCAATTATCAGTTAGACAATACTGTGTTTCTTAACAAAATATTTGACAATCAATAGTCATGAATTACTGATAAGCCAGATTTAACACTCAGAATAAAAGAGCCAAATGTAAGCATTATATGTTCATTGCATCATATGGATTCCACTAACACATTTAACACACACATACAGTGATCCTAAAATATTAGAAGTAAAAACAGCAGCAAAACATTTCTTCAGATTTTTCAGAATTGCTTTACAAGAAGATCTAGTTTTGAAAGCTATAATTTGATATCTTCTTTTATTTGGTGAAGTGCTTGTACAAACCATAAAAGGCAAAATACAGAGAGAAAATTTTAATTGTTAATATAAGTAAAAGTCAAGACAAAAGAAAACATGTATTCTTTTTGTTTTGTGATACCTTCTATTTACATGAAAGAATAAAATTTTTCCAAGGCTGATTCTTTTTTTTTTCTTTTTAATAATTAAAGGATACTCTTGCTTAAAGAAGACAGCTATTAATTAGTGCTTTTGAAACTAGTTGCAATTAAAAAAAAAAGTTTTGGAATTTGGTTATATGTTTTGCAGCTGCACAAACAGTTCTTAGCTTGGACTAGTTTAGGTTTGGATTTGATAGCCATATGCCCATGATCACTGTAAATGCTGATATACAAGCATTATATGATCTTAAAAAAACTGAAATTTTCTTTTTAATAACTTTTTTCAGCTTTCTCAGTTTTATTTTTACTAATAACAGTAAAATGGGATCACATTAATTTATTATATTTTATATACACTAGGTGGGGCTCTGCATTCCCGCGTAATCGCTTTGCGATTCCATTCAGTATCGCGAAGCAATCCCTATTTTCTAGCCAACCCCAGACGTAATTATTTCGCATTTTCATTCTGGATCGTTTCGTGATCCCTTATTTTCTCAGTTCTTTTAGAACTTTAATTCAATTTTTAGATTCCACTTGGTAAAAACACGCTCCTCCCCAACTCCTGACAATTTTATTTTTTTTATCTCCAAGCACATAATCATTAGAGCTTGCAGAGTTTCATAATTATAAGAATTATTAAATATAAAATCATTAAAAAAAAGGTAAAATTTATAATTTACTTGAATAATTACAAATTAAATAAATTTATAATTAAATAAAATTATAAATTAATGGAAAATTTAAAATTAAAAATATTGTAAATTTAAAAAGTAACAAATTTATTAAAGTTATTTGGATTTTTTTCCTCTTATCTTTATAATAAAGTCGCTAATTTGTAGTTACAGTAAATAATCTTATCATATAAATCTCCTCGCCTCTGAAATTTTCACTTTGCCGCCTTTTCTCTGCCAACATATGTGTAAAATTATATATATAGTAATACGAATATTGTAAATAGTTAGTGTTTGTGCTTAAACATAATGTAAATAGTTCAATTAAGCTCTAATCATAAGCTAATATTACTTTTTGTTGCATTGAAATATCTCAACTTGTTGATATTTTGCAAGCAAGTAAACTCTATTGGATTTCAATAGGAGTCTATAGAAATTTGGCGAAGTACTACCAAGTTGGCGATTAATTTTGGTAGCCAAATTTGGCAATATATCGCCAAGTTGACAATAAACTTGGCGACAGAGCCGGGTCTCCCCCCCTCCCCCCCCCTTATAGCATCAGAAAGCTTTGACCAATCAGATGCTTTTCGTGGTATCAACATAGATTTTCATTGGTCCATTTCCAAAGCGTTACTTTATATATATATATATATATATAGAAGGATAATTCTTTAGTGGTATGTGTTGCTACATCAATTGATTCATCTGGTAATACAGACAGATACTTACATGATGCAAGTACAATGAAACTAGTGAAAGGACATTCAAGAATTTTTCGCTATCTACAGATCTAATGTTTAATCTGACTTTAACATACTCTGAAAAGAGTATTCAAGTATATTTTTAAAAAATCAACTGTCCACAAATAGATAAAAAATGAGACATTATGAAATTCCTCTAACTTCAAAAAATTCTTAAAAGAATTGAATAAAAGAAGTGCAAAGACAACTGAATAAATATTTTATTTAAGATTTAGAACTTTCTTGATAACCAATCATTTACATGACTGATTTCCAAATAATTGACGCCCTACTGTATACCTATTTAAAAAAAATAACTTTAAAAAAGAAATAAGAAAAAACTTTATTAATGCCATTTATTCATAAAAATCCAGAAATATCCCATGTATAAAACTAAATGCAAACTTAATAATGCAGTTTCATAATGTTTTTATTTATAGGCAATATATATCATAGAAACTCAACAGAGTTTCTCACCAAGCAAAAGAAATAACAGTGCAATGAACCGTAAATGAAAGGAATTTCCACCAATTAATGCCAAAGAATATTTCAAACATGTTTTAGTACTCTGTCAAGTTTATATTTTCCGGACTGACCAAAGCGGGATTTTGAACCCTCCATGTCTCCGGTTCTATTTATGATAATAATAATTTCCGTGGGCGCAACACGACCCGAGCATAAAAATTCCATTTAAAAAAACCCGAAATCTGACACGAACCAAATCTGAACCTGACAAACTATTCAAAGAACCATAATCCGATCTGAGCAAGGCAAAATAACTTCTGTGGACATGCAACCCGATCCAAACCTAAAAATTTAGTTTGAAATAGACACGAAATATGACTCGAACAAAATGTTATAATCGACAAAAATATTCTAAAGAACCATAACCCAATCTGAGCAAGATAAAATAATTTCCGTGGACATGCAACCTGACTCGAACCTAAAAATTCCACTAGAAAACCCACGAAGTCTGAACTGAACCGAACCAAATCTGACTCCAACAAAAATATTCCAAAGAATCATAACCGGATCCGAGCAAGACAAAATTATTACCGTTGTCATGCAACCCGATCCGAACCTGAAAGTTCTACTTGAAGTTAACTCGAAGCTCGAACAGTACCTGAAATAAAAATACATCAGGCTGTACCCCGATCCGAGCAAGGCAAATTAATTTCTGTGTACACTCAATATGACCAGAATCTGAAAATTCCATTTAAAGTCAACCTGCAACCTGACCCCGATCTGGAAGGGACAAAAATATTTCAAAGAGCCGTAACCCGATCCGAGAAAGACAAAATTATTTCTGTCGACACGCAACCGGATTCATCTGAAGTCAACCCGAAAACTGACCATAACCCGGTTTCGGAGAGTTCAATTATAACTTTCTGGTTCGGATCTGGTTGCCTGTCGACGGAAATTATTTTGTCTTGCTCGGATCTGTTTATAGTTCTTTGGAATATTTATCCTGGGTTAAGATTTGGTTCGGGTCTGGTTTCAAGTTAACTTCAAATGGAATTTTTAGGTTCTGGTCGAGTTGCGTGATCAGGGAAATTAATTTGCTTTGTTCGAATCCGGTTATGGATCTTTGGAATATTTTTGTCGGGTTCAAATTTCGGGTTTCTTTCAAATGAAATTTTCAGATTCAGATCGGTTTGTGTGTCAACAGAAACTCTTTTGTTTTGCTCGGTTCGGGATATGGTTCAATGGAATATTTTTGTCGAGTTAAGATTTGGTTCGGGTCGGATTTCAGGTTTTTTTCAAATGGAATTTTTAGGTTCGGATCAGGTAACATGTCCATGGAAATTATTTTGTCTGTTGGGATCTGGTTATGGTTCTTTGGAGTTTTTTTGTCGGGTTCAGATTTCTTTTTTTTTCAAAGGGAATTTATAGGTTCGGGTCGGGTATCATGTCCACGGAAATTATTTTGTGTTGCTCTGATCCGATTTTGGTTCTTTGGAATATTTTTGTTGGATTCAGATTTGGTTCGGGTAAGATTTCTGGTTTTCTTCAAAGGGAATTTTTAGGTTTTTGTTGGGTTGCATGTGCCAGAAACTATTTTGTCTTGATCGGATCGGGTTACGGTTATTTTCAATATTTTTGTTTGCTATCAGATTTTGTTTGGGTCAAATTTCGGGTATTTTCAAATGGAACTTTCAGTTCGGGTCGGGTTGCTTGTAGACTGAAATTATTTTGGCTTGCTCGTATTGGTGTACAGTCTGTTGTAATTTATTTTTTGGGTTCGGTTTGGGTTATGGGTTTATAAGTTTAAAAATATCACCCTGATTGGGAAATAAGTGGTTACTTGTCAATTAGCCTAACCGCTGTCTAGGCTCTATGCAATAAGCCTGAAAAATATTAGGCCAATTGGAAAATGAGTGATGATTCTCCAATTAACCTACGACATGTATATCTCACATTGCATTTAATATTTAAAGCTGGTTAGAACCCGCGCGATTACGGGTTAAACATAAAAAAGGCAAAAATTCGCTAAACACGTAAAATAAAAATAATTTATTCAAAATTTTCGAATTTTTGGCCCACTTTATTAAAATGCTTCTAGATTTCAGCCCACACCCTTTTAAAATCCCAATAATATGGGTATTTTTGAACACAAAACTTAGATAACAATTAAATGAACTTTTATTTTGTACGAAATCTGAATGATTTTTGACGAAGGTATACTGCGCACAATAATCACCACCAAATGTCCTGCTGATATTTGAGGAGAAACTGGATTATAGAAACATTCCAGTGGACCACGATTAAGTTTCTATGTAAACACTGACTACGAAGAAACCACAGAACAGGCTCAGAAAGATAACATAAGTATCTTAGTGAATCACAGAGTACGTATAGTCATGAAAACAATTTGACAGAACTTAAGTATCACTGAATTTTTGGCAGTTTTATTGGAATTTTTCCTTTTTTTTTCATTTAAAAAGATTAATAAGGGGATTTATTAAACTAATCTATTCTGTTATTTTGGACTTGTTAATTAAAGAATGTTATCAATATGCCATAAATAGCTTTTAGTTAATTTTTAATCAGATAATAGAGCAACTTAAAAATTTACAAATATGACTGAAATTAGGGATAATCATTTCATAACGATGAAATATCGAATTCTGAATATTTTATTGAAATGAATTATAATTTATTATATGAATGATCCGAAATATGCGAGAAAATACCGGGTGTCCCAAAAAGGACTGACTGATTTTAAAATTCAATAACTTCCAAACGGTGACAGATATTAAAAAAATTCTTGCAGGAGGGTTATGCATAAAGTCAAAAGTTTTTTTACAGTGATTTTCGATTTTAGTTCGAATTACAAACAATAGATGGCGCTGCGATCGATAGAGGCTGAATTTAGGCTGGATTTTTGGTACTTCGTGGCCCGGATAATACATTTCCATCTCCTTTTTCTGCATGGAACAACAGAAAGGACCAAAAATCGAGCCTGTATTTAGCGACTATTGCTTACAGCGCCATCTATTGTTTGTAATTCGAACTAAAATCGAAAATCACTGTAATAAAACTTTTGACTTTATGCATAACCCTCCTGCAAGAATTTTTTAAATATTTGTCACCGTTTGGAAGTTATTGAATTTTAAAATCAGTCAGTCCTTTTTGGGACACCCGGTACCTGGAAAGTATATGACTTAGTATGTCCTGCTTGTCACGTAAAAAACAATTATGAATTTAGAAAGTACATGCATTGAAAATTCAGAAAATCCAAGCAGTGTTGGAGCTTATGAAAACATTTTCTAAAAAAAGGGGGCTTAATCAGATAATCTGAGTTTCTGCCGTGCTTATCGGAGGGACATTGGATTTCAAAATTATAAAAAAACTAATTTTATTTAAAAATTACTTCAAGCACGCCCGGTGATAAAACAAATGTTCATTATTCAATCTGTTTTTAAGTCTTTACATATTTTGTGTAAAATGATGCGAACTTTGAAAATGTAATGGCAGTTTTTAAAAAGTTATTAAAATAAAATCCTTACTGAGTTAATTTATGAATCACCCTCTAGCTTATAGAACAAGAACTAAAATATTGCTGGTTAGTTCGAATGGTTTTATAATATCTAACAAATAAATGAGATTTGTAAGGATCGATAAAATGTATTTGAATTGTTTTTAAAAAGTTCAACAATATGTCTTACTAGATATATTACACTTTTGAAAAGTTTATAGCCTCACTATTAATTTTTTTTTTTTTTACTTCTATCATCTTTCGTTTATCTTTTCTTTTCTGAATTAAAATGGAATATGTATAATGCAAATGAAATACCTTACAAAAAGAAGTGATATCTAATCAAAAACAACTCGTTGTTAATGATGCCGCCAAGCCTCAAACCTAAAACGTCAGTCATAAAAAGAAGTGATATCACATAAAAAGAAGCGATATAGAAGCGCATACTCTGAGTGCCGTGTAAAAATCTATCACTACTCATAAGTTCCATAATGTTTCCAAAGGACTCGGAGTGAGGTACAGTATGTGAAAACTGATTGGCGACCTGCCGGCGTATATTTAATTTATGCAGTACCTATACCAATTTTGAAAAATTGTAAAAGTCGAAAAAAAAATAATTTTAATTTCTCATTATATCACTCTTATAAATATTTGTAGGAGGAAGATCTGTAATACATCAGAAAGATTTGTAAGACAAGCAGGAAATGGTATGTAATTGTGGTAATCATCTGCTATTACAATTATACTTTTCATTATTTTAAACATAATTTTTAATTGCATAAATACATTTAATAATATACTGTATTAAAATTAAAGGGAAAACTTTTAGAATGGATCCTGTTTATGACAGATTTATTTCTTAAACATAATGTTCGTGTTTCCGACATAAGGAATATTATATAACATTAGTAGCCTTACTAGAACAGATTTTTCCCCTGTCATGTGCAATTCCGTTTACGCAGGCTTTACTGCAATATCTTAGTTTAATTAACGTCTATTATTAGGTGCATTGTTAGTAATATTCATATGATCATTATTTTTTATTACTACTTTACAAACTCAAAATGTTTATTACATATTTACTTAGAAAATCCTCCTCATAAAAGTGGTCTTTCTCGTTCAAATAATGGTAAATAAAATAAAAAAATCGATCCCATGATGTTAAATAAGAATGGGCATGTAAACACCATAAGCTTCAAATTTTCACAGTTTAATGGGAGAAGTAATACAAGAAAAAAATTGTTAAACAAAAAGTCATATATATGTAAGTGCAGGAAGAACAAACATTTTAAAAGCCTGCAGGTCGCCAAGCAGTTTTCACATACTGTACCTCACTCCGAGTCCTTTGGAAACGTTATGAGTAGTGATAGATTTTTACACCGGCACTCGGAGTATGCGCTTCTATATCACTTCTTTTTATGTGATATCACTTCTTTTAATGACTGACGTTTTAGGTTTGTGGCTTGGCGGCATCATTAACAATGAGTTGTTTTTGATTAGATATATATATATACCAGCGGGGAAGACAGAGCTATGTTCACTTGAAATTATTCTGATTGGTTAACATGTATCTTGGCTACTATTGAGAATTTCTAGACAATTCTTCAGATTCTGAAAGGCAATTTTTTTCACCAAATGTTGCAAAATTTGGCAACTTTATTTCATTTGGCACCAAGCATGTGTTGAAAAAGGTCTATGTACCTTGATTGATTGAATCGTGTATCTCAGCTCCTATCAGGAATTTCTAGAAAATACCTTCAGTTTCTGAAAGCCAAATGTCCCAAACTTCGGTGACATTATTTCATTTGGCAACAGGCATGTATTTTACATATTTTGGTAACCTTGCATTGGTAACCTTGAAAGTTGATTTTCCCACCAAATCTCACCAATATTTTGCCAAATTTGGCATGGAATTTTCTCAACTGCATAACCTAACCCAATGATTTTGTCATACTCCAGAACAGCAGGATGCAAAATTTAGTCAAAATCGTTAGAGCCCCTTTTTAGATTAAAAAATATATATATATATATATATACACACACAGACACAAGATTTACTTCTATTATAATAGTATATGATACATATTAAGTTAGACATATTGTCCAAAATAAGATAAACATTTAAGAGATCAATCAATCAAGTAAAATTGTCTTTGTAAGTATTTTTTGATATAGCATACAAACCCTCTACAAACAAGTATAGATTACTTTCAGGATTAAATAAATAAATTACACACACATATAAAGATAAATTAGTTTCATGTATAAAACACAGGTTTTAATAATATGCAAATATAGAAATGCACCATAGGATGATTTATAAAAAGAAAAATCTGTATAGTATAAATTCAAAATATAAATGAACTACATTTTTAATTGAGTGATTTATATTTTCTGTTGCGTTTTAGTAAAACCATGAAATAATTGCAAAATAGTAAAAAATTAGCAGAAAAAATATTATCAATTAAAAAAACCCTTAACGGGTTAAAAGTTTGTGAC
This sequence comes from Maratus speciosus, assembly GCA_963932465.1. Classification (NCBI taxonomy): domain Eukaryota; kingdom Metazoa; phylum Arthropoda; class Arachnida; order Araneae; family Salticidae; genus Maratus; species Maratus speciosus. Next base: position 235,390,492 of record OZ010788.1, read on the forward strand.
GTAGCACTTTATCACTTTATCTTATTGCTATAAAGAATTTTAAATATGGAACTTAAAAATAATGATATCAAATTTTAAGTGACACTATATTATTTATTTCATCATTTTATTTTTGTTTTATTTATAATTGCATGCGTAAGAATTATGTTAAATTTAAAAGGATGTATAAAAATTTATTCATTGATGCGTTATCATTCACATCTTTCAGAAATTCAAACTATGAGTTTTAAAAGATATGACATCAAAATTTAAGTGACGCCTTGATGTAGCCTTAAACAATGTTGTAAAATTCAATTTTAATTGCTTTCGTTTTGGTGAAATATATTTACACATCTAACCAAAACTTTTAATTTTCCAATACATTGTTAAAAATATCACTTTCACTGAACCTATATAATACACTGTAATGTATTTACATGAATAAATTGATTTATCTTTTGTGTCACGCTATCCAAAATCAAAAGTAAAATTTATGTAAATGATTTCTTTGTGTCATTGTATCCAAACTAAGCAAAATGTATGCAAATGGATATTATGATGCAAAGAAATCATTTACATAAATTTTACTTTTGATTTTGGATGGTGTGGCACAAAAGATAAATCAATTTATTCATATAAATACATTACAGTGCATTATATAGGTTCAGTGAAAATGATATTTTTAACAGTGTATTGGAAAATTAAAAGTTTTGGTTAGATGTGTAAACATATTTTGCCAAATCAAAAACAATTAAAATTGAATTTTAAAACAAGTTGTTTAAGGATACATCAAGGTGTCACTTAAATTTTGATATCATATCTTTTAAAACTCATAGTTTGAATTTATGAAAGATGTGAATGATAATGCATCAATGAATAAATTTTTATACATCCTTTTAAATTTTACATAATTCTTACATATGCAATTATAAATAAAACAAAAATAAAATGATGAAACAAATAATATAGCATCACTTAAAATTTGATATAATTATTTTTAAGTTTCATATTTAAAATTCTTATAGAAACAAGATAACATGCTACGTCACAAACTTTTAACCCATTAAGGGTTTTTTTAATTGATATCATTACTTTTTTAAAGTTAACCCATTCGGGACGAGCGACTGGTATTTGTGCCGGCCTCGTTTGCACTTTCATCCCGCGCGACGGGTATACGTGCCGGCGTTTTTGGCACTCACATCCCGAGCGACCCGTATTCGTGCCACACAGTTGGAACGTTTTATTCCAGAAAGTTTAACTCGGGAAAATTTTCGTAATCAAATTTGAATATACATTTGGGAAGAACATATTTCCTTCTGTCTAGGAAAGCAAATAAAATCAATTAATATATTTTTAATCCATGTCAATTTAATATTTTTCCAAAAATGACTGCAATGAAAAAAAAAGTGTGTTTATTTCACATGCATCTATGCTTCTGAAACGTGATTTTCTTTCTATCATAAATCTTTTATGCGTCAAATGAAACTTTATTTTTTGTTTATCAGAAATTTTTCTACGTCACTTGGGTAAAGGAATGGTTTAGTCAGCTGATCAACTCTAAACTTATGCCGTAAGCTTCACGTACGCATATGGCTAGGCTTCCAGTTGATTCATTTTCAATTACTTCTTTCCTACTTTTATCTCCATTGGAAATAATTTATTTGTACGTCGTGGTGATTAATAGTTTCAGACTTTCGTTCATTGAGGAGGAAAGTGGGAGACCTATTTATATTTTTATTTTGTTTCAACAAGTGCTGCTACGCAGTTTAAATATTTGCGGATGCTTGTTCAAAATATTTTCTGCACCGTCAAGTGAAGAAAACTTTTGTGTGCTCCTTTTCTTCTTTTTTTTATTCATTCAATAATTATTCATACCGTTTCGAATAATTCCGTGATAAATTATCTATATTTAAGTATCTTATTTTATAAACTCACTAAAATGTCTAAAAACGCAAGTATTTGACTGAATATATGGAATAGCTGGTATAGTGAAAAATATATACTAAAAGAAAAGAAAATGCATGAAATTTATGTATTTTCAGAAAGTAAAATTTAAGAAGGTGGTAAGATTCTAAAACAATCATTGAACTCTGACATTTTGATAAATGTTCGCAGGTTTTAAAGTTAATAGTTTAAATTAATAGTTAGTTTGCCCCTTATAATTGAATACAGTAAAGCCCCGATTATCCACGGTGTGGTTTATCCACGAAGCATTTTTTTTTTTTTTTAATTCAAGCCAACAGCAAGGAAAATACAATAAGCCCTACTAATAAATATAAACAGAAAAATTCATGTATTCGAAAGTAATAGAAGAATATTTCTAGACTCGGTTGCCATGTTTAAAATATCAGATATAATGTCGATGTTTTTTCTTGATTTTATTAACAAAACGTAAACACAGCAATTAAAATATTTAACAATTAAATAAGACTATTATGATAAATTTCAGGAAAGCATATTAAGAATAGCTTCATTTTTTAGATAGAAAAGGTCTTTCCAAAGCAAGAAGCAAAAAACAAGACTTTTTTTTTTTTAAGGTGTAACTCAACACTTTTTTTACAGTATGTATGGCATTGTTTCTTGTTCACTGTTCTTTATTTTAGTTATTTACACGTAAAGCAGAGGTTTCTGCTGTACTGTGCATATGTATTTTAAACGTTTTATTATGTTTTCTGGAACACTAAAACATAGTTTTTATGTTTTCTTTTTTTCGTGCTTGCATCCTATTTTCAGTCTTTTTCGGGTTATACGCGATGTTATCCACGGTGCCCTTGACACCCAATTCTGCGGATAATCGGGGGTGTACTGTAGATTTATTTGATCTCGTTAATATTTCCATTTTTATAAAATATTTTTAACATTAACGGCATTTTTTATCAGTATATTTAAAATTATTCAGTTTTAGAAATTATTATTAAAAAATATTATTCAATACTTTCAACCTCATAAATTTATTTATATGTTTATATATATATATACATATAATTAATAATAGATGGCAGCAACAAATTTGTCTCTTTCAGATTGCTCTAATTTTTAATTTTTCTAGCTCCATTTCAGTTATAATTTATACACCAGGGTGTATTTTTAGCTAAATTTTGACGATATTGTTAAACTGTTATCTATTAATTTAATAGTGCAATATAAATAATGATTTTAAATAATGTAATTAATATCTATTTATTTTATATTAGATTAAATTTGTTTTACAAGGTATTTCAAATTTTATTTCAAAATGTATTAACTGCATCCTTTGGTATCATTTACTGTGATTTCTTAACTGTTTTATTCACCTTAATCTTTTTGATATACTGGTAGACATGTGCACATGGATTTTTGTAAAATACTGAAATATTAATCGGTATGGTGTTTATTATTTATATTTTATATCCTATAAATATTTAAATACGTTTTATTGATTCTTCCATATCATATTATTTGTTTCTATTCTGCTTTCATTTTTAATCAATTCACTTGATTTTAGTGGTTGTTCGGGCACAGGGGAAAATTAATTTTAGCTTTAGCTTATTTTTCCCACAGAAAACAACCATTTTGCTTATATCATTGAATTCTGTGCCCTTGATAACGTAATTCAATGTATAAGCTTTTCAATTTTTGTCGGTGTCCACTTTTTTCTTTCATAATAATTCTTATTTTTTTTTTTTTTTTTTTTTTTTTTTAATACTTACAGCTTTATTTCATAATAATTGACGGTGGTAGGTTATGTTTAATTAATGGTAATATATATATATGTATATATATATATTAAAAGATGCTTATAAAGATATTTTAACATAAACAAATTTTTGGAAGAATGTATTTTAAGTTATACAAGTTTACTCATTATTATCAAGTATTCTTTATTTGATATTTCGTTTTATTATACGTTACTATATGTATTATTTCTTTTATTTTCAAAAATATTTTTACCGCCGACAACTTTTTAGAAATGTTTATTTTAAAAATAATTCTATTTTACTTATTATTTTTATATTCAATATTTTTTATTTTATAGATATTTTATGATTGATTATATATTTACATGTAAATTTTGAATTTTCTCAAATATTTTAAATGAAATGAAAAGCTTTCAAACTATTTTTATGTCTGTCTGTATAATAAGCATTAAAAAGATGCATGCAGAAGTTGCTTGCAAGTTTTATTTAATTATTTTTATTTGTGAATAAATCAGCTTTTTAAAAATACTTGTCTTATTTACGGAATGTGTTAATTATTTAGAAACAAAACTATTTTTTTTTTAACAAAACTATCCTTTATTTGAGCAAAACATTTCATATGTTGCTGTATTAAAGGAACGTAAGTGTTTTGTAATCATATAATATTATTTTTTAAACTGAAAAACGTGTTTAAAACATGCATTATATTTGTTTAAAAAGTCATTTTTACATTAAAATATCCGAGAAAATATTTCAATTTTTTGTGTAAATATAATAACAACTTATTTCATGTATGTGCATTTCAAAATGTTACATGGAAAATGAATCCTTTATAATTTTTTGAAGAACTCTTTAGAACTCTTTACAAGAGTTAGGCTTAGTTTCGCAAAATCCTTCGGCCCAGAAGATGAAATCAAATTTTCCCGCTCCGTCCTCAGATTAGAGATCTGCACAGGCCGGAATTTACAGGCCCGGACCCAGCCCAAACGAAAGCTATCTTGGCCCGGTGTAAAAATTGGAAATTCAGCCCGAGCCTGGCCTGCCCCGTTTGCATTTTTACAGTTCTCGGCCCGACCTGTACAAAAATCAATGAAAACAGGCCCGGCCCGACACAATTTCTACAAAAAAAATGTTTTTTCTCAACGTACAATTAACCCATTTGTGCCTGAATTTTTGTTTTCTCAATTTTTTTGGTAAAATCACTTTAAAATGTTGCAAAATGAACTGGAAAAATACGAAAAAAAAAAAAAAAAATTAAGCTTAATTTTTTTTGTATTTATTTGATAAAATGTAAAAGAACTAAATATGAGTATTTCTAGTAGAATAATATGCATAATTATATATTTTGCCTATATTTATATTTAAAATGTTTTTAGATTGTATATTATGTACTATAATTAGTATTTTAATGAACTACAAAAAAAAAATATATTTATTTCTTTGCAGAGACTAATAACGTTATAACTATTATTAATAATAAAATAAGAATAATCGTATTGCAGACTTAGTAACAATTTATTTCATAAATATCTTTGAAAGGAGCTTGCATAAATAACTGTCTCCTAAATTTCCAACAAAAATATGTGCCCATTTGTGTCTAGAACCCTATATTTTGTACATTACAAAAATGCATAAAAAATAGGCTTGAGCATTTAATTTTGCCATTTAAAAAAATACGTATTTCAAAAAAGTCCACAAGCTAAGACTATAACTTGCGATTTTGGGTCCATGATAGAAAAAATACAAATAAACTTATTTTTTACATTTTGCCCTCTTCAAAAATTAAAAATCTATAAACACCGAAAAAAGCCTTAATTTAAGCAAATAAATATCCACTTTGTGCTGTCATCTCTCGGTTATAGATAAAGACATTTATAAATAATGATTTCATGCAATTTTCATGTTATAAAGAAGAAGAAAATTATACAAATGCATTAAAATTTGAAACGTCCCAAAAATGGGACACTAGGCATAAATGGGTTAAGATTCTTTTAATGAATACTACATACATATTTATGGGAACATTTTACAGTATACTTTACATTACTATGATGTTCGCAAAACGGAAAACACACAATAGTAAACATTAACGATTACTTACAGTGTTTTAGTCATCATGTCTACAGACAATTCAAAATGGAAATAAAGATTCATTAAAAGATTAATGTATTTCAGAATAAAGGATTAAAAACATAACTTTTGAAGCTGGTATAATAAAAAGTATATTTGTGAAAATATTTCTCTCATTTCTAAGGCTTTTCTCAAATCCAAAGGAGCTACATTTCGACACACTTATGAATTCTTTTCTTTTCGGAAACGCATAAGATTGGCAGGTATTCTTATTCAGAAGCTATGTCTTTTTTTTTTTTTTTTTTTTTTTTTTTTTTCATAGATAAAAGCAATATATCTTTCAGAAAATACTGTCAAAGTTAGCGTTTTGAATCGAATTTCCGGAAGCGATAGCACAAGAAAGGAGAAAAACGTACAGTCACGTGGCAGGAATCTCTGTTATCTCTATAATTTATCAAATATGGAAAAAGCTATTTGTTTCCAAATGCCTTCAATAGGCAGGCATGTCAATTTTATGCCTTTATAGTTAAAAATTTTGTCAGAAAATGTGTCTGAAAGCTTCGCATTGTTGAGCAGTGAATATGAGAACCACATTAAGGTATATTTCCAAAGATACTGTTAAGAGAAGTTCATTATCACTATTAATACTACAATTAAGGCCCGATTAATTTTTTTGCCGGCCCGGCCCGTTGAAAAAAATTGTCGTAATTCTGCCGGCCCAGCCTGTTTGAAAATTTGCCTTCATTCCCCCGGGCCGGGTACGGGCCAAGCCCGGGACCGTGCAGACCTCTACCTCAGATGCGCACTTCTGAATGCGTGCGCCGTCGCGAACAGGTTAATAATAAAAAGATAAAAAATAAAAAAAAAATAAAAAAAATAAAGACTAATGATAGGAGCTCATAATCGTGATTTCCATTCACTTTTAATTCCCCCCCCCCCCCCTTCAAAAAAGCATACCTCATACTTTAATTGTAAAGAGTGCTGTGCTATTTGATTTTTTTAAAAGAACTTTTTAGTAAGATATGGAAGTAATGTACAAAATGTGTGTGTGTGTGTGTGGGGGGGGGGGGGGGTTGGTGGGTTGTTTCACAGATATAGAAAGCTTTGTTAAAACTTACTATGTAAAAAGTTTACTTTCTTAAGAAAAATATCAAGAAATATTACTCTTTAAACCTTTTTATTTAAAATACAATAAAATTGTAAGCAAAAAATACTTTCAAATAAAATTTATTTGGGAAATTACTGATTTTTTTTTTTTAAGAAATAATTTTCCATCATATAAGTTTTTAATCTACCAACATGTGACATAACTCTAAACATTTATTGCTACTTTAATGTAAAGTAATATTTTCAGTTTTCAGTATCATAAAATAGATATGAAAAGCTAATGAGAAATGGGAGGCAGAACAAAGGGTGATGGAATGAAAATTTTGAAGGATGTGGGATTTTGATTTTCAATATGAGATAAAATGTCAATAATATCTCTCTATCTACCAAATGTGAAAAATCAACCCCCCCCCCCTTTTGTACTTTAAGTCATTAATAAAAGATGATTACATTTAAAATGATTCAAAAATGAATAAATACAAATAAACTAAAGAAAGCATCATTTTACTGCTGTATTACAGACAAGAATTATAAAAAAAGAAAGGATATAAATGTATTTAACACACATAGAGTTAAAAAAAAGTTAAAATATTGTTGAATTGTTAGGTACTTCTTTCAAAACTCTAACTGCATTTTTTAAATCGTAAATTAGGTTCTGTTCTGAAATATTAAGATTTTTAATCACTGCATATTATCACCTAATTTGGGTTTTCATTGAATTGCATCTTTATAGGTTTAATATAAATCATAATTATGCATGGTTTAAAAAGTGCATTAACAACTGAACTTGAAAAGCAGTTTAACATGTTTTTTTTCTTAATATATGTTCAATTTATAGTTGTATTGTGGTGGGGGGATATTAGATTTACTGGATACAACTGTATAAAATACATAAAATACATTATTACTGCTCCCATTATTTAAAGAAAGTTTTATTGTAATATCCCCCCCCCCCACCCCATTTATTGTTAATGCGGAATTTAGCCAATAGATGGTGATACCATGCAGAAAAGCATTTAATTATTGATGTATTTAACTAATCATGTAACAAGCAACTTAAATTACTTCAAAAACAGATTTTAATTATATTTTGTACCTTGAAGTTTTTTTAATGCTAGGAAACGGTTTAATAATTTATTTAGCCAACTGAATTATTTAATTTGAGGTTTTATTTCACTTAATTTTTTCTGAGAATACATTTCCCATTTATTCTTAATGCTGCATTTAGCCAGTAGATGGCGTTACCATGCAGAAAATCATTTAATTATTGATGTATTAACTAGGAACTTAAATTATTTCAGAAACAGATTTTAATTATATTTTGTACCTTGTAATTTTTTTAATGCTAGGCAATGGTTTAATAATTTATTTAGCCAACTGAATTATTTAATTTCAGGTTTTATTTAGTTTAATTTTTTCTGTGAATACATGGGAAGTTTGCAAGGTATTTTTTTGTTGTTGTGAAACTAAAAAATAATTTAAATAGATTAAAAAAAAATTACATGACAAATTTTGCATTTTATGCTCTTTTGATTTAAAGAGATGGTTTAATAAACCTTTGTTTGAGCCCCTCTCCTTCCCCCAAAGATAAAAGTATAAAACTGCAATTTACTTGCATGTCAATTTATGCAACAGTACAAAAAGATATAAACAGCTTGGTAAATTTAAAGAAATCAATTTAAAGAATTTATAATCCCGATTTAAGGAATAACTTTCGATGTCTAAAAAATGAAAAATTGCAAATTTTTTTTTTCTAACATTTATAAATAAAAAAAAATTGAATATGCATCTTGTAAGTGCAGATATATTTACATGCGAAAATGTACATTACAGGGGATATTATTTCAATATCTCAATTTCAATATGATACTTCAATTCTAATTAAGATAATACAATAAACATTTTTTTTTAATTTTATTTTTGTGCTTTACTTAATTATTCTTGTGAAATACTAGTTTAATATGTCGATTTAAGTTTCATTCTTTAGTTCCAGGTAATTACAATTAATAAATAAAATTCAAAATATGAGTTGCTTCTACTAAAAAAGTAATTATATTTAAATTTTATTTAACAATCGGAAATATTAGTTTACAGATATTAACGAATATAATAATTAAAAAAAATTATAAATAACAATTATATTGAAAATACATATAACTAAAAAAAAATTTCTCCATTTTTAAAAATGAATCTAAATATTTTTTCGACAAAAAGCAGAAATGTGAAATAATAATTTCTTCATAACAAAAAAGAAAGATAATATGAATCGAAATTTCATTAATATATTTAATATTTTAAAACACATAATTATTATTTTAACATTTAAAATTTTAATATTTAAAAAAAGATTTACTGCCTATATTCAGATTTTTAACTGTAATCTAGAATACCTAAAATGACTTTGCATATTTTGTTTCTGATTATCTACCTATTCAAACCCACAGCACTTTGCACTAATTGGTCAGATGGATTAAGACTCCTCCCACTTACGAAGTGACATCAAACCTACTCACTAATCACAAACAAGAAAAGTATCAGAGAGATGGTTGACTTCTGAATGGTTGACTGTTGCTTTAACGGAAACGAAAATGTAAAAAATAAAATGAGCTCCTATAATAAAGGAAAGTGTCATTCACTTCATCTTAATCAGATTCATATTATATATCAATTTTAAAAAAATCGCCCCAGCCGTTTTCCAGAATTTGACATTAGGAATTTGTTCCATCGCTTTTGCTTCAAAAACCGGTATTTAGATCTCAAAATATACTGCACGTAGAAATGCAAAAATTTCAGAATAGGATTAGACTGCAGATATGACTGTTTTAAAAAAATCAGAACAATAGGATCTATATCTGCTGAGTTATTAAATAGCGGCTTTTCGCGTTTTCTTTGATGTTGAGTTAGCCGTATATATGAGTTCGGCCATCTACGAATTCTAAGATACGATTTTAGGCTTAAGGCTGCGTCACTCTGAATATTATCATCTTCCATGATAGTGCAGTCGGAACTTGATATCTTGAACCACTTGATATCTCGAAAAAAGAAATTTCTCCTGCATTTCCATGAAAATTCTTATGTATTTTCCATAATTATCTTGAAATATATTTTTCAAAACCCTTGATATATCAAAATTTTTTCTGCAGATATTAGTTTGACTTTTTACTTTTGGTTATTATTACAAGTAGAACCAGTTTGTTTGGAGGGAAGGGGGGGGGGAGGGGGGCACGAAGAGTTAAAAAATTTCCAAACGTGAAACAAATTGCTCTATTTTCCAACTAAAATGGTATGTTCAATGTGTGTTTAATGATAATGATACTTATATGTGGGGGGGGGGAATTCTTTCCAAAGAAAAATATTGAAACTAAAAACATAAAAATTATAATTATTGGTTCTTTTAAAGAAAGTTTTTGTCTTCAATTGTATACGAGTCATAATGGTATTTCATATGAAAATAGACTCATATTTTTAGATTTTTGAGAAAGGAACAAAATTTTGGAGGAAATGTATTAGAGACACTGTTGATGGACAACAGCAGAGAAATTCAGGTCTGGTAAATGTATGGTATTTTTGTAGCACAGAGAAACAATGAGAAATTGAGTCTGGCTGCTTTTTGTATTTCTTTTGAAAGTTTAATTATTTTACTATTACAGAACTCAGAAAAGTAGTCAGCAAAACAATTTTTTTTTCTACTTTTTATTTAAAAAAAAGAAAAAGAGTTTCAAAAATCTATAATTTCCCAACTCTAAGCTCAAATTTCCCAAGTTCACATATATTGGGGGGGAGGGGGGGGGGGGAACTGTTCCCTATAACCCCCATCGCGATGCCTCTGATCCCTTTGTTGATACAAAGAACTTTAAATGGTAAGAATAGAAGGCTTTTGAGAAAGTGCAAATAGCTAGACTAAGCACAGTGAAAGGAGAGATATAATCAGATGCTTGCTTCATAGCATCCACCAATTTGCGAAATTCTTTTGGAGTAAACTTAAAAGAACACCAAAGCGCATTCATTCCTGCGAAAATTCAAAAAGACATTTATTTGACCAAAGATCATTCTCGTGATAGACCAATGACTTTGTACGACTTGATGTATGGAAAGAATATTGAATCCAGAGATAGTACATAATAGATTTAATACTGTGTGAAAAGTTTTACTCAAAATATAACACAGGAATATAACATAGGAACTTCCTCCTGACTGATTATCTTTAACAGTCAACCTTCTTCCAAGATTCCCGTATTGTACAACCTTTGACCAAAACCTCACTCGCTCTAGAAAGAAGAAACAAACAAACAAATAAAAACATACACTGGTTAAGCGTGGACAGCATCCCTCCACATTTTGTTCATTATCATTACTGGGGATCGCACAGGAAGTGTATGTGTGGAGGCGGCAGGATATTGGGCCCTTGTCACTGGCTACAAGGAATATTCCTTGCGCCATTCTTCTGTTTTGAAATAGGTGTACTTTGACGATAGGAGGTTTTTTCTTCATTTTGTAACCAACTAGTGGAGAGCAAAAATGCTTTCCTGAACCTTTGAATACCATTGTAGATTTATTTACTGATTTCTGGAGAATGAATAGTGAAAAGCATAAATTTAATGTGTTATCGATTGAAGATAAAATTAAAATCTTGAAGTTTGTGGGTGAAAACAAACTAAAAAACAAAATTGAAATTGCTATTTATTTTAAAATCCCTTCCAGCACTCTTTCAACAATACTAAAAAAAGTAAAACAATAAAAGAAAACTATGATGGCAGAAATAGGGAAAAAATGTAAATTCGTTATTCAGCCTTTCCTGAAGTTGAAGAATATGCTCAAAAATGGTTTGTCCAATACAGTGCTTAAAACATATGAAAAGTTTTCGGCGATTGGAGAGAAGGCAATCAATCATTTTATGTACTTTATAGTAGGAGCTCTGTCAAATTAAACCTAACTGCCGTCACTTATTTACAGTCGAAACTGCTAATTTGATGGCAGAAAGAGATGGGAGTCTCGGAGTAATTTGGAATCAATTTCACTAGGAAAGCATTTGCTTTCGAAAATAAAACACAAATTTAAGCACAATACAAAAATCTTTTGCATATTATAGGACATATCAATACATTTCCACGACCTAAGATAAAAGCACTCTTCGTTAAAAACTTTATTGAATTAAATTCCCAGAAAATAGATGGAGCAGCTAACAGTCAGAAAAACTTCTGGCATCGGTACCAATATCCAGATTTTTTTATTTATTTATTTTTTAACATACAGAAAAAAATCCAAATAAGTTTAGCAAAGTTCCATTGAAAATATTCAGGCACCACCCAAAATGCTTAACCCTTAAATGCCGGGTGTTGCTTTTCGGCAACATACCCAATTTAGGCTTATAAATACTATTAGAATAATATTGAAGCTACAGTGTTGCCAATAAAATACATTCTTAAAATATTATTAAATCGATTTTCAACATTTAGATGGCAACACTTGTGCTGTTTAAGAATAAAGATAGATTTATTTTTTCAATTATTGATAAATGTTCTTTTTGTTTTGTTTGGAAGCTTGCGAAATACCCTATTTTGTTCTGCAGTGAGCAAGCAAAATTTATTTCTTATTATAGTTCTTAAATTTCTTATGTGTTTTATATTATAGAATTTTATCAAGGAAAATTATTTTTTCAATTAAAGACCAGTATTGCCGATTAGTAACAAACTGTTTTTTAGCCGTAAACCATACTTAAAACAAAATATGATTTTAAGTATTTTTTCCCATGATTTATTTAAAAAATGAAATCCGAAAAACATTATTACAATGATTTTTGAAAAATCAGGCATTTAAGGGTTAAGAAAGAACAGGACATGAGCACAGGATATTTATAATATTGTTTCCGAATTAATAATTTGCCATGAAATAATTTAAGTACCAAGTCCAGATTCTACAAAATAAAATTATTTCTAGAAGATAAAGGAAATCAATTTAAAGAAAACATTATAGCCTTTTAAAATATTTTTAATTGAGACAAATGAACTTGAAGCAGAATATAGGAATGTGGGTGGTGTCTTAATTCTCGTATAAAGGCAAAAAACTTGCATCTTTGCAGGTAGGCGGTTGGAGAAGGAACAATACAAAAATCACTGCCACAAATTCTTCTTTTAGTTTCTTGGCATACTACATTTGGTGAAATAGCATGAATCATCAGATATGCATTAATAAGACCATGTGGATAATTTTGAATTTAATGAAAACCCTCATGATTTAGAATGACTAAAACCTGAGCCAAATAATACGTTGCTCAAAAATTTCAATAACCCTATGGGTAGCAAAATCTGGACAAAATAATACAAAACACTACTGCTTTGCTCGTTTTGGTTCCCTGAGAAATAACTGCATAAAGGAAAATATAATGAGCATTCAAGAAGCAAAGTTAGCTCAGCAGTTGGAATATATTTCTTTAATTTTTACTTTCTTCTATCTTTACACGAAGAAAGTATTGGATTCATGAATATTTTCCAATTCCAGTTTTTGATGGATTTACATGTTTTACGGGTCAAAGAACACCAAAAACATGTTTTTACAAAATGTCTGTTTGTCTGTGTATGACACAAATTTTGTGGACGCCCTATCTCAAAAACTAATGAATTTATTAAAACTTTAGATTCAGTTACTCTCTGATATAAACTGGTGCTGATTACTTTTTGGTGTAAATCGCCCAACAGGTGGTGCTGCTATAGCTATATCTCAAGAACTGATGCACTGATTTTTATAAAACTTCAGATTCAATTAGTCCTTGATATAATTTGGTGCTGATTACTTTTTAGTGTAAATCGTCCAACAGATGGTGTTGCTATGCAGCATTATTCATGATTATTTCAATAGGTCTATCTCAAGAACTAATGCATGAATTTTCACCGAACTTCAGATTCAGTTAGTACCTGATTATAAATTAGGGCTGTTTTGCTTTTAGTGTAAATCGCCCAACAGGTGACGCTGTTAGGCTGCATTTATCACAATTTCTGCAATAACTGTATCTCAAGGACTAATGCTTGAATTTTCATCAAGCTTCAGATTCAGTTAGTCCCCGATATAAATTGGTCCCGATTAGTTTTTGGAGTAAATTGACTTAAAGGTGGTGCTGCTATGTAGATTTTTTTTATGATTTCCGCAATAGTTCTACCTCAGAAACTAATGCACAGAATTTCATCAAACTTCAGATTCAGCTACAACTTGACATAAGTTGTTATTGATTAGATTTTGGTGTAAGTCACCTAACCTGTGGCACTAATATGCTTTATTTTTCAGGAAATAATAATATTTATGAGATAGAAGAAAGTTTTGGGATTGCCACATCAGATTAGTTTTAATCTGACTTCATTGAATAACTAACACTGATAAATAATAATTCACTTAATTGATACTTCATTGATAATTCACTGATAACTAAAGATGAGACTTTGTGTGGAAGCATTTAACTGCAGAAATGGTTAGTTATATCTTTTATTTCTTTATAATAGGAAAAATAGGGTTTAAATAAAATTTAGTACAATTTTAATCAATGAATGATAGAAAGGGATATTTAAAAAACTAAAACCAGCTAGTTTAAAATTATGATTTTTACATCACAGTACAGGTTAAATATAAAGGCTTTGATGACAAACACAGTTTTTGCTGATTGGCTGATAGAAAGATAAAAAAAAATGGCTAAAAATTAAAGATGCATTCTCTCCTTCATAAACAATTGTAAAGCTCACTCTAATATTCCTATGTTAAAAAAATATTGTTAATCTTTTGTCGCCAAACATGACTGACGTCGAAGTTACAATCACTAGACCAGGGGATAATCCGTAGCTTCAAAATTGGTTATTGAGCACAAATTGTGAGAAGACTTCCGGATAGTATTGGATTGGTGAAGGTAAACCTTCTAGCACACCTATCAACATCTTACAGTCAATTTGGAGGGCTGACTATTCATGGAATAATGTTACAGAAACAACAATAAGAAATTGTTTCGTCAAAGCAGGATTTTTAGAAATTTAACTTCCAGTGAAACAGAAAAAGATTATTCCATTACGCAAGAAAGTGAAGAAGGAGAACTGAATCCAGAAAGTGGGAATCGATACAAAAGGCATGTCAAACTGATATTTCATTTGAAGAATTCTTGAATGTAGAATATGAGCTTGAAATGTGTGGTACTAGGACACATGTTTTCAGTATTAATGCAGAAATTTCTGATAAAGAAATCTAAGAACTACAAGATCAACAACAGCACAAAATAATTACAGTACAAAGTCTCAAATCCGGATGTCCAAAATTCATAATTCTCCAAAATATGGACATTTTCCTAACTGGCTTTTTTTTAATGAAAAGCTGCAATGAAACAAATCAAAAACCTTTGAAAATCGCAAAAAATTGCTAAAATTTCAAAAAATACAGAGGACAAAATTTACTATACTAGGCTAAAAGTTTGATACTGAATTCCTTTTACGAATGCCAAAGTATTGCTGCAAAGCACAAAAAACTCTAAAATAAATGCATAAATATATCGCGAAAAATTAAAATACTGCTGTACAAGTTCCAAATGAATTTTATTGAAAAGAGGACAGCGTTTACTATATTGAACTAAAAGATTAAAACTGGATTCCTTTTATTAATGTGGAAAAATAGCCGTAAAACGTAAAAAACCTAAAAATTAAAAAATCATAGAGGGCAAAAATTTACTATAGTAGACTAAAACATTGTAACCAAATTCCTTTTACGAATGTAAAAAAAAAAAAATCACCTTAAACAGGGAAAAAACTCTAAAAATTGCATTAAAAAAATTCAAAATTGCTTTATGAATTCCGATCAAACTTTATTGAAAAGAGAGCAACATTTATTATATTGGACAAAAAGATTAAAACTAGAATTACATTCACTAATGCGAAAAATTGCTGCAAAGCAGAGAAAAAAACCCTGCTAAAAATTAAAAAATCGCAGAGGACAAAAGTTATTTTGCTGGGATAAAACATTGTAATGAGAATATCTTCATGAATGACAAATATTCGACACGGGATGCGAAAAATCACTAAAATCTCCAAAACTTAAAAAAATTGTGGAGGACAAAATGGACTATATTAGGCTAAAAGTTGGAATTGCCTTCCTTTAATGAATGTCAAAAAATCGTCTCACATGTGAAAAAACTAAAGGTTGCATACAAAAATTCACAAAAATTTCAAAAATTGCCGTATGAATTTGGAATAAACTTTGTTGAAAAGAGGTCAACATTTACTACGTATTGAGCTAAGAGATTGAAAACCAGATTCATTTTATTAATGTGGAAAAATCACCACAAAATTCGAAAAAGCATTAAAAAT
The DNA here is from genome assembly GCA_963932465.1 of Maratus speciosus. Classification (NCBI taxonomy): domain Eukaryota; kingdom Metazoa; phylum Arthropoda; class Arachnida; order Araneae; family Salticidae; genus Maratus; species Maratus speciosus. Next base: position 235,406,654 of record OZ010788.1, read on the forward strand.
CGCATAAAAAAATGAGATTGTAATAATTTTTTTTCCCTTTTTAAAAAACATATTCCTTTATTAAAATACCTTCTTAGTATTATCTTTTCAGTGTTAAAATGCTTTCCTAATGTAACTAGCTCGCTAAAGAAGAGGAGGAGCGCTGGGATTAGGTTTTATTTTATTTTATTTTTTGACAAACTGCAAAAAATCTAAAATTTGGAAAAGTCTGAAATTAGGAATCATCGAGGTTTGGAGGATTCTGGATTTTGGACTTTGTACTGCACCATGAAAGAAGCTGAGAAAGCAGTTGACATGCAGCAGAGATTTCTTGAATTAAACGAAAATATTAGAACAGAAGTGTTTGGTGCCATTGCTACATTAGAGAAAACTGTGCAATTGCAAAAAGATTCTGTGAAACAACAGACTTCAATCAAAGACTTTTTCTTCTAAAACAACTGAATGCATTTCTTAATGAAGAATTGGATGTTATTCAATCAAAGCAGGTATGTGTATAACACAGTTTTGAAATTATTAAAACATTGAGAAGAGTAATTTGTTAATTATTAGTAGATTGTGTGTAGTTTTTGATGAATCATATTTTTAGAGCAAAAGAGTACATTGCAAATTTAGATTTTTAGTCAAAACCTCTGTATTTCGAATTTTTTTCTTTTCCCAGAGATTTGAGATATCAAGGTTGTACTGTAATAAGATATCATTTGGGATAAAAGTTTCAAAAATTTAATACTAAAGATTACATTAATTAAGTTTATCCAGGTCAAATTTAATATCACTTTTTGTTTTGACCATTGAACATAGTATGCACAGAATGAGATAGAGATGAATTCTTTACACTTTAAAATGACTTTATCACAATAATTACACACAGGCAATCAAAGTGTTAAGACTTACCACATTATTATGTTTTGCCTGTTCTAATGAGCAACTGAAAAGGAAGCATCTGCATGGCACTCTTGCTTTCTTTGCACACTCAATATACCTAGAAAATAAAATGAATTTATTTGTAAAAATTTCCAGTATAAATTTAACTAAATAGGAGGTTGGTATGAAAAACACAAAAGAATAAATACCTGCTTCTACTCTCAGCATCTGGATTTGTGTTGTCAATAACCACTCTTAAACCAGAATTCAATGCCTTGGTACATTCAGACACACATTTTTGCCATGAGCCCAAAACATCCTATGAAAGAAAATGCATATTGAAAAGAGCATAAAGAATAGTACTTCTAGAAATACAATCATTAAAATAAAATATTAATAATTTGTATTTATATGAATTTCTACAAACTTTAAGAGAAATTTTCGATGACCAAAATGAAGTTCAAGGGAAGGATTTTTTTGGCACTGGGTCCATATAATAACTTTTCATTGTCAAAAAGCTTGTTGTTATAATGACCTTACAGTAATCAAAATTTTCAGGTTTTTTTTGGCAGAGACATTTAATTATTTATTTTTATAAACTTATTTTTTCAGTTTTGCATAGCCAGTGAGAAAAGAAAATGATTTTGTTTCTATGACAAGCTTTCATCAACAAAGAGTTATGTTGTCATTACTAACATATTACTTCCGTTTAACATAAAACTATAAATCATGAAGAGTTTTAAAATTTTATTTTTACACCAAAATAAAAATTAGACCAGGACCGAGACAAGATTAATTTTTATCAACAAACTCAAGCTAAAGGAGTCTGCTAGTATGAAATAATCAAGTTTTAATGAGACATATTAATGTAAATCCACAGATAAAGTACTTCGAGATCACCAAGAAATTAAATTCTACTCTATATATATAAAGTCCTAATAAAACAAACTTAGGAAATGAATTTATGAAACAATTTTATGAAATGAATTTATGATACAATTTTATGAAACAATTTTATGAAACAAATTTATGAAATGACTGATTATGTTTCACGGCGATTTCTCCTAAAATATGGAATAAAATGCGGTGAAATTAACACCGAAAATCCATATTGATCCACAGATATCAAAACTAGTATTAGAATTTCAAAATTTGAATTAGTTTGAGATAAATTTTTTTCTAATTTGAATTTAATTTCTCTAATGATGGCTGCCAGATTACTGCATTTTTGCAGAAAAAGGGAGAGAACGGATAACGATAGGGATTATTAGATTTCTTCTTTTTCGCCGTTTTCAAATTAAAATTGAAATTCTTTTATTGCAATCGGTAGTGAAGACAATACTGCGATTAAATTATGTTTTTCAGGAAAATTTGATAAAAAAAATCTTTTTTTTCACATTTCGACTGTCAAGAACCAGTTTTTTTTTAAAAATCAAAGATAGTGTGTCATCTTACACTTTGACATAATTTCCAGTGACATGAAAAAAAATCCATTTTTGTGGGGGAAAAAAGAGAGGAAAGGGATTATTGGATTTCTTTTTTGTTGTTACAGTGAAATTGAAAAGTGAAATTATTAAAAACAGAAGGAAAACTTAAAATAAGAATTAAATGATCACATGTTAAAAGCAGAAAATATGGAAAATTATGTCAAAATATGTACATGTAATAAATATGAAAAAAGTATGAAACCTTTAAAATAATAAAATCACTGCATGCGAAATGCATATAAAGGTGATAATTATTTCATATTGTAAAATTGTTTAATATTAAATATTGTCATGTTTAAATTGTCTGAAATAATTAAATTATTACACATGAAAAACTTTTAATGGTGAATATTAGGTCATATTTAAAAAGCTCAAAAAATATTTCCAAACACTTTATTAAAAGGATACATTTAAAACGATTTTCATTCCCGAGAATTTTAATGTTACGCCATATGGTATAAAAGTAGTGCAACTAGCAGATTTGTTTATATATGACATCACTTGCAGCACAAATACAAGTAAATGTAAGTGCAAAATACTTTCAATTTATTTTGTAAAAATTACTATTTGATAAATACATATTAGAAAATTCTAATATTCTTATTAATATAAACAGTATAAATAGTAAAAATAACATGAAAATATGCATGATGGTGCATTAAAATACAGAAAAGAATTCATGAATAAGCAATACCTGTTCCTAAAAATATCTAAAACTCAAACAAAACATGAAATGTAAGCATAACGTGATTCTGAAAGCTATTCCCAAGCAGATGCAGTTTTTAAACCGTAAAGCTAAAGAAAGAACAATGTCCATAGTGTCGTTATAAATCAGAAAGATAGCAACATTTTTCATCTAACCATTTTATACAAGCTGTTTTTCAAATGTGTAATTGATCTTACTTATTAGAGATGAGACGGGCTCAGCCCGGGCCCGAGAGCCCGAGTCCGACACGGGCTCGATTTTCATACCAGCCTTCGGGCTCGGGCTCATTTTTTTAAACCTGAAAATTTTGTTTATTCAATTATGAAGAACAAACATTTAAAAAATATAAGAAGTAATCATATATTAATTAATGTATAATCATCAAAATTTATTGTGTTCTCCATATTATTCTGTTAATGCTTTTTAAGGTGTTTTAATATCTAAAATCTATTTATGTCTAAAATAAATTCAGTATTCCTTATTTTTATCTCTGTTAAAAAGCTGTTATCCTTGTAAAAGTAATTTAATTACTACTTTCATAATAATCACTAATCTTTCAATTTCCTGTGGTTTCAATAAATAAATGAGGCATCTGTCTGTTATTACTTACTTCTCCTCTTACATTTTCCATAAGAAATCATTTTGATGTTATTTTGATCAGAATGAAAGGAAAATAGAAATAGTGTTTTTCTATTTTAGTATAAGAACTCTACTTAAAAAATTTCTGCGCAAAAGAAAAGCAAATGAAGCAAATGATCAAAAAAATATATTTATTTATTCGTGAATATTTTACTGTTTGTTTATGAGGGTGTGAAAGTTAATTTTTTCTTCTTTTTTTTTTTTTTTTTTTTTTTTTTTGTTAACAGTTGATAATTTGGTAAACATTAAAATAAATATTTATTAGCTGTATTAGAGAGAAAGAGATATATATGATGTTTTTAAAAGGGAAGGAAGTTTCAGTTAATTATATTTGTAAAAGGAGAATTTTGGTTTTAAATTAGGTATAAATAATTGTATGTGATGATTGATTAATGTTACAACATCAAAGGTATTTTAAAAGAAATTTGCAATGTTTGCAGATTTATACCATTGATGATAACTGGATGCACTAGATAGTTCATAATGTGCCAAGACAAATAAATAATAGGATATTTTTAAATTGGATCGTTTATTTTATTTTATTATTTGACAATCTAGGCGAAAAAAGTAATCTCTTCTGTTAATAGTCAATGAGCATTACAATCGATACACTTTTCCTATAAGAAGCATCGGATCTTTCAGATAACTGTGTTGTTGAATTTTTAATTTAAGCTGATTTTCAAGAACACGAGAATTACGAAAGATGTATATCTTTTATAGGAAATAGAAAAACGTTCAATTCTTCGTCATATAAATCGTAATTTCTGCAAATTTCATTCATTCATTTATTTCTAAAATGCACTTCGTTAATGTTCCCGTCAGATTTGCTTGTTGCGAGAGAAAAATATGAGAATATTTTTAGGGGTTTATCTTTTGATAAGATTGAATGTAAATGTCATAAAATTAATTATGTGCTATGTATTAACAGCTATTGTGATGTACGAAGTTGTTAAAAAAAAGAGATATTACATTTAGAACAACTTTTATGCAATTTTTATTTTTAAAAAATTTTCGGTTTACTTTTTTGGTATCGGGCTCGGGCGGTCCCGGGCTTCGAAAAGTGAGCCCAAACTCATCTCTATTACTTATTAGTCCCAAAAAAACAATCAGTTTTTAAGACAGCGATGGATGAGGCTATGGTAACCAAAAAATGCCACTTTCAGACATAAAAGCATGGCAACCCGATTACAGAAGATAGCTGCCATTGAATTGATAATATCATTCAATCATCCATAACTTGGTAATATTCTTTAAACAGGGCACATTACTATGTTTTTAAAGGCTGCGAAGCCTGAATGGGGGTTGGCGGGTGTAGCTTGCAGGAGGTTGAGCCCCCTAGTATACATATAAAACTAATCTATGTGAGGTTTCTCACATAGTTTATGTTTTGCTATCAGCATTTTAATTCACCATCCAAAGCAATCTGTTTTATCTCTAGTGCCAGGGATTTTGTGGCGACACAGTAAGAAGTTTCTAAACAAACACAAAGCCCATAGTCCCACCTTGACTTGATAAAACCTTGTTAATAACATAATATTTTTAATTTCAAGTGAAAAAGACAGCAATAATGAATTTTACAATCTATTTCACATTAGTATGTAGTAAAAAAAAAAAAAAAAAAAAATGCCATATAAAAATTAAAAAACTTATGTTTGAAATTATATTGTGTGGTTTTATTTATTTTGGGGCGAGATTTTAATGATTTAATTATTATACGAATACCAAATTTGTGTGTGCAAAAAGATTGACCATAGCAAATCATGACATGCAAATCAATGGTGGATCATTGGCAAAGGTTAAATATCTTCAAGAACAACAGAAAAATTGGGAGAAATATACTGTAAAACAGCTATGCTCAACCTTTTTTCTCTGGTGGACTGTAAAAATATGTTGACTAAGTTAGGCAGGCTGCAACATGATCTACTTATATAATTCTATAAAAAAGTAATATAATCCCGAAGGGCATTAAACTAGTAAGATAACAAAGGTAGTATAATTAATAATAGATAATAATAAAGATAAAACAATAGATTCACACAAATTTAAAAGTTCTGAACATTAAAAACGTAAAGAATTGCAACCGTGAAAAACAGGACTTTTTCTCAACTAAATATAAATAAATATAAACAGTGGAATCTCAATAATTCAAATTCTCAGGAACAATGAGAATAGTTCGAATTATTGAAAGTTGCTAGAAAAAAAAAAAAAAAAATTACAGGGAGAAGCTTTGTATAAGATTTCATATCTAGATAAAACCTTTTTTTATTTTTACTGTTTATTAATATATATATATATATATTGTTATTAATAATAACAGAAATTAAATTAGCTATTCTCTAACAACTTATTTTTTAATCAATTACACACAAAATAAAGTAAATGCCATTAAATACTACTAAGAAATAGATTCTTAAACACTAGGCCACTAAAATCGGTTATTGCGTACTTGAAATTCAAGGGGGGAAAAAAAGAACTGTATGACATAGAAAGTAAAATAAAAAGAGGAAAGAACCCATAAATCAGTTCGAATTATCCGAAGACATAGACATTAAGTTTGAATAAACGAAGGTAATTTTACATTATTCCTTTATGGGAATTTTCGGGAATTTCTTATATGTTTGAATTAACAGAGTTTGAATTATCACGAGTCCACTGTATATATATATATATCAAATTAATTTTAAGTAATGTTTGACCAGTGTTAAAGATTTAAAAATATATATGCCATTGTAAAACAAATAGGACTTCATATAAAAAAACTTTTGACTGCTAAGAAATTTTAGGGTGTTTTAACAAAATTTTAAATTAATTATGAATAACATGGCATAATTTATCTTTCCGAAAAGCATGTAAAATACTATGAAGGTCTTAAATAATTTTTGACAAATGCAGATAAACTATAATTAATAAAAAAAAAATAAATGCACAAAGATTACTTTCAAATGAAATATCAGCAATTTAAAAGTAGCAATGGAGCCAGGTTGAGTATGGCTGCTGTAAAATGTTTGGTGAGATCCTAGTCAAAAATCAGTAGTTTCTGTCGAAATTGGCATCTTTGCACTATATTTAGAATTGAAAAGAATCATTTCCTTTTTTATAAAGTTTTTATAACTTAAAAATTTAATTGAAAATTTAATAAATTTGCCAACATTAATTTTGAAATCGGTTTGGTATTTCCTAATACAGTAGAAGCTCTCTTATCCGAAACTGTTTTAACTGAAACTCTCGGTTAACCGAAATCCATTTTTAAAGCTTTTTTAATTTTTACTATCACATTCCTTGTGTGAAAAATTCATTTTGAAAGCTTTTTTATTTTATTTATTGTCATATTACTTGTGTGCAAGCGGTCCCTTCCGAACTGCAACTAAACTATATATATAAATATTTTCGATCCTCTTTCTTAGAGTTCTTTGAATTTAACTTGAGCTCCTGTAAGTCGCGAAGTGGAACGAAGGAAACGAACAAATTAGCAATTCTGAAGCTTTTGAATGTTTTGCAAAAGGTTTGGCATGGCTGGAGCAGCAGAAAGACTGTGATACTGGTGAACTAATATTATTAAAAAACTCCGCGATAAAGCTTCAAAGCAAAGGCAAGTGAAACTGCGACAAACAAAACATTTTTTAAACATTGTGATATATGTAAAAGGTACTTAATTTCAAAATTCAGGTAATTTATTCTTGTTTCTATTTTGCTACTGCTTTATTTTTATTAAGCACTTGTTACAATAATAAGAAATATTGCATGTAGTTCTCATTAATCTTAAAATTGAAGCATTCTCAATTATCTGAAAATTTTGATTTTCCGAAAGAGGGTCGGTCCCAATTACTTCCAATGATCAAGGTTCTACTGTATTCCATAGAAAACGCAATTTAGAAAGATTTTAAAGGGTTTTTTAAAGGCTTCCTGCCATCCTCAGGTGGTAGTGGCAACGGCATAAAATATAGCCTATGTATGATCAGAAACTATCACCATTGATTTGCAACCATTATTTTTGTAATCTGTTTATTATTCCCTGAGATTGCACAGAAATCGTAATTTAGGACTTTTTTAGAATGCTTTTCGCTCATTTTCTTCGCTTCAATCCTTTTAAATTTTGAAGTTATTTTCGACTGTTCATAGAGGGCATTTATATAAGTAACTACCATGCAATATTTAAAGTTTCTAGCCTCTTCAGTATCACAGAAATTGCAATTTAGAACGCTTTTTGCTCCTGCAACCCTCTGGTGGTAGTAGCTTTGACATAAAATATAGCTAATGTTTGAGCAGGTTCCATCACCACCAATTTGAAACCAGTATTTTTGAAATCGGCTTGATATTTCTTGATGCTGTGTAGAAATTGCAATTTAGAACATTTTTTTTAACACTTTTTGCGCATTTTCACTTCTTTTAAATATCGAATTTTTTATAAACTTTTCTCAGAGAGCATTTACATCTTATAAATAATTACCATGCCCAATTTCATAGTCCCTGCCATAATACATAATACAAAAATGTAATGACACCGACATGAAATAGAGCCTATGTTGGAGCAAGGGCTGTCACCATCAATTTCCAATCATTACTTTTGAAATTGGTTTGGTACTTCCTGAGATTGCATAGAAATCACAATTTAGAATGTTTTTAGAATGCTTTTTCGTCCATTTTCACCCCTTTTTAAATTTTGAATTTTTTAGGAAATGTTCCTAGACATCATTTATATCTTTTAAGTAACTACTACTACTATTTTAAATAATAAAAATAACATAAATAGTAAGAATACTTTAAAGGTTACAAAATATTTTTCTAGGCAATTGAAATGTAGATTTTTAAAAACAGAAATAAATGTGCATATCTGTTTTTTTTTTTTTTTTTTAATGTTAAGATGAAATTTTCTTTCATTTTCATATAATATGTAAGTCATCCAGAAATTAAAGAATATTTGCATATTGCAGTTCTCCGGAAAGACCATTGGCTTAATTCCTGGCTAGTTTTGCTCCCTACCTCAGTCTGAGCCTAGGCTCATTGCTATACATAATTATTAAAATGCTACTTGGCACAGAATGATATAAATTTAAAAGCAATGTTAAAAACACCGGAATATGTAAACTTTCAAACTAGTCTGCTGAAAGCAGGGACCCGGAGCGCTCCGGAGCTGTGTTTTCCCTGGAGCTGGAGCTCTAAATTTTCCCCAGCTCCAGGGCTCCTTTAGTTTTTAATATTCTTTTAAATCTTTTTTTTTTCAGTCTTTTAAATTTCTAGGCTTAAAATATTTTAATTACAGTAGAAGATCTTTATAACGCGATTCTATATAACGCAATTCTCCATATAACGCACAACTTCTCAGATGTAAACAATGAATTTTGCAGGTAAGAAGCACCTGAAATCCCACATCGTAAAAATTGCTACTCTCTAGAAAACTACATTTGATACATTAATTCAACTTTATCTCCTTAATTCAAAACTTTTTTATGAAAAAAAAAACTGCTATTACAATAAATATTATATTTTTGGAAATGAGTAATATAATGAATGATTGGGTCCAGGTATAGTTGGACCATGTTTATAAAATAAACAATATAAAATGATCATATAATGCAAAAATTTATAATTTGGATAATTCCTGGTGACAAGAAGTGCAGTATAAAGATACTCTAATGTATTTTGGTATGTTTCAGATTTATATGGTCGTGTTTATAAGGTAAATTTAATGATGTGTGAAATGTGATCCATATAATGCAAAATTCTATATAACGCACAACCTTGCATTTTTAGGTTTGCGTTATAAAGATCTTCTACTGTACATCATTATTCAGTATTTTAATTATATCATTTTTTAGGTTATTATTATTATTATTAGAGAAGGAAACCTTCTCGAAACATGGTAACACTACTTTACTTCTACTTTCTACTTGAACTAAGTGACAACACTATTCGAAAACAAATATGGCCACCTGTTGTTTTGCATGTGTAGTTGTACAATTTTGGCTGTTTGAAAAATGTAGAAGAAATTTAAGATTTTTGTGTTTAAAATTCCACCAAACTTTCTATTTTAAAAGCAAAAACTAAAAGATGTCATACTTTCTGAACAAGCATTTGAAGTTTGATGAGAAGAAAAATGCATTTTGTCAGATCTTTAATGAAGGTAGAAAGTATTTGTGAGCAAAAAATTAAACATGTAAATTAAAATCTGCAACTCAAAAGCGCGAAGGCGGAGCCGAGTTGGAGCCGGAGCCAGAGCTGGAGCACAGTACTTTCTCTAGGAGCGGAGCTGGAGCATCAAAAATTGTTCGGCTCCGGGTCACTGGCTGAAAGTTTGCATATTCTGGCATTTTTAACATTGCTTTTAAATTTATATCATTGCTATACAGTTATGCTTGTATTGCCAGCAACGTCTTGAAAATGTCAGCGACCCGCCAAGTGTTAAATCCACAGTGTTATTAGGTTTCTGAGTGAACAAAATGTTCAGCATATTTCGATTTATAGACAAACCAAACATGCTTATGGGGAAAAAAAAGGGATGAATGTGTCTTCTATGAGAAAACTGCATGATGTGTAATGGTGAAAGAGAGCATGAGGAAGATTGGAGCAGTCCAGCCATTGTTTGTTAATTTCAACATGAAAGAATAAGATGAGGTGAGTAAAAAGCTTGTGAGAACAGGTACTTCACCTTGAACACTTTGCAGAACTCTATTTTAGGAAGAAGGGACTTTGAAAAAATGAAGATCTCAGTTATGCAATAACTTCATGGCTACAATCATCTGTGAGAATACTTCTCACAGTATTTAAATTTGGTTTATTTTTATTCTCTTTCAGCTATTTTTTTTGCATCGATGTCTATTTGAACTCTATCATTACGCTGCAATGTTGACGTTTTATTCTCTTACCGTAAGACAAGTTCATTTTTCGCTGCTGATAATCATATCTGCTTTGGGAGAGGATCGGCAGCTTGCGCATGTGCACTCTGCTATTTTAGGAGCACATCTTGGAGCTCTTGTTTCGTCGGAGTCGATTTGAATTATGATGACATCATTGAAATGATGAGCCACCCTCTCTTGACGCCGATCGCTGACAGGAGAATATAGTTTGGTTTCGTTTTCCAATCAGTGAAAACATTTTGAATTCTGTAGCTTGTAATTCGATTTTCATTAATTTCCCATAAATGTTAATTTAGCTAATCAATTTAAATTCTGCCTTTTAATTACTTGTCAAAAACGTATTCATCATTTAAATACTAAAACTCATTAATTTTAAAATCAGAATTTGGTTTGATGTTGTGAAAAAGAGATGTAGTTTTTCGATGAGTGTTTTCCGCGGCGCGGGTTTTACCTGCCGTCGAATACCGCGAAGTTTGCCGAATAAAAAAACATCCATATAATAGGTCGTATTTTTGTAGATATCTTTTGTCATGCCAAAGTTTAATTTAACTAAAGGATGTGCTGCTCTCATTAAAAGAAATCCCATGGAACTATTCTATGTTGGCTGCTATTTTTCTTCTTAAAAGATTAGTTCTTTTATTTTAAAATGGTGACCAGAAGCTAGTAATTTCCTAACCTTCTATTCAACTAACGTCCGAAATAAATAATATTGTTTGTTTCATCAGTTTGCCTCTTCACTGTCTCCTGTAAAGTAAGAATTCTCCAGTTTATTATTTCTTTGACGATCAGTAGCTCTATTAAAAGAACTTCACAATGTGTACTTAACCCTTTTACGATCACACATCATCTATAATTATCGCCACAATTTGGCACCTTTCGAATTGCAACGTTGTTGCTTCTGGATTATTGCAATTTTCAAAATACTGATTCTTGAAGATAATTTTTTTTAAGAACTTTTTGTTCTTTTTTTAAGAATTATGAGAGTTTTGGTTGAAATGTTTTAATAGAAGTTACATTTTCATGAAACTTGTTCTAATTTTTGAAAAAATATTAAGATCGTTATGCAAGAAAGTCAAGTAAATTCTTTTTAAGAAATTGTTCTCAGTTTAAAAAAAAAAAAAAAAAAAAAAAATGGTTTATTTAATTCAAGATTTATTGGATATAATTTATGGAAATATTTTAGAATATTTGATGTTCTTGTTCTTATATATTCTTGAATTATGCCATTTTTATGTTACATAGTTGCACTTTTTCTTACAATATTCTAAAGAATTCATATTTAAATTTTACCATGTTTTGAAGAATGTATTATTATTCAAATCAAGAAATGAATTTATATAATTACAATATTGAAAATGAATTTTATGTTGGTGCAAATAATAGCAATATTCTATTTTTAAGAATAAAATTCTGAGGCAGTTACATTTTTTTTAATTGGTTGAAAATTTTGGAATTAAAAATACTTTTGAAGAATAATTATTGAAATTGAAATATCAATGTAAATGAATTTATGTTCTCAAATAATTTTGATGAATTTGAAAATTGGCAAAAATTGTTCTCAAGAACATGATATGATATTTTAGGAGGCATGGCTTTTGGGTTATATATATTTTTTAATTTTCTACTTATTAATGGCACTTTAAATCAATTATAAATTTGAATTTCAATATATATATATATATATATATATATATATATATATATATATATATATATATATTTTTTTTTTAAAAAGATTGAAATTTTATTGAAGTATTATTTTTAATTCTTGTTGCTGAGAAATTTTGTTCTTCACTTCAAGTTGTTCTCATCTCATCAATTATGCCTATTTTCTCTCCAACTGAAGTTTGGTATTCTTCAGGTAATTTATAGTAGTAATTATCCTGTATGATTATTTTGAAGTATTGCCTGCTTCTCTGAATAACAAAAATATAATATGAAAATTTATAAACAGTTATCCCCTTTGAAAAGTTCTTAGACTTGCTCCTTAGATGATTTGTGAAATATGCTGATATGTTGTAGTTAGCATGTTGTCTTGTGGACTAGTCTGATTTCATCTCTAATATTTAAAGAAGTGCTTCTGATATTTAAAGAACTGTTCCTGTTTTTAAATTTACCTATTGATGTTGTTATAGAACTTTCAGCTAACATATTGAAAATGTTCAAAATTTTCATTGCTTCAATTCTCTTTGGCAAATTCAATTCTTTCACAAATTCATAAGTCTATGCATGACATATCCACATCGACACCATCATATCTTATTCTCACATTGCTTTATAAAAATAAAAAGAGCAACATTATTTTTTTTTTTTCATTTAAAATGAAATGGGGCTTCTTCAATCCTGTAACAGTTCTACTTAAAATTCCATTCACCATAAGAAAAATATTTTTTCTTGACAATAGTGAAGATTACTTTTATATATTTATTAACTATCAATAGTTCTTAAGTTATGTGCTTTTTGCCATATTTAATTATGACTGTTCCTGTATATGCTGCTAGAAAATTTTTTAATTACCTGTAATGACATTCTTCAGACTTTTCTTCCATTCATCTGTTGCTTACCTGATGAAGGTGGTCAGTGGTTTTGTGTGATATCCATTTCTTCTGGTCTCTCTTTTGTTGTTGCACATGTTATCATGGAAGCTAAAAATTATAAAATTACCTACCTATTTCTTCAAAAGTTTCCTACATCTACAATAGTTTAATTTTTTGTGTGTATGTTTCGTATTCAGCCATAAGATACCTGGTGAAGATGTTCATTTATAGGCAAAATATCCATTTATGAAACCACTTCATTAGTGTTCTTCGGTTTGTGAAGCTACAAATAGTGTTATTTAGTTCTCTTAAAAAAAAAAAAAAATAAATAAATAAATAACTTTCATTACTGATTATGATAGTGTGTCAGTTAACGTTTCTCATGTGAGAGTAAATATCCTCATCGAGTGAAATTGTTTACTTATCTGCTGCTAGAACTTAGTTACTCACACCATATCATTATTCTAAGTCTTCTCAAAACAAGGAAGTTTAAATTTATATTACCTGAAAATTACTAATGTGTTTTACCTTCAATAACATAATTTTATGCTGCATTTTTTCCAAATATTCTAGCAGGTGCAAATAAAATTATTCAGAGTTAATTTTTGCTTGTGTGTAGCAATTCATCCTCACATTGCAAAATTTTTGCTCATTGATAATCAAGTATAAATTCTCAATTAATATAAGAAGTTTGTGAATATTTGTTACAGTGTTTATGCAAGAGCAAGATATTTTGAAAAGTACCTCATATTTATTTATTTATTATGTGCATAGTGCCTTTTACTTTAATTTTATTTCATACCCAAAGCCTCTAAGTTTTTATTTTGCCATTTGCCTCATTACTTTAGTATATATATATATATATATATATATATATATATATATATAAAATGATTGCATACATTTTGAAGATTTTTGTTTATTAAGAAATTGAATAGTAAAAATGATTTTCATTTTTAATTTTTCAATGTTTGAAGAAATTGAATAGTAAAAATGATTAGTTCATTTTGAAGTCTTCAATGCTTTATGAAGAAATTGAAATTTAAAAAATTAATGTCTTCTCTTCATACCTACAAATAATACAAGAATATTACAGAAAAGCACAATTCTAGATGGAATTTTTTACCAGCGCATTTATATATATATATAGAATTTTTTTCTATAAATCATCTAGTGAAATTTCTTTTACAAAAAAGTGCTTCTTGACCTCAATTTCCTGATTATGTCCTAAGAAGTATGTGTGACCATACTACATTTTATTATTAAGTGCACCACCGACTTCTCGTCCTTGTTAATGTTCTGCAAAAGTGATTCGTGTATGTGTCGCAGGAGTTATGATTGCTCTGCAGTGATAAGTACGATGTCGTCAGTTAGTGCTTCAAAGAGAATGCAATGCATTCTATATATTCCTGGTACATGGTATTTTAGTTTTATAAACTCATGATTTTGTTAATTTTTTTTTTCTTTCATTCTGTATGGAAGTACTTAATTTTTTTTTTTTGTTGTTGTTGATCACCAGTCTCTCACATTTTAAAGAAAAACCATGGTATATGTGTATTTATCTAATAATATAGTAAAATTCTTTTGAGTCTCATACATATATATTAAGAATTCTTATGACTAATACATTGAAATTTTTATTTAGAGTAAAGTATAAAGTTCAAAGAAATTGTGTCTATGATGGATATTTATGACACTTAATTATGACATGTCTTTTAATTGAAATAGCAACTTGTTTTTATGGGATACTTTGTTTGGGTGATTGAGTAGTGCACGACTCAATTACACGATTGGTATCACATACAATTGGTTGTCTGTTTTAAAATATGAAATACTAAGTTTGATACACTAAAAGGATATCACTATGTTTTATGAAAGTTTATTTATATATGGCCATTCCATTTCCTTTCATGTTAAGAGTAATAAAGAAAACTCTTTATTTTTTAGATATAAGTAGAAAGTCCTAGGCATGTTGTAAAAGTCAAACTACAAAATATTTTTTTTTCTTGACTTTTTTGTTGCTTTTGTATTTGCAACTTTTATCAGAAGTTAATTCTGTTTTTATTTGGTACCAAGATAGCAAATTTCGTTATGACTAGTCAATGATCTCAATTTTGTTTGTCAACTCAAAATATGTTAACATTTTTATCATGATAATTTTATGAGATCAAATAGAAGGTTTTGCCAATGTTACTGTATTTTTGGCATTTTTATTGTATACTTGATGTATTGTATACTTTTTGGATTATGAATGTACTTTATGCAATGTATATTCTTTTTCTCTCTCTTACTTTTGGTCACCAATTTTTTTTTCAGCACTTCAACTTTAATTTTACTTTAAATTTTATTGTTCGACTTTAATGATTTTTTTTATTGCTTTGGCAGTTCAAAATTTTGTCATCCCATTTTCTGTAAAAGGTTTTTGATCGATTTTGCCTTTTACATCTCCTGGTCTTACAAAATTTTCTCGGTGAGTGGAGGTAATGTGAGAATACTTCTCACAGTATTTAAATTTGGTTTATTTTTATTCTGTTTCAGCTATTTTTTTTTGCATCGACGTGTATTTGAACTCTATCATTACGTCGCAATGTTGACGTTTTATTCTCTTACCGTAAGACAAGTTCATTTTTCGCCGCCGATATTCATATCTGCTTTAGGAGTGGATCGGCAGCTTGCGCACGTGCACTCCACTATTTTAGGAGCATATCTTGGAGCTCTCGTTTCGTCGGAGTCGATTTGAATTATGATGACATCATTGAAATGATGCGCCGCCCTCTCTTGACACCGATCGCTGACAGGAGAATATCGTTTGGTTTCACTTTCCAATCAGTGAAAACATTTTGAATTCTGTAGCTTGTAATTCGATTTTCATTAATTTCCCGTAAATGTTAATTTAGCTAATCAATTTAAATTCTGCCTTTTAATTACTTTGTCAATCCCGTATTCATCATTTAAATACTAAAACTCGTTAATTTTAAAATCAGAATTTGGTTTGATGTTGTGAAAAAGAGATGTAGTTTTTCGATGAGTGTTTTCCGCGGCGCTGGTTTTACCTGCTGTCGAATACCGCGAAGAAAAAAGTGAGATTTTTAATTTTTTAATGTACAACTGATTAAATGTTTAATGACAACTAATATTAGAAGTACAATACAGCAAAACCTCTGAATAGTAGACATTTTGGGAGTGCAGAATGCATTCACTATTTGGATGTGTCCAATTTTAAGAGGTAAAAACATACAAATATATATATGTGTTGGAGACTGAAAAAGTATTAGCTATTTGGAAGTGCCTGTTATGGAGGTTTTACTGAATTACATTTACATTAATATTAAATGTTAATATTCAGGGCTTTAACCCCTTAACTTACAATTTAAGTTTCAACAGGCTGGCCCCAAAACGTAAACAAGATTGCGCAACTTTCGAGCCATTCCACGGTTCAGCAAATCGGTCGTAAGTTGTACCAAATGCGCACGACTTATGAAATGTAAATACATGTATACATGATACAACTGGTTTAATTTTGCAGAATATTTGATAATACGAATAATAATAATTTTTTAAATTTAATAATTTGAATATTTAATAATAATTACAACCTGATGTAATAATTGTGGTAGATATACCACAAAGATTTATCATCAATCACTAAAATACAGTCAAACCTCGTTATCCCGACAGTCTAATTTCCAGAAAAAAGTGTCGTCATAAGTAGAGTGTCACGGTAACCAGAGTTGGAGAAAAATATGTTTATAAAAAGCTGTATTTTTAATTAATTTAAGACAATTTTAAATTCATAACTGTTCTTGCAGTTTTAAACAATAAAACATTATTATTAAACAAAATAAACACAAAAACAAAATTGAAAAGAATAAAAATCAGATTTATGTTGACTTTTTTTTTTTTTTTTTTATTTACAGTAAATATTGATTAAGGTTTGCTTATCCCTAGATGTGCTTCCTCCAATTATTTTTTTCAATATTATGCAATGAATTGTAATCAATATTCGTTTTTTCAGAAATGTATGTTAGATAATTTCTGATTGTTTCAATGCAATGCAATGCTTCGGAAAAACGCCGTGTAGCCACAAGAAAGCGCCGCCTGATAAGAACAAACAGACTGCGAGTAGACTGATACGTGTATTTGGAGCTTAAGTGAGTCATTCATAGTGTGTGGGTTTATTTATTCAGATAAAGGATTGATGTAAAATTTCTCATTTAACTCAATAGGTATTTTAGGCACTTTTGTGAAAAGTCTGGCTAAGACATTTCTTATCGCCTAGTTGCCGTGCTTATAAGATGGATTATGAAAAATGGACAATTTTCCTGAACCGTCGGGATATCCGAAGTTGAAAATTATTCAACGACGTAAAATCCGGAGTTTATTTACATTAAAATCATATACGGAAAATCAGGACATTGAAAAACTGACGTGATAAGCGGAGTGACGTGAAAACGAGGGCCGACTGTATAATGTAAATCAATAACTAATTGCTTGCATTTTTTTCGTGCAGAACGTATAATGCCACCACTGTCATTTTTGGTAGCAGAAGTATCAACATAATTCTCACTGTTTTCATCACAAAATCTTTTTGAAAACATCTTGTGGGGATACTTTTCTAATATTTAAGAAAGTATATTTCAAAGTGCAAAAGTGACCAAGAATAACATTTAACTGACTATGATACAAAGAGATAATAAGAATCTATAACAAGCCTGATCTGTGCTGCTTGTGGTGGGCAAATTACAAATTATGAATGTCGCACCATGGGCTATGCCCATAATATTTACATTTGGCCTGACTGATGTACTACGAGCCAGGCCTGTGATAATCAGTTTTTGCCCAAATACAAGACCACGTGTCTCGCACGTAATTGTAAGTTAAGGGGTTAAAATGTACTACATAAAAACAAGTTCATTTACACTATTTTCCACAAAACTATTCAAAATATGTTTTAGATATCTTTAAAGCAAAAATAAATTATATAAATTGAATTGGTTAAATAAAAAAAATCACTTACTCTGTTGATATGTACATAACCTTTATTAATTAAATAATCCTGTGCAAAATGGCTTTTACCAGCTGAAAGAAAAAAAAATGTAAATATAACTTTTCCTTCAATTACTTTAATATAATATTTAAATAATTTAAAACAAGGACTTTATAACCATAAGAAAACACAATATGAAGAGAACATAAAACAAATATCTTTGGATTTTTATCAGGCAGCAGGGGTCACACTCAATCAGAAAGATTTGTAGTAGTTTTTGAAGCAGGGAAAAATGAATTTAGTAATAGCAAAAATCACATTTGTAGCAGATAAAAACTATTTTTGTAACAGCAAAAATCCCTTTTGCAGCAGATAAAAACTATTTTTGTAACAGCAAAAATCCCTTTCGTAGCACATAAAAACTACTTTTGTAATAGCAAAAATCCCTTTCGTAGCAGATAAAAATTATTTTTATAACAGCAAAAATCCCTTTCGTAGTAAATAAAAACTATTTTTGCAACAGCAAAAATCAATTTTGTAGCATTAAAAACAATTTTTGTAGAAAAACCTTTACTTTTGTAACAAATAAATATCAACTTTTGTAGCAGAAACAAGTATGCAAATATACAACATTCATTTGGTAATAGTTTGATTATAGGAATAAGTTGATAACAGGAATGAACATTAAAAATTCAGTTTGGGTGAAAAAATTATCCCATTTTAGAGCAGCAAAAAGGGACTTTAAGATTTAAAATTAAACTTACTTCAATCATTTTTATTTCAAAGCAGTGAAATAGGCAAAATTACCACACTTTTTGTTTTCCCATATCCATGCTGTACATCAGGCATGTCAAACAAGTGGCCCACGACAACTTATCTGTGGCCCTTGGCATTTTCCTTGTGTTTGATTCAGTCCATATTCGATGCAGAAAATACACTTTGCAGAAACACACTTGCACGAACTGAGGCTGCAATGATGCCAGTTTGGAAGAATTTTTTATTCAAAATATCTACCACTTTTTCAGATCAGTAAAGCCTTGCTTTATTTAATTTAACAGACATTGCATGATTAAATAAAGCGAAGATGCATAGGAAAAAAAAAAGGTAGCTATTAAAAAATTGGGAGGCAACATTGTATTAGAATGGCATTAGAGATGGTAAACATCAGAAAGTATAGTGCATGCATATAGTCAGATTCAACTTATTCTAAAGTTTCAGTTTCAAGAGATTCTTGATACAAAAATATCCACTCGAAAATTTACAAAGAATAGATCTTTAATCCGAAAATTTAAAGATTTATAAAATTCTTATCCTTTTTTTTTTTTTTTTTGGATAAATTGTTAACTGTTTTATGTTGAAACTAATATTTTATTTTACTGCTCTCTTTGTTTTACATCACATTACAAAACAATGTGCAACACTTATTAGATACTAAAAACGTATTGAAAAACTTTTAAAATGGTGCTAATCAATGATAATTAAAAGTTAAGAAAAAAAGCTTTTAAATGATTAACTTTGAAATTGACACAAATCTTTAACGAAAAGTAAAATAAAATAAAAATGTTACCCTTGCTCTTTACTTGAGGCATACTTAGCCCAACACAAGGATTTTAGTTTTGAGCACAATAATTACCTTTGTTATTTAGATTAGTAAATGTATCATTGTTAACAAACTACAGATAATTTTTATCTTATTTGTTTTTATTTTATTTTACAGGCATATTCGTACTCACACACATTTTAGTATTTTAAAATATATGATCATATTTTTAATTATTATTAATAATTATTATATGTACTTTACCAGATAAAATAAACGGTGAACATTACAGAATGACAAAAGTCAATTTAGAATACTTTTATATTATAAAAACAAATTTTATGAGTTACATGTAGAAAATCAATTGCAGTTTGCAAAGAATGTACTTACAAGTGTCTGGAAAAACTCTGAAATATCTATTAAAAAAACGTCAGAAAGATAAATTGTCATATTTAAATTTTTTTTTTTTAAGTGTATTCATGAAACCTATTAAATATAATGCATTCGCTCAAAAAACTATCACTTTCAAGCAAGTTGGAATCATCCACTGAGACTTAGAAGAAGTCATGTCCAAAGCAGTTTAAAAATTTTGAAAATAATATAAGCTAAAATGTATAACTATCATTGCTAAAAAGATTCATGATATAGCAACATTCAAATGAAACAAGGAAGAAACAAATAAAAGAGAGTTAAAAAAAAGAAAAAAAAATTCACAGAATTTAAGCTTTGCATGTTTGGAGGGTGGGATGAAAGCAAAGACTGCAGAGATAAAATATTTGTGGGATGAAGTAATTAAAATTGCAGACTATTAATTTATTTTTACTTCAAAATAATATACAGGATAAAATATATATATATTAAATAGTTTTTAAGATTTTTAATTTTGTATATATTGGGGGGAAAACAAAGGAGGAAAATGGATATTGTAGGGAGATGGAATTTACATGATTGGTTATTTATTTACTATTGCATGACATCAAAAAGCTAAAAATATTATAGATTTAAAATTTGTGTGCTGATAGATTGTGAGGAAGTGGGAAGCAAAGGGAAGAAGTGGAAATTCGGAGGTAGAATTTAGATAAAACTTCTAAAAATGTGGAAATCTACCATACACATGATTCTCACCTATGTGATATTTGCCATCATGTGAAATTTGTTTTACGTCATAACATATTCCCATGTAGAATTTTGCACCCCTCCCCCCCCCCCTCCACACACACACTTGGGGAAAGAGGAGTGAACAGCAAATTTCTAAAAATGTGTCATTACTATTAGATTAATTTCAACACAATTATTCAAATTCATAAATAATTCATTTGAGATGCAATTTCCTGGCCCAGACATTTTCCACCCAGTGGTAAATTACATCAAAGTGTCTAGCAACCCTCCAATCCAATTCCTACCACCCGATAAAGTTTCTTCTTATCAGCTTCTATAAATTCTAATATCTGCATTTGGTCATTTGGTAAAATAATTGAAATTGAATTAATAAAGAATTAGAAAATTCAGCTTTAAGATATTGTAATAAATATTCAAAAGCACTCTAATGTGAAATTTGTAGAATTTACACACAGCAATCTTTACACAGTCCCGGCATGAAAAGTTATTCATTCCTCTCATTAAGTCCCCCATACTGCCATTTTGTTTCCTTGTGGGAAACAAATGGTGATTTGGCACAAATTCTGTGCACACTGCCGTTTTGATGCAAGAATTGTATTTTGATGTACAAGTGCATCCCCTGCCAGGCAGGTACCAGCCAGGAAGTGAAAGGTGGGTTCTGAGCATCTGGAAAATTCAAACAGTGCCTACTACAATTTTATATGCTACAGTTCTTTATGTAACAATTTTCTGCAACCCACCCTATTCCATACACTATGCCACTGTCTCCAAGAAGTATAGAAAATGCAGAATGGCTTTTTGTCAAATATATTTTTAAAGACATAAAAAAGTTTGAATTCTGAACAACAAAAAAAAGCAGTTTTTACAAGAACTTTAATATTTCATTAGAACAAAACTCAAGAATAAAACATACATTTTGATGAATTATATTGAAAAGAATCCTTTATTTATGGCAATTTAATTACTCTATGAATATTCCCATATTCTGTATAAAAAATTAACTCACTGCAAATATGTAATTGATTCTTATTGAAGCACAGTGAGACAAAAGCAAGCAAAACTTCCTGTGTATCCATTCCAATCTGACAATGAAATGAACACAATTTCTTGACAATGGCTTGATCAATTACATTTAACTTGCATTAGATCTAGTAACATACATTACATACATTAGATCTTAGTAAGACAAAGATAATAACATGATCCGATTTTTGAAATCCAATCTATAGCCTGGGTAATTAAAAGTCAATGTTCTAATGGAAACTAACTACATCTTCAATAATTGGCTAGGCATTGTCACAGTATATATAGTCATCTGTTGGTCCTCTTATCCTATCTGCTGTTGAGAGCAATAAATGAGCTTGAAGCTATCTCTGTTGTCGATGTAGGTATTAAGTGCTGC
This sequence comes from Maratus speciosus, assembly GCA_963932465.1. NCBI lineage: Eukaryota > Metazoa > Arthropoda > Arachnida > Araneae > Salticidae > Maratus > Maratus speciosus. The sequence continues at coordinate 235,428,786 of OZ010788.1, forward strand.
TAACTATTACAAGCCTACTCTTTGACGCCTTTTACTTAAGGTAAATTTCTTTAAAAAATTTTTGGTGGGCTCTTCCGTAACTGGGCTACCTACACAACAGTCTTCAGTAGCCAGGTATATATAGGCACTGGTTATTTATTCACAATGAGAGGAATAATTTAGCAGTAAAATTTATTTGTAGTATTTATTTTTCCACATTTTTATAACATTTTATTTTTTTAAATTTGGAGTTTCTCTTAAAAGTTACTTTAAGCTGTCATACAATAAGTTCTTCGAAGTTTATAGAGACAAGTTAACATGCTGCACGTCAGTAATGAATCCTTGATTAAGCCTAGTTTATGGAGGTTACTAGTAAGAAATTCTTCATAAATTAAAAAAAAAAAAAAAAAAAAAAAAAAAATTCTAAAAACTTAACAAAATAATTATAGTAAATTCTATTTGACAAGTTTAAGTTGCAACTTTAAATAGTAATTATAACATATCAAATAAATAGTTTTTAAAAGAAATTATTTGAATAAGTATCAAATCTAGTTTTGTTAACAATTATTATTTATAATATAAAATTATAATATAAAGATATAACTATTCTGATGAGGTTTTAAAAAATAAAGCGATGATATAAAATGTGCAAAATTCAGTAATTTGTGAAGCCTCTAATCTTAAGTTGTGTAGATTTTTAAAAGTGTACTGTACTAAAAAAACTCAACAATTTTTATGCATAAAGTGGTTAATATTTAGATTATTTTTTCAGTAGACTTATGGCAATATTTAATGCAGCATTTTTATTTTATTACTCTTTCAAAACTGATTTAAACCTCCTAATTCTGCCCACATTTGACATAATTATCAGAAATTTGTATGATCACTTTGCAACTTATATGCATGTCTGAACTATTGAATGCATGTCACATAGGTGTTTTACAAGTATCACACATAATGGATATATCATTTTAAAACCAAAAACAATTTTATTCATTGCACATGTTTAGATCAGTTAGAAATTATTAAACATAAGAAAAATTTAAAATTAGTATGGTTACACAAATTTCAAAGTCAATCAAATAAAATTCAGAGTAAACTCATTACAATGAATTTTGTAGGCATAAATGTAATGCATATTTACTCTCATAATAAAATTAATGCATTTAATATGCATAGGTTCATAAGATTTTATTTACTGTATAAAATGGAAGGGAGGGATTTACTGACACAAGTGATATGACAGAAAACACATTTATTTTTCAATAAAAAGATTAAACAAATTAGAAACTTTATGAAGAAAAGAGAAATAAAGATTACAGTATGCAATAAACTAAAAATAGTTATACATACCAGCTGGATATCCAACAAACACAACAACCTAAAAAATAAAAATAATATAGATACAAGTCAACAATACTAACTGGAATAAACCAATTTTAATCCTCATTAATACAAAATTCATTTGTTTATTGAGTACCAAACTTAATTTTAAAGGATTGACAACAAATGTTGTAAGTAGCACCAGCAGATTTTGGGTATTACAACAGCTAACGGCATATGAAAGCCCTGTCATTAGGCTGTAAGAATTAGTATATTTCATTTAGTTGAAGCGTAAACATCAGATGTATTTTATGCATTGAATGTCAAGTTTTGTGCGAGAAACGTTACATTTTTCTTTTATTTGAAGAAATCAGCAGCTGAAAGTCATTGTTTGTTGACCGAGAATTATAGTCCATCAATTTCAACATGTAAACACTGGTTACAATGATTCGGTTAGGTGACATGGTGTACCCTGGTCAATTGTAAAAGTTTGCAGATGCTGAATTGGAAGCATTACTGGATACAGATCAATATCAAACATTTAACAACCATCTCAAAATGTTTGAAATGAATGGGAGTGGTTCAAAAGCAAGGAAATTGGGTACTATACGAGTTGAAGCTAAGAGACATTGAAAGGTGTTTTTACACATGTGCACTGCAGCTTCAGTGGCAAAAAAGGAAAGATTTTTTGCATCGTATCATCACTAGGGATCCAAAATGGATACAATACGATAATCTCAATTGCAGAAAATTATGGTGCAATCCTAGCCAAACACCCACATTAACAGCAAAGCGAAATATCCATCGTTCGAAGGTGATGCTCTGTATTCGGTGTGTTCAGAAAGGGGCTGTCTATTCGGGTTGGTCAAACCATTATTGGGGATCATTAACAACAACAACTCGTGCAGCTGAAGTGCAAATTGAAGACAAAACGGTAACAATTGGCCGAATGTCTCAAGTACGGTGAAAGTAATACTAGAGATACATAGATGGGATGTGCTACCCCACCTGCTTTATTCCCCAGACTTTGCTCTTTCAGATAACCACTTGTTTCGATCCTTAAAGAATCATCTTTCTGGCCAGTAATTCAGTTCTTTTAAAGCTATCTAACAATGGCTCGATTCATGAATAGCCCCAACAGATTTGTTGTCCTTTGGCCAAAGAATCCATCTTTTACCAAAAAAACTGGAAAATGATATAGTTAATAATGGACAACACTTTGAATAACAGGTACTTACCACTTTGTTTTGTAATAAACATTCATTGTCATAAACAATACCCTTTAAAATTAAGTTTACTACCAATATAATTTCACTAATACTGAGAAGTAATTTTACTTAAACTTGCCTTCTAGAGGAAAAAAGTGAAAGAACTCTTTTTCTTTGGAAATGACAAAAATAAAAATTGATATTGAATATCAACTTTGTCTTGTTTTTGAAAGGAAACAAAAGAATAGATGCAAAACAAATAAATATAATTCATATAAAAAATATAAATCATAAGAATATTTCCATTTACTCTCATCAAAATCACCTAAATTTTCAATACTATTTGCATATTTAATGTTCCACTGCCTGTTGTGGCTTAGTTTTTTTTTCAGAGATTTTTAATGAAATATCATGCTTACACTGTTTCATTAAAAAATATTCCAGTTATCAGGAGCCTCAGTGTCAGCTCTGCAACTAATTGATTTTAATACACTTTGCGTAATATTAATCTTTCTACAAAAACACCATTTAAAGTTTTTAAATTACACAAGCATTTTAATTTTAATGCACTAAATATTAAACACAAGATATAAAAACTAGAAAGTTTACTTACTTCAGATGAAGGAGAAATAATACTTTCAGCTGTCAGTTCTTTTTCAGGAGGTGGTTGACATTTAATTGCAAGAGGAGCACTCTTAATGTTTCTCTGCATGGATAAAGTAAACTTAAGTGAATACAGAAATAAATAAGAACTGCAATAATGCATAAATAATATATATATGAATTCAGGCAAAAGCAACACATATAAAACCTATATTTTTGTTGAATACCAAGTGCAGTGCCAGAAAATAAAAGAAAAAGTAAGGAAGTAGACATTAATAAAAGAAAAAGCCCAAACAAATAACAGTTTAATTTATTATGAAACAAAGTTTGATTCTTTCAGAAGGTGAAGAATGTAAATATTCGACTGTCAAATCTAAAAAGAAACGCAAAACTGCACTTATATTTCCAGAAGTGTATTTAAAAGGGAATGCAAGTAGTATACATTGCACTGATCAAGAACGCTTGAACTGAACTCACATTTTCTGTTTTCACTGAATGACAGAAAAAGACAACACATTCAAATGATGGTTGCTTAATAAGAATTACTTTGCAGTTTTTATTACCATGGATGTTAGCAAGGGAGACAGAAAAGGAAGAAGGGGGCCGTGGCCAGAGATGGCAAAAGTTAATAGAGTATTATTTGTCCATAACACACAAGTTTTTTATAAAATTTTAGGTCTAAAAAGTAAGGTATGCAATATACATGGGATATTTCCGACGATTATGTGAAACCATACATGATTTGACTAAGTCACTAAAATACTAACTACCTCTGGCAAGAAGCTTTTTCAGTTTTCCTTGTTCTATAATCATTTGCTAGTCTCGACATTGACAAAATGTAAAATTTTCAAGCTGTAGCTGTGTTGTCATTTGTTTTAGCATAATGTAAAAGATGCAGTTATGTATGCCTGAAATTATGCATCTCCAAGCCAGTTTTTTAAATTTTTTACAACTAGCTGATATATTAATTAAAAACCCTAATTTTTCACAAAATAGTGCAAAGTTGCCGATGTTAGCACCTTCAGGAGCTTACTGTGAAATTTCAAGCAGAAAGAATAGAAGTGTGGAAATATGTTCCTTTTTCTTTTCTTTTCTTTTTTTTTTTTTTTTTTTTTTTTTTTTTTTTTTTTTGGGGGGGGGGGGGGGGGGTATTTTGAAACTAACATTTGTTTTCCAGATTAAAAAACAATACTTATTACAGGTACTTTCCAAATCACAACAGTCTTTTGTATAAAAAAAAATAATATTTACAATTTCAAAAAAAATGCTGATTTTTTGTTTATTATGCAGTTTTAAACTGCCAAATTCGATTTCAATATTGAAAAAACTTTTTTATTCCAAGTACATTCCCACATGTAACAATTAAAAAATTATATTTACAGGAAAAAAAATTCTGATTTCATGTTTTCTGTTTATCTGCAAATTTAAAATTTTGCCTTTGTTTTCCAGATCGAAATTAAACACACTTATTTGTGGCACCTTTCAGTTTTAATGATATCCTTGGTTAAAAAAAATATTTTTACTATTTCAAAAAAATTGTTTTCTCAAAATCATTTCACGAGTCTGCCAGACCTTTTTTTTTCAGTACCTTCCAGATTTCCTTTCGTGTTTTAAGCACTGGTAATTTTTTTTTCAATGCGTCAATACAATGGGAGATAGATATTAATTCTTCTTATAAAAGAGAAACGGGAATGGTGGCATTTTTTACTTAGGTTTCTCCAGAAACTGTTGGTCAGAACTAGGGTGTAAAAAATAAAACAAATCGGATTTTTTAAATTTAAATCAGATTTTTATGATTTTTTTCCCAGCGTTCAAATACTGAATAGCTACCAAGAGTTTTAGGTTTTCAAAACAATTAAACCACTAACTGCTAAATATAATCTATGTTTTTACACTTTAATTAATAAAATTATAATTATTAGTTTGTAATTACAGAAATTATAGATCTCCAAATTAGTAGTTTCATTAGTTAGTATCATACAATAATGCTATATACATTAATATTGTAATAATTATGTAAAACTTTATTAAATACTAGAGATATTTAACATTCATTACAATTATTACTAACTGTATTTAATACTAAATTGTTAATACTACGTAAAATTAGTAATTATTAAATAATTAACTGCCTAATTAGGAACATATTATACATTTTAATGCTTTACTTACTAAAATGATAATAATGTGGTATTAATTTTAGAAAGAAAAGGTGGCAGGATGCTAGTTCCAAAAAAGGGCACTATTTCATGAGGAAATGAATTAGTGATATATTAGTAACGATATAAGGAAAAAAAAAAAAGTATATATATTTCTTAGTATGATAAACAAAGTGTCATTAATTTTAATAATTTAATGAATTATAAAGTGAAAAATAGAATTAAATAACATGTTTTAAGTCAGGCTGCATTTTGCCAATTTCAAAAGGGTTGGGGTGTGGCACTCTTTAAAAACAAGTGGGTAAGTGTGATCACAGATCGCACAGAGGGTTTCGTTTAATATTCCTTTAAAACACTTTATCCTTTTGCGAAATCTGTTAGTTCCACATTTCGCAACCAGGGTGAGCACTCTATTCTACACAAACCTCTATCCAAAGGAAACTCCGTTTTACAACCTATCCGTAGGTATATTAGTCGAGGGGATCGGGTCTATAGCACCCGAGATAGGTAGGCGCCCCAGGAAATTGCACAGAACATTCTTTTATAAGTTTTTTATTATGTGTTATGAACTATGTCAAAGTTTCCAGCAGATCGACTTGTTAGATTTCATAATTTTAACAAAATTGCGTTATGTTAGTTGCAAATTCCACCACCAGGGAGCGCACACTATTCATAACAAAAGTGTATCAGATCGAAACTCTGTTAAACAACCTATCAGTGGATGTGTTACTCGAGTTGGTGGCGGCCTTAAGCGAGAAATTAAGAAATTTGCTGAAAGTACTATTCGGAAATAGTGGTAACTAAAATTTTGACATTTTTATATTTCATAAGCAGCACGTGTCTGAGTATATCATAGAGCTCAAAAAACGACATCTAAAAAGGTCGTAAACGCTAATTTTTAAAAAAGAAATCCAGCGCCCCTCCCCCGCCCTCCCTTCACAGGAAATTGCATGCACCATTATTTTATAAGCTTTTTATTATGTGTCATGAAGTATCTTAAAGTTGCAAACGGATCGCCTTGTTATATTTCCTAATTTTAACAAAATCGCGTTACGTTAGTTCTGCATTCCACCACCAGGGAGCGCACTCTATTCTTAACAAAAGCATATCTGAACGAAACTCCTTTGCGCAATCTCTCCGTAGATACATGGTCGGGAGGGTGGCAGTGCAGTCTTAACCAACAATTTAAAACATTTTCTGCGATAACAAACGCTAAGATTTAATAAATAAATCTAGTCCCCCCTCCACTCCTCGAAATATCACACTCCATTCTTTTTTACACTTTTTCTTATGTGTTATAAAGTATCTTAAAGTTTCGAACACATCGAGTGGCGGTCTTAAACAATAATTTAAGATATTTCCTGAAATTGCTATTCGGAAATAGTGGGATGAACACTTATAAACCTATAAACTTTTTCATATTGAATAATTAATACTTATCTCATAGCGCGCCGTCGAAACACCCCACGCAAATTGTTAGATTTCCTAATTTAAATGAAATCTCCGTTAAAAAAGCACGTGCCTCCATCTTAATCTGGCATTTGATGGAAATAAAAGGAATTAATAAAATAATAATATCTCAGCTCGTAATGAAGCAATCTCTTTGAACCGAGTATGTATGAAATCTGAGAGAAATTTCCAGCCCGGATGTCAAAAAATTTAATCGAAAAATTTAATATTTAAAAAGTTTAAATTTCGTATTACACTTTCCTCCCCTTAAATTTCTCCCGTGCCGATATGTCAAGAGATGACGACAGCTGCCTTCCGGTGAATGGAAATCTGTTTTCATTGTCTTTAAAAACACAAATTAAATTTTTATCGATCGATTTTTAGTGGATTTTTTGCGTTCTATCCTACGCAGAAATTTGAAATTTATATCAAAATAAAGTAGAATTTTTTCCGCGTATTTCTACACCTGTTACGAATTTGTACGACCGATATTTCGGCAGATCCGATTTTGCTTTTTAAAGGTCCACTTCATTTATTGCTTAAAGTACACCGTGGTAACCCTGCACCGGCTGATTTGACGGAGCATCCGCCGAATTTACTGGCAACCCTTAGGAGAAACTGGGGAGGATTTCGATAACGTGCATTTGCACCTGCATTCAAAAGGTTGATTGGTTAATTTTAGAATTTAATTAACCCGTAATTAGGTTAATTACCAACTTTTTCAAAATTTTATGATTTGTTGTTTGATGTGAGGTGTTCAGCTATAAGTACCCAAAAATTCAAGTCTCTAACATGTATAGTTTCTGAGAACGGGCTCTGTGGCAGACGGACAGACAGACAAAGGAGTGAGACGAATAGGGTTTTGTCAGATGAACGAAACCCTAAAAATGGCCTAGAAGAAACAATTACAGAATTAATAAAAACTTCAAATAAGTAATTTCATTAGCTGGTAACACACATAACAAAACTAACAAATATTATTTGCAGCTCGTTTTGCTTTTGTACTTAGAAAAATTACTGTTAATCACTTAAATATAAACTTACACACATGTATGTGTATGCTAACCAAAAAAATTATAAAAATGAGAAGATGGATTGAAAAAAATGGGAAAAAATGAGAAATGGATTATGAGAAGACCAATGGGCTAAGTCGCATATTAGAGAAAATTTGATTAGTGGGTTATTTTTGGGTCACTGTGGGTCAAGGAATGTTTATCTAGAAAATGGCTAACAATTTTGACGAAATTTTGTATATTATCGTTTTCGGGCGTGAGAATACGATTGAGTTTGGTTGCATGTTCAAGAAAATTTAATTAGTGGTTCATTTGGGGTCACAATGGGTCAGGGTCAAGCTAATTGAATCTAAAAAAAGTTTTGACAAAGTTCTGTAATATACCGTTTCTGGGCATGAGATGACCATTGGGCTAAGTCACATGTTCAAGAAAAATCGATTAGTGGGTCATTTTTGGGTCGCTGTGGGCCAAGCTATTTGTATCTATAAAAATGACTCAAACGATTTTGTCAAAAATTTGTATTATGCAATTTCTGGGCATGAGAAGACCATTGGGCTAAGTCACATGCTCGAGAAAATTTAATTAATGGGTCATTTTTGAGTCACTGTGGGTCAAGCTAAGTATCTAAAATAAAGGCTCAAAATATTACGGCAAAATTTTGTATTATATCGTTTCTGAACATGAGAATACCATTGAGCTAAGCCACATGTTCGGGGAAAATTCGATTAGCGGGCCATTTTTGGGTCACTGTGGGTCAAGCTAATTGTATCTTTAAAAAAAAAGACAAACGATTTTGACAAAATTTTGTATTATCCTGTTTCCGGACACGAGAAGATCATTGGGTTAGGTCACATGTTCAAGAAAATTCGATTAATCTCGACACTGTGGGTCAAGTTAATTTTATCTAGAAAATAGCTTTAATGATTTTGATTAAATTTTGTTTTCTATCGTTTTTAGGTTCGAGAAGACCATTGGTTTAGGTCGCATGCTCAAGAAAATTCGATTAATCAGTCATTTTGGGTCACTATGGGTCAAGGTTTAGCTAATTTTATCTAAAAAAGGGCTCAAACTCTTTTGAGAAAATTTCTTATTACACCGTTTCCTAGCACGAGAGGACCATTGGGATAGGTCAGATGTTTGATAAATTCAAATTAGTAGGTCCTTTTTGGGTTACCGTGGGTCAAGCTAATTTTATCTATAAAATGACTTTAGCGATTTTGACTAAATTTTGTATTCTATTGTTTTTGGGTTTGAGAAGAGCCTTGGTTAGGCCGTGTGTTCGAAAAATTTCGGTTAGTGGGTCCCAATGGCTTGGGATCATGCCAATTTTATCTAAACAGCAAGAATTATACAGTGAGAATGAATTATCGAATTGAACACAAGGCTAATTTTGACCAAGCTTAGCTTGGTCATGCCCGCTAGTCAAGGTCTAACTGAATCTGATGCTTTGTGAAATTTTGTGCATTAGTTCTTGAGATAGAGCGCCCACAAAATTTTTGTCACATACAGACTCACAGATAGACATTTTCTAAAAACCATCAAATCGTGTTCAGGGTTCTAAACCGTATAAATCCGTTGAAAACCGGAAGTGGAACATTTTCACGAATCCAATACTTTCTTCTTGTAAAGATAGAAGAAAGTAAAAATACAATTAAATAACAACATGTTTTAATAATATCCTGTTTTTTCTAAAGAAATAAAGTTTTATTATTTTTGCAAGATCTTGGGCACATGAGTTGAGAAATACTGTTGAATGGGGAAGTTTTTTACAAGAAATCTCTGACTACAACTACAGGTCAATTTCACTAGTTTTTAACAAGGCAGGTTGCCCTTAAAAAAATGGCCTAGGAGAAACAGTAACAAATTACAGAATTAATAAAAGCTGCAAATAAGTAATTTCATTAGTTAGTAGCACAAATAACAATACTAACAAACGTCATTTGCAGCCTGTTTTGCATTTGCATTTAGAAAAATTATTGTTAATCACCAAAATCTAAACTTACACACATGTATGTATATGCTAACCAAAAAAATTATTAAAATGAGTTAAAGCCATTCATACACACATACATAATAAATGTAAGGAGAGCCAGTTAGATCTGAAATCCTCAAAATATTTATATAACAGCCTTATTACCTGTCAGTGGGGATAATTAGTTTTCAATGGTTAATTTTTTTTTTCTTTTTAAGAAAAGTTTTGCTGCCTTTTCAATCCCTAATTAGTTTATTTAGTATATATGAGTTACAAAGTAAAAAAAAAAAAAAACATTTATTCAACCTATACCGAAGAAGGTCTTGCTGTGCTTAACATTTTTATGCCAATTAGTTCTTTTTCTCTTATGCATTCATTTACAATTTAGCTGTTGAGCAGATGCTACTCTTTCATTCTTCTTTGACTCGAGATTGCTATTAATTTAATATTACAAAAGTAGAACAAGAAACTGAGGCACTGACTATTTATTCTTTTACTTGCAGAAATGTATTACACTTGCTACGTTTATTATTATTTTATATAAAATAATGCATAAATTGATTACCTAAAGAAAATTATGACATTGCAAATTATATTAAATATCATTTTTAAATGAAACTGTTTTATGTTGGATAAAAACAATGTTTTTTACAAATTTAACTGTTTTTAAGTTTTTACAATACTCAGTAATTAAGCTTAGAAACAATTATTTAAAGCTCTTTTTTTGTTTATTCATAAGTCAAAATACCTGTAGAAACTTTCAAATTATGTTCATCTTAGATTTTAATACTTTTTTTGACATTTTAAACATTTAGAAAATTGATTTTAATGATTAAAAAAAAAAAAAAAAAAAAAAAAAAAAAATCAGTTGATTTAAATCAACTGATTAAAATCGCTGACACCCTAGTCAGAACTGAAAGCTTAATATATCTAAATAACAGAAATTAAAACTGCTTTTGCTGTAACGGGAGCCTTGAAATGTTTTTAGTCTAATAAATATAAACTCACACAAATTCAAAGTTTGTATGCAAAAACAGACTGGAGTGTGTGTAGCACACCCGGTGTATGTTGCCGAAGGACGTGGAGCCCCAACTCCATGTTTTTTTTTTAGACTGATTTTCGTTTGAAAATATAAAATCATACAAATTTGAAGTTTGTTTGCAAACACAGATGATGCACAACATGCCTGGTGGCAAAGGCAGTGGGCCCAACAACTCTAGGCTTGTTCGGGTAGATTATTGTTTAAAAATCAAATTTCAGGATGCACTGTATACTGCCGGAGGCAGCAGGGACAACAGCATTAGATTCATTTGGAAGATTTTTCAATTAACAATATAAAATAAAAGCAGACTGGAGTGTGGCATAGCAGTTCCAGTGCATGAGCCGAAGGTAGTGAAGTCTCCATCTCCACATTCATATGTATGAAATTTCGTTTAAAAACATACTATCATACAAATTTGAATGAAGATTTTCGTTTTAAAATATACAATCATTCAACACTAATTTTAGGTATATTTAAGGTTATCACAGGCCCTGGCAATGCCAGTGGCTCAGTCAGTTTTAAATAAATTTTGATTACCTTTGATAATTTTATAAAAACAATAATCTCTTTTTTCCAGGTAGTTTAAAATAATTTTAAACACTTTCAGGAAAATTATGATTGCGAATCAAAGTTTACTGTAATAAGGGATCAACTCAGCTCAAAACTTCCCTGAAAATACTTGGTCCTTCCCTGTTTTTTATTCTGCCAACATCCATGACTCTTATTCAAGAAGTTTTTAACTGTAGTATCCAGTGGTGTCTGAACGCAATTATATTTGTATGCTTGAAATGTACATGTCAAAATGAAAAATAGATTTCTATCTCATAAAAATATTGAATATGCATTTATTCATCATGTTTCGCTCTTTTACACAACCTATTATTATAAACTTTTTATCATTAATTCCTAAAAATATTAATTTTCATAAATATGATATTATAAACACAATAAATACCACTGAAGGGAACTTTCTGATTTAAATAAGATTTGTTTTCTTAATTATTCTGGGTTAACACCTGAATATATTGACAGTTAAAAATAATTATGTACAAAGAGATAAATTTACGTATTTGCATTTAAATATGCAATAGAAAAATGAAATATAATATACCAAATATTTGGTGGCTTTTTAATCTTAACATGTAACTAATTCAATGCAGACAAATCTTGTGCCAAGGGGAAATCTATTGATTCATAACTTGTCTGATTGACTACCCTGATTGTTCATCTACCAATTACCGTTGGACTCAGATATCTTGGCATTTCAAGCGGAGAGACTCGGACGATTCTATTCTGGATAATCGGTAAAAGGTTGTAACGTTCAAGGGAGAATGGCATCCATAATTGACGCGTTAGCCTACATAGTGACAATGATAAGCAGAAATGTATTTTGTAAAAAAAATATTATTTATAAATGTATTGTCTATCTGTGGTCGTTCCTAACAGCAATACTTTTATTAATAATTAGGGTATTTAAAAACTTAAGCGATGATTCTGATAGTAAAAATGATGATACTAGTGATTGGAATGAACTGTAAAAGCACATAGCCAATAACCATATTTTCAACAATGGCAATTCTTTATATATAAAAATTAATGCAGACGATTTCATAATGTTTCAATGTGAATTTATTAATAATTTTATAATTAAAAAGGTGTGTTTGAATTTTTAAAAATGCCTAGATTATGCTTGGATGTATTCGTTGTGTATATATACAGTGTTGGGTATGAACGCGCTCATTGAACAAAAACTCGTGAGCTTAGTTCATATTCTGTGAACTTTGAGTTGAACTTGACTCACTTTTTGATAAACGAACGTGAACTGAACGAAAGCTCAAAAAATCCGTGAGTTTGAACGAAATTTACAACTCAAACTCAATTTTTTTCATAACTTATTTTTTAAATTTTCCAGCCGTTAAGAACACGTTTTTCCCACTCAAATGCACTTTAGAGGCCTAAATGGACTCGGGACGGGTCGAGTCTAATCATCAGTTTTTCTGGGTCATGCCCGGGCCTTACTTTCTCTGGAGACTCGGGTCGGGCCGAACTGGACTTATTTCTGGGTCTGTGCTTTATTCTTTCTAGAAGTCTGCAACGACAGAAATTTTCTGGCCCGGTCGCCCCTGCTTGTATGAAAATTATTGCCCCGTTTCAGTCTGACTCATGCAAAAATCTATTTAAGGAACAACCTACCTTGTGTCAACAATTTTTTCCAAAAAAATATATTTTTTAAATTACCATTATTCTATAATTAAAATTATCTTTAAAGAATAGTAGTACATATACATTTCTAGGGTGTGTGTGTGTGTGGGGGGGGGGGGTTGGATACAGTACTGTAAAACCTGTTATAAGAATCTGTGGGTGATGAGATCCTGTTTTAAACGGAAAATTTTCTTGATCGGTGGATCTGGATCTTCAAAATGGATATAATAATCCGTTTGAAAATAAATACAGTAGAACCTCTTTTATCCGAAACTCTTGGTTAACCGAAATCCATTTTGCGTGCAAGCGGTCCTTTCCGAACTATGAGTACATATAAATATTTTCGATCCCCTTTCTTAGAGCTCCTTTGAATTTAACTTGAGCTCCCGTGAGCTGCGGAGTGGAATGAAGAAAATGAACAAATTAGCAATTCCGAAGCTTTTGAAAGTTTTGCAAAAGGTTTGGCATGGCTGGAGCATCAGAAAGGCTGTGATGCTGGTGAACTAATACTATTATAAAACTTCGTGATCGAGCTGCAAAGCAAAGGCAATCGACACTACGACAAACAAAACATTTTTTCAAACCTTGTTATCTATGTGAAAGGTACTTAACTTCAAAATTAAAATTCAGGTAATTTATTCCTGTTTCCATTTTGTTATTATTATTTTTTTTTATTAAGTGCTTGTTACCATAATAAGAAATATTTCATATATTTCTCCTCAATCTTAAAATTGAAGCATCCTCGATTATCCGAAACTTTCGATTTTCTGAAAGATGGTGGGTCTCAATTATTTCGGATAATCGAAGTTCTACTGTAATACATTTGTAAGAGACAATAGACCTGGTAAAAAAGGAACTTAACTATAACGATTTTTTCTCTCTCCTATGTGATTCAGTCTTAGAAGGTTTTTCGATATAGAATTTTTCAGATTTTTAAGTCTTCAAGCAGTGTAAATGGATTAATGGTAATAATAATTCAGACATTTATATACAAATAGAGGTTCATTAAAAAATCAATATAGCTTGCAATAGGATATATAGAAAGAAAGAAACAGTATTTTGGAGCAGGAGGTCCCTGTACTATGCAGTCTATGGTAGAGGTCTGCACGGGCAGAAATTTCAAAGCCCGCACCCTGCCCGATCTATGGAAGAAAAATTCGGCCCGGCCCGGTATAAACATTAAAAGTTCAGCCCGAGCCCGCCTGAACTGTACCGGGCCATACAAAAAAATATTGGCCCGGCCCATAGAGAAAAAGTTATTCGCCCGACCCAGCCAGGTATAACAGCTAAAAGTTCGGCCCGAGACTGGCCCGGCCCGAATGAATTTCTACAAAATATTGATTTTTACGTCGATTTGGTTAAAAATTTGTCTTGTACGAGGAATTCTGACCAAATATGCTTATCTTTGCTTTTTATTGTCATGTTTGTAGATTAAATTTTTATAGAAGTTATTGCGATATTCATTTTTTTAATGAATCGCTATTTGTTGTATGTGAATGTTTCAGTTATAATTAATATAGTTAATCCCATAGGCAAGTAGTATATTATACATCCCATACATATCCTATAGTAAGTTGTATGGACCCATGGTGTTCGCCCCCCGCCCATTAATTTTTTCAGGTGGGCTGTATTTTTTGGCGTCAACCAATCAACCAAACTCCTGGAAAAAAATCTCAAATTTTGGAATTTATGATAATTTATAGAATTTTTTAACATACGTAATTTTCCATAGAAAATTTTCTTCCTCTAAGTTCGTTGTTTCCTTTTATTCTTTATAAAAGACTTAAACAACCTAAGAAAACTTTTAGCATAATGTATGGGTAAAACAAAGCACTTCTCCAGGGTTGTTTCTTTTTATCTTTCTTTCTTTCTTCTTTGGACAGTGAACATAGTTTCTGGGAAAAATTACCTTTTCTGATTCTGACGTCCTAGACAGGAACAGGGCAATAAATTAACACTTTTAACGCAGACGACGTGTCCGATACTATCGTATTACAAAACCGTAGATAAGATGAGTTGTCATTTCCCAAACCACGGCCAAACATACAAAGAACGGACCTTCCGGCCTTGGATAAAAATGTTCCAATTTAGGAGCTTTGAAGAACTCAGGAGGCGGAGGGGGGAGTAGAGGGGTTTTATAAAGTTTTGGTGCAGAGAATGACCAAAGCAAAAGAATCACTAGTGTCTTTGAAAAATTATATACTGCTTGCTGTATTAAAATATATTTTGTTTCTATTAATTACAGAAAAATAATTTTATTCTCTTTTTTAAATTACAATTATTTCTAAATGAATTCTGTGTATGCAGTTGTTTAAATATTCATCAATATTATTATTCTATATTACGATTGCTTGCAGACATAAGAATCTTTAAAATATTGTATTTCAAATTATTGTTTAAAAATATATGCAGTATTCTTTCAAAAGAATATCAGTTGTAGAATCAAATTGATTAATAATGTCGGCTTTTTATTTTATTTGAATTTATTTTGTAGAAATTGAGTGGGGTCTAATTTCGTTGTTTTCTTTTACAAGGGTAGGTGATTAATTGGCAAAACAAAACAGGCTGGGTTGGTACCGGGCTCACCTTTTAGTTTTTATTCCTGGTAGGACTTTGGAGCAGATATTAATTAATATATTCCTCCTATAACAGGAGGACTTGTGCAGACATCTAAGGACGGCTCCTAGAGACAGGGACGTAGCTACAAAAAGTTTTTCGGGGGGGGGGGGGGGGGGGGAGTAAAAAATTTTCCCAACTTATAATTAAAAAATTTGCCAACGTGAAACAAATTGCTCTAATTTCCAACTAAAAGGATATGTTCAATGTGTGTTTAATGATAATAATACTTATCAAATTTCCCAAATTCACATATATTTGGGGGGGAGGCTCCCCCTCCCTCATAACCCCCCATTGCGACGCCTCTGCCTAGAGACCCCAGGTCCGAAGAATTTGAGATCTTGCTGACAAATACACTTTAAACAAATAAGCATAAGATTATTATTATTTTTTTTTATAAACACTCTTTTATAAGCATTTAATGTTCATCTTGAAAATTCAGCCCTACCTTTTGACAGCAATTCATGTTTTTCCCCAAAAATTTTTGTTATAATACATTAATTTGGCGTGGCCAATGAACTCAATTATGAAAAATTCATGCTTTTTTTACATGCTTGGTAGAAAGCGCAAGCAAGGGAAGTTATTGAAAATATATATAATTTTTCTTCTGATTTTTAAGGTTGTTTTTAAATCCAAAAGGAGCTAACTTTCTGTGACATTTCTGAATACATTTTTGTTCGTAAATGCATGAAATTGGCTAATGTTCTTGTTCAGAAATTATGTAATCGAATGGCATTTTCCATTTTTTTGTAAAGTCAGAATATCTGCCACAAAATAATGTCAAAGTGGGAGTTTTGAACCAAATTCCCGAGGCAGCAGCGAATGAAAGGGGGATAACTTGTCACGTGACAAGAATCACTTATAACCCATTTATGAAAAAATGAAAAACCCTATTCGATTCGAAATCGCTTCAGTAGTCAGACTTGCCAATTTTATGCTATTACTTTTAAAAATTAGTAACAGAATGTGTCAGAAAGTTTCGTGCTGTTGAACAGGGAATTTGAGAACGAGTTAAGATAGAACAATAAGAAATAAACAAAATAAACATTATTTAAACTATCTTTTTAGGATCTCTAAATTGATTTTTCAATGTACAATCAGAAAATTAATAATGGTAAACTGTTTATTAATAAAATTGTATTATTATATCACACACTGCAATTTATAATAGTTTTTATGTTACTTTTAAGCCTTTAAAATGTTTCATTGTTGCATATTGACAGCCATTTGGCATATTTCAGCTAACTTTTATTTGCGCATAATTAAATTCATTATTGTTTCAACTCATATAGAATGGATCTGTAGACAATTTTTATTTTGGCCCGGTAAAAAAGTTCAAAGTTTGGCCAGAATTGCTCCGAGCACAACTCGGCAAGTTAAAATTGTCTTGTACGAGAAGTCCTAACTAAAAATACTTATTTTATCTTTTTACATCATTTTATATTCTTCATTTTAAAAAAAGTTCTCTGAGCTGTGCTATTTATTTTTTAAATGCATCTGATTATATTTAAATATCACAGTTACCATTAATATCTTTAATCCACATTCTATGGCTTGGAGGTTTAAAAAAATAAAAAATTCTATACAATAAAATGTTCTAAGGCGGAATTGCATAGAAAAGAAAAAAATTCGTTACCAGCTGGTTCCCCTATGAGCAAGTTCATCGTCTGTTGTAAATACATTATATTCTTTTTGTAAGTATACTTGTGACCTCATTTTAAATAGATCAAAATTATTGTTTTATTTTGTTAAACACGAGATTCCGTCATAGGCAGGTTCTTTTTCTCAGGTTTTACCACGTTTTAATTTTATTGCCTAGAAATGCATCTACCCATCTTAATAAATAAATATATATATCAATTTTAATTGTGGAATAATAGCGATTTAAAAATACATGCATTTTTTGAAAAAAAAAAAAAAAAAAATGGGCCGGGCCAAATTTTACTGATATTTTTACTGGACAGGCCAGAGCCGTGCCAGTTCAATGATTTTCATATGAGCTGGGACTGAAAATTTCCGCCTGTTAAAACCTCAAGATGAATGCAGTCCAGCCCCGACGTGGGCCGTAAAATGAACCTAGTGTGGGCCCATCTGGGTCTGAACCTCTAGAAAAAAGTAATCACTAAACCAAGCTCGGACCAAGTGTCAGAAAGGAAAATTGGGCCAGGCCCATGAAGACCTTGCAACGAATAACCAAAAGGTTAGTTCACAAAATAAGTTCTAATTTAAAAAAGTTTTTAGTGAACTTTGTTTATTTTCATAGATGAGTTTGAGTTGAACGAGTTCGTTTCAAAAATTTTGAATTTGAACTTGACTCATTTTTGAGAAATTGAACTTGAGTTTGAATTAGTTCGTTTTTTTTGTGAGCGTGCCCAACACTGTATATCTACAATATATATCTCTTTTGTTTTCTAAATACATTTAAAATATTAGACCTTTATATAAATTAATAATAAATAAACCTTTATATAAATTAATTTTTGACAATAAGGCCATAGCCAGAAGGGGGGAAGGGGTGATTTGGTTGACTTTTCTGAAAATTGAATGCAAGAGGTTCCAAAAATTAAAAAAATTTGGTCATCAGTCCGAAAATTCTGAATTAAAAAAATATCGCAATTTTTGGCAAATGATCGCCAAAAAAAAAGTCAATTTTGTCAAAGGGTTGAGGAAAAAACCCGAATTTTGTCAATGGGCCGAGGATAAAATGAAAATTTTGTCAAAGGATCGTGAAAAAAAAATCAAATTTCATCAAATGATCGTGGGTGAAACCAGTGGCGCAGCCAGAATTCGGCTCTAAAGGGGGTTTTGAGTTTCTGATAAACGGTCTTCGCCGATTATTTGAATCACTGGTTAATGTAATCAGTCTTTTTAATGAATCAAATCACAATGTTTTTTTTCTGTAGTTATTTTGGCTATGTTTCATTAATACAGCGTTGTGTTTACAATACAGTAAATTCTGTCTAAGGCGGAGTATATATAAGCCGGAAATCTGTCTACCGTGGAAAATTTTTCAAGTCCCGCCGAACCCATAGAAAATTACATTAATGGACCACACAACCTGAGGTTGAGGCTAAAATTCGTCTGCTGTCGGTATTTACTGGCGGTGTTTAGCATAGCAGTCTATGGAGTGTGAGTTATTAATGCTTGTTTGTTAAAAATACCGCAAAACAATTATTTGATCCAGCAGCATATACTTAATATATTGTAATCTAAATTCGAAATGTTGTTCTGTATGCGAGAAAATTCCCTAAGTTTGTAAATTTTCAGTTAAAATGTATGCACTCAACCTGGGTCAAGGCTAAAGTCTTCTGCTAGCGGTGTTTGCGCCTGCGCATACTGGTATTCTGACGGTGCAGTAACTAGAATAACAGATCATCATACCGCCAGCTCTGGCGTCTGACATTACCTGAGTAGAGTCCATTCATGCTGCATAAGGCGGAATCTGTCTAACGGGGAAACAAAAAGGATTTTCAGATCCCACGGAAACCAAAATTTTGCATAAGGTGGAAAAAAAGGATAATTTAAAAATGAAAGGCATTTTGTTTATTAAACTTTAAAACTGATAAGTTAAATACTGTATGTTGTTCATGTTAGTTAAAGTCCATAACACTTTGAAAAAGTTTATTCAAAAGAACAGAAACTGATTAAATTTTAAGGAAAGTATTCTTATGCCATTTTTTCATATGCAAATTTGCATTTAAAAGTTAACATTTCTAGTAGAATGAACATTTATCAAAATATATATTTTCGACAGTACAATATATTATACTTTAAGGTTGTACTCAAATTCAAAGTTATAGCGTTCTGTCTCATTCTCGAAGTTTAATTTTTTATTTTATTTTTTTTGTGTGTGTGTAAACTTTCAATTTGTATGTATCACAGCAGTACAAAGAAATTGAATAGCATTCATTTCTCATTTATCTATAAAGACAAAAGATCTTTCCAAATTTCAGTTTTCAACCGATTTTCATGTCAGGAAAATCAATAAAAGATCATCATCGAGGTTTGTTTTTTTTGGGGGGAAGGGGGGGCTTTTTGCATAAGTCGAAATATTGTCTACCATAGAAAATTATCAGTCCCGATCGATTCCGCCTTAGACAGAGTTTACTGTATTAGAGTTAGAAAGCATAAAATGCACCAATGAAATAACACAAATCTAGGTTACATTTATAAAAAGTGTTTAAAAATGATGAGGAAAAATGATGAGGCAAACTTTAAAAGATGGATGAGCATAGTCCAGCAAATATTTTTTGCATAGAAAATAATAGGGTTCCAATTCACTTGTTCAATCCAAAATACAACGGGTTTCATTCCAAGACAATCTCGAATTCTTGTTCTTAACTTTAATAATAATAATGAAGTCATTTTAACAAAATTTTCAATAGACTTTTTGTCAAAGGTAACAACATCACGAGAATTGGTGGAATTTATCATCATCCATGTCCAATTAGTGCTCAATTAGGTAATCCATATTTTGGAATGTAGTTGATGTTAAACATGGTATTGTTGTCTTAATTACTGTGCACTTCCAGTACTTTACATGACATCGAATTTGTCATTAAGTAATGTAAATCTGTTGAAAATTCCGTTAAAATATTTTTATTTATTGTTAAAAATCGCTAAAAATATCCGGGTTCAAACTGAAGCCGTATCTGTACTAATATTATAAAGAAATAATGTTTGTTTTTTTGTAGGGGTTAATTCTGGAACTACCGAGCAGGTTTAAAAAGATAATCGGCCGTGTGCGAATTTTACTTGAATACAAAGGGTTACATACAAAATATCTGAACTGCTCGAAGGCAATATACTCGCGTACGTCTAACAATACCACATGCCAAAATTTAATTCTATTGGAATGAAGAACGGATGAATATTTCTCACTCTAAAACAAAGACCTTGTACAAAGTTTAAACTTGGCAGAGAACCAACCACGCTTCGGAAAGTGGTCGCAAAGATTCTCACCAAAAGTCACTTGTCAATCATATTTCACATAATAGTAGACAATTATAAAGAAATTAAAAAAACATACACTTAACAAAGTGACATTTTCAGATTCATTTTTAAAAATAAAAGCATATGCAGGCATGATTATTCAAGTGATTTCTAATCGAAAAGTTTTTTCATCATAAATTAATTTGTTAGTGAATTATGAGCGACTGTTGTCTCAAAATTACTAACTTTTAATGTCTTGGAATTATTTTATGAATTATTTTTTTAACATTTGTCTTCAATAATTGAATTCAGTTGGAATGAAAAATGTTGCTTATCACCATAATTCACATTACCTAAAACAAAGACCTTGTGCAAAATTTAAACTTGGTATTGTGGCAAGCGTGATTCGAAAGGAGGTCTCAAAGTAGCAACAATAACCGATGAAAATCTTATAGAATTCAGACACCAAGGGCTATTTTTTTAAACTATAAAACAACTCTACGAGAAAAAAAAACCCCCAAGAAAATGTCTTCTTAAAAATGCTTTTACCTGTAATAATCAAAATGTTTTAGCGAAAATTCCATTTAAAAATATATAATCATATAAAATCGGTTTAAAGATATAAAATCATGCAAATTTGAGGTAATTATCATGGGCCCGGGCAACGACGGATGGATCAGCTAGTATAATTTTGATGATATGCAGGTAGAATTCTTTAAAATGTAATAAGTGTAAATCAATGTTTAATGCATGATTAGCATAACATAGTGTAAAATTATAGATATTTTATAAAGTCTAAGAAAATGTCTTACATTTAACCTTACATAACACCATACTCACGGACATGTATCTATAAGTCAATGAAATTACAATCAATGCTTCTTTCCTTACGAGGCACACATGTAGCAGTGCTTCCAGCAAGCACTCGTTGCTACTACCAACTATTGAAATATATTCTTTAAATTTGTGTACAGACCCCTATGGGACAAATGGTTTGAAAGAAACACCGATTGCGATAATTTGTTCAATCAGAATCGAAAACAGCTTTTTATAACTTAAAAGTGCTATTTTTTTAAATTCTTATTTTTACAAAGATTTGTACTTGGTTACGTAGAAAGCTTGGTCTTAGATATAATTGAGAGCAAAAATCGTAAAACAGGGCGTTTGAAAAAACTGACAGTGATCTACAAAGTGTATGTTTTGTGTTTTTTCTGGAATTTGATGGTCTATTATTGTTTCGAGCTTGGAACAAAGACAGACGTACAATTAAGAAACGGCCCACTGTATAAGACTTAAAGCGTCTGTGTGGCAGGAAATGACCATTCTTTTAGCATAAGAAGTCTAGAAAAAGTGACTTGGATCATACATGTAATATGCGCTTTCACAGTTTTAAGTAGAATTTTCGCTGTTTAATTGAATCACTTTGTTGAATATAATTTGATTTAACAAAGCAGCGGATTCTGAAAACAGCCAAAAAGTTTAAATATTAACTTTGGTTTTGATTCATATAAGCGGCAATTATAGTATTTTTTGTTAGCTCTGGGGGGGGGTGTTTTAACCCCCCCCCCCCCCCCTCCCTCCTGGCTGTGCCACTGGGTGAAACGCGAGTTTCGTCAAATTATCACGGAGCAAAAGTGAATTTCATCAAATGATTCCGAAGGAATTTCGTCAAACGAGCACAGAAAAAACCCGAATTTTGTCAAAGGGCTGCAGAAAAAACGTGAATTTCATCAAAAGTCGAGGAAAAACGCAAATTTCGAAAAACGATCGCTAAAAAAAACACACTCCGTCAAAGCACAGTGGAAAAAACCCGTGAATTTCAGTAAAGGATCACAAAAACATCAATTTCATCAAAAACCGCAGAAAAAACACAAATTTCATCAAAAAAGACGAGAAAAAAGCGATTTGTTAATTGATGTCAATGCGGACTAATATGATAACGAGAATGGCTATTTTGCTGTATGACAGAAGAAAAAATTACAGATTTATCTACAAAAAGGAAGAAAAACACTTTTTTCATTTAATTTTTGGACTATTTTGAGGGGGGGGGGGCTGTAACCCCATCAGCCTCCTTCCTCTTTTTTGGTGTCAATGTGGACTCATATGGGACTATTGAGAATGGCTAGTCCGCTGTAGGATTGAAAAAAATAAAAAATTTCCCAAAACAGAAAGAAAAAAATTCAGCATTTTTTCATATCACATTCGAAATTTTCAGGGGGTGGGGGGCTGTAGCTCTTTGCATGACTAATGAAGTCTCTTAATGACAATTTCAAAGCAAGTGAAAGAACAGATGCTCATAAATAAAAAATATTTTAATATAATATTATAAAGAAATTTTCAGAATAAATAAAAGAGAAGGGAGAAGATCTAAAATAAATGTGTTTTGTGGTTTTTCTTTCTTTTAATTTTCGCCCTGAATAGATCTTAGCCCCCAAAAGGGCTTTTTTAGTCCTGAAAAGGACTTTTTTTTAGTTCAGAAAGAGATTTATCTTTCTAAAACTTGTATAAAAACTTTTCTTACAACATTTCAGTGTCACTTATGGTAGAATCAGTGTCATAATTTATGTCAGATTCGCCAGTTTCGCTTAAAGTATCAGAGTCTTTTTCATCTCCTACAACAAAACTGATATTTTCTATCTTTTGCTCTACTATATTGCTTGTTTTCCAATATTCATTTTCTATTTTAATTACCCCCTGACAATATTTCGACCATTCATACTTCGCAATACTCGAAAAAGCTTCGAAAGTTAATTTTTTTCATTTCAGTTAAATTAAGTTCTGAATTTACATTTCTGTTTTTGATGTAGCGTTTTGTATCAGCCCATGCAAATTCAATGGCATTTAAATTGCAATGATATGGTGGTATTCTCAATACATCGTGTCCTCTCTCTTTTAAAAATTCATCGACACAGTACCTTTTTGTGGGGGGTGCATTTGCGACTACCAAATCATATAAGTCTACTTTTCTCATTGCAATAGTGTGTGGAATTTGGTTTTCTGTTAACCATAAAGATAGTTCCTTTTTTGTGGCATATTTAGATGGTGTTTAGTTCAGAATTTTTGTATGGTAAGGAGCATTGTCCATACAAATAACACTATTAGCTGGAATGTTCGGGAGCAATTTTTCCTTCAACCACTTAAAAAAATTATCAAAATTCATTTGCCCATGGTAATCGCCTGAAGCGGTTCCAGATTTGAATACCAAGCTTGCGCCTGGTATAAAACCATCTTCGTTACCGGCATGTACTACGATTAACCGGCTTCCTGCATTTTTTTAATATATGTTCCAGTTTTTCCAAGCTGCCAGCATTTTCCAAAACACATATTACTATCAATCCATGTTTCGTCTATATATATAATTGGCCTCTTATTATTCCTATGTTCCCTTATTTCACGTAAATATTTAATTCTCCAGTGTACAATATCTTGCCTTTCCATACTTATTTTTCTCTTGTCTTGACAACGTTTCCACCGAACTCCGATTTTATGCAATATTCTTCGCAAAGCTTCTTTTTTCCAAGGAAATTCAATTTTTTCTCTTATAGCGAGCAATAGAGCATCCAGATAAGGCATCCTATTACTTTTATAAAACTCATGTACCGTTTGTCGAATAACACAAAGATTAAAATCGTCTACACTTAATAATACATTATGATTTTTTTTTAGGTCTCCTTCGTTTACCAGGGGATTGTAGAAATGGAGAAAGCATAACTTCTTTCTTAATGCGTGCAATTGTTCGCAATGACACTCCAGTTGTAGCAGCCGCTTTCTTCAGAGCTTGTTTAATAGGAATCTTTGGATTTTCCAACTTTGCTTCCTCCTCAAAAAATTTCAGAACTTTTAAAATAACATTTCGCTCCTTGGAATGAATAATTTTCTTTTTCTCTTCTATTTTGTCAAGACGAAAATCGATAATAATAATAATAATCTAAAAGGCAAGAGGAAAGATCAGCTTCAAATGCAAGCATACGCTTCGACCTGAAATACTAAACTCAGAGATAATAGATAAGAGTAAACCCGTACTAAACTAGTACTGCAGATGCAAATCCCTATTTCTGTGAATTGGCGGACTGACTGCTCGCCAATTACGCACTTGTACGTGGCAACCTTTGACCCTGAAACTGGTCAGAAATAGATTCTTAAAAGGCCATCTGCCAAGATACCAGAGCTTAGCAGTAACTATTGGATACTACAAAATGCAGATAAAATGTAACTGAAATTTATATTCTAATCTGGAGCAGTGCATACTTTGAACTTAGAACTATAATTATGAATGAATTTTTGAACTTAAGAGTCTTATGAATTTTCTGCTAAAAAAACTGGACCATCTTTAATATTATTTTTTATCACTAGAAATTAGGATTTGTTATCCAAAGCATTATTAGTGTTCCCATTTGATGTCTTACAAAGGGTGTTGCACCCTGCCTTTTTCGTTTAAATTGCTGATGTGCCCTGCCCCATTTCTCAGTAGCTTCTGTGTCCTCTATCTCTTTTTCAAAATATTTGGCTTTTCCCTCTCCTCCCTGACTTTTGAAAACAGAACTTCTGTTGCTCTGATCGACTCACATGTTGTAAGTTCTAAATCAATGTAAAGAAAAGCCATGCAACAGCTGCATATTGTATTGTGTTTTCAAATCATAATGCATTTTCCATTTTAAAATCGTCCCAGAATGGAGAAAGTGTCCATAAGTGGAATATTCGAAAAATGAAGTTATTTTAATCTGATTATTTTATGATATTCTTAAAAATACAGCTTGATTTCCATTTACCTTGATAATATGTGCCAGTGAATCCAGAGTGTGCCACAACCTCACCCTCCTCGAAATGCCCTCAGTAAATTTAAGACTTAATACTAATTAAAGGCTTAGAGTTGAAATTCCCACTCCTCAGAATTGACAAATGATAATCCAATAAGAGTTTTCTTTCGCTCAACAAAATGCGTCCCTTTACTCGATATAAGCACCCTTTTACTGGACAAAAATACCCTTTTCAGCAAATCCGACCTGCCCTTTTCAAAAGAAATGTGAACAGTAGCATTATTATACAGAAATTTATTATTTTATCATAAAATGATACAAGTTTAACTTTCATTAATAAATATATAATTAAATACACTCTACCTCACACATACATACAAAATAAAAAGTATTAATATAAATTTTTAAATAATATCAAATAAAACTTACAGGATCAAAAATAGGCATAGAATAACTGGCAGATTTATAACCAAGAAAATATTCTTCAGGGGTGTAAAATTTTATATTAACGTTGAGAGCAAACTGTAACAAAAAATCAAAAAGCATGTAGTCATGTTAAAAATATACATTTGATAAGAAAATTTTAACAATATTACTAATAATGATAAATTATCTGGCATTTAACCTTTTACGTTCTAATAGAAATTTTAAGTACTAGGGGAGTTCACCCCCTGCTCGCTAACGCTCGCCAGCCCCTGTGAATTGTGATGCAATTCACCTTGCGGTCAACACATGGTAATAGCATGATTTACTCGCTCTGAACTTTTTGCAGCAACTCTATCCAAAATGAGTACTATTATAAATCATTTTAACATATGAAATTTACAATTTTTTTTAAAATATAAAAATCAGTATTCGAAAACTTTGTCGAAAACCCAATTAAAAATGTGTTTAGTTGGTGCTACCAATGGACATAAATCATTTTAACATTTTGCAAATTATAAATTTTTGAAATGTAAAATAATTAACTAAAAAAATTACCTTGGAAATACAATTAATTTAAAACCCATGCATCTATAATATTGTACAGTTAAATTCATTTCGAAAAACTTTTGAATATGAAGTCATATTGACAAAATTTTACTAAAATATTTCAGCTTTATACAAACTCTAAAGGTCACTGAGAATTCCTAATAAACCATTGTTCTGTACTTTCTGGCAGTTACTACGCCTTCATACAAGGAAAAAACTATCCAGAAATCGGTTGTTTGTTTGAAAAAATTCTACCATGTGCCATCACACATTTGGAATCTATATGAGAATGCATCCTTTCTATCAAATATGACATTTTCATCATCAGGACCATTCATCCCTCATATATTAGATTTTCTAAAATTCCTAAGTTTTATTAAATATTTATCATAATTAATTGGAAATTATGTAATTTTCAGAAATACTTTGTTTTGTGCATACCAAGGATCTTTAAATAAATAGCAAGAGTTCAGGCTATTTAGGGACAGGAATAAGAATCAGATCAGTGAATATGAAATCATCACTGGCACAGTTACAGTAAACTATTTTATATTCATAAATGAAAATGCATCTTTTGTTTTCCTAATGACGTCATTTTCTTCAACGGAAATATTTTGCTTTATATGTTACTTACTAAAATAGATTATTCATAGTTATTTCATTTACACAGATTATTTAATATTATTTCTCAATAAATTATCTGCGTTCTGCTCTTCCGCGATTATTGCATAATTAAATGCAATCATCTTACTATGTTTACATTATCAAAATTCTTGAATTTTTTCTTTTAAATAGCACGCAGTTTCTGTAGTGAAATCACGATTGGTGGAATGTAATATGCCAAATTAATTTCCTTGATTGATGCCAAACAGCAAGGTACGAATTCAGCCTTAATTTCACGCTACGTAAGAGAAATACAGTCCGTCTCATAAATATAAAGACATGGATGTTTTTGAAATTACATTTTATTAATTCAGTTAAAAGAAATTAAAATTTATACCTCATATTAAGAACACTGAAATGAATCTCTTATAGGGGTTTTAATTTAAATAAAATAATTTCATCTCGAATAATAAAAAAAATAAATTATGCTGTCTCATAAATAAAGACAAACTTGAAACTGCTTCATATGAAAATTTTTTTCGAATGCGCGCGTACAGAATTAATGCGCACGGGCAGAAATACACTTTAACTTACCCAAACGAGCAAAGTTGTTTGACTTGTTTCAATTGCAAAGATGCCATGGAACATTGAAATTTCTAAAGATGAAATTTGTAAAATATGTGAATTTAAAGATAATGGCTTAACAGTTAGTCAAATATGTCAAAAAACTGGGAGAATCAGAGCTGCACTACATAAAATTTTATCAAAAACTTTCAATTTATATTCTAGAAAACGATCTGTCAGACCGAGAAAAACTAGTGAAAGACAGACTTAGATAAAATGTAAAACTGCCTGCGAACTCAAATAATTTCTTAAGAATTTTCTGCAAAAAAATACTGCGCCCCTCCCGAGTTCTATATTGCCGCTAACAGCAAAAAGGAAAAGGGCGATTCCATGCAGAGAGTCACACACATAACGCAGGCTTTAATTTGAATTTATTCAATTATTTATTATATTTTAATGTTAATTCTGATTTTAGGTGGTATGGTAAATAAGTTAACATATATTTTAGTTTAAATGTGTGTAAGTAAAACTCACAGAAATATGTCATTTAATTTCATACTCAAAATGTGCTTTTTTTCTGAAGTAGAAAAAAATTTTGAGTAATGAAATTAAATGATATACTTCTGTGAGTTTTATTGCCACACATTTAAATTTAAAAATATGCTAATAACTTATTTACCATGCCACTTAAAATCAGAATTAACATTAAAATTTAATAAATAATTGAATAAATGCAAATTAAAGCCTGCGTTGCATGTGTGACACTCTCCACGGAATCGCCCAAAAATTAAATGCGAATGGAGTGCCGCAAAGCAACACCACTAAAAGAAAAATATTAATTTACAAGCATTATTAAAACTTAGTCAAGAAATGTAGTATTGAATGGTATGCTTAATACAGACAACTAATGAATGAAAGAAAAACTAATGAAAAATTAAAAAAATATATTTATTAAAATGTGAAATATTTTAATCATTAACTTACATAAACATATCAATTTATGATTGCTTAACAAAACTGTTATTTTATTAATCAATAAAATAACCGAAATATGAATAAATGAATGTTAAAATAAAAAAGTTATTAGTCCATGAATGGAAGAGGTGAACTCTTACTCAACAGTTTATTTACTGTTTTTGAGACAAACCATTCCTTAATATTGTGACTATTTCTTAAGAATTTTCAAAACTTTTTTTTTTTTTTTTCAGTTGAAAAATAGTTTGCAAACCTGCTCAAGAGTCTGCAACGTGCATCGCACCGATTCTCAGCTCAGGGTCTTGATATATATATATATTTATAAAGAAATTTGTTTAAAAAAAAGCAAGCATCAAAACTGTCTGCAAATTTTGAAAATTTTCTGTGAACGGCGTTCGCGTTCTGACTCTGGTGAAAGACTCGATCACAAGATCATGTGACTTGTTTCGTCACAAAAAATGTCACTCTGATAAGTTTCTCAATGAGTTTATGGTATGGTCCCAAAGGATACAGTACATTGTCGTATAAAAGAAAGAAAAAAAACATTGTATGCCGACATACGTGCAGATTTTCTTTACTGAAAAAAGAACACAAAGAACGGAGGTTAATCGGAGTTAAAGATCATATGCACTGGAAGGACAAATGGATGCAAGACATTTTTTCAGATGAAAAGAGATTTAACTTGGATGGCACAGATGGTTGGAATTCCTACTTGCACAATTTAAGACGTTAATCTCGAACCACCTTCAGTAGGCAGAAAGGGGGGAGGTTCTGTTATGGTGTGGGGTGCCTTCTCTTTTAATAGAACTACGGATATTGCTTTTCTGGAAGGTAAACAGACATCTAAAGAGTATATTGAACTGCTTGATAGTCAGTTGTTGCCAATTGCTGAAACTCTTGGTGGTCGGAATTATTTGTACCATCAGGATAATGCATCGATTCACGCATCAAGACTCACAAAAAAATGGTTTGCCGATAGCAATGTTCATGTCACGGTTTGGCCTGCACGTAACCCCAATTTAAATTCAGTTAAGAGTCTTTGTGGCACTCTTGTCGCAGTGTATATGCATCTGGTCAGAATTATTTGTACCATGAGGATAATGCATTGATTCACACATCAAGATTCACAAAAAAAATGGTTTGCCAATAGCAATGTTCATGTCACGGTGTGGCCCGCATATAACGCCGATTTAAATCCAGTTAAGAGTCTTTGTGGCAATCTCGTTCACAGTGTATATGCATCTGGAAGACAATATTCAAACACCCTTGAGTTGAAAAAAGAAATCGAACGAAGTTGGTTTGATATAAAGCCAAAATAGTTATACAACTTAATAAAAAGCCTGCCAGTTAGAATATTTTCTGTCATTAATAAGAATGGATTATTTATTGGATGGTCATTCAAAAGTATGTAAAATGTCTTTATATTTATGAGACAGCAAATTTATTTACATTTATCAATTTCAAATTATTTAATTCTAATTTAATTTACTGTAAAATGTTTTCTTGGCACATACTTTTCGTTATATGCATAAATATAATTTTGAATACTGAATTATTAAAATATTATTTCATAAATATCAGTGTCTTTATATTTATGAGACGCACTGTATATATATATATATATATCCTCAAGGATCACACTCACTCGAGCAGATTTGTAGCAGTG
Organism: Maratus speciosus; assembly: GCA_963932465.1. NCBI lineage: Eukaryota > Metazoa > Arthropoda > Arachnida > Araneae > Salticidae > Maratus > Maratus speciosus. The sequence continues at coordinate 235,458,821 of OZ010788.1, forward strand.
AAAAATTAATTTTGTATCAGCAAAAATAATTTTCAAAACAGATAAAAACAATTTTTCTAGCAAAATAATGCACTTTTGTAGCAGATAAATATAAACTTTTGTAGTGGAAACAAGTATGCAAATACACAGTAGTTTTTGGACATTAAAAATACAGTTAAAAAAAAAAACCCCAAAACATCTAATCTTGAAGAAGCAAACAGTGACTCTGAAGTGACTTGAACAGTGACTTCAAATTTAAATATTAATTTTTTTTCTTTCAAATTCCTCATTTTCTTGGGGAAGGAGAAGAGAAGAAGAGGTGCAGAATGTTTAAGGCAGAGAAATTAGATTCATAGGATTTTTCATAGGATTAAGTAGTATATACTCAGATATGTAAAAAGAAAGCAAGAAATCAATTCTGATTAAAGCTTTCACTTCTAAGAGTACAACCTACTGTCTTTCAGGCTAGCCAAGAAAGTCAAAAGTTGCAATAAATTCAATTACGGCAGAGGTGGCAGCTGCAGCATTAGTTACTTTTTTTTTTTTTATAGAGAAATTAGTGTGTTTAAAAGGACAACTTTCATCTTAAAGAAAAGAACATTTATTGAGCAATAGAATTTTTTAAGGCACATTTTCAAAAATGCTAAATGCATTTATTAATTTCTGTTTTTCATAAAGCAATTTTTTTGAATTTTCCAAAACATCAGTAAAATAATTATCTGTAATATTCAGATGTAAATGCTGCTAAAAGATTAATTGGAAACATGAAAAGAAAAAATTGCTATTGATTATTTTGTTTCATTGTTTGGCATGAAAGTATATTTTTAGATCTTAAAGGATTATTGCAACAACATGAGAACAATATTGCACCCAATTAGTAAAATTAGGATGCATGTGCTGTTATTTATAGTTCAATGTAGTGCTCCTGATGAGATACGTATTTCAGTTATACGTTTAAACAATATACGTATAATATGTTTCTATGAAATACGAATACCTTAAAATATACATTTAAACATATCCGGATATGTATAAGGGTACATCGGTTAAACGTATATTTAAGCATACGTATATTACAAGTATAGTATTTACTTTTAATAACAATGGACCTCACCAGTCTTACATCACTGAATGGAGAAAAAGCTGGAAATTGGTGGCATAACCGTAGCAATCTGCATATTAAAATGTTTCATACATAAGATCTTGTTATTTTCCTCTTTAAAAATTTTAATTAATTTATGTTTCTTCTAATTTTGTCTCATGGTATTGAGATCAGACACCCCGTTATTTTCATATTTTGTGTATATAATGCATAGAAATTGTATTCATTGTAAGTAACTAGCAAAATTAAACACTTTTTGAGAAAAGAATGAGAGTTCAGAAAATTCTTGAAAAGTATGGTTTTTTTCTTTTTAATCTTTTACAAATTCTTTATTTGTGTGTGTTACACTAAAGATTGCATCCGGGCGCAAATGTTGTTCTTTCCCCAGAGCTAATGTTTTCTACTCTGTTAATGTATAATGAAAATCCATTTTTTAAATCATGAATAAAACTCTTATTTTTTATACAAAATGTTAGGGCATTATGTTTAAGATTTGTTAATAATGACAAATATAATTTTTTGTATAAAGTACCTATAAATTTCGATTACTTATAGACTGGCAAATAATGGACTTGCAGGTTTTAGAATGCAGTTACACAAGCTTAAAATGACTTGCCTTCTCTTTTCTTTTGTAGAGTAAAACATATTTTCAAAATATTTTTAATTTAGAAAACAATATTCTTAAATACAATAAAAGCATAATTACAAAACTTCCCAGGAGTTGGAATGATCAACAGGGCTTGTACGGGTCTCTGAATTTCCAGACTAAGAAATTCTTGGCTACCAGTATTTTCTTATAGAAAATCTCTCCTTAAATAACACGAAATATTGCACTTTTAAACTAGATTTATTTTTCTATGAAAAAAATACTGATATTTCGCCTTGAATACTGATATTTCGCCTGACCCGTACAAACCCTGATTAATCTATACTAATATTATAAAGAGGTAAAAATTGTTTATTTGTAGGAGGTAAGCTCTGGAACTACCGAGCCAATTCCAAAAGTAATGGTATCAAAATGATGGTGTTAGTCCAACTTAGAATATAGGCTATATCTTATGTCCGTGTCACTGGCCAAAAGGGAGGTGCAGGAGCAAAAAACGTTCTAAAAATGCAATTTTTGTGTTACTGAAGGGCCTAGAAACATGAAATTTGGAATGGTAGTTACTTATAAGATACTAATGATCTTTCAGGACATTTCTTTAAAAAATCGAAACTAAAAAGGGGTGAAAATGCGTGAAAAACGTTCTAAAAAACGTTCGAAATGGCAATTTTTATGCAATTTCAGGAAGTACCAAACCGATTTAAAAAATAATGATATCAAAATGATGGTGACAACACTTGCAACATTAACAACACATTTCCATCATAGGCGACATTTTATGTCGATGCCACTACTCCTAAATGAGGTGCAGGAGCAAAAAAAAAACGTTCGAAATTGCGATTTTTGTGTTACTGAGGGGCCCAGATACATGGAATTTGGCATGGTAGTTACTTATAAGATATAAAGGATCTCTAAGAACATTTCTTAAAAAATTCAAAATTTAAAAGGGGTGAAAATGCGCGAAAAGCGTTCTAAAAAACGTTCTAAATGATGATTTCTACACAATCTCAGAAAATACCCAACCTATTTCAAAAGTAATGGTTGAAAATTGATGATGACAGCCCTTGCTCCAACATAGGCTCTATTTCATGTCAGTATCACTACCACCTAAGGGTTGCAGAAGCAAAAAACGTTCCAAATTGCGATTTTTGTGTTACTGAAGGCCCTAGAATCCTGAAATTAGGCAGGGCAGTTATTTATAAGATACAAATGATCTGTAAGAGCATTTCCTAAAAAATTGAAATTTAAAAGGGGTGAAAATGAGCGAAAAGCATTCTAAAAATTTTTCTAAATTGCGATTTCTACGCAATCTCAGGAAGTACCGAACCGATTTTTTAAAAAATAATGGTATGAAAACGATGCTAACAGCCGTCGCTCCAACGTAGCCTGTATTTCATGTCCGTGCCACTGGCCAAAAGGAGGTGCAGGAGCAAAAAACGTTCTAAAAAAGCGATTTTTGTGTTTCTGAAGGGCCTAGAAACATGAAATTTGGAATAGTAGTTAATTATAAGGTACTAATGATCTCTAAGGACATTTCTTAAAAAAAAAAAATCGAAATTAAAAAGGGGTGAAAATGCGTGAAAAGCGTTCTAAAAAACGTTTGAAATGGCGATTTTTACGCAATTTCAGGAAGTACCAAACCGATTTAAAAAATAATGGTTGGAAATTGGTGACAGACCTTGCTCCAATATAGGACCTATTTCATGGCGGCGTCACTACCACCTTGCAGTCACATTTTAAAAAACGTTCTAAATTGTGATTTTTTGTGATACTGAAGGGGCTAGCAACTTGAAATTTGGCATGGTAATTACTTAAGAGATGTAAATGCTCTCTGAGAAGAGTTCCTTAAAAATTTGAAATTTAAATAGGGTGAAAATGAACGAAAAGTGTTCTAAATAGACATTTCTACGCATTCTCAGGAAATATAAACCGATTTCAGAAGCAATGGTTTCAAATTGATGGTGACAGCCCCCGCTCCAACATAGCCTATATTTTATGTTGTTATCACTACCACCTGGGGGTTACAGGAGCAAAAAATGTTCTAAATTACGTTTTTTGTGTTACGGATGGGGTTTAACATTTTAAATTTGAATAGTAATTACTTTAAAGATGCAAATGCTTTCTTAGAATTGCCGAAAGAGAATTCCAAATTTAAAAGGATGAAGTGAGCGAAAAGCATTCTATAAGGATTCTAAATTGCGATTTTTATGGAATCGTATGAAATACAAAACCGATTTCAAACATAATGGTTGCAAATTGATGGTGATAGAACCTACTCAAACATAAGCTATATTTTATGTCGGTGCCACAATCCCTAGAGGGTTGTAGGAGCAAAAAACTTTCTAAATTGCGATTTCTGTGGTACTAAAGAGGCTAGAAACTTTAAATATAGCACGGTAGTTACTTATAAAATATAAATGTCCTCTCAGAACAGTCGAAAATAAATTCAAAATTAAAAAGAAGTGAAGCGAAGGGAAGGAGCGAAAAGCATTCTAAAAGAGTCCTAAATTATGATTTCTGTGGAATCTCAGGAAATAATAAACCGATTACAGAAGTTAGTGTTTGCGAATCAAGAGTGAAAGTCTCTGATCCTATACGGGCTATATTTTATGCCGGTGTCACTACCACCTGGTTGGCAGGAACAACAAGAAAGCGTTTAAAAACATCTAAATTCTGTTTTCTATAGAATATTAGGAAATACCAACCGATTTCAAGGTTAATATTGTCAAAATAATGGTGACAGTCTCTGTTTCAACATTTTTGAAGATGTTCTATTTCAACTCTGTTTCGGTATTTTATGTTGATGCCACTAACACCAGAGAGGTGGTAGATTGTTAGACAAGAAGCTTGGAATTTGACATGATGGTTAGTTTTAAGATGTAAATTTGTTAAGATGGTTTCTAAAAAATTCAAAACTTCAAATGAATAGTGGAATGAGCTTATGAAATGAGCATAAAAGTCTCAGAATACTTTCTAAATTATCATTTATTTGGAATTACCTTTAGTTCTTCTTATTAATTAAAATCTCATATCTGTCTATTGCACTTTTATAATGAAGTTTAGTCAAACTGTGGATTAATTTGTAATTTTTGAATTATTTCAAAAAGTGTTCTTCTAATAAAAAATAGTCATGCAAATATCACTTGGCATATTTAAACTATTACGCGAGCAAAGCCGTGGGGTTTGCTAGTGTCACTATAAAATATAAAGTAAATTTAAGTCTGTTTTTTGGTCTCATTAAAAAATAATGTTTCGTGCGAAGTGCCCATACCATAAATCAAAGGAAGTTAAGTGCTGTGCTACAGATCTGCGAAAGGTAGCTTTGAAGCTACCCAGTACCAATAGTGAAACATTCGACAATTAATAGCTTAAATTTTAGGGAAAACAACCAAAATTTAAACTGACAAAAAGTATTCAGATTTTTTTTAAGTACCTGCACAACAACCAGAAGGTAGGTAAACCCCAGCCCAGGCCATCGTGGTTCTTTCCCTGGTAAACCGCGAGAATGCAGGACTCTAGAGAATATTTTTCAATGTCTCTAATCTGCAGATAAGCATGCATCTTTTTTCATGCCTTGAACAAAAAACGTTTAGATGTTTATACATTTAACCACTTGGGGAATATCCATATGTATGATGAATATCATGTATATGCTGCTTGGAATAATGCGTATAACTGCCGTAGCCATATTATACATATCTGAAATCTGTATCCTGTATAATATGTATACTCGTATAAATGTTTAATAGGTAGCACTAGTTCAATGCACAGAAGAAATCATATCATGAAAATGTAAAGATTTTTAAAACTTTTTAAACATTTCGTATTCCAAAAACAAGCTTCCGGCTACATCCATCCATTTGATCTATTGTTTGTTTATGATACGTCTTTTATTGGTTCAACATTATTTTGCTGGTTATTTGTATCTTTTGTCTTTAATAGGATATTTTATCAAAATATGGTGGTTTTTCATATGTTTTATATGGATTAATCGTCCGCAATATGCTAGTGAATTAGTGGTATTGTGCTTGATTCTGTATTACTAGTTAAAGATTCCATCATTATTTTGTATAATGTCAGAGTTATGAATTGTAGCTAAATTTATTAATTTAATTTTAGTAATTGGAAATAGATGATGATTTGTAATTATATAACATATATATATATATATATATATATATATATATATAAACTTACTAGGCGATCAGCACAAGAGAAATCTTTTTTCTTTTTGGGTGCCCAATTTACAGGTCTTCCAGCAGCATCTAAAAGATCAACAAATCAATAATATCAAAATAGCTTCGATATCCACATTTTATCTTACTTTATTTGTTAAACAATTTGTAATTTAGAAAATTGTTTGTGCATGAATGCAGGGTGATTCCACAGTATTATGAGCCTGCGATGTCACTTTTTTTTTGTTTCAGAAAATATAACATGTTATACATCAAATGAAAGGTAATTGTATGTAGTTTATATATTTTGAACACATATTGGGATAATTATAAAGATAATGCAGGAAAATTGTGAAAGGATGAAAAATTTTGCAATCTTACGTTGCGGACATGACACACTTATTAATTACAGTTATATGATCTGTATATATCATATTAGTGATTAAGCACTGTTTTTCTTTAGCACATATGTAACTTTAATTATTGAGACAATTGCCACTGCACTACTATTTTTAATTTTGCATCTTTGGCACTTTAAAATATAAACTTGTCATGTCCACAATGAAAACTGTGAAAAACTTTTCTCTAAAATTTTTATTTATGATTTTGATAACTTGAATAAAAGAATTTTCTGTGTTTTTTGTATGTTTTAACAATAAGAACCCACCCCAAAAAATTTCGGATTCAATAACTATTTTATTTCAAATTTTGAAATTTGTCATGTCTGCAACGGTGCAGATATGACAAACAATCTTACTTGAGGTATTTTATTTCTCTGCCTAAAAACATCTAAATTAATTCCTTATTCTTTAAAACAAAAATCATGCACATTTTGATTTAAAAATAGATTATTTATCAATTAGAAATTTAGAATTAAATTCTTTTAAAGTTTTGTTGCCAACTTAAAATAGAAAATATAATTAGTGGAATTTACAAAATATCGTCTGCCAATATGAAACTTAAATATCATTCCTAAGAACAATAGTAGAAAAAAAACCCTTTTTCCTCCTTTAAAAATACATATTTTAAAAAAATTTATTAAGATTTTAAAATATGTACTTTTTGAAGGGGAGAAAAGGGATTTTTTTTTCTATTATTGTTCTTAAGAATGATATTTAAGTTTTATATTGGCAGACAATATTTTGTAAATTCCACTAATTATATTTTTTATTTTTAGTTGGCAACAAAATTTTAAAAGAATTTAATTCTAAATTTCTAACTGATAAATGATGATTTCATCTTGTCTGTTTTAGAATTTAATAAAAAATTCTCAATCCATCTTATACTAAAATTATAGTAAATTAAATTAAAAAAAATTCTTTCATTAAGTGCTATATACGTGTCTTAAATTTGACTTAATATCTTACTCATTAATTATGTATTTGATTATTAATGAAATTTAACATCTTGTTAAGCCTAAATATGCCATTAACAAGTACAGAAAGATCTAGAATTAGAAGAGAAAAATTGAAAGCTGATGAAGAAAAATATAGAGCTTACAAAAGAGATCAAAGTAAGAAAAAAAAAGAATATAGGCATTCAAAAATTCTTACAGAAAAACAAAAAAAAAAGACATAAGAAGGAAAAATAGAGAACATCAAAGGAAATGCAGAAAGAGAAAAGCTAAACTAACAATAATTGATGTTAACAATTGTGGGTATAATAGAAAACAGTCTTTGGGAAAAGCCATTAAGAAGGTAAATAATGTTTTACCAAAGTCTCCAAGTAAAAAGGTACAAGTATTAAGTAGCTTGATTTCCAATATATCACCCATAAAGAGAAAAGAACTTATTGAAAATACAATTCCTGGAAAGAAACAGTGCAGACAGATCTTGAATAAGGAAGCTAATGTTAATATAGATCGAAAGGTAAGAAGTGATTCGATATCTGAAAAGGTTCTGGATAAGATTAGAGAATTTTATCTTAGAGATGACATTAGTCGAATTTGTCCTGGGAAAAAAGAAACAATTTCAGTTAAAACTCAAACAGGAGAGGTTCATCAAAAACGTTTCTTAATCATGAATATCAGAGAAGCACACGCTTTATTTTTGGATGAAAATCCTGAAGTGGCTATTGGTAAAACTAAGTTTCATGACCTGCGTCCTCAACATGTTCTTTCATCAGGAAAAAAAAAGCCAGGAAGTATGCATGTGCATTTATCATGAGAATATACAGATGCTTCTTTTAGGAATGAAAGTTATTTGTCCTGAGCTTCCATCTAATGCAGAAGTACTTGCTAAGGAAAGTGTCTGTGCTTTTGATCAAGATCACATTACCTGCATTGACAGAAGCTGTCTTCTTTGCAGTGCTGAAGAATGTATTGATAGGAAAATACCAGAAGAAATGTTAGAGCATTCTGTGAAATATTATCAGTGGGATCAAAATGAATTAGGTTACACCATTAAGAAACAAATTGTAACAGACTTGGCCTGTGCTAAGGAAGAACTACAAGCTCAGTTAAATACCTTTACCAGGTATGTTTATAATGCTTCAAATCAATATTCGGAACTACAGCATCTAAAAGAACATCTTTTGGACAATGAAATAATTATGCATATTGACTTCGCAGAAAATTATGCCATAAAACATGATAGAGAAATCATGAGTGCACACTGGGCTAGTGAAACTGTAACAATTTATACTTGTGCAACTTATTTTCAGGAATTAGATGGAACTTTGCAGCATCAACCATATGCAGTTATATCTGATGACTTAAGTCATAGTAAAGATTCTGTAAAAGTATTTAATGAACAAATTTTAAATGATTTGCAATCTATCAAGAATAACATAAAAAAAGTTCATTATTGGTCTGATGGAGCTGCCAGCCAATTTAAAAACAGATACATGTTTGCAAATTTGCTGTTCCATTTTAATAAATGATGATTGAAAAGAAGGTGGCTGGGTTGCGATTTTATATGATAATAATTGGTGGCCTGGTCAAATAGTAGATATTCAAGATAGAACCATGAAAGTAAAGCATAATTTTAAGCCAGTATCCGAAAACAAATTCAAGTACCTTGAAAAGCCACAACTTGAGTCAATTCCAGTTGAAAGTTATCCTTGTGATCCAACACCAGATCAAACAGCCCTTTTTTTTTCCCTATGATTCAAAAATAGCTCTAAACATAAAAAACATTATTGATAACATTTGCTAAAAATCTTAATTAGCAAACTGCAGAGCTCCCAACTTTCTTGTGAAACTTGACTTTTTTTTAATTTTTTATTTAAACAGATACAAATATTAAATAATATTCATTAGTATATCATTAAAATATATGCAAATATGTATATTTACAATTATATTAAAACTACATTGCTATTATTAAGATGTTTTTATTTGAATTTTCTTATGTTTGATCTGCAAGGCATTTATGTCATGTCTGCAGCACATAGATTGAAATTTGAGTAACTAATTCTACATAAAAAAAATTTATAAAAAATAAAATATTGCTAATTTGAAATAAGGGATATGCATTCAATTCTCATCAAAAATATTTTTTTTATTTTTTAAGTAAAATTCACAGATTTTCAAAAATATATAAAGATTTTCAAAATAGAAGCTCCGTGTGCGTCATGTCTGCAATGACTATAATTATTGATTTCTTCCGAGTTTAAATTTTTTTTTCATTAAAATTTAAATGCATTTTGAAGTACTTTTATCTATTATAATAATAATTCAAATTATTCATTCAGCTCAATATTTTATAAACAAATAATTCAATGATCTTTGTAAATGTCATGTCCGCAACGTCCACAATACTGTGGAATCACCCTGCAGCTAAGATAAAAGTCCTTTTCTCTTATTTATAATCAACAGTAAACAAACACAGGAGCTATCAGTAACATAAAAACAATTACTTGATTGCATTATTATTTTTTTTACTGTTTAACCGTTCCGGAAAAACAAATCAAGCAGTATATTAAGGATAACAAGAAAAAAATCATATACATGTAGGAAATATTAATGGTTACTTTCATATTATTCATTTTTTTCTGTTTTATATTACTCGTCTATGACTGTAACCACATTCTTATTGTTTCATTTTCATTCTTACTTTATGATATAAAAACCTGGTAGAACCAGAGAGAAAAGTAAAGCTTGATCTAAAAAAAGTTACTGTAAAATAGTTTCAGTTTAAAAAAGTAAGTAGTGCGTAGAAAAGTAATGGAACTAGATTATCTGTAAAGCTCATGAAATTACCCAAATTTTTGTTGATAGCTGAAAACATGGGCTGGGCTTTACTGGTGCTTTAAAATCAATCAGGGAAGTAAAGGCCATTTTAACTCATTCTGAATTCCAATCATTCATAACCAGTTTAAAAATTTGGGTTCATAATAGGTTGGAGGTTTATTTGGTAATGAGCAAGAACATGAAAGATCATTCAGTATGAAGTATGGACCAAATTCCATTCCAGGGGTCATTGATAGGCCTGGAAGATCAAAGCCCAAAACCCTAAGCATGTACGATTCAACCATATGCTAACTGCTTGTCTGGCTTAAGTCCATTATCCATTGACATAAGGTTCCCTTTTCACAGTAATTACATGAAATAAAAATTATTAAGTTAGATGTGTTATGTCAGAAATGTTAATAACAACAATTCCTCAACAACCTGACTATATTCATGTTATACTTAAAATATTACTTCATGGTTTACATTATTTTAGCTTTGTGGAGTTTAGCTTGACTTGATGCAATCACGCCCACAATTCTGGGCCTGACAAATTTTTTAGCACATAACTATACATTCTGTTTACTATACCCAATACTCATTTTGAGTGGATAATATTATTCTGAATATAAGGCACCAGTAAAGCTCGGTCCACATTTTCAGCTATCAACCAAAATTTTGGTAATTTCATGAGCTTTATAAATAATCTGGTTCCATTACTTTTCTACGCACTACTTACTTTTTAAAACAAACTATTTGCCAACAAATTATTTTTTAGATCAAGCTTTACTTTTCTCTCTACATAGTCACTACATAAGAACTAAAAGATCTTAAAACACCATCAAAAAATTTTAAATGCGCTAGGCCTTTTGATGAGTCTTGTTGCTGCTTTCATAGTAGAAGCATGTCTTCTTTGCACCTGATGAAGAAAGACTAAGATCTTTCGAAAGGCCTAGTGCATTTAAAATTTTTTTACGCTGTTTTAAGAAGATCTTTTATAGTTTTTACTGTTTCGCACCAGTTTCAACTTATATATATATATATATTTTTAGCTAGCTGCTACATGTATTTACATATATTCATCTCGCAAAAGTTTGTATTGATCTTATCACACCAAGAGGTACCACCTTACACTAACATCAAAATTGAGGACTAAGTTCAAATTAACTAATATTTGGAATTATCCAAGTTTGAATAAAGGAGAGTCAATTACAGTACAGAACCACTTATCTGGAATGCTTGGGTTCATGTGTGTTCCGGATAACTGGTTGGGCATTAAAGCAACATCCATTTGATCAAATTGGTAGATTATATGTGGCTGTGGCATTGATTCTGATTTCTTGATTACACAAATTAAGATTCAGATCCAAACAAGATCAAAAGTTATTGAGTTTGAAAGAAGACAATTTATAAGAATATCTTGGAAACAAAAATCCTTATGTTTCCTTTGCATAAAAATCAAAATGTCAACTATCTAACTAAATGCCTTTATTTCAAATACTAGATGTTGGTATCAAGTTATACTATGCATATTGCATTGTTTCAAGCGATGCTCATGTCAAACTAGAACTGTATGACACTTTTTTGTGAAAATATTGCAAAATCAATGAATTGGAAATATTCTGGATAACTGATTCCAGGCTGTATATACATTTCAGCCTGCTGAGTAGACAAAATTTCAGAAATAAAGGTACAATTAAAAAACTACCAACCACTTATTTTCAAGCGTAAAATATTGAAAGTAAATTACAAAATCAAACCTCCAACAAAGAAACTTGATTCTCGATCAACAGGAACTCCTTGATTACATTTCTGAACAAAATAGTCCCACATTCCTGTATTTGGTTTCCGATACTTCCCAGATCCAGTTGATACTATAGCTTGAGCTGGAACTCCTAGCTTTTGAATAATTCTTTGAACTTTCTTTTTAAACTCAGGTGCTGAAGTTTTGCCTCTGGAAATACCTTTCTGAAAAAAAAAAAAAAAAAAAAAAAAAAAAAAAAAAAAAAAAAAAAAAGCCACAAGCAATTTATTGATACACATCCTTCACAAAAACACATATATTTTTAAATAAATTATAAATATACTTTTTAATATACTCATATATGACCTTTACAGAATAGAAACATAATAGCTCAAAAATTTTTAATTTATTTTAAACTTATAATAAAAATTGATTAGTTTAAACTTAGATATGCCTCTAAAATATTAAATGCATGTGAATTATCGCTTAGCTATAAAGCAAATGATTCACAGTAAAGTCCTTTGTTGAATTGTCTCATTTCTTGTCAGGACCAGATTACCGTGAGGACAAACTTCTATCACTAATTTTTTTAATGGCAATCATTGTCTTGTTTAAGTACATAACTTGTGTCATAAATAAGACAAAAATTACTACTTGGAAATACTGGTAGAAGTTTGCCTTGTGATAAGATCTTGTATCTTGTCAGATTTTTGTTTTATTTTCAAAAGAATTCAACACTGTTTGGCTGACAAAGTAAGAATCGTAACATTCCATGCTTTGCACACTATTTTTTTCAGCAGTAATTTAGAGAGCATCTGAACAAAAATAACTTACTAATAAGTTGGTTGTATTTATGACGGCCAATTATTTAACTTACTAATAAGATATTAACAATTCGCTAATGTCAAATGAAAAAAATGAATTTTACATAAAATTTTAAGGTTGGCAAAACTAAAAACACTAAAATAAAAAAATATATGTATACAGTATAGGATCTGTTATCCAGAATGCTTGGGACCTGAGACATTCTGGATAATGTTAATTTTCCGTAATTCAGAACACTTTACAATAAGTATTAAGAATAGTACAAATTAACGGTATGAAATGCATAAAATATGAATAATATGTGTGAATACATAGTTAAAAATTTGGTAATTTAATCCTTTATTTACACAAAATAAAAAACATTGTAAATTACAATTCAAATATTAAAAAATTACATTAAAACACTAGACTTGAGAACAGAATCCTTTTATTTGGAATTTTAGAACATTTTTATTAAGATTGGTTGCTTATAGTGTGCCTCTTGTACTAACTGCTCTTGTATACTGACATGATTTGCTGTTCATTGAAATAGCTTCTTTGTTGCATTCAAACAAATCAGTTGTTCAGTTTAAAATATAAATCCTCCTCTCTGAAATATTTTTTTATGCACCTCATTCTGCTGGTCATTATCATCACTTCCATTAAGCATATCATTTGTCAGTATGTCACAAATCTCACTGTCAGTCACCTGATGACTTACAGGAATATTGTCATCAGCAATTAGACAATCTTCTGCTGACTCTTGATCCAACAATTGAGCTTCTGAACATGAAAGTTCTTTAGCTTAGTTCAGCAGATCTGTAATGATTTCCTTCTTTTTGGAAATTTTAAAGCCCCCAACTTCATGCTCATTCACACATCACACCTTAAAAAAATATTGAAGATGACCACAAATTGTATCACCCATGGATGAATGTATCCCATCAATCAGCTGTATCCCATACTTGACATAAAATACACCTTTAATTTTTTACATTTTTTAAATGAAACTATTTTTCAGTTATCATTTTGCATTCTGGTTTTCGGAACATTCTGGATGCAGGGTTTCCGGATAACGGGTTCCATACTGTATATTTCAAAGTTAAACTTAATGGATGATTTTTTTAATGTATAAGCTGTGTATATGAATGCTAGATTAAAATGACATTAAATAACATTAACTTACTGATATATCACTGCAGAAAACATTGAGTCTCTAGTAATACAAAAAATAAATAAATAAATAAATTGCTACTATTAAGTTAACTTGTTACTTTTTTTTTTCTCTTTCAAATAGAAGAAAAAAAATAGAGATTTATTTTACAGTTAAATAACGTTGAAATAGATTTTATTATACTCATTTATTAATACAGGTGAAAGTTTTTTGATGCATGAGTTCTAATTTGGGTGTCTACGAAAAACTTCTGCCAATGAAAATGATGTGTATCAAAAAGGTCGTTAAATTTGAATATTCAATTGAGCTTTTTTATCTAATTTTTCATTGGTCTGACATTTATTCTTGCTAATAGGAGGGTCTTACTGTCACCCTTACAGGTACCTCCAGTGAAAATTAGAACAAAATCTGTCAGTTATTTCAGTTATGCTTGACGAAAGATTTTAATATCTATCATAATTAGAAGTCCCAAAATAATCTTTGTATATTCTTTCACTTCGCTCCCTTTATCTATTTTTTTAAATCTAATTTTCTAATAGTTTGAAATTTAATCTTGGTAATAGAAGGATCTCATTGTCACCAAAATTACCACCTGTGAAAATCAGAACATAATCCGCCAAATATTGTTTTAGTTATGCTTGATGTAAGGTTTTAATATCTGCTGGAGTAGAGTCCCCAAAATAATCGTGTATCCTGAATCACTTGTCCTTGACGTCTTTGTTTTACTCAGACAATTAATCATGCGTTTCCTTCTGGCATATTCATGTTGTTACTTTAATTTTCTAACAAAGCTAGGTAAACAATGTAATCAATATGTACTCATATTACATTATTATTATTTACCAGCAACAATAGGGTTAAATATGAATGCAGACACTGATAAAGCATTATAAAAAAAAAAAAAAAAAATGTATGCATTCTATAAAGTATGCATATTTGGCAGTAATATTAATTAAAGAAGATTACTTAATAGGTTTACAGTTTCTGCATAAGTAAGCAAGCATATTGCAACTTAAAAGTCAGCAGACATTAAGCATAAATGCTGAAGTCAGTAGATTATGCAGTTATGAAAACTTTTGAACTGTATCAAGAAAGAAAAACTAAAAGAAAACAAAATCAGGCAGAAATCGGCATATAGCAAGGTCTCAAAATCAGAAAAGTTAATTTTGACAGGTGAAAACAAACTCGTAGACCCATGCGAGACTTTCGCACTGCAATCTTTGAGTTTATTTTCTGACAAGAGGTAAAGAATGAATGACTGATACAAAAATTTTACATCTCTTGCTTTTCAGTTTGCTTTTAACTCATTTTTGTTTTTCAACTTCATTCTATGCCTCAATTTTTTCTTTTTGGTATGAATCTACATAGTATATGATTAGAATATGTATATCACATTTATTCAGGCAGATATAACAGACAACAAGAAATAAAACTACCATCGTGAATAGCTAAAAAACATCAATCTGATGTTATCTGTTTGATACTTTTCCACTATAATGATCTTGGCGGGTTTTATTTTTTTAAAAAGCTTCATGCGATTCGGGCTTCAGAAAGTGAGATTTGTTTCCAAATGATTTAAACAGATATGAAAACAAATCTAAAGAGCTTATATAGTTATTTTTGTTGGTACTTTTCCAGTATAGAGACCTTGGTGTTCTTTAAAAAAGGTTGGTGCAATTCGGGCTTCAGAAAGTAAGATGTGTTGCCAAATGACATAAACAGCTATGAAAACAAACTTCATGCAACTTGTTTATATATATTTATTAATATAAACATTTTATTAATTTATTTATTATTGTTTTTTGCATACAATTTAATTCTGCTTGTATATATGAATAGATAAAAGCTAAGCCCCTTTTTAAAATTTGAAATCCCTGTTTTAAGAAACAGAAATTTAAATTTAGAAATTCAAACTTTTAAAATGCTTTAGCAATTGTATTTCAATTGATTGAATGAAGTTGCCCCTATTAAGTCAGTTTTCCCGCATCGCATCTTATAACTTTCAAAGATCGTTTTGGCACATCTCATAAGAATACTTTTGCTGAATAAGTGCAATTTGTAAGTCTTGTGGTGACCCATTGGCCGATCATGAGCCAGCGCCCAAGTCTGGGCAATCAATCATTCAGCTAACGACCAATTATAGTTTAAAGACGCATCCTTTGACTTCAACGGCCCCTAGCAGGAATAATACAAAATACAGCATATTTATACCGCTGCACGGGTCACAGGACAGAGCTTTTTACCATCAAAAGAATGCACTAACTCCACATCACTCGGCTCTCCAGGGATCGCCTTGCGATCCACCTAAGTTCCCCTGTCCATAAAGAAGTAACTGAACAGCTCTCAAGCCAAAAGGGGTCTGATTTCTTAAAAGAATGTATAAAGGATTAATAAATCAGGTCCCCGAAAACACTGTCTTTTTTTTAGCAGAGACTCACATAAACTTTCATTAATTCTCGGATACCACTCACGGCGACTACCTAACGATGTTAGAAGCTCAGAGGGAGCGATCCTACGTCGGCCCGATCTACACCGAAACAACAGGAATAGCGTGGATTCATTACATTGAAAAGTCGGCTGGACAGTGCATTTACGCGGGACAAATCCTGAAATCCCACCGAATGTCTTAGCAGGACAAATCCCGAGATCCCAGTACAAATTACCGAGTAAAAAGAAAAAGAAAACAGGAAAAAAACATTCATTTGCCATAGTCAGTAATAATAATAATAAAAAAAGATCTATCTGTGTCCTGAAATCAATTCTTTCTCCAACCAGCAAGCCTTAAAACTCTGCAAACAAGCTTTAAAAGTCTGAAACAGTCTTTTCAAGAAAGAAAGAAAAGTTATCAGTGGAAATTAGGCCAAGTTCGCGATCCAGTGATTCATCCAAGAGAGGTCTTATCTAGATCAAAGTGAACAGCTGTTTTTAGAACAGATTAGTTTCGATTTCTACACAATTAGAAAGATAAAAAAGAAAGATAAAACAAACATAGTGGGACTGTTTTACGTTCTATCAGAAGACAACGTGGATTTCAACAGATTTTATAGACAGGTGTTGCGTATATGATGTTTGTACTACACGATTAGTTTTATTTTGAATGTGTAAAAAGATAACAGGTAAGCGCTTTCTTTTATTAATTAAAGAAAGGAAACAAGGAAAAAGAGAAGAGTTTTAAAAAAGTAAAATTTTTTTTAATTGGTTGTTATTGTAATAGTTAAAAAATAGAATAAGGTTTATTTTATTTGTTTTTGGTTAGAAAAGAGGAGTAATTTTCTGAAATTTAGACAGTATTTAAATCTTTGGAATTTTAAAATCTTATTTCAAAGTTCGTTTTTTTTTAAAATCTCAATTTGAAAAAAAAAATGATATATCAAATTTGAATTTCATTTAGATTTAAGCCCATTTTTTACAAATCTTGTGTTGCAATTTTTGAAAAATATTCTATTTTTATTCTTATCTGTTTTAATTGTGCCTTATATTTTTGTGTAATCCTGTGATATTTTGTATTACAGCATGAGTACCCCTACTGAAAAAGTGAACGACTTGGAAAATAAGTCAGGTGACTCTGGAAACGAGAAAAATCAGCTCCTGAGTAACGATGGGAGTTCAGGTCTTAACCCTGAAGACAAAGGTAGTCAGAAGTCCGGGGTTGCCACACAGACACATAATGTAACAACATTAGGTGAACAGATCCTGTCAGCTCAAGCTGGTTCTGGTCACAACTCAGTAACCGCCAGCCCGAAAATGTCCATAGAACCTGATATTATTGCGTTTTCGCCTAATTCGGATATGGTTTGGGCAGCTTGGTTGGCCTATTTCGAGAGTGTCTGTATAGAACAGGAAAAAGACGACTTCTGGAAAATTAGGCACATACAGAAATACTTAAAGGACAGTGCACTTACGTTGTACATTAATAATTGTCTAAATGTGATGCATTGGTCCGAATTTGTCACTTTGTTCAATGAACATTACGAAATTCCTGACACTCTTTCTTTAACTGATTTTTCCCGTATTAGATACAAAATTGGAGAGGACCTGAATGAATATTATCAAAAAAAGACTAAAATAGGAAGAACCTTAGGGTTAGACCAGAAACTTATCCTGGAAGGACTAACGGAGGGCTTGCCATTAGAAATGCAAAAGTTAGTTATCGCCAGCAACCCCTCGACTACACATTCATTGCTTGAATTAGTATTCAGAATTTGCAAATTGCAACTGGACAGGAAGGGAAATGAGAGCAAAGTTGACGCAAGCCCGCAAAACCCCAATCAGTATCGACAATGGCGACCATTTCGATCCCCGTATGAGACAGGACAGAATTTTAACAGACAGTGGAACTACAGAGTTCCCTATCAAACACCCAACATTCGACCTTTTGCATCTAACCAAACACGAAATCCTTAAAATACATTTAGACCGACGTCAAATGTTCAACCGAGACTGAATGTACATCACCAGACCACTTTGCCACCCTCCCCATGCAAAGTTTGTCTTAATATAGGAATACCAAATGTGTATCATTGGGTGGAATACTGCCCTTTTCGACAACAAGTCTTAGCAGTTCCAACCCCTAGTCCCAATATGAACTTTGCAAACCCCAACCAAGATCATGGAGCTAATGAGTCATCCGAAAATGCATCTAGTGATCAATGACGGTTTCTTATGTCCGGACATATACAAAAAGAAAAAGCTAGCTATAAAAAACCAAATAGAAATTGTCAAAAAATTACTGATGTAAAAAGTGAAGACTCACTACCTTGTTTGATTGATACAGGGAGTTCTATCAGCATTATTCCTTGTCATTTAGCCCACAAACTTAACCTAAAAATATGTAAAGTTCAGCAGAGTATATTGGTCACACAAACACAAGGTGTTCTTGCTTTGAAAGAAAAATGCCTTGTTAGTTTGAAATTAGGACGTATCTCTAAGAATGTTGAACTTTTTATAATTAATAATCAGTTACCTTATGCTTTGATTGGGCTACCCCACTGTAAACTGTTTAAATTAAATATTGACTGTGTTAAAATGCAAATCACTCAGGAGAAAAAGAAAGTAGCTCTCATGGACAATATTTCAACAAATTCATCTCACCATACTTTACATTTATCAGAAGCATATACTAACCAGCCAGAAATGGAAAATGCAGAGATATTCGAAGAAAATTTTGAGCCGGAGTTGTTCGAGACCACTGAACATGTGCCAAATGTTCAAACTGTCAAGGAACAATTACCTGCTCTTCTAGCCAAATATGTCTGTATTTTCGCTAAAGATGAATATGATGTAGGCTGTGTAAACATTGAACCCCAGATAATACAATTAACATCAGACCTCCCCATTTCTTTAAGAGCATATCGCACTTCCCCTAAGGAAGAAGAAATTAAAGACCAAATTCAGAATTTATTGCGAGCCGGTATCATTAAAGAAAACTATTCCCCTTATTCATCACCCGTAACTTTGGTGTATAAACGTGAAGAAGGGAAGAAAACCCGGTTATGTATCGACTTTCGGAAATTAAATGCCATTACCAAAACAGATGCAGAACCATTACCTAGAATAGACACCCTGTTAGATAAATTGGCGCATGCTAAAGTTTTTTCCACTCTTGATTTGGCCAGTGGATATTGGCACATCCCTATCCACCCTCGAGATACGGAGAAGCTGGCGTTTGCCACTACCTTTGGATTATATGAGTGGAATCGTTTACCATTCGGATGGAAAAACGCGCCTGCTTGGTTTAACCGTACCCTCAGAAGAATCCTTAATAAATACAAAATTGACTTTGCCTGTAGTTACTTTGATGATGTTATTGTATTCTCCCAAAATGAAGAGGAACACTTGTGTCATTTAGAGACATTATTTAATATCTGTGTCCAAGAAAACCTTAAACTCAAATTGTCAAAGTGTAATTTTGTTATATCCAAAATTAATTTTCTAGGATATGAAGTCTCGAATGGTTGTATCACACCTGACAACCCTAATATAGAGACAATTAAGAAATTAACACCACCTACGACTGTAAAGGAATTACAACATTTTTTGGGATCTATAAACGTTTATCACAAATTTATTCCAAAATATGCTAACATTCGATACCCTCTCAACAATTTGTTGAAGAAAAATGTCCCTTATGTGTGGGACCAAAATTGTCAAAATTCTTTCGAAAAGTTAAAAAATGCTTTAATTGAAAAACCTATATTAAAGTTGTTTGATCCCAAAACACCTTGTCATTTGTTTGTAGATGCCTCAAGTCATGGAGTGGGATGTGTTGTGAAACAAGTTAATGAAAAAGGAACATTACATCCTATAGCATATCACTCTAGAAATCTTCGCGATTATGAAAAAAATTATGCAATTACTGAGTTAGAATGTTTGGCGATTGTGGATGCTTTAGATAAATTTTATCATTATTTACACGGTCAAAGATTTGTCATACATACAGACCATGCAACACTTACCTGGCTCGAAAGTGTTAAAAATTTAAGAGGACGTCTTTTCCGCTGGTCCCTAAAACTTAATATGTTTGACTATGAAATTAAATACCAAAAAGGCTCCACTAATGTTGAAGCTGATATGCTCTCTAGAAAGCCTGTTTCAGAAAATTTACCCCATATTATACATCTCCTTGACTTGAATGAAGTAAGAGACAATCAGAAAAAAGAAAATGTAACAGTTGATGGTAAAAAGTACACTGAGATAAATGATGTTGTAATTAAAAAGAAAAGTTTGCATAAGATTGTGGTCCCCATGTCTTTACGTCTACCCCTCTTAGAAAAAACCCACACACAATTTAGCCACCCTGGAATTTATAAGATGATAAATTTAATCTCTCCGCAGTATTATTGGCCTAACATTAATCAGGACATTGAAAATTTTGTAAAACACTGTCACACCTGTCAGATAAACAAAAAATGTAGGCAAAAAAGATTTGGCTTGTTGCAATTAATGCCCCCAACAGATATACCTTTTGAATGTTTGGCAATAGACTCTGTTGGCAGATTTAATTATTACAATTCTACAAAAAAATATTTGCATTTAGTCGTTGACCATGCAACTCGCTATGTGTGGGGTTTTCCTTCAAAAAGTGTAACTACCGAAACTTATACAAACATTTTGAAACAATTATTTCAGATACAAGTACCAGATAGATTGTTAACCGACAGAATTGGAGCATTTACAGCTTCCAGGTTTAAAAGATTTCTCCGTACTTACAATGTAAAACACAGATTGACGAGCAGCCATCACCCAGAAACTAATGGAAAAATTGAACGCCTAAATCAGACTATTGTCACTAGATTAAAATGTAAAGTCAATTCCACAACCAAGAAAATACCCTGGACTAAGCTTTTAGATGAAGTCTTATATGAGTATAAAAATACTCCTCATTCTGTAACCCAATTCACCCCTAGTTATTTGTTGTTAGGAAAATTACCATATGATCCTCCTTTACCAAATAATAGTTATTATCCTCCTGTGGAGGAAGCTAGAAAATTGACTAAAGAGAGAACAATTGCTTACCATAAAAAGAATAAAGTCCGTTATGATGCTCGTTTCCTTCCTGTAAAGTTTAAAGTTGGTGACATTGTGATGTATGAAGAATTTCATTATCCTAATACCCGTAAACTGACTTCACCATATTCTGGCCCATACACCATTTTAAAACAACTTTCTGATGTATCCTTTGAAATTGATAAACCCAGTCCACATTTTAAGAGAAACTCTGAAATTGTCCATTCATCCAAGTTAAGATACTACCACCCTCCTCAAAATCTTAAACTCAACCATGAATAAACCCCAGCTATCTCTTTCATCTTTCAATTTTTTTTTACTTTTGCTTTCCTGTCGTCCCCCTTGCTTGTAGCATTTGGACGAGGACCCAGATCACCCATCTGGGCGTGTAACCCAACTCCCCAGCAGCGTAGAATGATGGTGACAGTTTAAAAGTACTGTTAGAATTTTTTTTTTTTTTTTTTTTATAACTATATTATTATGATGATTTTGTGACATATGAAGGGGTCCTCCGCTCCGTGGCCACCCATCTTTAGCCGGACTGTTTTCCCGGATTATCTTTCAGGTTGAACGGAGAATCTGGCAAAACTGCTTCGCTTCCTCTCTGCAGGTGAATACTGATTTACCCACCTTCCTTTTTCGGTCGTGCAAGTGGCACATTTTTGGGATGATATTCACCTCAGAGTATTAAAACCCATGTCACACTGACCCTGGGCATGGTGAAAATTATAGCAAGCGTATATTTGTATTTTTTTAGCTATAGTTTTCCTTTTTAGACAACTTAGTTTGTTTTTCATAAAGATAACCTTTGGCTGCATCAAAAAGTAGTAAAGTCCCTACCGAAACAGAAAGGTAGAATAAGAAGAAATGTGTTTGTTGTTATTAGTATTATAGTGTATTTTACTTTTATTTTATCTCAGTGTGAAAATTCAGTATCTTTAGAAATGCAAATTTTCCAAATTGCATTTTGGTAGACAATATATTTGTGTTGATAGTATTAGTGCATATTTTCTATTTTTGAACATTTTATATTATTGAACATTGTGTATTAATGAATATTTTATATTTTTGAATATCCTGTATTTGTGAATATTGTTTACATTTGAATATGTTATATAGTTTTCAGTGTTTATCTTTGAATATTTTAGTAGACTATATATTTTTTGGTTGCAAATTTGCAATTAACCACAAAAAGGATGTTTCCCAACGAACTATACCAAAAACTTTAAAACAAAAACTGGAAAGAAAAGGAAACATCAAAAACGCTGTTGTTTTATGACAATTTTTTTTTATAATCCAGATATGTCTCGAGATATATTGCTTTATGCAACACCATTGAAAGAATTCCAATGTTTTAGTGTAACCAGTATTTTTATGTAAACTTGATATATGAATGTAAAAATAGGTCCAATTGACTTGAGAGCTGGAGCAAATAAAAATCAAAAAACCCTGGGTTAAATTCACGAGATAAGACCCACAGGTCTTGCAGGCGAGCCCCGTGGCTCTTGTTTTAGTGCAGGGGGGGGGGGGGGGGGGGGGGAATGAAACTATAAAAGCTAAGCCCATTTTTTAAAATTTAAAATCCCCCTTTTGCCCCTTTTAAAATTTGAAATCCCCGTTTTAAGAAACAGAAATTTAAATTTAGAAATTCAAATTAAAACTTTTAAAATGCTTTAGTAATTGTGTCTCAATTGATTGAATGAAGTTGCCCCTATTAAGTCAGTTTTCCCGCATCGCATCTTATAACTTTCAAAGATCGTTTTGGCACATCTCATAAGAATACTTTTGCTGAATAAGTGCAATTTGTAAGTCTTGCAGCGACCCGTTGGCCGATCATGAGCCAGCGCCCAAGTCCTGGGCAATCAATCATTCAGCTAATGACCAATTATAGTTTAAAGACGCCTCCTTTGACTTCAATGGCCCCTAGCAGGAATAATGCAAAATACAGCATATTTATACCGCTGCACGGGTCACAGGACAGAGCTTTTTACCATCAAAAGAATGCACTAACACCACGTCACTCGGCTCTCCAGGGATCGCCTTGCGATCCACCTAAGTTCCCCTGTCCATAAAGAAGTAACTGAACAGCTCTCAAGCCAAAAGGGGCCTGATTTCTCAAAAGGATGTATAAAGGATTAATAAATCAGGCCCCCGAAAACACTGTGTCTTTCTTTAAGCAGAGACTCACATAAACTTTCATTAATTCTTGGATACCACTCACGGCGACTACCTAACGATGTTAGAAGCTCAGAGGGAGCGATCCTGCGTCGGCCCGATCTACACCGAAACAACAGGAGTAGCGTGGATTCATTACATATATAAATAGATAAATGGCTTCTTTATATTAAATAAATTATATAAATATTGAAAAAAAATTGCTGCCAAATTTCCTTCTTTCACCAAGGCCATTTTCACCATTTTGTCAAGGTCCCTATATTAAAAAAGTACCTTTTTTTTTTATGTATTTTTATATATAAAAACATTTAATTTATATGTATATTATTGTTGTTTTTATATACAATTTACTTGTGTTTGTATATACAAATAAATAGACAAATGGCTTCTTTATATTATTAAATCTACCCTATATATATAAAATCCTAAATGAATTTATGAAACGACTGAATTGAAACGAATTTATGTAACGATTCTATGAAACGACTGATTAAACAACTGATTATGTTTCACAGCGATTTCTCCTAAAATATGAAATACTTTGCGATGAAATTAACACCAAAAATCCGTATTGATCCACAGATCTCAAAACTGGTATTAGAATTTTTAAATTCGAATTAGTTTTCAAAATATTAATTTTTTTTCTAATTTTAAATACTTTTTTCTAATGGTGGCAACTCAAATTTCAATCATAACAGATATTTTTTTTCAGATTTCAGAAAAGGTTATAATTTTAAATTAATTTGGCGACCAGTTTGGCCTTCCTTAAATCTCCCTAAGAAAAATGCTTTTTTTTATATTTCGTTATCATTTATTTAATACAAACTTTCCTTTAAAACTGAAACATTTAAAATTAATGGCTTTCACTTTTTTTTTTTTTTTTTTTGAGCGAAACGAAAAATATTAGGCTCAGACGTCATATTCGCAACGGGGTACCTAATTGGCGCCAAAATGGCATTTTGCCTGACATGGTAACCCGGCTATTGTTGCTTATTCATTAATAAATGTTTATTTACATTTATTTTCTTTTTATTTAAAAAAAAAGTTACAAATTGCTTTGTTCTATAGTTATTAATTAAATTTTTTTATTTATTGTTATTTCATTTTAAAAATAATAGAAAATAATTTAAAGCAATAGAAAATAATTGAAAATAAATAATGTCATTGGTATTCGAAAACTAGGTTTTCGCGAAATTGTCGTAAAAAAAAAATCTCGCCAAACATTTATATGACATCTGTGTTAAATATTAAGTAATGCAAGAAATCATGATATTTAATTTCAAATTCAAAACAAATGACCAATATCGCCAAACCACTTGCCAAATTATACAAGTTGACGTAATTTTTATTTTAAATAGCGAAAGAACAAATAAATTAGAATACAAATAAAGCGTTGAAATAAAAATCACTTGATGGCGTAAACACATGTAACTTCCTTACAGTCAAGTGAATGTGACATTTACGATCAACCATTATTGGCATTTAATCTTATATAGTCTGGCGATAGATTTTTGGTCATAGGGATAACCAAGTAGTACCGTTTTAAATTACCACTCAAAAAATTAAAAAATGCTAACTTACGAGTTAAAAAAAAAAGAGGTACGTTTCCGTTATACGGACAGCATTGTCACCAAGCGTAATAGTTGGCGCAAAATGAAAATCACGTGAATTGAAACATTTGAAAAATAAAAGAAAAAACACTGCCAATAGTAAAGTGAGCCTTTTAAAAATATAACATTTGGAAACTACAGACTTTTACGAACTATTTTACTAAATCACAAATATATACTTAAAATAAGTGAAGAAATAACTGTTATACAATAAAGTATAGTAAATAATAGCAAATCACAATGTTTCGCATGGTTTACAATACAAATCCGGTACTACTTAGTTATCCCGTCGACCAATTTCGCCAAATTATATAAATTGCCAAACCACTTGCCAAATTATACAAATTGACATAATTTTTATTTTAAATAACGAAAGAACAAATAAATTAGTATAACATTAATAAAAATACAAATAAAACGTCCAAATAAAAATCACATGATGACGTAAACATGTGTAACTTGCTTAAAGTCAAATAAATGTGACATTTATGATCAACCATTATTGGCATTTAATCTTATAGTTTGGCGATAAATTTTTGGTCGACGGGATAACTAAGTAGTACCAAAATCCTTTTCACAATCAGGGTTGAAATAATTGGTGCATTAGCATACATTTTGTCATGGTGTCTGTATAACGGAAAATGCCAAAAAAAGCTATTGGCGAGATTTGAACCTGGCTAACATAAAAGTACCAAGAATTCTTTGCGATCATGGCAACTTTTATGTAGTTTTATTTGAAAAAATAACTTTCAAAATCAAATAACTAACTTTAATTAATTAATTGATTGATTAATAACTTTAATAATCAAAATGGAAACCTTTCTTATTAAAAGCGAAGGAACTGTTGATGATAGTCACATGATTTAGGCTATTATTATAGAGATTGTTTTCAATTCTAAAAACAGCGTGAAGAATATTTCCTAACGATTACAAATTTATTTACACATGGCTATTAAAAACAGAGAAAAAAACTTTAAAATTACTATGAAATGAGTTATGTGTTAAAAGCAGGAAAATGTTGAAAATTATGTCTTGAAAATTGTATTTACCGTTAATATTTAAAGAGAAAGGAAACTTTAAAATAATAAATACATTAATATATATTTAACCCTTTCAGGGGCAAGGTACTTCTAATCGTAAAATGTTGAAATCAGTGAATGGCACCGGAATTTACAGACAAATTTCGAAATATGAAAATGCTTTTGTTCACTTACTTAATAAAAGAAAAATTTTCATTCCAATATTCTGGTGCCAATGTGGCATTTAAGAATTAAAATTAAGTGGTCAAAAAATGAACCACCGTCCTTGAAGGGGATAAAGCAGTAAATTGTAGTAAATTGTATTATATAAATCGTTTTATAACGCTGTTAAAAAATACCGGTCGGCAAAGACTGTTTACTTAATTCATTTTATTTTACCTTCTTTTCAAATGTTTAACTGATCTTTTTTCTTTAATCAAACACGAAAACAACCATTGGATGTCTTAACAGCAACTGATTCTGCCTTAAATTTTCGCAATCACAGGGAATTCAATGGAAACCCGTTTGCAGGAAGATCGCTATAGGTTTTTTCATTATAATTCAATCTTCTCTAATCTTTTAAAAACCGATCAAATTAGCGTGATTTTAGATTCTGCGGTGTCTGAACGGGGGTTGGTGAGCATAGCTTGCAGGGGGCAGAGCCCCCTAGTAAATAGTATAAATATTGAAAAAAAATGTTTCTGTATTTGAAACAGTGAATAGTTTGTCAGAAAATATGTTAGCACATTTTCTTTTCTCGCCAAGGCCCCTATACTGAAAAAGTAACATCTGGGTAATAAATGTATACTAAATTATTGTTTTCTATTATTTTAGTTTGCTTCTACATTATTTACCATTTTTAATGATGTTATGTATTGAATAAATGTATATCAAATTACATTTTTTAATGTGACTGGCCATTCATAATTGTACAATTGCAAATATGATTGGAGATATAAAAAAAATTATTTTGGTGATCAATCTTATGGGGACGGATAATATATAAGTACCAAATTAACTGACGATTCATTTTGAAATTTGATTAATTAAATATTGGTTTGTTTTTATTTTATTTCATCAAGAAAAGATCTTGAAGATGAGTTATATAGCAATTCACCTAACAGAATTATGCTACACTCTGATTGGCTTTTTTTTTTTTTTTTTACACCAGACTTCATCACTGGAGAACTTGTTTTGCAAATGATTAACCTTAATGGTTTAATATTTATCAACTCATGACAAACAAATCTCTTACATTTGTTTACTTTGATGGAATGAGATATATTGGGCTGTCAATCTAAGTTATATCAGAACATATACATTTTTGAATGTAACTAATCTCTCTAATATTAACTTTTTTTAACAATCTTTCTAAAAATGTAACTTATGCAGTTTTATTAAAAAAATAATTTTGTGAAAAAATGGCCACCTGGCATATGAAAAACAAAGCAGTCAGTCCGTAACTGTCATTTTATTATAGATACATACTATCAGAGAGAAAACGGTTAAAGTATAACAAAAATATGAAAAACTCAAACTATTTTTTTAATTATTATTCAATAGCAAGAAAAATAACAAAATGCAAACATTCATTATTATAGGAGATCTGAAATTAAACATATGTAATTATAACATTTTCATAAAATAAATGTTTGAAGCATTGATTAATAGAAATTAAATATTTTTTAAAGTGTCAGAAGATATTTAATTATCAATAATTACAAAATTTGTAAATAATAATAATGTATATATAAAATCCTTTTCACCTGATTTGTAAATATCACAATTTTATATCCATCTGCATGCAATTTTTTCAATTTTCCTGGAATTTCAGCATATAAAATTCTGCAAAAATAAGATAAATATTTTTGAAAAAATGGTCAAGCTTGATGTTACATATATAACAGCAGCGAAAATTTCAAATAAAGAGTAACTCTTTCAGTCACTGTTATAAGATTTTTTTGCTAGTATAGTAATGGAATCCAAAATTTTTATAGAAATGTTATCAATGGTATTTTGTATAAAATTTGATTACTTACCAGTTGTTCACATTTTCTCGCTGAGTGTTCACCAAAACAGCTTAGTTGCTTAATTCACCAGAAAAATTAAATACTGAGAGAAAGTAACATTAAAATTTATTTACCCTTATTATTAACTCTTATATGTGACAATTTTATTTTGATTATTTCAATTACTGGTATTCTGGTAAATTTTAGATCAGGAACAAAAATTTAAATTTTTCTTGCCATTTAGTTTTCTCTTGAAATAACATTTGATAAAAATTGTGCACATGATAATTCCTGAACAGCTTTTTATTTTGCCCATTGCATAGAACCTTTCTTGACTGCCCCCCGCTTTTTTTTTGTAAGTGTAATTTACATATATAGATATTTGATAATGATATGAATAATCTCTAAATCTCTATAAAATGCCCACGATAGAATTATAATTTGATAAGAAGTTAAAGTATGACATTAAATTCAAATAGTTGTAAAAATGTCATCACAGAAGGGGAAAAAAAAGTGATTTTACTTGACTTTCTGAACATTTTATAGAATATTATGGATTCATATAAATTTCTGACACAATTGAATCAGCTGGATTTAAACACTGGACTTCTCATTTTGTAATTAGATACATTACTTCTGAGATACTAAAGCTTGATTAGTAAAGTGCTACAATATTTATCACTTATACTCTGTCATATTTGCTCGGTGATTTCAGGAATCAGAGTTATAATACGTCAGCTTAATTATACGAAAGTCTGTACAGTTATTGCAACAATGATTTATAACATATTCACCTAGATGCTCTTTGAAGTACCGTTTGAAAGTTATGTTCACACAGGCACTTATATACATCAGGAGTACAATACTTTCCTTATACTATGTATATGTATCTATACTAATAAAAGAAAGTTTTGCTCTGTGTGTCTGCTTGTCTGTGTGTCTACGATGGTTAGCGAAATCTACCACACATGGAAATCTGAAAATTTAGGTGAGGGTAGTCCAAAACAGGTCCTGATGTATCTGAGGTTCAGATTAATATTTTAAGGGCTGAGGCCTCTGGGTCCCTTTAAACTTTAATACCCTAAACTGTTCATAACTTGTCCCTTTTTTATCAGATCTTCTTCATTTTTGGGGTGAATTCTCCATTTATTTATTCCCCCCATTTCTACGTTTTAAAACCCTGACCCCCTGGGGCCTGATACAAGGTCCTTTGAAGTTTTTGCGACCTAAATTGTTAATTGCTTCCTTTTAGACAATCTTCATCTTTGGAATCCTTTTTTCATTTAGTTATTCTCCTGTTTTTACATTCCAGTTAAGACCCTGGAGCCCCCTAGGGTCCCGTAGCACTTTCACTTTTGTGCGCCATGCATTTTTCACCTTCTCAGTGCATAATTTTAAAGATGAGTCTTGGACTCTTCTCCCAAACCAACACCCTCATATTTTTATTGGGGCCCCTGGGATCCTTTTCTAAACATTTACCCATTTTTTTCGCACATTTCTTGAAAATTCCTACTTTCTAATGAATAATTCATACCCTATGCTCAATTTTGACTAATTGAAGATCTAAAGCGCTACGTATTTAGACATTATAACATGTTTTCATGTTAGGGCTCTGCTCTCAACTATCAGTTGGCCCCTTTTGTCCCCATATTATATCTCCCTTTAGAATGGTCCGATTCACTAGGTTTTTTTTTCTCCTAACAACTTTTTAAGTTCCTACATGAAGGACAAAATTTTTCTCAGACTTCAGCTTACACCAATTTTGAATATTAATCACCTTCTTTGGCCCTTGATGCAGCTTCTTTAAAAATGTTCTGAATCTCTTGCAATTTTCTTTAACATAGTTCTAGCATACTTCAACTATTTTAAAAACTATTAAAAAGTATCTATACACAACTACACTCCAGTTAGGACTCTGAACCATTGGGGCCTGGTACAGGGCCCCTTGAAGATTTTGTGCCCTAAATTGTTAAAAATTTCTTCTTTTTAATCCGATCTTCACTTTTGGGATCTTTTTTTCATTTAGTTATTCTCTAGTTTCTACATTCCAGTTAAGACCCTGGGCACCATAGGGCCTGGTTCAGAGCCCGTTGAACTTTTTGTGCGCACCATGCATTTTTCGCCCCTTAATTTTCTCACCTTCTCAGTGCATAATTTTAAAGTTGAGTCTTGGACTCTTCTCCTCGGACCAACACCCCCATATTTTTATCCAGGCCCTTGGGCCCTTTTTTAAGCATTTACTCAATTTTATGTGCATTTCTTTAAAATATTATTCTAATGATTAATTTGTACCCTAAGCTTAATTTTGACTAATTGAAGATCTAAAACACTAATTACTAAGATATTTTAACTGTTTTCATGTTAGGGCTCTGCTCTCAACTATTAGTTGCCCCCTTTTGGACCCCTATTATGGATCCCATAAAAATGGTCCGATTCACTAGTTTTTTTTTTTTTTACTTGAACAACTTCTTAAGTCCTCCACCCACTAAATGAAACACAAAAAATTTTCTCAGACCTCAGCTACCACTAATTTTGAATATTAATCGCCTCCTTGGGGCCTTTAGTGCAGCTTCTTTAAAAATGATTTGAATCGCTTTACAATTTTCTTTAACATAGTTCTAGCATCCTCTGATTACTTTAAAAACTACTAAAAATATCTTTATTCCCAATTACACTCCAGTTAAGGCCCTGGCCCCTTGGAGCCTGGCTTCTAGCATCCTCTGAGTACTTTAAAAACTACTAAAAATATCTTTATACCCAATTACACTCCAGTTAAGGCCCTGGCCCCTTGAAGTTTTTGCACCATAAATTGTTAATAAATTGCCCCCTCTTAATTCCTTTAAAATTCTGGGGCCCCCTCGAACTGTTTGTGCATTTTTCAACCCCGAATTTTCTTGCCTTCTCAATGCTTAATTTTAAAGTTGAGTCTTGGGCTTCTCTCCCTTGACCAACACCCTCATATTTTTACTAGGACGTCAGGCCCCTTTTTTAAGCATTCCCTCCCCCATTTTTGCGCATTTCTTTAAAATCTTATTCTAATGATTAATTCATACCCTACACTTAATTGTGACTAATTAAAGATCTAAAGTTCTAAGAACTAACACCTTCATGTTAGGGACCTGCTCTTAACTATCAGTTGGCCCCTTTTAGGCTTTTTATTATAGCTCTCTTTAAAATGGTCTGATTCACTAGTTTTTTTCTTTTAATAACTTCTTAAATCCTTCAGCTACTAGATGAATGACAAAAAAATTTCTCAGACTTCAGCTACTACCAATTTTGAACATTAATCTCCTTCTTGGGGACTTTGTTGCAGCTTCTTTAAAAATGATCTGATTGTATTAAAATTTTCTTCAACATAGATCTAGCATCCTCCATCTACTTTAAAACTACTAAAAAATTTCTTATGCCGAACTACATTCCAGTTAAGACCCTGGCCCCCTGTACCAGGGTTGTCCGTTTTTTTCCTCACTGGAAAAAAAAACTGGAAAAAACGTCCCGGACAAAATACCATTTTGTCCACGTTTAATAAATTGAAAATTCGAAATTAAAAATGCAGAACATAACAATAATAAATAAATATATCGATTCTTCCCATTTAAGAAACAACTTTTATATCAAAACTAGAAAGGTAGCCCGTCAAAAATGACGGAAATTTAGATATAAAGATATATACAACTCATGTGCAAGAATATGAGTTTTCTCGCTTGTTCCGCAGTGATAGAGGAAAATTACACATTTTAAGAACGAAACACATTTATGAAAAACTGTGTACAGTAGAAGACCACTAATCTGCACAGTTTGGTTCCAAGTGTTATGCAGATTTGAGGCTTTTTGCGGTCATGTCAATTCAATCTTTGTTTACATTTTTTTAAATTCATATATTGGACAATTTAGATTGTTAAGCCTTAAAAATAAATAAATTACACACTTGAAGTAAGGTAAAAACTATTAAATTATCGTATACGATTTCATGAAATGGTATTATATGGTATTATATGTGTGTGCTTCACGATCTTGGTTACGACGTTGGCGAAATTGGCTGCAACTTGTCATAATCCTAATAGTGTGGGCCGCTATAACAAAAAAGTAACCAGTTTTTAGTAAAATTTCTGATATAAAGTAGTTTTCAAAAACTTGTGTAAAATTGCAGGCCGTTCTCATGTTATGTCAGTTCTAAGAATAATATTTCTAACACTGAAGAGTTTCCATGATGTGGAATTTAGAAAAGCTTCTCCAAAAGAAAGGTCCTGAAATGACATTGTAATTCCTCTAACTTCAAAATTTAATCAGGCCCTGATGTTGTTTACTGAAATCTAATAAATACAGTTATTTTGAATATTACAACAGAATTAAACAGTTAAACTTATTTAACTTAAACCCGTTGTTACTTCCCGATGTTATTTTTTACTATTAAGAAAGAAAATTAGGTACTTAGTTATCCCGTTGATCAATTTCGCCAAATTATATAAATCGCCAAACCACTCGCCAAATTATACATATTGACATAATTTTTTATTTTAAATAACGAAAGAACAAATAAATTAGCAAAACATTAATAAAAATACAAATAAAACGTCGAATTAATGGATTTATTGGCCATTAATGGCATTCAATCTTACAATTAATTAATTAATGGCAACCATTATTGGCAATTAATCTTGCAATTTGGCGACAGTAATTTGGTCGACGGGATAACTAAGTAACGAAAATTATTTAAATTTTTCAAATCATGCATTTATAATTTTTTTCCGTCTTTAATAACTAAATAATGAAAAAAATATGCTTTTGCTCTGAGCTCATAAATATGACAATAAAATAATGTAACTAAGAGACATTGCAAAATTAAATCTTTGTGATTTCAAACCATAAACAAACGATACCGCCACCATTTTACCTACTATGACGTCATTAGAATATTCTCCATTGATTGTTGGAGAACTTACTTTGTGTATGATTACCTCCATGATTTAATATTTTTTACGTTTCACGATAAATGAGTCACTTGTGTTTGTATAGGTTTATGGAATGAGATATTAAGCTGTGAACCTAATTTCAACTGAAATTATCCAAGGATATATGTATTTTTAATTGAAATTAAAAACAATGCTTTGATCTCGAAATAAAAAGTTTTAGTTTGTATAATTGGTTATTTCTGTTAATTATTTATTTAGGTACTTTCCCATTATAGAGCATTTTTAAAAAAAAGCTTGACGCAATTCGGGCATCAGAAAGTGAGATATGTTGCCAAAATATATAAACAGCTATGAAAACAAATCTAATGAACTTTTATTTTTGTTTATATATGCACTTATATACATAGAAAAAATCGTTTCTAAATATATATAATATTTTTTATATACAAATTACGGCACAGATTTCAGATATGAACCGGGAATACCTAACTGGCGCCAATATGGTGTTATTTTGCCTGCTATGGTAACCCGGCTATTGTTTTTTACTTATTAATAAATTGTTTATTTACTTTTATTTTCTGTTTTTAATTATATAAACTGTTTTGTTCTAAAGTTATTATTCAAACTTTTATTTATTTATAGTTATTTCCTTTTCAAAATGATAGCAAATAATTGAAAAATATATAAGTTACTGGTATTCGAAAGCGAGATTTCTGTCAAATTGGCGTCAGAGAAAAACATACCAACTCCGATGCGTATATGACATCTGTGCAAAAATTACTTCTGTTTCTTTATAAAAATGGGTAAATAGCTTTTATATATTAAATAAATTGCATACATATGGAAAAAATTGCTGGTGAGTATGAAGCAGTAAATAGGTTGTCAGAAAATACGTTGGCAAACTTCTTTCTCGCCAAGAAACTTTTCTCGGAAATCTGATACATAAGCAATGATTGCTAGAAATGCATTTTTAATTATGATATGCGCTTTTATGTTTCACTACATTTATGCATACTATACTGTGTGTATAAATGCTACAGTTCATATGCAGGGCTACACAAAAGAATTCATAAGGGTTACTGAATATGAGAGTAAATTGCTTAAAGGTGGTTTTTAAAGGAGTTATGCATTTTTACGCTGAACTGCATTTAGTTTACTAAGAAATGTTTGTAGAATATAGATAAAATGATATACAGGTTCACGCAAAGAATTGGATACATAACCGTCTATGGATGATAATATCTGGAATTGTGATTTCAGTAGTTTTAAGAGTAGTTTAAATTAAATTTTGGATAAATAGTGGCATGTAATAACGATACTATTGGCTATGGACGGTAACTGCTGAAATCAATTTTTAAAATTTTTTATGCGTCTTCTAAAATGTTTACTTAGTTATCTTATTTACCTTATTTCCCCAAATAACGAAGTTTTGTTAAAGCATACAGGATGTGTTGGAAAGTGTTTCATATTCTATGCTTAACACATGGTTTTTCTTTGTTCTTTAGTCTTATTTTGAATTTATTTTATTCTTAATTTTTTAGTCTTACCCTGCTTTATAGAAACTCTGGCACAGTTGTCATATACGCCAATTTGGCGAAAACATCAACAGCACAAACAACAACATCCGGGTTACCATATCAAGCAAAATAGCGACACTTTGGCGCCAGTTAAGTATACATTGCATATATGACAATTGCATCAGAAAAAATCATGCCAATATGGGGCGAATATGACATCGTTGCCTATTAAAATATCTTAATTTGTTGGGGGGGGGGGTCTTTCTAAGGGAGCCTAACCCATATTTATGCATGGAAATCCATGTTTCGAAGGAAACCACGAAAACTCTGAATGATTAGGCCGACAGGCATGATTGGGTTCGAACCCAGCACCGAGAGAAGAACCTCTCTGCCACTTCTGTGAAAAAAGTGTTTTTAACATCATCTTACAAGTGCAATGAGGTTATACATCCTCACCTTTCTGCCAAAAAAGAGTTTTGTTGTACTTTTCTAACTTACCTCAATATTAACAGAAAAATTTTATACAGTCTTCATTTCTATCTTCACAACTATCTTGAAGAGAGGCTTACATCATTTAACGTTAAAACTGATAACATTCACACACTTTATAATTTTTGTGACTTATTAAGAGTTGGTAAAAAAGCTTTGGTCACTACGATTTCTTTTATGGATAACCAAATACACAAGAAGTATTTCAATACTCACATTTTTATCAAAATAAAATAGTCCTCATTCCTCATCGCAGCACATTTTCTCTGTTTTCCCATTCCCAATATCGTTAATTGTCTTCCATGTATTATCTGATTTTAAAATTTAAAATATATATGCCATCATGTAAATTAATTTACTGTGCAGGATGCCTGCACTAGAGCCATGCATAATTACAGACTGCTCATTTCCTTTTCTAATGCTATTTAAGATTTATAAAGTTAGTAGTACGTCGTTCAGATACTTCATATATATTTTTTTATGTTAAATATGTTCAAAACAGTCAAATTTATGTATAGTCTTTTAAGAAGTTTTACAGAATCTTTGAGTAACATATAGCCCCAGCAGCAGAATTTTTTTCAGCAGTCTGCAACACAATTAGAAACAGTCTGCAGAACTTAAGGACAAACGCCCTCTTTCCAATCCCTTATGCACTCAACCCTCCTCCCCATTCAAGTATTTGTGATTAACATTAAAGGAAAATACTTTTTAAAATAGTTTACCTTTGTCTTCAAAATTTTTAACATCATTGTCTGAAAAATCTTTCATAAAATTTGTCAAAATTTCTGTGAAGTTAGAAAACAGAAAAATAACATATGAACAAAAATTTCTAAAGTTTTTTAAAAGATTTATACAATGTGAAAATATAAAAAATTATATATAAATATAATAATGCAGGGATGAAAGTGCACTAAAGCCACTTTGGAGCAGCAAAAATCTAATTCTGTAGCAATAAAACCTGTTTTTGGAGCAGATTGAAATTCTGAGATAATCAAATTTGAGTAATTCATGTAAATACTATCTAATAAAAACATAGCTGTGAAAAAAGGAAGGCAAGTTCTGTAAAGACAATGGCAAGAAAAGAAGTGATATCTAAGTGGGTGCCAAGTTCAAATAAAATTCACTCAAACTTACCTACTGAAGTATTATAGCATTTTTTAAATTGTTTAGAAATTAAAATTATTGATAGCATATTAATAATAAATCTGGAACTTGGCAAGTTTTTACCTACGAGTCATTTATTTTTAATAATGACATTATTATATCAAATCTTGTTATTTCATGATTGGAAGCCTTAATTTGAGTGAGCTCCTTCCCCTTGAAGGGCGGTGGGATAAAATATATCCCACCTAATTTAACTGCAAAATGCCACACTGACACCAGAATTCAGGACTAAAAAGTTTAATTTTATTAAATACGTGAAAAGAAGCTTTTACCCATTTTGAAATGAATTTGTTTTTAAATTCTGGTGTGATTCAATCATTTCAGCATTTCACAAATAAAAGTTATTTTCCCCTGAAAGGGTTAAAGTGGTGCAGTCTCTAGAGTGATGACCAAGAACAAGCGTAAGTATATCTGTCTCTTTGTCATGCATCTTAGCCTGTTTGCATTGTGGTTTCTGGAGGGTGGGTGCTAGAGTGATAACCAAAGACTAGCAGGAGTTTATCTGTGTATTTATTGGTTTATCAAATCTATAACATGAGTCATTTGTTTATAATTTTTTTTTTTTTTTTTTTTTTTTTTTTTTGTAACGTCATTGAAATTAATATTAACATCACCATTTTATTAAGACATGAAATTGATAGGAATAACATTTATCAAAAACTTGCCAAGTTCTAGATTTATTATTAATATGCTATCAATAATTTTTATTTCTAAACAATTTAAAAAATGCTATAATACTTCGGTAGGTAAGTTTGAGTGAATTTTATTTGAACTTTGCACCCACTTAGATATCACTTCTTTTCTTGCCATTGCCTTTACAGAACTTGGCTCCCTTTTTTCACAGCTATGTTTTTGTTAGATATCATTACTTTTTGTAAAGTTACAATATATTTAGACACTTTACTTAATGCTTTTTAATGTGTTTACATGTGACTATTTTATTCACCAAGCAACATTCAATTTTAATTTAAATTTCCTACAACAAACTATTTGGCTGTCAATTTGCGGCAGAAATCTATATTTTAATTCTGCAACATTGAATGCATGTTTTGAAACGAAATGTAATGATTCGAAATTTTTATTGTTTCTGAAACAGCAATTCCTATTAAATTCCTATTTTAAATTTTCCTATTAAATTTTCCAATTAAATATTTTATAGCTGGGCCTGCTTTTTTGTACTAAAAGTGAAAAATAAAGTTATGTGCTTATGCCACACTATGTATCATTCATCCATGGGTGCTGGCAAAGAGGCAGTGCAGAGGAAGGACATTGCCCCTCCCTGGATTTTCAAATTTAATTAACTAAATATAGTTTTCTCTCATGATTCTGAAAATAACAAGTGGGTAAGTGTGATCACAGATCGCACAAAGGGTTTTGTTTAATATTCCTTTCAAAACACTTTATCCTTTTGAAAAATCTGTTAGTTCCACATTTCGCAACCAGGGGCACACTCTATTCTAAACAAACCTCTATCCGAACGAAACTCCGTTTTATGTACTATCCGTAGATATATTAGTCAAGGGGATTGAGCCCATAGCACCCGAGATAAGTAGGCGTCCTTGGCGGTAAAAAGTGGAATTAAAATATGTAAGGCTATGGTGCATAATATGAAAGAATGGTCAAAGGGGTGTCGGCAAAAGTTGGAAAAGTGCTCCCGGGATGAAAAGGGCGGAGGTTAGAAAAATTGCTTAAAATACACAAGTTAGAGCTCGGGGAGTAAATAATATAAGACTTTTTGAAAATTTTATGGTTTGTAGTGTGGTCTGAGGTATTCAGCTATACGCATGCAAAAAGTCATGTCTCCAACTTAATTAGGGGCTCCCTTAGAAAGAATTGCTTAAAATACATATGTGGTAGCTCAAAGGATTAAACGTAAGACTTTTTCAAGATTTTATGATTTGTCGCCTGGCCTCAGGTGTTCTGCTATAAGTATACAAAATTTCAAATCTGCAATTTAATAAGGGGCTCAGTTAGAAAGAATTGCTTAAAATAAGCATGAGGAAGCCCAAAGGGTTAAATGTACCACTTTTTCAAAATTTTATGATTTGTCGCATGATGGTGTTCACCTATAAGTATGCAAAATTTCATGCCTCCAACCTAATTAGGGGCTCACTTAGAAAGAATTGTTTAAAATACACATGTGGGAGCCCAAAGGGTTAAATGTACGACTTTTTCAAAATTTTATGGTTTGTCATTTGATGTGTGTTCAGCTATAAGTATACAAAATTTCACGCCTCCAACCTAATTAGGGCTCACTTAGAAAGAATTGTTTAAAATATCTCAATTATTAAAAGGTACAGATGTCATATTTGCCCCATATTGGCACGATTTTTTTCCAAAGCCGATTTGGCGAAAACATCAACAGCATAAACAACAACATCCGGGTTACCATATCAAGCAAAACAACGACACTTTGGCGCCGGTTAAGTATACATTGCATATATAACAATTGCATCAGAAAAAATCATGCCAATATGGGGCGAATATGACATCTGTGCCTATTAAAATATCTTAATTTGTTGATTTTCTGTAAGCAAGTAAAACCAGATAAACCCCCAGTAAGTAGATAGGTTTACAATAAAAGTCTATGGTAATTTGTCGAAATATTAGAGATATCGCCAAGGTGGCATCAGTTTTGGCGACTAATTTTGGTCGCCAAATTTGGCGATATATCGCCATGTTGACGAGAAACTTGGCGGTATTTGGTGACAGAACAGCATCCCCTCCTACGGCAAATTAAAATTTCGCCTAATAGACATAATGTTAAAGTATAAATGGGCACCATAGGTGGGTAATTCATCAATTTTCACAATTTTTTTTTTTTTTCTTAGTTTTAAGTGTAAACGAACTTCGCATCAAATTTGAAGTCTGTAGCTGCAGTAGATATATGAGATCTTTTTGATGAGTGAGTGAGTCAGTCAGTCAGTCAGTGATAAAATTATCGATTATCAGACATTTTCAAATGTCATTATCTCGGAAACTAATTATGCGTTATTCATAAAATTTTGGATTTTAGGTAATTAGGATGGCCTTACTACACATTTAGTATAACAAGTACGTAGGTCTCATAGATTTTCAGTAGTAGAGCATCGAAATTTGACGAAAACAGCTCGAAATGCTTCGTGTAAATAACACACGGCTATGTCAGGCGAACTGGGCTGACACACTGTCGTGTGTCTAGATAAAAGCAATTCTAATGAAATGTTTTACTTAGGAATCTTAGCTAGTTGCCCAATTCAAAATTTAACATGTTTTTACTCAAAAGATGGCTAACTAATATTTAACCTGCCACTCAACTGTAAAAAAAAAACTCATGAAAACATTAATGTTGCAGCAATTTTTTCCGAGATTCTTTGACGGAATTCACCTTTTTTCATCAATCCTTTGACGAAATGTGCATTTTTTCGCAATCTTTCGACGATATTCGCGTTTTTTTCGGCATCTTTCGACGGTGTTCGCGATCTTTTGACGATGTTTGCGTTTTTTTCGCGATCTTTCGACGATGTTCGTGTTTTTTTTCGCGGTCTTTTGACGAAATTCGGGTTTTTTCTCCCGGTCTTTTGACGAAATTCGGGTTTTTTCTCCCGAACCTTTGACGGAATTAGCGTTTTTTCCGCAATCCTTTGAAAAAAAAATCGCGTTTTCTCCGCGATTTTTTGACGGTATACGTGTTTTGTCGCGATCTTTGTGCGAAATTCGCTATTTCCACGATCTTTGTGCGAAATTAGCTTTTTTCCGCGATCTTTTGACGAAATTCAGTTTTTTCGCGATCTTTTGATGAAATTCGCGTTTTTCCCGCGATTTTTTGACAGAATTCGCGCTTTTTCCGCGATCATTTGTCAAAATTCACTTTTTTTTCCCGATCACTTGACGAAACTCGTGTTTTTCCGCCATCCTTTGAAGAAAATTGCGATTTTTTCGCAGCCCTTTGACGAAACAGGCATTTTTCTCGATCTTGTGACAAAAATTAAGAGGTTTTTTTCTCCATCTTTTGACGAAATTCGCGTTTTTTCCATGAAAATTCGAAAAATCCGTCTATTTTGCACGATCTTTTGACTAAATTCTCATTTTTTAGCGATTCTTCGATAAAATTCACGTTCTTTCCGCAATCCTTTGACGAAATTTGTGTTTTTCTGCGATCCTTTGATGAATTTTGTATTTTTTCGCGATCCTTTGACGAAATTTGCGTTTTTTTCTGCAATCCTTTACAGAAAATGCTATTTTTCGGTTAGCCCTTTGACGAAATTCGTGTTTTTTCTGCGACCATTTGACGGAAGTCTCATTTTTCCGCCAACCTTTGACGAAAGTTGCTATTTTTCCGCAACCCTTTGGCGAAATTGACGCTATTTTCACGATCTTATAATAAAATTTCGTTTTTTTCGTGATCTTTTGACGAAATTGGCCATTTTAAATGCAAACGATTGACGAAATTGCTTTTTCGGCGAACATTTGTCGAAATTCGTGATATTTACGTCCGGATTCTCGGATTAATGACAGATTTTTTAAAATTTCTTAAGAGATTACCCCTACGAGGATTGGCGCATTTAATAATGTGCGTTTCATTATCGAGTATCTAGAGTTTTCTCCATGAATTATTTATATTTTAAAGTAAATCGGAGTTTCGTCAATCGCATGTAGCGCGCCGATTCTGCGCCCGGGCATATAGCAGAGCAAATAGAAATAGAAATCTCTCAATAAATAAAGGATATCATTACGAAAAATTGTAAAATCTTGTCCCAGAAAAATTATAGAGAGATTTAATACTAAATGATATGAAAATATCTTTAAAAAGCTATTTGTATAATTATTCTGGTGTTAAATGTACAGTGAAATACGTTTAACATGCAATGCTTAACATGCAATGCTTAACATGAAAAATCGGTTAATACGAAATGATATCGCGGTCTGGACAGTATACTATGCAATTTAATGCATTTTGTTTTCTTTTAACACAAAACAAAAATCGTTTAACACGAAAAAATTTTTCTTTTGATCTAGTTAGTTTGAGTTGAAATTTGTGAATTTGTGTTAAAACTACTGAATTTTGGGTGAAAATCAGTGAATTTCGTGTTCTTTTTGTAAATTAGCTTATATTTTATGAGCACAATGGCTGAGAAATCGATGTGAAAACAAAATAAACAAACTGTTATTTTGCTTCAAATGAAGATGAAGCTGCTTAATGCCATTGATGAAAAAGAAGGATGAAAACAAAAATCTGCAAAGAATTTGGCATTGCCAATTCTACTTTATCGACGATAATAAAAAACAGGGATCCCATTACGTTAACATTTGAGCTCAAAATGTTTAAACCAGAGAAAAAACATATGAGAACCGCTAAGCACGAAGATTTAGAGACAGCTTTGCTTATTTGATTCAAACAAGCTAGACCCCAGAATGCTGAAAAAGACATTTCAAAAAACGATATGATTCCCCCCCCTCCCCCCCCAAAAAACTATTTTTTTTACCTGCTTTTTATCCTAATGGATGCAACCTACTTAACAGGAAATCGAAATAAAATTTGACGACGTTGAAAATATTTGTGAGTTTCATTCTTTTTTTCTTTTTTTTACGAATCTTTTAACTCGAAATAAAATTTTGGCTCCCTCAATTTCGTGTTAAACTCATTTCACTGTATTTTAAACTTTCCATTGGGAATATTTTAAAAATTCATTAGAAAAACTAATTTTTTAAATTTTGCTTGCATTCCATTTATTTTAGTCTACAATAATAAATACTTAAAAAAAAAAAGACAGAAGAAACTGATAAAGAATGAGTGAGCAATAAATTTGAAATTTCCACCCAGTGGGGCATAAGCCCTATGTTAGGAATCGCTGTCTAGAAGCTTTTTTATGCAAACATGTTTATAAATAAATGTATATCAATATTAAGTTATAATCATCATGTATTAAACAGCAATTATAAAACATATACATTTGCAGTAAATTTTAACTTGTTTATCTGTCACATGGTACTTCCATTACAATTAATAATCAGTTTACAAAATTAAAAATAGAAATAAAAATTTTTTTTAATGTTTGACAGCTTCAAATCTTATTTTTTAAAAAGAAGTCATTTGATGAACAAGTTAATTTTAATTAAGAGAATGTTACACTGAAATTTAATGACATTAATAATTTAATATATGCATAAAAACATCAGTATATACACATTTTACTATGGGGGAAAAATCAATAAATAGTAGTAAAATATAATGATAAAAATGTTCTTTTAGTTAAAATATTAAGTGTAAAATAACAAGGAAAAAATAAAGAAATTAACAGAAATGCATGAAAGGTATACTATGAAGTTTTGTTATTCAAAATAAATAAGGGTTGTAAAATAGTTAAGGGTGTATTCGAAAAGATATTTTTCCACCCTCAACAGCTCAAAATTTTCTGAGACATTTTCAGACTCATTTTTTAAAGTAAAAACATGAAATTTGCTGAAGTGATTTTTGAAGAAATGTATAAGAGGCCGTGTGATTTCATTTTTTGCTCAATTAATTAGAATTTGCTTTTTTAACAATTATTTTCTCAGTATGACCATTTTTTTTTTCATTCCCAGATCTCCCGCTTTGGAAAATTCAGTTCAAAATGCCAACTTTGACAGCATTTTTTACAATATTTTCAGCATTTATCAAAAAATAGAGAAGCATGGCACATTATGCAGTTTCTAAATAAGAATTTCCCAGTTTGATGCGTTTGAGAGCAAAAATTTTTAAATTCATCAGAAAATAAGCAGTTTGGATTGGAATACACCCTTAATAGTTGTCAAATGTTTCAGTATCAGGAACAAGTTCCTTGTCTTTAGAATTTAACATTTTATATGCCATTACCAATTTTGTAGCAGTTTGTAATCCAAGCCTATTTCTGTACTGAATCAAACTGAAATTGAAAAAAATATATTCAATGCTTGCTGATGAGGCTACGCAATGAAAAAAATGACATGCAAAATTTGAAATATTTTCTAAGTCATTGCATCTTTTCAGTGACTCCCACCATTCTGCTGGTGATAGATTATTTATGATTGCATCAGAAAAATATGCATCAAGAAATGGAGATGCTTTAATGGAAGATTTAACAATCAATGGCAAAAATTTTTCATCAATGTCATTCACCTACTTCTTTGTTATTTCTTCTTGGTCATTAGTAA
Organism: Maratus speciosus; assembly: GCA_963932465.1. Lineage (NCBI taxonomy): Eukaryota > Metazoa > Arthropoda > Arachnida > Araneae > Salticidae > Maratus > Maratus speciosus. The sequence goes on from OZ010788.1 coordinate 235,502,128, forward strand.
GTCCCTTCCTCATGTATTTTAGATGCAGTATGTATGATAAAATGTGAGCTGGTGTGATACAGTCATTAAATGTTTTCTGTAAACATTTATTACTAGCAAAAGCCCTGCTTTGTTTGGATTCGCGAAGCATTATTTCTACCCTATATATATAAAATCCTAATGAAACGAATTTATGAAATGACTTCATGAAACGATTTTATGAAACGACTGAATAAACAACTGATTATGTTGCGCGGCGATTCCTTCTAAAATATGGAATATTATGAGATGAAATTAACACCAAAAATCCGTATTGATCTTCAGATGTCAAAACTTGTATTAGAATTTTTAAATTCGAATTAGTTTTCGAGATATTAATTTTTTGATAATTTTAAACACTTTTCTCTAATGATGGCAACTCATATTTTAATCATAAAAGATATTTTTAAAATATTTTAGAAAAGGTTATTTTAAACGACTTTGGCGACCAGTTTGGCCTCCCTTAAATGTATGCTAAGAAATGTATCATGTTACTTTTATTCATAATTCAATTTACTTGAACAATCTTTCGTTAAATCAGAAGATTCTGATACAGAAATCAAGAACTCGGAATTTTTATGTTAGCGCGACGCAGGTAATAAATCGCAAAACATTTTTCCCGTCGAATTTTTTTTTAAAATCATTTTATTTAAAATACAAAATTTTCATTTAAAACTGAAACATAAATTAATGGCTTTCACTTTTTTTTTAACGAAATGAAAAGAAAAATATTAGGCACAGGTGTCATATACGCACCGGGGTACCTAACCGCCGCCAAAATGGCGTTATTTTGCCTGGCATTGAAACCCGGTTATTGTTGCTTATATATTAATAAATGTTTATTTACATTTATTTCCTTTTTATTTTCAAAAAAAAGTTATAAATTGTTTTGTTCTATAGTTATTAATTAAAGTTTTTTTATTTATTGTTATTTCATTTTAAAAATAATAGAAAATAATTTAAAGATACATATGTAACTGGTTTACGAAAACGAGGTTTTCGCCAAATTGTCGTAAAAACCCGGTGCGTATATCACATCTGTGTCAAATCACTACAATAATAACCTGAATCATGTGACTGTCATAAACAGTTCTGCGTTGACCGCTTCGCTTTTTATATGCCAATCAGTCATTTTAGTGCTTTAATGTTAGCTGAGTGCAGGTGATAAATCGCATAATATTGTCCCAACGCCATCATTTCATCTATATTATAATAGTCCAAGTCATGTGACTGCCATAAACAATTACGGGCTGACCTATTCGCCTTTCATATGAAAGGTGGCTATTTTTAATAAATTATTTTTTCGGGTAAAATTACATAAAATTTGCCGTGATCGCAAAGAATTCTCGGTATTTTTATGTTAGCCGGGAGCAAATTTTGCAAATAGATTTAAGACTCCAATTAGCCTTTTTTGTTTCTCGCGTGGTAAATTAAAGCAATGCTTTGATGTTGAAATTAAACGTCATGGTTTATGGTATTTTTCTTTTCTGTTATTTTTCTCTTTATTTATTTTACTTTTTATGAAATAATGGAAAGTCATGAATTTTAAATGTTTTAGATTAAAATTGAAGTTAAGTGTTTCAAATAAAATCAGTGAAAGGTTTATATTTTAATGAAATACGAAAAAATGCGGCGAGAATATTGTTTGGCTATTTATCATCTGCGCTCAGCTGACATAAAAATACAGAGTTCTTGATTTCTCTAACAGAATCTCCCAATTTGGTAAAGGACCAAGACAGTAAACTAAAATATGAATAAAAGCACCATGTTACAAAGCTTAGCATACATTTAAGGGAGACCAAATTGGTCGCCAAGGGCGCTAGTATTAAATAATGCAACAAATCATGACATTTAATTTAAACTTCAAAGCAATGTTTTAATGGTACTATTTAGTTATCCCATCGACCAATTTCGCCAAATTATACAAATTGGCATAATATTTATTTTAAATAACGAAAGAACAAATAAATTAGTATAACACTAATAAAAATACAAATAAAACGTCGAAATAAAAATCACTTGATGGCGTAAAAACGTGTAACTTCCTTAAAGTTAAGTGAATGTGACATTTACAGTCAACCATTAATTGGCATTTAATCTTATAGTTTGGCGATAGATTTTTGGTTGACTGGATAACCAAGTAGTACCGTTTTAATTTACCACTCGAAAAATAAAAAAATGTTAACTGGCGAGTTGAAAAAAAAAAAAAAGCTATTGACGAGATTTGCACCCGGCTAACATAAAAGTACCAAGAATTCTTTGCGATCATGGAAACTTTTATGTAGTTTTATTCGAAAAAATAATTTTGATTCTTTAATCAAAATGGAAGCCTTTCATATGAAAAGCGAAGGAATCAGCCCGTAATTGTTTATGGCCGTTGCATGACTTGGTCTATTATAATATACAGGAAATGATGACGATAGAATAATATTTGGCGACTTATCACCTCTGTGGGCTAACATTAAAGTACCAAAATGGCCGCCTGGAATATAAAAAGCGAAGGGATCCGCCAGGAACTGTTGATGATAGTCACATGACTTAGGCTATTATTATAGAGATTGTTTTCAATTCTAAAAACAGCGCAAAGAATAATATTCCCTTACAATTAAAAATTTATTTACACGTGACAATAAAAAACAGAAAAAAGACTTTTAAATTACTATTAAATGAGTACGTGTTAAAAGCAGGAAAATATTGAAAATTATGTCTTGAAAATTGTATTTACACATGAATATTAAAAGAGAAAGGAAACTGTAAAATAATAAATACATTAATATGTGTTTAACCCTTTCAGGGACAAGGTACTTCTGTTCGTAAAATGTTGAAATCAGTGAATGACACCAGAATTTACAAACAAATTTATTTTGAAATACGAAAATGCTTTTGCTCACTAAGAAAAATTTTCATTCCTATATTCTGGTGCTAATGTGGCATTTAAGAATTAAAATTAAGTGATCCAAAAATCAACCACTGCCCTTGAAGGGGTTAATAAAACAGTAAATTGTAGTAATTGTAGTAAATTTTATTATGTCAATTGCATTAGAGCGCTGTTAAAAAACATCAGGAGGCAAAGACTCTGTTTATTTAATTCAGCTTACTTTAGCTTCTTTTAAAATGTTTAACTGATCTTTAATCAAACACGAAAACAACCATTGGATGTCTTCACAGCAACTGATTCAGAAATTTTCGCAATGAAAGGGAATTGAATGGAAACCTGTTTACAAGGAGATCGCTACAGGTTTTTTCATTATAATTCAGTCTTCTCTAATCTTTTTAAAACCGATCAGATCAGCGTTCGTTTAGATTCTGTGGTGTCTGAACGGGGTTGGCGAGCGTAGCTTGCAGTGGCAGAGCCCCCTAGTAATAAAATAAATATTTGAAAGTAACAATATTTTTTTACATTAATTTTGCATCTTTATTAAGCAAAAACATTATTTTATGTTTTGGCGCATTTTAATTTTAGAAATGTAAATTCAGCCAAATAACTAAGAAATGCCTCGGAATTTTTTATCTAATATATAAAAATGAAAATTTGTCTGTCTGTCTGTAATTCTATACAAATCCACAGTTTGGAAGCCAGAATTGTGAAATGTTATGTACATGTGTATTAAAACACGGCCGAGGCAACTAAAGCAATCCGGAATCTAAATAATTTATATTTTAATTTTGATTAATAAAAAACCACCAAATTTTCAGCAATTTTCTATAAAAATTTAATCATTTTTCGTTATAGCAATTGCCAAAAAAAAAAAAATTACAATAAAATACTTACCATAACAATTACCTTTCGATTGCAAGACACATTGCATATGACGTACGCCACGCTACAATATTAAAAAGCTGTAGCGGGTATTACAATAATTCTTTTACCTCACATGCAAATAATTAGAGATATACATATTACGTACGTCACGCTGCAATAATAAGAAGTTTTAGCAGGTATTACGATAACTCTTTTACCTCACATGCAAATAATTAAAAATTATTTAACTGCGCTTAATTATTAAAAATTTTTAAAAATAATGAAACACATTTTATCACAAACATCAACAAAATTTTTTATTCCCTTATTCCAAAGATATCGTTTTTATTGTCTGCCGCCTTAGTAACATGATAAATTTAATTTCATAAAAAAAAAGGCACAGTAGTAATAAAATATTTGACTAAATCGAATAGTTATTTTTAATTATGGTTTTAGAATTAAATTCATGAACTCCCGTGCATATAGAACGGGTTAAATAGCTAGTTTATAACATAACAAATTTAACAATCTTATATGTTTTCAATTCTTTTGTTGCTTCTTTACAAAAAAAAAAAAAAAAAATCATAATATAATTCTTTTAAAATGTGTAAGTATCGTCTGCGTAAATGTTTTCACATAATAAGAATAAATTGCGTGTTTGAATTCTTAACACTGAAAAATACTTTTATTATTGAATGTAAATAACTGTATTTTCACAAATTTTAGTTCATTAAAAATATGCTATAATTTTCATATAAAAGGTATTTTAAAAATTTCATAAAAAAAAAAATCGTGAAACCATTTAATTAATCATGTTTCTATCTACAATGACAAACTCCATGATTTATTTTTTCTTCTGAAAATATACGTGTTTCATTTTTTATTTACAAAAATGCATCCGTAATGGAAAAGCATGTAAAATAAATTAATTAAAATAATAAATTTTTTAAGGTTATTCTGTAAAAAAAAAAATAATATTGTGCAAATCTACAGGTCATAATTTATTTTTATACTTAATTTCAAGTCAAAATACTGAATAGTTTTTTTGTAAAGTGTACGACAAAATGTAATTTGTATAGACTAGTAGAGGATTCGCTTCGCTCATCCTAATAAATTCTAAGTTCAGATTTCAAAAGTGTTAATTCATTGGTTTCATCTGCAATAGTAGAGGAACCTCTCTGTAGCACATCCAGTGAAATACTGATGGGGTTCTATAGACTGGTTAGATGTTTCACTTCTTTATATAAAGCAACTAGCAGCCTTCGCTCGCTACGCTGGTCAGTTTTTCTAAACAAACCTTGTATCAAACGAAATATATCTGTGAATTTGATCATGCGTTTGAAAGCAATATAGATTTACCTGGAATGCTTATCCGAATTGCTATAAACGATATGAAAGTCATTATGCTATTATATCTTCTATTGAGACAAACAAAATTTGAGATGTTAAGGACCAAATTCTTTAGTTGATCCTTTACTTTTAGGATTTGGTAAAGTAGGATAGAATACACTAAAATCCTTCCTCTGAAAATTTATCAATGCAATTCTCATCAGAATCCGTCCAATAAAACCTATTAAATAGGTTAATTTTTCATAATTGGGTTCACCTGATTCTAGATCTTTCAGCTAAAATTCTATAACCAAGCAACATAGAACGATATATGTTTTATACTAAAACATTCCCTGAAAAACTAACTAACCAAGCAAGTTCCACTGTAATCCACTTAGCAGAACCTTTAAAAAAGCCAATCTTTCATAATCGTGTTCATCTGATTTTGAATTTTCACCCATAATTATTTAACTAAGCAACATAGAACGAAATGATATGCTAAAATCTTTCCTGAAAAATTATCTAACAATGTAAAACCCGTCAAAATCTATTCAGCAGAACTCAAGTTCTAAGCAGCCGGAACGAAATTTTCTCTGTGTATTTCATATATATTATAGATAGTTAAATTTAAATATATCTTTCATAATCATGTTAACCAAATTATAGAACTCTCGGGGATCTATGGGTAGGTCTACGTTACCTTCTGAATTTTTTAAGAAAGTCTGCTCACCTTCCATAGATATAGCATATATATTCTCTAGTATATACTCTCTGCACATAGCATACATCCTCTAGTTTTTTACTACACCACTGAAAAATTTCCCGCATAGCATCATAATCCATTCAGTAGAACTTTAAATAAAAGGTAATCTTTCATAATCAGGTTCATTTAGTTTTAAAACTCCCGTAGCTATCAGTAAGCAACGTAGAACTATTTTTTTTACATTAAAACACTTCTAAAACAAATTACCTAACTAACAGTGTAAGTTCTACAAAATTCTGTTCAGTAGAACTTGAGTTATAGTCAATCGGAATGAAATAAGTGCATTTGCATTTTATATATATAGTAGATGATGATGAGTAAAAATGTAAGTGCTGGTATTTGTGATTTAAAAAAAATCTATTAGCGAGATTTGTATCAGCTAACATAAAAGTATCCATTTTTTCTTTTTATCCAGGAGCAAAGGACAAATTGCAAAATATTTTTTCAATTTAAACCTTTGAAAATGAAAACTTTTTTAAAGCAGTACAAACATTGCTTTCATTACTTAAATATTTCCGTTTTACAATATTTATTTCTGATTAAACTTTTTTCTTTGTATTTTAAATAAAATCAGTAACGATTTTGGAATTTTTCCGTCATACCAACACCGTTGTCGCCAAGCATAATAATTAGAGCAAAATTAAATGAAGCATTTGAAAAAAAAATGTTGATAAAAAAATGAGCATTTAAAGTAGTAATATAATATTTGAAAAGTACAGACTTTCACCAAATTTTTTTTTTAATCAATACAAATCAATACTTAAAATAAAAGAACTAAAGTAATAAAATAAAGTCAATTTAAATTGCAGGTCTGAAATTATAAATGTCTCTTAGGTTAGTAATGCAGCGGGGTGTACGTCATACGCATGTCTATCATTGCAGTAAAGAGTAAACGTTTCATTTTTTGAACAAAGACGTTCATGGTTTTTTTAAATTTCTTAAAATTTATGCCTCAAAATTTAAATTTTAAGTATATTTTCCAGCAGCAAAATTCAGTCCTCATATCTTAGCAAACTTAACTTTAATGTTACATTTAATTTAAATTTACCTTTAGATTAAACTTTAACCCTAATCTGTAATGTCGCACTTATCTGTTTTTGTATTCGCCATTCTCCGTGCGAGTCCCCCCGGATTTGAAGGCAATTCCGGGTGGACCTCTTCTTGGAGGGGATATGAAAGGATAAAAACCCTTTAAAATTCAAAATTAAATTTAAAAAATTTAGTCTCTTTCTTCTAACTTTAAATCTATTTCTAAAACCAGTTTCTCCCCTTGTAACTTTGTTTCCCAGCAATACATCTTATTACTTTCAGAGATCATTTTAGGACGATTCTTAAGAGTGAAACTGCTAATCTAAGCGCTTTTTGCTGGCATCTGTGGGTAGGGCTGATACGTCACAGTTCCTGGGAATTGTGCGGGCCTTGACCACAGATCAATCAAAACTTAATGAACCAATTAAATTAAATGTTCCTCACAAATTAACAATTCTGCCCTCTGCTGGAAAATATTAGAATCTTCACCATATTACCCAGAACACGCACGAAAAATGGGGATTTTGGCAATTTGAGATGCTTGCTTAACTTACGCCAATGTAACCTCCCAAACTCTACACTGTTGGCTCCAGGACCGGCGATCGGCTCGCGAATCCGATGTATGATGAGCAGCCTAATAAATAAGTTCAATTCGCATAAAGGTTCCCGAGTCACTTTCTCATCCCATCATAGAGGACCATACCACTAGAATCATTACATTATTATTACATATATATATAGATAGTGTTCATTATATTCCTTATGTTTGTATCTACTTCTTCATGCTCATCAATAATTTTCAAGAAAACATCTTAGTTTTCCACATACGTCTTCAAGAATTTAATGTATTTGTTCCATTGAATTTCTTTAGAAAGTTGAGCCATTACACCAAAATAAGAATTTAGAAACCCTTTAGCTACATGATGACTTCTGAAATATTTAGAAACTTCTATAACCTCTCTCATAATGAGGCTAAAAGCAAGCTTAATATGTTTTCTGTGTAATGAAAGTTTGTCTTAGACTTCAGTTACCAACATTTTCGAACATTAATAGTGCATTCGTTTTTTGGATTCTATGGGCTTGATTACTACGAAGTTTGGCTCACTCAATTTGATTTTCGATTGTCTCTGGCAAGTGCGGAACACTTTGGGTACATGTTGCCTTAGATAGCAGGGAATTGTCTAAAATTAATTGTACCAACATGTAATTAATATTTTCTTTGTGGATTTATTAGATTATGATTAATATGCAGTCACTCTACTTTAATTAAATGATTAATTTAAAAAAATTATTAATAAATAATGTAGGAATATGATTCTATTACATCATGGCAATAATTTTATGTATCAAACATATGGAAAATCAGAGGATTTTCATTTTGTCCAATTTCTTCTGGTGGTGGTGTCCCAGACTTTTTACAAAAAGTGGACAAAATAGCAACCCTGCCCTGTACATGGACCTTCTTTATACCTCAGCTGTCAATTTTTTCGAATATTAATCTTTTTCAGCAACAACTTACGTTACTCACTACAGTCGTATATTAAAAATTGCATTACCATAAAGGGAACTTTAAATAAGAGATTTCATCCGTTTATTAAATATCGTGCTAATGTTAAAAGGAATTTGTGAAATTTACAAGGTGGGGGGCACCTTCTACCACTTTGGGACAGGTTCTTTCCTTGGGTTCTAAAGGCCCAATTTCAACGGGATTTGGTTCATTCAACTTAGATTACAATTCAGCTGTTTTCTGTATTATGGAAGTTTGTCTTAGATTTCAGTTACCAACATTTTCAAACATTAATGGTGCATTCATTTTTCGGATTCTATGGGCTTGACTACAACGAAGTTTGGCTACTCAATTTGGTTTTCGATTGTCTCTAGCAAGTACAGAGCACTTCTGGTACATGCTGCCTTAAATAGCGGGGAATTGTCTAAAATTAATTGTACCAACATGTAATTAACATTTTCTTTGTGGATTTATTAGATTATGATTAATATGCAGTCATTCTACTTTAATTAAATGATTAATTCAAAAAATATATATATTATTAATAAATAATGTAGGAATACGATTCTATTACATCATAGCAATAATTTTATGTGTCAAACACATGGAAAATCAAAGGATTTTCATTTTGTCCAATTTCTTCTGGTGTCCCGGACTTTTTACAAAAAAATGGACAAAATAGCCACCCTGCCCTATATGCAGACCTTCTTTATACCTCAGCTGTCACTTTTTTCGAATATTAATCTTCTTTTTCAACAAAAACATATGTTTACTCACTACCACCGTAAATTAAAAGTTGCATTACTTTAAAGGTAACTTTAGATAAGAGATTTTATCCATTTATTAAATATTGTGCTAATGTTAAAAGGAATTCGTGAAATTTACAGGGGGAGGGGGGGGGGACCACCTTGCAATTGCTTCAGGACACATTCTTTCCTTGGGTTCTAAGGGCCCAATTTCAACGAGATTTGGTTAACCCTCTAAGTGTTTGGGGTGTAATATTCCGTTCACTAAGCTTCAGGTTTCACAACAATATAAGCAATATTTAAGATAATATAATTCTATAGATTTAATAAATTTTAAATACATTGAAGAATGATTAATACTCTCAAGGATTACATTCATATTTGTAATTAAGTTTATTTTATAATGTTGAAATAATCATATTTTCTTAGCATTTAAAACAAAATGCAAAGAAAACAATGTTACAATTTTACCCTTTTGCAAGATGTTTGGAGGGTTAATTAAACTTAGATTACAATTCAGCTGCTTTCTGTATTATGAAAGTTTGTCTTAGACTTCAGTTACCAACATTTTTGAACATTAATGGTGCATTCGTTTTTCGGATTCTATGGCTTGATTACTATGAAGTTTGGCTCACTCAATTTGGTTTTCGATTGTCTCAGGCAAGTGCAGAGCACTTCGAGTACATGCTACCTTAGATAGTGGGGACCCAGGTCACAGATTCATTCAGAAAGAGGTTTGTTGTGAATACACTAAACTCTGCAGAAGGAAATGGAGTCACTGAAACTAGGTTCATTTTAAAAGATTTTCAAAAGATATAAAATCATACAAACTTGAGTTTTGTTTAAGATTATTATAACCGGCCCTGGGTAACACTGGGCGGGTCACCTAGTTCAGAAAGTAAAAGTCCCCAAGAAAATGTGAGCTGGAGTGAGATAAACAATAAATACCTAAATATCTAAATAATACCATTAGCTTATCATGCATTTAATGAGCTAACAATATCACCAATATTTAAATATTCTGTTTAAAAATCTAAATATCATTAATTCATTATGTACTAATGAGCAAAGCAAAGAGTAAAAAGTTATTCACAAATAGCAATTCTTCCTTTAAAATAAAAATACATCCAATATAAAACTGATATTGCAGCCTTTGTTTAGACCTTTTGCTTCACTTATTGAAAAAAAATCTACAGTAAAACTTAAGGTGGGCTATGCAAGATGAAAATGTAATTATGAAAGATTATCAAGTCCCAGGGAATCTATAGACAAAGTAAACTTTGTCTAAGGTGGAATACTGTCTGTAACAGAAAATCTTCCCATCTCGACCGATTCTGTCTTAGACAAAGCTATTGGACATTGTGAGACAGGGATTTATCTCGACCGATTCTGTCTTAGACAAAGCTATTGGACATTGTGAGACAGGGATTTATCTCGACCGATTCTGTCTTAGACAAAGCTATTGGACATTGTGAGACAGGGATTTTTCCATTCCTTTTGCAGCACAATTATCGTTATTTTTACACAAATGATAGATTAACAGAAAATGAAGACCTTTTTTTTTTTAAAGTTCTGTAGACTTTTTTACAAGATTCTATTAGAAGATATCATTTAAAATGTCTTGACTGATTAAATAGAAAGAAAATAGTTCATTTTTATGATTTTATTTTACAAATTAAAACACTCAGAAAGTTGAAGATTTTAATTTTTGTTTTTAAGTCTATAAAAGATATTTCTAATTTATTTTCCCCATTTTCTTTTTCTTTCTTTTTACAATTTATATATATATATATATATATATATATATTTTGCTTGCAAATTTTTATGATTATAAGATGTTTCCTTTAGATTAGCATTTATCAAGTGGGGACTAATTTTATAATTCTGAATGTTCTGCAGATCATCTTATTCATGCCATATGTAATTTCCAAACTCTAAGATTTTCAGGTATACTGTTTAATATGTAATTTATTTTATCTTTTTTTCTATCTGTTTTTGGAAATCTAAGAGAATCACAAGGGTAGACCTCAAAGACCACTCACGGCCTGCAGACCACAGTTTGAGAAACGCTCCTTTAAACTATATTAATTTTTACCTATTAGTACAATTCAGGAACAGTTAATGCTACAATAAAGCTCCAAGTATTTTAAAATATATAAAAATAAAAAAAATTATACTAACTGCCAGTCATTGGTGTCCACAGGAAAAACTTTCCCTGATTTAGTTCCAATTATAGTGTGATCAAGATCAAATGCAGCCACCTAAACATAAAACTTTATCATTTCAAAGTTTACATGGCTAGAAATACAGGGTGTCTATAAAAAGTGATACATTTTGATGTTTAATAATTCATAAAATAATGAAAATAAATTTAAATTAATAACATTAACGGTTAGATAGATTCAAAAAGTTTTATGGCCCTTGTCAATGAATTTTAACATGTGACATTTCTCTTGCAGCTAACCTTAAAATGTATTCATATTCAAATCAATCGAGAAATATCATTCGAAGTAATAAAATTATTTTGAGAAAAAACATATTTCGTTGAATCTAATTTTTGAAAAATAATAAATATTGAAAGTCTTTTTATCTTATTTTTGACAGCACAGCACGACGACATTTAGAACAATTAATATTTAACAGTTAAATAAGATAATAAATTCCGAGAATGCCATATAAATATGCATCTCAGCCAAGTAATAAAGATATTCTAATCTTCTAGTTACATAAATTCAAGCATATCACACTAGTTAATATAAATATTTATAATTCCGAGAAAACATTTTTTTCCCAACCAAACACAATTTGAGTTTTTTACTTACAAAGAGAATTCTAGTATCAGTCAGTTTTCGCACGCTCTTTCTACATGTACTGAGCCACGTGATCTCGGCTATTTTTAGATTTCTCCTCACGCAGGCAGGAGCCATTTCGTAACAAACCTCACAGATCTCCTAGAACTGTATAAGAATGTCTCTCTAACACACTCAACGTCAACATCACTTGTGCAGAGACGTACAGGAGTCTTCTTATTTAAGACACTTCCTGTTTTTAGAAACTTTTTTTTCCACTGAAAGTTACTGCTTCTCAATGAAGTATTTTTCTGTTATATTCTTCTGTAATTTTTCTCTGTTTGCATTATCGATTTCATTTCGATAAACCACCATAAAGTCTGTGCTTTCTCTTGTGGTGTTGACAAGAGAATTGGCACATGTGGAAATTTATTGACAAAGACCATAAAACTTTTAGAATCTATCTAATGATTATTTTATTAATTATAATCTATCTTTATTATTTTACGAATTATTAAGCATCAAAATGTGTCAGACCTTTTATAGATATCCTGTACTTTAAAAAATGATATAGTCATTAAAATTATTAAGATTGTAGTTGAAAAAGTACAAAAAATTAAGGACACTATTTACTTGCACAATTTTAAGGTTTGTGTACTGTTAGTACCCTACTTTTGAAAGTTATTTTACAGGAGAAGTGGGGGAAAAAAGCAAAATGTTTGCCAGACTTGTATAAAAACTAAAACTTTCCGTGCACATAAATATTAGGTCAAAATTTTTCCGCAAATTAATGTTTAATAAAATTACGTGTCATATTATTTCAATGATATGAACTAAAAATCATAGTTTAAAATAATTGTTATTTAAATTAAAAAATAATTAATATTAATTAAAGAATAATTATTTTAATTTAAAAATAATAAAGCACAAATCAATGATAGGAAGGTGAATTCTTTTCAATTATTTTGTCAATGCATTTAGAAACAACCCAATCCTTAAGATTGTGATCTCTTCGCACAAAATGCCAGTCACTCTTATAACACTACAAAATTATTCGATTTAACAGCCATTGCCAGGCTAAATTGTCACTGCAGCCGCTGATGGAAAACCGATCGGCGACAAGTTTTAGTCTACGTAAAATAGAAATAAAAGGGTCTGTGATGTCACAACAATGTTTTGAGTTTTAAATTTTGAATTGTCGACAAACAATATATAAATCGTATATAAAATTGGGGAATATTTTAAATTTTTGGTATTAAAAAAAGTTACAAAAACAAAACATACGTTTTTCTTTTCGTAACTTTTTCCGCAAAGTCCCGTATTTTTCGGAAAATTTTCCGTGCACAGCATTCGCATGTGCGTCTATATTATACAACTCTGATGTTTGCATTAAAAACATTAGGTTCATGAAATTAAATATTAATTTTTCTAAAAGCATATGGTCTGCAGTTTTTATTTAAAAATTCACTTTAAAATCAAGTTTATGGGAATCAAAAAAGATTTTGCTCTTACAAAGAAGCAAGTAACAATACATCAAGTAAATAGTTTTTACTTGATGTATGACTAGTTGGAAAGTGTTTATGACTTAGGTGTGCTTAATGTCTGCCTGTCTGTGCTCCAATTCACATAAATGTATTCAGATTGACATGTAATTGATATATGTTATTGAGGATTACAATGGCATGATTGGTACAGAAAATGAAATGTGTAGCACATAGTTTGTTTACAGAGACACTCAAAAGAATTGTGTTACATTATGTTTTTTGAGGAAAAATCATTTGCAATGTATTTTAATGATGTTATACTATTTCAAACATATTGAAATTGATATACATCACTGAAGGGTACTACAAGATGCTTACACTGCAGAATATGCTGTGTGTAACATTTATCATTCATTTAAACATAAAAGAATTTGGTTACAGTACAGTTTATGAGAATATTTGCTAAAAAGGTGTTTTCAGTTGTGGTATGAGTTTTTATATTTAACTCATTTTTTGCATAGTACTTGAGTATAAGGTAAAGTGCCCTAAAGCTGACATCTTTAAATAAAACAAATATTTAAGGCATTAACAATTTTCTAAAATAATTTAGAATGAGTTTTTTTTTCTTCTTGAATGGCAGCGCTTCTTAAAACCAAGATATCTGGGATTTGGAAAATTGGTAATGATTTAAATATTTGTTTTATTTAAAGATGTCAGCTTTAGGAACTGTTTTTTTGGGTGTTAGCAGGGACTTTACCTTAAATCCTAGCCTACGGATTACATATAGGGTTGAACAAAAGAATTAAGTACATTTTCTTTTATCGACGGAAATTGCTGAATGTGGAATTTAACTGTTAAGTGTTTCCTAACTGAACTAAGTTTTAGCATAACTATGTAATATATATACAAATCTTTATATCATATACAAGGCATCACAAAAAAATTCATACATTTTTCAGACGACAAATGTAATTCCTGAAATTAGGTTTTCAAGTGTTATGCATTTTTCAAATTGTCTACTTAATTGTTATCTTTCACCTTATACTCCAAGAGCAGTATCACATTTTTCCAAAAAAATTTTGTATCGCTGAGTGTGGTACATATACAGCCAACTCCCTCTAATCTGCAACTCTATAATCCGCACACTGTTTTAGATGTAAACATTGAAAATTCAGTTACCATTAACTTTGTGAAAGAAATTTAAAATGGAGGCAATTTGATTGACGATTGGTATTCAGTTTTTACTGCCCTAAATTTGGGCATTTCAATGAAGGAAAAATTTATTTTAGGGGAAAAAAAGGTCGAAAATGAGGTTTTTTTTTTTTTTTTTTTTTTTTTTTGTGTGTGTGTGTGTGTCCGTCCAGCATTTAGACAGTGATACTGACTTCGGTGGCTTCAGTTTGGATAATGCAAAAAAGAAATGGGCAGATCTTTTATGTTTGTAAAAAACTCACTAACTGTTGTGCCTGATTTCTTGAATGGAGAAAAATGTAATTGAATGGATGTCTTCCCAAAATGAAGCTCCAGATACAGAAAATTTCACCAGATGATGGCAAGTATTAAAAGTACTACCCTGTTAAACTCTACTGAAAATCAGGATAATTCTCACACAGTCTGATGATGAAGACGGAAAAGTGACTCTTGAGCAGGGTTTGACAATTGGTTACAAATATCTGGATTTTCTTCAGTTTTGTTACAAAACAAGAAATAATGACTATAAATAGACTCCAAGAAAAAATACTAGACCAAAAGAAGTTCTCAAACAAATACAATTGATACTATGTTTGATAATTATGAAAATAGACAAAAGCAACTGTAAAAAAAAATAATTTTTCCTTTAATGTAATGCTTTTTTTCAATTAAATAACCCAATATGTTACAATATATTTTTTTACCAATTAATTTATGCATCAATAATTAATTTACTGTAAATTTACAGGGGGGGAAAATGCAAACAAAGTAATGACCTATAATCCGTAAAATTCTATAATCTGCACAACCTTTGGTCCTAAGCTGTGCGGATTAGAGGGAATTGACTGTATATATAAACCTCCCGAGACCCTGCATCCATTAAAATGGATGTTTTGGTTTAACTTACTAATCACATTAAATATTTCTTAGGAAGCAAGTCCTGATACTCCAATATAATATACACTTCAAAAATTACTTTTAAGTTTTTAGAATCTGGCAACAGCTTCTCGTTTATTTGTAATATGGTGAAGTGTGGGTGAGACAACATGGTATTCGACCAGGTGTTAGTCAGTTAAAATTTTTACTTACTTATTTCGTTTTTAAAGCACATTTTAGACTGCATAAGTTAATTTTAATGCTTTTGAGTACCCTAGCTAGCTTTTAAGAATAATTTTGATATATTTATAGCGTTAAAGCTCAATTTAAAATCATCCATTAAAATGGATGTTGGGTTTTACTTGAGTAAAGTTAGTTTTAGCATTAGTTTTGGTTTTAATCATGTGCTAGATTTCCAAGTATTTGATGTTTATTTAATCTCTCTGTAATGTTTTATTTATTTTTCATAAAAAGAGAAAGTAAATATTGCATATCTTTGTATTTTATTTTAGTCAAAAGATTAACAACATTAGAAGTATTCAAACTAATGGCAAATTGGGATGACTCTGATCTTGATTTTAGTTATGCCCACATTGATTTGGAAGAAATTCTTGAATTAAGTTCAAGTTATAAATTATGTACATATAAGGTTTTTTAATATGTAAGATAATTATTTCATTTCATCTAAATTTCTCTTTTGCCAGAAATTCATAAATATAAAAAATTTAACTTAATACAATTATGAATATTTTACTTTCACAAGCATCATGAAATCCGATTTAAATTATGTTTCATTTTAGGTTTGCATCAAGAATTCCAGATCCTCCTGATATTTCAAAACAGCTAGAACATAAAACACAAATGCACACAATATTTAAAGCACATGATTATTTTTAAAATTACATTGATATTAGTCAACTCTGTGAAATCCGCCAATATATAATCTGCACTACGCGTTTTAATATAAACAATGAAAATTTTTATTAACATTTAAACTCATAAAATTAAATTTGGTATATATTTTTTCCAGTTGTCAATTTTCCAATGAATAAATATTTAAATATAAATTGGATATAAATATTTAAATTTTCTCGAGTAACAAAATTTGATCTCTGAGCAAGAAGTAATAAGTGTTCATAGACTACAAAAAAAAAAAAAAAAAATATTGACAACAATCCAAAACAAACTACCATTGTGTTGTGTCAATGTTTAAAATAATAAAAAATCAGTAAAATTTGTATTGTAAGATTTTTTTTTTTAAATTAACTCAGTTATTAAATATATTAAATCTTGCATTATGTTTTATTATTGTAATTTTTGTGCAATTGCCCCTAATTTATAGGCCAGGCTTTAAAAAATAAAATGTAAACAAAAGGGATGATCTATAATCTGTAAAAATGTATAATCCACAAAACACTTGGTCCCTAAGTGTGAGGATTTCACAGAGTTGACTGTAATTTGTATTCAAAAGAAAACTAAATTTAGATGTATGGGTTGCAATATGTTTTTGTGCATTACTAGTGAAAGAAATTGTTTCAAAGATTTTTATTTAGATTAAATATGTGTAAAACAATTTTGTGTTGTTCATTAAATTAATAATAAATATACATACGTTTCAATTTATTGATAATTTAGTACTTTAGTAAAGACAAAGATAAACTGTTTAAAGTTTTCTCGGGTCTCAGGAGGATAAGACTGATTTGATGGTGCTGAAAATAAGACTTCCAGTCAGATGGCATAACAGTGAGGGTGGGGATGTTAAGCACAGCAACATTGTGCACAGAAGTGTCGTGATAGGGGGAAGGGGGGAGCCTACCCCTCCAATATATGCGAACTTGTGAAATTTGAGCTTAGAGTTGGGTAATTCTAGATTTTTGAAAACTTCCTTTTTTTAAATAAAAAGAAAAAAATAATTTTTATTGTTTTGCTGACTACTTTTCTGAGTTCTGTAACAGTAAACTAGTTAAATTTTCAAAAGAAATACAAAAAGCAGCCAGACTCAATTTGTCATTGTGTTTTTCTGTGCTACAAAAATATCATACATCTACCAGACCTGAATTTCCCTACTTTTGTACATCAATAGTATCTATCTAATCTATTTCCTCCAAAAATATTTCCTTTCTCAAAAATCTCAAAATATCATGAGGTTATTTTCTTATGAAGTACAATTATGACTTGTACACAATAGAAGACAAAACCTTTTGTTAAATGAACCAATTTTTATAATTTATGTTTTTAGTTTCAGTATTTTTCTTTGGACAGAATTTTTTTTTAACGTATAAGTATCATTATCATTAAACACATATTGCACATATCATTTTAGTTGGAAAATAGAGCAATTTGTTACAAGTTGGGAAATTTTTGAATTCTAACTCCTCCCTCCCAAAAAAATATTTGTAGCTACGCCCCTGATTGCACACCCCATTATAATGTTAAATGAATGGCAATGAGATTACTGATGATGCCTCCAAGTTGCAGTAACATCCATAATCGGGGTACCATTCATTTAATACTGCAGCAAAGTGTGCAATGTTGTTATGGTAACATTCCCCACTGTTGAGGCAGCTAATTGCCAGTTTCATTATCTGTACTAATTTTTTGCATTTATCAAAATCATTGATACTAAAGTTGATTGTAAAAATGTGACAATGCCTCCTGCACTATTATTAAATGGTGAAGTTTTGTTACAGTACAGTGAAATCCCGATTTTACGTACCCCGAATCTACATTTTCCCCGCATTATACGTTTTTTTTCATCAGATCTCAGTTTTTCCGTATAATTGTAATGTTAATTTAACCTGGATCGTAAGTTTGTTATTTATGGAATTTCCCGCATTTTACGTTTTCTGTGGAAAGTAAAAAAAGTAAAAAATGTTCTAAAATAAGCAATAATTTTTCCTTTTGTGTTTTTTAAAGTTAATCCACATTGTTGAAAGTTATGCAATTTATGAAAACAGAAACGCATTCTAAAGACTCCAGTTTTCTGAAACTGATCCCCCCTCCCCCCACTCCTTTGTTGAACACCTGCTGTCGCGGACTGCTCTTTTCCCTCACCCAGATAGCTGGCGGGGAAGCAGAGTAAAGAAACAACACACTTTATAGGTGTAGGAATGAGAAGGGCAGGGGAAGAGACACTCCAGTTACCAATCAGGTGGGGTGGCTCATTTCTTTCGTCAGGGAGGGAAAGGGGTCCTTACCCTTCTTCACGTTTTCAAACTCAGTTGCTGTTTAGCACGCGGTGATCGCATTTCTAACCTTTTTGTGCCAAAATGACGAGTAAAAAACTCAAAAACTTTTCTGTTGCTGAGAAAGACGAAATTGTTAAACAATTTGATGAATTCCACGGAACCAAAGTAGTGTTCGCTCAATTGCAAGGAATTCCCGTGACAACCCTGCAATCCATACTACAGAAAAAAGAATGCATGGAAAAAACATTGAGAAAGTGGCAGAAAAAAATGCCAAGAAATGGAGAACTTTGAAAAAAATTGCCGTACGACGAGCTGGAAGGTATCTTATTAAATTGGTTTAAAGAAGCTCGTGCTGCGAATGTGCCTGTAAATGGCACGATACTAAGAGAAAAAGCTCTAGAAATCGCCGATAGGCTAGGTGGTTTGAAAGATTTCACAGTTTCAAATGGCTGGATTGACCGAATGAAAAAAAGACAATCTTGTGTATAGATCGCTTTTGGGAGAATCATCAAGTGTAAATGAAGCTACAATAGAAGATTGGAAGAAAAATCTACCAAATTTGACCAAAGGATGCAAGCCATATTCAATTCGGATGAAACCGGACTTTTCTTTAACCTCCTACGGATAAAAGTTATGTTGCTAAAGGAGACTCCTGCCATGGAGGGAATATGTCTAAATTGCGTCTTACGGTTTTACTGTTCTGTAATTCTGATGAAAGTGAGAAGCTGACGCCTCTTGTTGTTGGAAAGTCGTGCAACCCACGATGCTTCAAAAACATGAGAAGTTATCCGACAAAGTACGAAGCAAACAAAAATGCGTGGATAACCAAACCCCTTTTCAAAGACTTTTTGCACAAACTAAATAAAAAAATGGAGTTGCAGAATCGTAAAATAATTTTGTTCATTGATCAATGCAGTGCACATCCGGTTTTGCAGCTATCTAATGTGCATGTTGAATTTTTTCCGGCAAATTGCACAAGCAAAATTCAGCCTTGTGATCTTGACATTATTCGATCTTTCAAGGTTTTTTATAGAAAGCAATTGTCCGGAAAGCTGTAGCTGAAATAGAAAATGGAAACCTAAATGACACCTGCAAGTTAAAGTTAAGTGTTCTAGAAGCTATGCATTTTATTTCTGCGTCATGGAGAAACGTTACACAACAGTGCATTTCTTATTGTTTTGAAGAAAGCGAATTCGTAGCATCTAATGAATCGAGAACAGATGAGGAATCAGCTGCGGTAGACTCGGAGAATGACAACAAAAAAGTTATCTATGATTTTGATGATTACATCCCGGAAAATTTAGCAACATGTGAAGCTGAAAGAGCTACTGCTCCATCCGTAGCCGTCGTTATGGACTTTTCATACACCGATGAAGATGAAGAAGAAGAAACAGAAGCACAGCCCGTCCCTCGTTTCAATATTGGTTTGAAGAGCTTACAAACAGTGAAAGACTATTTTCATTCTCATAAAGACCAGGAAAAAAACTTGCAAAGTATTTCAATCCTGGAAGATGCTGCATTCACTTTGAACTCAGTGACTAAAAAACAATCCACTATTATGGACTATTTTCAACCTAAACGCCAGGATTCGTAATTAAATGTGTTAGTAAAATGATCTTAAAATGGTATGTATAATAATGTTCTTTTCGTAAAATATAGATTGTAATACCTTTTGAAAGAGACATCTTTACTACCTTTAGTTTTTTTTCTACGATATTTTGCTTTCTATGTATTTCCCGTATTTTATGTTTTTCCTGTATTTTATGTTTTTTTACTCAGTCCCTTGAGAAACGTAAAATCGGGGTTTCACTGTATTCTCAATGTGTTAGAAAACACTTCATAATCTATGCTTGATGCGTGATTTTATTTGCTCTAAAATTACTTTCTTTTTTTCTTTCTTATTTGTGCAACTTTATGCAGGCAGATTTTTTTTTGAACTATATAATATTAATTTTTAAATTTTATGAATATTTCGTTGTTATATTTATAGTTTTTATTTTGATTTAATACATAACACAATAAACAAAGTATTAATAAACTATAAAACTTAAGATAGTTCAAATTAAATGTTACCTTTGACTTTCCTCTTAAACCAGCAGGTGTAAAAATAAATATTTTACTGTGATCATATTCTTCCCAACGATCTTCTGTTGACAATGAATTAAAATCTTCAACAACATCTTTGTGCATCTTTTGAAGTAATGATTCAACATCTTTCCCGGCATCTTTTGAAGTACCAACTGTAATATAACATTTAATATAAGATTATTTTCATTTATTATTTTATTATCATAGACTCAGATACATAATAGCTAAATTTTGCAAGTATAAATTCAATAAACTCTTAAGAGATATTTAAAATTAACATCAAACGTGCATTTAATATAGGGATCCACCGAATATTCGGTATCTATTCGGTATTCGGCCATGTTACCGAATATTTGGTTTGGCTGAATATCAAACTATTCGGTATGCTGAATATTTGGTTTGGCCGAATATCAAACTATTCGGTATGCCGAATATTCGGCTTGGCCGAATATCAAACTATTCAGCCTGCCGAATATTCGGCTTGGCCGAATATCAAACTATTCAGCCTGCCGAATATTCGGTTTGGCCAAATATCGAAATATTCAGCTGCATCGAATACTTAAAAAAAACTTTTAAAACATTTTTATAAACCTTATACAACTTCTAGTTTAATAGTCAACTTATAAAGATATTCAGAATAGTTAGAAACACAATCATATTTAAATAAAACAATGTTTTTACATTATTTATTTGCTGTTTGTTAAGTACTATTTAAGAAAATTAACCAATCACGAGGATTTTCATAGGAATTATGTACAAATGTAAGTTCCTGAACATAAATAATTGTTTCTTGCTAAGATTTTAAGAACAATGTTTACAATCTCTGAAAATGATTGCCCACTCCAGACACCAATCGAGGATGCATTTAAAAAATTCATTGCTTAATCAAAGGGAGTAGAACAGTTATTCTTCTTGCCACCATATAAAATTTGAATAGATTATGTTATTTATTTACTTTTACTTTAGTCTCTTCCTGACAAACAAATAATATATGATCCTCTACAATTTTTCTTCTAATTTTTTCACAATATCTCTTTGATTTTAAAATGTTTGTTTTAGAATTCAAGAAATTTTTTTTCATTTGTTTTAATTCTCAGAAGAAGCCATGAAATTAAAAATTTTTTATAACTATCCTCTTCTTAAATAACTCAAAGCAGATTTTTTTCAGCATAAAGTTTACTTGAAAAAAGCTCTTGTTTATTAGAATGAAAGTTTCTGTTTTAAAAATTATGTAAAATTGTTTTAAAATTTAACATTTTAATGCCTTTAAACTTTGAAATGTAAAAGTATTCGACAAGCTGAATATTCGGTATTCAGCTGAATAGTTACTATTCAGCAGGCCGAATATTCGGCCAAAATCACTATTCGGTGCATCCCTAATTTAGTATTTAAATGACAATGATGACAAATATTACTACTAAATATCATGAATAGAAAAGAAAAATTATATTTAATTCCAAATATTACATTAAAACAAATTTAATGAAGAAAAAAAAATGAAAATAAAGATTGCATTTAAAGTTTGTATATAAAGAAGATTAATGTAAAGGAGGAAATGGTGTGGATAATATGAAAAAAAAAAAAAACTACTTCAATGAGCTATTAAAAAGGTTTAATTTAGAAATAAAGTTTCTTTGTCAGTTGATGGCTTAACTTGAAAATATTTTTTTTTAAAGGATGGAGGGGGGGGGGGTTGAGTTATTTTATAGTTTGTAAATGTTTTAATTACTTATGGCCACATTTACATCAAGCCAATTATTGAGATAAAACTTTTGTTTGCATTTTGATTTTACCATATTTTAAATAGTTTTATTTATTCTACAATTAATTTGATTGTAAAAAAAATTGATTTTTTTTAAATTCAAATCAGATTTTTTTTTTTTTATTTAAATCAGATTTTTTTTTTATTTAAATCGGATTTTTATGATTTTTTTCCCCAGCATTCAAATATTGAACAGCTACCAAGAGTTTTAGGTTTCCGTTTCCAAAGCAATTAAAACTCTAATTGCTAACAATCTATGTTTTTACACTTAAATTATAATTATTAGGGTATTTTTTGGTTAGCTGGGCGCCAGTGTTATATACAGAGTTGTATAATATAGATGCATGCGCGCACGCCGTGCGCGGAAAATTTTCTGCAAAATTCGGAACTTTGCAGAAAATTTCTTAGGGAAAAAACAATTTTTGTTTTTGTATTTTTTTTTCTTAAATACCGAAAAATTAAAAATGTTCCCCAATTTTAAGTACGATTTATTTATTGTTTGCCAGATGTGATTTTGTTCCGAATTTTCCGAAAATTTAAAAAAATCGGCATCAGTTCGAAAATTTAGAAATTAAAAAAATCACAAATGTATTGCGGATTTCAAGAAATGGTCGCCGAAAATAAACAAATTCCGTCAATCGTTCCCAGAAAAAATAACCAATTTTGTCAAAGCATCACAGAAAAATCGCGAATTTCTTTAAACAATCGTGGAAAAAAATAATTTTGTCAAAGAATCACAGGAACAAAACGAATTTCGTAAAAGCATAGCGGAAAAAGCGCGAATTTTGTCAAAGGATCGCGAAAAAAAAAAAACTCAAATTTCATAAAAGAATCGCGGAAAAAAAAAACTAATTTCGTCAGAGGACTGTGGAAAAAACGTGAATTGCTTTAAAGAATTGTGGGAAAAAAATAATTTTGTCAAAGGATCGCAGAAAAAATGCAAATTGTGTCGAAGACGCGCAGAAAAAAAAAACGAATTTCGTAAAAACATAGCGGAAAAGGCGCGAATTTTGTCAAATGATCGCGAAAAAAAAAACGCAAATTCCCTAAAAGAATCGTGGAAAAAACTAGTTTCGTCAAAGGAGCGTGAAAGACACCAATTTCGTAAAAGAGACGCGCAAAAAGCGCGCATTTCGTCAAAGGATCGGAATAAAAACACAAATTTCGTCAAAAGGCCACAGAAAAAAATGCGAATTTCGTCAAAGAATTGCGAAAAAAAGCTAATTTCGTCAAAAACTCACAGAAAAAATTTCGTCAAAAAAGCGCAGAAAAAACGAATTTTGTTAAATTATCGCGAAAAAAACGAATTTCGTCAAAACGCCGCGAAAAAAGCGTGAATTTCGTCAAAAGATCGCGAAAAAATGCTAATTTCGTCAAAGGATAGCGGGAAAAAAACTCATTTTGTCAAAAGATAGGAGAAAAAAAGGGCATTTTGTCAAA
This sequence comes from Maratus speciosus, assembly GCA_963932465.1. Classification (NCBI taxonomy): domain Eukaryota; kingdom Metazoa; phylum Arthropoda; class Arachnida; order Araneae; family Salticidae; genus Maratus; species Maratus speciosus. The sequence goes on from OZ010788.1 coordinate 235,526,080, forward strand.
GGGTCGCAAAAAAAAAAGGGCAATTTGTCAAAGGGTCTCGAAAAAAGGGCAATTTGTCAAATAATCGCGAAAAAAAAAAACGATAATTTCGTCAAAGGGCCGCAATAACAACTCATCGGTCTCTTTAATGATAAATGGACCTCTCCTTACAAAATATGATTAATTTTTTTCAGAAGCAATGTCCATTACTTCTGTGAACAGAGTGACTGGCATTTTGTGAGTAGAGATCACAATATTAAGGATTGGGCTGTTTCTAAATCAATTGACAAAAATAACTGATAAGAATTCAGCCCTTCTTATCATGGATTTTTAGCTTTATTATTTTTTTTAACCAACATAATTATTCTGTAGTTAATATTAATTAAATTTAAATGGTAATTATTTTTAAACTGCTGTTTTTAATTCATACCGTCAAAGTAATATAACATGTTATTTTATTAAACATTAAATTAATTTGCAGAAAGTTTTTGACCCAATATTTATGTGTGCAGAAAGTTTTTCATTTTATACAAGTCTGGTTATATATGCATATGTACATATATATTTATATACATATATATAACATTGGCGCCCGGCTAACCGAAAAATACCATTATTAGTTAGTAATTACAGAAATTATAAAAACTGCAAATTAGTAGTTTCATTAGTTAGTATCATACAACAACGTTTTATGCATTAATATTTAAAAATAATTATGTAAAACTATATTAAATGCTAGTGATATTTAATATTTATTAAAATTATTAATAACGGCATTTAATATTAAATTGTTAATATGACTTAAAATTAGTCATTATTAAACAATTAACGTTCTAAGTAGGAACATATTATACATTTTTATGCTTTACTTACTAAAATCATAATAATGTACGAGGGACAGTCGGAAAATAAGTTTCCCCAGGTGACTGTGGACAGAGGTGTGTATGAAAGACAAAAAATGTAATGAGACATTAAAGATAAAACATAACTTTATTTTTCACATAAGTTTTATAACGCCACTCTCTTATTATAACTAATTACTCTTAACTAAGGAAGAAAGCATAACTACTAGTAAATCTGCAGATCAAGAGCCTCAACGTCATCTCTGCAACTTATTGTTTTTAGCAAACTTTGCGTAATATTAATCTTTCTACAAAAACAAAATTTAAACTTTTTAAATTGCACAAACATTTATAAAAGGGAAAAAAAAAATATTTCGATGGTTTCAGACATTAGAAGCGTTAAATTAAACACGTTATGTAATGATATTCTGAAATTCTCACGAGTTACTTATTCTAGTAATTTTTATATAATAAAGCAAATTTCTTCAGGGGGGTGCCCCCCTGAACTCCCCGTTGTGTAATTTATTTTGCATTTGTAATTTTCTATTGATTGAGTTAATGATTATCCTATATCTTAGATTCCTTTTTACATTGTGATTTATAAGGATAAGCAACAATTTGGTCAAGCATTTTACGTTATCCTAATATCCATACAGCAGTATTTACTTGCCTGCTAACCACAAACACCTGTATCTAATGGATAAAGAACTTTTGGAAATGTAAACTGAGACATCTAATTTAGATTACCATTCTGCAATATTTATATCTAAGATCTATCTAAATATCTAAAAATGTACTCGATAGCATTAACTTACTAAAATCCCCCTAAAGTAGGGGGACTTCTAAACCTAACGGTTAATAATTCATCATCGTGTCCATTTCCAATTGACTAAATAGATAAACGTGATTTGGCGCCATTAAGTATTTTTTGTAATAGCCTTTTAATAGTATCCACATTTAATTTAAAATCATGATGTTACAAACACTGTTGAAATTTGACGCACACCTGTGTTCAGGTCAAATTACGAAAGGTTAACTAACCTTTTATTTCCCTTAGCCGGGCATTTTGTTTCATTTTCCGTAATAGGGATTATTTTAATAATTTAATTTATTTTACACTCTACAAGCTGTTACACGAGACGTTGTTCACGTAGCATTAAAATAGAGATAAATGCATTAAATAAAACATTTCACTCTCCACCAGACATGTCAAGTCTCAGGCTTTTTGCACAACACTATTATCTTACAGAAAATGTTGTTCTTTTAAATCGCACAAATGTTTCAATTAAATAAAGTAACATTTTTTGTATTAAAATATTGGTATCCAGAACACCGGAGGCTTGGCAGCTCTGCTCCTCTTAATAGAAACATATATAGTTAACCAACACTTTATCACATTTTATAGGAGACAATACGGAATTTCTTATTTGTATGGCCTTACCATATACCTCAGTCATAAAAATGTAAAATTTTGTGCCAATTAATGCACACAATTTGAAAATGAAATCGCAACCAATGAGAAAAGGAAGGCCAAGTAAAATCGTGTAAACTGAGGAATCTTTCTTCATAGTGTTGGGAAAATACCACTACAAAAATTATTTTAGGTGGTATTTGGTGTGAAATGTTTATATGTATTCATTCCTGTCCTATTTATCTTTTTTATTATTTGTAATTTGCTTATTCCATTTTCCTTTTGCACGTGAAAATCTTACAAATCAAAATTAACTCTTTGGGAGAAATTGTTATTCCTTTTTTTTTGGGGGGGGGGGGGGGGGGCAACAATAAAGATTATAAAGTTTAATAGAATAATGTCAGTTTATTCTGTATGAAAATAACGAACTTTTTCATTTATAATCAAAATAGTTGAATACATAAATAAAAATATTATTCTATATAGTATATAAATACTATTTTCATTTCTGCGTTTAAATCAATCTATATGCAAATATCTATACAAAGGCATTCATTAATTCATTCCTTTTAACTTTGATTTGACTTAAAAAACCATACATACTTTCACATTTTTGATATTTTTAGATGAAATATAGTTGCTACGCAACGGTTAAAAGGAAAAAAAAAAGAAATATAAGTAAATTCATAAAATAAAATGTTTTATATTATTCGAACACATGTATAAAATTCCATCATAAGTTATACACCTAATTTAAAAGCTCTGACAAAAGTTTTGACAAAATTGCAAACTAAAAGGAATAATTTAATACTCTTATTTAAAAATTTCAGCATCCAAAATTTACCATTTAAATCTATTATTCATATGAGCGATTTCTTTCAACAAATGAAAATTTGAAAATCGTCTGACTTCCCATAGAAAAGCATTATGTCACAAAATAAAATGTTCTATATATTCCGAACGAATGAACCAAATTTAACACAAAACTATACAGCTAAATCCGGGGAGCTCACCAATATACATCCTTAATTTCAAGCTAATCGGATGCTTTTTACGATAGTTATCGCGGGACAGACAGACTAACTAACAAACAAACAGATGGAAACCAAAAACTTTCGGGTCTCCACAGTAAGCCTTCACTGACGTTTCGGCAATAATATTACTTATAGTTTATTATATACATTATTTACAGCAGCTGCTAAGCGCAGCTCTCAGAACAAAACACATCTTATAACTGCGCAGAAATATTCTCGGCTATGTGCAAAGCCTTACAAATCCAGATTGTGTAGTGCTGCCATCTATTAACATAGATTGCTACTATTTCAGATTCTTGGTTAAGGATATAACACCCCTCCCCCCATAGTTCAAACAAACTACAGGCAATCTTGTTCTATGACTTCGAACTGGAGCACTTTTCTTACAGTCCTCGTCATAAGTTTCAGTCAAATTGTCTTTTACAGTTTTATCTGTCGTAACATCATTTTTATTACTCACAACTGTACCTGCCACAATATCATGCGAAGGCTGAGATTGGCTTGGTTCTATAGTATCATCATTATTAAGCTGTTCTTTTATTTTTCCATTAATTCCCGAAAAACGGTTTTGGTTAACCCTTTCATACCTATCATAATTACTGTAATTTTTACCACTATGTCCCATATTTTCAACTTTGTCTGACATTAGTTTATCATTTCGATTTATCTCTATAACTCTTTCTGGTATTTCATAACTTCTCTTTATTACGTCTCAACTGATCAACGTGATGTTTACACATTACTCCATCACATCTATTTACTAAAACCCATCTACTCCCCAATAATTTCATAATTTTTCCTTTTACCCATTTCTCCCCTTTTCCAAAATTTTTAACAAAAACTAAATCATGAAGTTTATATTTGTGCAGGGGTTGCTGTATTTTAGGTTTTGATGGTAATACCAAGTGAAGGGCTGTTCGAACTGGCCTTCCAAACATTAATTCAGCAGGGGTTTTACCAGTTACCGAATGAGGAGTGGAATGATTTTCTAACAAAAATCGTGAAATTGACAATGTTATATCACTTTTATCTAGCTTTTTAAGACAATTTTTCACAGTTTGCACATACCTTTCCGCTTGTCCGTTCGAACATGGATGATAAGGTGGAATAGGCGTATGCTTAATTCCATTATTTTTAAGAAATTCTTCAAATTCATCACTTGTGAACGCGGGACCATTATCACTGACCAATTCAACAGGTAATCCAAATGTGGCAAAAATTCTTAATACCTTAATTATAGTTTTACTATCAGACCTGGATACTACTTCTACCTCCAACCATTTAGTATAAGAATCGACTACTATTAAAAACATTTTACCTTCAAAAGGACCGGCATGATCTATATGGATCCTTTCCCAGGGCAGTTCAGATTTCCATTTCAAGGGTTCCATTTTGGGACAATCCCTCGCAAACATCTGGCATCTATTACAAGAATTTACCATTTGTTCAATTTCTTTATCCATATTTGGCCACCAAACTACCCCCTAGCTTTCGCTTTCATGCTTGATATACCCTGATGAACGGAATGTAATAATTTTAATATATATTTACGGCCTTCCTCTGGAATGATCACTCTATGTCCCCACAATAGACAATTTTCTAGACAGGAAATTTCCTCCCTTCTACGAAAATATGGTTGATATTCTTCTGGTTTAACCTTTTTCGGCCACCCATGTAATACCCACTATAAAATTTGTTTAGTTACAGGATTTTCAGTTGTCCACTTTGCAATAGTTTTAGAAGTAACAGGCCAATTATTATTTGAAACAAACATTATTTCTGCAGGGTTACTCACTATATTTACAGTTTCTGGGAGAGGTAATCTACTTATGCATCCACATTTTTATTATTTTTACTCTCGCGATACTCAATTGTATAATCATACCCAGCTAACATTAATGACCATCTCAGCATTCTAGGTGATAATGTATCAGGTACCTTTTTAACAGGATCAAATAATCTAATTAAAGGTTTATGATCTGTTATAATTTTAAAATTTTTTCCAGCTAAATATTGGTGAAATTTAGTGACACCAAACATTACAGATAAAGCTTCTTTATCAATCATGGCATAATTTCTTTCAGTTTTATTTAAAGTTCTCGAATCATAAGCAATAGGTTTCTCTTTACCCTCAACAATGTGGCTTAAAACTGACCCTATACCATATTCAGAAGCATCACAGTTTAAAACTATATCTTTGTTTACATCACATAATTCTAAAACAGGAGATGTAGTTAATAATTGTTTCACTTTTTGAAATGCTTTTTCATGCTTTTCTGACCATGTCCAGTTTACATTATTATCTAATAATCTATGTAAAGGTTCTAAAACATCTGAAATATTAGGCAGGAAGTTTCTATAATAAGAAATTAAGCCTAAAAATGAATGCAATTGTGACACATTATTTGGAATAGGAGCATTCAAAATAGCATTAACTTTTTCTGGAATAGGTCTAATTCCTTCCTGAGATATTTTACACCTAAATAAGAAACTTCCGAAACCATAAATTTTAATTTTTCCTTATTTAATCTTATATCATGCTCAGAAAAGCATTTCAGAACATTTTCAACTCTTTCAGAATGTTCTGATTCATTACTAGCACTAATAATAACATCATCTAAAAATACACCAACATATTCAAATTTTTTAAAAATATGTTCAATTTTGCTTTGAAACATACCAGGAGCACATTTTACCCCAAATGCTAATCGTAATACATTAAACAAACCTTTATGTGTATTTATAGTCAAAAATTTGCTACTTTCTTTATTTACAGGTTGTTGTAAATAAGCATCTTTTAAGTCAAAAACAGCAAAAAATTTACCACCTGATAATTTAGAAAATAATTCTTCCATTCTAGGAAGAGGATAATTGTCATTTTCAGTATTAGAATTAACTGTTGCTCTATAATCACCACATATTCTAACAGAACCATTAGCCCTTTCTGAATGATCAACAGGTTATAAAATACCCTTATTAGTTAATTGTTCCAATTCAACATCAGTAGCTTTCCTTAAAGCAAAAGGAACAGGTTGAGACTTCAGAAAAACTGGTTTTGCATCTTTTTTCAATTTTATTGACGCGGGAGGATCCTTGATTGTTCCGATCCCGTCAGCAAAAACATTAGGAAAATTTCTAATTAAATCATCTTTCGAAATGCTTTTAATCATATTTATATTAGGCCAAAATAATTTTGATGCTTTTAACCAAGTTTTTCCGATTAGACTCGGACCCTCCTCTTTAATTACCCATATTCTTAAATCAGGTATACAATGTTCATTAACAACAGCATTTAATTTTAATTCCCCCAAAACAGTTAAGGAATCTTTAGTATAAGTTTGCAGCTTAATATTAGATTTAATTAAATGCAGCTTACCTGAGAACAATTTATGAGCAACACTTTTACTTACAATGGTATGAGCCGCACCGCTATCAATTTCAAATTGTATATTTACACCATTTATTTTAACCGATTTAATCCATGACACCTTATTGGAGTTGTGGTCCATAAAATTTAAACAATATTCTTCCTGAACAGTTTTAATTTTTCTGTTCTTAAAAGGTTTCTCACTTTTCATTCCAAAGTTTCTGTTACGACAATAAATTTTGAATGGCAGAAATGGCATTCTGCAGATTTAAAAGGGCATAACTTGGGGTTATGATTTTTAGAACATCTATAACATGGTTTCTCAGGCACGAATTTATCTTCTTTAGGCTTAGGTGCATGAGTATACTTCTCTACTTTCGATTTCTCTCCTTTCGGAACACGCACTTGATTGACAGTTGTGCTATCTCCAATGTGTAGGGATTTCACTCCAGCCTCAGCTATTTCCATCGCTGTTTGGAACGTTAAGTCTCTAGAATCCAGTAATTTTTGCTGTATTTTCTCATCCTGGATGCCAAACACCAACTGATCATGCAGGCGGTCATTAAGCGTATTCCCGAAGTTACAATATTCAGATAAGCGACGTAAATCTCTTATAAAATCGGCTATATTCTCACCTTGCTTCCTTAGTCGTTTCTGGAGCTTAAATCGTTCCACAATTTCACTAGGGCGTGGTGAAAAATGATCTTTAGCTTTCTTTAAAAGATCCTCGTAACTGATTTCTTTCAGCGTATTTGGAACAATAACATCACGTAAAATATCAAAAGTTGTTGTTCCAACCAAACTTAATAAAATATTTTTTTTTCATTTCATCATTCTTGATGACATTCGCTGAGAAATAAAAATCAATTTTCTCGACGTAAATAGTCCAAGGAACATTTGCATTATATTCTTCCAAGCGTCCCAGAGTAATTATTTCTTTCTCGGCCATTTTCCGTGCCACTTTTTCTTTTTCGAAAAAGATTTTTTTTTTCACACGAAAAAAATTTCACTGCTTTTTAGTTTGGGTTAAATCCCATTTTCGTCGCCACTTTTATAATGCCACTCTCTTATTGTAACTAATTACTCTTAACTAAGGAAGAAAGCATAACTATAATATTACTTATAGTTTATTATATACATTATTTACAGCAGCTGCTAAGCGCAGCTCTCAGAACAAAACACATCTTTTAACTGCGCAGAAATATTCTCGGCTACGTGCAAAGCCTTACAATTCCAGTTTGTGTAGTGCTGCCATCTATTAACATAGATCGCTACTATTTTGGATTCTTGGTTAAGGATATAACAATAAGTACCAAGTGTAGCGCGCTGGTTGAAATTAAATAAACACAAACTCGTCAATAACTCACAACACTTAATAAATAACAAAGTGAACTGTATCACACGTTTAATTATAAACCCTCTTGGTTTCACACTCTTAGAATAGAATAAATTACATGTCAACAAAAAAGAACGTTGCCATTTTCTAGAAATTAAACTTTCACAAAAATGCTCGCACTGAGCGTTGGCAGACGATAAATAAATTTCGAACATACACCCCCGGCCTTGAAATCTTCAAGGGGTACAAATAAAAGAGTTATATATGTTAATGAAAGGGCAAAGGACAGAGTTTATGAACCGCTCGTTTAAAATTTCCGGCAGCAGTTCTTACTATGGCGACTCTCACACGACCGTCATGGCCCGGAAATGTCTGAATAGTTCTTCCTAACTTCCACTGAAGAGGGGGAAGAAGTTCATTTTTAATTAGCACTAAGTCACCAACATTTAAATTTGCTGTTGCACGCAACCACTTGGGACGTTGCTGGAGTTGAAACAAATACTCACCACTCCATCGCTTCCAGAAGTGCTGAAATACTCTCTGGGTTAATTGCCAACGGCGAAGTCTATTAGGGGGAATTTCAGAAACGTCAAGTTCTGGAATAGCCGTCAAGGCAGCACCAGTCAAAAAATGACCTGGTGTCAGGACTTGTAGATCACTTGGATCGTTCGACAGAGGACATAAAGGTCTAGAGTTCAAACAGGCTTCAATTTGTAACAATAATGTAGGGAATTCTTCAATTGTAAATAGTGAATTTCCCATTGTTCTACGTAGATGATATTTCACAGATTTTATGTTAGCTTCCCACAGCCCACCAAAATGTGGAGCAGACGGGGGATTAAAGTTCCAGATACCTTCATTAGCCACATAATTCTGTAATGTTTGATCCTTACTAATGGAGGATACGGAATTGTATAACTCACGCAGTTCCCTACTTGCACCCTTGAAATTTCCTGCGCAATCACTAACCAACTCAGCTGGTTTACCTCTACGGGCAACAAATCTTTTTAGAGCAGCCAAAAATGTGGAAGCTGTCAAATCCGAAACCAATTCAAGATGAATAGCACAAGTTGAAAAACAAATAAAAATAGCAATATAACTCTTAAACGACTTGATATTTCTACGATTTCTCTCCTTGCACATAAATGGGCCGGCATAATCAATTCCAGTCTTTGAGAATGGACGACTTGGCCTAACACGTATGGCTGGAAGATCCCCCATTATTTGAATGCCAACAGATGGTGAAGCATGAAAACATTTTAAGCAACTCCTCACTATTTTTCTTACTGCATCTCGACCACTTAAAATCCAGAAATTGTTTCGAAGAACAGCTAAAAGAAGCTGTGGACCAGCATGTAAATAAGTTATATGATAATGTTTGATAATTAATGCAGTTATATGATGTGTCTTAGGCAATAATATTGGGTGTTTCTGATCTTCTGAGACATTAGCATGTCTCAATCTTCCACCAACACGCAAAATACAATTATGATCCAGGAATGGGTTTAAAGACAAAAGTTTACTTGAAGATTTTAAATATTTGTGATGACTTAAATCAGATATTTCATCACGGAAACACTCGTTTTGAACTATTTTCAGAATTTTCGTTGTGGAATTTGAAAGCTCTAAGACTGAGAGAAAACCATTTACTCGATTTGATAACGACTTTCTTGCATTGTCTACAAATCTTAAGCACCACGCGACGATTCGTACTAGTCTATTCCAAGAAGAATATCTGAAAATCAGATGATCATCATTAAGTTTAGAAATATTTACAACACAATTCCTCTTTTCTTCCTTTAGGATAATTTCTTGTACATCCTTGCCTTCAAATGATTCATTAGACGGTTTATCCCATGGCTTTCTTAACCATTTAGGACCATGAAACCATAGCTCACAGTTCACTAATTCCGATGGTAGCATACCTCTTGTTCCGCAGTCAGCTGGATTTTCAAGCCCGCGAACATGATTCCACAAAATATTAGGCAGTGTTTCTTGGATTTTAGCAACACGGTTTGCTACAAAGGTTTGCCATCTATGAGGCTCTGAAGAAAGTCATGCCAACGCAACTTTAGAATCAGTCCACGCAAACACTTCACTCTCCTTGAGACTTAAGTGATCCAAAACAACCTTTAGCAAATTTGTCAAAAGAAGAGCTGAACAAAGTTCCAATCTTGGGATTGACTGAGTCTTAATGGGTGCGACCTTAGTTTTAGATGTCAAAAGATTTACGGTGATTGTCTCATTCTGAGAAACTGAACGCATATATATTGCTGCACAATATGGTTTTTCAGACGCATCACAAAAGGCGTGAATTTGAAGGTTTATCTTATCTGCAGATAATACAAATTGAGGAATTTTCAACTTAGAAATTACCTTTAAATCATTCCGAAAAGATGTCCACCGTTTACTATGTTCTTCACTAATTGGCTCGTCCCAGGTAAGTGAAAACTTCCATAAGTCTTGCAGCAGTATCTTCATGAAAACAACACAGGGGGAAAGCAAGCCTAGCGGATCAAACACCTTTGCAACTTCTGACAAAATATCTCTTTTAGAATATCTGTCCTTTTTCTCATGGTCTAAAGCAGTGAAACAGAAGAAATCACCCGTTAAATTCCATTGAATTCCTAAAATTTTTATCCCGCCATCATTAGTCAAGAGCAATGACTCTGTACTTTCCTTACATTCTTCAGAAATATTCTTCAGTACTCCAGGTACATTTGAAATCCATTTTCGTAAATTAAAGCCTCCTCGTTTCATTAATAATGCCAATTGACTAATTAGTTCCACAACTTCTTCCTCATTCTGGCCGCCAGAGAGAAAATCATCTACATAAAAATCTTTCAACACGGCTGCAGATGCCAAAGGAAAATCGTTTTTCTCATCTAAGGCAAGCTGATGAAGAGCTCTTGTAGACAGAAACGGGGCAGATGCTGTACCATAAGTGACCGTTGTTAAACGATATTCCTCTAACGGATCCTGGGAATTCTCTCTCCAAAAAATTCTTAAAAAATCTCTATCTTCTGGATTAATCAAGATTTGTCTAAACATCTTCTCTATATCTGCTCGTACAACAATAGGCAAAACTCTAAATCTTAAAAGAATTGGAAAAAGTTCCTGTTGTATACGGGGTCCGACCATTAGAATATCATTCAAGGACACACCAGAGGTAGATTTAGCAGAGGCATCAAAAACAACTCTTAATTTTGTCGTCGTACTTGATTCACGAATTACCGCATGATGAGGTAAATAAAAAACAAATGTAGGGATTCTTTCCGATTTGGATATTCGTTCCATATGACCCAAATCCGAATATTCCTTCATAAACTCTCGATAGTTTTTATAAATAGACTGTTGTTTTGAAAGCTTACGTTCCAAAGAATGAAATCGGTGTATGGCTAATTCCTTAGTATCACCTAATTGCGATGGAGAATCTTTAAATGGAAGTTTCACAACAAATCTTCCAGAACTATTTCGAAAATAATTGCTCTTAAAATGGTCTTCACATTCTTGTTCTTCCTTAGAAATTCGAACTAGCTCAGGAATGGAATCTAAAGACCAAAACTTTTGAACTAAATCATCTAGTTGAAATTGAATATTATTAACAGAAAATGTACGTTGACTTGTATCAAAAGAGGTAGTTCCCGTAATTATCCAACCAAGTTTAGAACATACGGCGAAGGGTAGAGTTTCTTCTCTTTTTATAACTTCCCCTTTAAGCAATGTAAAGAAAACGTTAACACCTAATAAGATATCTACTGGTCTTGATTCTACTGGTCTGCTAGAACTAAATCATTGAAATTATTCACAATATTTGAAGGAATAGAACTATACGGCACATTTGATGTGATTCTTTTTATCACAAATGCTCTAGTGGCAAATCTCACTTCAGAATTAAAATGGGGAGTAAAATTTAAATTTACCTCTTCATTAGATTCAGCATTATAAGAACCTAAACATGTAATCTGTACTTTAGTAGATTGCCTTGGCAAACATAATTTACGCATACAATTTTCACTTATGAAAGAGGCTTCACTGCCACTATCCAGCAAAGCGCGACAGTTTACAAGATTACCCAGTGAGTCACGAACCTTAATCATTGCTGTACAAAGTAGAGTTTGCTTTTTTTGAAATGAATGTAATCCCGACACAGAGTTGTTTGGAAATTCAAAGATGCTAGTACAAGAAGTTTGATTTAATGACTCAGTTGGTCTCGGCTGAAATTCTGGTGCGTTCGGAGACAGAGGGCCAGTCGGCGTTTAATTTACACTATCTGAATAAGATTTCGGGTCTCTTGGAAGATGTAAAATTGTATGGTGAGGCTTATGACACACTTTACATTTACTTAAACTCTTACAGATTTTTGCATGGTGTTTATCTAAAAGACAATTGTAACACAAGTTGTTTCTTCTAATCAATTCTATTCTTTTATGTGCACTAAACTGCAAGAACTTAGGACATTTATACAACGGATGTGATTCCTTGCATACACAACAACTATTATTAGAAGACAACAATGTCGTTACTTTACCTTTCTTTATTTCCCTTAGTGAGGATTTGCTGTTTTGAAGGGTTCTAGCGTGATCCTTCAAGAAAGATAATAAGTTATCAAGAGTTCCCACCTCCTCCTTTTTTAATGTTCTTTCCCACCAATATCTCGTATTTTTATCTAATTTATCTGTAATTACATAAACTATCATTACTTCCGAAAATCCACTAACGTCTTGTTCAAGTACGCTTAAAGAACGCACACATTCGTTTATAACATCTACACTCTCTAAAATAGACTGTGCATTATCCGATATACAAGGCATTCCAATTAATTTCTTAATTAATGCATTAATTAACTCACGTTTATTTGAATATCGCTCCTTTAATAATTCTAAAGCTGTTTTATAGTTTGAATCAGATATTGGAAGACTCTGAATAATTTTAAGTGCGCTGTTTTTGCATGCCGATTTCAAATACTGCAATTTTTGACAGTCTGATAAACTCTCATTATTATCCACACTAGCTTTAAATAAATCATAAAATGATATCCATTCTTCTAAATTACCACTAAACGAAGGAAGCGTCAATTTTGGAAGCTTTACTTCTGGTATTTGAGATTTAGAAAGGCTATTATTTTGATTCGATTCATTTAAAGTAAATTTTGAGTTTTTCCGGTTAATACTTAACCAAAGATTGTCAAGTTTATCCTGTACGGATTGTTGCTCATCAACAAAATTATCTACATCTTCTTCTTTGCATTGTGAAAAAATTGCATTAAAAATTTCATGTAATTCCTCATTTAATTTTTCGATTTTATTTTCGAATAAAGCAAGCTGACTAGAATCAGCATCATCTATCGAACTAATAATATTATTTTCGAGTTTAGTTACAGTAGCTTTTAATACTCGTTTTCTAACTAAAATATCTTTAAATTCTGCCATAATGAGATAATATTAACAAAAAAGACTCACCGAATAGTATAGATGTTTAAATGACGCATCTTCTTTATTTACTTATTGCATCATAACTTCAGAACGATGACATGATTACACTTGAAAATGAAACTCCTCTTACCGTTCGTTCTATCACTCAATTCAACAACAACAAAAATATCAAATCTCCGGCTCGACGGACCAAAAATTATGTAGCGCGCTGGTTGAAATTAAATAAACACAAACTCGTCAATAACTCACAACACTTAATAAATAACAAAGTGAACTGTATCACACGTTTAATTATAAACCCTCTTGGTTTCACACTCTTAGAATAGAATAAATTACATGTCAACAAAAAAGAACGTTGCCATTTTCTAGAAATTAAACTTACACAAAAATGCTCCCACTGAGCGTTGGCAGACGATAAATAAATTTCGAACACCAAGTACATTGAAACATTTGTCATACCGCTTTATAAGCTTCAAAAAGCCCTCCAGGAAATAATCAGGGCTTTGCATACGGACGAAGCGTTGAATGGCTATGGGCGAAGGACGACACAGCAGGTGAACACGAGCAGACACCAATACACCATTGGGTAGAGGTCCACCGGATTGTGACGGGGGATGAAACGTGGGCCCACCATTTCACGCCCAAATTGAAAGCCGCATCCATGGAGTGGAAACATCCGGCATCACCTGTCCGAAAGAAGTTCAAAAGAACTCCGTCTGCAGGTAAAGTGCTCCTCACCGTTTTCTGGGACGCCCAAGGAATTTTGTTGCTGGTCTTTTTGGAGGATGGAACCATCAATGCTGCGCGGTACTGTGATACTCTGTCAAAATTCAAAGAGGTGATTCGGAAAAAGCGGCCTGGCCTTCTCAGATCTGGTGTTCTGCTGTTGGATGACAATGCGAGACCACACTCGGCGAGGCAACGCAAAACCATATTGCAACTCTTGGTTGGGAGCGCCTGCACCATCCGCCATACTGTCCTGATCTCGCACCAAGTTACTTCCATCTGTTTTCAACTTTGAAGAAGAATCCCGGTGGAAGGCGATTTGGAAGCAATGCTGAAGTCAAACAAGCCGTTCAGCGTTTCTTCCGTATGCAAAGCCCTGAGTTTTTCGCGGAGGGCTTTTTGAAGCTTATCAAGCGGTATGACAAATGTCTCAATGTACTTGGTAATTATGTAGTAGAAATATAAAGATATCTCTTATCTTTAATATTTCATTCTATTTTTTTTACTTTCATACACAACTCTGACCACAGTTAACAGGGGAAACTTATTTTCCGACTCCCCCTCATAGTATTCATTTTAGAAAGAAAAAGGGACATGATGCCAGTTCCAAAAAAGGGCACTATTTCATGAGCAAATATATTAATAATATAGGTTTAGTAACAATATAAGAAAAAAAAAGTATATATATATTTTTAGTATGATAAATGTCATTAATTTTATGAATTACAAATTGAAAAATACAATTAAATAAAAACATGTTGTAATACTATCCTGTTTTTTCTAAAGAAATAAGGGTCTATCATTTTTGCAAGATCTTGTGCACATGGATTTAGAAATACTGTGGAATGGGAAAGTTTTTTTATAAAAAATTTTTGACTACAACTACAGGGGAATTTCACTATTTTTTTTTTAAAGGTGGGGTGCATTTCGCCAATTTCCAAAGGGTCAAGGTGTGGCACCCTTAAAAAATGCCTAGAAGAAACAGTAAGTAGTTACAGAATTAATAATTTAATAAAAACTACAAATAAGTAATTTTACAAGCTGGTAGCACACATAACAAAACTAACAACAAATATTATTTGCGGCTTGTTTTGCATTTGTACTTGGAAAAATTACTGTTAATCGCCTAAATAAACTTATACACATGTATGTGTATGCTAACCAAAAAATTATAAAATAAAAATAAACATTCATACACACATACAGAGTAAATATAAGAATATACAGTTATATCTGAAATTACCAAAATATTAAATAACAGCATTATTAACTCTCAATGGACATTATTAGCTTTCAATGGTTCAATTTTTTTTTTCTTTTTAAAAAGAAAAAAGTTTAGCTGCCTTTTCAATCCCTAATTATTTTTTTTTTTGGTATAAATGAGTTACAAAGTTAAAACATTTATTTAATTTATACCGAAGAAGCTCTTGCTGTGTTTATACCAATTACTTCTTCTCTTATAGATTTTTTTACAATAACTGTCGAGCAGATGTCATTGTTTCATTCTTCTTCAGCTGCTCCAATATTTACTTAGTGATGGGCGATTCTCGAGAATTCGACAATCGAGAAAAATCGTCATTGTAAAAAATCACAATTGATACAGCCATCGATTAATTCCTAGAATCTACAATCGAGATGTTTTACAATAAATTATAACGAGAGAAGCTAAAAACAGTTGTTGGAAAACTTAGCTATTATTCTGGCCGGAAATTTCATAGGAGGGTCATTCCATGTCAATTCAACCAAATTTATTATGGTTTGTAACCCGACCCCCAGGGATTTGGATGAAGCTCGGTGTATATACTAATTCTATCATGATATGAATACATCAGAAAATTTTCCTTCCTAGACCTCATAGTTTGTGAGATATGGGGGGTCCAATTTTTGGATTTTTCTCAAATCGCACATTTCTGAGTCTATATTTTTAGACTGCAGTTCCATTTTCAAAAAATTGTTTCTCTGGATCTAAAATGCGAATCATCTTAAAAATACCACCGTAAGTACAACAAAAGATGCAGATTTTAATAAAAAAATATTTAAAAAATTAATTTTAAATATTTAGGGCCAAATAATTAAACCAAAGTTGAAAGTTATGGTTATTTTTCCAAATTTTTGCGATTTTACGAAAAAGGCTCTATACAAAAAGGCAAATGAAATTTCCAATTTCTTTTTGTTGTAAATAAAAGTTTACACTTTAGGCTTTCTAGTTATGAAATAAAAATGTCTTTCTCATGATTTATGCAAAATTTTGCCCTGTTTTGGGAAACTCACCAATCAAGAAAAAAAAAAAATCTCTGCCTAATTTTAGCTGAGGTACCTAACTAACTACTGTGGTTCCTATGACTTGTTGAATATATTATTCAATGTTTCTTTCTTTCAAGTTCTTTTGCAAAGTAAAGTTTTTGCTTTTGAGTAAAAGGGGGGGAAAGTCTATGACTGCAGTCTATCCTCCCTCCATTAAATTTTGTGCACAATCGTTATGTTTCCATTATTTATTCATTCATATATTTTCTTTTATTATTAGCATTTTTTTTTTTTTTTTTTTTTTTTTTTTTTTTTTTTAAACAATCCCTTAATTTTGTGTTTACAGTATAACTGTAAACAAAAAATCTTTTGTTGATATAGAATAAGAAAATGCAATAATGACTTTTTACCC
Source organism: Maratus speciosus (assembly GCA_963932465.1). Taxonomy (NCBI): domain Eukaryota; kingdom Metazoa; phylum Arthropoda; class Arachnida; order Araneae; family Salticidae; genus Maratus; species Maratus speciosus. Next base: position 235,542,866 of record OZ010788.1, read on the forward strand.
ATCAAATTTTCAATGTTTTTTTCTGTGTGTGTATGTGTGTTTGAATTAAAATATTTTATTTATATTTAACATTCTTTTAACTTTCTATCTTATTATCTTGGATAATTTTAATCATTTTAAATATGTTTTTTGTAGTTTAAATACCTTATATTGAACAAAGCCTAGTTCATTTCTACAGTATGAAACATATTTTTACAACTGCCTTGTATAAACAAATTCTGACAAAGGCAGGATAAAATTATTTAGTTAAGGCAGATGTTTTCGAATATGTTAATCAAATTATTATTAGTCTGCTGTTTCTCATAATAGAAGGGGAATCTATTTTTCCTTGTGCTGCAAATGAAAATAGATCAATTTGAAGTAACTAATTATGCTGCAAGACCGTCATGACAACTTCTGTGAGAAAAGAGAATCTTGTCTATGCCAGAAATAAGAAAAATTAAAGCTACAGCTACAGGTCCAGAAATAATTGAACTAATTGAAAAGTATTATAATTGTAATGAATATTGAAGAATCATGACTGGATCATGACTGGAAAAAAAATGTAGTTAACATTGCTAAGAATGTACTATGCACAAAAGCGATTGATATGTGTATCTATATGAGTTGTATTCTCTTTTTAAACAGGAATTTCCAAAAAACTTGAGAATTATAACTCTAGGTATTCAATCCAGTATTAGTAGCACTGTTCATTTAATTGAATTTGTGACAAGCTAAGTAAAATATTTGGAAAATGTTATTCCACTCTTTTATAACGAAAGCTAAATCTAATTTCCTAAAAGAAACTAAAGCAAACTTTGGCTCTCAAAAAGCTATCGTTTTGTAGGATTTCACCAAAAATTTTACTTTTCTTATTCAAGATGAGGCTTAAAGTTACCATTGGACCAAAGAAGCTGCACTCTTGATCCAACTGTTATATACACTCTATCTCTCAGTATTAGATTATCAACAAGCAATATACACATTTTATCTTATGATATGCAACATGATTTCACTCTTATGTGTTTAACACAGAAGGAAGTGATATCATTTGTAAAAGAGATATTTCCTGATGTAAAGAAAATCCTTGACTTTTGTGATGGGTGCTCTGGCAATATAAAAATTGCAAATTTTCATAAACCTTTACCAAGATGAAGAGAATTTCCCCTTAAGATATTTAAATTCTTTTCTGGGAGGTGGGGGGAAGGAGGGGAGATAGCCACCGATTTAATGTTTTAGATACTAAATCACGAAGATCTTCTAATATACCGATGTTTTGTTGTGTTATTATGTTTGGAGTTACATTAAGATAGGAAAATTGACATATATTTTAGAAGGTTCTCAATGTTGCTTATTCATAATAAATATAAATTTTAAATTGCACAAAAAAGAATGTTGAAAAATAAGTCTAAGTGATACTGCAAAAGTACGTCATTTATTTCTACATTTATATTTAGCTCAGTTATATTTTTGAATTTCAATCTTTTAAATATAATGTTTATTCTGATTTTTTAGCTTTAAAAATTTGCATATAATTTAACAAATTCTTTGTTACATAAAAAAATACAACAATCTAAATCTTTAAATTATTTATAAGCAATTTTATTTAATGTATTAAATTTAATTAATGATTATTTCAATTTTAATAAAAATGAAGTTTTTCTCCTAGCTTATGTAAAAATTTTGCCCTGTTTTCGGAAATTGCACCATTCAAGAAAAAAAATATATATCTCTAAATATGTCTAATTTAAACTGTGGTACCTAAATAATTACTGTGGTTCCTATGACTTGTTGAATTTATTCAATATAAGTGCTTCTTTTTTTATTTACAAAGTAAAGTTTTTGCTTTGTTTTTTCTGAGTAAAATGAGAAAAAAATCTATGATTTCAATATCTACACCTCCTCCATTAAATATTGTACATATTCTTTACATACTACCTTTGTTAAAGTATTTACAGAAATGCTATACCACTGAATCCAATGATAGATGTACATTTATGTGACAAACATATGCAATAAGATTGAGAACAACACAATTTCAGATAATGTGTGATATGTACCAATAAGATACGAATTTTCTACTGTTATAAAAATAAATAAATCAGTCTGATTTTAAGGGTTCATTTTAGGAAATAAATCAAAATGATTAATAAATTTATATTTAAAATGTGCAGCAATTATTTAGGTACCATAAGCAAAGTTAAAGATATTTATCTCTTGATAGGTACAGCATCCCAAAATAAGTAAAAAATTTGGCATAAGTCATGAGAAAGACATCATTTTTATTTCATAAATAGAAAGCCCAAAGTGTAAACTTTTATTTAAAACAAAAAGAAATTAGAAATTTCATTTGCCTTTTTGTGTAGAGCCTTTTTCGTAAAGTCACAAAAATTTGGAAAAATAACCATAACTTTCAACTTTGGTTTAATTTTTTGGCCCTAAATATTTAAAATTAATTTTTTAAATATTTTTTTATTAAAATCTGCGTCTTTTGATGTACTTACAGTGATATTTTTAAGATGATTCGCATTTTAGATCCAGAGAAACAATTTTTTGAAAATGGAACTGCAGTCTAAAAATACAGACTCAGAAATGTGCAATTTGAGAAAAATTCAAAAATTGGACCCCCCATATCTCACAAACTATGACGTCTAGGAAGGAAAAATTTCTGATGTATTCATATCATGATAGAATTAGTATATACACCGAGTTTCATCCAAATCCCTGGGGGTCAGGTTACAAGGTCTGGTTGAATTGACATGGAATGACTCAGGAGTGATAGTGCTTGTTCGATAATTCTGCTATCCCAATTATTTGCTCCTGATTTAGGCTTAAGGGGTTACTTCAGTCAAGTGAAAAGACCCGCTCGCTAATGCTGATCTTACGGAAGAAATTTATAAAGATATCTGAATTGAATTTCAGTGTTTTAAAATGATTTTCTTTGCATTGGAATAAATTCCCCTTTCTTCTTTATGAAACTGCAATGTCCAAATCGCGTAACTATCGCGCATTTGATGAATCAAATAACCTTTCCACTTTTTCGATAACTCCAAAAAGTTTGATACAGTTTAAAGTTCTCCTAAATGTCAAATGCTGTGGGATTTCCCCTTGATCGAAAACAAAAGTTTCTTTCGAAAAACGTGATAGTAAGATAAAGATACCCGCTAAGAGGGAACCTGTCTAACACGGAAACTGTTTTCCAGTGCCTAGCGATTCCAACACGACTCTTTAAGTCTGTATCAAAATCCAAAGTAGCTACTTTATGACACATTTGTAAAGTCACTTTTTATTTTAGACACATTAGCTAGAATCGATTGGCATTTCCCTCTTTTCGATAAAGGCAAAAGGTTTTATAGAACTTAAAGTTACCTAAATGTCTAAAGTGTGTCAAATGCTATGGAATTACTCCGTTTATCAAAAACAAGACAGCTTTATCGAAAAACGTAAGGACAAATATACCTGCTAAGAGGCAACCTGTCTAACACGGAAATTGTTTTCTAGTGCCTAGCAATTCCAACATGACTCTTTAACTCTGTATTGAAATCCAAAGGCGCTACTTTCTGACACTTACAAACTTATTTTTTATTTTAAGCACATTAGGTAGAATCGATTAGCATTTCCCTCTTTTCGATAAAGGCAAAAGGTTTGCTACAAGCCCCCCTCCCCCTGAAGGTGCATTAGGCCCCAAATTGACAGTAGGGCAGACCACGGATGAAAGTTAACTTGATGTAAGAGAGGACTAGGGGAAATTCAGAATGGTAAAAAAACCAAACCATTGAATAAGAAAAAAATTGAAGAAAAAGAAGAAATGGTAAAAGAACAAGTGAAGCATGTGATTAGAGCCAGACAAATGAAGAGGGGCCCCGATGGACCACAGCTGGTCCAGAATGAGTGCCCAAATGGTCAGAATGGGTCAAGAACTTAGAGAATAGTATCTACAATGAAGAAAAACAATGAGACAAAATATTATGAAATCAGATGAAAAATACCAATAGCCTGAGGCTAAAAGTAAAATGCTTCACTGGGCGGCACCCTTTCGTGATAGTAAAAATAAAATTGATACGAGAAGATAGGGGAGAGTGAAAAGACTTTATTTTGTGAATTTTATAATTTTTGGACCAACAAAACAGTATACTAAAGGTTTGAAGAAACAAAACTTTAAAGTGCCCTCTTGAGACGAAGAAGGAAGTTAAAATTAAGAAACATATGTCCATATTTTTTTATTCGATTTTAGACGCATATTGATGTTAGTCTTATAATTTTCCCATAGTTGAAGATACCATACCAGAGTACGAAAAAGTGCCGCTAAGTATATTCCTTTAGAGCATTTTTAAACCCAGAGGTCTAAAATTAACGGCGGATTGACAAAAACAAAGGTAGATTTAGAAAGGTTATGAGATTACCTTTATTTTAATATGTTACATGAGAGGGGTAAAATAATTTTGAAAAATCCTCTTTCCTGAGGTGACACTTAAAATCTTGAAAACACATAATCTGCAGTGCAGTTTTGTTATTAACAATAGTATTCTATTAAGAGATATGGGACAGCTTACGAGGGCTAAAATAAGAGAAACATTGAAAATCAAGGACAAACTGGCGCCAAATTCAATAGAAAACTTCTATATCAACAATTGAAACCAGAACTGATAACGTAAACTACTATGCTTCCTAACCCATATCGGTTAATAACAAAAGCGAATGGAAAAGAACATGTCCTCCTTTGGGAAATTATGACATACACCAGAAGCGCGGTAAGTTTGACTCTTCTGAAAGCTTCCTTTCTCTCTCTCTCGCACTTCAAGATATATTTCCTCGATGCAAATTGCTCGTTTACCTCGAGACACCTCTGCTCGATGCAAACTTCTCGCTTACCTCGAGATACTTCATCGATTGTAACTCATCGCTTCCCATTGTCACTTCTCGTTTCTCGCTCTCTTTTCTGTTGAGATAATTTACCAATAAGTAATATCTCAGTAAATTAAGTTAGCAGAGTGAATTAAGCAAATGGAAACGTAATTGCTTTATGTTCCAACCTCGCATGAAAAATTACATTAAACTATAAAATCTATTATAACTCAGACCTTAAATGAAATTAAAATGTTTAAACAGTTTAATAAAACTAACTTGCTGAAATACAATAAGAAAAGTCAAACTAATATGTGATCTAAATAATGAAAGACAAATCTAAAAGAAACAAAACATTTATTTAAATTTAGTCAAAACAGAAAAACAAATAAATTAACTAAAAGAATAAAATACATAAAACATACCTCAATCAGTTTTAACATTAGATGACATTAACTATGCATTTACGTATAGAACAAATTGCACTGAGTAACACTCCATGACACACTATTGCAGAAGTATAAAAAAATATAAAACATCTTTCAATTCAATGCTCCAGAGCTCGATAAATAATTTATTATTGAAAAGCTATACTTCGTTTTAAACTAATTCCAGCACTTTCAGCGATATCATACAGCAGTGTAAAAACAATCGTCATTCTCACCAGGAAAAACCGATAGATAAACAACAGTCCGAAAATATGATGACAAGCTCATCCTTCAACGTCAAGGAATTCGGAAACAGCTCAGCTGACACTCCAATATAAGAAACGTCTTCATTTCGAATAAACACCAAAAAGATTCTCGAAGATAGAGGTCACACAATGCAGCCTTCACTATTCCATCGGATGACTTAAAAATGGAACGTAGATCAGTTGATATCAATACGGGAAAACCAGGAAGAGAAAAACCTTAACCTTCACCGTGCGTTTTCAGTTTAAACAAGCCTCCATGCCGATAAAACATTAAAAACACCTGCTCACATCATGCTGAAAGGGTAAATCCCAACTGGCCAAGAAACATGCTGACCGAAGCATATTTATATGATTCGGACATGCATACCAACTCCCGGCATATGCAAAACAGATGGCTTCCAGAATGATCGGAGACTTGCGATGCACTATACTGGACAACTAACGCCATCTCGTGACGATCGGGAGTACTGCTCAACTATCACACGTGGAAAACGATCTCCGAAAACAGAGATGTTTTGAAAGACAGGCGACCGGCATAAGAAGACATGATTAAAGGTAAACTGTAACTAAAGATGAAAGCAAATCAAATAAAGGATTTTAAGGATATATAACTATGGAAAACAAGGATATGAGGTAAGTAGAATCTGTATTTATATTATAAATAAAGAAAGACTGTTTCAGCTAAAATGTAAATAAGTTGTAGAGCTAAAGTAGTACGGTGATAAGATATAGAGGGCTTGTTATTCCCAACATTTTCAACATTTCATATGATGTTGTCGAGAATGAGAAATCAATTTTCGTCCTTTCTCGAAATGGTACTCTCGATGATTGTCGTTTCACGCTCGGCCAAGAAGGGCCAAGAAGAGATATCAAGAGATGAGCTGGAGAAGGAAATAAGCATGACAATGAGCTCTGATTTTCAAAGTTTCTCTTATTTTAGCCTTACCAAGCTGTCACATACCTGGAGCCCTCCGATAAATATTATTTATTAAATATAAAAATTTCAAAGAGGAAGGTGGGTTGGGTGAATTCTGAGTACGTGCGAGTGGACCCATGCGGGGTGCAATTTAAAAAAATTTACCGAACTCTTCCTGTGACATATCATTGAAAAGCACTTTGACAACTCTTTCATATTATGAACCTTTCTTCTGCCGAATGTGAAATTCGGGGGGTGGGGAAGGGGCGAACAAATTTTTAAAACCGTAGCCGATTTCTATAATAAATTTAAATATCATTTTAGATGTGGGTTTTTTATGCAGTCTTCTGGTAAATATTAAATTTTAAAGTGGGGGCTGCGTGAATTCCGGGTCGAAAGAGTGGGCCCACGGAGGGAGGGAGAAGGAGCAACTTTCAAATTTTTTTTGGACCCGTCATGTGATATGTCATCGGAAAGCTCTCGGATGACTCTTTAATATTATGAGACTTTCTTCCTCCCCTCCCCAATTTGGCCCCACTGCGGGGGGTAGATTTTTCCGTTTTTATCATATTAGATCGGATTTTTTTATGGAGCCCTCCGATAAATATTATTTATAATATATGAAATTTCAGGACACTTTTCTAAATTTAGCCAAGACCACTCATGTGATATATTTTAGGAAAGGTTTGTGACTACTTATTGATGTTATGCACTTCCGGTGACCGTCCCCCCCCCCTGGGGGACACTTTCTCAAATTTAGCCAAGACCCCTCATGTGAGATATCATTGGAAAGGTCTGTGACTACTTATTGATGTTATGCACCTACAGAGTCCCCCCACTTTCACCCCCCCAGGGGCACTTTTCCAAATTTATCAAAGACCCCTCATGTGAGATATCGTTGGAAAGGTCTGGGACTACTTATTGATATTATGCACCTCCGGTGTCCTCCCCATACTTCCCCCATGGGGGGCACTTTTCTAAATTTAGCCGAGACCCCTGATGTGACATATTGTTGGAAAGGCCTATGACCACTTACTCATGTTATCCACCTCCCACACCCCCCCACTTTGCTCCCACAGGGAGGACATTTTTATAAATTCAGATCCAGACCACTCATGTGACATATGGTTGGAAAGGCCTAAAGACCTGTGACGACTTATTCATATTATGCAGCTGTTGTGCCCCTCCGCTCACTTTGACCCCTCCCCCAAGAGATTTGGTCCGAGGTTCGTTCGTTTCAAGATTATATTTTTTGACAAGATTTTGTAGTATGTGCACACCACGTCTGTTATACGGTGCCGTATACAGCAGGTAACCTGTTCGTGATTTCATATTACAAGATTACATATAAATTAGAGGCCCCGATTAAAGGAGAGGCCCGCTAGCGGGCGAAGTCACCTAGTCTTTATTAACACAGACTCATTCCAGTTCACCAGCAGACGATTCTTGATAAATGTATGACGTATATAATATATAATGTATAAAAGGAATTGGCAAACTGGAGTCATCGAGAAAAAATTTACACAATCGAAAAATATCGAGATGTCCATACAATCGAGAAAAACATCTCGTTATCGCCCATCACTATATTTACTATAAATTCATTATTGCATAAGTAGAATGAGAAAATAAGATTCTGGCTATTTTATTCTTTTACTTGCAGAAATTTATTATACTTGCTATGCTTATTTTATATAAAGTAATGAATAATTTGATTACTTGAAAGGAAATTATGACATTGCAAATTATATTAGATTTAAATATTCTAAAATGAAACTTTTTTTTTTTTTTATCAGATAAAAACTATGCTTCTTACAAACTTACTGTACTTATTTTTTTACAATATTCAGGAATTAAGCTTAGAAAAAATATTTAAAGGTTTTTTTTGTTGTTGTTGTTTATTCCTAAGTCAAAATACCTACAGAAACTTTCTAAATTATGTTCATCTTAAATTTTAATACCGTTTATGTCATTTTAAACATTTAGAAAAATTATTATTTTAATCAATGATTTAAAGAAAAAAAAATCAGCCGATTAAAATTGCGATTGCTTTTCTAGGCCTTTGGAAAGATCTTAATTTTAGGCTTTCTTTGTCAAGCGCAAAGAAGACATGCTTTTAGTATGAGAGCAGTAGCAAGACTGAAATAAAAGATAAAGGAAAGGAAACAAGCTGAAGAAACAGCCAATAGGAAAGTAAAATCAACAGCCAATAGAAAAGCCAATCACAGACGAGTATAATCAAAACAAAAGAACTGAGTAGAAGAGGAATAAGGAAGCAAATTGGGAAAAAAATAAATACATACTACATAAAAATAAAAAATTATAATAAAAGGAAAACACACACATATGTAAAAAATATGAGAGCACATGAAATAAAGTGAAAATGATAAACTATGCATAAAATATATACAGTACAGAACCATTTATCCGGAATGCTTGGGGTCAGATGTATTCCGGATAACTGGTTTTTCCGGTTAACTGGTTGTGCATTAAAGCAGCATCCATTTGATAAGTTTTGTGGAATATGTGTGGTTGTGGCATTATTTCTGATTTTAAATTATTAGATTAAAAATCAATGCAAGAAAGATCAAAAGTTAATCAGAGTTTAAAAGAAGGTGATCTTAGGAACAAAAATTCTTCTGTTTCCTCTGCATAAAAATTAAAACATCTAAAATACAACTAAATATGTTTTCATTTCAAATACTAGATGTTGTCATCAAATTATACAATTGTTTCAAGCAAAGCCTATGTCAAACTGGCAGTGTATGACACCTTTTTCTGCAAAGATTCTGAAATCAGTCTATTAGAAATATCATTCCGGATAACTGGTTTTCCAGTTAACTGGTTTCTGGATAAATGGTTCCATACTGCATATTAAATAAAATAAAAAATATCAAGCTAATATTAATTAATGCAAAAAAATAAATTATATGGTAGGACTGAAAAGGTTTTTACAAGCTGCAGAGAGCATTGTACAATCAGATTTATTATTAACAATAACTTCACGATTAAGATAAACAGTCTAAACTTTCAAGAAAATCTAATTCAAAGATACTATTGACATTAAAGATAATTTTACATATTTTGAAAATTAAAACTATCGCCGGAATCCTAAGAATGCCTGGCAATAGAAGATTTAGAAATTGCTTGATTATTTACATAACAAGAGTGTTCTTTTAAATGGAATTAGAGATTGCTTTTAGCTTAACCAATATAAGATAAATCACAGCCATTACAAGGAACATTATAAATTCCCCATTTATGAAGATGAGGGACAGGAGATTTAGTGGAGGGGAATTTGAATTTATTGACAGGTTACGTTAACGTTAAAATTGAAACTTTGAAAAACGAAAACTTTAGCTAATTTGAAACATAAAGGAATCTTAGGGAAGGCTAAAAGAGGAGAACAATAACATTTTCAAGTTTGCTTTAAACAGATTTGGAAAGAGTAGATTTACTAGACTGTCTATTGAATTTCTTCACAGCATTATTGATAACAGAATGATTGAAACCTCTTTTGACAGCAACAGTTTTTAAGTAATTAAGTTCATCCTTAAGGGATGCAGAGTCTGAAAAAATTTTGAGAGCATGACTTACATATGTATAATAAACACAGATTTTTTTGGTTGACTGGATGATTTGAGAGCGCATGAGGTGGGTTAGAGGCAAAAAAAGATTTTTTATAAACACATTTTGAAAAAAGAATCTCATTTGGTAACTAAAACATCAAGGAAAGGAAGTTTATTACAATTTTCTAACTTAAAAGTAAAATGAATAAGTGGGTTGATAGAATTGACAAGTTAGAAGAATAATGGTGGAAATATCAAAAGGATTATAAACTAAAACAAAAGTATCGCCGACATAACGCATCAAACATTTAAAATTTACCAGATATAATAATACCTCATGCTCTCTCAAATCATCCAATCAACCAAAAAATCCATGTTTTTTTTACATTCGTTACACATTAAAAAAATATACATATGATGGCAAAAATACTATAATGTAGATATAAAAATTTAAATGCAATATTTAAAAAATGAAAATTTTCCAATTTTCTTAAATGGAAATAAACCCCTTTGAAAAAAATTGTTGATTTCACATTGATAAACTATGTAAAAACTAAAAATAATCTAAAATTTTTTTAAAGATACCCCTCTATTGCGTATATAGCAAAACTTTTATTCCTTTTTATATTAGTACAGTAGACTCCCTTAAATCCGCGTATTTTTTCAGATGTAAACAATGAAATCTATAGTTAAGTTGCAGGAACAAAATTCAAGATGGCGCCAAAATCAGCGACTACCACAATGTTTTTTTTACTAAATTTTTTGTTAATCATTCTCTTTTGGCTATCACAGCTGATTTATTACTAAATAAATTTATATTACTTTTGATTTTGATATAAATTAGCATATCTATATCAAAAATTCCAGGGTTCGAAATAGAAAAATCCACGAACTGGAATGCTATTTTTAAATTATTGTTCACAGAATTTTTTTTTTTTAATTATAGACAAATTTATGTCTAAACATACAAAGCAGTATAAGAAAAGCATTCAAGACTCTAAATAACAATGAAAAAAGTTACTAAAGTTAAAAGTGCTAAGAACGAATAATGATGTATCGATTTTACGATCGCTTTACCACTAGATGGAAGCATAGGACTTTTGGAATCTAATTGAATCGATTTCATCTGTAATTTAATATTTCTAAATTTTTATTTTACATAATTATTTTAATTACTTTTAAACTAATAAATTATTTTAATATTTTACCTATTTTATTGTTTCACTTTATTATAAGCATTCATTATAATTTCCCTTGCTTAACTACCAATCAAATTATTGTTTCAAAAATTTAAACAAATCAATGAACAGAAATCCGCAAAATTCTAAACTCCGCACAACCTCTGGTCCCAAGCTGTGTGGATTTGAGGGAGTCTACTGTATTATGAAAAACAAGTTCTAATCAATTTTTAATATAATATTAAATGGTAGATTTAAAGAATACCTTCAGTTTTATCCTCAGATGAAACTTCAGAGTTACATGTCATAGATTCTAAGTTTCCGCATATAGCAGATGAAGATGTTTCTTTCTGAGGTTCTGTTTCATTTATACACAGTGAATCTGACAAAACTTTAATTCTTTTATGAGATTTCTCAGGTGAAGATGCCTTTGAATGATGCTTATGTTTAGAACTAATGTGAACAGCATCTTTCAAAAATTCTAAGGTATACTTAAAATCACCTTCAAGAAGATTAATGCTAGCTCCATCAGTAACTTCTGCAGTTTCTTTCTGAACTAATAATTTATCATTCACTTCTGAAGAGTTAGGGCCAAATTGTGTTACTGTTGCAGTATGGTTAGCATAATCAGCAATAATTTGAACTAAAAAGGAAAAAAAAAAATTTAAGAAATTTATAATAAATTTGACATATAAGCATAAATGTTTTAAATAATTTTTAATAATATTAATATATAGGGTAGATGCGCGAGTAATGGACACCCTTCCAGTAATGGACATCCCTTGATTTTTTTGGTTCATAAAAAAATAACTAGTAAATATTTAGCTTTAATTATTTTTTTCATAATTCCCCCTTGCATATTTTACAAAACTGGGCTATTGTTGACACTTTTAATCCAATCAATCAGGAAGCAGAAAATAATGTTTCAAAGTTTTGCCTATTTTCTGTGAAAATCTTAATGAAGAGGCTAAGAGCTGGCTTCGTTTAATTAATTTATATATTATTTATTTTCTTGCAAAATTTGAATGTTTTTGTTTGAGTAGCAATAGAAAACTTAGAATTTTATATACTAACGACCATTTACAAAATTTCATTTATTTTTAAGGTTTTAAGAGAGGGTGTCCATTACTGGGATGGTTAATTAGCCATTTTCCAGTATAATGGACAGGGACACCCCATGTAGGCATTGCTACAAATGCAATTTCAGTAATGTTTATAGTGCATAAAATATTTTGACTTAACTATAAACATAAATAATCAAATTTTATTTTTAAATTATACTTACCAAAATGTAATAACACCAAAACTTTTATAAATAGGAGCTGCTTTTAAGTTATTTTATGTGATTAATAAAATTTCAATATTTTATTCTTTTTTCTATGTATATGTACCTTGCATAGTTTATAATCTGCAATCAAATCAGCCAAGAAGTAGAAAATATTGTTTAAGAGCACAGTCAAAGAGGGGCTCATAAGGCTTAATCCCTCTCTGTTTAAATTAAAACAATTAAGTTGCTGTAGCTATTAAAAATCTATTTTCTGTCTTAAATGTTTCCTTATTCACCTCTGACAAAAAAAAAAAAAAAAAAAAAAAAAAAAGTAATATTAATGAAAGTTATAGGTAATATTCATGAAACTAGTAAATCTGCAGATCAGTGGCTTCAAACTATCTTCTACAGTTTTGTTTTGAAATTATTTTATTTAGTATTTAAAATATATTCAGCTCACAATATCATTTCTTTCATATTTGTAATATTATTATAAATGATGTACCAAGAAATTCCTTAAGGGTGTCCGTTACTGGCACATCTACCCTATATATATATATAACCATTAATTAAACATTACCGACCAATTGTGATAGTATGAATGAATTGACAATAATACAGTTTCCCTTAAACACACTGAATGGACACCAAAAACATAATATACAAGCTGCTATGTATAAAATAAAGTCCCTTGTACTATATAACAAGAATTAATATGGAAGAAAAACAGAAGAATATGGAAACCGATAAAAATAATTGAAAAGCTTATACAGGGTGTCCGGTCTCAACGGTGTCCAATGGCTAATTCCTAAACTATTAATCATAGACATATAGTTCCAATTAGAAAAATGTTTTAAATGAGGTAAAGAAGTATTTTTAAAGCGATTTAGGTCAAGAAAAACATTTATTTAAAAATTACAAAATTTTAATTTTTATACGGTCCCCCGGTCCTATAAGTGATATTTAGTAAACTTTTCCTATTTCTCTAACAAGTACGGCAAAAAAAGTCCCATTCATCTAACACTAAAATTGACAGAGTTATGACATTTTGAATTTTATGACTTAAACCACTTTTCTGTAACCGAAAACAGATGAGTTGGACCAAGCTTCAGGGGTTGTACACGAAGTGCTTAAAGTATTATAAAGGGCGTCCACTCCAAACAATTCTCAATGGATAATTCCTTAACCGTTTGTCAAAGACATAGTTCCAATTACAAAAAGGATTTAAATGATGTAAAGAAGTATTTTTAAAGCGATTTAACTGAAGGTGCTGTCCCCCTATAAATATTACGATAGTGTTAATTTTTAATAATTAACTTTCAGATTGGTTAAAATAATTGAAGTGAGTTTCAAAACTCGCCTTATCGAGAAAATCAAATTTTGGGAAATCGCATAAAACTTTTAAATGCGCCCATTGGTATTAATTGAAAATTTGGAGATTGTAGTGTTTGATTGGTACAGTTATACCAATAGAATAGATTGATACAGAAACCTGATTTTTAAAATTTCAGATAAGGCGAGTTTCGAAACTGATGTCCTCAATTGAAATGACTTTTTTTCTTTTTGTACGGAAATGAGTGTGTTTCTTTTGATGATTTTATTTTAAAAAGTTGTATTATTTTTATAAGCTTTTAACTTACGACGTTCGTATGTATAATATGTCTTCCTAATTCAAAATTTGTATTTCAATTTTAACTCACTTCCAAATATCCGATTAAGATTAAAGTTTGCATAATTATCAGGGCTTGAATTTCAGGGCAGGATGGCGGAATCGTGCCCAAAAGAATATCGTAGGCAGGAAGTTCCCGCCCAAAAAATCTCTCCATTTTCCTGAAAATTTTGCATTTTGAAATTACGATCAACTCTCCCGAACTCCTTGTGAATTTCTCGATATTTTCATTCGGCCGATTGACACATTTTGCGGTTTTTTTATCACGAAAGATCGTTGAAATTCACTAATTTTTCGCTTGACCGATAGACAAATTTCATTATTTTTTTCTTGAGATCGGTTGACAAGTGCCCGCGACCGATTGGCAAATTCTGAGGTGATTCTTTCCGAATTTTCTGAAAATTATGAAAAATCGGTCATCGGTTCAACAGAAAAATATCGCGAATTTCGAAAAATGATCGCCAAAAAATCAATTTCATCAATCGTTCAAGGAAAAAATCACCAATTTCGTCACAAAGGATTGCGAATAAAACGCCAATTTCGTTGCAAAGGATTGAGAATAAAACGCCAATTTTGTCAAAGGATCGCGGAAAACGTGAATTTCGTCAGATCGTGAAAAAAAACTCTAAATTCCTCAAAGGATCGCGAAAAAATGCATATTACATCAAAGAATAGCAAAAAAAAAAAACGTAAATTCCGGCAAAGGAATGCAGAAAAAACGCGAGTTTTGGCAAAGGAACGCGGAAAAAGCGAATTAAGTATCAGGATCGCGGAAAAATGCAAATTTATTCAAAGGATCTCGCGGAAAAAAACACGCATTTCGTCAAAGGATCGCGAAAAAACACGAATTTCGTCAAAGGATCTCGCGAAAAAAAACGCGCATTTTGTCAAAGGATCGCGAAAAAACGCGAATTTCATCAAAAGATCACGAAAAAACGCAAATTTCGTCAAAGAATCGCAGAAAAGACACGAATTTCGTCAAAGGATCGCAAAAAAACGCGAATTTCGTCAAAAGATCGCGAAAAAACGTGAATTTCGTCAAAAGATCCCGAAAAAACGTGAATTTCGTCAAAAGATCCCGAAAAAACGTGAATTTCGTCAAAAGATCCCGAAAAAACGTAAATTTCGTCGGATTTCTAATCCCTTCCCATCCCTTGCTCTAACCTTTCAGAAAATTTGCTGTGAATTTCAGATTTTTATTCAGAAACACCTACGAATTTGACGGTTACTTTTTGCAACAGACTGGCGAAATTCACAGTTTTATCCCGTGTCTGATCGATGAATTTTGCGATTTTATACCACAGCCAATCGACGAATTTCACGATATTCTTCCCTCGACCGATCAAGGAAATTCACAATTTTTTTTTCTATGCCCGATTGGCATATTTCACGATATTTTTTTCCTGTGACAGAAAAAGGAAAATATCCAAAAGGGTGCTCCAAAAAAGGACATTAAGTGTAAAGGTCAAAATTAGCACTAGCCACCGGCTACAGGGCCAGTAAAGGAGAAAAAGTGGCTAGTGAAAAATTGTCTATCAGCAGCCACCTTCCGGCCACTTTTTTACAAGGGGAGAATAAAATTTTCTTGCATTTCATCGAGGATTCTACTTTTTTTGGTTCTAATATATTTATATTAACATATGTATTTGGGCTATTCACTTTTAGACGAATACTTATAGAAATTTTACTGTTTAGTATTTTTAAATAAAAAGTGGCCACTTAAAAAACTAGTTGTACCAGCCAGTGGCCGCTAATGAAATTTCCCAGTTTTGACCTATAATTAAGTGTCACTGGGGTCTGCGCTCTGGCAAATGAATCTAGATTCAGTACTAAACAAAAATAAGATTAGAAGGACCGCAAAGATCTTGTGGTGCACATCAAAGAAACTTTCCAAGCTCCAATTAAACATATACAGAAACACCAAACAAGTTGATCCTTGCAATTAACAGAAATTAGGACTTGACAATTTAATGTTAACCTATGTTTCTCGTGTAGTAGAAGAAATGAATCAACAGTTTCCATTTCAAACTTTTGACTTTAATTGAACAAGCATTCAAATTTTAAACACAGAAAATGCTAGGGAGTCAGGTTTTGACTATAATTCCATTAAGGATATAATAAAACAATTTTGTTCAGAAATGGATATTGATGATTCCATCACTGAATATATACTGTTGTTGCAAGTAGATAAAAAGTTTTTTTAAGTATTCGGTTCGGCCGAATATTTCGATATTCGGCCAAACTGAATATTCGGCCTGCCGAATAATTTGCTATTCGGCCAAGCCGAATATTCGGCATACTGAATAGTTTGATATTCGGCCAAACCGAATATTCGGCAACATGGCCAAATACGCCGAATACCGAATATTCGGTGCATCCCTAATTTTAATACTTGATATTTTAAACATTTAGAAAATTTTTGATTTAAATCAATGATTTAAAAAAAAAAAATCGGTTGATTTAAATCAACTGATTAAAATCATTGACACCCTACGGAAAAGGAATTCATCAACAATTCATTGACCACTTCAAATATTTAAAAAAATTCCCTGGCTTTTTGCCTAAATTTTCAAATTCCCTGTTTTCCCCTAACCCGCGGGAACCCTGTTAATGCTTAGGTATCACAGTCTAGGAATGCCTTCTACTGAAAATTAATAGAAATTTCTCCAAAACAGGGCAATTTCAAAAGTTCTATGTTCTCAAATGCTCTGCTCAACAACCACAAAACGTTTTGACACATTTACAAATTCATTTTTTAACGGGAAGATATAAAATTGGATAGCCTGTTTATAGAAGCGATTTGGAATTGAACTGTGTTTTCCATTTCTTGATAAAAAAAAATTACCTATTGAGTTATAAGCGATTTTGATCACTTGACAAAGATGTTTTTCACCTTATTTTGAGTGGTTTTTCTTTCGTGCAGAAATTCAGTTCAAAACGCCCACTTTGACACTATTTTGTGAAAGATCTATTATGTTTGCAAAAAAAAAAAAAAAAAAAAAAGAAAAAAGAAGTTTGATTACATAGTTTCTGAACAGCAAAATATTTTAGTTTCATGTATTTCCAAACAAAAATAAATTAAAACTTATGTCATAAAGTTGCTCTTTTGGATTTGAGAACAGCCTTAAAGGGAGATTACCGTTCATCAGCCTGAAATGTGATTTTTTTTTTTTTTTTGTTATATAGAAAGAATAAAGTAACACAAAAATAGAATTTAGTTTTCATTCATAGTTTTTTTTTTCTAAAAGATATTTTTATTATCTGGCATGAAAGCAGAAAATAAGAAAAAAGGTGAAAAAGGTTTTTCATCTATAGAATGATGCCAAACTTTTATAATTTAGGCACATTTTAACTTTTATTTATAGAATAAAATGTATGGTTGTTATGTTCTTTTCATAGAAAGCATTTAAAAAAAAAAGAAAAAATATATCTTTTAAATCAAAGTGTTCTATAGGACAAAATATTCTATTCAAAAATTGAAAACTTTCTTTCTCAAGTCTAACAAAATTTTCACTATAGAATGATACATAAAAAACTTCATTTGCATGACTTTCATATGCTTATAATATAATCTCTCCTTTTATTTGATAGCTCATTTGCACAGTAATTCAGAAACAAACTCCAAGGATTTGAGTAGACAAAATATCTGATTATTAAATTTTTGAGACCATCCCCCCTTCCCAACCTATGCTTCCAATATTTTCTTTGCATTTTTTCATTGATCCATAGAATGACCAAAACTGTCTTTAAAAACTCTTTCATGCCTGTATTATACAATAACTATTAAAATTGATGGAGACAGTGTCAGCTGCATATTCGTATGTTGTGCACGCATCACTCTTACTGTGTAGCGCACAGTTTTTCAAAATCATACGAAACAAAATCAAATTTTTCAGATTTTTTTATTTATTTTATTTTTTTTTTTTTTTTTTTTTGCAGAGAGAAGGAAGTGGGGTTAATATTGAACCTAATTTTAGTGAAATTGAATGAAGAAATTTGGTAAAATGGTAGTCGTTTGCCTTTATTTTTTTCTATCTTAAGGGGAGTTTACCCCAAAATTGGTCAAAATGTCGATTTTCGTTTTTTAATATTAAATGAAAGCTTGTTTAATTGTGAATATTTTGACACCTTATTTTTACTCATATGGCAATTATATCATGAGTAGAGATGGGAATGCTCGGAAAAAACCCGGAAAAGTTGGAAAAAAAGTTTTTTTTCAGTTTTTTCCGAAGGACTATTTTTCAATTTTTCCAATTTGGAAAAATTGAAATTTTATTTATAAAATATTGTAGTCAAAATTTTATAATTGCTACATTCTGTTACTTTTATTTATATTTTTTTTATGTTTAGTGTCACTTATGAAAACCTTAGCATGGAAAATCTTATCTGTAAGCAGGGATCTCTTTAGAAAAAACTTAAGTCTCTTAAAGGATCCTTCACAGTTTTTCCCCCTTAAAACATATGACCTTTAACAAAATTCTTTTTCTTAAAAATAGACATTTCAGAATTTTTTTACAATCTCCAAATTAAATCCTTCGCAAATGTAATGATTTTAGAATTAAAAAAAAAAAAAAAAAAACCTGTTGTATAATAGCTGCAATATCAATGAATCTATTATCTAGCTGTTTATATGTACAGAAGACCATCTCAATAATGTCTAAATAAGAACTTAAATATGATAATTTCTAATTTACAAAATTCTGGTTACATTTTTTACATTTCATTCACAGTTTTTACAAGTTCACAATTTCGCAAAAATATGATTGTGTGAAAAAAAAAAAAAAAATCCAAGCAAATCCCTGGTAAGATAATTAAATGCAATTTCTCTTTTTAAAAATGAAAATTCATGTACAAAAGTATTTCAATATTATACCAATAAATGAAAATGGTAAGATGGAAAATTTAATGTAAAATTTGAAACATGCATTTATTTTTATTCGCATGGCTGTAATTTTTCACTATTGTTAGAAAAATTTCTTTTGATAACAACATGCAGTTGAAATTATATATATATTTTTTTCTTTTCTTGAAATATAGATTCTTAGAGTTGTCTAAATGTATTTTCAAAAAATATAAATACATACAAACTTTGCAAAGAAAATGTAAGCAAATCTCTGTGAAAAATCTAGTTGAAAACAACTTTTAAACATATGGGAAAATCCACCTGTTTCAAAAGTTTCATTTTAAAATAAATATTGCTTTCAATATTAAGGGTCTAATTCTTACTAAAACATAGTTCGGGTTTAAAAAAATATATTAGATTAAAAAATTATATTAGAAAAAAAATAAAAAAATTATATTAGATGTACTATTTAAAAATATGCAGTCTTGTGTAATATCGATCATGAAAAGAAATAAGGTAATTTCCTTGATTGGTCATAAACTTTGTAAAAACCGTTCATGGAAAAATCCAGCAAATTTCGTCAATCGCTAGACAAATAAAACCATGAATTTCATCAATGTGTAGAAATAAACCATGATTTTTGTCAATCAGTTGATTGAAAAAAAAAAAAAACTATTTGCCAATTGGTTGATAAAAAAATACATGAATTTTGTCGATTGATAGAAAAATACACAAATTTTGTCAATCAGTCAAAGGAAAAAAAAAAGAGGCAAATTCATCATTGTCCTGAAAAAAACCCACTAATATCAACAATAAAAAAAATTGAATTTCGTTAACCAGTCAGAGAAAAAATAGGAATATCGTCCATTTTTTGTGCAATCATGTGACGAAATTTGTGAGAGATTTTTAAGATTCTCAGACAAAATTTGCATTTTTTCTGCAATCTTTTGACAAAATTCACAGTTTTTGAGATCCTCTGACAAAATTAACATTTTTTTCCCCATGGTTCTTTGGTGAAATCTGTGGGGTTTATTTTTTGGGGAATTCTTTGATGAAATTCACATTTTTCCTGCAATCATCTGACGAAATTCCGATTTTCGCGATTCTTGGACGAAATGTGTATTTATTTTGTGTTTCTTTAACAAAATTTGCTGGTTTTTTTCTCGATCCTTTGGCGATTTTTGAAATTGATTTTTCTGGCAACCATTTGTCGAAATTGGCGATATTGTTTTATGTCCGAATTTTCAGAACTGAATGCGTTAAATTTTAGGAAAATTCAGAACAGAATTATCCCTGTAATAGTCTGTGATAAGATTTTTTTAAGATAATTTTTCTTGTGTGTTCTTCAAAAATGAGTGTTTGAATTGTATTTTGATTTTTATAGTACAAAATAATAATACTCACACATCCTCAATTTTTTATGTACTCTTGTAGGAGAAAATGAAAGTAAGAAATATTGTTTTCCTAATATTCTCCACTACCGTGATTGCTTAGCTTATGCATATTTTTTTAACCTGTATCTTGCCCAACTTTATATTCTGAACTGTACATAGTTTAAAATTTATATTACACTTAATTTATAACCAAATTAAAAGAATTTTGTGATTAAATTAAATGTACACATTTGATATATTTAGTCTATGTTTTGTTGTACATGTGTATACATAAAAACAAATTATGGTACTTTTCGGTTCCGAATTGTACCCAAACTATTTTTCACTCTGAATTCCTGAGTTTTTCTCATATAAACATTGCTTTCATGCAGTTTTTTCACAATGTGGCAACTGGATTTTTTGGGTTTAGGAGCCATGGGCTCCTTAAAAATTTCAGAATCTGCACCTATAAAGTATACTAGCATTTCTATTAGAGATTTGGAGAAATCATTCACCATTTTCCGGCACAGGCCTTCAAAAATCCACTGTTGTATAAGTACCCTGCCACATAAACAACAAAGAAATCAAATATATTTGCTTCTTGAAACTTTAAATATAATAGAAACATCATAGGTGCCAACCTCCAACTAATCTTCCATAACATGCAAGTTAATTTGACTTATGTTTAATACGTTTCAAACCAGAATTTTTTTCTAAATTAAATTAAATATGTCTCCCTTAGAAAACTGAAATTAAATAATGATTCATCAAATAAATTTTCTGGTTTGAAACATGGTTAACTTGGGTCAAATTAATAGACACATTATGGAAGATTAGTGAGAACTTGACAACTATGAAAAATTGTTTTCTTGCAAGGAAAACCTTGAACAGGAATCCCACCAGACCACACTGACGTGTCAAACCTGTGAATATTGACCCAAGCTCCTGATTTTTTAGCCAACATTCTAACCAATGGGCTGAGTGGACACACTGTAATAAATGAGGAAGGAGTTAATGTCTCATTACATTAAGACGTTTTACAATAAAATTCCTACTCAACACTACAAACTTTTGGACCATGGGCAAATGCCCCATGTGCCTTATAGGTAATATGGTACTGTATATCACAATCGGCAAATCCTGTATATTGCAATCAAATTAACTATAATTAAATTCTCCTTTATGTCTTTGAATAGACTGTTAACAGATGCTTAACATATACAGTATGGAACCATTTACCCGGAAACCAGTTAACCAGAAAACCAGTTATCCAGAATATTTCTGATAGACTGATTTCAGAATCTTCACAGAAAAAAATGTTATTCACAGCCAGTTTGACATATGCTTTGCAAAAATTGTATAATTTGATGACAACATCTAGTATTTGAAATGAAAACATATTTAGTTATATTTTAGATGTTTAATTTTTATGCAGAGGAAACAGAAGATTTTTTGTTCCTAAGGGATTCCCATAAATTATTATCTTTTAAACTCTGGTTAACTTTTGATCTTTCTTGCATTGATTTTTAATCCAAGCTATGTAATAATTTAAAATCGGAAATAATGCCACAACCACATATAGAAACTTATCAAATGGATGCTGCTTTAATGTACAACCAGTTAACCGGAAAAACCAGTTATCTGGAATACATCTGACACCAAGCATTCCAGATAAATGGTTCTGTACTGTACTGTTTATTTTACGTTCGTATTATTAATCCCATTTTGCACCCTGTGAAGTTTTAATTAAAATCAGGGTTGGCTTTTTACCGGTAAAAACTGGTTTTTACCAGGACATGGTAAAACTAGGTTTTTACTGGTAAAAACCTGGGAAAAAGTGGTAAAAACCTAAGGATACAATAAACTCTACTAGTCATGAAACTGTATTTAAATACTATTGATTGAAGCTGTATTTTCATGTAACTGATGCATATATATATACAAGAAGATGGGAAATAAAGAATTAATTCTCTAAAGCTACTGATATAGTACTTTAATCATATAAATTTTACCATATTTTCTATTCCCCATCTATAAACAGAACAGAAGTTCAGTATCGGTTTTGCAAAACAGGGTTTTCATTTCACTTGTACTCTAATGATTGTTTGTGGATGTACAGCACATTGGATGAACTTACTGGCAGAAAATAAAGCTCCAATATCCATTACTAAACATGTTGGTATGCAGAAGTATTTCTGAAATCATCATCTGATAAGTGAAACATCAGTTGCCAAGCGAAGTATGATGGAATAACCATATAGAATGCATCTCCGCCGGTCTCTTATTAAGAATAGTCCTCTATTGCTTGGCATTTGCAAAAATCATGATAAAGGTATTGATACTAGAATTCAAAGATTAGTGAATAACTAATTTATTTAAACAAGTGAAGGATCTATTTCAACAGCTACAAGTAGCCAAAGCCTTAAATATATATCAGAGCCGATGCTTGTTCCGAATGGTTGAAATTAGTGCATTGTCCTGAATTAATTCCATATAAAGATCTTGTTAAGAGCAAGAATCTGAGAGAGTGTCACACCTGTGATTCATGACATCTCAGATTTTCTCCAAAAAATTACCAGTTGTTACTTACCTTGTTAAAAGACAAAATCTAGAATTTTTTTTTTCCAAAGTTGAGTTGTTCATTTTTTATGGGCCCCCAAAGGTCACCGTGCAGTGCAAAAAATTGAGCGTTTTTTAAAGACATTAAAATTGCTATGACCCACAATTCTTTGCGCAAACAACTTGCCACAAAATTCTTGTTATGTATGGGATGTAGGAGGGTTCAACTTTATATAATAGATGAGAAGTCTGTGGCAACTTGTTGCCGCAATGTCACTGAAGGTCACAAACTTATGCATTTTCGCTGTTTTTTATCATTTTTAAGGCCCAATAACAGCTTGCGCTTTGAAGTTGCCATGGCAAAAGAAGTGTCATTTGAAAGACATGTATTAGCACTTTTTAAAAATGTACATATAATTGAGGCAAGTTTGAGGCGCTTTTAGTAACAGAGCGCCAAAATGTGAAAAATGTCATATTTGACCGATATTCAAACTGTCATAATTTCCTGCGGCAATGACATTTTGAAATAATTCTTTTGCCATTCTTTTATTCTATTATTGCTCTTTATGAAAAAATAAATTCCATTGAGGCATGTACCTTTAAGAAAAAAAAATGATTTTTTTAAACATACTCTATTCCGGTAGTCAGGACTTTTTTGCTTTTCAGAACAACTCGTCTGAATAACATTTTTTTTTTTTTTATATTTACTTGGCTGTATGAATGGATATATTTTAATATATTGTGACACATATATGATAGATGTTATTTAATTTGACAATCAAAATTCTTGGCATTTATAATCTATATTGATAATACGAGTATATTCAGCTAACGCTATCAATAATTTAAAAAAAAAAAAAACACAAACATATAATTGTTCCTTGTAAGACTCTTGAATATCTTTTAAGCATGGAACTGTAAATGGATCAGCCCCAGACAATTGTATAGGTATAGGACCAGAGAAGATGGTATCGCATGTGGGGTAACATGTTTTAATCCACAATCATATTTTAAAGTTGTTCCATAAGCAACATCTTGTAGAGAATCTGTTGTAAACAAAAAATCTAAAAAATGATCAACCTTACTCATGTCGAGACAGTTTCTACTAATTTTGTGTACAAGAGGCATATTGCCAGCCCCAAATTGTGCTCTCAATTCTCTTGCTCTCCTTACCATTCTCTGTGAGCATTGGAATTTCTCTATAACTTCTGATTTTGTGTATTTTTGAGGATCCAATAAAGCTAGCTTCATCTTTTGAGATGGAGTGCTTTTAAAGGCTGCTACTATCTCTTTTAGACATTCATCTTCAGCTTCCGTCTTGCTGCAGCTGCTACTGTCTGAAACAACCTTTCGAAATTCATGTTCTTGCTCTGGGGCCAGTTTCTTTGTTAACGTTGCTTTAAAATTATTGGTAACTTCAGAGTATTTTCGTTTCATATAGCGAATGGTACTTGCAGAAAGTTTTGAAACAGGAGATTTCAACTGAAATTTAACAGGGCTTACACCTTCTGTTAATGATTTTATAAATGAATTTGTCTCGGTCTTATCAGTTTCCACTAACAGAGAATTACGAACTTCAAATGTTGGATCGCTGGAAGTGATGTCGGCTATCTCAACTTCATCATTCATTTGATGTAGATCTTTTGAAAGAAGATAATCTCTATGCTTTGGACAAACAGCTCCTCCAATTGGAAAGTTTACAGAAGAATTATATTTACATATTAATTCATATGTTGCCCAACTTGCAGACCTAACACCTTTTTCTTTTCTTTTCCTGTTTTCCTTGTGATAAGCAGCGGTAGAATTGGTAAAAAAATGTCACTGGTCCGCAGACATCGTCACTGGCCCGTTACATAAAATTCTATTAAATACCTTTAACTCTTTGAGTGACACCCCTCCCCCCCCTCCTCCTAGGATATAAACCGAACTTCCTTTCAGTTACCCAAAATTTTCGGCATAATAAAATGTAAAATTATAGTTTACTAAAAATTAAATACACAGTACATAAACAAAAACTATAAAATTATTAATTATGTATTTTATTTCCGATTATTTATTTCAACTGACTGTAAGTTTTAGTGCAGTTTTTTATTTATTTATTTAAATTAAATAAAATTCTGTGGTTTGTGTTTGGTTTCGGTTTTCTCAGGGACGGGAAAATTTAAATTTACCTGTCAGAGAGGGGAAAAGTTACTGGTCCTGCGGACCACTAAATTTTTTAAATTAGTGGTCCGATTGAATTTTTAGTGGTCTCGGACCAGCGGACCACCAAGGATTTCGAACGCTGTGATAAGGGTGAAAACATACAGCTGGAACATTCCAATAAGTACCAAAACCAAAACGATGCTTTGCACAAAGTTTAAATCCTTCAGGTAAAACTTTACCACTTCTGCTAGATATTAGTTCTTTTTCAGACACACTTCTATCAGGTGCTTCAACATTTATTCTTTCTAGATAATTTCTTCACATCTGCTGCCAAGTCCTGTTTTGAAAACAACTCATCCTTACGACTTTTGCCGTGTCTTCCACAGTTCAATAGCTCATTATAAAAAAAACAATCTGTATGAGGATCCGAATTAAGTTCTTCCATGTTTTGTAAAACAGTTTTTTTAACTAAGAATATATAAACATAAGTATGAAAATATCCAAATTAAAAATTCACAACTTTATTTTTTAAATGGATGAACAAAGGTAATTCTTATTCAACAGAAATATTGTTCTGATATTCCAGAATAGCCAACCATGTGATAACAGTAAGGCAAACAAGGGAAGAGCTGAGTTGGGTTTTTTTTTTCTCTGTGCAATTTTATTTTACTAAAATTATTGCTGCAAATGTAAAATATTTTATCAGTAATACTTTTTAAAAAAAAATACCCTTTATAAACAAAAAAGAAAATAATAATTTTATTTTTTAATGGATGAACATAAAGAATTCTGATTGCACAGAAATATTGTTCTCACGGTTCTAGAATATTTTACCAAGTAGTACTAGTAATACAAAAAAAAAAAAAAAGAAGAGTTGAGATATTTTGTTTTTCAGAATTTTGTGTTGCTGAAATAATGTGATTATAAACTTAAAATATTTTATCAATGATTTTTTTTTTTAAATACTTTACAAAAATTAATCTTATCATCAGATACAGCCTTTTTTTTCAATGAAGGAGCATTATAAATTCATTCATATTCCACAGAAATATTGTTTTGAAGTTCGGCATTTTTCACTATGTAGTAATAGTAATACAAACAAGGGGAAGGTTGGAATATTTTGCTTTGAATAATTTTATGTTCTGAAATTAATGATTTTAAATTAAAAATACTTCATCAATAATGATTTTAAAATGTACCTTATATTAAAAAAAAAAAAGACTAATATCTTTATATATGTGCATTTTATTCAGTTATAATTTTGTACAAGTTTCAGGTGATTTTTTAACAAATGTTAAAAATTAAACAAAATATGTATAAAAGTATAAAACTTTGTAAACCTTTTGCTTTTAGTCTATTAAATGTGAAAAATTATAGTAAATTTTTAAACAATAATGGAAAAATCATATATGCATTTCACAGGTATATACCAAATAGAGAACATGTCGGTGATTTTTTTAATTTTAAAACTAAATAATTGTCCTCAATAAATATAAACGCAACAATATATAAAATATATCAATTCATACAGCCAAGTAAGTGTTAAAAAAATTGTTATTCAGACGAGTTGTTCTGAAAAGCAAAAAAGTCCTGACTACCGCAATAGAGTATGTTTAAAAAAAATCATTTTTTTTTCTTAAAGGTACATGCCTCAATGGAATTTATTTTTTCATAAAGAGCAATAATAGAATAAAAGAATAGCAAAATAATTATTTCAAAATGTCATTGCCGCAGGAAATTATGACAGTTTGAATATCAGTCAAATATGACATTTTTCACATTTTGGCGCTCTGTTACTAAAAGCGCATCCAACTTGCCTCAATTATATGTACATTTTTAAAAAGTGCTAATACATGTCTTTCAAATGACACCTCTTTTGCCATGGCAACTTCAACGCGCAAGCTGTTATTGGGCCTTAAAAATGCTAAA
This sequence comes from Maratus speciosus, assembly GCA_963932465.1. Taxonomy (NCBI): domain Eukaryota; kingdom Metazoa; phylum Arthropoda; class Arachnida; order Araneae; family Salticidae; genus Maratus; species Maratus speciosus. Next base: position 235,569,832 of record OZ010788.1, read on the forward strand.
AAACAGCGAAAATGCATAAGTTTGTGACCTTCAGTGACCTTGCGGCAACAAGTTGCCACAGACTTCTCATCCATTATATAAAGTTGAACCCTCCTACATCCCATATATAAAAAGAATTTTGTGGCAAGTTGTTTGCGCAAAGAATTGTGGGTCATAGCAATTTTAATGTCTTAAAAAAACGCTCAATTTTTCGCACTGCACGGTGACCTTTGGGGGCCCATAAAAAATGAACAACTCAACTTTGGAGAAAAAAACTTCTGGATTTGGCCTTTTAACAAGATAAGTAATAACTGGTAATTTTTTGGAGAAAATCCGAGATAGCATGAATCACCCCATAATGCTAGGTGTGACACTTTCTCAGATTCTTGCTCTTAAAAGACAAATTGATTTGGCTTTAGAGCCCTTTGACCTCTTAGCATGTATGACAGATCCAATGCACAAAAATAAAGATCTATTAAGTGAAACACAAAAGGAAATGGAAAAGCTCATAGATTTCATGCCAAATTCTCTTTCACTCCTCTTGGCATATGAAGTTTAAAGACAACCATTTCAAAGAAGCTTCTTTAAAACAAAAGATTTAAAAGCCAAAGTTCAGAGGAAAGCACTAAATAACAAAGAAATGAATCCATTTAATGATGAATCTCCACTTCATACCTTATAGTTCTTCACCCATAGAGCTAATTTTTTCAAACTTTTCACATATCCACAGTAAATTAACCCTTTGCACTCGAGGGCTCCGGAGCAGAGCCATTTAAAATTTTTTTTCAAACTCGAGGGCTCCACTACGGAGACAATGCAAATAATTTTGTGATACCTGTCTAGAAAAGCCAAGATTACATGGTATCACAAAATTATTTTCATTGTCTCAGTAGCAGAGCCCTCGAGTTTGAAGACAAATTTTAAATGGCTCCGCTCCGGTGCCCTCAAGTGCAAAGTGTTAAGAAATAGACGAGGATGTACAGAGAGCTGCAAAGCTTTTTATAAAATGCGTCAAGGGTATAGACTGGTAGGCTGTACTAACATTTGTACAAACTATATTATGTGATAATATTTGTAAGCATTTGGTTTTTATTAAAATGATTAAGATTTTTAAATATGATAAAAGTGTACTTATAATTTTCCATTTCTTTTCAGTAAAAATTAGTAAACTAGTCTCCATTAAGATAAATATAATAAATATTGTAATGTGCATTCTCATAATGATAGTTATAATAAGCATTAGGTTTTAATAATGATAAATGTGCAATAATATCTTTAAAATTTTGAATTCTTGTAGTTGGTAAACATGGATGAATGTCTTCCGGGCTTTTTATATTCCTTAGAAAATGCTATTTTCATATAACATTCTTTTAATTACCTAATCAGAAACTAAATTAGGTGAATATTGTTGAATGGAAATAGTGGTATAAAATACCTGGGAAAATGAAAGATAAATTTTCATAAAAGTGACAAAAAACAGTCAAACTCATAAGTTTTTCAAAGGTGGTAAAAACCATGGTAAAAACATGTTTTTCCAAAGACGGTAAAAACCATGGTAATAACCGGTAAATACCGTCCAACCCTGATTAAAATAAAATTGTATACAGACTTAGAAACATGATTTTTAGTCATATGGACGAAAGGGCAAATAGGTAAAAATTTTTATGCACAGTTTTGCACTTGGCTTTGAAGCTCTGGAGATTCCTTTTCTCCCTATTTCGATTTTATTTTCAGTTTTTCAAAACTGATTAAATTTTAGAATAATCTTTTCACTGAATTTTTATAGTAATTATTTCACAATATGCAAAAAAATTATATTTTTAAAAGATCCAAATCAAATTTCTGAATTTCCACAATTATTTTAGTTTGAAGCTCAATTTGTTAAAACAAAAAAAATTAAATGAATATTTTATTTTTACTAACATTATATATTCATACGCGGACACATTAAAAGAAAAAAAAATGGCAGATAAATCAATTAAAATTAGGTGTACGCTCAATTTTATGCGACTTAGAAACTTGTAACTTCGGGGTAAAAATTAAGCTAATTAAAATATTTTTATTTTCATTTTAGTTTGTAGCAAAATATATTTCCTAATGTGTATATTGTGTCGTTCCGATAAATATTAAATGAGAATGATTAAAAATTCTAAACTTGGAGAGCTACTATGATAAACAAAATAGAGAACGCAAAGGCATGTGTAAGCAAAAGTTGAATATATTTAAATTAAAACATTGTTCTACATTTTTTTTCTCTTAAAAAAAAGTATTAAATACACACGAAAGTAAACATAGTAGATTTAAAACAAATTACTTTGAGATTTTGAACATTTCCTGTCTCTAATTTTTGTTTGAGGCCCACGACCGACTATAACAGGAGATTGATCCGGCAAAATCACATCTCGATATTTATAGTTTCTGCTTCGAAGAATGCACTGTTTGATAGAGGAGTTAGCAGCCATAAGTTTTGGTAAATTTTAAAATGTTGACATGAAAATTTCAATTAACTGACCCAATTACATGTCAACATTACTCCTTGCAGTGAAATGTTATTTACACGACATATCAACCTTTTAAATTTTCCTCAACATGATTCTGTTCAGGAACGGCGATTCGGTCGTCCGTTCACAAAAGAGACTAAAACATATGGAGTTCAGAATAGAACATATGGAGTCAATTAATATCTTCTACGTGTTTAGAAATGCATATTTTTTTCCCAACCATGATTTGCCATCTCGTAATCTGATTGGTCAGAGCTTTCTGACTTAGATGCGAAATTCTAAAATGGAGGTCCAAAATCTCAGTCAGGTGAAATCCAAGCACCTCATCGGTCACTGAGTCGCGTCTTGTCCAGAGAGCAATCTCTAGTGCTAGGCTAGGGGACACGTCGAATACTCCCTTTTCCGAGAAAAAATCATGTCGGCTATTTTGAAGTGAATTTTTTCTGTTTCATTTAAAATAAGCCATCGAAATTAACTCAAGAGATTTTGATGACTTTTTATAAAATGTGAATGAAAGTTTTTGATTTTAAGCTGTAAAAAATTTTAAATAATATGGCAAGTACTTTTTTAGTTAATAAAAAAAATATTCACCCTTTTCTATAGAAAAATTTAATAACTAACTTAGAATACTAAAAACTTTCAAAAATTTCTGCCTAATGGAAAATAATTAAAAAAAATAATGTCAGTTTTTAAACCAATGTTAATCATTAAGAATAAACAAAACAAAAAATATTACACGAACAATTTTGTAATAGTATGTACAATAAGTTATTTGTTTCCTGGTTCATGCATTTAAATCTGAAATTTTTAAATCGATTTTTCACTCACTTCCTGGTAAGCTAAGGTTATAAAAATTATGAAAGCAGGTGTGTTTTCGATGACAATATAACATTTTAATATTTTGAGAATTTAATTATAAATTAATAATATGTTTCCTTAAGGAGGGTCCATGTAATAAATTGCTAAATATTGTTTATAGTTGTAATTGTATAAGAGTTACAAGAAGAATGGAATTAATTGTGTACCAAATCATACACACTAAAATATGCCAATTAGCTGTGAAACTGCAACAATGAAATATTTTAAATATTAAAAAGTAGAAAATAAAATATAAAGAATGTAATACATATTTTTAAATGCACTTTTATCATTAATTAATTTCTGATTTTATGTTTCAAAAAACAATTTAGAAATCTTGAAAAGTTGTTTAAACTATGCTTTTTTTCCCCCCCTTTTGCATATGTTTAAAAAAAAAACAAAAAAAAAAAAACAGAGAGAGAAAATTGTGATTTTAAAAATAAATGCACAAGTTCATGCTTTTGTAATCGTAAATTAAAACGAAGGAAATTTCCATAATCGGGGGTCCACGCCAAATTAACACATTCTAGCGGACTTGAATAGCAGTCATGAAACTAGGCTTGATTTTTAAGATAAAAATTGAATGTCTATAAAAGAATGTTTACCTTTTATGTCCCAAATTATGAATTTATGAAAATTTCATCTTCTAAAGAATATTTTGTGAATTTTTGAAGCTATATTAGAAGATTTGCACAATCATTTAATAAATTTTAGAAGGATTTTGCCAAAATTAATTAATTAAATTGAATTTATAGGGATTTGGTGCAATATTTGCAACTCTTCTCATATCTTTTATTTTTTTTTTTTTTTTAGTATTTTGTAGAATTACAAAATATACAAATATAATTTCTGTTGGGTTTAAAGGCGAGCGAACATTTTTTATGCGCATTATATCTGCGCACTGCCGGTCTTTTCCCCCGGCGCACTCAGTCTGCGTGCAAACGATAGAAGAGTGTAGACGTAAAAATTATTCTGTGTGAAGTTAATATGAAAAAGTAATCTGTGTGAGAAATTTATCTTTAAATTAATTGTTATGTGCTTGTGCAGTGTTTTCGTTTAATAAACTGTTTGTTCTGTCAACATCCACGGACTTAGTGATAATTAATATTAGTGAAAGAACAACAAAATGGTAGCAGTTCGCTGTTGATATTCTAAATCGAAATTAGTTTTGTTAAAAGAAACCATGGACAAGTTAAACGTCCCCGAATTAAACGGAACTAATTATTTTATATGGAGCCCAAAAATTAAAGCTGCTTTAAGCCTTAAAAGGTTGGATACTTTCATATCAGAAGTAAAAGCAGAAGGACTGAGTGAAAAGGATTCCACCGAATGGGACCAAAAAAAAATAGCGATACCGTCGCATATATAAAGCTGTCATTGTCTGATGAACAGGCGCTACAGTTTGCAGCAGAAGAAAATGCGAAATTATTATGGGAAAAAATAAGATCGACTTTTACCGGTCAAGCAGAAGATAGAAGAATAGATGCCGGCAATGAGTTGAAGAATCTAGAAATAAAATCAAATGAATCTGCAAATGACTACATAGCCAGAGCTCGAGGCATCTCAACAAAATGTCAAACACTTGGATTGGCTATAACAGAGAGAGAACTTGTATTCTACACGGTGCGAGGTCTGAAAGGAAAGTTCTCGAAAGTAAGAGATATTTTAAAAACTCAACGTGAGAAAAGTATGGATGAAGTACTAGAAATTCTACGGGAAGAAGAACTGACGAATACCGCTCGTGCTGAAGGGACCGCCGTTGAAGTATTCTACTCAAGGAAAAATAAAAGTCCGAGACTTTGTTACATTTGCAGACGTCCAAATCACATAGCCAAGGATTGTTTTTACAGGAATAATATTTCAAGAAATGACAGGTCCAATGGAAATCGACAAAGAAGAAAAACGCAACACGATGTAAATTATCCAGTTAAGGACAGAAACAATTCGGTACTGACTGTTTCATCGGAACAATGTGAACTATGTGATAATATATGGTTATTAGACAGCGGGGCTAGCTCGCATATGTGTAAAGATAAAATATGGTTCAGGAATCTAATTCCTGAAGAAAAGGATATCTATCAAGCAGGTAAAAATTCCAAAATAATTTCGAAGGGTACAGGTACGGTATCATGTGATACGGTAAGTAAAAATGATTCTATACATTTAACAATAAACAATGTTAGTTTTTTACCAGATTTGAGATATAATTTATTATCTGTTACTGCTTTAATGGATAAGGGTTGTAGAATTATTTCTGAAAATAACTGTGTGCTAATTTTTGACAAATATAATAAATTTCTAACTAAAGCATTTAAAAATGATAATCGATTAGAGATTAAACTTCAACCTGCCTATAATTCTGATTGTAATTTTACTGATAAGAGTGCTAGTAATTATGAACTGTGGCATAACAGACTGTGTCATTTAAATTCAAAATATATGTTAAAAATGAAAGAGTATATTGATCTTAAAGATGTAAATGTGTCTGATTTTAAGTGTGATACATGTGACATAAGTAAAATAACCAGGAAAAGTCATCCGAATATTGATATTGACCAAAGTTCTGATATTATGCAGTTGTTTCATTTGGATTTATGTGGCCCGATACAACCTGAATCACTTGGTGGGGCAAAATATTTATGGTACTAGTGGATGATTTTTCTGGAATGTATTTTACTTATTTCCTCAAAAGTAAAAATGAAGCATTTGATGTATTTTATAAATTTAAAGCTAAATATGAAAATCTTATGGGTAAAAGAATTAAAACAGTGAGAAGTGACAATGGGCTCGAATTCGTAAATACAGAATTTGACAATTATCTTGCTAATGCAGGTATTTTTCACGAAAAAACTGTCCCATATAACAGCGAAAGCAATGGAAAGGCTGAAAGGGCGAATAGAGTTCTATTAGAAAGGGCTAGGTCTTTGTTATATGAAAGCGAACTTCCCACCAAATTCTGGGCAGAAGCTATCAATTGCAGTACACAGGTATCTAATATAACACCCCGTAAAGGAAAAGAAAAAATCCCCTTAGAAATTTGGACAGGTAAAAAGCCCAATTTAAATTATGTAAGAAAATTTGGTTGTTTAGCTTATTTTCATATTCCTAAAACAATGAGAAATAAATTCGATGTACCAGGAAGAAGTGGAATTATGTTAGGATATGCTAGAGATAGGAGGGGATATCGTATTTATGATGTAAAAAATAAGAAAGTGATCGAGGAACCAATGAAACTATAAAGGGAAGTAGATATTTTGGATTAAGTAAATGTTCAGAGCGTTGGGATATTGAACCGCTAATAAATAAAAATTTTCCGGATGAGAATGAAATTCGTGAAAATCAAAAGAATAAATCTCTCAATTTGGAAATTTCTGACACAAGCGAAATAAAAAACGGTTGCGCAACCCCATTAAGAAAACTTAATTTGTCTCCAGCTAGACATGAAGGCGCGGAGAGCGCTGAGAAAAGGAATCGAAACAACAAAATAAAAGACCGAAGTGAAAATATGACTGAAGTTCGAAGGTCAGAAAGATTGAAAAGTAAATATTCGTCAGCTAATTTAACTGATAATGTCCCGAGCAATTATTTAGAGGCAATAAATAGTGTGAATTCACATGATTGGGAAATAGCTATGAAAAATGAATTGGATTCTTTAATTAAGCATAATGTTTGGGAAATCGTTGATATGCCAGAAAAAACGAAATTGATTAAAAGTAAATGGGTCTATGCTTTAAAAGAGGGCGACAGTAAGGAAATAAAATATAAAGCCAGATTAGTGGCAGCTGGATTTAATCAAATTAAAAACAAAGATTATACTGAATCGTATTCACCTGTTGTAAATATTGAGTCATTTAGATTACTAATTGCGCTTGTAGCTAAATTAAATTTGATTGTTAAGTTTTTTGATGTAAAAACAGCATATTTATACAGTGATTTGGAAGAAACTTTATATATGTCACCACCACCTGGATATGAAAAACTGATAGGGGTTAATAAAGTTTGTAAACTGAAAAAGAGTATTTATGGATTACCCCAATCGGGCAGAAATTGGTATTTAAAAATAAAAGAGGAACTTGGTAATATTGGATTAAATCAATTAGCCTCTGATAACTGTGTATTCATTAAAGTTGAAAATGATAACATTTTTATATTATGTATGTATGTGGACGATTTAGCTATCTTTTGTAATAATCAAATAATGTATGAAAATATTGTTTCTAAAATTAAAAATGTATTCGAATTGTACGAAAATAAGAATTCTAAATTTTTAGGTATAGAAATTGAAAAACATGAAAAAGGTATAACCCAGATAGCATTTTTTGCTTTTTAAAGCCTTTTTACAACCATGCTACGTAAATGTTTGAATGCTTTTTAAAGGCTTCGCATGAAAAGTTTGTAAATGTTTTGTAAAGGATTGAAAAAGGTTGCTAGTTGACGCTATCTGAGGGAGTTTGTAAGTGTTTCATGATAAGCATGTGAAAAGGAAGAAACGAAAGGGTAGTTAGAGGAGTTACAATCAAAGATTGATGAAAGGCTTTTATTACAAGCGTGTATAAAAAAATGAAAATGAGGTTTTTATAAATCATAAAATCTTATTTGATAGAAAAATGAGATAAATAACTCAACTTAGAATTTTTCTGAGCTGAGCATATTTTTTTGGTTGTTGTTTGTTTGTTCCTGTGGAAAATTAAATTTTAGTCAAATATTATCTATACATTGAAAAAAACTGGTTTTTATTAATCCACATGTTTATCAAATTGCTTATTTTAATTAATATGTTCATTTTTTACCTTGAAAGAAATTCTTACATCCCTGTCCTTTACTATGTATGTATAAAATATATGTTTAATTTTTATCAATTCGCTACATTATTAGATCCTATTTTAATAATAAAAAAAGCTTAATAATGTTAAGAGGATACTTCACTCGCACAGAAACACCTGATTGCTAATGTTAATCCGCTGAAAGATTTTTTTTTTAATATCTCGCTTGCTTTTTTTTTTTTTTTTTTTTTTTTGCATTGCATACCTGCAGTTTTGATACAAAGGCCATTTTTCGACTTTGTTTTACAAGGTTTTTTTGCTTATTAGGATATATTCAGAACTGCTTTCAAAAGCGAAAATACTCTAGTGAAAAAAAAAAAAACACATTGCAAACAAAACTGAAAACTTAAAAAAAAAAAAAAAAAGGTGTTTGTACAGATTGACAAGTAACAAATAATAAAATTTACAATATTGAAATGCAAACGAGATATTTAGAAAAATTCTCCCATAGGATTAACATTAGCATGCAAGTGTCTACGCATGAGGGATGTGTAATCCCATTAAAAAAAATTTCTTAAGGAAAAACACTTTCATTTGAATAAAAACCATTCCAAGTAAAATTTTAATTAATTATCAGCAGTGAAATTACTGAAGATTAAATACGTGAAATTTTTTACATTGCTAACTCGGCGCAAATCAACAGTGCATTGGAGCACTATTTCAAAGATCCGGGTTCAACATTTTTCACTCTGTTTATTTACGCTTAGTTAGCAACTTGAAAAATTTCACGTATTTAATATTAAAAAATCATTCTTATACACATAGGCATAGAGTCTTGAAAATTATTGGTAACTTAAAATTAAAAAAAGCAAAGGGATTTTTTTTTGTCATTTATCCTTTAACAAAAGAAAAAGGAGAAATTCAATAAAATAAAAAAACTAAAAGCTTTTTTATATTAGAGGGTAAGAAAAAGTATTTAAAATGTTACAGGGACTTGAGAACATACAACTCTATGTCTATGCTTATACATATTAAATTTAATTATACTTTCAGTTACTTACCTTTTGAATCCAGTTCACTATTCAGGATCAGATAATTTTTTATTGTATACATATATAATGAAATCTTATGTTTACCTACAATAAATAGCACATCAAATATGTGGAATTCCAATATAATGTACATTTAATGACTGTAGAAGATTGTATATTTTTTATATTACTACTTCATTAATTTTTTAATTCTTTCATTTATTAAACTTATTTCTTAGAATTTTCAATTATTATTTAGAGAATATTGTCAGATTTATAAAATAAATCCTCCATAGGATTCTGATTGATGACCACAGGAATATATTTAGTCTTTTCTCTGAAAATAGTTTAATGATGCAACATACAAAAGAATTTTTTTACAAATTCATTGATCTTTCCAGCATTTTTACATAATAGTAATTTCTTGCTTGTTTAACAATGTAAATTACATATTACAGTAAGACAAATTTTAAAAATCATCTGCCTTCCTCCCTTCTCCAATGTTTTTCTTTTACCAGAGAAATATTATCCTATGTACAACAGAGCAAATACTAAACTAACATTATTTTTTTTTAGTTTTTTAAAGTATAATTTAACTCACTTAAATTGTTCTTTTTCTGATTGTAATTATTTTTAATAACTTAAGACTGAAGCAATGAAAAATATTTCTCAGTATCAAGGAAATAGTCTCGAAAACAAATGAAACATCATTCGGTTTATAAAATTCTATTTATTTACATATAAAGAATTAATATAGTAATTTATTTACATATAAAGAATTGATATAATTAACAGGTACTTCATTAAATTTTTCTTCTTGATTCATTCTTTTCTCTCTAGAAAAAAATAAAAAATAAAATTATAAACACACAAATTACATACGTATAGTAAAAGTAAATAAAGTACAGTGTGACCTCGAAAATCCAGCATCAAAGTCATCTCGCCGCTTTTTTTTTTTTTACACTTCCACCTTATAGGAGAAAGAATAATAATAAATCGTTAAACAATTAAAAATTTCGAGATTGAAAGCAATGGATTGGCTGACTGTGAGATCGCAGATGCTATGCTAAATTGAATCCCTTCTGAGTACAGAAGAAAAGGTATCAGTGGAAAAATGCTTAAATTTGACTGGAAAACTAACATCTGCTTTAGATAAATAAGACTATATTTTCAATATTCTACATTTGTGTAAAATTAAAACTTGTTAAAAAGCTGTTCAAATAATTGAAGCAAATAAAATTGACATCGATGTTTAGGAAATTACACGAGAAGAAATGATATATACTAGATTTTTTTTTGTAACATAGAAAATATGAATAGAAACTTTTAATTTTAATATTTTTTAAAATATTTAATTTTCTATTTTTCTCACATAACTATTACTTGGGTATGAATTAAATTACGAATAACGGCACCATTAAGACTATTAAAAGTATTTTTGAAGTCAGAAATTCGGCATCGTCATGGTCCTGACAATGCCGGATTTTCGAGGTTATACTGTACACAATAGAGAGTAGAGAGTGACACAGACAGAATCTTCATCTGGGATTGTTACTCATAAAATGAACGTTTTGATTTTGTGATACAAAAAAAAAAAAAAAAAAAAAAAGTCCCTACATAATGAAAAGCACAAATAACCATAATAAATCTAGCCTTTATGTGTTTAAAGGTTTCATAAAAGAGCATTTTCTTATATCTTCAGATGATGGGGGGGAAAAAAAAAAAGATTATATTCTATCAGCAGAGGGAGTACTGAAGAGTGTATAGTGTACACTAAAGAGTAAACACTATAGCTACAAACAGGATGGTTCAGTGATATATATAAATGGATACATATCCGATATTTATTTTCAAAATATCATGAAGTTTGATATTTATTTTCAAAATATTGTGTATATTTTCAGTCGAGCAAGAGTAAATGGATTTTTCGACTTTGTCGTTCTGTAGATAAAGAACTTTTGCTCTGGCAATATGACAATTTCAGCCCCCCCCCCCCCCCCCCAAAAAAAAAAAAACCCAGTAAAGTACCAATTATATGTCTTTCAGGAAACCTTTCTAAAACGATGCATAACTGAGAAAGGTGTATAATCGAAATTTTAGTCGGCTAAGGTGCAAAATCTTTGACTGTAGAAATACAATGCTACAATAGCACAAATTGAATTTTCATACCATTTTTGATTGTTTTAAATACATTATATATTGAAAAAAAGTTAGCCCTTTGCACTCGAGGACTCCGGAGCGGAGCCATTTAAAATTTGTCTTCAAACTTGAGGGCTCCACTAATGAGGCAATAAAAATAATTTTGTGATATCTGTCTAGAAAAGCCAAGATTACATATTGGCAATTGCTTCAAGAGGTATCACACTTTACGATTACAAAATGTAATAATTTTATAATTTTTAGTTTTTTTTTTTATATATCATAAATTTGTATTCGTATTCATAAAGAATTAAAAAAATAATAAGATATAACTAAAATCACTTTGAGTTGCTGGTAATACAAATGAAAAAAACCTTTGAGTGCAAAGGGTTAAAATATTAAAAAAAATAATTAAATAATTTCTAAAATTGAAAAATAAAAGTTAGAATTATCAAACCTTTCATATCAGTTGCATACCTTGTTAATTAAACTAATTTTTAATCATCGTTTGACAAGCCGATTTACTTTAAAGACTTAAGCAAAGCATTATTTCAAGAATCAGAAGTAAATTTGCTTCATATACTTTTTATGCTTTCTGTATATTAGTAAAATATAGTAGTATAGGCTTGTTTAGATGTAATAGTTTTTCTATTTATTGAACATCATATTGTATATTATTCATAATTTAAACTAGACTAAAAGTAGAACTTTTGTTTATACAAGAAGTTTAACATAAAAGAAGGTAGAGGGAGGAATGGGACATGTTTAATTCTTTCTTTTTAATAAGATGAATGTAAACTGCTAATATGCAAATATTTTTAGAAGGTAATATATTAATTATAACATTATAAATATATTCATTTACTTCAAAACATAAATAAATTGAACTGATGATTTTTTTAATGCTATCTCTGATTGACAATCCTGAATTTTCCTTCCAGTGATGAAGTTACTGAAATTTGATATTGTAGCACAGACATCAACCTACAATCTTTGTTAGACTGTATATATAGCCAACAATAGACTATTTGCCCCTTATCATACATTGTTTTATAGCTGTCCCATACCTCCCTGTTAGTGGGAAGGTATGGGACACATTTTGAAATTTATAATTTCTTTATAAAATTGTTTCTGCAAATTATGTTTCTATATTGTTCAAGGACATTAGAGAGTGTTTCATTTTGTATTCTATATATCAAAATTTTGTTTATGTGTCAAATAAAGTTGATTTTCTTATTTTTGTAAAAAGCATCACATTCCTCCCCACTCTCCCCTCAAGGTCAAGTAAATAATAATTAATGTATAATTAAATATGCATAATAAAGATGAGATACATTTTCCAGGAATTATTCAATGGAACTTTCCTCATAAAAGTATCATATTAATTCACATCAAAGTCGTAAAGTAAGGAAGTTTTATTTCAGGTTTAGCCAGTCTTAATAATAATAAAAGCTTGATTAATACATAAATATATTTGATAAAAAGATTGTGATTACCAATTATCAGCAATATCTTGATTTTTTTCAGAAATAAATTTAGACGACAATTTGGTTGGATTTAGACAAAAATTACTTTCTTCACGAAAAAACAATGAGTTCAGTCATATATCGAGAATTATATACAGTAGACTCCCTCAAATCCGCAGAGCTTGGGACCAGTGGTTGTGCGGAATTTAGAATTTTGCACATTTCTGATCATTACTTTGTTTACATTTTTTAAACAGTAATTTGAATGTAATAATGCATTCAAAATTATACATAATGCTTGCAATATGGTAAAATATTAAAATAATTAAGTAAAGTAATAAACTACAATGATAAAAAGTAAGATAATTTTGAAAATGATTAAAATATTGAAAGTAAAGGTCAAGTAAATGATCAATAATGTATAATTAAATATGCATAATAAAGGTAAGATACATTTTCCTTGAATTATTCAATGAAATTTTACTCATAAAGGTAACCTATTGATTCAAATCAAAATCATAAAGTAAAAAAGTTTTAATTAAAATCTTAAAGTAAAATGTTTTCAAAAAAATGGGTTGCTCATGGAGGGAGTTCAAATGGGATGGTCTCTGAATGGAAGTAAAATTAGTATTGAGCCTATGGGAATAAATTTCGTTCCATGAAAAAATGATCGGTCAAGGAGGTGGTCGCACAGGGAGGTTTCACTATATATATATGTGTGTAAATATATGTATATATTTAACACTGGCGTACAGTTACAGAAAAATACAAACTTTCATAGGAAAAAGAAAACATTATTCGTACCATTGAGCATGAACTCACAAAAACAAATTTTGTTAAAATATATAATAACCAACCTGTTAAATTAGAACAACTGTCTGTTCCTCTTCTTGCTGGGCAATTTTAGATTTTGTACCCTCTGTTAGGACTTTGTTCCAACATCATCTGTAATTTTCTCAACATGCTAGCAACCATGACTTCAGCATCTTTACCAGATGATGTCATTAGTTCTTGAAACTAAAAAATAAAACATAAAATAATAACAATGAAGAAAAAACTTTTAAACCCTTCATGACAAGCCTCCCTTGTACCACTATTTTCAAATAGTGACTTTTTCCTTATTTAATAAATTTATATTAAATAAGGTAAAAATGGTACTTTTTAGTTAGCCGGTCGCCAGTGTTATGTATACAAGTATATATACATATATATGTATGTATATCTAACACTGGCGCCCGGCTAACCGAAAAGTACCGTAAAAATTACCATTCCGATATAGTAATAGTTACAAGGACTGTGTACACACTTTATATCACACATATGTTGTCACGAAGGGCTTAACATTACAATACATTTTGTAATGTATTTTTGTACCAATTTATATTTATTATTTATTATCCACTACACCGGTAGCAGAAAGTTAGAGATGGGAGTCGCAGATTTTCTTTTTTCGTTTGCAGGTTATTTTTCTATTGAACCCTTATTTCGCTTTATATTATGTTTGGCTCTTACTTAATACAAAAACTTAAGATTATTATTAGTAAAATTAATAAAATGCATAATAACATTTTTAAAAAAAGGTGATCGTTTGATTAACACTTCGATTGTAAAACTTGCAACCTGTCAAACCTGTTTTACCTGCAGATTATTTTCTGCCTCTGAAGTATCTGTTGCAAACACTTGGAGGATTTTCTGCTATTGGGTCAACTACTAAAAGTACACTTATTAAAAGTATGTACTAACTTTATTTGGTGAAATTGGTTGTCGGGATAATCAGGTAGTAGTACCAAAAGAAGTAGTAGTATGAATTTCCTGCCCTGTCAGTTTTCACACTGATCACACTGCCAGTACAGATAAAATTATGGGGGGAAGGGACAAGAAGGGTAAGGTAATTTCATATTTATTAATTAAACAACAATAATAATAAACCAAGTTTTAATTTGTATGAATTTACAAAACATTTAATTTTTAAATAATTCTTATTTTGATTTCATTTTTTCCAATTTACTATTAATAACTAAAAGTATTGATGGCCAATTTTAAAATTAACAAGCTAACTGATAAGCATTTAAGGCTCATGATTTTATAGGCTGTGCTTAATATAACGGTATCACTTCAGGGAGGTGGAGTTTGGCACTTGATATCTTAAGATATCTCTAGGGTGAGGGAGAAGATTCATTTTCGATATTGTTACCATTTTTGATCCAACCAAAATATTCATTTTTCTATTTGTAACTGTTTCTTTACATCAAAATATTCAGTTATCTATTTTTATGAAAATACTAAGTTATTATTAAAATCATTAAATGATTATATATACAATTATTTCATTCTGAAATGTGGAATACCTCAACGTTTGGCTTTCCTATTTTTTTAATATATATTTGCATATAATCCGCTGTTGGAGAAACCAGATAGTACGTTTGAAGTGATACTTGTGCTTATTAGTAAAATAAAGAGGAAGAATGTTGTCTATCTGTTTTGTTGATAAGAGCGGCAAGAAACAATATATCTGTTGAATACATTATGTAACAAAGAGCTATTTTTAAATACTTTTAAAAATTTTTATTGATATAAACTTATTTTATATTTAATATAGTGATATTTTACATACTCTTTCTTCTTTATTAGAAAATTTTATAAATAACAGATATATAACAATATGTTTACATATAACTGAAAATATGTAAAAATAAAATGAAAGGAAAAAAAAAAGAACTTTGAGACACTGATAACAATATGATTAGTGATGGAAGGGTGGGACATAATCCAGGAATGATAATGTAAGATATTGTAAAAGCCGGAAAGATTACAAAATTACTATAAAGTTGGTAACGTTATATATGTACAGCCTCTTAATATTAAAAGCTTTGCCGATTCTCAATCAGCTGGCAAAATGACATAAGAAAATTAATTTCTACTGTAAATATATGTTTATTTTTAATAAATAATTTTTTTATTCTTCACTACACATAGCAAATTTATTTTTTGAGATGTATACATGCACATGATTTAGTGGGGGTTTTTTGCAGAAAAACTTTTAAATAATTACTTGTGTTTGAAGACAGTTTTTAAATTTTACATATAGCAGCTACTATAAATATAGGAATAGCGAAAAGGGTGTTTGTGCAATAAGGATAAGATATTCTCAAATAAATTTAATGAAGGACATTAAAATTATACAATTATTGGCACAGATGTCATATTCGCATATAATTGAAAAAAAAAAAAAAGATTTCTGTTTGGATGTTATTTTAAAATTACAACAGAAAATCATCTGTAAATATATATATAGACGCTAAAAGGGATAACAAACAATATACCTACATTTTGATAAATACATTTAAATGAAATGATCTACGTGTTTTATACGCTATGCACAGCATATAGGGTAGATGTGCCAGTAATGGACACCTTTCCAGTAATGGACACCCCTTGATGTTTTTGGTTCATAAAAAAATAACTAATAAATATTTAGCTTTAATTATTTTTTTTATAATTCCCCCTTGTATGTTTTATAAAACTGGGTTATTGTTGACACTTTTAATCAAACCAATCAGGAAGCAGAAAATAATGTTTCAAAGTTTCGCCGTTTTTCTGTGAAAATCTTAATGAAGAGGCTAAGAGTTGGCTTCGTTTAATCAATTTATATATTATTTATTTTCTTACAAAATTTGAATGTTTTTGTTTGAGTAGCAATCGAAAACTTTGAATTTTATATACCAATGGCCATTTACAAAATTTCATTTATTTTTAAGATTTTAAGAGGGGTGTCCATTACTGGGATGGTTAATTAGTCATTTTCCAGTAATGGACACCCCATGTAGACATTGCTAAAAATGCAATTTTAGTGATGTTTATAGTGCATAAAATACTTTGGCTTAACTGCAAAAGTATTTTATGCACTATAAACATCACTCAATCAAATTTATCACATATATCACATATATCAAATTTATCTCATATCAATCAAATTTTTATTTGATTGATAAAAATTAAATCAAATTTAATTTTTAAATTATACTTACCAAAATGTAATAACACCAAAACTTTTATAAATAGCTGCTTTTAAGTTATTTTATGAGATTTCAATATTTTATTTTATTTATTACTATTTTTTTTTATGTAGTACATATACCTTGCATATTTTATAATCCGGCAATCAAACCAGTCAGGAAGCAAAAAATATTGTTTACGAGCACAGTCAAAGAGGGGTTCATAGGGCTTAATCCCTCTCCGTTTAAATAAAAGCAATTAAGTTACAGAAGCTATTAAAAATCTATTTTCTGTCTTAAATGTTTCCTTATTTTTAAAAAAAATGTAATACTATTAATGAAAGTTACAGGTAATATTCATGAAACTATAGTAAATCTGCAGATCATTGGCCTCAAACATCAGTACTACAGTTTTATTTTGAAATTAATTTAAATACTAAATAAATTTTTATTTAGTATTTAAAATATTCAACTCACAATATCACTTCTTTCATATTTGTAATATTAATTATTATAAATGATATATCAAGTAGAGTCTGGAAGATTGTTAAAAATAGGGACACAAAACTAAACATTTAAAAATAGTGGCACAAAACTAAACATTAATATTCCAAAATTTTTTTTAATTACCCTTTAAATCCACCACTGTTACAATAATTTGATAGCTGTAATTGCCTGATATTTAGTATTTTAATCTATCCATCTAAAATAATTAAAACTGTCGATCTTCTGATAATTTCAATAATTGATACAAACAATTAATGATTATCACAAATACTTTATTAATTAATGGTATCCTAAATGTTAAATTTATTTGAAAATAACTATTTTGTTTCATTAGTATGTATTCATTAAATTCTGGCTCTAAATAGTCATAAAAACTGTTATATTTATTACTTTTTAGGGGGTGTCCATTACTGGAACAGAGGGTGTCCACTACTGGGCCAGAGGGTGTCCATTACCCTGTCTTCCCGCTAGAGCCAAACATCATTAATCTCAATATAAATGAGACAGCCACGAAACGCCTCTTCTGCAGTTGAGACTGAAAGGAAACTCCTCTTCTTCCGTTTTTCATAAAAGCAAAATCAACGCCATTTTGTTCAGTTTTCTTTTTATCAGCGGAAATGCGTCGTTTCAGGATAACCGATTACTTCTTTGGAAAGCACGCAATATGGCCTTCGTTTTTACTTTATTTATTAAGTGACCAACCCCTTAAGAAAGACTGCCTTGGGAACATGTGGTTTCAAGAAACCAGATGCTTAATCACCTCTGTACTTTTGAGTACTTACTTGGTTTTAGAATGTTTTAGGAAAAACAAGCGGTTCTGAAACAAATATTTCTACAATAACGCGAAACTTTCTGGTTTTTGAGTTTAAGATTTAACAGCTGTTTGTAATATTTGAAACACTTCGATGCTAATTAATAAAACAAGACTTACAAATAGCATAATTTTATCTTTAAACACACATAATTTATACATATTTTAGCTAAAATAGGAACTCATTATAGTAATATTACATCATTATAAAACCATATAAAAATTCTGTTTTTTATTTAAAAAAAAAAATAACTTTTATAGAAAATTTTAAGAATTTACATTTTATAATTTTATATAATGTACTCAGATAGATCAAATCGATTTCCTGTAACTCGGAATGGTATGTTATTTCAATTAAAACACAAAGAATATTCTTTATTTTTACTATCCAGTCGTGTTTTTCCAAGGACTTTGTAAGTAAAAATTTCCCTCGCAGTGACATGAAATGCAGCGAATGAAAAAACATGAAATGCAGCATATATATTGCGCATTTTATCAATTAACGTTACAATGTTTCTTTAAATACATCATACAACAGTACAGAAAGAAAAATACTTTAAATTATATAGCGTAATTATTTGCAGTTATTTCAAACTTAAACTAAAAAGGATTTTTATGTAGAATTTAAAAATGAAAAAGTGGTAGGAAACTATTTCATATACTGATTTATTATTCTGCAATATTTTGAATCAAATTTATTTAAGGCTGTTTTTGAAAATAATAATAATAATAATAATGCTGAATAGTGTGAAACTTCTTCCCACATTAACAAAATCATTTTTATATGTGCATGAAGTTTGTAGACATTGTTGGTAATAGTATTTGAGCTCTTAAGTATTGAATAGCATTAAAAAAATATATATAAACGTATTTTAATAGCATATTTCGAAAAATGTAAGGAACTACTAGCTCCCACTAGCATGTGAACAAAATCCCATCACTCTGCTGTAGAATTGTTTCATTTTGACCAAATTTCTTTTACAGAAAGGAAGTTCAGACATAAAAAAAATAATAATTAATTTTGGCTTCAATTAGTATTAATATTTACAGATAATATAGGTTTCAATACAGGAATTAATAAAGGTTTTTATTTTTTAAAAAAATACCTTATAAAAAATCTGTTTTTTATTTTAAAAAAATAACTTTTATAGAAAATTATAAGAATTTATATTTATACTTTTATATAATGTACTCAGATAGATCAAGTCGATTTCCTGTAACTCGGAATGGTATGTTATTTCAATTAAAACATAAAGAATATTCTTTATTTTTACTATTTTTTCCAAGGATTTTGTAAGAGAAAATTTCACTCGCAGTTTAAAACAGGAAATGCAGTATTTATATATTGCGCATTTTATCAGTTAACGTGAATTATGAAATCATGAAAATTTTATCTTCTAAAGCATTTTTCGTGAATTGTTTAAACTGCATTAGAAGATTGATATAATCATTTAGTAAATTTTAGAAGGATTTTAGAAGGATTGAAGGATTTAGAAGAATTAATTAAATTTGAATTTATAAGGATTTTTTGCACTATTTATAACCCCACTCAAATCTGTTATTTTAAATCTTTTTCTTAGTATTTTGTAGAATTAGGAAATGTACAAATATAACGTTCTTACAATAGAAATATATCCGGATTGAAAAATCCCGCCCCCACACCCCCACCCCAACGCCAAGAAAGCTGAAAAGATGCAAAGGCAAAACAAATCATCCTTTAAAAAATATTTTTGTTTTGTGTAACCCATAATGCTTTTAGAACAAGATAAAATAATGTATCTATAACTTATTCCAAACTGTATTACAACTAATCGATGTATTAAATGAATTTTATAACAAGTTATTTTAATGATACTTATATGCATCGTCAGTAGATAAAGTGTTAAAAACAAAAATGAACTAAAATAACAAGAAATCCCTGCCGGCTCGGCCTACAGGCGCAGCTAGATTTCGAAGTTAAGTACTAATTTCACCAACAAAAACTAAATCATGATTAGAGATAAACCCTCTTTAAAAATTTTATCTTGCCGCTTTTGACGAGTTTTTAATTTCATTTTTATAAAAGAGCTAGTTTTATCAGAATCATGTTAAGGCAGTATTCAAAAAATATTTTTCCATGCTCAACAACTCGAAATTTTCTGACACATTTTCAGATTCATTTTTAAAAGAAAAAATATGACACTTGCTGACGTGATTTTTGAAGAGATTTATCAACGGCTTGTATTTTTATTTTTTGTTCAATTAATCAGAACTTGATTTATAAACAATTATTTTCTCAGAAGGACCATATTTTTCATTTCCAACCCAATCGCTTCGGGAAATTCGGTTCAAAATGCCCACTTTGACATCATTTTTTGAAATATATTTTGCCTCTATTAAAAAATCGACCATTATGGCACATTATATAGTTTCTGATTAAGAGAACCTACCAACTGGATGCGTTTGATAGCAAAAATGAATTCAAAAATGAGTTAGAAAATAAGCAGTTTGGATTTGAGTACATCCTTAATACGATATTTTTTTCTTCAACCTGTATGTATTTATAATTTATTTTTGCTCTAAGGATGGGTCCCCTCAAAAACTTGTCTATATAAAAGTTGTAGCTAGTATTAAGAATATATATAATAAATTCCATGCGCCATAAATTTCATCCATAAATTCCTTGTGAATTGACGAAGTTATGGATTTTTTTCTTCTTCAACTCCCCCATTTTTTTTCTGTAAGAATTGGTCCTATCAAAAACTTGTCAGTATAAAAGTTGTAGATAATATTAAGAAGATTTATAATTAATTTAATTGGATTTGATATCTTAAGAATTGACGAAATTATGAATTTTTTTCTTCCCAAAACCCAATTTTTTTCGCCCCTTTAGCCCATTTTTAATTTTATCAAAAACTTGTCATCCCTAAATTTTTGGCTTTGTTTTTAAAAGTACTAATAACTTTAAACTGACTCAATACGTATTATAATTAAGAAGTTATGGGGTTTTTTCGTCTTTCCCAAAACCCCTCCCTATTTCTACCACCTTGGTCCGATTTTGCCCATTAACGAACTTGACCGAGATTTTCTGCCCCTTGATTTTATGTATCAGTTTGGAAGAGGCTTATGCAGAATTATGGAAATGATCGTGTCCATAAAAAAGTTATGCATATACAGGGTGAATCTAAACTCTTGGGAAAAACTATAACAGGTGATAGTACACATTAAGACAAACAATATTAAATAGGAAACTAAGGGTTCCAAACGTCTTCCGAAGGAGATGGGCGCGATTACAGATTACGGCTCAAAATTTCAAAAGATTAGAAAAAACGGAAAAATTGGTGGATTCGTTTGAGGTTTTTGCTAAAACTATTCTTTATGTCAGTATTTTCTTGAAAATAAATTTTAAAGATAAAGTTCAAAAAATGCCGATAGAGGGCGCTTTAGACTTTGGAGTAACGAACGACTATTTTTAACTGTTTTTTTTTTTTTTTTTTTTTTTTTTTTTTTGTATCTCATTAAGGCTGTTTTCAACTGCTCAAGAAGCGCCAAACGTTTTGACACATTTACACATTCATTTTTTAACGGAAAGATATAAAATTGGAAAGCCTGACCGCGGAAGCGATTTGGAATCGAACTGTTTTTTCCATTCTTTAATCAATAAATTAGCTATTGAGTTATAAGAGATTTTAATCACGTGACACGGCATTTTTGTCCGCTTATTGACTGGATTTTCTTCTTTCGTTCGGAAGTTCGGTTCAAAACGCCAACTTTGACAGTACTTTCTGAAATATCTATTGTGTTTACAAGAAAACGGAAAAAACAGTTCGATGACATAGTTTCTGAATAACAACACCTTCTAGTTTCAGGCGTTTCCGAATAAAAATGAATTAAAACTTATGTCAGAAAGTTGACCCTTTGGATTTGAGAACAGCCTTAAGTGAAAGTTATTCATTTGTAGATGAGCCTGCGCTACATGTTTTTGAAAATATTTCAATTTTTACATTTTACTTTTTTAAGTGTTTTTAAGAAAACATCTTCAAAATGATGGCAATCCATACTTCTACAGAGAAAAAAGAAATGAGATAGTCAGACAAGTGACTTCTTAAATTTCTGTAAAAATATTTAAAGACGTGTACTTTATAAGCCAATAAAAATTAATTTTCGATTAATGAGATACTCAGACACGTGACTTGTTAAATTTCTGTAAATATATTTAAAGACGTGGATTTTATAAGCCAATAAAAATTAATTTTTTATTTACCGTGACGACACCAGAATGTAATTATAGTCCTCCCCACTTAACCAAGTCACGGATAATCGAATACCCCGCTTATTCGAATAGAATCCTCCGGAACCGAATTTATTCCTATTGGTTCTATGTTATTTTTCACCGCTTAAACCAAATACCTTTTACTAAAGTCCCCGTTTAATCGAATAATAACTGTTTGACCGATGTTTGAAAATAGTCGCGGAAAGCACGTTTCAGCTGGAATTTCCTTCCATCTTTTGTCATTTTCGGTTCCTTTACGCTGAAAACAAATTTTCAGTTCTTCCTTCAATAATTTCGGCCGGCTGGTGTATAATGGGCAGGTCAAATGATTTCCCCACCTCGATCCCCTTCCACCCTCACTTCTTGCTGTGAACTTGGCAATGTACCGTCACTTCGAGACTCGAGATGGTAGTTGTGATATTTTGCATTCATTCGAAAAATAATTCTATATTTACTCCTTTAAAATTCCACTTAAACAAACCCCTTTAAACAATTTTTTAAGGCAGTATAAATAACGTAAGTTAGAAGTAGCAAAGTTTTTACCAAATTCAAACGAGCTGCATTAAGTGTGATGTAAGCCATATAATTGTATGTACTGACATATTAAATTAATATGTATATTTACTTTATATTAGCATTTGTAGTTATGTTAGTTTATGTTATGTTATTCTATTAACGATTTATTGTGCTGTTAATTAAATATGCCGTAGAGGGTTATTTTGCCTTTTTACTAGGCATTAAATATTACAGTTTTGATTCCCCGTTTAATCAAATACCCCGCTTAATTGAATATTGTTTGTGGAACCGTCAATATTCGTTTAAACGGGTCTTTTATAATTTTGCCACGTTACCACAATTAGAAATTGTAATATAGTTCTTATATGTAAAAAAATTAATAATATTCTCAATTTATATTTAAAAATTTTGCCAAGTCTATCGGAAATTGAATGTGTATTATAGCTTTTATTAAAGTTTTAAACAAATTTGCCAATTAAGTATGTAAATTTTTTAAGTGTAACAGCATTCGGAAACGTTTGGGGGAGGGGGGGGGGGCGTGAGCGAAAGCCCTGACAATATGTATAGAATTTAGTCATAACTTCTTATATATTTAGTTCTTAAGTTGCCATTTGTTTTTTGAAAATGTATTTAAACTTTAACTTTTGATTTTAAATACAATAAATTATGTCTAAGGCGGATCGATCGAGACCGAAAAAAATTTCCGTAGTAGGCAATATTCCGCCTTAGACAATTTTTACTCTATGCCTATGGATTCGCGGGAGCTTGAAAATCTTTTCGAGTTAGACAGATTTCCGTCTTACACAGAATTTCCCTTACATAGAGTTTACTGTATTTGCATTTGCAATTTCTAAAAACACAAGTGATTTTTTTTTCTTTTTTTCTTTTTAATATAGAATTTTCACTTCAAAAATTTATTAATAATTCCAATTAATTGTAATGTTAAGAAAACCAGGCAATGAATAAAATGATTTTTGAAAAACGGGATTTTGAGGTCAGTAGACAAATCTATAAGTTATACAAACAAACCATTTTCAATTGTCTATTTTTCGTCTAATGCATTATTATTACACCCTTAATTTTTCTCTCCGGATTTATATATCGCCTAACATTTAGAAGATTTCTCCGATTATCATAAAATTCAAATATATTATTTGTGAGATATTGATGTACGTTGTTGACAAACGAAAATTGCAATCAATATAACTTTTAGCTTTCTGTTGTGAAGTGTAATTGTGTTAGCTCAGCTCATCAAATAGTAAATATTACTACTACTACCAATAATAATAATTTTTTTCTAAATCTAAAAATGTAATTTTTAGTAGTGTTTTGATTATCGCGTGAGCTGGAAGCATTGTAAATTTAATGTTCACTAATTAAATGCATTTACATTACATAACACTTGCTCATACTACATAAGAAAATAAATATTTTTACATGTTTCAAAGTTATGCGCTAGCGGGCGTAGCGACTCATTGTATGGCATGAGATCTTTCTTGTTTTTAAATGTGTAGAAAGTAGTTCAATTCTACATTTAGAAAAGCTATAAAATATTAATTTTATTAAATTCTTATTATAAACATGTAATCATATTAAGAATTTACAATATAAATTAACTGAAAAATACACATTGCAAGTTACGTGATTTTGGAGCAATTATAGTAAAATGAAGACATGCAGGCATTATTGATCTACATGATTTTCAATAAAAATTTCGAGAGCTTGGCATTATTGTCAAACTAATGTTTGTTTATTTGCCTAACTCGTTTAAGGCTTTTCTCAAATGCAAACTGGCTATTTTCTGACAAAGTTTTAAATTCATTTTTGTTCGCAAGCATATCAAATTGGCAGATGACCTTATTCAGAAACGATGCAATCGAACTGTTTTTTTCTTTTTTTGGAAACAAACATGCAGTCAAATTTGGCGTTTTGAACCTAATTTCTAGAGACGAAAGCGCAGGAAAGGAGAAAAAATCATCACCCTGAGAGAATAATTGCTTATAACCCCAGATGTTAGTCACTTATCGGAAAAAAGAAGAAAACTGTTCGATTACAAAAAAGTTCAATAGTTGTGCCTGCAAGTAACATTCTTTTACATTTAAAAGTGAACCAGAAGATGTTTTTTATTTTACAATTGCGCATAGTTGAGCGAAGAAAAATATTTTTTGAAATCGATCATATGAGTATCGTCATGTTCTATAGGGGGCTGATCTACTGTTGATTAAAAACTAGGTACTATTGTTCAAAAACTTGTCTGTACGTATGTTCAATCCATGCTTAAAATTTCAAGTTATTTACATGTCATGATATTCACAGTTCTACATTTACTTACATTTTAAACAAATTCGGAAAATATTATTTCATACGGATTAATAATATGAAAATGTATCCGCTTTTTGATAAAATTTTTTGTTAATGTAGAATTAAATCACATCATGCTGGCATTACATTTTTTTCGGAAAGCGTAAACTAAAAACCGCAAAATCGACATATTTATACAAAACAAAAATGATATTTATTCAGAATTTCGGATAGTATTTACATTTCTTTCCCTTTTCCTCCGTAGAATTTAAGGTATTTTAGTTGTAGTTTTCAGAATTTCAGTTAAAAATTACAATTGCAAAATAAAATTAATATATCGGACACTAATTAAAAATTTAAAGTTCTGGGATTCATTAAGACATCCCCGGATTCATCTGAATAACAGATGTTAATTTCACCGTGTTGCCTTTCATATACTATGTAGGAATTCGGAAACACGGGCAGATTTTTGTATAATAGATATAAAAATTAGTTTTAAAAAGTACTTCTATAAATGCTGAAACACTAAATTAAATTCATCGTAACTCATAATTATCATTAACAACAACAACAAAAAAATGCTTTAGTATTATTGTCATTTTTGTGCTTTTTAAAATTACTTTGATTCAGCTCCCCAATAATAAGAGAAATAATACTATTCAGAAATTCTCTTTCATCTATTTTAAGAGGGCTAATATATTGTTTACTTGTTTTAAGTATTGTTGCAATTTTTATACTTTTTAAAATTATTTTGATTCAGATCTCCAATAATAAGAGAAATAATCCTATTTAGAAATTCTCTTTCATCTATCTTAAGATGGCTAAAATATCGTTTACTTGTTTTAGTATTGTTTAATTTTTTATGCTTTTAATTATTTTGATTCAGCTCTCCAATAACAGAGAAATAATACTATTTAGAAATTCTCTTTCATCTATCTTAAAATAGCTAATATATTGTTTACTAAATATTAATTTTACAGAAAAATAATCGTGTTTCATTGCTTACTATTATTCTACACATCTGTGAATGCAACACGATGATACACTGAAAAAGACTCATGTATTTATCCCTAGAACTGACTAAACAATCTTTAAAACAAGATAAGAAAGGTATTCGCTGTGGAATCGTACCATAGTCAGGGAACGTATGTTAATTTATTTTTCATTGCACCGAAGCAGAAATCTTAATGAGTTTTTCAAGATAGAGGATGACTTGTGTTTCGAGGGGTGAAAATCCTCAAATGCTCGCCCGAAAATGGAGTATTTAACGGTCTGTTTTTTCGCGTTTCGCACTTCCGTAGTTTTCAGTACATATCATTATTCATTCCTAATTACTCCTAAAAACTCACACTCATGATTGAACGATTTTGGCTCTCAAGCCACTGAACCGTCCATTACTGGGCTTTTGGGTGTTTTGATATATTTCTGTTATTTAAAATTAAATTTCTATTCATATTGGGAAATGAGGCTATAAGAATGGTTAAATATTGTCGATAGATTAATATAATATTGAAAAAACTGGAATATAATAATTTTAACTATTAATAAAAAAATAATTTTTAAAGAAATTCCTTAAGGGTGTCCATTACTGGCACATCTAACCTATATTTTCAAATGAATGTAATTTGTTGAAGGTCAAAGTCTGTTTTGATTTGTAAATCAGTCCACAGCAAGGGGGTGGTGGTGATTTTAAAACTTTAAGTATACATTCCTTATTTTTTGAAGACTTTAAGAAAAAAAGATAAAATTTATTTTTACAAGTTTAAAATAATTAAACATAAAAACAAAATTGTGTTTAAGACTTAAGTGTTTTTAATTATAAAAACACTAGTTAGCTTCGATCATAATTAAAAATGTTTTATTATAATAAAATATGTTCCTAAACACTCACTCCTACAAAAAACTCCTTACACTTTCTCGATTTCGTATTTTATGGTTCATTTACATTACCATTACGTCAATCCTATGTGTTAAAAGTATATATAACGGAACTGCAGTTATGTTATCAAAATACATTTGAAAATTCGCGATGGTTACGAAACGTGAAACGATACGTTATAACATGTTTTAAGTAAATCATGTTTATAGAAGTTAGTTTAATTTAAAGATGTAGCATGCTGTATAACATAATTAAACAAAATAGCGTTGAATCAAATATCATCTTTTCCTCATGGGTAACTTACACAGAAATCTTAAATATAAGACAGTACAGAAGAAAAAAAGACTACAGTAAGAACGATTTAAACAATAATGATATATACTAATAAGTAAAAGTAATGGCAAACTTACCGCATTTTCTGTAAATGTTAGAAACTTGACACAACGAAAGCTTTCAAAACAGACGCCATTGGGAGACGCTACGCCTACGCTGGTCGGGAAAAGAAATAAGTTGCGCATGCGCAAAAATCGTACGGATCATAATGATTTCCGAACATGGGTTGGCTACACGATTATCACGAAAACCTTTGCAGGATAGTTAGAAAGTAAAGCAAAAACGACCCTTTTCGGAAACCTTACATGCTATCTGGGAAGTTTGTCACAAGTGGAATATATTGAGTCATTGTTGGTAAAACATAATTTAGAAAATTGCAAATCTGTGAAAACACCTATTGTTAAAGGTGAAGATAAAAGTTTTCCTCCAACAAATGAATTGTTTGACATAACTATGTATCAAGAAATTATTGGTGAACTTTTATATTTAGCCAATAGAACACGTCCTGATATATCATTTGTCACAACTTATTTGTCTCAATTTAATCACAAACCAGAGAAAAGACATTACATTTTGGCTAAAAGAGTATTAAGGTATTTAAAAGGTACAAAAGACAAAAAATTATTTTACAGCAACGAATTTGGGTATTTAAATAGTAGTTCAGATGCTAGTTGGGGAAATGGAGAAAATGGAAGGTCTTTTTCAGGAGGAGTTGTATTGTTAGGAAAGTCATTAGTATCTTGGAAATGTCGTAAACAAAAAAGTGTTAGTCTTTCTACATGTGAAGCAGAATTATTTTCTATTTCAGAAATTTGTAAGGATGTAATATGGACTGTAAACTTATTGTCTGAGTTAAATTGTAACCAATTTATAAAAGATGCCATAATTTTAAGCACTGATAGCCAAGCAGCAATACAGTGGATTAAATGTACAAAATCCTCAAATAAATCTAGGCACATGAATTAAAGATTTCATTTTGTCAGGGATTTATTGTCAGAAGGTATTATTTCATTGGAATATGTTCAAAGTGAACATATTATTTCTGATTTCCTTACTAAAGGTGTAAATGAGGATAAGTTGTTATATTCTATGGAAAGTATTTCACTATTATGATATGTGTAATTATTGTATGTAATTTGTGTGTAATTTTTGTATGTATATGTATTTTTTGGAATTGTTTAAAGAGAAAAAAAAAATGTATCTCTTGCAGGAGGGGTGTGTTGGGTTTAAAGGCGAGCGAACATTTTTTATGCGCATTATATCTGCGCACTGCCGGTCTTTTCCCCCGGCGCACTCAGTCTGCGTGCAAACGATAGAAGAGTGTAGACGTAAAAATTATTCTGTGTGAAGTTAATATGAAAAAGTAATCTGTGTGAGAAATTTATCTTTAAATTAATTGTTATGTGTTTGTGCAGTGTTTTCGTTTAATAAACTGTTTGTTCTGTCAACATCCACGGACTTAGTGATAATTAATATTAGTGAAAGAACAACAATTTCTTATAATAGAAATATTTCCGAACAGAAACTATCGCCTCCCCCCCCCCCATCCCCAATCTGTCAACGTCAAGAAAGTTGAAAAAGATGCAAAGGCAAAAGAAATTATTGTTTTTTTTTAACCATTTGGAAAAATGGTTATTGTCCTCATCAGGGTAGGAAATCAAAAGCATATCTGAAGCTTTTTATTGGTTTAATCCGCATTTTATTCGTTTTCTGATTGGTCTATACAGTAATCTGTATTTCCCTTTACTTTCAACAGAGATGGATACTTCTGTTGCCACTATGACAAAAAAGTAATAAAAACTACAAAAAAAATTTAATAACTCAAAAACAAATTGAGATACAGCTTTCAAACAAATTGCATTAAAAAGTACATTTTTTTCTCTACATGACGGCGTAAAAAGTAATATTGTGGGATGTTTAGAAGTTTAAGAATGAAATTTCATTTAAAATTGGTCGTCAGATTTCTTGGAAATCTGACGATTGAAAAGCCTTTTCCCGAACAGCCAATGAAATGCTTGGATAATACGTAAGTTTCAGGTGGATAATACGTAAGTTTTAAGAAATCTGACGGGTCGCAGGCGATTTTTGTCGCTTGCAAATTTTACGTGTAATAACACTGGGTCAATCCATTTCAAGTCGTCCAGAAAATCATTAATTCGTTGCTCGACCATTTTTTAAAAATTTGAAATTATTTGTACGACAACCCTAACATGATGGAAGTTCAAAATGACTATTATTTTAATTTTATTATTTTTTGTTTGTGCATGGCGGCCATCTTTGTTTCATCGTCTGCAGCAATTTTCTCAGAAGAAGGGTTTACGGAATTGTAAATAATTCATCGTTTATTTATCCAATTCAAGTACGGATTGAAGCAATTTGTACAGAATACATTGGGCTAAAAATCTGGTAATAGAGTAGTTTCCAAAAATAAATCCTTATTGGTGAAATTTAAGCATAAAGTTTCAGATTTTTTTTCAAAAATTTGTCCGTTTACAAAAGGAAATTTTTCTAGCAAGGAAAACTGTGAACATGACATAATTTTTTTTACAAATAGGCCGAAAGTACTTGTACGCACACGCCAAGTTCCGGACCTGGGACTTGGTTTCTCTTTGCTAAAAAAAATCCAAAAATGTCAAAAACCGCACTTTTTAGGCTTTGATATCTCTGGTGGGGCATGAGATAAAAATCTGAAGTTCTGGTTTCTGAGAGTATTGTATGGTAGTGCTATGCACAAGAAATTTCAAGATGGAGATTTGACTACAAGCTGAGATATGGCAAGGGCAACATGTCAAAAGAATACTGTCAAACTATTGTTTTGTTGCAGTCACAGCTAAGTATTTATCCCAGAGTGTCACTTAATTTTTTTGTTTTTCATTATCTTTAAATAATAGTAACAGAAAATAAAGCCATTTGCAAAGCTTAGCAATTACTTTAAAAAATAAGTATGCCTAAGTCCATACATTTTGTATGGTTTCAGTAATTTTTGTTCTAAGTAATTTTAGTAACTAAAAGAAACCTCAGCACTTTTACATAAAGAAAAAACAAACATTTTTATAGAAGACCTGAAACAAAAACAGAACAGGGAAAGAGCAAAGCTTTTAATGTTGTCATACTTGTTGAGACATGATCAAACGTGTCAAAACACATTCTTACTTGTTGGTTTAAAAACCACAATTTTGATCTTTCTCAAAATTTTATTTGTAGGAACCAAGTCTTGTCATTTCTTAATAACTTGATTAAAGATCTTGGTCCTGCTGTCTCATAGAAGTAAACTTTGAAATCACTATGTGCAAGTCGCAGTTCATTAATAATTCCTAGCTTACTTTTTATGCAAAAACGTCATTTTCTGCAGTATAAATTTTGTAAGGGCTTTGGATATTTTTACTTTCTAAAAATTACTTGAGGCTGATGCAACATCGTATATTTTTTCATTTACAGGAATATATTTATGTTAGGAACAAGTTTCAGGGATTGGCAAGCAGCATTAAAATTGTGGTTTTTAAACCAACAAGCAGGAATGTGTTTTGACACATTTGATCATGTCTCAACAAGTATGCCAACATCAGCTTTTCTCTTTCCTTATTCTGTTTTTTTCTCAGGTCTGTATAAAAATATTTTTTTTTCTTTATATAAAAGTGCTGAGGTTTCTTTTGGTTACTAAAATTACAAAAAAAAATTACTGAAACCATACAAAATGTAGGCCTTAGGCATAATTATTTTTTAAATTAATTGCTAAGCTTTGCAAAAGGCTTTATTTTCTGTTACTATTATTTAAAGATAATAAAAAAAATAAATTTAAATGACACTCTGAGATTAACTCTGAATACTTAGCTGTGACTACAGCAAGACAATAGTTTGGCAGTATTCTTTTGACATGTTGCCCTTGCCATATCTCAGCTTGTAGTCAAATCTCCATCCTGAAATTTCTTGTGCATAGCACTACCATACAATACTCTCAGAAACCAGAACTTCAGATTTTTATCTCGTGCCCTACCAGAGATATCTAAGCCTAAAAAGTGCGGTTTTTGACATTTTTGAACAATTTGGGATTTTTTTTTTAGCGAAGAGAAACCAAGTCCCAGATCTGGAACTTGGCGTGTGAGTACAAGTACTTTCGGCCTATTTGTAAAAAAAAAAAAATTATGTCATGTTGACAGTTTTCCTTGCTAGAAAAATTTCGTCTTCTAAACGGACAAATTTTGGAAAAAAACTGAAACTTTATGCTTAAATTTCACCAATAAGCAGCTAGTTTCGGAAACTACTCTATTACCAAATTTTTAGCCCAATGTATTTTATACAAATTGCTTCAATCCGCACTTGAATTGAATGAATAAACGATGAATTATTTACAATTCCGTAAACCCTTCATGTGAGAAAATTGCTGCAGACGATGAAACAAAGATGGCCGCCATGCACAAACAAAAAATAATAAAATTAAAATAATAGTCATTTTGAACTTCCATCATGTTAGGGTTGTCGTACAAATAATTTCAGATTTTCTAAAAATGGTCGAGCAACCAGTGCTGGACCACTTGAAATGGATTGACCCCACTATTAATGTTTAATTCCTGGCATACGTAATGTAGGATCAACTCCGTGCGATTTTTTATGTCTTAAATTTTAGTCTTCGAAAAAATCATTTTCCAAATGGCCGTTGTAATTTGTTAAATTGCTTTTTTTAATGTATTTTCTGATGCCGTGTTTATTAAATCGAATAAGAAATACAGGCGCTGTTTGAACACGATTTTGAAAGCTCTAGCAAATATTATAACTTCAATGAATACACCGGAGCTCACAAACACAACATTTATTTTATTTTGTGCAACCAATAATGTTTTTTTGGAACAAGATAAAGTAAAATATCTATAATTCATTCTAAACAGTATAACTACTAATCGATGTATTAAATTAGTTTTATAACAAGTTATTTTAATGGCACTTTAATGTACCGTCGGGCATAAAGGGTTAAAAACAGAAAAACTTTTTTACTTTCATATTTATTTTATGGGCAGAGAACCTGGAGCGACTTAAAAAAAAGTTTTTGGATTTATTTTTAAGGTTTTTTTTTTTTTTTCATTTAATGCTAAAACATTAAATTTTTTTAAAATTATTTGTGTCATTTTTTTTAAATATATTTGTTAATTTAAAGTTTCCAATTAAGAAAAGGTCTGTTTTTGATAGTTGTTGACTTTTTCTAGAATAATATTAAATTTTTGTGATTTTATGGATTTAAATGGTGGTGTTGGTGGGGAGGGGGGGAGGGTAGAGGAGAAAATTTATTGAGATTTTTACCATACGGAATTTATAGACAATTTATAAATGATATTACAAGTATTTTTCAATGAAAACTAAATTTTTATTAAAGAATATTTGTCATGTCATATCATTTAAAAATTGTTACAACTTACAATCTAAATTATTCACTTTCGTTGTATAAAATGTTATCAAAATATTTAATACTTATTTATTTCCAGTGTCACTTCTCAATGTTAATTTAATACGGAAAAGCCTATGGAGATCATAACTTTTTCATTTTTTCTTCCCACCTTTTTGTCCCTGATGCCACTCATTTTTTATTCTTTACTAATTCTAATGATATTATAAATTTAAAGTGTAAAAACTTTTACCTGACGTCAGGGTCAAAACAAATGATAAAATGCCTTTGCATATGGGTGAATTATAAACCAGAGAGAAACATGGGCCATTTTTTTTTTTTACATTATTCAAATATTTTTCTTAATAATTCCAATTTTCGCTTTTTTCATTGAAAATCAGCGGACATTTTTCATAGAAAATGTAACCTTTTTACTTCATTGTTGCAAAAATTTCAAAAGCTGTAATAATAATTTATTTCTTTTTAGTTGAAAGATTTTCACGTGAAATATTAAATCGAGCTAGTTTTTTTTTTTTTTTTTTCAAAAATTAAAAAGGGGAATATGGCGTCATAGTGGAAATAAAAAGGATATTTTCAGAATAAGTTTTGGCTTTGGTCAAGTTTATATTTTAGTAAAAAGTTTCTAATGGATAGCTATTTTTATGCAGGTAGCGAATTTAGTGGGGAATTACATAACTTAAATTTTAAAATGTATTTTTTTTTTTCCCGAGATGAGACCTATTTATACCCCAAGTTAAATTTAGATAATAATTTTCTGATGTGTTTACATCACCCCTTGGGAGAGAATAAGGTTTAAAAATTTAAGTAAAACTTTTATTTTTTTATTTTTTACTGTATCACAGCTATAATATTGTTAAATATTAGCAGTAAGGATTCAACACAATTTACATTTACATTCATAGTGTTCCTGAGTGGGAAATAAGGTATCTAAATTTAAGTGAAGGTAATTTTTTATGTTTTGATTATAGATTTTTTACGTTCAGATTAGAAGTTTTTGTCCAAACTACCACAACCTGCATTACTACAGTGGTGAAACATTTTGAATTACACATTGGTAAACTGCATCCCACATTGTGATGCAATACCGCATACATCAAAGCCTGATGATGATACTCTCTATTAATTTTGAAATGCGTTCATCTGAATGCAGTAGTCATTAAAAAACTTGACATATTAAATAAAAACATAATTTGAAGAACAAATTAAAAAAACAAAATTTATTTCCTACATTGTTTAAGCCCGAGAAGGGACAGATATTAAGATATTTCATTCAATTAGTTCTACATTTAACGTTAAATTTTTGTAACAAATTAGTTAAGCCAATTGAAGATTAAAAAATAAAAATAAAATTCACAGAATATGATACTTAAAGACCCTAAAAAAATAGATTCCGTTCAAATGAAATCGAAATAAATCTTAGACTTTTTTTTAAGCTTTGTATTTTGCATGCATCTTATCATTTGATGCACAATTGTCACAAACATAATACAAAATCTGCAATACAAATATTTTCACTTAAAAATGGAAGAACTATAAGATTTATTTCGATTTCATTTGAACGAAATCTAATTTTTTGGGGTGTTTTAAGTATCATATTGTATGAATTTTATTTTTATTTTTTTAATCTTCAATTGGCTTAATTAATTTGTTACAAAAATTTAACGTTAAATGTAGAACTAATTGAATGAAATATCTTAATATCTGTCCCTTCTCGGGCTTAAACAATGTAGGAAATAAATTTTGTTTTTTTAATTTGTTCTTCAAATTATGTTTTTGTTTAATCTTAATTGAGTTAATTTCGATTGTTTATTATAAATAAAAGCGAACAAAATAATAAGGTAAATAATGCATAAATGTAAATAAGGTAACAATCGCTTCAAAATTACTTTTTCCCTCACTCCTTTCAAAATTCAAATGCAGAAACAAGTTGGTGATCCTCACCCTTATCTGTTTTAAAATCACGCGACCATACCCAGATAGCATGAACATTAGCAGCAAGATTGATTTTTTTCTGACATTATCTTGCCGTGACAAATTTGAATTGAGAAATTCGCAGCAAATTTCCCGCAAGGTATACCATCCCCTACTTGCATTAGTAGTTTGTTGTTAAACTGATGGCAAGACTGTCTTTAATTCACGGAAGTGACGAAAGCAAAAAAATCTCTCTATTGAGAGAATAGAAAATCAGCACATAAGCAGAAATTGCGGAAATTTTATTCGGTTAGTACCACTTTATCTAAACGCTATACTTATCAAATACCAAAAAAGGCTCGTGTTGAAAAGTACAAGTATTACCGTAGCTTGGTTATGGTGATGAAAAGGATGCTTTCGCCTTCTGACGGTGTGTTCGCATTAATAGACCTCATCAGGTCTATGGGTTAACAACTCCGAAGGGTTAAGCTTATATTGTAACAGTTGTAAACAATTAGTGGGTGTGAAAAGATTACTACTTTGCAGTAAATTTGATTACTTGTTTGCCGTTAATTTGCAATAAATTTGATACAACATGAATTTAACTTGCACGACAAGTTAGCTGCAAGTTCAAAGTGTGGTGACTTCGGCGTTTGCGTTATTTTGCTGCAGCCTTGTTATGAACTTTCAGTCTTGTCATGCTGAGCTTTCTGCAACTATACAGGTTTTCAAAGCAAGATTGCTGCAAATTTTCTGAAAATCAAAAATGCTATCTGGGTATAACCAATGAGGTGGCTGCATTTCACCCGACTGTCATTTTGGCCCTCCATTTTAAAACTTCTCGGGCTAGATGGGAAGAACCTTTTGCATTTAGATCATAGAATTACAAAGAACATGTATAATTCTATGATTTAGATAGACTTCGTTTTTTTTCTTCTTTTTTTAAAAAGATCGATGGCAAAAGTGATTTTTACAGAAAAAGGATAATTTCTATTAACTTAACGAGAAAGGCCGAGGGGCGGGGTCATCTGCATTTCGATAGCCTTCTGTTATTTTTATGAGGGAGGATATGTCGATTATTTAATTATCTATCTATCTATATTATAAAAGACAAAGAAATCTGTGCGTAACGCATACACGTCATTTTGCGAATGGCAACACTTTAAAATTTGAAATAAAATTTAGGTTTTGCAATTTTCTCTACTGCAAATTTTTAAACTTCCAAACATCGCACATTTTACATTTTTACACCGTCGTATAAAGAAAAAAATGCTCTTTTAAATGCAATTTGTTTGAAAGCTGTATCTCAATTTATTTTTGAGACATTAATTTTTTTGTAGTTTTTAATACCATTTTTCTTATCGTGGCACCAGAAGTACTCCATTTCTATTGAAAATCATTGAAAGCAAACGGAAAATAGTCGAAAATAGGAGATACTGTATCTTTTTGTTGCCATTTTCTCCTAAAACCTGAAAAAAAAGTTGAAATTAAAATATGGGCTATGTCAAGAATATTGTCTGTTATTCCGCGATAATGACGTCATATGCATACTTTTCATTAGCGAAGTATAAGAATGGATTGTAAAAGTGGATTGCTTTAACGGATGTAAATGACGTCATTTTATAAAAAAGCGTGTATTTTAATTCATAAACCTGAATTATGTTTTGTAGAAGTGCGTCATTTTCACAGACCAGCTGCTTTGAAATTCTTCACAGGTGAAAATGCTTCACTTTTGAAAATAATGTAACCGAAATCACACACTGATAAAAGGCAATGTTTTACAAAAAATTTAGAGTGTCTTTATACAAGAGAGGTGACATGCAAATAATAGCGATTTATGTTACAGAAATTGATGATTTTCGCCTGGATGGATTTGCTTCGTCGAGTTAGACAAGCAAACAAATAATTTGGAGTTTAAAATATTATCATGTTCTTGAAGTTTTTGTCCAAAATTCTCTCGAATAATAAATTTTTAATGCTATTCTTTAGGACATTCTACTATAATGTTATCAAAATAACACAATTTGCTTAATTTAATTTTTCCTAATTTTATATAATCTATATATTTAAAACACAAGTGTGTTTTTTAGCATCCGCCCTCATCTTTCTGCTGAGCAAATTTTACTAATATTTTTTTTTTTAACTGAAAGCTCTTCATTTGTAGATGTGATCGCACTATCTGATTTTTTTTTTAATATCCCCACTTTCATATTTTAATTTAAAAAGCATTTTATGAAATTTCTTCAAAATGGTAAAATTAGACAGCTTTCATTATTGCAGACAAGAGGGAAATAATGAGGTATTTTTATCTTTATTCATGCTATTTTCTGATAAAAATTCAAAATTGTTGTATAGGGTTTAGTGTCTCAAAATCCCATTCGGAGTAGAATATTATATTAGGGGCATAATAACGGAAAATGACATACTGCTTTGCAAAACACGCATTTTTCCTCATAAATTTTGATATTGTTTTTCCTTCTGCATGTGTACTGTTACTAAGTTTCAGACACTAGGCGAAATTCTTATTTAAGTGAAAATGAAGTCATATTTAAAAGAAAACGATAATTTTCTTAGATAAAACTAAACATTTTAACACAAATGCGTCTAAAAAACATAAATTACGGAAATTTTTACTCTCCGGAATTGAGATTAGAATCTCAAGTAAAGAGTGCGTCTGTTCACATAAAAGATGTTACTGACAATCGTGACTTCAAGTTTTGAGTTAAAAGTATTTTTAAATGATCAAACAAAATGCATTTTTTTTTTTTAAATGTTGAACATGGATATGAGAAATGCATATGAAAATTTTGAGAAGGTGAAAATTGCTGTTTTTCATTCCGGAATACCAATCATAAGAGCCTCAATTGATAACCACATCCTAATAACTAATCTTTTTTATATTTTACGGATTAAGTATCCATCGATATTATAAAGAACAAACGTATCTGAGCGTAACGCTGACGTCATTTTGCGAATGGAGGAACTTCACGATCAAATTTCGGTCTTGAAACTTTCGCTACTCCAATTATTTAATCTTCTGACCATCGTACATTTTCAATTTTCGTCGCATAGGGAAAAAAATTTACTTTCAAATGCAATTTGTTTAAAAACTGTATATTAATTGACTGATGTATTATGTTTTCTAAAATAATTTTTAAGCATGATTTTTTATTAAGTTTATCTTATCACGTGCCGGTTTCAATACATAATAATAATAAACGTTTTGCTCATAAAGCAACAAACATTTTTCAGCATTTTTTTCTGATAATTTTTGCATAACGAAATTAATACTTCCTTTATAAACAAATAAAAGAATAATATTAAAAAAACCACCAATCTAATATATTTATGAAAGACAAATTAAAGAAATTAATACTTCTTTTATAAACAAATAAAAGAATAATATTGAAAAAACACAAATATAACATATTTGTAATCCTACAATTTAAATTTTTAGATCACCAAATAGGATTTTTTTTTCAAATGGAATTTGTTTGCAAAGTCCATCTCAGTTTACTGATTATCTATGATTTTAAAAACAATTTTAAAGCATGAAATATTTTTTAATTTATATATATAGCGCGGAGCTCGATTACGAAAGATTAATCCGTTTGCCCTTAAAACAAAATAAAGAGTTCATCATTTTCTTAGGGCTAATATCCATTACAAAAAACTTCCCTATGAATAAATAAATAAAGTAATATAAATAAAACACAAATTTAACAGACCTGTATAAGTTCTGAAATTATCAGAATATAAAAGGATGCCATAAGTAGCAAAATCTTCGTCAAATAACTCTTAGCATGCGGCTAATAAGAAAATATCGCTTTTGATAAATTAAAAAAAATTATTTGATTGTATAATTCGTATTTTCCATATGAAAAACGCTTTTTTAATGTAAGTGGGCAATCTAAAAAAATTATTGCATATAAAAAAAAATTATTAGTTTTCAATTAAAAAAATGTTTTCACCTATATTCTTTAACCCGGGAAGCCCGGGTACGATCCCCTAGTCTATCTATATTATAAAGGACAAACATCTATCTATATTATAAAGGACAAACATCTATCTATATTATAAAGGACAAACATATCTGTGCGTAACGCATACGTCATTTTGCGAATGGCAACATTTTGAAATTTGCAATAAAATTTTGGTTTTGTCATTTTCTCTACTGCAAATTTTTTAAACTTCTAAACATCGCACATTTTAAATTTTTACACCGTCGTATAAGGAAAAAAATGCTCTTTTAAACGCAATTTGTTTGAAAGCTGTATCTCAATTTATTTTTGAGATATTAATTTTTTTGTAGTTTTTAATACAATTTTTCTTATCTTGGCAACAAAAGTACCCCATTTCTATTGAAAGTCATTGAAAGTAAACGGAAAATAGTCGAAAATAGGAGATACTGTATCTTTTTGTTGCCATTTTCTCATAAAACATGAAAAAAAAGTTGAAATTAAAATATGGGCTACGTCAAGAATATTGTCTGTTATTCCGTGATAATGACGTCATATGCATACTTTTCTATAGACGAAGTTTAAAAATGGATTGTAAAAGGGGATTGCTTTAGCTGATGTAAATGACGTCATTTTATAAAAAAGCGTGTATTTTAATTTTTAAACCTGAATTATGTTTTGTAGAAGTGCGTCATTTTCACAGCCCAGCTGCTTTGAAATTCTTCACAGGTGAAAATGCTTCACTTTTGAAAATAATGTAATCGAAATCACACACTGATAAAACGTAATGTTTTACAAAAATTTAGAGTGCCTTTATAGAAGAAAGGTGACATGCAAATAATAGCGATTTACATTACAGAAATTGATGATTCTCGCCTGGATGGATTTGCTTCGCCGAGTTAGGCAAGCAAACATATAATTCGTGGTTAAAAAATAATATCATGTTCCTGAAGTTTTTATCCAAAATTCTCTCGAATAATAAAGTTTTAATGCTATTCTTTAGGACATTCTACTATAATTTTATGAAAATAATATAATTTGCTTAATTTAATTTTTCTTAATTTTATATAATCTATATATTTAAAACACAAGTGCGTTTTTTAGCTTCCGCCCTCATCTTTCTGCTGAACCAATTTTACTAATTTTTTTTTAACTGAATGCTCATCATTTATAGATGTGATCGCACTATCTGTTTTTTTAAATGTCCCACTTTTATATTTTAATTTTAAAAGCACTAGGGGGCTCGGCCCCCTACGAGCTACGCTCGCCAACCCCCGTCCAGACACCGCAGACTCTAAATGCACGCTAATTTGATCGGCTTTAAAAAGATTTCGAAAGATTGAATTATAATTTAAAAAACAGTGGCGATCTCCCTATAAACGAATTTCTATTAATTTCTCTTTGATTGGGGAATTTTAACGCCAAATCCGCTGCGGTACTACTTGATTATCCTGTCGACCAATTTCACCAAATTATATAAATCGCCAAACCACTCGCCAAATTATACAAATTGATATAATTTTTATTTTAAATAACGAAAGAACAAATAAATTCGTACAACATTAATAAAAACACAAATAAAACGTCGAAATAAAAATAACTTGATGACGTATACACGTGTAACAACATTTCAAAATAAGCTAATATAAAAGGAATTAAGTAAAGAGAGTCTTTGTCTCCTGGTATTTTTTAACAAAGCGAAAAGAAAGTTCTTTTAAATGAGACATTTTAAATTAATTCTCAAAATATCAAATAAATGTCTAGCGCAATTTCTAAATTTAAACTTTTTTGCAATATTATTTTGTGTTCATTTTATGTAATAACTATAATGTGACGTAAATATGACGTAATTTCTCCTAAGACTTCTAACGCATGTTAATGAATTTATTATTTTACAATATCCTTTCTCTTTTAAAATTCACGTGTATACTTTTTATGACGTAATTTTTAATAAGTTCCTGCTTTTTATACGTAATTATTTAATTCTAATTTGAAAGTTTTTTTTCTGTTTATAATAGTCACGTGAAAATAAATTTTTAATTTGAAGCAAACATTATTGCTTGCGCTTTTTATACAGTTGGCAACAGTTTAAATTAGTACAATTTTCTGAAATCTGTAAAAAATATCTCTAGAAATGCTGAAAATTTGAATTTAAAATAGATATAAAACCTCGAAAAATGAGTGAAATTAAAAAAATAAATCAATTCTGCACACCGGGAAATTATAACGTATAAAATGAACTAAAAATTATTAAATTCCGATGTATAGTTTTTGCTCCTATAAAACTTTTTTAGTGGAACGATTTTGTCCAACTTTAGCATTAAATATCTCTTAAAATAATTCTTCTATTTGAAAACTGTCTGCATCAGCGTGTTTATCAAACATTTCTGTATAATATCACCGATTTTCATATTTTTGTATGCATTATTTTTCTTAATATTAACGAAGAAAGACCTCCGGTCACAAAAAAATCAAAACCGGCGGCGGCGGTGACAGCGGTAGTTACTTTTTTTTTTTTTAGAATAGAGAGATTTTATGAAATTTCTTCAAAATGGTGAAAATTAGATAGCTTTCATTATTGCAGACAAGGGAGAAATAATGAGGTACTTTTATCTTTATTCCTGCTATTTTCTGATAAAAATTCAAAATTGTTGATAAATATTGTTGTATAGGGTTAAGTGGCGCAAAATTCCATTAGGAGCAGAATATTATATTAGGGAGATAATAACGGAAAATGACATACTGCTTTTAAAAACACGCATTTTTCCTCATAAATTTTCTATATTGTTTTTCCTTCTGCATGTGTACTGATACTACGTTTCAGGCACTAGGCGGAATGCTTATTTAAGTGAAAATGAAATCATATTTAAAAGAAAACGATAATTTTCTTAGATAAAACTAAACATTTTAACACAAATGCGTCTAAAAAACATAAATTACTTAAATTTTTACTCTCCGGAATTGAGATTAGAATCTCAAGTAAAGGGTGCGTCTGTTCACATAAAAGATGCGGCTGACAATCGTGACTTCAAGTTTTGAGTTAAAATGATTTTTAAATGATCAAACAAAATACAATTTTTTTTCAAATGATGAATATGGATATGAGAAGTGAGTATGCAAATTTTGAGAAGGTGTAAATGGTTGTTTTTCATTCTGGGATACCAAGCATAAGAGTTTAAAATTTATAACCACACCGTAATAACTAATCTTTACTATATTTTACTGATTAAGTATCTATCTATAATATAAAGAACAAACGTATCTGTGCGCAACTCTGAGATCATTTTGCGAATGGCAACACTTCACGATCAAATTTCAATCTTGAAATTTTCGCTACTGCAATTTTTTAATCTTCTGACCATCGTACATTTTCAAGTTTCATCGCATAGGGAAAAATTTACTTTCAAATGCAATTTGTTTAAAAACTGCATCTTTATTGACTGGTGTATTATCATCATATCATATATATTATAAAGCAGTAAGCTCTAAAAGTTCCGCTCGAGTGTTTTCAAAAACTATCCGGTGGATTTTTTTCCAAATTGTATCATTCGATAGGAAATATTCCCGGGGTGGTTTATGAGAAAATATACAGGGATAGCTATGATTTTTGATAATAAATTTCGTATTTTACTGTTATTTTGAACGAAAAGGTTGCCAGTGATTATCTTTTGGCGAAAATTATCTTTGATAAATGAATTGAAATGGCTATACCCGTTAGAAAACAATACAAACGTCATGCAAACAAAAGAAGAAAATAATGACTAATATTTAATTTTTAAACAGTGAAAGAAAAAACCGCTTTTATGAGGGAAAATATTATAAACGAAAATATTTAATTTAAACATGAAAGGAATATTCGTAACTAGCCACCCTTGGCGACCAGTTTGGTCTCCGTTAGATGTGTGCTAAGCATTGTACCATGTTACTTTTATCCAAAATTTAATTTACTTATTCAATACTTCGCCAAATCAGAAATTTCTAGTAGAGAAATCAAGAACTCATTCAGAAAATAATCGCCTCTGATAAATGAACAAAAAAAGGGTACTACTTGGTTATCCCGTCGACCAAAAATATATCGCCAAACTACAAGATTTAATGCCAATAATGGTTGATCGTAAATGTCATATTCGCTTGTTTTTAAGCAAGGTACACGTGTTTACGTCATCAAGTGATTTTTATTTCGACGTTTTGATTGTATTTTTGTTAATGTTACACTAATTTATTTGTTCTTCCGTTATTTAAAATAAAAATTATGTCAATTTGTATAATTTGGCGAGTGGTTTTGCGATTTATATAATTTGGCAAAATGGGTCGACGGTATAACTAATCAGCACCTTTTTATGCTAGCCAGGCGCAAGTTATAAATCATCAAACATTGTCTTTTCAATCGTATTTTTTCATATTTCATTAAATTCATCAAAAATATAATAATTTCACTCATTTTATTTAAAATACATAATTTTAATTTGAAATTCATGACTTTCACTTTTCCCCCCCTTTTTTAAGAAATAGAAAATAAAATAATGAATAATACCAAAACCATGACTTTTAATTTCAATATCAAAGCATTGTTTTAATTTACCACGCGAAAAATAAAAAATGTAAAAAATGGTCACCTGGCATATAAAAAGCGAAGCGGTCAGCCCGGAACTATTGATGACTGTCACATGACTTAGGCTATTATTATAGAGATGCTTAAAAATGATTTCAATATGAAATATTTCAATTCATGCAATATTTGGCGCGGTATCGCTTCCGCCAGGTTAAGAAAAATGATTACTACTTCATTATCCCTCTGACCAATTTCGCAAAATTATACAAATTGCCAAATTATTCGCCAAATTAAACACATGGAAGAATGTTGCCACTCTAAACTTTCAAGAAAGAAAAAATAATTAATTTAATTTTAAAAAATCACTAAAGAACAGTGTTACTTTAATGATGACGTTCACTTATGGCGTAAAGCGATACACCAATTATAAAATTTGATTTATTTAGATAATTTCGGACAAAATAATACTAATAATTTACGTATTTACATGCAGAATTATTAAATTAAACCAGAAACAAAGGTATATTTTTAAGATATAGTATTTGTGAATAAGAAGTAAGTATTTTAAATGTAATAATCGCATTTATTAAAAGAACACGCAATAAATATCAATGATAACGGAAAATTGCAAGGAACCTGATGCTATTTATTTAGCCAAAAAAACGTAGACGGATATAACTATAAAATTATGTAAGCATTAGATATCAGTTTAAAGAATAAAAAATTCAAATTTTGC
Source organism: Maratus speciosus (assembly GCA_963932465.1). Lineage (NCBI taxonomy): Eukaryota > Metazoa > Arthropoda > Arachnida > Araneae > Salticidae > Maratus > Maratus speciosus. Next base: position 235,613,716 of record OZ010788.1, read on the forward strand.
AGTAATGTTAAATAACGAAAGAACATGTAAATTAATAAAACAGTAATCAATTTTACAAATAAAATGGCGAATTAAAAAGACTTGATGACGTAACAAACACGTTTAACACATTTAATGTCAAGAGAATTTGACATTTACGATCATTCATTATTGGCATTTAACCTTACAGTTTGACGACAGTTTTTTTGTCGACGTTATAATCAAGGACACAGATGTCATGCACCACGTTGGCGCTATTTTTTTCTGACGCCAATCTCATTTACGCATCGGAGTACGTAACTGGCGCCAAAGTGTCGTTATTTTGATTGCTATGGTAACTCGGAGGTTGTTATTTATTTATTAATAAATTGTTTATTAACTTTTATTTTCTTTTTTAAAATTATACAAATTGTTTTGTTCTATAGCTATTAATTAACCTTTTTTTATTTATTACTATTCCCTTTTTAAAAATATGTATGTAATTGAAATTCGAAGACAAAGTTTTTCGCCAAATTGGCGTCAGAAAAAAATCATGCCAACGTGGTGCATTGCATATATGACATCTGTGCCTAATCAAGTACTACAGAAAAATTCAACTCAAAAATTTGATTATATAAAATCTCAGTACTATTTTTTTAAATTATTTTGATTTTTATCTCACTTCCATTATGTGTCTTACCGGAGAAACTGGCAGAAATAGCTCTAAAAATGGCTCTACTTATGAGTTGTAGGAAATGGTTTATTTAAAATGATATTTGTTTATTTAAAATGTTGTTTGGCACAGATGTCACATTCGCCCCATATTGGCGCGATTTTTTTTTCGACGCCGATTTGGCGAAAACATCAACAGCATAAACAACAACATCCGGTTTACCATATCAAGCAAAATGACGACACTTTGGCGGCGGTTAACTATACATTGCGTATATGACATCGGCGTCAGAAAAAATCGCGCCAATATGGGGCGAATATGACATCTGTGCCTGTTGTTTTTACCCTTTTCGCCAAACAATGCAATTTTGAGCCAAAAAGGTATAAGCGTGACTTCAGACGGGGCGATAATGTTTTTTATTTATTTTTTTAAGTGTATGAGAGAGGGTAAATTTTTATTTTCTAATATAAATTGCATAAATAGCAGTTAATATTATAAAAATGAATTAAAATATTTAAATTTCAACGTAAATGATTGTTACACATACGCATATTGTAAAAAATATTTAATTTCACACATTAAAAAAAACAAAACAAAAACAAAACAACAAAAAAAACATATTGGCGCGATTTTTTTCTGCCGCCAATGTCATATACGCAACGGTACTTAACTGGCGCCAAAGTGTCGTTATTTTGTGTGATATGGTAACCCGGATGTTTTTGTTTATGCTGTTGATGTTTTCGCCGAATTGGCGTCGGAAAAAAATCGCGCCAATATGGGTATGTATATGACATCTGTGCAGAAAATTCATGGCTTCAAAAGTTAGGAAATCGAGTTATTCTTAAGGAGGTTTTTGCAATTATGCGTTATTACTATAAAATAAACTCGACATAAAAAAAAAAAAAAGGCTGAAATAAATTTTCAATTTTCTTTTTCATTCGCCATTTCTTTTTAATTTTTTCTGCATATCTTCTATTCTTTTAGGAAGGTATTTAAAAGATATTGGGCTTATTTTCCGTAATCTGGTCACCCGCCAATTGGAGCATTTTTCTATATTTTTGGAAGATTGATTTATGATTGAAGACTGTGGATGGTGAACCCGATTACAAAATATTAGAGGGATTTTGTAATTAGGTATTATTATATTTATAATTTTTTATTACGGAGCATACGAACAAAATTCAGTATTATACATTTTTCATCTTCTGTTATTGTAATGTCACGAAAAAAGTAATAATTGCAAGTTACTGAAAAACTTTTTATTACCAATGCATGGAAAAATGTTTGTCAATTTATCAGTTAGCCTATATAAGAAAAAAAAATGCAATTCTGATTATGTAAGTAAAGTCACATGACAATATTTAAATTATTTTTTCATAAGATAAACTCTTGAACAATAGACATTTTTTCCTGACTCCATGTATTTATTTTTTTGGGGTTCAGACGAAAAACGTGAGATGTTCGACGATAATATTGATGTTGTTATTATGGTTTTGAGATGTGGATTCGTAGTTGCGGTAATGTGATTGTCTAAATAAATGTTTTGTGTGTTTTTTAAAGAAGTTATGTTTATAGTAAAATAATCATCATTATTTTAACTAAAATGTTAGAAAATAAATAACAATTTGGTAGCAGAGCGTGGTTTTAAAGCGAATTTTATATTTTGAGTGTACAAGTAAGAAGAGTAAATAAATATGAATTGTATGAACTAGGCCTAATACAAGTTAAGAATTTGTTCCATTGAACTAACCGCCAATAGAAAAACTTTAAGAGGTAAGAATTTTATATGCATTTAAAAATAGTTTGGAAGATAAAGTATTTTAATTATGTGTGAATCCAATATGTTTGGAATTCCTAGAATAGAGCCGTTAACAAGTAAAAATTATACATTATGGAGTATGCGAGTTGAAGCTTTGATTAAATCAAAACATTTATTTGATGTTATCGAAAATGATGAACCGTTAAAAAATGAAGGGGATCCCGATAGTTTGAAAGCGCATAAAACATGGTTAGAAAAGAATGATGAAGTTTACGGTATAATTATATTGACGTTGTCCGCAGAACAAATGATGGCTGTTAGAGGGATTAAAAAAGCTAAGGATTTATGGCAATTACTGAAAAAGCGTTATGCGGGAATTGAAAATCAGAGAAGAATTCAGTTAAAAATTAATCTTGCGAGAATAGAGAAAAACGAAAGAGAAACAATAGAAGAATATTTGATAAGAGCTCAAGGGATAGCTAATGAAATATTAGAATTGGGTACAGAAATTGATGAATGCGAATTAATAGGATTTATTATAGAAGGGCTCCCAAAGAAATATAGCGAAGTAACAACTGCGATATCATCAAACCCAAATATAACTTATGAAGTAATGCGAGAAACTTTGTTGATATATGAAAGAAAATATGATAAATTTCGAGAAAACGAGTCTAAAGCATTTAGGGCTAATGAAAAGAAAAAGGTTTTATGTTTTGCTTGCGGAAAGCCAAATCATATAGCGCGGAATTGTTATAGTAAATCGAATATGACACACTCGCGAAATGATAGGGAGTATTCACCTAAGAAAAATTTTCAAAATTATTATAGTAATAAAGTTCAAGATGTAAGAGAATACTCACGCAATAATAAGAATTATAATAAGAATAATAATGTTTCAAACAAGAAGGCAAAAGAATATACATGTTTTACAAATGAACATGCATTGCAGTCAAATGAATTCAATAGAAATGAGTGTAAAGAATCTGAAAATAATAGGGAAATAACCTGGATGTTAGATTCAGCTTGCACTTCGCATATGACGCATAAAGAAGATATTGTTGTAGAAAGAAAACCTGAAGATGTAGAAATTGCAACTGCTGACAGCGAGCGATCAATACAAGCGAAATATCGTGGAAATGTTCATGTTACGGCTTACGATAAGAAAAGTGGCGAAACAAAAATAAAACTTACAGAAGTTCTTTGCGTACCTAATTTAAGAGAAAATTTAATGTCAGTTCCAAGTTTAGTCAGAAAAGGAAAATATGTGATATTTGATAATGAAGGAACAGCCATTTATGAAAAGAATACAGGCGAATTAATAGCTAAAGGAACATTCGAAGATAATACATTTAAAATAAACTTAGCTGTACGAGAAACAGATGAAGACAGAAATGAATCTTGTTTACAGACAAATGAATCAAAGAAAGAATTATGGCATAGAAGACTTGGGCATATAAATTATGTATACTTACAAAGAATGTCGAGAGAAAATCTTGCAAGGGGATTAGAAAAGATGAATGGTGAAGAAACAAAATGTGAAATATGTATTCAAGGGAAATTAACAAGAACACCATTTAATCATGTGATAGAAAGAACAACACGCATTTTAGAAAGATTACATGTTGATTTATGTGGACCAATGAAAGTACACTCATTGGGAGGGAGTAAGTACATGCTATTGGTAGTAGATGAATATAGTAGAAGATATTTTGTAGATTTTTTAAGAAGTAAAGATGAAGCAAAAGAAAGAATTATAAATATAATAGAGAGAAGAGAAAATGAAACCGGCAAGAAAGTAAAAGCGGTTAGATCAGATAATGGTGGTGAATTTACTAATGAAGAGCTCGTGAATTATTACAAAAGGAAGGGCATACAGAATGAAAGAACCACAATTCATAGTCCACAAAGTAACGGGATTGCAGAAAGGGCTAATCGGACTGTTATTAATACTGCAAGAACATTGCTGATAGAAGCAAAACTACTTTTATCCTTTTGGGCCGAAGCAGTATCAACAGCTGCTTATATACATGTTACTCCAACAGCTACGAGAAAGAAAACGCCATTAGAATTATGGTCAAATAATAAACCAACAGTAAAGCATATGAGAGTATTTGGATGTAAAGCTTTTTATCGCAACGATGATATCAATAAAAAGAAATTTGATGTAAGAGCAAAACCAGCAGTGTTTATCGGATATTCAAGAGATCGGCGAGCATACAGATTGTATGATTTAAAAGAAAAGAGAATACGTGAAAGCAGAGATGTAGTATTTATAGAAGAAAAAATGGGATATGAAGATATAGCTAACAAGGAAGAAATGACTGATGAATTTGAATACATCAACATTACCAATAATAAAAATGTAATAGATGTACAAGAAGATAATAATTCCGATGAAAATGAAGAAGAGTTAAATCAGAAAAAGGAAGCAATTGCGTTGTCAGATAATTTGAATGATTCTGCGACAGAAGAATCTGAAGTAAATCATATAATTGATGAAAACAAGGAACAGCAAGAAAAAGAAACTAATGAGAATAAGTTGTTTGAAGAACCTAGAAGATCATCACGAATTAGGAAACCCAATCCAAAGTATTTAGCGAATCTAGTGCACGAGGAAGTTCCAAAGAATTACAAAGATGTATTAAATTCTAGAGATAAGGATAAATGGATAGAAGCAATCAAAAAGGAATTACACTCATTAGAAGAACACAAAACGTGGAAAATCGTTGACAAACCAAAAGATGTGAAGGCACTGAGAAGCAAATGGATTTTTACTGTAAAAGAAGACGGTGAAGACGTAAAATATAAAGCAAGATTAGTAGCCGACGGATCAAGACTTAAATTTGGAACAAATTATCAAGAATCGTATAGTCCTGTAATGAAAACTGAATCATTTAGAACTTTATTGGCAGTCGCAGCGATGAAAGGTTACAAAACTAGATTTTTCGACGTAGAAACAGCATATCTGAATGCAGATCTAGAAACTGCAATTTATATGAATCCGCCTGAAGGTCTACAAATTGAAAAAGGGAAAATATTATTGGTAACAGGAAATTTATATGGGTTGCCAGAAGCAGGAAGATGCTGGTATGAAAAATTAGTTAATATATTTGATAAAATTGGGTTACAGCCCTGCAAAGCAGATCCATGTGTGTTTTTTAATAAAAATGATAATACATTTATTGCAGTTGGAATATATGTCGATGATGGAATAATCGTTAGTGAATCCGAAGAATTAATAAATAAATTGATACAAAAATTGAATAAAGAAGCAAAAATTAAAGAGCTGAAGAAAAACATTAAATTCCTTGGTATTGATATTGAAGAAAATAATGGAGAATTTTTGCTAGGGCAAGCTAAGTATGCAGAAAAAATCTTAGAAAGATTTGATATGGAAAATTGTAAAAGTGTGAAAACCCCTGGTGTTTCTGGAATAAAATTAGATGAATATGAAAATGAAAATAAAATTGATGAAACACTATATCTAGAAATGCTTGGAAGTATAGGATATCTAGTAAGAGGAACAAGGCCAGATTTAGCTTTCACTTTAAGTAATTTGTCTCAATATGCAAAAGATCCTAGAGAAATTCATTTACAGGCAGTGAAGAGAGTTTTGCGGTACATTCAAGGCACTAAAAACTACAAACTTCGAATTAAAAATAAAAAGGGCCAATTATCACTTTGTTCTGATGCTAGCTGGTGTACTACACGGGATTCAAAATCATTTGGTGGATATATCGTAAAGATAGGAGAATCACTGATTGAATGGAAAAGTAATAAACAGAAACTGGTTGCACTTTCTACAATGGAATCTGAACTTTTAAGTTTATGTGATGCTGTTTGTGAAGGAAAATGGTTAATGGGTCTCTTGGAAGAGTTAAGCCAGGAAGAAATGGTGAAGCGTCCAATAGAAATCAGTACTGATAGTCAATCTGTAATTGATTGGATTAAAAACCCAAGAGTGAATAATCGCAACAAACATATAGGTAGAAAATATCATTTTGTAAAAGATGAAAGAGCGAAAGGAGAAATTGAAACAAAATATGTAAATTCGTCTGAACTGGAAGCAGATATAATGACCAAGAATTTGAGTTATGATGTCATGAAAAAACATATTACAAGTCTCGGAATTACTGAGGATTATTGACATGCGAAAGGAGGGATTTGTAAGTAAAGTCACATGACAATATTTAAATTATTTTTTCATAAGATAAACTCTTGAACAATAGACATTTTTTCCTGACTCCATGTATTTATTTTTTTGGGGTTCAGACGAAAAACGTGAGATGTTCGACGATAATATTGATGTTGTTATTATGGTTTTGAGATGTGGATTCGTAGTTGCGGTAATGTGATTGTCTAAATAAATGTTTTGTGTGTTTTTTAAAGAAGTTATGTTTATAGTAAAATAATTATCATTATTTTAACTAAAATGTTAGAAAATAAATAACAGATTAAACAAAATTTAGATCATTATAAAGCAATTTCGTCGGACAGACTGTCCTATAAATTAATCTTAGTGACAAATAAACGATTATTTTCAATATCGGGATTACTTAGGCAACATATTGAAGAATAATTTAATCTTAAATATAAAGGACACAGTAAGTCTCTTTATCTCTCTGTGTTTTTATGCTCATTAGAAAAATGCAAAGAAAATCTTCGGTTCAAATATTCACGAAAAGGATTTTTACTAAACACTTTGCATAACTAACGCTTTATCATTGTCAGTTGTATTTAAGATATGGGCTTTTGTTGGCAAAAGATCTATAATTTTGTCAATAGCAATTTGACATAATGTAATGAAAAGTAGTTTGGTGCGTAATTAACTTTGTTTTTTAACTAAATGTGTTAAATTTGTAACTCTATCGTTGTAAACACTTCTAATGTTCGCGTTAACCTTGGCTTAATACGATTACGGAAGATTTTATTAGATGCAAACTAAATGTTTATTTTTCTATCAGTATCAGTCATCAAGGATTTTTCCAGGTTAATGGTTACATGATTGCAACTGGTCTATAAAATGAAAAGGCAAGGAAAATTATGTTCTTTTATTTTTATTCAAACAATTCAGATTTAAAAATCTACGTTTTTTATTCTTCATTTTTCTTTTGACTATGATGGTTAATAATTTCTTACACTTTTGACTGTATTTTTGCCTTCTGGAATCTGAAGATGGAAAACTGTAATAGACCTGCCAGAAGAAGATGCATATTTTGAAATATAACATAATACAGTGTGAAGTTTTATTCAAGCTACACACAACACATTTCGTCAAGCTGAGAAGTCCGGAGTCCAAGAACTAACAAACGAATATGAATCACCCGAAAATTATTTTAGTTTACTGGTCATTCTCTGCAATCATTGTAATGTTCAATAATTTAGTACTGTGGTGACTAAAGATATTTCAACTCCTGTTGCCATAACTGCCTCATTCCCCTACCAGACTCCACTATAACTGATAAACTAAAAGAGTTCTTCTGAATAGCCCAAATTTTGTCCAACGCATAAGATAGTACAACAGGACATTCCAGGTGTAGGTCCATGTTGCTTTAAAATATAAGGTCAAATTAGATCAAATTCATTATTTCGTGTGATTTAAGGTTCGTGTGCAAAAAACGACCAGCGCAGCGGGCATAGTCTGCTAGTATAATTATAAAGCAGTAAGCTCAAAAAGTTCCGCTCGAGTGTTTTCAAAAACTACCTGGTGGATTTTTTTCAAAATTGTATCATTCGATAGGAAATATTCCCGGGGTGGTTTATGAGAAAATATATAGGGATAGCTATGATTTTTCAATTCCTACTATTAGCTCACACTCTCCCTATATTTATTTATATATTTATCTTGTTCAAATTTTCAATCGTTAATAAAATACTCATTATTCATCCTATCAAGTTGAAATAAATTTTTTTAAACTTGTACTGGATGAGAATTGATGTTAATACAGTTTTTTCAAATATTAATTAATTAATTAAATTTTAATTAATTAATTTTAGTTTTGCATGGGAAACAAAATGGCGGCCATTGGTTATTGAAGTCCAATGAAAGTATTTTCAATAAGGGGTTACCATAGGGGGACCCTGTTCTGTCGCCAAATACCGCCAAGTTTGTCGCCAACTTGGCGATATATTGCCAAATTTGGCGGCCAAAATGAGTCGCCACAACTGACGCCAACTTGGCGATATCTGTAATATTTCGCCAAATTCCCATAGAGTTCCATTGTAAACCTACTTGCTTATAGAAAATCAACAAATTGAGATATTTTAATGCAACAAAAACTAATATTAGCTTTATTATACAGGGTGTCCGGTCTCAACGGTGTCCAATGGCTAATTCCTAAACCGTTAATCATAGACATATAGTTCCAATTAGAAAAATGTTTTAAATGAGGTAAAGAAGTATTTTTAAAGCGATTTAGGTCAAGAAAAACATTTATTTAAAAATTACAAAATTTAAATTTTTATACGGTCCACCGCTCCTATAAGTGATATTTAGTAAACTTTTCCTATTTCTCTAACAAGTACGGCAAAAAAAGTCCCATTCACCTAACACTAAAATTGACCGAGTTATGACATTTCCAATTTTATGACTTAAACCACTTTTCTGTAACCGAAAACAGATGAGTTGGACCAAGCTTTCAGGGGTCGTACACGAAGTGCTTAAAGTATTATAAAGGGCGTCCACTCCAAACGATATTCAATGGCTAATTCCTAAACCATTAGTCAAAGACATATAGTTCCAATTACAAAAAGGTTTTAAATAATGTAAAGAAGTATTTTAAAGCGATTTAACTGAAGATGCTACCACCCTATAAATATTACGGTAGTGTTAATTTTTAATAATTAACTTTCAGATTGGTTAAAATAATTGAAGAAGTGAGTTTCAAAACTCGCCTTATCGAGAAAATCAAATTTTGGGAAATCTCATAACACCTTTAAATGCGCCCATTGGTATTCATTGAAAATTTGGAGGCTGTAGTGTTTGATTGGTACAGTTATACCAATAGAATAGATTGAGAGAAACACGATTTTTTAAATTTCGGATAAGGCGAGTTTCGAAACTGATGTCCTCAATTGAAATTTGACATTTTTTTTTTTTTTTTTTGGTAAGGAAATGAGTGTGTTTCTTTTGATGATTTTATTTTAAAAAGTTGTATTACTTTTATAAGCTTTTAACTTACGACGTTATGTATGTCTTCCTAATTCAAAATTTGTATTCCAATTTTAACTCACTTCCAAATATCCGATCAAGATTAAATTTTGCATAATTATGTAAATCCAATGACAATGTAATATTAATATGATTTTAGGTACGTACCATTTATATTTATTTTACAGGATCACTCCAAAAATTTTGTATACATTATTGCGTACAAACAAAAATTTTAAAATCAAAATCAGTAACATTTATGTAAGGCATAGAGATTCATAATGTAATTTTTCCAAATGAAAGTGCGTTGTGTTTATATTTTTTATACAGTGCCGCACAAAAGAAGTCAGATACATTACGATGTATGAGCAGGAATTGTTTATTATACATTTTGATGATATTATGCTTTTTTCAAATTCAACTTTTTAGTTCTTTATAAAAACTTGTTTGAAAAAAATATTTTAGAGACCAAAATCAAACCAGTACTTTTGGAAATAATATTATTGGATATGGAGGTCGTATTAAGTGACCTCCCAGGTTGTCAGATTTGAATCGTTTAGATTTTTATCTTTAGGGTTTTCTGAAAAATAAGGTATATGAAAGAGAACCCACTAGTCGAGCAGATTTGTGGAATCATATTGCTATGGCTTGCAGACCTGTAACACCTACAATGTTGAAAAAAGTAGAAGAAGAATTTATTTCACATGTGCATTTCTGCATTGTAGCCGAAGGGACGTCACTTCGAGCATGTTTTAAGATAACCTTAATTTTTATTAATTAAGTTTTAGATTAGGTAATCTAACTATGTATCATTTTCTAAAGAGTTGTGACTGTTGCTTTTATAATCATTTAACAAAATTTCTGTTATTTTTTTTTTACTTATATTTTTAGTACAAGTTGTATATTTTGTTTTAATATGTCAGAATGAACAAAGTTCTCAAAATATATTTGTAATGTTAATTTACTCTCAATGTTTAAAGTTAAATTTATATCTGATGATTATTTTTATTTCTAGTAAATTTGTGACTGACCCCTATTTTGCAGCAAAAAAGATACTCCAACTTTAAACATCTATTACTCGGTCAGTTTTAATCGCAGAGGAATGGGCCTTTTTTTGTCTTACTTGTCAGTGCAATAGGATACTTTTACTAAATATCACTTATAGGACCTGGGGACCGTATAAAAATTTAAATTTCGTAATTTTTTAATAAATGTTTTTCTTGACCGAAATCGCTTTAAAAATACTTCTTTACCTCATTTAAAACATTTTTGCAATTGGAACTATATGTCTATGACTAACGGTTTAGGAATTAGCTATTGGACACCGTTGACACCGGACACCCTGTATTAAATTTTTCTTTGATAGCCTAAGTAGGAATTGACTTTAAAAACAAAATTTTTATATTACTTGTTGATAATAAATTTCGTATTTTACTGCTATTTTGAACGAAAAGGTTGCCTTTTATCTTCTTATTATCTTTTATATTCTCTTTTTGATTATCTTTTGGCGAAAGGTTTGTTGATTAAAGAATTAAGATGGATATATCTGTTAGAAAATAATACAAACACCTCGCGAATAAATGAAAAAAATACTGATATTTAATTTAAAAAACAACAACAAAAAAGTTTTAATAAGAAATAATATTATAAAACGAAAATATTTAATTTAAACATGGAATAAATATTTGTAATGCTTAAAGTATAAATTATTGTGAAATTTTACAACTGGTACAATATTTGGCGAATTATCGCTTGCGATAGGTTAAATGAAATTAATCTGAAAATTTGATTTGACAATTTTGAATGGCACTTTTTTTTCTTTTTAGCTCTTTTATGGCTTGCGGCAGGTTAATAAAAACGTGTCTGAAAACTTGATGGAATAAAATCTAGGTTACATTCTTTAGCCTTTTTTTTTTTTTTTTTTGTCAATTTAGTTATTATTTTTATATAATTCTCCCATCATATGATTTACAGGAAAAACGAGAAGTATTTGTAAAAATGGCCGTATTAGTGAGTTACATGCTAATTATTCTTCGTCGCCAAACAATGCAATTTTAAGCCAAATAAGACAAAAGTGTGAAATAAGCCGAGAGAAGAGCATTTCGGAGTACATTTTTATATTCAAGCGCAAATTAAATAAAGACCAGTTAAAATTATAATTATGAAGTCAATCATTTAAATTTTAGTGTAAATGTCTTCCATATACACACATTTCTAAAATAATTTACTTTCAAAGATTTAAAATACTTTTTACCATACTATGGAATACCATTACTATGGAAACATGCGTTTTGTTTTCCTCAAGAATGTGATTTTTATATCCTAGAACTCAAATCATTACTTATTAATTGAATATTGTGTATTATGTTATTTTTTTAACATGCCGAACATATTGTCGATTTCACTTATAGGAATATTCACTGCTTTAAAAGTTAGGATATAAGAATATTAATAAGAAGATTTCTGCAATTATACGGTATTACTATAAAAAAATAAATAAATAAACATTTTGTAATAAATATTGCTTGCTAATTTGTCATTGCTTTTTAGCTTTTTCTGCATAACTTTCTTTTGCTTAATCATTGTTTAAAAAATGTTTTATTGAACATATTGGACTAATCTTACGGAATCGTGTCACCCGCTAATTAGCATATTTAATGGCGTATCAAAATTCAAAAGATTAGACAGATTTTGAAATTAGCGATTACTAAATGGTGGCAAATGGAATAATGCCCGTGGACTTAATCATTTCAGCCTAGATAGGATTAAATTACCTGGAATTTCGATCAGTATAAAGCGAATTGTCCTGACGCTAACTCTAGCAGCTAAACACAGCAACAAATTAAGAGTTATTTTCATAATTTGGGTTATTTACACAACAGACGGAAGATTAATTTACTCTTAAATATAAAGAAAATAGCAGGCTTTTTCATTTGTCCGTGTTATTATGCTCTTTAGAAAAATGCAAAATAAATCTTCGGTTCAGGTATTCACCAAAATGCATATTGCTAAAATTTTTGTATACTAACTTTATTTATCATTGTCAGATCTTAATCCTGGTACACGTGCAACAATATTGTTGCATCAGTTTTAATGTTTGACGTGAACCCTCCCAATGACGCCGATTACGGATGATTATAAAAATTTTATTGGATGCATGAGGTTTATTTTTCTACAAGATTAAGTCATGGAGTTTTTTTCCCGGGTTAACGGTTACATGATTTCAGCTGGTCTTCAAAATGAAAAGACAGTGAAAATGACGTCATTTTAGATTTATTCAGGTAATTCATCTTTAAAAACACACATTTTTATATTTCACTGTTCTTTTAAATATGAAAGTTAAACAATCTTCTTTGTCTGCAAATAATTTATGACATTTTCGACAGTATTTACTGTGCTAGAATCCAAAGAGGGAAAACAGTAGTAGCACAAGAGGATGTTTATTAAGAAATATAACTAACATCCAGTGAGATTGTATTTAAGCTACCAGAATCACATATTGCGTGAGCTGAGAAGCCAGGAGATCAAGGACAAACAAATGAAAATAAACCACCCGAGCATTATTCAAGTTCAATGGTAAATCTCTGCAATCATTGTAATGCATTTCTAATTTAATATTGTCAGATATGAAAACATTTTAATTCCTATTGTCATAACGGCCTCATTTCCCTACCAAAAGTGCACAGTGAATAATCAACTAAAAGAACTGCTTCTTAACCCCTTAACGCTCGAATTAAATTACTGTTGAAAAATTCAAATTGCTTATTGGCACCACTTTTATGACAAAGAAATATTCACCTTATTTAATGACAAGAAAAACGATACTAAAATATAGCCAATTTCGCTATTTTATAAAACTGGTGGGAATCAAACAATTTGAGTAAAAGACACAGCCCGTGAATATGACGGGAGCGAGAATTAAGGGGTTAATAGCTAAATTTTGTCCAACGCATAAGGTATAATAATATCGCAATGGCGTTCGCATCTTTTCAGCAACGCGGAAGGACATTCAAGCTAAAGGTCCATTTAAAAAAAAAATACAAGTTCGAATTCACCATTTCGCTTAATTCAAGGTTTATTTGGAAATACTGACCAGCGCAGCGGGCATAGCCTGCTAGTATTTTCTAAAATAATTTTTAAGCATGATTTTTTTAAAAGTTTATCTTAGCACGTGCCGGTTTCAATACATAATAATAATAAACATTTTGCACATAAAGCAACAAACATTTTTCAGCATTTGATTCCGACTGTTTTTGCATAACGAAATTAATACTTCCTTTATAAACAAATAAAAGAATAATATTAAAAAACCCGCCAATCTAACATATTTGTGAAATACAAATTAACGAAATTAATACTTCTTTTATAAACAAATAAAAGAATAATATTGTAAAAACACAAATCTAACATGTTTATAATCGTACAATTTAAATTATTAGATCACCAAATAGGATTTTTTTTTTCAAATGTAATTTGTTTGCAAAGTTGATCTCAGTTTTTTGATTGTCTATGGTTTTAAAAACAATTTTAAAGCATTAAATATTTTTTAATTTATCTATATCGCGCGGAGCTCGATTACGAAAGATTAATCCGTTTGCCCTTAAAACAAAATAAAGAGTTCATTTTCTTACGGCTAATATCCATTAAACAAAAAATTCCCTATGAATAAATAAATAAAATAATATAAATAAAACACAAATTTAACAGACATGTATAAGCTCTGAAATTATCAGAATATAAAAGGATGTCATAAGTAGCAAAATCTTGATCAAATAACTCTTAGCATGCGGCTAATAAGGAAATATCGCTTTTGATAAATTTAAAAAATTTATTTAATTGTATAATTCGTATTTTCCATATGAAAAATGCTTTTTTCATGTAAGTGGGCAATCTAAAAAATTTATTGCATATACAAAAATTATTAGTTTTCAATAAAAAAAAAAAAATGTTTTACCCTCTATTCTTTAACCCGGGAAGCCCGGGTACGATCCCCTAGTATATATAAAAGCCGTTCTCTGTACGTATATCCTTTATACAAATCTTCAATTTTTGACCGATTTGCACGAAACTTGCTGTATATACGTTTTAGAACGTGGAAAAGATCACTGTTTACTTTAAAAAAATCATCAGACCAATATTTATCCCTTTTTTCTACGATCTTTCATAATTTAACATTATAGAAATATCTCTTTTTAAATATTAAAATTCAAGTTTCTTTCCTGTTGCCACACATCTAAAAAACTGCTCAATAATTAAAAAAATTTTTGATAACTCGAGTACTTTGTTTTATGTCAATAAAAATTCGGATTGTCTCACTATATTTTTGACGTCATTCAAAGGAATTAATTGACGTCATTCAAAGGAGAAAATGGACATTTTTCATATATTTATGTAAAAACTTTAACTAAGCATGTTTTAAAATGACCTTAGTAGTACTTTAGTTGAATGTTAAAAAATCTATTTTAATGAAGTCGTTTCAATATCAAGAAATCAATTAAGGAAAAAGATAATAATAAAAAATCGTTTGCTAGATATGACGTCAATTTCGTCAATATAATTTCAAACTGGTTCTAAAAACTGGATGCTACAATTTATTTCCTATTTCTTTGTAATGCTGTATCTTTAATTATATCATTTAGATAAATGTTTTTGTACCTGAAATGCAGTGATAACATTCTACGATTTATATCGAATACGGTTACATAAAATACGATTTTTCTACGATTTATATTAAATAGAAATTATAGCTACTATTTTTTAGGGTAAGCTTTTTTCTTTTTTAAACAAAATTTCATGACTGACAGACTTTTCTGTTAGACGTTGAAATAATGGGATGCATGATGTTTAGAGATCAAATTGCAGTAAAAGCGTAATTTATGGTACGGTTAGGTTGTTGCCACCAACAATATGGTGCTAGGCGTTACTCATAGATATGTCTTTTCTTCATGATATTGCATTAATAGCAAACGGATATATCTTTCTTAATTTGGTTATAGGTATATTTAGAAATATCTCCATGATTGAAAATTAATTTAAAATGGATAAATAGTCCGTAAATTGAGATAAGCTTTTCAAACAAATATTACTGAAAGCACTTTTTGTATTCTATTAGATGTTGGAATAATCAAATCTGCGATGTTTAAAGGTCAAATTGCAGTAAAAGTTAAATTTATGGTTGGGTTAGGTTGTTGCCACCAACAATATGATGCTACAGTTACCCATAGTTCATCAATGTCTTTACTTTATAATATTGCATTAAGAGTAAACAGGTATATCTTTCGTAATTGGGCTGCATGTAGAGATGAGATTTCCACGTTTTTGCACCCGGTATATTCTTGGAGAAAATGTTCTGTCAAATCGCGAGAGTGTTCCGATTAAATTAAATATCATTTTTTCTAACAAAATACTGGTGTGAAAAAATGCGGAAATCTTATTCCTGGCTGCATGCAAATTAAAAAATATCCATGATTGAAAATTACTTTAAAACCCATTCACATGAAAAAATTGAGATACAATTTTCAAATAAATTTCATTTGACAGAATCTTTTTCTATTCGACAATGTGAAAAACGAAATTGTATGATGAACATAAGTTGAAAAAAATTTCAGTAAAGGCAAAATTTATGGATTAGGTCATTGCCATCATCAGTATAATGTCACAATTGGCATTGTGTTTGTAGTTTTTTTTTTTTTTTTTTTTTTTGCATAGTCTGAAGATGACTTAATGAAATAGTCGAAACATGTAAATTTTTAATATTTTTAATGTTTTTCTTTTATTGAAATGACGCTTTTTAAGCAAATAATTGTACTTTAATGTATGTTATGACATTTGTTTGGAATATATATTATTATGGTAGGGTAATTCCGGGATTTATGCCGCACATTTTTTTGAATGTGTGTATAAAGTCCCATGGTGGACATAAAATAAAAAAAAACATGCCGTGCTATTTAATGTTAAATATACAACGCGTTCACTGCGACAAAAAAATTAAAAAAAATTATTACTATTTTTTAACAATTTTTTTTCTAAAACATTACACTGCGGCGCGTCACCCGTACATTCAGGCTGAGGCGCCGCACTTGTGCGGTAGTTATGTCGCGCTTGTAATAAGAACATATAAGAAGCTATAAATAAAAATATTAAAAAAAACATTTATATCTGGACTATAATTAACGATGTAATAACAAAATGAAACTAAATGAGTACATTGAAATGTATTAGTAGATTTAAACTAATAAGTGTTGCCTACTTTCACTATTAAAATTATCGACTTATTTTTTTACATTAAATTTTAATTGTTATTTCAGCAACAACGTAACATCAATGAATTAGAAAGGGAAAAGAAAAAAAAAGTAAAATTGTGTTTACATAATTTATTTGTTAACCCTTTCGGGACCGGTGACTTTTACACAAATTTTATTTGGTTGGTACCACTCGTTTAAAAGAAGTTACCTTTAATTAAATAATCATGAAAATGCTCTAATTAAACAAAGCAAATATTACTTTTCTTTTTTACTGGTGAAGGAAACAAATTTTGTAAGCTCTTTATGAAGGTGCTTATATGCACCTATGGTCCCGAATGGTTAAGAGATCGACTTCAATCTACAGAAAAAGTGTCGAAAAAGTACAGTCTTTATGTAACTACATTTAAACACATGATGCAACGGAGACAATTCCACTTCCTCTTTTTTGGAGTAGTTTGCAAAGAACGTCTGCGTTACGCGTAATCCAATTTTTCATTATTATTATCTTGACTTGCATTTTTCTTGCCCTTCTTACTTTTTATTTTCCCTTTTTTCTCCTTTGGTTTTAGTAAACTTGATAACATGTCTAACATGGTTAGTCTGTGCAAAAGAAAAGGAAAAGTTAGTAACACTTAATCATCCCGTACAAAAGAAACTGCGGCATGTATCCCATTTTGCATGGTGCAGACGTCGGCCATCATAGTTACCTGCCATCGCTAAGGGGAATGGCGTAATCATACACAGAGTACTCTATACAACCGCTACACTTAGTTGTGACTGCGAAATCATGCATGCATTTAGTAATTAGTGTATAAAAAGTATTTAATCATGATGTGTTTAAAAGTCTGGACAGTGAAATCATGCACTTACGTCAAATTAAGGATTGTAATTCTACAAATAAACATCGAAATGGGATTCACGCTATTCACTGGTTAAAATAATCTCATTGCGCACCTATACGCACCTATACTGTGCGTTTGACGACCATCTATTGATAATTAGAAGAAATACGAGGGGTGCGGCATCTATCCCGTATGCGGCGACTCTCCCGGAGTTACCCTATAGTTAATAGTAGACGCAATTAAGACTATTTTACTTATATTTCTTATTCGTCTTTTTAACGATTCGTGGACGGGAATGCACCAATCTCAGTTATTGTCATTGCCGTATTATTTCATTTTAATGTATTTTATACGGGAGGACCTTTATTAGACACGAGCGAAGCCGGGTAGATCTGCTAGTTATTACTATAAAAAAAGAAATAGAAGAAAATATTTAATATATATACATATAATTTTACGCATTATATTTTGGCGGAGAATAAGGGCCGAAGTGAAAATTTCAGAAGAGAGGAGATTTATATGATAAGATTATTTACTGTAACTACAAATTAGCGATTTCATTACAAAGATACGGAAGAAAAAATTCCAAATAATTTTAATAAATTTGTTGCTTTTTAAATTTAACACATTTTTTAATTTTTGCATTATTTTTTAAATTTTCTATTAATTTATAATTTTATTTAATTATAAATTTATTTAATTTGTAATTATTCAAATAAATTAATAATATAAAATGTAATTACTTTTTCACCCTTTTAAATGATTTTAAATTTAATAATTCTTATAATTATGAAATTCTGTAAGCTCTAATGATTTTGTGCTTGGAGAGAAGGAAATGAAATTGTCAGAAGTTTGGAAATCGTAGCAGATGTAATAAAATACTATAAAAATAAATAAATAAATAGGAGAGATAATTAAAAAAGAAACACGTATAGATTTTAAACGTTGCGTGAATTTGTGGAAGTAGAAATTTAAGTGCGAGGTAAATTTAGTTGAAATCTTTAGAAAAAGTAGAAATATGTGATATGCAAAATTTTTAAACTTAAAAAACCCCCTGCTCTGTTTGTTATTTTGCTGGATTAACAAATAATAATCCGTCGTCTAAATTTCCCTTGAAATTTTAATTTCACTTGCCCATTTCTCAGCATATATAATTTAAAATCATGAAACATTTATATTTAATTTTTCTTTAAATATTTGTTGAAACAATAATCAAGCATCTAAATTCCCCCTTGAAATTTCCGTAAAAAATTTTCTAGCCTCCCCACTTGCACACAACAAAGTTCAGTTTGTGAGTAGTACATCATAAAGTTTTTTTTTCTTTTTTGTAATGCACATATCTTTATACACAACATTTGAATGGCTATTCTGAATATGTTAATATGTTCTTTTTTGAAAATGATCCTCAAATTGCTTTTTTTGTTTGAAGAAGAAGAAGAAGAAAAGAAAAAGAAAAAAAATAAATTAATTGTATTTTTTTTTTTTTTTGCTTGTATGATGTTATTTAAAGAAAAATAACCTAATACTTACAAAATTCGAATATGTTGTTCAAATATAACACAATATTTATCCATTTAAAAATGGGCATCTTCTAAAAACCCCTACCCTTTTTTTTTACTGACAAAAGTTCAGTTATATTATTGCCTGTAAAGCTGCTATATTTCTTGAATACTCGAATTACTTTAATGATGGTGAGCGATTCCTTTGTTTAGTGTCTTCCTTTCATTAGAATCTATTTCGACTTTGAAACGAAATGCTTGCATTACAATATACACTGTAAAAAAAAATCTGTAGGTCTACAGATGTAAAGTTACATGCTTACTAAACTTTCAACTGTAACTGTACGAAAAAAGCTGCAAATCTACAAAACTAGTTTTTGTAAAGCTACAAAAATCTGTAACTTTACAAATGAATCTGCTAAAATTTCAGTAATCTTACTAAACTTTTATTTGTAAACCTGGCTGCAGTTACATGAAAAGTTCTCGGAATCCCAGTTTCCAAAAAAATTCTTAGTAACCTTACAGATTTTTTGATTTTCGGCGCAAAAGTGTGTCTGTTACATGAAATTTTGTTGTTGCCGTTACATGAAAAGTTCTAGGAATCCCAATTTCCTAGAAAAACTTTAGTAACTTCACAGATTTTTTTTTACAGTGTACTAAAAATAACTTTGTTTACGGAACTTAAATTACAACTCTCAATGTAGTTAAAAAAAAAAAAAAAAAAAAAAACTTAACAGCTCCAATCAATCTGAAATAACGAAATAAAACTCACTATTATAAAAATGGTCATTTTCAAAGATTAAAATGAGAGTTTTTTTTAAGTTGTTTACTTAAAAAGTAAAAACGGAACCATTATATAAGATCACTCGTGTGTCGGCTATCCGTCTGTCAGAGCCATTTTCCTCGAAAACTACTGAATGTGGAACTTTTGAAATTACCAGAGTTATAAAGGCTATTGACTCGCATATTTACAGATTTTTCACTTTTCACAAGTATTTTTAGGAAAAATTTAGGAGGGCTAATTAAGTTACTTGTTAGGAAAAAAAAAACAACTACATAATTGTGTGAAGATATTATTCGAAGTATCTCATTCAAGGATTGCTGATAATGATTTTCGAAAAGAATTGTCAGTACTTAGCTATGATATTAATTGGAAACCTATCTAGAAAATAGCGTCACATTGATACGATCATTGCTATTGTTAAAGAGATCTTTCATGGATAAGCTTCGTTATTTTATTTTTTTCTGTTTGTTTATATCAGTAAGCAGCATTGTAACTTTGCGACATGCTTTCGAAGCGCGCTTGGTACAATGCCATGTTTAAACTTTGTACAAGGTTGTATTTTGTAGTACGGAATATCTTCTGTGCGAGTAAAACTCGCTCTTGACCGAATGTTGTTTTTTTAATATTTACTACTAATAATTAAAAAGCTACTCAGAATACTCTGAAATTAAGTGTATTTATTTTAAGCGTGCATTACGACAAACGTGCTACAACGTTGTTGAGTACAAGCATATATTGAGTTGAATTGTAGTCTGCTGACTACAATTAATAATTACAGGCTAAAGGAAAAACACTATGTGAATATATCACAGTTTTTCTATAATCTTTAAATTGTATATTATATTCTATTTAATATTATATAATATTTACGATCATTGCTATTGTTAAAGAGATCGTTCATGGATAAGCTTCGTTATTTAATTTAAATTTTTTTTCTGATTTTTTATATCAGATCGAATGAAGGTACCATTTTGACTTTGATATGTTTATGTTGAGTATAAGGATTTATAAAATAATAAAACAAGCTTGGGACTTCACTCATAACTCAACTTTTGCAAATTAAATCAAATTTCTTATATTATATTTTTATATATTTATAAATACAAAATTCTGTTTCTGTAATATCAAAAAATAAATAATATTTTTTATAATATCAGTGAATAAATGATACTTCTGTAGTGTCAACATATGAATTATTTTAGAATAACTTAATAGCACATTAAATAATTTAATATGCGCTATTTAGGATTTACTTAGCATTTTTTAATGTCATTGTTTGTTGTCTCGTGTGACGACAGGTTTCTCTCCTTTCCCACGCTGTCGCGTCCAAAAATTCGGTTCAAAACGCGAATTTTGACAGTATTTTCTAAAAGATCTTCTGATTTTACCAAAAAATTGAAAAAGATCCAAAAAATTGAAAAGTTGTTCTTAATAAGAACAACTGCCAATTTCATATGTTTCCGAACGAAAATGAATTCAGAAAGGGATTTGAGAACAGCCGTATTATTTCAATTTAAAAAAATAAGCATAATTTACCGAGATTCCTTCGGAGACGTTATTTTCAGAAATTGGCCTTGAAAAAAGCCGTTTTTGTTAATTTCATATGACAAAATGAATAAATCATAAGTAAAAAGAATTTGTTAACAAAAAAAACTTACACTACAAGAAACAGAAAATTAAAACAAAGAAGTGTTTTTCGCCAAACGCGATTCCCGCCAAGAAACATGAAATTCATTACGAAGGCTCTGACCAATCAGATTACGAGATACAGTTTAGGTGGCAATTCGTGGTTGGGAAAAAAATATTCTTTAGAAATAGTGGAAGCGACTAAACTCAACTGTGAGAGCCAATCATGGAGCTCTAAACATAGATTTCCGTAGCGCGTAATGGTCAATGCGATTGCGATCGCAGCGCCGTTAGTGACAATGGGGAAGAAACTTCCCGTCCTTGTAATATTTTTGTTATTGAGCGTCTACCTTATGGTGATCTTTCTTTTTTTAATGTTGCATATTTCAAAGACTTTTAAGATACATAGACCGGCAATTCCCATTCAAAAGCATGCCAAATCATGGCAGCCATCTGAAGTAAATTGAAACACCTGATCCGCGAGGTTTGTACGTCAGCTGTGGTTATTTACCATTAAGTACTATGGCTACCATTAAGCGGGCTCTCATGTCAAGCACACAAGTCGTATGTTTGTTATTCAATAAATAAATAAATAAATGAGCTTAAAAATTAATTTTTATCAATATATATGAAGTTTATGGCATATTTTTTTACATGAAGCTATTTTTCATATCTAAATATGCGTTATAAATATTGAATTTTCAGAAATAAAGTTAACCAAGGCAATTTTGTTTAATAATTTTATGGATGGTATGTTTGAAAAAGAGTATTTAATTTTAACATACCTTATAAACCTAAATAAAGGCGAAATTTATATGGAAACAGATTGTTAAAGATAATAATTCTACCTTTTTTACTTTCTTCTATCTTTACAAGAAGAAAGTATTGGATTCGTAAAAATTTTCGACTCCCGGTTTTCGACGGATTTACACGTTTTAGAGGTCAGAGATTCTGAAAAACATGTTTTTACAAAATGTCTGTCTGTGAGTCTGTCTGAATGTGACACAAATTTTGTGGGCGCTCTACCTCAAGAACTAATGCACGGAATTTAATAAAAATTTATATTCAAGTAGTCCCTAGTATCAATTGGTGCTGATTAGTTTTTGGTGTAAATCACTCAACAGGTGGCGCTGCTATGCTGCATTTTTCGCGATTTCTGCAATAGCTCTATCTCAAGAACTAATGTACGGATTTTCATCAAACTTCACATTCAGTTATTCTTTGATATTAATTGGTGCTGGTAACGTTTTGGTGTAAATTGCCCAACATATGGCGCTGCTATGCTGCATTTTGCAGCATTTACCTGATTTTCGTAATTGCTCAATCTCCAGAACTAATGCACGGATTTTCATCAAACTCCAGATTCTGTTAGCCCTTGACATGAATTGACGTTTTCCACCTTTTGGTGTAAATCATTCAACGGATGGCGCTGCTATGCTGCATTTTTTGTGATATCCTCAATAGCTCTATCTCAAGAAGTAATGCTTGGATTTTCAACAAACTTCAGATTCCGGTATACCTTGATATAAATTAATGCTGTTTGTGTTTTGGTGCAAATCGCTCAACAGGTGGCGCTGCTATGCTGCATTTTTCAGAATTTCCCCTATAGCCCTATCTCAATAACTAATGCGCGAATTTTCATCAAACTTCAAATTCAGATATACTTTGATATAAATTGGTGATAAATTGATGTAATTTCTTGTACTATTTAAATGATTTAATTGACGTGATTTATATAGAAGAAAGTTTTATGATGGTCACAACATACTAGTTTAAGTTTGACTTACAAAAGTAACTTGTAGGCAAGTTTAGGTTAAAGGTAGCAACTGTAACATAATATAGTAATTTAAAAATTTTAAATTAATTGTAAAGAAATCTACGTTTTTTAAACTAATTTTTATGCAAAAAGGTAATTAAAAAAAGCATATTAACGTAAGTAACACTATATTTTTATCCTTGGAGGATGTTTATTGAAATACTTGCTTGCTATACGAAAAAACAAAAAAAATAATGATTAATAATAAGATATTTAAAAAAAAAGACCTAAATGAAATACGGTAGACTAATACTTAATGAACCGCAATAAAAAGTACGCTGATAAAAGCATTTTCTTAGGTAAATTAAAATATAAAACATATATACTGCTGTACAACAGCTGTGATCAAAAATCCTCAGTTAAATTGACAGTTTGCCGGTCTATGTATCTTAAAAGTCTTTGGCATGTTTACGTGTTCAAGAGAATGTTACACCGATTCATGAACATAGAATAGATATTCTATTCTCGTGGACATAGAAGAAACCTTCCTTCTACGTTTATGTCTATTCTATATCTAATATCTATTTCATGTTTTCGCACATGATGGGTGAACGATTTAAGTGCAACGAAAAACAAGCTAAAAATTTCGTCTTGAATATTATACATCAGGTAAATATAATATAATTGGATTTAAAGCTACATAAAGCGATGGTGTAATGTAAAAATATACGAAATATTGCACGCTACAAGTCTCAGAAAATTTCATAAATATCCCATTTGGTAGAAAATTTTTTACAGCCGATGTTTTATTAATTTATGAAGTTTAATGTATTAAACTATGTTAATGTTAATCTATGCCATTGATTAACATAAAAGATGGGACATTAATAAATAGACTATATCAAATATGTCGGACGCCGGAGAGGGGGAAATAACTCTTCTTTCGGCCTCAACGCTTCTCATGTTGTTAGATTGATATGTCGTCTCCTTTTAATCTTCATATCTCCATGGAGCTAACTGATTTTAAAAAGGAGTTTCGCTTATGGATAAAATTAACAAAAATTGAAACAAATTTAAAATATTAGCATTTAAAAATATTATAAAAATTTTTGTTGACTTTGTTTTTGCCCCACGCTTTTTTATCAAATAATAAAAGAAGCAGTATTTATTTAGAGCAGATTAGTGAAATTTGGATAATGCATATTCATCATTTGAATAAATACCGAATTTAAAAATATCTTCCTATTAGAAGTCTTCTATAATGTTAAACTGCTATTTTGAAAGACGACGTAGCATAACGGCAACTTAGATTGCAGATCCCGTGGCGCATCCAGGATTGCGCATTGCGGGGGGCTGGCACATTTTAGAAGTTTAATGTGCACCGTACTGCCGTACCGTGGCTGAGCTGGGTCCAATTTTCTTTAATTCGATGGCAGGCCCTGGCCATAGATTAATATACAAGATAGGACATTTCCATAGAACGTAATGGTAATGCTATTGCGATCGCAGTGCCTTTAGTGACAAGGGAAAGAAACTTCCCATCTTTGTAATATTTTTGTTATTGAGCGTTTACTTTATTGTGATCTTTCATTTTTTTAATAATGCATGCATACGTTTTCAACAGAATGTTACACCGACACATGAACATAGAATAGCTACTCTATTCTATATAATATCTAATATCTATTCTATGTTCATGCACGGGTATATATATATATATATATATATATAATATATATATAACATTTTTTTTCTCGTACATGATGGGTGAATGATTTAAGTGCAACGAAAAACAAGCTAAAAATTTCGTCTTGAATATTATATGTCAAGTAAATACTGGGTGTCCTAAAAAGGACTGACTGATTTTAAAATTCATTAACTTGCAAACGGTGACAGATATTTAAAAATTTCTTGCAGGAGGGTTATGCATAAGGTCAAAAGTTTTATTACGGTGATTTTCGATTTTAGTTTGAATTACAAACAATAGATGGCGCTGTAAGCAATAGTCACTAAATACAGGCTCGATTTTTGGTCCTTTCTCTTGTTCCATGCGGAAAAAGGAGGTGGAAATGTATTAAAAGGGCCACAAAGTACCAAAAATCGAGCCTGAATTTAGCGTCTATTGATCGCAGCGCCATCTATTGTTTGTAATTCGAACTAAAATCGAAAATCACTGTAAAAAAACTTTTGGCCTTATGTATAACCCTCCTGCAAGAATTTTTTAAATATCTCTCACCGTTTACAAGTTATTGAATTTTAAAATCAGCCAGTCCTTTTTAGGACACCTGGTATGATATAATTGGATTTAAAGCTACATAAAGCGAAGGTGTAATGTAAAAATATACGAAATATTGCTCTCTATGAGTCCCAGAAAATTTCATAAATATTCCCATTTGGTACGAAAGTTTTTACAGCCGATATTTTATTAATTTATGAAGTTTAATGTATTAAACAATTGTTACAATAATCTTTTAAAATTTACGCATTTTCACTTTCTCACAGATAAAATAAAAATATTGTTTTTAATGTAAATAACGTACAGTCAGTTCAATAATATTTATCTAATCAAAAACAACTCGTAAATGATCCCGCCAAGCTACAAACTTAAAACGTCAGTCATAAAAAGAAGTGATATCACACAAAAAGAAGCGATATAGAAGTGCATACTGGGTCATTCCATGTCAGTTCAGGCAGGCATGTAACCCACCATCACAGATTTTGATGAAACTGCGTGTGTTTGTTCCTTTTATTAAGATATGATTCCCAGTATTTTTTTTTTACTTCTTGGTCAAATAGTTTCTGAGAAAAAAATTGTCAAAATTTTGAAAAACTGCCATCAGTTGGCATTCTTGAATGCTCGATTTTCAAATGTAGCATGACATAAATATGATCATATTTCAATATCTATTCCACAAATCATCTTCAAATAATTTATGCATAATATATAGGGTACGTATTTTATGAAAAAAAATACTGTGACGCTTATATAACATTTTAAGTGTGTCTAAAAAAATGTTTAATCTTTGAAATCGTGATTTTTTTATGAAAAATAATGCATTAATTAAATAGCATTATTAACAAAAGGCGGTATTTTTATTAAATTTATTTTTTGTGGGGGATATACTTAAAGGTGTCCTTTACCTGATTCTGAAATAAAAGTAGTGGGATTTTGGGTGTTTTTAGTAGTATTTCATATTTAAAAATATTTTGAGGCGTATTTCAAATCAAATCAAGCAGAGTCATTCCATGTCAGTTCGCCTAAGACATTTAATTTACTCTCACAAATTTCAATTAAACTGGGTATGTTTATAGCTCATTTTAAGACAGGATCAAGGAAATTAAAGGTGATTACAAGTAAAATATTTTTTAAGATAAAAAAAATCTAAATTTTGAAATTTTTTAAAAATGTTTTTAATGACAGATCTATATTCAAAGACTGCATAAAAAAAAAGTCATTTCAATATAAAATCACTAAATAAGTTTCAAATATTGTACATGTGACAAATAATGTAGGCAGATTATTATTTATTGTTGTTTGTCATGTTTAAATGCTAAGAGTGTGTTTAATCTTGTGAATTCTTAAAATCAAGAATTTTGTGAAAAATAATGTGTTACTCAAAAATTTATTATTAACCGAACGCAGGCTGTTATTACTTTTTTTAATTGTACGTAAAAATATCTTTTCAATAGTTATAAAATAAAAATAGTGAAAATATGAGCAATTTTAACAAAATTTTCATAAAATGTGAATGTTTAATGATAAATATTGAAGATTTTCATGCTAAGATGTACTAAAATGACTACGATATCGTGTATTTCTACTCTTGCTTAAATATAATACGTACAATAATAAAATAACAAATATTATTTACAGCAATAAAAATTAAATTAAATAGCACCAGTTCCTTTACCAACACTACATTGCTCAACAGCCGACTTAAAATCAACAGCCCACTCTTATTGAAAAATACTTTCAACTGTTCAAATAATAAATAAACTGCATTTAAAAATTTTAATATCAACTTATTATCTTAAGACGATAATAATAACTAAACAACATGATGAATTTATAAATCAGCTTTTAATTGAAAAGTCATGAAATGGTCCCTTTAAATATTGTTGTTCATCGAGTCAATCAAAACAAATTATATATAAAAAAAAAAATAGTGAGCCTAATATGCTGACTGCAATGACACTTCTAACAAAACTAATTAATTCATTACCATCTGAAATCAAACCCGAAAGATAAAAAAGGAGGTAGGAATGTCTTTGTGACATTTTCACCTGTACTTCAATAAAATATAAACATGTAAGCTTTTTTCATTCATCCAAATTAAGTAAAACAATTATAAAATTTTGTTGTCATACCAGATGTTAAATTTTTCGTTACATACTATTAGATAAGTTCTTTACTTTTAGACATTATTGACATAATATCATAAAATTTACTATATGTATTTTCTATAAGTGTATAAACAATATATATATGCTTTATTAAACATAAATGAATCATTTTTAAATAATTTGTTTGAGAACAGGGATATATATACACAAATATATATGTTGAAAATCCATCTTTCAGCAATACTGTGACGAAATAAATCAAATTACCGTAATTTCCGGTGTATAGCGCGGATCAAACAATCGTGTTTCGACCCAGAAATTTTTAAAAATAAAATGTAACTTTTTAGATCACAGTAAATATTGGTCTTCAAATACTGAATAAAATTTCTGGGTCCAAACTGAATTGTTTGATCTGCGGGCTATACACCCGAAATTACGGTACATATCATTAGAAACTGAATAAAGTTACAAAAGTGCAACTCATTAAGTTTTAAATATTTTTTAGATATAGTTATTTGGAAGATATAAATATAATGGATTATGCATTTTTTGCATATATTTAAAGCACAATACGTCAAAATTTTCTTCAAAAGAGTGAAATTTGGTAGTTTTTTTCAATATTAGCAGCTCAATGCTAAATTTTCAATATTAACAGCCAAATATGAGTTTAAAGATTAGGACTGTCATTTTGAAAATTTCTATTGGGCGGTGAGGAGCTAGTGATTTTTCTCTTTTTTGGAAAGGGATAATTGCTCTTCGCCCTAGAAGTTTTACTAAAAAACAATATTGTTTATTTTTTTCCTTAAGAAACGAACATAAAAGATAATTTGAAAAATAAAATAAATGTATAAATAAAAATATTTCCAGGGATGATACATTGGATAGGTTTTACATTTGAAAATATTGATAATTTTAAATATGATTTAAATACTACTAAAACCAACCAAAATCCCACTATTTTTATTTCAGATCCAGTTATAATGTAGTATTATGTACAATTTAAAATTAAAAAATTAGTCATAGAAACTCCGCCTCTGATTGATAAAGATTTTTTAATAATTTCATTATTTTTTGTAAAATATTTTTGATTTCAAAGATTATACAATTTTTTAGACACATTTAAATATTTTTTAACATTACAGCAATATTTTTTTCATAATCTACATACTTTATTTACCTTGCTTAAATTATTCGAAGAAGATTTCTTTATTAGTTATTGAAATATGATTTTATATATAAAATGAGGCCTTTGAAAATTGAACAATCATTAATGGCAACTCGTGGCATTTTTCCAAAATTTTGATAATTTTTTCTCATATGTTCACTATTTTTATTTTATAATCATTTAAAAGATATTTTTACGTACAATTAAAAAAAAAGCAATAACGCCCTGCCTACGGTTAATGATAAATTTTTGATTAACACATTATTTTTGACAAAATTCTTGATTTTAGAAATTCATAAGATAAAAGACACTCTTAGTGTTTAAACATGATAAAAAACAAGAAATAATAATCAGCCTACATTATTTGTCACATATACATTATTTGAAACCTATTTACTGATTTTATATTGAAATGACTTTTTTTTTTTTTTTTTTTTTTTAATGCAGTCTTTGAATATCGAACTGTCATTAAAAAAATTTAAAACAATTTTTCAAAATTTTGATATTTTTTATCTTAAAAAATATTTTACTTAGGATCAAGAAAATTAAAGGTGATTACGTCTTAATATAAGCTATAAACAAACCCAATTTCATTGAAATTTGTGACAGTGATTAAATGGCTTAGGGGAACTGACATGGAATGACTCTGCTTGATTTGATATGAAATGCACCTCAAAATATTTTAAAATAGGAAATACTACCAAAAACACCCAAAATCCCACTATTTTTATTTCAGAATCAGGTAAAAGACACCTTTAAGTATATCTCCCATAAAAAATAAATTTAATAAAAATACCGCCTTTTGTTGATAATGCTTTTTTTGTTAATGCATTATTTTTCATAAAAAATTCACGACTTCAAAGTTTAAATATTTTTTTAGACACACTTAAAATGTTATAAGCGTAACAATATATTTTTTTCATAAGCTGCGTACCCTAAATATTGTGCATAAATTATTTGAAGATGATTTGTAGAGTAGATATTGAAATATGATTATATATATGACATGCTACATTTGAAAACCGAGCTATCAAGAATGCCAACTGACGGCAGCTTTTCAAAATTTTGACAATTTTTTTCTCAGAAACTATTTCACCAAGGAGCAAAAAAAAATTACTGGTGATCATATCTTAATAGTAAGAACAAACACACGCAGTTTCATTAAAATCTGTGATGGTGGGTTACATATTGATATTTTACTGCCTGATTTGACGTGGAATGCCCCTACTCCGAGTGCCGTGTAAAAATCTATCACTACTCATAATGTTTCCAAAGGACTTGGAGTGAGGTAAGTATGTGAAAACTGCTTGGCGACCTACAGGCTTTTATAATGTTTGTTCTTCCTGCATTTACATATGACTATTTTATTAACAATTTTTTTTCTTGTATTACTGATCCCATTAAACTGTGAAAAGTTGAAGCTTTTGGTGTTTACATGCCCATTCTTATTTAACATCATGGGATCGATTTCTTGATTTTATTTACCATTATTTGAACGAGAAAGACCACTTTTAGGAGGAGGATTTTCTAAGTAAACATGTAATAAACATTTTGAGTTTGTAAAATAATAATAAAAAATAATGATCATATGAATATTACTAACAATGCACCTAATAATAGACGTTAACTAAACTAAGATATATTGCATTAAAGCCTGCGTAAACGAAATTGCACATGAAAGGTGAAAAATCTGTTCTAGAGATTCTGTTACAATAGTGTTATATAATATTCCTTAAGTTGGAAACACGACATTTTACATTTAAGAAATAAGTCTGTCATAAACAGGATCCATTTTACCAGTTATCCCTTTAATTTTGAGACAGTGTATTATTAAACGTATTTATGTAATTAAAAATTATGTTTAAACTATCGAAAAGTATAATTGTAATAATAGATGATATAACCCAATTACATACCATTTCCTACTTGCTTTACAAAACTTTCCGATCTATTAGAGATCTTCCTCCTACAATTATTTATAAGAGTGATATAATGAAAATTTAAAATTAATTTTTTGACTTTCACAATTTTTTGAAATTGATATAGGTACTGTATATATTAAATATACGCCTGCAGGTCGCCAAGCAGTTTTCACATACTGTACCTCACTCCGAGTACTTTGGAAACATTATGAGTAGTGATAGATTTTTACACGGCACTCGGAATATGCACTTCTATATCACTTCTTTTTATGTGATATCACTTCTTTTTATGACTGACGTTTTAGGTTTGTAGCTTGGCGGGATCATTTACAACGAGTTTTTTTTGATTAGCTATCACTTCTTTTTGTAAGGTATTTCATTTGCATTATGCATATTCTATTTTAATTCAGAAAAGAAAAGATAAACGAAAGATGATAGAAGTAAAAAAAAAAAAAATTAATAGTGATGCTATAAACTTTTCAAAAGTGTAATATATCTAGTAAGACATGAAGTTGGACTTTTTAAAAATAATTCAAAACCATTTTACCAATCCTTACAAATCTCAGAAGAAATCATTTATTTTTTTTAGAAATGACTAGGGGGCTCTGCCCCCTACGAGCTACGCTCGTCAACCCCCGTTCAGACATCGCAGACTCACAGCACGCTAATTTGATCGGCTTTAAAAATATTTCGGAAGATTGAATTATAATTTGAATCTGACAATTATAATCTGACGTAATTTTCACCAAACTTTTCTTTCTCTTTTTAATATTCACGTAAAAATACTTTTGTTAGAAATGAAATATTATGATCATCTTAAAATATCAAATAAATGTCTCGCGCAATTTTTAAATTTAAACTGCTTTGCAATATTATTTTTTGTTCATTTTACGTAATAAGTGTAATGTGACGTAAATGTGACGCACATTCTCCTATTTAAGATTATTTTAAATGTTACGCATGTTAATGAATTTATTATTTTACAATATTCTTTCTCTTTTAAAATTCATGTGTAAGTATAATTTTTATGACGTAATTTTCAATGAGTTATTGCTTTTTATATTTTCTGTTAATAATAGTCACGTATAAAATAAATTTTTAATTGGAAGCAAACATTGTTTGCGCTGTTTATACAGTTGGCAACAGCTTAAATTAACACAATTTTCTAAAATACGAGTATGTAAAAAATATCTCTCGAAATGCTGAAAATTTGAATTTTTAAAATAGAAATAAAACCTCAAAAAATGGCTCAAATGAAAAAACCGAATGCAGTCTGCACACCGAGAAATTCTGACGCATAAAATGATCTAAAAATGATTAAAATCCTATGTGCAGTTTTTGCTCCTATAAAACTTTTTTAATGGAACGGTTTTGTCCAACTTTGGCATTAAATATCTCTTAAAATAATTCTTCGATTTGAAAAATGTCTGCATCAGCGTGTTTATCAAACATTTCTCTATAATACTACCGATTTCCATATTTTTGTATGCAACAGTTTTTTTAATATTAACGAAGAAAGGCCATGCTTAAGCATTCAAATTGGATGCCGATCTGCCGGAAATATCTACGCAGATTTTCATTGGTCCATTTCCAAATCAAAACTTTTTTTTTATATAGAAGGATAAAATGTGTCGAACTAACCAGCAATATCTTTTGCTGTTTTTCTATAACCTATATGGTGATTCATTAATTAACTCAGCAAGGATTTTATCCTAATAACTTTTGAAAAACTGCCTTTATATTTTCAAAATTTATATAATTTTAAATAATAAATGCTTGATGGTGCATAATAACGTGCTTGAACTAATTTTTAAATACAATAAGTTTTTTTATTTCAGGAAAATTTCAGCAAAGTTTTCTTAAAGGGCAGTGGCATGGCAAAGGGTGAGGTTCGGAGGGGGACTGTACCTACTTCCTTCCAAGCGAGAACCAATGAAAAATGCCGTTTGAAACAGGTTTTCATCTTAGCAGGTATAATATCAGGATACTGACTAAGAAAATTTTCCGTTTAAGACAGATTTCGTTATATACAGTTCCCATTGTCACAAGTATCCTCTAAGGTTGTTAAACATCCTTTCTATAGTACACCTTTGAAGAGCATACGTATATTACATTTACTGCGAAACTTGTGAAAATCAAATAAGTCAAAAAAAGAATTATTTCGGAAAACGCATTTTGAATCGAATATCGGTGAATTTGACCTTGTGTTTTAAAGAAATATGCATCTTTATCTGTAATGTCCTTCCGCATTCCTGAAAACGATGCGAATGCCACTGCGCTATTATGTCTCCTAATGTGTCATTCAAAATTTGGGCTGTTAAGGATCAAATCTTTTAGTTGATCATTTATATTAGAATTTGGTAAAGAAGGTAGAATGCTGTACAATATACTAAAACCATCCTTGAAAAGGTATCTAACAATGTAAGTCTCATCAAAATCCGCGTTAGCAGAATTTGTTTTAAAGTTAATCTTTTATAATTTTGTTCACCTGGTTATTGAACTTCCCGCTATAATTATAAAACTAAGAAATGTAGAACAATATCTTATAGACTAAACACTAAAACGTTTACGAAAAAAGTCAATGCAAGCCGCATCCACATCTGTCCAGTAGAACTTTTATGAAAGGCTATTCTTTCACTCCTCATTATACAACTTTTCACCTTAGTTCTATAACTAAGCAACATAAAACATTACCTTACATATTACGGTTTGCAGCCATGTTATGGGTATAAAAGAGAATAAACACTGGGGAGAATTTCACCCACTTATTCACCCAGTTAGAAAATTACAAATCACATGATTTATTTACCAATGGGCCATATTCTTCCTTTCGATTCGAGGCTATAAAAAACAACTGTTTGGGAAAACATTGGAAAATAGCTCCATTGATAATCATTACGTTCTTTAAGAATTCACTTTACAGAAAGGATTAAAATGTGTGTAATAGATCTGAATAATATAAGGAATATTAATTTAATTTCAGATTAATTTTGTCTTAATTATCGAATTTATTAGAAATATAACGTTAAAATAAATTAAATTATAGCCAAAATGTCTGCAAAAATTAGTGAATATTCAGGAGTTTAAATTAAGGTTTGTTTGTAAATTATGCAAATGAAACTTATTTTAGTTAAGGCTGTTCTCAACTATTCTGCCCAACAAGCGCAAAACGTTTTGACACATTTAAAAATTCATTTTTTAACGAAGAGATATAAAATTGGAATTCCGACTATGGGCGCGATTTGGAATGGAACTGTGTTTTCCATTTTTTTGATAAATAAATTACCTATTGAGTTATAAACGACTTTGATCACGTGACAAAGCCTTTTTCACCCTTCCTTGAGTGGTTATTCTTCTTTCGCGCGGAAATTCGATTCAAAACGCCCACTTCGACACTATTTTCTGAAAGATCTGTCTTTAACCCTTTATTGTATCTCTTTTTTCAATACGTTCTAAAATAACCTAGGTTTTTGTAATTGCTTATACAATAGAAATTCGAGTATCCGCTACAGAAACTATTAAAAATAAGTACATTCTAAATGTCTCCTAGATGTGTAAATGTTTCAGACATTCTTTTAGCTGTCTAAATAAAAATTAAATACAGCACTCTTTGATTTACCGTTGTGAAAATATACACTAAAAATGTCTAAGAGATTTCGACACTTAACCGATAGAAAAAAATTTAACCGGTGAATGATACTTTGCATACATTTGATAAATAGTATGGTAAATGGCTAATTTTAACACCGCATTCCAGCAAAAATTTTCTGTATTTGGCGTTTAATGTGAGTAATTTTGTATGAGTTTTTACTTCCGCGACGCTGGAGATTGGTTGCTGGATAGTGATTAACTGACAATAGAAGAATACCTATCGCATAATCATTTCCGTGTCTTTGCCTGTTATTAAACTAAATTGGTGTTGAGTCAGTATCTCTATAATAGAACAATGTAGATGGCACGGTGCGATTGAACACGTTAAAGCGACATCAATCGTTCAGTAACGCGCCTAAGAATCTCGACTGTATTGGCACACCACACACACAAACTGAGCACTCGCAATTTGGCGAATTTGACTGTTGGTTTACTCGCTAAATGAAGAATTTTGTCGCGATTTGGCGCAATGGCGAGCGGCAGCGAGAACCCTGTGTATGATGTCAGGAGTTTTTTTACTGCAATTCTTGATTTTAGTTCGAATTTAAAACAATAGATGTCGCTGAGAACAATAGGCGCTTAGTCCAGAGACGATTTTTGGTACTTCGGGATCCATTCAATATATTTTAATCTCCTGTTTTCGCATGGAAGAAGAGAGAGGCCGAAAAATGAGCCTGGATTTAGCGGTTATTGCTTGCAGCGTCATCTATCGGTACTATTTGTAACTAAAACTGAGAATAGCAGCATAAAAACTCCTGACATCTTACTTAAGACTTCTGCAAGAATTTTTTTAATATCTGTCACCGTTTGCAAGTTATTAAATTTTAAAATACATCAATCATTTTTGGAACACCCGGTATGGACCCTCAAAAAAGACATACAGAATTTTTTTTAGGCACCAATAAAAAAGAAAAGTAATATTTAGCTTCTTTAATTCGAGTATTTTTGTGATTGTTTAAGTAAAGGTTACTTTTTTTTTTTTTAAAAGTGGTGCCAACCGAATAAAATTTGTGTAAAAAAACACCGTTCTCGAAGGGGTTAATATCCTACTCCTTATCCAGAAAAATTAGCTATTCAGAATACTTGACCATTCTTTATAAATTGTTCTGTACTGCATGTAATTAATTTAGCAATAATAGAATTAGAACTTTAGTAATCCTACTTCTTGTTCAAAACTACGTCTAGTTTTTATTTAGGTAGGTTGAGTATTTTTTATTTTTAAAATTTTCAAATAATCAGATATGTAAAACAGAAAAATCAAAAACTTTGTTCAAAGTACATTTTATTATACAAATAATTTAAAAATAGTGATCATTCATCATTGGAAATCCAATCAACATAAAATAGTCCCCACTTTTAGGAATTTTACTACACTTTTTGTAGGTGCTTTGGTAACAGTATGTTACTCAAATATCGAGGTTTTTACATTAAATAAGAATTGATTTTCCAATGAGGAATGTTTTACAGTATTAACAACATTGATTCATATTTAACAGCTAGCATCCAAAGATAACAGATGGCTACATTAATAACGAAAAAAGTACATATATTTTAAATATATTACACATTATATATATATATAAAACACATATGAATAACCATACATTTACTCTGAAAATATGGTAAAACTACATTAAAATATATTTATACACTTGGGATTAAAAAAGATTGGATAAATTTTAAGAGCCGATAGGAACAAACAATTGGTGCACATGAAACTGGGATCACGATCCATTCATTCAGTCAAAAATACAAGGTGTCTCAATCCAATCTAAATTTTTGTTTATAACTTTAACACCAATGAGTGCCAACCGTATACTGTACTGTGCAGAATCGGTTCTCACCAGGAAACCAAAGTAATACTAATTCCCACGACAGGTGAAAATTGTATGCATTTTCCCAAGGTTTCTCAGCTATATAGAGTTATTCTATAAGTTCCACAGTATGAGAAACAACGTACGTTTTACCCCTTACATACCACCTATCCCCGTTTTTAAAAGGAAAAGTAGGAAAAAGAGGTGAAAACCAAAAATGAGTAACCGATGAAAATTTTTTTTTAAATGCAAGTCCAAATTTTTATATTGTTATAAATTTTTTTTTTCATCTTATGAACAATATTCTGGGCTTAAGTTGTTTTCAATAATAAATTGTTTTTGATACTTATATATGGTTTTTGAAATTTTTATAATATTTAACATTTTCGTCTTGTTAAGTCAAGATCTTGCTATATCGTTCAAAATCGTTGGTAAATTCCTTTTCGACAGGCATTTGAGGAGTGAGAGACGCTGGGATTACCTGCGCCCAGGTGCAACTTTGCCAGTTAGCGGTGTGTAATTGAATGAAAGTCACGTTAAAAAAAAAAAAAAAAAAAAAAAAAAAAAACCATACTTTTTCATTTAACTCCTTAAAAAAGGGTATATTTAAAAAAATAAATAAATAAAATTGGATATTTTTGAATTAAAAATGTATAGAATTAACAAAAATTGCCCTTGATTAGAAATTGTGGACAGACTCAATAAACACTGAAAACCGTTTTGTCAATGACTGCAAAAAAAGAGACTTCGTAACAGTGTGACATGGGCAGGAAAAATCCAGATATGGTGAATCCTTTTACTGGGAGATCAGTAGGTGGAAGAGAGAATTTCGCCCTTCCAGTCAGGATCTAAGGGTCCGTTCAGACAATCTTTTCAAAAAGTCGTAAGTTATTTCTCTGGTCTTTCTTTTCCAAAGGTTTTGTGGTCATCAACAGAAGAAAGGGCGGTGATAAACATGTCAGCGATCACCTCCGCCAAGCTTAAAAACACTGACCACATCAAAGGTTCTGCTGAAGCTGAACGCAGTCTCGTCGAAGCTTTAGGCTGAGTTCAGAGAACACTTGCTTCAAAATCTCATAAATTATTCCCCTGGGCTTTCTTTATTAACGGGAGTCTGCTGCCAATAACAAAAAAGGGGGAGTCTAAACAAAAGAAAGGGGCGATAATAAACTTGTTAGGGATTTCCTCCGCTGACTCCTGACCTGTCGCAGAGCTACAGAAGATTGATCACACTGAAGAAGGCACTGACCACATCAAAGGGGCCACTGTAGCAGAGTGTTATCTATCCGCAACTTAAATTATTGATAGATCTTGAAACAGAAGCAGCCTCCCGTCTCTGTGCTACTTCTCCAAATGGAAGACGCGCCCCATCTGCCCTAATACTTCGGAACATGACCCCCTGTTTCGGCAGGCTAAGACGTAATAGTAATAATAATAACGAATATATTTTACAGAAATTTGAAATAAACGGATCTTTCTTTGTGCGAAATGTAAGGATATTACGGTAAATGGTAGAAGAGACTTCTATCCTTACATAAATAGATCTCGACTAGACGCTCCATATTTCTGAATGTAATTAACAGTTCAAACGGTTTCACTTTCCGAAAGGCTGTAAACTTCCATTCGTCGTTGCATTTAGCATAAAGCAAGATAATTCTGTTGAAAATTGCTTTCTAATATTTTAAATATTACATTTAAAGTTACGATCGTAACTTGTGTTCGAACTGGAATGAAACATCCAGTATTTTTGAGTGAAAAAAATATTACGATCCTGGTTTCCTAGCATAGATTGTTTGTTTTGGTTGGGCACTACGACCTCGTAAAGTTTATCCATTTTGTTAAAAAATGATTCTGCATAATAAATAGGCGTACACTTCTTTTATATGCTTAATACGTTTTCTTAAAATTTTTGAGCTTACGATATTTCTAAACAGCTTTTTAATAAAAAACACCAGAATTTAGAAATTTCAGTAGATCAGAAATTTTAAAACGAAGTTACAGGATAAAAAAATAAATAATAAATAAATAAAATAAAACCATTTAACACGATGTTATTTACGAAACTTAATATTTATAATTTTTTATTGGGAACCAAAATAAATTAAAGATACATATTTTCAGTATTGTACGCTAAGATTCATTTGCACTATGGTTTGATTTGTCTACAGGGCTCGATTAACCTCTGAACCTGAAGGAAACACAGTACCATTTTGAGGGCCCCAAAATGACCCCCACACGGGAATTTTTTTTCTAAATTCTACATTCATGGGAAGTGATGAATATAACAAATATTTTTCCCGCGAGGAATTTAGCTGACTTTAAATATTTCATCAAAAAGCTCTTTAGGTAGATTTTCGTAAGAAATACTGCCTATTGCAGTCGTTACCATGGTGCGACTTTTGAAAAATTCCTTCATAACTTTTCATTATAGGACCCCAGGAACCCAAAACCACCCCCACCTAAAAAGCTTATATATATATATATATGTATGTACTAAATTCTGTCCGCACGATAAAAGTCGCAGTTATGCACGGATAGACTTCAAACTCGCCAATAACTTTGAGGTGGCTAATATCTCGGCGGGGATTGAAAATGGGCAAAATCGGCCCAAGGGAATGGAAATGTGGAGGGTTCAAAATTTTGAATACCGTCTTAACATGATTCTGATTTATTTATTTATTTATTGAACAACAAACATACGACTTGTGTGCTTGACATGAGAGCGAAACCAGCTCTTACACAACAATGACAGGAAAAAAAAATATTTTTCGTTATAGCAGTTGCCAACAATAAAATAAAAAAAAAACAATAAAATTCTCACCACAACAATTGCTTTTCTATTGCAAGATTTTCACGTGAAACATTAAATTAAATAAATAGTTTGACGAATTGAAAACAAATTGAATATTACGTTATAAGTTTCCTAGAGCAAGATTTCCGCATGAAAACTCAAAATGAAATAATTAGTTTGACGAGTTAAAAACAAAAACAAAATATTGAATCATATTGGAAATAAAATGGACCTCAACAGGTGAATATGTAACGTCATGTGAGTTTGAAGAAAATATTAAAACATAATAAAAACCCAACTATGGAAATATTAACATATTTTAACACTTTGAAGTTCTCTGAATTTGCTTTAGCTATTTTTTAAACCTATTCCATATACACGCGTGTGTATATTCGTGTATATTAGAATTTTCACAAAATGTTTAGCTCCCTAAAGCTCATTCTTAGTGAAGGAACTGGGCTTATCTTTAATCTTGATTTAAGTTTTGTTAATGAATTTAATACTCAACTTCAAAATCTACCTCCGCCTGTAGGCCCGAGCCGGCAGGGATTTTTTTTTATGTTTCTTCTATGTAATATAGATAGAGTATATTTTTGTATATGTTGAGTTAACCGGCGGATTTCTAACCAGTACATCAGGATGCCACATGATTGGTTAACAGCCTTATTGATCACATTCAAATTACACGATTAGACAATTTTCCTGAAGTAGTATGGATTTGATTTGTACTTGCATTAGGGAAACTTTCCCATCCCACAAAATTAACGCTGTATAAAAGTGGAAATTAAAGAGCCCATTTTGCAACAATTTTGGGGCCCCTCTTAAATTTTAAAGGGAAAACTCGTGCTTCACGTGCCTTTTCGAATAATCAGTCCCTGCTTGTCTAAATTCTAAACGTCTCGAGGGTAAAGAGATTTTAAGAAATACTATCAATATGCGGTGATAGTGGCCCTTTTAAAGTGATAACCAATCTTGCCGAAATATTTACCGAAAAAATGATTTATTACATATGTTCATCGAATGATTTTATTTAACTAATCCACGCAAATGCATCGCGATCGTGTTACAGTGATAACCAATCCGATCTGCAGTATTTATTAAGACTTCCACTGGTTCTTTAGCGTTGAGTATATCGAGCACTACACATCCAAGTATCTGTAATATATACAAATATATGTGCATATATATTATATATACTCTCTTCTATTGTATAAAATCTCACGATACCCTTAAACAAATAACATCATAGTGCAAATATAACTTAGCAGAACCTTGAGCAGAACATTTACAAACATTATACATTCTTATTGGAAAAACTGACATTAGCTGATGATCTCTCAGATTTTTCTGACAAGGCTGAGTCCTTGCATCTAAGAACTTTCGATCTTGTTTTAAAAACCAAACGAAAAACTTCATCAGCGCGATCTTCCATGTTTGAAATAAATATACACATCACAACATTGTGATTCAAGATATGTTGATCTTCCATCTGTTGTCTGAGTTTCTTTCTCAGTTAAAACAGTTTATCTTTTAGGCTGTCTTATAAGTAAAATGAGAAATAAATTTCACGCACTTTATATTTCGTTTGGTAAACATAAAGTTGTATGATGGAACCAGATGTTGACATTTCCTCATGAGATCTTCGTATGTCCCTGAATATCAGAGACAGATGTCCAGTGAAGTTAGTTTAGAAATACAGTTGGGGAAGATTGCAGTATTCTGTAAGGCATTCAGGGTTTCGAACGTTGTTGACTTGCGGGATTGTGTTGGTGTTGATGATGGTCTTCACCAAAGATTCCATTTTCTTGCCATTAAGATTATACTAAAAAAAAAAAAAAAAAAAAGAAAAAGAAAAGAAAAGAAAATACGAGCAAATGAGATATCTTGAAAAAAGAAAAAAAATAGAATATTCATTTTTGTATAGTGTTATTGAAAAGAACTTAAAATATGGAAAGTGCTTGTTTACAAACACATCGAAATATTACAAAAATCTGATACTATGAAATTGACGTAAAACTTTTTTTCATAATAGTTTATGGTACTACTTGGTTATCCTATCGACCAAAAATCTATCTCCAAACTATAAGATTAAATGCCAATAATGGTTGATCGTAAATGTCACATTCACTCGACTTTAAGAAAGTTACGCGTGTTTACGGCATCAGGTGATTTTTATTTCGACGTTTTATTTGTATTTTTATTGATGTTATACTAATTTATTTGTTTTTTCGTTATTTAAAATAAAAAGGATGTCAATTTGTATAATTTGGCGAGTGATTTGGAAATTTACATAGTTTGGCGAAATTGGTCGACGGGATAACTAAGTAGTACCTAATTTATTCATCTTTTGGCTTATAATATGCATTTTTACAGCTAAACATGTAAACTATTGTGTAGCGAACGGAGATAAAGTACAAATGACTAAATGAGTTAAGCAACTTTTTTTCAAGAAATATTAACTACATAACATTAAAAAAGATACAAAATGTTGGCATGATCACAAAGAGTTCTTTATTTCTCTATCAGAATCTTGCTATTTGACGAATAATTTAGCTAGTCAATTAAATTATGAATAAAAGTAACATATCGCAATGCTTAGCTTTCATCTAAAGGAGACCAAACTGGTCTCCGGAGGAGGCTAGTGTAAAATATTGTTTAAAATCCTTACAATTTTATTCCACGTGTGGAGGTTTCTTTGAACTGCTCATGCTTTTCCTCGCACTTTTCCTTTTATATTCTGTATGGGGTTCATCAGGCTGCCCTCTTTTATTTTGGCGATTGATAAGAATGGACATTTGTCGCAGATGTATGTTAAACATTTTCCTTCTTTTGGTAAGGTTTTGACAAATTGCTTTACCAGATTTTTGTTATTTTTTTACCTTTTAACTTTGAAATTTACGATTTGCGAAAAATCCTGAGGTGATGGGTAAAAATAAAGATCATTTTCGGAATCAGCGCTAAAAAATACATAAAAATCAAGTATCAAAATTTAAAAAACACAACCATCGCAGGCTTGTGATATCTTTAAAAATTACTGAATTAGAGCATTTTTATCTTTTTTCTCTGATAACGTTATACAATTCATTATCTATAAACCTTTAGGCAATTGAATGTAAGACAGCTTATATAGAAGTAAGTAAGCTTCCTTTGACTGCAGATATAAAAATTTTGGAAATTTTTTCGATCTACTTTAAACAAAAAAGAATTTTTTTATGCTTTACACCGTTTTTTGTCCTTCATGAAAAACTTTATTTCTAAAACTTTCTAACATAGTGAATTATCCACATTATGAATTCAGTTTGTCTGTCTGTCTGTACTCTAACTCGCAAAAATGTAGTAAGATTGCCATGAAATTAATATATGTTATTTGGGTTTACTATGGCATGTTTGGTATTGAAAATGAAGTGTGTAGCATTTACGGTTCCTTTACAGGTACACTCAAAAGAATTCCTATACATTAAGATATACGGGGAAAAATCGCTTGCGGTGTATTTGAATGATATTGCACTATTTTAAACATATTGAAGTTTATATATATCACTGAGGTGCACTACAAACCGCTAACTGTAGAATAAGGTGTGCACAGAATTTATCGTTCATTTATAGTGACACATATTATAGTACTTCCTACGAACAATAATTGCTGGAAGGGCGTTTACAGTTGTGGTACGCTTTTTAAAAGTTTACTATTTTTTCGCATTTTACTTGGTGTGAAAAAATTCTATAGATCATATATAGTAGGTCTGCCCAACACTGGGCCCGGAGGGAAGGCGCCCCCTTTGAAGGTTTTTTTGGGCGCCCTTTCAGATTTTTTCTGTTAC
Organism: Maratus speciosus; assembly: GCA_963932465.1. NCBI lineage: Eukaryota > Metazoa > Arthropoda > Arachnida > Araneae > Salticidae > Maratus > Maratus speciosus. Next base: position 235,656,515 of record OZ010788.1, read on the forward strand.
GAGCTTTACAAAATAAAAATTCATTTTATATGATATTTTTCTTTAAATCGGTAATATTAGCATGTCTTTATTTTTTATTATTATAGGCAAGATTATGGTTACTTGCTTTTTCTTCTGCCAAAGTTTTTCAGGTTAAGAAAGAAAAACATAATTCTAAATTTACTATTCTAATTCTAAATTTATTCTAAAAGCATGTGATTTTTAACAAAATATTTTTACACGGAGTTCCTGAATCTCATGGTCCCTATAAGTATCACTGTGAAATGTGTATGTGTCGTATAATGTGAGTGTTTGTCGCTGCCCCTACTCAGTTTGATAACATTGTTGCATGTTTCGAATAACGTGAACAATGGCGCCCTTCATTGTTTTTTGCCAATTGAGGTGCCCCGCCCCCCTGCTTAATGAAAGGTGGACAGACCTGATATACAGCATTGCACGAAAGATCTCAATCGCATTTTCGTTTATTGACAGACATTTCTGAAGGGGAATTTTCAACAGTGATAAGTGCTTAACTAAACTAATGTAGCGATCTAATCTCACATGATCAGTATAAAGCGAGTTACTAGCTTAGAGTAACTGGTTTGACCTTTTGCTCGACGTTAACGTTCTCGCCTCCTGATCATGATATCCGTGGTTCGTATCTCATTGGCGCCACACTCTCTAAAGTGGTAACTCGGACGCACGCAAAATCGCAACCTTCAACAAAATCTTCTCCTCTCATAACCAAAGAATGGCAGCCTCAAATAAAATCATCTCCAGCAAGCTAAACTTGTAAAACACTCATAGCACATAAGCCTGGCATACTGCGCATCACTCATAGTGCATATCGCTCGTCAGACGTCAACAAGATGTCTTTCTCACTGGGGAGGGAGAGTGTAGCGATCTCATCTCACATGACCAGAACAAAGCGAGTTACTAGCTTAGAGTAACTGGCTTGGCCTTTTGCTCGACACTAACGTTCTCGCATCCTGATCATGAGATCCTTGGTTCGTATACCATTGGCGCCACACTCCCTAAACTAACATTTGGTATACTATGTAATGAACATACTAATATAAACATCATATACATGGAAAAAAAAAGAAAAAAAAGAAAAAGAAATTGGATATTTTCCCGACTATTGATGGAAATTGCCGAAATTGGATTTTCAAATGCGTTAAGGGCTTCTCAAGTTGTTTATTTAGACATCATCTTTCAGAATAATAAACTGGGAAGTTTTGTTACAGCATTCTGAATACGTTGGAAAGTACTGCATAATCTATGCTGGATGAATGATTTTTCATTCTTGTTAAAATGTTCAAATAAGCGTGCGAAAAAAATAGATCCAAAGACATCATACAAGTGTAAAGTTTAAAGGCTATTATAAACTTACTGGAATATCCTTAACTGGAAGTATGACTTGAGGAATGTAGAAGACTGTCAACTCCTGGAGAATTGTAGTTTCAATCTTTTTCAGAATGCCGGCATCGAAAGCATAGCCGTTCTTCATTTTGACAAAAAGGACTGCTCTACCATCACCGTTAGCATTATATTGACCCACGCATATCGTGTCTGCAATTTCTTCGATGCCATGAACTATAGAAAAATAATCCTAATTTAAAAAATATTTTTAATTCGGATTTTTGCACATGCAGGAAAATATGAATGTGAAAGAAATTAGAATATGTAAAAGTCTTTTAATACACTTTTTTATTACATGCTTTTTTTTTAAACTTATAATTCTGTTTGTATGTGGTAGTCAAATCTGTTACTCATTTTTAACACACTTCCTTTTGACATGGAGCTTTGAAATTTGGAATATATGTATTCCTGAGGGCAATATAGGAATTAAACATTGATTTTTGTAAAATTATATCCTTAAGTGGGCAACGGGAGGAAAAAAAAAACTGTCATATCTCATAAACCAATGGAAATAAAATCTTGAAACATGCGTATAGTATAACTAAAATTAGTAAACGTATGTTTCGGAATTTTTCAAAATTTGGCACCCAAGGGGGGTCTTGGCCCCAAGCGGGTCAAAAACATGAATTGCAGTAAAAAAAAAAAAAAAAAAAAAAAAAAAAAAAAAAACTAGAAAACAGGAATTCTGCTTTCTCAGAATTTAGTGTCTCTCCCAATGAAAAAAAAAAATGTATATATAAATAGTACAAAACCTATTTCAATTTTAAGACTTAAAGAACGCACTTTTATTTTATGTAAAATGACGTCAATCGTATCCTTTTAAGAATTCCACATTTACGATCCACTCTTAAACATCCACAGTAAAGCATGCATAAGGATGCTGCTATCGCAAAATAATACACAAATGCATTAAAGAAACTCGACAAAAAAAACGGCTATCTAATGATTCATACGCATTCATTTGTTTGTAACTTTAATATTAGACGATTTCAGTCGTGACGTCAGTCATGACGATTTGGTTGGAAATTGACCCCAAACAAACGGTTGCTATGTTGTATTTTCTATTTTGTTTGTGTGTTGCAGCTATATCTTATATCTATATCCCACATCTAAGTGTTTTAATACTTGATACGTACTGATAATATTTTCCACAATTTATATTTAAAAGGAAATGACGCATAGCAACCGTTTGTTTGGTTCAATTTCCAACCAAAACGTCATGACTGACGTCACACTGAAAGCGTCTACAGATACTTAAAATTAAATATAGTTTATAATAGCTCCATGTTCTAACAGAAATTATTCGTTTATATTTTTTCAAAATAGCACGTATTTTAATTACATTTTCTTTCGGTTGTTAGGAGAAAATGGCAACAAAAAGATATAAGTGCTATTTTTCAACTATTTTCCCTTTACTTTCTATATAAATGGAGTACTTGAGTTGCCAAAATTAAACGAATGGTGCTAAAAACTACAAAAAAAATGAATATTTCAAAAATAAATGGAGATACAGTTTTCAAACAAATTGCATTTAAAAGTACTTTTTTCCCAATACGATGGTATAAAAATTGAAAATGTGCGATGCTTAGAAATTAAAAAAATTGCCATACAGCATTTAATCGCACAATGATAGATCTGCTTTGTTTATTGTTAGCTTCCGCAAGGTAACGTTATTTTTTGTAGACAAAATAAGCTGGGAGAAAGAAATAGCATACCGTCCCGGGGGCTAACAAATAGGCGTTGTGTTCGAGATGACTACTAAATGCTTATATAAGAATGGTTTTAAAAAAACTACTTTTAATTTTATACTTATTTAGTATTGAAATATATGGTAGTACACATGTATTTTTTATGATATTAATTCTTGACAGTAAGACCTCGTTGAAATAAGTAGTAATCTAAGTGTGTAGTAATAATAATAGTAGTATAATCAGGGATGTAGCGGAGGGTATAAGGTGGTATACGCCGCATACCTTCTGGATATTTTTAAGGAACTCCGTATACCGTCTGTTTCTAATAAAGCCGCCGCATTCTCTCTGTTTTTTTTTTCTTTTAAGACTATACCACTGAGTATAATTTATATGGGTATGGAATTTCATAATTTAACAAGTTGGAAATTGCTCGTCAAACGTGGCAAATGAGGTGCGTTCGTACTATAACTAGTTTTAAAATTATTTTTTGCACCCCATATTGTACTGAATGTATAATTTTTTGCACTTCATAACGTGCATAGTCTGATACATCATTAAAATGCACTTCCAATAATTTTTTCGGAACACTTTTGACTGTCCCTGTAATTAAACTATACATCCGATTTTCCTAAAAGTTGAAATAGCTCAACAAAATTTTGCAACAATTATATCTTTAAAATTTCAGACCATTCGGAAGGCTGTAATATCATTAAAATGCACTTGCAATAATTTTTCCCATTGGCCGTAATGTAAAGAAAAACTTTTGACTGTCCCTGTAATTAAACTATACGTCCGATTTTCCTAAAATTTGAAATGGCTCGACAAAATTTTGCAACAATTATATCTTTAAAATTTCAGATCATTCGGAAGGCTCTAATATCATTAAAATCCACTTGCAATAATTTTTCCCATTGGCCGTAATGTAAAGAAAAACTTTTGACTGTCCCTGTAATTAAACTATACATCCGATTTTCATAAAATTTGAAATGACTCGACAAAATTTTGCAACAATCACATATTTGAAATTTCAGACTATTCGGTTGGGTAGTTTTTGCTCTGTTACATGCGGACAGACGGACAGACGGACGGACAGACGGACGGACTGAACGACGACTATAGGTGCTACGTATTTATATAATTACGAACGCACCTAAAAAGGTGATATAAATCAATATATCTGAATTCAAACAAGTTAGTTTCAGTGTTGAAGTTGTAAGAAAATCAGAGGGAATACAATATAGGTAAGGTGTATACTTTAGAGAATATGCGCTACAGCTGTACTTGTGAAGCAGAGGTTACGGAGTTTCTTGAAAGAATCCGCAGAAGGTATACGGCGTGTACCATCATATCCTACACTAGTTACAACTTAGTTATAACTACTGGTGGTGATTTTGCAAGTTTTTTCGAGTTACCATAAAAATAGTAAAATTAATATAGGATTATTAGTGACTTCATAATTTGTACAGAATAGACATTTATCGATAGATTTAAAAACATACTTACGAGCCCAGTAAATTTCTTCGGAAACAAACCTTTCACCATGTTGCTTTATGGTATTATCACTGTGAATTGAGATACAGATAAAGATGTTTAGTAGAAAAATATTTATTTGACAAAACAAATTCTAACAATTATACGTACTGAAAATAATATAAAACAAGAAATTTCCTATTCAGGTGAATTTAGTATGTGGATTATTATTTACAATTTTTTTTATTAACCTTTAACTGATATTACCGGTCTCTCAGACAGCGGCTTTTTTCAATTTTTATAGTTTAACTTGCAATTTTCAGTTTAACTACAAACACTGCCGAAATTTTGTTCCGTTTGGAACTTTAGTACTATCACCAGAGACTTTTGAATAGGTGAATTTTAATTACAACAGTCCTGTGCAAAAAGTTTAGTACAAAAACACCATCCTATGAGTTAATCATGCCTTTTATTCATCTTTCGATGGAGCGGTCTCACAGACCGCTTCACACTAGTTATGTGACAATTTCTGTGGCATCAGTTAAAGGTTAATTTGAATATTATTGTTGCAATATTTAAGAGACCACGTGTGCCTAATGCCATTAAGGGGTTTTGTACCTTTTAAACGCTACGAAAATTAACGTTTAGTTTGAATCAGTCTATCCTCGAAACCTTTCTATGCATAAAAGTGAAATTTTGAATATTGATTAAACAGATTGTGCTTTGTAATATGTTACCATTAGAAACTGATTAGCCTTTCACGGAATTTGTGTATTGTTGAAATTTAAATTGCTCTTTTTTTTTTACTCCTTAAGTCATTGTGCGTATGATATCTTGAGAACGTATGTATGGATTGTTATGAAATTTGGTATCAGTACAAAGCAAATATGTGTGTTTAAAATGATCTACTTTTAAGTATTCACAGTCGTAATATTTTTAGTTAGAATTATTTTTATTTATTAAAAAAATTTAATTTTTAATTTTTTTTTTTACAAAAATATTTTTTTACATAGTTAATGAAATAATTTTGACCTAAGAGTAGATCATTTAAAAAATACATATGTGCTTATTATCTATATCAAGTTTTATAACAATCCGTACATACGTTCTCAAGATATCATGCGCGCAATGACTTACGGAGTGAAAAAAAGAACTGTTTCAATTTCAACAATACACAAATTCTGTAAAAGATTAGTCAGTTTCTAGTGGTATTATATTAAAAAGCATACTCTGTTTAATCAAAAGTCAAAATTTCATGTTTATACATAAAAAAATTAATGAAGATACACTAATTTAAACTTTCGATGTTTTTGTTGATTTTTGACGAGTTTAAAAAGGTACAAGACCCCTTAAGTTCTTCAAACTTTAGATTTTCATTCTCTCTCTCTCTCTTTTTTTTACTGCCATACGTAGCAGAAAAAATATTTCATAAAACCGATGTTGTTTTAATTCCTTTTTTATTTTACAACCTTTTAATGTTTTATTAACCATTTGGAAAAATGGTTATTGTCCTCGTCAGGGTAGGAAATGAAAAGCATATCTGAAGGTTTTTATTGGTTTAATCTGCAATTTATTCGTTTTCTGATTGGTCTATACAGTAATATGTATTTCCCTTTACTTTCAACAGAGATGGACAACAGAGTGTTACCACTAGGACAAAAAAGTAATAAAAACTACAAAAAAAATTAATAACTCAGAAACAAATTGAGATACAGCTTTCAAACAAATTGCATTTAAAAGTACATTTTTTTCTCTATACGACGATATAAAAAGTAATATTGTGGGATGTTTAGAAGTTTAAGAAATAAATATCATTTAAAATTGGCCGTCAGATTTCTTGGAAATCTGACGATGGAAAATCCTTTTCCTGAACAGCCAATGAAATGCTTGGATAATACTTAAGTTTCAGGTGGATAATATGTACGAGTCGCAGGCGATTTCTGTCGCTTGCAACTTTTACGTGTAATAACACTATTAATGTTTAATTCATGACGTACGTAATGTATGATCCACTCCGTGCTATTTTTTATGTCTTAAATTTTAGTCTTTGAAAAAATCATTTTCCATATGGTCGTTGTAATTTGTTAAATTGCATTTTTTTTAAAATATTATTTTTGTAATTCAGATGAAATCGCAAGAGAATGCAATTTTCTTATGCATTACATAAGACATGACTTGAGTATATTTTAATACATTTAAAACTCGAAATAAAATAAAAATAAAGTAAATCCCTATTAGTTTTCAGGCACCATAGAAAAATTCTGAGCCTGAATACGGAAAAAATAGAAAAAGTCACAGTAAAAATGACGTTATGCTTAGCAGAAATCGTTCATTTTCATTGATAAAATTTTACAAATACACTTTTACAACACATTCAAAATTTATAAAATACATTTTTATTTAAATTAAGTATTAGCTGATATTAAGGCTTCCAAGTAATATCCCTTCAATTTAATAGCATGGATTTTGCGTAATTCATCTAATAAAATAAATAAAAAAAAATAATAACAGTCACAGTCACAGCAATAGTAATAATGGTGATGGTTATTAATGTTGAAAAGAAATCAAGAGATGGAGAATTAAGAGATCATACATAATGTAATGATTGTTGCGCATTATAGTGACCTAGAAATACACAATATTTTTCTGACCATGATATGTATATTGGTGATTATTTAATATAGTTAAATAGTTACTTAAAAATCGCAGTACATCTACGTTTAGTTTAATTTAAAGTATTGCCTCAAGGCTCAAACTTCTGAGAGATCTTTTGAAAGGAAAAAAAAAAAAAAAAAAAAGGAAACAAGAAAAAACATATTTAAAAGGTAACTAACAAACTTGTAATTGAAAAAAAAAATCTCTTAAAATTTAAAAAGAACAAAAATAACAATAGCGAATCTAATTTTATCTAGTAATTATTAATTTGAAGATCTGCCTGTTACTTGCCATTGATTTAATTTGATAGTTTGTAAGGCGAGCTAAATAGAAGGGTAGCAAAAGATTATTTTGGAAGTATATTTTCATTTGCCGAAAAGAACTTTTAATATTACTGATTAATTAAACTTACGAGTATCAGAAATTAATAAGAAAAGTAATTTTAAAATTAACATTTTTCGATTCATAGCTGTACGAATCATTCTACGTCAGAAACTGATAATATCCTTGTAGGAGATCTTACTAAACTAGACAACATCTTAACTGCTTTGGATACGTTATATTGCAGTAATAAATTCCTCACTTATTTAAGCCCACTAAATTTGTTTGTTCTTATTTTTGCCTGACTATAACCGCAAGATACTCGTGCTGCCACCATATTTTTGACGATGCAATCTTTTGTGTTCTTTGTGATCTTTTCCATTTAAAACTTTGCTGAGTTTGTGATTTCTTTTATTTATTAGTTATTTTTGTAAGCCTAATATTTTGAAAAAAAAACAGTATCCTTGAAATTACAGCAATCAAATTAATTATTTATAGTGCTGCATTTTTCTAGTAATAAGGATAAAAGAATACTTTCATATTTACCTTCTTCCAATGATTATTATACCTTTGGTGGCTGGATCGACCCATGCTTCATCATTCTGAGTCCACACACCTAAAATTTTAAATGATTATGATAGGTGACATATATTAGATCAGAATACTTGATGATAGCACGAAATTCATTATACGGATATATACGAATTGGACCTGAAAATACACACACTAAAACTCCTATTGATATCAAAAGCACATGTTGAATTTAAGATCTGCACTTTAAATATAAAATAAAACACCAGCTGTTTTGTTACAAACAGTGTTTTTTTTTTCAATAACAAAAAAAGAATCGGGAAATATACAGTTTTATAAATAATCTTAGTACTGTTTGTTTTGTTCCAATATTTTTTTAGATTAATTAATTAATTTCTCCTCTTCCAAGTTTTGCTTTTCCCCAGATCAACAAACTTAGAAATTTAGTTTGAAATAAATTTTTGGAATTCCTTCCTTGATGTCAAAAATTAAAGAATAGTTGTGTATTTAATATTCAAGGATAAGATGTTTCTTATATATAAATGTCATATTGAAATTTTAATGAATTTCATTAAACACAGAATTATGAAGAAATAATAGATACAATGACATAGTTCCGAGAAGCGAAAATCATTCTTGCATCACTAGAACAGTTAAAAAAATATATATATTTCAATGAATTATGCATTATATCAGGGATGCAAGCGCTGCGCCACAAATTGCTGATTTTCACCACTAAATTTTAAAAGTGTTCTTCACCTTATTAAATCTCAGAAATTCCGTCATTAAAAAAGGTGAGGAATACTATAAAAATTTAGTGGTAGCAATCAGCCATTTGTGGCGCAGCGCTTGCATCCCTGTTATATGCATCATATGCATTATATGTATTTCAATATTGATCATACATAGTTGTTATTCATAAATTTGATTTATGTGTGATTCTACGCAAAATGGCAAAAATGATGAAACTGAAGGATATTTCATTTTTTTCAACAGAAAAACCTGATACATTTTTTTAAACATATAGTTTAGACAAGGTTTTATTATATTAGCTCAAAAAACTAAAACATTAATTAAAAATATATTTGAAAATTTTTTTAAACCTTTGAAATATCATTCCTTCACATGCAACTATTACCACCGAAAAATACAAAAAATATAATTTCTTTCTGAAGTACTTATACTTTTTCAGTCTGACTTTTGTCTTTTAATATTAATACATAAATTATTATTTTTATGAATAAACTTATTTTTTTGGACTTGGGATGCAATTTTTATTTGATAATAAAGTTTGCAATTCATATTTCACATTATTTCCTCACTTGGTAGTAACTCAGGGTGTTTTACATAGGTGACACTAAATGTAGATTGAAACATTAGACATGTACTAAGCATATGTTTATCTGTAAAAAAAAAAAAAAAAAAAAAATCAGCCATTCTGGAGAAATATTTCAGTATATAAGGAAGAGCTGAATAGACAGATTGTGCAAGTATTAAGGTGAAATTATCAATCCCACATTTAAATTTATAAAGTTAATTTATTGCCTAAAAGTGTATTAATGGGTAGTTTAATTTTCCATAAAGTGATAATTTGAGAATATGTGTTGTTTTTTGTTTTATTTAAGGCTGTTCTCAAATCCAAAAGGTCAACTTTATGAGATAAGTTTTAATTTATTTTTGTTCGGAAATGCATAAAACTAGCAGGTGTTGTTCAGAAACTATGTAATCCAACTGTTTTTCCGTTTTTTTTGCAAGTGCAATAGATCTTTCAAAAAATAGTGTCAAAGTGGGTGTTTTGAACCAAATTTCCGCGCGAATGAAGAATAACCACTCAAAAAAGTATGAAAAACGTCTTTGTCATGTGATCAAAATCGCTTATAACTCAATAGGTAGTTTATTTATCAAAAAAGGGAAAACAAAGTTCGATTCCAAATCGCTTCCATAGTCAGGCCTTCCAATTTTATATCTTTCCGTTAAAAAATGAATTTGTAAATGTGTCAAAACGTTTTGCGTTTGTTCAGCAGAACAGTTTGGAACAGCCTTAAGGGAGAGGATGCAACGGGGTAATGTTCTAAGCTATTCGCTTGTAGGTGCCTCCAGTGGCACTAAAAATCCCTTTCTTTTACTTTAAAAAAAGAAATATGATCCCCAAAAAATTTCTCTTGTGCTTGTCTGCCATGGATCACTTATAAGGGCCCCATGAGGGACAAACAGGCTTTTTATAATATTTGAAATCAATTTAAGATTAACAAAATTTTCTTACATCCAGACCCTTTGTTATATCGTAGGTTAGAGGTAATGTATTAACTCATGACAGTAGACAGATAGAAATATTAATATAGGTTTTAATAGTATCAGACAACCCTCACTACATGACGGCAAAAAAAAGCCTGCCGATCGAACGGCGATCTGCCGATTACACAAGCGCGCCGCAGAGGCGCCATCTGTCGTGAACAAGAGCAGAGCATAAATGTAATCATAACCCCCCGCCCCTTAAAGAATACACAAATGTCAGAGAGTCTTAAATACACAGACTATCAGGAAAGAACAGTTCAAGCTATAAAACAGTTTGTCAGTCTATACTAAAACAAACAGTCTATAACTTTTGGCGTACTGGTTTGGATCTAACACGCTCCGAATGCCTAAGTAATGGAGTACCTGCATCCCGAGTGAGAACTTGTGGTGACAGAACTGGGAGGTTTGCAGGCGGATTGATCACTATATTAAGAGGAGAACTTACTAAGGGGAGCACAGGAGGTTTGAGGGTGCTAGTTGGAACCTCAATCTGCAGATCAGCAGATTCTGTTTGTGAAGCTGTAGGAGCTGGTAAATCCAGTAGAGTAAGAACATCACTAGCCAGGTCCGCCTGTCTGAGCCTCAGCTGGTCGAAGTGGCGTGTCCAATTTCCCAAAGGCGTCAAGACTTCACACATTACTCTTCCCACGGGATGTAAAACAATGGCCGCAACCCATGGTGGGCCACGACCAAACGAACACACCCAAATTGGAGTGCCATCCATAAATTTTTTGAGCAGGTTTCTTCCTTCTCATGTGTCTGGCTCACAGGATCTCGAATGAGGTCCAGCCGCGTTCGGAGAGGACGACCAAACATAGCGATAGCTGTAGATATACCTGTAGGTACTGATGTAGGTACTGATGTAGGTACTGATGTAGGACTACATTTCTATAATTGAAGAGGAACCGAGATAACCTCTGTGCAAGAGTCCCACCCGTCAATTTCTTCAGGGCTGATTTCACCGTTCGGACAGCTCGCTCCGCTAAACCATTCGAGCGTCGATGGTACGGTAGCGTTTTAACCTCGGCAATGCCATTTCGAGATAAAAAAAATTTCAAATTCTTCCCTTTTGAATCTAGGGCCATTGTCGCTAACCACGCTTTTGGGGATGCCGAAACGAGAAAATAGGCTATGTAATATCATTATGGTTACACTAGCAGATGTGCTAGATACTTCTGCAACTTCTAACCATTTTGTCTTGGCATTCACAATTATAAGAAGCATGTGACCTTCCACTGGACCTGCATGGTCGATATGAATCCGTTCCCATGCTTGCTCTGGCATAGGCCAAGGGACATACTTTGTCAGAGGTGCTGAAGCATTTTGTTGACATGCAACACAACCCTTCACTTTAGCTTTCAGATCGGTATCTAACTCTGGCCACCAAACATAGGAACGAGCATGTGCCTTTATGGCTGTTATGCCTTCTTCAGATGAATGGAACTTATCGAGGATGAATTTTCTAAATTTTGGAGGGATAAATACTCGTGTGCCTCTCAAAATGATGTCTTCTTTAAAAGATAATTCATCTTTTACTCTGAGGAAGGGATGCAAATTTTGCTCTACTTTCTCAGGAAAACCTTTCAAGATATAATATTTCAGCTTCCTTAGGTCAGGACATTTGTCGATTTCGGTGGCAATCAGATGTCTTGTCACTGGAGTGTCGTCCAATTGTGTTAATAACAACACTGACTCTGTTGGAACTGGTGGATCAGCAATCACAGTTTTCAGGGGCAGTCTACTGCAAGCATCGGCATTAGCATGCAAACTCCCTTTTCTATACTTAATCGTGTAAGAATAGGCTGCAAGGGTCAGAGCCCAACGCTGGATTCGTGCAGCAGCTACCACTGGCACCGGCTTGTCTGCAGAAAGAAGGTTCACTAAGGGACGATGATCAGTGAGCAATGTGAATGTTCGTCCCAACAGGTACTTGCGAAATTTGGTCACACCAAAGACCAGGGATAATGCTTCTTTTTCTATATGGCTGTAGTTTTTTTCAGCTTCGGTTAAGGAACGGGAAGCGAAAGCTATTGGGCGGTCGCCATCTTCAGTTTCGTGGGATAGAACGGCTCCAAGACCATAAGGGCTGACATCACAGGCCAACACAACCTCTTTCCCATTATCAAAGTGTACCAGCAGCGATGAATTTTGCAGAACCTCTTTCACTTTCGAAAACGCTTCCCTCTGAGGTAACTCCCATCTCCATTTAGTTTTTGCTTTCAATAACTCATATAATGGAGCTAGCAGGGTGGCCATGTTTCTAAAAACTTGCCATAATAAGTAATCAGTCCGATAAAAGAACGTAGCTCATCAATATTCTTCGGATCCGGAGCTTTGACTACAGCATCCACTTTAGACTCCAGAGGATGAAGTCTTTCTTTGTCAATCCGATTACGATGACCAAGGTATTCAACCGAAGACTTCAAAAATTCCCATTTATGAGAGTTGAGCTTCATTCCGGCTTCCTGTAAACGTGTTAGAACAGCCGTCAAGTTCTGTGGATGTTTAGCTTCATCTTCCCAAAAACCAAAACATCATCAAGATAGCAATCAGCCTTAAGACCACGCAGAATTTTGTCGATTTCTCTCTGGAACATAGCTGGAGCCGAGGCTACCCCGAAAGGTACTCCAGTGTACCGGAAGAGTCCTTTATGATTATTAATTACGACTAGATCATTAGACTCTTCATCAAGCTGCAACTGGCAGTAGGCATAACGAAGGTCCATCTTCAAGAAAACTACTTCGCCTGAAAGCTGGACAAACAAGTCTTCGATGTTCGGCAGTGGATATTGCTCCAATTCAGTCACCTTTTTGGTTGTCAGTTTAAAGTCTCCGCAAATTCTGATGCGTCCGTCACGCTTCAACACAGGCACGATTTATGCTGCAGATTCTGCTGTCTTCACCGGCTCAAGAATGCCTTCCTTAACGAGGCGAACTATTTCACGATCAACTTTGTCTAAAAGAGCATAAGGGATTGGACGTGCTCTGAAAAATTTAGGTGTTGCAGAGTCTTTCTTTATTAAATGCACTTTGACGTCTTTTACAATACCCAATTCTGGTGAAAATAAATCTTTCTAAAAGGTTATGTAATATCAATTCTGGAGTTGGCACATTGTTTGTGGCATAAGACTGGATTGGGTTTTTAAAAACATTCATCAACTGCAAAGGGTAAATCCAGTTACGGCCTGCTAAATTAATATTTCCTTGTCCAACAATCATCAAAGGTAATGAGCAAGACTTAGATTCATAAGACACATTAACTTGTGCCATTCCAATAACTTCAATAGGATGCTCTGTGTAAGAATTTAACTTAACTGCAGTTGGCTCCAAAGGAGGAAAATGTTCTTTTACATTATTAAATACACTTAATGTATTAAAGAAAAAGGGGCACCTGAATCTACTTCAGAAATGAATGGCTTGCCTTGGAGTATGCATTCAACTTTAGCAGGTGGCAAGGTTTCTTCCATCCCTAATATGATGAATAGTGTGTAGACTGGTGGCATTTCATTTTCTGCTTTCTCACCTTGCAAATTATGCACCCGAGCTCCCAGATTTGTCTTCTTAGAACGGCACACTTTAGCGATGTGTCCGATTTTTTTACAAGCGTGGCAAGTTGTATTTCTAAAATGGCATTCGTTAGCCATGTGACTACCTCCACATCGATTGCATTTTTCGGCATTTTGGCTTGTTACAAGAGGATTTGGACTCTTCGATGCATTATTACTTTCTCTCAATTGAATTCTGTTGACTTCAGAACCGGGTGTCACCCGAAGATTGATTGCGTCCCTCGCCGCAGTCTCCATCGTCACCGCGATCTCTGTTGCCCTCATTAGGGTTAGCTCGCTTTCCGCAAGTAATTTTTGCTGTATTCTTTCGTCTTGAATTCCGCACACGATTCGATCACGCAACATTTCATCTAACGATGTGCCGTAATTGCAATGTTTTGCCAAGCTACGTAGTTCTGCAATGAAATTTGTGACTGATTCGCCAGCGCGTCAAACTCTACTATTAAACTTGTATCTTTCCACAATAACGGAAGGTGTCGGGTCAAAGTGCGAATTTAGCACATTAATCATTTCTTCAAGTGTCTTTGTAGTCGGCGCCGCTGGTGACAGGAGATTTCGGATTAAAGCACACATAGATGGACCGACAATTGTCAGGAAAATTGCTCTCTTGCGCTCCGCTAATTCCATTTGCGATGAAAAATTGGTCAAGGCGTTCCGTATACAATGTCCTGGATTCAGTAGTGGGATCAAACTCTTTAATCTGGCCAAAAGAGCCCATCTTAAGCTATTTTTGTTAAAGCTTACTGCAAGGAGCACGCTCTTGCACTTTAGGCTTCGTTAGGAGTGCGCTACCGTCAACTGGTAACTTCGCGACCGCGTGTTAGGCTTAGCGCGGCGCGGTTATGATAGACTGCGTAAATTCGCCGAAAAAAGAAAAAAAACTTCTTCTAACATCACCATATCGCATCTTCGTCACCAGTTGTTATATCGTAGGTTAGAGATGATGTATTAACTCATGCCAGTAGACAGATAGAAATATTAATATAGGTTTTAATAGTATCAGACAGCCCTCACTACATAACGGCAAGAACAAGACTGCCGATCGAACGGCGATCTGCCGATTACACAAGCGCGCCGCAGAGGTGCCATCTGTCGTGAACAAGAACAGAGCATAAATGTAATCACAACACCCTTATAAAAAGAAAGATTCCAAAGTATTTGAACCATACGTATTCTGAGCATCTCTTATATTCTAAGTTTGTCATCCGTGAAGCACAAGAAATTAAAATTTTCTGTCAGCGCTTTCAGTTTTAGAATTATCTTATTTGCAAAAATACAAAGATCCAATAATTCTATAATGAAATGCATTATACTCTAATTTTACGAATAAGACTGTTAGAAATTTTTCTTTTCCATATTGTGCGGATTCATAATAAAAGTTACACGAATAAACATGTTTAGAAGTGTATGTAATTTTTTTTTTTTACCGTTTACAGATACAAAATGAAGGAAAACAACTGTTATTTTCAAATATTTTACTTCATTTAACAACCGTGGTTGGAGTTTAAAAAATATAAGCAAATGTCGACTTTAGAGTTATATTGTCTTTTTAATTAGAAATGTTTAACATTTAAGCGATTGTGAAACTAGTTTGCGTGTAATTAACGGTATACATAGATTTATAAAAAAGATGATATCAACATGCCAAACACACATTGTAAGAAAATTTGTCTAGTGTAATAGAAACATTTCTGAAGTTAAAGGATCTTGTTACTGTCCGCAAATTTCGGTGAAAATTTATTCGTTAATTTCAAAAATTTATTAATATTTAATTTAATTTAAAATTAATTTCTTTCCATAGTCTCCGGCTGTTTCGTAGCCTGTTGGTTTCTGGAGATAAAGGAAGGTTTTTAGAATTACGGATAACTATGATGCTACACTGAATTCATCTAAACATTTCTACTATTATTTCACTTAATGTAACTTTTTTACGCTGTAGCTGTAACATTATAAAGCTGCTCACAAATTTAATATACACTAATGGCCTTTAATCACCGGACACTTTCAATGTCAGATATTTTGTCGAATATTTAAAGATATACTTGTCGGATTTTCCTGGAACTTTAGGATTATAACGAATAGGTTTGACTTCATATTTATCAATGGCGATTTTATGAGTGGCACAATTTGGGGCCATCAAAAAATCACAGAAAAATGATAATATTTAGGGTCACCCTATAAAATAAAATGCGCGAAATGATCTATCGCTATAGTTTACGAATATGTGGATATCGTACAATATGTTTAATCATTTGTGTAAGAATAGCACGTATATTCATGGAGATATACCGATTTTTTTTAAAGTTCAAAAAATTCTTGCATGTTTTTTGTTTAGTATATCGTTCAGGGTTTCTACTAAATTTAACGCCAGTTTCTGATAATTTGACAAAACGTAGTAAAAATAATATAGTGTAATTGCAATGTAAATAAATTACACATTTGATAAAATATGAGCAGTTGTATGAAATATTTTTTATCTGCACATGCGCGCACGATAACAATTTTTCTTTCATGATTTCATAGTCAATTCTATGGAGCAACTCATAAAAAAAAAGCCAGTCAAATATTATGAAAATTCAGAACGTTGTCGGTGATTGAGTAAGATGATTTTTAGATGTTCTCTAAAAACAGCTATATGATAAAGGGTTTTCTATAAATTGTCATTTTTAATTTAAATTTTTTTTTTCATTTTTTATTGATGCTTTAGTTCTCCTTGGAAAACTACTAGAACGAATCTAATTCAAGAAAAAAAGAACTATCAAAATCTACGCATTTTTTTCTAAATCTACTCGGTGACATTCATTAAATCACCTTTGTTGAAAGCCAGTTAATAAAAAATTACAATTTGTGGAAAAACACTTATCATTCAACAGAAATCATTTATCAGAAATCAGTTATATCATCAGAATCAGTTATTCAGAAATCAGAAAGCAACTAAAAATCGGCTCACTCTATTGCCGATATCTAACTGAATTTTCACGTTATTTGACTGGCTTTTTTTATGAGTTGCTCCATAGAGTTGACTATTAAATCATGAAAAATTTTTTTTTATCATGCGCGCATGCACAGATAAAAAATATTTTATACAACTGCTCATATTTAATTAAATATTTAACATATTTGCATTTCAATTGCACTATATTATTTCTTCTACAGTTTGTCAAATTTTCAGAAACTAGCGTTAAATTTGATAGAAAACATGCATGATATAAGCAAAAAAACTTGCCAGAAATTTTTTGAACTAAAAAAAAAAAAAAAAAATCGATATATCTCTATGAATATACGTGCTATTCTTACACCAGTAAATACACATATTGTACAATATCCACATATTCGTAATCTATAGCAATAGATCATTTCGTGCATTTTATTTTACAGGGTGACCCTAAATATTATGATTTTTCAGTGTTATTTTGCTGCCCTCTAAATTGTTTTGCTGATCCAATCGCGCTCTTTTGATAAATATGAAGTCAAACATGTTCTTCACATTCCTGAAGTTCTAGGAAAATACGACAAGTATAACTTTAAATATTCGACAAAATGCCTAAAATTGTAAGCGTCCGGTGATTAATGGCCATATAGTGTATTGCTAATGATTTTGTGACTAGAGCGGAAAGCAAATATGTCTGATTTAAGGTGGTGTACTACACCAATAATACAGGAAAACTTACCTGGAAATTTGGATAAATAATTTTCTTGCATTTTAGCATCTCCTTCGTCACCCCAAACTGAAATAGGCATAGAAAGCGTAGGTGTTGCTATTACCAGTTCACCAGTCTTTCCAACAACACTATTTCCTGTAAAAAATTGAATACGAATGAGGGAAGAAAGAATAAAGAAAGAAAAAGGGCAAAAAGAGAACCGAACAAATTTTTAGCTTATCTTGTACGAAAAATGTGTTGATTCATTTGAATAAGATTCTAATAATTCGTAGGAAGTTACATTTTTTGATTTTGTTCAAATTCTGAAATTTTCTGCTCAGATTCTTATACTTTTCATTTAATTCCTTTTGTTAATTGATAAAAACTTTAAGTAATGAAAAACCCGTATTTGTATGTAATCTGAACGAAATTCAGACGTAAGACTAAATTTCATTAATCTTTTTTTTTTTTTTTAAATCAGAAGATAATGCTACAGCTTTGTCAATTGTTGTGGAAAACGATAAAAAATGGAATTTTGTGGTGTTACGGTCATTTTTGCATATGAAGATTAAGTAGACCGAGATTTCTAGCTTAAAATAGATGTTTATAATAGTTTGTAACCCAGCTCAAACCGGAATTTGAGTCAGACACTTGCTGAACAGTGCAACCGCTTAATCACTAAGCAAGGGAATGGGCTAATGAATGATCTTATCTGATCAAATTGCTTAAAACGAATGATATCAGAAGACCTGATAATTATTTCATATATTTTATGATTTATATATTATATTCTGTTATTTCATAGAAATTGAAAATTTAAAAAATCAGATCTTGATAATTTGGAATCAAACCATTAGAAAATTTCTTCATTTAGCAAGTATTTCATTCTTTAGGGTATGTGATCGTATAAATCAGGTGTAGCACCCAGACTGCCGATTTCAGGCATCGATAACAGGACGTAAAATGAAATTTTTATTCCGTGGGGAGGGGCTTATATTTGGTGCCATTATTTATGATTTATTTTATTGATGGTTTTTGGTAATTTACTTTTCTCATGGCTTTTGTGGCCATCACAAAAATTTCTTCTACATCAGTCACAATATATCAATTTATATTGCTCAGTTTCACAGAAAGACCATCAGTTATAAATTTTAAGTATTCTAAATTTCTTTAATTTTAGCATGGAGTTACAATTATCATGAAATAAAAAAGAACAGCACAACAGCGCCCCTTTGGGTATTTAAATCCAAATTCGATCGAATTGTTATTTTTTAATTACATCAACCTGCTATTTTTAAATTGCATTAAATTTTTATAAATATCATACAGTGCATTTCTATCCAACAGAAATATTTGTTTGGTTTTGGTTTTGTTTATGACGGCCAATTATCTACACTAGGGATATGGGCTCGAAGGGGGGGGGGGGGGGTGGCGGTGCCCTCCGTGGTATCTTTCTGAGGGAACCGAACACGTATCTACGCAAGGAAATGTCCAATAGAAAGAGAAATACAGCTGTACTGTTAGAACATGAGTAAGAACATCAATAGAACATGAGTAAGATACATGAGTAAGAACATGTAGTAAGAACATGAGACTCAAGTTCCATAATCGGGTTCACATACAAGGTTAGAGTCATACATATGATTCTGGCAACAATGTTTTTTGCAAGTGTGTGAGAGCAACAAAAATGGATACAGCAATAGTGTTAATTATACACCAAACCCTTTTTTGCTAAAATACTCCAATTGGTCGCGGATCCTATTACAGAGCTTTTCCTAAACATAGCATATTAGCGCTCCCTTTTGATTGAGTAAAATCAAAATTGAATCAGATATATTTTTTTTTCACAATAAGCATCTTAAATAATAACCCTTCAATTCCCACATAGGATCTCACGTTTTTTTTCAGTATTTTTAACTATTTAACGCCTAAACAAGACCCCTATAGAAATTTAATCTTTTTTGTTTTTTATTTGCTTGTTATAGTACCACACACTGCAAAATGCATTACAGACTGGAGTGATAATTCCTTCACAATTTTTAAACACAAGACTTCTGAAACTATTATATTAATGGTAAATTGTAAAAAAAGAAGTTAGTATTCCCTTATTATAAATCATGAGACACAGAACTTAGGCAACGTTGAAGTATCGCGGGTCAAAACTGAATGAAATGAAGTACGAAATGCTTCACCATTCCACGTATTTTCCAGAGCTACTCTCCTAGGAATGTTATTATTTCCTAACTTGAAGAGGTAGCTTCAGAGGAAGCGATTTGGGTCAGATGAGTATATCAAATGTATAACTGATGCATATTTTGAAGTCCTTAAGAAATCGTAGTCTATCTAATCTATAAAAATTAAAATTTGTCTGTCTGTATTGCTATACAAATCCAGAGTTTGGAAGCTAGTATTGTGAAATGCTATGTACAGTCGTGGAAAAAAAAAAGCAAACATCCCCTACTAACTCTTCCACAAATTATCGTAGACGGAAGTTATTGGTCCCGAACGATTGGAAATAAAGTCTACTTTTAAATGATGTATATAAAATTTGCTTAGAAGGCCATTTACATATTAAAACAGACCCAAACCTCATTTTTTTCAATGGTAATACCCAATTTTAGCGTGATATTTCAAATCTTCGGTTCAAACTATGCCTAGACACCAAATTTCAAGTCATTTGAATGATACGTTTTTGAATTATAAACACTCAAATTTAGTGCTTCTAATGTTAAATTACATTTTCATATTTTTATTTATATCTCCTGAAATTATGCTCCTAATGTGCTAATTTTTTGTGTAGCAATAATACTAATGTGCCCAAACATAAATGCGCTAAATTTGGAATTTTTATAATATTATGATATGAATTATGAAATTAATATTCGAAAAAATTATAAATTGCGACCTACATTTTTTTGATGGATTTAGATTTATTAAGTCCTGCTTTATGAAAATCCAAAATTTCCCCTTTTTCTTCCAAACAGTTTTCAAATTATGCTTAAAAAACGGCAAAATGATGGTTTAAGGGGCTGTCTGTGATAGAAGTGAGCAGATATTTTGAAATTTCTTCTGCTGTCCTGTTATCTAACAGGCTTCATTGACTAATACACTGGTGTCCAAAATTAAGGACGGGTCACAAAATGCTAATTTTTAAGTAAGCGAATACTCAAAAGGAAATAATATAATTCAAATAATTACTAACCCTACAGCACAGCTAGTCCATATAGCATCTCATTCATGTCACACATGGTCACAAGTGTCACAGTCACTACGGTGAAACAAAAAATAGGAAATTCCACACGTCTCATTATGAGTCTCAAATGATCATTATATGTGACTCCACTGAGACGTCAATGTGACTGCTGCTTTGTGACGAGTCACCAGGTGGCTTTACAATATAGTTACATTGTGACTGTCATGTGACTGTCATTTTTAGACTTAATTTCAAAGTCATCATGGACGTTTCATTATGATAAGTCACCAAATAATATCACATTATAGTCACATGGGGACTTTTCACAAAAGAGCACAATAGTGACTTCACAGTAGTCTCTCTGTCACCTGAAAGTCATCATGTGACTTTAATGTGACATTATTTGGTAACTTATCACAATGCAGCATTCACGATGACTTTGAAATTGAGTCTGCAGATAACAATCACATGAGTCACAATGTAACTACATTGTAAAGTCACATGGTGACTCGTCACAAAGCAGCTGTCACAGTGACGTCTCAGTGGAGTCACATATAGTGATCATTTGAGACTCATAATGAGATGTATGGACTTTCCTATTTTTTTGCTTCACCGTAGCGACTGTGACACTTGTGACCATGTGTGACATGAATGAGATGCTATATGGACTAGCTGTGCTGTAGAGGTAGTAATTATTCGAATTTTATTATTTCCTTTTGAGTATTCGCGTACTTGAAAATTAGCATTTTGTGATTGGTCCTTAATTTTGGACACCAGTGTACTTGAGTGGTGCTTAAGGTGCCTGGATCAAGAAAGGAGCTCTCTCGGTTAACAATAGAGTACCGAACTTCAGTTTGGATACAGCCCTTAAAATATGTTCGTTTTAAAATAATTAATTTCTCGGAAACTTATGGTACGAATTGTATAATTTTTTTTTTGGCTAATTGAAGGGTGTAGAGTTCATTTATACTGTCAGAATTGGGTATTGTCATTGAAAAAAAATGAAGTTATGGTTCGTTTTAATATGTAGATGGCCCCCTAAGCAAATTTTATATACATCATTTAAAAGTAGACTTTATTTCCAATCGTTCGGTACCAGTAAATTTTTTCTACAATAATTTGTTGAGGAATTAGTAGGGGGTGTTTACTTTTTTCCACGACTGTACTGTACATGTGTATTAAAACACGGCCGAGGCAACTAAAGCAATCCGGAATCGAAATAATTTATATTTAACTTTTAATTAATAAAAAACCACCAATTTTTCAGCAATTTCCGATCAAATTTAAACATTTTTCGTTATAGCAGCTGTCAACAATTAAAAATTCACAATAAAATTCTTACCACAACAATTACCTTTCTATTGCAAGACGCATAGCATATTACGTACGCCACGCTGTAATACTAAAATGCTGTAGCGGGTATTACGATAATTCTTTTACCTCACATGCAAATAATTAGAGATTATTTAATTGCGATTAATTATTACAAATTTTTTAAAATAAAGTAACACATTTTATCACAAACATCAACAAAACTTTTTATTTTATTTATTCACTTATTCCAAAGATATCACACCATTTAATAAGTTAAAATGTTATGTCTAATTCAACCATATGGAAACGCATAACGTATTTGAAAATCCAATTTCAACTGTTCCCACCTGCAATCGAAAAATTATCCGAATTCTTTGAGCAGCCTTGTATTTGCTATATAGGCTTGTATCAACCACATGCATACCAAAATTTAGTTCACTTAAGAAATAATATACTTCAGTTGAAAATTCCCCTTCAGTAATTTCCTGATATAAGGAGAATGGTGCGTGAATACTTTTGTGCAACCTGTATATGGCGTATAGAATTTATATATAACGAGTAACATGCAAAAAAATGAGTTAAATTTAAAAGCTCATACCGAATTTTAAAACGTACACTCCAGCAATTATTACTCAAAGACAGTACTGTAACCGATTTCTTTTGTGTGTCCCTGTAAAAGCATAAGTAAGGGCGTCCTGGTCCGTGAATACCTTTGTGCAGCCCTGTATATGAGATATAGAATTTATATATAACGAGTAACATGCAAAAAATTAATTAAATTTAAAAGCGTATATCGAGTTTTAAACCGTACACTCCAACAATTATTACTCAAAGGCTGTAAAACCGTAAAAGATTTCTTTTGTGTGCCCGTGTAAATGAATAAAACATGCTATGAATTCCATGTTCTAACGTAATCGTAGTCAAATTTAGTGATTTATATCAGTTCAATACATTTGAAATAGCGTAATATCATTAAAATTTTCTGAAAAGATTTTCCTCCATGTACCGTAATGTAATGGAATACTTTTGGGTGCCTCTGTAAATGAACTATTAATCCTACATACTTCATATACAATACCAACCATGCTTTGGTGACCCTAAATAACCTTTATCAATTTCATGAAAATCCCAGTATATTTACGGGCGTTAGAGCGTAGACAGACGGCCAGACGGACAAACAAACAGAAATACATAAACACTTTTCAACTTTGTTGGAAAGTGTTAAAAAGGCATAGTAGTAGAAAAATATTTTACTAAATCGAATAGTTAATTTTTAGTTTGGTTTTAGAATTAAATTCATGAACTCCCGTGCATAGAACGGGTTAAACAGCTAGTGATGAATAAAATCCATTTTTGACTAAAAAAAAAAGTTTTGTTCATTGATCCGAGACTTTTCACTGCATTTGGGCAACTGATAGTCAGTTGCATATTTAGATACATTTAGATTACCTTCATTGTCAAATATTCTGAGATCGACTCCCAAAGCTGGACACTGGATTTCTGAGCTATAAACTGGAGAATTCAAATCGAATCCAGAAAATACACCGATAACTTCAGTAGCACCTAAATAAAAATAATAAAATATTGATTTTACGGATGAAATAAATATGTTATGAATTAAACTGACAAGTAACACTTATTATTTTACTACAAAGTTCTTTCTTATTATAGAAAAATAACTGCATCTTAAGTGACTGTTTGACTCTTTCACAAA
Organism: Maratus speciosus; assembly: GCA_963932465.1. NCBI lineage: Eukaryota > Metazoa > Arthropoda > Arachnida > Araneae > Salticidae > Maratus > Maratus speciosus. The sequence goes on from OZ010788.1 coordinate 235,680,306, forward strand.
ATAATTATAACTTGAAAATAATAATTATTTCCAAACCTTGATTATTAACATTCGTTACGGATATACAAATAGTAAGAGATTTCAGGGTATAACAGAAGTGCATTATATTAAACCGTATTTTGCATTTAATTTCAATGAAATATGACCCTAATGAATAAAGAGTATGCATAATTCATAAACTAATCGTACGGAAAGAAGAGTGTCTAATTATTTTCTTAAAAAATCTACTATTCTAAAAAAAGATATCAGCTGCGTAAATTATACATGAGTATTATCAAGGTCTTCAACATTAATGCGAAATTAATTAGCAATCTCTTCAAGGTTTTACGAATGAATATCAAATAATTTTCGTCTACAGAGTGTTTGTAAACTGTTTTATAAAATAAAAGAGAGGCGACAGTACCCATCAAGATGAACAATTTTCGTATAGGAAACCAAAGTCACAAACTACTTATTCAATCAAAAAAAAAAAAAAAAAAAAAAAAAAAACCTCTTATATATATATATATATATATATATATATATATATACAAGTAAAAACAGTTTTTTAAAACATTCTTTTAGAAATATTCAATGTTCATCTTAAAAATCCCGCCTAATTTTTTGACTAATTCACGTTTTTATCCCAAAATTTCCGTTACAATATTAATTCGGTGTTGGCACAGAACTCGATTACGAAAAATTCACTGCTTTTTTTTATACTTGGTAGAAAACGCAAGCAAGTGACTTTATTAAAAAATAAGTAATTGTTGCTCTGTTTCTATTTGAGCATAGGGCAATGGGAAATAAAGTATGAAACATTATTTCAACTATCTTTTTAGGATTTCTAAATTAATTTCTCAACGTATAACCGTAAAGCAAATAATATTAAACAATTATATATATAATAGCGCTAAGTGTATAACACTTCCGGAGTGAACTCATCCGAATCCCTATAATCTTTCGTTAAAATCAGTCATTTTATTTTAATTTTCAGAGATTTAAGTTTTTCAATAAAGCTGAAAAATATTAACCTTTTTAGAAAGATTGTGAAAAACAAAAACAATTTGAGTGATGAGCTACATCGAAATATGCATGTTTTTTGATATATTTTGCGTTGAAAATCGTATCACTTAGCAATCAGCGATGGTAAACAATATGCGGATTCATTCCTTTGAGATTCATTAAAACATAGACCATGGATGCGATAATTTTGCTCAATGGCAATATAAAATATGCAAAACTAAAAACATTTTACTGTATTTTGCTATCATTTCAAGATTTCAAAAACGTGTTCAAAATGTTTAATTATGAATGTTTCCTATTAAAATATAGACCAAGGAGCTCATTGGCAATATAGCGACCTGAATAAACTCCATGCATTAAAACGTTCTTTAAAAATACCAATTTAAGGCAAGCAAAGGTGTGTGTGTATTAAATGGAATATTGCTAGAATTTTTATATTCGGACTGTTTTAATTTTTTGTTAACAGAGAATGAATTTTGTTCACAGAGTCTTTTGAGAATGAATTCATTGTTATTCCTAAAAAATATATTCTTTCAAGTGACACCACGAGTGAATGTTTACTGTTTACATTTGATTTTTCAATCTTATAACATGTCTTCTTTTTTACTATTAGCCTATATAAAAAGTCTCGTCAAATATCGCCAAAATTCACAAAGATAGGGCCGATATAGTGAGTTGCTTTCTAAAAATAGTTTTATTACAAGGATTTTCCACTACTTTTCAATCAGCTCACTATATCTTTCTGAGTTTTCACAATATTTGACTTGACTTTTTATAGAAGTTGCCCAAAATAGCTGACTACGAAATTATGTGATAAAAAATTTGAAATCTTCCACGCATGCGCAGTTAAAAATTATTTAATACAAATGCCCATATCTCATCAAATATTCAATATATTCATGTTCCAATTTTAGTATACTGTTGCTACTGTTCTTTATTAGGTTTACAGAAAGTTATGTTAAATTTGATTGAAAACTCTGTATGCTATATATATATAAAAAAAAAAAAAAAAAAAAAAAAAAAAAAAAAAATTGAATTTTTCCCAGACACAATAACATCTTCACGAATATGAGTGCTATGCTTACATAAATGCACACAAACGTTGAATTGGACAAAAATAGTCATTTAACACAGTGACAAAACATTTTCAGCATTTTCTATTACATAGGTGATCGCAAATATTATTTTATTATTAAATTTATTATTATCCCCTTAATTGTCCTTCCGACTAAATTTTCACCGAGAAATGTGTTATTAAACATGTTCTTTACATCCCAGAAGTTCAAGAACAATTCGCCAATAATTTTGGTACATATTCGACAAACCGTGTACAATCGAAAGCATCTAGTACCTGTTCCATAACTTTTGTAGGCCAGTGTATTTACATAAATTATTGCCATAGTAAATTTATTAAACAACCTCAAACCTCAAGTAAAAAGCAAAATTTTCAAAACTGATATAAAACATAGTGGCTTTGAAAGTAACATTAAACATATCACAAAAAGTGTAGGAAATACGGGTTTGAGTAGCATTTATCTTTTTTTCTTCAGAGATAAAAGACATGCTATAGAGCTGAGGCAAGTCTTGATTTTGGCATCGTAGTGTTAAAACGTCTTTTTAAGTCAAAAGAAGAAAACAAATTCGTCTTGCTTCTACTCTTGTACATTGTAAAATAAAGAGCCATATTTCTTGATCCCGCAAGAAGATTTACGAAATTATACTGTTGCTCTTCCGAGTTTAATTTTAATGTTAATCTTAACTCTATTAATTAATCATGTTTGTCTGTAAAATATATTTGCTGAACATGGAAATGTTTACATAAGAGAGACTTGAGAATGGATCATAGGATCCGAAAATCTATATTCCGGATTGAGAAAATTGACTAATGCACTTTAAGAACTATTCGGAAACCTTTCCAAAAAACAGTAGCAGCAAAAGAAACTTTGCTTTTATAAATACTTCTTTAAATCTAAAAAATATATTCGTTCCTGAGGTTTCTAAAGAAAAGGAACGCTTTTCGAAAGCGTTAGTAACTCGGAAGAGATTATTGTATATTTCGGATAGGTTAAGAATCACCTGTCTTTTTTCACAGCGTGCCTAAAAGTTATATGTGATTGTTGCTTAACTTTTGGACACCAGTGTACATTCGTAAGTCAAATACATGAATTGACGTGTATTACCTGTTGAAAAAAGTCAAAATAATTGGGGAATATTTCTTAGAATATGCGTAAAGGATAGCACTGAATATCTTTCCATGACTTTTGCAAAGTAACCTATGTAAGTGCAAAATACCCACGGATTACGCGAATTATTAAGAGGGTTTGAAACAATATCGCAATCCAATTTTTAATATGAAACAATAACATATTTCATTGTCTTGATGAGATTCAAGGTTTAACAAACATAAAATTTATAACACAACAACATGCAAAAAACGCCATTAAAAAATCTGCATTATTTCTTTAATTATAATCATTTATAGACGGTGAGTATAACTGAAGGTCCATAGATATTAAAACTTTAAAAAGCGTTTTCTCAGATTAGTAAATTTGGAGTTTGAGCGCACTGTTACTTTTAAACTATGTAAGCTACAGCTTAAAAAAAGAATTAACCAAATATGTGTTTCTTTATAGTTTACATGCTAAAACCAAAAAAGATTCACATATTATGGTTATTTATTTTTTTGTACTTGAAAAACGTGAAAAAAATTTTGAACTTTTTTTTTTATTTTGTTCTAAAATTAAAATTTAAAATAAACGTTTTGCGTATATTTTTGTTTTAAGTTAGAAGTAGGTGTGTTATGATTCTATTTTGTTCAAAAATTGTTTTCTATATATGCATAGTTTAGAGTTTTATAAAGCGCGCAGCACTTAATCACGCATTAGTAAGATGAATATTTAAATTTAAAATTTAAATATTAATTTTGTACATACAACATTTATCTTTCTGGATAATGTAGTTAAGGATATATACTTTAGGCAGAAAGGGGAAAAAATATCTTAATTGCTTATTGTTTGTGTTTTGGTATTTTGAAGAAGGCGATGTTTTTGATTGTTTCGACAAACTCAAAGGTTCAGTGACCCTTAATGACGTTCAATCGAGTTGATTTTAAGTTTCGTTATACACAGTGGAGTTTTTGTATAGTCGTTCATTGGAATTATTGAACTTTAATACGCGCTTTGATCATCTTCAGGAACGTTAAAAAACGAGAAGGACAGACAAACAAAAAGACAAATCAAAATCCCAAAAATTTCGAGAAAAAAAAAAAAAAAAAAAACGAAAGCTGTTTTCAAGAAAAACACAAGGAAAAGCAGATTGAATGAAAATATCTAAAAATAACAATTTCCTTTAAAATTACAAAATTTATATTAGAAAAAAAATAAACTCAATCCGTGTTACCATATAAACAGCCAGCAAGGACATCAGGCTTTACTTTTTGTAAGATAAAATCGATATTTTGTAGTTTTACAGGACTAGCTCCAATACTTAAAATTTTCAAATGTTCCAGTTTACAATCGGGACCTATAAAAAAGTAGATAAATACAGTTCAGTAATAATAATAATAAGTTCATAAGACCTAAAAGTTTGAAGGTTAAAAGAGATACAAATAAAATTATTTTAAACCAATTGGGTAAAAGCTTGTTAATTACAAGAAACTATTTTTAACAATTACTTAAATAATCAGAAGTTTTGATAATTTTTGGATGAATAAGGTGCCTTACTGATACTTTGTGGCAGTTTTGAAACAAACATTTTTTTTCTCGATTTCAATTATAATTTTTAAGCACGTTAAAATTTCAATTAATAAAACCATTGAATAAGAACCAATAAGAAACTTCAGAAATAAATAGGTTTGGAATATTTATGAAGGCGTTTATATGAAGTAAAAATGCGCCTTTTCTGCATATAACTTTTGGAAAGTATTTTTTACTGGACATTTTACCTTACAACATACCCAGAATTTGGCTCAGTTTATTTAAAGAATTATAAAATACGTAATATCTCACTTTCCTCTATATCCATATTTTTATTTCCTCAATGTTTTCCGAATCCAAAAATTTACTTTCATTTTCACTCCTTTCGACATCAACTACGTGAAATTTGAAAATAAGACGCTAATAACAGTATTTTTGTATTCCTGACGAAGGCTATGTATATAGTTGAAAGTGCTAAGAAGTATTAAAGTAACTGAACACCTTTTTAAGTATTTTGTCATCTTTTAAGTAATTTGCACATAGTGTAATTTTAAGTTTATTTTTTACTGTTCTGTAAATAAGGCAGAAACGCTTACGAAAATTTAAGAAAACTTTTTAGCTACTAACGATTCTGGAAACGTCCGATAACTAGAAACCATTTTCCAAGGGCAAATAAAAACATAAGAAAACATCAAGTTTTCGAGGTTTACGGAAACATTTCTGAAATGAAAGGGTCAACCGTAAATTTCGGAAAAGACTTTTCCATTAATATCCGAAATCCGCTAGTTTCTAAAGTTTCTAACCAGTTCTTCATTTGAAAGATTTCTGAAGATTAGAGAAAGGTTTCAATATCTTGACAACTACAAAGATATACAAAAATTTTCATAAACGATTTTTCTGTATTTACTTCTGTATTAGGAAACTCTTCTGTATTTAAAAAAAAAAATAACACTGACTTTAAACAGGTCTGATAATGCAAGTTTTACAAAAATATTTTTTGCTACATACGAACTTTTTGATTTCAATTTGATTAACTTTACGAACGCTGTCAAGGGGCGGAGGGTATGGGAAGTCCATCGCCTCTATCTGGATTTTAAAATTTAGTAAATTAAATTTTCTTTTCTCTAATGATTTTGAAAAGAAATTAGTAAAATAAATTTCCCGTTTTTCTAATGATTTTGAAAAAGAAAAAATCATAAAATTTATTCTCCCTAAGTGCCATGAAATAATTAAACAATGAGAGAAAAAGAACAAAGCATTTTTGGCCAGAGCCATTTTTCTGCCTCCTACCCTCTTTGGAAGGCAATATTTCACCCTGTTTTCTCTTTACATCCATGCGTTTAAAAATGGTCTTGAATAGGTGGTTCAGGGGAGCTCTGTCTTACTGACCAAAAAAAAAAAAGGTTTGAAATTTTTATAGACATAAAAATACTGCTTCAATTCGCCAGTTTGAAAAAAGGTGATAGACGCTTACTTTTGTATTTTTAATTATCTCAGATTTGTTACATTTCTGTATTGGTCAAACATTGGTATGTTTAAAAATAGTCTTCCAAGGGAGTTTTGTAAAAAAAAAAAAAAAGATTAGTTTATCACATTTCAAGTTTATAATAGATTAATTTTAACACAATTATTCTAATTAGTAAATAAATCATATGAGATATCGTTCTATGTTGATTATTCTAATTGTTAATGTTACCAATTAGAATAATTGTGTTGAAATTAATCTAGTGTAATTACGTATCCAACGTTTTCTGGAGTTCCATTACCTGCGATTTATTCTGTTGACCTGATTCAGATATCAGACCAGATGCTATAACAAATAAGGTTAGCTGGGTGAATTAGATTCACCAGATTCGTTCGGGATAGCTCAGATGGTAAAGCGTTGCCGGCTTCAGTCAAGAGATCCTTGGTTCGAATCCTGGTCCGGATATTTTTCGCCCAGTTGGAAATTTACATCTCATATTCAAGTTTATATTACAGATTACGGACCGCTATCACTTCTGTTTGAAAATCTTGCCCATCTTGGATTCCGTTTTGCCGGCACACATTTTTAACTTAATTAAGTTACATCGATAAAAACATTTCCTGCTTTTTCTGAAAATGCTGTAACAAATTTTCATTTCCAAATGAAAATTTGAAATAAAATGTTCTTCCTCTGGTTATTTTTACCATTACAACGATCATTATTATTCAGTCACACCCTTTTCATTAGGAAGTATCTTTTCGACCATTATTAATTGCAGGTGAAGAAACCTTGATCTTGACTTCCGCACTGTATTCTTTCGACTTTTTAAAGTAAAAACTTATCACGATGTGAAGGGTATCCTCATTAAGATATGAAAACTACCTACCAATCGCACATGCAGTGAATACTTAAATATTCACGCCAGTATTACACAATTACTTCAAATCAATAAGTTGTAAATAGGTGTGATTAAATGGATACAATATGAAACTGATCAAGTTCTAGCGGAAAAACTTTCAAACTTATTTTATATATTACTATATTATAAAAAGAGTGTATATGAAAGAAAATTGTTTTTATTTATTATTATTACTTACCCATCATACGTAGTATAGGAGGGTAAGTCTTGTAATCGTTTTAAAAATCGAAAATTTTTTTTTTTGACGGGTTTACACGTTTCAGACACTGGAAATTCAGTTAAACATATTTTTAGGAAAAAAAAATTTGGTGCCCGCCTGTATGTGTGTCGGTGTGTGTGTCTGTAATCACTCTATCTCTCGAACAAATTGAGATAGAGACTTGAAATTGGGTGCGTACTTAGGGAGTAATAATGGGAAGAATCCTATTGAATATCAGTAACGTCGATTATCCGGAACTATTTTTTCGGACTCTCGAAATATTCGTTCTGATAAAAGGTATACAAAAATTTTTGAAATTGTTTATTTGAAGGAGTGAATATAGAAGACAATAAAAAAGCATAAATTTTGAATCATGAATAAACTCGATCGGATAATTAGTTGCCGAGATATTTGCAATTCTATTTTTTATACTCTTCGATTTTTCATGACCCTGTATTTCATTCAAATTTCAATTCAAAGATATATTTTAATTGGAAATGAGATGCTTAATCCGACGCAGTAAACTGTTAGTTAATATGATTATAATTTCTCGAGTTATAAGGATGTTTCTTTTACGCAATTCGTTACTACTCAATTATCTCGTCGACCAAAAAACTATCGCCAAACTATCTATCTATCTATATTATAAAGGACAAACATATCTGTGCGTAACGCATACGTCATTTTGCGAATGGCAACACTTTGAAATTTGAAATAAAATTTCGGTTTTGCAATTTTCTCTACTGCAAATTTTTAAACTTCTAAACATCGCACATTTTAAATTTTTACATCATCGTATAAGGAAAAAAATGCTCCTTTAAATGCAATTTGTTTCAAAGCTGTATCTCAATTTATTTTTGAGATATTAATTTTTTTGTAGTTTTTAATACCATTTTTCTTATCGTGGCAACAAATGTACCCCATTTCTATTGAAAGTCATTGAAAGTAAACGGAAAATATTCGAAAATAGGAGATACCGTATCTTTTTGTTGCCATTTTCTCATTAAACCTGAAAAAAAAGTTGAAATTAAAATACGGGCTATGTCAAGAGTATTGTCTGTTATTCCTCGATAATGACGTCATATGCATACTTTTCTGTAGACGAAGTTTAAGGCTGGATTGTAAAAGTGAATTGCATTAGCGGATGAAAATGACATCATTTTATAAAATAGCGTGTATTTTAATTCTTAAAACGGAATTATGGTTTGTAGGAGTGCGTTATTTTCACCGCTCAGCTACTTTGAAATTCTTCACAGGTGAAAATGCTTCACTTTTGAAAATAATGTAATCGAAATCATACACTGATAAAACGCAATGTTTTACAAAAATTTAGAGTGTCTTTATAAAATAGAGGTGACATGCAAATAATAGCGATTTATGTTACAGAAATGGACGATTCTCGCCTGCATGAATTTGCTTCGTTGAGTTAAACAAGCAAACAAATAATTCGAGATTTAAAATAATATCACGTTCCCCAAATTTTTGGCCAAAATTCTCTCTACTAATAAAATGTTATTGCTATTCTTTAAATATTTTACTGTAATTTTATCAAAATAACATAATTTGATTAATTTAACTTTTGATAATTTTATATAATCTATCTATATTATAAAGGACAAACATATCTGTGCGTAACGCATACGTCATTCTGCGAATGGCAACACTCTGAAATTTGAAATGAAATTTCGGTTTTGCAATTTTCGCTACTATTTTTTAAACTTCTAAACATCGCACAGTTTCAATTTTTACACCGTCGTATAGAGAAAAAAATATACTTTTAAGGGTGTATTCGAAAAAATATTTTTCCACTTTCAACAGCTCAAAATTTTCTGATACATTTTCAGACTCATTTTTAAAAGTAAAAACATGAAACTTGCTGGGGTGATTTCTGAAGACATGTTTAACATGCCGTGTGATTTCATTTTCAGCTCAATTAATTAGAATTTGATTTTTAAACAATTATTTTCTCAGTATGACCATTTTTTTCATTCCCAGATCGCCCGCTTCGGAAAAATCAGTTCAAAACGCCAACTTTGACAGCGTTTTTTACAGTATTTTCTGCATTTATCAAAAAATTATTAAGCACGGCACATTATGTAGTTTCTAAATAAGAGAATGTCCTAGTTTGATGCGTTTGAGAGCAAAAATGAATTTTAAAATGAATCAGAAAATAAGCAGTTTGGATCGGAATACACCCTTAAATGCAATTTGTTTGAAAGCTCTATCTCAATTTATTTTTGAGTTATTAATTTTTTTATAATGTTTAGTACCAATTTTGTAATTGTGGCAACAGAAGTACTCCATTTCTATTAAAAGTAAAGGGAAAATAGTCATGGTTTTACAAATAAAAGTAACTTTTTTTTTTATAATTTTTGAGCAGAAAATGACTTCAGCTATTAAAAAAAACACGCATTCTTCTTCATAAATCAGTTACATTTCAATATTTTTACATTACGCTGATTCTGAGTTTGAGACGCTAAGGAAAATGATTCAGTGAGTAAAAATGATGCCATATTTAAAACAAAACGATCATTTTCTTTGATAAAATTAAATATTTGATGAATACTATGACAACTAAAGGCAAATTTCTGAATTTTTTATTCGCGGGTACTGAGATTAGAACTTAAAATTTATGCGAATGTTCACATGCAAAGTTGTATCGGACAAACATGACTTTAAGTTTCGAAATACATTCATTAATAATCTATTGCGCGTTAAAATACTTTTGAATTGCGAATTTGAGTGGTTCGTACGTAAATTTTAAGAATGTGAAAATAACGTACAGTTTAGGTTTTATGGGGAAAATATTATGATGCTACAAAGCGAAATCCTTTTTACTGATTTTTCATCCCTTAAAAACAAACGTAAGAGCCTCAATCGATAGCTTCATCATAATTACTCATCTTGATTACATATTCTAATACAGTTTAATTTTTCAATAATTTAAGCAGTTGAAGTTTGTGGAAATAACATTTTGATAATTTTAGGTTAACAATATTATTTGTTTTAAGAGTTAGACAAACAATGTAAGATGAATTTTTTATTGTAATTATTTTTGTAGGTTTATTGTAATTTTGATCTAACAGTTTCTTTCTAAACATTTTAGTTCGTCGAATTTCGACGGGTTCCAACTCGTAAGATTAAATGACAATAATGGCTTATCGTAGATGTCAAGCATTTAATGCATTTCCATACCTTAAGAGGGGTTACCATAGAGGAAGCCCTGTTCTGCCGCCAAATGCCGCCAATTTTGTTGCCAACTTGGCGGTATATCGCCAAATTTGATTTATAATATTTAACAAATATTGAATTTTAAGTAATTAATTTTAGTTTTATATGGGAAACAAAATGGCTGCCATTGGTTATTGAACAGCATTTAATGCATCTTCATACCTATAAAGGGGTTACCATAGAGGGGGGGGAGCCTGTTCTGTCGCCAAATACCGCCGTTTGTCGCCCATTTGACGATATATTGCCAAATTTGGCGATCAAATTGAGTCGCCAAAAGTGACGCCAACTTGGCGATATCTCTAATATTTCGCCAAATTCCCATAGACTTCCATTGTAAACCAACTTGCGTATTGAAAATCAACAAATTGAGATATTTTAATGCAACAAAAACTAATATTAGCTTAAGGGATTATATTAAATTTTTCTTTGATGACGTAAGTAGGAATTGATTTTAAAAACAAAATTTTTATATTACTTGCTTTCATATTTTATATTATGTATATCCATGATGGGTAAGTATTACGGTGGCCCCCAACGACTAGTTTTTTTATTTTTATTGCAAAAAGAGCAAGATCTTGAGTTGAAAATTAATAATAATGCCTTGAGAAATGAAGATTACAGGACATCATTTATGTAATTTATTTGCCTCGAATAACTGTTTTTATTGCACATTTTCCTGTTCTTTACAATACGTTAACAAATAAAGATTCGAATTTGATATTACATATTTTTGTTGTTATCTTATGCCTCCTGGCTGACAGAGACATCACACCAGATTCCGAGGGCGAAGCGTAAGTGGGCGCACCTTCAGTTTAACGAGGCATTACTAAGATGGAAAGCTTAGTTTTAAGCTCAAAAATTTCCCACAATTTTGGTCAGTAATTACATTCAGAACAACTTTTTTTTTTTTACCCTTCAGCTTATGCATTTTTAATGATGATTGAATTTCGTATGCAAAAATTAATATAGAAAAGTAATATATAATATACAAAAGTAACATTTCGTTATAATGGTACATTTTTTCCATTATGTATCTAGCTTTTTTCAGCTCAAATTTCAGTTCGTTTATGTCTTGAAATATATTCTTTCATTCTATCTCGATTTAGCTGATATTCACGGCTATGAATTTGCGTGCTCCGATCAAGATGATTATGTAAAATTACTATTGTACAAAAATAGAATTGTATTCACTTCGTTATGCTCAACAAATATCCTCGCTAAAGACATCTCACCCAAGGCACATGCGAGCCAAACGGTCCTACTGACATGTAGTAATACATACACACACATTCTTACCTTTTTACAGGTAAAATTTGGTTTTATTAAATAATTTAAAAGTATTTAATGCACAATGTAATTTGATCGACGGTGAAATTTAACTTTTCTTGGAAATTAGATTATGAAGAATGCAAGGTCAGGTTAAGGGATGGGCGCACAAGGACCAAGGCAAGGGCCTCCAAATTTAGGGATGGGGGAATCTGTAGATGCAGTTTGCTGAAGTATGATTACAAAATACTGAATTATAATTATATTTAAAAATTATAGAAGAGATGCATGCATTTAAATTGTTTCACCTTGCTATATCGTATACCCATTGGGGTCCTACGTCATATCTATGCTCAGGATGATCAAAAGCCACCGTCGGGCTTTGGAAGTATGGTTATAATATTTGCATATTTTTTCCAAGCTAGGTGTGAAACAATTAAAATAACCGGTTTTCCCATTTTCCTTTATTTTTTTCTTTCTTTCTTTTGTTTAATTTAAAATATGTCATATACTGAAATTGGTCATATGAACAAAAGATTCAGAGTTGTAATACAAAAATTTCTTTGTCTATGCACTTACGCATATATTGTATTTTTAAGTGTCATTAATAAATTACTTGAATTTTTTTTTTTTTTTGCTTTGCATACGTGAGTTTTAATGCTCTGTAAAAGTGTATAATGACATGCATATAATTCAGCATTTTACCTGGAACCATATCTTCTTTTTCTAAAGTATCGATAATGCTGGTTGGGAGGAAAGCAAATGCTACTTTATATTGATCCATGATGTCCCAAAATCCAGTCTTTGACAAGAAAGTTGGTAAGCCATCATATACCAGCAGAGTGCCTCCCATCGCCAGAAAGTTTACTCCGAGGTTCCACAAGTTCCATCCAACCTGTATTTTTTTGAATAATTGTCATTAATTTACATGACATAATTTACATTTGTACATGACATAATTTACATTTGTAAAATTGTAAATAATGTTTAGGATATTATTCATTTAAGATGAACTAGCAGGCTTCGTCAGCTATTCTGGCCGGTTTCTCTCCAAACGAACCTTAAATCAAACGAAATATATCGGTGATTTTGACCTTGAGTTAAAAGCAATATGACCTAGAGTGTATAGAGTGATTTAGAGTGTAGATTTACATAGAATGTACTTCCGCACTGCCGAAAACAATGTGAATGCGATTGCGAAATTATATATTTTTAATGTGACAGACAAAATTTATGCTGTCAAAGACCAACACTTTTAGCTGATCATTTACAGTACGGTTTGGTAAAGAACGATAGAACAATATGCAATATATTAAAACCTTCCCTTAAAAACTATCTAACTTACAATGTAAGTCGCATAAAATTCATCCAGTAGAACTTTTTATGATACTATAATCTTTCATAATCATGTTCAGCTATTTATAGAACTTTTCTCCGTAATTCTATAACCAATCAATGCCGAACGATAGGTTACATATTAAAACCTGTTCTGAAAAATTATAAAACTAATAGTGCAAGTTTTATCGAAATTTCATTCAGAAAAAAATCTTTAAAAAGGCTAATCTTTTATATCCGGGTTCACCTAATTGCAGAACAGTATGAATACACTAAAATCACCCCTAAAAAATTATCTCACTAACAGTGCACGAATCATCAAAATTCGTCCAACAGAACTTTTTAGAATAGCTAATATTTCTTAATCGAATTCACCAGATTTTCGAATTTTCCCCATGATTCTATAACTGAGGAATAAAAAACAATGTGTTATATGATAAAACGTTTTTTGAAGAATTATCTAACTAACAGCGCAAGTTCCGTTGAAATCCATTCAGTGGAATTTTTTAAAAACGCTATTCTTTCATAATCGGCTTCATCTGATTACATAATTTTAACCTATAATCCTATAACTAAGCAACGTAGAGCAATATGTTATATACTAAAACCTTCCTTGAATAATTATTAAGCTAAAAGTGTAAGTCCCATCAAAATCTACACAGCAGAACTCAAGTTATAGGCAACCGGAACGAAATTCCTATTTGCATTTTCTATATACAGAGTGTTAATAAATTCGACCGATAAATTCAGAAGGGTGATAGGCATCAACAGGATGAAAAATTACCATAGAACATGGGGTCGCAAACCACGTATTTAATCAAAATACAGGGTGTTTCATCCTAACTCAATTTGAGTTGACGGTAATAACTTTCAGAAAACTGAAGTATATTATAATACAACATTTAACAGACATTGTCACCTTTGTTGTGAATGTGATAACACCAAGCAAAAGTAGTAGAAGTGTGCATTATACACGCCAGCAATATGCCCTTGACGTCCCACATTTTGGAATGTGACTATCAGTTCATACGGTATCATAGATTGCTTGAACAACATATTTTTCCAGACCTTTTTGTGATGTTATCACATTTCCCACAAAACAAAGTACATATCGTTGCATTTTCTTTACAATGTTTTTATTTTTACCGTCATTATTTTTACCAATGTTTTTATTTTTACAAATTATTACCGTCAACTCGAGTTCAGTTAGGATAAAACACCCTGCATGTGTGACAAAATGAATGGTTTGTGACCCATGTTCTATGTCAATTTTTCATCCTCTTGATGCATACTACCACCCCTCTGAATTTTGGAACACCCTGTATAGTTGATTAAGTCTTTAGATATTGAAAGCATTACCAAGTGCTTTGATTGTTTACTTTTAAAACATAATTTAAGGCTGTTCTTAACTGCTCCGCTGAACAAGCGAAAACCGTTCTGACACATTTACAAATTCATTTTTTAACTGAAAGATATAAAATTGGAAAGCCTGGCCATGGAAGCGATTTGGAATTGAACTGATTTTTCCCTTTTTTTTATCAATCAATTACTCATTGAGTTATAAGCAATATCGATCACGTGACAACCCCGTTTTTCGCCCGTTCTTGAGTGATTTTTCTACTTTCGCGCGGAAATTCAGTTCAAAAGGTCCACTTTAACATTATTTTCTGAAAGATCTATTGTGTTTGCAAAAAAATGGAAAAAACAGCTCGATGACATACTTTCTGAACAACAACACCCGCTAGTTTCATGCATTTTCGAACAAAAATAAATTAAAACTTATGTCAGGAAGTTACCCTTTTGGATTTGAGAACAGCCTTAAAGGGAAAGTTATCAAGCAAATTATAGTGAAAATTATGATTGTACTAACGAACAAATTTCGGAAATAGCAATTTTAAAAAGGAATCAAAATATAAATATTTAAGAACTGAAATTAAAAGGTCATAAAAAAAAAAAAAAAAAAAAAAAAAAAAGAGAACATAGACTATGTTAAAAAGTTTAGTATATTCTGTTACAATTAAAATTTTTAGAGATTAGTAATGTTTGTTTCAAAAAGATTATTTAAATAGAAATATATAACAAATTTAACAAAAAGGTTGAGATCCTCAGGTATAGGCATTGAATCTACAAAACTGATTAATCTAGACATTTGTGGTAGAAAAAAAAAAAAAAATAAATGTATAAATTTCAGAAACTGAGATCTAACTGAAATTCTGCATATCTTAATATTGATATTTGTTATTCTTGCATTCATTATACAGGGTGATTCATAAAGATCGAAACAATAGGCTACTTCCTTAAATATTGCCTCTAGACACATACTTCCAATTGCAAAGTTTCATAAAAAAACGTGTAAAATTTGATGAGGTAAGTTGCAACTCCATGGGGAATATATTTGAGAAAATACAAAAACTAAATTTTTATACAGCCCCCGTAGGGTAAAATTCCCTTATGCATTCCTGAATTAAATACAAAAAAATTTCATCTTCATATCTGCAAAACTTACAGAGATATGCTCTTTTAAATAATTCGTCGGGTTTAAAGGATTAGACACAAATTGAAATGCGTGTAAATCAAGAAGCAATGTTACTTTAAAAGTTCCAGGAAACATGTAAAAAATATATTTATTGAGTAAGGATTTTGATTTTTTTTCTTTTTTGTGATGGTTAACCATATAATTTGCAAACAAAATCACCTCGTAAAGTAAAAATGAATAAAAAATAAATAAATAAATAAAATGATTATTATTTTTTTTAAGTGGGGTAATTTTTTTAAACATTAATTTTAAAAATATTAAAAATATAAATTTAAAAAATGACGTCAATTATTTAAAAAAAATCCTATTTTCAAAAGTAAATATATTTTCAAATTTGCCGGAACAAAATTAATGTAAAATAATCAAAAAAGACATGTTCCAAGTTCGCACCTTTTTTTTTCAACAATTCTTGACTTATAATAGTTTAAAGACGAGAAATGGTGAAATAAAACCCATCATGCAGAAAAAGGCATTTAAAATTTTAAACAAAGATTGGATCCTAATAAAATGTTTAAATGCTTTTTAAAAAATTGAAGTTGAGTAAGTAAAAACTTCCTGTAGCTTAAACTTCCGATTCAGTTTAACTTTTGCCCTAAACTGGACTTTCTGTCTGTACTATTTAAATGTCCGTCAATTGATTTAAAACAAGGCTTTTTCTAACATGCCGATTAAGAGTTTTTTCATAATTTCAGACCTCACAACTTGAGGTTTTATATCGTCCCGGCGAGGCCGTTAAAAACAGTCTGTATTCCGAGGCCGGGTCAGGCCCGGACCTTACTTTTTCCTGAAGGCTCGGCCGGGACGGGCCTAACGTATTTTTTCATACCGAAATGGGGCTGGCTACCTTCTTCCTAGATCTGCACGGGGCGAAAATTTCAGTCCCTGTCTCGAACCAACCCGTATTAAAAACACTGTCTCACACTGACCCGATCATTACAAAAATTAGTAAAATTTAGATCAGACCAAGAATTTTTTAAAAAAATGCATATATTTTTAAATCAGCATTATTTTATAATTAAACTTTAAAATTCATTTTTTAAAGGATAGTCGAGGCAAAAAAAGACAAAAAAAATTAAAATACAGTAAAACCAGTGAACAAGAACCTGCCTATGATGGAGCCCTGTCTTAAACAGAAAAATGTGTTGATCCATGCAAAATTAATATCATAATGCCTGAGTAAAGAATAGACTACATTTACACCTTCTAAGAAGGGAACTTGCCTATAACGCATTTTTTTCTTCCCTATGTGATTCCGTCTTAGAAGATTTTACTGTAAAGCATTTTTCAGTCTCCAATACATGGTATATGGATTAACGATATTAAATGATAAGTGAAACGTTTACGTACAAATAGAGATTCATTAAAAAATAATAAATATCACAGCCTTTGGCGCTTCTTTAAAAATGAAGATTATAAAAATGAAAAAAGAAAAAGCTATAACAAGTATTTTTGGTCATGAATCCTTCATACGAAACAATTTTTAACCATATCGACGTAAAAAAACCTATGTTTTGTAGAAAGAAATTCAGTCAGGCCGGGCCAGGCTCGGGCTAAGATTTTAAATTTTTTTTCAGACCGGACCGAACTTTTTTCTGTGGGTCGGCTCGGGTCCAGGCCTAGATATTTCGACCCATGCAGACCTTCAACATACTTTGAAATCAAATTTAACGCAAAATCTATACGCTACTATTTTATGTCCAAAGGAGAGGCAACTGTCTTAAATCGACTTTTAATAACGTACAATTTGCGAATGATCCTATCTCGCATTCAAAATGAGTCAATAACTCGTCGCTCAGAGGCATGGGTAAATGGCGTAAGTCACGTTTTTTGAATTTGAATATCTCTGCGAGTTTTGCAGGTATCTAGATGATTTTTTCTATGTTTAATTCAGGAATGGACAAGGAAAAATTTCCTAATTAGAAATTTTACTGTATGGACGCCATATAAAAATTTAGTTTTTTATATTTTCTCAAATAGACTTCCCATGGAGTTGCTAGTAATGTTATTAAATTTTGCATCTTTTTTTTTTTATGAAACTTTGCAGTTGGAAGTATGTGTCTAGGGGCAATACTTGAAGAAATAGACTATTGTTTCGATCTTTATGAATCACCCTGTATATACTGACAGACAACTATTTAAGATTTTATACTCATTAGTTGTGCAATGAATAGAAAATAATTCATTTTCACATGTACAAAAGCTTTTTTAGAATTAAACGTTCTGTACTTACAGGCTGCATATGGAGTATAACATCACCTCGTTTCAAATCACAATGGATGCCGTAATCTCTAAGAACAGCCAAGAAAGTCTGAAAAAGAATGAAATAATATACTTTTTTATTCTACCATTATTTATAAGCATAGGATATTTTTGGATGTTTTATGATCTTGCAATGAAAAAGTAAAACACTACGCTTAGTAAAGTTTGTCTAAATTTGTTTATTATTAGTTTAAGTTAGATTAAATAGATGATTTAGGTTAAAATTGTTTAAGATATTGATGCTTTGTTGTCTTCCTTGCCGTATACTATTTTTCATAAAGTATATAAAGTACATATTACTATGAACGCCTTTTTTGCGTATTATTTTGTTAAAAAATTCTGGCACAAATGTTGCTTAAAATTAAGTGGTATAAAAAATATTCTCTCACCTTTCAAGGCGTTAAATAAAATTGATAATAGAAATTGTGCACTGAATTTCTAGCATTAAAACACGTTAAAATAGTAATTTTTCAAAACAACGATATTTATAATTTAAATACAATCTAAAAAATATATACGTTATTAGTCCTATGTCAAAACATTTTAGAGTTTCATAAAAATTATCAATGAAACTGTCTAATTTGTTCTTTGGTCTTACAAAGTCAACGCTAAGTTTTTCTTAATTTATTATTACATATAGTGAATAATATGTATTAAATTACAGTTTAAAAATTACAAAACTATACTTATTAAGAAAAGAAAAAAAAAGACACAGAAAATTTTATCGGCCGTGCAATAATTTTTTCTAAATGCATAATAGTACTTAAATCTGAAATCAAAAATCATTTTCTTACATCTCAAATTTTTATTCTAAATAAAGAAAGTACATTTCTTGCAAACCATATAAAATACCATATAAAAAAGTGTGAATCAGATAAGAGCATACAAATGGTGTTCAACGGGAGTTACATTCTAAACTTTTTTTGGTGAGTTTCATTTAGAGAATTGATTTAGCAATATAGCGGCATCATATCTCACAACAACACCTTCAGCAAAGAACATATGATGAATCACTGGTATGGAACAATCGAGCTGGCCTTTTGCTCCGTGCTACGACTTTCGTCTTCTGATAGTAGGTCGCAGGTTGAAACCCAGCCAACGGCAATTCCTCGAAATCTACATTATTGTCCCGGAAAAAGTAACACCCAACCTTCACAACAAATGGCACCACCACAACGAATTCACCCTCATTAGGCGGCTAAAAGAGCCAATGTCTAAATAAGACACTTTCACTTGGAGTGAAGTGTGTATCAACCTCATCTCTTGTAACAACAATTTCAATAAACAATATATGATGAGACACTGGCAGGGAACAATCAAGCTAGTCTTTTGCTCCATGCTACGGCTCCCGTCTTCTATATAGAAGTTCTCAAGTTCAAACGCAGCTAACGTCAATTCCTCGAGATCTACATTGGTGACCTGGAATAAAGTAAAACGTAAGCTTTACAACATATGGCAGCACAGCACCAGAACGAATTCACCACCAATAGGCAAAGCCCTACGGCAAATAGGTCACCCTCAGTGACTCATCATATATTGTTTGTTGAAGTTGTTGTTACAAGAGATGAGGTTGATACACACTTCACTCCAAGTGAAAGCGTCTTATTTAGACATTGGCAATATCACGGGACAATCGAGCTAGCCTTTTTCTTTGTGCTACGGCGCTCGTATTCTGTATAGTAGGTCCCAGGTTCAAAATCAGCCAGTGCCAATTCCTCGAAATCTACATTGGTGACCCGGAAAAAGTAACATGCAACATTCACAACAGATGGCAGCACCACAACGAATTCACCCTTAATAGGCAAATTATCTCACCAAATAGCTAAAAGAGCCAATGTCTAAATAAGACACTTTCACTGAGAGTGAAGTGTGTATACCTACCTCATCTCTCGGAACAACACCTTCAACAAACAATATACGATGAGCCACTGATACGGAGCAATCAAAGTGATCTTTTGCTCCATGCTACGGCTCTTGTATTCTATGTAGTAGGTCCCGAATTCAAACCCAGCCAGCGCCAGTTCTTCGAGACCTACATCGGTGACCTAGAATAAAGTAAAACATAACCTTTACAACATATGGCAGCACAGCAACAGAAAGAATTCACCACCAATAGACGAAACCCCCACAGCAAATAGTTAAAAAGCGCAAGCCAATGTCTAAATAAGACGTTTTCACTGGGAGTGGAGTGTGTAGCAACCTCATCTGTCGCAACAACATCTTCAACAAACAATATATGATGAGTCACTGCCACTGGACAATCGAGCTAGCATTTTGCTTTGTGCTACGGCGCTCGTCTTCTGCATAGTAGGTCCCAGGTTCAAACCCAGCCAGCGCCATTTTCTCGAGATCTACATTGGTGATCCGAAAAAAAAAATAAAATTCAACATTCACAAAGAATCCCCCCCCCCCCCCCCAAAAAAAAAAAAGCAAAGCCTCATATCAAATAGTTAAAAGAGCACAAGCCCATGTCTAAATAAGACGTTTTCACTGGGAGTGGAGTGTGTAGCAACATCATCTTTGGCAACAATACCTTCAACAAATAATATATGATGAGTCACTAGCACGGAACAATCTAGCTAGTATTTTGCTCCGTGCTAAGATCCTTGTCCTTCTATATAGTAGGTCCCAGGTTCAAACACAGCCAGCGCCAATTCCTCGAGACCTACAAGCAGGATTCTATTATTTTTACAGCGAAACGGTATTCGATGAAAGGATTGAAACGGGATGCAGCTGGCTAAGAGATTAAATTACTTCTATAAAAATGAAATCATACTTACACCAGCACTATGAACTAGTCCTTTGGGAAGACCTGTGGTACCTGAGGTGAAATTGATGTAAATGGGATGATCGAAGGGAAACTGTTCAAACTCAAGGTCAGGGACTTCGCCGTTGGACTGTCGACCACACTCCAAGAACTCTTCCAAGAATACCCTGAGTGAAGAATTATGTAGAAAATTGTAATTTATTTCAAAATTCTGGTGTATAAACATTTTTTGAAATTTGACATTTTAAAAATACTTCATTTTAATTTTTTAATGTTAGAGAAAGTTTATCATTTTTTAAAAAAGGATTTCTAAGTCATAAGGATTTTTTTTTTATAAATAAAACAAACAAAAAACAAAACAAATATTTTCAATTAACAAAAGTATTAATTTTAATAGTACAGACATCAGAAAGTACTTTTTTATTTAAATTAAAATAATACTTTCCAAGGAATAAAAAAAAATATTTTGAAGTATAATTCTCATTTGTACAAAGCTTTTAAATTGTCTTAAGAAAAGAATAAGTAAAAATTAAATTTAAAAAATCAAAAAACCCGACTGTGTAAAAAGCGAACTAATTAATTATTTTTCTTCAATGTTAAAATATTTTTTATATTACTTACCTAATTTTATTTACTTGTATTGATGACTTTTAAGTTGTGTTTAATTGTTAGTTTCTATCTATAAACACTGTTTTGATAAAGCCTATAGATGTCTATGATGGTTAGAGCTGCAGTAAAGCTAGAGATCCTACCTACAGAACTTCCAGGTTGTGTAATATTTAAACAGTGCTTCTGATTGTAAAATAGTTAATGAAATATCGTCTTCATTTTGAAAGACCTATCCAATGATATGCCACTCAATAGGTGCGTAATTTATTTTTTCGTGTCTACCGCCATTTTGTATTTTACGGCCGCCATTTTGAATTTATAAAAACAAAACCCAGCCTATAACCATTGGACGGTTAAGACGAATCGATAGAAACCCCATTCATTAAAACCCATCCAGCCGTTGGAATGTTTCGAGAGTATAAAGAAATCCACATACCCAGATACGCGTGAAGCACATAACTCTTCTTGGCAGTCGGGCAAAAAGAAAAATATTAATATGTTAAAGCTTAAACATGAATTCCAATAAAATCCTCAATTGCAAGAAATGGTTGTTATACCTAATGACCTAATAACATGATAATTAAATAGATTTCCTTATGGATGCCTTAATTATTTTTTATTTAAAATTCAATTGAGAGCGTAAAAAAGGTTTTAAAACATAAACCGCTACATATTCAAAGTTTTCTTGTAGTTGGTTTGTAGTAAGATTTAGGAAAAAAAAAAAAAAAAAAAAAAAAAAAAAACTGTTTGCAAGAGGAAAAAAAGAGAAAAAAGAAAATAAGTTTAATACTCACGCATTTGTAATGTGGTTGATTTCTTTTGATCTGGAATCTTTTCTTGTTGGTACTATAATTATTTTTTCAATCTCTTCGTTACCTGGAATGTTAAATATTAGATTTCTGTTTAAAAAATTTACATCGTCAAATTGATTTTAAAATATAATGAAGTCTGTTAAAAATGCAATGAAATCGTTTAAAAACGATAAGACAATCAGATCATAAAAAACATTGAGTTTAAACATCAATTTTATTAAAGCAAAAGCTTGTGTTAAAATTACTGTAATAGAAAAAAATAACTCTGCATATTTTTAAAAGTTGATTGCGAGATTGAATACTTTTTCTGCTTATGTAGAGATAGCTCAACACATTATTTTAAAGGATAGAATAAGGGGTAGGTAAAAGTAGAATAAAAGATTCATTCTTTTAAAATATCGCCTTAAGAAGATCCGTAAAAGAATGGCAAAGATTCAAGACTAGATAATATTTTTTTTTTGTTTACAATTAATTAAAAAAAAAATTCTACCGCTGTCAAATAATTTGTCAATGATTGTTTGACTACAAGAGTTCACATGCGGATACAACCGATCGAAACACATTGAGCTTCATAAGGGATTTATTACACAGACAATTATAAAATAAAAGTGTACTAGCACTTTAATGCAAATTGATATAGCCGTTATTGAAGTATAATATTTCTACAGAAATAGTTATAAATATAAAATTAAAACAATGGTTGTGATTGATATACAGTTTTCGTTGTTTCCGAAACGAGATTGCCAAATCATAAATCTGCATTTTCACGAAATTTCTGTACCTTTCGACTATTTCGAAAAAGACATACTCCAAATTGGTTAAGCTTGTTTAAAAAATAGCGAACAACTTATTCTGACCCTGCTTTGTTTCCTTATTCTAAATAAGGAAAAAGCAAATTATGATTCAAAACAAAGGCATTTAAATCTTAATATAAGGAAATCCAAACAGTTAAAAGACAGTAAGATTTTTTTTTTTTCATCATTTGCAAGATTTTTTCAGTTATTGTCATATAGATTTAAAAATAGATGAAAGGTTTCTTGCACAGCAATAATATTATTGCTTTAAATATTGGCTTGGGGCATTAATATTTTGAAATGCATATATTTATTTGTTTATGTAATAAGTTGCTATACCTTTCAAAATTTGCTCAATTTTCTTGATATAATTGAGGGACCAAGCTAAAAGTTTTGAAAAAATACTCACTAGAAGCGATTTCTGGAAGATTATCGAGGATATTATGATTGACTCTGTTGAATGTGAAGCAATCTGCAGTCAAGAGAAATTTTGGCTTCATTATTTGCATTATTGTAGCCACAGCCTGAAGGAGGAAAAAGTAAATTTTAACAATTTGATGAATTTCATAAAACCACACAAATATTAAAGTTATTCATCTAGTATAGTTCTTAATGTTTCAAAATATAAATCAAAATACCCGAATAAGCCAGTATAAATGTATCAGTGTCAGTTATAGACACCGGTGCCACTTTTTGTCATCGTATGCTACTATGCATACATTTTATAATTTATTTACTGTTTTTTTTTATATTTAAAGAATAAATAAAAAGCATATGCAACTATCAAATAACGGTTTCTATGTTTAGGGAGCCACGAAATATAATAATGTGTGATATACCTCAGTGTTTTAAAAGTAAAATACATAATTTTTAGTTCATTGATTATTTGTTATAACGGTAAAATCATAAAATTAAAGTGATCATTATTTATATGGAGAATAGTTAAAATATACTATAGGAAGTTCTTTTGTTGTAAAGAAATGATCCTATTAAATTAGCAGTTAAAAAAGTCGAATTGTATATACATAACTACGATTAAAATAACTTACATTAAAAATTTTAAGATATTTATTTTAAATGTGATTATAGACATCTAAAATATATTTATAAGATATTATAGACATTTTAAAGACACTTCTTAGAAATCTTAATACAAAGGAAATCTCAGTACCAGGTTTACACACTTAAAGGAAGTGTTACAAACAATTTTTGTATGGGTAATTAGAATTGGACTTCACTTTTTGAGTAAAAAATACAGGTGTCTCATTCTAATCTGGATTTTTGTTCATAACATTAGCAATAATTAAGATATTTTAACTAATTTTTCAACATACTTAACTTGCTTTGTGCGGTATGAGATTACGGTATCGAAAGTGCTGGAAAGCCCCAGTGTTAGTGGCACCGTATGTAATATCAACTACATTCCAAAATATGAATGGTCTGGTTGAATGCTGTTTGGCTACTTCCATCACCCTCCACTATATGATAGCGTTACATTTTTTCACAAAGAAAATCAAAGTCTGTTGAAAATTCAGCTAAAATATATTTGTTATTGTTAAAGTTATGAGCAAAAGTCCGACTTCGGATTGGAGCGAGGCAGCAATGTATTTTTGACTGAATAAATGGACTTCAATCTTCGTTTATTATACAAAAATTGTTTTTCTTTGTGTGCTCTACGTCTCTTAAAGTTGACGAATCCAGTACAGAGACATCATGTAACAATTAACATCATGCACAATAATTAACACAGCAATACTAGCAGTTATGGTTTACCATATGATATTCAAACGATGTAAAAATGTTTATGAAAGAATTGTTGATATTTTAAAAATCAGGAATTTTAATAAAAACAATTGAATGGTTTCGTACTAAAAAAGAACATTTTCTTTTGGTTAACTATTTCTTAGATTTTCAGAAAATATCACAATTAAGTAATTAGAAAATATCAGATTTTAATTACTAGCATTTATCTTAGGAATAAATTTCGTCTAAACTTAGAGAAAAAAGTTATTTAAAAATAAAATTGAATCCTCTGTACCTTGCCACCGTAAAAAGGTAGAGGTCCACCAAATATTGCGCCAATACTGGTAGCCGCTAACATTGCAAAAACAGCTTCTTTCCTATTGGACATGTAACCTAGAAAAAAAAATATATTAATATTAAAGTACGTATTTATTATATTAAAAAACAACAATTTTAATCCATTTTTTTAATTCAATTTTCACAAACAAAGCAATCTGGCATTAAGTTTTATTAAAGGACAGAAGCAAGTGTTTAAAGAAGTTACGTTCATAAAGCTGTCTAAATTGTACAAAGAGTATAACGAAAGAAAAATGAACATATATATTATTATCTGATATTCAAAAACAGTGTAAAGGAAAGTGCAAATATTCAGATCACTTCGCATACAGATGTTTTAGTTCTTCATAAAAGAACACCTCTCTCTATGAAAAATGTAAAAAAGATTGATTAAGTAAAAATAGACAATACCTGTGTTTACAGCAGGGCTGCGGAGTCGGTGGGAAAAATGGATGACCGACTCCGACTTCGGGAATTTTAACAGATCCGACTCCGACTCTTTTGCTCAAAAATGGGCCGACTCCGACTCCGACAATGCAGACCTGCTTGTAAAATGACCGACTCCGACTCCGGGAATTTTAACAGATCCGACTCCGACTCTTTCGCTCAAAAATGGCCCCGACCCCGACTCTGACTCCACAGCCCTGGTTTACAGAATGCTTTTCTTATGGCACGTATTCTTCATTTTTGCAAAAAAAGATTTTTGAATTTATTTTTTATTTTTATTGTGTTATTGTGCATATGGGAGATATGGCTTTTTTTCCAAGTCAAAATTGTCAAAGAGGTTTTCAATCCCCCTCCCCCCCTCCTTCTTTTTTTTTTATCAGCATTGTTGTTACTGTTACCAGTAGGTGAAAGCATGAAAAAGTTACAAACTTTATATTTAAAGTTACAAAAAATATATTTAAAAGAAAAGAATATGTAGGGGATTTTGGGAAGTGGGGTTTAAAACCGTACTGTCGTTTGAAAATTAGACACTTCAGTTTGACTCAATCTGAGCAGCCTTCTAGCGGCTAATGATTGAAATACTTACCTCTAAGTCCGAGGAAGGATCGGCCAATACGATATCATCCATACTGTCATTTGTGTAGTTCTTGTGTTGAAAAGTTTATTTTACAATTTTTCGTTTTCATGTTTTCTAGTTTCAAAATCTTTAAATATGAACAAATTTGAAGTCATTGAAATTTTATATTATTGTGTGTACCATATTTAATAGGAATTTATATCGTACAAAGAAGTTATTGATGGAATCAATGCGTGCATAATTATGGCCTGCTCTGCAACCCCCCCCCCTTCTCTTGTGGTAAAACCGGAGATCTTTCCATAAAAAAGGTATATTGGAAAACAATAATTGAAGAGCCCATAAACAAGGTTGAAGAAAAGACAGTGAAAGCTACATGGACAAGAATGATTATGATTTTTAAAAAAGCTGATAAAGAAAGGAACTTGTTTTCTGCAATTTCGCAAATTTTAATGAAGATAATTATCTTTTTGCCTTTAAATACTAAGTAATTTAACTTGTAATTGAAATTTTATTAGTTTAGTTCCTTAATGAAATTTTAAAAACAAAATATATTGTTCTTTTTTTAAAAGAAAGTCTAATTTTTTTCATTTCTTCTGCTATTAAGATATCCACGTGGTTGTATTCTAGCGGTGGGTTAAGATCGGATGATTTAATTTGGATAATTAATAATTTATTAATAAAAACCAACTAATTTATATTCAATCTAATTTAGCGATAAACTAATCATTACATTCAAAATGATATTATGGTACAAGGATAAGTGTAGAGTATGTACTGAAAGTTGCATTAAATTCTGTTTGAAATCCTGGCTTCAAGAAGCTATTAATAAGGTAGACAGTTTTACCCAACTTTTCTCTATTTTACGAAATGTATTGATATGTTTCTGCCCCCTACGGGCAAGTGACTTTCATTTAAAATGATCCAAAAATCAAGGCCCGTTTAACTTTTGAAGCTATGGGAAGCACAGTATCATTTCGGGGCCTCCTTTCATTCGAGAAGTTTCCTAAATTCTGCATACCTGGAAACTCACCAATGCTACGAGTATTGTTTAAATTACTAAAAATTCTCGATTTTGATTGTTTGGTTGATAATACTGCCTGATAAACTGACGATGTTGGTTCGTTGGAAAAATTGAGGAATTGTGATCATGTGGTCGAAACTGATCTATTGTATGAAAAATTAATTTGCTATGAAATGTATTTTTATGAAACACTTAACATATATATAAAAGAGTTAATAATTTGAAAAGAAAAATTAGAATTTTGAAATGGAATTAATTTGGGGACCTCTATTTTCTCAATTTCGGGCCCCTTCAAAATTTTCTGTGAAGCACGTGCTTCTTGTGCCTATTCGGTAATCAGGGCCTGCCAGAAATAGTTTCAATTCATTGAAAGGATTTGAGAGAAAATAACTTGATGGAAAATATAACAAATAAAATACAGGGTGCCCACATGAAACCTCCCTGATTTCAAATGTTAATTGTACGGAAACTACGAGTTCTTGAGATTTGCGGTGTAAGGTATCATGAATAGCAACACAGAAAGTTTATTTTGCTGAAATGTTTTCTTCCGAAATAGTTAATTTTCAACAAAATTGCAGAAGCCATAGATTTAGTCACACTTGACATGCAGTGCAACACATGGATTGAGTTTGAATATCGACTGGACTTTCTGAGAGCTACGAACGGAGCCCATATCGAAGTGCATACATAGACAAAAATGGTAACAATTTCAAACAAATAAACGTTTGCAGCAAAAATTAACTGTTTCGAAAAAAAAAATGAAGCAAAATAAACTTGTTGTGTTGCTATACATGATATCGCAAACCGCAAACCTCTTCAACGATTTTGAAAATGTTGCCGTTTGTGCAACGAAACGATCGTCAATCTTAATAAAGATTTTCTATCACTTTTTATAGCATTTTTTAACTTTATCTGTTTATAAGTGATTATTATACATGTGTTTATACACAAGTATATTGTTATAGTAATGAAATAAAATGGTAAATTTCATGGTCAGAAATTTAAAGCATTGTCACATACTTGTGCTGATATGTACGTGTAAAATTTTCAAAAAAATTAGAAATATAATTACACCACTTTCAAAAGTATACTCACATGCAAGTCTGTCTCCTTTCTGAAGGCCGTGTTTTTTAAAAGCGGCTGCGTACAACTTCACTTCCTCGTACATCTGAGCATAAGTGATTTGTTCCTCTGCACCTTCTTCATCTACAAGATAAATTTAAACATACTGAAACCAGAAAAATTTCTACCAACAAGGAGAAGAAAGATGTAATAACTAGAACTATAGGATAAGTAATAGATACAGTCAAACCTCGTTAACATGAACACGCTTAACGTGAATTACTTTTAACATGAATTGTTTTCACAGTCCCCTATAAAAACGAATACAAAGATTTGATACTGATAACATGAATTACTGTTAGCATGAACAAAATTTTGATTCCCCTTGAGGTTCATGTTAACGAGGTTCGGCTGTAGTATGATTTTTATGAGTTGTAATTTTCCAACTGGGCGAAAAATTTCTGGAACAGGATTCGAACCAGTGTCGTGGCTGAAGTTGCCAATGCTCTGCCGACGGAGCTATCCCGGACGAATCTGGAGGACCTAATTCACCCAGCTAATCTCATCATTTTGCCTAAATTTATTACCTCTGTCTCTTTTTCTGACTATTTATCTTCATACACCTACTTATGCAACATATATGGGGCATTCTCACAATCTTTTGACTTTTGAGAAAAAAAAATCTGGCGAAATTAAACTTGCTAAAATAACATTTTAATCTGATAGACGAATGCTATAATGATTCAAAATAAAGAAAAAATGGTCAGCAGCGAAAAAAAAATTCATTTAACTGAGGTTAAAGTTAAACTTGCGAGTTTAATTTTCCTTACCATTTTACCACTATAACTTTTTATTTTCTTCTAATTTTTTACTTATAATGAATTTGCATAGTACCCACAGGACATTCAAATAAGAAATAATGACAATGTAGTATTTTTAGTGCAAAATTTTGGTATAACATTGTCTTAAAGGGGTGTTAAAGAAGGGACGGTAATGTAAAAAAAAGGGACAAAATGGGGAAAAAAGGGACGGTAAGGATGGAACAGCAAGGAAACTTACCACCTATTTTAGGCAGATCATGTTAAGACTAAGTGGTAGCGAAAATGTTCATTGATTTTTAGAAACAGTTATTTACATTGGATTAAATTAAAAAAAAAATTAATTTACCTCGAAAATTGCAGGATTAAACCTTGCGGACGGTAAGACTACCAATAAAGCCACGGTGCTTGAAATTGATATTTAATTGCTTATTTATATTCTGCAGTAAATTTCCTGTCAAAGAATTTTAGATATTCTTTTTCTAGCATACTTCTGCATGAGCAAAAACTTGAAAAAAATTCCGTTGCTGCATCTGAAGTGATTTTCTGTATCATTTTAGAAGAGGGATGGTAAAAGATCTAAAACCCAGGGACAGAGTTCAAAAAATAATATCAACCCTAAAAATGTGTGCAGGTTAATTTTTAGTTACATATTTATATAAAACAATAGTTCCAGTTTCAGAAAAAAATTACATCGAATTATTTTTATTGAAACAATTTTATCCAGACAGCTCCAAACTTCAAAATCAGCATCAGGGACACGGGACGGTAGATGAGTTTTCCATGTGTTTGGACCCCCAACATTGTCCAAAACTTATTTATCCCGTTAATATTGTTGTGCAATCATGCATTGGGATGTTCCCAAGGATATGAAATAAAAAAAAAACACAAAAAAGTGTATTAAATAAAAAATTATTATTCAGGGACATGAGAGTTAAAAGATTGTGAGAATGCCCCATATACAATCACATTCATACTTAGTTATTTTTTGTAAAGGTTCTTAACATAAATAAAAAATTGTGTTGATTTTAAGCTTATTATTTTGTATTACTAATTAATACTTACTACTTATAACGTTAAATTTAATATTGCAGAATTATAAAATCGAGATAATCTGTTAGATAAGGCATTCTTTTAATAAATCTGTTCAAGATAGCGTTTTCAAATTTAGGCCAGAGTTGAAAATTCTTTAGAAATAAAAACACTGGCTTATATATGTAAAAAGTGTAGCCAAATGATATTGCTTTTGCATTTTACTAAACATTTTATACTTATGTGAAATTATTTATACACAATGAGTGTACAAGTCAAGCTTATTTAATACGTTAAACAAAAGTTTTATTTTGCATAATCGCTTTTTAAATAGCATTAATAAAAAGGAGAAAAAAAGGAATCTTGAAACCTAAGGATATATTTGAAACATAAAATAAAAAGATTTCTTTTCCTTTGGAAAACATGAACGTTATATTTTGTCTCTTTTACTTACCGACGCATATTAGAGCTACTTGTTCATCTCTGTGTCGCAGAAGATTTTCAGCATAATTGAGCATTGCCCCAGGGAACCATTTTATGTCAATGATCCTATCACCTGTTCGAACTGCAGACTGAAACAGTATTCCATGCATTATTACTTAATAAATACCTTAAACATTATTTTCAAAAAATTCTTATGCGCGCCAGGTTATAAGGTAGTATTCATATATTGTTTTTTTTTCACATTTAGGTATGAGAAGAACACGCACAATATTAGAATTGTTGCTAGCATCAAAATATTAAAGCATGCACATACATCGTGATTATTTAAAATTCGTTTTCATCTTATTGAAAAAATGTTACTACTATAAAAAATGCACAAAACTAAAAACAGAATATTTTCAATTTTTGAATTACAATTGAGATTCTAGTAAAATTTTAATCGACTTCGTAGTGTATCCAAAACGGACTACAAAATGTGCATATTGAGAGCAAAATTTTAGAAATTGCATTTTACAAACTACATCTAGAATACTTTCGGAAACATATTTTCTGAAAGTGTGCAAAAAACAGTAGTAAAAAGTTGAATAAGAAATAAAACAAAATTATATCTAGATTACATAAGGGAGAGAAGGTGTTTCTTTGAGATATGTAAATTACAACGGTGAAGTTTTGGTACTATGAAAATATATGTAATTCTATTTTATAATAAGAATATCTGTAATTATATTTATAACATTGATAAAATGCATGAAAAATTATTTTTTTGATGTATTACATTTATCATGAGAGGTTTTTCATTTTAATCTATTGATCTAGCAAGATCAAAATTGGAAAATAATTAAGACAATAAAATTTGGAAATTTCATATAATGTTGATTCCATATTTTCATTATTCCCTCTCCCCTTTCTTAAAATTACTTTTTCTTCATGTTTTGTATAATGAACGCTATTCATTAGATTATTGACACCATTGAAATGTTTAACCCTCGTAGTGCTAAGATGGGGTTGGACATTTGGACATTTTGCAGGGTTTTTTTCATTTAGAATATGTATGCTAGGATTAATTTCTAGGAATTATCCCATAAAGGTTTTCTTTTATAATTTTTTCTACTTAGAAAGTTTCGTAAAGTTATTTTTTTTAAATTTATTTGTAGAAATTGTGAATGGGGTCCCATTGGCCTCATTTTAGGCAATCAGGGAATAAATAAAAGCTTTCTACCATTTATCACGTTTCAATAGAAAGAGAGAGGATTTTTGGCATCTTGCCAAATTTAGTTCACTAGATGGCGCTGTGTATACAGCGTTATCATGCAAGAGAGTATAGGTGCCTCCCTCATTTCGTTATTTCTTGTTCTTGTGTTCAGTTGTGTGTAAATTTCTTTATTGAACAAAACGAATCGCCGCGTCGTATAAACATTATAATTACCAATGGGGAGGGGGGTGTAAGTCACCTATGCCCCCCCCCCCTTTTAAATCTTAGGCATTTAAGTAATATTTTGATCAAAGCAGTGCGAGGGTTAATCTACCAATACTATTTTTATTTATGTCTTTGAAAAAAAAAAGAGCTTTGTGCATTAATAAAATTGTACACGTTTCATGTTGATGAGGCAGCATATGCATTACTATTAACTCCGAATCTGTGAGATAACGTATCGCTATGTTGCAGGCATAATGAGTTTTCCAGTGTTTCTCATCACGTATCATTGGAATGTAGAGTCTCAACAAGGGTAACGTTGGTGATGTCACGGGACAAAGTGCCAAACCTCATAAGGTTTAATCATCTTGATAAGCTTTAATCATCTTGATAAGCTTTAATCACTAATCAGTACCACCAATACAACAGCAGTTGGCGGAGAAACCGGTTTTTTTCTTTTTTGCCAAGCACCGAATGAAATTGCAGCAGACACTAGCTGGAAGTAGAGTTCTGCACGGCTAGATTATACCCAACCCGACCCTAAAAAATTCTATATTAAGCTTACCTGTATACCGCCCCGAATTCAACAAGAAAAGGAAACATTCGTCAACCCAAAACCTGAGCTGAGCCCAACACACTTCAATTCGAACTCGATATGAAAGAATTTCAATCCAGATTTTAATACAATTACGCAAAATTAGCCTACAATTATATCTCCAAGATCAATTTTATCTTTTATGTAGAGAAATGAATCAATTTAGAAAAAGGATTTGATATACATATATGCTCGTTAATGTCAAATATAGAGTTCTTTAAATCTGAAAAAATATTCCAGATCTTTTTCGAAAAATCGGATCAAACACGAATCCGACACGCAAGAGTAAAATTCCAACCCGCAACCGATCCAATCCCGAAATAATTAAACTCAACCCAAACGGAACACGAACCGCAATGAAATAAATTTAGCGTCAACCCGACCTGACGGCGGGTTCAGGTAAAATCGGTTTACCCCAACCTGATACAGGACTCTAACTGAAAGAACCTCTTTCCAGCTTTATCACTTTTCAATTAAACCCCTTCTAACGCACAGTTCAGTCGCTCGAGCCTCGCTGCGTCTTATGTTCGATTATGTTTCTTCTGAATTGGCTATCACTTCCATTTACTTTAATAAATACACGGTTTTAAAATTTCGTATTTCCTGTTACTTGTGCACAAACAAGCTTACTAATCTACTACAAATGTATTACAAACATGGAATCGTGGGCTATGTGATCCATCACAAGATAAGACACATATGCTGAATTAGCAGCGCACGGAAGGTATTAAAGTAAAAAATATATGTAGAAATTTCTTTGAAAAGCACAAAGGCATCTCAAAATTATATTTATTTCATTATTTCCGTTGGACCGGCCTTTTTTCTATCAAAGGCGGTTTAAAACAATAGCAACAAAACTTATGTAATTTTCTATGTTAGAAATTACTCTTTTCTGATGATCAATAAAAGCATTTTACATCATTTACCTTATAGAAAATGAGGAATGTGAATAAAATAGCACAAAAATCTTTAATTGACATAAGTTTCAGGGTTTTTTTAATTTTAAAAAGTCAACTTTCTTACCTCGGAATAAGGATGGGAATGAATGACACCGTAGAAATTCCACATTTCTTCCCAGAATTGTGCATAGTTTTTAATGGACCAATCGTGGAAATCCCAGTAAGAATCTGTATATAGACAAGCAAATAAAAATTAATTTCAACAAGCATTTAGAAATTAATATGCAAATAGAAACAAATGACAGGTAAAATGAATGTCAGTTTCATTCAGAGAATTACACTAATATTACAGTACCTATCTACATTATAAAGGGCAAACGTATCTGTGCGTAACGCTGACATCATTTTGCAAATGACAACATTTCACGGTGAAATTTCGGTTTTTCAATTTTTGCTACTGCAATTATTCAATCTTCTGAACATCGCCGTATATGAAGAAATATTTACTTTCAAAAGCAATTTGTTTGAAAACTGTATCTTATTCGACCGATTTATTATGGTTTATAAAATAATTTTCAAATATGATTTCTTTTAAATCTATCTCTATCTCGTATGGGATCCACTATGAAACAATAATAAACAATTTGCACATAAAACTATAAATATTGTTCAGCATTTGTCTCCGGCCAATTTTCAATGACGAAATTAAAGCTTCATTAATCAATAAATAAAAGAATATTTAAAACACACAAATTTAACACTTAATCAAGCAATTTAAAGTTTTACACCGCCAAATAGGGGAAAAAATACTTTGAAATATAATTTGTTTGAAAACTGTATCTCACTTTACTGATTGGCTATGATTTAA
Organism: Maratus speciosus; assembly: GCA_963932465.1. Taxonomy (NCBI): domain Eukaryota; kingdom Metazoa; phylum Arthropoda; class Arachnida; order Araneae; family Salticidae; genus Maratus; species Maratus speciosus. The sequence continues at coordinate 235,714,454 of OZ010788.1, forward strand.
AAAATAATTTTCAAGCGCGAATTATTTTTAAATTTATCTCTATCGCGTGCACTTCGATTACGAAAGATTAATCCGTTTGCACTTAAAACAATGTAAAGATTTCAGCATTTGTTTCCGGCTAATATATTATAGAAAAATTAAAGCATCCTCTGTAAATAATTAAATTAAATAATATAAATAAAATACAAATTTAAGAAGACATGTAATTGAACTGCACGTTTAAAGCACTGAAATTATCAGAATCAACAATGTTGCCGTAAGTAGCAAAATCTTCGGCTAATAACTCCTAGCATGTGTCTGATACCAAAATATGGCTTTTGATAAATTTCAAATCTTTATTTGATTGAATATTTAATATTTTTCATATAAAAATACTTTTTGGCGTTAGTGGGCAATCTAAAAAGCATATTAGATGTAATAACTTTAATAGAGTTTTCAATTTTAAATTTCAAAAATGTTTTCCACCTAGTATTGATAAAAGGAGTAAGAATTGAGAAACCAAAATACGCCATTAAATCCTCCTATATATATATATATATATATATATATATATATATATATATATATAAGCAACGCTTTGGAATTGGACCAATAAAAATCTGCGTAGATACCGCGAAACGTTTCTGATTGGTTAGAGCTTTCTGATGCTATAAGGGGGGTTACCAAGGGAGGAGGAGCCGGCTCTGTCGCCAAACGTTGCCAAGTTTGTCGCCAAAAGTGACACCAACTTGGCGCTATTTCCAGTATTTTGCCAAATTTCCATAGACTCCCATTGAAATCCAATAGAGTTTACTTGCTTGCAGAAAATAGACAAATTGAGGTATTTCAATGCAACAAAAACTAATATTAGCTTATGAATAGAGCTTAATTGAACTATTTACATTATTTTTAAGCACAAACACTATTTACAATATTCGTAACACTATAGATATAATTACACATATATATGTTGGTGGAGAAAATGCGGCGAAGTGAAAATTTCAGAGGAGAGGAGATTCATATGATGATATTATTTATTGTAACTACAAATTAACGACTTCATTACAAAGATAAGGAAAAAAAATGCCAAATAACTTTAATAAATTTGTTACTTTTTAAATTTAACATATTTTTTAAATTTACAATATTTTAAATTTTAAATTTTCTATTAATTTATAATTTTATTTAATTAATTATAAATTTATTTAATTTGTAATTATTCAAATAAATTACAAATGTTACCTTTTTTTAATGATTTTATATTTAATAATTCTTATAATTTTGAAACTCTGTAAGTTCTAAAAATTATGTGCTTGGAGATAAGGAAATAAAATTGTCAAGAGTTGGGAAGGAGCGCGTTTTACCAAATGGAATCTAAAAATTGAATGTATAAAAAATAAGGGATTGTGAAGCGATCCAGATTGGAAACGCGAAACAATTACGTCTGGGGTTGGTTAAAAAATAGGGATTGCTTCGTCATACCGAATGGAATCGCAAAGCGATTACGCGGACTGGTTGGTGAGCGTAGCGAGCTCTTAAAATGCGAGAAAATTTCTGAATACTCTCAAAAAACATCGCTAACTACTACAGTAAAACCCCTATAACGGACGCTTCCGAATAGCGGATACCTCTTTTTGGCGGAGACTTTTTCAAGCCCCAACATCTATAAATCTGTATATTTTTACCTCTCCAAAGCGGATACCTTCAAATAGCGGAATCCGCGGTCCCGAGGTGTCCACTATGGAGAGTTTTTACTCTGTATTGGTTTGGAGGGGCCCTGAAAAGCTCCTGGGCCTTGGGCCCCAGACAATCCTAATCGGGCTCTGATTGTGGCTAAGCAAAATGCGAGAAGCGATGGAAACCCCCTGCCCCCTGAAAAAAGGAGACAAGCCCCCTCTAAATAGAGGGCTGAATCCATCCCTGCTTCAACTTTCATATCGGCTAGATCTTTCGTACTTAGTCGATAATAAGCGTAGTGAAATTTTATGTTATTAAATATATTACATAATTTTATGCATTACCCAATAGATGGCGACACTACACGAGTTCATTTGCCGACAAAATCTATGGAAATTTCGACGTGCTTCATAAGAAATTTATTATACAATAGAGACAATTATTTATATATGTATATGTTTCACGAGAAATTTACTGTACTAACTAAAAAATGATTTATAGATTATAGCATCATCAGGGGCGCCATTTGAGAAAAATTAGAGGGAGGGGCCCCACAAGGAATCTGATATTTCAGTTTCAGAGTGTATCACTCGTCGCGGGTCAGATTCAAAAAGAATTTTTCGGGAATTATACAAAAGCTGAACTAACTTGTCACACTTTTTTACAATAGAATCATGAGCATTAAATAAACACATTAAGCACAGCAATTAATGATTATCAATAATATTTGCAAAAGCGTTGCGTTGCTATTGCAACATTTTCAATATGAGACACATTTATCATTTGTGAGTACTTTGGTAAATTAAAAAAAATATATGTGAGAATAAAACTGCACGAAATGCTTCTCAGCTGTGCAGAACAAAATCTACAGAACCTCCCCCCCCTCATTCCCTCAATAAACCTTTTGCTCTCCCCCTTCCTTCCCATCCCCCTAAGAAAGATTCGAAATATCGCTCTGAACACAGGTCGGCGCCGACGGGGGGAGCTTTGAAATTTTTGGTGGGGCTAATTCAAAGCTTGTCTTTTTTCCAATATTTTAGTCGTACAAAAGCGACATTTTTATTATTTTAAAAGCATGGAAAAAGTTTTTCTAAATGTAACTTACACGAACTATGGACCGCATAACTATTTAAATTTCTTTTTAAAAATAATTATTTTGACGTAAATGGATTTCCATATGATGAAGAACAAGATTCGAAACATTTTTGCAATTGGAACTATATCTAAATAAACTGTCAAGTGCGAGTATTACTCGTGCTCAGAGGGTTCCGTACAATAAATATATGAATTATTAACTGTATTATTTAAAAACCGTTACTAAAAGAAAAATAAGACTAAAAATTATATAACGTAGAGTTTGGTATAGCTGTGTAAATATACTAGAAAAATATGAATGATATACCGTAAAAGTTCAAAGAGTTCTGAAGCCTAAATAATATCAAATATTGCTATTCTGTATAATTCTTTTTTAAAGCTTATCCAAATCTGTTTATGATGAACTTAATTCGGCACTGACAATAAAAGTAGTGCATATTTAAACTTCATTTGGCATTTCATAAAACTAAATTCAGGGACGTAATAATATTTTTTTTACAGTGTAGCTAAAACAAAACCCTTGTTCAAAGTTTAAACTTGGCATATGGATAAGCGCGCTTCGAAAGGAGGTCGCAAAGTAGCAACACCGCCTTGTTACGTGCCGAGTTTTTCCAGACAGGTTTTTAATTATTTTTTAAAGACACGGGAGGCGTAATGTGAAATCTACTCAATGCAAACTAGTAGCGAATTCCATAGTATTTATGTGATTAATTCTAATTAAATTGTTTTCAACAATTTGACCTTTAACGCTTTTATACTGCTACTGAACATTGTATTACACAAATGTATCATTAAAAGTTGTTATCTAGGCTTTAAAAGCCAATGGTACATAGAGTACGCCGCCACTGTCATTGAGTATGTTCAAACCGTCGTGTCTTTAAGGAATAACATCTCGGCTAATTACCGACGATTTTTTTCAAAAATCATTATCAACAATGCTTTTATACTTCTGCTACGATAGGTACCTCCAGTGCTCCTCAACAGCTTAACTGAATGTGCACAAATCGAAATTTGTGTGTAACGGAAAATGCGCTTTTTTCAAAAACTATGTGTCCTAGGGTAATCGCTATAATTTTCCTGCAAGGTTTAAATTGACGTCTACTACCTCTAATATTTTTATAAATTTAGTTTCGGTATATTCGGAAATAGATGGGAGAGGCGGATATTTGTGCACTACATGACGATATCTGTGAAAATATAATACCTAAAATTAAAAGAAATGTATTTTTGAGTTCAACGTTACGAAAGCTTTCACTCGATATCCCTCACGATATACAAAGAAAGGATTTTTTTTCAAGTAACTTATTTAGACCCTCTACATTTTTTTCTAAAAATATTTGTAAATGTTTAATAATCTGTAAATATGTGGGTCAAAGGTCTTTATTACATCCCCCAACTTGAACTTTCCACGTTCTATAGTTTAAGAGTAAAATGACTGTGACAAACTGACACAGGAGTGATCTTATAATGGTTCCGTTTTTACTTTTTAAGTACGGAACCCTAAAAACTAGCGGTTTAGGAATTATTTATTAGAAAACGACAACAGGAGATATCCCATGTACTATCAAAATCCTGCTATTCAAAATACTACATTGGTATTTAATTCATTGGTATCTTAACCCAAAAATCTTTAACCTGAATTCTAAGTATGAAAGACAAATTGCTTTCATTGAAAATTCTAGTTTAAACAATGTTATTTCTTATTGCAAATATGTTTTGCGAAATCATTTTCAAGTACTGATGACAGTTTGACAAAAGAAGAAAATATTTGATCTAATTTTTTTGCAGTTACTTCAGAAAGTATGGCAGACTTATGGTGTTGGTCCACTGCCATTTACATACCATTACAAAGAAATTTGGTCTTAGATACATTCAATTTGCAAGCAACTAGTTTTCTGTTTTCTTTTAAAGTCACGACAGGTTTAATTTAGATTTGATAGACAAGCAGCTCTAATCCATTGTGCTTTTACAAGTAGCAGTTTATTTGTAAAACTTAAAAATAATTACGGAAGGTCACCTATCTGTTACAGGTAAAAGGAAGCTTTTAAGGTCAAAAGTAAATTTGGTAATGCGTTATTTTGTTATTTAACTTCCGTGTTTACTTCTCATCGCCGGAAATACATGTATCTTTGCTATCAACAAAAGTGATTAAATAAAAGAAAGAAAAAGAAAAAAGAAATTTATAAAAAACATTTTGAACCACTGAAATATTTATTGAATAAGAAAAAAAATTAGAAGCAGCAATATGTTCAAGGTGTTTTAAAATGCATGCAAACTTTAAATGGTGATAGAGCACGATGCAGAAAAAAAAAAAAAAAAAGTTTATGTAGTAAACTAGGGTCACAATCCATTTATCCAGTCAAAAATACACTATCTGGTCAAAATCATCTGGACACAATTCGACTTTACACGTTTTACCGCAAAGCTAGAAGAATATTAGACTAATTGTTCTTGAACTTCAAGGATGTAAAGAACATTTTTGACCTCATATTTTTCAATGAAGATTTAGTTAGTCGAGTAATGACAAAAAAAAAAATAAAAATAAAAATAAAAATAAAAATAAATAAAATAAAATGGATAACGATAACAATGTTTGCGATCACCTTGTATCATATAAAAATCGAAATGATCTGTAGCTGTAAGAAATGATTATACAGACACTGTAAAAGGCGTGTATTTATTTGTGTAAGAATAGCACGTATATTTATGAAGATATAAACGATTCTTTTAAAGATTCCAAAAATTTCTGCTAGTTTTTTTTGTTTTTAATATGGTGGGATTTCATTCCAATTTTAACACCACTTTAAAAAAAATATTGACAAACTGCAACTGAAGCATCATACTGTAATTAGAAAATGAATATATTTATTATTTCACAAAATATAAGCATTTGTAAGAAATATATTTTAATTTCGCATGCGCGAGTGATAGAATAAATTTTCTTTCAGAATTTAGTAGCTATAGCTAAGTATATAGGGCAACTCATATGAAACGGCCAGACAAAGATCGTGGAAATTCAGGGAGTTATCTGAGATGAAGTGAGCTATATTTCAGTTACATTGAAAAAGAAACTGACTGATAAGGGATTTTCCACATATAGTAGAGTACCGCTAATCCGCAAATCTGTAATTCTCAAACGCCTGTAATCCTCACTGTATGAATGAATGTAAAGAAAGAATTTTAATTCTTAAAAAGTAATTTCTTAATGGTGACAATTTTTTAGTTTCTCCCCCAGCTTTAATCTTAATATATGATACATAAGTATTATGCATCAATTAAACTTATATATATATTTTACAATTTAAGATGCGATAGTATACATAAAAATATTTTATTTATTTAACTATTTGTATGGTAAATAAATAAAATCTTTTTTACAAATTTACTCTTAAAAAAGTATTTGTAGTAATGAAAGATTACTTAGACAATATATCCCTCATCTGAAAATAATTAGTACAATTTGTGGAATTGAAGATAAAAGAGTTTATACAAAAACCAGGCAATTAATTACTTAATGTTAATGAATATAAATACCAATAAATTCATTTATACTAATATTATAAAGAAGTAAAGTTTGTTTGTTTGTTTGTAGGAGGTAATCGCTGGAACTACCAAACCGATTTCAAAAGTAAGGGTATCAAAATGATGGTGTTAGTCCCTGTTGCAACACAGGCTATATCTTATGTCCATGCCACTAACCCAAAGGGGTGGTGGTGCAGGAGCAAAAAACGTTCTAAAAATACGATTTTTGTGTTACTGAAGGGTCTAGAAACATGAAATTTGGCAGGGTAGTTACTTATTAGATATAAATGATCTCTAATAACATTTCTTAAAAAAATCGAAATTCAAAAAGGGTTATAATGCGCGAAGATCGTTCTAAAAAACGTTCTAAATAGCGGTTTCTACACAATCTCAGGAAGTTTCAAACCGATTTCAAAATTAATGGTTGGAAATTGATGGTGACAGCACTTGCTCTAACATAGGTTCAATTTTATGTTGGTATCACTACCCCAAAGGGATGCTGGAGCAAAAAAGTTCTAAAAATACGATTTTTGTGTTACTGAAGGGCCTAGAAACATAAAATTTGGCATGGTAGTTACTTATAAGATATAAGTGATCTCTAAGAACATTTCCTAAAAGTTGAAATTTTAAAGGTGTGAAAATGCCCGAAACGCGTTCTAAAAAATTTTCTAAGTTGCTATTTCTACGCAATCCCAGGAAATAATAAACCGATTACAAAAGTAACGGTTGCGAATCAAAGGTGGCAGTCTCTGATCCTACACAGGTCTATATTTTAAGCCGGTGCCACTACCACTTGAGGCTGGCAGGAACAACAAACGTTCAAAAAAAGCCTTTAAAAACTTTCTAAATTACGTTTTGTATGGAATATTAGGCAATACCAAACCGATTTCAAAATTAATGTTGGCAAATTAATGGTGATAATCTCTGTTTAAACATAGGCATTTCATGTTAGTGGCACTATCACCATAGAGGTGGTAGACCGTTAGACAAGAAGCGTGGAATTTGACATAATGGTCAATTTTAAGGTGTAAATTCGTACTAAGAAGATGATTCCTAAAAAATTCAAAACTTCAATTGAATACTGAAATGAGCGTGCGAAAGGAGCATAAAAGCTTCAAAATACTTTTAAAAGTATCATTCATTTAGTATTAGTTTTAGTTCTTAATTATTTAACTCTCGTTTCTGCCTAATGGAGTGTAATAATGAATTTTAGTCAAACTCTGTCTTAATAAGTAATTTTTTAATTATTCGTAGCAGGATGAAAGGCAGGATGGTCCTTGAGAAAAAATGGACACACAAATATCACTTTGCATATTTCAACTATTACGCGAGCAAAACCACAGGTTTTGCTAGTATTTAATATTTATATATGTATTTACAATATTTGATAAAGGGTATTTAAATTTATAAAAACAAGATTTTTTGGTTCAGCAGCTAAGTATGGCTGCTTTTAGAAGATAGCAAGATACAATATAGCAACACAAACTGCATGTTTTAATACAGACAACTATTGATGTATATTCTATTGTATGTATGTTCTATTTAACAGATATAAAAACCAATGAATTATTTAAAAAATAATTCTTACTTGATTCATGAGTTAAAGTGTGTAATTTCTGTATTTTAAGTATTAACAATCAAAATTTGCCCAAAATATGAATAAAATAAGCTTAAACAAATATTAAATACACATGACCTTTAATCTGCAAAAAGCCTCTAATCTGCAAAAATATTGGAATTAAACTGTGTGGATTAGTGGTCTTCTACTGTATTGTCATTTTCATAATAAAGCGCAGGAAAATTGTACTGAATTACACAAAGATTGTTAATGCTCTTATAAGAAGGTTCTCGAATTCCCTGCTAAACAGCGCAAAACTTTCTGACTCATATTTAAACTTAAAGGCCTAAAATTGGCAGACCTGAGATTTGGAATCGAAAAGCATTTTCCTTTTTTTGATAAATAAATTGCTTGTCGAGTTATAAACAATTTTGGCCACATGACGACCAGACTTTTTCCTTTCTCGCGGTGCCGGGGTCGGAAATTAGGTTCAAAACGCCACAGTATATAAATACGTACTATAAAAATATCTATTTATAAAAAAGGTTTTTCCATTTACCCAAAAATGGAAAACGTGTTTCGATTACATAGTTTCTGAATAACAACACCTGCTAATTTCATGCATTTTCGAACAAAAATGAATTAAAAAGTGGGTCAGAGAGTAGTTCCTTTGGATTTGAGAACAGCTTTAATACACATATATGCTTATAAATATAGATTAACACATAACCTATACTCTATTAAATTGCATTTCAAAAATTAAAATATTTTATATTGTATAACTTGCGGCTTGTGAACAATCGCTTAACATCTAGTTATTTTCAGAAAACAACTGAAATGTAGCTCGCCGAGAACTTCCTGAATATTCATGACTGGTCATTTTAAATAAGTTGTCCTGTATAGTTGTATACTAAATTATGAAACAAAAATTAAAATATTAATACTGTATAACTTGCAGCTTGTGAACAATCGCTTAACATCAAGTTATTTTCAGAAAACAACTAAAATGTAGCTCGCCGATAACTTCCAGAATTTTCCTGACTGGTCATTTTAAATAAGTTGTTCTGTATAGTTGTATACTAAATTATGAAACAAAAATTGTTCATCATGCGCGCATGAAAAGATAAAAGAATTCTCCATACATATATTCATATTTTATCAAATATTCAATATATTCGTTTTCTAATAGTAGTAATATGTCTTTTCCTGGACATTGTCAAGTTATGAAAAAGTGACCTTAACCTTTAACTGATGTCACAGAAATTGTCATATAACTAGTGTGAAGCGGTCTGTGAGACCGCTCCATCGAAACATGAATAAAAGACTCGATTAACTCATAGGATGGTGTTTTTGTACTAAACCTTTTGTAGAGGACTATTATAATTAAAATTCACCTATTCAAAAGTCTCTGGTGATAGTACTAAAGTTCAAAACGGATCAAAATTTCGGTAGTGTTTGTAGTTAAACTGAAAATTGCAAGTTAATCTATAAAAATTGAAAAAAGTCGCGGTCTGAGAGACCGGTAACATCAGTTAAAGGTTAAATTTGGTTGAAAACCCTTACATGTTAGAAATAAAAACATGTGGCAATTTCTCGAATTTTCAAAAGATCCCCATAAATATACGTAATATTCTTACACACATGAAAATACACGGATTGTACCAACGCCCCCTGATAAGGGAGGAAGCCTTGACATGCGTCATGAAAACGTCACACAAAGCAGGCAAAACAAAGAAAACTAGTATGTTGTGGCCATCACAAAACTTTCTTCTATATAAATCACGTCAATTAAATCATTTAAATAGTACAAGAAATAAGAACGATTTAGCACCAATTCATATCAAAGTATATCTAAATTTGAAGTTGGATGAAAATTCGTGCATTAGTTCTTGAGATAGAGCTATATCGGAACTTCTGAAAAATGTAGCATAGCAGCGCCACCTGTTGAGCGATTTACACCAAAAATAAGCGGCACTAAATGATATCAAGGTATACCTGAATCCGAAGCTTGTTGAAAATCTAAGCATTTCTTGGGGTAGAGCTATTGCGGAAATCGAAAAAATACAGCATAACAGCGCCACCTGTTGAGCGATTTACACCAAAAATTAAACAGCACTAATTTATATGTCAATTCATCTCAAGGACTAACTAAATCTGAAGTTTGATGAAAATCCGTGCAATAGTTCTTGAGATACAGCTCTTGTGGGAATCGTGAAAAATGCAGCCCAGCAGCGCCACCTGTCGGGCGATTTACACCAAAAATTAAACAGCACTAATTTATATCAGGGACTAACTGAATCTGATGTTTGACGAAAATTCGTGCATTTTTTCTTGAGTTAGAACTATTGAGATAATCATGAATAATGCAGCATAGCAGCGACACCTGTTGGGCGATTTTCACAAAAAAGTAATCAGCGCCAAACTACGTACTGGACTAACTAAATCTGAAGTTTTATGAAAATCCGTGCAGTAGTTCTTGAGATATAGCTATTACAGAAATCGTGAAAAATGCCGCATAGCAGCGCCACTGTTGGGCGATTTTCACCAAAACTTAATCAGGTACAGTTTATAACAAGGTCTAACTAAATATGAAGTTTTGTGAAATTCCGTGCATTAGTTCTTGAGATAGAGCTCCCACAAAATTTTTGTCACATACAGACTCACAGACAGAGTGACAGAGTGACAGACAGACTCACAGACAGACATTTTCTAAAAACCATCAAATCGTGTTCTGGGCATTCTAAAACGTATAAATCCGTCGAAAACCGGAAGTCGAAATTTTTCACTAATCCAATACTTTCTTCTTGTAAAGATAGAAGAAAGTAAAAATACAAACAACTTGCATGTTTCGATTTCGTTGGCTCGTGGAATTATTAATTCTTATTTATAAAATAATCAATAATTCCATGAGCAAAAGAAAACGAAACATGTGAATTGTTCGATTTTTTTTCTTCGTTTTCCCTGCTTCGAGGCTAACGAAAAAGAAAGGCTACCGCGGTGCAAGACGGGTACCTTTTTTTACAGACCGCTGGAGTCACATGATGCTCTAATGCACCAATGCAGATGTACGGAAAGAGCATCACATCGCTCTAGCGGTCTATAAACAAGTTGGAAATTGCTCGTCAAACGTGGCAAATGAGGTGCGTTCGTACTATAACTAGTTTTATAATTATTTTTTGCACCCCATATTGTACTGAATGTGTATTTATTTGCAATTCATAAGTGCATAGTCTGTAACATCATTAAAATGCACTTGAAATAATTTTTTCCCATTCCCCTTAATGTAACGGAAAACTTTTGACTGTCCCTGTAATTAAGCTATACATCCGATTTTCATGAAATTTGAAATTTGCTCGACAAAATTTTGCAGCAATTATACATTTAAAATTTCAGCCCATTCGGAAAGCTGTAACATCATTAAAATGCACTTGGAATAATTTTTCCCATTGGCTTTAATGTAAAGAAAAACTTTTGACTGTCCCTGTAATTAAACTATACATCCGATTTTCATAAAATTTGAAATGGCTCGACAAAATGTCGCAATAATTATATGTTTAAAATTTGAGACCATTCAGACAGCTTTAACATCATTAAAATGCACGTGCAATAATTTTTCCCATTGGCCGTAATGTAAAGAAAAACTTTTGACTGTCCCTGTAATTTAACTATACATCCGATTTTCATAAAATTTGAAATGGCTCGACAAAATTTTACAACAATCATATATTTAAAATTTCAGACCATTCGGTTGGGTAGTTTTTGCTCTATTATATGCGGACGGACGGACAGACAGACGGACGGACAGACGGACGGACAGACAGACGGACTGAACGACGACTATAGGTGCTACGTATTTATATAATTACGAACGCACCTAAAAAAGACTTGTGTAATTGGGAATGAAAACGGTCTATAGAGGCGCTGCTTGCAGCCTTCGGCACAGGAAAATTGTCCCTTTAATTTCCCTTTAACTAATGCTAAAGTGTCATTGAAATATTTCTTTATTGTAATTGCATTTCAAAGTTTTAGATATTCAAATTCGGATAATTTTTACTTTGTCATATAAGACAGAACACAAATGTCACAGGAAGTATGAAATTGTGCAAAAGAATAATCATTCTGAACAAATTTAAAATACATGCAATCCAATGCGCTTGCACGGCACAATCCTGAAGCGAGAAGTTACATCTTTTCTCCACCAGACGGCGTATTCGAGCGCTTGAATCGCCAATGCACCGCGGTAACCTGTCTTTTTCGTTAGCCTCGTCCCTGTTTTGTGTGACGCTTTTGTGACGTATGCCAAGGCTTTCTCCTTCACCTTGGGGGCTTTGATTGTACAGTGCCTGTATAATCATTTGTTACAGCTACATATCATTTCGCTCGTTTTATGATACTGAGTGATTGCAAATATTGTTACTATTATTCAATTTATTGTTGTTCCTCTAAATGCTCTTGTGAATAATTTTTTATTCACAAGGGCATATTATTTTAGAATATAAGGTTAAACATGTTATTTACACCCCCGAAGTTCAAGAATAATCCGTCAACTATTTTATTTTAAAGTAGGAGATAAATGTTTATTGTAGTCTCTTAGACGCACAGGGGGTCCCAAAAAGACTTCAGAACTATAAAATTAATAATCAATTAACTGTAGACTGTACAAAAAATAAAGTTGAAATAAGTGAATGCTTATAGCCGGTGAATTTAGCATACAATAATAATAATAATAATATTAATAATAATAATAATAAAAGAAGTTAAAAGTTACTATTACAATCAAGTGCTTAAAAAAAAAGTTACAAGTTACTATTACCATCACGAGAACAAAATTCTTAATGACATCCATGTGATCTGAACACAATAGCTTTTAAGACTCCTGTCCAGTCAAGCGAAGACACTCGCAGGCTAATGCCAAACGTATGGGAGGTTCTTTGCCACTATCTCGTTTCCATTTCGACATTTTACCATATTTTTTTTTTTTTTTTTTTTTTTTTTTTTTAGCATTGGACAGCTGATGTCGATCCTTACAGTCGCTCTGTTTCACTTTTCGATTTTGTTTGCGGATATTTTTTTATAAAGTTACTTTCACGTTCGGAACCGGTTCCGAAAGTGTGATCATAAAAAAACGCCAACCAGCATCGAAAAAGTAAAAAAAAAAGGCGATTGTAAGGATCGACCTAAGCTGTTTAATGCAAAAAAAAAAAAAAAAAAAAAAAAAAAGCAATTTATCACATTACAACGACCATTTGGAAAACGATTTTTTTAAGATTAAAATTTAAGATATAAAAAATCGCACGGAGTTGATCATACATTACGTACGCCATGAATTAAACATTAATAGTGTTATTACACGTAAAAATTGCAAGCCAAAAATATCGCCTGCGACCCGTCAGATTTCACGAAACTTAAGTATTATCCACCTGAAACTTACGTAAATATCCAAGCATTTCATTGGCTGTTCGGTAAAAGGCTTTTCCATCGTCAGATTTCCAAGAAATCTGACGGCCAATTTTAAATGAAATTTCATTCTTAAGCTTCTAAACATCCGACAGTATTACTTTTTACACCGTCGGATAGAGAAAAAAAATGTAATTTTAAATGCAATTTGTTTGAAAGCTGTTTCTCAATTTGTTTCTGAGTTATTAATTTTTTTTGTAGTTTTTATTACTTTTTTGTCACAGTGGCAACAGAAAGTATCCATCGTTGTTGAAATTAAAGGGAAATACAGATTACTGTATAGACCAATCAGAAAACGAATAAATTGCGCATTAAACCAATGAAAACCTTCAGATATGCTTTTCATTTCCCATCCTGACGAGAACAATAACCATTTTTCCAAATCTCTCTATTCTAAAAAAAAGTAACTACCGCTGTCACCGCCGCCGCCGGTTTTGATTTTTTTGTGACCGGAGGCCTTTCTTCGTTAATATTAACAAAAATAATGCATACAAAAATATGAAAATCGGTGGTTTTATACAGAAATGTTTGATAAAGACGCTGATGCAGACAGTTTTCAAATCGAAGAATTATTTTAAGAGTTATTTAATGCTAAAGTTGGACAAAATCGTTCCACTAAAAAAGTTTTATAGCAGCAAAAACTATGCATGGCAGTGTAATCATTTTTAGATCATTTTATGCGTTAGAATTTGCCGGAGTGCAGATTGCATTAATTTTTTTATTTTGACTCATTTTTTCAAGTTTTTTTTCTATTTTAAATTCAAATTTTCAGCATTTCTAGAGATATTTTTTACAGATTTCAGAAAATTGTACTAATTTAAACTGTTGCCAACTGTATAAAAAGCGCAAGCAATAATGTTTGCTTCAAATTAAAAATTTATTTACACGTGACTATTATAAACAGGAAAAAAACTTTCAAATTAGAATTAAATAATTACGTATAAAAAGCAGGAACTTATTAAAAATTACGTCATAAAAAGTATACACGTGAATTTTAAAAGAGAAAGGATATTGTAAAATAATAAATTCATTAACATGCGTTAGAAGTCTTAGGAGAAATTACGTCATATTTACGTCACATTATAGTTATTACATAAAATGAACACAAAATAATATTGCAAAAAAGTTTAAATTTAGAAATTGCGCTAGACATTTATTTGATATTTTGAGAATTAATTTAAAATGTCTCATTTAAAAGAACTTTCTTTTCGCTTTGTTAAAAAATACCAGGAGACAAAGACTCTCTTTACTTAATTCCTTTTATATTAGCTTATTTTGAAATGTTGTTACACGTGTATACGTCATCAAGTTATTTTTATTTCGACGTTTTATTTGTGTTTTTATTAATGTTGTACGAATTTATTTGTTCCTTCATTATTTAAAATAAAAATGATATCAATTTGTATAATTTGGCGAGTGGTTTGGCGATTTATATAATTTGGCGAAATTGGTCGACAGGATAATCAAGTAGTACCGCAGCGGATTTGGCGTTAAAATTCACCAATCTAAGAGAAATGAATAGAAATTCGTTTATTGGGAGATCGCCACTGTTTTTTAAATTATAATTCAATCTTTCGAAATCTTTTTAAAGCCGATCAAATTAGCGTGCATTTAGAGTCTGCGGTGTCTGGACGGGGGTTGGCGAGCGTAGCTCGTAGGGGGCCGAGCCCCCTAGTAGTTAAAAAAAAAAAAAAAAAAAAAAGAAGGACAAAATGCAAACGAGATATTGTCAAATCACTTCCACATAGGTTTAGCATTAGCTCGCGAATATCTTCACCTGACGGGACATGAGTCTTAACGTACATTTGTAAGGGTGAATTTTCCTTTGGTGACAGCTATTTTCCCATCTCCCCTTAATTACCAAAATTAAGCCTTACTCAATGTGCAACATGAAACAGGAAAAAAATGTTTTTTTTTTTTTTCTTATTTTACTTAGGAGATAAAAATGAAATGACATTGTGTTATCCAGAAGAAAACTAGTATGTTGTGGCCATTACAAAATTTTCTTCTATATAAATCACGTCAATTAAATCATTTAAATACTACAAGAAATTATATCAATTTAGCACCAATTCATATCAAAGTATATCTGAATTTGAAGTTTGATGAAAATTCGTGCATTAGTTCCTGAGATAGAGTTATAGCGAACATTCTGAAAAATTTAGCATAGCAGCGCCACCTATCAAGCGATTTGCAGCCAAACATAAACAGCACTAATTCATATCAAGGTATGCCTTAATCTGAAGTTTGTTGATGAAAATCCAAGCATTAGTTCTTGAGATAGAGCTATTGCAGAAAATGCAAAAATACAGCATAGCCGCGCCACCTGTTGTGCGATTTACACCAAAATCTGTAAAATTTCGATTCATGTCAAGGATTAACTGAATCTGAAGTTTGATGAAATCCGCGCATTAGTTCTGGAGATTGAGCTATTGTGGAAATCGTGAAAACTGCTGCATAGCAGCGCCACCTGTTGAGCGATTTACACCAGAAACTAAACAACATTAATTCATATCCAGCTATACCAGAATCTGAAGTTTGTAGAAAATCCAAGCATTAGTTCTTGAGATAAAGCTATTTCGGAAATTACAAAAAATGCAGCATAGCAGCGCCACCTGTTGAGTGATTTACGCCAAATTGTATAAAACGTCAATTCATGTCAAGGACTAACTGAATCTGAAGTTTGATGAAAATCCCTGCATTAGTTCTGGAGATTGAGCTAGTGTGGAAATCGTGAAAAATGTTGCATAGCAGCGCCACCTGTTGAGCGATTTACACCAAAAACTAATCAGCACCAATTTATATCAGGGACTAATTGAATATAAATTTTTATTAAATTCCGTGCATTAGTTCTTGAGATAGAGCGCACACAATATTTGTGTCACATACAGACAGACTCACACACAGACATTTTGTAAAAACATGTTTTTCGGACTCTCTGACCCCTAAAACGTGTAAATCCGTCGAAAACCGAAAGTCGAAAATTTTCACGAATCCAATACTTTCTTCTTGTAAAGATAGAAGAAAGTAAAAACTATTTTGTTGTGAATTGTTTTTCGACTTACAGTCATATTTTGAATATCTTAAGACCAATCGGTGCCGATCGCTTATATGAATTATATTTGTGAGAAAATTCGAAATTAATGTTGCAGATAATTCGAAACTTTTCAATCAGAATGCTTATTTATATTTGTACTTTTTATAAGTTTGACTTTCTACTCGCATACTTTCAAATAGGAGAATATTTGACCTATATTTTGTCATGCTGCAAAAATGTTTTATTTGCGAAAGCTTCAATGAAATTTAAGGCTTAAATGCCATTTTCATGTTAAATATCAAACTCGTTACACTGAATGTTAATCCCTTTTTTATCTAATCTCATGCGTTTATCAGAATGCTTTATCTGTTTGAGTATATTTCTACTCTAATCTGACTATACATCTTTACATATGTCGGTCACGCCTATATATGTAATGGTCAACAAAATAAAAAATATGCCACTTTACCATTATGATAAATTTATGTAAGTACATTTTCTTTTTGAGAGTAAGAAAATGTTGCTCTACTTATTAAATGGATCTATTCCTCAAATGCGTTAGATTTCGGATTGCGAAAGACAATTTACGGAAATTCGAAAGTGTTTGATTCTTTTTGAGTTAAAATGATAAAACTAATAATTTAATAATTCGTAATAATTAAATACATCACATGCATTAATAAATAAATCAATTTGAATTATAGATTAGAAGAATTAACTGAAGGATTTTATTTAAAGAACGGGTGAAAGAGAAAAAACTAACAGAAAATTCAAATAATCCAATGAAAATTTTAAAACTCAACATCTCTACGACAATGGGTTTGGTACTAATTAAATCATGCTTGATTTCATCAGATTAAATATAAAATACACTATGAGAAAAAAGAATAAAACTTGATTATATCAAAAAAAAAAAAAAAAAAAAAAAAAACCCGCTGGCAAAAAACTATTTATTTTACGGGAAATATCTGTTTTTAACAGTCAAAGGCAGTATTTTACTATTAAAAGAGTAGAAAGTTCGTAAAAGACCAAATTATGTTTGTAAAATAAGCTTTTTTCCCTCTATCTACTAGGGCACCAGATTTTTCGTGTAAGATTATTCATTTATTTTCTAAGATGGAAAGAAAATTGCACTGCAGAATTCTGAATCCACCGAACTGAATAAGTACAAAAAAAAAAAAAAAAAAAAAAAAAAAAGAAAAGAAAAAAAAGATAAACGCAAGAAAAATTATGCATATGACATAGATTATGAAGCAATGTCCAAAACTAACATAATACGGTTAAGAATTTTAATTTTTTTCCCCATACAAAGAAATGATTTATAAAAAAATAAAAAAAATAAATAACATAATAAAATTTATTTTAAGCAATTTCCGTCTGTAGTTGATATGTGTGGGGATTCTTTTGTGCAACCCTGTATGTGATCTATAGAAATTATACACACAGGATTCCCAGCGTCATGAAAGTCAGGGAATTTCAAAATATATAGGAAAAGTCAGGAAATTTACGAAATTTTTCAAAAAAGTCATGGAAAAGTCTTGGAGATAAAATGAAAAATGACACGAAATTCATCAAACAATACAAAAAAAAAAAAAAAAAAAAAAAAAAAAAAAAAAAAAAAAATTGAAAAATTTGAAGACCAATCGCAGAAAAAAATCGCTAATTTTGACAAAGGATTGCGAAAATAAGTAGCAAATTTCGTTGTATGCCCGTTTGGTCAGAGAATGTTTTGAGATTTGCTCAAGGAAAGTCAGAGAATTTGCTTTGCATGGAACCCTGCATACCACATAATAACTAAAAATTCGCTAAGCTTAAAAAGGCGTACTACCACAGATGTAAACGTACTTCCAGCTATCATCGGTAATAGCCCGTCCTGTTTTTTGAGTGTCTCTGTAAATGAACGGAGACTTTATGAACTCTAAATCGGCAGAAAAGATGCTATAGTACAACTCAATGATCCATATCAATTACATTATGTTTAAAGATCGTAGCATCATTAAAATGAGTCGCGAAAGCATTTTCACTAGAGATCATAATGTAATAGAATTTTTCTTGTGTTTCCTTGTAAACAATCTTTAAAAGAAAGGATAGTTTAACAAAATATTTCAAATTAACTTGTCATGTTTCTAAATTTTGATTTTCACTTTAAAGTAAATTAACTTTTCATTACTTTAAGTTTTACCATTATTATTATATGTAAGATCCTAATTACTTACCCTATACTTCACAAAAGGCAAGTTGTAGTCCACCTCAGTTGTGCATATTAATCTCATTATGTTTGAATTTTATAGAAAAGATGCTGTAGTACAACTCAGCGGTCCATATCAATCACATTATGTTTAAAGATCGTAGCATCATTAAAATGAGTAGCAAACGCATTTTCACTAGAGATCATAATGTAATGGAATTTTTCTTGTGTTTCCTTGTAAACGATCTATAAATTATTCTTACTCTATATACTTCACAGAAGGAAAGTTGTAGTCTATCTCAGTTGTGCATATTAATCTCATTATGTTTGAATTTTACAGAGAAGATGTTGTAGTACAACTCTTTGATCCATATCAATTACATTACATCTAAAGATTGTAGCATCATTAAAATGAGTAGAAAATGCCTTTTCACTAGAGATCATAATGTGATGGAATTTTCTTGTGTTTCCTTGTAAACGAACTATAAATTCTACTTATTTTATACTCCACAGAAGGCAAGTTGTAGTCCACCTCAGTGATGCATATTAATCTCATTATGTTTGAATTGTCTTAACATGAATAAAATGTATTGCAAGCGATTTTTCCCTACAGACCATAATGTAACAGAATTAATTATGTGTGTGTCCGGTAAACGAAATGTAAATGCTACACACTTCACTTTCAAAACGGAGCATTCTATAGTGAATCTCAATGATATATAAAAATTACATGGCAATCCGAGTGCTTTATGAGAGTTAGAGCACGGCCAGACCATTCGAATTCATGAAAACTTTTCAACTATATGAAACAACACCGAAAGACTGGCAATAAACCACAATTAAATAATAAAACTTTATATAAATCACCATAATAATATAAAAACACACAGGACGCGTTTCGAAATAGAAATTTTACCAGCCCGTCATTAGCCGAAGATATTTATTTAAAAAAAATTTAAAAAATTCTGATAAACTTGTCAATGATCTCTCATCATCTCCTTTTCTCTTTTCAGCTAGGAAATTACTTTTGTAACCCCCCCCCCCTTCTCTTGTCTCTTTTCATTTTATTTTGTAAATAAGAAAAAAAAACAACACCCTTTTATGTTATTTTTTTCGTTTTTTCTTGTTTTATTTGATTTTTTAATTTACTTCCTTTATTTTATTTTCATTTTTTAATTTTTTTTTCTGTGCTCCTCTCTGATTGGTGTTTATCTTTCAGCTAGCGCCACCTGTCGCATTCGTTGTAAGCTCTACTCTTTACCTTTCACTTCATTTGTGGCCTTGTCCCCTTACGGATAGGTGTTTTCTTCGACTGATGACGGGCTGTTAAAATTTCCATTTCGAAACGCGTCCAGTGTGTTTTTATATTTTTATGGTTATTTATACAAAGTTTTATTATTTAACTACTTTCAACTATGTTGGAAAGTATTAAAAAAAGAAATCAAGGAAGATGTTAGGTGCTATCAGGCAGTTTTGGGGGCATTTCCTTTTGAGTCGGTAGTGTTCAACGAGATCTTTTTGAGAAATAAATAAACTAAATTGGCCTTTCAGAGTTAAAATCCTGGAAAAATTTAAATGTTCTAATGAGATGTAAAATTTATATTGTGATATGCAAACTGCGAAACTTTGCTTCTTAAGTAATATAAAACAAGTTGGAAATTGCTCGTCAAACGTGGCAAATGAGGTGCGTTCGTACTATAACTAGTTTTAAAATTATTTTTTGTACCCCATATTGTACTGAATGTATAATTTTTTGCACTTCATAACGTGCATAGTCTGATACATCATTAAAATGCACTTCCAATAATTTTTTCGGAACACTTTTGACTGTCCCTGTAATTAAACTATACATCCGATTTTCCTAAAATTTGAAATAGCTCAACAAAATTTTGCAACAATTATATCTTTAAAATTTCAGACCATTCGGAAGGCTGTAATATCATTAAAATGCAGTTGCAATAATTTTTCCCATTGGCCGTAATGTAAAGAAAAACTTTTGGCTGTCCCTGTAATTAAACTATACATCCGATTTTCCTAAAATTTGAAATGGCTCAACAAAATTTTGCAACAATTATATCTTTAAAATTTCACATCATTCGGAAGGCTCTAATACCATTAAAATCCACTTGCAATAATTTTTCCCATTGGCCGTAATGTAAAGAAAAACTTTTGACTGTCCCTGTAATTAAACTATACGTCCGATTTTCCTAAAATTTGAAATGGGTCGACAAAATTTTGCAACAATTATATCTTTAAAATTTCAGATCATTCGGAAGGCTCTAATACCATTAAAATCCACTTGCAATAATTTTTCCCATTGGCCGTAATGTAAAGAAAAACTTTTGACTGTCCCTGTAATTAAACTATACGTCCGATTTTCCTAAAATTTGAAATGGGTCGACAAAATTTTGCAACAATTATATCTTTAAAATTTCAGATCATTCTGAAGGCTCTAATATCATTAAAATCCACTTGCAATAATTTTTCCCATTGGCCGTAATGTAAAGAAAAACTTTTGACTGCCCCTGTAATTAAACTATACATCCGATTTTCATAAAATTTGAAATGGCTCGACAAAATTTTGCAACAATCATATATTTGAAATTTCAGACTATTCGGTTGGGTAGTTTTTGCTCTGTTACATGCGGACAGACAGACGGACGGACAGACGGACGGACAGACGGACGGACGGACAGACGGACAGACGGACGGACTGAACGACGACTATAGGTGCTACGTATTTATATAATTACGAACGCACCTAAAAAAGGGAGGGAAATCGAGAGAAGTGCTATTAGATATTAACAATCATTTGGTTGCTTTGTATAGAACCGTTTTTCAAGAAAGTTCTAACGATGCAACTACATACACATAAAGAAATTCTCAAAATCTTACATGATCATATTCTTTTAGGCCACAACAGTTAGAACTCACCAAGTTCGGTTCCGTCTTTTTCATATTCTTTAAAAACAAGCATGCAAACTAATAGTAATATAGCATAAATTAATGTATAAATGCTGAATAAGAATATAATATGTAACGAAATAGCCATAGTATATAAATTATAAAATAATATTCGAAAGCAATTATGTATTATTACTTAAAAAGAAATCGATACTACTAACTTCTATAACTAAAAAGAAATCGATCTGGTACAGCTAACTGCGTTGTAGCACGTTTTGCAACAATTACAAATAAATTTAATATTAGGAGTTCAAAAATTTACGCCTGCACAATTCTCTCGTTTGGTATTAAGAGTTAAAATTTACTGAAGAATCCAAGTATGATATCCAAATTAGATGTTATTATTGGAAATTTTAAAGTTTGTTTTTGTTTAAACACGGAAACGGCTCACTAAGTATCCTTTACTCATGCAGAATTATAGAAGGCACAATTTCTATCCGAATAGTATCGCAGGTATTGCAGGCAGTACTCTGCGCAACTTAGTAATAAAGTAATAGAAGGGCAAGGCCTGTTTTTTTTTGGCGCGGGGGGGAGCATATTATAACACATGACAAGTGTTTGGAAATATGTGTATTGTAGTATGATGTTTTTGAATTGTGCTCGGATATTTCAATGAAAATTTTAAATACATATAAATATATGTAATTTTGAGAAAAATTACAAGATGCTAAAATCGACTAATTGTAAAAATGTACATAAAGTGATGCTCATTCTCATGCTCAATGAAAAAAAAAATTTTCATTTTAATTTTTTATTGTTATTTTATGTTTTTGTCCTAGTTAACTTTTTGTCCAGTTTTTTTTTTCTTTTTTTCTCCCCGAATAGTGTATTCAAGGTCATTAAAAAAAGATAAATGTTTCATAACCTGCTAAATACCTCTCTATATTTCATCACAATGAGGAAGTGTTCCGTTAATTATGATACCATGAAAAAAAATGAGAGGGAGAAACAAAAAGTTCAGAAAATTTTACACAAGCCAGTTATTGAAACGCTTGACTCTCCGAGGACACCTAAGTATGTACTTTAATTCTTTAGAGGTCTAACCAAATAAAAAGAAAAGTTTATAAGATTTCCTTCTGACCTAGATAAAACAACTTGAATCACGATGTCTTGAAAGGGAGGTGAAATAATACTCGTGTACTTCAGAAATGTAATATTCATTTCTTTCAGAGATTTGCAGTTTTGAAAAAAAAAAAAGTATAAATCAAAATTAGTGAGATTGATTAACTTTAGTAACACAGTAGTAGGATTATATTAATCTTAGCATGAACTTAATCAAAACATAATTATAAAAATAAGTTTAATTATCTGATTAAAATCAAGTTTTCAAAGAATTTTAATCAAGATATATCTATTGAAAAAATGTAAGATGAAAGTTTCTTTTGAAAGACAATTATATGCTAAAGAATTTCTGTTAAAATGCTTCAAGTAAACATTACACAGCGGGCTAAGTTGAATAAGAATAAAAAATCGGCGCCCTTTTTAGGGCATATAAAAGTTTCTTCTAAAAATATTTTATTGTCTTTTTTATTGTTTATTATATCTATTCAGTGTTTAATAATATTTAGGTTCACTACAATTGTTAAAGACATTTTTTTTTCTTTTTTTGGCGGCCAAACTCGCCTATTTTTTTTTTTATTTTTTTTTTTTACTATCTCATTAACATGTTATCTATTTTTTTTTTTTGTTTTGTTTTACACACAGAAAAAAAAAACTAAACAGAGCAAACGAAGGTATCATTTTAGTTTTGATTT
This sequence comes from Maratus speciosus, assembly GCA_963932465.1. Classification (NCBI taxonomy): domain Eukaryota; kingdom Metazoa; phylum Arthropoda; class Arachnida; order Araneae; family Salticidae; genus Maratus; species Maratus speciosus. The sequence continues at coordinate 235,737,685 of OZ010788.1, forward strand.
GTATTAAGGCTGTTCTCAACTGCTCTGCTCAACAAGCGAAAAACGTTTTGACACATTTACAAATTCATTTTTTTTAACAGAAAGATATAAAATTGGAAGGTCTGACTATAGAAGCAATTTGGAATCGAACCGTGTTTTCCATTTTTTGTTAAAAAAATTACCTATTGAATTATAAACGATTTTGATCACGTGACAAAGACGCTTTTCACCCTTTTTTGAGTGGTTATTCTTCTTTCGCGCGGAAACTCGGTTCAAAACGCCCACTTTGACACTATTTTCTGAAAGATCTATTGTGTTTGAAAAAAAAAAAAAACGGATAAAACAGTTTGACTACATAGCTTCGGAACAACAAAATATGCCAGTTTCATGCATTTCCGAACAAAAATAAACTAAAATTTATGTCATAAAGTTGTCCTTTTAGTTTTGAGAACGACCTTAAGGATATGATAATTATAAAACATAAAAAAATTTTGATTGCTCAATTCGCTCATACTTAAAAAAAAACTTTTTCATTTGCTGTGTTTTTTAATGATTTTCACATGATATCCATTTATTCCTCACAGAGCAAATGAAGGTACAATTTTGATTTTAGTATGTGTTTATGTTAGGGTATAAAAATTTATAAAACATAAAAAAAATAAAAAAAACTTTTCCGTTTACAATATAAAGTTTGTATTATATTGTTATGCATTTATTTTATAAAATTTCATATATTTATATAGAATTACATTTATGTAATGGCAATAAATAAATTATTTTAATGTGCAATCAGTAAATAAATTAATTTACCGTAGTTTAATTTTTTATTAGCCATTTTTAATATTCATTATATATTATGTACGTTTAAATAATTTTAATTGCGTATTGATAGTTAGGTATTCTACCATGATATACCTTAAAATTTTTTTACTGTTGTAGGAGTCACTTTTAAAGCCTAATCGGCCTAATTTTCATAGAAATATAATAATATTTTAAATCTTCTGTTCTCCCTATTTTTATTCAATGAAATACAAGCTACAAAATGTATTTTCTTTATCATAATTTCACACGAGTACAAAGAGACAACAAAATCCTTTTTACTAGAACCAAATTTAAAGATTAAAATAGTTTAAACATAAAAAAAAGTTTGTATTATATTTAATTTCCAGTTTTATTCAATTACGTGAAGGAGTTCAAAAGCTTTCAAAGATCATTGATTAGTTAAAAAATATATTCATTTTTAAGAATGCGTAGCAAAATTTGCAAACATGCGATTTAGTATTTTATCTGTAATCAATGCAAACTATCTTTTTAAATTCAATTTTTATAATACCCATCTTTTACCTTCAAGAATTAAAAAGCGGATCTTACAAAAAAAACAAAAAAAAAAAAAAAAAAAAAAAAAAAAACAACAACAACAAAAAAAAAAACAGCTATACAGTAAGATATAAAAAGTTTCTATTAGATTCAAATTGCAGTTTATTTAACCCCTTAATCGTCGGGGTTTCACGTGACATTTACTCGTGATTGTATCGGGAGCTACGATTCAGGAGTTAATAATGTGAAAGAGTTCAAATACTTTTTAAAAATAATTAATTAATATCTGAAAAAAAAACACGCATAACAATGCGAAAAATAATGCAGTTATAAAATTACGAATGTAATTCATCATTTGGCAACAAAAACAAACTATTTAAAAATGAGCTGTTTACCAAAACTAAAAATTAACTATTTTAATACAAGAAAGCTGCATAAGCATATGATAAACGAACTAAAATTTTGAATAAATATTTAGCTTTATTCACGCGTTATCATTTATAGAAATTCATACAAGTTCATGTCAACAGTCATATAAAATTACAAATTTAATTCATCATTTGGCAGTCAATGCAAACTATCTTCAAAAATGAACCAACTGTTTACCAAAACCAAAAATTAGCAATTTTAATGCAAAAAACTGATGAAGCATAAGATAAATGATCGAAATTGTTGAATAAATATTTAGCTTTATTCATGCGCATTCATATAGAAATTCGCACAAGTTCACGTCATCAGTCATATAAAATTACAATTGTAATTCAACATTTGGTAGCCGAAACTATCTTTAAAAACGAGCTGTTTACCAGAAATAAAAATTAATTATTTTAATGTAAATCATCTGCATAAGGATATGATAAATGAACTAAAATGTTGAATAAATATTTAGATTTATTCACGTGTTATCATTTATAGAAATTCTTACAAGTTCATGTTAATAGTAATATAAAATTACGATTATAATTCATCATTTGGTAGTCAATGCAAACTATCTTTAAAAATGAACCAACTGTTTACTAAAACTAAAAATTAGCAATTTTAATGCAAAAAATTGCTTAAGAATATAATAAACTAAAATGTTGAATAAATATCTAGCTTTATTCATGAGTAATCATTTGTAGAAATTCACACAAATTTACGCCATCAGTTCTATAAAATTTCAAATGTAATCCATCATTTGATAGCCAATACAAACAAACCTTTTAAAATTAATCACTTCTTTACCAGAACTAAAAATTAACAGTTTTAATGGAAACAATCTGCATAAGATGCTGAATTTAAATGCAGAATAAATAATTCGCTTTATTTCACGCGTTAACATTTATAGAAATTCACACAAGTTCACGCTATCATATACATGTTTTAAACTTGTGATTTCGGTAGATTTCAAAATAAATATTTTTTCTAATTGTTATTAAATATTCTAACGTTTTCAGTTTGAATATATTATCAAAATGTATGTAAAACGAAAGCGCTGAACCCCTGCAGTGTAAGTGAACCCTTGTAAATGAATAATTGAAAAGACTAATCATGAGAATAAATTTTGGTTTCAACAAATGATTTCCACGTAAGAAAAATCAATAAATATAAAAAAGTAGGATTGATAAACAAGTCGGGGATTGTAAGTCAAACGCGGCAAATGAGGTGCGTTCGCAGTATAACTAGTTTTATAAATATTTCGATCTTGGTGCAATAGCTGTTGCACTCTTATTCAAAAATCCATGAATACGAAATTTATTGTGATTATATACAGGGTTGTATCAGAAAAAGTGGGCAAAACTTTACAGGGTGATCGAACTCAGCTATACGAGCATATTTCGTTATAGGATGTATGGTTGGAACGCAAGCGATCAGAAAAGGTAGTTTTCCACTGTCCCAGGGCGATGGATGGGTCGAGGTGGTCCCATAGCTTGGTCACCAAGATTGCCGGATTTCTCGTGTTTAGACTTCTTCCTGTGGGGCCACATGAAAAGCTTAATCTACCAGTGCCTCATTGGAACCGATATACCTAGTAGCCAGGATTGCCGTTGTTGCCGGCGATATTCAGGAAATGCCTGGTGTCTTCACAAATGTGCGCCAGTCCTTATCCCGCTGGTGTGTAGCGTGCATTACAGCTGGCGAAAGATCTTTTGAGCCATTTTTTGAGCATGTACATTAATCACATTCCTGTTAATAAAATGTTTTCTAAAGTATCTCCTCTCATTCTTCTATTAGTTCCTTAACTGCGACAGTGGAAATGTACCTTTTAACTTCTCACCGCTTGCGTTCCGACCATACATTCTATGACGAAATTTGCTCGTATAGCTGCGTTCTATCACACCATAAAGTTTTGCCCTCTTTTTCAGTTACACCCTGTATTCGGTAATGCGGGAATAATAGGACTCCATATTAAATAGGACGTAATCGCCATGGCAACCTATAAACATTACCTTTCATTGAATTAATTATATAGGATAGGATTTAATAGAATGAAGAAAACTTTTATTAATATCTTTTTAAGTTTTGATTCGATTTGCATAAATTTGAAATTTCTCGACAGAATTCTGCAACGGTTATATATATTAAATTTCAAACCATTCGGTTTGGTAGTTTTTGCGCTGTTATATGCGGGCAGACGGACAGGTGGACTAGATGACGAGTATAGGTGCTACGTATTTGTATAATTAGAAGCGTACGAACGCACATAAAAACATTAACGTCACAATTTATACCTAGGATTAATGGAAAGAATGTTTTTCAATATAAAACATTCTTGATTTTATAGTGTATTTAGAAAAATAATTGCAGTTATATCAATTCAGCCTTATTGCCTCTCAGCTTTTACAATTTATATTTATAAATTTACCATGCATTCACAAAAATATTTTTTGGCCGTTTTTTGCAATTCGAGAAAAATTTCTAGTAGCACATTTAATTTCAGTTAAGCGTTTTAAGTTACATTAACAGAAGTTTGTATGGATCTTTTCACGGGACAGTTGTTCTCCGAATTATTACTTTTCCAATTTTTAATTTTTTTTCACTGCAATGCCTAATTAGTGCATTTATTTTTGAGATGAACTTTTATTTTAAAGAGGATTTCTGTTTTTTTCATGGAATCCTCAAGAAAATATAATACTGTTAGTGTCATATATACGAAAATTATCTTACCATATATATGTGTTCTTCATTATTTTTTTATCCTCCATAACAAAAATTGATCTCTTTATCTGTATAATGCGTAATATGCTCCTCATGATTAGTCATGCGTTCAGACCAAATAAGCAGAAAAATTTGTAAGTTTAACAAGTAACAATTGCTTATTAATATCCACTTAAAGAAGAACTGATAATGCTGGTTGGATTAATTTTAAAAACTGAAAGTCTTTTCAAAATTTAACTTATACGATAAAATTTTTCTTAACTTTAACTTTTTTTTACGACTACAACTATTTCTTAGAGTGTCTAAACTCCATTGACAATCAAAGTTTTCATGCTTAAACCGATTCAGTTTAGTGAATCAATGCATTTTTTATTGGAGAATACAAAATATCAACCTTTTGACAGCTAAAAGTAATCACAGCAGTTTAACAGATCTATATTACCAGGTGGCTCTGCAAAATACACCATCCGTCTCAGCCAATTCTTGGCCTTAAACAGTTGTGGCGTAGCTTAGCTGAAGAAGGTATGCGCTGAACACTATGAGAAATATATTTTAATTAAATCTTTTGAAAATCAATTATTTACAAAGCCAGGAGCAAACTTCTTGGCGCCAACAACATTCGAATGTACACCAACTCTCTGTCGATGAGTTTTACAGAATGGAGACAAACGCAGGCCACGCCTCCCACAGGTTAGTGACCTACGTCATTGATGACGTAGGTCACTAACTTGGCGATATTTTCGTCTCAGAAATCGCCTGCCGATTAAAATGATCAGATAAATAAAAATAAATATTGTCTGTCGCGTTGCCACACAGTAATCAAGCAATAATGTGCTGAAACGTCATTGGTATGCTACATAATCTTCTTAAAAAATAATAGGTACTTTTCGGTTAGCCGTCGCCAGTGTCATATATACATATATATGCATATATAAATGTATGTATATATACATATATATTTACATATATCTATATGTGTTTATATACAATATATGTATATGTATATATATGTATATGTATATAAATCTGTATATATAACACTGGCGCCCGTCTAACCGAAAAGTACCAAATAATATTTTGTCGAATTCAGCCACACTTCGGAAACTTAGAAATCTTGATAGCATAGTAACATTTATTCGCGTACTCAGCTTTAGATATGAAAAGAAAACTGCCACATTAAAAAAAGAACATTCGTAGAGTGCCTATAATTTAGTGTACGGATGTCTCTCCCACTTAGGAAGAAAAAAAAAAAAAACACTTACCAAATTTTACTCCATACTTGTCCTGAATGATTGATTTGAGTTGTTCCATCTGTGTATTTGGTACTTTTTTATCCCATACCTTTCTTGTTCCTGAGGAAATGATATCCACCAAACTCCTTCGGCCTTTTTCTGAAAAAAAAAGGTCCTTATAAACATATATGTAATTAAATTGTATTTGTATTAGAATTATTAATAATGCTTACATATTTTTCTAAAACTGATTTTTAAAATTTTTACTCTCTGAGATTTTGATATTACGTATTATAAAATTGCTGTTCTTAATTGAAGTACACATTTTTTGTTGGAGTTTAAGACATTAGGGAAATTCTTAACATGTAACTGATGATATTTTAATAAATATACTATAAGGAGAATCCTCATAAATATCACAGGAAAAGACTTTCATGTGATGGTGTTTAGTTTCCAATAATAATATTATTTAGCTAACTGATTTTCATTTAAAAATAATAAAGATGATTAACATAAAACTTATAGCAAGCATGCAATTCCTCTCCACGGTCTTATATAATTTATATTATAAATCATGTAAGGTATAAATTAGGTAAGGCCATGAAGAGAAATGAGGTCTCTAGGAAAGGAATCTTACCCACTCCTATATTTCTGTATACATATTAAGAAGTAATATTCCTTTCACTTTTTTTTGTCATGATCCTCTTTATAAAACGCTTTTGCTAAATCTACAATCCCCGTAATATATTGAAACTATGCATAATATTAGAATGAATGACATCTTTAAAAAACGCACACCAAAACCGCGAACCTTTCGGTGTACTCGTACCTCAGGTTAGGAACCATTTGTTATATTATTGTTGTGTGGTGTATGTTTCTGTGTTAAGTGTTATTTTGCTTCATATTCCATTACAAATTTATGTTTTTAATGTTTTAACGAGTTATTGATCCTGCAATGTTCATAACCAATAAGTTGTAATTTTTTTTTTTATGCTGATCTCAACAAAGTTTTCTATTATTTCATTATAAATATTTCATAATTTTCGAATAGAATGAGGTTAAAGATAAATTTATTTAAAATTGTAATCACGTGCTAATATTCTAAGACATTCTAATATTACATACATTCTAAGACATCAGAAATTTATTATTTTGTGATATAGGAATGGGGCTTTGAATGGATGCTAGGTCTTGGATACTGGATTAACTAAGTCCTGATTCTAGGTACGCTCTTGGATACCGAAACAGAAAACAAATTGCATGCAAAATACGCTACTTTCGGTTTTTTACTCACAGCTTTAGGTGTTTCTAATATTTTTTGACACATTAAGTTTAAAACTTTCAAGGTTTTTTTTTTTTTAAATTACGTAAGGTTTTTCCACAAAGTGAGAATGAAGAAAAAAAAAAGAAAAAAGAAAAAGAAAATCACTCGAAAGATATATATATATATATATAAAAATTTTGTTGAAAAACATTTATCAATAACCTGTATATTACGTTTTTATTAATTTGTTACGTTTGTAACAGCTTCAACGAAGTTAAAAATCATTAGAGTGTCTTTTAGTTCCCTGTATATACATATAGTATATATACCGAGTGTCCTAAAAAGGACTGACTGATTTTAAAATTCAATAACTTGAAAACGGTGACAGATATTTAAAAAATTCTTGCAGGACGGTTATGCATAAGGTCAAAAGTTTTTTTTTTTACCAGTGATTTTCGATTTTAGTTCGAATTACAAACAATAGATGGCGCTGCGATCAATAGACGCTAAATCCAGGCTCGATTTTTGGCACTTCGGGACCCACTCAATACATTTTAACCCCCTTTTTCTACATGGAAGAAGAGAAAGGCCGAAAAATCGAGCCTGTATTTAGCGCCTATTGCTTACAGCGCCATCTATTGTTTGTAATTCCAACTAAAATCGAAAAATCACTGTAAAAAAAACTTTTGACCTTATGCATCACCCTCCTGCAAGAATTTTTTAAATATCTATTACCGTTTGCAAGTTATTGAATTTTAAAATCAGTCAGTCCTTTTTAGGACACCCGGTATATATATATATATATATAATATATTTGAAACTAAAATTATAGCTTGCAAGTTCGTATAGCAAAAATGGCCGAATCTTTTATTTAAATATGGCACGTAACAATACTTTACATCGATTGCTATAGTAAAAAAAAAAGAAGAATAAATAAACTAATATATATATATATATGCTTACGGTCAATTTGATAAATTTTGTCATTATTAATAATAACCGTGTCGTTTGGTAAATTTGATAAGTATTGCATATTAATCATATTTACCGGTTATTATTAATAATTTCCAATGAAGTTCGCTCAATATGATTAATTAAGCTTAGTAACGAATATGTCCTTTACTGGAACATGTACTACCATAACTGTATGAAGCTAATAACAAAAATAATTGTTAAGAGACAATAATACTCAATAAAAAGATGTGCCCTGCTGATACGATGCCAAGGCCTAAGGGATTAAAAATAATTATACTTATAATTACTGAATCGATTAGGCAAAAATTTTAAACACTGGAATAATGAACGATTAAATAATTCAGTTTTAAAGTGCATACTTTTAGCAATGAATATTAAGAAAAATGTAGCAGGAGTAGAAAGCTTTAATATTAGACTTCTATTAAATAAATTTTAACATACCGAATAAGAGAAGTTACTTTTTATAAGAGAAGTTATTGGCGGAATGAGACAATCCTTACCCCAATCTAATAAAATAATATAAGAAGAAAAAGAGGTAGGTCATTATGCCCCTCACCCGCCCAGAAGTGCCAAGTTAGATGGTCATCGAAAAGGCGATGAAAATACATCTTGTCTGTACGAAAGATGGACTGAGGTTTCCAAATAGAATATTATTATTTTTATAACAAACACCAAATTGCAAACAAATTACATTAGAAATACGATATTATTACATTTCTAACAAATTATTTATTTTGACAGGAAGAGCTATTGTGTCATTTGGAGTTACAAAGCGTTTTTGATTTTTTACATTTCCATCATATTTACAATTGCCTTTACAATTGTAAGATTGAAATCCTTGACCAATAAAGTTGGAATTCGTACGAGCACATTCTCTTTGACTTATTTCATTAACTGAAAACAAAGATTCCTTGCAGACAGTAAAATCATTCTTTATGTACAGTTGATTTAAAATTCCTTGCTTTGTTATACAAAATTTTCATTTGATTTAGAAATTATAACAGTTGTTATATTTCGGACGGTTTCTCCTACATTTGCACTTGGAAATTTTTTACTTCGAAATGTGCAACATTTTTCCGCTTGCTTATTTAGTTGACTGTTTATATGAGCATCAAGCTTCTTTAATATTTTTCGAGACTTCATCTAGTTAAAAAGAAGAATCTTCGTCATTTTCATCAAAATATTCCATTTCAACATCACCGAATTTTTTTTTTCTCTTTTCTATTTGAAAATTATTTTGTTCCACTTCAATTAACATTTAACTCTTATTACCGTTTTTGAGTGAACATAAAACAGTTCCCTCGAAGTTTTCGTTCGAATTATCCAGTTTTGCATCATACTGTCATCATTCATCGTGCCTATATCCTCATACTCGGTCTGGATTGCTGTCTGAAGTTACATATCATTTCTAGACTGATTACTTATACAACAAGATCTTCTTCACTTGTAATTCCTGACAAAGTATCGACTGGCAAATAGATTATTAAACCTACATTCGCTTTTTAAGCAAATAAAGCTTCATATGGACTGCGATCAATTCCAGAGTGATGTGCTCTATTTTTCATAAATTGAATGAACTTTATTTCTTCTGACCACATTTTTGTATTGTTAGTGTCAAGCCAAGTGGATAAGATCTTTCCAATGTCTTGGTTTGCTGTTTCAATTGAGCTTGCGATTGACAATGTCTTGGTTTTCCACGAAAAATTTTGAGTAGATTCAACATTCCACAAACTTCTTCAATAATTTTATTAGGAAATTTTCAACCATTGTCACTTTGCCAGACGCACGGTGCCGCAAATATTGTGAATACATCCATTAGGTGATAAGCAACTTCCTCGGCTCGTTTGTTTTTAATGCTCTTAATTGAATAGATTTCAAACTCAGAACAAAATTAACATAAAATTAACACAACTTGGCACTTAAAACAATCAAAATTGGCGAAAAATAAATATTAGTCAGCCTCCCGAACGATGCGGCAGCCCTCATCTAAAGTAAAGAATCAACAGATATCGTGAAGTTGTTGCCAACGGACAAAAACAAACTTGTGCGCTCATAAAAGCATTTTACATTTGAACAATAGTGAGTCACTGACATGGAATAAATATACTCATACGTAATGAAAATATCAAGCTAATTGAGTTGAAATTTATTATACTGACCAAACTTGATTGGTAATTATCGATACAATAATGAATAATTAATCAAATTGACCGTAATATATATATATATATATACGCAACATATATATATGTTGCGGCCAATATGATTAATTGGTTATTATTAATAATTATTAAATAATATCTAAATAAACCGGTTAATATGATTAATTTATAAGAATTTATCAAATTAACCAGTTATTATTAATAATTACCTATCAAGTTCGGTCAATTTAATAAATTTCAAATCATTTAGCTTGAGATTTTCATTGCATATGCGTATATTTATTCCACGTCAACGCCTCACTAATTTGCAATCGTATGACAGCTTTTGTAAGCGCGCAAGTTTGTTTTTGTCTCTTTGAACAACTTGAAGATACCAGTTGATTGATTATTTTAGATGTGCGCATCCTTCGGAACGCTCGCTATTATTTATTCTTCGCCGATTTAGATTGTTTAGTGTGCCAATTAATGTCAATTTGATATTATTTTTGTTGTGAGTTCGTAATTTATTAAAAGCGTTGAAAATAAGACAAACGGAGGAAGTTGCTTATGACCTAGTGGATGTGTTCACAATATCTGGAGCACAGTTTCTCTTGCAAAGTGACAATAGCTGATAACTTGCCACTAAACTTATTGAAGAAATTTGTAGAATGTACTACTTATTCAAAATTTTTCATGGAAAACCAAAACAAAGTCAGTTGCAATGCTCAGTCGAAAGAGCAAACCAAGTCATTAAAAAGATGTTATTCACTTGACTTGAAACAACAAAGAGACCAGAAGGAATAAAATTCATTCAATTTCTGAAAAATAGAGCACATCACTCTGGGATAGAGTGCAGTCCATATGAAGTTTTATGTGGCTATAAAGCGAATGTAGGTTTAATAACCTATTTGCTTGTCGATATTTTATCAGGAATCACAAGTGAAGAAGACCTTGTTGTATAAGAAATCAGTCTATCCAACTTCAGACAACAATCTCGACCAAGGATGAGTACAGGCACAATGAATGATGATAACATGGACGTAGAACTAGGTATTTCGAACGAAGACTTTTGGAGGTAACCGTTCCAGGTTCAGTCAAAAACGGTAATAAGAGCGTTGTAAAAATTGAAGGGAAACAATACAATTCTGAAACATCAGAGAGAGGAAAATATTTTCGGCTATGTTGAAATGGAAGATTTTGAAGAAAACAAAGAAGACTGTTCTTTTGCACTAGATGAAATCTCCAAAAATATTCAAGAAGCTCGACGCTCTGCTAAACAGTAGCTAAATAAGGAAGCGAAAAAAAAAATTAACTTCGAAAGCCGTAAGAAAGGTTTTCGAAGTTAACATTTTTCATGTGCGAATGTACGAGAAACCGTTCGAAGAAGAATACCAAGGGTAGATATGGGAGAGTCTTATAGCCGAAATATTATAGCTGTTATAATTTCTAAAGAAAATGAAAACGTATATAAACTTAGCACAAAACCTGGCATTTTAAATCGACTGTACACAAGGAAAGATTTTACTGACTGCAAGGAAGCTTTAATTTCAGTTAATGAAGTTCCAGTGAATGAAATAAACCTTAGAGAATGCGGTCGTAAAAATTCCAGCCTAGGTAGTCAAGGATTTTAATATTTCGGTTAGAAAGGCAATTTAAACTCAAATTCCCGCAAATTAAAAAAAAAAATTCAAAACCCCCTTGTAACTCCAAATACTACAATAGCTCTTCCTGCCAAAATAAATAATTTGTTAAAAATTTAATAAAAAATCAAAAACCCTTTGTAATTCTAAATGACACAATATCCTTTTCTGCCAAAATAAATAATTTGTTAAAAATGTAATGAAAAATAAAAAACCTTTGTAATTCTAAATGACACAATATCCTTTTCTACCAAAATAAATAATTTGTTAAAAATGTAGGGAAAAATCAAAAAACCTTTGTAATTCTAAATGACACAATATCCTTTTCTGCCAAAATAAATAATTTGTTAGGAATATAATAATATTGTATTTCTAATGTAATTTGTTTGCAATTTGTTGTTTGCTATAAGAACAATATAAATATTGTACTTGGAACCCTCAGTTGATCTTTTTTGATGATGTATGTATGTATTTCAAGATGTATTTTCTTCGACTTTCCGATGGTCGTTTAATTTTGCACTTCTAGGCGGGTGAAGAACACAAGGCCTTCTTATTTTTCTTCTTTGTTTGTTCTATTAGATTGATGTAAGAATTATCACATTCCGACAGTAACTTATTATATTCGCTATATGTTAAAATTATTTTAATAGAAGTCTAAATTTAAAACTTTCTACTTATGCTACATTTTTCTTAATATTAATTGCTGAAAGTATGCACTTTAAAACTGAATTATTTATTATTTCATCATTTCAGTTGTTAAAACTTTTACGTAATTGATTGAGTAAGTATAAAAATAATTATCTTTAACCCCTTAGGTCTTGGTGTTCTATTAACAGGACACATTTTTCGATTGAGTATTATTATCTCTTAACAGTTATTTTCGTTATTAATTTCACACAGTTATAATAGTACATGTTCCAGTAAAGGACATATTCGTTACTAAGCTTAATTAATCATATTGACCGAACTTCATTGGGAATTATTAATAATAACCGGTAAATATGATTAATATGCAATATTTATCAAACTTACCGAAAGACGCGGTTATTATTAATAATATCCGGTTAATTTATAATAACAGGTATTATTAATAATAACCAAATTTATCAAATTAACAGTAACATATAGGGTAACTCTGGAAGAGTCGCCGCATCCGGGATAGACGCCGCACCCCTTGTATTTCTTGTAATTATCAATAGATGGTCGTCAAACGCACAGTATAGGTGCGCAATGAGATTATTTTAACCAGTGTATAGCGTGAATCCTATTTCGATGTTTACTTTTAGAAGTACAATCCTTATTTTGACAAAAGTGCATGATTTCACTGTCCAAACTTTTAAACACGTTATGTTTAAATACTTTTCATACACTAATTACTAAATGCATGCATGATTTCGAAGTCAAAACTAAGTGTAGGGTTTGTATAGAGTACTGTGTGTATGGTTACGCCATTCCTCTTAGCGATGGCAGGTAACTGTGATGGCCGACGTCTGCACCATGCAAAATGGGATACATGCCGCACTGCAATTCCGGTATACATGCCGCAGTTTCTTTTGTACGGGATGATTAAGTGTTATTAACTTTTCCTTTTCTTTTGCACAAACTAACCATGTTAGGCATGTTATCAAGTTTACTAAAACCAGAGGAGAAAAAGGGGAAAATAAAAAGTAAGAAGGGCAAGAAAGATGCAAGTCAAGATGATAATAATGAAAAATTCGATTACGCGTAACGCATACGTTCTTTGCAATTAATGTTCAGAAAACTACTCCAAAATAGAGGAAGCCAAAAAATTGGCTTCGATGCATCATGCGTCAAATGTAGTTACATAAAGACTGTACTTTTTCGACATTTTTTTCTTTAGATTATAGTAAAAAAAAAACCATTTGGGACCATAGGTGCATATAAGCACCTTCATAAAGACCATACAGAATTTGTTTCTGGCACCAGTAAAAAAGAAAAGTAATATTTGCTTTCTTTAATTAGAGCATTTTCATGATTATTTAAATAAAGGTAACTTATCTTTAAAAAGTGGTGCCGACCGAATAAAATTTGTGTAAAAGTCACCGGTCCCGAAAGGGTTAACAAATAAATTACGAAATACAATTTTATTTTTTTTATTTTTCGTCTCTAACACATTGATGTAACGTTGTTGCTGAAATAACAGTTAAAATTTAATGTAAAAAAATAAGTCGATAATTTTAATAGTGAAAGTAGGCAAACAAGTATTAATTTGAATCTACTAATACGGTTAATTGTACTCATTTAGTTTCATTTTGTTATTACATCGTTAATTATAGTCCAGATATAAATATTTTTTTGAATATTTTTATTTATAATTTCATTCTGTTCTTACAAAAAGCGCGGCATAACTACCGCACAAGTGCGGCGTCTCAGCCTGAATGTACGGGTGACGCACCGCAGTGTAATGTTTTAGAAATTTTTTTTTTTTTTTAAATATTAATTATTTGTTTTGAATTTTTTTTCGCAGTACACGCGTTGTATATTTAACATTAAACAGCACAGCATGATTTTCTTTATTTTATGTCCACCATGGGACGTTACACACAAATTCAAAAAAATGTGCGGCATAAATCCCGGAATTACCCTATATCTTTGAAAACGAGTTACGAATCATAAGTCCTATTTTTATTTATGATAGTTCTCCTGTTTTGCATTCATTTTATGGTATTTCTTATTGAATTTATGTATTTCTAATTATGAGATCCTACATTTCGTACAATGGATTTATTGGTGCTGTCAATGATTTCATTTTTTCTGGTCTTTTGTCTTTGGTTAAAATGCTTTGGATACAAATAGTTTGACATAATATGGAAAATATTTCTGATTTCCTATATATTTATTTGTATTTATTTATTCTTTTTATGCATTCGCATTCCTGTTAATATTGACCTTTCGCCAAATATAAATGTTATAATATTTTAATACTTCACTCATAAGTTATTGGATCTAGTCTTAAACATTTCAATAGTGATTAGTTAATTTAATAATTGTTGTTCCAAATTTAACATGTATAATGTTTGTATCACGTCTTGATACTTAATTTATAAATTATATTTGAAATTGATGATGAATTGTGATTTTCTATGATGGTTATATATATGTATATATAAATTAAAATGAAATCTCTCTCTCTCTCTCTCTCTCTCTCTCTATATATATATATATATATATGTATAGTCTGCATCCCTTACAGAGTGAAATACCTTACAGCGCAAAATAATATTAATATGTTCCAAATAATTAATCGTTTTATCCATACTAAATTATAATTAAATTGCGTAATTTTAACTTGCATCTTATTTTCATAAATAATTTTAATAAAAGAAAATTTCATATTAATTTAGTTTTTAATATTTATATTTATGTGTGAATCCCATAGTAATATAATTTGATAACTGATAAAAAGAATAAATAATTAAAAACAATAGTAATAATGAATCATGATTTAAAAGAAATGACATAGTTTGGTTCTCAATTTTTTTTTCACGGTTAATTGAGCAAATTAATATCTCAATTAATGTTTTCTTTTCTTTTTTAACAATATATATATATATATTGTAAATCTATACATAAAGCCTTAATACATTAATCTTTATATAGTTTTGTACATAAACAGAAAATTATTTCAATGGAATTAATTATTGTGTTTACCATGTACTTAGAATATCCATATAGTTCAGCTTGATATTTTTATTCTTATCTGGGCATAAAGAATTTATTATATATGGGTAATTAAATAAAATATTTTTGTAAACAGATTTATATAGTTCCAAATTATAATATGTAAAAACATTTATTCTAAAAGGAAGGCCAGTTCTTTTATTATAAATGTCGAATATTAATTTTTTTTAATCAAGCTTCATTTTTAAGTCAAGAATGTTTATTACATTATAATTCTTATCATTTTAGTTTCTTGTAAGCTGTGAGGAATATTGAATAAGTAACGATGTGATTTTAGAGTCATTGAAATAATATATATAAAAAATGTATATAATCTATATAAGGATACTAAACATAATCATTGTTATTATTAACCAATGGATTTCTTTCATAGTAATATAAATTAAAAATAAGAAATTATAATTGAAGCTGTAGCCCTTAAGGCATTCTTTGACACTGTTTATAAATGGTATCATTATAAAAATTATAATTATGATGCAAGGTAAAGTTCCGCAATGTTTTAAAGAAATGTAATTTACACATAACTTTAAAGTAATATTTTAAACTTAATTGAGATTTGTATTTAGCAATGTTTTGCATAGTTTTATGTAAATATTTGATATCTATATTGTTAAATGAATGATTAAAATAATTTTTTTATGCATTTTGTAGAATTTATGTTTCATAATTTATTTATAAGCTAAAAACTGTTTTTTAAGTAGCGTTGATTGTCATTTTTAATCATTATATTGTATATCACAGTGCGAATTTCAGCAATAAATTACAAGCAGCATTATATGTATATACGTTTTACAACCAATAGTTACAGTATGAAAATTTATTAGATTTTACGAAATTTTGGTATAATAACAAGATATGGATAATTGAAATTTTAATTAATTAAAGGGTGTCCAAAATTCACGCAAGATTTGAATTTTTGCGCCATTTGTGTGGTAAAGTGTTCTAAAAAAAAAAAAAAAAAAAAAAGACAGCGTGACAGCTGGCAGTTCAGGATTATTAAAAATGGGGCGTTATATGAATAGAAAGAACAACGCGTTTTCACTGTACAATTTCTGCATGAGTCATTTCCTGGTCGGGTAATTTTCCGTTTAGGGATCAGATTTGGCCACCCAGATCATGCGATTTAACGCCATTGGACTTTTTCCTTTGAGGTTTTGTGAAGTCTAAGGTTTATGCCAACAAACCCACGACCACACACGCCTTGAAGGAGGAAATTGAGTGCTGCATCAACGAAATTCAGCCACATATATGCAAAACGGTCTTGGAAAATTTCAACAAAAGAGTGCGTATGTACCAGCAAACCCGCGGAGGACATTTACTTGATATGCTATTCCATACATAACCCTATACTGTATACTTTATGAATCAGTAAAAAAAAGTTACAATTTTTATTATAAACCTGTGTTTTGTATCAAAATTGCTTCTTGAATGAATTTTGGGACACCCTTTACTATAATTTAATAATTTTCTATTATTAATGATGTTTTGCTAAAAATTTCACTAGTATTAATAGCATCCTGGAGTAATTGCTCATAGTATTCTTTAAAATAACGGCATAACTGTTTGGAGATTTATCAGTGTGAGTGATAATAAATTTATTTTGTATGTACCGTATATATCGTATATACCGTATATTTTTAGGTTCTTAATATGTACATTTTAATATATTGCATATTTTTGAATATAATAAAACTTTTTGCAAATAAAAATGATTTTTATATCACAATGTAAGATTGATACTATACAGAAATTAACTAATTATTTGAATACGCTAGAAAATAACATCATACTCTTTTTTAGAACTTTTTATCTTCTGAACTGATCGTGACCGCTTCCTATGCTTCAAAATCAATGGTCTACTATTATGCTAACTGGTTTCTGGTGTCTTAATAACTACAATTATAATTTACCAACCAGAAAGAAATTATCGATTTGTGTCAAAAGTGCAAATGATGGAAAATTTAGAGTACTTTTTCCAAAATTAGCATAATAAAATACATAAGAAACACCCTTCATTTTGAAGAGAAGAATTTCATAGTAGTCTTCTGTTATAAATCAACAACTGGCATTATAGAGATGACACAGAATCAGACCAAGCCCGGGAACGAAACGTGCTCGAAGCCAGTTTTTCGGGCTTGGAATTTCCTGGGCTCAAAGTAAAAATTATATTTAACCTCAAATTGAAAAAACGGAAAAAAAAATTATTATTTGAGAAACAATAACACAGTTTAAGTTTTTTAGCGTGTTTTACAACCTTTAAAATAATTGTGAAATGGAATTGAATTGTTATTGAAGGGACATAAGGGAAAATATTCTATCTGATTCTGAAGTTTTGCACGGTCAGTGTTAGTAACAAAAAGAAACGGTGGTATATACCTTGTCTACTCTCGTTTTCTGGTTAGGTCCTTTTTGACAGTTACTGGATAATAGAACTTATATCTTTCTGCTACAGTTGTAAAATATTTTAAAAGCCTAATAATTGTGACTTTTTCAGATTTCTGGCAGTGGCTGCTTATAAATAACAAATTTACTATTTCAAACAGAATTTCAGGGACATGAAAATTTCCAAAACGTTATCATAAGGGAGTATTTAGGATTAATGCTTATTTCTTTTGTAAAAAGTAATTTTGAAATGAGAAAATTTATTTTGAAAAATTTTTTAAATATTATTTTCAATTTTCTACTACGCACTTCCTGTATTGAGTTCGAAATCTGATGACACGAAATATTTAGACTCGGCCGGGCTCGGTTTTTAAATCGTCGGGCTCAAGCCAAAAAAAAAAAAAAAAAAAAGTCCAAACTCTCTCTAACTGGTATTTTGGATATCACATAAATCGTACTTACCACAGTAACATATGACTGTACCTATTTTTCTCTTACAATGTTATTAAAAAATTTTCACTGCATGCTTTCGGCATCGGGCTCGAAATCTTTCGACACAAAATATTTAGGCTTGGTCGGGCTCAGGCTAAAAAGACAAACAAAAAACCCGCCCAAATTCATTTCTAACTGCTATTTTGGATAGCACATAATTCGTAGTTGCCACATTAACACATGACTGTACCTATTTTTCTCTTACAATGTTATTAAAAATATTTCAACTACGCACTTTCGGTATCGGGATCGGAATTTGATGACACAAAATATTTAGGCTTGGCCGGGCTCGGTTTTCAAATCGTCGGGCTCAAGTTTCAAAGAAAAAAAAAGTCCAAGCTCATCTCTAGTTGGTATTTTGGATATCACATAAATCGTACTTGCCACATTAATACTTAACTATACCTATTTTTTCTCTTACAATGTTATTAGAATTTTTTCTACTATGTACTTTCAGTATCGGGCACGGAATCTGATGGCACAAAATATATAGGCTCGGCCGGGCTCGGTTTTCAAATCGTCGGGCTGAGGTTCGAAAGAAAAAAAAAAGCCCAAACTCATCTCTAGGGCCTGATTAATGCACGGGCCTCCGGGGCCTCGGCCCTGGGCCCACCAATTTCAGGGGCCCACAAATTTGTGTGTATTTTTTCACAATTTAAGTTTTTACACTGTTTGCATTTTATATTTTGGTCCCTGACGTAAAAACAAAGTTTTACTGTAATAAAAAACCTCCATATTTAATTTTTCTGTAAAAGTCCTTTTCAATTTGAGAGTACCTATAATTTTCAAAACTTGCCGCATCCAGAAAATCAAATTTGGGGAAAATGGCAAAAACTGCATACTGTGTCTATTGGTTTCAATATAAACGAAAATTTTAGAATGTCAGAATTATAGTTTAAAATGATTACTAGACTGTTAGAGAAAATACAATTTTTATGATTTTGGATGAGGCGAGTTTTGAAAAAGACGTCCTCATTTATCTGCAACATAAACTGTGGATCATAGATGTTTGTTAATTATACAAATCCTTATTAGAGAAAGTGGGCGGTAATTCATTTTCTTGATAATTCTTGTAAGTTATTTTTTTTTTTTTGTAAACTTGAAACTTTCACCCAAACAACTTTGTCAACTCATCAAATAAACCTACTTTTTTTCCTGAAAGTGTCGCCGGGAATGGGGAGGTAGGGGGCCCAACTTTTTAACAGGCCCTGGGCTCAACTTCAGCTTGATCGGACTCTGCTCATCTCTAGTTGGTATCTTGGATATAACATAAATCGTACTTGCCACATTAACACACGGCTACACCTATTTTTCTCTTACAATATTTACCTTGATAAAACATGAAATAATGTTTTTCTACAAAGAGAACATCTCTGTAACACCAATGACCCAGAAAGAGACGAATGAAACACAGAAAACGAAAGTAGATCTTAGAGAAATAAGCGCTTTCAACCTTCACAGGTCAGACGCAGATAAAATTGCTGGCATAAAATTCACAATGGGTGGCGTTAATGAAACAATTAAATCTCCAACTTCCGCTTAGCGATCGAAAACATCCAGCTCAGGAATTGGGTTATGACGTTCGACAGGTACTTTGTCAGATGCTGTCCATTCGATTAAGGAGACAATTATGTTGGAGACACATAAAAAGGCCTATTTAGCACTGTGAATGTCTCTTGTATTTTAGATACATCTTTTATTGTGTTACAAGCTAGAAATGACATGAGAACATATTTAACCCTTTTTTATTCAAGGTTTTTATTTCATTTCATCCTTTATTGCTTTGTAACCAAACAGGATTAGAATAAAGGAAATCACACCCTAATTTCTACGACATGTTTCTGTGGAAAGATTTTGATATTTTCTACTTTCAAAAGTTTATAATTAAAGAAATATTTCTATTATCAAAAGGCTTATAGTTAGATTGCCAAATATGTATTTAATATCATAATAACATATTAAATTTTGCAATTTGTGAGGATGAACCTATTGTTTTTATTTGAAGGAATACAAATTACAGGTCGCTCTTTCAAAAAAT
Organism: Maratus speciosus; assembly: GCA_963932465.1. Taxonomy (NCBI): domain Eukaryota; kingdom Metazoa; phylum Arthropoda; class Arachnida; order Araneae; family Salticidae; genus Maratus; species Maratus speciosus. Next base: position 235,757,985 of record OZ010788.1, read on the forward strand.
TATCATTAAATTACGGAAGTCTTTAATTAAGAAAGTGCACAACGATTGCACATTCCTAATACCATGTTAATTTTCTAATGATGGTTGTCAGAAATTAAATATAAAATGTGAAATTTCTCGATTGTTAAAAGTATACGTAATATGTACAGTTTTACAAAAATTAATTATTTTAAAAATTAATTGATATAATAGAAATATATCTCTTTACTCTTTTAACAATTGAAAGAAAAGTATTTAAAATGAAAATAAATGAATTAATAAATAAAATTCCTCGCTACTTTACTTGACAAAATCGAACAGAAATACCGTCTGAAATAAAATTAATACGAAATCATATCTTTATTTCATAAAGAAAATTTCTGGTAAATATGCAGTAAAATTGAATTATTTGAAATTATATAACTGTAAAAGAACATTCTTAGATCAAATGAAATAAAGCCAGAATCTAAACTAACATATAAATACACCTTAATAACATTTTTCAGCGTTTCATCTTATATATATCATTAACTCGTCTTTTTCTAATGGATTTTTAAAAACTTAAAACCATTGTCCTTGAAAACTAAGAATAACCGATACATTTCTGTGGATGTTATATACCAAAATAATTTACAAACCCATCATAATAACTTTACTGAGGGTTATTTGCTACCTACTTAAATCAAATAAAGAAAAAAGATTGCGCAGAAGCATATTCTGTTAATAATGACATCACAGATACTTTATAAAATCATGTTTCAGAAACTTAAAAAAAATCAGGCATTTCGTCTGAATCAAAACATTGTGTGTACTTTCCTCGTATATATATTTCTTTCTTTTTAATTGCATTGTTTCCGTAATAGAAAGATGTTCAAAATAACATAATGCCGTTGTAAATACATGTTTCGTGTTTGAATGCACTTTTGATTATACGTTTTGAAACTGAGTTGAGATTATAAGAGAGGATCGAAAGAGATACCCGTTTCTTTGAGAGAAAAAAAAAGTTAAATAGGCTAAAGAGAGAGGTCAAGGTGGATTGAGCAGGAGAAAAAAAAAAACTTTAAGGAGGATAAAATGAACTTTACGAAAGTCTAAGGAGGAAATAAATGAAAGTATAGTTTATTAAATACGTTTTACGAGAATTACTAGAGAAATGGTGTAACGTAGTGAAGACAACCCTTCTTATGTGTGCATGCCAAAAATCTGATAAATATTAGTTGCCGATATTCAAGCGTGGCAAGAACATTCTAACTTGTAAGATATCTTCATAAAAATAATAATAAAAAAAATTACCGATTTTTTTAAAAATAGATTTTTACTCATCCTGTATTCAATGCCCTATTTATTGTGCTGCATTTAAAACTATATTAATAATTTATAAATGATATTTTTTTCTTGTTGTATTCGCTCAATGTCCAATCTGGTTAATAATTTGTCGTTTTTATTTAAATAACTACATAAATTTATAAGATCTATCTTTTAAAATTGAATTGAATAAGAAAATAAACTTTTAAAATTATACAGAAAATTAAATTTTTTTTTGGTGTATATTTGGTGTATATTTTTTTGGACATGTGGAACGGTTTGAAAGATGACAGAACGCCTATACTGAAATTAAAAAAGGAATTAATTCCTGCAAAAGTTTTTTTATTATTATTCAGTTCTCGAACCAGAAATTCGAGGGAAATTTAATTTGTTTTTTTAAACAGAAATTCCGTCATTGAGAGCATTGCCGAGAAACTGTCTGAATCAAAACAAGAAAGAAAAACTATGCGTCTCACATAGATGATGAAACAAATAATGACATGATAAAATTTCCCTATTTTATAGGATAAAAGAAGATATCTCGGTAACCAATTTAGAAAACGCATAACACAGTTGAACATCCAATTTCAGCAATTAATGTCCTCAGTCTATAAGATTCTTAATCCAAATTCTTTTATGTAGCCGTGTATATGACCTATAGATTTGTTACAATCCACATAGTTTGCTAAAATTTAATTGAGCTATACACTGCAAAACTGTTTTGAATTTTTTTTTTCAGAATCTACCATCCATATATGATAATTTGAAAATTTTTGTGCAGCCCTGTATTTGATCAACATATTTTCATACACACCCCATATTAAGCTAAAATTTGATTCAGTTAGAAAACGCGTAACATAACTAAAACCTCAATTACAATACAGTAGAACCTCGATTATTCGAAGTAATTGGGACCAACCCCCTTTCGGAAAATCGAGAAGACTTTAATTTTAAGATTAAGGAGAAATGTATGCAATATTTTGTATTATGGTAACAAGTTCTTAATAAAAATAAAGCAATAGCAAAATAGAAACAAGAATAAATTACCAGAATTTTAATTTTAAAATTAAGTACCTTTTACACACATTACAAAGGTTTGAAAAAATGTTTTGCTTCTCGCAGTTTCGATTGCCTTTGCTTTGAAGCTCTATCACAGAGTTTTTTAATATTATTAGTTCACCAGTATCACCGTCTTTTTGCTGCTCCAGCTATGCCAAACCTTTTGCAAAACATTCAAAAGCTTCAGAATTGCTAATTTGTTCTTTTTCTTCGTTCCACGCCGCAGCTTACGGGAGCTCAAGTTAAATTCAAAGGAACTCTAAGAAAGGGGGATCGAAAATATTTATATATGCTCGTAGTTCGGAAAGGACCGCTTGCATACAAGGAAGCTTTCAATATAGATTTTGCACACAAGGAATTTGATAGAAAAAATTATGCTACAAAAATGGACTTCGGTTAATCGAAAGTTTCGGTTAAAAGAATTTAGGATAAAAAGGTTCTACTGTAATTACCATTCGTAGACGGCAATATATTCAGTTTTTTGCATAGCCATGTATATAAATTTATTAATATACAAACACATATATTCTAATTAAATATAGTTGGGCTGGAAAAAGCATAACACAATTAAGAACACCTCTAAGCAATTAACACCCATATACTTTAATGATTATGAGTTTTTTTCCACATTCCTGTATATGGACTATAGAATTTATGCACACCACGTAATAAATAAGATTTTGTCAAGCTTTAAAACGCAAACCGCATCTGAAAACACACTTTTAGCGATTATCGCTCAAAGTCAGCATTATAGCCGAATTATTTTTTGTGCCTCTGTAAATGATCAAATAAATGATATTTTTAAACCGCAAGTTAGCCTGATGGTCTAAAAAATAAGAACGGAAACTCTTCTCCTTCTTTTCCAATTTTATCTCATCCAAAGTCTCACCAATAAAAGTCTGTGTACTTTTTTACTAAAATTTCATGAAATTTTATAAAATTAGTATTGTGTTTTATATTTTACAGTATTGTATGCTAGAATATGTTGATTGAAACAAGTAAATATAGTGAGTAACTTAACATCGTATTTTCAATATTTTGAATGAAACAATTTGATTGTTTTCCGAACAATCCTCTTCTCGAAAAATTTTTTTTCGAACCAATTGGGTTCGAAAAACGAGGTAACACTGTATTTTATTCGACCAGTTTCAATGAAATACAGTGACTTCAAAAATCCGGCATCAAAACCATGTCCCCCCCCCCTTTTAAGTTATGGTAGAAGAAAAATAGCAAATGTTTATGAATTAAAAACTTCAAGTTCGAAATTAAAATGCAAAAAATAAATAAATAAATAAATTTAAAAATAAATAAATAAATAAATTAAAAAAATAAATAAATAAAAAATAAATAAAAATAATTAACATTCTTTTCATTTGTCAGAGGCGATTATTTTCTGAAGAAATTTTCTGGGAGCTGCGCAGTTTCTCAGCAACGGCGTGGTCATTAGTACACAAGCTCTTTAAATCTCTGTGCTAAATAGAAGCGCCGATAACGGTAGTAACAACTCCGAAGACGAGGATGAACAACAGGCAGAAAAAAAGTTGTCACTAGAAAAATGCATAAATTTGGCAGGAGAATTAATATTTGCTTTAAAGAACAAATACCGTATTTCCGAAATAGAGATTCTTTATTTGTATAATATACAAGAAAAACTTGTTAAAGAACGGCCAAAGCCAAAAACATTGAAGCAAACAAAATTGACATCGATGTTTCCGAAATTACACGAGAAGAACTAATTTCACTCTTTATTAGATTTGAAAATATTAATTAATGCAAGTTTTTTTTATGTTTAATTTTCTCTATGTCGTACATAATTATCACTTAATAATAAATTAAATTATGGCAAAAGGCTCCAAGGATTAAGGATACAGTACTACTTTTGATATTCCTAGATACTACTTTTGAGACATTCCTTCAAAAATCCGGAATTTTTTAAAATCTGGCAGTCTCGGTCACAATGGTGCCGGACTTTTGAAGTTATACTGTATTGGAATTGAGTTGAGACATTGCTGTCTCTTTCCCTTTCATTTAAGTTTATCTTACATTTCTATCTAATCAATGTTTACTGATACAGTCCATTTGCTTAGATGTTATAGACAACTTTTATAGTATGGATGTTTTAGCGAATACAAAAGCTTGGATAGGAAATTTGTTGGATTGAACCTAGTGGCTGCAAAGTTATTATAGTTATTTTTAGATGAAACAATAAATCAGTAAGGTCTTCCTTGAAAAACATACTTTAGTTGCTCAAAAGTAATCATGCAACTCTTCTAATTATTTTATCTTTTGAAATGTTCTTCGTTTTAAGCAAAATAGATAATACTAGGAAAATGTAATTTTCATAACGGTTCTTAGCCAAATGTCTAATTTAGACGAATAATCCAGGATTTGTAAATAATAGGTAGAGGTAGGGAAGTAAATTAAAGGATATAGTAATACTATTATATCACTATACATACTATATAATAATAAAGGGTATAGTAATAATAAAAATAACAACAATAACAATACCTTTTAGTTTAGTATAAACTAATAAGAAGAAACGAAAAGAAAAATAAACCTAAGTCAATTACATAATAATACGACGAAAAATTAATTTTCACAACGTTTTTTAGCCAAATCTTTAATTCAGTCGGAGAATCCCGAATTTATAAATAAGTAGAGGTAGGGAAGTAAATTAAAGCATATAATAATAATATAGTATACTATATAATAATAAGGGGTATAATAATAATAATAATAATAATAATAATAATAATAATAATAATAATACCTTATAGTTTAGTGGAAACTAAGAAGAAGAAAAGGAAAGAAAAAGAAACTTAAGACAATAAAAAAAAGAAAAAAACTAAGTAAGCATTCCGAATTTTAAAGGTGAACGAGGCAAACAAAATTAGCATTTTATAGGTTGCAATTTGAAGAAACTTACTTGGGTTAGATAAAGGATAGCACATAATTCTAGAAAGAAACTTAAAGCAGCACGTAACAGTTTCTGAAATAGAAATGTTACATTATAATGAGTCATGCAAGTCACTGTATTTTGAAATTGGTAGTAAAGCGTTGTAAGCAAATATTGAATTAAACAGATTAGCATTAAGAGTCTTGGACGTTTTTTTTTTAAAAACTGTTTGCAGGCTTATTATCAGTCAGGACGCAAATTCCCCTCTCTAATGCTAAACCCATGGACTTGGATTGCATCCGTATTTTTCAAATTTCTCCTCGGAAAATTGAAAATTTTACCTTTTGTTTTATGTATGCTCTTCTTGAAGAATGTTTCTTTCTTTTGATTTCCCAAAATATTTCTAAAATATATATTTAATTTTATATTTTAAGTGTTAATATCTAAGTGAAGCAGGTGAGTTGTCAGTAAGCTTTTAACACTCTAAATAAAACTAACAATGCATTTTAAAAATATTTTGTTCAATAAAAAAAGAAAATATATATCTTGAAGAAAAGCATAAAGAAAACAGAAGATTTTTTTTTAAATTTTCCCAGAAAAAATTTGAAAAATACGAATGCGTTCCAAGCCCATAGCTTTAGTATTAGAGAGAGGAAATTTCCAGCCTGACTGATGAGGAGCCTTAGACAGAAAGAGAAAAACACAGAAATACTAAAATCATCTTCAAACAATGTTATATATGTCACATTTTTTTTGGCTTAAAAAAGCTTTATTTCAAAAGTTGTATTAAATAGATGAGATTAAATGCAAAACAATTAATTTGTTAAAGACAAGCAGGCTATTAATTTAATTATAATTTTTAGTTTTTAAAATAAAAGGATTATAACATTCTGCATTCATAGAAGCAAATAGAGCGTATGTAGGGATAATTTGCTTTAAGGGAGATGCCAATGTAACACCCTCTAAATGTATATCATTTTTGAAGGTTTCTGGAAAAAAAAAATTATTCAGACGAAAACCACCATTAAATTAGAGAAACTTTGAAATACAAATTCCATAAAAAATAGAACTAAACAAGAAAATGATTTGTAGTATCTACCACAAGAACCTTATGTCTGTTGGGCACTGCTGTTTGGTAACAATGTCTGAAACAAACAAACAAGGTCTGGAATTTTTTAATTGAATGCAGAAATATGGAAATCATCCATTTTCACAAGAAATTATACTGTTATTACTTTTTCATTTTAAAGTGAAATTTTGTTAAAAGTCAGGATTGTCAAAAAATAGGAATGCTTAAGACAAATTCAATGATTAATCACTAGTCTCGTGATAGATTCACACCGCATTTGAATTCGATAAACCTAATTACTAAACATGCTTGCGTTCAGTCATTTCAATCCTTTCAGGGGCAAGTAATTGTGCTACTGTAATGTTGAATTCACACCGGAATTTTCGAAACATTTTATTTAAAAATAAGGGAGAGCAATTTTACAACGTTTTCCCACTCAAGTTATAAAAGTAAAATTTCATTACATGTTTCTGCTGTAAATCTTGATTAAAATTAGGTGGGATATAATATACCCCACCGCCCTCATAGGGTAAAATATTGATACGATGTGAATGAAGTTGTAATGTAAACATGTATCCTGTAACAAGGACGTAAATTTTAGTATGGTTTTGTATATCTTTACAGTTTATTTTAAAGTTTTTTAAAAAGTTTTTTTAATGGACTTTAATTTTATATTTATCATTCCTTCTTATCTATCCTCAAAGCCGCTTTGAAAACTTTTGTTACTCTAATTATGGAGTCCATTAGTAGTAGGTCTATTTTTAAAATCAGGTTTTAATATTTATTTTTTATTACTTTCCTTTGTAAAATACAATATAGTTCTGTTTTGTGTAGTTTTTTTTAAAGTCTAGATCATTCAAAATTTATTCCAAATTATGAAAATTTTCTATACAGGTCAAATTCTTAATCAATCTTTAGCTTGCCCTTTCCTTATTAAGACAAAATTGTGCAGTAATAAAATAAATAAATGAATGAAATTTTAAATAATTATTGGCAAATGAATTTTGTGTTTCATATTACCGAATATTCATAGATTATTGATTTTTCTATCGCCCTTTATTATAATATGGATATACCTTTGGCAGTTTCAATTTGTTTCATCCTTAGGGGCAGAGATAACGGCTAATGATATTAAATATACATTTTCTAACTTTAATATGTGCACCGTATATGAAACAATTTGCAGATTGCTTCCCTAATAGGCTATTATTATCCATGTAAAAGTCTATACAGAGAAAAGCATTTAATTATGCTATGAAGAAAGCATGTAATTTTTGAATAATGCATGCCGTCTAGTATATCAGGTGATACTATTATGTGGAATTATTCAAAAGCTAATTTAAATTTTAATTTATGTAAAATACTTCTGTTAATAAGAAACTTTAACTGTGAAAGCGATTGTTCATTATAATTAATTATGTGTCAGAACTAATAAGCTTACAAAGCCCAAGAAGAAGTTTGTTGGCATTTATTTAGCCACTCTTATAATTAGAGGTGTATACAGGGTGTTTATACGATCATAGGACAAACTGATGCGATGGAAGGTAAAGTACACATAAAGAAGAAATTTGAGTATAGCAATGTGGGGACGGAAATGAAAAGTTTTGGCGAAAAACAAGAAATGCGGAGGAAATGAAAACGAGCGTTTTATTGACATAAAAATTACAGTAAGTACTCAAATGTGCCACTGGCAGCGCCTAGCAAGTGATTGGCGTACCTTTTCGCAGATTCCAAGTGTTTCACGAACATTTTCAACAACGACCTAAAATCTTGCAATGAGGTCCTCATCGGGGTCAACTTGTGTCTTATAGATGAGGCATCTGTAACCTTCGAAAAGGTACGCCAGTCACTCGCTAGACGTTTCCAGGTATGTATCAATGTAGGTGGTGGCACATTTGGGCACTTACTGTAATTTTTATGTCAATAAAATGCTTGTTTTCATTTCCTCCGCATTTCTTGTTTTCACCAAAACTTTTCATTTCCGATCTTACATTGCTATACCGAAATTGCTTCTTTATGTGTACTTTACCTTCCCTTAAAGTTTGCCCCATGATCGTAGAAACACCTTGTACATATACAATACAGAGAGAGAGAGAGAGAGAATTTTTAAAGATTATTGCGAACCGTTTTACAGAAAAATTCATAATGTGAAAAGTCTTAGAGGTCACATTAAAGCACGTATGATATTGAAGGAACTTTTGCATAACAGTACATAGTCAATATTATGTAAAATTATAATGGAAGATAAATACTATGTTATGGCCTTTTCAAAACTTTAATGGATGTTGTTGCTTTTAGACTGCCAAGAAACTTCATCAGATTCTTCATGGGATTTTTTTTTTGAAATATTGCTATCTCGCTTTTCTTTAAGTAACGAGATTTTCTGGTGAGAATTTACATTTTACTTGGAATGCATACCATTCCCCTAAAAATGCATATTTTTTAAAACGATTATATCTATTTCACTAGATTTTGGACTAAATGTTTTTCCCTCATTGCTGTGGGTAAAATTTACAATGAATTATCGAACCCACTTCGAGCCACACATTTTATACTAAAATATGTAGGATTTTTTTTCGAAATATTGATATCTCGCTTTTCTGTGTAACTTTAAGTAACGAAATTTTCTGTTGAGAATTTACATTTTAATTGGAATAAATACCATTCCCCTAAAAATGCATGTTTTTTAAAGCGGTTACCTGTTTCATTAGATTTTGGACTAAAAAACTATATTTTTTTACTCATTGCTGTGGGTCAAGTCTACAGTGAATTATCGAGTCCACTGTGAGTCCAGACATTTTCCCTAAAAATGCTTGTTTTTTAAAACGACTACCTATTTCAATAGATTTTGAACTAAAAAAACTATATTTTTTGTGTCTTTCCTGTGGGTCGAGTCTACAGTGAATTATCGAGTCCACTGTGAGGCCAGACATTTTCCCCAAAAATGCATGTTTTTTAAAACGACTACCGATTTCAATAGATTTTGAACTAAAACAACTATATTTTTTGTGTCTTTCCTGTGGGTCAAGTCTACAGTGAATTATCGAGTCCACTGTGAGTCCAGACATTTTCCCTAAAAATGCTTGTTTTTTAAAACGACTATCTATTTCAATAGATTTTGAACTAAAACAACTATATTTTTTGTGTCTTTCCTGTGGGTCAAGTCTACAGTGAATTATCGAGTCCACTGTGAGGCCAGACATTTTCCCTAAAAATGCATGTTTTTTAAAACGACTACCGATTTAAATAGATTTTGAACTAAAATAACTATCTTTTTTGCCGCTTTGCTGTGGGTCAAATCTATAATGAATTATCGAGTCCACTGTTTGACCCAATTTTTTTCGAAGCGCTCCTGTACGTCAGCTATCAAGCTAGCATAATACAGATAATAAAAACCTCCTTTATTTCAATATATATAAAAAATAATTTAGTGTAAGAAGATTTTTTTTAATTTTTTAAAAAATAGGTTCCCAAAAAACCCGTAAGTTTCAGGGCATCAAAGTGGTGTTACCTCTTAACGTTAAAAAAAAGCGTCTGCATGGTTCAATCTCCAAAGTGGTTTCAACTTTCACACACACATACAATAAATGAACAAATAAATAAAAATTAAAAAATGGAGCTATTCAAAAGCTAATCAGAACACATAGTTCTATGCCCTTTCAATATGCTGCTTTAGAGCATGGAGATATCCACCTGCTTGTCTAATGGTTAGAACGATAACTACAAGTCAAAAGGTGCACCCAAATTCCTATTTAGGTTTGGGTGGTCGCAGTGTGTCGGATTCTCCTTCAAACTGAGCTCCCGGAAAATTGTCGTTTAAAGAGACAATTTCAATTTCAAAGTCATAGCGAGACAAAGTCTGAATAAAATACTCTTTCATCCTTTAACACGTTGACAGCAATAGACTATGACGAAGTGACTTTTTACGCGTGGAAAATGTTTACATGCTTCACGGCTGGCTCTCCACGAGTGGGAGATTTCATTTCACTTTATTCATTTTGTTTTCTGATTAACAATTGTTTGAAAAGGATTACAACAGCAATTTGTAGCTGAATATTTTACCATTTTAATTTTTCAAACTTTCGCCAGTTAATCGTTTAACGTAAAAGAAAATTATGATTCAATGCTGTATCATTTCAATGTTCATGAAAAGCACGAAGTTATGAATATTGTTTAAAATCACACTAAGGTTTCACCTACTAGAAAACTAAAATTTAGTTCAAGCTAGCACGAAAATTTTAACATTGTACTGTCTCGGATGGTTTGCCTTAAGTGAAATTTTTTTGAATGTTTAATGATTTCGATTATAATTTTTTTACAAGCAAAATCTTGAAAACAATTTATAATCATACCGCTAGAGTTGAAAATATACGCATTAATTTTTTCCCTATTTGTTTGTTTGAAATTTCATAATCCCAGGACCCGACTTAAATTATCTAGTGTCCTGGGGGTAAGTATAATTCTGGGGAGAGGAGAGGGGGTACTATCTATCTATAGAAATTGTTCATTACTTATGATGAAGTGACTAGTACTAAATTTCCTACGTATTGTATTTAATTTCGTACCAGCTACTATTCCCATCTGTATACAGGGTATAAGAAAAAAGATGGTCACATTAGAATATACTGTTTTTTTGTGTGGGAAAAAAAAACGCTTATGTGAGCCTTTGAAGTGTAAATGCAGGTCTTTCAGTAACTTTTGGATAAGGGAAGCAGAGAGAGGAAGGAGAGGGCTGCGCTGCTTTTCTAAATTTTCGAAAATAAAGGGATTTTGTTCACTTTTGGCCAATTTTAACCATTAGGTTCCCTTTTAGCGAAAATCTTTCTTAGACCCATGCCTCCTCAAAAACAGGGATCCCGGGACAGCTATCCCACACGCCCCTGCATTAGTCAGGCCTCGTAATTAAGTTTTCTTCACAAAACCCAAATTGAAGGATATTCTATTGTAACGAATTCTATTGTTTAAATAGATTATCCGAAATCATGAAAATACTTTAATTTAATTTCATATTAAGCTGTATTTTTTATTGATTTATTTAATTTAGTATTTCATCTAAAAATTAAACAACTTACATATGAAGATTTTACATTTTATATTTAGTTTCTCAATGGATAGAAGCCAGATTTAAGATAATAAATAAATAATAAATAATTACCATTATTATGATGATAAAGTAGTTTGAGATATTCCTAAACTTGTTCTCTGTGTTCTTGCTTTGTATTCTTGTCATAGAATTTGAGATGTCAATACAAAGAATTCGATTCGATTTTATTGTTTTATACTTTTATGAAGTGTAACTATGAATATTAATTATATCACAGATTTTCTATCAGACTTATTTTCAGTGTGAAGAGATTTCGTAATGATGATTACTGAGATATGGTTAAGAGTGCTATATACTAGTATTTTTTTATCATCATAGTTGAAAGGTATACAATTTTTAAATTTATTAATAACTGCTGATTGATATTGATGATATGAAATTGGTCATATGCTTTCAGGAGAACAGACTAATGCACACATGCAGACAGAGCGAGAGAAAGATGAATACTATCCGAGTTTTCATATAAACCTTAATTTGAATTGAATAATTTCTGAAAATTAAAATGACCTTTCTTGATCCGGGGAAAATATTTTTTTATTCCTTTACATATTTTCATTATTTTCACTTATCTTAAAATTTTCCCGTACCTTGAAAAAGGCTTTCTCTTGCTTGAAAGGATATATCCTTTTATATCCTGTCACGGAAATGTGTAGGTCAGTTTTGTTGGAGGACCTTGTACACTTTGATACATTGAAGGATAAATATTTTAGAACGTGAGTAAAATTATCGAACGGGAGAATTATCATAAAAGAAGATTATCGAAATATAGATGAGAGAAAATATTTTTCGCTTTCTAGATCTCCTTTGCGGATAAATCTGGTGACTTTAAAAAAAAAACTCTTAGGCATATCATAAAATAATGCATGCATAAAAAAAAAAAACTTAAGTAATTTGCACTATATATCATACATCTTGTAATATATTTTTATTATAAATAAACGGTCAAGTGCGAGTATTACTCGCGCTTAGAGGATTCAGTACAATAAATATATGAATTATGAAATGTATTAATAAAAAAAATCGTTACTGGAAGAAAAATAAGACTTTGTAAAAAACTGTACTACGTCGGGTTTGCTATAGCTGTATTTATACTAGGAAAGCATGAATGAGTATACCATAAAATTTCAAAGGATATGAAGCCTAAATAATATCAAATATTTCTATTCTGTATAACTCTTATTTAAATATTATCTCATTCTGTTTATGATGAGCTTAATTCGGCACTGACAACAAAAGTAATAATGCATATTTATAGCTGTATATATACTAGAAAAGCATGAATGAGTATACCATAAAAGTTCAAAGAGATATGAAGCCTAAATAATATCAAATATTTCTATTCTGTATAACTCTTATTTAAATCTTATCCCATTCTGTTTATGATGAGCTTAATTCGGCACTGACAATAAAAGTAATGCGTATTTAAACTTCATTTGGCATTTCATAAATCTAAATTCAGCGTTGAAATAATATTTTCTTTTTACAGTGTAGCTAAAACAAAACCCTTGTTCAAAGTATGAACTTGGCATTTTGCTAAGCGCACTTCGAAAGGAGGTCACAAAAAGCAAAGACGCCTTGGTCCGTGCCGCGTTTTTCCAGAAAGGTTTTTAATTAACTTTTAAAGACACGTGAGGCGTATTGAGAGATCTACTCAATGCAAACTAGTGGCAAATCTCATAGTCTTTATGTGATTAATTCTAATTAAATTAGTCTGTTTTTAACAATTTGATGTTTATTGCTTTTATATTGCTACTGAACATTGTATTACACAAATGTATCATTAATAGTTGTTATCTAGGCTTTAAAAGCAGTTGGTACACAGAGTACGCCGCCCCTGTCATTATGTATGTCCAAACCGTTCGTGTCTTTAAGGTTAATATCTCGGCTAATTACGATTAACGATTTTTTTCAAAAATCATTATCAACAATGCTTTTATACTTCTGCTACAACAGGTATCTCCAGCGCTCCTCAACACCTTTGCAAAATGCCTGCAAATCGAAATTTGTGTGTAACGGAAAAATGCACTTTTCTCAAAAACTGTGTGACCTAGGGTAATCGCTATAATTTTCCTGCAAGGTTTAAATTGACGTCTACTAACTCCAAAAATTTCATAATTTTAATTTCAGTAGATTCTGAAATAGATGGGAGGGGGGGGGGGGACATATTTTTGAACTACATTTTCGACGATATCTCTGAAAATATAATACCTAAAATTAAAAGAAATGTATTTTTGAGTTCAGCATTACGAAAGTTTTCACACAATATACGAAGAAAAGATTCTTTTCTTCAAGAAACTTAATTACCCCCTCTACACTTTTCCTAAATATTTTTGTGAATGTTTAATAATCTGTAAATATGTCGGTCAATAGTCTTTATTACTTCCCCCAATCTGAACTTTCCCCGTTCCCTAGTTTACGAATAAAATGGCTGTGACAGACAGACACAGGAGTGATCTTATAATGGTTCCGTTTTTACTTTTTAACTACGGAACCCTAAAAATTATCAGCAAGTTAATTTGAATTAAAATAATTATTTTCTTCAAATATATTATCACTAACAGTTAAATTTATTACATTTTTAGCATATAGATTTCGAAAAACATTAATTTTTCAGGAAATTTCTTAAAACTTTATTGTTCTCCATGCAAATAGAGCCATACTTACTTCAGTGGTTATGAATAGATTGCTAACCGCACAATGTATTAAAATCTCCATGTCGGCTATCTTGTGTTCTGTGACCAAAACTAAATGGTTGCGCGATGGCTTTTCCTTGCACACACACACAAACACAAAAAAAAATAATAAAAAAATGAGAATGTCTAACCTTCTCCTTAAAAATGTCTAATTGGCCAAAACTTGACTTGCTCAGCAATAATACGCAATCAGTTCATTTGTACATCTTTTTTTTCTTGATAGCTTTTCATACAATTTTATCACTAAATAACACAACGTTTTGCCAAAGAAAACGCTTTATTTTTAGGTCAAGAAAAGTGTGAAATCATTGCACATTGCCCAATATGTGAATCTAACCACGTATTTAACCTTTTCTGCCAGTACAGACTACCATCATTGTATGTTATCTTCTAAACTTCAATATAACATACAAGTTAATTCTTTCTCTGGAACAGAATTGTCTCATCTGATTCAGGAAGTAGGTGTGTAGTGTATGTACCTTACAGCATGTTGGGTCCTCTGTGATATCTCTACCTCGAGGGTCCTCTTGTTTGTTGATGTAGAAAGAAGAGAACTGGTTATAAGTTGACGGGACATTCTGGGTTTGTGGGTTGCACGTGACGCTAATGTAACGACAGAAAGTGAAAACATGATGGTGAATTCCTTCTCAACTCTTTGTTTCTGCATCACAGATTCGTGCCGTATTGATTTAGAGAGTAAGAGGATCTTTTTTGAGCACGCTGTAGTGCAACTGGCATTGAACAGATGAATAAGCGTTAAAACAGTTTTTAGGTGCGTTCCTAATTATATAAATACGTAGCACTTATAGTCGTCGTTCAGTCCGTCCGTCTGTCTGTCTGTCCGCATATAACAGAGCAAAAATTACCCAACCGAATAGTCTGAAATTTTAAATATATAATTGTTGCAAAATTTTGTGAAAATCGGATGCAAAGTTTAATTACAGGGACAGTCAAAAGTTTTCCGTTACATTACGGCCAATGGGAAAAAGTTATTCCAAGTGCATTTTAACACTAGAACGCCCGGAAATTTTACTCAAGTTTCATAAAAATATTTGAAACCAGAATTTTTATTTAAAGTTATTTGACTGATTTATTTAACTTAAATCTGCGTGTTTTAAATTTAACTTATTTTATGAAAGAATTTCTGGTTTTAATTGACATTTAATCATATGGTCGGAGTCGGATCGACTCCTTCCGGGCGTTCTAGTGTTAATGGTGCTATAGCCTTTCGAACAGAATGAAATTGATATGCACTTACATAGCTGCCAACTTTTACGCTTTTTTCCTACCACTATATTTGAACAGAAAAAATTGCCTTATTTAATCGTCGAAAACTGAGGATAAAATGAGGCAAAATTTTCCGTTTAGAAATAGTGGTAGAAAAAAAGCGTAAAAGTTGGCAGGTATGCACTTATGAAGTGCACTAAAATATACATTCAGTACAATATGCGGTGAAAAAAAATATTTATAAAACTAGTTACAGTACGAACGCACCTCATTTACCACGTTTGATGTGCAATTTCTAACTTATTTAAAATATCTCTAACATAACTTTATCATCCAGCTTAAATATTATAGGCAGGGGTTTAACCATCATGATCTTTATTTGAGAATGATTATGAACAACGGTATAGTTAACGGGAGAGTCCTTGGGGCCCAGAACGCCTCCAAAATAAAAGAAATTTTTTTAAAACGTTCTTTTTTATTGCAAAAATTAAAAAAAAAATTTCACTTTTTTTAAATTTTTTTTACAGATAAATATCTATAAATACCCCCAATAAGTGTCGCAAATAAGTTTTTTTCAAATCTATCTCCTTAAAATTATTATATCAGATAGTTTAATGTTTATTTTGAGCTACGGAAAAAATAATTTACTGATTCTTTATTCTTGCCATTCTATAAATGATTAAAGCTGAATACATATTGGGGTGGTATATAGGAACATGACTCAGCAAATTTAATTGGCTTTCATAACTCGTATCGTTTTTGTCTTTCATATGACTCTACGAGACACAATCTTGCAAAACGCAAAGTTGTGAATGCTACGCACACGTGTTTTAAGATAAATATATCGTCACCAGTTTTTACATTTTTTTAATACACCAAAAATTGTCAAAATAGACAAAATATACTTATTTAATGAAAAAAAAAAAATCCGATTTAATTTATTGATCCTTCACCGAAAAAAAAAAAAAAAAAAAAAAAAAATAAGATTCTTAAAAAAACACCAACTTTTGCTTGGCGTTACAACTTGGCCTTACAAAGTAGAATCTCCCTTTAAAAAATTTTGCGGCTCACAAATGAAACTAAATTATATAACAGAGAATATTTGCATTAAAAGTTAATGAATTTTACATCTTGCATAACTGTAATCTAGCTTTCATTAATAACTTACTTATTTCTTTTTATTTGTGGTGAACTTATTAGCTTAATTAAAGTTGCCTTGTAACGCCCAGATAGTTTGCTTGCTATTAATATAATATTCAAATAGTCTTTTCCCTTCTTATTTGAGTAATTACTATTAATCACGAATAAAATTTCTATTTTAAAGGCTGTTCGGATAATTGGAAGTTCAGTTAATTGGAGTTCCGATAATCGCGCTCTACTGTATAACATTATCAAAATTTTGCTAATTTTGGAACCTCCTCCCAACCTTATGATATCATGCGTCGAAACCACGCCAGATACGGTGATATCGTTATCAATGTCTAAAAATTCTTTTATTTTTACATGCTTTTTCTTTCTTTTTATACTCTTGCAGTGATATACACATCTGATTATACATTTATTAGTAGCATAATTTACGTATTCAAGAAGTCAATAAAACATAAATACATGAAATATATTTATATCAAATAACATCTAAAATAGTTAGTTACTATTTAAAAAATATTTAAATATAGCTTATTGTTACATAATGCATTCAACAGTAATATTGTCTCCTTGCACTTGCCCCCGCCCGGGGACGTTAAAAGCAGTAATTATCAAGAAAACAGTGGACAACATTATCACGTAAAGACGTGACGCAAGTATCATTTCCTTACATATTATGCTCCTGATTTCTCCAACGACGAATTATATGAGCACATGGCAGAAGAACAGGAATGCCAAACGTTGGGACATTCCAAATTTTTGAATGAAATGATTTTGTAAACATTTAATGGCTTTAATAAAAGCTTTGTAGTTTCATAAAAACACAATAATAATAATGATAATAATAAAGGTAAGAGGCTATTTGAATGTAAAGAAAAAGCTATTGAGAAAAGGAAAGTTCCATTGAATCAAAATATGATAATGATATCAAAAAGCCAATCCTCCCTTCCCCAGAGATAACTTACGTTATCAAGTGACAGACCCCACCCCCCTCCCTCCCTAAAGGGATAACGGTATACATGCACAGACCCTCTGCTTTAATTTCTAAAGGTTCCCAAAAATTAATTGGGGCCAAAGTTCCAAAATGCATTAAGATAGACAGCCCTGGTGGTAATGAGCGGAACTTTTTGATAGAAAATCAACTACAGTGAAATCTCCCTTTAACGAAGTCTCTAATTAACGAAGTTTTCTACTTAAGGCTCCTGTCCCTGCCCGCGAAGACACTCACGAGTTAATGCTAATCCTATGGGGAGGGATTTTCCTAATATCTCGTTTGCATTGCGACATTTTTAAATATTTTTTTTTGCATTGTATAGCCGGGGGCCGTCTCTACTTCGCACCTTTTTTACTTTTTTGATTTTGGCTGCAGATAATTTTTAGAATGACACTTTCATTTTCAGAACCGGTTTTGAAAGTGAAAGTAACTTTCTAAAAAATATCTGCGACCAAAATCGAAAAAGTAACCTAGATGCGCTGTAGAGACGGATCTCGGCTATCCAATGCAAAAAAAAAAAAATATTTAAAAATGTCGAAATGCAAACGAGATATTAGGAAAATCCCTCCCCATAGGATTAGCATTAGCTCGTGAGTGTCTTCGCGGGCAGGGTCAGAAACCTTAACGAAATTTTCTGTTGAACCTTGACTTTGAGCACTATTAGCATGCAAATTAATCTCCTTATTACGAAAAAGATATTCTATATAACGAAGTTTATTCCACTGTCGTGCGTGTAGAACGTTCAAAATGAGAGGTTGCTGTTGCGATGGATGTATGAATTAATTTCAGTTGATTGTATGAAAATGAAAATATTTCTATTTAATCATTCCATAAAAAAAAAAAAAAAAAAAATGCTAAAAGCCTTCGATACAGCAAGAAGGGGATTCTAGTTTCACGAAAATGTTACAGAAGAATTGTTCGGATACTTACAATAGTGCGGAAATTTTTTATGAACAGTGTATTTTTTATAAGAAACCTGCACAAAGTAATAATACACTCTTTTAAAGTTAAGAATTTGAGATATTGAGAAAAAAAGAGAAAAAATACGTCACGCTTCAGTTTTTGTTTACCTCTGTTTATTATGTGTTTTTTAGACGTTATTAACCATATGGAAAAATGGTTATTGTCCTCGTCAGGGTAGGAAATCAAAAGCATATATGAATCTTTTTATTGGTTGAATCCGCATTTTATTCGTTTTCTGATTGGTCTATACAGTAATCTGTATTTCCCTTTACTTTCAACAGAGATGGGTACTTCTGTGGCCACTTTGACAAAAAAGTAATAAAAACTACAAAAAAAAAAAAAAAAAAAAAAATTAATAACTCTGAAACAAATTGAGATTCAGCTTTCAAACAAATATGCATTTAAAAGTACATTTTTTTCTCTATATGACGGTTTAAAAAGTAATATTGTGGGATGTTTAGAAGTTTAAGAATGAAATTTCATTCAAAATGGGTCGTCAGATTTCTTGGACGATGGAAAAGCCTTTTCCCAAACAGCCAATGAAATGCTTGGATAATACGAAAGTTTCAGGTAGATAATACGTAAGTTTCAGGAAATCTTGCAATTTTTACGTGTAATAACACTATTAATGTTTAATTCATGACGTACGTAATGTACGATCAACTCCGTGCGATTTTTTATGTCTTAAATTTTAGCATTTGAAAAAATCATTTTCCAAATGGACGTTGTAATTTGTTAGATCGCTTTTTTTTTTTTTTTTTCTAATTAAATTTTTCTCATACATCTATATTACATAAAACAAAATTTACTGCCCGAATTAAAATACATTTTCCCAATATTTCCATTTTAGATGTATTTTTCATTTTACGCATGTGTATTTTATTATAAAAATTTCATGAATTTGAGTTTATTTCTATTTAACGAATTTTCTTCATAACGAAGTGTTTAAGTGGAACGATGAGACTTCGTTAAATGGAAGTTTCACTGTATATGGCAAAAAAAGTCCATCTTCTTCGTAAAATTATTTAAGGGGTTCCGGGACACATTTTCAAAAAAAAAAAAAAAAAATTATTTATTGAGTTAAAATTTTGAAATTTTTTGTGATGGTTAACCTTATCATTTGTAAACAAAATCGCATGATAAAACTTCTCATAATTAAAAAAAAAAATTAAATTTAAATTTTGTTAGAAAAGTGGGATATATTAAAATTCTTATAACTCGAAATATTATTTATAGAATTTCAATTTTTTTCATTTAAATAAACAGAAATATATAAGTTTTAATTTAGATTCAGCATTTAAAAAAATATTAATAAAAAAAATTAAAAATATTTAAAGTAAAAATTAGAAAAAAATGATGTAACTTAAAAAAAAAATCATATTTTCAAAAGTAGTATATATATTTTAATTTGCTGAATCTAAATTAAAGTAAAGCTATTGAAAAAGACATGTTTCAAGTTTGAACCCTTTATCTGTAACGGTTCTTGATTTATAACAATTTAAATATGAATAATGGTGAAAAAACCCATCATGAAGAAAAACGCAATTTCACAAGAAGTCGTTTCCTTGACAACCATAGCTTGAAAGGCAGATTTTGAAAACAAACCAAAACGAAAAAAATTAATATTTCCTGTTCTAACTAAGATAGAAACATGATTTAAACGTCATTTTAAGCAGAAAACGACAGAGAAATTTTTAATCCAATAATTTTTTTTGAAAATTTGAAGATTTTTGTGTCCCGGACCCCCTTAATTTGAAGAGGGCATGTGTTGCCTTCATGTTTGTCGGCATTTTTAACTGAACTTTATATGGCATTGACAGGATTATTTCAATTTAGCTAGAAAGTCATTGTTTTTTGTAAATAAATTTCCATGTTCTTGAAAAAATCAATAACATTTCCACCTTAACAAGTCATAAAATGTTAACGAAATGATAAACCTATTCCGTAAAATCTTCATCAAAGCGTGAAGGTGAAATCCCTCTTTACCTGTTAATTTCCTTTAATACTGTCGTCTCAAAGACGTTTTCATGCTTCATCCAAATAATAAATAACCTTTATATCCATTCTCTTTCCCGGAATTATATTTAATTTACATTATCAAGTTCGTTGATGTCTGCACGATCTGTCATTATAGTTACCGTTTGTTTGTTTATTCATCTGTAAGTGAAGGAGAAAAATGACAGACAACACAACTTTTGCGGTTTGGAAACAGTTTCTTTTACCTTAACAGATCGCGTAAAGATAGAATAATAACCTCGAGATAAAGAGTATGCTGTTCTGGTCATGCGTGTGTTATGGAGCTTTCAATGTCTTCGAGTTATGCTTGGTAATTGGCATTCTAAAGAAATCTGGATCTGTTCCTGTTCATTATAATTGTTACAATTTTTTCTAAAAATCTTATGAAGATGATGTCAAAATATCCACGCATCCATGTTAAGGTCAGGATTTTAGTAAACAAACAGTTTTTATAAGTAATTGGTTGACTAAAGCTTAAAAAAGGTATTATGAATTTAATGTGCTTACCTGTTTAAAAATTAAGGATAGACCAAAACAGGTTTTTAAGACCAAAAGCAAAACCGAATTCCGATAATTTTCCTATTTACGACCGAAAATGAAAACGAAAACGTCAAAAAATTTTAAGTAACTAATACATACATAAATATACATAATTATTAATTAATTATACATGTGGCTGAAGATGGTTGTCTGTGCCTCTCACCAAAACTTTTTATTTTTGTATAAAATAAAATGTAATTCATCAGCGACACAAAACGATTTTCTAATTATACGATTTTCCGCTAATTCAAAAATGTTTTAGGTAAACATACTTCGATTAACCTTTTATAATGATTTTTGTAAATGATCATTTGTTATACTAGAACTTTCTCAAACAGTATTCGAAACACTTCTGCGGTTTCAAACTAAACTAAATATTTTAAGTCTGCAGTTTTTAATGAGCATGCGAAAAGCGTCTTCAAAATTTAGTCATACATGAATTTCTTGCTTTATAATTTGCATTCACAGTTTGAGTCAGTCATGACTGATAATTATAAACAATGGAGTTCATAGCAATAAAAAAAGAGTGTCTCATTTGAGTCGATACACCTCATATCAATGAATGAGAAATGTTGAAAATTCTGGGGGAAGAAATAGGATTTTTGGGGTACATATAGTTTCGGTCCGGCAGCATTTTCGCCAAAACTCAGATTTTGGACCTGAATTTTCAA
Source organism: Maratus speciosus (assembly GCA_963932465.1). NCBI lineage: Eukaryota > Metazoa > Arthropoda > Arachnida > Araneae > Salticidae > Maratus > Maratus speciosus. The sequence continues at coordinate 235,779,650 of OZ010788.1, forward strand.
ATTTTCGGTCTAACTCTATTAAAAATACATCTAGAATGCAGAGTTGGAAAAACAACGAATTGCACTGGAATTTTGCATAGTTTTCTCCATCTGTAAAATGAACACACGTATTGCCATTCAGTGATTCGGGGCATCTCAATCAAAAAATATATATATATATATTTTTAAAGGGCATTAGGACCCCTGCCCCTTTTAAAAAAATAAAAGTCTTGTAAAGACATGTCTAACTTCGCGATATAAAGATACCGATCTGAAAAATATGGTCACAATTATGAATGGAGATTTCAATAATAAATACATTTCTTTAAATTTTTGGTATTATATTCTCAAAGATATCGTCGAAAATGTAATGCAAAAATATGCCCTCCCCCTATTTCCGAATCTACTGAGACTAAAGTTTTGAAAAAATTAGAGGTAGTAGACGTTAATTTAAACCTTGCGGGAAAGTTATAGCGATTACCCTAGGTCGCATAGTTTTGAGAAAAGCGCATTTTTTCGTTATACACAAATTTCGATTTGTAGGCATTCAGCAAAGGTGTTGAGGAACGCTGTAGGTACCTATCGTAGCAGAGGTATAAAAGCATTGTTGATAATGATTTTCGAAAAAAAAAATCGTCAATAATTAGCCGAGATATTAACTCTTAAGGACACGGACTGTTTGGACATACATAATGACAGGAGCGGCGTACTCTATGTATCCTCGGTTTTTAAAGTCAAGATAACAATCTTTAATGATATAGTTGCGTAATACAATGACAGTATAAAAGCAATAAACGTCAAATTGTTAAAAACAGACTAATTATAATTAATCACATAAATACTATGCTATTCGCGAATAGTTTGCATTGAGTGGATCTCTGAACACGCCTCCCGTGGCTTTAAACGTTCATTAAAAACCTATGTGGAAAAACGCAGCACGGACCAAGGAGGTGTTGCAACTTTGCGACCTCCTTTCGAAGCGCGCTTAGCACAATGTCAAGTTTAAACTTCGATAGAGGGTTTTGTTTTAGGTACAGTGTAAAAAGAAAATATTATTACTACGGTAAATTTAAGTTTATGAAATGCCAAATGAAGTTTAAATATGCACTGCTTTTATTGTCAGTACCGAATTAAGTTCATAATAAACAGATTAGGATAAGATTAAAGAAAAAAAGAGTTATACAGAACAGCAACATTTGATATTATTTAGGCTGCATATCTCTTTGAAAATTTGTGATATACCCATTCATACTTTTCTAGTATATACAGTTATACCCAACCCTACGTTGTATAGATTTTTACTAACAAGGAGAGGGCCAACCTTGGTAATCACATAATTTGATTATTTTAATATATGTTATAAGGTAGAGACTCCTTAGTCTGAGGTTCAACGGATTTTATGCAATGTTCCTTAGTTCTTGAGAAACAGGGGGGGGGGGGGGTGTTTAATATTACAACTTAAATACTTACTTTGTAACCAAAGGACTACTTTGGTCGTATCGCAGTTGGTACGGCGTTTGCTCGATGTTCCGCCCTCTCGGGTTCGATACCGGAGCGCACTACATTTGTTTTTCTCATTTTTTGTTTTATAAATATATATGTAATTATAATTTAATAGTCTCAATTAAAAATTTTAATTTAATTATAATGTTAACAAAATTTAAATTTAAATTTATCATTTTTTTTTAAACCCTTATTTCTCACCCTTTAAAGCACTTTAAAAAGAAATTGGATCTATTATTGAATAATAAAAATTCCAAAATCGTTACAAAATCTGCTGTGGCGCCAGTCATGATAAAATAAAACATATTCATATAAAATAAAAATAAAAACAGAAAGAAGATAAAGGAGAAAGCAAAATAATTCAAATCGCAAGCATACGTATCACGAATGAAAAAAAAAAATAATATGCAAAAAATCGGTTGTAATTTAATTCTGATGCTAATTTTTAATATAATTATGCTTTACCTATAAAACAGAGTTATATTATCATCGTATTCGCTTCCCTTGTTAAGGCAATACATAAATGATGTTTCTTTAAAATCTCGAATTGACACAATTGTTCAATATCATTGCTTCGATAAAGACTACATAAAATACATTTTAAAAGGGATTTTTAAAAAAATTAACAGTTTTATGATGTTTTATACAACTTTTTAGTTAAAAGTAAAAAAAAATAAATAAATAGATTATAATTATAATTGATATACGATATTATAATTTTTAATTGACAGTGAGATTATTAAGTTATAATTACACGTTATATAGTAAGTTATATTACGTACGTAAGTTATATAATTACGTATAACTTACGTATATACGTAAGTTAGATTTTAAAGCGAAAAATGAGAAAAACAAGTGTAGCGCGTTCGTGAATGGAACCCGAGCCCACGAGACAAAGAGCCAACGCCGTACCAACTGTGCTACGACTAACGTACTCCTTTCGTTACAAAGTAAGTATTTCAGTTGTTTTATAATATTAGACCCCCACCCCCCCCCCCTGTTTCTCAAGAACTAAGGAGCGTTGTATAAAATCCATTGAACCTGTGACTAAGGGGGTCTCTACCGTACAACATATATTAAAATAATCAAAATTTGCGATTACCAAGGTTGGCCCTCTCTTTGTAAGTCTCATTATTCTTTTAGCAACGATTCTTTTTTTATTATTAACGCAGTTAATAATTCATCTATTTATTGTACGGAACCCTCTGAGCGCGAGTAATTCTCGCACTTGACCGTTTATTTATCTGAGAATAGCAGTTCGGTTAAAGATAGAATAATAACCTCGAGATAAAGATTCTACCGATTTTAAGAGTATGGTCATCCATGTATGGTGAAAGTTTCAATGACTTCGGATTATGTTCGATAATTGTTATTCAAAAGAAATGTTTGCGGTCATTTACTTTTTATGATTTTCTCTGAAAAACTTATGAAGGTGACGTGTCAAAATATCGATAAGGTGATAATTTTTCTAAATAAACCGTTTTACAAAACTGATTGACCGATGACTTGAGAGATTATAAATGTAATGTGCTTCGACGCAGAAAGGCATATCTACAATAAGGAGAAAGAATAACTCTGAAATTTTGAATAATTTTCTTTAGCTCTTAGCTGTAAAGTTAACGCACTTATTTCCACCCAGGGCCACCTTGATGTATTTAAAACATGTATTATACAACATACATCCTGCGCACAATAACATTAACCCTTTATTAAAAACTGCATTCGAGATCTAACCCTCCCCCCCTCTTTTTGTTTTTTTACCTTAGAATAACGGTTCGGGTAAAGATAGATAGAATAATAAGCTCCAGATTAAAATTATGCTGATCTGGATGCACGCATGGTGGAACTTTCGATTTTTTTGCGCCATGTTTGATAATGAACATTCAAAAGAAAATGGAACTGTTTGTGGTCATTATACTTTTCAAGAACTTTTCTACAATACTTTCATTTTAAAAAAGACGTTTTAAAAATTTACTACTTGCGAAAAATCCTGACGCGATGGTAAAAAATGAAGGTCATTTTCGGATTTAGCGTTGCAAAATACATAAGAATCAATTATCAAAAGCTAATCAACATGACACAACCTAAAGTTTGTAAGCTATTGACTCGAAAGCTTAAACCTTTCAAGGGCAGTGGTTCATTTTTGGACCACTTAATTTTAATCCCTAAATATCATATTGGTACCATAATATTGGAATGAAGTAAGTGAACAAAGTTTTGCCTATTTTCAAATAAATTTGTTTGTAAATTCTGGAGTCATTAAATCATTTCAGCATTTTGTGATTTGAAGTACCTTGCCCCTGAAAAAGTTAAAAGAGAAATTTTAAATGTCATAAGTGGTACAGTTCAAAACTGTATATAGGATAAGAACAATGCATCAGACCCAGATTTAGAATTTTTTTTTTTATTTAGGCATCGAACTGCTGCAACAAATTATTTTATTTATATGAAAGCTGGTTATATATCTGTAGTTTTTTTGGTAGACATAGCTAACTTACGAAGAACAATATCAGTTATAGGGCCTGCAAACTGTCCTTAAAGAATCACTACAATTGTGATATTTTCTCGGTATAAGCGAGAATAATTCTTTTTCTTTCATCTAAAACACCGGGTAAAAATTCTAGATTCAATTTAATTGTTAATTTACTCGGAATGTTTTCTTACATATTTGAATTTACATATTCAAAATATTAATTCTAGACCATCTACATTTTACATAGATGTCGCGATAACTGATAATATCGCCTAAAATTTATTGTTGCTATTGTTATTAATTTTTTTAGTACTTTATGTAAATGTATAAAATTTTAAAACTTGTAGGTAAACCATTCCATCGTGTGGGTCGTACTATCCACACGTGGGAAGGTAAACCTTGACCCACAAACTCCCTTTTGTAAAATTCTTTATAAGCTGCATTTTATTGCCAACTGCACGGAATCTAAACTTGTCTGTTGATAATAAATACTTAAAGTAAATAAAGGCGTGTGAATTTGCTTTGTGAAAATTCAATTTTTAAAAATATGTTTAAATGTATATTTTTTATTAAGTGGGCCAAACCTCAGCAGTCTGTCCTATAAAATTTTATTTACAGACAGGATCGAACTTCCCATAAGGTCATTTAGGTCTTGGCCAGGTGTCCCGCGTAAATCAGGGCTACAGATGCTCTAAACAACACTAATTTCTTACACTTTATTTCGCCATCTTTAACCCTTAAGGGGGTAGGATACTTTTAAACCTGCAAAAATTTCGATTTTTTTAATACATATTTTGATTCCGTAATCATTTCTGAACAATATGCAAAAAACCGCATTAAAAAATTCTCATTAGTTTATTAATCATGGCAGTTCTATTAAGCCTATATATTAAGGCTACATAGATTAATTAAACCTTCCGTTGCGTTTATTCAAAATGATGAAATTTGATACTGCGCGCAGTGTTACTAAAAAACTATGCATGACAATCAAAAGAAATTTTCAAAACATATTCATTTTTGTATTATCTACAACTTAAAACCAGAAAAATGTAATATTTTATTTTTTTTTCCGTTCTTTTTACTTTGAAAATATTTTTAAAAAAGTGAAAATTCTTAATTTTCTGTTAATTTTTTAATTTAGTCAATATGTTTTTCAAATATTCTAGTTTTAGTATAAAAGTAACACTATTATGTATTTATTTTCGCCAAAATTTCCTCTTTATATGCATATTTTCAGATTTTATCATGCGCGCAAGATTTTTTTTCTCTTATTATATATTTTTAAACTTATCATGTCAATATTTATTTATGAATTTACAAATATATATATATATTTAAATATAAATTTAAATATGAGCTTTATATTTAAATGAAGTTTGATTTTTATTTTTGATTTATGACACAAGTTTTGAATCTTGGAACATAGTGATATTTTTTACTTTTTCGACGTGTTCAAATGTATCCTACCCCCTTAAGGGGGCTGGTCACTCAGCTTCGGAATTCTCCTCCGTAATGTTAAGTCTATGGACTTTTGATGCATTCGTATATTTAAAATATCTTCGCGGGAAATTCATATTTTTAACATCTTTTTTCTGTGTACTCTTCCTAAAGGATGTCTCTTTTTTTTCTTAGTTTTCAAAATATTTCTAAAATCTATGCTAAATTTAATAATTTATGTGTTAAAAGCGGGCGAACTGTGAGTAAGATTTTAACACGTCATGTAAAATGAAGTCTATACTATAGAAATTATTTCGAGAACTAAGAAAAAAAGGAGACATCCTTTAGGAAGTGTACACAAAAAATAGAAGTTAAAAATATTAATTTCCCGAGGAGATATTTTAAATATACGAATGCATCAAATACCCATAGACTTTACATTAGTGAGGGGAAATTGGAAGCTGAGTGACCAGCCCCCTTAAGTGGTGAGGTGATTTTTTATAAAGTAAGTGGTGAGGTGGGGTGTATGTAACCAAAAAATTTGATCTCTTGTGCACTCCTTAAAATTTAGCGAATTAAAATAAGGAAATTTCCGGTAAATTTTGTATTATTTACTTGTATAAAAACAACTGAAAAGGTACTGTAAGTGTACATACATATACATACAAATTCACATATCTAAATACCACAAAATTTTTTTTGCAAATGTAGAGCTCGTATACAATTTCTCTGGGGTGCAAAACACCCTATCTCACCAATTAAGGGTTAATCGCAGATAATTCTGTCATTAGATAAGTCGAAGAAAATTACTTTAAAATACTGGTATCCAAAGCGTTTGGTCGCGCGATTTCTGCCGGACACCTGGCAACACTAGTCATGGCCTAGGGCACAGCTGTCATGTGAATGTATATACAGAAGCAATAACAATCATATATTTATAAAATATTCAGTATTCTTTTGAACAGGCCATCTAAAATGCTGTTTTCTAAATTTACACCAATACACATTTAATAAATTGGCGGTACAATTACAATGGTCATCCGTACAGCTTGCGCTATTTTGCCTAGTCAAAACGCATTTGCTATTTCTTTCTCATACACTCAGTGTAAACCATTTCATCAACTATTTGTGATGAGTTGATCGAACTCTTACTTAAGAAATCACCGACCGTTATTATTAATGAAGCTAAAATCTCAAAGAACTGTTCCCTTGTTATGAATTCAACTCATGATATCTCGTATGTAGATTAGCTGTTATTTATCTTTGCGTTATGTTAGCTGTTCAGCGGACGAGCTAATTTCTTTCCCCACCCCCCCCTTTTTTTTTTTTTTTTTTTTTTTTTTTTTCCACGAACGGGCGTGTGTCGTACATTTTACATGTGTAGTCATTTTTTGTAAGTACCAATCAGTGTTGTAGTCATCAAAAGATCAGAGAGTATACGCTCTATGCAGAGGGTATACGCTCAAGGCAGAAGATATACCCTAAGTGAGTATATGCTATAACTTTTTTGAGAAACAGAGGATATACGGTGTTCCTTAAAAAATTCCAGAAGGTATACGGCGTATACCACCGTATACCCTCCACTACATCCCTGGTACCAATGTGTTAATCAAGAATGTATTTTTCAAAAATTCTCTTTCTAATCACATTATTATCACTGTCACAAAAGTTATTGAGTTTTTAAAGATGAAAATTAATTATTTTATAGCTCCTTTTAAAATGTTATTTGGTATCCACTACGTTACATGAAAAGTGCTTGCAGTAAAGTTTTTTATTTGCAAATCTTATAAGATACTTCTTTTCTTTAATCTAAATTACAATGAAACAAAGTAGTCATTTACTTTCCATAAAATATAACTTCAGTTTTGTTAGACTTTATAATTTATGAGAGAGATTTATGCAACAGTATTGAAATAGGAAATTTCTAAAATGCTAAGAGGAAAAAAAGAAGAGAAAAAAATTATTTAAATTCATCTTTAGAAACAGCGGATTGAGGGTTTAAAAGTGTAATTATTATGGTATTAAGGGCAGTACGAATACAAAAATCATTTTGTTTCTTTCTATTTTTTTTTTTTTTGTTCGGGAGAGTGGGGCTTGTTTCTAACGAAGCATCTTTTTATTATATATTATATTCTTTATTTTAATTTGTATTCATGTACAAATAATGTGTTGTTTTGCAATTTTATTTTTTCTTTGTGTAGGGGATCACGTGACATAGGACGTTCAATGACCTCCCTTTGATTAAGGGAATAGTTGCAACAAAGATTTTTCATTTTACATACAGGCAAAGTCATATTGGACAAGAAAAACACAAATATTCTATTATTAAATGTTACATAAAGAATAAATTTACAAACACAAAAAATAGATGATAGTTGTGATTAAATAATAATAATGATTAAATTGAATATAAAATACTTAATATGATAATATATATATATATATATATATATATATATATATATATATATTAAAGAGGTAACGAAGCAAACATAGATAAATGAAACGAGTAGTTGGAAAATAAAAGTATATAGACTTTTGTCAAAAGTCACTCACTACATAGAGATAAGTAATTTCGTAAACAGTTAAAAATTATTTTCGAAAGTTAAAGCACTCAATGTAACTTAAAATTTGAAATATTTTCCTTCTTCAATTGATTTACAATTTTAACAAATTCTGCGTATTACAAGCATATTGGAATGAATTGCATGTATGTTTATACAATGATTTATGAAAATTCGTTAATATGAAAAAGAAAGTGGCGGTTATAACTTAAATCTTTTATAATATTTAATTATAGTACATCAAAGAAAATCGTTAATATCCCATAACCCATAAATATATTTTATTCAAATTTCATTCCATTAAGCACTACTAATAATTTTATCTATTATAAAAGTACTTTGAATATTGTGAAATCATTAAAATACATGATAAAAATGCGAAATAAAATTATATTAAAAATATCAGATAAATGCCAAAAAGAAAAAAGTAATTAGACAAGTTTTTTTTAATTAAAAAAGCTTTTACATGAGTTTTAAACAAAAAGAAACTAAAATCTGACGTAAATAAATAATAAATAAATAAATAAAAAACATTAGAACCAGCAAGCAGTACTTAAAATTATCACACATACACAAAAAAAAAAAAAAAAATCAAAATATAAGAATCAATTAACATATGAAAGTTTATAAAAAAATATGGTACTTTTCGGTTAGCCGGGCGCCAGTGTTATGTATACATACATATATACATATATATGCACATATATTTACATATATATATGTACATACGCACGCATATATAGATACATACCGGGTAACCGAAAAGTACCAAAAATATACATAATTTCATAAAATCATTGACACTTTTTAGTAATAATTCCTAATATTTAGAATATAGAAGATTTTAAAAGCGTTATTTTTAAAACTAAAAGAAAGGTAATTTGATGCAATAAAAACCTTTATAAGTTAAAGCTTATAAACCTCATTATTTCAGGGTAGAAAAATTCTAAATTCTGACGATTATCTTTAATGTATTTTTAAAAAAAATAACGTTTATTTCTCAAATAACTATATTGAAAGAAATTTATACTTTTATTTTTAGAAGTCTCTGGATGACCCTAGTTCAACTCCAAAATAGTTTTTCTGGTCTGATATTTCCGGATGCTTTATGTTATATATAATATATATTACAATTCTACTTTATCTTAAATGCTTTAAAAATCCTTATAAAAAAATAAAAGTATTTGTTTTATATATTTTTAAAATCGAAATTATTTATTTATTATTGCTTAAAATAAAATAACCGCTTTATGATTTTTATTAATTAGATAACACTAAAAATAATCTTATAATTTATCGAGTATACGCTGCAGTATGTAAGAAAAACAAATATAAAATCATTTCTTCGATCAATAATACATATGAAAAAATAAAATTCCAATTAATTATATCCAGATTAATGCATAGTATTTTTTTTTTTTTTTTACTTCTAAATGACTCTAATTACAGTCTAAAAATGTTTTTCATTTACATTTTTCACGTTGAAATTCCCGTGGTTCTTTTTAAAACTTCTTTTAATTAACTTATAACTTTTAATTGAAAATTACAGATAAAGTCCTTCGTAAACCATTGCAACCAATCTTTAATAATAATCCCTAATATTTACTGTATATTTATTATCCTTATTAATTAGAGTAAAATAATGGTATTTATAATTTAGAGCAAACACTCTTCACTATTTATGATATAAAAAATTAAAATTATAGCGACAATAAATTATATAAACTAAAAAATTTACATTAAATTTCAGTTAATGAAATCCAATTTACGCTTTTTATTTCTCAAACCTCAAAATGGTCTTAAAAATATTAGTTATATCCCTATCGTTTAAATTAATGAGATTTATTAAAAATCTAATTCATTTAAACGCTTCAAAAATGTTCAAAATTTTGTATTTGGTTTAATATTTTAAATTATAAATATTATAATATTTAAATTATAATATTTAAAATACTATAGTATTTAATCATATTTTCTGGAGGTTTTTAAATCCCTGAATTATTAGTAATAAACTCTAGTATTTAAACCGTAGAATAGTCCTATAATATTAACGAGAATAAGATAATATTGTGTAATAATATGCTTTGCAATTTAGAGCACTTAATCCTCATTAAGAAAATGAACAATTATTAAAAATTTTGACTATCAATAACACAGATAAAACATAATATTAAATTACGATTAACTAAATCTAAATGATTTACACTTTTATCTTTCGAAACCCTAGAGTGCATAAGGTCTAAAAATGTCTTTTAATCTATTATTTAAATTTACAAATCATTATTGTCTTTTAAACTAATATCTTTTAAAATTATAAAAAATATTTAAGAATCTAATTTATCTCAAATGTTTTTAAATGTTCAAAAATATTTATTTGGCCCATTAAAATAAATAAATAAAAACTAAATCAAAAACTAAATCTTATATTTAAGCGAAAAAAAAAAATTGCAAAAATTCTTCGAATATCAAGAGTACAAAAAAAAAAAAAAAAAAAAAAAAAAAATCAAAATTAATTTCCCATTAACTACACCCAAATTTACTTCTATGTTTATTTTCCTATATCTCAAAATGATTTTATTCAGTCCATCTATGTAAACCCTAGAATAGTCCTATAATATTAACGAGAATAAGATAATATTCTATAATAATATGCTTTGTAATTTAGAGCACGTGATCCTCACTATGAAAATAAACAATTATTTAAAATTTTGAATATCAATAACACAGATAAAACATGATATTAAATTACGATTAACTAAATCTGAATGATTTACTCTTTTATCTTTTGAAACCCTAGCGTGCATAAGGTCTAAAAATATCTTAAAATACATAAATAAAAACTAAATCATATATTTAAGTGAAAAAAAAAATTGTAAAAATTCTTCGAATATCAATAGCACATAAAAAATCAGCATTAATTTCCCATTAACAAAACCCAAATTTCTTTCTATGTTTATTTTCGTATACCTCAAAATGCTTTTATTCAGTATATCTCTATGTTTTTCGTTCGCTATATCTATTTTTTTAAATTTATAAAACTAATTGAAAATATAATTTTCATAAATGTTGAAAAAAAAAAACAAACATTTTAAATATTTATAAGAGTTGTTTTTTTAACTTTACCATTTGTTAGTAATTATTTAAAATAATATAAAATATATAACGGTACCTTTCTGGAGGTTTTTGCTCGCAGCATATTTTTCATTAGTGAACGGCTTCACTTGCTGAATGCTGATCATGATTAAAGGAAGTGAAAGTTGTTTCCGTAAAATGTGTATCCCGAATGAACCTCACACCTGAGATTGCGAGTCCCTTTAAAAGTTCCGCGTCCCCTTTTTAAAAGCCCCGCCACTTCCGACTACACTTGGCTACATATCGCTTTCAGAGTCGCCAAGCAAAAGGCAACCCGATTCAAGGCTGCTTGTTTTTTTAATGTTTCCGGGAAAACAAAAAGATGTAACTATAGTTATTGAAGGCTATTCATAAAAATGTCTCAGGAGATTATGTTGAAGGTGTGAGAGGAAAAATTAGTGAATTAATGGTCCGTTGTTAATAATAGAGTTTATGGTTATATTTTATCCCTTTTTAAGTCTCTATATGAAAGAGTTCTTTTTTTTCGGCTATTAGAAATAAATTTATAAAGTGGAAAACAATGCCGATGCCAATTTAATAAATACCTTATATTAGAAATGAAAAGCAGACAAATAATATAAAAGGTTAATGCTTTAAAAGAAAAATTCATAGATTTGTGAGAGATAATGAACTGTGGAGAAAATTCTTTAAGTAATATTCTCAAAGTTACATTTTTTCAAGCATGACAAAATATCTTAAATTAATTCGTTTGATTTTTTTTTTCTGATTTCGCTGAAAATCTGTCCGTTTCTGAGATCAAAATGTAATCACAGAATTGATATATTTTATATATTTTAATATCTTTATAAGGAATTTTAAATTCTTTATTAGCAATAAAATATTATTTGAAATCGATATAATATTTAAATATGTATCTTTATAAAAAATTTTAAGTTCTTTATTTGAGGAAACATGGAAGTACATTTTTTTTTTTTTTTTTAATTACTGATTTCACGCCTGAAAATTTTTTCACATGGATAAATCGATGCGGGAAGCCGCTACTACCAAATTTTATAAATAGAAATATAATTAAAAAATTAAGTAAATGCGAGTTATAAGTTTTTTTCTTTTAACCTGTATATTTCAGATGCATCAGGGTAGCCTGATCTTTACCGGATTCGAACTTCGAAACCCGAAAATAATCGATAATTATACCATTACGATTTTAGAAAGTGGAATGCGACTACGTGAAACCTAAGTGCATTCTGATTTAAAATACGATTATCGAAGTATTAATCGACTGTAGTTCAAAGTATGTTCTAATACATTCATGTAGCTTTATAAAAATATGTACAATGCGAAGACAATACAGTAATTGTATTGTACTAATGATTTTTAAATGATATATGAATTGTCTGTAAATGATTATACGGATTTATAATTGTCTGTAAATGTTCACGAATGAAATATACAACTTCAATATCTCGTCAAAATAAATGTAGTTAAAGCAATTTCGTATTTTACTTATTAGGGGCTTTGCATATATAAAGTTATCACTTTAGGGTGGAGGGATGGGGGTTGGGGGTGTCTGGCACTTGATATTGTAAGATATCTCTGGGGAAGGGGGGGGGGTTGTTTTTTGATATCGTTATCATTTTTGATTTAACCAAACTTTTCCTTTTTTAGTAACTTTTCTTTACATCCAAGTAGTCTGTTACCTGTTTTTTTATTATTATTTTTATATGTTTTTATGAAAATACAAAGTCATTATTAAAGCCATTAAATGTTTATAAAATAATTTGATAAGTTCTGCTTTTAACTTCTCCGGGCACGAGCAAGTGCAAGAAGACTATGTTACTGTTGAATGCATTACGTAACAATAAGCTATTATTAAATACTTTTGAATAGTAACCAACTCTTTTAAATGTTGTTTGATATAAATTTATTTCATGTATTAATATTTTATTGTCTTCTTGAATCCGCAAAGTGTGCGATTAATAAATGTAAGATCATATGTGTATAACAGTGGCAAGCATACAAAAAGAAGGAAAAAGGATGTAAAAATAAAATAATTTTTAGACATTGATAACGATATCATCGGGTTGGGGGAGGGAGTGTTCGACGAATGATAACGTATGATATCGTAAGTGGTGTAGGAGGTTCAAAATTAGCAAAATGTTGATAACGTTATATAAGTATAGCCCCTTAGGAGATGGACAAAATGTTAGTTTGTACTCGTAAACGAAAAACGTGCTGAATGTCTCATACAATCAGAAATATCATTAAGTAAGAAGTAGCAGAAATGGCTTACGCCACAGGAAAAGGCATAATTTTTCCAGTAGGATGGGCTCCTCCGCATTGGGCTTCGGATTCGGAAGTACCTTTATCCTTTATTCCTACATTTATGTCTTTAGGTTACACCGGATATTTTGAACCCTGTGTGGATTGAATTGCACTATCGTCTTGCTATCCTGCGACCAACTACAGGAGCACATTATCGATATTTAAAAATTATTAGCCCCGATATGCTATTTCTTTCGTCCAGCAGAAAAGTGTCGTCTCCAAAAAATAACGTTCCGTTGTATAAGCCTGCCGTAAAGCAAAACAGATGTATCATACTGTTAAATACTCCATTGCAATTTTTTAACTTCCTAAGCAACGCACATTTTCAATTTTTATACCGTCGTATTGGGGAAAAAAATATACTTTCAAATGCAATTTGTTTGAAAACTGCATCTCAATTTATTTTTGAGATATTAATTTTTTTGAAGTTTATAAAGAATTTTTTTTTTATTGTTGGCAACGGAAGTACTCCATTTCTACAGAAAGTAAAGGAAAAATAGTTGGAAAATAGTAATTATATCTTTTTGTTGCCATTTTCCCATATCAACTGAAAAAAAAAAATGCAATTAAAATACGTGCTGTGTTGAAAAAAATAAAAATGAATGATTTTTCATAAACTATATTTAATTTAAGTATCTTAATATTACAAACAAATGAAGGCACAAGAATCATTAGATAGCCGAGTGTTTTGTCGGTTTTCTTGAATGACATTTTTTTAAGATTTGTGTATTATTTAGTGATAGTGACGCCATAGGCATACTTTACTGTAGATATTGTTTAAGACTATATCGTAAATGAGGAATTCTTTCTCCGGATGCGAATGACGTCATTTTATATAAAATAAAAGCGCGTGATAACAAAAACTGAAATACGTTTTGTACTATCTATATTTATACACATATATTTCTTTTTTCATCAGGGGGGGGGGGGGGGGGGCACTAAATTTTGAAAAAGCAGAATTCCTGTTTTCTAGTATGTATTTTTTGTTTCAACATTAAAAGTGAGTTCTTATTTCTTGTATTTTTGCTGTAATAGAATATTGAAGTTGTATATTCATTTGCGGACACCCTGTATAGTCTAACCTTTGAAAGTTAGAATATATAATAATTTAGAGTTAGTTAAAAACTTTCAAAAACTTTATGCAGGTTAAAATAAATATTTTCAAAGAGAAAATGGTGTATCTCACCTCAACAAGATATCTCAATTTCATGGAAATTGGATCATGGTTTAGTAGGTCAAGTGTATAAGAGCTTAGAAATAAAGAAATCAGGATCATATTGGGGCAAAATGTACAAAGGATTACTTAAAAAGCAAGTTTCTGAAACATAAATAAACTAGAATTAGTATATCCACTTTAAAGTTATGTTGAAACATACATAAACAATAAACAAATAAAGAACAACCAGTATCAGTACCAAAGTATCAGTTAGTTCAATTTACCATTTTTCTTTTCAACCCTTTTTGAAGGGCCAAAAACAAAATTTTTAAATTAAAATTGTCCTTTTCCTTTTTTTTTATATTGTATTCTTTGACATGAAATATTGCCTCATATTAGGGTGTTTACATTTCACCAATATTAGCAAGAAATAATTAGCCGAAGTAAATTAAATAAAACCAATTTGTGCAAATATTGACATTTC
Organism: Maratus speciosus; assembly: GCA_963932465.1. Classification (NCBI taxonomy): domain Eukaryota; kingdom Metazoa; phylum Arthropoda; class Arachnida; order Araneae; family Salticidae; genus Maratus; species Maratus speciosus. Next base: position 235,794,661 of record OZ010788.1, read on the forward strand.
ATGAGAAATAGTTTCAACGCAAACCTAATATTTATACAATATTTGTTTTATTGGCTAGATATTTTTTGCACATATTCATGAATTTTTGGCCAAATGTCAACACCCCAATATTAGGGCAATATATCATGGCAATGAATGCAATACTGAATCAAAATGGAGATAAGACATGGCCAATATTGGCTAGCTTCTATGATAGTGTAAAAATAAAGTGAAAGCTTATTTAGGAATTTTTTTCCCAATGAGGTTTCAAAATGAAAGTAAAAATGCATCTCAAAATAGGCTACTAATATAAAAGTAAGAAGCTAAACTTGCACGACAAAGAAACTAAAAACTCCTTTTTAAAGATAATAATAAAGTGTCTGACCATGAACAATATCAACCGGAATAATAATTAGGGAATTTTCACAGCGTGAGTTGAAAACAAAACCAAAATACTGAAGAATTGGTTTATATAAAATACTGCAAAACCAAGCTTGCACCATTTGATCGAAATTCTGCCGTGAATGAACCAGTTTTGAACGAGCGTATTTTACGCTAAGGTAAAATTTTGACATTGGGGAAAACACATAAGAATGTGTTCTTTTTTGCTTTTGTTTGATTTACGTTACTGTTTATGTTAGAAAGTAAAAAAAAAAAAAAAAAAAAAAAAAAAAGAAAAGAAAAATCAGAATTGAAAAATAAAAAGTTTTTTAAAGAAATAATAGTAAAGAATGAAAAGAAGAAAGGATATGAAACAGAAAAAAAAATAAAAATAACTGAATGAAATATATAAACAGTATGTTTTCTTGTTGATCATGCATCCCTGTCTGGGGTTATGCATGCGGATACGATTGCTTCATTTGCTCATCTTATTTGTTAAATTTTATTAATTCATATTTCTTGAATTGTTAAATGCATAATTGCCCAAATGTTGTACTTTTTAGCTCGCAAGCTATCAAAGACTGAGAGCTTATGTGCCCGCCGGTTCTGTATGTACGTACGTAACGCGATAACTTTTGATAGAAATATCCGATTTGCTTCAAATTTTTTTTCCAGGTTCATTCTGATAAGGCGCTTCCCTGATTAGTTTTTGGGGTTTATTGATTAAGGTTAAAGGGGAAAAGGGGGGCTAGTCCCTCCCCCTTAATTTACAAGGAGAGGGCCAACCTTGTTAATTACAGATTTTGATTATTTTAATATATGTTGTAGGGTAGAGACCCCTTAGCCTCGGGTTCAACGGATTCTATACAACGTTCCTTAGTTTTTGAAAAACCGGCGGGTCTAATAGTAGTACACAACTTAAATACTTACTTTGTAACAAAAAGGATAGGTTGGTCGCAGCTCAGTTGGTACGGCGTTTGCTGGCTGATCCGCGTTCGGTACCCGAACGCGCTAATTTTGTTTTTCTCATTTTTTTGTTTTATAAGTATACTTGTAATTATAATTTAATAATTTCAATTAAAAATTTTAATATCATACATTAATTATAATGTTAACAAACTTAAATTTATCATTTTTTTTTTTTTTTATTTTTAAACTACTATTTCTCATCCCTTAAAGAGGTTTAAAAAGAAATTGGATCTATTATTGAATGATAAAAATTCCAAAATCGTGACAAAACCTGTTGTGGCGCCATCTAGTTATGATAAAATAAAAGAATATTCAAATAAAATATAGAAGAAGTTCTGCCTTTTTTCCTCGTGAAGGAAGGTTGTTCCAAGGAAATAACGCCATTTTGTGATCATTTGAGGTCATGCCGGAAAAAGCCGTAGCGAATACCTCATAGCTTAAAAATTAAATAAAATATAAATAAAAGCAGAAAGAAGATAAGGGGAAAGCAAAATAATTGAAAGCGCAAGCATACATATTACAAATTTAAAAATCTTTAATATGCAAAAAATCGGTAGTAATTTAATTCTGGTGCTAATTTTTAATATAATCATGCTTGTTACTTTAAAAAGAGAATAATAGTTGTTAAAGCAATGCGTAAATGATGTTTCTTTAAAATCACGAATTGCCACAATTGCTCAATATCATTGCATCGATAAAGAATTTATGAAATGCATTGTAAAAGGATTTTCGGAAAATTAACAGTTTTATGTTGTTTTATACAACTATTTACTTAAAAGTAAAAAATTAAATAGGTTAAAATTATAATCGATATACAATATTATAAATTTTAATTGACAATGAGATTATTAAGTTATACTTACAAGTATATTTATAAAACAAAAAATGAGAAAAACAAACGTAGCGCATTCAAGTATCGAACCCGGGCCCACGGAACGGCCGGCAAACGCCATACCAACTGAGCTACGACCAACCTATCCTTCTTGTTACAAAGTAAGCATGTAAGTTGTGTACTACTATTAGACCCCCCGGTTTCTCAAAAAATAAGGAACGTTGAATAAAATCCGTTGAACCCGAGACTAAGGAGTCTCTACTCTACAACATATATTAAAATAATCAAAATCTGTGATTAACAAGGTTGGCCCTCTCCTGGTTAGATAAATGGGTTTTTCATGCAGAAATATTCAATTTGTTCCAAATTTGGTAAAGCGGTTTATTATGTTAAGGAGCTTACCTGATTAGATTTGGAGGTTCATTAGTTAAGTATAAAGGGAGGAAAGGGGGCTAGACCACCCCCTTAATTTAGATTAATGGGGTTTTCATGCAGAGTTATTCGATTTGCTCCAAATTTGGTATACCGGTTTATTATGTTAAGGAGCTCCCCTAATTAGATTTGGAAGACCATTAGTTAAGTATAAAGGCAAGAAAGGGATTGGAGGCTAGACCCCCCCCCCCCCTCCTCTTTAATTTAGATGAATGGGTTTTTCATGCAGAGTTATTCGATTTGCTCCAAATTTTGTGTACTGGTTTATTATGTTAAGGAGCTGCCTTGATTAGATTTGGAGGCTAATTGGTTAAGTATAAAGGGGGACGGGGGCTAGTCCACCCTCTAATTTAGATAAATGGGTTTTTCATGCAGAATTATTCGATTTGCTTCAAATTTGATATACCAATTTATTCCGATATGGTTTTCTTCATTTGATTTGAAGGTTCATTGGTTAAATATAAAAGGGGGAAAGGGGTCAAGTGTCCCTTGCCCTTAATTGAGTTAAATGGGTTTTCATGCAGAATTATCTAATTTAGTTTTTTTTTTCTAGGTTCATTTTGATAAGGAGCTTTTCTGATTAGATTTGAAGGTTCATGGGTTTAGCATAAAAGGAGAAATGGGGGAGCTAATACCCCTTAATTTAGCGAAATGGTTTTTTCATGAAGAATTATCTGATTTGCTTCAAATTTGGTATGCCAGTTTATTATGTTAAAGAGCTTCCTGATTAGATTTGGAGGTTCTTTGGTTAAGTATAAAGGGGGGAAACGGGGGCTAATCCCTTCATTTATTTTTTGAGGGGCAATATTTTTTGAAATAAGAGTATAATGTACAATTAGTGTGAATAGCCCGTGAGCTCAATGCCATCAGTTTAACTGGGCAATTTTCTTTTTTATTTAGCTTATTGTAGCTCGTGCAAGGCTGAATTTTATTTATTTATTTATTTATTTTTTGGAATGTATTATGATTTGGGCGTTACGATTCTGCCATGGTTCCATAAATATTTCATTTTTTTTTCTTTTCTGGATATATTTTGGCTATTATTCATAGCAGGCATGAGTCTCTTTTTTATTTTTTTAATTTTTATAGTTAAATACTTAAATGCTATCTTAATACTATGACTTTTAACTTTTCAATGGTTAGTAATTTCTATGTAGACTAACCACTCCTGGCGACCAGTTTAGTCTTCCTTAAATGTATGCCAAGCATTGTATCATTTTACTTTTATTTAGAATTTAATTTACTTGTTTAATCATTCGCCAAATCGCCAAATCGGAAGATTCTGATACAGAAACCAAGAACTCCGTATTTTTATGTTAGTCGGAAGCAAGTGATAGTTCGTCAAGCATTTTGCTACGATATTTTGTTGTTGATAAATCGTCAAATAAGTTTCCGTCGCATTTTTTCGTATTTCATTAGTTTCATTTAAAATATAATCTTTTCACTTATTTTCTTTCAAATACGTAACTTTAATTTAAAACTGAAACATTTAAAATTCATGACTTTCACTTATTTCTTAAAAAAAAAAAAAAAAAAAAAAAAGAATTACTAATACCATAAACCATTAATTTCAACATCAAAGCATTGTTTTAATTTACCACGCGAAAAATAAAAAATGCTACTGGCGAATTGAAAAATGCTATTGGCGAGATTTGCACTCGGATAACATAAAAGTACCAGGAACTCTTTGTGATCATGACAACTTTTATGTAGTTTTATTAGAAAAAAATATTTTGATACAAAATCGCCACCTTGGATATAAAACAAACGAAGCGATCAGCCCGTAAATGTTTATGACAGTCACATGACTTGGGCTATTATGATATAGATGCTTGTACTTGTCTGGCTTCTTTCTCCGAGTTTTTGTACTGTCTTCGTCAGTTTTTTACAAAAATTAAGAAAAATTAGTGACAGATTAGAAAAAAAATGATATTAGGATAAAAAAAAAAAATCTACATTTGCTCTGAAATTTTCAAATAGATATATAGATTAGTTTTCTTAATTTCAGCCAAGTGGTGAAAATTGTCATAATTTTTACTGTCACAAATCACTCATTGCCACCAGCAAAAGATAAATAACTGCTTTCCACCGACATGTACAATATCATTATATATATATAGATATTCCGCTACATTAGATCAAGCACATTACAAATATATAACACATGAATCTAAAGCATGACTAAAGGATGCTTCTGCGATTGTAAAATCTTTTAAAATCTTTAGAATTCGAATTTATAAATTATGATTTTAGTCTTTTTTTCTTCTCTCTTTCTCTTTCTTTGTTTCTTCCCTTCCCACCCCCCCCCTTTTTTTAATATATACGTTGAAATTTAATTCCTACAATTGTTTTCAACAGAATTTCACTATTGGAGTTTGAAAATTGATGAAAATGCGTGCATTTAAATTTTCTTCCAAAATAATCAAATAAATAAATAAACAATGACAAATACTATTTTAAGAATACTTTTCAGGAAAAGGATATTTTTAACATGATTCAATAGCCAATAATATTTTCTTAATAAAAGTCCAAAAAATTTATTTTAATATAGGCAAAAATGAAAAACATTTAAAACTAGTAATAAATAAATAAAAGTAACTGGTTTCTTAATGTATTAATTGATTAAAATTTACACAAAGTTGGACATTCTAAAACATGCAATAAGTTTATTGAAAAAGAAAATCTACAACCGCTGTGCTGAAAAAATGCATCAGAATGTTCAGAACATGATAATCGCAGACCGATTAGTGAAAATATTTACATTTTTCTAAATTTTATGGACTTCTTCACTCTTCTAGATCTCTATTTATGCTTGAAAATAATTTCAAAGTAAGGTCTTACGGCTCATTCAGACAAGAGGGCTGATTTAATTAGCAAACTAACCTCTACCTATGATCTTTGAATGGATACCGGAGCTCTACGATTAATCCTATAAACTTTTAACCCATCTTTTTTTTTATCAAGTAGTTAACGAAATAAAAGGTTGTAACAGGAATTAAAAAAAAATTATTTTGACCTTTTTCTGTTACACAAAAATTAAAATCTATTTAAGATCATACAAATTATTTCGTAAAACAAAAATTCCATTTAAAATTACTTAAAGGTGTTATTGAAATACATACAATTACAACTAAAATATTAAAACCAAATACTTTCAAGCATCTAACGTGCTCATCACATGGGTTAAAATCGTTAAAAGCAAGAGGTCGAGTTCATTCATTTATACTGATGGGCTGTTCCAAAAACTGAAAATGGGGTAAGGTTAAGTTGTTTTGACTGTGCTAAAATTCAAATTGAGTGGGGAGCGAGTTCATGTTATTCCTAGTAAATTATACCAAATCTTAGGAAAATGATGTATGGCAATGTATCATTACACGTATAAGTAGTTCGACATAGAATTTCACTTGATTCTATGATTAATAAATTTTGATAACCTGATAACTTCTTTATGATCTTAGTTCTCTTAAAATCGACCATAATCTCCTGTTCTTGATGCAACCTATAGAAATTCCCTTTCGACATTGGTTTAGTTTAATATCTGCAATTCGTTCTGCCAAACGCTTTTTGAACTTTCGTGATGTCATACGGACACAATCCATTTTCTTCTTGTTATCTATTATTATAGCAGTGGTTAAATATACACCTGCGGGATCTTTCATATCAAGACTACTATGAAGTCTTGTCTTTAATTTAATAGGGGGTGGGGAAGCGATTCAATTTATGTTGTATTTCTATTATTATTATTATTATTTGAACAGCCCATCAAATATAAATGAATGAACTCTCCATTGAAATATAGCCTCATAATACAGCGAAACAGCACCGAAAACTGGCGATATGAAACTATTAAAATAATAAAGCTTTGTAAGAATCACCATAAAATAAAACAAAATATAGGACGCGTTTCGAGCAAAAAATATTAACAGCTCGTCATCAGCTAGAGTAAACACATGTCCGAAAGGGGACAAGGTCAAACATGAGCTTAAAGATAGAGAAAAGAGCTTGCAAAGAATGCGACAGATGACGCTAGCTGAAAGGGTCACATGTCGTCTTCTGCATGTGACCCTTTCAGCTAGCGCCATCTATCGCATTCTTTGCAAGCTCTATTCTCTACCTTTCAGTTCATTTTTGACCTTGTGTCCTTACAGACACGTGTTTACTCTAGCTGATGACGAGCTGTTAATATTTTTAGCTCGAAACGCGTCTTATGTTTTGTTTTATTTTATGGTGATTTTTTACAAAGTTATATTATTTTAATAGCCTCATAATGTTATTCGGATTTTCAAAGTTCCATTATTTTCGAACGGATTACCGAATCTTCTTGATTAACGAACCAATCCATCGAATATATTTGCAAGATCAATACAGTTTCACAATTTGATTTGAATTGGTGCAGCATTTTAGACGTTATCGTGATGAAAAATTTTGCTTTCTATATAGATATGTAAACGAAGTAATTATAGTAAGTTGATTTCTAAAGAAATCTGAGAAGCTTTCAAAATTTTCAAAGAAATTAAAAAAGTCTTCCTCCCGCCACTGGCCGGGAGGAAGAGGTAGCTTTCATATTCCTTATTTTTTAAAAGCAAGCTTATATTATTATTCAAACATACAAAGCTCAATTTAGTGGAAACCGATTATAGGATATTCAATACTAATTTTTATCAATACTAAATCATTATGAATGAGAATTTCTTGAAATTAGTCAGCTTTATCCAAGCTGCTTTTATTTAAAGTAACTTATATTTGGTTGCCAAATTCGGCGATATCTTGAAGTTCCTGCCATTTTAAGACAAAATGGTGGATGAGGCTAACGAGTGTACTTGGTCGAGACCTTAGTAATTACTGTGTACATGCTCACTCACATCGGAAGTGCTGTCGCAGGCAAATAATCAGATTTTTCAAAATGTCACCCACATTAGAAATTGAAATTGCTATATCTGAGCCATTTTTACTTTCTTCTATCTTCAATAGAAGAAAGTATTGTAATCGAAATTTTTTTCGACTTCCGGTTTTTGACGAATTTGCATGTTTTAGGGGTCAGAGATTCAAAAAAACATGTTTATAGAAAATGTCTGTCTGTCTGTGTGTCCGTCTGTCGGTCTGTCCGTCTGTCTGTCGCCATTGTACCATCAAAAATTGTATGAAGTTATGTACAGAATTAAACCAAAATTTTACTTTAAGTTTTTGGCTACGGCAAGCAGGTCCTCCCGGAATTTGGAAAAAATTCGCCGGTATGAGGCGCTGATATAACAATTTTTGTGCGATTTTGAATATTGTACCATCCAAAAGTGTATGCAGTTATGCATAGAATTAAACCAATTTTTTAGTTTAAGTTTTTGGATATGACAAGCAGGTCCTCCCTGAATTTGGAAAAAAATCGCCGGTAGGGGGCGCTGTAAATGCGTTTTTTGTGCGATTTTGAATATTGTACCGTCCAAAAGTGTATGAAGTTATGCATAGAATTGAACCAAATTTTTATTTTAAGTTTTTGGCTATGGCAAGCAGGTCCTCCTTGAAATTGGAAAAAATTCGCCGGTAGGGGGCGCTGTAATAGCGATTTTTGTGCGATTTTGAATATTGTACCGTCCAAAAGTGTATGAAGTTATGCATAGAATTAAACCAAATTTTTATTTTAAGTTTTTGGATATGACAAGCAGGTCCTCCCCGAATTTGGAAAAAAATCACCGGTAGGGGGCGCTGTAAATGCGTTTTTTGTGCGATTTTGAATATTGTACCGTCCAAAAGTGTATGAAGTTATGCATAGAATTGAACCAAATTTTTATTTTAAGTTTTTGGCTATGGCAAGCAGGTCCTCCCAGAATTTGGAAAAAATTTGCCGGTAGGGGGCGCTGTAATAGCGATTTTTGTGCGATTTTGAATATTGTACGTACCGTCCAAAAGTGTATGCAGTTATGCATAGAATTAAACTAAATTTTTATTTTAAGTTTTTGGATATGGCAAGCAGGTCCTCCATGAATTTGCAAAAAATTCGCCGTTAGGGGGCGCTGTAATAGCGATTATTGTGCGATTTTGAATATTGTACCGTCCAAAAGTGTATGAAGTTATGCATAGAATTGAACCAAAAAAAATTTTAAGTTCTTGGCTATGGCAAGGAGGTCCTCCCTTAATTTGTAAAAAAATCGCTCGTAGAGGGCGCTGTAATAGCGATTTTTGTACAATTTTTGTGCCATTTTGAATATTATACCGCCGAAAAGTGTATGAAGTTATGCATAGAATTGAACCAAATTTTATGTGTTTATTTTTGGTCATGTCACGAAGGTCCTCCCTGAATTTGGAAAAATTCTGCCGGAAGGGGGCACTATAATTGCGATGTCTGTACCATTTTCATTATTGTACCATCGAAAAGTGTATGAAGTTATCCATATAATTGAACCAAATTTTTTGTGCATTTTTCTGGCTATGGCAAACAAGTTCTCCATGAACTTGAAAAAATTCCGAAAGAAGGGGGCGCTATAATTCCGATCTCTGTGCCATTTTCATTATTGTACCATCGAACAGCGTATAAAATTATGCATACAATTGAACCAAAATGTTTGTGCTTGTTTTTGGCTTTGGCCAACAGGTTCTCCTTGAATTTGGAAATATTGCGCGGTAAAGGGGCTCCGTGCTAGCGATTTTTGTATACTTTTCTTGATTTTTCGTAGTTCTATTGTGCATCGGCGGCTCATGCATCGGCGGGAACTCGCTTCCTGCTATGCCGGCTATTCGCAAACAGCTGATAACGACAGAATAAGGAAAAATTAATAATTTTAACAAATATCATGATATAGATTAACTCGTTTTTAGTCCGTTTAATTGACTTGAGCAGAAATTTAAGATGAAAATCAAATTTGGTATAGTATTGAACTAATAATATTGAAGTATTAACATGTGTAACTAGGTTTTGAAATATTAAGATGTATAAGATAGAAGAAAGTTTTGGGATTGGCACATCCAACTAGTTTAAGATAAAGACAAAACAAAAAATGCTCCGGAATCCTTATATCAAGGTCAAATACTTAAGAAAGACACCTTTTTCAACTTCTAATTTTTTTGCACCTCAATTTAAATATAATTTTTTATTTAATTTATTGGCCTCCATTTTGAAACAAGATAGCTGATGAAGCTGGCCAGCGAACTTGGTCGAGACATTACGATATACTATCTACAAGCCTTCTTACATCGAAATAGGTTAGTAAATACGCGTGTTATGACGTGAGAAATATAAGATCGTTTCAAAATGTCAACCATGCTAGAAATTCAAAGTGCTATAATTCAACCATTTTTAAAGATATATATGAAAGAAAAACTGCTCCTTAATCTTTGTATCAAGGTCAAACACGTAAAAAAAATCTTTTTTATTTTTAAATTTTTTGATAACTCATTTTAAATATAAAATTTAATTATTTTTTTAAATGGCAGCCCTTTTGAAACAAGATGGCGAATGAAGCTGGCCAACGAACTCGGTCGAGACATTGGTATGTACTATGTACACACCAAGTTACATCCAAATCTGTTCATAAATACCCCTGTTATTGCGTGACAAAAATCAGGTCGTTTCAAAATGTCAGCCACAATAGAAATTCAAAATGCTATAATTCAACCATTTTTTTAGATATAGATGAAACAAAAATTGTTCCGGAATCTTTGTATTAAGGTCAAATACATACAAAAAATCTTTTTCATTTTCCAATTTTTTGGTACCTCATTTTAAATTTTAAATTAATTTTTTTTTTTTAAATAGCCGTCATTTTGCAACAAGATGGGGGATGAAGCTGGCGAACGAACTCGGTCGAGACATTGGTACGTATTATGTATACACCAAGGTACATCTAAATTGGTTCATAAATACGCTTGTTATCATGTGACAAAAATCAGGTCGTTTCAAAATGTCAGCCACGGTAGAAATTCAAAGTACCATAACTCAGCCATTTTTTAAGATATAGATGAAACAAAAACTGCTCCGGAATCTTTGTATAAAGATCAAACACATAAGAAAAAAACATTTTTAAATTTTCAATTTTTTGGTACTACATTTCAAATTTTAAATTAAAAAAAAATTAAATATCCGCCATTTTGAAACAAGATGACGGATGAAGCTGGCCAACGAACTTGGTCGAGGCATTGGTATGCATTATGCATACACTAAGTTACATCCAAATCGGTTCCAAATCAGTGTGCGACCTGCCTAAAATGTGTCACTCTAAATGAGGTGAGTGGAGGGGGATTTTGAGATCACTTTATGACATTTTATGAATTTTTATGTTTTTTATTACAGAAATAATTTCAGGCGTTTTAAAAAATATCAGGAGTTTTAAAAATTATTATTATTATTTAATTTTAGTCATGTATGTTAATATTTTTAAACTTTTCCCTGTGAACAAGAATTAAAAGACAGAAAGCAACAATTTGAAGTTTATATACAACAAAAAGACAATAGAATTCAAGAACTAACTCGGGAGATAGATTCTCTGAAATCATACAATGAATTGTCCAACAAGGATGAAGCAGGAATTTTGAACTTAAAAGAGGAAGACATTTCTAATCTCCACCTAACGATAGAAGAAAAGAATCAACTAATTAAAGAGTTAAAAGAAAAATTATATACCCAGTCCCAAAAAAGATCACAAGGAGGACTCCCTTCAATAAGAGAAATGGTGATAGATGAATCTATACTTCAAGATATCAACCAAAAATTACATTCAATTGAAGGAAATACAGAATTCTTAAAAAATTCGTTTCAAAGCCCATTAGAAAAAATCCCAACGGTCAGCCAACAACATTCACTATCATCAAAACATCTGTATTCAGAGAAAATCAGTGCGGTTTATAAAAATCCAAAAACCACCTCTGAATCCGCCATACTTTTAAAGAAGACACAGGCAACAAAAACTTCACTCCACACAATTAGAAATCTTCTTAATACGGAGACAAAGAACATTCCGGACTTCCCTAAAATCTACTGTGAAACAGCTCGTGATCGAAACACCTTAATTATAAGATCCAACAGTGAAGAAAATACTGAAAAAACCCTCCGAATAATAGAAGGAATTGAAAGACTTAAAGATATCACTGAATTAACGTACAAAACTATAAATTTTAAGAAGATAATTGTTCTTGGAATCCCTTTATTTACTCAACCAGAAGAAGTCACAGAGAAAATCTTGAAAGATTATGATCGAGAAATCCCAATGGCGATACATAAAAAAAATTACCGAGAAAAATCACAAATTTACTATTTGGTCTTGGATTTAGATATCAATTACGTCCGTCATCTGACGAAGCAAGGCCGTATCCTGATTGGATTTAATTCCTGTAAAGTTGCGGATTATCGCCCAATAATCCGCTGCTCGCAATGTCAACGATATGGCCATACAGGTAACAACTGTAGATTTGAAGCTGCCTGTGCTATTTGTGCGTATAATCACACAACAAGACCTTGCCCAAATAAAGAAGATCCTAAGAAAATATGCTGCATCAATTGTCTGAACACAAAACATGATTTCCCACACAGAGCGGATTCAAATGAATGCCCATTATTTAAACTTCGATTTCAATCGAGGAAAACCTTCATAAATGTATCTGCTCCACATTTAACCAACTAAACAATACATCTTCTATCTCCAATTCTAACCCTGAAATAGTTTTTCTAAACTCATCACAATCTCTATTAATTACAGATATAAAGTTTGTCCAAATAAACTTAAATAACTGCAAAACAGCCAATGAAGAAATTAATAAAGCCAAAATAGATATAGCTCTCGTCCAGGACTATTACAAAACCAAAGGTAACTTCACTGGACTCCCAATAGGCTGGTCTATATATCAATCCAAAAAACGAACAGCTGCCATAATAATATGCAATGCAACATTTTATCATCTTCAATCTCATCAACTAGATAATAGCGTTTTCATCAATCTAACAATAAATACGAGTACAATAGCACTTAAGAAAGAACAAGAGAATATCACATATATCAAGATCGGTTCACAGTACTCCAGACCATCAGGAGACCTTTCTAAAGACCTTCAAGATTGGACTGATGTAATCACAGACAGTTACAAACTTCTCCTTGGAGGGGATTTCAATGCTCATCGCCGAGACTGGGGATACTCCAGAAACAATGCATGGGGTGACCTGCTGCTAGACTATCTAACATTGAACGAACTCTCCATAATTAACGACCCAAATACAAATTATACCTACAAGCTAGACAAAAGAAAAGGAACCCCCGACCTCACGCTTTGTGGTTTACATACAAGAGAACTCATAAACTTCTGGAAGACAGATGAATCTCATGACTCTCTCAGCGATCATATTTATATTATCTTCCAACTTCACGTTTCTCCTCAAATGAAGCAAAATTATAGATATAAAACTAAATATACTAAATTCATAAAATTTAACAATATCTTTAATAATTACTCGACTAATCTACAATCAGCATTAAAGAATATTGAATCCCCTACAAACTTAGACAAATGGACGGATGATCTGCAGCAGGTCATCAATTTCACAATGGAAGCATCATTAAAAAAGAAAAAATTAAACTATGATATAAAACTGCATTGGTATAATGACAAATTAAGAATTCAAAGGAATAAATTGAACGCAAAATATAAAAGATACACCCGAAATCCAGACAACCAGCAATTCAGAAGTGATTACAAAAAGGAGCGAGCAAATTATAAGTTGGCAATTAAAGAGGCAAAATCCACTGCATGAAGAAATTTCTGTACCACTACACAATCGACATATGGTACAGCTTTTAAACTGATAAAACAAAAATATCTTAAAAATACAGACTTCATCTCAACAATCCTAGAAACCTCAAATACTACAGACACATTTCACAATATTGAAGAACAATTAATGTCTCACCATTTTCAACTGAATCGACCAATTCAACAAGATAATATCCACGAATTTATTAACGAGCAATCTCCAACCAATAATTTTTCAGCAGAAGATAGAATCTCATTTAGAGAATTATAATTCTGTATCCATCAACAAAACAACGGCAAAGCCCCCGGATACGATAATATTGATGCTCGCCTGATCAAAAATCTACTTAAGACATTCCCATCCTTAATTATTGATCTATACAATAAATGTTTCGAATTACAACATTTTCCGACTCCATGGAAAAAAGGCCTAGTAATTTTCTTTAGAAAAAAGAACAAGGATCCTCAACAACTGAAAGCCTATCGCCCCATCACTTTACTGCCTATTTTGGGGAAAGTTCTGGAGAGACTCGTAAAGTTGAGAACAATGACTTATTTGGCATCGCGAAATTTTTTCTATCCAGCCCAATTCGGTTTTCGCGAAAAGAGAAGCACAACAGATGCACTAGACAATATTATTAAAAAAGTTGACGAATTAGTACAACGTAAAAAATATTGTTCTTTGATATCTTTTGATATCGAATCAGCCTTCGATACCATCAACTGGTTTACTATATCCCAAATCATAGATAACTCACCACTTCCTCGATATCTTAAAAACTTGCTAAAAAATTATATCTCTCAAAGATTCACAGGCCTACTCCACGGAACAATCTTAACGTGGTTTCGAACTTACAGAGGTTGTCCGCAAGGATCATGTCTCGGACACCTGCTGTGGCTTTTGATTGCTGATTTCTTAATAAAACTTCTCCAGTTGCTGGCTGACGACTTTACGGTTTATGCAGATGACTCAAGACACAACTTGAAGCAGATGCCAACAACAAAATTAAACAATTTTCAGATATTTGTGAACAACTTGGCCTAACAATCTCCCAAGCGAAGACCACAGCAATAATGTTTGGCCGCTTTTTACTAGAAAATCGCCACCCAATTTTCAAACTGCGGGGGCAAACCATATCAATAAAAAAGAATCTAACTTATTTAGGCCTTGTATTAGACTCAAAGCTCAATTTTAAAGATCATATTATCCATCTACGAACAAAAATACAACAATTTTGCACTGGTTTCGGCAAACCATATTGAAAACTTGGTATAATACGGTTACCCTTCGTCAACTTCTATATGCAGCAGTAATTTGGTTCCCTCGTCTAAACTGCCATGGTATCCGGAAGGTAAAATCGATACAAAGAATGGCACTGCTCGGCATTATCAAAGTTCGCAGTATCTCAACTGAGGCTTGTGTGTCCTAACGGGTTGCTTACCAATTCAAATAATTTTGGCAAAAGAACTCTCTTACTATAATACTTTAAAAGGACGCAGAAATTACATCATCCAAGATACCTCATTAACCATAGATAATTTAATGACCAAGCTTCCTTCCTGCAGTTTCCCAGAATATTACAAATTAAACAACTTGCAAATTTTAGAAGATACCTGTTCGGACAATAACCAACTAAATCAAGATTTAACAATTTACACAGACGGCTCCGTCACAGACTCAGGCATTGCTGCAGCCTTCACGGTTGAAAAAGACAGCTCTTTTATCTTTGAAAACTCTTTTCGACTACATAATTTAAACTCGATCTACCAAGCAGAACTATACGCTATATGCCAAGCAATAGACTGGTTTCTAACATCATCTTACTCTTCACTACTTCTATTAACGGACAGCCACTCAGCAAAAGATACCCTTAATCTAGCCTTCCCCCGTAATCAACTTATTCATCAGATATATGCTAAATTACTAGATTATCCACATAAAACAGTCTACATCAAATGGATCAAAGCACACGCCGGAACCAGAGGTAATGAAAGAGTCGACACCTTAGCAAAATCAACAAAAACATCCACCACGTCACCAATCATCCGTTTAGTTTTTCCAGTCTCTGTGATCAAAAAAGCACTCAAGGATAAAATGTTGTCAGACTGGCAACATTATTGGACTTCATCTGAAAAAGGCCGATTTACTTATAAAATCTTGAATAAAGTGGATTCTGATTTTATCTGCAAAAGTCATATTATTCCATATTATGTTAGTGGACACGGCAGTTTTCCCGCCTTTATTAATAAAATAGGGAAACGAGACTCTCCATCCTGCCCATGTGGCAAGGGGATAGGAGACCCGATCCATTACCTTTTCTCAAAATGTTCATTAATGACACATACCTTTGACTTTAAAAGAAACAAAACTGTACGTTTCAACCTTAAAAGGACCCTATTTGATCCAACAAATTATGCCAATTTAAGAGCCAACTATAATATTTTAAACAAACATTTTTCATTTATAAAAAAGACTTTTAACGCTCATCTGTACGATGAACTTTTTACTTCAAGTCACTTAATTTAAATATTTTACTTTATTTCATTACATTTTGTCATATTGTTTAATAATCATTTTGATTGTTTTGTCACTTTAATCAAGCTCTGTCATATTATCCTACTATTTATTGTTTACCTTAAATAATTCTCCTATCTTAAATTTTAAGTGTAAATACTCACTTTTTGAATGTTAAATTACTAAATAATGAGATGTAATTAAGTACCTATATTAACTTTATTTTATAACATAATTTTAACTATTCATCATCAACTATAACTGTAAAATTTCTCGGGTTTGCTCAATAGTGCAACTCATTGTGAATTACCTGTAATAATCATGTAATTTTCATTAAGCAGGGTCTTCCAGCCTGCTGGAGCTTCCGGGCTTGTTCGCAAGTACTGCAGTCTCCGCGGGGTAGTAGATATGTGTTTTCCCCTCGTGGACTAATCAGCTCCTATACCGAAAGGTTGGCTGTCCACGAGTGGGTGATTAGTGATTAGTGATTAGTGAAAATAATAATAAGTAACAGTGTTTTCGTAATGTAGTTATATTGAGAATGTCCTAACTATTTTAGGGCGAAACTTTTATTCAAGAATTAGGACCATCATTCTAAAGAACTAGAAAATGTTTTGAGATCACTTTGTGAATTTATATTTCTTATTTATTAAAAAAATAATTTCAGGCATTTTTAGAAAAGGAATTTTTAGGTATTAAAAAATATTCAGCCACTTCAATTATTTCAGTATTTATGAACTTTACCCTCTTTAGATAATAATAATAAAAACAAACGAAAATAAGGCACCCGAATATTCGTTTTTCAACCTGGATAACGAATATATTTCAACCTGGATAACGAAAAAAGCCAAAAAAGCTAGAATTCTATAATTTTTTATAGATTTCTTTAAAAAAAAAATAAAAGTAATATTCTTTTATTTAATGAAGATTTAATAAGATTAATATTACTATTTAAAAAAAGATAGAAATAAAACAATCTGAATAATACTAATAATAACAACAACAACAATAATAATAATAATAATAAATGACCATCTGATCACACTCTGCAACACCCATATCATTAAAAACATACTTTTTCATCCCTAATTCTCATTTTATTAATAATTTCTGACTTCTTAGCACAGGCTGGTACTTCATAAATGTTTGTTATGTACTGTATTGTACGATGTAAAAACATAAAAAAAATGAAATTCCAAGAATCAAAATATTGCACACGTTAATAAGATAAATTTTATAATGTCTAAATTAATTGCAGGAAACATCAGTGTGAATACAGTATATACAAATTTAAAACTCCACACTAGTCACTCGGAAAAAGTCGAACGCTAATGGTAAGTCTCTGGAGCGTTATTTTCAAATTTATCGCTCAAATTTTAATATTTTTGAATGATTTATTTGTACAGGATAGCTGAGAATAATCTACAATCGGGATAGTTTTTCCTTTTTCGATTTTGGTTATAGATTTTTTTTTATAATACGATAGTTTCAATTTCGGAACCGGTTCCGAAATAAATAGTAATTTTTTAAAAAGAATCTGAAACCTCTTAAGGAAAAAAAAAGTGACGTAAATTGTAAGTCTAATTTTTAAAATAATGATTTACACTTATCTTATATTATAATACGAGCAAAAATTGTGTGTGTGTGTATGTAAATTTTATCTCAAAAACGGCTCTAACGATTTTGAACAAATTTTGTATTTTACCATTTTCGGGCACGAGAAGACCATTGGGCTAGGCCATGTGTTCGAGAAAATTAGATTAGTGGATCATTTTGAGTCATAATGGGTCAGGGTCGAGCTAATTATATGTCAAAAACGGCTCAATCAATTTTGACTAAATTTTATATCCAACCGTTTTTGGGCACGAAAAAAACTATTGGTCTAGGTCATATGTTCGAGAAATTTCAATTAGTGGGTCATTTTTGGGTCAAGCTAATTTTATATAATAAACGGCTGTAACGATTTTGTCTAAATTTTGTAATCTATTGTTTTGGATTACGAGATAAGCAACGGTCGAAGTCACATATTAGAGAAAATTCGATTAGTTGGTCAAGCTAAGTTTATCTAGAAAAAGGCTCTAACAATTTTGACAAAATTTTGCTTCCTATCGTTTTCGGGCACGAGAATACCATTGGACTAGGCCGCATGTTCAAGAAAAGTGGGTCATTTTGGGTCACAATGGGTCAGGTGCAAGCTAACTGAATCTAAAAAAAGGCTCAAAACATTTAGACAAAATTTCGTAATATACCGCTTCTGGGCATGAGCTGACCATTGGGCTAAGTCACATGTTCGAGAAAATTCGATTTGTGGGTCATTTTTTGGGTCACTGTGGGTCAAGCTAATTATATCTAAAAAACGGCTCAAACGATTTTGACAAAATTTTGTAATATAACATTTCTGAGCATGAGAAGACCATTGGGCTAAGTCGCATGTTCGGGAAAATTCAGTTAGTGTGTCATTTTTGAGTCGCTGTGAGTCAAGGTAATTGTATCTTAAAAAACAGCTCAAAACTTTTTGACGAAATTTTGTATTATATCGTTTCTGAGCATGAGAAGATCATTGGACTAAGTCACATGTTCGAGAAAATTCGATTAGTGGGTCATTTTGGGTCACTGTGGGTCAAGCTAATTGTATCTAAAAACGGTTCAAACGATTTTAACAAATTTTTTTATTACATCGTTTCCCAGCACCAGAAGACCATTGGGATAGGTCACATGTTCGATGAATTTAGATTAGTGGGTCCCTTTTGGGTTACCGTGGGTCAAGCTAATTTTATCTATAAAACGACTTTAACGATTTTGACTAAATTTTGTATTCTGTCGTTTTCGGGTTTGAGAAGAGCATTTGTTATGTCGCATGTTCGAAAAAATACGTTAAGTGGGTCGTTTTAGGTCACTATGTCTCAGGATCATGCCAATTGTATCTAAAGAACAAGAATGATACAGTGAAAATAAAGTATCGAATTGAACACAAGGTTAATTTTGGCCGAGCTTAGCTCGATCATCCCTGCTTATTTTACTGTTAATTGATAAATTATTAAACATATGTGAACAGTTAGAACTGGAATAAAAGAATCACAACTTTCAGATTTTAGTTTTTGAAAGAGTCTTTGATGAATGACCAGTGTTGCCATATCCAGTGTCACAAAAGACGGGAAAGATAGAGAAAAAAAGCGAGACAGTAGCTTCTAAACCGTAACATAAAATACGTTAAACTCTGTAAATACAGAAACCGTCTATAATGGAACCCTGTCTTAATCGTGAAAATTTCATTGTCCTTACTCTAAGAAATCTATATAATTATACAAGACGAAAGCCTGTTTAAAACTGAATTTTCCCCTTTTCTCTTGTAATGCTGTCTTAGAAGTTTTTATTATACTAAATAAATATTATTTTATACTAATTATATTATACTAAATAAATCTTATATAGTAAAATCTGAGACAGCAGAATCGGCAAATAGTGAAACAAAATTTTTGTTTACCAGTCCTATATTCCTATCGTAAAGATAGGGAATTTTAACATTTAAAACAAATTGCCGTTATAAGCAGGTTCCGTTCACACAGGTTTTACTGAATAAAGTACAATAAAACTTACGAAAATGAAATTGCTAGGTAGACAGCTTGTAACACAATAATAAGACATTTGTAACACAATAATTAATAGACAGATTTGTAAGATATTCCCTTGGAAGGGACTAAAAAGAAATTCCATTATAGACAGATTCTGTCGTCACTGGTTTTATTATATTAAGTTCCCCTTGATTCAAGCTACTGAATAGCATGCCATTAAAAGAAATATAAAATAATCTGTACTTGATGAAAAATCGGGACTTTTTGCGTCCCGTGCAATTGTTATGCGGGACAAGTCTTGGAGTCTCTAAAAATCGGGACATCCCACGTTAATCGGAACACCTGGCAACACAGTAAAATAGGCAAAGAAGGACTCAAAAAGGACTGGGAAAAGTCCATTTCAGACAGGTCTCCATTTTAGCAAGTATAATTGTATGGACTTTTTTTCCGTTGAAACTTGATTTTTCCCCCTTTTGTGTAACAAAGACAGGTTATAGGCAGTTTTAGTTTTCACAAGTGTTACTGTAGTACATCAATGCTCTTCAGAGGTGTACTACAGAGCAGATGTTTCAGCAGTTTTAGATTAAACCTGTGAAAACGGATCTTATCTTAAACAGAAAACTTTCATAATCAATATTTTGAAATTATACTTACTAAGATGGATACCTGTCTAAAACGGATTTTTCATCCTGGGATTCCGATTTCGAAATTTTTTACTGACTTTTCTCGTTTGGTGGGGGTGGGAGTTGCAGCTCCCGGCTATGCCACTGCCCTGAAAGAAAACCTTGCACTCACCCCCATCCCCAAGAAAGTTCTGAAGTGGCGCCCCTGCAATATGAATAACCCTCTTCCTCCACGGCACTTGGTATTTAGGATTATCGTATAGATCGTTTACAGTCACTCTCGTTCTTGCAAAGTCACTGCCTTGGCAAAATATTTCCTAATTTTATTACGAAGAATTTCTGTTAATTAGGCCGGTTAACGGGGAGCCTACCGTAGTGCCTTCAAAATCTAATTCTATTGAGATTCTCTAAACTATATTTTAGTGCGGAAATTTACATATCCAAGCACTAGAAACTATTATTCTATAAAAATAGAAATATTTCGAGGTCATTTTTAAAAATTCTTATGCTCTTATTAAAAAACAATTTATAAGAAAAATATTAGAGATATAAAAAAATATTTTTAGGCCTTTTTCTTCTGTTTTGCTTTTAGACACTTATTTGAATATTTTTACACTTTCTCTACCACATAGTTTTTTTTTTTTTTTTTTTTTTTTTTTTTTTGTAAAATGTGTGATCGTAGGCCAAAAACTGGCTTGAAAGTACACTTTTCCATAAATATCCAGGTACGAGAGCATTTAGGGAACTGAATTAGCAAAAAGGTATTTGGATTACCTTATATGATATAAAAATCAAGAAATGATCTCTAAATTTCGCATATGGTTTTATTTACCAATGTGCAATGTTCATATGTATTTTCGCAAAAACAATACGCATATTCATGAAAATATAAACATTTCATTTACAAAATTAAAATTTTTTTCACACGTTTTTTCCCGTATAAAATGCATGAATTTCAACCAAATTAAAAAAAAAAAAAGTTGCAGAAATCTTGACAACGTTTAAGAGAAATTTCTCATTAAAATTTTAAATAAATATATTGAATATTCGATGACATATGAACATGTCTAGAAGATAATTTTTAACTGCTCATGCGCGAAAAGACACGAAAAATATTTTCATGCGTGAAAAACATTTTCTTTAGGAGTTTTGTAGCTTTTTGTGTATCGAGAATATCCAGAAACATATCGTATATTAATTAGCTTCATTTCAATTATTCTGTAAAAGTTGTTGGATGATAATCGATATGCCTCTGTGTCATTCTCCAAAATTAGGACAATTGTTGTAACCGGAGTTCATTGCATGTAAAAATGTAAATTTTTGAAACTTTTGTAATATTTTTGCATGCATTAGCAGAAGTATTATTAGAGGTATCCATTCCATGTATTTATCATTATTCCATTTATGTCATGATTTTAATTACTCATTATTTTTAGTTTCTTCTTCTGTCTTTAAAAGAAGAAATTATTGGATTCGTGAAAATTCTCGAATTCCGGTTTTCGGCGGATTTAAACGTTTTAGGGGGTCAGAAATCTCCAAAAACATGTTTTTAAAAAATCTCTGTCTGTGAGGGAAATTTTGTGGGCGTTCTATCTCAAGAACTAATGAACGGAATTTAATAAAACTTTAGATTCAGTTAGTCCCTGTTATAAATTGGTGCTGATTACTTTTTGCTGTAAATCGCCTGGCAGGTGTCGCTGCTATGCTGCATTATTCATGATTTCCACAATAACTATATCTCAAGAACTAAATCACGAATTTTCAGAAAACTTCAGATTCAGTTAGTCCATGATATAATTTGGTGCTGAGAACTTTTCGGTGTAAATCGCCTAATAAGTGACGCTGCTAATGCTGCATTATTCATGACTATCGCAATAGCTCTATCACAAGAACTAACGCACGATTTTTCCTCAAACTTCAGATTCAGTTAGTACCTGATATAAATTAGTGTTTTTTAGTATTTCATATAAATCGCCCAATAGGTGGCGCTATTATGCTGCATTTTTCACGATTTCCGCAACAGCTGTATTTCAAGAACTAATGCATGAATTGCCATCAAGCTTTAGATTCAGTTGGTACCTGATATAAATTGATCCTGAAAATTTGTTGGTGTAAATTGCCTAACAGGTGTCACTGCTAGGCAGAACATTTCACGATTTCCGCAATAGCTCTATCTCAAAGACTAATGCACGGATTTTCATCAAACTTCAGTTTCAATTAGAAGTCGACATAAGTTATTGCTGATTAGATTTTGGTGTAAATCACGTAACCGGTGGCGCTGCTATAATGAATTTTTCAGGAAGTATTAACATGTATGAGATAGAAGAAAGTTTTGTGATTGCCACATCCGACCAGTTTAATTTAATTTTGACATAGGTAAATATAATCTCCATGGACTATAACCTTACCCATGTTCATAAATAAAACACATTGTTTTCAGCACTTAGCTTACATTTAAATATTTTTTTTTCTTTTTTGTTTTGGAGAGACAGTAAGCTTCTTATGAAAAACGAAATGTTTTCTTATGTATGTTTTTTAAATGCCAAATCTATGTCTGAACATCTGTAACCAGGATGTAGTATCAGTTTCATGTCTATGTTTTAATTAACATAAAAATTTATAGGTGGAAGCTGTGTGGCTTTTGTTTTAGAAATGGGAAATAGAGTTACTTTTGGTTAACAGGTTGCATCGTTCCACACTTGCACAAGTAACAGGTTCCAACAGCCCGTTATTTTCGTAACGTATGACTAATCGCTGTGTATGCTGTCAACGGATTTTAAATTAGAATGCCTTTAAACAAAGTCTTTGAAATAATGTAAGAAATGATGCAAGTACAGCCGCTGTTTTTTGATGAGATGAAGCCACACTATTAAAATCAGTTTTTGGTTAAAAACTTAATTTTTACAGGACTAAAACGGACCTAGTTACGATACTTTTAATTTCATGCATATTGAGCTTTTCCGGCACTAAAAACACGCTTTTACATTCATGGTGACTAAAACTTTGAAAATTCATAAAATTCTAAGTATCATAACTCAGTAAGTTTTAGCTATAAAAGAATAAATTTTTACTTTGTACTTGGTAGAACACAGGGAAACTTATAGGACCCAGACATCGTAAAATTCAACGTCTTAACTATTTAAAATCACCTATTTTAGCGTAAATTGATTTTTAAATGATGTATAACATAATTTGAACCATTTTTGCATATGGAACTATACCTCTAAAACTAACAGTTTAAAAATTAGCTTTTGGTAAACGATAAGAAGAGCCACCCTGTATAAAAATAAACAGTGCTTTAACAACATGAGTTGTAAGAAAATGAAAATTGATGCCCGACTTCATTGCAGCCGTATCTATCCACGCATACCAATAGCGAACACACAAGAACATGAAAATATTATTTATACACTTTCAATTAAATGCAATTTATCCAAACAAATTTTTGTTACGTTTTTCAAATTAATTATAATTGTATTAAAGTTAAGTGCTCACACAAAAAAGCTATTTATTGTCTTTCTTTTATTTTACAGTAAAATAAAATCACAGAAATTAATATGTTTCCAGCTTTTATTTTCTTAAAACACAGTATTGAGAAAGTAATATATAAATCCCAACAAAAAGTTTTCGGTAAAAAAAAAAAAAAAAAAAAAAAAAAAAAAAAAAAAAAGCGCCAACTTCTCCTTAATATTTCGGCCAGAAAAAGTAGTGATATCTGATGTTCGCACAAGTTAAAAGCCAAACATCCCAAATCTTTCATTGAAAATGGCTTCCTGCGACTTGGCCGTTAATGCCTTCGTGAGAGTTTTTCAAATTTTCAAATATGTACAAATGAGCTACATGCCAACTACATTTTTTGATTATTTTAGGCATTTTGTGACACAGAATACAGAAATAAAATACACATTTGAAAAAAGCATTTAAACAACTTCAGTCTATTTAAATGCTTAGAAGTTAAAAATAACAAAATACTTGTATTCAGGAGATAATATCCCCAATTGCTAAAACATAATTAATATCAACTTTTAACAGTTTATAAATCGAATACCTCTTAATGTTTGCAAACAAACTATAATAAATGTTCAAACGAAAAAAATCTCTTTCGTCAATACACAAGATTTCAATATTATACAATAAAATATAATGTAACATATTGTGAGATATGAAGTAAGTAAATTTTGTTTTATTTCTTGGGTTTTACGTTAATGACTTTAGCTTTAGAATGTACAAAATGGCAATTAAACCGCAAGTGGACTAAATGATCTGTAATCAAAACTAATGTTTGTTGAAACTGAATGGTAGTTATCAGAAATCTTTTACTTATAATGTCTTTATGTGAATTTGTCTCTTTGCATTCTAATATTACTTTTAATATTTAAATAATTCATAAATGCGTAATTTCCAATCATTAATTTTGAAATGCTGTAGAAGGCATTAACGGCCAAGTCGCAGGAAGCCATTTTCAATGAAAGATTTGGGATGTTTGGCTTTTAACTTGTGCGAACATCAGATATCACTACATTTTCTGGCCGAAACATTAAGGAGAACTTGACGCTTTTTTTTTTTTTTTTTTTTTTTTTTTTTTTTTTTTTTTACCGAAAACTTTTTGTTGGGATATATAATTATTGAATTCTAACTTAAAATGTTTTTTTCTGTTTATAATAGTCACGTGTAAATAATTTTTAATTTGAAGCAAACATTATTGTTTGCGCTGTTTATACAGTTGGCAACAGTTTAAATTAATACCATTTTCTAAAAATGTAAAAAATATCTCTCGAAATGCTGAAAATTTGAATTTAAAATAGAAATAAAACCTCAAAAAATGAGTCAAATTAAAAAAAGAAATACAGTCTGCACACCGGGAACTTCAAATGTATAAAATGATCTAAAAATGATTAAATTCCCATGTATAGTTTTTGCTCCTATAAAACTTTTTTAGTGGAACGATTTTGTCCAACTTTAGCATTAAATATCTCTTAAAATAATTATTCGATTCGAAAACTGTCTGCATCAGCGTGTTTATCAAACATATCTGTATAATACCACTGATTTTCATATTTTGGTATGCAATATTTTTCTTAATATTAACGAAGTAAGACCTACGGTCACGAAAAATTCAAAACCGGCGGCGGCGGTGACAGCGGTAGTTACCTTTTTTTAGAATAGAGATATATATATATATATTTACATTTTTATATTATGTATAAACTTGTTTCCTATTAAGTCAAGCTATGGCTAATACTAAACGCTTCTCTTCAGCATAAAGTTATTGAATTAAGAAAATTGTATTTTTCACTTTTATATTATTTCTTTGCATAATTTGTATATTTTTTTTTTCACTTTTATATTGAATATTTGCTTAATTTGTGCATTATATATCTGTATATTATTTATACATCTCATAAATTTATTGAAAAAAAATCATATTTTGGATAAAACGATTCTCAATAAACACATTAACTTTTTTACATGCTTCATTATTTTTAAAAGTACATTCAAATTTAATACTTAAATGCAAAATGTTGAATTGTTTTAAATTACAGAATTGTAAGAAGTCTAAATTTCTACACTTTTCTTTCTTTTACACCCATTCATCGTAACTAAAAGCAAAAAAGAACGTAATTTCACATTTATATTTAATTAAAAATAAATACCCAGGTAAATACCCAAATTGGGTATTTACTCAGGTATTTACCCTCAGAAACAAATACCTGAGTATTTTACATCACTGGTCAGGTTACGTCAAGGGAGGATTCTCAAAATAGTGTGGTGCAGGCTCGGGTTTAAATCACGGGAAAAGGGGAAAATGGTATTTTCTTTTTTCTTTAGATCACCTACACAATTATGTAGGTCAGATCTTAAAGGGTTATAGGATAAACCACATTGGCATTGTAGTAGGGTTTGAAATGTCGTAAAATGTGGCTCCAGCTCGATTGACGTGCCAAGTTTGATATTTTTGTCGTATTGTGAAGGTTTTGACATGTAGATTCCAAATACCTTAGGTGCCATTTTTTATACACATTTTTGGGGGTGATTTTCAAGATGGCTGCCATTTACTGACTCCTTTAATATTTGAGGTATATTATTGACCAATATGTCAAATTATATGTTTTCAGGGTCAAGAAATACAAATATATAATAAAATTAGGAGTAAATTGAGTTTTTGAAGTGTTTTAAGCGATAAGATGCAAATAAAGCACAAAAATATGAAAGACATTATATGTACTAGCGTTTTATTAACCAGTTATACACAACCAAAGTATATAAATGAAATAACATAAATTATTGAAGATATTGAAAAAAATTATTAAAAACAACTTTTATATGTATATACAGTACTGGGATGTTATGTATCCTCTTCTGAATCACTGCTATCGCTGTGATGGTATTGATAGTTCTTTGTATTGTTGCAATTACTGCATTTGCAAACGGCAGTACAAACCAGAGAATTCTTTAAGCAAGAACATTTCCCATCTGTACATGTTCTCTTACAATCACATTTCACAAGTTCAATAACTCCTTTGGGAGTAGGGTGGCTGAGAGGTTCTGCTCTCGAAGCTGGTAGACGGGAGGTGCTGGGTTCGAACCCAATCGCGCCCGTCGGCCTAATCGTTCGGAGTTTTCGTGGTTTTCTTCGAACCGTGGATTTCCATGCGTTAATACGGATTAGGTTCCCTTAGAAAGACCTCCACGGAAGGCATTCCTCCTAGGGAGTATATCCCTCGTGTAGATAATTGGCCGTCAACAATCAACCCAACCCTTTGGGAGTAGGTAACTCCAGGCATTTGACTATAGAAATTACTCCTTCGCTATTTTTCCCCAACCATTGCCAATAACTGGGGTTATTGTAGATCGAGGATATCTGTAGCACTTTCCAATGGTGCAAATTAAGTTTGATCTTAGAATATGTGACTTCAGTGCTCCAAGGGTTGATGGTAATTTCTCCCCCTCGAAACTTTTATTTCTGAAAAGGTGCCATCTTAATTCTGAAATCCTTTAAAAATTACTATTTTTCAAATAAGTCCAGTCGGGGAATTTTTCAAACAGCAACAGATTGGATAATGGATCAACATTAGGTTCCCCAAGTTCTTGAAAAGCTGTTATAATATTATCATCCCACAGAAGATTGATATACGCTTTTATCCACTTGTGTTTTGAAATGCCTACAAATTTTCCTGCCCAGTCTCCACCAGTATATAAATGTAAACCTAGTAAACCTTTTGCTTTTATGAGCACCTATTGCTCGACATCTTTCAGTAATATTAATTTTTCTATGTTTGTTGCCTCGATCAGTAACAAAACTGATTTCACTGCTTAGTAGATGACTTGAAACCAAGTCAACCATTAATATGAAAATGTCAGTATCTCGCAAAAATACATCGATCCCATAATTATCATGATGGTTCACTATATCAAGTACATGAAGATGTATAATGGTGTCTTCTTTATGTGTATGATCACATAATTCAGAATCGAAAACATTCGCATGGTTACTGTAAGCCTTACTGCTAACAACGACAACAATTTTCTTCTCACTAGCAGCAAAAACTTGTAGTAATTTATTCCGAGATTGTCAGTTGTGATTTTGTTTCATTATGTGAAGGAAACGTCTTTAATGGAACCAACATTGGCACTATTTGTAATAGTAAATCTAATAGGTTCTGTCGCCACCAATCTTTTCTTACTAGTTTGCTCCTTCAATGAATGCTCAAGGTATTGGTCAAATATTATTCTCCCTTCAGTGTATCCGCTTCTCGGTAAAAGCATTTGCGAAGTCTTCACAAGTTTTCATGGCAGGTGTCTTTTTTACTGATTGTAAGATTGCCATTCCATCTATAATACAAACTTTTTCTATCGGAGAAATAATAGAGGAATAATAAGGAAAGAAATAAATTCTAATGGAGAAATAAATTCTAGTGATTCAAGTATGGGTGATCGATTATATTGCTCTATTTCTGCAATGAATGAACTTTGTCAGATTGAATATGAAGATATCCATCAGAGGAAAATAATGATCTTGGTATTACAAAAAACTTGTATTTTCCAATTGCATCTGTTAGGTTTGTAGACATTTGAGGTCTTGATTCCATAACAACAAGAAAACGAGCAAGAAGTTTCCTATCTTCTCGAATTAGTCTATCTCTTACAAATTCTTCGAATTCCAATTGGCCCTTTTGGTCGACGATTCAGAAAATCATCCTTCGCAGATTCTGGAACTTTCATAGAGGATGCAATATTCATTAGTGTGGTATTATCTTGGAAAGGTTTCCACCACAATGATCCCGAAAACTCTACTTGAGGATGGCTGTGTTGTGAAAAATTCTTAGCGAAATGGAAGTCCGGAAGTTTCCAATTTTCTCGAATTAGTCTATCTCTTACTGATTCTTCGAATTCCAATTGGCCTTTTTGGTCGACGATTCAGAATATCATACTTCGCAGATTCTGGAATTTTCATAGAGGATGCAATATTTATTAGTGTGGTATTATCTTGGAAAGGGTTTCCTCCACAATGATATCGAATACTCTCCTTGACGATGGCTATGTTGTGAAAAATTCTTAGAGACATGGAAGTCTGAAGTTGATAGTGTTTCCTGGGCTGCTTAGAGACTTCTCAAAATAGGCTACTAATATAAAAGTAAGAAGCTAAACTTGCACGACAAAGAAACTAAAAACTCCTTTTTAAAGATAATAATAAAGTGTCTGACCATGAACAATATCAACCGGAATAATAATTAGGGAATTTTCACAGCGTGAGTTGAAAACAAAACCAAAATACTGAAGAATTGGTTTATATAAAATACTGCAAAACCAAGCTTGCACCATTTGATCGAAATTCTGCCGTGAATGAACCAGTTTTGAACGAGCGTATTTTTCGCTAAGGTAAAATTTTGACATTGGGGAAAACACATAAGAATGTGTTCTTTTTTGCTTTTGTTTGATTTACGTTACTGTTTATGTTAGAAAGTAAAAAAAAAAAAAAAAAAAAAAAAAAAAAGAAAAGAAAAATCAGAATTGAAAAATAAAAAGTTTTTTAAAGAAATAATAGTAAAGAATGAAAAGAAGAAAGGATATGAAACAGAAAAAAAAATAAAAATAACTGAATGAAATATATAAACAGTATGTTTTCTTGTTGATCATGCATCCCTGTCTGGGGTTATGCATGCGGATACGATTGCTTCATTTGCTCATCTTATTTGTTAAATTTTATTAATTCATATTTCTTGAATTGTTAAATGCATAATTGCCCAAATGTTGTACTTTTTAGCTCGCAAGCTATCAAAGACTGAGAGCTTATGTGCCCGCCGGTTCTGTATGTACGTACGTAACGCGATAACTTTTGATAGAAATATCCGATTTGCTTCAAATTTTTTTTCCAGGTTCATTCTGATAAGGCGCTTCCCTGATTAGTTTTTGGGGTTTATTGATTAAGGTTAAAGGGGAAAAGGGGGGCTAGTCCCTCCCCCTTAATTTACAAGGAGAGGGCCAACCTTGTTAATTACAGATTTTGATTATTTTAATATATGTTGTAGGGTAGAGACCCCTTAGCCTCGGGTTCAACGGATTCTATACAACGTTCCTTAGTTTTTGAAAAACCGGCGGGTCTAATAGTAGTACACAACTTAAATACTTACTTTGTAACAAAAAGGATAGGTTGGTCGCAGCTCAGTTGGTACGGCGTTTGCTGGCTGATCCGCGTTCGGTACCCGAACGCGCTAATTTTGTTTTTCTCATTTTTTTGTTTTATAAGTATACTTGTAATTATAATTTAATAATTTCAATTAAAAATTTTAATATCATACATTAATTATAATGTTAACAAACTTAAATTTATCATTTTTTTTTTTTTTTTTTTTTAAACTACTATTTCTCATCCCTTAAAGAGGTTTAAAAAGAAATTGGATCTATTATTGAATGATAAAAATTCCAAAATCGTGACAAAACCTGTTGTGGCGCCATCTAGTTATGATAAAATAAAAGAATATTCAAATAAAATATAGAAGAAGTTCTGCCTTTTTTCCTCGTGAAGGAAGGTTGTTCCAAGGAAATAACGCCATTTTGTGATCATTTGAGGTCATGCCGGAAAAAGCCGTAGCGAATACCTCATAGCTTAAAAATTAAATAAAATATAAATAAAAGCAGAAAGAAGATAAGGGGAAAGCAAAATAATTGAAAGCGCAAGCATACATATTACAAATTTAAAAATCTTTAATATGCAAAAAATCGGTAGTAATTTAATTCTGGTGCTAATTTTTAATATAATCATGCTTGTTACTTTAAAAAGAGAATAATAGTTGTTAAAGCAATGCGTAAATGATGTTTCTTTAAAATCACGAATTGCCACAATTGCTCAATATCATTGCATCGATAAAGAATTTATGAAATGCATTGTAAAAGGATTTTCGGAAAATTAACAGTTTTATGTTGTTTTATACAACTATTTACTTAAAAGTAAAAAATTAAATAGGTTAAAATTATAATCGATATACAATATTATAAATTTTAATTGACAATGAGATTATTAAGTTATACTTACAAGTATATTTATAAAACAAAAAATGAGAAAAACAAACGTAGCGCATTCAAGTATCGAACCCGGGCCCACGGAACGGCCGGCAAACGCCATACCAACTGAGCTACGACCAACCTATCCTTCTTGTTACAAAGTAAGCATGTAAGTTGTGTACTACTATTAGACCCCCCGGTTTCTCAAAAAATAAGGAACGTTGAATAAAATCCGTTGAACCCGAGACTAAGGAGTCTCTACTCTACAACATATATTAAAATAATCAAAATCTGTGATTAACAAGGTTGGCCCTCTCCTGGTTAGATAAATGGGTTTTTCATGCAGAAATATTCAATTTGTTCCAAATTTGGTAAAGCGGTTTATTATGTTAAGGAGCTTACCGGATTAGATTTGGAGGTTCATTAGTTAAGTATAAAGGGAGGAAAGGGGGCTAGACCACCCCCTTAATTTAGATTAATGGGGTTTTCATGCAGAGTTATTCGATTTGCTCCAAATTTGGTATAACGGTTTATTATGTTAAGGAGCTTCCCTAATTAGATTTGGAAGACCATTAGTTAAGTATAAAGGCAAGAAAGGGATTGGAGGCTAGACCCCCCCCCCTCCTCCTTAATTTAGATGAATGGGTTTTTCATGCAGATTTATTCGATTTGCTCCAAATTTTGTGTACTGGTTTATTATGTTAAGGAGCTGCCTTGATTAGATTTGGAGGCTAATTGGTTAAGTATAAAGGGGGACGGGGGCTAGTCCACCCTCTAATTTAGATAAATGGGTTTTTCATGCAGAATTATTCGATTTGCTTCAAATTTGATATACCAATTTATTCCGATATGGTTTTCTTCATTTGATTTGAAGGTTCATTGGTTAAATATAAAAGAGGGAAAGGGGTCAAGTGTCCCTTGCCCTTAATTGAGTTAAATGGGTTTTCATGCAGAATTATCTAATTTAGTTTTTTTTTTCTAGGTTCATTTTGATAAGGAGCTTTTCTGATTAGATTTGAAGGTTCATGGGTTTAGCATAAAGGGAGAAATGGGGGAGCTAATACCCCTTAATTTAGCGAAATGGTTTTTTCATGAAGAATTATCTGATTTGCTTCAAATTTGGTATGCCAGTTTATTATGTTAAAGAGCTTCCTGATTAGATTTGGAGGTTCTTTGGTTAAGTATAAAGGGGGGAAACGGGGGCTAATCCCTTCATTTATTTTTTGAGGGGCAATATTTTTTGAAATAAGAGTATAATGTACAATTAGTGTGAATAGCCTGTGAGCTCAATGCCATCAGTTTAACTGGGCAATTTTCTTTTTTATTTAGCTTATTGTAGCTCGTGCAAGGCTGAATTTTATTTATTTATTTATTTATTTTTTGGAATGTATTATGATTTGGGCGTTACGATTCTGCCATGGTTCCATAAATATTTCATTTTTTTTTTCTTTTCTGGATATATTTTGGCTATTATTCATAGCAGGCATGAGTCTCTTTTTTATTTTTTTAATTTTTATAGTTAAATACTTAAATGCTATCTTAATACTATGACTTTTAACTTTTCAATGGTTAGTAATTTCTATGTAGACTAACCACTCCTGGCGACCAGTTTAGTCTTCCTTAAATGTATGCCAAGCATTGTATCATTTTACTTTTATTTAGAAATTAATTTACTTGTTTAATCATTCGCCAAATCGCCAAATCGGAAGATTCTGATACAGAAACCAAGAACTCCGTATTTTTATGTTAGTCGGAAGCAAGTGATAGTTCGTCAAGCATTTTGCTACGATATTTTGTTGTTGATAAATCGTCAAATAAGTTTCCGTCGCATTTTTTCGTATTTCATTAGTTTCATTTAAAATATAATCTTTTCACTTATTTTCTTTCAAATACGTAACTTTAATTTAAAACTGAAACATTTAAAATTCATGACTTTCACTTATTTCTTAAAAAAAAAAAAAAAAAAAAAAAAAAAAAAAAAATTACTAATACCATAAACCATTAATTTCAACATCAAAGCATTGTTTTAATTTACCACGCGAAAAATAAAAAATGCTACTGGCGAATTGAAAAATGCTATTGGCGAGATTTGCACTCGGATAACATAAAAGTACCAGGAACTCTTTGTGATCATGACAACTTTTATGTAGTTTTATTAGAAAAAAATATTTTGATACAAAATCGCCACCTTGGATATAAAACAAACGAAGCGATCAGCCCGTAAATGTTTATGACAGTCACATGACTTGGGCTATTATGATATAGATGCTTGTACTTGTCTGGCTTCTTTCTCCGAGTTTTTGTAGTGTCTTCGTCAGTTTTTTACAAAAATTAAGAAAAATTAGTGACAGATTAGAAAAAAAAATGATATTAGGATAAAAAAAAAAAATCTACATTTGCTCTGAAATTTTCAAATAGATATCTAGATTAGTTTTCTTAATTTCAGCCAAGTGGTGAAAATTGTCATAATTTTTACTGTCACAAATCACTCATTGCCACCAGCAAAAGATAAATAACTGCTTTCCACCGACATGTACAATATCATTATATATATATAGATATTCCGCTACATTAGATCAAGCATATTACAAATATATAACACATGAATCTAAAGCATGACTAAAGGATGCTTCTGCGATTGTAAAATCTTTTAAAATCTTTAGAATTCGAATTTATAAATTATGATTTTAGTCTTTTTTTCTTCTCTCTTTCTCTTTCTTTGTTTCTTCCCTTCCCACCCCCCCCTTTTTTTTAATATATACGTTGAAATTTAATTCCTACAATTGTTTTCAACAGAATTTCACTATTGGAGTTTGAAAATTGATGAAAATGCGTGCATTTAAATTTTCTTCCAAAATAATCAAATAAATAAATAAACAATGACAAATACTATTTTAAGAATACTTTTCAGGAAAAGGATATTTTTAACATGATTCAATAACCAATAATATTTTCTTAATAAAAGTCCAAAAAATTTATTTTAATATAGGCAAAAATGAAAAACATTTAAAACTAGTAATAAATAAATAAAAGTAACTGGTTTCCCAGTGTATTAATTGATTAAAATTTACACAAAGTTGGACATTCTAAAACATGCAATAAGTTTATTGAAAAAGAAAATCTACAACCGCTGTGCTGAAAAAATGCATCAGAATGTTCAGAACATGATAATCGCAGACCGATTAGTGAAAATATTTACATTTTTCTAAATTTTATGGACTTCTTCACTCTTCTAGATCTCTATTTATGCTTGAAAATAATTTCAAAGTAAGGTCTTACGGCTCATTCAGACAAGAGGGCTGATTTAATTAGCAAACTAACCTCTACCTATGATCTTTGAATGGATACCGGAGCTCTACGATTAATCCTATAAACTTTTAACCCATCTTTTTTTTTATCAAGTAGTTAACGAAATAAAAGGTTGTAACAGGAATTAAAAAAAAATTATTTTGACCTTTTTCTGTTACACAAAAATTAAAATCTATTTAAGATCATACAAATTATTTCGTAAAACAAAAATTCCATTTAAAATTACTTAAAGGTGTTATTGAAATACATACAATTACAACTAAAATATTAAAACCAAATACTTTCAAGCATCTAACGTGCTCATCACATGGGTTAAAATCGTTAAAAGCAAGAGGTCGAGTTCATTCATTTATACTGATGGGCTGTTCCAAAAACTGAAAATGGGGTAAGGTTAAGTTGTTTTGACTGTGCTAAAATTCAAATTGAGTGGGGAGCGAGTTCATGTTATTCCTAGTAAATTATACCAAATCTTAGGAAAATGATGTATGGCAATGTATCATTACACGTATAAGTAGTTCGACATAGAATTTCACTTGATTCTATGATTAATAAATTTTGATAACCTGATAACTTCTTTATGATCTTAGTTCTCTTAAAATCGACCATAATCTCCTGTTCTTGATGCAACCTATAGAAATTCCCTTTCGACATTGATTTAGTTTAATATCTGCAATTCGTTCTGCCAAACGCTTTTTGAACTTTCGTGATGTCATACGGACACAATCCATTTTCTTCTTGTTATCTATTATTATAGCAGTGGTTAAATATACACCTGCGGGATCTTTCATATCAAGACTACTATGAAGTCTTGTCTTTAATTTAATAGGGGGTGGGGAAGCGATTCAATTTATGTTGTATTTCTATTATTATTATTATTATTTGAACAGCCCATCAAATATAAATGAATGAACTCTCCATTGAAATATAGCCTCATAATACAGCGAAACAGCACCGAAAACTGGCGATATGAAACTATTAAAATAATAAAGCTTTGTAAGAATCACCATAAAATAAAACAAAATATAGGACGCGTTTCGAGCAAAAAATATTAACAGCTCGTCATCAGCTAGAGTAAACACATGTCCGAAAGGGGACAAGGTCAAACATGAGCTTAAAGATAGAGAAAAGAGCTTGCAAAGAATGCGACAGATGACGCTAGCTGAAAGGGTCACATGTCGTCTTCTGCATGTGACCCTTTCAGCTAGCGCCATCTATCGCATTCTTTGCAAGCTCTATTCTCTACCTTTCAGTTCATTTTTGACCTTGTGTCCTTACAGACACGTGTTTACTCTAGCTGATGACGAGCTGTTAATATTTTTAGCTCGAAACGCGTCTTATGTTTTGTTTTATTTTATGGTGATTTTTTACAAAGTTATATTATTTTAATAGCCTCATAATGTTATTCGGATTTTCAAAGTTCCATTATTTTCGAACGGATTACCGAATCTTCTTGATTAACGAACCAATCCATCGAATATATTTGCAAGATCAATACAGTTTCACAATTTGATTTGAATTGGTGCAGCATTTTAGACGTTATCGTGATGAAAAATTTTGCTTTCTATATAGATATGTAAACGAAGTAATTATAGTAAGTTGATTTCTAAAGAAATCTGAGAAGCTTTCAAAATTTTCAAAGAAATTAAAAAAGTCTTCCTCCCGCCACTGGCCGGGAGGAAGAGGTAGCTTTCATATTCCTTATTTTTTAAAAGCAAGCTTATATTATTCAAACATACAAAGCTCAATTTAGTGGAAACCGATTATAGGATATTCAATACTAATTTTTATCAATACTAAATCATTATGAATGAGAATTTCTTGAAATTAGTCAGCTTTATCCAAGCTGCTTTTATTTAAAGTAACTTATATTTGGTTGCCAAATTCGGCGATATCTTGAAGTTCCTGCCATTTTAAGACAAAATGGTGGATGAGGCTAACGAGTGTACTTGGTCGAGACCTTAGTAATTACTGTGTACATGCTCACTCACATCGGAAGTGCTGTCGCAGGCAAATAATCAGATTTTTCAAAATGTCACCCACATTAGAAATTGAAATTGCTATATCTGAGCCATTTTTACTTTCTTCTATCTTCAATAGAAGAAAGTATTGTAATCGAAATTTTTTTCGACTTCCGGTTTTCGACGAATTTGCATGTTTTAGGGGTCAGAGATTAAAAAAAACATGTTTATAGAAAATGTCTGTCTGTCTGTGTGTCCGTCTGTCGGTCTGTCCGTCTGTCTGTCGCCATTGTACCATAAAAAATTGTATGAAGTTATGTACAGAATTAAACCAAAATTTTACTTTAAGTTTTTGGCTACGGCAAGCAGGTCCTCCCGGAATTTGGAAAAAATTCGCCGGTATGAGGCGCTGATATAACAATTTTTGTGCGATTTTGAATATTGTACCATCCAAAAGTGTATGCAGTTATGCATAGAATTGAACCAATTTTTTAGTTTAAGTTTTTGGATATGACAAGCAGGTCCTCCCTGAATTTGGAAAAAAATCGCCGGTAGGGGGCGCTGTAAATGCGTTTTTTGTGCGATTTTGAATATTGTACCGTCCAAAAGTGTATGAAGTTATGCATAGAATTGAACCAAATTTTTATTTTAAGGTTTTGGCTATGGCAAGCAGGTCCTCCTTGAATTTGGAAAAAATTCGCCGGTAGGGGGCGCTGTAATAGCGATTTTTGTGCGATTTTGAATATTGTACCGTCCAAAAGTGTATGAAGTTATGCATAGAATTAAACCAAATTTTTATTTTAAGTTTTTGGATATGACAAGCAGGTCCTCCCTGAATTTGGAAAAAAATCACCGGTAGGGGGCGCTGTAAATGCGTTTTTTGTGCGATTTTGAATATTGTACCGTCCAAAAGTGTATGAAGTTATGCATAGAATTGAACCAAATTTTTATTTTAAGTTTTTGGCTATGGCAAGCAGGTCCTCCTTGAATTTGGAAAAAAATCGCCGGTAGGGGGCGCTGTAATAGCGATTTTTGTGCGATTTTGAATATTGTACCGTCCAAAAGTGTATGAAGTTATGCATAGAATTAAACCAAATTTTTATTTTAAGTTTTTGGCTATGGCAAGCAGGTCCTCCCAGAATTTGGAAAAAATTTGCCGGTAGGGGGCGCTGTAATAGCGATTTTTGTGCGATTTTGAATATTGTACGTACCGTCCAAAAGTGTATGAAGTTATGCATAGAATTAAACCAAATTTTTATTTTAAGTTTTTGGTCATGTCACGAAGGTCCTCCCTGAATTTGGAAAAATTCTGCCGGAAGGGGGCACTATAATTGCGATGTCTGTACCATTTTCATTATTGTACCATCGAAAAGTGTATGAAGTTATCCATATAATTGAACCAAATTTTTTGTGCATTTTTCTGGCTATGGCAAACAAGTTCTCCATGAACTTGAAAAAATTCCGAAAGAAGGGGGCGCTATAATTCCGATCTCTGTGCCATTTTCATTATTGTACCATCGAACAGCGTATAAAATTATGCATACAATTGAACCAAAATGTTTGTGCTTGTTTTTGGCTTTGGCCAACAGGTTCTCCTTGAATTTGGAAATATTGCGCGGTAAAGGGGCTCCGTGCTAGCGATTTTTGTATACTTTTCTTGATTTTTCGTAGTTCTATTGTGCATCGGCGGCTCATGCATCGGCGGGAACTCGCTTCCTGCTATGCCGGCTATTCGCAAACAGCTGATAACGACAGAATAAGGAAAAATTAATAATTTTAACAAATATCATGATATAGATTAACTCGTTTTTAGTCCGTTTAATTGACTTGAGCAGAAATTTAAGATGAAAATCAAAGGTGGTATAGTATTGAACTAATAATATTGAAGTATTAACATGTGTAACTAGGTTTTGAAATATTAAGATGTATAAGATAGAAGAAAGTTTTGGGATTGGCACATCCAACTAGTTTAAGATAAAGACAAAACAAAAAATGCTCCGGAATCCTTATATCAAGGTCAAATACTTAAGAAAGACACCTTTTTCAACTTCTAATTTTTTTGCACCTCAATTTAAATATAATTTTTTATTTAATTTATTGGCCTCCATTTTGAAACAAGATAGCTGATGAAGCTGGCCAGCGAACTTGGTCGAGACATTACGATATACTATCTACAAGCCTTCTTACATCGAAATAGGTTAGTAAATACGCGTGTTATGACGTGAGAAATATAAGATCGTTTCAAAATGTCAACCATGCTAGAAATTCAAAGTGCTATAATTCAACCATTTTTAAAGATATATATGAAAGAAAAACTGCTCCTTAATCTTTGTATCAAGGTCAAACACGTAAAAAAAATCTTTTTTATTTTTAAATTTTTTGATAACTCATTTTAAATATAAAATTTAATTATTTTTTTAAATGGCAGCCCTTTTGAAACAAGATGGCGAATGAAGCTGGCCAACGAACTCGGTCGAGACATTGGTATGTACTATGTACACACCAAGTTACATCCAAATCTGTTCATAAATACCCCTGTTATTGCGTGACAAAAATCAGGTCGTTTCAAAATGTCAGCCACAATAGAAATTCAAAATGCTATAATTCAACCATTTTTTTAGATATAGATGAAACAAAAATTGTTCCGGAATCTTTGTATTAAGGTCAAATACATACAAAAAATCTTTTTCATTTTCCAATTTTTTGGTACCTCATTTTAAATTTTAAATTAAATTTTTTTTTTAAATAGCCGTCATTTTGAAACAAGATGGGGGATGAAGCTGGCGAACGAACTCGGTCGAGACATTGGTACGTATTATGTATACACCAAGGTACATCTAAATTGGTTCATAAATACGCTTGTTATCATGTGACAAAAATCAGGTCGTTTCAAAATGTCAGCCACGGTAGAAATTCAAAGTACCATAACTCAGCCATTTTTTAAGATATAGATGAAACAAAAACTGCTCCGGAATCTTTGTATAAAGATCAAACACATAAGAAAAAAACATTTTTAAATTTTCAATTTTTTGGTACTACATTTCAAATTTTAAATTAAAAAAAAATTAAATATCCGCCATTTTGAAACAAGATGACGGATGAAGCTGGCCAACGAACTTGGTCGAGGCATTGGTATGCATTATGCATACACTAAGTTACATCCAAATCGGTTCCAAATCAGTGTGCGACCTGCCTAAAATGTGTCACTCTAAATGAGGTGAGTGGAGGGGGATTTTGAGATCACTTTATGACATTTTATGAATTTTTATGTTTTTTATTACAGAAATAATTTCAGGCGTTTTAAAAAATATCAGGAGTTTTAAAAATTATTATTATTATTTAATTTTAGTCATGTATGTTAATATTAGGTAGCTTTCTTTACAAAAAAGCTACCTATTGCAGCCGTTCGGAGGAAAGCGATTTCAAAAAATTTTGGTATATTTTCATCGATCATGACCCCCAGACCCCGAAACCACCCTCCGTTCAAAATTGATATATATATATAAATATATATATATATCTGACCTATGTCACACTGTAACTCTCGTAATTATGAACCGATTTCGATGTAATTCGGTGTGTACATAGTACATACCAATGTCTCGACCGAGTTCGTTGGCCAGCTTCATCCGCCGTTTTGTTTCAAAATGGCGGCCATTTAAAATTTTTAAAAAAAATTAAAACTTGAAATGTGGTACCAAAAAGGTAAAAATGGAAAAATATTTTTTTCTTATGTATTTGACCTTTATGCAAAGATTCCGGAGAAGTTTTTGTTTCGTCTATATCTTAAAAAATGGCTGTGTTATAGCATTTTGAATTTCTAGCGTGGCTGACATTTTGAAACGTTCTGAATTTTGTCACGCGATAAAAGGCGTATTTATGAACCGATTTGGATGTAATTCGGTGTGTACATAGTACATACCAATCTCTCGACCGAGTTCGTTGGCCAGCTTCATCCGCCATTTTGTTTCAAAATGGCGGCCATTTAAAATTTTTTTAAAAATTTAAAATTTGAACTGTGGTACCAAAAAATTGAAAATGGAAAAATATTTTTTTCTTATGTATTTGACCTTTATACAAAGATTTCGGAGCACTTTTTGTTTCGTCTATATCTTAAAAAATGGCTGAGTTATAGCATTTTGAATTTCTAGCGTGGCTGACATTTTGAAACGTCCTGAATTTTGTCACGCGATAAAAGGCGTATTTATGAACCGATTTGGATGTAACTTCGTTTATACATAGTACATACCAATGTCTCGACCGGGTTCGATGGCCAGCTTCACCCGCTATCTTGTTTAAAAATGGCGGCCATTTAAATTTTTAAGAAAAATTTAAATTTGAAATGTGGTACCAAAAATTGAAAATTGAAAAATATTTTCTTCTTATGTGTTTGACCTTGATAAAAAGATTCGGGAGCAGTTTTTGTTTCGTCTATATCTTAAGAAATGGCTGAGTTATAGCATTTTGAATTTCTAGCGTGGCTGACATTTTGAAACGTCCTGATTTTTCTCACGTAATAACAAGCGTATTTATGAACCGACTTGGATGTACTTTGGTGTGTACATAGTACATACAAATATCTCGACCGAGTTCGTTGGCCAGCTTCATCCGCCATCTTGTTTCAAAATGGCGGCCATTTAAAAAAATTAAAAAATAAAAAAAATTAAATGAGATACCAAAAAATTGAAAAATGAAAAAGATTTTTTTTGTATGTGTTTGACCTTAATACAAAGATTCCGGAACAGTTTTTCTTTCGTCTATATCTAAAAAAAATGGCTGAGTAATAGCATTTTGAATTTCTCTTGTGGCTGACATTTTAAAACGACCTGATTTTTGTCACGCGATAACAGGCGTATTTATGAATCTATTTGGATGTAACTTGGTCTGTACATAGTACATACCAATGTCTCGACCAAGTTCGTTGGCCAGCTTCATTCGCCATCTTGTTTCAAAAGGGTTGCCATTTAAAAAAAATTAAATTTAAAATTCAAAATGAGGTATTAAAAAATTGGAAAATGAAAAGATTTTTTTTATGTGTTTGGCCTTGATACAAAGATTCCGGAGCAGTTTTTATTTCTGAAAATTTGTTCTTTTGTTGATATCTTAAAAAATGGTTGATTTATAGCACTTTGAATTTCTAGCATGGCTAACATTTTGAAACGATCTTGTATTTGTCATGCGATAACACACGTATTCGCCTATTTCGATGTAAGAAGGCATGTGGATAGTATACATCAACACCTCGACCAAGTTCGCTGGCCAGATTCATCAGCCATCTTGTTTCAAAATGGCGGCCATTAAATTAAGAAAAATATATATATTTAAAGTGAGGTGCAAAAAAATTAGAAATTGAAAAAGGTTTCTTTCTTAAGTATTTGACCTTGAAAAAGAATCAGGAGCATTTTTAGTTTGTCTTTACCTTAAAAAATGGCTCAGATATAGCAGTTTCAATTTCTATTGTGGGTGACATTTCGAAAAATCTGATTTTTTTGCATGCGACAGCACTCCTATATATTAACCGATTCTGATGTGAGTGAGCATGTGCACAGCAATTACTAAGGTCTCGACCAAGTTCACTGCTTAGCCTCATCCACCATGTTGTCTTAAAATGACAGGCACTTTAAGAAATTGCCGAATTTGGCAGCCAAATATAAGTTACTTTAAAGAAAAGCAGCTTGGATAAAGCTGACTAATTTCGCGAAATTCTCATTCATTATATTGATAAAAATTAGTATTGAATCTCCTATATTCGGTTTCCACTAAATTGAGCTTCGTGTGTTTGCATGATATAAGTTGGCTTTTTTTAAATAAGGATTATGAAAGCTACCTCTTCCTCCCGGCACTGGCCGGAAGGACTTTTTTTAAACTTTTCCCTGTGAACAAGAATTAAAAGACAGAAAGCAACAATTTGAAGTTTATATACAACAAAAAGACAATAGAATTCAAGAACTAACTCGGGAGATAGATTCTCTGAAATCATACAATGAATTGTCCAACAAGGATGAAGCAGGGATTTTGAACTTAAAAGAGGAAGACATTTCTAATCTCCACCTAACGATAGAAGAAAAGAATCAACTAATTAAAGAGTTAAAAGAAAAATTATATACCCAGTCCCAAAAAAGATCACAAGGAGGACTCCCTTCAATAAGAGAAATGGTGATAGATGAATCTATACTTCAAGATATCAACCAAAAATTACATTCAATTGAAGGAAATACAGAATTCTTAAAAAATTCGTTTCAAAGCCCATTAGAAAAAATCCCAACGGTCAGCCAACAACATTCACTATCATCAAAACATCTGTATTCAGAGAAAATCAGTGCGGTTTATAAAAATCCAAAAACCACCTCTGAATCCGCCATACTTTTAAAGAAGACACAGGCAACAAAAACTTCACTCCACACAATTAGAAATCTTCTTAATACGGAGACAAAGAACATTCCGGACTTCCCTAAAATCTACTGTGAAACAGCTCGTGATCGAAACACCTTAATTATAAGATCCAACAGTGAAGAAAATACTGAAAAAACACTCCGAATAATAGAAGGAATTGAAAGACTTAAAGATATCACTGAATTAACGTACAAAACTATAAATTTTAAGAAGATAATTGTTCTTGGAATCTCTTTATTTACTCAACCAGAAGAAGTCACAGAGAAAATCTTGAAAGATTATGATCGAGAAATCCCAATGGCGATACATAAAAAAAATTACCGAGAAAAATCACAAATTTACTATTTGGTCTTGGATTTAGATATCAATTACGTCCGTCATCTGACGAAGCAAGGCCGTATCCTGATTGGATTTAATTCCTGTAAAGTTGCGGATTATCGCCCAATAATCCGCTGCTCGCAATGTCAACGATATGGCCATACAGGTAACAACTGTAGATTTGAAGCTGCCTGTGCTATTTGTGCGTATAATCACACAACAACACCTTGCCCAAATAAAGAAGATCCTAAGAAAATATGCTGCATCAATTGTCTGAACACAAAACATGATTTCCCACACAGAGCGGATTCAAATGAATGCCCATTATTTAAACTTCGATTTCAATCGAGGAAAACCTTCATAAATGTATCTGCTCCACATTTAACCAACTAAACAATACATCTTCTATCTCCAATTCTAACTCTGAAATAGTTTTTCTAAACTCATCACAATCTCTATTAATTACAGATATAAAGTTTGTCCAAATAAACTTAAATAACTGCAAAACAGCCAATGAAGAAATTAATAAAGCCAAAATAGATATAGCTCTCGTCCAGGACTATTACAAAACCAAAGGTAACTTCACTGGACTCCCAATAGGCTGGTCTATATATCAATCCAAAAAACGAACAGCTGCCATAATAATATGCAATGCAACATTTTATCATCTTCAATCTCATCAACTAGATAATAGCGTTTTCATCAATCTAACAATAAATACGAGTACAATAGCACTTAAGAAAGAACAAGAGAATATCACATATATCAAGATCGGTTCACAGTACTCCAGACCATCAGGAGACCTTTCTAAAGACCTTCAAGATTGGACTGATGTAATCACAGACAGTTACAAACTTCTCCTTGGAGGGGATTTCAATGCTCATCGCCGAGACTGGGGATACTCCAGAAACAATGCATGGGGTGACCTGCTGCTAGACTATCTAACATTGAACGAACTCTCCATAATTAACGACCCAAATACAAATTATACCTACAAGCTAGACAAAAGAAAAGGAACCCCCGACCTCACGCTTTGTGGTTTACATACAAGAGAACTCATAAACTTCTGGAAGACAGATGAATCTCATGACTCTCTCAGCGATCATATTTATATTATCTTCCAACTTCACGTTTCTCCTCAAATAAAGCAAAATTATAGATATAAAACTAAATATACCAAATTCATAAAATTTAACAATATCTTTAATAATTACTCGACTAATCTACAATCAGCATTAAAGAATATTGAATCCCCTACAAACTTAGACAAATGGACGGATGATCTGCAGCAGGTCATCAATTTCACAATGGAAGCATCATTAAAAAAGAAAAAATTAAACTATGATATAAAACTGCATTGGTATAATGACAAATTAAGAATTCAAAGGAATAAATTGAACGCAAAATATAAAAGATACACCCGAAATCCAGACAACCAGCAATTCAGAAGTGATTACAAAAAGGAGCGAGCAAATTATAAGTTGGCAATTAAAGAGGCAAAATCCACTGCATGGAGAAATTTCTGTACCACTACACAATCGACATATGGTACAGCTTTTAAACTGATAAAACAAAAATATCTTAAAAATACAGACTTCATCTCAACAATCCTAGAAACCTCAAATACTACAGACACATTTCACAATATTGAAGAACAATTAATGTCTCACCATTTTCAACTGAATCGACCAATTCAACAAGATAATATCCACGAATTTATTAACGAGCAATCTCCAACCAATAATTTTTCAGCAGAAGATAGAATCTCATTTAGAGAATTATAATTCTGTATCCATCAACAAAACAACGGCAAAGCCCCCGGATACGATAATATTGATGCTCGCCTGATCAAAAATCTACTTAAGACATTCCCATCCTTAATTATTGATCTATACAATAAATGTTTCGAATTACAACATTTTCCGACTCCATGG
Source organism: Maratus speciosus (assembly GCA_963932465.1). NCBI lineage: Eukaryota > Metazoa > Arthropoda > Arachnida > Araneae > Salticidae > Maratus > Maratus speciosus. The sequence goes on from OZ010788.1 coordinate 235,839,104, forward strand.
AAAAAAGGCCTAGTAATTTTCTTTAGAAAAAAGAACAAGGATCCTCAACAACTGAAAGCCTATCGCCCCATCACTTTACTGCCTATTTTGGGGAAAGTTCTGGAGAGACTCGTAAAGTTGAGAACAATGACTTATTTGGCATCGCGAAATTTTTTCTATCCAGCCCAATTCGGTTTTCGAGAAAAGAGAAGCACAACAGATGCACTAGACAATATTATTAAAAAAGTTGACGAATTAGTACAACGTAAAAAATATTGTTCTTTGATATCTTTTGATATCGAATCAGCCTTCGATACCATCAACTGGTTTACTATATCCCAAATCATAGATAACTCACCACTTCCTCGATATCTTAAAAACTTGCTAAAAAATTATATCTCTCAAAGATTCATAGGCCTACTCCACGGAACAATCTTAACGTGGTTTCGAACTTACAGAGGTTGTCCGCAAGGATCATGTCTCGGACACCTGCTGTGGCTTTTGATTGCTGATTTCTTAATAAAACTTCTCCAGTTGCTGGCTGACGACTTTACGGTTTATGCAGATGACTCAAGACACAACTTGAAGCAGATGCCAACAACAAAATTAAACAATTTTCAGATATTTGTGAACAACTTGGCCTAACAATCTCCCAAGCGAAGACCACAGCAATAATGTTTGGCCGCTTTTTACTAGAAAATCGCCACCCAATTTTCAAACTGCGCGGGCAAACCATATCAATAAAAAAGAATCTAACTTATTTAGGCCTTGTATTAGACTCAAAGCTCAATTTTAAAGATCATATTATCCATCTACGAACAAAAATACAACAATTTTGCACTGGTTTCGGCAAACCATATTGAAAACTTGGTATAATACGGTTACCCTTCGTCAACTTCTATATGCAGCAGTAATTTGGTTCCCTCGTCTAAACTGCCATGGTATCCGGAAGGTAAAATCGATACAAAGAATGGCACTGCTCGGCATTATCAAAGTTCGCAGTATCTCAACTGACGCTTGTGTGTCCTAACGGGTTGCTTACCAATTCAAATAATTTTGGCAAAAGAACTCTCTTACTATAATACTTTAAAAGGACGCAGAAATTACATCATCCAAGATACCTCATTAACCATAGATAATTTAATGACCAAGCTTCCTTCCTACAGTTTCCCAGAATATTACAAATTAAACAACTTGCAAATTTTAGAAGATACCTGTTCGGACAATAACCAACTAAATCAAGATTTAACAATTTACACAGACGGCTCCGTCACAGACTCAGGCATTGCTGCAGCCTTCACGGTTGAAAAAGACAGCTCTTTTATCTTTGAAAACTCTTTTCGACTACATAATTTAAACTCGATCTACCAAGCAGAACTATACGCTATATGCCAAGCAATAGACTGGTTTCTAACATCATCTTACTCTTCACTACTTCTATTAACGGACAGCCACTCAGCAAAAGATACCCTTAATCTAGCCTTCCCCCGTAATCAACTTATTCATCAGATATATGCTAAATTACTAGATTATCCACATAAAACAGTCTACATCAAATGGATCAAAGCACACGCCGGAACCAGAGGTAATGAAAGAGTCGACACCTTAGCAAAATCAACAAAAACATCCACCACGTCACCAATCATCCGTTTAGTTTTTCCAGTCTCTGTGATCAAAAAAGCACTCAAGGATAAAATGTTGTCAGACTGGCAACATTATTGGACTTCATCTGAAAAAGGCCGATTTACTTATAAAATCTTGAATAAAGTGGATTTTGATTTTATCTGCAAAAGTCATATTATTCCATATTATGTTAGTGGACACGGCAGTTTTCCCGCCTTTATTAATAAAATAGGGAAACGAGACTCTCCATCCTGCCCATGTGGCAAGGGGATAGGAGACCCGATCCATTACCTTTTCTCAAAATGTTCATTAATGACACATACCTTTGACTTTAAAAGAAACAAAACTGTACGTTTCAACCTTAAAAGGACCCTATTTGATCCAACAAATTATGCCAATTTAAGAGCCAACTATAATATTTTAAACAAACATTTTTCATTTATAAAAAAGACTTTTAACGCTCATCTGTACGATGAACTTTTTACTTCAAGTCACTTAATTTAAATATTTTACTTTATTTCATTACATTTTGTCATATTGTTTAATAATCATTTTGATTGTTTTGTCACTTTAATCAAGCTCTGTCATATTATCCTACTATTTATTGTTTACCTTAAATAATTCTCCTATCTTAAATTTTAAGTGTAAATACTCACTTTTTGAATGTTAAATTACTAAATAATGAGATGTAATTAAGTACCTATATTAACTTTATTTTATAACATAATTTTAACTATTCATCATCAACTATAACTGTAAAATTTCTCGGGTTTGCTCAATAGTGCAACCCATTGTGAATTACCTGTAATAATCATGTAATTTTCATTAAGCAGGGTCTTCCAGCCTGCTGGAGCTTCCGGGCTTGTTCGCAAGTACTGCAGTCTCCGCGGGGTAGTAGATATGTGTTTTCCCCTCGTGGACTAATCAGCTCCTATACCGAAAGGTTGGCTGTCCACGAGTGGGTGATTAGTGATTAGTGATTAGTGAAAATAATAATAAGTAACAGTGTTTTCGTAATGTAGTTATATTGAGAATGTCCTAACTATTTTAGGGCGAAACTTTTATTCAAGAATTAGGACCATCATTCTAAAGAACTAGAAAATGTTTTGAGATCACTTTGTGAATTTATATTTCTTATTTATTAAAAAAATAATTTCAGGCATTTTTAGAAAAGGAATTTTTAGGTATTAAAAAATATTCAGCCACTTCAATTATTTCAGTATTTATGAACTTTACCCTCTTTAGATAATAATAATAAAAACAAACGAAAATAAGGCACCCGAATATTCGTCCTTTGGCGGAAAGGCAACCTGGATAACGAAAAAAGCCAAAAAAGCTAGAATTCTATAATTTTTTATAGATTTCTTTAAAAAAAAAATAAAAGTAATATTCTTTTATTTAATGAAGATTTAATAAGATTAATATTACTATTTAAAAAAAGATAGAAATAAAACAATCTGAATAATACTAATAATAACAACAACAACAATAATAATAATAATAATAAATGACCATCTGATCACACTCTGCAACACCCATATCATTAAAAACATACTTTTTCATCCCTAATTCTCATTTTATTAATAATTTCTGACTTCTTAGCACAGGCTGGTACTTCATAAATGTTTGTTATGTACTGTATTGTACGATGTAAAAACATAAAAAAAATGAAATTCCAAGAATCAAAATATTGCACACGTTAATAAGATAAATTTTATAATGTCTAAATTAATTGCAGGAAACATCAGTGTGAATACAGTATATACAAATTTAAAACTCCACACTAGTCACTCGGAAAAAGTCGAACGCTAATGGTAAGTCTCTGGAGCGTTATTTTCAAATTTATCGCTCAAATTTTAATATTTTTGAATGATTTATTTGTACAGGATAGCTGAGAATAATCTACAATCGGGATAGTTTTTCCTTTTTCGATTTTGGTTATAGATTTTTTTTTATAATACGATAGTTTCAATTTCGGAACCGGTTCCGAAATAAATAGTAATTTTTTAAAAAGAATCTGAAACCTCTTAAGGAAAAAAAAGTGACGTAAATTGTAAGTCTAATTTTTAAAATAATGATTTACACTTATCTTATATTATAATACGAGCAAAAATTGTGTGTGTGTGTATGTAAATTTTATCTCAAAAACGGCTCTAACGATTTTGAACAAATTTTGTATTTTACCATTTTCGGGCACGAGAAGACCATTGGGCTAGGTCATGTGTTCGAGAAAATTAGGTTAGTGGATCATTTTGAGTCATAATGGGTCAGGGTCGAGCTAATTATATGTCAAAAACGGCTCAATCAATTTTGACTAAATTTTATATCCAACCGTTTTTGGGCACGAAAAAAACTATTGGTCTAGGTCATATGTTCGAGAAATTTCAATTAGTGGGTCATTTTTGGGTCAAGCTAATTTTATATAATAAACGGCTGTAACGATTTTGTCTAAATTTTGTAATCTATTGTTTTGGATTACGAGATAAGCAACGGTCGAAGTCACATATTAGAGAAAATTCGATTAGTTGGTCAAGCTAAGTTTATCTAGAAAAAGGCTCTAACAATTTTGACAAAATTTTGCTTCCTATCGTTTTCGGGCACGAGAATACCATTGGACTAGGCCGCATGTTCAAGAAAAGTGGGTCATTTTGGGTCACAATGGGTCAGGTGCAAGCTAACTGAATCTAAAAAAAGGCTCAAAACATTTAGACAAAATTTCGTAATATACCGCTTCTGGGCATGAGCTGACCATTGGGCTAAGTCACATGTTCGAGAAAATTCGATTTGTGGGTCATTTTTTGGGTCACTGTGGGTCAAGCTAATTATATCTAAAAAACGGCTCAAACGATTTTGACAAAATTTTGTAATATAACATTTCTGAGCATGAGAAGACCATTGGGCTAAGTCGCATGTTCGGGAAAATTCAGTTAGTGTGTCATTTTTGAGTCGCTGTGAGTCAAGGTAATTGTATCTTAAAAAACAGCTCAAAACTTTTTGACGAAATTTTGTATTATATCGTTTCTGAGCATGAGAAGATCATTGGACTAAGTCACATGTTCGAGAAAATTCGATTAGTGGGTCATTTTGGGTCACTGTGGGTCAAGCTAATTGTATCTAAAAACGGTTCAAACGATTTTAACAATTTTTTTTATTACATCGTTTCCCAGCACCAGAAGACCATTGGGATAGGTCACATGTTCGATGAATTTAGATTAGTGGGTCCCTTTTGGGTTACCGTGGGTCAAGCTAATTTTATCTATAAAACGACTTTAACGATTTTGACTAAATTTTGTATTCTGTCGTTTTCGGGTTTGAGAAGAGCATTTGTTATGTCGCATGTTCGAAAAAATACGTTAAGTGGGTCGTTTTAGGTCACTATGTCTCAGGATCATGCCAATTGTATCTAAAGAACAAGAATGATACAGTGAAAATAAAGTATCGAATTGAACACAAGGTTAATTTTGGCCGAGCTTAGCTCGATCATCCCTGCTTATTTTACTGTTAATTGATAAATTATTAAACATATGTGAACAGTTAGAACTGGAATAAAAGAATCACAACTTTCAGATTTTAGTTTTTGAAAGAGTCTTTGATGAATGACCAGTGTTGCCATATCCAGTGTCACAAAAGACGGGAAAGATAGAGAAAAAAAGCGAGACAGTAGCTTCTAAACCGTAACATAAAATACGTTAAACTCTGTAAATACAGAAACCGTCTATAATGGAACCCTGTCTTAATCGTGAAAATTTCATTGTCCTTACTCTAAGAAATCTATATAATTATACAAGACGAAAGCCTGTTTAAAACTGAATTTTCCCCTTTTCTCTTGTAATGCTGTCTTAGAAGTTTTTATTATACTAAATAAATATTATTTTATACTAATTATATTATACTAAATAAATCTTATATAGTAAAATCTGAGACAGCAGAATCGGCAAATAGTGAAACAAAATTTTTGTTTACCAGTCCTATATTCCTATCGTAAAGATAGGGAATTTTAACATTTAAAACAAATTGCCGTTATAAGCAGGTTCCGTTCACACAGGTTTTACTGAATAAAGTACAATAAAACTTACGAAAATGAAATTGCTAGGTAGACAGCTTGTAACACAATAATAAGACATTTGTAACACAATAATTAATAGACAGATTTGTAAGATATTCCCTTGGAAGGGACTAAAAAGAAATTCCATTATAGACAGATTCTGTCGTCACTGGTTTTATTATATTAAGTTCCCCTTGATTCAAGCTACTGAATAGCATGCCATTAAAAGAAATATAAAATAATCTGTACTTGATGAAAAATCGGGACTTTTTGCGTCCCGTGCAATTGTTATGCGGGACAAGTCTTGGAGTCTCTAAAAATCGGGACATCCCACGTTAATCGGAACACCTGGCAACACAGTAAAATAGGCAAAGAAGGACTCAAAAAGGACTGGGAAAAGTCCATTTCAGACAGGTCTCCATTTTAGCAAGTATAATTGTATGGACTTTTTTTCCGTTGAAACTTGATTTTTCCCCCTTTTGTGTAACAAAGACAGGTTATAGGCAGTTTTAGTTTTCACAAGTGTTACTGTAGTACATCAATGCTCTTCAGAGGTGTACTACAGAGCAGATGTTTCAGCAGTTTTAGATTAAACCTGTGAAAACGGATCTTATCTTAAACAGAAAACTTTCATAATCAATATTTTGAAATTATACTTTCTAAGATGGATACCTGTCTAAAACGGATTTTTCATCCTGGGATTCCGATTTCGAAATTTTTTACTGACTTTTCTCGTTTGGTGGGGGTGGGAGTTGCAGCTCCCGGCTATGCCACTGCCCTGAAAGAAAACCTTGCACTCACCCCCATCCCCAAGAAAGTTCTGAAGTGGCGCCCCTGCAATATGAATAACCCTCTTCCTCCACGGCACTTGGTATTTAGGATTATCGTATAGATCGTTTACAGTCACTCTCGTTCTTGCAAAGTCACTGCCTTGGCAAAATATTTCCTAATTTTATTACGAAGAATTTCTGTTAATTAGGCCGGTTAACGGGGAGCCTACCGTAGTGCCTTCAAAATCTAATTCTATTGAGATTCTCTAAACTATATTTTAGTGCGGAAATTTACATATCCAAGCACTAGAAACTATTATTCTATAAAAATAGAAATATTTCGAGGTCATTTTTAAAAATTCTTATGCTCTTATTAAAAAACAATTTATAAGAAAAATATTAGAGATATAAAAAAATATTTTTAGGCCTTTTTCTTCTGTTTTGCTTTTAGACACTTATTTGAATATTTTTACACTTTCTCTACCACATCGTTTTTTTTTTTTTTTTTGTAAAATGTGTGATCGTAGGCCAAAAACTGGCTTGAAAGTACACTTTTCCATAAATATCCAGGTACGAGAGCATTTAGGGAACTGAATTAGCAAAAAGGTATTTGGATTACCTTATATGATATAAAAATCAAGAAATGATCTCTAAATTTCGCATATGGTTTTATTTACCAATGTGCAATGTTCATATGTATTTTCGCAAAAACAATACGCATATTCATGAAAATATAAACATTTCATTTACAAAATTAAAATTTTTTTCACACGTTTTTTCCCGTATAAAATGCATGAATTTCAACCAAATTAAAAAAAAAAAAAGTTGCAGAAATCTTGACAACGTTTAAGAGAAATTTCTCATTAAAATTTTAAATAAATATATTGAATATTCGATGACATATGAACATGTCTAGAAGATAATTTTTAACTCCTCATGCGCGAAAAGACACGAAAAATATTTTCATGCGTGAAAAACATTTTCTTTAGGAGTTTTGTAGCTTTTTGTGTATCGAGAATATCCAGAAACATATCGTATATTAATTAGCTTCATTTCAATTATTCTGTAAAAGTTGTTGGATGATAATCGATATGCCTCTGTGTCATTCTCCAAAATTAGGACAATTGTTGTAACCGGAGTTCATTGCATGTAAAAATGTAAATTTTTGAAACTTTTGTAATATTTTTGCATGCATTAGCAGAAGTATTATTAGAGGTATCCATTCCATGTATTTATCATTATTCCATGTATGTCATGATTTTAATTACTCATTATTTTTAGTTTCTTCTTCTGTCTTTAAAAGAAGAAATTATTGGATTCGTGAAAATTCTCGAATTCCGGTTTTCGGCGGATTTAAACGTTTTAGGGGGTCAGAAATCTCCAAAAACATGTTTTTAAAAAATCTCTGTCTGTGAGGGAAATTTTGTGGGCGTTCTATCTCAAGAACTAATGAACGGAATTTAATAAAACTTTAGATTCAGTTAGTCCCTGTTATAAATTGGTGCTGATTACTTTTTGCTGTAAATCGCCTGGCAGGTGTCGCTGCTATGCTGCATTATTCATGATTTCCACAATAACTATATCTCAAGAACTAAATCACGAATTTTCAGAAAACTTCAGATTCAGTTAGTCCATGATATAATTTGGTGCTGAGAACTTTTCGGTGTAAATCGCCTAATAAGTGACGCTGCTAATGCTGCATTATTCATGACTATCGCAATAGCTCTATCACAAGAACTAACGCACGATTTTTCCTCAAACTTCAGATTCAGTTAGTACCTGATATAAATTAGTGTTTTTTAGTATTTCATATAAATCGCCCAATAGGTGGCGCTATTATGCTGCATTTTTCACGATTTCCGCAACAGCTGTATTTCAAGAACTAATGCATGAATTGCCATCAAGCTTTAGATTCAGTTGGTCCCTGATATAAATTGATCCTGAAAATTTGTTGGTGTAAATTGCCTAACAGGTGTCACTGCTAGGCAGAACATTTCACGATTTCCGCAATAGCTCTATCTCAAAGACTAATGCACGGATTTTCATCAAACTTCAGTTTCAATTAGAAGTCGACATAAGTTATTGCTGATTAGATTTTGGTGTAAATCACGTAACCGGTGGCGCTGCTATAATGAATTTTTCAGGAAGTATTAACATGTATGAGATAGAAGAAAGTTTAGTGATTGCCACATCCGACCAGTTTAATTTAATTTTGACATAGGTAAATATAATCTCCATGGACTATAACCTTACCCATGTTCATAAATAAAACACATTGTTTTCAGCACTTAGCTTACATTTAAATATTTTTTTTTCTTTTTTGTTTTGGAGAGACAGTAAGCTTCTTATGAAAAACGAAATGTTTTCTTATGTATGTTTTTTAAATGCCAAATCTATGTCTGAACATCTGTAACCAGGATGTAGTATCAGTTTCATGTCTATGTTTTAATTAACATAAAAATTTATAGGTGGAAGCTGTGTGGCTTTTGTTTTAGAAATGGGAAATAGAGTTACTTTTGGTTAACAGGTTGCATCGTTCCACACTTGCACAAGTAACAGGTTCCAACAGCCCGTTATTTTCGTAACGTATGACTAATCGCTGTGTATGCTGTCAACGGATTTTAAATTAGAATGCCTTTAAACAAAGTCTTTGAAATAATGTAAGAAATGATGTAAGTACAGCCGCTGTTTTTTGATGAGATGAAGCCACACTATTAAAATCAGTTTTTGGTTAAAAACTTAATTTTTACAGGACTAAAACGGACCTAGTTACGATACTTTTAATTTCATGCATATTGAGCTTTTCCGGCACTAAAAACACGCTTTTACATTCATGGTGACTAAAACTTTGAAAATTCATAAAATTCTAAGTATCATAACTCAGTAAGTTTTAGCTATAGAAGAATAAATTTTTACTTTGTACTTGGTAGAACACAGGGAAACTTATAGGACCCAGACATTGTAAAATTCAACGTCTTAACTATTTAAAATCACCTATTTTAGCGTAAATTGATTTTTAAATGATGTATAACATAATTTGAACCATTTTTGCATATGGAACTATACCTCTAAAACTAACAGTTTAAAAATTAGCTTTTGGTAAACGATAAGAAGAGCCACCCTGTATAAAAATAAACAGTGCTTTAACAACATGAGTTGTAAGAAAATGAAAATTGATGCCCGACTTCATTGCAGCCATATCTATCCACGCATACCAATAGCGAACACACAAGAACATGAAAATATTATTTATACACTTTCAATTAAATGCAATTTATCCAAACAAATTTTTGTTACGTTTTTCAAATTAATTATAATTGTATTAAAGTTAAGTGCTCACACAAAAAAGCTATTTATTGTCTTTCTTTTATTTTACAGTAAAATAAAATCACAGAAATTAATATGTTTCCAGCTTTTATTTTCTTAAAACACAGTATTGAGAAAGTAATATATAAATCCCAACAAAAAGTTTTCGGTAAAAAAAAAAAAAAAAAAAAAAAAAAAAAAAAAAAAAAAAAAAAAAAAAAAAAAGCGCCAAATTTTCCTTAATGTTTCGGCCAGAAAAAGTAGTGATATCTGATGTTCGCACAAGTTAAAAGCCAAACATCCCAAATCTTTCATTGAAAATGGCTTCCTGCGACTTGGCCGTTAATGCCTTCGTGAGAGTTTTTCAAATTTTCAAATATGTACAAATGAGCTACATGCCAACTACATTTTTTGATTATTTTAGGCATTTTGTGACACAGAATACAGAAATAAAATACACATTTGAAAAAAGCATTTAAACAACTTCAGTCTATTTAAATGCTTAGAAGTTAAAAATAACAAAATACTTGTATTCAGGAGATAATATTCCCAATTGCTAAAACATAATTAATATCAACTTTTAACAGTTTATAAATCGAATACCTCTTAATGTTTGCAAACAAACTATAATAAATGTTCAAACGAAAAAAATCTCTTTCGTCAATACACAAGATTTCAATATTATACAATAAAATATAATGTAACATATTGTGAGATATGAAGTAAGTAAATTTTGTTTTATTTCTTGGGTTTTACGTTAATGACTTTAGCTTTAGAATGTACAAAATGGCAATTAAACCGCAAGTGGACTAAATGATCTGTAATCAAAACTAATGTTTGTTGAAACTGAATGGTAGTTATCAGAAATCTTTTACTTATAATGTCTTTATGTGAATTTGTCTCTTTGCATTCTAATATTACTTTTAATATTTAAATAATTCATAAATGCGTAATTTCCAATCATTAATTTTGAAATGCTGTAGAAGGCATTAACGGCCAAGTCGCAGGAAGCCATTTTCAATGAAAGATTTGGGATGTTTGGCTTTTAACTTGTGCGAACATCAGATATCACTACATTTTCTGGCCGAAACATTAAGGAGAACTTGACGCTTTTTTTTTTTTTTTTTTTTTTTTTTTTTTTTTTACCGAAAACTTTTTGTTGGGATATATAATTATTGAATTCTAACTTAAAATGTTTTTTTCTGTTTATAATAGTCACGTGTAAATAATTTTTAATTTGAAGCAAACATTATTGTTTGCGCTGTTTATACAGTTGGCAACAGTTTAAATTAATACCATTTTCTAAAAATGTAAAAAATATCTCTCGAAATGCTGAAAATTTGAATTTAAAATAGAAATAAAACCTCAAAAAATGAGTCAAATTAAAAAAAGAAATACAGTCTGCACACCGGGAACTTCAAATGTATAAAATGATCTAAAAATGATTAAATTCCCATGTATAGTTTTTGCTCCTATAAAACTTTTTTAGTGGAACGATTTTGTCCAACTTTAGCATTAAATATCTCTTAAAATAATTATTCGATTCGAAAACTGTCTGCATCAGCGTGTTTATCAAACATATCTGTATAATACCACTGATTTTCATATTTTGGTATGCAATATTTTTCTTAATATTAACGAAGTAAGACCTACGGTCACGAAAAATTCAAAACCGGCGGCGGCGGTGACAGCGGTAGTTACCTTTTTTTAGAATAGAGAAACCTGTTTCCTATTAAGTCAAGCTATGGCTAATACTAAACGCTTCTCTTCAGCATAAAGTTATTGAATTAAGAAAATTGTATTTTTCACTTTTATATTATTTCTTTGCATAATTTGTATATTTTTTTTTCACTTTTATATTGAATATTTGCTTAATTTGTGCATTATATATCTGTATATTATTTATACATCTCATAAATTTATTGAAAAAAAATCATATTTTGGATAAAACGATTCTCAATAAACACATTAACTTTTTTACATGCTTCATTATTTTTAAAAGTACATTCAAATTTAATACTTAAATGCAAAATGTTGAATTGTTTTAAATTACAGAATTGTAAGAAGTCTAAAGTTCTACACTTTTCTTTCTTTTACACCCATTCATCGTAACTAAAAGCAAAAAAGAACGTAATTTCACATTTATATTTAATTAAAAATAAATACCCAGGTAAATACCCAAATTGGGTATTTACTCAGGTATTTACCCTCAGAAACAAATACCTGAGTATTTTACATCACTGGTCAGGTTACGTCAAGGGAGGATTCTCAAAATCGTGTGGTGCAGGCTCGGGTTTAAATCACGGGAAAAGGGGAAAATGGTACTTTCTTTTTCCTTTAGATCACCTACACAATTATGTAGGTCAGATCTGAAAGGGTTATAGGATAAACCACATTGGCATTGTAGTAGGGTTTGAAATGTCGTAAAATGTGGCTCCAGCTCGATTGACGTGCCAAGTTTGATATTTTTGTCGTATTGTGAAGGTTTTGACATGTAGATTCCAAGTACCTTAGGTGCCATTTTTTATACACATTTTTGGGGGTGATTTTCAAGATGGCTGCCATTTACTGACTCCTTTAATATTTGAGGTATATTATTGACCAATATGTCAAATTATATGTTTTCAGGGTCAAGAAATACAAATATATAATAAAATTAGGAGTAAATTGAGTTTTTGAAGTGTTTTAAGCGATAAGATGCAAATAAAGCACAAAAATATGAAAGACATTATATGTACTAGCGTTTTATTAACCAGTTATACACAACCAAAGTATATAAATGAAATAACATAAATTATTGAAGATATTGAAAAAATTATTAAAAACAACTTTTATATGTATATACAGTACTGGGATGTTATGTATCCTCTTCTGAATCACTGCTATCGCTGTGATGGTATTGATAGTTCTTTGTATTGTTGCAATTACTGCATTTGCAAACGGCAGTACAAACCAGAGAATTCTTTAAGCAAGAACATTTCCCATCTGTACATGTTCTCTTACAATCACATTTCACAAGTTCAATAACTCCTTTGGGAGTAGGGTGGCTGAGAGGTTCTGCTCTCGAAGCTGGTAGACGGGAGGTGCTGGGTTCGAACCCAATCGCGCCCGTCGGCCTAATCGTTCGGAGTTTTCGTGGTTTTCTTCGAACCGTGGATTTCCATGCGTTAATACGGATTAGGTTCCCTTAGAAAGACCTCCACGGAAGGCACTCCTCCTAGGGAGTATATCCCTCGTGTAGATAATTGGCCGTCAACAATCAACCCAACCTTTTGGGAGTAGGTAACTCCAGGCATTTGACTGGAGAAATTACTCCTTCGCTATTTTTCCCCAACCATTGCCAATAACTGGGGTTATTGTAGATCGAGGATATCTGTAGCACTTTCCAATGGTGCAAATTAAGTTTGATCTTAGAATATGTGACTTCAGTGCTCCAAGGGTTGATGGTAATTTCTCCCCCTCGAAACTTTTATTTCTGAAAAGGTGCCATCTTAATTCTGAAATCCTTTAAAAATTACTATTTTTCAAATAAGTCCAGTCGGGGAATTTTTCAAACAGCAACAGATTGGATAATGGATCAACATTAGGTTCCCCAAGTTCTTGAAAAGCTGTTATAATATTATCATCCCACAGAAGATTGATATACGCTTTTATCCACTTGTGTTTTGAAATGCCTACAAATTTTCCTGCCCAGTCTCCACCAGTATATAAATGTAAACCTAGTAAACCTTTTGCTTTTATGAGCACCTATTGCTCGACATCTTTCAGTAATATTAATTTTTCTATGTTTGTTGCCTCGATCAGTAACAAAACTGATTTCACTGCTTAGTAGATGACTTGAAACCAAGTCAACCATTAATGGGTGATTCTCCAAAAACCTAACAATATCGTGTCCGAGCAAAATATCACAACAATGGCTTGAGATAGAAAGTTTTATATTTTTTTAATTATCAGACATAATTTTTCCCATCTATTCCTATGTATATAAAAAATATTTACTCATTTATTATTTCCTATAAAAAATTTTAAATGGCTGGAAAGTCACTCTCCTGGTCTGTCCGAATCTTTTTCACAAACTTATTTAATTTGTTTAAAAATTTCACAACAACATTTCACAAATTAAATTAGTATTAGTAAACTATATATACTTAAAGGTATAAAATAACATTTTTTTAATCCATTTAATCATTTAACTTATCAAGGTAAATCATTTTAAAGTTTGTCCCAAGGTTTTCATGTCACTCTCCTGGCCTGAAATATTTTCAATAATTTCAAGGAAAAAAGATGGAATTTATAACCTAGTGCATGGCAACACTCTTTATTCCTACCATTTTGTTGTATTCATAGAGTGCTTTGAAGATCTGATTCATCTGGTGTTCTTATCATAGTTTTGAAGTTTTAAACTGAGGTATGTAACATTTTTTGTTGTCATACTCCTGTACAACTTTTCTATTATATATAAAAGAATTTTTTAAAAATAATGCCTGTTATTATGTGTAATTAAGTGATGATAATAATATAAAAACCTTCTTAACCCTAAATTTGGTTCTTGGCCTGAGTAGCAGGCCTTATATAAGAAAAATGTCACACTCCTGGTAGACAACAATATCACTCTCCTGGCATTTTCTGTGCCAGGAGAGTGACTTAACATACAGGAGAGTGACATTTGTTATAAACACTGGTAATAAATTCTGTAGATAGATAGATTTTTTTCAAATTCCACTTAGGCATACTAATATCTAGTTTACCATACACCTAGTTTAGGTTAAGCTTTTTGTAATTAAACTTTTTAGAGAAAATTAATATTAGAATAAGATAATGGATTGTTTTTTAGTAAATGTTGATGACTTTTCTTGTAGTGTAAACTACTTTTGATTTGTAAGTTGTATACAATGCTGCCAGAAAATGAGAAAATTCTACATTTTGCGTAATTTTAAATTAATGAAATTTAAATTAAAATGTTTAAACAGGACACCAACTTTAGTCTAATTGTTTTTTTTTCTTCTTTTAATTGGGCAATTTATATAAAAACAGTCTACAGATGACTCAATAATTACATCTAAGTTATGTAAATAATGGAATAAAATAATGAAATCGTATTGAGATTTTTTTTCCCCTTACAGAATCACCCCTCATTATGGCAGGAAAAAAAAAACAAACAATCAAGAGAAGAGCGATTGAAGAAAAAGAGAGAAGCCGAACGGAAAAGATGAAAAATTAAAAAACGATCCTAAGAAATTGGAAGATGAGAAGATTAAATGGAAAACTAAATACAATGCTAGGAAGAGCAAGGGAACAGTTAAGTTAATTGAAAATCAATCAGCAAGAGACCAAAGGGCCACTAGGCTAAAGTGGAGAGAACGCCAAAGGAAGTGCAGAATTAGAAAGTCCATTCAACAGCAAGCAAACTGTAATATAAACGAAGATACTCCGCCAGATAGTGACCATGATGATCCAACTCAAGGTCAAGAATTGAATTATCAAGCCATAAGTACAACTGAAGTTTTACAAACTCCTGAAAATATGTCAGATATATGTAATGTCAGTTCAGCAACCTCTGACGGAAGGACAATTGAATAAAAAAAAATAGGAGGAGACGAAATGATACAAGAAAATGTAGAGAAATAAAAAAGTTGAAGTTAGAACTAGAAAAATCTCATAAGAAAGCTGAAAAATATCGAAAACAGTATCAGAGACTAAAAGCAAAAGCAAATTAAAAGGAAATAAAACAAAGCCAAATTAAAGATTTGACACAAAAAGCTAAAATTACTCATTTTCTCCAGGGAAGAAGAGTCGACAAAGATATAAGAAGAAAACTGTTCACAGGGGAAATCATTAGGGCACAATTAGCTGATACACTATGACGCAAAAGTTTAGACAATGATGACGTCATTCAGCTTTAAAATGTAGAATTATGACGTCAGAATTACAAAAACCTGTAAATATATTCAAAAACTGATTTAAAATGCTATGTACAAAAGACAGTCGTTTTATTTGCTATAATACTATTTTTTTTCATAAAAATTCAAATGTGCTTGTCGCAAAAGTTTAGACACTATTCTAAATTTCTTTGAATATTCGCTGGCATATGCAAATTTAGAATCGATGATGTCACAAATTTGGAGTACTTAAGTTCTGCAAACGATTGCGCTTCATAATCGACATCCCGAGAGCTAAAGAAATTCAAGTGAATGAGGTTTCAAGGATTTGGCAGTTGAAAGGTGAAGGGAAGAGCGTTTCTGAAATTTCTGCTATTATTAATATGTCAAAAAAATCTATTTATCGAGTTTTATCGAGTGGTTCCGAATATTAAGCAAAATGTCGGTCTGGGAGGCCACGTGTGACAAATGTACGAGAGGATCGCCTGATACAAAGACTAGCGAGTACTCAAAAAATGAGCGTACGTGGAGTTCAAAGCTCATCGGGACTCTCTGTATCAAAGGATACGATTCGTAGACGAATTTTGGAAAAAGGAACAATCGTTTATAGCAAAATGCAGAAGAAACCAGCTCTGAAACCACATCATAAGTTACAAAGACTTATGTGGGCTCGAAAGCATATGTTATATGGAGAGAAATGGCAGTCAGTCATATTTAGCGATGAAAAAAAGTGGAATCTGGATGGTCCAGATGGTTGTTTAGCGTATTGGCATGACTTGCGGAAGGAACCTCGACGTTTTTTTAGTCGCAGACAAGGAGGGGGCTCGGTGATGGTTTGGGCAGCCTTTTGCTATAATGGACAAGTATCTCTGACCTTCACCAGTGGTCGTCAAACTTCACAGCATTATACACAGACATTAGAAGAAAACCTACTACCATTTGCTGAGCTTCTAGGGGGTCCTCAGTGGGAATTTCAGCAAGACAATGCAAAATATTCAAAATCTTGGTTTAATTCCCATAATATAAGAGTTCTCGACTGGCCAGCATGTAGCCCAGATCTTAACCCTATAGAAAACCTTTGGAGCATCATGTGTCGCAAAGTTTATAGCAACGCTAGACAATACTCTTCTGAAAAGGAACTTAAGACATCTATTGAGAATGCATGGTACGATATCGATCCACAAACTATGCAAGATTTAGTTTCTTCCATGCAATCTCGTGTATATGACGTAATACATAAGCATGGATGCGCAACCAGGTTTTAAAAATTGTTTATTTCGATTTTATTTAATTTGTGTCTAAACTTTTGAGACAGCAGTTTATTTTTGTTACCATTTAATTTATTGCAATATGCACAATTCCACTTTTCTTTGTTATAAATATTGTTTATATGTACAGCACATTAATTTCAAGCAGTGATTTGAAAATTGAATAAATATTTTTCAAAGTATGTAAGAATTTCTTCATTGTCTAAACTTTTGCGTCATAGTGTACAATTTCATCCATTAAATCTTATAGGACCAAAAGAATCTTAAAAACATCTTTAGTTGGAAAGATAATAAAGAAGTATAGGGTGCAGAGTGCATTTCCATTTATGAGAATTCCTGTTGCAGTTAGACAATACAAGAAACAGAAAGATAAAATCCATAAAATAATTAACTATTTCTTTAATGATGATGAAAATACAACCCTCAGTCCAGGAAAAAAAGATTTTATTACTAGAAAAAAAATAAAAAAATAGAAGAGGTACCTGAACACAACAATGAAGGAGCGCTTCAGAACAAAAAACCTTGGTGTACGCATAAGTTATTCTTTATTTTGCAAATTGCGTCCTTTCTGGGTTGTCAAACCAACTCTTCAAAGCAGAGATACCTGTTTGTGCATAATACATCACAATATTGAAATGCTGGTAGATAAACTTAACAAATGTAAGGCGATTAATTCACAGAAACCAGAACAAATAGCAGAAACTTTGTGCTGCGACAAAAATAAAGAATCCTGCCTATTGAGAAAATGCAGTAGCTGTGCTGAAAGAATTATAACTTATAATGACTTCATCAGTGGTGATACTTTTACTTATCAAAAATGGAATTTGCATAAAGAAGAACGTAAGATAAGAGGTAAGGAGAAAATTGTTACGGTTATAAAAAAAGACAAAGTAATAAGCACTATTGGAGAAGCTGTTGATGAACTAGAAAATAGCATAAAAAAGTTTATGACTCATATTGCAAACATCAAACACCAGCATATGTACATAAAAGAACTTAAAGAAAATCTGACCTGTAAGGATGTATTGATACATATTGATTTTAGCGAAAATTATGCATTAAAGTACGCTAGTGAAGTACAATCTATGCATTTTGGGGCTTCAAGAGAGCAAATTACACTTCACACTGGTGTAGCATATCACAAGACTGATGATAGTACTTCAAAACCAATTTCTTTTGTACACTGTCAAAAAGTACACGCCATGATGCTTGTGCCATTTGGGCACATCTAGAACCTGTTTTGTCACATCTACTACAAAATAAAAGAATTTCAGCTATTCATTTTCTGTCACTCACCATCGAACCAATATCGAAACAAAAAGAACTTTTATTTCTTTAAAAAATACATAAAAATAAGATTTCCAAACATCAAAAGAATTGCATGGAACTTTACTGAAGCCAGTCATGGTAAAGGGGCTCCTGATGGCGTAGGTGGCTGCCTGAAAAGAACTGCCGATAAGGTGGTCTCTATGGGGTGTGATGTCAACAACATCGATGTGCTGGTAAAAATCCTTAAAGAACACTGCCCAAAAATACTATTGTGGGTTGTAGAAGAAGATAATATTAGCAAAATGGACTCATTTTTGTCATCTGCTAGTGATCTTAAAGCTATTAAAGGAACTATGAAAGTTCACCAGGTTACAGCAGAGCTTGGAGACACCGACACAAAGATGAATTACAGGACCCTAAGTTGTCATGTATGCAAAGCTGAGGAAAATTGTCAGCACTATGGAATTTATTTTTCTGTCTCAACAGATCCAACACAAATACACTTATACAATGTTGGAGACTGGGTCATCTTTTATTATGAAGATGAAATTTTTGCAGGAGAGCTAATAGAGCTTGTAGGTGGAAAAGCAAGAATAAACTCTATGGAACCCAAAAATATAAACAGAACAACTTGGTGCTGGCCAAAAAAAGAAGACATACATGAATATTTAATGGAAGACATTATTAGAAAAATATCTTCTCCCGAGCCCATTGGTAGCAGCTACAGAGTTTCTAATTTTTATTTCTCTGACGTTTTTTAAAGGTTATGTAGTATGACTAATGTAAGATATACATTTTTTTGTCAAAAATAAACATATTTTTGAATTAAATACTTCAGTTAGTTTGTTAAATTTCTCATAACCCTTGATGAAACTCATTTTGTCACTCTCCTGGCACCAGCTGTCACTCTCCTGGTATCTGAAATTTCAGTCCCTTACTTTCACATACTTAACATAGTTAAAGTGAGTTCCCTTTATTTTTCCCTTGTTATGTGTCGTATACCGAGTAAGTATGAATTTTTTTAGAATTTTTAAAGCACTTTTGTTTTTTAAGAATTTGTGATTTGAAAATGTTAGGTTTTTGGAGAATCACCCTAATATGAAAATGTCAGTATCTCGCAAAAATACATCGATCCCATAATTATCATGATGGTTCACTATATCAAGTACATGAAGATGTATAATGGTGTCTTCTTTATGTGTATGATCACATAATTCAGAATCGAAAACATTCGCATGGTTACTGTAAGCCTTACTGCTAACAACG
Source organism: Maratus speciosus (assembly GCA_963932465.1). NCBI lineage: Eukaryota > Metazoa > Arthropoda > Arachnida > Araneae > Salticidae > Maratus > Maratus speciosus. The sequence continues at coordinate 235,858,509 of OZ010788.1, forward strand.
ACAACAATTTTCTTCTCACTAGCAGCAAAAACTTGTAGTAATTTATTCCGAGATTGTCAGTTGTGATTTTGTTTCATTATGTGAAGGAAACGTCTTTAATGGAACCAACATTGGCACTATTTGTAATAGTAAATCTAATAGGTTCTGTCGCCACCAATCTTTTCTTACTAGTTTGCTCCTTCAATGAATGCTCAAGGTATTGGTCAAATATTATTCTCCCTTCAGTGTATCCGCTTCTCGGTAAAAGCATTTGCGAAGTCTTCACAAGTTTTCATGGCAGGTGTCTTTTTTACTGATTGTAAGATTGCCATTCCATCTATAATACAAACTTTTTCTATCGGAGAAATAATAGAGGAATAATAAGGAAAGAAATAAATTCTAATGGAGAAATAAATTCTAGTGATTCAAGTATGGGTGATCGATTATATTGCTCTATTTCTGCAATGAATGAACTTTGTCAGATTGAATATGAAGATATCCATCAGAGGAAAATAATGATCTTGGTATTACAAAAAACTTGTATTTTCCAATTGCATCTGTTAGGTTTGTAGACATTTGAGGTCTTGATTCCATAACAACAAGAAAACGAGCAAGAAGTTTCCTATCTTCTCGAATTAGTCTATCTCTTACAAATTCTTCGAATTCCAATTGGCCCTTTTGGTCGACGATTCAGAAAATCATCCTTCGCAGATTCTGGAACTTTCATAGAGGATGCAATATTCATTAGTGTGGTATTATCTTGGAAAGGTTTCCACCACAATGATCCCGAAAACTCTACTTGAGGATGGCTGTGTTGTGAAAAATTCTTAGCGACATGGAAGTCCGGAAGTTTCCAATTTTCTCGAATTAGTCTATCTCTTACAAATTCTTTGAATTCCAATTGATTCTTTTGGTCGACGATTCAGAATATCATCCTTCGCAGATTCTGGAACTTTCATAGAGGATGCAATATTCATTAGTGTGGTATTATCTTGGAAAGGGTTTCCTCCACAATGATATCGAATTACTCTCCTTGACGATGGCTATGTTGTGAAAAATTCTTAGCGGCATGGAAGTCCGGAAGTTTCCAATCTTTTCGAATTAGTCTATCTCTTACTGATTCTTCGAATTCCAATTGGCCTTTTTGGTCGACGATTCAGAATATCATACTTCGCAGATTCTGGAATTTTCATAGAGGATGCAATATTTATTAGTGTGGTATTATCTTGGAAAGGGTTTTCTCCACAATGATATCGAATACTCTCCTTGACGATGGCTATGTTGTGAAAAATTCTTAGAGACATGGAAGTCTGAAGTTGATAGTGTTTCCTGGGCTGCTTAGAGACTTCATATGGACAATACTTTTCAAAGTAAGTTGAAACAATGCGTAATACTTCTGGTGCACACAAGAAATACCTTTCGAGGGCGTTTTCATTCTGAGTTAAACCAATAACTCCAGCAATGTTCTTCAGTTCTTTGATTTTCTGTTCCAACTTCTGTTCTGTAAATAGTTTAGTAAGCGGCACATTGGCTTTGGATACTGCAAAACAACTAGATTCGAGAGCATTCTATATTTTTGAATATGTTGTTTTAATGTCCTTCATCTGTTCTAATTATACTGGAATGAGTCTGGCATAATGAAATAAGTCATGAGCAAAATAATACTTGATTTGTTCCTTTAATGACGCGAGATGCAATGCCCAATCTCCTTGACGAGTGGCACGGATGAAACGTAACAAAGATCCAAATTGGTTCATATACTGTAGTAAGAACTTTGCCATATCGTCACTGCTTTGTGTAATATGTGGAAGACGATTTTTTTCAACTAATACTCCGATCTCTTCAAACAAAGTTGTAGCTTCAACTTCACACTTGTGCAATTTATCACGTAGTGAGTTGCATTTTTCTTGCAGGGAAATAAGTAGAATGTGGCAGTGTTTCAAAGAGAAGGTCGTAGCATGCTAAAGCGACAGTCATGTGAAAATCTATGCCTTTAGTATATTAGTAATTTTGTAGTAAATTTATAAATAAATAATAAATAACACAATTTATGCGTATTTTGATTGTAGATTTGCATTTTATGACACCAAAAACATATAATTTGATATACTGGTCAATAATATCCCACAAATATTAAAAAAGTCAGTAAATGGCAGCCATCTTGGATGCCATCTTGGAAATTACCTCAAAAATGTGCAAGAAAAAAATGGCACCTAAGATATTTGGAATCTACATGTCAAAAGCTACAAAATAAAATAAAAATATCAAACTTGGCACAAAAATCGAGCTGGAAAACATTTCAGACCCTACTATTGTATATTGTAAACACCCCAAAAGTTTTGAAACTATGTAAAGAAAAAGGAATTACAAAAATCCTCTATTGCTTCTCATTGCTGGGGGAAGGGACATAATTTCAATTTTGATTCGGCCACTTTTATCAAGAAATGCAATACTCCTTGAGATTTAGATTTCTTTAATTTTTATTCTGCCAATTTTATCAAAAAATGCAACACTCCTTTAGATTTAGACTTCACAGGCTAGTTACACTAATTATTTAAAATGCACATTACCTAATTACAGCCGAGGTCATATCCAAAGTTAGGATAATTCCATCATAAAAAAATTACTAAAAAAAAGTTCTTCAAACATTATGAAAAAAATTATGACAACTATTATAGGCATGTTAAATATAAAAGTAATATCAGCAAAGATGATCATGCTGTTTTTGTCAAATAAATAAATATATGTCCATGGAGTTGATAATACTTACTTCAAATGCCATTCTAGTGTTACCATTTACAATAAAAATATTATAGCATTGAAAGTAAATCGCTTTATTCTTTTTCAGTTAAAAAAATCTACAAATGTGAACCACCTCATAAAATAAAGGGTCATTTTTTTAATTAGTTGTCGTCATGTTTTCCTTTCTGCTTTTCTTTTTTTGTAGATGCCTTTTTTCAATTTTTTTATTACTTTTCATACTTTCCTTGTGTTTAAAATGAAATAAAGGAAAGCATAAAAATAATGTCCAATTATTTACAAATCTCAATAAATAATTAGTACTTTTATTTTAATAAATCACTATTTTTAATATTATAAATTAACAAAATTGCAATTTTCTTTTACTGAAATAAAGTGCTTTTGCCTATAATAAAGTTCTCCAAAAACACAAAAACCAAGTAAATATACAGGTAAACAACATAATATGAAAATTTAATAGCTTATGTTATAAAGACCGCAGTTTCATTCTAAAAAACACAGCTTATTACTAAATTTATAGGCTTATAATTTTACTTTGCTATATCTGTTCATATTTTTATATTATATTAAATAAATAAAAATAAAGAACAATTTTAAGCTATTAATAAATTTGAAATAAATTTAGCCAACTCCATGGGTACTGATAACACTCCTTGGTCATCTTATGACATAGAGTTGACGTCCATGGATTTGAAAATATCAACTTCATACCAGCCTATCACCATAATTTTAGTCTAATTTGCACATGGTTTAAAATATACTTACGGGTGCACCTAACGAATATACTAAAATAGATTTAAAAAAAAATATATATTATATTCTTTAAATTGTTGGAGTGGCCTTGAAGTAGATGTTATAAAAATACTTACCTTTTTAATTAGAAAAATGTGTTTTGTGCAAATACAACAGCAGCTATCGATCCAGTTGTTGAAATGGTAACAATATGATACCCTTCTTCTTTATCTAAACAGCAAAGTAGAGATGAGCATTATTTAACGTATTAGGATAAATAACAATATTATTAAAGGTATATATAAATATTATACAGACATACAAACAATAAATACAATAAACCCAACTGGAGTGAAAAATTAGCCAGAGCCAGGAATCGAACCCGGGACCACAGTATACAAGACTGCTGCTCTAACCACTGAGCTACTCGGCCGATGCCTGAGTCTGCAATTTCTCACTAATAAACCATGTTGGGGAAGTCACCAGCCATCTATACGACAGCCTTGGATAACCGGACAACGATGAATAGATTTTACTATTACATCGATCTACGATAATTATAATAAAACACTCATACTACATATATTAAAACACACATACACACATAAATAACGCCTGCATTCAACAGTTAAAGGTATATATACTCAGGCATCGGCCGGAGTAGCTCAGTGGTTAGAGCAGCAGTCTTGTATGCTGTGGTCCCGGGTTTGATTCCTGGATCTGACTAATTTTTCACTCCAGTTGGGTTTATTGTATTTATTGTTTGTATGTCTGTATAATATTTATATATACCTTAACCTGTATAATATTTATATATACCTTAATATTTATATAAAACGACGTTATGAGGGTGTGAAAAGTATGCCGAAATGGTTCAGGAAAAGGTAGCTTACGGCTTGTGCGAACTTGGCGGACGCACTGCCGTGCTCCCAGATAATAAACGGTCAAGTGCGAGCATTACTCACGCACAGAGGGTTCCGTAGAATAAATATATGAATTTGTAATTGTATTATTAAAAAAATAAACAAAAAAACAACAAAAAAAAAGTTGCTAAAAGAATACTAAGACTTTGTAAAAAACTATACAACGTAGGGTTGGGTATAACTGTATATATTAGAAAAGTGTAAATGGGTATACCATGAAAGTTCAAAGAGACATGGAACCTAAATAATATTAAATATAGCTATTCGTATAACTCTTCTTTTAATATTATCCTAATCTGTTTATGATGAACTTAATTCGGTACTGACAATAAAAGCAGTGCATAGTTAAACTTCATTTGGCATTTCATGAAACTAAATTCAGCATAGTAATAACCTTTATTTCTACAGTGTAGATAAAATAAAACCTTTGTTCAAAATTTAAATTTGGCATTGTGCTAAGCGCGCTTCGAATTGAGGTCTCAAAGTAGCAAAGCCGCCTTGGTCAGTGCCGCGTTTTTCCAGATAGGTGTTTAATTAACTTTTAAAGTCACTCGAGGCGTATTGAGAGATACAATTAATGCAAACTATCGCGAATCCCACAGTATTTATGCGATTCATTCTAATTAAATCTTTCGAAGGCGAAGCCCTTAAAAAACGGACACCTAATTTTAATTCCAAAACAGACAAACGGCAACAAGAATATTAAATTAAAATTTTCCTTTTATCATGTACGTGAAAATAAGCAAGTTCGCATTTTCTAATAAATTCGTTTATAAATTCTGGTGTCAGTTCATTATTTCATAAGTTTATAAATAGAATTACTCCGTGTCGGAAAGGATTAAGTGGTCGCAGGACTCTTAAAGCTTCAAAATTTAAGAAATTTTAATTTTTTTAGATGTTAAACTCCTATTTTTTCTGAATATTTGGATATAATTGTTTCTTTGAAATTCCCATTAGAACAGAAGTTTTGGCTTTTAGAATTATACCTGCTCAATAGCTGAAGCAGCGTTTCCGAAACTAATAAATAGTGAAATAATAGAAGAATAGAAGAAAATAGTGACTTTAAGTCACTATTTTGCAAATGGCGTTTATGGGGCATAACGCGCAGGATACCTCAAAAGCTTCTGAATATTTTTTCATGAAATTTTCAAAGCATATATTTTATGTTAGTCTGTATAAACTGAACCTAAAATTTCCTTTTTATTGTTCAAAAAAATATTTTTTTAGGTGATTTTACTGTTGAAATTTTCAAAATTTTGTATTAGCTAAATGCAACATTGCATTAAAAATATAAAAATGCTTTAAATGCAAATTTATTTAAGTTCAGGGAAATTATTACAATCTGAAGTATAAGTAAGCACCAAAATTTTCATTATAGTTGAAATATTTATTTTCTAATCCTGCGCGTAAACTGTTATGCCAATTTTTTGTTCGACAAATGTCTAACAGTTTCGAGCCCCCTATAAGTACTAATTCTGTATCTTGGAATTTTTTATCCCAGTCAAAATTGTGCTTTAAAATCATATACATTTTAAGACATTAAATGTTGAAAATGGTCTTTTTTTTTCATTTTTTCCACTTTTTAGAGTCCCGAGACCCCTTAAATTAGTATGTTTTTAACAATTTGACGTTTATTGCTTTTCTACTGTTACTGGACATTACATTACACATATATGTCAATAAAAGTTGTTAACTAAGCATAGAGTACGCCGCCCCTGTCTTTGTGTATGTCTAAACTGACCGTACTTTTAAGGGATAATATCTCGGTTAATTACCGATGATTTTTTTCGAAAATCATTATCAACAATGCTTTTATTCTTCTGCAACGATAGGTATATTCAGCGATGCTCAACAATTTTTCTGAATGCCCGTAAATCGAAATTTGTGTTTAACAGAAAAATGCTAATTACTCAAAAACTATGTGACCTAGGGTAATCGCTATAATTTTCCGGCAGGAAGGTTTACATTAACGTCTACTACCTCTAATTTTTTCATAATTTTAGTTTCAGTAGATTCGGAATTAGAGGGGGGGGGGGACATATTTTTGCTCTACATTTTCAACAATATCTTTGAAAATATAATACCTAAAATTAAAAGGAATGTATTTTTGAGTTCAGCGTTACAAAAGCTTTCACAGGATACCCCACATGATATGCAAAGAAAAGATTTTTTTTTTCAAGTAGCATAATTAGCCTCTCTACTTTTTTACTAAATATATTTATGAATGTTTATTAATCTGAAAATATGTGGGTCAATGGTCTTTATTACTTCCACGAATTTGAACTTTCCACGTTCCATAGTTTACGAGTAAAATGACTGTGACAGACAGACAGACAGACACAGGAGTGATCTTATAATGGTTCCGTTTTTACTTTTTAAGTACGGAACCCTAAAAAGCAGGAACTTGTAAAAATTACGTCATACAAACTATATTTACGCGTGAATTTTAAAAGAGAAAGGATATTGTAAAATAATAAATTCATTAACATGCATTAGAAGTCTTAAATAGGAGAAATTACTTCACATTTACGTCACGTTACAGTTATTACATAAAATTAACAAAAAATAATATTTCAAAACAGTTTAAATTTAGAAATTGCCCGAGACAATTATTTGATATTTCAACTATTTTTGTTAGGACAGCGCAAACAATACTTCATTTCTAACAAAAGTATTTTCACGTGAATATTAAAAAGAGAAAGAATAGTTTGGTCAAAATTAAGTCAGATTAAAAACGATTTATTTAAAATGTCTTATTTAAAAGAATTTTCTTTTCGCTTTGTTAAAAAATACCGGGAGACAAAGATTCTGTTTACTGAATTCATTTTATGTTAGCTTATTTTGAAATGTTTAACTGATTTTATTTAATCAAAGACGAAAACAGCCATTGTATCTTTTAACAGCAGCTGATTTGGCCTTAAAATTCCCAATCAAAGAGAAATGAATAGAAACCCGTTTATAGGGAGATCGCCACTGTTTTTTACCCGACTTCCAAGAAGGGTTATGTGTTTCAAGCGTATCTGCGTATGTGGATTTCTTTATACCCTCGAAACATTCCAACGGCTGGATGGATTTTAATGAATGAGGTCTCTATCGATTTGTCTTAACCATCCAATGGTTATAGGATAGGTTTTGTTTTTATAAATTCAAAATGGTGGCCTTAAAATACAAAATGGCGGTAGAGACGAAATTTTTTTTTACGCACTATATTGAGTAGTATATCATTGGATATTAGGTCTTTCAAAATGAAGACGATGTTTTATTGACTAATTTACAGTTAGAAGCTCCGTTTAAATATTACACAACCTGAAAGTTGTGTAGGTAGGATCTCTAGCTTTATTGCAACTCTAATCTTCATAGACATCTATAGGCCTCATCAAAACTGTGTTTATAGATAGGAACTAATAATTAAACGCAACTTAAAAGTCATCAATACAAGTAAATAAAAGAATAGGTAAGTAATATAAAAAATAGTTTGAGATTGATGAGAAATAACTAATTAGTTTACGTTTTACGCAGCTGGGTTTTTTTATTTTTTAAATTTAATTAAATTATAATTCAATTTTTCGAAAACTTTTTAAAGCCAATCAAATTAGCGTGCTTTTAGAGTCTGCGGTGTCTGAACGGGGTTGGCGAGCGTAGCTCGTAAGGGGCAGAGCCCCCTAGTTATACTAAATAAAAATACAATTTTCTCAACTCAATAATATTGGATTGAGGAAAGCAGTTCGATAAAAAACACGATTTAATATAGTAGAGCGCCGATTATCGGAATTCCAATTAACCGAACTTCCAATTATCCGAATAGCCTATTTCTCTCAAAAAAATTTTTTAAACCGAACTTCCAGTTATACGAACAGCTTATTTTTCTCATTTTTTTTTTTTTTTTTTAATGATGATGAGATTGTGGATGAAATTGATTTAAGATGAGAAAGAAATTGAAGAAATGAAAACGAATGCTCTGAATATGACCCAAGTCCATCACATAACGAAGTCTTTGAATGGTTGAAAACAGCTATGAAATGTCTCGAACGGCAGAAGAACACTGATCCTATTCAATTAACGTATTTAAGAAGAATTCGAGATATGGCAGCATTGGAAAGAACGTCTTCTTTGAAGCAAGGATCAATTGAAAGCTTTTTTGCTTAAATTATCATCTCTGGAATTCAGAAAATGATAAAAAGATAAAAAGAAAATTTTAAATGATAAAAAATTAAAAAACAAAAACAAGCAGTTTTTAAACACGCTAGCACTAACTGGTGCTGCCAGCCCTAACCCTGGATAAAGTGTGAAGGTTTTATTTTAGTCAGGAACATCCCTTAAATTGCCTGTCCATTTATCCGAAATTTTGCTTATCCGAACTAGGGTCGGTCCCGACTTTTTCGGATAATCGGCGCTCTACTGTATTTATATGTAAATAATATGCAAAAATATAGTAATAGAGAATAATATAGAAAATGAAAAGTATGATTTAATTCTATCATATCAACACAACTTTCTTTCTCCGTTTCAAATCAATCGGAACATCATCAGAATTCTCTATTTCTCTATTTCCAAGCTCTGGGGATCTGAGAATTTTCCTCGAACTCCCCCCCCCCCCCCCCAAACACATACACACATTCTATGCCACTGGTTCTATCTCTGAATTATTTCAACCACAAAATGATTTATTTCTTCTTGATTTTAAATTTTATATATTTCGAATCAATGTTTAATAGTGTTTCTTTATCTGCATTTTAAATAAATTAAATGATTTTTAAAATTAAATTAGGGATTATTTATTAAAAGAAAAAATATATTAAAATTGGAGGGCTTTTTTCAATGAATCTTTTAAATATTAAAATAAACAATTTTATAAATTTATTCTAAACTGTAATATTAAAATTAAGAGGCATATACCAGAAAAAAAAAACTTCGAATGATTTTATTTGAATTAATATAAATTCTAATTTAAGTATTTACTTTTAAAGGAAACACATTGTATTTATTTTGTTTATTAATATGTAAATGTACTTGCATTTGAAGAGCTTAGTAGAAGAACATGTTATGTAACAAAAATTAAATTTAGAAAAAAACTGAAATAAGAGGTTTTCTTTCTAAATTTTGTTTCTATGCAAATAATTTGTAAATAAATTGTTCTTTAATACTAATTGAATAAGTTTAGCATTTTTGATAATCCATCTCACATCGATATCACGTATTTATATCGGTGGTGGCAGCCTATCAAATAAAAGAACATTTTTTCGAAGTCTACACGAGTGGTGATCGTGGATCAGGGAAAATTCATCAGCGTGTGGACTAAGGAAGAGTGTATCAACAATTTACAACAGTATAAAGAAGTTGAAAATTGCATGTAAAACATGGCAAATGAGGTGCGTTCGTACTGTAACTAGTTTTATAAATATTTTTTGCACTGCATATTGTACTGAATGTATATTTTAGTGCACTTCATAAGTGCGTATCAATTTCATTCTGTTCGAAAGGCTGTAACATCATTAAAATGCACTTGAAATAATTTTTTTCCATTGGCCGTCATGTAACGGAAAACTTTTGACTGTCCCTGTAATTAAACTATACATCCGATTTTCATAAAATTCGAAATGACTCGACAAAATTATGCAACAATTATGTATTTTAAATTTAAAACGATTAGGTTGGGTAATTTTTGCGCTGTTATATGCGGACGGACGGACAGACAGACAGACAGACAGACTGAACGATGACTATAGGTGCTACTTATTTATATAATTACGAACGCATCTAAAAATTGGACTTACATTTTTTTCATCAATTACTCATTTTTAGTTTTTACCTGTTTTTCCTACCTTTTTCGATACATGTCCTTCTATAAACGGGACTAGACGTATGTAAAGGGAAATACAGTCGAACCCGGTTAAGACGCTCACGGTTAATACGCGATCCCGCTTAATACGCGGATTTTTCCCGATCCCTTTAATATTGCCCATAAGGCTAATGCAAAAATATCACGTTTAATACGCGAACGGTTATTACGCGATCCCGCTTAATACGCGGTACATTTTTGGTCCTTTGAGGAAAAAAATCACATTTAAGACGCGAATTCATTGATCACAATGCGAATTCCATCTCTCTTAAGTGTTGCCTATGTTGTGGATTATTTTTATTCAGATAAAAAGCACTGTTTTCGAATAGTATTATTTACTTTATTAAATAGCAGATTAATTAATGCGAAAATTACTAATCGGAAATAGTGGTACACATTTGAATTAAATGAAACCCAGCTAAATTAATAAAATTGTAATTCTTCTTTGATCCCACCGTCCTAACCTTCTTTGTCTCTTGCTTCGTGTATATTTTTACCGTAGTAAGTAGTAAGTATATATATACGAATTCCGGTTACTCAGATACGTCATAAAAACTACAGTAGACTCCATCAAATCCGCACAGTTTGGCACCAGAGGTTGTGTGGATTTTATAATTTTGCGGATTTCTGGTTATTGCTTTGTTTACATTTTTTAAACAGTAATTTGAATGCAATAATGAAATCGAAAGTATAATCAATGCTTCCAATGTAGTAAAATATTTAAGTAATAAACTAAAATAATAAAAAGTAAGATAATTTAAAAAATGATCCTAAATTGTTAAAAGTAAAGGTCAAGTAAATAATAATGCATAATTAAATATGCATAATAAGGATGAGATACATTTTTCTTTAATTATTCAATGGAAAATGCCTCATGAGGGTACCCTACTAATTCACATCAAAATCATAAAGTAAGGAAGTTTTATTTCAGGTTTAGCCAGTCATAATAACCAAAAAAGCTTGAATAATACATAAATATTTTTGGTAAAACGATTGTGATTACCAGTGATATCAGCAAAATCTTGATTTTTTTCAGAAATAAATTTATACTTCGTTCATGAAAAAGCTTGAGTTCAGTTATATTAACAAGAATTACATACTAAAATACCTACAGAATGATGTAAAACTAAAAAATTCTGTAATTCTGTCCTTACATCTGAACTGTAAGTTTCATTGTTTACATCTGTGATGATTTGCGAATTTTAAGGTTGCGGATTTGAGGGAGTCTACTGTATTATGATTAGAGAGGATCATACCTGTTGTTCGTGAGGTTTTAAATGTACGTAATATTACTAATATGTTTTATACTGCATATTGTAGGCAACAAATATGAAATTTGTAAAGATTAAACAAACACGATAATTCTTTTATGTTTTCTTTACTTTTTGTTATATTAACAATATTATGTACACAAAGATTAATAAAAATGTTTTTTTCTTATATTAAAAAGAAGGGCTGATTATAATGGTACTCATTAATACAAGTACTAAGTAGGATTTTAAAAACTGGGTTGTGCTTCAAAGATTTAATATTTTTTTCTTTCTGTTAAAAAAATTTAGTTTAGTAGGAAAATTACTGGTATTTGTTGTTTCATTTTTAGCTGCAATGTACAAATCGACAATAAAACCATGTTGGAATCCACATTTATTTTCCGTTTTTATTCCAGTCTGTCTTATAAAAAGAAACAATGCGTTAAAGTTAAATGCAATTAAGTTTTAATCTAAATATACATAAAAGACACCATTTTCCACCGTAAACATATAAATCAAAGCTCTAAAGTTCATTTAGACGATTAAATGTGTAAATAAGCGCAGTTCCTGCAACATTATACAAATCACGTTTAATACGCGATCCCGCTTAATACGCGACTTTTGTCCACTCCCTTGAAACGCGTCTTAACCGGGTTCCACTGTATATACATTTTTCACCTATGTCGTAGAAATTCGTAGTTTCGGCAGTCCGCGGAATTGTTCCTTTGTAAGCACTTTACCACATTTATTTCCTCCGAATACAAGCATTACCGTTATTTAGTGACAGAAATTTGAGAATAAATAAGACAAAGATTCAGAATTAGTAGTATTCAAATATCGGAAGGATCGACAACTACGCCGTTGGCTGAAATCGAGAATTGGTTGAATGAATTTATCTATGAGGCCTGTCGACTAAACTTAACGATAGTACCGAAGTGAATAAACTAACAATTCTACAAGATTTATCTCAATATTATCATGCCATGAATTTCATGTTTGCAGAATAAAAAAACATTGTTCTTAGGAATTGTTTGCTCTTTTTACCCGACTGCCAAGAAGGGTTATGTGTTTCACGCGTATCTGGGTATGTTGATTTCTTTATAGGCACGAAACATACCAACGCCTGGATGGATTTTAATGAATAAGGTCTCTATAGATTCGTTTTCACCGTCCGATGGTTTTGTTTTTATGAATTCAAAATGGCGGCCGAAAACTACAAAATGATGGTACAGACGAAAAAATTTTTTTACTCATCATATTGAGTGACATATCATTGGACAGGTCTTTCAAAATGAAGACGATGTTTCATTGACTATTTTACAGTCAGAAGCTCCGTTTAAATATTACAAAACCTGGAAGTTGTGTAGGTAGGATCTCTAGCTTTACTGCAACTCTAACCTTCATAGACATCTATAGCCTTCATCAAAACAGTGTTTATAGATAGGAATAACGATTAAACACAACTTAAAAGTCATCAATACAAGTAAATAAAAAAATAGGTAAGTAATATAAAAAATAGTTTCACAATGATGAGAAATAACTAATTAGTTCGCTTTTTACGCAGTCAGGTTTTTTGATTTTTTAAATTAAATTTCTTTTCTTTTCTTTTTTTTTTAAATGTGTGAATATAATGAATGTCCTGAATAAAGAACATATAGTGTTTCTATTCAAACATATTCAGAAAAGAACTAATGTACAGTAAAACCTCTGAATAATGGACACCTCGGGTGCGCGGAATTTGTTATATATGGAGGTTTTAGTGTACGACAAGCATTTACTTTATCTATATTACTACGTACAACAACATATTACAGTAAAACCTCCATAACGGACACTCCCGAATAGCAGACAACTCTATTTAGCGGATACTTTTTCGATCCCCAACATCTATCTGTACATTTTTACCGCTCATAATAGCTCTCGGACACTTCCGAATAGAGGACAAATTCCACGCTCGCGAGGTGTCCGCTATTCGAAAGTACCTGCTATTGGAGGTAAAATGCATAAATATATAGATGTTGGGGATGAAAAAGTGTCCGCTAAATAGAAGTGCCCGTTATTCGGGAGTTTCTGTTATTGAGGTTTTACTGTATTTGTTCAAAGTGGTATTCCAATTTCCCGAGCTTTATCAACCCTGAACTTGCATGTACGAATAAATGCCGCATAAAAATGACCACAAATGGAGGATTCACAAAAAACAAAATAAATCTAGTGAATATTTTTTTGTATATAAATTATCACAAACTATTCCAGTAAGTGCTTGGAAAATGTGAAATTTTATACCGATATTTATAGAAATAATATCACGGAATGAGTTTTATAAATATTATTACGATGAGGGAGTTTTTTTTTTTTTTTTTTTTTTTTTTTTTTTTAAAGAACAGAAGGTCAAACTTAAATTTACACTATGTGTAAAACTACTTAAAAGATGCCAATATTTAAAAGATGTTAAATTACTTTAATACCTTAGTACTTTCAACTATAAAAAACATAGTCTTCGTCAGAGGAATATAAGAAATGCTATTGTTGTTGGCGTCTAATTTTCAAAATCCACGTAGATGATGACGAAAGGAGTGAAAGTGGAAGTCAATTTTTAGATTTGGGAAACAATGCTTTAAGCAAACTGAGCCAAATTCTGGGTGTAAAGTATCATAAAACGAGTAATATTTCACTTCCCTATACCCATGCCTTATTTTCCGATTGTTTCCCTAGATCTAAAAATTGACTTCCACTTTCACTCTTTTCGTCATCATCTACGTGGATTTTGAAAATTAGACGTTAATAACAATAGTATTTCTTATATTCCTCTGACGAAGACTATGTTTTTTATAGTTGAAAGTACTAAGGAATTAAAGTAATTTAATATCTTTTAAATATTGTTATCTTATAAGTAGTTTAACACATAGTGTAAATTTAATTTTTAAAGATGAATTAAGCATTTCTATTTATTTATTTACTTATGAATAGAAGGTCTTTTGATTTTAACAGACAATATATATATCTATATATATATATATAGAGAGAGAGTTCTAGATGTATCAGGATGAGTTTTTAATTGAGGTTCATCTGAAACAAAAAATTTTAATTAGACTGACATTACTGCCAAAAAGGCACTCATGCAGTTCAGTATGCTTTCACTGTTCACTGAGTCTCTGAGTAATAAGAGATGAAACCTCTATGTGTTGATACAGTTTATCTGATGGACTTGAGATCAATGTTTAAGCTTCCGTGACTAATTGATCAAAGACAAACATCGTAATCTATGTGATAACCTTTCTTAAAAAAATACTTTAGTTGTTAAAATTCTTACATTTTTAATTGACTTAAAAATTCACAAATGTTTGTGCACAATATTACACAAATTACAAAAACGTTTGTGGTATCTTGGAATGATGTGATCAACTTTCTTCAGCAGGTGTATCTGCAAAAGATGGGTGCCGAATCTTTTTTCGGAACCTGAAACCGGAAAATATTATTTCATCAGAGTTCGAGCCCGATACAGAAAGTACACAGCAGAAAATTGTTAACCCTACACTGCGTAGTGATGCATATATGAATCAATTTAAATTTAACCCTTAATAAATAAATTCAGTCTCAAGACGCCACTATATTTACATAAAAATATTCGACTTATCTAAACAGAAACCTGCTATTAAGTAAGGCGAAGAATTACTTTTTAAAATTTGTGGTGTGTAACTAATTACGAGTATAAAAAAAGTTTTTTCAGAAGAAAAAATCATGCCGTGTAGGGTTAATGATATTTTTAAATTGTTTCAAGATTAATTTTCCTCTTTAAAAAAGATATTCTAACATAGAAATAAGTAAAACTAAAAACCAAACCTGTGCCTTTACGATCCATGAAGGATCAGGTACAGCACTGTTGAGTGAACCTTGCCGTTTCGGTAGTCGAACTCTCGATATGCAGCTTGGCAATCAGACGTACTGACCACTACACGATCGAGCCTCAGCCCCCCCCCTCCCCCCCCCCCGCAAAAAAAATCATCAGAGCCGGAGCCTGATACTGAAAGTACGCAGTACAAAATTGTTAATAATATTTAATTTATTTTTTCAAGATTTATTTTTTCATTTAAATAGCCTTTCTAACATAGAAATAAGCATTAATCCTAAATACTTCCTCCTGATAACATTTCATGATTTTCATGTCCCTGAAAACTTGTTTAAAATAGAAATTTATTTTTATTAGCTCCGTTAAAATATTATACAACCTGGAAGTTGTGTATGTCGGATCCCTAGCTTTACTGCAACTTTAACCATCATAGACATCTATAGACCTCATCAAAACAGTGTTTATAGATAGGAACTAACAATTAAATACAACTTAAAAGTCATCAATGCAAGTAAATAAAAAAAATAGGTAAGTAATAATAATAATAAAAAAATTAAGTCAATTCCTACTTAGGTCAATAAGATAATTTTTTTCTCCTAATTCTTCTTTCCTCTTGAGTGGCGCTTAAAATGCCTTGATCAAGAAGAGGGCTCTCTCGATTGAAAATTAATCAATTTAATTTAATTAATGAATTAATATTTGAAAACAAAAACTAGATTAACATCAAGTGTCATTCACTGCAAGTTTAAAAAAATTTATTTGAGCTTGATTGGATGAATAATAAGTATTTTTTTAACGATTGAAAATTTGAACAAGATATATATAGCGAGAGTGTGATATAATAGTAGGAATTGAAAAAAAAAGTTTCACATTGATGAGAAATAATTAATTAGCTCGCTTTTTACGCAGTCGAGTTTTTTGATTTTTTAAATTTAATTGTTTATTTCTTTTTAATTTCAACAACTGTCAGAAATCTGCAAAAGTCACAACTTTTATTCTTTTAAAATATCATTGTACATCTATGGCAAAAAGACATGTGTTCCGTTTTCCAGTAATTCTGGAAAAGGAACTTTAAACAGAAAGTGAGCATAGACAAGGGATATCCCGCAGTTTCTTCATATTACTAACATAGAGCATACAAAGGGAAGAAAAAAATATTTTCTTTGAATTTCACCAATAACAATTCAATTCCCTTTCAAGCTGATTTTTAAAGAATTTTAAAACGCTTTAAAAACTCGGACTACATTCTCGTTTCTCTAAAAGAACACTGGACAACAGTAGTTTTGTCCTAGAACTAAAATTAGTTGATTCTAGATCAGTTTTTGGCACTGATTCCGAATATGCTTTCCGTTTATCTCTAGGTGGTCCAGGTTTTGAGAAATTTGCCTATTTAAATCTATGCAAATTTAAGTTTTTTTGTGCTATTTTATGCAAATATTAGATACAATATATGTCACATCTAATTACGTTTTCTAGATAATGACTACTTGACTATTTGCTTCAGATAAATGTCACGATTTGCATATTCTTAACATTTATTTATGAGTTATTAGGCCTAATTTGCATATTTTTCAATGGTGCAATGTTTACATCACTATCAACTTTAAAATAGTTGCCATATAATTGACGTAATGTTTTTCTAGACTAGATTTTTATGCTGATTTCAAATCTGCAGTTTGTTTTCTTATGTCATGTCTAGTTTTTGAGTAAGATGAATTTCTACTTTTGCACGGCATTAATACAGGTTTGATATAAGATGCTTTTTAGGGGTGTGTAATTCATTGACAAGAAGGTGAACAGGGTCAGATTCTTATCAGAGATATAAACAAAAATTTATATGATAAGTAATAGAATCTATCCTAAGTAGTTGAAGTTTATCATACGAAGTATCATAAAAAGCTTTTTCTGGCTTTTTTAACCATATACTAAAATTTCACTTTTTTCAAAAACTAGACGCGATAGAAGAAAACAAATACAAGATTTGAAATCAGCTCAAAAAAATGGTTTAAAAACATATTAGCGTACTCGTGCGGCAGAAATATTTGAACGTCAAGAAACATTATTAGAAAAACATGAAAAACATGCAAATTAGGAACAATATTTCACAGTCACATGTCAGTATAATCTCAGAAACAACGTTTTTGTGAAGTAAATTAGGTAGTAATAATAACATAAAACAAAAAACCCTGTCTGATATTGCATTATACCTTAAATTTGCAAATAATTGTATAAAATGTACTAAATTTGCATAAATTGAAATATGCAAATATCTCTCAAACTTGACGTGCTGGAGTAAATCTAAAACTAGATTCGGAATCAGCACAAAAAACCGCATAAAAAACAACTCATGTCTGTTTTAGGACAGAGCAAAAATTCAAATTTGTTGACCAGTGGATTTTTTTTTTCTTTTTTTACAATTTGTGAATAAATAAAATTTTCACTTTGAGCCTGAATCAGAAGACTGGTATAAAAATCGAGTCCAAGCCCGTTTCGAGCATGGTCCTGTGGTCGGGCTCGGGTTGAGTCCATCTCGTCTCTAGTATTTACCAACCTACTTATAATACCCAACTGCTGATGATCAGCCTCATTGGTAGCATAAGCACAGACTGTCGGAAAAAAAGTTCCATGAGGGCCAATAGTTTTTCTAAGAAGCTCAATTACGTTGTTTTTACGGTTTCGCTCATCTGACGAAACCCTATTCGCCTCGCTCCTCTATCTGTCTGTCCGTCACAGAGCCCGTTCTCAGAAACTATATATGTTGGAGATTTGAAATTTTGGATTCTTATAGCTGAACACTTCACATCAAACAACAAATCATAAAATTTAGAAAAAGTCTTATATTTACCCCTTTGGGCTCTAACTTGTGTATTTTAAGCTTTTATATA
Organism: Maratus speciosus; assembly: GCA_963932465.1. Taxonomy (NCBI): domain Eukaryota; kingdom Metazoa; phylum Arthropoda; class Arachnida; order Araneae; family Salticidae; genus Maratus; species Maratus speciosus. The sequence continues at coordinate 235,876,724 of OZ010788.1, forward strand.
TGCTATATATAACTGAGCCTCTAATTAAGTTGAAGACTTGAAATTTTTCATACTTATAGCTGAACATCTCACATCAAACGAAAAATCCTAAAATTTTGAAAAGTCTTATATTTAACCCTCTGGACTCCAACTTGTATATTTTAATCTTTTTGTTCTAACTGAACCCCTAATTCAATTGAAGACTTAAAATTTTGCATATTTATAGCTGAACGCATCACATCAAACGACAAATCATAAAATTTTGAAAAATTTTATTTACTTATTTTACTTAATTTACTTAACTCTGTGGGCTCTAACTTGTGTATTTTAAGCTTTTTTTTCTAACTGAGCCCCTATTTAAGTTGAAGACTTTAAATTTTGCATACGTGTAGCAGAACACTTGCGATCACACGAAAAATCATAAAATTTTCAAAAATCTTATATTATTTACTCACCGAGCTCTAACTTGTGTATTTTAAGCAATTTTTCTAACCTCCCCCCATTGCACCCGCTGGGTACTTTTCTAACTTTTGCCGACACCACTTTGACCACTCTTTCATTATGCACATAGCCTTACATATTTCAGTTCCATTTTTCACCGCCAGAGGGCGTCTACCTATCTTGGGTGCTATAGACCCGATCCCCTCGACTAATATACTTACGGATAGGTTGTAAAACGGAGTTTTGTCCGTATAGAGGTTTGTGTAGAATAAAGTGCGCCCCCTGGTTGCGAAATGCGGAACTAACAGATTTCGCAAAAGGATAAAGTGTTTTGAAAGGATTATTAAACGAAACCCTCTATGCGATCTGTGATCACACTTACCCACTTGTTTTAGATGGTATTTAATTATAACAACATATTTATGATTATACTAGATTAACTACTCATATCACTAAATTACTAGATTACGTATACAGCGTTTACTGGAGTTCCATTACCTGTGATTTATTGTGCTGAGCTGATTCATATATCAGACAAGATGCTAGGATCAGTTAGGTTAGCAGGGTGAATTATGTCCTCCAGATTCGTTCGGGATAGTTCAGTTGGCAGAGCATTGGCAGCTTCAGCCAAGAGATCCCTGGTTCGAATCCTGGCCAAGACATTTTTCACCTAGTTGGAAAGTTACAACTCATTATGATTTATGATTTTATATATAAGATATATGATTTATATACGATATGCTGAAAATTATTATATGATATGCTAATAAATACGATATCTTATATCGTATTTATATACGATTTATATATGATTTATATGTCATAAATATATACGAGTACATATTTATGACTTACATATATTTATGAATATGAGGAAGACCACCACGTACATGTTTCGCAAATTAAAAGATAATTATGATGAATGGGGATTAAAATGAGTAAAACTGCGTACTTTACAACAAGTCTGAAAGCTATTACTTTTTTGTATGATATAAATATGAAACCTGTTGAGGAATACCTTGTATCTGTCATTCATCAAGAAGGATCCTGCCATAGAGATGCAAAGGAGAGAATTGAGGAAGGCAGAAAAAACGATTGAAATGTTGCATTCTGTTCTGTGGCGTTCCTCCAGCCTTGTCAAAACTAAATACTATCTCTCCCTGAATATAAACTCCTCTCTGTCAAAATGATCTTCCGGCAAAGACCTGCAAAAACACCAAGGCTCTAAAAAGTGAAAAATTCAAAAATACGCGAAATCATTGGAAGTCAAACATTATGGTGTACAGAAGATCGAACATTAATAAACACAAGGGCCTTCCCGGCTTACAGAATATAGGTGAAAAACCATTTTTTAATTGATAACTGTAATCGATTTTTTACACTTAATATATTTTTTTAGAATGGGCACTAACAATACCAAAAATCACATTTATATGAAAAATAGAAATGCTTTAAATAAGTTCTGAAATTTATTAAAAACGATAGATTTGCCACGCGCCAAGAGTTAGCCGAAGAAATCATCAAAGATCACTATTTACAATCAGCCTTTTTATTTCTGATCATCTCAGTGGTTTAATTGTATAGTTTGATTACATATTTTTTTGATATACATATTGTTTTACATATTGTTTGATTACATATTTTTTTAGAATGCGCACTAACAATACCAAAAATCATATTTATAAGAAAAATAGAAATGCTTTCAAAAAAGTTCTGAAATTTATTAAAAACGATAGATTTGCCACGCGCCAAGAGTTAGCCGAAGTAATCACCAAAGATCACTATTTACAATCAGCCTTTTTATTTCTGATCATTTCAGTGGTTTAATTGTATAGTTTGATTACATATTTTAAATTTGTATTTTATTCATATTTTATTGTTTAATTTATTCATTAATGTGTGTTTCAATTTCGTTATGAAATATAACCTGGGCAACTGCTGAGCTATTTATAGTAAACTAAGTGCAAACGGATTTATCTTTCGTAATCTTCTGCACGCGATAGCGAATAGATTTATAAAAATAATCCTGCTTGAAAATTATTTTAAAAACAATAAAATTTGAGTAAATGGCGATACATTTTTCAAACAAACTGCGATACAATTTTAATTTGAAAATATACATTTTTTTTTTCCCTATTCGACGGCGTAAAATTTAGAAATGTGCGATGATTAGTAGTTTAAAAAAAATTGCTATAAATGTTATGTTTAATCGTCTGGTATCGCCACAGTCAAAATGAAGTCAGCGTTTCGGACGGACAAGTTTAAAACTTCTATAATACAGGCCGTAGCCCAGTCAAATTAGGAAAGTTTGCCGAAATAAATGCTATAGAGATAAAAATTGGTACAGTTGTTCGTTGAACCTACTAATCACTAGATAAAAAGCCCTGATGGATAGGAAGTGAGCGGGGGGAGGGAGGGGCAAAAATAAAATTTGCCCCTTCCCCCACTTTTTTTAGTTTTTTTTTTTTTTAAATATCTCAGAAACTGTGGGTTTTCATGAAAAAATTGCGCTGGAATAAATTAAAGAGCATAAATTCTCTACAAATGACAGGTATACAAAGTGGAACCTCGGTTATCCGTCATCCACGGGACCAGAACCTTGACGGATTTTGTCCAGTCAAATTAGGAAAGTTCGCCATAATAAATGCTACATTGATAAAATTTGGTACATTTGCTCATTGATAGTTACTAATCACTAGATAAAAAATCCTTATGGATAGGATGTAAGCGGGGGGAGGGAAGGGCAAAAATAAGTTCCCCCTCCACTTTTTTAGTTTTTTGAAATATCTCAGAAAGTGTGGGTTTTCAAAAAATTGCTCTGGCATAAATTAAAAAGCATAAATTCTCTACAAATTACTGGTATACAAAGTGGAACCTCGGTTATCCGTCATTCACGGGACCGGAACCTTGAAGGATTTTTCACAAAAAAATCACTTTTTTTCGACTTTATTTAATTTTTATTCATAGTTATTAAATATTGTCACAAAAAATAAATAAAATAAAACAGATATCACTCCAATACTGCAATACAGCATGAAATAATGGCAGGTAATTAGTTAATGAAAGAGAAATATTCACCATTAATGAAGTGTTTATTAATGTGAAGCATAATAACTGCGAATATAATATGCCCCACCAGTGGCTGAGAGGTTCTGCTCTCGAATCTGGTAGACGGGAGGTGCTGGGTTCGAACCCAATCGCGCCCGTCGGCCTAATCGTTCGGAGTTTTCGTGGTTTTCTTCGAACCGTGGATTTCCATGCGTTAATACGGATTAGGTTCCCTTAGAAAGACCTCCACGGAAGGCACTCCCCCTAGGGCCCATATCCCTCGTGTAGATAATTGGCCGTCAACAATCACAGCTTACAGCGAATATAATATATTGAGAAAACTAAAAGTAGATACATACTAATTTAGAATTAAGTAAATATTATGTAATTATGAAATGGATTGGTCTGTACAAGGAGTCTTTATCATTCTGGTTTAGTTTTTCCTTCAATATCATCATCAGCGGAAGCGCATGGGTCGTTAGGACCCATAATCATCACCTCATTTTCTTCCTTGTCCTGTCACCCCATGATCCCGAAGACAAATATTTATCATTAAGAAAATGTTTAGGTCATGCGAAACTTTGTTAGTGCGACAAAAAATAATAGAGAACAATGAAAACTACTAATTTATCACTAAGCAGGTATTATTTACTAAGTTGTAATGTTCTTTTTTAAAATTTGAATCATCATCATCAGCTGAAGTGGATGGTGCATTAAAAGGTATTCTCAACGGAATCGAATACATAATCGCCTCCTCATCTTTTTCCTCATCATGTTGATCTACATATTTGGGTGTAGCATTCAGACAGTCACCATGACAGATGTTGTAGATGATTGTGCAATTAATGGCTGCTTTCCTGCATCCGAACTTAGCTCCACACCCAGTAGTGCAATTGCAGAAGATCGTAATTAAGACAGCCTCAGTTGTGATCGAATCCTTGGTTGTTATGGGAATAAGACTATTCTGTCTTCGTTCCCAACCCCAGAGTTCGGCTTGTTGTTCCTCCCAAGCCACAGTTTTCCTGGTGGTACACCCGGAAAGAATGCTGTCTGGCCGCTCCTTCTGTTGGTGGGAGAGATGATATGTCAGGTTTAACATTAGATACAGATTTTGCGAAGGACTGGTATCGGAAAGCATTAAGAGATGTAGCTGTGGAGGGTGCTTCATACAATCTCAAAAAAAGTTGGTTTCCCGCTTCTGCAACAGCATCATGGTCGGATTCTATGTTATTGAACACATTAGCAATTTTGCGTACACCTTCACATTGCTGAAACGGTTTGAAAATTTTGATTTTTCCTTTTTTGAACGCTGTAGACGTCTTATCACATCCAGTGAATGCATGAAGGCTATAATGACGTCTTTCAGTCTCGTTTCTTTAACTAACTGTTGTGAGGAAAAAACCTTTCTTTCAATTTTTCCACGGCTCGACTTAACGAAAAACACTTCCCGTTCGAGTGGAGTTAGGGAGATAAGGAGGACAAGAAGATCAAAATCCTCACCAACAATTGCCACTCTGTCACTGGAAGAAGATTTTTCAATAGTTGTTGTTAAGATTAGGGTATCAGCATCGCCAGTACTATCCCGACAAGATATTCCATTGTCCTTCAATTTGGACGAAAGCATAGCAATTAATCTTGATTTGTTCTTTTCATTTGAAAGAAAGTTTTCTTGCTTAACGGTAACCTCTGTGTCTTTATTGAAATTAATATCCACGGGCTTCTTCAATGCACATCTTCGGTTTTGTTATGCTGATTTAGTGCTATTAGTCCAAGAGCTGTTAAACATTTTAGGGAAGGTATTTGAGGCACCCTGAAAATTTGTGCAACACTTCTTTTGTAATGCCTGAATACAAAATCGAATGTCTGGCTGGAGGATCGTGGCCCAAAACCTGTGCCAGACAAAAAATGGCACTTGACACGTGTCTGGCACAGTTTTTGTGCCGACTAAAGTATCTGTCATTTTCAAAATATTTTTTTCTAAGCATAAATATTATTGTGCCTCAATCTCAGCGTGCCTCAAATACCTTTTTTGGGTAGTCAAAAAATGGCACTTGACACGTGTCTGGCACAGTTTTTGGGCTGACTAAAGTGTCTGTCATTTTCAAAATATTTTTTTCTAAGTATTATTCTGTTAAAATAATATTCTGTTAAATAATATTCTGTAAATAATATTCTGTGATTTTCTGTAAATAATATTCTGTGTTAAAATATTATTCTGTTTCAATCTCAGCGTGCCTCAAATACTTTTTTTTGGGTAGTGTCAAAAAATGGCACTTGACACGTGTCTGGCACAGGTTTTGGGCCACGATCCTTCAGCCAGACATTCGATTTTGTATTCAGGCATTACAAAAGAAGTGCTGCACAAATTTTCAGGGTGCCTCAAATACCTACTCAAAAATGTTCAACAGCTCTCCTACTATATTGGTAGTGTTGGTGTAGCCATCAAAAACCACTGTACAGTTTTTCCTTTATAATGTGTGAAGATATATTTGGTGTAGCCTTCACAAATTGAATTAAAAGTGGAACCTCTTGACCACGGGACTTTGTGAAGGAGGAAACCACCATCCACAACGATATCACAGTTTTGAAAATCAATAATCTGTTGCAATGGTTTGAAGAAATCGTAGGGGACTGCTTTCTTCGTCGTACGCATATCTCCTTCGTCAAAAAGGGCTAGCGGGAAAAAAAGCCAACTCAAATTTTAAATATTTTTTCAAATATTCATAATGTTGTTTAGCTATGGAGATCCGTTGAAAGATTACCAAAGGTTTGACTGGAACTGTATCATCATGAATTTTAATAGAACAGTTCATGATGACCAGACGGAGGGCCCGGTCCTTACGTGACAACTTTACATCGGAAAAACCTTTCCCAACCACTTTCGCCATTGCCTGTTTTCCAATGTTTATAGCGTCATAGCAGTTAATAGTTGCATCCCCTACAACACCATTAGCTATAGACATGATGTCTGCTGTCATTGGGAGTGGTGGGTGATTTTCAGACCACGAAGAGTGCTTCTCAATATCTGCGACATTTCTAGCTTGGGTGCATTCTCGAAAATCTACGTGTTACTTACTACCGGCAAACAAAACACCACTAAATTCTCCGAGAGATACGCAAATTCCATGAGTTGCAGTCACTCCCAACACAAACTTGCTGAAAACGTAGCATGTTTGTAAGTATGCAGAAGTTAAGGGGGTCCGGAACACATTTTCAAAAAATTTTTATTTATTGAGTTAAAATTTTGAAATTTTTTGTGATGGTTAACCATATTATTTGTAAACAAAATCGCATGATAAAACTTCGCATAATTAAAAAAAAAAAATTTTATTTTAAATTTTGTTAAAAAAGTGGGGTAGTTAAAAATCGTTATAACTCGAAATATTACTTATAGAATTTCAATTTTTTTTTTCATTTAAATAAACAGAAATGTATAAATTTTAATTTAGAGCCAGCATTTTAAAAAATATTAATTAAAAAAAAAATTAAAAATATTTAACGAAAAAATTACAAAAAAAATTGGTGCAACCTTTTCAAAAAAATCATATTTTCAAAAGTAAATATTTTTTTCAAATATGCTGGCTCAAAAGTGAAGTAAAATAATTGAAAAAGATATGTTCCGAGTTTCAACCCTGTATCTTTAACAGTTCTCGAGTTATAAGAATTTAAATATGAGAGATGGTGAAAAAAACCTATCATGAAGAAAAACGCAATTTCACAAGTACTCGTTTCCTTGACAACCATAGCTTGAATGGCAGATTTTGAAAACAAACCAAAATGAAAAAATTAATATTTCCTGCTCTAATTAAGATAGAAACATGATTTAAACATCATTTTAAGCAGACAGAGAAATTTTTAATCCAATTAAAAAAAAAAATTGAAAATTTGAAGATTTTTGTGTCCCAGACCCCGTTAAGTTGTTTTCTGTTTTAATAGCAATATTTAATAAATTTCGCTAGACATTGAGTAAATAAATTTGAAAGGAAAATGATTTTTTAGCAGAAAATCCGTCAAGGCTCCGGTCCTGTGACTGGCGAATAACCGAAGTTCCACTACGTATACATATAATTTGTAGAGAATTTTATGCTCTATAATTTATGCCGGAGTATTTTTTAAAGAAAACCCAAGGTTTCTGAGATATTTTAAAAAAGCTATAAAAAAGGGAGGACTTATTTTTTGTCCCTCCTCCCCCCCCCCCCCCGCTCACTTCGTATCCATCAGGACTTTTTACCTAGTCATTAGTAGGTATCAAGGAGCAACTGTACCAATTTTTTATCTCTGTAACATTTATTATGCCCAACTGCCCCAAAATGGGCTTATTTGATTGGACTACTGAATCATCTCCGCCATTGTGGGCCCGAGAACAAAAACCAAGCTAAAACCGGTTAGCGTTAGCCAATAGGGGATAGCAACAGAGCGACAACCCCATCTCTAGCGTAGATTAATCATAGACTTCTAATATAACTCCTCATTTAATTCCTTATTCAATTCCTCCTTTAAGAGATTAATGCTAAGCAAGGCCTCAATATGGCGGTAATTTTGGGCAACAAGATGGATATGCGTCAGCTATCGGAGCCTTAGATACGTTTGTTCTTTATAATATAGATAGACAGATCGTATGGGCGTGTTCTCAGAATGAAAGAAGAGCGTCTTCTTTTAAATTCTTTTAGACTGGAACCTGAAAGAAAGACGAAGGGCAAGGAGGGACAGACCCAGAATGACTTACCAAGTCATTCTATTTCATCAATGACTTGAAGAGTCATTGAAGACTTATAAATAAAATGATTTTGTTGCCGTGGGCGGTAAAAATGGCAAAGAACTTTCAACAACAATATTTTCATTGGTCGAGGAAACCCACTGCTTAGTGAAAATTCTTAAGGATGATGTCGATGATTTATTTTATTAAATTACAGTTATCAAAGAAAATTAAAATATGTTGAGTTTTATACCGGGCGGTTTAAAATATATGTCTCTGCGATTGTTTCTAAAACAACTGATGATAGAAACATTACAAAATTATACAAATCGAGTATAGCTTTTAGATATCGCATTTGCTTTGAAAGAATCTGTATTTGTATATGCATTAAAATACGAAATTTAATTATTTGCACGGTCTTTAAGTCCTATATAAATTACTTTTAGAATTTTTTCTCCGTATATTGATATGTAAAACAATAATAATAAATTTTCTATTCTTCTACGACCAAAACTTACTGAGATATGAATACTTTTATTTTTAAAGGAATTTCAGCGCTTTCAGGCACCAAAAACAGGTCGCGAAGTTCTGCAGAAGAGTGAACTTTTACTGTTTTATTTGTCAGAGCCCAAAGAAAACTTTTCTAAATATATCTTAGGGGAGATGGGGGCACATGTGAACAGGGGGGCACATGTGAACAGGGGGGCACATGTGAACAGGGGGCACATGTGAAGATCTCAATTTTTCAATAGTTATTATAAGTTTTTTTATTTGAAAAAAATTACTAAAGATGACAGCACCTGTAGACATATGGTAAAAATTTTTTGAAGCTTTTTGACATTTTGTTTGTCCTTTGTAGCCAAAACACTGTTTTTAGATCTCAAAGTTAAAATCTTTGTTCCAAGTTGATAAGCGCATAACTTTATTTATTTATTCATTTATTTGAATTTGAGTGCTTTAACATATACTATGAATACTAATAAATATTTTTGATAAAGTTCTTTTTCTTCTAAAATTGAGAAATGTTAACGATTTATTAATTTAACAGAAGCAGCAATGTGGGGCACTTGTGAACAGACAAGTTGGGGCAGATATGAACAGTACATAAGTGCCCCAATAATCATTCTGTGATTCTGTCCCTTTCAGTTAACTTAATGATAAATAATTTCAGTTCCATTATCTATAATTTTTCTGAAATAGAAGATATTTTCCTCACACAAAGTTGATTTTGCATTGAAACTTCTTCAAACAAATCTTTCAGCAAATACATAAAGAGGGACAAGCTCGTTTACATTCAATTGTACTTTAAATAAATTTAATGTTTTCTAAAATGCAATAAGTGTTACATATTATTTTACTAAACAGTTTACAACAATATTTTTTATGCATTGTTAATACAAAAGTATTACCTTGAACAACTTTGCAAATTTTTCTATAACATTTGTTCTAAACTTGCAATGATGGCTTACTTCCATATCTAAAACAGTTATGTATATGATGCTTTGAATGGAGATTGATATGAGTAATATTTTAAGAAAGTAAAATTTTTTAAACTGATAACTACCATAAAATCCCTATTGTAACCCCCTCCCTCTTTCAAAAGCAAAAGAAGTTAAGGGCGGGGGGGTTGTAGTCGAGATTTTTTTTAAATCATTAAAAAACCCTTCTTTATCTATAATTTACAAGTAAATAAGGTGAATACAGCAGTGGGAATCTTTCGTATTTCGGCAGATTTGAAATAAATAGCATGTAAACGCCCCCTCCCTCAAATTTTCCCCAAACAGAAACCCCTAAGCAAAATTTAAAAGTTTTAATTTTTTTTTTTAAATTGCTTCTTTATTTTTTTATTTTATTTCAGAATACTTAATGAATCATCTGAGGCTCCACCCCCAAAATCTACTTTTTTTCATTTTATAATCTTTTGCTTAAACATATCACCCAGAAACTAGAGAAATATATATATATAGTATATATTTCTTTATGGTGAATTTTACAGGTAATTAACTAATGATTACGATGACAAATGAATAACAGAATAAAAAGCATGTCAATGGATATTTTTTCCTTGTGTTCACATGTGCCCCACGTGTGTTCACAACTACCCCGCTGATGGGGCACATGTGAACAATTTTTCGAATTTATAAAACTATTAAAAAATGTAAGAAGAAGTATACAGGTGATTTTTAAAAAATTACCATGTATAAAAGAAAGTTCTATTTACTACATTGAGTAGGTTTTGTTTATAGAAATTAATCCAGTCATGAGAAAAAGCTATATTTATGCGAACTGTTCACATGTGCCCCCATCTCCCCTATATACATGACCAAGGAATTGTATAAAAAATTAAATTGAATACTGTTGGTTTTATCCCTTGTTAGCAATGTGAATTAAGATTCACGTAATTAAATTTAGATTTCTCGGGAATAAGTCATCGTTTAAAATTATTAAATATTAAATTTCGTATTTTAATATGTGTACATCCCCTTGTAAAAAAATTATCATACCTAAAAGATATACTGGATTTGCATCCTATTTGTAATTAGAAATATGTTTCTTCTAATTGGTACAGAGGTTTAACGGATAATCGAAGACACATCTGTTTTGAATCAAATAAACTTCGTAACTTTAAAATTCTGCGTTCTGTTAAAATATTCGCAATACTTAACGGTTTTGTTTTATTAATTTTTAATTTCATATTATAATTTCAAATGTCTGATTTTGATAAGCTAATTTAATTTCTAGAATTTACGGATTACGTATTCAGATATTACTAGCTTTAATACAATTATTTGCATTTACATCGTAAAACAAACATGACAAATCGTAAACATCAATGACAAATAAAACTGACATTAAAGATATGATTGTGAATTATTTTTACATAATTGCATTTAAATATAGTATAAATTTTCGTTCGTCTCGTGTTCAGATTACAGTTAAGTTATTCCGGTTAAAGCACTTCGTGTTTGTGGATAGACGAAAATCATTTTTACATACTTGGGACGATTTGTAGGTCGACACTTTTTCTTTTGCAAGTTCAGTTCAAGTTTCTGGTTGACTTCAAGTACAATTTTAGAGTTTTCGTGTTGTACTTCTAATTCTAATTAGAATAATCTTAAAGGAGGGGGGGGGGGGTGTAAGGTACCCAAAGTTTATATAGGTCAAAAAATCAGAATGTCAATCATTTCTACTTCAAAAATTTATTATTGAAGGTATGTCTCCTAGAATCAACACATTGTTAAGTACATAGAGTCTAAACGCAAAAGTTTAGACTGTAAAAAAAGAAAGTTACTGCCTAAAACGTTTAAGCGCAAACAAAAAATGTCATTTATGAAATAACTATAAAAAAATAAACAAATGAATTCTATTTATTTACTAGTTTTTATAACATCTTTTAAATAAATCATATCAAAATGAATAAATAATTACATTATCGTGAATTTGACATGTCATAAAAACGGTGTATCAAAAGTTTATGCACAATGGAAAAGAAAATTACTATTAAGCATTTACACATGATGTTACTTATTACTAGTAATTTTCCGGCCTCAGATAACTTCAAATAATAGTGTTTCCATTGAATCGATCAATTTATGCAATGTTACCGGTAGGAGAGAATACTATGCTTTCTCGATGGAAACTTTGAGTTCTTCAATAGAGTTATATATGTCTTTCCCTTCTTGCAAAGTTCGTGTGTTAAGATGCCACAGATATTCTCAATTTGCTGTAAGTCTGAACTCAAATATGTCCAATCTAAAACTCGGAAATTTTGCACGGAAAGCCAATGATTTGCATCGTGTGAATTGTGGATTGAAGCATTGTCTTGCTAAAATATTTGTTAAGGTACATTCTCAGAAGTAAAACTCTAACTTTTAAAGTTTCAGAAATCCTTGAGCTTTATTTCGACAGTCATTTCGTCTCAAAATCACGTGATTTTTAACGAAAAGGAAACTCTTAAATATTTAACGAAACTGTTTCCTCACTCACGGCCAGACTCAGTGTATTTTTAGGAAACAGTTACTTATTACTAGTAATTTTCCGTTTTCGCATAACTTCAAATATTAGTGTTTCCATTGAATCGATCAATTTATGCAATGTTATCGATAGGAGAGAATACTATGCTTTCTCAATGGAAACGTGGATTTTTTAAATAGAGTTATATGTCTTTCCATTTTTGCACAGTTCGTGTGTTAAGATGCCACAGACATCCACATTTTGCAGTAAGTCTGAGCTCAAAGATGTCCAATCTAAAACGCGAAAATTTTGCACGGGAAGCCACTGTTTTGCATTGTATAAATTGTGGAGTGAAGTTCTATCTTGCTGAAATATTTGTTAAGGTCACCTGCCTACATTCGGAGCGCTTAAATAAAAAAGTACGATGCTGAATAAATACACATATTTTCAGTTTAATCGTAATACAGAATGTTGAAGAAAACATAAAATCCTAGCAATATCTTGATTGCTATCGGGGTTTTTGCCATTTTTTTAGCAAAATTTCATGCTTACGCCAGACAGCGTGCACTCTCTTCAACTAAATATATTTCAATTTTTTTAGGGTTTCGTTCATCTGACGAAACCCTATTCGTGTCACTCCTCCCTCTGTCTGTACGTCACAGGGCGCCCGTTCTCAGAAACCATATGTGTTGGAGATTTGAAATTTTGGATTCTTATAGCTGAACACTTCACATCAAACAACAAATCATAAAATTTTGAAAAAGTCTTATAATTACCCCTCCGGGCTCTAACTTGTGTATTTTATGCTTTTTTTTTCTAACTCAGCCCCTAATTAAGTTGAAGACTTGAAATTTTGGATACTTATAGCTGAACACCTCACAACAAACGAAAATCATAAAATTTTTAAAAAGTCTTATAATTACCTCTCTGGTCTCTAACTTGCGTATTTTAAGCAATTTTTCTAATTCAGCCCCTAATTAAGTTAGAGATGGGAAATTTTGGAGACTTATAGCTGAACACCTCGCATCAAATTACAAATCATAAAATTTTGAAAAAGTCTTATATTTACCCCTCTGGGTTCTAACTTGTGTATTTTAAGGAATCACACGAAAAATCATAAATTTTCAAAAAGTCTTATATTATTTACCACTCCGGGCTCTATCTTCTGTATTTTTAGCAATTTTTCTAACTCCACCCTTTTCATCCGGGGTGCACTTTTCTAACTTTTGCCGACAATCCTTTGACCACTCTTTCATATTATGCACCATCATTATGCACCATAGCCGTACATATTTTAGTTCCAATTTTTATAGCCAGGGTGCGCCTACCTATCTCGAGTGGTTTCTATTTAAATAAAATAATCCGTTGAATTGGCAGCACTGGCGAGGATTTGCGTCTCCATATATGAATTAACGCGTCTTAAGCGTGATTTTGTTTGCTTCAAAAGACCGAAAAACTATGACATAATAACCTGTCACGTATTAAACGTGATATTTTTGCTTTAGTCCTATGAGCGATGTTGAAGGAACAGGAAAAAAAAAATTACGTATTAAGCGGGATTGCTTCTTAACCGGTCCAGTTGTAGATCAATTCTGGCAATAATTAATTTTGCTTATCGCAAAAGTCCATGTCTTTCTTCATACACTGTAAAAAAATTTATGTAACGTTACTCCATAAAATTGGTGGCACCCTTGCTGCCTCCATTTTATTGAGTAATTTAACCGACATAACTGGTGTTACGTCACACTAACGCGTAATATTACACAAGTTATATCAGTTTAAATTACACTATTATGTAAGTTAAATTACTCCGTAAAATTTGAGGCTGCATGTTGCCACCAATTTTATGGAGTAACGTTACATAATTTTTTAAAAGTGTATTTATGTCTTATACTGCCCTAACTTTTTGAATTATTGAATTTTTATTTTTTTTGTGCTACATTTGGACCGTCACGTATACTTGTATATGCAGAAAACTAATTTAACCACTTAAGAGTAGTTTTATTTAGTTAATTTTCCCTATAAAATTACTTATTTTTGTGAGCCATAAGATTGATTATTCAAGAATAATCAAGATTGCAATTATTTCGTTATAATTAACGGTTATGTCAAAGCACACTAACCTGTTGATACACACATTTATTAATAACGTCCATGTCAAACAACGGCAACCTTGAAGGAAATAGGTATGGAACGATCTCAAAGCTAAACAGCTCTGTTACACGCATGCAATATGAAGGTCAGTCAGAAAGATTTCACTACTGATTCGGATTTTTTAAACCAAGTTATCTCTAAAGCGTAAAGCAGCATTGTTTTCCTTCACGCTAGTTTTTTTTCCTTCTCTTTTTTTTATCAATTGTTAAAGAGATAATTAACCAAACATTTATAAATGTAATTATTGGTTTTTGTTTCAGAATTGCTTTTTTGTTAACTTGTGCTTAAAAAAAAAAAAAAAAAAAAAAAAAAAAAAAAAAAAAAAAAGAGCTGTATCAATCATTAATCATCATGTGTCAATGTAAAAACATTCATTGGAATCTTTGTCCTTTAATTAACAAAACAGCATCAAAACACCGAAGGTTATTATTTTTTTTTTCTTTTTAAGACCCGTGTCATTCCCCAAATGGGCAATTATCGCCCGTCATTTCACGATTACAGTCGTTTAAACATAAGGGAAGGGACATAAAAATTAAAAGTTGTTTAGGGGAAATTTATTAAAATTTTGGGCATTAGGTAGACATTCTAGGCATTACTTTTTTATGAACGAAAAAAATCTATGAAAATATTAAAGGGGATGGAGTTGATTGGGAGAGATAGCAAGGAGGTTACTGAAAGTTCCTTGTAACATATGCTTGTAAAAAGTGAGACTACTAACAAGATTTTTTTTAACAGATCCTTACTTTTTTTTATACCCTTTTTAGTTGTAAATTTTAAAAACACGTTTATACTACACTAAAATGTTTATTGCACTCATACCCCTGTACTGAGAAATTATAGCTAGTTATAGCGACCTGTTTCGGACATGTATTAATACTTTTTTCTTAGTTTAGTCAAAATGTTTTCTCTAGATTCATGCTTAGAAAATGGGAATTTTAAAGAGAAGCATGAAGACAATATACCCACATAGCATTTTTAGTTTGGAGAAAATTTGCAACAGTCTTGCTTTGAAAACCTGCAAAGTTGCAGTAAACTCAGCATGGCAAGACTGAAAGTTCATAACAAGACTGCAGCAAGATAACTCAAACGCCGAAGTCACCACACTTTGAACTTGCAGCTAACTTGTCGTGTAAGTTAAATTCATACTGTATCAAATGTATTGCACATTAACGGCAAACAAGTAATCAAAAATACTACAAACTTACTGCAAAGTAGTAATCGTTTCATGTCACGCTATAAGTTTAAACCCTTCGAAAGGGTTCATAGACCTGATCAGGTCTATTGATGCGAACGCACCGTCAGAAGGTTCATGCATCGGTTTTATCAACCTAAACAAGTCAAGGTAATATTTGTACTTTTTAATTCGAGCATTGTTTGGTCTTTGATAAGTATAGCGTTTAGAAAAAGCAGTGCCTACCGAATAAAATTTCTACAATTTCTGCGTATGTGCTGATTGTCTGTTCTCTCAACAGAGAGATTTTTTGCTTTTTCACTTTCGTGAGTTAAAGACAGTCTTGCCTTCAGTTTCACACCAAACTACTCATGCAAGTGCGTGATGGTATACCTTGCGGGAGATTTGCTGCGAATTTCTCAATTCAAATTTGTCACGGCAAGATAATATATGAAAAAATCAAACTTGCTGGCTAATGTTCATGCTATCTGGGTAATATGGAGTACTTAAAAATTGGGTGTATTTACTGGCTTTACGAACAAAAATGACCCTATGTTGCTTTTATATCACAAAGCTTTTAGTAACGAAGTCATGGCATTATGTGAATTACAAGACACAGACAAACAGTGTACCTAGAGTTATCTTACTTTCAATCGTTTCAAAATAAGCATAAGTTTGTTTGTCGAAAGACATGTAGTTACAGGCATGTTTTCACCAAATTTAAAGCAAGTGAGACGAAACGCTGCTGTTTGCAACGTGTCGATGACATAAACGAATAGTGTGACGAAACAACGAATTTCCATGACAGGTGTGCATTTTCCCAAGGTTTGTCATGAAAAACAGGTGAAAACAAAGAATGAGTAACTGATGAAAAAAAAAATGTTATTTGTTCACTTTTTTTTGTGTTCACTACATATTTCACTTTTTTTTATAGTGTTGTAACTTATTTTTTTCCATCTTGTGACCAATATTATGAACCTAGATTTTTTTTTTTTTTTTTAATTGAGTTTTGATATCTATGTATGATTTTTGAAATTTTTATAATTTTTAACATTTTCATCTTGTAGAGTCAAGATCCTACTATATCCTTCGAAATCGTTTATACATTCCTCTTAGGCATTTGAGAAGTGACAAATGTTGGGATTATCTGCGATCAGGGGTAACACTGGCAGTTTGCGGTGTTTGATTGAATGAAAATTCAGGTATTAAACTCTGTGCAGAGAGGCATGAGGCTAAAAAAAAAGTTTCTATCTCGACACAGGCTCTGTTGCTGATATTAAACAGCGCTGTAAATGCATTGGATTTTAAACTGTAGAGAAAAATAAAGTACGTAGTAAAATCTCTTGATAATTCCACTTTCTTATTAATATTACCCATCAATATTCTCTTTTGTACGAAAATAAAATTCATTTTTTCTTTAGGATAAATTTTGCAAAAGGCTTTACATACCAGCGTACTAGGTGGGTCTCGGAGAAATTTGAGACTTTAAGATGGGTCGCTTAACAATAAAGATTTAGAACCCAGTTTAGAAAGTAATTTAAAAAATGCTATTAGTATAATCGTCGCATATTAGACGCTAAATAATTGATATCAGCTTCGTGACTCAATTATACTGATTGGCAAACATATAATATGTTGGCCGGTTGTCGGTTCAGGTGGTTCAATAGACAGAGCATTGGCAATTTAAGCCAGATGTTCTGGGTTCGACTCCCGTGATTGTCACTTTTTCACTCAGATAGTAAAATGGCGGTTCATATGATATCTTTACCAATTAGTAGTATTTAATTAAAAATAATAAAGTGTTAAAATAAATGCTTAACTCAGAGAGAACATAGAACTAACATACTTTAATAACGTAAAATATATAAAGAAATGGAACGAGTGAAATAATACTGATAACTCATTATAGAACACACGATAGTATATACAGATACTTCAGCGTCAGTTTAATTGGTATCCTTCACGATGCGTTCAGGCATTCAATAAGCATATCGATCATATTCAGGAAAATACATGAACTGAGCACCCGCCTTTTTTTGATTAATCTCCTAATCCACTCCTACATTTATTGGAAAAGCTTTTGAACAAATATTGAACTAGATTGAGAATAATAAATTTGCAACTTAGTTTCTTCAATCTCTATGACAACCAATCGAACTTGGAAAAACTCAACTAGTCTATTTGTACAAATTCACTATATTTTAATTTAGAATACGAATCTATGACATTACAAAACTATGACGTTACAACCGCGTGGCACTTTTGGCACGTGGGCAATAGGTTCATCGTCCCTACACCTGTGGGTGCATTCTTCTTTAACACGTTCACGAGGGCGCGGCGGATCACACTCGACTGTCACGGAGCTGCCAAGTCTCCGGCTTGTTGGATACCAGTATTTTAATACAGAAAATGTTGTTTTATTTAATTAGAACAATTGGGTGATTTAAAGGAACAACATTTTCTCGAAAATAATAGTGGTGTGCAAAAAGCCGGAGACTTAACCACTTTTAGACAGTCGAGTGTGACCCACCGCGTCGGCGTGAACGTGTTAATTCATTTGGGAGAGAAAAAGTTAAATGCGGTGTCAGAAAATTCGTTCTTACGGAACTCGTATGCTTTAGATTGTCTATAACTTTTAAGCCTTTAACACCTGAAAATTTTCGGTAGAAATAAAAAGTTTTGGTGGTTTCCCCTAATTAATAGGATCATAATTGATTGAAAAAAAAAATAATAAAGTGCACGACGTCAGGTTATGCAAAGAAAGAATCCACACAATTGTGTGGATGCAGGTTAGGCTTTAAATCGCATAAAAAGAGGATTTTTTTTTCTTTTTCTTTAGGATCACTTACACATTTGTGTAGGTCAGGTCTTAAAGGGGTAACGCCAAAACTAATTTGAGTAGTCTCGGGACATCGAGAATATCGCATTAAACTAGAGCTTCGAACAGCGTTTTTCGTTTTTTTTTTTTTTTTTTTTTTTTTTTTAAATTAAAAATAAAACATTCCGTTTCTTTTCTTTTTTCGTTCTGTTATAAAATAACGGTTTTTAGTTCGGTTTGGTTAGAATCTCTTATTTGTATAAAACGTCAAAATATGCGCAATTACGAGAATACAAAATATCAAATATCATCCTGACAAATTATCAAATTCTTATTTCCTTTTTGCTTTAGATTTTCTAAAACTTTCCAAAATTCTTGTTTTAATATTACATAAAATTAAACATCCATTTTAATTTTATGACAATCCTATATCCTTTCATTTTTAGCATCTAAAATTATCCCTAGTTTTAAAATTAGAGTGAAAAAAATGTTGTTTGATCCAATCTTCGGGTTACCACTTTCACCACATGCATTAAAATGGCACTGTCTATTTCTTTAGTTAATAAGTATTTTCATATTTAGCAGCTTAAAATAATTTCAGTATTCACAATTTCTGATTCAAATTTGGCATGTCTTATATGCAAGAGTTAAAGATAAGAAATTAATGATATCGATGAATTGTATTTTAATTTCTTTTACGAGTAAATAATTGAAATTTTGTAAATTAAATATTTGAAAATAAAAATGTTTTACGATTCAGTTTAGGTGCAAAAGAAGCATTTCATTTCAATTTTGGATCTGAACAACAATTTAGTTTCAGTTTTCGTTCAATCAAAAATAGCGGTTTTTCCGGTTTTACCGGCTCGGCTCAGGTTCAAAAACTTCATTAAAGTAGATATTCATTTAAACTATGTGGCATTAAACGGGTCCGATTGTAATCTTCATTCATATTTGAATATTTGAGCAAAAAAATAAGTGCAACAAAATCTTTAGTCATTTATTAGTTTTTCATTTGTTAAAACTATCGTGATAAGTGCTTAAAAATAGTGAGGAAATAACTTTCTTTTGATAAAGTAACACAGGAGTAAGACTTGGTACATCAAACTTGACTAATAATAAATAGTTATTCAGTTCAGTGTACAATAAATAGACAAGCTTTGCCTATAGTTATTAATCACTGAAATCGCAATGAGAAAAGATAATAATATGTTTCTAATTAATTACTATGATAGAAGTGTCACGACATAGAACGTACTTTCTGGTTGTTAATGTTTCTAACATTGATTTTGACCATGAATTTTTGATAAGGATGCAGTCACCATAAATAATATATTTTTATGTTTTTTTGCATAGTTCGGGGTTGTAGAAAATTTTTAACAACTGTGATGAGTATTATATTGGGTAACCTGGGATAATTTTCAGACTAAAACAAAACTTTTGTAATTACTCAGGGATCAATGACTATTTATTTTAACTTTTTCTTGGTAAAATCATCACATGCCTGGTGATTATTTCGCAGCATTTTCAGATAATTAGCATTAATAATAAAAAATAAAATTAATAAAATCCTGTCTGAAAATTACCCCGTGACTTGGGGTAATTTCCAGACACCTAAAGGGTAAATTCCAGACATCTATTTGTGGGGCTATTTAAGGGTCTGAACTCCAACTACGGTAAATAAGAGACACCATTGTAAAATGTTATGCCACAAAATGGGGTATTAGACCATTCCGAATACAGAAAAAAGCATGAAAACGCAGTTCTAACTATACACCTGAAATCCATTTATATTTTTGCGAATAAAGGTAAGTTATATGGTACTTTTTCGCACATAGCTACTGTAGCTATATCTGTTTTATATAAATTTATGTAAAACAGTAAAGAATTTCAGACTTTTTAAACAGTTCTGATGTTTGAAGAAAATCAACATTAAACCCCTTAATTCTCGCTCCCGTCATATTCATGGGCTGTGTCTTTTACTCAGATTGCTTGATTCCCACCAGTTTTATAAAATAGCTTAATTGGCTTTATTTTAGTATCGTTTTACCAGTCATTAAATGAGGTGAATATTTCTTTTTCAAAAAAGTGTGCGAATAAGCAATTTGAATTTTTAAACCGTAATATAAATCTTGCGTTAAGGGGTTAATAAGAACATAAAACCGGCACCAATTTCGTTTACAAATAAATAAATAATAATAATAAAAAAATAAGAAAATAAATATTTTAGTAGCTTAACCTGCTTTTTCACACTACACTAAAAATGTTACACAGCATTAATTTCGGCAGTCCTAACCATTTTAGGTTTCTTTGACAGTAAAGATATCACTTAAAAAATTTTTAGCATTATTTTAGAATTCTTTCACATCTTTCACATAGTTTTAACATGGAAAGGATAAACAGGCTTAGTAATTATTAAGATACTACTTGGTGCAGTATGATATAAATTTAAAAAGCAACGTTAAAAACGCCAGAATAAGCAAAAATTCCGCAGACTAGTTTCGGTAGCGTTTAGCGTACCGTCCTCCGTGAAAAGAATAAAGGAAACTTGCTCATTTATATAGAGGAGAAGCGGATTCAACTGAGAGGTTCATTA
The DNA here is from genome assembly GCA_963932465.1 of Maratus speciosus. Lineage (NCBI taxonomy): Eukaryota > Metazoa > Arthropoda > Arachnida > Araneae > Salticidae > Maratus > Maratus speciosus. The sequence continues at coordinate 235,897,578 of OZ010788.1, forward strand.
ACCAATGGGGAAATAGGAAAACCTGGGTACCAGCCAATGGGAGAATAGTAAAGGTAATGCCACCAGAAATGTGAAAAAAACATTGGTAGTGATTAAGCAAAAGAGGATTTTATGAAATATTTCCAGCAATCTGATAAAGGGGGAATAATAAATTCACTATTAACAATATTGTCATAATTTTTGTAGATATGAAATGCTTCAAGAAAGTTAAGTTCGTGTACAGAAGTGGGTTTAGAGATGATTTTGGCTGAATTAAAATCAAAAGAGTGATTCATCTCCCAGCAATGTTTAGCAATTGAAGATTTATTTGTTTCCTGTTTTTGAATATATTGTTGGTGTTCTTTAAGACGAAATTTTGAACCCCGTTTGGGCTGTCCAATGTAGGAAAGACCGCACTGGCAATCAGTACTATAGATACCCCATGGGCTGTATAACTCAATAGGATCTTTGAGTTTCGAGAGGGTAAGCTTATTCGTAGGGGTAAAAATTACTCTGAAGTCATGCTGTCTAAGATTTTTGGCAATAGGAAAGCTGGATTTAGGAAAGAAAGGTAACACAATACTGCTTCTGGAGAGAGAAGAAGATTGATTTGAGTTAGTGGGACGTGGTTGCCGTAGTTTACGTAAAGCAGTATCGATAATAGAAGGGCTGTAACCTCTGTTAATCGCAATGGCTCTAAGATATTAAATTTCACTATTAAGTGAGGGAGAATCAGAACAAAGATGAATGGCACGATTTATGAGAGTAAAAAAGGCTGCCATTTTCTGGCTGGGAGGGTGAGGGGGGGGGGGGGGCTAGACAAACTGCAAAACTTTTTCGATAGACCGATGTAGAGAAACCGTCCACGGTACATGTGACAAGGGTATCCAGAAACTTTTCTGGATACGTTTCCGAAAATCAGTGGAAGAAAAGGATACTTTGTTAGGGTTTCGTTCATCTGACGATCAATCCTACTCGTCTCACTTCTCTGCCTGTCTGTCTGTCTGCCTGTCTGTCCGTCCGTCACAGAGCCCGTTCTCAGAAACTATATATGTTGGAGACTTGAAATTTTGGATTGTTATAGCTGAACACCTCACATCAAACGACAAATCCTAAAATTTTGAAAAAGTCTTATATTTATCCCTCTGGGCTCTAACTTGTGCATTTTAAGCTTTTTTTTTCTAACTGAGACCCTAATTAAGTTGAAGACTTGAAATTTCGGATATTTATAGCTGAACACCTCACATTAAACGACAAATCATAAAATTTTGAAAAAGTCTTATATTAACCCCTCTGAGCTCTAACTTGTGTATTTTAAGCAATTTTTCTAACTCAGCCCCTAATTAAGTTGGAGATGTAAAATTTTGCATATTTATAGTAGAACACTAGCGATCACACGAAAAATCATAAAAATTTCAAAAAGTCTTTTATTATTTGCCCCTCCGGGCTCTAATTTCTGTATTTTTAACAATTTTTTCTAATCTCCAACCTTTTCACCCGGGGTGCACTTTTCTAACTTTTGCCGACACTCCTTTGACCAGTCTTTCATATTATGTAGTCGTACATATTGCAGTTCCAATTTTTACCGCCAGGGGACGCCTAGCTATCTCGGGTGCTATGGGCCCGATCTCCTCGACTAATATATCTACGGATAGTTTGTAAATCGAAGTTTTGTTCGGATAGAGGTTTGTTTAGAATAGAGTGCGGCCCGTGGTTACGAAATGTGGAAATAACAGAATTTGCAAAATAATATAGTGTTTTGAAAGGAATATTAAACGAAACCCTCTGTGCGATCTGTGTTTACACTATTCACTTGTTTTTAGAAATGCTTCTTTAAATTTCGAAAATATATTGATTTCTGAGGTTACTCAGCAAAGAAAGAAACAATGGGCCATCAGCTGGAAAAAAGATGGAAGCCAGAGCCAGCACTGCCATCAGCGATAAAGTGCAATGGTGCCATTACTTAAACCTGTAAAAATGTGTCCGTGCGGAATGCAGCTGGCCCATCAGTGATGGCCAACAGCAGGCCAGCATTGGTATGCTATCAGATTACTTCAATCCGGCACTTTTCCTGCAGTGCTAGCACCTATCCCACTGCTATTCCTTTGCTGTCCCAGGACTTTGCCTTACAAAAATTTCTTATAGAATTCTATAAAAAAAAAAACCCGAAGTATTATGGCTCTTTTTTCTATAAGCTAGTTTCACCAAGAGCTATAGAAATATCTGTCTATAATAGAAATGTCTATTGAACTATTTGAACTTGCAGCGGATTCCATGTGGTCACCCTCCCAAGTACTAATCCCGCTCGATGCTGTTTGGTTTTCGTGATCGGACACGAACAAGTACTCTCAGCGTATGCTACGACCGCTCGTAGTTTTCAAGCTTTCATTACACTATTTCAAATTTGTTTCTTTTGTGATTTACGTTCCAAATCATTAAACTGGTATAGAAATCCTATATTTTATACGCTTTTTTTTATTATTGATTCTGAACTGTGTAAATTATGAATACCGAAATCCTTTGTAACTTAGGAAAACCAGATTTCAGGAGAAAAAAAAAAGTGCGTTGAAATAAAGAATTTATTTATTTATCCATTTACTTATTTATTTTGTTGGTAGCAGTGATGTTATATTATTTACAGTTTCAAAAAAGATTAGCTTCACAGCTTAAATTGTGTTAAGATATTCATTTCAGATTTGTGTTCAAATACTCAATGTCTTCGATATTCGCAGCGCCACCTAGCGTAAGGGTTGCCAGCAATAATACTGAAAAAGTTTGTGCACTTCCATGTAGTGGTGGGCCAGCGCATGAGATAAAATGGATGCCCACCAGAATTTTATCTGATGATTTCCAACAGCAAAGTTGACTGAAGCTGTCAAGCAGTGGTCATGCAGTGGTAGACCATTAGCCAGCACTTTTCCATCATTGCCAGCACCTATCTTGCTGCTGGCCAATAATTTCCTCTTTGCTGGGTACTATAGATAAAGGACGCTTTTCAGAATCGTGAATTAACTCGGAAGAGGTTATTGTATATTTTTGTTCCTGGTCATGTTATATTTTCTTTGATTAAGAAATGCTTATGCATTTTTTACTTTCTTCTGTCTTTACCCAGATAGTATGCACATTTCAGCAAGTTTGATTTTTTTCTCATATTATTTAGCTGAGACAAATTTGACTTGGCAAATTCGCAACAAATCTCACGCAAGGTGGACCATCACCCACTTGCTTGAGTAGTTTGTTGTGAAACTGACGCAAGACCGTCTTTAATTTACGAAAGTGACGAAAGCAAAAAATCCCTCTGTTGAGAGAATAGACAATCAGAACATGCGCAAAAATTCCAGAAATTGGGTGCTACGCAAAGGCAAGACATACACATGATTGTTACCGTTATGGAATCTCATTTTCATTGATTGGTTAAGTTAAGGAACCCAGAAGAGGTATTTATTATTTTAACTGTTCAAATGTAGTTATTTTTTTGTAAAGTAACATTTTATCTGTAATCTACAACTTATTTCATATAAAAATTCTTACAAATTAAAAAGTTATGTTAGTTTAATATGTTATGTTTACGTCTTCGGCCGTTTTAAATTTATATTGAAAATTTTAATTTTTGAAATGAATTTTTCTTCATATTATTCATTTTTTAAAATACCGTTTTAATTTATATTTATTTATTTATTTTTGCATCTAACCCCATTCGAGTCTATGATTTTTAACCCTTTCGGGACTGCATCCCTTACACAAATTTTATTCGGTTGGCACCGCTTTTTTTAAACTCTTTACTTATCCAAAATACTCTAATTTAAAAGTACAAATATTATACCGTTATATGTTAATAGTGATAAAAACGATGCATGAAGCTTCTGACGGTGTGTATACATCAGTGCGTATGCATCAATAGATCTGAAAGGATTAAACTTATAGTGTGCAATTGTAAACAGATAGTGTGGCATGACAAGATTACTACTTTTCAAAAAGTTTGCAGTATTTTTGACAAATCAAAGCTTAATTTTCTACTAGCTTGCAAAGTACTTCAGTCATAACAGAAATAAATTTTCTACTTGTTTGCCGTTAATTTGTAATAAGTTTGATACAGCAAGAGTTTAACTTGCACGACAAGTTAGCTGCAAGTGTTGATTTCGGCATTTGCATTATCTTGCTCTTGCTGCAGTCTTGTTATAAACTTTCAGTCTTGTCATGCTGAACTTGCTACAACTTTGCAGATTTGCAAAGCAAGTCTGCTGCAAATTTTCTGCAAACTAAAATTGCTATGTGGGTACAAGAAGAAAGTATTGGATTCGTGAAAAATTTCGACTCCCGGCTTACGATGGATTTATAGTTTTAGAAGGTCCTGAACACGATTTGATGGGTTTTAGAAAATGTTTGTCCGTCACTCTGTCTGTGACAAAAAATTTGTGAGCGTTCTATCTCAAGAACTAATGCACAGAATTTCACAAAACTTTAGATTTAGTTAGATCTTGATATAAACTGGTGCTGATTAGTTCTTGGCGTATATCGTCCAACAGGTAGCGTTGCTATGATGCATTTTGTACGATTTCTGCAATAGCTCCATCTCAAAAACTAAAGCACGGATTTTAATCAAACTTCAGATTCCGTTAGACGTTGATGTAAGCTGTTACTGATTAGGGTTTGGTATAAATCTCACATCAGGTGACGTTGCTATGTTGAAACTTTCACGGTTTTCGCAAAAGCTGTATCTTAAAAACTAATGCATGCAATTTAATCAAACTTAATATTCTGTTACATTTTCATGTAAATAGAACCTTATTAGACTTGAGTGTATATTGAACAACAAGTGCTGATTTTATGTTCTTTGTGTTGGAAATTTTGGAAGCGGACATTTAACAGAGTGTGTTCCAAAATTCAATGATTTGTTTGAAACATTGCTATACTTATATATCCTTGTTAAATGCATCCATTTTAACGGACAGCGAATTTTGAATTTTTAACATGTATGAGATAGAAAAAAGTTTTAGGATTGGCACATCCTACTAGTTTTACAGTGTATCGGGTAATGTATTATATTCATTATTCGAAAATATTTATAAAACTATTTTTGCATCAAACATAGTGCTATTGTAGGATAATATTTTTTACTAGTCTGTACCAACAATAAAATTTTACTAGCTGGCGTAGCAAACCGATGTGTTACATTTTCATTACAGGAGATCTTTCGATATATTTGCGGAAAAGAAATCTAAGTTTAATTCTACCTTTAGAAAATTTTAGTATTTGTACTATTAATTTTATTAATTTTTTTATTATCAGCGAGAAATCATATTTACAATGTAAATCAACTAAAAATTTCGAAAATGACATATTTCAAGTACGTGCTGTTTACGCAATTACAATAGAATGCTTTTATAAGATTGGTTGGTTGGTTGATTTTTGACGGCCGATTATCTGCACTAGGGATATAGGCCCGAGGGGGGAGGGCCCTTCGTGGGGGTCTTTCTAAGGGAACCTAACCTATATTTACGCATGGAAATCCATGGCTCGAAGAAAACCACGAAAACTCCAAACGATTAGGCCGACGGGCGCGATTGGGTTCGAACCCAGCACCTCCCGTCTACCAGCTTTGAGAGCAGAACCTCTCAGCCACTGGTGGGGCACTTTTATAAGAAAATGGCGATTTACAGGAAATAAAACTCTACTGGTCGAGACGATTTTGAGTAAAATTTTGAAGAACTTACAATTGTTTCAAATTAATGTTTGTTTAACTGTGTAATTATTTCGTCTAATTGAATTCGTCCAAGCAAGTATCGTCAAGTTCTGTAGTGTGGGTTGCTATGATTCGGACAAAAACTTTTAATCCGAGTAGATGTTCTGCACATATGTTCAGATTCCATGCACAAAAGCCCATGTTTTATCACAGTCCAGACATTTACATAAAAAAAAAATTGGAAGATATTATTTCATACGGATAAGTAATAGTAAAATATTTCAGCTTTTTTTATAATAATTTTTATAAATGTTACAGGATTATATATCAACTTTACATTAAAAAAAAAGAGAATTTAAACAAAAAATAATTAAATCGATTTATTCAAACAAAACGAAAATAAATTTATTCATTATTTCGAATAGCAGACAATAATTCTTTTATTTACTCCCCCCCCCCCCTTTTTTGTTACAAAAATAGAGTAATTTAGTTGCCATATTTAGAGAAACTTCGTTAACTCTAGATTGCTCAAGGAAATCATTTTGACTGCTTTTTAATTTAAATTAGAAAAACAATTATGTATATAATGACACAATTTCTTAGAATTTTGTGACTTTTTGTACAACATATAAATGCGTTTATTAATAATTGTAGTTACCTCCCTCTCCTCCATTTCCGTTATATATATATATATATATGCGTTAAACCTATATTGCCCAAAAGCAGTCGTTTTGACTACTTGGGAAATTTTTAATAATCAAATAACTCTTGTTACTGAATTGAATAAATTTCTTATATGACCAGTTCGGTTCTGTATTGAAGTAACAGGTTTCATTTTTTTCGATTCCATCACATGATAAATTATCGGTGTGGGCGTATACTTGATAAGTTGCAATTGCTCAATAAGGTAAAGTAGTACTTCTTATTCGGGTCTTTATGCGGTGATACTTGTTCTAACAAGTTGTTGTTTTTTTTTTTTGCGCCCTAAATTCATAAAAGAAATGTCAAATAGAACTGAGTTATTGGAAAAGCTAACGAACATAAGTGAAGAGTGCTCCGATATAGAATCAGATGCAACAAATTCTGAACTATCATCTGAAGAAGAAGCGGATTATATTAAAAGTGAAACATCTGACACTGAAGATAGCGATGAAGAGTCGATAACCAATGATGAAAATGAAAGTGTCATCAATATGCCCAGGAAAAAGTGTAGGGTGGTAAGTAGTTCAGACTCTAATGGAAAAACTGAAAACACCTTGCAGAAGACCGAAACAGCTGCCGTTTGTACTGAGTGGTCAAAATTTGACAAAGGTGGTATTCCCGGAAGGTTACCATCTACTTGTATTTTCAAGGGTGTGAAAGGGCCAACAGGCTACGCAAAAGGGAACATTATGGCAGATAATCCCATTAATAAATTCTCGTTGATAATAGATAACTATATTATCAAACATATAAAAAAGTGCACAGAAGAAGAGGAACGAATTTTGAGGAACGATTGGATAACAGCATTACCGGAAATACGTGCATTTATTAAGATTTTATATGCCCGTGCAGCCTACGAGTCAAAAAATTTAAAACTGAGTTATTTATGGTCAGCAAAGTGAAGTCCTGAATTTTTTAGAAAAACTATGGCCAGAGAAAAGTTCAAGCAAATCCTATGGTTTATTCGTTTTGACAAAAAAACCGAAAGAAGTAGGCGCCTACAAATAAATAAATTTGCCTTTGTTTCGGAAATATGGGACAAGCTCATTGAAAATAGTCAAGCTTGCTATCAACTAGGGCAAAATATAACAGTTGACGAGCAATTATTTCCGTCAAAAACCAGATGCAGGTTTACACAATATATGCCTAATAAACCAAACAAATTTGGCATCAAATTCTGACTTTCATCAGATGTTAGTAGCAAATATGTTTTTGAATGGTTTTCCTTATTTGAGAAAAGATGAACAACGACCATCGTCAATGCTGTTCAGTGAACACGTTGTTCTGAAACTCGGTCGAGCCATATACAAGCTGTGGAAAAAATATCACGACTGATAACTTTTTCACTCGCGACAAAATTATTGGCCAAACAAACAACTCTAGTTGGAACTATTAGGAGAAACAAAAGAGAACTACCCAAAGCAGCCAAACAAACGAAGGATAACATGCCCCGTTTTTCCACTCTGCTATATAAATAAGAGAATTGTGTTCTTACAATATATAAAAGCAAACCAAATAAAAGAGTAGCTGTTCTAAGTTCTAAGCATAAATTTGTGAAAATTGATAAAAGTAATAAAAAAAATGTTACCGGAATTTATTCAATTTTATAACAGCACAAAATTTGGAGTTGATATGGCAGATCAAATGGCCGGAAAATATACAGTAAAAGTTAGTTCTCGTTGATGGCCCCTCCAAATATTTTTCAATATTTTAGATTTGGCTGCTATAAATGCTTGGATCCTTTACAAAGAAACGACAGGAATACAAATACAACGAAAAGAGTTCTTGTTTCAGTTAGCAGAAGAGCTTTCCACCGAATACAGAGCTGCAAGACAGAAAAATTCATCAGATCACGAAGACCCACAAAGATCAACTGCAACATCATCAAATGCAACCCATTCTAACAAATGCAAAATTTGTCAAGTACTACTTTGCCACAACAACAAAACAAATAATATATGTGAAAAATGTCAAAAGTATGTTTGCGGAAGATGTACACATAAAAAAAAATTCCACTTTCATTTGCATAAAATGTACAAATAATAATGCATAGGTTATTTTATTGTTAATACTTACTAATAACTTGTTATATAGGGTAGGGGAGTACACAGTGAGACATGGTACACAGTGAGACAGCAGTCACTTTGACATATAGTTGTAACTTTTTCTTCAAGCTGGCACACACACATAACGACCTCATCTTATGCAACATGTGGATGTAGTTTCGGCACTTCAGTTACTCGTCCGACAAAATAGTAAATAATCCCTTATTTTAAAGTGGTTAAAGTTACATAAGCGTCTATTTTAGAGTTTATTTCCTTCAATATGACATATATTTACTTGACCAAAATTAGCTATATCTAATAATTAGATTATTTCGACAAAACGACATAAACTTTTTAAAGTGAAGAAATTGACGCAACAGATGTGGCATCCATTTTGTTACAACGTAACGAAAGTACACTGTGAGACACGCAGTTGTGGTACACAGTGAGACGTGTCTTATTGTCTACCTAACCTACTATGTGGTTCTGATTTAAAAAAAGTTATTTATTAATAAAAGAAGGTTTCTCTCTCTCTCTTTCTCTCTGTGTGTGTGGCTGTGCGATGGCTAGGGAGATTTTCTAAACGTAAGAGACTGAAAATTTGCATGAAGGTAGCCCAAGGTCTGCCATTGTCCATCCGAGGCTCATATTTTTAATATTTTGAAAATCTAGAAATATTAATTAGAAATCACAAACTGCAGAAAATTATTGATAGAGTGTAAAAATGTATGATTTATGAAAATATATACATTGTCTCACTGTGTACTACTTGTGGTACACAGTGAGACAATTTTCGATATTCCGTTATGCTGCTTCTGTGCTTTTATAAATATTTTTTTTAAAACCATTTATACATTAATGTGTAGCGCATTTGTGTAGCTTAAAGATGTAGCAAAAATTTTTTCAAAAGAATAAAAATCGCCGCCATTTGTTAAGTAATAAGAATTTTCGTCTCCCTGTGTACTACCCTCTCCTAACTGTAAATAATATAAGAAATATAAACTAGTTGGATGTGCCAATCCCAAAACTTTCTTCTATCTTATACATCTTAATATTTCAAAACCTAATTACACATGTTAATACTTCAATATTATTAGTTCAATACTATACCAACTTTGATTTTCATCTTAAATTTCTGCTCAAGTCAATTAAACGGACTAAAAACGAGTTAATCTATATCATGATATTTGTTAAAATTATTAATTTTTCCTTATTCTGTCGTTATCAGCTGTTTGCGAATAGCCGGCATAGCAGGAAGCGAGTTCCCGCCGCTGCATGATCCGCCGATGCACAATAGAACTTCGAAAAATATAGAAAAGTATACAAAAATCGCTAGCACGGAGCCCCTTTACCGCGCATTATTTCCAAATTCAAGGAGAACCTGTTGGTCAAAGCCAAAAACAAGCACAAACATTTTGGTTCAATTGTATGCATAATTTTATACGCTTTTCGATGGTACAATAATGAAAATGGCACAGAGATCGGAATTATAGCGCCCCCTTCTTTCGGAATTTTTCAAGTTCAGGGAGGACTTGTTTGCCATAGCCAGACACATGCACAAAAAATTTGGTTCAATTATATGGATAACTTCATACACTTTTCGATGGTACAATAATGAAAATGGTACAGACATCGCAATTATAGTGCCCCCTTCCGGCAGAATTTTTCCAAATTCAGGGAGGACCTTCGTGACATGACCAAAAATAAACACATAAAATTTGGTTCAATTCTATGCATAACTTCATACACTTTTCGGCGGTACAATATTCAAAATGGCACAGAAATTGTACAATAACCGCTATTACAGCGCCCTCTACGAGCGATTTTTTTACAAATTAAGGGAGGACCTCCTTGCCATAGCCAAGAACTTAAAAATTTTTTTTGGTTCAATTCTATGCATAACTTGATACACTTTTCGATGGTGCAATATTCAAAATCGTACAAAAATCGCTATTACAGCGCCCTCTAACGGCGAATTTTTTGCAAATTCATGGAGGACCTGCTTGCCATATCCAAAAACTTAAAATAAAAATTTTGTTTAATTCTATGCATAACTTCATACACTTTTGGACGGTACAATATTCAAAATCGCTATTACAGCGCCCCCTACCGGCGAATTTTTTCCAAATTCAGGGAGGACCTGCTTGCCATAGCCAAAAACTTAAAATAAAAATTTGTTTTAATTCTATGCATAACTTAATACACTTTTGGACGGTACAATATTCAAAATCGCACAAAAATCGCTATTACAGCGCCCCCTACCGGCGAATTTTTTCCAAATTCAGGGAGGACCTGCTAGCCATAGCCAAAAACTTAAAATAAAAATTTGGTTCAGTTCTATGCATAACTTCATACACTTTTCGATGGTACAATATTCAAAATCGCACAAAAAACGCATTTACAGCGCCCCCTACCGGCGAATATTTTCCAAATTCAGGGAGGACCTGCTTGTCATATCCAAAAACTTAAACTAAAAATTTGGTTCCATTCTATGCATAACTTCATACACTTTTGGATGGTACAATATTCAAAATCGCACAAAAATTGTTATATCAGCGCCCCCTACCGGCGATTTTTTTCCAAATTCCGGGAGGACCTGCTTGCCATAGCCAAAAACTTATAATAAAATTTTGGTTTCATTCTATACATAACTTCATACACTTTTTGATGGTACAATGGCGACAGACAGACGGACAGACGGACAGACGGACAGACGGACACACAGACAGACAGACATTTTCTATAAACATGTTTTTTGGAATCTCTGACCCCTAAAACATGCAAATCCGTCGAAAACCGGAAGTCGAAAAAAATTTCGATTACAATACTTTCTTCTATTGAAGATAGAAGAAAGTAAAAAAAATTTCGATTACAATACTTTCTTCTATTGAAGATAGAAGAAAGTAAAAATTAATTTTAAACAAATTTCTTTACACATTAGTTATTCTTTCACAATGCATTCATTTTGACTGCTTTTGGGTAATATAGGTATATACTAAGTTTCAGTCTTTCTAGTGTTAAAAGTTACAAAAAACATTAATATCTCGGAGACTAATTCAAATTTTAATATTCTAAAAGCTTATATGACATACTTGTTTTTATATCCATGTGGATAATTAGTATTAATTTCATTACGCTGAATTTGATGTTCAAAGAAGAGTAGTTGGCAGATACAAACAGACAATCAGGTTTTATTATCTATTATATATATAAAATCCAAACGGAAATTTCGTTCCGAACGCCGAGATTTCGAGTTCTACCGCATGGATTTTTACAGAACTTATACCGTTAGATAGGTATCGTTCCAGGGAAGGTTTTAAGCTATAACACATCATTCTACCTAGATTAGTTATAGAATTATTACGGAAAATTCTATTATTTTGGACTTTGTTACTTCATATTTCCTTAAATATCTCGTCTCCTATTGGTCGTAGAGCTTAGATCTCGCGCCAAAAGTAGCTCCAAGCACCCAAGCAAACTTTTCCCCGCGATTATTTTGCCGTCTTCCGATTTCCTCTAACTCTATTAGGGGCCCGCGTAGAGCCCCTTTAAAATATTTTTCGTAGTAATTTCAGCAATTATCTTAAATTATTGGTTAAGACCGCCACCCTCCCGATTCATGTATCTACGGAAAGGTTGCATGAAGGAGTTTCGTTCAGATACGCTTTCGTTAAGAATAGAGTGCGCTCCCTGGTGGTGGAATGTGGAACTAACATAACGCGATATTGTTAAAATTAGGAAATCTAACAATGCGATCTGTTTTAAACTTTGAGATAGTTCATAACACATAATCTATTATCTATTCTATTATATATATATAAATTCTATTATCTATTCTATTACCTATTATATATATAAAATCCAAACGGAAATTTCGTTCCGAACGCCTAGATTTCGAGTTCTACCGCATGGATTTTTACGGAACTTATACCGTTAGATAGGTATCGTTTCAGGGAAGGTTTTAAGCTATAACACACCATTCTACCTAGATCAGTTATAGAAGTATGACGGAAAGTTCTGTTATTTTGGACGATAAGGTTACCATTTTATTTCTTGGCGAAGTTTTTTGTTGTTGAAAAAATTGAAACGGCTATTACACCTAGAAAAATAAAAGACAAAAAACTGTTACTAATTTTATTTAAAATCTTTAAAAAAGAAAAAAAAAGAAATCCATTTTAATGAGTGATAATATTAAAAAACGAATATATTTAATTTAAACATGAAAGAGAATGTTCGTAATACTTAAAGAATTACTCAGTTGAAATATTGCAATTGAAATAATATTTGGCGATTTATCTTTTGCATCAGGTTAAGAAAAATGCATCTGAAAATTGATAAAATGATATCAAGGAAGTTCCCCATAAGCGCATGCTCAGCATTATTTGAGAAAAATTATAGAATATTCTTCTCGTAAATATATATAGTATATCCATAAAAAAATCGGCAGAACCTCTATTTAGCATTCCTAAAAAAATAATGAAAATTTCATTTTTTGCGATTTAGCGCTGGATGGCGACACGATAAAATTTGGAATAATACTATGATAAATATTCTTTAAGAAAAACTTTTTCAACTCTCGATACGAAGTTAGTTTAAGTAAGTTTAACTTAAATAAATACATATTTATAACTGCAGTTTTGTCATATACATTTATATATGTAACAATGAAATTTAACGATCGTATTTATGCCGTTTACAATGAAATTTAAATGGATTAAAAGTGTTTCAAACTCAAATTAAGGTCCGATTCTGAGCATTGGCAATTTGACTTCGATATTGTTAGTGTCAGAGACAACAAGAGAGTTTTATTGCCATGGAAACAACAATTTAATATCGAAATGTTTAATGATAGCATTTTTAATTAAAATACCCTTAAAACTTATCAGCCGGTGACACCGTATAAAATTAAATAGCTCAATACAAATGCAATTTGCATATATTATATAAGATTAGAGCAAAAATAGTAAACTAATCCACAGTTTAAGTTTAAATTCATTGAGCATTAGGCATTTAATTATTTATTTAACAAGGAATTTATAAATGCATTTCAATCTCTTGCATTTGGCGAGGAAACCTATTGGTTCGCCAAAGAGCGTCGAGCGTTCGTCTGTTCGCGCCAAATACTCGAAAAAATATTTTTTTACAGATTTTCTACTGCGATTCGACCGCTATATTTTTACCGATCTTTTTTACATACATGAGTCATTTTATTAGCATTTCCTTCTTCAAAATATTTTGAGTATGCGTTTTAAGGAGACCTTCCTTGTGAGTAACAATTTTTATTATTATTATTATTATTATGTATCTCTTACAGAAAAAACTAGCAGATGTAATTATAAAAATAATGATATTACATAAATAGCAGTTAATATTATAAAAGCGGAGTCAAATATTTAAATTTTAATGCAAACGTTTGCCCCCCCCCCCCCACACACACACACACGCATATTATAAATAATTTAATTTCAGATATTTAAAATATTTTTCGCGTACTTTACTACGAATACATGCTATTTTGTTTTTCCCCAAACTTATGACTTTTATAACCTCGAACTCAGATCAACAAATATTGTCCACTCTCTCTCTCTCTCTCTCTCTCTCTCTCTCTTTTTTTTTTTTTTTTTTAAACATATATCGCCAATTTTTCTTTTATAAAAGTCTACTGTTTCAAATGTTAAGTACTAAAGATTATTCTTAAGAAAATTTATGCAATTTTGCGTTATTAATACCACAAAAGAAAATATTTTGCAATAAAAATTGCTTACTGAAATACATTTTCGATTGTCTTTTTAATTCGTCATCCCATTTTCAGTTTTTTTAAGGTTTTTGATATTGGATTAATCTTCCGTAATCAGGTTACCTGCTAATTAGTGTATTTACTGAACTATTTAGATGTTTCTTTTATATTTGAAAGAGTCAGATCAGTGATCAGACAGTGATCGCGATTGTAGAAGATTACATGAAATTTGTACTTAGCTATTAGTAAATTTATGTTTTTTCATTATGAAGCAAACGGAGAACAGAAGATTTAGTATTATATATTTTTTTATTTGCAGTTATTTTACTGTCACTGAAAAATAAATACTTGGGAAAAAAATTTGAAATTCCAATGGTGGCTGGTGGAACAATATTTGTTGATTTATCCTTTTAGCCCAGATAAGAAAAAAAGTACCTGAAATGCAGATAAAATTGAAAATAGAAATCTTTATAAAGCAAGTTCTTCTGACGCACAATCCTATTCGCTAAACTGAGGAAAAAATTAACGATTTTAGGTTTAAGGCAGCAGACTGAAGAATAATGTAATTTTGAAAATAAAAAGTGTATTTATTTCTCCGTGTTATTGCACTCTTTAGAGAAATGAAAAAAGGTCTTCGGTGCATCAAAAAGATTATTTCGTTACATTATAACGTGTTAGGTTATTAAGTTTTGTATAACTGACTTTATTTGTCATTTACAAAGAGTATTTTTGGCGAAAGATCTATAATTCAGCCAACAGCAATTTGACTTTATTTAATGGGATGTAGTCTGGCGCATAATTACGTATGTTTTACGTGTGTTAACTTTGGTAAATTTGTAACCATATAGTTTGCAAACACTTCTAATGTTTGCCGTAAAACTTAACTGTACACCTGATTATGGACGATTGGGAAGATTTTGATTGGATGAAAACAAGAGTTTTATTTTTCTATCATAATGAGTTATCGAGTTTTTTTTTTTCAGGTTAACAGTTACATAATTTCAAGTGGTATATATATATATAAAGGAAATGGTAATGAAAATGACATTATTTTAATTTTATTCAAACACTTCATTTTTAAAAATCCACTTTTATGTGATTCACATTTCTTTTAATGAAAGTTAAAGACTTTTTGTGTGCAAACAATTTATTACATTTTTTTTTACCGTATTTACTCTGCTGTAATCCGAAGATAGAAAACTGCAGGAGACCTGCTAGAAGACGTGTATTACAAAATATAATGCAACGTAGAGAGAAATTGTATTTAAGCTACCAGAACCACACATAGCACCAAGCTTTGAAGCCCGGAGTTCAAGAACTATCAAACGAAAGTGAATAATCCGAACATAAGTAATGTTCAGTGGTCACTCTCTGCAATCATTGTAATTATCTCTCCTTTTAGTAGTGTGGTGACTAGAGAACATTTTAACATTTCTGATTATCACAACGGCCGTATTTTCTTCCCAACCTCTACTTTAAATATATACCGTATAAAGAATTTCTTCTGAATAGTCCGAATTTTGCCTAACACATAAGATATTATAATAGCTAAATATCGTTCGCATAGCATTCAGCTAATGCGGAAAGATTTTCCCGGTGAAGATCCATATTAATTTAAAATACAAGGTCGAATTCATAATTTTGTTTGATCAATGATCATTTGGAAAATGGACCAGCGAAGCGGGTGTAGCCTGCTAGTAATAGATACAATTTAAAAAGTATAATACTGAAAAGTAATTAAAGATGATAATTTTCCTTCACAGATGATAATTAATTCAAATTATATGACAGCTGTGTATTGGGACTGTAGATGATGTGTACATATCACACAACATGCTATAATTTAGTTCAACTGGAAAATAAATAAAATTCAAGAATGAACGTTACTTTAACATACAACATTCACACTATATGGTTTTCTTTGTAATAAGTTTTAGTGATAAAATTCGCATTTCTTGGAAGTTTATGTGTTTGTATTTTCTTTATAAAAGTGTGCGGAGAAATCACGAAAATTGATTTAACAACTTCATATAAATTTAATATTTCTAGAGAAAGATTATTTCTCCTGTATAAAATGGATACAATATGAAATTCAATAGAAATGTTGTAAATAGTGATACGGTGTAGTCGAGATAAAGATTTTATTGAACAAGTTTTACAAATGTTCATCAACATTTGATACAATTTCTCTTAAGTCTTTGTTTTATGTACAGTGCATTAAGAAAGCATAAAAAACTTTGAAAGTTATGAAATAACTAAAGGTTCGAATTATAGTTTAAAGACATGAGATATCAAAATACAACATATTTATTAAAATTAGTTTGCAATAATTTTGAATAATGCAACAAATATGTTAACGAAAATATAAGCACTGATTGAAAAATACACTGTTAACAAATTATAAGACCACTTGTCTAAAAACGAAAATAATATGTAAATAATACGATATTGTTCCTCTTTTTTTCCTTATAATCTCAAACACTCTGTTTTTCATACAAGTGACCAGGTGATTAAGTATGTATTCAGAAATATTATGCCATTCTTTTACAATGACTACTTCTAGTTCATTGGCAGATAAAAACTGTTTATTACTAGCATAAACTTTGCAACTTAATACGCCCCAAAGATTTCCCATAGGGTTCAAGTGTGGACTTCGACTTGGCCATGACACAACATGATTCTTTTCTTTGTTTAAACCGTTTCGGGGTGGATTTGGACGCATGGCAAGAAGCATTGTCCTGCTGAAACATCCAGTTAGCACCACCTAAAAAAGGTCCAAACGGCATCAAATGATCATATAAAATAGCCTGATATTGCGAAGAGTTCATACGTCCAAAATTCGGGTTAAATCGCATAATCCATCATGACTAAAAGCTCCCCAAACCATTACTCATCCTCCTCCCATTTGTCGACTTAAGCATTGTTTCGGTTCCTTCCTCAAATAATGCGAATAGTGTTTATAACCATCCGGACCGTCAAGATGGATTTTTTTTCATCTGAAAATATCACTTGCTTACATTTCTTGTCCCATGACCTGACATTTTTAGCCCATTTCAGTCTTTCTTCTTTATGATGTTTCATTAACCTCGGTTTTTTGAAGTTTCATACATTTTGCATTACTATTTGATTTCAGACTTTTCCAAACTGTTACGTGGGAGGTTCTTTTGCTAAAACGGTTCGAAACTTTCCGAGTTGGAAGACCTTTTAGAGTTGATAATCGAAATATTTGTTGATCGTTCCGTGCTGTCAAAATCCTTTTTCTTCCAGAGCGTTTAAATTTATTTGAATCCAATTTTAGAATTATTTCATTGTGAATGGCAGTTTTAGAACGCTTCATTAACCGAGCTCTTTCTCGTTCAGATTTATCAGCACCCTTATAAAACTAAATTTTTCTTACTTCGGTCGCAGATAACTCTTTACCCCACGGCATCTTCAAATATATCGAAAAGAACACCATCTAAACCTGCACTTTTCTTCTCGGGAATACTTTCACGCTATGCAAACGCGTACGTTTTATAATGATTCTGATGTGATGTATAATATGTTAATTTTCTCAAGTAGTCTTATAATTTCTTGACAGTCACTTTATTTACGTTTTAAAAAAATGGAAGATTTTAATAAAATGTAACTTAAATTTTAAAGTAGCAGTTATAACAGAAAACGTTCGACGATCAATTTTAAATACACACACTAAAAATTTGCAATTTGTGTCTTCTTCTTCAGAAGTGCACCAATTCATTAGCGGTCCTATAATTTCTTAACACACTGTACATATGCATGTACATCAGGAGATTTTAGTATTGCAAAAGAGAAAGAGCTAACAGAAATAAGAAGTTGAAGAAGTTGAAAAAAAATGCTACCACGAATATTACAATTTAATGATTTCCATCTAATTTTAAATTACAAATATTCCAGAAAAAGACTTAACATTATAAGAAGGAAGAAAGTTTTTCTGTAACTAATAACCTTTAAAACAAAAATGAAAAATATTGAAGAGTATGTATCAAAAATCCAAAAATATTATCTCGGAGAAAATATTAGAATTAAAAAAAAAAAAATCAGGAAAAGATCTTAATAAATTAACATTAAAATGTTGTATATTTCAAAAATAAAAACATTTTTTTTAAGAATTGTGAAAATACTTTTACTGTAAATTTTAATAAATTTGGAAATTTCCTTTCCTTTTATTTTGTTTATCTTTCTGTCTTTTCTTTTGTTTCTCTGATGGGGTGTTATATTTGGTTTAGTAAATAAATTAAAAGTAGTACATATTTTTTTCATATGGTATTTTTTTTCATTATCATAATTTTAGTGTATTACAGAGGTTTAACTATAGATTTAAGAGCATTGTGAGATAAAAACAAGAAAGAAAAAAATCATGCCTCAAGCATAGATTATGAAATACTTTCCAACACATTCAGACTAATGTAACAAAACTTCACCGTTTAATAAGTTGAAATACGATGTCTGATTGAATCATTTTGAAACGCATAACACATTTGAAAATTCAATTTTAGAAATTCCCATCTACAGTCCCATCTACTTTGAGCAGCCCTGCATACGATATATAGATTTGTATCTATAAACTACATGCATGCAAAAATTTTATTCAGTTAAAAAATACATATCACACTTGAGAATTCCCCTTCATCAATTTCCGCAAACAAGGAGAATGGTACGTGAATTATCTTGTGCAGTCCTGTATACGAGGTATCAAATTTATACAGAATGAGTAACATGCAAAACATTAGTTAAATTTTAATACAGCTTACCGAAATTGAAAACGCACTTCCAACAATTATTGTTCAAAGACAGGACTGTAACCGATTTCTTTTTGTGTGTTCCTGTAAATGAGCAAAAAATGCTGTGAATGCGCTATTCTATATAATAATCTTGTAATGAAATTCAGTGACTTATAGCAATTTCAATACATTTCAAATTGCGTAAAGTTTTTAAAATATACAGCAAACGATTTTCCCCATTGACCATAATGCAATGAAATTCTTTTGAGTGCCCCTGTAAGTGAACTATTAATGATACAGGCTTCATATTCAGTACCGCACATGCCATAGTAAAACATCTTTAACACATATTAATTGCATGAAAATCCGAGCATATTTACGCAAGTTAGAGCTTGGACAGACGGCCAGACAAACCGAATTTATAAACACTTTTATGTGGGAAGTTATGTTGGAAAGAGTTAAAAAAGAACAATGGTAATGGTAAAGGTACTAAGTTGCAATGGTGCAGAAGCAGATGAGCTATTAAAAGATTAAACAAAAACATAATTTGAAGAACAAATTAAAAAAAAAATATTTCCTACATTGTTTAAGCCCGAGAAGAGACAGATATTAAGATATTTCATTCAATTAGTTCTACATTTAATGTTAAATTTTTGCAACAAATTAGTTAAGCCAATTAAAGATTAAAAAATAAAAATAAAATTCATACAATATGATACTTAAAACAACCTAAAAAATTAGATTCCGTTCAAATGAAATCGAAATAAATCTTAGACTTCTTCCATTTTTAATTGAAAATATTTGTATTGCAGATTTTGTATGTTTATGACAATTGTACATAAAATGATAAGATGCATGCAAAATACAAAACTTAAAAAAATGTCTAAGATTTATTTCGATTTCATTTGAACGGAATCTAATTTTTTAGGGTGTTTTAAGTATCATATTGTATGAATTTTATTTTTATTTTTTAAACTTCAATTGCCTTAACTAATTTGTTACAAAAATTTAACATTACATGTAAAACTAATTGAATGAAATACCTTAATATCTGTCTCTTCTCGGGCTTAAACAATGTAGGAAAGAAATTTTTTTTTTTTTTTTTAATTTGTTCTTCAAATTATGTTTTTGTTTAATATGTCAAGTTTTTTTAATAATTACTGCATTCAGACGAACCCATTTCAAAATTAATAGAGGGTATAATCATCAGGCTTTGATATATTCGGTATTACATCACAATGTGTGATGCAGTTTACCAATGTATAATTCAAAATATTTCACCACTGCAACTAATGCAGGCTGCTGTAGTTTAGACACAAACTTTCAATCAGAACGTAAAAATTCTATAATCAAAACATAAAAAAATAATTTCAATTAAATTTAGATATCCTATTTCCTACTCAGGAACGCTATGAATGCAAAAATAAATTGTGTTGAATCCTAACTTAAGTTTTACTTAAATTTTGTTACCTTATTCTCTCCCAAGGGGAGAGATTTCTGATGTAAACACATCAGAAAATTATTACCTAAGTTTAAATTGTGGTATAAATAGTTCTCATCTCGAAAAACAAATACATTTTAAAATTTCAGTTATGTAATTCCTCACTAAGTTCGCTACCTGCGTAAAAATAGCTATCCATTTGATCTTGATCAAAGCAAAAACTTATTCTGAAAATATCCTTTTTATTTTCACTATGACGCCATATTTACCTTTTTAATTCTTGAAAAAGAAAAACTAGTTCAATTTAATATTTCACGTGGAAATCTTTCAACTAAAAATAAATAAATTATTATTATGGCTTTTGAAATTTTTGCAACAATGAAGAAAAAAATGTTACATTATCTATGAAAAATGTCTGTTTATTCTCAATGAAAAAAGCGAAATTTGGAATTATTAAGAAAAATATTTGAATAATGTAAAAAAAAAAAAAAAAAAATTGTCCCATGTTTCTCCCTGGGTTATAATTTACCCATATGCAAAGGCATTTTACCATTCGTCTTGACCCTGACGTCAGGCAAATGTTTTTATACTTTAATTTTATTATATCATTAGAATTAGTAAAAAATAAAAAATGAGTGGCATCAGGGACAAAAAGGTGGGAAGAAAAAATGAAAAATTTATGATCTCCATAGGTTTTTCTATGTTAAATTAACATTGAGAAGTGACACTGGAAATAAATAAGTATTGCGTGGCATACTTAAATAACACTTATGATTAAATTTTCAAAGCCTCATATTCAAACACGAAACATTTTTTTCTCTTCACGTTCCAAATAGAATGCTCCAATAGCGCGATGTCCTGATTATTATTTTTTTTAACTACGCGTTTTGAAAATCAAACAATAGTCTTTGTGTTCGATTGTCGAAATTCTGATCTCAAGCTTTCCTCTCTTATGTTCTTTTAATCTTTTAAAATTTTAGTCACAGAAATTTTAAGAGGAAGAATTTATAATGCACAAAATATGTGAGTTTCTCGAGGTTGTTTCCGCAGAGGAAAAAAATAGACACCTCTTAAACTTTTTCAGCTGGCCTCCGCATAAAATGTACATTCTTAAAAAAAAAAAATCAGTCCTTGCATGAAGTTTTACCTTCTGGCTCCCGAAGTATGTCCACTACACTAACTAATCCATCGTTGGATTTGATTTTTACATTACATTTTACCCCCAAAATACTCTAATATTTCTAATAATTTTTATCTATTTTATTTATTTATTTATTTACTTTAACTAAGTCCAATACTTTTATCTAATTTTAAAGTAAAGTTAAAAAAATATTAAAAATGCTTCTTAATTTATTTTTTAGATTATTATTTGAATTCGTATCGCCAAATAAATGTATGTACTGTAAAACATCTAAACAACGGACAGCTCGGGATCGCCGAATTTGTTCGTTATTCGGAGGTGTCGGGAATTCAGAAGTAAATATGTACAACTAGCTGTTTAACCCGTTCTACGCACGGGAGTTTGTGAATTTAATTCTAAAACCAAAATTAAAAATAACTATTCAATTTAGTAAAATATTTTTCTACTACTGCGCATTTTTTAAGGAAATTTAATTTATCATGTTTCTATGGCAGCAGACGATAAAACGATATCTTTGAAATGAGTGAATAAATGGAATAAAAAGTTTTGTTGATGTTTCTGATAAAATTTTTGTCTTTATTTTTTTTAATTGTAATAATTAAGCGCAATTAAATAATCTTTAATTATTTGCTTGCGAGGTAAAAGATTCATTGTAATATCCTCTGGAGCTTTTTAGTATTGCAGCGTGGTGTACATAATATGTATATCTCTAATTATTTGCATGTGAAGTAAAAGAATTATCGTAATACCCGCTACAGCTTTTTAGTATTGCAGCGTGGCGTACGTAATATGTAGGGTAGTCCGACCAGTAAGTGAACAGGCCCCAGTAAATGAACATTTTTTATATATTCTAATAGAATAAGGTTTGAAAACATACCCACTGAATGGGGATACAACATTGCCTTAATTCTATTCAATAGGAAGCTATTGCATTCCTGTTTGGTTACTGAAGTCACATTACTTTACTTTGAGAAGATGTTGTATTTTTCAGGTCTGAGAAACACATTGTTTCTATGCTGAAATAATAAGATAAGTTCAATGTCATTTCCTATGTTTGATAAGAATTTACTGTTTTCATTTGCGTTATGCACTAATTTTATTGTACATACATTAAATATATATATATTATAG
This sequence comes from Maratus speciosus, assembly GCA_963932465.1. Lineage (NCBI taxonomy): Eukaryota > Metazoa > Arthropoda > Arachnida > Araneae > Salticidae > Maratus > Maratus speciosus. The sequence continues at coordinate 235,920,179 of OZ010788.1, forward strand.
CCACATTTCTAATTGTTTTAACCATTGTAGAATATGTACAATTTGAGAATAGGGATGTTTAATAACTGGTTAGGCAAATGGTAAAAATCCAATAAATGAACAGCTGTTCATTCACTGGAAGGAATACATTAGGCTACTTTTCCTAGTGAATGAACAATTTTGGGCTTTATGTTTTTGTGGCTTCTTTTATATCTACAGTTTGAATTAAGCCATTTTTCAACAATGATAAGAAATGAAAAGTTAACAGATATAAAAACGTAACAAAAGAACATATACACACACATTTTTAAAGGTAATAATTATTGATAACATTCAAATCCCACTCTTTCTATGTTTTTAGATGATTGACAGAAATATTCTTATTGATGACAAAGAAGATTCTTCAAAAAGGAAATATTGGAGTTTCAAGCACTCTACAGAGAACCTTGAAAATGCTGTACAAGCTATGAGGGTCAGGTCAGCAAAGTCTGAAAAAAGCATCTCTTCATTTTAATATTCCAAAAACAACGTTGTCTGTGAAACTGCGAGGGAAAACAATTGAAAATAAGCGTATGGGACATTCTCTGTGTTGTCCTTTGAAGAAGAAAAACTCCTTGAACATTGGATAGTTGGAAAGGGAAAATTGGACTTACAATGCATAAGGATGCGGTAAAAGGTGATGTTTACAATGTCATGAAACAAACAGGAAGGAAAAATCCATTTATAGACAAACATCCAGGGGAGAAATAGATGACTCTTTTTTAAAAATAGCATCCAAGGTTGGAAATATAAAGTAAGCACCATGACAATATTTGGACCACAGGTCCATATGTGGTGGAATTGGAAGTGGTCTAACAGTAAAGTGTAAGATCAGGTATTTTAAGGATAATATGAAAAGGCACAATAAAAACACCGGAACCTATTTCTGCAACATCCACCTGTTCATCTGGACTTATTACGGAAATAGAGAAGTACAGGGTCAGTGATTTTAGGAAATAGAATTAGTTTTTTCTTAAATCTGTAATTTAAAAACTTAAAAGTGACAATTTTTCAGGCTAATTAATTATCGTTCTGGGATTGAAAACACAGTACTTCAGTGAAAACATGTTATAAGTTATTTGTACAAGTTATAAAATAAATAAAGAACTGTGAAATTTAAGTATTTTTAAATAGCTGCCTGTTCATTCATTGGAAAATTTTGCGTTCATTCACTGGTAACAACTGTTCATTTACTTGGTTTTTGTACCGATTTCTATTAATGCTGTTCTTAACTGCTCTGCTCAACGAGCGCAAAACGTTCTGACACATTTTGCAAATTCATTTTTTAACGGAAAGATATAAAATTAGAAAGCCTGTCCATGGAAGCGATTTGGAATTGAACTGTTTTTTCCATTTTTTGATCAATCAATTACCCATTCAGTTATAAGCATTTTCGATCACGTGACAAACCTGTTTTTCGCCCGCTCTTGAGTGATTTTTCTACTTTCTCACGGGAATTCGGTTCAAAACGTCCATTTTGACACTATTTTCTGAAAGATTTATTGGGTTTGCAAAAAAAATGGAAAAAACAGCTCGATGACATAGTTTCTGAATAACAACACCTTTTAGTTTCATGCGTTTTCGAACAAAAATGAATTAAAACTTATGTCAGAAAGTGGACCCTTTGGATTTGAGAACAGCCTTAAGACATCTCTAGCATCCAAATCAAGAAAAATATAAAATTCCTTTTGTTATTTTTTAATAATTTGTAAACTAACAAATGTATTTGCACTGTCAAACACCAATAGGTACTGTTTATTAAAATATAATGAATCATTGTCTTTTCAAATATGCTTAAGTGTTCATTTACTGGTCGGACTACCCTATATCTCACATTGGTTAAAGAACTCGTGCGATTATGGGTTGAACATAGAAAAAAGGATTTTATTGTCAATTTTTAATTGTTGGCAGCTTCTATAACGAAAAATGTTTAAATTTGATAGGAAATTGCTGTTAAATTAGTGGTTTTTTGTTAATTAAATTTAACTATAAATTATTACGATTCCGGATTGCTTTAGTTGCCTTGGCCGCGTTTTAATACACATGTACAGTCGTGGGGGAAAAAAAAAGTAAACACCCTTTACTAACTCTGCAAAAAATTATCGTAGAAGAAAGTTACTGGTACCACACGATTGGTAATAAAGACTACGTTTAAATTCTGTATATAAAATTTGCTTAGGGGTCCATCTACATATTAAAACGAACCCCAACTTTGTTTTTTTCAATAGCAGTACACAATTCTGACAGCATAAATGAACTGTACACCCTTCAATTAGCCTAAAAACAATTTTTTATGCAATTCGTACGATAAGTTTGTGAGAAATTAATTATTTTAAAACGAGCGTATTTTAGAGGCTGAATCCAAACTGAAGTTCAGTACTTGATTGTTGATCGAGCGAGACCCTTCTTGATCAAGTTATCTTAATCGCCACTCAAGCAGTCATTGAAGACAGCTAGATTACAGGATAGCATAAGAAATTTCGAAATATCTAATTACTTCTATCATAGACGGCCCCTTAAACCATCCTTTTACAGTATTTTTAGCATAATTTGAAAACTACTTGGAAGAAAAATATGAAATTTTGGATTTTCATAAAGCAGCACTTAATAAATCTAAATCCATAAAAAAAAAAAAAAATTGTAGGTTGCATAATTTTTTTGAATATTAATTTCATGATTCATAATTCATATCATAAAATTATAAAAATTGCAAATTCAACGTATTTATGCTTGGGTATTTCAGTATTATTGCTACAGAAAAAATTAGCACGGATATTACGATTGAAAAAAGTGAAGTTTGTGTTCGTTTTAATATGTAGATGGCCTCTAAGCAAATTTTATATACATCATTTAAAATTAGGCTTTATTTCCAATCGTTCGGTACCAGTAACTTCCTTCTACGGTAATTTGTTGAGGAGTTAGTGGGGATGGTTACTTTTTTCCCCACGATTATACATAACATTTCACAATTCTGGCTTCCAAACTGTGGATTTGTATAGCATTACAGACAGACAGGCAAATTTTCATTTTTACTTTCTTCTATCTTCAATAGAAGAAAGTATTGTAATAGAAATTTTTTTCGACTTCCGGTTTTCGACGAATTTACACGTTTTAAAGGTCAGAGATCACAAAAAACATATTTATACAAAATGTCTGTCTGTCGGTCCGTGTGTCGCCATTGTACCATCAAAAATTGTTATGCATAGAAATTGATTGCAAATTCTATGTTATGCATAGAATTGAACCAAATTTCTTTTTAAATTTTTGGCTATGGCAAGCAGGTCCTCCATTAATTTGAAAAATTTTCGACGGTAGAGGGAGCTGTAATAGCGGTTTTTGTGCATTTTGAACACTGTACCATCGAAAAGTATGTGAATTTATGCATAGAATTTAACGAAATTTTTTGTGTATGTTTTTGGCCATGGCAAAAAGGTCTTCCCTGAATTTGGAAAAATTCCGCCGGTAGGGGCGCTGTAATAGCGATTTTTGTTCATTTTGAATATTGTACCATCAAAAAGTGTATGAAGTTATGCAGAGAACTGAACCAAATTTTTTGTGTATGCTTTTTACCATGGCAAGAAGGTTCTCCCTGAATATTGAAAAATGCCACCGGAAGGGGGCGCTGTAATAGCGATTTTTGTGCAATTTTCAATATTGTACCATCGAAAAGTGTATGAAGTTATGCATAATTCTAATAAAAATACTAATAAACTAATAAAAATGAATTATTGGTATTTGTAACAACATTTTGAAATATTAATATACATGAGATAGAAGAAAGTTTTGGGATTGGCACATCCAACTATTAGTTATATATTAGATTAATCTTTATGCCGTGGATTGAAAAAGTGTTCGTTAAAGAGGCGTCCGATATTCGGAAATGACCATTATTGAGGATTTACTGTAATTTCCAAAACCATCCAAATTGGAACTTCAAGATTTCTTCAATAATTTCCGAATGTGTAATTAGGCTAATAATGCCAGTAAACGTCATGGAGTGTATTTAGTGTTGCCAAGAGTGTCCAGATGGACAAATTCTTTTCAATTACTTTTTGTATCATGCTATTCGTCAGTGTAAAACTTGGACAAATGAACTTGTCTATAACGTATTTTTTTTAATAGTCCCTTTGAAAGCAATACCTTAAAAATATACTTGCCTAAACGAAAATCTGTACAAAATAGAGTTTTCTGCGGTTCCTAACGAACCTGTTCTCACAGGGTTTTTACTGTAATTTATTCAGTAAACCTTGTGAAAATAAAACCTGTTTGTAATGGTAATTCTGTTTTAAAAGTAAAAATTTTACTGTTTCTGCGATAGAAATACTATGCAATTATATTTGCTAAATTGGAATTTTGTTTCAGTCCCTAGCGATTCCGATTTCATGGGTTTTACTGTATAAGGTTGTTATGTTTATTTAGTATAATAAACCCTGCTAAGACGGTATCTCAAACGGCCGGAGAAAATTTCCATTTTAAACAGATTTTTTGCTTAGCAGGTATAATTGTATGATATTCCTAACGTAGACACAATGACATTTTTGTGTATATGACATGATTCTGTTATAGACAGGTTCCGGTTAGAGTCCTGCGCCGGTCGAGTTGTGCACAACCCGAACCCGAAAATTACATTTGAAGTTAACCTGCAACCCGATGCGAAAAAACGGGAAAAAAATTCCCCACCCGCAACCTGACATATTTCAACCCGTACCCGAACCGAAACCAAAATACTTTAACCGCAACCCGACGCGAGCCCGAAATGAAAGGAAAGTAAATAATATTTTAAGGCAATTATGAAAAGCAATCTACAATTGTATCTCTAATACCAGTTTTATGTTTTATATAGAAAAATGGGCAATTTGTATTCTTTAATATTCGAATATAGTAAAAGCTTTGAATAGCGGTCACCACGTAAGAATAGAGTCTTGCATCGGGTCGAGTTGTCCATAATTTTCTTTTATCGGGTCGGTATGACCCTAATTTTCTTTCTGTGGGTCGGGTTCACCCTAGAATATTTCTTGCTGCCCATATTTAGGTTTTTTGTAAGTCAGGTTATAGGGATTTTCCCAAAAAGTTTGAGCAGAACTATGTTTCAAATGAAAGTAAATACCTAATTCGAATATGAATGGATATCTATTCAATTTACTGCATGGGAAATAAAATGTATATAAGAAATATCGTCATACATCAGGGATCGATGCAGGTTTTTATTCTTGGGGCCCATTTTTTGAAAAGTACAAGTTATTTTTTGTGAATTTTATTACATTTTTGTGAAAAATAACATTTTGTAATGAAAGTTGAAATCCGATTACTCAAATTCGAACCAAGAATTTATGAACAAAAATATTCTTTAAATCCCCTTGCTAAAGTTTTTGTTTTTCGTGACCAGGTTTTATTTACAGATTACACATTTTAAAACGATTTTTATAAAAAAGTATGATACGTAGGCCTATTTTATTAAAAGGAATCTTGTGAAGGGGCCTGTTTTATTAAATTTATTTTTGTGAATGGGCCCATTTTATTAAATTTATTTTTGTGAAGGGACCCATTTTATTAAATTTATTTTTGTGAAGGGGCCCATTTTATTAAATTTATTTTTGTGAAGGGGCCCATTTTATTAAATTTATTTTTGTGAAGGGGCCCTAAATAGGCCCAAATTTTGTCTGGATCGACCCCTGCACATTACTCTTTCTTTAAGAACCATTTTTTCGTGTTTCGTAATATGGAAAACATTATCAAAATTTCGATTTTGATAAATACAAATATACATGTATCGCATTTGTGATAGTTTATGCACACATACACATGTTCCATGTGTTTAGATTGGGAGGTGCCCATTCTTTGAGGGTATAGGCGTACGAATATACACCGAAGAGCCAAAACATTATGACCTTCCCTACACTTTGCAATGAGCTCGTCTGGATGACGTGGAGGGCACATGATCAGGTAGGAATGGTATTTAGCTGCTGCTGGGGAGTCTGGGGAATCATTCTTGAGCTTACTTGTGCGTGTGATGCGAATGGCTATTGATTTAAGCGACTTTGATAGAGGGCAGATTGAAATATCCCGAAGGCTCGGAACGAGTATCTCCGAAATTGCAGTACTCGTGGGTTGTTTGCGACCTGCTGTTGACGCCATCGTATTTGACGTGCACGCGTTATCAAAGAAAAAGGACGTTGGATACTATTCCCCTTGGTGAAGCAGAATCGATACCAGACAGTGGCTCATCTGACAGCCCAATACAGTTCAGGACCAAGTAGAATTGTTTCGAAGCGCACAGTTCAACGGATACTGTTGGATATGGGACTACGCAGCAGAAGTCCCACTCATGTGCTTCTGTTGACCAAGAGTCATCGCTAATTACATCTACATTGGGCCCGGAAACATCGTGACTGAACCATGGAAAAGTGGGAGAGAGTTACCTGGTTGGATGAATCACAATTCCTTTTTCATCCCGTTGATGGTCGTGTCAGGTTAAGGCGTATTCCAGGCAAACAGTTGTTCTCACAATGTACATTAAGTCATACAAAGGTCAGTGCTGGTGTCTTTGGAACCCGTGGTTGTGGTACAATAGACCCTGAAAGCAACGGACAATCTAAACATCATTGTGGACCAGTTGCACCTTTACATGGAGTCTTGTCTTTCCCAACTGGAAATGGAGTCGTCCAGCAGGATAAGCTCCGTGTCACAAGGCTCGAATGGTTCCAGGAACATTATTCTGAATTCCAGTTAATGTCCTGGCCACTTAACTCACTGAAACGTAAATCGATAAAGCACATTTGTGGTGTCATGGAACGGCAGCTCAGAGCTCAAAAACCACCATGTCAGATTATCCCGGATTTGCGTACCCGCTGCTTGAACATCTGGTACAATCTGTCTCCGGCCATCTTCCAAGGACTTGTGGTATCCATTTTAAGACTGGTTGCAGCTCTTTTGCGGGCCACATTTGAGCCAACGTGCTATTAGGTAAGTTGTCATAGTGTGTCGGCTCTTTAGTGTTTAAGTGTTAGGAGTCGAAAAAGGTGTTCGCTAAATGGATGTGTCCGCTTTTCGAGAGTGTCCATATTGTAGACGTCTTATTATATATGGATTTTTAACATGAAAAAATACCTTGGACATTATTTTGAAAAGCGAGTCAACCTAAACCCGACCGCAAGTGTCAAAACTCAACCCGAACCGCGGATTGTGGCGGGTGCGAGTAAAAGAGGGTAATCCGACACTATGCAAGACTCTAGTTCCGGTTTAATAGAGTTTACTGCATTTTTATATCCCGATTTAGAAGCAGTTCTTTCTCTCTCTTTTTTTTGCGGGGTGGGGGTGGGGGGGGGGGGAGATCTACCTGTCTTTCTTTTTGTGACACTGGACCTGGCAACATTAAGTGTTTTTTTCATCGATATTGTTAAAAGGCTACTTCAATCAAATGAAAAGATGCATTCACCAATGCTAATCCTATGGAAGAAATTTATAAAGATATCTCGGTCACATTTCAATATTTTTAAATAATTTCTTTTGCATTGAATAGTTGAGATCGATCTGTATACAGGCCGTTATTTACTTTTTCCATTTTAACTGCAGATATTTTTTATGAGGATGCTTTTACTTTTGAAACCGGTTCCGAAAATGAAAGTATCCTCATAAGAAATACCTGTAAACAAAATCGAAAAAGTAAACAACGGTCTTTGTAAAGATTGATCTCAACTATTCAATGCATAAAAATATTGAAATGTGACCGAGATATCTTTATAAATTTCTTTCATAGGATTAGCATTGGCGAACGGGTCTTTTCGTTTGACTGAAGTAGCCTCTTAAAGCGTATTTTAGACAACTATTGATCTATCTCTTGTGTTATAATCAGTGATGGTTCAAATCCTTGAGTTACAAGAGAGTGAATAGTAGATTAATCAGAATTTACATTCTAATTTGAAAATGAACTAATAAAAATTTGTTTGATTTTAGATTTTTCTCTTCGTACACAAAAACACTTAATCTGTATCGACCTTTCTTGTTTCTATTTTCATGCAGAAAGTAGTCTAATAAGGTTTGATTATTGATTTTATGATCATTTAAAGAACGAGTACAAAAATAAAGATTTGTGAAATTTCATACCTCGGAATCTGTTAAAGATTATGTATGAAGTTTGGTATTTGTTGCAACAATGGGCGACCTTTTATATCAGCATTCTTCCAACTTATTTTTTTTTTTTAATAATACATGGGTTTTGATGACAGGTTTTGATTTCATATATCAAGAAATGAATGTCAAAATCAACAGTTTTTTTTATTTCGATATTTCAGAACCTTTGAAGATAGGATATGAAATTTACGTGATGTATATTATGATGTTACAGTCTAAAAAATATATATGTAAATTAGTCACTTTTACATACGTATATGTGTAAATTTGTAAAATTATATTTTTGTCATAAAATTTACATACTTTTCGTAAACATATACCCGTGCTTATGAGTGTTTATCGGCTTAATGGAAGTGTGTAAATTGTTATCCCTTCGAAAACTCAAATAAGCGTGTAAATGTAGAAAATTGTACGGATTAACCCGAGTCGGAGTATTATTGTAAATTTACGCATTTTGCATATTACACAAATATCTGTGTATTTTTCATATTGCGCAGAAATATGTATAAGAACAGAATATTACACAGATATATGTGTAAGAATATTACACATTCATATGCATAAGAACAGTATATTACACAGAAATATGCGCAAGAATTTTACACAAATACACGTATAAGAACAGAATATTACACAGGATTTTGTGTAAGAATATTACACAGAAATATGTGTAAGAACAGAATATTACACAGAAATATGTATGCTTATGTGCACTCAATAAATATCGACACTCGAAATCTGGCTTGTGTAATCGTAGCTGAATGGTCAAGGTGGTGCTTTGGAAAGTTGCAGTTCCTCAGTTCGTATAGAAACATTCTAAGTTGCTCTTTGGTAGAAAAATCTTTAGGGCAGATATATAAGCAGAATTTCTTCATTATTTACATATACAGTTCTATTTATCTAATGAGTTTTTAAAGCACTAGTATTTAAATAAACACAAAAATTAATATAAGAGAAAATACATTTATAGATTTGATGGGAAAAAAAATAAAACATGAAAACATTTTCCTGTAACAATTTTATATTAATTTCTGAAGAAGAAAAATAATAAAAAATCCGAGTAACAATAGTAGTGAAAAAATTATAACTGTAGATTCAAAAGTTATTTCTCATTCTTATATAGTCATTTAAACAAAAACACAAGCTCAGATATTTTTCCATTTTCCAGTGTGAATGATTTAACACTAGAACGTCCGTAAATTTTACTTCACCTTCATAAAAAAACATTTTTCACCAGAATTTTTATGTAGAAACTACTTAACTGTTTATTTAACTTCGTTCTCTGTAGTTTTTATTAACTTATTTTAGGACGAAATTTCTCTCTTCGAATCTACATATTATCATTTGGTGGGTGTCAAATCGACATCTGCTAGACGTTCTAGTGATAATCCGAAGGTGTGAAAATATTCTTTCAACAGTATATTCGAGACTTCTTTACTGAGTGCATCACCGTTCATATAAAAATATGTTTTCGATGAGTCTAATGGAGAAATCTTATTTACATTATATTACAATGTCAGATTTAGGAAGAAAATCTAAAAGCAATTTTAAGGCGTCTCAGGACTCTTAACATTGGAAAAAAAGAAAAAAAAAAGACCATTTTCAACATTTAATATATTAAAATGTATAATATTTAAAAACACAATTTTAAATGGGAATGAAAGATACAAGTTTGTTCTTTCATTTCACATATTTAAAAAATTGCAAGATGCAGAATTAGTATATATAGCGCGCTCCAAACTGTCAGACATTTGTCGAGGAGAAAATTGATATAACAGCTTACGCACGCGATTACAAAATAAATTTTGCAACTAGAATGAAATATTTCATACCTAATTATACTTCAGACTGTAATAACTACCCTGAACCTAAATAACTTTGTACTTAATGCATTTTTATATTTTTAATACAGTATTGCATTTAGCTAATACATAATTTTAAAAATTTCAACAGTATAATAACCTAAACTATTTTTTTTTTTTTGGAGCAATCAAAATGAAATTTTAGGTTCAGTTTATACAGACTAACATAAAATATATCTTTTGAAAATTTCATGAAAAAACATTCAGAAAAGTTTTTGTGATAACCTGCTCGTTATGCCCAAAAACGTCATTTTGAGAGAAATGACTTCAAAGTTTCGGAAACGCCGCTTCAGCTATTGAGCGGGTATAATTCTAAAAGCCATAACTTTTGTTCTAATAAGAATTTCAAGTAAACAATTATATCAGAATGTTCAGAATAGATAAGAGTTTAACATCTAAAAAAATTAAAATGTCTAAAATTTTGAAGCTTTAAGAGTTCTGAGACCATTCAATCTGAAGTGAATTCACGATTTTCCTGAAAGGAGTCTCACTCGATTTGACCCATGATTTCAATACTAAAATAAGAAAACTTTCAGAAGCATGTTCACAATATTTTACGAAAAATCACAATATAAAAAAATACATAAGTATTTTTGATTTAAATTAATATATTTTTTAAAAAATCAAGTGATTTAATTACTAGTTTAAACTAAAATGTTTTAAGGGGTCTGGGACACATTTTAAAATATTTTTTATTTATTGAGCTGAAATTCTGATTTTTTTTTTTTTTTTTTTTTTTTTTTTTTTTTTTTTTTTTTTTTGTGATGCTTAACCGTATCATTATTTGCAAACAAAATCCTCACATGGTAAAGCTTCTTATAATTTTTTTTTTAAAATTTCAAATGTAAAATTTATTAAAAAAGTGGGGTAATTAAAAATCGTTATAACTCGAAATATTATTTATAGAATTTCACTTTTTTTCCCCTTTAAATAAACAGAAAGTTTTAATTTTGATTCAGCATTTTTACAAATATATATTTTTTAATTATTAATTTTTTTTTAAATTAAAAAAAATTTAATTACTAAAATGTTTAAAAATTAAAAATATTTAACGAAAAAATAAAAAAATGGTGGTGCAACTTTTTTGAAAAAAAATCATATTTTCAAAAGTAAATATTTTTTTCAAATATGCTGAATCAAAATTAATTAAGCAATGTTGATAATTAATTAAGAAATGTTTTTTCAAAGTAAAACAATTGAAAAAGACATGTTCCAAGTTTGAACCCTTTATCTTTAACGTTTCTTGATTTATAAGAATTTAAATATGAGAAATAGTGAAAAAAAAAAACATCATTAAGAAAAACTTATTTTTACAAGACTAGGGGGCTCTGCCCCCTACGAGCTACGCTCGCTAACCCCCGTTCAGACACCCCAGATTCTAAAAGCATGTTAATTTCATCGGCCTTAAAAAGATTGAATTATAATTTAAGAAAACAGTGATAGACCGGGAGCCGGCAGCACAGACAATCACTTCATCGAGTTCACGGCTGAAATTCTAGAATTAGTTAAAACTCGATTTGCATATTAAAACGCAATCGGTCTGTCATCATATCTTGGTGGAAAACACCTGAAAAAACCGATTTTAGTGGTTGACTCGTAGGTTTATCAATGTGTTTTCCTGCACCCAAAGTAATGAAAACATAGATGACAGGGAGCAGGAAAACACAATGGTAAACCTACGGGTCAACCGCTAAAATCGGGTTTTCAGGTGTTTTCTACCAAGATATGATGGCAGACCGATTGTGTTTTAATATGCGAATCGAGTTTTAACTAACTCTAGAATTTCAGCCGTGAACTCGATGAAGTGATTGTCTGTGCTGCCGGCTCCCTGTAAACGGGTTTTCATTCATTTTCCTTTGATTGGAGATTTTTTTAAGACGAAATCAGTGGCTGCTAAGAGATACAATGGCTGTTTTCGTCTTTGATTAAAAACAAGAAAGAAAAATCATGCGTACGGCATAGATTATGAAACACTTTTCAACACTCCCTGAAAGCTTTAACAAAACTGCATTATTTAGGGAAATAAGGTAAATAAGATAACTAACTAAACATTTAAAAAACTGATTTCAGCAGTTACCATCCATAGCTAAATATTTATTCCAATTCTTCCGAACAGCCCTGTATATGATCTGTAGGCTGATATATATACTATATAATAGAAAATTTAGTTTAGCAAGAAAACGCATAACAGGTTGAAATTTCTCTTTCAGCAATTTATACTAATAGATGGAAACATACTTCAATACTTTTGTTCAGCCCTGTTGTTTACCTAGTACTTTTATTACACGCCACTATTTAGCTAAACTTTAATTCAAACTAAATCACTCTTAAAACTACTGAAATCGCATAAAAATAGCAAATAAAGCCTTTGTGCAACAATATTAAAAAGCAGAAAAACCAACGTTCAAAATGCACAAATAATACATGAATTTTCATGTATTATTTGTGCATTTTGAACGTTGGTTTTTCTGCTTTTTAATACTGAAATCGCATTTCCAGAATTTATCATCTATAGGCGGCCATGTATCCAATTCTTTGCATGGCCCTGTATATCATTTTATCTATATTCTACAAACATTTCATAGAAAACTACATGCAGTTCAGCATAACACATTTTAAACTCACCTTTCAGCAATTTACGGTCATACTCAGTAACCTTTACGAATTCTTTTGCGTAGCCCTGTATATCAACTATAACATTTACACACACCATATAGTATGCATAAGTATAGTGAAACTTAAAAGCGCATATCATAATTAAAAATGCATTCCCTGTAGGGATTACAATCCCGGGATCCCGTATCCCGAGATCCCGGGATCCTACATCATTTTTAATCCCGAAAATCCCGGGATCTTGTTTGCCAAATCCCGGGATTTTCGGGATTGTCCTTTTTTTAAAAAAATGGAACAATATTCAGCTGAAATAAAAAAAATATATATTTATAGACTTTCTCTTTTGGAAAGAAAAAGAATTATTTTTTATGAAATTTATATATCCTTGAAAAAATATACATATTTCAGAGCGATTAAATCATTTAACATGAAAACCTTTTGACTTTCAAACAGATGTAACCCGCTCAGCTATTATTCGGGAACAATGAAATCATTTGTTTATTTCGATTTCGCCGCGTTTAGAAGGCCGGTCGTTTCAGCAACTGGGAATCACAAAATTTCTAATTAGAGTTTACTGATAAGCGTCGCATTTGAGTTTCATAGTCATTATTATGTGCTAACTTCTTTGCTTTTCGGGCGTTTATACTTATTTTGCTTTAAAAATGTCTAATGAAAAGGATTTTGTAGCTCATAGGAAAGATAATGATATATCTTCAGTATGGCACTGCTATTTAAGGTCAAAAGATGAAGAAGTCGCTAAACGTAAAAGATGTAGCCAAGTGCTTCAAATGTTAGGTGCATCGACTAAGGGTTGCATGCAAATTTATCGACAAAACATTGTACTAAAGTTTAGAAAGAATTTAATACATCATCTCTTTCTTCCACACGTCAAGATTGCATAGAACATGCATTGCTTTCTAAAAAGCGGAAAATAGAAGATTATTTTAGTAGTGATAAGGAATCACTGGATTTAATTTTATTGCGAATGACAGTTAAAGACTGTTTTTCATTTAACTTCAACTGATTTAAGAAACTTACTGATAGCTAAAGGCTATAATGATTTGCCAAAATCTGCAGTATCAATTCGAAATCGTGTAGTGAACTATAATAAAAGAGTTAATTACAAGTAAAATACAAACTTTTAAAAATTGAGGAAAAAAATTTAGTTTGACTTTTGACGAATGGACATTTACTGCAAGCAAGCGATTTATGAATATTAATGCCCATTCAAGAAATTTAAATTTGAGCAAATTCAGGAATTTAGGCCTTATGCGCATATATGGATCTTTTACAGCAAAAAAGTGCATTGAAATGCTAACAGAGTGCTTAAACGAATATGACATTTCCCTAAAAACAGACAATGTTACAACTGGGACTTGGAGATGAAACTTTAGATGCCGTCATATTTCTTAGAACATATTTTCAAAGGAATACCGATTAGTTAGGAAACAGTGAACTATTCAAAATAATCATTTTTTTTCACGAGGTACGTAATAATTTTTTATATTATGCAACATTTTCGAATTTTAACAGCTGTTTTAACAGCATTTTAACAGAATTTTAACAGCTATTTAGAAATTTAAACTATACATCTATGTATTATTTTATTCTATGTGTGTGTGTGCTAAGTTCTTTTATTTCAAGAAAAAAATCTTCATGTTAGGGAAAACCTTGCATTTGCAATATCCTAGAATTATAAACTTTAATTACGTGGGTATGAGAATAATTCATAATTTAATTCGTGATATTAATTAGTTTTTAATATTGTAAATATTAAACTATTCAAAAACGTGTTTAACAGGAAATAAAAGAAATTATCTAGAAGATGAAGCATAGATATTTCATGTTTTTTGTTGCATTTTCAAACATCAACAGTGTATTTCTTTTAATTTTCAATTGTTCTAATTTATCCTATAAGTTTTGATAATTAAATGAAGTTAATTATTTTAATTTGGTATATTTTCCTATGTAAATTAGGCTGTAATTTTGCTTTGTCTTTTCTATAGTATTATGATATTTAGCTATTGTAAAAATTGATGATATTACAGAAATTCTAATTTTCCTAATCCCGGAAAATTAGTCTCGGGATTGTAATCCCCAATTCCCTGCCATCGCCTACAGTACTTCGGATAGAAAATACTTGTCTGAAATGTTTTCTATGTTCCTGTAAATGCTATGCACTTCGTAATATGCATGAAATAACTTAAGTAAGCATCACCGACGTATATCAATTTTATTATATATGAATTTGTATAATTAAAATACGCCGCAAAGAATTTCCCCCTATATTAAATTACAAATTAAAATTAAATTACAAATGGTATACCATTTGTAATTTAATTCTTTTGTGTAGCCCTGTAAATAAATAGTAACTATTCGTTGCACCGCATATGCTACAGAATATTTTGCATATTTTAATGCACTTCGTAATTGCATATACTTTTTATTATGTTTGAAAGGGTGTAACATCTTTAAAATTCATTTGAAATGATTTTTTCCCATTGGCCGTAATGTAACGGAATACTTTTGACTGTCCCTGTAAATGAACTAAACGTGCTACAAACTTCATTTGAAATAGGGTTCGTGCTAGGCTAAACGTCAATAACCAAATGTTTTAGTGCGATCCGAGTATATTTATGAGACTTAGAGCGCGAACAGACAAACCGAAATCAATAACACTTTTCAACTTTGTTGGAAAGTGTTAAAAATTAGTTAAAAATTTGAAAGTAAGCTAATGTAAAATGAATTAAGTACACAGTCTTTGTCTCTCAGTACTTTTTAACAACGCTATGAGAAAGTTCTTTTAAATGTACCGTTTTAAATCTGACGTAATTTTCACCAAAGTTTCCTTTCTCTTTTTAATATTCACATGAAAATACTTTTGTTGTTAGAAAGGAAATATAATTTGCGCTGTCTTAGAATTCACGATAATAGTTGAAAAGATTATCTCAAAATATGAAATAAATGTCTCGTGCAAATATATTTTTTAATTTAAAGTGTTTTGCCAACTTTTATTTATTTGGCCTTTTTAAATATGACGTAATTTCCTTCATTTGTGACTTTTAACGCATATTAATGAATTTAGTATTTAAAAATTTTCTCCCTTAAATCAGCCAATTCTGTTGTGTTGTCTGATAAAGCCTTTTACTCCATTAGGTTTATTAATCTAATTTATAAAAATGAAAATTTATCATTTGTTTTACCCGACTGAAAAGAAGGGTCATGTGTTTCACGCGTATCTGTGTATGTGGATTTCTTTATACCCTCGAAGCATCCCAACGGCTGGATGGACTTTAATGAATGAGGTCACTATCAATTCGTCTTAATGGCTAGGTTTTATTATAGGCTAGGTTTAGTGTTTATAAATTCAAAATGGCGGCCGTAAAATACAAAATAGCGGTAGACACACACAAAAAAAAAAAAAAAAAAAAAAAAAAATTACGCACCCTATTGAGAGGCATATCATTGGATGGGTCTTTCAAAATGAAGACGATGTTTCATTGACTATTTTACAGTCAGAAACTCCGTTAAAATATGATACAACCTAGGAGTTGTGTAGGTAGGATCTCTAGCTTTACAGCAAATCTAACCATCATAGACATCTATAGACCTCATCAAAACAGTGTTTATATATAGGAACTGACAATTAAACACAACTTAAAAGTCATCAATGCAAGTAAATAATAATAATAAAAAAATAGGTAAGTAATATAAACAAGTAATATAAAAAAAAATATTTTAAGTCAATTCCTACTTAGGTCAATAAGAGAATTTTTTTCTCCCATTCTTCTTTCCTCTTGAGTGGCGCTTAAAATGCCTTGATCAGGAAGAGGGGTCTCTCGGTTTTAAAATGCCTTGATCAAGAAGAGGGCTCTCTCGATTATTGAAAATTAGATAATTAAATTAAATTAATTAATTAATATTTGAAAAAAAAACTGAATTAACATCAAGTGTCATCTACTACAAGTTTAAAAAAATTTATTTGAGCTTGATTGGATGAATAAGAAGTATTTTATTAAAGGTTGAAAATTTGAACAAGATATATATAGCGAGAGTGTGAGCTAATAGTAGGAATTGAAAAAAAAAAAAATAGTTTCACATTGATGAGAAATAATTAATTAGTTCGCGCAGTCGGGTTTTTTGATTTTTTAAATTTAATTGTATATTTTTATTGTTTGTTTTATACTGTATGTTTAATTTTGAAATTGATTTTTCAAAACAAACATTCTTAAAATTCCGGGCAACGCCCAGTACTTTAGCTAGTATGAAATAAATCTGTCATTTTGCCCAATGATGATCCACTGCGTTTCATTATAGAAATATATTTCAGAATCCCTTTTTCTGAATTAATGAAAAATCCCTTGTAGTTTCTGCGGTATTAAAATGGTAATTTTGATTCTTTGAGAGAGAACAATTATTTTAAACTCGGTTAAATTGGACTGTGCATGCAGCACATGTAACAAAGTTTCAACGTAAATTTTTATTCCATATTATACTGGACAATGGGAAAATTATGTATTATGTATGAATTATTCCAACGTTTAATATCTTAAAATATATAGGATTTTAAAACACAATTTTTATTTTGATAAAAAATACATTTTTTTCATTTTATGTAATTAAAAAAATTACAAGATGCAGAATTAGCATTTACAGGGGGTTCCAAACTGTCAGATATTTTGACGAGCAGAATATTGGTATAAGCGCACGTTTACAAAATAAGTATTGCAACTAGAATGTTCATTTTGGTGCCTACTTATACTTCAGATTATAATAATTACCCTAAACCGAAAAAAATTGTATTTAAAGCATTTTTATATTTTTAATACAAAGTTGTATTTAGCTAATGCAAAATTTTAAAACTTAACCACCTAAACAAATATTTTTTTGAATAATAAAAAGGGCATTTTAGGAGTTTATACAGACTAACATGAAACATATGTTTTGAAAATTCGATGAAAAAATATTCAGAAGTTTTTGAGATATCGTGCGCGTTATTCTCAAAAATGTCATTCGGAGAAAAATGATTTCAAAATTTCGGAAACGCTGCTTCAGCTATTGAGCAGGTATAATTCTAAAAGCCATAACTTCTATTCTAATGGGAATTTCAAAGAAACAATTATATGAAAATAGTCAGAAAAGATAGGAGTTTAATAACTAATTTCGAAAATTTTGAAGCTTTAAAAGTTCTTGAGACCCCTTAAATGAAGAATTATTATCTCTCAAACATACGTTGCATAATGATGCATATATGAAGCTAAATTAATAAAATAGGGATGAATTCTCATTTACACGACTTTTTTCATCGGTCCCTTGACGTTCGCTTAAGGCTCCTGTCCCTGCCAGCAAAGACATTCATGAGCTAATGCTAATCGTATGGGGAGGGATTTTTCTGATATCTCGTTTGCATTTCGGCATTTTTAAATATTTTTTTTTTTTTTTTTTTTTTTTTTTTTTTTTTGCATTGGATAGCCGAGATCCGTATCTACATCGCACTTTTTTTTACTTTTCAATTTTAGTTGCAGATATTTTTTATAAAGTAACTTTTACTTTCAAAACCGGTTCTGAAAATGAAAGTGTCATTCTAAAAAATATCTGCAACTAAAATTGAAAAAGTAAAAAAAAAAAAAGGTGCGATGTAGAGACGGACCTCGGCTATCCAATGCAAAAAAAAAAAAAAAAAAAAAAATATATATATATATATATATATATATATATATATATTATTTAAAAATGCCAAAATGCAAACGAAATATTAGAAAAATCCCTCCCCGTAGGATTAGCATTAGCTCGTGAGTGTCAGGTGCCTTAAGTGAAAGGTCACTGTTATTAGAAATCTTTATTTATTTACTAGGGGGCTCTGCCCACTGCAAGCTACGCTCGCCAACCCCCGTTCAGACACTGGTAGAATCTAAAAGCACGCTAATCTGATCGGTTTTAAAAAGATTAGAGAAGATTGAATTATACTGAGAAAACCTGTAGCGATCTCCCTGTAAACGGGTTTCCATTCAATTCCCTTTGATTGCAAAAATTTAAGATAGAATCAGTTGCTGTTAAAACATCCAATGGCTGTTTTCGTTTTTGGTTAAAGAAGATCAGTTAACCATTTGAAAATAAGCTAAAATAAAATGAATTAAGTAAACAGAGTCTTTGTCAGTCGGTATTTTTTAACAGCGTTATAAAACGATTGACATGATACAATTACTAAAATTTGCTGCTTTAACCCCTTCAAGGGCGGTGGTTCATTTTTGGACCACTTAATTTTAATTCTTAAATGACACATTAGCATCATAATATTGCGATGAAAATTTCTCTTTTATTAAGTAAGTGAACACGAAACGTTCTCATTACCCGTTCAAACTATAGAAGACTGTGTGCTATGTACAACGCACTTAATAGGGAATACTCATTTATTAGGTATAAATTTTGATAATTTTTACACTTGTAACTTTTTACTTCTATCATACTGTTAATACTCATCAGTGGTTCGCTACGGACATTACGTGGTTTTCTGACACTACATCAAAGGTACAACATTGTGCCTTTTATAGTAACTGTCCTTTGTCTGACATTTTTCTTGGCGGCGATTATCTCTTGAGGTCTGAACATTATGGTGATCTTTCTTCAAGTTAGTTTTTCTTATATAAAACTTTTATGAACATTTTTCTTTCGAACACTGAACTCATTTGAACATTAGTGAACAGTGAACTTTTATGAACATTTACACTTCATATTCTTGAACAAGGATTTGTAGTCTTAACTTTTGTTATACATTTAAGTCACTTCACTTTTGTTTTTATTTTTATTATTGTGATGAAAGCAACATCAATTGTTTTGTAAATTTACGATTTACTATGTAAGTTCGTCAGAATATGTGCCTTTTTCCTTGTTATTTTGGGTGCTTTCCGATGTCCGGCATCGGTGATTGTTGTGGGGATTTTCCACCGGAGCGTTATATCCTATGCCATTCTTTGGTTGGTGCTCCGGTCGGGTGATCAAGTAAGTGAACAAAAGCATTTTTGTATTTCGAAATTTGTTTGTAAAATCTGGTGCCATTCACTGATTTCAAGATTTTGCGAATAGAAGTGCCTTGTCCGTGAAAGTGTTAAACGCATATTAATGTATTTATTATTTTAAACTTTCCTTTCCCTTTTAATATTCACGTGTAAATACAATTTTCAGGACATAATTTTCAATATTTTCCTGCTTTTAACACGTACTCATTTAATAGTAATTTTAAAGTTTTTTTTTTTTCTGTTTTTAATAGTCACGTAAAAATAAACTTTTAATCGTTAGGAAATATTATTCTTTGCTCTGTTTTTAAAATTGAAAACAATCTCTATAATAATAGCCTAAGTCATGTGACTATCATCAACCGCTCCAGGCGGATCCCTTCGCTTTTTATATTCCAGGCGGCCATTTTGGTACTTTAATGTTAGCCAGCCACAGGTGTGATAAGTCGCCGAATATTATTCTATCCCCATTATTTCGTTTCTATTATAATAGTCCAAGTCATGTAACTGCCATAAGAAACGGGCTGATTCCTTCGATTTTCATAAGAAAGGTTTCCATTTTCATTAAAGAATCAAAATTATTTTTTCGAATAAAACTACATAAAAGTTGCCATGATCACAAAGAATTTCTGGTACTTTTATGTTAGGCGGGTGAAAATCTCGCCAATAGCTTTTTTTTTTTAACTCGCCAGTTAGCATTTTTTTATTTTTCGAGTGGTAAATTAAAACGGTGCTACTTGGTTATCCTATCGACCAAAAAACTGTCGCCAAACTATAAGATTAAATGCCGATAATGGTTGATCGTAAATGTCACATCCACTTGACTTTAAGGAAGTTACATATGTTCACGCCATCAAGTGATTTTTATTTCGACGTTTTATTTGTATTTTTATTAATGTTATACTAATTTATTTATTCTTTTGTTATTTAAAATAAAAAAAAATGTCAATTTGTATAATTTGGCGAAATTGGTCGACGGGAGAAGTAATAACATTAAAACGTTGCTTTGAAGTGGAAATTAAATCTCATGATTTGTTGCATTGCCACATACGCAACGAGTTTGGCGTGATTTTTTTTTACGACAATTTGGCGAAAACCTCGTTTTCAAATACCTGTTACATATGTATTTTTAAATTATTTTCTGTTATTTTTAAAATGAAATAACAATAAATAAATAAAAAAATAAAAAAATTTAATTAATAACTATAGAACAAAACAATTTATAACATTTTTTTGTAAATAAAAAGAAAATAAATTCAAATAAACATTTATTAATAAATAAGCAACAATAGCCGGGTTACCATGTCAGGCAAAATAACGCCATTTTGGTGCCAATTAGGTACCCCGTTGCGTATATGACATCTGTGTCTAATATTTTTCTTTTCGTTTCGTTTAAAAAAAAAGAATGAAGTAAAAGCCATTTATTTTAAAGGTTTTCAATTTTAAATGAAAGTTTTGTATTAAATAAAATGATAATGAAATACAAATTAAATTCTGAATAAAAGTAACATGATGCATTTCATAGCTTACATTTAAGGGAGGCCAAACTCGTCGCCAAATTAATTTAAAATAACCTTTTCTAAAATATGAAAAAAAAATATCTGTTGTGATTAAAATTTGAGTTGCCATCATTAGAAAAAAAAGTATTTAAAATTAGAAAAAAATCAATATTTCGAAAACTAATACTAATTTTAAAATTCTAATACCAGTTTTGAGATCTGTGGATCAATACGGATTTTTGGTGTTAATTTCATCGCAAAGTATTCCATATTTTAGGAGAATTCGCCATGAAACGTAATCAGTTGTTTAATCAGTCGTTTCATAGAATCGTTACATAAATTCGTTCCATTAGGATTTTATATATATAGGGTAGATTTAGCTTAATCTGTTTATAAGTGGTTATTATACAATGTTGTTATAGAATGGAAAGATGGCCGCCAAGCCCTTGATGCATAATTTTAAAACATTTGAATTTTCAGAAGCATGTTATGATGTATTTAGT
The DNA here is from genome assembly GCA_963932465.1 of Maratus speciosus. Classification (NCBI taxonomy): domain Eukaryota; kingdom Metazoa; phylum Arthropoda; class Arachnida; order Araneae; family Salticidae; genus Maratus; species Maratus speciosus. The sequence goes on from OZ010788.1 coordinate 235,941,817, forward strand.
ACAGGAGAAGAGGATTTCTATCAACATATACGAAGTCACTCGACTTACAAATGGTAAATGTTTTAGTGGAAAATGTTAAAAGGGTATCATAATATAAGCTTGGAAATATGATATCACACCATTTTTTAGCCACAAGTTTCATCTTTTTTTTTTTTTTTTTTTTTTTTACTTTTGAAAAGTTGTTTTTTAGTGGATTTTATATATATAGGGTAGATTATTATTTATTTTTATCCATCATTATTTTTATTTTTATTTTTATTTTATTTTTTTTTGTTTTTGTTTTTGTTTTTTATAACTTTGGAGATAATGCTTTCAAATATTTATTGTATATTACTTATTAAATCATAATGAAATCTTATTATCCTATTTAACCTTCGAATTTAACCTTGAGCTTTTATTAGATTCTGTACCGTTAAATCTTTTCAGCAGTTCTCATAGCTATGTAGGCAGGCAAGGTTAAATCATTTTTTGACAGAACTGTAACTTGTTTTCTTCCCTTATTTCCTGAAGCGTTATTTCTATATCATATTAATATCATATGTCATTTCACGATGTTTTCAGAATTTTGCAATTTGGTAAATTGATAGTATTAGAATTTCCTTTTCAGTTTTTCCAAGAGTCGCACGAGATTTCGTTCTATTAATTTGTTTCTTCCTTTTACGAATTGAAAATTTCCTTAAAAAAAAAAAAAAAAAAAAAAAAAAAAAATCATTTGAAAAAAAAAAAATTTAAATTCAAGTGCTGCTAACGATTTTCTTGTTTTTCATTCTAACTAGTTTCATGTAATTTTAATGATATGGATAACGTTACTTTAGAATGCGAGGTTTAAATTTCATTTCCAAATTTATATTTACCAGAAGATTTCAGGTATGAAAACTTCTTCATACGCACACATTCTGATTCACATGGTTATGCCTTTTTCATTTGATTATATTCAAGCAATAATATATATTAAAATAAAATTTTCATTTATTGTTGTCTGATCATATTTGATTATTTGATAATAATAATTAGGGATCGAATGAAACAGAAACCGAAACCGAATCGGTAATCTTCCTATTTTCGGCCGAAAAAGAAACTGTTCAAAACTTTTTTAAAGTAATGAAAACATACATAAATATATATAATTATTAGTTAGTTATACGTGTTTGTTAATTATACGTAATTATTAATTAATTGTACGTGTAGCCCAAATTTGATCTCTGTGCCTCGGACAATTTTTTTTTTATTTTCATATAAAATAAAATGTAATTAATTCATCAACGACACAGAATGAATTTCTAATTAAACGATTTTCATCTAATTTAATAATGCTTTAGGTATTTACACACCTCGATTTAACTTTTATAATGACTTTTTTAAATGATCATATGTTATACTACAGCTTTCTCAAAGAGTATTCGAAACACTTGCGCAGTTTCAAACTAAAAATTTTCTAAAAGCATTTTCAAAGTTTACTCTTATATGCATTGCTTGCTTTATAACGGGGCTCACGTCTTGAGACAGTCGTGACAGATAACTATAAACAGCGAAGATCATAACAATAAATAAATAGTGTCTCATTTGAGCCGATACAGCTCAAACCAATGAGTAATGTTGAAAATTTCCGAAGGAAGAAACGAGATTTTTGGAATACAGATAGTTTCGGTACGGAAGAATTTTCGGCAGCATTTTCGCCGAAACTCAGATTTTGGGCTGAAAACGAAAACGAAACCAAATTTTCGATCGATCTGTAATAAAAATGAAAGAGCTTTCTCCACGAAACGTAAAATGTCAATTTTTGGGGTTTATCCTACAATTTATAAACACAATATTTTTCTTCTTCATTTATACATTTTTAAAAATAAGTAAATATAAAAGAAGTAGAATATTTAAGTTTCGTATAGTTTAAGAATAATTTTACATACAGTTTTGAATACACTGAGCAGAATTATCCTTTGCCTGCATCTTATCCAACAAGCAGCACTATCCTTAGAGATAATCTAATTTCTTATCGTATTATAAATAATAAAAGATGCAAAATATTGTTGATTTGATCTTTGATTACATTTGATTGATGATGAATGGAATCTATTTTTAAAATCAGACAGTTAATGTTAACGATATAGTGTGTGATTTAGATAAAATCCTTTTTTACATTCACACCATATGCATACGAGGAATGGAGATTTTGAGTGCATTTCTCATCACAGGAAATTCGATAATGTAAATAAAACATCTTTAGTTGATTGACTAAATGTATCTTTGTAGAACGAATTCCAGTTTTGATTACTTTTATCAAGTATTTTGGATTGTTTTCTTAAACCTTGGCTATCAAATATGTGCATAAACAAAACTAATGTTTATGTACAAACTATTAGCTTAGCTATCAAATTATTCCCATTATTCTAACTTCTAGAACCTTGAAATAAAGTTTCGATATCAGAAAGCGAGAAAAAGATTAATCAACCTTAAATTAATCAAAAAATTTAAAGGGGTGAGGGCCGCATGTATTATTATTTCCCTTTTTTACTGTTGAAAATTCCCATTTCGATGTTTACCTTCACCGCATCACGTTGTTCTACCACAATTGTAACGGAAATGCTCTTGAAAACTAAAAACTTGATCCGTAATAAACCACACCTTACACAGACAATTTCAAGAGATCACTAACCTTTGCTAATATTAATAATAGTAACATAGACTACTTTTATTTTTATTTACTTTTTAAGACTATATTTTCAAATTCTTTAAATGAATTATTTTTGAAATACAATAGAGAGCAGGTATGCACATAGGTATAGTTTTCAAAATTATTCGTAGTTCTCAACTCAAATGTAACTCATATGACACACACATACATATTTGTGTGTATCACTGTCTATATGTATATGTAATGGAGATCAGTTAACTATTTACGGTTGCTTTTTAAACCCTTTTTTAGGTGCGATGGTAATTGTATAAATACGTAGAATTTACAGTCACCGCCTGGTCCGTCCGTCTGTCCACATATAACAGCGCAAAAACTACGAATGGTTTGAAATTTAAGAAGGTCCGGGACACAAAAATCTTCAAATTTTGTTCTCTGTTTCTTCGCGCTGTTTCTTTCTCTGTTTTTTCGCGCTTAAAATGACATTTAAATCATGTTTCTATCTGAATTAGAACAAAAAATATTAATTTTTCCGTTTTGGTTTGTTTTCAAAATCTAACTTTCAAGCAATAGCCGTCATGTAAATGACTTGTAAAAATGCGTTTTTCATCATGATAGTTTTTTTCACCATTTCTCGTATTTAAATTCTTATAACTCGAAAACTGTTAAAGATAAAGGGTTCAAACTTGGAACATATTTTTTTCAATTGTTTTACTTTAATTTTGATTCAGCATATTTGAAAAAAATTTATTTATTTTGCTAAAATATGATTTTTCTAAAAAAAAGTTGCACCACTTTTTTCAATTTTTTTTTCTTTAAATATATATATATTTTTTTTATAAATTAATATTTTTAAAAATGCTGAATCAAAATTAAAATTTATATATTTCTGTTTATTTAAATGAAAAAAATTGAAATTCTATAAATAATATAATAATATTTCGAGTTATAACGATTTTAAATTACCCCCCCCCCCCCACACACACACACACTTTTTAACGAATTTTAAATTTTAAATTAAAAAAAAATATGAGAAGTGCTTCATGTGAATAATGTGATTTTGTTTACAAATGATAAGGTTAACCATCACAAAAAAAAAAAAAAAAAAAAAATCAGAATTTTAACTTAATAAATAAAATGTGTGTTCAGTTAATTCTTGATATAAGTTGGTGCTAATTACTTTTTGATGTGAATCGCCCAACAGTTGGCGCTGCTATGTTGCATTATTCATGATTTCCGCAATAGCTATATCTCAAGAACTAACCCACAGATTTTCATCAAACTACAGATTCAATTATACCGTGATATAATTTGGTGCTTATTACTTTTTGGTGTAAATCGTCCAACAGCTGGGGCTACATACTGCATTTTTCCCGATTTCTGCAGTAACTCTACCAATTAAGAGCAAGAGCTAATGCACGAATTTTCATCAAACTTCAAATTCAGTTAGTAACTGATATAAATTGCTGCTGATTAGTTTTTGGGGTAAATCTCTCAACAGGTGGCACTGCTATGCAGAATTTTTCCCGATTTCCTCGATAGATTTATCTCAAAAACTAATCCACGGATTATCATCAAATTTCAGATTCAGCTAGACGTTGACATAAGCTTTTGCTGATTAGGTATTGGTGTAAATCCCCCTACAGGTGGCGCTGCTATGCCGCATTTTTCAGGATTTACAAGATAGTAATCTCTCGAGAACTAATGCACGGAATTTCATATCTTTTAGAATCTTCATGATGGGCATAGATTGTCACTTAATTTTGGCACTGTGATAGCGAATTTTGAAGTATTTAACATGTATGAGATAGAAGAAAGTTTTGGGATTGGCACATCCGACTAGTTCGTGATGCATTTAAGAAGTCATTTTTCATGCATTGTGTTTTGTACCCGTATCTTAAATATTCTATTTATGGAAAAAAATAATCATCTATAGTCAGATGCCATGAAAGATAATTACAGATTCGACCAAATATTTGCTGGATTGCAGTGCTATTTTTCATGAAAGAAAAATTAATATCAATAAATTTATACATTAATAATTTACTCATGCGGAACAATAATCCCTTCAAAATGCATTTCTAAAACCACCTGTTAAAAACTTCCTTTTGTACATTCCAAGATAACTTATATATTAGTTACACCAACAATTTTCCGTAAAAAAAAATTAAGTTCGTGTAAGATAATTATTTTTTCAACACCAGAATCAAAATATTACTCAAGTGGAAGAATAACCCCTTCACAATGCAATTCTAAAATCGCCTGTTCAAAAAGTAATCAAATTTTCGTTTATGCATTCCAAAACAAAATCTGTATTCGTGTAAGATAACAATAATTTTTCCAATGCCAGAACATTTATGAAAAATTAAAATTTCAATGGACAGCAAGAAAGCTGCAGATAAAAAATTATGAGTTTTTAAAATGTCGTAACATTTTTTTAGAAACCGCAAACCGAGGAACATTTATAGGAACATCAAAGAGTAAAGGGAAGTATTTAAAATGTCATTGCCTTTTAATTTAAAAAAAAATATATTACATAGAAATACACCTTTTGAAATACAAAGGATTATGCATATTTAAAAACAGGGTTGAAAGAAATCTAATAAAAATTGTTCATTAAACCTTACAAAAAAACCCATACTTAAAATCGTACATACTGGGTACATTTATAACATTTTGTTAGTTGATTTTACGCTTATATTTTCATGTCTTCACTTATAATTTTTATTTATTATAATTTAAAAAATTAAATCTTATAATTTGAAAATTTAACCATATTTATTATTATTTTTTTTTTAAATTTTACTAAAATTTAAATTACCCTTAAAAAGTTCATTTAATAACTATTCATTATTTGTTACTTACTTGCGACATTCATAGCAATTACGTGATAATGAAACTTCACGCTGTTTTGAAATTTACAGCCCAAACAAGTCATAACAGTTAAATAAAACAAATCAGATCACTGGGCATTTTGTAAAGAACAAAAGAACAACTAATATACTAATTATAGTGATAGTAATATGTTGTTGATCTTGACCTCCGACATACATAAACGTGCGATTAAGGGGCCGGTGGATTTCGAAATGAGAAAAAATAGACAAACAGTACGGGTTTTTTTTTTTGTGTGTGTTAAAATTAAACAAAAACAAAAAATTATACTTTAAACATAGATTATAAAACACTTTTCAACACAAGTACAAAACTACAAAACTAGTACAGTGGAGTTCCGATTATCCGAGTCCCGCTTAACCGAGTTTCCACTTTAACCGAGTTATTTTTTTTCTGATAGACTGATGGATTCCATTGTTATGAAACAGCCATTATAAATTGAGTGTTAGGTGAAGATGAAAGAGCAGTCGTAAAATGTTAGAGCTCTGATTTTCTGGTCAGAATGGAGGGAAAAAACGGCCATAAGTTTTTTATAATTATAGCCATTTCCCCCCATTCTGACCAGAAAATCAGAGTTCTAACTTTTTAAGACTGCTCTTTCGTCTTCACCTAACGCTTCATTTTAAATGGCTGTTTCATAATAATGGAATCCATCAGTTCATAAGAAGAAAATGACTAACAGAATCCCATAGCTGCCAATTTGTACGGTTTTGTTACCTCTAAAAATTTAATACAAATTTTTGTCATATTTAATCGTTGACAATTGTTAGATTTCGGCGATTGAATTAGGCAAAATTTACTGGTAAGTTTTAGTGGTAAGAAAAATTTTTAGAAATTGATAGCTATGCAATAGCGTAATACTGCAGCAAAATTGACACTCAACAAACAAAAAACTATCAAGGACTTTTTCAAATGAACAATTTCATGCCCCGTTTTTCTTAAAAGTAACAGAAATGTAAAATTTATATTTGATCTCCCTAGTTTGTGACGATTTGTGTAAATCCGGTTTATCCGAGATTTATGCTTATCCGAGGTGAGCGTAGTCCATATTAACTCGGCTAATCGGGACTCTACTGTACTGTAAAAAACTTCATCGGTTAATAAGGTGAAATATGATGCCTAAGTAAACCATCTGGAAAACACATGAAAAATTTGAAAAGACATTTCAGCAATTACCATCAATAGCAAGGAAAATATCCAAATTATATGTGCAGCCCTGCATAATGATCTATAGATCTGTAGTATATAGTACCTGCTAAACTTTAGTTCAGTTAGGAACTGCATAACACAGATTAAAATTTCTGTTCAGCAATTTCCGTCAATAAACGGAAATATAGTCGAGATCTTTGCGCAGCTCTGTGTATTATTTTTAGAATTTATGGGCGCCAAAAAAATGCAAAAAGTTAATTCAATTTAAAAAAGCGTACCACAACAGAAATCGCACTTCCAGCAATTATTGTCCATGTACAGTACTGTAACTGTAACCGTGTACCTGTAAATGAACGATAAACGCTATGCACGCCGTATTCTATAGAAAGCATCTTGTAGTGCACCTCAGTGATATATATCAACTTCAATATGTATGAAATAGTGTGACATCATTAAAATATACTTCAAATAATTTCTCCCAAAGAGAGTGTCCCTGTAACGGATTGTAACTGTAAACGATATACACTTCATTTTCGATAAAGAACATGCGAAATTAAACCTCAATAACATATATCAATTGCAAGTTAATCCTAGTATATTTACTCGAGTTAGAGCACGGACAGACAAACAAACTGAACACTTTTAAACTTTGTTGGAAAGTGTTGAAAACAAACATAACTATATCGCCATATACTTAGCAGAAAGTGTCATTTTTATACTTCTTAAAGACAAGTAATGAAAATAAATAATCAATGTATTTCAAATCTATTTTTATTCAAACAAAATTTTCGTTGTCTATGTATCTTTTAAGAAGCTCAGTAGCGTAGTGGTCAACACGCCTGCCTGCCACGCTACGGGTCACGAGTTCTGCTCCCGTCTGGGCAAAGTTAACTCAGCCTTTCATCCCTTCGGGGTCGATAAAATGAGTACCAAGCTTGCTTGGGAACTAAACACCGAGGGTCTCGCGTTGGGTTGACCACCTGGCCGGGGCACATGCTAAATAGCACCTCGGGGCCCAGGGTCAAGTAAACAGAGTTAGGCACTGTAGGCCCTGATCTTCATGGATCGTACGGCCACAGGTTTAGTTTTTTTATGTATCTTTTAAATGATACATTCGTTTTAATATTTGTTCAAATATCTCAATATTTACTGAGAGTCAATTTTGATATGTATTATAACAAATCTCTGGATCCGTTCTGGAGTGCTGGATTATTAACATCCTAAAAATAGTAATAAAATATGTTTAGATACAAATTTTTAATAAAAACTCATTTTTTATTTTTTTCTGTCGAATTTTAAATTGGATATTTCTATTTTAAAATTGGAATGCATGAAGCATTTATTTTTTTAAAGCTTTGAAAACTTTCAGTAAATTTAATTTAACTTTTTTAAAAGTTTTGAAAAATTTTAAGTAAATTTAATTAATTTTTTTTAAAGCTTTGAAATTTTTTCTGTAAATTTAATTTTTAAAAGTTTTAATTTTTAAATATTTTTAAAAGTACATCTTCACTTTAAGTCCCATAATGCAACAGGAATTGATATTAACAATTTCGTCGTTGATTGTCGGCCTCGTGCATAGAAATTTAAGATTTAGTCACAAAATATCCAACAAGTTCTCAAAATCATGAAGCATTTCATTAAATTTCATTAGTTGAAATGTAATAATTTAAAATAATTAAGCGTCATAATTTGATGATTTTCTTCCTTCAAAAATTTATTTTGAAATCTAAATCAATTTTGTAAAACAATTGTCAACCCGTTATTCGTTATTTATTTGTTCCTAAGCATAACTTTCAGCATAACAATTAAGCGATAATGAAACACCAGGTGGTTTTGAAATTTACGACACCGAAATAGTTCATAACTGTTCGAAAATAAAAATGAGAACATTTTGTAAAAACAAAAGGAAAACTAATGTACAACATATGTTGATAGTATTAAGTTGTTGATCTTGACCTCCAACATAAAGTGCGTGATTAAGGTGCATAATGCGTAATAAATTGTTATTAAGCATTCGTCGTTGAATGTTCGCTTTGCTTGTTCTTTTTAGCTATTAAGATTTAGATTCCGTGTCGCTAAGGTGGTTGACAATATGCAACAGTATGAATGCAGGAAGTGGTAGTTCAGGACAAAAAGAATAAGTATTTGCGGCTGATTAAAAATGTGGAATAAGGTCTTAGTATGAATCACGAAGGTGAAACAAAAAGAAGTGAAAAATTAAAGTAAAACGATCGTTTAAAATACTAAAAACCTGATGGTCAAAGCCAATCGTGTTACATTATTAGAAACAGTAGAGGTTGCTAAACATATTTCATTTCCGTCTTTACTAGTAAAATGTATACTGTAAAAAAAAAAAAAAAGTTAAAATACGGAAATTGTACTGGCAATCGAGACGCCAGTACTACTTCCATATTTTAACGAAATTTTTTTCCGTAAATTTTGTGAAAAAACGGAAATTTTTCCTGAATTTATGGAAGAAAATTCCGTTAAAATACGGAAATAGTACTGACGTCTCGATTTCTAGTACAATTTCCGTATTTTAACGGAATTTTTTAACAGTGTAGTTGTGTCTTTCATGGTGTAAATATTGTAACATTCGTTTTATAGTTTATAAACGTAAAGTCAACCGTATTACATTGTTAGAAACAGCAGAGAGATCTCTAAACATATTTTTTTTCATTTTATAATAGAATATAGTTAATGTCTTTCATGCGATTTTTAACATTCGTTTTGTAGTTTAAAAACGTGATTTTTAGAAAAAAATAACCATTTCTGTCATCCTAGACAGAACTCTAAAGAATTTTCTTTCTCTTTCAGTAATCGCGCCGAAATATTTGAAGTACAAGACAATAGGAAAAAACTTTTCCAGTGACTCCGAAAACGTAGAATAAGGTGACAGTATGAATCATCAAGGTGAAACAAAATTGTAATAAAACATTTGCTGAAAGAGAAAAAACGCTACTATTAAACCAAACCGTGTAACCTAGCCAACAGTAAAAATGCTTGAAAATAGCTGTTTCTACGTATATAATTCGGGCATGGGGAAAGCGACTATGACATTTAAAATGCTGAGTTAGCTAAGTGTTATAAAATATGTTGAGATTTCAGTGCAAAAATATGGATTTTTGCATATTTTTATAAGATTATAAGATTATAAGATAAGATAATATTTATTATGTATTATAGGGTCAGGTGGGGTAAAGTGGTCATAATTCATAAAAAGGGCTAAAATCCTGACTAATATAGAAATTTGAATAACTTTCTTTTAATTTTAGATTTATTAAGTATTGATCAAAGTTTCTCACTCAAAAAAACATTTTTAGTAACATGTTTGAGCCACTGAGCACTCATTTTGTCTGTCTTTGTTACACCTTGTTCTTTTAACTCTTTAATTAACTTTTCTGCTGCATTTTGTTTATCCCAAATTTTGTTAAATTGGCAGTTCAGAAAGCTTTTCACATATCTCAAGAACATATTTTCATTTATAGCTAAGTTATATTTATCACAGATTTTATTTTATAATAGTTTTAGTTACATGGGGTAAAGTGGTCATAGGGTTAGGCTTAACTTATAGATATTTGATCTGAGTTAAATTATTCATTATATACAATGCCAGCTTATTAAATACTAATAATTATTAAAAATTAACTGCAAATAGTTATTATTTAATAATAGTTTATAATATGTGGGTTAAAAAAGGTTAGGTTTAATTTTTAATAGGTTCAGAATAGTGAATGAATTAGCTAAGTGTAAAACCGAATTGCTTGCAAAGGTTACATCAACTAATTTAACAACCAATAGATTAACTACTTTTTCTAATACCTATACTTGTATTATATAAGAAAATGGTCCACAAGAAAGTCGTGAAAGAATTTTTAATGTTGATGAGGCTGGAATGGATATGGATAGCTAAAATAGTTCAGTTTAAAAAATTTTATGCAATGCAATGCATTATATAAAATTCAGAAACCAAAGGAAAGATATTGTTCAGTGTTCCTTTTGGTATATCAGCTAGTGGTTATTACATTCTCTTCCATTTTCAGTTTATGAGTGAGTATATATGAATTATGGATAAAGGGTGGTCATGCAGGAGCATTGTATGAATCATGGAATCTGGATAGATGCAGGATTCTGTACTTGAATCTTGGATGGATCATTTTATTAAGTAGATAGTACACTGAAAGCTTACAAAAGCTTGCCTTTTATTTATGATTGTGATGGACATAAATGAATTATGATGCTGTGAAAAATAGCTATCGACAATCACATTATAATACTCTGCCTGCTACCTCATACTAGTCATAGTCTACAACCATTAGATCTAGGTGTATTTTCCCCCATTAAAAAAAGCCTGGAAAGGAATTTTAAAGAAACAGTATCAAGAAAGCTGACTGCAAAATATGTAAAGAAAATTAAAATAAGCTACATTGGCAACATTATCTACACTCAATTCAGATGTGAATAGAATTGTTAGACATAGTTTTAAAGGAAAAGGAAATGTGTCCAGCCCAAGATCGGGGTAGTATTGACAGAAAAAAAACTTGCATTATATCTGCAAAAATAACAAGAGGAATGAGATACTTAAAAGTTGCTTAAATTTCCAAGAGGAAAAAACAACAAAATATCCCTAGTCAACATTCTCTTTTGAATCCATTTATAATCGCTAAAGATGACATCTCAAACCATATCTATAGGACCTTGAGTGTTGCAAAAATATGAAATGAAGAAATCAATAAAGCAATTTATTGGGAAAAAACATGATTATTTTTCTTAAAATATGTTAAAAGAAATCCAAATTACGCAATCATTATACTTTTCCAGAATCAGATGTGATCAAAATCCTTGAAGAACCAAACTTTAACAACAAACAGTTTTAACATTACAAATTTACACTTTAATAAAATAAAATGGCAGATAACTTATTATAAAGGTTGTTTAAAATGTTTGTAAATAATAAAATGTCACTTTTTATTCATTAGTTTATTTTTTTATTACACTTTTTCAATGTGACCACTTTACCCCATGCACTACTCACTTTACCCCACCCACTGGGGTAAAGTGGTCATAAAAACATGCCTGGAAAAATATGTTATAAAAAAGTGTTATCCCCCAAAAATATTTCTGAAATGGATATGGCTGTACTCTAGAGTAATGTAATGTAAAATAACACCCAAAATTTTAGAAAACATTCACAGAAATTCTGATGTTTATATCCTCTGAAAGTTTGAAAAGCCTGTTTTTATGACCACTTTCCCCCACCTGACCCTAATTATAACTTAATTATAATTAGCCTGTACATTTAGTAGATTAAAAATAATGCTAATTCTGACAATATCTTATATTCATACCGTATAGGTTTTTACTAAGGTGTCCTAGGGTAATAACGTCAGGGTGGGTAATAATGCCAAGTGCTAATATTACGCGTAATTTTGAAGGGATCCGGGAGATGGCACCTACATGTTCGGCTCAGAAGAGCTCTGAGTCATTTGAATCACAAACAACCACTAAAAGTTCATTTCTTTCATTTGTAGACCTTGTCGCTGGAAGAAGCGCGTTGAGAATAAACGCGCGATCTATAATTTGCGAGGTAAGTTCTGTGATCTGAAAACTATATATTTATTAGGAAATACTTTGTTTGTTACATAAATTTGTAGTGTATTTCATGTACTTTCAAAATGTTGTGGAAGATTTTGGATTTGTTAAGCAAGGTAGTTTGTAGTTTAAAATATACTGCGCAATAAGTATACCGGGGTAATAACGCCTCCTTTCATTATTACTCCGGTTGATTCTTTTCAGTGCTGGAACTACATCCGACGAGGGTTCATTTTTTATTTTATGCACGGGAGAGATTGTTGAAAAGCAAAAAGGATAAAGAGAATTTTGTATGTCTTAAGTGCTGCTATTTTTTCATGTCAAAAGAATAAAACATCAAATGATTATTACTGCATCCTGATATTGCAATTAAGAGGCTACTTCAGTCAAACGAAAAGACCCGTTCGCTAATGCTAATCCTATGTGTGATATCGTACCTTCGCCACAAATTTTCGACGGGGAAAGCAACAGGCATTCCGTGGAGGACAATAGACTTTTGTGTAAAGGCATGCAGGGGAAATACCAGGCATACTTCTGCCCTTGGGATCTGCTCAACAGGGTATTTCCACTTTTCCAAGAAATAGGGAGGGCTGGACAATGTGTGAGAACTCGTCCCCAAAGTGAAAGTAAAAAAGAGGCTCAGACAGAAACTAGTGAGGAGGCTGAACAGTAGACTGGGAGATACTGATGAAGTCAGGTTGTTTTTTACCAACGGAAGAGATGCGAGTAAAAATCGTTTTACTCAGGTTGGCTATGAGAAGTATAGAACTGTTAATAAAAAGTGAGAGTGTCTACCTATGAATGGTAAAGTTTGTTATTACATTTTTCAAATCTATTTTAGTTGTTCTAATAAAGGACTTTGGTAAGAAATATGTATTGTTTTTCAACGATCATCTCACAAGAGCTTAGTGAACCAAAAAGCTCTGGCCCACTATATCACAGCTATAGTATTATAAATGGTGGCAGCTTACGGATTAATTAGGTCTAGCATAAATTAGACTGGACCCACGTGAACTTGATGTACAGAAGGAAACTGTGTTAGAAACAAGGACAGTCGGTGATGAAATCTTGTGTTTGACGAGAAAGATTTTCAAGTGTATCCGGTGAGGAACTGTGAAATCTGGAGTGTCGAATATGTTAGCTGGTATGTAACAAGGACTAAGGATTCGACGATATAGAAAATTTCTTCAGTAAACATCCAGTGCAGTGGATAGAAGACTATACATCGATCGCCCTTAGGAATCCATGGAGACAGCTTGTGTGTAAATTTCCCGGCGGAAATCAAGTTAGATCCGGAGATACGACAGTACCTGAAAAAAAAGTGCAGGAAAGCCTTGGAGCAGTGTGGAGAAATGTCTACATTTGAAGGTAACCCTTTTATAAAATTTTCCAGAGAGGTCTGTTAGGATTTAATATTGTATATGTCTGTTCTTGGTAATTTGTATATGTTTAATAGATAAAAAGTCTAGGGTAGCTATTAATTTGGGATCGAAATTTTTAGTTAGAATTTTTATATTAAACGGGTTTCTTATGGTCTGTACGGTAATTCATTTGGTTTTGAAAATTTAATATTTATGTATTTCATAATTTACTTGAGGATAGTAAATTACGGTTGATTAATAAAAGAATATTAATCATTAAAATTAATCATAGTTGTGGATGTAACTTTTAGTTATAAAGTTTGGCATATACAGCTTTTGTTTAATACAGCAAAGTTATTTGAAATTTTATGGTTATGCTGTAGGAAAAAGCGGGATTAGTTGTTTTTATATAAATTGTATTTATATAGTACTGTGATTATCAAAATAATTTTGAGGATTTACTCAGTTTTAAAGGATATAACAAGTGCATGAAAATTTTCGGTAGGAAAATTGTATTATTATTTTATGCATTGAAATATATCTAAAGGATAAAATCCTATTCCTTATTGTGTTTTTTTTTTTTTTTTTGGTTTTTGGTGTTTTACAAATTGTATATATTTGTGTATTTTTGTGATTAGTATATTTTGGGGGGAAATCATGGAAGAATTTCTAGGGAAATATACTAAAAATATCTTGCTTTTGCTGGCAGAGGAATTTGAGACCAACGCGTCGGCAACTGATAAGAAAAAAAACTATAATTCAAGCTATTTTAGAAGCATCGGATTATAATGAGAGTTTTGCTAAATCGAATTTGGAATGTATTCTTAAAGAGGATGCAGAACGTAAAGAAAACGAAGGACGTGAAAAAACAAGACAATTTGAGTTAGAAAAATTAAGAATTCAAAATTCTTCGGAAACTGTTAGTCTTTCGTCTAGTGATATAAATGTAGGTTCGCATAGGAATCCAAAAATTAATTTGAAAGAATTAGTTCCACGCTTTGATTCTAAATTAATTGACATCACTCTTTTCTTTATGATCTTTGAAAAACAGGCGGAAAAAGCTAAAATTTCGCAAGAGGATATGGTTAGCCAATTAATTCCCTTATTGCCATCAGATATCGCGGAAATTATAGTGAAACAACCAGCAGAATTAGGAGATGATTTTCAACATGTAAAAAAAGTTTTATGAAATCGTTTTAGATTGGGAACAGGTGCTTTAAAACAGAAGTTTGAAAATCATCAAACGAAACCTGGAGCGTTATGGGTAGACTTGGTATATGAATTAAGGAGTTATTTGGGTAATTGGTTGGAATCATTAGAAATAAAGGATTTCGAGTCTTTAAAGGAACTCATGCTCACTGAGCAAGTAAAAAAACGCGTTCCTTTTGAAGTAAAAGAAAAATTTATGGATGAATGGGATGAAATGAAACAGGCTTCGAAGCTTGCTGATAAATGTGACAAATATGACAGTATTAGAAGTAGTTTCAGGAAATCAGAGAAATAATCTTGGAAAAAAAAACCTTATTCAGAGATGCAAAGAAGCAATTTAAATCCGAAAATTAAGGGTGAAGTAAAAGCTAAATCGGAGTTAGAGAATAAAACGGAAAATTTTAAAAATGATAAACATAAACAAGACCAGGCTTTTGAGAGTAAAAGGCAGATTAGGTGTTTTTTTGTAATCAACCAGGGCACATAAAACCAGATTGTGCGGAATGGTTAAAAAAAGAAAAATCAGTTCAATACAGATAATCATTTAGGTAATGATGTTGATTTAGGGGATTGTTTTAAACCTTATCTAAAAAAAGCTCTAATAAACGGGGTTGAAAGACACTATTTGAGGGACACGGGAGCAGGGATTGATCTATGTGATAGAAATTGGGTTAAAACAGAGGATTTTACTGGAGATATAACTTGGGTACGTCAACCTCTTGATAATGAATGTAAATGTTTACCATTAGCATGGGTGACTATAAAAGGGGATTTTGGTTGCATCACCACTAAGGCGGCGATTAAACCATCGGAGTCGGAGCAAGGTTACTATCTCTTAGGTAATAAAACTGCGGAGCTTATTGAGCAAAATAAAGGAAATGGTGTTCCTATAAATATGGTAGTTACCCGTAGTAGGACGGATTCTTTAAAAAAAAAAGAATGGAGCAACGGGATGCTGATAATGAAATGTCGTTTATCGAGCATGCAAAGTTAGAAGAGCAATCAGGTAGGGTAGATAAAATTGGGGATTGCTCACAGAACAAAGAAACGCAGGTAGTTCAAATGGATGAGAATAGACAAGATGAAAGTCAAATCGAAGATCTTATGTTATTACCGAAATGGGAGGTGAAAGATAATGTGGGATTGAATAAAATTACAGCGAAAGATTTCAGCTTAGCTCAGAAACAGTGCTTATCTTTAAAAACATTATGGGAAAAGGCGAATAATGTAGAAGAAAAGGAATTTAAAATATTGGGAAATAAATTAGTAAGAGTTTCACATTCAAATAGTGGGGATGAGAAATTACAATTATGTTTGCCATTAGAATTTAGAGAGAAAATAATGAAAATGTGTCATGAGGAAGTTGCGGGACATTTAGGGGCGACTAAAACAAAAGATAGGATAATTAAATGCTATTTTTGGCCAAATTGTTACAAGGAAACTGAGGCATTTGTAAGAACTTGCGATCTGTGCCAAAAGGTTGGTAAAAATAGAGATAAAAAGAAAGCTCCCTTGAAGCTCGTGCCAATAATTTCAGAAGTTTTCTCCAGGATAAATATTGATGGTGTAGGCCCTTTGAGTTTAAGCGAGAAAAATAATAGATACTTGATTACTTCAATTTGTGTTGCGTCAAAATATCCAGATGCGATTCCAGTAGAAGCTTTAACTTCTCCGTCAGTGATTGAGGGGCTAATACAAATATTTTCTAGGACTGGTTATCCAAAAGAGGTACAATGTGATTTGGGTAGGTCATTTACAAGTGAGTTGGCATCGGAATTTTTTGATAGGTTTGGTATTAAAGTTGTACATAGTTCAGTTTGCCACCCAGAATCGAATAGCGTTGAACGGATGCATGGTAGTTTAAAAAAAGGTTATAAAGACATTATGTTTGGAGGCAGGAAAAGATTGGGAAGCAGTCTTGCCAATGGCTTTATTTGCTTTGAGGACTGTAAGTCAGGAAAGCACGGGATTTTGCCCTGCTGAGCTTGTACATGGTAAGAATTTACGAATGCCACATACTCTTGTATATGAAAATTGGATGGAAAAGGAAACGGTAAATCAGAATGTAGTGGACTATATTTTGAACTTAAGTAATAGATTGAAACATTGTCAAGAATTAGCGTGTAAAAGAATGAAAGAGTGTCAGGAGAAACGAAAACAATGGTATGATAACAATGCGGTGTATAGAAAATTTAATGTTGGAGATAAAGTGTTAGTTTTGGCTACTTCGAAACCAAATAAAATGGCGGTTAATTGGATAGGACCGGGAACTATTACTAGTGTAATATCTCAAACTAATTATACTATCGATATTCCGGAAAAGAGAAATAAGTCTACTATTTATCATGTTAATTTAATTAAACCATATTATAGTAGACCTGAATTTGTAAATTTGTTGATTGATGAGGAAATTGAGGATCAAACGGAAATTCCTTATCCCATTGCGGATACCACTCAATTAGACTTTTGGGAATTAGTAAAAGAAAGTAATTTGGAAAAACGTGTTTCTACAGAGCAAATAGGAGATTTCAGGACAATGATTGAGCGTCATATGAAAGTTTTTTCTACGGACCCTGGGAGTACCCCGTTAGTTAAAATGGACATTGTTTTAACGGATGATGTGCCGGTAAGATCAAAACCATATCGTATGTCGCCGAGGCAATTAGAGATTATGCGTGAAGAGATTCGGAGGCTTTTAGATTTGGGTGTGATTGAAGTCGGGCAATCAGATTATGCTTCGCCTATGATTTTGGTTGAGAGTGTGGGTAAAGACGCTCGCCCTTGTGTGGACTGTAGGAAATTAAATGCAAAGACCAGAACTGAATTTTTCCCTTTGCCAAACATTGAAGAGGTCGTTGAGAAAGTGAGTACAGCGCCTTTTATTACTGTTATGGATCTGACGAAAGGTTATTTTCAGATTCCTCTCACGGAAGAAGCTCAGAGATATGCGGCTTTTGTAACACCATTTGGGACTTTTTACCTAAAGTCATGATGTTTGGACTTTTAAATTCAGCATATTATTTTTGTAAATTGATTGCCATAGTTTTATATGGGTTAGAGTCATTTGCGGTTCCATATATCGATGATATAGCTATATTTTCTTTGACATGGGAACAGAATTTAAAAGATGTGGAAGCGGTTCTTAAGCGGTTAAAAGAAGCAAATCTAACGGTGAAACCATCCAAATGCCAATTCGCGCAAGATCACGTAAAATTTCTGGGACACGAAGTTGGGTCAGGAAAAAGGTCTCCTAGTGAAGTTAAATTGCAGGCTATTAAAGATTTTCCAATTCCGACGACGAAAACTCAGCTAAGAGCATATCTGGGTATGGTAGGGTATTACGCGAGGTACATAAAGAATTATGCTACCATAGCAGTGCCGTTAACAGATGCTTTAAAAGGGAAAATAAAAAAAGAAGAAATCATATGGGACGAGAAGTGTAATAATGCATTTGAAGAATTAAAGTTAAAATTAATGAAAAGTCCTGTGTTATATGCGCCTGATTTTAAGCAGAAATTCATTGTGCAAACAGATGCGAGTTTGTATGGGGCAGGAATTGTTTTATCTCAAATTATTGCAGGTGAAGAGCATCCAATTTTGTATCTTAGCAAAAAATTTTCTCGTGCGGAGCGAAATTATAGCACGATAGAAAGAGAATTAGCGGCTATAGTATATGGATTAAAAAAGTAAAATTATTATTTGGATGGGCAAAAATTTGAAATACAAACGGATCATAATCCATTAGTGTACTTAAAGAAAATGGTTGGTACAAACTCTCGTTTGACACGTTGGGCTCTATTTTTGCAGCCATTAAATTTTGAAATTACACATAAGCCAGGAAAATTACATGGAAATGCAGATGGTCTAAGTAGGAAGATTTAGAATAAGAGTTGGATTTTCTGTTTGGAATTTAGTATTCAAAATTTTAATACTTGTAATTAGGGCGTTTTATTAAGATATTGTGCTGTATGTAAAAATTTAGTTACCTAGATTGTGTTATAGTGTTTTTTTTCTTTTTTGAGTTAGTATTATATTCAAATATTTTAAATTTAAATTAATTGTTCTAGCATCAAAAATGTAAATTATTTTTATTCTTTTGATTAATTATGTGTAATGAAAATTCTAAAAATTTCATATTTTTGGTATGTCCTTTGAAACTGAGAGTAGGTATTCTTGAATTTAAGTAGAACTTTCATAATTGGGTCAAAAGTCTAAATGATATTTTATTGCTGATTTAATGGTGTGATTGACCTCTCGGGAAATCTATTAAAAGGGCTTATTACGTAAATTCATGCCAAATATTTCCTGTGGAAATCTCTTTTGGGGGGAGGTGTTGTGATATCGTACCTTCACCACAAATTTTCGACGGGGAAAGCAACAGGCATTTCCGTGGAGGACAATAGACTTTTGTGTAAAGGCATGCAGGGGAAATACCAGGCATACTTCTGCCCTTGGGATCTGCTCAACAGGGCATTTCCACTTTTCCAAGAAATAGGGAGGGCTGGACAATGTGTGGGAACTCGTCCCCAAAGTGAAAGTAAAAAGAGGCTCAGACAGAAGCTAGTGAGGAGGCTGAACAGTAGACTGGGAGATACTGATGAAGTCAGGTTGTTTTTTACCAACGGAAGAGATGCGAGTAAAAATCGTTTTACTCAGGTTGGCTATGAGAAGTATAGAGCTGTTAATAAAAAGTGAGAGTGTCTACCTATGAATGGTAAAGTTTGTTATTACATTTTTCAAATCTATTTTAGTTGTTCTAATAAAGGACTTTGGTAAGAAATATGTATTGTTTTTCAACGATCATCTCACAAGAGCTTAGTGAACAAAAAAGCTCTGGCCCACTACATCACATATGGAAGAAATTTATAAAGATAACTCGGTCGCATTTCAATATTTTTAAATGATTTCTTTTGCATTGAATAGTTGAGATTGATCTGTACAAAGGCCGTTGTTTACTTTTTTGATTTTGTTTACAGGTATTTCTTATGAGGACACTTTCATTTTCGGAACCGGTTTCGAGATTAAAGCCTCCTCATAAAAAATATCTGCAATCAAAATCGAAAAAGTAAAAAAACGGCCTGCATACAGATCGATCTCAACTATTCAATGCAAAAGAAATCGTTTAAAAAGATTGAAATGCGACCGAGATATCTTTATAAATTTCTTCCATAGGATTAGCATTAGCGAATGCGTCTTTTCATTTGACTGAAGTAGCCTCTTAATGGTAAGTAAGATAATTTTGTCAATTTCTAGGGTTGTAGAGTTTGTATTTTTAGAACAGGATAATTTACATGCCATTTTTCCATCTTATTTTACAGTTTTCTTTGCATTGTGTTATTAACCACATAGGTGGATAATAACACCAAATAGCATTGGTCAAAAAATCGCGCCATTACATTTTATGAATTACACATCTGCTGAAATATTCTTTCTTGTATACATAGTCAATAAGTTGCTGTATCAAATCCTATATTTGTTTGAAAAATAAAATCTAAAACTAAGCCGTGAAAGTTGGTAACGAGGCATTATTATCCTAGGATACCTTACATAAGTTCGTATACCAATAGTACTATACCTTACAAAATTAAAGCTAATAACAAAATTCGAAGGTCATATTTGATTTTATCGACTCAAAATTAGTAAAGATTGATTACAGACCACATACAGGAAAAACTGATTTACAAATACTACCATAATAACACCGTACAGGTTTTTACTATGTACCTAGCAAAGAGGAAATTGCTGGCCAGCAGCAAGATAGGTGCTGGCACTGATGTAGAAGTGCTGGCTGATGGTCTACCACTGCATGACCACTGCTGGACAGCTTCAGTCAACTTTGCTGTTGGAAATCATCAGATAAAATTCTGGTGGGCATCCATTTTATCTCATGCGCTGGCCCACCACTAGATGGAAGTGCACGAACTTTTTCCGTATTATTGCTGGCAACCCTTACGCTGGGTGGCGCTGCGAATATCGAAGACATTGAGTATTTGAACACAAATCTGAAATGAATATCTTAACCCAATTTAAGCTGTGAAGCTAATTTTTTTTGAAACTGTAAAAAATATAGCACCACTGCCACCAACAAAATAAATAAGTAAATTGATAAATAAATAAATTCTTTATTTCAACGCACTTTTTTCTTCTCCTTAAATCTGGTTTTACTAGGTTACAAAGGATTTCGGTTTTCATAATTTACGCAGTTCAGAATCAATAATAAAAAAAGCGTATAAAATACATAGGATTTTCTATACAATAGAATAATTTCTATACCAGTTTAATGATCGGGAACGTAAATCACAAAAGAAACAAACTTGAAATAGTGTAATGAGAACTTGAAAACTACGAGCAGTCGTAGCGTACGCTAAAAGCACTTGTTCATGTCCGATCACGAAAACCAAGCAGCATCGACCGTGGTCAGTACTTGGGAGGGTGACCACATGCATTTCAAATATTTCTATAGACATTTCTATTATAGACACTTCTACAGGTATTTCTATAGCTCTTGGTGAAACTAGCTTATAGAAGAAAGAGCCATAATTATATGATACTTTGTTTTTTTTTACAGAATTCTATAAGAAATTTTTGTAAGGAAAAGTGCTGGGCCAGCAAAGGAATAGCAGTGGGATAGGTGCTAGCACTGCAGAAAAAGTGCCGGATTGAAGTAATGTGATGGCATACCAATGCTGGCCTGCTGTTGGCCATCACTGATGGGCCAGCTGCATTCGGCTCGGACACTTTTAGACAGGTTTAAGTAATGGCACCCTTGCACTTTACCGCTGATGGCACTGCTGGCTGCCATCTTTTTTCCAGCTGATGGTCCACTGTTTCTTTCTTTGCTGGGTAAGTTCGTATAGCAGTATCTTAAAAACCAGAGATAATAAAAACAATTTGAGGTCATATTCATTTTTCTTGACCCCAAATTAGTAAAGATTGGCCATTCCTATTAAAGAAGAAACAAAAAAGTGTTTTTTTGTTGGCTAGTGATTAATTGCATTTACAAACTAATAAGAAACTTATACCTAATTTTTTCCATGAAACTCTTTAATTATATTCTGTCTAAGTAAATGGAAATATAATATTTTTAGAAATCTCTTCTACTGATAAATAATTACTTCTTCTGTTAATTTTTGAGGGGAAAAAAATTCGCAGTAATGTAATCGCATTGAAATAAATATTCAGTGCTCTGTTCCAATGTCCTCCCCTTTCCTGTCTCCACCAACACCACTAAATTCATCACTACTTATTATTTGTTAAAATACAGTAAAACCTTTGAATGCGGAATGTTTTTGAAACGAAAACTTCACTTAAACGAAAAATAATTAATTATATCAATAAATAAATTATAAATGAATAAACTATTAAGTAAACGAATTTTGTTTAAGATAAGTGCTCATTATTTTCTGACTGCAGTATTACCCGCTAAGACAAAATTTCTCTTTATCAAAAACCTGCTTTAAAGAACATAAATAAATAATAGTTAATAAAACTGACGAGAGGGAGGGAAATTGCAGAATAAAAGAGGGCTTCACGAGCCTTTTAAATGCTTATTTATTTCATTTATAACTTAGCTATACAGTTTTCAGGAATATGAGGTTTTGTACAAAAGGGGTGAATAATGCAAATGAATGAAGAACATTAGACAAAAGAGGGACAGCGAATTTAAACAAGTCGGAAATGTACACCAAATGCGACAAATAAAGTGCGTTTGTACTATAACGATAAATATTCAGATATTGTACAATAGCTGTTACACTCTTATGCAAAAATGCATGAATACAAAATTTATTAGGATTAAATATATTATATATTCAGTAATACGGAGACAATATGACTGCATCTTAAACAGGACGTAATCATCATGGCAAAATAGACTCTTTGCCAATCATGTGATATCATTGAATTAATTACATATCATAGGCTTTAATAGAATGAAGAAAACTTTTATTAATACCTTTTTAAGTTTTAATTCGATTGTCATAAAGTTTGAAATGACTCGACAAAATTCTGCAACGATTATATATATTAAATTTCAAACCATTCGGTTGGGTAGTTTTTGCGCTGTTATATGTTGACAGACAGACGGACGGATCAGATGACGACTATATATGCTATGTATTTATGCAATTACCACATTTCCGCATAGACCATAATGTAATGGAATATTTTTGAGTCTCTGTAAATAAACTATGAACGCTAGATACTTTATTTTCAATACCGAACATGGCATAGCAAATTTCAATAATATATATAAATTACAGAACAATTCAACTATATTAACGCAAGTTAGAGTTCGGACGGACAGACGGACAGCCAAACCGAATTCATAAACACTTTTCAATTATATTGGAAAGTGTTAAAAAAGCATAGGGTTATCTTTAGGTTAAAATTTCACTTTCAGAAACTTATACCAATAGATGGAAGCATAATTGAATACTTTTATACAGCCTTGTATTTTACCTACTATCTTTATATACACGCCAATATTTAGCTAAAATTTAATTAAGACTAAAACACGCTTAAAACTACTGAAATCACACTTCCAGAGATTATCATCCATAGACGGCCAAGTATCCAATTCTTTGCGTGACTCTATATCATTTTGTCTATATTCCACAAACATATCCTAGTATACTAAGTGCAGTTCAGCGTAAAAATGCATAAGTCATTTAAAAACCACCTTTAAACTATTTTCGTTAAATCTGAGTAAGCCTTACGAATTCCTTTATGTGGTCCTGTATATGATCTACAGCATTTATATACACTACATAATATGCAAAAATTTAGTTAAAAATTCATATCACAACTAAAAATGTACTTCCAGAAATCATCGCTAATATATAGTATTTCGGATACAGTATAATATCCGAAATCTTTTGTGTGCCCTTGTAAATGCTATGCAATTTCTATTACACAGAAGTAATTTGTAGTAAATCTCAGCAACGTATATCAATTTCATTAAATGAAATAATTTAACATAATTAAAATACGCCCCAAACAATGTTTCCCTCTTATACCATTATGTAATAGAATACTTTTGTGTGGCCCTGTAAATTAATAATAAATATTCTTTGCACTGCATATTCTAGAGAATGTATATTTTAGTCCACTTCATAAATGCATATCAATTTCATTATTTTCAAAAGGGTGTAACATCATTAAAAAGCACTTGAAACTATTTTTTCCTATTGGCCGTAATGTAACGGAATACTTTTGACGGTCCCTTTAATTGAACTATACAACCGATAAGAGATGTTGCATAAGATTTAAAATGATTCGACAAAATCATGCAAAAATTATATATGTTAAATTTCACACCATTCGTTTGGGTAGTATTTGCGCTGTTATATGCGGACAGAGGGACAGACAGAAGGACTGACAGGCAGACCAGACGACGATTACAGGTGCAACGTATTTAAATTCCGAACGCACCTAGAAAGGTGTCAAATATGCTAATATTCCGGTCCTAGGAATAGTTATTACAACTCTACCCCATGCTTCTATTTATTAAAATGCATTGTTACAGGTTTTTGTTACTCAAAATTATTAATTAACTAAATAACTGAAAATTATATTGTTACTCAAAATAAGAACTTTCCATCGAGCCGGTTTCTGCATTAACCAGCTACAGTCCACCGCTCTGCCAACTGAGCTATCGACGGACAGCTAGTTTTGCTCCATTTAAAAACACATTCAATAATAGCTAAACAAGAATCTAATATATATATATATATATATTACGCTATCGTGCGTGGCACAGAAATCGCGATTATTTGTTAATTGTTTAATGGCAATGCTCGAATGAAACGCATCTGATTGGTTATTGAACAGCATTTAATGCATCGTCATACCTATAAGGGGAGTTGCCGTAGGGGGGGGGGGACACTGTCCGTCGCCAAATGCCGCAGAGTTCGTCATCAAAATTAGTCGCCGAAAATGACGCCAACTTGGCGCTATCTCTAATATTAGCTTAAGGGATTATATTAATTATATTTAAGGGATTCGAAGTAAATTAAATTATGAATAAAAGTAACATGGTACAATGCTTAAGCATGCTTTCTCAAACATAAATTTTAAGGAAGACCAAACGGATCTTCAAGGGCGGCTAGTCTAATGAATATCGTTATGCTTCAAGTGCCTGTATTTTAGCGGTCGAAATTGCAGTAAAAGCTCTTTAAAGAATTTTTAGTAGGAAATTATTGCTGAATAACTTATACAAAATCCGGCAACTCTTGTGGATAGAAACACTGCTTATGTGTGTCTTATACAGTATCACTGTTTAAACTATAATTTTAAAACATTAAAAAGTTTAAAAATGCCAAGTTCTATGTAAAAATTTCACAGTTTATATCCCATATAGTTTAAATATAATAAAATAATTTTAAACGAAGTAACATATTAAAAATTAATCTTTAAAAAATAGAAAATATTCCTGAACAGTTTGATAAGTAAACGAATAAGCACATTAAGATAAAAAATAGATTCTAATCTGAAACCTGTATCCCTTCCCCCGAAAAAACAAAAAAAACTTCCGTTGAGTCGAATTTTTCAAATTTTAATTTTAATTTTTGATTTTTTAATTTCACTTTTGTAATTATTTTTTAATTTATTTTTGTACATTTAATTGTTAAATTTAACCTTTAATTAAATTTTCAATTTTTCAATTTCAATTTTAATTTAATTAAAAAAATATTCTTTAAAATGTGGAAGAGAAATAGTGTGATAAATAAAAGAAATAAGCATATTAAGTGAAAAAGTAGATTCGCATCTGCAATACTTTCCCAACACCACAAAAGAAAAAAAAAAAAAAAAAAATCTTTCATGGAGCCGGAGTTGAACCTGTAACCTGTTGATTTTTCTAATTTTAATTTAAATTTTTGATTTTGTTATATAGTTTTAAATTTCAGGGTTCCGTACTTAAAAAGTAAAAACGGGACCATTATAAGATCACTCCTGTGTCTGTCTGTCCCTCTGTCACAGCTATTTTACTCGATAACTATGGAATATGGAAAGTTCAAATTGGGGAAAGTAATAAAAACTATTGGCCCATATATTTACAAATTATTAAACATTCACAAACATGTTTAGGGAAAATCTAGAGGGGCTAATCAAGCTACTTGAAAAAGAAAATCTTTTCTTTGTATATCGTGTTGGGTATCGTGTGAAAGCTTTCGTAACGCTGAACTCAAAAATATATTTCTTTAAATTTTAGGTATTATAGTTGCAAAGATATCGTCGAAAATGTAGTGCAAAAATATGTCCCCCCCCCCCCATCCCTATTTCCGAATCTACTCAAACTAAAATTATGAAAAAATTAGAGGTAGTATACGTTAACTTAAACCGTGCAGGAAAATTATAGTGATTACTCCAGGTCACATAGTTTTTGAGAAAAGCAGGTTTTCTGTTAAACACACAAATTTCGATTTGCGGGCATTCAGCAAAGGTGCTGAGGAGCGCTGATGGTACATTTCGTACCAGAAATATAAAAGCATTGTTGATAATAATTAAAAAAAAATCGTCGCTAATTAGCCGAGATATTAGACCTTAAAAACCCAGGCGGTTTGGACGTACATAATGACAGGGGCGGCGTACTCAACGTGCAATCGGCTTGTAAAGCGTAGATAACAACTTTTAAGGATACGTTTTTGTTAAGCAATGGCCAGTAGCGTTATAAAAGCATTAAACGTCAAATTGTTAAAAACAGACTAATTTAATAAGAATTAATCACATAAATGCTATGGGATTCTCGACTAGTTTGCATTGGGTGGATATCTCTATAAGCCTCCCGTGCCTTTAAAATTTAATTAAAACCTATTTGGTAAAACGCGGCACGGACCAAGGCGGCGTTCCAACTTTGCGACCTCGCGCTTAGCACAATGTCAAGTTTAAACTTTGAACAAGTGTTTTGTTTTAGATACACTGTGAAAAGATTAGTACTACTATGAGTATGCCAAATGAAGTTTAAATATGCACTATTTTTATAGTCAGTACCGAATTAAGTTCATCATAAACAGATTAGGATTAAAAAAGAGTTATATAGAATAGCAATATTTGATACTATTTAGGCTTTATACCTCTTTGAACTTTTATGGTATACACATTCATACTTTTCTAGTACATACAGCTATACCTAACCCTACATTGTATAGTTTTTTTACAAAGTCATATTATTCTGTTAACAAAACTTTTTTTTTAAATAATACAGTTAATAATTCACATATTTATTGTAAGGAACTCACAGAGCGCGAGTAATATTCGCACTTGACCGTTTATTTAAATTTAAATTTCAGTTTAATATGTATATTTTTTTAATGTTGAAGAGAAACAGTGTAATAAGTAAAGAAATAAGCATATTAAGTTAAAAAGGAGATTCGCATCAGTGACACTTCTCCAACACCACCAAAATGAAAAAAAAAAAAATAAATAAAATCTTTCAACGAGCCTAAGTCGAACCTGCAACCTGTGCAATTTTCTGATTTTAATTTTTGATTTTGTAATATAATTTTTAGTTTTTAAATTTAAATTTCAGTTCAAAATTATTATTTTTTAAATATTCTTTTAAATATAAGAGGGAAACAGTGTGATAAGCAAAGAAATAAGCATATTAAGATAAAAAATAGTTTCTCATCTGTAACACCCCCAACCCCACACCTTCCCACTCAAAAAAAAAAAAAAAAAAAAAAAAAAAAAAAAAAAAATCCACCCAGTTTGTCGAATGGATGGTCAAACCTATGGATTTTTCCAATTTAAATTTAAATTTTTTTTCTTTAACCAACCTTAATAATTTAATTTTTAAATGTAACCTATTCATTACATTTTATTTTAAATTTAAGTTTTCGGTTAAATTCAAATTTAAATTTAAGTTAAATTTTTCTGCAAAAAATCTTTAAATGTGAAAGAGAAGCAGTGTGATAAATAAAGTAATAAGACTATTAAATTAAAAAATAGATTGTCATCTGTGACATCCCCTCCCATTAAACAAACAAAAAGTAAAGCAAAAAGAAAAAAACTTTATTACAAGCGACTGATGGATTTTTCTAATTTTAATATAAATTTAAATTTTGCTTTAAAAATTTAATTTAAAATTTTTGTTTTAATTAATTATTTTTTAATTACTTTTACATTGCTACATTTCTTCTAAAATGAAGAGAAACAGTGTGAAATAAGTAAAAAGTAAAGAAATAAGCATCTTAAGAAAAAAATTATTTTCTCACACCTCCCCACTCAAAAAAAAAAAAAAAAAAAAACTTCGATCCAGTTTGTTGAACTAGAGGCCTATGGATTTTTCCAATTCGAATTAAAAAAAATTTCTTTAACTAACCTTTTAAATTTTATTTTTAAATGTAACCTTTTCATTTCATTTTAATTTTAAATTTTAGTTTTCGGTTAAATTCAAATTTATATTTAAGTTAAATATTTTTACAGAAATTCTTTAAATGTTGAAGAGAAACAAAGTGATAAGTAAAGTAATAAGCCTATTAAATAAAAAATAGATTGCCATCTGTGACGCTCCACACCCCCCCCTCGTCCCCCCAACAAACAAACAAAAAGTAAATGAAAAAGACATAAACAATTAAATTTAAAAAATCAAAAAACCCGACTGCGCAGAAAGCGAACTAATTAATTATTTCTCATCAGTGTGGAACTATTTTTTTTCAATTCCTACTATTAGCTCACACGCTCGCTATATATATCTTGTTCAAATTTTCAGTCGTTAATAAAATACTTATTATTAATCCAATCAAGCTCAAATAATTTTTTTTTAACTTGTAGCGGATGACACTTGATGTTAATCCAGTTTTTTTTCAAATATTAATTCATTAATTAAACTAAATTTATTAATTTTCAATAATCGAGAGAGCCCTCTTCTTGTGCAAGGTAATTTAAGACCGAGAGAGCCCTCTTCTTGATCAAGGCATTTTAAGCGCCACTCAAGAGGAAAGAAGAATAGGAGAAAAAAATTTTCTTATTGACCTAAGTAGGAATTGACTTAATTTTTTTTTAATTATATTACTTGTTTATATTAATTACCCCCTTTTTTATTTACTTGTATTGATGACTTTTTAGTTGTGTTTAAGTGTTAGTTCCTATCTATAAACACTGTTTTTATGAGGTCTATACATGTCTGTGATGGTTAGAGTTGCAGTAAAGCTAGAGACCCTATCTACACAACTTCCAGGTTGTATGATATTTTAAAGGAGCTTCTGACTGTAAAATAGTCAATGAAACATCGTCTTCATTTTGAAAGACCTATCCAATGATATGCCACTCAATAGGGTGCATAATTTTTTTTTCGTCTCTACCGCCATTTTGTATTTTACGGATTTTGAATTTATGAAAACAAAACATATCCTATAACCATCGGGCCGTTAAGACGAATTGATAGCGACCTCATTCATTAAAATCCATCTAGCCGTTGGGATGTTTCGAGGGTATAAAGAAATCCACATACCCAATCACATAAACCTTCTTTTCAGTCGGGTAAAGAAAAATCTTTTTGATAAGCTGGCGTTGAACCAGCGACTGGTGGATTTTTTTAATTTTAATTTAAATTTAAAAAAATTTAAATTTTAGTTTATAAATTTAATTTAAAATTTGTGTTTTAATTATCTTTTATTATTATTACATTTCTTCTAAACTGAAGAGAAACAGTGTGAAATAAGTAAAAAGTAAAGAAATAAGCATCTTAAGAAAAAAATTATTTTTACCTACGATCACCGTCTCTCAAAGAAAAAGAATATTTCCGTCGAGCCGGAGTCGAACCAGCGACCTATGGATTTCTGCATTAACCAGCTACAGTCCACCGCTCTGCCAACTGAGCTATCGACGGACAGCGTGTTTTACGCTATTTAAGCACACATTCAATGCCAGTTAAACAAGAATCTAATGAATATCGTTATGCTTCATGTTCCTGTATTTTAGTGGACGAAATTGCAGTAAAAGCTCTTTAAAGAGTTTTTAGTAGGAAATTATTGCTGAATAACTTATACAAAATCCGGCAACTCTTGTGGACAGAAACACTGCTTGCGTGTATGTTATACAGTGTCACTGTTTAAACTATAATTTTGAAACATTAAAAAGTATAAAATGCTAAGTTCTATGTAAAATTTACACAGTTTATATCCAATGTAATTTAAAATTAATTAACTAATTTTAAACGAAGTAATATATTAAAAATTATTCTTTAAAAAATAGAAAATATTCCCTGAACAGTTTGATAAGTAAACGAATTAGCATATTAAGATAGAAAATAGTTGGTTGGTTGGTTGTATTTATGTCGGCCAATTATCTGCACGTGGGATATAGGCCCTAAGGGGGGGGGGTGCCTTCCGGGGAGGTCTTTCTAAGGGAACCTAACCCGTATTAACGCTTGGAGAACCAAGGTTCGAAGAAAACCACGAAATCTCCGAACGATTAGGCCGACGGGCGCGATTGGGATCGAACCCAGCACCTCCCGTTTACGAGCTTCGAAGAGCAGAACCTCTCGGCCACTGGTGGGGCAGATAAAAATAGATTTTCATCTTCATCCGTAACCTGTATCACTTTCCCCCCAAAAAACGAAAAAAAAAAAAAAAAAAAAAACTTCCGTCTAATCGAATTTTTCAAACTTTAATTTTAATTTTTGATTTTTTAATTTAACGTTTTTAATTTAACTTTTTTAATTTAATTTTTTAATTTATTTTTTTACATTTAATTGTTAAATTTAACCTTTAATTAAATTTTCAATTTTTCAATTTGAATTTAATTTAAAAAATATTGTTTAAAATGGCGAAACAGCACCGAAAACTGGCGATATGAAGCAATTAAAATAATAAAACTTTGTAAAAAATCACCATTAAAATAAAAACAAAACACAGGAAGCGTTTCGAGCTAAAAACATAACAGCTCGTCATCAGCTTATGCTGTAGCTGATATGTTTTTAGCTCGAAACGCGTCCTGTATTTTGTTTTTATTTTAATGGTGATTTTTTACAAAGTTTTATTATTTTAATTTATTCTTTAAAATGTTGAAGAGTAACAGTTTAATAAGTAAAGGGTTGGGTTGATTTTTGACGGCCAATTATCTACACGAAGGATATAGGACCGGGGGGAGTGCCCTCCGTGTGGGTCTTTCTAAGGGAACCTAATCCGTATTAACGCATGGAAGATCCACGGCTCGAAGAAAACCACGAAAACTCCGAACGATTAGGCCCACGGGCGCGATTGGGATCGAACCCAGCACCTCCCGTCTACCAGCTTCGAGAACAGAACCTCTCGGCCACTGGTGGGGCCTTAATAAGTAAAGGAATAAGCATATTAAGTAAAAAAGTAGATTTGCATCTGTGACACTTCTCCAACACCACCAAAAGGGAAAAAAAAAGGTTTCATCAATCCTGAGTCGAATATGCAACCTGTGGAATTTTCTAATTTTAATTTTTGATTTTGTGATATAATTTTTAGTTTTTACGTTTTAATTTCAGTTCAAAATTATATATTTTTTAAATATTATTTTAAATGTAAGGGAAACAGTGTGGTGTGATAAGTAAAGGAATAAGTATATTAAGAGAAAAAATAGTTTCTCATCTGTAACACCCCCAGCCCCACACCTCCCCACTCAAAAAAAAAAAAAAAAAAAAAAAAAAAACTTCGATCCAGTTTGTCGAACTAGTGGCCTATGGATTTTTCCGATTTGAATTGAAAAAAATTTCTTTAACTAACCTTTTAAATTTTATTTTTAAATGTAACCTTTTCATTTCATTTTAATTTTAAATTTTAGTTTTCGGTTAAATTCAAATTTATATTTAAGTTAAATATTTTTACAAAAATTCTTTAAATGTTGAAGAGAAACAAAGTGACAAGTAAAGTAATAAGCCTATTAAATAAAAAATAGATTGCCATCTGTGACGCTCCCCCCCCCCCCCTCGTCCCTCCAACAAACAAACAAAAAGTAAATGAAAAAGACATAAACAATTAAATTTAAAAAATCAAAAAACACGACTGCGCAAAAAGCGAACTAATTAATTATTTCTCATCAGTGTGGAACTATTTTTTTTCAATTCCTACTATTAGCTCACACTCTCGCTATATATATCTTGTTCAAATTTTCAGTCGTTAATAAAATACTTATTATTAATCCAATCAAGCTCAAATAAATTTTTTTAAACTTGTAGTGGATGACACTTTATGTTAATTCAGTTTTTTCAAATATTAATTCATTCATTAAACTAAATTAATTAATTTTCAATAATCGAGAGAGCCCTCTTCTTGTGCAAGGTAATTTAAGACCGAGAGAGCCCTCTTCTTGTGCAAGGTAATTTAATACCGGGAGAGCCCTCTTCTTGATCAAGGCATTGTAAGCGCCACTCAAGAGGAAAGAAGAATGGGAGAAAAAAAATTCTCTTATTGACCTATGTAGGAATTGACTTAATTTTTTTTTAAATTATATTACTTATTTATATTAATTACCCCCTTTTTTTTATTTACTTGTATCGATGAGTTTTAAGTTGTGTTTAAGTGTTAGTTCCTATCTATAAACACTGTTTTTATGAGATCTATATATGTATGTGATGGTTAGAGTTGCAGTAAAGCTAGAGACCCTATCTACACAAATTCCAGGTTATATAATATTTTAACGGAGCTTCTGACTGTAAAGTAGTCAATGAAACATCGTCTTCATTTTGAAAGACCTATCCAATGATATGCCACTCAATAGGTGCATATTTTTTTTTTCGTCTCTACCGCCATTTTGTATTTTACGGATTTTGAATTTATAAAAACAAAACATATCCTATAACCATCGGGCCGTTAAGACGAATTGATAGGGACCTCATTCATTAAAATCCATTCAGCCGTTGTGATGTTTCGAGGATATAAAGAAATCCACATACCCAATCACATAACCTTTCTTTTCAGTCGGGGCCCCAACAGTGGCCGAGAGGTTCTGCTCTCGAAGCTGGTAGACGGGAGGTGCTGGGTTCGATCTCAATCGCGCCCGTCGGCCTAATCGTTCGGAGTTTTCGTGGTTTTCTTTGAACCTTGGTTCTCCAAGAGTTAATAGGGGTTAGGTTCCCTTAGAAAGGCCCCCACGAAGGGCACCCCCCCCCTCAGGGCCTATATCCCTCGTGTTGATAATTGGCCGACATAAATACAACCAACCAACCAACTTTTCACTCGGGTAAAAAAAAAATCTTTTTGATAAACTGGCGTTGAACCGGCGACTGGTGGATTTTTCTAATTTTAATTGAAATTAAAAAAAATAATAATTTTTCTTTATAAATTTAATTTAAAATTTGTGTTTTAATTATCTTTTTATATTATTACATTTCTTCTAAATTGAAGAGAAACAGTGTGAAATAAGTAAAAAGTAAAGAAATAAGCATCTTAAGAAAAAAGTTATTTTCACCTACGATCCCCGTCTCTAAAAGAAAAAAAATATTTCCGTCGAGCCGGAGTCGAACCAGCGACCTATGGATATCTGCATTAACCAGCTACAGTCCACCGCTCTGCCAACTGAGCTATCGACGGACAGCGAGATTTTCGCCATTCAAGCGCACATTCAATACCAGTTAAACAAGAATCTAATTAATATCGTTATGCTTCATGTTCCTGTATTTTAGCGGACGAAATTGCAGTAAAAGCTCTTTAAAGAGTTTTTAGTAGGAAATTATTGCTGAATAACTTATACAAAATCCGGCAATTTTGGACAGAAACACTGCTTGCGTGTATGTTATACAGTGTCACTGTTTAAACTATAATTTTGAAACATTAAAAAGTATAAAATGCTAAGTTCTATGTAAAATTTACACAGTTTATATCCAATGTAATTTAAAATTAATTAACTAATTTTAAACGAAGTAATATATTAAAAATTATTCTTTAAAAAATAGAAAATATTCCCTGAACAGTTTGATAAGTAAACGAATTAGCATATTAAGATAGAAAATAGTTGGTTGGTTGGTTGTATTTATGTCGGCCAATTATCTGCACGTGGGATATAGGCCCTAAGGGGGGGGGTGCCTTCCGGGGAGGTCTTTCTAAGGGAACCTAACCCGTATTAACGCTTGGAGAACCAAGGTTCGAAGAAAACCACGAAATCTCCGAACGATTAGGCCGACGGGCGCGATTGGGATCGAACCCAGCACCTCCCGTTTACGAGCTTCGAAGAGCAGAACCTCTCGGCCATTGGTGGGGCAGATAAAAATAGATTTTCATCTTCATCCGTAACCTGTATCACTTTCCCCCCAAAAAACGAAAAAAAAAAAAAAAAAAACTTCCGTCTAATCGAATTTTTCAAACTTTAATTTTAATTTTTGATTTTTTAATTTAACGTTTTTAATTTAACTTTTTTAATTTAATTTTTTAATTTATTTTTTTACATTTAATTGTTAAATTTAACCTTTAATTAAATTTTCAATTTTTCAATTTGAATTTAATTTAAAAAATATTCTTTAAAATGGCGAAACAGCACCGAAAACTGGCGATATGAAGCAATTAAAATAATAAAACTTTGTAAAAAATCACCATTAAAATAAAAACAAAACACAGGAAGCGTTTCGAGCTAAATACATAACAGCTCGTTATCAGCTTATGCTGTAGCTGATGACGAGCTGTTATGTTTTAGCTCGAAACGCGTCCTGTATTTTGTTTTTATTTTAATGGTGATTTTTTACAAAGTTTTATTATTTTAATTTATTCTTTAAAATGTTGAAGAGAAACAGTTTAATAAGTAAAGGAATAAGCATGTTAAGTAAAAAAGTAGATTTGCATCTGTGATACTTCTCCAACACAACCAAAAGGGAAAAAAAAAAAAAAGGTTTCATCAATCCTGAGTCGAATATGCAACCTGTGGAATTTTCTAATTTTAATTTTTGATTTTGTGATGTAATTTTTAGTTTTTACGTTTTAATTTCAGTTCAAAATTATATATTTTTTAAATATTATTGTAAATATTTTAAATGTAAGAGGGTTGGGTTGATTTTTGACGGCCAATTATCTACTCGAGGGATATAGGCCCGGGGGGAGTGCCCTCCGTGGGGGCCTTTCTAATGGAACCTAATCCGTATTAACGCATGGAAGATCCACGGCTCGAAGAAAACCACGAAAACTCCGAACGATTAGGCCGGCGGGCGCGATTGGGATCGAACCCAGCAACTCCCGTCTATCAGCTTCGAGAGCAGAACCTCTCGGCCACTGGTGGGGCGAAACAATGTGGTGTGATAAGTAAAGGAATAAGTATATTAAGAAAAAAAATAGTTTCTCATCTGTAACACCCCCATCCCCACACCTCCCCACTCAAAAAAACAACAAAAAAAAAAACAAACTTCGATCCAGTTTGTCGAACTAGTGGCCTATGGATTTTTCCGATTTGAATTGAAAAAAATTTCTTTAACTAACCTTTTAAATTTTATTTTTAAATGTAACCTTTTCATTTCATTTTAATTTTAAATTTTAGTTTTCGGTTAAATTCAAATTTATATTTAAGTTAAATATTTTTACAAAAATTCTTTAAATGTTGAAGAGAAACAAAGTGATAAGTAAAGTAATAAGCCTATTAAATAAAAAATAGATTGCCATCTGTGACGCTCCCCCCCCCCCTCGTCCCTCCAACAAACAAACAAAAAGTAAATGAAAAAGACATAAACAATTAAATTTAAAAAATCAAAAAACCCGACTGCGCAAAAAACGAACTAATTAATTATTTCTCATCAGTGTGGAACTATTTTTTTTCAATTCCTACTATTAGCTCACACTCTCGCTATATATATCTTGTTCAAATTTTCAGTCGTTAATAAAATACTTATTATTAATCCAATCAAGCTCAAATAATTTTTTTAAACTTGTAGTGGATGACACTTTATGTTAATCCAGTTTTTTTTCAAATATTAATTCATTAATTAAACTAAATTTATTAATTTTCAATAATCGAGAGACCCCTGTTCTTGTGCAAGGTAATTTAAGACCGAGAGAGCCCTCTTCTTGATCAAGGCATTTTAAGCGCCACTCAAGAGGAAAGAAGAATGGGAGAAAAAAAAATCTTTTATTGACCTATGTAGGAATTGACTTAATTTTTTTTTTATTATATTACTTATTTATATTAATTACCCCCTTTTTTTTATTTACTTGTATTGATGACTTTTAAGTTGTGTTTAAGTGTTAGTTCCTATCTATAAACACTGTTTTTATGAGGTCTATACATGTCTGTGATGGTTAGAGTTGCAGTAAAGCTAGAGACCCTATCTACACAACTTCCAGGTTGTATAATATTTTAAAGGAGCTTCTGACTGTAAAATAGTCAATGAAACATCGTCTTCATTTTGAAAGACCTATCCAATGATATGCCACTCAATAGGGTGCATAATTTTTTTTTCGTCTCTACCGCCATTTTGTATTTTACGGATTTTGAATTTATAAAAACAAAACATATCCTATAACCATCGGGCCGTTAAGACGAATTGATAGAGACCTCATTCATTAAAATACATCCAGCCGTTGTGATGTTTCGAGGGTATAAAGAAATCCACTTACCCAATCACATAACCCTTCTTTTCAGTCGGGTAAAAAAAAAAAATCTTTTTGATAAGCTAGCGTTGAACCGGCGACTGGTGGATTTTTCTAATTTTAATTGAAATTTTAAAAAAATTTAATTTTACTTTATAAATTTAATTTAAAATTTGTGTTTTAATTATCTTTTTATATTATTACATTTCTTCTAAATTGAAGATAAACAGTGTGAAATAAGTAAAAAGTAAAGAAATAAGCATCTTAAGAAAAAAGTTATTTTCACCTACGATCCCCGGCCCCACCAGTGGCTGAGAGGTTCTGCTCTCGAAACTGGTAGACGGGAAGTGCTGGGTTCAATCCCAATCGCGCCCGTCGGCCTAATCGTTTGGAGTTTTCCTGGTTTTCTTCGAACCATGGATTTCCATGCGTTAATACGGGTTAGCCTTAAATTTTTTAAATTTAATTGTTTATGTCTTTTTCATTTACTTTTTGTTTGTTTGTTGGGGGGACGAGGGGGGGGTGTGGAGCGTCACAGATGGCAATCTATTTTTTATTTAATAGGCTTATTACTTTACTTATCACTTTGTTTCTCTTCAACATTTAAAGAATTTCTGTAAAAATATTTAACTTAAATATAAATTTGAATTTAACCGAAAACTAAAATTTAAAATTAAAATGAAATGAAAAGGTTACATTTAAAAATAAAATTTAATAGGTTAGTTAAAGAAATTTTTTTCAATTCAAATCGGAAAAATCCATAGGCCACAAGTTCGACGAACTGGATCGAAGTTTTTTTTTTTTTTTTTGAGTGGGGAGGTGTGGGGCTGGGGGTGTTACAGATGAGAAACTAATTTTTCTCTTAATATACTTATTCCTTTACTTATCACACCACACTGTTTCTCTTACATTTAAAATAATATTTAAAAAATATATAATTTTGAACTGAAATTAAAACGTAAAAACTAAAAATTATATCACAAATTCAAAATTAAAATTAGAAAATTCCACAGGTTGCATATTCCACTCAGGATTGGTGAAACCTTTTTTTTTTTTTTTCCCATTTTGGTGGTTGTGGCTGAGAGGTTCTGCTCTCAAAGCTGGTAGACGGGAGGTGCTGGGTTCGAACCCAATCGCGCCCGTCGGCCTAATCGTTCGGAGTTTTCGTGGTTTTTCATCGAGCCGTGGATTTCCATGCGTTAATACGGATTAGGTTCCCTTAGAAAGACCTCCACGGAAGGCACTCTCCCTAGGGCCTATATCCCTCGTGTAGATAATTGGCCGTCAACAATCAACCCAACCCATTTTGGTGGTGTTGGAGAAGTGTCACAGATGCGAATCTACTTTTTTACTTAATATGCTTATTCCTTTACTTATTAAACTGTTTCTCTTCAACATTTTAAAGAATAAATTAAAATAATAAAACTTTGTAAAAAATCACCATTAAAATAAAAACAAAATACAGGACGCGTTTCGAGCTAAAAACATATCAGCTACAGCATAAGCTGATGACGAGCTGTTATGTTTTTAGCTCGAAACGCTTCCTGTGTTTTGTTTTTATTTTAATGGTGATTTTTTACAAAGTTTTATTATTTTAATTGCTTCATATCGCCAGTTTTCGGTGCTAGTTCGCCATTTTAAAGAATATTTTTTAAATTAAATTCAAATTGAAAAATTGAAAATTTAATTAAAGGTTAAATTTAACAATTAAATGTAAAAAAATAAATTAAAAAATTAAATTAAAAAAGTTAAATTAAAAACGTTAAATTAAAAAATCAAAAATTAAAATTAAAGTTTGAAAAATTCGATTAGACGGAAGTTTTTTTTTTTTTTTTCGTTTTTTTGGGGGGAAAGTGATACAGGTTACGGATGAAGATGAAAATCTATTTTCTATCTTAATATGCTAATTCGTTTACTTATCAAACTGTTCAGGAAATATTTTCTATTTTTTAAAGAATAATTTTTAATATATTACTTCGTTTAAATTAGTTTATTAATTTTAAATTACATTGGATATAAACTGTGTAAATTTTACATAGAACTTAGCATTTTATACTTTTTAATGTTTCAAGATTATAGTTTAAACAGTGACACTGTATAACATACACGAGAGCAGTGTTTCTGTCCAAAATTGCCAGATTTTGTATAAGTTATTCAGCAATAATTTCCTAGTAAAAACTCTTTAAAGAGCTTTTACTGCAATTTCGTCCGCTAAAATACAGGAACATGAAGCATAACGATATTCATTAGATTCTTGTTTAACTGGTATTGAATGTGTGCTTAAATGGCGAAACTATCGCTGTCCGTCGATAGCTCAGTTGGCAGAGCGGTGGACTGTAGCTGGTTAATGCAGAAATCCATAGGTCGCTGGTTCGACTCCGGCTCGACGGAAATATTTTTTTTTTTAGAGACGGGGATCGTAGGTTGGTTGGTTGGTTGATTTTGTGACGGCCGATTATCTACACTAGGAATATAGGCCCGAGGGGGAGTGCCCTTCGTGGGGGTCTTTCTAAGGGAACCTAATCCGTATTAACGCATGGAAATCCACGGCTCGATGAAAAACCACGAAAACTCCGAACGATTAGGCCGACGGGCGCGATTGGGTTCGAACCCAGCACCTCCCGTCTACCAGCTTTGAGAGCAGAACCTCTCAGCCACAACCACCAAAATGGGAAAAAAAAAAAAAAGGTTTCACCAATCCTGAGTGGAATATGCAACCTGTGGAATTTTCTAATTTTAATTTTGAATTTGTGATATAATTTTTAGTTTTTACGTTTTAATTTCAGTTCAAAATTATATATTTTTTAAATATTATTTTAAATGTAAGAGAAACAGTGTGGTGTGATAAGTAAAGGAATAAGTATATTAAGAGAAAAATTAGTTTCTCATCTGTAACACCCCCAGCCCCACACCTCCCCACTCAAAAAAAAAAAAAAAAACTTCGATCCAGTTCGTCGAACTTGTGGCCTATGGATTTTTCCGATTTGAATTGAAAAAAATTTCTTTAACTAACCTATTAAATTTTATTTTTAAATGTAACCTTTTCATTTCATTTTAATTTTAAATTTTAGTTTTCGGTTAAATTCAAATTTATATTTAAGTTAAATATTTTTACAGAAATTCTTTAAATGTTGAAGAGAAACAAAGTGATAAGTAAAGTAATAAGCCTATTAAATAAAAAATAGATTGCCATCTGTGACGCTCCACACCCCCCCCTCGTCCCCCCAACAAACAAACAAAAAGTAAATGAAAAAGACATAAACAATTAAATTTAAAAAATCAAAAAACCCGACTGCGCAGAAAGCGAACTAATTAATTATTTCTCATCAGTGTGGAACTATTTTTTTTCAATTCCTACTATTAGCTCACACTCTCGCTATATATATCTTGTTCAAATTTTCAGTCGTTAATAAAATACTTATTATTAATCCAATCAAGCTCAAATAAATTTTTTTAAACTTGTAGTGGATGACACTTTATGTTAATCCAGTTTTTTTTTCAAATATTAATTCATTCATTAAACTAAATTTATTAATTTTCAATAATCGAGAGAGCCCTGTTCTTGTGCAAGGTAATTCGTAAGACCGAGAGAGCCCTCTTCTTGATCAAGGCATTTTAAGCGCCACTCAAGAGGAAAGAAGAATGGGAGAGAAAAATTCTGTTATTGACCTAAGTAGGAATTGACTTAATTATTTTTATTTATATGTTTATATTAATTACATATTTTTTAATATTCTTTCCTATATTTAAATATTCTTTTAAATGTAAGATAAACAGTGTGGTGTGATAAGTAAAGAAATAAGTATATTAAGAGAAAAAATAGTTTCTCATCTATAACAACACCCCCCCACCCCCCACCCCCCACCCACCCACTCAAAAAACAAAACGAAACTTCCATTCAGTTTGTCGAACTAGAGGCCTATGGATTTTTCCGATTTGAATTTTAAAAAATTTCTTTATCTAACCTTTTTAATTTAATTTTTAAATATAACCTTTTCATTTCATTTTAAGTTTTAGTTTTCGGTTAAATTCAAATTTAAATTTAAGTTAAATATTTTTACAAAATTCTTTAAATATTGAAGAGAAACAATGTGATAAGTAAAGTAACAAACCTATTAAATAAAAAAGAGATTGTTATCTGTGACCCCCCCCATCAAACAAACAAAAGTAAATCAAAAAGAAATAAACAATTAAATTTAGAAAATAAAAAAACCCGACTGTGAACCAATTAATTATTTCTCATTAGTGTGAAACTATTTTTTTCAATTCCTACTATCAGCTCACACTCTCGCTATATATAACTTATTTAAATTTTCAATCGTTAATAAAATACTTATTATTCATCCAATCAAGCTCAAATAAATTTTTTTTAACTTGTAATGGATGACACTTGATGCTAATCCAGTTTTTTTCAAATATTAATTCATTAATTAAACTAAATTAATTAATTTTCAATAATCGAGAGAGTTCTCTGCTTGATCTAGGTAATTTAAGACCGAGAGAGCCCTCTTCTTGATCAGGGCATTTTAAGCGCCACTCAAGAGGAGAGAAGAATAGGTTGGTTGGTTGGTTGATTTTGTGACGGCCGATTATCTACACTAGGGATATAGGCCCGAGGGGGGGTGCCCTTCGTGGGGGTCTTTCTAAGGGAACCTAACCCGTATTAACGCATGGAAATCCATGGTTCGAAGAAAACCACGAAAACTCCGAACGATTAGGCCGACGGGCGCGATTGGGATCGAACCCAGCACTTCCCGTCTACCAGTTTCGAGAGCAGAACCTCTCAGCCACTGGTGGGGCAAGAGAAGAATAGGAGAAAAAAATTATCTTATTGACCTAAGTAGTAATTGACTTAATTTTTTTTTATTATATTACTTGTTTATATTAATTACCTATTTTTTTATTTACTTGTATTGATGACTTTTAAGTTGTGTTTAATTGTTAGTTCCTATCTATAAGCACTGTTTTGATAAGGTCTATAGATGTCTATGATGGTTAAAGTTGCAGCAAAGCTAGAGACTCTACCTACACAAAACACAACTTCCAGGTTGTATAATATTTTAACGGAGCTTCTGACTGTAAAATAGTCAATGAAACATCGTCTTCATTTTGAAAGACCTATCCAATGATATGCCACTCAATAGAGTGCGTAATTTTTTTTCGTCTCTATCGTCATTTTGTATTTTACGGCCGCGATTCTGAATTTATAAAAACAAAACCTAGCCTATAACCATCGGGCCGTTAAGACGAATTGATAGAGGCCTCATTCATTAAAATCCATCCAGCCGTTGGGATGTTTCGAGGGTATAAAAAATCCACATACCCAGATACACGTGAAACGCATAACACTTCTTTTCAGTCGGGTAAAAAAAAACTTTTTGATAAGCCGTCGTTGAACCAGCGACTGATGGATTTTTCTAATTTTAATTTAAATTAAAAAAATTTAAATTTTACTTTTTAAATTTAATTTAAAATTTGTGTTTTAATTAATTATCTTTTTATATTATTACATTTCTTCTAAATTGAAGAGAAACAGTGTGAAATCAGTAAAAAGTAAAGAAATAAGTATCTTAAGATAAAAAATGTATCTATGACCCCTGTCTCCTAAAAAAAAAAAAAAAACTTTCCGTCGAGCCGGAGTCGAACCAGCGACCTATGGATTTCTGCATTAACCAGCTACAGTCCACCGATCTGCCAACTGAGCTATCGACGGACAACGAGTTTTGTTCCATTTAGAAACACATGGAAGAACTAAACGTGATATAGATCAAGGTTACTATATCCAAAGGTTGCGCCATTTCACCCCGTAGCCAATAGGGAGCGACTCGCTGCTTGACGTCACTGCGCGTGCTAAGATGACTTTCCCAATTGACTTTGCATTAGAAATGCCCTATTTTTAATTAAAAAATATCAGTAGAAATTTTTGTGTGAAAAGAAGCTTAAGGATTAAAATATATTCTTTATACATAGGACAAACATCACATCTAAAATTTAAAATATTATCTCTTTTTAGCTCTTCGAAATTTAATTGTTAAATTTGCTGTCTTTTTCATTAAGTTTCGTTTACGATTTAATATGAAAAAGTTCATTTACATAAAAAAAAGTACAAAATAATAATTTTTATAAATAAAATCTTAAAGACCTACAAAAGCAGGAAAATTAATGGTTACACGACTGCAGATAATATTTTGTTAATAATTTTTAATATACTATATTTATAATATTGGATTGGTATTTGAAATCTAAGATTATTCTAATATTATTATAATTTCGATATGTCTTTGATAAGAACCCATAAAAAAGGTTTAAAAAATACGTTTCAACTTCATGGCAAGATTACATAAGATTGAGTTTTGAATAATTAGATTTAAAAGACAAATAAAATAGCAACTTTAATAAATAAACATATGAATATTTAATAATTTTAAACGGAAATATTTATACGGTATAATTATATGGTTTGATGGAAATAATTTTTGAAATTCAGATTAGTATAATTCATAAATACATTACCAAAAGTTTATTTAAAATAACAATTTAATGCTATATAATAATAATAATAAAGATAAATCTACATACATAATTAAAAGAAATTAAGGTAAATTATTGCGTGAAAGTGAATTTAACGTTTAAACAAATTTTTGCATCCAAATAAAGTGCCATATTTAAAATTTAAAATTACATCAATTCAGCTTTTTAAAACTTAATTTTAAATGTACTATTGTTTTCTTCAGATGTAGCTAATGTGATTAAATATTAAATTGATTTTTTTTTTATATAATAAAAATGATGACAGCAGTATTTATAAAGAAGATTTAAAATACAAATAATAAAAATTTTAATTTTTAAATCGCCAAATATTTAAAACTGAAACATTTATGCGATATAGAAAAGTTAAAATTTAAAATTCAGAGCACTATACGTTTATAAATACCTTCCAAAAGAATTATATAAAATTATATTTTTATGCTGTATGGAGTTAAAATTATATAAAAATATTTTAATAAATAATATATTTTAGGTTTCTACCCTCAGAATATGCTTTCATTTCCAGCATTCGATTTCATCACAGGGTGCATTTTGAAGATGCATTTTAACATGTGTTCCGTTATTTGCTATTTCTCGTACTGTTTTATCATGCAATCAAAGCTGACTTACTCCACATTTTTTATTTTCTAGCAGCGTATCTCTCTCTCTCTCTCTCTTTTTTTTTCTTTTTTTTTTTCTGATGAATATATTTGATTAAAATGCCTCAATCGAATAAAAGTCCTGGTTTTCACAAATGTTTTTATTAAGAATATAGTAACCTTGTTTTAGAGAAGCAATTATAGCTTTGTGTGAGGGCAAACTGCCCTGGGTGTCAAAGAAAATAACAATAAATGTTTACTTCACGCCCCCGTCCCATTTAAAGATCGACTGAAGATAAGAAACAATAAAAACTCCCTATTTTAGACAAGAAAAAATACACGGCTATTTCATTTGAAGAAAAGAAAATCCTCTCTAAATCGTTTTATTCCTAGAAAAAAATACTTTCGTTGAAGAAAAATATTTTATTTTGAAGAAATATGCTCTCCTCTGACCAAAGATACAATTTTTTTTAGCATAAATTCTATTTTAAATAAGAAAATAGGTTATTTTCTGTTGCAATAATCCTCCTTAGCACGTACAGTGACGTCATGCGTACCGAAACCTTGATACCAGAAGTAAAGGGAAATGGCACCCCCCGATATAGATCATCTGATAAAACTCCGAAGACGGGATATTCGAGATGACAGTAGAAACTTTACAATCATGAAAGGGAAATGCTTTTTGTTATTTTATTTCACCGCAAGAGATGAAAAGTGTTTGGCTTTATATACCAGTAGAACCAATGACAAGGAAGTGTAGTCATTCAGTTTTTTATTTTATATTTTTTACTTTATCATTTCGTTTATTACTTTCTACTACTTTAGCTTCTCAAATTGTATAATAATTAGATTTAAAAAAAATAAATAAATTGAAACTATCCTTCGTTTTCTTATTAGAGTAAAAAATCTGCAGTGCTTCATTTACCTGTATCCATTTTTATGAAACTATTCTAAACTCTTTGTAATCCCTTTTAAACACTTCCAGACATAGTGAAAGTGCGTTTTACTACCAACCT
The DNA here is from genome assembly GCA_963932465.1 of Maratus speciosus. Classification (NCBI taxonomy): domain Eukaryota; kingdom Metazoa; phylum Arthropoda; class Arachnida; order Araneae; family Salticidae; genus Maratus; species Maratus speciosus. The sequence continues at coordinate 235,986,268 of OZ010788.1, forward strand.
GTCACTTTATTCGCGCTCAAATTTTTGTAAAAATGTTGCAATTGCCATGAAATTTTATTAAAATTTATGGTTTCTATCCCTTTTATGGTTCTTTGAAAAGCCGTATAAAACTATCTGAATATATTTCGATGTCTGAATAATTATTCTTTAAATCGCAGTTCACTTATTACCCGACTGCCCAGAAGGGTTATGTGTTTCACGCGTATCTGGGTATGTAGATTTCTTTAAACCCTCTAAACATCCCAACAGCTGGATAGATTTTAATGAATGAGGTTTCTATCGATTCGTCTTAATCGACCGATGGTTATAGGCTAGGTTTAGTTTTTATAAATTCAAAATGGCGGTAGAGACGAGAAAAAAAATTACGCACCCTATTGAGTGGCCTATCCTTGGATAGGTCTTTCAAAATGAAGACGATGTTTCATTGACTATTTTACAGTCAGAATCTCCGTTTAAATATTACACAACTTGGAAGTTGTGTAGGTAGGATCTCTAGCTTTACTGCAAGTCTAACATTCATAGACATCTATAGGCCTCATCAAAACTGTGTATATAGATAGGAACTAACAATTAAACACAACTTAAAAGTCATCAATACAAATAAATAAAAAAATAGGTAAGTAATATAAAAAAATAGTTTCACATTGATGAGAAATAATTAATTAGTTCGTTTTTTACGCAGTCGGGTTTTTTGATTTCTTAAATTTAATTAAAATTACGTTGTTTCCAACTATGAAGGTTGGTTGTGTTTATGACGGCCAGTTATCAGCACGAGGGATATAGGCCCAAAGGGGGGGGGGGCTGCCCTCCCCTGGGATCTTTCTAAAGGAACCTACCAACTATGAAGGAATTCAATAGGCACAAAAAGTGTTTTGCGAATGAACCGCAAACCACAAAATGATATATTATAATATTATTTTGGATCGCTAGTTACTATTTGTGTTCCTGCATCTTTATTAATTGTTTTTGGATTTTCTTAATGTCAACTTTAAGAAACTTTACTTAAAATTTCATAAAATAAAAGTATAGAACATCAACATTGTATTAGATGTAAATTTTCGACTGGGCGAAAAATGTCTAGATCAGGATTTGAACCAGGGATCTCTTGGTTGAAACCGCCAATGCCCTACCATCTGAGATATCCTGGACGAATCTGGTGGAACTTTTTCACCCAGCTTGATTATAGCATCTGGTCTGAAATCTGGTCCAGCTCAACAGACTAAATCACAGGTAATGGAACTCCAGAAATCGTTGGATGAAAAAGTTCCACCAGATTCGTCCGGGATAGCTCAGATGGTAGAGCATTGGTTGCTTCAGCCAAAGAGATCCCTGTTTCGAATCCTGGTCTGGACATTTTTCGCCCAGTTGGGAAATTTACATCTGATATGATTTATTCACCGATTAAAATAAAATAATTGTGTCAAAATTAATCTAGTGCATCAACATTGTGTTCTGTAATTTATATTTTTATAAGATTTCTTCGTAAATTCTCAACATATTTTCGTGCAAAAGAATATAATTATCACTTGAACAGCCAGGACTTTAATCCGCTGTGGTTAGACTTTGAATTATGGGTACTCATGAAAATAATGTATAACAAAAGGACTTTAATACGAAAATTAACTTTCCAATGCACTGAATAAAGTGTTTAAAAAAACCCCCAAACAAACAAGCAAACGTATAAGTAAAAACAGGTTTTACCTATCCTGTTTGGGAAGTTTTAATATTTAACATCACTCAATGACTTAATTTAAGTGATTTCCATCATAATTTAAATCTATCATACATATTTACTATACATTCATAAATATTCGTGGCATATACTAATTTTTAGATCTGTTCTCATTTTTAGGGTTATCCTAGAACAGTGATTCCCAACCTTTTATTCACCACGACCCACCAAATCATCTGTAAAATCACTACCCCCTCCCCCTCTCTCTATAACTCTTTAAATATTAATATTTATAAAGTGAACTCTATTCACCCAGTGGAAGCGTAGTATACAATGGAAGACTTAACAATTATTCATTCCACATTTTTGAACTTATCAAATGCTGATCTTTTGTCGCAAATAGGCTTTTAACATATTTCTATGAATGCAGTCAGTCTGCACATCTTTGTGGCAAAAAGAGTTTTCTTGAATTATTCTAACATACGTCGATGTTAAAGGAAAGTTTTATACGGTCTACATTTTATTTTCACAAAATATCTTGAAGAGAGACTTACATTTGGCCTTAAAATTGATAAAATTCACACATTTTATAATTCAGTTTCTCAACTTATTAAGAGTTAGTGGAAAAGCTTTCGACACTAAATTTTATTTCAATAGATAACACAATACACAAAAAGAATTTCAAGATTCTCATCTTTATCAATTTTACTTAACCATTATTCCGCATCACAACCTTTTCAAATATCGATGTCTTCCATGTATTATCTGATTTTAAAATTTAAAATGTGTATGGCACCATGTAAATTTATTTACTGTGTAAGATACCTGCACTAGAGTCATAGATATTTACTATCTACCCACATCTTTTTCTAATGCTATTTAAGATTTAAGAAATTAATAAAGTTGGTAATACCTCCTTTAGATATTTCATATATTTTTGGCGTTAAATATGTGTGACGTATAGTAGAGCGAATAGAAAAGAAAACTCACTCAAAAAACAATTAAAAGCGTTACAATGGTTTATAAAATGTAAGGTTTATAATTATATAATTATTTCAAAATAATTGCTTGTAATTGATTATTATAGTTACATACATTCAAACGCAGGAATTTCCTCAAATAATGGAATGGAAACGGTTCCGGCTACAAGTGCAGCAAGAATTTTTTACGACATGTAATTTTAACTATAATTAATTACATCCAATTAAATTGTAATTACATTGCAGATAATTGCAATTTCAAATTTGCCCAACTCTGTCTGGGACTAATCACAGAAATTTCATGCAAACATATATCTAGTTTAATATGACAGTCAGAAATCTTATTTCGATGTCAAAATTAGATATTCGTATAGAAAGTTTCAATGTTTGTTGCAATTTCAATATGAGATTAAAAAAAGAAAAAAAAAATCAAGCATTATTCTCAATCAAATGGCTATTATTTTTTTCTTCGTCTGTTTAGCGATTAAAAAAAAGTATGGGGAGGGGGGGGGGGTGTCCTTTTTATTTTTTTACTGATTACATTGCAGCATGTTCAATATTAAAATGACATTTGGGTTTTTTAAAAATGACCGCAGAAAAGTATTTCGATTCATTATAGATTTCCAACACTTATTTTTTTAATGATTCATTAGTTCTGCACATGAACTAAATTTTAGTATGTTATGTTTTGCGTAAATCTAAACAAGGTTTACAAAAATAACTTGAATGAACTACCATGTAAGCGAGGTTATTCATTGAAATGCTTTTCGAGGCTTTTCAGTGATAGTGTACATTTAACCTTTAAATGCCTGAGTTTTCAAAAATCATTTAAAAAATGTTTTTCGGCTTTCATTTTTTAAATAAATCATGGAAAAAATGTTTAAAAAAATCATATTTTGTTTTAAGTATGGTTTACGGCTAAAAAACTGCTTGTTACTAACCGGCAATACTGGTATTTATTTGAAAAAATTACTTTCCTTGATAAAATTCTATAATATGAAACACACAAGAATTTTAAGAATTATGATAAGACATAAATTTTACTTGCTCACTGAAGAACAAAATAGGGCATTTCGCAAGCTTCCAAACAAAACAAAAAGAACATGTATCAACAATTGAAAAAATAAATCTATCTTTATTCTTAAACAGCACAAGTGTTGCCATCTAAATGTTGAAAATCGATTTAATAATATTTTCAGAATGTATTTTATTGGCAACATTAGGCATTATAGCTTCAATATTAGTATTATAAGCCTAAATTGGGTATGTTGCCGAAAGGCAACACCCGGCATTTAAGGGTTAACTCCTTGCCCGTTACGCCCGAACTCAGTTCGGGCAACGCAAACGTGCCAATTTTGGACTGCCCAATCTGAGTTCGGGCAAGAGAGAAATCGGTGTTTCAATTCAAATTCATTCGGTGTTCAAATGTTTCCTTTGTTGTCGTAAAATTGATGAAAAGGGAAAGAGGATACAATGCGAGACTAGAGTTTATTGTAAAGACTGTGATGTAGGCTTGTGTGCCGTGCCATATTTTCGTATATACCATACTGTAAAGGATTTGTGAAATTCAAAGGAATCTGAGGGACATGGTATTCATGACAGTTGATATAAATAATAATATTGTTGTATTAGTTTATTATATTTATCTTGAAAATTATGTCATTTGATTTATTTTGCTATAATTTGAGCAAAAATTACTGTAATCCATTAACATTTTCCATATGTGTGAAAATATTGAATAGAGTAGTTATTTCGTTTAAAATTTTGTCAAAAAATATAATCGATTTCTAATCTATTTTGATGATAATAACGAACAAAAGTAAAGATATTTTTTTTCCATTTTTGGCACATTTTTCTCAAATATATTTCACAGGTGAGGGGATAACTGAACGAAATTTTATTAATGCTGGCAAAATTTCAAGAATGGCTTTTCCACATATATGCAACATTATTGTTTTAAAGGTAGTTTTACATGCATTTGTGAATAATTACATTTGTACGAACTGAATATTTCCAACTGAGCGAAAAAATGCCCAGGCCGGGAATCGAACCCAGATCCTTGGCTTACAAGGCCAATGCTTTTCCATTTAAGCTAACTGGGCCGACAACCAGCCAGCATATTTCGCTCAGAAAACCTTATTGGTAATAACATCTGGTCTGTCATGTAGACAGCTCAACAGAATAAACCGTGGGTAAAGGAACTCCATATAAACGATGGATACGTATATGAACTATTATTTTAACACAATCAAGCTGATTTGTAAAGTTATCATACGAACTGAATATTTCCAACTGAGCGAAAAAATGCCCAGGCCGGGAATCGAACCCAGATCCTTGGCTTACAAGGCCAATGCTTTTCCATTTAAGCTAACTGGGCCGACAACCAGCCAGCATATTTCGCTCAGAAAACCTTATTGGTAATAACATCTGGTCTGTCATGTAGACTGCTCAACAGAATAAACCGCAGGTAAAGGAACTCCATATATACGATGGATACGTATATGAACTATTATTTTAACACAATCAAGCTGATTGGTAAAGTTATCATACGAACTGAATATTTCCAACTGAGCGAAAAAATGCCCAGGCCGGAAATCGAACCCAGATCCTTGGCTTACAAGGCCAATGCTTTTCCATTTAAGCTAACTGGGCCGACAACCAGCCAGCATATTTCGCTCAGAAAACCTTATTGGTAATAACATCTGGTCTGTCATGTAGACAGCTCAACAGAATAAACTGAACAGAATAATGATGAAGCTTATCAGTACCTATCCTTACTGACAGCTCCTGGTGCGGGGACACGACCCCTGCTGATGACAACCGAATTGAATCACTTCCTATGATTCATACAAGCGAATTTATATAGAATGTTCTAGATTATTTGTGATGATGTCTGTAAATTTTCTTTCAAAAGAAAGACTATAAATGGAATTGGTTGACCTTTAATAAATTAGCGAAGTGTCAATCTATTATCTGCGATAGTAGAGATTTTAGCAATAATCGGCCTTCTTAATTTCAAACAATTATAGAACTCAAACTGCTGTTAGGTAATTGCTTGTTTATTTAGTGACTAAACTTTGAGTATCCCTTTTCTGTATTAGGCTTATTGTGTTACTTTGATTTCATGAATTTTATAATACGATGTTGTGATCGGATTGATCATTGTGGTTTCCAAATATTTTCCAAATAAAATCCTTTTTTTTCCCCTGTGGGAATTATGGAATAACTTTAATTTACAAATCTACTGTAACAAAAGATGAAGATGTCTGAGCAATAATCTTGTATTATTAAAAAATATTTAATAATCTTTGTGTGGTGCGTGAATATTCTTTCTTATTAAGAATGTACGAGAGCTTTTTAACTTTATAACAGAAATCCAAAATGTATAGTTAGAATTAATATAAGCTTCATTTTGTACATTTTTTTTTCTCAATTTTGTAAAAAAAATTTACAAAGGTAGAGATTCAGACTCAGAGTAACTTTTATACTACTTTTACTATACTGTGATTAAGAATAATTTTTATACTACTTTTTTTTAAACTCTTGTTACTTAACCTTTAACTGATGTTACCGGTCTCACAGACCAGTGCTTTTTTCAATTTTCATAGTTTAACTTGCAAATTTCAGTTTATCTACAAACATTACTGAAATTTGATTTCGTTTGGAACATTAGTACTAACACAGAGTATTTTGAATGGGTCAATTTTAATTATAACACTCCTGTACAAAAAGTTTAGTACAAAAACAACATCTTATGAGTTAATCGCGGCTTTTATTCATCTTTCGATGGAGCGATCTCACAGACTGCTTCACACTAGTTATGTGACAATTTCTGTGACATCAGTTAAAGGCTAAATAACATTTTACGTTATGTTAAGGACTCCTGTATATAAAGGGATGCAAACATTTAAATAAATAACTGAAAGCTACTTTTCTGTAATATCAGACAGTTAAATTTTAACAACTTATAAATTTTATCTAATTATTATTAAAGGGTTAGTGAATTCCAAAAGATATATATATATATATACCGGGTGTCCCAAAAATGACCGACGATTTTAAAATTCAATAACTTGCAAACGGTGACAGATATTTAAAAAAATTCTTGCAGGAGGGTTATGTATGATGTCAGGAGTTTTTTTACTGTGATTCTTGAATTTAGTTCGAATTTCAAACAATAGATGGCGTTGACAGCAATTGGCGTTCAGTCGATGCCGAAACTGACTTCACTCAGCATTGATGCGAAGGAAGGAGATTAAGCCTATGGAGTGGTTCTCATTCATCAGTACAATCTTGCTCACTGGCCCCGATTCTGAACTCATTCGATATGATTTCAATGGAATGCCTTGTTGCCATGGAAGCAACAAATTCTTCGATAGTGGAATACAGCGTTCAGAATGGCATTGTTTCGTATATTTCGATTTGGCCGTGGTCCTCATGAAATAACTTTTATTTTTCAAATAAGATTTTTTTCTCTGAAATTGAGTATTTATGGATGAAAAAAAGTTTCATATTTAAAATCCAAATTCATCGAATTTCAGTTTTTATTTTTAAGCATTCTTTTAATGAAAAATTAATTTTTCATATGTTTGGGTAACATTTTAATATATACTTTTTATTTTCTATTATTCTGCAATTAAAATATTTTAAAATAATCATGCATCGGATTTGAAATCCAATATCAATGCCAGCCACGTGGATTGAGTATCTTGCTGAAATCGATTCACTATTTATGTCTGAAAAGAAAGAAAGTCTTGAGGATTAAATCAAAATTCATCCATTTTTAGTTTATATTTTTATGCATTATTTTCATGAAAAAATAATTTTCATATGTTTGGGTAATATTGGAATATTTTAGTTTTAATTTATTAATATTTTGTGATTTATTAAAAAGAGTTCCGTAATGAGTCAAGTAACTTGATTTTTCAGCAGAATTGGGGAGTGGTGGAGGGGGCATTCATTAGATTTTTCTGCAGATCTGCGATTTTCTGTTTTTTTTTTTTTTTTTTTGACATTTTGTTATCATTAAAAAGAAATATATTTTGAGATTTTATTTTATTACTAATCTGACAGGTGCCAACACTCGCGAAAAAAATCAGCAATTTTAGAAATGTGCTCCGAGGCTCACACTTTCAATCCTTCTCCATCCACTATACGAATGTCCGTATTTATGTTAAAAATTTTTTATTAAAATCTAAAAGTTAAAAAAAGAAACAAAAGTGCAACTTATTTCTCATTTATTCCTTCTTCTTTCTTTCTTTTTTTTTTTTTTTCCACTTTTTTCACGGTAAATACACAGTTAAATTCATCATTGAATTCGTTGAATCTGGTTCGTTTTTACTTCAATAAGTTTTTTATTTTATTTTGTGTCTGTAAAAAAGAAAAGAGTGTGTGTCTTGTTAGCAATGAGTTGCTATTTGAGTAAACTAGGGGAAGTCCCCCCCCCCCCTCCCATTAAGAAGTTTAGATTATAACGGCCATAACATGTCAGACAAAAAAAAAAAAAAAATCTTTTCTTTTTTAATTCTTTCTTAAAGAATGAGTTTATAAAATGTATTAAAATATGTCACTAATTTTTAAAATGAAAAAAAAAAAAAGTTGGAAATTGCTCGTCAAACGTGGCAAATGAGGTGCGTTCACACTATAACTAGTTTTATAATTATTTTTTGCACACCATATTGTACTGAATGTATATTTTTTTGCACTTCATAAGTACATAGTCTGTAACATCATTAAAATGCACTTGCAAAAATTTTTTCCCATTCCCAGTAATGTAACGGAAAACCTTTGACTGTCCCTGTAATTAAGCTATACATCCGATTTTGATAAAATTTGAAATGGCTCGACAAAATTTTGCAACAATGATATATTTAAAATTTCAGACCATTCGGAAGGCTGTAACATCCTTAAAATGCACTTGCAATAATTTTTCCCATTGGCCGTAATGTAAAGAAAAATTTTGACTGTCCCTGTAATTAAACTATACATCCGATTTTCATAAAATTTGAAATGGCTCGACAAAATTTTACAACAATCATATATTTAAATTTCCGACCATTCGATTAGGTAGTTTTTGCTCTGTTATATGCGGATGGACGGACGGACGGACAGATGGACAGACGGACTGAACGACGACTATAGGTGCTACGTATTTATATAATTACGAACTCACCTAATGAGTGTTTTGAGGGCTTCAAAGATTTTTTTATATGTAAAATATTACCTTTTTTCAAAGGTATTTGAAAAATTTAAAGCTAAGTATACTAAATAATTCAGGAGGGGAGGGGGGTGAAGACCGTATTTTGTTACTAAAAATTAAAAAATAGGCTTCCATATCCTAAATGGTAAAATCTGTTAAATCGTAATTTAGTGCTGAATCGCGATGCTATATGGATAATCAATCGATTTAAGAAATTTCTATATAACCCAGTTCCACTGGTTACCTAAGCAGAATGCAGCAAACCGTACATTTATTTCTATCGCCATCCGTTTTTTTTTAAATTGATTTTTCAAATCGTCGGTCATTTTTGGGACACCCTGTACATTCCAAGAAATTTTAGATCTTTTAAGGAAGTTCGTCAGTAGACTTTTATGAATGTTGAAAAAAAATGGTGAAAGTGGTTAATAGTATATCGTTGTTCAAAATAACTGCCTCAAAACAAATAATAGAAGTTGCCTTGTTTAACCAGTTCTGAACGCTGTATTCCACTATCTAAGAATTTGATGTTTCTATGGTAACAAGGAATTCCATTGAAATCATATCGAAAGAGTTCAGAATCGGGTCCAAAGAGCAAGATTGTGCTGGCGAATGAGACCCGCTCCATAGCTTTAATCTCCCTTCGCATCAATGCTGAGTGACGTAAATTTCGGCCTCGACTGAGCGCCAATCGCTGTCAGCGCCATCTGTTGTTTGAAATTCGAACTAAATTCAAGAATCACAGTAAAAAAACTCCTGACATCATACATAAACCTCCTGCAAGAAATTTTTTAATATCTGTCACCGTTTGCAAGTTATTGAATTTTAAAATCGTCGGTCATTTTTGGGACACCCGGTATATATATATATATATATATATAGCCTAGTCCTAACCTCCATGTATCAGAATAAACATTCAAAGTTTCAAAATATAATCTTCGGAAAAAATGAAAAATAAAAAATGTTACCTTCCTCTATGGTTCAGTAGTAGGCCTATAGTAAATTTCTGATGCATGAATCTCTAAGTTTTCGGCTTATCCGACAAATTATTTATAATGAAATAGAGTATACCAACATTATTTAAATGTAACCTTTAACTGATGTCACAGAATTTGTCGCATAACTATTGTGAAACAGTCTGTGAGACCGCTTCATCGAAAGATGAATAAAAGCCGTGAGTAACTCGTAGAATGTTGTTTTTGTACTAAACTTTTTGTACAGAGTGTTATAATTAAAATTCAGCTATTCAAAAGTTTCTGGTGTTAGTACTAAAGTTCCAAACGAAACAAAATTTCAGTAGTGTTTGTAGATAAACTGAAATTTGCAAGTTAAACTATGAAAATTTAAAAAAAAAAAAAACACCGGTCTGTGAGACCGGTAACATCAGTTAACCGGGGATTACACGCGCAGGGTATGACATACCCAGGGTGCGCAAGATTATTACATTCCTCACCACTATTTTTCGAAAAGTAATCCTCAAATAATTTTATCGCAGAATTTGTGAGCAATGTCAATGATTAAATAAGATGACTATTTTTATTTGAATTTATTGGTGGCAAAGTATAAATCGTACATATCATGCGCGAGCATTCCCGGGTTAAAGGTTAAAATAAAGCATAATTTTAAAGAAACGATGTTTTAAATAAAAACTTATCTCTTAATGAAATCTCTATGAATATGCCAAAAAAATCTGTTTTCTAGACACTCTAAAAAATAAACAAATGTACCAACAGAAAAAAAAGCAATTATTTCAAAAATTTATGGAAAGTTAACATTTAACTCTCAAACACATGCGCGGTGTACTGCCAGAGAAAACTGTACTCTTCCACCGATAAATTCAAATAAAAATCGCAATATTATTTGATGGCAGACATTTGTTACATATTCTATGATTATACAATTTGAAGGTTACTTTTCGATAAATAGTGGTGACAAATGTAAATACCGTACTTACTCTGGATATGTTATACCTAGGGTGTGTATTCCAGGGTTAAGGATGCTAGTCAATCAGATTTCTTTCAATCATTTTCAGGATATGCGTTTTGGGCTTGTTTTTAAACTTGAAAAATTAGTGGCCCACTACCGGTACGTGACCCACTATAGGTGCATTTACCGTACATGTTTTTAATTATTTTTTCTCAAAAATTCTAAGTAATTATTCGTGACTCTATACGTTTTTCTCTAGAGGAACACAGACTAAAATGAAGCCCAGTTTGTTGTCAACAGTTCCTCAAAATGACTGGCAGTTTTAGGTTTATCTAAAAAAAAAAAAAAAAAAAAGAAAAAGAAAGAAAGAATTACTACCTCAAAAGTAACTCTAACTTTGTAATAATAAGTGATGACATGACTGTTAGTGTCTATATCAAGAAACACACACAATTAAATTAATAAAATCATCTTTCTAGTTATAATAATGAGAAATTAATATGCCACTTCGTTCAGACGACAGCTTCTAACTTCGATTCATATTTTAAGCAACATGTACGCATATTGTTATTTTAATAAGTTGTTTAACCTTTAACTGATGTCACAGAAATTGTCACATAACTAGTGTGTAGCGGTCTGTTAGACCGCCCCATCGAAAGATGAATAAAAGGCACGATTAACTCATAGGATGGTGTTTTTAAACTAAACTTTTTGTACAGGGCTGTTATAATTAAAATTCACCTATTCAAAATTCTCTGGTGATAGTACTAAATTTCCAAACGGAACAAAATTTTGGTAGTGTTTGTAGTTAAACTGAAAATTGCAAGTTAAACTATAAAAATTGAAAAAAAGCCGCGGTCTGAGAGACCGGTAACATCAGTTAAAGGTTAAAAGAAATTGCAGCAAATTTCATCATGCACTGTCAAATACTGAGGAACATTAACAATAAAAGATAATATATATTTTCCATATAAATAAGCAACACTCGTATACATTTCAATTCATTCACCTCATTACAGATCACTCTTACGGTACACATAACTGTTCTAAATGTCGTTCCGCATCAGGTGTTCCAAATTGTAACTCCAAGGGCTACTCTGTAAAACGTTTCCTTTTATGTCAACAAGCCATAAGTATTGTTATTCTCGAAAAAACGTCTTTGAATGGAAGAGAAAGATGTAATATCAGAAACCCCAAATGATATCCGGAAACCATTTCCATTAAATGTCTGTAAGCTCCAGGAGTTTTGAAACTTCTGCAAACGATGTGAAATTAGAGGTCAATAGAATCAAGTCGCCCGAAAGAGGGTTTATTACGAGATTTAATTCAAGAATTGTTTATTTATTACTTTTTTTAAAGTAATATTTGTTATTTTTACGTAACGTAAGTGCAATGGCCTAAGAGTCTTTTACGTTGAAACCATTGTTTCACTTTTTAGATTCACGTTAAATTGCAAAACTCTTGCCGCTGTTTTTGACATCTTAAGGTTATGTTTTTATGAAAAAATTACCAGATAAACAAAATCTAAATAAATGATTAGCATTTTGAAGAAATGATAAATTGTTACTTATTCGTAGCGAGAAGATTGCATCACTTTAACATTTAGTGTATAAAAAAAAGTTATTAGGCATTAGTTAAGCGAGAAGGTTACATCATTTTAACCATTTTAAGCTACTCTAGAGTTCAACAGACATGAGTTAATGCGTAATTTAAAGTAATTGTCCTGACGGCCGTGTATTTTTGTAATCTGAAATATCCAGATCCGTAGAGACAGACCGCGGCCAGTAATTCGAATCCGGCCCCTTTCCCCAACCACCATAAGTGTAATACAACAAAATCTGCTATGACGGAAAGGCAAATGATTAAGTGAAAATTCCGTTTTATACAGGTTGTTTCCGTCATAGAAGGTATAACTGCATAATATCTTTTTTGCGGGATCATGAAAATTTTCCGTTTAAATTTGGATTGTGTTATAGGCAGACTTTACTTTATTAGAAAATAAATTTACAGGACAGTATTTTCCTTTTTAAAAAGCCCTATTTACAATTTTATTATTTTTTCTGTTACAGTATTTCCATTTCTTCTAAAGATATTAAATAGAAATTGAATTTTTTGAAAATATATAATTAAATTTTAATTGATTTCATCAAAATATTTTAAATGAAAAAAATAGAAGTATGAATTAAATAAAATGCAAAACCTTAGCATGTTACTTTACCAAACTTTCATATATGTGTTGTTCGCACGGCTGAAATTCTCTTTCATTTTCGAACTGTTAATCTTAGATTACTTTATCAATATAATACAAATGATATTAGGAAAAACCAACATATCAGCTGCACCACTGGCAATCCCGTAACAAAAATTCAGCAAATTCTGACTTTTTAAATTTATTATTTGTTAGTTATTTTAACTCAAAGGTTATATCTAAAAAAGTACTGTTATACTTCTTTGCTATTTTATTTTAAAAGCCAGGGCTGAAGCCGGGCCTTGGTAATTTGTACCAGCTCTACCCTCCTCTGTACGGACCTGGAAAGAGCCCATGGATCAACAATCATCAAGAGGGATGAACTGCTCTTATTTTGATATACGAAAAAAAAAAAAAAAAAAGATGTCATGTTACAATTACATAATGTTTTTACATTCTAACCAACTAAAACAATGTTATTCAAAGACTTGCATGTTGACCGCATTTCTTTTTTTTCAGCGAGTTATGTTTTTCGCTCTTTAGGTCATTTTTATGAGTAAGTACACTTTTTTTTTAAACCTTTTACTAGGTTTTCTTTCTTCCCTATATATATATATATATTAATTTTAGGGATTTTTCTTTCGTTCAGATATATATATATATATATATATTTAATTTTAGGCCATTTTATACACATTTTAACCAACCAACAGAGTCTTGGTGTTCTTGCAAGACTTTCATGTAGATGAATTTTTATTTTTTAGTATTTAATCTATTTACCTGGATTTTTTGCCTTTAGGTCATTTTTAAGAGTTAGTGCACTTTTTAGGTGTGTTCGTAATTATATAAATACGTGGCACCTATACCCGTCATCTGTCTGTCTGTCCGCATATAACAGCAGGAAAACTACCAAACCGAATGGTTTTAAATTTAAAATATATAGTTGCTGTAGAATTTTGCCGAGTAATTTAAAATTTTATGAAAATAGGATATATAGTTCAATTACAGGGACAGTCAAAATTATTACGTTACATTACGGCCAATAGAAAAAAATACCGGGTGTCCTAAAAAGGACTGACTCATTTTAAAATTCAATAATTTGCAAACGGCGACAGATATTTAAAAAATTCTTGCAGGGGTGTTATGTATGATGTCAGGAGTTTTTTACGGTGATTCTTGAATTTAGTTCGAATAAAAAACAATAGATGGCGCTGCGAGCAATATGCGCTAAATTCAGGACTGATTTTTGGTATATCGGGACCCATTCAATACATTTTAATCTCCTTTTTTGGCATGGGAGAGGAGAAAGGCCAAAAAAATTCAGCTTGAATTTAGCGTCTATTGCTAGCAGCGCCATCTATTGTTTGTAATTCGAACTAAATTTGAGAATCACGGTAAAAAAACTCCTGACATTATACATAACCTTCCTGCAAGAATTTTTTTAAATATATGTCACCGTTTGTAAGTTTTTGAATTTTAAAATCAGTCAGTCCTTTTTAGGACACTATAATAACAAGCTTTCAAGTAGACAAAAAGAATGTCATAAATCTTCTACTTACCATTTCTGTCAGAGGTAAGTTCTCGCTTGCTTCTGGTTGGTTCGGACTGCCGCATTTGATGACTTAATTCTAGTTAAAAATTCACTCTAATCAAATAATACATAACTCGTTATTCTTCAATAATTATTTACAACTATATTACAAATATTTACAGGATAATATTACTTAACATTTAAGTGTTTTAACTTCAATCGAAACATATCGGAGGCGCAACTCCGGTCACAAAAACAAGAATTATTCTAAAGTTTTTCAGTTCGGTTCAGTTCATTTAGACGTAAAAGTTTTTAAATTCAGGTGTCACTGTTACTGCAAAGGGATACAGAGGGAGCTGTCCGCGACATACTCCCCCCGTTGAGTTTTGCCAGGTCAAACTCAACCACAGTCGTGGACAAGTTTAGGAGGTCCAACCGTTCTGGTGTTCCTATCACTCGTCCAAATTTAGACATTCTAGGAGAATCCTTTTCAACAAAACCAGGAGAATCTTTAAGGTGAGCAGACTCGATGGTTTTCGGAGAAAAGTCATTTGCCTGGAAATTCGCTTCCATCGGATACAACCTTTGTACTGGTCGAAGCAACTCACCAAACTTAGTTCGTAACTTTGCCAATCGTACTATGCCGTCTTTACCTGGAAACAACTGGATGACTTTTCCTAGAGGCCAATTCATTCTCTTTTCTTTTGTATTAATTATAACAATATCTCCAACTGAGAGTTCAGGATACCTGTTTGACTTTTTACGATAATTTTTCAGCTGTCCCAAATATTCTAGTCGGAAACGTTTTCTCAAATCTTCACGAATTTTCATCCGATATTCATATCTTCTTTGAAGATAACTTGCGTCTATATTGTCCAGATCAGGAACACCACCTTCTTTAATTTCACGAAGAAACATGGCAGGGGTTAAGGGTTCTAATTCAAGATCTTCAGATATGTATGTTAACGGTTTGGAGTTTACAACATTTTCACAATCGCAAAGAATAGTATTAATTTCTTCATATTTCAATGATGCATTTCTTAAAACTTTTCTGAGAATATTCTTCATCAATCCTATCATACGTTCCCAGAATCCTCCCCACCAAGGAGATGCAGGCGGAATAAATTTCCAAGTAATTCGTTCTACGGTATGTTCCTTAATCACTCTTTCCCAATCTATTTTCTTCAATAAACAATTTGAACCAACGAAATTGCTTCCATTGTCTGTATAGACAATCTGAGGTCTTCCACGTCGTGATATGAATCGTCGAAATGCAAGCAAGAAACTGTCAGTGGATAATGAAGTGACAAGTTCGAGGTGAATAGCTCGATATACGGCGCAGGTGAATAAGACAATCCAAGATTTTGACCCATTCTTCAAAAACAAAGGTCCAGCCAGATCGACACCTATGACTTGAAATACAGAACAGTCTTTAATTCTATCTTCCGGCAATGGTGGTATTTCAACATCGTGGGGTTTGGCATCAAACTTCTTACATCTTACACAATTCTTCAGAACTTTCTGGATCGTTTTACGACTTTTTAAAATCCAGTATTTCTCTCTTAAGACTGCCATTAATGTTTGAACTCCACAATGTAGTGATTGATTATGTTTCTCAATTATTAGTTTCGTAACGACTGGGTGGTCAGATGGCAAAATTATAGGTAATCTGAAATCCTCCGAGTCTTCTCTCATAATTATTCTGGATTTGAGTCTTATGAGTCCATATGGATCAACGAAGGGTTTTAAATGACGTAAGCGTTCATCCTTCTCTGATTTGAAGCAACCTTTTTGCACAATTTTCCATACAATGACTTCAGCTCGTTTAATTTCTTCAATTTTTAAATTCCCAAATTCTTGTTCCTTTTTGTTAGTTTTACAGTTGTCAATAAATCTCTTCATCCAAGCAGTGATTCTAATTATCTTCTTGAACTGTGAAACTCGAGAAAAATATGGAAATTCTTCATCTAGAGAAATCAAAGAAGATATAACTGTCTTCTTCTTTTCTTTATCAACCTCATCCTTTTTCGGAGTTATATCAAAGGCTGGCCAAAAATCTGGCTCAAGTTTCAGCCACGTCGGACCTTCATGCCATTTCTTAATTTTAAGTGTTTCTACGGAACATCCTTTTGAAATAATATCAGCGGGATTTAAATTCCCAGGAACAAACTTCCAGTTTTCCGGATTACTATGTGCCCTAATTTCTTTGACCCTATTCATCACGAATACACCCCAATTTTCTGTATTTTTAATCCAATACAAGGTATTCATCGAATCCGTCCAGTAGAATATAGGAATATTTTCCAATTTTAAATCTTGCTTAACCGTTTTCATTAGTCTCACTCCAATAGCGCAAGCTAACAATTCAAGTCTACAAATTGTTGTAGGTTTCAGGGGGGCTACTCTGGCATGAGCTTGTACAAGTTGGCACGATACTTCATCAGTGTTTTTACATCTTAATTAAATGCATGTGGCGTATGCCTTTTGGCAGGCATCACAGAAGACATGATAAGACAAATCTGTATTTGAATTAGGATTAAGCATCATATACCGGGGAATTTTCAACTCTGCCAAATGACACAAATCTTTTTCCCATTTAAGAAATTTTTTACTTATATCTTCGGAAAGAGCTTCGTCCCATGTAACTTTTAGCTCCCAACACTTTTGTAGTAAGAGTTTCGGAGTCAGTGTCACACCACATGTAAAACCTATTGGATCATAAATTTTGTGTGCTTCGGATAAGATCACTCTTTTTGAAATGCATTGGTTATCGGATTCATTTATTCTTTTAATGTCGCAACTTAATGTATCTTCTTCTAAATCCCAAATGAGGCCAAGAATAGAAACCGTTTTCCTTTTATTTGAATTTTCGGACACTGAAATTTCCGAAAAAGTGTCATTACCTGCAATTTCGTTCTTCGTTGGCAAATTATAAGCCCAATCTTGCAACTCAAATTTAGCATTCGCTAAAATTTCAACAGAATCACCTTTAAGTTTTCGCACTTCTTCTTCATTATTTACACTTGTAATTAAATTGTCAACATACCAAGCTTCAGAAATTTTTTCTGCCGTTGATCTAAGATGCTCAGGTACGTCATTTAGTAACTTAGTTAAACTAGCACTCAATAAGAAGGGACTACTGGAATTTCCGAAAACGACTCTCCTATGTCTATACATCTTAAAATGTTCCGGATTACCTTGTTCCCACCATAAGAATCTCAAAAAATCTCTATCATTCGGATTAAGTCCTATTTGAAGAAAAGCTTTTTTGATATCAGAACTTACACCGATGCATTTTTCTCGAAATCTGTTGATAATTGCAGGAATAGTTTCTAGCAAATTAGGCCCCTTTTCTACACAATCATTTATTGACGGAAACCCCTTAATTTTCACTGACCCATCAAATACTGGTCTTATTTTTGTTGTTGTGGAATTCATTCTAATAACGGCACGATGGGGTAAATAATGGCAGGAATTATTATATTCATTTTCAGGTACAATTTCTATAATTTTTTCTTCCTCCCAAGATTTGAAAACCGCTTCATAATCTTCAAAGAAACCCTTGTCTTTCAAATTTTTTACTGTATTTTTTAATCTTCTCTCAGCGATCTCTAGATTATTAGGGAGTGGGGGATGGCCCTCTATCCAAGGTAAACAGACTTCAAATCTGCCTTCGTTATCCCTTTTAACCGTTGAAAGAAAATATTGCAGTGTTTGTTCTTGCAACTCTTTTTTAGTTTCATTTTCGGATGGATCTAAAATTTCTAGAGTATCAAGATTCCACAATTCAGAAATTTTATAATCTGATACGTGCATCGAAAATGTAAATGAGTTGTCAGTTTTATTTTCTATTTCCAAAGGAACTTTCCCCATAACTGTCCAGCCTAAATAAGTTTCGACACATACTAAACCACATTTTAATTTTCTTATCTTACCGGTGAGTAATTTTCCTGCAATATCCGCTCCAATAAGAATATGAATTTCAGTTGGGGATGATTCAAACAACAATTTTTCCTTCATACGGCTAGTGTCATTCAAATATATTCTATGTTCTTTAAGCTCATGTAATACGGGTTTTATTTCTATTTGTGGTACATCGGAACAAATTTTAGTTTGATCAAAGGCCTTAAAATTACATTTATAATCACCCTTTACATTACTAAGATTCACAATAAATTGTTTATGGATTTCAGAAACCTCCGTTCCACCAAATAGACTATGAATAATGTTGCTCTCACTTATAATTTTGTATTGCATCATTTCAGCAACAAACTTCGAAATATACGACTTTTGTGATCCAGTATCGATTAAGCACCTAACAAACTTATCTTCACTATTTCCGCAGATTTTTACAATTAAAGTTTGTAACAAAACTTTCTGTGTGAATGTTTTATTTGTTAAAGTGACATTTCTATCGTCAATTTGTTTTTTCTCATCTATTTTATTACTCTTGTCACAAATTAAAGAATTATGTTTTCCACTGCAAAACTCACTTCTTATTTTTGAAAAGCAATCTTTTGCTAAATGATTTCCCCTTTTCATACAGAGATAACACATTCCGTTTTTTCTCAAACGTGCTCGTTTTTCTGCTACGGACTTAGAACAAGCTGCAGAATTGTGATTAACTGATTCAGCGGAATCTCCGCAAAAAATACAATGATTTATCGAAACCTTCAATGAAGCAGCAGTAGGAACTGTAAACTTATTTATTTTTCTCTCCCTCTGCACTTGCGGTGGATTTTGAACGATAACCCTATCTTGTATTTGAATCGCAGTTTCTCTGCATTCTATTTCTGCCCGTAGAAATTCAAGCCGTTCGTTGACTTCAAAAAGATTATCCTGAGTTTTTCGTTTACGTTGAAATTCCAAATTTAACTCATTGGGAATTAATTTAAGCAAAATTAGCGTTAGTAACGTACCATATGTTCCGGAAGTTACTTCAAGTGAATTTAAACTTCTTATTTGAGTCTCAATGTTATCATACAGCTTTCGCAATGCAAAAGTATTATTTACATTTTTAACTGTTTCTAAATTCAATAATTTTCCCATATGAGCATTTATAATCAGGTCTTTACGACTAAAACGCTTTTTGAGTAGTTCAATTGCTGCTATATAATTTTCACTCGATAGCGAAAACCCACTAATTGCACTAGAAGCAGCTCCAGTAAGGAAGGAATGCAAATAATTAAATTTATCAATGTCAGTTAAGCTATCATTTTGATGTATCGCAATGTCGTATTGGTTCCAAAAAGATAACCAATAAGCAGGATCTCCATTAAATTTATTAATACTCAATTTCGGTAATTTAATTTTAGAATGAGAGCAAGAAGTCAAATTCTCTGTTGAAATACTTTCATTAACCGAATTTGTTTTCTTAATAGAACGTTCAGGTTCAACTTTTATTTTTAAAGCATACGTTAGTTTCGATTTCATAGAAATTTTTTTTTCAGAATAACCTTCGGCAGTTTCAAATTCAGTTTCTAATTCGCCGTCATCATCCATTAAATTTTGGATCTGCTCATCTAAAGTTGTTAAATTATTATACTTTGAGTTTAACTGATCAATATGTTCCGTAAGAACAGGAACTTCCTGTACTGATTCTGCAAGATACTGCTCACAAGTATTAATTAATTTCGTAGTCGCCGTTCTGGAAACAGCACGTTTCTTCTTTAGTTTTTCAATATCAGACATATTTAATCCGTAATTTTAAATATAATTAATTTTATAACAACTTAATATAACAACAATAATATCTCTTTGAAAATATATTCAATAACTTTCAAAATAATCCTGTTCTTAAAATACGCTATCAATCAATATTATTAATAATATTATCTTCAACAGAATTAAGCATTCAAGACTTTTATTTATTTTTATACTCAATTCTTCATTATATTCAAGGTCAAAACAAACCATCAACAATATTCTTTTCAATAGAACTAAATATTCAAAACTTTCGTCTATAAATAATTTTTCATTCAATTAAGATCAAATCAAAAACGGCGTCGCTGTTCTCGGGCGCCATAAAAATATAATAACAAGCTTTCAAGTAGACAAAAAGAATGTCATAAATCTTCTACTTACCATTTCTGTCAGAGGTAAGTTCTCGCTTGCTTCTGGTTGGTTCGGACTGCCGCATTTGATGACTTAATTCTAGTTAAAAATTCACTCTAATCAAAAAATACATAACTCGTTATTCTTCAATAACTATTTACAACTATATTACAAATATTTACAGGATAATATTACTTAACATTTAAGTGTTTTAACTTCAATCGAAACATATCGGAGGCGCAACTCCGTTCACAAAAACAAGAATTATTCTAAAGTTTTTCAGTTCGGTTCAGTTCATTTAGACGTAAAAGTTTTTAAATTTAGGTGTCACTGTTACTGCAAAGGGATACAGAGGGAGCTGTCCGCGACAGACACCCGGTAGTTTCAAGTGGATTTTAATGAAATTACACCCTTTCGAACATAATGAAATTGATATGCATTTATGAAGTGCACTAAAATATACATTCTGTAGAATATGCGTTGCAAAGAATATTTATTATTCATTTACAAGGCCACATGAAAGTATTTCGTTACATAATGGTTTAGGGGGGGGGATATTGTTTGCGGCATATTTTAATTATGTTAAACTATTTTACATATAAGGAAATTGATGTACGTTGCTGAGGTTTACTACAAATTACTTCCTGTATAACAGAAAGTGCATAGTATTTACAGGGATACACAAAAGATTTTGGATACTATACTGTACCGAAGTACTGTATATTAGCGATGATTGCTGGAAGTACATTTTTAGTTGATATGAGGGAACAGATGTCACAAGTTCCCCCGGCCGCCATCTTGGAATTTTCTTGGCGTGAAAGAAAACCCCTTTTCCGCCAAGTAGTAAATGTCGCCAAGCACCGGTTTATACGCATGTTTGGCTTAACGAAAATAAAATGTAAATAATAAACAAAATTTGCAAAAATGGCAATCAGTAATCGTTGTATGTGAGCTTCGCGCACATTAAACGAAAAAAACATCACTGCATTCAGCACTTCTCGAGGTGCAACATTCTCAAAATTCAGCAGTTCTCGCTTTCTAGCAATCTCAAAATGTAAAAAACTCTTAAAGCAGTAAAATATACATAAAATTATCCACATACCTTAACAGACATCTGCTTTCTTGAAAGCTCCAGCTCGAAATATCATCACCAACATTTTCCAAAATAGGCTTATGAATACGTATTCACACACTATTAACAAACCTTCTTTTCTTGTCAAAATTTCCTCATATTTTCTAATTACTTCAGCAACAGCGTTTAAACGGACTGCAGAAACCATAGTTAATCAAATACATTCAATAAATTTCACATAAAAATAATAAGGCAGAACTATACAACACGATATCAAAATACATTCACAATATTCCAATCTAAAATGAGCTTCTCTAGGGTTGCCAGAACGACACGTAACAACACACACGTCACAAGGGATTCAATATATCGAGGTTGCCATATCCATAAACACTGTCAACACGCCAACAAAAAATCGCCAAACAAATCAAAACAACGGCTGAGGGAATATAAAGCATCTAAGCCGATATGAGTTTTAAGTTAACTAAATTTTTGCATATCACGTTATGTGTATAATTGCTGTAGATCATATACACGCCTACAAAAAATAATTCGTAAAGCTTACTGGGTATGAAAGAAAATAGCTTAAAGGGGGTTTTTTAATGAGATTAGCATTTTTACGATGAACTACATTTAGTATACTAAGATATGTTTGTAGAATACAGATAAAACTAGCTGACCCGCCCGGCGTTGCCCGGGCCTTAATAATAATCGTAAATGAATCTGAAATTTTTATCGCAGGTGCATACAGAGGGGAGTGGGAGTGGAGACTGCAAATTATCAGGGCCCGACTCTTGTTCAGTTTCAAAGTTGTGTAAATTTACAGGTTAAGTTTTTTCATTTTTATATGTCTCATGCTCTTTTTATTCCAAATTAATTGATGAATTCAATTAAAATTTAATTATATTTTCAATAATTTAATTTTTTATTTAAAATCTTTAGATGAAAAAGCAATTACAAATACAACATAAACTGTAATAATTGAAAAAGAAATAATAAAATTGTAAGCAAATATTACTATATAGTATGTTTTAAAAAGTACCATCCAGCAAATTTATTTTCTAATAGAGTAAAGCCTGTTTCTAATGGAATCCTGCAATAAACAAAAAAAAAAAAGTTACAGCTTCCCCCTCTCCCCAAAAATGTTATTATGCTTTGTTGAATTTAAATAACCTGCATAAAACGGAATTTATCACTGGTCGTTTCCGTCTAAGCAGGTTTTATTGTATCTTACTTCTGGTGGGCACATAATAATATTCTTAAATGAACCTGAAATTCGAATCGCAGATCCTTACAGAGGGAAGTAAACAAAATTACTTGACGTCATGACAACATTTTTAAATTTCTTGCTGCTGATTAATTCGCATTTCCAATATAGTGCTTTGCAGAAATTGCACGTTTTACTTAAAGTTCCACAGTTGTGCCCCCCGGAACGTTTAAATCAATAATTTGGATTTCAGAAGCAGCGCGTGCACTCTGCGGTTATTAAGCCTATTTTAGCGATCGCTTATGCTCTGTGTTTAACTTTATTCCAGATTCAATCTATTTCAATTTTCTGTTCTTAATTCGGCTTCTTCTTCACTTTCAAGTATTCACCGAGATCTTTTACGGGCATTTCAAATGATATTTTGAAGCTCTATAATTGCAGCGAAAGAGGTGAACATCATGGAGATCGTTCCTCTACGGCGAAATGTAAATAAACCCGATCGCCCTAAATCCTGCCAAAGGACTTTTCACAATAACCAATGAAATTCGTTTCTCGGGCGTTGCCATTAGACAATAACAAATAATCGCGATTTCTGTGCCACGTACGTTAGCGTAATATATATATAGATGATATACAGAGCCACGCAAAGAATTGGATACATGGCCGTTTACGGATGATAATCTCTGAAAGTGCGATTTCAGTAATTTTAAGCGTGTTTTAGTCTTAATTAAATTTTAGCTAAATAGTGGCGTATACATAAAGATAGTAGTTGAAATACATGGCTGTAAATAAGTATTCAAGCACGTTTCCGTCCATTGGTATAAATTGCTTAAAGCGAAATTTCAACCTATTATGCGTTTTACATATATAATCGCTGCAGAATTTTGTCGAGTCATTTCAAATTTTATGAAAATCGAATCAAAACTTAAAAGATATTAATAAAAGTTTTCTTCATCCTATCAAGTCATACGTCATTAATTCAATGATAGCCCATGATAGGTAATGATTCTATGTTGCCACGGTGATTACGTCCTATTGAAGGTGGAATCCTATTATTTCCTTATTACTGAATGTCATATATATAATCATAATAAATTTTGTATTCATGCATTTTTGCATAAGAGTGCAACAGCTATTTCACCAAGATCTGAATATTTATAAAGATAGTTAGGGTACGAACGCACCTCATTTGCCACGTTTGACGTATAATTTATGACTTGTTTATATTTTTACGTTTTACAAAGTTTATAACTCAAATTTCAGTTCATATTTGTTTGCATTTTGCGTTATTTTAATGTAAAATAACAACACTTATAAAGTTTAGATTCCCAATTACAAAACCTCAAAATTAAGGTTTCAGGAGATCAATAAAAGAGTCCAAGATAGTTTATTTTTTATAACATTGTAAACTTTTTCCTTTGATAGACAGTGCTCTCTTAGTATCATTCTAATCGATTGTTTCTTTTCTGAGTGAAAAGAACTTTCATTTTGCATGTCCATCATTCTCTAATTTCTCCTCTCTTGGTAGCTCATGGTGCAATTAATGAGCAACCTGCTTGCCTGTTTCTGATAGTATCTATACAGTAAGGAAAATGAAAAAAAAAAAAAATTTTAACATCTTATTTTGTAATGTTGCTTATATTTGAAATTTCTTATGTTCTGTCATTCAATGTAATTTCAAAATTTCAACTCGAAATAGATTAACTACTTTATGATAAAAATTCTAATACACGTGGATTAGAAAATATGAATCATTAGAAATATTTTAAAATCACATATATTTCAAAATTTAAGGGTAGTTTTGCCGATTTTTAAAAGGAAATTGTTCTCGAAAAGAACCTTCTATAAGATGATTATAATATTTTAATAAATAAATAATTATGATTACACAAAATATATAACAGTTTCAAAAGTTGGTAGATATTTTTCGAACTAGGAAAATATAATCTTTTCTTTTTTTTAGTTTCCGGACCATTCTACAATTAAACAAAAACATAATTTGAAAAAAAAAAAAAACTTCCTACATTGTTTCACCCCGAGAAGGGACAGATATTAAGATATTTCATTCAATTAGTTCTACATTTAATGTTAAATTTTTGTAACAAATAAGTTAAGCCAATTGAAAATAAAAAATAAAAATAAAATTTATAAAATATGATGCTTAAAACACCCTAAAAAATTAGATTCCGTTCAAATGAAATCGAAATAAATCTTAGATTTCTTTCATTTTTAATTGAAAATATTTGTATTGCAGATTTTGTATTATGATTATGACGATTGTGCATAAAACGATAAGATGTATGCAAAATACAAAACTTTACGAAAAGCCTAATATTTATCTCGATTTTATTTGAACGGAATCTAATTTTTTAGGGTGTTTTAAGCATCATATTGTATGAATTTTATTTATTATTTTTTAAATTTTCAATTGGCTTAATTTATTTGTTACAAAAATTTAACATTAAATGTAGAATTAATTGAATGAAATATCTTAATATCTGTCCCTTCTCGGCCTTAAACAATGTATGAAATATATATTTTTTTAATTTGTTCTTTAAATTATGTTTTTGTTTAATATATCAAGTTTTTTAATAACTACGAACTCATTTCAAAATTAATGGACAGTATCGTCATCGGGCTTTGATGTATGCAGTATTGCATCACAATGTGTGATGCAGTTTACCAATGTATAATTAAAAATATTTTACCACTGCAATAATACAGATTGCTGTAGTTTGGAGAAAAACCTCCAATCTGAAAGGAAAAAATCTATAATCAAAACGTAAAAAATTAATTTCACTTAAATTTAGATACCCTATTTCCCACTCAGGAACACTATGAATTAAAAAAAAAATAAATTGTGTTGAATCCTTACTGCTAATATTTAACGATATGATATACAGTAAAAATATAATTAAAAAAGTTTTACTTAAATTCTGTTACCTTATTCCCTCCCAAGGGGTGATGTAAGCACAAAAGAAAATTATTACTTAAGTTTAACTTGGGATATAAATGGTTCCCATCTTGAAAAAAAAAAAATACATTTTAAAATTTAAGTTATGATGTAATTCCTCACTAAGTTGGCTACCTGCGTAAAAATAGCTATCCTTTTGAAACTTTTTATTAAAACATAAACTTGACCAAAGCAAAAACTTATTCTGAATATGTCCTTTTTATTTCCACTATAACGCCATATTCATCTTTTTAATTCAAAAAAAAAAAAAAAAAAAAAAAAAACTATTTCAGTTTAATTTTTCACGTGGAAATCTTTCAACTAAGAATAGATAAATTATTATTAAAACTTTTAAATTATTTGCAACAGTAAAGAAAAAACGTCAAATTTCATAGAAAAAATGTTAATTCTCAATGAAAAAAGTGAACTTTGGAATTAGTATTAAGAAAAATATTTGAATAATGTAAATAAAAATTAGCCCATGGGGTTAGCCAAAATAATGTACATAAAAATTAGCTCTCTGGGTTATAATTCCCCCTTATGGAAAAGCATTTTATCATCCGTTATGACCCTGACGTCAGGCAAACATTTTTACTCTTTAAATTTATAATATCATTAGAATTACGAAAGAATAATAATAAAAAAAAAAATGTGGCATCAGGGACAAAAAGGCGGGAAGAAAAAAATGAAAAAGTTATGAGCTCCATAGGCTTTTCTATATTAAATTAACATTAAGAAATCACACTGGAAATAAATAAGCATTGCGTTGCCTCTCAATACTTAAATAATATATATACATTAGAAGATAGCGCGTCAGAATGACGTGTTTGGATTTTCAAAAGAATGATATAGCATTGCATTGTAAAAAGAATTAAGAAGTACTAAATTTTATCTTATTTGACTAATAGGATCAGGTGGGAGTAAAACAGTTATTAAAACAGCCCATTTATCATTGAAACTAATTTGCAAGAAAGAACTTCACTCACAAAATTTGAAGAACTACTTCACAAAAAACATGCAAATTAGAACTAATAATGCTATTTTAAAATATATTGACAATTAACTTTCGTCTTCGTTCATTGCTTAAAAAAAAAAAAAAAAAAAAAAAAACAATAACCTTCAATTTCTTATAAATCAGAAAAAAAATAAGAGTCCTTCACGGATTAATTGCTGATAGCTGACGGCAAAATAATAATTATATAACTTAAATTTTAAAAGGTTCAACTCAGATTAAATCTTGATTTTTTTAAAACATGCATAAAGAAACCTGCAATAAATTTTGATCATTAAAAATGATCCTTTATCACTTAAGTAAATTGCAACTATTAATTGCATTAACAGATTTTTTTTCTCAAATTCTTTTATTAAATTACAAATTTATTTTCCCTACAAAATACAAAAATGGAAAATTGTATTTGCATTGATCTATATATATATAATACACGGCATTAAGTATTCCTGATAGTCTAATTATATTTTCTAAGAAATACTAGTCATTTTCCCCCTAATGTCTTCAGAGTTCAAAGAATTTCAAAAGAAACTTCTTTTTTATTTTACTATCGATAGATGGCGCCAACGAAGCACAAAGTTCACAATGCATGCGATACAGACGAATGTTTACTTATGGATGGAGATTGAGCTGTCAAGCTAATTTCAACTGAAGTTATCTCATAATATATACATAATTGAATATAAGTTATCTCTCAAATGTTAATTTATTTCGAATAATCTTTCTAAAAATGTAACTTTTATGAAGTTTTATTTGAAAAAATAATTCTGAATAAAAATGGCCGAATGGAATACGATAAAGCGAAGTGGGATCCGGATGAGTTCACTCCGGAAGCATTATACACTTAGCGCTATTATATATATAACATATATATATAATAACATTATATATATAACATATATATAACCTTATATATAATATAACATATATATATATATATATATATATATATATAACCTTTTATGCTTTAAAGCATGAAAACACCTTAGCATCTTCTACGAGATGTAATTTCCCAGATTTGCGCTAATAAAATTCACAAGTATTTTTCTTTGCGGACCGTTTACGCTAATCTAAAATATTTAATTCACTTAGAATCGTCCTCCATCTTCCCTTTCACTGTTTTTTTCAACAAAACACATTACCATGAATAAGAAATTTTCAGTGTAAACAGATCAGCACTTATATATATCATAGACTGGCAGGCAGCTACACAGACCATCATCTCATCGAGTGGACGGCTGAAGTTCCAGGATTACACCGAACTCAATTAACATATTAAAATGTAACTGGTCTGCCAAGTCATATCTTAGTGGAAACCACCTGTAGGCCCAATTTTAGTGGTTGATCGGTAGGTTTATCACTGTGTTTTCCTGCATTCAAAGGTACACTGTTAAAAATCTGCAACATTTGCTGCATAGTCACTCCACCTCTTGTATAGAAAACGGTTACTTGGCTATATTTTGGAGCATTCTCGTTGGTCAGAAAAGAGATATTCTATAATAGTGGCGGAGTGACTATGCAGCAAATGCTACAGATTTTTAACAGTGTATGAAAACACAGAGAACTGGGAGCAGGAAAACACAATGGTAAACCTATCAGTCAACCACTAAAATCGGTTTTGAAGGTGTTTTCCACCAAGATATGACTTGGCAGACCAGTTGTATTTTAATATATGAATCGAGTTTTATCTAATCGTGGAATTTCAGTCGTCAACTCGATGAGGTCATTGTTTGTGCTGCCACCTCCCGGTCTATCACAATATTGATAATATTGCTTTAATGAGTATACTAGCAAAGCACTTTATTTGTTGAAATATGTCAAGTGGTATTTGCATGCCTATTGTTATTAGAGGAATTTAAACCGTTACGAATAGTGCAAAAATTACCAATTAAGGCCCATTTTAAGAAACTTCATTCCTTGACTGCATTAAGCGAACATAAGACTTAAATTAATGAGGAAATTTAAAAATTAATTCCAAATAAATCTTAATTTATATCTGTATTTTGAAGGTTTTCCGCTCATTTATTTTTTCATTTGAAATATCAATTTTTTTAGAAACCGTTCATCTAAATAGTAAGCACAATACCAAATTCCAAGATTCTTTTTAGAGATACACCGAATATTCGGTATCTATTCGGTATTTGGCCATACTACCGAATATTCGGTTCGGACGAATATCAAACATTCGGTATGCCGAATATTCGGCTTGGCCGAGTATCAAACTATTCGGTATGCCGAATATTCGGTTTGGCCGAATATCGAAATATTCGGCCAGACCGAATATTTAAAAGACCTTTTTAAAAAAATATTTAAAAAAACCTTAAAACAACTACTATTTTTAACTTTCAATTAATAAAGATATTTAATAACTAAAAATAGAATTATATTTAAATAGAAGAGAAGGCTTTTACATTTTTTATTTGCTTTTTGAAAAGTATCACGTAAGAAAATTAACCAATACTGACGATTTTAGTCCCTTCTTGACAAATAAACAGTATATGACGATAGAATTTTTCCTCCAATTTCTTCAAAATTTCACCTTGATTTTAAAACATTTGATGAAATTTAAAATTTTATCAATAAAAAAATCTTTAAAACTATCCTCTTTTTAAATAACAATTCAAAGCATAACTTTTTTTATTGCAGAATTCACTTGTAAAAAGATCTTGTATATCAATATGGAAGTATGTGTGTTAAATATTGTTTAACCCTTTATGTACTAAATTATGAATTCATGAAAATTTTATCTTCTAAAGCATTTTTCGTGAATTGTTTAAACCACATAATCATTTAATAAATTTTAGAAGGCTTTTAGAAGGATTGAAGGAATTAGAAGGATTAATTAAATTTGAATTTATAGGGATTTTGTGAAGTAAACCTCCACTCAGATCTTTTATTTTAAATGTTTTTCTTAGTATTTTGTAGAATTAGGAAATGTACAAATATAATAATGTTCTTACAATCAAAATATAGAAATATTTCCGAATTGAAAAATCTCCCCCCCCCCCCCTCCTTCCAATACCAAGAAAGCTGAAAAGATGCAAAGGCAAAATAAATCATCTTTTTAAAAATATTTATGTATAATAATGCTTTAGGAACAAGATAAAGTAATGTATCTATAACTCATTCTAAACCGTATTACAACTAATCGATGTATTAAATGAATTTTATAACAAGTTATTTTAATGGTACTTATAAATACCGTCAGTAGACAAAGGGTTACAAATATGAGCTGCTTGTCCTACACACACACACAGGACCGTGTGAAAAGATAACTTTGGCGCCTCTCCTTACCGCGTGTCACAAAGAGAATTGATAACGTACAAAACATTGATAAAGTACACAAACAGAAATGAATCCTATTGAATGCATATTTCGAGTTTCTTTTGGAACTTGAAAAGGTTAATTAAAGTTACTTTAATTCAGGAATCCTAAACAACTAAATAACGTAGAAGAAAATTGCACTTATATTTTGGCAAAGGTGAACTGCGAAATGGATGTGAAAAAAATGCACCTAACACTATTGTATAACTGTTGCATTCCTTTTGGATTCCAAGAAGGAACTACATGCTATTTTGAGTGTATGTTTTTATAACAAGCGCAGAAAGAAAATTCCAGGCTCAGAAAAGAGAAGGGTTGGTTTGGTTTTTGACGGCCGATTATCCGCTCGAAGTATATAGACCCGAGGAGGGAGTGCCCTTCTTGGGGGTCTTTCTAAGGGGAACTAACCCGTATTTACTCATGGAAATTCAAGGTTCGAAGAAAACCACGAAAACTCCGAACGATTAGCCCGACGGGCGCAATTGGGTTCGAATCCAGTATACCTCCCGTCTACCAGCTTCGAGAGCAGAACCTGTCGGCCTCTGGTGGGGCGGAAAAGAGAAGGTTATCAAACGAGACTAAGACAATAATAAAACAAGTTTTAAAAAAGGAAAAAGTTCTTAGTCAGAAATTTGTCTTTCGGGTGCGGGGTAAGAGACGATGCAATAACTTTGAAACGGAAAATGTACGTATTTTCATTGAAAAAAGAATCCCTATACGTATATATATATATATATATATATATAAAATATTTTTACAAAAAAAAAAAAAAAAAAAAAAAAAAAAAAACCACACACACACACACACAAAAACAAAAAAACAAAAAAAAAAAAAAAAAAGAAAAGAAAAGAAGAAAAAAAAAAAAAAAACGAGGTTGCAGTATAAATTTTGTGCTTCGAAAAAATATAGGCTAAGGGGGCGGTCGTAGAACTTAAGTTCTGCGACCGGCTCCTTTGCCTATAATTTTTCGAAATCGTCTGCTGAAATATTGAATTACAGTTGAGCTAAATTCAGTTTTAGGATTATAAATTACGCTGAAAGTCATATGACTTAATTTGAGACTGACGATCTACCAGCCTATCACAATGAAATTTATTATTTGTAGAATCTGTTTTCGATTCCATTTATGAACAAGTTGGAAATTGCTCGTCAAACGTGGCAAATGAGGTGCGTTTGTACCATAACTCGTTTTATAATTATTTTTTGCACCCCATATTGTACTGAATGTATATTTTTTTGCACTTTATAAGTGCAGTCTGTAACATCATTAAAATGTACTTGCAAATTTTTTCCCCATTCCCCGTAATGTAACGGAACACTTTTAATTGTCCCTGTAATTAAACTATACATCCGATTTTCATAAAATTTGAAATGGCTCGACAAAATTTTGCAACAATTATATATTTAAAATTTCAGACCATTCGGAAGGCTGAAACATCATTAAAATGCACTTGCAATAATTTTTTCATATTGGCTGTAATGTAACGGAAAACTTTTGACTGTCCCTGTAATTAAACTATACATCCGATTTTCATAAAATTGGAAATGGCACGACAAAATTGTGCAACAATTATATATTTAAAATTTCAGACCATTCGGAGGGCTGTAACATCATTAAAATGCACTTGCAATAATTTTCCCCATTGGCCGTAATGTAAAGAAAAACTTTTGACTGTCCCTGTAATTAAACTATACATCCGATTTTCATAAAATTTTAAATGGCTTGACAAAATTTTGCAGCAATCATATATTTAAAATTTCAGACCATTCGCTTGGGTAGTTTTTGCTCTGTTATATGCGGACAGACGGACAGACGGACGGACAGACAGACGGACTGAACGACGACTATAGGTGCTACGTATTTATATAATTACGAACGCACCTAAGAAGGAATAAAAATGCACTAGAACTATACTGTGAGATTATGAATTGTAACGTCATCATCCATGTATTGCTAACTTTCTTGTATTGAAAAAAATAAAAAATGCTACGATTTTTTTTTTTTTTTTTTTTGTATTCACTTATAACATTATTTATTTGATTGTCCTTTTTATTATTTGTCCCCTCTCTCTCGTAATCACACACAATAGGACATTAAGCTCAAGGTCAGGGTTGATGCTAGCAACATCGAACCAAACTAAACCAAACTGCACAATAGGTAAAGAAAATCATACATACATACATATGAATCACTTCTCAGAAATGTAGATTAAAAATTCTCTATCTAGGGCAAGAATTCAGGTTACTTTTTCTCCCATCCCTTTACAAAAGCCAATCAATTAATGAACAGCATTGAATCAAAAGTAATTCATAAACTTCTAGTAAGCATCATATTAGGTAACTTCCATTACAAAAAGTAAGAAGCTACCTACTTCAGTTACCCGGAAGAAAGCAATTCTTGTAAATTTCGATATACAGTCGAACTTCCCTTAACTTCCTATTTAACGAAGTTTTCTATTTAACGAAATTATCTGCTAAACCTTGACTTTGAACACCATTAACATGCAAATTTGTTGCCGTATTACGAAAAATATATTCTATATAACGAAGTTTATTCCACTTTTCTGCGTGTACAACATTCAAACGGAGAGGTTGTTATTGCGATGGAAGTATGAAGTTATTTCAGCGGATTGTATGAAAATGAAATTATTTATTTATTTAATAATTTCCATTCAAAAGAAAAAAAGTCTAAAAGCCTTCGATTACAGTAAGAAGGGGATTCCAGTTCCACGAGAATGGTTGAAGATAAATTATTCGGGTACTTACAAAAATCCGAAAATTTTAATGAAAAATATGTTTTTATAAGAAATCTTTACAAAGTAATATTACTAACTTTTTTAAAGTTAAAGAATTGGAATACTGATAAAAAAAAGAAAAGTTGCGCTACGTTTCAGTTTTTGTTTACCTCTCTTTATTATGTTTTTTTTTTTTAATATTATTCTAATTTAATTTTTCTCACATGTCTATATTGCAGAAAAAAGTTACTGTCCGAATTAAAATATATTTTTCAAATATTTCCATTTTATGTGTATTTTTCATTTTATGCATGTGTGTTTCATTATACAAATTTCATGAATTTCAGTTGATTTCTATTTAACGAATTTTCCTCATAACGAAGTGTTTAGGTGTAATGATGAGACTTCGTTAAAGGGAAGTTTTACTGTATTTTCTTCGATCATGAAGACCTCAAAACCACCCACCATCCAAATGTTGATACACACACACACACATAACAACTGAAAACGGAAGCTTTTGAAATTGCTTAAAAAATCACCTCAATATTTCATCTTAAAGGTTGATTCGAAATTTCACTTTTATTCATTTATTACTTTCATTTTCCACAAATATGTTACTAAAACATAAAATTGTTGCATATCAATATGTAAAATAACTATTACTTGTACATACATACGCACACACATATCTACACACTAAAGCAAGAAATCATTCTATACCAATATGTACCGGGTGTCCCAAAAATGACTGATAGATTTTAAAATTCAATAACTTGCAAACGGTGACAGATATTAAAAAAATTCTTGCAGGAGAGTTATGTAATATGTCAGGAATTTTTATGCTGCGGTTCTCAACTTTAGTTACAAATAGCATCGATAGATGGCGCTGCAAGCATTAACCGTTAAATCCAGGCTCGATTTTTCAGCCTCTCTCTTCTTCCATGCGAAGAAAGGAGATTAAACTGTATTGAATGGATCCCGAAGTACCAAAAACTGGGTCTGGAATGAGCGTCTATTACTCTCAGCGCCATCTATTGTTTGAAATTCGAACTAAACTCAAGAATCACAGTACAAAAACTCCTGACATCATACATAACCCTCCTGCAAGAAATTTTTTAATATCTGTCACCGTTTGGAAGTTAATGAATTTTAAAATCCATCAGTCATTTTTGGGACACCTGGTAAATTCAATACATATTACCAAATACAAACAAATGTATTTTGAAAAGCTCTATCTCATCATATATATATATTTGTGTGTATATATATCCCAGGGCTGCCACAGGCGACTATATTTTAATTCTGTCTCCCACCATTTTTTAAAAACAGAAAATTTTCACATACACTTTGACAACATCTGCAAGAGAAAATATGCTACAAAATTTATTTTCATAAAATAGTGCTGCGAATAGATATAAAGAAAAACAGCCGCCTGTGGTCAGCCCTGATATTCTCTAATAAGAAAAAATGTAAATGAGTTTGAAACACATAAAGTAAAGCACTCTAAATTAAAATATTCAATATTAAAGGCGTGAATTATTGCTAACAAGGCGTAAACCAACTTAGAGAAAAATGTCCAAGCCGGGTATCGAACCCGGGCCCCTGGAATAGATCTCCAGTGCTCTACCACTAAACCACAAGGACGATGCCCAGCTTGGCATCTCTCACTTATATAAGTCGGTAAGGCTACTACCGCAGCACCAGATGGAAAAGTCTTCATGAGCACACATTCTAGCGGCGTAACATGAGACGCAAATGAACCCAGCATCGGTGAATATACAATTTTAATTAATTTTTCAACTACTTTTCAGCAGTGAAATTACGCTTGAAATTATTGAATATTAAAGGCGTAAATTATCACATTTTTCACTAAGTTGGTTTACGCCTTGTTAGCAATGTGATAATTCACGCCTTTAATAGTCAATAATTTCAAGCGTAATTTCACTGCTGAAAAGTAGTTGAAAAATTAATTAAAATTAAAATATTCATTTAAAATTAAATTCTAAATAAATTAACGCAGTTATTTCAACCCGAGTAATTAATTGACTCAAAAATTCGCTAGTTATTGCTAATAAGAAATTTAGCAAGCTTTATAGATATCGGTGCATGACAATTAAAAAAAAATATTTAACGAAATAGGTTCTAAGCAAATAAAGACTGATTTTTAAAAAAATCAAGAACTTTCGAAACGACCTTAATGAAGGAACTTTTCTGTTGTTTAAATTGCATACGCTCAAATTTACTACTACTAATAAAAAAATGTATTTTTAATATATTTTTAAAAATAAAATTTAATATTAGCTTAATACAAAAAATAAATAAATAAATAAAAACCGATGAATGATAACTGAATAAAAATAATAGCTCTTTCCATTTACAGTTATAATTAATTTAAATCTACAGTGTTGTATTAATTAAAATATTGGATATTAGAAAAATTGAAATAAAAACCCGTTTCTGGTCAGCGCGAAAGTTGGAATGATCTTTAATAATACTGATTACCGATTTTCGTTTACACTGTGACATACGTCGAGATACATAGCATATTGCCAAATAATTAGGGTTATAGAAAGGAGATTTTGAATTTAGCTGTTGTCAAACAAAGCAATACGTTTCATTTAAAAATGTAATAAGCTGAATTAAAATAAAGTACAAGAGTTTCATAGATTAACCAATAAAATTTACAATTTAATAACTTTTTTTTTTTAGCATTTTAGAGTCATAGATTGCTAAAACACAACGGCATACTGCTAATTTTTCTGAAGCGATCTTTATTTTTTTTAAATAAATAATTTAAAAAATGAAGAGTTGTTTCCAGTGTCAATAAATTCAGCAAACTTTATCCAGAAATAAATGAATAAATTAATGAACAAATAACAAAACAATGTTGAAAAATAGAATTCCGTCGAGCCGGAGTCGAACCAGCGACCTATGGATTTCTGCATTAACCAGCTACAATCCACCGCTCTGCCAACTGAGCTATCGACGGACAGCGTTCAGTGCTTCATTTAAAAACAAGTTCAAAGAATGAATGAAACGTGATTTAGATCATCATCATCTCATAAAAGTTTACTTTTATTTTTAGTGGTAGTGCGAATGAAAATTAATGAAGCTAAAAGAAATGAAGCGTGAGCATTTTCATTGTAAAAATTTCTTGTAAGTGTTTTATAAACTCGATTTGTTTATCTGTTTTGTTTTTTCGCGAAACAGTGAAATTCAAAATATGATGCTTACATAATTTGATTTGAAATCCACAGTAGTGGAGATTGCTTTTGAGGCCTATAGCAACAATGACTGTCGCCTCGAATGATCCATATTTATACACAGAAATTGTAACACAAACCAGACATAACAATTTTATTTCTCCACATTACATATATATATATATATACATATTACTATTGAAAAAACAAACACAATTACATCCATGTCTTACCCAGGGACTCGAACCCGGGCCGGCCGGGCCCTCAGCGTGATAGCAGCCTCCGCTTACTGACCACGCCACTGGGCGACGATGCTTACATATACTTTAGACTAATTAGTAAAGATAAACAAATAAAAAAATTCTGTAGTCTTAAAATGCTCTAATTCGCTTAATAATCGCATAATATATTTTCTATAGTGAGCATTTTTAATATGTCTCAATAACATATATAAATTTGGTTATAATTGAAGTAATATAAGTCAGTGAAATATGGTTGACATTGTTACCGGCCGTAGACCATAATGCATCCGAATTCGTTTGTATGCGCCTGTAAAAAAATTAAATTCCAAGAATATATATATATATATTTACAGAGAACTTGTTAAGGTGAAACTTAATAACGTGAATGAATTTAGTTGTCTTTAAAGTATTATCGAGGGAGGGCCGTAACCAGATGGGGTAAGGTGGGCCCCCTCAACGCTTCTCTTACGCCCCTATAACTCTCATAATATTTTTATACAATAGTATATCTACAAATACTTAAAAAATATATAAATGTCCTAAAAACATAGGTATTATTTTATAAAAGCTTTTACTGAAGGTGCTTAAATTAAAATATATACAAAACTGTATTTTTCATAAAAATTAAGCGCTTTCGAGCAAACACTTGCTCATCATCAGGGTTACAAGCAAACACAAACGCAAATACACAATGATAAAATCAGTGAAATATATCGTTTAACTGATGGAGAATGGAACAAACCATTAAAATAAAACAGAGGGATGGGGGAGGGATGTGAACTATTCCTAAGAGTCTTACCATAATTCGGGAATATTGTAAGATAATGAATCATTGCATGTTTTATCTAGAGTTGGGCATGAGCGCACTCACTGAGCGAAAACTCGTGAGTTTAGCTCAATTTCTGTGAACATTGAGTTGAACTTGAGTCACTTTTTGATAAACGAACGTGAGCTGAACGAAAGCTAAAAAAATCCATGAGTTTGAACTAAATTTACAACACAAACTCATTTTTTCCCCTAATTTATTTAAAATTTTTCCAGCCGTTAAGAACACGTTTTTTCCATTCAATTAAATTTAGAGACCAACACGGACTCGGGACGGGTCGAGTCTGATCATAATTTTTTCTGATTCGCGCCCGGGTCTTGATTTCTCCGCAGTCTCGATA
This sequence comes from Maratus speciosus, assembly GCA_963932465.1. Taxonomy (NCBI): domain Eukaryota; kingdom Metazoa; phylum Arthropoda; class Arachnida; order Araneae; family Salticidae; genus Maratus; species Maratus speciosus. The sequence continues at coordinate 236,023,723 of OZ010788.1, forward strand.
TATGCCGAACCAGACATTTTTTTTTGCGCTGAACCGGGCCTGTACTTTATTCTTCCTTTTATTCTTCACGGACTGAAATTTACCGCCTACCCCACTTACAATACCCTGCTTGTATGAAAATCATTGACCCACCCCTGTTTGACCGGTGTAAACATTTGTTTAAGGAACAACCTCCGTGGCTCAAGAATTTTTTTCGAAAATACATATTTTTTAAATTACTAGGAGAAAGTAGGGTAATGACGCTCAGAAGGGTAATCACGCTCACCCAATATCTCTAAACAGAATAGAATTGAAAACGTGCGAATGGTTCCGGCAAAGAGCGAACTTCATCGTACGTTCCCAGTAAAGATATAGTGACCGTCGGAAGGAAAGTATTTTTGTGTCCTCATGTTATTAGTTTTCAGTTGTTTTATTATAAAATTCTACAACATCTAACTTGAAGGTAAGTGTACACTCTTATTTTAAAATATCAATTTACTCATTATGTCCACAAAATATATACATTTAGCTGTACTTTTATGCTTTTATCTATTTTTGTAGTGCGTTGTTACGCCAATTATAATGCATTAAATCCCAACATGTCGATAACGGGTAATGGCGCTCGTGTGGAATTCTAGAAAAAGTGTTGCCAATGAGCAACTTTTTTTAACTTCAAATTTACTGATTAACACCACATTTTTGAAATGATAAAATTCCCCTGTTTTCGCCTTAATTAATGTGTCGTTAGATAAGGAGAATTTTACGATTTCAAAAAAGTGGTGAAAATCAAAAAACCTAAATTTTAAAAAAGTAACCCACTATATGTGTAACACAATATGTGTAAAGTAGTCACAAAAAGTCTGCAGTGGTGTGAACAGCCCACACAACTACATATGTGACTTTTGTCTTACTTAAATGTTGTAGTCAAACTCTGAGCTCAATTACCCTACCATGTCGGGCATTACCGCTCAATCGATGGTTATTCAAATAAAACGATAAAAAAAAATTCTTTAAGCTTTTATACAAATTAGTTGATTGCAAACTGTTCCTTATGCTTTGGAGTTATACTTCGCTAATAAAATATTGATTATTTTTGTCTAAATTTGACTAGCTATTCATGTTTTCTCTTAAGTGAGCGCCATTCCCCTACTTTCCCCTATAGCCTCACCATAAAGAAAGAAACACCTCAGCAAATTCAACGATGAGAATTGAAATCTAAATGTAAGTGTAAAAAGGGTAGTTGTTCAGAGGCTTTTGGAGAGGACAGACCTCCCAGCCACGCCAGAGTATGATGTAAGGATGAATTCGGCTAGCAAGCCGCAATTCATCCTGTATATAATTATGTACTCATCATCATGTATATAATTATGTTTGTAACCTATAATATAGCCAAGATTTTATATAAGATGTGATTAATTTTCCCAGTATGACTCTTCATTATATCAGAAGTACCGTCACCGTACTACATATTTATATCAAATGAATTACAGTACAAAGTCTAAAGTTCGGACACCCAAAGTTCGGAATTGTCCAAAGTTCGGAATTTTAGAAAGTAGGTAATTTATAGTAGGTAATCAATATTTAAGAAAGTAGGTAAAAAGTAAAATTGTTGAAACAAACAGACAAGCAAAAAAGATGTAGACTGTACAGCAAAGAAACTTTATTACTGAATCAAAACTCATGTATATGTACAGTATAAAAGAAAAACTTCTTAATGAGAATCTTAAGTTAATAAAGCGGCGCACATTAACTGAAATGTTCAATATTTTCGTAAGTTACAATTTGTTCTTAAAATGTATGTTCCCTTATTAAATAAATGTTTTTGTTTTACTTTTTATTTTGTTTTGATTTATTTAATGAAAATGGTTGTTTAATTTAGTATTAATAGATTTTATATGCAATTTTTAATATATGAATGTCATATTTTGCATTTTAAATAGTAAAATTTATTTTCTTTTTATTGGAAAAGCACTATTTTTAATGACCCAAAATTCGGAAAAATCCAAAGTTCGGATTTGGTAAAGTCCCTAGGATTCCGGACTTTAGACTTTGTACTGTACTACCATTAATAACGTTTTCAGCAAACAAACCCACCTCATGCATGTCGACTGACGGGTACAAAGACTCTACATTTAAACTAGCAAAAATGCTAATTTCTGTAACTTCAAAAAGTTTCACTCTTTCTATAAAATCCGTCGTCGATGAAATTATAAAATCAAACTGAGGGAGAATAGTTTTTAACATGATAACGTAACACACGCCTTCTCCATATTGTAGGTAGGTTCATTACGTTTAGTGACTATTGGATGAAGAGTATTACCATCCTTATGATCTTTTACAGAAAAAAAAAAAAAAAAAAAGAAGAAGAAGAAATCTATTAGGTTAAGAGCCATTATTTTGAAATTCGGACGAAAAAGTGATATTTTGATAGTTGTATTTTTTAATTGGATTGATTTTTTTTTTATGTTGAATTAGATCATATTTAATGAATATTGTGCAATTTTGAAGCCCTTAAAAAATTTCCTGTGTCCTGTAGAAAATGTCAAAGTTGAAGATCATGAATCCCTTTTTTCATGAAAATGGAAATTCCAGTATGTTTGGATTGCTATATTTCTGGAAAGCAACAACATACCAAAATTATTTTGTCATAAACTGTTAGTATAGCACTACATGCTTAGTAAAATTTACTTGGTTCCATGGGACATTGTTAATTTTCATTGTTATGTTGCCACTAAATGCAATCAAAATGATGTTTTTGTCCGTTTCCTGCACTTATTCTCTTAGTTAAGCAATAGTACCCCATTTTTTTTTTTTTTTTTTTTTTTTTTTTTTTTTTTTTTTAATAGAATATGAAAGTTTACTATTAGCACAAGCTAAGTAATATAGAACTTTACCGGGATATCGATACTGTTAGCAGATATAATCTGTTAAATATTCGAAAGTTTCAAAATCTGCAACTTTTGAATTAGTCCTATCTCAAAACAGCATCACAGTTGAATAAAATAAAATATAACAGGTAGTAGATGAACATATGTACAAAAACATGGAAACGAAAAATAAGTGGGGTCTCATGCTATTTTCAGAAAAAAATGACAAACGTTACAAAAAGGCAGGTGTCAATATCAGGCTTTCCTATAAGAAAATAATTTATCCCGTTTCTCTTTCCCTTTCCTATGTTTTTCCTTTATGAGGAAATGGAACATACCTTTTCTCTTTCTCCTTCTAGGGGAAAAGCTTGATTATTGCACTGCCTTTTTATCACGTTTGTCATTTTTTTTCTTCTGAAAATAGCATGAGACCCCACTTATTTTTCGTTTCCATGTTTTTTTTACATATGTTCAACTACTACCTGATATATTTTGTTTTATTCAAGTGTGATGCTGTTTTGAGATAGGACTAATTCAAAAGTTGCAGATTTTGAAACTTTCGAATATTTAACAGATTATATCTGCTAACAAAACCGATATCCCGGTGAAGTTCTATATTATTTAGCTTGTCCTAATAGTAAACTTTCATATTCTATAAGAAAAAAATTGCGGTACTATTGCTTAACCAAGATAATAAGTGCAGAAAACGGACAAAAACGTCATTAGGGTTTCGTTCATCTCACGAAACCCTATTCGTCTCGCTCCTTTGTCTGTCTGTCTGTCTGTCCGTCTGTCCGTCACAGAGCCCGTTCTCCGAAACTATACATGTTAGAGACTTGAAATTTTGGGTACATATAGCTGAACACCTCACATCAAACAACAAATCATAAAATTTTGAAAAAGTTGGTAATTAACTGAATTACGGGCTAATTAACTTCTAAAATTAACCAATCCACCTTTTTAACGCAAATTCAAACGGACTTTATCGAAATCATCCCTGTTTCTCCTATGGGTTGCTAGTAAAATCAGCCGAATGCACGGTTACCACGGAAGAAATTAAGCCGAAAAATGAAGTGGAGATTTTAAAGCGAAATCGTATATCAGAAAATATTGGTCCGAGAAATTTGTAAATGGAATAGACAGACGCAGAAAAAATCTACTTTCATTTGGTATAAAGTTAACATTTCTGCGATATGTATAAGTTAAAATATCCACTAAAAATCGATCGATGAAAAAATAATTTCTTTAATTGGAAAGACAAGGAAATAAAATGATTTCAATTCGGCGGGAAAGAAGGTAGACATGACGACGCTGCGGTTTTCCATAATAGCATATTTTAATACGAAATTTTAACTTTTTAAATATTAAATTTTTTGATTAAATTTTTTGGCATCCCGATGTCAAATTTCTCGCTGATTTCATTGATACCCATATCTAAGTCCTATCTTAATTACAAGCTGAAATATTAATTATTATTTAATTAATCGGTTTATTGCTATCAAATGCGTCGATTAAAATGAAGAGACGCGCTTATTTAACCACGAATTAACTTAAATTAGGAAATCTAATAATTTGCCTGGGCTTTTTGAAGAGCGATATGAGATAAGTATAACTCATTCATCATCAGAAAGTTTACTTCATACCACTATTTTCTAATAGTAATTTCAGGAAATATTTTGAATTATTGGTCAAGACCGCCACTCAGTCTGTTTGAAACTTTAAGGTAGTTTATAACACATAGAAAAAAGTGTAAAAAAGAATGGAGGAGGGAGGATATTTCGAGGAGGGGGTGGGGGGGGGAGCTAGAATTATTTTTAAAATCTTAGCGTTTGTTACCGCAGCAAATATTTTAAATTCTTGTTTAAGACCGCCACCATCCCGACCCATCTATCTACGGAAAGATTGCGTAAAGGAGTTTCGTTCAGATATGCTTTTGTTAAGAATAGAGTGCATTCCCTGGTGGTGGAATGTGGAACTAACATAACGCGATTTTGTTAAAATTAGGAAATCTAACAAGTTGATCTGTTTGAAACTTTAAGATATTTTATAACACATAAGATAAAACGTAAGAAAGAATGACACGCGAAATTCCGAGGAGGGGGGGGGGGGGGCTAGATTTCTATTTAAAAAATTAGCGTTTCTGGCCGCTTTAGGTGACTTTTTGAGGGAGTCCTGAGATATATGCTACTTATTTAATATAAAATTGTCTAAAGTTTAGTTACCACTATTTCCTAATAGTAATCTCAGCAAATATCTTAATTTCTTATTAAGACCGCCACCACCTCGAGTAACATATCTACTTATAGGTTGTTTAACGGAGTTTCCTTCCGATACAGTTTTGTTAAGAATAGAGTGCGCTCCCTGGTGGTGGAATGTGGAACTAACATTTTTGTTAAAATTAGGAAATATAACAAGGCGATCTGTTTGAAATTTTACGATAGTTTATAACACATTAGAAAAAGTTTATAAAAAATGGCGCGTGAAATTTCGGGAAGGTGGGGAGAGGGGGAGGGGCAAAATATTTCTTTTTTGTTTCATACCGTTTCAGGTGCGTTTTTTGATGGAGTCCTCAGATACATGCTACTTATACTTATTAAATATAAATATGTCAAAAGTTAAATTGCCACTATTTCCGAATAGTAATTTCAACAATTATCTTAAATTCTTGCTGAAGACCGCCACCCCCTCGAGTAACATATCTACTAATGGGTTGTATGAAGGAGTTTCGTTCAGATACGCTTTTGTTAAGAATACAGTTCGCTCCCTGGTGGTGGAATGTGGAATTAACAGACCGCGATTTCATTTAAAGTAGGAAATCTAACAATTCAATCTGTTTTAAACTTTAAGATACTTTATAACACACGATAATAAATTATAAAGAAGAAGGGCGCGTCGCATTTCGAGGAGGGAGGGGGGGGGGGTTGAGGGAGGTGCGCGAACAAAATTAGGAAATATAACTGGACGATGAACCATTTATCTTTAATGATTCTCGATTCATAACGATTTAAATATGAGAAATGCTGAAAAAAAAACCATCATGAATTAAAACGCATTTTCACAAGAAATCGTTTTCATGACAACCATTGCTTGAATGCTAGATTTTGAAAACAAACCAAAACGAAAATTTTAACATTTTCTGTTCTAATTCAGATAGAAACATGATTTAAACGCCATTTTAAGCAGAAAAACACAGAGAAATTTTAGTGCAATAAAAGTTTTTTAGAAAATTTGGAGATTTTTGTGTCCCGAACCCCCTTAATTTAAAATTTAAATATTACTTTTGTACATAAAACATTTATTTTTCTGGATAATGTAGTTAAGGATATATACTTTAGACTGACAGGGAAAAAAAAGTTCTTCATTGGGTATAGTGTGTGTTTTGGTACTTAGAAAAAGGCGATGATTTTAATTGTTTCGAAAAACTCAAAGATCCTGTGATGCCCCCTTAAAGTCCCACCTGGCTTTGCACTCTGGTTACTGCTCTAGCTATAACAACTTTGAAATGGACCCCCAAAATTTACATCCTAAAGACCTTAATGTATAAAAACTCTTACCCGTTCAAAAATGCTTACTTTTTAAACTTTCTTACGGACAGATATACAGAATGTACAGTCGTGGAAAAAAAAAAAAAGCAAAAATCCCTACTAACTCCTCAACAAATTATCGTAGAAGAAAGTTACTGGTACCGAACAATTGGAAATAAAGTGTACTTTTAAACGATGTATATAAAATTTGCTTAGGAGGCCATCTACTTATTAAAAAAAAACTATAACTTTGTTTTTTCAATAGCAATACACAATTCTGACAGCATAAATGAACTCTACAGGGTCATTCCATGTCAGTTCAGTTCAGGCAGGCATGTAACCCACCATCACAGATTTTGATGAAACTGCGTGTGTTTGTTGCTTTTATTAAGATATGATTCCCAGTATTTTTTTTTACTCCTTGGTCAAATAGTTTCTGAGAAAAAAATTGTCAAAATTTTGAAAAACTGCCGTCAGTTGGCATTCTTGACTGCTCGATTTTCAAATGTAGCATGACATAAATATTATCATATTTCAATATCTATTCTACAAATCATCTTCAAATAATTTATGCATAATATATAGGGTACGCAGTTTATGAAAAAAAAATACTGTTACGCTTATAACATTTTAAGTGTGTCTAAAAAATTGTTTAATCTTTGAAGTCGTGATTTTTTTTTATGAAAAATAATGCATTAACTAAAATAGCATTATCAACAAAAGGCGGTATTTTTATTAAGTTTATTTTTTGTGGGGGATATACTTAAAGGTGTCCTTTATCTGATTCTGAAATAAAAATAGTGGGATTTTGGGTGTTTTTAGTAGTATTTCCTATTTAAAAATATTTTGAGGTGCATTTCAAATCAAATCAAGCAGAGTCATTCCATGTCAGTTCGCCTAAGACATTTAATTCACTGTCACAAATTTCAATGAAACTGGGTTTGTTTATAGCCCATTTTAAGACGTAATCACCGTTAATTTCCTTGATCCTAAGTAAAGTATAGGCCCCACCAGTGGCCGAGAGGTTCTGCTCTCGAAGCTGATAGACGGGAGGTGCTGGGTTCGATCCCAATCGCGCCCGTCGGCCTAATCGTTCGGAGTTTTCGTGGTTTTCTTCGAGCCGTGGATCTTCCATGCGTTAATACGGATTAGGTTCCCTTAGAAAGACCCCCACGGAGGGCACTCCCCCCGGGCCTATATCCCTCGTGTAGATAATTGGCCGTCAAAAATCAACCCAACCCTAAGTAAAATATTTTTTAAGATAAAAAAAAAATCTGAATTTTGAAAAATTTTTAAAAATGTTTTTAATGACAGATCTATATTCAAAGACTGCATTAAAAAAAGTCATTTCAATATAAAATCACTAAATAGGTTTCAAATAATGTATATGTGACAAATAATGTAGGCAGATTATTATTTATTGTTGTTTGTCATGCTTAAACGCTAAGAGTGTGTTTAATCTTGCTGTAATGTTAAAAAATATTTAAATGTGCCTAAAAAATTGTATAATCTTTGAAATCAAAAATATTTTACAAGAAATAATGAAATTATTAAAAAATCTTTATCAATCAGAGGCGGAGTTTCTATGACTAATTTTTTTTTTTTTAAATTGTACATAATACTACATTATAACTGGATCTGAAATAAAAATAGTGGGATTTTGGTTGGTTTAGTAGTATTTAAATCATATTTAAAATTATCAATATTTTCAGATGTAAAATCTATCCAATGTATCATCCCTGGAAATATTTTTATTTATACATTAATTTTATTTTGCAAATTATCTTTTATGTTCGTTTCTTAAGGAAAAAAATAAACAGTATTGTTTTTTAGTAAAACTTCTAGAGCGAAGAGCAATTATCCCTTTCCAAAAAAGAGAAAAATCACTAGCTCCTCACCGCCCAATAGAAATTTTCAAAATGACACTCCTAATCTTTAAACTCATATTTGGCTGTTAATATTGAAAATTTAGCATTGAGTTGCTAATATTGAAAAAAATACCAAATTTCACTCTTTTGAAGAAAATTTTAATATTTGTAAATGTTTTTTTTTCTTTTTTTTTTTTTGCATTGGATAGCTGTGATTGATCTGTATTAAGGCCGTTTTTCACTTTTTCGATTTTGACTGCAGAATTTTTTTATGAGGATGCTTTCCCTTTCGAAACTGGTTCCCAAAATGAAAGTGTCTTCACTAAAAATATCTGTAAACAAAATCAAAAAGCAAAAAAGGGTCTTTGTAAAGAGAGATCTCAGCTATCAACGCAAAAAAAAAAAAAAAAAAAAAAAAAAATCATTTTAAAATACTGAAATTCAACGGAGAAGAGGTTACGTCAGTCACGCGAAAAGACCCGCTCGCTAATGCTAATCCTATAGAAGACATTTATAAAGATATCTCGGTTGCATTTCAATATTTTTAAATGGTTTTTTAGCTTGATCTAGATTGCAGAATTTATTATGGGGATGCTTTTACTTTCGAAACCGGTTCCGAAAATTAAAGTGTCCTCACTAAAAATATCTGTAAACAAAATCGAAAATGCAAAAAACGGCCTTTGCACAGATCGATCTCAACTATCCTATGCAAAAAAAAAAAATAAATAAATAAATAAAAAAAAAATCATTTAAAAATATTGAAATGCAACCGTCAGTCGCGCGAAAAGACCCGCTCGCTAGAGCTAGTACCATGGAAGAAATTTATAAAGATATTTCGGTTGCATTTCAATATTTTTAAAGGATTTTTTTTTTTTTTTTTTTCATTGGATAACTGGGATCGTTCTGTACAAAGGCAGCTTTTCACTTTTTCGATCTTGATTGCAGAATTTTTTATGGGGGTGTTTTCACTTTCGCACCTGTTTCGAAAATGAAAGTGTCCTCACTAAAAAGTCTGTAAACAAAATCGAAAAAACAAAAAACGGCCTTTGTACACATTATTCTCAGCTATCCAATTAAAAAAAAAATCATTTAAAAATATTAAAGTGCAACCGAGAATACGCTACGTCAATCACGCGAAAAGACCCGTTTGCTAAAGCTCGATGGAAGAAATTTCGGTTGCATTTCAATCTTTTTCAATATATTTTTTTTTTTTTTTGCATTGGATAGCTGAGATTGATCTGTACAAAGGCCGTTTTTCACTTTTCCATTTTGACTGCAAAATTTTTTTATGAGGATGCTTTCCCATTCGAAACTGATTCTGAAAATGAAAATGTCTTCACTAAAAATATCTGTTAGCAAAATCGAAAAGCAAAAAATGGTCTTTGTACAGATCGATCTCAGCTATCAACGCAAAAAAAAAAAAAAAAAAAAAAAAAATCATTTAAAGATAATGAAATGCAATGGTGAAGAGGCTACGTCAGTCACGCGAAATGACCCGCTCGCTAATGCTAATCCTATAAAAGAAATTTATAAAGATATCTCGGTTGCATTTCAATATTTTTAAATGGTTTTTTTGCATTGGATAGCTGAGATTGATCTGTACAAAGGCCGTTTTTCACTTTTTCGATTTTGACTGCAGAATTTTTTTATGGGAGGCTTTCCCTTTCGAAACTGGTTCCGAAAATGAAAGTGTCCTCACTAAAAATGTCTGTAAACAAAATCGAAAAAACAAAAAAAAGGCCTTTGTACAGATCGATCTCAGCTATCCAATGCAAAAAAAATCATTTAAAAATATTGAAATGCAACAGAGAAGAGGCTACGTCAGTCACGCGAAAAAAACCCGCTCACTAATGCTAATCCTATAGAAGAAATTTATAAAGAAATCTGGGTTGCATTTCAATATTTTTAAATGTTTTTTTTTGCATTGGATAGCTGAGATCGATCTGTACAAAGGCCATTTGTTACTTTTTCGATCTTGATTGAATTTTTTATGGGGTTGTTTTCACTTTCGCACCTGTTCCGAAAATGAAAGTGTCCTCTCTAAAAATGTCTGTAAACAAAATCGAAAAAACAAAAAAAAACGGCCTTTGTACAAATCGATCTCAGCTATCCAATGCAAAAAAAGAAAAAAAAAATCATTTAAAAATATTGAAATGCAACAGAGGTTGGTTGGTTGGTTGGTTTTGTGACGGCCGATTATCTACACTAGGGATATAGGCCCGAGGGGGAGTGCCCTTCGTGGGGGTCTTTCTAAGGGAACCTAACCCGTATTAACGCATGGAAATCCATGGTTCGAAGAAAACCACGAAAACTCCGAACGATTAGGCCGACGGGCGCGATTGGGATCGAACCCAGCACTTCCCGTCTACCAGTTTCGAGAGCAGAACCTCTCAGCCACGAAATGCAACAGAGAAGAGGCTACTTTAGTCTACCGAAAAGACCCGTTCGCTAATGCTAATCCTATAGAAGAAATTTATAAACATATCTCGGTTGCATTTCGATATTTTTAAATGATTTTTTTTTTTTTTTTTTTTTTTTTTTTTTTTTTTTTTTTTGCATTGAATAGCTGAGATTGATCTGTGCAAATGCCGTTTTCCACTTTTTCGATTTACTGCGGAATTTTTTTTTTTTATGAGGATAATTTCCCTTTCGAAACTGGTTCCGAAAATGAAAGTGTCTTCACTAAAAATATCTGTAAACAAAATCGAAAAAGCAATAAATGGCTTTTGTACAGATCGATCTCGGCTATCAATGCAAAAAAAAAAAAAAAAAAAAAAAAAAAAAATCATTTAAAAATATTAAAATGCAACAGAGAAGAGGCTACTTTAGTCTACCGAAAAGGACCGTTCGCTAATGCTAATCCTGTAGAAGAAATTTATAAAGATATATTGGTTGCATTTCAATATTTTTAAATGATCTTTTTTTGCATTGGATGGCTGAGATCAATCTGTACAATGGCCGGTTTTTACTTTTTCGATCCTAACTGCAGAATATTTTATGGGATGTTTTCACTTTCGAAACCTGTTTAAAAAATTAATTTTAAAAATAATATTGATTTGGAATTAAAACAGATTTATAATCTTTTTTTTTCTTTCTCACTGCTGAAGTATAATTCCGGATAGAATTTTTTATTCCGTAAACATCAAAAGGCAAAAGTATCTCATTCTATAGAAATATGTCATTCGCACTCGGCAAGGAGGGGGGGGGGGGGGGAGAAAATAATAATAATTGACTAGTGTCATTAAAAATGAATAGATATATGCGGCGAAAAAATATATTTGTATTTAAATTTTCTATATCTTTTCTTTTTATAATTGATAAGGTAATTCTTGCTGAATTTGTTTCTTTCACAAATATTAAACGTTTTTTTATATAGTAAACAAAAAGATAACTACAGTACAGTTTCATTATTAAATTGCACTAGTTTAAAACTGAGAAATGTGTTTCCGAAACTTTTAAAAAAGATTTCTTTGAATGTTTTACCGAAAATTTTGGGCCCCAACAGCGGCCGAGATGTTGTGCTGTCGAAGCTGGTAGACGGGAGGTATTAGACCCCAATCGCACCCGTCGGCCTAATCGTTCGGAGTTTTCGTGGTTTTCTTCGAACCTTCGATTTCCATGCGTTAATACGGGTTGGGTTCCCTTAGAAAGACCCCCACGAAGGGCACTCTCCCTTCGGGTCCATATCCCTCGAGTAGATAATCGGCCGTCAAAAATTAACCCAACCCGAAAATTTCAGCTAATTTACAAATGCTTAGCAAATTCTGTTGCGTTTGAAATCAGCATACACAGATGGTATATTTCTGCTTAGTGTATATGTTGTATTGCTTTTATTTTATTTTTTCCCTTCTGAAAGGATATCGAATAAGTTTTTAATTTATTATAAACATTTTGATTAAATAATAAGCATATTTTGTTGAAATTCAAATCAGCAGTGCTAAGGGGCTACTTCATTCATGAGAATAGACCCGCTCGCTAAAGCTAATCCCATGGAGGAAATTTATAAAGATATCTCGGTTGCATTTCAATATTTTTAAATGATTTTTTTTTTTTTTTTTTGGCATTGGATAGTTGAGATTGATCTGCACAAATACCGTTTTTTACATTTTCGATCTTGATTGCAAAATTTTTTACGGGGAGGCTACTTTAGTCAAGCGAAAAAACCCGTTCGCTTATGCTAAACCTATGGAAGAAATTTATAAAGATATCTCATTTGCATTTCAATATTTTCAAATGATTTTTTTTTATTATTCTTGAATTGGATAGCTGAGATCTATCTGTACAAAGGCCGTTTTCACTTTTTCTATTTGGAATGCAGAATTTTTTTATGAGGATGCTTTCATTTTCGAAACTGGTTCCGAAAATGAAAGTGTCCTCACTAAAAACATTTGTAAACAAAATCGAAAAAGCAAAAAATGTCCTTTGTACAGATCAATCTCAGCTATCCAATGAAAAAAAAAAAAGAAAAAAAAAATCATTTAAAAATATTGAAATGCAACCGAGAACAGGCTACGTCAGTCACGCGAAAAGACCCGCTCGCCAGTGTTGCCAGATCGGGGACTTTTTTGTTGATTGTTACCGCTTCTTTGAAATAGAAATATTCGGCCTATTTAGAAATAGATCAAACATTCTGAAAAATAAGGCGAATTATACTATTTTATAAAAGTGGTGACGGTCAAATAATCTGGCAACACTGCCGCTCGCTAAAGCTAGTCCCATGGAAGAAATTTAAAAAGAAATCTTGGTTGCATTTTAATATTTTTAAATGATTTTTTCCATTGAATAGCTGAGATCGATCTGTACGAAGGCCGTTTTTCACTTTTTCGATCTTGATTGCAGAATTTTTTATGGGGATGTTTTCACTTTCGCACCTGTTCCGAAAATGAAAGTGTCCTCACTAAAAATATATATGTAAACAAAATCGAAAAAGCAAAAAATGTCTTTTGTACAGATCGATCTCAGCTATCAAAGCAAAAAAAAAAAAAAAAAAGAAAAAATCATTTTAAAATATTGAAATGCAACGGAGAAGAGGCTACTTTAGTCTACCGGAAAGACCCGTTCGCTAATGCTAATCCTATAGAAGAAATTTATAAAGATATCTCGGTTGCATTTCAATATTTTTAAATCATGTTTTTTGCATTGGATAGCTGAGACAAAGCTGTACAAAGGCCGTTTTTTTACTTTTTCAATTTTTAATGCAGAATTTTTTTTATTGGTTATTACTTTAGAAAGAGATTCCGAAAATGAAAGTGTTCTCACTGAAAATATTATTAACGATATGAAATAATAAGTGAAACATTTACATACAAATAGAGATTCATTAAAATATATAAATATCATAGTCTTTGGCGCTTCTTTAAAAATGAAGATTATAAACATGAAAAAAGTATAATATGTATTTTTGCTCCGAACTCCTCCATTTCTGCTCTCGAAGCTGGTAGACGGGAGGTGCTAGTATCGATCCCAATCGCGCCCGTCGGCCTAATCGTTAGGAGTTTTCGTGGTTTTCTTCGCACCTTGTTTTTCCAAGTGTAAATACGGATTAGGTTCCTTTAGAAAGGCCCCCACGGAGGACACACTCCCCCTTAGGGTCTATATCCCCCGTGCTGATGGCCGTCATAAACACAGCCAAAATCAACCAACCTCCATAGGAAACAATCTTAAAACATATCGACGTAAAAAACTATGATTTTTTTTTTTTTTTTTTTTTTTTTTTTGTTTGCAAAGTTTTATAATTTTTATTGTGAGTAATCGCCCATTTTTGGTGCTCTTTCTACTGCAAAAAAATATGTTTTGTAGAACTTCAATTAGGCCGGGCAGAATATTTTTTTCTATGGGTTTTCTCGGTACCAGGCTGGATATTTCGACACGTGCAGAACTCTGTCGCATACCTGCCAAACTTTTTTCGGAGGATGGAATTCGAAGCCTATATCCACTTTCTGTCTATCTGCTAATTACTTTTTTCCCGACGGCGCAGTGCAACTTATCTAATCCTTCTCCCACCCCCAAATATTTGCCCGTGGAAACCCACACAGCCCGCTATTACCCCTCAAAGGTCAAGAGGGGTGGTGTCGGGCTGTCAAGTGAAGGAACGGGGAGCTTTCCTCTTTGGATTAACGCATTCGATTAATCTGCAGGGATATAGGGGCATCCATTTTGTAGCCTGGTGAAGTATAGAATTTTAAAAAAGGTTTTTTTTTCTCTTTTTTGTTGAGAACTTTTATCAAATACTACATTTCTTTAAAAAGACTACATTATAATGGAATACAATAATTTAAAAAAGTTCTTGAAGTAAATAAACTGTGTCTGTAATGTTTCGCCCTTTTTTAAACATATATATTAGCCTTTTATTTCGTTTCATTAAAATTCTGCCACAATGTTTTTACAGAAAATTCAATTATAAGGGAATATAAAAATTATATAATACGATTTTAATTAAAATATTGTTCTAAACAATCTGTGCTGATGTACATCTTTTTTTTGGATGAAAAGGCATTTTTTCTTTTGGGAATTTATGTCATTTTCACCAACAGAATTGTCTATGCGTTTAAGATTAGTGCATCATTTCCATCAATTATTTTTAAATGTTTCAGATTTTAGGGTTGGTTAATTTTGATTTCAAGGGATACAAGAAAAGAAATTTAGAAATAAACTAATAAATTTTAGGAACTTTAAATGCAAGCTAAAGTTTATTGAATATGACATTATCCTGACGCAATCACACTAACTTGTTCCATATATGAAAGTGATCTTTTCTTTTGAAAATGGTGTCAGTTTCATCATCCGAACTAATCTCAAATCTAAGATTATGTCACCTTTTAAGGGCTTTATCAAAGAAATATGTCCCTCCGACAACACGGAGCTTTTAAATATTTACGGACACATTTTTAAATGCAAAAGCATGACGTTTGCAGGCATGACTACTGAAGCGATTTGGCATTTAATAGTGTTTACCAATCGTTGATCAATGAGTTATATATTTATAAGCGATTTTTTCCACGTGACGACAGGTTTTCTTTTACAGTATTTGATGAATGATTTTTTGCTTTTATTAAAAAATGGAAAACACTCGATCGCATAGTATCTGCATGAAAACACCTGCCAATTTCATGTGTTACAATATTCCTTTAAATATGACTACATTTTCATTTGTGGAATACCCTTCAATCTACTATAATCAAATTTTATTTTTTGAAACAACTCAAATTACCATGTTTAACAATCCGGCGAGGTTAGGACAGGGTTTTGAGGGCTTAGCTCGTAACGGCCTCTAATACATAAAAAAAAAAAAAAAAACTTTGAATTATTATTTAAGAGAAAAACTTTCTTAAAACTTGTTCAGTTAATAAAACTTTAAATTTTGTATTTTTCTCGGTGAATTAAAATAAATAAAGAAAATTTTCTTTTATTCTAAAAAAAATATATATATATATATTTTTTTTAAATCTAAGGCAACTTTTATTTTTCTAAAACCATCATTGATTTTTAAGAATTCCTTCTTAGCTTTCCAAGGAGCTTATTAGAATTGGCTGGAAGGAATTACAGTTAACATTTGACAATTATTTAGTTATTTATTAGGAAGGGACCGAACCGATAGATACACACATGTTCAAATAATAACAATTGAAAAAGATATATATATATTTTTTTTACATTTTACTCCTGTCGGTTTTTAGAGCTCTGCACGGGCCGGAATTTCCAGGCCCGGCCCGAACGAAAGCTATCTTGGCACGGCCCGGTATAAAAATTGGAAGATTGGCCCGACTCAGTTTCTACAAAAATGTCCGTTTTTTCTCGACATACAATTAAGATTCTTTTAATGAATACTACATACATATTTATGGGAACATTTTACAGTATATTTTAGATTACTATGTGTTCGCAAAACATAAAATACATAACAGTAAACATTAACGATTACTTACAGTGTTTTAGTCATCGTCTCTACTGACATTTCAAAATTCAAATAAGCATTCATTAAAAGATTAATGTAGTTCAGAATAAAGGATTAAAAACATGATAATTTTTGAAGCTGTATAATAAAAAGTAGATTTGTGAAAATATTTCTCTCATTTTTAAGGCTTTTCTCAAATCGACACATTTATGAATTCATTTCTTTTTGGAAACGCGTAAGATTGGCATGTATTCTTATTCGGAAACTATGTAAATGTCGTTTTTTTCTTAAATTAAAGCAATATATCTTTCTGAAAATACTGCCAAAGTTAGCGTTTTGAATCGAATTTCCGCAAGCGATAGCACAGGAAAAGAGAAAAACGTGCCAGTCACGTGACAAGAATCTCTGTTATCTCTATAAGTGATTTATCAAGTATGGAGAAAGCTATTCGTTTCCAAATGCCTTCAATAGTCAGGCTTGTCAATTTTATGCCTTTATAGTTAACTAGTATGTTGTGGCCATCACAAAACTTTCTTCTATATAAATCACGTCAATTAAATCATTTAAATAGTAAAAGAAATTACATCAATTTAGAACCAATTCGTATCAAAGTATACCTGAATTTGAAGTTTGATGAAAATTCGTGCATTACTTATTGAGATAGACCTGTAGGGGAAATTCTGAAAAATGCAGCATAGCAGCGCCACCTGTTGAGCGATTTGCACCAAAACACAAACAGCACTAATTCATATTAAGGTATACCGGAATCTGAAGTTTGATGAAAATCGCTGCATTAGTTCTGGAGCTAGAGCTATTGTGGAAATCACAAAAAATGCAGCACAGCAGCGCCACCTGTTGAGCGATTTACACAAAAAGGTACAAAACATCAATTCATGTCAAGGACTAACTGAATCTACAGTTTCCTGAAAATCCATGCATTAGTTCTGGACATTGAGCTATTGTGGAAATCGTGAAAAATGCTGCATAGCAGCGCCACCTGTTGAGCGATTTACACCAAAACATAAACAGCACTAATTCATATCCAGGTATACCTGAATCTGAAGTTTGTTGAAATCCCAAGCATTAGTTCTTGAGATAGAGCTATTGCAGAAATCTCAAAAAATGGAGCATAGCAGCGCCACCTGTTGAGCGATTTACACCACAATGGGCAAAACGTCAATTCATGTCAAGCACTAACTGAATCTGAAGTTTGATGAAAATCCGTGCATTATTTCTTGAGATTGAGCTATTTCGAAAATCGTGTAAATGCTGCAAAATGCAGCATAGCAGCGCCATCTGTTGGGCGATTTGCACCAAAACGTTACCAGCACCAATTCATATCAAGGATTAACGGAATCTGAAGTTTTATAAAAATCCGTGCATTAGTTCTTGAGATAGAGCTTTTGCGGAAATTCTGCAAAGTGCTACATAGCAGCGCCACCTGCAGGGCGATTTACACCAAAAACTAATCAGCACCAATCTACATCAGGGACTACCGGAATATAAATTTTTATTAAATTCCGTGCATTAGTTCTTGAGATAGAGCGCCCAAAAAATTTGTGTCACATACAGACTGACAGACGGACAGACAGACTCACAGACTCACAGACAGACATTTTGTAAAAACATGTTTTTTGGAATCTCTGACCCATAAAACGTGTAAATCCGTCGAAAACTGGAATTCGAATATTTTCATGAAACCAATACTTTCTTCTTGTCAAGATAGAATAAAGTAAAAATGGGTCAGAAAATGTGTCTAAAAGTTTCGCATTGTTGAGCGGTGAATATGAGAACCACCTTAAGGTATATTTCCAAATATACTGTTAAGGCTGTTCTTAACTCCTCTGCTCAACAAGCGCAAAACGTTTTGACATATTTACAATTTCATTTTTTAACGGAAAGATATAAAATTGGAAAGCCTGGCCATGGAAGCGATTTGGAATTGAATTGTTTTTGCCATTTTTTGATCAATCAATTACCTATTGAGTTATAAGCGAATTCGATCACGTGACAAACACGTTTTTCGTCCGCTGTTGAGTGCTCCTTCTCCCTTCGCGCGGAAATTCGGCTCAAAACGCCCACTTTGATACTCTTTTATCAAAAATCAATTGCGTTTGGAAAAAAATGGAAAAAAAACCCCAGCTCAATTACATATTTTCTGAACAACAGCACCAGCTTGTTTCATGCATTTTCGAGCAAAAATAAATTAAAACTTATGTCAGAAAGTTGCCCTTTTGGATTTAAGAACACCCTTAACAGAAGTTCATTATCACTATTAATAATCTTACAAAACATAACGCCTATCCTATACATCCTGAGATCGATTAAGACCAGTTTGGTCCCGGCACGAGTCTGCTGAGAAAAATTAAACCCGGAGTCAGACATCTAGTAACTGTACGATGCCGATCTCTATGATGGACCTGTTACACTTCTGTATTGATGTTGCTAAACTCGCATCGGCTCGTGATGCACATTTATATTATACTTCTCGAGAAAATCATATTCATTGTAAATGGCTCGTATTTTATCTGTATCACTTGAATTCTTATATCGGGCCGATAGGCCCGATTAATTCTTTTATCGACCCGGCCCGACCCTGCAGGCCCGTTCAATTTTTTTGCCGGCCTGGCCCGACCCGTTTATTTTGTCTGTCGGCCCGGCCCGTTTGAAAATTCGCCTTCATTCCGCCGGACCGTGTACGGGCCTCGGGCCAAGCCCGGGCAGAACTCTAGTCTGCCATAAAGGACGTTTTAAAATGCGCAGGCAAGCAATATCTATATTTTGCTTTTACTTTTAAGAATCAAGGTGTTTTAAAACTAATGGTTTTTCGGCACATTCACAGACTTTGTTTTAACGTAAAAACGTGAAACTGGGCAGGAATGCAAGTGATTTGGAATCGAATTTTATTTTTCATTTTTCAAAAAATATACTTAATCGAGTTACAGGTGTTTACTCTCTCATAACAACTTTTGTTCGTAAATTCCGTTCAAATCGCAAACTTTGACACCTTTTTCTGCCACCTTGTTTGCCTTTATAAGAAAAGGAAAAACGCTGTTAGATTTCGTAATTTATATATATATATATATATAACCGCGCTTGCCAGTTATGTGCTGTTAATAATAAAAACGTATTTATGACTGCTTCAGCAAGTATCCAGTTTGAATTTTATACATATTAGTTGAAATTAAGGATTGACGGAAACGAATTTTTAAGACCGAAAGAGAAACTGAAACCGAATCTTAGTACAGTAGACTCCCTGAAATCCGCACAGCCTGGGACCAGAGGTTGTGCGGATTTTAGAATTTTGCGGATTTCTGGTCATTTATTTGTTTACATTTTTTAAACATTAATTTGATTGGCAGTTAAGCAAGGGAAATTATAATGAATACTTACAATAAAGGCAAACATTAAAATAAGTAAAATATTAAAATAATTTATTAGTTTAAAAGTAAGTAATTATTAAAATAATTATGTAAAATAAAAATTTAGAAAAATAACAAAATATTACTAATGAAATTGATTAAATTTGATTCCAAACGTCCTGTGCTGCCATTTAGTGGTCAAGCGATCGTAAGATGATATGTAGCTTAATGCGCTCTCTGTAACTTTTTTCATTGTTATTTAGAGTCTTGAATGCTTTTCTTATACTGCTTTATATACTTATAAATAAATTTGTCTATAATTAAAAAAAAAAAAATTCTGCGAACAATAATTTTAAAATAGCGTTTCGTTTCGTGGATTTTTCCATTTCAAACCGTGGAATTTTTGATATAGATATGCTAATTTATATCAAATCAAAAGTAATGTAAATCTATTTAGTAATAAATCAGCTGTAATGGCCAAAAGAGAATGATTAACAAAAAAATTAGTAAAAAACACATTGTGATAGTCGCTGATTTTGGCACCATCTTGGATTTTGTTCTTGCAACTTAACTGTAAATTTCATTGTTT
Source organism: Maratus speciosus (assembly GCA_963932465.1). NCBI lineage: Eukaryota > Metazoa > Arthropoda > Arachnida > Araneae > Salticidae > Maratus > Maratus speciosus. The sequence continues at coordinate 236,043,806 of OZ010788.1, forward strand.
ACATCTGAAAAAAATATGTGGATTTTAGGGTCGCGGATTTAAGGGAGTCTACTGTATTTGGTAATCTTACTATTTTCAGCCCAAAACGAAAATGTTCAATTTTTTAAAGTAATTAATACATACATAATTATTGATTAATTATATGTGTAATTAAATAAATTGAAGGATTATTATGTTTTGAAATTAACAGCACAAATATAATTAAAAAGATTTACTAAAAGACGTATAATACACTTAAAAGTTAACACTTTCAAAACATTAAATACAATTCTAAAAGTCTAAAACCTACAAGTATCACAACTAAAACAAGTTTCAAAAGTAAACTTTTGAATTTTACAAACTAATAAGTATTTTTCTCTTTTTAACTGAAGTAAGACCCTTGATGATGGCCACAGGGTGGCTGAAACTTGTAAGTTTTAGACTTTTAGAATTTTATTTATTGTTTTGAAAGTGTTAACTTTTAAGTGTATTATACGTGTAATTATTATACGTGTGGCCCTAGTTGGCTCTCTGTGTCTCTGGCCAAAACTTTTTATTTTCATATAAAATAAAATATAATTAAATCAGTGTCTAATTAAAAAATGTTTTAGGTATACATACCTCGATTTACCTTTTATAAAGATTTTTGTAAATGATAATCTGATACTGTAATATATTCTAATATTATTCCGTTATACTATATTCAACGGGCATTCGAAACACTTCTGCGGTTTCAAATCTATTACTGTTAAGTCTGCAATTTTTAATGAGCTTGTGAAAAGCGTCTTCAAAGTTTAGTCATGCATGTATTACTTGCTTTATAATTTATTTCACACGTTGAGTCAGTCATGACTGATAATTATAAATAGTGAAATACACAGCAATAAATAAAGAGTGTTTCATTTGAGCCGATACAGCTCAAATCAATGAGTTATATTGAAAATTTCCATAGGAAGAAACGAGATATTTGGAATAAAAATAATTTCGGACGAGTTTTGGTGAGGCCGATTTTTTGGCAACATTTTCGCCGAAAACGAAACTTCGATTTTGAGCCAAAAACGAGAACGAAACCGAATTTTCGGTCGATATGTTTGGTTTACACACTGAATTGTTGATTTGATCTATGAGTTTTTTCTTTTCAAAATTTTAAGTTCTAAATTGAGTTTGAAAAAAATGCTTCGTTTTTACTTTTATCAGTTTTCGCGTGTGCTCTTAATTATTTTCATAATAATTATTTAGCATATAATGCTAAGCACTGTATTATTATGAAAATAATAAAACTTTAGCGTTATAGTTTATGTTATATTTATATGATACAGAATATTTTAGCATTACAGTTTATGATATATTTATATGATACAGAATATTCAATTAAACTATATTCGACTAAAACGTGCTTAATCAATATGTTTTATTATCGCATGCTTAACAGAAGATTGCACCTGCATTGCAAAAAAAAAAAAAAAAAAATCGCATATTTTTAGTTTTTTTAAAGACGGTGACTAAAAAATACGTGACAAATGAATGTTGTTAATGTAGAAGAATACATGATTTATACAGATTTGTACGTATGTAAATTTATGTACAGATAACTGAATCATTTTTTTTTTATTTAAAAAATATTTCATTATATAGAGAAAATTAACTTCGACACTTCATCTTTAATAACACTTCATTATTATATTTGGCAATTCATGCCCCATTACTGTTTTGAAGTACATTTTAAAGAAATGTATTGCTTTTTTAATTAGCCTCTTTTTTTTTTTTTTTTTTTTTTTTTTTTTTTTTTTTTTCTTGAGGTATTTAGGTTATAGATTTAAGAATTTACAGCCGGAAGTAATTTTTTTTTTTTTTTTTTTTTTGCTATATTCTCCAAGAAAAGCATTTGAAACCCTTTGCGACCATATAAGTCGCTATTTATTAGTCGCGTGTCAATAAACTAACAACAACAATATTTGCCACATTGAGAGGTTGTCTGAACAATCCGATGAATGACATGAAGTTGACATTTGCTTAGTCAAGTGAAAAGACCCGTTCACTAATGCTAATCCTATGGAAGAAATTTATAAAGATATCTCGGTTGCATTTTAATATTTTTAAATGATTTTTTTTTTTTTTTTTTTTTTTTTTTTTTTTTTTTTTTGCATTGGCTAGCTGAGATCGATATGTACAAAGGCCGTTTTTTACTTTTTCGATTTTGTGTACAGATATTTTTGATGAAGACACTTTCATTTGCGGAACTGGTTTCGAAACTGAAAGCATCCTTATAAAAAAAATCTGTAATCGAAATCAAAAAAAACGGAATCGAAAATTAAAAAAACGGCAGATGTAGAGATCGACCTCAGCTAACCAATGCAAAAAAAAAAAAAAAAAAAAAAAAAAAAAAATCATTTAAAAATATTAAAATGCAACCGAGATATCTTTATACATTTCTTCCATAGGATTAGCATTAGCGAACGGGTTTTTTCACTTGACTGAAGTAGCCTCTTAAAAGTTCTTCCAGATTATTCCACTTTCAACTGAAATGCATTTTGGAAAAGAGCAAACAGCCTTTATGCTTTTAAAAGCTTAAATAGTAACAAATAATTGACTATTGTATGATTAAAGATCTGACACCAATGAAGTCGGTGTTGTTTAAAGAATCGGAACTAAAAGTCGGTGTCGTTTAAATTCTTTCAATCCTTTGCTGTGGGTTAATGTATTTTTGTGCCGATTCCGGAAAGAAAGAAAGAAAGAAAAGAAAACCCATTCCCATATTTTACTCATACGAGCGTTGCGATTTTGTTTTACCTCAAGCAATCAGTTAAAAATTATGGAGCAACGACGAATATTTGAGGGAAAGAATGGTGCAAAATACTTTGTATATGAAGACCATTTATATAAGTTAAAATGCAACAGGAAATTGTCTAAATATTTTTTATGCAATTTTCAAAATTGTAAAACATCCATATTAGTCAGTGAAAGTAATGACGTTATCCGAAAACGTGGTGACCATTTACATGAACCTAAGAAAAATATTTAAAATAAAAGATTTGAGAGAAGTTATCAATATTGCACAAAATCCCTTAAATTCAATTTTAATGAGTCCTTCTAAATTCTTCAATCTTTCTAAAATTCTTCTAAAATGTATTAAATGATTATGTAAATCTTCTAATGTAGTTTAAACAATTCACGAAAAATGCTTTAGAAGATAAAATTTTCATGAATTCATAATTCAGTACATAAAAGGGGCATATATAGTTATTTACAAAGAAAAAAGTATATATGAAAAAAAAAATTCTCAGAAAGATTACAGAATAAGTCCCTTTTATTGGATAAGCCTACGTAGTATTAACAGTTGAATTGGCGCATATTTATTGCACATGTGCGCATAAGTGTACCTGATACATAAATTAAAACACCCACTTCCACTCCATCCCAGGCAACAAAATGGATGCTTATACGGATCACCGCTAAGGAAATCCATCATTTCAAAGAAAGGATTAGTTTTTCTACCCATACGAGGTCGGGGAAAATGATGAATGGCTTTCTTATTGTGTGATTTGAACCGTGCCACGGGGGCTCGAACCATATTTGCCTGGGGGGGGGGGGGGGAGTATAGCTTTATATTGTGCGATGACCCCTTTTTTTTTGTCAATTACAAGTTTAGGAAATATCATTGGTTTTTAAGATGTCAATCTTTGGAATTGGGATACGCCTTGCGGTGGCAACGTTTTTAAGCCTGTTAGGTGATATCAGTGTTTCAAATGACTGAAGAAGGCTCTCTAGATTACACGACAGCAGAAGAAATTTCAGAGTATCTAGTCACTTCTATCACAGACGGCCCCTTAAAACATCCTTTTGCCATTTTTTAAGCATAATTTGAAAACTACTTGGAAGAAAATTGTGAAATTTTGGATTTCCATAAAGCAGGACTTAATAAAACTAAATCCATCAAAAAAACTATAGGATGTAATTCATATTTTTTCGAATATTAATTTCATATTTCATAATTCATATCATAAAATTATAAAAATTGCAAATTCAACGTATTTATATTTGGGCATATTAGTATTATTGCTACACAAAAAATTAGCACATTAGGAGCATAATTTCAGGAGATATAAATAAAAATATGAAAATGTAAGTTAACATTTGAAGCACTAAATTTTGAATGTTTATAATTCAAAAACTTATTATTCAAATGACTTGAAATTTGGTGTCTAGGCATAGTTTTAACCTAAGATTCGAAATATTTGGTTAAAATTGGGTATTGCCATTGAAAAAAATGAAGTTTGGATTCGTTTTAATATGTAGATGACCCCCTAAGCAAATTTTATATACATCATTTAAAAGTAGACTTTATTTCCAATCGTTTGGTACCAGTAACTTTTGTCTACAATAATTTGTTGAGGAGTTAGTAGGGGGTGTTTACTTTTTTTTTTCCACGACTGTACGTGTACATCATCGAAGAAAAGAACCGAAATCATAAACATTCTTTACCGATGTTGGAAGCTACATTAAAGACTGAGTTATTTTCCACACGGCGCTAATAAGAGAAATATTTCAAACAATAAAAATGTTAAAATGTTCTCAGTTACTATTAAACAAAAAAGCTCATTTCGATTTAAAAAATATTAAAATGAAAATTAAGGTAACAAGAAGTTGCCTTAATTTTCATTTCAAGAACTTTTTGTGTTTTTGCCGAATCGTTAAATATGCCTGTATATAACTGATTAAACAAAATTTTCTGAGCTTATCAATGATGTCTTTTCTGATTACTGATAAAAGAGATAAAAAAAAATAATATATATATATTAAGTAGTAGCATGAGTCATTGAAATATGCTTGACATAGTTACAGCCATAGACCATAATGCGCCCGAATTCTTTTGTGTGACCCTATAGAAAAACTTAATTTCTGTAAATAAACATGTTTTTGCAGGCAGCATGTTAAGGTACTAGTCACTCAGCTTCCAACTTCCCCTTGGTAATGTTAAGTCTATGGGCGTTCGATGCAGTCTTATATTTAAAATATCTTCCCAGGGAATTAATATTTTTAACTAAAGGATGTCACTTTCTTAGATGTCAAAATATTTCTAAAATCTATGCTTAATTTAAATATTTTATGTTTTAAAAACTGTCGAACTGGGAGTAAAATTTTAACACTTCATATAAAATAAAGCATAGATTTTAGAAATATTTTGACAACTAAGAAAAAAATAAACATCCTTTAAGAAGAGTACACAGAAAAAAGAAGTTAAAAATATTAACTTTCCGAGGAGATATTTTAAATATGCGAACGCATCAAACGCCCAAAAACTTAACATTACCGAGGGGAATTCAGAAGCTGAGTGACTTAAGGGGAAATTTAATAAGGTAAATGAATGTTATTATCTTTAAAGTACTATAACATTATTGAAATGAACCTCCAAAATTTATATTCCAAAGACAATGTATACGAATTCTTACCTGTTCGAAAATTCTTAATATAAATTCTTACGGATACACACATAATGGCTATCTCCGAAGAACAGAAATCATAAACATTTTTCAATTGAATTGAAAATTTTAAAATGTCCTGAGTTACTACTAAATAAAAGAGATAATTTCGGCTTAAAAATTATTGATATGAAAATTAGGGTAACAAGAAGCTTTTTGTATTTTTGGCGAATCCTTAAATATATCTTTGTATAACTGGTTAAACTAAATTTTTTGCGGTTATCAATAATGTCAGAAACATGTCTTTTTTGTCTTAAAAAAAGAAGCTATCATTAAGTCGGAAAAAAAGGGGGTAAAATGATTTTTAAAAAAATGTGATATCCATTTTCTTCTTTTGTTTTTACATAAAATTACTTTATAATGATTAAATTAACTAGTCTTTGTAATAAACTTTATTTACATTTTTGCTAACGTATTCCAAAAAAGTTAACGCTGTTAGGAACAAAGTCATATTTATTTCATTACGGAACTTTTCGTTGGTATCAGAAATGTGTTGATCACTTAATACAGTGTGCACTGTAAAAAAAAAAAAAAAAAAAAAAAAAAAAAAAAAAAAATGAAGTGCTTAAAAATAAGTAAATCGATGTACTCATATCGAATGGAGTATATTTGGATCCAAAATGAACCTATATGCTTTTTCAATTTTGAAACATCATATGCTGTCAAAACCAAACAAAACGATCATTTTGTACTTTGTTATGATTTATTTCTCATATGAAGACATAAAAGATATTCATTAATAGAAAAATAGTTCAATATAACCTGGAAATAATAGGGATAATATTGCATCTTTAAATAGAAATTCCAATACTAAAGTAAGAAAATTCAAAATCAACCAAACAGTTGTCTGTAAGGAATTATAGTACTTTAAAAGCCTAGTAAAAAAACAAGTCGCATTATATAGAGGTCGTGGCGTACTATATATTTATATATTTGCTAGCATGATTTCCAAGCTATAATCTTTGTTATAGGTCTCTTTAACATGATGTGGATTGGGAAACTACGATGAATATTATATTATGGAAATAGTGGTAGTAGTCATAAATAAAAAACAACGACAATGCGACCACTACATTACAGCAAGAGAGGACAAGTTGCATTTATAAATATTCAAGTGGGTTTAAATATTCGGAAAAGACATGTAGATTAAATAAATCAAGAGATAAAAGATGCCTTTGGCAGATGATACAAATTTTGAAGAAAGATATACAGAAAATTATAGAAATAAAAATACTGGTGTACAACAAGTTGATTCTCAACTGAAGCATGTTACTATAAACATCCTTAACCAGCTGATTCTCATTTGATTCATTGTAATACTTTAACACTTTAGTGCGCAGCTTTGCATATATGCAAAGAACACTGTTTTGAATTTAAACATTTTTTTTTAATTCGCATATACCTAATTCACCCAGAGAATTAAAATAGCAATATTTGCTTTAATTAAAAAACAGACATTCCGCATTTAAATAAAGCAAAATTAACCATTGAAACTTTCTGGTGTAAAGTCAGATTCTCTGAACTACGTAATTTCTAGAACGCATTCTATTATAGGAATTAAAGGGTTAAAGGTTAAGTCAAGTCAACGCGGTGCTTACGGAGTACCGACGTGGATCGTTTTACCGCCACGCGAAACCTCCAACGAAATTGAAAAAAGCAACATAACTTAAATTTAGAAACAATGCTTAAAAAATTAAAGAATTTAGAAACCCTGGTGGAGGGCCCTGAGGCTCATTCCGGGGTTTGGAAGCACCTGAGGCACAAATCCGCCTCTAAACAAGGGGCGCGTAGAGCATCCAAATTAAATTTGGTTGCCCTACACTTCGTTGACAGACTAATGTTTGACAAGGCAATAGTCGGAAAATGAGAAGGCAGGTGGCGCCAGGAGTCACAGCTAAGCCTGACATCCAGGAAAACCAGAGGCCCAAACTAACACTATCTCTGAAAACTTGTAAAAAAAAAGGGGGGCCACATAGCTCACTAAATTTTGAAAGTCAAGCCTTATGTCCCTCACAAGTCGCAGATCTCCCGGCTTTCGCACAAACGGGGAAGCCTTGAAAAAGGCTTTGTGGTACTAGACATCGAAATTTCCACGACTGCAAGTTTCACATTGGCGTTGACTAAGATCTAAAAATATGGGGTAATTTAAATTTTAAAAAAACTAACTAGTTTTATAAAATAAATAATTATATAAAATAAGGTATTTGGAGACATACTTATTAAAATATTTACTCATTTGCATTATTTTAGCGTAAAAGGGCCACACGACAGCAGTTTTTACTTGTATTACAGATGTGCAACAGAAGAAAAGATTGACATATTATATGAAAAATGTATTTCTGATTTTTTCATTATTTTTACCGTGTAATAAACCTTTCAGAGAATCATATATATATATTTTGACACAAAATAAGAAATCGCGCATTTAAGGGTTAAGTCAGAGACCAGATCACTCTAATTTGTTACCTACAATTCCAAATCCTGGTAATGATGCTTCTTCTTGGCAGATTATTTATATATTATCAATCTTATTCTTAAAAAGTTTCCAAATGCTACAGAATCTGTAAAAGCTAATTCTGCTTCTTGCTCCCCAGCAACTTCGAAGGTCACAAAGAATTAGAAGAGCTCTTGCCCGACTTGAGTAATAAGTGGCGGAGAGCTGGGATGTTTAGCGTTTAAAATTACGAGTTGGAACCCGTCGAAACTCGACGAAATAAAATGTTTAGAAAAAAAATGTTAGATCAAATTTATGATAAACCTACAAAAAATAATTACCATAAAAAATTCATCTTACTTTGGTTGTCTAACTCTTAAAACAAATAATATTTTGAACCTAAAATTATTAAAATTTTATTTCCACAAACTTCAACTGCTTAAATTATTGAAAAATTAAACTGTATTAGAATGCGTAATCAAGATGAATAACTATGATGAAATTATCGATTGAGGCTCTTACGTTTGTTTTTATGGGATGAATAATCAGTAAAAAGGATTTTGCTTTGTCACGTCATAAATTTTTTCCCCATAAAATCTAAACTGTACGTTATTTTCACATTCTCAAAATTTACATACGCACAACAATTCATAAGTTCACAATTTAAAAGTATTTTAACACGCAATAGATTATTAATGAATGTATTTCCAAACTTAAAGTCACGTTTGTTCGATGCAACTTTGCATGTGAACATTCTCACAAACTTTAAGTTCTAATCTCAGTACCCGCGAATAAAAAATTCAGAAATTTGCCTTTAGTTGTCATAGTATTGGCCATTTAGTATTGGTCAAATATTTAGTTTTGTCAAAGAAAATGATCGCTTTGTTTTAAATATGACATCATTTTTACTCACTGAATCATTTTGCCTAGCATCTCAAGCTCAGTATCAGTGTAATGTAAAAATATTGAAATGTAACTGATTTATGAAGAAGAATGCATGTTTTCTTTTAAAGGCTGGCATAATTTTCTGTTCAAAAATTATAAAAAAGTTACTTTTATTTGTAATGTGAAAATGGCATCAACAAGGGTATAATCAATAAAATAAATAAACGATGACTATTTTCCCTTTACTTTTAATGGAAATGGTGTACTTCAGTTGCCACAATTACAAAATTGGTACTAAAAACTATAAAAAAAATTAATATCTCAAAAATAAATTGAGATAGAGATTTCAAACAAATTGCATTTAAAAGTACATTTTTCCCCCTGTATTACGGTGTAAAAATTGAAACTGTGCGATATTTAGAAGTTTAAAAATTTGCAGTAGCGAAAATTGCAAAACCGAAATTTCATTTCAAACTTCAGAGTGTTGCCATTCGCAGAATGACGTATGCGTTACGCACAGATATGTTTGTCCTTTATAATATAGATAGATTGAAGCACCACAAAACAGGTAAAGAATTTTAAAAGTATTTATACAAGTTAAAGGATTCTTCCTCAATAAGCCATTATTCCATTTAGAATGTCGTGCTTGTTGTATGTGTTTAAATGTGTACGTAATGTTCGTCTTGTTATTTAACTAGTAGCATGCAGATTGAGCTGAAGCCATACTATTTTTAATTAATTTAAGTTACTATTATTTTATACATTCACTTCTAATTTTCTCATAATTTTTATTTTTACACCATCGAGAAGGAAAAAAATTAAACTTTCAAAAGGATATTCAAAACTGTAGTTCAATTTACTGATATCATTCATGCCTTTTTAAATAATTTTCAACGAAGAACAACAATTAATTAATAATTTAATGCTACAATGTGAAGTAAATAAGAAAAAAGTTGCAGAGCACCGAAATTGGAAACTGATTGCCCACTCGTGGAAAGAAGAAATTGAAAAAAAAAAAAGAAACAACAACATTATTTCTTTTTTTAAAAAAATACGATCGATTAATTTTCCATAATTGGGTTTACTTCTAATCACTGCCATCATAGCTAAAATGTCCTTTAAAGTTAATGACAATATCATTAAAGGTAAAAACACACTTGTGGCAAACCGAAATATTTGAGCAAAATCTCAATATCTAATATTTGAGCCAATTTTATTTGCTCAATTATGCCATTTAGCTATGGACTGACTAAGGAAGATTAACTATAGTATGAAGTTAACCATAAGATATCACACTTTGGTAAATTGAAATCTCTCAACAAAAAAGACATTTTCATTTTTTGTTTACCTGATATCGATATAAAATTTTCTATTTATTTAATTTTTGTCATAAATAAAAAATAAATCTAAAAAATCACTAATATATATTAATATTTAGGTGCGTTCCTAATTATATAAATAAGTAGCACCTATATAGTCGTCGTCTGATTCGTCCACCTGTCCGCATATAACAGTGCAGAAACTGCCAAACGAAGGGTTTGAAATTTAATATATATAATCGCTGCAGAATTTTGTCGCGTCATTTCAAATTTTATGAAAATCGAATCAAAACTTAAAAAGATATTAAAAAAAGTTTTATTCATTCTATTAAATCCTATCATACGTAATTAATTCAGTGATATCCCATGATAGGTAATGATTCTATGTTACCATGGTGATTACATCCTACTTAAGATGGAATCATATTAATACTTGTAAAACATTACAGAGAGAAACATAGAGAGTCATATTATTTCCGTATTACTGAATTTAATGTATAGGGTGCCCACAATTAAACGAGCCTACTTTAAAGTCGTCAAAGTAAGAAACTATTGGTCAGAAAGTTGTGAAATGTTGTGACGGACATAATAAAGTAATGGGAATTTGTTTGAACGAAAAAAAAATTAGTTCAAAATTTCGCCACTAGAGGGCGTTTAAAAAAAAATAAATTACACATTTAGCCACCGCCCATTGAATACTACGCCTGAGCTCCGAGAAAAAAATGGCGGCTGTCGTAGGTGAATTTTTTTCAGAGTTTGTACGGTCCATTCAATTCAAACATCAATAATTTGTAAAAGTTTTTACGCTTTATTTTTTTCAAGAGGCGGTCTGTATATTTGTCTTATTTAATCTGAAAAAAAAAATGAACCGTAAAAACTTAAAAAAAAAAAAAGTATAATTCATTATAAAAACGCCTACTGGTGGCGGAATTTTGAACAATTTTTTTTTTCGCTCAAACAAATTCCTATTCTTTCATTGTGTCTGTCACATACTTTCACAATATTCTGACCAATAGTTTCGTCTGTAGACAACTTTGAAGTAGGGTCGTTTAATTATGGACACCCTGTATATAATCGTAAAAAATTTTGTATTCAGGCATTTTTGCATAAGAGTGCAACAGCTATTGCACCAAGATCTGAATAGTTATAAAACTAGTTATAGTACGAAAGCACCTCATTTGCCGCGTTTGACGTACAATTTTGGACTTGTTATATTTTACTTTCTTCTATCTTTACAAGAAGAAAGTATTGGATTCATGAAAATTTTCGAATTCCGGTTTTCGACGGATTTACACGTTTTAGGGGTCAGAGAATCCGAAAAACAAGTTTTTACAAAATGTCTGTCTGTGAGTCTGTCTGTCTGTGTGTCTGTGTGTGACACAAATTTTGTGGGCGCTCTATCGCAAGAACTAATGCACGGAATTTAATAAAAATTTATATCCAGTTAGTGCCTGATACAAATTGATGTTGATTAGTTTTTGGTGCAAATCGCTCAACAGGTGGCGCTGCTATGCTGCATTTTTTACGATTTCCGCAATGGCTCTATCTCAGGAACTAATGCACGGATTTTCATAAAACTTCAGATTAAGTTAGACCTTGATATGACTTGATGCTGATTACGTGTTGGTGCAAATCGCTCAACAGGTGGCGCTGCTATGCTGCATTTCTTACGATTTCTGCAATGGCTCTATCTCAGGAACTAATGCACGGATTTTCATAAAACTTCAGATTAAGTTAGTCCTTCATATGACTTGACGCTGATTACGTGTTGGAGTAAATCGCTCAACAGGTGGCGCTGCTATACTGCATTTTTTACGATTTCCGAAATGGCTCTATCTCAAGACCCAATTCACGGTTTTTCATGTAACTTCATATTCAGTTAGTCCTCTATATGACTTGATGCTGATTACGTGTTGGTGTAAATCGCTCAACAGGTGGCACTGCAGTTCTGCATTTTGCACGATTCCCACAATAGCTCTATATCAAAAATCAATGCACGAATTTTCATCTAACTTCATATTTAGTTAGATGTTAACACAAGTTGTTGCTAATTAGGTTTTGGTGTTAATCGTCCAATAGGTGGCGCTGCTATGCTGCAATTTTCATGATTTTCGCAATAACTCTATCTCAAAAACTAATGCACGGATTTTCCTCAAACTTCAGATTCAGTTAGACTTTGACATAAGTGGTTGCTTGGTGGTTTTCATGTAACATATGTTTTAGTGTAAATCCCATTTGGTGTAAAAGCACCCAATAGGGGCGCTACTAGGCTGAATTTTGCTGGATTTACACGATTTCAGTGATAGCCATATCTCAAGAACTAATGCACGGAATTTCATATCTTTAGAATCCTCATGATGGGCATAGTTTGCCGTTAATTGGGGGCAGTGCGAATTTTCAAGTATTAACATGTATGAGATAGAAGAAAGTTTTAAAATTGGTACATCCGACTAGTTAATAATTTGTCTTCATAAACACTTTATATGACAATGTAATTGAATGATTAAAATTTTAGAGCATCGATTATAATTTTATTTGAAAAAAGTGGTAATGCTCAATTGTAATACCTTTTAAGGTATCATCACGCCTAGCAAAAGTTATTTCATTTAAGTATCAAAGAATTAACGCAAGCAAATATTTCAATTTAGAATAAAATATTTAGCATTGTTTTAATAACATATTTTCCTTTTACGTAAGAGGAACGTATTTAATTCGCTCTTTCAAAAGCAACGCTATTCGAGGTGATTTATTGAAATATAATAGAGCAATGGCTTTTAAAAGAAAAATAGGAAACATTAAATAATACCCCAAGTAACTGCGTATTAGTTTTAAAATAGTCAAGATAATAAAGACCCTTTGCAATCATTCTTCTTCGTTTTCATTGTGATTAAATAAAACACGACTATCAGCTTTCTGCGTAACAATAGTTTTGATATCAATCGCTTATGACCCCTGAGCCATATACCAGTTAGTGAACGTTGAAAGATGCATGGGTGTAACCGAATGTTTTGAGAAATATCCTTTTGCAAAGAGACTAGGCATATATTTATTAGGGAACTTCAAGGATATTCTTGATAGCCAATCATTTCTTTAAATAAGAGTTCAAGGCTCAGTTTGTTTTCAAGAAATATCTTTTTCTGTTTTTGTAAAGATCTGCGGTATAACGTTTAAATTACCAATATTCCTCGAGTTAGTTTTGTAATAAAATAATTTTCAATGCTTTGTTAGGTAAGGAATATTATGGTATTAGTTATAAATGTCTCTTAACTAAGTTCTCTTTCTGGTAAATTTGAAGGGGGGGGGGAGGGGGCGAGGTAATAGATGTCTTGATGTCAAGGCCATAGCCAGAAAAATATGTTGGAGGATTTAGGGCCATGATTTTCAATCTTGACTTATTTTAGAATTTTACAGAGTGTCCACATGAAACCTCTCTGATTTTAAATATTAATTGTACGGGAACTATGAGTTCTAAAGATTTGCGCTTGGCGGTATCTTGAATAACAACGCAAGAAGGTTATAGGCCCTTTCTATCTGGCTCAGGAAATGGCGTATAAAAGTAAATGCTGCGAAAAGGGGTGCCATGATTTTCTCTAAAAAATCTATCACCTCAGACATTAACTTTTCTCTTAATAACGAAGATATACCCTGGATCAACGATTATAAATATCTAGGAATTTACCTGGATTCTAAAGTAAACTGGCAAAGGCAGATTTACGATGCACGTTCAAAAACGGCTGTTGCCAAGGCCTCCCTCAAATCTTTATTAGCTAGACATAGCTGTCTGTCAATTTCTAACAAGTTACTGCTTTATAAATCCTTTATCAGATCTACCATGACTTACGGGTCAGTTGTTTGGGGATCTGTATGCGAAACTCAGTTGCAAAAACCTCAAATCGCTCAGAATACTATTTTAAGACAGGCTGTCATGCTGTCAATGCAACTGCATTCGTCCGGAACGATGTCATTTACAAGGATCTCAATATTCGACCAATTTCGCAAGTTATTAAAAAACTCGCACAAAAATTTTATAGAGATCGTATTCTTATACTCAACGAAGCGCTGCGGTCAATTAAAACTTATAGAAGATTATTTTGCTGCATTTTTTTCTTTTTCTTTTTTTTTAAATCTGAAACAATTAATTTTTGTTGTATGCATTAAAATTGCGAAAGCCATCGATTCAGTCACACCTGATATGCTGCGCAACACGTAGATTGAGACGTAGAATGTTGACTGGACATTCTCAGAGCCACGAATGGAGCCCATATTGAAGTGCATACATAGACAGAAATATAACTTTTTCAGACAAATAAACGTTTGCAGCAAAATAAACTTGTTGTCATGATATATCAATAATGCATACAACAAAAATTAACTGTTAAAAAAAAAAAAAAAAAAAAAAAAAAGAAAGAAAGGAAGAAAAAACTTTTCGTCAAGCATAGATTATGAAACACTTTCCAACACATTCAGAATAATGATACAAAACTGCACCGTTTAATAAGTTAAAATATTATGTCTAATTCAACTATATGGAAACGCATAACACATTTCCCAAATTGATTTAAAAAAGGGGAAACAGTGGGAATTGCTATATCATTACGGATGCCATTTTCGTATTACAATTAAAAACAAATTTTTTTAAACTTTTGAACAGAAAATGGCGCCACGATTTAAAATAACACATTTTTACTCATAAATAAGCTGTTCTCACATAAGCTGTTACATTTCAATATTTTTTTCATTCGGCTGATATTGAGATTGAGACGCTCATCTTAGAAGGCTTCAGTGGATAAAAATGATGTCATAGTAAAAATAAAATGAGTATTTTCTTTGCTAAAACTAAATATTTTACTACGAATGTAAATTTTTGACTTTCTCTGGCACTCAGGTCTCAAATAAAGAGTGCGAGTATTTACATACAAAATTGTAACTGACGAACGTGACATCAAGTTTGGGAATATATTGATTAATAATCTATTGCATGTTAAATCTATATTATAAAGGACAAACATATCTGTGCGTAACGCATACGCCATTCTGCAAATGGCAACACTTTGAAATTTGAAATAAAATTTTGGTTTTGCAATTTTCTCTTCAGCAAATTTTTAAACTTCTTGACATCGCACATTTTAAATTTTTACACCGTCATATAAAGAAAAAAATGCTTTTTTAAATGCAATTGGTTTGAAAGCTGTATCTCAATTTAATTTTTTTGTAGTTTTTAATACATTTTTTATAATTGTGGCAACTGAAGAACTCCATTTCTGTTGAAAGTCGTGGAGGGTTGAAAGTGTTTAAAGTAAAGGGAAAATGATCACGCAGGAAAGAAAATATTATATTTCTGTACCTGTTGCCATTTTCTCATAAAAACTGAAAAAAAATTCAAATTAAAATACGTGCTATGTCAGCGATTTTTTAAATTTCTAAATATCGCACATTTTCAATTTTTAAACCGTCAAATAGAGAAAAAAATCTACTTTCAAATGCAATTTGTTTGAAAATTGTATCTTAATTGACTGAGTTATTATGATTTTTAAAATAACTAGTCGCCCGTGGCGACCAGTTTGGTATCCCTTAAATGTATGGTAGGCATTGCATCCTGTTACTTTTATTCATAATTTAATTTACACGCTCAATCCTTCGCCAAATTGAAAGATTCTGATAGAGAAATCGAGAACTCTCTACTTTTATGTTAGTCGGGCACAGGTGATATAAATCACCAAACATTGTACCCGTCGCATTTTTTTCCATATTTTGTTAATTTAGTTTAAAATAGTCCCTTCACTCATTTTATTTAGAATGGGTAACTTTAATTTAAAAATGAAATCTTTAAAATTCAGGACTTTTACTTAAAAAAAAAAAAAATCTTTAAAAAAAAGAAAAAGAAACGAAAAATCTATAATAATAAAGAAAGAAGTTTGTGTGTGAGTGAGTGAGTGAGTGTGTCGACGGTGTTCTGAAGAGACCACTGCACGTAGAGCTACAAAATTTGGGGGAAAGGTACGTCTATATATGAAGTTTTGCACCTCGAAGTCCGATTTTCGATTTTTTCATTACAATTTTTTTATTTAATTTTTTACGCGATTTTTAGCGTTTTTTTATGTTTCGAGGCGATTTTTCCATATAAGTGAGAAGAATATGGTTTCTTTCTTTTAACCCAATGTAGTAAATTTTGTTCTCTTTTCAAAAATGTTTATTCGGAATTTGTGCAGCGATCTTTGAATTTTTAGCGAATTTTTTATGCAATTATTGAACAGCATTTAATGCATTTAATAAGGAAGTTACCGTAGAGGGACACAGTTCTGTCGCCAAACGCCGCCAAGTTTATCGCCAACTTGGCGGTATATCGTCAAATTTGGCGACCAAAATGAGTCACAAAAAGTGACGCCAACTTGGCGATATCTCTAATATTTCGCCAAATTTTCATAGACTTCCATTGTAAACCAATATGGATTACTTGCTTACAGAAAATGAACAAATTGAAATATTTTAATGCAACAAAAACTAATATTAATTTAAGGGATTATATTAATTATATTTAAGGGAATCTAAGTAAATTAAATTGTGAATAAAAGTAACATAATACAATGCTTAGATTATTGTATTTTATTGATATTTTCGACGAAAGGGTTGCCAGTGGTCATTTTGGTGAAAATTATAGTTGATAAATTAATTGAAATGGCTGTATCCGTTAGAAAATAATGTAAACAACTCGCAAATTAAAAGAAAATAACTGTTATTTGTTTAATTAAAAAAAAAGAATCAAAAACCTTTTTAATGCGAGATAAAATTTATAAAATGAAAATATTTAATTTAAATATGAAAGGAGTGTTTATAAAACTTAAAAAGTAAATTAGTATGAAAGAAGCAATTGATACATTATTTGGCGATTTTTCGCTTCGCCAGGTTTATAAAAATGTGCCTGAAAAAACTTGAAGAAATAAAATTTAAGCAACAGTCTTTTAGTCCTTCTTTATTTTTTTATTCAATTTAATTATCATTTTTATCTAATTTTCCCATCGTATGTCTTACAGGAGAAAGGCTTTATTTGTGAGTTACATGCTAATTAATTATTACCTTGATCGCCAAACAATGCAATTTTAAGCCACAAAGGCACAAGCGTGAAATAAGCCAGGCGAAGGTCGCAATAATTTTTTTTAAAGTATAGGAGAACATTTCGGAGTAAATCTTTATATTCAAATGTAAATTATATAAAAAGGAGTTAAAATTATAACACGTAGTCAAGTTTTTAAATTTTAATGTAAAAATGTGCCATATACACACATATTTTATAATCTTCGATAATCAAGCCACCACCAAATGACATATTTACTATATTATTGAAAGTTTTGTTGGCACAGATGTCATATACGCTCCATGGTACAAAATGGGATCCAAAATGGCGTTATTTTGCCTGACATGGTAACTCGGCTATTGTTGTTTATTTATTAATAAGTTGTTTATTCACTTTTATTTTCTTTTTTACAGTTATATAAACTGTTTTGTTTTATAGATATTAATTAAACTTTTTATTATTTATTGCTATTTCCTTTTAAAATAATAGAAAATAATTTAAATATATATGTGTAACTGGTTTTCAAAAACGATGTTTTCACCAATTTGGCGTGAAAAAAAAAATCGCGCCAAACCCCGTACGTATCTATGCCTAATATTTATTTACATTATTGTGATTACTTAGTATCAGGCAACAGAATGAAGAGTATTTGGTATATTTTTGATATATGGGCTTTGGTGAGTTAGAGAAAATGACTTTGGCGAGTGAAGTGAATTTTACGTATATTTACTGGCAAACTATTTATTTTTCATATACATATAAGCATTTTTTTTCAATATTTATTTTATTTATTTATATAAAGAAGAGCTATTTATCTACCTTTAAATACGAACAGAAATAATTTGTGGTTCTACCTGATTATCCCGTAGACCAAAAAAAAAAAAAAATATCGCCAAACTATAAGATTAAATGCCAATAATGGGTGATCGTAAATGTCAAATTTACTTGACATTAAACACTTTACACATGCTTGTTACGTCATCAGGTGATTTTTAATTCAATATTTACGTTTCTTCGCGATCTGCTGCAATTTTTTGACATTCCATTTTTGAAATATAGTACTAAAGTAATTTCTACCTTCATTTCAATAAAGTTTATTCGGATTTCGTATAACAATTTTCGAATTTTTCGGGTATTTTGTATGTGATTTTTAGTGTATTTTAGCGATTTTCTACCAATTTTCCACATTAGTGAAAGACGTTGATAGAAGTTGAATCAACTTTCAATCTTCGAGCACAATATATAATTTTTCTTTCTCTTTTCGAAATTTGTGCAGCGATTTAAAATTTTTTCGCAATATCTTATTGTGATTTTCAGAGGTTTTTCGCCATTCGTGCAGTTTTTTTATGTACCCGGGCCATCATCAAACCATCGAAACCATCAAACCATCAAAATATCGTTATAATTTATTCCTCGAAAAATAAAAAATGCTGCTGGCGAGTTAAAAAAAGGCTATTGGCGAGAATTGCGCCCAGCTAACATGAAAGTACGAACTCTTTGCGATCATGGCAATTTTTATGTAGTTTTCTCTCTATTCTAAAAAAAAGTAACTACCGCTGTCACCGCCGCCGCCGCCGGTTTTGAATTTTTTGTGACCGGAGGTCTTTCTTCGTTAATATTAAGAAAAATAATGCATACAAAAATATGAAAATCGGTAGTATTATACAGAAATGTTTGATAAACACGCTGATGCAGACAGTTTTCAAATCGAAGAATTATTTTAAGAGATATTTAATGCTAAAGTTGGACAAAATCGTTCCACTAAAAAAGTTTTATAGGAGCAAAAACTATACATCGGAATTTAATAATTTTTAGATCATTTTATACGTTATAATTTCCCGGTGTGCAGAATCATTTATTTTTTTAATTTGACTCATTTTTCGAGGCTTCATTTCTATTTTAAATTCAAATTTTCAGCATTTCGAGAGATATTTTTTACTTATTTTAGAAAATTGTACTAATTTAACCTGTTGCCAACTGCATAAACAACGGAAACAATAATGTTTGCTTCAAATTAAAAATTTATTTACACGTGACTATTATAAACAGAAAAAAAACTTTCAAATTAAAATTAAATAATTATGTACAAAAAGCAGGAACTTATTAAAAATTATGTCATAAAAAGTACACACGTGAATTTTAAAAGAGAAAGGATATTGTAAAATAATAAATTCATTAACATGCGTTAAAAGTCTTAAATAGGAGAAATTACGTTATATTTACGTCACATTACAGTTATTACATAAAATGAACGCAAAATATTGCAAAACAGTTTAAAATTAGAAATTGCGCTAGACATGTATTTGATATTCTGAGAGGATCTTTACAACTATTTTTGTTATGAAAGTGCAAATAATATTTCATTTTTAACAAAAGTATTTTCACGTGCATATTTAAAAGAGAAAGAATAGCTTTGTCAAAATTACGTCAGATTAAAAACGATTAATTTAAAATGTCTCATTTAAAAGAACTTTCTTTTCACTTTGTTAAAAAATACCAGGAGACAAAGACTGGTTACTTAATTCCTTTTATGTTAGCTTATTTTGAAATGTTGTTACACGTGTCTACCTCATCAAATTATTTTTATTTCAACGTTTTATTTGTATTTTTATTAATGTTGTACTAATTTATTTGTTCTTTCATTATTTAAAATAAAAATTATGTCAATTTGTATAATTTGGCGAGTGGTTTGGTGATTTATATAATTTGGCGAAATTGGTCGACGGGATAATCAAGTAGTACCGCAGCGGATTTGGCGTTAAAATTCCCCAATCAAAGAGAAATGAATAGAAATCCGTTTATAGGGAGATCGCCACTGTTTTTTAAATTATAATTCAATCTTTCGAAATCTTTTTGAAGCCGATCAAATTAGCGTGCATTTAGAGTCTGCGGTGTCTGGACGGGGGTTGGCGAGCGTAGCTCGTAGGGGGCCGAGCCCCCCAAAAAATACTTTGATTAAATCGGTTGCAGGAAAAAAATTTCTTTTCTCGCCATGGACCTTTCCTCTATTTCGCCAAGTACCTATACTGGAAAAGTACCTTCATTTATTTATTTATTTATTGTATTTTAAATTGGATGAATAAAAGACGGCACAGGTGTCATATACGCACTACGTTGGCGCGACTTTTTTCTAACACCAATATCATATACGCACCGGGATATTTAACTGACGCCAAAGTGTCGATATTTTGCTTGATATGGTAACCCGGATGTTGTTGTTTATTTATTAATAAATTTTTATTTACTTCTATTTTATTTTTTAAAATTATATAAATTGTTTTGTTTTATAGTTATTAATTAAACTTTTTTTTAATTTATTGTTAATCCCTTTTTAATAATATTACACAATAACCAATGAGATGCGTTTCATTCGGGCGTTGCCATTAAACAATTAACAAATAATCGCGATTTCTGTGCCACGTACGATAGCGTAATATATATATATATCTATATATATATATATATATTATTTTAATTAATTATTTTTTAATTTATCTCTATCAAGTGTAGCTTGATTACGAAAGGTTAATCCGCTTCCCTTAAAACAATGTAAAAAGTTCAGCATTTGTTTCCGTCTAATGTTCCATAAAAAAATTAAAACTTCCTCTATAGAAAAATAAATGAAATAATGAAAATAAGAAACAAATTTAACAGACATGTGATTGAACCACGCGCTTAAAGCACCGAAATGATTGGAAAGACTGACGTAAGTCGCAAAATCTAGGGTTAATAACTCCTGGCATGCGGTGATAGCCTCACCAGTGGCCGAGAGGTTCTGCTCTCGAAGCTGGTAGACGGGAGGTGCTGGGTTCAATCCCAATCGCGCCCGTCGGCCTAATCGTTCGGAGTTTTCGTGGTTTTCTTCGAACCTTGGTTCTCCAAGCGTTAATACGGGTTAGGTTCCCTTAGAAAGACCTCCACGGAAGGCACTCCCCCCTTAGGGCCTATATCCCACGTGCTGATAATTGGCCGACATAAATACAACCAACCAACCAACCAACCTGGCATGCGGTGACATGTGAAAGTATCGCTTTTAATAAATTTCAAAACTTTATTTGATTACATAATTGATATTTTTCATATAAAAATTCTTTTTGGTGTTAGTGGGCAATTTAAAATATATATTATATGTAAAAAATAATTAGAGTTAAAAAAAACTGCATTCTGTAACCCGAGGAGCTCGGGTTCGATCCCCTAGTGTTTTTAAAAGGCTGAATTTTTCATTTGCTAAATTTTTCGACGGTGAAAAAGATGATATTTTTAGATTTCGTTGAAAACAAAAAATATAATTGCGTGATAGAGGCGCAAATTTCTTTGATTTTTCATTGCGTAATACCAAAGATCAAAGCCTCAATAACTTCAGAATTTCATTATCTTAATTGCATGTTACTGATTTGAATTTTTCAATAATTTGAAAAGTTGAAATTAAATTTTAGTTAAAAATAATATTTGTTTTAAGAGTTAGGCTAGCGAATATAATATTGATTAATTATTATAATTCTTTTAGTTAAATTTTCATAAATTCAATCAATCATTTCTTTTAAACATTTTCATTCGTCAAATTCGACGGTTTTCGACTCCTATTCAATAAAGAAGAAATTGATCTAGTGATATACCCAAATAAAACACACCAGTTCTAAAAAATAAATTAGAGTAATGAAAAAAGAAACTGATTATTTCAAATATTTACGAAGACATTACCCATACAGTAATTGATTTATTTTTACTAAATAACTGTCACCTGTTTCGATTTTTAAGTTGAAATTTTAAGCTCTATTTTCAATTTAACTTTTTAAAAATATTCTCTAAAATGTTTAATAGAATAAGTATATTAAATTAAAAAATAGATTATCATCTGTAACCGTCCCCCCCTCCCCCACACGCACACAGAAAAAAAAAATAAATAAATAAAATAAAATAAAATAAAAAAATAAAACACGTTCTGTTGAGCCAGAGTCAAACCAGCAATCTATAAATTTATTTTATTTTTTATTTTTTATTTATCTCAATTTAACTTTTAATTTTAGTTCCATTATAATTTAATTAAAATACGTAATTATTTTGTAAAATGTAGAAGAAAGTGTGATAAGTAAAGTGGTAAGCATCTTAAATTAGAAAATAGATTTTCATCTGTACTCCCCCCCCCCCCACACCAAAAAAACTTCCGTCGAGCCGGAATTGAACCAGCGACCTGTAAATTAATTTTTTAATTTGTCTTAATCTGACTTTAAATTTTTGTAGTTCTATTATAATTTAATTAAAAATATATTTTTTGTAAAATGTAGAAGAAAGTGTGATAAGTAAAGTAATAAGCATCTCAAATTAGAAAATAGATTCTCATCTGTAACCCGTTAAGAAAAAAAAAAAAAACATTCCGTCGAGCCGGAGTCGAACCAGCGACCTACGGATTCCCGCATTAACCAGCTACAGTCCACCGCTCTGCCAACTGAACTATCGACGGACGTGATAGGTACTTCTATTTAAAAACATATTCAAACGTGATATAGATCTTTTGATAAAACTGCGACAAAAGACATAATTCGGGTGAAAGTCGAAACCATAGACTTCTCATATATTCATATCTTTACTCTGAGGTCGAAACTTATCACGAAAGTAAAGTGGGAAAATGCTTTCTACTTGGTTTTTGTATGCATAGAGGGAATTTCGTAATCGACTTTTCAATAGTTTCTTGATAGGCTAGAATTATATAAATCATGTATGTTAACAGGTGTGTTTCAGATGACAGTACAACATTTATATATATATATATATATATATATTTTATCTTAATTACAAATTAATAAATTAATTTTAAGGCATTTTTCTGTTAGCCGGTTGTAAATCGCCAATTATTTTTTATGGTTACAAGTGTATCCGAATTTACTAGTTACAACAACGGATCTAATTATGCGCCAAACATGCTCGTCAAAATAGACCAACTGGCTGTGAAAGTCCAACAACGAAATACAGTCGAACCTCGTTATCCCGACATTGTAATGACCAGAAAAAAGTGTCTTCATAAGTGGAGTGTCGCGGTAACCGAAGTTCGAGAAAAATATGTTTATAATAAGCTGTATTTTTAATTAATTAATGACAATTTTAAATTCATAACTGTTCTTGCAGTTTTAAGCAATAAAACATTATTATTAAACAAAATAAACACAAAAACAAAATTGAAAATAATAAATATATCAGATTTATGATGACATTTTTTTATTGTTACATGAAATATTATTGAATTAAGGTTTGCTTATCCCTAGCTTCCCTTGCTTCCAACAATTCTTTTTTTAAGATTATACAGTGAATTATAATCAATATTCGTTATTTCAGAAATTGATATTAGATAATTTCTGATCGTTTCAATGCAATGCAATGCTTCGGTTTTAGTCTGATGAAAAACGCCGTGTAACCACAAGAAAACGCCTTCTGACCAGAACAAAAAGACCGCGAGTAGACTGAAGCGTCTGTCTGCAGCTTAAGTGGGTCATTCCTAGTGTGTGGGTTTATTTATTCAGATAAAACGATTGAAGTGAAATTTCTCATTTATCTCAATAAATATTTTAGACACTTTTGTGAAAGATTTGGCTAAGACTGTCGGTATATCCGGAGATGAAAATTATTCAACGACGTAAAATCCGGAGTTTATTTACATTACAATCATATACAGAAAATCGGGATTTTGAAAAACTGACGTGATAAGCGGAGTGACGTTAAAACCGGATGTCCGGATAACGAGGTTCGGCTGTATTTTAAACACTCAAAAATAGAAAATACAAATAAGAAATAAGGAGTGTAATGCATATATAAGCTTTAATCAATTAATAGTTTCGTATTAATTAAATTATGATTATACGTTGAGAAATCAATTTAGAAATCCTAAAAAGAATATATCGTTTAAATTTTAAATAATGCTTTAAAAATGTTTCATTTTCCATTTTCTGTTGCCATATCTTAGAAAAAGAATCGAGTAATAATTATATATATATAAAAAAAGATAAATTACTAGCTCGCGCTTTCTACGAAGCATAAAAGGAAATAAACGAATTTTTCATAAACGAGTTCGGTGCATAATAACCACCAAAATAACCTATTGCACCTATTTCACCAAAATAACCTATTGCAATTGCAAAGGAAATTTTTGGGAAAAAATATGAATTTCAGTAATAAAATAGGGTGAAATTTTCAAGATAAGGCTTATAAAAGCGATCTTGAGCAGCTTACGTGTGCTACAGTGCGTTTCAAAAGTTTAAGCACAGCATAACATTTCAAAATAAAATTTTATTATTGACTGAAAGTTACTTTCCTTTTCACATGATTTACTAATTGTAGTTTTAAAAAGATATTCAACAGATTTATGCTTTAAAATTTATCTCAAATAAATAGAATTTATCAAAGGAAGAAAAAGTGAGTGTATAAGAAATATGAGTGTATCAAAAGTTTAAGCACAGTAGTTCTTTAGTCTTTAGTAGAACAAGAATAAAAAATAAAAATACTTGATTATTGCTCCATTCTGCTGAATTACTTTAAATATACGATCTTCCATCGGTAAAATGAGGTTCTGTATTGTTTCTGGTTCAATTTCTCAATGGCGCCTTTCAAATCTTTAGATGAGGAATACTGCTTTGCATTAGGATAAACTGCATGAGTGAGAATACCCCACACATTTTCTATAAGGTTTAATTCAGGGCTAATTACCGGCCATTTCAAAACACATATTTTTTCCGACTTAAGCCATTTCGAAGTTGAGTTTGAGATATGGATCGAAGCATTATCTGGTTGAAATAACCACCCCCCCCCCCTCCGAAAAAACCCCTCGGCAATAGGGAGCAAATGATTGGCATGTGTCTCTTTATAATTTTGAGAGTTTTCACGACCACTGATGAATGTTAGAGATGTCTGACCATTGAAAGAAATAGCCCCCCATACCATTACACAACCACCACCATGTTGTCAGCTAAATATTCTCCTAAGTTCTTTGCCAGTGCTGTAGTTGGTCGGGAACACATGGGAACGCCGTTCCCAGAAATATTTGGTTTGTTACTGAAAAAAAAAAAAAAAAGATTGTCGCGTACGAGCACAAACTTTTTTTTTTTATGCTAAGAAGATCAATTAACGCTCACCAAGAAAGGGGATCTATTATTTCAATTACATTTTGATTCATAATGAAAAATGAGACTGATTAAATATTGCTTTTAGATTAATGGTATACAAATACAATACCATAAAAACTAGAATATAATAATTATAACTGTTAATTTTAAAAAGTTGGCTTTTGGCTTAGAAAAATTCGGTAAGAATGAACATCTAGTCTATGAAAACGCGAGTTCCCACAAATATTTTTTTCAACTACAGCACTGTTCTTTACGGAGATCATGCCAATAGTACACTCATCAGAGCCATCGAGGTTCCATTTTTTTTCATCACAGAATATGACATTCAGCTACTTATCACCAAATGACATATGTTCTTTGACCCACTGTAATCTAGCTTCTTTATGGTGTTGTTTCAGACTTGGTAACCGAGACATTTTACGGTTTTTGATTTATACCGATTCCAAAACTCTTCTATGAACAGTTTTTTCGATATTTGTCCTTCAATTGCAGGTTTTATTTGCGAAAGAGAGTTATTACCAGTTGAGATCAAATTTCTGATACGGCGGTCTTCGCGCAAAGTAGTCACTCGTGGCCTTCCTGAACGGAATTTTCATTTGAAACCATTACCATGAGCCAAAACTTGATGAATACCTCGTTTGATCTTTATGTTGTGTGATTGGAGGTATTCAACTATAAGTATGTAAAATTTCAAGTCTCCTAACTTATGAATTTTCTGAGAACAAACTCTGTCTCAGATAGAGGAGTGAGATGAATAAGGTTTCGTCAGATGAACAAAACCGGAGTAAAATCAATGTTTTTTGGTATTCCGTTGTATGTCAACTGCTTGTGAATCGCCGGGTTAGCGGGATGCAAACTGTTCATCCCTGCACGAGCAGCCGATGTACACAGAACTACGAAAAATCGAAAACATTTCACAAAAATCGCTATAAAAACGCGTTTTTCTGGGAGAATATCCCCATTTTTGGGGGAGATGATGGATGGGACAGATGGGGGAGAATTTTCCCATCTGACTTTCATAGTCAAAATTATATATATGAAATTTAGTTCAATTCTATACATAACTTAGTACGTTTTCCGATGATAAAATAATGAAAATGGCACAAAAATCGCTATTACGGCGTACTTTCGGGCAATGTCCCAAAATTCAGCCAAAAACATATCTATGAAATTTGGCTCAATTCAATACATAGCTTTATATACATTTTCGTGAAAAACAGACGCAGACAGACTTAAAAACATGCTTTTCGTTATCTCTAACCCTAAAACGTGTAAATCCGTGGAAAACCGGAAGTTGAAAAAACATTCAATTACAATACTTTCTTCTATTATGGATAGAAGTAAATAAAAATAATTACACAAATTTGGTAATTTTGGTGTATTTTGGTAATTACACAAAATACACAAATTTAGACGAATCTAGGTTGTCTGAATTTTATAATGGTTGACATTCAATATAAGATTTTTAAAAAAAGTTTCGATTTAAGAGAACATTTGGAGGTTATTCAAAAACAAAAATTATCATACATTATATGTAAAATATTGATGATAAAAATAAAATTATGGCTACTTGAAATTTTATTTCAGATTCATAGAAAGAAGTCGGTTTTTCCCATTTTGCTCTTTCTACCAATACCTGGTAATTTTTTTACCAGAAATTAATTATAGAGAAAACTCTATCATAAAACCACTTGCTAGATGACTCTAGCTTAGCTTGCTTTCTATGAAAAGTAACTAAATAGGAATCTGATATCAAATATTTTTTGCGAGATGCAACAACACTATTTTCTTATTGTTTTCTAAAATACAACTGTTAGAATGTTTATTACAGTGCAATATACACATATGTTTAACACCCATATATAGGGGAATGACGGGTAAAGTGACCAGGGAGGACAAAAGTGGCTATTTGAGTTTTTCCCGCTGTATAGTGCCCCGCCCCGGCAGGAACTGGGAAAAACAGTCGTCATAGATGCTACAGCAGCAAAAGGCTACATTTGAAGCAAAAGGCTACATTTTTCTACTTCTGAACTCATATATTGTTTTTTTTCGCATTTTTAATTTTAGGCAAGTTCTACAATTTCTTTATTATAGCTAAATAATATGTAGTTTCATAATTATTTGCTATTATGCTGTTTTATCAGTGTGAAATAATTTTTCAATGTGTGTTTGAAAACGTTAAGTCGTATAGATTAGATGCTAGACTACGATTTTTTTAATGGCGTCATTTCGGACAAACTGGTCATAAAGAGATTGGGCAAAATAGCCAGATGACTGCTTTACTCGGAAACGTTTTTTTATTCATTGTTTATAACAAAATACTACTCAAAAGTATTTTCTTTGAAAGAAAGAAGACAGGTCGGGACAATAACTTCTGTTGAGAAAGCCTTACTGTCGACTTTCGCAGTCTGCATGTCTGATGAGGGCACTTGTATGTCTCCATTTGTCATATGATGCACATTACTGTTTACTTTATCTTGTAACGATTTAGTACTTAAATTATTACAAAGCATAATACTTATTCTTAATATGTGTTACTTCAGTTTGTGTTTATTAGATATACAACCTGAATCAATGTGATTTCTTAAAATATCTATGCTTGTCACTTCACCCAACCTAGGCGGACAAAATGGCCATTTTCTAATTTTTCTTTTAAAGTAACGTATACATTTTAAAATAATTAAAAGAAAAGTAACATTTGAAACTAAAGTTATTATTGTTACTATTGGCATTTGTTTCTGGAACACTATTGATTAAGAAGGTATCATAAAAATTCATGAAATCTTAGAGTGCCCACTTTACCTTTTCTGCCCCTATATACACATTTCCATACGTACATATTATTCCAATAAAAATAATTTTGTTTCATTATTTTTTATTCACTGTGTTTGTTTCGTAGTTATACATACCTCTGGCTAAGTTTTCACTCCAATTGGGCTTATTGTATTAATTGTGTTTAAAGTCTGTCTTGATATATGTGTATCTTTACTAATAAAAAAATGGAATTCAGGTGTTAATTTATGTGCTTTTATATAGATACACACGATGTTTTTTGAAAAAATTGGCTCCTTATCAGGAAAGTTTCGGCATCAATGCCTTAAGGCAATGTGGCTAAAAGCGACTGGCATAGCATTTCTGCCATAGTTTCGATCCTATCGTTTTTATGCAAGTTTGTTCAAAAACAGTGAGAACCAATGATTAGATAAGCTGAAATTTTAAGCATACTTCAGGAAAAGATAAAATGTTATAATCTCATGCATGCCCATTTATGCATTCAAAATTTTATGAAAATCAGCTTAGTGAAAATGGGCAAAAATTCAGTTGCAAGATTTGAAAATAACAGTGAAACAATTTAAATAGAAGTATTTTGTAACTTTTTTCTTGTAGAAGGCTTAGATCATCAGATATACTTCTGTATAAAATAATACTAAGTACTCTTTTGTTTAAAGAAACATGAAAATATCGAACTAAACACTCCTAACGAAATTATCTTTCAATCAGAAAACAAAATCTACAGGTTCATATTTGCCTTTTAAATTATTTTTCTCACGTCACGGTGTTTGCTTTCAACTTTTCAGTTAAATAGTAGTACACGCAACGTTGATTTCACTCAGCAGAAAAATAAAGAAAAAGTAAAATGTCATACACACTACAGTGTAAAATTGTTAATTTTCTCAACAAATGAATTATCTGTAGTCTAATTAAGGTGTCTCAAGAGTCTTAAAATGGCAAAAAATGAAAAAAAAAAGACCATTTTCAACATTTATTATCTTAAAATGTATTTGATTTTAAGACACAATTTTTATTGAGATGAAAGATATGTATGCTCTTTTATTTCACGCATTTAAAAAGCTGCAAGATGCAGAATTAACATTTACAGGGTACTCCAAACTGTCAGATAATTGGCGATCGGAAAATCGGCATAACAGCTTACGCGCAGGATTACAAAATAAATTTTGAAACTAGAATGAAAATTTTGGTGCCTACGTATATTTTAGATTATAATAATTACCCTGAAGCTAAATAAATTTGTATTTAAAGCATTTTTATATTTTTAATACAAAGCTGTATTTAGCTAATACAAAATTAAAAAAATTTCAAAAGTGTAATCACCTAAACAAATATTTTTTTGAACAATAAAAAGGAAATTTTAGGTTCAGTATCAGTTTATACAGGCTAACATGAAACATATGTTTTAAAAATTTCATGAAAAAATATTCAGAAGTTTTTGAGATATCGTGCGCGTTATGCCCCAAAACGTCATTTGGAGAAAAATGACTTCAAAGTCTCGGAAACGCCACTTCAGCTATGGAGCGGGTATAATTCTAAAAACCATAACTTCTGTTTTAATGGGAATTTCAAGGAAATAATTTTATGAAAATGTTAAAAAAAGATAGGAGTTTAACATCGAAAAAAAATTATAATTTCGAAAATTTTAAAGCTTTAAGAGTTCTGAGACCCCTTAACTCTCAACTATTCATACTACTCGGTCAGTAGGATGAATCTTGCAACTCGAATTGAGTTATGAAATTAGTTTTATTAATGCAATGGATATCCAAAGAATGGCACCCAAATTTTCAAATTTAATAATTCCTTAACTATAATAAATGTATGGAGGAAGTAAACGACATGCTTATAAGGTAGATCATAAATTTTGTTCTTTATATACAATAATATAAATAAACAATTAAATTTAAAAAAATCAAAAACCCGACTGAGTAAAAAGTGAACTAATTAATTATTTCTCATCAATGTAAAACTATTTTTTTTTTCCAATTCCTACTATTAGCTCACACTCTCGCTATCTATATCTTGTTCAAATTTTCAATCGTTAATAAAATACTTATTATTCATCCAATCAAACTCAAATGAATTTTTTTAAACTTGTAGTGGATGAAACTTGATGTTAATCCAATTTTTTTCAATTATTAATTCGTTAATTAAATTAAATTAATTAATTTTCAATAATGGAGAGAACCCTCTTTTTGATCAAGGTATTTTAAGACAGAGAGAGCCCTCTTCTTGATCAAGGCATTTTAAGCGCCACTCAAGAGGAAATAAGAATAGGAGAAAAAAAAATTCTCTTATTGACCTAAGTAGGATTTGACTTAAAATATTTTTTTTATATTACTTGTTTATATTACTTACCTATTTTTTTATTTACTTGTATTGATGACTTTTAAGTTGTGTTTAATTTTTAGTTCCTATCTATAAACACTGTTTTGATGAGGTCTATAGATGTCTAAGATGGTTAGCGTTGCAGTAAAGCTAGAGATCTCACATATACAACTTCCAGGTTGTATAATATTTTAACGGAGCTTCAGACTGTAAAATAGTCAATGAAACATCGTCTTCATTTTGAAAGACCTATCCAATGATATGCCACTCAATAGGGTGCGTAATTTTTTTTTGTCGCCATTTTGTATTTTATGGCCGCCATTTTGAATTTATAAAAACAGATCTAGCCTATAACCATCGGGCCGTTAAGACGAATCGATAGAGACCTCATTCATTAAAATCCATCCAGCCGTTCGGATGTTTCGAGGGTATAAAGAAATCCACATACACAGATACGCGTGAAACACATAACCCTTCTTTTCAGTCGGGTAAAAAAAAACACTTTTACGATGATAGATCGTACTGTGCTTTTCAATGAATGCTTAAAGTGAAACAAGATTGAAGACCACTCAATTTTTGATCTTCAAAATTAGTTTAAGCATCCTCATGAGTTGAGACAGCGAAGCGTCATCTAGTAATTAAAATTGAATTATTTTTAAAGTTTTTGTATTCAAAATGTTTGGATAAAAATTCATTAACTATATTTGGTTTAATATTTTATTAACTGTAATAAATATAATGGGGAAGTAAACGACATGCTTATAAGGTAGATCATATTTTTTTTTTCTTTTTTTTTTTTGTATACAATAATGTTAAAGAAATTCACTTCTTCGACAATAGGTCGTGCTATGCTGTTCAATGAATGCTTAGACTAAAGCAAGATTGAAGAACGCTCACTTTTTGCTCTGTAAAGTTAGTTTAAGCATCCTCGTGAATTGAGATTGCGCAGCGTCATCCAGTTATTAAAATTGAATTATTTTTAAAGTTTTTGTATTCAAAATTTTTGCGCTATCTTAACAATTCACTTATTTCACCTTTGTATTTATAATGAATTGTTGAAATTCCGAGTTCAAATGTCCTTTTTAGTGTACCCTGTATTTATACAATCAAATTTCTAATGTTCTGCTATAACATAGGGAGCTTGTGAAGTTTATCGCACTGATTATGTCAATCGTAGTGTTAACAGTTTTACTAAATGCCTTACTTGACCATTATGCAGAGATTTATTTATAGCAGGTGGTTTAAGCACCAAACGACAACTGCTTGACTAAAACTATTATATATAATATCAAAATGCAATCTCGCAGCTGTCATTAAAAATCTGTGCACGTTAGCTTTTAGCTTTTAGACATTACACTCCTTTCTACAGAATCTCCGAGAGACAACCAGTCTCACATTTGGTTAAAACACATACATAAGAAAGACATACATCTTTCAAATGATACTTATATTTTTACGACACTTTACTTCTTGAAAAGTGCTTGCTTTTTTTATAGTCCGATCTAAATTTACTTCGTGTAATTACATAAATGCAAATATTCCAACCTTCTGATTAATTTTTAAGAACAAATAAAAGTATTTCAAACGAGAAATTTTACTTTATAAATGAAACCAGGTATGTTTCTCACAGAAACAAGATACATTTTACTAAATAAATTTTCAGGTTCAAAACTTGTTTGTATCAGAAAAAAATTCTAAGATTGGCAGCTATGACAATAGATATATGTCTATTTATTTGTTTGTTCCTTCTGGCTCCAACTTTTGTGAAAATAGATCATTTATCTAGATATCTGTGTATTAAATTAAAATAAATGCTGTCGAAATATAGGGGAGACCGGGGGTAGTAGGCGCAGTTTTTAGTTATTGATTTTTATTAATTTTTTGTTTAAGTTTTTTATGAAACTTACCCCGTCACGGGAAAAGTTGCCTATACCTATGGGGTAAGTTGGCACACACTTTATAAAAAATTAAATAAGACACGCAGTTAAGAGAAATCAATTTCCTTATTACCAGTAGGTTTAATCAAATGCGTTATCGCCGTACAATGTAAATTCTAAATTATACAGACATAAAAATAATGAATAAAACATTAACATTGAGTAACTTCTATCCTACTTGATAACATCATCAGAATTACAGTTGTCACAAATAAAAAATCGAGTGTCTCCGTTTGGGCAAGTCCCGTGTGCCCAAAATCTTGCATTGTAACCACTTTTTTCGGTGTTTGCTGTTTTTCAAGCTACCAGCATACTCCAGACACCGAGCCAACTTGCCCCGTGTTCAATGCGCCTACTAACCTCATAATAAATTTCTTCACAAGGGGGACACGTAACCATCTAAGCATAAATAATCCAAGTAAATCACATATGGGGTAGGTACAGTTAATCATACACTAAGAAAAATTGCACAAGTTAAATCGCAATCATTAAGATAAGTATTAGAAATTAGAAAAAGAATGAAGCAACAAAAAATTACTTATGAGCGCAAAAAACAGAAAAATCGTAATAAATGTCCACTGCACGTAGGTAACGCTGCAAAACAACAATGAGGATCGTAAAACGCAAGAAGAAATGTACTCTGTGACTGGTTGCACAATCTATCCACAAACAGGCGATTTATGGGGACTGCGCCTACTTACCCCTGTAGCCAACTAGCCCCGGTCTCCCCTATTTCAAAAAAAAGAAAATTTTCGTTTTCAATTAGTGAGAAAAAAAAAAATGAAAAATTTCCGAAAGAAATATACTAATAATACTAATAATGTTACCGGACGGGATTCGCACCCTAATCCCCTTCAAGGTAAGCCCCTTGCGCCTCCACACACTTAGCCGACCGTTCCTTCCACTGCCAAAAATACTTCTGGAAAACTTTTTTTGGAATGGTGTTCAACTCCGCCGTCGCATTCTTCATATCTCATCTCTATTCTCAAAACGGGATCCTTTCAATGGCACCTTCAATTTCTGAAATAACCAAAAATCGCAAGGAGCCATGTCTGAAGAGTAGGGAAGTTGGCGAACGACTGGAATTCAATGTTTTGCCAAGGAAGTTTGGATGCGATGAATGAACTGGGGAATTGATGAATCTTATGAATTGTTTCGCTTTGAGAATCACCAAGCTTTGACAAAATTTAATGCAGTAACATTTCTCCACTCGTTCAGTCATCTTGAGAGAAATCAAAATCCGACAAACATGTATGACTGCACCTCACTCGGCGGCCAATAGGCAACGACTGGCTCACTGTAATTCGTGGAAGAAATTATGCGCATTAAGCTGTCTCCTTCCAGTTTGTAAAGTGGCGGCGCCTAAGAATCACTATTGAGCGCAGAAAAAATGTAGGTCGGATACTTATTAGACATACCTCGTATATTTTATCATACTTATATATTAAGAAATAAAGGGCAGGGTCATTACCTGCGATTTATTCTGTTGAGCTGATTCATATATCAGACCAGATGATAGGATAAACAAGGTTAGCTGGGTGAAATAGGTCCTCCAGATTCGTCCGGGATAGCTCAGTTGACAGAGCATTGGCAGCTTCAGCGAAGAGATCCCTGGTTCGAATCCCGGCCTGAACATTTTTCGACCAGTTGGGAAATGACAACTCATATGATTTATTTTTCAATTAGAATAATTGTGCTAAAATTAATCTAGTGAAATTACATATCCAGCTTTTACTGGAGTTCCATTACCTGCGATTTATTCTGTTGAACTGATTTATATATCAGACTAGATGCTAGGATCAGGATCAATAAGGTTATATGTGTGAATTAAGTCCTCCAAATTCGTCGGGGATAGATAGCTCAGTTGGCAGAGCATTGGTCGCTTCTGCCAAGAGATCCCTGGTTCGAATCTTGGCCTGGACATTTTTCGCCCTGTTGGAAAATAACAAATCATATGACTTATTCTTTAATTTATGATTTACTTAGTTGAAATTCTAACATTTTATTTAAAACTAAAAAAAAAATAAGGTGAATTATTAAAAGAAAAAAACATAAATAATTTGTCTAAAATCTCGTATATAAATAAATAAATAAATATAACAAAACTTTTTGAAAATAATATAATTAAAAAGAATAAGATAATCGGCACTTATAGAAATATAACTAATTATTAAAATATGTTTTAAATATCAATCAAATATTGCTAAGTGCTTTGCACTGATTAATAAGAAGGAGAAAAAGAATCCAAAACAACAAGGTAATAACCAAATTAGAATGAGAAACACTGAAGCATAAACAATCTAAGGCAGCCATACTCAACTTATATTTTTTCATGAGAAGACAAAATTTGCCCTGTTATTTATAATTAATAATTTAAAATTATCTTAAAACATGTCAGTTGCCGTTACCTTAGTCAAAAGTTCTTTTTACATGTAGTTCAACTCGTATTTGTGCGATAGTGCTGTACACATTTCTTGATCTTCAGAACAAAACAAACATTATTCCAAATTAACTAACTTTGCATTATATATTTAAGGAAAAAAAAACAGTTTTTTCATTGAGAAAATGACTGATTTATTAAAGAAAACACCCTTTTTTTTCTTTACAACTTGAAAATGATACATTCATTGATATATTATATCATTCTATACTTATCATATAGCTAATAATGCTTATTAGGGTTAAACTTTTGCCGTGAAAAAACTTAACAAAAACTGACAACAGAATGTTTTATACCACTATTTCCAAATAAAACAATCTTTGATGCATATTTCTATACATCATGGCTGATCTAAGGCAATGGACAAATTTCCGAAAATTCAAATGATTAATTCGATAGTATACGTTACAAAAAGTTCTTTCTTTCATTCCCTACTAGCTTCCTGCCCGGCTTTGCTCGGCGATAATAACCTTAAATGTATCTAAAATAAATATTGAATGATTTTTAATATTTAAATGAAAATCTTTCTAAACGATCCTAATGCTGGTGGCATTACTGCCCTCGCATTTTTATGATTTCGTATTTTAGGTAGCTTTCATTACAAAAAGTCCTTCCGGCCAGTGTCGGGAGGAAGAGGCAGCTTTCATATTCCTTATTTTAAAAAAGCCAACTTATATCATTCAAACACAGGAAGCTCAATTTAGTGGAAACCGAATATAGGAGATTCAATACTAATTTTTATCAATATAATGAATGAGAATTTCGCGAAATTAGTCAGCTTTATCCAAGCTGCTTTTCTTTAAAGTAAATTATATTTGGCTGCCAAATTCGGCGATTTCTTAAAGTGCCTGCCATTTTAATACAACATTGTGGATGAGGCTAACCAGTGAACTTGGTCGAGACCTTATTAGTTGCTGTGCACATGCTCACTCACATCGGAATCGGTTGATATATACGAGTACTGTCGCATGCAAAAAATCAGATTTTTCAAAATGTCACCCACAATAGAAATTGAAACTGCTATATCTGAGACATTTTTTAAGGTAAAGACAAACAAAAAATGCTCCTGAATCCTTATATCAAGGTCAAATACTTAAGAAAGAAACCTTTTTCAATTTCTAATTTTTTTGCACCTCACTTTAAATATATATA
This sequence comes from Maratus speciosus, assembly GCA_963932465.1. Lineage (NCBI taxonomy): Eukaryota > Metazoa > Arthropoda > Arachnida > Araneae > Salticidae > Maratus > Maratus speciosus. The sequence goes on from OZ010788.1 coordinate 236,079,733, forward strand.
TATTTCTTATTTTTATGGCCGCCATTTTGAAACAAGATGGCTGATGAATCTGGCCAGCGAACTTGGTCGAGGTATTGATGTATACTATCCACATGCCTTCTTACATCGAAATAGGTGAATACGTGTGTTATCGCGTGACAAATACAAGATCGTTTCAAAATGTTAGCCATGCTAGAAATTCAAAGTGCTATAATTCAACCATTTTTTAAGATATAAACAAAAGAACAAATTTTAAGAAACAAAAACTGCTTCGGAATCTTTGTATCAAGGCCAAACACATAAAAAAAATCTTTTCATTTTCCAATTTTTTAATACCTCATTTTAAATTAAATTTTTTTTTAAATGGCAACCCTTTTGAAATAAGATGTCGGATGAAGCTGGCCAACGAACTCGGTCGAGACATTAGTATGTACTATGTATAAACGAAGTTAAATCCAAATCGGTTCATAAATACGCCTTCTATCGCGTGACAAAATTCAAGACGTTTCAAAATGTCAGCCACGCTAGAAATTCAAAATGCTGCAACTCAGCCATTTTTTAAGATATAGACGAAACAAAAACTGCTCCGAAATCTTTGTATAAAGGTCAAATACATAAGAAAAAAATATTTTTCCATTTTCAACTTTTTGGTACCACATTTCAAATTAAAAATTTTTAAAATTTTTTTAAATGGCCGCCATTTGGAAACAAAATGACGGATGAAGCTGGACAACGAACTTGGTCGAGACATTGGTATGTACTATGTACACACCGAATTACATCGAAATCGGTTCATAAATACGCCTTGTATCGCGTGACAAAATTCAGGACGTTTCAAAATGTCAGCCACGCTAGAAATTCAAAATGCTATAACTCAGCCATTTTTTAAGATATAGACGAAACAAAAACTGCTCCGGAATCTTTGTATAAAGGTCAAATACATAAGAAAATAATATTTTTCCATTTTTAATTTTTTGGTACCACATTTCAAATTTTAAGTTTTTTTTAAATTTTTAAATGGCCGCCATTCCGAAAGAAAACGGCGGATGAAGCTGGCCAACGAACTCGGTCGAGACATTGGTATGTACTATGTAATGTACACACCGAATTACATCGAAATCGGTTCATAATTACGAGAGTTACAGTGTGACATATGTCATATGTATATATATATATATATATATATATATCAATTTTGAACGGAGGGTGGTTTCGGGGTCTGGTGGTTATGATCGATGAAAATATACCAAAATATTTTGAAATCGCTTTCCTCCGAACGGCTGCAATAGGTAGACTTTTTGTAATGAAAGTTACCTAAAAGCTACCTATTGCAGCCGTTCGGAGGAAAGCGATTTCAAAAAATTTTGGTATATTTTCATCGATCATGACCCCCAAACCCCGAAACCACCCTCCGTTCAAAATTGATATATATATATATAACCATTAATTAAACATAACCTACCACCATCGAAAACCATAATATTATAAATTAAAGCTGTAAGTATAAATAAAAAAAGTGCCAAATAATTTATTATAAGAATTATTATGGAAGAAAAAAGAAGAAACTGGACACCGACAAACAATGGAAAAGCTTATATATTGAATTACGTTATCAAGTATATATATATATATAGATATATATATCTGACCTATGTCACACTCTAACTCTCGTAATTATGAACCGATTTCGATGTAATTCGGTTTGTACATAGTACATACCAATGTCTCGACCGAGTTCGTTGGCCAGCTTCATCCGCCGTTTTGTTTCAAAATGACGGCCATTTAAAATTTAAAAAAAATTTAAAATTTGAAATGTGGTACCAAAAAATTAAAAATGGAAAAATATTTTTTTCATATGTATTTGACCTTTATACAAAGATTCTGGTGCAGTTTTTGTTTCGTCTATATCTTAAAAAATGGCTGAGTTGCAGCATTTTGAATTTCTAGCGTGGCTGACATTTTGAAACGTCCTGAATTTTGTCACGCGATAAAAGGCGTATTTATGAACCGATTTGGATGTAACTTCGTTTATACATAGTACATACCAATGTCTCGACCAGGTTCGTTGGCCAGCTTCATACGCCATCTTGTTTAAAAATGGCGGCCATTTAAATTTTTAAGAAAAATTTAAATTTGAAATGTGGTACCAAAAAATTGAAAATTGAAAAAATATTTTCTTCTTATGTGTTTGACCTTGATAAAAAGATTCGGGAGCAGTTTTTGTTTCGTTTATATCTTAAGAAATGGCTGAGTTATAGCATTTTGAATTTCTAGCGTGGCTGACATTTTGAAACGTCCTGATTTTTGTCACGTAATAACAGGCGTATTTATGAACCGATTTGGATGTGCCTTGGTGTGTACATAGTACATACAAATATCTCGACCGAGTTCGTTGGCCAGCTTCATCCGCCATCTTGTTTCAAAATGACGGCTATTTAAAAATAAATTAAATTTAAAATTTAAAATGAGGTATTAAAAAATTGGAAAATGAAAAAGATTTTTTTTATGTGTTTGGCCTTGATACAAAGATTCCGAAGCAGTTTTTGTTTCTGAAAAGTTTTTTTTTTGTTTATATCTTAAAAAATGTTTGAATTATAGCACTTTGAATTTCTAGCATGGCTAACATTTTGAAACGATCTTGTATTTGTCACGCGATAACACACGTATTCGCCTATTTCGATGTAAGAAGGCATGTGGATAGTATACATCAATACCTCGACCAAGTTCGCTGGCCAGATTCATCAGCCATCTTGTTTCAAAATGGCGGCCATTAAATAAAAAAATATATATATATTTAAAGTGAGGTGCAAAAAAATTAGAAATTGAAAAAGGTTTCTTTCTTAAGTATTTGACCTTGATATAAGGATTCAGGAGCATTTTTTGTTTGTCTTTACCTTAAAAAATGGCTCCGATATAGCAGTTTCAATTTCTATTGTGGGTGACATTTTGAAAAATCTGATTTTTTGCATGCGACAGCACTCGTATATATCAACCGATTCCGATGTGAGTGAGCATGTGCACAGCAATTACTAAGATCTCGACCAAGTTCACTGGTTAGCCTCATCCACCATGTTGTCTTAAAATGGCAGGCACTTTAAGAAATCGCCGAATTTGGCAGCCAAATATTAGTTACTTTAAAGAAAAGCAGCTTGGATAAAGCTGACTAATTTCGCGAAATTCTCATTCAGTATATTGATAAAAATTAGTATTGAATCTCCTATATTCGGTTTCCACTAAATTGAGCTTCGTGTGTTTGAATGATATAAGTTGGCTTTTTTAAAATAAGGAATATGAAAGCTACCTCTTCCTCCCGGCACTGGCCGGAAGGACTTTTTAAATGAAAATCCATCCAACAAACCTAGAGTTGAGGGACCACAGCTTTCAGTAGCAGTGTTGAATTCATGGGGTGGCTCTGGTGGGAACTCCCCCCCCCCCCGGAGCATTGCGATGTCCCCCCGGAAGATTTGAGATTTTGTGTCTTCAATGGTCAAAAAGTGCAGTTTTCTCCCCGGAAATCTATAATATCCCCCCCGGAGCCACAGAAATCCCTCCCGGATAAAAGTGTCTAAATTCAACACTCTTCAGTAGTGTACTCCGGGAGTGCCACCCTCGCTCGGATACGTTTTGATGTTATATTTGATGATCGGACGAAATAAAAGACCGGCGTAGTCCGGGAACATAATTATAATCTTAAATAGTATAATAACCTTATATATACCTGAATAAATATTAAGCTAAATATATCTGAAATCAGTATTGTATGAATTTATATATTTAAATGAAAAACTTTCCCAACGAAACTAAAGCATGTAAGAAGTGTTTTTTTCTCGCTCTTTATTTTCATCAGCTCATTTGATATTAAAAACGAAATAAGTTCTTATCGTCCAAAATCTTTAACATTTTTTAAAGTTATAAATATAATGTTTCCGAAAACTGTGTATAATTTTGCTGGTATTGACATTTAGTTGCAAAAACAGTGTTTTTCTGCTCACTTTTTTTTTCAGACCAAATTACATGAATTTTTTTTCAAACTCATTATTGCACCCCAAATTTCATTATTTCTAAACCAAAATTTTATTCAAACAGCTAACAGGTTAGCTTAAGATATTAAAATATTGAAGCAATAGCGAAAAATAATTTTACATTATAAATATAAATAAGACTGTATAATGTTAACCTCAAGGGATTTTTTTTATTTTCAAACTCATTATTTTCCCGCTAAATCTCATAATTTCTGAACCGAATTTACACTTTATCATTCACTGACAAATTATTATATTGTATTAAAATTTCAGAGCGATCGTATAAATTGGTGTATATTTTGTTAATCAAAATGCGCCTAATATTAATCCTATGGGAAAAAGGGCAAAAACAGAAACGAAATTAGCCAAAATTGACTTTAGGAAAGGAGATTTTTTTTAATGGGCTAATACTCATACTTTTTTTTAAAACCAAAGGCACCTTTTAAAATCTGGATGTATGCTTATTAAACGTGTGTAATTTATTTTTTCGTATTTTGATTAAAAATTTAGAAGACAGAACCTTAAGTATTGGAAAAAAGAGATTTCCGAAAGTGACTTACAGAAACGAATGTTTTTGAAAAGGTGAATAATAATATTTTTTAAAAATCGTAGACAGCGTTTTGAAACTAAATTATGGTAGATATGATTTAAAATCTTTGGATTTTTCATATTTCGGTTCCCGAAGCCGATGCCGATTTAGATGAAAAACGAAAGTTTTAAAAGAAATTCGGGTAATTGACTTTCGGAAACGAATTTTTTAAACGAAGTTCGTTTAAGTGACTATTGGAAATTATTTTTTCTGAAAGGGTTAATATTCTTATTTTTATTAACGGATTTAGGATTTCGAAATGAAAATGAACGTAGATATGGTCTGGTATTTTTACTTTTTTCTTTTATACTCAGAAGCGCAACTGCAAATTTTAAAAATTGCAGAAATCGCAAAAATTGCCAAAATGACTTACAGAAACGAACGTTTTTGAAAATGTTAATATTAATATTTTTAAAACCGAAGGCGTTGTTTTAAATGCCGGATTTTTCAAAAATCATTGTAATAATGTTTTTCGGCTTTCATTTTTTAAATAAATCATGGGAAAATACTTTAAAAAATCCTATTTTGTTTTAAGTATGGTTTACGGCTAAAAAACAGTTTGTTACTAATCGGCAATACTGGTCTTTAATTGAAAAAATAATTTTCCTTGATAAAATTCTATAGTGTTAAACAAACAAGAATTTTAGTTACTATAATAAGAAATAAATTTTACTTCCTCACTGCAGAACAAAATAGGGTATTTCGAAAGCCTCCAAACAAAACAAAAAGAACATGTAGCAACAATTGAAAAAATAAATCTATCTTTATTCTTAAACGGCACAAGTGTTGCCATCTACATGTTGAAAATTGATTTAATAATATTTTCAGAATGTATTTTATTGGCAGCATCACGCATTATAGATTAAATATTACTCTAATAGTATTTTAGAAGCCTAAATTGGGTATGTTGCTGAAAAGCAACACCAGGCATTTAAGGGTTAAACGAAAATGAACGTAGATGTGGTTTGGTGTCTTTAGTCTTTTCTTACTTCCATTTATGAAGCCGATCTACAATTTTAAACGTCACAGAAAAAAAGCAATTCATAAAAGTGAGTTTTCCAAACGGAACATTTTCAAAGAGTTACCATTCGTATATTTTGAAACAAATTGTGTCAATTTTGAAATAAAAATGAACGTAGCTATAGCCTTTTTTTTTTTTTTTTTTTTTTTTTTCAATTTTTGTGTACATTGAGCAGCGCGAATGGAAATTTTTAAAGATTGCAGAAATCGCGAAAATTGCGAAATGTCTTTCGGAAACTAAATTTTTTCAAAGAATTAATGTTAATATTTCTTAAACCCGAAGACGGTTTGCGATCGAATCGAGACCTTTAATTTGATCTGGTTAGTTTTTTCGTATTTTTTGTTTGTTCGGAGGATATGAGCTTCGGAAAATGGGTGAAAAAAAATATATAACATGAATTCGACATTTCGTAATTCATTTATTGAAAGGGTTAAAGGGGGTGGAGCAGCGTGTTTTTACCCGACTGAAAACAAGGGTTACATGTTTCACGCGTATCTTCGCGAGTATGTGGATTTCTTTATACCCTCGAAACATCCAACAGCTGGATGGATTTTAATGAATGAGCTCTGTATCAATTCGTCTTAACGTCCCGATGGTTATAGGCTAGGTTTTGTTTTTATAAATTCAAAATGATAGTAGAGACGAAAAAAAAATTACGCACCCTATTGAGTGGCATATCATTGGATAGGTCTTTCAAAATGAAGACGATGTTTCATTGACTATTTTGCAGTCAGAAGCTCCGTTAAAATATTATACAACCTGGAAGTTGTGTATGTAGGATCTCTAGCTTTACTGCAACGCTAACCATCTTAGACATCTATAGACCTCATCAAAACAGTGTTTATAGATAGGAACTAAAAATTAAACACAACTTAAAAGCCACCAATACAAGTAAATAAAAAAATAGGTAAGTAATATAAACAAGTAATATAAAAAAATATTTTAAATCAATTCCTGCTCAGGTCAATAAGAGAATTTTTTTCTCCCATTCTTCTTTTCTCTTGAGCGGCGCTTAAAATGCCTTGATCAAGAAGAGGGCTCTCTCGGTCTTAAAATACCTTGATCAAGAAGAGGGCTCTCTCGATTATTGAAAATTAATTAATTTAATTTTATTAATGAATTAATATTAAAAAAAACTGGATTAACATCAAGTGTCATCCACTACAAGTTTAAAAAAAATATTTGAGCTTGATTCGATGAACAATAAGTATTTTATTAACGATTGAAAATTTGAACAAGATATATATATACAGGGTGCGCCATAAATTCGTGCAAACTTTAAAAATCCATAATTAAAGAAATAATGGTCGGAAAAATTTCTGGTTTGCGCGAGTATGATCAGACGGATTTTGGATTTTTTTCCCATGAATAATAAAAAATGATTCCAAGAATAACCAATAGAGGGCGCTCACATGCCATATTGAGACGTTTTATGCAAATCAGACAAACACAAACAGACATTGAAAGAAATCACAATAACATGACACTGTGCATTAACTTTTATGGTACTAAAAGATGCTCAACATGACCACCACCACAAGGTATTAGGCAAGTGAGGCGTGTCAATACGCCTGTAACAGCTGAGTGTAGCATGTCGGCATCGATGCCACCGACGGTCAGTCGAATGGCATCTTTCAGTTCCGCCAAAGTGGCTGGGGAGCACCGATAAACACGAGACTTTAAGTATCCCCACAATCAAAATTCTGCTGGGGTCAAGTCTGGAGATCGTGGGGGCCATTCAAACTTACAACCTCGACTTATCACTCGGTCTTCAGTGAAAGTGTCTAACAGGAACGCCTTGACTTCACGTGCAAAGTGGGGCGGGGCACCATCCTGCATGAAGGTGACGGAAGGTAACGCATGTCTTTCCTGCAATGCAGGCACAACTTGGTTACGCAAAAGCGTAAGATACCGTTCTGCAGTGACTGTACACGTTTTCCAGCCGGATTCAGGACAAGACTCTTCAAAAAAGAAAGGACCCAGAATGAAAGCCGCGGTGAAACCACACCAAACAGTCACACGAGGAGAATGCATTGGCTTGGTCTGATACTCCCGAGGGTTTGACGTCGCCCAGATACGACTGTTTTGCGTATTGACGTCGCCATGGAGTGAAAAATGTGCTTCATCCGTCCACATGACATTCAGCAACCATTGTGGGTCACGATCCATTTGTGCCAGTGCCCATGTAGCAAACTTTAGTCTTTTATCTGTATCTGCCGGTAATAACTGGTGAAGTGTCTGTATCTTGTACGGATACAGATCCAAGATTCCGTGCAGAATACGTCGAATCGACGATTCCGGAATTCCCGTTATTCTACCAGCTTCACGAGCACTGCTACTTCCCGTTGATGTCTCGGCTGCCATTTCTTCCATGGCACTTTTTACAGCATGGACGCGATCCGCGTTCAAGGATGGTCTGCCACTACGTGGACGATCCTCCAAACTCCCCGTTTCCTCAAAACGTCGTACTAAATTGAGTATTCCATTCAACGAAATAGGGCTTTTTTGCGCCTTTAGTCCTTTCTCCGTGCGAAACTTCCTCAATGCAATAGTAGTGGATTCCCCATTCTTGTAGAACAGTTTGACCAGCAGCGCTCGATCTGGTAACGATAGCATGCTGCCGAGATCGAATGACGAATCCATTTCCATCCAGGTGTTTTATTGCTAGCCTGATTTGCATAAAACGTCTCAATATGGCATGTGAGCGCCCTCTATTGGTTATTCTTGGAATCATTTTTTATTATTCATGGAAATCCAAAATCCGTCTGATCATACTCGCGCAAACCAAAAATTTTTCCGACCATTATTTCTTTAATTATGGATTTTTAAAGTTTGCACGAATTTATGGCGCACCCTGTATATAGCGAGAGTGTGAGCTAATAGTAGGAATTGAAAAAAAAAAGTTTCACATTGATGAGAAATAATTAATTAGTTCACTTTTTACGCAGGCGGGTTTATTGATTTTTTAAATTTAATTGTTTATTACAGTACATTTTTGACGATATCTCTGAAAATAAAACAAATATAATTTTGAGTTCCGTGTTACGAGATCTTTCAAACAATACCCCGCATGATATAAAACTACAAAATAAACCCCTCCCCCCCCCCAAAAAAAAAACGAGCAAATTAACTAACCTCCCAGAATTTTAGAATAACTAATAATCTATAAATATGTGGGTCAATAGCCTTTATAATTCTGGCAAGTTTGAACTTTCCCCATTCCATATAGTTTTCCAGAAAACACCTGTGACAGACTGACAGGTAGACACACGAGTGACCTATTTGATTCCGTTGTTACTTTACGGAACCCTAAAAAGAATGCATATGAGTATTATGTATAAGTAATATAAGTATAAGTGATATATTATGTTTGAACGTAAACAGTATGCGAGGTACGATGTAGGTACGAGGTAATACTGTATTATGATGAAGCATCATATATTGTTCTTTTAATCTAATTTTTAAATTAAAATTTAATTTCTTTTTCCGTTTATTCAAAGGTCATAACAATATTCTTAAAAAAAAAGTAATCTCATGGCGAAATACATTTTCATGTTTATTTCTCTCTTCTTTCATGCGGATGTAAGATATAAAAAAATAAACATTAAACGGATTGATTCATTGTAATTTTACATGCTACATTCATCGAACTTAAATTATATGTCAAAATTTACGATAATTACATTCCTAATATATTCGATAATATTTAAAGCTAATCTATTTATTTATGGGTGTCATTTCCTGCTCATTTTATAAAAATTCAAAACTAATATTTAAAAAAAATAGTTATTATCTACTTATACCATTATAGTCAGGCACTAAATTTAAACAGAAATGTATTTATGTCACCACTTACATGTAAATAAATTCTAACGTTTTGTAGATGATTCAGTAGGGTTGTTAGAGGTAATTTTGCGATTTTGTTTTTATCATTTTATTCGCCAATAATTTAAATTCTCTCCCATTGGATTTCTATGTAACGGTTAATTTTGGCGAATGTTCAGATTCTCAAATTGGCTTCGGCTCCACAGGATGTTGGCGTAGAATTATGTGTAAGTGGGCATTCTGCTCCTGCCTGTACTTCATACTTCATATAACATCTCTGTTTTTATGGCGGGCTACCTCACCAATGTTGGTTGTTTACGAAATTTTCAATAAATAAGATAGTAAACTTTCGCAGTTAATTATTGGGATTGGAACTCAATAAAAAATGGTTTCTTGCGCAAAACGTATGTACTCATCATGTACGACCCGGCCAATCTGAAATCAGATGTATGGGGGTTTCTCCCAACATCATAAGTATATACGAGGAAATTTAAACGTAAAAATGTATTATAACTTTTAAAATTTAATTTTATTAATCGTTCCATTCTCAAACTGAAATAAAATCCGCCAATGAAATAATTTTAACACTTTCCAACACAGTTGAAAAGTATTTATGATTACATTTTGTCTGTCCGTGCTTTAACTCGCGTAAATATAATTAGATTGCTATTCAATTGATATATTTAATTGAGGTTTACTATTTGAAGTTCGGCATTGAAAATGATAAGTGTAGCATTAACAGTTCGTTTACAAGGACGCTCAAAAGATTTCCGTTTCATTAGATCTCGTTTGCAATGTATACACTATTTCAAACATATTGAAACTGTTATACAATGTATTAGAAAGAGTTTCATATTCTATGCTTGGAAAATGTAAATGATGCATGAAACGAATATCACTATTTCTTTGATTTTAACCATTTTAGATTTGTTCAAGGTTTTTAAATTATCAGAACTCATTTTTGAAATATCTCGTAGATGTAATTTAGATTATTAAAAGTCCATATTTGATATTTGATGATAAATCAGAAATATATACGTTGGAATATAAATAAATAAAAATAAGTTTAGTACACTTCTCTTAATTTGTTTTTCTCTTGTATTGATAAGTTAATAAATTAAATCTTTTAAGTTTTATTTCTAAGGATAAATCATCATATATGTTTAAAAACAAATAAAACCTTCGATTTCTTCAAGAAATGTTCTATCTTACAATTAAAATATATATATATATATTGATATGTGTATAAAACGTCCAAGATTTACTTCTAAGGATAAATTACTTGATATGTGTTTAACAAAGAAAAAGAACATTCAATTTTTTGAACAGTTTTATTCTACTTTTTAAATTAAAAATATTAAATCATCCACTGTTTACTTCTAAGGATAAAGCATTTGATATGTGTTTAACAAAGAAAAAGAACATTCAATTTTTTGAACAGTTTTTTTCTACTTTTTAAATTAAAAATATTAAATCATCCACTGTTTACTTCTAAGGATAAAGCATTTCATATATGTTTAAAAACAATAAAACATTCGATTTATAAAAAAGTTTCTTTTTACTTTTTAAATTAAGTCCTGCAAGGTTTGCTTCTAAGGATAATTTATTTCATATAGGTTCAGAAATAAATATCTAGTTTGATTTTTAGGCTATTACTGGAAGGACACACTACTTTAAAAAGAAATTTCAAATTGATAAATTAAATATTTCGAGGTTTAAATCTAAGGACAAATTATCCATATGAATAAAAATGTACATCTACTAATGTTTTTATAAAGAATCATAATTTGTTTTTAAAGACAGTTTAAGAAGGAGAAGGACATTATTGATAATTATTACCTGTCGCCGCAATTAATTCGTTAAGTATGCAGGTATTTTCCAACATATGATTAAAAATGAACATCTACTAATGCTTTTATAAAGAATCATTAACAACAACAAAAAATAAAATAAAAAATGAGACAGTTTAAAAAGGAGAAGGACATTGTTGATAATTATTACCGAGTAATTTATTTATGTATGCAGTTGCTTTCCAACACTATTTGTTTGAAGAGATTATTCATGGTTAAAATGTATGATTTATTTCATTAAAAATTAGAATGTTTTCTATTCTTTAAATGATTTTAAAAAGTACAAGGAACTAACGTATAATAGTGGCTTATTTTCTGATTCATTTTTAAATTCAGTTTTGCTCTCAAACGTTTTAAACTTGGAAATTCTCTTGTGTAGAAACAACATAATGGGTCGTGCTTCTCAATTTTTTGATAAATGCAAAAAATATTGTAAAAAATGCTGTCAAAGTTGACGTTTTGAACCGAATTTTTTGAAGCGGGAGATCTGGGAATTAAAAAAATGTACATAATAAGAAAATAATTGTTTAAAAATCAAATTCTAATTAATTGAGAGAAAAATAAAATCACACGGCCTCTTATACACATCTTCAAAAATCACGTCAGCAAGTTTCATGTTTTTACTTTTAAAAATGAGTCTGTAAATGTCTCAGAAAATTTAGAGCTGTTGCGGGTGGAAAAATATTTTTTCAAATACAAAGAAAAAAGTGGAATCCCATGGTCAGGTCAGTAGCCAGGATTTCTCTTCGGAGGGGGTTAATCTTGAAATTTTCTGCGATCGTCAGAGGTATCTTGTATAACTTAAAGCGTAAATAAAAAATATTAACAAGGGTTAACATAAGGTATATTTTTGCATAGTATATTTGATGTTTATGTCAAAAATTGTTGTTTCGTATTTTTTCAATTTCCGTTACAATTTATGGTTTTTAAGAGCACTTCCAGTTTCCAAACCGGTTCGGAAACCGGAAGTGTTTTTAGGGGAAAACTACAACGAAACTAAAAAATGCACAAACTAACAATGTTTGAGATGAGCCTCATGTATTCTATGAAAAAAACGTTAGAAAATATTGAAATGCAAACAAGTAGTTTGAATAGTTTTAAATCACGCGATTAATATTAGCTTGCGAGTGTCTCGCATTACGAGTGCAGGGTCTTCAAATAATTAACATCCAAATTAATTAAACAAATTATTTTTTCCAAAGAAAAGATTAATTGTTACAGATATATGTACTCGTAAAAATTACATTTATATTTCACATTCTCTGATTAGAATTAGAATAATTATAAATGCAGTACTCTCCCAGATAGTATGAACATTAGCAGCAAGTTTGATTTTTTTCTGGTAATATCTTGCCGTGACAAATTTGAATTGAGAAATTCGCAGCAAATTTCCTTCAAGGTATACCATCCCCTACTTGCATCAGTAGTTTGTTGTGAAACTGATGTCAAGACTGTCTTTAATTCACGAAAGTGACGAGAGCAAAAAATCCCTCTGTTGAGATAATAGACAATCAGCACATACGCAAAAATTTTATTCGTTTGGCACCGCTTTTTCTAAACGCTATACTTATCAAATACCAAAAAAGACTCCTATTGAAAAGTACAAATATTACCTAAACTTGCTTATGGTGATGAAAACGATGCATGCACCTTCTGACGGTGTGTTTGCATCGATAGACCTGATCAGGTCTATGGACCCCTGCAAAGGGGTCAAACTTATAGTGTAACAGTTGTAAACAGATAGTGGGACGTGGAAAGATAAAGATTACTACTTTGAAGTAAGTTTGCAGTATTTTTGATTGCTTGTTTGCCGTTTATTTTGCAATAAATTTAATACAGCATGAATATAACTTGCACGACAAGTTAGCTTCAAGTTCAAAGTGTGGTGACTTCGGCGGAACTTTCAGTCTTGTCATGCTGAGCTTGCTGCAACTTTGCAGGTTTTCAAAGCAAGACGCTGCAAATTTTCTGAAAATTAAAAATGCTATCTGGGCTTGATACAATAAGTTTACGAGTGCTATGCAGAAGCAATCTCCATGACTTGTCAGACATGAGGCTGATTACCTTATCTACTGTACCTTATCTATCAGGATATACTGTAATGTCCCAATAAATAGAAATCATTGCAAGGCTACTTAGTCTCATCAGCAATAACGCTTCGATGCAAGGATAAAATTATTTTCATTGTTGAAAAAGACCTTTCAGCCCTGGCTGTTGTTATCAGGATTGTAGCCAAGACTGTCAGCAAGTGTTTGATCTTATTTAATATGTTGCATTACAGTACTCTAAAAATTTTGGGACCTCTGTGTTTGTGTTAACATTATCAATTCTCTTGCACCATATTTTATATTCAGCTTTCACTTGCGAAATTGTCACTTTATCGTCAAAATATTGAGAGAGATTCTCTAATTTGCTTGCTTTTTCCGGAAAAGCAAATCCTGGAAGAAGTACTTGGAAATGTGTCAGAATGTCTTCATTCGAAATTAATCTATCATTCAAATTTTTAATAAGACTTTTCATACAGAGAATAAAGACCGTGACCTTGTAATATTCTTCAGCGGATGTAATTCGAGGGTTTGCACGTGTTGTCTGCCTAAATGTTAGTCTTAGGATCTTTATTGCAGTTTGGAAGACATCATCAACGGTCTCAAGTTTCGTATGGCAGAAATCAGCATGCTATTGGGCAATGCAAAGTATAACCGCTGTCTTGCACAATGGACGTATTTTATTTTTGGATATTTCTCACGAATTCTAGACGGGACCCCATTAACATAACCAGCCATATTGGCCGCTTCTTCATACGCCTGTGGGAAGCATTTAGGCATGTCAAGATGTAGTTCACCACAGCGTTGTAATATTACTTCTGTTACATATTCGACGGACAAGTTATTTACTGGAATGAAACCTAAAAAATCTTCCTGAAATATGGATTTGTGAATTTTATGAAACAGTCCACATATTTAACACAAAGGGCAGGCTGTTCTGTTCTTAAAATGTTGATAGTTTCATCAGCAATCAAGCTAAAACAGATCGCGTTATATATTTTGGTAATTATTTCTTCGATAACTATATCCGAGTACATTTGAATGGTTTGATTCTGAATGTCTGGGCTGGAGTAAGCAGCATTTCTGCGGCTGTTTATAATATGTCGTTATCTCCAGACTTTGCTCTAAATCTTATAAGCGCTCTCAGCTTACATTGTATTTTTATCTGTTTTATAACGTTAGAGGACCGCTAGCATGATCATCTCTAAGCGGCATTTCTTGCTCAGCACAAAATAAGACTGTTAGAATGTTAGATGTTGCGCGCCCCTCAGAAAACTCTTTAGGGGCCGCTGTAAAAAAGTGAAAAAAAAAGGAAAGAAATAAGGAAATCCATCGCTAAAGTTAATAATTCTTCAAAAGACAAAGAAAATTTCCCAGACTATAGACCAGACTGTGCACGCAAACAATTTAAAGCAAAGTTGTTCAGTGAAAAGCCTGGGGGGACGCCGGCCGCCGTGGTACCTTTGAAGGTTTCTCGATATCTTATCGTCTTTCTTCAAATCATTCCTTTTTAAAATTTTCTGTTACTAGTTTTTTTTTTAACAAAAAGGATTTTACAGTTATTTCACCATTTTAAAGATAATTTCTTTAAAATCATTAATTTTTACATTATAGGCAGCTATTAAAGTTTTTTGCTAATTTCTCTACAAAGCATTTTAACATTGACCATTCTAAATTTTCATAATGAGGATAGAGAAAATTAAGGAAGTTCATACCATGCAGGCAAATGTTTTATATTTGACTCAAAAGTTAACTTATACGCCATACGTGTATCACACTTACTTTTTTTAGTCAAATAAATGATATGGAATTACCCTAATCGAATTTTATTGTGCATAAAGACAGTTTAAATTGCGTTTTAAGAACTTATATTTTTAGTGGTAGATATGAACAAAGAACAATATATCCGAATAAGCGATATAACGAATGGTTGCTGTCAATCGAATAAATTTATATTTTTACAACAGAAAATGTACGTAGTTTTAATGTAATGGAAGATAAAAACATTGTCGATTTTTATTATCATTTTAGATAACTTTGCAAAGTCTTTTTAAACTTTCGGGAAGGGCTTCATCCCCCTTAGCCCTCTCCCTGGCTACGTGCCTGTCCATGGTATGCTATGGGTAAAAATACGTATCCTTTTGTTCATTCAAATTTGAAAATTTCAACAATATTTTTTTCAGCACTTAGATAGGAATGTCCTTTATCCCTCTGTAAGCTTAAAATATTTTAAAGATAATTATTAAGTATTTTAAAATTTATGTTAAAGTTTCAAAAACTACCGAAAAGTATGAAAAGTATTCTTTTCTTGTTTGTAACTTATCACTGGAAAAATATATACAAATTTGGAGTTTACAGAGAGATAAATTTATTTTGCATTTATTCCAAATTTTAGCCTTGACTGCATGTTTTAGGCGTAATTAGACCTCAACACTTTCAATAAAAATGAAATTTTCCGTCTTCACAACACACTAGCTTTGACTGATCCTTTCTCCACAGTTGTTTGCATTTTATGTTATTATTATTTTTTTAGGATTTTTTTTTTGAACTTTAAAAATTAGTTCTTTAGTAATACAACACGGCTATTAATTTCCGATAGAAAATTTTGCATTTGAGTTTGTTTTGTAGGCATAGTGTAAAATATCCCTCTACTGCCCATGGTAACACATCTGCTACCATACGTTCAGCTTTAATTTTTAGCACGAAATTTCATAAATAATGTATATTTTAAGTCATTACAATATTAATTGGACCTTTAAGTAATATTGCTTCGTAATTTTGAATGCAGATGGATCACTAAATAAGAAAAAAGTATTTTGAAGCAACGTATCTAACAAACAGGACAAAATTGCATTGACAGTGATAAGATTTTGCTCAAATTTTCAAAACTTTTACCGAAATAAAACAAAATATATATGATATTTAGGTATAAAAAGAGTTACTTCTATTTTCTGAACAGTTCAATATAAGTTTGTTTTTTAATAAAAAACTGAGTAATTAAAATCATGGTAGCAGATCTGCTACCACGGGCGTTAGTGATAATGAGCCCATGGTAGCATTTTTGCTACCATATTATTTTCAAAGGAAATTTGCACTTCTTAGTGTTAGCTTTGTACTTAAGATACTTGTTTTACTTTTAATTCACAAGCTCGTGTTATTAAATAAATCCGAAATAAATTTTTTGAAATTTATAACTTCCATATACAATAAAATGATTTTTTTTTTTTTTTTTTTTTTTTTTTACATTTTTGAACAAAATATTAAAATTCCTTTTTAATATATAAATGGAGAAAATTATGGAATAAATTCGGAAATGATATTTTGAACTTTATATCTCTAAGTACAAATATAAGCAAAAGTTTTTTATTGGGGCATATCACTCAAGTATATTACATTGAGTATGGTTGTACTACGTGGTACATATACTATGTGGCAACAATAATTAGTAAATCTTATAGGAAATGTCTGTTATCTTGTTTTTTTATTAATTAAAAATGAACTATAGTTATTTAGAATCTGGATTGCTTTATTTATCTCCGCAATATTTTAATACACCTGTATGTAAAATTTCATGGTTCCAACTTCTTAATTGTGTATGTTTTTAGGAAGATAGACAGAGTTACAAAATTTTATTTTTATATATGTTAATGAAATAAACCACTCATTGCTATTGGCCAAAAAATAACAGTTATTTTTTGCCACTACATACTACATTAGTGTTGTATATATATAATTATTATACTCAAAATCGATAAGCAAAATGAGTTTATTATTATTATTATTATTGTGTAAATTGAATAAATGAGGGAAAAATAAAAAAATATGAAAATATTGGATATACAGTAAACTTTCGATTATCCGCCACTCTATCAACCGCCACCTTTCTTTCCTATTTTTTTTATTATTATCAGAAACGAACAAAGAAAATTCAAATGCACAAAATCCCGAGTGAGGCGGCGCTGTTGTAAGTAAAATGTTTGTCTCAATTCAGCAACAACATCTAGAAAATATGTCTGCAAATTAAATTACAGACTCTCTTAATTATAACTAGCACGATATTGGTTACGAAGAATTAACGAATGACAAAATTATTGAAACTGTTTTGAATCCAGTGAAACCAGAAGCGGGTGAATGTGATAAATCGAGAAAATATCAACCAGGAGTCAGTTATGTAGACTATGCTCTCTATACATTAATTGGTTTGCGATGCAAGAGGTAGTAAGTGCAACCCAAGTACTTTTATTACGTAGAATTCGTAATCTTGCTGCAGCAAAATCTCAAACAAAACGCAAACAAAATTGTACAGCAGATTATTTTGGATGAAAACAGTTATTACATAAAACTCAGACATTCAGTCGAATTCTACATTTGCCAGATAAACAGATTTCTTATTATCAGTTGTGCTTTTTATAAACGAAAGTGCACAACGAATAAAAAATATTTTAATTGTTCTTTTTATAAATTAACATATTGAAATGTAATTTTAGAGCGGTCTTGTACTGTCTTTCGATAATCCACTACACCGTCACATCGGTCCCGTGAGTGGGGGATAATCGGAAGTTTACTGAATATATATATATATACATATATATTTATATATAATATATATGAAAGGATAAAAACCCTTTTAAATTCAAAATTCAAAATTAAATTTCAATTTAAATTAAAATCCGAAATCTCTTTCTTTTAACTTTAAATCTCATTCTAAAATCAGTTTTACCCCTTGTAACTTTGTGTCCCAGCAATACATCTTATAACTTTCAGATATCGTTTTCGGACGATCTTTAAGAGTAAAAATGCTGACGTTCGGAATATTCTCATTCAGTTGTGATTAGCTGATTCCTGGGCCGACCAAGCCCATGTCTGGCATCTGAGCCTGGACAATCAATCAAAAGCTAATCACCCAATTAAAGAAATGGTCCTCCCAATTTTGCAACTGTGCCCTCTGCTGGAAAATATGACAAGCCCCAAGATATTAACTAAAACCCGCGCCAAAAACAAGGGAATTTGCACTTTTGAGATGGCTGCAAAACCCATGCCAATGTAGCTCCTAAAATCATCAACCTAACGGACTCGAGGACCGCCGGCCGAACTCGCGAATCGGACTGTAAGATGAGCGGCGAAATAAATGAGTTCGGTCCACTAAGTGGTTCCCGAGTCTAAGTTATTTATACACAAGTACTGTCAACCCCATGATGTCGCCGGCTGTACGGACACATGCCGGGAAGTGAACGGGTCGCGACTCCCTCTACAGGTTCCGGAACGTCCCGATATATTACATTTTTAATTTCAGAGATCATTTTAGGACAATTCTTAATAGTGAAACTGCTAATCTAAGCGCTTTTTGTAGGCATCTGCGTGTAGGGCTGATACGTCACAGTCCCTGGGAATTGTGCGGGCCTTGACCACAGATCAATCAAAACTTAATGAACCAATTAAATTAAATGTTCCTCCCAAATTAACAATTCTGCCCTCTGCTGGAAATCACCATATTACCCCGAACACGCACGAAAAAACGTGGAGTTTTTGCAGATTTGAGATGCCTGCTAAACTTACGCCAATGTAACCTCCCAAAAATCTACGCTGTGGTTTCCGGGACCGGCGATCGAATCGCGAATCAGATGTATGATGAGCAGCCTAATAAATGAGTTCCATTCGCTTAAAGGTTCCCGAGTCACTTTCTTAGCCATCATCTATGACAATCCCACTAGAATCCTTACATATATATATAATATATATATAAATATATAAGAAAGAAATTGTTTTAGGTCATACAACATGTAAAAATGTGATTATTTTCACAGAATAAAATACTTTTGAAATATGATAAAACCCTTCATATTTCATTCTAATCTGCCCATGGTAGCATATATGATACCATAATTTTTACCCATAAATTACAGAAAATTTTCCGTTTTTCCGATAAATAATCTTATGAATTTTATAAATTCATTTTTATTATATGGCATGTTTACTTTATATTGATAAACATTAATGCAACTTTTCATGATCCGTTTTACTCGTATTCATTGTAATTAGTATTCACCTGTTTTCGTCTAGGACATCACCAAAATCTCACCCTTTGGAGACTTTGGTACTTTTTCTTTTCTTTTTATTCCTCTCCGTTTTCAGAAATCTAAATCTAAATTTGGTTTCATTTTGTTTATTAGTTTTTGTTGAAAATGCCTCTAAACAGGAAAAGTTATTTTATGGTCATCCTGTATCTAATTATAAGAATGAATTTCTGGGAAGCATTTTCCTACATTTACTATTTAAAGGAAATTTCTTAAACAAGAGGATTTCGTTTTTCTATTTCAGATAAATTAAGAAACTCATGCTTGTTGAAGCATTTAAAACCATTTACACTGTGTTGGGATAACACCGCCATATCACACGTGTGCTTAAAAAGAAGGAAAGAGACACAAAAACAATATAGAAATTTGGACCACCGTGGCATCTTTGAGATGCAAGCATATCTAGGGAGGTCTCTAGTGCGATGGAATTTCTAGAATAAGCGGCGTTTTTACAGGGCCAGAGGATTCAGTGGAAAATACTCGGTTAGGCAATAAAAGGGATTGAACTTTTGAACTTCTGGTGAGTCTGTTAACAGTAAATTTTAGTGAGCAGCTATAAAAATGTCCCATGTTAGTAACATGGGTTTCAGATTACGCCATAAAAAGAGATTAAGGTATTAAGGGCTTAGTTTTTAGACCACACCACACACTACAGTTAACGTTACTATAATATTATAATGTTATACAAGCGCCAGTGGATATGTTAAAAAAATATAGAAAGAACTTGCCCCTTAGAAATTTTGATAGGATGAGATGATTTTTAGGAGGGTTTTAAGCATACAAAAAAAATAAGGAAGATAGGAATTGAGAGGTGAGAGAGGGGAAAGAGTTGAGATTTTGGAGAAAAAACATCCCTTTCCGGGAGATGAAGTTTTAGATCTGAGAGAAACTAACTTGTGCCTTTTAAGAATAGAGAAATTTTGTATTTTCCCGGGTCATGTAAAAGAATGCCGGTTTGCTCATAAGCAACCGCATGGTGTAAATAAATAGTTTTATTGATGTGATGGTGCAAAATATGGATAAAACAGAAGGAGTACGCGATGCTAGTCAGGAATTAAGAGGTGAGTGGGATTAATCTATCGTTCTTTCGGGCAATCAATAACTAATAGAGAAGTTGTATTTTGTAAACAAACATGAGTCAGGCATCCTTAGAGTCCCTATGAAGGTTCAAACTATAATTTATACAAATGTTCTATGTATTGCTTATTATTAATATTTATATACCTAGGGAAAATTTACTCCAAGCATGATGTTAATGCTTTATCATCTTGATTAATTAATAAACTAGTGTTTCATCCCCAATGTTTTTAGAACCTATTTATTTCATACATCCGACTCTCGAACCTGGGAAATAAAGTAAAAAACTAAACTAAGAACCTCAAGACTAGTCGGACAATGGTTTACCGTGACCATTTTAATACCTTTCCAGGTATTAATATACTCCGGCCTACGTAAATTATCTTATATAAAAAAGGATGCCTATAACTGATATTAATAACTTAAATAAAATAAGTAATTAAAAATATTAATTTTTAAATACGTAATCGTTGTATATTTAATCTATTAAGATGATATAAACAAATATAATATTTAAATTGATATAATTTAAGACCCATTTATCCAATTAAGGTCGTTTACCATTTCAAAAAGTAAATAAATAAAATGATCAACTCTCAAAGCATTCGGGTGAGATTATTATAAAATTTTTATTATTGTTCAATGTATATTTATACAGGTATTTTAGTATTTGGGATGGTTGTGTTGTCTCGGCGTCTGTGGGACATAGCAGAAATGAAACAATTTATCTAATCGTTGATACTAAAAAGGGAAACGAATTGTGACTGTGATGTACTTAAAACGAAAGTGAATTATTACAGTACACTTTAACTGTTTTTAAGAAAGAAAAGAAAATATACCCGAATATCAGTAATTTAAATTGCTTTTTATTTCATGCTTGATTATTTCAAGTTACTTTATTATATGTGTTATTTTATTGTTTTCTCTTACTATATTAGTGCTTCATGTATTTATTTCTAGAATTTATGATTTATTGATATTTTGGTGTCAGATATTATTTTATTTTAATTAATTCGGTAAGATATACTTGTTATATTATTTTATTTTTGAATTTTCACTAGCGGTAGTTCAGTTTTTTTACCCCCTCACCTAAATATATTTATAAATTTGTAAAATGTCTGACAGCGAAGATAATGGCGCGCAGGCGGACGCGAAAATACGAAAACTCGCTGGCTTTTATACTTTAATACCTCAGTTTGATAATATGACGGCCATAACGCCAAAATTCTTTATCGAAACTCTAGAGGAAACAACTAACATTGCAAAATGTTCAAATAAAGAAAAACTACTTATTTTACGTTCACGTTTGCGTGGCGACGCACTCACGAACGTCATTAATTCTCCTGATTTTAACCATGAAAAGGATTATGAACAATTTAAGAAAAAGTTTCTAGCCTATTTTGATACACAATTTAGTTTGGCAGCTAGACAGAGACAATTTGCTAATTGCAAAATGCTGCCCCGTGAACTAGTAAAAGTTTATGCAGCCAGAGTCGCAGTTGCCACTCAACACTTCTTTAATACCCCGGATTTAGCCAATGATGGAATTAAGGCTATTTTTGAACAAAGCAAATTAGCGAAATTCATAGAGGGGCTTTCAGCAAATTATAAATAATCCGTAATACTCAAAGATCCGAAAAATTTCGAAGGGGCGGTAAACTTTGTACAAATGCTCCAAGCCAACGAATTATCTTCTTTTGATACGGGTTCCGATCCTACAATAAATAACATTAATAAGGATGCAACTACGGATTAAATCAAAACATTAATTGAAGCACATGTATTTCAAACGAGGGAAATGGTGAATTCATTAAGTAAAGAAATTGAGAACTTAAAGCTTCAACCACAACATTCCCAAAAATATGAAAGACCTCGACAAACCCATGCTGAATATAATATGAGACCTCCTTACAAAAATAATTCAAATTACAATAATCATTATAGTTATAATAGACAGAGCGAAAATTTTAATTCGAGAAATTCCCCTCCATGCAACTTCTGCTCCAAAATATCACCCAGGTCAGACGACTGTTATTACAATCCATCGAACAGAGGGAATTATCGCAGGAGGGGATATCAATTTCAAAGAAACTCGCGCAACACTTTCAGGGGGAGATCCGAAAACTCACACCAGTCAAGACGATATGGAGATCACCAGGATTCGGAAAATGTTTGAGGGGACGTCGCGCCGAATTTGGTCCACAAACAGACAGCCCCCTAAACGATACAGGACCAAGAAAATATCACGAAGAAAATGTAAATACACAATTAATAGACAAAAATTTTAATTCGAGACATACGTTACCGGTTACAGAAATTAAACTGGCAGGAAATACAGTCATAAGTCTTATAGATACTGGCTCAAGTATATGTCTCCTAG
Source organism: Maratus speciosus (assembly GCA_963932465.1). Classification (NCBI taxonomy): domain Eukaryota; kingdom Metazoa; phylum Arthropoda; class Arachnida; order Araneae; family Salticidae; genus Maratus; species Maratus speciosus. Next base: position 236,102,595 of record OZ010788.1, read on the forward strand.
AAGAAAAAACCTTTCAGAAATTCAAAGAAGATAAACGCATTAAATATTTACAAATAGATGCATAAATTAAATCCATAACTGGTGACAATTTAACAATTACGAACTGCGTTTCTTTGCCAATTCAAATAGGAAATAGACATTTATTCCACAAATTCTATATCGTCAAACACACTTTATCTAATTACTACAACTCAATTATAGGTTACGATTTACTTAAATCAAGAGAGTATGAAATTTCATTTATTAACGATACAAAATCCGGAAATTCTATTTCACGAATTCGCGATGCACGGTCAGATCCTATTATCGCTAATACTACGATTTATGCATATCTAAATCAGAAAGTCACTTTGGAACCAGGAGAATCAAGAGAAATTGAATTGTTGTTAGATCGAACAACAGACAAAGGAGAAGTAGTTAAATTCTTTTCATGTTTAAGAAACCCAAATATTAAATTTATTAACAATTTATGCACCGTAAACAATGACAGGCGATTATCCGTAAAAGTTGCTAATTTATCGTCGAGACCTATCCCTTTTAATAAAAACACGCGTGTAGGTTCCATCAGCACAGAATTTGATATTAGAGATATAAAAAGGATAAAAAACTCAGACACGAGGAATTAAAAATAACTGATTTTGACTTATCACATCTCGACGAAGAAACAAAGGCTAAATTATCAAATTTATTAATGGAGTACGCTGATATTTTAAGCAAACGTTTATTTACAATTGGTAGAACTGAGGCAATTCAACCTAACTTAACAGTTGATGTGGATAAATTAAGTTCAGTGAGACCAAATCGAGTACCACACGCTCTAAAAGATTAAGTTATTCGTCAATTAATGGAACTAGAGGAAGCTCATATCATAGAACGATCAAATTCACATATTAGTTTTCCTTTGCTCATAATTAAAAAGAAGAATCCATCAGGGGATCCACTCAAACAAAAATTTCGTTTGGTTACGGATTTCAGAGATCTTAATGCAAATCTCAAATATCCGAGATATAAATTACCAGTTATACAACAACTTTTAGATAAATTAAGAGGTAATAAAATTTTCACCACTTTAGATCTCAATTCCAGTTTTTGGCAAATTCCTTTGAAACCAGAAGATAGGGATTTTACTACGTTTAGCAGTCCTAAAGGTAACTTTCGGTATGTATGTACGCCCCAAGGATTAAATGCCTCGAGTGAGACAATGTGTCAATTAGCCGATCAAATACTAGCCCCATTATCTGCGCTAAAAATTTCAAATTTTATTGATGATTATGCAATCGGTTCTTAAGATGTAGACCAAATGATAGATAATTTAAGACAACTTTTCGAGAGATTTCGAAGTTTTGGAATAACAATAAATCCAGAAAAATGTTACTTTTGTCTACCAGAAATTGAATTTTTAGGGCATCGTTTAAATGAACAAGGAATACGTCCAATTGAACATAATGTAGTTAAAATAAAACAATTCCCTGTCCCAAACACTGTCAGAAAAATACGAAGATTTATCGGACTAGTTGGCTACTATAGAAAATTCATTAGAAATTTTTCACAGATATCAGCCCCTTTAACTAACTTAACGAGAAAGAATGCCAAATTCCGTTGGTCTGATGAGGCGCAAAATTCATTTGATATATTAAAAGAAAGTCTTTCAAAACCACCTATACTTATTCATCCTGATTATGAAAAGGAATTCATCTTATCAACAGACAGTTCTAATCATGCTTTAGGTTCAATGTTAGGACAACTAGATGAAAATGATATCATAAGACCTATTGCTTTTTTTTCTAAGAAACTGAACCCTATACAATTAAAATATCCAATAGTCTAAAAGGAATTATTAGCCATTATTGAATCTATTAAGTGCTTTAAACATTACCTATATGGTCGGCATTTTATTATCAGGTGCGACAATAAGGCTCTAACTCAGATGTCTAAATTTGAATCACCAGGTGACCGTGTCGCGAGATGGTTTGCATTTTTAAGCGATTACAATTATACATTCGACTTAATAAAATCTGAAGAAAACATTGTAGCAGATATACTTTCACGTGATTTCTTTGACAATTCAACAGATAACTTAAACCATTCTAATAAAATCTCAGGAAATACTCAAGCTCTAGAAAATGATTTAGTTAATTTAAATAAAGCAGAAATCTGCAACAATAATACCGCAAACTTAATTTCTGACAACATGGTACAGGGAAATGAAATTTTAGAAGATGAATACATAAAAAAGTGTACACATTTTAAAATTGGAGCAGGCCTACAAAATTTAGGAGATTCGTGTTTTATGAATGTAATTTTGCAGAGTTTATCGTATTTACAACCATTGTTTCATTATTTTTCCATTAATAAATTAAACTGTGAAAATAAAGATAATTGCACTCTATGTATGTTCAAGAGACACTTAAATTCAGTGCTGGGAAAATCAGGGCGAATTATGAAACCGCTCGAGTTTTATCAGCCTCTCAGTGAAATCGGGAACCAGTTTCGAAAATATACTCAAGAAGATGCTCATGAATTTCTTCATCAGCTTGTAAGTCAATTACAAAAGGATAGTTTAAATCACATCAGTAAAGGAAATAACTTGAATAACAACATTAACACAGCCAAAAATATATTTGAAGGTAATTTTCGAAGTCAAGTAGAATGTCTTAGATGCGGAAAGAAAAGTATTACATTTGAACCTTTTATGGACATTTCGCTAGAAATTAAGCAGGACACTTCAACCCTCGAAAATGCGTTAGAAGAGTTTAGTAAAATTGAATGTCTAGGGGAAGATTACCGATGCTATAATTGTAAAATTTACTCTAAAGCAATTAAGGATTTGTCGATATTAAAATACCGAGAAATAATTACATTCCATTTGAAAAGGTTCGATTTCTCACAAACAAGAGCAAAAAAATTAACAAATTACATAATCTGAATTTTAACACGTCGACAGCCAGTGGGAGGAGTAAAAAGCCACTATGGTATAGACTAACCACTGTTATAGTCCATTCCGGAGACTCTCTGCATGCGGGTCACTATTATTGTTATGTCAGAGATTCTTATAACAATTGGTACCTAATGGATGATTCTAGAGTCGCACGTGTGTCACTCGAGACAGTACTTAATCAGGAAGCGTACATTTTATAGTATGTTAAGGAAGAGGATGAGACACAAGCAGTTAGTGCAAACTTAGTCACCGTAAATGCATTACAAATAGACCTTCCTACAATCGAAGAAGTGGAAGCAGCTCAACATAAAGATAAAAAGCTTTCTGAAATTATTTACATTTTAGAAAATCAAACTAATCACGGTTCACATAAATACATGGATTATTTTGTAAGAGATGGATTATTGTTACATAAAGGATGTATTCCAATTAATAAAAGGAATAAAAATGCCGAACAAGTAGTTATCCCTGACGTATACAAACCACATGTACTTACAGCAAAGCATATTTCTCATTTTGGTGTTTTAAAAACATATAATGCGATTCGTGAGAAATATTTTTGGGAGAATTTATTTAGTGATACAAAGCATTTTGTTCAATCGTGCAAACAATGTACCTCTTTTAAATCAATAAATAGATTTCCGCCGATACCGATTCAAAGACACTATATACCTTCTAGAATTAATCAGTATATTTCCGGTGATTATATAGGGCCACTTAATAAAACGGATAAAGGAAACAGATACATTTTGACTTTTGTGGATCATTTTTCAAAGTTTATAAAGTTATATGCTGTCCCTAGTACAACAACGCTTAATTCAGCTCAGTGCTTATTAAATTACTTATGCACTTTCGGAATTCCCGAGAGGTATTTGACGGATTGAGAAAGCTGTTTTACGAGTGATGTATTCAAAATTCTTTGTAAGAAATTTGGGGTAATTAAACTAATGACCACTGCACAGCATCCAAGTTCAAATGGTTCTGCAGAAAAAATTAATCAAAATATAAAGAAATCCCTTGCTATACTTGCGGAAGAGACAGCTCTGTGGGATGAGTTCATTGATTTTTATGCTTTAATATATAATAACAGTATACATTCCACTACCAACCTTAAACCTGCTTATTTGAAATTCGGTTATGATCAAAATCTGCCAACAGACTTAGTAAGCGAACCGCGTGGAATCGAATAAGTCTCATATCAGGATTTCGTAGCGCGTAAAGTACGTCAGTTACAATATGCTAACGAAAAGGTAAAGAAAAGTCTATTAGAGTCCGCAGAAAAAATGGAGAATTATCAGCACCAGAAAGCAAAATATCGCAACTTCGTACTTGGTCAGCTTGTTTTCCTGCATAATAGAGACTGTGATCGATTTGCGCAAAACACAAAAAGACGTACATGCACTGGTGTATTTAAAATAGTTAAACAACATAATTTAGTGGACTATACGATCATTGATCCCATGAAGCGCAATGCTAAAGAAATGAAGGTCCATGCTGATCGCTTAATTCCATATGTACAAAGAAAAGAAAAACTAGATCTTTTTCAAACTTTAATACCAAAGGAAGGAAAATTTGACACACATGATATTCGAAGTCAAACTGATAAAATTATTCCACATGCAGTATTCGAAGATGATTCCCATTATGCGTACAATCCCCTCTTATGGTCCCCCATAAAGCAGCCGCCCTGCCATAACTTAGTAAATAATGATACGGAGGAAAATAATCCCGCTCTTAGTCAGACGACTCCTTTGGAAAGTGTAAATAATGTTATTAACACTCATAACACGGAAATCATAATTGATTCACCTAGCCCATCCCATAGTTCACAAGATACAATCCTCTATTCTTCGGATGGGATAACAAATACTCAAATGGATAGTCATAGATCGTCGTACGAACTTCGACCGATGGATCCAAGATACCTATCTGATAGGTTCAAAAATTGGACATTTCAAATGAATAAATAAGCTATAATTAATAAAGTACTATTCATAAGCAAAAAAAAAAAAAATTATTTTACAACTATCGATCTTCAATTATTGATTTATGTTGTTTAGAAAAATATTTATAATTTCTATCTATTATTATATTTGTATAATGTATACTAACATGCATTGATATTCCTTTTACGGTCTTTTATATCTAAGTTTATTATTATTTTGCTAATGTTTTTCTGTACTTATATGCTTATCTTTCGAGATTTAAACTTTCTTTTTATTTATGTGTAAGCGTTTAGATTTAACTGACGGTATATCGTAATTATTGGATAGATATTATGTTAGATATGTTTCGTTCAGTTCAGTGGTTTATTAAGTTAAAAAAAAATTATATATATTAGTGAGAATATGAAATATAGATTTCAGGGTGTCACAAAAGAGTAGATTGGAATAAGCATATTTATTTATAAATTATATTTTGTTTCTATAAATTGAGAATTTCATTTGTCAAGTATGACTTTATCTGGGTAAAAAAAAAACAAACCGCATTTCTGAAATATGCGGGAGAATACAAGGGTGATGAACTTGTTACGAATAAGGTGGTCCCGGAGAAATGTGATCCTGAGTTCCCCGCACGGAAAAAAAAGGAAAGATAAACGGGGTACAAGATAGGAATAGTGACTTTTGGTTTTTGTTTTGATTCACGTATGATCATTGAAAAGGGCATCTTTTTATGGTGAACAGTTTTACATACGGAATAAATGTTAAATATAGGTAGTGATTATACAGTATATGCGTGTAAAATGATTAAAAATATATATATATATATATAAATGTAGGAAAACTATTAATGTTTTTTAGGGAATACGTTCACTACTTTATGTTTCTTTAAAAAAAGTAGCTATATGTAATATTAAGGTTAGTAATTAAACGTAGCCTTTGAATTGTAATTATTATGTAGCATTTTGGGATATTGCAGATAACTATTATCTTCCAGGGTTGAATTTACTGGAGTATTAAAAAAAAGAAGAGAGAAGGGAATTTTAGCTTATCTTTATGGAGGATTTTATGAATTTAATAACATTCTGTATTTTAAAATTATAAGCGTTGCATTCACAGGTGAATGACATACATTCGATAGCATTGTTGCAGTGGAATAAAAATGCTATAATATAAATTTCTATTTAGTATATTATAATTTACTTTGCTTATCTAGGAAGCATGAATCTGTTTAAGTTAGAGTAGGGTATTATTGAACTGTATTCAGTTATATATATATGTGTGTGTCAATTAAAGTGCAAAAAATAAAAATTGCACGAATTTTAGTTGATTATGATACCAGAGTTGTGCATTATTGAACGGTATTTAGATGTACATTTAGTAAATCTAGCGTATCAGAAAAAAATTTTTTACAAAATATTTCGAGTTATTGTAACACACTAATGTAGTAGTGAACTTTATTTTTATATGTATATTTATTAGATTTAATGCGTCAGATAATACAACTTGCATAATTTTATCATGTTATTGTGTGATAGTAGCGTAATATTGAACTGTAGATTATTTGTGAAAATGAAGTGTTATAGATAAAGAACTTTTATGGCATAATTGAGATTTTAGTAGTACTATTTTCTCCCCTATAAATTTATTATAATTAGATCTTAATCTAATTTTATTTGCTCCTAAGGGTACTGGAAAATTATATGATGTAAGAACTGGATTTGTGTAATAAGTCTAATTGCAATTACTTTAGCATTCAAAAAATATATATATTGAATTAAATTACTTTAAATTTTAATGAAGCTTGTGTATTAATTGATTTAACTAAATATTATGATCATAATCCAACATACTTGATTTAGTCTGGGCAATATTTGATATTGTTTTACAAATGTTATTTGATTTTCTTTCTTCGTTTCATAATTTTGTTTTTTATTTTTATGGCAAGGCATTAAGCTCTTTTTGTAAATTTTTTTTAAAGACAAATGTAAAATAATACATCACATCCACTAAAACATTCACATAATGGATGTTACAAGAATTTTCTACTTGATCATATGTTGTTTCATTTCTGCAAAATGGCCAATTGTGGGAATGTATTGTTAGAATGATTAAAAGGGAATTCGGATTAAAAAGTCTAATTTATGGGTGTAGTGTAATTTAAATAAATAAATAAATAGAAAAAAAATTAATGAAAAATTTTCTTTCATCTTTTGTTCCTTTTACAAACAAATGGGAAAGAAAATTTAACAAATCATACAACATAACGATTGTTTTAAATTCTTATATTGCCTTAAGGGTTGATCTTTCTTCCTGTCTTCAATTTAAACTTGAAAAGAAAAAATAAATTGATTTTGTTTTAATTTAAAATTTTAGAACATATTTACCTTATTGCAGATTTTTTTTAATTTATGCTACCATCTAAATTTCAGTAATTGCTTTAATGATTAAATTAATCTTAACTATAATTGGTTGCTCGAAATATTTGATAGTAAAACCCACTTTCCTGTACAACTCAGTCATTATTTTAAGACTGATAACACACAAATTCCAGGGTTTTGTCCATTATTTACTGCCATTGAAGAAAGAGTGGCTGCGGCGGTTCCAATTCTTGCCGAACTTTCGTTGCATTTCTTGACATGCAGCAGTGGATCTCTTTGTTGTATTGGAAGTTAGAATCATGTACCCAGAATCCGTGGACCGAACTCATAATCATACTACAGACATATTTTACTATAACACTTTTTACAGAAATCTCATCAATTTTCATCGAACGAGATGCTGATTGATTTCTCTTAGTAGGCGCAGTTTTATCTGCTTGTGAAAAATAATTTATCTTTGGATAATTTTATGCATCACTGTGCTAAACCTATCGTAAGACTAATCATCTTCTCATCATACTGATATCTCTACCATATGCGTTTCGCAGTTGCGATTATGCATGTTCCATGTGTTTATCGGTTGTTTTGTCTAGGATGTGATACTTCAGTTAGCTCGCAGTTTTCAACACCAGCTCCAAGATGGAAGAACTTAATACGTGTTCATTATTGCTTCAACCCCAACAAGCGTAAATCGTACTACGACATGTGTGGTGGATTTCCATGCACTTCAATTTGCCTGCGATTTGCGAATGAGCTGCTGGTATTGATTCTTTTCTCCATCATCATTTTCACAGAAGTTCAGCGGAATTAAAAAAACATTTTACTCATCAAGTGCGTAGACGGACATCATATGTCACTGGGTCAAACCTGAACCAGGGCTTTAACGAATAACTAAAATTCACAAACTTTGTGCATCTTCCAAAGTGTAAAAATGACATTAAATTTTTAGAGACATTGGATGCAAACAAGACAAATTATTTTATAAACATTCGATTTCAACAAACATTTATGGAGATATATATATTCACAAAAGACTCAAAGACATTATATGAACAGTGATTTCTCCACATAGTGAATATTAATAATAATTTTAAAACTTTCTTTATGATGCATTTTCGTGAACTCTTATTCATTCCACGATATAGACTATAAAATCATGTCGTACATAAGTCTAGCATCACAGCACCTGCTGCATTTATCGTTCATTCTACAAAAAATCTAATGATTCCATTTTGGAAATAATAATAATATTCATTTTTTAAAAATAAAAATCCTTGTTATTATTGATAAGTTGTTATTACACTGTTTTTTATAGATATTATATTGTATATATATATATATTGTCTTTAATATCATCATTTAATAAGTGAAACTATTCAGGTTTCGTACTTGGTTATTGACTGATGGGTCAAAGCAATTACTTTTATTCTATTTTATTATTATTTTTATATTTTGTGTTTTTTGTTATACATTCAATGCATATTATTTATCTTGTTTAATCTTGAATTTACAACTAGGGGACTCTGGGGATGACTTAATTTGCTTTACTGGGACTTAGGTCTTTTTTCTTTTTTTTCTCTTTTTTTTTCTTTTTTGGAAGAAGTCGTATCATTGTCGGGATAACACCGCCATATCACACGTGTGCTTAAAAAGAAGGAAAGAAACACAAAAACAATATAGAAATTTGGACCACCGTGGCATCTTTGAGATGCAAGCATATCGTGGGAGGTCGCTAGTGTGATGGAATTTCTAGAATGAGCGGGTGTTTTTACAGGGCCAGAGGATTCAGTGGAAAATACTCGGTTAGGCAATAAAAGGGATTGAACTTTTGAACTTCTGGTGAGTCTGTTAACAGTAAATTTTAGTGAGCAGCTATAAAAATGTCCCATGTTAGTAACATGGGTTTCAGATTACGCCATAAAAAGGGATTAAGGTATTAAGGGCTTAGTTTTTAGACCACACCACACACTACAGTTAACGTTACTATAATATTATAATGTTATACAAGCGCCAGTGGATATGTTAAGAAAAATATAGAAAGAACTTGACCCTTAGAAATTTTGATAGGATGAGATGATTTTTAGGAGGGGTTTAAGCATACAAAAAAAAAAGGAAGATAGGAATTGAGAGGTGAGAGAGGGGAAGGAGTTGAGATTTTGGAGAAGAAACATCCCTTTCCGGGAGATGAAGTTTTAGATCTGAGAGAAACTAACTTGTGCCTTTTAAGAAGGGAGAAATTTTGTATTCTCCCGGCTCATGTAAAAGAATGCGGGTTTGCTCATAAGCGGCCGCTTGGTGTAAATAAATAGTTTTATTGATGTGATGGTTCAAAATATGGATAAAACGATGCTGCAAAATGTGGATAAAACAGAAGGAATACGCGATGCTACTCAGGAATTAAGAGGTGAGTGGGATTAATCTATCGTTCTTTCGGGCAATCAATAACTAATAGAGAAGTTGTATTTTGTAAACAAACATGAGTCAGGCATCCTTAGAGTCCCTATGAAGGTTCAAACTATAATTTATACAAATGTTCTATGTATTGCTTATTAATATTTATATACCTAGGGAAAATTTACTCCAGGCATGATGTTAATGATTTATCATCTTGATTAATTAATAAACTAGTGTTTCATCCCCAATGTTTTCAGAACCTATTTATTTCATACATCCGACTCTCGAACCTGGGAAATAAAGTAAAAAACTAAACTAAGAACCTCAAGAGTAGTCGGACAACTGGTCAAGAAATTTGAACTTTTGCTCTTTCACAAAACCGAAATTAATTGTTTCTTATGCGCCTTTTTGTGCTGATTCCGAGTCTAGTTTTATATTTACTCCAGCAAGCCTTGGTTTTGAGATACTTGCATATTTCAATTTATGCAAATTTAGTAATTTTTTACAATTATTATTTTGCAAATTTAAGGCATAAAGAGGCATTTTCAGACTGGCTTTTTTGTTTTATGTTATGATTACTGTTTAGTTTACTTTACAAAAACGATGTTTCTGAGATTATACGCACAGGTGACCGTGAAATATTGAGCCTAATTTGGATATTTTTCACGTTTTTCCAATAATGTTTCTTGACGTCCAAATATTTCTGCCACACGAGTACACTAATATGTTTCTAAACCAATTTTTTGCGCTTATTTCAAATCTGGTATATCTGTTTTCTTTTGTCATGTCCAATTTTTGAAAAAAAGTGAAATTTTATTTTTTGATAAAAGAAAAATCAGAAGTAGCTTTTTATGGTACTTTTTGATGTAGTTCAACTAGTTAGGATAGATTCTACTACTTTTTTCAATTGTGTTTTAGATTATATAAATTGCTGTTTATGTCCCCGATAGGAATCTGACACTGGTCACCTTTTTGCCAGTGAGGTGCACACCTCTAAAAGGCATCTTATATTAAACTTATGTTAATACCTACCAAAGTAGAAATTCATTTTACTCAAAAACTAGACGCGATATAAGGGAACAGATTGCAGATTCAGAACATCATAAAAATCTAGTCTAGAAAAATATTACTTCAATTCTATGCAACTACTTTAAAGTTGATAGTAATGTAAATATCACACCTTTGTAAAATAGGCAAATAAGGCTTAATAGCTGCAGATAAATATTAAGACTATAGATCGTGACATTTATCTGAAGCAAATAGTCCAGTAATCAGTATCTAGGAAAGGTAATTCAATAAAACTTGCATAAAATGGCAAAAAAAGCTTAAATTTGCATAAACTTAAATATGCAAAATTTTCAAAAACTTGACCACCTAGAGAAAAACGGAAAGCATATTCGGAATCAGCGCAAAAACTGATCTAGAACCAACTAATTTCAGTTCTGTGAAAGAAACATTATTGTCAAGCGTTATCTAACAGATTCGGCTTGCTAATTTATTTAATGTATGAGAAACTAAAGAGGAAATAAACTTTAATAACAAAGAGTCACTAATATTTCAAGAAAGATGTTAAATTCCTTCCGTACATTTTATTTGGATACGTGACTAAGATTGTATTTAAAATCAATCATACATTATTCAAATCAAATCATATCATTATGTTCTAATCAATTAAGGAGATCAATCAATTTATCAATCAGTTAGACAAAAAGACGTGAACTTCTTCGCGTACAGTTAATTCTACCGAGGAAACATAGTAGTCAGTTAGAAATTTTGATTTAACCTTGTTTCACCTACGGCTTTTTAAATAAGTTCAGAACTATTTATAGGATAGAAATGCTTTATTTTTATTTATTGATTAATTGACCTGTCTTCTGGAAGGTCTTCAGATCGATTCCTTGTTTATATTTTTAAAGACAAATGTCCTTTTCTTTTTGAAAAATCCTTTCCTTTCTATAAATAGATGCACCTGAAGGTTAATTTGTAAAAATTGTTGCATTGAGGAAATATTTTGGAATATGTTCAACGCTAATTAACGTTTTTAATTATGATGAGTTTGACAACTTAATGTTTAATTAAGTTGGAAGATTTAGGTGATTTCCTTTTCCAGGAGCAAAATATTTTTTTTTTAATTGAGAATGTTGAGAGAGATGTTTACTGTACTCTGTCCAGTTAGTTTCAGCATATGATTTTTTTTCTGAAATATAATCGTTCTATAAAAATATGTGGAAGTTTTTTAAAGATAATGGGGTCGAATAGGATGATTAAAAAAATTGCCAAAGAATATATCATTCATCCGCAATAAAAATGACAGATCTCGTAGAAATTCATTTTGAGTTTTATTCCACTAATAGGTCTGTCATACTACACAAACAGTTTCATAAGTGTAATTGTACGGAAAAGTCCTTTATTACGCTATATGTTCATTTGTGACCACAGAAGAGGGGTGGATTATGTGGGGAGGTAAAATTACTCAACCCTCCAAACCTCATACTATGTCTTCGTTCTTAAATGTTTTATGCTTTTATGTACTTTTTATTCCTGCATCCAGAGCTTAGAGCTGCAATTTCATCTTGTAGCAAAATTATGCAAATTTTCCTTTTGCCTCTCCTGTGAAATTTACTTTTGTCGAGATGTATCACTTGTCTTGAGGGTGAGCGATATGTCCGGCGATAGAATATTCAGGATTTTATTTCGGTTGGGAGGGGTGCTGATGCTGAACAGAGATTAATTTGTGATGGAGTTATGTAAATGGCTTTGCTTGTCGACATGATTAGATAAAAAATACTTATTTTTGCTAATTTCGGGAGGGGTGGGGGATAACCCCTTCAGACCCTCCTTCTGGATGTCTGAAAGATTGTTATGTAGAGGATGCTGTTCATGTCGGTTGATAATAACATTTGCGGACCATAAAATTTCATCCCCTGTTTCAATGACATGTCAAGGCTACTGGAATAAGTAGCTTATTTTCGGCACAGCAACAATGTTGATGACTGATGATGAAAATAGCGCTTTTAGCGACTAATTGTTGTATTCCTAGGCATACATTCTTTAAGGGGGTTCGGACACTTGGATCTTTTCAATGTTAAATTTATCACACTGATGACCCTTTATCTCAGGAACTGTTCCATGGAATCAGCTGAAAATTTTAAAGCTTATTTCTATATTTTTATAACACAGGGAATTCTTGAAACTGGCTATAGTTATAATTTTATGATTTTTACTGCAAACTACTAAAACAAGTAAAAAAAGTTTAAAATTTAAAAATTCATTAGAAAATAACAAAACTTACAAGAAACTTGTGTTAAACTATGTACATGTGAGAAAAAAAAGTGTGTTAAAAATTTCAAAGGTGTAACTTGTGTAGTTTATAAGATAAACATTTAGGCAATTTTTAAAAAACATTTTTGCAAGTAGTTTTCAGTAAAAATCATAAAATTATAAATATAGACAATTTCAAGAAATCCGTGTTAAAGTATGTAAAAATATATTAGTATATATAGTATGTAAAATAAAAGTTTTAAGAATTATCATGTGCCAATAACATAATAAGTTAGAAAAATATATGGATAACAAATTAATTTTTACAGAATTTTTACTAAAACATTTTTTTCTACTTATACGAAATTTGACTCCTAACTTATTTATTATGTTGTATTAACCAAATACAGTACAAAGCCTAAAGTTCGGACACCCAAATTTCGGAATTATCCAAAGTTCGGACTTTCCAGCGGCAGTTTTCAAGAAAGAAGTGAAAAAACAAAATTGTTGAAACAAAAAAAGGTCTAGGGCAAAGAAGCTTTATTACTGAATCTGAACTCATGTCTGTATACAGAATAAAATAGAAACTTCTTAATGATATACCTAAGTTAATAAAGCAGCCCACATTAACTAAAATGTTCAATAGTTAAGAAAGTTACCAACTGCTCTGCTCAACAAGCGCAAAACGTTTTGACACATTTACAAATTCATTTTTTAACGAAAAGATAAAAAATTGCAAGGCTTGACTATGGACGCGATTTGGAACTGTGTTTTCCATTTTTTGATAAATAAATTACCTATTGAGTTATAAGCGATTTGGATCACGTGACAAAGGCGTTTTTCACCCTTCCTTGAATGGTTATTATTCTTTCAATCTGGAATTCGGTTCAAAATGTCCACTTTGACACTATTTTCTGAAAGATCTATAGCGTTTGCAAAAATACGGAAAACACAGTTCCATTATATAGTTTCTGAACAACAATAGCTGCTTGTTTCATGCATCTCTGTACAAAAATAAATTAAAAACCTATGTCATAAAGTTGGCCTTTTGGACTTGACAACAGCCTTAAATAAATGTTTTTGTTTTACCTTTTATTTTGTTATGATTTATTTAATGAAAATGGTTGTTTAATTTAGTACTAATAGTTGTTTTATGCAATTTTTTTAATATATTAACGTCATATTCTGCCTTTTTAAGTAGTGAATTTTCTTTTCTTTCTTTTTTTTTTTTTTATTTTTTTTTTTATTGGAAAAGTAATATTTTTGATAATCCAAAGTTCGGAAAAATCCAAAGTTCGGACTTGGTAAAGTCCCGAGGATTCCGGACTTCAGACTTTGTACTGTAATATAGCCATGATGTCTGATCGAAATACGTATTAATAATAATTTATAAATGAGATTTTTACTTCATACGTCCGATGCCGCATCTAATAAATAAATTGCCATTTTTACTTACATAACAGTAGAAGCGGGTTCATTAGGTATACTATTTAAACAATATTTTAGAATGCAATTTTCAAAAATAAAATCTTAAACTTTGATAGAGAAACAAAACGATTGTGCAAACACACATGTTGAATACTATTTGGCGAGAAAATGGCACTACAGAACGCTTACACTGAGATTTACAATGTGTTAATTCTTTCAGAAGTAACTGATTGTTTTTTAATAGTTTATGCATGTTAAATAAAACTTTGCTTTTTGCAACAAACATAAAATTGCATTTGCCCTTATAAACTGAATGTTATCTATTTTTGTGTGCCAGAGAAACTGTCCTACGTTGCCACGTTGGACACGCGTGCCATAGGTTCGTCATCCCTGCTATAGACATATTCTTTGACAAAAGACGCTTATTTTGGATTCCCAATACTATCTTTTAGGATTTAATCTAATCATTTTCTAGACATCTTGTGCAAAAAAATGTCAAAGGAAAAAGAAAAAAAGGGGACACCTTTTGATATTGGAATTATGGGAGAAAAAAAATAACAGTACCATTTTATTTGTAGTCACATTATACTCCGGCGTATAACCACTCCAGTACGTAACGCGCGCCTAAAATAAATTTCAGACTGCATTTTTCTATTTTCAGGTATGTTTGCCGTACATTGCAAAAACAGTTTCATGAGAAATATAGCATAAAATACCACGTAAAACATTAAAAAGAACATAGCACTTTTCATGTAATTCGATAGTCAATATTTTAAGTTCATACCGTTTATATTTTCGTAAATATCAAATAAAAATTCGTTCATGATCTTTAACATAGAAATCTCGATTTTTATGCTAATGACACATTATTTTATACACATTATGCTAATGACACATTATTTTATACACATTATGCTAATGACACATTGGTTTTTTTTTGTCTTAATTTTTGAATTTTCATTTTTTAACAATTACAAAAATATTTTAAATAAGGTAAAAAAAATTATTTAAAAAGTCGTTTGTATCAATAAAAGCATTTCTTTAATTTAATTTTTTTATACGGCCCCCACGGTCCTATAAGTGATATTTAGTAAAAATTTCCTATTATACTAACAATTAAGCAAAAAAAAAAAAAAAAAAAAAAAAAAAAAAAAAAAAACTCCCATTCATCTTAACACTAAAACTGACCGAGTTATGAAAATTTAAACTACATGACTTACATCAATTTTCTGCATCTAAACACAGATGAGTTAGGACGCGCTTCAAGGGATCGTACACAAAGTGCTTAAAGTATTAGCAGACTTTATTTCGCGTCTATCTAGTAACATATCGTACAAGTATTACGATAGTGTTAATTTTTATTAATTAAGCATCACATTGGTTAAAATAATTCTATTTTAATATATGTTTTATTTTGTAAAGAATTCAGACTGTTGCTTTTTGTCCATACTGGTTCCAATAATTTCATTTCACCAGTCTCCGGCAGAGGTGTTAATTATTGGTAATATTAAAGAAAGTTGAAATCTAATATTTGGACTGTTTAAAAAAACCTAATAATAAATTAAATTTATGTTGTAGTCATCACCATTAAAATTTAAGTTGTTCTACCAGAACCCGACACCATTTGTTAGCTACTGGTTCATAAATGTCAGTTATTGGATATCCGTGTTACTAATAATTTTAAATATGAAAAGGAGGGACAAGTGGCATCTGTAGTATGCTATCATATATAAATAAGGTTTAAGTATTTTGTTTTTAATTAAAGTATTATATAAAGTATAATAAAGTATTTTTAAAGCATAAATTCTTTGAAATATAAAATGATTATAAAATAACTTTTTTTTTTTTTTCCTTTTGAAGGTTTGCAAGCAAAGTGTCAGACGACAGTGTAAGATTTTACGAATCTAGCGGGTCAAAATTCAATTTATGAAAATTATCGATATTAAAGTAATAAAATTGATCTTCCTAGCAATAAAATGGTTCTGTATTATGAAAAAATATATCTTTACGCATTACATTGTTCAATTTACGTCATTGTTATTCCGGCATCATAATCATAATAAAAAGATGTTTTGTCATTTTCATACGTTGACATTGGTGTAGTGTTATCGTATTCAGTGCAAATTTTTAAAAACGTAGTACATATATTTATTTATTTTCAACAAGAAGAGTTTTCTTGTATTAAAAAAATAGTAATTAATTAATTATATTCTGCTATAGTTACCAGTGTTATGATAAAGTGAATCACTGTCATTTTTCGTTGTTTGCTATTCTTTTATTATTTGTATATTCGGTGACCATATAAATGTTAAAACTCCAGGGTGAATTTCAGCCGGCCTATAGTTTTATTGAGATGTCAATGCCATGATTTGTAATGCTTAAAGGCAGATATATTTATTTTGTATCCATATGTCACGTAAAATTATATAAAATCACTCAATAAGAGCTTAAATCAACACCTGTTATGCTAGCGGCCACCAACAGCATCTTTAAAAAAATCTTCTTTTTCTATTCCCTACATAACAATTATCTTGTCCTTGTTTTGGAGTTTTTAATAACTCTCTTTTAGGTCTAAATCTTTCAATTATATATTTTTCTTTCTGCGATACTTCATTTTTCTTCAGGATATCGGCACTACTTTACATCAAATCTATAACCAATATGTAAGAGGTAATCCACAAACCTTAATTCTGCATATAGTGCCGATAAGCCCTAAGAAAACTTGTGAGCATTACTCGTATATCATACAATAATTTTCAAATTCATAACATTTGAATTTCCCTTTACAGACATTGCATTTTTAAGTTGCTTGAAGGCCCCATCAGTGGCCGAGAGGTTCTGCTCTCGAAGCTGGAAGACAGGAGGTGCTGGGTTCAAACCCAATCACGTCCATCGGCCTAATCGTTCGGAGTTTTCGTGGTTTTCTTCTAACCGTGGATTTTCCATGCGTAAATAAGGATTGGGTTCCCTTAGAAAGACTACCACGGAGGGCATCCCCCCCCGGGCGTATATCCCTCGTGTGCATAATCGGCCGTCAAAAATCAACCCAACCCAACGCTTTTTTTGAAGATAGAATGCCCACATTGTGCTATCTACCACTGTGTCTTCAAATTTGTGCTCTATGTTATACGTCTGAACACTGAATTCTACTATAGTTAGTGCAAGAGCTGTAAAGATTTAACCCTTAAATGCCGGGTGTTGCTTTTCGGCAACATACCCAATTTAGGCTCTAAAATACTATTAGAATAGTATTGAAGCTATAATGCCTAATGTTGCCAATTAAATACATTCTGAAAATATTATTAAATCGATTTTCAACATGCAGATGGCAACACTTGTGCTGTTTAAGCATAAAGATAGATTTATTTTTTCAATTGTTGCTACTTGTTCTTTTTGTTTTGTTTGGAAGCTTGCGAAATATCCTATTTTGACCTACAGGGAGCAAGTAAAATTTATTTCTTATTATAGTCCCTAAAATTCTCGTGCGTTTAATATTATAGAATTTTATCAAGGAAAATTATTTTCTCAATTACAGACCAGTGTTGCCGATTAGTAACAAACTGTTTCTTAGCCGTAAACCATACTTAAAACAAAATATGATTTTTTTAAGTATTTTTCCCATGATTTATTTAAAAAATGATAGCCGAAAAACATTATTACAATGATTTTTGAAAAGTCAGGCATTTAAGGGTTAATTTCTGACAATTTCAAATTCTTCTGTTATTGACTCATCAGTTTCCATGATGAACTTGAACTTTATGGATCTAGATTAAGAAGTAGACGACAGGTGTGAATTTAGACATTATAAAATTTTGATTTTTTTCATTTCAGTCCTTTTTTATATGTCTAGTATCCGACTTTTTGAATGACTTTTTAAAGTGCCGTTTCTCTTTTAGGGCTTTCAGATATTTTGTAACATATCTACAGCATCCTTTCGTCCATATTGTCTCAGTTTTAAACTTGTGGCACTTGTTAATTCATTTGTGTTGCGGGATTAGCGAATGCACCTTTTGTCTTTTGATTTCGGCCCACTAAAATAAAAAAAAAATTATTTTGTCGTGCAATCTTTTTCTGGTAGTCATTATTACTTCTGCCCTCTAAATATATTTATTGTTAATATTTGAATCTGACCATGTCTTACTTTACTTCAAAAAACGTTCTTTAAGCGATGGCAGTTTCTCCATCTTTGATGACTGACAATTATAAATGAATGGATCAGCCGCTTAATCTGGTCTAACATAACAGATGAGCAATGTTGAAGATTATATTCGTGTAATACATGGTCTATCAGAGTATTTTTAGTATTAACAGGGAATGATTCATGCCCAGTAACATAATTTTGCGGAAGCAGAACGTTTCGGTCCTGACACTTCGGTCCCAAGACATTTCGGTCCCAAGACACTTCGGTACCGAGACATTTCGGTCCCAGGACATTTCGGTCCCTGGCCATTTTGGTCCCGAGACATTTCAGTCCCGAGACATTTCGATCCCTAGACATTTCGGTCCCTAGACATTTCGGTCCCTAACCATTTCGGTCCCTTGCCATTTCGGTCCCTTCTCCAGCAAGCTGAAATTTCATGCACTTGAAATAGGTGACATAATTTTATAGGGGTCATTGTAGAGCTTTTTAAATAAAGGCCTTAAAATTTTAGTAACAGCTCGCACAAATTTCGTATGGTAATTATTTTAAAAAGCAGGGGGGTGATTGACATTTTCTGTATTTTAGTGTATTATAAGTATAAGGTCCTGATAAATTAAAACATTTATAACTCGCTAATTAAGTTATCGCAAAACACTCATATTTTGTATGGTAAACATAATCTTTATAAAAGGAGGGACATTATCGGATTTTTTAACTGAACTCCCTAAATTTTAGTACAGCCCGAATATAAGGATTCGAAAACGCAAACACTTATAACACATATCAAAATTGCCGCAGCTCACACAAATTTCGTATGATAATCGTAATCGTTTTAAAAAGCAGGGAGGGGGGGCTCTGTTGACTTTTTCTATATTTTAGTGTATCTTAAGTATAAGGTCCTGATAAATTAAAACATTTATAACTCGATCTATAATTATCGCAAAACACTCATATTTTGCACGGTAAACGTAATATTTATAAAAGGAGGGACATTATCGGATTTTTTAACTGAACGCCCTAAATTTTAGTGTAACCCGAATATAAGGACTTGAAAACGCAAACACTTATAACACAGATCAAACTTGTCGCAGCCCACACAAATTTGTATGATAATCTTAATCGTTTTAAAAAACCGGGAAGATGGAGCTCTGTTGAATTTTCTATATTTTAGTATATCATAAGTATAAAGTCCTGATAAATTAAAACATTTATAACTTGATCTATAATTATCGCAAAACACTCATATTTTGTATGGTAAACGTAATCTTTATAAAAGGAGGGATATTATAGGATTTTTTTAACTGAACTCTCGAAATTTTAGTATAACCCGAATATAAGGGCTCGAAAACCGCAAACACTTATAACTCGGATACAAATTGTAGCACCCCATGCAAATTTCATATGGTAGAAGAAATCGTTTTTTAGGAGTGGGTGGAAGGGAGAGTTCTGTGGATTCTTTATAGAAGCTCCTTATATTTCAGCCTATAATAAATGTAAAGTCCAGACAATTTAAAAACATTTATAAGTCGAGCTTTAATTTTCATATGCAAATGCCCATGCACTGCACATATTCAAAGTTTCTGCACATATTCTAAATTTATGTAGAATGGCATTTCAGTTACTCCTGAAATCAAGATAACAGGGTGAAAAGTATGAAAAACATCTAGAAATGCTGTTCTTTTCAAAACATTCATATTTCTTCAAAGAATGAAAGTAATTATGTGGGAGGTCCGGTCCACGGTTGAACTCGGGAGCGAAAAGGCTATTGTATGGAAAGGGGATTTGCATCTGACATTTGTATAAAGATGACAAACTGTTAAAACGGGCGTTCACAATTGATTGGCATGCAGAATTTTCGTTAAAAAGGGGATAATAGTATTTAGATGCTACTTTATTAGTATTTCAAGTAATATACCAACAACATCATAAAAAAGTTTAAAAAAATCCCGGCACCGGATTTTGATTTGCTATTTGATTAATATCATACTGTATTTTATTAATTGGTTAATATCATCTTAGAAAAATTGAAAACATTCATAGTTAAATTGTTAAATAAAAAATTCTCAAAAATTAAATTATTTTTATTAAAGGTATTTACTAATAACAATTCAAAATAATTTAAATTATTAATTGTTTACATAACTAACTTATCAATTACTTGTTTAAAAACTGTTACATGAACTATATAATAGTTATTTTAAGGTAAATGCAAATCTATTTTTAAAATTTTCGGTTATTATAATGTTATTAACTTCATTGGGATGTATAAAAATGATAAGGATTCTGAAGATAAATATGTTGCTGATTTATTTATTAGTCAATTTATAAAATTTTTCTTGCTCTTTAATTATAATTAATCAATATCTTGCTTTTTGCGAATTGTAAACTATAACTGTGCTTAAAAAAAAAAAAAAATAAATAAATAAAAAAATTTTAAATCTGCATCTGGACAATAATGTCACCTAACACTGTTAAAAATTATTTTTATGTGTTCGTACAATGTTGCATTATTATTATTGTTATTATTATTATGTTTAATTAATTAATTATTACTTAGACTTTATGTTTTTGGCTGATTTAAAAAAAAATTCTATTTTTTTTTTTAAATAATAAATCAGCTTTAAGTGATGAATAATTGCTATTAATTAATTCTCAAAACTGTTAGTTATTTTAGTATACAAATTAAATTAATTTTTTATTAAATATATATATATTGTAATTTAATGTATCCTTAATTTATTAAATTAATAACATTATTAATATACATTACAAATTTCTACTTTAAAATAAAATCGATACATAATGTCTCGGGACCGAAATGTCTCTGGACCAAAATGGTCAGGGACCGAAATGTCTCGGGACCGAAATGGCCACGGACCGAATTGTCTCGGGACCGAAATGGCCAGGGGCCGAAATGTCTCGGGACCGAAATGGCCAGGGACCGAAATGTGTGGGGACCGAAATGGCCAGGGACCGAAATGTCTCGGGACCGAAATGTCTCAGGACCGAATTGGCGGGACCGAAATGTCGTGTACCCTAATTTTGCAATATCTCATATGCGCATTTCCACGAGCACTTGTCGTGTAAGTCACATACTATGATGTTTGATTACCAGTATTTTAGAACGGAAAATGTGACTTATTTTATGGGAGATATCTCATTAATTGAAACGGCGAAGCAAACTTTTATAAAATAACGGTAGCAGACAAGCATAATATGTGACTTACACGACAAGTGCTCATGGAAATACTCGTACCCGTATAATTCTCTTTTCGAAACTTCTACATCCGTACCTGAAAAAAATTACTTATATTCAAGAGGTGCAAATAGTGGCAGCTCAAATTGACTTATTTTATATTTATATGCATACAGAATTACAAAAAAATTATATTACAATGTACCGGCGTGTACAACATTTTTGGCAGCTTTTTAAAATTTATCAGATGCTATTAAATTTTCAAATAATTTTTATATTAACTTAAAAAATATTTTTAAAATATAAGACTTCTAAATATCTATCGCAAATGTAAAATACAAAGTATCCGCATTATTGTAAAGATTCCATACTATCATAAAAAATATTCACGAAATAAGTACGTTTTTAGCCAAAAATACCAATGGCAATTACAACTACAGCAATCGTCATTCTAAAAAGGTTAAAAGTAAGTTTGGTTTTTGAGGATGTTGTTGTGGAGTTAGGCTGCTACCACTTTACATTTTTTTCTCCAATGTGTTAGATGTTATTTGAAATGTCTAAAAGTGAAATTACTGCAAGTCGATTTTTGGACTTTTTCCAGCTAGATTTGCAAAATCTTGCACTGTGCGCCGGTTCACTTTGTGTCCAGTTATTGGTTTTTCAAAATAGGGTTATTGTGTCAGTTACTGGAATTACTGACCATGCTTATGAAAAAAAAAATTAATAATGCAATATATAATTTTTGTGAATTTTGCCAACAGTCATTTTTTAATGTATCTCTATTATCCCTTCAAAAAGAAAAATAAGTATAAAATTAATTTAAAGTTTTGTAATAGGGATTTGAACAAGAAATAATTCTTAAAGTGTCAGTTACTGGGGGTTTCACCCTAGAAAAATTAATTCTAATGTGATGCTTGAGCCTTTTTTTTTTAAACTTAATTTCTTTACAAGAAACAGAATTTTTTTTCATATGAAGTAGATTCTCCTATCTTTTTTCTGTTAATTTAATTCATTGATAAATGCCTTAGTGGCGAATTCTTGACGCAAATGAGCTCTCAATATTGTTTGCTCCTTTAAAAGAAAATGAAGCATCACTTCTGTCTTCTGATATTTCATAGATAAAAGAAGAAAATTTAACGACATCTTATTTTTTTTAAATTATCAAGATCATTAAAAAGTCATATTTTTTGTGACATGCATGAGACATTTTCGTGATGTCTCCACTCTAAAAATATGTGCGTAAATTAGTCAGAATTTTTTCATAAAATGTTCACGCTTGTCGTAAATATATATCTGTATTTATGTGTGTTTATTGGCTTAATGGAATTGTATAATTTATCATACCTTCAACAAGTAGCTCAAACAAGTGTGTAAATGTAGAAAATTGTATATATTAGCTCGAATTGGCTTGTTATTATAAATTTACACATTTTGCATATTACACAAATATCTGTGTATTTTGCATAATACGCAGAAATATGTGTAACAACAGAATATTACACATAAATGTGTGTAAGAATCTTACACAGATATATACGTAAGACCAGAATATTACACAGACATATGTGTAAGAATTTTAAACAGCTATAGGTGTAAGAACAGAATGTTATACAGGATCACTTGCAAGAATATTACGCAGAAATATGTGTAAGAATATTATGCAGAAATACATATGTAGAAAATATGCAGAAATATGCAGAAATATATATGTAGGAACAGAATATTACACAGAAATATGTTTACTTATGTGCACTCAATAAATATCGATTCTTGAAAACTTGACTTGTGTATTCTTAGCTGATTGATCAAGGTGATGCTTTGGAAAGTTGCAGCTACTTACTTCGTAACCCGTTCCGGTAAGTATTGCTTGTTTACTGTACAATTGAATTAAATAGAGAACTTATCCTCTGCATTAATCTTATCTTTAAAAAGTGATGACTGAAATTGGTAGAAAAAAACAACAACCAAATATGGAAATAGTACCGGCGTTACGATTTCCGTTTTTTATAAAACTTTATTTTACAGTTTATTTATTCAGATTATATAGCTTTGATTCATAAATTGTTACTATACGATTTTAGGGATTCAAAATAACTTTAAACTAGAGATGGCACGCCGTAAAACATAATTTCAGACGATCCTGTTTCTTGTAAATTAAAGGTACACTATTATGTGGTCTTAAAACAAATTTGCTAGAAAAGAAAAAAAAAAGCACATGAGTTTTGCTCTTCGTGAAATTTTGGCTTGCGATCTATTATAAACAATCTACATCCCAAATATAAGGTTAAGCTACCGTATACAAAAATCTGTCGTTTTTGCATATTACACATGGATA
Source organism: Maratus speciosus (assembly GCA_963932465.1). Classification (NCBI taxonomy): domain Eukaryota; kingdom Metazoa; phylum Arthropoda; class Arachnida; order Araneae; family Salticidae; genus Maratus; species Maratus speciosus. The sequence goes on from OZ010788.1 coordinate 236,126,609, forward strand.
TGTGTATTCATGTGCAATTTACACATTAAAGTGTGTATTTCAGAGTTATTTGATAACTTTTTTACACACTTCAGCAGCTGAATAAGTTATCATCAAATTACACAGAACAATGTACACTGCTGGCCACACAAAATGCAACACCCTGAAGGAAGCATGCAAATCATTTGAAATTTATATCATGCATTTGCAGCGATGAAATGTGCAAATCATTAGCATTGCAGCGCAGACGCCCATCACGGGCGACCGTAGCGCCACCCGCAAGCGCTATATAAGGAGAGGACAGATTGGCGATTTGAAGTACGGCAATTGTTTTTTCATGCATTTTTTCTGCGTAAGCTGTTTACCTATGCCTTGTGGAAGACATCGAGCGTCTTTTGGACAAGTTTCTGAATTCGAGCGAGGAAGAATAGCAGCCTATAGAGATTTCGGGTTATCCTTCAGAGAAATCGGTCAACGTGTTGGACGAAACCGAGCAACTCTGATGCGGATCTGTAATCGCTGGATGCAGGAGGGAACGACGGACCGACAGGGCCAATCGCACCCACCTCGTTGAGCCACTGCCGATGATGACAGTCGAATTGTGCGCATGGCAGTGATGGATCGCGAAGCCACATTACGAACCATAGCACAACAGATTCAGTCTGCTACGCATCATTCGGTGTTCGCTCGTACCATTAAACGCCATTTGCAGTAGAGTGGAATGTCCTCTATTGCTTGATTTACCCTTGGCTGGAAACCATAGGTTTTTGCGCCGCCAATAGCGCGAGGAACGGCGGACATGGAGAACGGAATTGAACGACATTGTGTTTACTGACGAATCCCGCTTCTGCCTGCAACATCACGATGGTGGGATTCGAGTTTGGAGACACCGTGGTGAGAGACTGCTGAACTGTTGCGTTATGCATCGCCACACTGGTCCTGCTCCCGGTATCATGGTGTTGGGGTGGTATTGCATTTCACTGCCGCACCCCTCTAGCATGCATTGTCGGTACACTGAACAGACAGCGCTACATCTCTGTGGTGTTGGAGCCGTAGTCCACCCATACATTCAGCGCTTGCCATCAGCCATATTCCAACAAGATAATGCACGACCACACGTGGCATGCAATGTTCAAGAGTTCTTCTTTACCCATCAGATTGAATTTCTACCTTGCACTACTTGTTCTCCCGATCTATTGCCAATCCAGAACGTGTGCTCCATGCTTGCACAACGGCTGGCCCGGGATACACCACCCGCTGCTACACCAGATCAACTTTATCAATATGTGGTAGCCACATGGACTGCTGTATGCCAAGGAGACATCCAAAGCCTCTTTGATTCTATGCCGAGGCGTGTGGCAGTGGTTATAGACAACAATGGCGGATACACTAACTACTGAATTTGTCATCATCCACACGTCACAAGAGGCTGTAATTTTAATCGTTTGATCTTTGTACAACATGTTATCTGCCAAATAAATTTTGCTGTGATATTTCTAGTCCTTCTTGGTGTTGCATTTTGTGTGGCCAGCAGTGTATATTTTGAAACTGACAAACAAGGCATGTATTTGTCAATTTACACGAAACTGTACACATATAGACAAATCTTTTTTGTATCCTTAGTGTACCTGTTTTAAAGTATATTTTAGAGTGTCTGTGTATTAAAAATGAAACTTTAAAAAGTTTTTGAGACTAAAAGTGCTTTCACAAAACTAAAAATTTATTTAAAATTACGAATATTTAATTTCTTTAGGACTTTTCTTTTATGAATGATATACATTTGAATATATTTTACACTAGATGAATATATTTTTATAACACTTATAATAATATGCTATTCTACTTTTTCTGTTCATATAGGTTATTTTAATACAAAATGCTTAGGTAATAATATGTTCACTTTTGTTGTTTACGCATCACTTTACACATATAGAGAAATCGTTTTTGGATAATCAATATACCTGTTTTAATGTGTAAATTTGCGAATTTATATTTTAGAGTATTTGTGTACTAAAAATAAACCTCTAATAAATTTTTGAGACAAACAGTGCTTTTACAAAACTAAAATTTTATTTAAAATTACAAATATTTAATTTCTTTAAGACTTTTCTTTTATGAATGGTATACATTTGAATATATTTTACACTAGATGAATATAAACATTTATAATAATGTGTTATTCTACTTTTGCTATTCGTATACGTTATTTTAATACAAAATGCTGAGGTAATAATACGTTCACTTTTGTTGTTTACACACCGCTTTACACATATAGAGAAATCTTTTTTATATCATCAGTACACCTGTTTCAATGTGTAAATTTACGAATTTATATTTTAGAGTGTTTGTGTATTAAAAATGAAACTGTAAAAAGTTTTTGAGACTAAAAGAGCTTTTACAAAACTAAAAATTTATTTAAAATTACAAATATTTAATTTCTTTAGGACTTTTGTTCTATGAATGATATGCATTTGACCATATTTTACACTATATGAATATATTTTTATAACACTTATAATAACATGCTATTCTACTTTTGTTTTTCGTATAGGTTATTTTAATACAAAATGCTTAGGTAATAATAGGTTCACTTTTGTTTTTATATATTGCAGTCAATTTTAATTAGTAGATTAAAAAGTAATTGGATGAATTTGAGATATTGTAAAAAAAAATAACTGCTTGTTTTTGTCAAAAAAAGAAAAAAATGACCCAAGAGGGAACGGTTTGAAACGGTTTTTAAATTTATTATGTTATATATAGTTATCAAAATATTCCCTCAGTGTTAAATGATGTTCGACACGAATTTTTACAGGAATAATTTCAATTGACACTGTAACGTTAAGAAGAATATCCTCATTTGCAGAGATTTAGTTAAGCTTCCATTGTCAAGAGCAATATTTATTATCCTCTAACAACGGATTTGTTTTCTAAGTCTCAAAGGAATTTCAGGAAACAAAACTTGTCTCTAAACTCTGAAGAAAGGCATGCAGCAGGCGTCCTTGGTTTATATTAAGAATAAAATTTAAACTAGTTTAGGTAAAGTTTGATATCCCTGATAGATAAAAAAAAAAAGTAGTTTAACAATAATAGCGTTTTCTTATAAAGAAGAATAGTTAAACTATTTTTAGCAAAGTTATTTCCTCTATATACAAAAGGATAATACAGTAGTTAGAATAATCAATTCGATTTCATTTAAGACTTAAGAAAGAAATAAGCCTTGACAATATTCTACAGTCTACAACATAAATTTAGGCAAATTTCACTTTGTCTGAGTATTTATTTTATTTATTCAAAACTAAATCCAGGAAGACTTTTTCGATAAATGAATCCTTGGTTCAAGAAACATTCATGGGTTTCAACATTTGATTAAAGGTAAAAAGTTTTTTAATGCTCTTAGGGGTTCCTTTATAGGTACAAGAACTAACTAGGGAACATTTCCAACTGGCAATTCTGGATTTTGAGGAGTATGGTATCGTCCGAAAACTCTTGTCACGGGGGTCAAGAAATGTATTGGAATTATACTCTCGAATCCAATAATTGAAGAGATATGGACCCTTTTCTGTTTTGGAAGAATATAAAGAAGGGAAAAACAGCATGAGATTCCTTCAAAGCTATCGAAGACAGGAATTTTTCTTAAAATTAATCATGATATTGTTTTACTATGAAAAAGGTTGAAAATACAAGTCTTTCCAATATGAGGCACAAACGATGAAGTGCATTATTGTTTGATAATCAGCGCAGGTTTGTTTAGTAAGAGTGAAACATACATGTTTTACTGATCGGAAGACTGGATCCATCTTCCCCATTAAAGGCGTTTGGAAAACATACTGACGCATTATATGGAAAATAAGTGAAGAGATCTGGTTGTGGGTCAAGTGATGTATTTTTAGTATATCTTCTTACAGTCATGTTTTTAAAAACACAGAAAATACTTCCATGAGTTTTTGAATATTCTCGAATTTTCTTTACCAAGTACTTGTAGTCTTAGAAAAAGTAAACATCCAGTGGGTGAAGGTATTTTGTAGGTTCAGCTGGAAAGAAGACTGGCTGTATAGTAGAACCTAGTTTTTCGATGGATAAATTTTCCTCTGTTTGGCCACTTTTATCTACTTAGTACTAGGATATCATTCTCATTGCCACAGAATCATGAAACACTATCATGAACCTTTATAATGTTTAATTATGAGACAAAATTCCTTCCATTGATAGCTTTTGAAGGAATCTCATACTGTTTTTCTCTTCTTCATTTCTCTTCTTCCGAAAAAGAGAAGGGACCATATCTCGGAACCATTGGATTCGGGAGTATATACTGTTAAGCTCTGGTATCTTGGCAGATGACCTTCGGCGAATCTATTTCTGACCAGGGGTTTCAGGGTCATAGGTTGCCAAGTACAAGTGCGTAATTGGCGAACGGACAATCCGCCAAATCTCGGAAATAGGGATTTGCACCTCTAGTACAAGTTTACTCTTTTATCTGTGATTTTCTAAGAAGTTGGAAATAACTGTAAAATGTGTATTCCTTGTTCCATGGTGATTTTATTATTTCTGATCATAGCGTATGCTTGTATTTGAGGTTGATCTTGCTCTTTGTCTTTTAAATTATTATTATCGATCTTTGTCAACTATATTCGGCTTGACAAAATGCTACAGAAAAAGAAAATTATTCATTCCAACGAACGAAATGGGATTTTAAAAGTGCTGAAATTTTTTGAGGAGGAAAGGAACATTCTTTTAAAATGTTTCGCTTGCATTTTATCAGTTTTAAATGATTTTTCCCTAGAATAGCTGAGGTCGATCTATAAACGGGTTACTTTTTGATTTTCATAAAGTTTTAGTATAAAGATTTTTAGATTTCTTTTATAATACATAAAGTTACTTTCACTTTCTGAGTCGGTTCTGAAAGTGAAAGTGTACTCATTATTAAAAAAAAGCACAATAAATCGAAAAAGTAAAAACTAGCCCGGTTAGTGATCAACCTCAGCTATTCTACAAAAAAAAAAAAAAAAAAAAAATGATACATTTGAAGTGAATGCTCTCATAGGTTTAACATTCCTAGTGTACATTCTTAAAATATTATATTCGGTTTTATAATAACTTAATTTAATACTGCAACCATGCAGAGTCACAGCAAGTGTAGTTCAGATTGTCACTCAGCGTAAAATCTGATAGATGCTCAAGTTATTCCTATCAATGCACCATCGATTGATTAAATAAACAAATATTTCAAAAAGCCAATGTCATTAATTAAACATAAAATACCCCCCCCCCCTCCTTCCTATTTTTTAAAGGTACTATGGAAAAGCCAATAAAAAATATCGGAATTAATCAGTTATCCGTTTCTGATACTTATATATAATTTTTTTTTTTAATATCGAAATCTATAGATAAAAATATCTCAATATGCATGCATGGAATAAATGTAAAATAGAATAAATAGAGGTAATAAAATAAAATTAGAAGGGAATGAATTCATTCTCTAATTAATCTTAGAGAAAATGTATGAAATTTCGAGCTCTTGAAAGGCATTTATATGATTCCATATATAAAAATAAAAATATGCAAACTGGGAGCATAACAAATTTTATCTACTTTAAAATTAGATAAAGAGTTGGTTAATTGCACATGTGTTTAATTATCGTAAGTGAATTTTTTCCCTTAATTAATGCACTTATTCTTCTTTAAATGTTACGTGATTAAAATCACGTGTAATAGCTATTAATTTATATAAATGTCTAACATTTTAAATTTAGTTAAAAAAAAAAAGATTTATATACAAAATGAAACCATTCTAACATAATGTAAACATTTTTTAAAAATTCAGAAGCATCTTTATAATTATAAAATCATTAATAAATTCATATCTAAAATATTATGAAATGATCAGCATTCATTTTTATATATAAAGAATTGCCATTGTTGAAAATATGTCTAGTTGCTTTTACAGTTCATTCCGATCATTAGTATCATCATTTTTATTATCAGAAGCATCGTTTAAGTTTTTAAATATCATAATTATTAATAGAATTATTGCTATTAGAAACGACCACAGACATTACATTTATAACAATCGACAAACGAAACATTACACTTATAAAAAAAATATATATATAAAGAAATTCCGCTTATGGTTGTCACTATTTTAGGCTAACGCGCCAATTATGAATGCTATTCTTTCTAGTACGTTAGTCTATGGTTACAACCTTTTGCCGATTATCCAGAATAGAATCGTCCGAATATCCGCGCGTGAAATGCCAAGATACCGGAGCTTAACAGTAGTTCCTATACATTTCTTGATCCTCTTGACAAAAGCTTTCGAACGATACCACTCTCGTCAAAATCCAGAACTGACAGATGGGGATGTTTCCTAGTAAGTGTAGGTCTAGAATCTTTTAGGACCCTTTTTGTTTTCAAAAAGTTTTTAAAAAAAGAATCTTCTAATCCTCGATAGGGACTATTAACACAGGATCTTTAGTGTATTGCATAATACCTGTCATACTTCTTATGGATGGTCTTGGCTAGACCTCAAATCGTTAGATAGTCTGGTAAGTAAAGGAACAGACTGATGAAAATCATTCATATAAAAATATTAAGGATCTTTAAACCATATTAGAATGTGGTTTTAAGCTTAGTATTCGTTAGAAGACATTCATCACTTTGAAAAATAAGATATTGAAAAAAAATATAAAAGAATCTCTGTGTATTATTCGACAGTGAGAAAAGAAATATATGAAAAACAAGTAATGGTAAATACAACAGACGATTCTTAAAACTTATTTCTGCCAGATTTGTTCCATGTAAAACGTATTTCCTTGAGTTTTTAAAGTTAGTTATTCTTTCTATACTTATGACCTTTGTGAATCTTGTTATCCAGCTCAAGGATAATTGTATGGGTGTGTAAGTCGTGCTCATTTAGATCTATATCAAGAGAAATACGGAAGTACAAGTGATATATTGATGTCTGCTCAAAACACAGCGGGGATTACATAAAAAAATTCTTTTGATGGATTAAGAAAAAAACAATGAAAGTTTTGAAAAGCACAGCTGAATACTGTCACTTATCCATTTTCCAACTTATTTATTCAACCGTGCAGGGCAAATATATGTGGGGTCTAGGCAAACAGGCCGCGTCGAGGCACATTAACAGAAATAATAAATTAAACATCACATATAGCTTTACGTGCAATTAAAATTTTATATCATAGCCTTATGAAAAAATTATGTATTATACTCAAATGCAAAAATGCACTATAAAATTATGGGAAAGTAAAATTCTTCTGCACTTTATACTGCTTAGGGTGAGTAAAACCAACCTAATTTAATGAGAGTAAAATTCCAAATCTAAGGGATTGAATGAAGCATGATTAGTGTGATACTCGTACTGTTCTTCTCGAAATTTCGAAGTTTACATTGCAATTACTTATCGTTAGTGAAGAACACTTGGATAGTTCAATTTGCATGAATGAGAAAATTAATTTTTTTTTGAACTAACTATAAATGGAAATTTGTATTTTCAGAGATTGTACAAAATGCATTTTGAACACCCGCAAAATGTTACGCAGGGACACTTGTACCGTGTGTTGCTGTGATAATCAGGCATGAAAACATAATGTGAGGTTGCAGTCAAAAACAACTCCCAGTGAACTGTCTGTAGTTTATTTTTTAATTTTGTGTTACGTATAAGCCTAGTGCCAAGTTCAATAATGCTTGTGGACTACAGAAATAGGTGGAAGAGTCCTTTCCTTTTCGAACAATCAGTTGGAAAATCTGCCTTCGACAATTTGTTTTCTGTTGTTTACGAGAGAAGATTTTTTAAAAATAATTTCTGTTCTTGATATAAACAAAACCCTAACCAAAAATGTTATTTTTTAACTTTGTAGTGAGAATGTTTGAATTATCGCAACTATTCAAACTCTTAACAAATAGCAGTGTTTCTAAATGTTTATCCTTGGTACAAAATTTGTAGGATGCATTACTGTAAAAATTGTAAAAATGTTATCTCTTTTACTTTTGATGCAACAAATCTATCAGTTCATGTATAAATAGTTTTTACGTGTACCTCAGTTATAATTTTTATTCTACGCAAGAAGTTTTTCAACACAAATAATTTTTATCTTATATATAAATATATAATTTTATATATAAATATATAATTTTATATATAATATATAATTTTAATAAATACACTAATATACGTTAAAAGCTGTAAATGATAGAAATTACGTCATATTTAAAATGGCCAAATAATAATATTGTCAAAGTTTAAATTAGAAAATATATTTATACTACACATTTATTTAACATTTCTAGATGATATGTTAAACTATTGCGGCCAATTCTAATGCAGTGCAAATAAAAATATTTCCTTTCTAGCAACAAATGTATTTTCACGTGAATATTAAAAAGAGAAAGAAAACTTTAAAATAATAAATTTAATATTCTTTAAAAGCAGTAAATAGGAGAAAATACGTCAGATTTAAAATGACCAAATAATAATATTACAAAACAGATAAAATTTAAAAATGCATGAAACATTTATTTCATATTTCGAGATGATCTTTTTACCCGACTGCTAAGTAGGGTTATGTGTTTGACGCGTATCTGGGTATGTGGATTTCTTTATACCCTTGAAACATCCCAACGGCTGGATGGATTTTCATGAATAAGATCTATATCCATTAGTCTTAACAGTCGGATGGTTATAGGCTAGGTTTTGTTTTTATAAATTCCAAATGGCGGCCGCAAAATAAAAAATGGTGGTGGAGACGAAAAAATTTTTTACGCACCATATTGAGTGGCATATCATTGGATAGGTCGTTCAAAAGGAAGACGATGCTTCATTGACTATTTTACAGTCAGAAGCTTCGTTTAAATATTCCACAACCTGGAAGTTGTGTAGGTAGGATCTCTAGCTTTACTGCAACTCTAACCATCATAGGGATCTATAGACCTCATCAAAACAGCGTTTATAGATAGAAACCATCAATTAAACACAACTTAAAAGCCATCAATACAAGTAAATAAAAAAATAGGTAAGTAATATAAAAAATAGTTTAACATTGATGAGAAATAATTAATTAGTTCGCTTTTTACGCAGTCGGGTTTTTTGATTTCTTAAATTTAATTTTACTTGTGTTAACTATTATTGTGAGTTCTGTGTGCAAATAGTATTTCCTTTCTAACAATAAATGTGTTTTTACGTGAATATTAAAAGAGAAAGATAACTATGGTGAAAATTGCATCATATTCAAAACGATACATTTAAAATGCTTTATTTAAAACAGCTTTCTTATATCGTTGTTAAAAAATACAGGGAGACAAAGACTCTGTTTACTTATTTTATATTAGTTTATTTTCAAATGTTTAATTGATCTTATTTAATCAAAGGCAGAAACAGTCATTGCATCTCTTAACAGCAGCTGATCCGGTCTTAAAATTCCCCATTTTATAACATGTGACGTCACTCTTTCCGGAATGAAAATCGTTTTAAATATATCATTTTAAAATCTGGCGTAATTTCCACTATTAAATGCCTTTGTCATGCAATGCTTTATTATTATTATTTTTTAAAGACTTTTTCTCTTTTAAGATTCATGGGTACATATATTATTTAATTTAAAAGTGTGTAGCCTCCATGAACTTGTAAAAACTCGTTATTCTTTTTATTGAAATTTAATTCATCTTGTTGTTATGGGAACACACACACACACAAAAAAACAACAACAAAATCTTTGGAATAGAAGTCTCGCATAGATATATTTTTAATTTTTAACTGTTCGTCAATATTACCATTTGTCCATTTTAAATACTACATAATTATTCCCATTTGCTGCTTTTAACGAATATCAATGAATTCATCATTTTAAAGTTTTCTTTCACTTTTTAATATTCATGTGAAAATAGTTTTGTTGTTAAAAAGAAAGTATATTTGCGCTGCCTTAGAATGGACGACAATGCATATCGAAAAATGAAATAAAAGTCTCGTAAATATATTTTTAAATTTAAACTAGGACTTCCCTCAGAGGGATTAGTCTACTAGCGGCTCTTTCGAAGAGTGGCTCACTACGGAGCGGACTAGTCCATTTAGAAATCCCAATATTGAAGGTGGGGAAAGAGGAAGAGGGGAAACCGGGAGGGGCGAATTAACCAAGCCTCACTTATCTGTGCTCCTGACCACGGCACGTGAGTTGTAAGTGCTGGTAGATTAGACCAAAGCCTTCTCAAGACTATCAAGCCAGACACGATTTCATTCCCCCACATATGTGACGTAACGACCCGGGGCTGGCGCCAATGCTGAGATTTTGAAACTTGTATCTGGTTGTTTAGAATTAAAATGTAACGTATGCACGTGTTGTTTACTTAACTAATAGAACATATTCTTTTGAAGGTAAGTTTTATTTTCAAATTAACTACTTATATTGTATTAGTACTAGCTCTATTTTTTGTGTTCAGAATATCTTTTATTTTTAACTTCTTTAAAATAAATTAATTATTAAATCCCAGTATCGTATTGTCAACAATCCCGTGTACGTGTTTCAAAACAAAACGATATTATTGTGCTTCTGTTTCATTTAAAAAACAGCAGTAATTTAAAGTGGCAAAAATCACTAAATCGTATCGAGACTTATATCATTCCCTGTCTATCGTAATTTGCTAAAAATTGGTGCTTGAATGGTGTGAATCGGTGAATTATCACAAAAGTTATTAATTAATAAAGTTTTCATTGTTTAATTATATTCTTTATAAATATGTAAAAATAGCTTCATTTTAATATGTGCCAGAGCTAGACAGCTCTGTTCGGGCCAACACATTTCTCCTTATAATTTGGAAGCTATACGGCCAATTCAGTTTGAAATTTTAATGTCCTATGCGACATATTTTTCTACCTCAACTATTATATTTTCAAGTGGAAATTTTAATTAGTTCTTTTAATTTAAACAAATTAATAAAAAAAAAACTTTAAAATTATTATTACTCAGAAATTTACCACTGAAAACTGATGAAATTTTGTATACAGTAAGTATAGCATAAATATTATTAGTTTAAACTTTACCTTTCTTGCTATTCAATAATTTCGATTAAAACTTCTGACTTTATTTACTCGGAAATACTGGCACCAGATAGCTGAAATTTATGTCAGACTGAGTTTCTTGGATACTAATCATGCTAAAACATTTTCAGCCAAAAGTCTTAATTACAAGCTTAATTATTATGTAATTTATAACTTGTCACACCTTCCTATCTTTTTAATTTGTTTTGTTTTCTCTCATTAGAGTGACTTTTAATGATCGACTTTTATTAGAAAACACTGGTCGTGAGAATAGTATAACTCTGATTATTCTGTAGGCAGAATTGATTGGGCTTTAATTTGATACCAAAATTTATGTATTTTTATAGATATTTTCATATTTAAAAATTTAAATGTATTAGAAACTTTCATCATAATTTCTATGGATGCATAACATTGTTATCTTGTTTATTTCTTTTAAAGCCCGATCAATATACATACTAATTTATTGGTGTTTTTTAATCTTAAACTCTTAATAAAAATTCATTTTATAATATTTGTTACACAGTGCATGCTTATACATGACAATTACGGATATGGGAATGATATGTCTGAATCTCTTTATTTTTACAATGACTGTAAACAATTTATTCCCCCCCCCCTTCCGAATTCGCAAAAATTTTGTGTGTTTTTATATAACTTTTAACGTTTAATTAAAAATAACAATAAATAAAATTAGATGTAAATTTCCAACTGGGCGAAAAATGTCCGGACCAGGATTCGAACCCGGGACCTCCTGACTGAAGCCGCCAGTGCTCTGCCATCTGAGCTATCCCGAGCGATTCTGGTCGAACTTTTTCACCCAGTTAACCTTGATGATTACAGCATCTGGTTTGAAACCTGGTTCAGCTCAACAGAATAAATCTTAGGTAAAGGAACTCCAAATCGGTCGAAAAAGTTCGACCAGAATCGTCCGGGATAGCTCAGATGGCAGAGCACTGGCGGCTTCAGCCAGGAGGTCCCGGGTTCGAATCCTGGTACGGACATTTTTCGCCCAGTTGGAAATTTACATCTAATATGATTTGTTTACCAATTAGAATAATTGTGTTAATATTAATCTAGAATAAATAAAATTATTCTTACATAATTATAAATTTACTTTTCTGTGTAGTCAGGACCCGACTTTGTTTATCTAGGTCCTCGGAGCAAGCACCATTCTGGGACCCCCCCCCCCCCCTTTTATCTATCGGTAGAAATTATTCGCGAATAATGCATAAGTGGTTAGTGCTAAACTTCATACGTATTGTATGCATGCATAAATTTCGTACCAGGTACTATTTACATTTGTATACAGGGTATCACAAAAAGATGGTCACAACTTTATGAAAAAATATTAGTAGAATAATAGTAGAAAAAATCATGGATTTGTTGCAAAGGAGTATTTGTTTGCAAACTTTTATTTGTTTTTCTATTTATGTTATAAGGTGTCTAAAAAAAATACCCCCAATTGGTCCATAATAAATGATTTCAACTTGACTCGTTATGAGGAAAACGTGTATGAAGAATTTCTTTTGAAAACAATGTAATACTAAGTTGTTATAATAAAATTTAAATCATTAGTTTTCTAATGATATATAGTACAAAGTCCAAAATCTTAATTCTTGAATATCTGAACAAAATAAATATATGTTAGAAATATTTCAATTCCAATTGATGAAAGTGTTTTCTTTCTTTCTTTTGTTCTCACCAGGTTTCAGTACACTTTTTAAAAACTGTATTGCTTGTACCTTGCATAATATCTTAAAATAATACAAAAATTAAGAAAATAATAATTTTCTGTTTCATGACCTTGTTTTGTTTTATTATGAGAGCTTTGTGTTTTTTCAATTTAATCGATTTTATGTGAAAATTACCCACTTCTGCTAAGTAAAGTTTACAGTAAGAAAAATTTATCTGTGTTGTTACCTAATTTCATGCACTCTGTAGTTTTACTATTTATTTATATTAAATTTATTATACTCCTTTGCATGTTTCAAATCACTAAATATTTAATAGGATATTTATTGTATAATTTCAAGCCACAATGAATAATAAAAATAGCATACAACTTGAATTTGTTTTCATTTAACAATCATTTTTCATCCACTTTAATTTAATTTTAAATGTGGGTTTTGATTGACAGAATATTGGTATTTATTTATTTATTTTTGAAAATGAAATAATTGAAAGCAAAGTAATTCTCTCTACGTGTTTAAAACTACATATATATGTTTATATATATATTATATACATATTTGTAGATTTTGCTTATATATATTTATTAATGTCTTGTTTTAGAATATATAGAAAATAGATAATTGAAATTTTTGTAAATTTCAAAGTAGAATAAATAATGAAAACTATTCACTAAATTAAATTTAATACTTCGATTTTTTTTTCATTAACCAACCATTTTTCTTTAATGTAACTTTAATTAAGTGTACATTTTGACTGACACAGTGATATTATTTCATAATTTTTGTTTTTGTGTTATCGTTATTATTATTGTTTCGAGTGATCGAAATTGATTAAAAAGCACTTAATTAGCGTCTTTAAACTATGCGTTTTTATTTTTTTCCCATATGTTGTGATAATAAGTTGGTATATAGAGGAAAGAATTAATATGTTTTAAATAACGCATGTGCTCTTCACGGCTGATCTAAGCCCCGCGTCGTGACGTCACGAAACCTCGTGTCGGGGCTGACGTAGAGGGCTCCCGCGGTTGAAAGTCACGTGACAGTCGCGGTCTTAACCAATTACGACGCGCAGCTTTTAACAAAGGAATTCTACTACTTTATTTTAAGTGCTGTAAATACTTTTTGTTGTGAATAAGTTATTTTAATTTTGTCAAATTTACATTACTTAACTATGTTTAATCTATTTGTAATACGACGAGATCGTGGATACATCATTATGATAATCAGTCGAATGTAAGTAATCCATTTTACTCTTTCAGTGTGATTGATGTCTGATGTATTCATATGATTGTTTGTTTTGTATTATTTAGATAAACATAATTTATTTTAAATGAATTAATCTTTACATGCACAATTTATACTAAATGTTTTTCATTTTCAGTATAAGCAGGAAAAGAAAAATCATTTATAACATTCAATAATCATTAATTACATCAATATTATTTGCTCTGAACATTAAGCTCGTGATATTACCCTGTGGTGTTTTTACGTTTTGGTTTCATTAAATGATTCATATATTTTTTATGTGTTCATCGAATGAATGTTATTTTCATTTATTTATTTGCAATTTATTTATTTATTTATTTTTCCTTTCAAGAAGGTTTTCTGCAGATGAGATTTTTATGTTTTCTTCAGGGGTAAATAAAAGGACTTTTTACGTTCTGCAACCTTCTGTTAAAATATTAAATTTTGTAACAAAAGATGAAATCTAAATTAAGTATTTATTAACGTTAAATTATATAAATCCTCCTGGTAAAGCTTTCTTTCTAGTGAATTTGTTTAGTTTACAAGCACATTGCCGATAACTTTTATTTTTGCAATAAAGTAGTTCGCAGCTCGGTAAAATTGTAATCTAGAAGATCTAGCAAATGTTTTAGTAGATAATAATATACGATTCTGGTGTAATTTTCCCAATAACTTAAAATTTTTCTACAGCTGTAAAATGTTTATGGGTTAAAAAATCATTCTTAAGTAGTCTATGGTGTGTTTACAATGACTTCTAGCTGACAATTAGCTCAGTTTTTTTTTTTCGCTTTTGATAACTTATACCTATAGTTACAAATTATTTTACTTAATATACATAAAATTATGTCAGTGTTTTGAATTTTTTTTTATAAGATCTGAGAATCATAATTCTACGGTTTGGGAAAAAAATTTCGATGCGAGAATATTAATTTTTAGATATTCTTGTGTGCTAAAATTGTTTTATTTCCGTTTTTAACTATTATGCTGAAAAATAAATATCGAGCACATTTTTTAAATACATAGTTTTGTATTAAAGTTTTTAAAATTTTATATAATAAATAAAATACGTATGTATCTGACGATCGTGTATAATTTTCGTGCACAAATATTAATATTTAGTGTATAAAGATCCTGTTTGAAAAAAAAAAAAAAAAAAAAAAACCTCTTATTTTCTCTTTTCTTTCAACGATCATGTTTTTTTCAATAACTTAAAAGTGTACTACGTCTTCGAAATTTTTATTAATTTTTTTAATTTAAAATGTTTATATCTTTGAAATTGTTTAAATCACTATTGAGTAGTCGTGTTTAATTTTGCGGTATTTACAATGTTTATTTATAGGATTAAAATGTCCAGTCGATTGTTTCCCCAATTTGGACAACATTATTATCTCCTTACAAATTATTTTGTTTGATATAGGGTAGATGCTCCAGTTGTGGCCACCTTTAGAGAAAATTTGAAATTGAAATTTTACAGTTATTGACTGATTGAAGCATATTAAATCATAATAACATCATTATTTAGCAAATTTAATTGTCTTTCTGTGAATTATAATAACTTTCAACAAAATATTTTAGATTGTGAGTAATAACTCATTAAATAATTTATTTCAATTTGTACCAGTTGTGGCCACCTCTACACCAGTTTTGGCCACCTCTATGCACCAGTTGTGGCCACCCCAATATCATGTAGTTTAACAAACATTTTAATTGATAATAAGTAAAAATAAAGCATTTTTATGCAACATCTATCTTACCACACATATTTCTTGCTGTATTAAAAAAATTTTGCAAGTTTTTTTTTATGAATTGATAAAAACATCAAGTAAAATATACTTATGTTGATTTTAACTGAAAATTTCAACTAAAAAAACAAAAAATATATTTACTTTGATTCATAAAAGGGACAACACTGCCTGTAGGACATCAAGATTAACTATTTAAATCAGTTTTATAATTATCCAATGGATTGTGGATTGATTAAAACACTTGAACCGTCACCAAAGAGTTTTATTTCTGGTGCTCCAAAACTTTGCTAGCTTGTAGTGCTGGCATTATACATTTTGAATGGCCTTAATTTTACTTCTTATCCTAGAACAGTGTTCCCTCTAGTCCATTTTTTAAGAGCACAGAATTCTGTGTTTTTTAAACTTAGTAAAATGAATGCTGTTATTTTTAAATAATGGGAAATACATTCTTGCTTGTATTTAGATATCTCTAGTTAAGATTTTCACAATATTTAGTATTTCTAAATCAGTTTGCCCGAAATCTGGCAAAAATTATGGAACTTCTTCACTTCTTTAGGAAAAATACAAGAAATCATGCTGTAATTTTATTAAACTTTTTAATTTATAATTTGTAAAATCTTTCAAAATTTATGTTTTTATTTATTTATCGTGTAGGACATATCGCCCCTCCCCTTTGGTTTTATGAATACTAAACACAATATACTATATTTTCTTTAGAAATATCATTCTTTAGTTACTAGCACAGTGTCCTTTCTAAAGTGAATTATCTATTGGACAGAGAAAACAAAATCTCTTTGATAGAACTGCTATTAGCCTTGCTTTTTATTATTATTATTGAAGCCATTACTATATAAAACAAACTAAATAGATTTTTTTTTATCCAGATGTTCTTAAAATTATTTAATGGCTAAAATTCTCACTATAATGAATCATGTGGCCAAAAATGAAACATATGCTGTGCCCTTTTTACCATTTCCAACTTCCATGGCCATAACTGGTACATATAGCAAATTTAAAGCACCAGTTGTGGCCACCCCCTATTAAACTGTTAAAATAATTAATTTAAATGTGAAATTGCAATAGAGAGGAAGCTTACCTCATAAAACTTAACAGCAATTTGTTTCAGGACAAACAGAACCCAATAAGTGCCTAATATTGAAAGATTTGGAAAACTTGTCAGCTAAGCAAAAATCTTAATACATGTGAGCACACACTACAGATTCGCAATTTTTTTTTTTTTTTTTTTTTTTTTGTAAGTCACATTTTATCAAAAAAAAAAAAACAAATGAGATTGTAAATGATAAAAGGGTGTTTGCTTAAGGTGTGAGAATGCATATTATTTGTCTGCATCAATTCACAGCTTAAATATTGGACAAATTGATCCAATGTGGCCACAACTGGTACAGTGGCCACAACTGGAGCATCCACCCTACTTAAAATGATGCTGGGGATTGAACTTTTTATGAGATTTTACAACCATACTTTTACTGCTTGAGAAATCTTCTGGTTAAAAGATTCTAATTTTTAGATGTTTAGTGTGCTAAAATTGTTTTATTTTGATCTTTAACTCTTATGCCCAGAAGTAAATATTTGAACACATGAAATTATTTTTAAGTACTTATTTTTATACCAAAGCTGTTTAGATTATATATTAAATTAAATATGTGTATGATGACCGTGAATAATTTTCGTGCAGACATATTGATATTTAAAGTATAAAATGCTCATTTGAAAAAAAAAATCTCACTTTTTATCTGTTTTTGACAATTGCATTTTTTTAATAACATAAATTTGTGTTAAAGCTTTGAAATTTTTATATGTTAAATAAATCATTCTTAAATAGTCAGTCTTCAATTTACATTTATTTACAATAATTATTTCTTACGGTATAAGAAGCTCAGTTGATTTTTTTACTTTTGACAACATTATGTCTGTTTATAAATTATTTTATTCGATATTCTTAAAATGATGCCAGTGGTTTCGAATGTTGTAAGATTTTACAATTATAATTCAGGGATCTGGAAAAATGTTTCGTTCTTTTTTAATTTTTAGGTATTTTGTGTGTTAAAATTGTTTTATTATTGTTTTTAACTATTCTACCCAGAAGTAAATATTAAACACATTTAATTATTTTTAAATACTTATTTTTTTACTAAAGTTTTCAAAATTTTAAATAATTTAGAAGAAATTTTTTTTCAAAATTTTAATCTTAAGTAAAATATGTTTTTGGTGACCATGTTCATGCGGATATATTAATATTTAGTGAATAAAGATCCTGTTTGAAAAAAAATATATATATCACTTATTTTTCTCTTTTCTTTCGACAATCATTTTCTTACTTTTTTTCAATAACTTAAAATTGTGTTACAGCTTTGAAATTGTATGTGTTAATTAAAACATTCTTAAGTAGGTTTGTGAATTTGGCCTGTTTAAAATAATTATTTCTAGCCTATAAAAAGTTCAGTTGATTCTTTTACACTTTTTACAACATTATAGCTGTTACAAATGATTTTATTTTATAAACTTAAATTTATGCTAGTGTTTTGGAATTTTTATAAAATGATTGATATCACATGATTGCCGCTGCTTAATAAAATAACGAATTTTATTGAATTACAGAATGGTTTTGATGAGGTAGTAATCTAAAGCCGTGAGAATAATCTATTTTGTCAATTGATTTATGTAGCTCAGCTGAGACCGGGAACGTCACGTGACAGCTCTAAATTGGAGAAGCGCGGTAGCCCGTCTTTTTCGTTAGCCCCGACCTCGTGTTTGGCTTGTAGTCTTGAGGCGGCTTTGATTAGACTGAGCAATATTGCTGAGAACTTAGATTTAATAACTTATGATAAGTAAAGAAAATGAGGCTATCTTATTTGGCCATATACTGCGATAAACTGAAATGATGAAAATAAGCAAATTGAATCGTAGAATTGCAAAATCTTATATATAAATTGGGATACACTATTTAAAAAAATAAGGGAAAGCAAACCATGCAAGACATCCATGCATGGATATTATATTGGAAATACGCAATACGTTAAAAGTAATACAGAAAATAAAGTACTACATTATCTTATATCGGAATTTTAACTCATTGAAATGGTATCAAGAGCATAAACAGACGCAATATATTAAATACATTTAAAAAATACGACTTTGAATTATCTGGTTTAAAATACAAATAAATAAATAAATAAATAATAAGAAGAGAAAATAGCATAAGTCAAAACATTTTATTTCAACATCAAATAATTGTATGTAAGTTACACATCTGGGAAAAAAACTGCTTATGGCGAAAAACATAGTCTTAGCTAAATTTTAACCCGGATAAAAAAGTACCGTGATTAATTGAAATGTTATAGGGATATTGGATAATCTGGATTTTGTCCAATGTCGTATTTTAAAAAGCGACGCTTTATACCGATTTAATTTTATAGTTGAGACTTTTTTGAGGGGGAGGAGGGAGGGGCGACTTTGCATATATTTACATTTGAATTAAAACTTTTATTTTTATAACTCTTGCTTGTATGAATAATTATTACCTTGATGATCGAGTTTCATTCGAAACATTGTAAAAATACTACTTGACTGGTTATTTGCTCAAAGTCATTATATTTATAATAGCAATATAGTTATAATGGCAATTTTATATTGCTGTTATGATTCTCACACTTTTATAAAATGTTGCTGTTAATATTACTCTTGTTTGTCGCCAATCTTGTCTGTGTATTTAAATGCGGACTATTATCCATTTTTCACGAATGAAGAATAGTTCTAAGATAATTGTTCCATTTCCCATATCATGTACCGATTGTATTATTGATACTTTTATGGTGATAAATTGCTAATAATTTTTCCCATCTCATGTTCATATTACATTTATTTCATTAGAAATATAAACCTTTCATTCACTTGATTTGTAGTACAGGATTTTAATTAATTTCATGATACTATAGAAATATTAGACTTGACTTTTTTTTTTTTTTTAATCTGTGTGCTGTTTTGACTTAAAAAAGTGAGATTTCTTGCAAAAAGATATAAACAGCTATGAAAACAAACCTGATGAACGTGTATTCTTATTACAAATAAATATGGCAGATATGCCCTATATGCCACCTAGGTACCTAATTGGCGCCGAAATAGCGTTTATTTGCCTGACATGATAACCATATAAATGCTATTATAAAGTGCTTTGTTCCACAGTTATTAGCCTCGGTATGCTATTTCTTTCTCCCAGCTATTTATGTGTCGTCTCCAGAAAATAACATTCCGTTGTATAAGCCAACCGTAAAACAAGGCAGATGTATCATTGTACGGGATAATCTGTACTGTAATTTTTTAAACTTCTAAGCATTGGACATTTTCAGTTTTTACACCATCGTATAGGGGGAGAAAGTACTTTTAGATGCAATTTGTTTGAAAAGTGTATCTCAATTTATTTTTGAGTTATTATTTATTTTTGTAGTTTTTTACACTATATCTTTAAGTTGGCAACTCATGTGCTCCATTTCTGTAGAAAATAAAGGAAAAATAGTTGGTTGGTTGGTTGGTTGTGTTTATGACGGCCAATTATCAACACAAGGGATATAGGCCCGGAAAAATAGTTGGAATGGAAAATAGTGGTTTTTTATCTTTTTGTTGCCATTTTTCCATAACAACTGAAAAAAATAACAACCATAACATACTCCAACGTTTTACATAACAACTGTAAATAAAGTATGTGCTATTTTGATAAAAATATATAAATGAATGATTTCTGATTAAACATGGTGCTGTTATAAAATCTATTTAATTTTAAGAGGCGGTCAAAAGTTTCCGGCCAGCATAAAATTTTTGATGAATTTGTAAGTATAATCATATGAAGAGGAATCTCAAATTGATACTTATACATTTTATTGACATAACAGTTAAGAACTTATTTATGGAACAAAAATTAAATATTAATAAATTTAATTGATAAAATTAATTGTAAAAGAAAACGCATGTTCTCAAAAGTTTCCGGCCACCTTGGCAAGTTTGAAAAAAAGGTGTTATAATAGAAAATAACACTGATCAATAACATTTACAATTAGTATTTTGTATTCATACTAGGGGAGCACCGCACCCCTGCTCGCTACGCTCACCAACCCCCCCGCATAATCGCTTAGCTATTCCATTCGATATCACGAAGCAATTCCTATTTTCTAGCCAACCCCAGATTATTGTTTGTGCTTAAAAATAATGTAAATAGTTCAATTAAGCTCTATTCATAAGCTAATATTAGTTTTTGTTGTATTGAAATATCTCAATTTGTTGATTTCCTGCATGCAAGTAAACCCTACTGTATTTCAATGGGAGTCTATGGAAATTTGGCGAAATACTGGAAATAGCGCCAAGTTGGCGTCACTTTTGGCGACAGAGACGGGTCCCCC
Organism: Maratus speciosus; assembly: GCA_963932465.1. NCBI lineage: Eukaryota > Metazoa > Arthropoda > Arachnida > Araneae > Salticidae > Maratus > Maratus speciosus. Next base: position 236,147,730 of record OZ010788.1, read on the forward strand.
CCCTTGGTAACCTCCCTTATAGCCTCATAAAGCTCTGACCAATCAGATGCATTTCACGGTATCTACGCGATTTTCATTGGTCCATTTCCAAAGCATTACTTTTTTTTGTACTTTTCCGTTATACAGACAGCATTGTCTCCAAGCGCAATAGTTGGCGCAAAATGAAAATCACGTGAATTGAAACATTTGAAAAATAAAAGAAAAAACATTGTCGATAGTAAAGTGAGCATTTTAAAAATATAACATTTGAAAATTACAGAATTTTACGAACTATTTTATTAAATCATAAATTCATACTTAAAATAAGTGAACAAATAACTGTTATACAATAAAGGGCACAGATGTCATATACGCCCCATATTGGCGCAATTTTTTTCCGACGCCATTTTGGCGACAACCTCGTTTTTGAATACCAGTTACATACATATTTTTAAAAAGGGAATAACAATACATTAAAATATAATGTCACATATTGTGAGATTTGAAGTAAGTAAATTTTGTTTTATTTGTTGGGTTTTATGTTAATGACTTTATCTTTAGACCGTACAAATTGGCAATTAAATCCCAAGTGGACTAAATGATCTCTAACGTTTGTTGAAACTGAATGGTATTTATCAGAAATCTTTTACTTATAATGTCTTCATGTGAAGTTTCCTCTTTGCATTCTAATATTACTTTTAATATTTAAATAATTCATAAATGCATAATTTTCAATCATTAATTTGTAAATGCTGTATAAGGCATTAAGGCACAGATGTCATATTCGCCGCATATTGGCACAATTTTTTTTCTGACACCAATGTCATATACGCACTGTATACTTAAGCGGCGCCAAGGTGTCGTTATTTTGCTTGATATAGTAACCCGGATGTTGTTGTTTATGCTGTTGATGTTTTCGCCAAATCGGCGTCGGAAAAAAATCGCGCCAATATGGGGCGAATATGACATCTGTGCCGGCATTAACAGCCAAGTCGCAGGAAGCCGTTTTCAATGAAAGATTTGGGATGTTTGGCTGTTAACTTGTGCGAACTTCAGATATCACGACTTTTTCTGGTCGAAACATTAAGAACTTGGCGCTTTTTCTTTTTACCGAAATTTTTTGTTGGGCTATATTTTTAAAAAGGGAATAACAATAAATAAAAAAAAGTTTGATTAATAAATATGGAACAAAACATTTATATAGTTTTAAAAAAGAAAATAAATGTAAATAAACAATTTATTAATAAATAAACAACAACATCCGGGTTACCATATCAAGCAAAATAACGACACTTTGCGCCAGTTAAGTACCCGGTGAGTATATGACATTGGCGTCAGAAAAAAATCTCGCCAATATGGGGCGTATATCACATCTGTGCCCAATAAAGTAATAAAATAAAAAATCCTATTAAACTGCTGCCATAAAATTATAAATATCTTTTAGTATTGCAGTAAACATTTCATTTTTTGAATGAAGACGTCGAAACTCTGTGAGAAACGACTCTAAATGATGAAGAACATTTCCCCGATGTCTTCTGTTGCGCCATTTTGCGATGCCTCATAATCTCTCAACATTTTGAGTATGACATCCATTATTAGGGTCGACAAAATTGTATTTGTGATTTACTCTGAAATATCATAACCAGCACTTCTCAGTTCATCTGTTTTATATCCTTTCCAGTAATCTGTATAAATAATACTTCCATCAGCTACATTGTTTTCTATTGCCGCCATTAAAGTTTCAGCTGTACGATCGGGAATAGGGGTAAGGAACATCCCCGTGTTTCACGGCATAAACCACCCAACACCCATTGAGGAGGAAGAACACGCCCTACTTTGCTTTTCTTCTGGTAAAAAGACTTTCATCTACTTCTATAATTTTATTAGGTCCACCGATTTTTCTATTTGGTCGTGAACATAAAGCATTTGCACAAACTTCTCTAAAATAACTATTCCAGTCCACTGTTGTGTTGTGGTTCATATCAAGTTGCAGCCCACAAAACTCAATCGATGTCAACTCTTAGCACCATAAATATATAAACCTCAAAGCATTAAGAAAAGACAACCGCGATCCTTCAAACCATGTTTTTTGTCGTATTCCTACGCTTTCTTCGCATGATTGTAAGCTACATCTCCATTTCGGATTTTCAGAACTCATCCATAATTTCACTCCATGGTTGTTTGAACACAACCTTTTATTATGCAGAATTCCAAATTCCTGAAACAGTTTTATCGCAACTTTCTCATCCTCTGGTAATTGCCATATGGTAAAATCCATCTCAGCGTCAGAAGTAAAAGTAAATTATAAGTTTATATAAAAAAAAGCATTTTTAATTCAAATAATAGCAAATTAAAAAGCTTGGTACAGATGTCATATTCGCCCCATATTGGCGCGATTTTTTTCGGTTGCCAATTTGGCGAAAACATCAATAGCATAAACAACATAATCCGGGTTACCACATCAAGCAAAATAACGACACTTTGGCGCAAGTTAAGTACCTGTTGCCTATATGATATTGGCGACAGAAAAATATCGCGCTAATATGGGGCGAATATGACATCTGTGCCAAAAGCTTTCCAAGGTTAAGGTTAAATAATAATCATTCACGTAATTCACGTTTCATAAATAACAAATCACAATGTTTCGCATGGTTTACAATAAAAATCCTTTTCGCGACCAGGGTTGAAATAATTGGCGCATTAGCATACATTTTGGCATGCTGTCCGTATAACGGAAAAATACCATTAATTTTGGCAAAATACTGGAAATAGCGCCAAGTTGGCGCCACTTTTGGCGACAGAGAGACGAGTCCTCCCTTGGTAACCTCCATTATAGCGTCATAAAGCTCTGACCAATCAAATGCAATTCACGGTGTCAACGCAGATGTTCATTGGTCCATTTCCAAATCAAAACATTTTTATATATAGAAGGATATTTAGCAATAAGTACTACGGCGCAGCAACGTGCCATCGATTCAATGAACGGTTGTAGATGATCACTGTTAAGTTTTGTCCACGGTTCTTGCAATTTTTGTGAAAATGCTGCTGAATTGGAATATTTATAATTCCACGCACATTTTCAAGTTAGTTTCAAAGATTTTCTATTGGATTCAGATCAGATGATTGGGCTGTTTATCTCAAAAGCGGAATTTTTTTGTGCGAAAGCCACTGCTTGACGAGCTTGCATGAATGCTTTTGGTCGTTACCATGATGAAACAAATAGTTGCGACTACAATTTTTCCTCCAATAAGGCAGCAACTGATCTTGCAAGATATCCTTATGCATTGCACTATTCATCTTGCCGCGGATTTCAAATAACGGACAGGCACATTTTCCAGAAAATGCTCCCCACAGCATAACGTGTCTTCCGCCATGCTTCATTGTAGGAATAATATATGTTGTATCTTATCTTTTGTTTTTAGGTCATCGGTTGTAATGTCTTTTATCACTCTCAAAAAGATTGAACGTCGATTCATCAGAAAATAGTACTTTTTTCTAGTTTTCACTTGACCAGTCTTTGTATTACTTGGCAAACGCCAATCGGACCCTCTGAATTTTTTTACTTATGAAAGGTTTTTTAACACCGACTCTTCCATAAAGTTCTACGTCACATAAGAGTCTTGATACTGTTGACAGACTTATTTCAATAAATATTTTAACACCGTAAATCGCGTAGAATTGCAGCGGTATTTTTACGCGGGTCATCAACTACTTTTCTTGTGATAATTCTGTCCACAAGAATAGTCGTCTTCCGGTGTCCCCCGGACCGTGGCAAGTTCCGAAGGCCATGACCACCTTTATATATTTTTTAAATATTGTTTAAAGCAAATTTTCCGATCGACAACTTTGCTGCAATCTCACGAGAGGATTGTCCCTTTAGCGACAAACAAATCACTCGTTTAAGAACAATAAATTGTTAAAATTTTCATTTTTGAATTTCAAATACATTATTCATGTTGATTAATTAATAAACACGGTCAAAAAAACGCTTTAGCGATCGCAAAAACTAATGGATGACGAATGGCCGGAAACTTTTGCACGCGCGAATTTCGAATTCTTCCCCTTTGTATCAAGTATCTTAAGTATCCAATCAAAATGATCACGTGGTCAGGGGTAAATTACTTATTCCTAACTTTTGGAGCAATTGGGCTTCTTCTTCGCTGAAACATTCTGTCAAACAAATCAAAGAAACTAACTGGCCGGAAACTTTTGACCGCCACTGTATATTAAAGCAAAACAAATAAAAGCCTATAAATCATTAGACAGACGGTTTTTTTTTAAACCATTTGGAAATGGTTATTGTTTTCGGTCCAGGATGAGGCCAAATGATGCTCGCATTTTATTTATTTTTTTTTTAACGAAATTCAATGATGTTCTTTACTTTTAGAAGAATTTTTATTTGAATATTTAATAGAAAGGCATAAAATCGTTAAAAATTGTTTGAATATGTAATCGAAAGGCATAAAATCGTTAAAAATTGAAAAAGTTACAAAATGGGTAGGCGCAAATTATCAGATATGGAAAAATCCAAAGCCAAAGAGCAACGCCGAAATGAAAATCGTCTTTCAAAGCAAAAATCGAGGTCTTCAACTCATTATATAGGCCATGAAAATCGAGGTCTTCAACTGATTATGTAGGCCATGAAAATCGAGGTCTTCAACTGTTTATGTAGCCCATGAAAATCGATTACAGAATAAAAGACGAACGCGAAAAATGAAACAATCTAATGTTTAATCGATTGATAGTAAAAGGCCATGTCTCGAGGGGCTCCAATTCACTAGCCACGGCGTTTTACGATCGGTCGATTCTAACCGGGAAAAATTGAGCTGAACGTAGGTAATTTGTCGCAATCTGTGGATGATTCGGTGGAACTGCTTTCGATTTGTAAACTGTTTTTCTTCTCGAAACGGGACTTGGAGATTTTATCGATGAAGGTTTTCGTATGTCTGAAGTTTGATCTTTGCGATCTGTTGTTAAAGAAGATGCGACGGAATTTGGTGGACGAAATAAAATCCAAATGGTCGTTGTAATATATTAAATTACAATTTATTTATTTATTTATTTTTGTCTAGTTTCTTGAAGGACGAAATTGCTTTTTGCTGTATTTGGGTAGTATTTTTCGATAGTGATGTTATATGCATACATTACTGGATCATAAATGTGGAATTGTTCGGCGGATGCAAATATCGTCATTTTATGTAAAATAAAAGCGTGTGTTTTAAGTTTTAAAAAAGAAATATGTTTTGTACTATTTATATTTATACCCATACATATTTTTTTTCATCAGGTGTGACTCTAAATTCTGAAAAAGCAGAATTCCCATTTTCTAGTTTTCATTTATTCAGTGTTATTTCTTTTTTAAAAAAATAGAAAATGTCTCGTTTATTGCTGTATTTTATTTTCATATTGAAAAAAAATAATAACGTGTCATTATAGCACGCTATATGCAACTGGTAATATACAACGACGTTTTCGCCAAATTGACATAAAAAATCTCGCCAAACCCTTTGCATGTATGGCATTTGTTCAATAAATATAAACATTTTAGTTATATATAAAGTAAATGTCATTGATTTTTATATACCATTTACCTCTGTTTGTATATAAAAATAGGTAAGTGGCTTGTTTATGCAAAATAAATTGTATAAATCTTTAAAAAATCTTTGAAAACAATGAACAGGTTGCTAGAAAATATGCATGAAAAGTTTATTTGTCTCTCCAAACCTATTTTCTATACCCCGCCAAGTCCCCTATACTGGCAAAATAGTAATTTAATTTAAAATTCTAAAAGTATCTAAATATAAATGTAATTTTTTTTAAACATGCCTTTATTAAAGTTCATAAAAACATAGAAAATATATATGTTTTTAAATGCACTAAAAAGTAGTAAAGTCTTAAAAAAATCCCTTAAATGCACGGAGTTTAAATTAAATTGCAGTGAGTTCAATTATGAAAAATAAATTTATTTCAATGGGAATTTTGCCAAAATAGCCAGCTACGCCATGTTGGCTTCATATGGAGCAACTTATTTTTGTCGCCAAATTTGGCAATAATTCGCCAAATTGACCAAAATTTTCCGATATTTCGTGAAGTTTGCAAAAATTTGGCGCTATTATAGTAACCCTGCCATTAGTACATATAGTGCCAACAAATACTCATTGTTGAAGCTAATGCTGATTTCTCCATAGGGAATAAAACGTAACCATTAACCCTTTTCGGACGAGCGCAACTGTGCCACTTAAGGTTCTCAGAATCCTTCATTATTCCTATTAGTTATTTTTTATTGTAACGTTAATCCTATTTAATCAAAACATTTTCGCGATCGATTTAGCAAAACTTTTCTTTTTTGAAAAAACGGTGATAAAAGAGGAACAGGGGATTAAGCAAAGGACTCTCGTTGCGAAGGGGTAAGTAAATTCCCTCCGTAGTCCCCATTAGGGATCAAATTAAAAAAAAAATTAATGTCCAATTTCTGTATTGTTATCAGAAATATATACATATTCAAATTTCAAAGCTCTATGTCAATAGGAAGTGGGTGAAAATGGAACAGATGTCATATACGCACCAGGGTAACTGACGCCAAAATGGCTTTATTTTGCCTGATACTGTAACTCGGCTGTTTTTGTTTATTTAGCGATAAAATGTTTATTTACTTTCATTTTCTTTTTTAAAATTATATAAACTGTTTTGTTCTATAGTTTTTAATTTTTTTAATTAACTGTTATTTCCTTTTTAAAATAATAGAAAATAATTAAAAGAATATATGTAATTGGTATTCGAAAACGAGGTTTATGTCAAATGGGCGTTAGAAAAAAATTTCGCCAAGCCTACATGACATCTGTCAAGGTGCGTACATGACATCTGTGCCCCAAAAATGAGTCACAAGAATTGAGTGCCACACACAAACATAATTGTAAGTTAAAAGAAAGCATGCAGTAAAAATAAATAAAATAAGAAGAAATGATGCCATAAAACGAAATATTTTGTTAGAAAATCAAGTAATTGTTTCAAATTTTCACACGCCAAACATAAAATATTCTTTTGGCTTTTAAAAAATACTATTGAGAGATTATCACAACATTTCAATATCAAAGTTTTTGTGGCTGTTTCCTTTTAAGTAGAAAAAAAACAGATTTATTTTCCTGCTTGATTAAATTTTAATATGTTTTATTGCTCTTCAACATTACTGCGTGAGCTAATTTTTTTTTTTTTTTGGGGGGGGGGGGGCTAGGAAAACATCCATCCGCTGAAAATAACACATACTAAATTTCCGTGACGTATGTAGATGAAATGTGCTTTTTTATCATTTTTTTTTCAATATTATTTTAAAACTATTTGCAACTTATTTTTCATAGTATTCACAATTCAGTAGGTTGGCCTCATAGGTAGTGATGGGCGATAACGAGATGTTTTGCTGGATTTTCTCGATTGTATGGACATCTCGATACTTTTCGATTGTGGAAATTTTTTCCCGATGTCTCCAGTTTCCCGATTGCTTTTATACATCACATATTATATAATATATACGTCATACATTTTTCAAGAATCGTCTGTGGGTGAACTGGAATGAGTCGGTATTAATAAAGACTAGGTGATTTCGCCCGCTAGTGGGCCCCTCCTTTAATCGAGGCCTCTAATTTATACATAATCTTGTAATATGAAATCACGAACAGGTTACCCGCTATAAACGACACCTAATAGCAGGCTTGGTGGGCACGCACTACAAAATGTTCTCGGCTAAATTTGGAAAAGTGCCCCTCCCGTGGGGGAAAAGTGGGGGGGGGGCGGTCACCGGAGGTGCATAACATCAATAAGTAGTCACAGACCTTTCCAACGATACCTTAGATGTTGGGTCTTGGCTAAATTTAGAAAAGTGTCGCCCGGGGGTGGGCAAAGTGGGGGGACGGACACCGGAGGTGCATAACACCAATAAGTAGTCACAGACCTTTCCAACGATATCTCACATGAGGAGTCTTGGCTAAATTTGGAAAAGTGCCCCCGGGGGCAAAGTGCGGGTGGGGTGACGGACACCGTAAGTGCATAACATCAATAAGTAGTCACAGACCTTTCCAACGATATCTCACATGAGCGGTCTTGGCTAAATTTGAAAAAGTGTCCCCCGGGGGACAAAGTGGGGGGGGGTGTCACCGGAGGTGCATAACATCAATAAGTAGTCACATAACTTTCCAACGAATCTCACATGAGGGGTCTTGGCTAAATTTAGAAAAGTGCCCCCCGGGAAGCAAAGTGGGGGGGGGGGCGGATACCGTAGATGCATAACATCAATAAGTAGTCACAACCTTTCCAACGATATCTCACATGAAGGGTCTTGGCTAAATTTGGAAAAATGTCCCCCGGAGGGGCAAAGGGGGCGGTGTCACCGGAGGTGCATAACATCAATACGGTGTCACAGACCTTTCCAATGATATCTCACATGACGGATCGTGGCTAAATTTGGAAAAGTGTCCCCTGTGGGGGGGGGGGGGGTGGCAAACTGGGTGGACGGCCACCGGAAATTCATAACATCAATAAATAGTCACAAACCTTTCCAACGATATGTCACATGAGGGGTCTTGACTAAATTTAGAAAAGTGTCCTGAAATTTCATATATTATAAATAGTATTTATCGGAGGGCCCCATAAAAAAATCCGATCTAAAATGATAAAAACGGAAAAAACTACCCCTAATAGTGGGGGCCAAATTAGGGAGGGGAGGAAGAAAGTTTCATAATATGAAAGAGTCATCCGAGAACTTTCCGATGACATATCACATGACGGGTCCAAAAAAAGTTTGAAAACTTCTCCCTTTCCCTCTCCCCGTGGGCCCACTCTTTCGCCCCGGAATTCACGCAGCCCCCACTTTAAAATTTTGATGTTCAATAAATAATATTTACCGGAAGACTGCATGAAAAAACCCATATCTAAAATGATATTTAAATTTAATATAGAAATCGGCTACTGTTTTAAAAATTTGCTCGCCCCCCTCCCCACTCCGAATTTCACCTTCGGGGGAAGAAAGGTTCATAATATGAAAGAGTTGTCAAAGGGCTTTTCGATGATATGTCACAGGAAGAGTTCTGTAATTTTTTTTAAAATTGCGCCCCGCATGTGTCCACTCTCACGTCCTCAAAATTCACCCGACCCACCTTCCTCTTTGAAATTTTTATGTTTAATAAATAATATTTATCGTAGGGCTCCAGGTACGTGACAGCTTGGTAATTCTAATAAGAGAAACATTGACAATTAAAGCTTCATTTCACAGCTCACTGCTATGCCTATTTCTCTCTCCAGCTTGCCCCTCGATATCTCTTCTCGGCCCTTCTGGACCGAGCGTGAAATGACAATCATCGAGAGTAACATTTCGAGAAAGGACGAAAACTGATTTCTCATTCTCGACAACGTCACATGAAATGTTGAAAAGAGACTGGGAGCGAGAAACGAAAGATGACAATGGGAAGCGATGAGTTACAATCGATGATGTATCTCCAGGTAAGCGAGAATTTTCATCGAGCAGATGTCTCGAGGTAAAGAAAATATATCTCGAAGCCCGAGAGAGAAAGCGAAAGGAAGCTTTCAGAGTAAGTCAAACTTACCGCGCTTCTGGTGTAAGTCATAATTTCCCAAAGGAGTACATGTTCTTTCAATGGCGTAGCTACATATTCAGCGCCCTGGAGCAAGTAAAGATTGTGCGCCCTCTTGTCACTCAAAAAAGTTCTGCGTAATTTTGTTTTGAAGTTACATATATACATATACATACATACATATATATATATATATATGTGTGTGTGTGTGTGTGTAACTAGCTGACCCGCCCGGCGTTGCCCAGGCCCGTTATAATAACGTAAATAAAACTCAATTTTGAATGATTTTATATGTTCATATAGTAGTTCAAATGAACCTGGTTTTAGGGGTGGCCTACTACCTTCGACAGCGTCTAGTGTGTTCCCGGCAAACCGCTTTCTGAACGAACCTGTGGCCGGGGTCCCTGCTACCAAAGGCAGTGTATGCCAGGAGTGTTCCGTACACGCCGGAGACAATTGAAAACCAAGTTGATTGAGTAAACCCCGTAGTAATCGAGCCCATAGAACCCGAGATAATCATGCGAATCCTGGCGTGGAACTATAATCTTTAAAACAATCGTAAGCTAAATTAAAAGGACCAATTTTCGTTGAAATAGAGCCCATAACAACCGAGAAAAGAATGCGCCGTTAATGTTCGAAAATGGTGGTGACAGAAGTCTAAGATAAACTTTCATAATGCTGAAAGTAGTTGAATAGTAAGCTTAAGCTTAATTATCCAATTACCGTTGAAATCGGGCACATTGAACCCGAGAAAAGAATGCACCATTAATGTTCGAAAATTTTGGTAACTGAAGTCTAAGACAAACTTTCATAATACAGAAAGTAGCTGAATCGTAATCTAGGTTGAATGAACCAATTTCCGTTGAAATCGGGCCTCTAGAACCCGAGGGAAGAATACACTCCGAAGCAGTGGAAGGTGCTTGTCTCCCCCACCCCCTGTAAATTTAACGAATTTCCTTTAACATTAACGTGATATTTAATTTACGGATGAAATCCCACCCCCTCTAAAGTTAACCACTTACCTTCAACAGTAGAGTGAATTTTAATTCACGGCTGTAGTGAGTAAACTTAAGTTGATGCAGGAAAAGAAGATTAATATATGAAAAAGGTGGTAACTGGAGTATAAAGAATTTTTTTAGTGGTTTATAAAGTAACTAGCACCCTATGGAGGACCCTAGAACCATGCTAAAGAAAATAGCAAGACTATCGGATAATTTTTAAACAAACTGCACCAAGGACCCTAAGAAGGCGATTAATATTCAAAATTGGTGGTAGCTGAAGTGTGAGTAATTTTTTTGTTATTCATGTAGTAGCTGGAGGACCCAAGAAGTTGTTAGGAAAAAATCCTAGTGAATCGGACCATTTTTAAGGGAGCTATAATAAGGGGACCAAAAGGAACCTACTGATAATTGAGAGCAAGGCCTAAGATGAAAACATGATAAAAGGTCCTAGTACTTAGCTCATTAGATTTTCAATTAGTCGAAATTAAGTATAGGGTATAAGTATTAATCATTAGAATTTTTTTTCAAAGAAATACTTTAACAAAAAGAGCCGTAGGGTCCCAATAAAAATATGAAGGTGTTGGCTCGGGGAGAGACAATTTTTAAATTATACAATGAGAATGTGACACAATTAGTGGGTGAAAAATGCAAGGCACACAAAAAGTTACCCTAGGGGGCCAGTGTCTTAACTGAAATGTAGAAACGAAAAAAAATCTAAGTGGAAAATGAGCCCCAAAAACGAAAGGTCGGATTAAAAGGGGGCAATTTATTAACAATTTAGGGCACAAAAACTTCAAGTGGCCTTGTACCAAGCCTCAGGGGTCCAGGGTCTCAACTGGAATGTAGTTGGGCAAGGGCCCCAAGAAGGCGATTAATATTCAAATTTGGTGGTAGCTGAAGTCTAAAAAAATTTTATGTTGTTCGTGTAGTATCTGGATTTCCTAAGATGTTGTTACAAAAAAAAGTTAGTGAATCAGACCATTTTTAAGGGAGATATAATAATGTTAAAAGGTTCTAGTACTTAGCGCTTTAGATCTCAATAAGTCGAAATTAAGCATAGGATATGTATTGATCATTCGAATAAAATTTGAAAGAAGCGCGAAAAAAAGTGGGGGAAATTCATAAAAAAGGGTACTAGGTGCCCAATAAAAATATGAGGGTGCTGGCCCAGGGAGAGGAAAAGAGTCTCAATTTTAAAGTTATGCATTGAGAGTTTGACAATATTAGGGTGTGAAAAATGCATGGCGCACAAAAATTTCAAGGAGCCCAGAGTCTTACCTGGAATGTAGAAACGGAGAATAACTAAACGGGAGAAGAGCCCCCAAAACGAAAAAGATCGGTTAAAAAGGGGCGAGTTCTCAGCAATTCATGGCATACAAACTGAAAGGTGCTCTGGGGGGGGGGGGGGTCATAAAAATTTAAAAATCTGAGCTCCAGGTGTATCAAGACCTGTCTTGGACTTCCCTCACCTCAGACTTCTACGTGCAATATATTTCGCTAGCCACCACACACACACAGCGAAACTTTCTTTTATTAGTATAGACTAGCTGACCCACCCGGTGTTGCCCGGTCCCGTGATAATATTCTTAAATTAACCTGAAATTTGTATGATTTTATTTCTTAAGGCTGTTCTTAAATCCAAAGGGGCAATTTTATGACATACGTTTTAATTAATTTTTGCTCGAGAACGCATGAAACTGGCAGGTGTTGTTATTCAGAAACTTTGTAATCGAAAGACGTTTTTCGTATTTTTTGTAAACACAATCTATCTTACAGAAAACTCTGTCAAATTTGGCGTTTTCAACGGAATTTCCCGACGAAAGCAGAAAAACTAGTCAACGAAGGGAAAAATACGTCTTGTCATATATCTTTAACACGATTTTGTCTGAAATACGTGCTCGATGACTGCGTGAAAAATCGGTTCGGTTAAAAAAAAAAGTCCTGTTCTAGCATATATACAAAATAGCTGACCGCCGTTTGAATTATCACATTTATAGACAATATTGAAACAGTCCCGTTTTCATATTAAAATGCAATTTTTAACAAAAAAGAATGTTTGAATTACATTTTCTTTGCCGAAAATATTCTTTATAAATACTTTTGCACATCAAGAGCAATCTTTGGTACCAGACAGGCTGAAAATTCTTGGAGCAGGCCATGTCACTATTGGTCACGTTGAAATTTACAAAATATATAAGTTAGGTTTTAAAAGATTTAAATGGTCCTCTGAAGCAAAGAAACTTTCAAGGGAAAAAATCAATTCTTCTGCCTTGCAAAGAGAAATAAAAATCATTAATAAATGATGCTTCAAAAAAGTGATTTTTTTTTAAATTATTAAATGATTTAAGACTTTTCATATTTAATGCTTAGCAAATTTTACAACTATTAGCTTCACATGAAGGAGGGAGCAGCTTTACATAGTTTAGGGCGCACCGACCCGCAGGTCGGTTGCCCGGCGGGCCAGTCTGCCTTATTTAATCCTAAAATTCTGCGATTAAATAAGGTTTAATGCGGAAAAATACTGTTACAAAAAAGTGGTGTAATTTTGCATAGGCTATAATCAGGCCCTAAGGAACACTGAATTTGGTACTTAACTTTTCTCTCTTTTTGAAGCTTATCGATTCTGCTTTTGACATTTGCAATATTTTCAAAATCTCAAAAACAATACTCACAAAATTTAAGTTGCTGCTTCTCCTCACTCCCCCCCCCCTCCCGTCTAAATTTTGTCGCCGTGGGCTTATGTGGAATATGTTTAAATGCAGATCTTATTATTGTTTGTAATCTGTATTCATGCATGTTTAGTTTTCACAAACAAACCCCTTCAAAATTTTCGTTTTCTTGGTTTTCGTCTGTAAAATGGTCAATAATTTTCTTCAACTTGTCAGGTTATTTTTGTTTTTCAAATCGTAAAATAATTATCGCAAATTACTACTGTTACATGGTACACATAGGTACCTATACATGGTACACATAGCTGTGAATTCTTTGGCTATCATTATTTCCGTACAATAATCATCATGATAAATTTCTAAAACATTTTAAATAGATTTTTAATAGTACCAGCAAGATTATTTTTTGGAAATACTGGTATCCTGTAAAGTGACCGATGAGAGCCCTGTTAAATAAGTTTTGATTACTTTAAGATCTGAAAATCTTCAACAGTCGTCTACAGAAAAGTTACAGAAAAATATCAGGCTTGCGGTGTTCGAGAAGTTACTTGAGGCTGCAATATGGTATGAATTAAAATCAAAACTTCCTGAATAGAAGTAATTTCTTTCAACTGTGTATGAAAACATGTTTTAAATCGAAACAGTTGAGGTTAAATACAATTTAAAATATCATAGGAATACGCTGATTACAATACGATTAGGATACAAGATGCATCTATAATGTCTCATTTTAATAATGAAAAAAATATGCAAGTACTTTAAGAAATCTTTATTTCACTTTTTCTCATTTTGCGCCCTAAGGATTCGTGCGCCTGGAGCAATTTGCTCCAACTGCTCCACTACTTTTAATATTAAAATGCTATTGTTAATAACAAAACTGCACTGCAAATTATGTGTTTTCAAGATTTTAAGTGCGCCTCAGGAAAGAGGATTTTTCAAAATTATTTTACCCCACTCATGTAATACATTAAAATAAGGGTAATCTCATAACCTTTCTAAATCTACCTTTCTTTTGTTAATCCACCGTTAATTTTAGACCCCTGGGCTTAAAATGCTCTAAAGGGATATACTTAGCGGAGGTTTTTTTCGTACTCTGGTACGGTATCTTCCACTAATAGGAAAATTATAAGACTAACATCAAATTGTGTCTAAAATTGAATAAAAAATATGGACATATGTTTCTTAATTTTAACTTCCTTCTTCGTCTAAAGAGAGCGCTTTAAAGTTTCGTTTCTTCAAACCTATAGTATACTGCTTGTCCAAAAATTATAAAATTCACAAAATAAAGTCTTTTCACTTTTCCCTATCTTCTCGTATCAATTTTATTTTTACTACCACCAGAAGACGCCGCTCAGTGAAACATTTTACTTTTAGCCTCAGGGTATTTGTATTTTTCATCTGTTTTTCATAATATTTTGTCTCATTGTTTTTCTCCATTGTAGATACTATTCTCGAAGTTCTTGACCATTCTGACCATTTGGGCACTCAGTCTGGACCAGTTGTGGCCCATCGGGCCCCTTCTCATTTGTCTGGCTCTAATCACACGCTTCACTTGTTCTTTTACCATTTCTTCTTTTTCTTCAATTTTTTTCTTATTCAATGGTTTGGTTTTTTTTACCATTCTCAACTTCCCCTAGTCCTTTCTTACATTAAGTTAACTTTCATCCTTGGTCTGCCCTACTGTCAATTTGGGACCTAATGCCTTTTCGCCTTTTCGGGGGGGGGGGGGGGGGTTCTTCTACCTTTACCAGACCCATCATCTAATACCACGTTGGTAAGGATTGGAAGATTAAAATTATCCAAAATACCAAAAATGAAATCCATTGAAGTTTTATTTTAGTTATAGAATTCCCTATTAGCGGACATATTTGTCTGTTTACCTTTCTATTTTTCGATAACACTCCTCTGTTTTCAATAAACGGAGAAATTCAACAGCATTAGACACACTTTAGACATTTAGGGAGCTTTAACTTGTATCAAACCTTCTGCCTTTATCGAAAAGAAGAAAATGCTAATCGATTCTAGCTAATGTGCTTAAAATAAAAAATGAGCTAGTAAATGTGCCAGAAACTAGCTACTTTGGATTTCGATACAGACTTGAAAAGTCATGTTGGAATCGTTAGGCACTGGAAAACAATTTCCGTGTTAGACAGGTTCCCTCTTAGCAGTTATGTCTGGTTATCCTTATGTTTCTCGATAAACGGAGAAATTCCACAGCATTAGACACATTTTAGACATTTACGGAACTTTAACTTGTATCAAACCTTCTGCTTTTATCGAAAAGAGGAAAATGCTAATCGATTCTAACTAATGCGCCTAAAATAAAAAATAAGTTTGTAAGTGTGTCAGAAAGTAGCGCCTTTGGATTTCGATACAGACTTAAGGAGTCATGTTGGAATCACTAGTCACTATAAAACAGTTTCCGTGTTAGACAGATTGCCTCTTAGCAGGTATATTTGTCTGGTTGCCTTTACGTTTTTCGATAAAGCTGTCTTGTTTTCGATAAACGGAGTAATTCCACAGCATTTGACACACTTTAGACATTTAGGTAACTTTAAGTTCTATAAAACCTTTTGCCTTTACCGAAAAGAGGTAAATGCTAATTGATTTTAGCTAATGCGTCTAAAATAAAAAATGAGTTTATAAATGTGTCATAAAGTAGCTACTTTGGATTTCGATACAGGCTTAGAGTCATGTTGGAATCGCTAGGCACTGGAAAACAGTTTCCGTGTTAGACAGGTTCCCTCTTGGCAGGTGTCTTTATCTTACTATCCTTACGTTTTTCGAAAGAAACTTTTGTTTTCGATAAATGGGAAATTCCACAGTATTTGACATTTAGGGGAACTTTAAACTGCATCAAACTTTTTGGAGTTATCGAAAAAGTAGAAAGGTTATTTGATTCGTCAAATGCGCCATAGTTACGCGATTTGGACATTGCAGTTTCATAAAGAAGAAAGGGGAATTTATTAAAATGCAAAGAAAATCATTTTAAAATACTGAAATTCAAATGAGATATCTTTATAAATTTCTTCCATAAGATTAGCATTAGCGAGCGGGTCTTTTTACTTGACTGAAGTAACCCCTTAAGCCTAAATCAGGAGCAAATAATTGCGATAGCAGAATTATCGAGCAAGCCCTATCACCACTATGAAAATTTCGGCCAGAATAATAGCTAAGTTTTCCAACAACTGTTTTTAGCTTCTCACGTTATAATCGATTGTAAAACATCTCGATTGTAGATTCTAGGAATTAATCGATGGCTGTATCGATTGTGATTTTTTACGATGACGATTTTTCTTGATTGTCGAATTCTCGAGAATCGCCCATCACTACTCATAGGTACCGTCTGGTACAATCAGAATCGAAATCCGACAAATATTTTTTGAGTTATACTTGACGAAAGAGTTATGCTTGACTTTTAATATAGTTCCTAGCTGTTTAGGTCCAGGGAGTAATAATGCGCTGTGTATAGGCTTCGCTTCGCTCAGACAACTACTTGGAAGAATTATTACTGAGTCGTTTTAAATATAACATAATTTCCGCATTTACTGTTTTTAATGCCTATTAATGAATTTATTATTTTAAAGCTTTTTTTTCCTCTTTTAATAGTCATAGTAAATACAATTTTTACGACTTAATTTTCAATATTTTCCTGCTTTTAATGTATAATTTTTAATTCCGAAGTTTTTCTGTTTTAAATGGTCACGTGTAAATCAATTTTTAATCATCTATATAATAAAAGCCTAAGTCACGTGACTGTCATCAACAGTTACGGGCTGGACACTTCACTTATTGTATACCAGGCGGCCAATTTGGTAATTTAATGTTAGCCGGGCGCAGGTGATAAAAAGTCAAATATTGTTCAATCGCCATCATGCAATCTGTATTATAATAATCCATTTCATGCGACTGTCATAAACAATTTTTCGCGGGGTAAATTAAAACGAAGTTTTGATGTTGAAATTAAATGTCATGGTTTATGATGTTATTTATTACTTTTCTTTTCTTTTATTTTTTGAAGCAATAATTGAAAGTCATAAATTTTAAATATTTTAGTTTTAAATTAAATGTATATGCATTTTAAATAAAATGAGTGAAAGTACTATATTTTAAATGAAATTAATGAAATACGAGAAAATACGACGGGAACAATGTTTGGCGATTTATCACTGGCGCCCGGCTAACATAAAAATGCCGAGTTCATGATCTGTATCAGAATTTGGCGAAGGATTGAGCAAGTAAATAAAATTATGTGTGAAAGTAGCGTGATAAAATGCTTAGCATACATTTAATGGAGACCAAACTGGTCGTCAAGTGCGGCTAGTAAGGAAATATTATTCTTTGCATTATTCTACGATTGACAACAATTTGAAAAATACCCTTTCTAAAAGATGCAAAAATATCTCTTGAAATGATGAAAATTTAATTAAACTAAATATGAAATTAT
Source organism: Maratus speciosus (assembly GCA_963932465.1). Taxonomy (NCBI): domain Eukaryota; kingdom Metazoa; phylum Arthropoda; class Arachnida; order Araneae; family Salticidae; genus Maratus; species Maratus speciosus. The sequence continues at coordinate 236,165,407 of OZ010788.1, forward strand.
TATTTATTTAATATTATTATTATTATTAATATTTAATGAATTATTTTTTCAAACTTTCCTGAAAAACACAATTTAATCGCAATTTTGTCTTCACTACCTATAGAAATGAAAGATAATTTCAATTTTAATTTGAAAATGCCGAAAAAGAAGAAATCTAATAATCCCTATCATTATCTGTTTTCTCCCCTTTTTCACAAAAATGGAGTAATTTGGTTGCCATCATTAGAATAATTAAATTCAAATTAGAAAAAAAAATAATATTTCGAAAACTAATTCAAATTGTGAAACTCTAGTACCAGTTTTGAGATCTGCGGATCAATGCGGATTTTTGCTGTTAATTTCACCGATTCATATTCAATATTTTAGGAGAAATAGCCATGAAACATAATCAGTCATTTAATCAGTTGTTTCATAAAATCGTTTCATAAAGTCGTTTCATAAATTCGTTTCATTGGGATTTTGATTATTATATTTGGAATTTTGTTATACATTAGAACATTAAAATAAATTCCAATTATGTATTTTTTATGTTATATTTTTTTTAGAAACGAATCCTTGGAAAATGTATAAAAAATGCTTCAACTGCGTTAAAAATACATACTATTTGACCCCAAATAAATCTCTTCACGACGAATGGCACGTATATGCACTATACAGGGTGTATAAATTCCTTAGATCTGAAAACTACTATTTTTGAACGGTAATTTTCACCTTATCTTAATCAAAGAATTTTACTATTAAATACAGCGAAAATTAGTACTCTAAATAATGGCGCTCAAAATTTAAAAGATGTATATGGAATGCTCGTTTCGAAAGGGTTAAAGATAATTAAAAAAATATATATACCAACCAATTACAATATCAAGGAGTCGTTTTTGCGTGAGGAACATTTTGAATATGTAGAATAGACCACACAGGGATTAGCGGAATGATATATGTTCAAAAGTTTTACAATAGAGCCGCAATGCATTATATAACACATATCAAACACAATAAAATCGCACAAAATATATAAATTAAACCTTATATAAATAAACACAGATGTCATAAACACAGTATAATTATGATGAAAATCGTTAAGAATGGCTTAAAAATTGCATAAGATCGCGCAAGAATCGTCGCTAAATTCTGTAAGTGGCATTCATAAAAACCCAATTAGCTTCTGAGAATTAGATCTTGCCTTATAGATGTACCCCTGATTTGGAGGACGATTAGTATATTTTCATTGATCCGGCTTTATGCTCCATGAGCATCGAAGCCTATATAACCACGGAGCCATGTACATCTAAAAAATACATATAAACTTAACTTTTTTTTTTCATTTGCTGCTGGTTATATTCTTAGGAGATTTGACGCTTGACGGCGCATGTTCACCATGTCAGGGTCGGCATTATTGACAAATCGTTTTCTATCATCTCCAAAGTTTTGAGGAAGTATGTACGAAGTTTTACCAGTTCTACAGATATGAATGATACGGAATTGTGACATACAACCGAATCCTTGGCGATTTATTGACTTTATCGCAGACGTAGACAAATTAGAGATAACATCAAAGAATTTCTCAAGAGATTAGCTGACAGTTAATTTAACTTTTTAGTTCGTGCTTTCCGCTAGAATTTTTTAAATTGATATTATGATAATAGTGTAAAAAGATATATCTGATTACCATGCATGACTAGTAAAATTGAAAAGTATTTGTTAAAATTTTATTTAGACAAAAATGTTACTAATTTGATAAAAAAAAGAAAGGAAAAAAAAAACCCTAGCGCATTCTTCTTTTGTTTCTTTCTTTCTATTTTTTCTCTTCTTTTTTAAAATTTGATATGAGTAATTCTTGCAGAAACATACATTATCAGGCTGAAATTTTCTGATAAAAATATTCCAAAATAAGAGTAAAATAATCATTTACATATTTCTCTGGTCTTATCTATCATCATGCTGTATTTTCCTAGGTCGCACCGTGGGGTAAAATCCCGAGAAGCTTAAGTCGAAAAATAAAGTTACTATTCAGGAAATTTTGATTTAATGTTGGCTAGAATAATGTTTGGAGGGTAAGAATCTATATTTAGAAAATGTTTTTCGCTTTACCCTAATTCCTTGCATCATTTCAAAAATGACGCTCGGGCGAGGAGATAAATATAATTTCAAGCATATTCTGCTAAAACGTACTTTTTAACTAATTCAACTTAAGTTTTATGTCCAACATAAAATGAAATTCGATGGAAAGGCATTCATTTTAATCAAAGTGTAAAAAATTACTTAAATACTTTATAAAAAAATTAATAATAATAATAGTAAATAAATAAATAAATAAATAATAATAATAATAATAATAATAATAATAATAATAATAAGATGATGATGATGAAGAAGAAGTGTATGGCTGCAGCAAAGAAATTTAGTATTGTGCCCGAAACATTGAGGCGGTGCAAAATCTCTCAAATGTCTTTATTTCTTTATGTGAGCCCATCTTTTTAAAAGTAAATTTATGTATATTAAGAAATAAATTTACTTATAAAGAGGTAACTTGAGTATAGTTAGGTTACCTATATATTTAAAAGACAAGGCTGTTTTTTTAGCCTAAGCTTTCTACTGAACCGATTTTAATAAATATATTTTTAAATGAAAACACTTTATTTGTAGATGTGCCTGCACTCGCTATTTTTTAAAATAATTCCCTTTTTATATTTTAATTTTAATTTTAAAAGTCCTTTATGAAATTTCTTCACATTGGTGGCGAAATGTTGTTGAAGAGAGAAGAGAAATAATGGAAATTTCCATCTCATTACGGATGCCATATTCATATTACAATTAAAAATAACTTTAAAAAGAATATTGAACAGAAAATGATGCCGCGATGAAAAAAAAAGCATTTTTACTCATAAAGCTCTTATATTTAAATTTTTTTCCACTCCGGTGATACTGAGATTGAGACGCTCATCTCAGAGGGTTTCAGTGAACGAAAATGACGTCACAGTAAAAATGAAGTGAGTATTTGCTTTGATAAAACTAAATATATTATTACGAATGTATGTAAAGAGGCATACATTTCTGGATTTCGCCGGCGCTCAGATTAGAATCTCAAATCAAAAGTGCGAATGTACAGATGCAAAATTATAACTGGCAAACGTGACATCAAGTTTGGGGATACATTTATTAATTATCTACTGCACGTTAAAGTATTTTTTAAATAGTGAATATGAGCATGAAACGTATGCATGTAAATTTTGCGGCGGTGAAAACGACGCTATTTTGAGATTTCTTTGAAAAAAAAAAATTATTGTGTCATAGTGGCGCAATTTTCATTGATTTTTCATTGCGTAATAAGTACCAAAGAGCAAAACCTCAATTAATAACTTCATAATTTCTTATCTAAATTGGATGTTTACTGATTACGTATAGTAATAATTTTTATTTTTTTAATAATTTGAAAAAATGAAATTAAACTTTAGTTCAAAATAATATTTGTTTTAAAAGTTAGGCTAGCCAAAATAAGATTGATTATTAATCGGAATTATTTTTGTATTTTTTTCTATAAATTCAACCAATCAGTTCTTTTAAACATTTTCATTCGTCGGGTTTCGACTCGTTTTTCAGTTAATAAACAAATTTCCTCATCCACGCTGTAATTTGAGTACAGTTAACCATTTCAGGGGCAAAGTACTTGTATTCGTAAAATGTTCCAATAATTTAATGACACCAGTATTAACAAGAGATTTTATTTGTAAACAAGTAAAAGTAAATTTTCGCGTACTTAATAAAAATAACATTTACATCATAAAATTCCGGTGCCAATGTGACAATTTGGAATTAAAATTATGTGATGCGCGACGGCATCACCTCCCTTCCAGGGGTTAAATATTTATTTATATTTAAGGAACCTTTTACAGCCGGAATTCAAGCCTTGAACCTCCAATTTTCAAACCAGTATGTTACTAGTGCACCAGTGCGCATTCCTACCATCTCTTCATTACTTTTCTTTTATCATGGGAGGGCGGATACCGGTTCCTTACATTATCCCCTTTGCGATTTTTTATTGAAAAAACCAAGGTCCCTAGGCAGGGTCTTAAGCGCCGTCTCACTGCACATTTAGGTAATTAAAGGGGCATTACATACTTTCGTTACAGGATATCACATTGCTTAAATGAAAGAGAAAAAAAAAAAAATCGTTCCATTTGCGGTATCTGTTAGATTTTAAAGTTATGAACTTGCGCTTTTTATGCCCAAATGATCCCGACAGGCGATACTAACCTTGGAATATTTATACCCTGAAAATAGAGATATCCTCGAAAAATCATTTGATCAATCCATTTCGGAATTCAAACCGATACAAAAACATTTTTAATGCAGACGATGATACAGATTTATTCTCTTGTCTTGTACTTTTATTTTTATTTGTTTGTTTTATATATAATGCCATAGAAGCTGCTTTTTCCGGACATATATAATAAATTTTAATTTAAGTTAGCCTTGATTACGAATACCTCAGTTTAAGCACTATTAGTACTATCGAGAAGCGTATGCCTCTGTTAATAATGGGTCAAAATAAACTTCAACCGAGCAGCACAAGGTTAACCATTTTTACTGAAGGCTCCACCCTTTCTAATTTTCCACCTTCTGTTGCAATGATAGTCTGAGATATCTCTTTTTTTAGGCTGACATTGAATTTGTTTCAGTGTAGGCCTTTTTATTTTTTATCAATCTTCGTGATGTTTCCTGATAATGATGACTTTTCAGATCAGATTTGAGGATAGGTGACTCATAAACTTCAATTAAATCCGTCAACTCGAGTTGCAATTTACATTTTGTGTAAAGTTTTTTGCGTTTCATTTACGTTCACACGTGTAAACTTGTAATAAAGACCACAGACCGTTTCTCGTAATTGAAGAGTTCATAACAAACATGGAACTTCTTCAAAATTCAGAATATTCGAAACGAAGAAAAACATTTCTAGAAAAAACATTCCTAGAAAAACATAATTTTTATAGGATAACCAAAACTTTCTAGCCTTATACGAGGATAGGAGCTGTGTGAAATGGGGTGGGAAGCAACAGGAGTTGCAAAATTCTATGGGAAACAACTCATGCTGACATACCTTTTTCTCGGGTATTACTCACGCGATTTCAATACATATATACATTATAATTTTTATTGGGATTGAAATTAACTATATTTCGATCATTTTATTTTCCTGAAAAATCAATTCCTCCCAGGAAAAAAAAACAAAAAAAACATATATAATTATAGAAGCGTAAGTATTGAACTTTATATTTCTTGCTGAGCAATCAATTCATAGGTGAGTTACTGCAAAACTGTTAAGAATAACATTGAATAGGTTCGGTAGTTCACGAGAAAAAATGTACGTTAAGGGGACTCGGCATCCTACCAATATGAAAATTTCGTAAAAATTTAGTTTTAGATTTTATCTTATGACATATTATACTAGATTAATTTTAACACAATTATTCTGATTGGTAAATAAATTATATGAGATGTAAATTTCCAAATGGACGAAAAATGTCCAGCGTTTTCTGGAGTTCCATTACTTGCGATTTATTCTGTTGAGCTGATACAGATATCAGATCAGACGCTATAATGAATAATGTTAGATGGGTGAATTAGATCCACCAGATTCGTCCGGGATAGCTCAGATGGTAGACCATAGGCGGTTTCAACCAAGAGATCCCTGATTCGAATCCTGGTCCGGACATTTTTCGCCTAGTTGAAAATTTACGTCTCATATACTATACTATACTTTCGACTGCATCCTTATAAAATTTCAGACTGATATTGCATATAGAGCTACAGTTATGGCTTATTCAACAAACATTTATATAATTTTCACCCTTTAAATGAAATCTTTAAACTTATTTATCTCAGTTCGTGTTTATTGAGAATTTCCATGCCTTCAAAATGAAAGGCTTTTACAGATATGAGTGAAAGGACTTGAATTTTTTTCTAGTTCAACAGCATTGCCTTTCTAAGAGATTTATGGATATTTAATATTTTGAAAACTTAAAAAAAAAATATGCATAAAAACTAGTCATTTTCTCTGTTTTCTTCCGCTTATCATTAGTTATTAATTTTTCCTTTAAAATTATTGCCATTAAAAGAAATTCTGATCCTCAAATCTATTCAAAATATGATTACTGACCAGCAATAATAATAATTAAAAAAAAAAACAGATGAAAAATTTAAAAATTAAATACTAGTAGCGGTTTAAATTCAGGGGTTAAAAGTAAACATTTTTAAAATTTTGTGGAAAAAAATTTAAGTTTTTATTTCTTTTAAATTAAATTATTTGTATTTAATATTTAATTAATAACATTTAAATGATTTTTTTAAGTTGATAATTAAAAAAATTGTTTCTGGTGCAGAGTTACTTTAATAACAGCCAAGAGATTTAAGGATAGAATTCATAATATTTTGATAACTTGAAAAAATCATATGTATTTATAATCATATCATTTTCTCTGTTTTCTTCCGCTTGTCTTTAAGTTTTATTTTCCCCTTAAAACCATTATAAAAAAAAAAAAAAAAAAAAAAAAAAAGAAACGATCCTTATATCTATTCAAAATATCATTACTGACCTGCAATTAAAAAAAAAAGGTGAAAAATTTAAAAATTAAAATACTAGTAGCGGTTTAAATTGCACCCTTTTTAAGTTTTGGGGAAAAATAATTTTAATTTTTAATTTTTTTAAATTAAATTATTTGTATTTAGCAATCTAATAATATTTAAAATATTTTTAAAGTTGGTAAAAAGAAATTAGGATTTTTAATATTTTGATAACTTAAAAAAATCATATGTATAAAAATTAGTCATTTTCTCTGATTTCTTCCATTTGTCTTTAGGTTTTATTTTACCCCTTAAAACTATTGTCATTAAAAAAATTCCTATCCTTAAATCTAAAATATCATTACTGACCTACAGTAATAATAACAATTAAAAACAAAAATGTGAAAAATTAAAAAAATTAAATTCAGGGGTTAAAATTGAACATTTTTTTAATTTTGTGGAAAAATAATTTAAATTTGAAATATTTTTAAATTAAATTATTTGTATTTAACATTTAACTAATAACATTTAAAATATATATGCATATTTTAAAGTTGATAATAGAAAAAAATGTTTTGGGTGCAGAGTCCCCTTATTAACAGCATAGAAATTTAAGAATAGAGATTTTAAATTTTCCGATAACTTAAAAAAAATTATATGTATAAAAATACGTCATTTTCTCTGTTTTGAGCCACTTGTCTTTGATTATTATTTTTCCCTTAAAACTATTGCCAATAAAAAAATTCCGATCCCTAAATCTATTCAAAATATCAGTACTAACCTGCAATTAAAAAAAGGGTGAAAAATTTAAAAATTAAAATACTAGTAACGGTTTAAATTCAGGGGTTAAAATAGAACATTTTAAAAATTTTGTGAAAAAATAATTTTAATTTATTTTTTTAAATTAAATTATTTGTGTTACATTTATCTAATAACATTTAAAATATTTTTAAAGTTGATAAAAAGAATCGTTTTGGTTGGAGAGTTCTCTTAATAACAGTCTAAAGATTTAAGGATCGGATTTTTAATATTTTGGTAATTTAAAAAAAAAAATCATATGTATAAAAATTAGTCATTTTCTCTGATTTCTTCTGCTTATTTTTCTGTTTTATTTTGTCCCTGCCATTAAAAAAAATGCCGATCCATAAATATATTCAAAATATCATTACTGACTTGCAATAATAATAATGAAAAAAGTGTGAAAAATTTAAAAATAAAATACTAGTATTAGTCTGAATTCAGTGGTTAAAACTGAACAATTTTTAAATTTTGTAGGGATATATTTTTAATTTTTAATTTTTTAAATTAAATAATATGTATTTAACATTTACCTAATAACATTTAAAATATATATATTTTAAAGTTAATAATGAAAAAAAAATGTTTTGGGTACAGAATCATTAACGGTCTAGAAATTTAAGGATCGAATTTTTAATATTCTGATATCTTTAACAAAAATTATATGTACAAAAACTAGTCATTTTCTCTGTTTTGAGCCGCTTGTCTTTGATTATTATTTTTCCCTTATAACTATTGCCATTAAAAAAAATTCCGATCCTTATATATCTATTCAAAATATCATTACTGACCTGCAATAAAGAAAAGTGAGAAATTTTTTTAAATTAAAATACTAGTAGTGGTTTAAATTCAGGGGGTAAAATTGAACATTTTTAAAATTTTGTGGAAAAAAATTAATTTTAAATTAAATTAATTGTATTTAACATTTAATTAATAACAGTTAAAAGATTTTTTTTTAAAGCTGATAATTAAAAAAAATTGTTTTGGGTGCAGAGTTACTTTAATAACAGCCTAGAGATTTAAGGATAGGACTCTTAATATTTTGATAACTTGAAAAAATCATATGTATAAAAACTAGTAATTTTCTTTTTTTTCTTCCGCTTGTCTTTAGGTTTTATTCCCCCCTTAAAACTATTGCCATTATAAAAAAATTCGACTCTTAAATCTATTCAAAATATCATTAAAATATTAGTAGCGGTTTAAATTCGGGGGTTAAAATTGTACCTTTTTTAATTTTTGGGGAAAAATAATTTAGATTTTTAATTTTTTTAAATTAAGTTATTTGTATTTAGAATTTGTCTAATAACAATTTAAATATTTTTAAAGTTGATTAAAAGAAGTTAGGATTTTTAATATTTTGATAACTTAAAAAAAAATCATATGTATAAAAATTAGTCATTTTCTCTGATTTCTGCCGCTTATCTTTAGGTTTTATTTTACCCCTTAAAACTATTGCCATTAAAAAAATTCCTATCCTTAAATCTATTCAAAATATCATTACTGGCCTACAGTAATAATAATAATAATAATAATAAAACCAGGTGAAAAATAAAAATTTAAAATACTAGTAGTGGTTTAAATTCAGGGGTTAAAATTGAACATTTTTTAAATTTTGTGGAAAAATAATTTAAATTTGAAATTTTTTTTAATTAAGTTATTTGTATTTAACATTTACCTAATAACATTAAAAAAAAAAATATATATTTTTTTAAGTTGATAATTGAAAAAAAAAATGTTTTGGGTGCAGAGTCCCCTTATGAACAGCCTAGAGATTTGAGGATAGGATTTTTAATATTTTGATAACTTAAAAAAAAAAAAAAAAATCATATGTATAAAAAATAGTAATTTTCTTTGTTTTCTTCCGCTTGTCTTTAGGTTTTATTTTTTTCCCTTAAAACTATTGCCATTAAAAAAATTCCGATCCTTAAATCTATTAAAAATATCATTACTGACCTGCAAGTGAAAAACTTAAAAATTAAAATACTAGTAGCGGTTAAAATTGAATTTTTTTTAAAAAATTTTGTGGAAAAATAATTTAAATTTGAAATTTTTTTTAAATTAAATTATTTGTATTCAACATTTATCTAATAACATTTAAAATAATTTTTAAGTTGATAAAAAGAAATTGTTTTAGTTACAGAGTTCTCTTAATAACAGACTAGAGATTTAAGGATCGGATTTTTAATATTTTGATAACTTAAAAAAATCATATGTATAAAAATTAGTCCTTTTTTCTGAACTCTTCCGCTTGTTTTTAGGTTTTATTTTATCCCTTAAAACTATTTCCATTAAAAAAATGCCGATCCTTAACCCGAGATTGCTCGCGCAGGGTATGTCATACCCGGACTGGACACGGTTATTACATTTCTCACTACTAATTTTCGAAAAGTAATCGTCAAATTATTTTTGTGAGCAATGTCAACGATTAAATAAAATGACGATTTTTGTTTGAATTTATTGGTGGCAAAGTGTTAATCGTTCATATCCTGGATATGCGCTGCCCCACCAGTGGCTGAGAGGTTCTGCTCTCGAAGCTGGCAGACGGGAAGTGCTGGGTTCGAACCCAATCGCGCCCGTCGGCCTAATCGTTCAGAGTTTTCGTGGTTTTCTTCGAACCTTGGATTTCCATGCGTTAATACGGGTTAGGTTCCCTTAGAAAGACCCCCACGAAGGGCACTCCCCCCCTGGGCCTATATCCCTCTTGCAGATAATTGGCCGTCATAAATACAACCAACCTGGATATGCGCGAGCATTCCCGGGTTAAATATATTCAAATTATCATTACTGACCTGCGTTAATAATAATAAACACGTGAAAAAAATAAAAATTAAAATACTAGTAGTAGTTTAAAAAATTGAACTTTTTCTTTTAAATTTTGAGGAAAAATAATTTAAATTTTTAATTTTTTTAGTTAAATTATTTGTATTTAACATTTACTTAATAACATTTAAAATATATTTTTCAAGTTGATAATTTAGAAAAATGTTTTGGATGTAGAGTTTCCTTAATAACAGCCTGGAGATTTAAGGATCAGATTTTTAGTAACTTTATGGATTAACGGAACTTAACGAATTTTAACAACTTTAAAAAAAATCATATGTATAAAAACTAGTTATTTTCTGTGTTTTGATCCGCTTGTCTTTGATTATTATTTTCCCTTTAACACGTTAAGCGCCACGTCAGTCACCGGTGACCGACACCGAACTTTCCGTTTAGAGCGCACCATTTACCGATGACTGATGGTCTAAAATATTATATAAAACTAAATATATATATATTGTTTTAAGTAATTACTGAAAATTTATTTAAAATTTACTTACCTTTTATTTAGTACAAGATTATATTTTCTTATAAATTACGTAAATCATTGTAAATTTTTCAGCATCAGTGTCAGTCACCGTGACACTCAACGTGTTAAAACCATTGCCATTAAAAAAATTACGATCTTTAAATCATTTCAAATTGACATGCTGATCAAATTCGTTACTGACATGCAATAATAATAAAAAAAAAGGTGAAAAATTTAAAAATTAAAATACTAGTAGTGGTTTAAATTCAGGGGCTGAAATTGAACATTTTTTAAAATTTTGCTGAAAAATAATTAAAATTTTCAACTTTTTAAAAAAATAAATTATTTGTATTCAACATTTATTTAACAACATTTAAAATATTTTTTTTTTAAAGTTGATAATAATAATAATAAAAAAAATATTTGGGTACAGAGTCCCCTTAATAAGTCTTTCTTTTTTACACAGGATTTTGCAAGTGTTGTTGCTGTCTTAACTTAAATGGATTCACAGGTTTGTTAAGTAGAGCACTATTGCATTCTCAATTAATTTTATTGATATTCGGACAATTGCTGTATATTTTTTGGGAACTTCACTTTTAATAAGTAGAAATAAAAAATGCTTGAGGTGTATAAAGAAATATTTAGTTGTAGTTCACTTTTGAATATATCTGTGTAGGTTAGTTTTCTTATTACTATAGGAAACACTTAGAAAATTCTTCATTCCTTAAATTGTGTTCTGTGCTGCCTGAAACAAATTACTACGTTTGCGTGCAGAGACAAATTTAGCAAGGGCGTAGCTACTGATATACAGTGTACCCGCTGAAGTCCGTTGTCACCCCAACAATTTCTGGACGGCAAGAGTCATAAAAGGATCATAAAATGGGGGTCTAAGTATAGTAAATTAGACATGCGTTACTGAATGAAACGGCCAACGCCAACGGCACCACATGGTGGAAACTGCGGAGTTGGCAATCCAATCTCGAAAACGGAAAGAGATAATGAGAAAAAGTGATTCACAAAGTTGTAGAGCATCATCGATTTAGTACGAAAAAATACCTTGTGGACATTAATGCGAAGAATAGAGCGGTTAAAACAAGCATTTGTTTTTTTCGTGATTTCCTACACTGTGACGTGACAAAACGTTCTTAGGATAAAAAAAAAAAAAAAAAAAAAAAAAAAAAAAATAGTTATAACAGTATACTATTATTTGAGTTGGTCAAACTTCTCACCGTCAGCTGCAATGCACATTTGGATACACATTTGTCCGAAAGATAATCATTTCTCCTTCCGTTCAAGTTTCGTGACGTCACAATGAAGGAAATCACGGAAAAACAAATGCGCGTTTTAACTGTTCTATTCTTCGCATTAATGTCCACAAAGTATCTTTTTGTACTAAATCGATAATGCTCTACAACTTTGTAAATCACTTTTTCTCACTGTCTGTTTCCGTTTTCGAGATAGGAAGGCTAACTCCACAGTTTTCCACCAGGTGGCGCCGTAGGCGGTTTCATTTAGTAGCGCATGGCAACTTTATTATACCTAGACACCACTTTTATGACTATAGTTCTTGTCTTTCAGAAATTATTGGAGTGACAACGGACTTTAGCGAGCACACTGTATATATAAAGTATAACCTCGAAAATCCGGCGGTGTCAGGGCCGAGACTAATCCGGATTTTTGAAAATTCCGAATTTCTGAAAGAATATCAAAAGTACTTGTGATATTCTTAATTGTGCTTTTATTTATAATTTATAAGCAAGTGATAGTGTGAGAAAAGGAGAAAATTAAATAAATAAATAAATAAATAAAAAACTTACTTTAATTGATATTTTTTATGTGACAAGGAGAAAAAAAATTCTAATAAACAGTGAAGTCATTCCTTCTCGTGTAATCGCCGAAACATCCATGTCAACGTTATTTGCTTCAATTTTGTCGGCTTTTCTTCAACAGTTTTTTTATTTTTTTTTATTTTATACAAGTGAAGAATATCGATTTCGGAAATGCAGTCTTGTTTCTCTAAAGCAGTTATTAATTCTCCACTCAAATGTAAGCATTTTTCTAGTGAAACCTTTTCTTCTGCCGGCTTTTCATCCTTGTTCTTCTGAGCTGCTACCAGCATTATCGACAGTTTTATTTAATACAGTGTCAGCGATATCTCTGTCCGTTAATTCACCGCTTTCGATTTCGAAGTTTTTAATGAGTAAACAATTACAATTCATCCTTTTTTTCGTGAGTTGGAAGTGTAAAAAAAGAGGGAGGGGATCACTTTGATGCCGGATTTCCGAATGTCGTATTTTCGAGGTTACTCTCTCTCTCTCTCTCTCTCTCTCTCTCTCTCTCTCTCTCTCTCTCTATATATATATATATATATATATATATATATATATATACACACATATATAACCATTAATTAAACATTACCGACCATCATCAAAAACTGCAATATTGTGAATGATTGACTACACGCCATAAACCAACAATATAGAACTGTATGCGTAAAATAAAGTACCGTATACCTAATTACAAGAATTAACATGGAAGAAAAAAAGAAGAATATGGATTCCGAAAAAATTGAAAAACTTATATATTGAATTACGTTTTCAAGAGTACAGAATTCAATGATATAAGCAAATCGGTTGTTTTCTGTGGGAAAAAAGCTATAAGCTGAAATTTTTTTCCCCCTGTACTCAAACAACCAATATAATCAAAACAATAGTTTCAAGATGAATACAGAACATTATATAATGGCATGAAATGGAAAAAAAACTACAACCCATTAAATATTTAATTTATAGCAATAGAATAGTTATATATTAGCATTCAAATTATTATGCTGCATTTGCGCATGTAATTATGAATGTAAGCTTTTTATGATTTTTTTATTATGATATCTTTTCATTTTGAATGAAAATTCATTTTGAAATATTTTGTCCTTAATATTGGTATCTTATATATATTTATATATACCTAGGCAGCTAAATGTTTTAGCAATCTTTTAAATATATATATACATATATATATATATATAATATTGAGAGGGGTATTCAAAAATTTACCAATTTGAAACAAATTGCTCTAATTTCCAGCTAAAATGATATGCGCAATGTGCGTATAATGATAATGATACTTATGTGTAAAAACAAATTGACTTTCAAAAGAAAAATACTGAAACTGAAAGCATAAAAATTCTAATTATTGGTTCGTTTAATAAAAGTTTAAATAAATCTCTTTCATGCATAGCAAATGAACACCTTGTAATAATATACTAATTTTAATTACTAAAAGGTGTAAATTAAAGCTTTAAAAACAGTAACAATAGGTTTATTCGACTGTTTACATGTTTCGACTTACGCGAGTCATTTTCAAAATGAATGAATAAGTCAGGGATGAGATTTCCCACGTTTAGCACACACCTGTATAATCTTATAGAAAATGTTATTTTATTTAATAGGAACATTTTTGCAATTTAAAAGAGCAACATTTTCTCTAAAATTATACTGGTATGCAAAAAGTCGGAAATCTCATCCCTGATAAGTGTATTCTAAAATTACACGGTCTACGAAACGCCATCATTGATTTTTTCACGTACTCTTTCATATTATGCCCGTTATTTTTTATTTTACTTGGATGTTTATTTTTATTTTCGTAAATCGAGCCATAATTTCGGTAATTTAAATGATGCTGCATCGTTACATATTGAATTTTTGCGTGTTACAATCTCTATGGTTTTTCTTATAATGGATGGATAGTATAGACTCGAGGGAAAATTTATCTTACTTTAATTGGAATTTATTTTGATAGTTTCTTCTTGATATTATCTTGCTAGGGCTGTGTTTTTTTCTATAATATATAATATCAGCTACATGCTCCTTTTTTCTATGCTTAAATTTCCTATTCGTCATACAAATATAGTAATTTTTTCATCCGTCAGCTCTAACAAATGGTATTTCATACTCCCGTAACACTCAAAATTAATTGGGTCAATTTTAGCGCAAATGATATTCTTTACTTGCGGGGGTGGTTTGGATACTAAGCAGATATTGAAACGCTTAAGACTGTATTTTCATTTCTTAAGAAAACTTGTAAAATATTGAATACAATAAAGTTGGTATTTTTGCGAATCAAATTTATGTTCAGGCTCCTTATTGGCAATATCCACGGTTAATTTATTAAAATGTTAAAATTTAAAACCATTATTGTGAGCAATTCTGCGAATATTAGAGGAAAAGGTCCAAATACCGGCTACCACTTTTGTTTTCAATCTAGATCATACAATTTTCAAAATTAATAAAATAAAAAGCAACAGCAGGGTACATTGACACGTCTTACATGTGTTTAGAGAAAAAAAAAATCAGTTTAAAAGGCATTTTCTGTTTATAAGAAGCAAAATTCCGAAAGTCTTCAAATTTTGAGTTTTTAAAATGGGGTCTAAATACCGGCTACCTAAGTTTTTTCCCAAAAGATCACACAAATAGAGCTAATGACAATTATTAAGCAATAAGAATATTATTTTAATAAATTGTATTGATTAATTACATTTCTTATGCACAGAAAAAATGCGCAATTTTTAATAAATAAGTATTTTTGTCAAATTTCTAAAATTCTTTACGATTATCTCTCACAGTCTTCTTCCCATTATGTTTCTAATTTTGTTTTTTAACGTGCAAAACAAAAAAAAAAAAAGCTTGCTGATTGAAATGAGAATTATTTTATCTGAAAAAATCAAAAGCATAATATCGCTCTCTGCGTCGGTATAGTCCCTATCTACCCACATATCGCATTCTTAATATTGAATTCAGAATCCCCTCCCCCATTCTTGTCCACAGAGAAAGCACCCATGCAGAAAACACAAATTTATCATCTTCCTCTGTTGGATATTTTCCTTTTTCACTTTTTTAGCCCTCTCGCTGCGTAATTGTTTTATCAAAATAGCTTCAAAAATTGCGTATTTAACCTCTTCGCGACGAGCGTCTTTTAAGAATTTTTATTCTTTTGTCACCGGTTTTTCAAAACAAAAGTTTTTGTCTAATTTAACCGGGAAAATGCTCCGATTAAATAAGGCATAATTTAAGATAAAAAAATAACTGGTAGGAATAATCAAGGGGGATTACTTAGACGGAAAAAATGCATCCCCGAGGAAATCTCGGGTTGCGCAAACTTTGCTACTTTTACGATGCCCAAGGAAATCTCGGGTTGCGCAACGAGAGGGTTAAAATCAAATTTCTGCCTCTTTCGCCAGGTTTACTCCGTCATTTTTTCCCTTTCTCTTCACATTTATTACAGGCAATTATGTAGTGTCCAACAGCTCTTTTTGGAAAGTGATCCGGTAACCAGTGTCGGTCCCGAAAAATTGCGGTCATGGTTGCTTTTTTCATATTGCGAAATGGGACGAGGACTATTTCTGAACCATTTAAATTAATTTATTAATTATGGAACTATTTAAATTAATTTATTTTCCTCCCCTCCAAGCAGAGAAACCGAGAGAGGTCCAAATACCGCCTAGCCGGTATTTAAACCACTCTAGGTAGCCGGTATTCGGACCACAGCTATGTTTAAGTTAAAAAAGGTATTACTCATTCATATAATAAAATACCAATACTGTGCACGTGGCTATTGAGAGCTAAATATGTCTAGAAAATAACTTAATCAACAATTCAAGCCAATATACGATCAGTATATTTAAAAAAAAGTGAGAAACACATATCTGAAAAACTTTTGATGTACCAGATTACGTAGATTCGACACTTTTGCATTTACTATTTGTAAATGACACAGACTTCAGCGACGTACTTTTCGTAACTTTCTTCTCTCAATTAAAGTTACAAACTCTGCCTATCACCGCTAGGCTGCGCTGCGCTCAGTTCTCAGAACACCTAGTAGCCGGTATTTGGACCTTTTCCTCTATCTAATTCATTATCCAAATTATTTTCAGTGCATACTAGAAAAACCCGTCTTAAGAAAAATCTGTCGTTTGAAATTTTATACGTAAATGGAGAACATGCATTATTTGGTATGGTAGCCAGGTTAGCCATACTTTTTCAGAAAACAGATCTGTCGATAGATTGATTTGTTCTTGTTAACATTATATCAAGGAATAGAATACTTATGTTCAATTTAAATAGTGAATTTAATGTTATTGCTCATTGAATTTAGATGATTTGTAAATATTTTAACCCTCTAAGTGTTTGGGGCGTAATATTCCGTTCACTAAGCTCCAGATTTCACAGCAATACAGGCAATATTTAAGATAGTATAATTCTATAGATTTAACGAATTTTAAATACATTGACGAATGATTAATACTCTCAAGGATTACATTCATATTTGTAATTGAGTTTTTTTTTTTTATAACGTTGAAAGAATCATATTTGCTTAGCATTTAAAACAAAATGCAAAGAAAACATCATTACAATTTTACCCTTTTCCAAGACGAGGGTTTTATGTTCTTCAAGACTATGCTGCCAAAGTATATAAATATCATCAACATATCTAAGCCAAGCGTGGAACGTTAACTGAAATGTACTAAAAACTTTTAGTTGCTAATGGGCGAAGAGTATATTCAGCTAATAAAACCGAAGTAGGGATCCCATTTATTAATTGTAGATAGAGATGTACAGTGAAACACGCTTAACAGGAAAACGCTTAACATGAGAAATCGGTTAACACGAAATGATATAGCGGTCCGGACAGTATACAATGCAATTTAATGCATTTTTTTTGTCTTTTAACACGAAACAAAAATCGTTTAACACGAAAAAAATTTCACTTTCGAGCTAGTTAGTTTGAGTTTAAATTGGTGAATTTTGTGTTAAAACAACTGAATTTTGGGCGAAAATCAGTGAATTCGTGTTTTTTGTAAATTAGCTTTTTATTAGCGCAATGGCTGAGAAATCGGTGCGAAAACAAATTGCTATTTCGCTTCAAACGAAGATGCTTAATGCAATTGATGAAAAAGAAGGACGAAACAGAAATCTGCAAAGAGTTTGGCGTTGCCAGTTCTACTTTATACACAATAATAAAAAAATGTAATTTAATATATACAACGACTATTTGGAATTTATTTCGTCCACACAATTCCGTCGCACCCTCTTCAACAACAAATCGCAAAGATCAAATTTCAGACGACCAAAACCTTCATCGATAAACTCTCCAAGTTCCATTTCGAGAAGAAAAACAGTTTACAAATCGAAAGCAGTTCCACCGAATCATCCACAGATTGCGACAAATTACCTACGTTCAGCTCACTTTTTCCCGGTTAGAATCGGCTTATTGTAAAACGCCGTGGCTAGTGAATTGGAGCCCCTCGAGACATGGCCTTTTACTATCAATCGATTAAATATTAGATTGTTTCCTTTTTCGCGTTCGCCTTTTATTCTGTAATCGATTTTCATGGGCTACATAATCAGTTGAAGACCTCGATTTTCATGGCCTACATAATGAGTTGAAGACCTCGATTTTTGCTTTGCAAGACGATTTTCATTTCGGCGTCGCTCTTTGGCTTTGGATTTTTCCATATCTGATAATTTGCGCCAAACCCTTTTGTAACTTTTTCAATTTTTAACGATTTTATGCTTTTCTATTACCTATTCAAATAAAAATTCTTCTAAAAGTAAAGAACATCGTTGAATTTCGTTAAAAATAAATAAAATGCGAGCATCATTTGGCCTCATCCTCGACCGAAAACAACAACCATTTCCAAATGGTTAAAAACAAGGATCGAATTATGTTAAGGTTTGAGCGCAGTATGTTTAAGACAGAGAGAAAACGTATGAGAACTGCTAAGCACGAAGATTTAGAGACAGCTTTGCTTATTTGGATCAAACAAGCTAGATCTCAGAATGCTGAAAAATACACTTAAAAAAAAGATATCTGACATTTTCCTCCAAAAAATAATATTTTTTTACTTTAATGGATGCAACCTTACAACACTATATGACCAAAGGTGACCGGTCGCTTGCGATTTTTAACATTTTCTTAAATATCTAGAAAAATACATGGGGAATTAACCTAAAACTGCAGGTGTGTAAACAGTATAGTATAGGTCATATATTTCCGCGAAAATTTTTCCGGAAACCCTATAGGGGACCGGCAACAAATTGAAAAAGAACGAATATCTTTTAGGTAACCCTGTAAAAACTAATGTAACAAAAGCGTTCAAACTCGAGATTATTAATAAGTGGCTTATTGTAATATACTGTGTTCATTTTTATGAGGATAGCATGTACACTTGTAGAGAAATTAAGGTTTTTATAAAAACAGTCCCAAATTTCGTCAAGTGTTTTGCTCATAATTTGCAGAGTTCTTAATATAAAAACAAGTTATTTTCAGAAAATATGACAAACAACATTGTACATAACACTTTGCAATCAGAATGAAAAAATAATAAAAAAATGTATGAAAAATGCAAATGTAATCAAAATATAATGTGCATAATGTGTTAGCTAAATGTATAGAGCAACTTTTGTAAAAGTCTCAAAAACATAGTTTGAAAAGTCTAATAATAATCGTTTATAGAATAAGCTCAAAATCCGTTGTTCCGAAAATGAAGCAAAAAGATGAGGGATTGTATCCATATACCCATTGATTAGTGCCAATATAGCATGCACAATATTGCACGTACTACTTACTGTATTTGGATACAGCCCGTCATCGTTTTGCTTCCTTTTGGGAATAACGGATTTTGAGCTTATTTTACAGGGTGACAGATAAATACTGTGACGCAAATAAAAGACCATAACTTTTCACTGAACGAACAAAACAATTAGTTTTATTCTCCATTCGAAAGAGGGGAAAATTCTGTACGAGAAACAATCACGATAATTTGAAATCGTTTCCTGTAGCGGTGATGCAGGCGTCTAGACGCTTCCATAAATTCTTTAAGACGGCCGAGACTGTTTCCGGCGTGATTGAAGCCCAGGCTTTTTCCAGAGCGGGTTTCAAGGAATCCAGGGACTTGTTCTTGATTGCGTAGGCTTTTTGCTCCAGGATCCCCCAAATTGCGAAGTCTATAGTGTTCAAATCAGTGGAGTTTGAGGGCCAAACTCACTTTGTCTAAAATCACGAGAGACTGGCTTCGCACCCATGGGCGTAACCAAAGGGGGCGGGGGGGCGATGGGGCTACAGCCCCCCCCGAAATTTTCGAAAGTGATATGAAAAAGTGCTGATTTTTCATCTCTCTTTTTTGAAAAGTTTTTTAATTTTTCTCAATCATACAGCGGGCTAGCCGTTCTCATTAGTCTCATATTAGTCCACATTGACAACAAAGAAGAGAAAGGGGGCTGACGGGGTTACAGCCCCCCCCCCCTCCTCCTCCCGAGATAGTCGAAAAATTAAATGAAATAGTGTTTTTTCCTTACTTTTTTAAGATGAATCTGTAATTTTTTCTTCTGCCATGCAGCAAAATAGCCATTCTCGTTAACACCGTATTATCCAGGTTATATTAGTTAGGGGGCTGATGGAATTTCAGCCCCCTTCTGTTGAAATGGCCGAAAATGAAATAAAAAAAATAGAGCTGAATTTTTTCTGTCTGTTTAAGATAAAATTGCATTTCATCCCTGTCGTTCAACAGACTATGCGCTTCCTTCGCTTTAGTTCCATATTAGTCCATATTGACACCAAAGAAGAGAAAGGGGGTTGATGGGATTACAACCCTCCTCCAGCCCGAAATAGTCGAAAAATTAAATGAAAAAGTGTTTTTTCCTTATTTTTTTACTTTAATACAGCAAAATAGCCATTCTCGTTAACACCATATTAGTCCACATTCACATCACAGCATACCCAAAGATGGAGAGGGGGCTGATGGACAGTCTCTCCTCTCGAAATAGTCGAAAATGAAATGAAAAAATAGTGCTGATTTTTTTCTGTCTATTTGAGATAAATTTGTAATTTCTCCCCTATCATTTATCAAACTAGCCGCTCCCTTCGCTGTAGTTCCATATTAGTGTACAGTGACACAACATTATACCCAAAAAGGTAGAAGGGGGCTAATGGATTTACAGCCCTCCCCGAAAAAATCGAACATGAAATGAAAAAGTGCTGATATTTTCCTTTTTGTTTTTTGTATTTTTCCCTATCATTCAACAGACTAGCTGCTCACTTCTCTTTAGTTCCATACTAGTGCACAGTGACACCACATTATAAACAAAGAGGTGAAAGGGGCTAATGAGGTGCTCCCTTTCTAAATAGTCGAAAATGAAATGAAAGAAAGGCTGATTTTTTTCTTCTTGTTTGAGATAAATTTGTAATTTTCCTTGTGCCATGCAGCGAAATAGCCATTCTCGTTAACATCATATTAGTCCACATTGACATCACAGCATACCCAAAGATGGGGAGGGAGCTAATGGAATTACAGCCCCCTCCTCCCGAAATAGTCGAAAATGAAAAAAAAAATATTGCTTTTTTTCTTTTCGTTTGAGATAAATTTGTATTCCCCCCCCCCCCCCCATCATTCAACAGACTAGCCACTCTCTTCTATTTAATCCCATATTGGTGCACTGTGACACCACATTATACCCAAAGAAGTAGATAGGAGGTGATGGGGTTACAGCACCCTCCCAAAATTGTCGAAAATGAAATGAAAAAAGTGCTGATATTTTTCTTTTTGTTTGAGATAAATTGGTAATGCAATTGTTTTCTGCAATGCAACGAACTAGACGTTCTGGCTAGTCTCATATCAGCGCACAGTTACACCACAATATACCCAATGAGGGGAAGATGCTGATGGGGTTACAGGCCCCTTTCGAAATAATAAAAAATGAAATGAAAAAAAAACTCCTGTTTTTTTTCTTTCTTTTGAGATTAATTTCTAATTTTTTCTGCGACGCAGCTATTCTGGTTAGTCCGATAAATTAGTGCACAGTGATGCCTCAGCATACAACAAAGAAGTCGATGGGGATGGAGGTTATGAGGTTACAGCTCCATTCCACCTCTGAAGAGATCACAGTGAAATGAAAAAAAGGGCTGATATTCCTTCTTTTTCAGATAAATTTGTTTTATTTTCTGGCATGCCACGAATTTGTTTTTCTTGTTAATCCAATATCCTACTCTGACCTGCGACCAAATTTACTTGAGACCACAAAATCCATTTTCAAATGACTGAAAAATAGCTCCATCCCTGTTTTACTCGATAAATGAAAACATTATGCTCAGTTCAAAAGACCTACAAATAAATTCGACAAATCTAAAAGTAGTTTAATTTACGGATTTTTTAAATTTCTCTCATAGTCGGTGGGCGCTAAGATTGTCAATGCGCGAGTATGTTAATGCACAGTAACACCACAGCTAATCTCAAGTCGATTTCGGCTAAATCGGAAATCCGGTGCGGAAGAGTTGACTGTAAAAGTAACTTATTAACTTTCATTTTTCAGTCGCATCTCCATGCCACACCGAAATATGGGGTACGGAGGGTTGAAGGGACTAAACCTCTTTTACCTGCCAAAATGGTTGGAGTTAAATGGTAAAAAAATTTACTTCTTACTTTTTAGATCAATTCAATTATATATATATATTTGTCATGCATCGCATTTGCCTTTCTTGTTAGTCCCATATTTGTATACAGTGACACCTTAGCTAATCTCTTCAGAATTTTGGCTAAGTCGGAAGTCCAGGCACTATATATGCGCGGAAGAGCTGACTGTGAATGATATTCATTAACTTTTGTTTTTAACGCTCGATTACTTCCTCGTATCTGTAAGACACACAAACAGTGACTTCTTGTTTGACTGCAAAGACATCTTTGGAGTTCGGTAACATCCCCCCCCCCCCCACTTATCTTCCTATTCTGTCTTAACGTTGCAGCCAGTATTTTTTACCTGGAACGGTTTAAAGTCCTTATTATTACTTGTGCAATGCACAAATAATAAACAAAGTCTTTATTTTATATATGTGTATAAAAATATTTTGTATATACAAAAAATATTTTGTGTTTGTTACAATATTAATTTATTGTTAAACAAGAACCGTAGCTAGAATAGTTTCGGGGATTGGATTAACAATTTTATAGATTTTAAGTTATAACGACTTTCTTTTAAATGAAAGTATATAAAAAAAAAACCAATAACACTTTTCAACATATTTCGATGTGGGACGGTCTCAGGGTCAGACCCGTGCCCATCCCTTTCCCCCCCCCCAGATTTGATTCTGAGTAAAAAAAAAAAAAAAAAAAAAAAAAAAAAAATCTGAAATTCACAGCAAATTTTCTGAAAGGTAACAGCAGAGGGGGAGGGAAGGAGAGGAAATCCCTTCCTGCCGCCAATTATTTTTGTTGTAGTTTGTGTTAACTCTGTTTTCATTTCAGGCTGAGTGTAGATTCCTGCAAGTTGGGTTCAGGTTAACCAGATTTTTAAAAAGTTAGTTCAGTATATTATTTAAGTTTAAAAACTATACATATAATAATAAATACAGATATTTGTATGTGTTTTTAACGCGATCCTTTGATGAAATTCAGGTTTTTATCACGACTCTTTGACAAAATTTGCATTTTTCCGCGATATTTTGACGAAATTAGCTTTTTTCCGCGACCCTTTGACGAAATTCGCGTTTTTTCGTAATCCTTTGTCGAAATTTGTGTATTTTCCGCAGCTTTTTGACGAAATTTGCGTTTTTCCGCGAGTTTTTGATGAAATTCGGGTTTTTTTTCGCGGCTTTTTGACGAAATGTGCGTTTTTTCCGCGAGTTTTTGATGAAATGCGAGTTTTTTTATCGCGGATTTTTGCAAAATTCGTGTTTTTTTTTTTTACGAAATCCTTCGTCGAAATTTGCGTTTTTTCCGCGGCTTTTTGACGAAATTCACTGTTTCTCGTCTTTTTGATGAAATTCGCGTTGGCTCTTTGACGAAAATGGTCGCGTTTTTTTGTTTTTTCGCTGCTGTTTGACGAAATTAGCATCTTTCCACAGTCATTTGTCGAAATTCACGTTTTTCTGTGGCCCTTCTTTGTGACCTTGCTTTTTCTTTATTTGCCGAAATTCGCGTTTTTTTACGCAATTCTTCTTCGAAATTAGCGTTTTTTTCAGCGGATTTTTGACGAAATTCGCGTTTTTTTTTTTAAAATGAAATTTGCGTTTTTCTGCGGCCTTTTGACGAAATTCACGTTTTTCCGTGTCCTTTGTCGAAATTCGCGTTTTTTTGCGAGCCTTTTTGAAATTAGCCTTTTTTTCGCAGCCCTTAGACGGAATATGCTTGTTTTTAGCGATCTTTTTTTTCGTCGCGTTTTTCCGCGACCTTTTGATGAATTTCCCGTTTTTTCTGCGGCCCTTTGAAGAAATTCGCGTTTTTTTCGAGATCCTTTGTCGAAATTTCCTTTATTTCACGGGTTTGTGACGAAATTAGTGGATTTTTTGCGGCTTTTTGACGAACTGCGCCTTTTTTCCGCAGCTTTTTGACGAAATTCACGTTTTGCTGTGGGCCTTCTTTGTGACCCTGCTTTTCCTCTTCTTTTGCGATCCTTTAACGAAATTCGCGTTTTTTCCGATTCCCTTTGACGGAATGCGTGTTTTTTTTAGCGATCCTTTGTCGAAATTCGTGTTTTTTCTGTGGTCATTTGCCGAAATTCGCGTTTTTTTAATGCAATCCTTCGTCGAAATTTGCGTTTTTTCCGCGGCTCTTTGACGAAATTTGCGTTCTTTTCTCGTCTTTTTTGATGAAATTTTCATTTTTCTGTGGACTTTTCACGAAATTCACGCTTTTCTGTGTCCCTTTGACGAAATTCGCGTTTCCCTCTCTTCCCTTTGACGGAATACGTGTGTTTTTAGCAATTTTTTCTCGAAATTTGCGTTTTTCTGTGGCCCTTTGATAAAATTCGCGTTTTTTCTGTTGTCATTTGACAAAATTCGTGTTTTTTCGCAATCCTTCTTCAAAATTTGAGTTTTTCCGCGGCTTTTTGACGAAATTCGCGCTTTTTCTTGTGTTTTTGATGAAATTTGCATTTTTCTGCGGCCTTTTGACGAAATTCACGTTTTTCCGTGTTCCTTTGACGAAATTCGTGTTTTTTGCGATCCTTTACGAAATTAGCTTCTTTTTCGCAACCCTTTGACGGAATGCGTGTTTTTAGCGATCTTTTTTTCGAAATTTGCGTTTTTTCCGCGACCTTTTGATGAAATTCGAGTTTTTTCTGCGGCCTTCTGACGACATTCGAGTTTTTTCTGTGCTCATTTGACGAAATCAGCGTTTCTTCTGGGATAATTTGATGAAATTTCACTTTTTTTCGCGATCCTTTGACAAACTTCTCATTTTATCTGCGCCCTATGACAAAATTCCGGTTTTTTCCTTGATCCTTTAAAGAAATTGGAGATTTTTATTGCGAACGATTGACGAAATTGGTTTTTTTCGGCGACCATTTGTCAAAAATCGCGTTTTTTTTAAGTCCGAATTTTCGGACTGATGACCGAATTTTTCAATTTTTCGGAAAATGCGGAACAATGTCATCCCTGCTCAACTCCTTTCCCCCCTCTGGCTACGGCGTTATTGACAAAAATGATTTCTGTTTATAACTCAATTCAACGTGTATCGCAAGATTTAGAGCATTATGAAAATTTAAGTCAGCCCCCCCCCCCCCCCCCCGCGAAATAAAATCCTGGGTACGCCACTGTATCGCACCCCTGCAGAGTCCTCTTAGCTCCATGGGTAGTCGGCCAATCCTGCTGAAACCTCCAGTCGATGTTCTTCGCTTTCTTTTCGGCCCAGGGGATCACGGTGCCTTCCGAAGTTAGCTCCTAATACACCTCTGCGTTGTTCTTGACGCTTTTTGAGACGAAGGCGAGTTTTGTCTTTTCCAATCCGGAAATCCCCGCCCACACCAACACAGAATTCGGGAAAAGAATCTTTTCCACTTTCACGATGCGCGGAGCCTTTTTGAGTAGTAAGTCGCGTTGCATCTGCAAGTTCCGGAAAGGTTGGAGCTAAAAATCTTTTCATTGGTGAAGAAAATCCGATTTAAGGCATCCTCGCGGCATAGGGACTTCATCTTGCAATTTTCGAGCCTTGACGCCTTCATTTGATCCGTGAG
This sequence comes from Maratus speciosus, assembly GCA_963932465.1. Lineage (NCBI taxonomy): Eukaryota > Metazoa > Arthropoda > Arachnida > Araneae > Salticidae > Maratus > Maratus speciosus. Next base: position 236,191,054 of record OZ010788.1, read on the forward strand.
AATGTGTCCTTTCGCCAGTTTGTACGGGATGAGTTGCAAGTCTTTTTTGGTATGTCTTCGCATGGATTCACGGTCGACGTTTTGCTCCTTGGCCAATTTTTGGAAGTTTCTTAGTGGATTTCGCTGGATCTTCTTCTTGACCATGTTAAGGGCACTGAAGTCCTTGTTGTCTGTGTTCTTCCACTGCGTTGACGGCCTTTGATCCCTCCGGTCTCTTTAAAACGTTTGACGGCGCGATGGACTTGTTCCTCTTGCAATTTGGTGATCGCAGGATTTGGCATACCCCTCTTCTGGTGGGGAGTATCGCTGGCCGGTCTTCTTTGCACAATAAGTTTTCCTTCAAAACAGTGAATTAATATCGGCTGAAATAGCAATTACACAACAAAAAAAGTACGAGGAACACGAATAAAACTAAAGTATATCTCAAAAATGGGAAAAACATTAAAATTTATTGGCATTCTCATCACATCACAGTATTTATGTGTCACCCTGTATAAACGATAATTATCAGACTTTTCAAACTATGTTTTTGAGACTTTCACAAAAGTTGCTCAATACATTTAGCTAACACATTATGCAAATTTTATTTTTATTACGTTCAAGCATGCGCAGTGAATCATTATTTAGTAAACCTGCTCATTCTTCATACAGTTTTTATTATTTTTTCATTCTGATTACAGGGTATTGTGTACAATGTTGTTTGTCATATTTTCTGAAAAGAACTTTTTTTTTTTTTTTTTATTAAGAACTCTGGAAATTATAAGCAAAAAAAACTAGGCGAAATTTGGGACTGTTTTTATAAAAACCTTAATTTCTCTACTAGTATACATGCTATCCTCATAAAAATGAACACAGTACATTACAATAAGCCACTTATTAATAATCTTGAGTTTAAACGCTTTTGCTGCATTAGTTTTTACAGTGTTATCCAAAAGATATTCGTTCTTTTTCAACTTGTTGACGGTCCCTTATGGGGTTTCGGGAAAAAATCTTCGCGGAAATATCTGACTTATACTATACTGTTTACACACCTGCAGTTTCAATTTAATTCCTCATGTATTTTTCTAGATATTTAACAAAACGTCTAAAATTGCAAGCGACCGGTCACCTTTGGCCATATAGTGTAGTAATTAAACAGGAAGTCGAAATAAAATTTGACGACGTCGAAAATATTTGTAAGTTTTGTTCTTTTTTTACGGATCTCTTAACGCGAAATTCTTTTAACCCGAAAAATTTTTTCGGTCCCCTTAGTTTCGTGTTAAACGTATTTCACTGTATATATAATAGAGATTGCAACACGCAAAAATTCAATATGTAACGATGCAGTATCATTTAACTTACCGAAATTACGGCTCGAATTATTCAATTGTTACGAAAATAAAAATAAACATCCAAGTAAAAAAAATAATTAATAATAACGTGAATAATACGAAAGAGTACAGGAAAAAAATAATGATGGCGTTTCATAGACCGTGTAATTTTAGAATATGTTTATTTATTTGTTTTGAAAATGACTGGTAGAGCCTAAAAGTGTAAACAGTCGAATAAACATGTTTTTACTGTTTTTAATGTTTTAATTTACACCTTTTAGCAGTTAAAATTAGTATACATCTCTTTCATTTAAATAATTATAATTAAAACTAGATTAATTTCTATTTTCTTATCTAAGAACCATTCACCATGAATGTAAAGATCAAAGGATAAGATACCAATTTGCAAAATGAATAATTAAAATAGCCCGGGTTCATTCTTTCTGAAACTGAAAATTTCATTTATTCATGCAAAGGCAAAATAAAAATAACTTTTTGTTTTTTTATTTAAAAAAGACTTATTCCATTCCAAATTATCTTAACGCTATTTGAGATCGAAATGAAGCGGGAAACAGATATAAAGATCAAAAGATAAGATATCCATTTGCAAAATGAGTAATTGAGAAAGCTCGGGCTCGTTCTTCCTGAAATTAGAAAAAATAAAAACAACTTTTTGTTTTTCTTAAAAATTATTTATTCCATTTCAAATTATTTTAATGCTATTTGAGATCAAAATTAATGTGCAATAGACATCGTGTTTTTCTTTTCTACGATTAGGATAGAATGCTATTTTAAAAGAGAAATGATGATATTTGCAGATTTTGTCTTGTGTTGACGGCGATGATCTCTTAATATAGAGACATCGAAAGAGATTTTTTTTTTTTTTTTTTTTTTTTTTTGAGATTTAACGCGAGATGAATATTTTCATTTGTTTTTAGTCAGCAAGCATTGGTTTAAGGTTTGCGAATTTTTTGTCTTCTATTGTGTACGAATCATAATCGCTCTTCATTGGAAAATACCGTCAGTGATTCTTAATAAGAATTAAGGACGTTATTTTCAAGTTTTTGAGGAAAATGAACGAGGTGGTTTAGAATCAGCTGTTGAAGAACGGATTAAAGTATTTCACGTCTGATAGATGTATGATATTTTCGTAGAACAGAGAAATATGATGATAGATTGAATCTGGCTGCTTTCTTTTTGTATTTCTTTAGGTAATTTAACTTCTTTACTGTTACAACACTCAGAAACTTAGTCCCAATAAAAATTTCATACTTTTTTACTATTTTTTTTTTTTAAGTCTTTCAAATATATAGAATTTCCTAACTCTGAACTCAAATTTTCGACGTTCACATATATTGGAGGTAGAAGTTTCCCTCATAGTCTCTTTTGCGAAGCCTCTGAGATTTATACCCTGTTCACACTAGAAACTTAAGATATCTCAGTAGCGTCACTGTGTCTGTGATCTGATCAAAAGTAAAGTATGCGTATGTGCTTAAAATAAAAACGGCTGCAACAGCCGATCAGTAAAAGCGAAACTTCATAGCCATTGAGAGTAAGTGGTCATTCCTGTATCTAGCCGAAGTAAGCCGAAACTCACTGAGAGAGTTTGTGGAACTCTCTCAGAGAGTTCGGCGACCTGAGATATCTTAAGGTATCCAGTGTGAACATAGTATTAGGCATTTGCCGCCTAGGTATTATATATCCATAGGCTTCCCTTTTAATAATAATACAGAGGTTCTCTTGTTTATAAAGATTTTTAACAATATCCAACATAGTTGCAAAATATTTATGAATTCGGTTTGTGTGGCGTCTGTCTGTCTGTGTGTTTGTCTGTCTGTCCACGCTCCAACTCGGGTATATATGGATTTTCATGCAATTGATATATCTTAATTTTGTTTACCAGGCTATGTTCGGTATTGAAAATGAAATGTGTAGCATTAATAGTTCATTTACAGGAGCACTCAAAAGAATGCCGTTACATTATGGTATGGGGGAAAAATAGTTTGCAGTGTATTTTAATGACATTACGCTATTTAAAATGCATTGAAATTGATATAAATCACTGAATTTCACTACAAGATGATTAGTATACAATAGGGAATTCATAGAATCGTTCATTTACAGGGACACACAAAAGAAATCGGTTACAGTATTGTCTTAAGGGGTCTCAGGACTCTTAAAGCTTTAAAATTTTCGAAATTTTAATTTTTTTTAGATGTTAAGCTCCTATCTTTTCTGAACATTTTGATATAATTGTTTGCTTGAAATTCCTATTAGAACTGAAGCTATGGCTTTTACATTTATACACGTCCAATGGCTGAAGCGTCGTTTCGGAAACTTTGAAGCTATTTTTCTCCAAATGACGTTTTTGAGCATAACGCGCACGATATCTAAAAAACTTATGAATATTTTTTCCTGAAATTTTCAAAACATATGTTTCATGTTAGTCTGTATAAACTGAACCTAAAATTTCCTTTTTATTGTTCAAAACAATATTTTTTTAGGTGATTATGCTGTTGAAATTTTCTTAATTTTGCATTAGCTAAATACAACTTTGTATTAAAAATATAAAACAGCTTTAAATACAAATTTATTTAGGTTCAGGGTAATTATTATAATCTGAAGTATAAGTAGGCACCAAAATTTTCATTCTAGTTGCAATACTTATTTTGTAATCGTGCGCGTAAGCTGTTATGCCGATTTTTTGCTCATCAAATGTCTAACAGTTTGGAGCCCCATGTAAATACTAATTCTGCATCTTATAATTTTTTAAATACATGAAATGAAAGAACATACTTATACAATTTATTCCAATTAAAATTGTGTCTTAAAATCAAATACATTTTAAGATATTAAATGTTGAAAATGGTCTTTTTTTTTTCATTTTTTCCGATTTTAAGAGTCCTGAGACTCCTTAAGCGATGATTGCTGTAAGTGCGTTTTCAGTTGTTCTTTGCGTTTTTAAATTTAGCTAATTTTTTGGATTTTACTCATTGTATATAAATTTTATACCTTATATACAAGGCTGAACAAAAGAATTCACGTACTATTCTCCTTATTAGCGGAAATTACTGAAGGGGAATTTTCAACTGTGTACATTTCCTAACTGAACTAATATTTTGCATGCATGTAGTTAATATATACATATCTATATATCATATACAAAGCTGCTCAAAGAATTCGGGTACTTTTCACACTGTAGATGAGGAATTTCTGAAATTGGGCTTTCAAATGTGCTATGCGATTCGAATGATTCCATTAAACATAATATTTCAGCTTATTAAACGGTGAAATATTGTTACATTATTCTGAATGGGTTGGAAAGGGCTTCATCATCTATGCTTGATGTATGATTTTTTCTTTCATGTTTATTTATCTATCTTTCGCTTCCTTTCACTATTTTTCTACAAATTTCCCTCTAAGAGTTCATACACTTAAGAGGCTACTTCAGTCAAACGAAAAGACCCGTTCGCCAATGCTAATTCTATGGAAGAAATTTATAAAGGTATCTCGGTCGCATTTCAATATTTTTAAATGATTTCTTTTGCATTGAATAGTTGAGATCGATCTGTACAAAGGCCGTTGTTTACTTTTTCAATTTTGTTTACAGGTATTTCTTATGAGGACTCTTTCATTTTCGAAACCGGTTTCGAAAGTAAAAGCATCCTCATAAAAAATATCTGCAATCAAAATCGAAAAAGTAAAAATCGGTCTGCATACAGATCGATCTCAACAATTCAATGCAAAAGAAATCATTTAAAAATATTGAAATGCGACCGAGATATCTTTATAAATTTTTTCCATAGGATTAGCATTAGCGAATGCGCCTTTTCATTTGACTGAAGTAGCCTCTTAAAGAATCATTCACTTGTTAAACAACACATATATATTTAACATAATGCAGAGACAACAAATGTTTGTATAAACCAAATCCAAAGTATGGGAATAACGTTATTAACTCATTTATGCCTGAGTTTTTGTTTTCTCAAATTTGTTTGTAAAATTACTTTAAAATGCTGCAAAATGAACTTGAAAAATAATTTTAAAAAATTACGCCAAAATATTTTTGCATTGATTTGATAAAATGTAAACGCACTAAATATGGGAATATCCATATGTAGGAAAGTGAATAATTTTTGTCTAAATTTATGTTATGTTTTGTTTAAATTTATATAAATTAAGCTTTTATACTGCATATTATATACTATAATTAGTATTTTTATGAACTATTAAAAAATTATATTTATTTCTTTACAGAGACTAATAACACTATAAGTATTATTAATAATAAATTAAGAATAACCGTATTTGGGTCTAGAAAATAATTTATTTCAAAATCATCTTGAAAAGGACTTTAGATAAATAACTGTCCCCTAAATGGCTAATAAAAATATATACCCATTTGCGCCTAGCGCCCTTTATTTTATACGTTACAAACATGCATAAAAAATAGGCGTGAGCATATAATTTTGCAATTTTAAATTTTGAATTTCTCATTCACATATTTTTGAATGATTTTTATTGCATAGAATATCTGAGTCTGATATTCGACAGGGAACTTTCATATTTTTTCGATTTTGGTTAAACTTATTTTCTCTGAGGACCCTTTCACTTTAGGAACCGGTTTAGAATGTGAAAGTGTACCCAGGAAAAATAACTGCTACCTAAATCAAAAAAGTGCGAAAGTACCAGGCTAGATAGCGATCTTACATATCCTATGAAAAAATGAAAATAAAAAAAATAAAAAAATGAAAATAAATAAATAAATAATAAATAAATAAAACTTTGGCTGTGATGTCGTCCAGGCAGCTCAATTTTAAGAGCGTTGGCAATCAAAGACAAAGGCTCCGAGTTCAAGCTCCGGCCTGGACACATCTTCACTCAGTTGGAAAAATTGCTGCTCTTATAGAATAAATAAATCATGCAAAAATATTAAAATGCAAACAGGGAATTTTAAAAGAATGCCACCAGTGGTTTGAAATTAGCTTGCGAGTGTCTTCGTGTGACTAGCGTAGGCTTTGAAGGGTGGTCTGATATTTTTTTCCGTTTGACGAATCTCTTGAAGCTTTTATTTAAATTAAATATTTTCATCTAGTAATAGAAGATATATAGCGGGTTGCTCTAAAAAATTCTAGGTCTGAATGCCTGGGGTGATTTTTGGATCCCTTTACACACGAATCTACATTTGTATGAGTTGATTCTTCTATGAGTAATGGAAACGTAAACTTAAATCTGGCTTTAAAATAAATTTGGTTAATACTCATGTTCTAAAAATATTTTATTGACCTACTGCAGAAAATACACAAGCCTTTAATTCTTATGCGATACAAAAATATAATATTTCATGTAATATACCAATAGGTTTAATACAAATGTTTAAGTTATTATAGTTTGTTACAATTGCACTCATTTATTATTATTATTACTATTTTTTTTTAATTAAAATTATGTTTTGCTAGTCCGAGAATTCCAACAGTATTGACATTATAGGAGCCAGGACCGATTAAACAATGAAGCTAGGGGAAGCACATTAGCATTTCTCTCTCTCTCCCCCCCCCCCCCAAGTTTATTTTTTTAAATTTTACATACAAAAGAAACTCATTAATGCTACAAATATTGTACCCGAGAGTGTATTTAACAGGAATCGCATGTATTTCATTAATCAGCTTTTTTATTTTTCTAGTACATGCTACAGATAGAGTATATTAGTAGTAGAGTATATTGTAGCATAAGCATATACAGTGAAACCGCTCTGTGCGACCACCTGCCTGAATGACCATTTTTTCATGGAACGAAATTTATTCCCATAGGCTCAATACTAATTCCACCTCCATTCAGAGACCATCTCAGATGAACTCCCTCCATGAGCGAGCAATTTCTTTGAAGAAAATTCCGTTTTATCCTGGTCGCTTGAAGAAGGTTTTATTAGAAAAATAATTCCGGAGAGCGCATTATTCATTAAACTTAAAACTGAGTTTAGGTTGTTTTTTTTTATTCCGGTAACTTTTAAATGTTTAAACCCCTTTGTGCCTTTTTAAGCAATGAATTTAACTCTGATTACAAATTAAGAAAGACGGTCAATAAACTCTCCAGCCCTATTCTGTCGGGAAACTCTCAAAGAAATAGATAAATTAATGAAATCGTCACTATTTGTTCCCATAATAAATTGCATTTATTTACTGAACTTCAAAAGAACTGGGAAATAAAAGTTTTACACGATAAAACCGTAAAATCAAAACAAACGTCAATGCATTCATTTTTTAACCTTTGCAGTAATTATATTATGTAATTAACTTTTGTTTTCATACTTAAATTTTTATATTTTTTCCTAATGTGAAAAATAAATTTTAGTATTATTAAATGTTACCTTTTTTTCAACAATTAAAATCTAGATTAAAACAAGACCTCCATTAAGAGACCACCTCTCGGAGCGACCAATTTTTATTGGAACGGAATGTGGTCTCTTTAGGGAGGTTTTACTGTATATTTGTTGTATGTTCAGTTACGAAGGAGATTTCTGACCAGCACATCATAATGCCGTATGATTGGTTTGCAGCCCATTGACCACATTTTAGATATCTCTTTTAGATAACATTTTTGTTTGAAGTAGTCTGTATCTTCTGTTGCATTAGACAAATGGTTCCCCTCCAATAAATAAATAAATAAATAAATAAAGTAAAAATAAAACACAATAGAAAATAACAAGTGGGTAAGTGTGATCACAGATCACACAGAGGGTTTCGTTTAATATTTCTTTCAAAACACTTTATCCTTTTGAAAAATCTGTTAGTTCCACATTTCGCAACCAGGGTCGCACTCTGTTCTAAACAAACCTCTATCAGAACGAAACTCCGTTTTACATACAATCCGTAAATATATTAGTCGAGGGGATTGGGCCTATAGCACCCGAGATAAGTAGGCGCACCTGGCGGTAAAAAGTGGAACTAAAATATGTAAGGCTAAGGTGCATAATATGAAAGAATGTTCAAAGGAGTGTCGGCAAAAGTTGGAAAAGTGCTCCCCGGGTGAAAAGGGCGGAGGTTAGAAATATTTCTTAAAATACACAAGTTAGAGCCCGGAGGAGTAACTAATATAAGACTTTTTGAAAAGTTTATGATTTGTCGTGCGGTCAGGGGTATTCAGCTATACGCATGCAAAAATTCATGTCTCCAACTTAATTAGGGGCTCTCTTAGAAAGAATTGCTTAAATACATATGTGGTAGCTCAAAGGGTTAAACGTAAGACTTTTTCAAGATTTTATGATTTGTCGCCTGGCCTCAGGTGTTCTGCTATAAGTATGCAAAATTTCAAATCTCCAATTTAATAAAGGGCTCAGTTAGAAAGAATTGCTTAAAATACGCATGTGGGCGCCCAAAGGGTTAAATGTACGACTTTTTCAAAATTTTATGATTTGTCGCATGATGGTGTTCAGCTATAAGTATGCAAAATTTCACGCCTCCAACCTAATTAGGGGCTCACTTGGAAAGGATTGTTTAAAATACAAATGTGGGAGCCCAAACGGTTAAATGTACGACTTTTTCAAAATTTTATGGTTTGTCATTTGATGTGAACTGTTTAGCTATAAGTATACAAAATTTCACGCCTCCAACCTAAATAGGGCCTCACTTAGAAAGAATTGTTTAAAATACATATGGGGGAGCCCAAAGGGTTAAATGTACGACTTTTTCAAAATTTTATGATTTGTCGTTTGATGTGAGGTGTTCAGCTATAAGTATGCAAAATTTCACGCCTCCAACATAATTAGGGGCTCACTTAGAAAGAATTGCTTAAAATACATATGTTAGCTCAAAGGGTTAAACTTAAGACTTTTTCAAGATTTTATGATTTGTCGTTTGATCTGAGATGTACAGCTATAAGTATGCAAAATTTCAAGTCTCCAACATATATAGTTTCTGAGAACGGACTCTGTGACAGACAGACAGACGGACAGACAGACAGAGGAGCGAGACGAATAGGGTTTCGTCAGATGAACGAAACCCTAAAAATGGGAACTAGCGGGCCGATTTCACCGTGATGTTGCGGCTTATTTTACATTTTAAAGGTTCTGGTACTTCACATGCCTTTCGGATAATCAGGCATTGTCTAGGAACCGCTCGCTGGTTCATCCGTTAAAACGATAGACGAGTCGTCTTAAAACTATTTTTTTTTCTTGCCTGTGACGCCCGAGCTCAGTTCGGGCAACGCAAATGCACCAATTTTGGAATGCACGACCTGAGTTCGGGCAAGAGAAAAACACTTTGTGAAATTCAAAGGAATCTGATGGACATGGAATTCATAACAGTTGATATAAATAATAATGTTGTTGTATTAGATTATTATATTTATCTTGAAAATTATGTCATTTGATTTATTTTGCTATATTTTGAGCAGAAATGACTGTAATCCATTAACATTTCCCATATATGTGAAAATATTGTATATAGTAGTTATTTCGTTTATTTATTTATTTTTTTAAATAACCTATTTTTAACATTTTAATGATAATAACGAACAAAATTAAAGGTAAATTTTTTTTCTCCATTTTTGACACGTTTTTCTCAAACATATTCTACAGGCAAGGGGTTAAATTGTAAATGTGATGAGGACTGGTTGATATCAGTGTCGCAGTCATAAAAACAACAACAACAAAAAACAGAGGTTCTAGAGTCAGGGCTAGAGTCATAACGTTCATGGTAGATTATATACTATATTGCTTTATTTGAGAAACAGACAGTGGGTATACGGAGCTTCTTTTAAAAATATCCAGAAGGTATACTCCGTATACCTCTGTATAATACCCTTCATTACATACCTCATTGACATCGCCATGCACATAATTAACCCTGATATTATTGTGAGTTATTCCTAATCAGGGCCTTCATGTTCCTAATACAGTGTATGTTTAAAAATTTCTAAATAGTGCTGCCATCCATACACAAATATTGAAAAGAAAAAAGAGAAATAGAAAGTAAGAAAACTTTATATTTACAATATTCCCAGTTGAAAATAGAGAATTAACAAGTAGGTTTGGCCTAATTTTAGAGTAATAATAATCTTCCATGTTGCTAGAGTTTCGCAGGCTGCAAATGATTATATATTTTTATTTTTAACTTAGATCATGTTTGTAAAGATGGAGTTTTGTAATCTATTTTTCAAGCACTTCCTCATATGCTAGAATTATAAAAAAAATATGCACCCATGTGTTTTCGGGTGACAATACAACATTTTAATATTTTTAAAAACTTAAATATAAACTTATGATGGCATTTTTCCGTTAGCCTGTATGCAGGTGATAAATTGCCAAATATTCTGTATAATTACAACTGTCTACGATTTACAACGACAATGGAATTAATCATGCTTGAAACCACGCTAGCTAAACTATACCAACTGGCTGTGAAACTGTATCAATGAAATATTTGAAATATTAAAAAGTACAAAACAAAATAAAAAGAAAAAGTGTAAAGAATATTTTAACATACATGCTTTTATTTTAGTGCTGCCATCTGCTGACATAAGTTTGAAACAAAGTCGTTCAAAGGCCATACAAGCAGGGCTTAATTTGCGCCGGAGCCCTGCTCCGGTACTTCTCTGTTTTTAGTAAATATTTAAATATTGGTCGGAATTCACCGGAGCTCATAAATACAGATCTCCGGAGCCCAGTGCAATTTGTAGCTAATCATTTTTATGCAAAAATGAATAGCTACGAACTATTCCTTTTTAGTGTTAACACTACTTTCGAATCATAATCCTTACCATATTTAATCGCAGAATTCTGCAATTAATTAACACTAAAACTAGGCAAAGATTACGATTCGGAAGGAATGATAACTAAAAAGTGGAATAGTTGGCAGTGAAGTATATGATGATTGATATTTAAATTTTTTTTATTTTGCTAAAGAAAAAAATGCTTTAAATTTTGCAAATAATGTACGAAATATAAATATGCAGATTGGAGTGACAGAGGGGGGAGGATGGGGGGGGGGGGGAGGCGGTACAATTGTAGTACCGGTACCACATAATATTAGGGCTCCGGTACTTTTTTGCTTAGAAATTAAGCCCTGCATACAAGTATTCTTTTTAGAGAAAACCTTTATTCCAAAATATAGCACTTTAACATTTACAATTTATTTTATCATAATTTAGAATAAAGAATTGAAAAAGTACAGCTTTTAAACAATATAGGAAATGTGTGCTATGAGATTCTATTATTAAGGAAAAACTACTTTATTAAAAAAAAAATAAAGTTATCGCAGATAAACAAATGTGTGCTTCCAGAAACATCACTTTCTTTAAAAAATGGTATTTTAACTTTAGTATTTTATTTCAAGGATATAATTTACAGAATTCTGAAAAAAATCTATAAAATATACACGTATTTTAAGTTGAAGTCATTTATGCATTAATGAGGATAGAATCTTTCATGTTTTTGTACTTCAATACAAATTGGATACATATGATGGCCATCTTCCTGAATCCAGTTTTCAATGTTTATTATAGCTTAAAATTACAGGAATATTCACATAATATCTCAAGCATTCCGGGTTTCGGATGTTCATCACTTCTGGAATTTCATTTTTTGCTATAATTTTTTGCACCAGACTTTCCATTCTTTTGTTGTTCAGATTGTACTGTCAAAAGGAAAACAGAAAAACATCTTATATATCTAATATTACAATAAAAACTAATTCGAATAGTTTTCATTAGAACTTAAATGGGTTGGGTTGATTTTTGACGGCCAATTATCTACACGAGGGATATAGGCCCGGGGGGAGTGCACTCCGTGGGGTCTTTCTAAGGGAACCTAATCTGTATTAACGCATGGAAGATCCACGGCTCGAAGAAAACCACGAAAACTCCGAACGATTAGGCCGACGGGCGCGATTGGGATCGAACCCAGCACCTCTCGTCTACCAGCTTCGAGAGCAGAACCTCTCGGCCACTGTAGAACTTAAATGGAAAACACAACTATGGAGTTTAAATAGCATTTTTTTTTAAAAACGCTAAACAATAATACAATTTAAGTTAAATATATTTATCGCACGTATAATAAACGTTTACAAAAATGATAATAAAAAAATGATTAAAAAATTGTTGTCGATAGATAGCTTCCGGTAAAAATTATCGTCATAGAATTTTCTTCAAAATTCATTTCGTTTCATTCCTTTTTCTTTTTTCTCTTTTACGAGGGGTTGGGCGGTTACAATGTAAAAAAATTACGTAATTTTACTCCATAAAATTGGTGGTAACATGCTACCTCCAATTTTAAAGAGTAATTTAACTTATATGATGGTGTAATTGAAAATGTTATAACTGGTGTAATATTACACATTAGTGTAACGTAACACAAGTTATATCGGTTAATTTACCCAATAAAATGGAGGCAGCGAGGCTGCCACCGATTTTATGGAGTAACGTTAGATACAATTTTTACAGCGTAGAGATAAAAAGACAGAGAGGCCAAACCAATTTTCTAGATATTTTCTGATATTGTGACACGTAATCTAACGCGCATTTGATCTAATTAAAAAACAAACAAACTTTAAACAGGTAAACATATTACAGCTAATAAAATTGTGCTCAAAACACAAAATTAGAAAATAAATAAATGAAATGTTTTTTCCTAAACAGGGCATCACCAGGGGCTGAGGGTTTTTTTCTCAAAGCTGGTAAACGGGAGATGCTGGGTTCGCGCCCGTCGGCTCAATCGTTCGGAGCTTTCCGTGTTTTTCTTCGAACCCTGGATATCCTTGAGTAAATACGGGTTTGGTTTCCTTAGAAAGACCCCCACGGAGGGCATCTCTCGGCCTATATCCCTTATATAGATAATCGGCCGTCATAAACAACACCCCTAAACAGAAATTTCATTCCAATATCTTCGTTATTATTAAACTTATTGAAGAAAACCCAGGGCCGTTTTAAAGTGCAACACATCATATTTTTTATCCAATAAGTAAATTTTGAATCTGAGTTCAATTATTAATTTTATTTATCTTCACAAAGAGTCCTTTATCATAAAAAACCCTTTAACCAAGTTTATGTTTACAGGTCTTGGTCTTGACAAGCTCTGTTATTCTTCTTATTTTATAGGTCGAATTCAGGACCACTCTGCGTATATGAAGACAGTTATTGCACTATGTGTAAAATATATATATCCTCTCCCTTATATAAAATCCAAATGTAGGAAAGTGTAGGAAATCATTCCGGGACGAACCGTGCTATCTATATACGTACGGGGTGTTTCTAATTGAATATCAGGGTTTTAACGCTTGGTAGTATTTAATACATAAAACCTAAAATTATAATTAATACATAAAATGAGTAACTCAAACAGTTTTAACTACAAGCTTACAAGTGTTCAATGTGAGCACCTTTCGTCACACGGCACTCATCAAGTCGATAGCTCAGTTCTTCCCAAACGTTGATTAGTGTTTGCAGGGCCCGACTTATGCAGAGGCATGCGGGGCAGCTGCCCCGGGCTCCCATTTTTAGGGCGCCCCCCATGAGAGTAGTCAGGATTTTCATTAAAAGGTGCCAAATGGTTAAAGCCAAAATGGTTAGCCAAAAGTTACCAAAATTCATATATTTTCAAACATTTAGGAAGGGAGTGCGGTCCCCCTTATCCTCTCTGCTTCCAGCACCCTCTCCCCCCCATGCAAAAAGCAAACTATATCATTAGAAAACTAATGATTAATATTTTATTACAACAACTTACAAGGAGAGGGTCCGAGGTTGGTCTCACGGAATCCAGCGATCCTTTGTACATTGATAGAGTATAGTCAATACATAAACATATCAACAGGATAAAGTGCAATATTCAGGGGGCCGTAAAAAACGAGCCCCAAAGTTGACCCATTATTGACTCTTTAGTATATAATCGGATAAATTACACTCAATTGCGAGAGCCTGGATAGTACAATTGGCAGGGCGCCAGTCTTTTAATTTTCTCTGTCTGTGATCTCTGCGGGTTCTATACTCCGACGGGGTACTTTTTTTTTTAAGGCAAAATAATGATAAGTTATTTTCGAACCACAATTAAAAAATATATATCTAATTATTTAAATGCAAGACAAATATTCATAAAATCATGCTTCTGCACGCACACACACATATATGCTTATTTGTTTACAGAGAGACTTCAGTTTTATGGATCTAATGGGGGGAAAAAGTAAAAAAAAACTGAATTATTCAGTCGACAAAATTTTAATTTTATTCACATTTATTTATAGACTTTTCTATGAATAAATCCCTGTTGTTCTCAGCGAAGTAAATTAAAATGCGCAACATAAAATTAAAATATGCTATTTTATTTTTATCTTGTTAATTTAAAGGTTATAAATTTTCAAATTTTTTTCTTTTTTTAATTTTTAAAACATAATTATTTTTTTATCATGGGATCTCATGTTTGGAATTAGAACAACTGTTTTCGGTTAAGAATCTTTTCAGGGACATTTTATTACGTAGATTTGCAGGTGGTTTTTAAGCAAAACAAGTACACTTTAGAAAATATACAGGGTGGGTTTTGAATGTTTACTCTTCTTATATTGAAGTTTCAGCAGCCGTCTGCTGCAGAGCGAATGAGGACGGCATTTTGTTTTTAAAGTTTTGCGGTTATTAGACGGTGTTCTTTATTATAGTGCCATAATTAAAATGAAAAAAGTTATTTTGTAAAAAATGTCTAGTGAAGAAGCTTCTAAATTTACAAATATTGAAGAGCGGATTTCAGAAGACTCAATTCATAGCGAATCATCAAAATTGAGATTAAAAGATGCAGTCGTGTATTACGAAAAGTTACTCTCTGAAAATAATTTAATTACACCGGAGTCTTCAGACACTATTTCTTATGAAGCCAAGCTTATCGGGAATGAACTTTTTCACAATACTCTAGAACTACTTTGTGATAGAAAACTTATAGTTGAAGATGAGCTTATCCATATGAATGAAATATGTGAAGAAGTAAATTTTGAAGAGGTGGAAGATGATCAGTCAACAAATGAATATGAACCACCCCCTAAAAAAAGCAAAGATGCAGATTTCATTCCTTTGGATTATAAAATAAAAGCAGTCAATATGGCTAAAGAACATCCTACTTGGAGTCTGCAATCATTGCAAAAAAGAGGTTGCAGTCTCTTAAAAAGAAAACATCATTTATTGCAATGGGAAAAATATGTTAAAATGGTGGCAACAAATATGATAAATTTTCTGTCATTGATTCTTGGACATATGACCGTTTTGTGGAAGCTCGACAGAACTGTGAACAAGTAACAACAAAAAATTTGCAAGAATGGGCTTTGGCTGCTACAAAGCAATATGAAGATTTCGAATTTAAAGCTTCTGACTCATGGGTGAAAAAAAATTAAAAAAAGACATGGAATACGGCAGCGGAAAATCACAAAATTCGTGTCACAGAAAGAGGTAGTGTCAATTGAAGAAACGCTAGCATCTGCGGAAAATTTTTGTGTGCAAACTTTACGCTTAATCCCCAATTTCGACGAAAATTATGTCATTTATATTGAACAGACAGGTATATAAAATATTTTATTAATAAAAAATCCAAGTACTTTTTGTGTGTTAAAAAAAAAAAAAAAAATGAAAAACATATTACAATATTTTGTAAAATAAATTGATTTTAATTTCAGTTTGCCAATACCAATCAGCATACAATAGAATTCTCGCCAAAAAAGGAATTAAAAGTATATTTGTTAAAAAAAAAGATATGAATAAACTTTCTCATTTATATACGGCACACTATGGCATAACTTTGTTAGGAAAAGTGTTGCCTCGTGTCTTTTTGTGTTTACAGGAAGTAACAGGTACATTTGGTCCTAAGATACAAATACTGATAAATCAATATGCAAAGAAATATACGAATGTATTTGCCCTGTCATCGAAATCTGGTAAAGTTACCTCACATTTATACAGTGAATTTCTTAATAATTGTTAAAAAAATTACGTTGGGCAAGAAAATGTTTTGTTGATTATCGACTACTGGGCAGGACAAACACGACCAGAAATATATGACGAAACCTTCCAGGATAAAGATAAACAAACTACTTGTACAATTAAAGTAATTCCTCCAAAATGCACAGCTTTGGTTCAACCATGCGACGTTTATTTTTATAGGCAGGTGAAAAATATGATTAAGCGGTTACAAAATTGTAATTGTTTAATTGAACAGAAAAGAGAAATTAATTCTCGCGAGGATTGAATAAAAATACATTCAGTTGTGCGCCATCAACTCTCTTCACCTATATTTTATAACATGATAAAATACGCCTGGCATGCGTCGAAATTTTCACAAAAAAGAACCATATTTATGAATGTCAATGAAGTGTGTTTTCCAAACGAACTTCTTAAAACGCCTTGTTCCTGTAAAAACACTTCTTTTATTATTTATGCACGCTGTCGCAAAAGTTTCTGTTTCATGTGTTTTTATGATAATTATCACCCCGATTCCTGCCCATAATCAGAACCTCAATTTTAATAGCACACATTTAATTTTTAAGTACATAGTATAGCCATAAATGTAAAATAAATGTAAATAAGTGTAAAATAAGTGTACGTAATTGTGAAATAGATGTAAGTAATTCTAAAATAAATATAATAATTCTAAATAAAAGTAAATATAAAATTTGCAAAAATGTTTAATGTAAAAAAATACGTATCTACTGCATAGGATTTTTTGTTTTCTTTTTTACATTTCATTATACCCATAAGTTGCAATAAAACTCTTTCTCTCTCTGTAAATAAATAAATATGTGTGAATGCGCCTATATTTATATTTGTCTTACATTTAAATAATTAAATATATATTTTTTAATAGTGGTTCGAAAATAACTGATCATTATTTTGTCTGGGAAAAAAAAGCCTCGTTGGAGCATTGAACCCGCAGAGATCCGCGAAGGAGAAAATTAAAAGACTGGCGTGCTGCCAACTGTATTATCCAGGTTCTCGCAATTGAGTGTGATTTATCCGATTATATACCAAAGAGTCAATAATTGGTCAACTTTGAGGCTCGTTTTTTACGCCCCCCCCCCCCCCTGAATATTGCACTTTATCCTGTTGATATGTTTATCTATTGACTATACTCTATCAATGCACAATGGTGGCTGGATTCCGTGAGACCAAACTCGGACACTCTCCTTGTTAGCATTCTGTTATTTTAAAAAGAAATTCTTTATTAATATAACGTTTTCCTCGTAATGTGGTAAGTTAAAACGATTAATTATGACCAATTTGTGACATTTTCTTTTAGACATCTTATAACGTATATAGATAAGCAAAGTAAAAATTTGCAAAGAAATACTCGTATGAACCAATCTGTCATTTTTTTTCTTTTATTATCCTACTGCTATTTCTTCGTAAAGTTGTGACCATCTTTTTGTGACACTCTGTATACAGATGCGAGCAGTACCGGGTACAGAATTTATGCATATAATACAATATGTATGAAGTTTAGTATTAGCCACTTCCACATTATTCACAAAAAAATCTATAGATAGATAGAAGGGTCCCCCAGAATGGTTCTTGCCCCGGATCTCCCCATAGCCTAAGTCGGGGCCTGAGTGTTTGTGGGGGTCATTGTTGTAACAGCTGCAATGGTCAGCTGGTAGTGGAGGCACATACACATGATCTTTTATGAATCCCCACAGGTAGAAATCACATTTGGTCAGATCGTGTGTAGTCCAGGGGGAATGTACATTTTACCTTGCAAAAGGTCGGGTAAAAGATTTTTTTTTCTAAATTGTTTATAATGATGCCAACATGGAAAAACCAAGTTTTTTGACAAAATTTCTTAAGGCTAAATTTTCTGTGGCCGAAAAACAACAAAATTTTGGGACATTTTTTGATTTTTTGGAAATATCTGGAAACTCGTTGCCGTAGCATATTATTTGTCAGTTACAATATTAAAGAGGATAAAATTCTCTATAACTTTCATATTTACAACTTTTTTATACACTCAATAGCAAGCGCAGTACGCTATTTCAAAAATGGGACAATTTTTTTCAATTTTCTTAAAAACCGTGAAAAACGTAGTTTTGCCGCGATTATTCAAATGTTCCCTGCAGATTTAATTGTGTATGTCGACTCCTAAAAATTGGTAGCAGTAAATTATCTATTATTTGCATACTCATGTCTTTATTTTCATCTCAACAGACATTTTATATGCAATAAATTTATATAATTTTAAAAGTAGGGCAGAGTATAGATGGTTTGGTTTGGTTTGTATTTATGACGGCCAATTATCATCACGAGGGATATAGGCCCTAAGGGTGGGGGTGCCCTCCGTGGGGGTCTTTCTAAGGGAACCTAACCCGTCAGAGTGTAGATGAATGAGACAATTTTCATATTTAGACAGTGACTGTAAGTGCATACAGTGTTAACTTCAAAGCATTGTTTAAAAGAATTTTTCAATCTATAGTAACTTATTGGCACGATAGTTTCAATTAAAAAGATTGCTTGCTTAATTTTAATAAATTTTATAATTTCAATAATTTTTATAATGCATACATATTTTTCCAGGTATCAATGGAATAGGTGGTCATTTTCAAAATCTGTCCATGTTTTGGAATAATAAAATCAAGCTTTTAGAAATAATCAGAAAGTTTTAATTGTTTGTAAATAATTACCTTACCTCATAAACATTAATATACAAGCATCAGCAGAGACCAAATTACTAATTTAACATGTTGTGCCGTGTTCTAAGAAGGCGGTAGAGATGGTCGAGGGTGTTAATCTTCGAAGGCTTAGCAATTTATATTCTCTTAGAATATGATAACATGAAATTTATTTTATAACATAGTAAAAAATATTCTGGAGTAATGATAAGTTGCTATGTACACAACAATGTAAAATTTGTTGAACAAAGTTTATGTATCAGAAATAGTGTCTATGAGAAGGTGGCAGCTAGTCTATTAAGTCCACAGGCATTGCATCACTTGAACGGAAAGCGCTAGTCTTGTCTCCGAGATAAAGATCTCCTTTTTTCCGCGACGGCACCCTGGTGCCCTGTCGCCGCTGATTCGGGTATCATTCCCCGGTATTAGGGATCATAAAGTCCGGCCTTCAAAATCTTCCACTCCAAAAGTCGCTCTTCCAACTCCAGCCAAAATCTAATCTCCCCTCCGCATCCTCTCGTATATATATCTCAATTATCTTCCTCTAAAAACAATAGTGAGTTTCTTAGCCACTAACTGTCCGTTCTTTTTAAGAACCTCCCAGGGACCTTTACTGTTGTCTCCTGAGTGGACACCTTAAGAAACTCCTCTTTTTTGCACGTGGATCGTGCGATCATATGCTCTCGTGAGAAAGTATGTGAGTTCTCTTCCCACGCTCAAAGATCAAAAGAGTACTGGCTGCTCCTTAGCATTAGCAAACTGTCACCGATTGTCAAATGTCCAAGAGCGATGGTGACTGAGTAGTTTCTTTCATCTTACCGCACGTCTCGGTGGACTTTATCATATTTTTACTCTGTTTTAGAAATGCATTAGTTCTTTCTATATGGCGAATCTGATATAGTTCAGATCTTTACAACCACCCCCCCTCCTTTTAAAAGAATATTTAGGCCGCAGGACGAAATATTCTGGAAAAGAGAAAGGGGACTCGAAATTTATATGAATGGCTCACATGCAAAAAAAAGAAGAAAAAAGAAAAAAACTTTATTTGCCTGTCTGCCCCTCCAAAAAAAGGTATTCATTATACACTCTATATAATATTTTACACTTTATTCTATTTCAAAACATTTCACATTATATTATTTTTTCAAACATTAAAAGGAATGATAATATACTATATACAATTTTCTTTTCTTTTTTTTTCAAGATTACTCTGCCCTACTCAAAAATTCTATTTGGACAATGTCCTTCCCTGGCCTTTGTACTCTGGCATATTGGTCAGGTTGCAAAGTATGTGCCCTTTTGAGCGGTTTACGAGTCATTTTGTTTTTGCTATTCCTAGATGAAAGCGCACTGCTATCCGTTTCTATTAAACTCTTCTTATCAGTGCAGCTCTTTAATTTTTTTATGGCAACTATTCTCGTAGTCCCATCTTTTCTCGTATTCTTTCGTTTATTTGTCGAATGCCTTATGTAATGCCTCTCTCAATTTTGCCGATCCTCTTGCCTTTCACTGATTTCTTTTTGATCAATTTCCTTGTTTTTATCTAACCCTTTCCTGTTTTCTGTTTCCCTTTTGGATTTTGACAATGCATTTATCTCCGTTATTTTAACTACCGTTGGCTTTCCCGGATTTTTGTTTATTTTTACCCTGATTTTGGCTTCTAAATCTATGTTCGTGCTTTTTTGTCCCGTTTTCGTGTTGCCAATTCCTTTCCATTTTCGCCTTTTCAATCTATTTGTGGAATTATGAGTGTTAAATTTCTCTCCTTGACTAGCAATTTTCCAGACCTTTAATCCTTTATTTCTTTTCATTTTCGCATTAATTTTTCTAGCACGTTTCGCTTTATTTGTTTTCGTCTGTTTTGTATTCTTGGGGATCTCTATAAGTTCGTCCACCCTTGCTATTTTTTCTTTCCCTTTCTTAATGTCCTCCCAACTATCAGTTTCATTTTGTCGACCGTTTGTTCCTAAATCTAGTATTTGTTTCCCGGGTTTAAAATCCTTTTCTACTGTCTTGCATAAATTCTGTAATTCGCACTTTTTATTTTTAACTGAGTTTTCACTCTCCCTTCTGACTTTTTTACCGACGTCATGCGACTTAACCTGCTGTTCCCTCATTTTAATCCCTTCTATCTGAGATGAATCTCTGAACAGCTTTTCTTGTCCAGTACTTTGCCTATTTTGTATGATTTTTACCGGTATTTTTGACTTCTTGTCTTCGCGAGTTATGTGTGTGTCTGAGTTTCTTATAATCCTTAAGTTTTTGACATCACCTGACAGCTGTTTCTCTTGTGGTTTCTGATCTATAGACTTTTCTTTTATTTCGTTTTCGAACACTGTCTTTTGTTCTCCCCTCTTTCTCGAAGTTTGACGAATTCGTCGCTATTCTGTTTTTCGGATTACCGTTATAATCCTTTTTCGTAACACCCGTTTGTTTTTCCAAATCCCTATCGCCTCGAAAGTTTTCTGACCTGGAAATCGATTCCTCACGCGACTTGACTATGTTTTGTGCATTTTTACAATCCGTCTTACTTTTTTTCCGTAAGCTATAAGTTTCATTTTCAAACGGTATTTTGTCATTTTCATTCGACTCCTGCGCGAGCAGTTGTAAAGAAATTGGTTCCTCCTTTTCGCTCACGTTCAACTCATCGACTGCCGTGACGTTTTCCGGACTAATCTCTTGTGATTGACTCACCCCTTGAATGCACGGTTGAAAGTTTCGAATGCTATTGGTTTTGTTTTCTCTGGCCGGCTGTTTAGTTTTTTTACGCTCATACGAATTGATTAATTCTTGTGTTCTGTTTCCAAGGATATAGTAATCCAAATCTGACTCGTTGTTTGTGATAAGTGCTTTAGTTGTTATCACCGTTTTATCCGCAAATTCTAACTTTATTTCCGCAACCGGAAGCTGTTGAAGTTCCCTGTCCAGAGGTTGACTTAACCACTTAATTTCTCCGTTTAATTGCCCTTTATTAATGAATCTTCTTGGACATAAATCATCCATGGTTCCGGTATCGCGTAACATTGTAATTTCTACTCCATTTATCTTTCCCTTACTTAAATATGGTTCGAAACCTTTATCTAATTTCGTACTACACCTAACATGATGTACCGTGCTTATTTCTTTTTCCGATCTTTTTAAATCCGGACAGTCTCGTATCCTATGTTTTGGACTTCCGCATTGGAAGCAAGTGCTTTGTTTTGTTTTTTCGAAAGCTTTTTGCCTTTCCCTATCGTCATTTTTCTCCCGCCAATTAAATTTATTATCAGCATTTTTCCTCGGGTCCCTTTCCTCGTAATTTGGGCGATCGGACCATTTTTCGCTGTCTTTTTCCGCATATCTCGGTTTCTCGAATCTTTTTTCCACGGGGGTCTGGCATACCCTTTCCAGGACGTTGCGCCCGTTATTGCTTCATACCCGTCCAAATCTTTTGCGAGTTTGTCTGGTTTTTTATACTCTGCCCACGAATCGATAAAATGATTTTTAGTTTCGATCGGCACTCTTCGTTTAATTTGTTCCGTAATAAGCAGGTCTTTTAGCTCCTCTAAGGTTTTGATGCCCAACCCATCAAGCCACCCGTCTTGAAAACTATTTAATTCGGAGATTAGGTCTTTCCATGGGGTGTTTGTATTTTTTTGATGCCTCATTAATTTTAAACGATAGGCTTCTGCTGTTAACCTATATCGTTCTAAGAGAATTCTTTTCACGTGAACAAAATTGTCCACGCTGTCAGACGGTTCTCATAAAATTAATTCTGAAATTTCTATGGGCAATAAAGCTAAAAGATGAGTTACTAGATCATCTGACTCGATCCCCGATCTTTCTGCCTGTCTCTCAAATAAATTTAAAAATAAAGTTATGTCTGATTTGTCTGGGTCCGACGAATGCATAATAGATTTTATGTTTAATTTTGGGCCTCTATCAGAACGATTGCTCGCGCTTGAACTGCTTCTCTCTGTGCCTTGCGTTAATCTTAATTCTTCTAGTTTGAATTCTCTTTCTTTCTGTCTGTCTGCGTTGTCTAATTTAGCTCTTTCTATTTCTAACTGTTCCTTTTCGCGGTCCCTTTCTGCCTTCTCGCGGTTTTTTTCTGCCTTTTCGCGGTCTTTTTCCCTAGCTAAATTTTCCTCTCTATCTTGTACAATGTACCTGGCTTGCGTTAGCGCAATGTCCTCGTCGTAGTTATCTGATTGCTCAATTTTTTGGATGATTATTTGTATTGTATCCTCATTCTCAAGTGCTACACCCAATTCTGCTGCTAAATTCTGTAAATCAACTTTTCTGCAATGTTTTAATGCGGTCACCTTTGTCATAATGAAGCCTTATTTTTAACACAATTTCAATAATTTATACCAATAATTTCCTCGGAGAATTTAAAACCTGTTAATTAACACTATAAAATATGTTTACATAAACAAATTTTAAATACAAATGCAGGATATAAAGTATAAATTTACAATATCTGTGAAATTTTTTGGATACCCTCCCCTTTTGTTAAAAATAACCGATGTGCAAGATAAATTTTTCTGTTTAAAGTCCCTATACACACAGGATAAAACACAATATATAGTAAAATCTTATAGAAATTGCACACATATATTTCGAATAAACTTTTCAAATTTTTCAAATCTGAGCACTTCTTTGCAAACCATGACCAGTGTAATCAGTGTTCTGACCATACATTTCTAGAAAATATCTTTATTCAGTAGTTTAACTAACATAAATTAATTTTCCTCACAATTTACATGTAATATTACACTACTTGCATCTCTAATTTAAAAAACTGTTCCCCTGAGCCTTTTTTTTTCGGCTCGCTACTGCAATCTCCCCTGAAAATTTTCTCCGCTTCCTTTCTTAGAAACAAAATTTTCCTTTGTATTCGTTTCGAATACAAACCAGATTTTAATCTGCTCCCTAGCTTGAGCTATCTTAAATGCCTATGAATTTGCCTCTGTTATACATGGCTTGGTGCCTTTATCTTAATGTTTACTTTACAAATTACAACAATTTTACTATCTCACAATTTTAGATCCCGAATTTAAAACATTTAAATTCTACTAAAACAAAATTTGAGAGCCATTCAAAAAAATAATGAGCCTACCTGCTCTGTTGTGTTGAAGTCCCGCCACAGTTGCTTTGGCCAGTGTGCTGCCGTTGAAGTATCAGTCACTCTCTTTGCGTCAGGGTCAGGCCTTTCCGAGGTAGTCTGTCGGTTGTCGGCTCTCTCCGTTTGGCTTTAGGTGGATCTCCTGGATGTCCCTTTGCTCTCTCCTGGGTCGCTGGACTGTTGATTCCTTCGCAGTGTTGCGGCTATGACGTTGTCCTGCTGCTCGATGCTCAGCTCTCTTTTGTTTTCAATCACAGACTGCTAACAATCTCATCTGTACTATTTTTTGTACATAAAAGTTCGTTTCGTTGGCTGCCACCAGTTGTGCCGTTTCCTAAGAAGGCGGTAGCGATGGTCGAGGGTGTTAATCTTCGAAGGCTTAGCAATTTATATTCTCTTAGAATATGATAACATGAAATTTATTTTATAACACAGTAAAAAATATTCTGGAGTAATGATAAGTTTCTATGTACACAACAATGTAAAATTTGTTGAACAAAGTTTATGTATCAGAAATAGTGTCTATGAGAAGGTGGCAGCTAGTCTATTAAGTCCACAGGCATTGCATCACTTGAACGGAAAGCGCTGGTCTTGTCTCCGAGATAAAAATCTCCTTTTTCCGCGACGGCACCCTGGTGCCCTGTCGCCGCTGATTCGGGTATCATTCCCCGGTATTAGGGATCGTAAAGTCCGGCCCTTTCGGCCTTCAAAATCTTCCACTCCAAAAGTCGCTCTTCCAACTCCAGCCAAAATCTAATCTCCACTCCGCATCCTCTCGTATATATATCTCAATTATCTTCCTCTAAAAACAATAGTGAGTTTCTCAGCCACTAACTGTCCGTTCTTTTTAAGAACCTCCCAGGGACCTTTACTGTTGTCTCCTGAGTGGACACCTTAAGAAACTCCTCTTTTTTGCACGTGGATCGTGCGATCATATGCTCTCGTGAGAAAGTATGTGAGTTCTCTTCCCACCCTCAAAGATCAAAAGAGTACCGGCTGCTCCTTAGCATTAGCAAACTGTCACCAATTGTCAAATGTCCAAGAGCGATGGTGACTGAGTAGTTTCTTTCATCTTACCGCACGTCTCAGTGGACTTTATTATATTTTTTCTCTGTTTTAGAAATGCATTAGTTCTTTCTATATGGCGAATCTGATATAGTTCAGATCTTTACAATGTTAAAACTAATTTTTTAATTTTAATGCTCTTGGTATAATGACATAAGTGAACAAGGTAATGACAAATTAAGCAAAATACTTTTATTTTTCCCCAGGCATAAATGGCACCCATTATATCTCCTGGCCCATACAATGATTTTCTATTTCTCATGTAATGAAAGCAGATTAAGAAATAAAAGTTCATTTAATTATCAATTAGAACTGGGTACGGTAATGACTTACAAAAGAATACTCACCACAGCATTCAAAGTCTTTGCTTGTTTTATTGAAACTATAAAACATTTACTCTATTCACCTAAACCTGATAACAAGGTGACTTTTAAGGAGTACTTTTGCCTTGATAAAAAGGCATGTGCTGTCCTCTAAAAAAATCCGGAGGAACTTTTTGTCAGAAGCATGGCAATGACACTCTTTCTTGGGACACGGTTTTAAAAAATTATTAAGAATTATAGATAAGTTTAATTAATGAAAATAAATAATTTTTTAATTAGTAGTATCTTAATAAATAGAAATGTATATAAAAAATTATAACCATCTGTTTGAAATAGAACTTTGTCAAATCTTTACCTAAGAAATTGCTTGTTGGGACAACCTAAGGTAATGATATTTTGACTACAAAAGAATATATTTCTTATTTTTAAATTTTTTATAAATAATAATGCATCTGTAAATTATCATTAAAAAACATGATAGTTAAAGTGCAATAATTAAAATTATGATGTTTAACTATTTTTCTGTGCAAATTTGAAAGGACAGTAAAACATGAGACTTTTTTTGAAAATCACCCAGGTATGAAAATTTGCGAAAAACATATTTTATTCCCCACTACAATGGGATATTTTATTTACCAATTATTGATAACATATGTTTTAATGTTTTACTGCTTTAAAGATAGCAAACATTGAATTGTAGTTCCATATAAAAGGGGGGGGGGGATTCAAAAGATAAATAACTTTTATGAAAGAAATACTTTTACCTTATAAAATAGCTACAATAAAAATGACACCAGATTATTTCACTAACTAATGTTATGCCTTTATATCTTGTAAAATTTATAAATTCTGTTAATAAAATATTTGAGATCACTAGTTTTATAAAAAATATTTAAAATATTAGTTTTGAAATATATTGTCAATTTTTTTCTACTTATATCAATAAATATATCAAGAGATTATATCATTTTAGCATGCAAAAATGTGTAAAACTTTAAGATTAGCTATTAATTGCTTTAAAGCTCAAACAGAGTACTTTAAATATCAGAACGGGTTCCAAACAGTTTTCCAAAAATGAAACTGGCTGATTATATATATATAAAAGTAACCAAACCCGAAAAAGTACAAAAGCACAACATTAGATATTGATCTCAGGTATCTCATGAAAAAAAAAATTATTTAAAAGTAACAAAATGCAAGCGAGATATTTGTCACGAACGCTTCCATAGGTTTAATGTTATCTTGCGAATGTCTTCGTGTGACTAATTTAGTCCTATAATACGTATAACTATGAATTTAAACGGCTCAATACGACAAATACCGTAAAATCTTTGAAAATGAAATCTGCATATACGGAATTCGGTCTTTAAAGAAAAGTATATATTTTTTCAAGAGTAAGAATATGAACGCTTATACCTGCTAAGCTGGAAACCTGTTTAAAGCGGAATATATTTCGGTTTTCAAGGTTTTAATGAATGAATATTTGGCAAAGCTGATTACGTTGTTCAGTCTTACGTATTTAATGCTTACACACTTAAAATTTTCAAAATCCGGCTATTAGAGATTTATTAAAATTCCCGTGGTAAATTTTCTTTTTAAAAGAGGGGGGGGGGGAGGAGGCGCCAAAATCCATGTTTGGTACGGGTGCAAAAAAGGCTAGTTTTAGCCCTGAAACACATAATTTGCTGCTACTAATATATAGAAGTTGACATACACGATGAAATCCGTGGGAAACGTGAATAATCGGGACAGAACTACGTTTTTCACGGTTTTTAAGAAAATAAAATTGAAAAAATTGCCCAATTTTTGAAATGGCGTACTGCGCTTGCTATTGAGTGTATAAAAAAGTTGTAAGTATGAAAGTTGTAGAGAATTTGATCTTCTTTAATATTGTAATTGACAAAAAACATGCCACGGCAACGGGTCTAGAGTTATTTAAAAATAACCAAAAAAGGTCCCCAAAATTTTCTTATTTTTTGGCCACAGAAAATTTAGCCTTAAGAAATTTTGTTAGAAAACTTGGTTTTTCCATGTTGGCACCATTATAAACAATTCAGAAAAATAAAATCTTTTACCCGACCTTTTGCAAGGTAACCCCCTTTTTTTGGTACATTTCCCCTGGACTAGTGAGCGTCCGAACAGAACTTCTTTGCTAATCAACGTTTGAGAAGAACTGAGCTATCGACTTGATGTGTGCCTTTTGACGAAAGGTTTTTACATTGAACACTTGTAAGCTTGTAGGTAAAACTGTTTGAGTTACTCTTTCATTTTATGTATTAATTATAATTTTAAGTTTTATGTAATAAATACTACCAAGCGTTAAAACCCCGATATTCATTTAGAAACACCCTTAAAATACAAAGCTGTTATTTTTAATAATCTGTCCTGAGTTTTCTACTAAACCTATGTTGCTAATTATTTTTTTTAATGAACGCCGTTTATTTGCAGATGTGTTTGCACTAGCTATTTAAAAAATATACTTCCATTTTTAAATTTAAATGTTAATTTAAAAAGTTGTTTATGAAATTTCTTCAAAATGATGGCGATCGCATAACTTCTACTATTTCAGATAAAAGGGAAATTATGAAAATATTCAGACACGTGGCTTTTTTGGACGAATTTTTTCATTTGCAAGTTATCTTCGGTAAAAAATATGAATGCGCGTGTACTCTGTTTTTATAAGCTAATAAAAATTCATATTTATTGCGACATCACGAGAATATTGTCTATTGGATTTATTTTAGCATAAAAGTACGTATATAAAATGGGTTTGAAAAGTTTGCGCCTATAACGTTATGCTTAGTTTGAAATGTATTTTTACATTAATAATACTAAGGAGAAAAATTGATATGATTGTGTCAACATGACGTGATTTTTGCAAATTTTTCATTTCTTAATTCTAAAGATTACAATCGGCGCTTTTATTGATCGTTGAACTGTTTCAGAAATTGAATATTGAGTAACAAAAATATCGTCATCATTTGTACGATGGCAAGTCATTAATCAGGTCTCAAAAGTCAATAAAAAAAGGGAAATCAAGATGCATACTTAAAAGACTGAATGTTTATTTCTCTATATAATCGTCATTTACATTGATACATTTGTCCCATCTCTTTATGAGTTTTCTAATACCTGCTGCATAAAAGTCTTTGGACTGCACTCTCAGCCACCTGTGTATCTCACATTCAACGTCTGTATCAGCCGGCTGTAGGATAAACCGTGTGAACCCCCTGTTGCAGATACTAATGCTGTCTATTGTTGTTCGCCTGTCAGCTCTAACCATTTCCCCAACCTTCCGCACTATTTCTTCTGTCACAGTCTCAACAGGACGACCTCTTCGTTCTCCGTCAACAACTTTAGGATGCCCCTGCTCGTCTTGTACAACTGTTGTCTCATAAATTCGAAATTGACATCTTACAGTTGGGCAGTGCTGCCACCTATTGGCATATTTGGAAACAATTTACTACTAATTTCCGACTTCTCATATTAGTTTGTGACCTTACTTACTGACTTTCCGTCGTATTTATAAAAATCATTTGTCATTTTTAAAATGTACTTTTCTACAATATAAGCAAATACGATATAAGCGTAGATATAGAAATGCATAATATTTAATATTATTATCATTATTATTAATTTTCAGAGGTTTCTTATGTCACGAAAATTCGTTTAAAGGTTCCATAAAACATAAGGAATTGGAAATTTTTGTTCAAATTTCTGAATCTCAAAATTTTCTTTCTGTTTGTTTGTATGAAATCTTGTGAAAATGAAACGCTGATCAACATTACATCAATTTGGAATGGGGTAATATACTAGTGAATAAATAAAATCATAAGACAAAATGCAATATTTCACCTAGATTCAATTAGGAATTGGAAAGTTTTGTTCAAATTTCTGAATCTCAAAATCTTCTTGCTGTTTGTTTGTATGAAGTCTTATGAAAATGAAACGCTGATCAACATTACATCAATTTGGAATGGGGTAATATACAAGTGAATAAATAAAATCATAAGACGAAATGCAATATTTCACCTAGATTCAATTAGGAATTGGAAAGTTTTGTTCAAATTTCTGGATCTTAAAATTTTAATACTATTTTATAAGATTTTCTAAAATATGGATTTACGCAAATCGCTTTAAATATCCGCTGCTATGCATACTAAATACACTGCTCAAAACAATTAAGGGAGCACATGGTTTTAACAAAGTTACGCAAATAGTTACACTGACAAGTAACGTAAAATAAAACATCCATAATTTAAAGCTTTGTAGAAAATTTCACATGCAACTTAAAGTTTATGACGTCAAAAGCTAGAAAAAGGACATAAGTGAAAATCGGGATTTTGCGGAAACGTCTGTTTTGACATACGATGTGTTTTGACGTGAAGAGAAAGGGGCACTCAAAATAATTCCACATTCGTTCGTGAAAGATCACATTACAGACGAGGTGGGTTGATGCTATGGCCTGGAATTACGATATGTGGACATACGGGCCTGAATATCATTCGGCATGTCACTTTGTTACTTTGACGGTCCAAACGTCTACAGACGAGATATTGAGGCCTCATGTCGTATTTTATGTTGCAGCTATTGCTGATTCCTTTTTTTCCTTTTTTTCCATGCGTGATAGTGCCACACCACATACAGCTCGTCTTGTGGAGAACATTCATAAAGTTGAAACAATACAGCATATGGAATAACCAACTTGCTCTACTGACCTGTATCCGATCGAGCATGTTTGGACACACTCTGACGACGCATTGCAGCGAGACTGAAGCCTTTTTTATTGTCCGGGACTTGGAGATTGAAATTCTTGACGAGTGGAGCAGTACTCCCCGAAAACTTATCGATAATGTCATCGAATCCATGGAAAACAGGTATGCGATAGTTTTATCTATCCGAGGGGACCACACGTCATATTAAATGCCTTGCATCATTTCTAAGCAGTACTTTTTTTTGTAATTTATATGTAACCAAATTGTTGCCCTAAACCATCTTTTCACATTTTACCAATCGTTTCAGAGAATTAAAGCTTTCTTGCAAATTTTTTTGCGTGTTTTTTCTGTATTGCGCATTGATACACGTTACTCTCAATTTTATGCCCATGCATAGCTGTCTCGCACTGTTCTTTTCACTTTTTTGCTTGCTCCCCTAATTTTTTTGAGTAGTGTAGTTGGACACGGGATCTTTTTTAAGGTTGTTCTCAAATCCAAAGGAGCTACTTTCAGACACATTTCTGAATTTATTTTTGTTTGAAAACACATGAATCTAGCAGGTGTTCTTATTCCGGAACTATGTAATCGAATGGAGTTTTCAATTTTGAGGGTAAAGGCAGATCTTTCAAAAAATGCAGTAAAAGTTGGTGTTTTGAACTAATTTCCGGACACGACCCGGCAGGAAAGGAGAAAAACCTAGGTTTTTCTCCTTTCCTGCCGGGTCGCGTCTGGAAATATGCCTTGCTAACGTGTCCGGCTGTTGTCGCGTGACAACAACGGCTTGTAACTTGATAAGTAATTCATTTATTAAAAAACGGAAAACACCGTTCCATTCCAAATCGCTTCAATAGTGTGGCTAGCTTGGTTTGAAAATAATTCCATATGTGTTTCATAAAGTTTTCCATTGTTGAGCGGGGGAAAAACATTTTATTTATTTATTTTTCAGAGCTTCCTTTTATTATAGGTAAAAGATTACTGGCTGATGCTATTTTTAATATACTTTTTTAAGTTTTTTATATATCAATAATTCGTAATTTCACTGTGTTTAAACTCTGTCATGATTTTTTTCTGTTTTAAACTGCACTTTATTTCAACTCGTTGGGTATATTTGTGTGTATATTAGAATGTTTGAAATACACCAACCATCAGGTTACTTACTGGTATTTCCGGTACTTCCACTATAAGTTCAGGTACACAATCTTCCCACAACTCTTCGTCTACTCTCTTTTCTATCTTGTTCCTAATTTCAGGCGTGAACGTCAATCCTGGGCGCATCTTCACGAAAAGGACTGCCCGAGAATCTCCGTTGTATTTTTGTTGTGGAACACAAATGTAATCTTGTAGCTCATCCAGTGAGTGAACTAAATTCAACAAAAGATAATTTCATTTCTCTATTCATTCATATTCATTTTATAAAAATCTTAATTCACTTGTTAAAAGTGATAAGCAAATTAAAAGTAAAGAAAGAGAGAAATAAAGAATAACTGTGCAAACAAACGCTATCTTTCTCCTTAAATAGCTGTGATGTTAGTGTAACTTTAGAATCACAGTGGTAATTGCTATGTTAGAAAAAGAATTTTTATGCATAAGTCTTAGGCGATTAGATTAATCCTCTCATAACTGTAACTTTTCTTGTATGAGGCATCTCTAATTCAATCGCCCAATACTATTCCAGAATTATATTTTAGGGAATATATACTTTACTGTATTCTTAAAAAAATAATAATAATGAATAAAACTCCCTTCAAAATGTAAAACTGACAGTAAGTTGTTGGAACTCACTATGATTTAACCCCTTCACGATGGGCATCTCGTACACTATTTTTATTTTTTAGCACACTTTTTGTATTTAGAAAATTTGGTCTAATTTTTTTGCTGCAATGGTAAGATTAAATAAAGCAAAAATCCTTTAAAAAAACCCCGAGTTTAAATTAAAGGATTTTGCATTGACTAGACATCTATGCATGTCGATCGTCGCAAAGGGTATAAAGAAACTTTTTTGGTATTTCGTCGCCCCAGAACAACAGTAAGGTATGATTAAAAACTGAGTTTCGAGTAAATTTAATTTAAAAAATTGCGTTTATTTACCGCTAAATATTTTAGGCGGTAGCTTATGGATTTCTAAAAAAAAATTGGTAAATACCCTAACTTTTGGTTATATTTCAGTTGGCATTTACAAAAAAAATAATTGACATCATAGAAGAAGAATTAAGTTCACTTGTCCTACTGCTGCTCTTCATATTTATGATAATATCAAGATATAGAACCGAATCGGCAACTTATCCTTGTGTTTACCTGGAAAAATCAACTCTTTATATAAGACATCGTTAAGAAGTGTAATGCAGCTTTGCCCCGTTTCGAACTAATCAGCGATATTGATTGAAAAAATAGTAAAAAAAACCTTTTAGAGTAATATTTCTAAATTGAAATTAAGAATAATTTGGTAAATATTTATTGATAGTACTGCAAAATTCTCAATGCGTGTGTCACTGTGAGCTTAAAAACGTCTGGGTGTCAAAATTCTCAAAAATATGCAGTCAAAATTCTCAAAAATATGCATTTTAAATTTCTGTTTTTGCTAATAAAATACTAAAAAGATAATTCAATTAAATAAAGCAAACCGCGTATTTCTGCGATGATTACACCAGCTGATATTAAAATTTTTTTTGTTGTTTTAACAGTTCTGCGCTGTCTTTAACTGAAACTTTAAATCCATTTATCTCAGAATGGATTTTTTTATGTTTAAAATGATATGTTTAAAGTTTTTTCCAAGATCCTTGTATGAATTTTTGTACAGAGATTTATGTTGTGTTTTAATAAATTGTTTTCAAAATTTTGAAATTCATCGGATTTTTTTTTTTTTAAATATACTCATCGAAGTAAAAATCACTCTCAAAATCGCTCTTTTTTCGCTTTAAAATTCATTATAAATTTTGTAAGTAAAATTTTAATAAATACTGCCGACAAAATAATGAGAAATCTTTTTTGCACACAACAGTGAAAAAAGTAATGAAATCGGACAAGTGGTTCATGAGTTGGATCAAAAATTAAATAAGTACAAAATTTTAAATAAAATTTTTTTTAAAACAACCTTTAAAATTTTTACAATATGTTTCATTGCAGAAAAAATGCATTAAAATTTGCCTAAAACTAAAGAAAATAAAATTTTGACAAACTGGATCCTTTAAGTGTGGGTGCAAAATAGCCTCGTGTATTTTGGCTTGGTAGAATAATATAAAATCTTGCTTTTTACCTTTGTATTTTAATCCGGACACAGAATTATTATTTGTCAATTGAACTATATATACACCTCTTGTTAATGATTTCACACGTTGCGCATTTGTTTCACTCAAATTTTAACGAAATAATAATCATCTATAAAGACAAAACAAGTGGGTAAGTGTGATCATAGATCGCACAGAGGGTTTTGTTTAATATTCCTTTCAAAACACTTTCTTTCAAAACGTCCAGTACATTTATCGCCATGGAACACCTTCTAAATTTTCTCAAACCCTTCCTAAACTATCTTAAAGTTTCAAACAGATTCGCCTTGTTATATTTCCTAATTTTGTCTGTCCCCTCCTCCCCCGAACTGCTACGGTATATCACATGACGGGTATCTGCCAAATTTAGAAAAGTGACCCCCTGGGAGGACAAAGTGGGGAATGGTCACCATGATTTTTGACGCGGCCTGATTTTTAAAATTTTTGTTATGTTTTATAAGCTATATTAAAGTTTCAAACAGATCGTCCAGTTATATTTCCTAATTTTGTTCGCGCCCCTCCCTCAACCTCCCCCCTCACAATGCGAGGCGCCATTCTTCTTTATAATTTTTTATCATGTGTTATAAAGTATCATAAAGTTTAAAACAGATCGCATTGTTAGATTTCCCACTTTAAATGGAATCACGGTCTATTAGTTCCACATTCCACCACCAGGGAGCGCACTCTATTGTTAATTGTAACTCTATTGTTATCAAAGGTGTATCTTAACGAAACTCCTTTACACAACCTGTCTGTAGATACATGAGTCGGGGGGGGGGGGGGTGCGGTCTTAACCAAGAATTTAATATATTTACTGAAATTACTATTCGAAAATAGTGGTATCAATATTTCTGAAATTTTTAGCTGGCATAAGTAGCATTTATGCTGTATTTATAAAAATCGGACACAGTTCAGAAGAATACTGCAATGAAACATCACGTGACTACCTTTTAAAATAAGTATATAAAAGAAATAAACCAATTAGTGAAATTAGCGCCCCCCACCTCCTGTACACAAAAGTTTATGCGCCATTCTTTATTTAAACTTTTCTTATGTGTTATAAACTATCTTGAAGTTTCAAAAAGTATCTTGTCAGATTTCCTACTTCAAATGAAATTGCGGTTAAAAAAGCTCGTGTCTTCATTTTAATCTACGCACTTGATAGAAATAAAACCAATTAATTAAATAATAATTAATATCTCAGCTTGTAATTAAGATAGGAGTTTGAACTGGGTATGTATGAAATCAGAGAAAATTTTCACATCGGGATGTATAAAAATTTAATCTAAAATCTAACTATCTATTGCGTCTATCTGTGCAAGTTAAAAATTTATCGCCCGAAAACTTTCTGACATACAAGTCGATTTAAAAATGTCCAGTACACTTTTTTGCTTACAGCGCGCCCTGGCAAACCTGCAATTTCGCATCTCGAAGCGCAGATGTGTGGCAAACCGGAGGAGAAATGAAAATATTTCGAGAGAGTGTTGGTACCTGCGTTCATTTTATGCCGTTTCTTCGTTAATGAGACGTAAAAATGGGATTTTTTAATTAATAACGTCCGTTAATTACGATCTTTTTCAAAATTTTATGATTTGTCGTTTGAGCTCATATGTCCAGCTATAAGTATGCAAAATTTCAAGTCTCCAACATATATAGTTTCTGAGAACGGGCTCTGTGACGGACAGACAGACAGACAGAGGAGTGAGACGAATAGGGTTTCGTCAGATGAACGAAACCCTATAAACAACAACAAACAGAAAAAAAAAAACAACAACAACACTTTTAATAGAATATTTGTAACAGGTGATTTGCATCAATTTTTCCCTCGTATCTAGCACAGACACAGAGTTATAAAGTCCAGGCATGTGAAAGCGAGGATGCAGTACAGCACGATATGTTAGTCAGAGCATCAGTAGGATACTCAATATTTTGGCACACGTACTTCGGTGAAACAATAAGATATCTGATTTAACCTACTGTTGCACTGAACGAAGATGACTTCTAGAACGTCTGAAACACAAAGTTATGCTTTATATAAAATAGATGTGACGACATAAAAATTGTCCTAGCATTTCACTAGATGCAGAAACAGTTTTTCACACCAATAAATAAAAAAAACTCATTTTCGCTTTTTTTACATGGCCTACTGTTGCTCTGAGGCGACGATTTCACGAAATGTTCGTATTTTGAATGGAGAATATAAAAAAATTTTGATTATAGTTCGAGAAATTTTTGTGATTTGAGGAAAAAAGACATACGCAAAAATTCCGTTTCTAAAACGAAAGTTTTATGCAGTAGAGTAGCCGAAACACTCCTGTGATGTGACAACAATGCAGCTTAGGTAAGCTGATTTCAAGTAATTTTAACATTGAATTGGTGAAATTTCTGAGTTTTCAGAAAAAATGGGCAAATCATTCCAGCATAAGATTGAAGTTTACTGCACTAATATCATATCTACTTAGTCTGTGCATTCTCAACGTTTTTGATGACTTGAATGTCTGCATGTTCATTATAAAAATTTTGTTGGCTTATATCTATATTTCATTTGTAAAAATGGAAATATATATGGAGCATTCTCACAGTCTTTTGATTTTTACGTCCCTGAATAATAATTTTTATTTTAGTACATATTTTTGTGTTTTTTTTTTTATTTCATATACTGGGGAACATCAAATTGCATGATTGCATAACAATATTAACGAGATAAGAAAGTTTTGGATGATGTTGGGGGTCCAAATACCAGGAAAACTCCTATACCGTCCCGTGTCCCTGATGCTGATTTTTAAATTTGGAGCTGTCTGTATAAAATTGCTTCAGTAATGGTAATTCGATGTAATTTTTTTTCCGAAACTGGAACAATTGTTTTATATAAATATGTAACAAAAAATTAACCTGTACACATTTTTACGGTTGATATTATTTTTTGAACTCTGACTCTGGGTTTTAGATTCCTTGCCATCCCTCTTGCTAAACTTATACAGAAAATAACTTCAGATGCAGCCACAGATATTTTTTCAAGTTTTTTCTCATGCAGAAGTATGCTAGAGAAAGAATGTCTAAAATTCTTGGACAGGAAATTTACTGTAGAATTTAAATCAGCATTTAAATATCAGTTTCAAGCATCGTGGCTTTATTGGTAGCCCTACCATCCCCAAGGCTTATTCCTGCACTTTTCGAGGTAAATTATTAGTTTTTTTAATCCAATGTAAATAACTGTTTCTAAAAATCAATGAACATTGTGGCTATCACTTAATCTTAACATGATTTGCCTAAAACTAGTGATAATTTTCCTTACCGTCCCATCCTTACCATCCCTTTTTTTCCCCATTACCGTTCCTTTTTTCCTATACCATCCCCCCCCCTTTTTTTTTTTCCTTCCGTCCCTTCTTTAACACCCCTTTAAGACAATGTTATACCAAAATTTTGTACTAAAAATACTACATTGTTATTATTTCTTATTTGAATGTCCTGTGGGTACTATGCAAATTCATTATAATTAAAAATTTAGAAGAAAATAGAAAGTTATAGTGCTAAAATGATAAGAAAAATTAAACCCGTAAGTTTAACTTAAACCTCAGTTAAATAAAAAATTTTTCGCTGCTGACCATATTTTCTTTATTTTGAATCATTAAGGCATTCGTCTATCAGATTAACATGTTATTTTAGCAAGTTTAATTTCACCAGATTTTTATTCCCGAAATCAAAAGATTGTGAGAATGCTCCATATACTGTAATGCCCCCCCCCCCCCTCCTTTTATAAATACTGTCCGAGCACATAATAAATGATAATAATAAGCCGAATATCAGTGTATTATTTAGGTTTCAAAATGCATTTTTAAAAATAAGTTACACATTTTAATCGAACAAATTAAAATAATTTATTTTATGAATGTTAAAACTGAAAGAAGTAGCATCCTTTACCTACTTTATTTTCTTTCTCATTTTATGATTATTCATCTATTTCTCATAAGAGGACATTTACACAAGAGATAACATTTAACTGATGTTTTTGTTTGTATCATTCGTATAAGTTACGATAAGAGTAACAACAATCAAGGAGATATGATATATGAAATAAATTGTCCATAGTTATTGATCTTGAAAATTTTCTAGTATTATCTTTTATAATATAATCTTTTGTCTTTGTTTATTGCCTTCGTGCATCTTCTGATAAAAGTCCTATTGGTAAATTGTCGTGATTAATTGTAGCAAAACAGTGAATCCTTGTGTACAAGAATTGATAAATTATATCAAGGATGAACTTAAGTTACACATGTGCATGTTTATATAGAGTAAATTTCGTATTTCGTTTCATAGGTATCATATTCACTAATCTTAGTTAAGAATATATATACTAGATTAATTTTAACACAAAGGTTAGCTGGGTGAAAAAGTTCCACCAGATTCGTCCGGGATAGCTCAGATCGTAGAGCACTGGCGGCTTCAGCCAGGGAGATCCCTGGTTCGAATCCTGGTCCGGACATTTTTCGCCCAGTTGGAAATTTACATCTAATAAGAATATATATCCCACATTCTATAAATTAGAATTTTATTAATGGCAGTAATTTCAGATGAAATTTCATAATTGTCGAAAAATCTACAGTCACTATTATGTCCGAATCCATCTTTTGGTTTGCCAATAACAAAACTCCTTTTTAACTTAAACTCTTTATGAACTTTTCATTTTCATTTTCAACACCATTTTTATCCTCTTACCCTCATCTTGTCACTTACAAGAAGAAGGCCAAGTTTGGTAATCACAGATTTTGATTATTTTTATATATATTGTAGGGTAGAGACCCATTAGACTCAGGTTCAACGGATTTTATACAACGTTCCTTAGTTCTTGAAAAACAGAGGTTTTAATATTATAACACAACTTAAATCTACTAGCAAGATTCTTCTTCAGTGCAAGATAGAGCAAGGCACAGCGTGCTAGAAAAAAGTTAAAATCCCAGTTTGAGCCCAGCCTTGCTTTTTCTAGCACGCTGTGCATAGCTCTATCTTGTACTGAAGAAGAATCTCGCTAATAGAATCGAAACAGCTGTTTGCTTCTCTTTACGTATTATTTGTGCATTTTTAAACATTGGTTTTCTGCTTCTTAATATTAATGATAATGGAAATATTTCCATACAAGAAATAGAGATTCATTAAAAAAATAAATATCGCAGCTTGCGGCACTTCTGTAAAAATGAAGATTATAAACATGAAAAAAAAAGTGTTAAGATAAATATTTTTGGTCAGAATGCCGGGCCGTTCTCGGGCCAAACTTTTAGCTGTTATACCGAGCCGGCCGAATAATTTTTTTCTACGGGCCGGTCTCTGGCTGAACTTTTAACTTTTTTATCAGGCCGGGTCGGGCCAATATATTTTTTGTACGGGCCGGGCCCGCGCCTGGAAATTTCGACCCGTGCAGACCTCTAGTGCGTAGAGTTGCTAATTTTTGGAATAACTATTGTCGAATAGTAATATTTGTTTTATTTAATATAATAATTTTCCGAATGCTACTATTTGGAAATAGTAGTACTCAAAATTAGGCACTTCTGTGCATCCTGAGGTCACCAGCTAACATACACCAAAGCCCATATAATCATAAAAAAAAAAAATTCTATTATAGACTATATGTCTCTGTAGTAGAATGGAAAACAATCAAAACGTGCGCCTGAAAAGTACGCGCAAGCTGGTAGATAAAGCGTAGATAAGCTGCTCCTCAATATAAAATTACATACAGCAAATAGGCAAATTTTGTTATATAACAACTGAAAAAGTGCATAGTGTTTAAATTATGTGAACCACGGCAGTTTAAAAACGTTGCTTTTCTTCACGAATTAGTTTATAAACAACAGTTTTCTTCATACAGCATTTTTCACATAAAAGAGAGAGTTAAATAATGGCATGCTGCCTGATTTAATTATTTCAAAATGTCTTGCAATTTCAGTAAATCTCTTTCACTTTCTAACACATAGTTGTCATACTACTTGTCATAGTGACTGTGAAGTCAATTATTAAAAATATTATTTTTTTCATTAAGGAAAAGAATTTAGAATTTAAGTGCTCTGTTAGAAATACATTATCTTTAATGGACTTCTAATAATCGTTTAACGTTGCAAAACTATAAATGTAAAATGAACCATTATTATTGCATTTTATTATGAGAACTTTCTTTTCTCACCTTTTTCTCTGAAAATTAAGAATTTTATCGAAGTTTAAATTCCTGCTAACAGGAGATTCAAGGGGCATAATTGCTAATCTTCTTCTTCAAACATTCTTGCTGAATTGTTGATCTCAAATAAGTTTTCTTCTTAGAAAATCTCCTTTCTCCAAATGTCACACACACTTAAAATGACCAGAAAATCGAAACAGAAATAGATAAATTTTGAAATGCGGTATATCTATTGTCTCAAGAATTCAAGCATTTCATGCGGTATTTTAAATCTTTGATAACAGAATTGACTTCAGAGCTGTAATTATCTCAAAATGTATATATCCATCTAAATCAGTTTTGTGATAATTTTTTTGGGGTCAGCTCTACTATGTCAATCCTACTTTCAGATCTGCTGCATATTTCGTGACGGTGTGCTTGAACAGGTCCTGAAATTTTCAGACGAATGCAAATAAATTTTTATACTATTGCTTTACCTACCACTCGCGGTATAGTAAGCCGGTGTGGAGCCCCCCTCATTAGTTTCCGAGCACGGCCTCTTCCTATGAAGTGTCCCGCGATTAGGATTCGATGATGTGACGGTGGTTCTGCATCGGGTCGAACCTGTTCCGACCCCTCTTTAGAGTTTTATTGAGCCGGGTTCTTCGTAGCGTTCGGACGTTGGTAGTAGTGGCTCGGGGGGCCGTCATTGACTCACGTGAGTGTGGGTCCGTGGTTCACCGTATAGTGCAATGCCCCAGAGGAGACTAAAGTGGGATAATCCTGCTTGGGATGCTCTACTTCATACGACTATATCGGTGCAAGTCCTGAGTGACCGGCCCGTGTCTGGTGGAGACCCCCCTTGCAGTGGGTGCCGTGGCGGTCCTTTTGGGGGGCACCGTGTTGTGGCCAGCAGTGGCCGGTGCACGTATATAGATAGCTTTACCTACCACTTGATTAAGCATCGCACTCAAAAGGCTATTTTTGTATTTGATAAAGATTAATCAATCGATTTATAATCAAATAATTTTCCTTTTAAATAAGATGTATTGGTTAAAACACACAAACTTGCTCAATGGTACACATAAACAAGCACTTTTATATGAACTTGTACATAAAATTAACGATAAAGCATAATATCGGCGTTTCGAACTGCTTCTGCAGTCATCTTCAGGATAAATATGATGTTGCAGCGTTTAAAAGTCTAGAGACGATAGCTTCCTGTCGAGTCTTGATCATTAAATGAATAGAAAACTGCAGTGAGTACATCAGAAAATTTTAAAATGAAATAAGTTGAGATGAATAGAAAGTTCATTTGAAGAACATGGAGTGTCACCAGCTACGAACTCACTGCAGTTTTCCATTCATATAATTAATCAAGGCCGACAGGAAGCTTTCGTCTCTAGACTTTTAAACATTTCAACATTTATCCTGAAGACGACTGCAGAAGTAGTTCGAAAAGTAGATATTATGCTTTATCATTAATTTTATTTGTACAAGTTCGTATATAAGTTCTTGTTTATGCGTACCATTGAGTAAGTTTATGTGTTTTAACGCATACATCTTATCTATCCTATTAAAATCCGTG
Organism: Maratus speciosus; assembly: GCA_963932465.1. Lineage (NCBI taxonomy): Eukaryota > Metazoa > Arthropoda > Arachnida > Araneae > Salticidae > Maratus > Maratus speciosus. The sequence continues at coordinate 236,232,185 of OZ010788.1, forward strand.
CGTGTATCTATCTATCCTCAAAAACTTGGAAACCACAGGGCGCAGGTCTACGAAATCAGGCCCCCGGGTTGCTGGTAGGGGCCCATGATAGATTGGGACAAAAAATTCGAAAATTTAAAAAAAAGATTTTTTTTGTGTGCGTGTATTTCACGAATTTTAGCCTTTTATGTTCAACCCGTAATCGCGCGAGTTCTAACTAATTCTAAATGTTTACTGCAACGTGAGATATACCTATTACGTACGCCATGCTGCAATACTAAGAAGCTGTAGCGGGTATTACGATAATTCTTTTACCTCACATGCAAATATTTAGAGATTATTTAACTGCGCTTAATTATTATCTTAAAAAAAAAAAAAAAAAAAAAAAAAACATTTTATCACAAGCGTCAACATAACTTTTTATTCTATTTATTCCCTTATTCCAAAGATAAAATTTTATCGTCTGCTGCCATAGCAACATGATAATTTAAATTTCATTAAAAAAAATGCACAGTAGTAGAAAAATACTATTTTTCGAAATCGAATAGCTATTTTTAATTTTGGTTTTAGAATTAAATTCATGAACTCCCGTGCGTAGAACAGGCTAGACAGCTAGTTTATAATATTTTATGGTGCAATTGACTTACATATGTTAAATTTTCTTTTTGTTTAAGCAGTTATTTGGGATCATAATTACTGATTCAACATCTAGGTCTTTAGCAAGTTCGCTAGCATCAATCAACCCTTCATCATAACTTTTACCCTGTGTGGCTTTTATAAGCTACTAGCAAACCCCGCGGCTTTGCACGCGTAATAGTTGAAATATGTCAAGTGATATTTGCGTGACTATTTTTCATTAGAAGAACACTTTTTGGAATAATTGAAAAATTACAAATTAATCCACAGTTTGACTAAACTTTATTATAAAAGTGCAATAGACAGAAATGAGAATTTAATTAATAAGAACTAAAACTAATTCCAAATAAATGATAATTTAGAAAGTATTTTGAGAATTTTATGCTCATTTCATACTCTCATTTCAGTATTTATTTGAACTTTTGAATTTTTTAGAAACCACCTTAACACATTTATATCTTAAAATAAACCATCATGTCAAATCCCAAGCTTCTTGTCTAACAGTCTACCAGTTCTCTGGTGTTAGTGGCACTAACATAAAATGCCGAAACAGAGTTGAAATAGAATGTCCCGAAAAATGTTGAAACAGAGACTCTCATCATTAATTTGCCAACATAACCTTGAAATCAGTTAGTATTTCCTAATATTCTATAGATAACGGAATTTATATTTTTTAAAGGCTTTTTTGTTGTTCCTGCCAACCAGATGGTAGTGACATCGGCATAAAATATAGCCCGTATAGGATAAGAGACTATCACTCTTGATTCGCAACTTCTGTATTTGAAACTTCTGTAATCGGTTTATTATTTCCTGAGATTCCATAGAAATCGTAATTTAGGGCACTTTTAGAATGCTTTTCGCTCCTTCCCTTACCTTCACCCCCTTTTTAATTTCGAATTTATTTTCGACTGTTCTTAGAGGACTTTTATATTTTATAAGAAACTACCGTGCTATATTTAACGTTTCTAGCCTCTTCAGTACCGCAGAAATCGCAATTTATAATTTCTTTTGCTCCTGCAACCCTCTAGGGGTTGTGACACCGACATAAAATATAGCTTATGTTTGAGCAGCCTCTATTACCATCAATTTGCAACCATTATGTTTGAAATCGGTTTCTTATTTCATGCAATTGCATAAAAGCGTAATTTAGAACACTTATAGAACGCTTTTCTCTGACATCATCCTTTTAAATTTGGAATTTTCTCTCGACAATTCTTAGAAAGTATTTGCACCTTTGAAGTAATTACCATTCCAAATTTAAAATGTTAGACCCCTCAGTAACACAAAAACGCAATTTAAAAGATTTTTCGCTCCTGTAACCCCCAGGTGGTAGTGACAACAACGTAAAAATAGGCTATGTTGGAGCGGGACTGTCCCCATCAATTTGAAACCATTACTTCTGAAATCGGTTTATATTTCCTGAGATTGCGTAGAAATTGCTATTTAGAACGTTTTTAGTACGCTTTTCGTTCATTTTCACCCCTTTTAAATTTCAAATTTTTAAGAAACTCTTCTCAGTGAGCATTTATATCTCATAAGTAATTACCATGCCAAATTTCGTGTTGCTAGCTCTTTCACAAAAATCAATCCTCACAAAAATATATATCACAAAAATCACAGATTAGAATGTTTTTTAAAATGCAACCGCAAGGTGGTAGTGACACCGACATGAAATAGATCCTATATTGAAGCAAGGGTTATCATCATCAATTTCCAACCATTACTTTTGAAATCGGTTGGGTACTTTCTGAGATTGCATAGAAATCGCAATTTAGAACGTTTTTAGTCCATTTTCTCCTCTTTTAAATTTCGAATTATTTAAGAAATATTCTTAGAAATCATTTGTATCTTATAAGTAACTACCATGCCTAGTTCCAAGTTTCTAGCCCCTACAGTATTACAGAAAACGTAATTTAGATCGTTTTTTGCTCCTTCACACCCTTTGGGGTAGTGGCACCGACATGAAACACAGCCTATGTTGGAGCGAGGGCTGTTACCATCGTTTTCACTCCATTATTTTTTAAATCGGTTCGGTACTTCCTGAGATAGCGTAGAAATCGCAATTTAGAAAGTTTTTTAGAACGCTTTTCGCTCATTTTCACCCCTTTTTAATTTCGATTTTTTAGGAAATGCTCTTAGAGATCTTTTGTATCTTATAAATAACTGCCCTGCCTAATTTCAGGATTCTAGGCCCTTCAGTAACACAAAAATCGCACTTTCGAACTTTTTTTGCAACTGCACCCCCTTTGGGGGGTAATGACACCGACATAAAATGTGGTCTATGCAGACCTGCCAACTGCTACGAAAAAATCGTAGTTACTACGATTTGGATCTATAAACTACGATGCTACGAAAATCGGTCTCAAACTACGATTTTTTGAAAAAAAAAAAAAAACGCATTTTTATTTCCAGTTGTGATTTTTAGTCCGCGTAGCATATTTTTTAGGAGTGATTCTGTTCCAAAATTTTTAAAATTTGTCATTAGTCTGCGAATGCGGACATCAAAAAAGGCTGAAGGGCAAAAAAAAAAAAACCTGGGCTGCAAAACAAACTTCTTAACATAAAACCCTGTTAATGGATATTAACTATGGATTGACCGAATACCGAATAGTTGATTCGGTATTCGGTGGTTCGACATGTAAACCGAATATTCGGCCCGAATAATTGCACATAAGTATTTTCTTAGAAGTAGAAGAATTCTCTTTTACTTAGCAGTAGAATAGGCTAAACAATGAGTTTCAATATTATGTGCATGAGTTCAGAGTTCAGCTGCACTACAAAAAACAAGTCAAAGGCCATTTTTTATTTAAAAAAAACCTTTTCCTTCCTAAAATAGTCTACATAGGTGTGAAATCAAAACAACTGTCTACAACAGAAAAAAAAAGTAAGGAAGATGCACAACTTTCCCTTATCATTTAATTTTATTTACTTTTACATTAGTTCTTTTTAATTTAAGCTTATTTAATCTGTATTTTCTTTAATATACACATCAAATAAGTATATCAGAGATGTATATTTAAAAAAATACACACATCAAATAAGTATACCCCTCTGCTTATCCTTTAGCTTTTATAACCATTATATCAAAATCGCTCAAATTTCTTTTCTCCATCACCACAATGTTAAAATATTAATCAAAATATAAATATTCTATCAATAATTTGACAGAAAATAGTTAAATGTACAAATTTATATGATACAATTTGTATTTTGAGAACATTCCTTTTCAATATGTTTATAATTAGACTTAGACAATCAAGTAAATCATCTTAATAACAACATTGTTTCTTTGTATTTCAATGAACTTTTGTTTTTCTGACAATCCTTAATCCTTAATGATACCCTGTATAGTTTAATACTTTCATAGGTTACTTTTAGGTATTAACTAGTGATAAAATAATAAAAAATAAGTGATGGGTTAATGAATTTGTGAGTGGAAAGAAGTCATTAATTTTTTTGTGTAATTAGATTTAAGAATAAAAATGTAACTGAATTAAATTATTGAGAATTTAATTTCAATTAAAGCTTATTAAAAAAGCTAATATATGCAAAAATGCGTATTAAAAAGTTTCAAGTATTCGGTTGCCAAATACCGAAGCTTCGGTATACACTTCGACCGAAGCTTCGGTATTCGGTATTCGGCAAAATTGCTGCTTCGGTCAATCCCTAATATTAACCACATGTAAATCGTTCGTCTATAAATATTTATACAGGAATTCCCTTCCTTAGAAACAGGGATGTCAATTTAAGAGTTTCTTGAGGGACAGGTTTTGAAATATTGCGCGGAATTGCGGGATCTGCACACAAAAAAGGAAGGTCCGGCACAATGAAAAATGCTGTGCAGAATTTCCCCCTGCAAATTTTTCCACACACCTATGATTCTTTTGCGAGTATATTTTAAAATTTATTGGAAATCCGCGATTTTTTTTTAATGGAATTTCCCTAAATCATTTCGTGAATCGGTGGGGGGAAAATTTGAGAATTTCTTCAAACGATCCTGGAAAAATATCAGGTATATCGTCAAAGATATCAGAAACAAATAGTGATCATCTTCAATTGTGCGCTGAATAAAATCACTAATTTCATTAAAAATTCAGAAAGAAATTGCAAATTTTGTCAAAAGATTGCACAAAAAATCACGAATTTCGGTAAACTACCGAGCAAAAAATATTGCAAATTTCGTCAAAAAGTCGCGGGAATGAGTAGTGAGTTTTGTTAAATGGTTGCGAAAAGATATCGAAAATTTTCCCAATCGGTCAAGCAAAACTGTTGCGAATTTTGCCGATCGGTCGCGCAAAACTGTTGCGAGATTTGAGATCTGTCGCGATAAACAATTACAAATTTTGACAAATGACTGTGTAAAAAAAATTTCGTTAAAGGATCGCGGTAAAAATGTGAATTTCGACAAAATATCGCAGAAATAAAATGCAAATTTCATGGAAAGATCAGTAAGAAAACGCAAATTTCATCAAAAAATCGAGGAAAGAAATACGAATTTCGCCAAAGGATCGTGTAAAAATCGTCAAAGGATCGCGGTAAAAAAATGCGAATTTCCTCAAAGTTCGATGTAAAAAGCGCCGATTTCCACAAAGAATCGTAATAGAAAAAAGTGAGTTACGATTGTGGGAAAATATTGTGAGTATCGTGAAATGATAGCAGGAAAAAAATCGCAAATTTCGTCAAAATTTACTGCACTGGGCTAAAAAATTGGAACCGGGCTCCTTTTACAAATGTAAATTAATAATAATAATAATAATAAAAGCTGCGAAAGAAGAAGAGGCTCTACAAATCATATAATAATTTTCAAAGGAAAAAAATTACTATAGTGAGTTGGAAGACTGAAACCTTATTCCTTTTACGAATGTCAAAAAATAGCCACGAAAACCAACCAACCAACCTCCAGATTAATTTGAATTTTGTGTGCTACGATTTCTCATTCCAAAAAGTTGGCAGGTCTGTCTATGTTGGAGCAAGGGTTGTCACCATCATTTTGACACCATTATGTTTGAAATCGGTTTGGTACTTCTTAAGATTGTGTAAAAATCGCCTTTTAGAACGTTTTTAGAACGCCTTTTTGCGCATTTTCACCCATTTTAAATTTCGAATTTTTCAAGAAATGTTCTTAGAGATCATTATATCTAATAAGTAACTACCATGCCAAATTCCAAGTATCTGGGCCCTTCAGTAACACAAAAATTGTTATTTCGAACGTTTTTTTTTTTGCTACTACAGCCCCTTTAGGGTAATGGCACCCACATGAAATGTAGCCTATGTTGGAGCAAAGGTTGTCACCATCAATTTGACACCATTATTATTGAAATCGGTTTGGTACTTCTTGAGATTGCCGAAAAATTGCCATTTAGAACGTTTTTTAGAACGCTTTTTGCGCATTTTCACTCCTTTTAAATTTCGATTTTTTTTAAGAAATGTTCTTACAGATCGTTTATATCTAATAAGCAACTACCATGCCAAATTCCATGTATCTGGCCCTTCAGTAATACAAAAATCGCAATTTCGAACGGTTTTTTGCTCCTGCACCCCTTTTAGAGGTAGTGGCACCGACATAAAATGCAGCCTACATCAGAGCAAGGGTTGTCACCATCATTTTGACACCATTATTATTGAAATCGGTTTGGTATTCCCTGATATTGCGTAAAAATCGCCATTTAGAACGTCTTTTAGAACGCTCTTCGTGCATTTTCACCCTTTTTTAATTTCGATTTAAAAAAAGAAATTTCTTTAGAGATCATTAGTATCTTATAAGTAACTACCATTCCAAATTTCATGTTTCTAATCCCTTCAGTAACACAAAAATCGCATTTTTAGAACGTTTTTTGCTTCTGCACCCCCTTTTGGTCAGTGGCACGGACATAAGATATAGACTATGTCCTAAGTTGGACTAACACTATCATTTTGATACCATTACTTTTGGAATCGGTTCGGTTGTTCCAGAGCTTACCTCCTACAAATAAACAATTTTTACCTCTTTATAATATTAAGTATAGACAAAGGTTTTCGTATAAAAAACAGCCCTGTAGCATAGCAACATCCATGGCATTACTGTGAAGTTCTTTATACACATAAATTATTTTGATAAAGTAAGGAGCGTTAGAAATCTGCTAGCAAGCAAAAATTTCTGGTAGCCTGAAAAAAATATTTACCCCCTGCTCACCGTTGTCAGTTTTTTCTGCCCTTTTCTTAAATTATTAATAATGAATTATTCCAAAACTATTAAAATAATTTTATGAATTGATTAAAAAATTATAATCATGAGCATAGCAATAACATATCTTGAATTATCTTAACTATTCAACTCAATTGATAAATTAATTTAGAAAGTTAATATAAATCAAGTTTCTTGATGAAACTGATAAAAATTACAATAAAAACAAGTGGGTAAGTGTGATCACAGATCGCACAGAGGGTTTCGTTTAATATTACTTTCAAAACACTTTATCCTTTTGAAAAATCTGTTAGTTCCACATTTCGCAACCAGGGGCGCACTCTATTCTAAACAAACCTCTATCCGAACGAAACTCCGTTTTACATACTATCCGTATATATATTAGTCGAAGGGATTAGGCCCATTGCATCCAAGATAAGTAGGTGCCCCTGGCGGTAAAAAGTGGAACTAAAATATGTAAGGCTATGGTGCATAATATGAAAGAATGGTCAAAATAGGTGTCGGCAAAAGTTGGAAAAGTGCTCAGCGGGTGAAAAAGGCAGAGGTTAGAAAAATTGCTTAAAACATACAAGTTAGAGCACGGAGGAGTAAATAATATAAGACTTTTTGAAAATTTTATGATTTCTCGTGTGGTCTGAGGTATTCAGCTATACGTATGCAAAAATTCGTGTCTCCAACTTAATTATGGGCTCTCTTAGAAAGAATTGCTTAAAATACATATGTGGTAGCTCAAAGGGTTAAACGTAAGACTTTTTCAAATTGTATGATTTGTCGCCTGGCCTCAGGTGTTCTGCTATAAGTATGCAAAATTTCAAATCTCCAATTTAATATGGGGCTCAGTTAGAAAGAATTGCTTAAAATACGCATGTGGGAGCCCAAAGGGTTAAATGTACCACTTTTTCAAATTTTTATGATTTGTCGCATCATGGTATTCAGCAATAAGTATGCAAAATTTCACGCCTCATCTAAATAGTGTGTCACTTAGAAAGAATTGTTTAAAATACACATTTAGGAGCCCAAAAGGTTAAATGTACGACTTTTTCAAAATTTTATGATTTGTCGTTTGATGTGAGGGGCTCAGCTATAAGTATGCAAAATTTCACGCCTCCCACCTAATTAGGGGCTTACTTAGAAAGAATTGTTTAAAATACACATGTGGGAGCCCAAAGGGTTAAATGTACGACTTTTTGAAAATTTTATGATTTGTCGTTTGATGCGAGGTGTTCAGCTATAAGTATGCAAAATTTCACGCTTCCAACCTAATTCGGGGTTCACTTAGAAAGAATTGTTTAAAATACACATGTGGGACCCCAAAGGGTTAAATTTATGACTTTTTGAAAATTTTATGACTTGTTGTTTGATGCCAGGTGCTCAGCTATAAGTATGTAAAATTTTACACCTCCAACCTAAATAGTGTGTCACTTACAAAGAATTGTTTAAAATACACATGTGCGAGCCCAAAGGGTTAAATGCACGACTTTTTCAAAATTTTATAATTTCTTGTTTGATCTGAGGTGCTCAGCTATAAGTATGCAAAATTTCACGCCTCCAACCTAATTAGGGGCTCACTTAGAAAGAATTGTTTAAAATACACATGTGGGAGCCCAAAGGGTTGAATGTACGACTTTTTCAAAATTTTATAGATTTTCGTTTGATGTGCGGTGTTCAGCTGTAAGTATGTACAATTTTAAGCCTCCAACCCAATTAGGGCTCAGTTAGAAAGGATTGTTTAAAATACACATGTGAGACCCCAACGGGTTAAATTTACAACTTTTTCAAAATTTTATGATTTGTCATTTGATGTGAGGTGTTCAGCTATAAGTATGCAAAATTTTACGCCTCCAACCTTGTTAGAGGCTCACATAGAAAGAATTGTTTAAAATACACATGTGGGAGCCCAAAGGGTTAAATGTACGACTCTTTCAAAATTTTATGATTTGTCTTTTGATCTGAGGTATTCAGCTATAAGTATGCAAAATTTCACGCTTCCAACCTAATTAGAGGCTCACATAGAAAGAATTGTTTAAAATACACATGTGGGAGCCCAAAGGGTTAAATGTAAGACTTTTTCAGAATTTTTATGATTTGTCTTTTGATTTGAGGTGTCCGTCTATAAGTACGTAAATTTTCCCGCTTGCAACCTAATTAGGGACTCACTTAGAAAGAATTGTTTAAAATACACATGTGGGAGCCCAAAGGGTTAAATGTACGACTTTTTCAAAATGTTATGATTTGTCGTATGATGTGTGGTGTTCATCTATAAGTATGCAAAATTTCAAGTCTCCAACATCTATAGTTTCTGAGAACGGGTTCTGTGACGGACAGACAGACAGAGGAGCGAAACGAATAGGGTGTCGTCAGATGAACGAAACCCTAAAAATGAAATATAGGTAAGTTATAAAATTTGGCAGAATAAAATATGCAGCATTATAAGAAAAACAATTAACTTTTACTAAAACCAATTTTTTTTTTGTTTACTAAAACTATTTTAAAAGAAATTACTTATGCAAACCACTGACCAATATCCTTAAAACCCTCTAAACGGTTTGTTCGTATTTTCTGCTTCCCAAAAACAACTTAACCCTTTCAGGCACAGAGTAATTCTGTTTGTAAAAGGTTGAAATGATTGATTGACACTAGAATTTACAAACGAATTTATTAGAAAATAAAAACTTATTTTTTTTTATATAAACGTTCATTATAAACGCAAAATTTTACTGAAAAATATTCTTGGTGCTATTTGGCACTTTGGAAATAAAATTAAGTGGTCACACCGTGTAATCACCGTCATTGAAAGGGTTAAATCGGCTGTAGGCAAAAATAGTTTTTGCAGAATTGTATTTTAAAATAAAGTGATATGAAGTGTATTTTAAGAAACAAACAGGGAAAGGGAAGTTAAACTAACATTAGTTTTACGAACAGTTTTATGTAAATTAAAGACAGCGCTCAGACTCTTAGAGGATTAAAGGTACAAGGGACTTAAAATTCATTTTTTTAAATTTCACTTTAAATACTATTCAAAGGCACACTATATACGTTATGGCCTATATTTATCTCACATGAAATAAAAAAAAAATCCCTGCCGGCGCGGCCTACAGGCGGAGGTAGATTTCGAAATTAAGAATATTAATTTCACCAAAAAGAAAAAAAAAATCTAGAAACTAAGGTTGTTAAACAATCCTTTATCTCTGTGATATTGGAAAATTATTTTCTAATAATACTCAAGAACCAGATGCAGGAAAGTGTCTCAAGATTTTTTTTTTATTTATTCACCAGAAAAACAAATATATATTAGTAATTCTTTTTGCTAAAATATAAGGATAGTTATTTTGATTAAATTTTTCTACTTACTAGCAAAGTAAACATCTGCAGCTCCTAATCGTTCGCCTTTTTGTTTCAGCGTTTCATCACTGAAATAAAAGTAATAATAGGATAAAGTAATACAAACAAGAAAGAAAAAAATCATGCGTCAAGCATGGATTATGAAACATTTTCCAACACATTCAGGATAATGTAACAGAACTGTAGCGTTTAATAAATTAAAATATTATAATTCAATCATATGGAAATGCATAACACATTTGAAAACCCAATTTCAGCTGTTCCTATCTACAATCGAAAAATTATCCGAATTCTTTGAGCAGCCCTGTATATGATATATAGGTTTGTATCTATTAATTACATGCAAGCCAAAATTTAGTTCAGTTAAGAAATACATGTACCTTAGTTGAAAATTCCCCTTCAGCAATTTCCGCTAATAAAGAGAATGGTATGTGAGCTCTTTTGTGCAGCCCTGTATACATTCATATACAACGAATAACAGGCAGTACATTAGTTAAATTTAAAAGTGCATACCGAATTTTAAAACACACTTTTAGAAATTATCACTTAAAGACAGTACTGTAACCGATTTCTTTTGTGTGTCCCTGTAAATGAACGACAAAATAATATGAATGCCCTATTCTATCGTAATCATCTTGTAGTAAAATTCAGTGATTTATATCAGTTTCAATACATTTGAAATGGCGTATCTCATTAAAATACTCTGCAAACGATTTTCCCCCATATACCATAATGTAATGGAATTCCTTTGAGCTCCCCTATAAATGAACTATTAATGCCACATACAGTACCAAGCATGCCTTGGTGGCCTTAAATAACATTTATGATTTGCATGAAAATACGAGTATATTTACGGGAGTTAGAGCTTGGACAGACTGACAGACGGACTGACGACCAGACGGACAGATAAACCGAATGCATAAAGACATTTCAACCTTGTTGGAACGCGGTAATTAAAAAAACAAAACAAAACAAAACACATAAATTACAAATTCATGTTATATTGAAGTTATATAAACTTATGAAATGGATAAGGAAAAAGTAATTTAATAGCATTTAATTCCTATTAACAAAATATTTAAAATAGCTCACATTACCTTCTACAGATGAGAACCAGACCTTTGGTTTTAGGATTAATCCAGCATGCATCATGTTGAGCCCATACACCTGTAATATTATAGAAGGAAAATATTTTTTTTTTTTTATCATTATTTATAACTAGGAAATCCAACCCGGGTTACTCGGATTGAAGATGCTTGTTATACAGTACAATGTACATAAAGTAGGTGAAAATCATTTTTAATTAAAAACTCTAATAGATATTTTACATTTAGTATATTTTATTGGATGGCCTACCAACTACACAAAAGAGCATTTTTGGTACTTTCGCATTTCAGTATTTAAGCACGTAGTTAGATTATATGGCTGTTAAATTAGTATTTTATTTATTTATTTAATTTTGAAGTTTTAATTTCGTTTGGTAATTTAGTTATGGATTATGATGCGAAACCAAACAAATGCTGAGTGAATATATAGCAAATTAACACCTTGTAATAATATACTAATTTTAATTGCTAAAAGGTGTAAATTAAAACTTTAAAAAAGTAACAATAGGTTTATTCGACTGTTTACATGTTTCCATTCTACCTGAGTCAGTTTTAAAACAAATAAATAAAAATATTCAAAAATTGCACGGGGTATAAAATGCTTATTTTTATTTTCGTAACTATTGAGCAGCTTGAGCCATAATTTCTAGAAGTTAAATGATGCTCCATCGTTTCATTTTGAATTTTTGCGTGTTACAATTTCTGTGGTTTTTCTTATAATGGATGGATAGTATGGACTGGAGGGAAAAATGATCTTACTTTCATTGAAATTTATTTGGGTGGTTTCTTCTTGATATAATCTTGCTAAGGCTGTTGTTTTTCTATTATATTTAATACAGCTACATACTCCTTTTTTCTATATTTAAATTTTCTGCTAGTCATACCAATATAGTAATTCTTTGATCCGTCTGCTTGAGTTGATTTTTCGGGTCGTTCCATTGTGACGTCAGCGTTACTCACGGATATGTTTTTATTTTAACACTTTATCTACTGACGGTACTTATAAGTACCATTAAAATAACTTGTTATAAAATTCCTTTAATACATCGATTAGTTGTAATAAAGTTTAGAATGAGTTATAGGTACATTACTTTATCTTGTTCCAAAAGCATTATTGGTTGGTTATACAAAATGACTTTTTTTTTAAAGGATGATTTCTTTTTTCTTTGTATCTTTTCAGATTTCTTGGCGTTCTGGAAAGGGGGGGGGGGATTTTTCAATTCGGAAATATTTCTGTTTTTTTATTGTAAGAACATTATATTTGTGCATTTCCTAATTCTACAAAATACCGAGAAAAATATTTAAAATAAAAGATTTAAATGGGGTTATAAATATTTCACAAAATCCCTATAAATTTAAATTTAATGAATCTTTCTAAATCCTTCGATCCGTCTAAAATCCTTCTAAAATTTGTTAAATGATTATGTAAATCTTCTAATGTAGTTTAAACAATTGACTAAAGATGCTTTAGAAGAGGAAATTTTCATGAATTCATAATTCAGTACATAAAGGGTTAAAATGTAGAATATTGATCATTTACTTCGCAAATAGCAGGGCATTCCAGTATTACATTCTACCGGTATGCTTTTTAAAATCACACGGAACTCTTCAGATTCTAAAGTCTTTCTTGTTGAGGATTGTTGCGGATTTTCAGATTAATCTCCTGCTTTTTACCCGACTGCCAAGAAGGGTTATGTGTTTGACGCGTATCTGGGTATGTGGATTTGTTTATACCCTCGAAACATCCCAACGGCTGGATGGAATTTAATGAATGAGGTCTCTATCGATTCGTCTTAACCGTCCAATGGTTATTGGCTAAGTATTGTTTTTATAAATTCAAAATGACGGCCGTAAAATACAAAATGACGGTAGAGACGGAAATTTTTTTTACGCGCCTTATTGAGTGGCATATCATTGGATAGGTCTTTCAAAAGGAAGACGACGTTTCACTGACTATTTTGCAGTCAGAAGCTCCGTGTAAGTATTACACAACCTGGAAGTTGTTTAGGTAAGATCCCTAACTTTACTGCAACTCTAACCTTCACAGACATCTATAGACCTCATGAAAACAGTGTTTATAGATAGGAACCAACAATTAAACAAAACTTAAAAGTCATCAATACAGGTAAATTAAAAAAAGTAGGTAAGTAATATAAAAAATAGTTTCACATTGATGAGAAATAGTTAATTTGTTCGCTTTTTACGCAGTCGGGTTTTTTGATTTTTTAAATTTAATTTGTACTTGTTGCAATATGCATTTTGTAATACTTTTTTTTGTGTGTTGTATTTTTCTTTATTATATGTACTACATTATTATTCTTTTACCTCATTCTTTCTTTCTTTCTTTTCTTTTCTTTTCTTTTCTTTTTTTTTTTTTTTTTTTGTAAAAAATACTTTATTTTTTCACATTTATAAATGTAATTTAGCTGCTCAGTTCTGCAAAGTCTACATTAGCAAGATCTCATAATATATTTTTAAATATACATGATGTCCAGTATTAACAGTGTCTAACATCTAATTTCTGAACCGGTAGACATAGGCATATAGTTCCCATTACAAAAATGTTTTAAATGAGGTAAAAAAATTACTTTAAAAGTTGTTTGGATCAATAAAACTATTTCTTAAAAAGCTACGAAATTTAAATTTTTATACGATCCCGCGTTCCTATAAGTGATATTTAGTAAAAAATTCCTATTAAACTAACAAGTAAGACAAGAAAAGTCTTATTCATATAACACTAAAATTGACCGAGTTATGAAACTTTGAATTGCATGATTTATGCCAATTTTCCGCATCTGAAAACAATGCGTCGAGGTATTGTACACAAAGTGCTTAAAGTATTAGAAGGATTTATTTAATGTGGGCATTTCTGCACTGCAGCCGAAGAGAGTCACTTTGAGGGTTTTAAGGTAGCTTTAATTATATTAATTAACTTTTAGATTAGATAATCTAATAGCATTTTAAAATGTGTATCATTTTGTAAAGAATTGCGACTGTTGCTTTTCATCATTTCATTTAACAAAAATTCTGTTATTTTTTTAAACTTATATTTTTAGTACACGTTGTATATTTTTCTTTAATATGTCAGAATGAAAATAGATTCAACGTTATATTGTAATGTTAATTTTACTTTCAACTTCTAATTTTTTTTTATATCTGATGATTATTTATATTTCTAGCAAATTTGTGAATGACCCCTATTTCACAGCAAAAAAGATGCTTCCACTTTAAACAGCTATTACTCGATCAGTTTTAATCGTAAAAGAATGGGGCTTTTTTTGTCTCCTTTTATACTGCAATTGGATACTTTTACTAAATATAACTTATAAGACCAATGACCAAATAAAAACTTAAATTTCGTAATTTTTTAAGAAATGTTTTTATCAACCCAAATCGTTTGTAAAATCTCAACTATCTATAAGGCGGACTCTGTGTAAGACGGAAATCTGTCTAACTCGGAAAGATTATCCCGTTCCTGCGAATCCATAGACTTAGAGTAAAATTTGTATAAGGCGGAATATTGTCTACTACGGAAAATTTTCTCGGTCCCAATCGATTCCGTCTTAGACAGAGTTTACTGTACTTCTTTACCTCATTTAAAACATTTTTATAATTGGAACTATATGTCTATGCCTAACAGTCTAGGACAGGGTTGGCGAACCTTTTTATAGTCGCGTGCCAATTTTTTTTTCAAAAATTATTTTACATGATCTTGACGTGCCAACTATAAAATAAATTTAGTGGATTGAAAAATAATGAATCAAAACTACTTGAAAATTACTTATTAAGATTTTTTCTAATATGGGTAACATACATGTAAGTATTACATTGCAATAATTATAGAAACACTTAAAATTTAGAAATTAATTAAAAAAAATAATGTGATTAATTGTGTTGTATCTTGGATGAAAAATAATTAATACCATTTTAATAACAGAATGTAAACTAAAATGGATTTATCTGACAACTGCCCTCTATTTGATTTTTTATGTTATTAATTTGAGAAAATAATGACTCACAGGTATAAATAGTAGGAAAAATTATTAAAATGAAAAAAAGGCAGTTCATATTTAAATAGTCCTCAAATTTATTTTCAAGTTGCCATAATTTACCATCGGTATTTTTATTAATACATATAATAATCTTTCCTTTTTGGTAGTTTTGAAGTATTGTCTTTGTTTGATAAATTTTCGAACCATAATGAATAAGATTAAAATTCTTCAATTTCCAAATAATCGAATTTAGAATCAAATGAGGTCGTCTAAGTTCGTGTATTTTGTGTAAAATCACTGTATCCTGATTTAGAGATATAATCAACGCCGTGGCGTGCCAAAATTATTCTTTCGCGTGCCAAAAGGGGCACGCGTGCCATAAGTTCGCCGACCCTGGTCTAGGAGATATCCATTGAACACCGTTGAGAGTGGACATTCTGTATGTGCTCTGTAATTATTCAAGTAGTTTATTTATACAAAGCCATCTATCTGTTCCTGTGGATTAGCTGCCTTGGAATTGTTTATTTGCATAGTACTAACAAGAACGAAAAATCATGCGTACGGCATAGATTATGAAACACTTTCCAACGCATTCAGGATACTATATCGAAACTTCACTGTTTACAAAAGTGAAAGATGATGTCTAAATGAACAATGTGGAAAACGCATAATGCCTTTGAAAACCCATTTTATACTATTACCATGAATAGTGGGGAAAAAATACAATCTTTTTGTGATCCATTGATATGTATGCATAGTACATAGTATGCTAAAATTTAGTTCATTTAAAAGCATAGCAAAGTTGAAAATTTCCGTTTAGCAATTTCCGCCAATAAACGGATGTTGTTGAAAACTTTTGTGCAGCCCTGTATATGATCTACAGAATTTTTACACGCTAAGTAAAATCTAAAAAAATAATTAAATTTACAAACACATACCACAACTGAAAACGTACTTCCAGTAATTATTTTTCGTGGGATTCAATAATTCAATTATTGCTCATTTTCTTCCGTAACCAAATTCTTTTGGGTGTCCCTGTAAACGAAACATCAATTCTATGCTCATCATGTTCTACAGTAAGAACCTTGTACTACACTTCAGTGATAAATGTCAATTTCAATATGTTTAAAATAGTGTAATATCATTAAAATACACTGCAAAAGATTTTCCCCCGTAGACCGTAATGTCCCTCCAAATGAACCGTAAAATCTACACACTTCATTTTCAATACCGAACACGCCATAATGATACCCAATAACCTATATCCATTTCATGGCAATTGGACTATATTTACGCGAATTAGAGCACGGACAGACGGACAAACAAACCGAATTCATAAACACTTTTTAACTATGTTGGAAAGTGTTAAAAATTGATTGCGCAGGCTTGTGAGTCATAAACCACTCATTGGTTGGCGCCTGCAGGGTTGACTTATTGACTGTTGCAGGGCAGACTATTGACTATTGCAGGGAGTTGCCAACTGTCGTCTACTACCCATATCTGTAATCTATTAACGTTAATACCATAATTTACTAGTTACCCACTGATGTACAATAACTTATTTCAGTGCTTATGGAATAAGATCTTTTTAATTTTATTTTAAGAGTACCTGAACTTCTAATATAAACATCCAAGCGTTTATCTGTTCAAAAACTAACTTACAGACACGGTTGTAGTGGAGGGTATATGATGGTAAACGCCGTAATACTTTCCAGATTTTTCTAAGAAGCTCCTTTCCCCTGTTTCTCAAATAATGTTCTAGAATATAATATCAAACGAATGTACTCTGACTATAAAATATATCTTCTGTTTTTTTACTACTAGAGCACTGCTTACAGTAAACTTTTTTTCTGTAATAAAAAATAAAACATAAAGCATGAATTTGCTGGAACTTTTAACAAAAATCGGGACATCTAGGGGGGGTGAGAAATTCTAATTTATAGGGATGGCAGTTCTGTTTTGTTTGCACCCAGTTTTCATATTTGATTGAAGGCATCCGCAACTGTGAAACAAATATACATTTTTTTTTTTTTGTCACATGAATAACAACCTATGTTACTTTTTTAACGTCAAGTAATTCAGTAGCTGCACTTGGTGAATATCGAATTCGCTATTTCGCATTTAGGTGAATAACAATAATAATTAAAAAATGAAGGCCTCTTGTAACCTGTAAGCTTCTACTGGGGATTAATCAACGCATGGATGTCGATTAACTACTGGTGCATTTACCCATTTATCAATTAAAATGTGCTATAAAATAAAATTTTTGCGTGCTTTGCTTTCATATTTTAGACAAAAGTACACAGCTTTATCTGTGAAATATTGCTGATGTTCGGCTATTCTTAACAGATTTCCCCGTAAGCCGTAAGTACGCTGCTTGCTTGAATTGCTCGTGCGCTGAAAATGCTTGAAAAATTTACTTGCTCCGTTACTGAGGACTTTTGAGTACCACTAGTTACCAAAAGTAATCTTTGATTTATTTAATGACAGAATTTTAACGATAGAATAAGGCGAAAGATATTATTTGAGAATGGTGGTATTTTTCTCATTTTTTTTTCTAAATTAGTTTATGAATGTTAAAGTAATTTATCCGTTTTGTACAGCACTTTTTTTAATTCTTAATTAGTTAAGGCTTTTTGTACCAAATTGGGTAAAAAAAACTCCGTTAAGTGATTAATAACAGAGCGTATTTATGTTGTACAATATATTTTATGGGTCAAAAAATGATAACAGTACTCACTTACCTGGAAATTTCTTCAGATAAATATCTGTTATCTTAGTTTTGTCTACATCTTTCCATAAATGAGTAGGGAGATTGTAAAGAGGACTGCAGATTACGGTTTCTCCATATTTACCAACAACAGATTTACCTGAGTGAAAAAAAAAATAGTAACAGTAAAAAAATCTATGGAATAATTTTTCTGGTATACTTCAAATTGTTTTCTAAAATTTGTTACGTTACATTAACCGTGGTATGGAAGAGAGTGTTCCTTAAAATTTTTGTCCGATAGTTAATTACTGAACCTTTTGAAGCCATAGATCCATTTTAAAAATATGTTTAAAATTTTGTTATTTATATCTGAAAAGCCGTTTACGTAAATTGATTTATTTTGAAAAATATATTAAGTTTAAAGGTTACATTGTTCTTGAGTTCTGTGAGTAAAATGTTTGCATTTAAAGACCTGTTTTGACTTTTTATGTTGCGTTCTATGATGATGGAGTATAAATCTGAACATTTTTGCAATAGGAAGTTAAACATTTAGAATTAGCGGTTTAGAAATTAACCTCTGGAAAACGATAAGAGGTGACATCCTGTATAATATGTTGCATCTATAATAATAAAAGAAAGTTTCACTTTCTTGTGTCTGTGTGTGTGTGTCTGCGATGGCTAGCGAAATCTATGGCACGTAGAAGGATGAAAATTTTTGTGAGGGTAGCACAAAGTATCTCCTGATGCACCCAAGACTCAGAATTTTAAAATTCTAATAATTAGTTGAGTTATTAATTAAAAATCACAACTCACTCACAATAAAAGCTCATTTTGGTCCTTGCATTTGGAAAAAAGCGCCGGCGCACGCATCTGTAGAAAATGAAGATCGAACAGAAGGAATTTCGGGAGGTGTTTTGTCATTATTTATTAATTTACATCAGCCAACTGCTGAGTAAAGTTAAAAACGGGAGACATATTCTGAAAGATCGTACTCTTATGTCTCAAATACTGCAATCAATTAAAAATACCGCAATTAACCCTTTGAAAAATAATCCAAAAAATGTTGTTTTTCCAAAAAAGTTTTTCTCTCTTATTGCAACGTCCCTCTAGGGCACAATTTTAGAGGTACTGACAAACCAAAAATATTTTCCTAAAGCAGAAATCTCCTTCTAATCGATGGAGCAATCGGTTTTTAAAAATATGAATTTTAATCCTTTTAAATGCATCGACAAACACAGGTCACTTCGCGCCTCACGGGACGATATTTTATCTGCGCTAAAAGTAAAAACGTAGTATTTTCAAAACGTTCTGACGAACAGAAATATTTTTTATAAATAAAATATGTGAATATTTATACGAAATCAATAAAAAACCCAGTATTTCGTCGCGCTTTCGCTCGCTTCCGGTACGCATACACTCTAAAAATAAAATAAAATATTAAACAAAATAAGATCGAATATAATGTTGTCAAAATACTTTGAGCGCTACTATAAATTCAGATAAAATGGAGTTAAAGGTATAAAATCATATAAATTTGAGGTTCATTTAAGGGTTATTGATCATGACCGCGGGCAACGCCGGACGGGCAAGCCTATATGAAATAAAGAATATATCGGCGGTCTCACAGCAGAGGAACACTCTAATCCAAAAGTCGTCAAAACGTCATTTTTTTTTCTTTAGACCTTGAAGCCTTTGTGAATTTTTGCGTAATAATAACATTTTGAATTCATGGGAAAATACAGCAAGAACAGTAAAACATGCGTAAACGAAACCTGTGTATATAGCGGTATGCCGTCTTAAACGAAAATATTCCATTGCTTCGACGAAAAGGACACTATGCTATGCAGCCTGCTAAGACGGAATTGTACGCAAAATGGAACTTTTTTCAACCTCTTTGCGATTTCAACTTAGCAAATTTTACTGTATTTGTTTTCGTGGAAAGAAAGTAAAGATACTCAATCTGTATAACGTTTTTATCTCTAAATGAAATCTTTTGCTAATGAATTATAAAAGATTCCCTCGCACCGACAAATGCAGCTTTTTTTAATTCTTTTAAAGTTTGTGTCCGTAGTAATTACAGTAAGGTTATTTTCTACTTGCACTTGAAATCTTTCGTAAATATACATCCTCTGCCACTTCGCGGATCAGGCCGTCCGCGCGTCTGTCCGAGCTCCTTTTTTTTAGCACTGACCAGTACACCGGAAAAATTTAAATGCTAAATTCCACAACTTTAATGTATCGACTTGCGGGCAAAGGGTCGGGTCGTGGCGTGTGATACGTCGGACGACCGCTGCGGCTTTTACTCAATATTTATATAATGTTGCATCATGTATGTTCGTGTAACTATACACACCTTTTAATTCAGTATGCATGTGCAGAGAGGGTGCTTTCGCGAATACGATATAAAATGTGCAAATGCCTTCGTGATAGTACAGCTTTTTCGAACCTCAGTGTAAAACATTAATACTATTGTAAATTTATGCGTGTTTGCATAAAGATGCCTTCCTCGTTCTTTTTAATATTTTAAAATAACAGACGTAAAGTGTGCTCCTTATAATATTCTGATATTTTAATTAAGTTCTACATGGATTATTTACATTTAGTCGAAAATATGTTTTGATGTCTCAAAAGCACGGCATATTTTATGTTATGCATTAGAGTGCTCCCTTCTTCCTCAAAAAAAAAAAAAAAAAAAAATCTAATACCGATATTTCAATATGAAAATTATTTTATTAGATAGGATTATTTTATCTATGATCATAACTGATTTCAGCAACAATGCGATATGTTTTTTAGAATTTTTTTTGTTCATTTTCTACCATCTGTTAAAAACTTACATCTACATCTTTCAAAACGTACATCTCAAGCCTTAACATTTTCAAATCCTCAACCTTTTCATTGTAGGGATTCTGCATCCGTATTAACGGTGTCAGTGTGTACCATGTTTTACACTTAAAATTCTTAGGAATAACAATAGACAAAACACAGAATTGGATTCTTTAATTATCTTATTCTTAAATTATCTAAGACTTAAGGTTTTTATCTTATTATAACACTTTCAACTCATTCAAAATCTTGGGGAATCACTAACAAAATGATTAAAATTTGGTATTTCACTATTATAGAAAAAATTATTACATACAAAAGATGTTTCTTTTACAGCAATCACGAGGTAATAAAACGTTTTATAGAATAATGCCTTTCGAAAAATAAATTAAGGGGGGGATTACCCCCCCCCCCCTGTTTCATATCTTGATACTTAACCAATGAGCCTCGAAATCTCATATTAGTAATCTCATATTAGCCTTCGCTCAATATTAGTAAAATCAAGCTACCAATAGACACTGTACTCACATATGAATACAATAAGTATCGCGTTCTTCAATTACAACATGAAACCACCATCAACAAGCACTTTCCAAATGTCACAATACAATTTAAAGTTCACAGCTGACGGATTCACCTTTCGGATGAGACGTCTCATTCTCAAGTAAATATTAATTTCTTCTGCTCCTAGGATTGTGCTTTTCACCGATGGGTTGCACACAACTATCGGCTTTCTGCGTCACGGAAGGAGTTGCGGTTACTCATCGGCTTGCCAACAGGCTGACCATGTATTATTTTATCAGCACATGAAAATTAAAATTGTTACATAAATTTGTTTATATTCATCATTAGTAAATATAACTAAATCATTAATTAAAAAAAATATATTAATGTTATTGGGCAATGTGTATTATTAGATTTTTGTTGCTATTTTCCACAACAAAGTATCCCGTCTTCAGCATCTTTCAGTTCTGAAGATAGTCTTCACAGATATGTTTACAAACTTACCTTCAGAATCGAAACATTGCAGATCTTCTCCTAATGCCGGTGTCTGTATCTCTCCACCGTATACTGGCATGTTCATGTTGAAACCAGAAAAAGAACCAAACATTTCAGATGCACCTTAAGAAGACTTCAATAAATTAAAATGCAAGTTATTATTTAAAAAAGGAACAAATTCAAAAACCTGGTTTCGAATATCTTTTCTTCCACTTTCCCTCTGTCTTACCAAAAAATTCGAACTTGGAATTTTCAACGTTGCCGTTAGCTATGTCATAATTCTAGATACATGCAACTTTTAAAAACGTCTAAAATCTGGTATCGATTTAATTTAGTTTAAAAAATATTTTTTCAAAAATGTTGCGCGAATCTAGGAAAAACATTTGCGCAGACAAAAACGGTAATAATTTAGAAGTTAAAAACCTTTTCAGGGCACTGAAAAGTTGATGAGATATTTAGATTTTTTTTTTTATGCAACGGGCAAACCATAGTAAAAGAAAAGCATAGACGTTTTACTATATATATATAATGCAAATGGGAATTCCGTCCATGCCTCTGTTTATAACTTAAATTCTATTAAATGGATTTTTATGAGACTTATACTGTTAGCTAGGTAATTTACAGAGAAGACTTTAATATAAACCATGCCCTACTAAGTTGGTTAGTTATAGAAGTATGGCGAAAGTTCTATAATCAGATGAATTCGATTACAAAAGATTCTTTTTAAAGGTTCTGCCGAGTGGATTTCGTTGAAGCTTGCAATCTTAGCTAATTTTTCAGAGAAGGTTTCAGTATATAACATATCATTCAACGTTATTTAATAATAGAATTATGGGAAAAAAATCTATAATTTGTCCGTCCGCTTATGAAAAATTTATTTTTTCCAAAGAATTCTACTGAACAGAATTTGATAGCAGTTACACTAATAGATAAGTAATGCAATAAATAAAAGAGAAAAGTGCCCAGTTAAACTGATGGCATTGAGCTCACAGGCTATTCACACTAATTGTATATTATATTCTTACTTCAAAGAATAATGCCTTTCGAAAAATAAATTAAGGGGGGATTAGCCCCCCCCCCCCTGTTTCATATCTTTATACTTAACCAATGAGCTTCCAAATCTCATCAGGGAAGCGCCTTATCAGCATAAACCGGTATACCCGATTTGCTTCAAACCGGATAGAAAAACCCATTTATCTAAATTAAGGGCAGGTATTAGCCCCCATTCTCTCCTTTATACTTAACTAATGAACCTCCACATCTAATCAGGGAGGCGCCTTATCATACTAAACCGGTATACCAAATTTGAAGCAAATCGGATACGAAAACCCATTTATCTAAATTAAGGAGGTATTACACCTTCCCCCCGATTCCCCCTTTATACTTAAGCAATGAACCTACAAATCTAATCAGGGAAGCGCCTTATCTGAATTAACCGGTATACCAAAATTGAAGCAAATCTGATAATTCTGCATAAAAAACCCATTTATTTAAGTTAAGGGGGGATTAGCCCCCCCCCGAACCCCCCATTATGCTTAACCAATGAACCCCAAAACTAATCAGGGAATCGCCTTATGAGAATGAACCTAAAAATTATTTTTAAAAGCAAATCGGATATTTCTATGAGGAATTATCGCTTTACGTACATACATACATATATGTCTACATAATGCAGAAATTGCGGGCACATTAGCTCTCAGGCTTTGCTAGCCTGTGAGCTAAAAAAGCAAAAACTATATGCTGATTTTGCATTCCGAATTGCCAAAGTTACATTCTACTTGAGCGGAGCTACGAACAAAAGCTAAGTACAGAATAAATTAAAACTGCAGCTTTTTCAATGTTTCATAAAAGGATCTTTACTTTTAATCCCGAATAGAAGAAAAATAATGATAGTGGGTGACAGCTGCAAAGATACATATGT
This sequence comes from Maratus speciosus, assembly GCA_963932465.1. NCBI lineage: Eukaryota > Metazoa > Arthropoda > Arachnida > Araneae > Salticidae > Maratus > Maratus speciosus. Next base: position 236,255,880 of record OZ010788.1, read on the forward strand.
TGCTGTTGCTGATTTTTGGAGAAAATAACCCAACAGCTATACTTCCTGACTTTATGTTTCTAGATGATTATGTACTACATCTTTCTTGCGTCCAGGAAACTTTTCCCTTTTTATGCCCAGACCTACTGGTAGAGCAGTAAATCTTCATCGATACATAAAAATGTTTACACACTATTTTAGCAAACGGTTTATAGCTGCAAAATGGTGAAAGCGAATCTCGGGGATTTTTTTCGTTCGTAGAAGGTGAAATTTATCTCAGATATAATATCGTGCAACAACGAAATTTTACACGGATACAAAAAATAATTCAGAGAAATGTTTTAGCTTCTAATTTTTTTAATAACCATGCAAATCAAAATCAGATTGCTAATAGAAAAAGTTTGGATATGTATAGAAAAACTAGAATTATTTAATTGGCATCCTATTGCCTTTTTGTAGAAGCGAAACCTTTCGAAGACATATTCAGAAATGGGCCATAATTTATACCCTATGATTTGTGCTCATTCGCACTGAAGAGATCTAATAAGAGGTTTATAATAAAAACTTCTCTCTAAGGTAGTCACGCAGAATAATTCAACTGCTCAAAATCTGTAGAGTACGTTTCTATTCTTGTGCTCTTAAAAGTTCTGGCTGATTTTACTTGTTTCGCTCATATACTTTCATTCTTATGTATGCTAAGCAGAATCTTGCAGGAGGGACTATTTTTCATTTTCCAAGTGTTCTTAGGACAAAGGAATTAAAGACACTCCAAATTGTTTAACAGTATGTTTGATGGTTTATTGTGAAGACTCCACCAAAAGAATGTTTTTTTTTTCAGTTAAACAGTTCTGACCCAAACCATGAATTACTAGGGATTTTGCCATCTTTAAATAATGCCATAGGACTAACAGTGTTCTACGACGGAATTTTATTTGTGTGTCTATTATGAGCCATCCGCAAAAATCTTGAAAAAATGTTTTGTTGATGATCATGAGCGGCCCTTTTCATTGGTGCTATCAGTTTCTGAAGGCTTGTCTTTTCGTATGCCACCGTAAGCTTCTGACACTTTTTCTGTTTGTAAGTAAGCAATCCAAGGAACCCTTTTAGAGTTTGTCTTCTAATTGATTTTTATTTCACTTACGACTTTTCTTTTTGAAACGTTGGGGATTTGTTCAATCCTCCTGACGGCAACTTTGTGTTTTCTGAAAATGTTGTTTATTTATTTTTTTAATCTCAGTTTAGTTTTTTCCCTTTATCGTTAGGTTATTATAATAGATTCACGGCATCCGCTCTTGTTCTGTTTTCGCATCCGAACGAATTCTTATTGCCTCATGCTTTCAGCACGTAACGCAAAAATCAGATTTTGCAAGGAGATCATTAATACAAATGTTAAACAACACGAACCAGTTAGGGCCGACGTTTTTTTCCCAAGTAGATATAATAAAAGTTTAGTGATGGAGTTTGGTAGGAACTTTTTATTTCAACATGAACTTTGTGAGGATTATTATTTGTCCCTGCATATAACCTAACAGTTTTCAACCAAATATATCAGGAAGAGCGACGATTTAATTAATTTTTAATTTTTAAAGCTGATAAAATCCGTGCTTTATGAAATCGCTTTTGGAAAATATTTTTACAACTCTTAAAAAAAAAAAAAAAAAAAAAAAAAAAAATTGCATTTTATGTGCTTCGCTGAGTTCCACAATAGAACGGACCACAAACACCCTATTTTGTTACGCTGAATACAGCTGTCCGCCCATAAATACAAGATGCCATAGATTTTGGGGGGGAAATTATGGCAAAACGCTCCTACTATAGGTTAGTATGAGGTAAGATATTTAAAATTCGATTTTATTTAAAAATATGACAAATTGCTACAATTTTCGCTGATTTATATTTTTTAGTTTATAAAAATGATTTTTTTTAAAATTTCATCACAGATATTTAATTTTATCCTATTTAAGAATAAAATTTCATATAAGCTCAACAAAAAAAACATGAAATGTTTTTTTTAAGTTTTGCTCATACAAATATGAAAACGGTGTGGAAACAATCAACAGTGGTAAAAAGTAGGCGGTAAAGTTTGAAATAATGCCGTTAATATTAAAAAAAGTGACTGCTCATTAGTTGCATGCATTAAAAAGTTTATCTGGGGGCGGCAGAAAATGTACAGGCGAATTAGTGTTCCGTTCTATTGTGCAGTTCAGCCCGTACAAAATTAAGGTCCTGATAACGTTCCCAATTACGTTTCTTAACCCCTTCGGGATCGACGGCTTTTACACAAATTTTATTCGGTTGGGACCAGTTTTTTTTTTAAAGTTACTTTTACTTAAATAATCACGAAAATGCTCTAATTATAGAAAGCAAATATTACTTTACTTTTTTACTGGTGCCAAAAACAAATCCTGTATGCTCTTTTTGAAGGTGCATATATGCACCCATGGTCCCGAATGGGTTAAAAGAATCTACCAAACTCACAAGGAAGGTCTCCATACAGGGCATACTCAGAATATGTTGAAAAAAATGCTAGTGAAACTACTCATGCATGTAATAAGGGATCAGTCCAATTTAACGGCGGAATTTCAGTAGAAAGTCTGTAAAAAAATAAAATACTTTCGAATATTTGGCGCGAAAATACGAAAGTGACACGCGATTTGGCGAGCAGGATTTTTCCTAGCCAAAAGCAAACGATTTTAATGCATCGGAAAATTTATTAATTGTTTTTTAGAATGCACGGTTTTTAATGAATTCAAACTTAATCAATTAAAGTGGTTATTACATTTTTTTATATTACATATATATGTTGCTTATTGCTGTAGTTATTTAATTTCATCATTGTAAAAATATTTTCTATGTTAAAACATGAAAAAATATCTATTTTAAGTTATAGTCAGCTGACATTTGATTTAACATTTCCATGTCGAAGACGAAGTCGTTTCCATAGCAACAAAATCAAGTCGACAGTGTTCTATCTGCCTTATTTTTGAGCTTGAAATAATTTAAATAAATTAAAATTTTGTTTTAAATCGTAAAATATGATATTTAAATTTTATTATAAATATATATCACAAACAATAGTTAAAACAAACTAAAAATGACAAAACTATTGTTAAAACAAATTAAAAATGACAAAACTAAAGTTATTTAAATTAAACTTGTATAAACAAATTCAACATAAAAAGTTTTCCCTACATAAAACCGGATTTTTTTTTTCATCGCCAACCGGTGATAAATCGCCAAATGAACGAAAATTTCATTATTTTTTTACGGACGCTGTATCAGGGTTCCGCCAAAAATTTTTTTATAAATGTATATATCTATATGAGAAGAACATTCTGTAATTTTTTCAGATTTTTCTGAGTATGCCCGTATGGAGACCTTCCTTGTCAGACTAGCTTTTTATACTTTCAGCTATACATGCAATAAAATTATGCAGGGTGTTTCAGCACAGGGGTTACAAAGTTTCAGAAGAGATAGAGTACACCTAGACGATGGAAAACCACATAGCAATGCATGGTCGGAAACACTTTCCTGTGGCGGTAGTGACGACACAAAACACAAGATAGGAAGGACACGAACAGGGTGAAAAAGCATGTTTATTATTCTTACTACCGCAAAAATGCTGGGACATTGCTGAACAGTGCTGAGGAACTTATTGCACACTTCCCGGCAGCTGCTGGGCAGTCCGAGTCAAGCCCGATATTTTCGAGAACATCAAATTCGCTGAAGATTTGATACCTGCATCACGGACCGGGGACGTATTTTTGAACACCTTCTTTGATGACGATCATTGTCTCTTTTTTTTTGTTCTTTCATTTCTTAGTTTTTTGCTGTACTGAGAATAATAAACATGTTTTCTCACCCTGTTCGTGTCCTTCCTTTCTTGTGTTTTGTGTTGTTATTACCGCGCAAGGAAAGCGTTTCCGACCATGCATTGCTATGTGATTTACTATCGTCTATGTATAATGTATCTCTCCTGAAACTTTGTAACCGCAGTGCTGAAACACCCTGTATATGTATTTCTAGCTAGTTAACGCATCTTAGGTGTTGGTATAATATTTTCGTTTATAATTCTTTATCGGGTCTTCTACTATTAAAATTAAAGGAGGATAAACTTTAGCATCTTACAGAGATTTTGCACTGAAATAATATCCAACTTTAACGTCCTAAAGAAATTCATACAATCAGTTTAAACTTCGCATTTTGCAAACTCACTTCCTTGCAATCTTAGTAGAGTAAATTCACTTGAGAGAAAAACACATTGAATTAAAACAAAGCTATCGATTTTCAGCAGTATTATTTTACTTTAACACGTCACCCCCCCCCCCCCCCCCCGTTAACGGTCGCATTAAATTACGGTTAAAAAAAATCAAATTGCTTATTGGTACCACTTGTTTAAAAAAGAAATATTCACCTTAATTAGTGACAGGTAAAATGATACCATAATAAAGCCAGTTACACTATTTTATAAAACTGGTGGGAATCAAACATCCGCAATTGTAATCTGAATAAAAGACAAGCCTGTAAATATCACGGGAGCGTGAATTAAAGGGTTAAATCAACACTAGTTATGGAAAAAAATACTGGAAAACTTACCATAAACAATTGCAACAAAAGTGTCTTTATTCACTTTATTTTTGATATAATCCAAATTATGATTTTTCACTGGGCTTCCTCCAATAGCTATTACTTCTAAGCAACTCATATCTGTCCCTTTTCCTGCGAAAAAAATATCACATTATTACTGTCTAAAACTTATTATGGCAAAGCTTAATTAAATAAATACATTTTAAAGTATTTTGTTAGAATGAATATTATGAATCACAACATTTTTTGAGAAAGTAACATAAATTAATTAGCTGCGGCCACTACAAAACTTTCTTTAGTATTATTTTAGTACAAGCAGAACTACCAATCGTTCCTTTCTCGGATCCCACTAACGCTCTTCAGTACGTACCAAAAGGGTTTAATCCATCCGAAAAAGGAAATTGATAATTTTCACTATTCTAATACATTCTTATTAGTCTAAGAGCTAGCAACGTCAAAAAACACGTCATTTTATCAAGGCTAATTTTTTTTATATGTTCTTCCCTTTTATGGTGTAGAACGTTTGCAACCGGTCTGGCAGTCGGGAGACGTTGCGTTTACGTGTGGCAGAAGGGGTTATGCAGGTCAAAAAACTTCAAAATTACGTCATTTTATCAAGGCTCATTTTATATGTTCTTTCCTTTTATGGTGTAGTACGTTTGCAACCGGTCTGGCAGCCGGGAGACGTTGCGTTTACCAGCGGGAGAAGGTGTTATGCAGGTGAAAAAACATCAAAATTACGTCATTTTAGCATGATTTTTTATGACATTTGTTTCTAATAATTATTTGTGATATTAATCCATTATTGCCAGAATGTTGCCAATGTTGCTAAGACCCTGCGAGATCCACATTTATGGGTAACATATTACTTTTTGGCTATCAGACAATCTATAATTAATTTGCAAGACACAATTTCATTTGCAAAGTCAATGTCAGACGGCTTTAAATATGGCAACGACAGTGCCTGTTTCAAGAGTAGTTTACAGTTTAAAAATTATAAGTCATCTTTACGTCATTTTATCAAGCTTAAAAATTGCGAGATATTACTCTTTGGCCGGCAGACAACCCACAACTAATTTGCCGGACACAAATTCGGCTGCAAAGTTAATGCCAGACAGGTTTTAAATATGGCAACGAAAGTGTCTCTTTCAAGAGTGGTTTATAGTTTAAAAATTATAAGTCATCTTTACGTCATTTTATCAAGCTTAAAAATAACAAAATATTACTCTTTGGCTATCAGACAACGTATAATTAATTTGCCAGACTCAAATTCGGTTGCAAAGTTAATGCCAGACGGCTTTAAATATGGCAACGAAAGTGCCTGTTTCAAGAGTGGTTTATAGTTTAAAAATTATAAGTCATCTTTACGTCATTTTATCAAGCTTAAAAATAACAATATATTACTCTTTGGCTAGCAGATATGCTATAATTAATTTTCCAGACACAAATTTGATTGCAAAGTTAATGCCAGACGGCTTTAAATATGGCAACGAAAGTGTCTGTTTCAAGAGTGGTTTATAGTTTAAAAATTATAAGTCATTTTTACGTCATTTTATCAAGCTTAAAAATTACAAGATATTACTTTTTGGCTATCAGACAATCTATAATTAATTTGCCAGAAACAAATTCGGTTTCAAAGTTAATGCCAGACGGCTTTAAATATGGCAACGAAAGTGCCTGTTTCATGAGTGGTTTATAGTTAAAAAATTATAAGTCATCTTTACGTCATTTTATCAAGCTTAAAAATTACAAGATATTATTTTTTGGCTATCAGACAATCATTAATTAATTTGCCAGACACAAATTCGGTTGCAAAGTTAATGCCAGACGGCTTTAAATATGGCAACGAAATTGCCTGTTTCAAGAGTGGTTTATAGTTTAAAAATGATAAGTCATCTTTACGTCATTTTATCAAACTTAAAAATTACAAGATATTACTCTTTGGCTATCAGATAACCTATAATTAATTTGTCAAACTCAAATTCGGTTGCAAAGTTAATGCCAGAGGGCTTTAAATATGGCAATGAAACTGCCTGTTTAAATTTGCTTGCGTCTGGCATTAACTTTGCAACCGAATTAATTGGCAAATTAATTATAGATTGTCTGATAGTGAAAGAGTAATATCTCGTAATTTTTAAGCTTGATAAAATGACGTAAAGCTGAATTATAATTTTTAAACTATAAACCGCTCTTGAAACAAACACTTTCGTTGCCATATAGAAAGACGTCTGGCATTAACTTTGCAACCGAATTTGAGTCTGGCAAATAAATTATAGATTGTCTGATAGCCAAAAAGTAATATCTTGTAATTTTTAAGCTTGATAAAATGAAGTAAAAAATGACTTATAATTTTTAAACTATAAACCACTCTTGAAACAGACACTTTCGTTGCCATATTTAAAGCCGCCTGGCATTAACTTTGCAACTGAATTTGTGTCTGGCAAATTAGTTGTTTGTTGTCTGCTGGCCAAAGAATAATATCTCGCAATTTTTAAGCTTGATAAAATGACGTAAAGATGACTTATAATTTTTAAACTATAAACCACTCTTGAAACAGGCACTTTCGCTGCCATATTTAAAGCCGTCTGGCATTAACTTTGCAACCGAAATTGTGTCTTGCAAATTAATTATAGATTGTCTGATAGCCAAAAAGTAATATGTTAAATATATATGTGGATCCCGCAGGGTCTTAGTAACATTGGGAACGTCTGGCAATAATAGATTAATATCACAAATAATTAGTAGAAACAAATATTATAAACAAAAATCATGCTAAAATGACGTAATTTCGATGTTTTTTCACCTGCATAACCCCTTCTGCCACAGGTAAACGCAACGTCTCTCGACTGCCAGACCGGTTGCAAACGTACTGCACCATAATAGGGAAGAACATATAAAAAAATGAGTCTTGATAAAATGACGCAATTTTGAAGTTTTTTGACCTGCATAATCCGTTTTGCCACAGGTAAACGCAACGTCTCCCGACTGCCAGACCGGTTGCAAACGTACTGCACCATAACAGGGAAGAACATATAAAAAAATGAGCCTTGATAAAATGACGTAATTTTTAAGTTTTTTGACCTGCATAATCCCTTCTGCCACAGGTAAACGCAACGTCTCCCGACTGCCAGACCAGTTGCAAACGTACTACACCATGAAAGGAAAGAACATACAAAAAAATGAACCTTGATAAAATCAGGTGACGAAAACTTTGCTAGCTCTTAGACTATATGTATGTATATAGTAAAAATAAAGCTTCCAATGGTATGTCTAATAATTATCTATAGAATTTTATAACATAAACATATATTTTTTTGAAACAGTAATATTTTATGACCACCTTTTATGAGAATACATTGTGTCGTATAAAATATTCATTTTTTTTTTTTTTTGTAGGGTGACTCCGGGAGAGTCGCTGCATACGGGATAGATGCCGCACCCCTTGTATTTCTTGCAATTATCGACAGATGGTCGTCAAACGCACAGTATAGGTGCGCAATGAGATTATTTTAATCAGTGTATAGCGTGAATCCCATTTCGATGTTTACTTGTAGAAGTACAATCCTTAATTTGACGTAAGTGCATGATTTCACTGTCCAAACTTTTAAACACGTTATGTTTAAATACTTTTCATACACTAATTACTAAATGCATGCATGATTTTGAAATCAAAACTAAGTGTAGCGTTTGTATAGAGTGCTGTGTGTATGCTTACGTCATTCCTCTTAGCGATGGCAAGTAACTGTGATGGCCGACGTCTGCACCATGCAAAATGGGATACATGCTGCACTGCCATTCCGGTATACATGCCGCAGTTTCTTTTTTACGGGATGATTAAGTGTTATTAACTTTTCCTTTTCTTTTTGCACAGACTAACCATGTTAGGAATGTTATGAAGTTTACTAAAACCAAAGGAGAAAAACGGGGGAAATAAAAAGTAAGAAGTGTAAGAAAGATGCAAGTCAGGATGATAATAATAAAAATTGGATTACGCGTAACGCAGACGTTCTTTGCAAACTACTCCAAAAAAGAGGAAGTGTAATTGGCTTCGTTGCATGTTGTGTTTAAATATAGTTAAATAAAGACTGTACTTTTTCGACACCTTTTCTGTAGATTGTAGTCGAAAAAACAGGTTTCTTAACCCATTATTGACCATAGGTGTATATAAGTACCTTCATAAAGAGCTTACAAAATTTGTTTCTGGCACCAGTAAAAAAGAAAAGTAGTATTTGCTTTGTTTAATTAGAGCATTTTCATGATTATTTAAGTAAAGGTAACTTCTTTTAAAAAAGTGGTACCAACCGAATAAAATTTATATAAAAGCCACCGGTCAAGAAAGGGTTAACAAATAAATTATTTAAACATAATTTTACTTTTTTTCTTTTTCCTTTCTATTAACATTGATGTTACGTTGTTGCTGAAATAACAATTAAAATTTAATGTAAAAAAAAAGTCGATAATTTTAATAGTGAAAGTAGGCAACAATTATTAATTTGAATGTACTAATACGTTTCATTATACACATTTAGTTTCATTTTGTTATTACATCGTTAATTATAGTCCAGATATGAATTTCTTTTGGATATTTTATTTATAACTTCATTCAGTTCTTATTACAAGCGCGGCATAACTACTGCACAAGTGCGGTGTCTCAGACTGAATGTACGGGTGATGCGCCGCAGTGTAATGTTTTAGAAAAAATTGTTAAAAAATATTAATAATTTGTTTTGAATTTTTTTGTCGCAGTATACGCGTTGTATATTTAACATTAAATAGCACAGCATGATTTTATTCATTTTATGTCTACCATGAGCCTTTATACACAAATTCAAAAAAATGTGCGGCATAAATCCCAGAATTACCCTACGTATAAAATATATGAGTTTGAAGATATCACCTTGTGTATTTATGAATGAAATGAACTGAATGTGTTATTTATCAGCAATTGTATTCTATTAATTTTTTATCTTTCATATTTCTCTGGGTATACAGAAACATTAATGTTGGCTAACTAAAAGCAAACTTCTGTGCAGGAAAATTGTATTGATTATGCGAGCCTCAGTTTTTATCATAAATAGTTAAAGAGATATTTTCTGCAGTTTTTTTCATTAAAATTGTCTATATTTTCATGTTTGTCTATTTGCTAATTTCAAAAAAATTAATTTCTTATTGTTATTTAAAGTAGTTTTACTTACTAGGAACAATATCTAATTTCTCCATTTTATCTGCCTGGCTGGTAATAAGATTAACTTTTTTACACTGGAATTCTGCTACAAGATCCCAGAAATTTTTGCCGTTAACTGTGTAATAATTGCTACCACAGTACAAGAAAATGGTTAAACCTAAGCCTAAACAAGGAATATAACTGTCCCACACAGTCCATCCTACCTGAAAGGATAAATAAAGCATAATAAAATAAAAATGACTCAGAAAAACACTAAATTATACTTTAAAACATATTTAATACTCATGGAATTATAGAATACTATTAAAGAATATATAAATAATTAATGGAATCTATTGCATGAAAATAAATAAAGTATTTACTGGGAAATTCATAAAAATTGCATCTCCCTTCTTCAAGTTGTGTGAAATTGAATGGTTTTGCATTACTGACATCATCGACTAAAAAAGAAAAAGACTTTTGTAACAATAAAATTTTTATAAGTTTAACGAGAAATGCAGATTTGACATTACTGTATCCAAAAGTACAAGCATAATTAAAAAATAATAGTAAAATCAAAATTATATATTTGGGTGTGTTTAAAGGCAACTGTTAAACATGGCCTTATTGCTGTGGTTACAATGCTTTATGAGCTTGTACAAAAATTGTGAGGCTAGATATAGATATGAGATAGCTTCCTATAGATTATATTTATGAGCCCCTATATGCTCTGTATAGGCATAGTACGAACTCGAATACTCACATGTCTTTTTCAGCTTACGACCCCGTAGAACTGTATTCTTCATTACACCTCTTCCTGTATGCGCTTCTGAAATGCCTACAAAGAGGAACTTTTGAAAGGAATGTTAACCATGTGTTCAGTGACTGCACTTTTTCCATGTCCTAAAGATCCGCGGCAGAAGGGTTGTAACTATATGTGAGGATTTTCACGTCAGGAATCGTTGATAAAGCAATAACTCATATGGGAAAACCGGGGCTATGGCTTAGGGTCCGGAATTCCTATGAGTGTCTGATACACTCGAATCTCCTGAAAACCTCGGAGACGTGATTCTCGAATCTAACGGTTTAATCCTCAAGTCTTGGGATTTTGCTGTCGTACAGACCTTGTCGCCCAATAATGTTTTTGGGGTGCAGGTGAAGTGATGGGCTCTGATCGGTGCTCTTCCTTGACCGTTAGCGAGTGTCATGGCAGCACCACATTGATTTACGCAAGTCCGGTTTGACACGTGCATAAGAGCTCCTCCGTGCTTAAACTGGCGATATGACTTACCGAAAAATATGTTGAACCCTTTTATACTTACACCAATGGAGTGAACTGGGGCTTTGGGTAATCCTGTAGTTCCTGATGTAAAATTAACACAAAGCGGATAGTCGAAGGGCAGTTGTTCAAACACAAGCTCTGGCACGTTTCCATCAGAATCACGACCTTCTTGAAGAAAATCTTCCAAAAAAGCGCTATAGGATTAAAAGTAGGAAAAACTTGATAAAACGCTGCATCTTTATATTAGTAATATCGTGAATTGAGAACAAAATATGAAATATGAAAGTTATTTGTATAAATTAAAAGGCATAGTTAAACTATTTTCTCTAAAATAATAAGTCATTTAAAGGGTTATTGACTTGTGGAATTTATCTTACAAATCTAATTAGATGTTTAATCAATGCACGCAGATGAGAGGCGGGGGGAGGAAGTTGCCCGTCCCGAATTTCAAAATTGAATGAACTAGTCTTTTCTTTATATCTTTGGTAATTTTGAAAAAAATCATAATAGTAACATTTATTCTTTTTAAGGCAATTCTCAAGTCTATTGCTCAACAAGTGCGAAACTTTCTGACACACTTAATGACTCATTTTTAGGGTTCCGTAGTTAAAAAGTAAAAACGGAAGCATTATCACCCCCGTGTCTGTCTGTCTGCCACAGCCATTTTACTCGTAAACTAGGGAACGTGGGAAGTTCAAATTGGGAAAGTAATAAAGATTACTGACCCATATATTTACATATTATTAAACATTCACAAATATATTTAAAAATATAGAAAGGCTAATTCTGCTGCTTGAAAAAAAAAACTTTTCTTTGCATGTCGTGTGGGCTATCTTTTGAAAGCTTTCGTAATGCTGAACTCAAAAATACATTTATTTTAATTTTAGGTATTATATATTCAGAAATATCGTCGAAAATATAGTGCAAAAATATGTCCCCCTACCCCTTCTATTTCAGAATCTACTGAAACCAAAGTTATGAAAAAAATCAGTGGTAGTAGACGTTAATTTAAACATTGCAGGAAAACTGTAGCGATTAGCCTTGGTCACATAATGTTTGTGAAAAGCATATTTTTTCCGTTCTACACAAATTTCAATTTGCAGGCATTCAGCAAAGGTGTTGAGGATCGCTGGAGGTTCCTATCGTAGCAGAGGTATAAAAACATTGTTGATAATGATTTTTGAAAAAAAAATCGTCGGTAATTAGCCGAGTTATTAATTCTTAACTACACGGACGGTTTGGGAATACATAGTAACAATACTCTATGTATCATCGGCTTTTAAATCCCAGATAACAACTTTTAATGATATAGTGATGTAATGCAATGCCGAGTAGCAGTATAAAAGCAATAAATGTCAAATTGTTAAAAACAGACTAATTTAATTAGAATTAATCGCATAAATACTATGGGATTCCCAAGCCGTTTGCAATGAGTGGATATCTCAATACGCTCCCGTGTCTTTAAAAATTAATTAAACACCTATCTGGAAAAACGCGGCACGGACCAAAGCGCCGGTGCAACTTTGCGACCTCCTTTTGAAGCGCGCTCAACACAATGCAAGTTTAAACTTTGAACAAACGTTTTGTTTTAACTACTTTGTAAAAAGAAAGATTATTACTACGCTGAATTTAGTTTTATGAAATTCCAAATAAAGTTTAAATATGCACTACTTTTATCGTCAGTACCGAATAAAGCTCATCAAAAAAATATCAGTATAATATTACTACAAACTGAGGATTTCAATGTACATTTAGTTTAACGTAATACAGCTTATTTATTCTGTTATTTATTCTGTTGAGCTGAACCAGGTTTCAGACCAGATGCTATAATCATTAAGGTTAGCTGGGTGAAAAAGTTCCACCAGATTCGTCTGGGATAGCTCAGTTGGTAGAGCACTTGCGCTTCAGCCAGGAGATCCCTAGTTCGAATCCTGGTCCGGACATTTTTCGCCCAGTTGGAAATTTACATCTAATACGTAACACTCATAGTTATAGTCTGGTCCGTCCGTCTGTCCGCATATAACAGAACAAAAACTACCCAACCGAATGGTTTGAAATTTAATATATATAATAGTTTCAGAATTTTTTCGAGTCATTGCAAATTTTATGAAAATCGAATCAAAACTTAAAAGGATATTAATAAAAGTTTTCGTCCATACAATAGGTTTCGTCCAAAAACATACATAATCGTAATAAATTTTGTATTCATGCATTTTTTGCATAAGAGTGCAACACCAACAGCTATTGCACCAAGACCTGAATATTTATAAAACTAGTTATAATACGAACGCACTTCATTTGCCACGTTTGATGTACATTTTCCAACTTCTTTTAAATATCTCAAAGCTAGCAATTTTACATATAGGGTTTTCTGAAATAGACGATTTATTTATAATCAAAGAGCATACCAATTGCGGATATTGGACAGATCCTTTTTTCGTGTTTCTTCTTGCGTGACGACTAAAATTATCTTCTCTAAAGTGGGAGCATCTGAATGAGAACAAAATGCTTATAAACACCAAACAGAAATTAAACAAGAGAAAATGGGTATTACATGATAATATTTATGGGTATGCATACATTGTCTCAAACGCTTTCTAACATTACGCGTAAATTCTGGAACAGAAACACAATAGTAAACATTTGCCTGGCGATTTGATAAGGCAACTATTATCAGACCAACAGACAAACTTTTCTTTTGCAGGGGGCTTAATCTTCTTGCTACAGAAATCAGTAAGATAGAAATGCAAGACCTTGCAAAGGAATTTGAAGAAAGAGATAGGTAAGTTGCCTCAATTCTTTAAATCGTATGAAGTTGCTCCAGCAACAGAATGGACTGATGTGGCTGTGAAGTTGTTCAGTCTTAAAAAACCTTTACTTCAAATGAAGATAATTGACTTGCAAGAAGATATTTCCTTGCAAATGTATAAAACTGCATCCCCTAAAGAATTTTGAGGTAAATATGTCTCGGAAAAGTATGAAAATTGCAAAAAAGCAACTATTAACCTGGCTACTATATGTATGTGAAACAACTTTCTCCATAATGAAATTTTAGAAAAACAAATATCATTCGAGATTAATTGACGCCCACCTTGAAAACACTCTTCGCATTAGTTTTTCACTACGTGAACTAAACTATAAAAAACTGATTCAAGACCGCAAGTATAATTTTTCGTATTAATTTTTCAACGAATACCTGCCTTTTTTTATCTTATTATGTGCATGTAAAATTTTTCACAACATATTCTTGTGTATGTATAGTAATTTTTCAGACGAATACCTGATTTTTCTATTTCCTATTATACATATGTATACGTAAAAATAAAATTAAAAAATTATAAGTATTTATATTATTTATGTGTTTTTTTCTTTGTACCTCGATAAAACTTTTCCGAAGTATTCGGACACCGCTTAAAATTACTTGCCGATCCCTGCTCTTATAGAAAATCAAGGTTTTGTGACGAGCGCGGGTGAAAAATATTATAAACTGTAATTGATCTTAGATTTGTTCCAGAGGTCAGCAAATAAATGGGAATTTTTTAATCTAAAAATATTCAAGATAGTTTTCCAAATTTGTATGATTTTTACTGCGACTGGAGGTATCCAGCTATAAATGTCCAAAATTTCAAGTGTCTAACTTATACAATTTCCTCTGTGACAGACTGTGACAGTGAGGCGAATTGGGTTTCGTCATGTGAACGAAACCCTAAAAGAAATAGTACCGAAAGTCAGTTTGTTGCCAAGCTCAAAATCCCGTCAGTGTTACCCAAGGACACGTTTGTCCTTCATAATACATAATAAGTAATAAATACACAGAAAGGACGTCCAAATTATTAGAAGAATCATACTCACTTTTCACAATTTCGGGCAAATAATTCAATGTTGGGAATATCACTCCATTATCCTGATGAGTGTCGATTGTGATGAGAAATTTCGGATCCATCCTACTCACAATATTAGATGCAGCCTATATTTAAAGACAATTTATTGTTTACGAGAATTTCTTTTTTATTCATGTAACATATATGTGGAATTTTATAACGTGAAGAGATGTCAATCATAACAGATTATTCATAATAGATGAAGTGTTTCTTTCCCAAAAATAAAAGCATGTTGGATTTTTCACAATTTCAGGGAAATAATCCAATGTGGGGGAGGTATATTACTCCTTTGTCCTGACGACTGTCGATTATAATGAGAAGATTCGGAACCATCATACTCACAATATTAGATGCAGCCTATGATTAAAGCGAATTTACCGTTTATGATAATTTCTATCTTATTCATATATATGTAATATTCATATACATATATGTAATTCATATATATGTTATAACATATGTCAGTTTTTATAACAGATGTCAATCCTAACTAATTATATTTGCAACTTAGGATATCCAACCCAGGCTTCATAGGTTACAGAATGTAGGTGATTTTTTTTTTTTTTTTGAAAACGTTAAGAGGATTTTTTTTTACATTTAATAGGTTTTTTTATATTGTCTACTAACAATATCAAAAATCATTTTTATATGAAAAATAGCAATCATGTGATCAAATAATTTTTTGAAATTTATAAAAGCGATAGGGCCTGTATATATATAACGTTCCCTTTAGGAGAGAGGAGGGGTCTGGCACTTGATATTGTAAGATATCTCTAGGGGGGTGGGGGGTGTCTTTTGATATCATTACCATTTTTCAAGATGGCGAAATGTAAAAAGTAAGTTTATTTGCATTTTTTCTATCAAGGATCTAAATAAATAAGTGATAATCTTAGCTTGTAGACTTTTTTGAAATACGTATTTTCTAAAATTGTGATAATTCATGTTCAAGCTTATTTTTTATGTACTTTTATAACGTACAGAATATAGATCGCTAGGTTCAAATGGGTACATATTTTTGTTAGCCATTTAGAAGAAATTTATGCAAAGTCCTTTTCAAGATGATTATGAAATAAATTGTTTTTAAACCTCAAATACGATTATTTTTATTTTATTATTAATAATATAAGACTTTAAAATGATAATTTTAGGCAGTGTATTAAAAAAAAACTTTACTATCATTTTTAATTTTCAGTGAGTGTTCCTAAACAAAATGTACGCCAAACGCGATTTTTTTTACACAGTTCTGAAATAAGATATCTGAACGTTCTCTCATCTTGACATGAGTCAACGCGATTTTTTTTTATACAGTTCTGGAATAAGACATCTGAACGTTCTCTCATCTTGACATGAGTCAACGCGATTTTTTTTATACAGTTCTGAAATAAGGCATCTGAACGTTCTTTCATCTTGACATGAGTCAACACGATTTTTTTTATACAGTTCTGAAATAAGACAGCTGAATGTTTTCTCATCTTGACATGAGTCAACGCGATTTTTTTTATACAGTTCTGGAATAAGACATCTGAACGTTCTCTCATCTTGACATGAGTCAACGCGATTTATTTTATACAGTTCTGAAATAAGACATCTGGACGTTCTCTCATCTTGACATGAGTCAACGCGATTTTTTTTTATACAGTTCTGAAATAAGACATCTAGACGTTCTCTCATCTTGACATGAGTCAACGCGATTTTTTTTATACAGTTCTGAAATAAGACATCTGACCGCTCTCTCATCTTCACATGAGTCAACGCGATTTTTTTTTTACAGTTCTGAAATAAGACATCTGAACGTTCTCTCATCTTGACATGAGTAAACGCGATTTTTTTTATACAGTTCTGAAATAAGACATCTGAACGTTCTCTCATCTTGACATGAGTCAACGCGATTTTTTTTATACAGTTCTGGAATAAGACATCTGAACGTTCTCTCATCTTGACATGTGTCTATCTCTGAACATTTATCAAAATTTAACCGTTTATTATTATTTTTTTTAAAGGCAAAAACTGTTACAAGCAAGAATACTTTTATGAAATAAAGCAAATTTTTTCTTTAAGAATAATTATTGTAGTATAAAATAATTTAAATTTTTCGCAATCATATATTGTTAAATGTTGAAACTTAAACTTATTCGTAAAATCATAATTACGTTATTGGTAAATAATGACTGAAAAGAGAATTTGAATATTAGAATGCAGCTTACTCGAGCTCCATAATAGGGTACGGGTCCTCCCCATGTTGCACCAATACTTGCGGCGGCAAGCATAGCGAATATGGCTTCTTTTCGATTTGACATAAAACCTGTGAGGAACAAAGTTTCCTTTAATATATAGTCAAAAATTTTGAAGCTAAACTTTTAAAATGTGATTGCTTTTGCACTAGATTCGGCATATTTATTTTTTATTTTAAAATAAGATTAGGTATCGCTTAATGTGAGGGTGTATCAATAAATTTTCACCCTCACATAGAAATAATTGAGCGACATTTATGAAATTGCTACATTTTACAAGTCCTTTTCTATATAGTCAGCGTGCACAGTAACACATTTGTGCAACCAGTATTTCAAAGAGAGGGGGGAGGATGTACTTCAGGAAGCGCCATAGAAGACCCAAAGGGGGCATTTTTCTAACTTTTACCGACCTCCACCTGTGACATATTGTTGGAAAGGCCTGTGACCACTTATCCATGCTATTCACCTACTGAGCGAGATCTAATTGAGCGATATGTATGAAATTGCTACATTTTATAAGTTCTTTTCTATATAGTCAGCGTGCACAGTAACACATTTGTGCAACCAGTATTTCAAACAGAGGGGGGAGGATGTATTTCAGGAGGCGCTATAGAAGACTCAAAGGGGGGGTGTGGCATTTTTCTAACTTTTACAGACCCCCACTTGTGACATATTGTTGGAAAGGCCTGTGCCCACTTATTTCAGCTATTCACCTACTGAGCCCTTCCCCTCAAATTTGCCCTCCAGGGAGAACTTTTCTGAATTTTGCGGACATTATCCATGCCCCCTGGGGGACATCTTGAGGAGAGGGGCTTGGGAGGGGCATAGCATGAATAAGTGGTCACAGACCTTTCCAACAATATGTCACATGTGGAGATCGGTAAAAGTTAGAAAAATGACCCCCCCCCCCCTTTAGGTCTACTATCGCGCCTTCTGGAATACATCCCCCTCCTCTCTTTGAAGTACCGTTTTCAAAAATGTGTTACTGTGCACACTGACTGTATAGGAAAAAACTAATACAATGTATCAATTTCATAAATCTCACCCAATTATTTCCATGTGAGGGCAAAAACTTATTGATACACCCTCCTCGTACATTGGTAACAGATATTTTATCAAAAAAAAAAAAAAATGAGAATTCAATACATGTCTTGCTAGATAAGTTTATTTCATATAAAATTCTTATTTTTCTTCTTTCTAATCAACAAATTCTAGTTTGTTTATGATTTTTTTTAATGTCACGTTATTTGGTTATTTCATAGAAATACTACGGAAAGCATTGAATTTCTGAATTTGATGCAATCACTTGCAAGATATGCTGGTGTACCTGAATTACAACTTATTTAAGATGTAGTTCTTGGTGAAAAGAAAAAAAAAAGGCAAAAACATAGTTAAAATTTTTCGACATGTCGAGCTGAGAGTGCTGAGAAAATAGAGTGCTACAATTTCAGCTAACTGCTTTAAAGCTTCGGCGGTTACATCTTTTTTTCAATTTTATTGTTCATCATTCACTCACATCTGCCACTCGAAACTTCGTACACTGAAATGTATTTTCAAGTAGCCTTTCTCAATTTTTTGCATTAACTCTTTACTACGAATTTTACACATCAGTATCCGTCAAAATCTAATTTCGTTTAAAAATTGATGTAAGCAGTTACTGGATTATATCTGTCATGTTACATTTTACTCTGAAAGAATTAACTCCTAGCAATAAATTTGACTAATATTATTATGTAATTAACTAGGGGGCTCTGCCCCCTACGAGCTACGTTCGTTAACCCCCGTTCAGAAACCGCAGACTCTAACAGCACGCTAATTTGTTCGGCATTAAAAAGATTTCGGAAGATTGAATTATAATTTGAATCTGACAATTATAATCTGACGTAATTTTCATCAAACTTTTCTTTCTCTTTTTAATATTCACGTAAAAATACTTCTGTTAGAAATGAAATATTATGATCATCTTAAAATATCAAATAAATGTCTCGCGCAATTTTTAAATTTAGACTGTTTTGCAATATTATTTTTTGTTCATTTTACATAATAAGCGTAATGTGACGTAAATTCTCCTATTTAAGACTTCTAACGCATGTTAATGAATTTATTATTTTACAATATTCTTTCTCTTTTAAAATTCACGTGTAAATATAGTTTTTATGAAATAATTTTCAATGAGTTCCTGCTTTTTATATTTTCTGTTTATAATAGTCACGTGTAAAATTTTTAATTTGAAGCAAACATTATTGCTTGCGCTGTTTATACAGTTGGCAACACTTTAAATTAATACAATTTTCTAAAATATGTAAAAAATATCTCTCGAAATGCTGAAAATTTGAATTTAAAATAGAAATAAAACCTCAAAAAATGAATCAAATTAAAAAACTAAATCCAGTCTGCACACCGGGAAATTCTGACGCATAAAAGGATCTAAAAATGATTAAATTACTATGTACAGTTTTTGCTCCTATAAAACTTTTTAAATGGAACGATTTTGTCCAGCTTTGGCATTAATATCTCTTTATCTCTTAAAATAATTCTTCGATTTGAAAACTGTCTGCATCAGCGTGTTTATCAAACATTTCTCTATAATACTACCGATTTTCATATTTTTGTATGCAATAATTTTTTTTTATATTAACGAAGAAAGGCTATGCTTAAGCATAAAATTGGATGCCGATCTGCCGGGAATATCTACGCAGATTTTCATTGGTCCATTTCCAAATCAAAACTTTTTTTTATATATAGAAGGATATCAAAATATATGAAACTAACAATGTAAATATTTATTTGTTGGTATACCGGGTGATTCAAACGAAATGTAATAGTGGTTGTGTATTAACCGTATGCCTCAAGGGGACTTTAAAGTACCACAGTTTTCTATCCCAATTAAAACGCACACATTGAATGCATTCGCAATGGTACTTTCAGGAAACAATAGTGAATACTTCCCTAGAGCATCACTACAGCCATAGTAATAGCAGTTCCAGTGCCAGCTGACCATAGCAATAGCAGTTCCAGTAAGCTGAAAATTGTTCACGAAGCTATTTTGGTGTATGTGAGTGTCAATTTTGCTTCCATTTTCTTGCCTGACATGTTATCCTAAACTTTCTCTTGGAAACATCTTAAATTTTAAAGGAAGGCTATCATTTTTTTTTTCTTGTTTTAAATAGCTCACTTGACAATATGTTATGCTAAAAAAGTAACTTTCAGTTTGTTTACTTTTCATGTCACTTTTGAAAGGCAGTACTTTTGAGTACCGTCGTGACTACATTGAGCAGGATTTTTATTTACAAGGGAACCACTTTTGGTGCTGCTCGCACCTAGCATCGAGACCTGGTGCATTTGTAGCCCTATACATAAAAGTTAGAGAACCGATAAAATTTATCTGTTAAAACCAGTTTTATATATATTTTTATACTTTTAATTTTTTATTATTACATTTTTATTTGTTTATTTCTCGCCAAAAGTGAGTTAAGTCGTCAAATATGGCGGTACAATTTTTCCGCAAGTAAATATACAGTACATATTACTAGAATTATACCAGATTGCGATTTGTTTGATAATTGATAGCATAAGAAACAAAAATGCGGTTTTTTTCTTTTTTTTTCTTTTTTTTTTCTTTTTTTTTCTTTTCTATGCAGACGATAAATATATAAATAGTAAATATATTTCTATAAAAGCTTTCAAGATCATTGAAAACTATTTTTTAGTGAAACACAGAATAAGCAAACTATTTTCTTTTGAAATCGAATGGAATAAAGTTTCGAATGTTTAAAATGAAATGTTGCTGTATTAAATGGTCATTTAGTAAAGGTAATCAGAAAATAAATTAATATTTTTACACAATTTAGAAAAATTACCGTGGCTTATTAGACATTACAATTTCTACTGAAGTCCAAACCACTTCTCGCACAAGACAAACAGCTATGATATTTGGCTAGGGTTTCTGGAAAGCTCTACTTTCGAAAAAATCAGCAAATTTCCCCCGCCAAAAATGTGAGTAGAATGTTGCAGTTTTTCAAAATCAAATTCGTGGGTTTTTGAAGGAATTTTTAAACTTTTTCAATATTTTATGCTTACAGTGGCGGTCAGAATTATAAGAACAATTGAAAATTGCACAGAAAAAATTTATTTCTGAACTAAATAAAGGGAAATTTATACATAAAATGCTTCTTTGTGCTAGAAATCATTGTAGAATGCAAAACATTGGAAAATGCAAAATATGAATGTTGTGCCGTAATTAACAAAATATGTCATTCTAAAAATTGGACAAAATTATAAGAACAATGAATGTTTTTGCCTGAAACACACTAATAATTAATAATATCCCCCTTCTACTCAATCACTTTTATCAGTCTTGACGTCATGTAGTTTGTCCTTAAGAACGTTCTTGGACATTTTTGACCAGGCTTTTTCAATGGAGGCTCCTGCTTGTTTTGATATTGTATACTGTTGCCGCTAGAAGCGCCATCTATGTGGTTTGTTTTGAAACTTGTGAGTTGGGTTCGAGACGCCGATCAGAGGAGTAGTGTAAATATCGGCTCTTGATCCATTTATTGTTTGTGAATTAAAATTTAATTAGTAATACAGTCCGCTAGTTTTATTTTATTGTGAGTTGTGTGCAGTGATTATTTGAGAAAGAGCTATCGGCGGGAACACCTTTTTTTGGTCCCCCTCACCGGAGAAAAGAACAAGCATTTAATTACGTATTTAAAGTGTTTCGATTTTAGAGTCAACGAGATAAGTGTACCGTAACGAATTAAGTGTTTTCCTTTTATGAGAATTTGTGCATTTTAATAAGTTGTTATAATATTCTTTAATAGTGTGGTGTTAAAAATATACTTTATTACGAGGAGTTTATATCAAGCAGTTGTTTTGATTCAAGAACAAAAATAATAATGTTCTTTCAGTGCAGAGTTGCGCAATCGTAAGCGATCATTTAAAGCAGAGAATAACAAAGTTATTTCGAAATGCTGATTTTGAGAAGACAAATGAAATAAATAAAAGAAACGAAATATTTTTTCTGCCGTAACCCAGCAGTTTGGTAAAAGTGATTCATCTTTATTTTTGGAGGTATGTGAGATTTATTTATTTATTTATTGTGAACTATATTTATTAAAATGTTCAAAAGCGCGAAAAAAGAAGATTACCAAAGGGTAGCTTTTGAATTAGGGATTGATATTTCTGACACAAAATTAACTAATTATGATTTAATGAATTTAATAAAGGAAAGTGATAAATATAAAGCAGATTCTAAATTGGTCGAAGAAATGGCCAATAATATTATAGAGGAGAGAAAAAATGAGGAAGCGAAGGTATTAGAACTTGAAAAATTAAAAATTGAACGTACAAAATTAGAGCTTGAGTTGGCGAAGGCCCGTGCAGAAACCAAAAGTGAAAAATTAAATGATTTCGAGAAGGTAGAAAGCATAGAATCTTTAGACTCTCTCATTAAAAGCATAAAAACGCTTACAATCAAAATACCATCTAGACCGGAAGGTTGGGGGAATTTTTTCTCGTCTTTAGAAAGGGCCTTCATTTCAAAAAATGTCCCAGAAAAGTATAAATCGGAAATTCTTCTAAATCTGTTAGGGGAAAGGGCAACAAATGTTATTACATACATTAAGGATGGGGAATTAGAAGATTATTCAAAGGTGAAAGCTATAGTACTTAGAGAATTTGAGCCAACTCCCCAAACTTGTTTAGAACATTTTAGAAAAGCACAACGTCAACCCAATGAAACGTATGTACAATTTGCATCCCGATTAACAACGAGTTGGGATTATTATTTAAAATTGAGAAATGTGACCGATTTTGAAACTTTAAAAAAGTTAGTAATCTCTGATAAAATTTGTCAGACGCTGGATAAGGATGTTACGTGTTTTATAAATGTTAGACAAGGAGATTCTTGGTTTCACCCAATTGAGTTATCTAGGGAGATAGATTTATATTACACATCAAAGGGAAAACCTGTGGTTGATAATTCTAGGTCGAATAATAAAAATAATTATTCCAGGCCAGTTTCTAAAGTTTTTCTAACTGATGTAAAAAATTCTAAATGTATATTGTCATGTAATGAAAATCATCCTTTGCATAAATGTCCTGTTTATAAAAATATGTCTGTGAGTGATAGAGTTGAGCTGGTAAAGGCAAAAAATCTTTGTTTTAACTGTCTTATGAATCATAAAGTAGTCGATTGTAAATCTAAATTCTCGTGTATTATTTGTAGGAAAAAGCACAATGTAACTTTGCATTTTCCTCGCGAACAAAAAATAAATAAAGTTGAAAACCAAGAGGTAATTTCACAGGAAATGAGTCATATAAACAAAGGAGGTAATAAATCTAATTTGGATGTTTTGGCTCCAGTATTTCAGCCTTTCCCAGCTAATAATCAAAACAGTTTATTTTCAACGACATGTAATTTGGCTAATGATTTAAAAGCTGTGTTACTTAGCACATTTGTTTGTTTAATAAAAGATGAATTAGGTAATTTTCATGAGGTACGAGGTCTATTAGACGTTGGAGCAAACTCTAACTTTATGAGTAAAAAGTTAGTAGATAAACTTAATTTGAAAAGAGAAAAGACTAACATTTCTATTTCAGGCATAAATAATTTATCGTTGAATGTTAGATCTAGGGTTAACACAACTGTTTCAAATAGAGATAAGGATTTTCATTTAAAATTAGACTTTTTAGTCGTTCCGAAAATTACAGAATTTACGCCGTCTAGGCTGCTTGAGACTTCTATCCCAGTGTTAAATAACATCAAATTAGCCGATGAAAAATTTAATGTCCCAGGTCCGATTGATTTGCTTTTAGGTGCAGAAAATTTCTATGAATTTTTAAGACCAGGTCAAATTTATCCGCAAACATTAAATACTAAAATTGTGTTACAAAACAGTGTATTCGGGTATATTGTCAGTGGAAGCCTTCCGGCTAAGGGTGAAAGTAGTATACATTGTGGGTTAATTACAGATAATTTGGAATTAGAAAAAATAGTTAGAGAGTTTTGGGAAATAGAAAACATAGAGAGAGAGTCTGAGATTTCTAAAACTAAGGAAGCAGAAATTTGTGAAGAACATTTTCGGAAAAATTATTCTAGAACTGAAAATGGACAATATATGGTGAAAATGCCGCTAAATGAAGATCCATCTTGTCTTGGCGAATCAAAACAAAAGGCAATGAATATTTTAAATTCATTATGGAAGCGCTTAGTTAGAGAACCTAAAGTTAATGATCTTTATAAAGCATTTATGGAAGAATATCTAAGTATGGGTCACATGGAAGAAGTGATAGAATCTGAAGAGCCAGAAGTCACTTATTATATTCCACATCATTGCGTATTCCGTACAGAATCAAGTAGTACACCATTACGAGTCGTGTATAATGCCAGTTCCTTAACTTCTACAGGGAAATCATTAAACAGTTTGCAGTTTAACGGAGGAACAATCCAGGATGAGTTATTTTCTATAATGTTGCGATTTCGAAAGCATCAGTTTGTTTTTGTAGCTGATATTAAAAAAATGTATCGTATGATATTAATACATCCGAGTCAACGTGATTTATTACGAATAGTATTTAAACGTGAGGTGAATGAGCCAATAAAAGTGTACAGGTTATGTACTGTTTCTTATGGCACAACTAGTGCCCCTTTTTTAGCTACAAGAACCTTAATGCAATTATCCAGAGACGAAGGAAATGAATTTCCTTTAGCTGCGAATGTGTTGTTGCAGGATGTGTACATGGATGACATCCTAACAGGAGCAGATGATTTAGGCACAGCGAAGGAGATTCAGCAACAACTGATATCTTTGTTAAATAGAGGAGGCATGGATCTCCATAAATGGGCAGTAAATAATTTTGCTCTTTTATGTAACACTTCAGAATCTGAATATTCTTTTTCTAACGAGACAAAAACTTTGGGAATATTGTGGAAGCCTCAACCGGATTGTTTTGGGTTTAACTTAATTATCGAGCAAAGTGAATTATATACTAAACGATCAGTCTTATCACAAATTGCTAGAATATTTGACCCTTTGGGTTTGATAGGTCCAATAATTACAAGGGCCAAGGTGTTTCTGCAAAAATTATGGTTGCTGAAAATAGATTGGTGTGATTATCTCCCAGTGAAAGAAAATAAGGAGTGGAATGAATTTCTTACGTCCTTAAAATGTGTAAATCTGATCAGTATCCCTAGATGTATTCTTATTGATCAGTCTATTTGTGTAGAACTACATGGATTTTCTGATGCATCTGAGATTGCTTATGGAGCGGTCATTTATGTGAAATCTACTAATTTTTGTGGTGTTTCTGCTGTTAAGCTACTCACTAGTAAGTCCAGAGTAGCTCCCCTAAAGCATGTCACTATTCCGCGTCTTGAACTTTCTGCTGCAGTCCTGCTATGTAAGTTAATGAAGAAGGTGTTAAGTGCCTTAAAACTAGAAGTTTCTAAAACTTATTTTTGGACAGACAGCACCATTGTACTTGCATGGTTAAAAAAAGAATCCAATGATCTTAAGACATTCGTAGCAAACAGGATATCAATTATACAAAGTTTAACTTCGGTTGAACAGTGGCATTACGTACCTTCTAAGCAAAATCCTGCTGACCTTATTTCTAGAGGTATAGATCCCATCAAGATTCAACAGTGTGAATTGTGGTGGTTCGGTCCAGCATTCCTACGACAGCCGGAGGTGGTCGAGTGTCCCGATAGCAATCCTGCTGAAACCAATGAGCTGTTTTTGTGTGAATTGAAATCACCATCAGTGACTCAAGTATGTGCCTTAGTTAACACTCTTGAACCTTTAGACATAATTAATAACTGTTCTTCGTTCATCAAACTACAAAGAGTAGTAGCATGGTGTAAACGATTCATATATAACTGTAGAAACCCTTTATATCCTACAGCTGGAACTTTATCTAGCAGTGAACTCTCTCAGTCCTTATTGTGCATTGTAAAGAACATTCAAAGGACTTCATTCGTGAAAGAAATCCAGTGTTTAGAAAGGGGTACTGCTATCCCTAACAATAGCAAACTGATAAACTTGTGTCCAATTTTAGACAGTGATGGCTGCATTCGTGTTGGTGGCAGACTGAAAAACAGTAACTTATCCGATCACCAAAAATTTCCTATGATTATTCCTGCAAAACATAATTTTACATTTTGTGTTATTAATTATTTTCATGTTTTATATTTTCATGCAGGTTCAGAAACCACAATGTCTCTTATAAGAACTAAATTTTGGATTTTAGCTGGCAGAAATGTAGTTAGAAAAATTATTTTTAATTGTATTATTTGTAAGAAAATTAATTCTAAAATTTCACAGCAACAGATGGCTGATTTGCCAGCAGCAAGAGTAACGGTATCCAGAGTATTTACGCGCACTGGATTAGACTACTGCGGTCCTTTTCAGGTAAAAAACTCCACAGGTAGGAGTAAACAGGTAAAAAAGGTTTTTATTTGTATTTTTGTATGTTTTACTACAAAGGCCTTGCACTTTGAAATTGTCAGTGATTTAACAAGTGCAGCTTTTTTAGCAGCACTTAAACGCTTTATTGCGAGGCGAGGCAAACCTTCTGATATCTTTAGTGATAATGGTCGAAATTTTGTTGGTGCCAATAAAGAATTAAGAGCAATTCTCAGATCTTTATTTAAGGATAAAAGTGAGGAGGAAATTCAAAATTATTTAGCTAATGAAGGAATCAAGTGGCATTTTAATCCCCCTTCAACCCCTCACTTTGGAGGTTTATGGGAGGCAAGTGTTAAATCACTTAAATATCATTTAAAGCGTGTTGTAGGTAAAACTATTTTAAGTTATGAGGAACTCTTGACTCTCATTATTCAAATCGAAGCTATTCTTAATTCTCGTCCCCTCTGCCCTCTTTCAAATGATCCAAATGATGTTGAAGCCTTGACACCTGCTCATTTTCTTATTGGCTCATCTTTAATGGCCTTACCTGAACCGAATTATACTGAAATCCCTATGAATAGGTTGAGCAGGTGGCAATTAGTTCAAAAATTGACACAACATCTTTGGAAAAAATGGTCATCAGACTATCTAAATAAGCTCTTAAATAGGCCCAAATGGCATAAAGGAAGAGTAGAGATAAAAGAGGGAGATTTAGTTTTAATAAAAAATTCTGATAATTATAGCCCTTTAAAATGGCATTTGGCAAGAATTGTTAAAATCCATCCAGGCCAAGATGGTATAATTAGAGTTGTAACATTAAAGGATAAGAATGGCACATATAAAAGGCCACTAACAAAAATTGTTGTTTTGCCTCATGTGAATGAAACCACATTAACTACTTGAATTCATACATTTTATTTTAATTAAAAAAAAATTTTGTAGTGTAGTGTATTATTATATTTTTTGTTTATATTTGTAAAATCAGGGCTTCTGGCCGGCCAATCAAGTAGTTTAACGAAATTAGCATCAAACCACGATTTTGAAGTTTGGGGAACATGTACTGAGGCATTGTCCTGCTGGAGAAAAAGTCTCTACTCGTTATGAACGGTGCTTCCGGTAAAAATTTATTGCCCAACACATCTACATAACTCTCAGAATTCATTCTACCCTGCACAAAAACAATTGGAGTAGTTCCAGCAGTTGCGAACCTTTCCAGACCATTACTAAGCCACCTCCAAATGCACGCTTTGAGAAAATTTCTTTTTTTCTACGGAGATCATATAAGAAGTAGCAAATTGCCATCTGGTCCATCCAAATTAAACTTTTGCTCATCGGAAAAGACAACATCATCCCACTTTTTTCCCATAGTAATGAATTTTTTGGCAAACTCCATCCTCAGTCTCGTATGAACTTTTGTAAGAGGCGGTCGTGACATATGTTTACCATAGCGAATCTTTTTTCCTTTCGTAAAACACATCGAACAGTTCGAGCACTGCATTTTAAGTTGAATTCACGTGTTTTTATGTTGACATTTGTTTTTTGGAGCAAACTCGCCTTATTGTCATTCTTTTCTCCCGTACAGAAACAGAAGATGGCCTACCTGTATATCTTTGCCGTCCATATTTACACTGATTTTTAAGATAATTGTAAACAATCGTTCTTGACCTATTAAGCTTTATCGCAATTTGGCGTACATAAAGTCCTGAACTTTTAAATGCATCCACTTTCCCTTTCGCAAACTCCGGAAGCTTTGTACCTAGCGGCATGACTGAAAAACAGAATATGACGATCCCAAACGCTTACTACGCATTTATATCGTCCGTGGGTTCAGTGTGCAGAGCAAAAAACATGCAAATTTTACTTTTTAGAACACACAAATACAGTTGTTCTTATAATTTTGTCCATATCAGATGGCTGTATAAATCCATAATACATTTTATGAATATTAATTTTCCACATATTTCAATAAAAACTTATAAATATATTCTTTATTTTTCATTGGTTTCCAGCCATTAAATTTGCATAAGTTTCCGGCCAAATGTAACCAAGATTTGGCGATTTTTGTCTTGTCCTTATAATTTTGACCACCAGTGTATTATTAAGTAATTTTTATTTTTCAATGTTTTTCTTTAAAAAACATTCTATCTTAGTAGTCCGATAAGTTGTCTCGAAAATTGCATTTTCAGAAAGTAATGCTGTTGTAAAATCAAGAAATATTATTTTAACAGAAAAATTTTATCGATTCTCAAACTTCGTAATACAGGGATTTAAAATACACCAGGTCTCACTGCTAGGTTGCGAGCAGCACCAAAAGTGGTTCCCTTGTTAGATTTTTACCGTTTGAATACATATGATGGTGCATTAAATACTGTATTTGTTAGGGATGCGTGGGTGGTAGACAGTTGGAATTTGATACAATGTAGAGGAAGGTATTGCATGAGTTATGTATGACAGTGATTAATAATAAAGTATAAAGCATCTTATTTTTATCTTTAGAAAAAATAATTTATTTTTATAAAACAAAATGGAAAAAAATACAAATTAGAAAAAAAAAATTAAAAATATAATTTAGCATTCTTATGAATATTTTTGAATTTTCTAGAACCCAAAAGTTTAGAAATTTCTTCCAGATATGCTTTCCATTAGACGATAGTATTACAACTGTATAATATTCTCCCGATTGCGAAATGCTCACTGATGATGCACCAACACCATCATCATCTAGTCATATATACATCATAGACATATATACACTAGATATATGCACGATAAGTCACATTTAAATGATAAGGATAAATTGGATATAGTTTTTTTTTTCTAAATCTCGATTTCTGTCCAAGCGTTGTGACTATAGGTGCAGATTCCGAAAATTTTTAAGGAGCCAGTGGCTCTCAAACCCGAAAAATCCAGTCGCGACATTGTGAAAAATTTGCATAAAAGTTTAAATGTGAAAATACTCAGGAATTCAAAGTAAAAAATATTTTTTTTAATGTATACACATGTACAACAAAACATAGACTAAATATAACAAATGTGTATATTTAATTTAATCACAAAATTCTTTTAATTTGGGTATAAATTTAGTGTAATATAAATTTTAAACTATGTAGGGGAGGTAGGGGAGGTCTGATACATAGGGAGGGTTGATACATTGACAATTTTTCTCAACAAATGGCATTAACAGCCATTGTAACAGTTGTAACGTCTTCTTTTGTTAGCAGAGGCCATCATTAGCTGGACTTAGCAGTGAATAACTGACAACGTTTTTTTTCGTTTAATTTTGAAGGCTTTTGGAATGTCAATGTAAATTTTATTAAATACTGATTTTCTTTCATAACTTTTATTATTGTGAAGATAATATCTTGTAATTTTTTTTTATTTGTAAAGCACATTGTTAGGGTGAGTTTTACTAGAAAGCAGATTGGCGTTTTGCAACTGCATTTATACAAAGTGATTGAAAATCCAATAAGGCATGATAGGGAGAAATGATACATTAGTGCTGGGGAGAAATGTTACACTTGTATATTTGAAATTTAATAGTTTTTTTAAGTTGTAAACTAATATAGGACTGTAATATTAATATTATTTTGCAACAAGAACTACTGAAATTGGTAAGGAAGAACAAAGAGACTATTCATAGACATTGTGCAGGTTACATAGAAAAGCAGTGCGATGATAGATAGTTAGTTCGCTTTGCTCGTCATGTAGAAGGAAAAAAGTTTAAATGGCCTGAAAGGGAAGATGTTTCTATAATTAACGAAGGGCAAATTAAAAAAACATTAAATCCACCCGATTTTACTTAACAAAATGATAGAGTTATTAGTTTTTCTTTTAACCATTTAAGAGGTGGTGATATGTTTATGAAACCACTTAATTTTAATTCCCAAACGCCACATTGGCACCAGCATTTTGGTAAAATATTTACCATTTAATATGAAAGTGAAATATAGCCATTTACTTATTTCCAATTAAATTTATTGGTAAATTCCGGTGCCATTCATTTATTCAACACTTTAGCATTGAAAATGCTTTACCCTGAAATGGTTAAAGAAATCTTAAATGTGCTAAATTTATGTTAAATTGTTTGCAAATCAGCAATGTTCACTTCATTTTTCCTTGCAGCAAGATCTCTAGGGTTTTTTTAATTATTTGTTTTCTAAAAAGTGTGTTAATAGAATTGTTCAAATAATAGCAATTGTTAAAATATTTTTGTAAAAAAAATTTCTGAAACAAAAATATGTCAATGTCATTTCTTTTTAAATTATACTTAAATATTTCAAGATTTATCATAAGAAATTGTATGACACATAAATTGAATTGTCTGCATTTTTTTTCAATTTACATAACATTGTATCAAACCTCCCTTGCTAGTGTATCAATCCTCCCCAGCAATGGGGAGATTTGATACAGTAGTAACCATTCACAATAATTAGGATATATTTTTTGAATGATTATTTTTTAAATTCATAATATTTTTAATAAATGAATAAAAGGTCACTTTATAAGAAAACACGAAAAATTTGTTTAAAAATAGGTTTCTAAGGGTTGTAAAAAATTAGTAAAAAAAAAGTGTATCATACCTACCCTACCTCCCCTACGAAACTATATATAAAATAATCCCGAATAAACCCCCGCAAATTTCATTAAATGATCACAAGAAAACACTGATTATATCAAAGGACCGCGGAAAAAACGCTAATTTTGTCAAAGGATTGCAAAAACAAAGTGAACTTCGTCAAAAGATTGAAAAGAAAAAAACCGTGAGTTTTGTCAAAGAATAGTAAAAAACCTCTCACTAATTTTGTCAAATGATAGCGAAAAATTTGGGCGATATTCCCGTTTTTTCCCGGCGATAGATTTTTGGTCGTCGGGATATCTAAGGAATACCAAAAATGCATATGTAACTGGTATTTGAAAACGAGGTTTTGGCCAAATTTTCGTAAAAAAATAAAAATCACGCCAAACCTGCGGTGCGTATCTGGCCAAATATTACCACTCGAAAGAAAAAAAAAATGCTAACTGGCGAGTTGAAAAAAAGCTATTGGCGAGATTTGCATCCTGCTAGCGTAACAGTACCTAGAATTCTTTGCGACCATGGCAATTTTTATGTAGTTTTATTCGAAAAAAAAGTTTGATTTTTTAATCAAAAGGGAAAACTTACGGTCCCATATTGGCGCGATTTTTTTCTGACGCCAATGTCATATACGGAACGGGCACATAACTGGCGCCAAAGTATCGTTATTTTGCTTGATATGGTAAGCCGGATGTTGCTGTTTATGCTGTTGATGCGTTCCCCAAATTGGCGTCGTTAAAAAATCACGCCAATATGGGACGTATTTGACATCTTTGCCAAACTTTCATATGAACGGCGAAGGGATCAGACCGTATTTCTTTATGGCAGTTGTCGACTTGAACTATTATAATATAGATGAAATGATGGCGATAGAATAATATTTGGCGACTTATCACATGTGCCTGGCTAACATTAAAGCACCAAAATGGCACCTAGAGTATAAAAAGCGAAGTGGTCCGCCTGGAACTGTTGATGATAGTCACATGACTTAGGCTATTGTTATAGAGATTGTTTTAAAATACCG
The DNA here is from genome assembly GCA_963932465.1 of Maratus speciosus. Taxonomy (NCBI): domain Eukaryota; kingdom Metazoa; phylum Arthropoda; class Arachnida; order Araneae; family Salticidae; genus Maratus; species Maratus speciosus. The sequence goes on from OZ010788.1 coordinate 236,288,011, forward strand.
GGAGACAAAGACTCTTATACTTAATTTATTTTATTTTAGCTTCTTTTCAAATGTTTAACTGATCCCCTTTAATCAAAAACGAAAACAACCATTGGATGTCTTAACAGCAACTGATTCACCCTTAAATTTTTGCAATCAAAGAGAATTGAATGGAAACCCGTTTACAGGGAGATCTGCACAGCTTTTTTTTCAGTATAATTCAATCTTCTCTAATATTTTTAAAACCCATCAGATTAGCGTGTTTTTAGATTCTGCGGTGTCTGAACGGGGGTTGGCGAGCGTAGCTTGCTGTGGGCAGAGCCCACAAGTATAAGCTATAAAAAAGAGGGCCCATAAAAATTTATTTTTGTATTTTAATATACACAACCCGCGGTAACACAAATTCCATATCTAAAATTTATATTTGATTTGAACAATTTTTATAATTGGAAATTTATATATCATCATCGTTCAAGATATAATTGCCATTACACCTATTTTGAATAACGCAGTTTATATATTTAGTAGAATAATGAAATAAACTCTAATTAGGAGGAAAACAACTGTAAAATTATACATTAACCACTTCAGCGGCAAAGGGTATAAGGAAACAGTGCTGTTACCCCCGAGATATCTCGGGGTAAACGTTGAAGTGGTTAAAAAAGTTTTAGCTTTATAAATTAACTATAAGTGTTGTTTAATATATTAAAACAATGTCACATTACAAAACTTTTTTACAAACTTACAAGCTACGCTATCTCCCTTCTTCAAGCCATTTTTCCTGAAAGCAGCAGCATAAAGTTTCACTTCTTCGTACATGTCAGAGTATGTTACGATTTCTTTGTTGCCCAACTCATCTGAAATTGAAAAAAAATCTGGCGATTATGAGATATGGTGAAGTGAAATTTAGTAAAATAAAGTTCAGATTATTTATTTACTTAATAATTACATATTTTCCAAAGTGTAGGAATTATTTTCTTTCGTTGGAAAATCATTCTAACAAAAAATGTATTAAACTCCAACTACAGAAAATTTATTCTTCATTTAAATGTACGTATTTTGCTATGCCAACAACATACGATGCTATACTGCACATGTTCCTATCAGAATACCAAAGTGATGTAGTTGAAATTGTCAGAATTATTGATGACTTTTCAATCATAAGAGTTAACGACGAATGGTTTCTGATCTTGCCATTTACAACGGAGTTAGAATGGTACTCTATTAAATTTATTTACGATTTTACTATTAGCGACGGAAGGATGTCTTTTTTTTTATTTACGTCAAAACTGGGTTTTTATACTGTTACGTTCATTGACGTCTTCATTTACCATTATTGTCGGAATGACTTCTGCTACTTTCACTTATGCCAACAGCAGACGGCGCTGTGCAGCACCGGTTCCTATCAGAATGCGGAAATGAAGGATCATTGAACGCGATTTATACTTTACAGGGCGAATCATGAGAACACTGAACACTGTGCTGCTTTTTTTCTTCATGTCAATGCCACAATCAGGCACTCATAATCAGTTATGCGGAGAGACTTCTCGCTGGTGGGAGTCCTCTCCAGTAGGCAAAGGAAAAAATGCCAAACTGGAAGATCCGTCTGTTACGGTCAAAAATTACGAAGGAAATTTTGAGATCATGTCAGAATTCTGTCTTCGCGGTGCCTCATCAAAATTGACATTCTTTTAGCTAATTTTTTTCAGTTTAACGTTTTCGGGATCTGATAGTATGATGATGATCATCCAGGGGATATAAGTCACCAAAACAACATCAATTTTCATTTACTGAAAAATAGCGTTTTAGTAATGGATTGTATGTAATATTTGTAATGTATGATGTATGTATTTAGATATCAGTGTGTGATGTAAGATGCATGTAGATAAGGCTATATTTTAGTATGGAGGTAGTGTATTGTATGGAGATAAAAAAAATATTAAATCGTGGAGGTAATTTTGAAATTAAAATGTTAAAACAACCCCATCAGAGCCGGCATGCTGTAAATGAAACATACTCAAACTTTAGTTTTAAAAGACTGTTCATTTAAATCAAAATTGGGAAGGACTGTGATAGAGCTTTTTAATTTAATCTACGCTACTCTGCGGTTAAAAGTAATATAGTCCTTAAATTAGCACTCAGTAATACAAAAAATGCAAAGTTACTAAGTTTGAAACTAACTTAGATATATAGAAGCTGCTCAAACGTTATTCACAAATGGCTTCGGGGTCGAACACAAGTATCAGTGCAAGTAATCGATTAGCCCACGTTTAATAAACTATATAATTGTCACTAAAACTAGCAACCCGTGGTTGCCGGTAAGCTTTATTGAATGATGGCTAAAATTATCTCTTACTGAAGGTGGCAACTTCTAATCATCTAATTGCTACACTTCCAATCCCATAGAGCAAGTGGCACGCTTCAGTCTAAAAAAAGAAGAAATTGAAGAACTGGTCTCGTAATCCTCTCGGAAGCAGATCTCGACTCAAGATTCTCCGATACTAACTCTCAGTCCCACTTTTTAACCTTGAAGATTGACAAGTGGAACCTAATTACAATAAAACTACAGCAAAAACCACTAACCGCAGATTCCGAAAGTCACAAACTCATGTCAGAAAATTCAAGCAAAACGAAGAATAGAGGTTGCTTTTTCTCACACAGGTTAATATCGACAGAACGTTCGCACACAAAAAACTAGATTCCATTTATAAGAGAGTAGCTAGTCCTGTACAAAGTATTTATTGCCGAAACGTCAGTGAAGGCTTACTGTGGAGACACGAAAAGTTTTGATTTCCGTTTGTCTGTCCGTCTGTTTCGCGATAACTGCCGCAAAAAGCACCCGATCAGCTTGAAATTAATTGGGCATATTCGTGAGATACCCGGACGTAGCTGTATAGTTTTTGGTTAAATTTGGTTCATTCGTTCGGAAAATATGGAAGATTTTATTTTTCTTTATAATGCTTTTCTACGGCAAGTCAGACGATTTTCAAATTTCGATTTGTTGAAAGAAAATGGCACGTTTGATTAATGGATTTAAATGTCAAATTATGGATACTAAAATTCAAATAAAGGTTTTAAATTATTCCTATTATATTGAAGTTTTATCAATATAAGATTTTTTTATTTACGTGTATAATGTTTTGAGGACATTTATACATGTATTCCAATAATATAAAGAATTTTTAAATTAATTTTCTTGTTTTACATGATACATATTTCTTTTTTTTTTTCCTTTTCTTCGTTGCCTAGCGACTGTTATTAGTAGCCTATCATTGCGTCAAATATGAATGAAGTTAGTAAATTACGTTAATTTTGTTGCAGGTACTATTAAAAGGCTATCACAAAAAAAATTTTATCGCGCCAAATCGATGCAATTTATGGAATTAACAGTGGGCACGATAATGAATTATTTTCCAGTAGATTTATAAATCTCCAGATATGCCTATTTTGGGGGGCTTTTAATATGTTATTGCTATCGCATGGATTAGGATGTTTAAACTAATGTTTAACCATGCTATAAGTGAAAAAAAAGTACAGTTAAAGGCATGTAAATCCTTTTTAACACTTTCCAACATGGATGAAAGGTATTTATGACTTCAGTTTTTCTATCTGTCGCCTGCCGTGTTTCTCTACGTGCTCTAACTCGCGTAAATATAGTCGGGATTACATGTAATTGATATACGTTATTGAGGTTTTCCAAAGTATGTTTGGTATTAAAAATGAAGAGTGTAGCATTCATAGCTTAATTACAGGGGCACTCAAAACTATTCCGTTACATTATAGTCTTTGGGAAAAATCGTCTGCGGTATATTTTAATAATGTTACACAATTTTAAACGTAATGAAATTTATATACTTTATTAAGGTGCACTAGAACCTGGTTACTATAAAATATGTTATGTGTAGCACTTACAGCATGCGTACAGGTAACTCAAAAGTATTCATAATATTACAATCTTTGAAGAAAATCCTTTTGTGGCGTTTTTTAATGATGTTACTCTGTTACAAAATAATAAAATTGATATGTATTTTTGAAACATTTTTGTAGTATATGGGGTGCAAAGCATATGTTTTTTTCAGGGTCACACAAAAGTGGTCGATTAAAATGTGGTCTACGGGGGGAAAAAACTCTTCACAGCTTATTTTAACACATTAGCGACGGGAAACGAAAATTCTCGTTTTTATTCAGAATACATCATTGGCTAAGGGAATGACTTCTACCTTACAGAAAAGACATTTATATTGTGTTGTCCATATTTTTTATAGATTGTAAGACATTATATATTACATCCGTACATTGAAAGATATTTACTGCTGCATAAACATGAAAAACATATCTCAGAAACCAATTTCCGAGACACTTTCAGAAGAGGGAGGAGCTTCTACTGTTTTTAAACACAGATTTAATTAAATTGCCTGTCGTCAGTGTGTTAATTGTGTTGCACTAATTCAAACATTATGAAATTAAATTACATTACTGTGGTTGACTACAAGAAGCTTGAATATGATTTGTATCGTATTTATCGTTCATTTATAGGGTCACATAAAAAATTTCGGATACAGTTCTGGTCTATTAGGGATGATTGCTGAAGAGCATTTTCGATTATGGTGTGCGTTTTAACGTTAAGTAAATTTGTGCTTAATAAGTAGTGCTTAAATATTGTATAGACCATGTACAGGGATACACAAATGAATTCGTAAGTATAAATGAAAATGAGCGCGAATTGCTTCAGTGTTTTTTTTTTTTTTTTTTTTTTTTGTTTTTTTTTTTTTGAGTTATGTATTTCTCAGCCCAATTACATTTAGTATACCAACAAATGTTTGCAGAATTTAAATAGAACCATATACAGGACTCCGCAGAAACTGGATATATGGTGCACACTATGCATACTAATCCCCGGAAATGTGATATGAGCAGTTTTAAGAGGGTTTTTTGTCTGCATTAAATTTAAATGTTATAGACGACGCGTAAAAATCTTCACGTAATATACAGGGCTGTAGAAAAGAATTCATGTACGTTTCCGTCTATTGGTAGAATTTACTAAAGGACATTAACACAATTAATTGATAATTACAAATGTAAATTAAATTACACTACGAAGGGGTTCAGGGGGGGCTCTGCCCCCCTGAAGAAATCTACTTTATTATCTAAAAATTACCAGAATAAGTAGCTCATGAGATTTTCAGAATACCATTACATAACAAGGGGTTTAATTTAACGCTTCTAATGTCAGAAACCTTCGAAATATTTTTTCGTTTTATAAATGTTTATGTAATTTCAAAACTTTAAATTTCGTTTTTTGTAGAAAGATTATTACTCAAAGGATGCTAAACACAATGAATTGTAGAGCTGACGTTGAGGCTCCTGATCTGCAGATTTACTAGTTGCCGAAACGTCAGTGAAGGCTTACTGTGGAGACACGAAAAGTTTTGGTTTCTGTAAGTCTGTCTGTCTGTTAGTCTGTCTGTCTGTTCCGCGATAACTGCCGCAAAAAGCATCCGATCGGCTTGGAATTCACTGGGAATGTTGATGAGGTACCCGGACATAGCTGTATAGTTTTTGGTTAAATTTGGTTCATTCGTTCGGGAAATATGGAACATTTTATTTTGCTCTATAATGCTTTTCAATGGCAAGTCAGACGATTTTCAGATTTTCATTTGTTGAAAGAAATGGCTCATATGAAAAATGGATTTAAATGGTAAATTTTTGATGCTGAAATTTTTAAATAACATTAAATTAGTCCAATAAATTATGTCAATATATTTGCGAGATTTTTTTAATTAGGTTTATAATATTGGGGGGAATTTTATGCATGTTTTCCAATAATATAAAGGATTTTGTTTTATCAAATTGACATAATGCATATTTCATTTTTTTCCTTTTCTTTCTCTGTTGCTTAGCAACGAATTTGGTCCTAATAATATTAGTATAATTGCGTGTATAATGCTTGAATAAAGCCAGCGTCAAAACAGATGAATTAATGCATTTGTATCTTTGCATATAGAAGGATTTTAGCCCAGAAATAATAATAGGCAATATTTCATTTATTTTATTGAAATATTTTGCTTAAAAATACAAAAGTTCATTATTTTCATAGAGAATAACGTAATATTTTCCCATAACATTTACCAATATTTCTTTAATTGTTGCCAAGAAAATCAAAACCCGGAATAATATTTTCTTTTAAACAATTTTCATTTGAAATGTTTTGTCGTGAAACAGGAAAATGAAAAATAAAATTAAGTTTAGAAAAATTAATATGGCGGCATATTAAAAATAAAAAGAAAACTCTCGAGTATTTCTTAATATAACAAGATGAAAAGTTTTGAGTAAGTATGCATAGCAGGTGAATTAGACGTCATTTATTGAAAACAAAGATGCTGCAATAAAAAGATCTTGGGTAAAATAAAATTAACTATTATTCACGGAGGAAAGAGATAGATGGAGATGCAGTATGCCGTAAAAACAGTTTGCAATACGATGTGCGTTATCGCTCAGATTTAAATGCCCTCATTCGGCCCAAACAAAACAAGCACGTGGAACAGGGACCAAATTCTTTGACTTCATCCGTTTAAGCACGTCGTTGTGTTGTGCCGAATGTAGCGGATTTTAGGGTTACATTTTTGGCGTCACTTCAAGATTTATTGTCTGTGTACGGTTAACATGAATATTTTATTTTAAATTTAAATTTTATTAATTTATAAAAAAAACTTATGCTTATCCTTATAAATCACAGCGTAAAAAAAATCTAAGATATACTATAACCATCCGCACAATCAATAAAAAATTACGAATGTAAATTTACATAGACTGCGGGGGGTTCAGGGGGGGGGGGGTTAACTGTTGCGTAGCAACAGCATCTCATCTAAAAATATCATAAATGTGAAAGTATGTATGGTTTTTTGAAGTCAAATCAAAGCAAAAGGAATGAATTAATGAATGCCTTTGTATAGATATTTGCATATAGATTTATTTAAACGCAGAAATGAAAATAGTATTTATATAGTATATAGAATAATATTTTCATTTATTTATTCAACTATTTGATTATAAATGAAAAAGTTCGTTATTTTCATACAGAATAAACTGACATTATTCTGTTAAATTTTATAAACTTTATTGTTGCCAAAAAAAAAATGAATAACAATTTCTCCCAAAGAGTTAATTTTAATTTGTAAGATTTTCACGTGCAAAAGAAAAATGGAATAAGCAAATAAAAAAAAAAAGGATATATAGGACAGGAATGAATACATATAAACATTTCACACCAAATACCACCTAAAATAGTTATTGTAGCAGTATTTTCCAAGCACTACGAAGAAAGATTCCTCGATTTACACGGTTTTACTTGGCCTTCCTTTTCTCATTCTTTGCGATTTCATTTTCGCAATTGCGTGCATTAATTGGCACAAAATTTTACATTTTTATGAATGAGATATATGTAAGGCCATACAAATAAGAAATTCTGTATTGTCTCCTATAAAATGTGATAAAGTGTTGGTTAATCATATATGTCTTTATTAAGAGGAGCAGAGCTGCCAAGCCTCCGGCGTTCTGGATACCAGTATTTTAATACAGAAAATGTTACTTTATTTAATTGAAACATTTGCGCGATTTAAAAGAACATTTTCTCTAAGATAATAGTGATGTGCAAAAAGCTTGAGACTTGGCATGTCTGGTGGGGAGTGAAATGTTTTACTTAATGCATTTATCTCTATTTTAATGCTACGTGAACAACGTCCGTGTAACAGCTTGTAGAGTGTAAAATAAATTAAATTATTAAAATAATCCTTATTACGAAAAATGAAACAGAAAGTCCGGCTAAGGGAAATGAAATGTTAGTTAACCTTTCGTAATTTGACCTGAACATAGGTTTGCGTCAAATTTCAACGGTATTTGTAACATCACGATTTTAAATTAAATGTAGATACTATTAAAAGAAAATCACAAAAAATACTTAAAGGCGCCAAATCATGTTTATCTATTTAACGATGATGAATTATTAACTGTTAGGTTTAGAAGCCCCCCTACTTTAGGGTGATTTTAGTAAGTTAATGCTATCGAGTACATTTTTTGATATTTAGATTAGATCTTAGATATAAATATTGCAGAATGGTAATCAAAATTATTTTTTTATAAACAAAATTTATAAAGGTATTAGATTTCTAAATTAGATGTTTCAGTTTACATTTCCAAAAGTTCTTTATCCATTAGATACAGGTATTTGTGGTTAGCAGGCAAGTAAATACTGCTGTATGGATATTAGGATAACGTAAAATGCTTGACCGAATTATTGCTTATCCTTATAAATCGCAGTGTAAAAAGAAATCTAAGATATAGGGTAATCATTAACTCAATCAGTAGAAAATTACAAATGCAAAATAAATTACACAACGGGGGGTTCAGGGGGGCAGATCCCCCCTGAAGAAATTTGCTTTATTATATAAAAATTACTAGAATAAGTAACTCGTGAGAATTTCAGAATATCCTTACATAACAACGTGTTTAATTTAACGCTTATAATGTCTGAAACCATCGAAATATTTTTTTCCTTTTATAAATGTTTGTGTAATTTAAATAGTTTAAATTTTGTTTTTGTAGAAAGATTAATATTACGCAAAGTTTGATAAAAACAATGAGTTGCAGAGATGACGTTGAGGCTCTTGATCTGCAGATTTACTAGTTTTAATTACTTTGAGGCGGAATATAATTTGCCAATAATTTAATTTTGAGAAAGCAAAATAATTTCGTACAAAGACATCATGCATAGATATTTAGAATACACCCTTTCGCAATTCAGATTTGCACATACTAGTTCACTGTAACCACTGAATTTTTGGAAGATTCTCGTAAAATGGTTTGTTAGATAAAAAAACTGGGGTTTTTCACTGCCTTGTGCATTTATCTGAAAATAACAGATGGGATATTCAAAAATTTTCTGAGAAAAAAAAAACTGTATAATATACCTATGTTTTACGTTTGAATACATGGTATGGCAGCATGTTAATAAACTTCGTATTCAAAAGATGTCGTGGAGTATCAAAATATTAGGTGGATAGGGAAGGGTCGAATTTCAAAGAGTAAATTCTTATATAAATTTATAATAATCTTTGATGATAATAATATTTTTATATAAGTAATTAAAATACTGATAAGAAAGAAATAATCGTTAGTCATTTTTCTTACCCAGGCAGATGAGAGCGATTGAATCGTCCCTCAAACGAAGCATATTCTCAGCATAGTTGAGTCTTGCTCCAGTGAACCACTCGTTATCTAAAAAACCCGGTCCGGTTTTGACCCAAACCTGTAATTTGCGACCGTTAGATAAATCTAAACAAAATAACTTTTTCTTATGGTGCAGTACTATACAATAATTTTAAATATTCACAACCTTTCAATAACAAATGTAAATTTGGAATACATTTTTTGATTTAGACGAAGTTCGGGTATTATGGAATACCATTTGCATTTTTATTTGTAAGTCAACTTAAAAAAAAAAAAAAAAAAAAAAAAAAGAGAGAGAGAAATACATTAAAATATAGCAAAGAACAAATTTTTACTCTTTCTAAATATATTTTTAATGCGTTTAAAATGGATGAAAGAAAAATGCCTATCAATATTTAACTTTAAAAAAAGTTACACTTTTCGGGTAATGGCTACCAGTCAGGTAATACGGAGTATTAAAATTGCAAGAAAAACCACGATTTGCAAGAATAACCAAAATTATTTAATAAGTAAACGCATGAGTACATCATCAATAAATAATCATATTCTTAAAAAAAAAATGTTTTATTTTTTACTAAAATACAAATCGTCTATTGTTTCGGCCTCACCACAGTCCACATAAGCCTACATCAGGCATTCTGTCCACTCCTCCCCTTTTCCATCCTCTGAATATTTTCTATTGCAAAACGGGCACATGCATCTTTCTCATCTGGTGTATAACATGGTAAAAAGCCCATCTCAAATTATACGTCAGAGCGGAATGATTGTTCATCTTCTCTAGACTCATTTTTAAACAGTTTTCTAGCTGATATTCCATATTACCAGGAACACCATCTTGAAAAACATAGCCTCGTCACTCATCAGCATAGAGGCAAACTGACTAACACAGCAATAAACAGTACTGTTCAACTTTATACTGAACTTGGTTAACATCACTGACAATGAGATTTAAAAAAAAAATAATACGAATTTTGTAAAATTGAACTGCAAAATTCTGCAAAAATTGAGAATAAGGTTTCATTTCACTGCGTCCCTTCAACAGCAGGTATCCAAACAGAACTGAGCACAGTGCCTGCTGGGAGTACTAGAGACTCGTTTGGCAATTTTATGCTTGACTGCAATACGCCAGATATTGAAATATTCCATATTGTCTGATCATTCCATAATACCCGAACTTCCTCTACATAAAGATTACAGTTAAGTCCAAAATGAATTTAACACTTTTTACCGAAAGTGCTTAATAACTTAAAGTTGATTAAAAAAAAAACAAAAAAAAACACCTGAATATTACATTTCGAAGATAAAAGGAAAATTCGTCGTTCTAGAAAAGAGAATAGTCATTCCAAAGTAGATAATATGGACATATCGAACTATTTTAACAACAGATAATTTTTTCGGTTTCGATTTTGACGATTCTTTTCGATTTTTCGATTTTGACATTTTTTGCGATCAACACTGATGCAAAATTTGTAAAGATGGGTTTTATATTAGGCTTAAGAAAATTAAAGAAAACGGGTTGCGTAGAAATGCTTATTTTCCTCTAGATTTCTGAAGAGTAATTTGTCCGTGTCTTGCTGACAAACTCCGTGGGTGCAATATTCTAATATTACTAGGTGTATGTGAGGATGGGGGGACAGTCCCCTAGGGGCGATCCTAGCCAACCCCCTGTTCAGATGCTGCAGGCTCTAAAAACACGTTAATTTGCACTGTTTTAAACAGGTTACGGAAAATTGAATTATAATTAAATGACCAGTGGCGATATTTTGAAATCCGGTTGCCGTTCATTTACCTTTGATAGAAAGATTTTTCGGTTCTTAAATCCGCGTTAACTGCTGTCGCGGTAGCTAATGGCTGTTTTCGCGATTAGACATTTAAAAATCAGATTGTGTAAAATGATTAAGTAAACAATGTCGTCGCCTTCGTGAATTTTATAACCACGCTAAAAGAAAATTGTTTTAAATACGGAGTTTTCAATGTACCGTTTTAAAAAGACGCAACTTTCACCAAAGGTTTTTTTTTTTTTTTTTTTTTTTTTTTTTTTTTTTTGTTTAATATTCATATGAAAGTATACAAAGAAAACAGAAGTGCTGTTTTAAATTTGGCTACAATAGGTAAAAAAGACTTTCGAAATATAATATAAATCTCTCTTGTAAATACGTTTTAAAATTCAAACTGTTTGGCAATATTATTATTAGGTATTTTTAAATATGACATAATTATTCCTCATTTACTGCTTTTAACATAATAATTAAATTATTACTTTAAAGTTTTCTTTCTGTTTCTAATATTCACGTGTTAACATATTTTCTAATTGAAATGAAATATTATTATTTGCGCTGTTTTAAGATTTGATAATAGAAATTTTTTTTTCAAAATATGAAATAAGTGTCTATTCATATAATCAAATTTTGAATAAAAAAAAAAAAAAAAAAAGAACTGCCACAAAAATTAGTCAAATTTTAAAAATGATTGCATACTACACACAGACATGCTCCTCAATTACGTGCCTGCGAAAGAGGGTTAAATTGCTATGCATAGTTTTGATCTTATAAAAATTTTTTAATGGAACTATCTTGAACAATTTCAACATTAAATAGCTCTTAAAATTATTCTTAAATTAAAAAACTTTCTGCTTTAGCGTATTTATTGAACATTTCTGTACAAAACAACCAATTTTCATATTTTATACGTAATGGTTTTACTAATATTATACAAGAAAGACCTCTGGTCACAGAAAATTCATTTACATCAGCGAGACCGACAGCATTACCTACTTTATATTAGAATAGAGAGGAAATCTATGTTTATAATTTATATAGGCTAACTCCGGGAGAGTCGCCGCATCCGGGATAGATGCCGCACCTTTTGTATTTCTTGTAATTATCCAAAGATGGTCGTCAAACGCGCAGTATAGGTGCGCAAGGAGATTATTTTAACCAGTGTATAGCGTGAATCCCATTTCGATGTTTACTTGTAGGAGTACAACCCCTATTTTGACGGAAGTGCATGATTTCGCTGTCCAAACTTTTAAACACGTTATGCTTAAATACTTTTCATGCACTAATTACTAAATGCATGCATGATTTCAAAGTCAAAACTAAGTGTAGCGTTTGTATAGACTACTGTGTGTATGGTTACGCCATTCCTCTTAGCGATGGCAGGTAACTGTGATGGTCGACGTCTGCACCATGCAAAATGGGATACATGCCGCACTGCAATTCCGGTATACATGCCACAGTTTACTTTGTATGGGATGATTAAGTGTTATTAACCTTTCCTTTTCTTTTTGCACAGACTAACCATGTTATGCATGTTATCAAGTTTACTAAAACCAAAGCAGAAAAGGGGAAAAATAAAAATAAGAAGAGCAAGAAAGATGCAAGTCAAGATGATAATAATGAAAAATTGGATTACGCGTAACGCAGACGTTCTTTGCACGGAATGCTTAGAAAACTACTTCAAAAAAGAGGAAATGTAATTGGCTTCGTTGCATCATGTGTCAAATGAAGATACATAAAGACTGTACTTTTTCGACACTTTTTGTGTAGATTGTAGTCGAAAAAACAGGTCTATTAACCCATTCGGGACTATAGGTGCATATAAGCACCTTAATAAAGAGCAAACAAAATTTGTTTCTGGCACCAGTCAAAAAGAAAAGTAATTTTTGCTTTCTTTAAATAGAGCATTTTGATGATTATTTAAGTAAAGGTAACTTCTTTTAAAAAAGTGGTGCCAATCGAATAAAATTTGTGTAAAACCCGCCGGTCCCGAAAGGGCTAACGAATAAATTATGTAAACACAATTTTTTCTTTTCCCTGTCTAATACATTTATGTTACGTTGTTGCTGAAATAACAATTAAAATTTAATGTAAAAAAAAAAATAAGTCTATAATTTTAATAGTGAAAATAGGCAAACAACTATTAATTCGAATCTAATAATGCGTTTTATTGTACTCATTTAGTTTCATTTTGTTATTACATCGTTAATTATACTCCAGATATGAATATTTTTTTGAATATTTTTATTTATAATTTCATTCTGTTCTTATTACAAGCGCGGCGTAACTACTTCACAAGTGCGGCGTCTCAGCCTGAATGTACGGGTGACGCGCCGCATTGTAATGTTTCAGATAAAAATTGTTAAAAAATATTAATTATTTGTTTTGAACTTTTTTTGTCGCAGTACACGCGTTGTATATTTAACCTCAAATAGCACAGCATGATATTTAAATTTTATGTCCAACATTGGACTTTATACACAAATTAAAAAAAAAAATATGCTGCATAAATCCCGGAATTACTCTATGTTTTAAAATGTTTCTTTAAGGATTTTATTAAAAATATTGATTTTTTCAGCATAGTAAATTACATCAAGTGCATTACAAAAGGAAAAAAGGTATTTTTTTTTTCGAGACGGTAATAAAGTGAAACATGGTTTTATGATGTTATTAATTATAATTTTAAAGCATATTTGCAACAACAGCAATAATAACACTTACAGATAAAAAAATAAGAGATATTTGTTACATTGCACACACACAAAGAAACTTTTTAAAATAAATGTTCACCTCTTTATATGGTTCAGATGATATGATTTCAAAAAAATGCCATAGTTCTTCAATAAATTTTGCATAGTTTTGTATACTCCATTTGTGAAGGTCCCAATATGATTCTAAAAGAAGTATATAATTGAACAACAACAACAAAAAGAAGATATCAAAGACTAGAACCTAAAGAAAATCATGGACAATAACAAAAATTCATTCTTGAATTAAAATAGAAAATATGCCCTGAAATTTATTTACCAAATTTTACATTATGTTTTCTCTCTATAATTTTTTGTAGTTTCTCAAGGTTCGTATCTGGGACTTTCTTATTCCAGTAAACAACGGGTTGTCTCCCAATATTCTCCATCTGGTGTCTAGAATTAAAAACCAGTCAAATTGTTATGTAGACATTACATTTAAATATATAACTGTGTATAGTTATTCAACCAAAAAGCTATTTATTCATATTTTATTTGAATAGTATTATATATTCTGTCACTGATAAATATCTTCTTTAATTTTAGCTTTAGTCGCTATTTAAACTATTCATTTCAGATTTTTAACTTATCAAGAGGTTAATTTTTTGTCTCAAATGTATTTATAACATGACTATAAATACGATAAGGCTATACATCTTCACCTTTATGAAAAAAAAACAAAAAAAAAACAGTTTTATTGTTTCTTTACAACTTATCACAGTGGTTAACAAAAGTGTTATATGGTCTGCATTTTTATCTTCAGAAAATATCCTGGAGTGACTCTTATATTTAGTATTAAAATTGATAAGACTGACACATATTATAATTCATTTTAGCAAACTATTAACAGTTGGTGGAAAATCTTTGAACATTATTTTTTTTCTATGTGTAACACAATACATAAAAGCATTTCAAGAGAAACACTTTTCTTTGTTTTCCCTTTCCCATTAATGTTAATTGACTGCCGTGTGTTATCCGAATTAAAATTTTTGAATATACACTGTGTAAAAAAAGTAGAAGGACACTCGATTTTTCTAATTTACTTAATTGTGATTTACATTTACGGTCTGATAGTTTTAAGGGTATCATTTTATGCACATCCTTTTATTATGGCATAAAAAATTGATTGCTACAGCAATTAATTTATAGAAAATTGAACATAGTTAACTATCGCACTGTAAAAAAAAGTAGAAGGACAGCTCTGAAAAATTGAATTTATTGGACGTTTCTGCTGTAGACATGGTAAATATTCATTACTATTTTATTGTTTTTGTCAAAAAATATATATTTCTTCATTTTTATTTTGTTTTTTGAATGCCTAAAGGAATACCTTTAAATAATTTTCGAAAAGGCCAAGCCATAGCATTTAGAAAAAAGGTTAAAAAGCATAAGAGAGATTGCTAAATTGCTTAATGTTAGTAAAACTGCAATATCAAACTATCTTAGAAATCCAGAGGATCACGGTACTAAAAATAAAGACATGAAGACCTAAAACAGTGACTCCTTGTGATGAAAGAGACATTATCCGAGAGTAGAAAAAGAAAAATTCTATAATTTCAAAGGTCCGAATACAAGGATGACTAACACATGTGTCACGTCAAATTATGTATAACTATATAAAAATGTTCAAAGTCTTCATTTTTTAGAAGGGACAACACCATCCAAGTGGACAAAAATGCATGTAGCTAACCGCTTACCTTGGGCGTCACGTGTCTTGTAGCACGGAATGGACTTCTGTCATTTACTCTCATGAGAAAAAGTTCAATTTTTTATGGTCCTGACGGATATCAGTTCTGTGGCTTTGTATCGAGAATAAAGAAGAATTTTATTCCACTCGACGTATGGGAGGGGGAAGTTTGGTGATCTGGCTAGCAATCGGATATTATGGAAGAACGAGTCTGGTCTTTTTGAATGGTAGACAGAACCATAAAGATTACATCTGATTGTTGGAATCTAAACTTCTTCCTTATAGTACAGATTTAGGTGTAAGAGATTGGATATTTTAACAAGATGGAACAGCGATTCACACAGTTATTAGTGTTAAAAATTGTTTCCACACATATAAGGTTCATGTTTTGCAATGGCCAGCTAAACACCCTGACCTGAACATATTTGAAAACGTATGGGCAACATTAGTTCATCACGTATACAATGAAATAAAACAGTATGGATGTGTTGTTGAGCCTCGGAATGCATTTAACGAAGTTTGGAACAATTTTCGCCAAAGTGAAATATAAGCACTCAATGATTCAATGCCAAACAGAGTATTTCAAGTGATAAAGGCAAATGAAAAAAAAAACTTCTTACTAATACTTTAATTTTTATATAAAATATTTATGTGTCCTTCTACTTATTTTACAGAGTTTCATGTAAGCAACAGAAACTATCTTATGAAAATCAAATTCTCTTCGTAATTTATTTTTGATTACTATGATTTTATATTCATTTAGTTGTAAAATGTCACCCAAATAAAAAATTTTGCGCTAACTTAATTAGTTGTGCTTTCCTTAGAAAAAGTCTAGTGTCCTTCTACTTTTTTTACGCAGTGTACATGTGTCATGATGTATATTAATTTGCTGTCTAGGAGCTTTGCACTACAGCCATGGATATTTACTATTTACTCATATCTTCTCGAATGATACTTAAGATTTATAAATTTTATAAAGTTAGTAGTACCTTGTTTAGATATTTCAAATATTTTTGAGTTTAAATATGCACAAAACAATCATGTAAAATTTTCTTCATGTCTCATATAACAGAGTGAATAGAAATACAAGACTCTTTCAATAAATAATCGAAAGAACTGAAAAAAATTGTAAAATGTATTAATTTACTGGAAAAATTATCGAAATTTTTAAACATGAAGAAAACAGAAGATGTGACAATAATTTTTGAAATTATAATGTTCTGGGTTTGATTCTATTTTCAACTTTCATAGGAAATTATTTTAAAATTTAAAATTAAAAGTTATTATTTATTATTTTTTAATTTTGTTGGTGTTTTTTTCTTTTTTTTTTCTGTTAATTTTTGGTGTACAATATTATTTTTCCAGAAAAAAGATTAAAAAAAAAAGAAAAAAACATAACAGCGAATGAGTAATAACATTGGAATTTCCCCCCCTCAGCGGGGCATACGCCTCACGTTGGGAACCACTGACTTAGATGTATGGTAAAAATCATTGCACTGATGAAACATCCCCTCAGTAACAGTTAATAAAGGACTAAAAGAGAGAGATGATCCTATAGATCATAGCTTGATGTTTTTTAGTGTTCAGACGTCCCGAAATTCACTATAAATCACACAATATATCATGAGCAAATGCCTTATAAACCATTACGGAGATTCCGTTCATTTGTCGACTGAAGCATTCTTCTTCTTCCATAAAATGATGTCTATAGTATTTGTAGCTGTCGGGGACGTCAAATTTTAATTTGTTTCCGCTCATTCATCGTCCTATGACATGACATTTTTAGCACATTTCACTCATTCCTTTCGATGATGTTTAAGAGGCTGTTTTTTCTTAATTTTCCTAAAATGGAAGTGTTAGCATTTGATTTAAGACTCTTCCAAACCGTGTCATATGATTTTTTTTTTTTTTTTATTTGCTTAAATGTTTTGAAATTTCACGAATCGAAAGGCCTTTTTTTTGGATAGCCGAAAAACTTGTGGATACTCACGCACTATCAACTTCTTCCTTTGAAGTCGCTGTATTTTACTTTTTTAATCTTTTTAGGTGCGTTCGTAATTATATAAATGCGTAGCACCTACAGTCGTCATCTGGTCCTTCGTTTGTCTGTCCGTCTGTCCGCATATAAAAGCGCAAAAACTCACTCCCCAACTGAATAGTTTGAAATTTAATATGTATAATCGTTCCAGAATTTTGGCGAATCATTTCAAATTTTATGAAAATCGAATCAAAACTTAAAAAGATAGTAATAAAAGTTTTCTCCATTCTATTAAATCCTATCATACGTAATTCATTCAATGATATCCCATGATAGGTAATGATTCTAGGTTGCCATGGTGATTACGTCCTATTTAAGATGGAGATATATTATTTCCGTGTTCCTGAATTTAATATGTATAATCGTAATAAATTTTGTATTCATGGATTTTTGTATATGAGTGCAACAGCAATTGTACCAAGATTGGAATATTTATAAAACTAGTTATAGTACGAGCGCACCTCATTTGCCACGTTTGACCTAGGATGTCCGACTTTTTAGGTAGATTTCGTATGAAATACTACCTATTGGGATCGTTCCTATGTTGGAATTTCTGAAAAATTTTTGCAGATCTACACCGATCATGACCCTTAGAACCCAAAACCACCCTCAGTAAAAAACTTTATCTATCTATCTATCTATCTATCTATCTATCTATCTATCTATCTATATATATCACTTTCTTCTGGACACGATAACTTTCGTAATTCTGCACCAATCTCTTCCAAACTGATACATAAAATCAATGGGCATAAAATCTCGGTCAAGTTCGTTAATGGGCAAAATCGGACCAAGGGGAGGGAAATAGGGAGGGGTTTTGTGAAAACAGAAAACCCCCCATAACTTCTTAATTTTTGTACATATCAAATCAGTTTAAAGTTTTTATTACTTCTAAAAATAGGGCCAAAAATGTATGTATCACAGATTTTGATAAAGTTAAAAATGGGCTCAAGGGGCGCAAAAAATAGGGGTTTTGGGAGAAAAAAAATCATAACTTCGTCAATTCTCAAGATATCAAATTCAATTAATTTTATTATAAATCTCCTTAACATTATCTAAAACTTTTATATTCACAAGTTTTTGATAGGAGCAATTCGTACCGCAAAAAAAAAAAAAATTAAAAACGAAAACAAAAAGGGCGTTTGAAGAAGAAAAAAATACATAACTTCGTCAATTCTCAAGATATCAAATCCAATTAATTTTATCATGAATCTCCTTAACATTATCTACAACTTTTATATTCACAAGTTTTTGATAGGACCAGTTCGTACCGCAAAAAAAATTAAAAACGAAAACAAAAAAGGGGTTTGAAGAAGAAAAAAATCCACAACTCCGTCAATTCAAAAGATATAAAATCCCCATGAATTTATCATATATCTTCTTAATATTGTCTACAACATCTATATAGACAAGTTTTGGATAGGACCAATTCTTAGAGCAAAAACAAATTAAAAATAGATACCGGTTGAAGTAAAAAATGATCTTAGTAAGGGTGTATTCAAATCCAAACTGCTTATTTTCTTACTCATTTTACAATTCATTTTTGCTCTCAAAGGCTTCCAATTGGTACGTTTTCTTACTCAGAAACTATATAATGTACCGTAATGGTCGATTTTCTGATAGGGGCAGAATATATTTTTTTAAATGCTGTTAAAAAGGGCATTTTGAACCGAATTTACCGAAGCGGATTATGTTGGAAAAAGCATTGTATTAAGGATGCGCTTAAATCCAAACTACTTATTTTCTGACTGGTTTTTAAATTCATTTTTGCTCTCAAACGCATTTAATTGGTAGATTCGCTTATTCAGAAACTATATAATGTACCGTAATAATCGATTTTTAGATAGAAGCAGAATATATTTTAAAAAATGATGTCAAAGTGGCCATTTTGAACGGAATTTCCCGAAGCGATTGTGTTAGAAACGAAAAATATTGTCCTTCTGAGAAAATAATTGTTTATATATCAAGTTTTAATTAATTGAACAAAAAATAAAAACACAGGTCGCTTATAAATCTCTTCAAAAATCACGTCAGCAAGTTTCATATTTTTTTTTTATTAAAAATGAATCTGGAATTATGCCAGAAAATTTCGAGTTGTTGAGCATGGAAAAGTATTTTTTTGAATACCGCCCTAACATGATTCTGATAAAACCAGCTATTATATGAAAATGAAATAAAAACTCGTCAAGAGCGGCCAGATAAAATTGTTAAAGTGGATTTATCTATAATCATGATTTAGTTTTTGTTTGTGAAATTAGTATATTTGACTTCGAAATCTACCTCTGCCTGTAGGCCGGGCCGGCAGGGATTTTTTAATTATGATATTTAATTATGATATTAATGATGAATGGAAGTTTTGATTAACATCTGTATTTTTACATTCAAGTGTACCAGAACCTTTATAAAATATGTTTTTTTTCTTTTAAATCATACTTAGATTCTTTTTCCGCAGCGGCAACGGCAAGCACATCGTTAACATCACAACCAAATCATTAAACTTTGCTTCTCTGTTAATGATTTTAAAAACACTAACGCATAATTGACGTATAATATTCGTCTTTTCTCATGCGGTCTTATAATTTCTTAATAGATCCCTTGGTTATTTTATTGAAAAATGCGTAAAATTTTATAAAATTTAAATCTATACAATGTAAAATTTTACTTAAATTTAAAATATATAAAATTTTAAAGTATTTTGCTATCAATTTTAAATACATGAGCTAAAATTTGGATAATATTTCATTTTATTCAAAAATTCACGAAATCTTCACTGGTTTTATAATTACTTAACGCACTATTAAAAGATATTAAAAGATCTGTTAAATACTAAAATTGATCCTATCTAAGCAACCAATAAATCTGGAGTATACATTATACCTTTCCAAAAAGATAGTAAATAATTTATTTATGTTGGTATGACGATGAGAAAATTTCTTTATAGAATTAAAGAACATGAAGCAGATCTCAGATTAAATAGACCCCATGGTGCATTATCAAGATTAGCCCAAACTCAACCTATAAAAGTAGATATTAATAAATCGAAAATTATCTTTCGTACAAATAATTACCCGGCAGCGATCATAAGAAAATCAATTGAAATAATTGCTAATAAAGTTACAGCTTATAACGATGCACTATCATACGATATCCATGGAGGATGGAGATATTTGCTGCATAATAGATGAAAACTCGTTTTGTTGAAAATTTGAATACCTTTATTTGGCATCTCATTTGACGTAAGACCTTTAAATTTTATTCTGGACAATTCTCGAAGAAGTGCAAAGAAAATAATAACAACATTCAAATCCTACTGATGACGGCTTTGTAATGGTTGAAAACGTTCTGGGTTTTTTTAATGTATTTTAAGATATTTTAAATTTGTATTTTAAATATCTTTAAATTATATATATGCATCTGAAAGTAATTTTTGTATAATTATCTGTGCTTTTATATGTATTTTTATTACGTACAGAAGATCGTTCGCACTTTATGGAAACGATTTTGATAGTTAAGTTTTATGTATAAATGCCGTATTTTTGCGGCGATTTGCTTCTATGTGATAGCCATGGTTCTTGACAATAGCTCTAGCTCGAATTTTCCATGAAAGTAAAATTTATCTTAGTACTGTCATGTCAATTTTGCCCCATTTCTGTTGGACCGTTTTCCAAAGTCCGTTCAGTGTGCTTGGATGCCGTTTTCCTAAGGCTTTCTTTAATAAACCGAAAGCGCAAAAGTCCATCGGAGAAACATCATTTGATTTTACAGGTATTTCATTAAATGGGATAATGCACTTTATTCCTGTTTTTGATTCTTTCTTTGCTAAATAAGCGACATTTGATTTAGACGTGCGACTAGAGGCTTTGTCCATATGAAGCTCAACTTTATCAATGTCCTTTCCCTAAGGATGGAATTTGTTCTTAAAAAATTGGTTCTAAAATAGGCTGCTGATAGTAGGGTGACTTAAGTTTGGCTTTACTTGAGACTTTTTTTGGTTTTTAATTTGCCGTTGTAACAAAATCCTGCAACTATCATGAATCCCTTTCGGAATTTTTCTTTACACTGACGAAGAGGTTTCGTACGGTCCTTCCCGTTAGTTAAGCAATAGGAAATTGATCTTTTTAACACTTTCCAACAAAGTTGAAAAGTGTTTATGACTTCGGTTTGTCTGGGCGTCTCTGCGTCTGTACGCCCTCTAACTCCCGTAAATATTCTCGGATCGTTCTGAAATTTTTGGATGTTAGTGACCTTTACCATAGCACGAACCCTGTTTTAAATGAAGTTTGCAGCATGTTTAGTTCATTTACAGGGACAGTCAAAAGTTTTCCGTTACATTACGGCCTATGGAAGAAATCGTTTAAAATGATTTTTAATGATGCTACATGCTTTCAAACATAATGTACTAAAATATGTATTCCGTAGAATATGCGGTGCAAAGAATAAATATTATTCATTTATAGGGCCACACGAAAGAATTCCGTTATATAATGATATACGGGTGGAGGGAATTTTTTCCGGCGTATTTTAATTATGTGAAATTATTTCTTGTATAATGAAATTGATATACGTCGCTGAGGTTTACTATAACTTATTTCATGTATAATACGAAGTGCATGCGAAGAGCAGGGACACAAAAAAGATTTCAGATACTATACTGTATCCGAAGTACTGTACGGTAGCGATGATTTCTGGAAATGCATTTTTAATTATGTCATGTGCTATTATGTTTTACTATATCTATGCATTGTATATGGTGTGTATAAATGCTGTAATTCATATACAGGGCTACACAAAAGAATTAGTAATGGTTACTGGGTATGAATGTAAATTGCTTAAAGGTGGTTTTTAAATGAGTTATGCATTTTTTCGCTGAACTGTATTTTGTTTACCAAGAAATGTTTGTAGAACATAGATAAAATTATATACAGGGTCACGCAAAGAATTGGATACATGGCAGTCTATAAATGATAATTTCTGGAAATGTGATTCCAGTAGTTTTAAGAGTGTTTTATTTTGAATTAAGCTTTAGCTTAATAGTGGCGTGTAATAAAGGTACTAGGTTAACTACAGGTTTGTACCAATGTATACACGTATGTTTCCATCTATTAGTATCAATTGCTGAAAGGAAATTTCAACCTGTTATTCGTTTTCTTGCTAAACTAAATTTTCCCATTAAATAGCATATATATCAAACTACAGATCAAATACAGAGCTATTCAAAAGAATTGGAATACTTATTTGCTATGGATCGTAAATGCTGAAATCAGTTTTTCAAATGTTTTATGCGTTTTCTAAAATGTTTACTTAGTTCTCTTTTATATACTTCATTTCCCTAAATAACGAAGTTTTGTTAAAGCATTCAGGAAGTGTTGGAAAGTGTTTCATAATCTATACCTAACGCATAATTTTTCTTACTTGTTTTAATTGCAATCATTTTAATGTACCCATTTCCTATCGAGTGTTACCACAAATTTCCATTTTTCAGTAGCTAGGTGTTTTTCCTATAATTCTCTACAACTTGTTTTTCTATCAGCAATATGCTTTGGCAAAAGCAGATTAACTATAGATTAAACATCTTTTTTTAATTTTAAATCTGTATGTATGATTTTACATGCAGTGCTAGAAGACATTTCTAGTAGATTCGATGCAAATTATGTTTGAGTCGGCGGATTTTCTTTTAGAATTAGAGACTTCACTTTCTTGATATTAACCTGCGTTCGAATAGGCTTACGATGAGGTTTCGCGATCATGTTTTCATTTTTACTTTCCCTTAGACATTTTTCCTTTCAAATTTAATCTATACTAATATTATAAAGAAGTAAAAATTATTTATTTGTTAGAGGTAATCTCTGGAGCTACCGAACCGATTTCAAAAGTAATTGTATCAAAATGATGGTGTTAGTCCAACTTAGAACATAAGCTATATTTTATGTCGGTGCCACTACCCCAAAGGGGGTGTAGGAGCAAAAAACGTTCTAAAAATGCGATTTTTGCGCTACTGAAGGGCCTAGAAATATGAAATTTGAAATATTAGTTACTTATAAGATGTAAATGATGTCTAAGAACAGTTCTTAAACAATTCAAAATTTAAAAAGGGGTGAAAATGCACAAAAAAGCGTTCTAAAAAACGTTCTACATGGTGGTTTCCACACAATCTCAGGAAATACCAAAATGATTTAAAAAATAATGGTGTCAAAATGACGGCGACAACCTTTGCTCCAACATAGGCTATGTTTTATGTCGGTGCCACTACCCGAAAGGGGATGCAGGAGAAAAAAAAAAAGTTCTAAAAATGCGAGTTTTGCGTTACTGAAGGGCCTAGAAATATGAAATTTGAAATATTAGCTACTTATTAGATATAAAGGACTTCTAAGAACAGTTCTTAAACAATTTGAAATTTTAAAGGGGTGAAAATGCGCGGAAAGAGTTCTAAAAAACGTTCTACATGGTGGTTTCCACACAATCTCAGGAAATACCAAAACGATTTAAAAAATAATGGCGTCAAAATTATGGTGACAACCCTTGCTCCAACATAGACTATGTTTTACGTCGGTGCCACTACACCAAAGGGGGTGCAGGAGAAAAACTTTCTAAATTGCGGTTTTTCGTTACGGAAGGGCCTAGAATCGTGAAATTTGGAATGGTAGTTAGATATGAGATATCAATGATCTCTAAGGACATTTTCTAAAAAAATCAAAATTTAAAAGGGAGTCAAAATGCGTAAAAAGTATTGTAATAAAACATTCTAAATTGCGATTTCTATGCAATCTCAGGAAGTACTGAACCGATTTCAAATATAACAGTGTAAAAATTATGGTGACAGATCTTGCTCCAAGGTAGGCTATATTTTATATCTGTTTCCACTACCCCAGAGGAGATGCAGGAGCAAATTGCGCGAAAAACTTTCTAAAAACGTTCTAAATGCCGATTTGTCAGCAATATCTCAGGAAGAATCAAACTGATTTCAAAATTAATGGTAAGAAATTAATGCTGACAGCCTCTGCTCTAACATAGACGTTATTTTATGACGGTATCACTATCACCTAGACGTTGCAGGAGCAAAAAAGCGTTCTAAATTTTGATTTTTGTGATCGGTAGGGTCTAGCAACTTAAAATTAGGCAAGGTACATATTTATTAGATATAAATGATCTTTAAGAACAGTTTCGAAGAAATTGAAAATTTATAAAGGGGTGAAAATGCACGAAAAGCTTTCTAAAAACGTTCTAAATTGCGACTTCTACTCAATCTCAGGAAATACCAAAGCTATTTCAAAAGTAATGGTTGCAAATCAATGGTGACAGTCCCTGCTATAACATTGGTTATATTTTATGTTGCTGTCACTACCATCTGAGGATTGCAAAAGCATTTTCTAATTTGCGTTTTTTGCACAACTGAGGGGCCATGAAGTATAAATTTGAAGTATGACTTTGAAGTATGGCATGGTATTTACTTGAAAATTCCGAATTCAAAAAGATGAAGTGAGCGAAAAGCGTTATAAAGTACAACTTTTATGCAATCTTATCAAATACCAAACCGATTAAAAAAATAATGATGACAAATTGTTGGTGATAGAACTTGCTCCAACATAAGCTATATTTTATGTCTGTGCCACTACCACCAGAGGGTTGCAGGAGCTAAAAACTTTGTAAATTGCGATTTCTGTGATACTGAAAAGGCTAGAAACTTTAAATATGGCATGGTAGTTACTTATAAAATATAAATTCCCTCGAAGGACTGTCGAAAATAAATTCGAATTAAAAAGTGGTGAAGCGACGGGAAGGTGCGAAAAGCATCCTAAAAAGTCCTACATTACGATTTCTATGCAATTTCAGAGAATATAAACCGATTATAAAAGTAATAGTTGCGAATCAATGGTAGCAGTCTCTGATCCTACACAGGCTATATTTTATGCGGATGATTCTACCACCTGCGGTTCACAGGAACAACAAACGTTCTAAAAAAGGCCTTTAAAAGCTTTCTAAATTACGTTTATGTGGAATATTAGGAAATAACAAACCAATTTCAAAATTAATGTTGGCAAATTCATGGTGAGAGTTCCTATTTCAACATAGCCCTTTATGTTGAGAGAGGTGGTAGGACTTGGAATTTGACATGATAGTTAATTTTAAGATGTAAGAAGATGGTTTCTAAAAAATTCAAAACTTCAAATGAATACTGAAATGAGCGTATTAACTGAGCATGAAAGTTTCAAAATATTTTCTAAATTATCATTTATTTAGTTTTATTTAGTTTTATTAATTTAAGTCTCATTTCTGCCTAATGCAGTGTAATAATGATATTTAATCAAACTGTGTTTTAAATAGTAATTTTTGAAATATTCCTAAAAGTAATAAGTACCTTTTAATAAAATAAAATATTACCTTTTAATAAAATAAAAATTTAGTTAGTACCTTTTAATTAAAACTAGACATAAATATCACTTGGCATATTTCAAATATTACGCGAGCAAAGCCGCGGGGTTTGCTAGTATATTATAAATACCTTTTTTTGAAATGCAATAACCGCGATATTTATACTGCTTTATAATTTATTGATACGAATATTGTTCCTCGGGAAGCGCAGTTGTGTAACCTTCGAACCATCTATCAATTTTAGGAGCTATTTCCAAAATAAATCTTTTATTTTACATTCCAATCAAAAGATATCAGTAGCAGACGATTATTCCGAAGTTGCGAAATTTTTATCTCAAAATGAAAACGAGAAAAATAAATTACAAAATCATTTCCATAAATTCCGAACGACCTTCTGTACATGTATTTCTCGATATCTCTTTTAAGAACCATTCCTGTAGAAGCTTATTTAGATGCTTACTTATTTTTTTTTATTTTTAGATAATGTAAATACAGAAAAAAAAGGAAAGAAAAGAAGACTTCTATGAGAAATGACTTTCTGGGCTATTATAAAAGATAAAACCTATGTGCAGTACATAAAAAAAATTACCTATGGCCATAACTTCAGTTCCATTCAATGCACGAATATGAAATATGTGCCATTGTAATTCTTATAAAGCTCTTTATAATTATATGTGGTTCATGCGTTTTGCTCCAGCAGCAGAAACATAATATGAAATAGAGAAACCCAAAATTAGTAACATTTTGACAGTTGAGTAGGGTGGCTGTAAAATTACTTGTAGTAACGAAACTGATATCCATACTATCAAAATTAAGGTGGCAGGATTTGAATACTTTTAGTTCTATTACAATACAAATGCAGCGTCGGGGTAGAATCGGCAAATTACGTTTTTTGTCTTCTTACTCTTATTCAATTCATGCAGTAATGGTGACGGAAGTTTTTTGTGTGCTGTAAGCAAATTCACGAGACTGTTATAATAATACCATTTCAGTCGCGTAAATGCATTTCGATGAATAAAACAATAGCAGAAAATTTGGATTGCTAGCACTTTAAATTACTTTTAGTTTAACTTATATCTAAAACCATAATTTGTTTTTATTATAGAATCTGCAATAAACACAACTAGTTGAAAATTCAAAATTAATAAATGAAAGATCATACAATAGGGATACTTTTGATAAAAGCATCATCATAATGGTCCCTGTGATATAAGCCTAGTAAAGAAAATAGTATTGACAATATACCGGGTGTCCCAAAAGTGATGATACTTTTGATAAAAGCATCATCATAAAGGTCCCTGTGATATAAGCCTAGTAAAGAAAATAGTATTGCCAATATACCGGGTGTCCGAAAAATGATGATACTTTTGATAAAAGCATCATCATAATGGTCCCTGTGATATAAGCCTAGTAAAGAAAATAGTATTGCCAATATACCGGGTGTCCCAAAAATGATGATACTTTTGATAAAAGCATCATCATAATGGTCCCTGTGATATAAGCCTAGTAAAGAAAATAGTATTGCCAATATACCGGGTGTCCCAAAAATGATGATACTTTTTATAAAAAGCATCATCATAATGGTCCCTGTGATATAAGCCTAGTAAAGAAAATAGTATTGCCAATATACCGGGTGTCCCAAAAATGATGATACTTTTGATAAAAGCATCATCATAATGGTCCCTGTGATATAAGCCTAGTAAAGGAAATAGTATTGCCAATATACCGGGTGTCTCAAAAATGATGATACTTTTGATAAAAGCATCATCCTAATGGTCCTTGTGATATAAGCCCAGTAAAGAAAATAGTATTGCCAATATACCGGGTGTCCCAAAAATGACTGATGGATTTTAAAATTCAATAACTTCCAAACGGTGACAAATGTTAAAATGTTCTTGCAGGAGGGTTATGTATGATGTCAGGAGTTTTTACACTGTGATTCTTGATTTTAGTTCGAATTTCAAGCAATAGAGGGCGCTCAGAGCAATAGGTGCTCAGTCCTGAACCATTTTTTTAGCACTGCGGGATCCATTCAATACATTTTAATCTCCTTTTTTCGCATGGAAGAAGACAGAGTCCGAAAAAGCGAGCCTGTTTTTAGCGGTTATTGCTTGCAGCGCCATATATCGATGCTATTTGTAACTAAAACTGAGAATCGCAGCATAAAAACTCCTGAAATTTTTAATAACACTTTCGCAAGAATTTTTTTAATATATGTCACCGTTTGCCATTTATGGAATTTTAAAATCCATCAGTCATTTTTGGGACACCCGGTACATACGTACTATATATAAAAATAAATTGGCGTGACGTTTTAAAAAAAAAGTATATTTTTATGAAATTTAAACTATCAAGTAGCTCAGACAAGGAAATAGTTTATGAGCGACTTCCGTCATCACAATTCCGTTCAATCATAATTATTGAAAATCGAATTTTTTAATAAACTAGGGGGCTCTACCCCCTACGAGCTACGCTCGTCAACCCCCGTTCAGACACCGCAGGCTCTAAAAGTACGCTAATTTGATCGGCTTTAAAAATATTTCGGAAGATTGAATTATAATTTAAAAAACAGTGGCGATCTCCGTATAAACGGATTTCTATTCATTTCTCTTTGATTGGGAAATTTTAAGGCCAAATCTTAAGGCCTTGATTATCCCGTCGACCAATTTCGCCAAATTATATAAATCACCAAACCACTCGCCAAATTATACATATTGACACAATTTTTATTTTAAATAACGAAAGAACAAATAAATTAGTGCAACATTAATAAAAATGCAAATAAAACGTCGAAATAAAAATAACTTGATGACGTAGACCCGTGTAACTTGCTTAAAGTCAAGTGAATGTGACATTTACGATCAACCATTATTGGCATTTAATCTTATAGTTTGGCGAATGATAGATTTTTGTTCGGCGGGATAACTAAGTAGTACCAAAGATAGAATCGCTGTTTTCGTCTTTGATTAAGTAAAATAAGTTAAACATTTCAAAATAAGCTAATATAAAAGGAATTAAGTAAACAGAGTCTTTGTCTCCCGGTATTTTTTAACAAAGCGAAAAGAAAGTTCTTTTAAATAAGACATTTTAAATTAATCGTTTTTAATCTGACATAATTTTGACCAAACTATTCTTTCTCTTTTTAATATTCACGTGAAAATACTTTTGTTAGAAATGAAATATTATTTGCGCTTTCCTAACAAAATTAGTTGAAAAGTATCCTCTCAAAATATCAAATAAATGCCTTGCACAATTTCTAAATTTAAACTGTGTTGCAATATTATTTTGTGCAATAACTGTAATGTGATGTAAATATGACGTAATTTCTCCTATTTAAGACTTCTAACGTATGTTAATGAATTTATTATTTTACAATTTCCTTTCTCTCTTAAAATCACGTGTAAATAAAGTTTTTATGAAGTAATTTTCAATAAGTTCCTGCTTTTTATACGTAATTATTTAATTCTAATTTGAAAGTTTTTTTTCCTGTTTATAATAGTCACGTGTAAATAAATTTTTAATTTGAAGCAAACATTATTGTTTGCGCTTTTTATACAGTTGGCAAAGGTTTAAATTAGTACAATTTTCTGAAATAAGTAAAAAATATCTCTCGAAATGCTGAAAATTTGAATTTAAAATAGAAATAAAACATCAAAAAAAAAAAAAAGTCAAATTAAGAAATGAAATACAGTCTGCACACCGGGAACTTTAAACGTATAAAATGATCTAAAAATGATTAAATTCCCATGAAAATTTTTGCTCTGCTCCTATAAAACTTTTTTGTTTGAACGATTTTGTCCAACTTTAGCATTAAATATCTCTTAAAATAATTCTTCGATTTGAAAACTGTCTGCATCAGCGTGTTTATCAAACATTTCTGTATAATACTACCGATTTTCATATTTTTGTATGCATTATTTTTCTTAATATTAACGAAGAAAGACCTCTGGTCACATAAAAATCAAAACCGGCGGCGGCGGCGGTGACAGCGGTAGTTACTTTTCTTTTAGAATAGAGAGACTCTTTGACAGCATATACTTCGTGAATGACTCTGGAAATTTCTATGCAAACAATAATAATAATAATAATAATAACAAATAATAATAATAATAATGATAATAACACATAATAATAATAATGATAATAATAATAATAACAAATAATAATAATAATAATGATAATAACACATAATAATAATAATAATGATAATAATAATAATAACAAATAATAATAATAATAATGATAATAACACATAATAATAATAATAATAATAATAATAACAAATAATTATAATAATAACAACAAATAATAATAATAACAACAAATAATAATAATAATAATGATAATAACACATGATGATAATAACACATGATGATAATAATAATAATAACAGTAATAATGTTAATATTTTATTTATAGTCTAAAAATGGACTGAATAAGATCAGAGAAATATTGATTCAAGTTAGGAAATTGAATTGAAAAATATTCTGTGTTGAAACACGACTTTACAATGAGTCTATTAAAAGTCATAAATATAAAAAAACATTCCACGATTAAGCATTAAAAAATAGTTAGAGGAAAAATTAAGTAACATTTTCGTAAATGAAATTATAATTTTATGTTATTCTCACCCTGTATTAGTTGATCAAATATTTTTATAAATGACCTCTGATCGGTTCTTTCGCGCTGAGAAAATTATCTACTACAGTTAAAGAAAAGAGCTCGAAATATTAACACAACAATGTGTTTGTTCATGGGTAACTACAAGGACATTGCTTTATCGTATTCATTGCTATCAATGACCTATTGCATATCATTTTAAAGAAAATTCTATTATTGAAACGCAAGAATTATCATTATCTTTGGATGCAAAATACGGTGTTTCATTCTTGCCGCGTCATTTAGATTTCTAGGTAAAACAAAATAAACATAAAAAAACCCAAGTTTTTAAAAAAACTCTGGGGGTTAAAAAAAAAATAATAATAAAAATCGTGAAAGAGTGATGCGTTGATAGATGATTTATATTTGACTCGAAATAAATTGGAATTTTTATCACATTCTCAATATTTAATAGTTTAATTTTTAATGAACGTTTAGAAATTTTCCTTTTTATGATTTCCGTTGTAGCTTAATTTACTTACTTCATTGTTTCCAGCGTCAGATACTTTTATGATTTTTGTTTTGATTATAATATTTTTGATAAAAATTGTCATTTCCTACTTTCAAGTACATTAATAAAAGCGCGTTTTAAAATCCTAGTTTCCATTTTTAGATTTTAATGTACTTCAATATATACTAAATTGTACCCGTCAAGATTTGACGGTAAACAACTTGAATGTATCATTAGAAAAATGCTTGAATTTTTAATTTGTTCCTTTTAAATTAATTAAGAATTGAAAGTTTAATAAATTGTTATATTGTATAAGTGATTCCTATAGAATTAAGGTTAAAGATGGTGCTGTCGGTCTAACATGCTTAGAGAACTTAGAATAGCAGAATATTGAAGGTTTATAATTCAAAAACTTATCATGCAAATGACTTGAAATTTCATAATTTGCTATATCTATATTATAAAGGACAAACATATCTGTGCGTAACGCATACGTCATTCTGCGAATGGCAACACTTTGAAATTTGAAATAAAATTTTGGTTTTGCAATTTTCTCAACTGCAAATTTTTAAACTTCTAAACATCGCACATTTTAAATTTTTACACCGCCGAAAAAACAAAAAAATGCTCTCTTAAATGCAATTTGTTTGAAAGCTGTATCTCAATTTAATTTTGAGATATTAATT
Organism: Maratus speciosus; assembly: GCA_963932465.1. Taxonomy (NCBI): domain Eukaryota; kingdom Metazoa; phylum Arthropoda; class Arachnida; order Araneae; family Salticidae; genus Maratus; species Maratus speciosus. The sequence continues at coordinate 236,319,631 of OZ010788.1, forward strand.
TTTTTGTAGTTTTTAATACCTTTTTTGTAATTGTGGCAACTGAAGAGCTCCATTTCTGTTGAAAGTCGGTGGAGGGTTGAAAGTAAAGGGAAAATAATCACGGAGGAAAGAAAAAAATATATTACTGTACCTTTTAGTTGCCATTTTCGCATAAAAACTGAAACAAAAATTGAAATTAAAATACGTGCTATATCAGCGATTTTTTAAATTTCTAAATATCGCACATTTTAAATTTTTAAACCGTCAAATAGAGAAAAAAATCTACTTTCAAATGCAATTTGTTTGAAAATTGTATCTTAATTGACTGAGTTATTATGGTTTTTAAAATAACTAGTCGCCCGTGGCGACCAGTTTAGTCTCCCTTAAATGTACGCTAGGCATTGTATCATGTTACTTTTATTCATAATTTAATTTATTTGCTCAACCCATATTGGAAGATTCTGATAAAGAAATCGAGAACTCCTTACTTTTATGTTGGTTGGGCACAAGTGATAAATCGCCAAACATTGAACCCGTCGCATTTTTTTTTCATATTTTGTTAATTCAGATTAAAATAAAATCCTTTCACTCATTTTATTTAGAATGGATAACTTTAATTTAAAAATGAAATCTTTAAAATTCATGATTTTCACTTAAAAAAAAAAAATTCTTTAAAAAAAGAAAAAGAATAAACAATACCATTAACCATTTAATTTCAACATCAAAGCATTGTTTTAATTTATCCCTCGAAAAATAAAAAATTCTGCTGGCGAGTTAAAAAATGCTATTGGCGAGAATTGCGCCTAGCTAACATAAAAGTACGAACTTTTGCGATCATGGCAACTTTTATGTAGTTCTATTTGAAAAAATTATTTTGATTATATCGGTTGCCAGAAAAAAATTTTCTTTTTTCGCCGTGTACCTTTACTCTATTTCGCCAAGTACCTATACTGGAAAAGTACCTTCATTTATTTATTTATTTATTGTATCTTAAATTAGATGAATAAAAGACGGCACAGGTGTCATATATGCACTACGTTGGCACGACTTTTTTCTGACCTCAATATCATAAGTGCACCGGGGTACTTAACTGGCGCCAATGTGTCGTTATTTTGCTTGATATGGTAACCGGGATGTTGTTGTTTATTTATTAATAAATCGTTTATTTACTTTTATTTTATTTTTTTAAATTATATAAAATGTTTTATTTTATAGTTATTAATTAAACTTTTTTATTTATTTGTTGTTATTCCCTTTTTAAAAATATTACACAATAACCAATGAGATGCGTTTCATTCGGGCGTTGCCATTAAACAATTAACAAATAATCGCGATTTCTGTGCCACGTGCAATAGCGTAATATATATATATATATATATATATATATAGATTTTCAAGCATAAATTATTTTTTAAGTTATCTCTATCACGTGTAGTTCGATTACGAAAGGTTAATCTGCTTGCCCTTAAAACAATGTAAAAAGTTCAGCATTTGTTTCCGTCTAATGTTCCATAACAAAATTAAAACTTCCTCTATAGAAAAATAAATAAATTAATGTAAATAAGAAACAAATTTAACAGACATGTGATTGAACCACGCGCTTATGCACCGAAATGATCGGAAAGACTGACGTAAGTCGCAAAATTTTGGGTTAATAACTTCTGGCATGCGGTGACATGTGAAAATATCGCTTTTAATGAATTTCAAAACTTTATTTGATTGCATAATTGATATTTTTCATATAAAAATTCTTTTTGATGTTAGTGGACAATCTAAAATATATTTACATGTAAAAAAAATAATTAGAGTTTTTAAAAAAAAATGGTTTTTCACCTATATTCTGTAACCCGAGGAGCTTGGGTTCGATCCCCTAGTATTGATAATTTCACAATTTGCTATATATTGATAATTTCATATTTTTTATATAATTTCATATGTTGATATTTCATAACATTTGTAAGTTCATCGAATTTCAGAGTTTGAACCGAAAATTTAAAATATATTAAAGCACACATAAATTAACGTCTGAAGTTTATTTATTTAAATATTAAAGGTACATATACCGGGTGTCCCAAAAAAGACTGACTGATTTTAAAATTCAATAACTTCCAAACGGTGACAGATATTAAAAAAATTGTTGCAGGAGGGTTATGCATAAGGCCAAAAGTTTTATTACAGTGATTTTCGATTTTAGTTCTAATTACAAACAATAGATGGCGCTGCGATCAATAGAGGCTAAATTCAGGCTCGATTTTTGGTACTTCGTGGACCGGATAATACATTTCCGTCTCCTTTTTCTGCATGGAACAACAGAAAGGACCAAAAATCGAGCCTGTATTTAGCGACTATTGCTTACAGCGCCATCTATTGTTTGTAATTCGAACTGAAATCGAAAATCCCTGTAATAAAACTTTTGACTTTATGCATAACCCTCCTGCAAGAGTTTTTTTAATATCTGTCACCGTTTGGAAGTTATTGAATTTTAAAATCAGTCAGTCCTTTTTGGGACACCCGGTATATTAAGACAGACTTGAATACAATTAATACAATAACCCAACTGAAGTGAAAAATTAGCCGGGACCAGGATTTGAACCTGGGTCCACAGAGTGCTTTGCTATGAAATTCAGACGTTAATTTATCTGTGCTTTAATATTTATTGTGGATCGATGGAATATTAATAAATTATTCATCGTATTTCCCGTCATATTATGCCGTGCGGTTGCCAACCGATGACGTTCCCCAACATGGTTTATTAGTGAGAAATTGCTGGGCTAAGATATCGGACAGGGTAGCTTAATGGTAAAGAAATAACCTGGTAAGCTGTGGACCCAGGTTCGAATCCTGGCCCCGGTTATTTTTTCACTCACGTTAGGTTATTGTATTAATTAATTTCAAGTCTGTCTTAATATATATATATACCTTTAATACAAATATATTGTCAAAATTGGGTTTTGCCTTTGAAAAAAAATCAAAGGTTGGTCTGGTTTTGATTTGTATATAGTCCCTAAGCAAATTTTATATACATAATTTAAAAGTACACTTTATTTCCAATCATTTGGTACTAGTAACATTCTTCTACTATAATTTATTGCAGTGTTAGTAGGGGGCGTTTACTTTTTTTTTCTACGACCGTACATGATGTCAGAACTCTAGCACATGAGGAAGTGAGTCGATTGAAAAATTCCATATTTACAAACATGAAACAACATAATTTAATATAAAGCGTGCAATAAAAAGTAAAAGAAAAACGGGGAGTAAAGAAAAGAGAGGTATCTTAATCTATATATATAAAAGAAAGTCTGAATTTTGTATTAATCAACGGGCAGCCAAAACTACTGAACCTAAAATCTTGCAAATTGGGGTAAAAATAGTTCTTATGGCATTGAGTGCCGCTAAGAAAGGATTTTTCAAAATTCCACCCCTAAGGCGGGTAAAAAAGAGAACGAACTTTTAAAAAATTCCTTAAAAATCTGATTTTATAGTTATTTTCCAACCGATAACATATTTTGGTGTGTTTTTTTATGCTGAATCGAATGGTACTAACTAAATTCTTTTAAGCCCAATAGTTCGTGAGATATTTCATATTTTTCAAATTTGGCGATGTCTTTGGCTCCAAAACCTCGAAATATCGAACATTACAAGTGATGATTCATCCATATTCATTCATATTGTATATCCGTTACTGTAGCAACGGAAGAAATCAAATTTAAATCTTTTTGTTAATTCTTTTGGTTAAGAAATTAAAACGGCTATATGAGTTTGAAAAAAAAAAATAAATACAAACATCTTGAAAAAAAATAAAAAGTACATTGATTTTATTTAAAATACAAGGAAGCCATCCACTTAGAAATGAACATTATAAAACGAAAATATTTATAAATGAAAGCAATGTTTGTACGACTTTAAAAATTTTGTGGTACTAATACATCCGGCCATGTCAGATACAACTGCGGCAAGCATGGCAATTACATTAATTACAGCAACCCTTATTTTTTGTCCATTTGATAGTTTTAGTATAGTTTTAAATTAATTTTATTATTATAATTTTTTTATTATAGTTTATAGTATGTAGTTTTATGTTATATATTTTATTTATTTATTTGCTTAAAACAATTTGCCATTTTTAACAAGGTTGTGTATTTAAGAATGTTAATAACTTTTTTGAACGTAATTAGCAAACGATAAACAAGATTGGCAATTGTCAACCATTTTTGGCGATCTATCGCATAGTCTGAATAATGCGTAAGTATTACATTTTTCAATGGAAGAAATTGGAATTGAAATAATACATCGCGATTTATCACTTGGATAAGTAGAAAAAATGGGTACTTTTATGTCAGCCGTATCCGTATGTAAAAATCGCCATTAGCATTTTTAAAATTGCCAGTAGCATTAGCTACATTTCGCGTATGTAAATTAAAAACAATTCTTTGTTTTAAGTTATGACATTGTTTCCTATTGTTTTACTTTTCATCTTTTTCAATGACATTAGTGTAAAGTATGATAAATGGAATGAGTGAAATGTTTTTATTTTGAATGAAAATAATAAAATAAGAAGAAGATATGGAAACAATCTTTGTTGATTTATTACTTGCGCCCGGCTAACATAAAAGTATCACAAAAGCCATATATTCACCTTTCTTTGGGTAGTTATGGAATTTCTGGTAAATCTTCCGTAATTGGATACTTCTTCAATCGGTGTATTAATTACAATGTTGAAAGCATCGTTTATGTATGAAGCGAAAACTTCATGATGATCACTTCTATTACAGAAAATCGTATCACCATCATCTACTACATATTTAATTGGAAATTTGCATTTTATTCCTATTCTTTATAATATTTTAATAGGATATACCGCTATTAGTTAGGTAATGTTTTTGGAATGGTTTTTATGTACCCACAGTGTTCTACGTTGATTAGCTTTAGTTATAGAGCTATTGGAAAAGCTATACAGAAATGTGAACGCAATTATGAAAGATGCATCTACTGTAATTATATAAAATGCGAATTTGCTTTTCTTTCCACCCGTTTATAATTTGAGTTTTGCTGGATGTATTTTGATGGGATTTACACTGTTAGTTAGATTACTTTTTGTGGATAGTTGGTACTTCTTGCATGGATGGTACTTCACTGTAGCGAAGTTTTCTTCTGGGTTATTGTTTTTCTGAGGCACAAACTTGGCAACAAATCAGACTACAGAAAAATAGATTAAAAGGAAAGTTCCAAAATTAGGTGAACCCGAATGTGAAAGATTAAATTTTATTTAAAGTTCTACTGAACGTATTTTGATTGGAGTTGCACAGTTAGGTAATATTAGGAATTGTTGCAATATTTGACATGTCATTCTACATTTTTAGTTATGGAACTATGATGAAAGTTCTCAGTGGTGTAGTTGAAAAAAAAGTAGGATAAAATCTATAGGCAGAGAATATATTAGAGAGTACATATGTTATATCTATGGAGTGCAGTTCTATTACTATATGTAAAGAGTAAATTCCTATTTCATTCCGATTGATTATAACTCAGATTCTACTGAACATAATTTTGCAGACCTTACACTATTAGATAGTAAATTTGTTTATAAATAGTTTAATGTAGAAACCATCGTTCCAAGTTGCTTAGTAATAGTTACGGGATTTCTAAAATTAGGTGAACTCGATTAGGAAAGATTTCAAGTTTTACTGAATGGATTTTAATGACAGTTGCTCAGTTAGTTAGACAATATTTCAGGGATTTTTCAATATTTATCATATCTTTCAAAATTGTTTAGTTACGAAGCTATGAGGAAAACGTTCTCAGTGGTATAGTAAAGAAAATTGGAGGATAATACGCTATAGACAAAAGACATATATTAGAATGCTATAGTTATGGAAGTTGTGCAGAGTTTCTTTAAAAATCCAGATATGATGCAACGTATATCTACCCCTACATCCCTGAAAGTTGTATAATCAGGTTAACGTGATTATGATAGCTATATTTAACTATCTCAATGGATATAAAATGCAAAGAGAAATTTCATTCCGGTCGCTTTTAAATTTACTTCTACTGAATTGATTTTAATGGGGCTTACATTGTTAGATAATTTACAGAAAAGATGTTAGTACAAAACATAATGTTCTACGTTGCTTAATTAAATAATTATGGGTAAAGATCTAAATCAGATGAACCCAATTTCGAAAGATTGGCTTTTTTTTTTAAGGTTCCGCTGAATGAATTTGCACGGGATTTAAACTGTTAATTAGATTATTTTTATGAAATGTTTCCCTACATTTTCCAGTTTAAAAGATCCTGCTAAGTGGATTTCGATTGAACTTGCTCGGTTAGTTAATTTTTCAGTGAATGTTTTAGTATAAAGCACATATCATTCGCTTGGTGTTGCTTGGTCGTCAGGTTGCTTGATTATAAAATTAAGGCTGAATGTTTTAGAATCAGGCGAACCAAATTATGAACGATTAGCCTTTTCAGTATGTCCAATTAGTAGATTCTGATGAGACTTGCATTGCTAATTTTTCATGAACCCTTTTTAGTATATTACGTAATTTTCTATCGTTCTTCGCCGAATACTACACTAAATGATCAACGAAAGAAGTTGGCCCTTAACAGCCTAAATTTTGTATGGCTCAAAAGATATAATTGCGTAATAAAGTTCATATTGTTTTCACCAATTAGATTGGGCATTCCAGATAAATGTCCATATTGCTTTAAAACGCATGATCTAATTCGTTTGATTCAAGGTTTCTTTAGAAAAACTGACCAGCGTAGCGGGCGTTAGGCTGCTAGTCAATTTTATATTTTAATGAAAATCATATTTTCTACTCAAACTCCGTTTAAGACGTAACGTTTTGGAGAGGAAAAAAAAAGTTTTCGTAGTCAAACGGTGGAGTAACCGAAATGAAATAAGAAATAATAAAAAGTAAAAAAAACAAAACAAAAAAAAAACATATTTTTATCAGTTTGATTTAATAGTTTAAGTGGGACTGCTCAGAAAAGGAAACCAAGTCCATAAAGCATAATGACCTCCAATTTTTTCTTTTTTAATGTGTTAAAAAAACACAAAAAAACATACAATATTCATATGGAGCTGAACCCGCTGCTACAAGTGATACAATGAAAAATATCATACACCTGCCCAGCCTGGGGAAAGCCAACACGCGACACAGGACAGGCTTAGCTTTGAATAGTATATAAAATATAATATGTCATACGGATTCCTTACTGTCAGAAAAAGTTTGTCTCGCGACAATGGGCAGTAAAGGTCATGGTAAATTAAGTTCATGAAAGCATCAAATACCAACACGTGTACTGCTGGAAGCATTATGGCGCTACCTGTGCAAGCTTAAATCGGGACAAGGGGTGCTCCACTCGGTGAAGGAAAAGAACCTAAAGTAGGTGACTAGTGAGTTAAGTTTAAAAGATCACAGAAAAAAGATGTGAATATTTTTAAGCTTTCTTAGTAGTGTTTGCAGTGTCGAAATGTTATTTATCCAGCCTATAGGGAGCGTGGATGGACGAATGATCTGTCCTCGGTGCGTGAGAGTCCAAGGATGAGTAGAGGTCGCCAGCTCACCACACTCACAGGAGGCGGGGGGGGGGGGGGTTCTGATACATTTGCATTTGTGCAGGTGGGTGTTAATTGATTCACGACTTACTGGAAAACTAGTTGTATATGATGTAAGTATAAATAAAGGTTTGAGAGACTTCGGAGATTATGTCACATGTGGTGCCTGTCATTGTCTGATGTATCCCAATATTCTTGTCATTCGGATAATATCTTAGCCTTCAATACCGTCTTAATGAAGTAAGTATTGGGATGTGTTGATCAACTATGCTGTTAGTTGTGGCTTGCTTGGCCAGTAGATCAGCATACTTCTTGCCATGTATTCCATTGTGTGCGGAGACATGACCAAAAGTGACCTTGTTTGTTTAAGTTTATCTGTAGTACTAAAGGATTGCTTGTTTAAGTTGCATGTATAGCCTGTAGGTCAGGCAGACTGTCAGTATAAATGTAAACATGGGAGTTGAGATGTTGAATGGCCCACGCTAGAGCAGAGAGGATAGCAAAAAACTATACCTGGAAGACAAAGTTATTGTCGTTTAACTTACAGGTCCAAAGATGGGTCATAAAACCTCTTTTTATGACGCAGAAGGTTGTATCAACGTCGATATCTGTGCGGGATTCTTCAGTGAAAATTGTGAGACATTCGGCAGGGGTTTAACTGTTAAGTGTGACGTTGACTTGGAAGTGAGATGTTTACTTAGCAGGATGAATCTACCAACTGCGAATTTTGTGTTGGATAACCATGTTAGGCAACTTTGTGTTGATAAAATGTTCTTGTCTTAGGAGAAGAATGTTACTTTTAGTGTATTCATATTTGAGTGTTATCATTAATGGTGTATGTCTGTGATAATATTGCGTGCGTCAGTTAGATATTGTTCTGTGGAACTTGATATTTGTAATAGAAATATCCGCCGAATAAATGTTAATTTTTTGTGGCTTGTTTTGTGAGTCTCTCCGTCCTGGATATCTGCACCATATCTGATTTTTTTCTATTACTGTTTCGTGCAATAATTTAAAAGTTTAGTATTGACTCCCATGTTTTAAGTGGCCAAAAGGATTAGTTATTGAGATATTCGCTTAATTTTAGTCTTAAGTTATTACAATGTGGAATACAGATTAAATGTTTTTCTATAGTAAAGCCCAGAAGCTTAAGGTGTATACGATGTGTGACAGATTTTCTGACGCATATTTTTCTTTTTATTCAAAATTAATTTAAAACATAACTTTATTACTTTTAAAACATGTTATCCTCCCCTCTCCTTTTTGATACTGATATATGTAATTAAAATCATTTCTTAAAACCATACGGATTTTTATTAAAGTGTTTTTCTCCTTTCTGAAACATCTTTAATTCATTGCGCTAAAATTTTCAGTTACTTTTCCCTTTCTCATTTTATCATTTATCTGTCCGTTACTGCTTCCAGCGCAAAAAATAAAAAATAAAAAAAATTATAAAGGCAGCTGCTGGTATCAATATGTCTTCATTTAATTGCATCGGCTTTTGCCCACGTCATCATGTACGTTATCGTGAATAATGGTCGAACTATAAACCAGATGCCCTTGATTCTCAGCATTTTCCTCATGCAGCAGTCTGCATTGTGCAATTTTAAGTAACAGTTATTTAAGCGAATGCCTGTCTGTAATATAAATAATTTCTGATTTTCTGTTGCCTCTCTCATCGTAATTAGAAGTGGTTATTGCAACCTAGACGTCACCCATCTGGTAGGGACAGCAGATAATTTGCTGTAATGTATATCGCCAAAAAACCTTTGTCTATCTAAGTACAGTCACCAAAAGTTTGTAAATTGGCGATACTGTGCAACGCCAAGATTTCTAGACTTCTAGCGAAAACTCTTTCTTCTCCGCTGGCCTTCGACATGTAAAGTTGATAAAAGAAGGGCGCTTTGGCGCCCCATTTGTCATCGGGGACTCTCTCCCATTTTACTAGCTGAACCACCCCCTCTAAAATGCTTTAAATAAAATCATTGTTCCAGCAAACTAATAGTTGGAGTTTTTTTTTCTGTGCATTTAAGAACCCGGTCTTCAAACAACATTACACCATGGATACACTGGTGCCATTGATACAGATGATCGGATTTTGGCCTTTCAGAGGACGTAGTTTATTGAATGTGAGGGATTGTGATTGGAGAGGTGAGGGTGTTAGGTGATGTGCATCCAGCAGTCGACAGAAAATATGGAAAACATCAGCTGCCTTTCCCCCCAGAAAATAGCTGATGTGACTCGAGAAAATGAAACTGAATCTAATACGGCATAAAGGATGTATCCCGACTAATTCCGCTCATTCAGTAACACATTGGTTGCTACACTGTAAAAAAAATTCCGCAACCTTCCTGGGAAAAAATGGGCAGCTGAGTTGCCCATTATTTCCAAGAAACATTTCTTGAAAATGACTGGAACTTTACTGTATATGTTAAAAACTTTCTACAGAAATGCCAGTAAGTTTCCTGAGAAATATCAGGAATATTTCTGTTGACAGCAAAACATTACTGACATTTCACAGCATGCGGGATCCGCAGACGATTTTTACATTTCCAGTTGACAATTTTCGCTTTATTATCATTATTTGTTAGAATGAAAAAAGATTTTGAAATTGACATCAAAATTATTATTTATAATTTACACGAAAAAATAAATTTTCAGTTAAAATTCAATAAAGTAAATATATATATGATATATTGTTTCTGAACTTTGCTTAAAATATAAAAATATATAAATGTAAATAATAATTAGAAAAAAAATCTAGACATAAAATATTTGGATTTTCGTCAGTAATTATGTTACTTTACAAGTTAGATAACATACATATAAATTTTCATGAAAAAAAAAAAAAAAAAAAAAAAAAAAAAACTAAACGTAATTGTACATTTTTTCCGAAAAAAAAAATCAAATTTACAGCAATTCAAAGTGTCAAATATATATCAAATTTAAATCAAAATCTAATAAAGTGTTAAAATATAAAATTAATTAAAAAAGAAAAAAAAAGTCAAGAGGTAGCATCGAACTCGGGCCGTACGGGTGGCGTGCGAGCCTTCTGCGTCCACACCACGAAAGACACGTTGAGAGCTGCAAACTAATGGGTATTTGAAACGTATGCTGAACCTCGGCATCTAATTTCTGAAAATCTAAGGCCCATTTGAAGAAATCCTTTCACAAGAATAATTAGAGATAAGAACTCTAAAACATACTTTAAATTAATCAAAATCGGTGAGAATCATGTTTGATGGTCCCCTGGTTAATGGAGATCCAAATAATAGGTGTATTTTTTTTACACGGTCTGCTCGTTAAACATTCCACAGACAAGTACGAGAGATAATCTCTTAGCAATGTCACAGAGGTATTGTATTTTCATCTGAATGGTCTTGACAATAGAGACGTAAAGGATTATGTCGTCTATTGATTTATTTGCATTCCATATTGATTTTTTTTACATTCATTTAAGGAATTCGTTTTGGACACTCGCGCGCGAGCAACGGATTATAGCAAAAAAATAATAAATGGCGGCCGCAGCGTTTTGCTGTTTCCAACTTTTGTTCAGGAACGTTTCAGATAAGAAAACCAGAATTTCACAGGAAAGAGCTAAATTATTCTGAAAACCTGAGAAAAGGCGAAACGTTCCTGGATTTTACATCGAACGTTACCATTTTTTTGCAGTGTAGTAGCCAAAGAATTGGTCAAAGAAAAGAGCCCTATTGACCACCCTTCTGTAATAGATGGTTTTAAGTGCCTGCGGTTCAGTTTGTTAGAACTCTTCTCTCCCAGATGTAATGATACATCGGTATTTCCAGTTATTGGGCTGTTTAGAAGATGTAGTTTTGTGAGAATGTTCCTCCATATTATCGAATGCTCACCGAATATCTATTGAGACGAGTGACGTATCATTTCTTGCGTCTATGATGTCTGCGAAGAAAGTCAATATTGCATGCAGAACTTTTTCACAAGACCTGCCCGGTATTAACCTGAATTGCTGTAGTAAAATTCAAAGAAGTAAGACAGTCGAAGACCAAACGTTTTTCTATTAATTTTTCTAAAGTGGGTAAGAGGCAGATCGAGTGATATTATTTGGATTCAGAAGGTGACTTCTCCTAATTTAGAAAATATACGATTTCGCCCTGTCTCAGTACAAGTGGAAAATACTGGTGAGTTATGCAAAAATTCACCTAGCGTATAAATTTTTGCAGGATGATTTTAAAAGTAAGGTTAAGAATTCTAAAGATAATGGAGTCGGGGTCAGGTGACTTATTAACATTAAATTTATTCAGTGCTGAGTTAAGCTCAGCCATAATGAATAGTTTAACTGTTGGTGGGTTAAACAGAAATTCATTATTTGTAAATTTAGTATACTAGTATTTTAATATAAATTTAGTATAGGACTAAATATTGCTTTTGTTAGATATTCTAGACTGCTAGATTAAGCCTCACCTATATTTTATCAGTTGTAAATTTTCTTCTCATGCCTTTATTAGGGATTTCGTAAGAAGATAAATTACATAATGTACAAATTGGCGAGTTGATTTGTAACTCTAGTCATATTTATTTTATTTACTTATTTTTACATCGTTCTTTTTTATGTGAAAGAAGCTCTAATATAACCTATTTACAGTGAAATGATCGTACTCTTATTCGAATTTTGTGATTTTTTAGATTTAAACGTAGCCACTAAGCCGTATCTACTACTTTTCTTTATTCTTATTTTTCTGGTTTTGAAACGCGCGAAGTCGCTGACAGGAAATCGCTGAAGTAATGAATTGCATAATATATTAATATATAAATTGTGTAATATATGAATTTTGCGTTTTCTGAGATTTGTGTACTATAAATAACTCGAATATTTTGATTATTGTTTTGTTTTTCATGTGCACGAAACACAACAGAAACCCAATTATAGTGATAGGCGAAATAACGAAATGCATTTGCATTTTTGTGAAATTGTCATACAGCGTGTAAACCGGAGCCACAGATATTTTGCCTTTATAATTAATTAGCTCCCACAAATCAAGTCAGCACGATGGTCAATGTACAAAGAAAAAAAAAACCGCCATGCGTAAGTACCGAGGAAAGTGAAAATGGAACATAAAAATGAATTTTAGAAACAAATAAACGGTCCGAAAATATAAATACGAAAATATGAGTACTCTTCTGGAGAATTTCGTAAACAGCGTCATTCCAGAGTTCGAAGCACCAGGCCAAATATGGTTTCGAAACAATGGAGTATAGAGCGTTCAAAGAATTTTGGTTGCTCTACACTTGGTTGTCTGGCTAGTCTAGACTTGATAAAGTTGGAGAATTTATAGGGGTTAAGTTACCAAGGAACATTGCAAGGAAGTAGCATTAGATTCACCAAGGGACCAAAACTAAACTAAATCTTAAAAGCTATAAAACAATGGGGCCACATAGCTTACTAATAAAATTTTGACGGCCATTGCTCAGTGCCTTGAAACAGTCGCACATTTTCCAGGGGCAACTCAGATAGTTCAGCCTTGAAAAAGGTTTTTTCTGCTCCACAACTGGTCCACGCACGACTGATAACCAAGCGTTTCGGCACCATCTGGGATCTAAAATAGGTGAAAATTGAAATTAAATAAATCTAACTGATGCCAAAACTGAAATCTGTGGCTATTGCCAGTCGCTATCCACCTGAACAGCTCTGATGGCAGCTCTGTAAACAGCCATTTACTGTTCATGAATAGCGATTTGCATACAAATACTTTTAATTGTTGCAAATACCAGCTATGACTAATCATATTTAATCTTTGTGTTTTTGAATTTTATATGATAAATTAATGGAAGGAAATTCTGTTAAGTGTCGACTAAAATTCTCGGTTTTAGATCTACTGCTTATGTCCCTCAATTAGCCATAATGGACTTATTTAGCAATCTTAATAACAGAAGAAACTTTACTTTTGCCATCTTTTAATCTATTAATTGTGGTTCCATCTAAACACAAGTAGTAAAAGAGAAAATAAGCCATCAAGTGCGAGATTTACCCGTTCACAAAGGGTTCCGCCCATGAAATTATTAATTACTAACTGCAATATTACAAAAAAAAATAATAATAAGGGTCTGTAAAAAAATTGGAATTATATGAATTATTTTTTAATAATTGCCTTCAGTTGAATTCGGTTGAAATAAAAAACGTTGGCTGTTTGTCATTATGATTCACCTTACACTATGACGCAAAAGTTTAGACAATGACGTCATTCAGCTTTAAAATGTAGAATTATGACGTCAGAATTACAAAAACCTGTAAATATATTCAAAAACTGATTTAAAATGCTATGTACAAAAGACAGTCGTTTTATTTGCTATAATACTAATTTTTTTCATAAAAATTCAAATGTGCTTGTCGCAAAAGTTTAGACACTATTCTAAATTTCTTTGAATATTCGCTGGCATATACAAATTTAGAATCGATGATGTCACAAATTTGGAGTACTTAAGTTCTGCAAACGATTGCGCTTCATAGTCGACATGCCGAGAGCTAAAGAAATTCAAGTGAATGAGGTTTCAAGGATTTGGCAGTTGAAAGGTGAAGGGAAGGGCGTTTCTGAAATTTCTGCTATTATTAATAGGTCAAAAAAATCTATTTATCGAGTTTTATCGAGTGGTTCCGAATATAAAGCAAAATGTCGGTCTGGGAGGCCACGTGTGACAAATGTACGAGAGGATCGCCTGATACAAAGACTAGCGAGTACTCAACAAATGAGCGTACGTGGAGTTCAAAGCTCATCGGGACTCTCTGTATCAAAGGATACGATTCGTAGACGAATTTTGGAAAAAGGAACAATCGTTTATAGCAAAATGCAGAAGAAACCAGCTCTGAAACCATATCATAAGTTACAAAGACTTATGTGGGCTCGAAAGCATATGTCATATGGAGAGAAATGGCAGTCAGTCATATTTAGCGATGAAAAAAAGTGGAATCTGGATGGTCCAGATGGTTGTTTATCGTATTGGCATGACTTGCGGAAGGAACCTCGACGTTTTTTTAGTCGCAGACAAGGAGGGTGCTCGGTGATGGTTTGGGCAGCCTTTTGCTATAATGGACAAGTATCTCTGACCTTCACCAGTGGTCGTCAAACTTCACAGCATTATACACAGACATTAGAAGAAAACCTACTGCCATTTGCTGAGCTTCTAGGGGTCCTCAGTGGGAATTTCAGCAAGACAATGCTTCAATTCACACTGCAAAACATTCAAAATCTTGGTTTAATTCCCATAATATAAGAGTTCTCGACTGGCCAGCATGTAGCCCAGATCTTAACCCTATAGAAAACCTTTGGAGCATCATGTGTCGCAAAGTTTATAGCAACGCTAGACAATACTCTTCTGAAAAGGAACTTAAGACATCTATTGGGAATGCATGGTACGATATCGATCCACAAACTATGCAAGATTTAGTTTCTTCCATGCAATCTCGTGTATATGACGTAATACATAAGCATGGATGCGCAACCAGGTTTTAAAAATTGTTTATTTCGATTTTATTTAATTTGTGTCTAAACTTTTGAGACAGCAGTTTATTTTTGTTACCATTTAATTTATTGCAATATGCACAATTCCACTTTTCTTTGTTATAAATATTGTTTATATGTACAGCACATTAATTTCAAGCAGTGATTTGAAAATTGAATAAATATTTTTCAAAGTATGTAAGAATTTCTTCATTGTCTAAACTTTTGCGTCATAGTGTATCTGAAACAATGACCTTGTACAATAGGGTGGGTCGAAAAAACCGAAATTTTTATAATCGAAATATAATAGCGCGGAAAAGTTGACTTTTGTAATACAGAATAAATTTCTAAAATATTACATCGATCGGTTAATATCTTATACCGCCGCAAGGGGTCCAAAGTTTCAAAAAATCGCAAAAAACATGTTTTTTTTATCATTTTTTTAAATTATCCAAACATACCAATACAAGTTTTAGTAGAACGCAATAGCTACATGAAGATATGAGAAATGCCCCGGTAAATGTTCATTATGATGAAATCATATCTTTATTTGCTGTAAAAAAACCATATTTTTGTAAAAATTTCAAAAATTTCAATTTTTCATTTTTTTTTCTAAATTTTTATAATTTCTATAATATGTCTAGAAATAAATAATTTTACTTTATATCTATTAATATATCATAATTTTTAATAACTATTTGTAATAGACTTGAAAATAAAGTTAATCATTCATTTTTCTTGACGATCGCTTCATCTACTGATGTTTTACTTCATAACAGCTAATTCATGCCACAAAAATTATATAAAATGAGCAAAATGTTTTAGTATTTTATCAATTAAAATATAAAGATGTTTAACCGAAACGGGTTAAATAAACTTAAAATGAAGAAGAATTTAATGTAAATTAATTTTATAATATAACTTGCTTTCAGATGAAGCCATTATTTCTCGAGAGGCCAAAACTGATCAGATGTGATCCTCCCTCTGTTCTAGTAAACAAACTTTATCAGTTCTTCAATGAATAATTTCACGCATCTTTGTAGTGATTGAGTGTAACAAGGAAAGTTATAATAGCTGGTATCTTTAATCGAACATTTTAAACTCACCAGCGTTTTTAGTTGATAAAGAAACCATAACAGGTGGTTCCGTTAGTTTTCAGTTTTGTCAGTAGACTAAAGCCATACAATTTTAAGCTTCAGTGTTGAAGTCTGCTATGATAAAGTGACGGATGGCACTGTTCTAGTTCACAGAACTTCGTGCTTTTGCAATTTTCTTCATGGCTGGGGCCCTGATGTTCTCCTCTTCATATGCTATCATTCCAAAGAGGCTCTTTGTATGATTTGCGAAATAGTCATTTCGTGAAAATACAGGAACTATAATCTTTCGTAGATTATCTCTCAAGTAACGTAAGTTACTAACTATAGTGCACAGATTCTGGAAAACATGCGTGATTCATTTTAATTGTGAACCAACTGATGCAGTATATTTTCAGGATGTACTCAAAGAGTATGACAAGTTAAGAAGAGGGTTTCTTTGTTCCAACGTAGTCTCAAAATTCGAAAAGCAGTAATGATCCACCTTGCGTGAAATATTTGTTCAGGGACTCAGCAAAAAAGGTCAATTGTATACACGCGTGTTGAAAGAGCTTGCAATATTTCAGACATATACTTTTGGTCAGTTGACAAATCATCTTTATCAACAGCTAGGTGATCAGATTAAATTGGCTTAAATTTTGCAATTGGTAATAATTCGCAAATCGCAAGAGATCAACCAATTGGGCCACAATATGATAGAGAACCTGTTTTTTTTGTCATCAAGATGCTTGAAAAGATGTCTCAGTGGAAGCTCATTGAAGTGAGGTCAAGGAACCCAATAAAGTGTTTTTTTTTTTTTTAAGTTGTTCTCAACTAATCCTACTATAATACCACCTTTGCATCCTGTTTTGAAGACAGTTCCGCGAAATTCAACTGCTATTATTATTCCAGTCGGGATTTCATTTTTCTTCAAAAAATCTATAATGTCATTGAATATAGAAGTCGCATTGCCAGACGATGGGGTCAAATGACGAAAATAATTCAGACCTGGTTCTAGTACAAAGAGATATGTTCCTCCTTGACTTCGCAAAGATGAAACTTTGCCACCTCTTTAACCTGGCAGATATTTCTATCTTTAGGGCCATCAAAGTATAGAGTAAAAGGAGTACATTACAAAAAAAAAACGAACAAAGTGAAACGTGGCCCTCTAGCAGCGAGAAATTAATTTTACGTGCAGGCAGCTGCATGTGTTTCTATCATTGAGCAATTTTTTTTTTATAGAATTACAGTGATCATGGTTAACAATGTGCATGAAATTAACAACATAAAATGCCTTTCCCAGCCTATTAGAAATGTAAAAAATCTGAAACCATTACAAAAGTTATGAAAATTGAAAAAATGAAAAACTTTAATTTTTAACATTTTTTAGAAATTTTGGCCCTGTTGTGGCGGTAAAAGCAACGATGTCACAAAAATTAAATGTTAATGTTACATTACTAATATTTTGGTGTGGCTATTGCGTTCTATTAGAAATTGAATAAGTATGTTTGGATAATTAAAAAAAAAAAATTGGTAAAAGTATGTTTTTTGCGATTTTTTCGAAATTTGGACCCCTTGCGGCGGTAAAAGATATTAACCAATCGGTGTAATATTTTACGTATTTTATCTTTTTTACAAAAGGCAACTTTTCCGCGCTATTACGTTTCGATTATAAATATTTCGTTTTTTTCGACCCACCCTATTGTACAAACTTTAAACTTCGCATTTTGCCAAGCCCGATTCGAAAGGACGTCGCAAAGTTGCAACCCCGCCTTGAGCCGTGATGTGTTTTTCTAGATAGGTTTTTAATTAATATCTAGGCTAACTATCGACAATTGTTTACTAAAATCATTATCAAAAATTCTTGGATGATTGCGCGTCAATAGGTACCTCGAGCGCCCCTCAACTCTCCAGCTGAGCGACCGCAAAGTAAAGTTTGTGAGCAACAGAAAAATGCGATTTTCATAAAAACTATGTGACATCGGATAATTGCTTAGTTTTCCGGCAACGTTTAAATAAACTCTATCTATCCCTAATTTTTTCGTAATTTTAGTTTCCGTAGATTTGGAAATAAGGTGGAGGGAGGGGGGGGGTATATTTTTGCAGCACATTTTTGACGATATCTCTGAAAATATAATACCTAAAATTAAGACAAATATACTTTTGAGTTCGGTGTTACGAGATCTTTCGAACAATACACCACACGATATATATATTTAAAAAGAATCAAGTAATTTAATTAACCCACCTCCTTAGATTTTTAATAAAAATATTTGTGAACGGCTAATAATCTATAAATATGTGGTTCTTTATAACTCTGCAAAGTTTGAACTTTCCATGTTCCAGTGTTTTCGAGAAAAACGGCTTAACAAACGAACAGAGAGACACATGAGACACGAGTGATCTTATAATGATTCCGTTTTTACTTTTTAAGTACAAAATCCTAAAAAATACAGAAAGCTATAAAGACTATTATTTATAGCTTGAGTAAACTTTGGCTTCCATAAAATATTACCTAATAAAGGTAAGGTCAATTAAAGTATTGCGCAAGTTAAATAGAGAATATACAATAGCCTACAAAAGTTAAGGTACAGGGACTGGATGCTTTCGATTGCACACGTTTTGTCGAATATCTACCAAAATTATTGGCGAATTGTTCTTGAACTTCTGGGATGAAAAAAACATGTTTGATTTCATATTTCTCGGTGAAGATTTAGTTGGGAGGACAATTAGGGGGCTAATAATAAATTTAATAATAAAATAATATTTGCGATTCCCTATGTAACAGAAAATCCTGGAAATGGTTTGTCATTATGTTAAATGACTATTTGGGTCTTGTTCAACGTTTGTGTGCATTTGTGTAAGCATAGCATTCATATTCGTGAAGATGTTATTGCGTCTGTGAAAAATTCAAAAGTTTTTTGCTTGTAGCATACAGAGTTTTCAACCAAATTTAACACAACTTTGCGAAAACTTGCCAAAGAATAGTAGCAACAGTATACTGCAATTAAAACATGAATATATTGAATATTTGATGAGATATGGACATTTTTATGAGATAATTTTTAGCTGCGCATGCGCGGAAGATTTAAAATTTTTTTATTTCATAATTTGGTAGTCAATATTTTGGGGCAACTTATATAAAAAAGTCCAGTCAAATATCGCGAAAATTCACAAAGATAGGGTCGATATAGTGAGTTGCTTCCTAAAAATAGCTTTATTATAAGGGATTTCCCACAACTTTTCAATCAGATCACTATACCTTTCTAAGTTTTCACAACATTTGACGGTACTTTTTATAGAAGTTGCCCCAAAATACAGACTACCAAATTATGAAATAAAAAATTTTGAAATCTTCCACGCATGCGCAGTTAAAAATTATCTCATAAAAATGCCCATATCTCATGAAATATTCAATATATTCATGTTTTAATTGCAGTATACTGTTGCTACTATTCTTTGGCAAGTTTTCGGAAAGTTGTGTTAAATTTGGTTGAAAACTCTGTATGCTATAAACAAAAAAACTTTTGAATTTTTCACAGACACAATAACATCCTTACGAATATGAGTACTATGCTTACACAAATGCACACAAACGTTGAACAAGATCCAAATAGTCATTTAACACAATGACAAACCATTTCCAGCATTTTCTGTTTCATAGGTGATCGCAAATATTATTTTATTATTAAATTTATTATTATCCCCCTAATTGTCCTCCTGACTAAATCTTCACAAAGAAATATGAAATAAAACATGTTCTTTTCATCCCGGAAGTTCAAGAACAATTCGCCAATAATTTTTGTAGATATTCGACAAAACGTGTGCAATCGAAAGCATCCAGTTCCTGTACCTTAACTTTTGGAGGCCAGTGTAAAACAGATTGAACTACAGTAGCCTATAGGGCATTTTGGTATGACGTCAAAAACATGGACACCAAAATCTCCTATCTGCGCAATCTACTGCCCATCTTGTGACGTCTTCTGAGCATCTTTTTAGTGTATTTCTGTGTACCATCTTGGCTTCTTTATTTCACTTGATATCATTGCCAAGTGTGCTATAATTTATCCACATTTTACGCAGGCTTAAAATTGTCTTGTCATTTTTATATTGTCAGCGTTTTTAGTAAATATCGCGTTTCTCGACTCCTTTCAAGGCAGATGTGGAAGACTATTCAAGAGTTATCAAATTCGTATAAGTATTCGGTTAAACAATGGTAAGATATTGTAAAGTTGTTGGGTGTAATGATAATACTGAAAATAATGTTTTTTTTTTGGTTTTCCTGGGATTAGAAAAAGTCACTATGAAATAACGTACAGCAGACATTCAAAGTGGTTGGCTGCCTTGAAAATAGATGCTTTAACAGAATCAAAAAGAAAAAAAATTCTGGATATTCAAAGATCATTTTATTTCTGGTCTGTTTTAATCTTTTTGTTAGTATTTAATGTGTTATGAAGATACTAAATTGCTGTTGTGCTTAAATGACGACAATTGTCATTAATTTATCATGTGTTATACATTAAAGTGGAACACTTTTTTGAAGATCACCATAAAAAAAAATTAAACACTATGGACCGTTTCGTATTATGTAAAATTGATCATTGATAAATTTTCTCCGTATCTTCAAATTCCCGCATTGTTTTTAGTTTTATAAATATTCCTTGTGCTTTTTTGAATAATTGTTTGAGTTTTTTCCCTCTTAAATTTTTTTTTATGATTTCTCGCCAGTAAAATGGTGTGAAAGAAACAACAACTCTTAATAGTTTGACCAGTTTTTTATTCTTGAAAAAATTTAATGTGTTCAATCCTTCTCTGTACACTGCACTATTATTTAGCTTTCGTATTATGCTAACTTAAATAAAATATTAAGGCCAAAAAATAAATAAAACAATTTTTTAATGTGTTTGATTTTATAATTTTTATTGCAATGTAAAATTTATGGAAAAACTCTCACTTTGATCAGATTTAGGAACTTCTTTAGTGTGCTTACCAGCAGTGAGTAGTTTTTCTAAAAAGGCTGGTGGAATTTTACATAGCCTTTATAAAACTGCAGGGTATAGCAGTAAATAGAAGAAAATTGTTCATTTCCATGTTTTCCATTTAAAAAATGTAACCATGGCTTTAAGTTCTATTTTAAACTTTCCTTTGCTGTATAATGTATAGCTATCAATCTTAATTTTTTATTAAAATGTTTCCCTGAGAATGCATTGTAGTAAATGAATTATATTTACTGTTAGGGTTGGCACATTCATCAGGCAAAAAGGGTGGTTGCCCAGGGCCCTGTGCCTATTGGAGTCTTGTTAGGGGCCTCAAATAATGTTTCATCTGTATAAAATAATAGTTTTGCTCTAAATTTGCTTTTAAATCTTTCTTCATCGGAAAAAAGTGAGTATTAACTTTTATTTCTTACAGTCAAACTTTATTTTATTGACGGGAAATGTATCAATTTGATGATTCTAAAATTAACCGTGAGTTATTTAATTAGAAATGCAGATGTTATTAAATAATGAGGCATTAAATAAATAAATGTGTAATCCTCCCCCCCCCCCAAAAAAAAAAAAAAAAAAAAAAATGAGATATAAAATTTAACTTCTGCTAAAATGAACAAACCTGTTTTTTAAATAAACAGTTTTTACTATTAGTTATTATTAGGTACTATTAATAAACCCCTTATTCTTTTTAAAAATTTGAGATGCTATTTTTCTGAAATTTTCTTTAGTAATTGTTCAGTAGTAGTATAATTAAAACTGTAAAATCCAGAATATGAATTTTTTTCACCCCTCCCCACCTTTTTCCAGACCAAGGGTGGCTTAAATTGGAAAAATTCATATTTTTTTTTCAGAATGAGTTTGAAAAACTTTCAAAATCCATAAAAGTTTTAATACAGAGTGTCTGGAGAATCTGCTGGTGTCAGGATAGATGCACATTTTACGATGTTTTTTGCTCTCAGGGGAACACAGGTGTGTAGTTCTGTATAATAAGCGACTACCATTTGTGGTCTTCTGCAAGAAAGTGGAATTTCTTCCAATGCCCTTCAACTATGTGCTATTTTTGAAACTCGTCAATCAGGAACAGTCGTAAATGTTTACTCGACCAGTAAGTATTAACTTATTATGACTGACTGTAAGTATGTAATTTTTTAATACATTTTCTGTTCCCTAAAAAAAGGGAATTTTAAAATGCATTCTACATTATTTATGTTGTTTTAATCAGTTTATTATGATTCTTATAATTTATTTATTTAAATTATAGAATGTTTTCAATGGGACTTTTTCAAGAATTATGTGTATGCTTGTTGATTACTACCTGTTGACCCCACTTTCACTTTTGTAAATATCCTGTTACAGGACTTTTTCATGCTTGTTTTTGATGATATGAGTTTTCAGTAATAGGTACTTGTAAGTATGATGCTTGTAAGTAAGTTACTTTTCTAAACACTACATTGTATATTTATAAATGTTGTTCTACATAAAGTCATGTTGTTTTATATAAAGTCATTTTTCCCATAAAATGGATCTGCATCTTAAAGAATCACTTAAAGCTATGTCAATTTGTAACACAATAATTATAATTAATTTTTAACCAAGGTTTCTTTCACATTAGCTTTCAGATTTATAAAATTGTGTTAAATGATCATTTTTTTTAAGCATGTAGTTATGTATAAGCAAGCTATATTTTATAAAAACATTAAGTGTCAAGGTCAAAATTAGCATTTGCTACTGGACACAGTGCCAGTGAATGAGAAAAAGTGGCTATTAAAAAATCGGCTGTCATTGGCCACCTTATGGCCACTTTCCTATAAGGAGAGGGTAAAATTTTTTTTGCATTTCATCATGTTATTCTATTTTTTCTGGTTGCAGTATGTTTGTATTTGTATATTTATTTGTGCTATTCAATTTTAGATTAGGGGAGAAGGGGGCTAGTATGGACAACTTGAATAATTCTGTTATTTTTTAGTTAAAAGTTGCTCTGTAAATTTTTGTAGATTGACAACACTGATATACACTTCCATGTGTAATTACATGAGAATAAATTTCATAGTTCATTTGCAATTTATAAAAAAAGGTTTTTATGGTGAAAAAGTAAATTCATGGTTTGTTTTTTAATTACTAATTAGACTATTTATATTCATTATTTCAAATGAAAGGGGATATATTATAAATGAATCTAATCAGTATATTTTTTTATATTCACTTTTGCTCTTCATGGTTTACATTTACCAGTGTTAGTCCTAAAAAAATAAATGGCACCATGGGGCTAGTGTGGACACATGGTGGTGGGGTTAGTGTGGACATGTCCACACTAGCCCCATTCAGCTTTCAGTTGTAAAAACATTATTTAGGTATATAAATATATCACATTTTATGCTATTTGTATACTAAATTAGATTCATTTGTGAAGTAATAACTGAATTTAAGTGTAGAATACACACATAGTAGAATTTAGTTTGATAAACATCTTTTATTTAAATCACTAATGCTAGTCCATTATAATAGCATAGGTAGGATGTAGCCTGGAGTAAATTATAAGGATTATTTTCTTGTTGGTGCTGAAAGCCAACTGAAAGTCTAGATTTGCCTTCAAAAAGCGGGTGGATGGTGAAAGAACTATTTCCAGATGTTTTACACCACATACAAGAACACACAATCTGATATTGAACACCTTGTTTTTTTGCTTCTGGATAATCATAATTCACGCATTACTCTTGTAGCAATTACACATATGTGAAGGAAAATTACATTGTGTTACTGTTTTTCCCATCACATTCTTCCCATAAACTTCAACCCCTAGATGTTGCAATTTATGGTGTATTCAAAGGAATGTGTAAAGTTACATTTAATGACTGGATGTTAAATTATCCTGGCAAAACAGTATCAGTCTGATATTCGTTCCTTAGCAGCAAAAGCATATATCTAAATTATTTACACTAAGTAATATTATATCAAGATTTGAAAAAACCCTGGAATTATCCCATTAAATTGATTAGCCTTTTGAAATGATTATTATTATTATTATTATTTTTTTGAAGCTATGTTATTGATCGTGAATGCCCAAATACTACAAAAGATTAGGTAGGTAAGCACACGAGAAGACTGTGGAAACAGCCTTTTGAATGGAAGTTGATGAATTAGAAATTGAAGAAATAGAAATGATTGAAAAAAAACAACCAAGCCAGGAGATTTTGCATTGGCTCAAGTTTCTTTAATTTGCAAGAAGTCCATCCACAGCAGATGAGTTTTTATAAATATGTAGCAGTTATTCAAAGTCTGTTTCTGTTGTTGAGTATGAAACAGTGCCTCGAGTATTAGCTCTAAGAAAAACCACTTTATTTATATTGAAAATGATGTTTCACAAATAAACATTATTGGAAAACTCTCACAGCCAGACATTGTTCAAGAAGCCATCATGCTTATTATGCAATTTTCTGGCTGTGTAAACACTAATGAAAAACATTTAGTTGCTTTGACAAATACTTTAACCTTGTAAACAAACTTAAGATTTTAAGATAGGTAAATACTTCCATACCTTTTTATTTTGACAAGTGTTTTGTACTTTTGTACTAATGCATTTAATTTTGTCTTTGAAATAGATTTATAACATACCCAACTGCAGTCCTCAGTAATAACAAAAAAATATTAGGTATAACATTAATTAAGTTATATTTTATTATGATTAATATATTTACTATGTTGTTTAGGTTCAAATTTATTTTATAATGGTTTTGCAAACACTTATAAGAGTTGTATTACATTGTCTAAATCAGTATTCTAGCTTGTCCACACTAGCCCCATGTGGTGGGGCTAGTGTGGACAAAAAAAATTTTTTTTTTCCTAAATATTAATAAATAACTGTATTGCCAAATAATTTAATATATCAACCAAATCAAAGATAAAATAGTAAATTCTTGTAAAAAAAAATACTTGAAGTGTGAAAAATGGTATTTAGTACACCTTTTTGCAAAATTTATAAAAATTGTCCACACTAGCCCCCTTCTCCCCTAATACTAATAAAAATTTTAACAAAAGTTTACTGTTTAGTGTTTTTAAATAAAACAGTGGCCGCTAGTTTAAAGAAAAACTGGTACTACTGGCCACTGGCCAGTAATGAAATGTCCCAGTTTTGACCTTTAATTAAGTGTATGAGTATCATATTAGAGAGGAGCAGTTAATCTCTTCTCTCCCCCCTCCCTCCCCGTGCACACACACATTTTTCAAGGAATTTGATGTTTCAAAAAATGTTTAAGAACTGTTTAAAGAAGTTTAAGGTTTATAAAATTATTTGATAAACCCTTGATATAACAATATTCTGAAAATCGGGTACTTTTATCATCTAATGACTGCTTTGGCTAGTTAAAAAAATATATTTGAATATAATTATGTAGATTTCTTCTTAGTTGTATACTATAATATTAAATTATAACTCTCCCCATTTCAATGAAACTTTTAAAATGGTGTCCCTGGATAATTATAAATTATAATTTAATATCAGCTTAGTAATTATCAGACTGCATATATATATAATCATTTAATATTACTAATATTGAAATTTATTATGATTATATCAAGGTTATAATTTCATTTGCTTAATAATTATTAAGCTGCATATATTAGTCTATTTAATATGAAATAATCTAAAATGTATTATCTATATTATTAACATTATAACTTCATTTGCTTAATAATTATTAAGCTGCATATGTACCTAATAATGTATTTGATTTAATATTTACTAATGTTGAAATAATCTAAAATGTATTGCCAATATTATCAAGGTTATAATTTAGGTTGTTTATTTACAATTTTTTAAAGTGAGATGAATTATTTATTTAATTAGCATAAATTATTGAAATTATCAGAAGCATATGTGTATTTTGGAATTCTGTTAAAATGCATCAATATAGTAATTTTTGGAACAGATGTGTTATTATCCTGGGGTCTGCCATCTTGGATTTTTTTCTTGGCTTGAATTAAAAATTATTTTTTTATTATATAGTTATAATCATTATATTCCCTTTTTTTTTTTTTCAATATTAACCTATCAACAATATTTAACCATTGGCGACATTACTACTTGGCGAAAAAGGAGTTTTCATGCAAGAAAAAATCCAAGATGGCGCACCCCGGGATAATAACACATCTAAGCCTAATTTTTAAAGATCTCTGAGCTCGAAAATAAAATTTAGTGACATTGTTTGTTTTGCTCAGTCAATGTTTGTAATTTACTTTTCAATGTCCCCCAAATTAGAATTAATATACATATCCAGCAGTGGCGCATCCAGGATTATGCTTTGGAGAGGGCTACAAATATTTTAGAGGCCTATATGTGCTTAGATTTGGCCTGGCCTGCTGCTGAGCTCTTCCTTTCATTTGATTTGATGAGCCATACCGGATAAGGTCCTGACTTAAATTTTTTCTGCTGACTTGAGCAGAGTCAGATAAAGCTCTGGAAAGTTTTGGTGGGGTAATTCTGAATGCTTTTAACATATTACGTAATAAAATAACTGTACTAAAATATATCTTAGTTTTTGTGATTTTTTGGTGTGTTTCTGCATCTGAATAGTTTTACATTGTGTTTGCAATCAAACAATTTAAAGTTTTATTATTAATTATCAAAATATTATGAAGGTTAAAGATAGCAATAAGTTGCATGGGGTATTAAATTTGGTACTTCTTAGTTATCCCATCGACCAAATTACTGTTGCCAAATTGTAAGATTAAATGCCAATAATGGCCATTAAAACCATTAATTCGATGTTTTATTTGTATTTTTATTAATGTTTTACTAATTTATTTGTTCTTTCGTTATTTAAAATAAAATTTATGTCAATGTGTATAATTTTAGCGAGTGGTTTGGCGATTTGTATAATTTGGCGAAATTGGTCGACGGGATAGTTAAGAAGTACCTTAAATTTTTAAGTAAATTTTAAACATGCTAATATTTTGAATTTCATGATAAATAAAAGAGAAAAAATTTGTGTGACAAAATGAATATCTTTTCAAAAATTCAGATTTTTTAAGGACCTATTAAAAATAATAGTAACTCTCTCATAATTAAAAAAAAAATTAAATGTCTAGCCTGGGAGGGGTTTAAGCTCTTTCGTGGGTGCACCAATGATATCCAGTGCCATAAAAGGCTATAGTTTGAAAAGAGTCTTCTAAATTTTTGCATTACTGAATTCTTTAAAATTCGTTACAGAAAAATTCAATGAAATTGGAAGCCATGCTTTTAGATTTAGCTTACTGAATTTATATTTCCCCTATAATATATTTTGCAAGTAAAGGGTAACTTCATACTTTATTTTAAATATATGAATTAACTAAGAAGTTTTAAGTATATCACATGACCTTTTTTTTAGCTCAGAAGATTAATTTTGAGATGTTGATGCTAATAGCTATTGAATCAGAATTTAGTTCAAAAGTGTGTGGAAAACTTTTAGTCACCATAGTTGCCACAGATATCATTCATATAGTTTGGTTATTTTCTTAAGTTGTAATTAGTATACAGTTTAAGATAAGTTCAGCATAGAAAATAATGATTCTTATTTGTAACACATATTGCACATCAGCTGTATTATCTCTTCCTACTCCTTTAAAAAAAAAAATAATAATAATAACCTTTATAAATAATTGCATTTTATTCAAGCCTTCCATTTGTGGAAAGCATATTCTCATATTTTTTCAATTTAAATTATTCTACAATGACTATTATACTCATGCTGGCTAAACTATTTAATGCTTATTAACAACTTTAGAGTATTTTTGGTACTTTTATGTTAGTCATACACAAATCTTGCCAATAACAGCTTTTTTTTACTAAATTAGAAACAATATTTTGATGATAATTTTATAGTATATTTCTTTTTCTCTGTATTTTAATTGAAATGGGTGAGAGGCATATTTATTTTAAATGTATGCAACATGTATTTTAAATGAAATGAGTGAATGACTTATATTTAAAATTAAATGGATGCAATGCGAATGATGCTAGTTATGCAACGATGCGCGCAAACTAATATTAAACCAATGGCAACTTTCTTTATAAATTTCTTGTTTACATTTCAATATTTTAAAATGGTTTTTGTTTTGCATGGGATATTTGAGGTCAATGTCTAATTTGGTATCTTTTTACTCTTTATTTCAGGTACAGTTTTTCAGAGGAAAATTTCAGTTTCAGATCCTGTTCCAAAATTAAAAGTGCCCCAGAGAAAAAAAACTGCACATTAAAAAAAAAAAATAAAGATATTTGATTAGATATTAGCCTCAGGTAACCTAGGCCTAAAAAAAAAAATCAAAGTATCGAAATGCAGATAAGAATTTTGAAAAGAACACTGCCATTGGTTTAACATTTAGTTTGTGTTCTCCCATTACTACTATCATAGGCTCTTATTGTGAAGCGACTCATAGCCATTTTAACATGAAAACTAGCCTCACTTATGATTTTTCTTATTTGCATTACATTGTTTATTCAGATGTAGCCCTCTTTTTATTCATGATCTCCCCCCTGCCTGAAAAAAAAGTAAGTTGTACCCGTTAATACTTTTAAATAATTTTTACTTTTTATTTGTACTTGTTTGTAATTTTTACTGTTTATTTGTACTTTATAATAATTTTCTGATTACAATAAATGAGTCTGTGTTCTTAATTTTGCTTTAAAAAGTTGCAACATGCATTTAAACAATGTTCTGGGGGCAAATGTAAGACATTTACTTCTATCTTTCTTCTTATTTTTTAAAAAAATGTCTTTAGGTTATATTACACTTTCAAATATATCATACTTTTTTGTTATCTCTTGGCATGTGACATAATGAGATATCATCATCATCAACAACAACCGTTTTCAATCCACTGCTGGATGTAGGTCTCCCCCAGATTTTTCCAATGTTTCCTCTTTCCTGTGTAGTGCCTTAGTCATCCAATTTACACCGGCTACTTTTCTGATTTCATCACTCCATCTTACTTGAGTAAATACAGATACTGAATAATTTTAAGCTCTGTTTAGATGTTTCTAATTATATAAATATTTAGCACCAATAGTCCAAAAGCTATTTTGTCTTGCCTATATTCTGCCAACACAGTAAGTTTCTCTTATTTATGAGTAGTAAATACAGTATTCTAAATGTAATATTGTAATGTTTTTAGAAATTTTGATGTGTAAACCATAAAGGTTTTCTTTTTAATAGAACAGGAGTGTAAATCACTTGCATTTCTGATGTCTTCAAATCTGCTGATATTCTTAGCAGTTTGAATGAGGCTTATTTCATTTTGTCTCACTAAATATTATTTACCAATTATTGTTTATTTCAATTGATCAACTGAAATTTTCTTTCTCTTTATTTTGTTGTTGTTGTTGTTGTTGTTTGTTTAAGTATGTCAAGAAACATGCTTTTTAATTTTGATGTACTATTTATTACTTTTTAATTAATATACAAACTGAAAATTATTAATTGATTATCCCACTTTATAAAATAAAACCTGTCTTAATAGTTCACAATTTCGCTAGTTATACAGTCTATTTGGTACTTAATGCACCAATTATTTCTATCCTGATCTTTGATCAATGAAATGTTTACTGCAATGCTAAGAAGATATTTTTAATTTTATACCAGTAGTTTAATATGAGTTTTATTTTATTACTTTATTGTATAACAGTTATTTGTTCATTCATTTTAAGTATATATTGGTGATTTAATAAAATAGTTCTTAAAAGTCTGTAATTTTCAAATGTTATATTTTTATAAAAGCTCACTTTACTATTGACAATGTTTTTTTCTTTTATTTTTCAAATGTTTCAATTTACGTAATTTTCATTTTGTGTCAACTATTATGCTTGGCAACAATGGTGTCCATATAACAGAAAAGTACCGTCTATTTTTACTCCATTTTTACAAATGTTTTATCTTTCTTTTAAAGTAAAATATAAATATCTGTTTCTGCAGATCAATAAAGTTTCCTGCAAAGCATTGTGTCAATGTTATTTTATTTATTATACGTAGTAATCATTATATTCAATAATAAATTTTGTTATGTAATAATATTTATAATATAAAGAAGTTTTATTTTTTGTTTCTGTAACTTGTACTGTCAAATAAAAGAAATTTATTAAAAATTTGTTGTTTTCATTTGACTATATGATTTTATTATAAATGGTATTTCAAGTATTTACTTGCTTCAAGTATTTACTTGCTTTACTTGCTTTTACTTGCTTTTATCATGTAAGAAATAGTTTTAATTATCTATTTATTTTTAATAACAAAATGGCTAAGATATAAAACAATGAGAAAATATTCTCATTTTTAACACTTTCAACATGGTTGAAAAGTGTTTATTCAGTAAGTTGAATAGTTTTGGTTTGTCTATTTTCCCACTTTCTAACTCTCATAAATATACTGGGATTGCCATGTAATTATTTAATGTTAATGAGGTCCATTGTGTGTTATTTAAATGCAAAATTCAATAAATATAATGCATCAAAAAGTGTTATGGGACCAACAAGTGCTGAAAATGGATTTTTACTCAGTTATGTTTTTTTAAATGGCTCATTAATATATTTCATTTCATTGTATGAAAAAAATAAAGTTCTTATTAGCTATTGTTGGTGAGAATTTCATAATCTAAGCCTAATTTTTCATAATTATTATTTTTGTGTATATTCCTTATACCAGTGGGTCAGCCAATATACTTATTTGGAAGGGGTTTTGGAGAATTGTTACTCCTTGCATGATACAATATCTGACGAATAAAAACCAATGTGGGCTATTTCGAAAATAAATATGTGCATATTTTCTAACATTCATCCAAGTACGAGGAAGAAAACATAGTACATTCATTTTAGACCTAAACTGAAGGGTTTAAAACAATTTCCAGTTTTCTCCTATTTAATTCTGAGTTCAACCCCCTGACCTCAGGTCTAAAACTTTAAACTGGAATTGTGACCTAAGTGTAGGTACTCATTTTACTCAGAATTTTAAGCTCTACAACATTTGTATTGACAATGTTTTTGACAGAGTTAGTTGTTTGGAGATACTGTTATGGTATGTAAAAAAATGTGTTTTTTGACTGTAAATCTATACATATTTCCTAACGCTCACCTAGTACGAGGGGGAAAACATAACATATTCATTCTAGACCTAAACTGAAGGGATTAAAATAATTTCCAGCCTTCTCCTAATTAATTCAGAATTCAATCCCCTAACCACTGGACTAAAAGCAGAAACAAACAAAATAAGTTTAGCATTAATGTGTTTAAAGGCTTCATAGAAAAGCCGCTGTAATCTTCAAAGAGAGGAAAAAAAAAAAAGAGTGTGGGAAAGAACAATAGTAGTAACATATAAAAATAAAAAGGGTTTTTAAACATTGATAATGATATCATTATGGAGGGGGAGGGGGGGGGGTGAGGAATAATAACATATGATACTGTAAGTGAGGGGGAAGGGGCTAAAATTACCTAAATATTGCTAACATTATACATGTACAACCCCGTACACATTAAGGTACCATTTGATTATCCCGTCCACCAAAAAATTGTCATCAAACTATAAGATTAAATGTCAATAATGGATGATCGTAAATGTCATATTCACTGGACATTAAACATGATACAAGTGTTTATGTCATCAAGTGATTTTTAATTCTACTTTTTTTTGTTTTTTATTAATGTTTTACTAATTTATTTTTTCTTTCGTTATTTAAAATAAAATTATGTAAATTTGTATAATTTGGTGAAATTGGCCGACGGGATAATCAAGTAGCCCCCACATTAATAACACACTGATAATTATTCCTCACATTAGCCATATTGCTCTTAACCCTTTGTTGCATACTGTCCACTACAGTGGACAAAAATTGTATTTTCCCCGCTATCCAAACTTTTTCATTTACAATTCCTATTCAAAGACTATGCTACTCTGTGACATCTATGCTTTCCGTAGAAAAATCGAGATCGTGCAACAACAACGGGTAACTTAGGAAATAGCAAGTTTAACGTTGGGTATTTACTAGTTTTGACCTATGGAACAAAGGGTTAACTTTTTCTTTCATTAAATTTGTGTTGAAATAAAGATTCCTTTTATAAAGCCTTGAAACAAATGATAAACGTTTTGTGATACATATGCTTTTCTTTACATTGGTTTTTACATATTTTTATCGTAACATAAGGTATTTTTAATACATCTTATCAGTTTTTTAAATACTCTGGGAGAAAATTTTGAAATGCAACCCCCTTTTGCTGCTGCAGTGTTTATACAAATCTACATTTTTTGGCTGATTTGCATGATATAACTTGATACAAGGGCTGTGCATATATAATCATTTTAGGTTGGGGGAGAAGTCTGACATTTGGTTGTCATAAGATATTTCTGGGGAAAAGGGTATTGTTTTTTGAAATTGTTATTTATATTTATTTATCCAAACAATATATTTTTTTATTTATTTATTTTTTTACATCAAAATAGTCATACCTTTTAAATAGCAACTATCTCTTTTAGATGTTAATTGATATAAAGTTATTTAAATGTAAAATCATATTTTTATATCGCTGCAAACATACAAAAGTAAAAAGAACCCCCGTTTAAAGTAATTGTTGAACACTTAAATCAAAAAGAAAAAAAAATCCCTGCCGGCTCGGGCCTACAGGCAGAGGTAGATTTCGAAGTTAAGTACTAAATTAACCAACAAAATTTAAATCAAGATTAGAGATAAACCCAGTTCCTCCACTAAGAATGAGCTCTAGGGAGCTAAACATTTTGTGAAAATTCTAATATACACGAATACACACACGCATGCATATGGAATAGGTTTAAAAAATAGCTAAAGCAAATTCAGAGAACCTCAAAGTGATAAATAAGTTAATATTTCCATAGTCGGGTTTTTATCATGTTTTAATACGTTTCTTCAAACTCACATGACATTACATATTCACCTGCTGAGGTCCATTTTATTTCCAATATGACGCAATATTTTGTTGTTGTTTTTTAATTCGTCAAACTATTTATTTCATTTTGAGTTTTCATGCGGAAATCTTGCTCTAGGAAACTTATGACGTAATATTCAATTTGTTTTCAATTCGTCAAACTATTTATTTTATTTAATTTTTCACGTGAAATTCTCGCAAAAGAAAAGCAATTGTTGTGGTGAGAATTTTATTGCTTTTTTTTTTAATTGTTGGCAACTGCAATAACGAAAAATATTTATTTTTTTCTGTTATTGTTGTGTAAGAGCTGATTTTATCGGAATCATGTTAAGATGGTATTCAAATTTTTGAACCCTCCCCATTTCCATTCCCTTGGTCCGATTTTACCCATTTTCAATCCCCGCCGAGATATTAGCCATCTCAAAGTTGTTGGCGAGTTTGAAGACGATCCGTGCATAATTGCGACTTTTATTGTGCGGACAAAATTTAGTACATACATACATATATATATATATAAACTTTTTAGGTGGGGGTGATTTTGGGTTCCTGGGGTCCTATAATGAAAAGTTATGAAGGAATTTTTCAAAAGTCGCACCATGGTAACGACTGCAATAGGTAGTATTTCTTACGAAATCTATCTAATAGTCTCTGCCTTCCTGGACACCCGTTTAAGGTAATTTTTGCACACAAAAAGAAAAAGCAAATTTTATTTTATTTAAATAACTGTTATACAAAATAGAAACATTTGATAGAATTTAGGCTTCATATCTCTATGAACATCTACAGTATACCCATTCATACTTTTCTAGTATATATACAGCTATACCAAACCCTATGTTGTTTAGTTTTTTACAAAGCTTTATTTTTCTTTTAGTAATGATTTTTTTAATAATAGAGTTAATAATTCATAGATTTATTGTACAGAATCCTCTGAGAGTGAGTAGTACTCGCACTTGATCGTTTATTTTTGAATAAAATAAGTGAAAGATTTATATTTTAAATGAAATGAATGCAGTACAAATGATTGTGACGAGAACACTATTTGTCAATTTATCAACTGGGCCTAACTAACAAAAAATACAGTTTTTCTCAAAGAACTAATATTATAGTAATCAGGGGTGATTGCAAGTTCATGAAAAAATACCTGAAATTTTATCATGAAAAAGATTTCGCATGGAGAGAGAACATGTAATTTATTACAGAGAGGTCCAAATCATTTCATTATGAAAAATATTACCATTAATTATGTTTAGAAATCATATGAAATTGATATTTTAGTCTTATTTTATTAATTTAACTATCAGAAAAACTAGAATTCCGATATGGAAAATGAAATAAATACCTGAATTCAGGTATATTATCTGAACACAATCACCCCTAAGTAATAAAATAAAGTCAAGGATCAATAATCCACAATTTTCTATAATTCACATTGCTTAATGAATGTAAACAAATTTACAAATTCTGGGTCCAAAAATGATTTAAAAGAAATATCTAAAAATTTAAATATAAAAGTAAATAACAATCAATTTTTTAATAAAAGAATTTGAAAAATGCATTTTTTGAGATAGAATATTAAATTAATTATTATATTTCCCATTTTTATTTTCATGTTATACTGAATATGGAATTAAAACAGTGCCCAGAAAAAAGAAAATGATATAATCTATAATACTCTATAATTTGCACAACCCTTGGAGTCAACTTGTGCAGATTAAAGAACTTTGCCTGTACAGTAATGTCTCATCAGAAAAGTGCTAGAGATTTTTAAAAAGTTCTGCTTTAGACAGATATTAATTTAAGCATGTTTAATGTTATGGTATTATTTTCATTGGGGTTTGTGATATTCTTTCATTAGTGCAGGATTTTGGTAAAGACAGTCTTTTCATTACATACAAAAATTTCATGGCTCTGGTGAAAGAAATACCATACAATTATATTTGCTGAGTGAAATCTATCTAAAATGAAAATTTCCCTTCGTCTCTAGCGATTTTGTCTTAACAAGTTTTAGTACATTAGTTTTCTATTAACTTAACAATTAATAATGAACTTTAAAGTAAAATAAATCTGTGAAAACACAACAAACATAATCTGTAAAAACTTTCAAAACATTTTTCAGAGTTTCAAATGTACCATCAGATTTAATTTAAGAAACATCTACAGCACACATTCAATTTGTCAATGTTAATTAATATTAAAAGAATGCTTAATTTTTTAGAGCAGTGATAAGTGCTGTAAAGGAAAAGCTAAAAAGCTGACATTTTATGACTTATGAATATTAATATATACTCAATTTCTTGAATTATATCATTTATCTTAAGTATTGATTTTACATTAGTATTTAATTAGTTTTGTAATTTGATAAATTCTAATACAGTAAAATAAAGAAATAACAAGAAATTTAAATACAATACATTTTCTGTGTGTCATGCTTTTATTATTAATAATAAAAAAAATGCATCCTGGTTTGACATTACAGCCTAGTATATTAAAATACGGTTTTATATATATAATACATATATACAATAGGCGTTACGATTGAAACATTTAATAAATATGGAAGTTTCGGTTCGCAATATGTCAATCAATCGTTATATTTTTTGTAACTACAAATTTTCATTTACTTCATAATAAATAATCTTGAGTGAAAAATCATTTTTTTATTATATGATTATAGCTGCTAATGGAATCTTTTTATCCACTGTATATTTAACAAATATTTAGGTGATAATTTGTAACACTGATTTTATTAATATTCTTTAATATATTATCTTAAATAATGTTTTTTATAAGTTATTATCCTGGTTAATAGCTTCTTGTTTACAATTTTAGTATGTCAACAAAAGAATACGAGGTTGCCAGAAAATCGCCAAGAAAATCACCAAATCTCCCGCTCCATTAACGGTGATGACGTCAAAAACATGGAAAAATATGGACATCACGTGATTCGTTGCCACCTAACGAATTGGTCTATTGATTATCCAACATTCACGGAATCAGGGACATGTCGGAACCAAAATCGTCGAAGGTTATTATCAGGTGCATTTTATAACTGTACAAATATTAAATTCTAATTAAAATTACTATATAAATACTATCATAAAGTGAAATACTATAAGTAAAATAAATAACTTATCATAAAAGAAATAATATAATTAACCTTTAACTGATGTTACCGTTCTCACAGTCCAGTGATTTTTTTCAATTTTCATAGTTTAACTTGCAAATTTCAGTTTATCTAAAAACACTACTGACATTTTGTTTCGTTTGGAACTTTAGTACTAACACCAGAGACTTTTGAATAGGTGAATTTTAATTATAACAATCCTGTACAAAAAGTTTAGTACAAAAACAACATCCTATGAGTTAATCGCGGCTTTTATTCATCTTTCGATGGAGCTGTATCACAGACCGCTTCACACTAATTATGTGACAATTTCTGTGACATCAGTTAAAGGTTAAGAAAATTTTCAGTTGAAATTTCTGTCAATACGCGCAATTTTAAATGTTTGTTATAAGTAAAACATCAAATAATTTTGAGAAAAAAGTATTTATGTATTGTAGTTTCTGTTGTGTGGAACTTAATATAGTAAAACCTGTGAAGATAGAACCTATCTATAATGAAAATTTTCTATAGTTCATTTGAAAGTAATACCTTAAAGATCTATGTGCCTAGACGGAAACCTCTATAAAACGAAATTTGTTGAGGTTCATAGAGATTTTGTTTTGGCAGATTTTACTGTACTTTTCCTCTATACCCTTTCAAATCGGACCTGTTTATACCGTAATTCTGTTTTAAGAGTAAAAATTTCATTGTCCGAGCGATTCCGGTTTTCTTTTAATGCATAAGATTGTTGTATTTATTTAGTACAGTAAAACCTTTTAAACAGAATCACAAGGGACCGAAAATTCCATTTTAAATAGGTTTTAGTACCATCCGGTATTATTTTACGGTATTCTTATTTTAGGGACAATGACATTTTCTGCTTATAACAAGATTCCTTTATAGACAGGTTCTGTTTTAATAGAGCTTGCTGTATTTTTATGTCCCGTTTAGAAGCCGTTGTCCGGCTTTTTTTTCTTTCTGTTTGCGACATGATTCATGCTCGCCTGATATTTGGAACACTGGACTTGGCAGAACTGGTTATATCTGTTGTTATTTTTCAAACACCATTTGGATAGCATATGTTCTATATTTGAACTACTCACATTCCACAAGGCCTTTCACTACCATGTTTTTCGGATTCAATTGTTTCCGGATAACAACAACAACAACAAAAAAATTATGTTTTATCATGTTTGAAGATTTGCATAATTGACTATATGATAAAACAATTTAGAAAAAAGTTCGTACATTTATGTTATCAGGCGTAAGTGATAAATCGCCAAATATTGTTTCTATCGACATCGTTCGCATAGCATTAATTTCATTTTAAATTTTTTCCACTCAATTTATTTTATATACATAACTTTCATTTAAAATACACGCCTTTACTCATCTCAATTAAAATACAGAAAAAAAATTACCAAAAAGCAAAACATTTTATTTCACAGTCAAACTTTTGTTTCAAATTTGCACGCGCGGAACATAAAAGCTATTATGGGCAAGAAAAAAATTTCGTTGAGCAGATTTGCACCCAGTTAAAAAAAAGTAACAAAATTTCTTTTAAAAATTAAGGCTTAAAACTCTTAGATATGTTCATGTAAGTTGATTAATAAAACAGGTATGGGTTGTCGGTTAAACAAGTGTGACTCATAGTTGAGCACCGGATAATCAGAAGTCTCTTACTTTAAATTCTATTCCTCGAAAAAACAATTATTTTATGTTATCGGAATTCCACAAACCCCAAATTTATCATCTTCTTTTTAGTGCTGTCATCTATTAACGAAATTTGAAAAGAAAGCATTTCTGAACGATAACGATTGGTAGATTATTTTTATATGAACAAATTTTTTCGATATGCATCATCCTTAAACATATAATCAAGGGCGGGCCCAGCTTTTCATTTAGAGGGTGGGGTGGGGTATGGCTTTCTTTTTTTGCGGGGAGGGGGTGGCGGAGGGAATCCTATCTCTTTATGATAAATTTTTATATTGAAAGCTATTATCAAATCCAAACTGACTACTTTTCGATACTTTCGCAAAGTTGTAAATAGAAAAAAAAAAAAAAAAAAAAAAAAAAAAAAAAGGCATTTATTCATAAATACAAAAAAAAATTGCATTAATATTAGTAAAAATATAAAATTTACCAATTTTGTACCGAAACCAAAAAATTAAAGAGTTTTCCCATTTTCTTATAATGGAAAAGATTCATTCAGAAAATGTCAAAGTTTAGGTCTTGAGTACTAGGGTAAGTCAAATTTTAGGACTTGACAGCCACAGAAATGTCATCGCAAGGGAGTAACTGCCTGTCCCGTCCGGAAATTCAGTTTAAAAATAATCAAATTTTACGGAATTTTTTTCGTGAGATTCTTTCCTTTTATAGAAAAATGGAAACACAATTTAATCACATACAGTGTCATACTGACCCACCGGGCAGTCAGGCGTCATATACTTTTTTAATAAGTACACTTGCAAATGTCTTGGATTTGAGATTAAAAATGACTTGACGAATACACCAGAAATTACCCAATTTAGATTTGAGTGGAGCTTTAACCCCTTGAGGGGCGGTGGTATTTCTATGAAACCACTTAATTTTAATTCCCAAATGCCACATTGGCACCAGAATTTTGGTAAAAAAAATTACGGTTTATCATATATGCGAAATACAGCTCTTTCCTATTTACAAATAAATTTTGTTTTCAAATTCCGGTATCAATCATTAACTTCAACACTTTAGCAATGAAATTGCTTTGCCCCTGAAAGGTTTAAATAGAAAAATTCGTGAGGGGGGGTGAGTGGGGAAAAATGTAAAGAATTTAATATAAATTTCATTTTTAAAATGAACTTTAGAGGGTTTTTTTGTTGGCGTTCAGAAGAAGGGGGGGGGGGGGTCATGACCCCGTGACCTCCCCTTGGAAGCTCCATTGCTTATAATTTATTTTATCATAATGTAAAATACATAATCGAAACATTATATATGTTTAAAAAAATTACTGATAAATATGTATCTAACAGCTCTTACGTGAATGAGTATTTCGCTTTTAAAAAGGAATAATTCGACAAACAAATAATAATTATTTATAAACAGTTTTAATTTTAGTATTTATTTCAAATATCCTATATACACTGTTCTTAAATAATATAAAAAATACATAAAATACATATATATACATATATATATATATATATATATTAAGTGAAAATAATTTGTGCAATAATAAGGTTAAAATCTCTCGTATTTTCGTTGTTTAATACAAATTGAATACATTTATGATGGCCATGCTACTGAATACAGTTTTCACTGCTTATTGTAATTCAAAATTTCTGGAATGTTCACATAATGCTGCAGGCTTTCTTGGTTTCGGATGTTCATCACTTCAGGAATTTCATTTTTCGCTATAATCTTACGCACCAGGCTTTCCATCCTTTTGTTGTTCAGGTTGTACTGTTAAAGAGGGAGAGAAAGAAAGCAATAAATAAATAAATAAATAAATAAATAAAAAACAATAAATTCATCTATGACAAAAATTTTAATTTATTCTGCCTAGAAATTGTTTTTAAGGTTTCGAGGGTCTGGGATGCAAAATTTTATTACATTTTTATTTATAAATATTTTATGCTTGTTATTTTTTCTGTTTCAAAATGTATATTTATTCTTATTTTTATTTTTATATTTATTTTTAAATTTAAATTCCTTAGAAGAATTTTACTTCTAATTTTTTAAAAATTCAAATTTTATACATGTTCAAAATTTTACGTATCCTCTGAATCCCCCCCCCCTCCCTCAACAAACCATTTTTCAGCACATTTTTAAAATTTTTCAAATATTAAAAAGAATTACACATTCATTTGTCTTCGGGATTTAAAAAAATAATTGTTTAAAAAATTATTAATTTTTAAACGAGAAAAAAAGATGCTTAGTCTCAGTCATGATTTTAATTCGCTACAAGATACATACGCTATATAGCCATTAATCACCGGACACTATTAATTTTAGACATTTTGTCGAATATTTAAATATATACCTGTCGGATTCTTCTGAAACTTAAGGATTATAAAGAATATGTTTGACCTCATATTTATCAACGTCGATTTGACAAGGAGGACCAACTAGGACAAATTAGAGGGCCAACAAAAAATCAAAGAAAAATAATAATATCTGGGTTCACCCTGTAAAATAAAATTAACGGAATGATCTATCGCTGCAAAATACAAATATGTAGATACTGTACAACACGTTTATGGATTTGTGTACGCATATTCTTGGAGATATAACGATTTTTTTTTAAGTTCAAAAAATTGATGCATGTTTTTAGGTTATATCATGTAGGGTTTTCAACCAAATTTAACGACAGTTTCAGAAAAATTAGCAAAATGATGTAAAAACAATATAGTGAAATTGTAATATAAATATATTAAATATTTTATGAAATATGAGCAGTTGTACGAAATCATTTTTATCTGCGCATGCGCGAACGATAACAAAGATTTTTTTTTTTTACATAATTTAATAGCCAACTTTATGGAGCAACTCATAAAAAAAATCCAGTCAAATATCACAAAAATTCAGAAAGAATCGGCGATAGAGTGAGCTAATTTTTAGTTGTTTTCTAAAAGCAGCTGAATAATAAGGGATTTTCCAGAAATTGTCAATTTTAATTTAATATTTTTTAATTTTTTATTTTTTATTGATCTTTTAGTTCTTCTTGGATAACTACCAGAACAAGCCTATTCCATGATAAAAAATCAAAATCGAAGTATTTCTTCCGAATCTACGCGCTGATATTGACTAAATACGGATTTTTTTTCTAAAAGTCAGTTAATAAAAAATGACAATTTTTAGAAAATCCCTTATCATTCAGCTGCTTTTAGTGAGCAACTAAGAATTAGCTCCCTCTATCGCCGATAACTTTCTGAATTTTCAGGATATTTGACTGGATTTTTGTATAGGTTGATCCATAGATTTGACTATTAAATTATGCAAAAAAAAATCTATAATATCGTTCTCGCATGCGCAGATAAAAATTATTTCATACAACTGCTCATATTTAATATAATATTCAATATATTTATATTCCAATTGCACTATATCGTTTCTACTACATTTTGCTAATTTTTCTGAAACTGGCGTTAAATTTGATTGAAGTCCCTGCATGATATAAGCTAAAAACATGCAAAACTTTATCTCTAAATCTGCATGAATATATGTGCTGTTCTTGCTAAATTCAGTAACCATGTTATACAGTATCCACATATTTGTATTCTGCAGCGATATATCATTCCGTGCATTTTAATTTACAGGGTGATGCCAAATATTATTATTTTTCTTTGATTTTTTATTGTCCTCCTTAACAAACCGACGCTGATAAATATGAGGTCAAACATATATTCTTTATAATCCTGAAGATCCAGAAGAATCCGACAAGTATATTTTTAAATATTCGACAAAATGTCTAAAATTGAAAGTGTCCGGTGATTAATGGCTATATAGTGCATGTTCAAAATATTTTCTCAAAAGTAAATTCGAAGAAAATTTAAAGAACATAAAACTGAAAAATATGTAAGAAACGTCGTAACTTTATCTTTCATAGAAATGATATACAGGGTGCAATATGCTATCTATCGCCGACCTTTAATTTCTCAACCGTTGGTCGTAGACGTATAATTCCAATTACAAAAACGTTTCAAATGAGGTAAATATTCATATTGGGGCATTATTTAAAGTAATAAAAAAGAAAAATGCCCAGCTAAACTGATGGCATTGAGCTCACAGGCTATTGACACTAATTGTATATCATACTCTTATTTTAAAGAATAATGCCCCTCAAAAAAATAAGTGAAGGGGAATTAGCCCCCGTTTCACCCTTTATACTTAACCAGTGAACCTCCAAATCTAACCAGGGAAGCTCCTTATCATAATAAACCGGTATACCAAATTTGGAGCAAATCGAATCATTCTGCATGAAAAACCCATTTATCTAATTTAAGAGGGGCGGGCTAACCTCCCTTTTCCCCCCTTTATCCTTAACCAATGAACTCCCAAAACTAATCAGGGAAGCGCTTTAACCTAATAAACTGGTATACCAAATTCGGAGCAAATCGAATCATTCTGCATGAAAAACCCATTTATCTGAATAAAAAGGGGTGGGCTAACGCCACTTTTCCCCCTTTATCCTTAACCAATGAACACTCAAAACTAATCAGGGAAGTTCCTTAACATAATAAACCGGTATACCAAATACGGAGCAAATCAAATGATTCTGCATGAAAAACCTATTTATCTGAATTAAGGGGGTGGACTAACCCCGTTTTCCCCCTTTATCCTTAACCAATGAACTCCCAAAACTAATCAGGGAAGTTCCTTAACATAATAAACCGGTATACCAAATTCGGGGCAAATCGAATGATTCTGCATGAAAAACCCAATTATCTGAATTAAGGGGGTGGACTAACCCAATTTTCCCCCTTTATCCTTAACCAATGAACCTCCAAAACTAATCAGGGAAGTTCCTTAACATAATAAACCGGTATACCAAATTCGGGGCAAATCGAATGATTCTGCATGAAAAACCCATTTATCTGAATAAAAAGGGGTGGACTAACCCCCCTTTTCCCCCTTTATCCTTAACCAATGAATCCCCAAAACAAATCAGGGAAGCTCCTTAACATAATAAACAGGTATACCAAATTTGGAGCAAAGCGAATAATTCTGCATGAAAAAACCGTTTATATAAATTAAGGGGGGTGGACTAGCCAACCTTCCCCCTTTATCCTTAACCAATGAACCCACAAAACTAATCAGGGAAGTTCCTTAACATAATAAACCGGTATACCAACTTCGGAGCAAATCGAATCATTCTGCATGAAAAACCCATTTATCTAATTTATGAGGGGCGGGCTAACCTCCCTTTTCCCCCTTTATCCTTAACCAATGAACCCCCAAAACTAATCAGGGAAGTTCCTTAACCTAATAAACCAGTATACCAAATTCGGAGCAAATCGAATGATTCTGCATGAAAAACCCATTTATCTGAATTAAGGGGGTGGACTAGCCCCCCTTTCCCCCCTTTATTCTTAACCAATGAACCCCCAAAACTAATCAGGGAAGTTCCTTAACATAATAAGCCGGGATACCAAATACGGAGCAAATCGAATGATTCTGCATGAAAAACCCATTTATCTGAATTAAGGGGGTGGACTAACCCCGTTTTTCCCCCTTTATCCTTAAGCAATGAACTCCCAAAACTAATCAGAGAAGTTTTTTAACATAATAAACCGGTATACCAAATTCGGGGCAAATCGAATGATTCTGCATGAAAAACCCAATTATCTGAATTAAGGGGGTGGAATCGAATCATTCTGCATGAAAAACCCATTTATCTAATTTAAGAGAGGCGGGCTAACCTCCCTTTTCCCCCCTTTATCCTTAACCAATGAACTCCCAAAACTAATCAGGGAAGCGCTTTAACCTAATAAACTGGTATACCAAATTCGGAGCAAATCGAATCATTCTGCATGAAAAACCCATTTATCTGAATAAAAAGGGGTGGACTAACGCCACTTTTTCCCCTTTATCCTTAACCAATGAACACTCAAAACTACTCAGGGAAGTTCCTTAACATAATAAACCGTTATACCAAATACGGAGCAAATCAAATGATTCTGCATGAAAAACCTATTTATCTGAATTAAGGGGGTGGACTAACCCCGTTTTCCCCCTTTATCCTTAAACAATGAACTCCCAAAACTAATCAGGGAAGTTCCTTAACATAATAAACCGGTATACCAACTTCGGAGCAAATCGAATCATTCTGCATGAAAAACCCATTTATCTAATTTATGAGGGGCGGGCTAACCTCCCTTTTCCCCCTTTATCCTTAACCAATGAACCCCCAA
Organism: Maratus speciosus; assembly: GCA_963932465.1. Classification (NCBI taxonomy): domain Eukaryota; kingdom Metazoa; phylum Arthropoda; class Arachnida; order Araneae; family Salticidae; genus Maratus; species Maratus speciosus. Next base: position 236,363,622 of record OZ010788.1, read on the forward strand.
AACTAATCAGGGAAGTTCCTTAAACTAATAAACCAGTATACCAAATTCGGAGCAAATCGAATCTTTCTGCATGAAAAACCCATTTATCTGAATTAAGGGGGTGGACTAGCCCCCCTTTTCCCCCTTTATTCTTAACCAATGAACCCCCAAAACTAATCAGGGAAGTTCCTTAACCTAATTAACCGGTATACCAAATTCGGAGCAAATCGAATCATTCTGCATGAAAAACCCATTTATCTGAATAAAAAGGGGTGGACTAACCCCCCCTTTTCCCCTTTATCCTTAACCAATGAACCCCCAAAACTAATCAGGGAAGTTCCTTAACATAATAAGCCGAGATACCAAATACGGAGCAAATCGAATGATTCTGCATGAAAAACCCAATTATCTGAATTAAGGGGGTGGACTAACCCCCCCTTTCCCCCTTTATCCTTAACCAATGAACCTCCAAAACTAGTCAGGGAAGTTCCTTAACATAATAAACCGGTATACCAAATATGGAGCAAATCGAATGATTCTGCATGAAAAACCCGTTTATCTGAATTAAGGGGGGTGGACTAACCCCGTTTTTCCCCCTTTATCCTTAACCAATGAACTCCCAAAACTAATCAGGGAAGTTCCTTAACATAATAAACCGGTATACCAAATTCGGGGCAAATCGAATGATTCTGCATGAAAAACCCATTTATCTGAATTAAGGGGGTGGACTAACCCCGTTTTTCCCCCTTTATCCTTAACCAATGAACTCCCAAAACTAATCAGGGAAGTTCCTTAACATAATAAACCGGTATACCAAATTCGGGGCAAATCGAATAATTCTGCATGAAAAACCCAATTATCTGAATTAAGGGGGTGGACTAACCCCCTTTTCCCCCTTTATCCTTAACCAATGAATCTCCAAAACTAATCAGGGAAGTTCCTTAACATAATAAACCGGTATACCAAATTCGGAGAAAATCGAATCATTCTGCATGAAAAACCCATTTATCTGAACTAAGGGGTTGGACTAACCCCGTTTTCCCCCCTTTATCCTTAACCAATGAACTCCCAAAACTAATCAGGGAAGCGCCTTATCACAATGAACCTAGGAAAAAATTTTGAAGCAAATCGGATGTTTCTATCAAGAGTTATCGCGTTACGTACATACGTACGTACATACATACATACAGAGCGGGCGGGCACATTAGCTCTCAGGCTTTGATAGCCTGTGAGCTAAAAAATCAATTAAAAAAAAATTACGAAATCTAACTTTTTATACGGTCCCCCAGTTCATATAGTTATATTTAGTAAAAGTTTACACATATCATAACACATATAACACAAAAAGTTTGACATCTGTACTACAAAAATTTACAGAGTTATTAAATTTCAAATTTTGAGATTTTTGCACATGATTTTGTCTTTCATTGAGGGATCAGTTAAAATTATTTCATACAATTCTGAATGAATTTAAGATGAATTAAAGTAATTCGAGATCAAAATCCGGGTGCTATATCCTTTTTACGGCGAAACCACCTTTAGCCGGTATCGCCAAATCGGGGTATCACCAAAGAGGGTTATTTCATCTAAAAATTTGAGCTGACTTTTAGGGGTCGTATACAAAGCGAAGAATGAAATATTGAAATTAAACACAAAAATAAGCATCAATTTATTATAATATCGAAAACGGTCTACTATAAAAAATGAATACATAAAACGCCGGAAACTACTAGATACTGCACAAAGTGTTCTCCATTGGCGGCAATGCACAATGGATTGCGTGACAGCACTGCGTCCTGGACACATTAGAGCATAGCAGGCAGTGGCGTAGCTACATAGTCAGCGCCTTGGAGCAAGTAAAATGTGTGCGCCCTATTGTCACTCAAAAAAGTTCTGTGCATTTTTGTTTTGAAGTATAAAATTTATATACTATTCTTAATTCGATTTAAAATCTTACTTTTATTTGAAAGTCAAAGTATTTCAACAACGTGTTAAATACAAATAATTAAAAATAAATAATGAATAACGAAATAAATTATTCTGTAAGTACGGAGTACCTACGAATATGTTCTGCGAATAGGGCGAGATTTTTGTTTTAAATGAGCCAATGGGCCAGTACAATCTGCCGCCCTTAATATCTGTTTTTCTTTTCAAGGGTTTTGAATCATAGTAGAATATTAATTTAAAAAAAAAAAAAAAACAGTATTGTCAAGTTTTTTACTTTTTGCATATGGGTGAAACACGTTTTTCTGTTTTTAGTGCCATAAAATACTAAAATTCAAAATAACATTACTCGGTAAGTTTTGGTCGTACAAAAAAGAATGCATTATTTTATCTGTTATAGTACGGAGTACATTTTTCTAAATTTAACGTATACAACCCAGGAACGGAATAAAAATGTAAACCTCGTAATTTTTAAAAAATAATTATTTTGACAAATTACTTGATCGTCACTGTCTTTTGACTAATCTGAGCAATTTGGCTAATCGCTAAAGAAAAACTAGCCAAATTCAAATAATGGTAGTAATAGATTTGTCGTAAAACACTAAGAATATCAAAACACAAATAATGAGTTTGAGAGAGTCGCCGAAACAACAACAATAACAACAACAAAAAAACATCTCTTGTAATTTGGCCATTTCAATCTTTAGTTTTCTCGCCTTGTGAAACATTTTAGCGCAATGGCGATCGGCAACGAGAACCATGATTGACACCCTTATATATTATTCAAGATTCCAGTTTTTACATTCCATACACATGCAATGCAAAGAAGAAAATAGGAAAGCATTGTAATCACGATAAAAATAAATGAAAATAATGGTATATTTCACATTTTCAAATACTCTGAATCAATTCTCACAATTTTCACAATGATTCAATATGTATGCGTGTATGTTAGAATTTACTCACGTTTTTAGATCCCCAAAGCACGATTTGGTGTGTTTTTGATGATGTTGGCAGAAACGCTACAAATCTGTCATTAATTTTCGAAGAATTCGGCCGATGATATCTAAACTTTCTATCAACCATTCTGCGCCATTTTCACTTATATCTTAATTAAGTTATTTTTATTGCTCAAGTTCAGCTTATATCTATACAACAACGTTTCACCACGCAGGCAGTATCGGCTCGATGAGGGGTTCACGTATAGAGGTCTCCACGGGCTGGAATTTCCAAGCCCGGCCCTATCCCGGTCCGAACAAAAGCTATCTTGCCCCGACCCGACCCGGTGTAAAAATTAAAAGTTCGGCCCTAGCCCGGCCCGTACGGAAATCAGTGAAAATAGGTATGGCCCGGCCCGATCTGGTCCGATTCAATTTCTACAAAAAATTCAGATCTTTCTTAACATATAATTAAGATTCCTTTAAAGAATATTGCATACATACTTATGGGATAATTTTACAGTATACTTTAAAATTACGCTGTGTTCGCAAGACAGAAAATACACAATGGCAACATTAATGATTACTTAGGTTCTTAGACGTTTTAACATTCAAATAAAGATTCATTAAAAGATTAATGCAGTTTAGAATAAAAGAAAAAAAGGAGGGTTAAAAACATCATAACTTTTGAAGCTGTATAATAAAAAGTAGATTTGTGAAAATATTTCTCTGTCATTTATTAAGACTTTTCTCAAATACAAGGGAACTTTCTGACACATTTCTGAATTCATTTTTTTTTCAGAAACACATAAAATTGGCAGTTCTTATTTAGAAACTGTATAATCGAATGGAGATATCCATTTTTTGATAAAGGTAATAAATCCTTGAGAAAATACTGTCAAAGTTAGCGTTTTGAATCGAGTTTCTGGAAGCGACAGCACGGGAAAGGAGAAAAACCTGCAGCAGCGTGACAAGAATCTCTTATAACTCGACAAGTAATTTATTTATCAAAAATGGAAGACGCTATTCGATTCCAAATCCTTACAATAGTCAGGTTTGTCAATTTTATGCCTTTACAGTTAAAAATTAGTCAAAAAAAAGTTTCGCGTTGTTGAGCAGTGAATTTGTGAACCACCTTAAGGTATATTTCCAAAGATCACGTTAACAGAAGTTCAGTATCACTATTAATATTTTACAAAACATATTGCATGCCCTACACATCTTGAGAACAATTAAATCCAGTTCCGGCCCGGCTCGACAATGTAAAAAAAAATAAAAATAAAAATGCAAGCCTGATCTCGGCCGGGCACAAGTCTGCTGAAAAAAAAAATTAAACCCGGATCAGACACCATGTAGCAGTCCGATGCCGATCTCTACGCTGGACATGTTATATTTTTGTATTGATCTTGTCAAACGGCCCGATAATTTTTTATCAGCCCGGCCGGCTGGGCCATTCAAATTTTTTGCCGTCCCGGCACGGTCCGTTTATTTTGTTTATCGGTCCGGCGCGTTGAAAAAATTGTCCTAATTCTGCCGGGCCGGGTACGGGCCTCGGGCCGCAAACATCTAGTTCACAATCACTTTACTACCAGTAATTTCAGAAAAAAAAATTATCCTTGTTTAATCGTAGAAAATGCTACGATTAAAACAAATCAAATTTTATGTACCTATATTCTGGTAGAAAAGTGATTGTGAAACCCTGACGCAGGGTCGGACACGGTCACTGTGAAATAAGCAGACCTTGGATTTTTGGAGAATGCAACATTTTAGAAATTCATTATTTTACCACCTTGATAGTAGAAACCAACACTATCCATTAGCATTCCATTCTTTCTTTCTGTAGATGCTTTCAATTTCGGAACTTGATCCGAAATTAAAAGCGTCTTTACAAAAAAAAAAAAAAAAAAAAAAAAAAAAAAGAAAAAGAAAAAGAAAATCGAAGCAGTAAAATAACCCGTTAGACATCGACGTCATAAATGCTACGGGAAAAAAAATTGAAATGTAAATGAGAAATTTTTAAAGAACGCCATTTGTTTAACATTGGCTTGATAATGACTAGTGTAGGATTCTAAGTAGTGATGGGCGATTCTGGAAAATTCAGGAATCGATTAAAATCGACATCGTATAAAACTGAATCGATCACAATAAGAATCGATTCCCAAATTCTAGAATCGATACTTGAATCGATATTTCGATAGTCACAGACTCACAGATTCGCACAGATAAGCTCAAAAATATTAATTTCAAAACTTAGCGAATCAGCAGAGCCGTAGCGCCCACCTCCCATACCTCACATTTAGAGGGTAGACAAAGTCAGGAGTCAGGGGCCCAGTCGTAAGCTATTACAGACCTTTGAGTCAAATAATAAAGTTTTTAACTTTTAAAATATTAGTTTTAAGATGTAATTTTACTAATATTGTAATTTAGATTTTATTTAAATTTATTTTTTAAGAAAGATCTCGGTTAAATACAAGTTGGAAATTGCGCGTCAAACGTGGCAAATGTGGTGCGCTCGTACTATAACAGTGCACTTCATAAGTGCATATCAATTTCATTCTGTTCGAAAGTCTGTAACATCCTTAAAATGCACTTGAAATAATTTTTTCCATTGGCCGTAATGTAACGGAAAACTTTTGACTGTCCCTGTAATTAAATCATTGTGATTTTCTTCCAGCCTGAATTAAAATTTAAATTTTCAGGTACATAATTCACGTTGCCATAAGAACCGATTTAGTATTCTTACAATTTGAGTTTAATAATGTAACTAGCAAAGTTTATTAAAGTTCTTTTATTTAAAAAAAAAAAAAAAAAAATCGTCGCTGCAAGACGTGAAAATTTAGTTTTCTCAGAAGAAATAAAAATCAATTAATTTTACTGTCTTAGAAGGATAGTGGACGCACATGTATATTGCTTGGACATCTTTAACATTATAGCTAGTAACTAGCGGGTTCCCCCTAATATGAAATCTCGAAGCGAACGAACCGCGAACCGGGTTCCCGCTGCCTACAGCACCGTATAGGTGTACCCCCCCCCCCACTTTGCCCACCGGGTCGGAAAAACGCGCTCACCCCCCCCCCCCCCCAATTTTTGACATTCATCATTTAAAATTTTTTTTATTATGTGTTATAAACTATCTTAAAATTTCAAACAAATCGCCCTGTTTTATTTTCTAATTTTGTTCTGCCCCTGCCCTCTATTCCCCCCCGAAATGTGACGCGCCATTCATTTTTATAATTTTTTATCATGTGTTATAAACAATCTTAAAGTTTAAAACAGATCGCATCGTTAGATTTCCTAATTTTAACAAAATCGCGTTATGTTAGTTCCAGATTCCACCACCAGGGTGCGCACTCTATTCCTAACAAAACTGTGAACGAAACTCCGTTAAACAACCTATCAGTAGATATATTACTCAAGAGCGTGGCAATCTTGATCAAAAATTTAAGCTATTTGCCGAAATTACTATTCGGAAATAGTGGTAACTAAACTTTTGACTTTTTTATATTTAATAAGTAGCATTTATCTCAGGACTCCGTCTAAAAACCCCACCTAAAACGGTAAGGAACGCTAAGGTTTAAAAGAAATTCTAGCGCCCCCCCCCCCTCCTACCGAAATTTTCGCACCATTCTTTTTTAAACTTTTTCTTACGTGTTATAAACGATCTTAAAGTTTCGAACAGATCACCTTGTTAGATTTTCTACTTTAAATGAAATCGGGGTCTGTTAGTTCTATATTCCGCCACCAGGGAGCGCAGTCTATTCAAAACAAAAGTGTATCTAAACGAAACTCCTTTATACAACCTATCCGAAGATACATCAGTCTAGGGGGTGGTAGTCTTAAGCAAGAATTCAAGATATTTGTGAAATTACTATTCGAAAATAGTGGTATGAACACTTATAAAATTTTTTATATTGAAAAGGTAGTAATTATCTCAGCCCGCCGTCAAAGAACCGCGCGCTAAACAGTAGAAAACGTTAATGCTGCTATAAAAAATCACGTGACTGCCTTTAAAAAAAAAGCATTTAATAGAAATAAACCAATTAGTGAAATAATAATTAATATCTCAGCTTGTAATTACGATAATATTTTTTCGAATTTCTGAAAGGAGAATTTTTTTTTTTTTTGCATCGCCCTGTCCAAGTTTCGAATTTTTACGCCCCTTACATTCTAAGATGTGGTCCCCTTTTAAAACAGTACATAATTCTCGGGAATCACTTTGTTTAAATTGTTAAATATATTATTAAAAAAAAAAAAAAAAGGTTTTAAAGCATTTTAGCACGTATTTTCATACTTACACCCTTGAAAAAAATTAATAACATACAAGAGATCCTTTAGTTTCGGAAACCTCCGAAATTTCATAAAATTCAAAGTATCATAAATCAGTAAGTTTGGTTGTAAACGACTGGAATTTTTATAATACAACTTACACAAACACTTTGACAAACTTGTGAAATACCGCTTAACTAACGAGAACCTTGAGTCACGTGGCTTTAAACCAAGAATGATAAGTTTAAAATGGAAAAGAGACGAAATTTGCTATTACCATTCATAAATAGTGCTCACCAAGAGCTGCAGATATAATATCAGTGTTTAGTTGGTAAACAAATGACTCGGGAAGAATGTCAAAAAAGGTCCCATTGAAATTGGGCCATAATTAAGAAAATTGGGATTGGGGGGGGGGGGAAATGTATTGGTGACGAACTGGAAAAGTACAGCTTAATAAACTAGTAACCCAAATAACTTGGCTCCTAAATTAAAAATATAACAATTCAACCTAGAAAGAAAAAGGCTCTTATGCGAAATTTGACAGCAGTTCTGCCTTTAAAACAGTAAATCCGAAAGAATAAATATATATTCCTTTGAAATTACTGTCAAAAATATCAATACAAAAGTTGGAGCACGATTGACCCTTACCTAAAAAAAGGAAGGCTAGAGACAGAAAATAAAAGATCACATTAAAAGCTTTCCAACGATATGTTATACGATATGGTTTGGAAGAAACAAAAAATATCCCCCCCCCCCCCCGAGGGACCAGGTAAGCCCCAAACGGTCGGAGGGGCGACCTCAAAAGTATCTTTGGTCAAGGTTTCAAAATGTGGCTATATAATAAAATAGAACAAGAATTGGACATTTTAAAAATTGCATGCAAATTTTGAACGACCCTGTAAATTAAGATTAGCGAGGAAAAGGGGAGAGGGGGGTGGAGAGATTAGAAGGGACGAACTTGAAAAATACAATATAATAAATTAGTAACCTGAATAACTAGGCTTCTAAACAAAAGTATAACGATTTAACCTAGTGTTGAATTCAGGGGGTAGCCCGGGAGGACATACCTCCCGGGACATTGAAATGTCCCTCCCGTAAGTTTTGAGATTTTATGCTTTTTAATGGACAAATGTGCATTCCCCCCCCCCATTACGGAACTCTGAAATACCCCCCCCCCCCCAATCCCGACCGGAGTCGCATAAATCCCTCCCTAAGAAAAATACCTGCATTCAACACTGATTTAACCTAGAAAGTAAAAAAAGGCTCTTATACAAAATTTTACAGCAATTCTGGCACTAAAACAGCAAAATTGGAAGAATTGATTCAACCCGAATCGTGGATCGACCGCGATGCGATTTGAATTGAAGTAAATCAAAACATAACGATTCGACATTGCATCTAAAGAATTGAAGTAAATCAAAATATAACGATTCGACATTGCATCTAAAGAATTGAAGTAAATAAAAAAAATAACGATTCTGAAGATCGCATCTGAAGATCGACATCGGCATCGAATCTGAACTGAATCGATTCACCGTTTCTGATCCAAGGGCAGAATCGATGCGTTCATCTTTTCTTGCTTTCTTTTGTCTTTAGAAAAATAAAGTGTTGTTTTCGTGAAAATTTTCGACTTCCGGTTTCTAAGGATTTATAGTTTTAGAAATTCTTGTCTGGAATACGACTTGACTATTTTTATAATTTTTTTGTCTGTCAGTCTGTCTATTTGTTTGTCTCTGACAAAAAAATTGTGAGCGGTCTATTTCAAGAACTAATGCATGGAATCTGTTGAAACTTTAGATTCAGTTAGACCTTCATATAAATTGGTGCTGATTACTTTTTGGTGAAAATCGCTCAACAGGTGGCGCTGCTATGCTGCATTTTTCATGATTTCCGCAAGATTGCTATCTCAAGAACTAATGCACGAATATTCACCTAACTTCAGATTCAGTTTGACGTTGACATAAGTTGTTGAGGATTAGGTTTTGATGTAAATCTACCGGCAGGTGGCGCTGCTATGCTGCATTTTTCCCGATTTTCGCAATAGCTCTATCTCAAGAACTAATACACGGATTTTCATAAAACCACATTCAGTTAGACGTTGGCATAAATTGCTGCTTATTAGGTTTCGGTGTAAATCGCCCAACAGGGGGCGTTGCTATGCTGATTTTATCAGCAGAGTTGAATTCAGACATTTTTCTCCGGGAGGGACAGTTCAGAGGGGGAGGGGATTGGACTTTTGTACATTTTAATGTACAAAAAGCATAAAATCTCAAACTTTCTGGGGGGCATTTGAATGTTGCGATGGGGGGGGGGGGAGGAATGTTACCCTCCCGGGCCATCCCCTGAATTCAACACGTTTTTCAGGATTTAAATAATTTTAGGGATAATATCTCAAGAACTAATGAACGAAATTTCATCAATTTTTAATGCACAAAAACGTATTGAATTCAGGGGGTGGCCCGGGGGGGGTGACATTCTCCTCCCCCCGAAACACTCAAAGGCCCCCCAGAAAGTTTGAGATTTTATGCGTTGTTGCGGGGGGAGGAATGTCACCCCCCCAGGCCACCCCCTGAATTAAACACGTTTTTCAGGATTTAAACAATTTTAGGGATAATATCTCAAGAACTAATGAACGAAATTTCATCAAACTTAATATTCTGTTAGACAATGCCATAAGTTATCCATGATTAGGTTTTTGTGTAAATGATATGACAAATTGTGCTGCCATGCTGCTTTTATCAACAGTGTTGAATTCAGACATTTTTCTCCGGGGAGGGGGGATTTCTGTGGTTCTGGCGAGGAACATTCTAGAGTTACGAGGGGGGGGGGGGATTGGACTTTCGTCCATTAAGCATAAAATCTCAAATCTCCCTAGGGGACATTTCAATGTTCCGGGGAGGGGGATGCACCCGTACCAGCCCCTGAATTCAACACTGTTTTTCAGGGTTTACACAATGTTTGCGATAACATCTCAAGAAGTAATGAACAGAATTTCATCAAACTTTATATTCTGTTAGTCATTGAAGTAAGTTGTTTCTGAGTCTTTCGTGTTAATCATGTAATAGGCTGCGTTGCTATACTGCTTTTTTCATGATATTCATGATAGCCATACCTCAAAACTAATGCACGGAATTCAATCAAACTTCATATTCTGTTACACTGTCGTATAAATAGATCCTTATTAGGCTTGGGTGTATACTACCCAACATGTGTCGCTTTTATGCCCTTTGAACTGGGATTTTCCGTTGCGGACATCTAAGAGGGTGTGGGCCGAAATTCAATGATTTATTAGGAAAATGGGATTCTTATATATATTTTTTAAATACACATATTTCAACGAACCTATACTTTTGGATCCTCATGATGGGTATAGGTTATTTAAATTTGACACTGTGATAGCGAATTTTGAAGTTTTAACATTTATGAGACAGAAGAAAGTTTTGGGATTGAACATCCAACTACTTGACCTTAAATTTTTGAAGGAAAATGAAAATTATATGACCTTTAGAGACATCGATTAAAAAATTTATAGTATCGATTAAATCGAGTTGGCCATAGTATCGATTAAATCGATTAAAAAAATCGAAATCGCCCATCACTAATTCCAAGTATACAGAATTTTAGTACTAAATTTGAATGTTATGATTAATTAAACCTATTTTAAACTTTTTTTGCAGCGGGAGAATAAAACGTCTTAATGCTGATGGTAATACAAGAAACGTGGAAATATTTGATTTTAAAGCCAAATATCTTTAAAATAGGTTTTTATACAGTAAACTCTGTCTATAGCTCCGTGCAAGACATACTTTCGTCTTATGCAGAATGTTATGTAAACCCTATAGCAACATGGTATAATCGAAGGGGCGCAAAAGAGCCTTCAAATTCGCTGAAAATTCATGGGGCAGATCATGTCGCCATTAGTAACGGACAAAGTTACAGAATATACATTAGTTTTTAAAGATTTAAATGGTCCTCTGAAACAAAGAAATTTTGAAGGAAAAAATTCAATTAATTTACTTTGGAAAGAGAAACAAAAATGCTTAATAAAAAAATGCTTAAAAAAGTATTTTTTCAATTAATTAATTAATTAATTTTTTAAATTAAATAATTTAAGGGGTCTTGTACCTTTTAAACGCGTCAAAAATTAACGAAAAACTTCAAAGTTTGAATTAGTCTATCTTCGAAACCTTTTTATGTATAAACATGAAATTTTGGATTTTGATTAAACAGATTGTGTTTTTTAATATGCTACCATTAGAAATTTATTAGCCTTTTACAGAATTTGTGTAGTGTTGAAATCAAAATAGCTCTTTTTTTTATTCCAGAAGTCACTGCGCGCATGATATCTTGAGAAAGTATGTATGGATTGTCATGAAATTTGGTAAAGATACTAAACAAATATGTGTGCTTAAAATGAACTACTTTTAAGTATTTACAATGGTAATATTTTTAGTTATGACTATTTTTATTCATTAAAAATATAAAATTTTTATTTTTAGTTTTTTTTTTTTTTTTTTTTTACAAAAATATTTTTTTATATAGTTAATGAAATAATTTTTGACTAAGAATAGTTCATTCTAAATACTCATATTTGTTTAGTATCTTTACCAAATGTCATGACAATCCATACATACTTTCTCAAGATATCATGCGCGCAATGACTTATGGAGTAAAAAAAAGAGCTATTTTCATTTCAACAATACACAAATTCTGTAAAAGGCTAATAAATTTCTAATGACAGCATATTACAAAGCACAATCTGTTTAATCAATATCCAAAATTTCACGTTTATACATAAAAAAGGTTTTGAGGATAGACTAATTCAAACTTTGAATTTTTTCGTTAAATTTCGTCGCGTTTAAAAGGTACAAGACCTCTTAAGATTGTTCAAATCTAAAGCGTGTAGCAAATTTTGTAACTATTACCTTCACCTTGGGGAGGGCGCAGCTTTATCTGGTTTAGAGCGCACCGACCCACAGGTAGGTTGCCCGACGGGCCAGTCTGACTCTACCAGAATATGTCTTAATTTAGTAAAATCCTATTTTTCCTTATTATTATTATTATTTAATTTATAGGCCTTATTTAAGCATAGGCGAAATGAAAATTATGTCATTGGAAAAATGCTCAAGCTTTAAGAGTGAAAGTGCACGTTTTCTTTAAAACTCGAGGTCTTTACCACTAGTGGAAATGTTTCACCTTTTTATAAAATTAGGATCTAAGTTTTTATTTATTTTATACTGTTTTGAACTCACAGTATTTCTATCGACTGATTGGAAAGTTGAGTGGAATAACTCCAAATTGATATCAGATTGTGGCGGGGGGAGGAGCAGCGCCTGATTACGGCCTAAGCAAACTCACATTACTATTTTCGAAAAATATGTTTTGCTTATTTAATCCTAAAATTCTGCTATTAAATAAGGTTTAATGCTGAAAAATACTTTTCTTAAAAAGTCGTGTAAATTTGCATAGGCGATAATCAGGTCCTAAGGAAAAATGAATTTTTCTCTTGTTTTGAAGGAAAAGGCTTATCAATTCTGCATTTGAGATTTGCCATATTTTCAAAGTCTCAAAAACAATACGCACAAAATTTAATTTTCCGCTTACCCCTCACCCCACCCCCACTTAAATTTCGTCAGCGTGGACTGATGTGGATTATGCTTAAATCCGGTTCTTATTATTGTTTTGTAATCTGTATTGATGCATGTTTAGTGTCCCCAAAACTTCAAAATTTTCGTTTTCTTGGTTTTTTTTTTATTATTTATTTTTTATTTATTTATTTATTTATTTATTTTGTAAAATAGCCAATGATTTTCTTCAACTTGTCAAACTATCGTTTTTTTAAAAAATCTTAAATTAACTAAATAGCTAAGGCATTGCTGTTGCATCGTAAATATACGTTTCTCGGCGGTGACTTCTTTGGCTACCATTATTTCAGTACAGTAACTATCATGAAAAATTTCTAAAACATTTTCAAGATAAATGTACCAAGAAGATTATTGTTTGGAAATGGTGGTAGCCAATAAAGTGACCGATGACAATGAGAACCCTGTAAATAAGTTTTGATTAGTTTAAAATTTCAAATTCTTCAACTGTCGTCTACGGAAAAGTTTCAGAAAAAAAATTAAGGCTTCTTCAGTACGGTATGAATCAAAATTAAAACTTCGTGAATAGAAGTAATTTTTTTTAACTGTCTATAAAAAAATGTTGTAAATGGAAATATTTGAGGTACACGGTAGAAAGTAACATACAAAGATACAGTAGTAAAAACACAATAGTGGTGTTAAACAAAGTGAAATATCATAGGAATATGCCGATTGTAACAAAATTTATCTATAATATCTGATTAATAATGAAAATAATATGCAAATATTTTTACAAATTTTTATTTCGCTCTTTCTAATTTTGCGCCCTTAGGATTCGTGCGCCTGGAGCAGTTTGCTCCAACTGCTCCACGGTAGCTACGCCCCTGATAGCAGGTGTACAAACTGTGCGACAATCAAAAGGATGATGCGACCTGGAATCCTCCACATCGCCTGGACAATACGACATGTGTGGTGTGGTATGGGAAACCTAGATTGTTGGAAACCATCTTCTACGATGGATGGGACCTTAATGAGCTATCTTTACCTGGATCTGCTACAAAACACGGTACGTGACTGAAGAGTTGCTCTCCGACATGCATGCCGGGTGTGGTTTCAACATGATGGAGCCCTCTCCGCATAAAACATCAAACGTCCGGCCGTATCTGGCCACCGAATTCGGTCAACAGATCCTTGGATATGGTGGTCCGGTAGAGTGGCCACCGCATTCACCGAACTTGACTTCCATGGACTTCTACCTCTGGGATTACATCAAGGCATAAGTCTATGTGACTGAGATTACTTCTATGGTTTATTTGAAGCAGCGCATCATTCTTGATTGTCGCACAGTTTGCACACTTCCTATGCACTAACGTGTCCAGGACTCAGTACTGTCACAAAATCCATTGTGCATTGCTACCAATGGAGAACACTTTGAGCAGTATCTCCAATAGTTTCCTGCGTTTTATGTATTCATTTTTTATAGTAGACCGTTTTCGATATTATAATAAATTGATATTTATTTTTCTGTTTAATTTCACTATTTCATTCTTCGCGTTGTAAATGACCCCTAACAGTTAGCTCAAACTTTTAGATGAAATAACCCTCTTCGGTGATACCCCGATTTAGCGATACCGGCTAAAGGTGGTTGCGCCGTAAAAAGGACGTAGTACCCGGATTTTGATCTCGAATTACTTTAATTCATCTTTTAACTGATCTCTCAATAAAAGACAAAATCATGTGCAAAAATCTCAAAATTTGAAATTTAATAACTCTGTCAATTTTTGTAGTACAGATGTCAAACTTTTTGTGTTATATGTGTTATGATATGTGTAAACTTTTACTAAATATAACTTTAGGGACTGGGGGACCGTATAAAAAGTTAGATTGCGTAATTTTTATAAAATTGATTTTTAAATAATGCCCCAAATATGAATATTTACCTCATTTGAAACGTTTTTTAATTAGAACTATATGTCTACGACCAATGGTTGAGAAATTAAAGGTCGGCGATAGATAACATATTGCACCCTGTATATAAATTTAAATATAGAAAAGCTTAAAAAAAGAAAGGAAAATCAAACATCAATCAAATAATATGAAATACTTTCCAGCACATTCAGAACATTGCAACGAAATTTCACCGCTTAATAAGGTGAAAAATGATGTCTAAGTAAACAATTTGGGAAACGCATCATACATTTGAAAACCCAATTTCAGCAATTACTATTTATAGTTGGAAAAATATCCGAATTCTTTTGTGCAATCCGGCATATGGTTGTGGTGTAGTGGGCCGAAGCTTTTACTCTTATCAGCTCGTACATGATTAATGTCCAAATATAACACGTTTTCTTTCGTAAGCTCTTTATTACAACAATTAAATTAAGTTGAAAAATAAATTAAATTAACATTACAATCGAATATGAGACAGTCTCACATTTCTTCATACCATCAGTATATCAAACACCACATGGGTGTACGTTTCGTATCTCATATCTCACCTTCATAAAATCCAACCTCACTTTACGACTGTCCAGACCTATCGATAGAACATTTCTCCACACTTCTTTCTTTTGTTTTTTTTTTCTTTTTTATGCCCTCACAAGGGGACAAACGATCATTCAGCTTCCTTGTCTGTCACCCCCTATTTCTTCGAGAGGTTGAAATCTTCCTTTTTACACATCCCAAGGACACAGATAGGTATGCACTTTCTTTTCTACATACATTTCGAAAAAAGGCTATTGTCCTCCATGGAAATATCTGTTGAGTTCCCACGGTTTGCTGAGAAGGCGATGTCACATGGTCTATAGATTTTATACTCACTAAGTAATATGCAAAATAATAAGTTGAATTTAAAAACGCATACCGAAATTGAAAACGCACTTACAGCAATTATTGTTCATAGACAGTACTGTAAAAAAATTCTTTTGTGTGACCCTGTAAATGAATTATAAATTCTATACACATCACAGTCTATAGTTGGCATCTGGTAGTGCACCTCAGTAATGTGTATATAAGTTCAATATATTTCAAATAGTGTAACATGATTAAGATACATTGCAAGCGATTTTACTCTATAGATCATAATGTAACGGAACTTTTCGAGTGCCTTGTAACTGAACTGTAAGGCTTCATTCACGTCATTTTCAATACCGAACATTCCATAGTGAATCTAAATAACATATATCTATTACATGAGCTTCCGAGTATTTTTATGCAATTTAGAGCACTGTCAGACAGGCCGCAGACAAACAGAATAATAAAAAAAAAACCAAAAACGTTTCAACTAACTGTATTGGAAATGTTAAAAACACTCTGACATAAATAAAATGATATCTTTAGATGAAAGCTTCGTCATAACTTAAAAAAATCCCTGCTGGCCCAGCCTACAGGCAGAGGTAGATTTCGAAGTCAAATATACTAATTTCACAAACAAAAACTAAATCATGATTAGAGACAAATCCACTTTAACAATTTTATCTGTCCGCTTTTGACAAGTTTTTATTTCATTTTTATATAATAGCTGGTTTTATCAGAATCATGTTAGGGCGGTATTCAAAAAAATACTTTTCCATGCTCAACAACTCAAAATTTTCTGGCATAATTCCAGATTCATTTTTAATAAAAAAAAAAAAATAAAATAAAAAAAAATAAATATATATATATATATATATATATGAAACTTGCTGACGTGATTTTTGAAGAGATTTATAAGCGACCTGTGTTTTTATTTTTTGTTCAATTAATTAAAACTTGATAAATAAACAATTATTTTCTCAGAAGGGCAATATTTTTCGTTTCTAACATAATCGCTTCGGGAAATTCCGTTCAAAATGCCCACTTTGATATCATTTTTTGAAATATATTCTGCCTCTATCAAAAAATCGATCATTACGGTACATTATATAGTTTCTGAATAAGCGAATCTACCAATTAAATGCGTTTGAGAGCAAAAATGAATTTAAAAATGAGTCAGAAATTAAGCAGTTTGGATTTGAGTGCATCCTTAATACAATGATTTTTCCAACACAATCCGCTTCGGTAAATTCGGTTCAAAATGCCCTTTTTAAGAGCATTTTTAAAAATATATTTTCCCTCTATCAAAAAATCGACCATTACGGTACATTATATAGTTTCTGAGTAAGAAAACGTACCAATTGGAAGCCTTTGCGAGCGAAAATGAATTGTAAAATGAGTCAGAAAATAAGCAGTTTGAATTTGAATACACCCTTACTAAGATGATTTTTTTCTTCAACCGCTATGTATTTTTAATTTGTTTTTGCTGTAAGAATTGATCCTATCCAAAACTTGTCTATATAGATGTTGTAGACAATATTAAGAAGATATATGATAAATTCATGGGGATTTTATATCTTTTGAATTGACGGAGTTATGGATTTTTTTCTTCTTCAACCCCCCTTTTTTTTTCGTTTTTAATTTTTTTGGCGGTACGAATTGATCCTATCAAAAACTTGTGAATATAAAAGTTGTAGATAATGTTAAGGAGATTTATAATAAAATTAATTGGATTTGATATCTTGAGAATTGACGAAGTTATAATTTTTGTTTCTCCCAAAAACCCTATTTTTTGCTCCCCTTAAGCCCATTTTTAACTTTATCAAAAATCTATGATACATAAAGTTTTGGCCCTATTTTTAGAAGTAATAAAAAATTTTAAACTGATTTGATATGTACAAAAATTAAAAAGTTATGGGGGGGGGGGTTCTGTTTTCACAAAACCCCTACCTATTTCCATCCCCTTGGTCCGATTTTGCCCATTAACGAACTTGACCGAGATTTTATGCCCATTGATTTTATGTATCCTTTTTGAAGAGATTGGTGCAAAATTACGAAAGTTATCGTGTCCAGAAGAAAGTGATATACATATATATATAGATAGATAGATAGACAGATATATATATATATATATATATATATATATATATATATATATATATATATATATATAAAGTTTTTTACTGAGGTTGGTTTTGGGTTCTAGGGGTCATGATCGGTGTAGATCTGTAAAAATTTTTCAGAAATTCCAACATAGGAACGATCCCAATAGGTAGTATTTCGTACGAAATCTACCTAAAAAGTTTTGATTTAATTACCCTATTTATAATGGTTTGCGTCTTTTTATTTTAAAATCTAAAGTGTCTTTAGCCATTTGGCTATATAAGTGTTGATTTAAAAACAGTGTGTCATTTATGAATTTAAGTAAAGAAGAAGGTAACTCAAGACTCAAGGTTACTGTTAATTTTTATGTAAACACGTTGAATCTTAAGTATAAAAGAAACTTTGATGGTTATTTGTGGAAGATGTATTCAAAAGTTTTAGCATATAAATTTTACCATAGTTATGTTAATTAAAGTTTTTATAACTATACTAGGGGAACTCTGCACCCTCCAAGCTACGCTCGCCAACCGCCGTTTAGACACACCGCAGAATCTAAAATCACGCTCATTTGATCGGTTTTAGGTAGCTTTCATTACGAAAACCTACCTATTGCAGCCGTTCTGAGGAAAGCGATTTAAAAAAATGTGGGTATATTTTCATCGATCATGACATCCAGACCCCGAAACCACCCTCCGTTTAAAAGTTGATATATATATATATATATCCATATATATATATATCTGATCTTTGTCACACTGTAACTCTCGTATTTATGAACCAATTTCGATGTAACTCGGTGTGTACATAGTACATACCAACGTCTCGACCGAGTTCGTTGGCCAGCTTTATCCGCCATTTTGTTTCAAAATGGCGGCCATTTAATTTTTTTTAATTTAAAATTTGAAATGTGGTACCAAAAATGTGAAAATGGAAAAATGTTTTTTTCTTATGTGTTTGATCTTTATACAAAGATTCCGGAGCAGTGTTTGTTTTGTCCATATCTTAAAAAATGGCTGAGCTATAGCACTTTGAATTTCTAGCGTGGCTGACATTTTGAAACGTCCTGATTTTTGTCACGCGATAACAGGCATATTTATGAACCAATCTGGATGTAACTACGTGTATACATAGTACATACCAATGTCTCGACCGAGTTCGTTGGCCAGCTTCATCCGCCATCTTGTTTCAAAATGGCGGCCATTTAAATTTTTTTTTTAAATTTAAAATTTGAAATGTGGTACTAAAAATTTGATAATGGAAAAATATTTCTTTCTTTTGTGTTTGACCTTGATACAAAGATTCCGGAGCAGTTTTTGTTTCGTCTATATCTTAAAAAATGGCTGAGTTATACCATTTTGAATTTCTAGCACAGCTGACATTTTGAAACGTCCTGATTTTTGTCACGTGATAACAGGCGTATTTATGAACCGATTTGGATGAACCTTGGTGTGTACATAGTACATACAAATATCTCAACCGAGTTCGTTGGCCAGTTTTATCAGCCATCTTGTTTCAGAATGGCGGCCATTAAAATAAATTAAAAACATTTAAAATTTAAAATGAGATACCAAAAAATTGGAAAATAAAAAAGATTTTTTCGTATGTGTTTGACCTTAATACAAAGATTCCGGAACAGTTTTTGTTTCGTCTATATCTAAAAAAATGGCTGAATTATAGCATTTTGAATTTCTATTGTGGCTGACATTTTAAAACGACCTGATTTTTGTCGCGTGATAACAGGCGTATTTATGAACCGATTTGGATGTAACTTGGTCTGTACATAGTAGATACCAATGTCTTGACCGAATTCGTTGGCCAGCTTCATTCGCCATCTTGTTTCAAAAGGGCTGCCATTAAAAAAAAAAATAAATTTAAAATTTAAAATGTAAAATGAGGTATTAAAAAATTGGAAAATGAAAAATATTTTTTTTTTATGTGTTTGACCTTGATACAAAGATTCCGGAGCAGTTTTTGTTTTTGAAAATTTGTTCTTTTGTCTTTAAAAAAATGGTTGAATTATAGCACTTTGAATTTCTAGCATGGCTAACATTTTGAAACGATCTTGTATTTGTCACGCGATAACACATGTATTCGCCTATTTCGATGTAAGAAGACATGTGAATAGTAGCAGCAATGTCTCGACCAAGTTCGCTGGCCAGCTTCATCAGTCATCTTGTTTCAAAATTGCGGCCATTAAATTAAAAAAAATATATATTTAAAGTGAGGTGCAAAAAAATTAGAAATTGAAAAAGGTTTCTTTCTTAAGTATTTGACCTTGGTATAAGGATTCAGGAGCATTTTTTGTTTGTCTTTATCTTAAAAAATGGCTCAGATATAGCAATTTCAATTTCTAATGTGGGTGACATTTTGAAAAATCTACCTGATTTTTCGCCTGCGACAGCACTCGTATATATCAACCGATTCCGATGTGAGTGAGCATGTGCATAGGAATTACCAAGGTCTCGACCAAGTTCACTGGTTAACCTCATCCACCATGTTGTCTTAAAACGGCAGGCACTTCAAGATATCGTCGTATTTGGCAGCCAAATATAAGTTACTTTAAATAAAAGCAGCTTGGATAAAGCGGACTAATTTCGCGAAATTCTCATTCATAATAATTTAGTATTGATAAAAATTAGTATTGAATCTCCTGTAATCGGTTTCCACTAAATTGAGCTCGAGGGTGTTTGAATAATATAAGTTGGCTTTTTAAAAATAAGGAATATGAAATCTACCTCTTCCTCCCGGCACTGGCCGGAAGGAATTTTTAAAAGATTAGAGGAGATTGAATTATAATGAAAAAACTTCTAGCGATCTCCCTGTAAACGGGTTTCCATTCAACTACTTTTGATTGGTAAAATTTAAGGCCAAATCAGTTGCTGTCAAGACATCCAATAGTTGTTTTCGTGTTTGATTAAAGAAGATCAGTTAAACATTTTAAAATAAGCTAAAATAACATGAATTAAGTAAACAGAATATTTGCCGACCGGTATTTTTTAACAGAGTTATAAAACGATTGACATAATACAATTACTACAATTTACTGCTTTAACCCCTTCAAGGGCGGTGGTTCATTTTTGGACCACTTAATTTTAATTCTTAAATGCCACATTGGCACCAGAATATTGGAATGAAAGTTTTACTTCTTTTAAGTGAGTCAACAAAAGCATTTTCGCACTTCGAAATAAATTTCTTTGTAAATTCTGGTGCCATTTACTGATTTCAACATTTTACGAATTGAAGTACCTTGACCCTGAATGGGTCATATTAACAACGCATATTAAGTTATTATTTTAAAGTTTCCTTTCTCTTTCAATATTCATGTGTAAGTACAATTTTCAAGACGTAATTTTCAATATTTTCCTGCTTTTAACACGTACTCATTTAATATTAATTTTAAAGTTTTTTCCCCTGTTTTTAATAGTCACGTGTAAATATTTTTTTAATCGTAACGAAATATTATTCTTTTCGTTTTTAGAATTGAAAACAATCGATATAATAATAGCCTAAGTCATGTGACTATCATCAACAGTTCCGGATGGATCCCTTCGTTTTTTATATTCGAGGCGGCCATTTTGGTACTTTAATGTTAGTCAGCCACAGGTGAGAAGTCGCCAAATATTCTATCGCCACCATTTCACCTAGATTATAATAGTCCAAGTCATGTAACTACGCTTCCATAAACAATTACGGCCCTTCGCTTTTCTTATGAAAGGTGTCCATTTTGATTAAAGAATCAAAATTAATTTTTTGAATAAAACTACATAAAAGTTGCTATAATCGCAAAGAATTCTTGGTACTTTTATTTTAGCCGGATGCAAATCTCACCAATAGCTTTTTTTTTTTTTTTAAACTCGCCAGTTATTTTATTTTATTTTTTAAATGGTAAATTAAAACTTTGTTACTTTGGTTACTATTGTACTTTGTTATATCGTTGACCAAAAATCTATCGCCAAACTATAAGATTAAATGTCTATAATGATTGATCGTTAATGTCACATTCACTTTACTTTAAGGAAGTTGCACGTGTTTACGCCATCAAGTGATTTTTATTTAGATGTTTTATTTGTATTTTTATTAATGTTTAAAATGTTATGTTAATTTGTTCTTTCGTTACTTAAAATAAGAATTATGTCAATTTGTATAATTTGGCAAAATTGGTCGACGGGATAACTAAGTAGTACCATTAAAACATTGCTTTGAAGTTGAAATTAAACGCCATGATTTGGTACATTATTTAATATTTGTTTGGCGAAAATCTCGTTTTCGTATACCAGTTACATATGTATTTTTAAATTATTTTCGATTATTTTAAAAATGAAATAACAATAAATAAAAAAAGGTTTAATTAATAACTATAGAACAAAACGATTTATAACATTTTTTTAAATAAAAGAAAATAAAGGTGAATAAACATTTATTAATAGTAAATAAGCAATAATAGCCGGGTTACCATGTCAGGCAAAATAACACCATTTTGGCTCCAGTTAGGTACCCCGGTGTGCATATGACATCTGCGCCTAATATTTTTCTTTTCGTTTCGTTTAAAAAAAAAAGAAAGAAGTAAAAGCCCTTAATTTTAAATCTTTCAGTTTTAAATGAAAATTTTGTATTAAGTAAAATAATAAAGAAATACAAAAAGCGTTGTTTTTAGCATAGATTTAAGGGAGGCCAAACTGGTCGCCAAATTAGTTTAAAATAATACCCTTTTCTGAAATATGAATAAAAAATATCTGTTATGATTAAAATTTGAATTACCATCATTAGAAAAAAGTATTTAAAATTAGAAAAAAGTATTTAAAATTAGGAAAAAAATAATATTTCGAAAACTAATTCAAATTTAAAAATTCAAATACCAGTTTTGAGATCTGCGGATTAATATGGATTTTTTTGTGTTAATTTCATCGCAAAGTATTCCATATTTTAGGAGAAGTCGACGTGAAATATAATCAGTTGTTTAATCAGTCGTTTCAAAGAATCGTTTCATAAATTCGTTTCATTAGGATTCTATATATATAGGGTAGATATTGTGTACTCACAAATCCAGTTTGAGGTTTAAAACTTGTAGTATGTCCAAAAATTATGAATGACTATACATGGTATTCCTGAACACTATTAATAAAATTAAGAGAAATAGTTTTTGTCAAGATAAAACATTTTTGTTATGGAAGTCGGATTTACAATTCCCATACTGCAAAAGCACTTATTTTCGCGATTCTCGCGAGCCCGTCGTAATCGCGAAAATTTAAGCCTCGCGAAATATTTTTTTTGTTTTCGCCTCAAATAAAAAAAAAAAAGTCAGAAATTTTTCACTTATCCAAAATTTAATAATTACAATTACTTAAATAAGAAATAAGTACAAAAATTTCTTGAATACTTACAACAACTATTTCTTGAATATAAACAATAATACAATTAACAGAACAAACTTTTCAGACAAAAGGAAGTTTCTTAAAATGCCTTATGCAAAAAGGGTTCTATTTAGGTAGTTTCCGGATTTTTCAACTTTCGGTTCTGTTCATGTAAAATTCGCGAAATTTTCAGCTCGCGAAATCACCGATATCTTCATTTTCGCGAAAATTACGGCTCGCGAAAATAAGTGCTTTTACAGTAGTTAAAAACAAAGGTTCGAAGAAGTAAGGCTACCAACCGTTTGAGATTTTGGCATAGCTGCATCGTTGGTAAATATCTATTATCAAGTGCAAAAAAAAAAAAAAAAAAAAAAAAAAAAAAAAGAAAGAAAAAAGTGCTCAGTAAAAACAAGCTCTAAAAACTCTACACTCAGCAGACGCTGCACTTTCTATGGAAAATCTATAGGGTAAATAGAAATTCCCCCCAATTATCGGTGAATTTTTAATTTTAGCAACATTGTCGACATAGTGTAAATCAGTTAACAAGTTTTAGTTATACAAGTTTTCGGATTATCCTATCATTTAAACGAATATCAAATTACAATATTTCTAAAATCTTATAATCACATCATGTTGTAAAACAATAAGAATAAGAAAATATTTGCAGAGATATAACATAAAATACTTTGTTGTCTCATATTATCAACAATGCAAAATAATAATTTCAAGTTAGCATACTATAAAAACTTGTTACAAAACTTATTATAAATTCTCTCAGTATGTTAGCCCATATAATAGAAATTTCTGAAATTCATTAGTTTAAGAAGTGTTTTGCGAAGTATATGTCTGTTAAAATGTAATAATACAGGTTTGTATACCAGTTATACAAAAAATGCCAATAGAATGTTCCACTCTGTCTCGACTCCGAATTTTTTTAATTAACTGTAAGATCAGTAAAGCTGTTGCAACAGAATAATCATCATACTTGCTTTGCTTAATTGAAAAGTGGAGAATACATCATAACAGGTATTGGTAGTGATTGTCATTTGCGTGCATACAGCAGAGAACCCATTGCTGAATATTCCTCAAATGTAATAGGCCCAGTGTCATTATTCAAATTGCTATGAACTTCTAGCCCTTTCTTTCCATTATGTAATCACATCGCACAGAGCAAAAGAAAGGTTTAGAAAATATCATTGCAATATCGTCATAATAGTCAAACTTGGTAACAAAGGCAGGAGTCTAAAGAAGTCTCAGAAAGGATACCAAAAATTCAAAACTCAATAACTCAGTAGTTAATAAATAAAAAATAGAAACAAGTGAGATATTTATGGAATATGAGCTATATAAATTTATATTCAGTTATTTTTAAAATAGCTCAAATTTTTCTCGATAGATGAAATGAAAACAATTCATCTCAGATTTGACACTTCAGTGACAGTATAGTACAATGGAACATGACCTAGCAAACGCCCTGGCAACTGAAGATGGAAGGTCACGTTTGAGGAGTACGCAGACTGATTTTGGCACCTGAAAACCCTGAAAAAATCTCGCAATCGAATCGGAGAGATTCTCCATTAGAAATTCCTCCCACGGCTGTCGCGCATAGCGGAAACACAGCATCCTGGATTTTGTCCGTTGTAAAGTTGTAAAGTTAGCTGAAGAGAGAAAAGAAAGTAGTTAGTGTTTTTTCTTGAGAAGAGCTCCAGCTCTTTGGAAACTTAACTGTCAGCCTAGGAGACATGCATCTTTTCTGTGAGCGAAATTATAGGGAATCTCAAAAGAACAAATCGCCCGGCCTCGACAGAATTTCTACAAATATGCTCTTACAACTTCCATTTAACTTCATATCCTTTCAAACTTTTCTAATTAATTTCATGTTAATTCTTCGTATGTTTCCTGATTGCTAGTAAAAGACATTGACAGTACTAATCCCAAAACCTGAGCAGGACCGACACGCTCCTTCCAGCTTCAGTCACTGCTTCAATTTCACTCCTATCCTGTCTGTCTAAAGTCTATGAATACATACTTGCGAGCCGCCTGAAAGAGTTCGTTACTTCCAATTTGATAATCATACCCGAGCAGTTTGGGTTTAGGCCCTAACAAAACACTCGACACAACACCAACTTTTGAGGCTAATCGAACTCGTTCACGAGGGATTCCAACATAGACAAAAAAACGGAGTTGTATTCATAGACATTGCTGAAGTCTTCGACTAAGTCTGGTACTATAGACTCATTTATAATTTGTATCTCCCAACTTATATTTATCTTCTGGAACTATCTGAAAGGTAGAACCTTCTCTGTTAAAGTACATAATTCTATCTCCTCTTCTCGAAATATCGAGGTTGGCGTCCCCCAGGGAAGTTTAGTTAACACTAGGCTGTTCAACCGCTACATCAATGATATACCTCAAATTTTCGACATCCTCTTAGTATTATATGTGGATGACACAGTCATCATGACCAGAAGCATACAAACACACACTGTGATTACTAGACTCCAATCCTACCTTCAAGCTCTTTATAGCTGGCTTAGGAAATGGCGTATTAAAGTTAATACAGCAAAAAGTACCGCTATGATATTCTTCAATAAATATATCTTCCCTGACATTAATCTTATTCTTAATGGTGATAATATATCCTGGGTCACCAACTATAAATACGCAGGAATTCAACTAGACTCAAAATTAACCTGGGTGAGGCAGAAGAACCAAAGCCCAAGGATCCCTTAAATCTTTATTGACTTGTCACAGCCGTCTGTCACTTTGAAATAAATTATTACTTTATAAATCCTTCATCAGATCAACCATGACCTACGGGACAGTTGTCTGAGGTTCGGTCTATGAAACTCGGTGAAAATTCAAATTTTCCAAAACTCTTTATTGCGTAGCATTTATAAGGCGACAACGTTTAGTCTGGAAAGACGTCATAGATGCTTACCTTCATATTAGGCCCATCTCGCAAGTTATTAAAAAAATTAAAAAAAAAAAAATTCATAGAGGTCGTAACATAATATCCAACGAAGCGCTGCGGTCCATCTTGCGCAACAAAGTTGTAACTCATCGAAGTAAGAAAAGACTGATTGCTATCTTGAGCAGAAATGATGTCTTTGCACCTCCTTCCAAAAGAAGGAAGAGACAGCCAACCTAAATGCATCGTTGGGATCTTCCAAATTCAAAATTTAATGTTCATGCATTGAATCTATTTTGGCTTATCTCCCACTAATTTTATCTTTTGACGCCTCCCCGCCTTGCCTTTGGCATCGGATCCGTTAACTTTCCTGCCTATATTTTTCTTATTGTTATGGAAAAAAATAATATTATGTAATTTTCCTATCTGGCATTCTTATCTGTTACTTGTAATTATTTGCATCGTGTAACCGTAATTTTTTGCATCCTATATTAGAAAACAAATTGTGACTGTTATGATCTTCTCCTTCCGCTTTCCTAAATGGTACTCCATCAAACATAAAAGCTCTTCAGTAAGCTCCAGTCATCCTAACCTCATCTTCTACCGTAGCCTGCTGCAAGAGAACTGCAGGGGTGATTGTGTTCAGGTAATATACCTGAATTCAGGTATTTATTTCATTTTCGATACCGGAATTCCAGTTTTTCTGATAGTTAAATTAATAAAATAAGACTAAAATATCAATTTCATATGATTTCTAAACATAATTAAAGGTAATATTTTTCATAATGAAATGATTTGGACCTCTCTCTGCAATAAATTACATGTTCTTTCCATGCGAAATCTTTTTCTTGCTAAAATTTCAGGTATTTTTTCGTGAACACGCAATCACCCCTGGAACTGTATATTTTTACCCATCATCTGATGAATTACTCTTAGATAGTTCCTACATAGACTCCAGGTGAACGGTATCACTACGTTCCCCGTAAGTACTGAAGAAGTAACTACCTTTGACCTTTGAGTAATTATAGTCCGCTCCGGGCTTTGGAAGAGAAATGAGTTCGCCACGAATTCTAAGGGAGAAATAGGTCTAATTATCTGATGTTTACTTAGCTGTCAACCTGCTTATTTTTTGAGGAACTTCAAGCAGTTTGCAACTTACAGCATCCTGCTGACCACCATAACCGACAGTGTTATAGACTTATTCCAATACGTAGTCTTAGGTGGCAGAACATTATTAATTTTCAGAGACTGACATATCTCAGAAAGAGAAGCCTCAAAACTTCACTACAAGGAGTTGAGTACAACACTATTCAGAGCTATTCCTTTGTTTAACTGGACATAATCGTCAGCATCCATATTATTTAATTTAATGACATTTCAAACACAGTGAAATTAAAAAGGATCGTGGAGTTCTACAACAACATGTTTTCTAGAGATTATGGTATGCGCAGCATATATCGTTTATTTCTAGAGACGCACAAAAGAATTTGCTTACAGGACAGACTATAATCTATTTCATTAAAATAGCAATTAAAGCCTTTGTGCAGGAATATTAAAAAACAGTAAACCAACGTTTAAAATGCACAAATAATGCGTGAAAAGCAGCATATTTCACGCATTATTTGTGCATTTTAAACGTTGGTTTACTGCTTTTTATAATCTATTTCATTCCTTAAAACATTGAAATTTCTTAGCAATATTCTGTTACATATAATAAAACACATATACACACATAAATAACGCCTGCATTCAACTGTTAAATGTATATATAAATATTATACAAACATACATACAATAAGTACAGTAAACCCAACTGGAGTGAAAAATTAGCCAGAGCCAGGAATCGAACCTGGGACCACAGCATACTAGGCTGTTGTGTTGCTCTAGCCACTGAGCCACTTCGGCCGATACCCGGGTCAGCAATTTTTCACTATTCCATTGTCCAGTAAAGCAAAAGAATAGCTCTGATGGCTGGTAACTTTCCCAACACGGTTTATTAGTGAAAAATTGCAGATCCAGGTATCGGCCGGTGGCTCAATGGAGAGCAACAGCCTAGTACGCTGTGGTAACAGATTCAACTCCTGGTTCTGGCTAATTTTTCACTCCAGTTGGGTTTATTGTATTTATTGTATGTATGTCTGTATAATATTTATATATACCTTTAATATTCTGTTAGTGTTGGAAAGTGCTTCATATCCTTCTTCTTTTATATGCATAAATCATAATTTCATAGTCTTTAAGCTCTATATTAAATGACGTTTTTCTGTTTTAAAATGCACTTTATTTCAACTTGGTGCATTAAACCTTAGAGTATATTTGAATGTCTGAAATACACCGACCATCAGGTTACTTACTGGTATTTCCGGTACTTCCAGTATAAGCTCAGGTACACAATCTTCCCACAATTCTTCGTCTACTTTCTTTTCTATCTTGCCCCTGATTTCCGGCGTGAGTTTGAATCCAGGGCGCATCTTCACGAAAAGGACTGCCCGAGAATCTCCGTTGTACTTTTGTTGAGGCACACAAATGTAATCTTGTATCTCATCCAGTGAGTGAACTAAATTCATCAGAAGATAATTTCATTTCTCTATTCATTCATTATTGTACATTTAGAGAAGATTTATAATAACAATTTTATTAAATATTAAATTTAAGTGTGTTGTTCAACCAGGTTCGAAATTCCCCTCGACAATGTATAACCTATGATCGTGGAATGCATTCTCATTTTTTAAATACATTATCAAGAAATTTTTATTTTTAACTTCTTTTTTCTGTGCTCTCTTCTTAACCCTTTAAGAGGCAAGGGATTGTGCTCCTGTAATGTTGAATTCACACCGGAATATTTGAAAAAAAAAATTTCAAAATAAGGAAAAGCAATTTTACAACTTTTCTACACCAAAGTTATAAAATTAAATTTAGTTAATTTTTTCCGGTGCAAATCTTGATTAAACTTAGGTGGGATATAATGTATCCCATCCTTCAAGGGGCCCTTCAAGGGGTTAAAGGATGACTCTTTCTTTCGTAGTTGATAAAATATTTCTGAAACATATAATTTATTTTATTCGAAGTGTTTAAAGTCTTACTCACATCATACTCACAGTTTTTAAGACATAAAATATTCAATTAAGCATGGATCCTAGAAATATTTTGTCAACTAAAAATGAAAGAGGCATTTTTTATAAAAAAAAAAAAATACACAGAAAAATGAAGTAAAAAATATTAATTTTCTTGTGAGATATTTAAAAAATAACAATCCATTCCACGCCCATAAGTTGAACATTACCAAGAGGAATTTAAGATCTTACTGAACAACACCCCTAAGGTATCTGTATGCTTTTAAAACAACAATTTCAACCAGTTTCATCTATTTCTATTAATTTTTTATTATTTATATTATTATAAAATTTCAATATATTTAAGTTAAAAATGATATAACTTATCAATTTCTTGAAATCCTTAAATTTACCTTACAATAACAAGTTTAAAAATTTGTAAAAACTATTCAAATTACTTAAAGGTGCTTTTTATTTACAATACAATACATTTAAAAACCTAGTACTTTCGAGCATATCCTGCTCATCATCAGGGTAAAAAACAATAAAAGTCAGATGCTGAGTCCTTTATACAGATGGGCTGATCCAAATTTCAAAGTGAAAAGGGGATGAGGCTATGCTGTCGAACTGTTCCAAAGTTCTACAGAAGTGGGGGGTGCTCAAGTGATTCTCTTATTTTTGGTATACTTTTGGTATAGTATACAGAGAATAACCTGAGTATACTGACTTTTGGTATAGTATACTGAGAATAACCCGAGCACCCCACTTCTGTAGAACTTTGGAACAGTTCGACAGCATAGCCTCACCCACTTTTCACTTTGATATTTGGATCAGCCCATGTGTATAAAGGATTCAGCCTCTGACTTTTATTGTTTTTAACCCTAATGATGAGCATCATATGCTCGAAAGTACTAGGTTTTTAAATGTATCGTATTGTAAATAAAAAAAAAAACCTTTAAGTATTTTTAATACTGTTTGTGTTAACAAATTTTTAAACTTCTACATATTTTTTCGATTTTCGAGCTTTTTAAACATTTATGTTGCTTACAAACTTAAAAAAACTAAGTTGAAAGTTGTTTTATGATTTTTCTCAAAAGGGATTTTTTTTTGTAAAATTGAGTTGGAAAAAATGTCATAGCTCAATAAATTTAATTCAATTACCACGAAAATTTTAAATTATGTTTTAAATACATATTCAAAGGAAGTAGCCTATTTTTATTATAATTTATTGAAAAGTTTATGAGCTACACAGTTTTAATTTATAAATTATTATTATTTTTTTAATCTTCAGTGCTGTTTGTATTTTTACATCTATATATTTTTAAATAATCATGTTATTGTCATAAAACTAGTCTAGTTCCTGCATAACATTATTATATTTATTATGGAATTCATAAAATGTATTTATATTTAATAATTTTAAATTTAAATATTATTAAGAAAATAGCAATTTTCCGGTTAATTTTATACTATTAAAAAAAAAAAAATAATAATAAAAAGTTATGTTGCTTAATTGTATGTTTATGCCAACATTTTTATGAGAATTTTAATGATAATTATCAATTTTAAATTTTAAATTTACAAATATAAAAAAAAAATGTTCCGAAGCCATGCAGATACCTTAAGGTAAGAAATATTTGCGATGTAGATTCCATTTTTCATGATTTGGCTGCTTTAAATATACGAGGGTGGTTCAATAATTATTGTCCCGAGTGTGTATAGCCCCACCAGTGGCTGAGAGGCTCTGCTCTCAAAGCTGGTAGGCGGGAGGTGCTGGGTTCGAGCCCAATCGCGCTTGTCGGCCTAACCGTTTCGAAGTTTTCAAATTTTCATTGAAACCTTGGTTTTCCATACGTAATTACGGGTTAGGTTCCCTTAGAAAGACCCCCCACGGAGGGCACTCCCCCTAGGGCCTATATTCGTCGAGTTGATAATCGGCCTTCAAAAATCAACCCAACCCAACCCGACTGTGTATAAAATATTTGTACTGCGATGGTTGATGTGGAATATGGCAGTCTATGTCTTAGTTGCCTATATGCTCGCTTTCAGAACCGTAGCTGCTATATTACCATTTTTTTTTCGTTTTGAGTGTGAGAGGTGGCAGCTAGCTTTAAAAGGGGGGGGGGCTAGGGGGGAGGCTGGTTTGGAGCTTATGGGGCCAGACCTGAAGCAGTTCTGTGATAGATTTGTGGCAACGTCTCATTCACTGTCACAAATCTATCACAAAACTGTTTCAGGTCTGGCTCCACAAGCTCCAAACCAGCCTCCCCCCCCCCCCCACTTTCAAGCTAGGTCCTCTCACACCTAAAACGAAAAACAGATTTCGTAACATAGCAGTAACTGTTCTGAAATTGAGCATATAGGCATCAAAGACATTAGGCTGCAATATTCCACACCAACCATCGCAGTACAAATATTTTATACACACTGGGGACAGTAATTATTGAACCACCCTCGTATATCATTTTTACCCTCTAAACCATTTCACTTTCAGTGCTCTCGTGCAAAGTGAAAACTCCATCTTTCCGAAATAGTTAATTGAAAAATTTATGTTTTTTTTTTTTTTAAATTCAATTTTTGTGTTTACATGATAAATCATTAAATTATGCATATAAAAAACATTTTTTGAACAAAATAAAATCATATCACACCTAATTCTAAGTAAAAACCAAAATATACACAAAGAGTTTTGTTTAAAATTTAATTTTAGCACAAAATAAGAAAAAATTAAAGAAAAAAAAATTCAAATGCTTAGCCTGAAAAAAAAAAAAAAAAAAAAAAAAAAAAAAAATCAAATATGTGAACTTTTTAGGTTTTAGCTTATAGACTATAAAGAAACGCATATTTTGTTAACTTTTTAAAGCTGTAGCTTACGTAGTTTGGAAGTAACAGTGTGCGCAAACTCTAAATTTATTAATCTGAGAAAACATGTTTTAAAGCTTCAATGTCTACGTACCTTCAATTAATTAGTCTAGACAATAGGGGATTTTATCTGGCAAAATTAATGGTAGTTCTGGAAATCGACTTACTTTATGTTTTTGGGGTCGCTGAATTCGAATTTGTAACTTCCCATCAAAATTTCCCTCGGCAACCCCCCCCCCCCCCCAAAAAAAAAAGGTTTTTATTAAAAAAATCAAATTTTTTTTATTGTTTTAGGGGAAAAGTATCTCGAAATTCAGAAAGTAGACAAAATTTGCAACAAATAGCATATATGACATTATGACGTAGGATGAATGGGTATGGGGATCTGCTTTGGAACATGCGCCGCGGTGCTGCGTGGACTATGTTACGTAATTTCACTTAACCACTGACATCGTTTACATTCGCCCTCCCGTCTCCCCTCTAAACTTTCCCTATAAGGTTTACTTTAAGTTTTTTGGGTTGCTGAATCCGAATTTTTTACTTCCCCTCAAAACCCCCCCCCCCAGCCTCCCCCCAAATTAGTTGTTTTTTAATTAAATTTTTTATTGTTTTAGGGGAAAAGTACGTAAAAATTCAGAAAGTAGACAAAATTTGCAACAAATAGAATACATGACATTATCACGTAGGATAAACGGGGAGAGTGGGGGAATGTTCCTATACGGTCTCTATTGCTTGAACTATATACTTAACGTCTATAAATGATTATAACTGAAGAAATAATGCAGATTTTTGAATGGGATTTTTGGCATATTCTTGAGAAATTTTAAAATATTCAGAATAAAACTAAAACCGAAAACTGATTTTTTGAAAGTTTAAAGATCCTATGTCCTCTTAAGTTCAAAGAAGTGTACTGTACTTCATATTCATATTTCGTAGAGTGTAACTATGCTATTTAAATTCATACTTTGCATCACCCCGTTGCATAACTAGAAAATCCCCCCAAAGTCAATGTTACTTACTCAGTGTTCATTAAAAACCATTTAATTTATTGCTCCCTTTTAATTTATTGCTATCTCCCAACAAGTCAGTTAATATAAATTGTTCGTAGAATTCTCAGCAGACGGCGATAGTGAGCTAATTTTTGATGTCAAAGTTTTATCTATCATTTTAAAAGTTTCGCATCGTTGTTGCTAAAATGAACTTGTTAAATTTTGTAAAATTGAAAAGACAGGAAACGTTTAAAAATAGATTATTTTACAAAGGAAAGTTTGTATAATTTACAATTTTTTATTAGAAAATTGACAATAATTGTAAACTTCTGTGAATAAAATACATACATAAATTTCTGTTTATTGCGGATGTGAAAAAAGTTTTCTTTAATATAAAATTACGTATGAAAATCACTTAAAATCATCAAACTAAATTACTATTTGCTAAAAGTGATAAAAATACACTTCGAAAGCATATAAATACCTTTATTCAGATCGACATATGTTTCATTGCTCAGACGGCGACATTACCAAGGCCTTTGTTGATACAAATATTTTGGCAAAAATTTTTAAATGAAAATTATAAACAAAATTACGAGATTATATCTAATGAAATCAAGGGCAAACATAAAATAAAAGGAAATATATATTTGTGAACGTGAATTAAGTACTTTTTTGTCAATAATTTTTCATTTTTATGTTCTAAATTTTTTTAAATTATTTTTTACATGCTTAAAATGACATATTCTAACATCTTAGTAACTATTTTTAAAATAGGAATTGTTGAATCATAAATGGTTAATATATTAAAATAAAATATAATAAAGTTTTGTAACGAACACAGCATACTGTTTTTTTCCGTACTTACTAGCAAAGTAAATATCAGCCGCGCCAAACCGATCACCTTTTTGCTTCAATGTATCATCACTATAAATAAACAATAATAAGATTAATTAATGGAGATATACAGAACAGAAATTACAAATAATTTCATATAAAATTTTGAAATAGGTCTGAAAACCCTATTATTTACTAGCTTGCGATGTATGTTTAAAAAATATATTTATTCATAATTACACACATTACCTTCTACCGATGACGACTATGCCTTTAGTTTTAGGATTAATCCAACATTCATCATGTTGAGCCCAGACACCTGTAAATTTATACAGAACAGTGTGAGATTTATCCGTTATTTCACAAATAGCTGAACAGTTCATAATGTTATACTTTATTTAATGTTGTCAAGAATTTAGAATTTGAGAATACGTTGGGATAACATCTTTCAGCTTAAACTTTTAGGTTATTGTGTTGAACTTACCGGGTGTCTCAAAAATGACTGATCGATTTTAAAATTCAATAACTTGCAAACGGTGAGAGATATTAAAAAAATTCTTGCAGGAGGGTTATGTATGATGTCAGGAGTTTTTTTTACTATGATTCTTGATTTTAGTTCGAATTTCAAACAATAGATGGGGCACACAATAGAAGAGCAATAAGTGCTCAGTCCAGATCCAATTTTTGGTACTTCGGGATCCGTTCAATACATTTTAATCTCTTTTTTTATCCACATAGAAGAAGAGAGAGGCCAAAAAAGAGCCTGGATTTAACGGTTATTACTTGCAGTGCCATCTATCGATGCTATTTGAAACTGTTGTGGCGATTTAAGCTCCTATAGTGGTACTACTTAGTTACCACAAACATATAGTATTTATTTTGGCACATGGGGGATGGGGGAAAATCATAATGTGCAATATAAATATATATATAATAAACTTGTACAGGGAAGTCATAAGAGAGTGGGGAAACTTTATCACCCATTATCCAAAGCCCAGAGTAAATTAGGTCAACCACTCCTAATTACTCAACCTAAATGCTCATAGTGTTAATAGCTAATTAATAATAAAAAGAATTGTGATCGTTTGGTCCTGGCTAGCTTCTGAAATAATTATCTCGAAGGGGGCGGAAGACATTGGTCTCAACATGGCCCCAAATTGCGTTGTGAATATTTTTCGCCTAAAAAGTAGCGTTTAGACCATTTAAAATTAAAGTAAATAATACCAAAACTAAACATTAATAAATTTTACGAAATTAGAAACTGACCTGAAATAAAACTTAGTATTAAAGTAATTTACATGACTCATGGTGAAAAATGACAGATCAATTTTTAACAATTAATAAAAGGTTCATTTACAAAATATATACAATTTTGGAATAGGTAACGCAAGACACTCTTGCTCTACGTAATACATCAAAATCATCATTTTTGACTAAAATTAATTTTAAATTACTTATCATACAATTACTTAATTTACTGGATACCATTTGTAGAATAAAAATCCCTAAACAATAAAAATATATACACTTACAAAGGGAACAAAAGATAATAAAATTACAGTACCTTCCGTAAACAAGTAACTCATCATGGACCACACACCTCTCGGGTTCCGGCTTGGCACAAGAAATCCTTAAATGAAACTTTGGTACACACACTTCTCTTCACTCCCAGATCGGAGCCTGGCATTATAATTTTATATAGCTCTTAATCGAGCATACTGCAACGCTATTTATCTAGCGGACCGGTCCAACTTAGGACATAACGGATTCTGCAAAATCCGTGTCGAACATACTGGAATTAATACGGGCTCAAGGAGCAACCTAGGGAAAACTACATCTCTGTAATAACTTAAACTCGTTGCATCGCAGCTTCTGAAGTGTATTCTAGCATCGCTGACATTCAAGTCTCTATATCGAGTCTCTTACTTAACCTCTTTTCGTAATAAAACTCCTGGACAATAGAGGGTCGGGCTTAACAACCTCTCCTTCAATCAACAAGCAGTATCATTACACCGCTCCAAAGACCATCCCGCAAAAGCATCTTATTCGATGCTATGAGGTTGATTGTGACTGCAAGGGTCCCACCCTCAAGGGGGCGCAAGGAAGAGGGCATACCGAATTACCCGCGTGTGTGGTCCCGTTCTATGAGTATCCATAAATCTAGTCATAAATATACTTTTGACTATAACGTCAATGTATTGTTCCGTAGCCGACTCCTTGGCAGCAACTCATAGATCCCCTTTAGAGATAGCTACCCACCGGTTTACTTCTCAATCGTAAACAGCTCAATATATATTACATATATATACAATCGTCTAATACCTTTTCATACCTAGTTTAATAACATAAAATAATAATAATAATACTTCTGAAATAATAAATAATATACAGGCACATTAAAATACAATAAAATGGCTTTAATCCTGTTGCAAACACTAGTGTTGCCAACAGAATCAAAAACTGAGAATCGCAGCATAAAAACTGCTCACATCTTACATAACACTCCTGCAAGAATTTTTTTAATATCTGTAACCGTTTCCAAGTTATTGAATTTTAAAATCCATCAGTCATTTTTACGACACCCGGTATATACCTAATTAGTTTATTAACCTCTTCATGCCCTGGACCATATGTGTGGACGTTTAGTTTTTTATAATTATAATTACTGCTAATAATGAAAAGAACAAAAATTTGATAATAACTTATTCACTATAGAATCCCTTAATAAGAGAAGTAAAAATTTAATGGTTTGGCTGCACTGATAATGTTATTTTCAATGCACAGTTAGAGATATAATAAAAGCGTGAAGAAATTTTTCGGCAGTCAGTATTGGATTATTTGAAATCGCTAATATTTGATAAAAATAATTAGATATATTAAATATATAAAGCTTGAAAAATTTGTAGAAAAGTAAGAAAGAAATTTACTGTTAGTTTTTTTTATTTTATAAGAAATCATTTCACCCATAAATTACCTCTAACTCTCAGCGGCCGCAAATGTGGACATTATTTTTTTTTTCGTGAATTTTTATTGTTTTTCCCATTTTGTTTTTTATTTTGGAATTCCTATTAATATAAAATGAATAAACCATTAAAAAATAGTAATAATAATTAAAAAAGTCCTTTTTTGCCTCATCATAAAAAAATCATCCTTGAAGAGGTTAATTTTAAAATCGAATTTTCAAAAATCCATTTATCTATTTTTAGGACTTTAAAAGAAGAAATTCGATCACTTATAATTCTAAAAAACTAGTGTTACTGAGATGTTAGGTGTCACCGTGTACGAAAAATTAATTAAAGGTGAAAACATAAAAAAATATATAATTGATTAAAAATTAAAAACAAGTTATTTATATTCTTAATACATAATAATAATAATAATAATAATAATAATACTAATAATAATTGATGATGAGGATAATAATGATGATCATAATAATTATAATAATAATAATATTGATATAACATTTTACATATGACATATACGAGTAGTTAACAAAAATTAAAACCAAATTAAAATTTAAATTATTTAAGGTTATAATGGAATAAATATTATAGTGTTTAATAAATATTAATATTTGCAATATTGATATGAAGTAAATGATTCGTCTTAGTGCTTTTTCCTCTGTCATAATTATGAAATAAGGATTAAGCAAGAACTACTCTAAATGAACATAATTTATTGGAGCTAAAAAAATCTCTTGCAGAGAAAAATGTCTAAATTGAATACTGCTTGTATAAAGTTCGTGCTTGTCTCTTTAGAAAACTAATTTTTACACGTTAGTGTATCATTACTTATTTAAGACATTAGTTTTCTTAGATGTAAATTTATCGCATATATTAGATGATTAAAAGTATACTAAAATTTCACAAAAATGTTAATGCTTTTGATCTATAACTTATAATTTAAGAGGAACAGATGTATTATAATCCCGCATCCACCATCTTGGATTTTTTTCTTGGCGTGAATTAAAAATTGTTTTTTAATTAATAGTTATAATTATTATATTCCAGTTTTTCAATATTATATTAATCTATCAACAATGTTTAACCATTGGCGACATTTACTACTTGGCGAAAAAGAAGTTTTCATGCAA
This sequence comes from Maratus speciosus, assembly GCA_963932465.1. Lineage (NCBI taxonomy): Eukaryota > Metazoa > Arthropoda > Arachnida > Araneae > Salticidae > Maratus > Maratus speciosus. The sequence continues at coordinate 236,401,326 of OZ010788.1, forward strand.
GAAAAAAACTAAGATGGCGGATGCGGGATTATAATACATCTCAGCCATTTAAAAATTGAATTTTAGCTTCTTTTGTGGATAAAAAAAATCACCCGATCTTAATATTTTAAATTATTGCAGGCAGACCATCTGGAGAAAACAAGCCTCAAAGTTTGCACATCATTTTCACTTACATATTAGGAAGATAAATTTGTCACTTTTCTGACGAGTTACATTGCTCGGTTGGTAGCGCACCAGAGTTTCAAATTGAATTTTTTTTCTTCGGTGCGAGTTCGATTCCCGTCTCAGCTGTTACTTCTAGGAGAAGTAATGATCAAAACTATTTATCTTTTTCCGTGAAGTATCGTTGGCATCTGAACCGTTTTGATCTCAGAGTTTGAGTGAGAGGAAGTCCTTTATTCTTATGGTTTGGAAAACGGCGCATGTTCTAACTTACCTGGAAATTTTTTTAGATAAATGTCTGTCAACTTAGCCTTGTTCACATCTTTCCATAAATGCGTAGGGAAATTGAAAGTAGGGTTGCAGATAATGGACTCTCCAAATTTGCCAACAACAGAATTACCTGTTTGAAAATACAAAAATTACTGACAGTGAAAACTGACTTGTATAATATTTATAATGTAGCACAGAGTTTGGTTAACGAAATTACTTATGTTATATATAATAATGTATAATAAGTTATATATAGTTTATTTTAAAGGACATAGTGGGACATGAATTGATGTCGGAAAATCGTGATATATTTCATTTAATGATGCATAGCCTTTTCCTACTTAAACGTAAGAATGTTTTAAACACTAGCACTTTTTTAAAATTTGTTATAAAATTTAAAAATATAAATTCAATAAATAATTAATCGTATAAATATGTAAAAAGAACCAGTGAAAATCATGACTTGTGTAAAAGAAACCATAGATAATGTTTTCGCATACATTCAGGGCCCGATTACACTGTAAAAGAAATAATGCCAGTTTTCCGGTAGGAATCGGAAAAATAGCTGCCCTTATCGTATCGGAATAATTTCCAACCCAGCTTGGAATAAAATCCGTAAAATACCGTTTTACTGACTATTTCCTTATTTTACGGATTTTATTTCGAGTTGGGTCGGAAATTATTCCGGTACGATAAGGGCAACTATTTTTGCGATTCCTACCGGAAAACTGGCAGTATTTCTTTTACAGTGTAGCAAGTTGTTTCGCCTAGGGAACATTCAGTTTTTCGTGCCCGCTTAGATTGATTGATTTACTGACATTAGTTTTTTTTTTTTTCAAATTACACACTTATTCGAAAAGTGCACTGTAAATTGAAATGTCTGAAATTCAGACACATAAGTGTCTGAAACGGAGTGTTCAATTTTCAGACATTTTAAAGTGTCTAAATTTTTAAGACGCTTGTATGTGTCTAAATTTAAGACACTTCAAATGTCTGAAATGCATCCATGTTTGACCACCTTTAATTTCTCTGCAAAAGCAGCCATTTTTTCGTAAAGCCTTATACACAGAAAAAAAAATCCTTCAAAATATAAAAATTGTACCACCAATCAAAACGCCAGTACAATTTACGTATTTTAATGAAAATTTTCTTCAATTTCTGGAAAAATTTATTTATTTATTTATTGGAAAATTTCTGTATTTAAAAAAAAAAAAAAAAAAAAAGAGAGAAGGGTACACATGTATTTCAATACAGTCTCGCACATTTTACATGATTAACTACTTTTACTCAATTTACAACAACATCGTATTTAACATATACCTTAACAGCATTGCACCTATCCGTCGCGGGATACGAACTCGCAACCTTACGGTCTGTAGACTATGCGATAATCCCTCTCGGCCACGATTTCACAGCTAGGAAGTTCAAATATTGTTAGTTACTTGTGACTCACAATTTATTTTACAGAAACGGTAAATATTTTGTCTATCTGCTTATAATTTTGAAAGATTTCACACATCTTCTCTCTAGAATTTTGAATATTTTGCTTTTCCTGCAATGTAAGATTAGCAGAAGGTTTATCTACTTCTACCGAAGAAATTTTCAGAACAGAAATATTATTGTTAATACAGATGACAGACGTTATTTTTGAAATATTAAAATATTTAAAATGTTTTAACAGTGCATATGTATATATATTACATATATATTTAATTAATATCTATATATATTTAATTCGGGCTTGTCCCGTTTCAGTTGTGTGTTTGGGGGGGAGGGGGGGCGGAGGGGCGTAATTCAACGCCCATTAAAAATAAAATAAATTTTTTATAAAAAAAATGCATATATTTTTGCCCAAAGCCTGTGTTTAATGTTAATGCGAAGGTATGTGTATATAAAAGTGTGTGAAGAAATATAGTGTTCTATTTTTTGATTTTTCTTTCTTTCTTTCTTTTTTCAGATCGGTTGAATATATGGCAATTTTTTTTTAATTGGACTCATTAATCCCTATATATTCCATATTCCATATGCCATATATTCTGAACAAAATTTCTCAGTTATAAATATTGTATATAATTTTTCTTCAAAAATAATAAAAACCAGTGTTTTATAGTTGCGCAAATAATTTTTATCTTCCTTTTTTTCGATCGAAATACAGGTTAAAAGTTTTCGATGAGGCTAATTTTCTTACGGTGAAATGAGATCATTCCTGAATTAAATCAATACTCAATGATTAGCTAAAATGTTATGTAGTAAAAAATTTCAGAAATATTCTATATAATTCCAAAATAATAGTTATAACGAACTTAAATAACTTCTCATTACACCATCAAACACTTAAATGCGCAAATTAATAATAAGTTCGATATTTCTTATTCAATATATTGAATAAGAAATGTATAGATGGCGCCACAGTTTTGAGATATATTCCAGTTATTTTTCTTTTGCGAAAATTTCGTAATTAAACTTGATATTTTCTTTAAATTTCAGAGGGAAATAGAATCAGCATACACTTTGGATACCACACAGATTCAGTGGTGCATCCAGAATTGCGATTTGGAGGGGACTAGCATATTTTAGAGGCAGTGTTATAATTGTAAAAAAAAATGCAAGAGTCGTAACAAACTGGAAAGTTTTGGTTGGTGTAATTCTGAATGCTTTTAAAATGTTAAATAATGAAATACTGTACTGTACTAATATATACTTTTGTTTTTGCGATTTTTTTTTGTGTGTTTCCGTATTTGGATAATTTTAAAGTGTGTTTGCAATCAAACAATTTAAAGTTTTATTATTAAATTATCAAAATATTATAAAGGTTAAAGTGTGCAAAAAGTTGCACTGGATCTTAAATTTATAATTAAGTAAATAGTTTTTTTTTCTAAAGTAAATCTTAAAAACATCAATTAATTAGTTTACTTAAGTATAATTAAGTAATTAATGTTTATAATTAAGTAAATTTTAAACATGCTATAATTTCGAATTTCATAATAAAATTTAAAAAAGAGAAAAAAAAAATGTGCGACAAAATTAATATATTTTTAAAAATTCCGATTTTTTAAGGATCTATTAAAAAATAATTATATTCTTTCATAATTAAAAAAAATAATATCTAGTCTAATCTGAGAGAGGCTTCAGCCCCCTTAACTCCCCCAGTAGGTGTGCCAATGCACTAGTTTCAATATAAATAAATAAATCATGTTTAATATACGTGAGTTTAGAAAATTCTGATTGCGAAATATGTGGATTTGTCCTTGAAAGATTATATTATACCTTTTAAATGGAGAAATATGCAAAAAATGGAAAATTTTCTGGAATTTACGGAAGTAAATTTATATTAAAATACGTAAATTGGCGTCCCAATTGGCAATATAATTTCCATATTGTAATGGTTATTTTTTACAGTGTATAAAGCTTACAAAAAACAGTGAACAATTGATTGCCTATAGCAAAACTTGCAGGGTGATCAAAAATGGATGCGATTCAGATGTTTTAAACGTCTTAAATTCAGACATATACACGTGTCTTAAAAATTAAGACACTTTAAAATGTCTGAAAATTGAACACTCCAGTTTCAGACACTTATGTGTCTGAATTTCAGACATTTCAGTTTACAGTGTTTATACCATGATCATATAGTTAGACACTTAAGTGTCTTAATTTCAGGCACCTATGATGTCTGAAATTCCATATTCAGACACTTAAGTGTCTGAATTACTCTTTCAGTCACATATGTGTCTGAATTTAAGACGCCCTTATTTGCAGTGTGTCAACTCAAAAAATTAAGTTTTCCGGAAAATTTAAAAACAATTTTTTTCTCTATTATTTATTGAAATGTGCTTTGAACCATATATTGAAATATATTTTTGTCATTTCATCAAATTAATATCTTAAATGTTACATTTTTTCACATGCATGATTTCTTTTAATGGAAATTTAGATGAAATTATGAAAAATTTTGTGCCTCTTCGAAATTTCGTTCTCAGGGTACGGGTCCCGCGTTCCCGTGCGATAGTCATTAGTCAGGGCTTGCATACATTCATTTATCAACTCAATTAATTATATTAGCTGCTAGCTCAAACATTTTCACTTCCGAAGGTTCCATGTTTTATCGTTATTCTGATGATGTATGTCTACAGAGAAAGGAGGAAGTTGCTAAAGAGATAAATTTTGTTCCAAAGAATTACAACGTAGAAATATAAAGCAAAACAATCAGTTAGAATTAGAGTGCTTTTATTTTCCTGTAAAAGTAATAACATATGCACAGAGTGCATGGTCAGATTGATTTTTTTTTGTCCAAAAGATATCAATTTACATTACCAAATTGTTGGTGATGTTTGCTTGGACTAGTTCGTTTAGACGTGTTATGCAAGTGTAAGAAAAAAAGATTAAGTTGGTGATAATATCACTAAGTAAATTTTAGCCTAAAATCCTCTAGAATCAAAACCAATAAAATTTTACAATTTATAGTCGATATTCCGGTAAAATAAAATATTTTAGTTCTGACGTTTACACTTTCTATATGATTGGTATTCACTAAAATTTCTGTAAAATCCAAAATCTGATAAAGAAGTGAGCTCGATGGCCATACTTGCGTTTTTACAATTATATGTCTACATAAACTAGCAATACGTTATTATTAAGTTTAACTAGTGTTAACAAATTTAACTGTGTTGTGGGAAAAATTTGTTAGCTGACAGGGGTGGTTCCTAAAGACGAGATGAAACACTATAGGGTAGCATAGCACCTCCTTTTGCGTGATCAAAATCAAAATTGAATCAACATCTATTTATATCAAAATCTATCAGAATTTGAAGCTTGATGGAATTCCTGGCATTAAGTCAGGAGAAATAGCTATCAAGGAAATCGCGAAAATGCATCATGACAGTGTCATCTGTCGGGCGATATCCTTATCAGGTATAATTTATGTCAAGATCCAGCTGAATCGGAAATTTGATTAATATCTATGAATTAGTTTTTGCGGTAGAGCTGTAACAAAATGTGTGTCACTCACAAACAGACAGACACAGACAGGCAGACATTTTCCAAAAAAAGTCAAATCGTGTTCAGTATGTCCAAAAACATGTAAATCCATCAAGTAACAGAAGTTTAATATTTTTACGATTACAATAGTTTCTTCTTACGTAATGGAAGAAAATAAAAATATATAAATGTTTACGAGATGTATATATACTGTAAAATGTATTTTCTAAAGACTTCGGGATTGTTTTTAAAATTCGATACAATAAAAATAATTAGAAGGCAAAATATTTTAACGATAAAGTGTTTTCCAATTAATAATCAATCCTGGAGTCGAATACTTAAGTATTGTCTGTAGAATTTCATCTCAACTTAAAAAACCTCCCCTATTAGTTAATGGACATTATCCATCGCGCAGTTAATATTAAATTATTAAAATTGATATTTAGCTATTAATATGCAATTAAATATATGATAATAGTTCATTATAATGTGTGGGCATATGACCGCAAAAACGTAATTACAGCTTTCAAGCTTACTTCTCTGAAAGATTTTTAATTTAACAGAAATTTATCTGAGAACCACACTGCTTTAAATTATATCGTCGCATCACCCAAATTGTGTCTCTCTGCAATAAATTATCAATCTAAATAGCTTAAAGCTGTATTAAAATTAAATTATTTCAGAAAGACGTATTCTAAGCTTAATATTTAAAAAAATTTCTTAATGGAACCAACTTTTTTTGTGCTTGTCAGGTTTTCACAACATTCACCCATAAAAAAATCGGTCTTAAGGGAATAATGCGGATGATTCAAGCTTTATTTAGAGTACTAAAAAAAAAACATCTGTCTTTAGTTTCAGTTTTTATATTAGAAGAATAGATGGAATAATATGTTGTAAAGTACTTTAAAAGCATGATAAAATTAATTTGCAAATTTCTAAATTAGCTTTTTTATAAACTTTATAAATCTTTTTTATGAAAATGTCATCCGACAGTAAAAAAAGATTGTTTAGTATGTTGTTAATGCAAATCTAATTTGTCTATAAAACATTGTATAATATCTGTAATCTAAACAAAAATTTATTATTGTCATATTTAGATTTTCTTTCCTCATTTGCAATAGTTAAAATCTAAATGAGATGTCCAAAGTTCATAAAATCCTTAAATATTACCTGAAGTCAGTGTTGAATTATTTTATTTTTTTAAACGCAAAGCTTTTCAAACGAAACTAATGTTGTAGGACCCGGTGCCTTCGACGGCTTACACCCTCGATTTTGTACGATTTTATATTTTTAAACGAAAATCTATTCAAACGAAAGTAGGGTTGGAGAAGGGGGAGAACTGCTTTCGTTAGTGTACGCATATGAGACTTAATGTGACCTAATATGAAAAACAAAATACTTAAAATAAAAGTGTTCATAATTACCCCATATCTAAAAAAGTGTGGGATTAATTATGAACATGGTTTTGTAGCTCCTTTAAAATTCGTTGGTCAAAAAGTTATTGATATTATGTTAAACTAATTATAACTTAACCAATATTGATTAAGAACAGCGATTTACATAGATTTTATCTGATTGAAATGAAGAATATTTACATGCACTATAAAACTGTTTGTCACTTTCAATTGTTAAGGAACTTGAAATGCGCGAACAAGGGCGCCAACAGTGAAACAGAAACGGCAGAAATGCTCTCATTCTGTCAACAAGGACGTAAAACTTTGTTTTCCACTTTACTTTAGTATCAGCTACTCTTACATGAGTGATAGTGGTGCGTGTTATGAATCACTCCATGCTTATAATTACCCTAGCTGACCCTAATGTTTCTTGTTTGCAGTTTGTTATTTATTAAAATCTTTTATTTTATAAAATGTTGCGTTCTAGTTGTTTAAAAATAAACTAGAGAGATGGCAAGTAGAGTGAGTGTAAAAACTTTACACTGTAAAAAAAATACTGCCAGTTTTCCGGTAGGAATCGGAAAAATAGTTGCCCTTATCGTACTGGAATAATTTCCGACCCAGCTCGGAATAAAATCCGTAAAAATAAGGAAATAGTCAGTAAAACGGTATATTACGGATTTTATTCCGATTTTACGGATTTTATTCCAAGCTGGGTTGTAAATTATTCCGGTACGATAAGGGCAACTATTTTTCCGATTCCTACCGGAAAACTGGCAGAATTTTTTTTACAGTGCAAGGACAGGAAAAAATTGTAAAAATTTTGATAAATTTAAAATGCGACAAGCGAAATGGTAATTTAATGTTGATCATAAAGTGGAAATACTAGTATAAAAGTGAACAAAATGGATTTCTGTCCCCTTTATTTCGAAAAAATAATTATGCAATAAAAAACGCTATTTTTGACTGTGTAAAAAATAGCGGACACCAGTATTTTTCTAAGGACACCAGTATTTTTTTTATAGAAATATTATACATAATTATTATTAAGGATTGAACAAAACAGGTTTTTAAGGGAGAAACTGAAACCATAACCGAATTTCGGTGATCTTCCTATTTTTGGCCGAAAACGAAACCGAAAATGCGAAAAAAAATTAAGTAATTAAATTGCATATATTAAAATAATTATAGCATGCATAAATATACATAATTATTAATTAATTATACGTATTTATTAAATGCGCATAATTATTAAATAACTATGCGTATTTAATAAACATACATAATTTTAATTAATTATATGTGTGGTCCAATTGGCTCTCTGTGTCTTAGACCCAAAACATTTTTTTTTCATATAAAATAAAACGTAATTAATTCATCAACGATACAGAGAGATTTTCTAATTATACGAATTTCATTTAATTAAAAAATATTTTAGTTTTATGTATACACACCTCGATTTATCTTTTATAATGATTTCTGTAAATGATCATCTGTTATACTTGAACTTTCTCAAAGAGTATTCGAAACCCTTCTGCGGTTTCAAACGGAAATTTTTCTATTACTGTTATGTCTGCATATTTTAATGAGCACGAGAAAAAGTTTAATTATATATGCATTGCCTGCTTTATAATTTACATTCACGCCTTGAGTCATTCATGATTGATAATTATAAACAGCGAAGTTCCTAGTAAATAGTCTCATTTGAGCCGATAAAGCTGAGTAATGCTGAAAATTTCCGTAGAAAGAAACGAGATTTTTGGAATACTGTAGTTTCTGCCGAGTTTCGGCCCGGCCGAAATCTCAGCCGAATTTTCGCCGAAAACAAACTTTCGGCGAAACTCAGATTTTGGACTGAAAACGGAACCGAATTTTCGGTTGATCTTTCATTATTATTCAATTGCCCGTTAAGAACTCTTCTGTATAGTGTTTTTTTCTGACTTTTCTATTAAGAGTTTTGTTAATTGTATAATAATGGGGCCAAAAGCAAGTAAACTGACTGAATATGAAAAGGGTGCTGTTGAATCTTTTGCTTTGTAAGGAATGAGTTGTAGGCCTATTGCAAAAAAAAAAAAAATAGTTAAATCTAAAACCGTCATCAACAATTTTTTAAGGTCAATAGACAAGTATGGGGAAAAAACGGCTGAAGACAGACAAAAAAGCCTTGTAATCCAGAGATTAAAGGGGAGTTTTAAAATTAGCATAAAATGGAAAATACTCATGTAAAGAAATTTTATTAACGACTAGGCTCAAAGTGTGCAAGAAAACAATCTGCAATACAATCAATCGATCTGGGAATTTCCTATGCATGGCAAAATTGCGTAAACCCCCTTTAATGACTTGCTGCAAAACCCAGCGTTTACAGTTTGCAAGACAAGTGATGTCTTGGGACGACAAATGGCTGCTGTTTATTTCCTCTGATGAAAATAAATGGAATTTTGATGGTCCTCATGGCTGGAAATGTTATTGGCATTATTTTCAGAAAAGAAAAAGAAATTTTCTCATAACGTCAGTTAGGTGGATCACCTATTATGACATATGGTTGCTTTTCGTTCAACGGCGTGGAGTTACTTTCATTTCTTTCAGGAAAAGTTCATTATAAGCATATCTAAAAACTCTTTCTGACCATCTTTCATCTGTTTCAACACTTCTGGCAGGAGAAAAATGGATTTATCAGCTAGACAATTCGCCTATCTACAGAAGCCGTGAGACAAAACTCTGGTTCCAGAAAAAAAGTATTGAAGTTTTGCAATGGTCACTCAGAAGTTTTGATCGAAACCCTACCGAGAACTTATGAGGGAGATCTAGCAAGACGAGTTTATAAAAATGGAAGACATTTTTCTTCCGCTTCAGAATTCAGATCTACGCTTGAAGATGAATGGTACAAAACCAGCCCGAACTGTTTCAAAAATTAATAATGTCCATGAAAGGTAGAATATTCGCAGTCATTAATCGCGACGGTGGGTGCACAATATATTAAGCATTTGTTTCTTCATTACTGTATTGTTTTTATTTTGCTGTCCTTAAAGTTTTTACACAGGGAAAAATAGTATTTTTTTGTACAATTATTTTATTTTCGTAATAAAATACTTCCGGATGAATTTTGTTGACTTTTTTATTAGCTTTTCAACTTTATGATACACATTATAGAAAACTTTTTTTTCATCTGATTTGAAATTTAGAAAAAAAATAATATTTTTGGCTGTCCTTAAAGTTTTTACACGCACTGTATGTCTTTAATTTTATTCAGTTCACAAAACGTTTTACCTTTGAGTTCTGGCCACTTTTCACTTTTGAGATCATTTATTACCGTTGTGATTACTTCGATTTCTTTATCTGTCTTAATAGTAACAATAGTACCTGGAAAAATTCGCTCTCATACTCGATGATTATACAGCTGCTAAATTTAATATTAATATTAGACCCTCCAATTAACATTTTATCAGATAAACTATTATGATCACTTTGAGTTCTTTATCTGTTTTGATAGTAACAATAGTACCTGGGAAAATTTCGCTCTCATATTCGATGATTACACAGCTGCTAAATTTAATATTATAATTAGACTCTTCAATTAACATTTTATCAGATAAACTAGAGTGACTACTCTAAAAAATCTATTAATTTACGTGAATATGTTCTGTTGATTTAGAAGTATTTCATTAAGGGCCTGCAAGGATTTCCATCGACTAGCTTAAACATCCTCAACAGCTTATTTAACGCCAAGAACTTTTTTGAATCACCATTGAGCTTTTGTTAGCTAGAAATTACATAGGCAAATAATTGTAAAAATAGCAATGGTATTAAATAATCTATTATTATTCAATAATAAAAATATATTTTAAAAATTATATAAAATATAAGTAAAGACATTAGTTCCGACCATTTATATTGAGTGTCATGTTTCTAAGCAAATTGGGAAAGGGCACTTATGCGCTGTACCTACCCTTTAGATCTAAAATTGATCATATTTCCTTATTATTTGTTTAAATATACTCAGCTATCATTACGTCACATTTTTGATTAAGTTCTCATAAGTTTTCGTATTTTGATCATTTAAAATGGATAAATAAGTACTCAGCAAAAGAAAAATAATACTATTTTATATCTGGAAATTCCTAAATATATAATTTCAACCATTCAAGCTCAATTATTCACAGTTTCTACTTTTAAACATCAATTATTTTCCATGTAAAACTACTACATGAACTTACCTTAGTACATCTGCTGAAAGTTCCTTCCCATTTGAAGGATCCAATTCATAGCTAATAAGTCCATTAAAAAAAAAATCAGACGCCCGAACATGATGAAAATTTTAGGCCAACTTTAGTTTAAAACGTGTCGTTTCCCCCCGCTTCCACTTCTAGTAGATGAAACAGGGGTTATTTGGATATTCAGAGATAAAAAAAAAATGAAATGGTAATCTCAATTTCGGGATTATCCTTCGCATTTAGGAAAAGTTTGGGGAGTTTGATAATTAATGGTGTGTACTGCGATGAGAAATTCAGTTTTCAAAAAACGCTTCAATGCAGTAATATGTTTTGCATTTTATTCCTGAAATGCAGATGATTGTTTGCCACATTTATAAACTATTCATGCTTTAGGATTTTAGATAGAAGACTTTTGTCGCATTATGAGTCATCATCACATTTAGGCACATTGATCTTAGTTATTATATTTTATTTCGATTACAAATTTTATTTTATTTTCATACTAAAGGGTGTTCAAACGATGTAAGTTTTTAATAGTAAAGAAAATCGTAGATTTATCCTTATAAATTTACCTTCAGAATCGAAACATTGAAGATCGATTCCTAATGTTGGTACCTGCATCTCTCCTCCGTAAACTGGCATATTCATATCGAAAGCCGATATACAACCAAACAATTCAGTGGCACCTTGAAAAAGAAAACTACAATAAGTATGAAAGAGAAAACAAAATTATAAAAATAAATACATAATAGGCAAATGTCTTTTTATTAAAATTGGAATCCTCATTTTTGCTGATTACTATAACGTAATGCAGTTAGTTGTACAGTGAACAGAAGGAAAAAGGTTTTTACAGGAGCCTAAATTATTGATGAGATAAAGAATAAATTAATATGTTGCGACTATCACAAAACTTTCTTCTATGTAAATCAAATCAATTCAAGAATTTAAATAGTAGTGGAAATTAAATACACTCTCAGAAATACTTTCTTTAATTCACGGAAATATACCTGGCAGTACTGATACCGGTACATATCCGAGAATTTAAGAAATTCCCTTTTTTTATTTTTTTTTCGTTTTAGAACAGAAAATTTCATTAATCTGAAAAAAGGTGTTTTTTTTTAAACACTTCTCTCTTTTTTCCATGGATCCACTTGGTTTTGAACCTTGGGCCGCGCGTTACGAATCGAGCATCTTAACAACTCGGCCAGAAAGCACTTGGAAGAGGGCGAGTTTAAAATGAAGATACACGTTTTCTTCAAATTGGGGAATTGGTAAGGCTAGTTTAATTTCTTGTTCAGAAAGCTCCAAAATTTAAACTTAATTGCAGGGACATTTCGTCGTTATGAAATAATTGGTGTTTTATCTCTTATAGAATAATAGAGGATAAAAATTATTACATATTAGACATGTTTTTAATAACACATAATTTGATTCTCAGATGTAAAATATGAATATTATATTTTGAATTAAATTTGAGAAGAAATGTTTGCTATTTTTAATAAAATCTTAATATAATTTTTGTTTTTTAATAAAAATAAAATAATAAATTTAATAAAATAAAATTTAATAAGTAAAATTTAATAATAATCTAAATAAAAATGTAAATGCTCGTTTGTTCAAAATCGCTATTCTCCGAAAGTTCTTCACCGGTTGCTTTGAAATTCACGGGTTGAGTTGCATTCGAATTCGGAAGTGTTGTTATATACTTATTATGAACCTCGCTCCCCACTCCCCATTTGCCATCACCCTCACCAGGAAGCGCTTTTTAAATTTTTTCCAAAACCCATCATATGATAGGGGAGACTAGGGAGGGTTGACCATACGGGAGGCTTGACCCACCCATGAGTTTTCATATTTAAAATTGTTTCAAAGTTTTATTAATAGGTGTCAACCAAAGCTACTGGAATCCTCAAACAACCGTCTCTGTTTCATATAGATAATCGAAATAGGTGTCGAAATAAACAATTGTGATACGTTTTCAACCTAAAAGATGTGTTTTTTAGAAATATTTTCTAAGCTTATTTCAGATAAAATATATCGTAGAAATTTAAGTAAGTAGGTTTCAAGTAATGCAGATATATTGAGCTTTCATTCCAGGAATAAAGATTATACAGTATGTTAGGCCTAAGATAACAATATACTATTCTTTAGAAAAGGGCTATGTGGGGAGGATTGACCCTGTCAAAGTGAGGGAGGGTTGACCAGATGTTCAAGCTCCCTTAACACATTCACTATGGGAAACGAGAATTCTCGTTTTCATTCAAAAAACATCATTGACTGAGGGCGTGGCTTCTACCTTACAGAAAATGCGATTATATCACGTTGTCATTTTTTTTTTTTTTTTTTTTTTTTTTTTTTTAGATTGTAATACATTTTATATTAAATTCGTACAATGAAAGATTTTACAAAAGACGTTCAGAACCGAGAGGGGCTTTACCGAGAGTATTCTACTGTTTTAAAATTCAGACTTTGTAAAAATTGCCAGCCGGCAATGTGTTGATTAAGGGATTTTGGAAATATTTTTATTATACACCGTGCATAATGAAAGATTAATGGTTATATATAAAAATGAAGGTAAATTTATTCTGCAAAGCTACAATAAAATGGGGTGATTGAAAAGAAAACGTTAAAAACTGGTTAAAGAAAGATGTGAAAAATTGCTTATACACTGCACGAAAAAAATTAAAGAATTATAAATGGGAAAGTTGATAGAAACTTTTTTCCATTTAAATATTACTTACAATAGGTAAGCAGAAACAGTAGAAAAGACTAGAAAGGACTAGAAAGTATGAAAGCAGCAGTCTTAAACCTTTCAGGGGCAGTAGTATGTTTATAAAACCACTTAATTTTTATTCCCAAATGCACGGTGGCACCAGAATTTCGCAAAAATCGTTTCCATTTAATATATATATATATGAAATATAGCAATTTTCATATTTCCAAATAATTTTTTTTTTTATATTCCGGTGCAAGTCATTTATTTCTGAAAGTACTTTGCCCTGAAAGTACTGAAGCTGAAAGTACTTTGCCCCTGAAAGGGTTAAAAGATGTTAATGATAAGTTAAGTACTCATGCAGCTACAAAAAAAAAAAAAAAAAAAAAAAGAAAGAAATAGCATTGATCGAAAAACTTTAGGAAGGTATGTAGACAAATTTCAATAAGATGAATAGTGTGAGATGAAGCCAAACTATGTGACAACTAGAGTTGTTAGGTAGAATGTCACAAAAAGCAGGGCAAGGAGACAAAAAAATAAGCGGGAGAGTGGCTACTAAATCCAGACAGACATAGTAATGCATGAAACTTTACGAAAAAGGAACCTGTCTCTACCGAATACTGTCTGAAATGTTAAAATTTCATTTTCCCTGCTGTACCATTATACATGCTCAGACAAAATCCTGTTTAAAACAAAAATTTCTTCCTCTGATTTTCGATTGCGTCTAATTTTTATTTAAGCATCATATTTTCAAAAATATTTTTTTATAATAATTAAAGTATGTAGCATAAAGTTATTTTGCTTTTTTTATAAACTGATTTTATTTCTCTTCACAAATATTTCAATATAAAACAAAGTGGGTCAAACATCCCATATAGTGGGTCAACCCTCCCATAGGCCTTGACCTATTATTTTCTCATGATTAAAATCAATCATTATTCAATTTTCTTATATATTACACTTATGTAACAATTTTATTTTGACAACTGATTGTATAACGAATAAAATTATATATAAAACTTCATTCTACGTTCAATATCTAAAAAATAAAAAATCCTTTTGTAAAAAGTGGGTCAACCCTCCCTAGTCTCCCCTATATCATTAGAAAGTCCTTGGACTACTGTTTCATATTATGCACCTCGCATCTCGCACCCCTCACTTTCCCCACGTGGGGTCACATTTCTCTATAAATAAAAATATAAATGTTCGTTTGTACAAAATCTTAAACTTCCGAAAGTTCTTCACCGATTGCTTTGAAATTCCCGGATTGCTTTGCATTCGAATACGCACGTGTTTTTAGCTCACAGGATATCAATACCTGTGCCCGCCCGTTCTGTATGTATGTATGTACGTAATGCGATAACTCTTGATAGAAACATCCGATTTGCTTCAAATTTTTTTTCTAGGTTCATTCTGATAAGGCGCTTCCCTGATTAGTTTTGGGAGTTCATTGGTTAAGTATAAAAGGGGGGGGGACGGGGCTAGTTCCCCCCTTAATTTAGATAAATGGGTTTTTCATGCAGAATTATTCAATTTGCTCCAAATTTTGTATATCGGTTTATTATGTTAAGTAGCTTCCCTGATTAAATTTGGAGGTTCACTAGTTAAGTATAAAGGGGGGAAAGGGGGTTACCCCCCTTAATTTAGATAAATGGGTTTTTTATGCAGAATTATTCGATTTGTTCCAAATTTGGTATACCAGTTTAATATGTTAAAAAGCTGCTTTGATTAGATATGGAGCTTCATAAGTTAAGTATAAAGGGGGAAAAGGGTGGCAAGACTCACCCCCTTAATTTAGAAAAATGGGTTTTTCATTCAGAATTATTCGATTTGCTCCAAATTTTGTATACCGGTTTATTATGTTAAGAAACTGCCTTGATTAGATTTGGAGGTTCATTAGTTAAGTATAAAGGGGGAAAAGGGTGGCAAGACTCCCCCCTTAATTTAGATAAATGGGTTTCTCATGCAGAGTTTTTCGATTTGCTACAAATTTGGTACACCGGTTTATTATGTTAAGGAACTGCCTTGATTAATTTTGGAGGTTTATTGGTTAAGTTTAAAGGAGGGGGGCTGGGGCTGACACCCCCCCCCCTTAATTTAGATAAATAGGTTTTTCATGCAGAATTAATCGATTTGCTTCAAATTTGATATGCCGGTTTATTCCGATATGGTACTTCCTTTATTAAATTTGGAGGTTCATTGGTTGAGTATGAAAAGGGGAAAGGGGGCCAAGACCTCCCTCCCTTAATTTAGATAAAAGGATTTTCATGCAGAATTATCCAATTTACTTTAATTTTTTTCTATGTTCATTCTGATAAGGAGCTTTCCTAATTAGATTTGGAGGTTCATTAGTTAGGTATAAAGGAGGGAAAGGGGGTTAGACCCTCGCCCCCTTAATTTAGCGAAATGTTTTTTTCATGCAGAATTATCTGATTTGCTTCAAATTTGGTATACCGGTTTGTTATGTTAAGGTGCTTCCCTGATTAGATATGGAGGATCATTAGTTAAGTTTAATGTGGGGAAACGGGGGCTAATCACCTTCATTTATTTTTTGTGGGCATTATTCTTTGAAATAAGAGTATAATATACAATTAGTGTGAATAGCCTGTGAGCTCAATGCCATCAGTTTAACTGGGCACATTTCTTTTTATTATATACCTATCACGAACCTTGCTCCTCCCTCCTCCAATTTCCTCGCCACCTCCAGGGGCGCTTTTTAAATTTTTTCAGACACACGCCATGTGACATATCATTAGAAAGCCCTTTGATTACTCTTTCATATTATGCTCCTACAATCCCCCTCATCCCACTTTACCCCGTGGGGGCACATTTCTATATAAAATAAATGTAAATGTTCGTTTGTACGAAATCTTAAACTCTGAACGTTCTTCACTGATTTCTTTGAAATCCACCGATTGTATTGCATTTGAATGTGCACGTGTTTTTATACTACTATTATGAACCTCGCATCCCCCTCCCCACTTTCATCCCCCTGGGCACTTTTTTAGCTCACAGGCTATTAAAGCCTGAGAGATATTGTGCCCGCAGGTTTTTTTTTTTTTTGCCCCACCAGTGGCCGAGAGGTTCTGCTCTCAAAGCTGGTAGACGAAAGGTGCTGGGTTCGAACCCAATCGCGCCCGTCGGCCTAATCGTTCGGAGTTTTCGTGGTTTTCTTCGAGCCGTGGATTTTCCATGCGTAAATACGGATTATGTTCCCTTAGAAAGACCCCCACGGAGGGCACTTCCCCCCCTGGGCCTATATCCCTCGTGTAGATAATTGGCCGTCACAAATCAACCCAAGCCCGCAGGTTTTGTATGTACGTATGTATGTAACGCGATAACTCTTGATAGAAATATCCGATTTGCTTCAAGTTTTGTAAATAGTTTCATTCTGATAAAGGTGCTTCCCTGATTAGTTTTGGGATTTTATTGGTTAAGTATAAAACAGGAATGGGGGGGGGGGGTATTATTCCCCTAATTTAGATAAATGGGTTTTTCATGCAGAATTTTCCGATTTTCTTCACATTTTGAAAATTCTTTCATTTGGATAAGGCGCTTCCCAGATTAGTTTTGGGAGTTCATTGGTTAAGCATAAAAGGGCCAACGGGGAGCTAATCTCCCTTTAATTTAGATAAAAGGGTTTTTCATGCAGAATTATCTGATTTGCTTCAAATTTTGTAAATAGGTTTATTCTGATAAAGTGTTTCCCTAATTAGTTTTGGTGTTTTATTGGTTATGTAAAGGGGAACGGGGAGCTAATTCCCCCCTTCCTCTTAATTTAGATAACTTGTTTTTTCATGGAGAATTATTCGATTTGCTCCAAATA
Organism: Maratus speciosus; assembly: GCA_963932465.1. Classification (NCBI taxonomy): domain Eukaryota; kingdom Metazoa; phylum Arthropoda; class Arachnida; order Araneae; family Salticidae; genus Maratus; species Maratus speciosus. Next base: position 236,418,879 of record OZ010788.1, read on the forward strand.
GTGTGAATAGGTTCTATCTGATAAGGCGCTCTCCTGATTTGTTTTGGAGGTTCATTGGTTAAGTATAAAGGGGCGAACGAGGATTAATACCCCTGAATTTAGATAAATAGGTTTTTCATGCAGAATTATCCAATTTGCTTCAAATTTGATATACCGGTTTATTCTGATGGGGCGTTTCCCTGATTAGATTTGGAGGTTCATTGGTTAAGGGTAAAAAGGGGAAACGGGGGGTAATCCCCCCTTAATTTATTTTTCAATGTTAAGTATTCTTTGAAATAAGAGTATAATATACAATTAGTGTGAATAGACTGTGAGCTCAATGCCATAAGTTTAGCTCGGCACATATCTTTTTATTTCATTCGATTTGTCAGGGATGCCACAGCATATACTGCAATCGACAATCGGCGTGTCAATTATAATGTTGCGAAATATTCACAAGCCAAATCTTTGCAACGGCACGCGGCTTGCAGTAAAAAAATAATGAGCAACTTCGTAGAAGCCACAATAATCTTGACAGGACCTTTCAAAGGTGAAGGTGTCCTGATTTCTCGCATTCCTTTAATTCCAATGGATGCGCAATTTCAATTTAAGAGATTGCAATTACCTATTTTATTGGCGTTTGTATTCTACATCAACAAAGCTTAGGACCAAGCTTTAAAATTCTGCGGTTTGGGTCTAGACATGAATTGCTTCTCGCACGGGCAATTATATGTTTCGTGTTCTAGAATCGGCAAATCAGACAATTTCTATATCTGCACAGACAATGTAACAACAAAAAATATTATGTAAACACAAGTATTGTGAAATTAAACATATTAAAAACGTGCACTTTCTCTTTTCTTTCTTTCCCATTTAGCCAGACTGAGCTACAGCAACGCGTGACCGGGTACAGCTAGTTTTTTAATAAAACTAGGGGATCATACCCAGGCTTCCCGGGTTAAAAAATATAGGTGAAAACATTTTTTTAGATTGAAAACTAATAATTTTTTTATATGCAATAATTTTTTTAGATTGCCCACTTGTATTAAAAAAGCATTTTTCATATGGAAAATACGAATTATACAATCAAATAATTTTTTTAAATTTATCAAAAGCGATATTTTCTTATTAGCAGCATGCTAAGAGTTATTTGACCAAGATTTTGCTACTTACGGCATCCTTTTATATTCTGATAATTTCAGAGCTTATACATGTCTGTTAAATTTGAGTTTTATTTATATTATCTTATTTATTTATTCATAGGAAAGTTTTTTTAATGGATATCAGCCGTAAGAAAAGGATGATTAATCTTTCGTAATCGAGCTCCGCGTGATATAGATAAATAAAAAAATATTTTACGCTTTAAAATTGTTTTTAAAACCATAGACAATCAGTAAACTCAGATGAACTTTGCAAACAAATTCCATTTGAAAAAAAAAAATCCTATTTGGGGATCTAAAAATTTAAATTGTACGATTACAAATATGTTAGATTTGTGTTTTTTTTTTTAAATATTATTCTTTTATCTGTTTATAAAAGAAGAATTAATTTCGTTAATTTGTCTTTCACAAATATGATAGATTGGTGGTTTTTTTAATATTATTCTTTTATTTGTTTATAAAAGAAGTATTAATTTCGTTATGCAAAAATAGTCAGAAACAAATGCTGAAAAATGTTTGTTGCTTTATGCGCAAAATGTTTATTATTATTATATATTGAAACCGGCACGTGATAAAATAAACTTTAAAAAAAATCATGCTTAAAAATTATTTTAGAAAATATAATACATCAGTCAATTAAGATACAGTTTTTAAACAAATTGCATTTGAAAGTAAATTTGTTCCCTATGCGACGAAAATTTAAAATTTACGATGGTCAGAAGATTAAAAAATTGAAGTAGCGAAAATTTCAAGACCGAAATTTTATCGTGAAGTGTTGCCATTCGCAAAATGACGTCAGCGTTACGCACAGATACGCTTGTTCTTTATAATATAGATACTTAATCAGTAAAATATAATAAAGATCAGAGTTAATATGATGTGGTGATCAATTGAGGCTCTTATGCGTGGTATTCCGGAATGAAAAACAGCAATTTTCACCTTCTCAAAATTTTAATACGCACTTCTCATATCCATATTCATCATTTTTAAAAAATTTGTATTTTGTTTGATTATTTAAAAATTACTTTATCTCAAAACTTGAATTCACGATTGTCAGCAACATCTTTTATGTGAGCATACGCACTCTTTACTTGAGATTCTAATCTCAATTCCGGAGAGAAAAAAATAACGTAATTTATGTTTTTTAGACGCATTTGTGTTAAAATGTTTAGTTTTATCTAAGAAAATGATTGTTTTCTTTTAAACATGACTTTATTTTCACTTAAATAAGCATTTCGCCTAGTGTCTGAAACTTAATATCAGTACACATGCAGTAGGGAAAACAATATAGAAAATTTATGAGGAAAAATGCGTGTTTCCAAAAACAGTATGTCATTTTCCGTTATTATGCCCCTAATATAATATTCTGCTCCTAATGAGATTTTGCGCCACTAAACCCTATACAACAATTTTTAGCAACAATTTTGCATTTTTATCAGAAAATAGCATGAATAAAGATAAAAAAATACCTCATTGTTTCTCTGTTGTTTGCAATAAGGAAAGCTATCTAATTTTCACCATTTTGAAGAAATTTCATAAAATGCTTTTAAAATTAAAATATAAAAGTGGGGATAGTTGTTAAAAAAAAGATAGTGCGATCACATCTACAAATGAAGAGCTTTTAGTTAATATATATATATTAGTAAAATTGGTCCAGCAGAAAGATCAGGGCAGATGACTAAAAAACACACTTGTGTTTTAAACATATAAAATTAGGAAAAATTAAATTAAGCAAATTATGTTATTTTGATAAAATTATAGTAGATTGTCCTAAAGAATAGCATTTTATTATTCGAGAGAATTTTGGACAAAAACTTCAGGAACATAATATTATTTTAAACCACGAATTATTTGTTTGCTTGTCTAACTCGGCGAAGCAAATCCATCCTGGCGAGAATCATAAATTTCAGTAATATAAATCGCTATTATTTGTTATAAAGCTCTCTTTGTCATATTATCGCTCTTTGTTATAAAGACACTCTAAATTTTTGTAAAATATTGCGTTTTATCAGTGTGTGATTTCGATTACATTATTCTCAAAAGTGAAGCATTTTCACCTGTGAAGAATTTCAAAGCAGCTGGGCTGTGAAAATGACCCACTTCTACAAAACATAATTCAGGTTTAAGAACTAAAATACACGTTTTTTTTTATAAAATGACGTCATTTGCATCTGCTAAAACAATCCAGTTTTACAATACAGTCTTAACTTCGTCTATAGAATGTATGCATATGACGTCATTATCACGGAATAACAAACAATATTCTTCACATAGCCCATATTTTAATTTCAATTTTTTTTCAGGTTTTATGAGAAAATGGCAACATAAAGATACAGTACCTCCTATTTTCGACTATTTTCCGTTTACTTTCAACAGAAATGGGGTAGTTTTGTTGCCGCGATAATAAAAATGGTATTAAAAACTACAAATTAATATCTCAAAAATAAATTGAGATACAGCTTTCAAACAAATTGCATTTAAAAGAGCATTTTTTTTTCTTATACGACGGTGTAAAAATTTAAAATGTGCGATGTTTAGAAGTTTAAAAATTTGCAGTAGAGAAAATTGTAAGACCAAAATTTTATTTCAAATTTCAAAGTGTTGCCATTCGCAAAATGACGTATGCGTTACGCACAGATATGTTTGTCCTTAATATAGATAGATAAAGCGATGGAAAATGAAATAACCGCTTTAAAAAATAGCACTTGTAGTTAGTTGGTTAATGCTAGTTAGTTAAATTACCAGAAGGTACGCAAGCTATGTTATGTTAGATTTAAAATAAATCCTAATGGAAGCACTAAGAAGTGTAAAGCAACTCATGTTGTAAATGTTATAGTCAACGTCAAAGAATTGATAATATTGAAAAATTTAGTCCAGTAGTAAAATTAGAAACAATACGAGCAGTATTGAGCATTTCAGTTGAAAATACAAAAGCATTTGTTACAATTTGATGTATCGACAGCATTTTTGTTTAAAGAGTTAAACAATCGACAACAACTGGAAAGATCCGAGGGCAACGGAAAGTGAGCATGCAATCTTAAGTGAAGTTTGTATGGCTATGGCTTAAAATAAGTTCCACGATGTTGGAATAAGTGATTTGGCCGATTTAGTGGAAACTTGATTTTAGACTAAACGATGCCAATCTAGGTTTATATATTCGCGAGAAAAATCACTAAAAGTTAGTTATAATGTTCTATGTAGGTGTTGGATTAAATGCAGCAAATGATCAACGAGAATGTGAAATATTTATTGATAAATTAAAGGCCAAAATTAAGATCATTACTTTAAACAATTCTTGATTTCTAGAACTTGAAATTGAATATGAGAAAGATGGAGCTATTACTTTTATTCAAAAAGAATAGGCCAAAAAAATTCTTAAGAGGTTGGGATTTGGAGAATGCAAATCAATAACAACACGCGTGTTAAAGGAATGAAAGTCACTAAATACTGACGAAATTAAGGAAGTAAGTTTTAAATATAGACAAATTGTCTGAGTTCCAATGTATTTTAAGGTAGGAATGATACCAAATCTAGCTTACAACGTAGGAATTATACCTAGGAGAAATTTTGTCTGCTGATGATGTCATGGTAAGTTAGAATTTTTTCTTTTACATAGCAAGAAAGGTAATTTTTTATATTACTTTTCATGCGAAAAATTCAAAAAGGATATTTCAGTCTTGCAGTTACGTAGATTTTGGAGGTTGTACAAAATCTGTAAAATAAACATCCGGTTTACTGATAATATATGGCAATATCATGCTACAGCCAAAGACAAGCTGTTGTAGCTACTTGAATTACAGAGGCTAAAGTCATAGTAGCATCTGAAACAGCTAAAGAAATTTTCTGCCTGAGGAGATTATATGACGGAATATTGAAGCTAAAAGAAGTACCTATTCTGTACGAGCAGCTGTAAAATCTAAATGCAATTCAGAATATCGCTGAAGAACAAAAAATTCTGAAATAGAACATTGCTTCATTCATCAGAAAGTTTTGGAAGGCAAGTTAGCTGCATAGAAAATTTTAACTAATAAACTGATTGTAGACATTATGATTAAACAGTAAGTCAAAACTCGATTGTTAACATTAAAAGATCAAATGGGATTGTCAAATAGAGATGAAATATATATTTAAAAAGGGAAAGTGTTAAAATTAAGTTTTGATAATTGTTAACTGATGTTGCGCTCACATAAACAAATATCGCGTGCATGTGTCATGTGTTTTATAATTAGAAAACAATAAGGGTTTTGTGTGTTTTAAAATGTATGAGAAATGGCTATTATTTATCTTATTACGCGTTTGTAAATAAAATTCTTCAAGATGTTTTATTTTATAAGTTCTTTTTCATATTATGGGTTTCTTATACTTTTAAACTAAATGTATACTGTACTATCAATAGACTAAATAATTTTAAATTAAAATAAATAATTCTTTCTCTTCATGTGGAAAGCAAAATTTAAAACAAATGGTACATTTTCTGCAGTTGGGAATTGAAATTAAGTATGAAGTATATTTGCCACCGGTTTTGCAATAGTTAATATGTAATTCCTTTTCGACAGCTCACTAATGCTTAAGGTTAAATGAGTATACAGAGTAGCATTAATTCCGAACTTTAACACCAGGAAATAACTTCAAACATTCACACAAGATTTCGCAATAGTATGAATTGCAATAGTAACCTTTTAGCCTAAGTAAACATTACTTATGTGCAAATTGTTATATAATATTTCAATTATTTAGAAAACTTACCGTAAACAATTCCAACGAAAGTGTCTTTATTAACTTTATTTTTAACGTATTCAAAATTATGGTTTTTTACCGGGCTTCCTCCAATGACTACTATTTCTAAGCAGCTCATATCTGCCCCTTTACCTATAAATGCAAATCATATTAATGCTATCAGAAACTAGTGATGATACTATTTAATTAAACAAATACATTTATAGAGTTTTACAAAAGTATTTTGAATCACAACATATTGAAAAAAATAATACAAGAAATAAACCATTGATATTCTCTTTGACTTCCAGTGCGTACAAAGACACAGTCTGAAAAATACAATTCCAATATTTCCTATCCATCAATTAAGGGAATTTGGTATCCTTTGACCATTTGTTTTACTTGAGTATTCTCTAATAACTTTTTAAATATCATTAAAATAGTTTTAAAAACAAAAAGGATTTACTCATTGAAAAAGTGAATTCTTGCGGTAAAATAATAATAATAATAATAATAATAATAATAATAATAATAATAAATTTCTAAACGAATTTCTATTTACGAAATAATAATAATAAATTTCCATACTTCTACAGTTTGAATGTTTTTAAACTTTTGTTTACGTATACATTTCTTAAAGTGTGTTTTATAACGATAAAGATAAGATTTCCAAAGAGTAATTAATAAAGAGAAAATTAATAAATGTCATGAAGACATATGTAAAAATACAGTAAAAATCACTATGTACTTAGCATTTTTATAAAAAAAAAAATTAAATAAATATTACTGAAAATTCAATCCCTAATTTTAGGAAATGAGCATCCAATTCAGAAGTATTTGTCGAAATTTTAGCATTTTGATCAGATTAACGTATCACAGGTAGACTGAGAAAAATTAATTTGAAGATTGCAACTCTGAATCCTTCAAATGCAGATGTATGCAATAAAAAAACTTTTTAAATTTTTTTATAATAATCGGATCTTTGCTTAACTACGACAAAATATACTAAAGATATGTTAACACATTTTAAGCGGAAAAAAAATTGAAAATTGACATTTCCGTCATTTTTCGCCAAATCCAGGGTACAAAGTCTTCTTAACATTGCTCTCAAATCAAAACTGGCTACTTTCTAACCATTTTTGATCCCAAGAACATCAAATTAGCAAGTGCTTTTATTCAAAAACTATGTAATTGGACAGTTTTTCTTATTTTTCAATAAAGTCAAAAGATCTTTCAGAAAATGCTGTCAAAGTTGACGTTTTGAGCCGACATTCTCGATGGGATAGTGCTGGAAAGAATAAAACCAAACCCCAGGAGACAAAAACCGCTTATAACTCAGGATGTAACTCATTTATCAGAAAATGGAAGCACTGCCCGATTGCAATCACTCCAATAATTATGCCTGATAATGTCAAGAATTTAAATTTAAAAATAAGTTTGCATATATGTTAGAGATATTCGCGTTGTTGAGCAGGAAAATATATTGTTTTGAGAACCACCTTAAATAATGGAAACGCGTTATTGCAGAAGGTGGCATGAATAAATTCTTTGGTTACTAGAATAATCTACTTTTATGAATCAATGTCTTAGAACAAAACATGAAGAAAGTATAAATAGCTATAATTTTAATCATGCGATATATTGAAAACAGCCTTTTAATTGAATCAAAATGTATGCGCGAAAGGGTGAACCGATTCAGCAGCTCTTATTGTACTAGATTTTTCTCTTTCTTTTACTGTATATGCTTAGAATATAACTAAAGTTACTTAATAAGGCAAATATTTATATTATGAAATTCATCCGTTTAAGATTATAACTTAATGATTTGTTTATTATTTAAAATGAATTTTGTTTCACTTGTACATCTATCTATCTGTTACATTATACAACCATCTTATCAAATCTACGAAAAAAAAAATTAAATAAACGTAAACAAAATTATCACGTACTGAAATCTTCGAATCCAGTCATCTTTATTGAGAAACTTAACTTTTTAAAGAAATGCATTCGAATATAACGAAGATTGAACAACCAAAACGAGTGCAACAACATTCAAATGCATTTTAATTGCTAAACCTTCTGTAAAACAGTAAATTGATAACTTTCAGCAGTATTACGATGATAAGATCAGGGCTCCCAAATGGCCCCCCTTTTCCCCCCAAAGTCCCCTTTTTTAAAAAATGTCCCCTTTAGTCCCCTTTTATGCATTTTGGTCCCCTTAGTCCCCTTTTCAGTGACTGAAAAAATCCCCGCAAAATAAAAAAAAAAATTCTAAAAATCGCTAAAAGCTCAAAAATCATAGGAGACAAAATTTGTTACAGTGGGCTAAAGTGTTGTAACTGGAATTCTACCACGAATGTTAAAAAATCACCATGTAATACAGACAAATTTCAAGAAATCTCATTAAAATCCTAAAAATTAAAAAATTGCAGAACACTAAAGTTAATATATTAAGCTACTGCTTGACCAGTCCCCAAAGATTGACCATTGCGTGCTGCCAAAAAAAAAAAAAAAAAATCTCAAATGGAGAGAAGCATTGAATTAGGAGGAGACGAAAGATCCAAACTAAAAAAAGATGAATTTAAAGTTCACAACTCAGAATCATTTAAAAGGAAATGGATAGAGTAAAATACCTTTTTGCATATTTTTAATTATTGGAATGCAATTTCTTTCAAACAAGACGATATACCCCTACAGAAAACTTTCTGTTGAATCAAGAATTAAAATGCTTCTTCCTTTCTCATTATTTATTTTTCATACCATTTAAAATTGCTTAATAGTGTAATTTATAACTGAAAACAATGCTACAATACACATTGTTGACACATAACACACATACAACATCCATTGACATACAACATCCAAGTTATCATAACATGTTTTTTTGGCTTAAAGATATCTTTTCATCGAAGAGAAAGCTAAAAATTTTTTGTACTATTACCCAGGGCTGGTGCCATCTATCGGTCAAATCGAGTGACTGCCCAGGACCCCAAATCTATAGAATTCGAAATAACGTTTCCTCGGTATATTTTTTATCTACATTTGTTTTTAAAAGTCTTTTCATGATATAAAAAAGTGAGGATTAACTTTATTTCTTACAGGCAAAGTTGATATAATTTTCGGGGAATATATAGATTTGGAGAAAGTAACTCTGAACTTAAAAAATAAATATTTAAAGTATTGTAAAGTATAGAAGACTTTTCGAAATCGAAAATAATTATGCATATCACATGTGAAATTTGTGTTATTTTGGTACATTTATTATCTATATTATATGAGGACGTCAAAAATTTAAAAAATCGAGTTTTCTCTATAAATTTATTCTGTTTAAAAACTTGCATTCAAAAACCACAACAGTCTGCAAAAAAAAAACTAGTTTTATCTTGTATTTCAGCCCTTGTAAAATCTTGATCTACAATGAAAACCAATGGATGCAGTTAGAGGTTTCTCGCGATTTCCCTAGATTTGATTTTCTGGATAAGGCGAGTTTTGAAACTCTTGTCATCATATATTATTCTATGGTGTATACAATTTAAAAGTAAATTTTATTAGATCTGTATTGCAGTATACGTTAGGTCCCATTAACTCCTGTGCCAAGGCCGGTGCAATAACTGCTTATTACCTCATAAAAAGCAAAATCCTTTTTTATGTTCTTGGAAACAATACAAAATTGTCAGAATTCTCCTATTTATCCGCCACAAAACAAGATGTAGGGGAGATTTCTCTAATTAGCCACTTTCCATTTATCAAGGATAGACTTGTCTTAGCCTGACCTGTTACTCACATGACCAGTTTTTGAAACTGAATGTTAAAGAATTATCGCCAAAAAAAAAAACAAAAAAAAAACTGCATAATTCTTTTTTTAAATGCTGTACCAATTCTGGATAAAGTGTATTCAAAATATGACAAATTTATTAAACTGGGCTAAAATATTGAAACTGGATTCCTTTTAAGAATTAAAAAATCTCATAGAAATTCAAAAATTGCTGTACAAATTCTGAATAAACTTCATTAAAAGGATGACAACATTTACTATATTGGGCTAAAACATTGAAACCGGATTCCTTTTACTAATGTGGAAAAAAATTGCTGCAGAACACACATATATACGTACAAAAAAAAGGGGCTAAAATTCATTAAAAATTGAAATCTGACGACGCAATCATATTGGGACAAAATTTATTACATTAGGGCTAAAAGTTTGAAACTGAATTTCTTTTATGAATGTCAAAAAATTCCCGCAGATTGCAAAAAAAGGCTGAAATTCACATTAAAAATTCATGAATGATTTTTAAAATGTTGTACAAATTTCGAATAAACTTTATTGAAAAGAGGAAAGAAAAATATTTCATTAGGCTAAACAATAAAAATCCAAAAACTAATTTAGATATACAGGTGGTATCTTCCTGCCAAATCTTGTAGCTCTACGTGCAACAATCTCTTTAGTACACAAACTTTTATCTTTATTATTACAGATGTAGTTTTGTTTTTAATTTTGATGGAGAAGTATATCCAATCTATTAAAGGAACTCTTAATTACAATGTCTTCTTGGGTTTTTTTCCCCTTAGACTCTGTTCAGTATATATTTCTATATTCTTAAAAAAAAAGTAACTAACTCTGTCACCGCCACTGCAGTTATGAGCAATGGTAGTACTCATATTATACAGAAATGATTGATAAACACGTTGGTGCAGACAGTTTTTAAATCGAAGAATCCTTTTAAGAGATATTCAATGTTAAAGTTGGTTTCAGTGTTAAAGTTTTCAAAATCATTCCATTAAAAAAGTGTTATAGCTGAACAAAAGCTATGCATAGGAATTTAATCTTTTTTTCTAAGGATATACATTACAAGCCTGTGGTATGCGCATTTATTTTATTTCATTTTTTGACTGATTTTTTTTTTTCAATTTTTTATTTAAATTTTCATCATTTTAATAGATATTTTTATTCGCATTTAGAAAACATTATTATTTTAAATTGTTGCCAATTGTAAAAACAGCGCAAAAAATACTATTTCCTTTTAATTAAAAATGTATTCGCATGTGGCTATTAAAAAGAGAAATAAAACTTTAAAATAAGAATTCAATGATCGCCTTTTAAAAGCAGGAAAATATTTAAAATTTCATCGAAAAAATTGTATTTACACGGGAATATTAAAAAAGAAGAAAAATGTTTTATAAATTAACATTAATATGTGCTAGTTAAAAGCAGTAAATAGGAGAAATTACATCACATTTAAAGTACACAAATATTAATATTGCCAAATAGTTTAAATTAAAAAATATATTTACACGAGAGATTTATTTCGTATTTTGTGGTGATCTTTTTAACTATTGTTGTTAATTCTAAAACAGCGCAAATAATAATTCTTCCTTTCAAACAACAAATGTATTTTCACGTGAATGTTAAATAGAGAAATAAAACTTTGGTAAAAATTATGTCAGATTTAAAACGATATATTTAAAATGTGTTATTTAAGACAATTTTCTTATAGGTATGATCCATGTCAATTCAGGCAGCCAAAGAAAAAATCTTACCTTCATAGTCTCAGAAGTTTTTGAATTGAACATATGTTAAAATTCAATAAAAAATAAGATACTTGTATATTTTGGTTTTGCCCAAAAAAATTCCTGGCCCGAGATACAGGCCGCCAAAGATGGCATTCCGGGCACCATTTCCAATTCGCCATTTTCGATAAAAATTTTAAAGTGCTCTATCTCTAGAACGGTGCAAGATATTTTGTTGCGGTTTTTTTTTATTTTAAAGATAATATTCTTCTGTTTAAAATGATATACCCAATTTTGAAAAATGTATGTAACTTTTCTTGTGGCAACCTTTTGAAAAAAAAATTTTATTTTCAAAAAAAATTTTTTTTTCGAAAATGCCAATCCTAAAAATTTTGATTTTTTTGCTGTTGATCAATACTATTGGGAACTATCTTCACTGTAAAGGAGAACTTCCACTTTTGAGTTTAACAAATTTTAGAAACATTTAAAAAATTCAGAGAATTTTACAGGAACTGTATACATACAGTTCCAGTAAAAGTCACTGAATTTTTGCTTATTTGTATCATATTTGTAAGGATAAGCCTACTATATATCCTAAACAAGTTAGAAATTGCAATATCAAATGTGGCAAATGAGGTGCGTGCATAGTATTAACTAGTTTTATAAATATTCAGATCTTGGTGCAATAAGTGTTACACTCTTGGGCAAAAAGGCATGAATACAAAATTTACTATAATACCACATATTAAGTTCAATAATATGGAAGTAATATGAATCCATCTTAAAAGGACTTAATCGCCATGGCAACCTAGAATCATTGCCTATCATGGTATATCATTGAATCAATTATGTATTATAGGATTTTTAAATAGAATGAAGAAAACTTTTATTAATGTCTTTTATGTTTTAATTTGATTTTCATAGCATTTGAAGTGATACATACTTTATTGCAGAGGTTTACAAAAAATTACTTCCTGTGTCATAGAAAGTGCATAGTGTTTACAGGGACACACAAAACATTTCGGATACTTTACCTTATTGGAAATACTGTACATTAGCGATGATTGCTAGAGGTGCATTTTTAGTTGCAATATGAGTTTTTAAGTTTAATTAAATATTTCCATATTACGTTGTGTGTTTAAAGGCTGTAGATCATATACAGGGCTACACAAAAGAAATCGTAAGGACATTGCTGAGGTGCATTTTTAGTTGTGTTTGAGTTTTTAAGTTTAACTAATTTTTTCCATCTAACGTTGTGTGCATAAATGCTGTAGATCATATACAGGGCTACACAAAATAAATCTTAAGGGTTTACTGAGTATGAATGAAAGTAGCTTAAAGGTGATTTTTAAATGAGTTATGCATTTTTACACTGAACTACATTTAGTATACTAAGATATGTTTGGAGAATATAGATAAAATGATATACAGGTCCACGCAAAGAATTAGATACATGGCCGTCTATGGATGATAATCTCTGGAAGTGTGATTTCACTGATTTTAAGGATGTTTTAATCTTAATTAAATATTAGCTAAATAGTGGCATGTATATAAAGATAGTAGGTAAAATACAGGGTTGTATAAAAGTATTCAAGTATGCTTCCGTCTATTGACATAAATTTCTAAAAGTCAAATTCCGACCTATTTATGTGTTTTTAACAATTTCCAACATAGTTGAAAGTCTTTATGGATTCGATTTGTCTGCTCATCCGTCTGAACTCTAACTTGTATTAATATAATTTGTATTGCTGTGTAATTGATATATGTTATTGAGATTGTTTTACTATGTTCGGTATTGAAAATAAAGTATGTATCACTTCAAATGCTATGAAAATCAAATTAAAAGATAAAAGACATTAATAAAAGTTTTCTTCATTCTATTTAAAAATCCTATAATACATAATTGATTCAATGATATACCATGATAGGCCATGATTCTAGGTTGCCATGGCGATTAAGTCCTTTTAAGATGAATTCATATTACTTCCGTATTACTGAATTTAATATGTAGAATCATAATAAATTTTGTAGTCATGCCCTTTTTGCCCAAGAGTGTAACTTATTGCACCAAGATCTGAATATTTATAAAACTAGTTATAGTACGCACGCACCTCATTTGCCACATTTGATATTGCAATTTCTAACTTGTTTAGGATATATAGTAGGCTTATCCTTACAAATATGATACAAATAAGCAAAAATTCAGTGACTTTTACTGGAACTGTATATATACAGCTCCTGTAAAATTCTCTGAATTTTTTTAATGTTTCTAAAATTTGTTAAACTCAAAAGTGGAAGTTCTCCTTTACAGTGAAGATAGTTCCCAATGGTATTGATCAACAACAAAAAAATCAAAATTTTTAGGATTGGCATTTTCGAAAAAAAATTTTTTTTTGAAAATAAAATTTTTTTTTCAAAAGGTTGCCACAAGAAAAGTTACATACATTTTTCAAAATTGGGTATATCATTTTAAACAGAAGAATATTATCTTTAAAATAAAAAAAACCGCAACAAAATATCTTGCACCGTTCTAGAGATAGAGCACTTTAAAATTTTTATCGAAAATCGCGAATGAGAAAGGATGCCAGGGATGTCATCTTTAGCGGCCTGTATCTCGGGCCAGGAATTTTTTTGGGCAAAATGAAAATATGCAAGTATCTTACTTTTTCTTAAATTTTAACATATGTTCAATTCAAAAACTTCTGAGACTATGAAGGTAACCCCCCTGCCTGAGTTGATATGGATTCAGCCTATAACAATGTTAAAAAAATTACGATAAAAAACAACTCTGATTTTTTTCATTTTATCTAGGCTGATTTTCAAATGCTGTTTTCTGATCTTATTTAATCAATCACGAAAACAGCCATTAAATGTCTGAACAGCAGCTGATTATACCTTAAAATCCCTCAGTGAAGTGGAAATGAAAGGAAATTTGTTTACAGTGAGATCATCACTGGTTGTTCAATTATTATTCAAATTTCCATAATCTTTTTAAAGTGGATCAAACTAGCGTGTTTTTAGAGTCTGCGGTGTCAGAACAGGATTTGTTGAGCATAGATCGTAGGAGGCAGAGGCCCCTAGTTTACCAGAAGAAAGTATTGGAATCATGAAAATAATTTCAATTTTTTGATGGATTTACATGTTTTAGGTTGACCTGAATACGATTTGACTATTTTTTTAAAAATCTCTCTCTATATTAATACATGGAAATTATTCCAGAGGGAAACATTCGCCTTGCATACAATATTTCAAATGAAAATCAAATTTCAAAGTAATTGCTTAAAAGGCGCAAAGGCCAACATAGTGAAAAAGATTCCAAGCCGGGGATCGAACCCGGGCCATCAGTATAGTGCACTGACGTTCTACCGACTTCCGATCCATCTTGTGCTGCGTTTGTATCCTTGCCAACATATAATAGTGAGAAATTTTCCGTGCTGGGTACCGTTCCAAGTGGTTTAGTCAGTAGAACGTCAGTGCGCTATACTGATGGCCCGGCTTGGAATCTTTTTCACTATGTTGGCCTTTGCGCCTTTTAAGCAATTACTTTGAAATTTGATTTTCATTTGAAAATCTCTCTCTATTTATGATACAAAATTTGTAGCTACTCTATCTCAAAACAAAAGCATGGAATTTCATCAAATGTCATATTTAATTAGACTTTAGCACACATAGGTGCTGAATAGGTTTTGGTGTATATGGCCCAACAGGTGGCATTGCTATGTTACATTTTTCACAATTTACATGATAATTATACCTTAGCATCGTTAGGGTGAAATTCCATCAAACTTCACATTCATTTAATTCTTGACATAAATTGGTACTGATTAGATTTTGATGTATTTTGTGACAGGTGTCAGGCACTAATGGGTTGCTATTTTAATGATTTTTGTGAAAGCCAGATCGCAGCATGTTTGGAATTAAATTTCACCAGATTTGATATGTAAGATGATTATGAAGAACTGATTATTCAATATTGGTTTTGATCACTCTCCACGGGGCTTTGCCATACTAGGCTTTTTACAATGAACATTATAGCTTATCCTAGCTTCTATTGTGTAGAAAGAAACTAAATTTTATGTTTGAGGAAAATAATTAATAATATATATATTAATCTAATTTTAAATTTCAATATTCAACAGGAATCGTTATTATGCTGTGCTTTTCTATTCACTGATCACTGTTATTTTTTACCTTTAACGAGAATTATCAAGGTGAATGCCAAAATATTGAATATTTTCTATATTCTTGCAGTAGGATATTTGAATGTGTTTCTATATAAAACTGTGTACATTGTTTAATCACATCTTATAAAGATAACCATCTAACATATTTTCTGGGGTAATTTTAAAAATTTACTTGCATATTTAGGAAAATTGGTGCAATGTTTTTACTCATGATCCTTCTTTAGTCTCCTCGTTTAAAAAAAATGGACCCCCCAAGTCCCCCTTTTATATAAAAATGGTCCCCCAAAGTCCCCTTTTTAAATAAAAATGGTCCCCTTTCCCCCTTTTTGAGGACTAAAATGTGTTGGGAGCCCTGTAAGATTTTCAACATTTAGTTAAATAAACTTCAAGTCACAAATGTGAGGACTAAATTTCTTAAAGAATGGCGAAAAGAATATTTTTATGCATACAGACTGAAGGAAGAGTTTTGTGTAGAAATAATTCCCTCGAGCTAGGAATGACGTTTTAATAGGGAAAACATAATGGTATAATAATAGTCCTAGGAATTTACGACTATTTCTAATTAAATAATAAAATTTACAAATGAAAAAAAAATGGACGAAGATTTTATTTTAAAAGTTTCAGGATCAAGTTATTTGCATCATAATTATTTGTTTTGGCTTTCTATATTTCTGTTATAGTTAAATTTCTTAAGCGAATATATGTATAGATTTTTTTATACATTTTGAAAATTTCTATGCCTATATTTTCCTGCCATTTGATTTTTTCTCCCACACTTATTCTAAATACAAACTTGCATCGCTCTATCTTGAAAAAAGTATTAAATATGACTTAACATGTGTGGAGGACTGTATCATTTTTACCATTGATTGACGTTCGTCAGAAGGTATTAAAATACTGATATAACAATATTTAATGAGAGTAACAATGTTCATGTGAAAATCCATAATTATCTTGTCAACTTGTCTACATTTAGCATAAATAAAAAAGCACAAAAGGAAGTTTCAAATTTTATCTAAAGCGTATTTAAACTTCTTTGCAAGGGGGCAAGGGACCTTCAAACTCATTTTTTTAATTGCACCTTAAATGCTATTTAAGGGAACAGTATATAAATTATGGCATATATTATCACACAAGAAATTAAAAAAAATTGGGGGGAGAAAATAAGAAATTTTCCTGAGTATTTTAAGCTTTATCAAAAATTTTCAAAATGTCTCAATTTCACTCCATATTAATTAAAATCCCGAATATTTTTTATGCCTGATTCGTTTACACATGCAAATAAAACTGTGCATCGAATTTTATAATACATTTGAATATAAAGGTAAGAAAAAAATTTCTAAATTTTATGAAGTTTTCAGCCTTTTTGCACCATACTATTGCACTTAACTACATTTAACTTTTCCAATTATATTTATAAAAAAAAAAAAAAAAAAAAAAAAAAAAAAAAAAAAAATGCACATTTTTATTTGCAAATGCAAACCAAAGTGGCATAAACAATATTGAGGATTTTAATTGATATGGAGTGAGGTTGTGACATTTTGAAAGTTCTTGATAATGCTTAAAATATTCAGGAAAACTCCTTATTTTTCTCACTCTCCCCCAATGGTTTTTTCTTGTGTGATAAATATATGCCATAATTCGTATAGTATGCCCTAGAATGGTAATATTTGAGGTGCAAAAAAGTTTGCAGGTCCTTTGTGCCCTTAAAAATCTTTAAATTTTACACATTTGTTCATAATTTGGTAATTAATGTTCAGAAGCGAGTGAAATTTTATTTTGAGGGGTTTTCTATTTATGTTTTCATTTCGGTGTTACATTTCATTAAATTAAAGAATGTATCGAAGAGTGGTATGTGTAATAATTTTTGGAAAAATACGTGGTTTTGTAAAATAAAAATAATTTTTTTTAAAAGGAAAAAAAGAAATTTTTATGATCAGTTTTCCGAAAATGCAAAACTTAATATAAATTAGTAATCATTTACTTTTACATAAATATGAGGTACTCGAATTTACAGGAATTCACGTGTGTTATTAAAAATGACATTCATTGAATGTACAATGAATTATCTACAGTACTATTCATTCATTTTCACTTTTAATATTTATTATAATTGTGAAAGTTTAATATAGACTAACTACGAACGAACAACAACAAAGTAAAATCTTGATTCTTGTGGTGGCTTCTTTCGCGATTCTTTCGTTCTTTTTTGATAAATATTTATAAAATAATATCTTTTTGCAGTTTCTCACCAAAACTAAATGTATTTGACTTTTCTTATTTATGTGCAATTGCACCTCGTTATCCCGACATCCGGTTTTCATGCCACTCCCTTTATCACGCCAGGTTTTCAAAGTCCCGATTTTCTGTATATGATTTTAATGTAAATACACTCCGGATTTTACGTCGTTGAATAATTTTCTACTCCGGATATCCCGAGGGTTAAGGAATTTTTTTTTCATAATCCATCTTATAAGCACGGAAATTAAGCGATAAGATATGTCTTAGATAAATTTTTCACTAAAGTGGCTAAAACACCCATTGAGATAAATGAGAAATTTTACTTCAATCCTTTATTTGAATAAATAAACCCACACACTATAAATAACCCACTTAAGCTCCAGATAGACATATCAGTCTACTCGCGGTCTTTTTGTTCGGGTCAGGTGGCGCTTTCTTGTGGTTACATGGCGTTTTTCATCCGACTAAAACCGAAATATTACATTGCATTGAAACGATCAGAAATTATCTAACATCCATTTCTGAAACAGCGAATATTGATTACAATTCATTGTATAATATTGAAAAAAGAATTATAGGAAGCACATCTAGGGATAAGCAAATCTCAATTCATCAGTATTTCACGTAACAATAAGAAAAAACAAGTAATCTAAATCTGATATTTATTCTTTTCAATTTTGTTTTTGTATTTATTTTGTTTAATGATAATGTTTTATTGCTTAAAACTGCAAGAACAGTTATAAATTTAAAATTGTCTTAAATTAATTAAAAATACAGCTTTTTATAAACATATTTTTCTCCAACTCCGGTTACCGCGACACTCCGCTTATGACGACACTTTTTCTGGTCATTAGAATGTCTGGATAACGAGGTTCGACTGTAATAATTAGCGATGTTCGACTGTAGTAATTAACGTAAATAAAAAAAAAAATCGCAGTTAATTATACCGATTCTACTCACTGGGGACGATATCTAATTTCTCCATTTTGTCTGCTTGGCTGGTGATCAACGTAACTTCATTACATTGGAATTCTGCTATAAGATCCCAGAAATTTTTGCCGTTAACCGTGAAGTAATTGCTACCGCAGTACAAGAAAATGGTTAAACCTAAGCCGAAGCATGGAATAAAACTGTCCCATAAAGTCCATCCTACCTGAAATGAAAAAATAAACCATAAAGTAAGAAACACGATTCAGAAAAATGTTAATTTATAAAAATTATTCTAAACTATTGAGTGTTAGACTATAAAGACTAGAATTGTAAGGTCTATTGTGTGAGAATAAAGGAAGCATTTACCGGGTAATTCATACAAACCACATCTCCCTTCTTCATGTTATTTGCGATTGAGTGGTTTTGCATGGTTGCAATCATAGACTAAAAAAGAAATTTAAAAAACTGAGTTCATGAAGAGGAAGTTTATAATAATAAGAAATAACAGATTATTTTATGATAACAATAAAAATTAAATTCTTTATTCGAAACGGAAAATTATTCCAAAATAATGTGTTTACGCAATGGCATTAAACTTGGCTTTAATGCCGTTGAATTATAATACACTGTCTAAAGTAAAGTTTCAACATTTTGCCAAAACATTGGTTAATGAAGGGCTTCCCATTAGTTTCGCAATATTTTTGTTTCGAATAAAAAGGGCATCGACTTAAGGAATAGAAGTTTTAATTTTATTCTGGTTTAACTAAACTGTGAAAATACGCGTGAAATCAACATCAAAATGATGAAGCTTAGCAATAATCTTTTGAATATATTGGTTGCAGTTAAATTGACATAATTTTGTTTGGCCAAGTCGTGAAAATTATTTTTAGCAATGTAAGAACTTTTTGAAGTAAAATACGCCTAATTCACATTTTTGTAATTAGACACCTCAGAAACGTTTTACAGTTATCTCCTCGCAAGTTCATTCTTATTCAAAACCGCGAACAGTCCTCATGATTATATCAGCATGCTGAATTATGATCGCTGCTAACCAAATTATCTTTATTACTGCATTAGAGAAACGATCGTATGCAATCAAATCTTTTATTTTCAACAAACAAAACACTCTTTATACGAGGCAAATAATGAAAAATGATTAAAGATATTTATACAATCTGATATGGAGCAGCCTTTCTGTCATTTGGAAAATGATAGAGTTCATATCAGCAAACTAATTTTATGTAAGAAACTAGGCTCTATACGTTCATTTATTTAGTCAAAAACTAGGGTGTGTTACTTCAATCCGAACAGCATTTTTGTTCATAACTTTACGAATAATAAAGATAATTTAATGGAATTCTCAGAAGTCTTTCTTTATTTTATCTAAAATGCAAAGATATCACGGGATGGAGTGTAAGTGGCCTCCATCCGCATCGAATATGCGTGACGGGCATGTTTCATAATCTATTTCACATCACATATGGTCTAACTTCAACAATTACTATGTTTTTCTAGCATTTTCAGTAATACCATTCCATTTCTCTTAGAGTACTCCATATTTCATTTACGTACCTTCATTGTTGTTAAAGTTATGAATAAAAATGCAGGTTCGGATTGGAAGAAGATATTCTGCATTTTTAACAGTGCGGCCCTATTTTCCTGTACTAAAATTGTTTTCTTGTAGTGTTTAACTTCTGCTAATGATAAAAAGAAACTGGTGAAAGTGAGTTGCAGAGTGTCGTCTTTTTGAAATAAAGATCATGCTAAATATTTTCTCAGGAATTTAATTTACAATTTCTTTAATTTGTAGCATTGAAATAAAAAGACAAAATCAGGAAAAAAAAAAATAAAAATTATAAATTATGCCCTAATCGGCATACTTGGTGAATGTAAAATCCCTCGACCAGTGTTCAAAATTACAAGGTAACAAGTAAGAAGAATCATGCGTTAAGCATAGATTATGAAACACTTTCCAACACTTCCTGAATGCTTTAACAAAACTTCGTTATTTAGGGAAATAAAGTATATAACTAAACATTTTAGAAAACGCATAAAACATTTGAAAAACTTATTTCAGCAGTTACCTTCCATAGCAAATATGTATTCCAATTCTTTTGAACAGCCCTGTATTTGATCTGTAGGTTGATATAGATACTATATACTGGAGAAATTTAGTTTAGCAAGAAAACATATAACAGGTTGAAATTTCTCTTTCAGCAATTTATACTAATAGATGGAAACATACTTGTATACTTTTGTGCAATCCTGTAGTTAACCTAGTACCTTTATTACACGCCACTATTTATCTAAAGATTAATTCAAAGTAAAACACTCTTAAAACTACTGGAATCACATTTCCAGAAATTATCATTTAAAGACGGCCATGTATCCAATTCTTTCCGTGACCCTGTATATCATTTTATGCCTATTATACAAACATTTCTTAGTAAAATAAATTAATTTCAGCGTAAAAATGCATAATTCATTTAAAAAACACCTTTAAGCAATTTGCAATCATACCCAGTAACCATTACAAATTTTTTTATGTAGCCCTGTATATCAATTAGAGCACTTATACATACCATATACAATGCATACATATAAGTGAAACATAAAAGCACATACCATAATTAAAAATGTATTCCCAGCAATCATTGCTAATGTACAGTACTTTTTATACAATATAGTATCTGAAATCTTTTGTGTGTCCCTGTAAATAATGCTATGCACTTCGTATTATACATGAAATAACTTATAGTAAACCTCAGCGACGTATATCAATTTCATTATACATGAAATAATTTAACATAATTGAAATACGCCGGAAAAAATTCCCTCCACCCCTATATTATTATGTTACGGAATCCTTTTGTGTGGCCCTGTAAATGAATAATAACTATTCCTTGCACCGCATATGCTACAGAATGCATATTTTAGTGCACTTGATAAATGCATATCAATTTTATTATGTTTGAAAGCATGTAACATCATTAAAAATCATTTTAAACGATTTTTTCCCATAGGCCGTAATGTAACGGAAAACTTTTGACTGTCCCTGTAAATGAACTAAACGTGCTACAAACGTCATTTGAAATAGGGTTCGTGCTATGGTAGAGGTTACTAACATCCAAAAATTTCAGAACGATCCGAGTATATTTACGGGAGTTAGAGCGCGGACAGACGGACAGACGGCTAGACAAACCGAAGTCATAAACACTTTTCAACTTTGTTGGAAAGTGTTAATAAAAACGGGATTGTTATCAAGCTCTCTACGCTATGTATTAAGTGAGTTGCCACTTTCGGATTCTGAAACATGCTTATACTTACACCAATAGAGTGAACTGCGGCTTTAGGTAGTCCTGTTGTTCCAGATGTAAAATTTACACAGAGAGGATAGTCAAAAGGCAGTTGTTCAAATATGAGTTCTGGCATATTTCCATCGGGGTCGTGGCCTTCTCGAAGAAAATCCTCTAAATATACGCTGTAAAAGGATAAAGATTAATGAAACATAAAAAAAGTAATGCAAAACCACATTTTTGCGCTAATAAAACGATGAATTAAGGAGAAAATGTCAAAAATTGAATTACGCATTTTTTAAATAAAAAAGTGTAAGAAAATGACTTTTCTAAAATAAGAAGAAAACAAAAATATCAACGATTTAGACAATTTAACTGCACAATCCTATATAAGCTTTGATAATTCGTGAAAGGTATTTTCACGATGCATACCAGCATGCAAAGATACCAGACTATTGAAGAAAATCAGATTAATTTGGATAATAAATGAAGAGAAAACAGACTTAAATGATTAAAAATAAATTGCAATGCAAGAATAAAACAAGAAATGTTTCAATAGTTTTGTCCGCAAGAAACCGACAGAAAATTGTATTTCATTCAAATCCGTCTAATTTAATACTAGTTAAAGAAGAACTCTCCAAATACGATAACTGAGAATTTACTGGCCCACCAGCATTATAATTATTCCTTGTGACAGCTAATTGGACGAGACATACATCTAATCTTCGTACAAGAAATACAGCTCCATGTCAAAATAAAAATCCCTGCCGGCCCGGCCTACAGGCGGAGGTAGATTTCGAAGTTAAGTATACTAATTTCACAAACAAAAACTAAATCATGATTAGAGATAAATCCACTTTAACAATTTTATCTGGCCGCTTTGATGAATTTTTATTTCATTTTTATATAATAACTGGTTTTATCAGAATCATGTTAAGGCGGTATTAAAAAAAATACTTTTCCATGCTCAACAGCTCGAAATTTTCTGGCATAACTCCAGATTCATTTTTAATAGAAAAAAAAACATGAAACTTGCTGACGTGATTTTTAAGCGACCTGTGTTTTTATTTTTCGTTTAATCAATTAAAACTTGATTTATAAACAACTATTTTCTCAGTAGGACAATATTTTTCGTTTCTAACATAATCGCTTCGAGAAATTCCGTTCAAAATGCCCACTTTGACATCATTTTTGAAATATATCCTGCCTCTATAAAAAAATCAATCATTACGGTACATTATATAGTTTTTGAATAAGCGAATCTACCAATTGGATGCGTTTGAGAGCAAAAATGAATTTAAAAATGAGCCAAAAAATAAGCAGTTTGGATTTGAGATCATCCTTACTAAAATAATTTTTTTCTTCAACCGCTATGTATTTTTAATTTGTTTTTGCTGTAAGAGTTGGTCCTATCCAAAACTTGTCTATATAGATGTTGTAGACAATTTTAAGAAGATATATGATAAAATCGTTGGGATTTTACATCTTTTGAATTGATGGAGTTATGGATTTTTTTCTTCTTCACCCCCCTTTTTGTTTTCGTTTTCAATTTTTTTCCGTTACGAATTGACCCTATCAAAAACTTGTGAATATAAAAGTTGTAGATAATATTAAGGAGATTTATAATAAAATTAATTGGATTCGATATCTTGAGAATTGACGAAGTTATGAATTTTTTTCTCCCAAAAACCCTATTTTTTGCGCCCCTTGGGCCCATTTTTAACTTTATCAAAAATTTGTGATACATAAATTTTTGGCCCTATTTTTAGAAGTAATAAAAACTTTAAACTGATTTGATATGTACAGAAATTAAGAAGTTATGGGAGGTTTTCGGTTTTCAAAAAATCCCCTCTCTATTTCCATCCCCTTGATCCGATTTTGCTCATTAACGAACTTGACCGAGATTTTATGCCCCTTGATTTTATGAATCAGTATAGAAGAGATTGGTGCAGAATTGTGGACGTTATCGTGTCCAGAAGAAAGGGATATATATATATATATATATCTGTAATTATTTTCTATTTCTATTTCTATTATTTTAATTGCATTTATCACGGTATATCAAAATAGATTAACTGTATCCATGAGGTTTTAAAATTTGTGTTTAGTTAACTGTAAAAATAACCTTAAACTTATCGAGCTTTTGGATACCATGTGCTGATGTGTATTTGGATAAAATAAGTGGGATTTTATTAGGTATTTTGTGTAATATTACTATTTTTCATTGCTATAAATTAAATATTTAAAAGGCTGTATTGCTTTTTCCATTTCATAACATTTAATATTATTCTGTTTTCATTTGAAACTATTCTTTTGGTTATATTGGTCATTAGAGTACAGGAGAAATTTTTTTTTCAGCTTTTAGCTTTTTTCTCACAGAAAACGACTAATTTTGCTTATATAATTGAATTCTGTACTCTTGATAACGTAATTCAATATATAAGCTTTTCCATTTTTTTTTATCGAAATCCATATTCTTCTTTCTTCTTCCTTATTTCTTGTTATATAGTACAAGGGACTTTATTTTATACATAGCAGCTTGTATATTATGTTTTTGGTATCCATTCAAAGTGTTTGGGGACATTGTATTGTTGTAAATTTATTCATACTATCACAATGTATTCATACTATCACTTGACAATAACACAGTTTCCCCCAAAACACACTGAATGGATACCAAAAACATATATACAAGCTGCTACGTATAAAATAAAATCCCTTGTACTATATAACAAGAATTAATATGGAAGAAAAAAGAAGAATATGGATACCGAAAAAAATTAATTGAAAAGCTTATATATTGAATTACTTTATCAAGACTACAGAATTCAATTATATAAGCAAATTAGTCGTTTTCTGTGAGAAAAAAAGCTAAAAGCTGAAATTTTTTTCTCTCCTGTACTCAAACGACCAAAATAACCAAGATAATACTTTGAACATGAAAACAGAATAATATTATATGCTATGAAATGGAAAAAGCAATACAACCTTTTAAATATTTAATTTATAGCAAGGATTTCTGTGGCACTTCTTAAGTTATAAAGCGCTTTGCATCATAATTGTTTTCATTTTGTGTGAAACAGGGGTCATTCGTCCGACATAACGGAGTTTACGAATCATCGTATTATTGATTTGCATAAAGAAGCTCGTAACCAGCAATATATCGCCAGTTACTTAAAATGTTCTCAACCAAGTGTTAGTAGGGCAATAAACAGCATTTTAACGATGGATATCTGACAAAACCTTTCAACTTGAAAACAAGCATCTGAATAGCGGCCGAAAGTGAAAAACTACTAAGAGAGATGATAGAAAGCTAAAGAGTATTGCTAAAAAGACCAAACCGTTTTAGAAGTGTAAGATATTTGCATAGAAAGTGGAAATAACACGGTGTTGATGTGAGTAAATCTACAACACTAAGTCGTGTACATAAACTGGGATTTCAATCTCGTGTACCAAAGGTAACACCCCTCATGACTATTAAACAAAAAGGGGAGAGAGTGAAGTGGTGCAAAAAAGCACTTTTATGGGGTCTGGATGATTTCATCCCAATGCTTTATTCTAATATTTGGAACCAGGTAAATGGTTATTCTAATATTTTGATTTTTTTCCAAGTGTGAATAATTATTTTAAATTTGTATTTTTTCTTGTTATTTTTATGCTAAAAGATTGTACAAACTATGTAGATTCTTAGAATATTAAGTTTTATCCTGCATTACGTTTTGTATAAGCGATACATAAAAAAAACTTTTTTCACAATTCCTTTTTTTCTATTATTCTAATTTTTTGACTTGGAGCTGTATAATATCAAAATAATAGGTTGGAAAATATGTTGTTTATGTAGATAGTTGACTGTTGCCAGAATGAATGAGACATTTTGATACTCCAAGGGTATGTCTCTCCCAGGGTAACCCCGTGAATTCATAACTCATTATTAGCCAAATTCGGGGAAATTAATCGGTTCATTTATTCTACATTTATTCCACCGAGGATTCTATCAATCCTGGCTCAACAGTTTACACTAAAACTAAAAGCAGATTTTACATGGTGCAACAAGTACGAGCTAACTTCCAGAAATGATGGTGCAATATAAATCCATTATGCTTAGAAACATCGTTTATGTACGGTAAATTTATGTGACATAACGATTTATTTGCAAATAATCTGCGGATGAATGTTTTGTAGGGAAGAGTAGCCCTATTTGACCGACTTTTTAAATGGACCACTGCAATTCTGCCGTTAATTACAGAAAGAAACGGCATCTACCGCTGAAATCCTACTCATCAGAATGACGTCATTTATGATGAGAAGAAGCTTCTACGTGCTGTTTTCAATTTCTGTTGCAATTTTAAAAAACCTAAAACTTTTTTGATCTAATTTTTTCCTACTAAACATAAGAGGATATTTTAAAACAAAGGCAAGTTGTTATGTTTTAATATACATATTTAAATTCATGTGTTAACTGCTCATATTTTTCACTCGGATTTGTTAGCTTTCGTTTTTGTTCTTAGTCTTGAGATTATCTGCTTTTAAAAAGGGCGCATTTGCCTTAATTGGACTAATTTGAGTTGCTTAAATTTTATAATATTTTATTTCTGTCTCCATGAAAGTTTTTAGATAATTTATTTTTTTTTATACCTGGATTAATTACTTTATACAGTTTAGGGCTATATAAATGTAAAAAATATCTTTTGCATGTTTATGCAAAAACTTTTGTTTGAAATTTCTTATATTTTGTATGTATTTGTTATTTATTTTCTTTGAATTCTTTATTCCTACGGACTATTTGATTTACAGTTTTGATTTGCACTAAAAGAGTTAAAAAAAAAAAATGATGAAAACGACAGAAAAAAAAAAAAAAAATCTGGAAAAAACCCATCATTGACAGCAAAAGTTGTTAAAGGTATAGGAAACGAAAAGTAAAGAGCAAGTTGTGAAGAGTTTGACCCGCAAAAAGGCTGCAGCTACAAAATCCTCCAAAAAGCAAAACAATCATTAGAAATGTTATCTCCCTTGCCAAAATCAATTACGTCAAAGTACAGACGGAACCAAAAAACAGCTGTGTTAACATGTTCACCATATAAAGTAAACCTTGAAATGAAAAAAAAAAAAAAAAAACTGCAAAAAGGAAGCTCTCAAAGCACAAAAGCAATCGGAAAATCAAGTTTTTAAAAAATGCGTGTAATTCAATTGGAAAGAAAATGATGGAAGGGAAGAGCTACAGACGTAAGATAAAGAAAGTTTCTGTTGCAAAAAAATGGTCTAATGATTCGGAATCTAAAAAAAATTCAAGACAGTGATGATTGGTTTTGCCTAATTTGTAAGAAACATGAAATAGCAGAAATGATTCAGCGTTCAGATTACCAAATATGGTTCTAGGTTGTGTGCGCTGGAATAAAATTGAATAAAAGAAATTCATGTATAAGTCTGACACTTCTTACATGATATTCAAGTAACTGGCAATTAGTTCCATAATTACTATTCTAAATTACTTATAACTTTGATTTACATTTTAAATACATTTTGATTTAAAACAATTACTCCTACTTTCAGACATTTGATTTCGTTACATTATTTAATTGCTGTTGTTTTGCTTGATTATTTCATCAATCGCGAACTTTTCTTATAATAAATTTAGTTATATTCCCTGCTCATTAAAACAGCTTAATATTGTTTGGCCCAATTTAGGGGACTGGGGGTTCAACTTAGACGACTAGTCGCTGAATTTGGACTACTTTTTACAACTTTTTCAAATGAAAATGAAACTTAAGATTTACAAAAATAAGTTTTTCTAAAGATTTATTTAGTTAGTAGACGAATAGATTGACCGCGTGAAGTAATATTTTGAAGATGTTTCAAAAATGAAGTGAGAATACCTGGAAATAAGTGCAGTGGTCCGAATTCGGCTTCTCTCCCCTATTCCATTGAATGTATCGACATATATCGTGACACACGTCAATAGTTATAATTGAATTTCTCAACGAGTTTTGAATTTGTGGCATTCTTATACTGAATTGGAGTTCGTGCTTTTGACTTATGATCCATAAAGACAGCAAGAAACAGTTATCTGTTTCCTTATGCATTGATACTGTGTAAAAACTTTCATGATTATGCATGTTGTTACCCTATACTCTCAAGATTTATTTGCATTTCTTATTACCGCATCTGTATTTTGACAAATTCAGTGGAGTGTTTATCTTAGTTATTCACATAGGTAATCCATACATTGGTAATATGTAACGTACGTAGATATTCTCTTTCAGTACATTATGGATAAATGTTCAGTGCGTTAAGAAATTATAAGACCACTTTGATTTTGAAAATTGTGAAGTAAATAAAGGTTATAATTGGTTAAACACATGAAATATCAAAATACAACATATTTATTAAAATTAGTTTTCAATAATTTTGAATAATGCAATAAATAAGTATGTTAACAAAAATATAAGCAATGATTGAAAAACACACTGTTAACAAATTATAAATACCACTTATCTAAAAACAAAAATAATATCTAAATTAATACGATATTGATCCTCTATTTTTTCTTATAACCTCAAACACTCTGTTTTTCATAGAAGTGTCCAGGTGATTAAGTACACATTCAGAAATATTGTGCCATTGTTTTACAGTGGTTACTTCTGGCTCATTGGCAGATAAAAACTATTTATTATTAGCATAAACTTTGCGACTTAATACGCCCTAAAGATTTTCCATAGGGTTCAAGTCTGGACTTCGACTTGGACATGACAAAACATGATTTTTTTCTTTTTTAAACCATTGCTGGGTGGATTTAGACACATGGCAAGAAGCATTGTCCTGTTGAAACATTCAGTTAGAACCACCGAAAAAAAGGTCCAAACGGTATCAAATTGTCATATAACATAGCCTGATATTACGCAGAGTTCATACCTCCCGAAATTCGGGTTAAATCGCATAATCCACCATGCATAAAAGCACCCTAAACCATTACTGATCTTCGACTGAAGCATTGTTTCGGTTTCTTCCACAAATCATGCCAATAGTGTTTATAATCATCCGGAGAGTCAAGAATAATTTTTTTTTCATCTGAAAATATCACATGTTTCCATTTCTTGTCCCATAACATAACATTTTTCGCCCATATTAGTCTTTCTTCTTTATCATGTTTCATTAACCTCGGTTTTTTTCAACAGTTTCATACATTTTACATTATTATTTGATTTCAGACTCTTCCAAACTGTTACATGTTAGGTTTTTTTGCTGAAACGGTTCGAAATTTCCCGAGTTGAAAGACCTTTTTGAGTTGATAATCGAAATATTTGTCGATCATCCCGTGCTGTCAAAATCTTGTTTCTGCCAGATCGTTTAATTTTATTTGAAACCTTTTTTCTAATTATTTCATTGTGAATGGCAGTTTTAGAACGCTTCATTAACCGAGCTATTTCTCGTTCAGATTTACCAGCACCCTTATAAAACCAAATTTTTCTTATTTCGGTTGCAGACAACTCTTTACCCCACGGCATCTTCAAATATATCGTAAATAACACTATCTAAACATTCACTTTTGCTTCTCGGGAATATTTTCACGATATAGAAACGCGTACGTTTTACAATGATTCTCATGTGACGTATAATATGCTAATTTCCTTAGGTGGTTTTATAATTTTTTAACAGTTGTTCTTCAGAAGTGCACCGATTCGTTAGTGGTCTTATAATTTCTTATCGCACTGTATATGTTTTGTCTTTACATAAAGCTTTTCTGCCCAAACAAATAGCCAATGAAATCAGAATGTGGAAATTTACTTGTAATTCTATTCTTTCTCACTATTTTAAAAATATGTTGGCAATACATATGATTTTTTTTTTGCCTGACTTTTTGAAATTGATACCATATCCTGGTATGCTGTATGCATCCCCCCCCCCCAAAAAAAAAAAAAAATGAGGACTCTTACAGCATTTTAAAAATGTCACTGGTAGATTAATTAACAGCAGATAAAATAATTCATTGTGTAATCGACAGTTTTATTGAAATAACTAAATGAATGAGAATGCTAAAATAAACAAGTATAAAACACGCTTTGTGAAAAGATATAAAAAGTTCACTTACAAATAGCAATGAAAATAAAACAACAATTACATAGTAAGTAAATAAATAAATCCATACTGAAGAATACCTGATTTAAAATCCCATTTTAATATTATAAACATTTTTGTTTTCAAAATTTCTCACAGAATCTAAAATAAATTTTATTCGTGTTTTATTTATTTGTTAAACTTATATCTCAAAATAGATAATATTCTGTGCGAATATTCTGTGTTTTATTTAAAGAAATGTGTCACGGACATAAGTGAATTTTATGATATAAAGATTTAATTCAGTTCTATAATAAATAATTTATACTCAAACGCCATACCAGTTCCGAATGTTCGACAGATTCTTTTTTCGTGTTTCTTCTTGTGTGACGATTAATATAACTTTTTCTAAAGTAGGAGCATCTGAATAAAAACAGAAAATCTTATGAGAATTAAACAACAAAGGAAATAATAGATATAACAAGAAATAGGATAATAAAAAGAATCTGTTGAATAACACAAGACTGCGTTGGTTGTGTTTTTCTACTTTTAATGAATGATTTTTATGTATATTTTAGAGCTGAATAAAAAAAAAATGACCTTTATTTTTACCATCACGTAAGGATTTTATCAAATCGTAAATTTTAAACGTATAAGAGTAAAAAAAATAGCGAGAATCTGATAGTAAAACATTCAGAAGATGGTTGTGCTTTTTAACTTTTGATAATTGATTTCTATGTATTTTTTAGCGCTAAATCCGAAAATGACCTTCATTTTTAACCACCATGTCAGGATTTTTTGCAATCGTGAATTTCGAAGTTAAAAAATAGCAAAGATCTGATACTATAAAACAGAAGAGATGGTTGGGATTTTTAACGTTTGATAATTTATTTTTATGTATTTTTTAGTGCTGAATCTAAAAATGACCTTCATTTTTACCCATAACGTCAAAAGTTTTCGCAAATCGTAAATTTCAAAGTTAAAAAAGAGCAAAGATCTGATACTATAAAATAGCTGTAAAATATTTTTTAATATAATATAATTTAATTTAATTCTATAATTCGTTTAATTTTTGGCTTATATTGGGGATTTTTACCCAGGGGTCCGATGAAGTGTGTGTGTGTGGGGGGGGGGGGGGCAATTTTAACTTTGAAATTTACGCTTTGCGAAAAAATCTGACTTTATTATTAAATATGAAGGTCATGTTCGAATACAGTGGTAAAAAATACATAAAAATCAATTATCAAATGTTTAAAAGTACAACTATCACATCTATTTTACAGCATTTTTTTTTCCAATTTTTTATTTCATTTATCTTTCGCGCAAGCACAGATAGTTATTACGCAAATTTTGTGCAAATTTTATAAAACTTTAATCAGAATGTATAATGAAAAATTCTTACACAAGTGAAGTACACAAATGTGCATTTTAGATAAATTCAATAATGAATAATTAAAAAAAATTAAATTACATATAAATCAGACATTTATTGTAGTTTATGAAAATTATGTACCAAAAAAAAATCTATACTGTGGAAGTTCGGGTATTATGGTCGGACAATGCGGAATACTTCAATATGTGGCGTATACGGGTTGCAACCAAGCGTAAGTCGGTACAAGCGACTCCCTAGTACTCCAATGAGGAACGGTGTTCAATTCTGTTTGAATACCAGTTGTTAGAGCGACGCGGTAAAATAAAGTCTTATTCTTAATTTTTGCAATTTTTTGTAGATAAATTTTATAAAATTATTGCTAATTATCTAATCATATTTTTATCATAATTTGATAAAAAATTAAAAGTTCTGTAAAGGACAGTCGTCGCGAAGGGGTAAAAAAACATACTCACTTTTTACAATTTCAGGCAAATAATTTAATGTTGGGAATATTATCCCATTATCTTGATGACTGTCGATGGTGATGAGGAATTTCGGATCCATCATGCTCACAATATTAGATGCAGCCTGTAAATAGGGAAGAAACAGTATGGATCGTTTAAAATAGGGGTGGCCAACTGTAGCACGCCGGATACCACTAATTTTTTAAAGAAATAGTCGACTTTTTGAATAGCAGAGATTCGATGATTAGATAAGGCAATGATTACTATAAAATTTTACTGGTGTCCAGCTTGCCACAGTTGGTCCTCCCTGATTTAAATGTACTTATTATTTATTCATTTTCAGAGAAAAACACCCATGTGACTGTTTTTTTTTTATTTGGTGTTTGTTATTGAAAAAAAAGTTTCAAGGCTGGAATTCCATTAATAGTCGTTTTCGTATCATGTATGATTCGTTGATCAATTGCTTTTTGATGTACAGGGTGTCCCAAAAACATTGACCTCAACTTTTATTCCTTAAAATATTGATCATAGACATATTATAAATTTAACAATTTTGAAAACTTGAAAAAAAAATTTAAACACCCAAATAACATAAATTCCAGTATGAAGATACGGTAACGACCGCTTCACCTTATGGCATAAAGCATAAGTAAGCATGGCATAAAGTAGTTAAATCATTACGCACTAGAGGACTACTGAAATTAGTTCAAAACTGTCGTATCCACTTTCACCCGATTATACAGTTTTATCCTATTTTCCCTACTTAATAATTTAAACAACAAGAACAACAACAAAAAAATTGATCGCGTTGCTGTTAAAGGCAGTAACGATGGCCATAATGGCTTGGTAATCCTCTACTTCTAACGGTCTTCTAATCTAAAATATTGATTTCAGTTTCTTATCAGATGACAACGTATATGTATATTTTAAAATATTATTTTAATGCATTCTCTATGAAATGGATATCACACAGTTCCCCTCACCCCCTGACTCGCCACTCACAAAAGAGTGATAATTAGCTAATATTCTTCTAAAATATTTGAATGTCGTAAATATCACAATAGCTTCAAACCTCGAACCAGATTCCCCCTTTGCAGCTTTAATCATGCCCATAATGCTTTCCACATATGAGGTAGTTTTAACAAAAAGTACTCGTAGTTTTATACGAACTGCCCAAAACAGCTATATCTTTTTAGACATTTTGATCGTTCTGTTCTAAATCTATACCGTGCAGGCCACACCAAACTCCTTATATAACATGAAACCGTCTTTCTAAATATTTTTAAAATCTTTTTATAAAGAAACGACAGAAGAAATTATAAATACTTCCTCAAAATTTTCAAATTTTAGAAAATTATTTTATCATAATAAGTTTTATTTTACATTAATTTTACAATCAAGCATTGGTAAATATTGACGGTGGAAATAATGGGTAAAATCAAATTCATCATGGTAAAGCATGGTTGAAAACGTATCCCTAAAAGCAACCCAATATTGGTGATACTAGAGTGCAATGGGACGCCCATATAGCGTTCATCGGAAATAATTTCAGTAAAATATGATTACAGATTACATATTGCCATTGCATAGGAAATATTTCTAATGAAATGCAGTTATTGCAGAAATAATGTCTTTAATTTGGTAATATTAGCAATGAAATATTAAAACATTTCTTGACAATATTACATTAATATCTAACCATTCAATCATGCGGCAATATTTCATATAAACATTGCCAATATTGTCCAAGATATAGGTAATGAAAACAATTCTGGCTAGATTTTGTTTTGCTACTAAAATTTTTATATAGTTCATAAAATTGATCAGACGTTAGCTTACTCGAGCTCCATAAAATGGTACCGGTCCTCCCCATATTGCTCCAATACTTGCTGCAGCTAGCATAGCGAAAATGGCCTCTTTTCGATTTGACATAAAACCTGCGAAAAAGAAAATTTATACTAAAATCAGGGTATCCATAAAGTCTTTACTCCATTACAAAAATTCATAACTTTTAAAGATTTAAGTCAGATGAATGAAATTTACGTCACAATAAACGGAAAAAAATGGAGTTATTTTTTGTCTTCTCTTGCTTCTCCTGATGTAACTCCACAAGATATTTTTTCTGTGGAGTTATGTAAAAGACGTGGTATATCAATTCAAGTGCCAAATGTTAAAATATTAAGGAGGAAAATATTTGCTGATAGTGTGCACATTCTTCCCTTCATATCCTTCGTGAAACAAACGGGGCCTACGTTGAGATTTACTGATTATATATACATACATACATACGTATACAGTGTGTGTAAAAACTATAAGGACAGCGAAAATTTTGATAAATTGAAAAGGCAACAAGTGAAATGGTAATTTAATGTTGATCATAAAGTGAAAATACTAATATAAAAGTAAACAGAATGTATCTGTGTCCTTTTTATTGCGAAAAAATTAATTATAATATTATTTATTTATTATATTATTATTATTTATTTATTATAATAAAAAATTAATTATAATTAATTATAATTAATTATAAATTAATTAATATATCATAATTATGCAAAAATACGCTATTTTTGACTGTGTAAAAACTTTAAGGACACCTGTATATTTTTTATAGAAATCGTATGTATAATTATTATTAAGGATCGACCAAAACAGGTTTTTAATGCCGAAACCGAAACAGAATTTTGGAGATCTTCCTATTTTCGGCCGAAAACGAAAACGAATTTGTCCAAAAAACATTTTTAAAGTAATTAAATTGTATGTATTATAGTAATTAATAAATACATAAATATATTATTAATTAATCACACCTACTTATTAAATATGCATAATAATTAATTAATTATGCGTATTTAGGAAATATACATAATTATTAATTAATTATACTTATGGCCCAAGTCTGTGTGCCTTAGATTCAAAACTTTCTTTTATCATATAAAATGAAACGTAATGAATTCGTCAACTACACAGAAAGATTTTCTAATTATACGAGTTTCATTTAGTAAAAAAATAGTTTAGTTTTATGTATACATTACACACCTCGATTTATCTTTTATAATGGTTTCTGTAAATGATCATCTGTTATTCTTGAACTTTCTCAAAGAGTATTCAAAACTCTTCTGCGGTTTCAAACTTTAAATTTTCTATTACTGTTATGTCTGCAGCTTCTAATGAGCACGTTAAAAAGTTTAGTTATATATACATTGCTTGCTTTATAATTTGCATTCAAGTCTTGAGTCAGTCATGACTGATAATTACAAACAACGAAGTTCGTAGCAATAAATAGTCTCATTTGAGCCAGCCGACAAAGCTCAAATCGATGAGAAATGTTAAATATTTCCGACGGAAGAAACGAGATTTTCAGAATACTGATATTTTCGGTTGAGCTTCGGTCCAAAATCCGAGTTTCGTTTTTGGCGAAACTCAGATTTTGGATCTAAGGCACAAAGAGACAATTTGGGCCACACGTATAATTAATTAATAATTATGTATATTTCCATAACTACGCATAATTCATTAATTATTATGCATATTTAATAAATACGTATAATTAATTAATAATATATTTATGTATTTATTAAATACAATAATATATACAATTTAATTACTTTAAAAAGGTTTTTGGACATATTCGTTTTCGTTTTCGGCCGAAAATAGGAAGATCTCCAAAATTCGGTTTCGGTTTTGGCATTAAAAACCTATTTCGGTCGATCCTTAATAATAATAATATATACCATTTCTATAAAAAATATACAGATGTCCTTAAAGTTTTTACACAGTCAAAAATAGCGTTTTTTTTTGCATAATTATGATTTTTTTCGCAATAAAAAGGACACAGATATATTCTGTTGACTTTTATATTAGTATTTCTACTTTATGATCAATATTAAATTACCATTTCACTTGCCGCATCTTCAATTCATCAAAATTTTTACAATTTTTTGCTGTCCTTATAGTTTTTACACACACTGTATATATATATATATATAATTATATTCTTCTTTCATTATGATGTAAATTTCACTCGTTTAAATTAAAAACTTTAGAATTTTCGTGGAAAAGATTTAAGAACTTCTTGTATAAATGTTGGCCTCTTGAAATGTACTTGCTTTAACGCTATAACAAGCTTCCTTTCATTAATAAATCGTAAAAGAAAAATAAAATCAGGTATTGTTTAATATACTGTATATACTGTATATATACTGTGTTTAATATACACGTTAATACCTTTTTATTTATTAATTTTGAGAATTTAAATGATATTTTTTACTTGATAAATTTTCAAACACAATATTTTTTTTCAAGCATTAAAAATTATGTTTTTTTGCTGTTTCAAACTGCCAAAAAAAGATGCGAATCTTTTAGCTATATTTCGGGAATCTTTCGAAAAACCTTGAATTTTTAGAACAGAATTTCGGAAATATTAGCGTATTTTATTTAAAATTCAACAGAAGATATAGTTTCCTAACTAGGAAAAAGAATTAAAAAAAAAAATGAAAAGCTATATTTACGTTTTTTCTTCAAGGATGTATTTTGGATTTGTAACTTAAAAAAAGTATGCTGCGGAAATCTTTTTCTTAAATCTCATTAATATTTTCCAATCTTTTTCGCTAAATCATTTTTAAATTACAATCATAATTAAATTGTTAACACGGTGAATAAAGGAGCTGAGAATTCAAGGCAGTAATAACGTAGTAAAATAAAATAATTTTTATAGGTATAAAGGTTTACTTGCTAATTTCTTTTAGAATTTTATTGCTCATTGTTCTACTTTTATTTTACTTTTCAGTGACTGTACTTTAAAAGATATTTTGTAAAAAGATATTTCAGTTTGCTGCACTGTGTTTCACTTTTTTTCCATATCAACTTAAAGTCACCGGTAAGTTATCTTATTTTTAATAGCAGATAATTCATAAGTAGTTATTGGATTATGTTTGTCATGACACTTTTTACGTCTTAAAAATGAACTAATGAGCATGTTATAGTAATAAAATTGAATCTATCTATATTATTAAGTAAAAACTTATCCATGAGTAATGCTGACTTCATATTGACCGAAACAACGCCCTACCTAATAAATTTTGCTTTTCTGCAATTGTTTTAATTTCTAAACATTGGAAAATTTAAATTTTTACACCGTCGAATAAAAACAAAGTGTATGTTCGAATGCAATTTTTTTGAGAGCTAAATCTCAATTTACTGACATTTTAAGGTTTAAAATTTTTTTTCAAGTATGAATATTTTTAATCATGATCTTTATATGTAATCTTTAGTAAGTGAAATTATTTTAATGATTTTTTTTCGTCTATGAAATACAGTTATAGTTAGAGAAGAAACAAACAGAAAAGTGAAAGAAATACGTATAGTTCCAATAAGCAAAGTGATAATTTTTTTTTTATATTTTTGGAACATATATATAAAATTCTGTTAAAAGTTATACACGTAATTTAAAAAATATGCCAAATTTATCAACGAAATTTCAAATTTATCAGAATAATTTAAGAACTTTTATGGGAAATTCTAGCATCCATAATTTAACATTTGAAACAGTTATTCAAATGCTACATTTTATTTTCGACGAATGGTAAAATTTGAAAATCATCTGAGTTCCCATCGAATATCATGATGACCAGACCTCCGGCTTTTTTAAAATAAGAAAAACATACTTTGAACCAGAAAATTTGTTTAATTTAATGTGTCTTGCTTCTGTGTGGTATTCATTTCAAATGTACTTCATTTCGCTTGTTAAATAAATTTCTGGTTCGAAGTATGTTTTTTGTGGTTTTAAAAAAGCCAGATGTTGGCATGTATGCATGACTAAAAAAATGTTTTATATTTATCGTAAAAATCAACCAAAAATTAACAAAAAACTATACAGTTAAATATAGGAACTTCACCAACATACCTACCAGTTATCAAGCTAATCGGATGTTACGGTAGTTAACACGGAAAAACAAAATAGACAGACAGAAAACAAAAACTTTCCTGTCTCCATGATGACCCACAACTGATGTTTTGGCAAAAATGTTTTGCGATTGACCGCTGGCATGCGGCTCATACGAAAGAATCGAAAATGTTTTTTGAGGAGTTGTTGGGCGGTCTAAAAAATATTCTAAATGGTAGAAATGCATTAGTTTTCAATTAAATATGATTATTATGTAAGTTTTACACTTAGCATCTTCAACCGGATAGACGAGGTTGGACCTAGTATTTTGAATATATAATTATTAGCAAAATCAATATGATTAGCATTATAACTGTTTGCTTGTTGATGTATATTTTAATGATATAAACAATCTACAAGTATAATGAATGCAGATACAAACATAAATGTAAGCAATAATAGATTTATAAAATAACTACAATTATTACGTAATCTATTTAAGCAAATTTATAAAAAAGAAATTCCAAACTTACAAGCTACGCTATCGCCCTTCTTCAAACCATTTTTCCTAAAAGCAGCAGCATAACGTTTCACTTCTTCGTACATGTCAGAGTAGGTTACAATTTCTTTGTTGCCCAATTCATCTGAAAGTTAAAAGTTATTGTAATTATTACAGGGGGACGATTGGATAAAGTAAGATTTAATTTATTTTCATTAGCCCCTGATATGCTATTTCTTTCGGCCAGCAATTAAAGTGTCCTCTCTAAAAACTAACGTTCCGTTGTATAAGCCAGCAGTAAAACAAAGCAGATGTGTCATTGTGCGGTTAAATAATCTACTGCAATTTTTAAACTTCTAATCATCGCACATTTTCAATTTTTATACCGTCGTATTAGAAAAAAAAGTACTTTTAAATGCAATTTGTTTGAAAACTGCATCTAAGTTTATGTTTGAGATATTATTTTTTTTTTGTAGTTTTTAGCGTCTTTTGTTTAATTTTGACAACTCAAGTACTCCATTTCTGCAGAAAGTAAAGGAAAAAATAGATGGAAAATAGTAATTATATCTTTTTTGCCATTTTTTAATAACAACTGAAAAAAAGTAATTAAAATACGTGCTGTTTTGAAAAAATATAAAGGAATGATTTCCAATAAAACACGGAGTTATTATAAACTATATTTGATTTTAAGTATCTATAGTAATATTACAAATTAATGAAGACATATGAATCATTAGACAGACGATTTTTTTTGGTCGAGTTTCTTGAATGACGACATCTCTTTATTATTATTATTTTTTTTTATTTGTGCATTATTCAGCGATAGTGGCGTCCTATGCATACTTTACTGTAGCTGTTGTTTAAGACTAGGTTGTAAACGAAGAATTCTTCCTTCGGATGCCAATGACGTCATTTTATATAAAATAAAGCGTGTGTT
Source organism: Maratus speciosus (assembly GCA_963932465.1). NCBI lineage: Eukaryota > Metazoa > Arthropoda > Arachnida > Araneae > Salticidae > Maratus > Maratus speciosus. The sequence continues at coordinate 236,458,101 of OZ010788.1, forward strand.
TTAAGTCATAAAACTTAAATATGTTTTGTATTATCTATCTATCTATCTATCTATCTATCTATCTATCTATCTATCTATCTATCTATATATATATATATATATTTCTTTTTTCATCGGGGGAGACACTAATTTCTGAAAAAGCAGAGTTCCAGTTTTCTAGTTTTTTAATATTCTGTGGCTACAAGAATTTAATACAGTTTACAGCAGGCTCTCGTTTTCTGGTATGTCAGACCAATTTGAACAGGATCTATACATTATTATGCTTTACGAGGAATTATAGCTGTATTTCTTTTAATTTACTATTTTGAAGATGATATTTTTGAAACTTTTTAAATGAATAAAAATTTAGGACCTGTAAACTGCACCTTCAATCTGGACCTTCTTAGACTGAAATAACAGATTACTAGGTGGATAAAGTAGAATAGATTTACAGTAAGTGTATTGTGTAATATCAAAGTCAAGAAATTCATTGATCTTCATACTCATAGCCACATTGTTTAAATTGTTATATTAGAATAATAATAAAAAAGTTTTGCGTATTCCACAGCATACTAGTTAAACAAGGAACTTGGAATTTAAAATTCCAAGTATATTAACCCTTAATTGGCGTCATAGTCCCATTTCGACTACAACCTGTATTATAAATAATAATAAATAAAATAAATAAATAAATTTGTATAAAAACAATGGTATTTTTACACAACTATACTTGTTGGTCCAATAAAAGAGTATGTATACCACTTACATATTTTTTTATTTTTATATTATGAATTTTACTGGTTGATACAGAAATTATTATTCGTCCAGAACATAATCTCCATACGACCATAATCCCCATACTCAGGAAACCAAATCCAAGCGTTCGCATAATTCCAAATACTCAAGAACGCCCTTTCCATACAAAATAGCAGCAATAAATACATATATTCACAGAGCTCTTAAAGTATGCCTAACAGAAGACCTCCTACAATAAGCAAAGTTAAAACAATAGCCAAAGATGCAGGATACGCCACAAAAACAATACGTACAGAAACTAATCGACAAAGCGACAGCAAGATACAATAGAATACAACCAAATCAGAAAGAAATTAAATTTATAAATTCAATCCCATGTAAAAGGGGAGTTTCCCTAAAATAAAAAAAACAAAACAAAACTTCGGAATAAATACCGCGATCCCTCTCTGATCGATCAATCTTTAGATTAATCTGAACAGACGTTGAGAAATTTTCGAAAATTCGATCAGGAATACACAAATTAATTTCAATAACAATGCAGGAAAAGCCATTTCATATATAGGTATGACAAAACGAAAAAATAGAGGACAGAATAAAAGAAAACAAGCGCGATTACACACTGTTAAAAATTTGCAGCATTCTGGCAGGTCATTTGACCGTCTTTTCCGAAAACGGTTACACAACCGGTAGTTTAACACTATTCTGACCATATTATTGGCCATTTTATGGTCAGAATATAGTTAAATTATGGTTATGAAACCATTTTTTCTAAAAACGGTCAAATGACCTGCCAGAATGCTGCAAAATTTTTAACAGTGCAGCTAAATAAATCCACTTCTGCAATTTCGAGATTAAACAATAAATCAACATTCACACTAGAATTTAACGATGTCGAGAAATTAGAAAGTTATAATAATTTCAATTACGCATTGCTAAGGGAAGCCATATAAATTATCACAGCTAATTCTGAAGTATGTAATGATATGGTGCACACCAAAATTGGTGAGAGATGGCGTAGCCTGTTAGGAATAGGGAAACGTTTAAATTTTTAGACATTGACACTATCTTTTAGTATGTTTTTAAAGCAGTATAATGTCTAGATAAATAGGTAAAACGATTGAATCTAGTAACTAATATGTTGCAGTATAATAACTGATGAAGAAGTTACAAGAGTAGAAAAATACGCAAGCCTTCAAGGTACTATGACACCAGTTAAAAGTTAAAGAACATATACACAAATAATGCACATTTTCCTTACCCAGACAGATCAGAGCAATGGTATCATCCCTCAGTCGAAGCATATTCTCAGCGTAATTCAGTTTAGCTCCACTAAACCATTCGTTGTCTAAAAATCCTGGTCCTGTTTTGACCCATACCTATAATGTTTTTTCAGTTATTTAAAAAATAAATTCATAAACTATATATTTCTTTGATAGAATGCTACAAAAATTTTAAAACACTTTAAATTATTCAGTGAAAAATGTTAATCAGAATCATTTTATTGACTAAAGATTGCTATCTAATGGAAGTACCAACTGAATGATTCGTACTATACAGAGTGGTTCAGAACTATATGTCGAAAATGTAAAGGCAGATAGAGGGGACGTAAATAAGCAGATTTTGAATAGGAGTGTGAGTGCGGAAATGCAGCGTTGAGGCGCACTGCTGAGTTCAGTGGATAACAGCATTTCTCTGGTTTGAATAGTCATTCTCCTCACGGATTTCGAGCAACATGCGTTGTTACCTGAATGCGGAGCTTGTTGACCTGCATTTCATGTATGGGGTCTTTGCAAATAAATGTAGCGGCTGCTCAGATGATGTACATGGAACGATTTCCTGGTAGGAATCTGCTGGATCGCCGAACATTTAAGCGTTTTCATTGGGAGTTGTGCGTGAGTACATCGCTGTATGTTTCGAGGCGTGATAAGAGCACTGGAAGATGTCGCAGAATACTTGCTGTGAAAGAAGCAGTATTATGCACAGTAGAGGATAGTCGTTCAATAGGCTCGAGAGCTGTTAGACGTGCAGTGTGTGTGAGCCATTTCCTTGTGCAGCTCCATACATAAAAGACATATCGATTTACTCCGTATAGGTGTAATGATGAATGTTGCTCGAAATTTCTGCGGGGAATGGCGATTCAAGTCAGTGAAGCACATTCATCCGCCGAACTCAACAGCGCCCTCTACTGCCACAACGCTGCCTTTTCGTACCGAAATCTGCGAAATCCTATACGAAATCTGCTTATTTAGGTCTCCTACCTGCCTTTACATTTTTGATATATAGTTCTGAATCACCCTAAATCTATATTAGTTAATTAATTTAAAGATGATTCAAGAAAAGTAGTTATTGTGATGATTTTTTATAAAGATTGAAACAGAAAAAGATATTTTTATAGCCAGATTGTTTAACTGGATTTCAGTGTAATCATTCTAATATAGAAAGAGATAATAAAAAATAAAGATATATTGTAACAACTTAAAGTAGGGTATTTCTTATTTTGAGTAAAAATTTTAGGATGTTCAGTAAATGAAAATTGTTTGTGTGTGATCAACAATTTGAAAGTTATTCAATGACGTCGAATTTCCAAACTTAGATTTAAATTACGATAATTAAAGAGGAAGCTGTCTAAATTTGTAGAAATGAAATTATTATACTTATTACGACTGATTATGAAAACAGACTTATCGTAATAAGTCTGTTTTTAATTATTACGATCTAAATTTATGATTGATTATTTTTTCTTTCAAGGAAATTATTGTGCACTGAACGTTTCAGTATGATATATTGTGCCAGGCACATAAAAAGGGCAGTCACATTAAATCATTTTAGTCTCTTGCCAAGATAAACATGCTTGTCTAACATGAATGCTTATAGTTTTAATGAAAGAAATTGAACACTAAAAAATATAGCGATAATAGTTATACAGTTAATAATTATTACGCAATAGCATAATGGACTATTGTTATATTACATAAAAAAAAAATCATTCTAGGTAAAATTTTCACCTCTTTATATGGTTCAGATGATATGATTTCAAAGAAATGCCATAGCTCTTCAATAAATTTTGCGTAGTTTTTTATGCTCCATTTGTGTAAATCCCAATACGATTCTAAAAAAAATATATATAAATCAATGTTATTCATCATAAATCATTATAACTGGTATTTAGACAATCGTGAGAAAGACTACAATAAATTCTGAAAGAATTATATGTCATGAATATTATCAGAAACAACAGCATAAGCTTTTACAAAGTTGCATGTACATGTAAAAGTGTGCGATATACAGAGTGATTAAAAAAAGATACCACAACCGTTAAAAAGCATTAGTGAGCCCTGCAAAAAGTAACTTTTTGCATAGGAAACTAGGACCATAATGCATCTTTTCTATAAAAAACACAGGATGTCTTATTCCAGTCCGAATTCGGAATCTGTTGATGATTTTAAAAATAAGGAAAACGTTTTAAGAAAATATGAAATTGACTTCGTCTAAAATGTAAGTTAATCATAAAGAACAGTAGCAGTGGCTACCAAATATCGCCGAAGAAAACGCTACATATTTACGAATGTAATTGACAGTTCATACGGTTTCACTTACCGAAAATTTTCACATTTTAAACGCTTTTCAAGATATCATTGTATTTCACACAAAGCAACAAAAACATCTGTATAAAATTGCTTTCAAATATCCTCATTTTAATTAATGTTATGAAAGATATGTTGGACTGGAGTGAGACATTCTGTATTTTTGAGTGAAAAAAATGATTAAGACCTTTGTTTCCCATATAAAGATTGTTTGTTTTAGTGACCACTACCGCCTCTTAAAATTTGTCCAATCGATTTGTGATTTTTTTTTATAAATATGTTCCAAATTAAACAAGAGGGCACCTCTGAGCATTCTGGCTCTTTTTAGGCACCTCGGGGGCAAAAACTACAGTCTGGATGCATGACAATTACGCTGTGTAGATATAGTCTCCACAATAATAGGGTTTTGATTGCTGAAGAAAAGAAAATCATATTTCGGCCGATGCGGGTAAATTATCTCTGCGGTGCTAGTAATTTGCGCTTATTTTGACGCTCATTATCTCCTCTTAAGGTTTGTGCAATCTTTTTTAAATCAACCTTATAAAATCTATGATTAATAATTTTTTTTATAAATGGGTTCCAATTTAAACAAGACATGTTTAGGCACTTCTTGTGCAAAAACTACGGTCTGCATCACAATCACGTTTTGTACACATAGTCTCCAGAATATGCGGTTTTGATTTCTGAAAAAAAAATATAATATTTTGGCTGATGCCGGTAAATTAGCGCTGTGGTGCTTGCAATTTGCACAAAATTGAACGCATTTGAAATTCGTTTGAAGGACGATCTTTATAACTATAACATTCACTTTACTAAACAAAGCGCTATCCCCCAAACACTTTCACCAGAGCAATAACAGTCTTTTTACCGCGATAAAAGCATTTCTACGGGTAAAATGTTTGCATCGAGATCTTCTTAATGTTACAAACATTCTGCGAATAATTGTAACATTCGGGGCTTTAAAAATAAATTCACCGTGCGCTTGAAACTTTCAATATCAATTTATTGATGTTTATAAATATTTTCAAACTTAATACAAATGAGAAACTAAAACATATTTAACTAGCATGAAAATTTCATAAAACAATATTCTAAATGTTTTTTTCACTTAAACTGAAGATCAACTAACTGAAAACAGAAACAATTTCCTGGAAATTTAAACAATTTGCTTTGCTTTTTACGCATCTAACTACAGCATTTACTAGTATCAAGGATCAAAAAAATTTTATGTTTTATACAAAATTTTTTTTTTTGCTAAAAAAGTAACTGCCAAAGTAATAGTTCCTTATCTACAGAATGACACAATCAGTAACAGTTGAGAAAAAAATCATTTACACTTGTTTTGACAGAAAATATCGAAAATATCATACATAAGAATATTTTGAAAATAAATATCAAACATATGAAAATATCAAAAATATCAAATTTTATTATATTAAAAAAGGGATATCGATAAGATACATAGATATCGAAATCAAGATATATATCATCATACCCTGGTCACAGAAATGTTTCCTAAACAGCTTTGATCAGTGATGTTTTCTTAGACAGCGTCAACAATTCTATGCAAAGTTTTTATCGTTTTTAAAGTTCTTAGATTTTGTTAAATCACATTTCTCTCATTTGACATCAAACTGTGCTTTTATGGAATACGGCTATATAACTCTCTTAAAAAAGAAATAACATTTTATAGAATACAAAATTCTATTTTTGAGATTGTAAAATATTAATCTCTTCTCGTTTTTGTCTCTATCTTTATAATCTGATTCCAATTTATAAATGGAGCCGTCATTTCGTTATGTAGTAAGTACGAAGTTTATTCATTAGTTACTATTTATTATTCACTATTCATTGTTATTGCGGAACTAAGTAAGAATTTTGATATTTGTTTGAGGTTTTTAAATTGAAGCGTATATGTTGGGTGTCCCAAAAACGTTGACTTTGCCTTTTATTCCTTAAATATTGATCATAAACATATATTATAAATGACAAAGTTACGTAAAAAAGGTACAGAATTTTATGTAATCGATTAAAATTTTCAAGGATTAAATTTGAAGAAATACAAAATTTAAATATTTTAACGGCTCCCGTACAAAAAATTTCCGAATGCGTAAAATGCGCCCCATACACTAATAAGATCATGGACGAAATTTCAGCATTTTATAATAAAAAGTCATAGAGATATGTTTAAACAAAGTTGGTGAATGGTTTAATAATAAATTGTTTTCTTTATCTTTATCATTATATAATCGTTGTTTTCTTTTGTAATTTTTGTACGGTCCTTGAAACGCGATTATCTTACATATTTTTTCTCTTTGCAAACTCATATCCAGACATCGAAAAGTGGTTTAAATTAGCATTTATGTATTTCATATCTGTGCGACTTTTTATGATGAAATTATGGAAATTTGAACATGACCTTACTAGAGTATGGGGCACATTTTACTTACTGGGAAATGTTTCCTACGGGGGCCGTATAAAAATTAAATTTTTGTATTTTTTTTCAAATTTACACACCTGAAAATTGTAATCGATATCACAAAATTCTGTACCTTTTTTAAACGTTACTTTGTAATTTATAATGTATGTCTATTTAAGGAATAAATGCCGAAGTCAATGTTTTTGGGACACCATGTATAATGTGTGAAAAAAAAATGTCTCACGCATTTCTACATGCCCTTTCAACCAAATATTTTGACACTTTGCAAATCAACAATTAAATGGTTTAAATTTTGTATTAAAATAAATAAAATTAATTAAGAAGTATTAATTAAAAGAATTAAATTAAGGAGAATGAATTATGAAAATTCAAAATCAGAATCTATAAAAGAAAGAATAAAATAAATTCTAAATATTATACAAAAAATCCTGGAAAATCAGACAAATATAAAAAATCTATTTCAAAAATTCAGAATTGATTTAAAACACGAAAGTATTTTAATGCAAATCTGATTGATAATCAGATCAAATAATATTTACTAAAAAAAAAAAAAAAGTAAATAAATAAATAAACGCTTACCAAATTTCACGTTATGCTTTCTCTCAATAATTTTTTGTAGTTTTTCAAGATTTGTATCTGGAACTTTCTTATCCCAATAAACAACGGGTTGCCTGCCAATGTTTTCCATCAGTTGTCTGGAATAAAAAATAAAGAAAATTGTTTAAATATATATATACATTTAAAAATTATCTTAATTCATTTTTGTCCTTTTACCTTCTAAAGAGGCTTTGCTATGCTATTTTATGTCATGAACATTACAGCTGTACTTGAGTTTTCGCTAGGTAAAAATGCACCAAATTTTACATTTGAAGTTATGAATTAAAAATTTATATGTTTTTCCAATTTTGTATTTGAATACCCAAGAGGGAGAGCTGTTTAAGTGTACTTCTTTTTTATTTAAATTAATATATTAAAATAATATAAAAGAAAGATTTGTGATAACCACAGCATACTAGTTCGCAGAAACCAACATAAAATTAAAAAATTTCTATTTCCATTTACGCCAGTTGTCCGATAAATTTGGTTCACTAAAGAGATTTCGAAGTTGAAACTTTTCGTTACATATTTTTCTGAACATCAGGGTTCCTAATTATGATTAATGCTTGGATTCGATGAAGGAAGCATCTTTAAATTGTAGATTTGCTTTATTTAAGATATATTTAAATAACAGTAAATATAAGCTATTCACAACATAATTCATGAACACATAAGACAGTAAGTACTACAAGCATCAGTACTCTCGAAGATAACATTGCTTATTTGTTGCCTTCAGGTTCAAGAAATATAGTGTTCCATTAACTACAAAAACATCATTAAGAAAATACTGTTGCCAAAAAATGTAAATTTAGGATTTATATAGATATATTACAATTTATATTATGATTGATTTTTAAACCAGCAGTTCCCAAAGCCCGTTCCGGAGAAATACGTTTCTTTTTTGCTCCGTAATAATTAAACAATTCGCTACTGGCTCTTTTTCTCAATATTTTGAAAAACAAAAAAAAGATGCTTATATCTAATTGACACTTTCTTTTATAACAAGATGATTTTTATAACTTTCCTAATTTGCTCGCGGTCTTTTGATTTCTAGTACTTTTACGATGACCAAATTTTGTGTTATATGAAATCTTATAAACATAAAACTTGCAAAAGTTGTCTAAGTGTCGTACAGTGTGTACTAATTTTCATAATGACTTGCAAAAGATGGGTTTAAATTTTATTTTTATGAATTATCATAAGTAGAATATTTTTTGAAGTCTCCTCAATGAAAATTGTCAAGAAATTAATTATTTCTACATTGCCCAATGCACACTGCAGCTTGCGGTACTTTAACAACCAAATAACAGCTAGAGACTTCCCCCATCAAAATTGCATATGCATGTCTTATTAAGAGACTAAAAGTAGTTAATAGAATTAAAATTGTTTTAGCAAATTCTTTTGTGGGATGTAATGAGTTAAAGACTTAGATATTGGACCATCAAACACGCTTCCGCAGGCGTTCTTACGTTCACAGGTCTTATTTATTGCTCTCCACGAAGCTTTATAAATTTGTATGTACAATTATATGAGGGCGGGAATTTCAAAACTCGCCGTATCCCAAATTTAAAAAATCGTGTATTCTGTATTAATCTATTCTATTTGTAAACCTGCACCGAAAAAAGACAACAATCTGTAAAAAACTGGTTTATCCAATAATTCTGGTATTGTAAAATCTTGATTTACAATGGAAACATATGGACACATTTCGAGGTTTTTCGCGGTTTCCTAAAATTTCATTTTCTCGATAAGGTGAGATGTCCTCATATCTATACTAATATTCTAAAGAAGTAAAGGTTGTTTGTTTGTTTCTTTGTTCGAGGTAATCTCTGGGACTACCGAACCAATTTTAAAAGTAATGGTATCAAAATGATGGTGCTAGTCCCTGTACCAACATAAGTTATATCTTATGTCCATGAAACTACCCCAGAGGGGGTGCAGGAGCAAAAAATGCTCTAAAATGCGATTTTAGTGTTACTGTAGTGTCTAGTAAAATAAAATTTGGAACGGTAATTATAAGGTGAAAATTATCTCTAAGAACATTTCTTAAAAAAAAAAAAAAATTAACGGAGTGAAAATGCATAAAAAGCGTTCTAAAAAACCTTCTAAATGGCGATTTCTATGCAATCTCAGGAAGTACCGAACCGATTTTTAAAATAATGATGTCAAAATGAGGGTGATAGCCCTTTCTCCAACATAGGCTATATTTTACGTCGGTGTCACTACTCTAAAAGGGTGTGCAAGTCCAAAAAAGTTCTAAAAAATACGATTTTTGCAATACTGAAGGATCTAGATACATGAAAATTGGCATGGTAGTTACTTATTTGATGTAAATGACCTCTAAGAACATTTATTAAAAATTTCGAAATTTAAAAGGGGTGATAATGTGCGAAAAGCGTTCTAAAAAACATTCTAAATGGCGATTCTACGCAATCTCAGGAAGTATCAAATTAATTTCATAAATAGTGGTTGGAAGTTGATGATGACAACCCTTGCTCTAACACAGGCTAGGCTCTATTTCATGTTATTGTCATAACCACCTTGAGGTTGCAGGAAAGAAAAATGCTCTAAATTGCAATTTTTAAGTTACTGAAGGACCTAGAAACAGGCCGTTTGGCATGGTACTTACTTATTAGATACAAATGATCTCTAAGCACATTTCCTAAAAAAAATCGAAATTTAAAAGGCATAAAAAAGTATGAAAAGTGTTCTAAAAGTGTCCTAAATTGCGATTTCTACGCAATCTCAGGAAGTACGGAAGTGAGTTCAAAAATAATGGTGTGAAAATGATGGTGACAGCCCTTATTCCAAGATCGGCTAAATTTTATATCGGTGCCACTACATCAAAGGGGGTGCAGGAGCGGAAAAGTTCTAAAAATGCGCTTTTTGTGTCACTGAAAGGTCTAGATAGATACATGAAATTTGGCATGGTAGTTACTTATTAGATATAAATAATCTCTAAGTAGATTTCTTAAAAAATTAAAAGTGAAATTAAAATTGTGAAAATGCGCGAAAAGCGTTCTAAAATCCTTCTAAATTGCGATTTCTATGCAATCTCAGGAAGTACTAAACCAATTTCAAAAGTTTGGAAATTGATGGGGACAGAACATTGGCTCCATTTCATATCGATGTCACTACCACCTGGGTGTTGCAGGAGGAAAAAACATCCTAAATCGCGATTGTTGTGATACTGCAAGGGCTAGCAATTTGAAATTAGGCATGGTAGTTACATATATGCTATAAATGATCTCGAAGAACATTTCCTAAAAATTCGAAATTTAAAAGCTCGGAAATCGGTCAAAAGCGTTCTAAAAACGTTCTAGATTGCGATTTCTACTTAATCTCAGGAAATATCAAACAGATTTCAAAAGTAATGGTTGCAAATTGATGGTGACAGGCCCTGCTGCAACATAGGTTATAATGTTTGTTGTTGTCTCTACCACCAGTTGCAGTAGCAAAAAATGCTCTAAATTGCGTTTTTTTTTTGTGATACTGGGGAGTTTTACTTTTTAAAATTTAACACTTTTAAAAGATGCAAATGCTTTCTAAGAAAGGTCGAAAGAAAATTCAAATTTAACAGGATGAAGTGAGTGAAAAGTTTCTGAAAACGTTCTAACTTATGATTTTTATGCAATCTTATTAAATACCAAACCGTTTAAAAAAATAATAGTTTCAAATTGGTGGTGATAGAACCTGCTCAAACATAAGCTGTATTTTATGTCGGTGCCACTACCACTAGAGGGTCGCAGGAGCATAAAACGTTCTAAATTGCGATTTCTGTGATACTGAAGAGGCTATAAACTTAAAATATGGTACGGTAGTTACTTATAAAATGTAAATGCCCTCTAAGAACAGTCGAAAACAAATTCGAAATTAAAAAGCGGTGAAGCGAAGGGAAGGAGTGAAAAGCATTCTAAAAATGTCCTAAGCTACGATTTCTATGCGATCTCCAGAAATAATGAACCGATTCCAAAAAGTAATGGTTGCGAATCAATAGTGACAGTCTCTGATCCTACAGAGGCTATATTTTATGCCGGTGCCACTACCATCTTGGGTTGGTAGGAACAACAAATATTCTAAAAAAGTCTTTTAAACTTTCTAAATTACGTTTTCTATGGAATATTAGGAAATACTAAACCGATTTCAAGATTAATGTTGGCAAATTAACGTTGACAGTGCCTGTTTCGACATAGACATTTTATATTGGTGCCACTACCACCAAAGATGTGGTAGACCGTTAGACAAGAAGCTTGGAATTTGATATGATGGTTAATTTTAAGATGTAAATGCGTTTTAAGAAGATGGTTTCTAAGAAAATCAAAACTTCAAATGAATACTGAAATGAGCGTATGAAATGAGAATGAAAGCTTCAAAATACTTTCTAAATTATCATTTGTTTAGTTCTTCGTACTAATTTAAGTCTAATTTCTGCCTTATGCAGTGTAAGAATGAAGTTTACTCAAACTGTGTCTTAATTAATATTTTTTGAATTATCCCTAAAAGTATAATTTCTTCTTATATAAATTAGACATACAAATATCACTTGGCATATTTCAACTATTACGCGAGCAAAGCCGCGGGTTTGCTAGTATATATTTTTATATGAATTCTATTTTCGGAAAATAAGAAATGGAAAGAAAAAAAAATTCAATCAGTCCTGTTTTCCCTAAAATAATAATCTACTGTGTACAACATATTGAAAGACTGTACTGATGAAAAAACCGTTCTCTTTGACATTACTTTTTAGCTCATAGGCTATTAAAGCTTGAGAGCTTATGTGCCCGCAGGTTCTGTATATACGTACGTATGTATGTACATAATGCGATAACTCTTGATAGAAATATCCTATTTGCTTGAAGTTTTGTAAATAGGTTTATTCTGATAAGGCGCTTCCCAGATTAGTTTTAGGTGTTGATTGGTTAAGTATAAAAAGGGAACTAATTTCCCCTTTATTTAAATAAATGGGTTTTCATGCAGAATTATCCGATTTGCTTGAAATTTTGTATATCGGTTTATTCTGATAAGGCGCTTCCCTGATTTGGAGGTCCATTGGTTAAGTATAAAGGATAGAACGGGGAGGATAACCCCCATTAATTTAGAGAAATGTGTTTTTCATTCAGAATTATCCGATTTGCTTCAAATTTGGTACACCGGTTTATTTTGATAAACCGCTTACCTGTTTATCTTTGAAGGTTCATTGGTTAAGAGTAAAGGGGAGAACGGAGGGGGCTAATCTCCCACTTAATTTAGATAAATGGGATTTTATGCAGATTTATCCGATTTGCTTCAAATTTGGTATACCGGTTAATTCTGATAATGCGCTTCCCTGATTATTTACTGTTTTACTCAAAAAGAATGAGTTCTATTTCATGAATAATAGACATAAATAAGAGCATAATATGCAATTATTGTGAATAGCCTTGAGCTGAATGCCATCATTGTAATTAGTCATTTTTCTTTTTTTTTCTTTGTTTCCTTGGTAGTTTTAAAATATGTATATATTATAACTGTAGTATTTTTAATTTTTCATAAATATACATGACTATATCAATCCAAAATATACATTTGTTGGATTGTATATGTTTATTCAATGTATATCATTCGCAGCCAGATATTGATAAATATTATGTGAAGGGGCGCGCTTAAACAGATGGTTAAAACATTCAAACGCGCACATGATAATAAAAAGATTTACGAATCTTGATTTTGATCCAAATAGATCCAGAAAATACTCCACATGTAGAAATAAACATTTATACGGATGGTTCCAAGATGGAAGATGAAACGGCATATGCCTTCTGTGTGTATCAGAGAGGAGAGTTAATCCACGAGGATCAAACTAAGTTAAGTAAAGAAAATACTGTTTTTCATGCAGAACTCCTGGCCATAGAAGAGGCTGTGCTGTGGATTAGGAACTCCCCTCATAAAGAAGTATTAATACACTCGGACAGTCTCTCAAGTCTCTTAGCAATAGAAGATGTTTTTTCAAAAAATCTCATCGCAGTACAAATTATCAAACTACTCCAAGAAACAAGAAAAAAGATCTTCTTTAAATGGGTCCGTGGACATGTGGGTAATGTGGGGAATGAGCATGCAGATTCTTTGGCAAAAGAAGCAACCAAAGCCACATCACATGCCAAATACAAATTCTTTCCCAACCCTCCTTCTTACTTGAAGAAGCTTCTAAAATCATCTCTACACGAACAATGGCAGACTCGCTGGGACTATGGTACCACAGGACGGTACACATACGCTTTAGCCCCAAAAGTCTCGGAAAAGGGAATCCTGCTGCATAGAAATCTTTTTCTGTTTGCCACTAACCACGGCCCATTTTCATCATATCTTTATAAATTTGACAGGGTTCCTTCTCCATTATGTGTATGCGGTCAGCGAGCTACATCATTGCATTATATCTTTAACTGTACCCTTACATCATATTACCATATAAGAAAATCTCCAAAAATTTCTTTGTCTCAGTGGTTCTCAGTGGTTTTGTCAAAAGATAATTGAATGTATGAAAGTTTTAGAAAACAACCATTATTTGTTTCAAAATGTTTTGCCATTTATAGATGATGATGAGAACGTATCTTAACAAATAGACAGATACCACCAATTCAAAATAAACTCTTAGCCACAAACAACACGATTGAACTATAATTGAACTGTTGCAAGAACAATAGACTTTTGAACTTTTGTGTGTGTATATAATTATATAATATTCATCATAATTATTCACTATTTTACCTATTTTTTATATTCTACATTATTTTTAAAATTATGAATCTCTTTCTAATTTAGTATACATATACGTAGCTTTTATTGTATTTTTGCAGAACGCCCAGCTTTGCAGAGTAATTGAGCTTTTGCCGCTCCAACAAGTTTAAAAATCCTATTATCTATTATCTCATGATCTTATTAATTACAAATATCTAAATTTCTCTCGTAAACGCCCAGTAAAAGTTGGGCTTTCCATCGTGTATATATTGTACTTATATTGTATTTAATCTTAATATTCTCAATTGGCTTTCCTTTAGGTCCCTTCGCGCCTTTTATTTATTTATTTATTATTATTATTATTATTTTTATTTATTTATTTATTTATTTTTTTTTTGTGTGTGTGTGTGTGTGTGGTGACGGCGGTAGTAGATGGAAACCGCTGGGTGGGGCTTGTGAGTGCTTAAGCCATTTGGTAGGCCTCCCCACCTAGCTGACCCTTGTAATTATCAACTCTGGTATATCAATAAATTAAATAATTTTATACTAATTCTAATTTTATCTAAAGCAAGATTTTCCAATTTTTACGTGTTCGTGACCAGCAAATGCATACCAATTATATGTTGCGTTTTACCAATTATCAGTTTCATTGCAAAATTTCTATGATTTTGGGGCTTACATGGATTGAAAAGTGCATTATTTGAATTTATTTCTAAATACACATAATTAAATGTGTAAGACAATATTTTTGTAAGTAAATCTTCTGCATTTCCATAAGAACAAGTTTGCTACAAAGAAAATTGTTGGTCGAAAAGATTGGCGCTCCTGGCTGCACGCGGCCTTCCGGACGATATCTGAAGACCACTGATCTAAACTATTTCAGTATCATAATCATTTATCGTTATCGTTATAAACAATTAGGATTATTTTAATTAAATAAAAAAAGATTTCAAAACAATATGATACAGTCATATTGTTTTAATGCAGTAATATACCTAAGTCGTTTCAATAAAATTGTTTTATCTGTCATAATTCAATATAAATGCTAGCGATAGAGAAATTTTATCAAAAAATCTCGAAATTTCCAGAGATAAGTTTCTGGCGATGAGACACAGATAAAATATGTTTACAAACAAGATAAAATGCGTCAATTTCATTGTTAGTGAAAGTAAAATGGGAATGATAAGAAAAAACGTTTTGCAGTATATAAAATTTTCTATTGAAAACTTTTTTGCAGTGAAAATTGTGTTATCAATCAAACGATATAAAAAAAAAATCATGCATCACGCACAGATCATGATAGACTTTTGATAACTTCTAGAATGTTGTTACGAAACTCGAAACTTCATTTTTTTTCATATAGTGAATGCAGGTTTCTAAATAAATAAAAAAAAAATACATCGCATAACGTACAAAAATATAGATCAACTGAAAAATGCACTTCAAGAACTAACCGCCAATAGGCAGTATTATGTAAAAAATCTTTATATGTATATACGGATCATATCCCTGTGTATGATCCGTAGATTTTGAATTTGCCATGCAGTCAGTCCACTAAAATTAAAGTCAGTTTGAAAACGCATATAACACTATTCCTATGTATGGATGGGAATGCATTGGATCCTTTTGTACAATTTTATATAATAAATTATTTATATTCTATAAACACTAAATATTAGGTTGTAACGAAAGTTTTCCGCCAAATTACCATTACATAATATACTATATATAATTGACTGTAATTTTATATATAACCATTATTCCGCCAAACCTTCACAGTGTCATATGATACAGCACTAGTACCTAAATCTGTACACTTTATTCGGTGACATTCTGTCGCTGACTTTTTGCAACAGAACTGGAAATACATGATGGTTCTAAACTGCGAGCGTGATAGTTCCATTTCAGAAACCCTGTACGTAATGATAACGAATATTTTTTTACAAATTTCACAACACAGTGTTATAAAGCAAGTCTCTTTCTTTCAAATGTCAAAAATCGTTTGACAAAATATGAGCAAACACGTCAACGCGAACTGTTTGCTCAGACCGTATTAGCTGTGGCGGGAAACTTTCTTTACAACCTGATAGCATACTAAAATTTATTTCACCTGAAAATTATAAAAGGCGATTGAAAAAAAAAAACTTTTACAGTTTCCATACCATAAATGGTAATTTTTTTAAAAAGCCGGTATATAATTAACAGAATTTATATGTCCGAAACCTATCTCTCTCTATATAAAAGGCAAGTGTGTGTGGGTAAAGACACACTTTTCTCCATTACCACCTACTGCCATGCACACGCGGTTGTAGTGGTTAGATAGCCCTTTGTCTCCTGCTGTTAGTAAGGTAGTTTGGTAGCGGTGGGTGGAAGTGGGGAATTACAGGGACGTTCAAAAGAATTAAATTGCAGCTTATGGGGAAAAATGGTTTGAGATAGTTTTTAATAATGTTACAGCCTTTCGAACATAATGAAATTGAAATGCTTTTATGAAGTGCATTTAAATATACATTCTGTAGGATAATGCGGTGAAAAGAATATTTATTATTCATTTATAGGGCCACACAAAATAATTCCGTTACATAATGGTATAGGGGGAAACATTGTTTAATTATGTTAAAGTATTTCACACAATAACTAATTGTAGTACGAACGCACTTCATTTGCCACGTTTGGCGTACAATTTCCAATTTATTGAATTTTAGCGACTTTTACTGCGATTTTCACTCGGATTTTTAGCGTTTGTTCCAGTTCCATGGCGATTTTTTGACATTCGGAAAAGGAATTTGATTTCAAACTTTTAGCCTAATATTGTAAATTTTGTTATCTACGAATTTTGAATGTTAACAATTTTTAATGCGATTTTTAGCGAACTTTTCTTTTTTATTTACGTTTGGCGTCGATTTTTTGTCATTCAAGTAAGCTTTCCAATTACAATTTTTTTTTTATCCCATTAGAGTAAATTTTGACTCCTGTCAATATTTTAATATTTAGCGATTTTTAATGTGATTCAGTGCGATATTTAGCAACCGTATGAATACCACGGTGATTTTTTGACATTGTTAAAAGGAATTCGATTTGCTATTTTTAGATTTTATGCGATTTTTAATGCATTTTTCAATGCGATATTTTTTGTTTGTCGAGTCTCACAGCCATTTTTTCCCATTCTGAAAAGAAACTTTGTTTCAAATTTTTAGCCTAATACAGTTAATTTTGCCATGAACGATTTATGATTTTTAGTGAATTTTAACGATTTTAGCGATTTTTTCGAGATTTTTTACGCTGTACGTTAATTTGATTGTCATTCTTGAAAGATTTTCGATTACAGTGTTTTGAGTCGATTTATTGTAATTAATGAAATAATTCAGTTTACAATATTTTACCTCATTATAGTAAATTTTGTTCGCTGCTATTTTCGAATATTCAGCGACTTTAAATAAATTTTTGAATGCGATTTTTAGCGTTTTTTCGAGTGCAATGGCGATTTTTTGACATTCGGAAAAAAAGTTTGGTATCTGATCTTTATTCCACTATAGTAAATTTAGTCTTCTGCTATTTTTTAATTTTAGTGATTTTTAATGTGATTTTTAGCGATTTTTCGAGTTTCGCGGCAATTTTTTAACATTGGTAAAAGAATTCGGGTTTCGAACTTTTAGCCTTGTCCTCTACACTTTTTCTGAATTTTCTGAATTTCTAATGCGATATTCAGTGTGATTTTTAGCGATTTTTTTAGATTCTTGTGTCCATTTTTTGTATTCATGAAGGATTTCCGATTACAATATTTTCCCGCTTACCATTAAATTTTTACAGCAGCAACTTTCAAACATTTAAATGATTTTTAATGCAATTTTCAGTGTGATTTTAGCTATTCTTCGAGTTCCGTGACAATTTTTTGACACTCGGAAGCTAATTTCGATTTGAAACTTTTTGCCTAATATAGTAAATTATTAGATTGCGATGTTTTATTCCTTAATATTAAACTTTTACCACAGCAATTTTTTTATATTTTGCAATTTTTCGGCTTTTACAATGATTTTTTGACATTTTAAAAAAGAATTCTGTTTGAAACTTCTAACTTAATAGCAATTTGGTTTTATCCTATTATGGAAAATGTCTTGCTCCGTTATTTTTGAAGTGCAGCAATTTTTAATGCAATTTTCAATGCAATTTTTTTAGTGTTTATTTTTTCTTTCTTTTTAGAGTTCGCGGTGATTTTTTGAGATACGGAGAAGGAATTCGGTTTCAAACTTATAACGTAATATAACAAATTTTCTCCTGTGCGATTTTTGCTACTTCACCACTTTTTATCGTGATTTTTTAAAGTTTTCCGCATCTTGCGGCTTAACGTTCGTCAAAAAAATTAGAGTTGAAACATTTATTCAAATATAGTTAATTTCGACTTTCGTGATTTTTGAATTTGTTGAGATTTTTAATGCAGTTATTTTGCGATCCACTGTGGATTTTTGATATTCAATTTTTGATCTAACATAGTAAATTCCCTCTTTTCAATAAAGTTTATCTGAACTTCGTACAGAAATTTTAAAATTTTTCGTGTATTTTTAATGTGATTTTTAGTGTGTTTTTGCGATTTGCTGTGATTTTTACATATTAGTAAAAGGAATCCAATTTCAAATCTTCTAACCCAATATAGTAATTTTTTTCTCTTTTTTATTCTATTTTTCTGAAGTTTATTCGAAATTTAAAGCGATTTTTAAAAATGTTCGCCATTTTTTTTAATGATTTTCAGAGTTTTTTCGCAATTTGTGCTTTTTTTTGGCGGACCCGGGGAATGCCGGGCAAGTTAGCTAGTAATGTACTAAAATTTAATTATGCTGGAAAATTCAGAACACATTTGATAACGCCGACTTTTATAGCAAACATTTTGCTGTAATCCTCAATATTATATGTAAAATTCTTACTGTTTGAAATAGTATGACATTCTGCTGCCTATAAAAATGCCATCAATTACTGCCTATAAAAAAACTGTATCAAATTCTGAGGTGAGCACCTGCAAATGCAAGATAAATGTTATCCACACAATGTTTTTTTTTTTTTTTAATAGAAAACGTAATTTGGATCAATATGCATATAAATTTGTTATGATTGAAGGTGTGTAGTGTCATTTAAATGCACTAACAAGTATCTGCAATGGATTATAATGTATCTAAATTCTTCTGAGTATACCTGTTAATCAGCTATGAAGGTTGCACACTCTATTTTCAATATAGAATGCTATAATGAATCTCAATAACATACATCAATTTTGTGGTAATCTGATTATATTTATGAATGTTAGAGCATCGAAAGACAGATGGACAGACAGGTGAACAGAAAAAGAGTAGAGCGCCGATTATCGGAACTCCAATTAACCGAACTTCCAATTATCCGAACAGACTATTTCTCTCAAAAAAAATTTTTTTTAACCGAACTTCCATTTATCCGAACAGCCGATTTCTCTCAAAAACGTTTTGTAATGATGATGAGATTGTGGGTGAGATTTAAGATGAAAATAAAATTAAGAAATGAAAACGAATGTCCTGAAAATGACCCAGGTTCATCCCATAACGAAGTGTTTGAATGTTTGGAAACAGCTATGAAATGTCTCGAACGGTAGAAGAACTCTGATCCTATTCAGCTAACATATTTAAGAAGAATTCGAGATATGGCAGCATGGAAAAGAACGTCTGCTTTGAAGCAAGCAACAATCGAAAGCTTTTTTGCTTAAATTATAATCTTTGGAGTTCAGAAAATTATAAAAAGAGAAAAAGAAAATTTTAAATGATAGAAAAGTAAACAACAAAACAAAAAACCAGTTTTTAAACACGATAGCACTAACTGGTGCTGCCAGTCCTAAGCCTGGATAAAGTGTGAAGGTTTAGTATACTCAGGAACATCCCTTAAACTGTCTGTTCATTTATTCGAACTTTTGCTTATCCGAAATAGGGTCGGTCCTTACTTCTTCGGATAAACGGTGCTCTACTGTACTAAGTACTTCTCAACTAAGTTGGAAAATGTTAAAAAGACAAATGCAGAATAATTAAAAAAAAAAAAATTCTAAAAAGTCTAGTTGAAAAACTCACTTGGTTACTGTGCTTTTGAAACTGAAAATATGTAACAAAATAACTCTCTTATAATGAAAATGTATAGTTTTGAAATTTAACATTTATCCAATGAAGTTTTACGTAATTTCTTATGAGACCAGGGCTTGACAAATTTGATAAAATCCTTTAGCCAGCGAAAAATTCTAGTCGCCAATAAAAAATATTTACCCCCCTCCCAATCATTGATCTTCAAAAATGACAAACGCTTTTTATGAACTAATTGAGAAGAAGAATAGTTTAGAGTTATTTGTTATAGTATTTAAGATAGCACGTACACTCATGTTCAAAATTAATTGAATTAAACATCATTGTAAAATAAATTGAATCAAAATTAATGTATATGTTGTCAAATTTCATGAAAAGTACTCAACGAAAGGTAAAACTAATGCTTCAAAACAAAGATGCAACTTTTTAGTATGGAATACGTAAGCGTACACGTGGGTATAGGTGGAGTGGGTAGAGGAATAGGGTTTATAAGCCAGCGTTGCAATTTTCGTGTTTTGTTCGCTCTCACGCATCGCTAAATACCTTGATATAGACCCTTTGCATTGACGTCACGTTGCTATTAGCAACGACTGATACTATCGTATCTGGTGTACACACGTGGAGCACAGAACTGCCCGTTTGCCGTTAAAAGCACATGTTATCTTTCTGTTTAATTTAGATCTTCCTTATTTTTATTATTATAGTGCAAACAAGTCTAATAAATCAAATGGAGAGCACCATATTCGCCTTATATTTGGGCGCCATATGAAGCGATTTCAGACGTGTGACGTCATGTGCAACCCGTCTATTGTTTTGCAATATTCGATGAAATTCAAAAGAAAACAGCAAAAATTAGTAACCACCAACGTTTGGATGATAGAATGAGGGGGGAAAATCTCGGGATCCTGGAAACAGGGCAGTTTGAAGAGCAGATTCTTAGAGACTTCAATCATTAAAGTCTCTAGCAATTACACTGATTGTATTCCGATCAGTATAATTGCTAGACAGTCAAACTATGTGTCCACTACCAATAATACATTATTCTCGTTAGAATAGCTAGACATAAGCGTGAAACATTGTCAAAGGAAGTGAAGTAAGGCTGCTTTAAAACTATGTTCATGGATCAGCGACACATATTAAAATTATCATCAATTTTAAGACGCGCCACAATTTTATGCGCAATAAGTCTATGTTTGTTTGTGTGTTTACAGAGGGAATGGCATAATGAAAATAACAAACTGTTTAAATATAAAAAGAGTTATTCAATGAGCAAATGCCACATGAAAGGTATTAATTCCTAAATTTATATTTGAACTTCTCTATTTTTACTTTCTTCAGTATATATAAGTGTATACACACACACACACTTATACATATATATGTATATACACTTATTCCAAAATAATTAATGAAAATTATTGCATAAAAGACGCTGAAGCAGCTCATTAGATATTTAAAAAAATGTATATTATATCAAAACTTGAAAATTATAACACATTAAAAATTGCGGAGGAAGGTGTAATATTAAATTTTTTTAACAATTAACTATGAACTTTTAAAATAGGTAAACATTAAACTACCCAGGCAAAAAATTGCCTGTTTCTCTTCAGAGGGTGGACACACAGATTACCCTCCCCCCCCCCCATCCGCGAGAAAAAACCTCGTAGGTTTCGAAACATTCATAAACAATGCATTCATAAACAATATTAAAACGTAATAACTTGTAAAAAAGCAATTTCTAACATAATTTAAAAATAAATATAAATCAATTTAGAAAACAAACAAAACGTTAGAATATAAAATCAGTATTATAAAAATTATAAACAAAAATTAAAACAACAATTATTTATTATTATATTAATAATTATGTATTATTATATTATTATATATAGGTTTATTTTAGGGATATTGAATATTATTATCTTGGGCCATGGCAACGACTGTGGGTCTGTTAGCTAGTTATAAATTAACGACAATAAATTATTGTATGTTTGCGATAATTATATATAATTTATAATTTGTAAGGTTGATTATATATTAATGTTTCTGAACATATGTGCTTTGAGCAAATAGAGAAATAAAAAAATCCACATGTTCTTTATTGAAAATCGGATACTGGTGAATAACAAAGAAACATATTGATTGAAATTTAGTAATTCAAGTAAAAAAATATTCTGCGCTGAGATTTTTCATTAAAAGGATTAAAAACAGAGTGCTTACACGCCAAATATTATTTCTAAAGAGTATAGCACCACTATTTCCGAGTAGTGATTTTCGTCCTATTTAATCAGAGAAATAATAAAATAGAATCTGTGATTAAACAAATAGGAGATTACTATTTGGAAATAGTGTTACTTGAAAGTAGCGTCCTTACACACCTTGTAAATATAATAAAATATTGAAAATATCCCATAAAGAAATATTAGAAAAATGTTGCATGTAAATAATTTACATATTATTCACGTCAATGAAAAATAAATGTGTTTTAGCTCTCACCTTTAATTAGTTACTCAAACTTTCTGGAAAGATAATACCAAATGGACGTTTTGTTCGGGCTAAAAATATCGCCTACAATGATACCTGAAGAAAACTCTTACATTGGAAGTATTTAACTAAACAAAGGGATGGTTAATTCCACTCTTCAAGGGCACTGTGTTATCATACGTATTGCTATCACTCGGTTAAGGCTTATCTATTTCAGAATTTCGAACTACCATTGAAATACATTAATTAATACTATCTTTTGGTGAGAAACACGATGTTTCTCTTAACGCTGTGTCACTTAGTTGTCTAGATTAAAAAAGAAAAAAAAGTATATTGTGATGCGTTAATCATTTTTACTTTTCATTGAAAAATGCATTTTCTATTCAAGCTGTCTGATAAGAAAGATTCGAACTGTTTCAATGATTAAAACTCAAATCTTCACTTATGACGTTATATTGTAATTTTTATTAAAAACAAGAGAGGAGTTGAAGTTGAATCTTTTTTTATAAACTCTTCTTTTTTTCTAATTCCTATAAAAAAAAAAAAGAGTGAACTATAGCATATTTACCTAGTTAGTCTC
Organism: Maratus speciosus; assembly: GCA_963932465.1. Classification (NCBI taxonomy): domain Eukaryota; kingdom Metazoa; phylum Arthropoda; class Arachnida; order Araneae; family Salticidae; genus Maratus; species Maratus speciosus. The sequence goes on from OZ010788.1 coordinate 236,481,321, forward strand.
CGATATGCTATTTCCTTCGGGCAGCGATTAAAATGTCGTCTCTAAAATATAATGTTACGTTACAGAAGCCAGTAGCAAAATAAAGCAGATGTATCATGCACTGTTAAATACTGATAATCTCTATTGCAATTTTTTAAACTCCTAAGGATCGCATAATGTCAATTTTTATACCATCGTATAGGAGAAAAAGTACTTTTAAATGCAATTTGTTTGAAAATTGCATCTCAATTTATTTTTGAGATTATTAATTTTTTTTTGTAGTTTTTAACGCTTTTTTTTTTTTTTTTTTTTTGGCAATTCAAGTACTCCATTTCTGTAGAAAGTAAAGGAAAAATAGTTGAAAAATAGTAGATTATTATATCTTTTGTTTGCCATTTTCCCATCGCATCTGAAAATAGTTGAAATTAAAATACGTGCTATGCTGAAAAAATATACTATATTTAGCTTTATGTATCCATATTAATATTACAAGCATATGAATCATTAGATCATTTTTATGTCGAGTTTCTTGAAGGACGACACTACTTTTTTTGATGGATTTGTGTATTATTCTGTGATAGAGACGTCATAGGCATACTTTTCTGTAGATGTTGTTTAAAGACTGGATCGTAAATGTGGAATTTTTCAGCGGATGCGAATGACGTCATTTTATATAAAATAAAAGCGTGTATTTTAAGTCTTCAAATTGAATTATGCTTTGTACTATATAGGAGAAGGTCCAAATACAGGCTATCACTTTTGTTTTCAATCGAGATCCTACAATTTTCAAAATTATTAAATTGAAAAGTGACAGCAGGCTACCTTGACATGTTTTGCACCTGTTTAGAAAGTTAAAAACTCAGTTTTAAAGACATTTTCTGTTTATAAAAAGCAAAATTCCAAAAGGCTGCGAATTTTGAGTTTGAAAGTGGGGTCTAAATGCCGGCTACCTAAGTTTTTTCCAAAAGGATCCCACAAATAGTCCTAATGCCAATTATTAAGCAATAAGAACATTATTTTTATAAATTTTATTGATTAATAACATTTCTTATGCACAGAAAAATGCATAATTTTTAATAAACAAGCATTTTTACCAAATTTATAAAAATCTTAACGACTATTTCTGACAGTCTTCTTTCCTTTATGTTTCTAGTTTTGTTTTTTAGCGTAAAAAAAAAAAAAAAAAAAAAAAAAAAAAAAAAAAAAAAAAAAAAAAAACTGGCTGCTTGAAATGATAATTTTTTTATCTGAAAAAATCACAAACATAATAATCTCTTTCTGCGTCGGTGCAGTCGCTATGGCCCCACATATTGGATTCTTAGCATTGAACCCAGAATCTTCTCCCCCATTCTTGTCCGCAGAAAAAGTACCCTCGCAGAAGACACAAATTGCATCATTTCACTTTTTTAAAATCCAATTTCTGGCCCTTTCGATTCTTTTTTCTTCATGTTTACCTCCCTCATTTTTCTTCTTTCTCTTCCTATTTATTGCAGGCAATTTTGGAGTGTCCAACTATAAAGGCGATTTGTCCTCTAAGCTGGCATTCGTGATCGTAAAAAAAAAAAACCCCACCACAACTCAGGTAGGTGCAAATGTAAAAAAAAAACTCTATATAGTATACGAAGATGAATTTATTGTATCATATCAAACACTGGGGAGGGGTACAAATAGGGAAAAAAGCATAAGCCTCCTTTTAACAGGACATCCAGAAGCAAGCGTCCAAGCAAAAGTGACGTGACTTCGCAGCTAGAATTCACGTGCTTGGCGTGATACTATATCGCCAATATACAAGTATTTTGCGTTATGCACAAGGGAAAAACAAAACATTGGCTGCCAACAGATTAGCCAAACACATGCGGTGAACATATACGTATTTGAATTATGTAGGGGTACTATATTTTGAGGTTACAACATTCTTATGGTATGGGAAATGAAAAAAAGAAACTGTACTTAGGATGTAAGTGCGTTTTAAGCTATAACGGAAAATGTTTTCGATTACAGACAAAGGCTGGAGAAATGAAGGAAACGTTAGCCGACAGGCGTGTGAATGCGGTTGCTGACACAGATGTGAACACAAAGTTCAGTCTGAAATACAGATTGCAGCTGTTTCAAAAATATACAGCATTCTAATACATATGAACTTAACGGTCTGGATTTTAGGATGCAGCGCGAGAATAAATGTAATGAATAGAATTCAAGTTAAGTGACTTTTGATAATGCGCCAGACACTTTACCAAATATGGGTAGCTGAGAAATTAAAATGTTTTTGTATTAACTAACAGACGTGACGTTTTTCTAAAGGCAAAATATATGTGAGCAAATATCTCAAAGTAGAGTGGGAAGACTGAATTACTGGTTTTATTTTATTAAAGCAAATGAGTAATTAAAAATTAGTTTAATTTAAATGTGAGGGTCTATTAGTACAAGCAATATACTTTTTAAATATTAGATTTAATTTAGGAACCGTCCTGGGAGAAAATAGTACATTAAAATAAATAAAGTATTAAATTGAATTTTGAAGTGAAACTGCCGGGGGGGGGGGACTAGAACGAAAACATATATAACAGGATAATCGTTATGCCAACAGTGGTTTTTCTCTGAAGTGATCCGATAAATAGTGTCGCTCCTGAAGACTTGCGACCACGGTTGCTTTTTTACGAAATGGGACTGGAACTACTTCTGAAGAAAATTAATTTATTAATTATGTAACTTTTTAAATTAATTTATTTCCCTCCTATTCAAGCAGAGGAAACACAGAGAAGTCTAAATACCGGTTAGCCGGTATTTGGGCTACTCTATGTAGGCGGTATTCAGACCACTGCTATGTTTAAGTTAAAATCGGTATTACGCATTCATATGGTAAAATACGTATAACTTGCGTGCGGCGATTGAGAGCTAAATATGTTTAGAAAATAACTTCATCATCAATTCAAGCCACTATATGATCAGTATATTTCAAAAAATGAAAAACGCATATCTGAAAAACTTTTGATGTCCCAGATTACGTCGTTTCGGAACTTTTGCATTAACTGTTTGTAAATGAGATAGACTTCAGTGACATACTTCTCGTAATTTTCTTCTGTCAATTAAAGTTTCAAATTTTACCTATCTTCGCTAGGCTGCGCTGTGCTCGGTTCTCAGAACACCTAGTAGCAGGTATTTGGATCTTCTCCTCTATATATTTATACATTTTTTTTCACCGGGGGGGGGGGCGAAAAAATTTTGAAAAAACAGAATTCCTATTTCCTGGTTTTTATATTTATTGCATAAATCAATCTGTTTTTAAAGGACGGTGATAACTTTTTAAAAGAAAAATACCATTAACATACCAAAAATAATACCCAATAAAATACCAAAAATAAAATATTCATTGTACGCAGTGTTGCCAGATTGGGGATTTTTGAACTGCCAGGAGGAATTTTCGGAGACAAGTAGTTCATGGGGAAATGTTTGGGGGCTGTCAACCATTCTGGGGAAAACATGGGGAATTTGTTTCACTATTTCAGTTAAAGTTTACTTTTAGTCATCTGACAATACTGGATCTAACTCATTTTTGAGTTGGAAAACGAAAATAAAAAACAGAAATCGGAGATATCAATCATTATTGTCGTGGTCGTGGTCGACGTTTACAACATCACAGTTTACATGTATCACAGGTTCATCAACATCTGCCTAGGACTATACCCACTTAAATTTATCAGTATATAAGTACTGCAGAATTTCCTAGTCATCGCGGACAGACATAATGGTACATATACACTATACACATTTCTTTTAGTACTATAGGTCTACACAACAAAAATAGAAACAATTTTATTACTCTTTTGTTTGTTTAAGGCTGGTTAATTTGTGATTGATGGAATGACAGTAGAGATTTTTGTAAGACATGCTATTGCATACTAGAAACACATTGCTGCGTTTATAATTGAAACTGCTCATAGAACTCAGCAGACCCCCCTAGTTCTCCTTATAAGAAACTTCAATGAGAACTCTGCGGTCTTAAGGAGCATAAACCTTCACATTACTAAATCTGCAGGACTTATGTGAAACTTTCTTTTACCGCACTTTTTAAACGATTTAATTAAAGATGTAAAAAGCTGCTAATTTTCTTTTATTTTTGATGAAAGCATGGTGATTGATACAACGAACGTGCTTTTCTTTACGATGAGGTAATTCATTAGGAATGACAATAATAATAATTATTATTATTCGCGCTTTGAGGTAGGTGCTGCAGTTCTAGCTGAGGTAGGTGCCGGCAGGAACTCAAATAATCACTAAAACTCCATGCAACGACATTGAGCAATAAAGACAGATGAGAGGGAAAAGAAAAGGAATGACAAAAAATTGAAAGCAACGTTTTATAGGTTAAATCAGATAGAAGCAGGTGACGCCAATACCACCTCAGATTCATTCAAATTTCAACTAATTAGAAATGGTCTAAGCCTTGATAAACTTGCTAGCATAAGCGTAGGTGGAGCTAATTTAATGATATGCCAACATCATCCATTCTCAACAATTTAAAAAATAAGCATAAAAGACCTTCTCGTTGCCAAATGTATCTCTCATTCTTTGTTTAGCTACGAATATGCATGCAGAATTTCGCCGAGTTTAAATGGAGAATTTTTTCAAAAAAAAAAAAAAAATGAAATAAAAGAGGCTTGATTTGGGGAAAAAATTGAGTTTAAATTGCTTAAATATTTTTATAGTGCTAAATCGAAAATTGAAATTTTACTTTTTGGAGTAGAAACTGAGTTGTGGACTTTCTTGGAAAAAAACACTCATTTGGGGAAACTCAGAAAGTTTGGGGAAATTGTCTTTCGACTGTATGGCAACACTGGTTGTACGCTTCTTTTTGTTTTCCATACCGCACATTGTGACGAAGCGCTTTTTAGTGTTTATAGAGTCGGTTCACAATTCCTAATCATGACAATTTTTTGTTATTCTTATACGAAGCGTTAATTTTACACTTAAAAAAAAAAAAATCAAAATTTAGTTTTTTTTTAAAAATTATCTTTATAAATAGAATAAAATAATAAAACGAAACGCAATATTTCACCTTGATTCAAACATAAAATACGTAATATGAACTTTAAAAAGTTCACTTTTTTACTTAAAAGACGTCTAAAATACTAGGTTGAGCAAAAAGTTCTGGGAAATTTGTGAAAGTTGCGTTGTTATGCGCAAATTAACAACAAAAGCAACAAGGACTATTCTTCAAAGTAGAGACCATCATAGTCCACGACTTACTGCCATCATTCTGCCAGATTCCGGTTTGCTGGAAGTACCATGGCGGCTTCTTGGAATACAAAAACTCTTGACATGCTTCTTCAACTTCATTAAAAGATTGAAATTGACGGCCCTTGAAAAAGTGTTGCATTGATCGAAAGAGGCCATAATCGGATGGAGCCACGTCTGGCATATGGGCTGTGTGTGGGACAATTTCGACGCCGTCCAACTGTGCAAACTTGTCCTTGGTCCTCTGGGCCACGTGCCGTGCCGTTTGGCATTGTCCTGCTGAAACAAAACGCGCTTTCGGCGGACCAATCTTGCATACTTCTGCACCAATTTGTCGTAGACGCGATCCGTCTGCTGGCAAGAGAGCTCGGCATTGATGGCACAACCATCATATACGATAAAAATTCTGGTAACTATTCGATTAAAAATTTCCCAGAACTTTTTGCTCAACCTAATAATAAAAGTGATGTTACAAGTTTAAAATATACATTTTGTTTAAAAACTCCTTAGTATTTTCGGGTTTTACCAAGGCCATCAGAGAATATTATGATGACTAATCGGTATTTATTTATGTAAATACGTCACTTCGTTTTGAAAACGAGAGACCCAATAATTATTAGAGTTGAAAGTTGAAGTAGCAGTGTCTTGGATTGAACTTAATTAGAGAAAAAGATTATTATTAACTGCAGTTCTATTTATTTTATTACATCACTTTGTTCTCATACGTCACTACCCTTTAGGTTACTTCAACTATCCAGCTGCACATTTAAAATGAAAGTGACGTATGAGAACAAAGTTTTGATAATAATGATAATAATGAATAGTAGTAGTGAAAATAATAATAATATATTTTATGTGAAAATTGATGATTTGTCAGATTAATATACAGAGTGTTTCACTACCAGATCGACAAACTTCCAGGAGATGTAGGGAACACATATACCACTCGGAATCACATGGCAACGCAAGGTCAAAAATGTAATCCTGACGAGGTAGAAGGGTTGTTAGAAGCTGAATCATGGGAATAGCAAATTGATATTTTAAGACCATAAGATTAAAATAAGTCATGATTTTCCTGATAATGAAGTTCCCCGAAGTTCATCCAAAGCTTTTCATTCCTGCATCTTTGTTTATCTTCCAGCTATAGTCCAGGCAATAGGGAATTTTACCTAGCAAAATTAATGGTAGTACTGGAAATCGGCTTTCTAGATGTTTTTTGGGTCGCTTAATCCGAATTTGTAACTTCCCACCAAAATTTCCCCCGGCAACCTCCCAAAATTTTGGTAAAAATCCCCCCAAAAAAGGTTTTTATTAAAAATTTCTTTTTATTATTTTAGAGAAACACTATCTAGAAATTCAGAAAGTAGACAAAATTTACAACAAATTAGATATATGACATTATGACTTACGATGAAGGGAAGGGGGGATCTGCCTCGGAACATGTGCGCGGTGCTACGTAAACTAAGTTGCGCAATTCCACTTAACCACTCACACGTTTACATTCGCCCTCCCATCTCCCCTCCGAACTTTCTCTATAAGGTTTACGTTAAGATTTTTGGGTCGCTAAATCCGAATTTTTAACTTCCCCCCAAAAATTTCCCCCCAGAAATCCCCCCCAAATAGTTGTTTTTAACTTAAATTTCTTATTGTTTTAGTGGAAAAGCATTACGAAATTCAGAAATTAGACAAAATTTGCAACAAATAGGATATATGACATTATGAATTAGGATGAACGGGGAGGGTGAGGGCTGCCTCGGAACATGCATTGCGGCGCTACGTGCACTAAATGATGAATTCCAGGCAATAGGGGATTTTATCTGGCAAAATTAATGATAGTACTGGAAATCGGCTTTCTAGATGTTTTTTGCGTCGATGAATCCGAATTTGTAACTTCCCACCAAAATTTCACAGGGCAACCCCCCAAAAAATTGATTTTTTGAAAAAATTTGGTTTTTGAGAAAAGCGCGCGGGGAATGTTCCGAGGCAGCCCCCTATCTCCCCGTTTATCCTACGTCATAATGTCATATATCCTATTTGTTGCAAATTTTGTCTAGTTTATGAATTTTGTAATGCTTTTCCCCTAAAACAAAAAGAAATTTAAGTTAAAAACGACTATTTGGGGGGATTTTCGGGGGGGGGGGGGCGGAATTTTGGGGTAAGTTCGGATTCAGCGACCCAAAAAACTTAAAGTAAACCTTATAGAGAAAGTTCGGAGGGAAGATGGGAGGGCTAATGTAAGCAAGTGAGTGGTTAAGTGGAATTGCGCAACTTAGTCCACGCAGCACTGCGGCGCATGTTCCGAGGCAGATCCCCCCTTCCCCTTCATCCTAAGTCATAATGTCATATATCTAATTTGTTGCAAATTTTATTTACTTTCTGAATTTCTAGCTACTTTTCCCCTAGAACAATAAAAAAATGGAACTTCTTAATAAAAACCATTTTTGGGGGGCTTTTTACCAAAATTTGGGGAGGTTGCCGGGGGAAATTTTGGTGGGAAGTTACAAATTCGGATTCAGCGACCCAAAAAACATCTAGAAAGCCGATTTCCAGTACTACCATTAATTTTGCTAGGTAGAGTCCCTATACGGTCTCTATTGCCTGGACTACTAAGTAGTAGGAGCGTTTTCGAATGACTTATCTCCGTTACTACCGCGAACGTCCGACGGATGCATGACGTATTTTAAAATATGCGAGATTCAATGCGGTGCCCACATCATGAAACTTCGGGCAACTTCATTATAGGGAAGTCATGACATATTTTAAACTTATGGTCTTTAAATGTCAATTTTCGATTACGATGATTCAGCCCCTAACAACCTTTCTATCTCGTTAGGATTACATTTCCGATCTTGCGATGCTACGTGATTCCGAGTCGTCTCTGTGCCCCCAGCACCTTCTGCAAGTTTGTCGGTCTGGTAGTGAAACACCCTGCATATATATATATATATATATTACGAAGTTAAATTTCCGCGCTTTATTAAATTTATTCCATAAACATCTCTCTTCTAAATTTATTCTACAATCCTAGTTTATTAAATTATTTCCTATCTTAAACAATATTCCATTCAATACATTCCGTTTACTTAAATTCCTTTTTATTTAAAAAGCGTATTTTAATATTTATTCCCTTTCAAAATCTTTCTAAAAAATCTTTACCATAATCATTTCCTTCCAGCCAATTTTATTTCCCAATCTTGGAATGTCTATATTTATTTTATTAAAGTTATCTGTTTTATACCATTTTCTTTTTTTCTTATTTTATTCCAAAAGTAAATTTCACGCCTTTTCCCGGAAGCGTCATAACTTCTTACGCCTCAAGAATATAATTCTTCCCTGCTTCAAGGCTATTATTGGCTGCTCCAGGCATCCGCATTAGTGTACATAACCTTCTGCTTCTCGCTATTTAACCTGGAACATGAGCACGAAGTCCAGAATTTTTGTCTGATATGTTGTCTCAAAAAATATTATTGCTGTGAGAAAGCGCGACCCCTGGAATCATAGAGTGATTATCGTACCTCTTTAAAATGTAGTGCAAATAAGATGAAACGACTAGCTGTTATTTTAGCAATGAAAGTGTCCAACTAAAATATTCAACTGTGGCGGATGCTGACTTATATTTAAATGCTGTCTAAATAAAGTGCTTTTTACGGAGCTATTTGTTCTCTCTTACTGCGGAAATCCATTTTATTTCAAATTCATATCAGAACGGGTACTCGACTGCAATCAGCTATTGTGGGAATCTGTACTTTAGCAACTATCTACTAAAAAAATAGTGGTAGTCTACGGGTGAAATTCCTGAATTTATACTTATAACTGAATTTTCAAGGAGAATTCTAATCAGTTATAAAGTGAATTAAGACTAAGTTTTCGGCTTACTCAGAATGTTATGAATAATTATAACACACACACACACACACACACATATATATATATCTGTATGTGTAATTTTTCTGAAAATTATGGATTTTCCAGACTTTCAATATGTAAATATATATATATATATAATACTGTGAAAGACCGAAATCTGGAGAATGTCGACTTTCACAGGTGAATGTCAACATTCACATAGTCGCTTGGTGTATGTCCGAAATATTTGCTAAGTATTATTATTTTCCACTTACACCAGCAAATGTTGACATTCACCAAAAACTAATGGTCAATGTTCAATATGTCTGAGTTTTTCATCTTCTCCGTATTTCAGGCGAGATAAAACATCACAAGGATGACGTAACTTTTTCACTTCTCTTGCTGAAAAGAGTGACCAGGAGGAGAGGTGATCGTCACTCTGTAGATGAGTTTTCACTGGACTAACCCCGAAGAATTTAAATGCCGTGATTGGACAGCCCGGAATTGTTTTTTTTAGACTATGTAGCTTTAGATTCGAGCGTGAGAAAAAAAGAGATGTTCGATATTACTTGCCTTAATAATGATAGCAGTATGTACTTGGATAAACGTTAAGCAGTACAAAGCCAATAAAAAAATTGGTATTTACACCATATTGGACTTTCGTTTATGAAATCATACTTTATTATTAAAACACATTACGATTTATGCCAAAATAGGAGAAATCTTAAGTAACAGCACATAAAAATAAACTATTGAATTTAAAACAAACAGTGCATTCTAAATGAGAAAAAAAATAATACCAAAAAAAAAACTTAATTATATGACTGAAATATTACTTATTGCATCAACTTAAACTTTTATGACACTTTGAATTGCATAAGAGTCCCTTGCTTTTATAACTGCATTTATTTGTGGAACACTTCCTTTTGGAATGACAGCGTGTGCGTTGCCTTCCATTTCTCGAATTACAGCTTCAGTTGCTTCTCTCAGAAACATTTCTTGAGAAGAAATCTCATGTACGGAAAGTAACTTTACATTACAAATTACGATCTGATTACGGATATAAGGATGCTTGGGCGTAAAGTTTTTATTTGCTAGTTTATAAAAGTGAGTTTTCTATCCCAACAACAACTGCCAATACATTTCAGCTGTCTGTACGATTACGGTCGACATCAGGGGCTTGTATTTGTACGGTATCACCAATTTGAGCAGGAGGATTTTTTTTAGGATTCTAAGATTTTCGTTACTTGTAGTAGAAGATTCTTCTTCGCGGCCGCTCTTTTTATAGAAATAAACTCGCGTTGTTAAGCCAAGGCTTGATATGAAGACGTGGCAAGTTCCAATTCCTCTTTTATATTTTTCTTTGGAACATGGTTTTCGATATGGCCACTGCTCAAATTTTCTTCAAAAGTATTAAGAGTTTCTTCAAGCTGCTCTTCGGTTTCAAAAGTATTAGCTATTTCTTAGATTTTTTCTTCGGTTACAATATTTGCAATTTGTTCGCTAGGCAAAAATGCTGATGCTATGCCTCTTTTTGGTTTAACACCAAACATAGCTTTAGAAAGACTTTGGCGTATTCTTTCGTGGTATGTAGTGTTCTTTGCAAGTTGCACAAAGGGCAAACCATCTGACAATTTATTTGTATCCTTATCTTTCATCCATGTAGTTAACATATTCTGCATACCCTGATTGACTCTTTCAATTGAGCCTTGTGTTTGACTATGATGAGTTTTTCCATGAGCTACCTTAACAGATTTCCACATAGAGAATAGTTCGGATATGACTTGATTACTGAATTCCCTACGATTATCTGATTGCAATATAGATGCAGCACCAAATGTTAAAATAATCGAAGGACATGATATGCTGCTTCTTCAGCTGTCTTAGTTTTCAAAGGTCGTAGCTGGACAAATTTAGTTAAATGTTCTTGATACACTATTTTGAACGTATATTCGCCATCCCTGTGTGACTGTAGGTCTATAAGATCAATTTGACATCTTGAATATCCTCTTGAGACCCAAGCTCGTATTTTTTGCGCAAATTTTACCATTTTTAGGATTAAGGCTCTTTATGGGGCTAGAAAACTTTATATATATTCATTTATTTTTCAAACTAAAAAATATATAGAGTTTGACGTGTCCAATATAATGGACATTGGGTCTTAGTCCTATAAAAACCATATTATTGAATTACATGATTCTGAATGAAAAAATCTTAATTGCAAAATTTTCTTTCATTATAAATGTGTTTTTATCATTCATACATCACCTTTAAATATTGCACAATTATAGTTTATTCATTATCAGAGAGAAACAATACTTTTTGATGGAATTTATTTGAATAGTCTTTTTAAAAGGAACAAAAAAAAAAAATCTATCACATCAATAAAAGTTTTTTTCTAAATAAAAGTATAAATCGTTAGTGGCACGGTTATCACAATTGACATTTGAATGCCAAAAAGAAATAAAACGCAATTTATTTCTAATCTTAAATTATTATCTTCAGTTATATTTTCTTTCATTATAAATGTGCTTTTATCGTTCATACATCACCTGTAAATATTGCACAAATTTAATTTTTTCATTATCAAAGAGAAAAAGTATTTTTGGATGAAATTTATTTGAAAAGTATAAATCAGTTTGGTGACTTTTTAAATAGTTTTTTAAATGGAATTAAAAAAAATATCACACCAGTAAAAGTTTTTTCTAAAAATGTATATATAGATAGTGGCACGGTTATCACAATTGACATTTGGATGCCAAAAGGAATTAAAAAGAAATAAAATGCAGTTTACCTATACTCTTAAACTATTATGTTCAGTTATATTTTCTTTAATTTTTTATTTCTGTTTAAATTCGATTAAATTAACTAATTTAATTATAAACGACTTACACACAGTAAAATAACATAAAAAGCTTGCATTTATTTTTTGTAGTTAAACGAATATACAAATACAAGTTGCATTTCACGCTTATTTATTTTATTTTATACTTATCAAGTAAGATGAGATCGCTACATAGGCTTCAAAAACTAGATTTTTAGCGTCAAATTCCTATTTCTTTCACTACAAACTTTGCTGACATCAGAAATATGTTTTTATCGTTTATATGTTACTTCCAAATATCACATAAATTCAATTTTTGCATCATCAAATAGAAAAAGCGTATTTTAACTAAGAAACGTGTTGATCAATTTAGTAATAATAATAAAAAAATAATAACATTTTTTTAAAACTCTTCTCAACACCAGTAATTTGTTTTTTAGAATAATGATAATAAATAGTGGCACACCTACCACAATTGGTAAGTCAATGCCAAGAAGAAATTTAAAAGAAATCAAAATGAGTTTATTTAGAATCTTAGAACGTTATATTTAATTATAATTTCTTAAAGTTTTTTTGCTAATTAAATATAATTAAATTTATTAATTAAATTATAAATAGTATACTAACAGAAAAATAATACCAAAAATAGTTATGATTAAGAATAAAACATAATAAAGGCTTAATTATCTACATTTACCAAATGCTAAAAAAAAAAATCATTGAAATCCAAAATTTAACAACGTACTGATTCAGAACAAGCATTTTATCAGTAAAATTATACATTTTTAGGATAATATTTAATATTTTTTGATTTATTTGAGAATATATATTATCTACTTCGGTATCTATTATTTGTTTCAATACTGTGTTGATTTTTAAGTAAAAAGTAATGTTTCTCTTCAGTATACCAAAAGAGTCCAATATGAATAAAAACAACTGATGAAGACCCAACGTCCAATAGAATCGACATTAAAAAAAAAGTTGTTTATTCTCTAAAATATACATTAGATTACATTAACTGCGATGTCATTTCATTCATACAACACTTAACATTAGATGTATGTAGCATTAATATCAAAATACTTTTAAAAAATATAAAAAATTAGCATTAAAACTGCCTGCTTACCTTCAACAGTCTTTCTCTTGTTGCCTGCCACTTTCAAATGATCAAAATACATATTTAGTTGCAATTTTTCTATTATTTTAGCGTACAGATAGCAGCACTAGACTATCTAGTATAATGGACAGAAAGTATTTACAAGTTCCAACTGAAATTAAGTATTTTACATAAAAAATAAAAATGTCAAATAGAATGGACGCGGGGTCTCAGGAGGATATAGCCCAGAACTAACCGCTGGTTTCAAAACAATACTTTTCTTAGAAGCACTATGTTTATGCACATTATATTTATAACTCATAAATTTTCCAAAGAGTTAGGACAATAATATATATATATTGGTGGTTAACAAAATAATGGAAACACCTGTGAATAAAAGTGATATTTAAGAATGTGTTTCGTAAGCATTAAAATATAATTCTAGCTAACAGTCTTTTTTAAATATAAACAGTATATATCATGGTAGTATGAAGTAGCTTTCGTGAAGTTCTAAACGTCTTGTGTTTTTGTCAAACGTGTAAAATGTCAGACCTCACAGACTTTCAAAGTGACCGAAGTGTAGGAGCCTGTGATCGAAACATCCCAGCGTGTCTTTAGGCGTGTCTAGAAGTACGGTGTCTGAAGTCATGACAGCGTGCACACAGCGCGGTAAGAAAAGCTCGGCAAAGTAAAATAGTGGACGCAAGAAGAAGCTGAGTGAAAGAGACCGACGGGTAATGAAGCGGATTGTAATGAATGTCTAAAAAGAAAACAACAGCAACCAAAGTAACCGCAGAGCTCAATCAGATTCTGGATTTTCCATTGTAACTACAGTTAAGAGGCAGTTTCATAAACAGAACATTTGCGGCAGAGCAGCGACTACAAGATATTTGGTTTCAGACCTTCAGGCTGCCACAAGAACACGAATTAGTCGTTCTACTGCTGCACGAAGGCTTAACGAGGGTGGACTGTATGCGAGAAAACCAAAAGTCGTGTCCCACTCAATCCAGCTTCCCAAGGGGCCCGTTAAAACTGTGGCCCTCGTCATGTTCAATGGAGGCAAGAATACTGGGCTCAAGTATTGTTTACTGACGAGTCCAGATATAGTCTGAACACTGATTGTAGACGTGTTTTGATCTGAAGAGATGAAGGATGAAGCAACTTGCCCTTACCTTGTCCGTGGAATATCCCGTTCCGAGCCCAGCCTTTTTGGCTCAATTGAACATGATGACAGCAGCACTTTAAACGGCCCCCTTGGGAAGCTGGAGTGAGTAGGGCACAAACTTTTGGTTTCCTCGCATACAACCCATCCTCGTTAAGCCTTCGTTTAGCTGTAGAACGGCTAATTCGAGTTCTTGTGTCAGCCTGAAGATCTGAAACCAAATCTCCTGTAGTTGCTTCGCTGATTCTTCGAGCCACAATGACAAAAGACGGTCTTCCGAGGCAGTTGTTGCTCTTGGTCTCCCTTGGCCAGTCTGTCTATCAATGGATCCAGTGCTTAAAAAGTGGCTCGAAACTCTTGATGTGACACTTTTAGGGATATTCAAATCTTGGGCGACCTCCATTAGTTTTTGACCTTCCTCGATTCTACCAGTTATTCACCACATTTGACCTTAACATAAATGATGCCTTTAAGCCATAACTAATGAATACTGATCACACTCAGACACTACATTCACTTTAAACAACACCACAGACCACAGTTCTAACATACATCCATTGCGCACCACAATGTCAATAATCTAATCTGCATATTTCCAACGCTAACGTATGCACAGAAGTGCAATTTTGAGTTCAATAGTATCCAATTAACATAAATAATTGCAGAATTGGGCATTGGTTGCAACATTAACTTAGTGAGTATATTTTTTCTCATTATCCTTTAATTTTGATGATCAGGGTGTCCGGTCTCAACGGTGTCCAATATCTAATTCCTAAACCGTTAGTCATAGACATATAGTTCCAGTTAAAAAAATGCTTTAAATCAGATAAAGAAATTTTTTAAAAGCGATTTGGGTCAATAAAAGCATTTCTTAAAAAATTACGAAATTTAAATTTTTATACGGCCCCCCGGTCCTATAAGTTATATTTAGTAAAATTTTCCTATTACACTGACAAGTAAGACAAAAAATGTCCCATTCATATGACACTAAAATTGTGCGAGTTATGAAACTTTAAAAATGCATGACTTATGCCACTTTTCTTCTCTGAAAACAAATGAGTTCGGCTTGGCTTTGAGCGGTCATATTCCAAGTGCTTAAAGTATTCGAAGATCTCATTTCATGTGTATTTGCGCTTTGAAAAAAATCGTACAAGTATTACGATTAAGTTAACATTTATTAAGTTTCAGATTGGCTGAAATAACATATGTTTTATTTTGTCAGGATTTGAGACTGTTTCTTTTATGCTTTCTTTCAAAAAAATTATGTTATTTTTATAAGTTTTTATGTTACTTCAACGATCTTATGTATGTTTTTCCAGTTCAAAATTTGTATTCGAACTTTAACCCACTTTCAAATATCCGAACGAGATTACATTTTACATACTGGCGCAATTCCGATAACAATCTAATATTATTATGATTTTCGGTGGTTACCATTTATACTTATTTTATAGGATAACACAAAAAATTTCGGATAGATTACCGCCAAGAAGTTTATGAAAAGTTTTAGATTAGATAATACAAGACGGAGATTGTTGGGGAATCCGAAAATTGCCTTAATTTTTAACCATCATGTCAGAATATTTCGCAAATCATAAATTATTGAATTTAAAGAATAACAAAAATCGGATACTATAAAGTAGAGGAGATGGTTGTATTTTTTAACTTTTGATAATTGATTTTTACGTACTATTTAGCACTAACTCTGAAAATGACTTTCATTTTTAACCATCAGGTTAGAATTTTTTGCAAATGTGTAAGTTAAAATATAGCGAAAATCTCATACTATAAAACATATCTAAAACTTTTTTTATTTTATTTGATTCAATAATTTATTGAATATTTTTGCTTATCTTGGCATTCTTACAGCTGGGTGGTGTGATGAGATTGGGGAGGAGATTAAATTTTAACTTTGAACTTTTTAACTTTGAAATTTACAATTTGCGAAAAATCTTGATGTGATGGCTAAAAATGAAGGTTAATTCCGGATTCAGCGGTACAGAATACATAAGAATCAATTATCAACAGCTAAAAAACATGAAATAACCCAACTTTTGCAGGCTAGTGTAATCTAATAATATTTTAAAATACGTATCATTTTGTAAAGAATTGAGGCTGTTAATTTAGCATCCTTTTATTTAACAAAAATTCTGTTTTTTTCTTTCTTCTTAAATGTGCATTACAAACTGTATATTTTGCATTAATATGAATATGTCAGAATGACTAAAGATTTCAAATTTATATTGCAATGTTCATTTTACTCTCAACCATTTTTTTATGTATCTGACGAAATTATATTTCGACTAAATTTGTGAATGACCCCCAATTTGCAGCAAAAAATATGCTCCAACTTTAAACAGTTATTACTCGGTCAATTTTAATCGTAGAACAACGGGACTTTTTTTGTATTACTTGTCAGTGTAAAAGGAAAATTTTACTAAATAGAACTTATAGGACCGGGAGACCGTATAAAAATTTAAATTTCGTAATTTTTTAAGAAATGTTTTTATTGACCCAAATCGCTTTTAAAATATTTCTATACCTGATTTAAAACATTTTTGTAATTGGAACTATATGTCTATGACTAACGGTTTAGGAATTAGCCATTGGACACCGTTGAGACCGGACACCCTGTATATGTGTGGGGGCGTGAGTTTTAAAACCCCTTATCCAGAAAATCAAATTTTAGGAAATCTCGAAAATCCTCTAGCTGCATTATTGATTTGCACTGCAAACTAATATTTTAAAATACTAGAAAAACAGGATGAAACAATCTTTTTAAGGTAGCTTTCATTACAAAAAGCTACCTATTGCAGCCGTTCGGAGGAAAGCGATTTAAAAAAATTTTGGTATATTTTCATCGATCATGACCCCCAGACCCCGAAACCACCCTCCGTTCAAAAGTTGATATATATATATATATATATATATATATATATATATATATATATATATATATATATATATCCATATATATATATATATATATATATATATATATATATATATATATATATATATATATATATCCATATATATATATATATATATATATATATATATATATATATATCCATATATATATATATATATATATATATATATTTATATACTTACAGCTTTAATTCATAATAATTGACGGTGGTAGGTTATGTTTAATTAATGTTATATATATCCATATATATATATATATATATCTGACCTTTGTCATACTGTAACTCTCGAATTTATGAACCGATTTGGATGTAATTCGGTATGTACATAGTACATACCAATGTCTCGACCGAGTTCGTTGGCCAGCTTCATCCGCCATTTTGTTTCAAAATGGCGGCCATTTAAAATTTTCTTAAAAATTTTAAATTTGAAATGTGGTACCAAAGAATTGAAAATCAAAAAATATTTTTTTCTTATGTATTTGACCTTTATACAAAGATTTCGGAGCAGTTTTTGTTTCGTCTATATCTTAAAAAATGGCTGAGTTATAGCATTTTGAATTTCTAGCGTGGCTGACATTTTGAAACGTCCTGAATTTTGTCACGCGATAAAAGGCGTATTTATGAACCGATTTGGATGTAACTTCGTTTGTACATAGTACATACCAATGTCTCGACCGAGTTCGTTGGCCAGCTTCATCCGCCATCTTGTTTAAAAATGGCAGCCATTTAAATTTTTAAGAAAAATGTAAATTTGAAATGTGGTACCAAAAAATTGAAAATTGAAAAAATATTTTTTTTTATGTATTTGACCTTGATACAAAGATTCGGGAGCAGTTTTTGTTTCGTCTATATCTCAAAAAATGGCTGAGTTATAGCATTTTGAATTTCTAGCGTGGCTGACATTTTGAAACGTCCTGATATTTGTCACGTGATAACAGGCGTATTTATGAACCGATTTGGATGTACTTTGGTGTGTACATAGTACATACAAATATCTCGACCGAGTTCGTTGGCCAGCCTCATCCGCCATCTTGTTTCAAAATGGGGGCCATTTAAATAAATTTTAAAAATTTAAAATTTAAAATGAGATACCAAAATATTAGAAAATGAAAAAGATTTTTTTTGTATGTGTTTGACCTTAATACAAAGATCCCGGAACAGTTTTTGTTTCGTCTATATCTAAAAAAGTCCTTCCGGCCAGTGCCGGGAGGAAGAGGTAGCTTTCATAACCCTTATTTAAAAAAAGCCAACTTATATCATGCAAACAATCAGATTTTTCAAAATGTCACCCAAAATAGAAATTGAAACTGCTATATCTGAGTCATTTTTTAAGGTAAAGACAAACAAAAAATGCTCCTGAATCCTTATATCAAGATCAAATACTTAAGAAAGAAACCTTTTTCAATTTCTAATTTTTTTGCACCTCACTTTAAATATATATATATATTTTAATTTAATGGCCACCATTTTGAAACAAGATGGCTGATGAATCTGGCCAGCGAACTTGGTCGAGGTGTTGATGTATACTATCCACATGTCTTCTTGCATCGAAATAGGCGAATACGTGTGTTATCGCGTGACAAATACAAGATCGTTTCAAAATGTTAGCCATGCTAGAAATTCAAAGTGCTATAAATCAACCATTTTTTAAGATATCAACAAAAGAACAAATTTTCAGAAACAAAAACTGCTCCGGAATCTTTCTATCAAGGCCAAACACATAAAAAAAATCTTTTTCATTTTCCAATTTTTTAATACCTCATTTTGAATTTTAAATTTAATTTTTTTAAAATGGCAACCCTTTTGAAACAAGATGGCGAATGAAGCTGGACAACGAACTCGGTCGAGACATTGGTATGTACTATGTACAGACCAAGTTACATCCAAATAGGTTCATAAATACGCATGTTATCGCGTGAAAAAAACCAGGTCGTTTTAAAATGTCAGCCACAAGAGAAATTCAAAATGCTATAACTCAGTCATTTGTTTAGATATAGACGAAACAAAAACTGTTCCGGAATCTTTGTATTAAGGTCAAACACATAAGAAGAAAATATTTTTTCAATTTTCAATTTTTGGTACCACATTTCAAATTTAAATTTTTCTTAAAAATTTAAATAGCCGCCATTTTAAAACAAGATGGCGGGTGAAGCTGGCCAACGAACCCGGTCGAGATATTGGTATGTAGTATGTATAAACGAAGTTACATCCAAATCGGTTCATAAATACGCCTTTTATCGCGTGACAAAATTCAGGACGTTTCAAAATGTCAGCCACGCTAGAAATTCAAAATGCTATAACTCAGCCATTTTTTAAGATATAGACGAAACAAAAACTGCTCCGAAATCTTTGTATAATGGTCAAATACATAAGAAAAAAATATTTTTCCATTTTCAATTTTTTGGTACCACATTTCAAATTTTAAAGTTTTAAAAATTTTTTAAATGGCCGCCATTTTGAAACAAAATGGCGGATGAAGCTGGCCAACGAACTCGGTCGAGAGATTGGTATGTACTATGTACACACCGAATTACATCCAAATCGGTTCATAAATACGCCTTTTATCGCGTGACAAAATTCAGGACGTTTCAAAATGTCAGCCACGCTAGAAATTCAAAATGCTATAACTCAGCCATTTTTTAAGATATAGACGAAACAAAAACTGCTCCGGAATCTTCGTATAAAGGTCAAATACATAAGAAAAAAATATTTTTCCATTTTTAATTTTTTGGTACCACATTTTAAGTTTTAAAATTTTTAAAAAATTTTAAATGGCCGCCATTTTGAAACAAAACGGCGGATGAAGCTGGCCAACGAACTCGGTCGAGACATTGGTATGTACTATGTACACACCGAATTACATCGAAATCGGTTCATAATTACGGGAGTTACAGTGTGACATAGGTCAGATATATATATATATATATATATATATATCAATTTTGAACGGAGGGTGGTTTCGGGGTCTGGGGGTCATGATCGATGAAAATATACCAAAATTTTTTGAAATCGCTTTCCTCCGAACGGCTGCAATAGGTAGCTTTTTTGTAAAGAAAGCTACCTAAAAATGGCTGAGTTATAGCGTTTTGAATTTCTATTGTGGCTGACATTTTAAAACGACCTGATTTTTGTCACGCGATAACAAGCGTATTTATGAACGGATTTGGATGTTACTTGGTCTGTACATAGTACATACCAATGTCTCGACCGAGTTCGTTGGCCAGCTTTATTCGCCATCTTGTTTCAAAAGGGTTGCCATTTAAAAAAAAATTAAATTTAAAATTTAAAATGAGGTATTAAAAAATTGGAAAATGAAAAAGATTTTTTTATGTGTTTGGCCTTGATACAAAGATTCCGGAGCAGATTTTGTTTCTGAAAATTTGTTCTTTTGTTTATATCTTAAAAAATGGTTGAATTATAGCACTTTGAATTTCTAGTATGGCTAACATTTTGAAACGATCTTGTATTTGTCACGCGATAACACACGTATTCGCCTATTTCCATGTGAGAGAGCATGTGGATAGTATACATCAACATCTCAGCCAAATATAAGTTACTTTCAATAAAATCAGCTTGGATAAAGCTGACTAATTTCGTGAAATTCTCATTCATAATGATTTAGTATTGATAAAAATTAGTATTGAATCTCCTATATTCGGTTTCCACTAAATGAGCTTCGTGTGTTTGAATAATATAAGTTGGCTTTTTTAAAATAAGGTATGTGAAAGCTACCTCTTCCTCCCAAGATTGTAATGTTTTTTGGTGCAGGTTTACCAGATTTATAGTGAAAACACGATTTTTTAAATTTTGGATAAGGCGGATTTTGAAACTGATGTCCTCATATATTATTATGTCCTCATATATTATGTTATAATATATGATGTCCTCATTACTATATATATATATATATATAATAGTATACATCGCTCTGTCTGCCTCTCTCTCTGTGTGTGTGTGTGTGCGATGACTAGCGAAATCTAAGGAACGTACGAAGATGAAATTTTATGTGAAGATAGTCGAAGACCTGTCCTGGTGCACCTGAGTTTCAGAATTTTAAATTTCTAATAATTAGTTGAAAAATTTGTTAAAAATCTCAAATTCAAATATTAGAAAATTATTCATAATTCAACAAAAGCACAGATTTTTATTAAACCGCAAGGTAAAACTGGAAAGTTGGTTTCGAAAACTGGAAGAGAGGAGAGGGATTAATATAATTACAGTACTGGCAGGACGATAAATGTACTGGGCTTTTATAAAAAAGGCTGTATCTGAAATTCTACAGGGCCTAAAAACTCGAAAATTGCGCATTCAGACGCAAAAAAAAAAAAAAAATCCCATTTGAGAAATTCTAAAAATTATTCCTCTGCGTTTTCAGGAAGTCAAAAAGTTCACGAAAAATCAATTTTTTAAAAAATCTGTTTATTTCCTTCTAAAGGAGTTTCGAAATTTCTGCCATGGACGCAAGTGTTCATTGCAGACAACCGACGCCTTTCATTAGTGGGCATTTTCGAACGAATGAAAAATTTTTTTAAGTATTAAATTTATAGTTTTATTTTTTGTGCATCCAGATGTAGAATTTTTCACTGATTTCAGATATGTAAATCAGCGCATATATGTTTATATATATGCGCTACCAAACCATATGTGACTTCACGGTTGCTCAATTACAACAATAAATATTAATTATTATTTGATTAATTGGATAATTCCTTTCAAACTTTCATTTTAAAAGCCAGTCTCTGAAATGGCAAATGATTTTTATATTTGGATTCTTTGGAACGTCATCAATTTTTAAAAATACACCATTTAGAGATTTTAAAGTTATGCATCTATCCCTATCTTCAAATGCTGTTTCATAACATATCTAAATTTTATTAAAATGCATCCGCAATTTTTTGTTTCGTAAAAAATTCGATTCTTAAAAAGGAAAATAAATATATTATTGAAACGCGAATTTGTTAAAATTAAGAAAACTGACGAACTGATCGATTTGGAACTTTCAGATAGTTTATAACACATAATAAAGGTTTTAAAAGGTAGGGGGCATCAAATTTCAGCAAGGGGAGTGCGGGACGGGAAATATAATTTTTTAGGGGGCGCGATAAAATATTTTAAACCGTACCGTTTTCTACCATTTTAAATGCGAATTTTTCACAGAGTCCTGGAATAAATATTACTTATTTAATATAAAATTTCAAAGTGTACTTACCACTTTATCGAATAGTAATTTCAACATCTTGAATTCTTGCTTAAGTCCGTCACCCCCTTGACTAATACATCTACGGGTAGGTTGGAATTTCGCCCAGAAACAGTTTTCCAGAAACAATTTGTTAAAAATAGATTTCGTCCCCTGGTGGTGGAATGTGAAACTAAAAGATTCGAGATCGAGTTTTCTTGCAAGACTATGCAGTGCATGAGCAACACGCCTGCTAAACGGTACTGTAGGCAGCGGGGACCCGGTTCGATGTTCGTTCAGTTTGAGATTGCGACTTTTTATGAGATTTTGGTCATTCGCTTTGAGATTATTTTTATTTTACAATATACTGCAGTACGTGCACAGCGCTCCTGCTATACGGTGCCGTAGGCAGCGGGGACTCAATTGGGTCTTTTTATGATATTTTGCATTACAGATTTGAGGTTCATTTAAGAATATTATTACAGGCCCGTGCAACGCCGGGCGACTCATCTAGCATATATATATATATATATTTGTCGTTATTAATACATTTTTAATAGTTATATTAAAAAATCTATAATACGAATGCTAAAACACAGAGCTTGTGAGTCTATCTGTCTGTATACGCAACCACGAAGGAAAAGGCAGCGCTACGAATTTGGGCATGGAGATACACTTAGTCAGGAGATTTAGGAGAATGCGATTTAGGCGAAGAAATGGGTCGAAATAAAGAAGAAAGCTATTTCAAACCTATTTTTTCCTGGAAGTCGAGCAATATGTTCCATGAGTCGCCTCAATGTGCGGCCTGTCTAAAGTATACCTGATAACCTGTAGAAGAGAATTTTTCAAAATCAGATTTAATTTTTTTTTAAAATTAAGTATTAAAGGATTTTATTCTTAGTAATTCTTACTGGATTTTTTCACTGCGCATTTACTTACGCCATTCGCAATTTCATTTCTAAATATCGCATAATTTCAGTCTTTACAGTGTAGAATAAACCAAACACCGTTTCAGGTAAAGTTTATTTCAAAACTGCAACGTAATTTACTAATTTTTAATGATTAACTTTAAAAAATCTTTTAATTAGAAAAAAAATTAAACACGTAATTTTTTTTTTTAATTTCAATAAATGGGAATCTGCAAACGATTATTTTGCCTAAAGGTATATATAAACATTATACAGACATACAAACAATAAATACAATAAACCCAACTGGAGTGAAAAATTAGCCAGAGCCAGGAATCGAACCCGGGACCACAGTATACAAGACTGCTGCTCTAACCACTGAGCTACTCCGGCCGATGCCTGAGTCTGCAATTTCTCACTAATAAACCATGTTGGGGAAGTCACTATTCATCGTTGTCCATCCAAGGCTGTCGTATAGATGGCTGGTGACTTCCCCAACATGGTTTATTAGTGAGAAATTGCAGACTCAGGCATCGGCCGGAGTAGCTCAGTGGTTAGAGCAGCAGTCTTGTATAATGTGGTCCCGGGTTCGATTCCTGGCTCTGGCTAATTTTTCACTCCAGTTGGGTTTATTGTATTTATTGTTTGTATGTCTGTATAATGCTTATATATACCTTTAACTGTTGAATGCAGGCGTTATTTATGTGTGTATGTGTGTTTTAATATATATTGTAGTATGAGTGTTTTATTATGATTATTTTGCTTCTTTGCGCAACACTGTAACACTAATAATGGTACGTTGCTGTAAACATTGTTTTGTTTTTAAACTTTGAAAAATAAAAAATACCAAACCATATGTGCGCAATCTTGGTTGTTATGTAGTAATAATTCTGAGACTCAAGGGTAAATACTTCATTTGTAAGTAAAATGCTTCAAATTCATATATGAAAACGGATGGATTTTTTTTTCAATGACTGAAGCTTTATGACAGATTTTCGTAATTTAGCCCACTTAATAGTTTCACTACTTTGTTTATCCCAGGAAATTTAAAAAAAATTACATTTGTGATGTGGGACTTTAATTTTAATCTAGACTGAAAATAAGACTGAAAAGTACATCTGCTTCAAAAAATAGATTTAAATCGATGTTTCATTTTCATGAATGAAACTGCCGCTATATTTTTATATATTTCATATTCATCGATGGAAGCGCATAGTCGTAGATATATAGTGTTGATTAGTATATTTTTAAATTCTCTCCGTGTGAAAAACGGGTTTACTGGTAGTAATTAATATTTCAAAAACAGATTAATGGAAAATATGCATGGGTTTTTAAATAATTGGACTTTTACAAATTATCAAATAAAATAAAATGTCATGAAATAATAATAGGTAAATATATGTATCCATTTTTATTCCGTAAAATTAATTCATTTTTCAAAAATTTATATATCTTCAACTAATTATTCAAATTTCACACACCTTTTCCATATTTTTTTGTTCATGTTTAATTTAATTATTTAATAAAATTGTGGTATTGCTACAGAC
Source organism: Maratus speciosus (assembly GCA_963932465.1). NCBI lineage: Eukaryota > Metazoa > Arthropoda > Arachnida > Araneae > Salticidae > Maratus > Maratus speciosus. The sequence goes on from OZ010788.1 coordinate 236,506,030, forward strand.
AATTTAAAGGTTAGGTTTAATTTTACTATGTAGATGAACTCTTATGAAAAAATAGACTGCGTGCAATAATAAAGGACCTTCTACGAATTAAAGCAAAGTTTTTCTGTTTTCTCGCATCAATTAATGCAGAAATTTTAGCCAGCATTTATCTGTTTTTGTTGTTTTTTGTTTTGCATATCTAAAAGCGCCACAGCAATCTGACCAGGTCTAGCTCAGATATAGACTTTAGTAAGCTGTACTTAAATTCAGCCTACATAAAAGTACTGAGTTTGAAACAAAAGTAGGTCAGTAACAAAAGTGGATCGTACTTTCAAATATTATAAAATTTTACTAAAATCTAACATTTCTTTATATTTTTGATAGTGGTGCGTTTCGTCATGTTCGTCGAGAAATTGCGATACACCGTTGATACATATAAAGCACACCAATTTTCTCCATCAAAACAGTCATTTTAATCTACGTAGTTTTCCTTTTTATATCTCCCATAAAAAATTATAATGTATCATAGTCGATGTTAACTGATGAATATTGTTAAAATAAAATGTACGCAGAGTTTTAAAAATTACTCCAGTTTTTTTCTTAAGTAATATAATATTATTATTTATCGAACATGTTGTGTCCCATGGCTGATTGTCGTTTACATAATGTACGCAGTATCTCAATTTGTAGTTATTTGATTAATAAAATGCTTTTATAATTTTTGTATTATATGGCTCTATCTTTAAATATTGATGACATAATTTTCAGAATTATTTATTAGAAAATTATTGCTAATATGCTTAAGAATATCTTTTGTCGTGTTTAAACTATTCGAACATTTACAAATCAAGAGTTGAAAAAAAAAAAAACAACAACCGCATAACAATAAGAAAGAACATTCCAACTAATTTAAAAAAAGATTTTTATTTAAAAATATACGATAGTACAGACTATATTTACGATAGTACAAACAAATTTCACAAATGGATAAAAAAATAAATAAACTAAACTCTAGTACTGTGCAACTATTTTTTTTCCCAGTTAATCTGATGAGGATTTTTCACAGATGATTCATCTGTTGTAAATCAAGATATCCATAGATCATTCTTTTACTACTATTTAACAAACAACACATTATTTCACAGATGATGAATTACTGCTGATTATAGTTCAATATTTCAGGAATGTTCAGATAATACTTCAGGCACTCAGGATTTCGGATATTCATCACCTCAGGAATTTCATTTTTCTCGATTATTTTTCTCACCACACTCTCCATTCGTTTATTGTTCAGATTGTACTAAGGAAAAAAGTAAAAAAAAAAAGTTCATTAGGTACAAAAGAAATACAGAGAAAGGAATGTTTTGTTATCAAGAATGCCAGGAGATTCTACCCGGGCAATCACGGATACAGAAAATAATGTCCGGTCTACAAAGAATAGGTAAAAAACTTTATTAATGGAAAACTCTTGTAGATTTTTTACACTTCATATATTTTTAGACTGGCCACTAAGTACATCTAAAAGAATTTTCAGCTGAGCGATATAAATTATGTATTCAAATAATGCAGTTTTGGAATTTATTACATATTTAAAGGTTTACATGTTTAAACATGTTTAAAGGGACAGTCTGTGCCCGAATTTCATTTATAATCTTTTTGTTATGTGAGGAATGTTAAAAATGAGCAATCTCCAAGCACGGACAATCAAATGTCAACTGTGGTAAAACTGATAATTTTTCTTAGTTTTCAATATTTATTTGTATTTCTGCAAAATATACTTCATATTATTGATGGAAAAAAATGTTTATTGTTGAGTCACACGATCAGGGCCGAAAATAGGGGGGGGGGGCAGAGGGAGCACGTGCCCCGGGCGCCGCTTTAACAGAAGGTGAAGGGGGCGCCAAAATGAAGATTTTGTTTCTCTTACCCGGGAAATTTAAAAGGAAAACTGAACCAAATGCATTAAACGTTACAAATAGATATAAAGATTCATCTACAATACAAAATTGCAAATGAATAAGAATAAAGAACTGCTCTCTTAGGCTTTTTTCATTCTCCCATTCCAAAAGTACCATGTCTATGCCTTTCTTTGCCTTCCATCTTTTAAATCACTTCCTGTGTAGGAGAATCACTATAGTTTTTCTAAGCCAGTCTCTATTGTGGGACACTGTCCACTACGGATAACTACGAAACGCGAAGCGACCCCTCACTCTGACTTTTCTATTAGATTAAAAAATTCCATGAAAGCTGTTTGGTTTTTTCCGCTCTCCGCTAAGCAGCGTTGAGCTTCCTTTTCTTTTTTTTTCATCTTGCCATGGGCGATGACTGCCCGGGACTATAAAAACAAACGTTAGAGGTAATGCACAAATTAAAATTCTTAGTAACCCCCTTTTTTAAAAAAAAAATATCGACATCATTTAGCCTATACAAAAAAAATAAAATAAAATAAAATAAAAAAAATAAAAAATGTTAAAAAAGATTAAAATGCAACTCGGTTCATTTTGATCCCGTTTTCAAGGTTTTAATGAATCAATGTTTGACAAAGTTGATTACGTAGTTCAGTTTTATATATTTTAAATTTAAAAATAAGTTGTCTATTAGATACTTGGTAAAATTCTTTTTGTAAATTTACTTTGTGGTGGAGAGGGGGCGCCAAAATCCATGTTTGCCCCGGGCGCCAAAAAGTCTAGTTTCGGCCCTGCACACGATAACTCGCATACAGTTTTAACAATAATATTAACATTGTTTCACCGTAGTTACACTAATAATTAACATTTAGCCATTTTCTCAAAATAACATTAAATTTAAAAAAAGCCATAAAACTGCTTTTATTCGTGATCGTGAAGATGGAGTAATCGATTTTTTTAATGGATTATTGTTAATTCATGTTTTTTTTCCCTTGTTGTTTAAGTGAGGAGGTGGCAGCTATCTTTGTACACTATCAATTACAAAGATTTCGTAAGGTGAGAATCCTTACTAACGTCACAGATCTGGTAGCATAATAATCCGGGAGGCAGCGACATTAAGTTAACCATTTAATAGAAGCTGATCTTCAAGTATGTAATTGATCCTACTTAACCTCTTAGCGACTAACGCCCTATACAGGAATTTTCTTTGGTTGACACCACTATTTTTAGACTTACCTTTACTTATCTAATCACGGAAATGCTTGAATTGAACAAAAAAAATATTAACTTTTTTTAGTAAATGCACTTAAAAGAATTGCAGTATGCAAGCTTTGAAGATGCATACATGAATCTATGATCCCGAAAGGGTTAACCATAACCAATCACGAAAGCAGCCGCCATCCGTCGCGGAAGCGGTGGGTGCGTTCCCGGTCAAAACATCCTCTAGTCGAAGCAAAATGAACGAGTTCTCAGTTAGGGATGTTTAGAGACATTCGACCGGTCACGTAAACATCTATAATTGAGTTCCTGTTCATTTTGCGTGACTGTGTGATGTCATGGTTACTGAGGCGACATCTATCACAGTCGTGACACCTCACGGGTGTTTTTGTGATTGTTTTGTAGTGTTTTCGTGATTGATACATATTTGAAGATCAGCAAAACTGAAAACCGTTGCTACCTTATAGATTATAATATTTCCCTGAAAATAAAGCTTTCTTAAAAAAAGAAAAGAAAAGAAAAGAAAGAAATCGAAAGTAAATTAATTTTATTTAAATGAATTTAAATTAAATAACTTTTTAAAATATTCAATATATGTTCATTTTTATGTTATATACTTTGAAGAGTAATACAACTCGGTTATTCCTCCAGGAAGAGAATTTGTAAGATCATGACATTAATAATTGTTGAAAATATTTCGCAATGATTGAAATCGATTTGAAGCGGGTCTCAAACAATAAAAGAAAATTAATTGGCATCTAAAAATTACCAGTATTTAAGGGATTGATGTCAAAGATACGGAATCTATTTGAAATAAATAAAATGATTTGAATTGTGATAATGATATAATAAAAGGATTTGAAGTAAATAAAGTGAGCTAGTTAAACTTTAAATAAAAGAACCATTACAGGACATCCCCCTACTTATCGTTATCCAATAGCCAATTCTTAAACCATTAGGTTTAGAGGTATGATTCCTATTTACAATTTATTTCAAATGTTGGTTTCATCATATCAAAATCCATTTATGTCAAAATAATTATTTTTTTTTTAAGTTATGAAATAAAAAAATTATGCGATCCCTTGATACTAAAAGTTATCTTTAGAAAAACTTTCTCAGGCTCTTAATGAGAAATATGGCTAAAATTCCATTCTTGTCTGGCTGAAATTTACTGAATTATGATACTTTTCATTTTAGGAATTTTCAACGTTTTACAGATCAAAAAATGATTGCTTTCATTTTTAGGACAGAGGAAATGTTGTGGATAATACAAAGGATTAGACGTTCTATAAAATAACTATTACTTCATTATTTTCAGTGTGTGTTTAGGATGATCTGCAGTTACCTGACAATCACAATTTCTTCTGGAACACCATTTATTCTGAACAAGGTTCAATAATCTCTTTTTAAATGATTCACTCGTTGAAAGCTATGTTTCTATGAACTGTGTCTACTTTAATTTCGCAGATCAAACTCGAGCCACCATTGTCTGAATTACACATCTGTTACTTAATTCTTAATTTGCTTGATCGCTTATTTTTCGTAGCTTTTTTGTATAAAAAATTTTAGAAAGGTTTCTGAAGAATGTTTTCTGAAAATTGAAGTTTTGTTTCAAACTTTTCTGGATATTTGCTGCGCTTTTGTTATTTGCTTTAGATATTCATAGTGTCTTACGCTGTATTCTTCTAGATGAGCTCTGTTTGTGCAGTATCATTCTTATATAGTTGTACTAACTGTTTTTCTGATGTTTGATATCGTGAGAAGTTATGACAGCATTGGATTCACTTTCAACTCTTTTACCACAACTCACTCTCCCATGTTAGGCAACTGTTTCTGTCCTCATGTCCACTGAAAATCGTTAATATTCTTATATTTAATGTATTTTTCAATGGTCTTTACTCTATTATGACTCTAATTAGTAATTACACCTATTGTGCATAATACTACTTTTCACTTCAAATTGAGTACCGTTTTGCATGTTTCTGTAGATGTTAGCTTCCTCACGACGGAATATCCTAAACGCTTCTCAAAAACAACGCTCATGCGAGATTATTTTATATTAGAGAATTTATTAGGGAATCTATATTAGGGATTTTTTATTAGAGAACTTATTTTAACATCCTAAAAAAAAAAAAAAACATGGATAATAAATCAAAACTGAAAGAAATTTCAAGGAAAGAATTTTGTTTCAAAATTTTGTTTACTTTTCTTTGACATGTGAAAATCGGCGTATTTCTTTTGGATTAAGTGAAGTATTTCTTATTGTATTTTGTTTTGTTTTTTATGCTTATAAGGAATTAATCTTATTTCATCGTCATTATTTTATATTCTTAATTATAACAGTTCCAATGAAATATTTAGTAAACGAAAAATGGGTGTTTATTTTTACGCTTACTGCGCCTCTAAAGCCATGGTATAGGAATTCGTTATTAGAAAAAGATAAGAGGGAACACTCTGTATAAAGAGGAAATATTATTAATGCAGGCATTATAACTACTCATTAATAAGTTCAATGTAAAAGGATTGTCGCGCTTTTGCAACGCGCAATAAGTTAAATTAAATATTAATAAACAAAAAATTAAGTCATCCTTACAGGAATATCAGGAATTTGCAAAATGAGTTCTGGTACACAGTCCTCCCACAGTTCTTCATCTACTTTTTTCTCTATTTTGGCCTTGATCTCCGGACTCAGCTTCATACCTTGGCGCATTTTTACGAAAAGGACCGCTCTGCAATCACCGTTGTATTTCTTCTGAGATACACAGATGTAATCTTGAAGCTCATCCAAAGAATGAACTGAAACAAACAACAGCATTTAAATGACCAGTGGAACATTTCTATCTATAATAATTTAAGGATGTGTATTGATTTTCGTATGTCTAATATACACTAAAAATAGTCCGTAGTCTTAAAAGAAAAAATTGTACTTTTAAGAGGCTACTTCAGTCAGGCGGAAACACCGGTCGCTAATGTTAACCCAATGGAATTTTTTTTTAAAGCTATCTCGTTTGCATTTCAATATTTTTAAACAATTTTTTTGCATTGGCTAGCTGAAATCAATCTGTATAAAGGCCGTTTTTTAATTTTTCGATTTTGTTTACAGGTTTTTTTAATTAGGATTCTTTTACTTTCGGAACCAGTTTCGGAAGTGAAAGTATTCTCATTTAAAAAACCTTAAAAGAAAATTGAAAATGTAAAAAACGGCCTTCGTACAGATCGACCTTAACTACTTAATGAAAAAAAATCATTTAAAAATATTGAAATGCAATCGAGCTATAAATGGAGCTTAAAAATTTCTTCCATAGGATTAACATTAGCGAACGGGTGTTTTCGCCTGACTGAAGTAGCCCCTTAAGGCTCTCTTAAATTTGTTATTTGCTTGTAGTTGGAACCGATAATTCTCTGACAATTTATTTTTATTGTCACATACATCTGACGTTTTAAACAATTGAGGATTTTTTTTACGTTATTCAATAAAGTATACAACAACTTTTAAATATGGCCAATTGCTAACTAATGAAGTACTTTCAATTTCTTTCTCCCATTAAAAGCACTAACTATAATGATATTTTATAAAACACGTTTTGTTCATTTTTTCATTAAAATTAAAATAACTTGTTTGGTTATTTTGGTATCTGAATGTGGATATTGAAAGTTTTATGCATGCTGGAATAAAGTGATGCGATGATTAGTTTGCAAAATATTTATTTTGAAAGCAACAGTAAAGAAATTAAGTTAGTGGATGTAAAATTTTTTACTAAAAAGCCAGCGACCAACGACATTCAATAACAGGACATTTTACTTTTGACTAGCGCAAAAAACCTCTTAAAAAACAATAAAAATAATAACAATAAAAACAGCACCATAGAATGATCATGTGATATATGCTTTTATATTTTAATAAAGATTTACGAAATGCCACGCATTTTGTTAATTATTTCAATAAAAAATTAAACCAGCGAAATATTTACTATTCTAACATAATTTTTTGTATTATCATATAACAAGATCTTTTTAAAACTACAAATAATATATATTCTTATTTGACATTCTGAAATTAATCATAAATAACCTTAATAGTGTTTGGATACATAAAACCCTTCTTGCTAGTTGTTTTTATTTCTAATATTTATACTTTGTACAAGACTTCTCCTTCAAACGTAGCATAATGTTTAATAATGCATTTTTAGAATTGCTACTCATATTTTTGTCTGTTAAAAATAATTTCTTTTAAATTTATTAATATAGTTTTTTATTCTTGAACTCTGTGAAGACTGCTCACTTCTGACTGTTCTATAAAATAGCTATTACTTCATTATTTTCAGTGTGTGTTTAGGATGATCTGCAGTTACCTGACAATCACAATTTCTTTTGGAACGCCATTTACTCTGAAGATGGTTAAATAATCTATTTTTAAATGATTCACTAGTTGAAAGCTAGATTTCTATGAACTGTGTCTACTTTAATTTCGCAGATCAAACTCGAGCCACCATTGTCTAAATTACACACCTGTTACTTAATTCTTAATTTGTTTGATCGCTTATTTTTCGCTCCTGCTCTGTGAAGACTGCTGGTTTGAAATTTTTTTGTAAGTTACCTAATAAATGCGTGGTATAATATAACTGAAAACGAATTTTTAAAGGAAAAAACCCCCTACTACTCATACATGAAAAGCACATTAAGAACTTTTAATATTCACAAACATTTTTAATAAGAGTATGTGACTTACTGGCAAAATAAACATCAGCTGCTCCAAAACGTTCTCCTTTCTGCTTTAGTGTGTCATCGCTAAAGAAAAAATATATTTTTTTTTTCCAAAAATGTATATAAACATATTTATCTATTAAAAAATAGCGATCTGCATACTACTTTATAATAATAATAAAATTAATTAGCATAATACAATGTAGACTTGTTGTTCTGAGAAACTGCAACACCATGCAAACGAAAAGTTAATATATGAACTGAAACTTTGGTTAAACGGTTTGAGGCTAAATAAACTCGTACATAAGCTTCTAACAGAAAGCAACTGAGCTAGCCTTTTTCTTGGCACTATAGAACTCGTCTGCTGTTCAGTTGTCTGTATAGATCGATTCCAGCCTACACCGCTCACATTTCTGTCATTGGGCACCTCGGACAAAACGAACACACACCTTCCCCAGCCATCACCATCACCTGTCGGGATCAACAGATGGCAGCACTGCAGCCCATCACGCAAATCCTGTGAAACGCTCGCGGCACAAAGCCTGTGACAACTCTCATAGGTCATAGCACGAAGCTTGTCATTCAGCTCAACTTGTGCCACACATGCATACGGCAACGTATCAGCAGCCTGGACATCGCCAAGCATTATAAGTGAAAATCCCTTCTCCGACGCTAACAAAACGTTCTCAGCGCTGATTGGTGGAGTACTGTGGCAACGCCATCTCGCAGGAGCAGGAAAGCTCTACTTGCTTCTCCTTCATTTGCAAATGACAGACATGTGAACGGTGACCCTAAAGACGAATCAGAGTCCACGGAACAGCAAACGAGTTCTATAGTTCTAAGCTAGACCAATTGCTTTCTGCTAGAAACTCGTTTTAGTACCTTGCCACAATATCATGAAAGGTGTAAATGATTGTAGATGTAAATGGTATTTTTATTTAAACATGTTACATATAACTTAAAAAAAATATTTATTTTTTTATATTAAAACTTTTTTTTGTTATTTTCGTTACAGTTTTTAGGTTTTCGCATTTTTTGAAAGAAGCGTACTCATTTTCACAATTTCCTACTAACTTATATAACAAAAAATAAATAAATAAATAAATAAATAAATAAACTTTCAGTGAAACAGTCTAAAAATTATTTAAAAGAAAAAACTTATTTTTTTTTAAAGAGAACCGTTTAATTGGAATTGAGTTACTCATTTGCTCTCACTTTTTATAAACTAAGTTTAAAAAAGAAATTCACTGTTGTATGCAGATAAACGTTTGTATCCAGCTATTACTTTTAAATATAAGGCGTCGAATAATACTTTTGGCTAATACTGCATTTTGCTTAAGCTTTGGTATAATTTTGTGTTGCTATTTCTCTAAATACAAATGAAACTAAATTAAATAGAAATACACGCAAATGAAAATTTTATTCATTACTTCTGTTACGTACGTTGTTTTCATTATATTAAATGTAATCATATTTCAATATACATAAAACTAAATTATTTGTAGTAGATATAAATGATAAAAATACTAATTTATTTCATTACCTTCTGCCAATGACGACAATGCCTTTTGTTTTAGGATTGATCCAACACACATCATGCTGTGCCCATACTCCTGTCATTTAACAAAAAAAGTAAACATTACTATATTTAAGAATATGCGTAATGTAATATGTTTCTAAATACATATATGCTAATTTGTGCAAAGTTAATACTTTAAGAATGCATATTAGAGAGAGAGAAGGAGAACACGATAATTATATTAAGGGGTCGGATGACTCTTAACGCTTCAAAATTTTTTTAATTTAAATTTTTTTAGCTGTTAAACTCCTATCTTTTCTGAACATTTTGATGTAATTGTTTCCTTAAAATTCCCAGAACAGAAGCTATGACTTTTAGAATTATACCCGCTCAATAGCTGAAGCGGCATTTCCGAAACTTTGAAGTTCTTTTTCTCCAAATGACGTTTTTGTGCATAACGCGCAGGATATTCTAAAAACTTCTGAATATTTTTTCATGAAATTTTCAAAACATATGTTTTATGTTAGTCTGTATAAAGTGAACCTAAAATTTTCTTTTTATTGTCCCCCCCCCCCCCAAAAAAAAAAAGGTGATTATACTGTTTAAATTTTGAAAATTTTGTATTAGCTAAATACAACTTTGTATTAAAAATATAAAAATGGTTTAAACACATATTTATTCAAGTTAATTATTGCAAGCTGATTTAATTAGGCACAAAAAATTACATTCTAGCTGCAAAATTTATTTTGTAATCATGAGCGTAAGCTCTTATATCAATTTTCTTCTCAACAAATGTCTGACAGTTTGGAGTCCCCTATAAATACTAATTGTGCAGTTTGCAATTTTTTAAATACATGAAATGAAAGAACAATAAAGAAAGAAAATGCAATATAGAATTTATTTAATTCGTCTACTAATAAAAGTAGATTCATAGACCGTCCAATTTTAGAATATTTTTATTTATTTGTTTTGAAAATGACTGAGGAAGAGTTCAAATATGTAAACAGTCAAATACACTTATTTTTACTGTTTTTTTTTAAGTTTTAAATTTACACCTTTTAGCAATTAAAATTAGTATATTACATATTATTGGGAACACTGGAAATTGATCTCTGGCGAGTAAGACACCGAAATTTAGTCGCCACGTGGCGACTGGCGACCGTAATTGTGCACCTATACTATGGAAGCAATTTTGAATCGAACTGAGTTTTCCATTTTTTCATAAATAAATTACCTACTGAGTTATAAGCGATTTTGATCAGGTGACAAAGACGTTTTTCACCTACCCTGAGTGGTTATTCTTCTTTATCCTGCGGAAATTTGGTTCAAAACGCCCATTTTGACACTATTTTCTGAAAGATCTATTGCATTTGCAAAAAAAAAAAAAAAAAAAACCGGAAAACACAGTTCGATTATATAGTTTCTGAACAACAATACCTACTAGTTTCATGTATTTTCGAACATAAATAAATTAAAACTTATGTTATAAAGTTGCCCTTTTGGATTTGAGAACAGCCTTAGGAGACTGCATGTTTTATTCATTTAACAATACAACATTCCACATTAAAAAGCCTAGACGAATGTCAGATTCTCAAAGAAGAGAGAACACTAGGAGTTTGACCGTCCTTCATAGAATAATTCAATGTATGTCGCTGACTAATAAAGTTATATTGTAAAACTAACAGGCTTCACCCGCTACTCTGGTCAGTTTACCAAAACAAATTTTGAATCAATCAAATTATATCGGAGAGTTTGACCATGTATTTTAAAGGAATAGGGACCTTTGCATTTAATGTCCTTTTATATTCCTGAAAAAGGTACAAATAATTGTAAAACATAATATGTATTATGTTTTCCAATGTGTCAGACAAAATCTAGGCTCGCCTAAGGATCAACTTGTTTAGTTGATTATTTATAGTAGGATCTGGTAAAGGTCGATAGAATGATATCCAATATACTAAAATCATTCTTGAAAAAGTATCTAATTAACACGGCAAGTTTCATGAAAATCAGCCCAAGAACTTTTTAAAAAGGCTAATCTTTAATAACCGGTTCATCTGATTATTCAACTTTCTCTTATGTAGTGTAGATGTCCGTTGTTGAGCTCCGAGGAGTGATGTTTTATAAAGGGAATTTTAATAATAAGATGCAGGTAAGTAAAAAGTGTCCTGGTAAAATAGAAAGCATAGAAGCGCAGGTTCAAAGAACACAATTATTCAATATTAGAATTTTATTTGTAGATTATTTGCCACGAAGCAAAGAGGCGCTTTAAGAGCCAATGTAGTACAAGCAGGAACAGATAGCCTATACAGAGTGAATACAGCAATGTTGCAGTATCGAAGCTACATTCAACTCCAGAGGATGGTTTTAAAAATAAACCGAAACGCCGAGTATGAATTTTATTTTTGCGATTTTAATTTTTACGTCTTTATTTAAAATCGAATAAAGTGTATGTTGAATAGCAACTTATCGTTTTGTTTTCACAGAACATTTCCATTTGTGCAATTTTCTAGAAACAAGTGGGTAAGTGTGATCAGAGATCGCACAGAGGGTTTCGTTTAATATTCCTTTCAAAACACTTTATCCTTTTGAAAAATCTGTTAGTTCCACATTTCGCAACCAGGGACGCACTCTATTCTAAACAAACCTCTATCCGAACAAAACTCCGTTTTACATACTATCCGTATATATATTAGTCGAAGGGATTGAGCCCATAGCACCCGAGATAAGCAGGCGCCCCTGGCGGTAAAAAGTGAAACTAAAATATAGAAGGCTATGGTGCATAATATGAAAGAATGGTCAAAGGGGTGTCGGCAAAAGTTGGAAAAGTGCTCCCCGGGTTAAAAGGGCAGTGGTTAGAAAAATTGCTTAAAATATACAAGTTAGAGCACGGAGGAGTAAATAATATAAGGCTTTTTGAAAATTTTATGATTTGTCGTGTGGTCTGAGGTATTCAGCTGTACGTATGCAAAAATTCATGTCTCCAACTTAATTAGGAGCTCCCTTAGAAAGAATTGCTTAAAATAAATATGTGCTAGCTCAAAGGGTTAAACGTAAGACTTTTCAAGATTTTATGATTTGTCGCCTGGCCTCAGGGGTTCTACTATAAATATGCAAAATTTCAAATCCCCAATATAATAAGGGGCTCAGTTAGAAAGAATTGCTAAAAATACGCATGTGGGAGCCCAAAGGGTTAAATGTACGACTTTTTCGAATTTTTATGATTTTTTGCATGACGGTGTTCAGCTATAAGAAGGCAAAATTTCACGCCTCCAAACTAAATTGGGTGTCACTTAGAAAGAATTGTTTAAAATACACATGTAGGTGCCCAAAAGGTTAAATGTACGACTTTTTCGAAATTTTATTATTTGTCGTTTGATGTGAGGTATTCAGCTATAAGTATGCAAAATTTCACGCCTCCAGCCTAATTAGAGGCTCACATAGACAGAATTGTTTAAAATACACACGTGGGAGCCCAAAGGGTTAAATGTACGACTTTTTCAAAATTTTATGATATTTCGTTTGATGTGAGGTATTCAGCTATAAGTATGCAAAATTTCACGCCTCCAACCTGATTATAGGCTCACATAGAAATAATTGTTTAAAGTACACATGTGAGAGCCCAAAGGGTTAAATGTACGACTTTTTCAAAATTTTATGATTTGTCGTTTGATCTGAGGTGTCCATCTATAAGTACGAAAAATTTCACGCGTGCAACCTAATTAGGGACTCACTTAGAAAGAATTGTTTAAAATACTCATGTGGGAGCCCAAAGGGTTAAATGTACGACTTTTTCAAAATTTTATGATTTGTCGTTTGATCTGAGGTGTCCATCTATAAGTACGTAAAATTTCACGCCTTCAACTAATTAGAGACTCACTTAGAAAGAATTGTTTAAAATACACATGTGGGAGCCCAAAGGGTTAAATGTACGACTTTTTCAAAATTTTATGATTTGTCGTATGATGTGTGGTGTTCATCTATAAGTATGCAAAATTTCAAGACTCCAACATGTATAGTTTCTGAGAACGGGCTCTGTGACGCACAGACAGACTGACGGACAGACAGACAGAGAAGCGAGACGAATAGGGTTTCGTCAGATGAACGAAACCCTAAAAACAAATAGAATTTTAACTCTTTATATCTCAAATTATTAATAAAATATTGCTTTGCCTCAATTATTACCTTTGTTAATATCTGAAGATATATGAAACAACTTATATAATAATAATTTGATTTTTAGATTTTTTTTAACTAAAACTAATTTAATAAATTGGTAGTTAGAACTCTTTTTGTTAAATATTTACAAGAATGACACAGGCCTGCGATGAAAAAAATACAAGGGAATTGATAGCTGAACTTAACGTATTTTTGGGTCCCAATTAAAAAAAAAGATATTGAAAAAAATCCATCAACTTCACGTTTTCTTGAAAAATTCACTTTTATTTCGATTTTTATGAACAATCCATCATCATTACCTCATAGACCTGCTGTCCCAGTGCTTTTGCCTCCAATTGAATTGCAAAGCCATCTCTCCAGAGTCTACTGACTCGGAGCATCCAGAAGTTCAAGGCTCCGATTACGGAATATAAGCCCCCTGGAAGCGATTCAACTCAGTCCTTCTCTATGGTTGAACTTAGTGATCTGACTAGAGATTTGGACTTTTCGAAAGAGGCAGCTGAAATGTTGGGCTCCAGCTTGAAAGAAAAATCTTATTGGCCAAAGGAACCTTTTTTATTGGTACAGGAATCGAGAAAAGGAATTTGTTAAGTACTTTGAGGAAGAGAAGAACCTGGTCTATTGTTATGATGTTCCCGGATTGATGAACAATTTTAATATCACCTACGATAAAGATGAATGGAGGCTGTTTATAGATTCATCGAAAAGGAGCCTTAAAGCTGTCCTTCTTCATCACGGAAGCCAGTATGTATCTGTACCAGTTGGACACATTGTGCATTTAAAAGAACGCTATAAAAACCTGGCTCTCGCCCTCAACGAAATTAAATATGCTGACCTCGGTTGAACCGTTTGCGGTGATTTGAAAGTTATTTCTATGCTTCTTGGTCAACAAGGCGGATACACAAAGTACCCATGTTTAATTTCTGAGTGGGACAGCTGTGATAAGACTCAACACTGTGTCAAAAAAGGAAGGCCGGAAAGACAAAATCTTAAACCAGGCACCAAGAATGTGATTCGGATCATCTTAGTTGAGTCAAAAATTGTACTGTTTCAAAAGATTAGGATTGTTTCAAATACCAGTGCAAAAAGTTTCCAGATTTACCCGAAGCGAAGTTGAAAGAGAGAATCTTTATTGATCCAGATATCCGCAAGCTTATGAAGGATAAAGAATTTGAGACTAGCATAACAACATAGGAAAAAAAGCTTGGATTGCCTTCCAAGATGTCGTCAGCAAATTTCTGTGCAATTACAAGAATCCTGACGATAAACCAATTGTAATGAATATGCCGGCCAAATTTCAAGCGTTGGGTTGCTGCACGAGTGTCAAAATGCATTCCTTCACTCACACTTTGACCTTTTTACCCGGAAATTTAGGATCAGTCCGCGAAGAACAGGGTGAAAGGTTCCATCAAAACATCAAAGATATGGAGAGCAAATATTAAGGAAGATGGGACAAGAACATGATTGCCGACTATTGGATGCTAACACGAGATAGACCTGAGATTGAACATAAAAGAAGAACGTCAAAAAAGAAGTTTCGAAGGAAAAAAGTACGTACTTAACAGAAACTTTGTTTTGTTTTTTGCTCAGTTTAAAATTTGTTTGAAACTTTCATGTACACATACATAATATTTCCTCCTCTTGGTCAGCCGTCTATTTTATGTACGTTACCTTAATAAAAACAAATTAAAATAGTATGTTAATGATTTTTTTCGAGAAATTGCACCATAATTTGATGTGAAAAGTTTAAACTCAACGGAACTTTTTGTTTTTCTCTCGACCAGAGGCGGCTCGTGTGATCTGGCAACAGTGGTTTTTATCCATTTAAACCTGTAAAAATAATCGATTACAGAAAAACCAATTTTCCTCACCAAGAATCGATTAATTTACATAGATTTAAATGGATAAAAATCACTGTTGCCAGATAGTACATGCAAAATCGTTTCAGAGAATTCTTTATCAAATAGCATTTTAGAAAAATATCGATATCGATTTTACAAAAAATCCTGACGTGATGGGAAAAAAATGGAGGTTATTTTCGAAATCAGCACACCAAGCAACATAAAAATCATCGAAAACTTCTCTTGCATTTTTCAAAAAGTTCAATTTCGCAGGCTTGTGTAATTAGATTAATTAACAAAAAATACTCTTATGGAAATCTCGCAATTCTTATAAGAACAATGCAAATAAATGTATTGTCATCCGATCTGTAACTGAGAAGGGTTTTCTAGTTGCAAATTTATCGTATAACATTTTTTAATAGGGGAAAAGCTACACCTGTGTAACCGGTGGAGATGATAACCTCATTAAAAATTATTTAGCTTCAATTGTTTCGGTGCGCTTTTTAAATGTGATCCGGCAAAGAATTTTGTATGAAAAGTAGAATCTAAATATCTGGCAAATTAACGGAATTTTTGCATATTTTTTTTCTTTTGCAAATAGAAAAGCACCTGCTCTTTTCACTGGCCAAGAACAAGTATGACCTGGATAAAAAGTCAGGGAATTTTTGCGATTTCAGTTACCGTCGTGAACGCTGCCCCTCTGATATATTGCTTTTTTGCCGAACATTATGTTCGAATATAATTCTTCGCATGTCCACTCCACTACAAAGCTTAGCAACTGCGAAACTCGGCACATGAGCGCGTAATGGTAAAACCTTCGGTTACCAGCGAAAGCAAGCATTTCTTCAAAGGTTTCGTCCGAAATCCAGAGTTGAAATAAATACTCCTTTACTGCGGATCTGCTCACGAAACAGTCCGAAGTTCCCGATACCATGGAGATTATTTAAGGTCTTTGGAACATGGAGTCGCGAGGATAGGGGATGCTGAACTCTGAAGAAAAAAGAAAAAAAGAAAAAAAATCTCGCACGAAAAAATACTTAACGCGAGGTATAGTCTTGCTCTGTGAATGTTTTCTGTAAGTGCGAGATTTTTATAGTGAAAAATAATCTTACACATTCCTAATTTTTTTTTATATGTATACTTTTACATGACAAAATCAAAATAAGAAATAAAGTTTTCCTAGTATTTCCCATTATCTTGACTGCTTAGCTTATACGTGTTTTGTTATGCAATTGTATCTTGTCCAATTTTATCTTCTGATTTTTCCAGATTTATACTATACTTTTTTAATATAAAAGTTTCAAGAATTTTAGGATTAAATTAAATATATACATTTGTTGTAATTAGTCTGTATTTTGTTATACATTTGTATTTATTAATTAAACTATTTTTCATAGTAAATTCCCGAGTTTTTTTTTTAAGTTTTTTCAATATAAACACTATTGTTTTATGAGTTTGTTTCGCAATGTGGCCATTAGATTTTGGTTTGGAGCCAAAGTGGCGACTGGATTTTTGGGGTTTAGGAGCCACTGGCTCCTTAAAAATTTTGGGAATCTGCACCTATATTCCATAGTCAGGCCTTCCAATTTTATATCTTACCGTTAAAAAATGAATTTGTAAATGTTTCAGAACTTTTTGTGCTTGTTGAGCAGTGCAGTTGAGAACAGCATTAATAAAAAAAAAAAGATGGCTGTAACGAGATATGGGGAAAAAAACTAAATATATATTAGAAAAAAACCCCGCTAAACATTGTTTTTACTTTAAAATTATTATTAATTATCTAAGGAAAACGTTATTAATCATGATTTTCATATATTTGTAAGTGTGTTTGAAAAGTACCTTTACTTTTCACAAAAAGCTTTTACAGTGTAAAATGTGTTAAAATTTTAAATAATGTTCATATGTATGTTTTTGACTAATAAGCTGTTAATTCATAAACTACTTCGTCAATTGGAAAATATTTGTATTTTCAGCAATGTATCTTATTAGCTTGTTATTTTTACCGACTTAACCCTTTATGTACTGAATTATGAATTCATGAAAGTTTTATCTTCTAAAGCATTTTTCGTGAATTTTTGAAACTACATTAGAAGATTTACATAATCATTTAATTAATTTTAGAAGGATTTTAGAAGGATTGAAGGATTTTAGCAGGATTGAAGGATTTCGAAGGATTAATTAAATTTCAATTTATAGGGATTTTGTGCAATATTTATAACCCCACTCAAATCTTTTATTTTAAATATTTTTCTGAGCATTTTGCAGAATTAGGAAATGTACAAATATTAATGTTCTTACAATATAAATATAGAGATATTTCGAATTACCAACCCCCCCCCCCAACCCGCCATGCCAAGAAATTTGAAAAGATGCAAAGGCAAAAGAAATCATCCTTTTAAAAATATTTTTGTTTTGTGTAACCAATAATGCTTTTAGAACAAAGTAAAAGAAATGCATCTATAACTCATTTTAAACTGTATTACTACTAATCGATGTACTAAATGAATTTTATAACAAGATATTTTAATTGTACTTATAAGTACCGTCAGTAGATAAAGGGTTAATGAAAGAAAAGAATCTTTTATTTTCCTTTCTTTATATTATGTACATAAAGTTTAAACTTTGATCCATTATTCAGTCTATGTTTAATATGTGTACATAGTTTGCATCAAGTAATCATACATCTAGAGCTGTATATTAATATGTATGACAAAAATAGGTCTGTTATTCAAAAATTAAATTTTACTTTTTGCAATCTGACATGTTATGTTGAATGACTTTTTTTAAATGTTCCTTCTATAACCCCCATTCAGTTTAATATAGTATTTACATGAATGTTGGAAGACATGTCTCTTATCCCCTCACAAGGGGCAATAAAACTAAATGATTTTGTTAAAATTGAAAAAAATTCTTAAACTTGTTAAATTAGCTTTAAAATTTTGAAAATGCTTGTCAGTGCTTCATAATAATTGTGAATGTAATGTACTTTTTGTAACGTCTCTTTCTGATTACTTAAAAAAAATACAGACCTATAATTCAAAAACGGAATTTTATTTTTTGCAACTTGATACATTATATTGAATGAATTTTTTTAAATATTCCTTCTATAACCCCATTCAGTTTAATATAGTATTTATATGAATGTTGGAAGACATGTCTCTTATCTCACAAGGGGCAATAAAAGATATAATGATTTTTTTTAAATTGAAAAATTCTTAAAAATAAAATAGTGGCTTTAAAATTTTGAAAATGTCTGTCAATGCTTCATAATAATTGTGAAATGCAATGCATTTTTTGTAAGGCCACATTCTGATTACTTTTGTGGTACTTTAGATACAGACGGGTAGCGTAGGCGTTCTTCGGAGGCTTTAACACAATTTACAACAAAAAATGAATTTATTAGATAAATAACAAATAAGAATTTCTCGGTTAAATACCAGTGAAATCACAACAATAATAAAAGTTGATGAGTGGGAACGATATACGATTAATGACGATTGCCATGAAAGTTTATGAGTCCCCAATAATAGATGCACAATGTTTGCAAAATAATAAATACGCAGCCTTAGACTAATTAGACTAATATTGTTTATTTTTTCTATGCCTGGAGAACCGCTCGACTTTGACAGCGGATTAGCCTTCTTCTCTCCTGGGTCCGGAGGAAGATCAGTTTTCCCTCGGAACACTTCTGAAATATTTATTTAGTAGATCTGAGAGACAGTCTCTCTCAACCAGGTTAAAATACCTGTACATCTTGTGACGATAATTAAACACTGAATGAATCTTTTCCTCATCAAGGATCTCAGCCTCTCGATCCCTTGATTAAAAACAATAGCACCTTTCTAGCCACTAGAAGCCTTTTGCTCATGATCTCATCTTTAAGCTATGGTTGGTAGGTTGCCTCAGATCCACCTACTCGAGGGAGCCTAGTTTCATTTTCACTCAAGCGCGTGGGAACTTTTTCTCTTATCCACTTTGCTTTCACTTTGCGGATAGGAATACCAGTCCAGCTTTTCTATACAACTGCCTGTCGGCGAAATGTCATGTGCGATGATGAATTTAGGATGATCGTTTTCGTCTGATCTTCCCTGCAAAATGCAGGACTTATTTAAAATCACTGGCTATTTTCACAAATACATTGGTTTTCCTATACCAGTCAGTTTCTGTATATTTATGGGGTTTCTTAGGTAAAACAGTTCGATTTGTTGCACTTAAATAAAATGTAGGCCTGTATTTCAAAAAGGAAATTTATTTTTCGCAATCTGATATGTTACGTTGAATGAAATATTTTTTAATGTTCCTTCTATAACCCTATTCAGTTTAATATAGTCCTTATATGTATGTTAGAAGTCGTGTCTCTTATCGTATCACAAGGGGTAATTAAAGATAAATTATTTTGTTAAAATTGAAAAATTCTTAAACACGAAAGACTGGCTTTAAGATTTTGATAATGAATGTCAGTGCTTCATGTTAATTGTGAAATGTAATGCAGTTTTTGAAAGGTGTCTTTCTGATTACTAAAAAAAAATAACTTATTATCTCCTCTTCTTTTATAGTGAATCAAAGATTTCCGTATACTGCAAGTTATTTTCTGACGTAGATCTGTAGCAGCCAAATTCATCTTCATCTTAACGTATCCACCTATGATCATTATTTAAAATAAATGTAAAATAGAACAAAAGTGCATTTACATAAACCTAGAACCTTGAATAAGATGTTTACAGAGTCCCTAGGACGAAGCATTCTTCACATCTAATAGCATGCATTTGACGTGTAACAATAAATCCGAGATTGTCCATACCTAGCTGACAGAAAAGTAAGCCGAAGAAGCTCCATTCCAAAAAAAATCACCCCGTAGGGCCATACAGTAATAAAAATTTTAATTTAAATAAAATTTAATATTAAAAGGTTTAAAATGTGTTAAAAATAAGCAATAAGAACAAAAGTAGGTGACGGATTTGACCCGTCACTTTCTCGTCCAATCAGGTTGGAGAAAGCAACCAATCTAATTTGAGATGTCAGCAGAATAGAAAAATATAGAGCATTTACATACCAGGAAATTTCGATAGATAAATAGCTGTTATTCTTGCTTTGTTTTTGTCTTTCCACAATCCAATGGGAAAATTGATAGCGGGAGAACGTATAACAGTCTCACCTTCTTTTCCTACAACGGATTTTCCTAGTTTAAAAATAAAATCTCACATTAAAGTTATGAAAATACAAAGACATTATTTTAGTTACACTGTAAAAAAAAAGACAAATGTTTATTAATCTACAAAAATATAATATAACCACGAATAAAAATATACAATAACATTTTCCGAATGGCGAACAAATTTCCACTTTTGGTCTGTCCCAAAACAGAAATTGTTTTTTTTTATGCGGTTTTTTGTGCTGATTCCGAATCTAATTTTAGATTTCCTTTAGCAGGTCTTGTATTTGAGATATTTGCATCTTTCGACTTATGCAAATTTAGTAAATTGTATGCAATTACAAGGGCAAATCAAAGAATAAGTTGCAATTCCAAGTAATGGCTATTTATTTAACCACATATGCATAGGCAACACGGCTATGACAACATGCAATGTAAGTTCACTTTTGCACGTAGACCCCCAAGAAACTATAAACATTTCCCGGAACGGTCAACTAACTTTTCGATTGCGGATGCGTAGAAATCTCCTCCAGCGTTATGTAACCAGCAAGAGACAGCGAAATCCAAGGCGCTCATGAACAATGGAGAACATACTGCCGTACGAAATGTTCAGCATGCTGGTTCAGCGGTTCAGCATTAACGAATATCACGGACGAATATCGCGAACGCAGGCCCGCAATGTCCAGTACCAATGCAAATGATGACCGTGTGGATGTGATCATTAGAGAGAATCGGCACACAACACTCCAGAAAATTGCCAGCAGGCTGAACATTTCGTAAGGCAGCGTGTTCTCCGTTGTTCACGAGCACCTTGGATTTCGCTGTCTCCGAGTGGCTATCTAGCACTGAAGGAGATTTCTACGCATCCGGAATCGAAAAGTTGGTTGACCGTTCCGAGAAATGTTTACAGTCTCTTGGGGACTATGTGGAAAAATTAACTTACACTGTATGTTTTCATAGCCACGTTGCCTATGTAAATGTGGTTTAACAAATAGCCATAACTTGGCAGTGTACCTTTTTTTTGATTTGCCCTCGTATATTCAGATATAAGGTATAAAGGAATATCAGTCTGGATTATTTGTTTTATGTTATGATTACTGTCGGTTTACTTCACAAAAACGTTTTTTCTGAGATTACATGTGACCGTGACATATTGTGCTAATTTGAATATTTTTTGTGTTTTTCTAATGCTGTTTCTTGACGTTCAAATATTTCTGCCACACGAGTAGGCTAACATGCTTTAAAACCTGTTTTTCCGCTGATTTCAAATTTGGTATCCGTTTTCCTCTATCACGTTTAGTTTTTGAAAAAAGTGCAATTTCATTTTTTCGTCAAAAAAGTCAGAAATTGCTTTTTATGCCACTTTTTGATGTAATATTTCAACTAGTTAGGATAGATTCTAGTACTTTTTAAAAACATTTTTCGTTTATATAAATTCTTGTTTATGTCCGTGACACTGTTCATTCTCTTGACAATGAGGTACATGCCCCTAAAAAGCATCTTAAATCAAATTTGTGTTAATGCCGTGCAAAAGTAGAAATTCATTTTATTCAAAAACTAGACGTGGTATAGAAGAAACGGATTGTAGATTTGAAATAAGCATAAAAATCTAGTCTAGAAAAACATTACACCCTTGAAAAATATGCAAATTAGGCTTAATAACTGACAGATAAAGGTTAGGAATTTGCAGATCCTGACGTTTATCTGAAGCAAATCGTCCAGTAGTCATTACCTAGAAAAAGGAATTCATTGTGGCATATATTGTATCTAAAATTTGCATAAAATAGCACAAAAAAGCTGAAATTTGCATAAACTTAGATATGCAAATTTCTCAAAAACTGGACCACCTAGAGAGAAATGGAAAGCATATTCAGAAAAGGTGTAAAAAATTGATCTAGTATCAACTAATTTTAGCTCTGGGACAAAACTATTATTGTAGAGTGATATGATCCCGAAAAGCATTCTTTATCATTAGAAAGTTAAAATGAATTTTGAACGTTTTCTGGTATTCAAAACTCGATCTTTCGATTTTAGGGACAGAAAACGTTGTAAAATTTATAAAATACAAAGCATCATAAATGGGTAAGATTTGATCATAGAATGGACTTTTTAGTGCTTTACTTTTTAGAGTATGTAGAGGGTTTTCTAAATATATAGCTTCAGGACTGTATAAAAATAAAAAATTGGTAACTTTTTAAAAAGTAATTATTTCGACAAAATATAGCTTTTGACATGATGAAGAACACCATTTGAAGCATTTTTGCAATTGGAACTATGCATGTAAAGCTAGTGGTCTAAAAAATAACTATCTGTCAACAATAAAAGTGACATTCTGTATGTTTTTTTTTTTAATTTTAAATAGTTTATTCTTATTACTTTTTACTAATGTATATTCACTAATGCATATTTAGTACTACGCCATATAAATGTAAAATAATTAAGGACATTGTAATTAATATAAATAACTGCAATTGTGTGCTTATCCTTGTGTTAGCTCTAAAACGATTAAAGGGAAAACTAGTCGGATGTGCCAATCCAAAAACTTTCTTCTATCTTATATATCTTAATATTTCAAAAACTAGTTACACATGTTAATACTTCAATATTATTAGTTCATTACTATACCAACTTTGATTTTCATCTTAAATTCCTGCTTCAGTCAATTAAATGAACTAAAAACGAGTTAATCTATATCATGATATTTGTTAAAATTAATAGTTTTTCCTTATTCTTTTGTTATCAGATGTTTGCGAACAGCTGGCTTAGCAGGAAGTGAGTTCCCGCCTTTGCACGAGCCGCCGAGGGACAATAGAACTACGAAAAATCAAGAAAAGTATACAAAATCGCAATCACAGAGCCCCTTTAGCGCGCGATATTTCCAAATTCAAGGAGGACCTGTTGGCCAAAGCCAAAAACATGCACAAAAAATTTGGTTTAATTGTATGCATAATTTTATACACTTTTCGATTGTACAATAAAGAAAATGGTACAGATATCGTAATTATAACGCCCCCTTTCAGCGGAATTTTTCCAAATTCAGGGAGGACCTTCATGCCATGACCAAAAAGAAACACAAAAAATTTGGCTCAATTCTATGCATAACTTCATACACTTTTCGATGGTACAATATTCAAAATGGCACAAAAATCCCTATTAAAGCGCCCCCTACTGGTGAATTTTTTCCAAATTAAGGAAGGACCTGCTTGCCATAGCCAAGAACTAAAAATAAAAATTTGGTTCAATTCTATGGATAACTTCATATACTTTTGGATGGTACAATATTCAAAATCGCACAAAAATCGCTATTACAGCGCCCCCTATCGGCGATTTTTTTCCAAATTCAGAGAGGACCTATCTGCCATATCCAAAAACTTAAAATTAAAATTTGGTTCAATTCTATGCATAACTTCATATACTTTTAGATGGTACAATATTCAAAATCGCACAAAAATCGCTATTACAGCGCCCCCTACCGGCGATTTTTTTTTCCAAATTCAAGGAGGACCTATCTGCCATATCCAAAAACTTAAAATAAAAATTTGGTTCAATTCTATGCATAACTTCATACACTTTTTGATGGTACAATGGCGACAGACAGACGGACACACGGACAGACAGACATTTTCTATAAACATGTTTTTTGGGATCTCTGACCCCTAAAACATGTAAATCCGTCAAAAACTGGAAGTCGAAAAAAATTTCGATTACAATACTTTCTTCTATTGAAGATAGAAGAAAGTAAAAATAAACATCTACATTTGATCAAAAAGAAAAAAAAATAATAATAAAGTAAAGGAAAGAAAACAAAAGGAAAAAGAAGAAAAAGAAAAACGTTCGACACTATTTTATCACCAAATTGCTGCAGAGAAAGGTTTAATTATTCCTATTATAATAATTAATAGGAATTGAATCTTGCTTAAATTTATATAAATAAAATTGCTTTACGGGGCCGTGTTGCTACACAAACAAGAAAAAACTTTCAATTTTTCAATGGCAATACATAATTTTGGCAACGGAAAAGTACTTAGATATATTAGTTTAAACATAGGTTATTTGCTTAAACATGTTCCCGAAGTTTATACGTATACTACAGGAGACATTTTTATATTTAAAATTTACATGATTTACGGAATAATCTCAAAATAGATATTCAGTTGTGTAAGGCATTCAACTAACTAATTTGTTTGTATTTGTCTTTTTCCATACATTCAGAAAAATGGAATAGTATTGGATACCTTAATAATTCAAGATAGAATGACATTTTAATAATTCCAGAGAAGTAGTATTTTTATTTAATGGGAAAATACGTATACATTGTTTTTGTATCACAATGTTATGTATTTCATTCTAAAAATAATATTATTCAAGTTTCTATGCACTCACCTTCGCAAGGAATGGTAATAGGATATTGCATTATTCTCATCTTAAGAGAAAATGTTTTGAATTAAACAAAAATGTGAATACTCGTATGAAAACACAGTTGTAAAATACATCGTCCGCTCGTAATTAACAGGAACATAAAATCATATTTCAAGCATAGATTATAAAACATTTTCCAACACATTCAGAATGCTATAATAAAGCTTCGCAGTTTAATAAGTTGAAAAATGATGCTTGAATGACCAATCTGTAGAATGCATAACACATATAAAAGCACAATTTTACCAATTACCATCAACAGTTGGAACAATATCTGAATTTCCTATTCTGCCCTGTGTATGATCAATAGATTTTTCATATAATATATAGTATGCTAAAATTTAGTTCAGTTAGGAAACGCATGCAACAGTAGATAATGCCCCTTCATTAATTCCCATCAAAAAATAAAAATGTACTTCAGATGTTTTGTGCAGCCCTGTAAATATTCTGTATAATTTATATACGGTTATTAATATAATATATTAATATAATATATTAATATATATATTAATATTATATATATTAATATATAATATCTAATATCTAATATATATTATTAATATAATAATATAAATAAATATAAAAACACATACCGCAACTGTAAACGCATTCATAGGCAGTATTGCAACCTAATTATTTTGTGTGTCCCTGTATATGAATGATAAATGCTATGCACACCATTTTCTATAGTCAGTACCTTGCAGTGCATTTCAAATATATATATAAATTTCAATGTCTTTAAAATCGTTAAATATCATGAAAAAAACAACGCAAATGATTTTTACCCATAGGCTGTAATGTAACGGAATTCTTTTGAATGACCTGGTAACGGAACTATAAATGCTACGCTCTTAATTTCCAATACTGAACATGCCGAAGTAAGTCTCTATAACATATATCAATTTCATGGCAATCCGACTATATTTACGTGAATTAGAGCTTAGACGGATAGACAGACAAACCAAATTCATAAACACTTTTCAACTTTGTTGGAAAGTGCTTAAAATAGACAAAATATTAACGGTGGTTTAAGTGTTGGTACAAAATATCTTCTGCTGTAAAAAAAAAAAAAAAAAAAAAAAAAACTTGTGTTGTGGTCATTACAAAACTTTCTTCTATATAAATCGTCTGCAACCAAAAACAAATTTCAATCTATTCATTCTCTTCGGGCTTTTGCGGAAATTCAGAAATACAGAGCATAGCTGCGACACCTGTTGGGCAGTACATAACCTAATAAGGATCTATACATGTCAAAGAGTAACAGGATACAGAGTTTGATGAAAATCCGTGCATTAGCTCCTGAAATACAGTTCTCGCCGAAAACGAGAAAATATAACATAGAGGCGTCACCTGTTGAGCGATTTACACGAAAATCTAATCAGTGTTTATTTTAGTATTATGTTTGATAAAATTACGGGCATTAGTTCTTGAGATATAATCATCACGGAAATCATAAAAAATGCAGCATAGCAACGCCACCTGTTGGGCGGATTTTATCACAAACTAATTAACATGTCAAAGTATAACTGAATCTGACGTTTGCACGTTTGGTTAGATTCCGAGCATTAGCTCTTGAGTTAGAGAGTTCACAAAATTTGTGTCACAAACAGACAGATTCATGGTCAGACAGTTTCTAAAAACAGTCTAATAGTGTTCAAGACCTAAAAGATATAAATGCTATGAAATCTATCATAGTCCGTCCTGTAACTGAAGTCTTTTGTGCGTTTTTGTAAATGAAGATAAATACTACGTAATGTCATTAAAATGCATTGGAAACGATTTTTTGTCATAAATCATAATATAACGGAATTCTTTTTTGTGTCCCTGTAAACGAGTTATAAAAACTAGACACTTCATTTTCAATACCGAACATCCTATAGTAAACATCTACAACATATGGAAATTTGATGGCAAACAGAGCATATTTATAACAGAGTTAAAAGGCAACAAGCCTTAGGCAGACAAAAAATCAAATTCATAAACACTTTTCAATTATGTTGGAAAGGGTTAAAAATTAATTTAATATTAGGCATTCTAATATTTACATCTGTATGTATCTTCCCTATATGACGGTTGCTCTAAAATGGGATGACTAATTTTAAAATTCAATAACTTGCAAATGGTGACAGCTATTAAAGGATTTTTGCAGGAGGGTTATGCAAGATGTCAGGAGGTTTTTTTTACTGTGATTCTCAATTTTAGTTCTAAATAACAGCGAAAGATGGCGCTGCAAGCAATTGTTGCTAATTTGAGGCCCAAATATTTGACTTTTCTCTTCTCTCAGCATCGATGCGAAGGAATGGGGTTAAATATAGGGAGTGGCTCTTTATGAAAAAGACTTCATTGGCGACAGAGACACACTCCATATATTTAAACTCCTTCTTTCGCATCAATGCTGAGAGAAGTGAAAAACCAAAAATTTGGGCCTCAAATTACCTCCAATTGTTTGCAGCGCTAACTACAAAACTTTCTTCTATATAAATCGTCTGCAACCAAAAACAAATTTCAATCTATTCTAAGATTTTTCGCAAATCGTAACTAAAACTAAGATTTTTCGCAAATCGTAAATTTCACGGTTAAAAAAATAGCGAAAAATCTGATACTATAAAATAGATGTAAGACTTTTTTATTCAGTTTAATTTTATTTAATTCAATAATTTATTAGATTTTTTGACTTATACTGGATTTCTTACAGCTAAACAGTTCGGGGATCCGATGAGGTTCGGAGGGGGATGGGGATCAATTTTAACTTTTAGCTTAGCTTTTTACCTTTGAAATTTGCGATTTGAGAAAACTCCTGACGTGATGGTTTAAAATGAAGGTCATTTTCGGATTCAGTGCTAAAAAATACATAAGAATCAATTTTCAAAAGCCAAAAAACATGCCACAACTCAAAATTTGAAAGACAGTGTAATCTAACAGCATTTTAAAATATGTATCATTTTGTAAATAATTGAGGCTATTGTTTTTCATCCTTTTATTTAACAAAAAATCTGTTATTTTTATCCTCTTATAATGTTCCCTACAAATTGTACATTTTGCAGTAATATGTCAGAATGATTAAAGATTTCAAATTTATATTGCAATGCTAATTTTACTCTCAACCATTTCTTTGATATATCTGACGAAATTATATTTCTACTAAATTTGAGAATGATCCCTAATATGCAGCAAAAAATATACTCGAACTTTAAACAGCTATTACTCGGTCAATTTTAATCGTAGAATAACGGGACTTTTTTTGCCTGACTTGCCAGTGTAACAGGGAAATTTTACTAAATATAACTTACAGGACCGGGGGACCGTATAAAAATTTAGGTTCTGTAATTCTTCACTAAATTGTTTTTTCGCTTCAAACTTTTTTCAACAATTGCGAAAATAAAGGTCGGTCATGTTATACGTGGACACACTGTATACACCTTAAAATTTAATCGCTAAATGGTTGCACAGAAAACGAACATAACCATTCAATTTGGAATTATGTCTTCTTTCTACTGATGTTTAAAAAATAACCTTAAGGATAATCCTCATACTGAAATTGCACCAAAATCTGAAATTTTCAATTTGAGTACCTAAGTTTGTCAGCATATTTGGATTTTTCGGTACATTATACCTTCGAATACCAAACGGGCATTCGGATAAACAGTTCAGGAATTATAAAGGCTTAAACTTGTAACTCGTAATGTTATTATTATTATTATTATTATTATTATTATTATTATTATTATTATTATTATTATTATTATTATTATTATTATTATTATTATTTAATAATTGCATGGGCGTCGGGAAGAAGAGCCCATGTTACAATTTTAATATTTCGAGAAATGGGGAAAACGCTGTTCACGTTATTGATTATACTGTATGTAAATTCAATAGATTCCTCAAGGTACGTTTCCCGTTCCTTATCTTCGGTCAATAATTATAGTAACACAGATTTTGGCTAGCTGAGTGCCCTACCTTTTTCATGACAACGTAGGTATGAAGAGGACAGGACAGATGTCCCTAAGAAGTGACATTACATAGAGTTTAGGAATAGCCTAGGTATCTAGTGCAATATTAACCGTTCTTTCTATCATAAGTAACTTCCACTTTTGTCTTCATGCTGATCATTGACGAGTAATGAAAAACGAGTTAGGTTGGTAAAGAAAGTAATAATATTATTTTTAGTTTATTGTTTTATTTTTTTATTTTAAACAAACTTATAAGTTATGAAATTGCAATTTTTAACTCTGGGTAATCATCAATCATTCCACAATCATTTCCAAAAATCCAGCTTTCCAAAATTTGTAGCATATGCAATTCTTCCAGACACACATTGCAAAAACAAATTGCAATGTCTATAGTTTTTAAAAATCATTGGTCGAAAACCATTTGACGGAATGAGGTTAATTTTGTATTTGCACATTTAAAGTTTGTATAAATCGAGCTCATATAAAAATATAATTCATTACATTGTGAGCCATTTTTTTAAAATCACTTTTGAAATATTATTGATTGTAACCTATGAAATTTTAACAGAAAATGCTTTCTAGAAGCTTCAAACCTATGAATTGAAAATTGCAGCTCATTCTGTCAAGTATTTTAGGTAGATTTCATAAGAAATACTACCTAATGATTGCAGTCGTTACCATAGTTACGACTTTTGAAAAATTCCTTCATAACTTTTCATTATATGACCCCATTATATGACTTTTCATTTGTTATCCGAAGGTATAATGTATAGCAAAATCGAGTGTTCATGTTCAAAATGTCAGAGTTTGATTATACAATTTCAGTGTGAAGACTGAGTGTGCTTTTTTTATATACTGAGTGTGTAATGTTTTACAGTTATACAATACTCTTTATTTAAGGAAAAATTTTAAAATATAATTCTCGTAGTGAAATGTACTTACATTTTTTTTTCGCTTATACATATATATAATAATTAAAAAATTCCTAAAGTAATCTTAAACATTACCACAATATGTAAACTTTAAATGAAGTACAATATTGACTAAACCATACAATAAAGTATTTAAGCGTAATGAACTAACTCTAATAATAACAACATAACTAACTTAAACTTAAACAAAACCAACCGAAGTAAGAAACAAGACAAAATAACAAACAAACTAAACATAGAGACAGGCTGCGTGGCTTATGACGCGCAATGCATATTTATATACATTTTAAGAAAAAATGCATTAAAATATTACAAATAAGAAAAATAACATTTTGTTTACTGAACCACCTAAAACTTAATTTTATTTTACATTAGGGCAACAGCAGAAAGTTCAACTTTTACCTGAAGAATCGAAACAGTGAAAGTCGAGTCCCAATGTCGGAACCTGGAGTTCTCCCATGTAAGCAGGCATATTCATGTTAAAGCCGGCAAAGAAACCATACATTTCTGTAGCTCCTGAAAAAAGAATATGAATGATAAATGAGGTGACACACACACACACACACACACACACACAAAAAAAAAAAAAAAAAAAAAAAAAAAACAATAACCCGATACAATAAGTCCAACATGCACGGTACATTAACGTTTCACTTTGAAATCCCCAATGAATATTATTAGATAAATTGTTTCAAAAACTAAAAAAAAGTATTGGAAGGGTATCATAAAGTTTTATGTCTATGTAAAAAAAATAATAAATTCCAAAAGTCTCCTCGAAGAGGTGAAATTATACTAAATTAAGAGTGTTTCAAATGCAATGAAAATTAATATATTTTACGTGAATTTCTGACTGTGGTTTGAAAATCGCTGTCCAAAATTTTGACCTCGACCTTTATAATAGCATTCTGTGGAAGAAAAAATTAGGGCATGTTAAAATATTTTTACCGATATTTATAAGAAACTTTTCCATAGACAATAGCAAAGGGCGCGTAAATTATATGTAAAGAATGTTAGAAATTGGGGCATAATATATACATGATGCACATTTTTTCTTTCTTGTTGCTTTTATGAGAAAGAGGGAAAGTAAAACTCAATGTTATATTTATCGCCTAATGAATAATTTATTGGTTCATTAAAAAATTCTATTCACATATTTTACTCCAAGAAAGTTTTCAAGTTCATTTATGACCTATACTCACCATAACGAATGCCTACAAAGACATCTTTCTTGACAGATAAAAGATATTCAGTGTTATGTCTCTTGACAGGACTCGCTCCAATTTCAATGATTTTTAGGGATGATAAGTCCGATTCTGGACCTAGATGAAAAATATGCATAAGAAATTACACAGTTCAGAGCATAGATAATAAAAATGTTTCAAGCTGAATCTATTTAACACGTATATCATAACGAATTTTTACAAGTTTTTATTTAGCATGCCTTGTGAGTTCATCCCGCTCACATCTAGCAATTTTATTTTAATACATGTCCTGTGATACAATTGTTCTAATTTTCAGTAGTGTGACGTATTTCCAGTGACAATACAACATTCTTTTAAAAAAATTGAAATTTTTCTTCGCCAGCCCTCCGGGGGCAAAGGCATTAATCCAATAAGGGTATGTAAATGTCATCAAAAATATAATCACTTAAATGCCATTGATTGCTTCATAAATAAGCTGATGTATTTCCCTTTTAATCGTGGCATGATTGGTGAAAGGGCCGCACCATCTTTCAATTCCACCCAGAGTGTGAATGGATATGGGTTCTATTCACACGAGGACGTTGATCAATTTTTTTCTACTAATTCTACAATTTTTTTATACTAATTTTATTTATTTTTTAAAGACAAAGTGATAAACTAATCACTTGCAACTTAAATATTATGTTTTTTAAAGGTGTTTATTTGAATCAATTGACCTTCAGAATTGTTTGCTCTACATTATGATAAAAACTTGAATTTAAAATATTTTTTTACTTATAATTACAGTCGAACCTCGTTATCCCAACATTCCAATGCCCAGAGAAAAGCATTGTTATAAGCGGAATGCCGCGGTAACCGGAGATGCAGAAAAATATGTTCATAAAGAGCTGTATTTTTAATTAATTTAAGACAATTTTAAATTCATGACTGTTCTTGCAGTTTTAAGCAATAAAACTTATTAAACAAAATAAACACAAAAACAAAATTGAAAAGAATAAAAATCATATTTATGATGACTTTTCTTTATTGTTATATGAATTATTGATGAATTAAGGTTTGCTTATCTCTAGATGTGCTTTCAACAATTTTTTTTTCAATATTATACCGTGAATTGTAATCAATATTCGTTGTTTCAGAAACGGATGTTAGATAATTTCTGATCGTTTCAATAATGCAATGCAATGTTTCGGTTTTACTCGGATGAAAAACGCCGTGTAACCACAAGAAAGCGCCTCCTGACCAGAACGAAAAGACCGCAAATAGATTGATACATCTATCTATCTGGAGCTTAAGTGGGTCATTCATAGTGTATGGGTTTATTTATTCAGATAAAGAATTAAAGTGAAATTTCTTATTTATCTCAATGGGTATTTAAGATACTTCTGTGGAAAGTTTGGGAAAGACATTTATGACAGCATAATTTCTGCGCTTATAAGAGGGATTATGAAAAATGGATAATTTTCGTAAATCGTCGGTATATCCGGAGTTGAAAATTATTCAACGACGTAAAATACGGTGTTTATTTACATTAAAATCATATACAGGAAATCGGGACTTTGAAAAACTGACGTGATAAGCGGAATGACTTGAAAGCCGGGTGTCGGGATAACGAGGTCCGACTGTATTATTTAAAATTAAAACATGAATATTCAACAATTAATAAAAGTGTGCAAGAGGAGATCAAAATTTTACTAACTCGAATAACGTTTACTTGAACTATATAGATAGACAGTAGGTTTTTACACCCAATGCTTTTTTAAAGCTGATTACTTAACGAATTTTCTTTACGGCTTTTCATTTTTAAAGTTATTGTTTATAATTTATTAAAGGAAATTTTGAAAATGAAATTGTCGTGTTCTGTGAATACCATCTGAAAAACAAGATTTCCAAAACTGGAAAAGAAAAATGAAATAGTCGTATGATCCGGCCATACTGTATAAAATAGAATATGTTTGTGAATGAGATTAAAGAAAAAAAAATAAATAAAATGAAAAAAAATATTCTATGTCCCTTAATTAACGCACTTTCTAAATTTTCTACCTTGATTAAATTTTAGTATTTAACAGCTTATATACCTGCATTGAAGACTTCCTCATATTTTGTTCCAAATGTTAATATTCCTTAAATTTGCAACAAAGCATAACTGGAAAGATTTACTCACTTGGTTTCATATGCATTTTTTCCATTTTATCAGCCATACTGGTAACCAAAGAAACAAATGCAACTTTGTATTTGGCTAGAATGTCCCAAAAATTGAGGCCGTTTAACGTATAATAAACACTTCCGCAATACAAAAAGTACGTGATACCAAAAGCCAAACCTGGGATAAAATTATCCCAGATAGTCCATCCGACCTAAAATAATAGTTAATAAAAAAGTTAAAATATCCAAATTAACCTGCTTAATATATGAATAACATATGAATGAGTAAAAGAAAATAAAGGAAAAACGGTTAACAAAGGGTAAAATAAAACGAAACTTTGTTTTAAGAAAGGAAAGAGTTAAATGAGGAAAAAATATAAAAGTTAAAATATCTTTTTTATCTCCTCGAGGTGCACTTCAGTCAACAATAATTCCTTATAAATCAAGCTCTAATATAAGTAACGAAAAATGAAAAAATGAAATGAAATCATTGTCTACTTCTGTGTGTACTAGTAGTTTATAAGTTACTAGAAAACAGGAATTCTGCTTTTTCAGAATTTAGTGTCGCACGCGGTATTTCCATTACTTCATTTTCTTCTGATGGACCGATGGCTTCTATTATTATGAAATAGCCATTATAAATGAAGTGTTAGGTGAAGATGAAAGAGCAGTCGTAAAAAGTTAGAATTCTGATTTTCTGGTCAGAATGGGGGGGAAAAATGGTCATAATTTTTTTTTACGGCTGCTCTTTCATCTTTACCTAGCACTTCAATTATAATGGCTGCTTCATAATAATAGAAGCCACCAGTCCATCAGAAAACAATAACTCGGTTAAGCGGGACTTTACTGCAGTACAAAACATATTTCAATTTTAAGACATAAAGCACACGTTTTATTTTATGTAAAATGACGTCATTCGCATCCGCTTAAGAATTCAACATTTACGATCTACTCTTAAACATCTACAGTAAAGCATGCATAGCACATCACTATCGCGAAATAATGCACAAATGCAGCAAAAAGATTCCGTCATTCAAGAAAATCGAAAAAAACAAAAAAAACCCGGCTATCTAATGATTCATAGATACTTACAATTAAATATAGTATATAATACCTCCATTGTTTTAACAGAAATCATTCGTTTATATATTTTTTCAAAATAGCATGCTTTTTAATTACATTTTCTTTCGGTTGTTACGAGAAAATGACAACAAAAATATATAATTACTATTTTAAAACTATTTTTTCCTTTACTTTCTACTAAAATGGAGTACTTCCGTTGCTAATATTAAGCAAACGGCTCCAAAAACTACAAAAAAATTAATATTTCAAAAATAAATGGAGATGCAGTTTTCAAACAAAATGCATTTAAATGAACTTTTTTCTTTCCAATACGACGGTATAAAAATTGAAAGTGTGCGATGCTTAGAAGTAAAAAAATTGCTAAAGAGTATTTAATCGCAATGTTTTGTTTTACGGCTATAGCTTCTGTAAGGTAACGTTATTTTTTGGACACAAAATAAGCTGGGAGAAAGAAATAGCATACCGTACCGAATGATAATTTAGAAAATATTTTGAAACTTTTATGCTCAATTAATACGCTCATAACAGCATTCATTTGAAGTTTGGAATTTTTTCAGACATCATTTATATCTTATAAGTAACTAATATTCCAAATTTCATATTTTTATTCCCTTCAGTATCGCAAAAATCGCATTTTTAGAACGTTTTTTGCTCCTGCACCCCCTTTAGGGTAGTGGCACCGACATAAAATATAACCTATCTTGGAGCAAGCGTTGTCACCTTTATTTTGACACCATTATTTTTAAAATCGATTTGGTATTTCCTGAGATTGTGTAGAAATCACCATTTAGAACGTTTTTTAGAACGCTTTTTGTGCATTTTCACCCCTTTTAAATTTCGAATTGTTTAAGAACAGTTGTTAGACATCATTTATATCTTATAAGTAACTAATATTCCAAATTTCGTATTTTTGTGCCCTACAGTATCGCAAAAATCGCATTTTTAGAACATTTTTTGCTCCTGCATCCCTTTGGGGTAGTGGCACCGACATAAAATATAGCCTATGTTCTAAGTTGGATTAATACCATCATTTTGATACCATTACTTTTGAAATCGATTCGGTAGCTCCAGAAATTACCTCTAACAAACAAACATTTTTTTACTTCTTTATAATATTAGTCTAGATAATCATGAAACTGAGAAAAAGCACAGTAATTTAATCAGAATTAACATTACGGATGGTTCCAACATATAGATACGGGTGGCGTCCATACCCCAACGTCCTTTTAAAAACTAAATATCAAACCTTTGATGCTAAAAAGAAGAATGTAAATCAAATGTAAATCAAGTAATTATTTTAGAATCCACAGCAGTTTTTTCTCTGAGTAACGCACTGAGTACGCAACACATATGTTTAAAATTTAATAAATATATTAAACGTATATTATATGTTATACTTACCGGATAATTCATACAGAAAATATCTCCACTCTTTAAATTATAAGTGAATGCAAAATCTCGCCACATAGTGAGTAAACTCTATAAATAAAGACAAAAAAATTATATTTTGAGTTTTTTCTCATTACACTAAAACATTTATTCTTTGAGGTTTAGATAACTATTTTTAAATAAAAATCTGGTTAAATGAAATGAAACAGTCATCGCGAAAGAACTAAATAACTCTCTGAGAATAATTAGTAAAGACTTTTGTAATTATCAACAAGATAGTAGAAAAACTGTTTAATTCGTGCAAAATGGTCCATAATGAAACATGTTGTTTGTTTTTTTGGGTTCCTTACTTAAACAATAAAAGCGAAACCATTAAAAGACTACCCGTGTGTCTGTCTGTCCGTCTGTCTCAGCCGTTTTTCTCAAAAAGTATAGTGTTTAAATGTTCAAACTTACCAGGCTTATAAAGATTGTGGACCCACATATATTTAGATTAAAAGCCATTTACTAATATCTTTTTTAAATTTAGAGGGCGGTGTAATTAAGTACTTGAGAAAATATTTTATTTTATTGTTTGGGGTATCATTCAAAAGATCTCGTAACACCGATCTCAAGAATATATTTGTTTAAAATTTAAGTACTAGGCGGCTCTGCCCCCTACGAGCTACCCTCGCCAACCCGCGCTCAGACTCTAAAAATGCGTTAATTTGATCGACTTTAAAAAGATTACGGAAGATTGAATTATAATTAAAAAGGAAAAAAAACAAAAAAAAACAAACAAACAAACAACAACAACAACAACAACAAAAAAAAAAACAGTGGCGATCTCCCTGTGAACGGATTTCCATTTATTTCTCTTTCAATGAAGGATTTTAAGGCCAAATATGCTGCTGTTAATTTCTGTTTTCGTGTTTGATTAAATTAGATCAATTAAACATCTGTAAATTAGCTAATATAAAATCAACTAGTCAACAGAGACTTTGCTTCCCGGTATTTTTTAATAACGCTATAAGAAAATGATTTTAAATCACACGTTTTAAATCTGCGAAATTTTCACCAAACTTTTCTTTTTGTAATATTCACCAGAAAATATTTTTATTGTTAGAAACTAAATATTGTTATTTGCGCTGTTTTAGAATTGGCAATAATAGTTTAAAATATCAACTCGAAATAAGAAATAAATCTCTCGTGTACGTATAAATATATATTTTAATTTAAATTGTTTGGCATTATTATTTGGGTATTTGAAATAGGAAGAACTTACACCCGCATTTACTGATTTTAACACAAATTAAATAATTAATTATTTTATAGTTTTTTTTCTTTTAAATATTTCCATGTATAAACAATTTTTATGACATAATTTTCATTATTTTGCTGGTTTTAACACGTAATCATTTAATTCTAATTTCATAGGTTTTTTTAGGTGTTTATAGCCTACACGTGTAAATAATTTTTTTATTTAAAGGAAATATTATTCTTGAGAAGTTTTTACAATTGGCAACAATCTAAAATAATAAATTTTTCTAAAATATGTAAAAAATATCTCTGGAAATGCTGAAAATTTGAATTTAAAAGAGAAATAAATCTTCAAAATATTAGTGAAATTAAAACAAATAAAAGCACTCTCCACACCGGGTGATTCCAATACATATACTGAGAAAAAATGGTTGAATTTCTATGCATAGTTTTTAAATATAAATAACCCTTCTATAAAACTTTTATAATGGAACGATTTTGACCAACTTTAATGTTAAATATCTCTTTAAATAATTCTTCGGTTTAAAAACTGTCTGCATCAGTGTTTTTATCAAACATCTCTTTATAACACGATCAATTTATATATTTTTGTAGGCAGTATTTTTCTTAATATTAACGAAGAAAGACCAAAGTTCATAATAAAAAATTCATTCACAGCGGCGGTAACAGCATTATTTATTTATTATTATTATTATTTTTTTTTAGACTAGAGAGATTATTTTCAGAGATATTGCTGAAAATGTAATGCAAAAATATACCCCCCCCCCTCTCATATTACCTTAGATGGAGCACCAAGTGACATCTCAATTTTCCGGGTTTATTTTGCAGCCAAGAATTAGTACTCATATGTACAGTCGTGGGAAAAAAAGTAAACACCCCTATTAACTCCTCAACAAATTATCGCGTTAGAAAGTTACTGGTACGAAGGATTGGAAATAAAGTCTGCTTTTAAATGATGTACATAACATTTGCTTAGGGGGGCCATTTACATAGTAAAACGAACCCAAACTTCATTTTTTTCAATGGTATTACCCAATTTAAACAAAATATTTCAAATTTTCGGTTCAAACTATGCCTAGACACCAAATTTCAAGTCATTTGAATGATAAGTTTTTGAATTATAATCATTCAAAATTTAGTGTTTCTAATGTTAAATTACATTTTCATATTTTTATTTATATCTGCTGAAATTATATTCCTAATGTGCTAATTTTTCCTGTAGCAATAATACTACTATACTCAAGCATAAATACGTTGAATTTGCAATTTTTATCATTTTATGATATGAATTATGAATTATAAAGTTAATATTCGAAAAAATTAGGATATGCAACCTACAATTTTTTTGATGGATTTACATTTATTAAGTCCAGCTTTATGGAAATCCAAAATTTCACCCTTTTCTTCCAAGTAGTTTTCAAATTATGCTTAAAAAATGGCAAAATGATGGATTAAGGGACCATCTATGATAGAAGTGACTAGATATTTTGAAATTTTTTCTGCTATCCTGTAAACTAGCAATCTTCAATGACCTTGAATGGCGCTTAAGTTGCCTTGATCAAGAAGAAGATATTTCAAATTTTCGGTTCAAACTATGCCTAGACACCAAATTTCAAGTAATTTGAATGATAAGTTTTTGAATTATAAACATTCAAAATTGAGTGTTTCTAATGTTAAATTACATTTTCATATTTTTATTTATATCTGCTGAAATTATATTCCTAATGTGCTAATTTTTCCTGTAGCAATAATACTAATATATCCTCAAACATAAATACGTTTAATTTGCAATTTTTATAATTTTATGATATCAATTATGAATTATGAAGTTAATATTCGAAAAAATTATGATATGCAACCTACAATTTTTTTGATGGATTTAGATTTATTAAGTCCAGTTTTATGGAAATCCAAAATTTCACCCTTTTCTTACAAGTAGTTTTCAAATTATGCTTAAAAAATGGCAAAATGATGGATTAAGGGACCATCTATGATAGAAGTGACTAGATATTTTGAAATTTTTTCTGCTATCCTGTAAACTAGCAATCTTCAATGACCTTGAATGGCGCTTAAGTTGCCTTGATCAAGTAGGGGGCTTTCTCGGTCAACAATCGAGTACCGAACTTCAATTTGGATACAGCCCTTAAATTGAGTTCGTTATAAAATAATTAATTTCTCGGAAACTTATCGTAGGGATTGCATAAAAATTTATTTTTAGGCTAATTGAAGGGTGTAGAGTTCATTTATGCTGTCAGAATTGTGTACTGTTATTGAAAAAAACAAAGTTACGGTTCGTTTTAATATATAGAGGTCCCCTCTAAGGAAATTTTATATACATCGTTTGAAAGTAGACTTTATTTCCAATCGTTCGGTACCAGTAACTTTATTCTACGATAATTTGTTGAGGAGTTAGTAGGGGGTGTTTACTTTTTTTCCCCACGACTGTACATGTAGATTGTTGTAGACTGTACATGTACATTGCAGTACAGTCTACAGAAATGTACAAAGAAACTGGCAGTATGACAATTTTATTTGAAGAACATGTATAAGGGTACGTCCATTATTACTCTTGTAACCACCAGAAGAAATTTTTATTAATACTTCCAATTATTTTATTACAAAATATACTTAAAATAACGTTGACCCAATTAAATACCACTGTGGTTTACTCACATAAAATGTATCTAAATTGTAACCAAAAATCATTTTATTTGTTTACATTTCTATATAATAAAAGGCAGTGTAACGCATCCGGGGTGAACCCATCAATCTTACCAGTATACGATAAGATGGAGCCACGTTAGGCTTAATTTTGTTTTGAGATGTGTATGAAAAAACTTATCTGCCTAAATACAAATCTTTTCTACCTGAAATCTCTTCTATTCAAAATAATTTTCTATAAAAGATTCCAAACTAACAAAATTTCAATGATTTACGCAGCCATTTCAAGAAAACAAACGTTGCGCAGTCCGTGCGTAAAACGTAAATAAGAAGCTGTGGTAGAGAGTCATCCCTTTTGTGATTCATTGAAAACAAATTTAAACCATAGAGCTATCAAGATTAAAGGAGACGACATAAATGACATCACTTAAAGCTGTCCCACCCCTGCTGTGTGACGTCAGCCGCGGGTAAACAGAAGAAAAACAACAATAGCCGTGCAGAACACTTTAACTTGCTTCCCGTTCGTTTTTTCGGATGGGGTTCAACCCGAGATACCTATTTATTAACCAATATACATATAAAAAAATGGAGGGGGGGAGGAAGGGGGGGGTGAACGATAAAAATACAATTTCAATGCGTTATTAAAAAAATAGTATAATTTCAATAGTTGCAGTAGACTGTTTTAATTACACAGTTTTATTGCATATTTGTTAAATTTTTGTTTTATGAAGAAATCTTAATTTTCTTACAGTATATTAGCCGGAAAACCTGGTTTACCCGGAAATATTGTAAATGCTAATTGTGTGTTTATTAGAACATAAACTAGCCGAACTTTGCTCATCTAAACGCTTCCATATTGTCAATTATTTTTTATCAATTTTTCAAATTTTAAGTGAAAAACACAATTTTTACCCACCGTCCTAGAACGGGCATTTACACTAGTGACAAATAAAATCTTTGTTACTCTAGTGTCCACTGGTCATAAAAAGACTGGTACGAAATTACTTTCCTTTGGTGAGTTTGAAAACAATAAGTACTTTTGATATCTAATGCAATTAATATATTTTTTAAACGAATGTAGAATTCAGTATAACATTACACTAAATTTAAAAATATGAAAAAATAGGTAAATTTGCATCCCAGAATTTCTTTTCTAAATTGAAACAAGAATTAACAGAACTGTACTTACTCCTGCCGAATGTACGGCGGCTTTAGGTAATCCTGTTGTTCCGGAAGTAAAGTTAACGCAGAAAGGATGGTCAAAGGGCAGTTGCTCGAAAATAATATCGGGTACTTTTCCATCTGACGTTCGGCCATCCTTCAGGAAACTTTCTAAAAATACGCTAAAAATATATGGTAATAGCTTGAAATCTTGTTTGTAGTTTTAAAGCAATGTCCAAAAAATAAAATAAAAATAATACAAATTACATTTTCAACCAATTTAGAATACCACATTTATTTTTATCTACACATAAAGAATAGATACATAGAATATAGAAAAAATATTAAAAATCACAAAGT
This sequence comes from Maratus speciosus, assembly GCA_963932465.1. Classification (NCBI taxonomy): domain Eukaryota; kingdom Metazoa; phylum Arthropoda; class Arachnida; order Araneae; family Salticidae; genus Maratus; species Maratus speciosus. The sequence continues at coordinate 236,547,091 of OZ010788.1, forward strand.
AATAAGAATAAATTTTCAAATTAATTTGTCGTGGGAAAACTGCGGATGAATCTTTTTCGTAAACTGTAAAATAATAATAATAATAATAATAATAATAATAATAATAATAATAATAATATGTAAATAAAAATAAAGAAGAAATATTTACTAAAATCTACTATAACTTCGTAATTTTCCATGATTTTTGAAACTTTTCCCTTGTCGAGCTCCAGTGAACTCTTTGGTTTTAGTGAATAGATAAAAATTGGTCGGAATTTACTGGTGCTCATAGATACTGTGCTCTGGAACCCAGCGGAACAGGGCTTCCGAAAAACCAAAGCCTAAATTATCATTAACATATGTAGGACCATTGTACCATAAAATATAAAAAATAAGATGTATATGTTAAAAACACATAAACTTGCTCAATGCTACACATAAACAAGAACTTTTTTATGAACTTCTACAAATAAAATTAATGATAAAGCATAACATTAATGTTTCGAACTGCTTCTGCACTCGTCTTCAGGATAAATCTGATGTTGAAGCGTTTAAATTTCTAGAGATGAAAGCTTCCTGTCGACCATTGATCAATTATATGAATCGAAAACTGCAGTGAGTACATCAGTAAATTTTAAAATGAAACTAGTTGGATGTGCCAATCCCAAAACTTTCTTCTATCTTATACATCTTAATATTTCAAAAACTAGTTACACATGATAATATTTCAATATTATTAGTTCAATACTATACCAACTTTAATTTTCATCCTAAATTTCTGCTTCAGTCAATTAGACGAACTAAAAACGAGTTAATCTATATTATGATATTTGCTAAAATTAATAGTTTTTGCTTATTCTGTTGTTATCAGATGTTTGCGAATAGCCGGCTTAGCAGGAAGCGAGTTCCCGCCTTTGCACGAGCCGCCGATGGACAACAGAACTACAAAAAATCAAGAAAAGTATACAAAAATTGCTATCACAGAACCCCTTTACTGTGCAATATTTCCAAATTCAACGAGAACCTGTTGTCCAAAGCCAAAAACATGCACAAAAAATTAGGTTCAATTGTATGCATAACTTCATACACTTTTCGATTGTACAATAATGAAAATGCACAGAGATCGCAATTATAGCGCCCCCTTCTGGCGGAATTTTTTTAAGTTCAGGGATGACTTGCTTGCAGCCAGAAACATACACAAAAAATTACGTTCAATTATATACATAACTCCATACACTTTTCGATGGTACAATAATGAAAATGGTACAGACATCGCAATTATAGCGCCCCCTTCAGGCGGAATTTTTCCAAATTCAGGGAGGACCTTCGTGCCATGACCAAGAACAAACACAAAGAATTTGTCTCAATTCTATGCATAACTTCATACAATTTCGATGGTACAATATTCAAAATGACACAAAAATCGCTATTACAGCACCCACTACCGGCGATGTTTTTCCAAATTAAGGAAGGACCTGCTTGCCATAGCCAATAACTTAAAGTAAAAATTTGGTTCAATTCTATGCATAACTTCATACACTTTTGGATGGTACAATATTCAAAATCGCACAAAAATCACTATTACAGCGCCCCCTACGGGCGAATTTTTTCTAAATTCAGGGAGGATCTGCTTGCCATATCCGAAAACTTAAAATAAAAATTTGGTTCTATTCTATGCATAACTTCATGCACTTTTGGGTGGTACAATATTCAAAATCGCACAAAAATCGCTGTTACAGCGCCCCCTACCGGCGAATTTTTTCCAAATGCAAGAAGGACCTACTTGCCATATCCGAAAACATAAAATAAAAATTTGGTTCAATCCGATGCATAACTTCATACACTTTTGGGTGGTACAATATTCAAAATTGCACAAAAATCGCTGTTACAGCGCCCCCTACCGGCGAATGTTTTCCAAATGCAGGAAGGACCTACTTGCCATATCCGAAAACTTAAAATAAAAATTTGGTTCAATTCGATGCATAACTTCATACACTTTTGGATGGTACAATATTCAAAATCGCACAAAAATCGCTGTTACAGCGCCCCCTATCGGCGAATATTTTTCCAAATTCAGGGAGGACCTACTTCCAATATCCGAAAACTTAATATAAAAATTTGGTTCAATTCTATGCATAACTTCATACACTTTTGGATGGTACAATATTCAAAATCGCACAAAAATCGCTGTTACAGCGCCCCCTACCGGCGAATTTTTCCCAAATGCAGGGAGGACCTACTTGCCATATCCGAAAACTTAATATAAAAATTTGGTTCAATTCGATGCATAACTTCATACACTTTTGGATGGTACAATATTCAAAATCGTACAAAACTTTATATTATAGCGCCCCCTACCGGCGAATTTTTTCTAAATTCAGGGAGGATCTGCTTGCCATAGCCAAAAACTTAAAATAAAAATTTGGTTCAATTCTATGCATAACTTCATACACTTTTTGATGGTACAATGGCGACAGACAGACGGACAGACGGACAGACGGACGGACGGACAGACGGACAGACGGACAGACGGACGGACGGACGGACGGACACACAGACAGACAGACATTTTCTATAAACATGTTTTTTGGGATCTCTGACCCCTAAAATGTGTAAATCCGTCGAAAACCGGAAGTCGAAAAAAATTTCGATTACAATACTTTCTTCTATTAAAGATAGAAGAAAGTAATAAGTTGAGATGAATAAAAAGTTCGCTTGAAGACATTGGAGTGTCACCAGCTATGAAGGGAACGGATTGCATATAAAAAAGATCATGGTAAAAGAGAGAAAAATTGAAATGTTGTAAACAGGTAAAGAATTAACATTTTTTTATAATATTAAGACAGATCTTTGGTATATTATAAGATAAATTATCGTTACAGGCATTATTCTTACGTGCAGTGATTTCGACTGATTCTCTGATCGTGCTTTCAAATGGGTTATTACATGGAACTGTGACTTTAGCCTCCTCAAAATTAATATAGCAGCCTTCGTTGTCCAAATAGATAAAGGAAAAGACTGTATTTTGTTTAAATTGTTAAAAGTCCCTACGATGTTCCTTAATTCTTTCGTATAACTTGCGTTTTGTCATGCTAGTATAGTGTCTTTTATCGTTATTTAATAACGTAATAATATATCATGCATTCCAGATTTTTGGTCAAATGGGATTTCAACCAATTATCTAATAATCAATCAATGCCTAAATTATCTTTTTTTTTTTTTTTTTTTAAGTTTTTTCCTACCAAAACACTTATATGTGACATAGCATGACGCACACGTTGGAGCACACTTCTATCTAGCGTTCGGAAGTATAGACTCAATGATTTTCTGCCTAAATGATTTCCAAACAGCGACGAGGAATGTAAGAATCAGAATTAACTGCAGCAGTATCGACTATTTTTATTCGTGGTCGTTGTATGTTTACTGTGGTCGTGGTATGCAGTGCTTAATTTCTGTCATAGGTCACAGGAACGTAGTTTCAGTACTTCTTTATTTTTAGTGAATATTTGTATGTTAGTCGGAATCCATCGGCGCTTATAAATACTGCGTACCGAATTTCATGGGAATAGCGTTTTGTGTTGCGTTTTGCTCGTTCGCGAGTAGGATTTTCTAAAAATTCCCCACTCCTGGTTTTAATTTTTTTGCTCAATCCAAATATAGCAAAAATATATATTAAAGAAATTGATTTTTCTAAAGACGAAATTATTTAAATTTTGGAAATAATTTATGAAATATAAATATGAAGGTGGAGGTGACGATGGGGGGGGGGAGGGGGTTACACTACGGATGTCATTACTGCAGAATATTAGGCTGTGGCACTTTGTTTCGTAGAAATTAAGCCCTGAGAAGAACCAATAAGAAATAATATAGGCACGAGAAGATTTCCGAAAAAAAAAAAAAAACACTTTTTCTGATATTTATGGATGAACAACATTTTTAAAAAATATTACTGGACCTGAGAAACTGTTATTTTCTAGGAATTCTCATTATTGTTTTCTGAAAATAAGAGGGAAATGTACGGAATCGTGGGTAATTACGAGATTATATTGAATATTCATAAACGTTTTTGTTATATTTGGAGAATTTTTAGAGTGTAATAATATAAAATACGAAAAAGATTTTAATCGTTAATGGTTATCGTTTTTCACAGCATTTTATTTCTTAAATATTTTTAATTTTGAAAATGCAAAAATAAAAAAAATATACCAGTGTAATTTTCAACGAAACTAAAAGTTGATGCTAAACTAAAATTAGTTGGTACACTTCATGGCAAATTATAGACGGTTGAAGTGATTTAGTAAAATACCTTGAAGCGCGAGGCCATCGATTTGTGTGCGAATCCCGTTTCAATTTTGAATGATTTTAAGTTCAAGAATGTTCAGTATCTTTTTTAAGTCGATGATCTTCGTCTGTTCAGCACTTATTCTATGAAGTGGCGGTAATGTCTAAAAATTAACCAACTTCATATCGTCCAAATCTGGTTTTGAAGTTATATTTTCTCTTAGTAATATATTAAAAATTAAATGTTCGCAATAAACGTTATTTAAAAAAAAATAGTTGAAGATATAATCTTCAGGTTTGAATAAATTTTAATTCTGAAAACAAGAAAGTAGATTGTTAATATAGCCTTTTATCACGAACGTGTTTTTTTTTTTTTTTTTTTTTGTCTCTTTTTTCCTCGTTTCAACGTTTACCCGCAATTTTATTAGGTATTTCAGCTGGCCAAACGATCGATTACTTACCAATTTCGAATATTCTTTAAATCTTTCTTGCGAGTTTCGTCTTGGGTAACAACCACTATCACTTTTTCTAATGATGGTGCATCTAATACAAAAGTTAAATAATTTTTAGATTTTAAAGCTGATAATCATAATAAGAAAGGTACAAAATATTTTAACAAAATTAAAAAGAATAAGTTGTAATAAAAATCAATTTGCAAGTGTGAATTCATTATTTTCATCATTTTTTTCATCCTTATGCATACAGACTATGTTTATTTTTACTGATAAAGTATTTTTTACAAGAATAAAAGCTTGCTTTGCAGATAAATCAGGTAGCTTCTTTTTTTCTTTTTTTAATAATTTTTGGAATAAATTTAAAAATGAATTTTCTACATTTTCATTACTACTGAACTTATCCTTACTTTTTACTGAAGTTATCTTTCATTTAATATACAGCTTAAAAATATAAAAAATATTCTTAAGAATAAATTTGTTTGAAATCAATTATTATATTTCAGATTTCAGCAAAAATGTCTTTCGAAATTTAATTGTCGAAAAAATTTGTAAAATTAATTTTAATTCAAAGTGAAATACTTCAAAAAAATATGAAAACTTGTCAAAAAGAATAAGAATGAATTTATACATCACAAAATATATTAGAAATTGTCTTCATATGTCTTTTTTTCGAAGAGTCACAAATGGTTGACGGCTGCGGTATTACACGATTCATTATGGTGGAAAGATATGCTGAATCGGGCGCAGTAACTAAACCGCTTTCTTAAGGCTCCTGTCCCTGCCGGCGAAGTCAATCACGAACTAATGCTAATCCTATGGGGAGGGATTTTTCTAATATCTCGTTTGCATTTGGACATTTTTAAATAATTTTTTTTGTATTGGATAGCCGAGATCCGTCTCTACATTGCATCTTTTTTACTATTTCGATTTTGGTCGCAGATAATTTTTAGATTGACACTTTCATCTTCAGAACCGGTTTTGAAAGTGAAACTAACTTTATAAAAAATATCTGCGACCAAAATCGAAAAAGTAAAAAAAGCGCGATGTAGAGACAGACCTCGTCTATCCAATTCAAATATATATATATATATATTTAAAAATGTCGAAATACAAACGAGATATTAGAAAAACCCTTCCCCATAGGATTAGCATTAGCTCGTGATTGACTTTGCCGGCAGGTACAGGAGCCTTAAATACCCACAGCTGCTACACGTTACATAGAGTCGAAAATTTTCAAAACTGCTGTTCAAAACCCAGAAACACAGAAGTTGTTCACGAACGACGCACAGTGGTCCCAAATCGGGATTATGTGGTTATAGTTTCGTATTTGGAATTTAAATACATTGTACAATATTCAGAAATATTTATATTCTTTAATATTTTGATTTTATAATCACATATGAATTCGCAATGATTATGTGAATTTGGGTGTTTTGAACGTTTACCGCTGTTGCGTGAATTTCGGGAAAATTCGCTGTAAACACACGCTAATTAAGAACTTTTCACATAGTTTGTCGGTTTTTTTCTTTACGCTTCTCTCAAACAACATTAAATTACATCTTTAATTTGATTTTTCGATTGAAAAATATCTGAAAAATTAAAAAAGAGGAATTAAAAATAAAAAAATACACAGTTTTAAGGCATTTTTGGCCATAAAAAGTGATCTATATAAATATTCCATCCGAGTTCTTCGGATTTTCATAGTACAAATTGTAGAATGAACCTTCCATATCCCAACCATACCCCAAGAGATTGATTTCAACCTTTTGCTTATTTTGTGACAACTAGTAGTTTGACGTTGAACATTGTATATTGACAGTATTAGTTCAAAATCAGTAATCGGGCTTAAGATAAAAATTGACAGTTTTTATATAATGCAACATTCTAATTAATATAACACTGTCAATTTAATTGTTTAATTCGCGAGGGGTGGCGGGGGCTTAAGACTTGGGGATAATTTTTTTTAGAAGTTATTAATTTGTTTTTACATTTCCTTCCTTGCTTTTTTCTTTATATTAAAAATAATATTAAAACTTGAACTTATTAAAAAAATATATATATAAACATACTAAAAGTTCAGTTTTAATATATATATATATATATATATATATATATATATATATATACGTAATTTATGCAATTACGTACTGAAGACGTAATTTACGATATAAGTATTCTTTGGTATCCAGAATCTTGCTTTTTCATTTGTAATTTTTAAAGTTATTTCATTGAACTATACAATTTAACTATTTCGTTTCTGTTGTGTATAATAGTGATTTCATAATTTTTGGTCAATATCATCTGTTTAAATGGATTAATTGAACAGAAAATTTCTGATATATATATATAAATATCAGAAATTTTCTGAATTAAATAAAACTCAAATAATAATAATAAACTACCAAAAAAATACCGTTAATAAAAACTTTACAAGAGATTTACATGGCGAAAAAATATAGTTAATCAAATTTGTTTGTAAGTAGATAAAAAATAATTTTTCAAATAATCAGGAAATTTAAACCATCGAATGATGTTTTGCAGTTGATTAAATTTTCCATGCCTGCAAATTGGTAGAATTTTAGTATATATATATGTGTGTGTGTATGTACTAAATTCTACCAATTTGCACGCATGGAAAATTTAATCAACTGCAAAACATCATTCGATGGTTTAAATTTCCTGATTATTTGAAAAATTATTTTTTATCTACTTACAAAAAAATTTGATTAACTATATTTTTTCGTCATGTAAATCTCTTGTAAAGTTTTTATTAACAGTATTTTTTTTTGGTAGTTTATTATTATTATTTGAGTTTTATTTAATTATATTAATTCATTTGCACATTTAAATTTAAATGAATACTTTAACCATTTAAGCGTCCTGCAGATTTCTCTATTCGTGTTCAACGATTCATAAAATAGTAGCTATGAAATGTATTGGTATGGGAATTTTTATTTGATAACCTTACATATTTATTTATCTTATTCACTTCAAAAAATTAGCTTTAATATCGATTTTGTGTTAAATCAGCCTTTGATTACAAAAGTTACTTAACAGAAAAACACGGTTAGGACGCTTAAAGGGAATTGTGGATTTACTTACTTAATTGGATTTCATACTTATATTTACTGTTATCCTCATTAAACAAAGAAGAACACTAGTTGAAGTCTGGGCATAGATCTGTATTAAAACACTTTGTCTTACCTATGAGACAGCTGTCTGAGGATATATAGCTATGTATGTTGTACTTGGTAAAATTTGGATTTGACAATTGAATTTTTCGTTATTTTATGATGTGTGCAAGCATCGCATGAAATTACATTTAATTTAGTTATTACACGTATATAGTTATCAGTGCAAGCGATTATTTGCATTACTAAGATTTATTGATTTTAAATGTGGGTAAGCAATAAAGTAATATTTTAAAAACATATTTGTTTTCTTATAAAAAGAAAGAAAAATAAATAAATAAATGAAAATTTCACCCAACCTGTATGATGAAATATTGCTGTTACTTGAAACGTGTATATCCGCATTTTTGAATTAAAAAAAAGTTTTATTTTATTTTGCGATAAAAAGTTATAAATTGCTTCATATTAAAACATACCAGATTTTGTTTATAAAAAATGAAAAACTTGTATGTATGTTAGACATTTTATACCGGAAGGGCGAGGAGGAGAAGAAGTCGAAATTTAAAATATACTGGAAATTTAGATAAATAATTATTCATTTAATATTACAAAATAAAGTAACAAAGGTAGATTCTTTATTTTTTTATTACAATTTGAAAGATATTATCCTCTCTGTCATAGAGGCAAAAGAACGAAAGGGGGGGGGGGGTCGAAAATTTTGGAAGTAATCAAATTAATGAATTGGATGATTTATTATTAATTCTTAGTAAGTACAAATGTCAAAAACTGAAAAAAAAATAATAAAAGTTTTAGATTTTCCATGCTATAGGGGCAAATGGAAAAAGGGGAGATTTCATGTGTTTGTGTGTGCTGAGGGGAGCAAAATTTAGCTGATTGATTACTTATGTATTTTATTGATTGTTTATATCCTATATTGTTACTTTATAATAACATTAAAAAGGGAAAAAAATAAGATTTTAAACTATATATATTTCAGGGAGGGGGTGAGAGGAGGGGATGAAAATTTCCGGGAAGACGGAATTAGTTGAATTTTCTTTAAAAAGGGAAAATATTCCCCATAATCAAAAGTGAAAAATTCTCATTCCAGTAAAAAAAAAAAAAAAAAAAGTTAAAATTGCTCTTTTGCCTCCCAAGCTCCTCCCCCAGAATCCCCAATTACATTGAAGTTAAATTCATAATGTAATGCTATTTAGAATAATGTAAAATCAAATATGAACCATATAAACCACTAGAAAAGGCAGAAAGGATTTTTGGCCACATGATCGCGACTTGGGACTACTATGCGACGCTTGCGTCGGACAAACATAAAGGAGACTGGGCATATTGAGTGAGTTTTTAAAACATACAGTTACAGCGACCTGAGAGCCAAACGTTCATATCTCATATTTGACTACTTATATTTGTGTTTTGTGAGCTATGAGTTTGTGGTTGAATGGTTAGAGCGCGTTGCACTTTACTCTAGATAGCATGGGTTCGTATTTCAGCCTTTTCTTCTATATTATTTATTTTAAAATATTTTATTTCAGGCTTTTTGTTTTTGAATTTTTTTATTTAAGAGTAGGGCGTTGCATTCTTTCTATGCACGGGTTTGCATAATTTTATATCATTGTCCTTAAAATATGTTTAGCTCATCATTATCGCGTAAAGTAAAGGGAGACTACAACTTATTTTAACTCATAACCATCGTGCTGTTATCTATTATGAAAATTAGTTATCCTCATTGTTCAAAAGGAAACAATGAAAATTCTGGCGATATGTGTTGTTTTGTTGTGATAGAATGTATTTCAAGAAAGATGCATGAGTAGTTTTTGAACGTAAGCATTTTAGAATTTTTGAAAAAAAAAAGCTACTACAGAATGAACAATTTCGTAAACTTATACAACTTTATGAAAAAGTTTGATATTTAACCGAATCCATTCTAGTTAACACGTTGCATGCCACGTCAGTCACCGGTGACTGACAATGAACGTTCCGTTTAGGTCGCGTCATTCATGAGTGACTGACACTTATAGATTGTCTAACGGGAATGTTATTTCGTGGCTCAAACGGAAAGACAGCAAAATAGACATGGTATTCAAAGTATTAATAAATGAGAGGTGCAGTCTGTAATCTTGCTTTTACAACACGATTTTAATTGTTAATTTTCCTATTTTAAGAAAAAATATTATTTTCTTATTTAATATTTCACAACAGATGCACGTAATGGTTTGAATTGTTCGCTGAAATTCACAAAAAGTCACTATATGGCATTAGTGAATTATATGTTTCTTAAAATACAGACCTATATAATAATAGAAGCCCATTTATTTAGAAAAGTGATTTACCATTTTGACTTTTAACATGTCCTCCCCCACCAAAAATAATCAAGTTTTTTTCAAGATTTTGGATAATTACGGCACTATAAGACTGGATTACCATAAATCTTCTGGTATACGACATGCCAGAACACAGGCGTTGTCTATGCGTATGGTGGGAATAAGGGCTGTTTTTCACATCATGCCTTTGGTCTTTTGCACAAAGTGAAGCCACAAGGGGATGGAGAAAATGAGTTCAAACCTTCGGAAAAAAATGAATTATTTCCTTTATAAGATTATTTTCTCGAAAAGAAAGGATGGGCTAACATGTTGTTACATAAATTATGTAATTGCAGAAAAACAATAGATATATCTATAAGATACTGAACTAAAATTTTAAACTTAAACAACTTCTTGAAATATTTTCTTAGCTAGATTGCTGGGGCAGTTTATTTTAATACACGTAAAATCATCAAAAACAAGAAGTTGAACATTTTATCTAATCTAATACATTTTTATGGATATAAAAGAAAATAAAAATGCATAAAGTATTATAAAATAGTTTTGTTAATAATTTACCTTTTACGCATGTATATAATATATAAGGGTGTTCTATTAATAAGATAAATTACTTACTCTCTACAATTACGGGTAAGTAGTCCAATGTGGGAAATAATATGCCATTGTCTTGATGCTGATCAACAGTAATGAGAAATTTTGGTTCCATAGTGCTTATGACATTTGATGCAGCCTAATGTTAAAAAGAAATGAGATTTTATTCCTTCTAAACTTTTCGTTTTTATTTATTCTTAATATTTTTGTTATAAAAATTGTACAGTTAATAAACTGAGTGGCCAAAAAATTAGAGACACCATACAATAACGAATTGGTCCATCTTTAGCTCTGATCACAGCCGATATTCTTCTTGGCATGCACTCGACAAGAGCAATTAACCTTATCAACTTGCTCGATCGGTCTTAAGTTGGTTTGAGGATCATCAAACTGAGATTAACTTGCTTTCATGGCCCCCTCAGTTTCCTGACCTCAAACCTATTGAACGTTTGTGGGAAGAAGTTGAAAGAGCAGTTCAAAGCTTGGAAAAGATACCATCTAATCTAACCTAACTTACAGCTGCCAATATGTCAGCATGGGCCAAAAAACCTCAGCAACTTGTGCACCATACAATACCGAATTGGTCCACCTTTAGCTCTGATCACAGCCGATATTCTTCTTGGCATGCACTCGACAAGTTAACTGAAAACATATTTTTGCCCTGAAAAATCAAATTTAGCAGCTTCTGTAAAATACAGAATCAAATGCACGATGAAAAAAGGGCATAAAATAAAATAACGTTGCACAAAATTTAAAGCAATTAAATTGAGAAATAATCATAAGGATTGCTTAAATTAGCGTAAATTTTACATTTTCATCGGGTTGGGTTGAGTTGATTTTTGACGGTCAATTATCTACACGAGGGATATAGGCCCGGGGGGAGTTTTCTCCGTGGGGGTCTTTCTAAGGGAACCTAATCCGTATTAACGCATGGAAGATCCACGGTTCGAAGAAAACCACGAAAACTCCGAACGATTAGGCCGACGGGCGCGATTGGGATTACATTTTCATCGGATGAATATGACAAATGCCGTATTTTCTTGATACGCCCAACGTATTTTCAGCTGGTCAATACAATAAAACCTGTTAAAAGGGAACATGTCAGTTGGGAAGATCTAGGCATTAATTAAAAATTGATTACGTAATTAAAATCCTCTCAGATATTTGGTTACCCTTACTTAGCCTTCTTTAGCTAAATATACGGCACTAAATAAATCCTGATAGTAAAGCTCTAGTTGTGATTTATTAAGATTAACCTAAAAGAATAATTAAAATTAAATTAGTTATCGCGTTGTGTAACTGTTTTTATGAAATCCTAATGTATACACTATACAAGTTAATGAAACTAATTCAAGATTGAATTAACATTAATCTAAAAATACAGCAGTGATATTAGAATATAAACTGAAGTAGTCAAACACATACACATGATGCAAATAAGAGAAGGAGACTCAATATTTAAATTTAACTATTTACATTTTAATTTCCGTTAATATAAATATAATATATATTTTATATATAAATATAAATATTTATATATAAAAAAAAAACTCGGTTTTAACATAATTAAAAACTTAGATGATTTACCTAGAATCTCTTTGATACTATTGCTTGTAATTTTCATCAGATTAAAAAAAAAATTCTTATTATTGCTTCAGTACATTATTACAACAATTTTTAACAATTCAATTTTAATTTCATCAATGATTATTTACATCAAAATAAAATTTATTACCGTAAGCTCCCAAAGATCCTCACCAGTCACTTCGTGACAGGCGTACTTTGTGACGGCGTGTCTAGTTTTCGTATTTCGAATCTCCCGCTCCGTCCGCGATGGCAGGAGAGCAAACAGCACTGCCACCTCTTAGTACGGAGTACCACGCCACCTGTCGATCATTTCTCGAAGCTCTAACACCTCGCTCGTTCTCTCAGGCCTAGGTAAGGTTGCAACCTGCACCTGCGTTGTTCTCTCGAAAACCGGAAACTTTGTACCCTGAAGCCTAAGTCGTATAAGAATCATCTAATACAGGTAAATGTTCTTTGTTCTTGTGTTAGTTGGAATGTTGAGTAATATAACCTTTGTCAACAGATCTTTCTGTGAAATATAGCAACATAATAAAAATATAGACACTTTGGCTACTTTGTGACACATCGACTGTCTCTTAAATTAGCCCCACAAGATTACCGTTTAAAAATAAAAGATATATATTTGTTCATCATTACGATAGTCGTGAAACTTTATGATAACGCAAGATAGTCCAAAGGCGATCATTGGGGACAAATTAAGCTCGCATATAGGTCTTGAATTGCTACAACTTTGTGAGAAAAATAACATTAAGTTCGTCTCTCATTTCCTTCAAATTCGACTCATCTGCAACCGCTTGATGTGTCTTTTTCTGTTCTTTAAAATCCCACTGTCACGTTGGAAAAAATTAGCTCTGGTAGTAGATGCAGAAGCGTACCAAAAGACGAATTTCCGCGTCTTCTAAAAGAGCTCATATCAAGAACAATCCGAAGTTGGAATTCCGGCGATCGGAATCTATCCACTAAATAGAAACAAAGTTTTAGAATGGCTTACAAAAAGAGCCATCGAAGAAAACTTAGGATCGATGACAGAACACGTGGGAAAAGTGTTATTGGAAGAGTTGAACAAGAAGAGGGGAGAAATAACAAAAAATCGGGTCTCTAAAGACACAAAAAGTTGAATGTCCCACTGGGCTGAAGCATTAGTGCTACCGATGTCCAAAAAACTGGAGGAAGCGACATGGTTTCGACTTCTAAACAAGAAGCGATGCGGCTACTGCGTATACCGACAGCAAAGAGAAATCATTTGGCACCGGGAGGAAAAGAACAAAGAGAGAGGCGCAATTTTTCAGAAAGGTCTGAAAGTCTCCCTTAATTTTTTTCAATAGGCAACGTTCTGAATACGTTTCAGACGGGATACGGCACATTCTTAGAATTTTAGAATTTTTCCTCATCGACTGAAGAGAGAGATTTTATTCCAGGACCATTCATTCCTCTTCAAGGGCACGGGTATTAGGAAAAAACAGTGAGTGATAGGGGATTAGGGGCTTTGGTAAAACGTATTTTGGAGTTTTATCTATTTTCGACTTGACTGGAAGACAAAAACTATAATTCAACATTTTTTTCATGCCGTTTATTTTGTAGAAAGTTATTTCCTAAGACTTAAAACAGAATTGTATTTCTTGTTTAATGTTTCTTCAATTTACATAATTTTATCGTTTGAATTGTAACCTTTTCTTCTTATTAGTTAATAGTCATTATATTGTGCAGTTCTTTTGTTTTGTATGACTTCCAAAAAAAAAATCCAGCATGATATTTTTTAATTGTAAAATTCGAAATAGGAAGTTAAAGAGGACCTGCTACATTAGAGATAATATGTGTATGAATTATTATAATAGCGTCATTATGATTAAAGATGTGATGCATTTAAAGAAACTGCAAAACGCTATTCGATTATTTGCAGCGAAGCTGAAGCAGAACAGTGGAACAAATCAGCGACATTTAAATATCATTTTCGCAAATTAAATTGTTTGCAACATAATTTTTTTCAGAGAAGAAATAATTTACGAATTCTTTCTCTTGCATTTCAAGGCAAAAACATACTTTTCACAAAGTAACGCCACCCGATGGACCAACTTTGTGGCATCTTTAAACCTAAATTTCTCAGTTAATATTAAAGATTAAGATTGGTGCAATGCATGGTCATGTGGCAAAAAGATATGTGAACATTTATCAATACTCAGTTTTCGGTTATGTATAAAACAGACCGGCTGGTGTGATTAAAACTTCAAAATGTGTCACAAAGTCTTACGGTACTTTTCAAGTTATCGGAAAAACTGCAGTTGTGGGTTTTTATGCGGACTGAAAAAGTTTTGGTGTCTGTGGGTTTGTTTCTCTGTCTGTGTGTATGTCTCACGGTAAATACCGCAGCGAAATACTTTCAGTTAATCAATTATTCAATTAAATAGAACAAAGGTTTTTACAATTACATATTTGAAAATCGCACGATTAATTTTTTTTTCTTTTTTCACTTTTTTTTTTACTTTCTCCACTTAATTTAGAGACAACAAAAATGTTGATTTTAGCGAAAAAATTCAGTATTTTCATTTAATGAAGTATTCCAATAAATCAGATCAAATATCATTACATTAATATATTTGAAAACTGTTATTTTCACTCATTTTTTTATACATTTATAATTTAATTCTTATTTGCATTTACAGAGAAAGCAAAAATCTTGATTTTAGCGAAAACAATTTGTATTTTAATTATACAAGGTATTGATATAAATAGAACAATAATTGTCATTACATTAACATATTTGAATATCGAATGTTTAAAAATTGTTGTTTTCATTTTTTTTTTAACTTTTAAGAAGTATTGGAAACAGTACAAGTTATAACGGTTATGAATTGTTAAATAAATCAGTATCAGATAAAAAATATATAAAAGAGTTTGAATTAAAATATATCAATCACATCTTGCAGAAAGTGCTTGTCCGAAATTAATATAAATAGATCGAATGTTGTGCTTGGGCAACCTACAGTAATTCTTTGACTACTTTTTTACAACATATGACGGACACTCACACACAAAGTTAGGATGTTTAAGCAAGTTATTTGCGTCTCACTGGTGTTTCATTATTTACGTAATGAAGAAAATTATTTTATGTTTTTTATAGATATTTTACAAAAAATAATGATAAGTTAAAGAATCATTAATAGTATAGGCTTATTTACCAGCTCATCATCACTACCTTCGAAGACAATTTCGAGAAGGA
The DNA here is from genome assembly GCA_963932465.1 of Maratus speciosus. NCBI lineage: Eukaryota > Metazoa > Arthropoda > Arachnida > Araneae > Salticidae > Maratus > Maratus speciosus. The sequence goes on from OZ010788.1 coordinate 236,562,668, forward strand.
AAAAAACATCTTAACTCTTATCCAAGGCGCGCATTGAGACACAGCTATCACGGGCAGGTGTAGCGACACTGGTTAGAAAAAACTGCCCGAGGCAGGGTAAGCGCATATTGTAACTTAGTTTTCCACTACGTTTGTTGACATTGTTAAGGAAATTTGGCATGTATATTAGGGTGGTCCTTAAAAATTTAAATTTAAAATTTTCTATGGGGCACCCTCCTATTTTGTTCTATGTATAAAATAAAGACCTCCACAAAAATTTCAAATTTTTAAAACATGTTTAGGGGTCGCAACCAAGGTTTGTATTTTTTTAAAAAATTAAAAATTGACATATTTTGTAATCTAATAATATATTATTAATACAAACCCATAGTCATTGCCAAATGGAATCGTGGTATGATATTAGGCTGTAAAGACTGCCTTTTGTTTCAAGTTTCAATATATTTACACAACCTATTATCCGAACACCGTCAGTAGTATTTCATGTCTACACTCTATTTCCCCTGAAATTGGCCCCATTGTGAAAGGTAGAGAATCTAACATTCCGCCTTGAAAAATAGTTCTCTGTTATTTTTCAATCTTAAATATCTAAAATGCGTAGGAATTTATAAGATTATGTTTATAAATTATAGATTTTGATTTTATTATATTCGTAAAATATCATACTAAATGGCCATATTTGTATCAAAGAGTATCCTATCATTCGTATCAGAGCACCAAAACTTAAAAAAAAAGTTTTTGGAAAGCTTTCCTTTGACTGTTCACAGGGTTTGCAAAATTTTAGAAGACATTTCCGGATCTGAAACTGTAGACAGATTAACCATTATTGTTTCACGTAAAGGTACTGACCATTTAAATAGCTGTTCCACAATTTCAATCAGGAACAAGTGAGGCAATAGCTCCTGCTGTAACGAAACATTGGAGTTGTGGAGATTATAAGCAAGTAAAATGTATGACTTTTGATATAACCTTTGTTGATACATGTTTATCAGGAGCAGCTTGAGCTGTTCTGGATTAGAATATGAATAAAGAAATGGTTTGACTTGCAATCATCACATCCTTTAAATTATGCTTGCGGAAGATGTTATTAAGTCTCTCGGAGTTTCAAGCGGACCGGACATACCATTATTACAACGATTTAAAATTTCGCGGATATCTATCGATTATGGCATATTTCAGACTCTCATAACTGACAATTTAATCAATGAAAAAAATAACACATAATGCGTCCGAAATTACAGAATTTGCTCAAAATCATCTTTGAGATTTTCAACCAATGGACGATTACAAGGAACCGATAGACCTTGCCATGATTTTCTTAGGAGCAGTACCCGAAAGAGGTGTTTACATTAGAGCTCCAGGTGGGGATTGCATTGGGCTCCATGAATGGTGAAGGTGATGTACTTGCTCAAGATTTATTTATTTGGAGATCAGTTTAAACTCTCTAAGTAGAAAAAATCTGGAGTTCGTCAAGTTTTCTCGTTTGTTGTGAAAATCTACATTCACACTGGTACCAGGCCCAATGATTTATTGCTCCCGATGAACTTGAAAAAAGATAAAAATGTAAATGAAATAATTTCTTTGTGTGCTTTGAAGAAATTCCTAGGACATTTCTGTACTTCACAAACTAGTAGCTTTTGCATTTTTCGATGATAATGTCTTTTTTGAAAATAAAAGAAAAATGGTGCATGCTTTGAAAAATAAAGAAAATTATGAACCTTTGAAACGTACACGGGCTGATCCTGATGTCATTCTCCAAAATAGCTTGCAAGATTTTCTAACAAACAGCAATCTGGGTTTTTTTTTAAGTATGGATTTACCTTTAGACATTTTTGAAACAGATGCAGCTAATAGGAATAAAAATAAATCCTACAAGACATGTAAGGCACTAGCGACTTCAGTCAAACTTGTTAATGATGTAGCCGAAAGTTATATAGCACTCATGGAGGAATACAATAAACTTAATTCAAAAGATAAAGAACACAAACAGTATTTCAAGGATATGATGATGGCAATCCAAATCATTTCTTTGTTCATATTCTGCTCCAGAAGAACACAAGCTTTTCTTGATAATCCGGTATTAACAAAGGCTATATCAAAAATCATACATTTTACTTGCTCAGTACTCCCCATGACTCCAATATTACGTTACCAGCAGAAGCTATTGCCTCTTGAACTATCCTGATTGAAGTTTTGGAACAACAAGTAACTGGTCAATACCTTTACCTGAAACAATAATGGGTAATCTGTCTACAGTTTCAGATCCTGAAATATCTTCTAAAATTTTGCAATACCAGTGAACAGTCAAAAGAACGCTTGCCGAAAACTCTTTTTTTTAAGTTTTGGCCTTTGCTTGCTCGTCTTGAGATACGAATATGTCCATTAAGTATGACATTTTACGAATATCAAAAAGTCAAATTCTATAATTTATAAACATTATCTTATAAATTTTGATGCATTTTAGCTATTTAAGATTAAACAATAACAGAAAACTATTTTTCAAGGCGGAATGTTAGATTCTCTACCTTTCACAATGGGGCCAAGTTCAGGTGAAATAGAGTGTAGACATGAAATACTCCTGACTGTGTTCAGACAATAGGTTGTGTAAATATATTGAAACTTTAAACAAAAGACAGTCTTTACAGCCTAATATCATACCATGATTCCATTTGGCAATGACTATGGATTTGTATTAATAATATATTATTAGATTACAAAATATGTCAATTTTTAATTTTTTTTAAAAATTCAAACCTTGGTAGCGACCCCTAAAAAATGTTTTAAAATTTTGAAATTTTTGTGGAGGTCTTTATTTTATACATAGAACAAAATAGGAGGGTGCCCCATAGAAATTTTAAAAGTTAATTTTTTAAGGAGCACCCTAATGTATATTTACAAATATTTAAGCTTGATTCACTAAATATATTTAAATTAAGAATCAGATTATGATACAAAAATTAATACAGGCTAAAATGATCATTAGAGTTTTAATTTACACTTAAACGAATGTTATTAGTTGCATATAATTTTAATAGTGTTATTTCTCCATAGAACAAAATTTTTATTTCTTTAATAATAAAAAGACATTTAAATTCCAAAGATTTTCTAGGACACATTTCCAACAATCAATTTCCAGAAAATCGTCTTTCTTGAAAAGAATTATAATGGGATCAAAGAAAAGACATTAAAAGTATAGAATAGTGCACTAAGTTCTATTATTCACTTAATAATAGTAGCATCCCTATATTAACAGTTTACTGTATTTTTAAAGTTGCCTTTCACATAAAACATTGTTTATGCGCTTAAAAAGAGTAATTTTGTACAGCTTTTATTTATTTTTGTTATCAATGATATTTAGAAAGAATTGGATTTTCAATACCATTTTTTAATTTGAGCAAAATGTTTTGTAAACTGCAGATAGAAACATAAAAAGGGAGTGAATTCATGTTTATGAATTCTCTCTCTATATATATATAGATAGATAGATAGGTGTCTGTGTGTGCGTTCTAAACTTCAACTTAAAAAATGATAAATTTAAGAGATTTCGGATTGTTTAAAATGTCCCGATATAACAATTTTCTAATTAACAATAATTTATCACGGCAAAGAACATTTATACAAAAGCAAAATTAAAAACATTTATTAAAATAAATCTTACTAATTATGAAATATATAATTCGAAATAAATATCCCACTAATTTGACATCTTTAATAGTATAATTTCAAAGACCTTGCAATGAATTATCCAATTTGTTCTATGAAAGCAGGGCCCCTAAATGCTGCTGAAGGGTTTTCAATTATTGTTCAAAATTTCATGTAGTTTTAACATTTAATGGAATTTTCCATTTCATTCTACATTCTAGTGTATTCATATTATTTTTATAGCAACATATATTTTGTATGAAACATCTATATTTAATTACTTTATTATAGTGAATATTTTCTTTTATCTTCATCTCTTTAAAAGTATATTGTATTATTAATTCTTATTTAATCCTGTTCCTGTTCTCTTCACGATTATCTGGGGGTTGGTGAGCATAGCTTGTAGGCAGCAGAGCCCCCTAATATTTTAAATTTAAATAAGTGTAGCTTGGTATTGCGAAAAATTTATTATTAGTTGTTGCATACTTTATCATTCCAGATATATAGATTTGCATAGGAAAAGATAATTAGCACCACACAGTTTATTATAAAACTATTCATTTAAATTCAATAATCTATATAATAAAAGCCGAAGTCATGTGACTGTCATCAACAGTTGACCGCTTTACTTTTTTACCGACAGGATGACCGCTTTACTTTTAATATGCCAAGTGTCCATTTCGGTATTTTTATGTTAACAGGGCGCAGGTGATAAATCGCCATATACTGTTCCATCGCCATCATTTCATTTAAAATATAAACGGTGTTACTTGGTTATCCCGTCGACCAATTTTGCTAAATTATACAAATAGACAAACTATTCTCCAAATTATAGAAATTGACATAATTTTTATTTTAATTAACGAAAGAACAAATAATTTCGTAAAACATTAATAAAACTACAAATAAAAAGTCGAATTAACAATCACTTGATGACGTAACAATCATCTGTATCGTGTTTAATGTCAAGAGATTGTGACATTTACGATCAACCATTATTGGCATTTAATTTTATAGTTTGGCGATAGTTTTTTGGTCGACGGAATAATCAAGTAGTACCATATAAACTTATCACTCATTTCATTTAAAATACATAACTTTCATTTAAAACACATATATCAAAGTAATTTAAAATACACTTTTTTCATCTCCAATAATAGAAGCTTAACTCATGTGATTTTTATAACCAAATACGGACTGACATCTTCACATTCCATATGATAAGCAGCCATTTTTAATCAAAATTATTTTTTCCAATAAAACTGCACAAAAGTTAATTTTTTTGAAAGATCGTTTAAAAATAATTGATGTTTAAACGAAAAATTAAATTCAAATATGGATACATTCTGAGACAACTTCAGTTGAAATTAGGCTAACAACTCAATATCTCATTCCATCAAAGTAAACAAACAGTAGCGATTCGTTCATTTTGGCGATTAAAAATATTAAGCCATGAAGGTAATCATTTGTAAAGCGAGTTAACCAGAGAGGAAATTAAAATAATTAAGCTGATTGTGATTTTTAATTTTTATAGCTGTCAAATCATGTGACATAATACAGCTTTGTTCGTGACGTCATTCGCCTATGAACCAACGAAATAAATTTTAGATTTAAAATTGAGCTCACTATTCATTGAACGTGAATCATTTTTTATTATTATTATTACTTAATCGTATCAAAACAACTTAATTGATAATATAGTATTCGAAAATATATTATTTGTTTACACTATAACTTACGTTTCCATTCATTCTGAGGTGGGTATTACCATTTAGTACTTATTTGATGATGAAAGAGTTGCATAAAAATTGTAACACGGAATTATACATAAATACATTCTTTGAGATGTAGGCTACGAGCCTTTCCCAGTAAATTTTTGCAATTTAAATGATAGATTCACAGTAATTTTGTTGACCCTGACGCTGCATCCCTTTGGTGTTACGGAAGATTACGGACCCAATTACAGAAGATTACTTAAATGTATTAGCTGAAATGAGCTAATAGGCAGAGTATCCAATTACGGAAGATTACTTAATATGTTAAAATCTTCGCATTGGTGAACGTAGTATTACAATTCATATGCAGACGGACATGAAAAAACTACATAAATAAGTTAAGCGGTTTTTGACAAGAAAGATGAAATATATAACATAAAAAAATATACGAAATGCTGCCATACTCTTAAAGAATTTTTGGTACTTTTCGGTTAGCCAGGCGCCAGTGTTATATTTACATTCATATATACATATATATGCACATATATGTATATATATATATATATATATATGTACACACACACACATAAATGTATACATACATATATATATATATGTACATATATGTGCATATATATGTATATATGAATGTAAATATAACACTTGCGCCCGGCTAACCGAAAAGTACCGAATTTTTCATTCCTCGGTCAGAATCTTCCGTTTTGGCGAAAGATCAAGTAAATAAATTAAATTATAAATAAAAGTAACATGTTGCAATTCTTAGCATACATTTAAGGGCGACCAAACTCGTCGCCAGAGGCGGCTAGTTGTGAAATAATTATTTAAAAGTGAATTTATGATTTACAATTTAAATTTTTTAATGGCTATTTTAAAGTAATTATTAAAGTGAATGGTGGTTATCTTAGTAACTACCTTTCCGATATTTTTTGTACTCAATCCCCTGTAAGCCTCGGTGCAAGGGGCCCTCAGTAAGCATCTGCGCCCAGGCCCCCCAAATTTGTAAATCTGTCCCTGTAAATACGTGACAGACTCACACTCGAAACTGCATTCTAGGTACGAGTGTCAAGCAGGACCTGCGTCAGGAAAACTACGCGAGAGTCAATATGCGCTCTTTCTTTCATTTCAATGATCTGCAAAATCGCGGGACGTGAAAGCTTTCTCTTCACGTGACTGCCACGTCTCAATGAGCACCGTGCCTCAGACTGAGGGAGAAAGTGGAAAACTGAAGAAAACGGAAACTAAAAATACAATATTTCCAATCATAATACTTACTTTAGCACCATAATAAGGCACAGGGCCTCCCCAAATAGCACCGATGCTTGCAGTAGCAAACAGGGCAAATATAGCTTCTTTCCTGTTAGACATAAAACCTATAGAGAGAAAATATGAAAGACGATTTCATATAAAATTTACTGAATTTTTCTTAAATTTCCTTTAAAATTCAAAATTTTCTTTAAGTCTATAATTTAAAAAGGAATACTGGATACAGCAAATGCAATGAAAGTACTTTATACCATACAAGTAATAAAAAAATCGATTTTATATGATTGCATTTTAATTGATTACACTTATTGCACGCCGGAAGGCGTATTTTTTTTACAGTGTTAACCCCAAAGGAGTGTTTAAAATGACATCTGCTTATTTTTAAGCAAATTCAATCTAAACCGCATTGTTGCCAGTATCGTTCATCTTCTTTTTTACTTTCTTTTTTTAGCTACAATTTTAAAGATGATGGTAATGGTGTTACCAGTTTGTTATGATTAATATAAGTCACAAGTCGAAGGCTAGCTATATGTAACAGAAATTGATATTCCTATTAAATAGTGCTTGTATTAAAAATTCCTTTTCACAGAAAGATTTAATGATGATTTTTACGTCATTAAAAGATCTTCATTTTGCGAAACGAGAATTCCTATTTTTCATTTTCTATACACTTTTGCGGGTGTTGCTGTTTTATAATTCAATATGCATTACAAAGATTTCAAAGTGTCACTTTGTTTCTGTAAAAAAAGTTCATTTTTTTCTCAGAGGAATGAAAGCAAAATTGGAATTTTTCAAAATATATAACATAGTTAGGCTATAATAGAAAGTAAATGAATACACCGTAACAAAAGATCCCTTCTTTGTCATTTTGATTGCTGGATTTTAACAGATTTTATAAATATGTCAGAAAGAACCTGATATGGATTTGAGAACATCCTTGATAGATAACAGAAAATCTTGTTAAATTGTCATTTTCATTATGTTATAGGATTTGTGTTTAATTTTACACCGTAGGGAAAAAATTGTAGCTTGTCACAACAATGTCTATGTTATTTTTTCATTTTTTTTAAAGTATAAAATTCAAATATAGCCTATAACCTTAATTAAAATAAAAGTTTAACTAGATTTTGAGTACTCTTTTCTGTCATTCGCAAATCCCTAGATTTTGAGCACTCTTTTCTGTCATTCGCAAATCCATATATTCTCAAATCCATATTCTCTACCTTATGACACATTTCGGAAAGCAATTTCATTGGAAAATATTTTTTGGTAAAAATTCGGAAATCGTACTGGACAATAACGAAAAGAAATTTACAGCATATAAAAATAAACATTGAATACATGTTATAAGCTAAAAAAATATTACGTTGAAAAAAGCAGTCAGTACAAGTATATGGTTTTATTTTGCGGTTCATTGCAAAAATTCAAAAGCAAAAATATTTCCAAAAGATGATATGGCAGTTTCAAAATTTTAACACTTTTTAACGTGTTTGAAAAGTGTTTATAACTTCGATTTGTTTGCCCATGTGTCCGTTTCGTTACAGTTTTCTGAATGGTTTGTAAAGAGTTACCTGTACTTCGTGCATGATTGGTGCAAGAAGGAGGCTAGTACCCACATAATATGAATAATCAGAGGTCGCATGGAATACTTCTGCACTGAAGTTTTTGAGATTATTTGTTTATCGTTTTTTTAATTAATTTTTAATTAATTAAAATTTCAGTCAAACAAATTTTAATGATATGTGAGCGTACTATGCCAAAATCAGTTTCAAAATCTTTTATGATACCTCATACATCGTTTTGGGTGTTGTAGAAGCATTTGTTTAACAAACAAAAAGTGCTGCTATGAATGTCTGGTGCTTTTAGGAAAATAGGTTTTGGAAAATAATTTGGCGTAAATTCTAGCTGTTACCTTAAAAGGCAGAGCTCAAGTGGAATAAAGTAGTTAAACTTTTTGTATTTGTGATAATGAGATAATGAAGGTAAATCTTTCAAAGCAAGGGGAAGAAAATAATGGGATCTTTATTTTAAGTTTCTTATATAAATAACATGAGTCAATAAATATGTGAAAGTATATCTCCCTTTTTTTTTCATACCTTGATAACAGAATACAAGAGTTCAAATACTTCGAAAGAACAATTTTACGTTCTTTGGAATTATCAAAAATTTTTATAAAATATGTTTAATTACTTTTTTCACCCTTCACATTTCACGTGCTTCTACCAAGTACACTGTTAAAAATATGCAGCAACTTAATAATATGGTCAAATACCTGTTATCTTTAAAAACGGTTGAATAATTAAGACAATTCGCTGCAGATTTTTAACAGTGTACGCGATAAGATTTTATTTTAAAGACGATAAAAAATTGTATTTTCTAAATTATCATATTTAACATTGTAAAAAAAAAACCTTAGCAAAACTAAATTAGAGATTTAAAAATGATATAAGAAGTGCTTTAAGTCTTTTTCATATACGTATCTATGTAAAATCTTTTTAATAATTAACCTAAATAAAGAATATTCTAATTTTTTTCCGTTTTAATTTTGCTATTTTCCTCTTCAAATATTTTTCTTTTCTTTCTTCTTTCAATAATATAATCGAATTTACGCATTTTAATTTTCAATCTGGCTTTGCGCAAATAAAAACTTTTCCCTCTTCAAAATTCTTCCCTTTTAATTTTCCCTTGGAATTTCTCTCTGCGTTTTGTTCTAGAATGTTCTTCGCGCCAAAAAGAAACCGTGTCACCGCGTTTTGCTCAGTCCGCCGAAATTCGTTCTCTCATTAGATATTCGCTCAGTCATAATGCAGTTACTGAGCTTCTACACATTTTGGTTCTAAATTCGTTTGCGCAAGCTTAGACGTAACTGGTTGGACGTGGACGTGGATTGTTTTAGACTTGTAAAACCCCGCCAACCTTTTTATTCGTTGAATATTAACATACGACACCTCTGATGATTTTTATGATATTTTGGACTACTAAATAAATTGTTATAGGTCAAACCGGATTCTTTATTGGGAAAATTCTAATGATTCTATGCTTTATTGGCCAGACTGATCTTTCGAATAACTATATTGTGTCTATTTGGAAGCTTATAATATTTTGACATAAACCGAATGAAATTATCACATCTATAATATCAAATTTCAACAGCTTTGTGTTTCACTTTTTCATGAGTTTTAAAAAGAATATAACATTTAAACTTACATGCAACACGATCTCCTATTTTCAAGCCATTTTTTCGGAAGGCAGCTGCGTACAGTTTCACCTCTTCAAACATTTCAGCAAAGGTTACGGTTTCTTCGTTCCCAAATTCATCTGGAAATACATTGTTTTCAATTTGCTTAGTTATTTAATTTACTAAGATAAATTTCAAATTAAATTTAAAAAACAAAGAAATGCATCACTATACGGCTTCATTCAAAAAACGCTTTTAAACACATTTAAATTATTCATTAATGCAATTTATTATAAAATTTATATGTACATATAAAAGAGGTAATTAAGTTATTAACTCTTAAGATAAATTTTTTAATGTGTACAATTACTAAAATGATTAACAAATAATCTGTTCTTGTTGAGTTTTAATTTTTGGAATTTACACAAGAGTGGAAATAGCCACGCTTCTGCGGTTATATATATACCGTTCAGAAAGAGTGTTTATTGGACGACGGGAAAATAGTATTCAAATTACCTTCGCGCCAATTTGTGTTTACTTTTATATACCTGCAAATGACGTGGCATGTGCTAAGTCGTTAATGTGTCGGTTTGATCCATATGCATCTTATTTTCATTTAGTAAATTAAATGCGTGTGATTGTACAGTCCCTAATAAACCCTTCATGCCTATGCTTGGAGACTATTCATCGCAATTTCTAAATATAGGTTTCCTTTCTCCTGTTGTATTTTATAAATATATTGTCCAGTCTGAGAAATTTTAAATATCAAATTTCCGTTGATGCACGGGCGAAACAACTTTTTTTGGGCAGTAATTTTTACTATTCCATTTGTGAAGTGTTTTCGTCACCACGTAGGCATAATACAGTGTGTACATACATGACTATCCCTACTTTACAGGCTATTAAAAGTAAACAAAAAAAGTACCACCTTTTTGTTAAACGGAAATCAAAAATAACAGTTGAAAGTTTAAATTCAACACAGTTATAAGTGTTCCATATGAGTCCCTTCCCGAGAAACACGAACGATATCGAAGCACAGTACGATGACTCATCCCACACTTTTTAAAGCATGTCCGGTGTGACTCTTTGAATGGTTTCACATGTGCGTGTCCTAAGTCCGTAGCGGTGGAGCAAACACCTGGCCCCACCAAAAAAAAAAAAAAAATAAATAAATAAATAAATAAAATAAATAAAAAAAAATCATGCTCAGAAAAGTGTGGGAAACTGTGTTGAATTTAAACTTTCAACAGTTATTTTGGATTTCCGATGAACAACAATATTGTACTTTTTCTGTTTTCTTTTAATAGCCGTATAAAGTTGGGATATTCATTTATGTACACCCTGTATTTTGTTTTATTAACGTGTTTTGATTGTATTTCGTTCTTGAAAATTACTGTTTCGAATGTTCAATCCCCATCAAATAAAAGTCACGAATTCTCAGAGAAGCTGTTGTGGCTTATTCGCAAAGGTTCTCCACAATTTTTATCTTTTCGGAAACGGGACAATCTTCCGGTTCGGGTTTCCCCTATCGACCTCACAGCTCCATAGCACAGATTTTACGTACATCTATGTGACATGCACGTTGTGAACAGCACTTTTTCCCCAGGAAGTCATCCTCTTCAATTAGGTGTAGGAATTGATCGGTGCATGGTTTGTCGTTGGACCAAAAAGGAATATACATTTAAAATGTTTGTAGAATGGATTTTAATGGACTTCTGAAATATGCAAGCATGGAAATTTTATTACACTGTAAAAGAAGTTGCTTATTTTTTTTTTTTTTTTTTTTTCAGAAAGAGAACAAAAAAACCCTCAGTAAATAATGAATTTTCAAAGTTTTCTAAAGTCTGTTTTTAAAAGATAAAAAGTATCTTTTCAAAAAAGACGTTTACATTAATATCTTAAAACTATTGGTATCTGATGGTTGGGTGATTCATTGGTAATTCTTCTAAAAGTTTCTAAACATATACGATTTGGTTTGTCGAATCATAGATAACTCGATGTTACCTACATTGCGTTTGTCTGCATCAAAAAACGTTTATGTAATTCTTTACGATGTAATAAAATAACTTAACTATATCATCTTAACCACACTGTACCACGTATACCACCATTTAACTACACCACAATAATATACGCAAAAAAGTGTTTTCCATAACCCAGCGTCTATAGTAACGGGGACACGGATTTTTGAGGCACTTTGAAAATTTTCATTTGGCTAAAAGTAGTTTTTTTTTTTTTAGATTTTAAAATACCTTAACCCTTTAAGACCTGAAGAGTATTAGTAGAAATTAAAAGTCATGGTGTTAAACCCTAATTAATAGGATCATCTTTGATTGAAAAAAATATTTAAAAAAAATTCCGATGTCAGGTTACGTCAAGGGGCGATCCACACAATTGTGTGGTGCAGGCTCTGCTTTAAATCACAGAAAAAGAGGAAATTATTTTCTTTTTGTTTAAGATCACCTACAAAATTGCCGGTCAGGTCTTAAAGGGATAAGCAGTTTCGAAACAAAAAATGACAGAAAAGAAAAAAAAATGAAATTACACATAGTAAGATACAATTAATAACTGATGTTTTGTACCAAGACATATTAAAGCAATTCTGTTATCCCTTATCCGTAGCATATTTTCAGCATAATTGAGTCGTGCTCCTTTGAACCACTCATTATCCAGAAATCCAGGTCCTGTCTTCACAAATACCTACAAGGAAATAAAATAAAAAGCATAAAATACAGCGGCTTCTTGCTATATTGCGCATACCGAGAGAAAAGAAAGAAGCACAATGTACGGAAAGCTTTAAAATTATCAACCCTTTAAGCTCTGACCTACACAATGGTGTGGATGATACTAAAGTAAAAGAAAAAGACTATTTCCTGTTTTTGTGAGATTTAAAAACAAATCTGCACACTTACATGAGTTAATTGGCATGAGATGTTTTGATAAGACACAACTAGGGTGCAACAACTACAATACAGGGTCAGATTTTTTGCTTTTAAAAAGACTATATCATCTGACAGCAATAGACAAAAAGTATCTACTGTCGTAATTTTTTTTAATATGATTTTTAGTGTTTGCTTAGATTTATTTTTTCTTTTCATATACTTTATTCAGGATTTTAATTGATTTTGTCCTTGAAAAATTTAATTAGGCTTTACAAAAGTTGAAAAACAAATGACCCACACAATTGTGTGGGTCCGGCATTTGCCATTTCCAAAATAGTTACAATTCCTCATATATAGAAATTTTAAGGGGAGTTTTTTTAAATTTATATTTTTAGCAATTTATTTTTCATTAATTCAGGGCTCCCAAATGGTCCGCCAACTGAGTACCAATATATTTTTAGAAAATTTTTCTTTTTAGATTATTCTTACAAACCGCCCTGAAATCACCTTTGAAAGTTAATTTTAGCGCAAACCTACCATAAAATTTTCTTTTAAAATTTATTGGTATTCAGTTAGCGGGCCATTTGGGAGCCCTGTTAATTACATTTTTAAAGCGGATTAATTGGATTGATTTTAAATTAATAGGTTTGTACTATTCATGATTTCTATTTAAAATGGATAGCATTAGATATATAATATGCACATGTAACGAACTATATGTTTCTGCTCTTAGTTATAGATGCCGTGTATGATTTATAAGTTTTACATGAGTTACATGCATACCACGAGATAGATTTTTAAATTTGATAAATTCATTTCATTTTGTCGACACGGCAAGTAAACCACCAGGAATGAATAATAAATTATGGAAAGTTTGCAAATATTCAACAGATTCCGTAGTGTCTGCTTGAATAATTTAACAGGATATCAGGGAAAATGTTCCACAGATGAGTAGGCGATTCCTTTTTTTAGGACGTGCCTCAGTAAAGCAGTATGTAGAAAACAAACCACACTCTGTGGTAACAGCATCACCTGGGATAGTTTTAAATTTTGTAGTATACCAGTGGGAAAGTACAGAGCTGGTCCACAAGGATCTAGGCTTAGGACCTGCTGTAGTCCTTGCTCTGGTTCAGACCTAGTTTTATGTTGGTATTTTCCCAGCGTACTTCGATCGGTATTTTCACAACATACCGCTGCTGGAAAAACTAAAAAAAAAGAAATTTTAAGGATCAGGCACCATCCAAACGGAGTGAAGGGCATACCATTTACCAACGGCTCTTAAGAGGGGTGCGAACATTGAGCAAGTGTGAGAAAATGAAATTGTTGTGGTCTGTCCAAAAACTAAAATTGTTTCAAACATTTTCAATGTGGCTGATGAAAATTATCTCAATAAACAACAACTTATTTTGCTTAAACTTTTATTTTTAGATATTTGCACACATAATTCCAAACTACAGAATTGTGTAGATTTAGTTCAAAAACGACTGCATTATATCCTCCCTTGGCATAACCTGACATCGGGTATTTTTTTAAATATTTTTTTCAATCAAATACGATCCTATCGATAAGGGAAAACCACCCAAACTTTCAATTTCTACCAAAGAACTCCCGGTCTTAAAGGGTTAAGAAGAATAATCTTGAATCAAAGTTTTCTATTTGTATCCAAAACGTGGATTTATACGTGTATTGCAATTTTCTTAAAAAAACAAGTAAGGACGATTTTTTTCTCATGAAAAGTTACTTAAAAATTAATGTTAATTTACACATAACATTTTTTTTCGAGGGACACAAAGTAGTACGATATATTCAAATAAGTAATGCAACGAGGCCCGATATGACGAAGAGCTACCACATTTAAAATAATATTTTCGCAGTCAAATAGCATTAATTTCAAATTAAATTATGATTCTGAAAGCTTTATTCAATGAAAATAATATGCTATACATGTGATATAAGAATAAGGCCATAATTAATAAATAAAATGAGTTTAATGGTTCTGGATTATAAGTTACACACCAAGTTAATACTATATTTACAAAGTTACGGGAGGTAGGGGGGTTTTGCAGATCTCCCCGCAGCATCTGAGACTTCATATCGGACTTTTGTCCGGTTTCGTAGCGATTTCTGCTCTCGTCTAGAGCTAGAAAAATACGTCCAACCTCGGCCACTTCTAAATGAAATCTGCCTTTGGCTGTTATTGTTCCCACTACATAAACAGAACAACTACATAAACAGAAGTAGAAAATATTATCGTCTATTTCTATATCCGTAAAAAACGATCTTTGAGGTTGAATAATACCGTTACCGATACCAGATAACTGTACAGATGGTCCGGTGAGGGGTGGAGACCCAATTTGTTGATAAATGTCTTCTCTCAGTATTGTCAGAGGACTTCCTGTGTCCAAAATCGAATTTATTTGTAAATTAGAAATTTTTACTGGTTTCTGCAAGCGCGGATGAGAATGACACATTTCTACTACGTAATTTTTTTCGTCTCGGCTGGGCGACGTCTTGCGTGAAGGGGAGGTGCCTTGAGTCGAGCGCTTGCGTTCCGGAGTTTGCTCCGTACACTGGTTGGAAACATGGCCAAAACGTGCACATTTCATACAATTTTTCTCTTTATTTAAATGCACACATTGGCTAGAACGGTGACCAGGGGCTAACTAGTTACAGCACGTTAATTTTTCGGTTTTCTCCGTCTGGTTAGTTTTAGGAATGTTGGGTTTAGCCTGTGACTTTGTTTGGTAAAATTTAGGGCTCTGCTCACAAATTCATTCGAAAATTTGGAGCTTGTTTTTAAATTCGGCAAGTGTGGTGCACCCGAATAATATAGCTTTATTGCTAGGAGTGTTCTGTATACCGTTAATAATATAGTGCATGAGGGACGCGTCGTCAGCATTACCCCTTTGGGCTATTTCTTTCATGATTAGGAAATATTCAGTTAATTTTTCATTGGGCTTACAGTTGCGTACTGCCAACGTCTCATGGATTAGTGCAGGCGATGAGATGTGTTTGAATTCACTGATCAAGGCGTGCTTCAGCGTGCTATACGAGGTAATATTTGACTCACTACGCCCGAATAATAAAGCTGTCCCTGTAACCGCTCTCTCGACGAAGATGAATTTTTGAAACTCGGTGAAGGCAAAGCTATCTGCTAAGCCTTCAAATCGCTCAAACCATTTTAGAATATTGTCGGAAGATTTACCCGAAAACAGTTGTAACAAATTCTCAGTGTCGGAAAATGTAATCGTGTGGCGTGATGCAAACTGAGTGCCAGTTGGCGTATTATATGCAAGGGCTTGTGTGCGGTCAGAGTTTAGGGTGTCACTTAATGTATTTCGCTAACTGTTTTGATTTTCAATTTCGGTTTCGGAATCTGCATGTGAAGTAAGGGAATTTTGAAAGGTTTCTAAGTCAGTTAGAGTCTGTAATATACGTTTTGCAATCTCCGAGTCACTTCCGTGCACGTCTAAATGCAATAAATTTGCTATACAAACTAACTGAATTTGGGAAAATTCGCCCACAGTTTCCGTTAATTTAGTTTGAAATTGATCATCCCCTTCTTTAAATTTAAAACCCTCGAATTCTCTTAATTCCTTCCTATTCAACCTTCCACTGTCCGTTTTAAAAATTAAATTATGTAACAATTTAATGCGATCAGTCCTCGCGGAATTGATTTGACTTGCGACCACCTTAATATCTTTTAACATCATGTTCCAAAGTAATATAAAATATGCCACTTACTTCTTATATGTTAATCCGTTATGAAGGGAAAAAAATATATAATCAACGCCTGGATTGACGTGAACTGATAAGCACACTAGATAATTGAAGTATCTTCGCTTCCACGCTGCATGTGCACCGCACGGTAGAAGAAAAAAACTCTTGAATCATCCGTACTACCAGAAGAAAAATAAAATCGTTGCGTCCGATGAATTTCGCAGCTGGCCAATTAACCTACTTTCTTCTTGGAATGGTTTTTCTCCAGTTCAGGTTGAATCTTGAAAAGAGGAAACAGAGAGGAAAAAAAAGATCGGTATCTTCGATGCAAATGAAATGGCTCCACTATCTTCAAAGTTGAAGAGAAAAAAAAAACGTCGTTGAGTTAGTTGCTCTAGTTAGCTTGCTAGCTAGCAGTTGCATAAAATCCAGTGGCCGTCTACGGGGTCTAGGGGAATTTTAATTCGGTTCTAGGAGGTCGATGCCTCCATGTGATATAAGAATAAGGCCATAATTAATGAATAAAAGGAGTTTAATGGTTCTGGGTTATAAGTTACACACCAAGTTAATACTATATTTACAAAGTCACTGGAGGGTAGGGTGGGTTTTGCGGATCTTTCCGCACCATCTGAGACCTCATATCGGACTTTTGTCCGGTTTCGTAGCGACTTCTGCTCTCGTCTAGAGCTAGAAAAATACGTCCAACCTCGGCCACTTCTAAATGAAATCTGCCTTTGGCTGTTATTGTTCCCAAGCAAAGATAATGCAAAACTGCACATCATCAAATTCAATTCCATCTGCTGTTCTGAGGTTACAAGTTTCTCATGGAAAATGCTTACCGAATCTTGTTGCTAGGCGGAGAGTGTTATGGGAACTCTAAAACCACAACTCACATACATATATATGAAATATAAAAAAAGCGTGGAAAAATTTCAAAATCCAGAAAAATCAAAACGAAAAATTCGATAATGAGTTCGAATTGCAATTTTATTTGTCGCTGATACATGAACAAACCATGAATACATCTACAAAGAGCGATTGGGTAAACTAGTAAAATATCACAATAATAAACAAAATTTGTTATTGGAAAATTATTTTTTTGCAGTGAATTATAACTACATGTAAGGTTTCAAAAATATAGTTTACTAAAACTGAGTATTAAAATGTATAGTTTACTAAAACTGAGTATTAAAATGTAGTGATTACAAACTACTTTTTCAAAAGTAGTTATTTCTTCAATACTTTAATTTTGTCAAAGGATTCAATATAAACTCCAATTTGAGTAAGTAATGAAATAAGTAATAGTCAGTATTAACCGTGATAATAGCCAAAACAGTGTATCGTTATTTTATGCAGAATTATATACTTCATAACCTTTAAGTATTATTACTTTTTTGTATTTATATATTAGAAACTGCTGTAATGGGATCTTTTTTTTTACTTCCGATTTTTGATGGATTTATACGTTTCAGGGTTTCGAGATCTCATAAAACACATTTTTACAAAATGTTTGTCTGTCCGCGTGTTACTGTGTCTATGTGTACTTTTTACTGTGTGTCCCTTATCATCGAAAAATGTATGAAATTATGCCTAGAATTGAACCAAACTTCATATATATGGTTATGGCTATGGCCAGCAGGTCTCAATTGAAATTGGGGATATTTCGCCGGAAGGTAACGTTGTGATAATGATTTTTGTGCCATTTTCCTTATAGTATAATCGGAAAGTTCACAAAGTCATGCATATAACCGAACCAAACTTCATATGTATGTTTTTAACTATGTTTGTCAGATCGCAATTGAAAACTGGGATATTCCTCCAGAGGTAGTTGCTGTACTTGCAATTGTTCTGTGATTTTCTCGATTTTTTGCTGTTTAAACGACGAATTTATGAATATGTTTCAACGAATTTTTGTATTTAGATGTAATGTCATAGGCCAAGAATTGTATAAAAGTTTGAAGAAAATTAACTTGAAGATGGTGCGGTAATAGGGAATTTAGCTGCGATTTTCTTTTTGTATCATCGAAAAGTGTATCAAGTTATAGACAGAATCGAGCCAAACTACATATACATGCTTTTGACTATGGACGCCAAGTCGCAGGTGTAAATGCGGTTATTCCCTCGAAGGGGGGGGGGGGGGGCGCTGTGATAGCGATTTTTCTCTATTTTTTTTTTCAATTCCTACTATTAGTTCACACTCTCCCTATATTTATTTATTTATTTTGTTCAAATTTTCAATCGTTAATAAAATACTTATTATTATCCTATCAAGTTGAAACAAACTTTTTTTTAAACTTGTACTGGATGACAATTGATGTTAATACAGATTTTTCAAATATTAATTCATTAATTAAATTTTAATTAATTTTAGTTTTATATGGGAGACAAAATGGCGGCCATTGGTTATTGAACAGCATTTAATGCATCTTCATATCTATAAGGGTGGTTACCATAGGGGGAACCCTGTTCTGTCGCCAAATACAGCCAAGTTTGTCGCCAACTTGGCGATATCTCTAATATTTCGTCAAATTCCCGTAGACTTCCATTGTAAACCTACTTGCTTACTAAAAATCAACAAATTAAGGTACTTTAATGCAACAAAAACTAATAATAGCTAAAGGATTATATGAAAATTTTCTTTGATGACCTAAGTAGGAATTGACTTCAAAAACAAAGTTTTTATCTTACTTGTTTCAGTTTAAGTGAAGAATTTATGAATAAAATGTGTAAAATTTTGGAGAAAATCGGTCTAAAGCTGACGTTGTGATAATGAATTTTGTTTGATTGTTTTGACGGGCGCGGCAGCTGTTAAAAAAATCATACTGAATTAGCCAGTTGTTCAATCTAGGTGTAACTTGCATATTTGTAATAAGCAAAAATTTTCCCCTTTTTTGATATCTTACCCATTATTTCACTTCCTTACGAAATTATCTCCCTCCCCATCCTCAATGTTTCTGAAGTATTTATTAACACAAAAATTGAAGTGTAATAAAAAATAAATAAATAACAGATCTGTTAACTATTCATTTTAAGGCTTCTAATTTGTTGTTTCTAAAACCAATGATTAAAAAAAAAATACTCTTTTTGAAGTTTTAACATGTATAAGATAGAAGTAAGTTTTAGGATTGGCACGTCCGACAAGTCCTTAATGAATGAAGATATTTCACGGGGACATAAAATTGTGTTTTTAAGAAACTCATAATCTAAAAATGGCATCGATGCCATTTAGTAAAGTCTGTTATTATTTGTTTTGCATACGAAATGGCGTTTGTACAATATGGATGCAGAAAAATGGACCAATTTTTTTTTTTTCAAACGGTTACAGCCACTTCTGATATTTGATTCGAAATTTTTTTAATGAAATCAGGAGGGAAAAGTACGCTGTGTTTGCGTTTTTTCTTAAAAATTCGTAGAGATATTAAAAAAATATAAAAAATAAATTTAAATTAAAAATACACCAATTTTTTACGAAAATAAATTAGAAAACTTTTATATTGATTCCTAATTGGAGACTGTCATTTACATCATAAAAAAAAAAAAAAAAAAAAAATATATATATCTGTATAACTTGAAACCTATTGATAAGAATTAGCTATAAATTGATTAGTCATATTTTTGAAACATCATATAACTCTCAAAATTGTTTTTAGAAAATTTCTCTTCGAAAAGTAAATTATGTTTCTATATTAATTATCGTTTCCAAAATCTTGTAGGATAGCGTTATTAAAAACTGTGTAATAATGTTGCGGAATTTCTTTTCCCTTAAATTCTCCGAAGTTCAATAATTCTACAATAGGAGAAATACTACTAGGGAATACAACCTTTTTACAATACAATACAAAATTTTAATCCAGAAATTTCGAGATTGCTTAGCCTCAACCTCTTGATTCCGGGGCAAAGGAGGTTTATAATGTGTTATTTTTATAAGCGGCTTCCAAATGTATAGTACATTCTAGTTGGCATTTCTTTACTCCCTATTGCAGAGTGTTGTACAAATGGAATTCAAATGGATTCTTAAAAACAAAAATGAAAGTCGAATCGCACGTATTTAAAATTTAACGATTGAAAGATTTGTTAAAAACGAATTCAAGAGACCAAGTAAGAAATCTTATGTGTTAAAGTGTTTATATCTTGGGCTGACAAACTTTTGAACTGGTGAATCCCTAAATCGAAATTCATACTTTTGCCGTACATACCGTTATAAAAGTACACTGTCAAAAAAAAAAAAAAAAAAAAAAAACTCGTCAATATACACAATTTTTCACGTAAAGTTTTACTGAATAGTTTCAATTTTCTAAGAAAACAGCACAGTTTCCGTAATTGGCATTCTGAGATTATAAATCCGTATAAATCCAGTAAGTTTTTCCTAAATTTTACGGAATATTACTGTATTGCTTTCAAAACAGTACAAGTTTCGCTAATGTTGTTTTGAAATATTTGCTTTTATTTGGAAAGTAAAGTAATTAATTGTTGTATATACAGTAGATTTCCGTTACAACGAATTTCATTACAACGAAAAATCCTGTTATAACGCAATTTGTGTTGTTACAATCCTGTTACAACAAATCCCCTTTTCAAATTGCATTAACCTTAATGTATTAAAAATTCCGATTTAATGAAGTGCATTTTTTTAGGAATTCCGTTACAACGAAAAATCTTCATCGAGCTCTTTTTTCTTTTTTGAAATTATCTCTGGTTCGTGGCAAGAAATGAGTCAGAAAACAATTTCTAACTGTTATAAACATGCCTGGTTAACTGAGATCGAAGAAAATGAACGAGAAACTTTAAATTTCCATGAATCCTCGGAGTCAAACACAATTTGGAAAGCTGCCAAAAAATTAACATCAGTCCCTGATCAGGTGAATTTGAAGGATTTCTTATCTGTGGATGACAATATTCAAATATGCTCTGAGGTGTCTGGTGAAGATATCATTTTGTCCATGAAAAGGCTTTTGTTTCTCATCGAAAGAATGTTCCAGAGGACGTATTTTCTAATATTCATTTGCTGCACTCGTTTTTGTTATCATCAACTACACATTCCTTTGTACAAACTAAATCCCAGATTTTCTGTAATAATGTGCTGCTACTAAATAAAGTTTAGTCCGTAATTTTGTATTTTTAATATTGAATTATTTTTTACTAACTTTTCTATGTTAATTTAACTAGTCTTCCATTAAAATCTTCTATAACGGAAGGTAAATTTATCTTGTATAATTAGTTTACGTGTATATGTAATTCATTAGATAAATAGGAGTAACTCCGTTACAACGAAAAAATCATTACAACGAAATATTTTAGCGGTCCCGTCGAGTTCGTTGTAACGGAAATCTACTGTACTTGTCTTACAGTGATGTTATTTTTATTAAAATCCCATTATTGGCTAAATATGGCTCTAGATTGAAAATATATTCAATCATTTTCCGATAATGGCTAAATAGTATGTTTTACATGAGTTTTCAAGTAAAACCGATAAAAATTATGGCACCATCTATAATATGCATTTTTTAAACAACTCGCTATAATATTTTTCTTCTTTCTTTTATAAAAAGCTAACGTATTTTTACGATATTTAAAAAGAATTGAAATCTTATTAATATCTTTTTAAGTTTGAGGCAGTTAAAAAAGGAAATGTTACAGTTTATTTTTCATTATGATTTTTAAATAATGTTTGCTTATATATAGCAAGCTATTATAATTTTTTTTTTAAGTTTCTGTTAGGATGTTTTAAAAGGAAAAAATCTAATTTTAATTTAAATATTTTTTAAACTATCCACTTTAACAGATTTGCACATAAAATTTAAAACTTATCTGAAATATAATAATGAAATTATTATAAAATTGACGTTTATCTAAGTTTAATAAGCAGTAAAGGAAATTTATTTTAATACCATGTAGAAATTATCTTTATTTGAATTTATAGTAGACAAATAATTTGGAAAATTTGAAAAAATACATGTATGAAAACAAATTGTTGGTATTATTGCAAAACTAAATGAATGGATAAATAAATAAATAAAATAATATTAAAGTAAAATTTTAAAAATCTTGCAAAAAAGAAGCAGTCATTATAAATATTCAAAATTATAGGGGAAAACGTGTAAAACATTCAGAATTGTGTACTCAATTCAAAAATATTATCTCTACGAAAATACCTTCCTTGTTTAACATGTTAGCCTTTGCTTTATAAAAGACATGTGAAATAAGTAACGATATTTGAGCACGTAGTTTGTGAAGTCGTGGCGTAATCGTTAAGGGAACTAATCTGGAAGAGTACAGTTCCCTGGTTGGAATCCCGTCAGAGTAAGTGTTTTTGATTTAGTGAATTAAACTGTGATTTTCTGACCTTGATGCAAACATGTCATTGAAAAGCGAAGTGTCAAATTCATAAATATCTAAGTTTCTCCTTGAAAAATTATTATATTTTGTATTTGAGACGAAAATTTTTGAACACGGAAATATGAAAAAAAAAAAAAAAAAAAAAAAAAAAAAAAACGGAATTCTTTCTAGAATTTACGACCCCCCCCCCCCGGTTAAAATACGGAAATAGTACTGGCAGTACTGGAAGACTCGATTGCCGGTACAATTTCCGTATTTTAACGGAGTTTTTTTTTACAGTGTAATGTTAGCTGATTCCCTCAAACAATTCACAACTCGCCCTCTTCGTTTAGATTTTAACACTTAAAATATAAATTAAATATATATTTCAGAAGCATTTTGGCAAATAAATAAGAAAACGACATTCTTCAAGAAGAGCATACAGAATACAGACGGTAGAAATTTAATTGGTCCTATTATATCATTTAAATTAATGATTCGATTACATTCTTTTATTAATAATCAAATGAGAACGCGTAACATCATAATTAAATTTAATACAAAATTCATACAAGTTTGAATCAGAAAATTTATATAATTTTTTAAAAAATACAACAAAAGTCTGAAATGTTATCCACAATGTTATATGATAATTTATTTTTAATTATTTTTAAATAGAAATATGTAGTACTCATGACTTGTTCACATATACTGACATTACTAACGGGAGGGCTTCTTAATCTAAAACAGTGCAGTTTTCAGTTCTGTAATATTTCCCTACATGAGCTTCACGTACCAAAGTATCTAAAGGTTTGCCTAACAGAACTGGTATGCGTACTATAGTATAGGAAACACTCATTTAGACAATTAATGTTCTAATTTCCAGTTTTTCCAATTCAAAAACCAAAAATATGTAAGTTTAATCAATTTTTCCTGAAACGGACAATTGGTTCATTATAGAGAGACCAATGACTTTCGTGATTATTGCCTCATTTTTTAACAGCTATTTCAAAAAATCGCATGTCCATATACTTTTGAGACGCACTATAGTGAAATTTAATGCATAACAGTTTTTAATTTTTCTAAATGCATTTTGTATTTAAAATTTTTGTAATATGAAAGTATATTTTTTATTTTGAATTTCTTGAAATCTGAAAAGTATTTTTTATTTTTTATTCCAGGTTTTAAAATAAATGGGTTTTGTATTTTGTGTCGGAAATTATTTTTCCGTGTATTTTGATAAACTCTGGTTTTTATAAAGACTAAAATATCTAGATTTCTGGGGTTTATAAAGATAAAGAACGCTTTTCGGAATTATGAGTAAACTGAAATGAATTATTGTATATTTTTGTTCATAGTTATATTGTATTTTCGTAGATTAAGGAACATTTTTCTTTTTTTTTTCAAGTTTGATTAATATTGCATGAAATTGTACGGCGTTCCATTTGCATTTAAACTTATGAAACCAGAAAATAATTTTTGTGCATACAGTGTAATTGAAATAATAAATGTTAGAATTAAGCAAAAAAAAATCCCCTTGGAATATTATTATTTTATTAAACCCGTTTTTCCCTCAAGTGAGGTAACTTAAACTTAGCGTGTGCATGTTACACGGGAATACGGTTTACACGAAAAAATATGGTATACAGGCATTCCCCGTCTTACGTTAGTAAGTAATGCGTTTCGTACAGTTTTACGTAACTTGAATTTTACATAAGTCCAATTTGTAAGTTGCTTAGGTAAAATTTTGTAAGAAACTGTAATATTTATTTTATATGTATATACACACACACACACACACACACACACACACACACACACACACACATATATATATATTACAACGTATTATTTTAAAGATAAAGCATCATGCGACAGTATTGCAGCATTTACTCGTATATAAACTATAAAAGTATAAAAAAAATAAAAACAAACTTAACTTAAAGAACACTTTTCAAATATCTCTTGGAATATGGGATTTATATATCTAACATTGATGAATTGATTTATAACAATTTTGAATCTACATCAAGCGACTATAAAAATAAGAGCTAATTAAAGAGGACTAATTTAAACTATTATCCACGAATTTCTGATGGCAAGACATACAGACAGCACTCAAAACGTAAAATAATCCTTGATAAGAACAAACTGTATTTATTATGAATTAGATGACTACTATAAGTAACTAACAATGAAGAATAAGCCGTTTTGTTATAGATTTAATTGTATATACCAATAAAAAAATAACTATCTAATATATAAACTATATTACGGTTGTGGTTTATATCTATATATTTTATTTATGAAATAAATATCTAAAGTATGCAACTGCGTATCAAACGCACTAGTATGTTCACAAATGTAATTTGAAGAGATATACTGATTAAGATTATAAAATTGTATGCTTACAGAATATGCTATTATTTTTCCTCAACAGATCATCATATCTAAATTTTGTAATTAATTTTGAAGAAAGGCATACAATATTCAAAAAATAGAAATAAAGAAAAATGTTTACCTGTTCATACGGTTTTGAATGTATTACATCAAAAAACTGCCACATTTCTTCTAAAAAGCTTGTGTAATTTTCCACGGTCCATTTATGCAAATCCCAATATGTATCTGCAACAAATGTACATGTACATTATGAAAGACTTTTAAAAATGCTAAAAAATATTAATTTAAAAATTTTTTTCAAGCAAAATAGAAGTTTTACTAAATTTTTCCAAACTTAATGAAATTTCCCGGGGAAATTAAAAATGTCAAGATAAAATAAAAAAAAATATTGACCTATAAAAAAGGTATGATGTCATTTTCATTGGCACCAATTTGTGGTTAATTTTTTTGTGAATATAAAAGACATTAGTAATTGAAGAACTTAGTGGAAGAACATGTTAGGATACATTTTCTCAAAAATTGTTTTATTTTATAGATTAAAGCATTAAGAGATATTATATCATGTAGTAAAACTAAAATACTAAAATTCTACTTAGTATTGAAGATATCAGACAGTATCTTTTAATATTTTATATTTAATAATTTAAATGGTGAAAATAATTTCTTATATTTAATAATTAAATATTAATATTTTTTTCGAGGAGAGTTTAGTATCACCTATTAATATTCAAACATATACAACTGAGAAGGAATTAAATAAATAACTAAATTACAACAAAAAACTTTCACTTCAATTTTTTCGAATTCTAATTTTTATTACATAACTTCTTCTTCTACCCGGGTCTTCAATTATGAAATTTGAGTGAAAAATTGGAAATGGATAAAATTTATTTTTATTTTATTATAATTAAAGTTTCCGGTAGAGTTTTCAGTTTCAGGTGAATGATAAAGTTGCATCTTTTATTATTTTTATGAAATATATATATATTTTAAACTGAAGATATATGTACATGCATATACATTAACATATTCATATTATGTCTAGAAAGAATTCAGAAACATTTGCAATATACCAAAGGTAATTTCGTGAAATCAAGCAAATTGTCATTAAAAAATAGTATATATACTCACCAAATTTAACACTGTATTTTTTTTCTATGATTTTCTGAAATTTTTCGAGCTCGGTATCTGCTACTTTTTTATCCCAACAAACCGGTGGATCCTTGACTATGTTTTCCATCTTGTTAAGATATTTGAGATTAAGTGCAAGAAAGTGATGTAAAAAGCACAGTGCAACTAAAAAATAGTATATGCCTTATTTTCAATAAAATGATTATTGAATAACATTAATGTTTATACCAAACTGTTAATAAAATAGTGGTTTTAGAGACTTTTTTAAGCAATGTTTCATATCACTGTATTTTTTTCCTTTCGTTTCTAGATTAATATTATTTATGACTTAATATTTATTATTAAAAGATGAATTTGTTTTTATTACAGTGGAATCACGCTTATCTGTCCACGACAACATCGGTTAATCAAAATTTCAGGTTAAAACGCAACGACAGATTAAATATTATTTAAAATTTGATAAAATAAAACACATAAACACATGACAGGTTTTGAATTTTTTGAAACAATGCTGTTTTGAAATTCCAGAATTCTTTAGAAAAATTGTATCAATAAAACTGATAAAATTACAGCTAGATAAGACACATTTATGTACGTAACTGTAAATGAACTTATGTCGATAATGAAACCATGCGAATTATTTAATTGTTTTAGCAATCATACATATCTCTATGTGAGCGAATGTCAATAACTTGATATCTAGAGGATGTCCCAAAAGATTGAAACGAGCTTTAATTTTTTACCAGTTGGAGGTATGTCAGTACCGTAAACTGCACAAGTGTTCAAAGTGAGGAAAGAATTAAGAATTATGTGGAAGAAATAGTACTAGAAATAATTTTTAAATAGTTACACGTTTTAAAATTTTATATGGTGCATCATCTAAGTTACATTTAGAAAAAAATTTCCCAAATTTTCTTTTTTAAAAAACGAACGACGTCGGCATCTGACGTCTACTTTCTGTTCATGAAAACCTTATTTTAATAACTTATATTAGGCAATGAGTAATTGCGCTTTTAAGTTTTCACGATGAGAGAATTTCAGTGAAGCACTCCCATATAGCGAGAAGCTAAACCATGTTTTCCAAGTAACAACAGAATCCATATTTTTTTTTTTGGCCTTTTATTATTTATTTACTTTTTAACACATTCCAACATAGTTGAAAAGTGTTTATGATTTCGGTTTCTCTGTCTGTCTGTCTGTCGTGCTCTAATTCAAAAATATACTCAGATTCCCATGTAATTGGTATACGTTCTTGTAGTCCCTCATGACCTGTTCGGTATTAGTTCATTTACAGGGACACTTAAAAGTATTCCGTTGCATTATGGTCTATGGGGAAAATTATTTGCGGTGTACTTTAATAGCGTTACAGTATTTTAAACATAATGAAATTTAAATACATTATTACGGTACACTTTGAGATGGTTACTATAGAATATAACATGTGTAGCACTTACAATACGCGTACAGGAAAACTCAAAAGTATTCCGTTATATTATGATCTATGAAGTAAAATCGATATCGTCGTATTTTAATGATGTTACTCTGTTAGAAAGGTAAGGAAATTGATATGAATTTCTGAGCTGTACTAATGCACGTTTTGTGCAGAATATGAGGTGCAAAGCATTTATCATTCATTTACAGGGTCACCCAAAAGAGTTTGCTTGTATAATATGGTCTACGGGGGAAAACTTTTCGCAGAGTATTTCAATTATGTTGCATTATTTCAAACATGATAAAATTGATATACATTACTGAGGTTTACTACAAGATGCTTGCAGTAGAATATGATGTGCATTTTGTTTATCGTTCATTTAAGGGTACACATAAAAGATTTCGGAGACAATACTGTATCCAATGTGTTGCCTGTTAGGAATGATTACTGAAATTACGTTTTCAGTTCTGATGTGAATTTTTTTAGGTTTAACTAAGTTTTCCAATATTTCAAATGAAAAACAAATTTCAAATTAATTTTGCTTAAAAGGCGCAAAGACCAACTTAGTGAAAAAGATTCCATGCCGGGAATCGAACCCGGGCCATCAGTATAGCGCACTGACGTTCTACCGACTAAACCACATGGAACGATACCCAACATGGAACTTCTCACTATAACAGGTTGGCAAGGCTACAAACGCAGCACAAGATGGAATATTTTCCGTGAGCCACCAACATGGGGCAAACACAGACACTTAATTAAATCCAGCATCGATTGAATCTATATTAATATTTGGAAATTTTTCCAGAGAGAAACATTCGCCTTGAATACAATATTTCAAATGAAAAACAAATTTCAAATTATTTTTGCTTAAAAGGCGCAAATACCAACTTAGTGAAAAAGATTCCATGCCGGGAATCGAACCCGGGCCATCAGTATAGCGCACTGACGTTCTACCGACTAAACCACATGGAACGATACCCAACCTGGAACTTCTCACTATAACAGGTTGGCAAGGCTACAAACGCAGCACAAGATGGAATATTTTCCGTGAGCCACCAACATGGGGCAAGCACAGACACTTAATTAAATCCAGCATCGATTGAATCTATATTAATATTTGGAAATTTTTCCAGAGAGTAACATTCGCCTTGAATACAATATTTCAAATGAAAAACAAATTTCAAATTATTTTTGCTTAAAAGGCGCAAAGACCAACTTAGTGAAAAAGATTCCATGCCGGGAATCGAACCCGGGCTATCAGTATAGCGCACTGACGTTCTACCGACTAAACCACATGGAACGATACCCAACCTGGAACTTCTCACTATAACAGGTTGGCAAGGCTACAAACGCAGCACAAGATGGAATATTTTCCGTGAGCCACCAACATGGGGCAAACACAGACACTTAATTAAATCCAGCATCGATTGAATCTATATTAATATTTGGAAATTTTTCCAGAGAGAAACATTCGCCTTGAATACAATATTTCAAATGAAAAACAAATTTCAAATTATTTTTGCTTAAAAGGCGCAAAGCAAAAATAATTTGAAATTTGTTTTTCATTTGAAATATTGTATTCAAGGCGAATGTTTCTCGCTGGAAAAATTTCCAAATATTAATAAGTTTTCCAATACACATGTTGTGCATAAATTCCATAGAACATATACAAGGCTACACAAAATAATTCAAAAGTATTACTAAGAATGAGCGTGAATTGCTTAAAGATGTCGTTTAATTTTATGCAACTTCAAATTGGTTTTCAATCTCAACTATATTTAGTTTAAAACTAACAGTTGTTTATAGCAGATAAATAAAATTTTATACAGGGCTATGCAAAGAACTGGATACATGGCTGCCTGTGGATAGTAATTCCTGTAAGTGTGATTTCAGTAGTTTTAAGGTTGTTTTGCTTGAATTAAATTTCAGTATAAAATGTGACGGGTAAAAAGTCTTTATGTAGTATACAAGGTTGACCAAAAGAATTAAGTACTTTCCGTCTACTGGTAGAAATTGCTGAAGGGGAATTTTCAACTGTGTTATGTGATTTCTTACTAAACTAAATTTTAGCATACTATGCGAAATTTGTGCAAATCCATAGATCATATACAGAGCTGTACAAAAGAATTGGAGTACGAATTGGAGCACTGTTACGGGGGCTGTAATTGTTGATACGTTTTTAACACTTTCCAACAAAGTTGAAAAGTGTTTATGACTTCGGGTTGTCTGGCCGTCTCTCCGTCTGACCGTCTGTCCACGCTGTAACTCTCGTAAATATGCTCGGATCGTTCTGAAATTTTTGGATGTTAGTGACCTCTACTATAGCACGTTCCCTGTTTCAAATTAAGTTTGTAGCATGTTTAGTTCATTTACAGGGACAGTCAAAATTTTTCCGTTACATTACGGCCAATGGGAAAAAATCGTTTCAAATGATTTTTAATGGCGTTACACTCTTTCAAACATAGTAAAATTGATATTCATTTATGAAGTTCACTAAAATATGTATTCTATTGAATATGCGGCGCAAAGAATAGGTATGGTTCATTTACAGGGTCACACAAAAGAATTCCGTTCATAAAGGTATAGGGGAAATTGTTTGCGGTGTATTTGAAAAGATTTCAGATACTATATTGTATCCGAATTACTGTATATTAGTAATGATTGCTCGAAATGCATTTTTAATTATGATATGCGCTTTTTGAGGGTTTCGACCATCTGACGAAACCCTAATCGTCTCGCTCCTCTGTCTGTCTGTTTGTCCGTCCGTCGATCTGTCGCAGATCCCGTTGTCAGAAACTATACATGTTGGACACTTGAAATTTTGCATACTTATAGCTGAACACCACACATCATACGACAAATCATAAAATTTTGAAAAAGTCGTACATTTAACCCTTTGGGCACCCACATGTGTATTTAAAACAATTTTTTTCTAAGTTAGCCCCTAATTAGGTTGGAGGCGTGAAATTTTACATACTTATAGCTGAACACCTCACATCAAACGACAAATCCTAAAATTTTGAAAAAGTCGTACATTTAACTTTTTGGGCTCCCACATGTGTATTTTAAACAATTCTTTCTAAGTGAGCCCTAATTAGGTTGGAGGCGTGAAATTTGACATACTTATAGCTGAACACCTCAGATCAAACGACAAATTATAAAAATTTTGAAAAAGTCGTACATTTAACTCTTTAGGCTCCCATACGTGTATTTTAAACAATTCTTTCTAAGTGAGCCCCTATTTAGATTGGAGGCGTGAAATTTTGCATACTTATAGCTGAACACCTCGCAGCAAATGACAAAACCATAAAATTTTGAAAAAGCCGTACATTTAACCCTTTGAGCTCCCACATGTGTATTTTAAATAATTCTTTCTAACTGAGCCCCTTATTAAATTGGAGATTTGAAATTTTGCATGTATTCTTTCTATTTAGGTTGGAGGCGTGAAATTTTGCATAGTTATAGCTGAACACCACATATCATCCGACAAATCATAAAATTTTGAAAAAATCGTACATTTAACCCTTTGGGCTCCCACATGCGTATTTTAAGCAATCCTTTCTAACTGAGCCCCTTATTAAATTGGAGATTTGAAATTTTGCATACTTATAGCAGAACACCTGAGGCCAGGAGACAAATCATAAAATCTTGAAAAAGTGTTGCGTTTAACCCTTTGAGCTACCACATATTTATTTTAAGCAATTCTTTCTAAGAGAGCCTCTAATTAAGTTGGAGACATGAATTTTTGCATACGTATAGTTGAATACCTCAGAACACACGGCAAATCATAAAATTTTCAAAAAGTCTTATATTATTTACTCTTTCGGGCTCTAACTTGTGTATTTTAAGCAATTTTTCTAACCTCCGCCTTTTTCACCCGGGGAGCACTTTTCCAACTTTTGCCGACACCCCTTTGACCATTCTTTCATATTATGCACCATAGCCTTACATATTTTAGTTCCACTTTTTACCGCCAGGGGCGCCTACTTATCTCGGGTGCTATCGGCTCAATCCCCTCGACTAATATATCTACGGATAGTATATAAAACGGAGTTTCGTTCGGATAGAGGTTTGTTTAGAATAGAGTGCGCCTCTGGTTGCGAAATGTGGAACTAACAGATTTTTCAAAAGTATAAACTGTTTTGAAAGGAATATTAAATGAAATCAGATTTTTAAATGTTTACTTAGTTATCTTATTTACCTTTTATCCCTAAGTAACGAAGTTTCGTTAAACCTTTCAGGGAGTGTAGGAAAGTGTTTCATAATCTAAGCTGTGCGCATGATTTTTCTTACTTGTTTAAAATGTTTACTTAGGTATTTTTTGTATCATATTTAAAGGCGATGTTCTGTTTATTCTAGAAATGCTGGAAAGTGTTTCATAACATATGCTTGGCGCATAATTTGTTTCTTCTTTTTTCTTAAATTGTTTTTCGAAACGCATGGATTCGATTTTAGGTACAAGTCTTGCCTCTCTATCTTTTGAAAACGTTTTTGCTTTGGTTTCCGATTTTGCAAATTTCCCTCGGTCTATCTTCAGTTTTTTTTTAATAATAAAAATTTTGTTCTTGTGCTTTCTGTGCATTAATTGATAACAATCCGTAAAAGAATCCGCGAAATTTAGTATGCAAGCTGGAATGCATGTGCACGAACAAGGAAAAAACATGGTTCGGCTGTGGGGCGCAAAGTTTTCTCTGGAAGAGTGTTCACCGGTCCATCGGCCAGAGGACCGATGTCGGCCCGGGGTCTCACCTGTCGTTAGACACGAATCTCAGGACCAGCCCGAATCTCAGAGCCTACCTTATATATTGAAAATCCCAATATAACTCTTTTGTGAAACGAATTTGTGAAACGTTTTTTGGAAATGTTTGAAATGCGTGGTTTGTAGAACACTAACAGTAATGTAATTTTAATATGTTGTTATAGTTACCTACAACATATTTTTTTCTTTTAGAGTGTGAAAATAGCATTTATAGTTATTTTACAGGGGAGCATGAGAAAATTAGATTACACTAATTATCAACAGTAATTAAAAAAATGTAGCACTTAAAACAGTACTTAAAAAATAAAACATTTTAGCGACATTATGTTATGTGAAACTCTACGAAATTTGTACATGGTATTAAAATTTACAGCAGAATGTTCTCTATTCGAAATATGTGCTGTAACATTTATCTTTTACTGGACAACATAAAATAATTCGATATACTTTGAGCCCCTTATCGCCAATTATTGATGGAAGAGCTATTTTCTATTACCTTTATTTAATTTATGATAATTCATGTCATCCCGGTGTCTAACTATGTTTGGACTAACTTTTTGAACGCATTTTAAATTCCCTTCCCATGAACGAATTTCACTCAAATCTTCAGAATAAGCTTCTGCGATTGTCAGATTTGTGTATTGATAAAAATTTTCAGAATTAACTTTTTATTACTTTACATAAATAAAATTTGAAAATGGATCTTTATTATATTTTCTCAAGTGGCAAACATACTCCGAGTTAAAATTAGATAAGACAGATTCAACTTCTTTGAGCCAATAACGTCCCCTAGAGAGTAATAGAGTAACCAAATATAAATAAAATTGATTTTTTTTTATATTTTATTGCATGAAAGGTATACTGAAGTTAAAAATAGGAATGACAGATTCAATGCAATTTTCTTTTGCGTTTATGACGGCCCTTGGAAAGAAATAGTATAACTAAATTTAGATAAAATGGATTGTCAATGATTTACTATATGACGCCGTTATGATTTTTAAAATAATTTAGACAAATTCAGTAGAAATTTTCTTTTGTTTAGAGTATCTTCTGGTGGAGAATAACATAATTAAATTGAGATAAAATTGATTTTATATATATATACAGCTCCAAGTCAAAAAATTAGAATAATAGAAAAAAAGGAATTGTGAAAAAAGTTTTTTTTATGTATCGCTTATACAAAAAGTAATACAGCATAAAACTTAATATTTTAAGATTCTAAATAGTTTTCAGAATGTTTTAGCATAAAAATTAAAAGAAATAATACAAAATTTAAAATAATTATTGACACTTGGAAAAAATCAAAATATTGGATAACCATTTACCTGGTTCAGCATATTAGCATAATGCATTGTAAATAATACGTGCATAAAAAAGAGAAAAAATAGTTATTCTTTAATATTTTGTAGCATCGCCTTTACTTTTTATAACATCACGAACTCGCTTAGTCAAGCTAGCTACAAGTGGTTCATAATGTATTCTGCCCAGACATGACCCTGTCGACTTTATTCTGGAAAGAAGCTCAACTTTGTTTTTTGGCGCAGTATCTTCAGTATTCCCCACAAATCTCTATTGGATTTAAATCCGACAAATTAGCCGACAAAGGAAGTACTTTATTTGATGTTGATAAGCCAGTTATTGGTGGACACTGACCTGTGTGAAGGTGCTAAATCATGTTGGAAAAGAAAATCGTCACCACACAGATCTTCCGACGATGGTATCATGAAGTGCTCAAGGATTTCTTGATATATCTCAGAATTAATCTTTTTGTTAACATATTTCGATATATATCGATAGATATATATATATATTATATCGATATTATATCGATATATATATCGATATATATCGATATATATCCATATATTTCAATACATAGCCTTCTAGGATCATCTGCAGTCATGCAAGCTTATACCATTACACTGGCTGCAAATTTCACTGATTGTTTCATGTAGTCCTTGTCATATGCTTCTTGCTTCATTTGCAATACACGAACACCTTGATCACCATATGCTACACAAAACACACTCTCATCACTAAATAATATCTTTTTCCAATCTTCCAGACCACATAAAGCCTTTTTTTGCACCACTTCATTCTCTCCCTTTTCTGTTTAATAGACATGAGAGGCTTTATCTTTGGTACACGAGATTCAAATACAAGTTTATGGAGACGTCTTAGTGTTGTAGATTTACTCACATCAACACCGTGTTCTTTCCACCTTCGATGGAAATATACTACACTTCCGAAACGGGTTTTTAAGCAGTACTCTTTAGATTTCTATCTCTCTCTGAGTAGGTTTTGTAAGTAATTGATAATTTTTCGCTCATTATAAACAGTAACAAAATAGTTTAGGCTTACCTTATATTCTACTTGTTTAAATAAACAAAGATCTTTCTTACTTTTTTCGGCAGCACAGGTTATCTTGTAGTAGTTAAAATCCTAACCACTCAATATATAGGCCAGCTTCACATTTTACGTAATATTTATATTAACCGTCCTACCCTGTTAAAATTTTACTCAACTTTAATTAAAACATTTCACACCAGAATTTTCTTTAAAAACTATTTAATGTATTTATTTATATTAGTTTTCGGTGTCTTTTATTTATCTTACTTTACGAAAAAATTTCTGGTTCGAATCGAATGGAATGAATTATAGAAATGGGTCGATTAGACCCATTCAGGGTAGGAAGGTTAATGACTTGAAAAGAATATTTATACATCAAAGAGGACAAAACATATATTAACAGCAGGTATTATCTTTACATAATGACAATTAACACAACAACATCTTAGAATGCCTTAGAATGTCTATATCAACAAAACCTATTTCCATGGAAACTTATTAGCCATCTAGCGGCAGAAAAGAAAAAGATATGCGAATCGCTAGATTACAGAATAAAATAAAAGAGGTTTTTACAACATCGTCGCATAATCTAGCGGTTCGAAAAACAAACTAAATTTAGTTTATCTCTTAATTTTAAAAATCGGGGTCTGGAAAGAGGCTTTGTTAATATATCTGCAATCATTTCTTTTGAACTACAGTAATCAACAAGCACTATATTTTGTTCTTGTAATTGTTTAATATAATGATATTTGATATCAATGTGCTTGGTTCTTGCACTATGTTTTCCAGTTTGTGTCAGTACTATACAAGATTTATTATCTTCATATAGCTTGATAGGTAAGGATTGTTTGAGACCTAAGTCTTCTAGTAGAATCAGCAACCACTGCATTTCTTGTGCAGCATTTGCAGCAGCTATATATTCTGATTCGGCGGTGGACAGAGCAATACAATTTTGTCGTTTTGAGAACCATGATATTGGATTGTATCTTAAAAGAAAAATGTTACTGCTTATAGACTTTCTAGTTGCTTTGTCATCAGCCCAGACTGCATCAGAATAGCAAGTGAGAATTAGGTCAATTTGGCTGCTTATAACAAGATTAAGGTTCTTTGTTGCGATTACATACATGTTAATGTTTTGAACTGATTTCCAGTCTTTTTCTGATCATTTTTTAATCTTTCGGCTTAATATATTAATTGCTTGGGCAATGTCTGATCGAGACACTGTTGTTATGTAAAGAAAGGCTCCAATTATTTGGCTATATTCAGTATTATCATCGAGAATTACTGTAATCTTCATTTTTTGAGTATGATTTTTCCATTGGTATGTATGTAGGCTTCTTCTCTTCTATGTTAAACTTCTTAAGTAGTTTTTCGATTTTATTTTTCTGATTCAGTTAAAAATTCCCATCAATATTTCTTTGGATGTTGATTCCAAGAAATTGTTTCACTTCACCGAAATTTTTAACTTCGAAGTTTTCTTTTAGAATATCAATTACTTTGTTGATTTTTGTTTAATCTTTACAAGAAATAAGAAGATCATCAACGTAGAGAATAATTTGTATATTTTCATCCTTTTCGGTTTTCTAAATAAACATGCATCTGCGATACTTTGCTTAAAATTGTTTTTCAGCAAAACTTCTGCTAGCTTTTGATTCCATGCATATGCAACTTGTTTAAGCCCTATATGGATTTTCTTAATTTGAAAACTTTCGATTGATCGGAGGAGATGATACGTTGAGGTGTGAAAATCGTTAACTTTTCGCTAATATTTTGACCTTTTTGTAAAAACGAGTTTACAGCGTAAAGTTTATAATTTACACAGAAGACAACGGCGTGCCGCTGAAACTGAGGACGAAATGATTGAAAGAAGATCCGTTCGAAATGAAGCTGACAGGCTTAGGCAAGCCACAGAAAGTTCCGATCAACAGCAAAATAGACTTAATCAGCGAAGGCGAAACTATGTGAATTCACAATTTAAACTGCATAGAATTTGAAGAGCATAGCTGTGAAAATATGACAGAGTTGTGTGATTTTTTGAGCAGATGATCTAGATAGTAAATAAATGTGTATATAAAAAGTGTCTCCTCTTATTATTGTCTAATGGCTAATTTTTAATTGCCACTTTTAGGTGTATTTTTCCTATTGAAAAAATATTTCAAATGTTGTTTTCCATCATATATTACCCTTTTTTTTTCGTTAAATTTTTAAATTTTTGTATGGTCTCTGGGTCTTACCATCCTACTTTTTTATTACGATTGTGTGTAAATAGCTCAATTTGCATCTGAGTTCCATTCCTCTTTTACTGAGATTAGGTCCAAAGGTCTTTTAATCATATCCTTTCTGTATAACACAACGTTCTATCGCAGAAAAACGGAATGCTTCTGTTAGGGAAGATGGTATCATATTTAAGATAAAAACGCTTCCTCATTCATAAAACTTGTTGCATTTCAATCTTAACAATCTCAAATATTTAACTACAAATGCGCATACATTTCTAAAATTTCTAGACCTTTTACTCTGCCGATAATGAGATTAGAGTTTCAAAGTACTCATGATGTGCGGATATGAGTTCGACTGCAAAGTTTGGGCCAGGAAAAATTTCTCACTATTTAAAAGAGAATTGTTTAGTATAAAAAAAATCTTCAAAAGTGCACATGAAACAGAATATGTGAATTTGATATATGCAATTGACACTTATAATGGGGGGGGGGGGGATGCGAAAAAATATTTTACGAGGGTAGAGACGAGTCTATTCGACAAGCAATATATGATGAAGTAGCGACTAAAATTTTGAAAAAGTTTTTCATCAATAACTGTTTTAAAAACAAAATATCAACACTAGATGTTGAAGATGTATTACAACTCTTGCTCGTAAACTAATATCAAACATTCAGTATAAAAATAAGGGTGTACAAGCAAACACGTCACGTCCAAAAAATTGCTATCTGTTAAGTTTATAATAAATGTAGAATAAAAGTTTCTTTTATTTTTATACATTCATCGACAGTTCACACTTATTACAAGTAAAGAAAATAATAGAAGGGCATGCAAGGCAGAAAAATTTGAGGAGCACTGTATTATTGAAAAAGTTTAATTGTTTAATAATATAAAAACTTTAAATTAATGAAGATACTATTATGATAGCTGTAATTCAAAGTTTTAATTGTTTTAGGAATTAGATTGAAAAATTTAAAGTTGATTTTTCATTACAATTACTTATTTAAATTTTATCATAAGTTCATATAACAACTCCTGTTAAATATGTTTCAGGAAACTAATGTACCGGTTTTAGTAGTTAGCGGACATTTGAAATTTTTACTTCAATGAAGATGTAGATTACAGAAATACGTGATCAAAAAAAGTTGCTTACGAATCACTTTCATTTTATCTTTACAATGTGGTATTATTAAAAGAGGAATAACATAACATATATGTTTATGAAAATATATTGAAGAAAAGTACAAATAAAAGATAATTTTTGCGTGAAGAAATGAAAATATTCCGCTTAAAACCAGTTAAAAAAATCCATTGAATCTCATTTTATGCGTGTCATTGAATTTATTATTGAGAAAAAATTGAGGTTGGTCCACAGGGAAAATATAATAAAAGCAAACTGCGCTATGCAGCGTTTTCACTATCTCATTTTTCTCTACCACCCTTTACAAATTATAATCTTCATGATAAATATCTATTGCACATATTAATGACATCTACTACAAAGATTTCAGAAATACTGGTACAGAAAAGGAAGGAGGGAGTTAAATAGTGCTTATGCACTTTATATAAAAATTTGACAATAAAACGAAAAAAGGTACCGACATTTCAAAATTCAGAAAATAAAGGTTTCTTTATCTCACAAGTACATTCTCGAACATATATTTATCCTGGTGTGTTCGAAGATGCCAAGTTAAAAACATGAACATGTTTACAAAGTTATCCGTCTATATGCATTTATCCATTCCTTTGCATGTGTTTATGTACTGTAAAACTTACAAAGTACATTGTATTTTCTACCAATACTTTCGGTCGAATTTCTGATTTTATTATCTAAATAGAAAGCTAAAAATTTACTTTAATATATAATTATATAATATTTACATTACCTTTTAAGACCAAAGTTTTACGTGGTTGAATGCTTAGTTGTATATTCCAGTTCCCAATCCCTTAGAAAGCAACAAACAATATTGACAATAACAAACTTGCCGTATATATTTTTCTGTTTACTACTTATAACAGTATTATCTTATTTATTATCTAGAAATCTTTGCGAAACTGATTATTATCAGGATACGCATTCATTACACAAAGCTCATATTGATTATTTTATTTTTATTTAACTTACTTATTTCAAAGCGTTATAAGTAAGCGAACAAACTTAATGCTGGAATCAGGCGTAAATTAACATAGTTGCGCCACCTTGTGGACGGAGTGATAATTCACATACGCGGGCTTTTAGTGTGGTGCGTATTTTCTAAATCTGTAGTCACTCATAGAAATAAATTTTGTTTGCCACATTTATTGCAAAATAATGGCGTAGCGGAGGGGCATCCAGATGCACTTGACACCAGGAAGTTTTCTTCGCCTTATCAGAGGCACTTCAGTTATTAATCAAGGTGAAAAAAACTTTACAATTTTAGTTGTGTGAGTAAGAAAACAGTTAGGTATCTACCTGTAGTTCACACTCCATCCGCTACGTGGCGCATGACCTTGACTGATGTGACCTCGCTTTTAATCTTGCGGTTACTTCTCCCATTTAAGATAGGATGCTTACCTATATCGCTTTGATTTATTTTTTCCAAATGTCCAACATAGTTATATCCTTATACCCTCTATTTCGTTTCAAAAGTTATGCCATATATGCTTCGACATTTCAGAATTCTTTTAAAGCTGATGAATTTCGGCATTACACACAAAGTACCGCTTAATTAGTAGTATAAAGCTTTAAGGGACGCAGAACACAACTGGGCAAGCGCAAATCACCGTACAATACATACTCGAAACTGAAGCAATCAAGTGTCAGAGAGCATTTTCTGATTGTAGTAAAGAACGTGTTTGTGTCATAAGTTCTAGCATATAGTAGATGTCTCATTGTGTTTTATATGAGAGGTTCACAACCATAGTAGACCAAATCCATTAAAAAAAATGAGATAGTCTATTTAGAATGTGCATAAAATCTGTTTTATCCACTTCCACAGTGAACAAAGTCTGTTTTCACATAGTCTCATGTATGTCATCTGTTTACAGACTTGGTTTATTATGGTAGTGGATAAAATAGATTTTATGCACATTCTAAATAAACTATCTCATTTTTTTTCCAAAATGGATTTGGTCTACTGTGGTTGTGAACCTCTCATATAAAACACAATGAGACAGTCATCTGCTAGAATTTATGATACAAATCTGTTTTATCCACTCCCACAGTGAACAAAGTCTGTTTTCATATACTGTCTCATATATGTCATCTGTTTACAGACTTGGTTTACTGTGGTAGTGGATAAAACGGATTTTATGCACCTTCTAAATGGATTATCTCATTTTTATTTTCAAAATGGACTTGGTCTACTATGGTCGTGGGCCCTTGATATAATAATATTAGCACAAGAAAACTTAAACTGTATATTAAAGTAGAAAAGCACAAATAATGTAAATAAATAAATAGTTAAATAAATAAAATCTATCGCTGCCACGGCGGGGGCCCGGGTTCGTATCCTCGGGTAAGATATGGATGTATTTGTGAATGACGCTTTGTAGTTATATAAATATATGTAATGGAACAAGAAATAAAAATTGTTGTGACTTGTGGTTGTTTCTGTATATAATAAGGATCATTCGAGGCGAAAAGCCATAGTTGCTATAGGCCCCAAAGCAATCTCCACTACGGTGGTGCAGCACTAAACCAAACTAATCTATCGCTCTTTAAAATTTATTTCGCATATTTGAGATATTTTTTTCTTCGTAAAGTCCTTAATTCACGATTACCAGCCTCAGAAAACTTACGTTATTTCTGTCGTTGTATCTGTGAAGTCACTTGGCGTGTTTTACATAGCTATACATTCTATAAAGTCATATTTGGGTGAAAGGTAGTAATTAACTAAAAATGTATTCTTTTGCCTTTAATCACGAAAAACTAAAAAAATATACGAAATCTGCGTTTTCAAAGACACTTTTGCAGTCAGAAAATAACGTCACTGTATCTTAGAGGTAGAAGGATGGTAATCGAGTGTTAATAAAGTTTTCACATATTTTTAGGGAAATTCCTTCTCAATAAAATGGCATTTTTACTCAAATTTTATATCCCACACTTTTTTAAACACAATTGATCATTAAAAAAAGATATCTTATCTTGACATTTTTTGATTTTTTTCTTGTAATTATCATCCAAACTAACATTCTGATCTGTAAAAATATTATACATAAACAAAATTAAGAATCGTTTACTTAAATTGTGTAGAAGATAGGTCTATTTCCCCAATTAAAAAGTTCTTTCTGAAGCATCATCGCTTGAGCTACGACCATGCATTGCCTGGAATTTGTGCTCTATATGTGAAAAGTTACCAGAAACTTTCGATTTTAATCATTTGTCGAATTATCTGGAAAACTCTTGAGGAATTCTTCTAAAACTTCAGGAATATAAAGAATATTTTTGATCATAGATTTTTCAGGGAAAGGTTAACCTCTACAGACACGACTTTTATGGTGAGAAAAAAAATTATTTACTTTTTTTTACGGTTTATTCATTTTATATTAATAAGAATTCAAAAAGAAAAACAATAACAAATTAGAAAAAAATAACGTCCACATTTTGACCGCTGAGCGTTAAAGATAATTTATGAAATGTGTTAATTTTCGAAATTATTTCTTATGAAACAAAAAACTAACAGTAAATTTCTTTTTACATTTCTACCAATTACTAAAAGGTAATATAATTAATATATATTATATTATTTTATCAAATATTAACGATTTGTTCAAATAATCCAATAACACTGACTGCCGGAAAATTATTTCACGCTTTTTTTATTAATTGCTCATCGGAAATAACATTATCGGTGCAGCCAAACGATGAAATTTTTACTTCTCTTCTTGAAGAATTATGTAGTGAACAACTTATTATCAAGATTTTGTTCTTTTTATTATTGACATTAATTATGATTATAGAAAACTAACTTCCACATGTGTGGCCGAGGGCGTAAAGAGGTTAATCACGAAGACAATTAAAGAACCAATAACAAACCGTATGACGTATGAAAAAATAATTTTTGCGATCACCCTGTAAAATACAGTACTCGAAATGACCTGCAGTTGTAGTACATAATTATGTGGATCTTGTACAACATTTGTGTTCATCTGTGTTAGAATAGCGCGAATATTCAGGGAGATAAAAAGGTTTCTTTAAAAAATTCAAGAAACTTTTGCACCTTTTTGTTTATAATATGCAGTGCTTTTCTTTAAAAAATTCAAGAAACTTTTGCACCTTTTTGTTTATAATATGCAGTGCTTTGAGCCAAATTTAACGTCCTTTTTAGAAAACTTTACAAAATACAATAAAAACAAATATTACAATTAGGAAATAAATATATTAAAATATCAAATGTAAACATTTGTAAGAAATACTTTTTTACTGGGCCTACGCGACCGATAACAAAAATGTTTTTGCATAATTTAGTAGTCCACTATATAGGATAATTCATATAAAAAGCCCTGTGAAATAGCTTGAAAATTCAGAACGATATTTTGGTATCGTAAGCTGAATTTCAGTTACTTACTAAAAGAAACTGGGTGATTAGAATTTTTCACAAATTGTCGATTTTATTAACAAAAGATTTAGTATTTCACATATGTCCGGGAGTAGTTTTAAAGCAAATAATTCGATTTTTACTCTTTTTTTCCTTTGGATGGATTTGTTCTGATGATCCTTTAAATCATCAATAAAAAATAAAGATAGAAAAACTGAAAAATCCTTAATCATCTAGTTACTTTTAGAAAGCAACTGATATTAAGCAGCAATTCACTATATCGCCTATTTGACTATTCTTTGTAAAATGTGTTTCCTGGCAAAAATGTATAAGGAGCGATTAACTCAGCTTATAGGAACATATGAGCAATTATGTATGCCTGATGTACACACTTCATGTTTATGACAGGGGATTTTTGCAAACTTGCTATACATGACGGTTTACATGTCTGTTAGAGATTATATTTTAGCATATGACAAAATTATTGCTGACGCTATGTTGCAAGCATGTACAGATGATGAAGATGAAGATGCACTTCGTTTTATTGCTTGTCGCGCAAATGGTAAGAAAAGATATGTTTCAACATACGAACTTATTCAACGGTGATTTTCATAATAATCAATCACAGTGCAAGTCTGTCCCACACTCCCTGCTGGCTATCTTAAATATGCTGTTTTATGGAGTAAATATTGAAGCCAGTGAACTTATTAACCATCACTCACAATA
Organism: Maratus speciosus; assembly: GCA_963932465.1. Classification (NCBI taxonomy): domain Eukaryota; kingdom Metazoa; phylum Arthropoda; class Arachnida; order Araneae; family Salticidae; genus Maratus; species Maratus speciosus. The sequence continues at coordinate 236,605,937 of OZ010788.1, forward strand.
TTGTAGTCTATTTGTTTTAATGCACAATCACGTAAACGAATCGGAAATAAATTGAGGCATTGAATTGGTAGAGTAACTTCCTTGCCATTTTACACGCGTGTTTCAATATTTGGTAGAACCCGAAAAAGGGAAATCGTCGAGCGGCTCCATTCACTTGGACTTTCAATTCCGTATCATCGTGTACTGGAACTTTCGGCAGCCATATGTGAAGTTGTAAATGTTAAGTTCCAAATAGAAAAGTTGTGTTTCCGTCAAAACTACGACATGGAATTTTCATGATTGCGGCATATGATAACTTAGACCACAATCCAAGCAGTTCAGTCTCAAAAAATTTCTTTCATAGAAGAAGTATATCATTATTTCAAAATCTAATAATCTGATTGTTTAGTAAATTTAAGAATTACTTCACAAGCTCTGACTGATGACACAATCGCCTCCAAAAAGCCAAGCCTACCCACTCTGCTAGAAGAATTAGCTGTAGTGTCACCAGCACCCCTACGTACAAAAGAACCTACTATTTCAAATTACTCTGAAGCTAAATCAAAATTCATGTTGTCTGCAACAACTACAGACATGAAGAAACAACAGACTGCCTGGTTGAAACACGTCTTGAGTCCAGATACTAATAACATCGGGCTGGATGTTTCGTGGGCAGTTTTCCACGCAAGTAATTCAACAGCTTCAACCGATTTCATTTCAGGAATATCTGCACTTTTACCACTGTTTTAGGAATACTCTGCGTCAATCGCTATGATTAAACACGTAATGGGATTACTAAAACATGTTACGCAGATTCTGAATGGAAATCAAATTCCCGTTATGGGAATTCCACCCGTATACCAACAGTTATCCGCATTAGCGAAACTGTTACAGCGGAATTATCCAGAAATATATAGAGAAACATAATGTTTGGTGCATTTCATATTGATTCATATTGAGCAAGCTTTTTCTCCATGCGTTAGGAGATTAGATGTCAGGAAGCGGGTGGAATGATGCAATTTCTCATGTACTATAGCATCTTCTAGTGCTGCTGAAAGTTTTCTTAAAGTGACCCATGTAATGCTGGTATAAAAGCAAAAATTTTTAATGCTTTCAATATATTAAAGTAGAACGTAAAATCATGCGTCAAACATGGATTATGAAATACTTTCCATTCCATTCGGAATACTGTAATAAAACCTCACAGTTTAATAAGGTGAAAAAAGATGTCTAAATAAACAATATATAAAATGCATAACACATGTGAAAACTCAATTGCAGCAATTCCCATTTCAAGTCGAAAAAAAATCTTGAATTCTTGCGCAACCCTTACATGAACTATAGATTTGTCATTTAATACTTAGTATGCTAAAATTTAGTTCAATTCGGAAACGCATTGCAATGGAAATATACTTCAGATGTTTTGTGAAATCATATAGAAGATCTATAGAACTTATATACACTAAGTAATATGCAAATTTTTTTTAAAAAAAACGGGTACCACAACGTAAAACACACTTCCAACAAATATTTTTCATATAGCTGAATGTAGTTGAATGGTGTGTCCTGTATGTGAACGACGAATGCTATGCACAAGTATTGTATAATAAATATCTTGGAGAACACCTCACAGATATACGTCCATTTTAATTTGTTTTAAATAGTGTAACATGGTTCAAATGCACCGCAAACGATTTTTCACCGTAAAACAACCTATTTTGATCGTAATGTAACGAAACACTTTTGAGTGTCCCTGTAAATAAACGATGAATGCTATTCATTCCATACTTTATAGTAAGCATCTTGTAGTGTGCTTTAGCGATATATATAAATTTCAATGTGTTTGATATTGTGAAAGATTAGAAACCATCGCATACGATTTTTGCCCATAGGTCGTAATGTAAGGGAATTCTGTTGAATGTCTCTGTAAAGTAAATATAACTGTTTCACACTTCATTTACAATAATATACATGCCATAATGAATATCAATAACATATATAAATTTCATGGTGATCCGAATATATTTACACGAGTTAGAGCACGGACAGACAGACGGCCACACAAGCTGAATTCACAAATACTTTTCAACAATATTGGAATGTGTGACAAATGACATTTTTAACCTAAAAAGCTTAAAAATTTACATCAAATACACTTTTATACGATGAATAGCAAGAATATTGCAAGAATTCCAGAAAATGACGTCATTTTGAATTACAGCCGCCATCTTGAATTCCTGCGACTTTACAGGATGCCTCTTCCTCTGAAATGTATTGTTGTAATATAAAGTACATACTAACCAATCAGTATATTCTTATCATGATTTGCAGATTTCACCCTATTTTGGTCAGGTAGCACTCGGACTAATCCTCATCAAACATTCGCTAAAACTTTGAGGTTACACATATACTTTATATTCCTCAAGTTCATGAAGAACTTGTCAAATATTTCCTAGTTATTTCACAAAACATCTAAAATTAAAGAGTCTAGTGACTTTTGGCTATATAGTGTGTCAACTCTCAACGGTGTCCAATGGCTAATTCCTAAACCGCAAGTCACAGACATATAGTTCCAATTACAAAAATGTTTTAAATCAAGTAAAGAAATATTTTAAAGCAATTTGGGTCAATAAAAACATTTCTTAAAAAAATACGAAATTTAAATTTTTATATGGTCCCCGGTCCTATAAGTTATATTTAGTAGAATTTTCCTATTACACTGAAAAGTAAGACAAAAAAAATCCCATTCATATAACACTAAAATTAAGGGAGTTATAAAACTTTAATAATACATGACTTATGCCACTTTTCAGCTCTGAAAACAAATGAGTTCGGCTTGGCTTTGACGGGTCACATAACAAGTGCTTAAAGAATTCGAAGATCTTATTCCATGTGTATCTGCGCTTTGAAAATAAAAAGTACAAATATTACGATCAAGTTAACATTTATTAAGTTTCAGTTAGCTAAAATTAACATATGTTTTATTTTGTCAGGATTTGAGACTGTTTCTTTTATGATTTCTTTTAAACAAAATTATGTTATTTTTATAAGTTTTTATGTTACTTCAACGATCGTATGTATGTTTTTCCTGTTCAAAATTATACTCGAACTTTAACTCACTTTCAAATATCCGATAGAGATTACATTTTACATACCGGCGCAAATCTGATAACAATCTAATATTATTATGATTTTCGGTGGTTACCATTTATACTTATTTTACAGGATAACACAACAAATTTCGGATAGATTACCGCCAAGGAGTTTTTAAAAAAGTTTTAGATTAGATAGTACAAGACTGCGATTGTTGGGTTTTTTAACTGTTATGTATTTTTTAGCATTGAATCCAAAAATTACCTTAATTTTTAACCATCATGTCAGGATATTTCGCAAATCATAAATTGTTAAATTTAAAGAATAACAAAAATCGGATACTATAAAGTAAAAGAGATGGCTGTGTTTTTTTAACTTTTGATAATTGATCTTTCCGTACTTTTTAACACTAAATCTGAAAATGACCTTCATATTTAACCATCACGTTAGAATTTTTTTTGCAAATCGTAAATGTGTAAGTTAAAATATAACGAAAATCTCATACTATAAAACATATGTAAAACTTTTTTTTTTATTTAATTTAATTTTATTTTATTTTATTCAAAAATTTATTCAATATTTTTGCTTATCCTGGGATTATTACAGCTAAACAGCTGAGAGGCCCGATGAGATGTGGGAGGAGGTTCAATTTTAACTTTGAACTTTTTAACTTTGAAATTTGCAATTTGCGAAAAATCCTGATGTGATGGTTAAAAGTGAAGATCATTTTCGGATTCAGCGGTAAAAAATACATAAAATCAATCATTAAAAGTTAAAAACAGAACAATCACATCTATTTTATAGTATCAAATTTTCGCAATTTTTCTTTTTTTAACTTTTATATGATGGTAAAAAATGAAGGTCAATTTTGGATTCAGCGGTACAGAATACATAATAATCAATTATCAAAAGCTAAAAAAACATGACATAACCCAACTTTTGCCGGCTAGTGCAAACTAATAATATTCTAAAATACGTATCATTTTGTAAAGAATTGAGGCTGTTAATTTAGTATCATTTTATTTAACAAAAATTCTGTTTTTTCTTTCTTCTTAAATCTTTATTACAAATTGTATATTTTGCATTAATATGTCAGAATGATTAAAGATTTCAAATTTATATTGCAAAGTTAATTTTACTCTCGACTATTTTTAATATATCTGACGAAATTATCTTTCGACTAAATTTGTGAATGACCCCCAATTTGCAGCAAAAAATATGCTCTAGCTTTAAACAGCTATTACTCGGTCAATTTTAATCGTATAATAACAAGACTTTTGTTGTATTACTTGTCAGTGTAAAAAGAAAATTTTACTAAATATAACTTATAGTTTCGGGAGAACGTATAAAAATTTAAATTTCGTAATTTTTTAAGAAATGTTTTTATTAACCTGAATCGCTTTTAAAATATTTCTTTACCTCATTTAAAACATTTTTGTAATTGGAACTATATGACTATGATTAACGGTTTAAGAATTAGATATTGGACACCGTTGAGAGTGGACACCCAGTATAGTGTATCATTCCTTAACATTTATACTATAAATTTGAAACACCAGGTGTAATTCATTTTGCTTATTCATAGGCTGCCATCCATGCGACCTTCTGTTTTTTTCCAAACACACCCTAAAATTCATGTGGGCGATTTGATCACGCGATTGTGGGTTTTGTGCTTATGTTTCATTGGTTATGCTTTGTTTGGTAGGTTGATTGATACAATTTAACAATCCAATTGGAGATCTAAATATTTTAACTTTTTAACAATTTTCTTTTTATTTATTTAACAATGATTTATCAGTTGCTTTCGTGATAGATAGAATGTTGTTAATAAACCAAGACTGTAATATCGACATATTACAAGATTTTGGAATTTGCACTGTTAGTTAGACAATTTTTCAGAGAAGGTTTTAGTATATATATTTCTTATTTTATGATTGCTTATTTTAATTCCGTGTGGACAACAGACCAAAATACATCATAAAATATGAGAAACAAATTACACTCAAAATCACGTTAGTATAAGCAAAATACTTATACTTTCAGTAGAAAATTTATAAACATTCTAATCATATTTTATTAACTACATAAGTAAATGGCAAACCCCATATATTTTATCTCTTTAAAAAATATATGTGCAGATATTTTTAGTTAAAATAATGTACATCTATTACATTTTATTTTTATAATATTTTCATTGGATTTTAACACCATAAAATATGATTTGCATCCCAATCTCGATAAAAATTCACTCCTAAAGTACTCAAAAAGAAAAAAAGATAGAAAGACATCAAGAAATTACCCTACGCTCAAACGGATATTTTCGCACAATACTTATTTTTTCATTTGCTTAATATATATATCACACATATATATCACTTTGAAACGAAACTTTGAATATTAAAAGGCGTTCAAATCTAAAACTTTCATGGAGAAATACAGGGTGATTATAATTAAAGTCCGACTTTCAAAATGCTGTAAAAAAAGAACCACTGGTCAGAATGACTTCAAATTTGAAATGAATATACTGGAACGGTATGGCATAAGAGAAAAAAAGTTCCAAAGTGTCTCAATAGATGGCGCTGTAAGCGGCATAACGAAGGTGGATTCGGCGTCAACTGACATTTTTAATCGAAATACGACGGTTTTGTCATGAGTTGCTCAGTAAACCAACCTTACTGTTCAATGTGCATGAGTGTTTCGGTTGTTTTACGGAAAAAATGACTTCCAAATCAGTCAACAGTTGTGGTACTGTTAGTGGAAAGTCCATCCACCACGGCCAAGGTCGTACCACATTGGATGGGGAAAATCCGTTTTTAATTGTCCTTTGGCCAAAAACCGCATAAAAAGATAATAATGATTCCTTTTTTAATTGTCCTTTGGCCAAAAACCGCATAAAAAGCACATAATGATTCGGTTTTTAATTGTCCTTGTGCCAAAAAACGCATAAAAATCCCTTAATGATTCGGTTTTTAATTGTCCTTGGGACAAAAACCTCATAAAGAGCGAATAATGATTCTGTTTTTAATTATTGCTAGACATGCAATGAGACAACCGATAACGATTATCGGTTTCAACTTGTGGCGGACAATGGTGGACAGCATATGGAACCTGTCTGCCGCATATCTAGTAATGATTAAAAACAGAATCATTATTCGCTTTTTATGCGGTTTTTGGCCCAAGGAAAAACTGATTTTTCCCATCCAATGTAGTACGACCTTGCCGTGATGAATGGACTTTCCACTAACAGTATCACAACTGTTGATTGATTTGGAAGCCATTTTTTCCGTGAAACAACCGAAACACTCATGCACATTGAACAGTACGGTTGGTTTACTGTACAACTCAAGACAAAACCGTCGTATTTCGATTAAAAATGTCAGTTGACGCCGAATCCACTTTCGTTATGCCGCTTACAGCGCCATCTATTGAGACACTTTGGAACTTTTTTTCTTATGCCATACCGTTTCCCCCTTCTCCCAGTATATTCATTTCAAATTTGAAGTCATTCTGACCAGTGGTTCTTTTTTTACAGCATTTTGAAAGTCGGACTTTAATTATAATCACCCTGTACATCCTTTTTTCGTATTTAAATAAGCATTTTTTTTATTATAATAGAAATACATGTGCTTCTGTATTATTAATATAAAAATTTATCTTTATCAAAAATATCTTATTTCATATAAAAAATACTAGCAGGAATGACCGAGCTAAGTTCGCTCAAAATTAGCGCTCTGTTTATCTCGATATATTTTTCCCACTGAATCATTCTTGCTGTTTTAGATGCAATTAGCTTGACCATGAAACATAGTGACCCAAAATAACCCACTAATCGAGTTTTATCGAACATCCGACCTATCACAATGCTCTTCTCGAGCCTGAAAACGATGGAACACAAAATTTAGTGAAAATCGATAGTCGTTTTCTAGGTGAAATAAGCTTGATCCAAGTTGATTCAAAAAACCACTACCCGAAATTGATCGACAGATGTGAGCTATTTCAATGGTCTTTTTGTACTGAGAAACGGTATAACAAAAAAAAAAAAATTGCCAAAATTTTTTTAACCTTTTTGAGATGCCGATAGCTTGACCCCGACCCATTATCACCAAAATGACCCACTAATAGAATTTTCTTGACCATGCGACCCAGCCCAATGGTTTTATCTTGTCCAGAAACGGTGTAGTACAAAGTTTTGTCAAAATCTTTTGAGCGGTTTTTTAGATTCAGTTACCTTGATCCTGATCCATTAGGACCCAAAAGGACCCATTGATTGAATTTTCTTGAACATGCGACTTTGCACAATGCTCTTATCATTCCCGTAAACGCTATTATACAAAATTATGTCAAAATGTTTTGAAGCGCTTTTTAAATACAATTAGCTTGACCCTGATCCAGTGTGATCAAAAATGACCCACTAATAGAATTTTCTTGAACATGTGACCTAGCCCAATGGTCTTCTCGAGCCCGAAAACGATAGAATACAAAATTTAGTCGAAATCGTTTAAGCCGTTTTTTAGATACAATTAGCTGGACCCTGACACATTGTGACCCAAAATGACCCACTAATCGAATTTTCTCGAACATGCGACTTAGCACAATTCTCTTCTCATGCCCAGAAACGGTATACGTAATATAAAATTTGGTCAAAATGTTTTGAGCATTTTTTAGATTCAATTAGCTTGACCCTGACCCATAATGATCCACTAATCGAATTTCCTCGAACACGTGACCCATCCCAATGGTCTTTTCGTGCCCTAAAACGATATATTAGAGAATTTCGTCAAATCGAGTGCCGTTGTCTAGATAAACTTAGCTGGACCCACGGTGACCCAAAATTGACCCACTAATCGAATTTTCTTGAACACGTTACCCATCCGAATGGTTTTTTCGTGCCCGAAAATGGTTAGATACAAAATTTAGTCAAAATCGACTGAGCCGTTCTCTAGATATAATTAGCTTGACCCTGACCCATTATGACCCAAAATGACCCACTAATCGAATTTTCTCGAACACGAGAGACATCCCGATGGACTTTTCGTGCCCGAAAACAGTAGGATGCAATATTTCGTCAAAATCGTTAGAGCCGTTATCTAGATAACTTAGCTTGACCCACTGTGACCCAAAAATGAACCTCTAATCGAATTTTCTCGAACATGTGACTTAGCTCAATGGTCTTCTCGTAATCCAAAACTGTAGAATATAGAGTTTAGTGAAAATCATTAGAGCCGTTTTTTAGATAAAAATAGCTTGACCCACAGTGACCCAAAAATGTGACCCACTAATCAAATTTTCTTGAACACGTGACCCATCCCAATGGTCCTTTCGTGCCCGAAAATGGTTAGATACAAAATTTAGTTGAAATCGATTGAGCTGTTCTTTAGATATAATTAGCTTGACCCTGACCCATTATGACCCAAAATGATCCACTAATCGAATTTACTTGAACACGAGACCCATCCCAATGGTCTTTTAGTGCCCGAAAATGGTTAGATACAAAATTTAATCAAAATCGATTGAGCCGTTCTCTAGATATAATTACTTTGACCCTGACCCATTATGATCCAAAATGACCCACTAATCGATTGTTCTCGAACACGAGACCCATCCCAATGATTTTTCGTGCCCGAAAATGGTTAGATACAAAATTTAGTCAAAATCGATTGAGTCGTTCTCTAGATATAATTAACTTGACCCTGACCCATTATGACCCAAAATGACCCACTAATAGAATTTTCTCGAACAAGAGACCCATCCCAATGGTCTTTTAGTGGCCGAAAACAGTAGGGTGCAAAATTTCGTCAAAATCGTTAAAGAAGTTATCTAGATAAACTTAGCTTGACCCACGGTGACCCCAAAATTACCCACTAATCGAATTTTCTCGAACATATGACTTAGCCCAATAGTTTTCTCGTAATCCAAAACTGTAGAATATAGAGTTTAGTAAAAATCGTTAGAGCCGTTTTAGAGAATAAAATTGGCTTGACCCCGTAGTTACCCAAAAATGACCCACTAATCGAAGTTTCTCGAACATGTGACCTAGCCCAATAGTTTCTTCGTGTCGAAAAACGGTTGAACGTGAAATTTGGTCAACATCGATTGAGCCGTTTTTTAGATATAATTGGCTTAACCTTGACCCATTACGACCCAAAATGACCCACTAATCGAATTTTCTCGAACACGTGACCTAGCCCAATGGTCTTATCATGCCCGAAAATGGTGAAATACAAAATTTCGTCAAAATCGATTGCGCCGTTCTCTGGATATAATTACTTTGACCCTGACCCATTATGACCCAAAATGACCCACTAATCCAATTTTCTCGAACACAAAACCCACCCCAATTATCTTTTCGTGCCCAAAAATTGTTAGATACAAAATTTAGTCAAAATCGATTGAGCCGTTCTCTAGATATATTTAACTTGGCCCTGACCCATTATGACCCAAAATGACCCACTAATGGAATTTTCTCGAACACGAGACCCATCCCAATGGTCTTTTCGTGCCCGAAAACAGTAGGGTGCAAAATTTCGTCAAAATCGTTAAAGAAGTTATCTAGATAAACTTAGCTTGACCCACGGTGACCCGAAAATGACCCACTAATCAAATTTTCTCGAACATGTGACTTAGCCCAATAGTTTTCTCGTAATCCAAAACTTTAGAATGTAGAGTTTAGTGAAAATCGTTAGAGCCGTTTTTTAGATAAAATTGGCTTGACCCACAGTGACCGAAAAATGACCCACTAATCGAAGTTTCTCGAACATGTGACCTAACCCAAAAGTTTCTTCGTGTCGAAAAACGATTGGATGTGAAATTTGGTCAAAATCGATTGAGCCGTTTTTTAGATATGATTAGCTTGACCTTGACCCATTACGACCCAAAAGACCCACTAATCGAATTTTCTTGAACACGTGACCTAGCCCAATGGTCTTATCATGCCCGAAAATGGTAAAATACATAATTTCTTCAAAATCGTTAGAGCCGTTTTTAAGATAAAATTTACACACACACACACATACATATTTGATTTATTGTTGTTAACACATACATCTGACTTGTGTGCTTGACATCTAGGTCCGCTTATAAGTCATCGTCAATATACAGGGACGAGATAGCACAATGAAATTTACAACACAGAGAAATTACATCCGGGAGCTCCACAAGGAGTGTGCAATGGAGCCAGCCAGAGTCGAACTCGCAGACCTCTGCCGCTCTCAATGCTTGGCGGCTGGCAGTGCGGTGTCCTAACCGCTCGGCCACCGAGGCCCCACACACATACATACACACACAATTTTTGCTCGCATTATAGTATAAGATAAATCAATCAATAAAATGAAACAAACCCCAAACACAATTTGAAGGGGGCGAAGGATTCGAACCCACAACACATAGTCTCGAGTTCAATGCTCTATCTATTCAGCTACAGCAGATTTAAGGGATATAACTTTTTAGCGATGTTTGGGTAGCAGATTTCCACACTATATATTCTAGACGCTGTATTTTCGCTGTTTAGCGAAACGAGATTGACCTATCAGAAAATTGCATTTTTGCAAACAGCGAAAAGTTCGCAAAAATGCAGGCTTCTGATTGATGAATCCCGTTTCGCTAAACAGCAAAAAACCTATCTGGATCCCGGCCATTGTCTAGCTGTTGAGCGAAAAAAGAAATGAAGTGATCGGTAAGAAAGCCTATAAACACCACGTTTCAGTTGCTCTCCGACGTTATTGTGGCTGTTTTGTAGCCTGTTTTAGTTTTTGAAAAATGAGGGAAATTGTACATATTCAAGCCGGTCAGTGTGGTAATCAGATAGGTGCAAAGGTATTTTATACAGTTAAACTTTCTTTTAAATGAATTACTGTTGATAATGTCTAATCTCGCTGAAACTTGTCTTCCATTTTTAACACATTCGAACTACGTTGAAAATGTTAAATTTCGCTTCGTTTGTATGTCCGCCCTTTAACTGTCGTAAATGCGTTTTAATTTCCAAATATGTTAAAATAATCATGGAATTTCAACTACTGTAAATGAAATATATAATATAATCCTTTTTAAAACTATCAACAATTCCATTACATCATGGTGTATGGAATAAAATTGATGGTACATTTTGTTACTTTTTCAAACATAAACTGATATTTATGAGGTGCTGTAAAACATGTTTTCTGTAATATATAGAATACAAAACATCCAACATTCGTATACAGGGTCTCATGAAAGGATTAATTTAAATAATGGTCTACGGTTGAAAATAGTTTGCAGCGTAATTAATTTCTCTGTTTCAAACTTGGAGAAATCTATATACATTACTGCAGAATATTAAGTAATATTTATTATTTGCTGGATCTCTCAAAAGATCCTTTTTAGAATCTATGAATGACTGCTAGAAGTTAGTTTTTTGCTTTTTTGGATTTTTAAGCTTAAATTTTCCTTAATATGTGGTAATTATAATTTGGAGTTCCTGTACAAGGCTGCACAAGAATTCGAAAGTATTACTGCGTTTGGGCGTGAATTGCTCAGTCTTTTAGTTGTGCAGTACATTTTCCAGCTCAATTATATTTGGTAAACTAAAATACGTTTGCAGACTACAAATTCCTACATAGTGCTACAGAACGAACTTAACATATCGCCTTATATGAATGACAGTTGCTGTAAATGCATATTTACGGACATCTTTACTTGTAATAAATATTGGGATAATATCTGGTGTGTGTATATATATTAAAAAAAAAAAAATAGTGGTGTAGAAAAAGTACATTTTCATCCATTAACCCCGGCAGTGTCTGATAAGTTTTTAACAATGTTGTGCGTTTTCGGACTTAAATTTTTTAGTATATATTACATATAAATCTAGATAATTTGTGAACTCCACAAAAGAATTGAATACATTCCACACTATGGGTGGTATTTGCTGAAATTGAGTTTTCAAATGCTTTTTCTAAATTAAGGCTTTTTTTCTCTAATTAAATTTACTTATTAACTGTCGAACTTAATAAAAGTTACTCTCTTTGTAAAATTGTAATCGTACATTACGATATAAATTCATACACACCACAAATTTTCATTTATCCTTGCTAATTATTCTACCTATCGCAAAGTTTATGCTGTAATACAGCTAAAAGATATTAATAGATCTAAGTTAATTTCGTAAAAACAAAATTTAGATTTAATGGATAGTCTAAACTTTAAACCATAGATCGAAACAATGCGTGCTACTCCTAAAATTCTACGAACTTGAATTTTAATGGTGGAACTGTGGATACTCTTGCCTAATTTCTATAAAAATGTTTTCTTCAAAAGTAGACAAGTTCGGATTTCAGATAAATAAAAGTTGAATATCTGAAGAAATTTCAGGTTTAATACATTTCTCATTTGTTCCTTCCCCTTTTTTTTTCTAATTTATCCGAAGGAATTTTTATAGGAATAAATTGACCTTCAAATGACTTCTTTAAATTTGAAACATATTTAATGGCGATTGGTTCTTAATAATCCATGAAATCGGCTAAAATTTTGACTCGCAGACTAATTTATAGCAGTCTTATAACACTCGTAATTTGCACCCATAGCTAGCATGTAGAGAAAAGAGTTAATCGGATACCTACGTTTACTCTCAGTTGCATTTATTTAGTTAAACTTTAGCCTAAACTTACTCGAGCACTGTATAGACAAATAGTAAAACATTAAAGTTCCAAGCCTTATTATGAAGCTAATGCCTATCGCACTGGAAACAAATGCTCTTAGCATGACCCCACGGCACTCAACAAATCTATTTTGACACCATTATAAACTGCAATATAGGACATTGTTTCCCGGGTAACAGTGTAGTAAAAACCACTTCTTTAGAATTGATAACTGTAATAGGTTTTTAAATTTAAAATTATTTTAATGTTCAATAACACCAAAAATCATTTATTTGAAAAATACCAATATTGAGATAAAAAATATTTTATTGAAAGCGATACTTTCGTGTTGGCCTCGTCAGGAGTTAACAGCCTAATGAAATCGCTAAGATTACTATTTACAATCAGCCTTTTTGATTGTTCATTTCATCGGTTTAAGCACGAGCTTAGTTTAATTTCATGCCATAAATTTGTTTTATTGATTGATGAATGTTTTAATTGCGTTATGGAATATAAGATGGAAACAAATGATGAGCTATTTATATTAAGTGTGAACAAATTTCCCTTTCCTAAACCTGCACACTATACATTTGAGAAATTCATGCTTGAAAATTATTTTAACAATAAAAATTGCATAAATTACGATAGTTTTCAAAATGCGATTGTTTTCAAAGTTCATTTGAAAGTACACCCCCACCCTATTATAGGGCGTAAAAGTTTAAAATGAAGTTTCAAAAATTGCAAAAGTTAATAAACACCAAATGTAAGTCTGCTGTTGCCACAGACAAAATGACATCTGCGTTGCGCACACAGGTTTGTCTTTTATAATATAAATAGTACTGTAGATACAAAGTGAACATTTTTGGAGGCTTAAGTACCCATTCCAAATTTTAAAGTAGGAATTAGATTGCGACTAATACAAATTCTGAAGAATAGATTTAAATGCTCGGAAATATAGTTTTTAATTTTTAGCTTGTATTTATCTAGGTAAATTTTAGCCTATTCACTCCAAGCGCTGTCATAGACGAATGAAAATATTAAAGTAATGAGGTAAAAGAAAAATGTTGAATTTTGTATTCTGTGACACTCTGTAGAAATTTAACCTTAATTCTCTGTGAAGGGGCAATAGGAATCTGTTAAAGAAATATTTAAATATGGAAAGATTGTTTTTGTAGATCCAAAAAATTTAGATATAAAACATTTTACAAACAACGAAAATACACTTCACATTTGTAAATACAAAACATCGCATTTATTAACCCAGTTTGTGAAACTAAGACTGGGGCTGTTGAAACAGATTTTAAGTGTCATATAATTTCAATATCATTTACTTAGCTAATTTAATATCTTGTTTTAAATTACCATAAACCTATTTTTTAGTTTTGGGAAGTTATTTCCGATGAACATGGAATTGATCCAACTGGTACATATCATGGTGATTCAGCCTTGCAACTTGAAAGAATAAATGTATACTACAATGAAGCATCGGGTATGAGGTGGATATATAGCAATGAATTTTATAATTGGAAATTACAGGTATATCTTTTAATCGGGATTTTCTTTTCTAGGTGGAAAATATGTACCACGAGCTATACTTCTTGACTTGGAACCCGGAACAATGGATTCGGTTCGTTCCGGTCCATTCGGACAGCTTTTCAGACCTGATAATTTCATTTTTGGTATGCTAATATATTTTTCATAATATTTTAAATTTATGTATGAAATTACGTATGAAAATCTCTTAATCATCCAAATTAAGCTAATAATTGCTAAAAGTGACGGATACATTTAAAAGGCATAACTTTTATTCAGATACATTTGCTTCATGGCTTACTTTTAGAAATTATTAGCTTAGTTTGGATGTTAATGTATTTTCTTTAATCCCTGCTGTAAATCGATAACGATAAGATATTGCGCCTTGGCGTTTGAAACTACTTTTACAGCAGTTAATTCTGAGGCTTGTATTTTACTGTCTAAAGCCAGATTAATTTGTCCTGGAAGCCACGTCACATTTTTGCAATAAATTTGGGTGTCCATGATTTTGGCATAAGATAGTACTTATAAGTAAACTCCTTGTCAGCTGGCTCTCCCGCGAATAGCGTTATCGTAGGAACATAGCACATTCCGCTCTGGCATGTTAAATGACAACCCGATAATTTTCCGCGACTCAAGATTCCGTAATCGGGCGATCATTCATTTAACATTTCAGCGGGTTGTGCAGTGTTATGGCAACGTCACCACCAAGGTGGTGCTCAGGCCGACTGGCAGCTTTGTTATGTGCACCATTAATATAGCACATACGGAAATCAGTGACGCTAAAATTAAATGTGACAAGAAGTATGAGAATGTGACTTGCGCCCCGGTCTTGTGCCAGATTTTTGCTTATCCAATTTACAACCATGGGTTTTATTTAAATAGCTTAATATATTGACATTTCATGTAAGATTCCAGAACATATCTTCAAAACTTAAGTAGATAGGTGAATTTCGAAAATGTTTGAATCTCGCCTAGAAAATAAACTGTATACTGATTGGACTTGTAAATCATAAGTTCACTTATAAAATTCGGGTAGTTTTTTATTTGCAAACTAATGCACATTTAACTTTTTTTGGAAATTTCAAATGATATTCTTGTGATAATCAGTTTGTTTTGATCGCATCGGTTGACTGTGAATGTTTAACCTATATTTAAATATTTAACTCACACTATTTTCACATTTTATTCAGCCTTTTCAAGTGTTTAATAATGCTGTCTAAAATTTGTATAAAGTCATGAAATAATGAAGTTCTATTTTTTAAAGTTTTGAATAACTAAATTGTTTGCAGATGTTGAAAGCATACACATCTATGAATTAAGGGGTAACGCCAGTTTGAACGATTCAAAATTTTTCTTAAAACAATTATGATAAAACCTTATAACATTTTATTAGTTATCAAATATGTAAGGGCAATTTTGTAGCTACAGAAATCGCCACTTAAACAGTAACGAAAAATATTTTGGAACAAATTTTGAAAATCAGTGGATACGAGCTAAACCAATTTTAAATATATTTAACATGTTCATTTTAAAAAAATTTCTCAATTTTATATTATGAGTAGGATGTTTTTAAACATATTTATACCTCTTTTCTATGTCTTAAAGAAAGAAAATTTTGGTTTAAAATTTACATGTACCTTTAAGGGATCTCCGGACTCTTAAATCTTCAACTTTTCGAAATTTTAATTTTTTTTTCGATGTTACTCTTTTCTGAACAATTTAATATTTTTTCCTTTAAATTCTCATTAGAACAAAAGTTGTGGTTTTTAGAATTATACCAGCTAGATAGCTGAAGCGGCGTTTCCGAAATTTTGAAGTCATTTTTTTTTCCAAATGATTTTTTTGGGGCATAATGCGCACGATATCTCAAACTTCTAAATACTTTTTCATACAATTTTCTAAACATGTTTCATGTTAATCTGTATGAACTGTACCTAAAATTTCCTTATTGTTTAAAAAAAAAAAGTTGAAATTTTCAAAATGTTGTATTGATTAAATACAAATTGCATTAAAAACAGAAAAATGCTTTAAATACAAATTTATTTAGGCTCAGGGTAATTATTACAATATGATGTATATGTAGGCACCAAAATTTCCATTCTAGTTGCAATATTTATTTTGTAATTGTGCGCGTAAGCTATAACAATAGCTTGTCAAATATCTGACAGTTTGGACCCCCCCCCCCCCTGTAAATGCTAACTCCGTACCTTGCAATTTTTTAAAGACATAAAATGAAAACGTTTTTGTATCTTTCATCTCAATAAAAATTGTTTTAAAATCATGTACATTTTATGATGAAAATGGTCGTTTTTTTTCATTTTTTCCGATTTTAAGTCCCGAGACCCCTTAAATGAAATTCTACTCCAATTTCTACGTCTGCTTTTCCCTAAATTTTTAACTGGAAACTGTTTTCTCTGAATTTAGTCTACGGAGAGTTATCGCATCTGCAGTTTGGTACTTGATACTTCTATCTTCAATAGAAGAAAGTATTGTAATCGAAATTTTTTCGACGGATTTACACGTTTTAGGGGTCAGATCCCAAAAAACATGTTTATAGAAAATGTGTCTGTCCCCGTTTTACCATAAAGTGTATGAAGTTATGCATAGAATTGAACCAAATTTTTAAAGTTTTTGGCTTTGGCAAGCAGATACTCCCTGAATTTGAAAAAAAATCGCCGGTAGGGGGCGCTGTAATAGCGTTTTTTGTGCGATTTTTAATATTGTACTATCCAAAAGTGTATGAAGTTAAAATAAAATTGAACCAAATTTTTATTTTAAGTTTTTGGATATGGCAAATAGGTCCTCCCTCAATTTGGAAGAAAAAAATCGCTGTTAGGGGGCGCTGTAATTCTAGTGTAAATTTTAGTGCCATTTTGAATATTGTACCATCGAAAAGTGACACGTTATGTAAAGAATTGATCTAAATTTTGTTTTTGGACATGGCACGAAGGTCCTCCTTGAATTTGGAAAAATTCCGCCGGAAGGGGGCACTATAATTGCGATGTCTGTACCGTTTTCATCATTGTACCATCGAAAAGTGTATGAATTTATGTATAGAATTGAACAAAATTTTTTGTTTCTGGCTATGGCAAGCAAGTCCTCCCTGAATTTGAAGAAAAATCTGCCGGAAGGGGGCGCTGTAATAGCGATGTTTGTGCCATTTTCTTTTGTACGATCGAAAAGTGTATAAAATTATGCATACAACTGAACCAATTTTTTTGTGCATGTTTTTGGCTTTGGCCAACAGGTCCTCCTTTAATTTGGAAATATCGCGCGGTAAAGGGGCTCTGTGACAGCGATTTTTGTATACTTTTCTTGATTTTTCGTAGTTCTATTGCCTATCGGCGTCTCGTGCAAAGGCGGGAACTCTTCCTGTAAGTCGGCTATTCGCAAACGTCTGATAACAGAATAAGGAAAAACTATTAATTTTAACAAATATCATGATATATATTAACTCTGTTTTAGTTCGTTTAATTGACTGAAGCAGAAATTTAAGATGAAAATCAAAGCTGGTATAGTATTGAACTAATAATATTGAAGTATTAACATGTGTAACTAGTTTTTGAAATATTAAGATGTATATATAGAAGAAAGTTTTGGGATTGGCACATCCAACTAGTTTTTTATTAGAGTGATTCTCCCCTGCCCCAAAATATCAAGCTATCATTCAAGCTATCATTTTTAATATGAACTAAAAAGCCTTTTTCTAGTTTACAAAATTTATTCTGAATGGATTTTTATATAAATACTAGGGGGCTCTGCCCCCTACGAGCTACGCTCGCCAATCCTCGTTCAGACACCGCAAACTCTAAAAGCACGCTAATTTTATCTGCTTAAATTTTTCGGATGAATGAATTATAATAATAATAAAAAATAAAAAACAGTGGCTATCTCCCTGTTAATGGGTTCTTTTCGCCTTTGATTAAATCAGATCAGTGAAACATGTAAAAATAAGCTAATATCAAATTATTTAAGTAGTCTTTGTCTCCCGGTATTTTTTAACTCTATGAGAAAGTTTTTTAGACATTTTTAAATCTGAAGTATTTTTCACTAAAGTTTTCTTTCTCTTTTTAACCCCTTGAGGGGCGGTGGGATATTTTATCCCACCTACGATTAATAAAGATTTGCACCAGAAAAAATTTATTACATTTTACTTTTCTAACTTTCGTGGGGGGGGGAAGGAGGGGGGTCGCAAAATTGCTTTTCCTAATTTTGTAATAAAATTTTTGGAAGATTCCAATGGGAATTCGACATTACATTAAAGCAATTACTTGCCCCTGAAAGGGTTAATATTCACGTGAAAATACTTTCGTTAGCGCAAATAATATTTCCTTCTGTCTTAAAATTCTCAACACGAGCAATGCGATTCTTGTAGGCACTTCAATAACATCTGCATTGGTTCAAAATGTCGCAATTTGTTGATTATCTGTAAGCAAGTAAATCCTATTGGTTTACAATGGAGATCCATGGGAATTTGACGAAATATTAGATATCGCCAAGTTGGCGTCACATTTGGCGACTAATTTTGGTCACTAAATTTTGTGATATATCGCTAAGTTGGCGGCAAAATTGGCGGCATTTGGCGACAGAACAGGGTCTCCCCTATGGTAGCCCCTTTTTATAGGTATGGCAATGCATTAAATGCTGTTCAATAGCAATGAGATCTTTTTAACGCATATTAATGAATTTATTTTAAAATTTTCTTTTAAAATTCACGTGTAAATGTAGTTTTTGACATAATTATCAATATTTTCCTGCTTTTAAACGTAATCATTTAATTCTCGTTAATTTTTCATTTGAAGGAAGTATTACTCTTTGCGCTGTTTTTAAATTTGGCAACAATTTTTAAAATAACCTTTTCTAAAAGTTGTAAAAAATCTCTGTAAATGCTGAAAATTTAGAATTAAAACTTCAAAAAATGAGTCAAATTAAAAAATTAAATGCAGTCCACTAGAGGTCAGCACGGGCCGAAATTTCCAGGCTCGGGCACGGCCCAACTCATAGGGGAAGAAAAAGCTCAGTTCGGCCAGGGTGAATTTCTACAAAACATGGATTTTTACGTCGATTTGCTTAAAAATTTGTCTCGTACGAGGAGTTCTGACCAGAACTATATCTTAACCTTTAACTGATGTGACAGTAATTGTTACATAACTAGTGTGGAAACTGTCTGCATCAGCGTGTTTATGAAACATTTCTCTATAATAGCACCGATTTTCATATTTTTGTATGCAATATTTTTCTTAATATTAACCAAGAAAGACGTCCGTTCACAAAAAAATTAGTCTGAGACCGCTCAATCGAAAGATGAATGAAAAGCGCGATTAACTCATAGGATGTTTTTATACTAAACTTTTTGTACACGGCTGTTATAATTAAAACTCGCCTATTCAAAAGTCTGTGGTGTTAGTATTTGAGTTCCAAACGAAACAAATTTCGGTAGTGTATTATAGTTAAACTGAAAGTTAAACTAATAAAAATTGGAAAAAGCTCCGATCTGGTGAGACCGGTAACATCAGTTAAAGGTTAACTTTTTTTTTAAAGTTCATAATCTTCAGTACCTCAGGCTGCAATATTTTTTAAAGGAATCTCTACTTGTATGTAAATGTTCCAGTTATTGATATTGTTAATCCATATTCAATGCAAGTTAAAAATCTGAAAAATGCTATGCAGTAAAACTTTCTAAGATGGAATTGGGGGAAAAAATGCGTTATAGACAAGTTCCTTTCTTTGCAAGTGTAAATGTATTATATATTCTTTTCTTGCATATTAGTATATCAATTTTCAATGGATCAACACGTTTTTCAGTTTAAAACAGAGTTCAGTCATATGCAGGTTCTATTTCACACGTCTTACTAGATTTTAATATGGACCAGGTCACTCTAAGACAATGATTTTCATACGGGCTGGGTCAAAACTAGGACTGAAATTTTTGGGCCTTGAAGACTAGGAATGAAACCTTTCCCGGCTTTGTACAGAAAAAATAAGTTAGACCAGGCCCGGCCCGAGCCTTCAGAAAAAAGTATTGGTCGGCACAGAGTGCCGTGAATGAAAATCGGCTCGACCCGTGCAGATCTCGAGTCTGCACACCGGGAACTTCTAATATATAAAATCTAAAAATGATTAAACATCCTGTGTAGTTTTTGTTCCTATAATTTTTTTTTAATGGAACAATTTTGACCAACTTTAACATTAAATGTCTTAAAATAATTCTTGGATTTGAAAACTGTCTGCATCAGCGTGTTTATGAAACATTTCTCTATAATAGCACCGATTTTCATATTTTTGTATGCAATATTTTTCTTAATATTAACCAAGAAAGACCTCGGTTCACAAAAAAAAAATTAAAAACCGGCGGCGGTGACAGCGTCAGTTACTTTTTTTTTTTTTTTTTTTTTTTTTTTTTTTTAAGAATAGAGATGCCTCCAATTTTAAATCTCGAAAGCCTTAAATATCGGGATGCCAAAATGTTCACCCTTAAGAGCTCACTGCAGTCACGGACAAAAAGAATTCAAGATGGCTGCTGGCATTTTAACTGAATTGAAAGGATGGTCTAAATTCAAATGATTGACAAGCTAACTCTTCCAATCAGCAAATGGCCAATTATCTGGCAAGATTCCAACCCCCCACCCCCTTCGGCTGAGCGCTACATGTGATAATTTCCAGTAGGTTTCAGGTCTAAGGGATTTTTTTTTGCAATTGTCTTCGCTTTACTAGTGTAGATCAAAGTCGTACTCGATAACGTTAAAAGCGGTAAAAAGAATTTTAATCTGTTTATGACAAGAGTGCAAAAATTAAAACATTTGACTTTCAGAAAATAAATGAATATTTTATTTAGATATGTTTCTTTTTTTTCATTTTTAGGTTCATTTTACAGCTTTTACAAACATAAAATTGAAATTAGTGCAGTATAAAAACTATTTTATTTCACATAATGCAATTTCATTTAAAATCAAGGGGGAGATACTGAATAAGGGGGAAAATATATCAGGAACAAAAATCTAAAATAACTATCTTTTGTGGGAATTCTTTTTAGAACATGAATTTTTCAAAAGATTTATAAAAGCTAAATAATATTGAATGTTAAAAATAAGATGTTCATAAAATTAGGAGAGAAAAAGTTAAACAAATAAACTGTATATTTTGTACTGTAGAGGGGTGGGGGTGGGGGGGGGGAGAACGGGAAATACAAATTTTGAGGAGAGGGGGTACACATCTAAATCCCAGCGTAATCATTTATAGATATAGTACACAATTTATTGTTGTTAGCACTAAAAAATGAGACAGAAAAAATAAAGTTTTCCAAATATTCAAAACTTTGTGAGATGTTAGTAGTAAGGAGGAGGGAAAAAAGTTTGGTGAAATTTTCAGGCGGAAGAAAATTTATATTATGGATTATTTTTACAAGCATGTTATAAAACATAAAGGAGTTTTAACAATTTGAAATTTTAAGTGCATAGGAGTAAATTCATGTGTGTGTGTAGGGGGGGGGGGATTTCTGCACACTAAATATTTTTTAAATGATAGTCAGATAACAATTTTTTTGTAGCTGTTCGTAATCTAAATAACACTAAAATACTTTTATTGTCATTGCATTTTTTCAATTTTAACACTTTCCAAGAAAGTTGTAAAGTGTTTATGAGTTGGGTTTGTGCTTCCGTCTGTCTGTCCGTGTTCTAACTAGCGTAAATGTAGTCGGATTGCCATGTAATTTATATACGATATTCAAAATCATCATGGTATGTTCGGTATTTAAAATGAAGTATGTATCATTCAGGGTTCATTTACGGATGCACTCAAAAGTATTCCGTTACATTATGGTCTATGGGGGGGGGGGGATCATTTAGGGTGTATTTTAATAATGTTACACAATCTTAAACATAATTAAATTTATGTACATTGAGATACACTTTAAAATGGTTACTATAGACTAGGTTATGTGTAACGCTTAAAGTACAAGTATAGGGGACTCAAAAGTATTCCGTTATGTTATAGCCCATGAAGAAATATCGTTTGCGGCGTATTTGATTGATATTACTCTGTCACAAATATAATGAAATCGATATGAATTCTGAGGTGTCCTAAGCCTACTTTCTGTACAACATGAGCATTTAACAATTATTTACGGAGTCAGACAACAGAGCTTGGTTATATATGGTCTACGAGGAAACACTGTTTGTAGCGTATTTCGATTAAATTATATTATTTCAAACATGACGAAATAGATACAGATTAATTCGATTTACTGCAAGATGCTTGCATTCGAATATGGTTTTCATTTCATTTAGCGCTCATTTACAGGGACACATAAAATATTTTGATACAATACTGTATCCGACGTGTTAGCTATTAAAAATTAATGCTGAAAGTGCATTTTCAGTTATAGAATGCGTTTTTAAGTTTAAGTAAATTTTTGCGTACTACATGGTGTGCATAAATTTTAAAGACCCTATACAGGACTACACAAAAGAATTCATAACCATTACTGAGAATGAGTATGAATTGCTTAAAGATGTTTGGTTTTTTTAGTTATAAATGTACAAGCTCAACTACATTTAGTATGCTAAGAGATGTTTGTATCATACAAATAAAATCCTATACAGGGATATTAAAAAAACTGGATACATGGAAAATAATTCCTGGAAGTGTGATTTCAGTAATTTTAAGCATGTTTTTGCTTGAATTAGATTTCAGCTTAATATTTGACGTGTATAAAAATCTGTATGCTTATATAGCATACAGATATATAGGGCTGCATAAAAGAAATCAAGTATGTTTCCGTCTATTGGTAGAAATTGCCGACGGTGAATTTTCAACTGTTTTATGTATTTTCTTACAAAACTAAATTTTAACACAGTATGTAGAATCTGTACAAATATATGCAGTACAAAAAAATCATATACAGATCTGCACAAAACAATTGGAGTACCTTCCGGGTTATGGACGCAATTGTTGAAACCTGCTTTTCAAATGTGTGATACGTTTTATAAATGCTTAGTTAGATATCTTCTTTACTTTATTAAACGGCGAAGTTTTTTTACAGTGTTCTGGAAGTTTGGAAAGTGTCGATGTTGATGCATGATTTTTCTTTTTTGTTTATGGATCAGTCGATAACTCAGGCACATTTGGCATCTATGTTTGGTGGTTCTTTCTGAGCTAGTCGGAATGAAATGATTTCGGAAGGTTCTGACAATTTACTTGCACGTTGACGAGAAACCACAATATTTTCCTTAGAAATATCTCTCTAAAGACATTTTGCTTTGAAAAATACAGTAAAATGTTTTTTATGCACAATTAAATGTATACCTATCGCTTTATTGTTAACACTTTCGTACATAGTTGAAAAGATTTAGTTAATTTTATAGATAGTAAGGATTTATAATTAGGACCAAAAAAAGTGTAAATTAAAAAGTTTTAAAATCTTTAAATTAGATTTTTTAACTTCATGGGTTGAGGGTAAGACAAGGGAAGAAACAGATTTTTTCTTATTTTTTGTTGGGGGGGGGGGGGGTTAATAGATGACTGATTATGTAACTTATAAAAGGTTTACAAATAGGACAAAAACATTGAAATTAAGAGTTTTAGAGACATTAAATTTTGTGTACATGGAAATAATGGGGGGAAGAAAGAAAACGTCAAATTTATATGGGGGTGGAAGAAATTATATAATCGATTATTTATTGTTGAATAAGAAACAGATAAAGCTGAAAATGTGTTAAAAAAGATTTTCAAAGATTTTAAACTTAGTTAAGCGAAAGAAGGAAAAAGGGGAGGGGGGGATTTTATTAGATGACTTATTTATTTACCTTACTAAGGACTATCAAATCGGACAAAAACAGACTAAATTTTGTGTGCGTGGTAAGGAGAGAGACAGAGCAAACGTCAATTTTGGTGGGGGAGGAGTATAGTTATATGATTGATTATTTATGATATCAATAAATTAAGAGATAGAGTACAAAATGTTTTAGAAAAAGCATTGACTTTTAAGGTTTAAATTTTGTGACCTGAAGGAAAAAAGAGGAATAAGCATAATTATTCCTTTTTTTGGGGGGGGGGGGCGAAAGTTTATTGGATGTCTTATTATTAATTTACCGTAGAAAATATTTACAAATAGGTTACAAAAATAATAAACGAAAAAGTTTTAAGGATTTTAAATTTCTGATACTTGGTAAGAGGGAGAGGCGAGGGGGGGAATACCAATTTTAGTTGGGGGCCGGAGAGAAATTTTTATGATCGTTTCGTTATTGTTAAAATAAACTGGCAAATTGAGCAGAAATATTTTTTAAATTTTAAAGAGTTTTAAAGGGTTTTTATTTTAAAATATGGGTACTGTGGGGGAGGGAGCAAAAGGGAGAAATTACATTTTCGGAAGGGGCAATTTACAAGAACTTTTAATGAAATTAATACGGTGAAATAAATCGATAATAAAATTTATGACTGATCATTTATTGTTACTTTGAAGTAACAAATAAAACAGAAAATTAAAGAAAAAATTAAGGAGTTTTAAACCTTGATAATTTAAGGCGAGCAAAGGGGGAAGCGAAATTTCGGAAGAAGAGGGGGGGGGGGGCAAAAGGTAATTTACATTAGTATTTTTTAAAATCAGAATTTCAAAGAAATTGGGAAGAGTTTCACCTTTGATTACGAAACAGTACAAGAGCAAAATTAAGAACTTTTAAGGCACTTTTTGCAGATTTTGCCTAAAAATATATACTTTTATGAACCAAAAATTACTTTTGAAAAATTTAAACATCTTTAACGACTAACAAGGACCCATTGCAGGGTCACTCAAAAGCATTTTGTTATATTATGGTCTATGTGGAAAAATCATTTGGTGGTGTGTTTTAATAGCGTTATGCAAATTTATACATAATGAAATTCATTTACATTATTAAGGTGCACTGGAAAATTGTTATTACACAAAAGAGTCATAGAACAGAATTCGGTTTTATAAAGTTCTTCGTAGAAAAGCTGTTCGCAGCGTATTTTAATTATGTTGCACTACTTCAAACATAATGAAATTTCTGATGGTTTTACTGCAAGATGTTTGGATAAGAGTATGGTGTGCATCGCATTTATCGTTCATTTACAGGGAAAGATTAGGGATGATTGGTGAAAGTGAGTTTTAAATTATGATATGTTTTATTTATGATAAGTTATGGTATAAATTAAGTTAAACTAATTTTTTTGCACTGGCACATAGGTGGTGTATATGAATTGCATAGACGCTACATAAAAGATTTCATGAGTATTACCGAGAATGACATGAATTACTTAAAAGTGTTTTATAATTTGAGTTATTCATTTTCAAGCTCAACTACATTTAGTTTACTAAGAGATGTTTGACCCGTAGCCGGTCGCAGACATCTAGCCGACAACCAAATAGCCGTCAAGACATTTAGCAGATAGCAGTTAGCTGACACGTGCATTAAGCCGATACGTTCATATAGTCAACAACACAATTAGCTGAAATTTACATACAGCATACGGACATATAGCAATAATTTTAGCAACATAGACAATTGGCCGACAGGCAACTGGCCGAACGTGGCAATTAGACGGGAGGACATTTAGCCGAAAAGACGATTAGCCGACAGGACATTTAACCGACAAGACGGTTAGCCGACAGGACATTTAGCCGATAGGATAATTGGCCGGCACTTTTCTAACTTTTTTCGACACCCCTCATGAGATATATCGCATTGGAGCCCTTTGTTCACTCTTTCATTTTATGTACCTCCCGTTCCCTCTCCCCCAATTTGTATCACCGGAAGCATTTTTCTGACTTTTCCGACATCCCTCAAGTGACATATCATTGGAATGGGCAGCCCTTTGATCACTCTTTCATATCATGCACCTCTCGTTAGGTTACAGTTAATTCGCAGTTTGGTTACAGTTGCGATTAGTTACTCTTGGATTACGGTTAGGTACCGGTTAGGTTATAATTAGGTTACGTTTAGGTGATAATTAGATTTGCTTAGGTTACAGCTACGTCATGGTAAAGTTATGTTACAGTTACATTACAGTTAGCATACGATTATGTTATAATTAGGCAAACGTTAGTTACAGTGAGATTACGGTTACGTCCCAGTAGGTTACATTTAGGCTACAATTAGGTTACTGTTAGGTTGCAGTTAGGTTACGGTTACTTTATAATTAGGTTACACTTAGGTTACGGTTACGTTACACTTAAATTACATTTAGATTACTGTTAGGTAACTGTTAGGTTATAATTAGGTTACGTTTAGGTGATAATTAGATTACGCTTAGGATACAGCTTGGTCATGGTAAAGTTATGTTACAGTTACATTACAGTTAGCATACGATTAGGTTATAATTAGGTAAACGTTAGTTACAGATAGATTACGGTTACGTCCTAGTTAGGTTACATTTAGGCTACAATTAGGTTACTGTTAGGTTGCAGTTAGGTTACGGTTACTTTATAATTAGGTTACACTTCGGTTACGGTTACTTTATACTTAGGTTACGTTTATGTTACAGTTACGTTACAGTTAGGTATGGTTGGGTTACGATTATGTTCCGGATAGGTTAAAGTTACGCTAAAGTTAGGATACGCTTAGGTTATAATTAGGTTAAGGTTAGGTTAGAGTTAAGTTACAGTTAAGGATAGGCTACAGCTACGTTATGATTATGTTACAGTTAGGTTACGGTTAGGTGATATTTAGATAGGTTACAGTTAGGTCATGGTAACTTTACGGTTATGCTACAGTTAGGTTAGGTTATAATTTGGTTAACGTTAGTTTACAGTAAGGTTAGAGTTAGGTCACGGTTAGGTGACATTTAGATTACGGTTACGTCACAATTAGGAAATGTTTAGGTTACAATTAGGCCGGTAGCACATTGAGGCGACTCATGGAACATGTTGCTTGATTTCGGAGAAAAAACCGCTTTAAAACATGTTTGAAACAGCTTTCTTCTATGTTTCGATATTTTATTTCTCCTAAATCGTACTTTGCCCCACCAGTGACTGAGAGGTTCTGCTCTCGAAGCTGGTAGACGGGAGGTGCTGTGTTTGATCCCAATCGCACCCGTCGGCCTAATCTTTCGGAGTTTTCGTGGTTTTCTTCGAGCCATGGATTTCCATGCGTAAGTACGGGTTAGGATCCCTTAGAAAGACCCCCACGAAGGGCACTCCCCCCTCGGGCCTATATCTCTAGTGTAGATAATCGGCCGTCAAAAATCAACCAACCAACCAACCAACTTAAATCGTACTTCATGTTGCTCGTGTTGGGTCAGTGTGCGGCCTACCTTAGGTTACGGTTAGGTTGCAGTTAGGTTAAGTTACGTTACAATTAGGCTACAAATAGGTTACAGTTACGTTACAGTAGGTTACAGTTAGGTGATAATTTGGTTACACTTATGTCACGGTTAGGTTACCGTTAGGTTATAATTAGGTAACAGTTAGGTTACGGCTTGGATACGGTTAGGTTACGTTTATGGAACAGTTAGGTTACAGTTACATTATAATTATCACGGTTACTTATTTTGCAGCGCGTGCACGCCCACTATACACATGAGGGGTAACGGCAAAATTTTAAAAATTGTCCCTCGCGAGAACCAAAGGGGCAGGAGAGACGCGGAAGCTGCATAATATGAAATAGTGGTCACAGTGCTTTATAAACGATATGGCCCATGAGGGGTGTCGGCAAAATCTAGAAAAGTGCCTCCCACCGTGAGGGCAAAGTGGGGGAGGGCCGCGGGAGGTGCATAACATGAACAAGTGATCACAGGCCTTTCTAATGATATGTTGTATGAGGGCTGTCGAAAAATTTTAGAAAAGTACCCACCGGAGACAAAGTGAGGGGAGGGGGTACCGGATATGCATAATATAAATGGTCACGGGGCTTTGCACCGATAAGTCTCATGAGGCGTGTTGGCTAAATTTAGAAAAGTCCCTCCCATTGGATGGGCAATTGTGGCTGGGGTGCGGGAGGCGCATAACATGAATAAGTGATCACAGGTTTTCCAAACTATGATATCTGCATAGCATTTTGGTCATGTGACACACGTGACGTGCGAGCAAAGGAGAGAAGGGAAGGAGATTTCCTTTTTAGAGAGTGAAGGTTGGAGGTTTTTATGCCGTGCATGTGTGCCGGGGGGGTTTTTGAAAAACCGAAAGTTAGATATAAAATTACACAGGTGCTACGGGCAATGGTATGTAAAAAGTTTGTATTGTAGGTGAAGCGAAATTGTGTAGTATTATAACGTGTGTAATTATGGAATATTATAGTGTGTTCCACTGGATATAATTCATATATACTTTGTATGCGTATTATCGTCTTGTCCTCGTCGAATATCTTTACTGTCTTTCTGCATTTTTATAAATAAACTTAGTTTTGTCTTAAAAAAAACTAGTGATCTACGATCTAGGAGTATACATCTGACATCAAAGGGGGAACGTGTACTACACAAACAATATATCATATGAGGGATGTCAACAAAATTTTAAAAAGTGCCGCCCGGGGGAAAAGTGCAGAAGACGCACGGAAGATGCATAATATGTATAAGAGGTCATAGGGCTTTCCAAGGATATATCACGTAAGGGGTGTCGGCAAAAGTTAGAAAAGTGCCTGCGGGGAGCAAACTGGGGGGGGGGAGCGGCGTGGAAGGTATATATTTGAATATGTTATGAAATTTGGTGTCACACTGCCTTTCCAACTATACATCACATGAAGCGTGGCGGCAAAAGATATAAAAGTACCCCCACCTCTTTGAAATTTGTATATAGTATTATAAACAATATTTCTTAAAGGGCTTCGTACAAAAAATCGGATCTAAAATGATGAAAACTCTACGATTTCGAAAAAAATCGAAAAATGCCCTCTTGGAGGGGTGGCGAATAGGGGGAGATGAGAAGAAAGGGTCACAATATGAAAGAGTGGTCCGAGGACTTTCCGATGATATATCACATGACAGATACGAAAAAAGTTTAAAAATTGCCACACCGTGGGTCCTGTCTTTTGTTCCCGGAATTCACGCACTCCTTTATTTTAAATTCTTATATTTATTAAATAATATTTATCGAAGGGATCCATCAAAAACAGCATTTTAAACCATATTTATTGTAGAAAACGTTATTTAAAAAAAAAAATTATTGGCTCCTCTCCGAGTTATCGAATTTTTAGTGTGTTATAAATATAACTATATTTGTAAAGTATAATGGCAGTTTAAGAAAATGAAGAGTTATTAAGGTATAATGAATAATTAAAATGAATTATTTCCATTTTATTTCATAAATTTCTTACTTAATGAGTATAAAGAGCGATCGAGAGTCGAAGGCTTAAACATAAGTAAATATTTATGGAAGGAATCCGTCTAAAATCCGCATTTCAAACAATAATTTTTGTAGAAATGTTACTTTTCTATATAATTTTGTTCAAATGAACAAAAGAATATTACAAAGGTTAGTTAATGATGTTTTATTGAAAAGCTTTACAGAATAACAGTGATTGAAGAAAAAAATTACTTTATGAGAGTGACGAAATTTCGATGTTTAATTGTATATCATAAACAAAAACGCTGAAACAATAAAAAAGCTGATTTATGATGGTGACGAGCTACTGAGGTTTACGTTGTTGATGTAAAACCGAGTCTTCTAAATTCTTTCGGAAAAATGTATGTGTCAGCTAAATTTCGTGTCAGATAATTCACATATCGGCTATTTGCTCTGTTGGCTAAATGTCCTTTCGGATGAAAGTCCATGTCGAATAATTGTCCTCTGTTGGCTAACTGTCTTGTCGGCTAACTGTCGCTGTCCCCTAATTGCCATGTTGGCTAAACATCCTGTCGCCTAATTGCTGTCTGCTAAATGTCTTGTCGGCTAAATGACATTGTAGAATATAAATATATAGGGCTATGGCAAAAAACTGGGTACATGGCCGTCCATGGATAGCAATTCTTAGGCTAATGTCGGACGGACGTCTTTTTGCACGCTTTTAGGTAGCTTTCTTTACAAAAAAGCTACCTATTGCAGCCGTTCGGAGGAAAGCGATTTCAAAAAATTTTGGTATATTTTCATCGATCATGACCCCCAGACCCCGAAACCACCCTCCGTTCAAAATTGATATATATATATATATATATATATAATCTGACCTATGTCACACTGTAACTCCCGTAATTATGAACCGATTTCGATGTAATTCGGTGTGTACATAGTACATACCAATGTATCGACCGAGTTCGTTGGCCAGCTTCATCCGCCGTTTTGTTTCAAAATGGCGGCCATTTAAAATTTTTAAAAAAATTTAAAACTTGAAATGTGGTACCAAAAAATTAAAAATGGAAAAATATTTTTTTCTTATGTATTTGACCTTTATACAAAGATTCCGGAGCAGTTTTTGTTTCGTCTATATCTTAAAAAATGGCTGAGTTATAGCATTTTGAATTTCTAGCGTGGCTGACATTTTGAAACGTCCTGAATTTTGTCACGCGATAAAAGGCGTATTTATGAACCGATTTGGATGTAATTCGGTGTGTACATAGTACATACCAATCTCTCGACCGAGGTCGTTGGCCAGCTTCATCCGCCATTTTGTTTCAAAATGGTGGCCATTTAAAAATTTTTAAAAATTTAAAATTTGAAATGTGGTACCAAAAAATTGAAAATGGAAAAATATTTTTTTCTTATGTATTTGACCTTTATACAAAGATTTCGGAGCAGTTTTTGTTTCGTCTATATCTTAAAAAATGGCTGAGTTATAGCATTTTGAATTTCTAGCGTGGCTGACATTTTGAAACGTCCTGAAATTTGTCACGCGATAAAAGGCGTATTTATGAACCGATTTGGATGTAACTTCGTTTATACATAGTACAAACCAATGTCTCGACCGGGTTCGTTGGCCAGCTTAACCCGCCATCTTGTTTAAAAATGGCGGCCATTTAAATTTTTAAGAAAAATTTAAATTTGAAATGTGGTACCAAAAATTAAAAATTGAAAAAATATTTTCTTATGTGTTTGACCTTGATAAAAAGATTCGGGAGCAGTTTTTGTTTCGTCTATATCTTAAGAAATGGCTGAGTGATAGCATTTTGAATTTCTAGCGTGGCTGACATTTTGAAACGTCCTGATTTTTCTCACGTAATGACAGGCGTATTTATGAACCGACTTGGATGTACCTTGGTGTGTACATAGTAAATACAAATATCTCGACCGAGTTCGTTGGCCAGCTTCATCCGTTATCTTGTTTCAAAATGGCGGCCATTTAAAAAAATTAAAAAATAAAAAAATTTAAATGAGATACCAAAAAATTGGAAAATGAAAAAGATTTTTTTTGTATGTGTTTGACCTTAATACAAAGATTCCGGAACAGTTTTTCTTTCGTCTATATCTAAAAAAAAAATGGCTGAGTAATAGCATTTTGAATTTCTCGTGTGGCTGACATTTTAAAACGACCTGATTTTTGTCACGCGATAACAGGCGTATTTATGAACCTATTTGGATGTAACTTGGTCTGTACATAGTACATACCAATGTCTCGACCGAGTTCGTTGGCCAGCTTCATTCGCCATCTTGTTTCAAAAGGGTTGCCATTTAAAAAAATTAAATTTAAAATTCAAAATGAGGTATTAAAAAATTGGAAAATGAAAAAGATTTTTTTATGTGTTTGGCCTTGATTCAAAGATTCCGGAGCAGTTTTTGTTTCTGAAAATTTGTTCTTTTGTTGATATCTTAAAAAATGGTTGATTTATAGCACTTTGAATTTCTAGCATGGCTAACATTTTGAAACGATCTTGTATTTGTCACGCGATAACACACGTATTCGCCTATTTCGATGTAAGAAGGCAAGTGGATAGTATACATCAACACCTCGACCAAGTTCGCTGGCCAGATTCATCAGCCATCTTATTTCAAAATGGCGGCCATTAAATTAAAAAATATATATATATTTAAAGTAAGGTGCAAAAAAAAAATAGAAATTGAAAAAGGTTTCTTTCTTAAGTATTTGATCTTGATATAAGGATTCGGGAGCATTTTTTGTTTGTCTTTACCTTAAAAAATGGCTCAGATATAGCAGTTTCAATTTCTATTGTGGGTGACATTTTGAAAAATCTGATTTTTTGCATGCGACAGCACTCCTATATATTAACCGATTCCGATGTGAGTGAGCATGTGCACAGCAATTACTAAGGTCTCGACCAAGTTCACTGCTTAGCCTCATCCACCATGTTGTCTTAAAATGACAGGCACTTTAAGAAATTGCCGAATTTGGCAGCCAAATATAAGTTACTTTAAAGAAAAGCAGCTTGGATAAAGCTGACTAATTTCGCGAAATTCTCATTCATTATATTGATAAAAATTAGTATTGAATCTCCTATATTCGGTTTCCACTAAATTGAGCTTCGTGTGTTTGCATGATATAAGTTGGCTTTTTTAAAATAAGGATTATGAAAGCTACCTCTTCCTCCCGGCACTGGCCGGAAGGACTTTTTCCTTATGTATTATTCCTACACAATGCTAGCGGCATTATGTAGGGATAAAACGTAAGGAAAAAAGCGTGCAAAAAGACGTCCGTCTTACATTAGCCTTAGAAGTGTGATTTCAGTAATTTTCAGCGTATTTATTATTGAATTAAATTTCAGCTCAGTATGTGGCGTGTATAAAAATTTATAAGGAACACACAGGGCTTCACAAAACAATTGAATTACGTTTCCTTCTATTGTTGGAAATTAATAAATGTGTAGTTTCAAATGTGTTATGCTTTTCTAACTAAACTAAAAATGTAGGAAAGGGTTCATAATCCATACTTGGCACATGGTTTTCCTTTCTTGTTTTATTTATTGTCAATAATTCATCTTCTTATGTTTTTGTATTTCTCAGTTGCAATAATCATGATTTTACGGTTCCGTACTTAAAAAGTAAAAACGGAACCATTATAAGATCACTCCTGTGTCTGTCTGTCTGTCACAGCCATTTTACTCGCAAACTATGGAACGTTGAAAGTTCAAATTGGGGGATGTAATAAAGACTATTGACTGACATATTTACAGATTTTTAAACATTCACAAATAAATTTGGAAAAAAACGTAGAGGGGCTAATTACGTTATTTGAAAGAAAATTTTTTTTTTTTTGTATATCATCTGTGGTATCGGTTAAAAGATTTCGTAACGCCGTAATCTGAAATACATTTTGTTTAATTTTAGGTATTATATTTTCAGAGATATCGTCGAAAATGTAGTGCAAAAATATGTCCCCCCCTCCCATCTGTTTCCGAATCTACTAAAACTAAAATTATGAAAAAAATTAGAGGTAGTAGAGGTTAATTTAAGCCTTGCAGGAAAATTATAGTGATTATACCCTATGTCGCATAGTTTTTCATAAAAACGTATTTTTCTGTTACACATAGATTCCGATTTGCGAGCATTCAGCAAAGGTATCGAGGAACGCTAAAGGTACCTATCGTATCAAAATTATAAAAGCATTGTTTATAATGATTTTCAAAAAAATCGTCGGTAATTAGCCGAGATGTTAATGCTCCTGTCCCTGGCGGCGAAGACACTCACGAGCTAATGTTAATCGTATGGGGAGGGATTTTTCTAATATCTCGTTTGCATTTCGACATTTTTAAATATATATATATATATATTTTGCATTGGATAGCCGAGGTTCGTCTCTACATCTCACCTTTTTTACTTTTTCGATTTTGGTTCCAGATTAGACCTACGCTCCGATGGATTGATCAATGGAGCCGGAACAGGCTGATTTAGCATAACCCATGATGAAGATGATGATGATGATGATATTTTTTATAAAGTTACTTTCACTTTCAAAACTGGTTCTGGAAATGAAAGTGTCATTTAAAAAAAAATATCTACAACCAAAATCGAAAAAGTAAAGAAAGGTGCGATGTAGAGACGGATCTCGGCTATCAAATGCAAGAAAAATATTTAAAAATGTCGAAATGCAAACGAGATATTAGAAAAATCCGTTCCCATACGATTGGCATTAGCTCGTGAGTGCCTTTGCCGGCAGGGACGGGAGCCTTAACCCTTAAAGGTACGGGTGGTTTGGCCATACATAATGGCAGAGACGGCGTACTCTATATACCATCGATTTTTAAATACTAGATAACGACTTTTAATGATATATTTGTGTAATGCAATACCCAGTAGCAGCATAAAAGCAATAAACGTCAAATTATTAAAAACAGACCAATTTAATTAGAATTAATCACATAAATATTATTTGATTCGCAACTAGTTTGCGTTGAGTGGATCTCTTAATATACCTCCCGTGTCTTTAAAAGTTAATTAAAAACCTATCTGGAAAAACGCGGCACGGACAAAGACGAGTTGCATCTTTGCGACCTCCTTTAGAAGCGCGCTTAGTACAACGCCAAGTTTAAACTTTGAACAAGGATTTTGTTTCAGCTACACTGTAAAAAGAAAAATATTATGTTGAATTTAGTTTTATGAAATGCCAAATGAAATTTAAATATGCAGTACTTTTATTGTCAGTACCGAATTAAGTTCATCATATGTAGATTAAGATAAGATTAAAAAAAAGAGTTATACAAAATAGCAATATTTAATTTTATTTGGGCTTCATATCTGTTTGAACTTTTGTGGTATACTCATTCATATTTTTTTAATATATACAGCTATACTTAACTCTACGTTGTATAGGTTTTTACAAAGTTTAATTACTCTTTTAAATAATACAGTTAATAATTCATATATTTATTGTACGGAACCCTCTGAGCGCGAGTAATACTCATACTTGACTGTTTATTTTATATAAAACTTATATGCATTGGTCTGCTAAGTCGTATCTTGGTGGAAACCATCTGCAGAATCTCAATTTAGTGGTTGATCTGCTGGTTTATCATTGTGTTTTCATCCACACAAACTTCAATGTTTTCTTACATTTGGGTGCAGGAAAATACAATGGTAAACCAATCGATCAAATACTAAACTCCGGCCTTCAGGTGTTTTCTATCAAGATATGACTTGGCAGACCATTTGCATTTTAATATGCTTGTTAAGGTCTATATAATCCTAAAATTTCAGCCTTGAACTTGATGAGCTGATAGTCTGTGCAATTGCCACCCGTCGAACAAATCCCTTCCTATGAAATCTTGTATCATTTTTTAGGAATCTGTGGACAGGCACAAAAACATTCTGTGTTTTTATACCTAGATAGTGTATAAAAACATTTTTTAATTCATTAGTATCAATTTGGAGTTTTTTGTAACAAGTACAGCTGTAATTTTTTTTTTTATAATTGTTTGAGAAAGACTTTGTTTTTATTTTCTCTGAAAACTGCATGGATTTTTCATTACATTGATATGTAATTCTGATAATGAATTTCTTAGAATTCCATTTCAAAGCAAAATTTCGAATTTCTTCCAATTTTACCACAGCATTCTTTTTCTTTATCAGAAGTCAGAGGAAATAAATTTATTTTTCTCTCCATCTTTACCTTTAGATTAAGTTATAATTTTATTTTCCCCACATTGCTGATAGATTTTTTTTTTTACTTTGTCAGTTGCAAGCTCACTGTCACATGTCTCCAGAAATTCTCAATCTTCTTCCTCTATTTCCAAGTTAATAATCAGGAAGAGTTGCCGTAATATCCTTTACCAATCTATTTTTTATTTATATTTTAAAGGATGTATTATTATATTATTACTTATTATGTATTTATATTACCACTAATTTACCAATCCTATATCGGAATTTGGTAAATTAGCAGTGCTTTTAGTTTATAGTCTCTACTTGGACTTGCCGATCAAGATAGTGTTAAGCTATCATTCGTTGTCGCTCAGAAACTGTTTTTATTAGTTTATAAATTAATTTGGTAAATTAGCAGTGGTTTTAATTTGCAGCCTCTACTTGAACTTGCCGATCAAGACAATGTTAAGCTATCATTCATTCATTCCCATAAAATGTTTTTATCAGTTTTTTAAAAATGTCCTACTGACATTTTCTATGTAAATAACGCAGTCTTTCAAAGTGACAGACTGGTTGATGACTGTATTATCCTTCTCGTATAATTCTTGAAAAGCTAATGACAAATTTACTAACTGTTGCTTTGTGAGCCTTAATTTTCTCTCTACTCATTTTATAAAACTCTGTCATTGAATAATGAATTTTAGTAAACGAAAGTATGTGCCATTACAAATACAACATGAAATAAAAATGTTAACTAAGGCAATCTTTAACCAGGATACCAATGTAAATTGAAAGTAAAGATGGAGTGTTATTAAAATTCATAGATAAAGACCAGAGAAGAATCCGTAACCAAATTCAGATTTTTGGGACTGATGTAAAAGTTTGTCGCATATTGTTGATGGAAATTAAAGAAAATGTATTTCATGAAAATTTCAATTCCTAGCAGTTACATAATTAGAGCTCATCTGGCTAAAGAATCGATGTATTTTCTCAAATCTTCCAAAATATAAAATACCTTATCCTCAAAATGTTTTGAAGTGATTTAAATAAACGGTCATTCGACGAAGTAAGTTTTGGAGATTGGTACTTGGATTGAAACATTTGATCTCAATTATAATATTTTGTGTCTACAGTGGGCAAAGATACGTGTGGTCTTGTTGGAAAACAATGCCTAATTGTTGATTATTTGAAGCTGCTTCTATTGCTTGATTTAATTCACTTAATTATAAACAGTATTTCTGCAAACTAATGCTATAGTTTCTAAGTAACATCTATTAATATACAATTTTCTTGTCTCACTGAATGCGAAGAAAAATCTTCTGTGGGTAAGAAACTCACTTTTGCTTTGATTAAAAGGCCTCTTCGAAGTAGTCATCAATGTAGTCTAAATAAATACTAATATTGTTATTATTCCTTATATTCCATGAATTACGAATATAATCTGAAAATGAAAACTATGCGTAAATCTGGTTTTTGAACAATGTAGAATAACGTTGTTTTAAAAATATCGACATATTCTGTAGAAATTGGGTTGGGCCAAAGTTTTAGCTTCATAATACGTAATTTTTTTGTACTGCTAATTGTACTGTCCGGTTCCGGGAACAAGAAATTTCCGTCCGAGGAGACCTGTAAATTCAAATTTTTAGACAACAAAGGCTTAGAAACTGATACAATCAATTATGACTCGTATTCAATCATAGAGCCTCGTTTATAGAAAAAATTTCAGGCCGAAACGTGCTGGATCGAACCGTAGGTTCCGACTTCACGAGGATGAAGTAGGCAGACTTCTATTAAAAATTGTTACTTTTTTATCCTATTTAATAACTTCAGTTAATTAAGACAATAATAACATTTTAAAATAAGTGGTAGAAATTTGCTTGATTTGCCTCCGTTAGAATATTGCTTATAGATCGAATTTGGCAAGCTCAAAAGTGGAGGTTCTATTATGATTTTATGAGACATATACTTTGCAATGAAATGCTGATTTGGGTGGACTTTCTGCAGAAAATTCCTTCCTGAAAATATTTCATTTATTAACATAATCAAATTAAACCTCGTGAATTTGGTCTCCTTATTCACCAACCCTCCTTTCTTTAGCATTTTATGAGTTTCTCCATCTTCAGTGTGTTTTTTTTTTTTTTTTGTATGAAGGTAGTGCAGATGGCCCAGTGCCTTTAGTAATGTGGACTATGGTGATCTCGAGTTAAGTTAGAAAACTTAAACAATCGGCTGATTTTCGTCAATGTTTTATAATGGTGGATGAAACATGAATTCGCCATTATTCCCCAGAGATTAAACAGCAATCTAAACAATGTGAAAGAGCTGCTGAAATTGCACCAAAGGAAGTGAAAACGGTTCCACCTGCTGGAAAAGCCATGGATACAGTTTTCAGGAATTCACAAGATGTGGTGATCATAGACCAACGGCAAAAAGGCAGAATCGTCACCGGACAGTGTTATTCTTTTCTACAGGACCAATTGAAGAGTGCTTATCCGACAAAATGTCCATACCTGAGCAAAAAGGTGTTTGTTCACCACAGCATTGTTTTCGCTACGTAACAACGTTACGTTCAACATGTAGTTTTCGCTACGAAAGTCAGTCACCTACGCTCTGTAGTACTTCCACATGCACCGGATTTTGCTCCCAGCGATTATTTCCTCTTCCCAAGCCTGAAGAAATGGCTCTGTAGTCGGAAATTCACTTCAAAATATGGGGTTAAACAGACACCACCACTTCATTTCCAAAGATAGATAAGGCTTATTATACTAAAGAAAATAAAATTCGGAAACTCGTTGGTTTAAATTTTATAAGTTGTAAGGAACTACGTTAAAAAAATGAAATATTGTCAAAACATTTCTATTTTCATTGTCGGGCTGATAACCTTTCGAAACACACTCGTATCGACATCAAATTTTATTTTCCCTCCAAAAAAAAGGCGGTGTTCATGAAAAATGCGGGTCCTAGTTGTAATTAAAATTCGACCCCCTCATGCTAAAAACATGACACTATAAAACCTGGTAAGACGGAAACATAAACAATATATACGAAATACCGTTTTAGATGGGTTATTTGCGTCTTTGCAGATACACTTGCCAGGTATTTTTAGGGAAATAATGAAAAAATTCCGTTTAAATCAGGATTCCGTTACAGCTGCATATCAGAAAATAAATTTGTTAGCTAGTAGACTTTCCTCTCTCTTTGTCTCTCATTCTGTCCTTGATTCTCGGCAGTATTGATGGGAGTTATCGACACTCTCTATCACAGTAGTGTTTCACTACACTTAGACTAACATTTCCTGTTTTTTCTATGATGTGCTATGTACCAACTCATCGACAGGGCGTGGATTTTATCTTCAAATAGGTAGCCCCTGGAACTACGCTGCTGTTTACTGTTCAGACATTTATAAAATGTAATATTTTACCTTACAGTCTCAATATTTTCAGATTTACATTATTATAGTTAACGATAAATTTTCGCGTTTCCTTACCGTTACAAAAAATGTCTTTCCGTTACCTTTGAGAATATACACTAGTAACGGGGGGGAAATGTAAGCGCTAATGTTAAGTCTATGGGAGCGTTATTTTCAAATATCTCGCTTTCTTTTTAATATTTTAAAATGAATTTTTTTGCATAGGATTGCTGAGGACGATCTACAACCGGGCTGTTTTTTATTTTTCGATTTTTGGTAAAATTTTTGGTTTTTATTTAAAAAACATACTTTTATTTTCGGAACCGGTGGAATCGTTTCTGAATTTTAAACTATCCTAATAAAAAGAAACTATAACTAAAATCGAAAAAGTAAAACCTAGCTTGGTTGTCGATCGCCCTCAACTATCCTATGCAAAAAAAAGATCATTCAAAAATATTAAAATCAAAGCGAGAAATTTGAAAATAACGCCCCATAGACTAAAAATTTGCATTTTCATTTCTTCCCGTGTCTGAAGTGGGCTCTTAAATTAAGATGTGTTACACAGGACAAATTTCGCATTTTCTGCGACTTTTAAAAGTGTACTGCCCCCTTAAAAAGGACAAATATTAAAAATAATAAATATTAAATTATTTTTTTAAAGTTTCGAACAAATTCATTAACCCTTTTAAAGTTAACAATCTTTAAAACTTACGAATTTTAAGTTCTTGTTAAATCTTAGTAAATTTAAATTGTTCAAATTATGATACATTAAAATGATAAAGTCATCAATGAAAGTTCTTAGGCATGTTTTAACGGCATGGAAAATATGCTAAAAATTAATATAATAAGGAAACAAATAATGCAGATGAAAATCAACTTTCAGGAATTTCTACAAATTAACGGAAATATATTTGCATTCTTTTGTACAGCCCTTACATTAGCAACAAGTTTTTATACACGCCACATGTTAAGATAAAATTTATTCCAATATAAACTTGCTTAAAACTACTTAAATCGCACTTCCAGAAATTATCATCCATGGCGTGCATGCATACAGTTCTCTGGATAGCCTTGTATATTATTATATTTATATTTTCCAAACATATCATTCTAAATATAGTTGAACTTGAAAATGTAGGATTTAATTTAAAAAAAAAAAATTAAGCAATTCACTCTCATTCTCAGCAATTCTTCCTAGTTCTTTTGCGTAGCCCTATACATGATGTATAGAATTTATATATATAACCTTGTATGCAGAAATTTAGTTAAAAACGTAAATCATAGCTGAAAACTCAATTTCAACAATCATCCATAATAGACAATAATTCATGTACAGTACTTTATCCAACATCTTTTATTCCAACATCTTTTATGTGCCCCTGTAAATGAAATAAAATGTGATCAAAATCATCTTCTAATGTAAGCATCTTGAAATAAACCTCAGTAACATATATGAATTCCATCATGTTTAAAGTAGTAAAACATAACTAAAACACGCTACAAGCAGTTTTTTCTGTAATTAAACTGAACTCTTTTCTGTGACCCTGTAAATGAATGAAAAATGCTTTGCAACCCCTTCAGGGAGTATGTTTTATTGCACCTCATAAATTCATATCAATTGCATTATGTTCGTAACAGAGAAACATTAAAATACGCCGCAAACGTTTTTTCTTCATAGTCCTTAATATAACGAAATGTACGTTTGAATTCCCCTGTACACGTACCTGTGCACTTCAATAAGGTGCATAAATTTTATGTTTAAACTGTTTTACACCATTAAAATACACCGCAAATGATTTTTCCCACATAGGCCATAATATAAAAGAATACTTTTGAAACTCCATGTAAGTGAAGTATAAATGATTACACGCTTTATTATCAGTGCCATGTATCCCATGATAAACTTCAACAATTACATCACAATTCAATTACATCACAATTCAAGTATATGTACGCTAGTTAGACCACGGACAGACGGGCAGTGAAGCCAATTCATAAACATTTTCCAACTATGTTGTAATGTGTTAAAAATCTGAGTACCCGTCCAAACGTTTTGTGTTGGATATACATATAGAAAATATAGAGGTTGTAGAGAAAAACGCGGGACCTGGTAGTAATTGACACTATATAACCTGGTAAGACGGAAACACAAACAATAGGTGCGAAATATCGTTTCAGATGGGCAGTTTCCGTCTTTGCAGATACAATTACAGTAGAGCGCCGATTATCCGAACTCCAATTAACTGAACTTCCAATTATACGAACAACCTATTTCTTTCAAAAAAAATTTTTATCCGAACAACCTATTTCTATCAAAAAAAATTTTTTTAATGATGATGAGATTGTGGATGAGATTTAAGATGCAAAAGAAATTGAAGAAATGAAAACGAATGCCCTGAAAATGACCCAGGTCCATCCCATAACGAAGCCTTTGAGTGTTTGGAAACAGCTATGAAATGGCTTGAACGGCAGAAGAACTCTGATCCTATTCAAATAACGTATTTAAGAAGAATTAGAGATATGGCAACATTGGAAAGAACGTCTTATTTGAAGCAAGCAACAATCGAAAGCTTTTTTGTTTAAATTATAATCTCTGGAGTTCAGAAAATGATAAAAAGAGAAAAAGAAAATTTTAAATGATAAAAAAGTAAACAAAAAGACAGTTTTTAAACATGCTAGCAATAACTGGCGCTACCAGTCCTAAGCCTGGATAAAGTGTGACGGTTTTAGTATAGTGAGAAACACCCCTTAAATTGTCTGTCCATTTATCCGAACTTTTGCTTATCCGAACTAGGTTCGGTCCCGACTTGTTCGGATAATCGTCGCTCTACTGTATAAGATATATTAAGGGGAATCAGGGAAATATTCCGTTTAAACCAGGATTCCGTTACAGCTGCGTATTAGAAAATAAATTTGCTAGCTAGCAGATTTTATAAAATGTTATATTTTACCTTAGTCTTTTTTTAGTTTTACATTATTATAGTTAATGATAAATTTTCGCGTTTTCTTACCGTTACAAAAAATACCTTTACGATACATTTGAGGACCCACATTAGAAACGGCAAAAAAATGTAAGCGCTAATGTTAAGTCTACCGGAGCGTTATTTTCAAACATCTCGCTTCCTCTTTAATATTTCAAAATCCGGTTGGAATCCGTTCTGAAATTGATACTATCCTAATATTAAAAAAAATTAAAAACAAAATCGAAAAAGTAAAAACTATTCTGGTTTTCGATCGTCCTCAGCTATCCCATGTAGAAAAAAGAAAAAAAATCTATTAAAAGAAAGCGAGAAATTTGAAATTAACGCCCCCATAGACTTAAAATTAGCGTTTTTATTTCTTCCCGTGTCTGAAGTGGGCTCTTAAAGAAAGATGTGTAATACAGGACAAATTTCGCATTTTCTGCGGCTGTTAAAGGTATATTTTTTCGTTAAAAATAACAAACATTAAAAGTAATAAATATTAACAATATTGCTTTAAAGTTTCAAACAAGTTGATCAAAACTTTCAAAGTAAACATTCTTTAATACTTACTAACTTTAAGTTTTTGTTAAATCTTAGTAAATTTAAATTGTTCAAATTACTGAAAAATTAAAATGATAAAGTTATCAATGGATGTTCTTAGGCTTGCTTTAACGGCATGAAAAATATCATAAAATTTAATATAATAAGAAAACGAATAATGCAGATGAAAGTAAACTTTCAGCAATTTCTACCAATTAACGGCATTATATTTGCATTATTTTGTACAGCCCTTGCATTAGAACAAGTTTATATACACGCCACATGGTAAGATCAAAATTATTGCAGTTTAAACATGCTGTAAACAACTGAAATCGTACTTCCAGAAATTATTATTCATAGGCGTGCGCATGCATCCAATTCCTTGAATAGCCTTGTATATTATTATATTTATATTTTACAAACACATCTTTCTAAATATAGTTGAACGTGAAAATGTAGAATTTAATTTAAAAGAAAAGCAATTCACTATCATTATCAGCAATTCTTCCTAGCTCTTTTGTGTAGCCCTATACATGCTCTATAGAAATCATATATATAATCTAGAATGCAGAAATTTAGTTAAAAAAGGATATCATAGCTGAAAACTCACTTTTAGAAATCGTCCCTAATAGACAATACTTCGTATACAGTATTGTATCCAGCAACTTTTATGTGCCCCTGTAAATGAAATAAAATGTGATTCACATCATATTCTAATGTAAGCATCTTGTAGTAAACCTCAGTAACGTATACGAATTTCATCTTGTTTAAAATATTGAAACAGAATTAAAACACGCTGCGAGCAGTTTTTTCTGTAATAAAACTGAATTCTTTTCTGTGATCCTGTAAATGAATGATAAATGCTTTGTAACACCCTTAAAAAGCATGTTTCAGTGCATCTCATAAATTCATATCCATTTCGTTATGTTTGCAACAGAGAAACATTATTAAAATACGCCGCAAACGTTTTTTCTTTATAGTCCATAATATAATGAAATGTACTTTTGAATTCCCCTGTACACGTATCTGTGCACTTCAATAATGTGCATAAATTTTATGTTTAAATTGTTTTACATCATTAAAATACACTTCAAATGATTTTTCCCACATAGGCCATAATATAAAAGAATGCTTTTCAATGTCCATGTAAGTGAAGTATAAATTATTACACGCTTCATTATCAATGTCATTTATGCCATGATAAACAT
This sequence comes from Maratus speciosus, assembly GCA_963932465.1. Classification (NCBI taxonomy): domain Eukaryota; kingdom Metazoa; phylum Arthropoda; class Arachnida; order Araneae; family Salticidae; genus Maratus; species Maratus speciosus. Next base: position 236,649,688 of record OZ010788.1, read on the forward strand.
CAACAACGTATTTCTATTACATCATAATCCGAGTATATGTACGCTAGTTAGAGTACTGACAGACGAGCAGTCAAGCCCCACTCATAAACATTTTTCAACTATGTTGGAGAGTGCTAAACATCTGAGTACCCGTCCAAACGTTTTGTGTTGGATATATAAATAGAAAATATAGAGGGCTTAGAGAAAAACGCGGGGCCTGGTAGTAATTAAAATTCAACCACCTCATGCTAAAAACATGACACTATAAAACCTGGTAAGATGGAAACATAAACAATAAGTCCGAGATACCGTTTTAGGTGGGTTGTTTCCGTCTTTGCAGATACAATTGTAAGGTATTTTTAGGGGAATCATGAAAATATTCCGTTTAAACCAGGATTCCGTTACAATTACGTATTGAAAAATAAATTTGCTAGCTGACAGACTTTTATAAAATGCTATATTTTACCTTACAGTCTCATTACTTTTAGTTTTACATCATTATAGTTAATGATAAATTTTCTTGTCTCCTAACCGTTACAAATAATAGCTTTACGTTACATTTGAGAACCCACACAAGTAACGGGAAAAAATGAGAGCGCTAATGGGAGTCTCTGGGAGTGTTATATTCAAGTATCTTGCTTCCTTTTTAATATTTTAAAATGAATTTTTTTGCATAGGATAGCCGAGGATACTCTATAACCGGGCTAGTTTTACTTTTTCGATTTTGGTTTCAGATATTTAAAAAAAAATACTTTTACGTTCATAATCGGTTGGAATCCGTTCTGAAACTTAAACAATCCTAATATAAAAAAAACTATAACCAAAATCGAGAAAGTAAAAACTAGCCTGGTTGTCGATCGTCCTCAGCTATCCTATCAAAAAAAATTAAACTAAAGTAAGAAATTTGAAAATGATGCCCCCATAGATTTAAAATTAACGTTTTCATTTCTTCCCGTGTCTGAAATAGGCGTGCATGCGTCCAATTCTTTGAGTAGCCTTGTATATTATTATATTTGTTTTTCAAACATATCTTTCTAAATATAGTTGAACTTGAAAATAAAATTAATCAATTCACTCTCATTCTCAACAATTCTTCCTAGTTCTTTTGCGTAACCCCATACATAGTCTATAGAATTTATATATATATAATCTAGTATACAGAAATTTAGTTTAAAACGTATATCATAGCTGAAAACTCACTTTCAGCAATCATCCCTAATAGACAATACTTGATATACAGTATTGTATCCAACATCTTTTATGTGCCTCTCTAAATGAAATAAAATGTGATGCACATTATATTCTAATGTAAGCATCTTGTAGTAAACCTCAGTAACGTATATGAATTCCATCTTGTTTAAAATCTTTAAACATAACTAAAACACATGCTGCAAGCAATTATTTCTGTAATAAAACTGAACTCTTTTCTGTGACCCTGTAAACGAATGATAAATGCTGTGCAACCCCTTCAGAAAGCATGTTTTACTACGCCTCATAAATTCATATCAATTTCATTATGTTGTAACAGAGAAACGTTATTAAAATACGCCACAAACGTTTTTTCTTCATATCCCATAATATAACGAAATGTACTTTTAAATTCCCTTGTACACGTACCTATGCACTTCAATAAGTTGCATAAATTTTATGTTTAAAATTGTTTTACATCATTAAAATACACCGCAAATAATTTTTATCACATAAGCCATAATATAAAAGAATACTTTTGAATGTCCATGTAAGTGAAGTATAAATTATTAGAAAATAGCATGTATTAGAAAATAAATTGCTAGCTAGCAGATTTTTATAAAATGCTATATTTTACCTTAGTCTCATTATTTTTAGGTTTACATTATTAAAGTTAATGATAATTTTAGCGTTTCCTTACCGTTAAAAAATACCTTTATGTTACCTTTCAGAACACACACTACTTACGGGGGAAAAAAGTAAGCGCTAACGTTAAGTCTATGGGAGCGTTATTTTCAAATATCTCGCTTCCTTTTTTAATATTTTAAAATGAATTTTTTTGCATAGGATAGCTGAGGATGATCTACAACCGGGTTGTTTTTTACTTTTTCGATTTTGGTTTCAGATATTAAAAAAAAAATTACTTTTACATTCGTAACCGGTGGAATCGGTTATGAAATTGAAACTATCCTATTATTAAAAAAAAAAAAAAAAAAAAAAACTATAGCTAAAAGGGAAAAAGTAAAAACTATCCTGGTTTTCGATCGTCCTCAGCTATCCTGTGAAAAAAAAAAAAAAACATTCAAAAATATTAAAATCAAAGCGAGAAATTTGAGAATTTCGCCCCCATAGACTTAAAATTAGCGTTTTCATTTCTTCCCGTGTCTGAAATAGGCGTGCATGCGCCCAATTCTTTGAGTAGTCTTGTATATTATTATATTTGTATTTTCCAAACATATCTTTCTAAATATAGTTGAACTTGAAAATAAAATTAATCAATTCACTCTCATTTTCAACAATTCTTCCTAGTTCTTTTGCGTAGCCCCATACATAGTCTATAGAATTTATATATATAATCTTGTATACAGAAATTTAGCTTAAAACGTATATCATAGCTGAAAAGTCACTTTCAGCAATCATCCCTAATAGACACTACTTCATATACAGTATTGTATGAAACATCTTTTATGTGCCCCTGTAAATGAAATAAAATATGATGCACATCATATTATAATGTTAGCATCTTGTAGTAAACCTCAGTAACGTATATGAATTCCATTTTGTTTAAAATCGTGAAACATAACTAAAACACATGCTGCAAGCAATTATTTCTGTAATAAAACTGAACTCTTTTCTATGACCCTGTAAATGAATGATAAATGCTGTGCAACCCCCTCAGAAAGCATGTTTTACCACGCCTCATAAATTCATATCAATTTCATTATGTTGTAACAGAGAAACGTTATTAAAATACGCCACAAACGTTTTTTCTTCATAGCCCATAATATAACGAAATGTACTTTTGAATTCCCTTGTACACGTACCTATGCACTTCAATAAGTTGCATAAATTTTATGTTTAAAATTGTTTTACATCATTAAAATACACCGCAAATGATTTTTATCGCATAAGCCATACTATAAAAGAATACTTTTGAATGTCCATGTAAGTGAAGTATAAATTATAAGAAAATAGCATGTATTAGAAAATAAATTGCTAGCTAGCAGATTTTTATAAAATGCTATATTTTACCTTACAGTCTCATTATTTTTAGGTTTACATTATTAAAGTTAATGATAATTTTAGCGCTTCCTTACTGTTAAAAAAATACCTTTGTTACCTTTGAGAGCACACACTAGTTACGGGGAAAAAAAATGTAAGCGCTAACGTTAAGTCTATGGGAGTGTTATTTTGAAATATCTCGCTTCCTATTTAATATTTTAAAATGAATTTTTTTGCGTAGGATAGCTGAAGATGATCTACAACCAGGCTGTTTTTTACTTTTTCGATTTTGTTTTCAGATATTAAAAAAAAAAAATACTTTTACTTTCAGAACCGGTGGAATCGGTTCTGAAATTGAAACTATCCTAATATTTAAAAAAAACGATAGCTAAAATGGAAAAAGTAAAAACTATCCTGGCTTTCGATCGTCCTCAGCTATCCTATACGAAAAAAACATTCAAAGATATTAAAATCAAAGCGAGAAATTTGAAAATGTCGCCCCCATAGACTTAAAATTAGCGTTTTCATTTCTTCCCGTGTCTGAAATAGGCGTGCATGCGTCCAATTCTTTGAGTAGTCTTGTATATTATTATATTTGTATTTTCCAAACATATCTTTCTAAATATAGTTGAACTTGAAAATAAAATTAATCAATTCACTCTCATTTTCAACAATTCTTCCTAGTTCTTTTGCGTAGCCCCCATACATAGTCTATAGAATTTATATATATAATCTAGTATACAGAAATTTATCTTAAAACGTAATCATAGCTGAAAACTCACTTTCAGCAATCATCCCTAATAGACACTACTTCATATACAGTATTGTATCCAACATCTTTTATGTGCCCCTGTAAATGAAATAAAATATGATGCACATCATATTCTAATGTAAGCATCTTGTAGTACTCATATACTTTCGGAACCGGAGTGAATCGGATCTGAAATTGAAACTATACTAATATATATATATATGTATATATATATATATATATATATATAAACTATAACCAAAATCTAAAAAAGTAAAAACTAGGCTGGTTGTAAATCGTACTCAGCTATCCTGTGCAAAAAACATCATTCAATAATACTAAAATCAAAGCGAGAAATTTTAAAATAACGCCCCCATAGACTAGAGGTCTGCACGGGCCCGAGGCCCGTACCCGGCCCGGCACGCGGGCCGTGCCGGGCCGGCGGAATGAAGGAGAATTTTTAAACGGGCCGGGCCGGCAGAATTAGGACAATTTTTTCAACGGGCCGGGCCGGGCCGGCAAAAAAATTAATCGGGCCTATCGGCCCGATATAGGAATTTAAGCGAAGCAGATAAAATACGAGCCATTTTCAATGAATATGATTTTCTCGAGAAGTATAAATCTGCTCAACAATGCAAAGCTTTCAGACACGTTTCTGACAAAAACTTTAACTATAAAGGCATAAAATTGACAGGCCTGCCTATTGAAGGCATTTGGAAACTAATAGCTTTTTCCATATTTAATAAATTACTTACAGAGATAACAGCGATTCCTGTCACGTGACTGTACGTTTTTCTCCTTTACTGTGCTATCGCTTCCGGAAATTCGATTCAAAACGCTAACTTTGACAGTATTTTCAGAAAGATATATTGTTTTTATCTATGAAAAAAACGACATTTACATAGCTTTTGAATAAGAATACCTGCCAATCTTACGCGTTTCCAAAAAGAAAAGACTTCATAAATGTGTCGAAATGTAGCTCCTTTGGATTTGAGAAAAGTCTTAAAAATGAGAGAAATATTTTCACAAATCTACTTTTTATTATACAGCTTCAAATGTTATCTTGTTTTTAATCCTTTATTCTGAACTACATTAATCTTTTAATGAATCCTTATTTCCATTTTGAAATGTCTGTAGACACGATGACTGTAAGTAATCGTTAATGTTTATTATTGTGCGTTTTCTGTTTTGCGAACATCATAGTAATGTAAAATATACTGTAAAATGTTCCCATAAATATGTATGTAGTATTCATTAAAAGAATCTTAATTGTATGTTGAGGAAAAATGAATTTTTTTTTTTTTTTGGTAGAAATTGTATCTGACTGGGCCCGTTTTCATTGATTTTTGTACGGGCCGGGCCGAGAACTGTAATAATGCAAACGGGCCGGGCTCGGGCCGAACTTCCAATTTTTACAACGGGCCGGGCCGGGCTCGGGCCGAACTTCCAATTTTTACACCGGGCCAAGATAGCTTTCGTACGGGCCGGGCCGGGCCCGGGCCTGGAAATTCCGGCCCGTGCAGACCTCTACCATAGACTTAACATTAACGTTTTCCTTTCTTCCCGTGTCTGAAGTAAGCTCTTAAAAAAAGATGCTTTACACAGGACAAATTTCGTTCTGCGACTGTTAAAGGTGTACTGTCTCCTTAAAAATAATAAATATTAAAGTAATGTATATTAAAAATATTTCTTTAAAAATTTGAACAAGTTGATCTACAATTTTAAAGTTAACAATCTTTAACACTTACTACCTTTAAGTTCTGCTGATTTTTAATTAAGAAAAACGGTTTTTCGAACTTAAAATGTTAAATTGTCGAATCTTTTATACATATACGAGAATAGAAAACTTGAAACACAGTCCCCTGGCCTGGGCCACAAACATGTTCTAGCAAATTCTAACTTCGTAATTTTATTATTTGTCAACTATTTTAACTTAAATAATACTTTAAAAAGAACGCGTCTATTTTTTTACCGTTTTACTTAATAAACCAATGTTCAATTCAGGGGGTGGCCCGGGGGGGGGACATCGCCCCCCCCCCGGAGCAGTAAGTTGTCCCCCCCAGAAGATTTGATATTTTGTGTTTTCAATCGTCAAAAAATGCAATCCCCCTCCCCCCAGAACTGTATTATGTCTCCCACCGGAGCCTCAGAAAACCTTCCCAGAGAAAAGTGTCTGAATTCAACACTGTAATAAACTCGGCCTGAAATTTGGTCCCCTAGTAATTTGTACAATTTTTACCTTCCTGTGTATGGTTCTGAAATTTTATATATGCAAACTTAATGCTTAATTTCCTTCGTTATTCATAGAAATATAAAATTTGAAATATTTCATTCTTTCAAGAGTATTTTGTTGAAAATAAACAATAGTCTTAGAAAAAAATAAATCCAAGGTTTGAAATAGGAGTGATCTATTTTAACACGTTACAACAATCCAATCACAATTAAATCGTTTCCATTTGCTAAAATGTTTGGATATTAGCCAATCAGATTTTTAATAGGCGGTCTTTTCATCGTCTTGGTGGAGGCGGAGAGCATAACATTACGAGGCCATTTTTGACACATTTTTCATCAAAATCTTTGCATATTTTGCTCAGCCTAATTGTAGTAGAACTATTGAAAGCATGTTATTGGAAAGCTTAAACTCTATATTTTCGTTGTTATTAAAAAAATTTTCCTGAATTTTGCTGATATGAATGTTATAAGACTAAAAAGGACACAATACCTCGAATTTCACTGGATCCTAAATTGACAGGATCCTGAGAATTAAACTACAACGAAAATCGGAAAAGTAAAAAATAGCCCGTAAACAGATAGTCCTCAGCTATCCTGTGCAAAAAAAATCATTTAAAAATATTAAAAATCAAGCAAGATATTTGAAAATATTGTTCCCATAGACTTATCATTAGCGTTCGAACTTCAAGCCGTGACTAGTGTGGCCTCTTAAGCGAACCCACAACTCCGGCACATTAAATCTTAAAACTAAAAAAATTTCTGATGTTTCTTTAAAATCACGATTAACCCGGGAGAACTCGCTGCATGAGATTTTCTCAGTCGTACTTTTTTAAGACTCTTATTTAAATCATTTTTCATTTTAATTAAAATTTCAAAATGTTTTCAATTATTTTACCTATTTTGTGAATAAAAGTACTAAGCCAACAAAAAAAAGTTGATATTATATGAATGTAAAGTAAAAGAAAAGTAATTGGGCATTCTCACTAGCGAGTTCTCCCGGGTTAAGTAATATTAAGAATAACTGGACCTGTTTGTAACATGTCAAAGAACATAGATAATATTGTCTGCTCATACTAGATTGCTCTTTAGGTTTAGTCTTCATTGCTACCCTGGATCCAGAAACTGATTTTTACCTAGAATAATTGACGTCTAAATGGATTTTTTCGTAAAATAGTTTAGTTGCCATGAAATTTACCTAAGACTTTTGAAATAGGAAAAAGACAAATTTTATAGATTAAGAAATCTAAATTTAGACTATTAGAACTTTTTTTACATTTATTTTATAGAAATTTCCTTTTTTAGAATTAATGTTTTACAAGATTAATTTTGACGTACATGTTTTCGAAAAATTTTTCACTTTATATTGCGTTTTCTTTATACCCGAAAAGTCTCATCTAGTACGAGGGGGAAAACATATCATATTCATTCTAGACCTAAACTGAAGGGATTAAAACAATTTCCAGCTTTCCCCTAATTCGAAATTCACCCCCCCCCCTCAATCACTTGGCTATTGTGGATAATTTTTGCCGTAAAAAAATTTCACTTGAACAGATCTGAAAATTATACGCAGCAATGTAAACACAATAGCTTTGACAGCAGTACTGGGTGTTTTGATAAATGGTAACTGCATTTCCTGTTACTTTTTGAAGAAATGTAACATTTTAAAATTTAATTTTAAAACTATCTTGAACCAAATTGATCACTATTTTTTTTTTCCTTTTTTTTACAAACTCTTATATTGTGCTTTACATTTACATCGTTTTGAAAGATTAACTTTTTACAAGAGATGAAATTTGCTTCTAGGTCAGAGTGGTGCCGGCAATAACTGGGCCAAAGGCCATTACACCGAAGGAGCTGAACTTGTCGACAGTGTCTTGGATGTTGTGAGAAAAGAAGCTGAAGGTTGCGATTGCTTGCAAGGTTTTCAGCTTGCTCACTCACTCGGTGGAGGTACTGGGTCTGGCATGGGTACACTTCTCATATCAAAGATAAGGGAAGAATTTCCTGACCGTATTATGAACACTTTCAGTGTAATGCCATCCCCAAAGGTAACTGAGTATGACAAAAATTGTATTCATTTTTTGCGATATGCTTGAACGTATTATAATGAAGTTAATTTAGTTGAAATTCATGGCGAAATTTTAGATGCATATCTTCAATTTTCTATGGAATAAAATTCCTTTTTGAATTTTAAAGAATTTTTGAAATCTCAATTTTTAAGTCCTTATTGAATCCGCTTGAAAATAATTTCCAGGTTATTTAAAGTTTAAAACAAAAATCCCCCTTCAGACTTGTAACTTTAATACACTTGATTAAATTTAATTCAAATTGCTAAATAAATCATATGAATTCTAATTTTTTCCAGACAGTGTCAAGGTCAGTATTTGAAACAAGGACCTTGTCTTAACACTAGAACGCCCGGAAATTTTACTAAAGTTTCATAAAAATATTTCACACCAGAATTTTTATTTAAAATTATTTGACTGATTTATTTAACGTAAATCTGCGTTTTTACAATTTAACTTATTTTGTAAAAGAATTTCTGGTCCCAATTGACATTTAACTATATGGTCGGAGTCGAATCAACTCCTTCCGGGGGTTCTAGTGTTAAGCTGTAAATGCCCTGAAAGCTGAGCTATCGTGGTCCAATCTGGCGTGCACAATTCACTTGGTCAACCTTTTGATTGGGGCATCTAGTCTGTTACTAGAACAGCTCAAACGAATAAATCGTGGGTAATGGAACTAAAAGTAATTGCCGGATACGTAATTAACTTAATTTATTTTAATTGGTAAATCAGATGAGTTGTAATTTTCCAGCTAGGATTTGAGCAAGGGATCTTGGGCTTATGTTGCAATGCTCTGCGAACTGAACCATCCTTGACAAATCTGGTGAGAACAATTCTGATGCTCGCCAGATTTGTCCAAGATTGCTCAGCTACTAGAGCACTGGAAGGTGAAGCCATACTTGCACTATATGGCCAAAGGTGACCGGTCACTTGATATTTTAGACGTTTTGTCAAACATCTAGAAAAATACATGATGAATTAACCTGAAACTGCAAGTGTGTAAACAGCATAGTATAAGTCATACATTTCGCCGAAGATTTTTTTCTCGAAACCCCATAGGGGAACGTAAACATATTGAAAAAGAACGATTATCTTTTGGATAGCCCTGTAAAAACTAATGTAGTAAAAGCGTTCAAACTTGAGATTATAAATAAGCGACTTATTGTAATATACTGTGTTTATTTTTGATGATAGCATGGATACTCGTAGAGAAATTAAGATTTTTATAAAGTCCCAAATTTCGCCAAGTATTTTGCTTATAATTTGCAGAGTTCTTAATAAAAAGTTCTTTTCAAAAAATATGACAAACATTATACACAATACCCTGCAATCAGAATGAAAAAATAATGAACATTTCATGAAAAATGAGCAGGCTTACTAAATGATTCACTACGCATGCTCGAACGTAATCAAAATATAATTTGCATAATGTGTTAGCTAAATGTACAGCGCAACTTTTGTGAAAGTTTCGAAAACATAGTTTGAAAAGTCTGATAATCGTTTATAGAATAAGCTCAAATTCCATTATTCCTAAAAGGAAGCAAAAAGATAAAAGGCTGTATCCAAATACAGTAGTACGTGCAATATTGTGTATGCTATATTGGCACTAATCAATGGATACCGATATCCGGCATATCCGGCTGATTTTTAATAACAGAAATACCATCGGATATCACAATCACCGGATATCAGACTTCTCTGTCGGATATCCGGAAGAGCGCAGCAAAGTGAATGTATAAGGATAAGAGAAATTATTTGACCCCAAACAATGCCGAACAACTTTTGCTTATAATGCAAAATATGAAAGTAAGTTCACTATTCATGAGAAAAAGGTAATTCTAAAAAGCTTAAAGAATTGCCAGCTTTCCTACCATTACTATTTGAATTTTTAATAAATCTAACTTACAATTTTACATCTTTTAGAAAATTGTACCTTTACTTTCAGAATATAAAACGAAATTTGAAGTTTATTAAAGTATGACTTTATCAATTTTTTTCTAAGTTTAACAATTAAACAGGCCTATTTTTACTTTCTTCTATCTTTAATAGAAGGAAGTGTTGTAATCAAAATTTTTCCGGTTTTCGACGGATTTAGACATTTTAGGAGTCGGATATCCCAAAACATTTTTATACAAAATGTCTCCGTTAGGGCGGGTTGAAAAAAGCGAAAATTTTCAGATCAATTTCTAACAGCGCAGAAAAGTTGCCTTTTGTAATTAGAAGAATAACGCCATAAATATTTTTGAAATCTGTTAATATCTTTAGGTCACGCATTTCACTTGAAGTTTTGAAAATATGATGAAAAGTGACGATTTTTGAAATGATGAAAATTTTGAAATATTCAGAGCTACTTCTAATACTGCGTAAATGTAACCTTTTGGTATTAGAAGAATAACACAATTATTTAATCGGTTAATATCTTTAGGTCGCGCATTGCACTTGTATTTTGGAAAATAGGACCAAAATTGACAATTTTTGAAATTACATGATGGAAATTTAAAAATATATTCAGACCTAGTAATAGTGCGTAGAAATCTAATTTTGAAATTAGAAGAATAATATAAACTTTTTTTAAAATCGATTAATATCTTTAGGTCGCTTCATCGCACTTAGAAATTTGGAAAACATTGTCAAAAATAGCACATTTCTGCAATACAGGAGCCGGGTTCAAAATACATTGGTCATATACCTACTACAGATGGAACTGGTAGATAGTTTTAGAAGTGTTTCATATCTATCTGAAAAGAATATCACCTTGGATGTAGTTGGATGTGATGGCACATCTATCAATACGGTATAGAAAATAAGGGGCATTTTGAAATGCCGATATGTAGGCCCTTTCATTGGTTTGTCTTTCATTGAATTATTTTTTACACTTATTTCAATATATGATAGAAAAAGCACAGGACCGGCATTATTTTCCTGTCCTATAGGTACACAGCTAAGAAATTGCAACAAAACTGCCCAGTCATTCGACCGTTTTTAGATAACCGTTATTAACCGTATTTTTATGACAGTGACCATAATATGGTCATGATACATTAATATGGTCAAGTACCTGTATTTACAAAAATGGTCAAATGATTAAACAGTTTGCTGCCGAATTTTAACATTGTAAGTAACTACCTGCTTGTGTAACACTATTTGTTGTCAAATTTCAATTAATTGCAATATCCCAACAATGTTAATAAACCAAATGACTTAAATTGAGATTTAAAATGCATATCTTTAAATATTCAACGCTGTGCGACAGGCTGTCCTGGGAATCTTGCTATCCGTTATCGAGGGCTAATTTCTCACTAACGACCGCATACAGAATTGACTGTGTATCCATTGAAAACCGTATCAATGAATTGAGTTTTATACAGCATGTAGACATGTGCGTCTGTATTGTTTGACATTAATAGGAATTCTATAATTCTAGGAGAAATGCATTAAAGTTAATAACAATATCTCATCAATTGCCAAAAATAATTGAAGGTGATACTGTTACTGAACGTAAGTCTTTGCTCATCCCCCAAAACCTGCGTTTGTCAATGATCACAGATGAAACAGAACAATAAGGGAATTAGGATTCAGACGGATTTGGAAATCAATGCAATTTGTGACTATTTGAGAGAGCTTTTGAATCAATGAGACAAAATGCTCTTTCAGCTTGTTCTGTGCAATATGGGAGGTGAAGTAATCTTGCAGGTAGACCAGTCATTAAGTTGTGAGTAATCGTGAGCACTAAAATTGAACTTGGTGTCACACAACCTCGCAAAGTTCTCGCTCTTTCGGTACGCATATTTTTCTAGGTCTGAATGAATATATATATATATTTTTTTTTTTTATCGTGTAATTTCAAAATTTGTCATTTTTGATCATTTTCCAAAATACAATTGCAGTGCGCGACCTAAAGATATTAAGATTTTAAATATTTTATTATTCTAATACCAAATGGTGACATTTACGCACTATTAGAAGCAGCTCTGAATATTTTTTAATTTTCATTAATTTAAAAAATTGCCGCTTTTCATATTTTCAATATTTCAAGTGCAATGCGCGACCTAAATTAACTGATTTAAAAAATATTTTTTGCGTCATTCTTCTAATTACCACAGGCAACTTTTCTGCTCTATTAGAAATTGATCTGAAAAATTTCGCGTTTTCGACTCGCCCTACTGTCCGTGTGTCGCCATCGTACCTTCAAAAAGTGTATGGAGTTATAACAGAATTGAACCAAATTTTTTGTGAATGTTTTTGGTTATAGCCAGCTGGTCCTCCTTCAATATGGAAACATTCCCCCAGGAAGGGACCGCTGTAATCGCGATTTTTGTGCCATTTTCATTGTACCATCGAAAAGTGTATGAAGTTATCCATATAATTGAACAAAATTTTTGTGCATGTTTTTGGCTATGTCCAGCAAGTTCTCCTTTAAATTGGAAATATTCCGCCAGAAGGGGGCACTGTAATAGCGATTTTTGTGGCAGCTTCATTCTCGTATCATCCAAAAGTATATGAAGTTATATATAGAATTGAACCGATTTTTGGGGGTATGTTTTTGGCTATGGCCAGCTGTTCCTCGTTCAATTTGAAAATATTCCACTGGAAGGGGGTACTATGATATTCTTATTTTCATTATTTTACCATCGAAAGTATGAAGCTAAGCATAGAACTGAACCAATTTCCTGTGTGTATTTTTGGCTATGGCCAGCAGTTTCTCCTTGAATTTGAGCATATTCTGCCAGAAGGTGGAACTGTAACAGTGATTTTTGTAAAATTTTCTCGATTTTTCGCAGTTCCTTTTGTACTGTATATTGGCGGCTCGTGAAGTGACGGAACGTCACATTCTACTAAGCTGGCTATTCACAAACAGCTGATATACAACAGAATACCGAAAAAATTGATTTTAATAAATATCATGATCGAGATTAACTTATTCTGATTGACTTGAGCAGAAATTTTAGATCAAAATCAAAGTTGGTATAATATTGAACTAATAATATTGAAGTATTAACATTTGGAACTACTTATTGAAATATTAAGATGTATGAGATAGAAGAAAGTTTTGGAATTGGCACATCCAACTAGTTATTTTTGTAACTTCATTATAAATATTTAAATTAATTTTTTACTGAATATCAAAGTAATTAAACTTAAAATAAAACTAAATGTGACTTAAAAAAACAGTATTAAATAATTAAAACAACAAAGGCATCGGCTAAACCTATGTTTTTGGAGAAAATAACTCTTTAGTCATGGGTATATTAGTAGATATTTTATGTTTAAATTATAAAGTGTGTAATTCTTTGTGAAAATACTCTACAATTATAGGCATATGATTAAAATTTGTTGTACAATTTATCAACATTTCATTGTACAAATTCTTAGGAATGATCAATATAGTCAATCCCAAAACCAATATAAACTCAGCATTTCATTGTACAAATAAACAGAATTTTTTAATGTTTAAATTGCATTTTTTATACAACATTATTAATATACATTACAGGTCTTGAATTTCGAGCAGAATTCGTGCCCTAAAGTATATTGTGGGCGCGAAAGTAAATTGTGGGCTCCTGTTTCCAAAAAATCATTTTCCGAAAGTGTTTCTTTGTAAAACGATGATTAAGTCTCGGGGCCGACTGACAAATTTCGTGATATTTTCCGCTGTCCAATTGGCAGATTTCAGTTTCTTCTTTTGACAGATTGACAAAATTCATGATTGTTTTTCTGCGTCTGACTGAGAAATTTTGATTTTTCTCCCCGACTGACTAATTTCACGTTTTTTTCTGGAGACCGATCGGTGAATTTCATTTTTTCTCGCGATCAATATACAAATTTAGCAATTTTGTTCTGTAATCTATTGTCAATTTTCCCTGTTTGTTTTTCTGCATTAGATTAAAAAATTTCACGCTTTTTTCTGCGACCAGCTGGCAAATTTCACGATATTTTGCTCGTGACGGGCTGGCAAATTTCACATTTTTTCTGATGCTGATTTCCTACGGACTTAAAGTATTTTATCGCAACTGGTCGACAAATTTTATTTTCACGATGATTGACGAAATCGGCGATATTTTTTTTCTACGACCAATTTACGTATTTTGCGATGTTTTTTCCCCTATGCCCAAAATAGGAAACAACTAAAAGGGCAGTAATGGCCAATGGACACTAAGCCCTACCAAACTGGCCAATTAATCAGCAGTAAACAATGAGATTACACTTGTGGTGCACACGAAAAAGAAAAAAATTGAACTTTGTAGTTTTGATTATAATTCCCGTAGGATATTGACAATACAGTCACCGATATTCATTATTCATGCAAATAAGTTAAAAAAAATTAATGCATCACATTTTGTAAAGTTTTCTAAAATTGTTTTGAGAGCATAACCATGCGTTTCCGATGATGTCTAAAGTTATAAAAGTTGCTGTTAAAGTGCAACTTGTGAAAGATGCTTAAACACGTAAAAGGGAAAAAAATCTAAATTAAATTCATTTAGCAACCCAATTAATTGCCCATAGCATTAGAAAGTTGAAAAATAGACGTAGTATATAATAAAGCTCGATTCTGTTCCTTTGTTCTAATAAAAATAAACATTTTGGATAATTATCTTGTTGTTAATTTAAATTCAATGGTATTTTGTCATGTCTGTATAAATGTAATTCTTTAAGTTGCACATAAAAAAATAGCGGGGTTTAAAGACTTTCTAACAGTTCAACTCCCCTGCAATTATAAATGTTGGGTAGGAAACACCCCTCCAGGGGGGAACTTGAATTTCAAGCCTTGATATTCAGAGTTTTTGTAAATTATATTTCAATACATTTAAATTGCTTTTAAGATGCGTGAAACATGTTTGTAATTTATTGTTCTGAGATGGCTTTATATAAATAATTCACCATATAACTAAAAACATATCTAGTGCTGGATATCCGAATCCGGCAGGCAAAGGAGCTTCGGATATCCGGTATCGGGTAAAATCTATCCGATGCACCCCTACTTCTAAATGCCGTGTAGTTTACCTCTATAGACAAAATGGGGCTTCGCCGATTAACTGAGGGTTTTTACCCCTATAAACGAGGCAAAGACGCGGAGAGCAATGTTTAAAAATAAATTTCTTGCGAAATTATAATTTGACAGAATCTTGGCTGATGGTGATATTGGGTGAGGTTCTAATATTTTATCAAGTCATAAAATTTAGACCAGTGTATTCATTCAAAATTTATGGGAAGTGCCTGTCTTTACCCGTACCTACCCTATTACCTAACTTTCATTTGTCAATGTATGTAAAATTTTTTTCTAAATTATTGGATAGTCACTATTAAACTAAATTAACTAGAGATCAACCAAAAACTCATCCAAATGAAAATTTCAAATTCTTGCAAGAATATCAATACAGTGTTCTATAAATGGCAAGTAGCTATAAGCAAATCTTTCATGATATAGAAGCTTTATATAGTTGTAATACATGGGTTACTTTTCGTAAGCATGAACTTCATATAAAATATTTTGCAACATTGTATAATTACGTCGTAGAATTTTGTTGTGGGTTAATGTAAAACCTGTTTTTAAATAGCGTAGAGGAGAGGATATTAAAATTCTAGACACTTTACTTTAAAACTAGCTACATATGGCTGCTTTAACAGTTAGGGGAGACCGGGAGGAAAGGCGCCACTCGGGATTATGCCGTCATCCCGCCTACTTTAAAAACTAACGGCAGTTTGAGATAGTGAATACGCCTGCACTATAGCGGCCAACAATAGAAACAGTGCATAGTGACTGATTTTGTTATACGTCATTCATTCGTTCTAGTGAAAAATTTAGTTTTTTATCTAGTTGCTTCTTATTTTGGAGCTTCAACGGGGTAGCTTTTAATGTAACATTACGGATAATATTATCTTAAGTACCTAATCTACATGCATTCGCTAACATTTTGATGCAATTTGTTGAAAGAGTTCGGTTCTTCTTTCGGCTTTGCTGGTAGATTTACGCTATATTGTCCTCTCGGGGTAATACCGCCACCGTGGCAAAGGTTGACTTCTGCAATTTGAGTTAAATTGTAAGCTTAGCGTATTAATAAATATAGCTTAAGGAGCATTGTAATTTATTATTCTAATTTACATTGCTTTCTAAATATTTTTAGTAGGTTGTGTTTCCTAGTATCCGTTTTATGTATTTACTAGGTCATTAACCTCTTCAGTCCCTGGGTCCCCAAACGGGGACCTCCTGGTTTTTTTCCTTAGAAAAACTAAAATTTTCACATCACTTCTTAATAGCTGAATGTTTTTTGCGTTCAAAGAAAACTAATAAATGGCAGCGTCTAAGCTGATTCCCACATAACATAAGTTATTTTTATCTGAGATTGCAAAATGCCTAAAAATGTCCTAAAGGACAGTATGACCAAGAAAGTGAGAAATTTTCATAAGTATATAACTTAAACCTTTTATTCAATAAAAAAAAAAAATTGAGGATTTGTAGATTTACTTATGTAAAGCTCTTAAATTTGTGACTGCGTTAATTTAGGTTAATGGTTATTAAATTGATGTTTTAAGGGGTTTGTAGTTTTAGATCGATATTTTTGAACCTAAATCGCTAAGCATCTAAAGGATCAATTTCATAAGATATTATTTCTGTCATTTACGATGTCATTTTGTTTGGGAAAAAAACCCAATGAATAAGCATTTGTATTATTTTAGCTTCGGAACTGAAGAGGTTAAAAAATGGCATTACCCTAGTATCCTGGGTAATCCCGCAATTGTACAGAAGTTGAAAGAATTTTTTGTGTGCTTGCATTAGTTACTATTACGGTTATATTTATAGATACTAAAGATCGTATTCAGCTTTAGAATTTTTTACTTTTTTTATTCCCTTAGTGTCGCCATTCCCCCGGTCAACCCTACTGTTGTTTGAAGATCCGGCTCAACATGGTTAGCATGTTGGGATTCCTTTTTATTGATTTATGGAGGGGTACTGAAATAGCGCTTAATCCTATAGAAATTCAGATGTGAATAGAATCGTCTCATTTATTAAATATCTATACATAGAAGAATGTATTGATTTTATTAGTCCTTTTTATCCCCTTTGTGTTAAATACTAAACTAAGGTTGTATTTTTGCATTTTAAAGCTTTTTTGAGAAAGTTAATTGTTGATTAATATAGCTCCTGCGTCTGTAATTTCGTTTTGATGTTTTGAATTTTTCTCAGAATATGAAAGTTTGTATAAAAAAATTTTACAGCAATTCAAAATTATTGGAGCTAGAACTCTCCTAAAAAATATTTTTGCATGTTTTGCAGAACATTTTCCTCCAGATACTTGCACTTTGTCGTTATGAAGCATATCTGTATGTTTCAAACTCGGTTCTAAATTTGTACCATGGTTCAGCTTTGCTTGTCATTTATCTGCATAACTTTTTAACTAATGCTTTGCTTCAAAATGAGAATATATTTGAAATAAGATTTCCTGTAAATGAAATTTTCTTAATTTATACTCCTATATTTTTACAAATCTCTAAATATAATTTAAATAACGTTAATATGCATTTCAGGTTTCGGATACTGTAGTTGAACCTTACAATGCAACCTTGTCTGTGCATCAATTGGTTTAAAACACGGACGAAACTTTTTGTATCGACAACGAAGCTCTGTACGACATCTGTTTCCGTACTCTAAAACTTTCGACACCCACTTATGGTGATCTCAACCACCTTGTATCCATCACGATGTCTGGGGTTACTACTTGCTTAAGGTTCCCAGGACAACTAAATGCCGATCTACGGAAACTGGCTGTGAATATGGTTCCTTTCCCTCGACTGCACTTCTTTATGACTGGCTTTGCGCCGCTAACATCTAGAGGGAGTCAACAATACAGAATATTGTCTGTTCCTGAGCTTACTCAACAAATGTTCGATGCTAAAAATATGATGGCTGCTTGCGATCCTCGTCACGGCAGGTTGGTGTTAAATTTATCACAGCGAACTTTCTAAAGAAATCCAAAATGAGATTTTTTAATATTAAATGAATGTCATTAAAGCTCATTTAACTGTAGTATTTTGTACTCCTGTGCAAATGTACGTTAATATGATCTATGTTCGTGAATACCACGGTACGATATCTTGAATAGTCGTACTTAAGTTTTTGCTTACGACATACAACCTATAGTTTACAAATCCTTGAGATAATTGGGTATTTTGTGGCTCATATTGCAGTAAATAACCGGTGTTTGGACTAGATAAACTGTTTTCTATATCCAGACCTATTTTAACTTTTATTCAAAAAATTATGAATAAACACTTTTATCCACCCCAATTTTTAATATGAAGGTCTATTGGGAAAATTTACATGAACTTTTAGATGGGTGTTTTGTTAATTTATTAAATTTGTAGTAGGAGAGCTGTTGAACATTTGTGAGTAGGTATTTGAGGCACCCTGAAAATTTGTGCAACACTTCTTTTGTAATGCCTGAATACAAAATCGAATGTTTGGCTGAAGGATCGTGGCCCAAAAACTGTGCCGACTAAAGTGTCTGTCATTTTTAATATTTTTTTCTAAGCATATTGTCTCAATCTCAGCGTGCCTCAAATACCTTTTTTGGGTAGTCAAAAAATGGCACTTGACACGTGTCTGGCACAGTTTTTGGGCCACGATCCTTCAGCCAGACATTCGATTTTGTATTCAGCCATTACAAAAGAAGTGTTGCACAAATTTTCAGGGTGCCTCAAATACCTTCCCTAAAATGTTTAACAGCTCTTGGACTATTGTAGTTAATCTTTTTGTAAGATATTTACAAGAATATGATTAACAAAGTACTGTTATAAACATTTAAATTCTTATAAAAACAATTTAAACAAATGCATTGTGATCCTATCTGTATAGGTTTTGGAAATTGCAAATTTTCCTAGGTTTTTTTTTTTTTTTTTTTTTTAAATAAGAGACAAGATATACCTAATGTAAATGTTTGAAAATCGCAAAATAGTTTAGGCTGCTTTGCTGAGACTTCTATATGGTATTGCAGAATGTATTATGTATAAATTTAAATATTTTATTACTAGTCTGATTAAACAAACTTTATTAAATTTTCTTTACTGGTTCTTTAAAAGCTTGAGTTTTGTCCAAGTATTATGGAAGTGTTGGAAAGTGTTTCATAATCTATGCTTGACGCATGATTTTTAGTTTAGAATTCCTGCTGATATATTTTTAATTCTTTATAAAGCTATTTTTCCGTACATTTTCCTGATTAGGACATAATAAAGTATTGGTATGAGGAAAACATTGTTATTGCAGCATGCAATAGGTTAAGCTTGTACAGATTTCTAATAAATTCTGCACATACTTTTTCATTCATATTATAGTATTCTCACTTATTTTAATGTAGGTATTTGACAGTTGCAACTATTTTCCGTGGACGTATGTCTATGAAAGAAGTAGATGAACAAATGTTGAATATTCAAAACAAGAATAGCAGCTATTTTGTTGAATGGATTCCAAACAATGTTAAAACGGCTGTTTGCGACATTCCACCAAGAGGCTTGAAAATGGCTGCTACTTTTATTGGCAATAGTACTGCTATACAAGAACTTTTCAAGAGAATTTCTGAACAATTCACTGGTAAGTTGTATTTGAAGCTTAACGCTCATTTTCTGTCAAAATAACAATATGTTTAATGCAATAGTATACCGAATGAAATGGTGCGTTTAAATTGGGGGAGGTGTCCTGTAAATTTGAATTTTAAAATTGAATTGGATTATGGACAGTTGTTTAGATGCCTGTTAACTTTTTCTTAACTTCCTTCATCGAAGGACATTACTCACTGCCATTTTTTAGTCGATCCATTTTTATATGGATATTTTGTTGAATTTTAAATGGATTCTGTATATGCTGTCGTGGATGTTTTTAGAAATCAAAATTTTAGTTAATGCCTAATTAAAATTCTAAATCGGTGATTCATAATATACAAAGGATATGTTAAATCAGTAGCGTTGCTTAATATAATAAATTATAGCATTTATTAACAATACAAAAATCACACATACAATACAAAATCTACATTTTAGTAATTCATATTATAATTAAAACGTTTTAAATAAAAGCAATTTTAATAAATTAATAGGGATTAATTTTTGTAATAGATTTTTTAAATTCTGTTAATTTATTATAGTTATTACGGATAATGTGTTACATAGCAGCGCCATCTGTCAGCTGATATACACCAAAATTCAAATTAAGTTTTTTAAGCCAAACTGAAAATAATTTAAAACCTACCTCATTACTTCTTATAGCTGTCATTGAAATCACGAAAACGCAAAACAGCGCTCCCTGCTTGGCGATGTTAAAGTGCAATCAGTACATATTTCTAATAACTAAATAGTTGTATATTATGAATTATTGTAGCTAATTTAAAACTTCTACGGAAATTGGACTTTTTTAGGCCATATACACCAATCGGTAATAGGTACCAAATTGTCATGATGTATCTGCATATGCAGCTTTACAAAGTTCTTTGAATTAGTTAATTGTGAAATAAAGCATAACAGCACAATCTAGTAGGAAAATACACTAAAATGTAATAAGGACAAATTATGTCAAGGTCTGACTGAATAGTTGTAAATTTTATCCGATAGATGCCATCATGAGGGAATCGCACACATCTTTCAAACCACAGCATAGGAAATGTTCGCTCTTGGACTAATATACTACTCAACCAAATCGGCTATTATGTGTCAAGATATTACAGAATATGAAGTATGACTATCTCGGATGCCGAGATACAGCTATAGTGAAAGACGCGGCATAGCAGTGCCACCTTTTTGGCGATATACACCCAAACCTAATCGGCACCTTTTCATGTAAAGGTTGAGGAGAATATGCAGTTTTATGAAAATCCGTGTATTAGTTCTTTTGTTAGAGCAACCAAAACTTGGGTATCTTGCATAATTTACTAACCCAGCAAACTTATCTTTCAGCACACGATCGAACCACACTTGGTAGTCTGTTTAGTGTCAGCATCCGCACAGTAATATCTGTCAATTGTCGTCAACCGATTCTAAAGAACTATTCCTTTTTCGAATGCGGTTTACTGTTCTCTCCACTTACGGTTACATTATTGGCAAGCGACTTATACCGGCAAATGGTGCTGGACCGATATCTGATGTCCAATTGTGGTCAGATTAGATTTGCCAATAACGGTCCGAATTTGGAATATTTAGTTTCAACCGGTATTTTCTTTTTTCCAGTTTTTGGTACGAGTATTTAATGCATGTTTTGTGTTTTCCTTCGAGGAATCGCGTAAAAAAGTAGCTTTACTTAAAAAATGGAAAATAAATGTTAAAGTGTGTAATGGAGAATTTATTTAACCCATTTGCCTTAATTTTTGTCTTTAAAATTCGTTGGTAAAATCGCCTGGAAGTGTTGCAAAATGAGCTAGAACTAGACGGATGTGGCAATCCCAAAACTTTCTATCTCATGCATGTTAATATCAGCAACAACTTATGTAAACTTTTAACTGAGTCTGAAGTTTCGGGAAAATATGGGCATAAGTTTGAGTGAGCTATGGCGGAAATCGTAAATTCTGCATAACAGTGCCACCTGTTGGGCAATATATACTAAATCTAATAAACAACTTAAGCAACTTTGTAACCGAATCTGAAATATGATTAAAATCCGTGCATTATTTCTTGAACTATTTCGGTAATCTGAGAAAAATGAAGCATAACAGCGCCACTTGTTGGGCCATATATACCAAAATCTAATAAGCAACAACTTGAGTCAACTTGGTAACTGAATCTGAAGTTTTATTAAAATCCGTGCATTACTTGAGAACTCTTTCGGGAATCGGGGGGGGGGGGGATGTAGCACAGCAGCGCCACCTGTTGGGCGATTTACACCAAAACGTAGTCTGCGCATACCCATAAGAAGGACGAACTGAAGTTTGAAAATCCACGCATTAGTTCCTGAGAGCACTTTGCGGAAATCTCGAAAAATGCTGTATAGCAGCGCCACCTGTCGGGCGATTTACACAAAATCGTAGTAAACAACTCGTATCAGGGAGTAACTGAATCTGAAGTTTCATAAAAATCCGTGCATAAGTTCTTGAGATAGAGCCATTGCAGAAATCTTAAAAAGCAGCGCCACCCGTTGAGCGATTTGCACCAAAAACTAATCAGCACAAATTTTTATCGGACTACCTGAATATAAATTTTTATTAAATTCCGTGCATTAGTTCTTTAGAGCACCCACAAAATTTGTCACACTCACTCTGACATACTCGGACATTTTGTAAAACATGTTTTTTAGGATCTGACCCCTAAAACGTGTAAATTTCGTCGAAAACGGGAATTCGAAAATTTTTGTGTCCAATATTTTCTTCTTGTAAAGATAGAAGAAAGTAAATACTAATTTATGATCGCATTTATTTGATAAAATGCAAACGTACTAAACATAGGAATATGCATAATTATAATAGTATAGTATGCGTAATTGTTTTGTCTAAATTTATATAAAATAAGCTGTTAAATTGTACATTATGTATATTATATACTAATTAGTATTTTTATGAACTACTAAAGTTTTATTTCTTTACAGGCTAAATAGCATACGATTATTCTTAAATTATTACTTGTGAGGCTTAAAGTTTATTTCATAATCATCTTAAAAAGGACTTTTTTGTTCTTCACCTCACCCCAAACCTATCGGGCCATATTAAGATTTCGCTCGGGTTGGGAGGGGGGGGGGGGGGGGCAAGGAGAAATTAAAATTTTAATGGGTTATTTAGATGACGGATTTACTTTTTTTTTTAAAAGCATGGGAACAAATGACTGAACATGATTGAAGAAATACACTGACAATTTGTCAAAATTCATATTGATGACATATCAAAACGTATAAACCTACCAAAAACAGACGTCGAATATTTTCACGAATTCAATGCTTGCTTATGCATCCAGAAGTAAAAAGGAATACGGACTGTCGTACTAACATCTATACCAGAGGTCAGCAACCGGTTCGCGAGGATTGTTTGGTTGTGTGGAAAAATTTACTTTAAGATTCTTATATTTATGAAATTTTATTTAGTTTTGAAAACTTGAATTATACCAGGAATTGGTTAATAGAAGCTATTTGTTATTTGCAAAACATTTTTCGCTTTCCATAAAGTAAACATCCATTGCTAAACAAAAAAGCATTGAAAAGTTTGATTAGTGTTTTCAACATTTTTATCTGTTACAGCATATAAACCTCTGTACTGATTTTGACTTTAAATAAAAACGTCTCAATCAAACAGTAACGCCACTGGAACGAAAATTGCATAAATTTTTCTCCAAGAAGCAACATCTCATAAAAAATGTTGTCTTAATAAAGGTAAAATATTTCGTAATTAAAATTTAATTTTGTCAACTTTAAATTTTTTATGACGAAATACGCGTTAACGATATTCTTATAATTAAATGACATTTGCAATTATGAAACACTTGTATTTCATATTAATAAAATGTAAATTCTCTGACCGTTATTTTACAATTATATATTTTTTAAATTCATATTCGAAGGCCCCCGAAAAATGAGTTTAGAGGAGGATCATATCAAAAAGAATGTGCTCTTCCTTAAAGCACTTGTATAAAATGCTTAGAACACAATATAAAAAAACTCTTAAACGTGAGACTTTTAGTATCATAGAGCCAACTGTCCTTTCGACTCGTGCTTTTGAGGCCTTGAATAAAACAGTATTGTGTTGTACGGGACCGAAACTCCGGAAGAACGGCAGTACCGAAGTGTCATGGACTGTTCATTCAGTCCGTGAAGTTGCTTCTAAATATAAGTTTTTATGCCTTAGCTCCTTGGATCTATCCTAAAGTTATAGAAGGTTCTAAGTTCGACATGCCAGAAGTTAGCTGTTACATTTATTGTAGTTAGCGTTCTACGTAACATAGTTATCAATTTCCAGATACTTAAATTATTTTATTTGTACTATTTCCAAATTTTCTTGACTGATTTATGTGCTAGATTGCCACACGTAAATCTACCAAGTATATTGATTGGAAATAGGTATAAATCTATACTAATAAAGAAAATTCCTGGTTCATCAAAGTAGACCTGAAACTACTAAAGTTAGTATTAAGAAATTTGGACAGCAGGCTGCTGTTATGATCTAAGCAAAGCAATAAAGGAACCCTAATCCCCCAAGGGGTTAAATAGGCATCGAAAGTTTAAAGTCATTTGATCATATCTCAGCCTTAGTTTAACGTAGGAGCGTAATGCAGCTCAACAAATCTGCTGAAATAGTTACTTCAGCTATTTTAAAACTATTTTAGAAATTTTGTTACCTTCATTGACTGTGAACCCGGTAATGAAACATTAGACGAAGAAAACTATTGCCGATTTTTGATACGATTTTGCGTAAGACCCTTTTCCAAGGAAATGTTTTTAATGTTATAGATGACATACGAAATAGCTTCGCGCACTGCTACCCATTTGTTTTTTCGTATTGTCAGGGAAATCGCTTTATTTTCCTGTTATCTGCACCAAAGAAAATGAATTCATTTCTAAGTTTTTTCTCATGATTGTGTCAAAGTAACTGTTTCCCCCGATTGTCTCTTAACGATTTATGTTGGGAATGTAGAGCTTAGTTATTGTGATCGCCTTATTGCATTTTTTATTTGTAACGCCCTCATAGTTGTATCCCTGATAATTTTTTTTCGGAAAACAAAGTTAGTTTCGTTCTACATAAAAAAAAAAAAAGTTTAACTAAGCAATTTCGTAATAGCTGAATAAGACTGCATGCAGTTTTATAGACATTTGTCCTTAATTTTGTAACTTAAGCCTGTTATATTGAAGTATATTAACATATGTCATGTATTTTCAGCTATGTTCAGGCGAAAGGCTTTCTTGCATTGGTATACTGGTGAAGGTATGGATGAAATGGAGTTTACAGAAGCTGAATCAAACATGAACGATTTGGTGTCTGAATACCAACAGTATCAGGAAGCAACTGTTGAAGAGGGCGACTTTGAAGATGAGGAAGTTGCTGATGAAACAGCTTAATTCTTTTTGTACTTATTCAGTTTTCACGAAAAGTAGCTAAATTTTTGCATAAACTTTGTATACTTATTTGTGAATAAAATTGTTAATGTGCTCATTTCTTGACTTATCTTTAATACGTCTTAACTGCTATGTTTGTAAAGAATTTTTCAGACGTGTAATAAGCGTGTGATGGAGTATAAAGGATTTATCTCATTTGGTCCAGATGGCTTACCCTAGTCAATGACTATGGTATTGATGACATTGTATTGATAACAAATATTAAAGTAAAATTAGCTTGAAATATCACCGCCTTTTAACACTAAATATTTTGAAACACAAAATGTAAATGTTTCTGCGTTATTGATTCAAATGTCTGGTTCAAAATATCCAATAGAAAAAATATGGAAACTATGTAATGAAGAAATTTATAAGAAGTTACTACTATTGAATTACAAATTAAAATAAAAGTGAAATGTGAGAGAACTGGTAAAATGTGAATGTTTGAAATCTTCTGGAGATCGTACAGTTTAATATTGCTTCTTGATAAGCTCTTCGGTAAAATCGAAACGTGTAAGAGAAAGAAAAAAAAAAAAAAAAAAAAAAAAAATCGAACATTTTTTACGTGTTTTAACGCTTTTTTTCAAATTGATGAATTATACTGAAGGCATATTTTTAAATAGCATTTTAATTAAAATACGAAATTAGTATGAATAGGTGTGCTTCAAATCTTAACTGGATGGTGTGCCGGGTGGGAAGGGGAAGACTGGGCAAAGCGTATAACTGCTAATGCTTCTGTCTTTAGTGGATACTCCTATTCCCGAATAAGAACATCTGCTACGACATTATGCAATAGATTAAATTCCTATGCAATAATAGTGGTAGCTGAAAACGAGAAGTTGGATACCATGTCAAAGAATATAAATGTTTTATATAAGTTTGGTTAAGAACTAATGGTATAAAGATATAAATTTAGCTACATAAACTTTGATAATTGAACAATATTGCTGTATTGCAAAAAGGATATTGCCTCAGACCAAGAAAGGAATTAGTTCATTTACCATGTGTATTTTGCACACTATGTCCTACAGAGGAAATTCCAGTCTGTTTTGTTTATACTACAGTGTCTTAATGTTGAAATGAGATTTTCTTATCAGTTGAAAAAGTTGTCAATTTTTAAATTGCAAATGTGTTCAAAATAAGTAAAATAATAAGATGGTGTTTGTGAAACTCCTGCAATTAATTTTCTAAAAGTTACTTTTAAATTTTTTTACCTCCTAGATTAAAGTCATCTTGATAATGCTTTTCCTTAATGATAGATTTTGAAACTATGCTTCCCATTTTTAATATTGAGAGTTATGTGACGTTTAATTATAATGGTCGGTTTCTAAGCATATCTAATTAGCCATGTACATCTGAGACTGCAAGAAAGTTAACAACTTAAATTGCGGTTTAAAATTAATATTGATGTTGCGTAAATTTTATTCAGTAAGAGCTTAGTTTCCTTGAAGGAATTTTTTGAAGGTCTTTAGTGATTCTTGCCAATTTCCAATGCCTTTCGAGTATTAAGAATGTTTTAAAGATGAAGTGCTTAAAGATTAATAATTTAAAGGATAAAGGATCTACAGCAGTGCATTCTGAAACTTTCAATCTGTTCTCGAGGTTCTCCGTGAAATTGGAATTTTTCCCGTTTTAGACAGCTGTCTTGAATCGCTTATATTGAAAAAAAAATAAATCCCCTCCTTCAAACCTTGCTTTAAAAAGTTTAACAGATAGCATTATCTGATAATTCCTTTTTCAAATGTGAAAACTAGTTGTAATTAGTCACCACCTCATGTGTGCCTGTACTTACGATGCGTCCAAATACTGATAATACAGCCTTTCAATTATTGGATTTTAATTCTTTGATGTTGGATACGATTTCTGATCTCGTTGATTATTACTCTTGAAAACATTTTTGTTTATAAATCTGCTGTATAATCTTTGGAGATAGACAATGTCATTTTATGAAATTCTTTTTGAAGTGTTCTTTAATGTGCAGTTTAATAACAAAATAAACGGTCAAGTGCGAGCATTACTCACGCACAGAGGGTTCCGTAGAATAAATATAAATTTGTAATTGTATTATAAAAAAAAAAGTTGCTAAAAGAATACTAAGATTTTGTAAACTATACAACATAGAGCTGGGTATAACTGTATATATTAGAAAAGTGTAAATGGGTATACCATGAAAGTTCAAAGAGATATGGAACCTAAATAATATCAAATATAGCTATTCGTATAACTCTTTTTTAATATTATCGTAATCTGTTTATGATGAATTAATTCGGTACTGACAATAAAAGCAGTGCATAGTTAAACTTCATTTGGCATTTCATGAAACTAAATTCAGCGTAGTGATAACCTTTATTTCTACAGTGTAGCTAAAACAAAACCTTTGTTCAAAGTTTAAATTTGGCATTGTGCTAAGCGCGCTTCGAATTGAGGTCTCAAAGTTGCAACGCCGCCTTGGTCAGTGCCGCGTTTTTCCAGATAGGTGTTTAATTAACTTTTAAAGTCACTCGAGGGGTATTGAGAGATACAATCAATGAAAACTATCGCGAATCCTACAGTATTTATGCGATTCATTCTAATTAAATCTTTCGAGGGCGATGCCCTTAAAAAAACGGACACCTAATTTTAATTCCAAAACAGACAAACGGCACCAAGAATATTTAATTAATTTTCCTTTTATCATGTACGTGAAAATAAGCAAGTTCGCATTTTCTAATAGATTTGCTTATAAATTCTGGTGTCAGTTCAATATTTCATATGTTTATAAATAGAATTACTCCGTGACGGAAAGGATTAAGTGGTCGCAGGACTCTTAAAGCTTCAAAATTTAAGAAATTTAAAATTTTTGAGATGTTAAACTCCTATCTTTTCTGAATATTTTGATGTAATTGTTTCTTTGAAATTCCCATTAGAACAAAAGTTTCGGCTTTTAGAATTATACCCGCTCAATAACTAAAACGGCGTTTCCGAAACTTTAAAGTTATTATTTTCCAAATGGTGTTTTTTGGGCATAACGCGCTGTATACCTCAAAATTCTGAATATTTTTTCATGAAATTTTCAAAACACATAATTCATGTTAGTCTATATAAACTGAACCTAAAATTTCCTTTTTATTGTTCAAGAAAATATTTTTTTAGGTGATTTTACTGTTGAAATTTTCAAAATTTTGTATTAGCTAAATGCAACATTGCATTAAAAATATAAAAATGCTTTAAACACAAATTTATTTAAGTTCAGGGAAATTATTACAATCTGACGTATAAGTAAGCACCAAAATTTTCATTCTAGTTGCAATATTTATTTTGTAATCCTGCGCGTAAACTGTTATGCGAATTTTTGTTCGACAAATGTCTAACAGTTTCGAGCCCCCTATAAATACTAATTCTGTATCTTGCAATTTTTTAAATACATGAAACGAAAGATCATACTTATATCTTTCTTTCCAATTAAAATTATGTTTTTAAAATCATATATTTTATGACATTAAATGTTGAAAATGGTCTTTTTTTTTTCATTTTTTCCACTTTTTAGAGTCCCGAGACCCCATAAATTAGTATGTTTTTAACATTTTGACGTTTATTGCTTTTATACTGTTACTGGACATTACACATATATCATTAAAAGTTGTTAACTAGGCATAGAGTACGCCGCCCCTGTCCTTGTGTATGTCCAAACTGACCGTACCTTTAAGGGTTAATATCTCGGCTAATTACCGATGATTTTATTCGAAAATCATTATCAACAAGGCTTTTATTCTTCTGCAACGATAGGTATATTCAGCGATGCTCAACAATTTTTCTGAATGCCCGGAAATCGAAATTTGTGTATAACAGAAAAATGCTAATTACTTAAACTATGTGACCTAGGGTAATCGCTATAATTTTCCGGCAAGGTTTGTATTAATGTCTACATCTAATTTTTTTCATAATTTTAGTTTCAGTAGATTCGGAATTAGATGGGGGGGGGGGGGACATATTTTTGCGCTACATTTTCAACAATATCTTTGAAAATATAATACCTAAAATTAAAAGAAATGTATTTTTGAGCTCAGCGTTACAAAAGATTTCACAGGATACCCCACATGATATACAATGAAAAGATTTTTTTTTTTCAAGTAGCATAATTAGCCCCTCTATTTTTTTACTAAATATATTTATGAATGTTTATTAATATGAAAATATGTGGGTCAATGATCTTTATTACTTCCCCGAATTTGAACTTTCCACGTTCCATAGTTTACGAGTAAAATATCTGTGACAGACAGACCGACACAAGAGTGATCTTATAATGGTTCTGTTTTTACTTTTTAAGTACGGAACCCTAATAAAATATCCCTAAATGATATCCCCAAAATTACACTATTTAAAATGTGTTAGTGTTACCTTAGTTGCATTAAAAGATGAAATTTCAGAATCTTTCTTCGAATAGGAATAAGATTTTCTGCAGAAAGTGTAATTTCTAACAATATTTATACTTTAACTTTTCATAGGCAGTTGTGCAAATTTTCATTTAGACTTAATTTGAATGCCGAAAAAGGAATTTAATTTTTTATATTTTGCCACGTGCTATAATTAGAGCAAGTTCAAGAAATCTAAAATTATATTGAAATCCAAAATTTTGAAATTTATTTTTATGCAGTAACACTCAATGACTACCTATTCGCAGCCAAACGGACAGGCCAACATAATTACACCCCTTCTCTCCTGCCTCGTGAAGATAGGCTGATTTCCATGTTTCATACAAATAATGTAGGCTGAAATAAAGCCGAGGTCCGGGGGATTACGACGGCCTGTTTCCGTTATCTGAAATTAAGTTTAATAAGAATAGACGGGTGTTTCGGTTAGGGCGAAGATACGCTCTGTCGGTTGCTAAACCTCTTGTTATATTTACTAGAAACGTTAATTTAACTTTAGTCTTAGCCGATAAATATATATCGCGATTTAATTGCCCATATCTTTTTATTTCCTTTAAAGGAGAATTCAAGATGTTTGTTTTTACAAAACTACAATGAAAACATATGCTTTACATTTTAGTTAGGAGCTAGTGTCTTATGTAGTGTTGACTCTAGAAAAAAAGGGCCGCAATGCGGGAATTTTTCAAAATGGGCACACCCTTCTAAAAGGGCACATTTTTTTCAAAAAGGGCACACTATTCTGAAAGACACTTGTACTTTGTTCACAAAAAATATTATGAGCTGGTTTGTTTAGAGCCCCCTAATAGAATTTGCGACCTTTTCCGGCGATTAATTGAATTTCATTACCCTCTCCTCCAACTGAGGAATTTAATGATTTGTTTTCGGCAACTTATTGACGAATTTCGTATTTTTTTCCCCCAACCGACTGAAGAATACCATTTTTCCATGATTTAATGCTGAATTTAACGTTTTCCCTCTACCAATTGGCGAATTTCATAATACAGTCGAACCCGTTAATACACGAATCAAACATTGTTACAACTCAGTAAGGATTATAAACATACAGTGCTAAAAAAACTGCCTTTTCAATCTTTAACTAATTTCTTTATTTGGTGTATACGAGTTCAAAAGTAAAAAAAAAAAAATACATTTATTCAACCTCTACCGAAGAAGCTCTTTCTGAGCTTAACATTTTTAAACCAATTAATTCTTTTTTCTCTTTCCATTCTTTATAATACCGTGTTTAGTCGTGTAATAGTCTCACCCCCCCGATTTGAAGCACAAAAAAATCATCAAAATATTTTCTTCGCATAAATTGAATGGATGAAAAAATGATGAAAGATTGGGTTCCCAATATTTGGAAGAAAAGGTCTAGAGCATTGCTCAAAAATCCAGACATGCTGGTACTCAATATTTTCCGGGGACATCTTGTTGATGATTTAAGGACTGAACATTCAGAAGCAAAACAAATCTTGTGATAATTTCTGGAAGACTCGCATCGATTTTTCAACCGTTCGTCATATCGGCTAACAAACCGTTTAAAGACAATATAAAACGAGTATATAGATATAGCGAACAAAGAAAAAACTCCGAATGAAAAAGTAACGCGTCAATTCCTGGAACAAATATGTAGTTGGCTATTACAAAGCTTGACCTTTAATAACAAGCGATATAATTTCAAAAAGTTTTAAGACGAGTATCTCCGACGCTTTGGACGGAAACAAAGATGACATTTTATGGAATGACGCAGATTCTTCAGACACTGATTCAGACTACAATAGTGATACTGATACCTTCATTGAAAGTAATTTATGAGAATTTTCTGTCAAAATTTTCACAAAGATTATTTGTAAATTTCACGTCTATAAAAATATTACCATAAAAAGAAAAATGGTCTTTAATAAACAGCACATAATTTGGAAACATTTGATATGTTACTAATTTTATTATAATGTGTTTACCAGTAATGTTTTAGCATTACAGTGTATAATATTGTGTACTAGATTTTCCCGTATAGTAGTCGCACTTACACTTTCACAATGAAAAATTGGCAAAAAAGTGCAACTATTACGCGAGTAAATACGGTAGTTGTTGAGCAGATATCATTCTTTCATTCTTTAGCTCCAATTTGCTGTAAATTTATTATTGCAAAAGTAGAATTAGAAAATAACATTACCTAATTATTCTTTACTCGCAAAAATTTATTATACTTGCTATGTTGTTTATAGAAAAGAATAACTTAATTGGTTAAAAGCTAATTTCGTCAAAGGATCGCGAAAAAATGCAAATTTCGTCAAAAGATCGTGGGGAAAAAAGCGAATTTCATCTAAGAATAGCAAATTTTGTCAAATGATTGTAGAAAAAACGAGAATTTCGTCAATGGACCGCAAAAAAGACGAAATTCTGTAAAAAAAAATCGCGCAAATAAGGCGAATTTTGTCAAACGATCGCGAAAAAAACCTAAATTTCTTCAAAAGTTCGTGGGGGGGAAAAACGTGAATTTTAACTAAAACACTCAATTTCGTCAAGAGATTGAAGAAAAACGTGCATTTCATCAAAGGATCGCAAAAAAGCTAATTTTATCAAAGCATAGCGAAAAAACGTGGAATTTTGTCAATAAATCGTGCAAATAAGGAGAATTTCGCCGAAGGATCACGAAAAAAAAAACGCAGATTTCGGCAAAGTATCGTGAAAAAACATTCTGAAATTTTTTTGTGAGTTTCAGAATTTCCTTTTACTTATCACTCCGGCCTACATATACTAGCTTCATTGATTGGACTCGAATAGCGATTTCATTTTTCAATAAATGTCGTGCATCTTAACGCTGTCACAACATTGTCATTGTAATCACATATTCGTCACAAATTACACAATTTTCACAAAATTGACACAATGTGACTTCACAACATGGTCACTGTCGTCACCGAATCATCGCAGTGTTAATGACAATTTCGTCACAAATGATACATATTTAACAAATTGGTCTCACCGTGACTTCACAAATTGGTCACAATGTGACGTCACAAATGAGCTCTAAAACACCCATAACGACTTCACATTCTAGTCACTATGACTTCACATCGACGTGACGTGACGTCACATCGACGGTCACAAAGTCACAGTGTGACTTCACAACGACGTCGCCGTAACGTCACCTTGCCTTACGGGTTTTAATTATTATTCCACTTACACACATTAGAATTACCGATTCTTCATTTTGTTGATAGTGCGTCCTTCGTATGTCAATTTGCCTTTTTCGTAGAATAGGATAGCCGACAGCTTATATAGGTCGTACAATAATTTCCATACTTATATTAGATATATCCTCATTAGGCGGGTCGCGATTTTTTTTGTTTAACTGAAATGTTGGTCGTGTACCTATAAAGGTTGGGTACCGCTGCTATAGATCATATACAGAGCTACATAAAAAAAAAATCGTAAGAATTACTGTGTATTAGCGTGAGATGCTTAAAAGATGTTTTTAATTAGCATTTCTCAATATCGCCATTTTTCCAGCTGAGTTCTATTTAGTATATAAAGATATTTTTATAGAATATAAATAAATTCACATAGAGCAAAGAACCGGATATATTGCTATCTGTGGGGGATAATTTATGAAAGCACATTTTCAGTTGTAAGGTTTTCTTGAATTAAATTTTAGTTTAAAATGAGCTGTGTATATAAATCTGTAGATAACTTACAGGGTTGTACAAAATTATTAGAGTACATTTTTGTCTATTGACGGAAATTGCTGAAGGTAAATTTTCGATTGTGTTATGCATTTTTTAACGGAGCTAAATTTCAGCACACTATGTATTATACATAGAGGAAAAGGTGTAAATATGGACACCCTCTTTTGTTTTTGACTTAAAGTGACTTTCATTTTTAATTTTTTTTAGATTTTTGAGCTTCATCAACAAGTTTACTAAAAGAGAGGATGCAAAACGATGATTAATATCAATTATTTTAATTCAAAAACGAAGATTTACAAAAAGCTGCACCAGAAAAAAATGGGGTGCAAATATGGGCCCTCTCCAAAAAAGGTCATAAAAACTAGTTTAAAATGTTTTAAAATAGGATAAAACAATACAAAATGGTAGAGAATTTATTTATTGCACAAAAAAAAATATTTTCAAAGACATAACTGGCTCTTTCAGCCCGGCACAATCTAAGTGTGCCTACATTTGGCACATAGCACATTTAACTCGCACTTCTCTATGAGTGTATTTCCATCGCAAAAGATGCAAGTTGCATCACTCGAGACTAGTTTTGTCACATCGTTGATATCCAGGTTTATATCATCACTGTCCACAAGGGGAGGTCAGTGATGAAATCGCATCTTTCGTGGGCCGATTTTTCTTTGAAGGCCTTTGGCCTTCTTACCCCTGACACCTGACCTATCTCTTACGACGGGAAAACTCAAGGATGTCTTCTTAAGAGCACTTTTGTCAAGCGACTTGGTTAACCGATCCTTGCATGGTGATCCAGTGATAACGCTGAACTTTGCTGCTTTGAGTCCACGAGTAGTAGTTCTCTTCATGTTGGGGACAGGAGATATGTCGACCAAAGAAACTACATTATAGTTCTCGGGGAACATTGCGGTATTTCAGCAGCCTTATCAATTAGCACAGCTAGAGTTAAATGTGCTTGTATATCAAGATAATTCGAAAAAGAGGAGGCCCATATTTACACCAAGAAAGAACGCCCATATTTACAACAACCGTAACTGAGAAAGATGGGCACCTTCACATGTAACCTAAAGACGTGCATGACTAAAGGCGTGCTTCTAAAAGTAGATTAGGATCTTTGCTTTCCCAGTATCACTCTGAAATTATTTTAAACTAACTATAAGGACATGAAAAGAAAGCGATAACAGATACCTGTCAAAAGTTTCGAGTTCCGAACACATACCAATTCGCACAATAACTCACGCTGCATTCACACTATTTAAAAAATGGTTCCAACTGCTCTCTATTATCTTATATCAACAAGTGGCATCATATACAATCCTGTCAGCTAGTCTTCAGCACCTTTAATGACCACTTCGGAAGGGGTGCCCATATTTACACCTGTGCCCGTTTTTACACCTTTTCCTCACTGATTTATAGATAATATACGGGTTGCACAATATTCGAGTACCTTTCCGGCTATAGACGATAAATGTTGAAATTTCCTTTCCCCATTTTAAGCAACGAAGTTCTGTTGCAGTATTCTGCCAATGTTGGAAAGTGTTTAATAATAGATATTTATTTCAACTACCTTCTAAAAAATATTAAAAAATAGTTATGAAGGAAATTTGTGCAGCAGAGATGCCTGCGAAGCTCGTGAAAAGGGCTTTGCCCTTAATTAAACGGGTTTTGCTTGCAAAATGGCATCCCAGTATTTCAAAAACACATGTTTGATGACATGTGTACAATATTGGACAGTTTACCCTGAAAATGTAGCATTTCTCATAAAAATAAACGATACATTTATTTTACTGTGTTGTTCCATAATGGCTAATAATGTAAAACCAAATTATTCAACTTGATACTTTGAAATTAAATTGAGGACACGAGTTTCAAAACTGGCCTTATCCAAAATTTAAATAGTTTTCTCTATGAAGCTATTTGTTGGTGACTTACATCGGAAAAGCACTACAATCTGCAAAAATACTAGTTTTATCGAGTATTTCTGGCATTGTGAAATCTTGGTTTACAATGAAAACCAATGGATGCAGTCGGAGGTTTTTCGCGATTTCCCAAAATTTGATTAACTGGATAAGGCGAACTTTGAAACTCGCGTCCTCAATTATACACACGTTTTGAAAACATATTGGATCAAAATATCTAGAATCGTTTTTGTATATTAAGTAAAGAAATTCATCTGTCTAGGGAAATTGAAGTGAACTAAAAGACATTTTAAACTCTGGTAATTTTGGATTTGATAAAATTGTCGATTTTAAAATCTTTCACTATTTGCATTACATTAACTTGTTAGTGCTTAACTAAAACTTTTGAGCTACATTCCTGGAAACAAAAAAGCTATTTTAGGGGAAAGTAGGGTAATGACGCTCAGAAAGGGCAATCCCGCTCACCAAATATCTGTAAACAGAATAGAATTGAAATCGTGCAATCGGTACCGGCACCTAGCGAACTTCATCCTAAGTTCCCAGTAAGGATTTAGTGCCCGTCGGGAGAAAAGTATTTTTGTGTCCTCACGTTATTAATTTGAAATTGTTAGATGTTGTAGAATTTTATAATAAAACTTGAAGGTAAGTGTACACTCTTATTTTCAAATATTAATTTACTCATTATGTCTACAAAATATATACATTTAGCTGTACTTTAATGCTTTTATTTATTTTTGTAGTGCGTTTTTACGCCAATTATAATGCATTAAAACCCAACATGGCGATAACGGGTAATGGTGCTCTGGTGGAATTCCGGAAGAAGTGTTTGCAGTGGGCAACTTTTTTAAAATTCAGATTTGTTGATTGATACTTCTTTTTTGAAATGGTAAAATTCCACTGTTTTCGCCTTAATTAATATGTCATTAAACGAGGAGAATTTTAAGATTTCAAAAAAGTGGTGAAAATCAAAAAACCTAAATATAAAAAAAGTAGCCTACTATATGTGTAACACAATATGTGTAAAGTGGTCACAAAAATTCTGTAGTGGTGTGAACAGCCCACACAACTACATATGTAACTTTTGTTTTACTTAAATTTTGTATTCAAACTCTGAGCGCAATTACCCTACCATGTCGGGCATTACCCCTCAATCGATGGTTATTTAAATAAAACGATAAAAAAAATTCCTAAACCTTTTATGCAAATTAGTTGATTACAAACTTTATGCTTTGGAGTTATGATTTTTTTTTGTCTAAATTTGACTAGCTATTCATGTTTTCCCTTAAGTGAGTGCCATTCCCCTACTTTCCCCTACTACAAAATTTTCGCAGAGAGATGTAAGAGATAGTTAGGCTGGGAATTGTGTTCCCATTCTGAATATAAATTCGTTTTTTGAATTAAAAGTCGTCTGCATTTAAAAATTTATACTGACAATGGATTTTCAAATATTAGCAGCCACTTTTGTTACAATTTATGAAGATATGCGTATAAACGTAAAACAACATAACGAGAAAGTTTTAAATATTTTTATCGGTGATTGCATTTACATTTTTAAATAAATGTTTCCCAACATTTCAAGAATCTATTTTGTTTCTATTCGATACGATAATTATTAATTATTGAATATGAGTGAAAACATTTATTAAAAAATGTGCTATAAAGTGCTACATATATTTTTGACAAATCAGAAAGGTATATTCACTTTAAATATCTAAATTGTATAAAAACCAAATTGTATAATGAATGACAGCTTTGCTAGATAAAATCGAAATTTTTTCCACATAAGATCTCTTTTATTACATTATTTTGCATTATAATGCTTTTTTACTATCATTTTATATTATAGTTTACAATTTCTGGTATGTTTAAATAGTTTTTCAAGCATTCTGTATTTCTGATGTTCATTACTTCTGGTATCTCGTTGTTTTCGATGATCTTTCGGACTAAACTCTCCATTCTCTTGTTGTTCAGATTATACTGTGAAAAAAAAGAATTAATTTAATTAGTATATATAGAAATATTTACTGGAGCAAAATTTAGAAGACAAAATCGCTAAGACCTATCAGAAAATTAATAGTTCTAATTTATTATTGTATGCGTTCATAGCTACAAACGTAAAACTTTGAAATCAGACATCTCTTCTATGAGAGAAAAAATTCTCTGCCTATTAGAATTTTACAATATAGCTGGGGAACAAAATACTGATTAAATTGAAACTTAAAGGCTTTCTTCAGACAACTTTACTGAATTGCGGTACAGTAAACAAAAATTACTTGAGCCACTGGAGTAACTTGAGCCACTTTGTAGAGAATATTTGTAATACTGATGTTGTTTTCAGTTTGAATGCTATCTGAACACACCATGGTATTCAGTTACGTCCAAATAACTTGTTTGTGCTACAGTCAACCGGGGCTACTTTGGGCCACATTTTCCTGGTTCCACTCGCATTTCCATTATTAAAAAATATTATATGCGATTTTTCAATGTCGAAATGGAGTTGTAAACAATTAACATGAAACTATGAAGCAAACTGTATGGTTTTTAAGAAGCAATTATTTATTTATTTTTCCTTTAACTATTTTTAAAGTTTTGGAACAAAGTAACCCCAAAGGCTGGGGGCTTCTTTGGTCCATTCATTTAGTTTCATATAAAATTAATACATTTCATATGTAAATGAATACATTTTTATTAAAACTCCCTTGTAATAGCATTTGCTAATAAATTAACACTGCAAACTCGATAAACGTTTTTTTAAACATTTAAACACAATAAAACAATTGTTAATATTAACGAAACGAGAAAGAGTTTTCATAATATTATCCTCAGCAATTGGAACTAAAACAATGTAACGTTTTGCTACAGTAACATTTGAAAAAAATGTTACTTAAAACATGTTTTAAGAGATTTGGCTGTATAAAAGGCATTTCTAAGTACTTTTGGCTATTTTCGGACCAAAAAAGGCCTGGTACAAAGTAGCCCCGAAATACTAGTTTTCATGTTAGCTTTATGAAAATGCAACCATTTCCTCTAAAAAGAAAAAGTTAAAAGAAAAAGTATTATCACATATGGGTTATAGGTTACTAAAGGTACTATTTTGACACTTACCTTATTTGTAGCTCTTATTCAGATTGTTTCACTATAGAAAGTTTGGAGAGTTAAAATTTACACACGAAAACAGTTGTTTACAAACAGATCCATTGTTGCCACTAAAAAATTTAAATTGCCCCCAAACTATTCAAATACCCTATAGTAGGGTATAAAATATTTTTCAAGGGCAAAAACTCCAAATTATCTTGTATTGTTTATTCAATACAAAGAATAAAATCATTTTTTATGGGATGGACCAAAGTAACCCCGGTTGACGGTATTTCAAAATTTAAGGAAATCACAAGTAAGTTCAAATATTCATTCAATAAAGTTGCCATTGTCTTAATTTTTACCTTTTCTACTTTTTCTCTAAAAATAATCATATTTACTTAATTTTTTACCAAACAATTCTTTTTTCTAACCTCAAAGTTTACTTACCTCGTCTATTCGTTTAAAGGTTTATGCACACATTTTTTATTATTCGATCAGTTGTGTCACTATTGTGATTGTATCTGCCACCCTAAAAGCGTCTCAAATTGACGATGGTTTGTACTACTGAAAAATTCATTTGATGATTTGATTTTAAATGACTTTACTGCTTTAGATTTTGACTGCTGTACAAAGTGTGCTAAAAGAATCTCTAATGTGCTATAGAAACGCTCCGTAAAAACAGAGGTGCTGAACCGGATATCTACATCGAAATTTATCTTCAATGAAAACTGTAAAGGATTTGAGGTCAAAAATAACTTATTAACCACTTCACCGGAGAATGGTATGGGGAAACAGTGCTTTTACCCGCGATGTATCTCGCGGCAGCTGGTGAAGTGGTTAAAGTATCATAAAATTTAGAAATGCGCAAGGACTTTCAAAAGAACTTAGCCTTCCTTCAGCTGGAAGGCTAAATTCTTTTGAAAGACCTTGCGCATATCTAAATTTTATGGTGTTTTAAGATGTTCTTTTTTACCTTTATCGTATTACACCAGCTTTTTTAATCTTTAAGAGTTATATAGTATTATTACTGTAATGACATCAAAAGAAGAAAAAATGTCAGTCAATGTTATTAGTTAATCAGTATTTTTCCTTTTTAAATCTTTGTGTTTCTCTCATTGTGGATGTGGTAGAAGCAGAAATGAAAGAAATATTATTGCTATAGTGGAATTTGTTTAAATTTTTAGGGAAAGTTTTACATTCCTTTTTAAACATCGGAACTAATATTTCATTCTGTTTGAAGATGGATACATACATTCCAATGATTTATGTAAACTTAGTATTAAAATCTTTTGTACAAAATCATGATTTCTAATTTTTTAGCATTGTAATAATAAATATTGTATTTCTTGAACATCTGTGTATTTTTATATTAACATGTGTATATTGTCTACCGCCTCAAAACATTATAACTTGAGTCAAATATTTATTTTTCGCATGTGTCCCAAGTACTTGCAAAAAAAAAAAAAAAAAAAAAAACAAGCACTGCAAATTCAACTAATCTCTTTCTACCACTGGATTTGCTATGTTTCTGCCCTTAGAAAATCTTTGAAAAATTCCTTCAAGACTACATTTTAGTCAACGAATTAAATATTTCCCTCATGACTAGGAACAACGTCATAAAACTTCATTTACTGGCACACTACAAGTTTGTATTAGTTAAGTTAACCCCTATGTTCAAGTATGTGTTTGCCAAAGGACGCTACTTTGATAAAGAGGAAAATTACTTTGCCCCTACAGACTACAGCTGTAAAGTCCAAGAAAGGAAGCAGACATACGTTGAGTGCTTCACAGACACTTCTTGTGCTCATTGCGAGAAATATTTTTGCTTTACTCGCTTTTTCGAAAAGAACAATGTGTGAAAAATGATTGTCATCAATGTTTTGCAGTGTAAGAATCAAACAAACATAACCTTCCTACTCTGTTGATATTTTACTAAATCTTGATTAAAAGCATTTCACATCATTTTCATTTGACATAATTATTTAACTTAGTTGTATATGGTATTTACGTATTATGGTATTTTTATTATGGTGTTTATGGTAACTTAGTTGTATACTTTTTACTTAATTTACTTTATGAAGAAATTTCTGGTTCGAACCGAATGACAGAAATTGTATAAATGGGTCGATTAGACACATTCGGGGTAGGAAGGTTAAATCATACGTATTTCTTTGACGACAGCTGTTTTCCAATACGCGAAATTTTGAACTTTGACCCCCCCCCCCTCATGTCATTATTAAAGCTCAATAGCAGATATGCGATGTATCAAATTACTAAGCTCAATGAATCAAATCGAATGAGCTATAAGAATCTAAATTCGCCGCCAATCTGATACCTTTACATGTAAGATAAAAGATCATTTTTGCTTTGGGCTTTATGACTGTTAGTCGTACATTTTACTTACTGGTATATCAATCACTTCGTAAATTAACTCTGGTACGCAGTCCTCCCACAGTTCTTCATTGACTTTTTTCTCAATTTTAGCTCTGAGTTCTGGTGTCAGTTTGAATCCTTCCTTTGTTTTTACAAAAAGAACAGCTCTGCAATCGCCATTGAATTTACGTTGTGATACACACAGGTAGTCTTCCAGTTCGTCTAGCGAATGTACTGAGAAAAAAAAATTAAGTAAGGGATATGATATTTTCATGAAATATAAAGTTACATTTTTTCCCTAATAAATCTTAAGTAAAATTATTTAATGGAAATTGTGATATACGTTTTATTCATATTACTTCTTTTCAAATGAAAACTTAGTCTTTGCATACAACTTAACAATGGCAGAGGAGACACTTTTTGTTAAAATTTGTATCATCTGTGTTTGACATCTTAGTTTATCAAATATAAATGGATTATCCGCAGTTGCTCACTGTTGCAGTTTTTCCAAGTCAAATAAACGTGTTTTGAACCAGAAAATGTGTTCAATAAGATTTTGTCGTGTTTTTATTTGTCATATACTTATTTGTTTTAATTTAATAAGTAACATTCGAGTTTCAAAATGTATTTAATTGACTCAAAAGGATATAAAGGTTAGCATCTATGCTTATTTAGCCATGTATATTTTTGCAGTACTATAATTCTGCAAAAGCACTACATTATTTAAAATTACTTCCTATAATTCCGTAAGTTTGGTCGA
The DNA here is from genome assembly GCA_963932465.1 of Maratus speciosus. Taxonomy (NCBI): domain Eukaryota; kingdom Metazoa; phylum Arthropoda; class Arachnida; order Araneae; family Salticidae; genus Maratus; species Maratus speciosus. The sequence continues at coordinate 236,691,183 of OZ010788.1, forward strand.
GCATCTCCACTTCATACTGGTTAGGCCCAATAAATCATATAAACATATTTCTACCAGAAATATATCTGTACGGTTTATATATTTAATTTTGTAAATGAATAAAATTTCAAGCATATTTATTTGAATTCTCTACCGGAAAAATATACGCGTCCAAAACAAGTTAACATCACGCTTTGAAAATTTTATAAGTTAATGGAGATTTTTATAACCTAATTTTATTTGCCTGAAACATTGCTGAGGATCATATGTGGTAGTTTAAGCAGATGTTCAGAAGAAACTAAAAGAACTTTATTGGGAAAAACATTGACTTAATATATATCGTATAAAAATTCCCACATGCGCATATTAAGTGGCCTCTAAATACCGGGTGTCCCAAAAATGACTGATGGATTTTAAAATTCAATAACTTGCAAACGGTGACAGATATTAAAAAAATATTACAGGAGTGTTCTATAAGATGTCAGGAGTTTTCATGCTGCGTTTCTCCGTTTTAGTTACAAATAGCATTGATAGATGGCGCTGCGAGCAATAACCTGTAAACCCAGGCTCGATTTTTCGGCATGTTTCTTCTATGCGAAAAAAAGGAGATTAAAATGCATTGAATGGATCCCGAAATACCAAATATCGGGTCTGGATTGAGTTCCTATTGCTCTCAGTGCCATCTATTGTTTGAAATTCGAACTAAAATCAAGATTTGCAGTAAAAAAAACTCCTAACATCATACAACCCCCCCCCCCCCCCTGCAAGAATTTTTTTAAATCTGTCACCGTTTGCAAGTTATTGAATTTTAAAATCCATCAGTCATTTTTGGGACACCCGGTAGCTATAGATACTTAATTATATATTCCAAACTGTAATATAAAAATAGCAAATAAAGCCTTTGTGCAACAATATTAAAAAGCAGAAAAACCAACGTTTAAAATGCACAAATAATATATGAAAAGCAGCAAACAGCTGTTTCGAATCTACTAGCGAGATTCTTCTTCAGTGCAAAAGGAACAGCGTGCTAGAAAAAGCAAGGCTGAGCCAACTGTAATAGTTGTAAAAATCTTCTGTTAGAATTTAAATTTCCCAACGTATATTGATTGGCGTTTTTCATTCAGTTTTAATATAATATTGTATTATAGTTTTCCTTTAAAAAAATTATTTTGTGACTAAAAGTTATTTATATCAAGATTTTTTTTTTCCCGATGCATTTCAATACAATTTTTTAAAGTGTGATTAATTCTAGATGAAAAATGGGAGGTTTGATCCTGGTCCAATTTCTCCGAATGCTAAGAGTAAACCATCCTACCGCTGCCATTTTGAAATATCTGCGTAAAAACATATAGCAGCATTGTCATTGTGAGATATCAGCTTTGTCAAGTTTTAATTATCTATTGTAATCACTAAGTAAAATTCATTTAACCTCATGAGACCTGAAATGAAAATGACATTACAAATACATATTCGTTATTTTTGCACAAACAAAATAACATTATGGATGACAGAAAGAACCATTTTTCTGAAGTTGATACTTTAGGTGATTGTTAATTAAATTTCACAATTATGTATATAAAATTAATAGGCCCCTTAAAATATCAGTTTAATTATTAGTAGCCTCAATTCGCGCAATTACAAATTCAAGTGCTTTAGAAAGTGGATGATCTATAAATACAGTAAACCCTCGATTTAACGGACTAATTGGGACTAAGATATGTCCGTTAAATCGAAAGTCCGTTAAATCTCAAAATACTATTTATAATATTTTGTTATAATTATAGTACATATATATATTATTACTTACTTGTAATTACATATATTATTACAGTGCAAATTACATGTATATAATATATATATATATACAATATATACAGTGTATATACATGTATTGTATATATACAATTTATGTATATACATAAATATATATTGTATATACATATATACTACTGTATATATATATATATATATATATATATATATATATATATATATATATATATATAACACAATACATTACTTTTAATAATACAATATTGGTAATGAAATACAAACGAATTAACACATATGCAACTTTTATGGGAATGAAACACTTTTTATACAGAAATAATTAATAAACAAGCAATAAACAAATGGAAAAAAATTACAATGCCCCCAAAACAACAGGCATCATTTTATGTTATTTACATCACATTAAGGTAGCTCCATACTGCTGGATTGAAAAAAGGCGTCTAGTTTTAGTTGTTTCCCACTTGAATGCTGTTTTTTTATTATAAGAGCTCGAAATTGTCTAAAGTGTTCATAATACGCAAACACTTCGGGATCTGAAGATGACCCTATGTAAGTAATGACGTCATCCATGTGTTCTCGTACTGTGGATAATTTCGGTCGAAATTCGCTTAGTTCTTCTTTCTTGTCGTCCTCGACCTCATCTTCATTATCATCATGAAGAATACTTTCTGCGATCTCCTCCTCATTGAGAATCTGGTAGCCTGGATCTGCTTCGTCATTCTCGAGCCACTGTTCTATATCTTTCTCAGGGATATCATCACCAGCCTCCGTTATTGTACTCCTAAAATCCGAAATTTCAAACCCTGTAAAATCGTATTCAGGATCTGCGTCGTTGAGTAGTTTTGACCAGCCGTTAGCCAGTGTGGATACCTTCATCTCCCTCCACGCAGCAGCAAAGTTAAAGATAGCTGATTTTAAATTGTAGGTGCGCAAATTTTGCAGCGTTCTGGCTCCTCTGAAATCTTCTACTGCATCATTTTCATTTTCCAACACTACCATTACTTCTTCAAGGAATTTCTTCTTATAAATCCTCTTGCAGTTAACAATGACTCCTTGGTTCATCGGTTGAATTAATGAAGTTGTGTTTGGAGGAAGGAAATCGCATTTTATTCGTCCATCCCTACTAACTAACTTTTCCGCGTTATGGTGGCAGGGAGAATTATCAAGGAGTAGTAGACCTTTTACTTCGTGGGAAGGTATTTTCATAACTTCTTCTTGATAGTGACGCACGGCAGGAACAAACTGGTTAAAAAACAAATCAGAAAAAATATCGCCTGTGAACCAAGCATTCTTTGAACTAGAATAGATGACTGGCAGTTGTTGCATACTAATATTTTTTAGAGCACGCAGTTTCCTGGCCTTTCCAACTACCATTTGCTTAAGTCGATGACTACCATCAGCATTAGCACAAAGCAGTGCTGAAATACGCTCCTTGTTTAGCTTGCGGCCAGGCGTCTGGGCATCATGTTTGTACACCAAGGTATTTTCCGGCACAGAACGAAAATAGAGTCCTGTCTCGTCAGCATTGTATAACTGACACAAAAGTAGGCCCTCGGATTCTATCAGTTTCTTTATCTTTTCTCAAAAAGGTTCCACCTGTTCGATGTCGGCGCTTAAAGATTCACCGCATGTTTTCCTGTTAGTGAAACCATGGCGTTTACGAAAGCGCCAAAGCCAGCCATCACTTGCACGAAATGTCACTAAACCCATATGTTTCGCCAATTTTTCTGCGGCTGCCCGCAACTCAACACTACGGACGACGACGCCACTTGACCGCTGTTGTGCAAACCATTTGTATACTTCCTCCTCCAGGTTTTTATTTTGAGCCACTTTTACATGTTTCCTGTCCGCCACTGAGAAACCGCTCTTTGAATCACCCACGCTGTATTTAAGGGAAAAATGGACTAGTTTTTCCTTATTCTTGCGAATGTCTGAAACGGTTTGTTTTTTAACTCCGTATAGTTCGCAAACACGTGCGACCGACACACCACTCTCCAACTTCTCTATCAACTCAAGTTTCTGTTTTATAGATAAATTAACGCGTTTCCTTTTAATATTACAAGCCATTTCAAAAAAGCACTAGTAGCAAAATACACTTGTGAACTGAAGCAGAAGTGGATCGTGGGTACGCTAGCGCATGCATAGAACGAAAAGCATATCACATGGCCGCATAGGTCGCCAGCATCATTGCGCATGCTTAGAACGAAAACCACGCTGCAGTGAGAATCAAAGCGCGCGCTTTCGGCGTTTCGTGTTCTTTCCCTTTTTTTAAGGTTTCGTTCATTTGATCACGAGACATTGTGCCGCCACAGATATAATAAATATTTTTTTATTTTACAGAGAAATCGCTTTTTAAAAATAGTAAAAAGAAATGCTTTGTCGTTGTTCATTGCTTGAATTTTTACATATAAAAGTTTAAAAGAGGGTTGCGTGTTGATTCTCAAGTAGGGGAGGGGGAGGGGGGCAGTAATGCTTTTTTTTTCGAAGCGTGTTTCATCGTTTTAGAAGCTGTTTTATCATGGAGGCTTCCAGTAAATAATAGTGATAAATAAATATTTGACATTTGTCAAATATAAAAGTTTGAAATACGGGTGTTGAATTTCAGGTTAGGGAGAGGGGAATAATTTTAAATTAACGATTTTGAATTGTTAATTTAAGGATAAAGTGTTTTAAAAGGGATATTAAACGAAACCCTCTGTGCGATCTGCGATCACACTTACCCACTTGTTTTACTTTAATTTTTGCTTAATTTTTAATTTTTTTTTTATTAGTCCGTTGAACCGAGGTCCGTTAAATCGAGGGTTTACTGTACTTAATTTTTTTTTGCAAAAGGTTTATTTAAAAAACTTATGAAACTTTCTTACTTTGTTGGCCACACTGAAGCAAAATACATATCTACATTTGACTGTTTCGATTTGGAAACACTTTTTATTCATATTTTCTGTGTAATAATTGATTTTTCGTATCAGTTTTCAGAAAAAAAATGAGTTGAACTTATATGCTTATACTATACCATATCTTCAGGCATTATTATAATAATAGTGAGCTATCACAGTATAGATATTTTACCGTTATATTATTCAAGTTATGAAAAAAATGTGTCATGTTTTTAATAACTTGAATAACATATAATGGAAAAATGTCTATACTGTGATAGCTCTCTACTACGATAATAAGGCCTGAAGATATGATAGAGTATAATATGAGTATTACAAAAGGCAGTTATTTCTGTCGATAAAAATATTTAAAATTGAGATGAACTTTAAGGAAAAATAATTTAATAATTATTTCGTTCTCAATGTTCCATATACAAGGTGCGTCTAAAAAGTTCTATGAATGGAAGCATAAAACAAACAAAATAAAACATGGAAACAAAATACCTTTAGTCACCTTCAAAGTAACAATCGTTGGTCACAATACGCCTATGACTTCGTTGATAAAACTGCTGGAATGAATCGGCGATGGCCTCTTTTGGTACCGACCGAAGCACACCTGTCACACGCCTTGGTGAATGATGGTGTTAACACTGTCCTTGCCGATACCCAATTCCTCTGGTATCCATCGTAAAGACAATCGGCGATTGTTTAACAGCATCTGTCACACCTGCTCGATATTGTCTGTCTTCACACTTGTTGAGGGTTGACCTGAAAGTGGTTCGTCATCTACGGTTTTCTTTTCCTCTCGAGAATGTTTAAACCAGTCGCACACGCATTTTTTTGCTAACTGCGTCTGTTCCGTACACCTGAATCAACATTACATGCGTTCCTGTGACGCTTTTCCCCGATTTGTAGCCAAACTTTATGTTTATCCGTTGCTCCATTTCAATATGACGCGAGTTTTCAAACATACACTGTTCGACTATCTATAGTAGTTCGACTATTCTGCCCAGGTTTCTTACTACATACCGTCTCTCTATTGGTCTCTACCTGCGCACGCACAGGGACGCATTTTTAACTCGCGTTTTTTGAGATATCTATCCATTCACCAAACTTTTTAGATGCCCCTTGTAATTGTATTTTATGCATGCAATTACATTTAAAAAAACATTTTGGTTACTGGAGTAGTAATAAGCTAAATATATATGTTGGCATGAAATAGAGTAAAAATTTCTTCATAACTTTTTAAAGTATTTTTTTAAATTTTGTAACAATTATTATAAGGAATAAAATGACGTTTTTCCCGCACAATATTTTCATTACACGTGTAGTTGGTATTTTCGATATCTTTGTTTCAGTAAATATAATTGAGGACAAATTTGCCTACGTTCGAAGGATTTTTTTTAAACTTTGCAAAGAAACATTGTATTCATATTTTTTGATTTATTTTTAATAAAAATTAATAATTTACCTTTAAAAGTTATATATATTTCCCTATGAATTTACAAAAATGTCAAATATGCATGGAAATGTGTAGAATTTTTTCAGAAACACAAACTGCTACATGAAAAACAAATAGACTTATAAAAAAAATTGATACTAATGTAAACTATAAGCCTTTATCTAAGTGCACCTACTACAAGTTAAGTGATATCTTAGTAAATAAAAATTTTAGGGATGATCGAAGAGTCAATTATAAGATTTTCAACAGTTTTACCATGTTTTTGTTAACAGGCCATAATTTAAAAAAACATTCATGCAATTAAAATTCTTTAGTAGATGCACTAGACAACAATATAAAGACAAATCTCATAAAGTTTTATAGCATAATGATAATATTTTAGTCATCATTTTTTGAGTTAATTTTGTGTAAAAATAAATTTTGAGAAAAATGCATTTAAAAGTTAAATTAGTATATTTTTACTTTAAATCGATTGTAACTTCTGTTCCAAAACATGGTAAGAACCAAAAACAAAGCAGTTTTAGAATTGTAAAAATTTGTATTTTCAAATGCAATAATAAAAACAAAGTCGATAATTTTCGCGAAAGTGCTCCGTTCTGATGTAGGCAGATACCTTAATTTATAATATATTTTTCACTCATCATACTTGACGAATTTCCACTTGTTAGTGATATAAATTGCTTATAAGTAATCAGTTGACTTACTCGCAAAATAAATTTCAGATGATCCAAATCGTTCTCCTTTCTGCTTCAAAGTCTCGTCACTATAAGGATAAATTCAAAAGAATAAAAATTAAATCTATTTTGTAGCACGTACTATATGGTTTGGACTGAAATGCACCATAACTAAATATGATCTCGAAATTAATGATAATAGCATTCAAAGATTGATGAATTCAATTAAAACATTAATTTAAAAAATACACGATTATAGGGTTAGTTCAAAATAAAATAAATGTGTATTTAAAAAATATATATTATTAATCGAGGTGCGTATACGCTTTGGAATTTCCAAAGAATCTGGCACCACTGTTTTCAATTAGAAAACTTTTATTTAATACTTTAATTTCATATTTTTGTAACATTTTTCAGCAGTTAAATAAAACGACAAATCCTCTTAAACATTGTTTAAATCTCTGCTTCCTGTTATTAATCTTTATTTTTTTATTTATATTTTTCTTTCTACTTTTTAGTGTTTAAAATATTAATTGTTGTAGTTTCTTGGCCGGTTAGCACATTCTAGATAGTGTGGTTTGGCGTATAATTAACTCCATTGCTGTAACTCGCATAAAGTTGTAACCACATTGCTTATTTGAAAGAATAATAGAAAACTTACTACCGGTACCCGGAGAATTAAATTTTTAATTTATAATTTTGCTTATTTGAAACAATATTAGAAAACTTATTGCCGGTACTCGGAGAATTAAATTTTTAATTTATAATTAATTTCTAACTTGTTGGATATGCCAATCCCAAAACTTTCTTCTATCTCAAACATATGTTAATACTTCAAAAAACGTAATTTATTAAATTAAGCATATTAATAACTAAAAATGAGCAGTTAGCAAATTTATTATTTTTTGATGACACTTCAAGTTTTTTGTTAATTTTTCAAAACAATTGGTGGGGGGAGAGGAAAAAAACTGTGAGTTCTAATGAGCGAAATATATAAAAAAACGAGGAAAAATTTGCTTTTTTCAAATATGCAAATTAAACCTATATTAGACAATTGGATTGGTATGTTTTTTTTTCTCAATAGATACCGCGTTCGTACCAAAAATCACACAAAATCCGCTATCACAGCGTCACTTCCAGGTCGATTTTCACAAATTTTATACAAACCTCGGCCTTTTGCATTACATCTAAATATAAAATAATTAAAATATAACGAAAGATATTGATACATTATTTACTTAAACTGTAAAACATCACACAAAAAATCGTTATCACAGTGCCCCTTTTCGAGGGAACATCGCCATTTTCAATGGGACCGTAGTCAACTGGCCCATAGTCAAAAACATATCTATAAAGTTTGACTCAATTCTATCCCCAAATTCATACACTTTCCGATGATACTAAACAAAAATTACACCCAAATTCCCTACTACAGCGCTGTAACATTTTTCTCTATTTTTATTTTATTCGCTATAACATTTTTGTTCAATGTTTTGCAGTTTAAGTAAAGAATGTATGAATATCTTTCGACGGAATTTTATATTTAGCTGTTAATATAGTATAAAATAATATAACAATACTATAGTATAAAATAATATAACAATACTATAGTATAAAATAATATAACAATAATATAAGGGAACGTCCACTGTTACTCTTGTGATCATTAGAGCGGTTTTTTACAAATACTTCCAATTATTTTATTGTAAAATATAATTAAGATAAAAAGTGATATAACCAGTGAAATACTACTGTGCTCCACTCATTTAACCTTTTACCCGCCAACGTTCCACAAGTGGAACATAAAATATGTGGTGCTGTATCTTTTTAAGTATCTGTTTAATCTGTTTGAAATTTTTAATATATCTTTTTAAAAGATGTGTTTTAATGGATTAAAAATTATTTTTTTATAATTTTTTGTAGTTTCTATTTTGGAGCTTGTTGAAATGTAACAAAAAACGTAAATGTAGTAGACTGTGATTTTTACTCTATTTATAACTTTAGAATTCAAATGTGAGTGCTGTGATGATTATTATTGTATTGCTTAGTGTTGTTTATTACGTTTTATGCATAAATGAATGTTTTATCTTATTTCGTTTTTATTTTACGGTCATTTGAATGTCAATGTTCCACATGTGGAACGTTGGCGGTTCAGAATACAAAATTATCTTATTGTTATTTTTTTTAGGATCTTGATCATTTTTACCGGGCTCCCTCGGACGATTATTTCTTTATTGTTTTCGTACCAGTATTATTAAAAAATAAATTTTATGATATATATCTCTTGCATCTGTTGCCAAAGTGTCTGTGAAATATTTTTGAACCAATAAATGCCAATAAAATCTACAAAAGAATTGCAAAAACAAGAAGAAGGAGATTTTGATTTTTATAGTGAAGGCAAAGTTGTTTGTGTACGATGGAGTGACAGCCGTGTCGTTACTGTTATATCAAATTGGGAAGCTAACATATCGCTAACTCAAAGTGGAACATGATATTCTCGAAAATTGAAGTGAGAAGTTTCAATCAAATAACCTCGATTGATTAGATTGTATAATTAGAATATGGGTAGTGTAGAATTTTTGGATTATTTGCTTGGAACATATCGTCCAGTACTTCGATGATAAAAATGGTGATGAAATCTGTTTGCAAATGAACTAAACATGGCTGTTGTTACTTGTTATGCAGTAGGTTCAAAAGAAACCCTAAGCCATTTGGAGTTTCGTCGTGAAATTGCGACTGTTGCCATAAAAATTGGATTTGATGTTGAGAAAGGGAATAGAAAGTCCTACTGCTCCAGTAAGTATGGACATTATCACCTCATTCAGTAGCTATTGATTTTCGTCTACTACTCAAGAGGATTCTCAAATCGACAAAAAAACATGAATAAATGGTGTGAATATTATGGAAAGCGTAATGCATGAAAAATGTTTTCAGGCCTTTCATAAACATTTTGCTGTTAGTGACTAGTTAATATGTTCCTAAAATAGAAACATTTTTTACTTTACCTTGTTTTCTTTGTTTTGTTATGTGTGCAGTGCTGGTATGAATTCGAAAGAAAAATTCGCCAAAATGTACAAATGTTATTCGTACCGCCAACGTTCCACAAGTGGAACATACCTGTAACTTTACTTCTATTTTACACAGCATCCCAAAATTCGGCACGCAACCTTAGAATTAATCTAAATCGTCTCAAAAAATTTTTCAAATTAATTTGACAAGCAGTTCATGGAGCGGCGGGTAAAAGGTTAATATATATCTAATTTAAAATAAAAAGCATTTTGCTTGTCTATATAATAAATCAAAATTTTGTTACTCTTGTGACCAGAGTGTCACAAGAGTAACAAAATATTGATTTAATATATAAACAAATAAAATTATTTTTGTTGCCAATTAGATATATATTACGAGAGAGGAACACAGTGATATTTAATTGGTTACATCAATTTTTATCTTAAATATATTTTATAATGAAATAATTGGAAGTATTTATGAAAAATTGCTCTAATTGTCACAAAAATAACGAATGGACGTTCCCATAACATAAAATATATTATAAAATAATATAATAATAATATAATATAAAAATGCAATTTCTGAAAATCGACCTGGATCGACCGATATTCTCAAATTTTATACAAACTTGGGGCTATGACATTACATCTTAAAATAAAATTTCGTCGAAATGTATTCTCTTAAACTGAAAACAAATCGAGAAAATCACTATCAATGCGCCTCCTTCCGGTGGAATATCTCCAATGTTAACTGGGATCTGGCGGCTATCGGCAAAAACATATTTATGTAGTTTGGTTCAATTCTATGCATAACTTCATACACTTACCGATAATGTAATAAGGAAAATGGCACAAAAATTGCTATAAAAGCGTCTGTTCCTGTGAAATATCCCCCACTTTCAACTGGGACCTACTGGTCACACCCAAAAACATATATATGAAGTTTGGTTCAATTCTATGCAAAACTTCATTAAATTTCGAAGATACAAAGAAAACATAGAGACACGTGGGCAGACAGACATTTTGTAAAAACGTGTTTTTTGGGACCTCTGACCCTTAAAATTGTCGAAAACCGAAGTCGAAAAATTATTTTATTACAATACATTCTTTCATTATAGATAGAAAAAAGTAAAAATGAAAAATATTGTATTGCCTTTAGAAACACATATGTATACATATTTTTTTTATAATTCTAGCATATCAGGAATTGAGTGAAAAATCGTTTATAAAATTATATCTTCACATACATGGACTAAGTAAGTTTAAATAAAAGAGTGCAATAAAATGTTGTAAAACTTGTAATTTGTCTGCAGCGAGAAGAAATACTCTGAATTCACCTTCAACACGAATCGCATACCAAAAGAGGATGTTTTCAAAATGTTTTCGTAGTAAAGCATGAAATATGCGCAGCGAAAATCTTCACTTGGAGCTTGATGTACATAAAAAAAAATTCTAAAGAGAAACCATACCTCTTTCATACTATTCATTTTGAGAAAAGTATAATATACACTATGACGCAAAAGTTTAGACAATGAAGAAATTCTTACATACTTTGAAAAATATTTATTCAATTTTCAAATCACTGCTTGAAATTAATGTGCTGTACATATAAACAATATTTATAACAAAGAAAAGTGGAATTGTGCATATTGCAATAAATTAAATGGTAACAAAAATAAACTGCTGTCTCAAAAGTTTAGACACAAATTAAATAAAATCGAAATAAACAATTTTTAAAACCTGGTTGCGAATCCATGCTTATGTATTGCGTCATATACACGAGATTGCATGGAAGAAACTAAATCTTGCATAGTTTGTGGATCGATATCATACCATGCATTCTCAATGGATGTCTTAAGTTCCTTTTCAGAAGAGTATTGTCTAGCGTTGCTATAAACTTTGCGACACATGATGCTCCAAAGGTTTTCTATAGGGTTAAGATCTGGGCTACATGCTGGCCAGTCGAGAACTCTTATATTATGGGAATTAAACCAAGATTTTGAATGTTTTGCAGTGTGAATTGAAGCATTGTCTTGCTGAAATTCCCACTGAGGACCCCCTAGAAGCTCAGCAAATGGCAGTAGGTTTTCTTCTAATGTCTGTGTATAATGCTTTGAAGTTTGACGACCACTGGTGAAGGTCAGAGATACTTGTCCATTATAGCAAAAGGCTGCCCAAACCATCACCGAGCCCCCTCCTTGTCTGCGACTAAAAAAACGTCGAGGTTCCTTCCGCAAGTCATGCCAATACGATAAACAACGATCTGGACCATCCAGATTCCACTTTTTTACATCGCTAAATATGACTGACTGCCATTTCTCTCCATATGACATATGCTTTCGAGCCCACATAAGTCTTTGTAACTTATGATGTGGTTTCAGAGCTAGTTTCTTCTGCATTTTGCTATAAACGATTGTTCCTTTTTCCAAAATTCGTCTACGAATCGTATCCTTTGATACAGAGAGTCCCGATGAGCTTTGAACTCCACGTACGCTCATTTGTTGAGTACTCGCTAGTCTTTGTATCAGGCGATCCTCTCGTACATTTGTCACACGTGGCCTCCCAGACCGAAATTTTGCTTTATATTCGGAACCACTCGATAAAACTCGATAAATAGATTTTTTTGACCTATTAATAATAGCAGAAATTTCAGAAACGCTCTTCCCTTCACCTTTCAACTGCCAAATCCTTGAAACCTCATTCACTTGAATTTCTTTAGCTCTCGGCATGTCGACTATGAAGCGCAATCGTTTGCAGAACTTAAGTACTCCAAATTTGTGACATCATCGATTCTAAATTTGCATATGCCACCATTCAAAGAAATTTAGAATAGTGTCTAAACTTTTGCGACAAGCACATTTGAATTTTTATGAAAAAAATTAGTATTATAGCAAATAAAACGACTGTCTTTTGTACATAGCATTTTAAATCAGTTTTTGAATATATTTACAGGTTTTTGTAATTCTGACGTCATAATTCTACATTTTAAAGCTGAATGACGTCATTGTCTAAACTTTTGCGTCATAGTGTATCTTGTGTGTCAAAAATCAACTACATGGCTGAAAATCGACTTGATTGAAAAAAAAAATTCTCAGCGGGTGATAAAAAAGAAAATGTGTATAAACGCAATTTTTTTTTTTTTTGTGTGTGTGTGTGTGTTAGGAAACTATTTGGTATACTGAGACTCTGTTTCAATAGACATACATTTTATTGCTCATCTTCAAACTGGTTTTAGTTCTTAAGGCAAATCTCTATAGAGTCGTAACATGGATCGCTATAGGGGTGCAAACGCATGAGTCAACATGTGCAAAGATTATTTTAAATGATTACTCCGAAAATTCATACTGCTATAATCAAGTACAATTATCTTCATTTCAAGCTTCTTTTTTCTTTCGGGACATAAATAACGTACATTGTTTGCATTTTTATAACTACGTATTATAAAGGTATGAATTTTACAAAGTGTCCCGTAAGTCCATTCACATTTCAAAAACCCATAAACAGTTTTCAAACTGTTGTATCGAAGTGCTTATTACATCATAAGATCTATCAATGGGACTATAATTTGTTGCAATAATAATTTAAAAAAAATCGAAGGAACAATTCCAGATTTCAAAAATCACAAAAATTTTAAAATAGTATTGATGTGCGCTTTTCACAAAAAGGCTCGGCAAATGCTCGAAAAATAGCAAAAAATATTTTAAAGAAAATTTGAATTGTATTTTAATTTGCACATAAAAAATCAGACACTTTGACGCTTTAAGATGAAAAATACTACTTCGATACGGTAAACGGACAAATGGAACACTATGTATGTCATTTTTTGTGATCTTTGAGAAAATATTTACTTTTAAAAATTCTTGATAAAATAGTTTTTACACTATAAAGTAAAATGTGTAATGAATGGTAAATGTAATTAAAAGAAAATTAAAATTTAACGAAAGAGGAAACGTTTATGGCTGTGATAATATGCATAACAAATGTTTTAGCTCTTTGAGAGAATTCAGAATTGAACATTAGTTATTTTTCAAATGTCGTAATACTATCGCATTTCTGAATCTCTGCAAAACGCTGAAATGAAAATTTCATAACACCAGCATTTGATAAACATGCTAGTTTTGCGAATAAAAAAAATACAGTAGACGTTTGTGGATCGTTTTTATAAATAGAAACTAGGATATGAAAAGCAGTGCTTTCATCTTCTATGTATTGTTGAAGATACATAAAAGGATAAAATGACGAGGTAAGTGTAAGATGACGAACTCGGTTGTCCTCCCGCCTAGCATCTGACCGTTTGCACCAAAGACCCATGTGCAATATATATGTACTCAACATCAACAATGCTATTCAGAGTAACATGCGAGTAATACTGAGTAGAAGTTTGATTTTCAAGTATTTTCTAATTTTTGGACCTAACTGATTAAGAAATTACTCATCTGTGATAAGGCATTTTAACTCCTTGCTAAAATATTCTCAAAATAGAATTTAACCCTTAATTGCTGTGACAAAAATTGCCGTATAACGTCTTCGAGACCGCTTAATCTAAAATGAATAAAAGATTGACTTATAGGATATTGTTTCTGTACTAAACTTTATATACAGGACTATTATAATTAAAATTCACCTATTCAGAAGTTTCTAATGATAATTCTAGGTGTCTAAACGAAACAAAATTTCACCAGTATCTATAGCTAAACTGAAAATTACAATTTAAACTGTGAAAATTTAGAACAACAGCAGCCTATGAGACCGCTAACAGCAAGTTAAGGCTTACAACGTAACGAAATAGTTGACAATGATAGAAACAAGGAAGGATATATTAACAAACCTAGTTTAAACAAAAACAGCGATGATGGGGCAAGATTTATATAGTAGATTATGATTATAAAGACTGTATTATCTGCACTGTAAAAAAAAATCTGTGAAGTTACTAAAGTTTTTCTAGGAAACTGGGATTCCTAGAACTTTTCATGTAACAGACACACTTTTGCGCCGAAAATCAAAAAATCTGTAAGGTTACTAAGAATTTTTTTGGAAACTGGATTCCGAGAACTTTTCATGTAACTGCAGCCAGGGTTACAAATAAAAGTTTAGTAAGATTACTGAAATTTTAGCAGATTCATTTGTAAAGTTACAGATTTTTGTAGCTTTACAAAAACTAGTTTTGTAGATTTGCAGCTTTTTTCGTACAGTTACAGTTGAAAGTTTAGTAAGCATGTAACTTTACATCTGTAGACCTACAGATTTTTTTTTACAGTGTGAGAGGAACAGGTCAATGTGCTTCCAATATTTCATGTAAAAATCTTATGCACATGCTTATTGTTTTTCTTGGGATGTAGGTCAAGCCAGGCCAGCCTTTTGTAATATGTTTTTTCTTTTGAATTTTCAATTTCGAAACTTTTTAAAATAAATTATGAATATGAGTTGGATCTAAAATGTATTGAATAAAGTTTTAATCGTAGCTTGATAAATTTTGTTATCTATAATACATATTGTTATCTGTAATACATATTGTTATAGTTTCATCATCTCCTATCGGGGGCAAGATGGCGAATACTTTTCTTCGGAAAACGTTTTATTCCTCTTTGACGGAGATGAAAATAGTTCAAACATTTTCTTTTAGAGAGAAGTTTTGTAAGAAGTGTCTCAAATCAATAACAGCATTTTTAATCCACTTACCTTGTTCAAGAAAAGATTTGAAATCTTAAGCTTGTTATCTTACTCTACTCTCGCCGAACTGCTGTCAGACATTTTTGGCAATAACAAAAAATGGGGAAAATTGAAACTGCAGACCAAAATGAAAAATAAAAATCACTACATTAAGTTTAACAAACTTCTAGTATTGTTTACTTCTGGAATTCTGAAATAAGTATAAATATAGATTTATATATGTATTGCAACCAATTTTTAATTGTAGAAGGCTTTATCAAAATATTTTTCATCCATTATTGGGTTAGATTTATTGGAATGCAAGTGCGATATTTTAGTTAATACTTAGAATAAAAAATGTATTAAAAACATCACAAGTTTTACATCTAAACGGCAAAATAAGAAAAAAATCCAAACAATTATCAATTTTATTCCATATTAAATTATGTGAAAAACTATTTAAATTAAAACATACCTACGGCCAATGACAACTATACCGTTAGTTTTTGGATTAATCCAGCATTCGTCATGTTGTGTCCATACACCTTTGAATAAACAGTAAATTTATTAAAATGAATAAATAATATCATAATCTATTGCACCTAAATGCATATCACAGATTATTTTGAATTAAAAATATGGAAGAACCTACTATTAGTAAGGTGGTATAATTTTAAATTTCATAAAACATAACTTAGCTAATTCTATAGAAATATGATAAAACAAGCTTAGTTAAAACGAAGTTTCGGTTAATTCGAATTATTATAATAATCACATTTTTTTCATTTGCTTTGATCCGTCTATAAAGATGTTAGTCTGCTGAATGACGCGCCTGATTTATTTCTGACAGTACATTACACGAGAAGTTGATTTGTTTAACTTCCATTTACCGCTTATAACTATTTCTTTTTCGTCAGTATTATGACACTCTTAGAATTATCTAAAGTTGTCAAATCATAGTTAAACTGATATTATTTCTCAAGCTCATGTAGGGGAGACCGGGGGAATGACGCCACTCGGGGTTATGCCGCCACCCGGTCTAGTTTAAAAACTAACGGCAGTTTGAGCCGGTTTGAGCAGTTTTGAGCCTCCACTATAGCGGCAAACAATGCCTAGAAACAGTGCCTAGAGTGAGAATGGTTTTGTTGAACGCCGTTCGCTTGTTCTAGTGAAAAATTTAGTTTTCATCTAGTTGCTTCTTATTTTGGAGCTTCAAATGAGTAGAGGTAAACACCTTTTATTGAAACATTAGGTATTTAAGATAATATAACCGTAATCAACATGCATTCGTCGACATTTTGATGCAATTTGTTGAACAATTTCGGTTCTTCTTTCCGCTTTGCTGGGTATTTTCTACTATATTGTCTTCTCGGGGTAATGACGCCACCATGACAAAGGATGACTTTTCCAATTTGAGTTAAATTGTAAGCTTAGCACATTAATAAATCTAGCTTAAGGAACATTGTAATTATTCATTATTTTGATAAATTATTGCTTTCTAAACATTTTTAGTAGGTTATGTGTTTCCTAGTATCCATTTTATGTATTTACTAGGTCATTAAAGAGTGGCGTCATTACCCCGATACAGTGGCGGAATTACCCCAGTATCCTGGGTAATCCCGCCACTGTACATAGGTTGAAAGAATTTTTTTTTTATGTGTGCTTACTTTACAGTTATGATTACGGTTAAATTTATACAGATACTAAATATAATGGTTCAGCTTTAGACTTTTTACTATTAAAAAATAAACATTTTTTTGAGGTGAAAAAAATTAAATTCCCTTAAGGTGTCGCCATTCTCCCGGTCTCCTTTATGCGTGGTAATTTCGATACTATTTAATCCAGCAAAAAAAAAAAAAAAAAAAAAAAAAAAAACATGCTTTTAAACTGAATTTACAACTACTTAAGACGTCTTTTATGCAGAATAAAATGGCATGTATAATAATTTCATGTTTATAAATTTTGCAAGTTTTAACTTTGGGAACTTTCCCGTGTTAATACCCACATCTATTCTGCGAGAGAAGAAATTTGTGGATTTTATTATAGTGTTACAGCAAAACTTTTGAACCTATTATGTTAATTTTTTATGACTTCGAACTTTAGTAACAGGATATAAGTACTTTTCACAAAAACATCTGTGACCAATGCTCCAATCATAGTCAAAAGTCTGCTATGAATGATTATCAATATGGATAATCAGCTAACGTTTGATCTGGCTTTATTAATTTATTTTATTAAAAGCAAAAGTAGCTGACAATACAATTTTTGAAGGTACATTTTTTAAATCATCATGCAAAAAGAAAAATATTCGCAAGAAAAGTATGAAAAGACTGTACCTGGGAACTGTGAAAGATAAGTATTGGTCAGCTTAGTTTTATTCTTATCTTCCCAGAAAGTTGTCAAGAAGTTGACAGCTGGTTTACAAATCACAAGTTCTCCTCTCTGGCCGACGACATTCTTCCCTAACATAAAATAGAAAATATCATGATGAATTTCTTCAGAAGAAATGTGAAATCCTTAAAATTTAAACGAAATCATCGTCTGAAGTGATCAGAATTGAAGTGAGCTATGCCTGAAAGCTAAAAGTTTTAGGAAAGTATTTTTTCAAAGGATCCATTACATTTAACCCGTCGAAACAGGTCTGGATCACTCGAAGTAACAAAGACTAACACCGTCACTATCGTTTCTGCGAACTGCTCCTTTATAAACGTTTAATTCTCTACACTATATAGCACCCGTTGAAACTTAATCGCAAAAAACTTAATCCTTAACTGTTGTGACAAAAATTGTCGCATAACTCCTGTGAGCGGTCTGTGACACCGCTTAATTTAAAGATTAATAAAAGGCTACATTAACTCATAAAATACTATTTCTCTACTAAAATTTATGGACAGGACTATTATACTTAAAATTCATCTATTCAGAAGTCTCTAGTGATATTACTAGGGTCTAAAAGAAACAAAATTCAACCAGTATCTATAGTTAAACTGAAAATTACAATTTAAACTGAGAAAATTGAAAAAAGCAGCGGTCTTTGAGATTGCTGACAGCGGTTAAGGGTTAATGGTTTGATAGAAAAAGATTCAAAACACCGTTAAAATAACAAAGGTTTAGTAAGAATATTTGTTACCAATAGTTAACCGAAAGAAAAACCTCTTCTTTTATAACCTGATTGAAGACCATCTGCATATTAACCGTCTAAACACGGATACAGAAAACAAAATTTTTCAGTTAAAAAAAAAAAAAAAAAAAAAAAAAAAAAAATAGCAACTCAAAGTATTTTTCTTACAAAATTTCTTTATTTGTAAAATGTTTAAGTTAAATTTTTATTAGTTTTAACAAATATAAACATTTAGCTACATTACTGTACATGACACCAAAGATTTTATATAAATATTTTTTCTGTTTTTCTACGGAAAGTAAACGCTTACTGTTCTTAGTCTATATGAATAGTCTATATGGTGGTATATGACCAAAAAAAAAAAAAAAAAGAATTAATCATACGACTGAAGATAATGATCCTCTACCATCAGTTAAATTCGTATTTGAAAAAAAAACATAATCACAGAGATTTTAATTGATAAAGGAGGCATTGGATAATAGAAAATAGTAATTTTAGTTGATAAAAAAGGTTCAAAATGTGTTTTCTCAAAAGGATGAATTGTCACTTACCACCTTTATCATCTGAGCTCTTCAATGTCTTATCCATCAATTGTAATAAAAAATACACCAAAAGTTATCGCTCATTTTCAACTTCATGTAAAATGAAATCAGTTCAAGACTAGTTTCCCACTTTGCTTAGGAACAGAAAACTGATAGATACCAAACACTGGTTTTCTCATCGCCTCCTATTTCCTATTTATCATAATTTCATACCACAATCATCTTTTTTATTTACAAATTCATATTTTATTTTTTATTTATTACTTCATTATAATAGCTCATAATATCAGTAATAAATGTTTCTAAAACTTAACTTACCTTTTTACTTCATTTCCGGACTGTATCTATCAGTTTTACATAATATATTAGTCCTGTAACGTCAATAGCTATCTCTATCTTTTTCCGTTCACGGACTCCATTTTCTTTGCTACCTGCATCGGCAAAACCACGTTTCAAAGTGATTAGGTATTTCCGTAACGATATTTTTCCCGCCAGATGGCGACTGACAATATCGTATCTATTATCGTATCTATTATCGAATCTATCGTCGAATCTAGCTTTTGCATCGATTCGATGCCGTTCTGTGATTGGTCCGTTTCGTGGTCTCTGCTCCGAAACGTCGATTTCAATCCTAGCCATTTCATATAAATAACTGATCCGGACATCGTTAGTTTGCATTTTTATCTTCCTTTAAATGGAAGTAACTTTTCTCGACACTGAATGTTGGCTGGCCCAACATTCTGGAAGTATTGATTAACATACTTATTGTTTTATTTTAACTATGAGTTTATTTTTAAATAGTTGTAAATCTTAAAGTAATGTCTGAAAAATATGTCTTCAAGCCTTCTGCAAACCGCCATTGTTATGACGTGTTGTTATGTGCACAAGAATCACTGCTGTGTCAATCTTCATATTATTTGCTGTACCTTCATCTGGTGTCATCGAAGTGAAATAAACATTTTTCGTTAACTTTACTATTATGCATTTTGTTTTATTATCCTAGTTAAGAGATCGTTTTTCATATATGCTCATTTAAATATTTTCACTTCCAATACGTCCTATTTACCAGCCTTTACCTCCACTGGGTTTTTCTGCATGTTTAAATAGACTGTTACGTATATAAACCACACAGGTTATATTACGTCCAAGAATATGGGTTATGGGCGGACATAACCTAGGAAGTGTATGAGCTAATCGATCTCATAGGATAAAATGAAATATTATTTGCAATAAACCTGAACTTTTCCTGAGTTATCAAAACAAATTTTTACTTTAAATGCTGGTTATTGAAATTTTTTTTTCCAACGAACTTATATTAGTTACAGGATTCTTGCATATTTCAATGAACTCTCTTTAGTTATAGGATTTTTGCATATATTAACGAACTTTATTCCCAATTTGATGATTTTTCTACAATAGACTGGTTTACTTTACTGATTAATGATGAATTTTTCGTTTTGATAGATTACTTTTCTTCAACTTTAAAATTTTTTTTTTAAAAAGTTAAAGGCACTGGTGAAGATAACGGACGAAAAGCTCGGGGGGGGCGGTAGCACTTCTGGTACTTAAAATATTTTTGGCTGTGTTTAAAATTTTTTTTTTCCATGATGGCCACAAATATAATAGATAAACTTAGTTCTAGGAACTATGCTACATGGTGTAGCGATATGAAATATTTGTTGTTAGAAAAAGGCCTGTGGGATATAATAAGTTTGAAACAGACGGTACCTGAAGTTAGTACGAGTGTTACTGCCGATATGGTCAGTCAATTTACCTCCCGTGCAAACAAGGCTCTTTCCTTGATTTTTCTTAATATAGAGCCAGAATTTAAGCGATTAATTGATGATTGTCAAGAACCAGTTGAAGCTTGGGAAAAATTGCACAAAAATTTTCATCCAGATTCACGTACTCATCATATGTCCTTGTTTAATGAGCTTATGGAAGAAAGGATAAGATATGGTGAATCTATAAATCTTTTTGCGACAAGGCTGAAGAAAATTTACCAAGAAATTAAGTCTATAGATAAAAATTTTGCTGAATGTTACTTAAGTTACCAATTCCTACGTTTTCTACCGTCAAATTACGACACTTTAGTACAACAGATATTGGCTAAACCTGCGGCTATATTTAAATTTGATTTGGTGGTCGATGAACTGGTGGCTGAAGAGACCAGACAAAAGTTGCGTGATCGAGATAATGCTAAACAAGTGAACATCTCCAATACAGTAAAAGTGCAGAAATCGTTTAATGGAAAATCTCATTTTCGAAAATATCAAAGAAAAAGATGTTGGAAATGTGGCAAATTGGGTCATTTACAGACCAATTGCTTTTCAAAGTCTCCAAATAACCAGTTTCGTCACAGAGATGTTTCTCCCTCTTCATATTCTCGACGTCGTTAATCCTCAAGCCGATCCAGTTCCCGTAATCGCTTCAAACAGTCTCCCGAGAGGTACCGCAGTGATACTTCATATTCCAGCCCGCCGGATGATGATTCCAACTCCATTTCTAGTTCCTACGACTCGTCTCCTAGAGGTCTTAGAGGTTCCAGAGAACGAAGCAAGAATCCCAGGCACAAGCATACTAGACGTTCTTCTCCATATGTTTCTAATGACAGAGGTGGTGGCTCTCGCTCGAAGTTAGCAAAAAGTACATGTAAGTCAAATCTTTTTATCTCACATTCTAGTTTGAGTAATGTTGTAAATGATTGTGACTGGATTTTAGATACGGGAGCGAGCCATCATTTCTGTAATAATAAAAATTTGTTTTCTAATTTTCAGGAACTAAATGATGAAATGTCAGTTGCAGTAAAAAATGTACTATTTCCCATAAAGGGTAAAGGGGAAGTTAAGCTTCGTTTTGGTCAAAGGGTTTTTACCTTGTGTAACGTAATGTATTCTGATCAGTTACGTAGAAACCTTATTTCTGGTCCTCAGTTAGATTTAAATGGTTTGACCTTTCAGGGTCATAATGGTGAGGTGAAAGTCCGTCGGGGGGCCGAGTACTTGTTTAGCGCATATTTAAAAGATCGAATTTATAAGCTGTATCCAAAAATTCCAATCTCTGTTCATAAATCTGTTAAATTTGAAACTTCTGCCGTTAAACAGGACGAAAAAATGTTACATTGGCACCGCAAATATGGTCATATAAGTCCTTCTTTAATTGTACATACAAGCCGTAAGCAAGGCGTACGTGGCTTACCAGGACTAAAAGAGACCAATTTATTTTGCGAATCATGTAAATTTGGCAAGTTAAAGAATATTTCACATAAATTTAACAAGAATATCCGCTCTAATCATCCACTTGAGCTTCTGTATGCAGATTTGTGGGGTCCATGCCGTATAGAAGGAAGAGGTGGCGAACGTTACTTTTTGTCGATTATTGATGACTTTTCCCGCCGTGTATCAGTTTACCCGTTAAAATTGAAATCCGACACGTTTGATGTCGTTAGAAAGCATATTATACGGGCAGAAACATACCTGAATAGGAAAGTCAAGAGCTTTCGGACTGATAACGGTGGGGAGTTTGACAACATTTCTTTTACGCGTTTTTTTGATGAAAAGGGTATTCGCCACGAGTTCACGAATTCGTACACGCCACAGCAAAATGGCGTTGCGGAACGTTTCATGGCTACGGCAGCAGACGGGATTAGAACATTACTAATTGATAGTAATTTAGACCCAAAATTCTGGCCAGAGGCTTTAAAATACTTTGTATACAGCTGGAATAGAATCTGTCCAAAACTTCTGGGGAAAACGCCTTTCGAACTTTATGGTAATAGAAAGCCATCTGTCCGGCATTTAAAGCCGTTTGGTACGGAAGCATATGTTAAAATTCCAAAGCAAAGGTCGTGGAAACTGGAAGCACGTGCCAGAAAGGGATTTTTGGTAGGGTACGCATTTCGTACACGGGGTTATAGAATTTGGATACCAGAAACAGATGATATTGTTGAATCTTCAAATGTGTGTTTTAATGAATGTACAACTGGGGTAAGACGCAGTGTAGCTGTACTGGGCACCGATGATTATGCCCTCTTCCCTCCCAAAGCTGAGGTTAATCGAGATGTTGCCGTTGAAGATGAACCTGAGGCTATCCCAGGTCCTTCCGGCAGTTCTCAAGATTACCCGCTTGGGAGGGGGGAGGACAAGGATTCGGGGTCCAGTGACACTATTCAGCCAACTATTCTTAAAGATGTTTGTTGGCTTAGAAAACCTGTCATGCGTAGAAAAAAAGATCGTATAGACATCTATTACTATGAAATGGGTAAAAACGACAGGTTACGTTCTTTAAATGAAGTAAAGAAATA
This sequence comes from Maratus speciosus, assembly GCA_963932465.1. Taxonomy (NCBI): domain Eukaryota; kingdom Metazoa; phylum Arthropoda; class Arachnida; order Araneae; family Salticidae; genus Maratus; species Maratus speciosus. The sequence continues at coordinate 236,714,591 of OZ010788.1, forward strand.
CTGTGAAGAAAACAATATTCTATTTAAGCCTGAAATTTTTGATTTTACTCAGGCCAATTCTTATTCTGGTATAGTCCCCATTCCTGAAGAATCCTCTCCTTCTGATAGTGAAGATGACAATTCTAGCGAGTCTAGTTTTTCACATATATCCGCATGACTAGCTAACAATAGTGAAATTCCCAGAACATTTAAGCAGGCATGCAGATCAGAACAGAGCTCGATCTGGTGGGAAGCAATGAAGCTCGAAATGAAGGTTATGAGAGACCGTGGAGTTTGGCATTTGGAAGAATTACCGGTACATGTCACTCCAGTAGGTTGCCGGTGGGTTTACACGACGAAACGGGATGAATTTGGACGGATCGCCAGGCACAAGGCTAGACTTGTTGCCCAAGGGTTCAAACAAATAAAGGGAGAGTCCTACGAAGAGACTTTTAGCCCTGTTGTGAACTTTGGCGTTATCCGATTCTTTTTCTCCCTTCTTGTTTCGTGTAGCGGGTGGTCGCACACTCAGTGTGACGTGACCTGCGCCTACCTGTATGCACCACTGAGTGAGGATGTGTATATGAACCAACCTCCCGGATTCTCAGAGCCTGGAAAAGAGCATTTATATTGCAAACTAGATCGCGCTTTGTATGGTTTACATCAAAGTGGGAGAGAGTGGTTCATGGAAATTCATAAGGCTCTTCTACAGATTGGTTTTAAGAAATTTTCAACATGTAATTGTGTTTATATTTTTAATTCTAATATTTTATTACTATTGTATGTGGACGACATAGTGATCTTTGGAAAAACTCAAAAGCTTATAGATAACATCTTAAAGAAATTAAAAGAAAGATTTGATATAAAGGAACTGGGTAGAACTAGAAAGCTATTAGGTGTTGAATTTGAAGATACTCAATCAGGAGTTATCATACACCAGCAAAACTACATTCAAGATGTATGTAATAGATTTAGTTCTTTTAAAATTCCAGTCTCATCATTGCCTATAAGTAAAGGTATTATTTTTTCAAGATCCAGTTGTCCAGTATCCGATCATGACATTCAGGAAATGTCCCGTTTTCCTTACCGTAATTTATTGGGTTGTCTTTCTTTTGTTGCGAACCGTACTCGACCCGACATTTGCTATGCCGTGAATTTACTGAGCCAGTTTCAGGCAAACCCAGGTATAGTCCATTGGGATGGGTTGCTACGATTGCTAGGATATTTAAAATCTACTATGCATTTTAAGCTGAAACTCTCGTGCAGGTCTAACGATCTCACGATCTTTACTGATGCCGACTTTGCGGCTAACCGCGACGATCGGACCTCGGTTGGCGGTCAAATAGTCATGCTTGACGAGGCTCCCGTCGATTGGCGCACTTTTAAAGAAAAGTGCGTCTCGTTATCGACCATGGAGTCTGAATTCGTCGCAATGACTGAGGCCGTCAAGAACCTGGTCTGGTTTGACCGGATACGTCGCGAGTGTGCACAGGAGGGGATCGTACCTGTACTGGGGAGGACAGCTGAGATGAAAGCAGATAATCAGGCAGCAATAGATTTTGTTAAATCTCCTGTGGAAAATTACAAATCCAAGCATATTGACGTTAAGCTGTTTTTTATTCGGGATTTGTTTAATAGGGGGGAATTTTTGCTCAGTCACGTGCGTAGCAGATCAAACCTGGCGGACATTTTTACCAAGCCATTATCCAAAAATGAGATTTTGAGTTTCATTAAGCTTCTGTTCATGACGGAAAGTACTTATTAGGTTTTCATATAGTTCATCTCATTTCCATATATAAATATTTCATATCATATATAAATTTTTCATACATCGTACCCATGTTTATGCTGGTGAATTTTGTTGAATCCTTTAAAGCTTTTTGTTGTTACACTGTACCTAAATTTTGTTAAATTCAGTTTAAAGGATAAGTGTAAACGATTGCTATTTTGATTCCTGTTCATTTGCCAGTATATATTCTTTTTCATGTGTTACCAGCTATCTTGATCATTGTCTAAGTTTAATTTGTTTGAGTTTTTTTTAAAACTTAAAATCAACCATAAATATGTCTTAGTTAAAGGGTTTCTTTTTTTATAAAACAGCTTTTAAATATTTAAAGAAATTTTATTTTAAACTGTTTGTATCTGTGCTTATACAATGAATTTTTTTTTTTTATGCATATCATTAATTTGTGTTTATCTATTCTAGGCATCTAGAGCGACACCCAATCTATGTGTATGTATGATCCATGCTAGCGGGAGACTAAAAGTGGTATAAATGTGCCCTTAATTCATTCTCAATGGATTTGTACGTTAGTTTGTTGAAAGAGCCGTCGTTTTTGTTGCTTGAGCCTAGATGCCTGGATCTCAACTTCTCATAATTGCTTAAAATTTTATCTATATGAATTGTTTAAAATTGTAATAAAAATATTTTTCAATTGTAACTATTGTGATCAAGACATCTTGGAGAGCTGGTGATAACGTTTCCAAATTGGGAACTGTTATATTTTTGAAATGGTACGTCATCATTTTCATTTTTGTAATTTAAATTGTATGAGAATTTTGCACTTTTTTAAAGTTAACTTCTTTGTTAGGCTTCTGTTAATCTTCAGTCTGAGATACGTATACCTCTGTCTTTAGGCAAAGAAGATCTGTTATTAGCCAACAAATTGTTTTGAAGAGTTAATTGATTTTTCTCGTTTAGCAAATTCTCTATACATTTTCACTTAAACTATAAAATTTAATTTAACTTGTTCTTTTATGAACTTTCATCATTTAAATTTTTTTTTCTAGTCATTTGTTAAAATTGTTAAATTGTTAGTTCATGTTCGAAGTATATTAAACTTCGTTTAAAGTTTTTGACTTCTATTTTTTTGAAGTTCAAGTTTTTCAACTTTTCAATTATTGGAGTTGTTTCACGTTTTGGGTTCAGAAATGAACTAGATGTATTTCTTCAAGTTTTTATTTTGAAGCAATCTTAACTTTTCACCATACAATGCTAATTGCGCATGCTCAGACAAACCGAAATTGGTCCTAAAAATTAGGCTTTACGTTTTAAAATACAGGTTATAATATGTGGGGACAGAGAAAAAGTGGAGCAATAGACTATGCGAATGAACAGACTGACACACAGTGGTGGAGTGTTTGATCCAAAAAACCCGGCCAAAAATGCAAAAATTAAAATTTCTTCAACAATTGAAAAAATCATATTTTATAATAGCTGACTAATTGGTGCGTTGATCTATGTCCATTTCAAGAATCTGAGCCATATCTGGTAGCTCATGGCCTCGGTTAAAGAGAAAGTTTATTTGTGAGAAGATAAGGTTTTCTGTTGCTCTTTGGCATTGTTGTTACGTTAAAATGTAATTTTGTTGTGGCTGAATGAATTGTTGAACTTGAATTAACTAAGGCTTACGTGTTTAAGAAAGTTCAGATTTAGTGTTAAACTATGTGTTTATTTAAATACGAGAAGTTTTTAGAAAATAAAAAAACCCATTAAATTTGTATAAGGGTTATTTTAAAAGTATTATTGGCTCTAATTTAAACATATCGAAAGCCTTTTAAAGCTGTGTCGGACTTTATTGGACCGTTTTTGAATTGTTACTATATTGGTTATAGTTTTGAATGCCAATTCCTGAAGAAAAATGTTCCACATTTTGTATTACCTGAGAGCTTTTGCACTCACGGATTCTGTGTGTATGTACGTACGTACATATGTAACTACGTACACATGCACGCAACTCTATACCTCTTAGTAGAAATATCCGATGGGCTTCAAATTGTATATACTTATTTATTGAAAAATAGTTCCCTAATTAGTTTCTGGGTCACATAGGTGAAACATAACAGGAGAAAGGAGAGACTTAACCCCTTAACTGTCGCATTAAATTACAGTTTAAAAATTCAAATTGCTTATTGGCATCACTTTTTTGAAAAAGAAATATTCACAATATATAATGACGGGTAAAATGATATCATAGAAAAGACAATTACACTATTTTAAAAAACTGGTAGGAATCAAATAATCTGAATAAAAGACACAGCCCGTGAATATCACGGGAGCGAGAATTAAGGGGTTAAAGAAGTCTTGAGTAGATGCAGAACTGATTAAATGGTTGAAGGTAATATTGGATGTCATAACAAATGGACATTGCATTGACGAAAAAAGTTCAGAACATATACTGATGAAGCAGCAAGACTGTGAGCCTTTAAAATTTGCACTCCTTGACTCAATCAATGCACAAGGTTTTGATTCCTTGTGGCACTGTTATTAAGAGATCAGTTGTACCCATTGGCCAGCTATCAGAAGAAGCTGTTCAGGCTAGAAACAAAATTTTTTAATTGTACCGTACAAAATACTCAAAAAAGCTCAATAGAGAGTTTTGGCAACAGAGATGTCCTGAATTGGTTTCTTTTAGGCAGTGATCCTTTTATAAGATGCTCTATACAAAAACCAAGAAAAAGAGCAAGCCATGCATTAGCGAGACCCTACAACTTCTTCTTCAAGCTAGGTCTGATAAAAGCCAAGAACACTATGATGAAGAAGAGAGTTCTGAAGAATCAGATGAAAACTTGTAATCTATTAAATGCACTCAAAAAGCAGCATCTCTATACCACAAAGACTTCACTTTAATAAATGTATTATTAAAATAACTTTATTAAATGTAAATTAAATGTAATAAGTATTATTAAATGTAAATAATGAATTATATATATAGTAAAATTAAATATATTTAATCAAACATTACTAGTAAATAAAACAAATTTATCAACAATTACTGTTCTCTTATAAACAGTAAACAGTTAAGGCTGCTAGTCACTCAACTTCCAATTTTCCTTCGTTAATGTTAAGTCTATGGGCATGGGATGTATTCGTATATTTAAAATATCTCTTTAAGAAATTAATATTTTTAAGTTATTTTTTCTTTGGACTCTTCATAAAGGATTTCTCTTTTTTCTTAGTTATGAAAATATTTATAAAATGTATTCTTATTTTTATATGAATTGTTAAAATCTTACTTACATTTCGTTAGCTTTTAAGATATAAAATATTAAATTTAACATAGGCTTTAGGAATGTTTGCAGAACTAAGAAAAACATCTTTTAAGAAGAATACAAAGAAAAAAAATGAGTTTAAAATATTAATTTACCGAAGAGATATTTTAAATATAAGCATGCATCACATGCCTATAGACCTAACATTAGCGAAGGAATCTGGTAATTGAGTGACTAGCAGCCTTAAGTAAACATTGTATAATATTTTTATTTCTTAAATTGATGCATACATTTATGTGAATACACTATGACGCAAAAGTTTAGACAATGAAGAAATTCTTACATACTTTGAAAAATATTTATTCAATTTTCAAATCACTGCTTGAAATTAATGTGCTGTACATATAAACAATATTTATAACAAAGAAAAGTGGAATTGTGCATATTGCAATAAATTAAATGGTAACAAAAATAAACTGCTGTCTCAAAAGTTTAGACACAAATTAAATAAAATCGAAATAAACAATTTTTAAAACCTGGTTGCGCATTCATGCTTATGTATTGCGTCATATACACGAGATTGCATGGAAGAAACTAAATCTTGCATAGTTTGTGGATCGATATCGTACCATGCATTCTCAATAGATGTCTTAAGTTCCTTTTCAGAAGAGTATTGTCTAGCGTTGCTATAAACTTTGCGACACATGATGCTCCAAAGGTTTTCTATAGGGTTAAGATCTGGGCTACATGCTGGCCAGTCGAGAACTCTTATATTATGGGAATTAAACCAAGATTTTGAATGTTTTGCAGTGTGAATTGAAGCATTGTCTTGCTGAAATTCCCACTGAGGACCCCCTAGAAGCTCAGCAAATGGCAGTAGGTTTTCTTCTAATGTCTGTGTATAATGCTGTGAAGTTTGACGACCACTGGTGAAGGTCAGAAATACTTGTCCATTATAGCAAAAGGCTGCCCAAACCATCACCGAGCCCCCTCCTTGTCTGCGACTAAAAAAACGTCGAGGTTCCTTCCGCAAGTCATGCCAATACGATAAACAACCATCTGGACCATCCAGATTCCACTTTTTTTCATCGCTAAATATGACTGACTGCCATTTCTCTCCATATGACATATGCTTTCGAGCCCACATAAGTCTTTGTAACTTATGATGTGGTTTCAGAGCTGGATTCTTCTGCATTTTGCTATAAACGATTGTTCCTTTTTCCAAAATTCGTCTACGAATCGTATCCTTTGATACAGAGAGTCCCGATGAGCTTTGAACTCCACGTACGCTCATTTGTTGAGTACTCGCTAGCCTTTGTATCAGGCGATCCTCTCGTACATTTGTCACACGTGGCCTCCCAGACCGACATTTTGCTTTATATTCGGAACCACTCGATAAAACTCGATAAATAGATTTTTTTGACCTATTAATAATAGCAGAAATTTCAGAAACGCTCTTCCCTTCACCTTTCAACTGCCAAATCCTTGAAACCTCATTCACTTGAATTTCTTTAGCTCTCGGCATGTCGACTATGAAGCGCAATCGTTTGCAGAACTTAAGTACTCCAAATTTGTGACATCATCGATTCTAAATTTGCATATGCCAGCGAATATTCAAAGAAATTTAGAATAGTGTCTAAACTTTTGCGACAAGCACATTTGAATTTTTATGAAAAAAATTAGTATTATAGCAAATAAAACGACTGTCTTTTGTACATAGCATTTTAAATCAGTTTTTGAATATATTTGCAGGTTTTTGTAATTCTGACGTCATAATTCTACATTTTAAAGCTGAATGACGTTATTGTCTAAACTTTTGCGTCATAGTGTATAACATTAATTAAGCGTATTTACTAATAGTATATCAACATAAATGGTTTTAACTTTATAACACTTGAAAAATAATTTTGGCACGGATTTTGGGTCAAATACTTCACTGTGTGACAGTGAGATAGCTGCGGAGCTAGATTTCATCGTTATGATTTTGAATTTTTCGATTTTTAAGTGATATTATTATGAATGTTTGAGCATCTATAAGTCGTTGTTTTAGAATCGTCTGAAGTTATTTGAAAAAAAAAAAAGCGAAATCTTTTTTTACTTGCCTAATCAGAAATCCCTCTTTTCTGCGTGAGGTGATTATTAACTTATTTCTTTACTTATGTTTTCTTATTTACTTTGTGTGCTAGGAAACTGAGAGGTGGAGGACAAAATCGAGAAGCGGAGATTTAGATAATTAATTATTTATTTACCTTTGCAACAAATTAAAAAAAATAACAAACGTTTTTAATTAAATAAAGAGTTTAAAACCTTGTATGCTGAGAATGGGAAAGGCAAGTGGAAATTTTAGGGGTAAGTTTGCATTTAAAAATGTGAAAATACAACGAAAATGTGAATATTGCCATTACAGAAATAAGAAAAAAATTCTTAATAATGTCGTTCAAATAATGACAAAGTTAAAATTAAACAAAATACTTTTAACCTCTGAGAGTCTAAGGGCTTTAAGATTTTATAGAAATGTTCTTAAAACTATTAATTTAAGTTAACTTTCTCTATTTGTTTCTAAACCACACTTCACGTCTCTTAGTTTTACATATTTGTTAAAATACAATTCTGTTAAAATATTTTTATCTGCAGCCAACTTAAGTTGTTTTAAGGAAACGGAAAAATACGAGCATACCATTTAAAGCAGCGGTTCCCAACTTGTGCTCCGCTGAACCCTAAGAGGTCTGTCTGAACTTCCGGGGTTCCGCTGCGCTTTAGGTAAAACAATTAACGAAAGATACACATTTCAAGCAGATTTTTTTTAAAAACTAGGGGCTCTGCCCCTACGAGCTACGCTCGCCAACCCCCATTCAGGCACACCAAAATCCAAAAAGCACGCTAATTTGATCGGCTTTAAAAATATTGTATTAAAAAAAAAAAAAAAAAAGAAAAAGAAACAGTAGCGATCTCTCTGTAAACGGATTTCCATTCGTCTTCCATGGATTGGGGATTTTTAAGGCCAAATCTGCTGCTGTTAAGAGATACAATGGCTGTTTTCGTATTTAATTAAAAAAATTAGTTAAACATTTGAAAATAAGGTAATGTAAAATGAATTAAGTAAACAGTGTCATTGTCTCCCGGTATTTTTTAACAGCGCTATAAGATAGTTCTTTTAAATAATTCATTTTAAATGTATCGTTTCAATTCTGACGTAATTTACACCAAAGTTTTATTTCTCTTATTAATATTCACGTGAAAATACTTTTGTTGTTATAAGGAAATATTATTTGCGCTGTCTTCGAATTCACGATAATAGTTGAAAAGATTATCTCAAAATATCTCGCGCAAATATATTTTTCAATTTAAATTGTTTTGCTATATTTTTTGCCATTTTAAATATGACGTAAGTTCCTCAAATTACAAGTTTTAACGCATAATAATGATTTTTTTTAATTTTAAGATTTTGTTTCTCTTTTAAAATTCAAGTGTAAAGATGGTTCGGCACAGATGTCATATAAATGTATATATTGGCGCAATTTTTTTCTGACGCCAATTTCATATACGCAACGGATACTTAACTGGTGCTAAAGTGTCGTTATTTTGCTTGATATGGTAACCCGGATGTTGTTGTTTATGCTATTGATGTTTTCGCCAAATTGGCGTCGGAAAAAAATAGTATATGACATCTGTGCCTATGGTTCTTATGACGTAATTTTCCCGCTTTTAACATGTAATCATTTAATTCTAATTTTAAAGTTTTTTTTCCGTTTGTAATAGTCACGTGTAAATAAATTTTTAATTTGAAGTAAAAATTATTGTTTGCGCTGTTTATTCAACTGGCAACAGTTTAAATTAATAACATTTTCTAAAATTTGTAAAAAATATCTCTCGAAATGCTGAAAATTTGAATTTAAAAATGATATAAAACCACAAAAAATGAGTCAAATAAGAAAAATAAATGCAATCTGCACATCGCGAACTTATAACGTATAAAATGATCTAAAAATGATTAAATTCTCATGTATAGTTTTTGCTCCAATAAAACTTTTTTAATGGAACTATTTTGTCTAATTTTAGCATTAAATATATCTTAAAATAATTCTTCGATTTGAAAACTGTCTGCATCAGCGTATTTATCAAACATTTCTCTATAATACCACCGATTTTCATATTTTTGTATGCAACAGTTTTTTTAATATTAACGATGAAAGGCCATGCTTAAGCATTCAAATAGGATGTGGATCTACCCGGAATATCTACGCAGATTGTCATTGGTCCATTTCCAAATCAAAACTTTTTTTTATATATAGAAGGATGTGTACGGATTTTGTTGTTCAAAAATATCTATAGATCATGTGATCCTTTAAAGGAATTTCTAGTTACAATGCAACTCCAAACCATGTCGATGAGAAATTGTGTAACACATCTTCAACTCAACTCAATAAACTTATTTTAATTTTCTGAAAATAATTTCCGGTGCAAATATTAGTTATTACTAGCATTCTATTTTTAGATTTTCCGCTCACAAAATGCGATAAATGGCGGAACAAAATGTATATTTAAATTAAGAAAGCGAGGAATTGCGCTCTGAAAAAAAAAATTTGCCAATTTTAATTTTTCAACTCCTCTCAGTGTGAATTGAGGTTAAGAATTAACCAATATCTATATATCTCATGTTAAACTGCGTCTTCATTTCAAAGGAAAACATCCTGTCTTGAAAGATAAGACGGGATACCACCATCCAAGATCAAAGACGATTGTTTCTTGAATGCCTACGTGGGGTGTAGTGTCCACGTTTACTTCATATCTATATGGGAACAGTCTATGCAGGAAGCATCAGGATTTTTTGTAAGATAGAAAGTTCATCTCGCAGCAGGCTGCGGTGGAATGAAGCTGATGGTGACAGAAGCTTTCTGTAGATGTGCTTTGATCATTGTCAGATAGTCAGGAAAGGTGAGCAATAATAGGGAATGGGGTGTGGGAAATGAGCCAAAACAGAGCAATTTCCCAGTCCTAGGCCCTGAAAGTGCATACACACCCGATCCAGACAGTCCGAAAACTATCCTTCACAAGCGTTCCGCAAAAAGAACTGCACTGCCCAACACACAACTTGAATCTAAACATCTGTAGTGTGGTCTTGAAAGGTAAACCGCTTGTGTTTTTTTAACGGAGGCAAACGGAGGTCAATGAAACGCATACTTAACGTTAAAGAAACTGTCACACCACTTGTTAAAATAAATAAATAAAAATTCATGAAACCTTGCTACCTGATAATTTAACGACTAGTATGAGTTAGTGAAGCTCATATAATTGCAGAGACTTGTAAAAAAACCCCCACTTTGTACAATCGATACTGCAAAAATTTGCTTAATGAGAAGTTAGTAATTTAGTTTCCAATATTCCTTTGTCAAATAACACTATTGTTTGAAAAATAAACGATGTTACTGGTGACGTAAAAGAAACATCAGCTACTTTAGAATTCGCAGAACAAATGGATGAATTTACTGACGTCACTTGATTAACAGTTTTTAGCCCCCGGTATGCTATTTCTTTCTTCCAGCTATTAAAGAGTCGTCTCCAGAAAATACCGTTCCGTTGTATAAGCCAGCCGTAAAATAAATCAGATGTATTATTGTACTATTAAAGACTCTACTGCAATTGTTTAAACTTCTAAGCATCGCACATTTTCAATTTTTATACCGTCATATTGGGAAAAAAAGTATTTTTTAATGCAATTTGTTTGAAAACTGCATCTCAGTTTATTTTTGAGATATTAAATTTTTTGTAGTTTTTAGCACCATTTGCTTAATTTTGGCAACTCAAGTACTCCATTTCTGTAGAATAATATATAAATATTCGTATATAAAAAAAATAGTTGAAAAATAGTAATTATAATGAAGTTAATGAAAAATAGTATATTTTTGTTGCATTTTCCCGTAACTACTGAAAAAAAAGTAATTAAAATACGTGCTATTTTGAAAAAATATAAATGAATGATTTCTGATAAAACATGGAGATATTATAAACTATATTTAATTTAATTATCTATATTACAAACAAATGAATGCATATGAATCATTAGATAGCCGATTTTTTGTCGAGTTTTTTGAGTGACGACATCCTGTCTTTGGGATTTGTGAACTATTCAGCGATAGTGACGTTATACGAATACTTTACTGCAGATGTTGTCTAAGACTGGATCGTAAATGAGGAATTCTCCAGAGGATGAAAATGACGTCATTTTATATAAAATAAAAGCGTATGTTTTAAGTCTTAAAACGGAAATACGTTTTGTATTATCTATATTTATATACATATATATTTGTTTTCATCGGTGGCGACACTAAAGTCGGGAAAAACAGAATTCTTGTTTTCTAGTATTAGTATTTTTTTTATTCAATATATTTACAAATTTATCACGATGTTGTTGTTTGAAGACCAATTCAAACCAATGCACCACAGACGAAATATTTCTCGATTAATAATTATCATTAAATGACATACCTTGGCACCTATACACATGTATGCAGTGATGATGTAAGCAATGATGCGTACAATGCTAGAGCTATTGCAAAAATTAAAGAAAGGGCTCTATCTGTTGTACTCTTTAAAAATACGCACTATCCTTGAGGAACTATCTCCTGAACTCGTGAGAATGTTAAATGATGACATTCAAAAATAAACTGTATAAAATCACAACCTCTTAATGATAAATTTGTGTATGAAGTTATAGGAGCCACCATCCTTCCCTCTTTCGGCTTACTGAACTAACAAGGGAACCACTTTAGGTGTTTCTCGCACCTAGTATTGAAACCTGGTGCATGTTAAAGCTCTATATTAGGAAGTTTGGGAATCGATAAAATTTTTTTGTTAAAATAATATTTTTTGATTTTACAGCAGATTAACTTTCTGAAAATGCAATTTTCGAGACCACTTTTCGAGACCACTTTCGCTGTTAAAGTAAAAGATTTATTTAAAAAAATAGTTAAAAATATAAATTAGTCAATAATAACTATAAAATGTTGAAAAAAGTTTTAAAATTCCTTCAAGAACCTACGAATTTGATTTTTAAAAAATACAATATTATATTTACAGATTTGGCGGGGAAAGATTGGCGACTTTTTCGTCCCATACAGTTTTCCGGCAACCCTAGCTCAGTATTTTCGCTACGCACCGTGTTGTAATGTTTTGGACGTAAACCTTTTACAAGTATAAAGCTAGTGGAAATTTTGAAGTTCCATATCTGGCGACTTAACTCTCTTTTGGTGTAAAATTAACAAATAAAAATCCAATAATAAAAAATTATAAATATAAAAAAATATATAAAATATGATTTTAACAAAGAATTTTTATCGGTTCTCTAACTTTTATGCATAGGGCTACAAAATGCACCAGGTCTCGATTCTAGGTGCGAGCAACACCTAAAGTGGTTCCCTTGTAAGATGGTTATGCCAAGGAAGAGCATTTACGCGCTTGATTAAACTGCGTGAAAAATGTCATATTATGTGAACAACAAATCTCAAGTGACAAACATTTTGAATAATGAATACTGAGTATGCAATCTACGTGTTGTGCCGACATGTTTAACAAATAAATTTATCAGTGCAAAGGAAAACTGCCACAGTTTTCGATACATTTACCAAAAGTGTCTTCTTTAAATATATGAAACGCGTATTGGTTGGATTGCGAGGGAAAAGAAGATAACGAATTTCCCCTTGTTAGAAAGGAATGCAAACAACACCCAACTTCAAAGGAAGAATAATATTCAGGGGAATCCTAAACTTTGAAAGACTCGTCTGAACAATATTATTCAACAGCTCAATAGAAGGATTTGGACGACTTTAAATGTATACTAAATGTGTTCAGCGTTAACAGAAAACCACCCAGCTGAAACTCAGCAAAACATGAGATTCATTTTGATTTGGAATCTCGCAGGAAGTTTAAGATCGTATTTCAAAATGATTCTGATGTCCTTTGTCAGATGAATTAATAATTTTGTATATGAAAGAAAAAATTTGTCCTGCTGGTCTTCTCAACAACATGTCTCTAGGGTGCGCTATTATCGACTTACACAACCACCAAAATGAAATACAGAAGCCTTTTAAATGCAGAATCAAATATTCGCTTGCAATTATAAGCAATTGGACATGAATTCTGAAAATTGTGCAAAATAATCCAAGCACAGATTTTACATTAAACGTTTGTGTGTTATTGTTCGTCCCACGAACAATGTAAATTTATTTTAAAGCAAAAATTACGATTTCTTGAATTTTGGAATTTTTTCAGTATGGAAAACTTTTGACAATGTCACTGTATTGATGGTAATTGAAAATGAATTGAGAAATACAGTAAAAGTTCCAAAATGAAATTTTATGCTCGGAACAATACACAATTGTTTAGATTATTATTGATCCTTTTTCTTGAGCTCGTTAGCAATGCATCTAAAAAACATTTCCTTATAGTATAAGCTATGGTAAATTTAAGCAACTCGTCTTAGATATTTCTTCAAAAAAGGACTCTGTGAGTCAAAAAGCTTAGAAACTACTGACTTCATTAGGGTCAAACATTACATAAAATCCAAATCATAATTATTTATTTAATTAAAAACAAATAACCACAATTTTTAATCGCCTCTTATCCCGAAAAATCTACTGTTACCAATTAAAATATATAAGCGGCAAGTTTATTATTTAAAAATAAAAATAAGAAATAGTTATATGAAAAGAAAAAGCATGCTTCAAGAATAGATTATGAAACGATTTTCAAAATTTTTAGAATACTGTAATGAACCTTCATCGTTCAATAGGGTGAAAGACGATATTTGAAATAAACAATTTTAAAAATCCATAGCACACGTTAAAAGTCGATCCCAACGATTACCATCCGTTGTCGAAAATACCATGCATAGTCGAAAATGTACTTGAATTCCTTGTGCAACCCTGCATATGATCTATAGATTTTTATTTACTACAGTATAAATGCATTCTACAGTATATATCTATACTGTGCACTGTACTATACAGGGTGTCCCAGGATTATTGGGACAAACTTTAAGGGGAGGTAAGGGATTTCACAAGGATTCAGATTTGCATAGCAACCCATGGCCGAAAACGTCATGGGAAAGTAGTATGACAGGTACAAGAAATGAAGAAACACAAGACTGAGATCATCTGAAATAATTTATTGGTAAAAGATATTATACATGTACTGTGGTAGATGATATGTAAAAATGTCACAAAAGATGTTCAAAGTTGCCACCATTGCTAGCGATGCATGCATTACACCGTCGAACAATGGACTGCCGGACTCTCTCAAATACTCCTGTATTTTGTTCGATATCCGCAGCAGCACAGACAAGTTTTGCAACCAGATCCATATCGGAATCCAAAGGCGTTGCGTACACAGCCCTTTTCGGTGCACCCCAAAGAAAGAAATCTATGCTGCTTAAATAAGGAGAGCGTGGTGGCCAAGAGCGTTGGTCTTGTGAACAACACCACCTAATGGCGAACGAAGCCGTTTCCGACCATGGATTGCAATACAAATCTGAATCCTTGTGATGTCCTCTACCTCCCCTTAAAGTGTGTCCTAATAATCCTGGAACACCCTGTATATTGTATCTATAGTACAGATATATACTATATAGTGTGCTAAAATTTGGTTCAGTTAGAAAATAATCAATTTTGTTTAAAATTCACCTTCAGCAGTTTCTGCCAATAGATGGAAGTGTTACGCTACCTTTTTTCTAAAACCCTCTATGTTAATTGTAGGTTTTTATGCTCACCACATATTAAGCTAATATTTAATTCGGGTATTATTTGAAAAGTCAGAGAAATAATTTGTTAAATATTTCTCTTCAGTAATACTCAGAGAATCCAGAAAATATAGAAATATAATTCCGAAATATTAGTATAATCTAAAATAATAATAATATACCTTGGGAATCATAGCACTTGATATCTATTCCTAAAGATGGCACTTGAATTTCCCCTCCGTGTATTGGCAAGTTCCAATCAAAACCACTATAGGTTCCAAATACTTCTGTAGCACCTTAAATGAATGTTTAACAATTATGGATATTGATATAAGCATATGATATTGAATATATATCATTAGCCAAAATTTTTAATAGTGTTTTTAAAATAAGTATTTTTAAAGTATATGTGAATAAAACAATGCTCAGAGCATAAAAACATGAAATATTTTAAACTGGTTTTGGTTACTCAAAACGTATGAGTTCAAAAGATAGCAGAAAGTGTGCTCAAATATATATAGAAACGAAAATGAGAAAGAAACTATATCTAGTATCTATATTTTTGCACCTTGGAAATATAACAATATTGAGTAAACTGCAAAAGACTTGACCGCATTGCGATAACGTCAGTGCAATTAATCGCTTTATTCTCAAAAGTGGCAGATGCGATTGATCATTCACAGAAGAAATCTATTTACCCTTTATTAAAGAAAAGCCCATATCTTTGCTAGCTATTTCACACAGATTTAATGAAAGTGGACTTTCTGTAAAATGTTCTATTGTTTGTAATTCTTTACCTCCGCCTTATATCAGAATCCGTTTAATTGGGCCAATAAACATTTGAGTTAGACTAAAAGACCGTGGGATCAAATAGTCTTTATGAATGGGCCCCGTTTTAACTTTTAAAAGGATCTTGGAAAAGCTTAAATATAGGATCATTCTATGGTAACTTACGTTACATTTAGAGCAATTTACTGCAGTAATCTTAATAATATAACATCAAAAAATATTCAAATGTAAAGTTGTCATGATTTGTTAATTAAACCTATCCAAAGCTCAATTTGAATGAAAATTACCTAGAAAAGGAGACTGAAAATTATATTTTTTATGGTAACTTACGGTCATTGTCCAGTAATGTTGGTTACATGCTTAATATAACAGCCAGAATTCAATAAATAAAACAAAAATTAGATAAATTTAATCTAAATTGAACTTTCAATAGGTTTAATTAACAAATTATGTCAACTTGATATTTTGAATTATATTTTTGGTGTTATATTACTAAATTTACTGGAGTAAATTGTTTTAAATGTAACGTAAGTTAACATGGAATGACTCTACAGAGAAATCCTACAACCGGGTGTTAAACATCGTAGAAAGAGACCATTACAGAGGAGGCAGTGTATTAGTCAAATAGTGATAGCAACAATATATATTCCGATATGACGGAATTATAAAACCTTGGAAATAGCATTCTTTATTTGCAAAAAATATTAAGTGCAATTAAATAAATTCAATCTTATAATCTAGATCTGTTAAATTTTGTTATTAAATAATACATAAGTCTATTAGTCTACATAAAGTCTATTTATGCAGCTATGATAAACATTAGGATCGTTTGCAGTATCGTATTGCCAAGCACGTTCTTGCAACATTTTTATAGCCCTCTAATGCATTGATCTGATGAACGGTTTCTTCTGCACATGGTTTGTAAATTGATTATTGTGTATTGCACAGAATAATAACAGACTGGAAAAATTAAAACAAAAATGTTTTACAGTTAAAATACGATATTTAAAACAGTTTTGTATTAATGACAGAATTAGTTTTCATGGAAATTTTAATTCCATATTTAAAATCAGTAACATGAATTCATCTAATACGTAAATTTTTATTCCAAATAATAAGTTTCACAGAACAATTTTCATATTTGCGATTTTTTATTTTTTTTGCCAAAACGTACTTTAATGAAATATGTTAAAAAATTACATCCCGATAAAAGCATACGTAAAATAATATAAAAAACATTTTTAAAAAGTTTTTCTAAATATAAAAGTGTGTTTACTCATATTTAACTCATTTATAATTCTGCTAAATCTTAGTAATATATTGTTTCATATTAATAATTTAACATTCACAAAGAATATTAATATCAATGTTAAGAAATTTATGTACAATTACCATACATAATTCCTACGAAAAGATCTTTCTTGACTTTCGTAACAAGATATTCAAAATTTTCTTTCTTTACTGGACTTCCACATATGATAATTTCCTTTAAGGAAGTTAAATCTGTATTTAGACCTGCAAAGATAGATCGTTTAAAAAATAAAAATGTTTTGAATCACAAATGTGTAAAATTTACATTTTTGATTTTATTTATTTATTTATTTATTTGTGTAGAGAAAATAAATACTATTACTATGTAATTTTTTAACTCACATTAATCGTATTAATAATTTGATCTCCACATAAAGTTAACCTTTGTTTAAATTTTGTTTAATTGTTTAAATTTTGTTTAAATTTTGTTTAATTTTGTTTCATTTTAATATATTAATCACTAGGGGGCTCTGCCCCTACGAGCTACGCTCGCTAACCCCAATTCCGACACTCCAGATTCTAAAAGCAGGCTAATTTCATCGGCTTTCAAAAGATATTTTAAAAAATAATTTTAATAATAAAATAATTTAACATGGAGATCTCCGTGTAAACGGGGTTTTATTCATATTCCTTTGGTTGGAGATTTTTAAGGCGAAATCAGCTTTTGTTAAGGGATACAATGGCCGTTTTCGACTTTGATTTAAAAAAAATAGTTAAACATTTGAAAATAATATAATGTAAAATGAATTAAGTAAACACAGTCTTTGTCTTTTGGTTTTTAAACAGCTCTATAAGAAAGTTCTTTTAAATAACACATTTGAAATGTATCGTCTTATATCTGACGCAATTTTCACCAAAGTTTTCTTTCTCTTTTTAACATTCACCTGAAAGTACTTTTGTTCTTAGAAAGGAAATATTATTTGCGCTGCCTTAGAATTCACAATAATAGTTGAAAAGATTATCTCAAAATATGAAATAAATGTCTCGCGCAAATATATTTTTTTAATTTAAACTGTTTTACCAACTCTCAGTTATTTGGCCTTTTTAAATCTGACGTAAATTTCCTCCTTTTGCGACTTTTAACGCATAATTTATTATTTATAAATTTTCTTTTTCTTTTTAAATTCACGTGTAACTATAATTTTTATGACGTAATTTTCAATATTTTCCTGATTTTTAACACGTAATCACTTAATTCTCATTTGAAAGTTTTTTTTTATTTATAAAAGCCACGTGTAAATAAATTTTTAATTTGGAGGAAATAGTATTCTTTACACTGTTTTTAAAATTGGCAACAGTTTAAAATAATATTCTTTTCTAAAATATGTAAAAAAATATCTCTGGAAATGCAGAAAATTTGAATTTAAAGTGGAGATAAATCCTCAAAAAATGAGTCAAATTAAAACAATAAATGCAGTCTTCACACCGGGAACTTCTAATGTATTAAATGATGAAAAAATGTTTAAATTCCTACGTATAGTTTTTGCTCATACAATTTTTTTAATGAAACGATTTTGACCAAATTTAACATTGGATATCTCTTAAAATAATTATTCGATTTAAAAACTGTCTGCATCAGCGTGTTTATCAAACATTTCTCTATAATAGTACCAATTTTCATATTTTTGTATGCAATAATTTTCTTAATATTAACGAAGAAAGACCCATGTCACAAGAAATATGGATACCGATCTAGGAGTGTACTAGGAAGATCTAAACAGATTTTTATTGGTCCATTTCCAAATCATTACTTTTTTATATAGAGAAGGATTTGTTTTGGATATCATAATTTAGTTATCAGTACTAACCTTTTAAAATATAGAGTTTTAAAAGAAAACGTTGTGTTATTTATGACGGCCGATTATCTGCACGAGGGATATAGACCCGAGGGAAAGTGCCTTTCGTGAAGTCTTTCTAAAGGAACCTAACCCGCATTTACGCAATGAAAGAAAACGGAAAAGAAATGAATGAAAAATGAATATTTTATTTATTTTATTTAGGAAAAGTGAAGATAATGAAACAATCAGGGCCTAATTTTAATAATCGCCGTATTTTAAAGATATATAATTTTTATTTATTTTATTTGGAAAGTTTCCATGATTTGCAAGGACAATGTTCAAATATCTACGTCTGCTACTGTAGTATGACCCTCTCTCCTAAAATTAAATCTCTTCAATGAAAATAAAAATTATAAGTCGGGCACATAAAATATCCTGTATAGTTCCAAATAATATTAGGTGATCACCCATATCCCACGTTTTTAGCCTAGCTATAGTTGTCCAAACTTATTAATATGGTCTTATAGTTATATATTATCAAAAAAGCACCATTGTACAACGCAAGAATTGCGTCATTTTTCTCTACTATAAGAATGAAATCATACCTATATAATACAAATGTGAATGTTAACGTAATTATATTATTGGCATAAGAAGAATTTTAAAACTAAATATTTGAATATTTTGACAAAAATGCATTTATGTCTATAAATAAAGCGACAAATACAAAAATCTAATTTCGTACACAACAGGTGTACAGAGAACGATCATTTGATAGCAATAGTGTAGTAGACGTATGAAATGTGTTACATTTTTGTTATTGTAATGATTGTGACACTTTTGACATTTTGTGATACCACATCGATTGGTTGTGCTATTACGGTAGTACTATATGCTACACCTGTCGTATATCAGTTTCTTTTGACAAGTCACAAATAACTTTGGGGTTCAAATATCAGCATTTTGCATTTGCCTATTAATTTATGGACACTAATGTACAATGGCTTTCTTAAAAAAATAATAATATTGTAAGAAATCAGTTTTTAACTTACTGGGAAGAATCTGTAATTTCTCCAATTTATCGACCTGACTAGTGACCATAAGTACCATTTTAACTTTATATTTTCCTAAAAGATCCCAGAAATTTCGTCCTTTAATACTGTAGTATACGTTGCCACAATGAAGAAAAAATGGGAGACCTAATCCCAAGCATGGAATGAAGTTATCCCACACACTCCATCCAACCTGAAAAATCGATTTACTGATTATTAGTACCAATTTAGAGATTAAAAATGTGTTAAATAAAAAAACTATAAAACTCATAATTAATAGTTATGCAGTAAGATCCATATATTTCTTCCTCAAACTAAATATATATATATGTTACATTATTAGATATAATTCCGCGATTTCCTTATCTTATTCTAAATTACTACTTTATATTCACTAAATCCTTATCCTTAAATAATCTCTATCGTTAACTCTGTTAAATTCCCTTTAATTTAATGTCTCACTTGTCTAAATCGCTTAAAAATTACGTTTTTAGTATTCTTAAATTAAATGTTCCATTTCCCCGCGCATTTCTGAGGTTATCCTTTTTCCCTTCAAATTCATCCGCTTGCTCTGTCCACACTCTTGATATGACCTGACATTCTTAATTATTCATTGGTTGAGAGCGCGATCTACGTCATATTTGTATCCTTACATTGGACGAACAAAAAGTCGATACTCGCTGTGTTTCAGCAGAATTTGTCGTATTTCTACTTTGATAACTTCCCCTAGTCGCCATCTGATATTTTCTATTATCTATAAGTGCTTACCCATGATTAAATACTACGTAGCGATGGCTTGATTTAAAGTGAATTGGTAGAAACTGCACCGCCGAAACCTCTTTAAATAAAACCCTGGGTTAAATTACGCATTGTCTCAATTATTCCGGAGAAACATACACTGGATAAATGTGTTACCTGGCCTACCACTCGATAACAGCAACTACCTTCCAATATACATGTTGATTTACTACGAAACACCTTATTTCAGCTTAATCTAATGTACGGCTTCCAGATTGATTATTCATCTACTATGACATCGAAGCCCACCACACTTTCGAAGGACCATATAACGTAATATCATTATATATATATATATATATGTAGAAATTTAATGCACATTTATTTTAACGAATAAGTGTACACTGTGGTTGGTGTCTAGAAGTAAAGTCCAGGCCGATTCTTGATGGAATCTTAAACTTTAATGCACTTGATTATGTGGGTGAAGTATTTACAGATGGGTATTTACATTTAGATTAAACATGATAACTATAACTGGCCGGCGACATTCCGCCGTGACCCGGTATTCGGTCGAACAGTGACGTTTCAATATGTCTGCTCTCACGAGCAACCAACAGTCATCTCTATCTTTTCACGACAGTTTGTGTAAGTTCAGCAGTTTTTTTCGTTGATTCAGAGGTTGGGGTGGATCATCCCGAGCCTCATCTAAGAATGTGCTAGGCTTTGCAGTACAGAGTTCAAACTCTGTCACCACAATTCGGCCTACCTGACAGGGCTGGGTCCTCCCAGTCACCCATCTACTCTATATACCTGACTGGTACTGGACTACTTTTTCCAGAACGTACTTTATACACACAAAAAAATTCACAAACAATATATAAAACAAAATAATAGTAAAATCAGTCACTAAATACTGCTTTTTAAAAGTTTTCAGTCCTTGACCAATATTTTTAGAGTTAGAAAAATAATAAAGTTTTTCTGCTTGTCACTTGGAAGCAGTTCTTTTCACAGTTTGTTCCTAATAGTAATAAAAAAAAGATATCAATAATACACAGTTTAAAAAAATATATATAAAAAAACACAAAAATCACTTAAAGCTCAAATATTTCGTCTTAAACAGTAGAGGTCCAAGGCTTCATGTGATCTGCAGTCGTCGAGGTCGTATTTGGACCCTCATGGTGTCCAACTTTACTCACATTGTAGCGATCGTTTCTTTTTACTGCAGTAATCTCATAGGGACCAAGAAACTTAGGCTTTAGTTTGGTACCTGTCCCAAACTGTGTTTTTTGAATGGCCACCAAATCACCGAATTTATATGTGTTGGCCTTTTTTCGCTTTTTGTTATACGTTTTCACGTTTTCCTGTTGTATTTTTAGTATGTTTTGCTTAGCTATTTCTCTATTCGAATTTCTTTCCGATATGAAGGAATTTAATTCCTCATCATCTAACAGTGTTTTGATTTGCAGGTCAGTTTTCTGCCGCAGTTTCGTTCCTGTCAGTAATTCAAAAGGTGTAAATTTTGTACTCCTTGATACGGTACTATTCATGATACGTTGCACGGGCGCGACAAATTTGTACCATTTAGTGGGGTCTTCTACACTAAGTTTTGCTAAAATTGGGATAAGAATTCTGTGCATTCTCTCTATTTGACCGTTTCCTCTAGCTATCCCTGTTGTTATGGGAATATGCTCTATGTTCTCTTCCTTACAATATTTCTCAAAATCAGCAGAGGTAAATGCTGGTCCTTTATCGGTAATGATTCGCGATGGATTTCCGAAAATATCATGTTGTCTGGTCAATTTATCGATGACTTTTTTAGCGGCTGTAGTTTTAACGGGGTATAGCCAAACAAATTTAGTAAATGCGTCCACAACAGTAAAAATGTGATTGTAATTTTTATTTGTAGAAGGCATGGGACCAATGTGATCGATATGATAGGTCTCGAGGGGCATATTTTGTTTGGGGATCGGGTTTAACAGACCTTCTCCTTTTCCTTGCTTTTTATTGCAAAGTATACACTCTATGCAGTTGGCAATGACACTTTCAATTTGCTTTTTTAATTGGGGTATAAAATAATTTTCTTTTAAAATAATTTCAGTTTTAGCCACTGCGTAATGACCTTTGTTATGAACATCGCTTATTATTTCCTTTTGCATATTGGTAGGAATCATCAGAAGTTCTCTATCATTTTTATATTTGTATACTATGTCGTTTCTTATAATTATAAATATTCTGAACTTTCATTTTTTTCAATTAACTTTTTTATCGCTTGTATGTGTTCGTCTTCTTGTTGTGCATTCTTTATTTTTAATGTTAATTCATCTTGCGATCGGGTAACTATTAGAACTGTATTTCTACTCAATGCGTCTACATGTTTCATTTGGGATCCTGATCGGTGGGCAATTTCATAATCAAATTCCTGTAAGAAGAGAGCCCATCTGGCTACTTTTGGCGTAATGTCTTTTTTGTCCATTGTCTTTTGAAACGCAGAACAATCTGTCACAATTTTAAATTTCGTGCCTAATAAGTAGTTTCGGAATTTTTTAACCGATTCTATTACCGCGAGTGTTTCCAACGTTAACTCGAATATTTTGCTTGAGTAGGTGTAGTTTTACGGCTCCAGTAATGAATAGGATGTAAGTTTTTGTTTTCAACTTCTTGTAGTAGGACACTACCAAAACCTATGGCGCTTGCATCGGTGTGTAATTCTAGTTTAGCGCCTCGTCGAAATGTATGCAATACTGGGGGGTTAACTAATTTTTCTTTAAGAGTCTCAAAAGCTGGTTTTTCGAGGATTCCAAATTTAAATGTATTTCCCGCTTTTAATAAATCACTTAAATGTCTCGCTATAGTTGCATAATGTGGGATGTATTTTCTGAAATAAGAAGTTAGACCTAGAAAACTGTACAATTGTTTAAGGGTGCGGGGTTCAGGAAAATTCTTTACTGCCAAAGTTTTGGCTTCCGAGGGCCTTGTAGTTCCGTTTTCGATAATATAGCCTAAAAATTCAATTTTCCGTTTAAGGAATTGGCATTTTGCAAAATTAAATTCAAGTCCGTAATCCGATACAACTTCTAGGACGCGTTTCAGTTTTAAAAGCGCTTCTTCCCCAGTCTTCGCAACTACTATGACATCGTCTAAGTAAATTAATATTACTTTTTCTTTAATTAACTGTTTAAAAACAGCTTGAATATATCTCTGAAAATTCTGCGGTCCTATCGATAATCCGAATGGAAGCTTTAAATATGCGTACTGGGAGTTATGCTTGACAAATGCTGTATATTTCCTACTCTCCTCTGCTACGTCTATATGAAAAAAAAACCATTTTTAAATCCAATGTAGTGAAAACCTTCGCTTCCTCAATGTTATCTAAAACGTCCTCTATTCTTGGCAAAGGAAAATTATCTCTAATTATTTTTTTATTAAGGGATCTATAGTCAACACACAATCTCCAGGAATTATCTTTCTTTTTCGCTAACACAATAGGCGATGCATAATTAGAATTACTCTCCGTTATAATTCCCATTTCCAACCATTCTTGTATTTGTTTATCCACAAATTCCTGTTCTGGATATGCTAATCTACGCGGTCGTTGCGCAATCGGAATATCATCAGTTAATACTATATTTACTTTTAACTCCGTGTCCTTAACCTTGTTTGGCTTATAATTAGTGATCAATTCCGTTAACTCTTTCTTAATAGTGTTGTTTGTAATATGGTTTAGCTCAACTTCCTGAAATTTAATAGAATTAGCTGTCTCAGCTAAATAAATATCTGTGGTTTTCGCTGAGTCTAACTGTGGGATGGAACACTGTTGTTCACTTTCCAACAAACAATTTTTATCAGAGCTTAATTGCATGTTTATTTTTTCACTAAAGTTGCAAGCTGTTTCATTTTGACTAGTTTGCTCCTTTCTCACCAATTCAGCTGTCGCAATCATTTTTCCTATCGTGGGATTGTTTTGCTTCTCTGACCGCAACATCGCATGAAATTTGGGTGTGACATAGATGACGCGTCTGGTTTTTGTCATGACTGTTTCTTGTGGGAATGCAGTTACGCAATTCACCCTAACTTCCTTCAATTTTCGTTTCCCTGTAATTTGCAATCGTTTTTCTGACATTTTGAAATTTACCTGTTTCAAAAAGTTATTTCCTAAAATTATAGAATGGCTCAAATTTTTTTGGACGTATAAATCTGCATTCACTGTGTAACCATCTATTTCAATTTTTACGGTCGTAAATCCTATGGGTGTAATTTGACTACCACCAATACCTGATAGAACCAAATCATTTTCATGCAAGTTAGGGCATCCCAGGGCTGTATAAGTATCGTTGCTACACATATTGACGTCGCTTCCTGTATCTATTAAAGCATCCATATTTTCCCCTAAAATCCCCACGCTTTTTATTATTTTATCAACCGGATTTGAGTTATTGCTTACGGGAGCATTTGCATTTTTAGGAGAATTATTTGTACACTGGTCAGACCTGTGGCCAGGAATTTTACACCTCCAGCAGACCGGACTTTCTTTTTTTCGGGGGCAATCCCTAAAACGGTGGGAAAGGTCATTGCAATTGAAACAACGGATTTTTGTATTTAAATTCTTTTGGGGGGTAGATGTGTAATTTTTCTCATATGGTACGGGACTAATGTCATTTCGATGGAACGCTCTATTATTTTCGCTACCTTGACGTTTTCTAAATTCCGTGTTTGGGGGCTTAATTTCAGTTTTCCGTAAGTTAATTCTGGCGGTTTCAAAATCATCCAATTTATTGGTCAAATCTTCTACACTCGTAATTTTTGGCAATTCGTCACAAAAGTGTTCCTTTATTTCTAGGGACAATTTTCGCCTAATCTGGTCAATGATTAAAATATTTTTTAACTCTTCGAACGTCGATATGTGTAATCCCGACAACCATTCATTCAGAAAATTTGCGATTTCAAATGAAAAATCTTTCCATGACGCTGAATTTTGTTTTCTATGTAAAAAGAATTTTTGCCTGAATTGCTCTGGTGTAAGTTTGAAACGTCTTAAAAGTATTTTCTTTACACAGTCGTAATCACTGGATAGTTCTTCACTTTCACGATTTACTAAACTAACAAAATCAAGCGGTAACAGTGCCAACAGATATGTAACCCATTCATCTTTTCCTATCCAAAGACGCTTCGCTTGCCGTTCGAAAAGGGTTAAGTAAATGCTAATTTCTTCCTCATTATTATATCTATTTAGCAATTTTAGAACATCGGAACCCTTTCCGGCGATTGTAGATATTGGATTATGCAATTGGGTATTTTGTGTATTTTCCAATTGTAATTTTTTCAATTCAAATTCACGATTTTCGATTTCTTTTTGTTGCAACAATTTCTCTTTCTTTTCCCTTTCGCTTATAATCCCGCTAGCAAATTTTTTACTAAATCCTCATTATACCCTTCGGATTTTAAAATTAAATCAGTCAGTTGACTTTTATTAGCACCATCTAGAGGACTTAAACCTAACTCGATTACCGCAGTAACCAGATCGATCTTTTTAGACCTTATTAAGTGTGCCATAATTATATCTAACCAATTAACACATAAATAAAATATCTTAATATAAATCAATAATATTTAAGCACCCGATATATCAAATATATCTATATATATAATAATATTAACAGTTTTCTAAAACAGACTTACTTTGTGCCAGATATTTCCACAAAAAAAATAAATATATATATTTTCTTCACAATATAACAATACAAAAAAATAATTATTTAACACCTGTTTTATAAAAACTTGCTTCCCTCTAAATATTCTCACAGAATATATATTCCTTTCTTTTCACATAAAAAAATAACAAGATAAAAAAAATCATATCGTTAAAACAATTTTCTCTGAAAGAAGCAAAAAATAATTATGTATTAGGAATCTAAGATCATTAGGAAGCAAAAAAAAAAAAACACCTTCCTATATTTCCTCTTCGCAGACACGTCTAAGCAAGTGCCTTATTTCTTTTATTAAAAAAAAGTGCAGAACAAAAAAAAAATCCACTTCTGCATAAATTACTAAATATTCTTTTTCTTCTGGCGTACACAACAGAAACTTACTGTACATTTTTTATTAACACAATTCAAGCACTTATGGGGAAAAATAAAAAAAACACTTCCCCATTTTATCACGAAAAAAGAAGAAGCTGAAATTGGGTCAACGTATATTTCTTCTCGCAGAGACTCGAAAATTTTGTCACACTTTTTTATCAGCACTCAGAATTCACGATGATCACAAATGATTCATCTCACAGAACACGCGCTCACTTCTATCCTTCGATGAAATAAATACCCAGTTGAAAATCCGACTTTCTTCCTTCATTAACGGACGTTATCGACGCACAAGACAGAAACGACTTTTTATCTTTCCTCCTGCATGAGAATTTTCCTTTTTCTTTTTTCTCTTTCCAGTAATTCACGGAACATTTGATGAAAGCAACTTTTTTCCTTTCCTTTTCAGAGCATCATTCAACTTAAGGACATCAGAAAATTTTTCGTACACATTAAATCCACACATCCACACTTTGCATGTAAATATCTCGGTCGACAGTCCCCAATCTGTAGAAATTCAATGCACATTTATTTTAACGAATAAGTGTACACTGTGGTCGGTGTCTAGAAGTAAAGTCCAGGCCGATTCTCGATGGAATCTTAAACTTTAATGCTCTTGATTATGTGGGTGAAGTATTTAAAGATGGGGTATTTACATTTAGATTAAACATGATAACTATAACTGGCCGGCGACATTCCGCCGTGACCCGGTATTCGGTCGAACAGCGACGTTTCAACACGTCTGCTCTCACGAACAACCAACAGTCATATCTATCTTTTCACGATAGTTTGTGTAAGTTCAGCAGTTTTTTTCGTTGACTCAGAGATTGGGGTGGATCATCCCGAGCCTCATTTAAGAATGTGCTAGGCTTTGCAGTACAGAGTTCAAACTCTGTCACCACGCACACACACATATATATATATATATATATATATATATATATCATCCTTTTAAACATGCATTGACAACATTAAATGGCTTGAAAATTTCCTTAGTAAAATCTTGTGCATTCTTTTTTACAGTTTATAAAAGGAAACGTCTACATGTTGACATTATGCTGAAAAATAGTGATTAATCATCCGATGAAACAAGTGAAACAGCATGGAGCGCGGTAGTACTTGGATGGTTGACCTAAAAGAACAACACGAATGAAACACCATAGAATCGCGCGTGGTACTTGATTATTTGACCTAATTGCACATCACGGGTTGTTGTCATCTTTAACTGCATAGAAACAGATAGTTAGAGTGCTAAATTAGTTTGATACTTAGCCATTGAAACACTTTCAAGCACACTTTCATATGTGTGTTTCTAAAATCCGCAATAATTAAAATCCTCTCGCTCGCTATGAAGCTATAGCATGGAAGAAAGGTGCAATGACAGTTTCTCCCCTTCGTAGCAGCTAATTAAAATTGAGGGCGCAATTAAGCTATATACCGAAGAAGCACCTTCTTAATGAACTAGACTGCCATCTGAAAGGAGTAATGCTATAGTTTGCCCTAATATTCAATGTTGAATATTAGCAGGTAGTTATTTTTTTTTTTTTTTACTCGAGAAGACCTTAGTCCCAAGAAAATATATAATTTTTTTTGTATTTTGTTTACAGTTTGTCTCCTTCCAATTCTAGTGTAAAAGAATGAGCAAAACAGTCTTAAATGGTCCGAGAAAATGTATAAACGAATCTGCACCAATCATTGGTAACATTGGATAAGATAGTACTGTTTTCGTCTTGCAAGAAATACTTAGCGACAAGATAATAAAAGTCAAAGGGTTTAGAAGCAACATTAAATATATATCTGAAATAAATATCTTGCACATTCTATATGAATAACAGCACATGGTCTCTGCAAGATTAATATTCCGAATTTCTTCTGAATTTAAATATTTGCATAATTTATGGCTTTTGACTATCTTTTGTATATTCCAGATTTAGTTTAAAATGACTGTTATCAGTTCCTGTAACTCATATGTAATGTCTTATAACAATGTTTTATAATGATAAAGAAACTGTATAATATTTTATAATGATAACATTAGTAGAAAAAAGAAAGAATTTCTATAACAAATATTTATGTACATTTTCAAGGGTATTGAACTGGGAAGTGAAAGTCGTACAACGCGTAAAAAATTAAAGTTATGGCTAGAACTACGGTTTTTATTAGTGCAAGGAAAAAATACCGTTGTAATTAATATGAAGTTCTTTATAACTCTGTGTAGTTTATTTTATCATAGGAATAATCTACATATTTAAACTAAACCTACCTTTTAAAGTTCAATAGCAATACCATAATTTTATTGGCTATTTAAATTTACCATGCCAAAAAATGTGAAATTACAAATTGATATTTTGAATAACAGTTTAAAAGTTAGCAAGATATAAATTATTAAAAAAATCAATATTAAAGATAAACGTCCATTATTTAGATATATCTTGAATAATAATTTATGTTAAATAAGATTTATACGTTCAAACACGCAAACTTGCACAATGGTACACATAAAAAAGAACTTTTATAAGAACTTTTACGAATAAAATTAAAGATAAAGCATAATATCGACGTTTCGAACTACTTCTGCAGCCGTCTTCAGGATAAATATGATGTTGAAATGCTTAAAAGCCTACAACGAAAGCTTTCTGATGAGTCTTGATGTATTATATGAATGGAAAACCATGATTTTCGCCTCCTAAAAATTAATATTTAATATTTGTCTATTTATCTATTTGGATAACGAAGGCTGAGATATCAATTTTGATGAGGCGAAAGTCATAGTTCCAAGTAACATTTCATTTGAAAGCATGATCAGAGAATCAGTCGAAATCATTGCACGTGAGCATAACGCCTGTAACGATAATTTTTCTTATAATATACCAAAAATCTGACTTAATATTATAAAAATAAATTTTAAAATTCAAAAAATCCGACTGCGTAAAAAGCGAACTAATTAATTATTTCTCATCAATGTGAAACTATTTTTTATATTACTTACCTATTTTTTTTATTTACTTGTACAGATGACATTTAAGTTGTGTTTAATTGTTAGTTCCTATCTATAAACACTGTTTTGATGAGGCCTATATATGTCTATGATGGTTAGAGTTGCAGTAAAGCTAAAGATCTTACCTACACAATTTCCAGGCTGTGTAATATTTAAACGGAGCTTCTGACTGTAAAACAGTCAATGAAACATCGTCTTCATTTTGAAAGACCTATCCAATGATATGCCACACAATATAGTGCGTAAATTTTTTTTTTGTCTCTACCGCCATTTTGTATTTTACGGCCGCCTTTTTTGAATTTATAAAAACAAAACCTAACCTATAACCATCGGACGATTAAGAAAAATCGATAGAGATTTCATTCATTAAAATCCATCCAGCCGTTGGGATGTTTCGAGGGTATAAAGAAATCCACATACCCAGATACGCGTGAAACACATAACCCTTCTTGTCAGTCGGGTAAAAAGTCTTAATTATTTACCCGTTAGCAATATTTCAATTTTCCTCTTTTACCATGCTTTTGTTTGAATACAATCCTTTCCCCTTCCTAGCTGGGGACAGTCTATGGTCTTCACACTGAGCTCAACAATAGCTAAACTCATTATTGTAGATCTCAGTCTCAGTGAGGTCTTTAAGTGAACGTTCGATTCATCTCAACTTATTTCATTTTGAAATTTTCTGATGAATTTACTGGAGTTTCAAGATAGATCAAGACTCGAAAGGAAGCTTTCGTCTCTAGGCTTTTAAGCATTTCAACATCATATTTATCCTGGAAACGACTGCAGAAGCAGTTCGAAACGTCGATATTATGCTTTATCATTAATTTTATTTGTAAAAGTTCTTAGAAAAGTTCTTTTTTATGTGTACCATTGATCAAGTTTATATGTTTTAACGTTTTAATCTTATTTATTATATTTTATGGTGCAGTTGTCCTATATATGTTAATAATTTATGTATTTCATTACTTGTTGTTTTATACTATACTTTGTGTAACATATATTTTCTATTAAGATGATTTCATAATATTAATTAAAAATTATTAATCTAGCTATTAAAAATTCCTACATAGAAACTTAATTTTTTACAGTCATCAATGGAATAGACATTGTCACTTTCTCCCCGTCCGGACATATTTATATATTTTAACTTTTGACTGTAAGTTGTCACATTATCAAAAGATATGTAAAATCGGAAATTACAAGAGGCCATACATTTTATTTCATGCATGCTGAATATAGCATGTAAACGACACATTTTATGATAATTATTGTTACTCTGATTGTTATTTTACTATTTTAACATTTTTATGTATTATCATGCAATTTTCAAAATGCATTTCTTAGTACAGACATACTTTAACTCCTGTTTTCGATTTATTTTTTATTTATTTATTTATTTTTTTTTGAAAGATGGAGTAATGCCAATTTGTATTCAGGGTAAATTCGCCATCACAAATCGTGAGAAGTTAAAAGGATTTCAATGAAGATTTTCCAAGTTCGTTTAAAAATAAATATGTACTTGTACACTGCCTCTAAGGAAATGTCACTGTAACAAGATTCTAGAAAATCATAAACAAGGAATTTTATTCAGGGACATTTAGAATTGGAATAATTGTGATCTTTCGTTTCTTTCTTTTTTTCGTATCGATCAAAGCGTTTCGAAAAACAAATGAATTATATTGAAAAATAGTGCATTTAAGTTCTATTTCTTCTTAAATATTATAAGCCCGAAATGTTTGTATCTAAATTCGAACATTACATAAATAAAACAAACGAACTTTAAAAATAAAAAAATATTTTTAACATAAAAGTTTTCAGGGGATTCTTTTTTACGTTTATGTTTTTGTGGCAAACCAGCTTTGTTATCCATATTAGAGTCACGCATGCGTCGAGTTCTATTTGAAGTCAACCTCATTCAAACGCCATCAATTTCAATCACATATGTTAATGCATTTATCCATATTTTAATTCAATTATGAAAAAACACGCTGTAAATATATTTTTAATATAAATTTCATCATTCATCTTTTTATATAGAAGATAAACACACACATATCGTCGCCTCAGAGCAACTATAGGACATCTAATAATAACCGAAAATGACTCAGCAAAGAAAGAAACAGTGGGCCATCAGCTGGAAAAAAGATGGCAGCCAGCACTGCCATCAGCGGTAAAGTGCAATGGTGCCATTACTTAAACCTGTACAAAAGTGTCCTTGCGGAATGCAACTGGCCCATCAGTGATGGCCAACAGCAGGCCAGCATTGGTATGCCATCACATTACTTCAATCCGGCACTTTTCCTGCAGTGCTTGCACCTATCCCACCACTATTCCTTTGCTGGTCCAGCACTTTCCCTTACAAAAATTTCTTATACAATTCTATTAAAAAAAAACAAGGCATTATAGAATTATGAATCTTTTTCTGTAAGCTAGTTTCACCAAGAGCTGTAGAAATATCTGTAAACGTGTCTATAGAAATATTTGAACTTGTAGCGGTTTCCATGTGGTCACCCTCCCACGTACTAACCGCGCTCGATGCTGTTTGGTTTTCGTGATCGGACCTGAACAAGTACTTTTAGCGCATGCTATGACCGCACGTAGTTTTCAAGCTCTCATTACACTATTTCAATCTTGTTCTTTTGTGATTTACGTCCCCAATCCTTAAACTGATTATTGTATTGTATAGAAATCCTATATATTTTATACGCTTTTTTTATTTTTGATTCTGAACTGTGTAAATTATGAAAACCGGAATCCTTTGTAACTTAGTAAAACTAGATATAAGGAGAAAAAAAAGTGCGTTGAAATAAAGAATTTATTTATTTATTCATTTACTTATTTATTTTGTTGGTGGCAGTGGTGTTATATTATTTACATTTTCAATAAATTAGCTTCACAGCTTAAATTGTGTTAAGATATTCATTTCAGATTTGTGTTCAAATACTCAATTACTTCGATATTCGCAACGCCACCTAGCGTAAGGGTTCCCAGCAATAATACTGCAAAAGTTCGTGCACTTCCATGTAGTGGTGGGCCAGCGCATGAGATAAAACGGAAGCCCACCAGAGATTTATCTGATGATTTCCAACAGAAAAGTTGACTGAAGCTGTCCAGCAGTGGTCATGCAGAGGTAGACCGTTAGCCAACACTTCTCCATCATTGCGAGCACTTATCTTGCTGCTGGCCAGGAATTTCCTCTTTGCTGGGTGAGACGTCTGATTTACTGATATGAAAAATTGTGTCTGCATCTAGTGAACAGTAGGGAATTTTTGTAAACCACATCTGAGATATAGTATTAAACATAACTTTATGTCTCAGAACTTGTTCCACTAGCTGCAAACACAGTTATTCATAGCAGTAAATCAGACCTCTCATTTTTTATTATTACTAAATGCACCCCTGTTGCTCTGAAGCGACGAATATATATAGGGTATTACCGAATTCGACCGACAAATTCAGACGGGTGTTACTACGCATAAAGAGGATGAAAAATTACCATAGTACTTGGTGTCGCAAACCACTTATTTAGTCACAAATACAGGGTGATTCACCCTTATTGAACTCGGGTTGACCTTAATAATTTTATGAAAAATAAAAATACTACAATGAAAATGTAGCGATATGTACCACGTTTGGCATGAAATATGACAAAATCACGTAAAGTTCTGGAAAAACAGGTTGCTCACATAATCGATGATACCGTATGAACTGGTAATCGCAGTCTAAAATGTGAAGCGTCAAGTGCATACTCCTGGTGCGTATAATGGAAACTGCTACCACATTTTGATGTTATCACATTTATAAGAAAAGTGAACATGTCAATTAAAAGTATCATTATAATGTACTTTGGTTTTAGGAAAGTTATTACCAGTAACCCAACTTGAGTGAAAGTAGAACATTCTGTATTTTTGGTTAAATAGGTGGTTTGTGACACATTGTACAATTGTAATTTTTGTTTCCCTTAATGCCTACTACCACCCCTCTGAATTTGTCGGCCGAATTCGTTAACACTCTGTATATATATACTAATTTATATTTAAATAAAGTCCAATGGCATAGTGTCCAGCTCGTCTGGCTACCAGGCAACAGACACAGGGTTCAGCTCCGAGATGGGCAAGGTTAACTCAGCTATTCATTTTTTCGGGATCTATACCCGGATAGCATGAACATTAGCAGCAAGTTTGAATTTTTTTAATATTATCTTGCCGTGACAAATTTGAATTGAGAAATTCGCAGCAAATCTCCCGCAAGGTATACCATCACCCACTTGCATGAGTAGTTTGTTGTGAAACTGATGGCATGACTGTCTTTAATTCACGAAAATGACGGAAGCAAAAAATCCCTCTGTTGAGAGAAAAGACAATCAGCACATTGAAGAAATTTTATTCAGTTGGCACCGCTTTTTTTAAACGCTATACTTATCAATTACCAAAAAAGGCTTGAATTGAAAAGTACAAATATCACCTTAACTTGTTTATGGTGATAAAACCGATGCATGCACCTTCTGATGGTGCGTTCGCATCAATAGACCAGATCAGGTCTATGGGCTTCTTCGAAGGGGTCAAACTTATATTGTAACATTTGTAAATAGATAGTGTGTCATAGAACGATTACCACTTTGAAGTATTTTTGATTACTTGTTTGCCGTTAATTTGCAATAAATTTGATACAGCATGAATTTAACTTGCACGACACGTTAGCTGCAAGTTCAAAGTGTGGTGACTTCAGCGTTTGCGTTATCTTGCTGCAGTTTTGTTATGAACTTTCAGTCTTATCATGCCGAGCTTGCTGCAACCTTGCAGTTTTTCAAAGCAAAACTGATGTAAATTTTCTGCAAACTAAAAATACTATGTGGGTAAAATGAGTTCGTCTCTTACTTGGGATCGAAACTCTGAGGGTCCCGTGTTAGGATGGCCTCCTGACAGGGACATATGCTGGATAGCACCTATGGTCCGAGGTCAAGAAAACAGGGCTGATACAGTAGATCCTAATCCTTGATGAATTGTAAAGCCACAGGTTTAGTTTAATACATTCAATTATACATTTGTTTTTATCTTAAATAATATTATAAAAATCCTTTTGAAAAAAAAAACGGATTACCAAACCCTACCCGAAAGAGTCAAAATCCAACAGGAAACCGACCAAAACCCCCCAAAAATTACAATCAAACCGATGCACAGCGAAAAAGACTATTGCAAAATCAACCTGAACCAAGGTCAAGTGTTGAGTTCGGTTCTGATAAATTCGGGTTACACGTCCTGATGCAAGACTAATCCTCATTCCTTTTAAATATCATTGTTGGCAATATTACTTTTTTTAAATGCAGCTGACGATGATATATTAAAATGTTTCTGTTATCCCTGTAAATAAAAACCATACACGATATGTATAATTTAAAAAAAGATTTATATTAGAGTTTAGAGTATTTTAGATTTATATTAGAGTATTAGATTAAAAAAAATTAGTTCTGTGTAAATTAATACCATATTAAAATTTAGTGCCGATTGGTCAATTTTTACGAAAGTTAAATCTCAGTATAAGTCAAAAATAGACAGACAAACATGCCATTTTTAGATCCTAATGATGTTGTAACAAGGCCAACTATAGGCCGAGAACTCTTCAAAAAAAAAAAAAAAGTGTGAAAATCGGAATATCAGTTCAAGAATTATGCGCAGACATACATAGGAACGAATAGAAACTAATTCTAAGACCGACTGCGGTGAAAGATTGTTTATTAATATGTATTAATATTTATAAGAAAATGAAAAAATATAAACGATCAAAAAGTTTTAAAATTATACCGGCAAGTTCATACAAACTACATCTCCAGTCTTCAGATTGTATGAAATTGCTTGATCTCTCATGATGGACAACATTGTCTGTAAAAAGGTAATAAAATAGAGTTAGAAGGTTTTGTAAAAGCATTGTAAAACATGTTCAAATACACTGCTCAAAATAATTAGGGAAGCACATGATTTTAACAAAATTGCGCAAATATTTACATCAATAAGTAACGTAAAATAAAACATCCATAATTTAAAGGGTAGTAGAAAACAGATAAAAAAAACTTCACATGCAAATTAAAGTTTATGAAGTCAAAAACTAGAAAAAGGGGATAAGTGCAGAAATCGGGATTTTGCAGAAACATCTGTTTCACTGTCTCAGTTGTAAAATTCAATTGCTCAGCTTGTGTTTTGAGAAAAAGTGACATGAAAATGTCACAACAATGTGATTTAATGGAGTCCATGACTTGGCGTGTTATCGGGACAATTGAATATGGGGAAACACAACGAAGTGTAGCGGATGCTGTTGAAATCGCAAGAAGTGTCAATGAAAGGGTGTGGAATCGATTCCAAGACACATGAAATGGTAGACATCGACAAGGGCAAGACTGGCCATGTGTTACCACATGAACTAATGACCGATATGTCCTGTTAACAGCTCGTCGAGACGGAACGGGCAATGCAACTCTGCTGCAAACACAGTTGTTCTTGGCCACAGGACGAAAGGTGTCCAGCTAAACAGTCCGAAATATGCTTCATCAGGTTGGTCTGTATGCACGAACCCAGTGGACTGTATTCCGTTGATCTCAAGGAACTGTGCGGCCCAAAGAAGGTGGGCAACCGAACATCGGGATTGGAAGCATCGTTGTTGGAGTCAAATTCCGTTTACAGAGAAGTCCCGATTCAGTCTGGATATGACATCTGCTGTGTTTTGGCATGGAGAAAAAGAGGCACTCAAAATAATCCCACATTCGTTCGTGAAGGATCACATTACACACGAGGTGGGTTGATGCTATGGGCTGGAATCAACATAGGTGGACGTATGGGCCTGCATATCATTCGGGATGGCACTTTGACGGTCCGAAGTTATACAGACAAGATACTGAGACCTGATGTCGCATTTTATGTCGCAGATGTTAGTGATTTCTTTTTTCCATGCATGATAATGCCAGACCTCATACAGCTCGTCTTGTGGAAATCACGCTTGAAGCTGAAACAATACAGAGTATGGAATTACCAACAGGATCTCTTGGCCTGAATCCGATCGAGCATGTTTTAGAGATACTCAGACGACGCATTGCTGAGAGACCAAGGCCTTCTTTTACTGTCCGGGACTTGGAGATCGCAATTCTTGAGCATTGGAAAATTATTCCCCAAAGCCTTATCGATAACCACATCGCATCTATGGAAAACAAGTGTGCAGCAGTCTTAGCTGTTAGAGTAGACCACACACCATATTAAAAATCTTGCATCATTTCTAAACAATGCTTTTTTCATCATTTATAAGTAACCAAATTGTTGCCCTAAACCATCTTTTTATGCTCTTTCCATCTTTTCAAAAATTAAAAGCACCCTTACAAATATTTTTGCGTCTTTATTTCTGTATTGCGCATTCAAACACATGTACTATCCATTTTATGCTCATACATGGCTGTCTTGCGCTGTTCCTTTAACTTTTTTTGCTTGCTCCCCTAATTTTTTTGAGCAGTGTAGTTACTTTAATAAATTAGTACATTTAAATTCAATAATCTAACTAAAATGAAAATTGCAAATTGTGATAAAAATATCTTTATTTAGATCAACATGCATTTCTTCGCACAAACGCCGAAATTTTCAAGATCATGCTTGATAGAAATATCTTCGCAAAAAATGTTTAAAAACAAGAACTTGGTAAATAATATCACGAGACTTTATGTGTAATGAAAACTGGTGCAAAAATAAAATAAAATAAAAATTATATTTTTGAGCGTAAATTAATTTCTACCATTGTTACTAAATCTGCATGGCATCTCTCTCCAAATTTTACGTAACTCAAGATAGACTGAATCATGGCAAATATTCTCACTGCGTAAAGATATCTCTATTGATTCCCCGATAATGGATTTTAAATAAAATCTTGATGGATAAATTATTCTGCTATTTTAAAAATTGATCTGTAAAGATTCTTTGCTACATAATCTGGCCAAAGCTGTAGTTCTCTTATTATATTTGATGTCTGCTACATGTTCTTTGATTCTAGTTTTAAGTTTTTTGCTTGTCATACCTATATAAAACTGCATTGTTCCATCTTCTTTGGTGAAAGGTATTGCATATGCTCCTGATAATTGGTTAAGTTAACTACAACTTTGGCCATATGTTTGCTTTGGTTTTAATTATACATGAAGTTTCGTTACATTACCCAGCAAAGAGGAAATTGCTGTCCAGCAGCAAGATAGGTGCTGGCAATGATGGAAAAGTGCTAGCTGATGGTCTATCACTGCATGACCACTGCTGGACAGCTTCAGTCAACTTTGCTGTTGGAAATCATCAGATAAAATTCTGGTGGGCATCCATTTTATCTCATTCGCTGGCCCA
Organism: Maratus speciosus; assembly: GCA_963932465.1. NCBI lineage: Eukaryota > Metazoa > Arthropoda > Arachnida > Araneae > Salticidae > Maratus > Maratus speciosus. The sequence goes on from OZ010788.1 coordinate 236,752,395, forward strand.
CCACTACATGAAAGTGCACGAACTTTTGCAGTATTATTGCTGGGAATCCTTACGCTAGGTGGAGCTGCGAATATCGAAGACATTGAGTGTTTGAACACAAATCTGAAATGAATATCTTAACACAATTTAAGCTGTGAAGCTATTTTTTTTAAACTGTAAAAAATATAACACCACTGCCACCAACAAAATAAATAAGTAAATGAATAAATAAATAATTTTTTTTATTTCAACGTACTTTTTTTTCTCCTTAAATCTGGTTTTACTGGGTTACAAAGGATTTCGGTTTTCATAATTTACGCTGTTCAGAATCAATAATAAAAAAAAGCGTATAAAATACATAGGATTTCTATACAATAGAATAATTTCTATACCAGTTTAATGATTGGGAAGGTAAATTACAAAAGAAACAAACTTGAAATAGTGTAATGAGAGCTTGAAAGCTACGAGCAGTCGTAACGTACGCTGAAAGCACTTGTTCATGTCCAATCACGAAAACCAAGCAGCATCGAGCGCGGTCAGTACTTGGGAGGGTGACCACATGCAGTTCAAATATTTCTATAGATATTTCTATTATAGACACTTCTACAGATATTTCTGTAGCTCTTGGTGAAACTAGCTTATAGAAAAAAGAGCCATAATTATATAATACTTTGTTATTCTATAAGAAATTTTTGTAAGGGAAAGTGCTGGGCCAGCAAAGGAATAGCAGTGGATTGGTGCTAGCACTGCAGGAAAAGTGCCGGATTGAAGTAATGTGATGGCATATCAATGCTGGCCTGCTGTTGGCCATCACTGATGAGCCACCTGTATTCGGCTCGGACACTTTTCGACAGGTTTATGTAATGGCACCCTTGCACTTTACCGCTAATGGCACTGCTGCTGCCATCTTTTTTCCAGCTGATGGCCCACTGTTTCTTTCTTTGCTGGGTATTTACCAAGTTATTGTTTTTAAAAACTTTTGCGAAAATATTTCTTTCCAGAATGATCTTGAAAATGTCGTTTGTGCGATGAAACGTATGTTGATCTAAATAAAGGTATTTTTATCACTGTTAGCAATTTTTAGCTTAGTTTGATTCGTTATAAATGATTATCACACATATTTTTATTCAAGAATTTATTATTTAATACCTGAACAGCTAAATTGATGCACAAGCTTACTTATGTGCAGTCGTGGAAAGAAAAATGAACAACCCTTACTAACTCCTCAACAAATTATCATAGAAGAAAGTTACTGGTACCGAACGATTGAAAATAAAGTTTACTTTTAAATAATGAATATAAAATTTGCTTAGGAGCCATCTACATATTAAAACGAACACAAACTTCATTTTTTTCAATGGCAATAATCAATTTAAACAAGATATTTCAAATGTTCGGTTCAAACAATGCCTAGACACCAAATTAAGTCATTTGAATAGTAATTCTTTGAATTATAAGTGTTCAAAATTTAGTGCTTCTAATGTTATATTACATTTTCATATTTTTATTAATATCTCCTGAAATTATACTACTAATGTGCTAATTTTTTGTGCAGCAATAATACTAAAATACCCAAACAAAAATATGTTGAATTTGCAATTTTTATAATTTTATAATTTGAATTATGTATTATGAAATTATGTTAAAAAAATATGAATTGTAACCTACAATTTTTTTTATGGATTTAGATTTTATTCAGTCCTGCTTTATGGAAATCCAAAATTTCACATTTTTCTTCCAAGTAATTTTCAAATTCTGCTTCAAAAACGGAAAAATGATGGTTTAAGGAGCCCTCTATGATAGAAGTGACTAGATATTTTGAAAATTTTTATGCTACCATGTAATCGAGCAATCTTCAATTACTGCTTGAGTGACGCTTAAAGAGCCTTGATCAAGAATGATGGTCAACATCTCTCTCGGTCAACAATCGAGTACCAAACTTCAATTTGGATACCTTAAAATATGTTCGTTTTAAAATAATTAATTTCTCGGAAACTTATCGTACGAATTGCATAAAAAATTGTTTTTGGGCTAATTGAAGGGTGTAGAGCTCATTTATGCTGATAGAATTGTGTATACCACTATCGAAAAAATACAAAGTTAGGGTTCGTTTTAATCTGTAGATGGCACGCTAAGAAAAATTTTATATGCATCATTTAAAAGTAGACTTTATTGCCAATCGTGTGGCACAAGTAACTTTCTTCTAAGATAAATTTTTGCAGAGTTAGTAAGGGGTGTTTACTTTTTTTTTCCACGACTGTGCATTCAAACTTGTCTGCAGTTAATGATTAAAATCAAATTGTTTAAGAGCACAACACATTCAAAATCATCAACTCACGATCTCAGAAAATGAATGTAATTATAAAGTGTTACTAAATTTTCATTAAATAAGATCGTTTTGTGCAGAAAATAAACCAAATTTCACAATGTAAAAAAATTCTATGAAACTGACAAATAACTACATAAATTGAGTTAATACTAAAAATTAACAGAATTTAACTCTAAAATAAATAGTTCTTTTTCTTTTGGCTGACAGATTTTTTTTTCTTTTTTTGTCAATTTTACAGGATTCTTTCTTATGTAGTATTCATAAAAGTCTTACTTTAAAATTCAGCAATTCATTAACTTTAATAACTTTAAAGATGAAAAAATGACATGTTCATCAGATATATTATGTATTTTGCATGCATAATTTTAACAAATATTGCTTGCCAATAAATGGCGCTTTGCCACTTCATTCTGTAAAATTGCTGAAATTCATATTAAAATTTGAAAACAACAATTGTTTTCGAATTTCATTTGCCAAAAAAATACAAAGTAAAAACAGGGTGATTTGGGATACAATTTTATATATCAGTTGGAATATTTTTACAGGTAAAACAAATAAATGCCATTTATTGACGAAATTTTGAGCTATTTTAAAAATAATAATAAGTAAGCTTGACAGATACACATTGAAAAACTTTCTGTAAAATTTTATTGTGAAACAAAACTAAACACAATGTTACTAAGGGGTTTATACGCAATGCTGAATAGTTAAGAGCTAAACATGCATTAAAATTAAATTAAAATACTTAAAATCGACGTTTCGGTCAACTTCTATGACCATCATCAGGAAAATGATGTTATTTTCCTGATGATGGTCATAGAAGTTCCCCGAAAAGGCAATTTTAAGTATTTTAATATAATTTTAATATTTGTTTAGCTTTTAACTATTCAGTATTTCATTACAGTATATTTTTTAAATTACTGTTTTAAGAAGTTAACTTACAGATATTTCACTTATTTCATCTGTATATTTATTGTAGTTAATGAATTTGTTACGCTTTTTCGTGTTCAATATGATGGTAATCATCACGCAGACTCAAGTCAACCACTCATAGAGACCACGAATTACCGGTGTTTTGTTGATAGGCTGCCACCACCGATATATCGGTGATTTTGGACACAATGTGAGAAGGATAATAATTAAATACTAACTTATTCAGTTAATAATTAAAGGATAATTTATTTACAGATTATTTACATAAAAAAACATTATTTACATCTATAGGATCTACTAAGTTTAACTTTGAAATAATGTCTATGTACTGGGTAGTATTATTAAACTACGCGCTATTCCATTCCCACTTTATCGAACTCGGTAAGGATTATTGGAGTTCTCAGGTATCTCCATTCGCATACACGCTTCTTCCTACAGAAATCAATCTTTTTTCAGGAACACTTTCACTGGCAAATTCACGGCTCCATACCTCCAATCTCTACTCAAAAGACTTCAGCCAAGACTACCCAACCACTCTCTCTCAGCTTCTACCTCGATAGAAAAACACGTGGGATTCCTCTCCTGTACAATCAAGAAATCACCTTATCGCCCGCTGCACTTCGCGCTCAGTCATTAAGTTGAGATTCACAAGGACTTCTTTTGTTCCTTTATCTATTTTCTTTGTTGACCACATTCTCGTATACTAAAGAAATATCGGTATGTCGTTTATACAATGGATACTTTATTACAATAAGACATGACTGTAATAGGTCGTTCCAAACTTCAAGATAAGAAAAATGTTTCTCTAACCCAAGTAATTAGAATGTGATTTACATACAAATTACAATGAATAAAATAAAATAAAATAAAATAATATTAATTAATAGTAATCTTAATTAGCCACACGTTAATTAACGTCAGAAACCTGAGAGAATTATTGAAGTTTAATTTTGACGCGCCTAATTTGGACATCCTGCAGATACAGATAAATTTCACTGAGTGAAAAAATGTCACCGGATATCACCAATTAATGATTTACCAATATATTATGTATCTGTTGTAATTCTATTTTCTGTTGAATAACTAAAAATCAGAATAAGTTGTCAATTAGAATTCAGACTTACTCCAGCAGAATGAATCATTGTCTTAGGCAATCCCGTCGTTCCTGATGTAAAATTCATATTAAGAGGCTGGTTAAATGACAGCTGCTCAAAAACGATATCAGGTACTGATCCATCCGGAGCGCGTCCGTCTTGTAGAAAGTCTTCCAGAAAGACACTTAAGAAAAGAGACTTAATAATTTATAAAAAGGAGGGAGGATTGCACTTTGTGCCAATATATTAAGAAGGAGAATCAATGTCGGAAAACACAAATATAAGTATGTATGGAACGCATACAGTTGTTTCGAAACCCCTAAGGTTTCATCATCAATGCTTAAAATTAAAGATAAAATTAAATTTAAACTGTGGATTAAAAATGGGGACAGAGGGTCAGAGAGTCAGAGAGGTGTACCTCACAGCTCGACTGTCAATGGCGACAAACGATTCATGGTTGACAACAACCGCGGAGTCGAGCTCTCGCGCACACAGGGAGACTAATCAGAAATTCCCAGTTGTTCCAGGAGAGTTCTATCAAAGAGAAGAAAAAAAGAGGGGAAGGGAAGAGAACGAATAATAGAAATTGAAAAATGGTTGTGTTAACTTGTGTTAAAAATTGTGACATCAAACGCTCCGCTATTGCTAACCACTGCTGGTCCAACAATCATAATTTTAAATTTTCCGAAGCCTTAATAATACAGAAATGCTCATCAATTCACGATCTTGACTTTTGGGAAGCTTATCACATATGGGAAAATTCAAACAATTTAATTAACGATTTGTCCAGATTTTGTAGAGATTTGTCCAGATATGTAAGATATGGTTTCAATTTCTATAATTCGGGTCTCTTTTCTTCACCCCCTTTTTTCTTCTCTTTGTTTGAGCAACTGGGCATTTCTGATTGGTCTCCCTGTGCGCGCAAGAGACCGCGGTTGTTTGTCAACCGTGAACCGTATTTCGTAGTTGACAGTCGATCTGCAATGTAAGCCTCCCTGGCTCTCAGCTCCCCCCAAACTCTTTTAATCCACAGTTTAAATTTAATTTTATTCTTTAATTTTAAGCACTGATGATGAAACTTTAGAGGCTTTGAAACAGCTGTATACGTTTCATAATACTTATATTTGTGTTTTCCAACGTTGTTTCACTCTTTCCTAACTTAATAATTTACTGGTATGTATATATAGAGCACTCTCACTGGTCCATTTTTTGTAAACCAGTAATTTTTAAGAAACGAATTAGCGGTAGGTTTCTCCAACAATAGCAGGAAAAACACTCTTCCGAATAAGTTTTTACGGAATTTATAAAGGAGATTTTTCTTGGAAAAATAGTGGTGCTCAAAAAACGGACCGAGTGAGAGGCCTGTATACAAAGTAAGTAAACATGATAAAGGTAAATGTGTTCAATCAGGAATTAACCCTTTCAGGAGCAAAATACTTCTGTAGCTAAAATGCTGAAATGATTGAATGACATCAGGATTATTTATTTTAAAATAAGCAAAAGGTTTTCTGCAAGTACATTATATAAAAGAAAAATTTTATTCTAAAATTCTAGTGTTATTGTGGTATTTGGAGATAAAAAAGAAAGTGGGATATTTGATATCTCACCACCCTTGACGTGGTTAAAGGGGATAAAACGACAATACATTTTTCGTACTTTATTACTTTAATATATTTATTTTTCCAGATTACACTGTTAAAAATTTTTCCATGAAATTACAGAGAATCTGCTGGCGATCCATTATCTTAAGACTTATCTAAAATTGCAGAGATTAGAAAAAGAGAGGTTATGTTCAACAACAGAGGAATTATTCGGTAAATTTACAGCAGACTCTGTATATTTGCATCGATAAAAATACACAAGGCTATGTAAATTTATTTAGTTTATTTATTTTTAATGATAATAATTTAATTATTTTTTTCCGAAATCAATCAATTTTTCAATTTGGAAGAATTAGAATTTTTCGAGCGAATTTGAACCACTGTACCACTTTATTTTTACAATATTTATTTACAGATGCCCCAGGATTTGATCTAGAGTCCTCTGTGTTGGAGACAAACATATTATTGACTGTGTTATAGCAGATGTTATTGCTGTATGCAAAGAATGTCTTTTATGATTCAGCGGGGAAATACTTTTAATTTACTTTTAATATTACCAAACTTCATACATATGTTGAAACGAAACAACTGCAAAGTGATTGTCAATAAAAATCCCCACTACCTTAGCAGAGAGAATTTTCTAAAATATTATAATTTTTAAACCAAATTTTCTTCTTTAATATTTGTAATTAATAATAAATAATTAATGTCATAATTAACAAATAATTAATTTGTAATATTTGTAATTTGTAATAAAATTGTAAACGAATTTTAAACTTTTTTTTATTACAGGTTATAACAACAGTAAAAATAACTTTATACAAATGCATGGAAATCCCTACAGGGACTTTGATATGAGAAAAGGGAAATATCTGAAAATGGTGACTGATAAACATAGTCGAATGCATTTAACTGACATCTAGTGTAAATTTACAGATTCTCTCGTTTTTTTCTGTGTTTTAATAAAACATTTTATCAGTGTGCTATAACATTCATGCGCAAAAAGTTCTAAAACTATGCTTGAAAACTGCTAGTACAGAATAAAGTAATTCAACATAATTTATCGCTAGTGTTTCCAAGTATCCTGCGTAAAACCTTGCTGCAAATGCTCTATACACCAGTATTTTAAAGTAATGTTATTCACTTTATCTAATGGCAGAATTGTCTGCGATTAAAGATGACGAAACAAACTGTAAGAAATTATCATCCAAAAGAACTGGCTTAGCTTTGCAAGAATAAAACCACTGATGAACTCAATTTTGACGACTGCTTAATTTTGAAACTCAATTATTTTTAAATATTTATACTTTATTTCAAAATTCATTTGTCTCTTTTTACATATTATGATCCTAACTTAATTTTTTCCTTATTTTCAAATTTTTTCACATAATCTTTAACAATATAAATTGATAAAATTCGAATTTATTTATTTGTTATATTCGTGGTGGAGTTAAATGTAGAAACTGTGCAGAATATACTACATAAATTGTGAATATTTGTATTAATTTCTGACATAGTTTCCTGCAGAATGTCTCAGGAAATCTTAACATAAGTCATATCAATAGTTATAAAAATCGAAGAATGAAACTGTCTGCACTGATAATTATTACTTTTCTACATTCATGTTACAGTTATTGAGACGGTGCTTATTATTTGTCCCTTTCCATTTTTCCATTTGTTTTAAATTTTTGGCTATCTTTTGTTCTCTCTTACCCTTCCACAGTCTTACTCGCGAGATTTACGTGTTTCGGCTTATGTATGTTTCTACCCCTTTCGGATATTTGAGCCAAAAATCTTTTTCCAAGACATTTAATCTTGCCCATTGAGCTAAAGAGGCAGCAATCGACACTCTTCACAAGATAAGAAGCAAAATCGCTTTTGAAAGTTTCCATTTCTTGGACTAACGAATATTATTCATTTTTTTTAATTTGTTTCTAACTGGTATTTAATTCATATTTTTTTAAATAATTGTTATTAGACTCAAAGAAAAAATAGTATGCTTCGAACTTTATTTAAATTTTCTTAGTATTAGTTTTATACCCTGCATATTTTTATAATATTAATTTTGCGAATACATTATGAAAAGTTAAAGGACATTTTTTTTCTTTCATTTAATACATTTATTCATGTTATATTGATATCGCTATGATTTTAAAAATACTATGTGTTGCGTTAAAATTGCATTTAAAATAAAAGGGTACAAACAATATGAAAATATTATACAAAATTGTCGTATATTATCCTTATCTCTTACCACTTAGGAATATTTGACAGATCTTTCGTTCGAGTTTCTTCTTTGGTAACGACTAGTATTACTTTTTCAATTGCTGGTGTGTCTGTAAATGAAACACATTTATAAAGAAAAGTGTAAACATTTAATTGCAAAAATATAGAAACAAGGGGATAAACTCAAGCTTCCAGAGATTACAGAATATAGGTGAAAACCATCATATATATTATTTCTGATGTTAACATCTTTTTTTCTCGTCTCATACTAAAGATACAGCGATGAGTGACGTATTTTTTGAAAGTTTCTGCAAGCAGCTTTTGACATAGTATACTCATTTATCGTTAAAAATGTTGTTTAATAAAAATAATTGCAGTTAGTAAAAAATTAATGAAAAGCGTATCAGCAAACAATCTCAAAGAGTGCGGAGAGAAAACCTCGTGACGGGTCTACTGTTTTTATTTAATTTTATTTTTAATTGATATTTCTTATAAATTGTTTACATTTAACATGTTTTTTAAATTGCCTACTAACAATACTAAAAATCATATTTATATTAAAAATAGCAATAATGCATTCAAATGAAGTTTTGAAATGTATTAAATACGATATTGTCATATTAGTCTCACTTCAGGAGTTAATACGTCCACTGCCATGAGCATCAGCGGTGGGTCTCAAATTTTTTTCCTTCTGTGGCGTGAGCATCACCCGTGGGTCACAGATAGCTTTCCATATAATCCATCTATCTATATTATAAAGGACAAACATATCTGTGCGTAACGCATACGTCATTTTGCGAATGGCAACACTTTGAAATTTGAAATAAAATTTTGGCTTTGCAATTTTCTCTACTGCAAATTTTTAAACTTCTAAACATCGCACATTTTAAATTTTTACACCGTCGTATAAGAAAAAAAATGCTCTTTTAAATGCAATTTGTTTGAAAACTGTATCTCAATTTATTTTTGAGATATTAATTTTTTTGTAGTTTTTAATACCATTTTTCTTATCGTGGCAACAAAAGTACCTCATTTCATTGAAAGTCATTGAAAGTAAACGGAAAATAGTCGAAAATAGGAGATACTGTATCTTTCTGTTGCCATTTTCTCATAAAACATTAAAAAAAAAGTTGAAATTAAAATATGGGCTATGTCAAGAATATTGTCTGTTATTCTGTGCTATTGACGTCATATGCACACTTTTCTATAGACGAAGTTTAAAACTGGATTGTAAAAGTGGATTGCTTTAGCGGATGCAAATGACGTCATTTTATAAAAAAGTGTGTATTTTATTTCTTAAACCTGAATTACGTTTTGTAGAAGTGCGTCATTTTCACAGCCCAGCTGCTTTGAAATTCTTCACAGGTGAAAATGCTTCACATTTAAAAATAATGTAATCGAAATCACACACTGATAAAACGCAATGTTTTACAAAAATTTAGAGTATCTTTATAAAGTATATTTTTCAATCTTCTGACCATCGTTACATTTTCAATTTTCGTCACATAGTGAAAAAATTTACTTTCAAATGCAATTTGTTTAAAAACTTTATCTTAAGTGACTGATGTATTATATTTTCTAAAATAATTTTTAAGCATGATTTTTTTTAAGTTTATCTTATCACGTGCCGGTTTCAGTACATAATAATAATAAACATTTTTCACATAAAGCGACAAACAATTTTCAGCATTTGTTTCTGACTATTTTTGCATAACGAAATTAATACTTCCTTTATAAACAAACAAAAGAATAATATTAAAAAAACCCACCAATCTAACATATTTGTGAAAGACAAATTAACGAAATTAATACTTCTTTTATAAACAAATAAAAGAATAATATTGAAAAAACAACAAATCTAACATATTTATAATCGTACAACTTAAATTTTTAGATCACCAAATAGGATTTTTTTTTTCAAATGGAGTAATTTTGCTAAGTCCATCTCAGTTTACTGATTGTCTATAGTTTTAAAAATAATTTTTAAGCATGAAATATTTTTTAATTTATCTATATCGCGCGGAGCTCGATTACGAAAGATTAATCCGTTTGCCCTTAAAACAAAATACAGACTTCATCATTTTCTTACGGCTAATATCTATTAAAAAAATTCCCTATGAATAAATAAATAAAATAATATAAATAAAACACAGATTTGCCGGACATGTATAAGCTCTGAAATTATCAGAATATAAAAGGATGCCATAAGTAGCAAAATCTTGGCAAATAACTCTTAGCATGCGGCTAATAAGAAAATATCGCTTTTGATAAATTTCAAAAATTTATTTGATTGTATAATTCGTATTTTCCATATGAAAAATGCTTTTTTAATGTAAGTTGTCAATCTAAAAATATTATGGAATATAAAAAAATTATAAGTTTTCAATTTAAAAAAATGATTTCACCTATATTATTTAACCCGGGAACCCCGGGTACGATCCCCTAGTATATATAAAAAAGTCAATTGTATGTGGGTAAAGACAAACTTTTCTCCATGAACACTTACTGCCACCCACACGCGGTTGTAGTGTTTAGATAGCCCTTGGTCTCCTGTTGTTACTAAAGCAATTTGGTCGCAGTGGGAGGAAGTGGGGGATTGCAGGGACACTCAAAAGAGTTCTATTCCATTACGGCCTATGGGGAAAAATCGTTTTGAGATAGTTTTTAATCTTTATCTGCATACATAAAAGGAGCCCAACTACTAAACTACTAAGCCCAAACTACTGAACCTAGAAACATGAAAATTGGGGGGAAAAGAACACTAAGGACGGATTTTTGAAAATTCCTTCCTAAAAGGGTTAAAAGGGGGCGGGGCGAAAATTTTAGAACATTTGCCACATCTAACCAGCCATTTGAGGTAGGAGCGTGAAATTCCTGAAAATAAATTTACTAAAAAAATAATTAAACATGTGTTTCAGCGATTTTATAAATTCACCCTCAAGGGAGTTAAAAGGGGGTGTTGAAACTTTTAGAACATTTGGCCATATCTCAGCAGCCGTTTTAGGTAGAGGCGTGAAATTCAAGATAAAAAACATAGAATAAAAATCAAGATAAAAATAGGTAAACACATTTGATGTTTTCTATTTCTATTTCGTTTGATTCAAGGTTCTTTTAGAGAAACCGACCAGCTATGCGGGCGCTAGTATTCAATGAAAATCATGGGCAGGTCAGCAATGACTTTATATTTGTATGTAGTTCTCTGGGATAACTGTAACTCACTATATTCTTGTGAACTTACTCCGAATTATGTATACTGTACTTACTTTACAACAAATAAACCCTTTAAAAAAACTTTGATTAGTCTTTTCCAGTTTGGCACCCTGGTGATCACTTTAAATTCCTATGTGGGCAGTGAACGTGTTAACACCTTGAGGGGCACCGGTATATATTATATACCATTTACGATTAATGAAGTTTTACACCAGAAAAATTTTATTAAATTTTACTTTTCTAACTTTGGTGGAAAAAAGCCGTAAAATTGCTGTTACTTATTATGAAATAGAATTTTTCAAAGATTCCGGTGGGAATTCAGCATTTCACAAACGTAATTGCTTGCCCCTCAAGGGGTTAACAACCGAAGAAATCTCTAAAGATCTCTATTTAAAATCAGCCTTTTTGATTCTGTTCAGTTCAGTGGGTTAAGCGCGAAATTAAATTACATGTCTTAAATTTGTGTTTTATTTATTTATTGATGAATGTTTTAATTTCATTATGGAATCTAAGCTGGAATAAAATGATGAGCTATTTATCGTAATTTAAGTGCAGACTTTTACCTTTCGTAATCGTCAGCAGGCGATAGATATAGATTTGAAAAAAATTCACGATTGAACATAAAATTATGAAAACTGAGGAAATTGCAATACAGATTTCAAATAAATTGCGATATAGTTTTAAAACAAATTGCATTTGAAAATACATTTTTATTCGACGGTGTAAAAATCGAAAATGTGCTGTATTTAGAAGTTTAAAAAAATTGCAATAAAAGTTAATAAAAGTTAAATTTAATATTCGGATGTTGCCCCATTCAAAATGAAGTTGTTGTTTTTGCAATAAGTTGAAGTGCAACAGACTTAAGAATTGCGAGACAGAAATAATTGCATAAAGGTAGCCATAACTACTATCCATAATGATTATCTAGGTTAGTTTTTTACTTTAAATGTTTAATAAATTGCTATATATGGATTTTAAATATGCACTAATTTTGAAATTAATTATAGTTAAAAAAATAAAATTCTGCGATTGACAATGTAGAGCAGGTGCATATGTTAAACTTTTACTTTTTGCAATATATATATATATATATATATATATATATATATATAGTTTTTTTACTGCAGAAAGGTAGGATAGAAATATCTTTAGTTATTTTTTCCCTAGAAAGAAATATTTTTATATTTTCATAAAAGGAAAATGTAAGTGACATTTGATTTTCGTATAGCACAAAATATGATCTAAGTTCTAAAAAAATAAATTTCAAAGCATATTCTCGTCTTTCAAACAAACATCTGTTAATGCCATTTATTCAACACACATTCGCAATGAAATATTTAGACTTTGATATCTTAAGAAATGAAAACTATTTTTTCTTTATTTTTCAATGTATTGCTTTACAAATCGTTAACAATAAAATGAGTAAGTTCCTTTACTATATAATATATAAAAAGAAAATTGTATTTTATCCTGAACATTTGTCTATAAACCAATGATATTTCAGTATCATACAACCAGAGAACATATGTGACGAAAAATATATGCATTTAAGCGATAAAAACAAAAAAATTCTTTTTCCTATTTTTCAAATAAGAATTTATCGCTTCACTATTCATAATACTTTTTAAGAATGAACAGTATCGATTCTTTTGATGCATAAGTAAAAATTGAATCATTATCTAATTTGAACGGTTCTTTTTTACGGAATTTTATGCAGAAATGAATTTTGACGCTTAGTAAATATGAACTAATCAAAAATAAATATTGCATTTAAGAAAATTCTATTTCAAACATATATCAAGATTAAACTTTGTCAGTGATTTTCGCTTAAGTATAACGTAAATATTTTTAGGCTTAATTGTAATAATATTATGTTTATTAAGTTCGTTATTTTTTTTTAATTACAAAGTCATATAATATCTATGCTATTGTTTTAAAATATTTACCAACTGTAAGTGCGAATTGCTTTAGTTTTCAGGCAAAAAAGAGAACAACAACAACAAAAAATTCTTCACAATACGTATTTTATTTTAAACACAATAAAACTAAAACGAGAAACAAAATAAATCCTTTTTTATTTATGGATAATAATATACAAAAACTAATATTCAAGATAGGCTTATTAACAGCGCTTTAGAACTTAACTTCTTTTTAGTCTGAAATGATCAATTTTCAAATTTCTAACATTTTTTGTTGATTGAGTTGCTCGTGTTCTTAAAGAGTTCTTTTGTTTGAGTTGCCTGGCTTGAATTTTAAGATTTTTTTACTCAAAGTGATTTTGTATTAAATCCTTAAAAATTTACATAATATTGAAAGGCAGAAAAATTATTAGCAAATATTTAAAAAAAGAACACTAAGTTTCAATGATGAATTAGCATCTTTATAAGGAAATTTTGAGAATGCAACATTCCAGTCTCATATAATCGTTCTAAGGTTTGTGCAAAAGGATTTGTTATTGTGTGTAAAATGATACAATAAAACCTATAAAAAGGGAACCTAATGTGTTAGAACTTGCATTAAATATAAACTTAATGGTTAATGGTTTATGGAATACAGTTGTAACGGGCGGCATAATTTCAAACATGGAACTTCATTTTGTATTCTCATTTATAAATACTCAAAGTACTGAATGCAGCACATTATACCATTCTTTTGTGAATTTTCCTGCGACCAGAGAATTCTACTTGTTATAGTGTAAAATTTGCTATGACGAAATCTCAAGCTGCAGAAGAAAACTTTCTTTATGAAGAATCCATATTTGCAGGTGCAAAGACTATTATAAATGTATTGTGTTCTTTCCGTCAATTTCCAGCTAAGGCGGTGAAATATAAACTCCGTTTTGCAGGTTACACCATGCTTTCCCTTTTGAGTTTTAAGTATTCTTTGAATGGTTTATTAATTTTATTTCATGATTGCAAGAATTCGCTATTTTTTACCTATAAAACATGTTATTACTTTTATTCAGTAAACTTATTCGTGTGACATCTACTAAAGTGGAATCTAATACAACTTTTCACTGATTAAACTTATTTTACAAATATACAATAGCTAATTTTTAGATAAAACAAGATAAATCCATACTCAAGTTTGGAGTAGCACAGTTTAGGTTTATTCCAACAGAGCAAAAAAATGTTCAGACTAGGATAGGAACCTTGATACCTTGGCTTACCGTGCCATTGCTCTATCTATTGAGCTATCCGGACGGTATCTGGTTGACATAATTGGACATGGCTGGGAACTGCAGCGCTAGTTTCATTCATCCAAGCTATAACTATACCATTTATATGATGGAAGTGTGGATATTTTTCGCTCTGTAGGAAAAAAGCTCAACTGAGATAATCCAAACTTGAATAAGATTTATCTAGCTGAAAAAAAAAAATCCTTCTCTTCATTATGAAGAGAAATCCACTTTGAGTCAATATAATCGTATTTTTTAGAAATGTACAAGATATTGTGAGATTCGGTAATGAGTAAGCTTATATCCCTTTAAATCCCCTGAACGTGCATTTACTTTATACCAGAGATGGCGAACCTTTCTACATCTGCGTGTCATTTTTAGGTGCGTTCGTAATTATATAAATACGTAGCACCTATAGTCGTCGTTCAGTCCGTCCGTCCGTCTGTTCGCCCGTCTGTCTGTTTGCATGTAACAGAGCAAAAACTACCCAACCGAATGGTCTGAAATTTCAAATATATGAATGTTGCAAAATTTTGTTGAGCCATTTCAAATTTTATGAAAATCGGATGTATAGTTTAATTACAGGGACAGTCAAAAGTTTTTCTTTACATTACGGCCAATGGGAAAAATTATTGCAAGTGCATTTTAATGATATTACAGCCTTCCGAATGATCTGAAATTTTAAAGATATAACTGTTGCAAAATTTTGTCGAGCCCTTTCAAATTTTAGGAAAATCGGATGTATAGTTTAATTACAGGGACAGTCAAAAGTTTTTCCTTACATTACGGCCAATGGGAAAAATTATTGCAAGTGCATTTTAATGATATTAGAGCCTTCCGAATGATCTGAAATTTTAAAGATATAACAGTTGCAAAATTTTGTCGAGCCCTTTCAAATTTTAGGAAAATCGAATGCATAGTTTAATTACAGGGACAGTCAAAAGTTTTTCTTTACATTACGGCCAATGGGAAAAATTATTGCAAGTGCATTTTAATGATATTACAGCCTTCCGAATGGTCTGAAATTTTAAAGATATAATTGTTGCAAAATTTTGTTGAGCTATTTCAAATTTTAGGAAAATCGGATGTATAGTTTAATTACAGGGACAGTCAAAAGTGTTCCGTTACATTACGGGGAATGGGAAAAAAATATTGGAAGTGCATTTTAATGATGTATCAGACTATGCGCTTTATGAAGTGCAAAAAATTATACATTCAGTACAATATGGGGTGCAAAAAATAATTATAAAACTAGTTATAGTACGAACGCACCTCATTTGCCACGTTTGACGAGCAATTTCCAACTTGTTTTTTTCTGCGTAGCCATGACTGGCCAACTAAAATATAAATTAAGTGGACCAAAAAACACGAATACAAATTTTCTTGAACATTCTTTATTAAAATTTAAAAATTATGGGTGGCATACATGTAAGTGCTGTTTTGTAATACTTACAGAAACAAATACATTTTGTAATGTAATAAATTAATGCGATTTCTGTTCTTTCATCTTAAATTATAAATAATTAATATTACTACTAATAATTATTAATAACAAAAAGAAATAATAGATTCATACTAAGTAACTTTTCACAGATTGCAAGCTGAACTGGATTTATCTGTTAAGTGGTTTCTATTCGGATTTTTCTATTATTTCCCGGTGAAAATAATGATTCGAAGACATTGATAACCTGAAAAATTCCTAAAACGGTAAATGCAGCTTTTTTAAATAGCTCTAGAATTAAATTCAAAGTTGGTATAATTTTATCATCGGCATTTTTACTTATAATTCTTAACACTCCTTTCTTTTGATGATTTCTATATCTTGTCTTTCTTTGACAAGTTTTACAGCCAATATTGAACTTAGATTGGAATTTAATAAGTTGCAAATCAAGTTTTTCGATTTCCAGTCAGTCTAATTTAAATAAGTTCAACTCATTTAAATTGGAATGTAATGTCACTGTATCTTGATTTAGGACCTCAATAAACGTCATGGAAAAAATACTCTTCTACGTGCCACGTCTGGTATGCAGAAGAATATATTTTGCATATTGTTTCGCTTGTGCAAACCCATTATAATGCACATATCACACTTTCATATATTTTTTTTTACTTCAAAATATGAATGTTTATAAAGTAAGCTTCTGTAATAGAATAAACGATGAAATACATACTTATGACAATTTCAGGCAAATAATCTAATGTCGAGAAGATTATCCCATTGTCTTGGTGGCTATCAATACTGATTAAAAATTTTGGCTTCATCAGGTTGATGATATTTGACGCTGCCTGTTGAAGAATAAAATCACATAATTATAGCCTTACATACAAAATTAGTATTTTTGATTAAATCATTAAAGAATTAGGTTTTACATACAGTTTGCGAAATGCGTTGGCAACCACGGTGGAATTATATATTCGGATGATAACGTATATGTTATAATATTATACTTTTTACATTTATTAAATTTTTATTATGAAATGGCATAATAATATCTTGTTTATTTAAAAATATTTACCAATTTGACACACAAATTTCTTTTGCTTTCATCATATAATGAACCTCAGTAATGTATGTAAATTTAATTATGTTTGAAATAGTATAACATCATTAAAACACTCAGCAAGCGATTTTCCCCGTAGGTCATTCAGAATTTGAATTCTTTTATATAACTCTTTTATATGTGGAGTACATAAATTAATGATAAATACTTTGTACACCATATTCTACAGAAAATTTGTTTTAGTGTCCTTCACAAATGCATGTCAATTTCACTGTGTGAAATAATGTTACATCATTAAAATTCGCTGTAAGCAATTTTTTCTCCATAAACTATAATGGAACTGAATTCTTTTGAGTGTCTCTGTAAAAAAACTATAAATGCTACGTCATTTGTTTTCAATAAGGAATATGCTATGGCAAATCTTAACATATGTTAGTAACATAGATATCGAAGCATATTTAAGAAAGGTCAAACAGTCAGAGGGACGGAGAAATAGACAGACGAAACGAAATCCTAAAGTGTTAAAAATGAAAAGGTCTAATGTTTATAAAGTGGCTCCCAAATATTTTATGCAGTAATTAAAAAAGTAATTAAAATGTTTTCCATTAAATGACCTGCATTTGCTTAATACTTAAGAAGCTGGCATGTAAAGCTATGTCGAAGATTACTCCATTTCACTCATCGTTCTGATTATCTCTTGAAATGCGAAAAAGAAATTGAAGTCATGTTGATTATTCTTACAGCCTGGAGAATCATAGCGCCTTCTAAAGAGAATCCCAAAATCCCCGAAAGAAGTAATTATTATAGAAAATACAGGTTTACAATTAAAAATTGTATTTTCTTTTATTGATTCATAAAGTATACAGTATAGGATTATGTATGAAATAACATATCGGGGTAAATGGACTCCACGGCTTTGCTGGACCATACGCATTCTTTTGTTGAAATTTTCCGTGAGCGTTTTGCATAAATGTAACCGAATTTTGTTTGTATAGCCCTCAATTTCCTCCTTTAAGGCGTCGGTGGTCGTGGACTTGTTGGCATCATAGATTAACATACAAGATCGGACACTCACATAGAGCGTAAGGTTAATGCGATTGCGATCGCAGCGCCTTAAGTGACAATGGGGAAGAAACTCCCCATCCTTGTAAGATTTTTATTATTGAGTATCTACCTTATTGTGATCTTTCTTTTTTTAATGTTGCTTGGTTATGTTTTCAATAGAATCTTACGCCGATACATGAACATAGAATAGATATTCTATTTTACATATCTAATATCTATTATATGTTCATGCACGGATATATATATATATATATATATTTTTTAGCCTTTTTTTTACATGATGAGCGAACGATTTAAGTGCAACGAGAAACAAGATAAAAATTTCGTCTTGAATGCTATATATCAAAACCAACGGTGTAATATAAAAATATACGAAATATTGCACTCTACGAGTCCCAGGAAATTTCATAATTATTCCCATTTGGTAGGAAAATTGATATAGCCGATGTTTTATTAATTTATGAAGTTTAACGTATTAAACAATCGTTACAATAATCTTTTAAAATTTAAGCATTTTCTCTTTCTTACAGGTAAAATAAAAATATTATTTTAATGTAAATAACGTACTATCAGTTCAACAATATTTATAATATTAACATATAAGAAATAATAATAATAAAATTACAGATAGGGAAAAATTCCTTCCGACAAATTTTTAGAATTATATAAATCTAAAAGGTAAAAATAAATTGAGGTACTGACATTACACTCAATAAAATTGTATTCGATATGAATAAATTGACACAATACCTGAATTTGATTTTTTACAATTTGACCTCATAAACTTACATATTTATATTCCTCACAGAATTTTCTAGGGTTTTTCTTTTATATTATTACTCTAATTATCATTTTGTAAGTTAAAGGTGAACAATACAGCTACGATAACATAAAAAGCAGCTAAATAATTAAAGCATAAATACATTGTCTGCCTCTCTCGCTGCCTCTGCTTCGTTTTTTAAGTAAAAATAGATATTCAAAACATAGATCGTAAACATATTTCTTCAAAGGTAAATTTCGGATGCTTGTTAATTCTTCCCCCTTGTTGGTAGTGACGCTAGTACTGTTGCCATTACAGATTTTGCCGTAAATGTCCCATCTTGTATGTCTATGGTTGGCACAAACCTTAGACTTAAAAAAAACCCAAAGAAAATGTCTAACGGCGTCAAATCGCATGATCTGGACGGCCATTTCTGATCACAAAAACGGGAAATTATATGACCAGGAAATAACTCATGCGGTAATTGTATTGTTTTTCGGGCTAAATGGCATGTCGCAGCATCTTATTAAAACCACATATCGTCCACATCATATCTTGAAATTTAGGTACAAAAAACCTCGATTATCAGGTTTGCAAAATCTAAATCTTGTATGAATTTTGGGCCACTCTTTATTTTCTAAAATTTCGCTATAATTTTAAAATTACTTTCCCCAAAATCTACTACTTACACCTTATAAACATGCCACTTATTTCAACTTTATATTCATCATAATTATTGAGTTAATGGATTTCAAATTGAGGGACTTCTTTTTTCTATTCCATGTTTATATACTCAGAGATTTTGTTTCAGTGTTAAAATATTTACCAGTACTTAACCAATACAGAGTGTGAACTTGTGTAAAGTTTTGTGAGAAATAAATTCAGCAAAGTAAATACTCCAAACTATGAATAAGGATTCTGCTACCACTGTTTCTCTCTCAAAGATTTCTACAAATAAACTAGACTTTATCTATCTCATCAATAAATGCTCCGATATCACATGAAAGGTATTTGGAATTCTGTGTGCAGTAAAAGAACATTTAAAAAAATATTTTCTATCTAATTTTCAGTCAAAATTATCTTTTTTATTATTCACGTCATAAATAGTACAGAGGAGAAATGATCAATTTATAGCAAAGATTCGCTGTAATTAAGAAAGAAACATGCAGTATAATCGGTTATACCTTACTGTCTGCCTTTTAGTACAGGGTGGTCATAAAAAAACTTCCCCGATATATGTACCCATAGCGACCTAACCGCTCAACCAATCGAAAAGAAATTTCAGATTTCGTTATTTGAAGGTATGCGCTCGAGATCGTGATGATTTAAAACAATAGATCTCTCACGGTTACGGTTGCAGTGAAAAAATTTCGAAATTTACGAATGGCAACATATTTTTTCCTGCGCAAATTCATCAGCGCATTGAAGAACCATAAATGGCGTTGGAACGATACACGTATGACTAAAATATCCGGTTTAATATCGTGGCACTCAATCCTTATCAGTTCCTATGTAACGTAATATTCACCACGCTAAAACAAATGATTACATTTTCATTTTCACTATGTGTACACAAACACAACTCGAAAAATACGTTTTAAAACTAATCTTACAACATTACTCAGTTCACAAGTGAAAAAAAAAAAAATCAGCTACTGAAAAACATGTCTTGTAGCCACTTTTTCTTTAATCGCCATGGTCTTTTTTGAAAATGTTTTACGCCGGCAATTTTCATCGTGCGTGTATCATTCCAACGCCATTTATAGTTTTTGAATGCGCTGATGAATTTGCGCATGAAAAAAAAATTGGGTGTTGTCATTCGAAATTTTCGAAATTTTTCCACTGTAACCGTAACCGTGAGAGCTCTATTGTTTTAAATCATCACGATCTCGAGCGCATACCTTCAAATAGGTATAGCTAAAATTTCTTTTCGATTGGATGAGCGGTTAGGCCGCTAGGGGTTCATATATCGGGGAAGTTTTTTTATGACCACCCTGTATTTAAAAAAAAAAAAAAAGAAATCTTACCATAAACACTTTTTTTTTACATTTCTGCACTTTTGTAACACTTTTGTGCTTTTTGTATAACATTTAACAAAATTATACCATTAAGGAAAGTATATTGGTGTCATTTAATGCATTTAATTACTCCAGGTGTTGAACAAGGAGCAAATTGTGCAAATATACGGAATACATAGGAAATATACAGCATTTTTTGTATGTATCATATAAGATATAAAAAGTGTAAGTATTAACATTGAAGTCGAACCTGTAAAAATGTGTATCCTTAACAATTATTATAAAATTTAGAGTAATTCTAGTATTCATATTAGATACAAAAAGAAGTAAGCATTATTAATGAAATAGAACCTATATAAATATGCATCCTTACGATTGAAGACGTGAGTTTCAAAACTCGCCTTTCCAAAAAATCAAATTTTGGGAAATTTCGAAAAACTTTTGACTGCATCCATTGGTTTTCATTGTAAACCGAGATTTTACAATGCCGAATTGCACAATAAAATTAGTTTTTTCTGAAGATTATAGTGTTTTTTGGATGCAGGTTCTATAATAGAATTGGTTGATAGAGAAAACACCATTTTTAAAATTTTGGATAAGGAGAGTTTTGAAACTCACATCCTTAGTTATTATACAATTTAGAATAATTACAGATTTAATATTAGATGCAAGAAGAATAGGCATTATCATTGAAATCGAACCTTAATTCCCCCAGGGGAATACCTTCTTTAGGTATTTACGGGTTTCGCGACCCCGGGTTCCCGAGCGATCTTTCTCCTTTCCTGTCTTCTTCTCTTTTTGGTTGTCTATCCTTTTTTCTTTGTTTCACACTTTTTAGTCTTCTCTTTTCAGTTTGTTATCCCTCTTTGTTCTTGTTCGAGTTTGTTACTGTTTTCTTGAAACTGTTCTTTGTTCTACTAACGTTGTTCTTGTTCTTTTGAGAAAAAAAAATTATAAAGGTTTTAAAAAAAGACAAAAAATACACCTTGTTTCTGAGTTTTCTCTCACATTAATTTTTCTTTTTTTTTCTACAATAGTGGTTTTTTTTTATTTTCACGTGAGACACTCTGGGTGTTGAGGTTTTTTAATCTCATCGCCTCGTTTCTACCTTTTTAGGCTGATCTCGAGTCCCAGAGTGCAGGGCATTTCCGAAATTCGGTTCCGTGATCGGAGGACGCCATACTTGTATGGTGGCTGTTAGGACCAACACCGGGAGACTGGTGCCTTTCGGCGAAAGGGGCTGTAGGTTGGACAGAGCTGTAAAGGCTTACCTACTGGCTTCCTGATTCCAAAGTGAAAGAACTAGAGATTAAGAAATGCTATCGAGT
The DNA here is from genome assembly GCA_963932465.1 of Maratus speciosus. Taxonomy (NCBI): domain Eukaryota; kingdom Metazoa; phylum Arthropoda; class Arachnida; order Araneae; family Salticidae; genus Maratus; species Maratus speciosus. The sequence goes on from OZ010788.1 coordinate 236,774,617, forward strand.
TTAATCCAATGTTCGAAAAACGTGGAAGTTTGTTGATATAGTTTTCACCCTTTTGAGACCTGCGCCTAAAGTAATGGTAATAAGAAGGGTCGGTGACCAGGCCCGATGCCTGGCGTTTCAAAATGCTTTCTCTCAATATGGCTATAATATTAGGAATTAACCCATGTGATGTGGAGGCCCCACATTCCAATACAGAGAGTAATGGTGCAATGAGCTCTGGCTCAGAAATAACTGCTAATCAACATAAAAAACAATCATGGGAAGAGATGTGTGACGTTTTTACTTCCAATGAAGAATGTAAAAATGTCAACTTTAATACTAGTAAAGCTGAAGAAAGATTTTTTGTAGTGAAACGCACAGATGGAAGCTTTGACAAAACATCACCCTTTTTGATAAATAAATCTATCCTTGGATTGGTTGGTGAACCAAAAACAATAAAAAAACTCCGGACAGGCGAACTTTTAATCGAAGTAAGCAACAACCAACAAGCAGCAAACTTAAAAAAAATGTACTCACTTTGCAACCATCGCAGTCACTATATCACCTCATAGAACCTTAAACACATCTCGTGGGGTGATCTCAGAGTCTGATCTGTTGCATGTTTCAGAAGATGAAATAGTAAACAATTTAAAAGACCAAAACGTCATTGAAGCAAGAAGGATACAAATCCACCGTCGGGACGAACAAACATCTACTCAAATACAAATACCTACCAAACACATTATACTTACATTTAACACACCCAAACTACCAAAATATATAAAAGCCGGGTATTTATCATGTTCCGTTAGACCGTACATACCAAACCCACTGCGTTGTTTTAATTGTCAACGCTTTGGGCACTCAAAAACCTCATGTCGAGGTAAGGCCACCTGTGGTCGGTGCAGTGCAGTTGGCCACGACAGTGCGCAATGTAATGCTCCACCTTGTTGTGTCAACTGCAAAAAAGATCATCCATCTTATGCTAAATCTTGTGAAATGTGGAAAAAAGAAAAAGAAATACAGACCATACGCACAAAGGACAACATATCGTACCCTGAAGCCAGGAAAATTGTTGAATCAAGGACACCCAAAGTTGGTGTGTCATATGCTACTGCCTTGTCTAAAACTGTCCATAAAACTTATCAATCTATTGCAACTCAAACAGAACTCCCCACTAAACCTAATTGCCAACCTAATCAAAAAGATAACTACCTGTCTAATAATTCTGGTAAGACTAATAGATCAACACAATCTCCTCCTCCTAAGTCACCTAAATCTGATCCTCCTAAACCACCACAAAATGCCTCTTCAAAATCATCTCAATCTGTTATTTCTAAACTTCCACTCCATAAAAGAGGTTCTCAAAATACAACTAAAACACCATCTGTGAAACCAAGCCGTAAATCTGACGCCGAAAAATTTAACCTACCAACGATTAAAGCCAGTGTGTCACCTGAAAATTCAGCTAAAAAGAAAAAGAATAAAACATCCAAAAATGAAACTCAATCAAAACAAAATGATAAAATGGAGTATGATGATGCTCTAGCTCTTCACCCAGAACCGGATGAAGAATTTAACGATGGAGATAGTATGACTATCTCCGAATAAAAATTCCGCAGGTAGTAAAAAAAAATAAAATAAAATCTTTCATGTCTAATATTATCTCTTGGAACTGCCGTGGTTATCACAATAAACATGACGAAATCCGTAATATTCTATCCGACCATCAACCTTTATGTTTAGCTCTGCAGGAAACCCATCTAAAACCCACTGACAAAGCAAAATTGCGCACCTATGCTACATACAGAAAAGATTTTACAGGTAGTGATAGGGCCACTGGTGGAGTGGCTCTTTTCATCTCTCGCAATTTACCCCCACACTCATATTAACTTAAGAACAAACTTACAAGCTGTTGCAGTCCGTGTATATGTAAAACGTCTCATTACAATCTGCACTATTTATTTACCACCCCACCAAATTATTCAGTCAGCACTACTTGATGATCTCCTTCTCCAACTCCCCACTCCTTTCATCATTGTTGGAGATTTTAATGCTCATAGCCAACTGTGGGGTAGTTCTGACACTAATCAACGTGGTGATATTATAGAGAAATTAATTTCCGACAATGGCTTATGCCTACTCAATAATGGTGATCATACTTATTTCCATGAACCAACCCGCACCTTTCATGCAATAGATCTCACTATCTGCTCTGCATCTATCTATCCTTATTGGAACTTCTGGGTCTCTAATGACCTACACGGCAGTGACCATTTTCCAACATTTATCTCACAGACTACTCCTCACAGGGATTCTAATAATTGCTTTAATCGCTATGTCTATGACAGAGCCAATTGGCCAACTTTTACAGACCTTGCTAAAATCACTAGCGATATGATAGAAGGTGATATTGACGATGCGATTCATAATATCACCCATTGTATTATCAAGCTGCAGATATTAGCATTCCTAAATCACGTTCCACCCCAAAACACAGGAAACCATGGTGGAATGATGACTGTCAAAAGGCAAAAAAAGTCAACAGAAGGCATGGGGCAACTTCCGGAGGTATCCCAATAATGCTAATTATATTGCATACAAAAAAGCAAAGGCTGATGCTAGAAGAGTGCGCCGCAAAAGCCAACGTGAATCCTGGATGCAATACATCTCCACTATAAGCTGTAATACCTCAAGTAAAGTTCTGTGGAAAAAAGTGAAAAATTGTATGGGATTATATTCTGAAAACCACATCTCAATTTTAAAACACAATGGCCAAACCATAGCATCTCCAAAAAACATTGCTGAAACAATAGCAAATACCCTCGCATCCAATTCTAGCTCTGATTCTTACCCAGATCCTTTTTTATCATACAAAAGACGAATGGAAACTACCAACATCAATTTTAATTCATGCCACTCTTACGATTACAATCTTCCTTTCACTATTTCAGAACTCTTAAAATGTTTACAAAACAGTCATTTATCTGCTCCAGGTCACGATGGCATCACATATACCATGCTGAAACATCTCTGCAGGACTTCTCTAAATAACCTTCTTGCTTATCACAATAGAATCTGGATGGAACAAGCTTTTCCCAATGCCTGGTGTAAAGCCATAGTCGTCCCTTTTCCTAAACCAGGAAAAGACTCAAGCGATCCAAATAATTACAGGCCAATTGCACTCTCTAGTTGCCTTTGCAAACTTTTAGAAAAAATGATTAATTGCCGTCTTGTCCATGTTTTAGAATCAAATAATTACCTTGCAGCTTTCCAAAGTGGATTTCGAAGAGGTAGGTCCACTATTGATAACCTCATTCTCTTATAATCTCATATACGGACTGCCTTTTTAAAGAGAAACCATCTGGTCGCAGTGTTTTTTGACATGCTGAAAGCATATGACAAGGCATGGAGGTACGGTATTCTTCGCGATCTTTTTAACTTGGACTTTCGTGGTAACCTCCCGATTTTTATTAAGAACTTCCTGGCCATTCGTATTTTTCAAGTTCGAATTGGCGGGATCCTCTCCAGTTTTTATATACAAGAAGAGGGTGTTCCTCAGGGTAGTGTTCTGAGTGTCACCCTTTTTGCTATCAAGATAAATGGCATCCTTGAGCAGTTGCCCCCATGTGTTCAGGGAACCCTCTATGTTGACGATTTTAAAATTTTATGTAAAGGACAGGATATGCGTTTTATTGAGAGACAATTACAGTTAGCTATCAACCGTATTATTCAATGGACAAATAAAAATGGTTTTATTATATCTCAGGACAAAACTTCTTGTGTACATTTCTGTAGACGTAGGGATCTGCATCCAGACCCTGAAATTTTTATTGGTTCTTATCAAATTTGTGTTGTTGACTGCGTCCGCTTTTTGGGTGTGTATTTTGACAAAAAACTTACTTTCTTACCACATATTTTGCAGTTGCGGAAAAAATGTGAACAATCCCTTAATTTAATTAAGGTGCTTTCGAACACATTTTGGGGAGCAGACCGTGGTTCTCTCCTTAAAATTTATCGTTCTATAATCCGTTCCAAAATTGACTATGCCTGCCAAATCTATGGCTCGTCCCGCATTTCCACTCTTAAAAAACTTGACACTGTGCACCACAGCGCACTCCGTGTCTGCTCTGGTGCATTTCGTACATCGCCAGTTTTAAGTCTGTATGTTGACTGTAATGAACCAGCATTACATCATATTCGGGAAAAGCTTTCATTAGATTTGTACTATCGTATTCTTTCACATAATGATCATCCACTTCATACAAATATTTTAAATGCAGACAATGATATGCTTTATCAGCACCGACCATCCTGCATTCCATCATTTGGAGTCAGAGTGAGAAATTTTATTAACAATAGCAATCTAAGCAATATTGAGGTGAGCCCATGCCCATTGCACACGTTCCCTCCCTGGAAAACTCTTAATATTACCACCCTCCATCCTTTTAAAGATTATGACAAAAAGAACTTAGCACCTACTGTCTTTCAACAGTTATTTGCTGCACACCGCTCTGATTACAATAACTATACAGATATTTATACTGATGGATCAAAGTGTAGAGATAATGTTGGTTGTGGTGTTTTCTTTGATAATACCACTTTCAGTTTTCGGCTACACCCTTCTATTTCTGTGTTTACGGCCGAATTAATAGCAATTGAGAGAGCCATGTTGCACATTGCTCATCATCATAAGACTTTTTTCATCATTTATACTGACTCGAAAAGTTCTATTGATGCAATAAAATCATTTAATAAGCACCCCTATGTCTCGGCCATCTTGGATCTTTATAATAAACTGATAAGACGTGGTTATAACATTTTATTTTGCTGGGTACCTGGGCACATGGGTATCCCTGGAAATGAGAAGGCTGATGAGGCAGCAAAACGTGCTCTGAATCCGTTACAACATAAAATTCCATTCTCAGACGTTAAACTACTCATAAGACACTTTATTCATAATAATTGGCAAGAAAGTTGGGATTCAGAATGTAATAATAAACTGCACCACATCAAACCAACAATCACGACCTGGCCTTCGAGTTACCCAAGGAAAGCAGATGTTCTTCTTACCCGTCTGAGAATTGGACATTCAAGGATCACTCATAAACATCTTTTACTTCGGGAGGATGCACCCATGTGTCCACATTGTCATTTTGATTACCTGACCATTCATCATATTTTAACTGACTGTCCGGGTCTACGGCACCTGTACAGAATTTGCTTTAATTCATCATCACCAATCTTGACAAACCTCATTGGGGAAACACCGCATGGGGCACTCTTTACCTTTTTAAAACATGCTGGATTTTATTTTGAAATATGATTTTTATTGCTTTCATTGGTTACACGACCTAGTTTTATCTTTTACACTTTTGTGACATCTGGATGGGAACCTCATCCAGGCTGCTCTTGCATTGAATTACTTTTAACTTTTTTACGCTACTATTTTTAATTAAATATTTTACACTTCTACACGTCTCTGTCTACATCTGGGTGGGATCTCATCCAGATTGTTTTTCTCATTTCTTTTATTTACATTGTGTTTTTTAGTCTTTTTTGGCGCAGCATGTCCCCTCAGGGATTTTGTGCCATAAAACCCCATACAACCAACCAACCAACCGAACCTTAATATTTTTTATCCTTACAGTTACAATAAAATTTGGTATAAGTATAGTATACGATGTAATTTCTAGTACACGAATTATAGTACACGATGAAATTTCTGATGTTAATAGGGAAGATAGACTTACTTTTGCTCCATAAAAAGGGTTTGGTCCACCCCATATGCCGCCAATGCTAGCAACAGCCAACATAGCAAAAATGGCTTCTTTTCTGTTCGACATAAAACCTAAAATAAATATTAAAATCATCTTTGTGTACTAATATAAGCAAAAATATATAAATTGAAATCAATTAAACAATAAATAGCAGGCATAAAATATTTTCTTTTGTATCTCGCATTCATAAGTAGAAAAAAATAAGAAAATAAACGAAAGGAACTAAACTTGAAGCAAAGAATTCATAGAATATTTTTGTAATGCAAGAAATGCAAATGTAATATAAATGTACTGTATTAATCTAAATCTTTCACTTTGAGACTTCGAAATTTTGAACTCCAATATACATAACAGAATAAAAAAAAAGCAGAACAGCAAACCTAAGTTCATATTCTTACAAAGAAATGGTAAGCCAAAAGAAACTAAAAGAATAATTTCAATAAAACAAAAATCTGTGGTCTGAAATATTTTATTGAATATATCAATGAAATCAAAATTCCAAAATAGGGGAGAGTAGCCGAATTTAGACCACTTCACTTATTTCCAGGTGTAACTGACTTAATTTTTAGAATATCTGCAAAACATCGCTACACAAGATATGTCTATTCATCTACTAACTAAAAAAATCTTTAGATCAATTGCTTTTTGAAAATCTTAAATTTTATTTTAATTTGAAAAATTTGTCCAAATTCAGCAACTGATCGCCTAAGTTGGATCCCAGTCTCCTAAATTGGACCGAACAATATCAGGTTGTTTTAATGACTAGAGAATATAACTAATTTTATTAGAAGCAAAGTTTGAGATTAATGAAACAATGAAACCAAATAAATTCTTTTTTGTCGTCGGTTTTTTTTTTTCATTTCAAGGTATACGGTTTTATAAGGCAAAGATATTAGCACAACTGTTTTTTTGGCTCCCTCTGTTCTTTGATTTAACTGAATTTAGCAAGGGTGATAGCATTTCTAATGCATTTTTGGCTTTTTTGGAGGGCTGGGGGGTGGGGAGGGATTTGTAGCTGCAGCCTTCATGCAGAACAATTTCTTCACAACTTACGCTCTCCGTTTCGTTTCCTATACCTTTAACAGCTTTTGCTGTCACGGTTGTTTTTCTTCCAGACAGTTTGTCTGTGTCGCTTTCCACATTTCAACCTCATATTAAAAAAAAAAAAATTAAATATGCTCTATTGGAAAAAAAATACGCTACGATTAATCAAACGCAAACATTATATATTCAAACAGTGTTGATTTCAGGTCTCCCCCCCCCCCCCAAAGCCTTGAAATAACCACTCCCAACGGGAGGTTTGAGATTTTATGCGGTTTTTTTTTTTGGCAAAAAGGGGTAATTCCACCCTCTAGAACTGTAAAAAGTCTGCCCATTCCCCCTCCTTTCACGGAATCGCAAATGTCCTCCAGGAGGAAAATGTTTGAATTCAACTCTGTAAACCAAATACGTCGTAGGAATAAAGAATTCAAAGAAAATAAATATAAATACACACAAGGTAAAAGAAATTGCAAACAAAATTTATTGCATAAACATGTAAAAATATTTTTATGTTTATATTGGCCTAAGCTGTATAAAAAAATTGATTAAGAAATACAAAAAAAAAAAAAAAAAAAAAAAAATAAAAATAAAACACTTGCATGGAAGTAGTAATAAAAAAAATCGTGTATAAAGAGTTTATATCTGATATAGCACTGCGGCAGCGTATGAACAGTAGAAAAAATTTAAAATGAAAAGAAGAAATCATGGGCAAGCTTGACGATGTTATCAGGCGAGTTAACCGTTATACAAATGCTTCGTGAAGTGGAAGAATGACTCATCGCAGAACAAGTCCAAGACCCTCGAAATTTATTACTTACTTTTCAAATTTATGATTGTATATTTGGTCCAATTTAAGCAACTTAAATTGGCCCAATTAAGGCAACTGCGCCATTTTTTAAAACAGATAATTTCAAGACTAAGAACAAAAATGAAATCAAACAAATCCGCGAGAAAAATTTGCGCAATAAACAGATGAATTTAGATATGTATACGAAAACATAACAACTTACTTTAGTTTTAAAGTATTCACTTACGTTTAGTAGGAAAAAATTAGATCAAAACAGCTAACTTTAGGTTTTTTAAATTATCTGAAAACAGCACGTGGTAGGCAAGTGCTTCTTCTAATCATAAATGACGTCATTCTGATAAGTAGGATTTCAGCGGTAGATGGAGTCTCTTCCTGTAATTAACGGCAGAATGGCAACGGTCCAATTAAAGCGGCTGTCCAAATATGGCTACTCTCTCCTATATTCTAAACCAAATTAAAATATATATGTATTATTAAATCAAATTGAAGTTTTAAAATTAGTTTTTTCTTATTTTGTTTCATCATTTTCTTCAACTATTTATTATCTATCTAAAGATGTTAACGAATAAATTTAAAAAGATGGTAAAAACTATTTATCTCAAAATACGAGTAGAAAGTCGTTAACACGAATATCAAAAAGACTTAAAATTTATTCACGCTGTCAGGTTCGACTGTATTTTGAGGTCAAATGTGAATATTTGATGTATTTAAACTTCATTTATTTCTTTCACTGTCATTAGTTGTTTTATGACGATAGTGAGTAATACATACATTAGGCCATATACACAGTCATACTTTATATCGAATTATATTGTGAGAGCTTTATTCAGTTAAAAGCGACTTTCAGTTGTGCTAGCTCGTGTAGTAAAATAAAAATTTTAAAAAAAGGAAAAGTAGATGAGTGACATATATATTATGAGAGATAAAAATGTAGAGATAGAAGAAAGAAAATCAAAAATCGCTAAAAAGAATGAAATGAAGAAGTTATTATTTCCATTGTATTAGATTGCATTATATTTGTATTTAAAAAAATCGTTATACTTACATGCTACTCTGTCACCAATTTCTAAACCCTTTTTTCTAAAAGCAGCAGCGTACATTTTGACTTCTTCAAACATTTGAGCATAAGTTACTGTCTCTTCATTGCCAAGTTCATCTGAAATGATGTATTTTGCAATTGATTTTTATAATTAAAATTGCATCATTATTTATTGTAGAAATGAAGACTTTTCTAGCATATATTCAGAATTGTGCATTTTGTTTTAAATATATTGTCAGTGTTTTAGCCTTAAATTATAAGGAGATGTAGATATATTTTTTTAAGTCAGACACACATACAGTAGAATACATTGTAGAATACATAGGGAAAGATACTTTTACAATACCTTTAATAACGTTGCATCTAAAGTAAGATATAAAGCCTGTTAACATCTGAAGGCTTTCCTACATTTTCATAAAATGCATCTAAAACCCAGGTCCAATTAAATTTCTTTTCACTTGTTTGATGCTAAAATATCTTTTTTACGCTTTCATATATACGAGGCATGTTTTTTAAGAAGGTATTATTTTAATATAAAAAAACAAAGTCATTTAAAAAGAAATTTGTTTTTAAGTAAAAGTCTGGAATTAATCTGCTTTTCATCATAATTTCTGCTTATATTAAGGCACTTATCGTATCGTATGACCAGTTTTTCTATCCCATCCTCATCGTAATCTGCCGCCTGCTATGCTACTGCATCACCCCCGTTTTGACGTCGTGATCGTCGTTGTAGCACTGACCGCCAAGGTATTTCTTTAAGTGCAGAAACAAATGGTAATCACAGGGTGCTAGGTCAGGTCTATATGGAGGAGAATGAAGTTATTCCCAACTATATGACGCGACGATATACTAGGTTTAACCTTGACATAGAGCCAAGAAATAATTTAATATATATACAAATAAGCAAAAATGCCGTATAAGTTTCTTTTCCTGACTGTTTATAGCTTTTGGCAAAAATACTACAACTTTTTAATATTGGGATTGCACCAAGATTGCTATAAAACGGTATCGATGTAAAAGTTTTATGACAGTACTTGGCCGATAGTAATATTAGTACTTTAACAGGACTTTGAAAGAGAAGAGATATTAACTAAAATTCATTTTTTAAAACGGTTTTTAAAAGGGTTAACAAGAATATTTTTTCCAAATAGATTGTGGTGTTTTAACTTAAAAGTATGAGATTTAAGAAAAAGACAATAGTTTTTCTGAATTTTGAATGATTCATCCGTTCGCGTTAAGAAAAACCATAAGAAAGAAACAGCCTTCTATTCTTCGACGTTAGGGCTCTCCGAAGATGCGGTCGATTGGATCCTGTGACGGCGCGCGGTCCCTACGATGCTTTTTTAAATTTCAGTTTTAATAAATATCTCGGCTAATTATAAAAAAAATGAAAAATCGGAGCCTGATGTGTATCAGGACATACCTTGACCTAATTTCGTCTTTTTCAAATTTTCAGATCTCTGCGAGAGGTAGGTTTTCCTAAGCATCACACACACAGTTACAAACGCAAACACACACACACAGAGATAAATATCTTTCTTTTATTAGTATTGAATACAATTCCTCAATGCTAGAGTACGTGCTAGAGTATGCTTTTTCATAATCGACCAAAAGAGAATCAGTGTTTAGGTACGATTTTTTAAATTAAAGAAATAATTCACTAAACGTTGCCTAGAATTGTTTAAATCGAAGCTGAATATTTTCTTACCTAAGCACATTAAAGCAACTCTGTCATCTCTTATTCGTAACATATTTTCAGCATAATTGAGTTTTGCACCATTGAACCATTCATTATCCAGAAATCCAGGACCTGTTTTGCTGAGTACCTGCAATTAAAATCTTTAATTTTTATTGAATATTTAATGTACAGTCGCACAGTGGAGCGAAATAGCAAAAAAGCACTTAAAAATCAATAACATTTGAACGAGTGGAGCTAAAGACTTTAATTTTGGTCCGCAAATACATCTAATCAAACTTGTGGACGGCTCGGAGCTTTTAGGAAAATCCAAGAAATAGGATTTGTAGAAGGCTTTGAAAGGATTTAACTCAAAATATTGAGTATTTATGATAGAAAAAAGACTAAAAAGTAAACGATAAGTGATATTAAGTTAAAATTAAAAGTTTACCCTGTTCAAAGCAGAAGAATATCAATACCGTCATAGTCGAACGAAGCAAAAAGTAAGATGTTAAGTAAAGCTAATAGAACTAAGTATTTAATTAAATTTTTTTTAAAGAAAAAACAAAACATGTAAGTATTAGCTGAAGAGCGCGACTATTCTTCTAAAACAGTAGTATAACGGGGTCGTTTAAGTTTGGTAGGACTTAAAACATCATACTCTGGGAGTTCCTAGACAATTTCTTTAGGAATTTTGTAAATTTGGCTATGGAATTTTTTAAAAAGAAATTTAATACGATTAGCAAGAGATAGAGTTTTGAGATCGTTTCTTATGGTTCAATTACGAAGGTATCTAGCGCCATTAGATATAATTCTTAATTGTTTTTTATGAATTTGTGATAGACGATCCATACTAGAATTACAAACGAAGCCTGAGACCGGGCTGCCGTAGATTATGTTAGAAATAAGGCAGGCATTATATAGATAAGCTTTTTATTGTGAATAGAGAGAGTAGGCCCATGTAGAAGAGAAGAGGGGGCCTTAGCAACCCCAGCGACTTTACCACGGATGCTAAGATTTTTAAATGGGAAGCGTTTGTCAATGATAACCCTTAGGTGAGTTCGATGTTTTTAGTCCAATAATAGTACTGGAAGGAAGGAAAACATTTTTTCAAAAATTTACAACCGAAATTGAATACTGAGTAACGAAGAATACGTAGGAAGTTAAAAAATAAAATACGCATTTAAATTTTTTTCGCAAAACGTTGCACGAAGTAACACGCAATTTTATCACGCATGTAACTAGAAGGATGAAAGAATAGACCCATGAAAAATAATGATAGTACCAGGGACGAAAGTATACCAAAAATGTATTTAAAAAATTGTTTTCTTTAAAAAAAGGTAATGTATAGTTTATAAATTAAGCTGATAAATAATTATATACATATCACTGAGCTTATTATCTATTTTAGAATGTACATAAATAACTGCATAAGAATCAAATCTCAGAATTTGTCACAACGCGCTGTGTAATGAAAAGTAAATCTGAGATTGATAATCCCATACCTATTGAGAATGAGTCGTCAGTCACTTTCGTATTTTTTCCCTGCTGTCTCAGGAAATAAAGTTGAGTCGTACCTGAAACTCTTTAATTATGAATATAAATATAGTTAACAAATAGCTTGAAATTTTTATTTATGAGCACGTTTTTCATAAATAGGCCCATTGTGATTTACCCCCCCCCCCCCCAAAAAAAAAAGTAAAAAAACAAATAATTAAATAAGCTTTGTATCATGTTGCTTTTATTCATATTTTAATTTACTGTCTCAGTCCTTTACCAAATCGGGAGATTCTGTTAGAGTAATTGAGAAATCTGTATTTTTATGTTAGCTGAGCGCAGATGGTAAATAGCCAAACAATGTTCTCGTCGCATTTTTTCGTATTTCATTAAAAATATAAACCTTTCACTCATTTTATTTGAAACACTTAACTTTAATTTTAATGTGAAACATTTAAAATTCATGACTTTCCATTATTTCATAAAAAATAAAAAGAGAAAAATAACAGAAAAAGAAAAATTATACCACAAACCATGACATTTAATTTCAACATCAAAGCATTGTTTTAATTTACCACGCGAGAAACAAAAAAAGCTAACTGGAGTTTTAAAAAATGCTATTGGGGCAATTTGCTCCCGGCTGACATAAAAGTACCGAGAATTCTTTGAGATCACGCAAATTTTATGTAGTTTTACTCGAAAAATAATTTTGATTAAAAATAGCCACCTTGCATATGAAAGGCGAATGGGTCAGCCCGTAACTGTTTATGACAATCACATGACTTGGACTATTATATTATATATGAAATGATGGTGATGGGACAATATTATGCGATTTATCACCTGCGCCTGGCTAACATTAAAGTACCAAAATGACCGATTGGCATATAAAAAGCGAAGCGGTCAACGCAGAACTGTTTATGACAGTCACATGATTTAGCCTATTATTGTAGTAATTTGGCACAGATGTGATATACGCACCGCGTTTTTACAACAATTTGGCTAAAACCCCGTTTTCGAAAACCAGTTACATATGTATTTCTAAATTATTTTCTATTATTTTAAAAATGAAGTAAATAAAAAACTTTAATTAATGACTATAGAACAAATCAATTTATAACTTTTTTTCAAATAAAAAGAAAATAAATGTAAATAAATATTTATTAATAAATAAGCAACAATAACGGGCTTCAGTGCCACGTAAAATAACGCCATTTTGTTGCCAATTAGGTACCCTGGTGTGTATATGACATCTGTGCCTAATATTTTTCTTTTCATTTCACTAAAAAAAAAAAAAAAAAAAAAAAAAAAAAAAAAAAAAAAAAGGTGAAAGCCATTAATTTTAAATGTTTAAATTTTAAATGAAAATTTTGTATTTTAAATAAAATGATAATGAAATACAAATATATATATATATATATCCGACGGGAGAAATGTTTGGCGATTTATTACCTGCGTCGCGCCAACATAAAAATTCAGAGTTCTTGATTTCTCTATCAGAATCTTCCGAGTTATAGAACGATTCTTCAAGTAAATTGAATTATGAATAACAGTAACAGGATACATTTCTTAGCATACATTTAAGGGAGGCCAAAATGGTCGCCAAATTAATTTAAATTAATAACCTTTTCTAAAATATGAAAAAAATATCTGTTATGATTAAAATATGAGTTGCCATCATTAGAGAAAAGTGTTTAAAATTAGCAAAAAATGGATATCTCGAAAACTTATTCGAATTTAAAAATTCTAATAGAAGTTTTGAGATCTGAAGATCAATACGGATTTTTGTTGTTAATTTCATCACGTAATATTCCATATTTTCGGAGAAATCACCGTGAAACATAATCAGTTGTTTATTCAGTCGTTTCATAAAATCGTTTCATATATCCGTTTCATAAATTCGTCTCATATATCCGTTTCATAAATTCGTTTCATTAGGATTTTATATATATAGGGTAGAAATAATCTTTCGCGAATCCAAACAAAGCAGGGCTTTTGCTAGTTTATCTTTATCCATGCCGTTTTCTGATAAAAATTTAAAATTGTTGATACAAATTGTTATATAGAGTTTAGTGGTGCAAAATCCCATTAGGAACATAATATTTTGAATGGAAAATGAAGTACTGATTTTGAAAACACGCATTTTTCCTCATAAAGTTTTCATATTTGTTTCCTTCTGAATGTCTATTGATACCTACTATGTTTCAGACACTAAACGAAATGCTTAAGTAAGTGAAAATGACGTCATATTTAAATGAAAACGCTAATTTTCTTACATAAAAATAAATATTTTTACAAACTATATTATAAAGGACAAATGTATCTGTGAGTAACACTGACGTCATTTTGCGATTCGCAACACGATAAAATTTCGATTTTGAAATTTTCGCTACTGCAATTTTTTAATCTTATGATTTTTGATCTATTGATTTTTAATCTGAAAATGTTTTCAATTTGTAGAACTTCGTATAAGGAAAAAATCTACTTTCAAATGCATTTTTTTCTAAAAACTGTATCTTAATTGACTGATTTATTATGTTCTTTAAAATAATTTTCAAGTATGATTTTTTGTAATTTGTCTTATCCGCATTAAATACATAATAGTAATAATAAACATTTTGCACATAAAGCAACAAAAAATGTTCAGCATTTATTTCTGATTCATTTTCCATAACGAAATTAATACTTCCTTTATAAATAAATAAAAGAATAATATTTTTAAAAAACACTAATTCAACATATTTGTAATCGAACAATTACAATTTTTAGACAGCCAAATAGGGAAAAAAATAATTCAAATGGAATTTGTTTGCAAAGTACATCTCATTTTACTGATTGTCTATGGATTTAAAAATTATTTTCAAGCATGAATATTTTTAATTTATCTCTATCGCGTGGAGCTCGATTACGAAAGATTAATTCATTTGCCCTTAAAACAACATAAAGAATTCATCATTTTTTAAGGCTAATATTCCATAAAATATTAAAACTTCCTCTATGAATAAATAAATAAAATAATGTAAATAAACACAAATTTAAATAATATAAATAAACACAAAAAATAATATAAATAAAATAATAATAATAATATAAAAAATAATATAAATAAACACAAAAATCATGTAATTGAACTACGCGCTTAAAGCTCTGAAATTATCAGAATGTAAAAAGATGCCTTAAGTAGCAAGACCTTGGGCTATTAGCAATATCTCTTAGCATACGGCTAATACAAAAATATCTCTTTTGATAAATTTCTAAATTTTTTTTATTGTAGATTTCATATTTTTTATATAAAAAATGCTTTTTTATTGGTAGTGGGTAATCTAAAAAATATATTGCATGTAAAAAAAAATATTAGTTTTCAATTTTAAAATATGGTTCTCTCCTATTTTCTGTAACCCGGAAAGCCCGGGTACGATCCCCTAGTATCTTTAAATTTATGTGGAACTAGAGTTTTTTTACATGCAACCTGTGCTTTAAAAACAATAGTTATTGAATTTTTCAGTCTGTGATTAATCGAGCCATGATTTTATTGACATATTAAACTTATTATTGAAGTTTAAATATTTGTTTTATTAGATAAATGTATTGAATAAAAAATATTTCAACTACGAAAAGAACAAACGTCAAAATTCAGTAAACACTGTTTTTGAAACACAAGTTAAAGTATGCATACTCATTTTAATCTGTAAAGAATAAAAAAGCTGCTTTTTATTTAGAACTGTCTTGCTGCCTTCTTTTTCAGGCTGAAATATTTCTGGATTAAAATTGTTCTGTGATGCTAATATTTACAAAATCAAAACAGTAATTTGTGCTTTATTTAAACTCTAGAACTAAATTAAATTAATTTTAAATTTGTGCAGTTTTTCTTCTGCATTTTTTTTCGTTTAAAATGAAAATATTTCCGGGTTAAAAGTGTTCTGTGACGCTTAAATTCATGAAATTATATTTCTGTTTCTCATGTCAACTTGCCTGTCGTTTTGTGATTTTGATGATTAAAATTTTATTACTTTGGATTATTTTCAGCGAATTTATTTACATTTAGCCTGTTTCTTCAATAAGCAGCTTAAACCTTAACAAAAACTAAAAGAATTAAAGGTAATACTACGGATTTGCAACTTTCATGTTTCAATTTAGCAGCGCAAATGAACAGCAACAACAACAAAAATTGCTTTGAAAATTACGAAAAATTACATAAAAATATATCTAAAATATGCATTCAAATATGTTGATTATGGTAGACACGCGCGAAAGGATTCTTAGTTAAAAGTTTGATCTCGGCCCCTTCTGCTCCATATCGAGGATTCTATCAAGCCCTTTAAGGTGAAATTTTAGGCAATGATACATTTTTTAACATGTGTATTTTTAAAGGAATTCGCAATTGAAATTGTATCCCTCTTCACTAACCTTTCCCCATGGTTTCAAAACGATATCTCATGTTCTTTCAGACCTTAAAAGCAGCGCTGAGGAGTCGGCAGCAAGAACGACCGACTCCGACTCCGTCTCCTAGAATTTTAAAAGGATCGACTCCGGCATACATACAGATGTCCGTAAAAGATTGAAACGTACTTTAATTTTCTACCTGTTGGAGATACATGGGCTATGTAAGTTGAAAATTTTTTCAAAATAAGGTAGGAATTAATATTATATTGATTAAAGGATTATATTGAATTATAATGAGACTGCACTGAGACCTGTCACAAATTTTTAGACATTCGCTTAACTTATACAGTAACTTATACAGTCTCTGTATCCCATAAATTAAATTTAAAAGAATTCCATGTTCTAACAAGTAAAATTGCAAAATTTTTATTCGTTTAGAACGAAAATGAACCGAGTTATGATACATTGAATTTTATGAAATTTCAGAGATATGGAGCTCTAAAAACTGATCTGTCCGTTTTTAGGGCTAGAAAGCTACGAATACAACAAAAAAATGTCCTCGACCCGCAACCTGACACGAACAAGCCAAAATAATTTTCGACGACCCCAGCTCAACATATTTCAACTCGCACCCGACCCGTACAGAACCAAAGTGGACAGAGGTAAAAATGAAACATCCACTGTTGTCTGAGGTAGATTCGTGCATTGGGTCGGGGAACCGGACCTGGACCTTGGTTCGTGTTCAGTTGGTGCTAATTAAAACAAAAAAATTCAAAGCTCACTTTCACTTAATTGTGCTACAAAGTGTTATCCATGAACTGAAGAAAATAACCAAATGAACCAATTAAATTATTCACGTATGGCAAATATCATACCTGCTCTCTTCCCCTATATTTAAAGTATTAACAGGCCAATAAACTGAAAAATAAATAAATATTTATCAAAAGTATAATATATATATAATATATATATACAATATATATATATATAATACAATATATATAAAATAATCACTCCGTTTATAAATTTAAAAGTAAAATATA
Source organism: Maratus speciosus (assembly GCA_963932465.1). Classification (NCBI taxonomy): domain Eukaryota; kingdom Metazoa; phylum Arthropoda; class Arachnida; order Araneae; family Salticidae; genus Maratus; species Maratus speciosus. Next base: position 236,791,862 of record OZ010788.1, read on the forward strand.
ATTTGTTTGATTTCACTTCAAACTGTTCAACAAAAAGCTGGAGTCTGACTCCGCCTCTTTTTACCTGAAAATTAGCCTGACTCCGACTCCACAGCCCTGCTTGAAAGGTGAAAATAATTTTTTAAGATATGCATATGTGAAATGACTCTTAATTAAAAGTTTTATTTAAGTATGATGTCAAAATTAGGTGTCCATATTTAATATTTCAGAGTTTGTTCAAATTTAAGTATGAAAACGACCTCTTAAGCTTAGGATAAATTGAAAGAATATATAATTTCCTGTATAATGTCTGCTTCTGTTATTTTCTTTTCCGGGAATTTGGTAATTGAATGTTTATACCGTTTTCTATTTCTTTTAGGCCAACTGTAGTTACACATTTTAGGTTTAGACTTAGTATGTTCATTAAATACAACATTTTAATTTCGAAAAATGATATAAAGTGTATAGTACAATCTTGTCAGATATATGGAGGAATCGCAATAGCTTCTGCAGTGAATCTTCTCTCTTTAAATTTACTTATCAATGTCAGACATGATGATTTGTTGAATGGCCTAACATTGTTCTGGAAGTTCTAAAATACTCCTAATTCGTATTAAAGGATTCTTAGGAACATATTGTTCTAAAAATTTCACGCCTTATTCTCGTGTAAATACTTTTTTTTTTTTTGTCATTTTATACACGTGAACACGAATATTGGTTTTACATGTAGCAACACAGTGATAATAAATGATCTCATTTCTTCAACATTTGCTTCTCTAACATCTTCCAATCGTTATGCTACACGGACGGTGAACCTATGGCACGCGAAAGAGTAATTTTGGCACGGCATTGCTTGTGGCTTTAAATCAAAATAAAGTGAGATTACACAAAACCGCGACTGATGTTTTCTAAATTCGTTTAAATGAAAACGGACAAATTTTAATTACGGCAGGTTATATTCCAATCTAATTAATTATGCTCTCAAAAAGTTTTCAAACAAAGACGATATTTTAAAACTGTTTGCAAGAATTGGTTATTAGACATTATTAAATCCCGATGATAAAATTGTGGCAACTTTGAATTTATTTCAGATCTATTCAAAGACACTGTGCCATTTTAACAGTTTTTCTGCCTATCTATGCTTTCGAGCCACTGTTTTCACAAATGAATAATATTAAATATCAAAGTGAAAGGACTTTCCAGATAAATCCAAGTCAGTTTGCATTAAATTAAACCAGGTATTAAGATGCAACAACAGAAATCAAATTACATCGCATTATTTTTTTTTCTATTTATTTCTAAAATATATTTGTTTCCATAATTATTATAGTATAATACCTACATGGACATTCCTATTATTTTTTAAATCTTAATAGAAAAATTTAAGTAATTTTTATCCATTATTTTTTCACCTGCTAAATTTGTTTTTCAGTTGGTATGTCATGTTCACGTAAAATATATTTTTTAAAATCAAATTTGGCACACGGCAACAAAAAGGTTCACCAACCCTTTGCTAGAAGCTTAGCTGTTGTAGGTTTACGACATAAAAGATAGACACTGCATTATATTATTTTGAAATAGATTTTTTTCTTTTATACCCTGCTTCTTAAGCTTCTGATTATTCAGATAAATTATTATTTCAAAGAAACTTTTTAAAAATCCTATCAAATACAGAATATACCTATCACCTCTTTAAATGGTTCGGAAGCAATGACTTCGAAGAAATGCCATATCTCTTCCCAAAATTTCGTATAATTTGTAACCGTCCATTCATGAAGTTCCCAATAAGATTCTAAAACAGAAAACATCAATTAAAAGTGGTATAAAGTATGTAAAATAATAATTTAAAATGAATTTATTCTGTTATTCACAAGCCTTCTCAATAAATAAAAATAAAATTACGGAAAATGAAATATATTTCTTTGTACTGATAATGTATCTTACTGCAAACTGTAAAAAATAAACTAATAAATTTTTGCATGATGTAAAAGAAGACCAGCATTTCAAATAAACAGCAACACATGTTTTTGTAACCATAATAAACTAAGGAATTTTTGCGTAATAAGACAATTTTACAAGGGTGTTTTAATGAATGCAATAAAAGTTTACCTAACTTTTCGAGTAGATTTAATTTGGTCTTGATTATTAGAAATTGTATTGGTAAGGGAAGTATGAAAAAGTAGGATTTAAATGAATATTTACGATATTTTTCCGATTGCACAATTCAGCTTTTATTAAACATTCAAGTGGAAATAAGACTTTTGCTTCTTATTATTATTAGTAGAATACAGTAGTATTAGTATCTCTTTTAATTTTAAAACAACGATTTATTTATTTTTTTTTTTTAAGAGAGAAATATAAATTATGAGATAAATATAAATTAAACAAAAAAAAAAAAATGTCGAACAAATTTAAAAAAAACAAATTTATTTCCTACATTATTTAAGCCCGAGAAGGAACAGATATTAAGATATTTCATTCAGTTAGTTCTACATTTAATGTTAAATTTTTGTAAGAAATTACTTAAACCAAGTGAACATTAAAAAATGAAAATGAATTTCAAACGATATGATGCTTAAACACCCTAAAAGCTTAGATTCCGTTCAAAAGAAATCGAAATAAATCTTAGACTTTTTTCCATATTTAAGCTGCAAATATTTGTATTGCTGATTTTGTATTGTGTTTACGGTAGGTGAAAACAAATGATTAGGCACATCTAAAGTACAAACCTTCCAAAAAAAATTAACACATTTGTGCCTGGCGTCCTAATTTTGGGACGCTTAAAAAAAAAAAAAAAAAAAAAAAAAAAAAAAAAAAAAAAAATCCCATTACAAATTGAATTATGATATCCTTTCAAAACTTTGTAAGATATATCCTTAGTATTTGTTTTTAATATTTTTCCATAAATGGCAGCGCATTTTTAAGAATAAAAAGGTGAAATAGATGTTTTTTGTAGCGCAAAGTTGGATTTTCTTGAAATAAAATGGCGCGTAAGAAAATGTAAGATATTTCTTTTATTTTTTTATCAATCATTTTATAAGTTGTATTATTTATAAGACAAAATATTATTTTAGAATACGTATTTTTGCATTTTTTCAGATTTAAATTTTTTTGTTTGAATTTGAACCTTTATATATCGTCCCAATTTTGGGACGCTAGGCACGAATGGGTAGGCGTTTTCTCCGTTACTGTCTATGCATTAAATGTATGTTTTAAGCCATTTACTTTGTTACAAAATGGTTACATACCATTCGGATTATTATTTGGATATAAAATTATTATTCGGATTATTATTTGGCTATTCTTTGTTATTATTAGGGGGGGGGGGGGGTAGGAGCTGGGCTCGGTTCAAGAACAAGACACCCACACCTCCGTACACTTAGGAATTGGCTTAGTAAAAATTAATATCATACCGTTATGTTTTCTACTAGTTTAGTATTGAGATCCTAAGGTTACTAAAATATATACAGTAGAACCTCGATTATTGGACGTAGATGGGACCGAACCGACAGCGGATAATCGAAATTTCCGGATAATCGACAACTTATCAATAATCATTTCGTTTAATATGTAACATCGCCATCGAACCGCTATTAGGACTATTTAAACTGCTTAATAAATATCTAAATTTAAATTATGCATGAGAATAATTATATCTGTTTAGAACAGGGACATGTACACGGGGGGCGGCGGCAAAAGTACAATTATACCAGGGTCGGATCTTGCGGGAGCTTAAGTTAATTTCAATGAAATTTGAAGAAAGGGGAACCAAAATGCTTTTCTCTACTCGTGATTTGGAAAGGCACGCTTGCATACACAAGGAAAGTAAAAAAAAAAAAAAAAAAAAAGCGTTCGAAAAAATTCAGGATATTGACATGGATTTACGGAGAGTTTCGGTTAAACGAGGGTCGGATAATCGAAGTTCTACTGTACCATATATACTCGTGTGTTAAACGAAGAATTTTTGATAATTTTCTGCCAGTAAATAGGGGGTGGGGGGTGGGTAGACTTATACGCTAATCCATTACAAAAGCAAAAAAAAAAACTTCGAATACTGCAAAAGTCTGATTTTTTATGTGTATCTCTCTATTCTAAAAAGAAGTAAATACCGCTGTCACCGCCGCCGCCGCCGCCGGTTTTGATTTTTTTGTGACCGGAGGCCTTTCTTCGTTAATATTAACAAAAATAATGCATACAAAAATATGAAAATCGGTGGTTTTATACAGAAATGTTTGATAAACACGCTGATGCAGACAGTTTTCAAATCGAAGAATTATTTTAAGAGATATTTAACGCTAAAGTTGGACAAAATAGTTCCACTAAAAAAGTTTTATAGCAGCAAAAACTATACATGACAGTGTAATCATTTTTAGATCATTTTATGCGTTAGAATTTGCTGGAGTGCAGATTGCATTAATTTTTTTATTTTGACTCATTTTTTCAGGTTTTATTTCAATTTTAAATTCAAATTTTCAGCATTTCGAGAGATATTTTTTACAGATTTCAGAAAATTGTACTAATTTAAACTGTTGCCAACTGTATAAAAAGCGCAAGCAATAATGTTTGCTTCAAATTAAAAATTTATTTACACGTGACTATTATAAACAGGAAAAAAACTTTCAAATTAGAATTAAATAATTACGTATAAAAAGCAGGAACTTATTAAAAATTACGTCATAAAAAGTATACACGTGAATTTTAAGAGAAAGGATATTGTAAAATAATAAATTCATTAACATGCGTTAGAAATCTTAGGAGAAATTACGTCATATTTACGTCACATTATAGTTATTACATAAAATGAATACAAAATAATATTGCAAAAAAGTTTAAATTTAGAAATTGCGCTAGACATTTATTTGATATTTTGAGAATTAATTTAAAATGTCTCATTTAAAAGAACTTTCTTTTCGCTTTGTTAAAAAATACCAGGAGACAAAGACTCTCTTTACTTAATTCCTATTATATTAGCTTATTTTGAAATGTTGTTACACGTGTATACGTCATCAAGTTATTTTTATTTAGACGTTTTGTGTTTTTATTAATGTTGTACGAATTTATTTGTTCTTTCGTTATTTAAAATAAAAGTTATATCAATTTGTATAATTTGGCGAGTGGTTTGGCGATTTATATAATTTGGCGAAATTGGTCGACAGGATAATCAAGTAGTACCGCAGCAGATTTGGCGTTAAAATTCCCCAATCAAAGAGAAATGAATAGAAATTCGTTTATAGGGAGATCGCCACTGTTTTTTAAATTATAATTCAATCTTTCGAAATCTTTTTAAAGCCGATCAAATTAGCTTGCATTTAGAGTCTGCGGTGTCTGGACGGGGGTTGGCGAGCGTAGCTCGTAGGGGGCCGAGCCCCCTAGTAAATAACAAAATAATATGTAAAATGTAAAACATACAAATAATAATAATTTATTATTAAAAAAATTTCAATGATTTGTTTTTGTTTACTTACTAATTTTTCGTATTAGTAAGTGAAATCTTTGGTTTGATTTTGTGCGAAATTGAAGTAAAAAGTTAGGGGGTCGACATACGCGAGTTTTTGACTTTTTGCAGAATTTGCATTCAAAAGTTAGTGGGTTGGCGTATATGTGAGTATATACGGTATATATACTCTATTATTAATTATTGATTATTGGAAATTATTACTGTGCCAATAGCTAATGGTGAGGAGAAAGGGGGTCTTGTTCTTGAGCCGAGCCCAGCCCCCCCCCCCCCACCTTATAGTAATAATAAAGAAATTTTTATAGTCAAATAATAACCCAAATGATATATAACCTTTTTGAAACAAATTAAGTGGCATAAAACATAGATATAATGCTTAGACAGTAACGGAGAAAACTTCTACGCTTTCGTGCCTAGTGTCTCAAAATTGGGACATTTAGATTTTTATATGTTAAATAAATATTTTTTCAAAGAGAATTTTTGTATTATTTTTTACGTTCATTTTACACCATTTACTATAATAAAGCACAATATTGAGTTGAAAAAAAATTCAGGCACTAATGGGTTAAGATTTATTTCGGTTTCGTTTGAACGGAATCTATGCTTTTAGGCTGTTTAAGTATGATATCGTTTGAATTTCATTTTTATTTTCTTATGTTCACTTGGTTTAACTAATTTGTTACAAAAATTTAACATTAAATGTAGAACTGACTGAATGAAATAACTTAATATCTCTCCCTTCTCGCGCTTAAATAATGTAGAAAATATTTTTTTTTTTTTTTTTTTCGACAAATTTTATTTTTGCTTAATATGTCAGTTTTTTAATAACTATTACATTCAGACGAACTCATTTAAAAATTAACTGGATGTATCATCATCAGGTTTGATATACAAGGTATCGCATCACAATTTATAATGTATTTACCAATATTTAATCCAAAATGTTTCATCAGTGCAGTAGTGGAAAGTTTGGACAAAAACTTAAAGTCTGAGAATAAAAAATCTTTAATAAAAACATAAAAAAAAATTATTACTTAATTTTAACTATCTCATTTTCCACTGTGGTACGCTATGAATGCAAAAAATCCTTAAATCCGTAAAAAAAAAAAAAAAAACAGTTTTACTTAAATTTTGCTACTCTAATTCCTGTCAGGGGGATGTAAATGCAAGATGAAATTGTTACCTAAATTCAACTTGAGTTATTTATTTAGCATCAACATCAGTGGTTTTTGTGCAACAAGAAAAAAAAAAGCAATTTATCAAATTACAACGACCATTTGGAAAATGATTTTTTCGAAGACTAAAATTTAAGACATAAAAAATCGCACGGAGTTGATCATACATTACGTACGCCATGAATTAAACATTAATAGTGTTATTACGCGTAAAAATTCCAAGCGACAAAAATCGCCAGCGACTCGTACGTATTATCCACCTGAAACTTATGTATTATCCAAGCATTTCCTTGGCTGTTCAGGAAAAGGCCTTTCCATCGTCAGATTTCTTGGAAATCTGGAACCCATTTTAAATGAAATTTCATTCTTAAACTTCTAAACATCCCACAATATTACTTTTTACACCGTCGTATAGAGAATAATATGTACTTTTAAATGCAATTTGTTTGAAAGCTGTATCTCAATTTTTTTCTGAGTTATTATTTTTTTTTTTGTAGTTTTTATTGCTTTTTTGTCATAGTGGCAACAGAAGGTATCCATCTCTGTTGAAAGTAAAGGGAAATACAGATTATTGTAATAGACCAATCAGAAAAAGAATAAAATGCGGTTAAACCAATAAAAACCTTCAGATATGCTTTTGATTTCCCATCCTGACGAGGACAATAACCATTTTTCCAAATGGTTAAAAAAAAGATAAAGACCTTGAGGAATAATATTAGATTAAAAAAAAAATACGGTAATAACGTTAAGTTTATTTATTTAACGTTTCTTCTTTAAGTTTACTTAACGTTAAAAGTGTCTGTTTTTTTTAAATTTACAAATAATTATTTTTATTCTTTAATACCATAAAAAGAAATTGCATATGAACAATATATATATTACATGACGTGTGTAATAATGACGTCATATACTGCCGCGAAATAAATAATGAGATAAATATAAATTAAGTAATAAAAATAGAGTTCTACGGGGAAAAAAGTCTGTAAATTTTGTAATATTCTTATTACACCAACTTCTCTACACTGTAAAAAAATAAAGTTATGTGTCTCGTAATCTACGAAACTATAATATAACCATGAACAAAAACATACAATAATCTGTTAGAAGGTTTCGACAATTCGGAAGAGCGTTCTTTAAATTGGAAATTAATATATTTTCAAGATTTAATGAAAAAATTATAAAAATATGGTTTCTTTTCTTGCTGTTGATTTTCGGGATCGTTTCCAAGTACTATTTGTTGCTTACTAAAATTACTGGATGTTTCAGTTTCCAGTACTAAAACACAATAAAATCAGGTTTAAACCTCATTACAGACAATAAGGTCTTTATCTTTAACGGAAGGTATTATAAACAATTAGAAAGAGCTCCAATGGGTTTTCTTATTTCGGGGCTTTTTGCCAAAATTAAATTTCGACCTTTGGAAATGAGAATCATAATAGACCTTGTATTAAAGCCTAGAGTGTGGTACATATTCGTAGATGATATTTTTATTGGTGGGAGCGTAGTTTGCATGAATTGCACCTTTTCCTTGATAAAATGAATGAGTTTGATGAAAATATAAAATTCACTCTTGAAGTTGAGAAAAATACCATTTCTCGACGCTAATTAAATTAAAAACAACTAAAACCTCAATATTGACAGAATTGTTTATAGGAAACCGATCAGATCGAATAACGCGATCCCATATAATAGTTCATCACCATTTTTATATAAAATAGCAGCTTACAAATTTTATATTAGACGAGCTTTTAAAGTGTGTTCAGATAAATATTTAGAAAAAGAGCTTAATACCATTAGAGATATCGCTGAAGAAAATGATTTTTCAACAAACCTCATTAGTAAACTTATCTATAAATTCAGATTTCATGAAAATATCGAGAAAGTAACCGTAAAGAAATGAAATACAAAAAGTTTAACTATTTCCCTGGTATGTACGAGAAGTTAAGATACGTTTTACTGAAACACAATATAAATTTAATAGCCTGTCCACCAAGAAATTTAAAAGAGTTAATTTGTACAAAAATAGAGCCAACACCAAACCATTAATTGGCTATATGCTATCCCTTTTAGAACTAATAGCAATAGCATAATGGTACATAGGATTGACAAAAAGAAAACTCAAAGAAAGAGCATAAATCAGGTATAAATTTTTTTCGTCAATCCACAGCTCTGTCAAGCTAAAATTTTAATAATAGATTTTGATCAAGTAAAAATTATATACCCAACATGTAATTGCTAATCATCCACTATTAGAGAATCCGAGAAATTTGTGTAAAAACAATCAAGTATGTAACGAACGACGCCGTTATCATACAATATCCCCAATATATGGTTAAATATCCTGAAAATAAATTATGTAAACTTAAATACACAGTAATTTTCCTCTACATAATTTTAATCCGAAGCTCCTTCTACTACTTCCTATTTAAAAGAGAAGTGACGTATATGAACAAAGTCACGTATTAAAATGAATGGTACGGCAGTTAAATATTTTCCTCAACGCAAGTTTAATCCGAAACACGGCTACTTCTATTATTGTCCAGCTACGCATTTAAAATGAAAGTGACGTATTAAAATAAATGGAACAGAAGGTAAATATTTTTCTCTACATAAGTTCAGTCCAAGGCGCTACTACTGCTACTTCCAGCTACCTATCCAATTTCAAATGAAGTGACGTGTTTGAATGAATGGAACAACAATAAATAAAACTACAGTAGGACCTCTATTTAACGGAGTCGCTAAATCCCGAAAAAAAGTTCGTTATATGGAAAATTCGTTAAATAGAGAGTCACCTTTTAAAATACTTTAAACTACATAAAACATATTTTAAACCCATAAACACTAAATTTAATTTTAAAAAAGTAATTAATCACACTTTTTGTATAAATTATATCTATGTGTTTTATATATTTTACCCTTCAAAAAGAAACTTGCAAGGAAAATAAGAATGAAACAAAACATTGTCTGAAAATACATTGTATTTTCAGTTAAAAAAAATAATTTTACATTAGAATCACGATTTTTTATTATGGTCGATAAGCTGTTTGGAGGAATACCAAATTTTAAAGCAATATTCTTTTTCTTCACGCTTTTGTCCACCACATCAAGATTTGTTTTCTTTTATGCCAAGCACTTTCTCTTTGGCATTTTCGAGCTAAAAGAGCCGAAATTACCAGCACGACTCAATGATCTAGAAAACAACAGACTCTAGTTAAAGGACACGAGGCAGACACTTCTTGGATGAAAAGCAAATAATCACAGCGATTTTACTGCTCTCGGTGAGTTAGGTGCTGGTAAGACCTGTTCATGGTCATTGATCATCCTAAAATGTGTTAAAAGAAAGAATAAGTTTGAAACGTCCAGTAATATTTTGACAAATAGGAAGAAAAAAAATTTAGATTCCAAGAAAAAGTTCGTTAAATAGCGAATGCACTTCGCTATTTGGAGGTTATTTTACGAAGAAATTCGCGAAATGTTCTCGGTCCCAAGGAAAAGTTCGTAAAATAGAGAAATTCGCAAAATAGAGGTTCGTTAAATAGAGGTTCGACTGTATACCCTAACGATATCCGCGGGATTGCAGGTCGAAAGCACTAGGAAATTTAAATAAATGTATATTTTAAACTTGTAAGACCTATATTGTTATCTTTGTCGCCTTTTAAGCAAAATGGTGAGTTTTTAAAAATTCATATTGTACTGTTTGTGATTGAATCAAGGTAGAATATTGCATTTCGTCTTACGATTCTATTTACTCGGAATAGGTTATTGTATATTTTTGCTCATGGTTATATATGTATTTTTTTAGATTAAGAAACTTTCCTTTTTTTTTACAATGCATATTGAATGAAAATTAGCGTCATTGACAAATACAAATAACAAATTGACAAATACATTTTTGTTGACAGTTATAAATGCATTTATTTTTTTGACATTTATTATTATATATATAAAAAAAGTAACGATTTGGAAATTGACCAATAAAAATCTGCGTAGATCTTCCCGGTGCACTCCTAGATCAGCATCCATATTTCTTGTGACGGGGGGGGGGGGGGATTTCTTCGTTAATATTAAGAAAACTGTTTCATACAAAAATATGAAAATTGGTGCTATTATAGAGAAATATTCGATAAACCCGCTGATGCTGACAGTTTTTAAATCAAATAATTTTTAAAGAGATATTTAATGTTAAAGTTGGTCAAAATCGTTTCATAAAAAAAATTATATGAGCAAAAACTATACATAGGAATTTAAACCTTTTTACATCATTTAATACATTAGAAGTTCCCGGTGTGCATACTGCATTTATTTTTTTAATTTGACTGATTTTTTGAGGATTTATCTCTACTTTAAATTCAAATTTTCAGCATTTCGAGAAATATCTTTACCCATTTTAGAAAAGGGTAATATTTTAAACTGTTCCCAATTTTAAAAACAGCGCAAAGAATAATATTTCCTTCAAATTAAAAATTTATTTTCAGGTGGCTATTATAATCAGAAAAAAATTCAAATGAAAATTAAGTGATTACATGTTAAAAATCAGGAAAACATTGAAAATTAAGTCATAAAAACTATAGTTATACATGAATTTTAAAAGAGATAGAAAATTTTTAAATAATAAATTCATTATTATGCAGCAAAAGTCGCAAATGGAGGAAATTTACATCTTATTTTAAAAGGCCAAATAATTGACAGTTGGCAAAACAGTTTAAATTTAAAAAATGTTTGCGCGAGACATTTATTTCATATTTGGAAATATCAACTATTATCGTGAATTCTAAGACAGCGCAAATAATAGTTCCTTTCTAACAACAAAAGTATTTTTATGTGAATGTTAAAAAGAGAAAGAAAACTTTGGTGAAAATTACGTCAGATATAAAAAGATACATTTCAAAAGTGTTATTTCAAAGAACTTTCTTATAGGTCTGTTTAAAAACTGAGAGACAAAGACTCTATTTACTTAATTTATTTTACATTACCTTATTTTCAAATTTTTAACTATTTTTTTTTTAAATCAAAGACGAAAACAGCCATTGTATCCCTTAACAAACGCTGACTTCGCCTTTAAAATCTCCAATCAAAGGAATATGAATGAAAACCCGTTCATAGGTAGATCGCCGCTGTTTTTTAAAATTATAAATCAATCTTTTTACAGCCGATGAAAATAGCCTGCTTTTAGAATCTAGGGTATCCGAACGGGGGGTTGGCGAGCGTAGCTCGTAGGGGGCAAAGCCCCTTAGTTATCTATATTTTAAAATGTAGTCTTTGACGTCAAATTCAACAAGAGATGGGTGTGTTTTAAAAACTATCACCTTAACTCCGATTGTACCAATATAATTTCTATTAAGGATCCACTAAAAGAAAAGAAAAAGAAAAAAAAAAAGAGCACAAAATTAAAAAAAAACTTTCTTTAAAGAAAAAGAAAGAAACATTATCTTCAGAACATAATGTAGATTATTAATGTTAAATAATATTTGCATTTACATAATTAATTATTAAAAGTACATAAAGTTTTAACTTTTCCTAAAATGAAAGACAAAACATAAAAGTAGACATACGTACCAAATTTTATATTGTATTTAATTTCAATGATTTTCTTAAATCTTTCCAATCCAGTGCCTGGTACTTTTTTGTTCCAGTAGACGAGTGGATTTTTGCTAATATTATCCATTTGATGTAAGGTAATTTACTCCAACTTTTCTTTCAAAAGACCTGAAAGATAGAAAATTTCAATAAGTAGTTTCCGCTATTCGGGAGATTCCATTGAGTTGTTTTACCGCATATGTATAATGTTTATACAGGTGCACTAGACGTCTGCAAAACGTCTGCTAGACGTCTGGCCCAAATATCGCACCCGAACCGGCACGTTGAATAAAGAAAAAAAAAACTAAGCGGGCCGACCGGCCGATATAAAAAGAATCAAACTATGCTGGTAAAATATGAATAATTTTCAATAGCTGGGATGACTGGGATGAGAGTAAGTATAAATGCGTTGCCCGAACCGAAGCTAGCTTGAAAACATCAATACCTAAATATAAAATGTCCAGCGTAGAGATCGGAATAGGACAGTTACTTCCTGTCTGAGCACGGTCTTATTTTTTTCAGTAGAAGATCAGGTCTTCATTTTATTCTAGATACTCAGGCCGGGCTGAAACTGGGCTTATTGTTTTCAAGACTTTTGTAAGCATTTTGTGTTATAAAAATAATAATAGGGATAATAAACTTCTGTAAACGGAAATCCTTAGAAATAAGCTTTAATTAATTATAAAGAAATATTTTCACAAATCTACATTTTTTCTATTTTACTGCTTCAAAATTTATGATGTTTTTAGCCATATTCTTTATTTTATTCTAAACTACATTTTTTTTAAAAGTACTTTTTTTTTTAAATGTAATAGTCTAAGAGTCTAATTGATCATTAATGTTGCTAATCTGTATTCCAGGTCTTTCGAACATATAGTAATCTAAAATATACTGTCACATTCTTCCATAAATAAATATGCAGTATTCATTAAAAGAATCTGAACTGTATGTTAACAAAAATCGTAATTCTTTGTATAAATTGAGTCGGGTCGGTCTGATTCGGGCCTGATTTCATTATTTTTTGCACTGGCCGAGACTAATCCCACTGATTTTTAAACGGGCCCGTCAGAGCCCGAGCCAAACCTTTAGTTTTTACACCGGGCAGGGCAAAATAGCTTTCGTTTGGACCGGGAATGGAAATTTTGGTTCGTGCAGACCTCTAACGTGCGCTGCGGTGCACTGTAAAAATAACCACTGTAGATTTGCCAGAACAAACTCTATCACAGTGAATGTGCTGTATCTTTCTTTGGTTTCCTGACTGTATAAACATGAAAAATACAGTAGTTGTGTAAAATTAACAGCACAATGTGCTGGCAATTCGGACGCCAGCAGAGTTTAAAAGGCAATTGTGTCTGCATAATTAATTTTGTTATTTACTATGTAAAATGATACTTTATTTCAGTTGTCGTGGAAACGAGAAAGGTTTGTTTTTCGTTAGGATAGACTGGGATTGATTGATCAAAATTTATTTAGAGTTTAAAATCCTTCTGATATTGAGAACAGGCTACCCTACCAATACAAATTAAAGTTTATTTTAGTTTGATAGTTATATCTACTAAAAAACAACTTTTCAAAAGTAAAAAAAAAAAAAAAGAAAAGAAAAGAAAAAAGAAAAAAAAAAGAGGGAAGTTGTGGCTAAAAAATAGTGTGATATCAAATTTCCAAGCTTATATTATGGTACTTATTTAACATTTTTTATTAAAAATTTACCATACGTAAGTCGAGTACCCAAGTATGCGTTGATAGAAAGCCTTTTCTCCTTTACTAAATACATTATAACGTGTTTCTGAAAATTATTTTTTTTTAATTATGCATTATGGGTTTGGCGGCCATCTTTCCATATTTTACACAAATTTCTAAGCACACAAGTACATTGGTAAGATCGGAAATTCGAAATTGTTGCTAAAGCAAACATTTTACTATTTTAATTTATGGAAATGAGTGCTTAGAAATTTGTATCTTAAAATAAAGTTGAAATAACTTCAGGTTTCATCTTATGATTCTTTTTTTTGGAGGGGGTTAATTATAATTAGTTAAAGCAGTAAAAATCAATTTTTTTTTCAAAATAAAAGACTTCCTTAATTTATCTGTCTGTAGCCAAAACTAGAAGTTCAAAATCCTTAATAATGCAAACATATTACGAGCTTGTCTGCTTAGATATTTGTGTAAAATATGGAAAGATGGCCGCCAAGCCCATCATGCATAATTTAAAAAAAAATAATTTTCAGAAACACGTTATGATGTATTTAGTAAAGGAGAAAAGGCTTTCTATCAACGCATACTTAGGTACTCGACTTACGTATGGTAAATTTTTAATAAAAAATGTTAAATAAGTACCATAATATAAGCTTGGAAATTTGATATCACACTATTTTTTAGCCACAACTTTCCCCCCCCCTTTTTTTTCTTTTCTTTTCTTTTTTTTTTTTTTACTTTTGAAAAGTTGTTTTTTAGTAGATATCAGTTTTTTTTTTTTTTTTTTAAGCAGATTATATATGTAATTGAAATAATTCTACTCGCTAAAATTAGTCCTTGTATAGCCTTTATAAGCAGGGAACAAACACAATAGTACACATTTTGTTTACCTATCATTCATTTTTTAGGATAATTAATAATTTAAAAGTAAGGAAAGTCAATTTCTTCTTTCAAAGTATCAGTCTTTCTCAATTTATATCGCCTTAAAATTTTCTATGAAGGATGAAAATTTAGTAAAAATCAAATAGAGTCAAAATAAAATATATATTTACAGTTAGTCTGTCAGTTAATTGTTTGTTCTAACTTTTTTTTGCTGACAATTTTGCAAAATAAATGTACCTTTACAAAAAGCTATGGATAATCCGAGAATGAAGCCCGCAGGCATCTAAAGAATCGAAGATCTGTCTAAAGAAGTAAATCTAGCAATTCTAGACATGATGATGAAACATTTTTGATAGAAAAAAAATCTAAAAATTTAAAGATATAAACTGTACATATAACTTCATCTTCATTTAGATCGTGTTATAGAGAAGAAAGAATAAATATGTAATTTTACTCAAGTCTGTTTATCCATACCTATTTGCATAAATATGAGAATATAATTTCGTATAAAAATTCCCCTAAATTGATTAACTTTAATAGTCTATTATTAAAGCCGCATAAACATTAGAATTAAATTTTTTCCAGTTAAAAATTGCCTGAAATCTATAGTCTTATCGTTCGTCAAATTTGTTTTATGTTCTTTTTAATACCCAGACACCTTTTCTAAACTCTGACAAAAGATCACAGAAATACTGAAGTTATCGAAATACTGATATCTTTCTATCGTATTTCTTTTTTTGAGGGGGGGGGGGCAGGGATGAGGAAGTGCGCTTAAGAACTTCGTTTTGTTCTTAGAATTCTGAATTAATCATTGAAAAAATCTACCTACATAAGTCTTGTAGCAGAATTTTCATTAGCTAAGAGTAGCATCAATTTATACATCATGTGAATATATTAAATTACTTTTTGTAAAATACTAGATGGGAGCCATTGATATTTTCAGAGCATTTGCCTACATTTTAAACTTAAGCCATTTACAACTATTCATTAATTTTCTATACGAATTAAAGAAGTCGTTGTTTCCATGGAAACTGTACCTTTCATTATTGCTTGTTTTTTGTTTGTTTGTTTGTTTGTTTTAATGAACACATATATATCAGATCACGTGGGGATCACGGCGGGATTCGAACCCGCCCCCACCTACGCTCTCAAGCGATTAGCGGCGCGGTGTCTTATCTACTCAGCCACGGTGGGCCACTATTGCTTTCTCTAATACCCAGATACTCAAATTTAACCAGCTGCGCTTAGAATCATGCTCATAACAGAGTACATTTATATGTAAGAGTGGTGCCATATGCACAAGTCGTGTACTCATATTCAAGTTTTTGTCCAAAGTACAGTAACTCAGTTTTCAGTAATAGACGTGGAAGATTTCGATTAAACTAAACAGAAAAGTTAAAAAACATTGGCTTTCTGATTTGATTTTATTCAAAATCGTCTTAACCAACCAAAGTTAATGTCCGGGATCCTGATAAATTTTTCTCTGTTAGTAAAATTAGATTGACCAATGAGTAGCCTCCATCCTTGCAGGCTTTTCTGTGTTTACTGCAAACATAAAAATGTTTTCAAAAATACAGGCTTCTGATTGATCAATCTAATCTCGCTAATAGCGTAAAATCTATCTTGATCCCGGTCTATTCAACGCCCTTTAAATATTCGAGAAAGCCTTGATACGCGTCAGGAGAATATCACACAAAGCAGGCAAAACAAAGAAGAAAAATCATTCATTGGTTCGTTCATATCCACGAGCCAATGAATGATTTTGTTCCTTTGCTTTGCCTGCTTTGTGTGATGTTTTCGTGACGCGTGTCAAGACTTTCTAAAATATCTAGGGGGCGTTGGTTTATTTCACCATCATGAAGCTATGAAAGGAGGGGAGCAGACATGCCAATCTTCCCGTGTGAAAACTACATAAAAAAACGAGTTCTTTCCCCCTCTTCTGCCCTTTTCTTTCTTGATTTTGACCGATAGCAGCCCATTTAGCGTCTCCAGTGCAAGATGCCGCTATATATGGCGGACGCAAGGGGGAGGGTGTTAGCGTGACCAATGACATAATAGGCCAGTTCATGACGTTTAAAAGTAACACGGAGTTGGATCATCTTTACACGATGATTAGTTCAAAACGGTGCGCCAATTTTTTTGTGTCCATTGCCGTGTACAGATAATCAACTCCGTGTGACGTGATGAGCTGGCCACACTTTAGGAACAGCTTCAAATGACGTCATCTATATCTACTTCGAGGAAAACGAAAAAGAGAGGCTACCGCGGTGCTGCAGCGTCTAGAATATATAATAGTGTGGAAATCCAATCAGTCGATCACAGCGATATCTGCAGGATATTTCACAAAACTCCAAGACAATTTGGTCTAGACGCTGTAACATTTTTTTTATTATTATTTATTTATTTATTTTTTTTTTTTTTACGTTTTATTAACATACATCTGACCTGTGTGCTTGGCGTCAAACCCACTGTAATAATAAGATGTTTACTTTGAAATTTGAAAATATATCGCAGATGTCGCTGCGATCATCTCCCTGGATTTCAGCGTCAGTGCACATTTAAGGGATACACTTTTTAGCGGTTCTTGGATAGCTAATTTCTACATTATGTATTCTAGACGCTATAGCCGTGCATTACACATGTCTCTTTCTTCTTTAAAAAATATCCTGCAGATGTCGATGCAAATGACTGTTTGGGATTCGACATCGTTGTACATTTAAGGCATTCAATACTTCCGCACTTTTTTAAGTATTGCTGGGATAGTCGATTTCTACAACATATAATCTAGACGCTATAACGGAGCAATAGTTTCTAGAAGATATAGTTTAAAATTCGGCTTATTAAAAAGGTGCTAAAAAATTGTATCCCAGAAATGTTGAACGAGGCTGAACGACTAATGTCGATTACAGCGACATATGGTAATTCCAACGTAACTATTTCAAAAGAAAACGTTTCGCTCAGAGAAGATCTAGAAAATGTTGCTTCTATCGACATTTGTCATTCAGTATTTTTCAATATTTATGGGATTCAATTTTTAGCACTTTTTAAAGCATTACTGGAATAGCCGGTTTCCACACTATGACCGTGATCTAGGTAGATTTTTTTCTGTTATCGTAACGAGATTGACCAATCAGAAGCCAAAACTTTTGCAAACTTTTCACTGTTTGCCAAAAATGTACCTGGATCCCGACCTATATTTCTAGACGCTATAGCTGAGCTCAAGAATAGTACAGGGTCAAAGCAAACTCCGTATTTTGATACATTAAGGCCGGGATCTAATTAGAAACAAGTATGTCTCTATAACGAAGTAGCGACATACGGCCAATAAATGTTTATTGGTAAAAGTGATAAAAGCAAATCGTTAAATTTCTTTGCGAGCATGCCATTATCGTCAGGCTAATGCATGTTAAATTATTTTCCTAGTCTAATAGAGATCGTCCATGCGCGCATCTCTTCTAATGGAGGATATTCCAAATTGGGTTCGAGGCTGAAAAAGTCACGTGGTACCGGTAATTTACCCAAAGAATTTCTAACTGATAAGAAGGGAAACAAGAAACTACACTGTTAAAAATATCGTGAAAAATTACCTCTGTTCTCAAAGGTTCTCTATTTTCTGACCAATGAGAACGCTACATAAACGCCTATGAAGCGTTCTCATTGGTCAGAATACAGATAGCCTTTAAAAACAGCTGTAATTTTTCACGATATTTTTAACAGTGTACTACTGCTTTCTCCCGTGACCTGTTTCATTGGCAGGCGGGGATTTACATTACGTAGACGGAGCCTTCCCTTCTTTACGCTAGACGTTCTTGCCTTGACCATGTGATCATAACGTAGATTGAATATCCTCTATTCAAGAAAGCGGATTGCCGTACTTTCGACAAAAACTTGAAACGAGCGTGCCTCCTGTGCATATATCACCACTCTTATGTATAAAAGCTCTCTGTTATGGTGTTGTTTCTGATACAGCGCCTAGAGTACCTAGTGTGGAAATATGCTATCCAAACAGTTCTAAAAATTTGTATCCCTTAAATGTGCGACGATACTGCTAAAATTTCAAGTGTCGATCGCAGCGACATTTGCGGGATTTTCGTATTGCTATTATTACATTGTATAGACTAGCAATCTCTTGTAGTTGTAGAAAATATCCTGCAGATGTTGCTGCGATCTGCATATTGCAGCAGTATCATTGCACATCTAAGGGATACAATATTTTAGAGCGTTTTTAAGTATTACAGGGTTATCCGATTTCAACACTATATATTCTAGGCGCTATAGTTTCTGAGCGCTGTTTGTTAAATTTCGATATTTGTGTTTTAGAGTGAGCAATAGAGAAAAGTACTAAAACTATTGAAACAACATCTTCTTAAATATTCAAATGTATAGCAAAGGAGTTCAGAATTAATGCCTTAAATAGTTTCGAATATGCTCTGTTGTTATGATATCAATACCCTTCCTGGATGTGGAAATGCAAAATTGTGTTCAACATAATTAGCCGCAATCTAGATAGATTTTTCGCTGTTAGCGAAACGAGATTCATCAATCAGAAGCTTGCACTTTTGCAAATTTTTCGCTGTTTGCAGCAATGCAGGCTATTGATTGGTGAATCTCGTTTCGCTAACAGCGAAATATCTATCTGGATCCCAGCCTAGATTTCTGTAAACATTGCATTTCATCCATGGCACTAAGAAAATGACTCAAAACTTTTATGACATAGGCCGGGATCCAGAAACAGCAAAAATTCTAAAACATTCTGGCTTCTGATTGGTCAAACTCATTTCGCTAACAGCGAAAAATCTATCTGGATCTCGGCCGTAGTTTTCTTCGATGAAATCAATGCAAAAGGATAATGTAAAAGAAAAGTATAAGATTTCTAAAATGTTTTGGCGGGTTTATTGCTATTTGGCATAATTTGTACACTGTAGAATTAATTAACAGTTTTTCGCTAATTATGAATAGAAAATTTATGTTTTTTAAAGCTGAATTTTATAAAAACACGTAGATTGAGTAAATATCTGCCCAAAAATTCAATCCTTACTTTTTTTTGCCCATTATTTAAGTCTCTACCTCGATTGAAACATAAGTTGTGACGAAGAAAATAAATCTGTCATTTTCAGTATCTCGACGTTATTTTAAAAAATCTATATCTCAGTTTATAATTAATTTATGAGGATGCATTTGATCTCAAATTGAAGATCTTCTTGATTAGGACCTTTTGGTTTTGGTTTTATTTTTCTGCGATGATTGGTTCTTTTGGTATGGGAAATTTTGCGCTGGCATTTTTGGTCAATTTAACATGGAGAAGTTGGCTTCAGTATAATAAGCAGTTACGGTGTTTTGCGTTTTATTCTTGGCGTTTGTGTGTTTGGCGAGGTTAACATTTTTTTTTTCAGCTTGGCTTGGCAGAACGACCGTCCTGCTTGATAATAGAATAGTATAAATTCGAACAAAATAGCAGAGAAGATATTTGCGTCGTGTCAGCCAAAGTAAAATAATAATAATAATAATAATACATATATGAAGTTATAAAAATGAGTTTATTGTATATCTCAATGCAAAATTTAATATTAAGCAAATTCCGTTAGCTAATATGCGTTGTTTTAATAGATTTTCTAGATTACTAATCAATTATAATATTTTTACTCGTAAGTAAAAATATTGATTTAAGAAGGACTTACCAGTGTTTCTTTACAGTCCTGCACAGATCAGGTTTCATCCTACTCGATCCCGAGAAAAAATTATCGTTTATCTGAATCTCGATACAAACTCGGCAAATATTTTTTCGTCAACCCGACACTAAAAATTAAACAAAAATTTTCCACAAGATAATGTAATTGTGCTAAATTAGTCTTCAATCATATCTCTAATATAACGTTTTTCTTTTATGTAGAAAAGTAATCAAAATTATAAATATACTCTTTATATCTACCCTATATATATAAAATCCTAATGAAACGAATTTTTGAAACGAATATATGAAACGGCTGAAATGTAACGATTCTTTGAATCGACTGATTAAACAACTGATTATGTTTCACGGCGATTTCTCCTACAATATGGAATACCTTGAGATGAAATTAACACCAAAAATCAATATTGATCCGCAGATTTTAAAACTGGTATTAGAATTTTTAAATTCGAATTAGTTTTCGAAATATTAATTTTTTTCTAATTTTATATATATTTTTCTAATGATGGCAACTCAAATTATAATAAAACAGATATATTTTTTTCAGATTTTAGAAAAGGTTACTATTTTAAACTAATTTGGCGAGAAGTTTGGCGTCCATTAAATGTATGCTAAGACATGTATCATGTTACTTTTATTCATAATTCAATTTGTATTTCATTATCATTTTATTTAATACAAACAGAAACATTTAAAATAAATGGCTTTCACTTCCTTATTTTTTTTAAACGAAATGAAAAGAAAAATATTAGGCACAGATGTCAATACGCACCGGGGTACCTAATTGGCGCCAAAATGGCATTATTTTGGTTGACATGGTAACCCGGCTATTGTTGTTTATTTAATAATAAGTGTTTATTTACTTTATTTTCTTTTTTTAAATTACATAAATTGTTTTGTTCTATAGTTAATTATTTTTTCGGTTATTTTCCTTTAAAAATAAAAAAAATAATAGAAAATAATTGAAAAATACGATACTACTTAGTTATTCCATCGACCCATTTCACCAAATTATATAAATCCCAGAACCACTCGCCAAATTACACAAATTTACATAATTTTTATTTTAAATAACGAAAGAACAAAGAAAATAGTATAACATTAATAAATATACAAATAAAACGTCGAAATAAACTTGATGACGTAAAGACGTGTAACTTGCTTAAAGTCAAGTGAATGTGACATTTATCAACCATTATTGGCATTTAATCTTATAGTTTGGTGATAGATTTTTGTTCGACGGGATAACTAAGCAGTACCAAAAATACATATGTAACTGGTATTCGAAAACGAGGATTTCGCCAAATTTTCGTAAAACCAACCGGGTGCCTATATGGCATCTGGGTGCTGTTCAAACCGGTGCGTATATGGCATCTGGCCAAATATTAAATGATGTAACAAACGATGACATTTAATTTAAACTTCAAAGCAATGTTTTAATTTACGACTCGAAAAAAAAAATGCTAACTGGCGAGTTGAAAAATAGTTATTGGCGAGATTTGCATCCGGCTAGCGTAACAGTACCAAGAATTATTTGCGACAATGCTTTATGTAGTATTATTGAAAAAAAAAATGATTTTTTAAAATCGAAATGGAAAACTTTCGGCACAGATGCCACATACGGTCCCATATTGGCGCTATTTTTTTCTGACGCCAATGTCATATACGCAACGGGTACTCAACTGGAGCCATAGTATCGTTATTTTGCTTGATTTGATAAACCGGATGTTGTTGTTTATGCTGTTGATCTTTTCCCCAAATTATCGTCGGAAAAAAATCGCGCAAATATGGGGCCGTATATGATATCTGGGCCCAACTTTCATATGAAAAGCGAAGGGATCAGAGCGTATTTATTTATGACAGTTACATGACTTGGACTATTATAATATAGATGAAAGGATGGCGATAGAATAATATTTGGCGACTTATCACCTGTACCTGGCTAATATTAAAGTACCAAAATGACACCAGGAATATAAAAAGCGAAGTGGTTCGCCCGGAACTCTTGATGATAGTCACATGACTTAGGCTATTTTTATAGAAATTGTTTTAAAATACCGGGAGACAAAGACTCTGTACACTTAATTCCTTTTATTTTTGGCTTCTATTCAAACGTTTAACTGATCCTCTTTAATCAAACACGAAAACAACCATTGGATGTCTTAACAGCAACTGATTCGGCCTTAAATTTTTGAAATCAAAGGAAATTGAATGGAAACCCGTTTACAGGGAGATCTGCACAGCTTTTTTCAGTATAATTCAATATTCTATAATATTTTTTAAACCGATCAGATTAGTGTGTTTTTAGATTCTGCGGTGTCTGAACGGGGGTTGGCGAGCGTAGCTTGCAGGGGGCAGAGCCCCCCTAGCTTAATTATATAAATTTACATCTGAAAAAGCATTGTGAACTTTCTCTGAAAAATAGTGAAACTGAACATTAACCACATTAAACAAATCTCACCCCAAACCGACTTGAAGCTTAAACATAGAATCAAATAAACACGAAACCGATTTGCAACAGAAAGAACTACCGTCAATCTGACCGGATACAAGACTCTATGTCACACAAGGAAAGTTTCATTGATGCATCAACTTCGATATTTTGTTATTCATAAATAAGAAATTTTAATTCAATTGTTTCTTAGTTACATAACATATGAATTGACCTTAAGGGGACAGTTTACCTTTTCAACAATTTTGTTCATTTTTAAAAATATGGTTCAAATGGCGATCTCTCTGCATTTAAATATTCAACTAACAGTACATTTTGAAAAATAAAATTTTAACTCCATATTGAATTAAAAATTTAAAAAGTTTATACAAATTTGAATTTTTTTAAATCCCTACTACTTTTTTAAAAATTGATATTTCTGCCCAATTTTTTTAAAGATTTTCAAATGTGTATTATACAAGATTGTGCATGGATTTTTAGATACATCTCATATTACATTTAATATAATTTTTTACTGATATATATAAAGTCCCGAACCCATTTTGATGTTTAATAACTCATAAAATAATAAAGATAGATTAAAATTAATAACATAAATGATTAGATAGACTCAAAAAGTTTCATGACTCTTGTCAATGAACTTCCACGTGTGCCCCCTTCGTCGCACGGAGAATATCAAGTCGATAGTCAATTTCACGCCAGGTAGCGGCAAGCATGTCGGCATCTACAGAGGCTATTGCGGTTGTAATTCTGGCTTTTCAGTCATCAATGTTCGACACTCTGCTCCTCTAAACATTGTCCTTTACAAATCCCCAAAGGAAAAAGTCCAGCGGCGTTATATCAGGTGATGACTTAAAAGCCAGAATTACAACCGCAATAGCCTCTGTGGATGCAGACATGCTTGCCGCTATCTGGCGTGAAATTGACTATCGACTTGATATTCTCCGTGTGACGAAGGGGGCACACGTGGAAGTTTATTGACAAGGGTCATGAAACTTTTTGAGTCTATCTAACCCTTTATATGATATAAGGATGATATAAGGATAAGGCCGTAGTTAATGAAATAAAGGAGTTTAATAGTTCTGGATTATAGTTTTACATATTAAGTTAACATTATATTTACAAGTACGGGAGGATAGGGGTTTTTTTCTGCGGCATACGCGCCCGCAGCATCGGAGACTTCATATCGGCTTCTGCTCTCGTCTAAAGCGAGAAATACGTCTAACCTCAGCTGCTTCGGAATGAAATCTGCCCTTTGGTTGTTACTTGTTCCCAAGCTAAGAAAATGCAAAGCTGCACATCAGCAAATTCAATACCATCTGCTGCTCTGCGGTTACAAGTTCTCATAGAAAACGCTGATCATATCCTGTTGCTAGGCATAGGGTTTTGTGGGAATCTAAAACCACAACTCACACTCGGCCATTTTGTCCGCTTGTCGTCCTCGACAGCGTGTTAAATAAGCAACAAGATACATTAAAAAACAAAAAAAAAACTGTTTAAAAATAATTAAAATCCAAAGGAAAAAAACTGTCATTAAATAATTAAGAAAATCGAGCTAAGTAAAAAAAAAAAAAAAAAAAAAAAAAAACTAAGTCTAAATTTTATGTAAATTTATGCTGAGATGCCGTGGGATATCTCCAAAAAAAAAGGAAGCAAAAGAATTAAAAGAAAAACTCAGGATAAGATCAATTTGCGTCGTGAGACCGTCTTTCTCATGAGCCATCATCAGGGATGAAAAATATAATCTGTAAGGCCGTCTGCCCATTATATTATAATTAAGAAAACACACTAAAATCTGCCTCATTTAGGTAGAATTTCGTTTAAAAAAATCTTTATCCCAACGTCACTCGGGAAGAAAAAATAAAAAAAAGTTTGCCTCGTCTAAGCAAAAGCAAAAGCAAAAAAAAAAAAAAAAAGAAGGATTTCCCACCAAAAGGGGTTTTTTTTTTCCACAGCCAGCTATTAGTCCTGTAAAAAAAATATGCGAGGGGGAGGGGGGGGGGGTAAAACACATACATATATATAGCAATTTAATAAAAAGTTTACACATAAAACACAGTTTTAGAAACATAAATACAGTTTTAGAAATACAAATACAACAATTTTCTTTTTTCTTCTTGTAAAATGTCAATGTTAAAAAAAAATTAAGTCCTGTATAGATAGTCATTTTAAATAAAGTTATTTACGCAACATAAAAAACACGTTTTGCGAACAGGCAAATGAAAAAAATAAAACACCATTTGCATTCCGAGGTAAAAATAAATTGCCATGCGAAAAAAAAAAATCACAGCATGGGTTCAATAAAAAAGAAGTTTTGAACCTATATTATCTCGCCCAGAGATTTAAAAGAATGTTGACCAGAATTTCTACAAAAAAAAAACACTGAAATTCTGTTAGTATAGAAGGAAAAATAATAAATGTTGCATATTCCACAAAGAAAAACACTGTTGATAAAAAAAAAAATGCTTCGCGCGCGATAACTTCTGTAAAAAAAAAGCACTTGAAGTTTATCGCACTCAAGAATGGCATAACACACAAAAACACAAAGAAAAAAAGAACGTTCTGTGTTGAAGATTTTCATCAATGATTGCACTCTTAGCTGTGACATAGTTAGTCACACTTATAAACACCTCATTTTAATGTTTCGTCCGGAAAAAAAAATCGTGGATGATTGCTGTAATCGTAAAAAAAAAACGAAGACATTGAAATAAAGTTACTGAGAAAGTCACAGATAGTAGCAGTCTAATAGTTCAATACGATATAAATGTTCGCATAAATAAGCACATATAGGTGTAAAACACATAATATATAAACACACAGTTAAAAAAAATAGTAGTAATAAAAAAACCACATTTATGATGAATTTGGTGGTTGCACTAGTGACCTATATACGTTAAGCATCTTTTTTTTTTTCGAGGATTTAAGTCTACGTTTTCTCTTTTTCTTTGTTGATTTCACCCAGTTTCGGCGTATAACAAATAAACAAGAAATGATAAGGATCTGCCGGATTTCGCTCCAATTAGTAATCTCACTAAAACCTTGAGATAATTGGGACTTATGGAGTGCAGAAAGATGACAACTGAGTCCGTCGGTAGAATTAAACAGTGATAAACAGATGATCATTAAGATGAACGCGATCATAAACAGCTTGTAGGAAAAGAAAGTTGAATTAAAAAAAAATACTCTGGCCCTGTTACGAGATGCGTCAGATGTGCTGAGTCAGTCACTGGATCAATTTCGATATCACTAGGAATGTTTTCATTCGAAAAATCTTTATTTACTCTCGGCGGTTTTAGATCTTGCGGGAAAGAATTTGAAACAAATGTTTCTGTAGTGCATCTTGCGTCAGGAAATGGATGTACATCGGATTTATCTTGAGGTTTCATTGAAGATGCATTATCAGACACAGTAATGCAGCTTATAAAAATGCTTGTGGGTGGAGATTTAGTTAAATTAACGCCGTTTTTGTCGCACATGAGAGTGCCCTGAAATATGACATCCGTCCCCACAATAAGTGGCATGGACACATGAGAAGATTTAACTACGTAAACAGAAGTAGAAAAAGTATTGTCATCTATTTCTATATCGGTAAAAAATGATCCTATAGGCTGAAGAGTACCGTTGCTGATACCTGACAACTGTACAGGAGCTCCGGTGAGGGGGGGGGGATCCGATTTGTTTATAAATATCTTCTCTCAGTATCGTCAATGGGTTTCCAGTATCCAAGATTGATTTGAGGGTTAGAAATTTTTACTGGTTTCTGCATACGCGGATGAGAATGACACATTTCGACTACGTTAATTCGTTCGTCTCGGATGGCGACGTCTTGCGTGAAGGGGAGGTGCCTTGAGTCGAACGCTTGCGTTCCAGAGTTTGCCCTGTACACTGGTTGGAAACATGACCAACGTCTAACCTCAGCCGCTTCGGAATGAAATCTGCCCTTTGGTTTTTACTTGTTCCCAAGCTAAGAAAATGCAAAGCTGCACATCAGCAAATTCAATACCATCTGCTGCTCTGCGGTTACAAGTTCTCATGAAAAACGCTGATCATATCCTGTTGCTAGGCATAGGGCTTTGTGGGAATCTAAAACCACAACTCACATTTATGTTATTAATTTTAATCTATCTTTATTATTTTATGAGTTACTAGCAAACCCCGCGGCTTTCTCGATTAATAGTTGAAATATGCCAAGTGATATTTGCATGACTATTTTTTATTAGAAGAACACTTTATGAAATAATTCAAAAATTACGAATCAAGCCACACTTTGATTAAACTTCACTATAAAAGTGCAATAGACAGAAATGAGATTTTAATTATTATGAAGAACTAAAACTAATTCCAATTAAATGTAATTTAGAAAGTATTTTGAAACCTTTTATTCTCATTTCATACGCTCATTTCAGTATTCATTTGAAGTTTTTAATTTTTTAGAAACCGTCTTAACACATTTACATCTTAAAATTAACCATCATGTTAAATTTTAAGCTTCTTGTCTAACAGTCTACCACCTCTCCGGTGTTAGTGGCACCAACAATAAATGCCGAAACAGAGATGAAATAGAATGTCTCGAAAAATGTTGAAACAGAGACTGTCACCATTAATTTACCAACACTAACCTTGAAATCATTTGGTATTTCCTAATATTCCATAGAAAACGGAATTTAAATGATTTTAAAGGCTTTCTTGTTGTTCCTGCAACCAGGTGGTAGTGACACTGGCATAAAATATAGCCAGTATAGGATCAGGGACTAAGATTAGGACTAAGACACTCTTGATTCGCAACCAATACCTTTTGTAATCGGTTTATTATCTCCTGAGATTCCATAGAAATCGTAATTTAGGACTCTTTTAGAATACTTTTCGCTCCTTCCCTTCGTTTCACACCTTTTTAATTTCGAATTTATTTTCGATTGTTCTTAGAGGACATTTATATTTTATAAGTAACTACCGTGCTATATTTAAAGATTCTAGCCTCTTCAGTTCTGCAGAAATCGCAATTTAGAAAGTTTTTTGCTCCTGCAACTTTCGACATAAAATATAGCTTATGTTTGAGCAGGTTCTATCACCATCAATTTGCAACCATTACGTTTGAAATCGGTTTCGTATTTCATGCAATTGTATAAAAATCGTAATTTAGAACTCTTATAGAACGCTTTTGCTCACTTCATCCTTTTAAATTTGGAATTTTCTTTCGACAATTATTAGAAAGTTTTTGCATCTTTGAAGTAATTACCATTCCAAATTTAAAATGTTAGACCCCTCAGTAACACAAAAACGTAATTTAGAACATTTTTTTCTCCTGTAACCCCCATGTGTTAGTGACAACAACGTAAAATATAGGCTATGTTGGAGCGGGGACTGTCACCATCAATTTGAAACCATTACTTCTAAAATTGGTTTATATTTCCTGAGAATGCGTAGAAATCGCTATTTACAATGTTTTTAGAACGCTTTTCGTTCATTTTCATCCCTTTTAAATTTCAAATTTCTAAGGAACTGTTCTTTCAAGTTGCTAGCCCCTTCAGATCTCCTCTTTGTTAGAATTTCGGAAAAAAATTTGCAGATCTACATCGACCATGATCCCTAGAACCCAAAACCACCCCCAGTAAAATTGTTTATCTATCTATCTATCTATCTATATCTATCTATCTATCTATCTATATATATATATATATATATATATATATATATATATATATATATATATTACTTCTTTATGGACACGATAACTTCCATAATTCTTTACAAATCTTTTCCAAATTGATACATAAAATCAAAAGGCATAAAATCTTGGACAAGTTCGTTAATAGGCAAAATCGGACCAAGGGGTTGGAAACAGGGAGAGGTTTTGTAAAAAATGAAAAAAAACAGCATGACTTCTTAATTATAATATCGGCTCAGTTTAATGTTATTATTATTTCTAAAAAATGGCCCAAACATTTATATATGACAGATTTTTGATAAACCTAAAATTGGGCTCAAGCGGCGAAAAAAATTGGGTTTTGGGAGAAAAATAGTCATAACTTCGTCAATTCTCAAGATATCAAATCCAATTAAATTTATTATAAATTGTCTTAATAATATCTACAACTTTTATATTGACGAGTTTTCGATAGGACCAATTCTTACTGGGAAAAAAATTAAAGACAAAAACAAAAAGGGGCGGTTGATGAAGAAAAAAATCCGTAACTTCGTCAATTCACAAGATATCAAATCCGCATGAATTTATTATATATCTTCTTAATACTATCTACAACTTTTATATTGACAAGTTTTTGATGGGACCAATTCTTACAGCAAAAACAAATTAAAAATTCGTCGAGGTTGAAAAAAAAATATCGTATTAAGGATGTACTCAAATCCAAACTGCTTATTTTCTGACTCATTTTTAAATTCATTTTTGCTTTCAAACGCTTCTAATTAGTAGGTTCTCTTATTCAGAAACTATATAATGTGCCGTAATGGTCAATTTTTTGATAGAGGTAGAATATATTTTTAAAAATGATGTCGAATTGGGCATTTTGAACCGAATTTCTCGAAGCGATTGTGTTTGAAACGAAAAATATGGTCCTACTGAGAAAATAATTGTTTATAAATCAAGTTCTAATTAATTGAACGAAAAATAAAAACATAGGTCGCTTTTAAAAAGTCACGTCAGCAAGTTTCGTGTTTTTCCTTTTATAAATGAATCCGAAAATGTGTCCGAAAATTTAGAGTTGTTGAGCATGGAAAAATATTTCTTGAATACTGGCGTTAACATGATTCTGATAAAACCAGTTTTTATATAGAAATGAAATTAAAAACTCTTCAAAAGCGGCCAGATAAAATTGTTGAAGAGGGTTTATCTCTAATTAAGATTTAGTTTTTGTTGGCGAAATTAGTACTTAACTTCGAAATCTACCTGGGCCTGTAGGCAGAGCCGGCAGGGATTTTTGTTATATTAAGTCGGCAAGCTTCGGAGATACGTAGAATTAGAAAGTATATTTTACAAATTGTGTTTAAGTGTAATTAGTCATTTTCACATCTTAAAATATTTTTAAAATAATAAAATGGCAAAAAGAAGGATTCCGAAAGACCTATACCGTGAAATTAAAAGTAGTTTAAGAAATATAAGATATAAGATGTAAATAGTAAAGATTCTTCTGTATGTTCAAACAGAAAAATGAAGGGTTGCCTATTGGAAACTGCATTGAAGGATACCACACGATGGAGAACAATAAATCATAACTTTTACATAAAATCAAAGCATATTATTGTATTACAAATGTCTAAAGTTTAAAAGGGAATTAATAAATTTTGTTTTTCCGTCAAAATCTTGCATATTATGTATTACGTTAGTTTGGCGAAAATTAATTCCGACCAGCATGGCACATATGTATCACGACAGCAAAGGGTTAATATACTATACAAACTACTCGGAAACGTCTTCATTTTCTTTCTTTCTTTCTTTTTTTTAATATATATATGTATACAAGCTTCTTTAAATCTCGAAAATATATAGATTTCTGAAGATTCTAAAGATAAAAAACGCTTTTTGGAATCATGGAAAACACAGGAGAGGATATTGAATGTTTTCGTCGTTCGTGGATATTATTTTTTCCTAGATTAAAAAACATGTTTTTTTTAACAGTATAATTTGCATTAATTCAATAAACTACGTTGGCACATTCCTAAGTTACCAATCTTTAGTTAGTTAGAAATCTTTTTTTTTTTTTTTTTCTAACAATGCAAAACTTCTTAGATAGGACAAACTGAGGTTACAAAAGAAAAGAAGAAGAAGAAAATAGCACTAAAAATAACAAAATCTATTGTCAACAATTCTTTTTTTATGCTGAATATAAACAAATATGATTTTCAAGAATACTAAATCTTAGAAATCTAATCAAATACATTAAATATACAGAGTTATCCTAAATGATTAATCGAGTTTTAAAGCACGCACTGTGTATTGAGAGATATACGACTTACAAAGACGAGTGATACATGGCAAGATACATACACTCACCAACTTTACAAGCCCACCTCGTGGCTCGCGTGCAGGAACGCATGACTGCTTCTGTGACGGACATTAACAGAAATATGCTATTGAACGTATGGACGGAGCTGGATTAGCGTTGGGGTGTGTACTGTGTGACTAAGGGCGCACACATTGAACATTTGTAGTATCCACCAGAAACTTGGTGAGTGTATGTATCTTTTCATGTATCACCCATCTTTGTACGCCGTGCACTTGTAAATAAACAGTCTTTTGAAGCTCTGTGGATCATTTAGGCTAACTCTGTATTTTCTAACCATGCTTAATCCTTTGATTATGGGTTGGAGTACATACGCATCAATGGACTATTTTGTTTTATTATATTCGTACCACTTTTGTCAAATAATATATGTCATCATACATTTATACTAACAAGGAAGGTCTCCTTACCGGGCATACTCAGAATATTTTGAAAAAAAAAACTAATTAAATTATTTATGTACGTAATAATGGATCAGTCAAACTTAGCGGCGGAATTACAGTAGAAAGTCTGTAAAAAATAAAATACTTTCGAGTATTTGGCGCAAAAAGACGAAAAGTCACGCGATTTGGCGAGCAGTACTTTTCCTCGCCAAAAGCAAACGATTTTAATGCATCTGAAAATTGCTTGTTAATTGATTTTTAGAATGCTTGTAAATAGTATTTAAGGAATTTAAGCTTACACGATGAGAGTGTTTCATAAATACATTTTTTGTATTACATATTTATTTTGCTTGTTATTTAAATTTATCACTTTAAAAACATTTTCATCTATTTAAGTGTATTCCAAAATAAAGGCAAGATGAAGAATGCTGCAGTTATTCATTTCAATATCAAAGAAGCCGTTGTTTCCATAGCAGCAAAATTAAATCGACAGTGCTCAATGAGACTTAATTTTGAGATTGAAACAATTTTAATTAATTTAAATTTTGTTTTAATTCATAAAATTTGATAGTTAACTTTCATTATAAATATATATAATTGACAAAAATATAGTTAAATCAAACTAAAACCGACAAAACTAAAGTAATTTACATTAAATTTATTTAAATAAGTTCAATTTGAAGCATTTTTATCTTAAAGAGTATCTCTCTATTCTAAAAAAAAAGTAACTACCGCTGTCACCGCCGCCGCCGCCGCCGGTTTTGATTTTTTTGTGACCGGAGGCCTTTCTTCGTTAATATTAACAAAAATAATGCATACAAAAATATGAAAATCGGTGGTTTTATACAGAAATGTTTGATAAACACGCTGATGCAGACAGTTTTCAAATCGAAGAATTATTTTAAGAGTTATTTAATGCTAGAGTTGGACAAAATCGTTCCACTAAAAAAGTTTTATAGCAGCAAAAACTATACATTGCAGTGTAATCATTTTTAGATCATTTTATGCGTTAGAATTTGCCGGAGTGCAGATTGCATTAATTTTTTTATTTTGACTTATTTTTTCAGGTTTTATTTCTATTTTAAATTCAAATTTTCAGCATTTCTAGAGATATTTTTTACAGATTTCAGAAAATTGTACTAATTTAAACTGTTGCCAACTGTATAAAAAGCGCAAGCAATAATGTTTGCTTCAAATTAAAAATTTATTTACACGTGACTATTATAAACAGGAAAAAAACTTTCAAATTAGAATTAAATAATTACGTATAAAAAGCAGGAACTTATTAAAAATTACGTCATAAAAAGCATACACGTGATTTTTAAAAGAGAAAGGATATTGTAAAATAATAAATTCATTAACATGCGTTAGAAGGCTTGGGAGAAATTACGTCATATTTACGTCACATTATAGTTATTACATAAAATGAACACAAAATAATATTGCAAAAAAGTTTAAATTTAGAAATTGCGCTAGACATTTATTTGCTATTTTGAGAATTAATTTAAAATGTCTCATTTAAAAGAACTTTCTTTTCGCTTTGTTAAAAAATACCACGAGACAAAGACTCTCTTTACTTAATTCCTTTTATATTAGCTTATTTTGAAATGTTGTTACACGTGTCTACGTCATGAAGTTATTTTTATTTCGACGTTTTATTTGTATTTTTATTAATGTTGTACGAATTTATTTTTTCTGTCGTTATTTAAAATAAAAATTGTGTCAATTTGTATAATTTCGCGAGTGGTTTGGCGATTTATATAATTTGGCGAAATTGGTCGACGGGATAATCAAGTAGTACCGCAGCGGATTTGGCGTTAAAATTCCCCAATCAAAGAGAAATGAATAGAAATTCGTTTATAGGGAGATCGCCACTGTTTTTTAAATTATAATTCAATCTTTCGAAATCTTTTTAAAGCCGATCAAATTAGCGTGCATTTAGAGTCTGCGGTGTCTGGACGGGGGTTGGCGAGCGTAGCTCGTAGGGGGCCGAGCCCCCTAGTTTGTCATAAAAAAGTATTTTTTGAAATTTTATTCCATCGCCAACCGGTGATAAATCGCCAAATATCGAAATTTTCATGTTTTTTTTTTACGGACGTTCTATCGAGGCTTCGCCGAAATTTGTTTTTTAAATATATCTATCCTCATGAGTCGAACATTCCATATTTTTAAAAACATTTTTGGAGTATGCCCGTATGCAGACCTTCCTTATAAGATATTTTAAAGAAAAATCTCCCCCGAGAGAAAAACAAAAACATAAAATTATGCATCCAGCATAGATTATGAAACGCTTTCCAGGCATTCAGAGTGGTGAACAAAATTGTAATAATATAAAAGATGATGTTTAACTAAATAATTTGGAAAATGCATTACACATTTGAAAACCCAATTCAGCAATTACCATTGATAATCGAGAAAATATTCTCTTTTGTGCAGCCCTGTAAATTGCCTGTTGTGCATCCAATAAAGTTGTATATATATACTCCCTAATATGCTAAAATTTAGTTCAATTAGGAAACACATAGCACAGCTGAATATTCCCCTTTAACTATTTTCGACAATAAATGCAAATGTACACGAAATCGTTTGTGCAACCCTGTATGATAGAACAATCCCCTGAACGATAGAAATTAACCGCAAAAAGTAATATTCAAAAAGTTAGTTATATTTAAAAACTCGTACCACAATTGAAAAAGCACTTCCAGCAATTATTGCTCATAGAAAATACTATAATCGAATTTTTTTGTATGTTTCTGTAAATGAGAGATGAATGCTATGCACACGTTATTTTGTAATTAGTATCTTCTAGTGCACCTGGTGTATATCAATTTAAATCTGTTTGAAATGGTGTAACTTCATTAAAATACACCGCAAGGTGGAAGATAAGCGGACAGACAGGCAAACCGAATTCATAAAAACTTTTCACTTATGTTGAAAATTGTTAAAAATTGTAAATTGTGGTACGATTGATTACACGAAAAGTTGCCAGTCCTGGTCTGTATTCAAAATGTTAAATTGTACTTCATTATTAAGAAGCATACTTCCCACAACCCATGAATGATTTAAAATTCAACAACCTTTCAATGCGATTTTACATTATTCATGAGGGATAAAATATTTGTGAGACTTCCTACTGGCTCATTAAGCATTCAAACAAATATATAATTAAATTTGTGAATTTTATGATTTTTTCACAAAAAATTATCTTTCAAAAGATGCCACAGGTATTTTATAAGATTACATAATATATTTAACAATTAAAAACAGAATATTCCAAACTTTACCTTTAGTGGTTCCAAAACTATACGAAAACGATGTTTAAAACTGGCACTTCCCTAATTCGATTTTTATCGTTTAATTTTATGAAACAACCTTTCTTTTAGACGATAATCAACAATAGGGGCTATTGTGCGTATGAATTTTCTTATTATTTTTTTATTCAGTAAATTATCTTATCCAAATTATCTATAATTTCCCTATTGCTTTTTTTTGTTGTTGTTGTTGTGTTATATTGCAATTCCTTAATAGAAAATAACAATTGGAAAGACTTTATCATGATCATTGTTAAAGAACAATTTTTAAAGAATTAGATATACAGGGTATTCTGGATGAAATTGATAGTTGATGCTGAAAGAAGAAAACATAAAGTATCGGAGTCAAAAGATATTTTAATGGAAAAATAGATACGTGACTTAAAGATTACAACAAAAGAACTTTGAAAAACACGAACATTTTATGTCTGGATAGTTAACTTACACACTAAAATTGATAAAACTTCATACATTTAATAAAACACTAAAATACAACGTAAATACAATAAAAGTTACACGTTTTGGATTCAATTCTGAATTCCTTATCAGTATATAATATTACTGATACGCAACAATTACAAAACTGATTGATTTTGGTTCTTTTTGTAATTGTTGTGTTTCTGTAATTTTGCATATTGATGAGGGATTCAAAATTGAATCCGAAACGTCTAATTTATATTGTTTTACATTGTGTTTCAATATTTTATTAAATTGCTAAAGTTTTATTAATTTTAAAGTGCCAGTGCAAAGAGAATTTGATGAAAGAATCCAACCGGAGCAGCCGTGACGCTTTCGAGGCGGCTCCGGAACCTGGAATATGAATTTGGCGAAGCTGTCCTAATTTTGTTGATTAGTTGGATGGTTGTGATAATAAATTGTTTGGTTAATTTTTTAATCACGAAATATAATAATTTATAGGTTTGCAATCAAGGGAGATTGAAGGACAAACACTGGAATCAAGACTCCCCCCTCCCCCTCGTTCCCCTCCCAAAAGATTCATCAAAACACCATCACAATCTTTTGTTGTTTTCGTTTCGTTATCACGGTTGCATATTGTCATTATACTTTGTAACGTTTTTAAGGTGTTTAAAAAAAAAACCCTGTCTTGATTGCGGAACTGGGTTACCGGCGCGAATCATTACGATGAAGGTACTCTTTTACAATATTCTGATAGTTTGCACTCTTTGCTTTCATGGGTGTATGAAATCAAATTGTATAATCATTTGTAGGATATGCCACATTTTTCGCAACAACCCATAATTTTATACTTTTTAGCTCACAGAAATTTAAAGGTGCTTCCCTGATTAGTTTTAGGGATTCATTGGTTAAGTATAAAGGAGGGTAACGGGGGATAATATCCCCCTTAATTTAGATAAATGGGTTATTCATGCAGAATTATCCCAATTGCTTCAAATTTGGTATAGGGGAAGGTGGCCTAAAATGATCCCCTTAAGGGAAAAACTTGTGTAAAATAACAAAACTGTTTAAATAAAACTTTAGCCATATGCTAATATGTTTTACACTATATTTTGCATTATAACCATATTTTAATAATATTTTAAACCCAATTTAAGTAATGAAAAAAATATTTTGAAAAAGTGTCCAAAGGATCATTTTACCCTTACCAAAGGGCAAAATGATCCTTCAAGTAAAATTAATTGTAAATTGGTTTTTATCGCAAAATAAAGGATATAAAAGTAATTATGACAATACAAAATGAAATAAAATAAGTTTTACAATCAAATAACATACATAATTTATTTTGTGTGAATTTTAAAATAAAAAGTGTCACAAATAATTTTGAAAAAAAAAAACAATAAAATGGAATATTTGAAAATTGTGATCCAAAAATAATAAAATAATACGTAGACTGAAAGAGAAAGATTTGGGGCAGTCACACATTTGGCTCCCATGACGGCTAGGACCCGGTACCGGATTTTCTTCAGCCTATGAAACTGTAGTAAATCGATCCACATAATGGATCATTTTACCCAGCAACATGACCGTCCATTTTGGTCATATAGCTGGATGACACCGAGAAACATAACAAACTATATAAGTGTAATTCAAGTCTAAAAACATACTCTGTTAAGTAAACCAAGTCATATTTCTGTACATGAAAGGCTGTATATCTAAATAAATATAAAAGTTAGTGCCTATCTTATAACAGATATTATAAAATCCACTTTTTCAAAGAATTCTATTCAGACGCGTAATACTGCTTTACCGCCATTGCCTCTTCTTCACTTGGCACAACTAGTTTGTTTACGTGTTACCCTGTAATTAGTGTGATCTGCCTGGAAGAAAACGTATGTGGACCGTTTTGCCCACTAGGATCATTTTAGGCCACCTTCCACTATCAGATTATTCTGATAAGCTTTTCTGATTAGATTTGGAGGTTCAATGATTAAGTATAAAGGTGAGAAAAGGGGACGCTAATTCCTCCCCATTTTAATTTAGCTAAATGTGTTTTTCATCCAAAATTATCCCAATTGCTTCAAATTTGGTATACAGGTTTATTTTGATAAGGACGCTGAATAGATTTGGAGGTTCATTGGTTACGTACAAAAGGGAAAAACGAAGGGGGGGGGGTTAATAACACCCTAATTTATTTTTCGAGGGGCGTTATTCTTTGAAATAAGAGTATGAAATTCAGTTAGTGTGAATAGCCTGTGAGCTCAATGCCATCAGTTTAACTAGACACTTTTCTTCTTATTATAAACTGTCTGATTTATCTCGAACACCCCACACTGACTAAATTTGCGTATTAGAATTTTATTAGAATAATTTGAAAGGCTTACGTTTTTCTATTTAGTAGGACAGGATATTCATAATCAAGGTAATATTGATGAGAATTATAATAACAAGGAAATAATGTAATGATATATATATTTTATAAATTTCTACAGCTTGCCGGTAGTAAAAGATGTCTTTTAATGATAGAAAACACTGAAATATCATAAAATTCAAAATATCATAAAAAGTTTTTGTCGTAAAATAATGGGACTTTTTCAATTCATATATTAAAAGCGAGAAAGTTTTTTCCTAAATATAAGTTATAATAAAATGGGGCAGTCGTATAAAAATTAATTTTCGTAAATTTTCCTATGTATGTACAACCCCTTGTAAAACAAAGATCTTATCTAAAAATTATATCTGATTTGAATATTTTTTAATCGGTAGTATTTTATCTATCATACACGTTTTAGAAAATAATTGCCATAACTTTGTTATGTATCACTTGGTATAGTGCCTTAATAAAACTTCTGTAAGGTTTTTTTCAATTGTGAATAATAGTGTGATATATAGTAATATCTGTAGTGGCATTATATTTAATACTATAAAGCAAATATAATTTCATATAGTTTTTAAAAAATCTTGTAGAACAGCCTATTCAACTTAAATTTAAATATTTCTTAAAAAATTTACTTTTTAAAAATCCATACAACTTTTTAAATATCAATATTTTTGCTTTAAATATTTTTTTCACATTCCTTAGAATATCCTACATAAAATTGTGCATGGATTTGTAGATGTATGGGACATTACATTATACAAGGGCCAGTACTTAAGTTTTTAGAATCTGGCAAAGAAAAAACAGCTGCTTTCAGCGCAGACGATTTTTATAAAAATTCGAGCAGTTACGTGAATTACTGCGTTTACAGAACATCAAAAGCTGTGAAATTCTATTTACTGTGATTTTTCGAAAATGGGAAGTGTTAAATCAAAACTGCATATATATTAAGCAATTAAATGGTGGACGGGGTTGATTATGCAAATACGCGGGTTTTCAGTATGGCGTCATATATGACAGAATATCTACTATCTGCGCATCTCTTGCGCATATTTTCTGAATATTTACTCACTTATGGACGATGAATCTTGTTTACCAGATTTATTGCAAAATATTTTTATTACATTTTGTTTTGATAAAATTATGTAGGGTAGTCCGACCTGTAAGTGAACTTCGCCTAGCGAATGAGCATTTTTTATATACTTTAATAGAATAAGGTTTGAAAACATCCCCACTAGATGGGGTTACAACATTGCCTTAATTCTATTCAATAGGAAGCTATTGCATTCCTGTTTGGCTACTGAAGTCACATTACTTTACTTTGGGAACATGTTGTATTTTTCATGTCTGAGAAACACATTGTTTCTATGCTGAAATAATAAGGTAAGTGCTATGTCATTTCATATGTTTGATAAGAATTTACTGTTTTTATTTGCATTATGCACTAATTTTATTGTACATACATTATATATATATATTATAGCCATATTTCTATATGTTTTAACCATCGTAGAATATGTACAATTTGAGAATAGGGATGTTTAATAACTGGTTAGGCAAATGGTGAAAATCTAATGAATGAACAGCTGTTCATTCACTGGAAGGAATACATTAGGCTACTTTTTCTGGTGAATGAACAGTTTTGGGGTTTATGTTTCTGTGGCTGCTTTTGTACCTATGGTTTGAATTAAGTGATTTTTCAAGAATGGTAACAAATGAAAAGTTAACAGATATAAAAACGTAACAAAAGAATACACACACATTTTTCAAGGTAATAATTATTGATGACATTCAAATCTCACTTTTTCTATGTTTTTAGATGATTGATAGAAATATTTTTGCTGATGACCAAGAAGATTCCTCAACAAGAAAATATGGGAGTTTCAAATACTCTACAGGGGACCTTGAAAATGCTATACAAGATATGAGGGTCAGGTCTGCTCAGCTCAGTTTGAAGAAGGCATCTCTTCATTTTAATATTCCAAAAACAGCGTTATGAAACTGCGAGGGAAAACAATTGAACGTAAGCTTATGGGACATTGTCTGTGCTGTCCTCTGAAGAAGAAAACCTCCTTGAACACTGGGTAGTTGGAAACGGAAAATTGGATTTACAATGCATAAGGATGCAGTAAAAGATGGTGTTTACAATGTCATGAAACAAACAGGAAGGAAAAATCCATTTATAGACAAACATACAGGGTAAAAATAGATGATTATTTAAAAAAAAAAAAAATAGCATCCAAGGTTGGAAATATGAAGTAAGCACCATGATAATATGTGGACCACAGGTCCATATCTGGTGAAATTGGAAGTGGCCTGCAGTAAAATATAAGATCAGATATTTTAAGGATAATATGAATAGGCACAATAAAAACACCTGAACTTATTTCTGCAAAATCCACCCGTTCATCTGGAGTTATTACTGAAATAGAGAAGTTCAGGGCCAATGATTTAAGAAATGGAATTAGTTTTTTTTATCTGTAATTTAAAATCCGAAATTTCAAAACTTAAAAGTGACAATTTTACAGGCTAATTAATTATCATTCTGGGATTTAAAAAAACCGTACTTCAGTAAAAACATATCATAATTTATCTGTACAAGTTGTAAAATAAATAAAGAATTATAAAATTTAAGTATTTTTAAATTGCTGCCTGTTCATTCACTGGAAAATTTTGCGTTAATTCACTGGTAAAAGCTGTTCATTTACTTAGTTTTTATATCGATTTCTATTTAGACATCTCTAGCATCCCAAGCAAGTAAAAAATAATTCCCTTTGTTATCTTTTAATAATTTGCAAACCAACAAATGTATTTGCACTGTCAAACACCAATAGGTACTGTTTATAAAAATATAATGAATCTTTTCTTTTCAAATATGCTTAAGTGTTCATTTACTGGTCGAACTACCCTAGATTTAAATAATATAGTCGCAATATCGTCTTAATTTCGGGAGAAAAGCACTAATGCTACGAAAGCATTACTGCCTTTTGCCCTTAAACTAAAATGACATTGCGACTTTTTTTTTTTAAATACACATATTTTTATCAAAACAAGATGTAAATAAAATATTTTTCAATAAATCTGGTAAACAAGATTCATCTTCAGTGAGTAAGTAAAAATCTGAAATTCATAATTGAATTTTATCAGAGATTCTCTAAATGGCTTTGTCTGTTTAAAAAAAATAATAATATTCTGGCGATTTTAGGAAAATCGCAAAATATTTAAGTAAATAAATGAACAACACTTGCTCGTTTTATAGTACAACATTTAATGCATGCATTTTAAATTAAAGTGATTCCGAATATAAAATGAAATGAGTTTCAAAGTAAATGAATGAAATGTTTGTAAGTTAAATAAGAGGAGTGCAATGCGATTAAGAGAATTTTGGAAATTTATCGTTTGCGCTCGATAAACGAACAAAAGGACTCATTCAAGGAATATTTCATTTATAATTAAATTCTATACATATTCTAAACATTCATAAACTTTTTATTCTCATCGGGAATACAACCGTTGCATTTTTTATACTTTAGCACATCAAGAATTGAGGAAAAAATGAGACTACAAAATTCTATATTTACACATTAACTACTTACTAATTTTTATGCGTCATTTTTAATTTCATTAAAAGAAAATAATTAAAATCGAGCGTTTTTAAATCAACAACATTTGATAATATATATTAAATAATATTTTATCTTTTTTCATAAATTAAAGTAAAAATACGTAACTAACTTGTTTTACTCTTTGGAAAAGGAATCTATGAATTCTATAAGAAAAAGAATTTTCTTACAATTTTGAAAACTACAGCTATTCGATGGCCAACATTTTGCCATTTTAACAAATAATATTAGATCTAAAAAGAACTGTTTTTATTTAAATAGTTAACTGTAATAAATAAATAAATAAAACACGAATGAAAATTAATAGAATATTCTATTACTGTGATAATATAAATGCTGCAAACAAATGAAAACACGACGTTTGCGCTGGCGCAGTTATTTCATAGATGTACAATTAATAGTTTATCCATAAAGAAGAAAACATTTAGGCATCTTTCTGTAGTTCAACCAGTCCGCTACGTGGCGTGCGACCTTGATTGATGTGACCTCGCCTTTAATCTTGCGGTTACTTCTTCTATTTAAGATAGGACGCTTACTTTATATCGCTTTGGTGTTAAATAATAATAGAGTTATGCCGAAAGGACTTCGGAGTCATGACTTTTTATAACTTTCAACATGGTTTGGCACAGAAACAGTGCAGCGATAGAATGAAAACGACGTTTGGTAACGAAGCTACATCTAAAGCAACGATTTACAACTGGTTTAAAGAATTCTTGTTCGGGAGTGTCGACCAAGAAGTGCTGTGTCTCCCGAAAACATTGATGCTGTAAGAAAACTAATCACTATAGCGATATTAGATTTTTTTTACATCCTTTTCTCGTTAAAATTGAAACATGGGATTATCTTTTACTTGAATAGATGGTGAAAACATCGTAATTAAATTTTATTTAAAATATTATATTAAACTAGGTGAATCTGTCCCCAGCGAACTACGCCCGCCACCCCCCCCCCCCGCCCGTTCAGACTTTAAACACATGGTAATGTGTATTTTCTTTAAAAATATTACCAGATTTCGGAAGATTGAACGATATTGTCACGAACAACGACTATTTTCTGTAATCGGGTTGTCATGCTTTTCCGTTTGAATGGGGGATTTTTCGATTACCATTGCTTCATCCACCGCTGTCGCGACAGCTGGCGGTTTGTTTTTGGAATTGATAAATAAAATCAGTTACACATTTTAAAATCAGCTTGTATAAAATGGTTATGTTTAAAATGTATCTGACAGTCATACTTTTATAACGACTCTACAGACAATATGCTTTCGTTGCGTTCGAGGTTTAAAAAAACCCCACCTGCTTCAGAATAATATTCAGAACCATGAAAATGCACCGTGTAATGAAATGTTACGCTTATATTTTATGTTTTGATCGACTTTTAGATATTTTCAGTAACAGGTTTTCATTCTTTTTTCTATTTTAATGCACCCTCATGCATATTTTCATTTTAATTATGAAATTTAAAATGTTTATTTTATTTATTAAGTTATGTACGAATTTTTTAATATTTACCGAATAGTAATTTGTACAGAATAAATCGAAAATATTTTACGCAGGCAACCTGCATTTATGCTGCATCAAATGATGAAATATTTAACAGATTTGCCAGTCGTGCTACTTTTACACCATGTGATCCCCAATGTGACGACAAACGAATATTGTTCGAAAATTCATCGTTTTAAAAGTATAGTTTTAACATGTGGTGTAATTTTCCCCTCAAATTTGTTTCGCGTGTAATAAGTTAATTATTTAAAAAAAAATTTTTTTCTTATTGAGATTTACGTGTTCAATAATGTCGTTGAAATATTAATTCATTTTAAAATTTAATAACATTTCTTTAATAGCGACAACATTTTTCTTCTTGCTGTGAATGCAAGAGAGGAAAAGAGCAACTGATGCCATTTTTCATTATCGATGCCATTTTCACATTAAAATTGAAAAAAAAAAACCAAGGGGTGAATTTTTTTGTCTCTGCATTCAGTTGGGCAATTATTATTTCTTATATTCGTTTCAGATATCCGCAAAGTTCCAAAGGAAATTTAATAGCTCTTAAAATTTCT
This sequence comes from Maratus speciosus, assembly GCA_963932465.1. Lineage (NCBI taxonomy): Eukaryota > Metazoa > Arthropoda > Arachnida > Araneae > Salticidae > Maratus > Maratus speciosus. The sequence goes on from OZ010788.1 coordinate 236,834,954, forward strand.
AAATACAAAATATTAAAAAAGTAATAATATTGAAATATTAATTTGTTTTAAATTTTAATGGCATTTCTTTTATTGCTAATGATGTCATCTTCGCGTTATTGATGTAATTTTCTCTTTAAAATTGAAATGAAAACCAAGCAGGAAATTTTATCCTCCTTATGTTCAGTCGAACAATTATTGTTTCATACATTCGTTTCACATATCCGAATTAGTGCTTTTATAAATTCGTTTCATTAAGATTTTTAAAAAATGACAAAATGATGTCAATAAGTAATAATTCCTATTAATTTTTTCCCCATTTCATTAGCGTTTACATAAATGACGTCATTTAGCAGGATTTATTCAACATATTTCCAGGATATGAATTACAATAATACAATAATTATTGCTTAGAAAATTGTATTTTTCTTTCTAAACCATTTCGGCTTTATGCGCCTTAGTGAGCTGAAAAAACCCCTAAAATAAGCTATTGTGGATTTATTATTTTTAAGTCAATGGAATTTATGTCAATGAATAAAATTACAGACGATTTTTTTTTTTTAAATAAACTGATTTCTGAAGATAAAATATGGGAAAATAAGATTTTATTTATTGAGATATTTTTGAAAAACATAACTTAATCACAATAGTGTCTCCATTATTGATTGAAATAAAATTCAATTTGAAAACGACGGGAAAAACAGAAATTTAATAATCCTATAGTTGCCCCTTTTTCTCAATTTTTTCCACAAAAATGGAGTCCTCTTGTTGCCATCTTTAGAAAAATTTCATTGAAATAAGAAAACAATATTTCGAAAACTAATTAAAATTTTAAAATTCTAACACCACTTTTGAAATCCGCAGATCAATTCGGATAATTTGCGTTATTTTCACCGCAAGCGTTCCATATTTTAGGAGGAATAGCCGTAGAACACAATCAGTCGTTTAATTAATCGTTTCATAAATTCATTTCCTTAGGATTTTACTTATATAGGGTAGATATAAAGCAAAAGTCTTAATTTATGCTCATTAATAGTAACACCATAAAATATATATTCCAAAAACTCCAAAATATATACTAAAACACTTTAATAGCTTAACACGTTCACGCAGGCACCGATATTCATGTTTTTCGCTGTGAGACGGCGCTCGAATCCATCCCAATAAACACAGAACTTTCGGGTCACTGATGGGTTCGTTAGCCTTGGCCGAAAGTGTTCGATGGAGGCCCGTTATCAATGAAAGTTATGGCTCCGTAAAAAGAGTGTCCCGCTGGACACAATAAGGCCGCAAGAAAATTGGCCGTAAGTACAGGAAGTTGCCCACAATCGTGCCACTAACTTTTCAGTAAAAGTGTTAGATAGCCTTAAACTGCCCACAATTATTATTTTAATGGTCATTAAAAATAAAAGCTAACCAGAAGCTAGCCTTTGTCCTACCATTTGTGGTTGTAATAAATTAAATTTAGCCCGAACCTGCCCACAAAAAATCCTATTATGGTTATTTAAAATGTAATCACTAGCCACGGTTGTGCCATAATGATTGTTTAGGTATAAATCAAAATTTATTCTATAAAAGAAAATACCCTTTTAGCAGGCTAATTAAATGATAAAATATATTTGCAGGATTAAAAAAATCTTATAATTATTTAGGTACGCTTTTCAAGAAAATCAAATTCTTTCACTTTGAACTTTTAAAAAAAAAATTCCAAAACACAATACTTCACATAATGCATTCATTTATTTGTTTATTTATTCACTTACATATTTACAAAATTTATATGCAATGCATATTTAAATTGTTGCATTTCATAAAAATTTACAAAGTATATAAATGAAGAAATAACTAATCAATTAATTCATTATCAAATATTGTATTTTGAACATTTTTTGAAAAAGTTCAAGTTAAATTAACTTGATTTTCTTGATAAGTATATCTAAACAATTATAAGATTTTTTTTTAACCTGCCAAAACATTTTATGATTCAATTAACCTTTTTAAAAGTATTTTATTTTAAAGAATAAATTTCGAATTTATGCTTAAATAATATACATGATTTTAACATAGTTTATTATATATTGTATACTAAAATGTGACATGTTTGTGATATTCTTTTTACTTAGATTTTCACTATATTTTACACTGGTTAGTTGGTAAATCTATTAGATTATGCTTATTCATCAAAGTTTTATTAAATCATTATAATCTAAATTTTTGCATCATTTCTGATCATTTTTCATTCAAATATTATATAAAAATAAGTTTAAATCTTTATGTAGTAAACGAATGACAGTGTAATATTCCTCATATATTTTTAAATTTTGCTTTTATGAGATAATATTTAGATATTTCTCTTGCAGTTTAATAGCCAAACATTAGAAAAAAATATATTATCAACTTTTTCAAAATCCTTTAAAATTATGTATAATTATTAGAAATGTAAATAATAGTTTAATACTGATTTAAAAAATATATTAAATTAATCTTGATTTTTCTAAATTTCATTAAAATGTAAGTTAATCAAATTTTCTCGAGATTAAATTCTTAAATATTTTCTCCTGGTAGAAGAAAATAAAACACTTTTCTTTTTAGTCACATTTTTATATTTGCATTAATACAAACTATTTTAAAGAATGTAATACCGATAATTATAACGTTTAAAAGTTATTTAGGCAATCGCTTAAAAATTAATAAAAATAATTAAATAAAGAAAAATAACTATTGATAAGAATTTTACACTAGTTTATCGAAGATTACAAAATGTATGTTTATAAAATTTTTGTGCATTCATAAAGACTATAAAATAAAATAAACTATTTAATGTAATTTAACCGAAAGATACAAAATGTATGACCAAAAAATTCTTGCGTATTCATAAAAACTAAAATATAAGTATCAAACAATAATAATGAAATCAAATGATGCAAAAGATAGATTCTGCGATTAATAAATTTGCAATGAATAAACATAACTTAAAGACTTACCGAATCAATACGGACGCAAACATACAATGCAATGCTATATATTGAAATGAAATGAGTGACCGGTTGTAGTTGTTATCACCGTACACAAATAGCACGAATGAAGCGGCAAAAAAATTCCAAAGCTGGGTGGGAGAGTAATTCTAGGAAAGATTCTCCTTGACCTTGCTTTACCGCCTTAGCGATACGAAAGCGGTATTTGTTTTTTTTTTTTTTTTTTTTTTTTGTTTTTTTTTTTTTGTTTTTTGTTTTTTGTTTTTTGTTTTTTGTTTTTTTTTTTTTTTGGGGGGGCGGAGGGATGGACGATATTTTTATGAGAAGTCCTTAAAAGTATGATAAATAAAATTCACTTATTTCTTAAATCATATATTTTTGAATAGCTGAGATTAAATTCTAACCGGGTTAGTGTTTACTTTTCTGACTTTGGTTGCAGAATTTTTGTTTTATTTTCATTTTTACAAATTTGAAAAGAACGCTACCATAGCCAGTGTTGAATTCAGAGGGTGGCGATGGGGGGGGGGGGATATTCCTTCCGGAGCAATGAGATGTCCTCCCCCGGAAGATTTGAGATTTTGTGTTTTTAATGTTCAATATGAACAATCCCCCCTCCCCCCTAGAGCCTCAGAAATCCCTCCAGGTGAAAAGCGTCCTGAATTCAACTCTACCCATATGTTTAACATTGGCTTGCGACTTTCTTTGTACTTCATATATACATATATACATATGTGTTTCGTTCTGGCAAAAATGCACAGTCAGACTTATTTATTTATTTATTATTATTATTATTAAACAAATAGCACTTGTAACTGACATTTTATTTATTTATTGTTATTTTTTTTAAATCTAAATTTGTTCTGTAATTCTTCCGTTTTTCTTAACATTAGTTTTCATGTAACTGGCGTTGAATTAACTATTTTTATGCATATGAAAAAATATATATGGCTTTAACTATAACTTTTATTAGTGAAATAATGATAATAAAGCAAATAAATATGCATAAATCATTAGGAATTTAATAGAGGCAAGGAATTTCATCTTTTTTTACCTTTACACTGAATTCACAACTTTAAATCTTATATTATTTTGTTTTACATTCATTGTTTTCAGTATGACGATAAATAAATATCCATGCAAAGATATCGAAGATTAGTTTTGAAATATTACTTTATATTTTGTAAAAATATGTTAAAACTAAATAAAAATATCTAATCTATTTTGCTGCTTTAAATATAAATCTCATAACGTATTTATATTTTTACTAAAACCCACATTTAAAGTAATTAAGATTAATTTAAAAGAAATGAAGAAAAAATACATTTCCTCTCTTTAAATAAATATGTCGGTTAGGTAATATTAGCCCTCTACTGTCTAAACGATGAGGATACATTAAATGCTTGCCGGAAATTGCCCTCAATGATTGACCGGTAAAATAAACTCAACTGTTTTCTCGCTTCCGATCCCTAATCTGTTTTGGTGATAGCTGCCGTAATTAGCGGCGTGTCACTTACGGCACAGTATTGTTTGGCTACAAATGGCCTTAACTCACCCTGGCCGCAACGAATACGCCATGTGGCCCGAAGCCAGGTGTTTGTTCGGATGTTTCGCTTCATCTGGCGGCGCGGTATTGCCGCTTATTCAGACACTGAATGAAATGATCCGCCCCTCTCATACCTATTCAGTTGAACTCGAATGTAACAAGCAGAGTTAACAGTCAATGTCTGAAAGTTCGCAAGGAGTAAGCAAATTACTTAGAGACATGATTTTATTGACTACATATGTACGAAATTAATATAAAATGTCTTACAATCTAAATAAATATGGACAACATGATATAAATGCATTTCTGTAAGGTAGAGGCCCCGACCTTAGTCAATGATATTTTTAAAAATGAAAACGAGAATTATCGTATCCTGTCGCGAATGTATTAAGTTTATAATAATGGATTGTTTTTACTACTGAATTTTCGAATATTCAAGTGTAACTCACATGTAGTGCACGCCGTTTATAGCATAATCGAGTGTGACCCACCTGCAGTACAAGCCTTCTATGGAACAGTCGAGTATGACCCACCGGTGATGCATGCCGCCTGATGCGGCAGTCAAGCGTGACCCACTGGTGATGCTTGCCACCTGGTGGGACAGTTAAGCTTGAACTACCGGAGATGCACGCCGACGTGAACGTGTTAAAAGACTTCAAATATCAATAAAAAAAACATTAAAATATTGACACGTCGCGATTGATTCACTCAATCATCACCAGAATACTTAAAAAACACAAAAATTATACATAAAACCCTGGAATGTGAGACCTGTCCCTGTATATAGTATAAGAGATTCAAATGTAATGAATCTTTATTTTAACGAATAAAATTTTATGAAAACAACAACAACAACAACAAAAACACAACTTTAGATATTCAAGCTTCAATAATAAGTTCCTTTCTACAAAATTAAAAAAAAAAAAAAGAAAGAAAGAAAATGTCCGTCGATTAAGTTACATCTAGAAAATCATTCTATCGTAAATTTTATTGAGTCTTATGTTCAAACAATGAGAAAGGAGGTTTACGTTCAAAAATAAACAAATTTAAACTCCTTATGTTTAACTGGATAATTATTACCCCTATTTAGAAGAAATTATTTAAAAGAAGAAACGTGGCTTTTCAACTTATTATTTCCTGCATATGGTAGTTAAAATACCTTACAAAGGAGTAACAAATGGGGAAGGATTAAGCGAGAGTAACGACATTTTTAATAATTTATTTAAATTCATAAATCTGAAATATTTTGGCATAAATTTATCAAAATGACGTCATTCTTATTAAGATAGTTAAAATTACGTCATTTATATTACACCAGCTCCAAAATTATAAGCCAATAGTCAAATCTTGGAAGTACGGATTTTTTTTACAAATCAAGTCATTGAAATTATGCACTTTGATTAAAAAAAAAATTAACCAGCATTGTAATTACGATTTAATACTTGATACTTACCATTTAGTAAAATTAATGTAATAATTTTTTCTATGTGTACCACAAAATTAGATTTCTTTTTACCTAAAGCATTGACACATCTCATGCAATCCAAAAGCAACATATCATGCTGCCATGCAGCTAATATAATATAAAATGCTTTAAAACCCCGTTAACTATCTAAATGGATGTGAATTTAAAGAAAAAATAGATATAACTTCAATATAACTAGCGCGCAACGGTGAGTTTGAAGACTCTAACTTAAAAAATCCCTGCCGGCCCGGCCTACAGGCAGAGGTAGATTTCGTAGTTAAGTATACTAATTTCACCAACAAAAACTAAGTCATTAGATATAAATCCACTTTAACAGTTTTATCTGCCTGATTTTGACGAGTTTTTATTTCCTTTTTATAAAATAGCTGGTTTTATCAGAATCCTGTTAAGGCGATATTAAAAAAAATATATTTTTCCATACTCAACAACTCGAAATTTTCTGGCACATTTACAGATTCATTTTTAATTTAAAAAAAAATATGAAACATGCTGACGTGATTTTTGAAAAGATTTATAAGCGACCTGTGTTTTTATTTTTCTTTCAATTAAGTAAAACTTGATTAGTAAACAATTATTTTCTCAGTAGGGATATATTTTTCGTTTCTAATACAATCGCTTCGGGAAATTCTGTTCAAAATGCCCACTTTGACATCATTTTTTGAAATATATTCTGCCTCTATCAAAAAATCGATCATTACTGTACAATATATAGTTTCTGAATAAGAAAATCTAGCAATTGGATGCGTTTGAGAGCAAAAATGAATTTAAAAATGAGTAAGAAAATAGACAGTTTGGATTTGAATGCACCCTTAATAAGAGGATTTTTTTCTTCAACCGCTATGTATTTTTAATTTGTTTTTGGTGTAAGAATTTTCCCTATCAAAAACTTGTCTATATAAATGTTGAAGACAATATTAAGAAGATATATGATAAATTCATGGAGATTTTATAGCTTGTGAATTGACGGAGTTATGAAAATTTTTCTTCTTCAAGCCCCCTTTTTGTTTTCGTTTTTATTTTATTTTATTTATTTCTATTATTTTTTTTGCGGTACGAATTGGTCTTATCAAAAACTTGTGAATATAAAAGTCGTAAATAATATTAAGGAAATGTATAACAAAATTAATTGGATTTGATATCTTGAGAATTGGCGAAGTAAGGAATTTTTTTCTCCCAAAAACCCTATTTTTTGCGCCCTTTGATCCTATTTTTTATTTTATCAAAAATCTGTAATGCATGAATTTTTGGCATTATTTTTAGAAGTAATAAAAACTTTAAACTGATTTGATATGTACAAAAATTAAGAAGTTATGGGTTTTTTTCGGTTTTCACAAAACCTCTCCGTATTTCCATCCCCTTTGTCCGCTTTTGCCTATTAACGAACTTGACCGAGATTTTATGTCCCTTGATTTTGTGCATCAGTTTGGAAGAGATTTGTGCAGAATTGCGGAAGTTATCGTGTCCAGAAGAAAGTGATAACACAATTGCTTCAGGAAATTCCGTTCAAAATGCCCACTTTGACATCATTTTTTGAAATATATTCTGCCTCTATCAAAAAATCGATCATTACTGTACATTATATAGTTTCTGAATAAGAGAATCTAGCAATTGGATGCGTTTAAGAGCAAAAATGAATTTAAAATTGAGTAAGAAAATAAGCAGTTTGGATTTGAATGCACCTTTAATAAGATGATTTTTTTCTTCAACCGCTATGTATTTTTAATTTGTTTTTGCTGTAAAAATTGGCCCTATCAAAAACTTGTCTATATAAATGTTGAAGACAATATTAATAAGATATATGATAAATTCATGGAGATTTTATATCTTGTGAATTGACGGAGTTATTTAAATTTTTCTTCTTCAACCCCCCTTTTTTTATTTTCGTTTTTTATTTATTTATTTATTTATTTATTTATTTATTTTTTTTGCGGTACGAATTGGTCCTATCAAAAACTTATTAATTGGATTTGATATCTTCGAAATTGACGAAGTAAGGAATTTTTTTCTCCCAAAAACCTTTTTTTTGCGCCCCTTGAGCCTATTTTAAACTTTATCAAAAATCTGTGATGCATGAATTTTTGGCTCTATTTTTAGAAAAACTTTAAACTGATTTGATATGCACAAAAATTAAGGAGTTATGGGGTTTTTTCGGTTTTCACAAAACCCCTCCCTAGTGATAACACAATTGCTTCGGGAAATTCCGTTCAAAATGCCCACTTTGACAACATTTTTTGAAATATGTTCTGCCTCTATCAAAAAATCGATCATTGCGGTACATTATATAGTTTCTGAATAAGCGAATCTACCAATTAAATGCGTTTGAGAGCAAAAATGAATTTAAAAATGAGTAAGAAAATAAGCAGTTTGGATTTGAGTGCATCCTTAATTGGATGATTGTTCCAACACAATCCGCATCGGGATATTCGGTTAAAAATGCCCACTTTAACAGCATTTTTTTAAATATATTCTGCCTCTATCGAGAAATTGACCATTATGGTACATTATATAGTTTCTGAGTAAGAAAACGTACCAATTGGAAGCCTTTGAAAGTAAAAATGAATTGTAAAATGAGTCAGAAAATAAGCAGTTTGGATTTGAATACACCCTTACTTAGATGATTTTTTTTCTTCAACCGCTATGTATTTTTATTTGTTTTTGCTGTAAGAATTGGTCCTATCCAAAACTTGTCGATATAGATATTGTAGACAATATTAAGAAGATATATGAAAAATTCATGGGGATTTTATATCTTTTGAATTGACGGAGTTAAGGATTTTTTACTTCTTCAAACCCCCTTTTTGTTTTCGTTTTTAATTTTTTTTGCGGTACGAATTGGTTATATCAAAAACTTGTGAATATAAAAGTTGTAGATAATATTAAGGAGATTTATAATAAAATTAATTGGAATTGATATCATGAAAATTGACAAAGTTATGATTTTTTTTCTCCCCAAAACCCTATTTTTTGCGCCCCTTGAGCCCATTTTTAACTTTATCAAAAATCTGTGATACAGAAAATTTTAGCCCTATTTTTAGAAGTAATAAAAACTTTAAACTGATTTGATATGTACAAAAATTAAGAAGTTATGGGGGGTTTTCGGTTTTCACAAAACCCCTCCCTATTTCCATACCCTTGGTCCGATTTTGCCCATTAACGAACTTGACCGAGATTTTATGCCCATTGATTTTATGTATCAGTTTGGAAGAGATTGGTGCAGAATTACGAAAGTTATCGTGTCCAGAAGAAAGTGATATATATATATATATATATATATATATATATATATAGTTAAAAAATTCCAATAGTTATTTCAAGCATTACCACAAACTGTAAACTTTAATTGAAGCACAAAATTAACTTAACCAAACCAAATAAGAACTATAATTTAACTTAATAAACAATCTTAAAGAAACACAACATAACCAATTTTAACTTAAACAAAACAACCATAAGAAACAAGGCAAATAACTAATTAAACATGGAGACAGGTCTGCGTGGCTTATGATACGCTAATGCAGGGTTAAAACTGTTTTTAAGCATGCAACATTCCCCAGATTTACCTGTCGAGACCATATTGAAAAAACAAATGAAACAAGATTAAAGCTAAATGAAACCGACCGACCGAAATCAATCCATATTAAAAGCGATCTGTTTCCACTACATTCCGTAAACCACACGCTTCGAGTAAAGGCGTCAATTCACTTCTGTTCTTGCAAGTTCTAACATAATTATACGTCATATTTTTGACCAGACTCACAGGATAACCCTGTTTCACAGCAGTGACGTACCATTTCAGCATATCCTCATTCAAAATGACACTATCCGATGTCAATCGGTTTAATCTGTTTAAACCGTTAATATAAATGTTTCTGAATACCGATATATGGACATTTGAATTGAAATTCAATATTGCAATTGTTTTAAAGTTAAAATCGTCTCTTTTATCATAAACCGATGTAATTAAATTTCTGTTTTCTAATTTTAGATTTACATCTAAGTAATTTGTATTGCAACTATTATGACTACCGGAAAGTTTCAATTCTAAATTTTTAGGATAATATTTAAATTCATGGTTAATCTTTATTCCATTCAGCTCGACAATCAAAACGTCGTCGATATATCTGAAACTCACTATGTCTTTATGTAATTCACTTATATTTTCATATATATCTAGATACATGTCGGCCAAAATTGAACTGCAACTCTCTCTCTCTATATATATATAGATAGATAGATAGATAGATAAAGTTTTTTACTGAGGGTGGTTTTGGGTTCTAGGGGTCATGATCGGTGTAGATCTGCAAAAATTTTTCAGAAATTCCAACATAGGAATGATCCCAATAGGTAGTATTTCATACGAAGTCTACCTAAAAGACAGGTGAAAAGAAGAAAAGGAATAGACGAAAAAAAAAAAATAAAGAAATAGCAGAAAAGTGATAAACAAAATTAGCAAAAGACACTTTATATCATATGAGCCGTTCAGTGCACAAATCGATTAACTCCATCAAATGAAAATGATCAGTATAAACAGTTAAAGCTATTGTAACTATAAAAATATTATAGATGTAAATTTCCAACTGGGCGAAAAATGTCCGGACCAGGATTCGAACCAGGGATCTCCTGGCTGAAGCCGCCAGTGTTCTACCATCTAAGCTATCCCGGATGAATCTGGTGGAACTTTTTCGCCCAGCTAACCTTGGTGATTATAGCATCTGGTCTGAAACCTGGTTCAGCTAAACAGAATAAATCTCAGGTAATGGAACTCCAGAAATCGCTGGATACGATTTTTCGCCCAGTTGGAAATTTACATCTATTATGAATTATTTACCAATTAGAATAATTGTGCCAAAATTAATCTGGTATAAAAATATTGTATCTATATAATATTTTTTCTCGGGATATTTTGATTGAACACATTAATTTTCTTTTAATCAAGGGTAACCTTTTACCACTGCATAAATATACAGAAAATTTTCAATGTTCCTTTCTTTAATAAAACGCCACTTAAAATGGAGTTAGTCCGATTGTCTTCAGAGCGCATCATATAAAGAAGATCTTTAAACATTTAATACCTGATGAAATTTAATTTGGGACTATTGGTGAGATTTTTCTATCAAATTTCTCTACGTGTGGTACTAAGTATATCTTTTTTTCCATAATTGCTTATGATTATGAATAAATATGAGATCAGTTCCTAGTTATAAGTTCACTTTGAAGTAAAAGGTATGTATATCTACATTTATATTTAATATTCGTATTGTAAAGTTTTTAAAAAAATTTACACTTTATTTAGCGTTTCATAAAAAAATTGTCCTTCGCTATTTTTTTAGAGAAAACATAATCATTACTTTTAGGTGCTTTCCAAATTATATAAATACGTAGCACCTATAGTAGTCGTCTTGTCCGTCCGTCTGTCTGTCTGTCCGCATATAACAGTTAAAAAATTACCCAACCGAATGGTTTGAAATTTAATATATATAATCGTTGCAGAATTTTGTCGAGTCATTTCAAATCTTATGAAAATCGACTCAGAACTTAAAAATATATTAATAATAGTTTTATTCATTCTATTAAATCCAATCATACATAATTAATTCAATGGGTCCAGCACTGGTTGCTCGACCATTTTTAAAAAATCTGAAATTTTTTGTACAACAACCCTAACATGATGGAAGTTCAAAATGACTATTATTTTAATTTTATTAATTTTTGTTTGTGCATGGCGGCCATCTTTGTTTCATCGTCTGCAGCAATTTTCTCACAAGAAGGGTTTACGGAATTGTAAATAATTCATCGGTTATTTATCCTATTCAAATGCGGATTAAAGCAATTTGTACAGAATACATTGGGCTAAAAATCTGGTAATAGAGTAGTTTCCGAAACTAATTGCTTATTGGGAAAATTTAAGCATAAATTTTCCGTTTTTTTCCAAAATTTGTCCGTTTACAAGAGGAACTTTTTCTAGCAAGGAATACTGCCAACATGACATAATTATTTTTACAAATAGGCCGAAAGTACTTGTACTCACACGCCGAGTTCCAGATCTGGGACTTGCTTTCTCTTTGCTAAAAAAAATCCCAAATTTTTCAAAAACGACAAAAATCGCACTTTTCAGGCTTTGATATTTCTGGTGGGGCACGAGATAAAAATCTGAATTTTTTTTTTTGTAAGAGTATTGTATGGTAGTGTTATGCACAAGAAATTTCAAGATGGAGATTTGACTACAAGCTGAGATATGGCAAGGGCAACATGTCAAAACAATACTGCCAAACTATTGTTTTGTTGTTGTCACAGCTAAGTGTTTAACTCAGAGTGTCATTTAAATTTATGTTTTTTATTATCTTTAAATAATAGTAACAGAAAATAAAGCCCTTTGCAAAGCTTAGCAATTAATAAAAAAAAATAATTATGCCTAAGGCCATACATTTTGTATGGTTTCAGTAATTTTTGTTGTAAGTAATTTTAGTAACTAAAACAAACCTCAGCATTTTTACATAAAGAAAAAAAAATATTTTTATACAAGACCTAAGACAAAAACAACATAGGGAAAAAGAAAAGCGGTTAATGTTGTCATACTTGTTGAGACATGATCAAACGTGTCAAAACATATTCTTGCTTTTTGGTTCAAAAACCACAATTTTGATCTTTCTCAAAATTTTATTTGTAGGAACCAAGTCTTGTCATCTCTTGATAACTTGATTTAAGATCTTGGACCTGCTGGCTCATAGAAATATACTTTGAAATCACTATGTGCAAGTCTCAATTCATTAATAATTCCTAGCTTACCTCTTATGAAAAAATGTGATTTTTCTGCAGTATAAATTTTGAAAAGGCTTTGGATATCTTTACTTTCTGAAAATTATTTGAGGCTGATGCATGGTAACATCGCATAATGTTTCATTTACAGGAACATACTTATGGTAGGAACAAGTTTCAGGGACTGGCAAGCAACATTAAAATTGTGGTTTTTAAACCAACAAGCAGGAATGTGTTTTGACACGTTTGATCATGTCTCAACAAGTATGCCAACATTAACAGCTTTTCTCTTTCCCTATTCTGTTTTTGTCCGAGGTCTTGTATATATATTATATATATATATATATATATATATATATGTAAAAGTGCTGAGGTTTCTTTTAGTTACTAAAATTACAACAAAAATTACTGAAACCATACAAAATGTAAGACTTAGGCATAATTATTTTTTAAATTAATTGCAAAAGATTTATTTTCTGTTACTATTATTTAAAGATAATCTAAAAAATAAATTTAAATGATACTCTGAGATAAATACTTAGCTGTGACTACAACAAAACAATAGTTTGGCAGTATTGTTTTGACATGTTGCCCTTGCCATATCTCAGCTTGTAGTCAAATCTCCATCCTGAAATTTCTTGTGCATAACACTACCATACAATACTCTTATTAAAAAAAATTCAGATTTTTATCTCGTGCCCCACCAGAAATACCAAATCCTGAAAAGTGCGATTTTTGTCATTTTTGAAAAATTTGGGATTTTTTTTAGCGAAGAGAAAGCAAGTCCCAGATCTGGAACTTGGCGTGTGATTACAAGTACTTTCGGCCTATTTGTAAAACAAATTATGTCATGTTGACAGTTTTCCTTGCTAGAAAAATTTCCTCTTGTAAACGGACAAATTTTGGAAAAAAACTGAAAACTTATGCTTAAATTTTACCAATAAGAAGTTAGTTTCGGAAACTACTCCATTACCAGATTTTTAGCCCAATGTATTCTGTACAAATTGCTTTAATCCGCATTTGAATTGGATAAATAACCGATGAATTATTTACAATTCCGTAAACCTTTCTTGTGAGAAAATTGCTGCAGACGATGAAACAAAGATGGCCGCCATGCACAAACAAAAATTAATAAAATTAAAATAATAGTCATTTTGAACTTCCATCATGTTAGGGTTGTTGTACAAAAAATTTCAGATTTTTTAAAAATGGTCGAGCAGCGAATATGACATTTTCTGGACCACTTGAAATGGATTGACCCCAATGATATCCCATGATAGGTAATGATTTTAGGTTACCAGGGTGACTACGTCCTGTTTAAGATGGAATCATATTATTTCCGTATTACTGAATTTAATATATAAAATCGTAATAAATTTTGTATTCATGCATTTTTGCATAAGAGTACAAGAGCTATTGCACCAAGATCTGAATATTTATAAAACTAGTTATAATACAAACGTACCTCATTTGCCACGTTTGACGTACAATTTCAGATTTGTTTTAATTCATAAATAAAAGTATACCTTTAAAAATATTTTTTTTCCATTTTAAAAATAGTTTTAAAAATTCTGTTCATTTAATTTTCTAAAAATATGAAATAAAAAATTCAATAACATGTCGCTATACCTAAAATAATACATATGCATAAATCATATATATAAATATACATAATACATATATATAAATCATCTTCTTATATATCATTTATCAAATCAAAAAATGCTTTCGCTATTGCTTTTTCTTTTGATTTTTTTCTGCTTCAATGCATGTTTTAATAAAATCCTTGACAGCAAATTCTGTGTAAATGTAAAAATAATCTTTTTATGCATAAATAATTCTGCTTGTTTTTAAACTAATCATGTGTTAAATCCTACTTAAGTGATAGATAATCTTTGACTCATTTTCCCATACGTATTTAAACTTGTAATTATCTGGTTTTATGTTTTAAATAAATTTCACAACTGATAATTTAAGATTATCGCTTTATGATATTTTCAGGCATGGATTGTTAATCTTTAAATTATTAAAAGCAACTGTTTCGTTTCTCGGAAAGTTGACACAATATTTTGGTAAAGCATGTCATATATAGGTTGTTTCAAAAAATTATGCAACAAAAGTAAACTGCGACAAGCAATCGAAACTGGCGAAAAACAAGTACAAAGTGATCATCCCGAAAGATGCAGTCGCCTGTATCTAAACAATCAGTTGATATCGTCAGGTTGTTGCCAGCTGACAAACACAAACTTGTGCGATCACAAAAGCTGTTGTACAATTGGAATTGTGCACAACAGTGAGGCGCTGACACGGAGTAAATATCCGCATACGTAATGAAAATCTCAAGCTAAACGAGTTGAAATTTATTACTTTGACCGAACTTGATTGGTAATTGTTAATAATAACCGGTTAATTTGATAAATTCTTATAATTTAATCATATTAACCGGTTTATTCATGTATTCTAATTGTCAGAGAGACTTCAAGTTCGCAGTTGATATTCACTGTAAGACAAGATTTTGAATGTCATAAAAAAATAAGTAGATAATAATCTTTACTGTAGAGGCAGTTGCTGCATGGAAGTGTTATGTGCATCTAACTCGCAGTGTGCAAAATTAAACCTTCACTGCACCACGTGGCACATCTGGCATATACCTAAAACACTGTAATTCTTATGATGTGCCATGAATTTGGCCAATAGGATCTCTATCCCTGAACAAGAACAGTCCAAAAAATGGAATAACACTTATTTTGTCTTATGGCTGCATTTGACAAAAAAATTTAATTTGTTCTGCGGAAACAAAAAAAAATTTCGATCAAGCTATTAAGATAAAATTTACTTTCATTATTTTTACTGAATACTTAAAAATATTAATATAAAAAAGTTTCAGATTGTTACGCAGATAAAATTAATTAATTTAAGCTAATTTAGTTGTAAAATATAGTAATACAATATTTTAAAACCCTAATTGGGTACATAGGGCACACGCCATAAAATATCAAATTTATCTGAAAATTTGAAAATTATTTTTTTTTTTACTATTTTTCCCATTATTAGACCAATATATAGATTTCAAATAATTTTTTTGATAAAAATAGAAAAAAAAGCGTGCAGGTTTTAAGCAGGGTTAAGATAACGCCAAAATAAATCAGGTGATTTCCAACAAACACGTGTTTATAGCTTAAATCCTCAATCGTTACCAGCATTAAATACACCATACGAGAGGAAATATCATCTATTTGCTGATGTACTATTTCCTATTGTATTAGTCGTCTCAAGTAGCACGAATAATTGGCCAATCTTTAGCAGTTTGTGGAAATGGATATGTTGGTATGCCAACAACCCGAAGCCCTCAAATTTGGAGCGTTATTCCCCGTCAACCAAAATTTTTTTCCTGGGCCACGGGCCACATCAAATTGTACTGATATCTTAACAGTTAATGTTTAAGTCAATCTTGGACAATTGTTGATTTCGTACAATTTAGCTCATATGAGTGTAAATGATGCGTCGTCCCAAAATGGCACGGAGTATTCCTCTATTGTTTGCCGCCGAACACTTTCCGGCAATTATTCCAACATTATTGTTGCATCTGCACTCTGAAGTTTGATGGGAGAGGATGATGCCCAATAGAACACCATTTCAAAAGGTATTTAATTTGCATTGTTTTAACTTCATATGAATACTTATAAATGATGGCCATTGACTATATTTCCAACCTTAAATTATAAGGTCAAAGAAGAATTTATTCACTTTAATGGAATTTGTAGTTTTTAGCTAGGTGTTTTAAAGTGTTTGAAAAAAGTAATAAAGAAAGTACCGGCTGCTACAATAAAGACAATTCCTACTATGACCTCCCTATATATCGTACTACTCAGTGTAAATTCTTCAAATTGCGTGTACGTACTAATCAAGTTATGGGGAAACGGATTACACAAAAAAACTAGTTCCAGGAATACTTATAGATTGTGCTACAACAGAAAATAGGAAAAAAAGACAAAAATAATACTAAAAAACCCAAACACATCCGAAATAAACTTTTTCGTTTTAATTTCTATCGCCCTAAGGTAGCAAAAATGCAAATAAGCTTAAGGGTCTCAGGACACTTAAAGCTTCAAAAATTTCAAAATTTTGATTTTGTTAGATGTTAAACTTCTATCTTTTCTGATCATTTTGACATAAATGTTTCCTTGAAATTTCCATTTGAAGATTGAAATTTCCATTCCAGAGAAGTTGTTATGGCTTTTAGAATTATACCCGCTCATTAGCTAAAGTCGCGTTTCTGAAGCTTTGAAGTTCTCCGAATGATGTTTTTGGGCATAAGGTGCAGGATATCTTAAAAACTTCTGAATATTTTTTTTTCATGAAATTTTCAAAATATATGTTTTATGTTAGTCTGTATAAACTGAATTAAAAATTGCCTTCTTATTGACAACCTGGCCTTTTTTTCTCCAAATGTTAATCTGTGTGATTTTTTGCTATTGAGAGACTTAAAAAATTCTGTTTATCGAGGACTTCTATTAACCTTATCGTACCTGAAAGAAGGCATCATTCTATTTGTGAGAAGCACCTCAGTCGGCTAGTTACGAACTGTAGTTGAAAAAGCTGTCCACAAATGTAGATTTTACACTTATGAAAGAAGGCATCATTCTATTTGTGAGAAGCACCTCAGTCGGCTAGTTACGAACTGTAGTTGAAAAAGCTGTCTACAAATGTAGATTTTACACTTATGAAGGAAACCATATTCAGCAGCATTCCGTGCATGGCCTTTGTTGCGTGAACATTTGGTACGTTCAAATAAAGTTTGTAGACATGCATCTTTTCAGGGAATGACCAGTTGAACAGAACCATCTATCGGTGGTTTCTGAAACTTTTTTTTTTTCGCAGTTTATTTCTCTATGTCTTTAATAGTATGTGCACAAAATTTGAAGGTCATATAATGAGTAGTTCAATATATATAGAAGTATCGTAAAGAACAGCTTGAATATATCTAGCATACATCCATATCGAAAGAATTCAAGGAATATGCTAAGTGATATTTGTACGTCTAATTTTTATTAGAAGATATTATACTTTTAGAAATAATTCAAAAATTACTAATAAAGACACAGTTTGACTAAATTTAATTGTTACACTGCATTAAGCAGAAATGAGACTTAAATTAATAAAAAGATCTAAAATTAATTCTAAATAAATGATAATTAACAAAACACGCAAAGTTCTCTCGTTCGACTCCTTGAAATAGATGCAAGCTCAGTTTTCTATCTTTTTATACTTTTCTTTACACTGGTTTGTATATCCCATCGTATATACATCGTAACATAAAATATTTAGTATTAAACTTATCATTTGTTCTGTATTTTTTTGAGATTTTGTAACTTTTAAATCCCTTATCGCTTCTTCAGTCGTTGTTTCTAAAACGTTTCTGAATATGATAGCATTCTACTTTATTAACACAGTCGTATATGACTGATAAAGAAGTTATATGAATTCCCAACTATTTCCCAAATATTTTCCCAACTGAATGAAAAAGTTTACGCGCACTAGTCGAACTCAGAACCTGTCTTAAACTGCCAATACTCTACAAATTGAGCTACCAGGGAGACACATCCATCCTTTATTGAAATTCCATTATCTGTGTTTTTGCTGCTGAGCTGTTTTAAAAACTGATCGTGTGATATTTCCATAAAGTTGTATGAAGGAATTGTGTCGGCATGATGTTTTCCAGGTTCCACAATTTGTGCAGCATTGCCAATTTATACCAGATGTTCCGGCCTGGACTAATTTGACTCAGTTGAAAATATTACAACTGGCATTTTTTGTTTATTTATTTATTTGAGCATTATAGCACATATTGAATTCAAAACCGCAGCAACTATTTTGAACATGGTGTTAAAAATTTTGTTCTATTCCTTTGTTGGTCACCGATATGTTAATAGTGATAATTGGTGAAGAAGTTATGAATGTAATTAGTGACGAGGCAGTTAAATGTTAGATACTAGCAAAACCTGTCGCTTTACTCACGTAAAAGTTGAAATATGCTAAGTAATATTTGTACGTCTAATATTTATTAGAAGATATTATATTTTTAGAAATAATTCAAAAATTATTAATAAAGACACAGCTTGAATAAATTTAATTGTTACACTGCATTAAGCAGAAATGAGACATAAATTATTAAAAAAAATTTAAATTAATTCTAAATAAATGATAATTAAGAAAGTACTTTGAAACTTTTATGATCATTTCATACGCTCATATAAATATTCATATGAAGTTTCGAATTTTTTAGAAACCGTTCTCAGTACGCATTTACATCTTAAAATTAACCATCGTGTCAAATTCCAAGTTTTTGTCTAACGGTCTACCACCTCTCTGGTTGTAGCTGCACTAACATAAAATGCCTATGTTGAAACAGAGACTGTCATCATTAATTTGCCAAAATTAATTTTGAAATCGATTTGATATGTCCTAATATCCCATATAATACGGAATTTAGAAAGTTTTTAAAGGCTTTTTTAGAATATTTGTTGCTCCTGCCAACCCCAGGCGGCAGTGGCACTGGCATAAAAAAAGCCTGTATAGGATCAAAGACTATCACCATTGATTCGCAACTGTTACTTTTGTAATCGGTTTATATTTCACTGAGATTGCATAGAAACCATAATTTAGGACTCTTTTAGAACGCTTTTTGCTCCTTGCATTCGCTTCACCCCTTTTACATTTTGAATTTATTTTCGACTGTTCTTAGAGGGCATCTATATTTTATAAGTAACTAACATGCCATATTTGAAGTTACTAGCCTCTTCATTATCACAGAAAAAGCAATTTGGAAAGTTTTTTGCTCCTGCAACAATCTGGTAGTAGTAGCACCGACATAAAATATAGCTTATGTGTGAGCAAGTTCTATCACCAACATTTTGCAACTATTTCTGTTTTAATCAGCTTGGTATTTCATAAGATTGCATAAAAATCGTAATTTAGAACGTTTTTAGAACGTTTTCAGCTCATTTCATCCTTTTAAATTTGGAATTTTCTTCCGCGTTGAGTAATTACCATGCAAAGTTTCAAAATGTTAGACCCTTAGTACCACAAAAAGCGCAATTTAGAAAATTGTTTGCTCCTGAAACCCCCAGGTGGTAGTGACAACAACATAAAATATAGGGTATGTTGGAGCAGGTACTGTCACCATCAATTTGCAACCATTTTTAAAAATCGGTTTGAGATTTCTTGAGATTGCATTGAAACTACAATTTAGAGCGTTTCTAGAACGTTTTTTGCGCATTTTCACACCTCTTAAATATTAGATTAATTAGAAACTGTTCTTAGAGTGTTTTTACATCTTATAAGTAAGTACTATGCCTACTTTCATGTTGCTAGTCACTGGCAGTATCACAGAAATAGCACTTTAGAACGTTTTTTACTCCTGCAACCCCCAGGTGGTAGCGACACCGACATAAAATAGAGCCCATGTTAGAGCAATGGCTGTTACCATCAATTTCCAAGCATTACTTTTGAAATCGGTTTGATACTTCCTGAGATTGCGTAGAAATCGCCATTTAGAAAGTTTTTTAGAACGCTTATCGCGCATTTCAGCCCTTTTAAATTTTGAATTTTGTTAGGAAATGTTCTTAGAGATAATTTATATCTAATAAGTAACTACCATGCCAAATGTAATGTATCTAGCTCCTTCAGTAACACAAAAATCGCATTTTTAGGACGATTTTTGCTCCTGCAACCCCTTTGGGGTAATAACACCGACAAAAAATATAGTTATCTTGGAGCAAGGGCTGTCATCATTTCCTACCATTACAATTGAATCGGTTTGATACTTCCTGGGATAGCATAGAAATCTCAATTTAGAACGGTTTTCGCGCATTTTCACCCGTTTTAAATTTTGATTCTTTTAGGAAAAGTTTTTACAGATCATTTATATATTATAAGTTACTACCACGCCAAATTTCATGTTTCTAAGCCCTTCAGTATTATAAAAAGCGCAACTTAGAACGTTTTTTGCTCTGAAATCCAAGGTGGTAGTCACACCGACATAAAAGAAAATCTATGTTAGAGCAAGGGCTATCACCATCAATTTCCAACCAATACTACTTTTGAAATCGGTTTGATATTTTCTGAGATTGTGTAGAAATCGCCTTTTACAATGTTTTTTAGAACGCTTTTCGCACTATTATCACCGCTTTTAAATTTCGATGTTTTTAAGAAATGTTCTTAGAGGTCATTTATATGTAATAGTTAACTATCATGCCAAATTTCATGCCTCTAGCCAATTCAGTAACACTAAAATCGCTATTTTAGAACGTATTTCGTACCTGCACCCCTTTTGGGGTAGTGTCACCGATATAAAATATAGCCTATGTTGGAGCAAGGGCTGTCACCTTCATTTTGACGCCATTATTTTTAAAATCAGTTCAGTATTCCTGAAATTGCGTATAAATCGCCATTTAGAACCTTTTTTAGAACGCTTTCCGCGCATTTTCACCCCTTTTAAATTTCGAATGTTGTAAGAAATGTTCTTATAGATCATTTATATCTTACAAGTAATTACCATGCCAAATTTAATTTTTCTTGGCTCTTTCATAACACAAATATCGCATTTTTAGAACGTTTTTTGCTCCTGCTTAGTGGCATCTACATAAGATATAACCTATGTTCGAACAGAGAGTAAAGCAATTATTTTGATACAATTACTTTGAAATCGGTACGGTAGTTCCAGAGATTACCTACCACAAATAAACAAACAAACAAACTTTACTTCTCTATAATATTAGTATAGAATAGACAGGTAAAATAGATCGAAAATGAGTAATGTACGACAACTGATGGCCATTTACCAAAATTTGGGAAGAACTTCGTTTTGGCACTAGATATGAAGATCCGAACACTCCCCCCCCCCCAAAAAAAAAACAAAACAAAAACAAAAACAAAAAACACCCCAAAGTTACACTGTATGGCCAAAGGTGACCGGCCACTTGCGAGTTTTGACGTTTTCTTAAATATCTAGAAAAATACACGAGGAATTATCCTGAAACTCCAGAGTACAGGTCATATATTTCCGTGAAGATTTTTTCCCGAAACCCCATAGGGGACCGTTAACAAATTGAAAAAGAAAGAATATCTTTTGGACAACCTGTAAACGTAATGTAGCAAAAGCGTTCAAACTGTAGATTATGATTAAGTGCCTTATTGTAATAAATTGAGTTCATTTTTATGAGAAGAGCAGGTATATTCGTAGAGAAATTAAAGTTTTTATAAAAAGGGTCCCAAATGTTGCCAATTTTTTTCCTTATAATTTAAAGATTTCTTAATATAAAAAAAGGTCATTTCAGAAAACATGACAAATAACATTGTACACAATACCCTGGAATCAGAAGGGAAAAAAAAATAATTGTATGAAAAATGAGCAATTTTACTAAATAATGATTCACTGCGCATGCCCGAATGTAAACAAAATATAATGTGCATAATGTGTTAGCTAAACAGCTAAACAGTTAGCTGTTACTGTATAGAGCAACTTTTGCAAATGTTTCAAAAACATAGCTTGAAAATTCTGAAAAGTATCGTTGATAGAATAAGCTCAAAATCCGTTGTTTCCAAAATGAAGCAAAATGATGAGGGGTTGTATCCATATATCCATTGATTAGTGCCAGTATAGCATACACAATATTCAAAGTACTACTGTATTTTTAAACAGCTCCTCATCTTTTTGCTTCCTTTTTGGAATAACGGATTTTGAGCTTATTCTATGAACGATAATTTTCAGACTTTTCAAACTATATTTTTGAGATTTTCACAAAAGTTGCTCTATACATTTAGCTAACACATTATCCAAATTATATTTTGATTACATTCGGGCATGCGCAAGGAATCATTATTTAGTGAACGTGCTCATTTTTCATACAATTTTTATTATTTTTAAATTTTGATTGCAGGTTATTCTGTACAATGTTGCCTGTCATACTTTCTGAAAAGAACTTTTTTATATTAAGAACTCTACAGATTATAAGCAAAAAACTTGCAAAATTTGGGACTCTTTTTATAAAAACTTTAATTTCTATGCGAATATACATGCTATTCTCATAAAAATGAACGCAGTTTATTACAATAATGCACTTAATCCTAATCTACAGTTTGAACGCTTTTGCTACATTAGTTTTTACAGGGTTGTCCAAAAGATATTCGTTCTCTTTTCAATTTGTTGACAGTCTCCTATGGGGTTTGGGTAAAAAATCTTCACGGAAATATATGACCTGTACTATTCTGTTTGCACACCTGGAGTTTAGGATAATTCCTCATGTATTTTTCTAGCTATTAATAAAACGTCAAAAAGTGCAAGTGTCTGGCCACTTTTGGCTATATAGTGTATTTCAGGGGCGGCGAACCTATGGCACGCGTGCCATTTTTGGCACGTGAAAGAATAATTTTGGCACGGCATTGTTTGTTGCTCTAAATTAAAATAAAGTGTAATTTCACAAAATTGCAACTGATTTTTTTCTAAATTCGACTAAATGGAAATTGGAAAATTTTTATTGCTGCATATTATATTCCAATCTAATTAATTATGGTCCCAAAATTTTTTCAAACAAATACGATGTTTGAAAACTATCGGCAAGAACTGGTTATTAGACATTACTAAATTCCGAAGGTAAAGTTATGGAAACTTGGAATTTATTTCAGGGCTATTCAGAGAAACTGGCGTTTGACATTTTTACTGTTTTTTTGCCTCCCTATGCTTTCGAGACGTTGTTTTACAAATGAATAATATCAAAACTAAAACTGAAAGCATTTGTCAGGTAATTCGGATCATTTTGCTTTAAAATTAACCTGATATTAAGATGCAACAACAGATATCAAATTACATCGTATTCATTTTTTTAATTAATTTCTAAATATATTTGTTTCTATAATTATTATAGTGTATCATCTACATGTATGTTTCTAATATTTTTTAAATCCTGATAGAAAATTTTAAATAAATTTAATCCATTATTTTTCCATCTTTAGATTTGTTTTTTAGTTGGCACGTCATGGTAAAGGAAAAAAATCGCCAACCTTGGTGAATTTAAACGTGTTTTGACTGAGGAATTTTAACTCGTGGGAAAAAATGACCTTTTTTTTTTTAATAGTTCAAGTGTGTCATCGTTTATTATGTATTTTTTAATTCTGAATCAAATGATAGCGTCCGTAAGGCAATACGGTCATTCGTTGCAAAGTTACGGTAGGTTTTGTGAATAAAAAGTTACGAACGGTTTTATGAATACAAACTTATGAATACATGGATTATGATGACTTTAATGATCTTGAAGAAGACTCCGATGATCTGACTTTGATTATTGCTATTTTGAGGACATGTAATAAATTTGAGATTATTTAATATGGTATAAAGAACATGTTTTGAACGCAAAATAAATGTGATAAAGCTTTGCTCCAGTAATAAAATATAATTTTCGATTTTATATTCATGAAACCTACATAACGTTGTAAAGAATGATCGTATTGACTGTAAAAAGGCAGTTCAAAAACATTTCTTATGATACTTCATTCGCCATTGTGCTTTTTGTATGTGCACCGAAGAAGAGATGTTCACATCAAAATTAATATATAGGATTATATCCTCTTTAGAGACAAAAAATATTTAGAAGGCAATCTACGAATTATTATAATTGTCTATATTGAAATTTTTATTAAATACTTAAAGTATAATTTATTCATATTTTATTCTTCTACATAAATTTCTTTTAAAGCAACATTTATGACATAGTAAATAAATGAATTTTAAAAAATGCAGTGAAGCATTTTCAAGATATCAATATAAACTTTTATTATGGAAAACAACTAAATAATGGTTTTTTTCAAGTGCGTATAAAAATTAAGCATATATAAATTATATATATCACCATAAAAGATGTGTATTGAGCAATATACTAAGTAGGATCAAAAAGTTCAGAGAATGCGCACATATCTCCAATCAGGATTAAAGGAGAGGGAATTGGTTTACCTTGGAGTAAGAGGCGCATGTGGCGCGAGATATGACGAGGATGAAGAACATCCCCAACGCAGTGCTTTCCCAGACAATGAGTGTAAGTGAACTGAAGTCATTAGCATTAATCGAAATTAGAAATTACTTTAACCCTTTATCTACTGGCTGTACTTATAAGTACCACTCACTTTAAACTTTTATACCATAGTGAATATTACTAATATTCTAACGGTACTTTGCAAAAAATGCTCTTTTAACTCCACTTTATCTGAATACATTGCAGCAGTAGTTCTAGGTTTGTTATTTTAGAGAGGAATGAGACTATCTTTGAAGGAGTCGATGTGTTTTGTGATGATATTTTGTACAGAATGCCACGCTCGTCTTTTCATTGCTGCAAATACAGTAAAGGATATAAGATAAGTGTTGGATTTTTTTTATGCGTTCATTATGATCTTAGAATACAATTTGACAAGCTATTTTAGGCTAACGATGTATGTGTTTTATTTAACAGTTGAATTACTCGGTGGTACTTATAAGTACCGTCAGGTTGGAGAAAAACTTCTTGTTTACTTTTCGTCTGTGTAGTTATCCATCGTTTTCATCTGCTTTAAAATGTAATTACTAAAATGTAGTGTAGTAATGATTTCCCTGGTATTTCTTTTCTGTTTCATTGTTATTTTTTGTACGAAATCGAAAAAGTTGTGGCATCGGCTCGTTTTTGCTATGCTAGAAATGGCATATGTAAATTCATATATTGCATATGTGGAGATGCGAGAGAACATGTTGTCCCTGGAATATTGACGTCGCATAACTAAAGGACAGCTAACAAGATCGAAACCTAAAAAAAAATTAGCTTTTTTTTTAACCCTTTCAGGAGCAAAGCATTTTCAATTCTAAAGTGTTGAAATAAATGATTGGCACCGGAATTTGCCAAATGATTTATTTGTTAATAAGAAAAAAAACCTTATATTTCACATACTTATTAAATCGAAAATATTTTCTGGTGGCAGTTGAAATACCTTGTGGGTTTTCTGTTACGACATTTTAGTCATAGCGTACTGACGGTACTTTAAAGTGCCACTTTAATTAATTACCTTTAAATAATTAAATTTCTCACGGGTGAGTATATTTTTTTATGCTTATTTTTTAATTTTCATTATAGTAACTGAAAAAAAAATATTACATGAAAAAAATTGTAGTAGATCAGAATGCCATAGATAAAGGGTTAAAGAAGCAACATGTGAATATCAGATTCATCTAGCATTTTCGGAATATGCCAACAGAAACATTGTACGCGTCGTAGCAGATAAACGGTGAGAAAGCAATGTCTCGTGCGAAGGAATTTTTATGTCGCTAACGATATAAAAACCGATATAAGAAAAATCCATGTACCCATACAAGATGATTCCCTGTCTGGGCGGCATCAGCAGTAGTTACAAAGAGCAAAATATGGTAGATGACTCAAATTATGCTTGCTGAACAACGTCAAAACATCTATGACCTTGCTGGAAAGCTGGAATTTTGCACAGGAAATTGACCCTTTAATCCATGATTTTGTATTTTGTTCGGAGAAAATTATATCTGAGTCCATTTTTTTTAATTAACCACTAGAAAAAAAGTGAAAAAATTTATTTATCTTTCTTTTGGACATACTGTCATCGTGTCGGTGTTGAGTTACATAACAAAAATTGTTCAAAAAATGATAATTTTAAATTATATACTTACTTTAAAGTAGTTACACTGCACAATAATAACTATTCAACGATATAATAACTTTTTATAATACTTAATAGTTTACAGAACTAATAATTCAAGCCTGCGATGGTTGTATTGTTTAACTTTTGATAATTGATTTTTATGTATTTTTTAGCTTCGAATCCGAAAATGACCATCATTTTAAAATTTTTTGCAAATCGTAAATTTCAATGGTAAAAAGTAAAAAAATAGAAAACATCTGATACTGAAAGTTACAGGAAATGGTTGTGTTTCTAACTTTTGATAGCTGATTTTTATATATTTTTTAGCGCTGAATGCGAAAATGACCTTCATGTTTAACCATCAAGTAAGAAGTTTTTGCCAATCGTAAATTCCAAAGTGAAAAAGAAAATAGCAAAATTCTGATACTATAAAATAGATGTGATGGTTGTGTTTTTAAATTTTGACAATTGACTTTTATGTAATTTTTAGTACTAAATCTGAAAACAACTTTCATTTTTAACCATCACGTCAGTGTTTTTCGCAAATCGTAAATTTCAAAGTTAAAAAGTAAAAATTTTGCAAAAAATCCTGACGCGATGGTAAAAAATGAAGGCCATTTTCGGATTCAACGCTACAAAATACGTAAGAATTAATTATCAAAAGCTAAGCCATATGACACAGCCCAAATTTTGCAGGCTTATAATTACTACCTTATAACGCCAGTCGAGCACATTGTGAGAAATATCAACAAAAGATGTAGATAACAAATCAGAACAAAAACAGATTTTACGACCTTAAATGCATGTTATTACACATAAGTAATACATAATAGTTCACCAAAAGACCAATAAAAAGCGCCAAATGGCAAAAATAGATCATGTAACTCCTGAGTTAACTATGCATTTAAGGGTTAAGCAAGTTGCCACGGCCTCACTGAACACCATTTTATCAAATGGCGTTTAGAAATGTTTTCAAGAACTGTACACGCGCTACCAGGAGTGTATATCTGCAGAAGGAAAGAACTTTGAAGATGGTTGTGTGTAGCACATACTATCAATCAATCATATTCATTACATGAGCCAATCTACAAAATTTTTCATCTTACTAGTAAGTATATAAATCACATATCTCAGCATAAAATTGACATATAAATTTTTAATTATGTGAAAAGCAAAGTCATGAAAGTCTTTAAAATTTTAAATACATATGCGCAGAGAAAGGTATAATAATGTAGAGTTATCCCGAAGATCGCCAAAACGGACCAAGGACTTATATCTGGTTATAGCTCACTACTTCAGGAATATCCAAGAAATCTTTGAGGCTCTCTGGATTTCTGATGTTCATTACTTCAGGTATTTTGTTCGTGGCAACAATCTTTCTGACAACACTCTCCATTCTCTTATTGTTTATATTGTACTGGAAATAACAAAAGTAATTTCATTGTTTAAATAAAAAAAGTTATTTTTTACATGTACAGAATGTTAAAAAAATTATATCCAAATTTTAAAATTAAATAGCTATGAAACAGAATTAGTAAAAAAAAAAATCGAATATATATTTTTAAAGGTGTGAATTTTAAATATATTAATTTATTATGCACTGTAGGAAATTGCAAAAACTTTTCCTGATGCAGATGAATCCTTAATTAATTTAATATAACCTCCTAGTTACACACGATTCTGGAAAACTTACCCATATCTTCTGAAACCATGCTGAAATACATCAATAAAAAACTGAAAAAGCAATAGCCTTTCAAAATGTACAGAAATGTCTTATAGACGTCATTTAGTCTTATTGGATGTCCTTTTAAAACTAATCGTGAATTTTTTCTCTCGCCCTTATTCTTTCAAAGCAGAAAACGTATTTTAAGGGGGAGTTTTTAATTTTAAATTTTTTTTTTAAAATAGATTAAAATATATATATATATGTACAATTTTGAATCGATAAAAAAAAAGCATGAAAATATTCAAATTAGAAACGAATCAATTTTAAACTGAAAATGTATACTTTAACACAAATACCAATTGGTTTTTAGGTGGGTTCGTAATTATATAAATACGTAGCACATATAGTCGTCGTATGGTCCGTCCGTCTGTCTGTTCATCTGTCCGCATATAACAGCGCAAAAAACTACCCAACCGAATGGTATGAAGGCTGAGCATAAATTATTATTAAGTGCATTCCAGAGTTCGATAAAACCAAAACAAAGAAATGTAGCAACCGCTGTTGTGGTTTAAATGAGAGAGCGGTTTGAACAGTTTGTTTTAAAACAAACTATTTAAACCGCTCTTCGATAGGTGGCGCGCCGTGTCTGCGGGTGTGATTTGATCGAGGATGAAGTTTAGTTACTAATGAAAAATATATATATATATATATATAGTTTTGATCGAGCCAGGTAAAACCAGTGGATGGGTTCGAAGCCGCTGGGGCCTCGTGTTCAAAGTCTGATAACCGTGTGGAAAGCAGCCCTTGGGAGGGCAGACAAATTTCCCTCCTCCAGCCATTAGCCGCAACAGTGCTTTTATCTCTGGGCTTTAGTGTCCACCTGGGAGACTCGTGGGCCGTTTGCCAGTCTAGCCATCCATCTTTCCTGGCATCTTTCTTGGAAGAAATGCATTCCTTTCCCCATTCCCTTCTCTTCGCATTCCTTCTCCTATCTGGTACCTTCTCTTCAGAGCGTATTCTTTAGGCATAATAGAAAGCTACAGCCCCCAACGGAGAGATCCGATTTTTTAGGAGTAATCTTTAGCTGTCTACCTGGATGCCACTTCTTAGACGACGATTAATAGGGCCATTTACCTTCCATTAGCCCACAGTAATAATATGTCTGTATCTCTACATGTTACATTGTTAAGCTGTGCCTCAGATGGAACATCGTCCTTCAGAACTTTACTTTCTGCAAGATGGGCCACTACCACAATGGGGTACCATTATTAGAGACTACCTCCAGGAAACATTTCTCCAATGATGGCCTGGTCGAGGTTTACCGATTCCTTCGCCTCCAAAATCACCCGGCATAACATCCCTAGATTTTGTTCTTTTGGGGATTTGTCAAAGACCGGGTGTACGTAACAAATGTTCGCGATATTGTTTAACTAAAACGACGAATTACTAAGGTTATTGGAGGAATAACTACTGAGATGCTCTGCAACGTTTGGCGTGAAATTGAATACAGACTCGATATTTTAGAAATGACAAATGGAGCTCATGTAGAACTTATTCAATGTGTTACATAAAACTGTTTGAAATGTGCTTGTCAAACATAAAACATATAAGTACAATACTTTGTTTTTGTTTTATGGAGCTCTTAAATGCGCTCCATAATTTATGCTGTATATATAACCGTTGCAGAATTTTGTAGAGTCATTTCAAATTTTATGAAATTCGAACCAAAGATTAAAAGATAATAAAAGTTTTCTTCATTACATCAAATCCTATCATACGTAATTAATTCAATGATATCCTATGAGTCATATTATTTTCGTATTACTAAATTTAATATATATAACCGTAGTAATTTTTGCATAAAAGTGCAACAGCTATTGCACCAAGATCTGAATATTTGTAAAACTAGTTATAGTACGGACGTACCTCATTTACGAGGTTTGACGTACAATTTACGACTTGTTAATTTCGCATTAGCTTTTCTCAAAACTGTGTTTTTGCTACTTCTTGCAAGCATCGTTAAAAGAAATTGGTTTGCAGACATATATTTGATTTTGCTGAGATATGTATATAATGATTATACTCATAATCGTATCCTATTGCTTTTCATTTAAACATGTTAATTAAACATGTTAATTAATTATTTTTTAATTTTAATGTGTATCACACTAGTGATATTCAAGTTTTAAAGAAAATTTCACACTCATCTGAAATTGCCGAGGAAGTCCATGAATTGTCGTAATGAAGGGAAAATCCAGAGTCTACAGCCTGTTTAATGCTTGTTGTTTCACATAATGTTCATAGAAAGAGGCACTAATTAATCCTTCAAATGCGTCTGAGCAAGATTTACAACAGAAGAAATATTGCTTAAATTGTTGTTAAATGTAAACCTGAAACTGACTAGAGATCACTGCATTTCCGCAATCCATTTGGAATAAAACGAGTTCCTCTGATTTTCAATGCAATTCTCTTCATTATTTTTGGTATAATTTGCCTCGCGCGGATGTTCTTTTAAGCAGATCATTCAATTATACATTTCACTTTATAAGGCTTTATTTCTGTAATGAAGTAATTTAAAGATATTGCACTCAGTTACTATTTCTCTTGGCATAGTCAAATGAAAAGTACATAAACTTAAACTTACACTATGTGCGAAATAACTTAAAAGATGAGAAAATATTAAAAAGATGTTAAATTATTTTAATACCTTAGTACTTTCAACTATAAAAACATAGTCTTTGTCAGAGAAATATAAGAAACACAATTGTTATTGACGTCTCATTTTCAAAATTCACGTAGATGGTTAATTTTGAAGATGATTTTGAAAATGAGACGTCAATAACAATTGTATTTCTTATATTTCTGTGACGAAGACTATGTTTTTATAGTTGAAAGTACTAAGGTATTAAAATAATTTAACATCTTTTTAACACTTTCTCATCTTTTAAGTAATTTTGCACATAATGTAAGTTTAAGTTTAACTTTTTAAAGATGAATTAAGCATTTCTATCTATTTATTTACTGAAAAGTACATAGTTGAATGTTTACGTTATAGACTCTAAACTGGAAAAAAATAGGAATACAATCAAATGCATCTGAAGCAATCCAGAAGAATCAGTTGAAGATGAAAAAAATTATAATGATAAGCCACAAATTTTCGTAAATTAGAATATGCTAAGGGTACATAAATGAAAAAGCTTTGAAAGTTTTATCTGGCATTCAAAAAATTACGAAAACTATACAAGAAGAAACCGGGTTATTTTATGAAAATAATAGATTTTTCCTGCTGACTTCTGGCATAAAATAATGCTTTATATATTTTTATAAATTAAAACTTATTGTTTCATCAATAATAAATATTACTTATATTTTTAAACGTACATTTCTGGATAATTTTTTCTGCTTGAAAATATTTTTAAAATTTAATTTTTGAATCTGTATCAGCGTAACTAAATAAAACGCTTGTGTCGTAAAAACCATGACGTGCGCCTTCTCTCGAGAAAAATTATAACGTGATCTCTGAACATTTATTTTTTGGTTTTTTTTATTGAATTAAAGTTTTACAACATGATAAACATTTTAATTTTTTCTCTTAAAATAAACTTACGGGTATATCTGGCACATCCACAATACATTCTGGGATGCAGTCTTCCATCAGCACTCTATCAATAAATTCGCCTATCTTAGATTTGATTTTGGGAGTCAGTTTATGTCCTTTTCGCATCTTCACGAATAAAACAGCCCGGCTATCTCCGTTATCATTCTGTTGAGCAACGCATACGTAGTCTTCCAGTTCTTCCACAGGTTGAACTGAAAGATAAAATTATTTATTTAGAAACAATTTTAGAAAATGCAACCTTTAAAGGAAGATATGAGAAGGAAAACTAACTTGCAAGATATATATCCCCAGAGGAAAAACGTATGTCATTCTGTTTTATCTCATCATCACTGAAAAAAAGCGTTATAAAATTATATTTTGAACTATAATGAATATATAATAATAAAAGAAACAATTGACACCTTCAGCTATGATGGAAAGCCTGCCACTAAATTTCCCCAATGGAGGCACAAAGATACTCCAATGGAGGACCGAACACAATGATTTGATGGAACTTTGGTAGCGATTATTACGTGTCTACACCAAATTGTTTAATAAATACTGTACTTTTTTCCTTTGTCTCGACTCTATAAGTTAGATGGCATTTAAAACCTTATTTAGGTGTTTAGAGGTTGTTTCTGAATTAGTAGTATTGGTTCTTAGATTCTCAAATGATCCAGGTATCGGGTAATAGCAGTTGATTACACTTTTCAGAAAAAATGTGATAATTTTTTTTATTGGTTACATCTTAGCTACTAGTCATATATTATCATCGATGATTTTCAAAATGAATTCGTTAGAACAAAATCTATGTGATCTCAAATTGTAGATAAGTCTAAAGACATTCAGAAGATGATATCATTTAATTTTATCGTATTTTATCACTTGAAGCTTTTTTCCCCTTAAGGCATATTTTATATACACTGCTCAAAACAATTAAAAGGTATTGTAACTCTTATATAAAATAACGGTATAAGCGAAATTTGTTTTACAGATAGCGGAAGAAGAGAGTCACAAATGTAAAGTTTTCGCATTTTCAAACTTCGGAGTATGCGCATTTTGAGTTTGACGTCAAAAACGACGTTTAGCGGCAGCGAGTGAAATTAGGATTTCAACTTACTCAAAGACAAAGCGGAAAATAGTGATCTACATCGAGTAAGTGCTTTGTTTCGATGAACACAATGTCTTAACGAAGTCCTTTAACTGTATCAGAACCTTGGAGAGCTGTTGATGGGTTAGAGGGGGCGGGAGCAAACACAAGCAGAAGTAGCAGAAGCCAATGGAGTTTCACAGAGTGCGATTTCCAGGATCTGAAGCGATTTTTTTAAGACTGGAAATGCAGCCGAAGAGCAGGGAAAGGTCGTAGACGTGCAACAACGCCCAATGAAGATCGATATTTAACGATAACGGCTTAGAGACACCGAAATATGAATGGAACTCTTCTTCAATATCACATTCGCTCGGCTACTGGCACCGCAGTTTCGAATTAAACTGCCCAAAACTGGCTCTACGCTGTACGTCTGTATGCTCTCAGACCAATGGTATGTGTTACGTTAACAGCAAGGCACCGTGCTGCCCGGAGGGAGTGGCCAAAAGAGTATGTGAACTGGAGGAGAAATGAATGGTGCAATACTGATTTCTCTGCCGAGTCTCGTTTTTCTGTTCATCCTTATAATAGACGTATTTTCATCTGGAGGGAACGTGGCACTAGAAACAATCCTGCTTTCGTGCAAGGAAGTGTCAGATTTGGTGGTGGGGAGTGATGGTCTATTCTGGCATCTCCATTGATAGGTGCACTGACCTTTTCATTCGAAATGGAGCTCTAACGGGTCAGTGATATAGGCATGGGATCCTCAGATATATTGTAGTCCCTTACGCTGCAGCAAATGGAGATGACTTCATGTTAATGGACGACGATTGCCGGCCACAACGTGCTCACTTGGTGGATGATTTACTTTTTGAGTGAAAAATCATACGACTGGAATGGTCAGCGTGTTCTCCGGCCATAAACCCAATAGCGTATGTTTGGGAGATTCTAGGCAGACGAGTTGCTGGCCGCATACCACCTCCACAAAATTTCCACGATCTGGAAAAAGCTCTGAGGAGTGGGACAGAATACCCCATTAATAGCCTCATTAACTCCATGCTTCAAAGTTATTCAACGTTGTTGGCCGTACTAGGAAACTATACACCATACTAAAAGCGATTTTCTTTGAAGGAAACACCCTTTTTTATTCGCGTATTCTCATATGCAAAAATTGTGTTTTTTTTTTTTTTTTAAATTGAAAAAATAACTTTTTGCTATACCTTAAATGCTTAAAAGAAGCTTCTTTAATAATCTATATTATAAACAAAAACAGGTCCGCATTAATGATGACGACATAATAATTATGACAACGATCTGCGATACGGCTTTCTTTTTATTGTACATATACCTATTTTCTTTTAAATATCGAATACATAATTTTAATTTATGTACCATCGAAACGAATAAAAAATGTACTTTGAAGATAAATTTACTTGAAAAATGTAACTCAATTTACTGATTTTTCATGATTTCTGAAATAATTTTTAAGGAATGGGTTTTGTTAACACTCCAACGTCCATAACTAAATTTTCTAATTCATAGGTTATATTGTATTTTTTTCATTGAAAAAGAGTAATAAAAAAATGCTAAAAAACAATACATGTCACATATGAGTTACGATTCAAGATCGGATCAGAGAAACAAAAAATAATCAAGCATACATTCGTAATCCTCCAAATATCAATTCAACATTTAGTTAACTTTAATATTTGGGGGGAAAAAAGCTTACAGCTTTTTGACAACTTTATTGTAAAAAAGTAGATCAACTCAAGAAAATTGCTTTCTGGAAATGTTTGTTATAGAATTTTGAAATGGTATACTGCCATACACTATA
Organism: Maratus speciosus; assembly: GCA_963932465.1. Taxonomy (NCBI): domain Eukaryota; kingdom Metazoa; phylum Arthropoda; class Arachnida; order Araneae; family Salticidae; genus Maratus; species Maratus speciosus. Next base: position 236,869,564 of record OZ010788.1, read on the forward strand.
TGGCTAATGAGGATTGGTCACTTGCGATTTCAGAGGTATTGTTAAATATCTAGAAAAATACATCAGGAATTATCCTGAAACTCCAGGTGTATATTTCGTGAAGATTTTTCCCCGAAACCCCATTGGAGACAGTTAACAAATTTAAAAATTAACGAATATCTTATGGAAAACCCTGTAAAAACTAATGTAGCAAAAGCGTTCAAACTGTAGAACAGGATTAAGAGGCTTATTATAATAAACTGTGTTCATTTTTATGAGTATACTTTTACACTAGTAGAGAAATTAAGGTTTTATAAAAACAGTCCCAAGCATTGCCAAGTCTTTTGCTTATAATTTGCAGAGTTTTTTTATATAAAAAATATGTTCTTTTCAGAAAATATGGCAAACAACGTTGCACACAATATCCTGTAATCAAAATTAAAAAATAATAAAAATTGGATAAAAAATGAGCAGGTTCATTAAAAAATGTTTCACTGCGCATGCGCAAATGCAATCAAATTATAATGCGCATAATACATTAGCTAAGTGTATAGAGCAACTTTTGTGAAAGTCTCAAAAACATAGCTTGAAAATTCTGAAAATTATCGTTGATAAAATAAGCTCGAAATCCGTTGTTCCCAAAAGGAGGTAAAAAAGATGAGGGGTTGTATCGAAATATAGTAGTACGTGCAATATCTTGGCACTAATCAACATATATTTGGATACAACTCCTCATCTTTTTGCTTCCGTTTGGGAACAACGTATTCCGAGCTTATTCTATAGACGATAATTTTCAGAATTTTCAAGCTATGTTTTTGAGATTTTCACAAAAGTTGCTATATACACTTAGCTGATATATTGTGCACATAATATTTTGATTGCATTCGCACATGCGCAGTGAAACATTTTTTTAGTAAACCTACTCATTTTTCATCCAATTTTTATTGTTTTTTAATTCTGATTACAGGGTATTGTGTACAATGTTGTTTGCCATATTTTCTGAAAAGAACATTTTTTTATAGTATTAAGAACTCTGCAAATTATAAGCAAAAGACTTGGCAAAGTTTGGTACTGTTTTTATAAAAACCTTAATTTCTCTACTAGTGTACATGCTATCTTCATAAAAACCTTAATTTCTCTACTAGTGTACATGCTATCTTCATAAAAACCTTAATTTCTCTACTAGTGTACATGCTATCTTCATAAAAACCTTAATTTCTCTACTAGTGTACATGCTATCTTCATAAAAACCTTAATTTCTCTACTAGTGTACATGCTATCTTCATAAAAACCTTAATTTCTCTACTAGTGTACATGCTATCTTCATAAAAACCTTAATATTTCTACTAGTGTACATGCTATCTTCATAAAAACCTTAATATTTCTACAAGTGTACATGCTATCTTCATAAAAACCTTAATTTCTCTACTAGTGTGCATGCTATCTATATTATAAAAGACAAACATATCTGTACGTAACGCATACGTCATTTTGCGAATGGCAACACTTTCAAATTTGAAATAAAATTTTGGTTTTACAATTTCCTCAACCGCAAATTTTTAAACTTCTAAGCATCGCACATTTTAAATTTTTACACCGTCGTATAAGGAAAAAAATGCTCTTTTAAATGCAATTTGTTTGAAAGCTGTATCTCAATTTATTTTTGAGATATTAATTTTTTTGTAGTTTTTAATACCATTTTTCCAATCGTGGCAACAAAAGTACCCCATTTCTATTGAAAGTCATTGAAAGTAAACGGAAAATAGTCGAAAATAGGAGATTACTGTATCTTTTTGTTGCCATTTTCTCATAAAAGCAGAAAAAGAAGTTGAAATTAAAATACGGGCTATGTCAAGAATATTGTCTGTTATTCCGCGATAATGATGTCATATGCATACTTTTCTATAGACAAAGTTTAAGATTGGATTTTAAAAGTGGATTGCTTTAGAGGATGCAAATGACGTCATTTTATAAAACAGCGTGTATTTTAATTCTTAAAACTGAATTATGTTTTGTAGAAGTGCGTCATTTTCACAGCCCAGCTGCTTTCAAATTCTTCACAGGTGAAAATGCTTCACTTTTGAAAAGAAAGTAATCCAAATCACACACTGATAGAAACGCAATCTTTTACAAAAATTTAGAGTGTATTTATAAAAGACAGGTGACATGCAAATAATAGCGATTTATATTACAGAAATTGATGACTCTCGCCTGGAAAGATTTGCTTCGGTGAGTTAGACAAGCAAACAAATAACCCGAGGTTTAAAATCATATCATGTTCCTGAAGTTATTGTCCAAAATTCTCTCGAATAATAAAACTTTAATGCTATTCTTTAGGACATTCTACTATAATTTTATCAAAATAACATAATTTGCTTAATTTAATTTTTCACAATTTTATTTAATCTATATATTTAAAACAAAAGGGTGTTTTTTAGTCATCTGCCCTGATTTTTCTGCTGAACCAATTTTACTATTATTTTTTTCTACTGAAAGCTGTTCATTTATAGATGTGATTGCACTAGCTTTTTTTTTTTAATATACCTACTTTCATATTTTAATTTTAAAAGCATTTTATGCAATTTCTCCAAAATGATGAAAATTGGATAGCTTTCATTATTGCAGACAAGAGAGAAAAAAAATGAGGTATTTTTATCTTTATTCATGCCATTTTCTGATAAAAATTCAAAATTGTTTTTAAAAATTTTTGTATAAGGTTTAGTGGCGCAAAATCCTATTAGGAGCAGAATATTATATTAGGGGCGTAATAACGGAAAATGACATACTGCTTTTTAAAACACGCATTTTTCCTCATTTATTTTCTATATTGCTTTTCCTTCAGCATGTGTACTGATACTAAGTTTCAGACACTAGGCGAAATGCTTATTTAAGTGAAAATGAAGACATATTTAAAAGAAAACGATCATTTTCTTAGATAAAACTAAACATTTTAACTCAAATTCGTCTAAAAAACATAAATTACGGAAATTTTTACTCTCCGGAATTGAGATTAGAATCTCAAGTAAAGAGTGCGTCTATTCACATAAAAGCTGACAATGGTGACTTCAAGTTTTGAGTTAAAATGATTTTAAAATGATCAAACAAAATATAAATTTTTTAAAAATGATGAATATGGATATGAGAAGTGCGTATGCAAATTTTGAGAAGGTAAAAATTGCTATTTTTCATTCCGGAATACCAAGCATAAGAGCTTCAATTGATAACCACATCGTAATAACTGATCTTTATTATATTTTACTGACTACGTATCTACCGGGTGTTCTAAAAAGGACTGACTGATTTTAAAATTTAATAACTTGCAAACGGTGACAGATATTTAAAAAATTCTTGCAGGAGGGTTATGCATGAGGTCAACAGTATTTTTACAGTGATTTTCATTTTAGTTCGATTTACAAACAATAGATGGCGCTGTAAGCAATAGGCGCTAAATACAGGCTGGATTTTTTGGCCTTTCTCTTCTTCCATGCGGAAAAAGGAGATTAAAATGTATTGAGTGGGTCCCAAAGTGCCAAAAATCGAGCCTGAATTTAGCGTCTATTGATCGCAGCGCCATCTTTTATTTATAATTCGAACTAAAATTGAAAATCACAGTAAAAAAAAAACTTTTGACCTCATGCATAACCCTCTGCAAGAATTTTTTACATATCTGTCACCGTTTGCAAGTTATTGAATTTTAAAATCAGTCAGTCCTTTTTACGACACCCGGCATATTATAAAGGACAAACGTATCTGTGCGTACGCTGACGTCATTTTGCGAATGGCAACACTTCACGATCAAATTTCGATCTTGAAATTTCCGCTACTGCATTTTTTTATTCTTCTGACCATCGTACATTTTCAATTTTCATCGCATAGGGAAAAAATTTATTTTCAAATGCAATTTGTTTCAAAACTGTATCTTAATTGACTGATGTATTATGTTTTTTAAAATAATTTTTAAGCATGATTTTTTAAAAGTTTATCTTATCACGTGCCGGTTTCAATACATAATAATAATAAACATTTTGCACATAAAGCAAAAACATTGTTCAGCATTTGTTTCTGACTATTTTTGCATAAAGAAATTAATACTTCCTTTATAAACAAATGAAAGAATCATATTAAAAAACCCAATCTAACATATTTGTGAAAGACAAATTAACGAAATTAATATTTCTTTTATAAACAAATAAAAGAATAATATTAAAAAAAAAACCCCACACAAATCTAACATATTTGAAATCATACAATTTAAATTTTTAGATCATCAAATAGAATTTTTGTTTTTCAAATGTAATTTGTTTGCAAAGTTCATCTCAGTTTACTGATCGTCTATGGTTTTAAAAACAATTTTAATGCATGAAATATTTTTTTTTTATTTATCTATATCGCGCGGAGCTCGATTACGAAAGATTATATCGTTTGCCCTTAAAACAAAATAAAGAGTTCACCATTTTCTTAGGGCTAATATCCTTTTTTTTTTAATTCCCTATGAATAAATAAATAAAATAATATAAATAAAACACAAATTTCACAGACATATATAAGCTCTGAAATTATCATCAGAATATAAAAGGATGCCGTAAGTAGCAAAATCTTGGTCAAATAACTCTTAGCATGCAGCTACTAAGAAAATATCGCTTTTGATAAATTTCAAAAAATTATTTCATTGTTTAATTCGTAATTTTCATATGAAAAATGCTTTTTTAATGTAAGTGGGCAATCGAAAAAAAATATTGCATATAAAAAAAAATATTGGTTTACAATTTAAAAAAAAATGTTTTCACCTATATTCTTTAACCCGGGAAGCCCGGGTACGATCCCCAAGTCTATATTATAAAGGACAAACATATCTGTGCGTAACGCATACGTCATTTTGCGAATGGCAACACTTTGAAATTTGAAATGAAATTTTGGTTTTGCAATTTTCTTTACTGCAAAAATTTAAACTTCTAAACATCGCGCATTTTAAATTTTTACACCATCGTGTAAGAAAAAAAATGTACTTTTTAATGCAATTTGTTTGAAAGCTGTATCTCGATTTAATTTTGAGATATTAATATTTTTGTAGTTTTTAATACATTTTTTGTAATTGTGGCAACTGAAGTACTACATTTCTGTTGAAAGTCATGGACTCCATGGTTGAAAGTAGAGGGAAAATAATCACGGAGGAAAGGAAATAATATATATATATATATATATAATAATGTGCAGAGAATTATATATATGTATATATATATATAATTCTCTGGAAAAATTTCCAAATATTAATAAGGAAATAATATATTACTGTACCTTTTGTTGCCATTTTCTCATAAAAACTGAAAAAAAAAATGAAATTATAATGCGTGCTGCTATATCAGCGATTTTTTAAGTTTCCAAATATCGCACAACCGTCAAATAGAGAAAAAATCTACTTTCAAATGCAATTTGTTTGAAAATTATATCTTAATTGACTGAGTTATTACGGTTTTAAAAATAACTAGCCGCCGTGGCGACCAGTTTGGTCTCCCTTAAATGTATGCTCGGCATTGTATCATGTTACTTTTATTCATAATTTAATTTACTTGCTCAATCCTTCGCCAAATAGAAGATTCTGATAGAGAAATCAAGAACTCCGTTTTTATGTTAGTCGGGCACAGGTGATAAATCGCTAAACATTGTACGCGTCCCATTATTTCATATTTCATTAATTTAGATTAAAATATAATCCTTTCACTCATTTTAAAATGGATAACTTTAATTTAAAACTCAAACATTTCAAATTCATGAATTTCACTTTTAAAAAAATCTTTAATAAAAGAAACAGAAAAGAAAAGAATAAATACCATAAATCATTTAGTTTCAAGATCAAAGCATTGTTTTCATTTACCACTCGAAAAATAAAAAAATGCTGGCGAATTAAAAAAATGCTATTCGCGAGAATTGCGCCCAGCTAACGTAAAAGTACGAACTTTTTGTGATCATTGCAACTTTTATGTAGTTTTATTCGAAAAAAAATATTTTGATAAAATACGTTGCCAAATTTCTTTTCTCGCCATGGACTTTTTCTCTATTTCGCCAAGTACCTATACTGGAAAAATACCTTTATTTATTTATTGTATTTTAAATGAGATGAATAAAAGACGACACAGATGTCATATATACGCACCATTTTGGAACGATTTTTTTCTGATGCCAATGTCATGTGCTCACCGGGATACTTAACTGGTGCCAAAGTGTCGTTATTTTGCTTGATATGGTAACCCGGATGTTGTTGTTTATTTATTAATAAATTGTTTATTTACTTTTATTTTTTTTTATTATATAAATTGTTTTGTTCTGTAGTTATTAATTAAACTTTCTTTTATTTATTTTTATTCCCTTTTTAATAATATTACACAATAACCAATGATATGCGTTTCATTCAGGTGTTGCCATTAAATAATTAACCAATAATCTGGATTTCTGTGCCACGTACGATAGCATAATATATATAGATTTTCAAACACGAATTATTTTTATATTTATCTATCACGTGTAGCTCGATTACGAAAGATTAATACGCTTGCCCTTAAAACAATGTAAAAAGTTCAGCATTTGTTTCCGTCTAATGTTCCATAACAAAATTAAAACTTCCTCTATAGAAAAATAAATAAAATAAATAAGAAAAATAAATAAGAAACAAGTTTAAGAGACATGTGATTGAACCACGCGCTTAAAGCATTGAAATGATCAGAAAGACTGCCGTAAGTCGCAAAATCTTGGGCTAATAACTCTTGTCGTGCGGTGACATGTGAAAGTATCGCTTTTAATAAATTTTAAAACTTTATTTTATTGTATAATTGATATTTTTCAGACAGAAATTCTTTTTGATGTTAGTGGGCAATCTAAAATATATATTAAATGTAAAAAAATAATTACAATAAAAAAAAAAAAAAAAAAAAAAAAAAAAAAGAATGGTTTTCACCTATGCTCTGTAACCCGAGGAGCTCGGGTTCGATCCCCTGGTCTTTATAAAAATGAAAACAGTTTATTAAAATAAGCCTCTTAATCACGTTCTACAGTTTGAACGCTTTTGCTACATTAGTTTTTACTGGTTTATCCAAAAGATATTCGTTCTTTTTCACTTGTTGACGGTCCCCTATGGAGTTTCGGAAAAAATCTTCGCGGAAATATATGACCTGTACGATTTTGTTTATACACCTGGAGTTTCAGGATAATTCCTGATGCATTTTTCTAGACATTTAACAAAATGTGTAAAATCGCTAGTGACCAATCACCATTGGCCATACAGTGTATCCGAAATTCCGAGAGGTATGGAATTTTTTTTATGATTAGGAAAATTTTTCTCGATCCCAAGAAAGGGTCCACGGTACAAATTTAGTTAAAAATATAAGCTTAGATGTCCTTTCAAGGCCATTTAACCAGGAGATGAAATGGATATTGGTGGGTTATCCATGTCTATACAACATTTGTTCTTTACGTAACTTTTGCTTACTAACTTAGACATTCTATCTACTTATACAAACTAGCTTTAACATATGTTTTTAAGAATAATGTACAGCAACATTTGCAAAAATATATAAATAAATTTACAAAACTAAGAAACAAATGGCAACTTTATCGCAATTGGTGATTGCAAGCACTTGGCGAAAGTCCTTCGTCATCTGTCTCACATAATCATATAAAGTATTTTTTCTTTTGTAAAATGTAAAAATTGGTGAACAGATTCCATGAAATTTTGTATGTAGATAGATAATAAACAAAATTCGAACACAAGATCTTAATTTTATTTAAATATATAGCTTTTCATAAATTAAAAAAATATTATTTAAATGCGGAATTAATATATCTCATAAAAAATATTTTTGGTGCTATTCATGAGCAGTATAAAAAATATATAAACAGTGAAAAACCTTTCAGAGTTTTCAATTAACACTGTTAAAAATTTGCAGCATTCTGGCCAGTCATTCAACCGTTTTTTGAAAAAACGGTTTCACAACCATAATTTGACAATATTCTGACCATAAAATGGCCAATAATATGGTCAGAATAGTGTTAAATTACGGTTGCGTAACCGTTTTCGATAAAAACGGTCAAACGACTGGACAGAATGCTGCAAATTTTTAACAGTGTACAATTCTATATGATACGAATTTGACTTAGTTCAAAATGACCTCGCATAAAGTATGTATACGATTTGTTAAATCAGTGCGTGTGTGTCAAAAGTTCCTTTACCTTCTTCCGATGACAATAAAGCCATTGGTTTTTGGATTGATCCAACATTGGTCATTCTGGCACCAAACACCTAATCAAATATAAAATTAAACGTTACATAAAGAATTTATAAGAAAAAATATATAAAAAATCTATGCACATAGAAAGTATGCATAAACCAAATTAAATAAACTGAATCGCACGCCAAAAAAATTAACAATAATACAGGGTTATTACAGATGAATCATCGGGTTTTGATACGTTACTACGTGCGAACTAGGAAACGTATATGTTCCCATGACAGCTAAAACGAGAGGGAGTTAACTACAGTTTTGCGCTGCGCATGTGTTGCGCTCGTGTGGTTCCCATTGTTGCTGCGCGAACGTTACATTCAAAATGGCGACTGGACAGGAAAAAGCGTTTTGTATATTAAAATTTTCAAAGTGTGAATCACTTATAACCATTTAGAGAGCATTCCGGAAGGCATACAAATGCAAACCACCGACCCAACAAAGCATTCTGTGCTGGTATCGACAGTTCAAAGAAACCGATTGTTTATGTAAAGTCAAAAGTTCCGGCCGACCAAACGTTACACTGTTAAAAATTTTGCAGCATTCTGGCAGGTCATTCGACCGTTTTTTGAAAAAACGGTTTCATAACCATAATTTAACTATATTCTGACCATAAAATGGCCAATAATATGGCCAGAAAAGTGTTAAAATTACGGTTGTGTAACCGTTTTCGGAAAAAAACGGTCAAATGACCTGCCAGAATGCTGCAAATTTTTAACAGTATTACTGAAGAAACAGTGAACCGAGTTAGAGATAGTTTCATCCGTAGTCTCAAGAAATCAACAAATCGCGCTTGCCGCGAACGTTACATTCCACAGCCAACTGTGTGGAAAATTTCTGCTGTCCAGTCGCCATTTTGAATATGTCGTTTGCGCAGCAACCATGGTAACCACACGCGCACGACACATACGCAGCGCGAAACTGTAGTTAACATCCTCTTGTTTGAGTTGTTATGGAAACATATGCTTTTCTTAGTTCGCACGTAGTAACGTATCAAAACCCGATGATTCATTTGTAATAAAACTGTATATTAATAGATACATCAAACACATTTCATTTTATAATGTTATAAAAAAAAAGCTAAATAATTCGGTTGCTTTAAAAATGCTTTTTTGTAAAAGATTTTAAAATTTTAATCTATTTCTAAAGTTTAATATAATTTTTTTTTAAATAATATATTATTGGAGGAATTAGAATAGTGATAATATTGGTTTCTGATATAATATTTTTGAGAAAGATAACTCATAATCAATCATTAATAAATGGTAAAAAATATTTATTTCCGATTTTCTTTATGCGGCATTGAATATGCTGTTTTACATAGAAACGGCTGGTATCATCACAATTCGTTGTATTTCTGTGCACCATTCACTACTATTTCACTCGACTACTAATGAAAAAATATTTATTAATTGTCAATTGATGATATGACAATTGTTTAATTCAACAGTTTTTATTTTGCATTTGAATTTCGAAAGAGAATTACTTAAATCAAATAATATTATTTATATTATTGTTACAAATTTTCACAACACTATCGTCAAAGGATTTATAAATAATGTGAGTATTGAATTTTATCTTCTAAAATTCACTAAAAGCAGATAGTTTTATCGTTTACGCAAAAGAGAAGAAAATTTCTTCTTTTATATAAATTATAAAAAAAAAAAAAAAATAATTAATATTTTTTTTACCTTGTTTATCCAAAAATATAATAATCTTTTCAGTTGCTGAAAATCAGAAAATCATATACACGATTTCATTTATGAACCATATTTTCAAAACATAATGATAAGCTCAGAATTTATTAAATTTGTAATTCAAAGTTAATATTGTGATTTTAGTGCAATACACTAATGTCCTAAAAATATGGACACAAGAGGAGTATTCCATTCGCAAAACATCAAAGAATAAAATGAATGTAATACTCTTATTATTCTATGTATATGATTATAATCATATAAATTATCACATATCATATAAATCAATAAATTAAAACTAAATAATATTTCTATAGTATTTTTATAAAAACACTATAGAAATATTATCTAGTTTTAATTTATTTAAAAATTTAAAAAAGTGTATTATTTATTTTACTAAATCACAAAATAGAGTGTCCCATAATTATAGACACTAAAATGTTTTACTGGTAAATTTTAATGTTTTACGGGTAAATTTTAATGTTTTACAGCATACTTATAAAGGCTAATACTCAATAGTGTTTACACTACATCTCTTAAAACATCCAATTTTTCACTGAAATTATTGAGTTTTGCATGAATTCTTGGGCAGTTCATAGGACGCTTGCTGATTCGCTATTTTAAACTCCGTAATCGAAAAGTATTGGTTTTCATTTTCATATAAATTTTGTGATAGCTTTTCCCACACGTTCTTCATATAATTAAGATCTAAACTAAGTTTTAGACTATACAAGACTTCAATATTTTTCTGATGAAACCATTTTTATCGAGATAAAAGTATTAATTGAAGCTCAGTCTTATTGAAAAATACAATGAGATTAACACGTCGAAAAACTCCTATAGAAAAATTCATGTTATAACTCCAGATATAATTTGAATTTTACAATGGTTAAATATAAAATATTCTTAAAAGTATAAAAAAATTTATCTTGTCCGAAAAAAGAAATTAATTTCTTTGAAAATCTCAAGGTAGTGTAATTCTTTAAGTCTAACATCGATTATCTTGCATACCGCTGGACCCTCTTCTTTTTAAGAGCCTCTGTCCATCAGCTATTAAGCTACCATTTCTTAATATATCAGCTAAAAAATGTACAGTGTCCTACTTTAATATATGAGAGGCTCACAAACATAGTAGACCAAGCCCATTTTGAAAAAAAAAAAAAAACATTTAAAAGGTTCATAAAATCTGTTTTATCCACCCCCACAGTGAACCAAGACTGTTTTTACATACTTTATCATTTGTTTACACACTTGGTTTACTGTGCGAGTGGATAAAACAGATTTTATGCACCTTCAAGGTGTCCTATCTCATTTATTTTTTTTTTCAAAATGGACTTGGCCTACTATGGTTGTAAACTCCTCATATGTAAATGTATAGTAAATTAGTGTAAATGTATTTTTATAAATACTTTTAATTTCTTAAAAAAGAGTAAAAATCCTGAAAGAGTTTTAAATTTCAGGGCGGCAAAGTCGTGTTATTCTTTAAGTCAAATGTCATTCAATTTTAAAATCATTTGGTATTTTTTAATACACCTTGTATGTTAACATCTTCCACGGTATTATGTAAAATATGAACTTCATCAGCAGAAATAGAAATGAAATGTTCAGTGTTATTGACAGTGGGCCGCAAAGTGTAAAAGAAATAGTACTCAATAAAAACCTGGACTTAGGCTCCCAAATTTAATGATTAAAAACACTTAAGATACTCATCAGCATACTACATATATAAAATCAATATTAAACATACATTAAAAATATACCCAACGTTTCAGACTTATTCTAAAAAGCCATCCATAGGGGTTTCTACCAATAAGTGGCGCCACTCCGATACAATAATGTTTTTGAAGTTTTATGATCTCGTTGAAATATTTTCAGTTTAATGTTTGTGACAGTGACTATGATGTGTGTAATGTAAGCTCCGTAGAGGTCCAGAAAACCCTGATGATGGCTTGTTAGAATAAGTCTGAAACGTTGGGTATATTTTTGATTCGTGATTAATATTGGTTTTCTATATGTAGTACGCTGATGAGTACCTTAAGTGTTTTTAATCATGAAATAGTAGTCTCTACCTGGATATTTTGAAAGATAAGTTTCTTTCATTCTGGCATTATTTTCATCTTTCCATAAGCAAACAGGAAAATTGGGAGCAGGTGTGCACACAACAAGTTCACCTCTTTGACCAATAACGGAATTTCCTTAAACGAAAAATTAGATTATATTAAATTGCAAATATTGACAATTATCAAGAATTAAAACTGATTAAAAATAAATGCATTAAATTCACCTTTCTCATCGAAGCATTTCATGTCGATACCCAATGAGGGAGCTTGAATCTCACCTGCATAGGCCGGCATATTGAAATTAAAACCTGAGTAGGTTCCAAATACTTCTGTAGAGCCTGCATATCAGAAATGATACTTTAAATAAAAGGATACTAAATAAATCAATAATGATATATACAGTTAATAATATATAATAAATTAAAAAAAAGTTTCATAAAGACAAAATATATTTTTATTAAGTATGTATGTTATTTTGTACATTTAAGATGGATTTTACATAGATGTTCTTGTTAATAGTTCCGCTCAGATTTTTCTCCTTTTACATTTAGAATCGCACACCTAATATTCCAGATATACTTGCTTTAAAATATATTAATAGCATATAGTACATTAATTGGTATATGTCCCTTTAGAAAAATTCTGCAAATTCATGCTAAACTTTATTTTTTTTTATAAAGCAATAACTATTCTTATCATAAATGATTATGCATATATTAATTTAAAATGACGGCGAAAATTATCAGATTCAAATTTGAAGAACTAGATAAAAATTTTAAATGCATTATTATTATTGCTGTTGTTGTTATAATTGTTGTTTTTAGTATTATTAATATTATTGCTATAGTTGTTATTATTATTATTATTGCTTTTATTATTATTATTATTATGTCTTTTCTTACAGTAAAACATGCTGAACATTGGGTGTCGGAGAAAGATGTCGTTTTAGGCGCTTCTGTTTTTACAAGTGCTCTATCTATTATCATCGGGACTATGAAAACTTCCGTTTAATACAAGATTCTATTATAGACAAGTTCCAATTCCACAGTGTGTACAGTATATTATCCATACTATTAATTAAAAATAATGTCTAGACTTAATAAAATTTAAACTTTTTATTTAGTAATCAGGTAGTTATTCAGCTGGCTTTCTCAATTTTCAGGCTCTGGAATAGTGCAGATGCTCTAAATAATTTAGACATTTCGTCGTGGTAACACAATTTGATAATTTTTGAAATTCTTAATTGATTAAATCAGGAATACAAATATTTATTAGAATACTCGTTAATTCTTAAGTGGATATATTTTTCTTTGGGGGGGGGGGGGGTCGCGGAGCGGTGGGGGTATGACGAAATTTTATCTCCACCAGAAAGTTCTTTCTAATAAATTGTATATTTTTAGTTTAAAAGAAAATTCTAGACAATAATTTTGGAATTTGAAAATATGAATATAGAAATAAAATTAGTTATCACAAAAATACGCTAAGCATACATAGAAATATTTTTTGTATTTGAAATTTCTGTTGGAAAATATACATAACAAACAATTCCGAGCATATTTTAACAGAACTATATTTTAATCAATTGAGTTTAAATTTATATTAATTTTATGTTTAATATAAAATTAAAAGCCTGTCTTTTCTTTGACGCAGATTTCAGTTTGGCGGCAAAATACAATATATTAGGAATAATCTTTCGCAATCAGATACATAGTTAAATAATATGTTTAAGAACATGTAATTTGGCACACAAGAACGTGATTTAAAACCTTTAATGATATTCAAATTCACCATGGCAACTGTTGGAAGGGGATCTAATTATTTAAGAATAAGCTACTCTAATAAAATTAAAAATGAAATTCACCGTAGATGGAGATTTAAAAAAAAAAAATCATGTTTGATAATTATTTAAAAAGTCATTAAAATCAGTACATTCATCTTCAATAAAAAAAATCGCTTGAAAGTACATATAATTTACTATCCGAAGATAAAAAATTGGGTACTTGTTAGTTATCCCGTCGACCAATTTCGCCAAATTATATAAATCGCCAAACCACTCGCAAAATTATACAAATTGACATAATTTTTATTTTAAATAACGAAAAAACAAATAAATTAGTATAATATTAATAAAAATACAAATAAAACGTCGAAATAAAAATCATTTGATGACGTAAACACGTGTTGTCCAGTGAATGTGACATTTACGATCAACTATTATTGGCATTTAATCTTACAATTTGGCGACAGTAATTTGGTCGACGGGATAACTAACAAGTACCAAAAATTTAAATTAAGCACCACTGTTATACATTTCTAAAAATAGCTATTGGTATTTAGCAGTAGTCAAAACTGAACTACAATTTTTTATCGACGATAGAAGAGTCTGATGTGAAATATATAGAACTTTGTCATCAATAAATCTAGCAAAGATTATGAATATACAAATGAAAGTCATCATCATGAAAAGCAAGTAATCATACAAAACAAGAAATTTTGCATTAAAATAAATCAATTAAAAATATCTTCAAAGGCAAGAAGAGGCAGTTTACCATATGAGTTTCCAATAAAAAGATCTTTTTTAACTTTATTTCTTAAATATTCACAATGTTCTGTCTTTACAGGAGTGCCACATATTCCTACAATTTTTAGACAATCTAAGTTTGTAGTAGGACCTATGAAAAGATTAAGTATATTAGAAATATCATGTGTAATTTTTGAAGAAATTATTATGTAACAGTAACAACAATATTTTAAAAAATCTGTAAATATTTGTTTGAAATTTTATAACTAAATGGTATTTCTAAGAATATTAATATTAACGTTTCTGATACAGCAAGTTTTTTATATTGATTATTTACTGGATAACAATGACAAATGATTGGCATAAGACTGGATAGGCAAAACCTATCCTGCTAGAAAAATAAATAAATATAAAAAACTGTGCAATGAAATAAAACGATATAAAATGTCCTTTATAAAGCTGAAAATTTCAGTAGTAATATTAAATTAAAAGCAAGTATTGAGGAAGAGCACGTTATGCAGTACGTAAGAGAAAGTCTTGGCATTTAGTGATCAACTTGTCATAGGAGAAGTGAAATGAGAAAGTGAGTAATGAAAATACAGCGATGATAACACTGGTCGGCACCATAATCCTCTCTGTAAAAATAGTAGTTGATTCGTATAAATTTCATTCTGCTAAATAACAATATAATAACGAAATTACTATATCACGTACCATTTTTTTGGTTGGAGGGTTTGCTTTTAAAATTAATGTAATTTGTATCTTGCTAAAACATAAGTGGAAATTTCGTAAACCACACAATGTAGATAATAACATATAAATTGCTGGCAAATAAATGTATAAATATGTTTACCCGAGTTACAGCGGCATAAGGAATGAAAATACATTGGTGGATAGCAAATAGTAAATTCGGACACGAAAAGGGGGCGGGGGTATATAAACAGAAAAATGCACTATACAAGTATCAACAAATTAAATTCCCATGCTATATTTTATCAATTTGATATCTAAGACAGTGGAAACATGATCTTTCATCATTTCGATTTTATCTAGCATTGCAAATTAATATAATGATCCTCAACTATTTGTTATTATTATAAAACTGTTTCTCAGAAAAATGGTATGTGTTAGAGCAATTTGTATAACATATTTAAAATTAGGAATATTAGATCTGCACACTTTACATATTTAGTTTGCAAAGAGTAATTTATTTTTTTTTTTTTTTTTTTTTTTTTTTTGGCCGATCAAAGCGCAATCTAACTTTGGAGAAGAGGATAAGTTATAGCAAAGGAGTAAGAAAAAGGAAGTAAATAAATAAAAATAATTTTTTGAAGAATTATGATTATTCATTCCTTCGACCTGAATTAGAAAAAACTACATTAACCCTTTGATTCTCTCTCCCGTGATATTCACGGGCTGTGTGTTTTAATCAGATTGTTTGATTCCCTCCACTTTTATAAAATAGTGTAATTGGCTTTATTCTGGTATCATTTTACTTGTCATTAAATGAGGTGAATATTTTTTTTTTTTTAAAGAAGTGGTGGCAATAAGAAATCTGAATTTTTAAATCATAATTTTAATGCGACAGTTAAGGGGTTAAAAAACAACATGCAGGCAACGTGACATTTATTTGTCTGGATTGGTGGTTAAGAGAAGGATCTAATTAAGTTCGAGTTCATAATTTGACATGTATTTAATTAAAATAATAAATCTTTGTAAAAAATCACCATAAAATAAAAACAATACATAGGACGCGTTTCGAGCTAAAATTATTAACAGCTCGTCATCAGCTACAGTAAACACAAGTTCGTAAGAGGGCAAGGTCAAAAATGAACTAAAAGCAGAGAGTAGAGCTTTCAAAGAATGCGACATATGGCGCTAACTGAAAGGAGCACACGCAGAAGACGAAAGTGTTGCCGAAATGATAGAAGAGAAATTGATAGGAAAAAATGGAAATAAAAGAAATAAACAAAATTAAAATAAAATAAAAGAAGTAAATTAAAAAATATAAATATAAATAATAATAATAAATAAAGAAATATAAAAGAAGAAAAGAAGAAAAAACAAAAAGATCCTTTTAAAAAAAAAACAAAATAAAAAGAAAAGAAATAAGAGAAGAGGGAAAAAATTGCAAGAGTAATTTCCACGCTGGAGAGAGGAAAGGAGATGATGAGAGATCATTGACAAGATTATCAGAATTTTTATAAATATATTTCTAAATATACTTTTGTAATCCTTTTCCCTCTTCTCTTGTTTCTTTTCTTTTTATTTTATTTTTAAAAAGGATCTTTTGGTTTTTTCTTGTTTTATTCTTTTATATTTGTTTATTTATTATTATTATTATTATTTATATTTATATTTTTTAATTTACTTATTTTACTTTATTTTAATTTTGTTTATTTCTTTTATTTCCATTTTTCCCTATCAATTTCTCTTCTATCATTTTGGCAACACTTTCGTCTTCTGCATGTGCTCCTTTCAGCTAGCGCCATCTGTCGCATCCTTTGGAAGCTCTACTCTCTACCTTTCAGTTCATTTTTGACCTTGTCCCCTTACGGATACGTGTTTACTGTAGCTGATGACGAGCTGTTAATAGTTTTAGCTCGAAAAGCGTCCTATGTATTGTTTTTATTTTATGGTGATTTTTTATAAAGATTTATTACTTTAATTGTTTCATACCGCCAGTTTTCGGTGCTGTTTCACTGACATATATTTATCAATTATATTCACTTAGATTACAGATTCAGCATAAAATGTTCTTGTATTAAGCAAGAATTTAAAAGATTTGCCAGTTCGTTATATTTCGATGATTTTAGAATGGTTTAATCTTCATGGCTACTTTGCAAAGGTCTGCCCCAATAAGGTCTCGCAAAATTCCTTTAATACACTGTAAAAAAAGACATATGTTTCTTAATTTATGAAAATGTATTATAATCACGAAGGAAAATGTACAACAACCTCTTCCGAGTCTCTCAAGATTCCAAAAAGCGTTCCTTTATCTTTTTAAACCTCACAAAGGAATTTATCTTTGAAATTCAAAGACGAATTCATAACAATAATTGTTTTTAGCTGCTCGTAGATTTTGAAAACATTTTCGAGTAGCTTTTGCAATGCATATCAGTTCTCTTTACCCAGAAAACCATTTTTTCGGATGATATGAGATCTCAAGTAAATATTTTTATGTTCAGCAACATGTTTAACTGAAAAACATATAGAATTAACAGCATTAACATTAACTTTAAAATTAACATTTTTCTGTTCCAGTTGCATGCACAAGTTCAGTTTTGCAGCTTAAAATGTTTAGTTGAAGTCTGATAGCACACGAAAAACCGATTTTCCGGGTAGACAGAACTGATTAATGCATTGTAAATGCTACTCGAAAATTTCCCGAACATTATGGGCAGCTAATAAAAATTTATTTTTAGGAATTCTTCTTTAAATTTCGAAAATAAATTATTTTCAGCGGTTTCTAAAGATAAAGGAACGCTTTTCGGAATATTGGGGAACTTTGAAGTGGTTTTCGAATTTTTTCGTTCTTGATTTAAATTTTCACAGTCTAAGAAACATGTGTCTTTTTTTACAGTGTACTTTATACATACTTGCTAATTATCCAAATCACCTTAATCAATCACACATTTCTTAATTTTATTTCATCAAGCACAAATTCGAAAGAAGCTTAAAGAAATTTAGATAGAAACTTTAAGCCCAAACTCTAATGTTAGTAATTACTTTATACACATTCGAACAGGAAATATTTTCTTCTGAATGTCCCCCTTTCTACAACGAACGCAATAAATTTAAGCTCACACGCGAAACAATTTTTTATATATTTAATAGATGAATCGGAGATTCTTGAAAGTTGCAAAGACCTTAGTTTGACATTCCTTATCTTAAGATGGTTTCAATATTTTTGCATGTTTATCAATCATTTCCTAAAGAAAGGAACTGAATCCATGTATTAGTTATGCATGCTTGGAATAAAGGATGAATTTAAAAGTTGGGTGTTTAAGGGACTATGTCCATGACTTAACCCCATTCAACTTTAACAATACATTAAAAAAAAAATATTTTTTTATGTAAAATCTTATCTTTACACTAAGAAAAAAAATGTGGTTCTGGCATCTAGAATCTAAATTGTGGCTCTAGAAAAAAATAGTTCCATGTCATCCCTATAAATTCTAGTTCCCTTTACTCGAGAGTTCTAGAGTATCCTACTTGAATTGCAGAGCGTTCTCGTGGTAAAACTAATTTTAAAATCTCTGCAATTAGATGCGAACAAAAGATATTAGCTTTAGTAACTCTGATTCTAATTTATGAAACCATTCCAGAAATCAAGCGATAATTTCTCGCTACCGAAACTATTCATTATCGTTTCATCACCCAGAAAACAAGAAAATAGAAATTCTAGATCATTTCGTTTATTCAGCTTAGTTGTTTACCCTATTTGCATAGCTCGGAAATCTATATTCCAAAATTAGGGATTCAGGAAATGACTACCTATTCATTCTAGGTGAAGGCGGTATTTTGTTTTCTCGGTGTAGTTTAATATTTTATTTTATTAATCTTTTATTTTTTTGTCCTTAAATATCCCTATATTTTTTCCTTAAAAAATAAACTGTTATGAATTAAAACGCGTGCGTTAAAACTCTGCGCGTTAAAATTCCATTAAAAATTAAACCATGTCATTAAAAATGTCACTTAATTATTACGGATGTTTTCTTAAAATTATGATGTATGTATATTCTTAAAATTATGAATGTTTTTTGTTCAATATAAATTACAAGATTCTGATGTTTTTTTTGTGTGAAAACCCTGTTTAATAATGAGAAGAACTAAGTCGAAAACTTAAAAGCAGCAAATGCATATTGTAAGTATGTCATTGGGTGTTTAAAAAAAGCTCATTGGATTTAATTTAAAAAAACAGCTGGACACCAACAGAAAAGTAACAACAAAAGAAATAACTGTAGCATTTGATACTTGATAGGCCTAAAAACGTTTTTTTTCTCTCTATTCTCTGAAAATTTCAGAACTAGGACTTGGTTCTTTTCAACAATCACCAATTCATTATATGTGGTATTATGGCGTAATTTAATCACACTACTTATACGATGAAATCGCACTTCGAAGTTTTAGGCCTGAATAGATATAAAGTAGTTCTTTAAAAAACACAGCTACTAAGCAGCAAATATTTTTAATCAATGTCGATAAAATACTTAAGTCCTTTGACATTAAAGATTGGCAGTCGTTAAAAAAATAGATCCAAGCAGAAAAAGAAATCGAAGGAATGAACACTGAAGTTTCCCCAAGAAGGAATAGTCAAAATTCAGATGAATAATGTTTATTCGAAATAAATCAGTTTCTTGACGAAGACTCCACATATTTAGAACAATTGCCTCAGATGATTTGGTATAAAAGTATCTTAACTGAAGTTTATCCGTCTTCATTATATATAGTAAGTAATCATTAATATAATACGGTAGTAGAAATTCGTCGCGACTTCGATGTTGCGATCTTACAACATGTTGAGCAATTCAAAAAAGCTAGTTCTTGAGGTGGTGCAATAGCTTCCATGAAACGTCGTGGAAGAATACAAAAAAGCATCGCTGAGACAGAAAAGATGTAAAACAGCAAAAGATTTTGGAAGGAGAAGAAAAGTTCTAGCATTGTCTGGAGAAAGAACAATCGAATTCGGAAAGGGAAAATTTTGAAAGGGAATTTTGAAAAGAGAAAAATATTACTGGCGCAAAGTCAAAATGAAACAAAGGCGCATAAACTCAAATAGATTTTTGAAACGGGAAAAAGAAAAGGGGACAAATAGAATTTTAAGACAAAAATAGTAAAATTAATTGAAAAGAATTTAGAATAATCTTCAGACAGATAAAATATTAAAGTATGTTTTACATATATTCTTTTATTCCAGTTATAATAAATTATTTGACAGATAATTTCTTAAATACAGCAGAATTACAACAACTAGCATTTCGTCTAATTCAAAGTAGATATAAGCTTGATAACAAACAAACAAACATTGTACATAATTGTGAGTAGCGCATTTTCATTAGAACCCTGTAAAAAAGGTCGTTTTTATAGTTCTTATTGTTATTTGCGATTATACCAATTTTCATGCCCATGATGTACAAGAATTTATTGGCTATCTCGGCATTGTATGTAGTTACAGTGAAAAACAAAGAATACAAATGGATCATTTTCACAATTTGTCCATGTTTTGTAATAGCAAAATCAAATTTTTAGAAATAATCAGAAAGTTTTAATCTTTTGTAAATAATTACCTTACCTCAAAAACATTAATATACAACCATCAGCAGAGACAAAAGTTACTAATTTAACATCTTTAAACTAATTTTTAAATTTTATTGAACTTGGTAATGAGATAAGTGAGCACGGTAATGAGATCTACGATAATGACAAATTAGGCAAAATACTTTTATTTTTCCCCACGCATAAATGGCAGCCATTATATCTTCTGGCCCATACAATGACTTTCCATTTCTTATATAATATAAGCAGATTAATAAATAAAAGTTCATTTAATTATCAATTAGAAGCGGGTACGGTAATGACGTACAAAAAAATACTCACCAAAACATTCAAAGTCTTTGCTTGTTTTATTGAAACTATAAAACTATTTACTCTATTCACCTAAACCTGATAAGAAGTTGGAAGGAGTGTGGGAAGTATTTTAAGGAGTATTTTTGCCTTGATATAAAGGCATGTGCTGCCCTCTAAAAAATTCCAGATGAACTTTTTGTCAGAAGCATGGCAATGACACTCTTTCTTGGGACACGGTTTAAAATAATTATTAAGAATTATAAGATAAGTTTAATTAATGAAAATAAACATTTTTTAATTAGCAGCATCTTAATAAATAAAAATGTATTAAAAAATTATAACCATCTGTTTTAAATAGATCTGTTTTAAATATAATAAATGTTTTAAATCTTTACCTAATAAATTGCTTGTTGTGACAACCAACAGTAATGGCATTTTGACTACAAAAGAATATATATTTTTTTTATAAATAACAATATATCTGTAAATTATCATTAAAAAAACATGATAGTTAAAATGCAACAATTAAAATTATGATATTTAACAATTTTTCTCCGCAAATGTAAAAAGTAAAGTAAAGTAAAACACGACACTTTTTGAAAATCACCCAAATACAATTTAACAAAAGCTAAGATTGATTTTGAAAAAAATAATGAATTATTATTTTTATCATTAGTGTATGCAAAATATGGAACTGAAAAAAAAAAAATAGGAAGAAACAATTATAACTTACTTGGCTGCATATCCATCTTTTGAAACTTGTCAACGTAGTGAGTCGCCAAAAACGTCAACTTTACATTATATTCTGCCATCATATCCCAAAAATTTTTACCATTATGTGTCAAGAACACACTTGAACAGTAGAGGAAATTCGTGATGCCTAATCCAAGACTCAGAGTAAAGTAATTCCATATGCTCCAACCCACCTGAAATTATACTGTGTAAATAACAAGAAAGACAACTGGACGCTGTTTAACCTAGAATTTGTTCTCTTTAAAATAAAAAAAGTATTTAAACGGTACGAATGCTATCTTTATCCTGCAGCCATATTATTTTATTACCAGTATATCTGATCGAGGCTTTCGAAATGAAATTTGAGATTATTTACTGATACATGTTTTCATTAATTTGTAATTAATTGAAACTTTTAATTAAAAAAAGTGTTTAAACTAAATGTGAGTGTACTACGTGAAAAGCGTGTTCAGACGTATTTTGTTTCCTTTCATCATGATACATCGTTGTGTGCAGTGCGTGTGCATAGAAAAAGGAACGTTGGCATTAGAAGTAATATATATGATTAAACCTAACTCTAGCATGAAATGAAAAATACTAGAACTTTTTAATGTATAAATTAAATTCACAAATTACCCCCAGAAGATACAATAATAAAATAAATATGGTGTCACATTAAATAAACTCGTTCAGAATGCTAAAATGCATCTTAATAATATATTATAAAAGTACACAAATGATTCACTGCCTAAAAGTACTTGATTTTTTAACATCTTTTAAACTGTATTAGTCATTTTTTAGGTAGTCAATCATTTGTGTATTTTTATATTAAATTTGTTGTATTTTGTGCAAAAAAATTCTTCAAAAAAAAAATCCTTCCGGCTTCTATGAGGAAGAAAAGGTAGCTTGCCTATTCCTTGTTTTAAAAAATTCAGTTAATTTTACTTGATCACAAGGAGCTAAATTGCGTGGAGCCCGATTATAGACGATTACATCCTATTTCTCGTCAATAAGGAATTTAGATGAGAATTTCGCCAAATTAGTTAACTATAGCGAATTTGGCTTCATTTATGGCTATTCATTTTTGTCGCCAAATTTTGGCGATATTTCGTTATGTAATGTCAAAGTTGGTGAGAATTGCATGGTGGCGTATATATAACTATGCAATTTTAAGAGTATGAGACCAACAAAAATGGTTACAACAAATTCAGTAAATTTACAAAAACCACGTTTTCTAAATCGCATGAATGAAACCTGGTTATGGAAAAATCACCCATCCTAGAATTTCAAACTGTTATATCTCAGCTATTTTTTCAGTAAGAAACAAAAAAAAAAAAAAAAAAAAAGTCCAGAATTCCTGTATCGTGGTGGACACTTAAAAGTAAAACCTTTTTAGATTTCTAATTTGGTGTACATCATTTTTAATTTTTTAAGTGGCCGCAATTTTGAAACATGAAGGCGAATGAAGCAGACCAGCGACCTCGATTGAGACCTTGATAAGTACAGTACACATTCTCAATCCCTTACAAATCGATTAATTTTATCGAGTGCTATCACATGACAAAAATAACATACACACACACACACACTATATATATATATATAGGGGAGACTAGGGAGGGTTGACCCACCCATCAGTTTTCACACTTAAAAGAATTTTAGAGTTTTATCAATAGATGTCAACCAAAACTATTGGAATGCTCAAACAACAGTCTTTGTTTCATACAGATAATCAAAATAGGTGTGGAAAAAATCCATTGTGAGGCGTTTTCAACCTAAAAGTTATGTTTTTTAGAAATATTTTGTAAGCTTTTTTCAGATAAAATCTATCATAGAAATTTAAGTAGGTAGGTTTTAAGTAATGCAGAAATATTGAGTTTTCATTCCAGGTATAACGATTGTACAGTAAGTTAGGCTTAATATAACAATGTTCTATTCTTTGGAAAAGGGCTACGTGGGGAGGCTTGACCCAATCATTGTGAGGGAGAGTTGACCACATGCACAAGGCTTCCTTAATTAAGTGGTTTTGGAAATATTTCTATTATACACTGTGCATAGTGAAAGGTTAATGGTTATATATAAAAACGAATGTAAATTTATTCTGTAAAGCTACAGTAAAATGGGGTGATGAAAAAGAAAATGTTTTAAACTGATTAAAGAAAGATTTGAAAAATTACTATAGTATCCACTGCAAGAAAAATTTTAATGACATATAAATGGGAAAGTTGATAGGAACTTTTTTTCCATTAAAATATTATTTACAATCGGTAAATAGAAACAGTGAAAAAGACTAGAAAAGACTAAAAAGTATGAAAGTAGCAGTCTTACCCTTTCAGAGGTAGTGGTATGTTTATGATATCACTTAATTTTAATTCCCAAACGCCACAATGGCACCAGAATTTTGCTAAAATCATTTCAATTTAGTATGTATGTGAAATATAGCCTTTTACTTATTTCCATTTTTTTTTTTTTTTTTTTTTTTTTTTTTTTTTTTTGTAAATTCCGGTGCCAGTCATTTATTTTAACATTTTAGTACTGAAAATACTTTTACCCTGAAAAGGTTAAAATATGTTAATGATAAGTGCTCATGCGGCTGCAAAAGAACACAATATTGTTCGAAAAACTTTAGGAAGGTATGTAGACAATTTTTACCAGGATGAATACAATGAGATAAAGCCAAACAATGTAACAACTAGAGTTGTCAGGTCCAATGTCACATAAAGTATGACATGAAACCCAATGAAAACGGAACCTGTCTCTAACGGACAACTGCCTTAAATGTTAAAATTTCATTTTCCCTGCTATACAATTATACCTGCTCGGAGAAAATCCTATTTAAAACAAAATTTTTCTCATCTGGCTTCTGATTGCGTCTAAGCAGGTTTGTTTAAGCATCATACTTTAAAAAAATATATATATACTAATTTAAGCGTGTGGCATAAAGTTATTTTGCTTTTTTAAAAAAACTGATTTTATTTCTCTTCACAAATATTTCAATATAAAACAAAGTGGGTCAATCCTCCCATATAGTGGGTCAACCCTCCCATATGTGGGGAGCATTGACCCATTATTTTCTCACGATTAAAATCAACCATTTTTCAAATTTCTTATATATTACACTTAAGTAGCAATTTTATTTTGATAACTGATTATATAACGAATAAAATGATATATAAAACTTTATTCTTCGTTCAATATTTAAAAAATAAAAAATCATTTTGTAAAAAGTGGGTCAACCCTCCCTAGTCTCCCCTATATATATATATGTACTTATATATACTCGATTTTACGAACGATTTACACTCGATTTTACGAACCGAGCGGACTCCTATAATGTGTTCCTAAAATCGAAAGTTTGTAAATCGGAGAGTTCAAGAAAAAAATGGAGAAAAGTGAAATAAGTCACCTTTATTCATTTATGTTTTAAAAAAACTCAGTTATTTTTCTTTGTTTCATTGAAACACTGCTGTAAACACATGATTCTAGACTATCAATGTGGGAAAGCATCTCAATATTGTCATCTGATTCGAAATAATGACGGAGTCCTAAGAGCCATTCAGTAGCTTCTTTAAAAGTAGGCCTGGGGTATTTTGCTCATGTTCTGGCCCCTTCTTTGCATCCGATTGTTCTCCAGTGGGATTACCTAATTTCCCCCCAATGATTCATCATCTGAAACTTCTTCAATGCATTTTAAGTTTTCTTCTACAGCGAGAAAATCTCTGAAAGCTAGGTCTGCAGGAACTTGGGGATTCCTCGCTCGAAAATCTTGCATCAATAATTCATTTGAGGAGACATCAGTATCGCTTCCGTTTTCTTCGACTGTTTCTTCTCTCTTGAAACCTGCATGCCGAAACGAGTTTGCAGTTGTTTTTTGTGAAACATCAATCCATGCGGCAACTGATAAATGCATCGCACCGAGTACATCAAAGTAATAATATTTTTCACGTTCCAAATTAAGTATGATTCTTTTCAAAAACAGTCTCCTGTAATTCCTTTTGAAAGAATGAACAACTTCTTGATCCATCGGCTGCAAAACTCAGGTGAAATTTGTTCGAAGAAACAGCACTTGGATCGCCTGGTGAATAGAAACTTCAATGAGCGCAGTACAGTTTTCTACTATCAGGAGAATTTTGCGATTTTTTTTTTGTCAGAATGATGGTCAAACTCTTTTAGAGACTTCTCACATATTTTGCCAGTTCATTCATGCTTTCGTTTTTGCAAAGTACGCTACTGGGAGCTTTTTAACCTTCAGATTACCAAAAAAAAGTATATGCAAGAACTACCATTCGGGTCCATTGGACCCATATGTAAAATATATAGGATTTCAAAATATACAAAACACCCATTTATCTACAATGAATATATTTGTTATTAATGCACCTTATACAATATATAAAAGTGATATATATAGTAATAGAGTAAGAAAGTAACACATACAGTAAGAAAGTAATATATATAGTATATTATAATGACTACAAAACGTTTTTCATCATAATAAAATTATTCTGTACATGAAGTACAAATAACGACGGAATGTTCTCCGCAAACATTTTTCGTACACTTCTTGCATAATGTTCGTGTTTTTCGATCTTTTTTAGAGGGACAAATATGACATCTTGATTTTTTTCGTGGCGGTTCAAAACTATTTGCGTAAAGTTGTTCTGAAGTAGATGTTGAGACGGCGATACCTCCTTCACCTACTAATTCTTCTGCAAGTTGAATAATGAAATTCCGCCTTTTTTTCATTTTCGGATCACATTCAGCATTCAGTGACAACCATATTATGTATGCATTCATCGCACTTATATCGATCATATTATAAAATACAATCAAAGGCCACCGACGTGTCATGCGTTTCACACTATATGCTCTTACCATTTTGTCCATCGTATCTACTCCGCCTTTGGTTTTATTATAATATAGGATTATTTGTGGCTTTTTTTCTAAGCTGTTGTCAATATCATAAGTGTTATGCATTGTGCTTAGCAAAGTAACAATTCTACCTTTTCTGGGACAGTAAGAGATGATGGTCGCCTTCTCTTGAAACCCAAATAAAGTAGAATATACAGAACGATGTTTTGGATTTGTGAACACAGCGGGTAATTCAGGTTTATTTTTTCGAATTGTTCCAATAAGAGATAATTTTTTTGAAGTAAGATGTGTTGCTAATGCATATGACGTAAAAAAGTTATCACATGTAATATTACGACCAGAATTTTCAATTTCCTTCGTCAATCTTTTAACTACATTTTCTCCCTGATGAGATTCTCTTACTTCATTTTTGCCTGTATATAATTCCAGTTTCCAAGCATACGATGTTACGCTGTCACAAATAACCCAGAACTTCAATCCATACTTTCCAGGTTTAGATGGCATATACTGACGGAAAGGACATTTTTCACGAAAAGAAACTAATTGCTCATCGACAGTCATAGACCAATTAGGAATATAAGGGTCTTGTAAATAGCTATTCCACAATTCAAAGCATTCTCTTATTGGCTCTAATTTATCAGTTGATCTTCTTTTACGCCTCTCAGCAGCATCATCAAATCTTATGACACGTAATATACTTGTGAATCTATTGCGACTCATAATGTCCCGAAATATTTGTCTTCCATTTCTTATGCTCCAAAGTTCGCTTACTGTTTCATTTTTCGATTTATATACTCCAATAAGTAATAAAAGTCCGATGAATTTTTTAAGTTCTATAATATCTATAGGTTTCCACTCTTTATCGAATACTCTATTGCCTTCCGCGTTTGTCCATTTTACTATAATTTCCAAAAGTCTTTTTCGGAAATAGATAAGAAATGAGGATGATATGGAATCCACTTCACGATTTGCAAATCTTGAAGGTCCAGATTTTTCACGTAAAATATTGATTTCAGTACGTCTTCCTTGTGGTCTGGCAACTTCATTCTTATACCAGATCTGTGAATTATTTTTGGAAACAAAAGTAGAATTTGAAGTACTTGTGGTTGCTACATTTACTTCATTGGAATCATTATCAGATTCTGAGTAGGAATCAGAAATTTCATTATATATTTCAACATAATCTACTTCACCTTCATCAGACGACAGATTTTCATCATCGGTGTCGAATTCTATATCGTCCGGATTTTCCATAATTTTTTGAATTTCCTCTTGAGTCAATATTTTTTTTCTGTTCATCTTCAATTCAGTTTTTAACAAAAAATAAGTTAGGAAATAAGAAAATGATGAATATTTGTAAAATAACAAAGCACGTACAAACTACACTTATTACTTGTCTTCAAATATCAAGTCCTATTTTCAATGAAAAGACTCAAAAACATCAATAGACACCATTCGCTCACTAACTGTGTCTGTTGATAAATGACTCTCTGAACCAGAAGTAACCTTTTATATATAGAGCACGAAGTTTACTAGATCAGTCTAGAATGTTCTCAAAACTTCATTATAAAGTCGCCAAATTTGGCGAGATTGGCGCTAAAAATCCATCGCCAAATGGGCGATAAACAGCCAATTATGGTAACCCTGTTCCTCCTCATGATTTATGGCAACCCTAGAAAAAGAAAGCAACAGTATATTACGTTTGTTTTAATTTTGGGTCCAATGGACCCGCGTGGTAAACAATGAAACAAATTAAAAATAGGTAAAAAATTTCGAACAAAATTTTAATCGCAATTGCATATACATAGAGGAGACAATTGCAGGAAAAGTCATGTAATCGCGAAACTTTGAATGCTATTTTTCATGAGAAAAATTTACATTAAACATTGCTGTCGGGTCCAATGGACCCGTCTGGTAGACGGAAGGTTAACGCACTTGAAACATAGTTGGGCGAATTTGCAATTCTGATTATCCGCAGTGTAATTACAGTTTAATTGTATGTAATTAATTATAGTTAAAATGACATGCCTTAAAAAATTCTTGCAGCACTGTAGCCGGAACCGACTCATGCCATTAATTGACAAAATTTCCGTGTTTGAATGTGTGCAACTATAATCAATTACATGCAGTTAACCTGTAATTACACTGCGAATAATTGAGATTACAAATTTGCCCAGCTCTGACTCGAAACATCTAGGGGTTTTAAATTTCCCGATGGATTCGAAGCAGGATTTTACTCCGACTCAACCACATTAGCACCAAGCAATATGGATGGTCTATGTTTTGCCCTTTTCCCTCCATTGCATACGTCACCTTTAAAGTGGTTTTCTTCAAACCTTACGTTAATACGGGTAAGGATCCCTTAGAAGGACCCCCAAGGAGGGAATACCCCACGCCGCCCTATATCCTTAGTGCAGATCGGCCGCCATAAATAACACCAACACCAATACCGGCACCTTTAAAAGCAAATGTTTTTTGGAAGAACTTCGAAAAATAATCCAATTTCGTCCGCATTGAAAACATTTTCTGATGCATATTCTGCGATCAGAGACTTCAGCTTTCCTTCTTTCCAGCCATTTGTGATGGTTGTATCCACAGTTGCAATTTCGTTGCATAATTTTCGGAAACTCAGACCATCTATTAAATAAAATTTTTGCAAGCAACCATCTGAACCCTTAAAATCCTTTACCTCGGTCTTCGAGGCAACTACGTCAGCTTGCTCTTTCAAAAGGTTTTTGTCAATGGGAAGGTTCTTGTTTCTCATCTTCCGAAGCTAAGCAGCCAAAGTTTTCTCAAGATCAGGAAATTTCGCCTTTCGAAAATACTCTCGGGAAGGTGCAACTTCATCAGATGCATTTTCTACGGCAAGTAATTTTTGTTTCTCCTTGATGAGAGTGCTCTATGTACTTTTCGGTATTCCCTATTTTTTAGCAATTTCAGTCTTTGTCAGAGTTCTCGCATACATTTCTTTACATCTAAAGTCAAGCACTTGATATCTTCAAGAAATCTGAAAGACTGTATGATGAACAACACCCATGAGAATGAAAAAATGTGAAATGACTGTGTGAATCTGATAATCAGACCACTGTATACGGACCCCGAACATTACCCAATTGTAGCGCAAAAAAGTTCTTTTAACACCTACCCTCTTCTTTCCCCACTGCTACATGACAACTCCGAAACTGCACATGAGAATTTTCTTTTCCCCTTCTCAGTTATCACTAATTCTCTCCCATGAAAACGTCAGTCCTCGCTTCAAAATATTTTTATTTATTTATTTTTTTTTTAAATCAACCTACACTAGATTGTACATAATGTGACGCGCTACACTACCGATCACTGTAAAAAGTAGCGACATCTATAATTTCACTATATTCACTGCTTACTTTTATTACAAGTCTTATTGAATTTTTACTTGCATCACTTCAAATCCTGAAAAACATTTCCTATAAGTTTTTCGTATTTCAAATAAAAATCAAATTTCAAATGAATTGCTTAAAAGGCGCAAAGGCCAACCTTGTGAAAAAGATTCCATGCCGGGGCTTGAACCCGGGCCATCAGTATAGCTCACAGGCGTTTTACCGACTAAACGACATGGAACGATACCCAGCCTGGAACTTCTCACTATTACTGGTTGGCAAGGCTACAAACGCAGCACAAGATGGAATTTGTGCTTGAATATGATGGAATGCCCCATGTCGGAGGCTCACGGAAAGTATTCCATCTTGTGCTTCGTTTGTAGCCTTGCCAACCTGTAACAGTGAGAAGTTCCGGGCTGGGTATCGCCCCATGTGGTTTAGTCGGTAGAACGTCAATGCGCTATACTGATGGCCCGGGTTCGAATCCCCGGCATAGAATCTCTTTCACTAGGTTGGCCTTTGCGCCTTTTGAGCAAGTAATTTTAAATTTGCTTTTCATTTGAAATATTGTATGCAAGGCGAATGGTTCTCTCTGGAAAAATTACTAAAGATTAATGTAAGTTTTTCTTCTGAAAAGTTTGTTTATAAATCAATACATGTATAACCACACTTAATACCAATCAATTGAAAATTTTACTATATTTTCCGCATTTTCATGAAGGAATCTTGTTAAATGTATTTAAAAAAAGGTATCAAAAATGAATTTATTGTTTCATGATTGTATCGAATGTACGTCATCATCCTTTTTAAAAAATCTTTCGTTGAAATTTAAAAAAAAAAAATCTAAAATGAAAAATGCATATTTATTTTGACAACTTACAGGAAACATTGAGCAAGCAACATCACCTCTCTTCATGTTCATGTGAATACTAAAATCCCTCATTTCTGTTATCAGTGTCTGAAAAACAAAAACAACAACAACAACAACAAAAAAACACATCTCATTTATTTATTTTTTTAACTTCCATAAATATGCAGTATACATTTAATATAGAATGTTAACAAAATAAAATAATAATCAAATTCTAATAACATTTAAAAAATTAAATTCTTTTTGAAAAAACTGTTAATAAAATACTCACTTTTATGTTCTTTTGCATTATTCTTGCACTGCAAAAAAATTGTTGATTTTACGATATAATATTGGCAGTTGGGGTACCAGTTTATAACCGAAAATAAGCAGTAATATACCATCTTATAAATGAATTAAACCGTATATTACTGCTTAACGGTATATTACTTGCTTATTTTACAGTTTATTATTATTTTACTGGGATGCCTGTTTAAAACAGGCATCCCAGCTTCCAGTATTATACCATAAAATAAACATTTTTTTTTTCTTTTCTTTACATTGTATATTTTGCAAAACTATCTGCAAAATATGTTTTATGAAATTTTTGAAAAATCAAGTCTCTTTTGCTTTACTTTTGTTATTTCAAATTTAACTTCCTTCAATACTTCCGAATATATAATTTTATACTTTTATTTAAAACTTTATAGTGAGGCTGTAATCCGGATCAACTATAAGAAAATGAATTAGTTTTAGAATATAAAATAAAATATTTTAAAGATTAAAAAAAATGTTTTTGATTTAAATAAGGAAAAAAAAAATTAACTTAATGTTTGCTAAAAGTGATAAAAATACATTTAAAAGGCAAAAAAAAAAAAAAAAAAAAAAAAAAAAATTATTCGGATCGACATGTTTTATTTCTCTGACGGATCATCGATCTGAATAGATAAAGGTTTTTATTTGCCTTTTAAATGTATTTTTATCACTTTTAGCAAATATTGAGTTAGTCTGATGTTTCAAGTGAGTTTCGTGTATAGTTTTATAAGGAAAAATAAGTTAAAAAAATATAATTATTATTAAAAAGAAATACTCATGGTGTATTAACGAAATTTCGTACCCACTAAAATATACAGCAATAGAAAAGTTACTACAGTTATTACTTTGGGACCCAGATATTGGAGACAAAAAATGCCATAAAAAATCTCTTTTGAAAGAAGAAATAACCCTCTAGTATTCGCTCCGTGTTTTTCAAAATTACATTAGCATATTTTTATGTCACTAAAAATTACTTTCTCAAAGATTCAGATTACATACTGCTTCACTCATTGACATACAGGGTGTCCAATAAGTCCATTCACAAATAAAATTCTTGAAAAAAAAAATTGTCATAAATAATTGCGGCTTTGCACCATAAGACTTGTCAGAGAATCTGATTATATATGGCAATAGAAAACAAAATTGTTCAAAGAGTTTTCAAAAATAAATTGTTGTATCTGAGTACAGTTTACACCGTAAAACTTTCCAAAAATTTTTTTTTTCTTTTGTGGCAAAAGAAACAAAGTACTTCAAGGAGTCCCATAAGTTCTTACTCCTTTCAGAAACGCTTACCAAATTACCAAATTGTCCTATCGGGATGCGACATTCTTCATAAGACTGTGCGCATGGTGAAATTGTTTGCATAAAAAAATAAGTATTTTTGTGTTACTGCAAAACATCTGACTCTTTAACAAGTCTTAAGTTGTAAACCGTACCCCGATAAAACAATTTATTGCTTATTTATGATTTTTTTAATGTGAATGGATTTATGGCAGGTTTTTAACTGCATAAACTGGAACAAAATCATCAAACTACATTTATTGAATCACAATCTGTTTCATGGTCACTCTACACTTTTAATTCAATGAATTATTAACTCAATAAAAGGACATAATATTTTGGAAGTGTATTCGTTCTTTCTGAGTACCGGCTTTATCAAAAAGAGACATTTTTCACAAAAAACTGGCTTGATAAATTACTTCTTATAAAAGCAAAACACAAAAATACTACTTTTTCAGATCGGAATAAAAAGATATCTTAAAGAGTGATTTAGAGCGCTTTTCCACTTAACGACACGACACCGATAAATCGTCCGCGATTGTCGTTATCCGACACCGCTGCACGCAAAATGCATTCATTTCAGCTATCCGTTTTTCCACTGGACGATACGATGACGTTTTTGTCGTCATCGATTACACGATATCGGCCGCCGATAAATTCTGTCGTGGAACAGCCAACCTTCCTTTCAAATCGTCCGATACAAACTACGACATATTTCTTGCAGTGTTTTGTTTACTAATTAACGTGCTTTTTTGTTTTTCTCGTGTGTGTGTTGTGTATGTTTAAATCATGGCTTAAAAATGTGTTCGTTAGTAGAAGCAAGGCCCTGTTTTCAGGATAAAAAATACAGTTATCCAAACAAAATGATTCATGAAAGATGTTGGAAAGAAATATTCCAATTTTCAGACGATGAACATAGAGCTGAAAGTCTGTGGGGGAAAAAGAAAGGTAAATAAATATTTTTTGAAACTCATTATTAAAGTATTATTAAAAAGTATTAAGTGTTGTACGTTAGTTAGCTATGTTCACCTTGTTTTCAAACCAACGCTATTGCTAAAATTTCGTAAACAAATTATTATTTAATAAACCAATATAGTTTAACAAGTGCTTGTAAACATTGTACTGTAAAAATTGTGCTTTTATATTTCATTTATTGATATTTCTATATAGTTAATAACTCAGTGTGTTAATTTTTGGGTTAAAATTGCTTGAAAGATGTTTTTCAAAAATGCATATTACTTTTCCCCATGCATTTTTGTCACTATTATTTTCATTTTGAAACTACGCCTATTTTAGTTAAGCTTTAAGTCCAGGATTTAAACAATATAAACAAATGCAATTATTGGGAATCGTAAACAACCTAGTATTTATTAAGCAATCACAGCAGTATTTTGATAATTTAAAAGAAAGTAATGAAATAAGTTTGTCCTTTTATAAAATCCATTTTTTTTCTCCTCAATGTATATAATATAAATAAACTTAGCTGGCAGTTGATAACTTTTGTCTGTTTTTTATAGAAATACACAACAGATGCTACACTATACCTATAGCAAAAATATTTTTGTGCATTTTTGCACGCTCAGTTTTCTTGGTATACTTTTTTATGGGGGCTTTGGCATAACCCATTCTTTAGAAATGTTGTTGTTGTTAAACATAATTTTTTGTGAAAATAAAATATCAACTAAAGAAAATAATTCTATTTTTGGTACTTTTCGGTTAGTCGGGTGGCAGTGTTATATATACACCTATATGTATATATACATATACATTTACATATGTATATGTGTGTATGTATACAATATGCTTATATGTATAGTATGTATACTTACATATATGTATGTATATAAATATGTATATATAACTCTAGCGCCCGGCTAACTGAAAAGTACCCTATTTTTATATGATGTGCATTTATCCCTCTAAGTTACACATTTGTATATATGACTTATGCTACAAATAAATTCCTTCACAAATATGTTTTAAATAGTATCCCATATTGCAGAAATTGTTTGTGTGTTTGATACATTGATTATTTCATAAAGAATAAGGAACATACTAGTAATTTGAGGTTTCAAAATGTAAATTAAGATTTGCTAGTCAGTGCGGTTGAAAATTTTGTTTTTATCGCTAAATTCAATCTCACTGTACATTTGATATCATGCCAAGGCCCTTATCAGGGGTGTTGTATATAGCCGCACACTTGGTTCCTATAAAAAGGAATGTATAAGGTTGTTTTGAGTTGAATCCTAGAACAAGCGAAACACTTGGCAACAATAAATTGCTTCCACTTGCAATATTACTTAGTTCAATTTTTTTGATAACCTCTATCATGGTGTGTTATAGGATTTTTTTTTTTTCTATGATCATTTCATTTGGTTTCTTGAAACGGTTATGTGGAAAAAATCATTGAGTGCAGTTTTTTTTCTTTTTTTTTTTGTGAAAGTATTTTTTTTTTTCATTTATTGGCAAGGGCGATACCTGTGACAGTTTGATAAAGTTGTTTCTGTTAAATGTTTTTATATATTTACAATTTACATAAGTTTATTGAATGATTTTTTTTTGGAAGGGGGGGGGGGATACATGCATTAGTATTAGTGACCGT
Organism: Maratus speciosus; assembly: GCA_963932465.1. NCBI lineage: Eukaryota > Metazoa > Arthropoda > Arachnida > Araneae > Salticidae > Maratus > Maratus speciosus. Next base: position 236,904,672 of record OZ010788.1, read on the forward strand.
GGCTTGAAAGATTTCAGAGATTGCAAAGCGAGTTTGTTGGGTTCAGTGTTTTTGCTTTCATGTATGTACAGTGTTTATACAACATGCATTAGTGACTGCAACTTTAACGAATTTTGTGCATTTTCAGAATTGCTGCGCAGCGAGTTTGCTGCAAGCTATGATGTTTTGTTTTTACTTTGTTTTCATGTGCACACAGTGCTCATACATGCATTGATCACGACGGTTTTAATGAGTTTCATTTTAGAGATTGAAAGTTTTAGGTTTTTTTCTTTTAATATTAAACGCTATTATTTTAATGCATTGTGTTGCATTAATGTTATCACAGGATTTTTTGGGTTTAGGAGCCACCGATTTCTTCCAACTTTTGGGAATCTACGCATCCATGAATTTTTGTTGCTGTTTGTTTTCATGTGCGTGCAGTGCTCATACATGTGACTGCGGCTTGAACGAATTTTGTGCATTTTAGAGATCGTTGCACAAGTTTGCTGCATCCACTGATTTCACGTCTGCATGGTACTCATATATACTGCATTAATTAATGACTGCAGCATTAACATGTTTCATGCATCCTATTATTTCATTAATAATTTTGAAAATCCATGTTTATATTATAAAAGGTTATTCAGGACATCTAAAACGATTATAAAAATCCTAATATAGTTTGATGATTTTAGAGTTTACAAGCACTTATTAAACTTGGTTAATTAAATAATTCATTTACCAAATTTTAGCAATAGCATTGGTTTGAAAAGAAGTGACTTATACTTTTTAATAATAGTTTAATAATGAGTTTCATAAAATATTTATTTACCTGTTCCCCCCCCCCCCCCCATGGAAATTTTAACTTCATAGCCTAGAAATCTCAATATTTCTTTCCAACATCTTTTACGAATCACTTTGTTTTTATAATTAAAGCCTCTTTTATATAAAAAAAAGGTACTTTTTTGTTAGCCGGGCGCCAGTGTTATATATACTACATATACACATATTGTATATATACACTAACACTATATATATAACACTGGCGCCCGGCTAACCGAAAAGTACCAAAAAAACAAAAAAAAAACAAGGCCTTGTTTCACACTCACATGAAACTTTAAAGCCATTATTTAAATAAATTACGCAACATACATAAGAAAAAAAACACATTTAAATTTAAGATTTAATTTAACACAAGAAATTTAATTTTTTTTCAATTAAAATAATATAAAATTACTAACACACTAACAAATAAATATTTTAAAATGCTAACAACTAATAAGGGATAAATAATTTAATTTTATAGTTTTGTCATTTCCAAACTGTTAAAGTTTAAATGAAGAAAGCATCAGAAATATGAATAATAATAAAAAAATTTAAAACACTCAACAGATATTTTTTTCACCAAATTTTTTTAATTATGCATAACAGTTTGTAGACCTTTTAGATAGTCATCTATTATTTCTGTTTCTTTTTCTTTTTTTTTTTAAAGAATATATATAAATTGCATAAAAATGATATTTTAGAGCAGCGGTTCCCAACCTGGGGTACGCGTATCCCTGAGGGAACGTGGCTGACCTGCTGGGGGTACAGGAAAATAATACTGCTAATGGCAGAAATCACAAAAATGGTTGGAAATGACAATGTAATTATGTGGTTCATGGTCATCGATTTATTATATGGTTGTCATAAAAAGATTACTAATGCTTCCCCCCCCCTTAATTCAGTTAAATGGGTTTTTCATGCAGAACTATCTGATTTGGTATACCGGTTTTTTATCTTAAGGAGCTTCCTTGACTGGATTTAGAAGACCATTACTTATGTATAAAGGGAGAAAAAGGGGCCAGCCCCCCCTCCCCCCTTAATTTATATAAATGGGTTTTTTATGTAGAATTATTCGATTTCCTCCAAATTTGGTATACCAGTTTATTATGTTAAGGAGCTGCCTTGAGTAAATTTGGAGGTTCATTAGTTACAAATAAAGGGAGAAAAAAGGGGCTAGCCCCCCCCCCCTTAATTATGTAAATGGGTTTTTCATGTAGAATTATTCGATTTGCTCCAAATTTGGTATACTGGTTTATTATGTTAAGAAGCTGCCTTGATTAGATTTGGAGGTTCATTAGTTAAGTATAAAAGGACGAAAGGGGAGCTAGCCCCCCCCCTTAATTTAGATAAATGGGTTTTTCCTGCAGAATTATTCGATTTACTCCAAATTTAGTATACCAGTTTATTATGTTAAGGAGCTTCCCTGATCAGATTTGGAGGTTCATTAGTTAAGTACAAAGGGGGACTGCCCCCTTTAATTTAGATAAATGGGCTTTACATGTAGAATTATTCGATTTGCTCCAAATTTCGTATACCAGTTTATTATGTTAAGGAGCTTCCCTGATCAGATTTGGAGGTTCATTAGTTAAGTACAAAGGGGGACTGCCCCCTTTAATTTAGATAAATGGGCTTTACATGTAGAATTATTCGATTTGCTCCAAATTTCGTATACCAGTTTATTATGTTAAGGAGCTTCCCTGATCAGATTTGGAGGTTCATTAGTTAAGAGCAAAGGGGGACTGCCCCCCCTTTAATTTAGATAAATGGTTTTTCATGTAGAATTATTCGATTTGCTCCAAATTTCGTATACCATTTTATTATGTTAAGGAGCTCCCTTGATTAGATTTGGAGGTTAAGTGTAAAGGGGGGATGGTGGCTAGTCCCCCCTTTAATTTAGATAAATGGATTTGTCATGCAGAATTATTCGATTTGCTTCAAATTTGATATACCAGTTTATTCCGATATGGCTTTCTTCATTGGATTTGGAGGTTCATTGGTTAAGTATGAAAGGGGGGCGAATGTCTCCTCCCAGGGATGCAAGACCTGCGCCAAATTCGCTTTCCTGCGCCAAGCTGCTACAAAACAGCTATTTCTTTTTATTTTGCGCCAAAATGAAATTTAGCTCGTTTTCGTGGATACAAGAAACAACAACAAAAGAAAAAATTCTAAGCCGCTAATTTCGTCAAAAAAGCAAAAAAACCGCGGTCAAAATATTTCTAAAAATACGCGATGTTTGTCAAATGGTCGCGAAAAAAAACGTGAATACAATTAATTCAAAGGATAAAAGGTAATTTCGAAGGATCGCTAATCGCGTCAAAAAACCAACAAAACGCGGTCAAAAGATCGTAAAAAAACGCGATTCCGTTAAAAGATAGCGAATAAAACGCAAATTTTGTCAAAAGATCGCGAAAAACACGCAAATTTTGTTGAAAGATCGCGAAAAACAGCCAAATTTTGTCAAAAGATCGCAAATTTTGCCAAAAGATCACGAAAAACACGAGCATTTCGTCAATAGATCGCCAAAAACACGCGACTTTCGTCAAAGGATCGCTAATTTCGTCAAAAAACGAACAAAACACTGGCAAAAGATGGTGAAAAAAGGATAATTTTGTTAAAAGAGGGCGTGAAAAAACGATAATTTTGTTAAAAGATGGCGAGAAAAAACGCAAATTTCGTCAAAAGGTCGAAAAACCCCACAGATTTCGTCAAAAGATCGCGAAGAACACGCGAATTTCGTCAAAAGATCGCGAAGAACACGCGAATTTCGTCAAAAGATCGCGAAGAACACGCGAATTTTGTCTAAAGATCGCGAAAAACATGTGAATTTCGTCAGAAGATCGTGAAAAACACGCAAATTTTGTCAAAAGGTCGCTAATTTCTTCAAAAAACGAACAAAACGGGGTCAAAAGATTATGAAATGACGCGAATTTCTTTAAAAGATCACGAAAAAACCGCAAATTTCATCAACAGATCCGAAAAACACGCTAATTTCGTAAACACACGTCGATATAAAAACACATCCATTTCAACAAAGAATCGTGAATTTTGTCAAAAGATCGCGAGAAATACGGAAATAACCTCAAAAGATTGCGAGAAATACGCAAATTTCATCAAAAGATCGCGAGAAATACGCGTGAATTTCGCCAAAAGATCGCGAAAAACATGCGAGTTTTGTCAAAGGATAGCGAAAAAAAAGTGAATTTTGTCAAAAGATCACCAATTTCTTCAAAAAAGGAACAAAACGGTGTCAAAAAATTGTGAAAAAAAACTCGAATTTCGTTAAAAGATTGCAAAAAACCCCGCTAATTTCAACAAAAGATCGCGAAAAATACACGAATTGTGTCAAAAAATCGCGAATTGTGTCAAAAAATCGCGAAAAATACGCAAATTTTTGTCAAAAGAGCGCGAAAAACACGTGAATTTCGTCAAAAGAGCGTGAAAAACACGCGAATTTCGTCAAAAGAGCGCGAAAAATACGCGAATTTAGTCAAAAGGTCGCGAAAAATACGCAAATTTCTTATTTATTAGCATTAGAATTTCAATCTTCTACAAAAACAGCTTTTATTGCTATAAAATTAATTTTTGCTTCTACAAAAATGGGTTTTACTGCTACAAAATCTGATTTTTGCTGCTACAAAAATAGATTTTACTGCTACAAAATAACTTTAGTGCACTGTCATCCCTGCACTCCCCTTAATTTGGATAAATGGGTTTTCATGCAGAATTATCTAATTTAGTTTATTTTTTTCTGGGTTCATTCTGATAAGGAGCTTTTCTGATTAGATTTGAAGTTTCATTGGTTCAGCATAGGGCGAAATGGGGGAGCTAATACCCCGCCTAATTTAGCGAAATGTTTTTTTCATGCAGAATTATCTGATTTGCTTTAAATTTGGTATGCCAGTTTATTATGTTAAAGAGCTTCCCTGATTAGATTTGGGGGTTCATTGGTTAAGTATAAAGGGGGGAAACGGGTGCTAATCTCTTCATTTATTTTTCGAGGGGCATTATTTTTTTAAATAAGAGTATAATATACAATTAGTGTGAATAGCCTGTGAGCTCAATGCCATCAGTTTAACTGGGCAATATTCTTTTCATTAGAATTTTTATTAGATAAAGTGAATAGTTGGGGAATACTCAAAATATGGGAATCTGGCAGGTATGTGTACAGTTAATTATTATACTATTATTTTTAGAGTGCAACTTCACTATAATATTGTACAGTGTAATGTTTATAAAACAAACTTTTAAATCATTCACGTTTTGCTTTAAGTTCAAATAAAAGATTAAAAAATAATGTAATTTCTAATAGCAGAGACATAATCATAATTGTATAAGAATAAAAGTTCTTTTTAAATTTGAAATAATTGCCAAGGTAAGCCCTCTTCGGCATCAGCGCTAGTGAAGAAGTTGCCAAAACAAGTATGTGTGCCACGCCCACTATTATACTGAGGAGCCATAGCAAAATGCGTGCGATCGTACCGCTATCTTGGAATGAAATGACGATGAAAATTCAGGTTGTCGGGAAACGATATCGGTAAAATAGAAAAGCAGTTTACTAGACGACACGATATCGTACTAATTTATCGTCCGGTTTAGTCGTTGTCGTGTCGGTAAGTGGAAAAGCGCCCTTAAGAGCCTTCCCATTGGCTGCAATCCTCTTACATGATATTTCGTTCGGCGACGCGGGATCCGGTTTGAAAAGAGAGTCGCTTCTTTGTTGTTAAGCTTAACGTTACTCGATTAAAACACATTTTAGCATTAAAATGTAATTGCATATAATATAATAAGAAATGTTCATTTTAATAAAATAAAGTTTGCTGCAGGAATCATCAAGAATGCTAACAATGAGGGGAATTCCTTCCTCCAAATTTGCTTTTGCATGACATTTTTTAATCCCAATATCTCTATTCAAAAGTACTGATTGCATTAAATTTGATGGAAATGTATACCTTGCTAAACCTTTACCTTTCGTACTTTTCTTTAATTTCATTCCAATCGATGATTGTGGCACTTCGTGAGTGTCTGTTGCAAGTAATTCGGTAACATAATTACTTTAGAAGATTGTTTCAGTTAAGGATATTTTTTGAAATATTTATAAATATGTAATAAATATATTTGTCATTTCTTTACTTTTTATTTTTTTTTAAAGTAAAGTATGTAATATCTCGCACAATCCTTGTAACATCTTATATCTTTAATTAAATAAGTGAAATTATATAATTTTATTTTTTATAAATCTGTTATATTGAAGTGCAATCAATAGTATGTTCGTAAGCTTACTTACTCCTGCTGAATGTACTGGAGCTTTAGGTGAACCTGTTGTTCCTGAAGTAAAATTCATACAAATTGGATGACTGAAAGGCAATTGTTCAAAAATGATGTCTGGCACAGATCCGTCAGTGTTATGTCCATCCTTCAGAAAATTTTCAAGAAAGAGGCTGTAACGAGATGAATTCTTAACATAAAATAAATAATGTGAACTTAAAAAAATTCGCTGTCTTAATTAAAAGGCGACTAAAATAATGAAAAAGATGCTTCAAGTTAAAAATATACATTTTATTTAAAACTAATTAGTGCTCTCAAGCTTTCCAAGTTCATCATCAGAGAATATTTTAATAAAGCTTGGTATTAAAATATTATCTAAGACAGTGAACTTATTAAAGTTCACATTATATATTTTATGTTTGAATTAAAGTGAAAAATTGCGATTCGTCTCATGATTTTATTTGTAAAGTAGAGATGAATTCTAACACTATTTCTACCTGTATGAAATGACACTATTTTAGATTTTGATTTATAGTTATTTAATTTGTAATGTTAAACTTAAAACAATTTTAAATAATTTTTACTATATTGAAGGCTTATTTACATGCTTATGAGGTTTGAAAATTATATTTTTTAATCGAACCAGAGGCAAATAATTTTTAACACACGATTACTATCCTAAAAAGAAGTTACGTTATTGCTGTCGTATCTATGAAATCAAATGGCGTAAGATCCATATTTATTCATTTTATAAAGAGATATTTCGAGGAAGATAGTAATTAACTAGAAATGTATATTCTAAACAATAATTTTTCTCTTAGATTTATAGTGTAAATGTTGTAAGAATAAACTTTAACCTCGTCAGACCTGAAGTACACAAATGTGAATCTCTATTCTTTTCCTCATATAAACTCAACTATTTGAGTTTTTACATTTTCATTTTATTTCTATATAGCTCAATGTATTTTGCTTTGGAACAAAATAAACGGCAGTACTGATGCTTATTTCCTCATAAAATAAATGTTATTTTCATATGAGTTTCCAAAATGCCTTCAAGACAGTAAGGACGATAAAGAAAGAATTTTTTATAATTATTTAAATTAAATACTTTACAATAAAATATTTTGAGGATTTGTAGATTATTATCTTGTTTAAAACCGTTTAATTGCGTGTGCGTGAATTTAGGTTGTTTATAAGTAAAGTGATATTTTAAGGGGGCTAGTAATTTTAGATCCATAATTATGAACTAAAATTATTAATCCCCTAAAGTGTCAATTTCAGAAAATGGGCTCTTTCTGACATCTATGGTGCCATCTTTTTTCTGCCAAAGCAATGAATTTGCATTTTTATTGTTATTTTAACTTCAGGTCTGAAGATAATAAAGATTTTCTTCAGAAATACTGGTATCCAAAGTTTAATTTTGAAATAGTTTTAGCGACAAGTTTTGTCGGATCTCACCCAACAAAGGAATGCAAAGGGTTAAAAATTACAAATAATGCTAGCCATAAATTAAAATTTTAAAAGCATCGTTTCGATTGGTAGCAACAACGTTAATATTTAACTAATGTTAACGGTATTCAAACTGCAGTTTTCTTTTTCAACTTTCACAGTTTAACCTGTAAGTTTCAGTTTAACTGCAGTACTAGTGAAATTTGGAACTCGTCCAGGTGAGTACTGTTGAAAACAAAACCAGTTTCAAAGGAGAGGCATCAATTAGTTTTTGATAATTTTAATATAGATAAAGAGATAGTTATATACAATATTTACATAAATAGATCATTAATATTTCGAAGAGGAACACTACGTTCCATCAAATAGTGTGACAATCTGTCACATCAAAAAATGCGATGCGTCACGCCTCAAATCAACATTCAAATGACATTCAACTTTTAAGTGACTGTGTACACTTAAGGCACATCCTAAAATAAAACTTCGAAGAGGGTGCGTGCGCAATTGGCGCTAGTATTGTCATTCAAGAGATGCTTTTTTCACACTGACAAATTTTGGAATGTGGGTTTTGCATACTTTGGACGAATATTTCAGTCTCAGCATGCGCTTTGTACGTATATCTTTTTTTACAGGCACCCCCAATTGAAACTTACTATGAAATTAACTGATTCGAAACCATTGATTTTAATCGCATAGAGAAGTTGCGAAAAGGTGGTCCCAGGCACACGTTAAATGCTTTCAACCAAAGTCAGTACTAGTGCCTTTATAACCGCGGTGCCTTACGGGCAATAAACTTTGATTAGCCGAAAAGTTTCCGGGAGAAAAAAAATTTGGCAATCGTATTATTATCTCCAAGCCCTTGTTTGTTTACATGTCTAACTCATCTAAGTTAAGTTATCTAGTCGATCTAACTTACCTACACTACACGACTTGATGAAATGATTTATAAGCATTGGGAACAATTTTGAATGCATCTGTATCTGAACTGAGCTTTGTTACTGTAAAACAAAGGACTTTTTTCTACTGAACTAGGACTTGGAAGTTAGTCTTGCCGTCTGATAAATACTCCAATCAATTTGGAGATTATCTGGAAAAATCACGTTAAAACGTGATTCATAAAAATTCATTTACATTTCTTGATAACGTTTTAATCTATTTATTATTTGGCCAATATGAACGTTATTATTGATTCACTCTTCTAAACGCTTTTATATATGTTTTTGCTTCTTTTATTTCAATGCATCTCAAACTCCTATGTCTGCGTACACTTAGGTTTCAAGAAATGTTCCAGATGATTATAAGTAGAGTTTACGGTGAATGTTTTTTAAGTAATAGAATCAGAATACAAAATTTATTTCTTATATGAACCCATTTTCCTATAATTTTTGTTTAGAAAACATTATTCTGCAGCTTGGAAAAACATTTTAAAAATATCCCATTATTTTACAACCAAAATTTATAGAGTTATTGCATTTCCAATTTTATGATTTATTTTTCATTTTCTAGATAAGAAGCTTTCTCCCGTTCTCAATGTCAGAAAACACTGAAAATTCATAACATTCAAAGTATTATTACTTGGAAATTTCGGAACCTACAAAATCAATTTTTTTTAATGCTCTTCTTAGACGCTGGGAAACATTTTTCTAAATATTGTTATAAGAGAAAGGGACTCTATAAAGAAAACAAGTTTCGTACTTAAATACATGTAGATATTCTTGTTAAAAAAAAAAAAAAAAAAAAAAAAAAAAAGTCAGCTATACAGTGGAACCTCGTTAACTGGGATCTGCGCATAACCCGCACTAAGTCTGCTCGATTTTCGAATTTCCAAAGCAGCATTTATTAGTAAGAATAATGAAATGAATGAAATAAGTTCTAAAGATTTTGTGGACATCTTTAAAAAAATGATGGCTGCATCGACGTTGATGTCAATGACGTTAGCAATTGGTTGGAAGTTGACAATGACGGAACTATTATTCTACAACTATGAGCCATATTGAGGCAGCAACACAGCTAGATTAATTGATTGTCTATTTTGAGCTACAAACCGAGACAACACGGAATGATCTTCTTGCACTCATACGGCTGCGTGATCGTGCACTGTAAAAAAAAATCTGTAGTTCTACAGATGTAAAAATACATGCTTACTAAACTTTCACCTGTAACTGTACGAAAAAAGCTGCAAATCTACAAAACTAGTTTTTGTAAAGCTACAAAAATCTGTAACTTTACAGATGAATCTGCTAAAATTTCAGTAATCTTACTAAACTTTTATTTGTAACCCTGGCTGCAGTTACATGAAAAGTTCTCGGAATCCCAGTTTCCAAAAAAATTCTTAGTAACCTTACAGATGTTTGATTTTCGGCGCAAAAGTGTGTCTGTTACATGAAATTTTGTTGTTGACGTTACATGAAAAGTTCTAGGAATCCCAGTTTCCTAGAAAAACTTTAGTAACTTCACAGATTTTTTTTTACAGTGTGCCACTCACAATCGATATTCAAGCTACAACAGCAGAAAATCACAAACTTTTTTTATTTCATACTATATGTTTTCCAATTCTGTAATACAATGTTTGGATTTGACAATATGCAACGATTGATGCAATAAAAAGTTGATTTTATTTAAGTGTGTATTATTTTAATTTATTTTTTACACGACCTCCGGTTAATTAGGATTTTTGATAACACTGATTGGCTCCAGTCCCAATTAGTCCGAGTTAATGAAGTTTTACTGTACTTCATTTGAATACCTCATTTGAAATGTTATCTGAAGGCTATACTTAATTGGAATAAATTTTACTCCTTAGCAAGTTTTACTGCATTTGTTTATATTTTTATAGTTATTTATTTATTTATTTTGCTAGAATTTACAATATCGTGTCTTATTAATTACTCTCTCTATATATAAATATACATGCATACATTTTAAAGTAATTTTGATAGGTTATATAAACTTACCAATTTTTAATACTGGAAAGATCTTTCGTATACGTTTCGTTTTGAGTGACTAAAAGTATAACTTTTTCGATACTCGGGCAATCTAAAAAAAATAAAAAAAAATAGTAATAAACATAAAAACAAATAAAATGCTGTAAAATACTTTGGAAAATGAATTTTAATATATTTAATTTAATTAAATTGAAAAGTTAAGTTTATTTTGTATAAAAAACTGAAAGCAACATTGTGGAGAATAAAGTTGAGATTATTCAAAAAAAAAAAAAAAAAAAAAAAAAAAGAACAGGCAAGGATGTAGATAAAAAAAAATAATTTATTAAAGTAAAAATAATTGTTAAATATAATGTAAACATCGAACTGACAGAATTCAGGATACGACTAAAAATATTTTCAAGAAATAAAATCCTTGTACATGAAGAAAACAATGCATAAAAGATAAAGTTGAATTTAAATAAAATAACGGGACATATTATTTTAGATACTGAAAGTAATATTTTATTGCAAATATTAACATAATTTTCATCAATATTTAAATTTAATATTTAATTTTACATTATTTGAAGATCAAAAAGCATTTTAGCATTATAAGTAATACATACTGACAGAAAGTATAAGAGTTCCTTAAAATATAACATTATCTTTAACAGAAAATTACATCACAAGTGTCATAAAAAAGAAACCTACAGTAAGAGAGAATATTTAGCCAAATTGGATCTTAAATTAAGTAAAACGAGTATATATATATGTATATATATATATATACACAGTGTGATTCATAAACATCGAAACAATAGCCTATTTCCTTAAGTATTGCCCCTAGACACATACTTCCAATTGCAGAGCTTCTTAAAAAAAAAAAAAAAAAAAGTGCAAAATTTTATGAGATAAGTTGCAACTCCATATTGGGTCTATTTCAGAAAATACGAAAACTAAATTTTAATATGGCCCCCGTAGGATAAAATTTCCAATTTGAAATATTTTCCTTGTCCATTCCTGAATTAAACACAAAAAATTCCATCTTGATATCTAAAAAACTCACAGAGAAATGCCCGTTTAAATTATTCGTCAAGTTTTAAGGGATTAGACCCAAATTGAAATGCGTGTAATTATAGAAACAATTTTACTTTAAGAGCTCCGGAAAATATGAAAATATTTATTGAGTTAATTTTTTTTTTTTTTTTTTTTTTTGTGATGGTTAGCCATATAATTTGCAAACAAAATTACATCCTAAAATTGCTCATAAAATTTTTTTAAAATTTAAAATGATTATTATTATTTTTAAAGTGGTGCAATTTAAAATCTTTATAACTCAAAAGATTTTGTATTTGATGAATTTCAAATTTTTTTCATAGAATTAAAGAGAAAAATATGATTTAAAATTTGTTTCAGGATTTTTTTAAATATTAATTTTAAAAATATTAAAAATATAAATTTAAAAATTGTTTTAAAAAACTTATTTACCCTTTCACCGTCCGAAAGTTTCGCAGTATTTTTATAAGAATGCTTGTAAATCTCAGTATATATATTTTTTAAATCTCAGTTTGATGCTATAATATCTTTAACATCACTACTTTCTATATAAGGTTCAAAATAGAATTCTGTTTAAAATATTTTTGTCTACAGCCATTTTAACATGATTTCTAGAAACGGAAAAATCCGGGCCAGACGGTTAAAGGGTTAAAAAAAATCATATTTCCAAAAGTAAATACTTTTTTTCAAATTTGCGGAAACAAAATTAATGTAAAATAATCAAAAAGATATGTTCCAATTTTGCCCATTTTTCTTTAACAATTCTTGACTTATTTTAAACGAGAAATGGCGAAAATATTAAGTTAATTGGGGATAAGTTAATTGATAATTTAGTTTTAAACAAAGTTTAAAACAAAGATTGGGCCATAATAAAGTGTTTAAATATCTTTTTAAAATATGCAGGTGAGTAAGTAACTCCTTCCTGTAGCGTAAACTTCCGATTTAGTTATAAACTTTTGTCCGTTCCACTTTCTTTCTGTACTATTTACATGTCCGTCAGTTGATTTAAAACAAGGCTTTTTCTAACAATTGATTTCGAGCTTTTTTTAAGAACTTTTTAAGAACTTTAGCCCTCACAACTTCAGATTTTATGTCGTCCCGGCGAGGTCGTTAAAAAAGTCCGTATCCTGCCGGCCCTGTGCGTTTGAAAGTTTGGCTTCACTTTGCTGGCCCAGCCCATGGGCCGGGCCTATCTGATCTTTACTCTTTTCGGGTCGGGCTGGCCCGGAGTTTACCTTTTTCTGACGACTCGGCCGAGCCGGGTCAGCTCCTATACCGAAAGGTTGGCTGTCCACGAGTGGGTGATTAGTGATTAGTGATTAGTATTTTTTCCTTACCGAACCGGAACTGGCTTCCTTCTTCTTAGGTCTACACGGGGCGAAAGCGTCAGTCCCAGTCTCAACCTAACCCGTATTAAAATCATTGTCTGTAAGTGATCTGTCCGTGCAAAAATCAGTAAAATTTAGCTCAATCCAAACTTTTTTACAAAAATGCGTATTTTTTTTTTTTTTAATCGCCATCATATTTTTTTTTTTTTTTTTTTTTTTAAAGAATAGTAGATATCTAGACGATAAAATTTAAATACAGTAAAAAACATGCCTATGGTCGAATACAGTCCTAAACGAAAAAATGTTTTGATCCATGGAAAATGAATATAATAATACTGAGAAAAGAATAGAATACATTTACGGCTGCTAAGAAGGGAACTTGTCTATAAAGCATTTTTTTCCTATGTTATTCCGTCTTAGGATATTTTACTGTATAGTTTTTTTTTTTAATATAGTTTCCATTACCTGGAATATGAATAAACGATATTCGTAATAAGTGAAACATTTACATACAAACAAAGATTCATTAAAAAATAATAAATATCACAGCATAGGGCGCTTTTTTAAAAATGAAAATTATAAACATGAAAAAAGTTAAAATAAGTATTTTTGGTCAAAACTTCTCGTACGAAATAATTTTTAACCATATCAAAAACTATGTGTTGTAGAAATTCAGTCAGGCCGGGCTGTGCTCGGGCTGAGGCTTAAACTTTTTTCCACGCTGGGTCAGGATCACTAGAGAGATCCTGGGTCATGACGGACCCGTGTCTGCATATTTCGATCCATGCGGACCTCTAACCTTCTTACCTTCAGACCCTCAGCATATTTTGAAAGTAAGTTTAACGAAAAATCTATACGCTGCTATTTTATATCCAAAGGAGAGGCACTGTCTTAAATCGACTTTTAATAACGTCAAATTTGTGGATGGTCCCTATCTTGCATTCAAAATGCGTCAATAACTCGTCGCTCAGAAGCATGGTTAAGTGGTGTCAGTCACGAACTTTGGGTTTTAATATCTCTGCGAGTTTTGTATATATCGAAAAAAAAAAAATTGTGTTTAATTCAGGGATGGATAAAGAAAATTTTCCTAATTGGAAATTTTAACATACGGGGGCCGTATAAAAATTTAGTTCTCGTATTTTCTTTTCTGAAATAAACCTCCCCCGCCCCCCAATGGAGTCGGAACTTATCTCATCAAACTCTGCACCTTTTTTATGAAACTTTGCAATTGGAAGTATGTGTCTAGGGGCAATATATAAGGAAATAGGCTATTCTCTCGATGTTTATGAATCACACACTGTACACAAAACGCAAGTAAATGCACTATAAAGATAAGTATAGCAACACATGTAGGAATAAAACTGGAATTTTTTGTTTGTATAGATGTGTGTGTAAATACGTTTTTATTTTCTGATCTCATTCCGCAAGCTCTTCCCGCCAGAGACACACATATGTGGACAAACTTCCTTTCCCGTTTTATTTAATGATACTCGAGCATAATTACAATTCCGATATCGGAATGATATGCTTCGATGTATAAAATTCAAAATATTGCAAATAGATTAAAACTCTTGCTCTGAAGTTAAATTGGAGAAGAAATAATTCAGTATTAATCAATAAAAATATTACATTAATAAGCAGTAGCGAAGAGAATAAAAAAATTGTCCTACTCTTCTGCATTTAACAATATAAATGATGTAAATGTCTACAAAAATGCAGGTATCAGAAAACTGAATGCAATCCTGATGCAGATAAGAATGAGCGAGGATAAAAAATAATGCCCTTATTAACAAAGGTGAAAATAATAATATTTAAAAAATGAAAAGCCTTTTTTTTATGCAATAATATCCCAAATAAAAAATATTGATGTTAAAACGTCCATTATAGCACCATTTCTTTTCTAATTTAACAAAATAGATTACTTCCGTTTCAGTAATGCTCTACCACTTTTACATTTAAAAACTAGAAAACAGGAATTCTGCTTTTTTAGAATTTAGTGTCGCCCCCATGAAATATATATATATATATATATATATATATATATATATATATAGAAGTAGTACAAAGCATAATTCAGTTTGAAGACATGAAACACATGCTTTTATTTAATATAAAATGACGTCTTTCGGATCCGCTGAAGAATTCCATATTTACGTTCCAGTCTTAAACAACATCTACAGAAAAGTGTGCATATGACGTCAGTATCACAGAATAATACACAAATCCAGCTAAGATGCTATATTGTCATTCAAGAAATTCGACAAAAAAAGGATCTAATGATTCATATGTTTGTAACATTAAAAATGGATGCATAAAATTAAATATAGTTTATAATAGCTGCATGTTTTATCAGAAATCATAAATTTATATTTTTTCAACATAGCACGTATGTTAATTACAATTTCTTGCAGTTGCTATGGAAATATGGCAACCTAAAGATATAATAATCTACTAGTATTTTCCAACTACTTTTCCTTTACTTTCTACAGAAATGGAGTACTTCACTTGCCAAAATTAAAAAAAAAAAAAAATGGCGTTAAAAACTACAAAAAAATTAACATATCAAAAATGAATTGAGATGCAATTTTCAAACAAATTCTCCTTAAAAGTACTTACCTCCCCCCCCCCTATACGACAGTATAAAAATTGACAATGCGCGATGCTTAGGAGTTTAAAAAATTGCAGTAGAGGTTATCAGTATTTAACAGTACAATAATACATCTGATTTATTTCACGGCTGGCTTCTATAACGTATTTTTCAGAGGTATCACTTTAATTGCAGTCCGATAGAAATAGCAAATCGGGGGCTAAAAAATCCATTTCTCTGGATTCTGAAGGCAGTTTTAGTAATTTCTCCTACAGCTATATCCATAAATAAATTAAGGAACTTCACTTACTGTCTGTAATTATTGGAATGTATTCCAGCATCTTCTCCGGTACATTGTCGTCTATGTGAAAATCAATGGTGATCAAGAATTTAGCATCCATCATTTGCACAATGTTGGAAGCGTACTATAAAAAAAAAGAGCAAAACAAAAAAATAAAAATAAATAAATAAATAAAATAAAATAAAATAAACTGGTGTAATGCGTAAATTAATGGTTTACATTGATCTAGAAGAGTTTTAGGATTATATTTATTTTCATTTATGTTTTTTTATGATACGGTTTTTAAGTATAATTAACAAACGCGCATCTACAGAAACAAATAGAGATATCATTTATTACATTCACCATTGTCTTCATGTGACCTATATTCAATTGAAATAATTGCCAAAGAATATAAATGTATGGTTTTCATTTACACTCTTTCTTTAAAGATGATAATAAAATATATAAATATATATTCTGTAATCATAAAAATATACTGAAAAATTATGATTAAAGATATCTAATTCCCTTTTATACACTGCTCAAAACAATTAAAGGATATTTGAAGTTTATATAAAATAAAGATATAAACGACATTTTTTTTGCCGAAAATAGAAGAAGAGAATCACAAATGCAAATTTTTCTGGTTTTCAAACTGTGGAGTATGCAAATTTTGAGTTCGACGTCAAAAACGTCGCTTCAGCGGCAGCGAATGAAATTTGACTTTCAACTGGATAAAAGAGAATGAAGACAAGGATGATCGGCATTCAGTGATTGCTTTGTTTCGATGAGTACGATGTCTCAGCGAAGTCATTTGACAGATTCAGAAGCTTTGAGAATTGTTGGTAGGTTAGAAGGGGGCCAAACTCAAGCCGAAGTAGCGCAAGCCATTGGAGTGTCACAAAGTGTCATTTCCAGGATCTGGAACCGTTTTTTGGAGAGTGGATGTGCAGGCCGAAGACCAGGGCAAGGTCGTAGACGGGCAACAACGCCCAATGAAGATCGGTATTTAGCGTTAACAGCTCGGAGACACCGAACCATGAACGCTACTCTTCTCCAACAACACCTTCGCTCGGCTACAGGCACCACGATTTCAACTCAGACTGTCCGAAACCGGCTCCATGCTGTAGGTCTGTATGCTCGCCGACCGATGGTATGTGTTAGATTAACATCAAGGCATCGTCGCGACCGCAGGGAGTGGGCAACCGAGCATGTCAACTGGAGGAGAAATGAATGGAGCAATATTCTGTTTTCTGACGAGTCCCGTTTTTCTGTGCATCCAGATAATAGGCGTATTTTCATCTGGAGGGACCGTGGTAGTAGGAATAATCCTGCGTTCGTGCACGAAAGTGTCAGATTTGGCGGTGGAGGAGTGTTGATGTATGGTGGCATCTCCATTGACGGGCGCACTGACCTCTACATCATTCGAGATGGAGCTCTGACTGGTCGCCGATATAGGGATGAGATCCTCAGACCTATTGTAGTCCCTTACGCTGCAGCAATCGGAGATAACTTCATTTTAATGGACGATAACTGCAGGCCACATCGTGCAAACCTGGTGGAGGATTTCCTTTTCGAGGAAGGAATCGTTCGAATGGAATGGTCAGCGTGTTCTCCAGACATGAATCCAATCGAGCACGTTTGGGACGCTCTAGGAAGACGAGTTTCTGGCCGCCAACAACCCCCACAAACTCTCCAAGAACTGGAAAGAGCTCTTCTGGAAGAGTGGGGCAGAATACCCCAACTCGTCATTAATAGCCTCATTGAGTCCATGCCTCAAAGGTGTTCAACGTTGCTGGCCGCCCGTGGAAACCATACCCCCTACTGAAAATGATTTTCTTTGAAGAAAACACCTTTTCTTATTCTTTTTTTCTCATATGCACAAATTGTGTTTTTTTTCCTTTAGTACACAAATGCGCAATAAAATGCATTTTTTTCTGCCAAACATGTGTAATTTATTCTCATATAACCTACTATGTCTGTCGACCATGTATCAATCAGCTAAACAGTTTACCAGATACAAAACCCACCTAAAACTGCAATATCCTTTAATTGTTTTGAGCATTGTAAATTCAACTAGCAAACCCCGCGGCTTTGCTCGCGTAATAGTTGAAATATGCCAAGTAATATTTGCATAACTATTTTTCAAGTCCTAGTATTAGTTCACACTCTCCCTATATTTATTTATTTATATATATATCTTGTTCAAATTTTCAATCGTTAATAAAATACTTATTATTAATCCTATCAAAGTGAAATAATTTTTTTTTAACTTGTACTGGATGGCAATTGATGTTAATACAGTTTTTTCAAATATTAATTCATCATTTAAATTTTAATTAATTAATTTTAGTTTTACATGGGAGACAAAAAGGAGGCCATTGGTTATTGTTAGCATTCATAATATGATGATGAATGCTAACAATAACCAATGGCCGAAGCATTTAATGCATCTTCATATCTATAAGGAGGGTTCCCATAGGGGGGACCCTGTTATGTCGCCAAATACCGCCAAATTTGGCGACAAAAATGAGTCGACAAAAGTGACTCCAACTTGGCGATATCTCTAATATTTCGCCAAATTCCCATAGACTTCCATTGTAAACCTACTTGCTTATAGAAAATCAACAAATTGAGATATTTTAATGCAACAAAAGTTAATATTAGCTTAAGGGATTATATTAATTTTTTCTTTGATGACCTAAGTAGGAATTGACTTTAAAAACAAAATTTTTATATTACTTGTTTATTAGAACCAAAACTTTTTGGAATAATTAAAATATTACAAATTAAGCCACAGTTTGACTAAACTACATTATAAAAGTGCAACAGACAGAAATGAGATTTTAATTAATAAGAAGAACTAAAATTAATTCCAAATAAATGATAATTTAGAAAGTGTCTTGAGACTTTTATGCTCATTTCAGTATTCATTTGAAGTTTTAAATTTTTTAGAAACCATCTTAACACATTTACATCTTAAAATTAACCATCATGTCAAATTCCAAGTTTCTTTTCTAACAGTCTACCACCACTCTGGTGTTAGTGGCACCAACATAAAATGCCGAAACAGAGTTGAAATAGAATGCCTCTAAAAATGTTGAAACAGAGACTGTCACCATTAATTTGCCAACATTAACCTTGACATCGGTTGGCATTAACTAATATTCTATAGAAAACGGAATTAAGATGTTTTAAAAGGCTTTCTTGTTGTTCCTGCCAACCAGGTGGTACTGACACCGGCATAAAATATAGCCCGTATAGGATCAGGGACTATCACTCTTGATTCGCAACCAATAACTTCTGTAATCGGTTTATTATTTCCTGAGATTCCATAGAAATCATAATTTAGGACTCTTTTAGAATGCTTTTCGCTCCTTCCCTTCGCTTGAGCCCTTTATAATTTAGAATTTATATACAACTGTTCTTAGAGAATATTCGTATTTTATAAGTAACTACCGTGCTATATTTAAAGTTTCTAGCCTCTTCACTACCGCAGAAACCGCAATTTAGAATTTTTTTTGCTCCTGCAACTCTCTAGGGGTTTTGGCACCGACATAAAATATAGCTTAAATATTTGAGCAGGTTCTATCACCATCAATTTGCAACCATTATGTTTGAAATCGGTTTCGTATTTCATACGATTGCATAACAATCGTAATTTAGAACTCTTATAGAACGCCTTTCGCTCACTTCATCCTTTTAAATTTGGAATTTTATTTCGACAATTCTTAGAAAGCATTTGCATCTTTGAAGTAATTACCATTCCAAATTTAAAATGTTCCCCCCCTCCCTCTTTAACACAAAAAACGCAATTTAAAACATTTTTTGCTCCTGTAACCCCCTGGTGGTAGTGACATCAACGTAAAATATAGGCTATGTTGGAGCGGGGACTGTCACCATCAATTTGAAACCATTGCTTCTGAAATCGGTTTATATTTCCTGAGATTGCGTAGAAATCGCCATTTAGAACGTTTTTTAGAACTCGTTTCGCACATTTTCTCAACTTTTAAATTTCGAATATTTTAAGAAATGTTCTTAGAGATCATTTATATCTTATCAGTAACTACCATTCCAAATTTCATGTTTCTAGGCCCTTCAGTAACACGAAAATCGCATTTTCGAACTTTTTTTGCTCCGCACCCCCTTTGGGGGTAATGGCACCGACATAAAATGTAGCCTATGTTTCAGCAAGGGTTGTCACCATCATTTTAACACCATTATTTTTTAAATCCGTTTGGTACTTCCTGAGATTTCGAAAAAATCGGCATTTAGAACGTTTTGTAGAACGCTTTTTGCGCCTTTTAACCCCTTTTAAATATCGAATTTTTTAAGAAATGTTCTTAGCGATCATTTATATCTAATAAGTAACTACCATGCCAAATTCCATGTATCTGGACCCTTCATTAACACTAAAATCGCAATTTCGAACGTTTTTTTGCTCCTGCACCCCCTTTAGGGGTAGTGGCACCGACATAAAATGTAGCCTATGTTGGAGCAAGGGTTGTCACCATCGTTTTGACACCATTATTTTTTAAATTAGTTTGGTATTTCTTGAGATTGCGTAAAAATCGCCATTTAGAACATTTTTCAGAACGCTTTTCGCGCATTTTCACCCCTTTTAAATTTCGAACTTTTTAAGAAATGTCCTTAGAGATCATTAGTATCTTATAAGTAATTACCATTCCAAATTTCATGTTTCCAGGCCCTTCAGTAACACAAAAATCGCATTTTTAGAACGTTTTTTGCTCCTGCACACCCTTTTGGCCAGTGGCACGGACATAAGATATAGCCTATGTTCTAAGTTGGACCAATACCATCATTTTGAGATCATTACTTTTGGAATCGGTTCAGTAGTTCCAGAGCTTACCTCCTACAAATAAGCAATTTTTACCTCTTTATAATAGTAGTATAGATTTTCTATTTAAGTGGGTCCAGGACACAAAAATCTTCAAATTTTCTAAAAAAAAACCTTTTTATTGCATTAAAAATTTCTCTGTTTTTTTTTTTTTTTTTTTTTTTTTTTTTAACTTAAAATGACGTTTAAATCGTGTTTCTATCTTAATTAGAACAGGAAATATTAAATTTTTCGTTTTGGTGTGTTTTCAAAATCTAGCTTTCAAGAAATGGTTGTCATGAAAACGATTTCTTGTGAAAATGCGTTTTTCTTCATGATAGCTTTTTTCACCATTTCTTGTATTTAAATCATTATAAGTCAAGAATCGTTAAAGATAAATGTTCAAATTTGAACATGTCATTTACAATTGTTTTACTTTAATTTTGATTTAGCAAATTAGAAAAAAATATATTTACTTTTGAAAATAGATTTTTTTTTTTAAGTTACACCTTTTTTTTTACTTTAAATGTTTTAATTTTTTTAAATAATTAATATTTTTAAAAATGCTTAATCTAAATTAAAACTTTTATATTTCTGTTTATTTAAATGAAAAAAAAAATAAAGTCTACAAATAATATTTCAAGTTATAACGATTTTAAATTACCCTACTTTATTAATGAGTTTTAAATTTTAAAAATTTAAAAAATATATATGAGAAGTTTTATCATATGATTATGTTTACAAATAACATGGTTAACCATCACAAAAAAAATTTAAAATATTAACTCAATAAATAAAAATTTTTTTTTAATTGTGTCCCGGACCCCCTTAAAAATGAAATGGACTTTTTTTATTTATTACTGTACTTTTAACGCTATCGAAGTAAAAAGTTTTTTATTATACAGCATATTATTATTCATTAAAATTGAAGCATTGGAAGTACCAATGGTACCAAAGCGCTTCATTTTTTAAAGAAGAGCAGAAATTCTTATGCGAAATTTAAGAGTTATGTTATACTAATATTATAATTAATTTTTTATACTTTAAATAGCGGAATATTTGAAAACAAAAGGAAAAAGATTTTGAAGCGACGTTTCTGTATGAGGTAAATAGTCAGTCAAATATACAGTCGAATCTCATTAACCTGACCACATTTAACGTGAATTACTTTTAACTCAGAATCTATGTCAAAATGAAAACTAAGATTTAGTTATTAATATCATGAACTATTGTTAACGAAAACAAAATTTCAATTCCGTTTGAGATTTTTGTTAACGAAGTTTGACTGTAATAGTTTCTTCGCTTATTTCTCTCTTACTTTTGATGTCTTCTAAAAAATACATTTTTTATGTTATGTGAGAGAACAATAAGTTGGAATGAAACAGTACAGAGTCCATAAAAAAAAAAAAAACTAAGAACAGATAATGGGATCCATCTTACCTTACCACCATGCCATGGTGATGGTCCTCCCCAAATAGCACCAATGCTTGTCGTGGCAAGCATAGCGAAAACAGCTTCCTTTCTGTGAGACATGTAACCTTCAATAAATAAAACACGACTCAACAGTCTTCGATATTCAACTTATAATGTATATAGAGAAAATGTTTATAAAAGTTCAGAAATCGTAAATGTGTTTAAACAATATATGAGAAAAATACATTACTGGGGATTATTAAGATTTATTTAAGAAATTAATTTTTTTTTATGCTTGTAAAGAATGTGGAATCCTTAATTACAAACTTATTTTAACAGAATTATGTTTAAAATTGAAAATACCACAATTGATGAAAAGGGAAAATGAATTTGAATTAGAGTCAGCGTTTTATGAACCTGGACAAAAAAATAAATAAATAAAATAAAATAAAATAAATAATAATAAAAATAATAATAAAATGTCGCGCATTCAGTTTAAGGAAACAAGCATTTTGCCAAGTACAAAGCATGTATGGTTTCTGTTTGTATTTAAATATTCAATTAAAATTTGTAATAATTGCCGAAATGCCAGTTGAAGCTTACTGTGGAGACTCGAAAATTTTTTAGTTTCTGTTTGTCAATCTGTCTATCCAGCGATAACTGTCGCAAAAAAACAACAACATCCGATTAGCTTGCACATTATGCGTAATATCAATTGCCTTCTCAAAGTCAGTTTCCCGGTCATTGTCTTAAATCCGTAGCTATAGTAACCCCACATTTTGCTGACTTACCGGTCTTATTTTCTCACCTTATTTGAGATCAATAGATTTGCTCCATTATTGAAGTAGGAAAAGTGGAACTAGGGGCTTGTATCATCTAGTTCTATGATAAAGAAAGGGTGGACGGGTGTCCTTGAGAAACCACTTGAAATTGCATAGAGTATAGTTAAATGAATGTGATATTGGGGTAAACGGAAATAGCTGTATAATTTTTGGTAAACTTTTTCAGTTCGTTAAAATAATACAGAGCAATTCTTTTTATGTCAGAACTCTTTTCTATGAGAATTCTGACCATTTTAAAATTTCATTATTCTATGAAAACAATGACACATTTTAATAATTGATTAAAACATTAAATTATGGATGCTAAATTTTCGATATGGAGACCTAAAATTAATCCAATCACTTTGAAAATTAGGCAATACATTTATCAGAATTTCGAAATTAATTGTATAGTTTTTTAGTAAATTATATGAATCTGTTATATAAATATAAACATTTTATTTTCTCATTTTTTACAAAACTTAAATGCATTTCTTTTTATTTTCCTCTTTCATTTATCATTGCCTAGAAACTACACTTTAAAGTGTATCGAAAAAAGAAAGAAAAATGATCCGTCAAGCATAGATTGTGAAGCTCTTTTCAACACTTCCAAAATATTTTAACAAAACTTCGCAGTTTAATAATCTAAATGAGATACCCAACAAAACATAATTTGAAAATCCGATTTCAGTAATTACTTTCTATTGTTGGAAAAGTACTTTAATTCTGTTGTGCAACTCCTTATATGATATATGAGTAATCCGGGGGAAGATGCAAGTTGGGGGAAGACGCAAGTTTGTTCCTAGAACTTGTATGTGTCAACAGATGCAATTAATGACTGGCTTGTGTGACGAGTCTTTTCCTAGTGCGCACGTGATTTATGAATTTACCTTAATTTGTCGCCTTTAATCGCCGTTACTTTTGGATCTTGGGAACATTTAACTGGGTGAGTAACGCCCTTATAATATTCTGTTGCTTATATTTAAAGTTTATAAACGGATGTTTTATTTTAAACGAGATATTAGCAATATAAGTGAGTTCCACATTCTGTTACACACAAGGCGAGCAGAAGCGATCATAATTTGCAGCGATACGGGAAAAAGTGTATGTGGCATCTTTCCCCTATACTTGGGGGAAGACAAAACATGGTTCCGAAATAAGCTAAAATGAAGACAAAAATTAACTAATTCTTTTCTGTCTTCCAAATCACATTACCCAGTATTTACAGAAACTTGGTCGCTCATTTTTCAAACCATTTAAAACATATTGGCGACAAGCCCTGAAAGCCTGGATTCACATCAAGCCATAGAGTAAACTCTCAAGACTTCAGTTCTGATCTCTTCTGAATACAGCTTGGAGCAAGGTAGCCAAAGTAGGAAATGGCACTTCTGGGTTTTCAGTTTCTGGGATTTATTCCTATAACCCACAAGCAATCCCCGAACATGCGTTTGATATCTCTGAGGGTTCATTAATAATACAGCTGTTGCTTCTACAAGCGGCGCATGTGACAATAGGCCTACACCAGCAGTTGCTTCCAACAGCAGATCTAGTGGCAGTGGATTGTCACCAGCAATTGCCTCCACCTGCACAGAAAAAAAGGATTTCTTGTCTAGAAGCAGTCAGTCCTATTCCTCAGGTCAGAAAGCCTAAACCATCTGGACATAAGAAACAAGCAGTAGAGGTCTTAACTGCATCAAAGAGAAGAAAAACTATGCGGGGAAAGATAAAAGAAAATGTAGAGAAAAGGTTAAATAAATAAAAAGAAACCTCCGAAAAAACAGAAGTAAACGAGACGCGTAAGCTGATCTTCCTAAAGTGAAGAAATTCCTCTGGATACCAGTGGTAAAAGTTTTGATGAGGATAATGATGTTGATTTTCGTGCTGTGTGTAAAGGATACTTTTACGCTAGAAAAAGGTCTCAAATGTGGTTGGATTCAGTGCATCAAATGCAAGAAATGGTTGCACGAAGATTGGAAAGGCGATCATTTTCACTAAATGAAATGTTGTGCAGGTTTGTGCCATTATTAGTTTTGGCAAAGTAAATTTGAAAAAAAAAAATTTTTAGTTTACAGATTTGTTTGTTTGACATAGTTATTGTTAATTCATAGGTAATGTTCCAATATTAGTCTTATTTTCTGTGGTGTGGCATCTCCCCCATAACAGGCGGCATCTTCCCCGTATACATGGGGGAACGTGCCACAATTACACGAGTTTATTTAACATTAAAATTTTCAATCATTTATACACTGGGAAAAGAATTAATGAGTGTACATAACCAATTAACTATTAAAGAGCATCGTGGTATATTTTTTATTTATCTTATCATTTCAATTTTGGCTCTACTAAGCAAAACATTCTTATCTGTGGCGTCTTCCCCCGAATTTCCTTAAATTTTTATATGTTTTACACAGTATGCTCAAATTTAGTATCGTAAGAAAAGGCATAATACAGTTTAAATTCACCGTAGTAATTTCTACCAATAGATGGAAACATATTTGAATTATTTCATACAGCCCTGTATATTACCTATAGATTTTTATACATGTAACACATGAAGTTGAAATTTAGTTCATACAGCCCTGTATATTACCTATAGATTTTTATACATGTAACACATGAAGTTGAAATTTAGTTCCGGAAAAACACGCAAAAACTACTGAAACCATACTTCCAAATATTACACAGACCTGCAAAAAAAAAATACTTTTTAAAAATTGCATTAATTTTGATGACTAATTTTAAGGGTTTTTTTTAATGCTGATTCCGAAAATGAAATCCATTTTTTTCTATCACGTAAGGAATTTTTGCAAAATAATTGCATATTTTTAAAGAAAAAGCTGAAATCATGAAATTTTGACATTTCATTTATTTA
This sequence comes from Maratus speciosus, assembly GCA_963932465.1. Classification (NCBI taxonomy): domain Eukaryota; kingdom Metazoa; phylum Arthropoda; class Arachnida; order Araneae; family Salticidae; genus Maratus; species Maratus speciosus. The sequence goes on from OZ010788.1 coordinate 236,930,311, forward strand.
TAAATCTATATAAATTACATTAATATCTGAGTTCAAGTAATAGTTAAGTATATGTAGAAGGTTACAAGTCCTTAGAGTAACGTTTTTTTCTGTAAATCAAAAGTTTTTTTGCAACTTTTCCTGTTGTGAACTTTGCAGGGATTGTCTCTTTGTTGCATCCAGCAGTATTCGGCAATCATGCTGACATTCCATTTGCCTTGATATCGCCTCTCTATTTCCTTTATATCCTGGTGAAATCTTTCGCCTTGTTTCTCACTAACTGCACCTAAATTTTCAGGAAAATAGTCTAGGTGTGAATCGAGAAAATGAACTTTTAAGCTCATATTACACCCTAAAATTTGGAAATTTTTTACCATCTCTTCTAGAATAGATTTGTAGTTTGGGTCCTTTTTGTTGCTAAGAAAGATAGTAATAACTAGTTCGAAAGATTTCCAGGCTTTTCTTTCGTTTGTTTTCATTTTATTCTCAAAATTTTCATCTTTCATGATTTTCCTGATGTCTGGTCCTACAAACACGCCTTCCTTCAGTTTTGCTTTGGATAAACCCGGGAACTGCTTCCAAAGGTATTTGAAACATTCATCTTCTTTTGGTAAAGCTTTGACAAATTGTTTCATAAGACCTAATTTTATATGAAGCTGTGGAATTAACACTTTTTTTGGATCAACATGATTTTTTCCTTTACCAGGTCCATGAGGTATGGCAGACGGAATTTCAGGATAAAATATTTCCTTTTTGTTCTTTAAATTGAAACCTTTCGCATTACAAATACAAAAATAGCAATCATCATTGTGATTTTTAGGTTATCTCCAAACTGAAAAGATTGCTTTTTATCTTGAAACTATTGCCTTAATTCTTTTACGCAAATACGACAAACTTTGTGTGGAGGTCAAGGCTTGTCTTGATCGCCCAATTTCGTGCTAATATAAGCGAAATACATTTTTTTTACAAAATCCGAAATGCTTTTTTGTTGTTTTTTACTGTATAGTTACCACAAATATAGCAGAAACAATTCGTGAATTAGCACATCTTCTGGAAGCCATGTTCTCTAATGCAGCAAAAACTAGAAGTAAAAGTTACTACTATAACTTATAACTCACAGGTCGGACTAAAAACACATGTGTACAGCACAGAATAAAGAAAGACACTGATTCAGGAATAGAGATAAGGTCAGTAATAAGGTGTGTGAAGAAGGGATGGCGAGCAGACACCTGCATGCAGGAGAGATCCGATTTCAACTGGTTTCCTCTGTCTTGAATATTGTATTTAATAGGCACTTTACCGATTAAAAGAAATATTCTGTATTGGAACAGTTTCTTCTTTCTCTCTTATTAGTTTAATGCACCAATTTACTATTTTAACTCCATAAATTTATTTATCAAACTCATATAAATAATAATTTTTGGTCCGAAATATACTAAATTCATAAAAAAATAAATTACGATTTGTGATGAAACTGTACGTGATGGATTTTTTTCATTATTTTTCTAGTAATCAGCATCCAAAAAACTATAAAAAATACCTATTACTATACCGGGAATTTTTTTCATCGCAGGCTTGTGTTATCAACCATAGGCGGACATGTATACGGTTCTTTACATTCTCATATATTGCATACAACATTATATCTGAAATCTTTTATCTGTTCCTGTAAATCAACGATAAATCCGATGCGCATCATATTCTGCTGGAAGCATCTTTTAGTAAAACCTCAGCGATGTATATCAATTTCACGGTGCAACATAATTAACCGAGAATAGTTTTTCGCCGGAGACAAGTACATAAAGGAACTCTTTTGTGTGATCCTGTATATGAATGATAAACGCTTTGCATCCCATATTTTACAGAAAACATGTTTTAGTCTCCTCGGAAAATAAAACCAATTTCATCATGTTTATATAGAGTAACATCATTAAAATATGCCGCAAACATTTTTTTTTCATATACCATAATATAACGGAATACTTTTGAGCTCTCCTGTATACATATTGTAAATTTTACAAGTAACATATTCTATAGTAATAATCTTCTAGTGCACCTTAATAGCGTATTCTTCTTTATGTTTAAAATAATTTAACATTGTTAAAATACACGACAAATGATTTTTCCCCATAGAGCTTAATATAATGAAATAATTTTGAATGTCCCTGTAAACAAACAATTTAACGCTACATACTTTAGTCTCAATTTTCTTTAAACTGAGTTTTTCTAAAACTATATATAAAAATCACTTCAAAACATCAAAGTAACTTAATATTTGCTATAAGGGATAAAAATAAATTTAAAAGGCAAAAACTACCTTTATCTATTTACATTACGGCATATCTCGTTGCATCCGACGGCAAAATTCTCAACAATTAACAAATATACAAAATATTTTCGCAAAAAATTTTTAAATTGAAAAACTAGTAAACAAAAATCAATCACGTAAACACAAGGATAATGACATTAATTGCATTATTAAAAATGGATAGTTGTGGACGTGAATTATTTTATATTATTGTTTCATTATTCTGTATAGCATATCTTTCCAAATTTTAGGAATATCCGTAAGAAGGTCTCTATTGGTTCTTGGATTATGGATGGCAAATAAAATCTTGATGGATAAATTATTCTACTATTTTTAAAATTAATTTGTAAAGGTTCTTTGTTATATGTGCTACAACTTTAGCCACACAATATAACAAAGAATGTTTATAAATTAAGATTTCCATTTCTGTAAATCACACATATGTAATTTCTTATAACTTTGACGTAAAGAAAATCAGGAGCATAAATTGAAATTACAAGCGACAGTGTCTCCCTTTTTCAATCCATATTTTCTGAAAGCGGCAGCATAGAGCTTTACTTCTTCAAACATTTCGGCAAAAGTAACAGTATCTTCCTCCCCCAATTCATCTGAAAATATCACAAGCATTTTATTAAAATTTCAGAGAGTATTAAACATAACTAAAAAAAAATTCAAACTTATTAGTAAAGTATATTATATCTATATTTATCTATACATACAAAATAAAGAAGAAATTTTTATTTTTATATATTTATTTATTTATTTATTGTACAGTTTAAATCTCGCATTTTTCTAATCTAACATTTTGGTAAAAAATGATAGACTAAGAATTCTTTCTTTAGAATGAGAGTAAGTCGCACGTTTTTGTGTAAAACTATTCATTAAATATTATCCTGTACATGAGCAATACATTCATTCTACATTAAAACTTGTCAAAATAAAAGCATTTAAAAAAATATATTTTTAATTCCGTGTTTTGTTCTCTTTCATATTAAATCATTTTCATAAAAAAATTGTAACAAGAAACAAATAAGAAATCGAAAACAATTACTATTTTTACTAGGTTTATAATTAAAATAATAGTTAATAATTTTTAAAAGTAGTTTTGTTAAAACGTCTTTTGAAAATTGTTAAAAATCCTTTTTTTTAAAAAAAAAAAACTCCCAAAAGATTTTTGGTAAAAAAAATAGTATGGTATACATGTGGGAGAGGAAACATGAGTTTATGGGGCATAAAAAAAATGTATAATTCTTTGAAAATCGTTGAAAATTGTATCGCTTTAGTTATTGACCCTCCCGCGAAAGTTTACCATTTTGTAATATCAATATGCATGAAATTTTTTGAGTAATACGCGTACATATGCATGTGTATGCATAAATTTAATATTTATATGCACGTAAGATGGGAAAATAAGCAAACTGATCAATAATGTTAAATAAACATACTTTTTACATATAGAGCATGTAAAGAAAAAGACAATCGATTATATATATATATATATATATATATATATAGGGTGTTTATAAAGTCCCAGACCCATTTTGATGTTTAATAACTCATAAAATAATGAAGATATAAACAAACTTATGGCATTTATTGATGAAATAACTCATATATTTTCCTTTTCAGGTTTGAATATCTTTACTTTTGTAAATATCGTCTGCGCGTGTGGTTAATTTCAGATAATTTCATTTTCCAGCCTAAATATCTGTACTTTTCTAAATATCGCTGCTTATTAATTGCATTTTCCAGGAAGATGGATTGGGCGAGGAGGTCCAATTCCTTGGCCACCCAGATCACCTGATATAACACCGCTGGACTATTTCCTTTGGGGATTTGTAAAGGACAATGTTTACAGGAGGAGAGTGTCGAACATTAATGACTTAAAAGCCAGCATTACAACCGCAATAGCCTCTGTGGATGCCGACATGCTTGCCGCTACCTGGCGTGAAATTGACTATCGACTTGATATTCTCCGTGCGACGAAGGGGGCAAACGTGGAAGTTCATTGACAAGGGTCATGAAACTATTTGAGTCTATTTTCTAACCATTTATGTTATTAATTTTAATCTATCTTTATTATTTTATGAGTTATTAAACATCAAAATGGGTCCGGGACTTTATAAACACCCTGTATATATATATATACCATAGTGGTCAAAAAGTACCCGGAATGGAGGTATAAAACAAAAGGTATCAATTTATTGGTCATTGAATCTCCATCAAAGTAATCTTCTCCGACTGCAATGCACTTCTGCAAACTTTTTTTTTTTTTCCGATCATCAAAACATGTGCCTTAAAGCCGTTTTTGTGAAACACCTTCAGAGTTCGTAGAGAATTTTCTTTTATCGAACTAATGGGCACTAAACAGTGGCCACGAAGAAGCAATTTCAACTGTGTAAATAAGAACTAGTCACACTGTGCCATATCAGCTGAATACGGAGCTTGTAAAATCGTATTGTATTTGTTGAATACTCGGTTAAAAACTCATAGTCCAAGAGCTGTTAAACATTTTAGGGAAGGTATTTGAGGCACCCTGAAAATTTGTGCAACACTTCTTTTGTAATGGCTGAATACAAAATCGAATGTCTGGCTGAAGGATCGTTGTCCAAAAACTGTGCCAGACACGTGTCAAGTGCCATTTTTTGACTACCCAAAAAAGGTATTTGAGGCACGCTGAGATTGAGGCAGAATAATATTTATGCTTAGAAAAAAATATTTTGAAAATGACAGGCACTTTAGTCGGCACAAAAACTGTGCCAGACACGTGTCAAGTGCCAAATGGCACTTGACACGTGTATGGCACAGTTTTTGGGCCACGATCCTTCAGCCAGACAATCGATTTTATATTCAGGCATTGCAAAAGAAGTGTTGCACAAATTTTCAGGGTGCCTCAAATACCTACTCAAAAATGTTCAACAGCTCTCCTACTATCACATATAATAATTGCACTGTGAGAAGGCGCATTATTGTGGTGCAAAACCCATGCGTTTTCTCCCAGCATTTTAGGCCGTTTTTTATGAATTACTTTACGCAAACGGCGCAATACCCTCAAATAATAATTTTTATTGACTGCCTGGACAGTTGGTAGGAATTCATAATGCTCAGCACCACGACATTCAATTAAAACAGTGAACATTACCTTGATTTTTGAGCGACTTTGACGTGCTATTTCCGGCCTCGTTTCACCATTTTAAGCGCCATTCACTTGATTCTTGAGCTGTTTTTGTATCAAAAGCATACATCCAAGTTTCATCATCGGTAATAATGTATTTTAGAAAGGAATCACCTTGAGAAAGCATTTCTTGGGCCCTTTGAGCATGCTGTTGTTTTCGAACAAATTCAAAGTTCTTATAACAACTCAAGAAACGACGCTTCGCAACCCTAAATAATCGCTTAAAATTACTTGACAGGAATCAAATGATATAGGAACTTGTTCTATATTGTCTCTTATTGTCATACGATGACAACCAAGCATCAAGTCTCTGATCTTATGTTGATAATTAATGGAAGGGGATTGTCTACCAGACCGCAGATCATCTACGACGGATTCCCTATCGTCTTTAAACTTTTTATATCAATCGAATACTGTTATTTTTGATAAAAAGTCATCTTTAAAAGCTTTTTGCAACTTTTCGATTACTTTTTTTTTTTTCAAAAGAAATTGTATTGCGAAAACAAAATCTAATGAATGTTCTTTGCTCAATAACGTTCGTCATTTCGGAATATGAACAGAGTGAAAATTCTTATCTCATTAAAAAGAAATTTATTTTCAGACACTAAAATGAAATAAGTTCCTATTATTGTCAGATGTTCCTAGAGGTCGTAAAAATGTTTCATAAAAGTTTGCAGACGATATCTACTATATAGAGTAGATTGGGTGAAGATGCCGTAGTTTTTTACTTAATTGTTTTAAAAATCGCCTGTTCTTTTAATTTCTTATTCATTGATTTCTTGTTAAAGTTTGCAATCTTATGTATGATTTAAAAACTTATTCCACTAGGGGGCTCGGCCCCCTATGAGCTACGCTCGCCAACCCCCGTCCAGACACCGCAGACTCTAAATGCACGCTAATTTAATCGGCTTTAAAAAGATTTCGAAAGATTGAATTATAATTTAAAAAACGGTGGCGATCTCCCTATAAACGAATTTCTATTCATTTCTCTTTGATTAGGGAATTTTAACGCCAAATCCGGTGCGGTACTACTTGATTATCCCGTCGACCCATTTCGCCAAATTATATAAATCGCCAAACCACTCGCCAAATTATACAAATTGACATAAATTTTTATTTTAAATAACGAAAGAACAAATAAATTAGTACAACATTAATAAAAATACAAATAAAACGTCGAAATAAAAATAACTTGATGACGTAGACACGTGTAACAACATTTCAAAATAAGATAATATAAAAGGAATTAAGTAAACAGAGTCTTTGTCTCCTGGTATTTTTTAACAAAGCGAAAAGAAAGTTCTTTTAAATGAGACATTTTAAATTAACCGTTTTTAACCTGACGTAATTTTTACCAAGCTATTCTTTCTCTTTTAAATATTCACGTGAAAATACTTTTGATAGAAATGAAATATTATTTGCGCTTTCCTAACAAAAATAGTTGAAAAGATCCTCTCAAAATATCAAATAACTGTCTAGCGCAATTTCTAAACTTAAACTGTTTTGCAATATTATTTTGTGTTCATTTTATGTAATAACTATAATGTGCTGTAAATATGACGTCATTTCTCCTATTTAAGACTTCTAACGCATGTTAATGAATTTATTATTTTACAATATCCTTTCTCTTTTAAAATTCACGTGTATACTTTTTATGACGTAATTTTTAATAAGTTCCTGCTTTTTGTACATAATTATTCCAAATGATTTTTTCTGTTTATAATAGTCACGTGTAAATAATTTTTTTATTTGAAGCAAACATTATTGTTTGCGCTGTTTATACAATTGGCAACAGTATAAATTAATACCATTTTCTGAAATAATGTAAAAAATATCTCTCGAAATGCTGAAAATTTGAATTTAAAATAGAAATAAAACCTCAAAAAATGTGTCAAAATAAAAAAATTAATGCAATCTGCACTCCGGCAAATTCTAACGCATAAAATGATCTAAAAATGATTACACTGCCATGTATAGTTTTTGCTGCTATAAAACTTTTTTAGTGGAACGATTTTGTCCAACTTTAGCATTAAATATCTCTTAAAATAATTCTTCTATTTTAAAACTGTCTGCATCAGCGTGTTTATCAAACATTTCTGTATAAAACCACCGATTTTTATATTTATGTGTGCATTATTTTTCTTAATATTAACGAAGAAAGACCTCCGGTCACAAAAAATTCAAAACCGGCGGCGGCGGCGGCGGCGGTAGTTACTTTTTTTTTTAATAGAGAGATTTTACAGATATTATAGAAAGCATCGAAAATTATGTTTTTGTAAACACTTGCATTTCGGCATCTTACCCCAAGGTATGGGTAAGTTGGCCAACTACCTGTAGGGGTAAGATGCCTTCTGGAGTTTCAATGTTAAGAATAATTTTTGTGAAGCAGTATAAAACATAATGGAACGAATAAAAGTATAGCTTAATATTTTAGACATACTAAATTTGTTAACTTACTTAATATTAAAAAATACAAAAATATGAATGCAACAAATGTTGGCAATTTAATAAAAGAACAAACTGGTATTTGAAAAAAGGGTTATATTCTACTTAACATTTAAAAGGATTATGGCTCTTAAGTATGCCTATTTTTAAACATTATAACAAGTTTAAATACGGTAAAGCCACTGTGATAAAGTGCCTAGAGTCCAGCTTTTTGTTGAAGTTTTTCATATCTCCCTTTGCTCTTTTCAGCAATATCTCATATTTTCCACAAACTGCACATTTGTTTAGGAACTTTGAGCAAATTTATATAACCAGCAGTTTCTCTGAATGCACTTGATCCAATCACATTTTTCCGAGGTTTTATTGCACTCTTCTAGACACTCTGAACACTCATTATCATTCACTTAAAAAAAATCCTCATCTTCTGAATCTTAGTAAGGAATTTAATTATCATCCATATCATCGTCTGTTGAAGATTCTCTCTTTCTAGCCTTTGACTTCTTATCTAATTTCTTTTTACAAAGGCTTGAGACGCCTGAAATTCGTAGTTGCTATTATCAGACCTATTTAGTTTGGCTTTTATAGGCCTTTAAAATTATTTTTATGTGAATATTAAAATGAGAAACAAAATTTTGGTGAAAATTGCGTCATATGTTAATCGATATATTTAAAATGTCCAATTAAAAAAAAATTATAGCGTCTTTATAAAATTGTTTACTTAGCCATTTTATACAAGCTAATTTTAAATTGTTGGGTTGATATTATTTAATCAATCACTAAAGTAGCCGTTAGCTGTCTCGACAGCTATCGGTTCGCCTTAAAATCCCTCAGCCAAAATGAAATGAATGTAAACCAGATTACAAGAGACCACCACTAGTCGTTTAATTACGATTTAATCTTCCGTAATCTTTTAAAAGCAAATAAAATTAGCTTATTTTTAGAGCCTGCGGTGTCTGGATGGAGGTTGGCGAGCGTAGCTCGTAGGGGCAGAAACCCCTAGTTATCTAAAGCTATAGTATATACTACCGATATTTACATTTATTAAAATTATTTATACCTGCGTTTAACATGAAATTTTTAACAATCATTATAATTAATAATTATTAAACAGTTATTTATACGGCCAATAAAGTTTATTTATAAGGCAGAATACATAGAGTAACCTTTCAAATTATGTTCACCTTAAATTTTAATATTTCTTTGTGTCATTTTAACCCCTTGAGCTCTGCTGGGTGAATTTTCACCCGCATAAAATCAAAATCGTTTAATTTCCTTCAAAAAGTCTCCATTTTAATTGCGAAAACTGGGTTTTGTAGATTTTACTTGTCTTCTTAAAATATAGATGGCAGCACTATTCTCTGCAAATATCTAGTAGGTTTTTAATGCGACCTTAAAAATACTCCAATTTCGAAGGTTTAGAAATTTTGTATTTTTCAAGCATTATAAAGAAATATTTTTCAAAGGAGATAACCTTTTTTTTTCTCTTGGACACATCAAACATTTAATAATAATTACATGCAAATCACTAAACTGAAAATTTAAATAATTACAGGGGATAGAAATAAGTAATGGTAGAATTTTCTACCAGCAGAGCACTAAGGACTACAAAAATGTGCTTTGTCACTAGATGGCAGCACTAAAATTACATACCAGACAGTGTTTCAGAACCAAAATTTAGATGCTTATAATTTAATTCCAAGGAATTTAAACTTGTGTTTAATTCAGCAGATTGACGAGTTTATTATGTTTTAAATATTTCTAAACAAAAATTAAATATTTTTAAAATCTGTTTCATCTATAAATTTGATTAGTTTGTATTTTTATATTATGATTAAAAAAATTTTAAATTTTGAATTTTCTCATTTAATAAATTTTTAAAATATTTTAATAGTCTTAGAATTTGTTTAAACAATGTAACTGCTTAAAATATGTTGAAATTTCAGCAATTATAGTAATTTTAGAATAACTTTGCGGTGTCATTTCTTGTATTTACGTGTTGAAATGAATGCTCTAGAGCTCTGATGGTGGAAAAACTCCCCACGTCCCCCAGCCTAAAGGGGGTATTTTAAAAAATTTTTAATCACATGGTTCAATTTCAGACAGTCCCCTAATCACATTTTAAGTGTTTTTCTAGCATATTTTTAAAATTTTAATAACCCGGAGCTCAAAGGGTTAAACATTTAGAAAATTTATGATTTTGATCAATAATTTTTTTTTAATCAGTTGATTAAAATCATGCTTTAATCACTGATTCAAATTATCTGATTAAAATCGTTGACAAGTTAATTAATAGCCAAAAGTAACTTAATGAAGAAACAACGAGGCATCTGACCGCAACAGAAAGTAACCGGCATCTAAACCCAAGGGAAAACAACCGGCATCTTACCCCTAAATATTTTCGTCGACTGACCCCAAAGTATTGGGAAAGACACCGCCCCCCCCCCCCCCCCCCCCAACACTGACGTGAAGAAGCGGGAGCTGGCCGCCATTTATGCTTTGCAGAAAAGTCAGGTACCAGTACTCTCTAAAAACATCAGATTTATTTCACTGGTGTTTAAACTAAGACTTATATAGGGAAAAAAAGAATTCAAAGAAGTCACGTAAAAGATTTTGGGCACTTACCGGAAGTGTTAAGACGAAATAGCAATAAAAAAGCGCCACTTAATTTTTTTTTAAAGATTGCAAACGGAAATTAAAGTATAAGTAGGGAACCCGCTTCCTTAAAACTGAGCGGCGTTTCCCTACAGCACCTCGCATTTGAAAACTACGTGATACAGCCTCTTGTACAACACGGCATCTCACCTCAAATTACACTATGTATTTTAAATTTCATATACTTTTGATTACAGTAGTTCATTCATAGTTTCTTATTTTACATACTGGTTTCCTATGTTCATTTCTAAATCATCTTTAGAACTTTATCAATTTCTTCATATATTTATGATTTCAAATTTATTATATATATATATATATATATATATATATATATTAATATCGAAGATTAATTCTTTCCATCATGTGAAATCTTTACCATACATAATTAATACATACCAATATATATTAAAGCTGTCTTGTGATCTCTATTTCTTAGTATATTTTCTGCATAGTTGAATCTCGCTCCGAAAAACCAATCGTTATCAAGGAAGCCAGGCCCAGTCTTCACCAACACCTGTGAATTAAAAATAAAAGCTCGCATTTACTTCATGTGCTGCCTATACCTTTCTTAAGCTGCTTAACTTCTGGAGGCTTAAAATGAATCCTTTATTCAATTTTCAATACTTTTCTTCAGAACGTATTTATTTACAGTATCTATTTAATGACAAAATGATTATTTGGATCATTAAATGGAGATAAATAATTGAAAGGTATTTGGAAAATATATTATATTACCTTTTCGTATTCTCTCGAGCAAATGACTTCACAGAAATGCCATACCTCTTCCCAAAATTTCGTGTAATTTTTTATACTCCACTTGTGAAAATCCCAGTAGGATGCTAAAGAAATTAAATATGAATAACGTTTCTGTTCTGTTTTAAACAGAATTTAAATGCTAAAATACAAACGTAATTAAACAACAACAAAAAGTGTGGATCACATATAGGTTAAGAAATACTATCTAATAATATTAGAATATCGTTACAGAAGTTCATTTTTTCATTGTGATGAAAGGAAACATCTATGTAAACAATTTTAAAAGCATGTAATATAGTTGGAAAATAATTTTAAAAAATAAAACACATTGAAAATAATTCCTATGCAAAGAAGTTGCATAGTTCAAACTGTGCATATGATATAATTTACATAATATAGTAAATTTTAGTTTAGCTTGAAAACGCATAACATATCTGAAAACGTACTTCCTGCAGTTATCGCTGATAGTCGATAATGCATCTGGGTTGTTTTGTTGTACCCTTTAAAAGAACGTTAATTTTGAGGTGCCGTATATATTACACGGAATATATCATCGCGCACCACAAAAGTATATGTCGATTTCATAAAGCGCACTTCAACAGATAGTAATCTACCGGAGTTATTTCGTGCACTTGTAAATGAACAATAAATGCTAAGCAAAACATTTTATATAAGAAATATGTTTTAATGCATATAAAAAATTGGTGGCACTTTAGTAATCTGCGAGAAAGTTTTATTTAAATAATCTACAAGTAGATGATATATGACTGATTGCGCAAATGATTGATCCTGTGGTCGTAGAACTACCATATATCATCTCCTGCTATGCAAATTATTTAAATCTACAAATAATTTTCGCCCATAAACCATAGCGTATTTTAATTCTTTTGTGTGTTCCTGAAATCTAACAACATTTATCGATAAAATTTACACAGAATGTAGAAGGAAGTTTAAAATTTCGTTAGTTGTGACGCAAGTGCAATGAATCGGAAACCCGCGCATGCACTCAACGTTCAGAAATCCGGTTCATTGCGGCTGTATCATAAGTGGAAATAACGGATCCTGTTTTTGGCATTCTGTGTATGTTAGAATTTCACAACTATCATTCCGTTATCACCGGCCAGAGAAGATTTCGTCAGTGGTACAGTGAAGCATCTGCGAAAAAACCCGCGTTGATGACTACACATGTGCTTCAGAATCTATGATGTGAAACGGACTACCACTTGGATGTTGTACGTGTGATCAAGGGAAGTTACATGGAACATTTATAAAGTATGTAAACAAAAATATGAACTTTCTTTTACATTCTGTGTAATTCTTATCTATAAATTCTTTTCGATTAAATAGTTATAGCCGCTTGTAATCGCCATATTCCTTTTGAATCACTCTCTATATTAATTTCATTGCGATCCAAATATATCTACACATTTACAAGTGTGAAAAGACAGATGAAGCAAAGTCATAAACACTTTTTCAGCTGTGTTGGAAAAGGATTAAAAAATTACGTTTTCTAATTCAAAAATATATAGCGTAGGTGTTTTGATTTCTTTTATATGTTCTTTGAATACATTAATCCCTTATTGCAAAATAGAAATAGTATTGGAAAGATTATAATTTAAATATAAATAAAAAAAAATACAAAAAACACTTTTCATTTGTACATTACGTATTATATTTATTTCAAAGAGTATTGAACTTATTCTAACATAAGAGATACAACCATGTAAGCACCGCAACATTGATGCCATATTTTATGACAATATTGTCAATATTGGGCAAGATGTAGGCGATATATAGCCAATCGTTTTCAACCTTTAGACAATGCAAGCAATGTTGACCCAATAAGGAAACTGCTGTTAAAAGTTTTAGATAAGCGTGATATTAAATGAATAGGTACTAGATATTTATTTTACTTTATTTTACTTACCAAAGCACTTTTTATATTTTTTCTCTATAATCCTTTGAAATTTCTCAAGCTGCGTATTTGGAATTTTCTTATTCCAAATAACAACTGGATTACTAGCCCCATCTAGCAGCCCACTTTTGCATTGTTTTCCTGTAATATTCAACAAATTTGTTTATTTTACATACATAGCATGAAACACAATCACTTTACATGTAAATATTTATTTCGTATACATAATTGCCCAAACTTCCCCCCCCCCCCCAACTATTTCCTTATAGGAAAACTATTCGCTTTATTTAATGACATCAATTTTGCGATTAAATAAGACGAAGATTATTATTCGGAAAAAATGGTCTCAAAAAGCAGAACAAGTTAGCATCTATTCACATATAAATCCACCATCAAAGTATTTAAAAATATTAAATATGTTAATTTATTTTTCGACTGTTAACTGTGAAACTGGTGTGCTATATGTTCATTTTTTTTAAAGACATAGACAGGAGCCGGCAGCACAGATAATCACCTCATCGAGTTGGAGGCTGAAATTCCGGAATTAATTAAAACTCGATTCCCATATTTAAACGCAATATGTCTGCCAAGTCATATCTTGGTGGAAAACACCCAAAAACCCGATTTCAGCGGTCGACTCGTAGGTTTACCTTTGCGATTTCCTGCACCCAAAGGTATGAAAACATGGTGGACTGGGATCAGGAAAACACAATGGTAAACCTACGAGTCAACCGGTAAAATCCGGTTTTTAGGTGTTTTCCACCAAGATATGACTTGGCAGACCGATTGCGTTTTAATATGGAAATCTAATTTTAGCTAATTCTGGAATTTCAGCCTCGAACTCGATGAGGTGGTTGTCTCATGGTTCGTACGCCTCCTTGAATTTTGAAGACCAGAAAATTTTTTTGCACCAGTATTATCTTATAGAAAATCTCTTCTTAAAAGAAGGCGAAATTTTGCGTGTTTAACCTATATTTCTTTTTCTATAAAGAGATACTGGTAGTTTTTCTTGGAGAAATAACGGTATCCGTACGAACCATCTGTCTGTGTTGCCGGCTCCCGGTCTAACATAATCTGATATTTTTTTAAAAACTTATAATGTTAGCAGTTCTTGAATTTGTTGGACACTTTCTTAAATATTTTTATTGAATAGTTATTTAAATATTCTTTTACCGCAAATTAAAAATATTTGAAAATAAAATTTTCTAAATTTATTATTTTTGACACATTTATCATGGTTGAATAATAATTTTAGTTAAGATAATACACACTCTCACGCCTTCCTGTTAGCATTTTATAATACGAACTACGGGGCTTTGCCCATACGAGCTACGCTCGCCAGTCTAAGTTCAGACATCACAAATTCTAAAACCGCGCTAATTTAATCGGTTTTAAAAAGATTGCAGAAGATTGAATTATAACTAAAAAACCAGTGACAATCTCACTTTAAACAGGTTTCCATTAATTTCCCTTTGATTGTGAAATTTTAAGGCCGAATAAGCTACTGATAAGAAATCCAAAAGCTGTTTTCGTGTTTGATTAAATAAGATCAGTTAAACATTTAAAAATAACCTAACATAAAATAAATTAAGTAAACAGATTCTTTGCCTCCCGGTATTTTTTAACAAAGCTATAAAAAGATTGTATGAAATAAGATATTTTAAATGTATCGTTTTAAATCTAGCCTAATTTTCACCAAAATTTTCTTTTTCTTTTTGACGTTCACATGAAAATACCTTTATTTTTAGAAAGGAAAAATTATTATTTGCGCTGTCTCAGAATTGGCAACATTAGTTAAAAAGATCATCTCGAAATATGAAATGAAAGTCTCGCATAGATATATTTTTAATTTTTAATTGTTTGCCGATATTATCATTTGTCCATTTTAAATTAGACGTGATTTCTCGCATTTAGTGCTTTTAACACATATTAATGAATTTATCATTTTAAAGTTTTCTTTCTCTTTTTTAAATTCACCTGGAATACTTTTGTTGTTAGAAAGGAAATGTTATTATTTGCGTTGCCTTAGAATTAGCAACGAATGTTAAAAAAATTATCTCGGAATATGAAATGAATGTCTCTTAAATATATTTTTTATTTAAACTGTTTGGCATTATTATTATTTGGCCGTTTTAAATATGACTTAATTTCCTAAAATTTCTGCTTTTAAAGCATATTAATGAATTTAATCCTTCTATATATATAAAAAAGTTTTGATTTGGATATGGACCGATGAATTCCCGGCAGATCGGCATCCAATTTGAATGCGTAAGCATGGCCTTTCTTCGTTAATATTAAAAAAACTGTTGCATACAAAAATATGAAATACAAAATAATACAAAAATATGTATTATAGAGAAATGTCTAATAAACACGCTGATGCAGAGAGTTTTTAAATCGAAGAATTATTTTAAGTGATATTTGATGCCAAATTTGGACAAAATCGTTCCATTAAAAAAGTTTTATAGGAGCAAAAACTGTACATAGGAATTTAATCAGTTTTAGATCATTTTATGCGTCAGAATTTCCCAGTGTGCAAACTGCATTTATTATTTTTTTTTAATTTGACTCATTTTTTGAGGTTTTATTTCTATTTTAAATTCAAATTTTCAGCATTTCGAGAGATTTATTTTTTTACATATTTTAGAAAATTGTATTAATTTAAACTGTTGCCAACTGTATAAACAGCGCAAACAATAATGTTTGCTTCAAAATAAAATTTATTTTACACGTGACTATTATAAACAGAAAATATAAAAAGCAGGAACTTATTGAAAATTACGTCATAAAAACTATATTTACACGTGAATTTTAAAAGAGAAAGAATGTAAAATAATAAATTCATTAACATGCGTTAGAAGTCTTAAATAGGAGAAATGACGTCATATTTACATCACATTATAGTTATTACATAAAATGAACACAAAATAATATTGCAAAACAGTTTAAATTTAGAAATTGCGCGAGACAGTTATTTGATATTTTGAGAGGATCTTTTCAACTATTTTTGTTAGGAAAGCGCAAATAATATTTCATTTCTATCAAAAGTATTTTCACGTGAATATTTAAAAGAGAAAGAATAGCTTGGTAAAAAATAAGTCAGATTAAAAACGGTTAATTTAAAATGTCTCATTTAAAAGAACTTTCTTTTCGCTTTGTTAAAAAATACCAGGAGACAAAGACTCTGTTTACTTAATTCCCTTTAAATTACCTTATTTTGAAATGTTGTTACACGTGTCTACGTCATCAAGTTCTTTTTATTTCGACGTTTTATTTGTATTTTTATTAATGTTGTACTAATTTATTTGTTCTTTCGTTATTTAAAATAAAAATTATGTCAATTTGCATAATTTGGCGAAATTGGTCGACTGGATAATAAAAAGTCGACTGGATATTAAAAAGAGAAAGAAAAGTTTGGTGAAAATTACGTCAGATTATCATTGTCAGATTCAAATTATAATTCAATCTTCCGAAATCTTTTTAAAGCCGATCAAATTAGCGTGCTGTTAGAGTCTGCGGTGTCTGAACGTTTTGAAATAAAAACCTTTTCTAAAATATGAAAAAATATCTCTTGAAATGAGATCAAAATTTGATTAAAATAAATAAGAAATCATTATTTAATTAATAATATTATTTTTATTATTTAATGAATGATTTTTTCAAATTTTCTTGAAAAACATAATTTAATCACAATGTTGTCTTTACTTTTGATTGAAATAAAAGATAATTTCATTTTGAAAATGACGAAGAAAGCAGAAATCTAATAATCCCTATATTTTTCCCTTTCTTCCCTTTTTTCAGAAAAATAGAGTCATTATTTCCCATCATTACAGAAATATCATTAAAATTAGAAAAAAAATTAATATCTCGAAAACTAATTCAAATTTAAAATTATAATATCATTTTTGATATACCCGGGACAACACGGTTAATTGGTGTTAATTTCACCGCCAAAGATTCCTTGTTTTATGAGTAATAGCTGTGAAACACAATCAGTTGTTTCAAAAATCTTTTCATAAATTCATTCCATAAATTCGTTTCTTTAGGATTATACATATATAGGGTAGATATCTTAAACACAAAATTTTATCAATAAGTATATAATTTATGAATAAATATATCTTAACTATAAACTTTTATTAGAAACTAAATTTTTCAATAAATGTAATTTAAATATAAATTTTAAATAAATCAGTACGAAAGAAATTTTTTTTGAACAAAATACGTTTGGATGTTAAAAATATATAAATTGTTTTTAAATTTGTTTTTCAGACGACTCAATATGTATTCGAATTCTTTTGAACAGCCCTGTATTTTATCTGTAGGTTGATATATAATACTATATAATGGGAAATTTTAGTTTAGCCAGAAAACGCATATCAGGTTGAAATTTCTTATTACACGCCACTATTTAGCTAAAATTTATTTCAAACTAAAACACTCTTAAAACTGCTGAAATCACAATTCCAGAAATTATCACTTATAGACGGCCATGTATCCAATTCTTTGCGTGACACTGTACATAATTTTATCTATAGTATACAAGCATTTCTTAGTAAATTAAATGCAGTTCAGCGTAAAAATGCATAATTCATTTAAAAACCACTTTTAAGCAATTTACGCTCATACCCAGTAACTCTTACGAATTCTTTTATGTAGCCCTGTACATGAACTATAGGATTTATAAACACTATATAGTATGCATAAATATAGAGAAACATAAATAGCATATCAGAATTAAAAATGCATTTCCACCAATCATCGCTAATATACAGTACTTCGCATACAATATTGTATCTGAAATCTTTTGTGTGTTCTTGTAAATGCTATGTACTTCGTATTATACATGAAATAAGTTATAGTAAGCCTCAGAGCCGTATATCAATTTAATTATATATGAAATAGTTTAACATAATTAAAAATCGCCGCAAACGAACCCTTGCATCCCCATATTATTATGTAACGGAATTCTTTTGTGTGGCTCTGTAAATAAATAATAACATTTCTTTGCACCGCATATTCTAGAGAATGTATATTTTAGTGCACTTCATAAATGCATATCAGTTTTATTATGTTCGAAAGCGTCTAGCATCATTAAAAATCATTTGAAACTATTTTTTCCCATTTGCCGTAATGTAACATAATGCTTTTGACTGTCCCTGTAAATGAACTAAATATGCTACAAACTTCATTTGAAGTAGGGTTCGTGCTAGAGTAGATGACAATGACGTCAAAAAATTTCACGGCAATCCGGGTTTATTTACGAGAATTAGAGCGCGGAATGACGGACAGACAAACCGAAGTCAATAACACTTTTCAACTTTGTTGGAAAGTGTTAAAATGTATCAAAGCAGGAACATTTCTAAAGAAAACCTTTACAATTGTTGAACACAATTACTTATTCTCTTAAAAATATTGAAAATGTAACTTTTAACGCCGAAGCCCACATATCTGAAAATCTTTCAGTCGGGCATTTCATTTAGAATTTCTTAAAAAATAAATCAAGGCTTACCACAGCTTTTTTCATATTTGCCATTTGAAACATTACTTTTGTTATCAACGAATTCAGGCATCGTAATCTACTCAACTTTCACATTCGTTTGGATATTTATGCCCCTATCAATTTTTGTTATCAATATTCAGCGTAACATTCACTGCAACTGCCAATTTATAATTAGATTTTTCACAAAACTTCCATATTTTAAACCACCTGCTTCTAAGACTCTAGATATTAAATTTATTTTTCAGCTATTTTGACATTTTCCGTACATTGTATTTTCTGCAATATTTTGAAAACATCTAATAACCTTTAGAAGTCATAAGATTCAGGATAGAAAATCTGTCATATCGATTTATGTTGTATATTCTAGCAAGAACTGAACAAAGCTTTTAACAGAAAATTTTGAGAAAAAATAAAAGTGAAAATAGTTTTTCCAATCACTCTTTTATAAGAATTTAGTGTTTATCTGAAAAATCAGGCCCAATTTTATAAATTAACCCTTTAGTGCGCAGCTTTGCTCATATGCAAACAACAGTAGTTTTGAATTTAATAGATTTTTTTTTATTCGTATATGGGGCATTCTCACAATCTTTTCACTTTCATGTCCCTGAATAATAATTTTTATTTTAATACACTTTTTTGTGTTTTTTTTTTATTTCATATACTGGGGAACATCCCATTGCATGATTGCACAACAATATTAACGAGATAAGTAAGTTTTGGACGATGTTGGGGGTCCAAACTCCTGGAAAACTCCTATACCGTCCGTGTCCCTGATGGTGATTTTTAAGTTTGGAGCTGTCTGGATAAAATTGTTTCAATAAAAATAGTTCGATGCAATTATTTTCTGAAACTGGAACTATTGCTTTATATAAATATGTAGCTAAAAATGAACCTGCACACATTTTTAGGGTTGTTATTATTTTTTAAACTCTGTCCTGGGTTTTAGATACCTTACCATCCCTCTTCTAAAATTATACAGAAAATCATTTCAGATGCAGCCACAGATATTTTTTTTAAGTTTTTTCTCATGCAGAAGTATGCTAGAGAAATAATGTCTAAAATTCTTTGGCAGGAAATTTACTGTAGAATTTAAATCAGCATTTAAATATCAATTTCAATCATCGTGGCTTTATTGGTAGTCTCAGCGTCCCCAAGATTTATTCCTGCACTTTTCGAGGTAAATTAAAAAAAAAAAAAAAAAAAAAAAAAAAAAAAAAAAAAAAAAAAAAAAAAAGAATCCAATATTAACAACTGTTTCTAAAAATCAATGAACATTGTGGCTATCACTTAGTCTTAACATGATTTTCCTAAAAATAGGTTGTAATTTTCCTTACCGTTCCATCCTTACCGTCCCTTTTTTCCAATACCATCTCCTTTTTTTACCTTACCGTCCCTTCTTTAACACCTCTTTAAGACAATGTTATACAAAAATTCTGTATTAAAAGTACTACATTGTTATTATTTCTTATTTAAATGTCCTGTGGGTACTATGCAAATTCATTATAAGTAAAAATTGAGAAGAAAATAAAAAGTTATAGGGTTAAAATGGTAAGGAAAATTAAACTCGCAAGTTTATCTTAAACCTGAGTTAAATAAAAAAATTTTCGCTGCTGACCATTTTTTTTTTATTTTGAATCATTAAGGTATTAGTCTATCAGATTAAAATGTTATTTTAGCAAGTTTAATTTTGTCAGATTTTTTCCCCCAAAAGTCAAAAAATTGTGAGAATGCCCCATATACCTAATTCACATCAGAAAATTAAAATAGCAATATTTGGTTTAATTAATAACAGACATTTCGTATTTAAATAAAGCGAAATTAACTGTTGAAGCTTTCTGGTGTAAAGTCAGATTCTTTGAACGTATTTTAGAAAGTATTTCTAGAACTTATTTTATCATGGGAATTAAAGGGTTAAAGATTAACTTTTATAAAATAAATAATTATATAAAAAAGGTATTTGTAGACATTGTTATTAAAATATTTACTAATTTGCAATATTTTAGCGTAAAACAGTCACACGACAGTATTTTTACTTGCATTACAGATGTGCAACAGAAGAAAAGATTGACGTATTATATGAAAAATGTATCTCTGTTTTTTTTCATTATTTTTCCTGTGTAATAAACCTTATGTATTTTTTTTCGAAACAAAATAAAAAATCACGCATTTAAGGATTAAATTTATGTAGTTTAAAAATTATTCCTGTACAATATGTTAAGTGGGCGTGCACGCCTATTATTGGAAATTCGCCGCTTTGATTTAAGCCTGCACTGAACGAACTGGGAACACGAAAAAAAGAAAAGTATTATTTGAATAATCTATTCCGAATTTCTAAATTGTTATCTAAACGTATAATCCCAATTCAATTAATAATAAACTATTAAATTATTAAAGTAATTTTTAATTATTAAACTCTTTATTTTTTAGTCATATTTTCTACTTCTGAGTGTTGCAGTTTCACAGCCAGTTGTGCTATTTGAACGAAAATGCTTTGGCGCTTAATTAACTCCATTGTTTTTGTCATAAAGAATTGTAACTATAAAGATTATTTTGCGACGCAGAAAAAAAAAAAAAAATACAGTTTTTCTCTTGTGGCGACAATTTGAGGTAGTTTTCACTACAAAGAGTAAAAAATTACCTATTGCAACCACCCGAGGAAAGTCAATCCGGAAAATTTTGGTATATTTTTTATCAGCCATGGCCCCTAAACCCCAAAACCACCCTCTATTCAAATGTTGATATATACAGGGTGTTTCAGAAAGGACTCCCCAACTTTGAAATGACATGACTATGAAACAATAAGAGACTTAAAGGTTAAACGAGTGGTATATTGGAGAGACAGGTCTGGAATATATTATACACCGGTTTGCAGAAATAGTTCTAAGATTTGCTAATAGCTGGCAGCATAAGCACATGATGCTTTAAATAGTACTTAGAAGCAGAAGTACAGAAAGTTCATTCGTGAGTCTGTTTCATTGCTAATACGTGTAAGGGAGTTGCACTGAATTAGTTATTATACGAAAATTGAAGAACATGATGTAGTACTCCTTGGAGCAACATGTTTTCATTGTACTTGAATACCACCGATGGAATTGGTCTGGATTGGCCTCCATATTCTCTAGATCTCAATCCATATGACTTCTTCTTGTGGGGCTACTTGAAAGACACTGTTTATTCTAAGAATCCTAAAACATTAGAACAGCTTGAACAATTCTTCTGTGAGGCATGTGCATCCGTTTAAGTAGAAACGTTGCAACGAGTCACTTCAAAATTTACCCTTCGTCTGCGTCATGTTATTACAAGAAAGGTGACCATATCGAAAACATTATGATGTGACTTGAACTTTGTTTACGACGCACACTTTCAGACAATATTTCAAAGACACTGCTTTGTCATTGCAGCGCACTCTGAGGTCCAGTCTTGGAACTATTTCTGAAAACCGGTGTATAACAAATTCGAGACCTGTCTGTCCATCAAACCACTTGTTTGACCTTTCTGTCTCACACTGTTTCGCAGTTATGTCATTTCAAATTTGGGGAGTCATGGTTCAGATAGTGAAAATGATGTTATATTTTAAAAAAAAGACTGATTCTCATATGGACTCCAAAAGTATTATGGCACACGGTAGAATTGTTTCAAACAACCGATTTCTGGGAAAGTTTTCAATAGTGTGAAGGGGTTACCTCCTTGAAAAAAGCACAGAAAACGCCAGGAAATACACGGGAACGGTTTGTTATGATCTGCCAATGACGTCATGAGCTTTAGAGTCTATATAAAACTGAAATATTTTAGTACGATTTTGTCAATATGACGTCATATTCATTGACCTTTACATCCAATTCAGCAAATTAAAATTCACAGCAGAAGCTCTTTTTAAGAACAGTACGATCTTTTGGCAGAGGAAAGAATAGCAATGGCCATTGGTTCGTTTTACAGTCACGTGATGCACTCAGAAAATCAGCTTTTTGATCAAAAGTTTCTTTTAGACAGATCAGAAAACGTATTGTTTATGTTTTGTTAACTTGCCAAATGTCTGAGGGATATTGTATTTTTAACGTCGAACGAACTTTAGATAGTGTTTGTTGATTTACATTGAACTATCTTGGTATCAGTTAGTGTTTTTCCAAGAGTTTTTCGAAATAAATTTAAGTCGTTCTGTACAATATTATGCGCAATAAGTTTTAAATTAATTGTGTTCCAAGGTAATTTTTTTCAGTGAATTATTTTACATTTCTTTCTCTAAATGCATTTTTAATTATGATTTCAATAAAGTTTTCAGTTATTGTTTTTTACGTTAAATTTTTTTGAAAATTTTATAAGTTGAAAGGATTTATGATAGCACTCATTATGGCTAAAGTTGCTGCAAAAAGTGTCGAGTAAGCGAAGCGAGCTGGAGACGCGTAAGGGTCCCAATGTGAATTGTGTCACATGTGAATTCATGGAGTTTTGCGGGCATTAGTGATCAGGAGGCAGAGCTCCCTAGTATATAAATAAATAAATAAATAAATAAATAAATAAATAAATATGTATGATACATATACATACATACGCACACATACAGGGGTTGGACAAAATAATATGAACACCCATTTCGAAAAGTGTTGTACTTCGACCGTCCAATACCACTTCGATACGTGTCACAACAGTTTGCCACATAATGGCGGCGAAAGGAAAGGTATCAGTTGAGTATTTATATGCCGATGTGAAAGTCGTATGAGAAAATTATGTTCCCAGCAAATCGCCATTATGTCTAACCTGTCCGAGGTGCAAAGAAGCATTATAATTGGAGCTCCCCTCGTTGGAGAGTCCCTGTTTAGAACAATAAACCTTATGAGTTTTTCAAGGATCATTGTGCCCAGGGTTATGACAGCCTACACAAAACTGGGAAAGGTGAACTCTGCGAAGCAAAAAAATAGACGAAAGTCGAAGTTGACCGAATGGGATACACGAGTGTTGAAGAGAATAGTCGCCCGAAAACGTAAGACTACACTGCCGCAGGTAACCTCCGAGATGGATACGGGGTTCTGAAGATGGGCGTTCATATCTACCCTATATATATAAAATCCTAATGAAACGAATTTATGAAACGGATATATGAATCGACTGATTAAACAACTGATTATGTTTCAAGCGATTTCTCCTAAAATATGGAATACTTTGCGATGAAATTAACACCAAAAATCAGTATTGATCCGCAAATCTCAAAACTGGTATTAGAATTTTTAAATTCGAATTAGTTTTCGAAATATTAATTTTTTTTCTAATTTTATATACATTTTTCTAATGATGGCAACTCAAATTTTAATTAAATACATATTTTTTTTCCCTATTTCAGAAAAGGTTGACTTGGTAACCCGACTATTTTCGTTTATTTGATAATAAATGTTTATTTACTTTTATTTCTTTTTATAAATTACATAAATTATTTTGTTCTAATTATTAATCATTTTTTTATATTTCCTTTAGAAAATAATTAAAAAATACGGTACTACTTAGTTATTCCGTCGACCAATTTCGCCAAATTATATAAATGGCCAACACACTCGCCAAATTATACAAATTGACATAATTTTTATTTTAAATAGCAAAAGAACAAATAAATTAGTATAACATTAATAAATAAATAAATATACAAATAAAAAGTCGAAATAAAAATCACTTGATGACGTAAACACGTGTAACTTGCTTAAAGTCAAGTGAATGTGACATTTACGATCAACCATTATTGGCATTTAATCTTATATTAAAAGCTATTTTAATTTAATCTTATAGTTTGGCGATAGATTTTTGGTCGACGGGATAACTAAGTAATACCAAAAATTCATATGTAACTGGTATTTAAAAACGAGGTTTTTGCCAAATTTTCGTAAAAAGAAAAAAAAATCACGTCAAACCTGCTGTGTGTATATGGCAATATATTACCGCTCGAAAAAAAGTGCTAACTGGCGAGTAAAAAAAGCTATTGGCGAGATTTGCATCCGGCTAGCGTAACAGTACTAAGAATTCTTTGCAACAATGGCACAGGGTCTAACCGGATAAGCATAGCGAAATGGCTCCCCCCCCCCCCCCGGCCGATGTTTGAAATAACGTGTGGTAATAAGGCTCACCATGAGAATACAATATAGAGTGTTTTTAGACCCTGACCTTGAACTGCCCTTGAGATAATCGGGGGAGTTTGCGCCGGCGTTACATTTTTTCAAATACGTTTTTCTCAAAAATTACAAAAATTAAAAAAATGAAACCAAAGCCAGTTGTTGAAGAATACATTAGTTCACATCATATATATTTTTTTTCACATTTTTACACAAATTTTAACATAGAAAAATAAACAAAAATATTTTTTGAAAAAATTATTAATGTATTAATTTTATACTTACACTTACCAAAAAATTACAGAATAATGCTCAAAATACGTACTTTTATGAAAATTTTTTTTGTTAAAATCGAAGATGCGCTTTTTGAGTTATAAAATTGTATTAATGTTAGCAACTTGCTAAAATATTCGTAACGTTCCTTGTTTGCATATGCAGTAATACGCTACTATCAATGCATTGGTCGATTCGTGACATTTCCACTCGGACAGGATGCGCAGTGCGCCAAAATAAGAGAATGTTTCCATACATACCACTTCCCTATAGGTTTGTTTCGTGTTTGTAAATATTCTGCTATTTTGGCGTACTGCGCATCCTTCTCGCGTAACAATGTCAAGAAATGACAAACAAAATGGTAACATTTGCCTACCATGATTTTTGCGTAGAAGAAGGCTATGGGGCTGTATAGTGTACATAAATAACGTATAATTTTAGGGGGGAGTATATGTGTGTGTGCGTGGGGGAGGGGGTCTGGCACTTGACATCGGAAGATACCTGTAGGGGAGGATCATTATCATTTTTGAACAAACAAAAATTTACTTTTTTGGTATCTTTTTCTTTACATCTGTTATCTTAATTTTTTTTAAAGTCTGTTTTCTTCTTTTTAGGGAAATACAAAGTTTTTATTAAAACACTTGAATGCTTATAAAACAATTCATTACAAAATATGGAATAACCCAACGTTCGCCATTGATATTCTCCTGCCGTATGGTATATAATTCGCTGTTAGAGAAACCAGATTCGAAAAGATACTTGTTATTTTTGCTAGTAAAAAATGGGGAAGAATGTTGTCTACCTATTTTGTTCACAAGCAGTCCTGTTTAGCCCAGTACAAGGGCGAAGTGCAAGAAGACAATACCAGTGTTCAATGCATTATGTAACAAAGAGCTATTGTTATAAACTTTTAAATAATAAGTATTTCTTTAAAATGATATATGATATAACGTTATTTCTTATATAACAGTGATGTTTTATGAATTTCTTCTCTTTATTTAAATCAGTAAAGTATGCGAATAAAAAATGTACAACCATACCTGTATATCATTGAAACGTATAAAAGGAAAAACAAATGTAACTAGTATGTTGTGGCCATCACAAAACTTTCTTCTATATAAATCACGTCAATTAACTCATTTAAATAGTACAAGAAATTACATGAATTCAGCACCAATTCATATCAAAGTATATCTGAATTTGAAGTTGGATGAAAATTCGTGCATTAGTTCTTGAGTAGAGCTATAGCGGAAATTCTGAAAAATGTAGCATAGCGGCGCCACCTGTTGAGCGATTTACACCAAAAATTAAACAGCACTAAATTATACGTCAATTAAAGTAAAGGACTGAATAAATCTGAAGTTTGATGAAAATCCGTGCAATAGTTCTTGAGACACAGCTCTTGCGGAAATCGTGAAAATGCAGCACAGCAGCGCCACCTCTTGGGCGATTTACACCAAAAATTAAACAGCACTAATTTATATCAGGGACTAACTAAATCTGAAGTTTGATGAAAATTCGTGCATTTTTTCTTGAGTTAGAGCTATTGCGATAATCATGAATAATGCAGCATAGCAGCGCCACCTGTTGGGCGATTTTCACAAAAAAGTAATCAGTACTAATTTATATCAGGGACTAACAGAATGTGAAGTTTTATAAAAATCTGTGTGGTAGTTCTTGAGATATAGCTATTGCAGTAATCGTGAAAAATACCGCATAGCAGCGCCACCTGATGGGCGATTTTCACCAAAAACTAATCAGGTCCTGTTTATATCAAGGTCTAACTAAATATGAAGTTTTGTGAAATTCCGTGCATTAGTTCTTGAGATAGAGCGCCCAAAATTTTTTGTCACATACAGACTCACAGAGTGACAGAGTGACAGAGTGACAGACAGACTCACAGACAGACATTTTCTAAAAACCATCAAATCGTGTTCTGGGCATTCTAAAACGTATAAATCCGTCGAAAACTGGAAGTCGAAATTTTTCACGAATCCAATACTTTCTTCTTGTAAAGATAGAAGAAAGTAAAAATAAAAAGAATTTTTAAACTCTGATAACAATATTATTAGGGGGAATGGATTAGAGGAACGATAACTTCTGATATCGAAAGGTTGGTAGAGGGTCTGAAATTGCCAAAAATTGGATAACCTTATATATTTACAGCCCCTCTTCAGCTTCACTTGCACAATCGACTAGACCATTGAATTGATATTATAACGCGAGAAGGATGCACAGTACGCCAAAATAACAGAATATTTACAAACACGAAACAAACCTATAGGGAAGTGGTATGTATGGAAACATTCTCTTATTTTGGCGCACTGCGCATCCTACCCGAGTAGAAATGTCACGAATCGACCAATGCATTGATAGTAGCGTGTTTCTGCAAATAAAAACAGGGAAAGTTACGAATATTTTAGCACGTTGCTAGCATTATTTTTGTTATAACTCAAAAAGCGCATCTTCGATTTTAACAATTTTTTTTTCTTAAACGTACATACTTTGAGCATTATTTTGTAATTTTTTGGTTGGTGTAAGTATAAAATTACTGCATTAATAATTTTTTCAAAAAATATTTTTGTTTATTTTTCTATTTTAAAATTTGTGTAAAAATATGAACAAAATATATGATGTGAACTAACATATTCTTCAATAATTGGCATTAGTTTCATTTTTTTAACTTTAGTACTTTTTGAGAAAAACGCATTTGAAAAATAGGAGCGCCGGCGCATATTTCGCCGATTATCTCAAGGGCAGTTCAAGGTCAGGGGCTAAAAACACTCTATATTGTATTCTCAATGTGAGCCTTATTACCACACATGCTATTTCAAACATCGACCGTTGCGGCCATTTCCCTATGCTTATCCGGCTAGACCCTTTTATGTAGTTTAATTGGAAAAAAAATATTTTTGATTTTTTAATCAAAATAGAAAACTTACGGTCCCATATTGGCGCGATTTTTTTCTAACGCCAATGTGATATATGGAAAGGGCATTTAACTGACGCCAAAGTATCGTTATTTTGCTTGATATGGTAAGCCGGATGTTGTTGTTTATGCTGTTGATGCGTTCCCCAAATTGGCGTCGTTAAAAAATCGCGCCAATATGGAACGTATATGACATCTGTGCCAAACTTTCATATGAACGGCGAAGAGATCAGACCGTATTTGTTTATGGCATTTGATGACTTGAACTATTATAATATAGATGAAATGATGGCGATAGAATAATATTTGGTGATTTATCACCTGTGCCTGGCTAACATTTAAGTACCCAAATGGCACCTAGAGTATAAAAAGCGAAATGGTCCGCCTTGAACTGTTGATGATAGTCACATGACTTAGGCTATTGTTATAGAGATTGTTTTAAAATACCGGGAGACAAAGACTCTGTATACTTAATTTATTTTATTTTAGCTTCTTTTCAAATGTTTAACTGATCCTCTTTAATCAAAAACGAAAACAACCACTGGATGTCTTAACAGCAACTGATTCGCCCTTAAATTTTTGCAATCAAAGGGAATTGAATGGAAACCCGTTTACAGGGAGATCTGCACAGCTTTTTTCAGTATAATTCAATCTTCTCTAATATTTTTAAAACCCATCAGATTATCATGTTTTTAGATTCTGCGGTGTCTGAAGGGGGTTGGCGAGTGTAGCTTGCAGGGGGCAGATCCCCCTAGTATATATATATATATATACAGAGAGAGAGAGACAGAGAGAGGGTGTTTCATAAAAGATGTGCAAAACTTTAACAGGTGATAGTATACATCTAAACAAGCAACTTTCATCAAATATTACATGGTCAGAATTAAAACGCAAAGGTGCTAGAGGGCGCCGAAGGTCATATTGTTATACGAGGCAAAAGCACACAAAGAACGATTAAATTTCAAAAGCAAGGTGGGAAACCGCTCTACATACAATCATTGAGCCTCTGAGTCATTTCCATTTGCAGTTTCTTACATAAAATGCATATCAGCCTTTTCTCTATCAGTGAGGGGCAATACTTTCCGATACGTTTTCCTACCGCGCCTGACAGTTGCACACTCAGATCAGCGGCTTTTATGTATTAATCGAGGCGAAATTTCGTATACGCGTTCCTTCCTCCCCATATGACATTTGGCTAATAGTGTCGTTCTTCCCTCGATAACTCGCAACAGGTATGGAGCTTTAACGTTTGCATGGATCAAGTTTCCAAATGCGTCAGCACCTTTGCCTTTTATTTCCGATCATGCATTCTTTGATGAAAGTTTTTTGTTTGGATGTGTACTATCACCTCTTAAAGTTTTGCCGATTTTTTATGAAACATCCTGTATATATATATGTGATTATAAAAAAAACTATCCCGATATATGAGCTCCTAACTGCCCTACCATTCACAGAAACTGAATGAAATTTTGGTTGATTTAGTATTTTGAGGTATGCGCTCATGAAACCTATGAAAAACAACAGTTAAACTCTAACAGTTACGGTTACAGTGACAAAATTTCAAAAATTTCAAATGGCAACAACCATTTTTTTAAATTGAAATTTGATCTCCGTAGTGAAAAGCCAACAAGTTGGAAATTGCTCATAAAACGTGTTAAATGAGGTGCGTTCGTACTATAAGTAGTTTTATAAATATGTTTTGCTCCGCATATTGTACTGAATATATATTTTAGTGCACTTCATAAGTGCATATCCATTTCATTCTGTTCGAAAGGCTGTAACATCATTAAAATGCATTTGCAATAATTTTTTCCCATTGGCCGTAATGCAACGGAAAACTTTTGACTGTCCCTGTAATTAAACTATGTATCCGATTTTCACAAAATTTGAAATAACTCGACAAAATTTTACAACAATTATATATTTAAAATTTCAGACCGTTCGGAAGGCTGTAACATCATTTAAATGCGCTTGCAATAATTTATTCGTAATGGCCGTAATGTAACGAAAAACTTTTGACTATCCCTGAAATTAAACTATACATCCGATTTTCATAAAATTTGAAATGACGCGACAAAATTTTGAGGCAATTATATGTTTAAAATTTCAGACCATTCGGTTGGATAGTTTTTGATCTGTTATATGCGAACAGACGGACCGAACGACGACTATAGGTGCAACGTATTTATATAATTACGAACACACCTAAAAATAGCGTTAGAACAGTACCCGTTGCACGAATATCGCCAGCACTAGACAGACTAAGAAGTAGATTGAAAATAACCAATAAGGATAAAGAAGCAACAGGAAGCAAAACCTTTTATTGTGTTTCCCAGATTTTCCACGTACATCCTTCACACACGCTGACACTTTGCATGCAGCAGATGGTGAATAGCATTGAGACACGTACCATGGTAAGAGGAATATGATGGATCTGACGTCTGATGACATCTTTCAAATCTGATGCAGTTTACGGATTAAACGCCTACACTTTGGATTTCAGGTATCCCCACAGCCAGAAATCCATTTCCGTGAAATCGGGGGAAGATGACGGTCATGGAAAAGTGAAATGGCCGGAGATAACCATATCACCAAATTATTGTGTTAAGAAACGTTTGATAGACGACCCCACACATGGGGATCGCTATCTTGCATCCACACGACGTCAGATAAAACATTTCGCTGTTGCGAATTGAGAATTACATAATTAGACAAATTTCTAAATAGCGAACACTCATTACCGTACACATTTGTAGACCTGCGGCAGTAACCTCTTCAAAAATGTAAGGGCCGAGGATAAAGGCGCTTGTTATACCGCACCACACATTCACATTTTCTTCGTGTAACGGAAGTGCAACCACATCATGGGAATTACTGTCTACCCAGTGCACGCAGTTATTCGAATTAACGTTACCAGTCAACGAGAAATGCGCCTCGTCCGTATACATAATAGGTAAAGGCCAACTGTCATTCTCATCATACCGGATATTAATAACTTATTCATGATATATTATATCTATTACATAAATTATTGATCAATATTACCAATCAGAGTTAAAAAGAAAAGTTGCTTATTAAGTCTTAAGATTAAAATTATGCATTCATTACTTTTTGCTTTGTGTTATTAATAAACCGAAACATAATGCATATTTTCAATTAAACTGCTTCTAAAATCAATTATTGATTATTAACGCAATCCTTAAAAATTTATACAAAAACCTTTATTATTATTATTATTTTGGTTAGATTCCAAAACCGAAAACCCCAAAAGGAATTTTCATTCACTTTCTATCATTGGCTTTCAAGTTATGAATAGATGTGTAATATCGTCAGTATCAAGCGGCTTTACTTAAGATTAAAGGCGAAAATCCATTTTATGCTGGTCAAATGCAACCATGTCACCGAAACATTGATGATTCATCACATTAACAAATAACAAGGAATAATTTTATTCTTAACTAGCTGACCCGCTCGGCGTTGTCCGGGCCCGGAACAATAACCTCAGTTGTTAATCAAATTTGTATGATTTTCTATCTTTAACTCTATTGTGTATGAATTTATATTTTTAAATGAAAAAATCGCGAAAACAAAATTGTTTTGCAGTGATGAAAGCGCTCGTAAGGAGACATTTTCTTGTTTTTTCACGTTTGGTCGTTTCATAATAATAATTTTTAAAAAAGTAGTTCTTGTTATCCAAAGTCTTTGAAATTTTAAACGTTATATATATAACGTTTTTGCAGCCCGTGAAAAAATTTCTTCAAAAAAGATTGAAAATTTTACAAAAGGGGTTAAAAAAGTTATTCATAATAGACATTTGGTTCGAATTTGAGTTACACGATTTGACCTTTCATTACAAAATGTTCACAACCTATAATTGTCCAAATGCTTAAAGATTTCGATATGTTATGTGAAATTAGTGTCCGATGACTGTGTGAAAAATTTGTTTAAAAAATCAACAACTTATATTTAGCGGTTAAAGGGGTCGAAAATAACCGTAATGGAAAAAGAGGGGAAGGGTGGCGATTCAACGTTAAAAAGTACATTTCTTTTTGCCAAAGACTGTGTATAATTTTCATGGTAATATATTGATACTGAGTTGTAAAAAGCTGTTTTTTCTTGGTTTTTTTTTTTTCATTTTTTTTTTCTTTTGATGGAGGGAATAGATGGCAAAATGTTTGAAATTGCAACTCATTATTTCCCTCCCATATGTTATAATTTCTAAACCAAATTTCTGAGTTATATATATTTCCGACGACTGTGTTTAATTTTTGTGCTAAAATGTTGAAATTCAGTTGTAAAAATCGCTGTTTTACGCATGACTATTTATTTTTATTATTTATATTCCCCATTGAAATCCTGAGTAAAGTTTTTTGATTAAAGGTTAGTACATAGTAATAAAAATTAAATGCATTTTTTTAATCAAAATGTACTTAATGTTAATGTTACGGGAAAAAGCGCGGAAAAAACGAAAGTGTCTTCGGGTAATGAATTTTTTTAAAAGGCTACCATGAAAATTATACACAGGCTTTGGACAAAAAGAAATGTATTTTTTTACTTTGAATCGCCACCCAGCCCCTTTTTACCCATTGTGGTTATTTCGACCCCTTTTACCGCTAAATATAAGTTGTTGTTTTTTGAACCAATTTTTTTCGTATTTTTAAAAATGTTTTTCAGTGTTTGAAAGAGAATGGAAAAAATATGCTATCTGGTATGTCTTTTCTGCGTAGTTTGATTTTTTAAGTGTATGCATAATTTTGAAATATGCCGGAAAACGGAGAAACGAGCAGGCGTCTCCCGGTATTTTAAACGTTTAAAAAAATTGTCATTATCCTTAAAACTCTTTGAAATTTCTAAGAGTAAAAAACATAATGTTTTCGCAGCCTGGGTGAAAAAATCGTGAAAAAATATTAATATTTAGTGGTAAAAGAGCTCGTAAAAATACTTTTTACCGCAACGAAGCACTCAGATTTTTTTACTAATTTCGTCGAAATTTTCACACATTTTATTTTGTAAACAATATTTTTCCCAGTCCAAACGTTTCGAAATTTTTCTAGTGATTTCCCTTATAAAAATATTTCTTTGGGCTGTATACGTCTCTATAGAATTCTTTACAAATTCTATAGAATACTATTTCTATAGAGTTTTGAATTCTGATAATACTTTTTCTGAAGGGAATGTTTCTATAGAATTGTTAGTTCTGTAAAAATCCCTTTTCTATAGAGTACTAAAAACCTTATAGAATTAAGTTCTATAGACTAATGATTCTAAAGATTTTTTTTTTCTATATTAAAAAAAATTTTTTTGGTCTTTTAAAATTTATGTGTACTAATTTATTTACACAGCTACATATTAAAATTAAAAGAATAATTAATTTTGTAATGCATCAGTTTAATATACAGGGTGGCCATAATTATAACACCCCTACTTCAACCTCTCTATATATTGAACTACTCAGCGTATGGCAATTAAAATTTGTGCACATGTTATGCAAGACTTAGGGAAACGAATTACGCGAAAAAAAAAAAAAAAACTTCAGAAACCATTGATACATGGTGCTGTACAACTGGTCATATTCTGAAAAAATGCATCTCAACAAACTTTATTTGGACGTACCAAATATTCATGGGATAAAAGCTTTATCTACGCACGGAATGCTGTTCTATATGGTTTCCTACATGAAGATGAAAAACCTGCAGTCTGTGGACAGCTTGTTCAACTGCAGATCCCAACTAGTCGACTGAGACGCTTCTCACAAGTAGCGTGACACCTTCTTACAAGTATGCCAAGGTTAATAGAAATCCTTGATAAACAAGATTTTTTAAATGTCCCCACAGTAAAAAATCACACGAATTAAGATCCGGATAACAAAATGGCGAATCTGTCGGAAATGCATGACTGGTTGCTTTGACATTATTGAAATATTGCAGAAGAAATAGCATCCTCATCAGTTTTTAACCTCTTTTATACCCAGAACATGGCTGCAAACCATGGGTTTATGGGAAGTTTTGTGCTTACAAAGTGCAATTGCAGTTATAATGGCTGTTAAACTTATATACCTTTTTTCCCCATTAGGGCAATAGAAATTAAAACTGAAAGAGTTTATTCCCCCATGCGATTTTTTTATATTATTATTTTTAATTTCTTTTTATTTTCTGTTGTACAGTGCCATCTATCGCTGTTCCTGGAACTTTTTTTTTTTTTTTTTTTTGGCGTAATTCGTTTCCCAATGTCTGGAAAAAGTATGTACACATAATTTGAAGCTTTTACACTGAGTAGTTCGATATATGGGGTGGTCGGTATAGGAGTGTTATAACTGTGGCTACTCGGTAATAGTACGCCATGGATTTAATGATTAATTTAATATATTGTGATAATTCAATTCTAGTAGATTGTGATTCAATTGTTGATGCAACAATATCAGTCGAAGTATTGATTTAAATTATGGTTAATATTAATTTGTTATAATTCATTAATTCGTTGGTTAATTTTATAATATTTTTTTTTTAATTTGCTGTTAAATTTATAAAACCATCCACGTAGTAAACTTTATTCACTTTAATAATAATGTAATTTTTTTTTCAAATGTTTTAAGGTGAAGTATTTAAGCAATTATGTATCAAGTTTAATAAATCATAATTTATTAGCCTTTTAAATATTTTTCAAGACTATTAAAATCGGCCCAGATAACACAAAGATATCGGCCAATGTCCCATCTAATATTTACCAAATATTTCGAAAGCCGCTGAATGTCATCAACATCAAATTTACATACACTATCTGCCACTATTCACAAACATAACTCAAAATTATTTTTTAAAAGAAAGCACTCAAGCGAGTTTTCTGGATTATTTACTGAAATAGTATTCTAAACAATAAAATTCAGTAATAGATGTAAATTTCCAACTGGGCGAAAAATGTCCGGACCAGGATTCGAACCCGGGACCTCCTGGCTGAAGCCGCCAGTGCTCTGCCATCTGAGCTATCCCGGACGATTCTGGTCGAACTTTATCACCCAGCTAACCTTGATGATTACAGCATCTGGTCTGAAACCTGGTTCAGCTCAACAGAATAAATCTCAGGTAAAGGAACTCCAGCAATCGCTGGATGCGAAAATACATTAGATTAATAATTGTGTTAATATTAATTGTGTTAATATTAATCTAATAAAATTCAGTAAGTTTGTCGTTTTTAGAAAACTTGATTTTTTAATGCTATATTTTTCAATTCCTACTATTAGTGCACACTCTCCCTATATTTATTTATTTATTAATAATCGATTTAGCATTGGCCAATGCTGTAAAAATGATATTACAGTAGAACCTCGATTATCCGAAGTAATTGGGACCGACCCTCTTTCGGAAAATTGAAATTTTCGGATAATCGAGAATGCTTCAATTTTAAGATTAAGGACAAATATATGCAATATTTCGTATTATGGTAATAAGTGCTTAATAAAAATAAAGCAATAGCAAAATATAAGCAAGAATAAATTACGCGAATTTTAATTTTTAAATTGCTTTTACATATATCACAAGGGTTTGAAAAAATGTTTTGTTTTTCGCTGTTTCGATTGCCTTTGCTTTGAAGCTCTATCACGGAGTTTTTAAAAATTATTAGTTCACCAGTATCACAGTCTTTCTACTGCTCCAGCCATGCCAAACCTTTTGCAAAACATTCAAAAGCTTCAGAATTGCTAATTTGTTCGTTTTCTTCGTTCCACTCCGCAGCTTACGGGAGCTCAAGTTAAATTCAAAAGAACTCTAAGAAAGCGGATCAAAAATATTTATATGTACTCGTAATTCGGAAAGGATCGCTTGCACACAAGGAATACGGCAGTTAAAAAAAAGAGCTTTCAAAATGGATTTTGCAGACAAAGAATGGGATAGTAAAAAGAAAAAAAAAAAAACTTTAGAAATAAATTTCGGTTAATCGAGAGTTTTGGTTAAATGAGTTTCGGATAAAAGAGGTTCTACTGTACTATTGAAACATTCAGAGACATCTATCGATATTCGTAAAAACAATATTATTTTTCAGAGATTTCTAGATATCTGTGGACATTCATCATATCTGACGAAGTTTGTAACGTTGACCAAAATGAATGGAAAGATCTGTCCATTTCTTTAGTTTCCGCAGAAGAGTATTTGGTGAGGACGTATACAGTGAAATTTCCATTATATAAAAAATTTCTGTAGAAATCTAAAGTTATTTATATAATAAAAAAAAAATGCATCTGAAAATTTTTACATATAAATTTATGCAGACTGCTAGAGAAAATTTTCTTTAGAACAATTTATATAGAAATTTGTAGAGATTGCAATAGAAAATTTCCTGAAGAAGCATTTCATATTAAAATCTATTGATAGTCCTAAATAAAAACTTTGTAAGTAAATCTTCAAAGTACAGTAGAATCTGGTTACAACGAATGTAACTTTAACGAATTTTTCAGTTTAACGAATACTATGTGGATTGCCAAAAAATATCATTTTAGCGTATTTCACTACAAAAATATTCATTTTATCGACTTTAATCGACAGCGAATTTAATCAGAGCTTCGCACAGATTCGTTGTAAGGAGATTTTACTGTGTTTAAAAAAGTAATGTAGAGTCTATAAAGATGTTAACCCGGGAGAACTCGCTGCATGCGATTTTCTCTCACCGTCGTACTTTTTTTAAGACTCTTATTTAAACAATTTTTCCTTTTAATTAAAATTAAAAAATGTTATTTAAATTATTTTACCTTTTTGTGAATAAAAGTACTAAGCCAAGCAAAAAAAAAAAAAAAAAAAAAAAAAAAAAAAAAAATGATATTAAGCGAATGTAAAGTAAAAGAGAAGCAATTGGGCACCGTGAGAGAAATTCTCACTAGCGAGTTCTGGCGGGTTAAAATGTAACAATAGTTTGTTTTATGAAAAAACTAAAGAGGCTTTTTATATATTGTTTTGTTATTTATACATATTGTTGTTTGTTTTTTATACATTGTTTTGTTATTGTTTTTACATAAAAAAAGAAAACAATTATGTAATTTTTAAATGGATGCTAGTTTTTCTTTTTAAAATTCTTTCAAATTTCCGACTTTTATACGAATTTTATTTTTTATTATCGAAAGAATACAAGTTTAGTTTCAAAAAATGGTCATTAGTTTTTAATTAGACTTTATTCATTTAGGTAATAAAAATAAGTATTATACATACTATATTTATACAATAATAATAATAAACTTATATGGCTAAATTATGTGCGTGTTAACTTGTATGTAGTGCATCAATTTTTGTAGAAATGTACACAAATCTATGACTTAAAGTTAATAAAAAATACATATATTTAATTTGTTAGAAAGCAAAATTGAAAATAATGGAGTTGTGAAAACTTTTCTTTAGATTTTTGTGAAAGTGGAATACAA
The DNA here is from genome assembly GCA_963932465.1 of Maratus speciosus. Classification (NCBI taxonomy): domain Eukaryota; kingdom Metazoa; phylum Arthropoda; class Arachnida; order Araneae; family Salticidae; genus Maratus; species Maratus speciosus. Next base: position 236,967,741 of record OZ010788.1, read on the forward strand.
AATTTTTAAGTCAGCTTAAAAATTATGTATGTAATGTAAGCTGTAAAATTTCGTATTTGCTCTAAATTTCTTACCAGCTTCAAAGTAACGTCTTTTAAAATTTCTAACATATTTAATAATAAAAAGCTATATATTTATAGTTATATATATATATTACCGAGACACAAAAGATTACGTAGTGTGTATGGCTTAGAACTTTGAACTACGTAATAAATGGTACGAAACGTTGGCTGGTAATATTGAAGAGCTCCGTGTTTTGGGTGAGCTTCCATCAGTCATTTCGTAGATTTCGGAAGACCAGACGCAGGACAAGTTATAAAATGTAGATTGAATAATCGTGAGACAAAGTAGCGCAAATTATGCTTGTTAAGAATAAAACAATAAGTTACTCAATGACACCTTTTTTTAAGGAATTCTTCGCAGTGAACTGTAATTTCTTTATTTAAAACAAAAATTGTTAAGAGTGAAACAGTCTCTCTGGCCGTTTCCAAGTCAAAACATTCCATCTTTTCAATAACAACAAAAAATCAGTGTTTCCACTCACTAGTAAATAAATTACAATCTGTCGTCAACACGCAGACGATTGGAATAATAAATAAAATTACGGCGCTGACACAGCGCCCTCGTACGGGAGATTTTAATTACGATCAGTAACATACTCCCGACCGTTGAAACCTGCTGGTTTCAAAACTACTCTAATATATAATATAAAATTACATAATACTACATATAACAATGCAAAAGATATAATTAATAACAAAGGAAAAATGGCAAAATTACTTTACATTTGAATACAATAAAACATACTATAGAAATTAAACAACAAAATATATTCAAAATATACCAAATATATACATTAAAGGAAATTAGTTTCCATTAATTGGAAGGGGACAAATACTTCTCACATTTCTCTTTATTATTGTACCGTTAGGTAGACGAATGTTCACTACTCGAACTTTTTTGTCCTTACCGAGAAATATCTCGGAAATCCTACCTGTGGCCCATTTTGTGCTGGACATATTTTCATCTTTGATTAATACGAGAGAACCAACATTTATATTGTTTTTATTTATTTGCCATTTATTACGTTGTTGTAAGGTGTTCAGATAGTCCCGCTCCCATAATTTCCATATTTGCTGGCTATATTTTGTTAATTTTTGCCAGTTGCTACGTTTATTTTCCAAAATTTCAGTGAGCTGAGGTTCGATAATAGACGTTAAGAGCCTACCTATAAGAAAATGACCCGGTGGCAGAGTCTCGAAATCATCGAAATCTGATGATAATGGAGACAGAGGTCTTGAGTTCAAAACACTTTCAATTTCTAGAATTACTGTCAGAAATTCCTCTAAAGTGAGGTGCGCGTTACCAATTACACGTTTTAGATGGAATTTGAATGATTTAACCCCTGCCTCTCAATGACCACAGAAGTTCGGCGCTTTCGGAGGAATAAAATTCCATTCGACATTTTCCCTTGCAAAATAATCAGCTAATGCTTCATCTGGGTGTCTAACCAAATTGTGAAGTCTTTTCAATTCTAAGTTTGCCCCTACAAAGTTTTTTGCATTGTCAGAAAATATTTTTGAACACTTTCCCCTTCTGCTAACAAAGCGCTTAAAACAAGCAATGAAGGCTGCAGAAGTGAGATCTGAAACGAAATCTAGATGAATAGCTTTGGTGCAGAGACAAACGAATATACATACATACACTTTATTATATGTACATTTCCTTTTATTTTTGAATTTAATGTAAAAAGGGCCGCAATAATCAGTTCCAATAATGGAAAATGGAAATGAAGGTGTAACATGCTCTTTGGGCAAGTCACCCATAACTTGACTCGCTAATACAGGCTTGTTTTTAAAACAAGTGACACATTCATATGCTATTTTGCGACAGATGTTTCTACCATTAGTTATCCAAAATTTACGACGAATATGGTACAACAATGTTTGTGATCCTACATGTAAATACTTTAAATCAAAATATCTTACAATAATTAAAGTAAGGGGATGCTTACTTGGCAGAACCATAGGATGTTTTTCATTTGTTGTCAAATATGAGTTACCCAATCTACCCACAACTCTTAAAATATTACTTTCATCTAAGAAACAATTTAAAGAATTTAGTTTACTTTTATTTGGTACTGAATTACCTTTCTGAAGACATTTTATTTCTTCCTGATACTCACTTTGTTGAACCATCTTTATCAGTGATAATTCTGCAGCATTCAATTCTTTAGAAGTAAGAGGATCTTTCACTCTATTAATATTTCGAAGGTTATGAATAAATCTAAGCACATAACATAAAATACGAATGATAGTCATATAATTATTACTAACACTAATAATATAATCTAATAAGTAACTTTGATCATAAATAGCTAGAGTTACTAAAGAGTTATCATTTTCACATTTAAATGTTTTCTTTAGTTCATCAGAATAGTCATCTAGCAAATTTTGGCTGTTGCAATCATTAGTTGGGAGAACTGTTTCTCCCAAAAAGGGGACCTTTAAACCACAAATCCTTTTCTAAGAGCATATCAACACTGACGCCTCTGGTAAGGAGGTCGGCTGGATTAGACTTTCCTGGACAATGAAACCACGAATTGGAGTCAGTCAAAGATTGAATTTCGTTGACACGATTCGCTATGAATGATTTCCATCTTTTACTAGAACCTCTAATCCAGTACAAGGTGATTTTCGAATCTGTCCAGAAGAACATATCTGATGGCTTCTTATGACATACTATTTTTTTGACTGCATTACCTAGTCGGGCAGCATGTAAAGCTCCCAATAGCTCTAATCTTGGTAAAGTGATTTTTTTAAGAGGTGTAACTCTACTTTTTGAAGTCACAAGGTTAACTTCAATAGAATTTTCTTTAACAATTCTGAGGTATATGACAGTGCCGAAGGCTTTCTTACTAGCATCGCAGAAACAGTGAATCTCTACCACATCTGAATTTTCTTCTTTCGTTGAATTTAGCACAATTCTTGGAATTTTTAGCTCAGAGAGGCGTGGGATCTCAGAACACCATTGAAGCCACTTTTCTTTAACATCTATTGGTAGATCTTCATCCCAAGCGATTTTCCTCAACCACAGATCTTGAAATAGGCATTTCCTGCGAATAGTATAAGAAGTGAGCAAGCCAAGAGGGTCGAATATTTTTCCAATAGCACGCAGGATGAAGCGCTTGGTGTTTTCATTTTTTGATAAAATTTCTAATAAGCCTTTTACATCTACGATAAAGCAATCTTCACTCATATGCCAAGACATTCCTAGAACTTTTGTTGAGTCAAATCCTAATTCAGTTGGGTTATGTAGAGGCTGAGTATCAAACCCTTCTTGTTTCCATTGCTCCATCAAATCGTTATCATTAGTTTACCATTTTCTGAGTTTCATACTTGCCTCGCTCATAATATAAACAGCATTTCGAGAGATTTCTAACGCATCTTGCAAGTTGTCAGCACCAGCGATGAAATCATCAACGTAGAGGCTTCTATCTACTAACTTTGTTGTTCTAGGATATCTAACTTGAAATTTCTTGATATGTTTTCTTAGAGTAGCAGCAAGAAGAAACGGGGAAGCATTCATACCAAACAAAAACTCGGTTGAAGCGATATATTTCTATACCTCTATCTCCAATCCATAAAAACCTCACTGCGTCTCTGTCTTTCTCCGCTAGGATATCTGCAGAAAGGACTTTTCTATATCACCTATCAATGCTATTTTGTTTAATCTAAAATTGATAAGTAGATCGAATTAGTTTGGATTAAGATTTGGACCTGGCCAAAGACAATCATTTAACGATAATTCGCCAACATCATGTGAGCTAGCATCGAAGCCTACTCTCATTTTTGTTGTTAGGCTTTGTCTAAAGACAGGTTTATGTGGAAGATAAAAAAGTGGTTTCTCCACTGGCTTGTGCGTTTCCGTTATTTTTTCTATGATTCCTTTATTTTCATAATCTTTCAAAGTCTCACAATATTGAGCACGAAGCTCTAATTTTCGCTTCATTTCCACTATAAGACAGTTTAGTCTATTACTGGCTATTTTGAAATTGTCGTTCATTTCTCGCCAATCATTTTTCCATGGTAAGGGAACATCGTAACGTTTATTTTTATAAGATACAGATTTTTCAAATATTTCTAATGCTCTATCTTCGTCAGTACATGTGGGATCGTCTTTTATCCCTAATGTTTCTAACTGAAAGAATTTTTGAACTTCTTTTGTCAAATCTTCATAGTTACAAACAAGCCCACAATGAGTACCCTGCGTGATCTGACCGTCAGGACCCAATTCGCTTCCGCAGGCAATGAATCCAGATACCGAGTTTTGGAATTTTAAATTAGAATTGGCGACTTCAATTCGACCGACTTCTAAAAGATCATAAAACATTTGAGCTCCCAAAAGAACATAAATTTTTCCAGGTTTGTAAAATTCTGGATCCGATAATTTAATGTTATTAGGTTGGTTGGTTGGTTGGTTGTATTTATGTCGGCCAATTATCTGCACGTGGGATATGGGCCCTAAGGGGGGAAGTGCCTTCCGTGGAGGTCTTTCTAAGGGAACCTAACCCGTATTAACGCTTGGAGAACCAAGGTTCGAAGAAAACCACGAAAACTCCAAACGATTAGGCCGACGGGCGCGATTGGGATCGAACCCAGCAACTCCCGTCTACCAGCTTCGAGAGCAGAACCTCTCGGCCACTGGTGGGGCCAATGTTATTAGGGTAATGTTCTGTTGGAACATTAATCCGATTTACTGGAATAGTATCCGATATTTTTGGTACACAAAGAAGTTCTATTTCCGCCTTAAAATTTGAATTGTTATAAATTAATGCTTTTACCTTGGAATTAATATTCACGGAGATGCCATTTAATCCTGAAACCGCAACTTTTATTTTTTCTTTCTTAATTCCTAAATAATCAGCACACTGAATCGTAATGTAATTATTCATTGATCCAGCATCAATCAAACCTCTTAACGGCTTAAATTCACCAAATTTATTTTTAATATAACCAATGACAGTTGATAAGTTGCCAGAACTTAAATAATTCATCTCACAAACATGTACCTGAAAATACTCTTTCGTTAGAAATGTGAAACGTTGCAGCATTCGGGTCTAGACTTGAATTTGATTTGCTAAGATTTGATTCTGGTTTTGGGTATTGCAATCGCGGACCTCGGGTTTTGAAATAAATTCATTTTGTCTATCGCTGTTTTGAATTTGCTTTTCATTTTCATTCTCGAAATGCAGTAAACTTGAATGTTTTTTCATACATTTCTGACAAGAATAAGTAGATTTACAATTTCTAACCGAGTAGAATTTTAAACAGTTAAAACAAATATTATTTTTCTTTACGAATTCATATCTAGAAGCCACTGAAGGATTTAAGAATTCTGGACATTTGTGCAAACCGTGGAATTCATTACTTTGACATTTAACACATTTAAATGTTTTTGAGTTTTTACCATTAGATGTAGATACCATACTAGTGATTCGTTGTTGAGCATTGCGTTTAGGAGTTACATTATTTATAAGATGTTTGGAAACTTGCAGTGTTCTCGCTTGTCTTTTTAAAAATTCGATTAACTCTTTTAATTTTGGTAGCTCGTCTTTTTTTTTGTTCATGTTCATACCATAATTTTATGGACCTATCTAATTTCTGCCACAATATATAAGTTATTATTGTATCCGCAAACCCTTCAATTTTTTGATCGAGAATTTCTAGAGATCTGATACATTTATTGTCGGTATCTGCGAAATTAAGATTAGCACTGGGTGTTTCACTTTGTATTGAATTAATGGACATTAATTTTTTAATGTGAGCAAACACTTGTTGTCTTTTATTGGAACATCTTTCCTCTAATAAGGACCACGCTGTTTGATAATTATCATCTGAAATCGTTATACTTTGTATAACTTTGGCAGCTTCAGAATGAAGCGAAGATTTCAAATATGATAACTTTTGAGCACCCGAAAGTCCGCTATTATTGTGAATGCTAGATTTAAAAAGATCACTAAAATATATCCAATCCTGTACATTTCCACTAAAAGAAGGTAGATTAATCGTGAGAAGTCGAACTTCCGTTACACTATTCTCTTGTTTTGGCTTTGTTTCATTAAGAACATTTGTTTGTTTTTGTTTCGCTCTTTTAATTTTTAACCAAGTTTCATCTAACTTTTTCAATCGATGATTGTTCATCGAGATATTTATCAATTTCCTCTTCATCGCACAATGAATAAATTTTATCAAAAATTTCTTTCAATTCTGTATTGAATTGATTACATTTCGTATTTACAAGTTCTAAAGAACACTCATCAGAGTGACTTAATTTAATTTCACTCACAAATTTAGTAATTTTACATTTTAAAACTCTTTTTTTAGTCAAAATATTTTTTTAATTCAGTAGACATGTTAAAGAAAAAGTCCTACCTTATTCGAAGAAACCAAGTCTCGTCGCTGATTCTTGACTCTTAAAAGCAAACGATAAATCTATTTACTTTGTCCTCGAAGGACCAAAGTATCCATAGGTCGCTGGTTCGACCCCGGCTCGACGGACCAATTTTTGTTAAGAATAAAACAATAAGTTACTCAATGACACCTTTTTTTAAGGAATTCTTCGCAGTGAACTTTAATTTCTTTATTTAAAACAAAAATTGTTAAGAGTGAAACAGTCTCTCTGGCCGTTTCCAAGTCAAAACATTCCATCATTTCAATAACAACAAAAAATCAGTGTTTCCACTCACTAGTAAATAAATTACAATCTATCGTCAACACGCAGACGATTGGAATAATAAATAAAATTACGGTGCTGACACAGTGCCCTCGTACGGGAGATTTTAATTACGATCAGTAACAATGCTCACTAAATTTTTAATTAAATCGGCTTAAGATTATTGCCCATAAAGATGATTGTCGCAAAAAAGTCTGCTCAATATAATCCGTCACCACAATTAACCACTTCTGGTACCAACGATGACTGTTAGAGAGAAGAGAAAAATATCAAAATCCATAAAAAAATAAAATATTTGTAGCTTTTATTTTATTTTAAATTTTTAGAATATTTTATAACTTTGAAATTCTATTTTGCGTAATAATGCAATAGAATTATAATATTTCGCTGTATTTTGATGGCTAATGCTTATTTTCACGCTATATTCGTCTTCTACGATTCAAAACATATTTAACTAACTCCAAAAACTATACAATTGCAACGTTTGTGAAAATCCTTATTTTGATCATGTTATACGCGTATAGTCATAAAATAGAAAACATATTTATGTACTAAACCACGTAAAGTATCATAACTTAGTTTTTTTTTTTCGATTATATATCTAGTTTTTAAAAATCTATATTTATTTTTAAACTTATTTTTGAGAACTTTAAAGTATTATTTTACTTGAATTTGATTGAAAATTTTGATATTTTCAAAGATATACAATATTTATTACGCTAAGTTTTTCATAACTCGTGGTTGTATAAAATTTGCATCTTGTTTAAGAAAAATACTAAATAATTACTAAATAATTATAATTAGCACTATCATTCATAATTAGAATAAAAATGTATAGATTAAGGTTAAAATATATTTTTAAACCATATGTCAAGCGTTTCGTACAAATGAAAAGAAACATAAGTTTTTGGAAAATTTATTTTTCACATGCAGAAAATGCAGCAAATTAATTGTATTTAAAATAATATTAGTACAAATATAAAAAATCATTTTACATAAATTTCATAATTCATTTCATGATGCAAATGGCTCTTCAAATTTTATAAGACATTGATTACACAAAAAGATAAGTAACACTTGCTTTGCAATTTTCATTGGTTTCAAAGTTAAATTAAATTAATAAAGTACATTAAATTTCTATGAATAAAAGACAATTAAGACGTTTTCTCAAATATGTATATGATAATCAATTCTTTGAAAAAATGATTCTGATTGGTTTGGCAAGTTATTCTACTATGTAGAATTATACTAAACAATTCAAAATGATGGTTTGATTTTCATACAGTTTTATATTCTGAACAATATATTGCATTTGAATGATGTAAATTACATTTGATTATTCTCACAGTGAAATCATAACAACTGTTCAATAATTTACAGGGAGATTAGAAGTACAATAACAACAAATAATAAACCAGAGACATTGTGGCTACAATGCCCTTAATAGTCAAAAATACAGGTTGCTCTTTAACCGAATAAGGATTTCCATGAATTACTTTGAGAAAAGCAGAGACATTGTAATAAACATTTTAAGGTATAGGCCTTACTCTGTGGAAAGTGTGAAAACATCGTAATTTGTTAGAAGAACTTCCATTATCTGCCCCCAAGCAACACAGACTCTGCTCTCCTCTTTTTAGAATAAGGTTGTCAGTGTTAAGGCATCACTAAGTGTACTTTTACGGCATTTTTTTTAACACTTTTAGTCATGTTGTCACATTTAAAGCTAATCAAAGCAAGTCGATACAAAATTTCCTTACACTATGTTTGTATTTCTGAAAGTTATTTACGGAAAATAAACTTCAGTTAAAGGGGATCACCGTGTACTTTTCAACAAACAAGGGATCCCATGTGGTTTATTAATATTTCTTAAATTTACGTTTATGATATATCTGCAAATTATGGAAAAGCTATTCTGAATCACACTGTATAATGTATAGATCGGGTCGTTATAGCTGTGTGACTTTGAACCTCTCTTTTTTGAATCGCTGTATTAAAGGTACAAATATTCTTAAAGTGTTAAAAATGGAAACACATAGGAGAATTTCTATAAATCCCGCGTTGTCATAAATATCATTCAAGTTAGAGGAGCAGATTGTAGCTCACAACTTCGGGGATGTTCAAGAAGTGCTTCAGGCTCTCCGGGTTTCTGATGTTCATTACTTCAGGAATTTCGTTCGTGGCGACTATTTTTCTCACAACACTTTCCAATCTTTTGTTGTTAAAATTGTACTGAAATATATAAAAAAAATAACAAATCATTAAATAATATCTTTATTGTTAGAATCGTTTACTTTATTTTATATTACTTTACATAAGCAAATTTTATTCAAGGTAAGTGATGTTCAAACGAAATCATGTTCAAAATGTAGCAGTTTTACATTGCTGCAGAGAAAGATGAGGTTTATAATGTTACAAGAGTTCCCGAAATAGTTAATAACTCATTGAAAATATACAGAAACCTTTTCGTTAAGATTAAAATGATGTGCATAAAAAATAATGTAAAGAAAAGAACAAAGAAAACGAATAAATTTACCATACAGCTACTTCGATAGAGAATGAGAAAAGCCTTCTGTTGTTTTCCATTATCTTATACTTTCATCTTGTATTGAATCAGAGGTCGCTTTATGATGTCCTTAAATGTTTGTATAGTAAATTTATTCGGGTATCAATTTCGCGTTCAATTCATGTAATACAAAGATTTTTTTTTTTTTTTCAAAACAGTAAATTCGTAAAAACATCGTTGAATCTAAACTTCTCAAAAAATGAGAATTGAAACTTAGTTGTACCATAAATGTGTGCATGCCACACTTAAATATAAGTAATGATTTGGCTAGTTGAAACGTACAAAAAGGTGTGCTTTATGATACACTCGTTTTTCAATGGCTTCATGTTGTTCTTGAGTGTTAACACGCGTGCGCAAATATTGGTTCGTAAAAGTCCTTTCCTTTCTGTTATAATGTTTCAAAAAGTGTGAAAGGTCTCGTTGGATATGAAATGTCGTTTGTACTTTACGATTTAAAATTAATTAGTATTTTCTATGGTTATTTGCCGTAAAATATGAAGTCTTTTAAAGTAAAACGTGTCATTGCAATGTATTCGGCAAAATTTTGGAGAGTAATTAACTTTCTTTGAAAGTGATTTTTGTAGTGAAGAAATTTTAGTATTTAGGCTAGATAATTAAAAGTAACTTCATGCCCCATTCCCTTTCAAAATTAGTTGATTGAATTGAAAATTTGATTTAATTCTATCTGCTAGAATCATTTCCACTGAAAGTTAACCTTTCTTGTCCGAAAAAACTGTTTTATTATGAGCACTGAAGAAACATGAGTGTGTTTTGCCGAAAACATGGCTAGTGTATAAGCCATCGCCACATCCATGCAAATGCACTTAAAATAATTTTGTACATAAATATAATAACATATTATACATTAACTTTTACCTTTTAACTTTTTAATATAGTAACATATTATAAAGTCTCCCATTTACATATACACTAGATTCCAAGAAAAGCTGCTTAAGGCTGTTCTTAAATCCAAAGGGTCAACTTTCTGACACAAGTTTTAAGTCATTTTTGTTCGGAAACGCATGAAACTAGAAGGTGTTGCTATTCAGAAACTATGTCATCGAACTGTTTTTCCCGTTTTCTTGTAAACGCAATAGATCTTTCAGAAAATACTTTCAAAGTTGGCATTTTGAACTGAACTTCCGAAGGAAAGAAAAAACCCCAGTCAATAAGGGGAGAAAAATGACGTGTCACATGAACAAAATTGCTTATAACTCAATAGGTAATTGATTGATTCAAAAATGGAAAACACAGTTCGATTCCAAATTGTTTCCATGGCCAGGCTTTCCAATTTTATATCTTTCCGTTAAAAAATAAACTTGTAAATGTGTCAAAACTTTTTGCGCTCGTTAAGCAGAGCAGTTGAGAACAGCCTTAATAAAGATGCATTTGTAAAATTCCGAAATATATATATATTTTTGAGTAATAATAGTTACACATTTCAACTGTATTTTATGAAGGTGTATCTCGATGACGGTTTTACAGTAAAAACAAAGTACAGTGGTGGTCAGAATTATAAGAACAATTGAAAATTGCACAGAAAAAATTTATTTCTGAACTACATAAAGTGAAATTTATACATAAAATACTTTTTTATTCTAGAAATCATTGTAGAATGCAAAACATTGGAAAATGCAAAAGATGAATGTTTTGCCATAATTAACAAAATATATCATTGTAAAAATTGGACAAAATTATAAGGACAATGAATGTTTTTGCCTGAAACACACTAATAATTAATAATCTTCCCCTTCTACTCAATCACATTAATCAGTCTTGACGTCATGGAGTTTGACAATTCCTTAAGAAATTTTTGAACAGGCTTTTTCAATGGAGGACATAAGCTCTTCCTTGTTTTCATATTGTATACAATTTTTGTATACTTCGTGTGCTAGAATACCCCACAGATTTTCCATTAGATTCAGATCAGGTCTTCTGGCCCGCCAATGAAGTAGTTTCACGAAATTAGCAGCAAACCACGATTTTGAAATTTGAGAAACATGTACTGAGGCATTGTCCTGCTGGAAAAAATAGTCTCCACTCGTTATTAACTGTGCTTCTGGTAAAATATTATCGCCCAATACATCAAAATAACTCTCGGAATTCATTCTACCCTGCACAAAATCTATTGGAGTAGTTACACGAGTTGCGAAGCCTCACCAGACCATTATTGAGCCACCTTCAAATGCACGCTTTGAGAAAATCTCTTTTATCTATGCAGATCATACCAAAAGTAGCGAAAACCATCTGGACCATCCAAATTAAACTTTTTCTCATCGGAAAAGCCAACATCATCCCACTTTTTCTCACATAGTAATGCATTTTTTGGCAAACTCCATCCCCAGTCTCTTATGAACTTTTATAAGAGGCGGTCGTGACATATGTTTACCATAGTGAACCTTTTTTTTTTTTTTTTGTAAAACACGTCGAACAGTTCGAGCACTACATTCAAAGTTTAATTCACGTTTTATTTCTGTTCACATTTGTTTTTTTGGAGCAAGCTCGCTTTATTATCATTCTTTTCTCCCATACAGAAGCAGAAGATGGCCTACTTGTACGTCATTGATGTCCATATTTACCGGGATTTTTAAGATAATCGTAAATAACCGTTCTTGATCTATTGAACTTTGTCGCAATTTGGCGTACAGAAAGTCCTGAACTTTTAAATGCATCCACTTTCCCTTTCTCAAACTCCGAAATCTTTGTAACTAGCGGCATGACTGAAAAACAGAATATGACGATCCCAAACGCTTACTACGCATTTATATCGTCCGGGAGTTCCATGTTAAGAGCAAAAAACATGTAAATTTTGCTTTTTAGAACGCACAAATACAATTGTTCTTATAATTTTGTTCATATCACATGACTGTATAAATCCATAATACATTTTATGAATATGAATTTTCCACATATTTCCACAAAAACTTATAAAAATATTCTTCATTTTTCATTGGTTTCCCGCCATTAAATTTGCATAAATTTCCGGCCAAATGTAGCCAAGATTTGGCGATTTTTGCCTTGTCCTTATAATTTTGACCACCACTGTAGAAAAGTTACATCATAAAGGGGAAATATATATGCTTGGAAAAGAAAGGAATATGTGTTTTTTTTTCAAAATTGCTACTTAAATACTCAAAGTCATTGTCAAATGCTGCTAAATCAATGAAATCTTGTAAATGGGTTCATTTTGCTCATTTTTAAAGTATCTAATATTTGAAACTGTAAAAATAACAATAACAAACAAAAAATCTGGTCACAGTAAACTTACGGGTATATCTGGTACTTCCACTATGCATTCTGGAATAAAATAATCATCTATTTCCCTTGCAATACTTTCTCCAATCTTTTCTTTTGTTTCCGATGTAAATTTGAAGCCTTTTCTCATCTTCACGAACAAAACTGCTCTGTTATCTCCGTTTTCTCTTTGCTGACCCACACATATGTAATCTTCCAATTCTTCCATACCATAAACTACAACATAAAATTGAACGAATATGTTCAATCTTACTGTTAATCAAATTATAAAGCTAGACATAGAGTAAAAAAACTTACTTGAAAAATATATATCGCTTGATGTAAACCGCTCACTATTCTGTTTCAGCACGTCATCACTGAAAAAAATGTCATTGCATCAGGTATTAACGACGAACAAACACAAAGCTGTTATAAAAGTTAATGACGCTCAGCGGGTAACCCCTCTCACTCAAATATCTCTAAACAGAATAGTATTGAAAACGTGCAACCGGTACCGACACCTAGCGAACTTCATCGTAAGTTCCTACTAAGGATATAGTAACCGTCGGAAGGAAAGTATTTTTGTGTCCTCACATTATTAGTTTGATGTTGTTTTATTATAAAATTCTACAACATCTAACTTGAAGGTAAGTGTACATTCTTATTTCCTTATGTTAATTCACTCATTATGATGACAAAATATATACATTCAGCTGTACTTTCATGCTTTTATTTATTTTTAAACTGCGTTGTTACGCCAAATATAATGCATTAAAATCCAACATGGCTATGAAGGGTAATGGCGCTCACGTGGATTTCCAGAAGCAGTTTTGCCAGTGTGCTACTTTTTTAAAATTCAAATTTCTTGATTGACACCACTTTTTTGAATGGTAAAATTCCCCTTGTTTTCACCTTAATTAATATGTCGACAAAGCGCATAACTAGGCGAATTTTATGATTCCAAAAGAGTGGTGGCAATCAAAAAACCTGAATTTAAAAAAAGTATAGCTCTTTAACCCTTTCCAGCATGGTGGGTCTTGGTTTCGCTACATAATATGTGGAAAGTGATCGCATAAAGTCTGCCGTGGTGTGAATAGCCCACTCAATTACATATGTGACTTTTCTCGTACTTAAATGTTGTATTCAAATTTTGAGCGCCATTACCCTACCATGTCGGGCATTACCGCTCAATCTATGGTTAGTTAAATAAAACGATAAAAATTCGTAAAACTTTTATACAAGTTAGTTGATTGCAAACTGTTCCTTATGCTTTCCTTATGCCTGCGTTAATAAAAAAAAAATTTTTTTCGTGTAAATTTGACTAGCTATTCATATTTTCCCATAAGGGTGTTCTGAAATCCAAAAGGGCAATTTTGTGACATAAGTTTTAATTTATTTTTGTACTAAAATGCATGAAAATAGCTGGTGTTGTTGTTCAGAAACTAAGTCATCGAGCTGTTTTTTTCCATTTCTTTTGCAAACGCAATAGATCTTTTAGAAAAGAGTGTCAAAGTAGGCGTTTTGAACCGAATTCCCATGCGAAGGCATAAAAACACTCAAGAGCGGGCAAAAAACAGGTTTGTCACGTGATCCAAAACGCTTCTAACTAAATAGGTAATAGATGGATCAAAAAATGGAAAAAACAGTTCAATTCCAAATTACTTCCATGGCCAGGCTTTGCAATTTTTTATCTTTCCGTTCAAAAAAGAATTTGTAAAGGTGTAAAAAAGTTTTGCACTTGTTGAGCAGAGCATTTAGGAACAGCCTTAAGTGAGCTGCATTGCCCTACTTTCCCCTATATGATTTCTCATAAATAGCACTTAGCATATAAAATAAGAAATGTTCCATATGCAAAATTTTAAATTCATCTCATTTCATTTTTAGACTTGATGCTTAATCCGAAGGAGTAGTAATTTTTCCATCTGAAAATGTGTACACGATGGAACTAGATTTCAGAACCCTTGAATTTAATTACCAATCCCCTACCATTTGATTATTCTGGACGACAACCCCATCCAGCTGAATATCATATCAAGTATTTGGTCATATATGGGCTGAAAGAAGAAGAAAAAAAGAATTAACCGCATGTAACGGAACTCGAATAAACTATAGAAGATTAAGTACACATTAATTTTTTTTAAACATAATCATCCGATTGGTAAATATTTCAAACGAGTAGTAATTTTCCCATTTCATCGAAAATATGTGCTGGGACACATTTTCTCTCAGACGAAAAAATTACTATTTATTTGTATTATTTACCAATCAGATGATTTTATTTAAAATAATAAAAAAGATCCTTAATCGCCATAATTTTTTTTTCCGAATCACACGGTATACTGCTTGATTCAAAGTATAAGTTAAGACTTGTTATCAGTCAGGACGCAATTTTTTTTTATAATGCTAAACCTATGGGCTTGGAATGCATCCGTATTTTTTAAATTTCTCCTAATTTTTAACTTCTGTTTTGTGTATGCTTTTCTTAAACATGTTTCTTTATTTTTTTGTTTGCCAAATGTTTCTGAAGTGTATATTTAATTTTATATTTTAAGTGTTAATATCTAAGTGAAACAGGCTAGTTGCAATTAAGATTTTAATACAATGTAGATTTAAAATATTTTGTCCAATAAAAAAGAAAAAACATTATTCAAGAAGAGAATACAGAAAACAGAAGAAAATGTATTTAATTTTCCGAGGAGAAATTGCAAAAATATGAATACATTCCAAGCTCATAGGTTTTGCATTAGAAAGGGGAATCTTCAGCCTGAGTCATGAGAAGCCTTAAGGGGGTCCGGACACAAAAATCTTCAAATTTTCTAAAAGAAAATTATTGCACTAATTTTTTTTTCTGTTTTATTATGCTTAAAATGACGTTTAAATCATGTTTCTATCTTAATTAGAACAAGAAAAGATTAATTTTTTCGTTTTGGTTTGTTTTCAAAATCTAGCTTTCAAGCAATGGTTGTCATGGAAACGACTTATTGTGAAAATACCTTTTTCTTCATGATGAGTTTTTTCACTATTTTTCGTATTTTAATTGTTATAAGTCAAGAACCGTTAAAGCTAAATGGTTCAAACCTTGAATATGTCTTTTTTAATTGTTTTACTTTAATTTTGATTCAGCAAATTTGAAAAAAAAAAAAACATTTACTTTTGAAAATATGATTTTTTTTTAAGTTACATCTTTCTTTTTTTTTATTTAATTTAAATATTTTTCTTTAAATAAATATTTAAAAAAATGCTGAATCAAAATTAAAACTTATGTATTTCTGTTTATTTAAATGAAAAAAATAATTAAATTCTACAAATAAAATTTTGAGTTATAACGATTTTAAATTTTTTAATAAATTTAAAATTTTTTAAAAAAGTTATAAGAAGTTTATGAGAAGTTTAGAAAAGTGAAGGAATATATACAGGGTGTCCATAATTAAACGATCCTATTTTAAAATCGCCTACAGACAAAACTATTGTTCATAAAGATGTGAAATTTTGTGAAAGACATAATATAAGGATGGGAATTTGCTTAAGCAAAAAAATAAAAAATAAATAAATAAATAAATAAATAAATCAAAATTTTGCCACCAGAAGGCGATTTTTAATAAATTACACATTTAGCATTACGATAGTTTAGAAATTTTATTTACAGGGCGTCCATAACTAAACGACCTTATTTTAAAGTTGTCTACAGACGAAAGAATTGTTCAGAATGTTGTGGAATTTGTTTTTGTGTAAAGGTATGGGAATTTGTTTGAGCGAAAATAAAAAGATTAGAAGGCCGTTTTTTAAAGAATTACACATTTAGCATACACCTACGATAGTTTAAACAAAATTGTCTTATAACTAAACATATTCCGCATGACGGTCATCATTTTTCAGATGCTATCTGGAGTCCTAAGGTAGCATGTTCCACAGTTGACTTCAGTATGTTCCGGGAAATGCTAGGAACATGTCGTGAAATGCTGTCTTTAGAATCTGGTTATGTTAATAAATAAAATTTCAAAACTATACTAATGATAAATGTGTAATTTAATAAAAATTGCCCTCTGGTGGTGAAATTTTGAACCTTTTTTTTCTTGTTTAAATAAACAATTTCTTCTCCCTTTAATAAGTCAGCCTATAATAAATAAGTCTTTCACAAAATTTCGCAACTTTATGAACACTAGTTTTGTCTGCAGACAACTTTAAAGTAGGGTCGTTTAAGTTTGGACACCCTATATCAGGGTCGGCGAACCTTTTCACGTCCACGTGCCAATTTTTTCCAAAAAATATTTTACATGATCATGACGTGCCAACAAATTTAGTGGATCAAAGTAGCATAATGAATTAAAATACTAAATTTAGAATTTAAAATATATAGGCAACATTTTGTAATATACTTAAGTATTTAAAAAAATCCTATTTTTCTTGTTGCGTCTTAGATTCCAAATAATTCAGATCAGCTTCGTATTTCAGTTTTTCTTTAAGAGAACGCGAGGTGAATTGGAGCCACCTAACAACAGGTTTCTACTTGAGTTATTTTTTCGGAAATGAAAAGTATCAGAAAAAAAGATATCAAAACGGCTTTTAAAAAAAGTTATTTTATGGAATTGAATTCGAAATTCCAAGTTATCACAATTTCACCATGGGCATTTTTGCTTTTGATCTTTATTTTCCGATAATCATCTAATTTTCTCTTCATCTCAAAACTTTTTGATCGAATATTGAGCTAGATTGGGATTTATAAAGTTGGATTTCAGTTTATTCAATTTGTATGACAACGACAACCAACCTAAATTAGATAAACTCAGGGAGTCTAAATTAAAAATAGCGCAATTTGTGCATTTTCATTATATCAAAGGCTGGAGTGTAAAGCATGGCAACTGACATTTGAAAAATAATTCCGATTGATTTTTTTGTAAAATTATTTATCTGCATCGTAACAATTTTTTAAAAGTACAGAGATTACACTCAATATATATTATATTTACTCAATAATTTTTACATCTAATTTACAAAATGAAATTTATATGCAAATAAGTCTAATAAAATAAAATCTTTCAGGCAAAAAAAGTTGCACATAAGTCTAATAAAATCTTTCAGTAAAAAAAAAAAAACGTTGCACAGAAGTTAACAGAAGTTCAATTCTTAACCCTTTGCAGACGGTGCCGCAACAGTGGCGGTATTTAGTTTAATCCACAAATGTCACGCTGACACCAGAATTTTTAAGCAAAATTTTCGGTTTCTTATGTACACGAATAAATGCTACATTTACTTATTTATAAATAAGTTTGACCTTAAATTCCGGTCTCATTGTGACATTTGAGGATTAATAAAACAAAATTTTGCCTGTACCTGGGCGTTACTTCGACCGTTAAGGGTAAACAAATAAGTTGTATTGCAGTAAGCAATCATAATAGTTTTGCTTGTATTTTTCTTTACAAAACTTGAAAATTGAATGTATCAAAAATTGCATTTTGTTAATTACCTTGTTTTACACGTGAGCCCTTTTAATACTTTAATTTAGAACATCAGTCTATGCCGTGCCGAAAATAATGTCCAGCGTGCCACCTACTACGGCGTGCCATAAGTTCGCCGTCCCTGCCCTATATATACATACACATATATATATATTTCTAAATGAAATTTTTGCTGAGATATCGCACGTTGAAAATTCTAACATGTGTCATAAAGTTATCAAGAAAGCTTTCTAAATTGGAAACACTGTAACTGAATTGACAATTCAAAAGAATTGCATTCATCTGCCTTCTGCTGAAAGCTAGAAACTGTTTTTAGCTGTTATGAATGCTAGTAGGTAAAAATGTTCTTTTAATGCAAGTTCCACGTTTGACATTTTAAAATAAAAAACACCATTGTTCATCTCATTATGAAACATAGTGAAAGACTCCAAAGTAAAGATGGAATATACAGACGATATTTTAACAAACTTTTTTTAATTGACCGTGTTATAATGCTCCTGGGACAACAATTTAACACAGAATTCTTTCTGTGGTAAATTAATCTGCTTATCTTCTGGGTTTTCCACGATTGATAATTTGCGATACTTTTAAGCTTTAAGTTAATAACATATCACAAAAAACTATTTTCAATATTTATTTGTATAAATACGTATAATTATTTTTTATAACAAAGACTGTCGATGAACTATAAAATGGCCGTATACAATAAAATGGAATTGTTTGATATATTTACAATTTATCCTAAGAATGAAAGATTAGTTAAAACTACTAGAGTTGCCTAGTA
The DNA here is from genome assembly GCA_963932465.1 of Maratus speciosus. Lineage (NCBI taxonomy): Eukaryota > Metazoa > Arthropoda > Arachnida > Araneae > Salticidae > Maratus > Maratus speciosus. The sequence goes on from OZ010788.1 coordinate 236,986,513, forward strand.
CATATAACTTACACCCCGGACTTACATGAAATTATGAAGAAATAAACCTGAACTCCATGGATAGTTTTCCAATTATCTATTTACTTATATAGAAATGTACGATCGAAGTTCTTTATGTATTATTTTAGTTTACCTCTTCACAAGAACCGGTAAAATGCTAGTCATATGTGAATATTTCTGAGATCAACTTTAATAATGTGATTTAAAAAAATAAAGTGATTATCTCCAATATACCATAGTGTGCTTATAATTAACAGTTTGTATGATGCAGTAAAATAACTATAAACGTTAAGCGAATTCTTTACCCCATACTGTGCGGAATCTTGATAACTTATAACAGTTTCATCTTACCTGAAGTAGCTTAAGATCATTAAAATAAATTTCAAAGGACTATAGCCAACAGTCCAATGTGATCCAATATATTTTTGTCTCTATAAAATAACTATAACATATGCGCACACCATGATCATTGGAGAATTTGCAGAATAACATTTCTTTAACATTTCTTAATTCATTTTTGTTCGCACACACATAAAATTGGAAGGTAGCCTTATTCAAAAACCACGAAGTCGAACTTTTTTTTTTTCATTTTTCACTAAAAATGCTGTAACAGTTGGCGTTTTGAACCGAATTTCCGGACGCTACAGCGCGGAAAAGAAAGATTTTTTTGTCATGAAACAACAAACGCTTATCAATCTAGATATAAAAAAATTATCAAAATATTCTATCGTAAAATTCGTAAATATTTACGAAAGGTAGAACGCGGACAAAATGATAGATACTCAGACGAAGTACAAAAAACGTTTTTACCATGTTGGATAATGCACAACAATCATGGCATAGCTGAATGTTAGTACAATTTTTAACTGTGTTGGAAAATTATATAATTATTTAAGAACTCTTTTATTTGACATTTAGTGCGTGTTTCAGACATCTTGAATTACATTTAAAATTTAAATCTGCAAATAGTGCAACTTTTAATTTTTTTTCATGTTGCGGTACCGTTTAGTTTATATCGTGTTTTGAAATGTATTCCCGTCGAGGTTTGCAACGAATTTAAATGACATTTTTAAAAAGTGGGATCTTTTTAGATCTTTGTTAAAATTATAAATGGCCTTCTAAATCTAAAGTAAAGCTAAATTCGGCATAAAATGGGTTCCGGTATATTAAGTCAATTGGTGTAAGTCATTATTTTTAACACTAAATAACTCAGTAAATTTTTCTCTTATATGCATGGAGTTTTTATATTTTCCTTCACGGAAGCAAGGTAAACGTAAGCTATAGGAAGTGGAGGCCATACGAAATGAAATTTTGAAAGGGTATAGTCGTGTTTCATAGTAAAATATGTCCTTGAATCAAACAGAACGAGTCCAAGATGAACAGATAGCCCTTCAATAGAGATGTGTTTCTGCATTGTTTGAAGTATACCTCAAGCACATGGACAATTATGATCCTGAATGTCTGTTTTGGCAAAAAAACTGCACTGTAACGAAACTAGTGGCCGAATTTCACCGAAAAAAAAATAAGGAATGAGTAACATTACCATACAAATAGTGGATATTTTTTTCATATTTTTTTCAGCAAAAGAACAAGTTTTATTGTTTTTTCTTGTTTTTAATTAAACTTTTTATTTAACACTAGAACTACCAAGACCGTCATTTTGACGGTTTTCAAATTTCATGCTTAAAAATTTGATATAATTTATGTATTGTTCTAAAATTTTATGATACGACTTTAATGAAATATAAGAATAGTTAAATATTTCTATTCAATTTCCATTCACCCACTTTAATTTCCATAATCACTATCATATACCTATTTATACCAAGACCCGTCAAAATGAAGACTTTGGCAGGACTGTCACAGGCGACTATTTTTTAATTCTACCTCGCACCACCTTTTCAAAACAAAAATCTTTGATACACTGTTTGACAACATTTGCAAGAGAAATATACTAAAATATTTATTATCTTAAAATAGTGATGCGAATAGAATAGAAAAAATGGAGAGAAGTGCAATCTGTGCAAAGTGCAATCTCTAAAAAGTCCAATCTCGGAAAATAGTATTGTAGGAAGGCTAATTGCTTTCCATTAAGTCATGCACAGCTTGATTTCCGACAGCCGATGTCACTCACTAATAGAGGAACCCTAGAATCCGTCGGAATACTAGAAGCCGTGGCTTATCAAATGTGCTATACTATAAATGCAAATAAAAACTGTTTTTGTTTGTTTTTATTAATAATTAATAATTAATGAATTATTATATTCAATGTTGTTTTTCTTAAATTATATTATCTTATTTACATTAACTAAGTCAAAAGTTACAATGAAAGCCACGATCAAAAATCCATCAATTTGACGGGTGCGGTAAAACTAGGTATATATTTAACATTGGTAGTTCTAGCGTTAAGAACATATCGAAATATTTCAGTAATCACCTTCATTTTTCTTAATATTAATACAAGGTATGATGTACAAATGGTGTGAGTTTTACTTTTTACGCGAGTTCATCATAAAAAAAAAATAAAAAAAAACTTATAAAAGGGTAGAGAGGGTTTCTCCCACCAATCTCACATTTATTTATAAATCAGGTGCGTTTGGTACTCGTTTCAAATCAACGCAGTGTGCATAGAACATTACAGAAAATATTAAGCATGTAATCATACTGACTGTTATCGTTAATTGCAAAAAATACTTTACAAAAAAGGCAATAACGTTAATTGTTTCGATTGTTTTTAGAGAATAGTTAACAATCAATTTTTATCACTGTCTTCGTTGATGAAAGGATTTGTGTTTTAAGCATCGAAAAGCTTGCTTAAAATCTCGGCAGGGCGGACAATTTTCGTCAGATATAAGGCTTACGAAAGATAGAACAGTATAGCTGCAATTTGAGAACACCAACCGAGCGGCCCATTGCCGTTTGCACATTCCCAGTAATGGCGTTTAATGCCCGGGTATCTGAATGAGTTTGGAGCCATAGTCAGCGTATCACCGTGTTTCGATCTTATTTCAAACTTTATAACAAAACTATTTTCTTTTAGATACTGCAGATTAATTGTGTTGTCTTGATCCATCATTTTGACTAGATAAGACACAGGTTGAGACAGTTGGCAAGAGACGACAAAGGCCATTAATACAAATGTTTAAAAAGCAATAGGATGGTTGGTTGCTGTTCTCATGTTGCTGCTATGTTCTATATTTTGCATGCTGCCAAAAATTTTCCGTCTTGCCGAGATTTTAAGCAGGCTTTCCGATGTTGAAATCATAAATCCTGTTATCAACAAAGACAGCAATCTAGATTAATAGGTAATTAATTATTCTCTGAAACATTCGAAACAATTAATATTATTGCTTTTTTATTATCACTATAGAGGCCGCTGACGCATTTATGCATCATTTATAAATGTATCTTTAAGTAATTTTAAATTCTCCCCAAAAGGTTTGAATAGTTATTTCCGGTGATAATAGCCCAGAAAGTTTGAATAGTTATTTTCGGTGATAATAATGATAGCCATTTCGTGGATAAAATAAAGGAAAATTAGTTTAAATATTTTTCTGCGGTGAACTCGAAACTTCTGAAAAAAAAAAAAGCCCTGCCAGATTTCGAAAGAGTGTCTGTGACCTCTATAATGTTAAAATAGTTTTTGCTATTAACGATAACAATCAGTTATGGATTAAATTATTAATGTTTTGTGTAATGTTCTACGCACCCTGCGTTGTTGTGAAATTAGTTCCAAATGCACTAGATTTATAAATGCGCGATCGGTGGGAGGCAACCCCCACCTCCTCCCTGGAATAGCGTTTTAAGTTTTTGTACGATGACCCTACGTAGGGACTTGAAACTCACACAAAATGCACATCTTGTAGAGTTTGGGGTAAAAAAATGAAGGTGGTCACTGAAATTTTTCAATATGTTCTTAATTAAAAAGTTCTATTGAAAAGCAAAGAAATGCAATAAAACTTGTTCTTCTGCTGATATAAACCTGAAAATAATATTTGCTATTTGTATAGTAATATTACATACTAGCCGCCCTTGGCGACCAATTTGGACTCCCTTAAAGGTTTGTTAAGGATTGTATCATCATACTTTTATTCATAGTTCGATTTACTTGCTCAATCCTTCGCCAAATCGAAGACTCTGATAGAGAAATCAGGAACTGTGTATTATTATGTTAGCCGGGCACAGGTGATAAATCGCCAACCATTGTTCCCTTCGAATTTTTTCGTGCTTCATTAATTTCATTTAAAATATAATCTTTTCACTCATTTTATTTAAAATACAAAACTTTCATTTAAAACTGAAACATTTAAAATTCATTCACTTATTTCTTTTGATTTTCAAAAAAGAAAAGAAAAATAAATAAATAATACTATAAACCATGACATTAATTTCAACATCAAAGCATTGTTTTAATTTAGCACGCGAAAAATAAAAAATGCTAACTGGCGTGTTAAAAAAAAAAAGCTATTGGCGAGATTTACGTCCGGCTAACATAAAAGTACCAAATATTATTCACGATTATCGCAAATTTATGTAGTTTTACTTGAAATGTTTTTTTGATTTTTTAATTAAAATGGAAGCCTTGCATATGTAAAGCGAAGGGGTGAGACCGTAATTGTTTATGACAGTCACATGACTTGGACTATTGAAATGGACAGATGAAGTTCGACAACTAGTTTCGTCAGAGTGGACTTTTTTTCCAAAACGTACTGCATCGAGAACAATGTTAAACCTTTGATAATGCTGCATACGATTGTCTATCCAGATGCAGCTGACCGGTAGATACGCCCAGTTACCCTTTTATTGCATCCACATATAGTTACAATATGTCTTTCATAGTCATGAAATAGTGGGGTGAGTTTTATGTTAGTTTAATGAAATTATTTACTTTTCATAACATCTTTTACAAAAAAAAAATCACATTTAATGGCTAAGTTTGCGCGGGATTCTTGACATACATAAAAGAAAGATTAACGTAAATATATATACTCTTAATTTATATTAAATTATATCATACAGTAAAACCAGTCTATAACGATACTGTATATATCTAGAACTTTTTCGGTCATATCAGATTCCCAGTGAAAGGGTATATGCAAGAAATTTGTTTGTAACATTTACTATTTGTGATTTAAATCTTTTATCTATAATTGGTTTTTTTAAGTTACCAATTTTATTTTATGCTTTGAAATCTAATGAAATTTTAAAAATCCACTGATGTTAAATACATGCTACCATAATTTATTCAAAGAATTTGATTTTTTTTCCTTGATTTTCTGAAGCTGGGAGAATTTAAAATAGAAAAAAAGATATTAGCTTGAAACAAAGCGTCTGGCAACACTATAATTACTTTAATAAAATAAAATTAAGCAACCAGCTACAATAACCTAATTTATGTGCGTTGATTCCCATTTATTTTGAAATACATACCCTATATAATTGTAATAGTTCAAATTTTAAATGAACTATTATAAAAAAAATTAATTTCATCATTATTATTCATATAAAATGTTTAATCACTTTGCATCAACATAAATCACTTTACATTGGTTTTATCTTAATTTTATCTATTACGAATATCTGACTATGATAATACATTTTTCGTCTGCCCCCAGTATCGTTATAGACATGAATCAATACTTTATTGTATTTATACTTTTAGCTCCTTAAAATTGTATTCAATTTAGAAATGTGAGAAAATCAATAAATAAAATCTGTATGAAATATAAAAATTACCTTCTTCCAATAACAATTAAACCATTCGTTTTCGGATTTATCCAACAGAGGTCGTTTTGACACCAAACACCTATAGGAATATACAATTAAATTAAAAAAAAATCTACATACATGAAAATAATTTCAACCCTCAAAATTGCTCTCAACATTCTACATTTTTTAGCAACTTCTTCTACAACATGTCTACCCCAACTTTAAAATTAAGTGATGTTTTACATTTGATCACATTTTATGTCGATCACTTTTAACCTAACATGCGATTCAATCAAATGTACAGTTTTCTTCTGAAGCACTGCAAGCTAAAATTTCATTTATAAATATTCATATATCTGCATATATATAATCTCATTGGAAATGTAAGGCTTTTTTCAATTCTTATTTTGATTTCGTAATTACTGTTGCCTATTGATAGGAAATCTAAAGTATATAGGTCTAGCACAAATGCAGGACCGGATTTTAAAAATTTATATTTTCAAAGCTATTACATATATTATAATAACTGATGCATGAAAATAGAAAAGAATATTCCAAAAAAAATTTTTTAGTTGCAAATGTTCGATGTGTGTACCTTTCGTAACACGAAAAACACCTAATCTGTAATCAAGTTCGTTCCCCATATTTGGCAGTTTTGAATAGTCAACGATTCTTAATACCTCACTAAGTAATGCAGCACTGATGCACCGTGTACATCCCAAGTAGCAAGAGATATCGGCTAAATTTCGGCCTAATACCAGAATTGTCGGTAAATGATGAGTAATCGAATGGAGAGCTTCACATAATATCGTCTGAACAAAATCTAGCGATTTATCTATAAAATATCGAGGGAAAACGTCGGCAGGAAATTGTATTATTATTGCAAGACAATTAATCGGAAAAATATTCTTATACATGTAATCGGCCGGCAATAGGAAAGTAATGAAAAATGAATCTTTTTACTGAGGTGTTATTGTTTGTTTCCGCTGTATAGATACCCCCTGCAGTGATGATAGGGGGGGGGGGGTCACGTGAATAAAACTATCCAATGTCCTGCAGTATCTTAGGAATATAAGGGAAAAAATACTTTCCAAGAAATGTTCTTTGATGAGAATACATATTATACATATTATTTGCAAATCAGTAAACTTAAATCTCTTAAAAACTTACAGATAGCAAGTCAATTAGTGTAAAAGTAAACTAACAATTTAAAAGCGTTTGTTTGTTCTTTATTTCTTTTTTTTCATTAATTACGTATAGACATTCATACTTAAAATTATACTTCATAAAATGGTTAGAGATATTTGCTGTTTTGTTGGTTTAGATAAATAAATTGAAAATTATAAGATCTCAAATTTAGATTATATCAGGATAATATCTGAAATTTAGACTATTACAACAACAAACTACTTGCTCTAAATGTATTTTCTTAGTTATGAATTAGAAATTTTTGATTTAAAAATTAATTTATTTAGAAATACTTCAGGTAATTTTATTGTATAAATTATAATAAAGTTAATCATCTTTTCCTTTCCCCAAAAAGTAATAAATATAATTTTATACCTTTTAAAAGTTTTAAAAAATATCTGAACATTTTTTTATTAAAATTATTATTAGATAAATAAATTGAAAATTACAAGATCTAAAATTTAGATTATATCAGAAAATTAGACTATTACAACAGAAATTTCTTCTGAATGTATTTTCTTAATTATGAATTAGAAATTTCTGATTTAAAAATTAATTTATTTAGAAATAGTTCAGATAATGTTATTGTGTAAATTATAAAGAAGTTGATCATCTTTTTCCCTCCCAGATAGTGATAAATTTAATTTTATACATTTTAAAAGTTAAAAAAAAGATGACTGAACAGTTTTTTTTTAAATTAAAATAATTATTAGATGAATAAATTGAAAATTATGAGATCTGAAATTTAGATTATATCAGGATAATATCTCAAATTTAGACTATTACAACAATAAACTGTTTGCTCTAAATGTATTTTCTTAGTTGTGAATTAGAAATTTCTGATTTAAAAATTAATTTATTTAAAAATAATTCAGATAATGTATTGTATAAATTATAAATAAGTTTGTTATCTTTTTTTCCCCCAAATAGTGATAAATTTAATTTTATACCTTTTTAAAAGTTAAAAAAAATTAACTGAACAACTTTTTTAATTAAAATAATTATTAGATAAATAAATTGAAAATTATAAGATCTGAAATTTAGGATCATCAGGATAATATCTGAAATTTAGACTATTACAACAACAAAATATTTGCCCTAAATGTATTTTCTTAGTTACGAATTAGAAATTTCTGATTAAAAATTTAATTTATTTGGGAAAAAAATCAGATAATGTTATAGTATAAATTATAAAGAAGTTGATCCTTTTTTTTTTTCTCCAGATAGTGATAAATTTCATTTTATAGCTTTTAAAAGTAAAAATAAAACAGACTGAATTTTTTTTAATTAAAATAATTATTTAGATATTAAAAAAAAAAGAAAAAAAGAAATTTTTTCAATACATAACCAAAATTTAATGAGATGCTTTAAATGATAGAATTTTCACAGCTAGGACGCAATGTTAAATGAGAATATTTGACATTGTAAGACGCAAAAATTATCAAATTAAAATGTATCAAAGTTCGTTTTAATTCAAACAGTAAATATTGTAAGACGGAAATATTTCCCGCTATAAAATACAAAAATGTTTTCATATCGAGGGCGTAATTAATTAAATGTAAGACATTTTGTTTAATTTAAATTCTAAATATTGCTGATCTTGGGATGACAATTACAGTTAATTATTCTTTGTAAGATGCAATAATATTTGTATATCCACAATGTGAGCTACTTATAAGCAAGAATATAATTTTTAAATTTTATTTGTATCTTACAATAGAAAATTAATTGTAATTTTAATTGTAAAATTATTTAACAGCAATATTTTGACTTTAAACAAAACAAGATTTATTACATTTCAATTAGTTACATCCTCGATATGGAAATATTTTTGCATCTTATAGTGGAAAATATTCCCAATTAAAAATATTTATTTTTTGAATTAAAACGAATTTTTTTACGTTTTAAATACTATTTTTGCATCGTACAAATTCTTCCATTCGATATGATTAGCTAATCGGCAAAAGATCATATGATATTGCAATGTACTCGGTAAAAGATTTCCAAGTGACCAAATTATCGAAAACTAATACGCAAAGGCTTCAAAACCGATTGAATTGCAGTCGGAAGGTGATGCTCGAAAGGTGATCTGCCTTGCGGACAAGAAGTCATATCTGCCGACCCCGAAAAATGAGATCGCCAGGACGAAATATAGTCGAGTTGGGACTTTCGGCGGAAGTTCGGCCAAGAATTTTTTGCTGTTAGGGATTTTACGGTAATAACATTACCGTAATACGGTAATACATTTTATAATTTTTTTAAATCTTGTGATTCATTTGTACGTCATCGAATTGAAAAATAACTAGGAGATCGAACCCCGGCTTCCAGGGTTACAGACTATAGGTAAATACCTTTTTTTTATACTTAAAATTGAAAACTCTAACAAATGTTTACTTGTAATATATGTTTTTTAGATTACCCACTAACACCAAAAAGCATTTTTATATGAAAAGTATTAATTATGCCATCAAATCAACGTTAAAAAATACATTTCTTTTTGCTAAAGCCTGTGTATAATTTTCATGGTAACATATTGATACTGAGTTGTAAAAAGATGTTTTTTTCTTGTTTTTTTTTCATATTTTTTTCTTTTAATGGAGGGAATAGATGGCAAAATGTTTGAAATTGCAACTCATTATTTCCCTCCCATATGTTATAATTTCTAAACCAAATTTCTGAGTTATATATATTTCCGACGACTGTGTTTAATTTTTGTGCTAAAATGTTGAAATTCAGTTGTAAAAATTGCTGTTTTACGCATGACTATTTATTTTTATTATTTATGTTCCCCATTGAAATCCTGAGTAAAGTTTTTTGATTAAAGGTTAGTGCATAGTAATAAAAATTAAATGCATTTTTGTAATCAAAATGTACTCAATGTTAATCTTACGGGAAAAAGCGCGGAAAAAACGAAAGTGTCTTCGGGTAATGAATTTTTTCAAAAGGCTACCATGAAAATTATACACAGGCTTTGGACAAAAAGAAATGTATTTTTTAACTTTGAATCGCCACCCGGCCTCTTTTTTCCCATTGTGGTTATTTCGATCCCTTTTACCGCTAAATACAAGTTGTTGTTTTTTGAACCAATTTTTTTCGTATTTTTAAAAATGTTTTTCAGTGTTTGAAAGAGAATGGAAAAAATATGCTATCTGGTATGTCTTTTCTGCGTAGTTTGATTTTTTAAGTGTATGCGTAATTTTGAAATATGCCGGAAAACGGAGAAACGAGCAGGCGTCTCCCGGTATTTTAAACGTTTAAAAAAATTGTCATTATCATTAAAACTCTTTGAAATTTCTAAGAGTAAAAAACATAATGTTTTCGCAACCTGGGTGAAAAAATCGTGAAAATATATTAATATTTAGTGGTACAAGAGCTCGTAAAAAGACTTTTTACCGCAACGAAGCACTCAGATTTTTTTACTAATTTCGTCGAAATTTTCACACATTTTATTTTGTAAAAAATATTTTTCCCAGTCCAAACGTTTCGAAATTTTTCTAATGATTTCCCTTATAAAAATATTTCTTTGGGCTGTATACGTCTCTATAGAATTCTTTACAAATTCTATCGAATACTATTTCTATAGAGTTTTGAATTCTGAGAATACTTTTTCTGAAGGGAATGTTTCTATAGAATTGTTAGTTCTGTAAAAAAATCACTTTTTCTATATAGAGTACTAAAAACCTTATAGAATTAAGTTCTATAGACTAATGATTCTAAAGATTGTTTTGTTTTTTGTTTTTTGTTTTCTAATTTAAAAAATTTTTTTTGGTCTTTTAAAATTTATGTGAACTAATTTATTTACACAGCTACATATTAAAATTAAAAGAATAATTAATTTTGTAATGCATCAGTTTAATATACAGGGTGGCCATAATTATAACACCCCTACTTCAATCTCTCTATATAGTGAACTACTCAGCGTATGGCAATTCAAATTTGTGCACATGTTATGCAAGACTTAGGGAAACGAATTACGCGAAAAAAAGTTAGTTTCAGAAACCATTGATACATGGTGCTGTACAACTGGTCATACTCTGATAAAATGCATCTCGACAAACTTTATTTGGACGTACCAAATGTTCATGGGATAAAAGCTTTATCTACGCACAGAATGCTGCTCAATATGGTTTCCTACATGAAGATGAAAAATCTGCAGTCTGCGGACAGCTTTTTCAACTGCAGATCCCAACTAGTCGACTGAGACGCTTCTCACAAGTAGCGTGACACCTTCTTACAAGTATGCCAAGGTTAATAGAAATCCTTGATAAACAAGATTTTTTAAATGTCCCCACAGTAAAAAATCACACGAATTAAGATCCGGATAACAAAATGGCGAATCTGTCGGAAATGCATGACTGGTTGCTTCGACATTATTGAAATATTGCAGAAGAAATAGCATCCTCATCAGTTTTTAACCTATTTTATACCCAGAACATGGCTGCAAACCATGGGTTTATGGGAAGTTTTGTGCTTGCAAAGTGCAATTGCAGTTATAATGGCTGTTAAACCTATATACCTTTTTTTCCCCATTAGGGCAATAGAATTTAAAACTGAAAAAGTTTATTCCCCCATGCGATTTTTTTATATTATTATTTTTTAATTTCTTTTACTATTTTCTGTTGCACAGTGCTATCTATCGCTGTTCCTGGAACTATTTTTTTGCGTAATTCGTTTCCCAAAGTCTGGAAAAAGTATGTACACATAATTTGAAGCTTTTACACTGAGTAGTTCGATATATGGGGTGGTCGGTGTAGGAGTGTTATAACTGTGGCTACTCGGTAAGAGTACGCCATAGATTTAATGATTAATTTAATATATTGTGATAATTCAATTCTAATAGATTGTGATTCAATTGTTGATGCAATAATATCAGTCGAAGTATTGATTTAAATTATGGTTAATATTAATTTGTTATAATTCATTAATTCCTTGGTTAATTTTATAATATATTTTTTTTAATTTGCTGTTAAATTTATAAAACCATCCACGTAGTAAACTTTATTCACTTTAATAATAATGTATTTTTTTTTCAAATATTTTAAGGTGAAGTATTTAAGCAATTATGTATCAAGTTTAATAAATAATAATTTATTAGCCTTTTAAATATTTTTCAAGACTATTGAAATCGGCCCAGATAACACAAAGATATCGGCCAATGTCCCATCTAATATTTACCAAATATTTCGAAAGCCGCTGAATGTCATCAACATCAAATTTACATACACTATCTGCCAATATTCACAAACATAACTCAAAATTATTTTTTAAAAGAAAGCACTCAAGCGAGTTTTCTGCATTATTTACTGAAATAGTATTCTAAACAATAAAATTCAGTAATAGATGTAAATTTCCAACTGGGCGAAAAATGTCCGGACCAGGATTCGAACCCGGGACCTCCTGGCTGAAGCCGCCAGTGCTCTGCCATCTGAGCTATCCCGGACGATTCTGGTCGAACTTTATCACCCAGCTAACCTTGATGATTACAGCATCTGGTCTGAAACCTGGTTCAGCTCAACAGAATAAATCTCAGGTAAAGGAACTCCAGCAATCGCTGGATGCGAAAATACATTAGATTAATAATTGTGTTAATATTAATTGTGTTAATATTAATCTAATAAAATTCAGTAAGTTTGTCGTTTTTAGAAAACTTGATTTTTTAATGCTATATTTTTCAATTCCGACTATTAGTGCACACTCTCCCTATATTTATTTATTTATTAATAATCGATTTAGCATTGGCCAATGCTGTAAAAATGATATTACAGTAGAACCTCGATTATCCGAAGTAATTGGGACCGACCCTCTTTCGGAAAATCGAAATTTTCGGATAATCGAGAATGCTTCAATTTTAAGATTAAGGACAAATATATGCAATATTTCGTATTATGGTAACAAGTGCTTAATAAAAATAAAGCAATAGCAAAATATAAACAAGAATAAATTACCCGAATTTTAATTTTTAAATTGCTTTTACATAAATCACAAGGGTTTGAAAAAATGTTTTGTTTTTCGCTGTTTCGATTGCCTTTGCTTTGAAGCTCTATCACGGAGTTTTTAAAAATTATTAGTTCACCAGTATCACGGTCTTTCTACTGCTCCAGCCATGCCAAACCTTTTGCAAAACATTCAAAAGCTTCAGAATTGCTAATTTGTTCGTTTTCTTCGTTCCACTCCGCAGCTTACGAGAGCTCAAGTTAAATTCAAAAGAACTCTAAGAAAGCGGATCAAAAATATTTGTATGTACTCGTAGTTCGGAAAGGATCGCTTGCACACAAAGAATACGGCAGTTAAAAAAAAGAGCTTTCAAAATGGATTTTGCAGACAAAGAATGGAATAGTAAAAAAAAAAAAGCTTTAAAAATAAATTTCGGTTAATCGAGAGTTTCGGTTAAAAGAGTTTCGGATAAAAGAGGTTCTACTGTACTATTGAAACATTCAGAGATATCTATCGATATTCGTAAAAACAATATCATTTTTCAGAGATTTCTAGATATATGTCGACATTCATCATATCTGACGAAGTTTGTAACGTTGACCAAAATGAATGGAAAGATCTGTCCATTTCTTTAGTTTCCGCAGAAGAGTATTTGGTGAGGAGGTATACAGTGAAATTTCCATTATATAAAAAAATTTCTGTCGAAATCTAAAGTTATTTATATAATTAAAAAAAATGCATCTGAAAATTTTTACTATATACCGATATTTATACCGATATCTATAAATTTATGCAGACTGCTAGAGAAAATTTTCTTTAGAACAATTTATATAGAAATTTGTAGAGATTGCAACAGAAAATTTCCTGAAGAAGCATTTCATATTGAAATCCATTGATAGTCCTAAATAAAAACTTTGTAAGTAAATCTTCAAAGTACAGTGGAATATGGTTACAACGAATGTAACTTTAACGAATTTTTCAGTTTAACGAATATTATGTGGATTGCCAAAAAATATCATTTTAGCGTATTTCATTACAAAAATATTCATTTTATCGACTTTAATCGACAGCGAATTTAATCAGAGCTTCGCACAGATTCGTTGTAAGGAGATTTTACTGTGTTTAAAAAAGTAATGTAGAGCCTATAAAGATGTTAACCCGGGAGAACTCGCTGCATGCGATTTTCTCTCACCGTCGTACTTTTTTAAGATTCTTATTTAAACAATTTTTCCTTTTAATTAAAATTAAAAAATGTTATTTAAATTATTTTACCTTTTTGTGAATAAAAGTACTAAGCCAAGCAAAAAAAAAAAAAAAAATGATATTAAGCGAATGTAAAGTTAAAGAAAAGCAATTGGGCACCGTGAGAGAAATTCTCACTAGCGAGTTCTGGCGGGTTAAAATGTAACAATAGTTTGTTTTATGAAAAAACTAAAGAGGCTTTTTATACATTGTTTTGTTATTTATACATATTCTTGTTTGTTTTTTATACATTGTTTTGTTATTGTTTTTACATAAAAAAAGAAAACAATTTTGTAATTTTTAAATGGATGCTAGTTTTTCTTTTTAAAATTCTTTCAAATTTCCGACTTTTATACGAATTTTATTTTTTATTATCGAAAGAATACAAGTTTAGTTTCAAAAAATGGTCATTAGTTTTTAATTAGACTTTATTCATTTAGGAATAAAAATAAGTATTATACATACTATATTTATACAATAATAATAATAAACTTATATGGCTAAATTATGTGCGTGTTAACTTGTATGTAGTGCATCAATTTTTGTAGAAATGTACACAAATCTATGACTTAAAGTTAATAAAAAATACATATATTTAATTTGTTAGAAAGCAAAATTGAAAATAATGGAGTTGTGAAAACTTTTCTTTAGATTTTTGTGAAAGTGGAATACAAAATTTTTAAGACAGCTTAAAAATTATGTATGTAATGTAAGCTGTAAATTTTCGTATTTGCTCTAAATTTCTTACCAGCTTCAAAATAATTTCTTTTAAAATTTCTAATATATTTCATAATAAAAAGCTATATATTTATAGTTATATATATATATTACAGAGACACAAATGATTACGTAGTGTGTATGGCTTAGAACTTTGAACTACGTAATAAATGGTACGAAACGTTGGCTGGTAATATTGAAGAGCTCCGTGTTTTGGGTGAGCTTCCATCAATCATTTCATAGATTTCGGAAGACCAGACGCAGGACAAGTTATAAAATGTAGATTGAATAATCGTGAGACAAAGTAGCGCAAATTATGCTTGTTAAGAGTAAAACAATAAGTTACTCATTGACACCTTTTTTTAAGGAATTCTTCGCAGTGAACTGTAATTTCTTTATTTAAAACAAAAATTTTTAAGAGTGAAACAGCCTCTCTGGCCGTTTCCAAGTCAAAACATTCCATCATTTCAATAACAACAAAAAATCAGTGTTTCCACTCACTAGTAAATAAATTACAATCTGTCGTCAACACGCAGACAATTGGAATAATAAATAAAATTACGGCGCTGACACAGCGCCCTCGTACGGGAGATTTTAATTACGATCAGTAACATACTCCCGACCGTTGAAACCTGCAGGTTTCAAAACTAATATATAATATAAAATTACATAATACTACATATAACAATGCAAAAGATATAATTAATAACAAAGGAAAAATGGCAAAATTACTTTACATTTGAATACAATAAAACATACTATAGAAATTAAACAACAAAATATATTCAAAATATACCAAATATATACATTAAAGGAAATTAGTTTCCATTAATTGGAAGGGGACAAATACTTCTCACATTTCTCTTTATTATTGTACCGTTAAGTAGACGAATGTTCACTACTCGAACTTTTTTGTCCTTACCGAGAAATATCTCGGAAATCCTACCTGTGGCCCATTTTGTGCTGGACATATTTTCATCTTTGATTAATACGAGAGAACCAACATTTATGTTGTTTTTATTTATTTGCCATTTATTACGTTGTTGTAAGGTGTTCAGTTAGTCCCGCTCCCATATTTTCCATATTTGCTGGCTATATTTTGTTATTTTTTGCCAGTTTCTAAATTTATTTTCCGAAATTTTAGTGAGCTCACGTTCGATAATAGACGTTAAGGGCCTACCAATAAGAAAATGACCCTGTGACAGAGTCTCGAAATCGTCGAAATCTGATGGTAATGGGGACAGAGGTCTTGAGTTCAAAACACTTTCAATTTCTAGAATTACTGTCAGAAATTGCTCTAAAGTGAGGTGCGCGTTACCAATTACACGTTTTAGATGGAATTTGAATGATTTAACCCCTGCCTCCCAAAGACCACCGAAGTTCGGCGCTTTCGGAGGAATAAAATTCCATCCGACATTTTCCCTTGCAAAATAATCAGCTAATGCTTCATCTGGGTGTCTAACCAAATTGTGAAGCCTTTTCAATTCTAAGTTTGCCCCTACAAAGGTTTTTGCATTGTCAGAAAATATTTTTGAACACTTTGCCCTTCTGCTAACAAAGCGCTTAAAAAAAGCAATGAAGGCTGCAGAAGTGAGATCTGAAACGAAATCTAAATGAATAGCTTTGGTGCAGAGACAAACGAATATACATACATACACTTTATTATATGTACCTTTCCTTTTATTTTTGAATTTAATGTAAAAAGGGCCGCAATAATCAGTTCCAGTAATGGAAAATGGAAATGAAGGTGTAACATGCTCTTTGGGCAAGTCATCCATAACTTGACTCGCTAATACAGGCTTGTTTTTAAAACAAGTGACACATTCATATGCTATTTTGCGACAGATGTTTCTACCATTAGTTATCCAAAATTTACGACGAATATGGTACAACAATGTTTGTGATCCTACATGTAAATACTTTAAATGAAAAATCTTACAATTATTAAAGTAAGGGGATGCTTACTTGGCAGAACCATAGGATGTTTTTCATTTGTTGTCAAATATGAGTTACCCAATCTACCCACAACTCTTAAAATATTACTTTCATCTAAGAAACAATTTAAAGAATTTAGTTTACTTTTATTTGGTACTGAATTACCTTTCTGAAGACATTTTATTTCTTCCTGATACTCACTTTGTTGAACCATCTTTATCAGTGATAATTCTGCAGCATTCAATTCTTTAGAAGTAAGAGGATCTTTCACTCTATTAATATTTCGAAGGTTATGAATAAATCTAAGCACATAACATAAAATACGAATGATAGTCATATAATTATTACTAACACTAATAATATAATCTAATAAGTAACTTTGATCATAAATAGCTAGAGTTACTAAAGAGTTATCGTTTTCACATTTAAATGTTTTCTTTAGTTCATCAGAATAGTCATCTAGCAAATTTTGGCTGTTGCAATCATTAGTTGGGAGAACTGTTTCTCTCAAAATGGGGGACCTTTAAACCACAAATCCTTTTCTAAGAGCATATCAACACTGACGCCTCTGGTAAGGAGGTCGGCTGGATTAGACTCTCCTGGACAATGAAACCACGAATTGGAGTCAGTCAAAGATTGAATTTCGTTGACACGATTCGCTATGAATGACTTCCATCTTTTACTAGAACCTCTAATCCAGTACAAGGTGATTTTCGAATCTGTCCAGAAGAACATATCTGATGGCTTCTTATGATATACTATTTTCTTGACTGCATTACCTAGTCGGGCAGCAAGTAAAGCTCCCAATAGCTCTAATCTTGGTAAAGTGATTTTTTTAAGAGGTGTAACTCTACTTTTTGAAGTCACAAGGTTAACTTCAATAGAATTTTCTTTAACAATTCTGAGGTATATGACAGTGCCGAAGGCTTTCTTACTAGCATCGCAGAAACAGTGAATCTCTACCTCATCTGAATTTTCTTCTTTCGTTGAATTTAGCACAATTCTTGGAATGTTTAGCTCAGAGAGGCGTGGGATCTCAGAACACCATTGAAGCCACCTTTCTTTAACATCTATTGGTAGATCTTCATCCCAAGCGATTTTCCTCAACCACAGATCTTGAAATAGGCATTTCCTGCGAATAGTATAAGAAGTGAGCAAGCCAAGAGGGTCGAATATTTTTCCAATAGCACGCAGGATGAAGCGCTTGGTGTTTTCATTTTTTGATAAAATTTCTAATAAGCCTTTTACATCTACGATAAAGCAATCTTCACTCGTATGCCAAGACATTCCTAGAACTTTTGTTGCTTATATAGCTTTGAAATTTATCAAAAGCGATACTTTCGTATTAGCTTCATGCCAAGAGTTATTAGCCGAAGATTTTTCTACCTTTTTTGATTCTATTCATTTCAGTGCTTCAATCGCATAGCCCAAATATATGTCTGTTACATTTATATCTACCCTATATATATAAAATCCTAAAGAAACGAATTTATGAAACGGATATATGAAACAAATTTATGAAACGGATATATGAATCGACTGATTAAACAACTGATTATGTTTCAAGCGATTTCTCCTAAAATATGGAATACTTTGTGATGAAATGAACACCAAAAATCAGCAATGATCCGCAAATCTCAAAACTGGTATTATAATTTTTAAATTTGAATTAGTTTTCGAAATATTAATTTTTTTCCAATTTTATATACATTTTTCTAATGATGGCAACTCAAATTTTAATCAAACAGATATATTTTTTTTCATATTTCAGAAAAGGTTGACATGGTAACTCGGCTATTGTTGTTTATTTGATGTATTTAATAAATGTTTATTTACTTTTATTTCTTTTTATAAATTATATAAATTATTTTGTTCTATAATTATTAATTATTTTTTTTTATATTTCCTTTAGAAAATAATAGAAAATAATTAAAAAATACGGTACTACTTCTTTATTCCGTCGACCATTTTCGCCAAAACACTCGCCAAATTATACAAATTGACATAATTTTTATTTTAAATAACGAAAGAACAAATAAATTAGTATAATATTAATAAATATACAAATAAAAAGTCTAAATAAAGTCACTTGATGACGTAAACACGTGTAACTTGCTTAAAGTCAAGTGAAAGTGATTACGATCAATCATTATTGGCATTTAATCTTATAGTTTGGCGATAGTTTTTTGGTCGACGGGATAACTAAGTAATACCAAAAATGCATACGTAACTGGTATTTGAAAACGAGGTTTTCGCCAAATTTTCGTAAAAAAAAAAAAAAAAAGAAAAAAAAAATCACGCCAAACCTGCTGTGCGTATTTGACATCTGGCCAAATATTACCACTCAAAAAAAAAAAAAAAAAAAAATTCTAAATGGCGAGTCGAAAAAAAAAATTTGGCGAGATTTGCATCCGGCTAGCGTAACAGTACCAAGAATTCTTTGCAACCATGGAAAATTTTATGTAATTTTATTCGAAAAAAAAAATTGATATTTTAATCAAAATGGAAAACTTACGGTCCCATAGTGGCGCGATTTTTTTCTGACGCCAATGTCATATACGGAACGGGCACTTAACTGACACCAAAGTACCGTTATTTTACTTGATAACTTGATATGGTAAGCAGGATGTTGTTGTTTATGTTGTTGATGCGTTCCCCAATTTGGCGTCGTTAAAAAATCGCGCCAATATGGGACGTATATGACATCTGTGCCAAACTTTCATATGAACGCCGACGGGATCAGACCGTATTTGTTTATGGTAGTTGATGACTTGAACTATTATAATATAGATGAAATGATGGCGATAGAATAGTATTTGTCGAGTTATCACCTGTGCCTGGCTAACATTAAAGTACCAAAATGGCACCTAGAGTATAAAAAGTGAAGTGGTACGCCTGGAACTGTTGATGATAGTCACATGACTTAGGCTATTGGTATAGAGATTGTTTTAAAATACCGGGAGACAAAGACTCTGTGTACTTAATTTATTTTATTTTAGTTTCTTTTCAAATGTTTAACTGATCCTCTTTAATCAAAAACGAAAACAACCATTGGATGTCTTAACAGCAACTGATTTGCCCTTAAATTTTTGAAATCAAAGGGAATTGAATGGAAACCCGTTTACAGGTAGATCTGCATAGCTTTTTCAGTATAATTCAATCTTCTCTAATATTTTTAAAACCCATTAGATTAGCGTATTTTTAGATTCTGCGGTGTCTGAACGGCGGTTGGCGAGCGTAGCTTGCAGGGAGTAGAGCTCCCTAGTTTCATTTATATTATTTTATTTCTAGAGTAAGGTTTAATTTTGTTATGGTATATTAGCCAGAAGAAATTGTTGAACACTTTACATTACTTTAAGGGCAAACGGATTAAACTTTCGTAATCGTGCTGCACACGATAGAGATAATTTTTATTTTTTAATCATGCTTGAAAATTATTTTTAAAATCATGGACAATCAGTAAATTGAGATACAGTTTTCAAACAAATTATATTTGAAAATATAATTTTTCTCTCTCTATTTATCCGTGTAAAAATATAAATTGTTTGATTACAAATATGTTAAATTTGTATTTTTTATATTATTATTTTATCTATTTA
Source organism: Maratus speciosus (assembly GCA_963932465.1). Taxonomy (NCBI): domain Eukaryota; kingdom Metazoa; phylum Arthropoda; class Arachnida; order Araneae; family Salticidae; genus Maratus; species Maratus speciosus. Next base: position 237,006,837 of record OZ010788.1, read on the forward strand.
TTGATGAAAGTTCAATTTTGTTACGGAAAATTAGCCGGAGACAAACACTGAACATTTTTTATTGTTTTAAGTACAGATTGTTTATTACACTAGTTTGCATGATATCAGATGGTTAAAAAACAATGACTGCCCTTAATGTATTTTTTTATGCTGATTACAGAACTGTTCTTAGTTTTCTTTTATCACGTATAGTTTGTTTGTAATCGACATTTTCATTGGTCCTCAGATGAAAAAACTGATGAAGGACAAAGATTTTGAATTAACGATGAATGAGACAGAAAAAGACGCATGAGCCGCCTTCCAATGTGTTATCGAAAACTTTCTAGTTAATAAGAAAGATCCAAATTACAGGAATATTGTTGAAACACTGCTGGAAATTTTCAAGAATTTGAGCTGTAATATGAGTGTAAAAATGCACTTTCTGCATTCCCATATCGACTACTTTCCAGCAAATCTGGGACATTACAGTGAAGAGCATGGTGCGCGCTTTCACCAGGGTATCAAAGAGATGGAGAATAGGCACCGGCAAAGATGGAATGTAAATATGATGGCAGTCCACTGTTGGATGTTGAAGAGGGACATAAATGATGAAGGAGGATCTTCAAGAAAGACAAAAAGAGGAAAGTTTGTTTAATTGAACACTGTTTGCTTTTCGTTTTATTAAAGAAATATCATGAACTTATAAGGACATTTTTTTACAGTATTTTTAACGTGTTTAATGAAGTACTTTGTATGAAATTGTGATACATTTTTGATTGCATTAATTAAAATATTGAAAACACAACTTCTTGTTTTTTTTTTTTTTTTTTTTTTTTTTAATCCTGACGTGATAAGCAAAAATGGAAGTCATTTCCGGAATCAGCATCAAACATTTATTCAGGAAAACTTGTTCATATGAAATCATCTGACAAAAAGATTAAAAATGCAGACTGGTGTTATTACTTCGTAATGGAGCCGTCGCGCGAAGAGATAAATTAAAAAACTTGTGTTTAAAAATTATTTTAAAAACCATTATAAATCCGTCAGTTAATATACAGTTTTCAAACAGATTGCATTTGAAAGTAGATTTTTTTTTCTTATACGACAATGTAAAAAATTGAAAACCTTTAGAAGTTCAGAAGTTTAAAAAATTGCAGTAGTGAAATTTGAACGTGAAGTGTTGCTGATCGCAAAATAACGTCAGTGTTACTTATAGACACGTTCGTCCTTTAGGGGCTGTACATATATAACGTTATCAAATTCATTTCAACTTCAAAACAGCTTTCGTTATAATTTCTCGAACCTCCACTCCTCCCCAAAAAGATATCATTATCAGTGTCTAAAATTTCTATTAATTTTTACAATTGTTTTCTTTCGTTTTATTTGCATACGTTTACAATGATATACAGAGATGGTTATACATTTATTGTTAGCATATTTTATTGAGCTATATGAAGAGAAGGAGTTATTAAAATATCACTGTTATATATAAATTTGAAATAACATCATATCAAATAACACTTATGGGGAAAGTAGGGTAATGCCGCTCACTTAAGGAAAAATATGAATAGTTAGTCAAATTTACACAAAAAATTAATATTTTATTAACGCAGTATAAGTCCAAAGTATAAGGAACAGTTTGCAATCAACTAATTTGTATAAAAGTTTTAGGAATTTTTTTTATCATTTTATTTAATTAACCATTGATTGAGCGGTAATGCCCGACATGATAGGGTAATCGCGCTCAAAATTTTAATACAACATTTAAATGCGAGAAAAGTCACATATGTAGTTGTGTGGGCTATTCACACCACATCGGACTTTATGCGACCACTTTCCACATATTGTGTAGAGAAACCACGACCCACCATGTCGGAAAGGGTTAAAGAACTAAGCATTTGTTCGTGGTTTTCATCTTGTAGCACTTCTGGACAGTGTTGCCAGTGGGCTACTTTTTTAAAATTCAGGTTTTTTTTATTGTCATCCCTTTTTTTAAATCGTAAAATTCGCCTTGTTTAATGACACATTAATAAAGGCGAAAACAAGGGGAATTTTTTAAAAGTGGAGTCAATCAAGAAATTTCAATTTAAAAACAGTTGCACACTGGAAAAACTGCTTCTGGAAATCCACGTGAGCGCCATTATGGATTTTAATGCATTATATTTGGCGTAACAACGCAGTACAAAAATAAATAAAAGCATGAATGTAAAGTTAAATGTATATATTTTGTAGACATAATGAGTGAATTAACATTTGAAAATAAGAATGTACACTTACCTTCAAGTTAGATGCTCTAGAATTTTATAATAAAACAACTGCAATCTAATAACGTGAGGACACAAAAGTACTTTTCTTACGGTTGCTGTATCCTTACTGGGAACTTACTATGAAGTTCGCTATGTGCCGGTACCGTTCGCAAGTTTTCAATTCTATTCTATTTAGAGATATTTGAGTGAGCGGGATTACCCACTGAGCGGCATTACCCTACTTTTCCCTAAAGAAATAATTGCACGGTGGTAAGCAGAACTTCTTATACGCAAAACAGGAGGACAACGTTCTTGCCGATTTTAAACTAGTAACTATAACAAATATCATTTCGAACTTGGTTTCTCTAACAACGGATTATATGCGCATGTGGCAGAAGAATAGGAAAGGGGAACGTTGGGTTATTCCATATTTTGGAATGAAATGATTTTACAATCATTTAATGGCTTTAATAATGACTTTAGGTTTTCATAAAAAATAACAGACTAACAAAAATAACAAACTATATTGTCGTAAAGAAAAGAAAAAAGAAAATTTTGTTTGAATCAAAAATGATAACGATACTAAAATACACCCCCCCCCCCTCCTCCACCTAGAGATATGGGACATTCTCACAATCTTTTGACTTTTCAAGAACAAAAATCTGGTGAAATTATATTTACTAAAATAACATTTTAAATTTATAAACAAATGCCTTAATGTTTCCAAATAAAGAAAAAATGGTCAGCAGCGAACATTTTTTTAAAATTAATTTAAGGTTTATTTAAGGTTTAAGTTAAACTTGCGAGTTTAATTTTACGTACCATTTTACCGCTATAACTTTTTATTTTCTTCTAAATTTTTACTTATAATGAATTTGCATAGTACCCATAGGATATTCAAATAAGAAATAATAATAATGTAGTATTTTTAGTACAAAATTTTGGTATAACATTGTTTAAAAGGGGTGTTTAAGAAAGGACGGTAAGGGGAAAAAAAGGGGCGGTATAGGAAAAAAGGGACGATAAAGGGAAAAAAAGGATAGTAAAGATGGGACGGTAAGGAAAATCACCCCCTATTTTTAGGCAAGTCATAAGTGATAACCACAATGTTCATTGATTTTTAGAAACAGTTATTCTCATTGGATTAAATAAAAAAATAATAATAATTTGCCTCGAAAAGTGCAGGAATAAACCTTGGGGACGGTAAGACTGTCAAAAAAGCCACGATGCTTGAAATTGATATTTAAATGCTGATTTAATTTCTGCAGTAAATTTCCTCTCCAAAAATTTTAGTCATTCTTTCTATAGCATACTTCTGCATGAGAAAAAAGTTTAAAAAAATTCTGTGGCTGCATTTGAAGTGATTTTCTGTATAAGTGTAGCAAGAGGGACGGTAAGCAATCTAAAACCCAGGGACAGAGTTCAAAAAATAATAACAACCCTAAAAATGTGTGCTTGTAAATTTAGTGCTACATATTTATATAAAACAATAGTCCCTGTTTTGGAAAAAAAATACATGGGATTACTTTTGTTGAAACAATTTTATACAGACTGCTCCAAACTTAAAAATCAGCATCAGGGACACAGGGCGGTATAGAAATTTCGTGGTATATTTGCACCCCCAACATCGTCCAAAATTTAATTATGTCGTTAATATTGTTATGCAGTCATGCAATGGGATGTTTTACAGCATAAGAAATTTTAAAAAATCAAGAATATATACTAAAATAAAAATTATTATTCAGCGACAAAAAAATATAGAAAAGTCAAAGGATTGTGAGAATGCCCCATATCTTATGATATCAAGTACCAGACCAACCCTCCCCCCTAAAGGGATAACGTTTATATGTGTACTGACCCTTATATTTTAATAATAGGCAGAATACCTGGGTATTTTGTGAGATAACTTTCTTTCATTCTGGTATTGTTTTCATCGTTCCTTAGATACACAGGAAAATTGGGAGCTGGAGTACACACGACCATCTCGCCTCTTTCGCCAATAACAGAATTGCCTGAGACACAATAAGGAATGTATTGCATTCTTAATATTAATTATTATCAAATTAAGTCTCAATTAAAATTTATAAAAAATTCAAAGAATTCACCTTTTTCATCGAAACATTGAACATCCATCCCTAGTGCGGGAGCTTGAATTTCTCCTGCATAGACTGGCATGTTGAGATTAAAACCCGAAAATGTTCCAAATACTTCAGTAGCGCCTGAATAATAAAACCAGAAAGAAAAATCATACGTTAAGCATAGATTATGAATATTTTTCCAACACTTCCTGATTGCTTTAACAAAACTTCATTATTTAGGTAAATAAGGTAAATGAGATAATTAATTACGCATTTTAGAAAACGCATAAAACATTTTAAAATCAATTGCAGCAGTTACCGTCCATAGCCAATAGTACATTTATTACACGTCACTATTTAGCTAAAATTTAATTTAAACTAAAACACTCTTAAATCTACTGAAATCACATTTCCAGACATTATCATCAATAGAAGGTTGTGTATCCAATTCTTTGCGTGACCCTGTATTTCATTTTATCTCTGTTCTACTAATATTTCTTAGTAAACTAAATGCAGTACAGTGTAAAAATACGTAACTCCTTTAAAAACCACCTTTAAGCAATTTGCACTCATACTCAGTAACCCTTGCGAATTCTTTTGTGTAGCCCTGTATATGAACTATAGCATTTATACACACCGTATAGTATGCATAAATATTGTGAAACCTAAAAGTGCATATCATAATTAAAAATGCATTGCCAGCAATCATCGCTTATGTAAAGTACTTCAGACACAATATAGTATCTGAAATATTTTGTGTGCCCCTGTAAATGCTATGTACTTCTTATTATGCATGAAATACCTTATAATAAACTTCAGCGACCTATATCAATTTCATTATATATGAAATAGTTTAACATAATTAAAATATGCCGCAAACAACCCCCCTTCCCATATCACTATGCAACGGAATTCTTTTGTGTGACCCTGTAAATGAATAATAAGTATTCTTTTCACTGCATATTCTTCAGAATTCTTATTTTAGTACACTTCATAAATGCATATCAACTATTTTATGCTTGAAAGCGTGTAACATCATTAAAAATCATTTGAAACGATTTTTTCCCTTTGGCCGTTATATAACGGAATACATAATAGTACTAAATTAAAATTAATTTATAATAACCAATTTTGGTTTATATATTCTACTTTAAACATTTTCAAAAATAATCAGTCAATCAATCTATTAATGAAAAATCGTTTCTCTGACGGTATTTAAACCTTCGAATTTAAAATACATTCATATTATATAAAGAAAACCTTACCATAAGAGCTTCCAACAAACAGGTCCCCTTTCACTTGATCCCTCAAATAAAGGAAACTTTCTTTTTTCACAGGACTGCCAATGATTCCAACGATTTTTAAACAGTCTAGGTTGGAATCAGGACCTATAGAAATGTTAATATGTACTTCAGAATTAGAATTTAAGCAATAATCAGATAATTGTAAACTCAGTTTAACTTTTTAAATAATAACAATTAGTATAGTTTTCGTATTTTACTCTGGAATGTCGCAAGTAATTGTCGCTTCATAATATCGGAATAGGGGAAAGTAGGGGGATGGCGCTCACTTAAGGGAAAACATGAATAGCTAGTCAAATTTAGACAAAAAAATCAATATTTTATTAACGAAATATAACTCCAAAGCATAAGGAACTGTTTGCAATCAACGAATTTTCATAAAAGTTTTAGGAATTTTTTTTTAAATCGTTTTATTTAAATGACCATCGATTGAGCGGTAATGCCCGACATGGTAGGGTAATTGCGCTCAGAGTTTGAATACAACATTTAAGTAAGACAAAGTCATATATGTAGTTGAGTGGGCTGTTCACACCACTCAGACTTTTTGCAACCACTTTACACATACTGTGTTAGACATATAGTGGGCTACATTTTTTATATTTTGTTTTTTTAATTTTCACCACTTTTTTGAAATCGTAAAATTCTCCTTGTTTAATGACACATCAATAAAGGCGAAAACACGGAAATCTTACCATTTCAAAAAAGTGGTGTCAATCAACAAATTTGAATTTATAAAAAAGTTGCCCACTGGCAATACTTCTTCTGGAATTCCACGCGAGCGCCCTTAACCGTTATCGACTTGTTGGGTTTTATGGCATTATAATTGGCGTAACAATGCACTACAAGAATAAATAAAAGCATGAAAGTACAGATAAATGTATATATTTTGTAGACATAATGAGTAAATTAATATTTGAAAATAAGAGTGTACACTTACCTTCAAGTTAGATGTTGTAGATTTTATAATAAAACAACTTCAAACTAATAACGTGAGGACACAAAAATACTTTCCTCCCGACGGGCACCAAATCCTTACTGGGAACTTAGGATGAAGTTCGCTAGGGGCCGGTACAGATCGCACGTTTTCAATTCTATTCTGTTTAGAGATATTTGGTGAGTGGGATTACCCTTCTGAGTGCCATTACCCTACTTTCCCCTAATTTCTTTTTGATTTGTAAATGAACTCTTTCTGCTTTTTTGTTAAAAACAAAAATGTAATTTTATTTTTTATTTTTTATTTATTTTTATTTTATTTATTTATTTATTTTTGGGGGGGATGGGGGCTGATGGATTTATTGACTAAAGTTCTGTTTCTTTTAAGGGGTCTCAGAAGTCTTAAAGCTTCAAAAATTTTGAAAATTTCATTCTTTTTAGATGTTAAACTCCTATATTTTCTGAGCATTTTGATGTAATTGTTTCTTTGAAATTCCCATTAGAACAGAAGTTCGACTTTTAGAATTATATCCGCTCAATAGCGGAAGCGGTCATAGCTGAAGCTAAGTCATTTTTCTCCAAATGATGTTTTTGCGTATAACGCGCAGTATAACACAAAAACTTCTGGATATTTTTTCATTAAATAGTCAAAACATAAGTTTCACGTTTGTTTCTATAAACTGAACCTAAAATTTCCTTTTTATTGTTCAAAAAAATATTTTTTTCATGTGATTATACTGTTGAAATTTTCAAAATTTTGTATTAGATAAATACAACTTTGTATAAAAAAAATAAAAATGCTTTAAATACAATTTTATTTATATTCAGAGTAATTATTATAATCTTAAATGTACTTAGGCACAAAAAATTTCATTTTGGTTCCAAAATTTATTTTGTAATCCTGCGCGTAAGCGGTTATATCAATTTTCTGTTCCATAAATGTCTGACAGTTTGGAGCCGCCTATAAATACAAATTCTGCACCCTGCAATTTTTTTAAATACATGAAATGAAAACACGTACTTACGTCTTTCATCCCAATAAAAATTGTGTTTCAAAATCATAAGCATTTTAAGATATTAAATGTTGAAAATGGTCTTTTTTTCCAATTTTAAGAGTCTTGAGACCCGTTAAATATTTTTATAAACAAATATATTAACCTTTTTTTTTTTTTTTTTTTTTTTTTTTTTTTTTTTTTTTTTTAGTGTAGGGCAGTTGAGGGTGTGATCTTTCGCAAATTCTAGGATAAAAGTGTTTTACATTTAAGTACAGTATTTGCTCTTTTGATTGAAAAAAAAAAGTTAGTGGTATTTGAAATTTTGGTGAAAATCGTTTGTTGTTTTGTGATTTTGTTTATAATAATTAGCTTAATCTGAAAACAATTGAACGTATTTCTTTACATTTAAGGTGCTATATTACATTTAAGGCTTACATTAAAATGTTCGTATTGTGGAAATTTTTTGAAATTTCTTTTATTGTTTTATTTGAAAGAGCAATCTTTTATTATTCCAAGTCCTTTTTAATTTCATCTCTAAGATTACTAGAAAAAGAGTTATGGCCAACTTAATAAACAGGAAGTAATAAGTTAAATACCGAAAGTGGGCGTAGGAAGTCCAGAAGAAACTTAAAAAATGTTTCTATGCATGATTTTCTTACATAGAAACACTAATAAACCTTAATTGACGCTTTTAGATTAATTTTATAGATAAGAAACAATATACAGTATGCCACAAAAGTGATGGTACAGGAAGTATTTTTCGGAAAATATGCAAAATTAACTATCATGAGTGCAAATAAAATTGAATTAACAATTCAGAATTATTTTATTACAGATTTTGCTATATTATGCAAGAAAAATTTAGTAATAATTTCTTTTAGAAACTTCAAAAATAAAAATATATAAAATATAAGTTCAAAAATGATCCACAAAAGTCATGGTACACGTGGAAAAATTTAAAAATTATTAAAGAAAAACATTTTCTAATATTTAGTTGTATATCCTTTCGTTTTCAGGACTGCTTTAAGTCTGTTTACCATTGATTTTACCAGATTATCTGTGATATATTTTTTAATTTTATTCCATTCTGCAAGTAAAACACTTTTCAACTATTTTTTATTTCTGGTATCATAACTATTCACTTGCTGCTGTAAGATACTCTATAAATGTTTAATGGGATTTATGTCTGGAATTTGTGAATAGGTGGCAAGTGCGTGGGGGGCATTGTAAAGCAGCCATAATCGGACGATATGAGCAGTGTACCTGGGATCATTCTCTTATTGGAAGTAACAGTCCTTCGAAACACCTAACTTTAATGCATTGTCCTCCAAATTTTATTTAAAATATTTAACCATTCAAACCTGCCCATAATAGTTTCAGTGAAAACAAAATTTCATATACCTGAAACTGACATACAGTCCCAAATGATTACAACTCTTCCAACATGCTTTGCAGTTGTTGTCGTATATCTGGGGTTCAGTGCATCATACTTTCTCCCCCAAAGTCCAATTCGTCCATTTACGCTGAAAATATTAAACTTCGACTCATGTGAAAGAATTATATGTTTCAGAAATGCATATGAAGATTTTCTGGTAAACTCTATTCTTTTCTTTCTGTTGATCGGAGAGGTGATCCGTTTCCTCCTTGCAGATTTTGGTGTAAACTATGGATCATTAATGACCCTGTTGATAGTTTCTGCATATATTATTTAATTGCCATACATTTCCAATTCTTCTGTTATTTTCCTTGCACTAATTGAGGGATTTTCAGATATGCAGAGTACTATTATTCTAACATGTCTCACTGTTAATTTTTTAGGGAAGGTCGTTTCAAGCTTTGTTTGTAATCCTTTTTTGGTGTATGTACCTATAAATTAACTTTTTTATGATGGAATGGCTTCAAGACATTATTTCATCTGTTTTTTTTTTTTTTTTTTTTTTTTTTTTTTAATTTAAGATTTTTAAAGATTTATCCTTTTTTCAATGAAGATTAACAATTAATTTTGTTTCCTTTACTATAAATTCTTTTTCCGTTATTTTTAAAATTCGTATGAGATTTCTTCTGCTGAGAAAACAACAAAGACATATGTATATATATATATGTGCTGTGGAACTGTGGGAGTACGACTGTGTTCAGTAAAATATGCAAATGACTGAAAATGTAAAACGGTGCATTACGAATGTACCGTGAGTTTTGTGGAAGTATTTTTGAACTATAATAAGTTTATAATATTTTTTCAGTATGTTCAAAGGAAATTTCCATTAACATTTTATTGTAAAATGTAACAAAGGCTGCTAATTAATTATTCCAATTTATTAACAAATGTTATTTCAAATCAACCCGGTGAAATTTGCATATTTTTTGAGAACTACTCTCTGTACCATCACTTTTGTGGAACACTGTATATAAGAAATCTTTAAATGTAATTTCCAGAATATCAATTTTTCTGTTATTTCCATATCCGATAAACTCCATTATATAAGTTACTTTAAACATATTTCAGTCAAAATTTGTCAGAACGCTTACTATATTACTCATTAGTTCCTGAATTAGAATCTAAGCTCTTTGTGATAAAGTAATTATTTTATAGGTACTCAAATATAAAAAAAAAATGGTAACTTGTTATTAAAAATTTTTTTTACATGTTTTGAAATATTTCTATTAATGTTGAAGATATTGTAAAACTCTTAGTTGAGTGCACAGGTAAGCATAATAGTACAAAGCAAATTGAATTATAGTTAGCTTAATTGAGTATATACTGCCTGGCGTAAACATGAAATTTGGCATTAAAAAATAGCAAAAAAAAAAAGTGCTATGAAGATATTATTAGGATTTTATATTTTTTACTCATTCTTTATTACAATTTAACAAAAACATGTGTATGCTATCCTTCTATATATAAAAAAAAGTTTTGATTTGGATATGGACCAATGAAAATCTGCGTAGATATTCCGGGTAGATCGCATCCAATTTCAATGCTTAAGCATGGCCTTTCATCGTTAATATTAAAAAAACTGTTGCATACAAAAATATGGAAATCAGTGGTATTATAGAGAAATGTTTGATAAACACACTGATGCAGGCAGTTTTCAAATCGAAGAATTATTTTAAGAGATATTTAATGCTAAAGTTGGACAAAATCGTTCCATTAAAAAAGTTTTATTGGAGCATAAACTATACTTGAGAATTTAATCATTTTTAGATCATTTTATACGTTATACGTTCCCGGTGTGCAGATTGCATTTATTTTTCTTAATTGACTCATTTTTTGAGGTTTTATTTCAATTTTAAATTCAAATTTTCAGCATTTCGAGAGATATTTTTTACAAATTTTAGAAAATGTTATTAATTTAAACTGTTGCCAGTTGTATAAACAGCGCAAACAATAATGTTTACTTCAAATAAAAAATTTATTTACACGTGACTATTACAAACAGAAAAAAACTTTAAAATTAGAATTAAATGATTACATGTTAAAAGCAGGAAAATTACGTCATAAGAACCATAGGCACAGTTGTCATATACGCCCTATATTGGCGCAATTTTTTTCCGACGCCAATTTGGCGAAAACATTAATAGCATAAACAACAACATCTGGATTACCATATCAAGCAAAATAACGACACTTTAGCACCAGTTAAGTACCCGTTGCGTATATGAAATTGGCGTCAGAAAAAAATTGCGCCGTATATGACATCTGTGCCTAACCATATTTGCACTTGAATTTTGAAAGAAAAACAAAATCTTAAAATTTAAAAAAAATCATTATTATGCGTTAAAAAATTGTAATTTGAGGAAATTACGTCATATTTAAAATGGCAAAAAATATAGCAAAACAATTTAAGTTGAAAAATATATTTGCGCGAGATATTTTGAGATAATCTATTCAACTATTATCGTGAATTCGAAGACAGCACAAATAATATTTCCTTCTAACAACAAAAGTATTTTCAAGTGAATATTAATAAGACAAATAAAACTTTGGTGTAAATTACGTCAGATTTGAAACGATACATTTAAAATGAATAATTTAAAAGAACTATCTTATAGCGCTGTTAAAAATACCGGAAGACAATGACACTGTTTACTTAATTAATTTTACATTAGCTTATTTTCAAATGTTTAACTAATTTTTTTAATTAAATACGAAAACAGTCATTGTATCTCTTAACAGCAGCAGATTTGGCCTTAAAAATCCCCAATCCAAGGAAAACGGATGTAAACCCGTTTACAGAGAGATCGCTACTGTTTTTTAAAATTTAAATTCAATACTTTTAAAGCCGATCAAATTAGCATTCTTTTTGGATTTTGGTGTGCCTGAACGGGGGTTGGCGAGCGTAGCTCGTACGGGACAGAGCCCTTTAGTGTTAGAAATGAAATATTATGATCATCTTAAAATATCAAATAAATGTCTCGCGCAATTTTTAAATTTAAACTCTTTTGCAATATTATTTTTTGTACATTTTACATAATAAGCGTCATGTGCTGTAAATTCTCCTATTTAAGACTTCTAACGCATGTTAATGAATTTATTATTTTACAATATTCTTTCTCTTTTAAAATTCAGGTGTAAATATAGTTTTTATGACGTAATTTTCAATGAGTTCCTGCTTTTTATATTTTCTATTTATAATAATCACGTGTAAAACAAATTTTTAATTTGAAGCAAATATTGTTTGCGCTGTTTATACATTTGGCAACAGTTTAAATTAATACCTTTTTCTAAAATCTCTGTATTCTAAAAAAAAGTAACTACCGCTGTCACCGCCGCCGGTTTTGAATTTTTTGTGACCGGGGGTCTTTCTTCGTTAATATTCAGAAAAACAATGCATACAAAAATATGAAAATTGGTGGTATTAAACAAAAATGTTTGATAAACACGCTGATGCAGACAGTTTTCAAATCGAAGAATTATTTTAAGAGATATTTAAAGCTAAAGTTGGACAAAATCGTTCCACTAAAAAAGTTTTATAGGAGCAAAAACTATTCATGGGAATTTAATCATTTATCGATCATTTTATACGTTTGAAGTTCCCGGTGTGCAGACTGTATTTCTTTTTTTAATTTGACTCATTTTTTGAGGTTTTATTTCTTTTTTAATTTCAAATTTTCAGCATTTCTAGAGATAATTTTTACATTATTTTAGAAAATGGTATTAATTTAAACTGTTTCCAAATGTATAAACAGCGCAAACAATAATGTTTGCTTCAAATTAAAAATTTATTTACACGTGACTTTTATAAACAGAAAAAATCATTTGGAATTAAATAATTATATACAAAAATGCAGGAGCTTATTAAAAATTGCGTCATAAAAACTATACACGTGAATTTTAAAAGAGAAAGGATATTGTAAAATAATAAATTCATTAACATGCGTTAGAAGCCTTAAATAGGAGAAATTACGTCATATTTATGTCACATTACAGTTATTATATAAAATGAACACAAAATGATATTGCAAAACAGTTTAAATTTAGAAATTGCGCTAGACATTTATTTGATATTTTGAGAGGATCTTTTCAACTATTTTTGTTAGGAAAGCGCAAATAATATTTCATTTCTAGCAAAAAGTAATTTCACGAGAATATTTAAAAGAGAAAGAATAGCTTGGTCCAAATAACGTCAGATTAAAAACGATTAATTTAAATGTCCCATTTGAAAGAACTTTCTTTTCGCTTTGTTAAAAAATACCAGGAGACAAAGACTGTTTACCTAATTCCTTTTAATATTAGTTTATTTTTAAATGTTTAACTTATTTTACTTAATCAAAGACTAAAACTGCCATTGTATCTTTGGTACTACTTAGTTATCCCGTCGACCAAAAATCTATCATTCGCGAAACTATTAGATTAAATGCCAATAATGGTTGATCTTAAATGTCACATTAACTTGACTTTAAGCAAGTTACACGTGTCTACGTCATCAAGTTATTTTTATTTCGACGTTTTATTTGCATTTTTATTAATGTTGTGCTAATTTATTTGTTCTTTCGTTATTTAAAATAAAAATTATGTCCATTTGTATAATTTGGCGAATGGTTTGGCGATTTATATAATTTGGCAAAACTGATCGACGGGATAATCAAGTAGTACCGCAACGGATTTGGCGTTAAAATCCCCAATCAAAGAGAAATGAATAAAAATCCGTTTATAGGGAGATCGACACTGTTTTTTAAATTATAATTCAATCTTTCGAAATCTTTTTAAAGCCGATCAAATTAGCGTGCATTTGGAGTCTGCGGTGTCTGGACGGGGGTTGACGAGCGTAGCTCGTAGGGGGCAGAGCCCAGTAGTACTGTATATGAAAAAAAAGCCCTCTAAACGTAGGCAGATACAATAATATGTGGATATGGGTTAAAATTAAACACCATGCCCAGACAATCTCGAACACTTGCGGGCGGGTCAGCTAGTGATGCACATATTTAAAAAATTAAAATCATAACATATACGGTCGGTTGTGAAAAATACAGACAGATATACTCACTAACGGGAGTAGAGGTGACAGATATTTTATAATTATCAAAAAAAAAAAAAAGAAAATTTTATTAAATTAAGAATCTTTACCCTTTTTTTCATGCCCAAACCTTGTGCAGGAAATGAGTTTTTTTTGTTGTTGTTATTTTTTCTTTAGTTTTATTATATAGTAATTAAAAAAATATTTTAGAAAAAGCCTCAATAGAATAATTTTATTTTGTGTTTTTCAGATTCCTATTGCCTATTGTAATGGTTTAGTTGTTTTTTCATGGCTTAATTAGGTGAATGATTGACCAGCACATTGTTCAGAAACGCTCACCTGTTTCAAAGACACTTAAAGGAAGTAAAAGCATGAAAGGCAAGAAACGTGACAGATGTATTTACTGACAAGGAAGGTCCCCTTACAGGGCATGCTTAGAATATGTTGAAAAAAATGCTAGTGAAACTACTCATGTATGTAATAAGGTATCCGTCAAATTTAACCGCGGAATTTCAGTAGAAAATCTGTAAAAAAATAAAATACTTTCGAATATTTTTCGCAAAAATACGAAAGTGATATGCGATTTGGCGAGCAGGATTTTTCCTCGCCAAAAGCAAACGATTTTAATGCATCTGAAAATTGTTTGTTAATTGTTTTTTTAGAATGCACGGTTTTTAATGAATTTAAACTTAATCAATGAAAGAGGTTATTATATATTTTTTATATTACATTTATATGTTGCTTGTTGCTGTACTTATTTAATTTTATCACTGAAAAAATATTTTCTATTCTTTGCAATTTGCAAATATCTATTTTAAGAGTCAGCTGACATTTTATTGCCATAATACATTACCGTATCGAAGACGAAGTCGTTTCCATAGCAACAAAATCAAATCGACAGTGTTCTATCTGCCTTATTTTTGAGCTTGAAATAATTTAAATTAATTTAAGTTTTGTTTTAAATCGTAAAATATGATATTTAAATTTTATTATAAATACATATAAACATATATGACAAACTATAGTTAAAACAAATTAAAAATGTCAAAACTATAGTTAAAACAAATTAAAAATGACAAAAATAAAGTTATTTAAATTAAACTTATATAAATAAATTCAACATAAAAAGTTTTTTCCTACATAAAAGCGTATTTTTTTCAGCGCCACCCGGTGATAAATCGCCAAATAAACGAAAATTTCATTATTTTTTTATGGACGCTGAAACGGGTTTCCGCCAAAAATTTTTTTATAAGCATATATATCCATATGAGAAGAACATTCTGTCATTTTTTCAGTTTTTTCTGAATATGCCCGTATGGAGACCTTCCTTGTGAGAACGTTCGGCGGACCGAAAATAGAGTGACATGTGCACCAAATATTCAGCTTTTGTCTGTAAACAACATACTCGCGTTATTTGTATAAATTGTGAAAGAATATAGTACGAAAATGCTAAGCTTAATTAGTATATATATTTCTTTTATAAAACACATTTTTTGTAACAAAATGGATAAATTTAATGTTTATAATCTTTTAGTTATAATATTGCAAAAAAAAAAAATCTTAATGGGGCTACTATATGACTACAGTTGTACTCAAAGACAGAAAAAAATGGTAGTAGGAGGGTTAAGAGTGTGGCAAATGAGTAAAAGTGGCCAAAAGTGATCAAAAATATTTTCAAAGATTTAGGAAAGCAGAGCGGTCCTCTCCATCTACTCTCTGCTTCCCGTACTCGGTGCCCCTTCCCCGCACCCCCCCCCCCCCCCCAAAAAAAAGAACAAACGACATAATCAGAAAACTAATGATTAAAATTTTATTATAACTATTTAGTAGTTCACTGTTTTGATGAGATATTTATTATTGATGATGAACAATTAGCGAATTTTTCTTTTAAATATATTAGGACATGCGTAAATAAGTAAAAGGAAAAGTTTGCAAACATATTCCCATCAGCCATACCATCTTTTTTTCTACTAATTTCCTACTAGCCTTTTTCTTAAAGTCCTTCTTTCCATCTTTCTTGTGATACCCTGTATACAGATGTTATTAGTACCTGGTACAAAAATTATATATGCAATATATATGAAGTTTATTACTAGTCACTTAAGAATAAATCTTGAACAATTTCAAAGGATATACAGGATGTATCTGAAATGCTTCAGCAAACTTAGAGGGATGATAGTACTCATGAAGACGAACAAAAAATGCTATGGAACATGGGGTCGCAAATGATGTTTAAAGGATGAAAATGGAGAAAATTCGTCTGGAAATGGACAAACTGTGACAAGAAAGAAGCACTCCAGAAAAATATTTATCGTACAGAATAGGCACAACACAGCTCGTGATGTCCACAGAAAAAAAAATATTTTACAACAATTGTTCAAAGTGTGACCGCGGATATTATTATACAGAGTACATCTACGGAGGAACGACTGGCGAACTCGCTCGAAGACTTTGCGAGTCCTGCATACAAGGATTCCTGCTCACAAATTTGTTTGGCTTTCTTCCAAGTTTTTGTTATCTCTTTCTGACCGGATATGCACAAAGGGAAAGGAAAACCAGCTTCGTGTTACTAGCCAGTTCTGCAGAAAAGCAGCTTGCGAGATTTCGATATTTTTATTAGTTTTGCGATTTTCATCCTTCAAACGTCGTTTGCGACCCCCTGTGCCATTGCATTTTTTGTTCGTCTTGATGAGTACTATCGCCCCCCCTAAATTTGATGATGCATTTTAGATACACCACGTATAAAAGAAGGTCCCGCAGAATGATGCTTGCTCTAGGGCCTCAGATAATCTAAGCCGGGCCCTCATAAAGAAACTTTAAACACAAACCGAAACTCGAAAATTAATGAAATCCGGATGAGAATTGCTTTTCAGAAATATACGTTCCATAAATTGAACAGTTAAAAACAACATTTTTTAGCTAACCTTTCTCTGATCCATATTTTTAGATTGAAATTTCAAATAGAATACTTAATTTCTTTCTATGTATGATTACTTGTATTTCATGGTAACGAAGTTTCCAAATGATAACAAAAGATAGATGCATCGGAATATGCAAATAATTTTATTATATTATTAGATTAATTTTTAACACAACTATTCAATTGATAAATAAATCCTATTAGTTGTAAATATCCAAATGAGTGAAAAAAGTTCGGGCCAGGATTTCAACCAAGGATGTCTTGGCTGAAGCCGCTAATACTCTATCAACTGAGCCATCCCGGACGAATCTGGATGACTTATCCTGACCCGGACTTTTTCAATCATTTTGGAAGTTTGCAACTGATATGATTTATTTACGAATTGAATAATTGTGTTAAAAATTAATCTATATAATAAAAGCGCAAAGCATCTGACTGTCATCAAGAGTTCCGGGATGACCGCTTCACTTTTTATATGCCAAGTGGCCATTTCGTTACTTTTATGTTAACAGGGAGCAGATGATAAATCGCCAAATATTATTCCATCGCCATCATTACATTTAAAATATAAACTTATCATTTCATTTAAAATACATAACTTTCATTTAAAACGCATATATCATACTTACTTAAAATACACTTCTTTAATCTCTAATAATAGAAGCTTATCTCATGTGACTGTTAAAACCAAATACGGGCTGACAACTTCTCTTTCCATATGATGAGCAGCTATTTTTACTAAGTCATTTTTTCCAGTAAAACTGCACAAAAGTTAATTTTTTCGAAAATTCGTTCAAAAATAATTGATGTTTAAGTGATAAATTACATTCAAATAGGGATATATTCTGAGATAACTTCAGTTGAAATTAGGCTGACAACTCAATATCTCATTCCATCAAAGTAAACAAACAACAGCGATTCGTTCATTTCGGTGATTAAAAATATTAAGCTATGAAGGTAATCATTTGTAAAGCGAGTTCT
The DNA here is from genome assembly GCA_963932465.1 of Maratus speciosus. NCBI lineage: Eukaryota > Metazoa > Arthropoda > Arachnida > Araneae > Salticidae > Maratus > Maratus speciosus. The sequence continues at coordinate 237,024,725 of OZ010788.1, forward strand.
TCAGAGCGGAATTTAAAATAATTAACCTGATTGTGATTTTTATAGCTATCAAATAATGCAGCAGAATGCATCTCTGTTCGTGACGTCTTTCACCTATGAACCAACGAAATAAATTTTAGATTTATAACATCGAGCTCGTTATTCATTGAACGTGAATCATTTATTATTACTATTATTTAATCGTATCAAAACAACGTATTTGCTATATTTCGAAAATATACTATTTGTTTACACTTTAACTTACATTTTCCGTTGATTCTGAGGTAGATATTACCAATTATAACTTATTTGATGATGAAAGCATTTTATCATAGACTAGATTGTCCTGCATAAAAATTGTAACATGGAATTATACATAAATATTTTCTTTGAGATGCAGGCTACGAACATTTCTCAGTACATTTTTGCAATTTAAATGATAAATTCACAGTAATTTTGTTGACCCTGATGGTGGATCCCTTTGGTGTTACGGAAGATTACGGACCCAATTACAGAAGATTACTTAATATGTTAAAATCTCCGCATTAGTAAACGCATTACAATCGATATGCATACAGACATGAAACAAAATGCCTAAATGAGCTAAGCGGTTCTTGACAAGAAAGCTAAAATACATAACATAAAAAAATATATACGAAATGCTGCCATGATCTTAAAGAATTTTTCATTTCTCCGTCATAACTTCCGTTTTGAAGAAAGATTAAGTAAATAAATTAAATTATAAATAAAAGTAACATGTTGCAATTCTTAGCATACATTTAAGGGCGACCAAACTGGTCGCCAGAGACAGCTAGTATAATATAATTGCGCATGCAGCGTTTACTGCAGTTCCATAAAAATCTACGATTTATTCTGTTGAGCTGATTCAGATATTAGACCAAATGCCGTGATCGTTAGAGCTTAGCTGAGTAAATAAGTCCTCACGATTCGGCTGGGATGGCTCAGTTGGTAGAGCATTGGCGGCTTCAGCCAAGACATATCTGGTTCGAATCCTGGCCCGGATTTTTTTCATACATTTGGAAATTTACAACTGATATATTTTATTATTATTCAGTAATATTAAAATAATTTCAAATAAAAAGTATTTTATTTTTAAGTGAACAGTCTTATTCTGAATGAAAATTTAAAACATTAATTGTAACTTACTTGGTTGCATGCCCATCTTGTGCATCGATTCAACTTCTTTATTTGTTAAGAATATCAGGTTTATTTTGTATTTTGCCATCGTATCCCAGAAATTTTTACCATTGCTTACGAAGTACAGGCTTCTATTGTAGAGTAAATTTGTAATGCCTAATGCAAGACTCAGTGTAATATTGTCCCATACGCTCGATCCGACCTGAAATTTTAAGACATAGTAACAATATACAGGGTGTCCACATATAACTTGACCGACCTTTATTTCAGCAACCGTTGGTCCTAGATGCATACTTCCAATTACAAAAGTGGTCAAAATTAGGTGCAGAGCTAAGATAAAAAGTCTGAATCAAAAAAACAATTTAGTGAAGAATTACAAACTCTAAATTTTTATACAGCCCCCGGGTCCCTATACTTATATTTAGGGACATTTTGTCTATTCAAAAGTATTGCAAACACAAAAAGTTCCGTATCTGTACGACCAATATTCACTGAGAAATTTCAGTTCAAAGTTATCATGCATAGTATGGGGACCGTATGCAAATGGAGATCCTAATATATGGGGCATTCTCACAATCTTTTGACTTTCATGTCCCTGAATATTAATTTTTATTTTAATACACTTTTTGTGTTTTTTTTTTAATTTCATATACTGGGAAACATCCCATTGCATGATTGCACAACAATATTAACGAGATAAATAAGTTTTGGACGATGTTGGGGGTCCAAACACCTGGAAAACTCCTATACCGTCCCGTGTCCCTGATGCTGATTTTTAAGTTTGGAGCTGTCTGGATAAAATTGTTTCAATAAAAATAATTCGATGTAATTTTTTTCTGAAACTGAAACTATTCTTTTATATAAATATGTAGTTAAAAATTAACCTGCACACATTTTTAGGGTTGTTATTATTTTTTAAACTCTGTCCCTGGGTTTTAGATTCCTTACTATCCCTTTTCTAAAATTATACAGAAAATTATTTCAGATGCAGCCACAGAATTTTTTTCAAGTTTTTTCTCATGCAGAAGTATGCTAGAGAAATAATGCTTAAAATTCTTTGGTAGGAAATTTACTGTAGAATTTAAATCAGCATTTAAATATCAATTCCAAGCATCGTAGCTTTATTAGTACCGTCCCCAAGTTACCGTCCATAGTTACCGTCCCCAAGGTTTATTCCTGCACTTTTCGAGGTAAATTTAAAAAAAAAATTAATTTAATCCAATGCTAACAACTGTTTCTAAAAGTCAATGAACATTGTGGCTATCACTTAGTCTTAACATGATTTTCTTAAAAATAGGTGGTAATTTTCCTTACCGTTCCATCCTTACCGTCCCTTTTTTTACAATTTCATCCCTTTTTCCCAATACCACACTCCAATACGCCATTTTTACCTTACCGTCTCTTCTTTAAAACCCCTTTAAGACAATGTTATACAAAAATTCTGTATCAAAAGTGCTACATTGTTATTATTTCTTATTTGAATGTCCTGTGGGTACTATGCAAATTCATTATAAGTAAAAATTTAGAAGAAAATAAAAAGTTATAGGGTAAAATGGTAAGGAAAATTAAACTCGCAAGTTTAACTTAAACCCCGGTTAAATAAAAAAAATTTTCGCTGCTGACCATTTTTTCTTTATTTTGAATCATTAAGGCATTCGTCTATCAGATTAGAATGTTATTTTAGCAAGTTTAATCTTGTCAGATTTTTTCCCCAAAAGTCAAAAGAATGTGAGAATGCCCCATATTCCCTATTAGAAAGACAAGGAGGTTTTAGAGTTAAATATGATCATGTTAAATAAAAGGATGGAAGACAACACCCTAAATTCTTTTCAAAATGATACATATTTTTAAATGCTGTTATATTACACTGTCTTTCAAACTTGGGTTGTGCCATGTTTTTTAACTTTTGAAAATTGATTCTTATGCATTTTTTAGCGTTGAATACGAAAATGACCTTCATTGTAAACCATCACGTCAAGAAGTCTTTCAAACTTGGGTTGTGCCATGTTTTTTAGCTTTTGAAAGTTGATTCTTATGTATTTTTTAGCGTTGAATACGAAAAGGACCTTCATTTTAAGCCATCACATCAAAATTTTTCTCAATTTGCAAATTTCAAAGTTAAAAAGCTCAAAGTTACAATTGAACCCTCCTTCCCTCCCAACCTCATCGGACCCCTGAGCTGTTTAACTGTAAGAAACCCAGTATACGCCAAAAATTGAATAAGTTATTTAATTAGATAAAACTATACTTAATAAAAAAGTCTTACATCTATTTTATAGCATCTGATTTTTCGCTATTTTTAACGTTGAAATTTACGATTTGCGAAAAATCCTGACATGATGGTTAAAAGTAAAGGTAATTTTTTTTTTTCTCCAGCGTTAAAAAATACATAAAACGTAATTATAAAAGTTAAAAAAAACAACCATCGCAGGTTTATGTTATCTAATCTAAAACTCTTTCTTAAGCTTGTTGACGGTAATCTATCCGAATTTTTTTTTGTGTGTTTTCTTCTGATATAAGTATGTATAAGATGGTAAGCATCGAAAATCATAATAATATTACATTGTTCTCCGATTTAAGTCAGTATGTAAAATTTAACTTCGATCCGACATTTGAAAGTGAGTTAAAGTGCGAGTACAAATTTTAAACTGGAAAGACGATTGTTGCAAGTTAAATAAAACCCTTATGAAAATAACATAATTTTTGTTAAAAGAAATCATAGCTTCAAATCCTTACAAAATAAAACATATGTTAAAATACAATTATTTTAACTAATCTGAAACTTAACTAATAAAAGTTAACTCAATCGTACCAGTTGTGCGATATCTTTCAAAGCGCAGATACCTTGAAATAAGTTAAAGTAATTTATACACGACCCTTGAAAGCATGGCCAAAATCATCCCTTTTGAGATGTAGAGAAGTGGTCTAAGTCATGCATTTCAAAGTTTCATAACTTGGTCAATTTTTATGTTAGATGAATGGGACTTTCTTACTTGTTAGTGTCACAGTAAATTTTTACTAAATATCACTTATAGGACCAGGGACCGTATAAAAATTTAAATTTCGTAATTTTTTAATAAATGGTTTCATGACCCAAATAATTCTTTACCTTATTTAAACCATTTTTGTAAATGGAAGTATGCATATAGGACCAACGGTTGCGAAAATAAAAGTTGGTCAGACTATACGTGGATACCTTATATAGTCATAACATTGGTTTATGTTTTTGATATTTGTATGTTTTAAGGTAGGTAAGGCGCCTACGTTCGAAACACTTTTTTAAAAACTTTGAAAGAAACATTGTATCACATTTTTTGATTTAGTTTTAATAAAAATTAATAATTTACCTTCAAAATAATATACATAACACTATAAATTGATAAAAATGTTAAATATGTATGGAAATCTGAAGAAATTTTTCAAAAACTTGAAAAGTGCTACATGAAAAGTAAATGAACTTAGTAGAAGAAAATTACTACTAAAGTAAACTATAAACTTTAATCTGGTGCACCGAATATAATTAAATAATATTTTAGTAAATGAAAATTTTAGAGATGATCAAAGAGTCAATTATAAGATTTTAAACATTTCTGCCATGTTTTTGTTCAAATAGTAGGCCATAATTTGAAAATATTCATGCAATTAAAATTATTTTAGTAGATGCACTAGACCAGCGCTTCCCAACCTTTTTTCTTTAAGTACCCTTTTCTTCGCCTTTTCATTTTGGGAGTACTCCCATTTGCCATAACACGCACCCCCCCTCTTCCCCCTTCACTAAACTAGACAGCGCAAACATGCTTTTTTTATTAATAATTTTCTTATCATAACATATAATAAATGGATACGAATTACATTGACATGTCTAACATTTTATATTTTTATCGTGCACTTTAAAGTAAGTATTTCTTTTTTATAATTCTAGTTAAACATTAAGAAAAATCAATGTAGCCTCAAATGAAAATAAATTAAAAAGAACAAAAAAAAAAAAAAAAAAAAAACCTTAAAAGAACAAAATTACTCAAATAATAAGTAAACACATCAATTTAAATGCTTATTAAAATGAGGAAATCTTTCTATTTATATATGTTAGCGATATAACTCCGCCTATTCAAAAACGAAAATAACGGCCAGCTTTTCAACAACGTTTTAATGAAAAATATTACAACCATAACCTCTGACGTACAGTCGTGGGAAAAAAAAGGAAACACCCCCTACTAACTCCTCAACAAATTATCGTAGAAGAAAGTTACTGATACCGAACGATTGGAAATAAAGTCTACTTTTAAATGATGTATATAAAATTTGCTTTAGGGGCCATCTACATATTAAAACGAACCATAACTATGTTTTTTTCAATAGCAGTACACAATTCTGACAGCATAAATGAAATCTACACCCTTCAAATATTCGAAAAACAAATTTTTATGCAATTCGTACCATAAGTTTCCGAGAAATTAATTATTTTAAAACGAGCGTATTTCAAGGGCTGTATCCAAATTGAAGTTCGGTACTCGATTGTTAACCAAGAGAGCTCCCTTCTTGATCAAGGCACCTTAAGCAGTCAATTAAGCTTGTTAGATTACAGGATAGCATAAGAAATTTCAAAATATTTAGTCACTTCTATCGTAGACGGCCCCTTAAACCATCTTTTTGCAGTTTTGTAAGCATAATTTGAAAACTACTTGGAAGAAAAATGTGAAATTTTGGATTTCCATAAAGAAGGACTTAATAAATCTGAATCCATCAAAAGAATTGTAGGTTGCAATTCATAATTTTTTTTAATATTAATTTCATAATTCATGATTCATATAAAAAATTATAAAAATTGCAAATCCAACGTATTTATATTTGGGTATATTAGTATCATTGCTACACAAAAAATTAAAACATTAGGATCATAATTTCAGAAGATATAAATAAAAGTATGAAAATGTAACTTAACATTAGAAGCACTAAATTTTGAATGTTTATAATTCAAAAACTTATCATTCAAATGACTTGAAATTTGGTGTCTAGGCATAGTTTGAACCAAAGATTTGAAATATCTCTGTAAAATTGAGTATTGCTATTGAAAAAAATGAAGTTTAGATTCGTTTTAATATGTAGATGGCCCCCAAAGCAAATTTTGTATACGTCATTTAAAAGTAGACTTTATTTCCAATCGTTCAGTACCAGTAACTTTCGTCTACGATAATTTGTTCAGGAGTTAGTAGGGGTGTTTACTTTTTTTTCCTACGGCTGTACATGCTCCTTTTTTCTATATTAATTTCTATTTCCTATTTTTACAGTTTTTAAAGTTTTTATCTTACACTTTATAGCAAATAAAAGACAGGGTGTTATAATTTGTTATTGATTTAAAAGAATTTAAAATTCGGCACTTACGGAGTACATGGAACAAATCGTATCGCTTCTCTTCATGTTCATATGGATGCTAAAATCTCTCATTAGGGAGATCAATGTCTGAAAAAAAATATAATTATGAATTTCCATAAACTTCTCAGCACGTGAAAAGAACTGTCTTGCTATTATATAGATGGGTAAGACATTATAACTTCTTATCCAGGGAACAGATCTAAGTTACTCTATTTTGAGAAGATTTAATTTTGTATATCTATCTATATTATAAAGGGCAAACGTATCCTGTGCGTAATGTTGACGTCATTTTGCGAATTACAACACAGACGATTAAATTTCGCTTTTACTGCGATTTTTGAAATTTTTTAAACTTTTAAGCATCACCCATTTTCAATTTTTACACCGTCGAATAGGAGAAAAAAAAATGTATTTTCAAATGAAATTTGTTTGAAATCTATATCGCAATTTGTTTGAAAACAGTATCGCCATTTAGTCAATTTTTATTGTTTTTAAAATATTTTTTAATTAGTAATTATTTTCGAATCTACCTCTTTTGTGTGCAGACGATTGGGAAATATAAATTCGTTTCCGTTTACGTTTACGTAAGTCGCTCATAATTTCTTTCTAGCGTATACTCTATAACGAAATTAAAACACCCATTTATCAAAAACACAAATTTAAGACATGTAAACGAATTTCGCGCTTAACCCTTTCAAGGGCGGTGGCTAGACGGTCTAGCCACCTAATTTTAATTCCAAAACTGACTACTGGCACCAAGAATATTTAATAAAATGTTGTTTTTGTAATTAAAGTGCAAAATAGCGTTTTATTATTTACTAAGAAATTCGTTTGAATATTCTGATGTCAGTCAATTATTTCATCATTTTACTAACAGAATTCATCTGCCCCTGAAAGGGTTAAACCACTGAAATGAACCGAATCAAAAAGGCTGATTGTAAATAGCAATCTTTGGCGATTTCTTCGGTTGTTAATTCCTGACGCGAGACAAATATGTGAATATCAGTTTAATATACACTGGTGTCCAAAATTCTAATTTTTAAGTAAGCGAATACTCAAAAGGAAATAATGTAATTCAAATAATTACTATCCATACAGCACAGCTATTCCATATAGCATCTCATTCATGTCACACATGGTCACAAGTGTCATAGTCACTACGGTGAAACAAAAAATAGGAAATTCTGCATGTTTCATTATGAGTCTCAAATGATCACTATATGTGACTCCACTGAAACGTCAATGTGACTGCTGCTTTGTGACGAGTCACCAGGTGACTTTACAATGTAGTTGAATTGTGACTCTCATGTGACTGTAATTTTTAGACTCAATTTCAAAGTCATCATGAATGTTGCCTTATGATAAGTGACTAAATAATATCACATTATAGTCACATGGTGACTTTTCACAAAAGAGCATAATGGTGACTTCACAGTAGTCTGTCACCTGAAAGTCATCATGTGACTTTAATGTGACATTATTTGGTAACTTATCACAATGCAGCGTTCACGATGACTTTGAATTTGAGTCTGCAGATGACAGCCACATTAGAGTCACAATGTAGCTACATTCTAAAGTCATATGGTGACTGTCACAAACCAGCAGTCACAGTGACGTCTGAGTGGAGTCACGTATAGTGATCATTTAAGACTCATAATGAGATGTATGGAATTTCCTATTTTTTTGCTTCACCGTAGTGACTGTGACATTTGTGACCATGTACGACATGAATGAGATGTTATATTGACTAGCTGTGCTTTAGAGATAGTAATTATTCGAATTGTATTATTTCCTTTTGAGTTTTCGCGTACTTAGAAAATGAGCATTTTGTGATTGGTCCTTAATTTTGGACACCAGTGTATTTTAAAGCTGTATTTGAACGTGTTATTGCTGTTTTTCATATACATATGATTTTTAGTATCGTTAATGAGCATTCTAAAAAATATATTAAATGTGAAAAAACTATTAGGGTTATCAATAAAAAATAAATAAATAAATCAGTAGATCCGTCCGAAGCTTTTTCACAGTAATCATTGAGATTAATTGCTAATATGTTTTTTCATTAACTACAATTTTATTTTATCAAACATTGCATTTTCACGATATATACATTACATCAAAAGCCTATTGCAGAACCTTTCGAAAAATACCTCATCCATTGCTGTGTTTTAAGTATGTGGAGAGAATAAAGGATATTGATATACATATGATGGTTTTCGCCTATATTCTGTTACCCGGAGAACCCGGGGTTTCCCCTAGTTGTTTTTACAAAAGAAATATGTCTTTATCTAGCAAGAAAGTTTACGGAAATATAATATGATGTCTTCGGAGTTACGCACAATTCCGAAAAGCGTTCTTTTAACTTAAGTAATCTGAAAAAACTGTTTCCGATATTTAAGGGGACTTTCTACATTAGGAGGCCAAAAAAAGCACTTTTTTATAGTTTTTTTTTTCTTTTTTGTAAGAAAACTGCATGATGGACCTTTTTTGAAATTTTAGTTGTTTATTGTACATATCTTAAGATATACGCAGGAATTTTTTTATTAGATTTTGTTGTTTCTACTCTATGTTATAAACAAATATGTTCAACTGCTTTAGAAAATTTCGTCCGGACGGTGGGCATGATAGCGCCTTGTAAAATTATTTGAAACACAAAAATAAACTGTTTTCGTAAACTTCGTGAGTATAGCTTCTAGTTAAATTAAAGGTACCCATATATTTATTAAAAAAAGTTATGTAATGGCTGATTTAAAAAATATATATATATATATATATCAGTTTTTCGGATGCTTTCAATTCTCAAGTAAACATTTAGCTGGTGTAACAGAATTTATATATTGGAGACCGGGGGAATGGCGCAAATCGGGGTTATTCCGCCAACCCGCCTAGTTTAAAAACTAACTGCAGTTTGAGATAGTGAATGTGCCTACACTATAGCAGTAAACAAAAGAAACAGTGCCTAGAATGAATATAATTTTGTTGTACGTCGTTCATTTGTTCTAGGAAAAAATTTGTTTTCATCTAGTTGCTTCTTATTTTGGAGCTTCCAATGAGTAGAAGTAAACACCTTTTATTATAACATTAAGTACTTAAGATAATATTACCCGTAATCTACATGCATTCGCCGACATTTTAATGTAATTTGTTGAACAAGTTCGGTTTTTCTTTCGCTTTGCTGGGGGATTTCCGCTATATTCCTCTCCCGGGGTAATGCCACCACTATGGCAAAGAGTGACTTTTCCAATTTGAGTTAAATTGTAAGCTTAGTACATTAAAAAATCTATCTTAAGGAACACTGTAATCATTCATTATTTTGGTAAATTAATGCTTTCTTAATATTTTCAGTAGGTTATGTGTTTCCCAGTATCCATCTTATATATTTATTAGGTCCTTAAAGGCTGGCGTCATTACCCCGATATAGTGGCGCAATTACCCCAGTATCCTGGGTAATCCCGCCACTGTACAGAGGTTGAAAGAATTTTTTTTATGTATACTTACTTTACAGTTATGATTACGGTTAAATTTATACAGATACTAAAGATGATGATTCAGTCTTAGAATTTTTACTATTAAAAAACAAACATTTTTTGGGGGTGAAACAATTTAAATTCCCTTAAGGTGTCGCCATTCCCCCGGTCTCCCCTACTAAGAAGTTTTTAAAAAATAAAATGTATATTTTAGACTTGTAACATCTCTTTTATTATTTTAGTTTAGTTATTAGTTAGTCCAGATTTATTCAATTTTCATAGTTTAACTTGTAATTTTCAATTTAACTCTAGATACTTGTGAAATTTCGCTTCGTTTGCCAGTTCTAGTACTATCGATAGAGACTTCTGAATAGATAAATTTTAATGATAATAACCGACATTTTGATGCAATGCTTTGAACAAGTTCGATTCTTCTTTCAGCTTTGCTGGGGAATTTCCGCTATAGTATCCTCTCGGAGTAATGCCGCCACCATGTCAAAGGGTGACTTTTCCAATTTGAGTTAAATTGTAAGGTTAACACATTAATAAATCTAGCTTAAAGAATATTTTAATTATTCATTATTTTGATAAATTATTGCTTTCTAAATATTTTCAGTAGGTTATGTGTTTCCTAGTATGCATATTATGTATTTACTAGGTAATGAGTAGCGTCATTACCCCAGCATCCTAGGTAATCCCGCCACTGTACAGAGGTAGAAAGTTTTTTTATGTGTGCTTACATTACAGTTATGATTACGGTTAAATTTATACAGATACTAAAGATCATGTTTAGCTTTAGAATTTTTACTATTGAAAAATAAATATTTTTTGAGGTGAAAAAAATTAAATTCCCTTAAGGTGTCGCCATTCCCCCGGTCTCCCCTTTGCAAAATAACAAAATAATGTTCAATTAGCACTGTTAATTTGGCATGTTTGTACGTTGAAATGAAAATGTTTACTTCAGAACTTCTATCATCCGAAAAACCTATATTCCGGGCACACGTATTAACTTTTTACCAATACCCTCTTCATCTCACTCACCTCTACCCCCTCTTTTTCTCTCCCCTTCGTCTATCAAGTATATAAAGAGATCGTCGATATTTTTGATAAAGGTTGAGCAATTGGTGTAGAACGAATCGAAAAAGGTAATAATTCTCACTATCATATTATATCATGAATCCCAGAATTGTAATTTACTTATTCACTGTAAAAAAAAAAAAAAAAAAAAAAAAAAAAAAAAAACGGAGATTCTACTGGCAATCTAGACGCCAGTACTATTTCCGTATTGTTACGAAAATTTCCACCCATAAATTACAAAAAAATTTCCGTTTTTAATCAGAAAAACGGAAAAATTTCCGTACTTTATAGAGAAACATTTCCGTAAAAATACGGTAATAGTACTGGCGTCTAAATTTCCAGTAGAATCTCCGTTTTTTAGCCCGTTATTTTTTACAGTGTTGAATCAAAAATAAGTAAAACTCACTTCAAGCTGAACTATCGTTCATAACTTTAACAATAATGAAGATATTGCAGCAAATTTTTCCAAAGACAGTTGTGTTCGAATTGTGCTAACAACATTACATATACTAGTAATTGAAACCATCTGCAAATCAAATATATACTGAGCGCTTTAATTTTGTAAAAAAATTACTTAAGGTAAATAACATTTTAACTCCAGATGATTATTAATATGCGCAGAAAAAATTTAGCAATCAAAATGAGAAATATGTACTAAAGTACACTTATAAACATCTGGAATTAAAATCTTATACAGGAAATCCCACCCCCCTGCACCAGCGATCTCTCTCTCTCTCTCTCTCTCTCTCTCTCTTTTCTTTCTTTCTTTTTTTCTTTTCTTTCCCGAAGAGTTTTTCTCTTTCCGAATAAGTAGCTCAATATAGTTTTTGCATCAATCTGATGAAAGAATAAAATAGCACAGAATTTCACAAAAATTATATCTCCACCCCCCCCCTCCCCCCTTCACTCCTCCTTTTTTTTCTCCTTTTGGGTGCTTTGGTATTTCTGAATCATTGTCAAAAGTGGATGAATGTCACTCATTGTAAAAATTATAAACCCACAAAATACAATACGATAAGACAACATATTATTAATTATTTAAAGTGTTACATATATTTACTTTAATTTAAAGTATTAGGGTAATTCTAGGATAGATGGCCATAGTTTTTAAAGATTGAAATAAAAATTCTTAGAATGCAAATACAAGAAATATTTATACATATTTAAAATTCATATACAGATACTCATCATATTTTGGGCAAAAAATAATTAAATATTGAGAACAAAAAGTGGGAAACAAAATTGAAATTAAAATGGCAGATGGCCACTCATCTTAAAGCCGAGAGAAATAGACACCCAATACAAAAAATAAAAAGTGAAATTAAATAGAGAAAAAAATAACACATTTCATATAGTTAATCATGAAAAACATAACAATTTTTAAAGGTGCAGTTATATGAAGGAAAATGGGTGAATAAAACTCGAATAAACAAAATTTGAAGTATAATTTCAATACTTCACTTTTCATAAAATCTTACCACATTTTTGGCAAACGTCTTGATAATTTGTACACTTTTCATAGAACCACTTCAGGTACTTTATTTATTGCATCCAGACATTCTTTTCGGTTGTGAAAAACTGTGTGTGTCTTTGTGTGTGATATTGTTCTGCACAACCAACACAGTGATCCTAATCCAATTCTACTCCCCCGAAATCTGCAAAATCTGACAATTTTAAATGTATTTCATTTTCTTCGCTGCTGAGAGTGTCATGTTTTATTCTCTTTCTCGCGTTCATTTTAGGTTTATTGCGTTAATTTAGTTTATTTATCAACTTTATCAGTTTCTAGGATGAAAGTTACCGATGTTTTTCAGTATTTTCTAAAACAAACACATCGTTACTTGTTATTATATTATTATTATTATTGAAATATTTATATTACTTAAAATTTAAACAATTATATCAATACAATAAAAACATAAACATTATATATTTATTCAATTATATTTTAAATTCAATTATATTTAGTTAAAATCCACTCCGCATAATTTTGAAATATTGATTAAAGGTGGCCATTTCTCCTGAAATTGAAGGACTGGTGTTCGCTCAATTTAAAACATCAATAGCCATTGTACGTCTTTGTTTTAGGCTTAGAAATAAAGAATAAATTATTTACGTGCCTTAAAAATCTAGATAATAAAAAAAAAAATATGTAACGTACGTACCGCAAAACATTTAGATATTTATCTCAAAAAAATATCCAACCACTAAATTAAATAAACATTAAAATTACACTTACTTTTTATATCCGAAAAACACAACTGCACGTTGAAATGAATAAACTCGTTGAACTATTTCTTACGAACAAATTTTATGTTGCAATCTATGATAAAGATTTGGAAATATTTAGACTGGCCATCTCTCCTCTATCGCCATCTATCCTAGAATTACTTTATGTGTTTCCTTTTTCATACTTATTTTGTTCTGTTTATAAAAAGGTGAAATTTTAAAAGCTTAAAAACTTATTTGCTACCTCAATTAATAAGAAATAAGAATTTAAAAAGCTTACTTAGTTATCAATATTAATAAGTATAAAATCTTAAATATTAATACACTAATAATTAAAATAAACACCGTATCCTTTCTTTATTCAGAAATAAAAATATGCTATATTTTTTACTGAATATTCTACAACAATATATAATTCTCATACGTATTATATATATATATTAATTCTTACATTGTTTTTTTTTTTTTTTTTTTTTTTTTTTGTTAAAAAGTTTATATAATTTACCATCCAAAAACAAAATGTAATCCTAAAAAATGATTTTTTTAAATGAGCTTCATTTAACTTGTAATGGAATGTTTTAATAAAAAGGAATAACTAAAACACTCGACTATATAATATTAACAAAAAATAATAAACAAAATAGTTTCATTTAATTATTATTACAAATATTTAAAATAAATTTTCTGAAACATAGTAACAGTTATTACAAAGTATAATTCACATATATAAGTTTCTTATTCTTTACATATTTTTTGTAAACATGGATTTTGTAAAAGGTTATTTACTATAGTATTACATTACTATACTAAAATAAAATGTGTTTTCATAAGAGAAAAAAACAACAACAACGTTCTTCAAATGTTGCTTCATTTTAATTTAAACCGTAATGAAAAAAGCGATTAAAATGAAAAATTGAATGCATAACACTTTAAATTACAAGAAATAATAATTAAAATAGTTACACCTAGTTATTAAAATATTTTTATATCAAATAATAATAATAAAAATAATTTATCTCTTTTGTGGCTCAAATAAAAATATACTGTGTTTTCTACAGAATAATCTACAACAATAAATATAATTTACACACATAGTGATATATGCATTATTTTTCAGACTTTACATATTCTGTGTAAATATGGATTTTATGAAAAATTATCTACTATACTATAACAAAACGTATTTCATATTAAATTTTTAAAGAAATAATGCGATAAAAACTAATAAATGAAAAACTTGAATATATATAATACTTTGAAAAATAATTTAACTATATGTTTTCCTACGTTACTGTACTTTGAGAGTTTATAATTCTTGCAGTTAATGATGATATCCATTTTTGGGATTGATCTTTGTTTTTTCAGACGTAAAACAATATACTTTGTGTTTGTCTCCCTTCTTATAATTAAAATGACATCCACATACCATATATCACACAAGACGGTGGCGTGTTTGTACTTTTTATAATTTTTTTAATAAGAAAAATAACATTAAAATCTCAACAAACACGTGTTATTCTTGCTTCGATATGTGGGTGAGTGCAAGGAAGAAAGAAATCCTCGTCAATGGATCTCCCGTGACGTATGCGACTAAGTGGAAACCAGTTTTCAGCCCGGAGATGTCGAGGGTTACGCCTCAGTTGGAGGTTCCACAACCTTCGTGAAAGAAAACTCTAACAATGTGAGGTTTTAAAGTATCAGAACTCCAGAATCTGTGTAAGGTTACGAACCATGGTAACCACCGAAACCATGGTAAACTTACACAAAGGTTTCACAGTGTACGGTATTTATATAGAAAGATATTGTACATTTTGTTAATACACTCAGCACAATTACCCATACAAATTAAAACTTTAAATGACTTTTTACCCATTGCCAAGAAGGGTTATGTGTTTCTCGCGTATCTGGGTATGTGTATTTCTTTATACCCTCGAAATATTTTATACCCTCGTCTTAACCGTCCGATGGTTATAGGCTAGGTTTTGTTTTTATAAATTCAAAATGGCGGTAGAGACGAAAAAATTTTACGCATCATATTGAATGGCATATCATTGGATAGGTCTTTGAAAATGAAGACGATGTTTCATTGACTATTTTACAGTCAGAAGCTCCGTTTAAATATTACACAACCTGGAAGTTGTGTCACTAGCTTTACTGCAACTCTAACCATCATAGGCATCTATAGGCCTCACCAAAACAGTGTTTATAGATAGGAACTAACAATTAAAGACAATTTAAAAGTCATTAATACAAGTAAATAAAAAAATAGGTAAGTAATATAAAAATAGTTTCAGATTGATGAGAAGTAATTAAGTGGTTCGCTTTTTACGCAGTCGGGTTTTTTGATTTTTTAAATTTAATTACTTGTTCTCCATGTTCATATTTCAAAAATGCTAAGGATTTTTTTATAATTGAGATAGAGATTTAAACTTTTTTGAACATGTTTCTTATTATATATGTGATAAATCTGCGCATGGAATTAGCCTTTAGCTCTTTTGTTATTTAAAAAAAATACAAAGGGTACTAGGAAAGTTTTGCAATATGATGAAACAAAAAGTCGCAAGTGTCTGCTTGTGGCTGCGTGTTGACATATGTTCCTATTTATTCACCTGCATGCAACCACAAGTCTGTAGACTCAGTTATTCATTAGCTGTGATAGTGTGAAAGTTCTTCCAGTAGCGTCCTGGTCACGAATGAGATAGGGCAATTTTGCGGTATAACTTTGCGCGTGGTTTAGACATAGACCAATGCTTAGAAGAAATGACTCTTTTACTTGGTGAAGATTGTCCACATCGTATAATTATACACAGATGGTACAGAGAACCCCAAAGGGGAAACTTCTTTCTGGAGGACGCTGAAAGAGGGGGAAGGCCCCGAACATCAATTACTGAGGAAAACATTATTTTTGTGGGTAAAGTGCTTGACGAAGACAGACGAATAACTTACAAGCATATAGAGGATACCTTAGGCTTAAATGCACCTGCAATTCATTCAGTTCTTCATGATCATTTGCACATGAAGAAACTATGTTGTCTCTGGGTGCCACATAGACTGGCTGAGGAGCAGATGATATGACGTATGACTTGGTGCTGGGAGATGGTAAAAATGTTTGGTAAGAGACAATATCGGTATGTGAACAGCATCGTGATATGTGACAAATCCTGGCTATACTATTAAGATGTGCCGACTAAGTCTCAAAACAAAGTTTGGGTCTTTGATGATGAGGACACACTAGTAGCTGTCAGAAAATCCCGATCTGTCAAGAAGGAAATGATAGCTACATTTTTCAAATCGAGTGGAATTGTTGAGTGTATCATTTTGTACATAGAGAAGACAGTTACTGCTAAGTGGTACCATGAACATTGCCTACCTAAAGTCATAGAATCTTTGAAGAACCTGTAACCAAAGTCAAGAATGAACACCTGGTTCCTGCATCATGACAAAACTCCAACTCACCGGGACAAAGCCTGAACTGAATATTTGTCCATTACACGACTGATACTTCCTGAACACCCTTCTTACAGTCCAGATCTTTACCCCTGCAACTTCACACTGTTCCCGCATGTGAAAATGAAGCTGTAAGGGATTCCGTTTTTCAGTGATGAGGCACTTCTGAGAGCTAGGGTCAATGAGTGTGCCTTACTTCCTAGTGAAACTTGGCACAGCTGGTTTAAGGACTGGTTTCGGAGGATGGAGAACTGAAATCCTTGTATCGGAAATTACTTTGAAAAGGTTTGATGAATTAATCCGTATTGCAAAACTTTCCTAGTACCCTTTGTAAATAAAAGTATATGAAGATGTGTTAGATTTCATAGTTATTTCGCTATATACTATATCTGTAAAGAAATTACATTAAATGTAATATTAGATGTATCTAAAAATCCATGCGCAGTATTGCGTAATATGCATTTGAAAATCTTAGAACAAAAATGTAAAATTTTAAAACAATAGTAGAATTTTTTTTTTAAATCAAATTTTTATAAACTTTTAAAAAGTTTTAATTAAATATGCAATTAATTTTTGTTTTCAAAATGTACTTTTAGTTGAACATTGAAATGCAGTGAGTTCACTATTTTTAACCATAAAAAGAATTGCTGAAAAGGTAAACTGTCCCCTTAGCCTTTAACTGATGTTACCGGTCTCACTGACCGCTGCTTTTTTCAGTTCTTATAGTTCAACTTGTAACTTTCAGTTTAACTACAAACTCTACCGAAATTTTGTTTTGTTTGGAACTTTAATACTATCACTACAGACTTTTGAATAGGTTAATTTTAATTATAACGGCCCTGTACAAAAAATTTAGTACAAAAACACCATCCTATGAGTTAATCGTGAATTTTATTAATCTTTCAATGGAGCGATCTCACAGACCGCTTCACAGTAGTTATATGACAATTTCTGTCACATCAGTTAAAGGTTAAATGAACAACCTGTACACGATTTCAATAGTGGCTTGATGCTTCTTGTAGAAATTGCTGTAGTATTTAATGGAATAAATTTACTAATTAATTTAATAAGTCATGTTACTAACCCCAATTTTTATAAATGGTTTTAAAATCTATGGCAAAATATGAGTCGACATTTTTTAACGTCGCTAGCACATTTAAATGCTTTGTGATCATAATTACAAAATGGGCTCACTTACTCCTGCTGAATGTACTGGAGCTTTAGGAAAACCGGTTGTTCCTGAGGTAATGTTGATGCAAATGGGATGACTGAAGGGCAATTGTTCGAAAAAAATATCTGGTACAGATCCATCCGAATTACGACCATGCTTTAAAAAATTTTCAAGGAAGATACTGTAAAGATATGTACGGTAATTAAATGCCTGAAAATCACGCACAAGTAAAGGTATCAGAATCCTTGGCAGCAAATTTAGATTTTTATTGCTCATTTGATTCGTCTCATTGAGTTTAGTAATGTGATGATTTTCATATCCACTATTTAGTTTTAGTAATGACAGGGATAAAAAAAAAATTCAAAGTTTCGTTCATTGAAAAATAGTTGCCGTTAAAGAAATAAGTATGATTTTAGTTTACTTACGGTTCTTACACTGACGTACATTTTGTACAACTACAGTATGAATATATTATTACGTTTATTATAAGATATTGTAACTAAAAGTAAATTTTTAGTACGCTGTTTGACAGGCAAGTTTTAGCAAGTTATGAAGTTCTCGTCTTTTGTTGTTCATCCTGTAAATACCTTTTCCCGAGTTACGAACAAAATGCTTAGCGTCCATATGCTACCGTTTCTTTTTCCTCGTCAATTTTTCAGTCACCTCGTATTTTGCAAAACTTCTGTGTATGGCTGCATGCGAAGGGTGTTTTCTGCTAATGTTTTATATTTGGCAACTTTCATTATTCAAATTTTTCGGTAAATGTGTGGCGAATGTAATGGATTAACATTTTTTTTTATTTATTGTGCTGAAATATAAGTGGTAAGCAACTTTAGCTATGCCTTATTTATAAAACCTGAAGTTTCTTCTGTAACATAATGTTACTATTTTAGATTATAATTGTATTGTCTCATATTGTTCTTATGTTCTACGTTTTAAGTTTTGATGCGTAATTTTCTTTTAAATATGAAATTTTTAATCAGCTGATAATATTCTCCACTGTGTTTTACTCTGCTCCGGTCCGAGTTTAACTTGGTTTAACTAACCCCTGTTACTAAGCGATTTTGAACTGAATTTTCTCCAATTTTTTTAAAGATTTTTTGTTTCTTTTGAAGATATGAAACGCTTGAAACTTGAAAATTAAAGTTTCTGACTTCAAAACCCAAGCTAACATCATGTTCAATCAAGAAAACATCGATCGACTTCTATTTCAGAAATATCGCATGAAAGAAAGTCGCAATTACTAAAAGAGATAAGATTACGACAAAAAATCTCATTGAACTCTTTGAATCAGGGGGGGGTTAGATATTCCATTAATTTATTCTTACTTCTTACATTTTGGAATATTAAGTATTTTACATCCATGGTGGACGATTTAATGTCCCATTTAATCATTGGCAATATGTTTTTTGTGTAAATGTGTGTAGCAACGATTTTGTTTATCCTGGGATAATAAATGTTGTTGTTGATAACTGTTCTTTTTTTTGTGTTTGTGTGTGAGGGTAAAGTGTTTTCTTTACTTTGATATATGTCTTTTGAGAAATGAGTGTGCATTTACCCTAAAAATGAATATGGCTGCAATGTTTTGAAGTCTAGAAAGAGTATTTTGAATAGTTCCTAAATCACGGATATTTAAACTGAGCAATTCTGAAGTTCGTGATCGAACAAGGGGTAAGTTTTGAGTAAGAAGAATTAAATATTTAACTCATGTCTAGTGGAACAACTTCATAAAACTTCAATCATTGGCACACTATCAGTTTGTATTGGTTAAGTTCATTCCTATGTTCAAGTATCGATTAGTAAAAGCAGCATTGGTAAAAATAAAAATTACGTCCCTCCTAAGAAGTTATGTTTTAAAAACAAAGGAAGCCGATCTGTTGTGTGTGTGTCGCCGAGTCAGCTGAAGAAGAAACCTTTGTTCGTTGTGCTCATTGCGAGGAATATTTTTGCTTTATTCATTTCTTCGGAAAGAACAATTTGTCAAAAATCATCATCAATGTTTGGCTTTGTAAGAACCAAAAGTAAAATTAAATCATACATACTTATTTATTTGACGACAACTGTTTCTCAATAAAAGAAAGTCTAAACTTTGACCCGTCCCTCTGTCATTATTAAAACATCAAATTAATAAGCTTAATGAGACGAATCGAATGCGCATTAAAAATCTAAATTTCCCACTAAGGACTCTGTGCATTTACTTTTCAGTGCAAGTTTGTTTTTTAACGTATGGATTAACAGAAATTCACTATTACTAATCAAAATTCAACTGAAAATGGAAAAAAAGCTTCTTTATACCACTAAAAATGTTTATAAAATAATTAGTTTGAAAAACAATAATTTTTAGCTAGCGAACTATCTCCATTATATATATATA
Source organism: Maratus speciosus (assembly GCA_963932465.1). Classification (NCBI taxonomy): domain Eukaryota; kingdom Metazoa; phylum Arthropoda; class Arachnida; order Araneae; family Salticidae; genus Maratus; species Maratus speciosus. The sequence continues at coordinate 237,045,000 of OZ010788.1, forward strand.
TATATATATCTTTAAAAATTAACAAATTAAAAACTTTTTCAATTTGTTTAATGCCTTCCAGTTTATTTTATGCTTAATATGTATGAAGTTCAAGTGAAAATTTAAATACGAATATCCTACAAATAAAAAATAGATGTTTTCGAAAGCAATGACTTTATTTAAAAGTTGCTTTGCAATTTATTGTTTATTTAATTTCATCAAAATTAAATACATCTTAATTTAAAACTTCACCTGAGATTAACTGAAATATACCTTTTTTTATTCTTGCATTAACGAAATAATTAACAAAGACATCTCCCGCATTTAATTTAATTTAAAAAAAAATAATTATTTCTCAACGTATTTTTTTTAATTATATATTATTAAGAACAAATTTATACATAATATTTACTTCCCATTTGAACTTACCAATTTCTAATATTGGATAGGTCTTTATTATAAGTTTCACTTTGGGTAACTAAAAGTATAACATTTTCAATAGTTGGACAATCTGAAAAAAGTAAATACAAATTAGTTAAGAATGGTATGGATTCAGGTGTTCAATTAATTAAAAATGATGTGTGTACTTAACCCCTTCAAGGGCGGTGGTTCATTTTTGGACCACCTAATTTTAATTCCGAAATGCCACATTGGCACCAGAATACTGGAAAGAAATTTTTTTCTTTTATTAAGTACGTGAACAACTTCTCTTTTAAACCTTAATCACTTGTTTTGAATCTATATGAATATCAGATTTTAAGTTTAACTGTTTTTGAAAAAGCCTGATATAAACTGAAATTTTTTAATACTGTTTCTTCTTCTTCACATGTCATGTTGCTATTTCGATTGGTGAAAACTTCATTCAGATTGCTTGTTACTAGACATCTTCTACAGAAATGTTCTCCTACTAAGAAGCTACAGTTTACTTGGGACTTTCTGACATGCTATCTGTTGAGGAAGTTTGGCTATTGATTCTTTATGAACTTTATGAACTTTACTTTTCAGTTGTGGGTTACCTCAAACCCTCAAACTATGTAAATTGTCCTTATTTTGGTATTTTATGTTAGTTGTAGGTAACCTATAAACCTACATTTGTTGTTTAATTTAGTTTTGTTGCAAGAATCTTATAAACTTGCATGATTTGTTCTTTTTGTCATAGCAAGCTGCTATTTGCATAATTAGGATTATGCACCTGTTCTTTTTCTTATGTTAAATAATTGTCGCTGGTTTAGCCCGTTTCCTGGGTAGGGTGAAGCTGGATGGTAGAGGGGTTTTTTCCTGCCAGGACATACAGCCCATAAACCTCACGGTTGGCGTCCTGGCCAGGTGACCAAGTGCGTGAACAAAAGCTTTTGCTTATTTTGAACTAAATTTGTTTGTACATTCTGGTGTCTTTCACTCATTTCAGCATTTTACGCGTAGAAGTACCTTACCCCTGAAAGGGTTAAATGAGTAACTGAAGAATGTCTTAAAAAAGGGAATGAAAGCATACGGAATGTAAGAAGAATATAAGAGTAGGGAAGATATTTTACTTCCAAATATCATTTTATCTACTATAAAAATTGAACATTTTTCAATTGATATTTGCTTACAAAAGTCCTCAAAGTCTTGTATTATGTAGCTTCAGGGTGTTTTGAATTTTATATTATGGAGTTTTTGAAAATAAATTTATATTGGTTCTGTCGGATATCCTCTTTGCCCACACGACTTTGAAGAATGTTCCTTTTTTATTGATATGCTGCCACCACCGGTATAATTACGTGATATCGGGCACGCTTCGAGAGGCTTAACAAAAAGAATACTAACTCATTCAATTAAACTAAACTAACAACTTATTTACACACTATTTACAAATAACAAAACAATATTTACAATTAAGAACTCGGATATAGCTGATCCGGTCCGACACTAAGTTACATGTAGAAAATACTTTCTATGTACTGGTCCGCTTATTAAAATATTCTATATCCCACTCACACTACGTTCGTTAAACAGATTTATCGGAGATAAATCATGATATCCAGTTACAGTCGTTGTATACGCCAAGAGCCTGCGCTCTCGCTCGTATCTCAATACGTACACTGTCCGAAGACTCTACTCAGGACCAAAATGTGTCAACACACTTCGAGCTCCACGCATAGGCTGAAAATCTCTGCTGTATCACCCTTCTCCCAATACTGCCTACGGGGATACTCAATCTGTCAGCAGGGCCTTGTCCCCTCCAACCGTACCTTCCCGCGATGTTCCTTGTCTCGCTAGATAGATGAATGAAACTCCTTTGTCTGACGTACTCAGGTGAGCACTTTGAATGACAGAGATAGCCTCACTCCATTGATTCGCTACATTCCTTCAACTAAAGCCATGTCACTCAAACTTCTCGGATTAATTTCCATATAAGTAAAAAATGTTATTTTAAAACTCCCAGTGCATAGAAAGGGACATGAATACAATCAAGTCAATACAATTGCATCATCAAGTTACGGATTCAAATTTTGGCACATCAAAGATACCGATTAGTGCAATACGAATATTTCAGTCCGCCTCGTCATATCTTGGAACTAGACGAGCAGAGCGGGCGCCAATTCTTAATTTTGGCGGTATAATCACGTCATCGAGATACGGCTGGAAAATTTCGCACATTAAAGGTACATATCAGTACCATAAGAATATTTCAGTCTGTCTCGTCATATCTTGGTATGAGACGAGCAGAGCTTGGCGCAAATTCTTAATTTTGGAGATTTTAACACGTCATCGAGTTACGACATGAAATCCTGTTGTAGGACAGATTATTAAGTGTAGATTGAGGAACAACTGGTCTGCTTCGATATTGCTTGGTACGGATATGAGCACAGTGGGCGCCAACTCGTCATTTTGACATCACTATCACGTCATCGAGTTATGGAATGAAACCGGTGTCAAATTAAAAATAAAATAAAGTATTTTAAGAATATTTTGATCTGCCTGCACGTATCCTGGTAGAAATTCTCTGCAGACTAAAATTTATAACAAAAACAAATACGTCATAATGTACAATTGAAACCCTATAAACATAATATTTTACATTACATTGCCATATATATTGCTTCGAATCGACTTTCAAAATGAATTAATGGTTTAGGAAAAGCTTATTAACACTATGGGAGAAAATGTGTGATTCGGCATAGCTTGGTACAAAGCGAGAACAACGAGTCGCCAATTCAATATTTTGACAGTACTATCACGTCGTCGAGTTATGACTTGCGATTTTGGCACATTAAAGATACCGATTAGTACAATACGAATATGTCAGCCTGCTTCGTCATATCTTGGTCAGACATGATCAGAGTGGGGCGCAAATTCTAAATTTTGGCGGTATAATCACGTCATCGAGTAACAACTTGAAATTTTGGCCCATTAAAGGAACATATCAGTTCAATAACAGTATTTCAGTCTACCTCGTTATATCTTGGTGGTTTCAATTGTACATTATGACGTATTTTTTGTTATAAATTTTAGTCTGCTGGGTTTCTACCAGGATATGCGTAGCAGACCAAAATATTCTTAAAATACTTGATTGGGAGATTGGGCGAAAAGCCCTAGCGAGGCGATGTCTTTGTCGTCAGGAGAGGAGTTTCCTTGTCTCTCCGGGTCCGCTAGAGGTACCTTCATGATCCCCTGAGCGAAACGTTGTCCTTGGCGTCAAGAGGGGTTTTCTCCGCCCCTCCAGGGCTTCCGGCTAAGGGCACCTCCCCTTCCTATCGGTTGTCTCTCAAAAATGTCTCAACTTAAAATGGTATTTGATCTTGAGAGCCTCCGTAAAGCAACTCCTGCTCGGGAATCCTTGGTATTGGCTCATGGGCCCGACAAGTATGTGTTCGACTCCTGTGGGTCGGCTGTGGTGAACCGGGTAGGGCATCGTGTGATGGGACCACTTGGCTCTGATCGTGCTGGGTGGAGAGTGTTATCGTTGTCGACCAGTTCATCTCTTTGCTTGAGAGATAGTCCGCGTAACGTGCGCTGGGCTGTGCGCGGCTTTCGCCGGCGCTGTCATGAGCAGCGGACTGCGGGCCGCCGACCGTTGGAGTGATCTTTGGGCCGTTGTGAGTGGTGGCACAAGGGGCTGAAATGTCGTAGGTCGGGGAGGTGGTTTCCCCGCATTATACCGCTAAAGTTAAGAATTGGCGGCCGATTTGTTCGTCTCCAACCAAGATATGACGAGGCGGACTAAAATATTCTTATTATACTGATGTGTGTCTTTAATATGTAACTCGATGTAGCTGTGACTGTAGCTGTAACTCGATGACTTGATAATACACCAAAATTAAGAACTGGCGCCCCGCTCTGCTCATCCCCTACCACGATATGACGAGGCAGACTAAAATAATCGTATTGCACTAATCGGTATCTTTAATGTGCCATAATTTCAAGCCGTAACTCAATGACGTGATATTAGTATCAAAATAGGGAATTGGCGCCCTGTTCTTCTCGCTTTGTACCAAGTTACTCCGAACCAGTCATTTTCTCACATAGTGTTAATAAGCTTTTCTCAACCATTAATCCATCTTGAAAGTCGATTCAAAGTAATATATATGGCAATGTAATATAAAATATTATGTTTATGGGGTTTCAATTGTACATTATGAAGTTTTTTTTTGTTATAAATTTTAGTCTGCGGGAATTTCACCAGGATATACGCAGGCAGTCCAAAATATTCTAAAATACTTTATTTTACCTTTAATTTGGCACCGGTTTCATCCTGTAACTCGATGACGTGATAGTGACGCTAAAATAACGAGTTGACGCCCACTGCTCCTCATATCGAACCAAGAAATGTCGAGGCAGACCAGTCATTCCTTAACGTATTCTTAATAATCTTGTTCTACGTCAGGATTTCATGTTGTAACTCGATGACGTGTTAAAACTGCCAAAATTAAGAATTGGCGCCCCCCCCCCCTCTGCTCGTCTCGTACAAAGATATGATGAGACAGACTGAAATATTCTTATTGTACCGATATGTACCTTTAATGTACCAGATTTTCAAGCCATAACTCGATAACGTGATTATACCGCTAAAGTTAAGAATTGGCGTGCCACTGTGCTCGTCAAGAACCAAGATATGACGAGGCAGACTGAAATATTCCTATTGTACTGATATGTGCCTTTAATGCGCCAAAATTTCAAACTGTTACTCAATGACTTGATTATACTACCAATGTTAAGAATTAACGCACCTCTTTGTTTATCTCCTACCAAGATATGACGAGGTTGACTGAAATATTTGTATTGGACTAATCGGTATCTTTAATGCGCCAAAATTTCAAGCCGTAACTTGATGACGTGGTAGTACGTGAAGTCATAAACACTTTTCAACTTTATCGGGCCTGAAAAACACTTTATTTCAATGCTTAAATGTTATTTTTTTATTTTTTAATGCCAATAAAATAAATGTATCGAAAACGTAGAAAATGAGTTTACAATCAAAGAAAATTTAATAACTGATTCTGAATGTCTACAATTAAATGTTTGATTAAAATCACAAACAGCAAAAAAAATACAATTAAAAAAATAAATATATCAATTTGAAAAACACTAAATAATTAGTGTTTATAATTGTACTATTAAACAACAACAAACTACAATAGATGAATTAAATGCATTTAATAATTTCTCAAAAACTTTCCATATGTGATAAGAAATTCCTATGATTTTATAATTTTGGCAAATGTTAAATCTGAAAACATTGGTACGAAGATTTAAGATTTTAAATACTAATTTAAAATATTATTAGCAATGAAAAAATTTTTTTTCAAAAGTAAAAAGACTTTTTCCCAGTATAATGTTAATTTCAAAATTGAAACAGTTTCCTAATATCATAATAATCGAATATTATATTTAACTCCAAAATATTAATGACGATAAATACTGTGTTAGAATCAGTCTCTGCATCAGCTTTTTTTTTTCTTCTAACGATGGCAGATTAAGCTATTTTACAGCATCGAATCGGAAAAGAATACCAGATCAGTCCCAATGCATATAACAACTATTTAACTCATGATAATAATCTATCAAGCGGAAGTAAAAAATTTAAATTAAATAAGACATACCTTTTAAGTTCCATAAATAGTTGAATAATATCCGTGTTTTATCCTAAATTGTCAGACATATTTCTGACAAAATGACAAAATTGTCAGACACACTTCCCGCGTCAAAAGTTCTGATCCTTATTTTATTCTGCGGTTTAATCGAGCGCAGACGATATTTAGCAAGCAGGTGCTTATACTGCATTATTATAATTTTTTTTTGTAGACAACTGATTTTTAGAGTTTATGCGCAATCATTTTATCTTTATGTGAGTGTAATGAAAATTTTCTATTTGAATGAAACATCTGCCTTTTTTCTTTCTTTCTTTTTTTTTAAAGTAAAGTTTGTTTTACACGTAATAAATACGAATTAGGCATCTTCTTAATAAATGAAAAGAGAGTATACAGGATAAAAAAAATTTCTTTGTCAATTTGTCATTTTTAGGTAGCTTTCTTTACAAAAAAGCTACCTATTGCAGCCGTTCGGAGGAAAGCGATTTCAAAAAATTTTGGTATATTTTCATCGATCATGACCCCCAGACCCCGAAACCACCCTCCGTTCAAAATTCATATATATATATATATATATATATATATATATCCATATATATATATATATATATATATCTGACCTATGTCACACTGTAACTCCCGTAATTATGAACCGATTTCGATGTAATTCGGTGTGTACATAGTACATACCAATGTCTCGACCGAGTTCGTTGGCCAGCTTCATCCGCCGTTTTGTTTCAAAATGGCGGCCATTTAAAAATTTTTAAAAAATTTAAAACTTGAAATGTGGTACCAAACAATTCAAAATGGAAAAATATTTTTTTCTTATGTATTTGACCTTTATACAAAGATTCCGGAGCAGTTTTTGTTTCGTCTATATCTTAAAAAATGGCTGAGTTATAGCATTTTGAATTTCTAGCGTGGCTGACATTTTGAAACGTCCTGAAGTTTGTCACGCGATAAAAGGCGTATTTATGAACCGATTTGGATGTAATTCGGTGTGTACATAGTACATACCAATCTCTCGACCGAGTTCGTTGGCCAGCTTCATCCGCCATTTTGTTTCAAAATGGCGGACATTTAAAATTTTTTTAAAAATTTAAAATTTGAAATGTGGTACCAAAAAATTGAAAATGGAAAAATATTTTTTTCTTATGTATTTGACCTTTATACAAAGATTTCGGAGCAGTTTTTGTTTCGTCTATATCTTAAAAAATGGCTGAGTTATAGCATTTTGAATTCCTAGCGTGGCTGACATTTTAAAACGTCCTGAAATTTGTCACGCGATAAAAGGCGTATTTATGAACTGATTTGGATGTAACTTCGTTTATACATAGTACATACCAATGTCTCGACCGGGTTCGTTGGCCAGCTTCACCCGCCATCTTGTTTAAAAATGGCGGCCATTTAAATTTTTAAGAAAAATTTAAATTTGAAATGTGGTACCAAAAATTGAAAATTGAAAAAATATTTTCTTCTTATGTGTTTGACCTTGATAAAAAGATTCGGGAGCAGTTTTTGTTTCGTCTATATCTTAAGAAATGGCTGAGTTATAGCATTTTGAATTTCTAGCGTGGCTGACATTTTGAAACGTCCTGATTTTTCTCACGTAATATCAGGCGTATTTATGAACCGACTTGGATGTACCTGGGTGTGTACATAGTACATACAAATATCTCGACCGAGTTCGTTGGCCAGCTTCATCCGCCATCTTGTTTCAAAATGGCGGCCATTTAAAAAAATTAAAAAATAAAAAAATTTAAATGAGATACCAAAAAATTGGAAAATGAAAAAGATTTTTTTTGTATGTGTTTGACCTTAATACAAAGATTCCGGAACAGATTTTCTTTCGTCTATATCTAAAAAAAAAAGGGCTGAGTAATAGTATTTTGAATTTCTCTTGTGGCTGACATTTTAAAACGACCTGATTTTTGTCACGCGATAACAGGCGTATTTATGAACCTATTTGAATGTAACTTGGTCTGTACATAGTACATACCAATGTCTCGACCGAGTTCGTTGGCCAGCTTCATTCGCCATCTTGTTTCAAAAGGGTTGCCATTTAAAAAAAATTAAAATTCAAAATGAGGTATTAAAAAATTGGAAAATGAAAAAGATTTTTTTTTATGTGTTTGGCCTTGATACAAAGATTCCGGAGCAGTTTTTGTTTCTGAAAATTTGTTCTTTTGTTGATATCTTAAAAAATGGTTGATTTATAGCACTTTGAATTTCTAGCATGGCTAACATTTTGAAACGATCTTGTATTTGTCACGCGATAACACACGTATTCGCCTATTTCGATGTAAGAAGGCATGTGGATAGTATACATCAACACCTCGACCAAGTTCGCTGGCCAGAATCATCAGCCATCTTGTTTCAAAATGGCGGCCATTAAATTAAAAAATATATATATATTTTAAGTGAGGTGTAAAAAAATTAGAAATTGAAAAAGGTTTCTTTCTTAAGTATTTGAACTTGATATAAGGATTCAGGAGCATTTTTTGTTTGTCTTTACCTTAAAAAATGGCTCAGATATAGCAGTTTCAATTTCTATTGTGGGCGAGATTTTGAAAAATCTGATTTTTTGCATGCGACAGCACTCCTATATATTAACCGATTCCGATGTGAGTGAGCATGTGCACAGCAATTACTAAGGTCTCGACCAAGTTCAGTGCTTAGCCTCATCCACCATGTTGTCTTAAAATGACAGGCACTTTAAGAAATTGCCGAATTTTGCAGCCAAATATAAGTTACTTTAAAGAAAAGCAGCTTGGATAAAGCTGACTAATTTCGCGAAATTCTCATTCATTATATTGATAAAAATTAGTATTGAATCTCCTATATTCGGTTTCCACTAAATTGAGCTTCGTGTGTTTGCATGATATAAGTTGGCTTTTTTTAAATAAGGATTATGAAAGCTACCTCTTCCTCCCGGCACTGGCCGGAAGGACTTTTTTAATATTCATTTTCTGTAGAATAAAACTATTTGTAAAATAGCTTTTTTTTAAAGTCGTATCTCTAAAACACGAATTTAAAATACGAATCATTATATCATGGGTTTTGTATAAAATTTGTATAAATATCTTTTCGGAAAATGCTAATTTTATTTAAAAAGTCTGAAAGAAGTAGAATTTTAAAAAAATAGTTATTTAAAATAGTTAAACACTAACAGGAAAAAAATATGACTTGAATGCAAATTCTAACGCAAAAAATGCATATATGACTAAACTCTGAATACTCTTTCTACGTGCTCATTAAAAGCTACAGACTTAACTGTAATAGAAAATTTTAGTTTGAAACCACAGAAGTGTTTCAAATACCACGGGTTGACAAAAAAGAAAAAAAAAAGAAAGAAAACTTCCTCCCTGCAAACTAAATATGTAAAGTGTACAGATTTAATATTCCTAATTCTAAATATGTTATCCAAATTGCTCCAGTACGTACCATTTTTCCGAGAAGTACTTTTATAATAATAACAATCAGTGAAGGATTAAATTGCAATGGTATATCATATGAAATCAATGCAATGAAATCATAAAAAAAGTATACTTCACTGTCTTAGATAACAAATTGATAAAATATAGCATGAAAATCTAGTTTGTTGATACTTGTACCGTGCATTTTCCTTTTTATGCCCCCCCCTCCCCACCTCTTTTCGTGTCCGAATTTACTATTTCCTCCCACTAATATGTTTTCATTCTTTATGTTGCTGTAACTCGGGCATGTTTAAAATATTTCTGTTCATTTTCAAAGATTTTTTATGTTCATATTTTTGTCACACTGTGACTTACAATATGGTGGTTTTTTTGTCACATATGTGACGTGACGTACGTTACATGCAGTGACATAACAGTGACGTCACAATTTTTTTTAATTTCCAGAAAATATAATTTTACATAAATAACATGTTTTGAATATTCTTTGTAATTTTTTAAAGTTTTCTAAGAAGTTCACATCTCAGTCACAATGTGACATCACTGAGTGGTGGCATTTTGGTTACAGATGTGACGTGACCACAGTGACTCACAGTGACGTCACAACGACGTCACCGTGACCATGCATGCTATGAGGGAACCTTAATTATCCGAAGTAATTGGGACCTACCATCTTTCGGAAAATCGAAATTTTCGGATAATCGAGAATGCTTCAATTTTAAGATTAAGGAGAAATGTATGCGCTATTTCTTATTATGGTAACAAGTGATTAATAAAAATAAAACAATGACGAAATAGAAACAAAAATAAAATACCTGAATTTTAATTTTTGAAGCAATATCTTGTTTGGCGGAGTTTCGATTGCCTTTGCTTTGTAGCACTATCACGAAGTTTTTAAATATTATTAGTTCACCAGTATCACAGTCTTTCTGGTACTCCAGCCATGCCAAACCTTTTTCAAAACATTCAAAACAATCAGAATTGCTATTTTGTTCGTTTTCTTCGTTCCACTCCACAGCTTACGGGAGCTCAATTTAAATTCAACGGAATTCAAAGAAAGAGGATCGAAAATATTTATATGTACTCGTGGTTCCGAAAGGACCGCTTGCACACAAGGAGTATGATAGTTAAAAAAATAAAAAAATCTTTCAAAATGGATTTTGCACACAAGGTATGTGACAGTAAAAGAAAGGTTTTAAAAATGGATTTCGTTTAACCGAGAGTTTCTGATAAAAAAGGTTCTACTGTATTGTTCGTAGTCCAGTAATACAAGATTTATATTCTTTCCGCGGATCATGCATGTTTTTAGAATAATACTGCATATTTTAAACTTATATAATTTAACATAATGTGATAACATTCTTACAAATGCATGTTGATTATAATAATGTCACATACAATGGTATTGCATTCAGATAGCATTATTTCCAATTAAATACGGTTTTTTATGTGTTAAACATAGAAAATGAAATATTCTTACTAGATTTTAAAATGAAATGTTAAATTAAAGGAAATTATAATACATTTGTAATTTTCTTACTTATTTTGAAAATATCTTGTTATAAAATCTATTAATGATTTTTACTTACTCTCCGTAATAATTGGAATTCGTTCAAGCATATACTCTGGAAGATTTTCGTCTATATGTAAATCAATGGTAAACAGAAATTTAGCTCCCATGATTTGAACAAGGTTGGAAGCAAACTGAAAAGGAAAAAAAAAAAAAAAAAAAAAAAAAAAAAAAAAAAAAAAAAAAAAACATTTTAATAGGCTAATACTTTACAAAACTATAAAAGCATTTACTATTCAATATTTTGCATTTATTTATCATTTTAATTTGCATTTTAAGCATAATAATTTTAAAATATTAATTATATATTTTAAAAAAATATAGTAAATATGGTAAATAAGATCGTAGTTGGTATATAAAAATGTGGAAAAAATTCCTCCGTGATAAACCGCAGCAACTTTTGAAATATTTTTCGAATGAATAATTTATTTTTTGATATATTAATTAGGCAATGGATTTATAATTTAGAGGATATGTTTATTCTTATATCGCTCAACTGCTAGAAATGTGTTTTAAAACGCCTTTTGCGTCAAAGAGGAGGAAGCTAAAGCTCCACACAATTACATTGGAGGGATTTAGTAATTTCGAAAAGAGACGGCTGTTCAAATGAACTGTTTCAAAATACTTATTTGATTTCAGGTTTACTAAGAATTTCTGTACTAATTTAAATGAACGGTTGTTAAATGATCATTAATACAGGGTCATCGAAAAATAGTGCCTAGATTTAAAAAAATCGTAACATCGAAACCTTTTATGTTAAATGAGTAATTATTTCACTACACGATAACTGGTGAACGCAAGTTTTGTTTTAGTTCACCAGAATTCGTTTGCGTGTCTGTGTTATGCGCGGATTAGTTGCGCAGTCGTCAAGGTCAACCGAGGCGCCAGACTGCAGGTGCTCAGTACGATGTTGACCGTGCAACAAAAAGCTCCGAAAAAGCCGCTATACACTGACTATTGATTTTGACTCCACATACCAAATCACGCATTGTGTTTTTTGTTGCACGGTCAACATCGTACTGAGCAGCTACAGTCTGGCGCGTCGGCTGACCTTGACGACTGCGCAACTAATCCGCGCAAAACACAGACACGCAAACGAATTCTGGTGAACTGAAACCAAACTTGCGTTCGCCAGTTATCGTGTAATGAAAGACCCATTTAACGTAAAAGATTTCGATGTTATGATTTTTTTTAAATCCAGGCATTAGTTTTCGATGACCCTGTATATTGAGAAGAATCAATATTTTCCAAACTAAAAAATGTTTAGGCAAGTTGTAATTAATACTAATTTTGATTGCATATAAATATTCATTTCATATCAGTTTTTAACACCTTGAGGGTCTGTGGGATACCGCAATAATAATAATCACTTCAGTTTAATCAAGTTTTGCGACAGAAACTTTTAACTAAATTCTATTTTTATAACTTTGGTGGAAAAAAAGTTGTAAATTTGCTTTTCTTTATTTTGAAATAAAATTTTTCAAAGATCCCGGTGAAAATTCAACATTACAGAAACACAATCACTTGCCCCTCAAAGGATTAAAGTACATTTGTGGTGATTTAGAGATGTTATTGTCAAATTATCATGTCGAATCCCTGACATCTAAGAAGTTGAGATTATGTTCTTTTGTAGAAAAAAGGCATTTGATTTCTTGGGCATATTTTTAATGCTCGTTGTACAGATTAAACTTTAATGATTTCGTAAAATTTTAAATAAGCACACATATGTATGTAGAAAAGGTTTTACCCAAAGCTTTCCCGGTCGCCAAAGAACAAGATTCTGAGACAGGCGAGATTTTGGAATACCACGGAAACTCTTAAAAAAAAATAAAACTCGAAATAAGCTAAATAATAGTGGCAGTGCCTGTTCCACTATAAATTTTTAGTTTATTTTTCCTTTACGTGTTCAATTATGTTAACTCACATTATAAGTAAAAAATATATATTAATAAACTTTCCTTTTCAAAATCATCAGTAAAAATTAACTAGGATTATATTTGAAAATCCAAGAAGGGGCAATTGTTATCCTTTGCCATCCCCTTTCCTTATGTATGCTCGTGAATGCTTTATGAGGTGGTTGTAAAAATATCGAAATTCATTTTGCTTCCAAAGCCTTTTACTTCAATATACTTATTAACGCTACTTCAGAAATTACACTAATTAATGTACAATTGTCTTTAAATTTGTATAAGTTATATGTATAAATTAATTTAATGCTTCTATACCTGTATAAAGCTTGTTATTGAATAAACTAAATCAACTTTATCGGCCGGTTACATCACAGATTCTTTAATAACAGAAGTTAAAGAAAAAGAAGAAAGTAAAATTAAATTACATTTAGACTAATTTAATATTTAATACGCGTCGTTAAAACAAAAAATAACTCATCTAGAACTGTAAAAATTATCTAAGAAATAATCAAATGTATTAAAATATTTTACAGATGATTTTTGAAAAGGTTTCAAAATATCAGGGTCTGATCATCTTGTGTTTATCTTTAAATGTCCTTGATTAATTTTAACACAGTTATTCTAATTGGTAAATAAATTACAAGGGCTGTAATTTTTTACTGTGTGTAAAATTGCCGAGGCCAGGTTTCGAACTATGGAACTTTCGGCTGAAGCTGCCAATGCTCTATCATCAGGCCAATCATGGACAAATCTGGCAAACACGCAACTCACCTTGAAACTAAACTGATTATGACATCTGGTCTAATATCTGAATCAGCCCAAAAACAAATAAAAAAAAAAATCGCAGGTAATGGAACTCCAAGAAACTCTGCATATAGTCCAGGCAATAGGGAATTGTACCCAGCAAAGTTAATGGTAGTACTGGAAATCGGCTTTATAGAGGTTTTTTGGGTCGCTGAATCCGAATTTGTAACTTCCCACCAAAATTTCCTCAGGCAACCTCCCCAAATTTTGGTAAAAAGCCCCCAAAAAAGGTTTTTATTAAAAAAATCCATTTTTTATTGTTCTAGAGAAAAAGTATCTAGAAATTCAGAAAGTAGACAAAATTTCCAACAAATTAGATATATGGCATTATGACTTAGGATGAAGGGGAAGGGGGGATATGCCTGGGAACATGCGCGCGGTGTTGCGTACACTAAGTTGCGCAATTCCACTTAACCACTCACACGTTTACATTCGCCCTCCCATCTCCCCTCCGAACTTTCTCTATAAGGTTGACTTTAAGATTTTTGGGTCGCTGAATCTGAATTTTTAACTTTCCCCAAAAAATCCCCCCCCCCCGAACCCCTCCCAAATAGTTGTTTTTAACTTAAATTTCATATTGTTTTAGGGGAAAAGCATTACGAAATTCAGAAACTAGACAAAATTTGCAATCAATAGGATATGTGAAATTATGAATTAGTATGAACGGGGAGGGTGAGGGCTGCGTCTGAACATGCACTGCGGCGCAACGTGCACTAAATTATGAAGTCCAGGCAGTAGGGGATTTTATCTGGCAAAATTAATACTAGTTCTGGATTTAGACTCACTTTGTTTTTTGGGTCGCTGAATCCGAATTTGTAACTTCCCATCAAAATTTCACCCGGCAACCCCCCAAAAAATTGATTTTTTGAAGAAATTTGGTTTTTGAGAAAAGTGCGCGGGGAATGTTCCGAGGCAGCCAATTCTCTCCCCGTTTATCCTACGTCATAATGTCATATAACCTATTTGTTGCAAATTTTGTCTAGTTTCTGAATTTCGTAATGCTTTTCCCTTAAAACAATAAGAAATTTAAGTTAAAAACAACTATTTGGGGGGGGGGGGATTTTGGGTGTAAGTTAAAAATTCGGATTCAGCGACCCAAAAAAACTTAAAGTAAACCTTATAGAGAAAATTCGGAGGGAAGATGGGAGGGCTAATGTAAACGTGTGAGTGGTTAAGTGGAATTGCGCAACTTAGTCCACGCAGCACTGCGGCGCATGTTCCGAGGCAGATCCGCCCTTCCCCTTCGTGCTAAGTTATAATGTCATGTATCTAATTTGTTGCACATTTTGTCTACTTTCTGAATTTCTAGCTACTTTTCCACTAAAATAATAAAAAATGGAATTTTCTAATAAAAACCTTTTTTGGGGGGCTTTTTACCAAAATTTGGGGGGGGGGTTGCCGGGGGAAATTTTGGTGGGAAGTTACAAATTCGGATTCAGCGGGCCAAAAAAAATCTAGAAAGCCGATTTCCAGTACTACCATTAATTTTGCTAGGTAGAGTCCCTATACTGTCTCTATTGCCTCTAATTTGTAAATAAATCTCATGGGTAGCAATATTACAACTGGGTGTCAAACCAGTTTTTTACAAGTATTTACCAATTAGAATTATTTTGTTAAAATTAATGAAGTGTAATTACGAATCAAGCGTTCACTTGATTTCTATTATCAACGATTTATTCTGAGCTCATTCAGATATCAGGACAGACGTCATAATCAATAAGATTTCTGGGTTAATTGTGTGTCCGCCCCATTTGTATAGGATAGCTCAGTATGTAGAGCATTGGCAGCTTCAGCTAAAAGATCGCTCCTTCGAATCCTGGCCTGGACACGTTTTCACCCAGTTGGAAGATTACTTCACATGTGATTTATTTAACAATTACAATAATTGTTTTAAAACTAATCAAGTGTTTCCCGGAGTTTCAACGTTTCTTGGAGTTATTTCGATTTATTTTGTTGAGCTGATGTCCACATGATGTCTTGAGCTGATGTCTTGATGATATTACCATATGTCATAATCAATTAGGTTTCTAGGTGAATTGGGCGTTCGCAGATTTGTACAGGATAGCTTAGTTTGCAGAGCGTTGGCAGCTTCTTCCGCCCCTGATTCGAACCCTGGTCTGGACATTTTATAACCCAATTGGAAAATTACGTGTGATTTAAATATTCTGTCAAACATAATCGTATAATAATTTGTAGTTTCGCTAAAATATCCTGCGCCATTAATAAAACCTGTTTATATATATATATATATACTGGTGGACAAAACTTAAGGATCACTGTTATTTTCACCGATTATAGTTAGAAATAGATCCACAGCAGCACGTGTAAATTTGCATAAATGCGGGATGTACTCTGTTTTGGGAAACTTAGGCAAATTTTGCACTTCCCCTTTTGTCGATCACGTGACAGAGAAATAAGAGATTTTAGGCAATCGACGGGTGCTGTGAGTTGTCATTAGATGTAAAAATTGAAGGAGATGGGGTGAAGCTTGAACATTGAGATTTTGAACATGTCTTCGAGGCATCATTTAGATGCCCGTTGTAGAATAATCGAAAAGTTGGAAGAAGGACGCAAAATGAAAGATGTTGCCCGTGAATTTAACATCGCGCACAGTATTATTTCTAGGCTATGGGTGGCTTTCCAAAGGAGTGTATATGTACTAGGCGCACGGCAGGAGGTCGTTCTACCAGTACGACGTCCCAAGAAGATCGTTATATGGTTATTTCGCCTAAAGGAACCGACGCAGCACAGCTGGTCAATTAGAAAATCAACTTTGTGCTGCCATAGGAACTAAAATATCGCGGAAAACTGTTACAAGACGTTTCGAAAAGGGTGGGCTATACGCTCGAAGACCTGTTGTATGTGTTCCACTCTTGAGACGCTAACGTAGCGCTCGCTTACAGTGGTGCCGTATGCATCGCAGTTGGATTGATGACGACTGGTCTACCGCGCTTTTCTCAAATGGGAGTATATTCAGTTTATCGTCTGATTGTAGACGTAAACTGATATGGCGTGAGGTTGGTAGTGCTTACTGTCGCGAAAATATTCTGGAAAGATATCGATATGCGACTTCAAGTATCATGGTGTGGGAAGGCATGCTTGAAGTGCTTAAGCCATTTGGTAGGCCTCCCCACCTAGCTGACCCCTGTTCAACGGCTGCACGGATCTCTATTTGCTTGACCGAGGATCCATGCCCAGTAGACGGTACATTGAAGACGTCCTGCTTCCACATGTTCGACTTTTTCGAGGTGCTGTCGGCAAAAAGTTTCGTTTTATGGACAATAACGCACTTTGTCATCACACACAGTCTGTACAATATTCTCTTGAGGCCGAAGATATCCATCGCATAGACGCCAGCACGTTCCCATGACCTGAATCCCATTGAAAATGTATGGGATGCCTTGGGGAAACGAATTGCTGCTTGACAATTTCCTCCCATAAACATGGAAACCCTCATGCGTGCAGTAAATGAGGAATGGGGCAACTTGCCTCAACAGCTACTGAATCATGTTGTTCTGAGTATGCCACGCCGTGTTGAAAGGTGTCTCGCATTACACGGTGGCCATATCGCTTATTGATATGGCACTAACGATTGTTAATTGTGAATATTTTGTTTTCTTTGTGCAGTTATGCATTGTTTGTTCGGAAAATTTTCCCGTTTCAGAAAAAGAGCCTCTGGTAATGCCATGTATACATCCTTTCAACAAAATGTTTATATTAAATCCTGTGTAACATTCTGTTAGTACTATTGTTTGCTTCTTGACCCACAATCTCACGTAGATTCTCATTTACGTGTACATTCCTTCTTGGTCCTTAAGTTTTGTCCACCAGTGTATATATATATATATATATATATATATGCTAAGTAATAAAAAAGCGGTTTAAAATTAAGTATTGGTGATAAAAAGAAAATTATTAATCTCTAATTATAAAATTTGATTATTAGATTAAACTTACCCTGCCACCATGGAACAGTGTCACCCCTCCCCATATAGCTCCTATGCTCGTCGCAGCAAGCATGGCAAAAACAGCCTCTTTTCTGTGAGACATATAACCTTAAATATATTGTGATTTATTATTCTTAATAATTTAGTTTTAATGTAGGTATAGAAAATAAACCTATAACTTTTCAAAGTTATAAAAATATTTTACAATAAAGAATACAGAAGTTTAATTTTCAATGAAACACATAAAAGTTCTGGCGAAATCCCTTGTTACATTTATTTATCAAAAAAATCTTTCATTACAGAGGTAAAAAAAAGGATATTCGAAAAAAAATACATTCTACTTTTTATTTACTTATTTATTTATTTCAAGAAGAAGAAATTAAAACATACATTCTAAAAAATGAATGCATACATTTACACATTAAAACAGGTATGCTGATAATACAAAAAGGATTTCTCTATATGTGTAAAGTGGAGCGTAAATTGCCTAATATACGCCTGGTGTGTCAGTTTCAAAATACATGTTGTTCTGTATATTTTGATACACAGTTTGATGCTTAAGTGTGTAAAAAGTTATTAGATAACTCTGATATACACAGTTTAACGTGTAAATAACACATGAGTACACATACGAGTATATCCGTATACTATACAAAAACGATGGATTTTGTGTACATAGTACCTTATACTTTAGGAGGTAAATTTTGATCTAAATATTTTTATGGTTGCAAAACAAATTTTCATGAAGATACTTTGTGTGTTTCATCTCTGTGCAGCAGATTTGTGTAAAGTCCACAATATAGGATAACCTTAATTTACAAGAAATAGGATCGTCTGAAAAATGTTTATTGCATGCCATCTCACGGTTAGAATTGTTTTGAAGTCCTAAAATCATACACAATTGGTAAAAGTTTTGTATAATTGTCAAATTTGTTTTCTGACGTTCAAATTAATCTTAGAAAGCTGCTCAAGTGAAGAGTGTAAATTACCGTGTAAAATGCACTTTATTAAAAACAATATGCAAAATTATCCCTTGGCAAATTCCGATGAAAAGTTCTTCAACATTCTAAAGCACATAAGCACAAATGCTTAGAATGAAAAATTAGGTGCCATTCGGTTGTAAGAAGAAAAGCTAAGCTATCACACTTTTAATTTTAGAAATTATTATATCGGTATTTAAAGTTTTTTTTTTACTTATATTTCATGAAAGGATAAAACAAAAAACATTTAACGCTAAAAGGACCGTGAGGGGTCATTTTGACCCCTACCATATGAATATATTTCGGCTCGAACCAGCAATTTCTTTGTAAAATAAGTTTAAAAGGCACAAATTAGAAAAATATTAAATAAATATGGTAAACAGATTTAATTAAGAATTCCGGTGTAAAATATTTTTATAAAACTTCAGTAAAATTTTCGGTCGTTTTAGTGTTAAAGAAAAGAAGATTGATCAACCGAAATTTAAATTTCTTGATAAGATCAAATCTTGGATTGCTTTCTATTTCTATTTCTGTTTCCCTTTTCTTTATTTTAATTACTCATCAATTTTATTAAAGTGCTTGTCTTTGTTTCTTGTAATTTCCCCATTCTTTTTTCAACTTTTAAGTACACATTTATATGCATGCATTTCTTACTTCTGGTTGTTTATAGATTTTGTTTAAATAAGAGCCAAAGTTTATAGACATCAAGATTCAACATGCGATAAGTCTATCTTCCCGCCTTTTTTTCAACCTTAACTCAATTTATTCTATTTGTCACACACACAGGAAAATTATTGCATAAATGTTCTTTTCCATTATATAGTAATAAAGAAAGAATTTAAAAATTACATTGTGTTGTATAGGGTATATTTTTAACGAATTTAACACCAGTTAGTATAATTTCATTAGTCATCTTGCAAGACATAAAGATTCTTCAATAATTCTATTTTCTCGCATTTTTTTTCAGCCATAACTCAATTTTATACTACTTTTCACGCACACTGGAGGATTACTGAATAAATTTTGTGTTCTATTATATAGAAATAAGGAAAGAATGTAACAATTTTCTTTGCAGTATAGTGTATATTTTCAACCAATTTAACACCAATTAATGTAATTCCATTAGTCATCTTGCGATCAGAGGAAAGTTTTCTAATTTCTGAAATACGAGATATGAAAACTAGTGAAAGACATTTTCATTTTTGTTTTATGAATTGGAATACTTTTGCATTTTTATCTGCATAAATTGTTTCGCATCTAAATAGTATATTAAATTTTTGAAATAAAATAACGTGTAAAGCGTTAAAGTGTTAAAGGCTTTTGGCTTTATGAATCACTCTCATATAACTAAAATAATTTAAAATTAAGATTACATTGTGAAATTGGTGACATACAGGAGTGGATAATTGATATTCCAACTTGAAATTGTAAATAATCAAATGTAATTAAAGAGATATGCAATTAGCAAACAAGTTTTAAGAAGATCTGTTGTTATGAATAAAATGTTCCGAAAAAAGGTGTAGGTGTTGCGAATTTTACCCGACTTCAGCGTGACTGCCAATCATGTAACATCTTTTGATTTAATTACTTTTTAAGAGAAGTTAGAGGTTTTAGAATACACAAAAATTAATCAATAAAGGCTTACATATGGTGTATAAAAAAACATGAAGATCTGTTTTCGTAGTTTTAATTATGCATTTATATATTATTTTTGCATTATCATACTAATTTATTAAAATATAAAACGAAAACTGTATTATTTTTGTAGTGACCTGATTAATCAATTATAATTTTAAATAATTTATTCTAAATTTAAAAAAATAATAATAATAACATAGAATGTAACACGAAATTACAAGCAACCATGTCTCCCTTCTTCAGTCCATATTTTCTGAAAGCTGCAGCATAGAGTTTCACCTCTTCAAACATTTCGGCAAAAGTAACCTTATCTTCATTTCCTTCTTCATCTGAAATTATTCGTAAAACATCATTAAAGAAAATTATTATTACTAAATGTGAAGTAATTATTACTAAATCTGGAGTAATTATTACTAAGCATGAAGTAATTATTCTTAAGCATTATTTATTACAAGAATTGTTACATTTATTTAAAACGAGATAACAAAAAATAAAAAAGCAAATTTCCAAAATATGCTAAGTATGCAAGAAATACAGAAAATCAGGCTATTTCATCAAAAAGTTTAGGAAATAAAATTTGAACAAATCACACTACTAATTTTGTAAATTGTAAGGAGTATAAGAAAATGATAATTCGGCAGAAAAAAGAACATTTCAAACATTTGTTTCTATTATTATTGATATATTTGTTAGTTCTGCAGTCAAAATGCATTAAAAATGTATATATAAAATTAGTCATATTTTTAATAGTTATTTTTGGCTATTTTGTAACAAAGCATGAGCACAATTAGGATGTTTTGATGAGGTAAGTACTATAATGGCATAGACAACATACTAAAGATTTCAGCTAGAAGATAATGAAAATAAAACCCTTAACCAAATGACATAAAATTTGAAATATTATATGATCTAAAAATTATTTCCTTAATGTATAATACCAGCTACATTTTTATTTTAATCATTTAACTTTGTATCAAAGCTTAGCATATGCAATGCATTTATTCGGTAGAAAAAATGTTTAAAATATTTCTATTGCCGTTGAAATTTTTTTTATTCTGCTTTTAAAATTCATTGAAAAAGAATTTTGGCACAGATGTCATATACGCCCCCATATTGGAGCGATTTTTTTCTGACGCCAATGTCTTAAATGCAACGGGTACTTAACTGGCACCAAAGTATCGTTATTTTGCTTGATATGGTAACCCGGAAGATGTTGTTTATCCTGTTAATGTTTCCGCCAAATTGGCATCGGAAAAAATCGCGTCAATAAAAAGGAAGAGAGAATGTGATATCCCGTGGACTTCACTGAGTAAGTGCCAATTGATTTATTTTAAGATAGCGTTAGTTAATTAAGAAATCAACTGAGCTAGAACCGGTCGCCACACTGGTGCAAAGGCTGTGAATATAAATTGATAACTACGCTACTACTTCGCATTTCATTAAACGGGTAGGTTATTTAAAATTTCTCTTAAATTTACGAATATATTGGAAGACATAATTCTTTCAATGAGTGAATATAAAGATGGATCAAAGTGAAGTTCTAAAACGAAACATAAGAAAACGCGGGTCAGTTAGATCCACAGTAACGGAATTGATTAAAAAAATTGATAGTGAAATTAAAAAAGAAGGTGATTCCAAATCGGGAATAGTTGAGGATTCTTTAGCGGCATTACTTGAACATAAATTATCGTTAGAAAAATTAGATGAATGAATTGAATCGAAAATTGAAACCGATAATTTAGAAACAGAAATAGAAACTTCGATAGAATATAAGGAAGGTATTGTGACTTGCAAATCAAGAGCCAGTAGATATTTGAACAATTTAAAGATAAATTCTGCTATCGCGAGTGAACCAAAAGCAACTACGCCCTCCATATCAGAGAGTCAATTAAAGTCGAATACGAAATTGCCGCGAATTTCTTTAAATAAATTTACAGGCGGCATTTGTGAATTTCAAGAATTTTAGCCTCAGTTTAAAGTCGCTAGTCACGAAAATGAAGCTCTTCAGGAAATAGAAAAATTCACTTACGTAAAATCTTTAATTTCTGATTCAACAGCTACCGCTATTAATGGGCTTCCATTATCAAGTGAAAAATTATATAACGGCCATAAATATATTTAAGGATCGTTTTGGAAAAAGAGAGGTTTTGATTTCCGCGCACACTAACAAATTATTAAACTTAGAAGCAGTACGAAGATCAAATGACATACATTCTTTGAGAAAATCATACGATCAGATAGCGGTACAAATACGAAGTCTCGAATCGCTTGATGTGAAGTTAGACCAATATGGTTGTTTATTATTACCCATTATTTATAAATGTATACCGAATGATCTTTTATTACAATTTCATAGAGAACAATGCTATAAAAAGGATGTTTGGGTAACTGATTTATTGTTGTTCCTGAAACGTGAAACAGAAGCGCGAGAAAAAGCTATTAATATTACTTCTATCAGTTTTGAAAATACTAAATCCCATGAAAATAAATTTAAACAAAATTCTCCTAAACACTTTCACCAAGGAAAAATTAAAAATCCTTCAGCATTCATATTAAATTCAATTACTGAAAACCTTTGCCCCTTTTGCTCTGAAAAACACGAAGCAAATTTGTGTAATTTAAATTTGGAACAAAGAAAAGAATCTTTATTGAAACAAGCTAAATGTTTCAGATGCTATAAACGATTCCACCCGAAACAGAATTGCAGAAATACTAAGATTCGTTGCGCAATTTGTTTTTCAAAAGCTCATCAAAATTCTCTTTGTAACAAAAAACAAGAAAAAGGATCATCGAATGATAATAAAATTGACCTTCCTTCCACTGAGCGTGAAGCGGGGGGCGGAAAATAAGCAGTATGAAAGAATAACAGTTTCGCCACTTTGTTGTAATCCAGATGTATATTTATTTTCAAACGTTGAAAGGAATAATGATTGGCAAGAACCAAAATATTAATGTTCGAATATTATTAGATAGCCCTCGCAGCGAACATTTATGGGGAAGAATTTATCTAAATTGTTAAAGTTAGAAGTAATAGGGCAGGAATCATTAAAAATTCATACCTTTGCTGGAACAAAACCTATTGTTGATAATCATAATAGAATAAAGATTTTCCTAAAAGACAATAATTTGGACAATATAATATGTCCGGAAGCATTAGAAGCGGAGAGAATCTGTTCCGATATAATTCGCGCGCCAAGTTCTGAGTTATATAAAAAATTAAAAAATATGTGTATAGAGTTATGGGTATAGAGTACACGTTTCGAATGAATTAGATGATGGTGAGAATGAAATTGATTTATTGATTGGTAGCAATTACTATTGGTCAATTATGACAGGAAAATATAAACGCATTTCACCAACTCTTGTTCTGAATGAAACTAAATTAGGTTGGACACTTCACGGCAAATTCTAAGAAGAAATTAATGGAAATAATTTAATGAGCACTGTACATATCTATTTGGGATAATAACAAATATGATAAAATTTCAGTTCAACTTGAAAAATTCTGGACTATAGAAGGGTTGGGGATTCAAGAAGATAATACGAACAAAGATTTGTGTGATAAACAGATATTAGAACAATTTGAAAATTCCGTTAAGTTTAAGAACTACAGATATGAAGTTAAATACCTACGAAATATGAAAATTTTGATCTTCCTAATAATTATGATATTGTCAAAAAGAGATTTGAAAGTTTAATTAAACGATTTGTAAATAATCCTGCATTATTTAAAGAATGTAAAGATATCATTAATGAATATAACGCTTTGAGAGTAGTAGAAATTGTTGAACCTCAGGAAATAAATTCGACCAATGATAATTTGGCATACTACTTACCCCACCACCCTGTTATTGGAACGGACAAACACACTTTAACAAATCCGATGAACTGGCGACATTGTTCCAGTAGCTCAAATCCTATTGACCAACTTACAAGAGGTCTCTCACTTCTAGACCTCGAGAGCGATGATCTATGGTGGTCAGGGCCTCCATGGTTAAATAAAGATTCAAATTTATGACCCAAGGAAGACAGATAAGTGGATGAAGAAATGAAACAACTAGAAGCTATAGGAAAAGTAATTTTCCAAAACCTTTGTTCATCAGAACAACAGAAACCACTTATAGAGATTGAGCGTTTTAGTTCTTTCTTGAAGGCAATTATAACAGTGGCAAGAATTAAAAGATTTGTTTTCAATCTAAGAAGACCAATTAAACGTAAAGGTGTATTGTCTGCTGAAGAATTGAAAGGAGCTAAAGAATTATTGATCAAAGAAGTACAAATTAAAAATTATATGGAAGAAATTGAGTCATTAGAAAGAGTAAATCCTTTTAAGAAAACATCACGAATTTATTCTTTATGTCCATATTTGGATGTAAATAATTTTTTACGAATAAGAAGCAGACTTAATGAAGGTTTTAAGACTGCTGATAAAGAACTACCACAATTTTAAAAAATCATTAAAGATCAAGAACTTCAGGATTTTATATCGAATAAAGGTGTGACAGGGAAATTTATCATCGAGCGTGCCGCAAGATGGGGAGGATTTTATGAAAGGCTCGTAAAAAGTGTAAAAGAACCCCTAAGGAAAATTTTGGTAAGAGATTTCATCACATTTGAAGAATTGGCAACAATCTTGACAGAAATAGAAGCCATAATAAATATGAGATCACTAACCTATACAACAAGTGATTTCGGCGAGCCCGAGCCACTTACACCGGCTCATTTCCTCCAACTAGGAAGAGAAAACATTAGTTTTCTTCTACATTTTTCCGCATTGGAAATTAAAATTTCTACCAAAGAAACTTTGTTAAGGAGAAAACGATATCAAAGTAAGTTGTTGAAACGACTGTGGATTAAGTGGAAGGAACAATACTTATTGAATTTAAGTTCAATTCATCAATTTAAAACTCCTGAGAGACACAAAAACTTAAAAATTGGAGATGGTACTGTTAAACCTAAACTATTGTGGGACTTAGGGAAAGTTAAGGAAGTCATTCTTGGCAGAGATAAACTTATTCGTGCTTGTATAATAAAAACTGCTAAAGGACTGCTGCGAAAACCAGTACAACTTTTGTATCCTTTTGAACTAGATTGTTGAATGATAAGTTATTTAAGTATTTGATTTGAATTTTTTTTTCTACTAGTAACGTTTGAATGCGTTTGTTTTATAAATCCATAGTTGGAAATATCTTTTGTGTGTGTGTTTTGCAATTTGCTAGTTATCCATTTAGTAAAAATGTTTTATTTTATGCATAATTGTACCTTATTTCAAATTGAAAAGGTTATTGAATTAATAATGTTATTTAATTTGTTTATATTATGTATATATATATACATTCAGTTAATCTTATTCAGGTAAAATATCTGGCCAGATATGTTCATGTAGTTACATGTTATAAGAATGTCATTTTTTAAAATTTAGATTGATTATAACTTTATTATTTTATGTTTAATTCTTTATACTTCAACACATGTAGATTGAAAATTTTCTATTTTATCATTTGAGTTGCGATTTAAGGTTATGTTTATTATAAGAATGTGTTTATGCTGATTTATCATTATATACTCTTATGAGGTCAAGTGGGGAATGTATGGAGAATTATATGTTTTAACGCCAATTGAATGATAAATGGATGGCGTTGGCTCTATTGTTTACGTAGGGTTGCTCGCCACCTGGGCTCCCTCGCTGTACAAGTAGGTGGGTGTTGATGGAATATTTTTTAAGATCATGTTTTTCACTTTTACTGTAAATAAAATGTATATAGTGTAACGTAGATGTAAATAGTCTTCCAATAAAAAGGAAAAGAGAAAATGATATCCCGATCCGCACTGAGTAAGTGCCAATTGATTTATTTTAAGATAGCGTTAGTTAATTAAAAAATCCACTGAACCAGAACCGGTCGCCACAGATGGAAGAGAAATTGACTAAGAAGTTATTTTGACTCAATTTTTGAAGTTTTATTTCAATTTTAAATTAAAATTTTCAGCTTTTCCAGAGATATTTTTACGTATTTTAGAAAGGGTATTATTTTAAATTGTTGCCAATTGTAAAAACTTTGCAAATAATAATATTTCCTTTAAATTAAAAATTCATTTACACGTGACTATAATAAATAGAAAAAAACTCTATACAATTTGAATTAAATGATTACTTTTTAAAAGCAGGAAAATATTGAAAATTAACGTCATAAAAATTGTTTTTATACTTGAATATTTAAAAAGAAACAATAAAATAATGAATTATTAAATATATGTTAAAAGTAATAAATGCAGATGAAATTACGAAACATTTCAAATGGCCAGGTACATTGCCAAACATATTAAATTAAAAAATATATATTTACACGTAAATACATATATTTCGAAATATGATATATATTTTTCGAAATATATATTTCGAATAATATATGATATGATTATATGAAATAAATCTCTATTGAGATTTATTTCATATTTCGACATGATCTTTTTAACTATTCTTGCCAATTCTAAGACAACGCAAATAATATTTCCTTTCTAACAATAAAAATATTTTCTAGTAAATATTTGAAGGAGAAAGGAAAGTTTGGTGAAAATCAAGTGAAATTTAAAACGTTACATTTAAAATGATTTTATTACAGCGTTATTAAAAAATACCGGGAAGCAAAGGCTGTTGACGTAGTTCATTTTATATTAGTTAATTTTCAAATGTTTAACTAATCTTATTTAATCAAACACGAAAACAGCAATTTACAGCAGCTGATTTGGTCTTCAAATCCCTCAGCAAAAGAAAAAAGAATGGAAACACGGTTACAGTGAGATCGCCACAGCCTTTAATTATAATTCAATATTCCGTAATCTTTTTAAAGCCGATCAAATTTTTAGAGTCTGAAAGGCGGTTGGCGAGCGTAGCTCGTAGGGACAGTGCTCCCTAGTATTGAAAAAATTAAACTTTTCAGGGAAATCCCCGCATCTTTGCTATAAATGTCATTATTCTGTAACTGAGTAAATTTGTCGCGATATGCAAATAGTATACTTTATCAGAGGAAATTAACTTTGCTGTTCAACAAAATTTTACAAAAGAAAAAAAAAAGAAAAGAAAACGGCCACTTTATAAAACTTATCTATATTTGCTTCAAAAATAGCAAAGAAGATAGCTTTCCTTTTAACGAGGTTTTAATAATTCTTATCTCTACAAAATATTTCTGTAAAAAAAAATTGAGTTACTACGATTAGCGTAAAATAGTACACGTATAAGTTTACAGGGACCACAATTTTCAGCTCAAGTGTGAAAAAAGTTTGGCCAAGGTCTAACTCAGATAGTTTATTTTGATGCATTTCACGCTGCGACTTAAGCAAAAATCCTATGCAAATATCAGGACGCAATTTTTACAAAGAAGTCGATTTTTTAACCATCATATTCCTACAATTAAATCCCTTTTTAAAGAATATTATATCTAACTCACAAAATACTGATAAGGAAATCAAAATCAGCGTAAAAACTACAATTCGTCTGAACAACACAGAAGAAACAAACGACATGAGCACGCCACCAGATGCTAGCGGCTTGGAGGAAATGCCAAGCCTCAACTTGAAGCTTTTCGGAATTTTTACCGCAACAGTTACTGGGCGCTCGTCTGAACAGACCAGTAGATTAGTATATTCTCAAGAGAGGGCGTCCATAAGGCTGCTTTATTTATATACTAGCAAAACCCGTGGCGTTGCTCGCGTAATAGTTGAAATATGCTAAGTGATATTTTTATGTCTAATTTTTATTAGAAGTTATTATACTTTTAGGAATAATTCAAAAATTACTAATTAAGACACAGTTTGACTAAACTTCATTACTACACTGCATTAAGACATAAATGAGACTTAAATTAATAAAAAGAACTAAAACTAATTCTAAATAAATGATAATTTAGAAAGTATTTTGAAGCTTTTATGCTCACTTCTTTCGTTCATTTCAGTATTCATTTGAAGTTTTGAATTTTTTAAAAACCGTTCTTGGTACGCATTTACACCTTAAAATTAACCACCATGTCAAATTCTAAGCTTGTGTTCTAACGGTGTACCACCTCTCTGGTTGTAGTGGCACTAACATAAAATACTTACGTTGAAACAGAGACTGTCACCATAAATTCGCCAAAATTAATTTTGAAATCGGTTTGATATCTCCTAATATTCAATAGACAATGTAATTTAGAATGTTTTTAAGGGCTTTTTTTAGAACGTTTGTTGTTCCTGCCAACCCCAGGAGGTAGTGGCACTGGCATAAAATATAGCCCGTGTAGATTTAAAGGCTGTCACCATCGATTCGCAACCATTAATTTTGTAATCGGTTTATTATTTCACTGAGATTACATAGAAATCGTAATTTAGGACTTTTTCAGAACGCTTGTCGCTCCTTCCCTTCGCTTCCCAGCTTTTACATTTCGAATTTATTTTCGACTTTTCTTCGAGGGAAATTATATTTTATAAGTAACCACCATGCCATATTTAGTTTCTAGCCTCTTTAGTATCACATAAATCGCAATTTAGAACGTTTTTTGCTCCTGCAACAGTCTAGTAGTAGTGGCACCGACATAAAATATAGCTTATGTTTGAGCAAGTTCTATCACCAACAATTTGCAAACATTATTTTTTAAATCGATTTGGTGTTTCATAAGATTGTATAAAAATCGTAATTTAAAACATTTTTAGAATGCTTTTTGCTCACTTCAACCTTTTAAATTTCGAATTTTCTTCCGATGGTTCTTAGAAAGCATTTGCATCTTTTAAGTAATTACCAAACCAAATTTTAAAATTTTAGATATCTCGGTACCACAAAAACACAAGAACATGTGTTAGATACAACAACTTAAAATATAGCCAATGTTATACCAGGTACTTTCACCTTCAATTTGAAGCCATTACTTTTGAAATCGGTTTGGTATTTCCTGCGATTGCGTAGAAATCGCAATTTAGAACGTTTTTAGAACGTTTTTTGCGAATTTTCACACCTTTTTAAATATTGAATCCTTTAGAAATTGTTCTTAGAGAGCATTTACATCTTATAAATAAGTACCTGCCTAAGTATCACAGAAATCGCAATTTAGAACGTCTTTTGATCTTGCAACCCCCAGGTGGTAGCGACACCGACATATAATATAGCGTATGTTAGAGCAATGGCTGTTTACCATCAATTTCCAATCATTACTTTTGAAATCGGTTTGATACTTCCTGAGAATGCGTAGAAATCGAAATTTAGAACGTTTTTTAGAACGCTTTTCGCGCATTTTCACATTTTTTAAATTTTGAATTTTTTAGGAGATGTTCTTTGATATAATTTATATCTAACAAGTAACTACCATGCCAAATTTAATGTATCTAGGTCCTTCAGTAACACAAAAATCGTATTTTAGAAAGTTTATTGCTCCTGCACCCTGTACACTCATTTCGGTTGTGTCACAGGCACAAAATATAGCCTATCTTGGCGCAAAGGCATCATGAATTTCCAACCACTTTTGAAATCGGTTTGATACTTCTTGAGACTGTCTAGGAATCTCAATTAAGAACGTTTTTTAGAACGCCTTTCGCCCATTTTCACCCTTTTTAACTCTGTCGCTGCGTAATTTTTTAAAATCAAAATAGGTTAAAAAATTACACCACATTACATTTAAATTAGACTAAATCAGAGCTGTCACTGGAGACTATATTTATATTCTCGCACCACTATTTTAAGAAAATCAATTTTGCAGTATATTTCTCTTGCAGATGTTGTTAAAGTCTATATGGAATTTTTTGTATTTAAAGTTGGTCCGAGTTGAATTAAAAAATAGTCGCTAGTGGAAAAAAATGAATCCTCGGGGAAATCTCGGGTTGCGCAAATTTTGCTACTTTTACGTTGCCCTAGAAAATCTCGGGTTGAGCAACGAGAGAGTTGTTAAATTTCGATTTTTTTAGGAAACGTGTTTAGAGATCATTTACATGTTATAAGTTACTACCATGCCAAATTTTATGCTTCTAGGCCCTTCAGTATCATAAAAAGCACAATTTAGAACGTTCTTTGCTACTGCAACCACAAGATGGTAGTGAGACTGTCATAAAGTAGAGCCTTTGTTAACCCCTTAACGGTCGCATAAAATTGCGGTTTAAAAATTAAAATTGCTTATTGGTACCACTCTTTTGAAAAAGAAATATTCACTTTACTTAATTACAGGTAAAATGATATCATAATAAAGCCAATTACGCTATTTTATAAAACTGGTGAGAATCAAACAAATCTGAATAATCTGAATAAAAGACACAGCCCGTGAATATGACGGGAACGAGAATTAAAGGGTTAAACCAAGGGCTGTCACCATCAATTTCTAACAATTGCTTTTGAAATCGGTTTCATACTTCCTGATATTGCGTAGAAATCACCATTTAGAACGTTTTTTAGACCGCTTTTCGCGCATTATAGCTTCTTTAAATTTCGAATTTTTAAGGAAATGTCCTTAGAGATCATTTATATGTAATATGTAACTACCATGCCAAATTTCATGTCTCTAGGCCCTTCAGTAACATAAAAATCGTATTTTTAGAACGTTTTTTGCTCCTGCACACCCTTTAGGTTAGTGGCATGAACATAAGATATAGCCTATGTTCTAACGGAGATTAAAACAACCATTTTGATACCATTACTTTTGAAATCGGTTCGGTAGTTACAGAGATTACCTCCTACAAATAAACAAACTTTACTTCTTTATAATATTAAGTATAGATAATATTCTTTTAAAATGTACTACCTAATATGGCGAGTAGGGTATTTCGTCAAGTAGGGCAAACTTTGGCACTATTTTGGCAACCTTCCATTAGTACTTTCAACAATTGAAGAGCTAAGTGGAAGAACATGTTAAGTAACAAGAATTACATTTGAAGAAATTTGAAGTGAAAATTTTTGCTGTAAATTTTCATGATTTATTTTCTGTTTGATACCATGTTTTTAAAATATTAACAGGTATGGTACTAAACTCTCTCAGAAAAACTTATTCATATTTAATTTTCAAATATTAAAAATTATTAATATTATTGACATTATTAAATATTAAAAATTAATGAAAAATGTCTTAAATCTTCAAGACTAAATAGAATCTCAGTATTTTACCTTCACCATTTGATAGGATACCTCATTAAGTTTTCATCCAAAAGATAAAAATTTTTTTAGAAAATGTAGCATAACATGTTCATCCACCCAGCTCTTCAATTACTCTCTGTTGAAGCTGATACAGATTTCTCCAATAGGAAATCAAACTATAATTTATCCATTAAGTTTAAGTAGTTTTTATGCGATGTCTTTCGTAAACGGAGGGTGCTTGGCTGCAGGACACCCTTTGAGGTCGAATTTTGAAAAATTCAGAAACACGTGTGTACTAACGTTAGTTAAACTATAGCCATGTCAAGTTTCAAGATTTTATTTCCATTGAATTATGAGATATGGTGATTTATTTTTTTTTTTAAATTTTCCCTCCGTTGCGTACTTAGGTATCGAATTTTTATAAACCAAGGTAATTCCTGTATTGCCCTCTGGAATACATATATATTCCAAATTTCAAATCTCTATGTCAACAGTAAGTGTGTGAAACATGAGTAACAAGTTTTGACTACCGCATACAAACTTGCAAACAGAATTGTAAGTTAAAAGAAAGCCTGTAAAACTAATATGTTGTGGCCATCACAAAATTTTCTTCTATATCAATCACATCAATTAAATCATTTAAATAGTACAAGATATTTCACCAATATAGCACTAATTCATATCAAAGTATATCTGAATTTGAAATATGATGGACATTTGTGTATTAGTTCTTGAGAGAGAGCTATTGCGGAAATCGTAAAAAATTCAGTATAGCAGCGCCACCTTTTGAGAGATTTACACTAAAATGTATAAAATATCATGTCAAGGACTAACAGAATCTCAAGTTTGATGAAAATCCGTGCAGTAGTTCTGCAGACAGATTTCCACTAAAACCTAAACAGCACTAATTTATATCCAGGTGTACCTGAATTTGAAGTTTGTTGAAAAACCAAGTATTAGTTCTTGAGATAGAACTAAGCTTTCATCAATTTGCATCTCACTAGCTAATCATTCAAAATTGATAAAAATGTGTATATCCTTAAATTTGGATTATTAATTCATTTTTTAATAATTATTTTAGTTATTAAGCTAGGTTCAGTATTAATACGTAGTCGACCCTAAACGACAAAATAAACCACCTTCCTACAAATTAAAACGGTGCTTTAATTTTTTTATCGAAGTAATAAGAAATAAAGCTATAACCATTTTTCGGACCATTTTTAGGGATATCGTGCGCACATATATACAGGGTGTATCTAAACTCTTGGACAAAACTTTAAGGGGTGATAGTACACATCAAGACAAACAATATTAAATAGGAAACTAAGGGTCCCAAACGTCTTCCGAAGGGGATAGGCGCCTTTAAAGTTTAGGGTCCAAAATTTCAAATGATTATAAACTAGTATGTTTGTGGCCATCACAAAACTTTCTTCTATCTCATACATGTCAATACTTCAAAATTCACTATCTGAGTGCCAAATTAAATGACAATCTGCATTCATCATGAGAATTCTAAAAATATGAAATTCCGTCCATTAGTTCTCGAGGTATGATTGTCACTGAAATCGTGTAAATCCAGGATAATGCAGCATAGCAGCGCCATCTATTGGGTTATTTACACCAGAACCTAATTATCACCAATTTATGTCAACGTCTAACTGAATATGAAGTTTGAGGAAAATTCGTGCATTAGTTCTTGAGATAGAGGTATTGCGCAAATCATGACAAATGCAGCATAGAAGCGCCACCTGATGAGCGATTTGCAACAGCACATAATCAGCAGCAATATTAATCAAGTTATACTTAAATCTAAAGTTTGATGAAAATTCGTGCATTAGTTCTTGAGACAGAGCTATTGAAGAAATAGTTCAAAATGCAGCACAGCAGCACTACCTATTGAGCAATTTACATCAACACGTAGTCAGCATCATTTCATATGAAGGACTAACTAAATCCGAAGTTTGATGAAAATGTGTGCATTAGTTCTTGAGATAGAGCTACTGCGAAAATAGTGTAAATCCTGCATAATGCAGTATAGCAGCGCCACCTGTTGGGCGATTTACACCAAAACGTAAACAGCATGCATTCATGTCAAGGACTAACGGAATATGAAGTTTTATAAAAATCCGTGCATTAGTTCTTGAGATAGAGCTTTTGCGAAAATCCTGCAAAATGCTACATAGCAGCGCCACCTGCAGGGCGATTTACACCAAAAACTAATCAGCACTAATCTATATTAGGGACTACCTGAATATAAATTTTTATTAAATTCCGTGCATTAGTTCTTGAGATAGAGAGCCCACAAAATTTGTGTCACATACAGACAGACAGACTGACTCAGAGACTCACAGACAGACATTTTGTAAAAACATGTTTTTTGGAATCTCTCACCCATAAAACGTGTAAATTCGTGGAAAACTGGAATTCGAAAATTTTCATGAAACCAATACTTTCTTCTTGTAACGATAGAAGAAAGTAAAAACGGAAAAATTGGTCGATTTGTTTGCGGTTTTCACTAAAACTATTCTTTATGTCAGTATTTTCTTGAAAATAAATTTTAAAGATACAGTTCAAAAAATACCGATAGAGGGCGCTTTAGACTTTGGAGTAACCGACAACTATTTTTTACCGTTATTTTTTGTATCTCATCACATGCTATCAAAAGCTTAGACTTAAACTTAAATTTTGAACTCAAAATCTGAATCGTTGGGAGTGGTTAAGTAGCGCAAACTGAACTGTGTTCAGGAGTTAAAATTTCAAATGATGATAAAAGACGGAAACATTGGTCTATTCGTTTGCGGTTTTCACTAAAACTATTCTTTATGTCAGTATTTTCTTGAAAATAAAGTTTAAATATACAGTTTAAAAAATACCGATAGAGGGCGCTTTAGACTTTGGAGTAACCAACAATATTTTTTACCATTATTTTTTGTATCTCATTACATGCTTTCAAAAGCTTAGACTAAGCTTAAATTTTGAGCTCAAAATCTGAATCGTTGGGAGTGGTTAAGTAGCACAAACTTAACTGTGTTCAGAAGTTAAAATTTCAAATGATTATAAAAAACGGAAAAACTGCTCGATTCATTTGCGGTTTTCACTAAAACTATTCTTTATGTTAGTATTGGCTTCAAAATAAATTTTAAAGACAAAGTTAAAAAAATACCGATAGAGGGCGCTTTAGACTTTGGAGTAACGAACAACTATTTTTTACCGTTATTTTTGTATCTCATTACATGCTTTCAAAAGCTTAGCCTTAAATTTTGAGCTCAAAATCTGAATCGTTGGGAGTGGTTAAGTAGCGCAAACTGAACTGTGTTCATGTGTTGAAATTTGAACTCCCCTCCTGAACACAGTTCAGTTTGCGCTACTTAACCACTCCCAATGATTCAGATTTTGAGCTCAAAATTTAAGTTTAAGTCTAAGCTTTTGAAAGCATGTAATGAGATACCCAAAATAACGGTAAAAATTATTGTTGGTTACTCCAAAGTCTAAAGCGCTCTCTATCGGTATTTTTTTAACTGTATCTTTAAACTTTATTTTCAAGAAAATACTGACATAAAGAATAGTTTTAGTGAAAACTGCAAACGAATGGGCCAATGTTTCCGTTTTTTATAATCATTTGAAGTTTTAGCTCCTGAACGCAGTTCAGTTTGCACTACTTAACCACTCCCAACGATTCAGATTTTGAGCTCAAAATTTAAGTTTAAGTCTAAGCTTTTGAAAGCATGTGATGAGATACAAAAAATAACGGTAAAAAATAGTTGTTGGTTACTCCAAAGTCTAAAGCGCCCTCTATCGGCATTTTTGAACTGTATCTTTAAAATTTATTTTCAAGAAAATACTGACATAAAGAATAGTTTTAATGAAAACCGCAAACGAATCGACCAATTTTTCCGTTTTTTATAATCATTTGAAATTTTTGACCCTAAACTTTAAAGGCGCCTATCTCCTTCAGAAGACGTTTGGGACCCTTAGTTTCCTATTTAATATTGTTTTTCTTGACGTGTACTATCACCCCATAAAGTTTTGCCCAAGATTTTAGATACACCCTGTATACACATATGCACTATACGGCCATTCGTTACCGGACACTTTCAATTTTAGATATTGCGTCAAATATTTAAAGATATACTTAACGGATTCTTCTAGAACTTCAGGATTATAAAGAATATGATTGACGTCATATTTATCGACGGCGATTTGATCAGGAGGGCAATTAGTGGGCCAATAAAAAATCGAATAATAATAATAATGTCTGGAATCTCTCTGTAAAATAAAATGCATGAAATAATCTATCGCTACAGCATACAAATATGTGGATATTGCACACACACGTGCATTCCTTTGTGCAAGAATAGCCCTTATATTCATGGAGATATAGCGATTTTTTTTAAGTTAAAAAATTTCTTGCTTGTATTTTGTTTATATCATGTAGGGTAGGGATGCACAACCTGTGGCCCGCGGGCCAAAAGTGGCCCGCGAGGGGTTAACGTGTGGCCCGCGAGTTTCGTCAATTTATAACTGGAAAAATTTTTCAATTTTTGTCCATAGGTCGCAGGAACAAATCGTTAATTTGCCGCGAGAAAAATTGAAAATTTCGTTAGTCAGCTAAGAATAGCGAATTTCATTGATCGGGTGCGGAAATATCGCGAATTTGGTTGATCAAACACAAAAAATTCGCGAATTTTGTTGATCAGGCAAGGAAAAATTGCAAATTTCGTTGACCAAGCACAGAAAAATCGCGTTGATCGAGCACGAAAAAAATCGTCAATTTTGTTGATGATGCGCTGAAAAATTGCAAATTTTGTTGATCGGCTGGGGAAAAATCAGTTAAAAATCATACATTTTGTCGATCGGGTGCAGAAAAATCTCAAATTTAGTTGACTGGCTGCGGAAAAATCGCGCGTTTCGACTGTTTATCGCGAATTTCGCCAATTTGTCGCGTGGGAAAATTGCAAATTGCGTCAGTCATTTAAGAATCGCGAATTTCGTTGATCGGACGCAGAATGATCGCAAATTTCGTCGATCAGGTACGGAAAAAATCGCAAATTTCGTCGATAGTGTTGTCGATCGGGTTCCGGAAAAATCTCGAATTTAGTTGCTCGGTTACGAAAAAAATTGCGAATTTTAACGATTAAGAGCGGGAAAATCGCAAATTTCGTTTATCAGGCACGGAAAAATTGCGAATTTTCTCGATGATGCGTGGAAAAATTCAAAATTTCACTGATCGGCTGCATAAAAATCGCGCGTTTTGTCAGTTTATCGCGGGCAAAAATCGCGAATTTCGTCAATTTGCCGTGGGAAAAAGTTGCGAATTTTATCAGTCAGTTAATAATCGCGAATTTCATTGATCAGAGGCGAAAATATCACGAATTTAGTTGATATATAGTATTATAATAGTATATATATATATTTTAGTTGAAAAATAGCAAATTTCGTAGATCGGACACGGAAAAACAGCGAGTTTTGTCCATCGGGCTCCAAAAAATTGCAAATTTCGTTGGCCGGGGACGAAAAAATCGCGAATTGTTGAGCAGGAGATGAAAAATAGCAAATTTCGTCAATCGGGTGCAAAAAAATAGCGAATTTCGTCATTCAGGTGCGCAATGATAGTGAATTTTGTCTCTCAGGCGCGGAAAAATCGCGAATTTTGTCGACCGGCTTCATAAAAGTTGCGAATTTTGTTGATCAGGAGAGGAAAAATCGCAAATTTCTTTGATCGGCTCTTCCTTTCCCCTTCATTCATAAAGTCGGCTGTAATTTTTTTCTGCACTAGCCACTTTCATTCCTGTTTTTTTTAGCACTTTTAATAAAACAAAATTTACTCTTCCGAATAAAGTCAAGGAATATTATTATTACTCCTTCGAAATAATCCTTGCTATGTACAAACGTTGATATATCCTTGCCAACTGAATTCGATATGTTGACAGGGTAAGGGGAACAGAGAGGTGTAAAATTCACTTCCCCCTCTGAAACCATATTTTTTATCTGATTATAGGCCAAAGATCACCTGCCCAAAATAGAACGCTCTCCTTGTTACTGACGTGGCCCTCGGCAACCCAGAAATTTTTGTAAGTGGCCCTTCTCTTAAAAAGGTTGTGCACCCCTAATGTAGAGTTTTCAACCAAATTTAACGACAGTTTCAGCAAAATTGACAAAATGTACTAGACACAATATAGTGCCATTGTAATTTAAATATATTAAACAATTGATTAAATGTAAGAAATTGTATGAAATATTTTACATGCGTGCATGCGCGACCAATAGCAAAGATTTTTTTTTAATGATTTAATAGTGAACTGTATGAAGCATCTCTCTATTCTAAAAAAAAGTAACTACCGCTGTCACCGCCGCCGCCGCCGCCGGTTTTGAATTTTTTGTGACCGGAGGTCTCTCTTCGTTAATATTAAAAAAATTGCTGCATACAAAAATATGAAAATCGGTAGTATTATAGAAAAATATTTGATAAACACGCTGATGCAGACAGTTTTCAAATCGAAGAATTATTTTAAGAGATATTTAATGTCAAATTTGGACAAAATCGTTCCATTAAAAAAGTTTTATAGGAGCAAAAACTGTACATAGGAATTTAATCATTTTTAGATCATTTTATGCATCAGAATTTCCCGGTGTGCAGATTGCAGTTAGTTTTTTAATTTGAATAATTTTTCGAGGTTTTATTTCTATTTTAAATTCAAATTTTCAGCATTTCGAGAGATATTTTTTACAAATTTTAGAAAATTGAATTAATTTAAACTGTTGCCAACTGTATAAACAGCGCATACAGTAATGTTTGCTTCAAATTAAAAATTTATTTTACACGTGACTATTATAAACAAAAAATATAAAAAGCAGGAACTCGTTGAAAATTACGTCATAAAAACTATAGTTACACGTGAATGAGAAAGAATATTGTAAAATAATAAATTCAGTAACATGCGTTAGAAGTCCTAAATAGGAGAATTTACGTCATATTACACTTATTACGTAAAATGAACAAAACATAATATTGCAAAACAGTTTTAATTTAAAAATTGCGCGAGACATTTACTTGACATTTTAAGATGATCATAATATTTCATTTCTAACAAAAGTATTTTGACGTGAATATTAAAAAGAGAAAGAAAAGTTTGGTGAAAATTACGTCAGATTATAATTGTCAGATTCAAATTATAATTCAATCTTCCGAAATCTTTTTAAAGGCGATCAAATTAGCGTGCTGTTAGAGTCTGCGGTGTCTGAACGGGGGTTGACGAGCGTAGCTCGTAGGGGGCAGAGCCCCCTAGTGTCATATAAAAAAACAGCCAAAAAACGTGAAAAATAGATATCGGCGATAGAGTGAACTGATTTTTTGTTGCTCTCTAAAAGCAGCTGAATGATAAGGGATTTTCCACACATTGTCATTTTTTAATTTTATACTATTTTTCATTTTTATTGATAGTTTAGTTCTCCTTGGAAAACTACCATAAGAAGCCCATTCGAAAAAAAATTGTGTAGGTTAAAGCATCCTTTCTAAAACAATTAATATAGATCGGTTGAGGCCAACTCGGCCAAAATACACCACTGAACTGTTTGCTACTGTGAAGGATGATTGGAGCAAGATTTCCGCTGAAATGTATCGTAGAAAATGTTACTCGAAGAATTGCAGAAGTGATTGCGGTCAACGGTGACCCTACACGATACTGATGTCGTACTTAGTGGCAGAGTCCCTTTTAAATTCGGGGTATGAGCTGTCCGATAACGAATGGCCAAATACTATGTAATGAATGTGCCACTGTGAAGGATGAAGGGAGCAAGATTTCTGCAGGAATGTATCGTAGAATGTGTTCCTCGAAGAGTTGCAGAAGTGATTGCGGTCAACGGTGACCCTACACGATACTGATGTCGTGCTGAGTGGCAGAATCCCTTTTAACTACGGGGTATGAGCTGTCCGATAACGAATGGCCAAATACTATGTAATGAATGTGTCACTGTGAAGAATGAATGGAGCAAGATTTCTGCAGGAATGTATCGTAGAAAGTGTTCCTCGAAGAGTTGCAGAAGTGATTGCGGTCAACGGTGACCCTACACAATACTGGTGTCGTGCTGAGTGGCGGAGTCCCTTTTAACTTTGGGGTATGAGCTGTCCGATAACGAATGGCCAAATACTATTTAATGAATGTGCCACTGTGAAGGGTGAATGGAGCAATATTTCTGCAGGAATGTATCGTAGAAAGTGTTCCTCGAAGAGTTGCAGAAGTGATTGCGGTCAACGGTGACCCTACACAATACTGGTGTCGTGCTGAGTGGTGGAGTCCCTTTTAACTTTGGAGTATGAGCTGTCCGATAACGAATGGCCAAATACTATTTAATGAATGTGCCACTGTGAAGGATGAATGGATCAAGATTTCTGCAGGAATGTATCGTAGAAAGTGTTCCTCGAAGAGTTGCAGATGTGATTGCGGTCAACGGTGAACCTACACGATACTGGTGTCATGCTGAGGGACAGAATCCCTTTTAACTACGGGGTATGAGCTGTCCGATAACGAATGGCCAAATACTATTTAATGAATGTGCCACTGTGAAGGATGAATGGAGCAAGATTTTTGCTGTATCGTAGAAAGTGTTTCTCGAAGAGTTGCAGAAGTGATTGCGTCCAACGGTGACCCACGATACTGATGTGCTGAGTGGTAGAGTCCCTTTTAACTTCAGGATATGAGCTATCCGATGACGAATGACCAAATACCTTTTAATGAATGTGAGTGAGTAGTTTTGGAACGGATGCTTTGATTTGGATAAGTTTTTTTTGTTCAAATAGGCTCATTATGGTAGTTTTCGAAGGTATTATTAAAAAGTGCAAAACACTATAAAAATTAAAAATGACAATTTGTGGAAAATCCCTTACCATTGAAATACTTTTAGCGAGCAACTAAAAATCTGTTCACTCTATCGCCGATACTTTTCTGAATTTTCACGATATTTGACTGGTGTTTTTATATAAATTGCTCCATAGAGTTGATTATTAAATCATGACAAAATTTCTTTGTTATGGTTCGCACATGCGCAGATAAAATATTTTATACAACTGTTCATATTTCCTCAAATGTTTAACATATTTATATCCCAATTGTACTATATCGCGTCTACCACATTTTGTCAAATTTTCTGAAACTGGTATTAAATTTTCTTGAAAACCCTGGATGATACAAACAAAATCGCTATAATCTCCATGAATATACGTCCTATTCTTACGCAAACGAATATACATACATAATATCCGCAATATTCGTATGCTTTAGCGAGTACAATATCCACATATTCGTATTCTTTAGAGATAGACCATTTAGTGCATTTTATTTTCACAAATATTTTTTTCCTCGATATTTTGCCCCCCCCCCCCCCAATTTTCATCCTGGTCAAATCGTCGTTATTAAATATGCTATGAAACATATTCTTTATAATCCTGCAATTCCAGATGAATCCGAGAAGTATATATTTAAATATTAGACATAATGTCTAAAATTGAAAGTGTCCGGTGACGAATGGTCATATAGTGTGCTTATTCTATATAATAAACATTGGTACACGTGAACAACTATTCATGTAAATAAATTAATTAATAAATAAATAAATCTTGCTAAATAATATAGATACATATGGCGAAATTATTCTTTTAATTCGGATAGTTTAAATTGAGCGATATACTATCTAAATCATACCAATATGTATCAAAGCAAGTGTGTCATCCCTATTCCTAAGCATGTTTTCAGCATAATTGAATCTTGCTCCAACAAACCAGTCATTGTCGAGGAATCCAGGTCCAGTTTTAACCAGTACCTATAAGAGGAAAATTAAAATTTCGATTTTATTTCTCATTATACTGCCTGTCTAGTATTCATTTTCTAAAACCACAAACTATATATTTTAATCACTTTTAAGGTATATGTGTGCATTTAAAACGTCATTTTCGATCCAAATATAATTTTTTCTTCTTTCCATGATATTGAAGTCGAATTTTCTATCTGTCGAGTTCTGCTTAAATTGTGTCTGAATCTTAAGAGGGCTGGTCACTCAGCTTCCGATTTCCCCTCACTAATGTAAAGTCTATGAGCATTTGATGCATTCGCATATTTAAAATATTTCCTCGAGAAATTAATATTTGTAACTTCTATTTTTCGTGTACACTTCCTAAAAGAGGTCTCTTTTTTTCTTAATTCTCAAAATATTTCGAAAGTATCGACTTAATTTTTTAGGAAGTGTTAAAATCTTACTCGCAGTTCGCCCGCTTTTAACACATAAAATATTAAATTCATCATAGATTTCAGAAATATTTTGAAAACTAAGAAAAAAAGAGACATCCTTCAAGAAAAGTACACAGAAGGAGGCCCCCATTGACTTCCGCACCTTCTACTGTGTTCCCATCAAACTTCTTCCCGAACGAACCTGTAATCTACATCCCCGCAACCTATGGCAGTATTTACCGGAAGTGCCTGCACGTGCCGAAGACAATCGAAAACTAAGTTGGGTGAGCCAATCCTCGTAGGAATCAGGCCCACAGAATAAAAAAAAAATGCGTCATTAATGTAAGAAAATGTTGGTCACTAAAGCCTAAGATATAATTTCATAATACAGAAAGTAGATGAATTGTAATCTAAGTTCAGGGCAGCAAATCCCGTTGAAATTGAGCCCTTAAACCCGAGGAAATAACGCGCCACCATTCGCTGGAAGATGCCTCCTCACCTTGTAAATTTAAGGAATTACTGTTAGCATTAACATGATATTTAATAAACGGATGAAATCCTTTATCAAAAGTTACCTTTAAAGTAACGCAAATTTTAATTTACGGCTTTACGGCTGTAATGAGTAGATGTAATTTGATGCTGAAAAAGTAGATTAATGTTCGAAAAAGGTGGCCGATGAGGTAAAAAGGAAGACCGGGCCCCGAGGGCCAGGTTCTCAACTGGAATGTAATTGGGTATAAGAAAAATTTTAGGGGTTTTAAAGTAGCTGGAAGACGCTAAAACTATGTTAAAGAAAATTGGAATAGAATAGGACAGTTTTTAAAGAAGCTGCAACAAATGCCCCAAGAAGACGATTAATATTCAAAATTTGTGGTAGCTGAAGTCTTCCAATTTTTTTGTCGTTCATGTAGTAGCTGGAGAACTGGGCCGTAACATGAAAACATGTTTAAATGTTTTTGTACTCAGCGTTTTAGATCTTCAATTAGTCAAAATTAATCATAGGGTATGAAATAATCCCTAGAATAATATTCTAAAAAAATGCGCAATAATGGGGTAAATGCTTAAAAGAGCACCAATAAAAATATGAGGGTATTGATCTAGGTACCAATGGGATAGGGACTTGAGTCCAAGATTCAATTTTAAAAGTATGCAATCAGAAGGTGAGAAAATTAGGGTGTAAAAAATTCATAGCACACAAAAAGTTCAAGGGGCCCGGATCGGACCTTACAGGGCCCTAAGGTGCCCAGATTTTAACTGAAATACAAAAACTGGAGAATAAGTAAATGGAAAAATGTATCAAAAATGAAGATCGGGTTAAGAGGGGCAATTTATTAGTAACATACGGTGCAAAAGCTTCAAGGAGCCTTATACCGGGCACCAAAGGGGAGGGGCTTAAGTGGCACGTAGTTTGGTATAAATACACTTTTTAGTAGTTTTTAATGTAATATGATGACGCTAGAAATACGGTAAAGAAAATTGAAAGTAATTCGGATCATTTTTAAAGAAGATGCACCAAGGGCCCAAGAAGACGATTTATTTTCAAAATTGATGGTAGTTAAAGTCTTACATTTTTTTTTCTTTTTTTTTTCTTTTTTTTTTTTTTTTTTTGTCGTTCACGTAATAGCTGGAGAACTTAAGATGTTGTTAGAAAAAAAAAAGCTAGTGAATCAGACTATTTTTAAGGGATCATTAGAATATA
This sequence comes from Maratus speciosus, assembly GCA_963932465.1. NCBI lineage: Eukaryota > Metazoa > Arthropoda > Arachnida > Araneae > Salticidae > Maratus > Maratus speciosus. The sequence continues at coordinate 237,088,332 of OZ010788.1, forward strand.
ATTTAAAAGTAATGTGCAAAAAATTGGGGAAACGCTTAAAAAAGGGCCCTAGGGTCCCAATAAAAATATGTGAATGTTAATCTACGGCAAAGAGTTCAAGACTCAACTTTAAAATTACGCACTGCGAATGTGAGAAAATTAGGGTTTGAAAAACGTATGGCACACAAAAAATGTAATGGTCCCTGGACCGGGCCCATTGTCTTAACTGGAATGTACAAACAGGCGAATAACTAAATGGAGAAGGTATCCCAAAAATGAAGTTCGGATAAAAAGGAAGAAATTTATTAACAATTTAGTGCACTAAAACATCAAGGGGCCCTGTACTGGGCCCCTTGCAAGGGTGCCAGGGTCTTAACCAAAATGTAGAAATGGGGTAGAAACTGAAAGGAGGATTCACCCCTAAAAACGAAGAAGATCGGATAGAAAAGAGGCATGTTATTCAAGGTTTAGTGCACCAAAACTTCAAGTGGCCTTGTACTGGGCCCCTTGCAAGGTTGCCAGGTTCTTAACGTAAATGTAGAAATGGGGCAGAAACTGAAAGAAGAATTCACCCCCAAAAACGAAGAATTTCGGATAGAAAATAGGCATGTTATTAACAATTTAGTACACTAAAACTTCAAGGGGCCCTGTACCGGGCCACTTGCAAGGGTACCAGGGTCTTAACTGAAATGTAGAAATGGGTCAGAAACTGAAAGGAGAATTCACCCCAAAAACGAAGAAGATCGGATAGAAAAGAGGCATGTTATTAACAATTTAGTGCACTAAAACTTCGAGAGGCCCTGTACCGGACCATTTGCAAGGGTGCCAGGGCGTAACTGAAATGTAGAAATGGCGTAGAAACTGAAAGGAGAATTCACCCCAAAAACGAAGAAGATCGGATAGAAAAGAGGCATGTTATTAACAATTTATTGCGTAAAAACTTAAAGGGGTGCAGGGGCCCCGGCCCTTAAAAGTTAAAAATCTGAGCCTCGGGTGCATCAGGACGTGTCTTGAAACAATCACTCCTGAAGTTTCAGACTTCTACGTGAGGCAGATTTTGATATCGCCGGCAGACACATACACACAGAGCGATTTGTTCTTTTATTGGTATAGATAACCATATATATACATATATATCTCTTTGAAACGACACTTTGAATATTAAAAGTCTTTCAAATCTAAAACTTTCATCGAGAAATACCTCATTATCTTATATTATATGAAAAATATAAAGCAATCAATAATAATAATAAAAAAAAAACACAAATACTATTTGGGACGCGAAGGATTCGAACCCATAACACCTGGTCTCGAGTTCAATGCCCTATCCATTCAGCCGTCTAGCTTACGCATCACTTGCAACAGATTACCTTTATAATTAACACTATCATTAATGAAATCCATGATCTGTTCCTGAACGCGCTGAGTGTTTATTCCATCCACGATAAAGACCCACTCCATGTTCCTGTCTCCTGAGCTCGGGCGCGCGGCGCGCGTGCATCTTGAACACACCCATTGCTATCCCTGTTTATTTAATTTCTTCTGAGAAAACTTTATACAACCAACCAACCGAAAGCAAGCGGATTCAAAAAAGCCGAGAAAAAAGCGTATTTTTGATGAAAGTGAGTTGCATTTATAAATTAATTACTCAGCTATTAATTAGAATATTAAAATTCTGAAAGTCAGGTGCATTAGGAGAAGCCTTGGACTCTCTTCAGAAAAATTTTGAACCTCGTACGTGTTGTAGATTTTGCTAGCCATCGCCAACAGACACACACACACACACACAGAGCGATCTGTTCTTTTATTAGTACTAGGGTATCGTACCCGGGCTTCCCGGGTTAAAGAATATAGGAGAAAACACTTTTTTAAATTTTAAACTAACATTTTTTTTATATGCAATACTTTTTTTATATTGCTCACTTATATTAAAGAAGCATTTTTCATATCGAAAATACGAATTATACAATTAAATAAATTTTTGAAATTTAACAAAAGCGATATTTTATTATTAGCCACAAGCAAAGAGTTATTTGATCAAGATTTTGCTACTTATGACATCCTTTTATATTCTGATAATTTCAGAGCTTATATATGTCTGTTAAATTTGTGTTTTATTTATATTATTTTATTTATTTATTCATAGGAAGTTTTTTTAATGAATATAAGCCGTAAGAAAATGATGAACTCTTTATTTTGTTTTAAGGACAAACGGATTAATCTTTCGTAATCGAGCTCCGCGCGATATATATAAATTTAAAAATATTTCATGCTTTAAAATTGTTTTTAAAAACATAGACAATCGGTAAACTGAGATGAACTTTTCAAACAAATTCCATTTGAAAAAAAAAAATCCTATTTGGTGATCTAAAAATTTAAATTGCACGATTACAAATATGTTAGATTTGTGTTTTTTCAATATTATTCTTTTATTTGTTTATAAAAGAATTATTAATTTCGTTAATTTGTCTTTCACAAATATGTTAGATTGGTGGAGTTTTTTTTAATATTATTCTTTTATTTGTTTATAAAGGAGGTATTAATTTCTTTATGCAAAAATAGTCAGAAACAAATGCTGGAAAATGTTTGTTGTTTTATGTGCAAAATGTTCATTATTATTATGTTCGAAACCGGCACGTGATAAGATAAACTTAAAATAAAATCATGCTTAAAAATTATTTTAGAAAATATAATACATCAGTCAATTAAGATGCAGTTTTTAAACAAATTGCATTTGAAAGTAAATCTTTTTCACTATGCGACGAAAATTCAAAATGTACGATGGTCAGAAGATTAAAAAATTGCAGTAGCGAAAATTTCAAGACCGAAATTTGATCGTTAAGTGTTGCCATTCGCAAAATGACATCAGCGTTACGCACAGATACGCTTGTTCTTTATAATATAAATACTTAATCAGTAAAATATAATAAAGATCAGTTATTAGGATGTGGTAATCAATTGAGGCTCTTATGCTTGGTATTCTTAAATGAAAAACAGCAAATTTCACCTTCTAAAAAATTGCATACGCACTTCTCATATCCATATTCATCATTTAAAAAAAATTTCTATTTTGTTTGATCATTTAAAAATCATTTTAACACAAAACTTGGACTCACGATTGTCAGCAACATCTTTTATGAGAACAGATGCACTCGTTACTTGAGATTCTAACCTGAATTCCGGAGAGTAGAAATTTCCGTAATTTATGTTTTTTAGACGCATTTGTGTTAAAATGTTTAGTTTTATCTAAAAAATGATCGTTTTCCTTTAAATATGACTTCATTTTCACTTAAATAAGCATTTCGCCTAGTGTCTGAAACCTAGTATCAGCACACATGCAGAAGGAAAAACAATATAGAAAATTTCTGAGGAAAAATGCGTGTTTTCAAAAGCAGTATGTCATTTTCCGTTATTGTGCCCCTAATATAATATTCTGCTCCTAATGGGATTTTGCGATACTAAACCCTATACAACAATTTTTATCAACAATTTTGAATTTGTATCAGAAAATAGGATGGATAAAGATAAAAATACTTCATTATTTCTCTCTTGTCTGCAATAATGAAAGCTAATTTTCACCATTTTGAAGAAATTTCATAAAATGCTTTTAAAATTAAAATATAAAAGTTGTGATATTTAAAAAAAAAACGGATAGTGCTGTCACGTTTACAAATGAAGAGCTTTCAGTTAAAAAAAAAAAAAAAAGTAAAATTGGTTCAGCAGAAAAATTAGGGCAGATGACTAAAAAACATACTTGTGTTTTAAATACATAGATTATATAAAATTAGGAAAAATTAAATTAAGCAAATTATGTTATTTTTATACAATTATAGTAGAATGTCCTAAAGCATTAATATTTTGTTATTCGAGAGAATTTTGGACAGAAACTTCAGGAACATAATATTATTTTAATCCGCCAATTATTCGTTTGCTTGTCTAACTTGCCGAAGCAATTCCATCCATGCGAAAATAATCAATTATATAATATCTATAATATATCTATATAATATCTATAATAATATCTAATATATAATCATATAAATCGCTATTATTTGCATGTCACCTCTATTTTATAAAGACACTCTAAATTTTTGTAAAACATTGTGTTTTATCAGTGTGTGATTTCGATTACATTATTTTCAAAAGTGAAGCATTTTCACCTGTGAAGAATTTCAAAGCAGCTGGGCTGTGAAAATGACGCACTTCTACAAAACATAATTCAGGTTTAAGAATTAAAATACATGCTTTTTTATAAAATGACGTAATTTGAATTCGCTAAAGCAATCCATTTTTACAATCCAGTTTTAAACTTCGTCTATAGAAAAGTATGCATATGACGCCATTATCACGGAATAATAGACAATATTCTTGATATAGCCCATATTTTAATTTCAATTTTTTATTCAGGTTTTATGAGAAAATGGCAACAAAAAGATACAGTATCACTTAATTTCGACTATTTTCTGTTTACTTTCAATGAATTTCAAGAGAAATGGTGTACTTTTTTTGCCACGATAAGAAAAATGTTACTAAAAACTACAAAAAAATTAATATCTCAAAATAGAAATTGAGATACAGCTTTCAAACAAATAGCATTTAAAAGAGAATAATTTTCCTTATACGACGGTGTAAAAATTTAAAATGTGCGATGCTTAGAAGTTTAAAAATTTGCAGTAGAGAAAATTGCAAAACCAAAATTTTATTTCAAATTTCAAAGTGTTGCCATTCGCAAAACGACGTATGCGTTACGCACAGATATGTTTGTCCTTTATAATATAGATAGATATATTTACACTGATACAAGTGACAAAGTTGCAACAAATTTTACATATTGTTTACGTTAGTACTTTAACTACCACAGCACCTGAGATAATTATAATGCGAATAGTTATTCTCTTTATTGTGCAACTTACAAAATGGCAATGCAGTGATTCGTTTTTGTGTTATTATGTTTTGCGGAATTGTGAATTTTTTACATAATTTTGACAATATTTTACTTTTAAAAAATTATTTCTGTGTATTTGCTAAAATTTTTATGTAATTTTCAAAGTTTTAACGTTAGTACTTTAACTGTCACAGCAACTCAGATAAAGATGCCTTTATAATGCAAATAGTCCAAGCGAATAGTTATTTTCTTTATTATGCAACTTACAAAATGACAATACATTGATTAGTTTTTGAGTTACTATGTTTTGCGGAAATGTGAATCTTTTACATAATTTTGACTATTTTTTACTTTAAAAAATTATTTTTGAGTAATTGCTAAAATTTTTACATATTTTTCAATGTTTTAACTTAAATGTCGTCAGAAAAAATTGGTATAAAGAGGAAATTTAAAAAAAAATAAAAAAATCTCCTCTGAAGGTGTACAGATACCTTAACTATTCATTGTAAGCTAATTTTATAGAAACATTGAAACATGCATGAGAAGCTATACTATACCTTTTCATATGACTTGGAACAAATGACTCCACAGTAATGCCATACCTCCTTCCAGAACTGAGTGTAATTTTTGATACTCCACTTGTGAAAATCCCAATACGAATCTAAAAATTATGAACAGTAATACGTTGTATTCACTATAAATGGAGCTCATTAATACGAGAGTAAAGATTTAAAACTAAAATGAAAATATAAGTTAAGTGAATTAAAATAATTAAATTAAAAATAACGAGAATAAAGAAATCCGGTATCAGGCATAGATTATGCAATACGTTCTAACACTATCAGAATATAAATATTTCATTTTTCATACAATGAAATGATATCTGTTATTTATATTATAAAGGTTCATTGGTTGGTGGCATGGGGTTTTATGGAGCAAAATCCCTTTAGGGACTCTCTGCGCCAAGTACACTATATGGCCATTAATGACCGGCAACTTTCAATTTTAGACGTTTTGTCGAATATTTAGAAATATACTTGACAGATTCTTCTGGAATTTCAGGATTAAAAAGAACAGGTATGATCTCATATTTAGCAATGTCGATTTGATAAGTTGGGGGGGGGGCAATTAGGGGGCCAACAAAAAATCAAAGAAAAAAATAATATTTGGGATCACCCTGAAAAATAAAATGCACGAAATGATCTATCGCTACAGAATATAAATAAACAGACATTGTGCAATATGTGTATCCATTTATGTAAGAATAGAACGTATATTAAAAGATATATAGCTATTTATTGAAAAAATTAAAAAATTCTTGCATGTTTCTTTGCTTTTAACATGCTGGGTTTTCAACCAAATTTAACGCCGGTTTCAGAAAAATTTATAAAATATAGTAGAAACTATATTGTATAACTCGAATAAAAATACATTAAATATTTTAGGAAATATGAGCGGTTGTAGGAAATAATTTTTATCTGCGCATGCGCGAACGATAACAAGAATCATTTTACATAATTTAATAATCAACTCTATGGAGCAACTTATTAAAAAAATCCAGTCAAATATCGTAAAAATTCGGAAAGATATCGGCATTAGAGTGAGCAAATTTTTAGTTGTTCTCTAAAAGCAGCTGAATGATAAGGGATTTTCCACGAATTGTCATTTTTTATTAACTGACTTTCAGAAAAAAGTTGGTATTTAGTAACTATTAACGAGTAGATTTGGAAAAAATGCTTCGATTTTGATACTTCTTTTTATAATGGTATAGGCTCGTTCTGGTGGTTATCCAAGAAGAACTAAAGCATGAATAAAAAATGGAAAATTAAAAATTTTTTTAATTAAAATTGACAACTTGTGGACATTCCCTTATCATTCAGCTAGTTTTAGTGAGCAACTAAAAATTAGCTCACTTTAACGCTGATATCTTTCTGAATTTACAATATTTGACTGGATTTTTAACAAGTTGCTCCACAGAGTTGACTGTTAACTTATGTAAAAAGATCCTTGTTATCGTTCGCGCATCCGCAGATAAAAATTATTACATTCAACTGTTCATATTTCCTAGAATATTTAATATATTTATATTCCAATTACACTATATTGTGTCTACTACATTTTGTGCATTTTTCTGAAACTGGCATTAAATTTTGTTGAAAAGCGTGCATGTTATAAACAAAAAACATGCAAGAATTTTTTTATTAAAAAAAATCATGATATTACATATACATGCTATTTTTACACAAATGAATACACATATTCCACAATGTCTCTTTATTTATATTCTGTAGCGATAGATCATTTCGTGTATTTTATTTTGCAGGGTGATCCCAAGTATTATTATTTTTTATTTGATCTTTTCTTGGCCCCCTAAGTGTTCCTCTTGTCAAATCGACATTGATAAATAGGAGGTCATACCTGTTGTTTTTAATCCAGAAATTCCAGAAGTATCTGACAAGTATATTTCTAAATATTCGACAGAATGTCTAAAATTGAAAGTCGCCGGTCATGAATGGCCATATAGTGTATATTATAAAGGACAAACGTTTTTCTGCGTAACGCTGGCGTCATTTTGACGGTGCCAACAGCAGACAATTAAATTTAACTTTTATTAATTTTTATTGGAATTTTTTAAGCTTCTAAATACCGCTCAATTTCAATTTTTAGGACGTCAAATAGAGAAAAAAATGTACTTTTAAATGCAATTTGTTTGAAAACTATATCGCAATTTATTTGAAAACTGTACCGATATTTATTCAATTTTTATTGTTTTTAATATTATTTTCAAGCATCAATTTGATTTCAGTATATCTCTATCGTGTTCAGTCAATCAAGAAAGATAAATCCGATTATCCAATTAAACTAATATAAATAGCTCACCATTTGTTTCCAGCTTAAATTCCATAAAGAAATTGCAACATTCATCAATCAATAAATAAACAATTAAATATAAATACAACACAAATTTAAGACATGTAATTGAACTACGCGCTTAAACCGCTGAAATGAAAATAATCAAAAAGTCTGATTGTAAATAGGAATTTTTTTGGCTGATAATTCCTTGCGTGCAACCAATATGAAAGTATCGCTTATAATAAGTTTCAAAATTTTATTTAAACGCGTTATTGCTGTTTTTCATATAAATATTATTTTTAGTATTGTGATTGGGTACTCTAAAATTAGAGTTATCATATACTCATACTCATTAAGTAATGTGAGAGAAATTCATTATATAATTGAGTTATCAAAATAATAATAATAATAATAATTAAACCTGTGCGAGGCTCTCTCGCTGCAACTTTGACATTATTTGCTGACACGGTTTTTCATTAATTTTTGATGAACTGTAATTTTTTTTTTTATCAAACAACGTGTTTTAACGGTATGTAAGTATACTACGTCAAAGACCGCTTTCAAAACATTCCGAAAAATACCTCATTCATCGCTGTGCCTTTAGTATGTGCAGTGAAAAAGGGATGTTAACATCAGTAATAATTTTTATGAAGGTATTCATCCATATTCTGCAACCCGGAATGCCCGGGTATATCCCCTTGTATATGTAAAATATAAATAGAAACGTCGTTCAGGCTGCTTATAACTTGAGTTCTGCAGAATGGATTTTGACTGTTAGGTAATTTCTCAGGGAACACTTTAGTATATAACATATTGTTCTACGTTGCATAGTTATAGAATTATGGGAAAAGTTTTACAATCAGGTGAACCCGATTGTGCAAGATTAGCCTTTTAAAAAGTTCAACTGGATGGATTTTGATGAGACTTATGCATTGTTAGTTAAATAGTTTTTCAAGGATGTTTGTAGTATATTGCATATCGTTCGTTCTATCATTCTTTACCAAATCCTCCTATAAAATTATCAATTAAAAGAGTTGGTAAGGTTTTGTCTGACTAATTAGAAAATTAAATAGCGCAGTGGCATTCGTATAGTTTTTACCAATTCGGAAAGACATTCAAGATAAAGATCCATATTGCTTTAAAATCCGAGTTCAAATTCACTGATATATCTCGTTTGGTTGAAGGTTTGATTGTAGAAACCGACCAGGATAGCGGGCGAAGCCTGCTAGTATCTAAATAAACAATATAAAAAAAAACACATAATGTGATAAAAATCTATTTTCAGCAATTGTGTCCACAACCGGTAATGTATACAAACTATTTCGTGCAGCCCTATACATGATCTATAGGTTTTATACATACAATGAAATACATTAAAAATGAACGAAGTTTAAAAATGCATACCATAGCAGAAAACGCACTTCTAGCAATTATAGCTCATAGTCAACAATGTAATCGAATTTTTATGCGCGTTTACTCAAATGGGCGATAAATACTGCAGACTCCATATTCTATAGAAGAAAATTTTAGTGCACTTCAGTAATGCAAGTTAATTTAATTATATTTGAAATCGTGTAACACCATAGAAATACGCTGAAAACAATTTTTCCCTATAGATAGTAACTTAATGGAATTATTTTGTGCATCCCTGTAACCGAACTGTAAAATTTAAGTACACTATACTTTATAGAAAACGTTTTGCAGTTCAATTCAGTGATGCATATAAATTTCATTATGTTTCAAGTACCGTAAATGTACTGCAAGCGATTTTTCCCCATATGCAATAATGAAACAGATATACACTCTATGCACACATTTATTTTTCAATAACGAAAGTTTTATAGTAAACCTCAATGACATATGTTACTTACATGACAAATCCACGTACATTTACGAGAGTTATTACGAAAACACACAGACTGACGATAGAGAAAGGATATAGCCGGGTTTCTTAGTAAAACATGCCCTTGAGTCAACCAAGTCAAGCCCTACATGAAACGATAGCCCTTAAAAAGAAATGAATTTCTCCTCAGTTTGAAGCTTATACCTCAAGGCCATGGGGGGTTATGATGACCCTTAATGTCCGTTTTGGAAAAGAGTGCATTGTGACGAAACTGCTGGTCGGATTTCAACGAAATAAATAAGGGATGTATAATATTGCCATACAAATAGTGGATAATTTTTTCAGATATATTTCAATAACAGAAGAAGTTTTATTACATTTTACTTGTTTTTAATTGAGTATTTTAATTAAGAATCTATCGAAATATGTCAGTGACCACCTTAATTTTTTTTCAGCAAATACTTCGGGGTATGATATATATTTGGTGTCAGTTTCAACTTTCTACGCAGGGTGCATCATATCAAAAAATTAACCCTTAGAACTCTAAAATTTAATCATCATTCTTTGCAAAATTTGTTTTTGGCATCAGTAATAAAGGAAAATAAAATTTGCCTTATTTAATCCGAGCATTTTTGGAATTGTGTACATGAAGGAAACTACTTTTTAAAAAGTGGTGCCGACCGAATAAATTTGTGTAAGAGACGCCCGAGTCCAAAGTGTTAAAAACTTATTCCGGGGGCGGGGGAGTACCGCACCCTAATCTCACATTTATTTGTAAATCAGTGTATTTGGTACTAGTTTCAAATCAATACAGGGTGCACATAATAATACAGAATATATTAATTATAGAATTCATAATTGATTGTTATCGTTAACTACAAAAACATTTTTATAAAGTATACAAACATTTTCCAAAAGTTCGTTTATCATGCCGAATAGACTTTTTTTAGTCAACAGATTAGGAAAACGTCTGAATTCAGATGTTATCGTTAACTACAAAAAATATTTTTTATGAAGTATAACAAACTTTTTCCAAAAGTTCGTTTATTATGCTGAATAGCCTTCTTTTTAGTCAACAGATTAGAAAAACGTCTGAATTCAGATACTAGCTTGACGAAAGAAGTTATTGAAGATATGAAACGACAGCAAAGTGCTGTGGACACATTGGCATCTCAAGTCAATGAATTGGATTTTAATAGACGGAAACGGTCATTTACAAACTTTAAATCGACGGATGTTTTTGATTTTCCAGAAATGACAGAAATGTTGATTTGACACTAGTACCAACATGCATTTCATTTATAAATAAATGTGAGACTAGGGTGAGGCACCCTCCCCCCCTCACGGAATAGGTTTTCAACCCTTTTGATTCGGTCGGCACCACTTTTTTAAAAGAAGTTTTCTTCAAATACACAATTTCAAAAATGCTCGGATTAAATAAGGCAAATTTTATTTTCCTTTATTACTGGTGACAAAAACAAATTTTACTTAGAAAGATGATTAACTTTTAGGATTCAAAGGGTTGAATTTTTTATATGATGCACGCTGCGTAGATGCTTGAAACTAACACCAAATCTACATCAAAACCCGAAGTATTTGCTGCAAAAAAACTAAGGTGATCACTGAAATATTTCGATAGATTCTTAATTAAAATGTTCAATTAAAAACAAAAAAAGTAATAAAACTTGTGCTTTTGTTCAAAAAAATCTGAAAATATTATCCACTATTTGTATGGTAATATTATACATCTCTTATTTATTTCGTTGAAATCCGACCTGCAGTTTCGTCAGAATGCACTCTTTTCCATAACGGACATTAAGGATCATAACCCCCCTGGGCTTAAGGTATAAGCTTCAAACTGGGGAGAAATTCATTTCTTTTAAGGGCTATCGATTCATGTAGGACTCGAGTTGGTTGACTCAAGGGCATATTGTACTAAGAAACCCGGTTATACCCTTTTGCCAGAGTCATAAACACCACACACTAACTACACTATATAGTCATTAATCATCGGACACTTTCCATTTTAGATATTTTGTCGAATATTTAAAAATATACTCTTCGGATTCGTCTGGAACTTCAGGATTATAAAAAATATGTTGGAATATTTATCAACGTCGATTTAATAAGGAGAGCAGTTAGGGGGCCAACAAAAAAAAATCAAAGAAAAAAATAATACTTGGGATTACCCTTTAAATTAAAATGCGCGAAATGATCTATCGCTGTAGAATACAATTAAGTTGATACTGTACAATACAGTGCATCTAAAAACTTTAAGGACAGCACAAAATATAAACATTTTTGATAAATTTCAAATCGGATGAAAAAAAGTTGCTATATATGTATCATAAAGTTGAAAAGCTCAGAAAGATGTCAACAAAATTCATCTGGAAGTATTTTATTGCGCAAATAAAGTAATTGTTTAAAATACAGTAACAAAGAAAAAAAATACTTAATATAGTATGCAACTACCATTAAGTTTAATGACTGCAAATGTTCCATCTTTCATGGACGTTATTGATTTTTGGTACAGTTCAACACTCTTTGTATCATTCATCTTCAATCGTAGATATGAGTTGTGAAGCTGAGTAAAAATGTCTTCCATTTTTATTAACTCATCTTTCTAGATATCCCCATAAGTTCTCGATAGGGTTTAGATCTGGACTTCTGGGTGGCATTGTAAAAATTCAATATTTTTCTTTTGAAACCAGAGTTTCGTACCGCGGCTTGAGTGGATAGGCGCATTATCTTGCTAAAAAATTCATTTTTCTCCTCCCAGAAGTGTTGCAACAGATGAAATATGGTCAGAAAGAGTTTTTAGATATGCTTTTGAATTAACTTTTCCTACAAGAAACGCAAATGAACACACGCCGTTAAACGATAAGTAGCCCCATGTCATAATCCTTTCGACTTGGGCGTCCCTTACACAAATTTTATTCGGTTGTCACCACTTTTTTAAAAGAAATTTTCTTCAAGTACACAATTTCAAAAATGCTCTAATTAAATAACACAAATTTTATTTTATTTTATTACTGGTGCCAAAAACAAATTTTGTAAAGAAAGATGATGTCCAGTCAGACTGGACATACGAGTGCAAAGGGATAATGGATCAGTCAACCAAACTGGCGTTTTCAGAAAATTTCTTTTTCTTTACTTAAATCATGCCAATAACACTTCCAGCCACCAGGACTATCTAACTTCCATACGTTTTCATCGCCGAAAATAACCCGCAGCGATTTGTCGTCCCAAGTCATCACTTGTCTTGCAAACTGTAAGCGCTGGGTTTTGTGGCTTCTTAGTAAAGGGGGTTTGCCGTTGCCATCGAAATACTCAAGGCCAGAGGACACGAGTCGTGACGTCATCACTATTCGACTGACCTCTCACTAGTGTTGGAAGTCACACTGGAAATTTTTGAATAGCAATTTTCTTTTATTTTATTTGCGGAATATCTTATAAAACAATAATAACTATATAAACTTACTGGTGAGAATTTGGAATCCATAAATAAAAATTCAGCCAAATGCTGAATGCCACAGTGTTGGCACATCTGGCTGATTTTTTATTAGGGGATTCCAAATTCTCACCAGTAAGTTTAAATAGTTATTATTGCTTTATAAGATGATAGATATTTCACAAATAAAATAAAAGAAAATCGCTATTCAAAATTTTCCGGTGTGAATTCCAACACTAGTGAGAAGAAGGTCGATTAGTGATGACATCACAACTCGTGTCCTCTGGCTGTGAGTATTTCGATGGCAGCTGGTTTGCACAATTTTGGTGTGTATGGGAAATTCCGAAATCGATTAGCTGTTCTGCAGTTTGTTTTCCTGCACATTTGGAACCCAGTTGTTTGTAAAATTTCTTTACTTGAGTATTTTCCAGTTGATGCTAACTTTAAACCTCTCCTTCCATCTCTGTGTGACAAGTCTTTTGATATACCTTCAACGGTTTTTTTTCCTTTTAATCTTAAGAAATTGTTGATGACGGTTTTAGATCTTCGTATCTTTTTTGCAATAGACCTACAACTAATTTCTAAGAATGCAAAATATTCAACAGCACCTTTTTCATATTCAGTCAGTTTACTTGCTTTTGGCATTTTGGCATTGTTATAAAACTAACAAAACTCTTAATAGAAAACGTCAGAAAAATCACTATACAGAAGAGTTTTTATTGTACAAATGAATAATAATTGCACATAATATTTCTCTAAAAAAATAGTTGTGTCCTTAAAGTTTGCATAATTATTATTTTTTCGCAATAAAAAGCTCACAGATGTATTTTGTTGGCTTTTATTTCAGTATTTACACTTTATGATCAACATTAAATTGCCGTTTCAACTATCGTATTTTAAATTTATAAAAATTTACAAGTTTTTGCTGTCCTTAAAGTTTTTAAACGCACTGCATGTTTACGGATTTGTGTAAGAATAGCACATATATTCATGGAAATATAGCGATTTTTGTAAAAAGTACAAAAAAGTCTTACATGTTTTGCATTTGCAAAACTTATATCAAGCAGAATTTTCAACTAAATTTAACACCAGTTTCAGAAAAATCAGCAAAATATAGTAAAAATGATACAGTGTAATTAGAATATAAGTACATTACAATTTTTATGAAATATAAGCAGAGCTATATGAATTTTTTTTTTATCTGCCCATGCGCGAACGATAACAAAGATTTTTTTAAAAATATAATTTAATAGCCAACTCTATGGAGTAACTCATAAAAAAAATACAGTCAAATATCGTGAAAATTCAGAAAGATATCGGCGATAGAGGGAGCTAATTTTTAGTTGTTCTCTAAAAGCAGCTGTATGATAAGGAATTTTCCACAAATTGTCAATTTTAATTAAATTTTTGTTTATTTTAATTTTTAGGTGCGGTCGTATTTATATAAATACGTAGCACCTATCGTCGTTCAGTCCGTCTGTCCGCATATAGCAGCGCAAAAACTATCCAACCGATCGTTTGAAATTTAAAATATACAATGCATAATTTTGTCGTGTCATTTCAAATTTTGTGAAAATCGGATCTATAATTTAATTACAGGGACAGTCAAAAGTTTAAAGTTACATTACGACCAATGGAAAAAATTATATCGAGTGCATTTTAATGATGTTACAGCTTTTCGAAAAGAATGAAATTGATATGCGCTTATGAAGTACACTAAAATATACATTCAGTACAATATGCAGTTCAAAAAATATTTATAAAACTAGTTATAGTGCGAACGCACCTCATTTGCCACGTTTGACGTGCAATTTCCAACTTGTTTAAACATTTTAACATTTTACTTTCTTGTTTCTAAAGAAGAAAGTATTGTAACCGAGATTATTTTCACTTCCGATTTTCGACAGATTTACACGTTTTAAGGTAAAGAGATACCGAAAAACATGTTTATACAAAACGTCTCTCTGTCCGTCCTTGCAATTTCCAACTTGTTTATTGATGCTTTATTACTTCTTGGATAACCACCAGTTCGAGCCTATCCCATGTTAAAAAGAAGTATCAAAATCGAAGTTGTTCCAAATCTGCTCATTGATGTTCATTAAATATTAACTTTTTATTCGACTGACAAGAAGAGTTATGTGTTTCACGCGTATCTGGGTATGTGGATTTCTTTATATCTTTGAAGCATCCTAATGGCTGGATGGATTTTAATGAATGAGATCTCTATCGATTTGTCTTAAACGTACAATGGTTATAGGCTAGATTTTGTTTTTATAAATAAAAAATGGCGGCCGTAAAATACAAAATGGGGCTAGAGATGAAAAATAATGTTTACGCACTATATTCAGTGGCATATCATTGGATAGGTCTTTCAAAATGAAGACGATGTTTCATTGATTATTTTACAGTCAGAAGCTCCGTTTAAATAGTATAAGACCTGGATGCTGTGTAGGTAGGATCTCTAAGCTTTACTGCAACTCTAACCTTCATAGACATCTATAGGCCTTATCAAAACAGTGTTTGAAGATAGGAACTAACAATTAAACACAACTTAAAAGTCAGCAATTCAAGTAAATAAAAAAATAGGTAAGTAATATAAAAAATAGTTTCACATTGATGAGAAATAATTAATTAGTTCGTTTTTTATGCAGTCAATTTTTTGGATTTTTTAAATTTAATTCTAAAAGACAGTTAATAAAAAGTTATTATATAATAACTATAAAAAATGTGCTATTCTTAAACAAATCCGTAAACACTCTGCACAGTATCAACATATTTGTATTCTGCACCGATAGATCTTTCCGTGCATTTTAATTTACAGGGTGATCCCAAATATTATAATTTTTCTTTGATTTTGTGTTGTCTCCTATCCTAATTGCCCTCCTTATCAAATAGACGTTGATAAATATGTGGTCAAACATATTCTTTATAATTCTGAAGTTTCAGAAGAATCCGACAAGTATATCTTTAAATATTCGACAAAATGTCTAAAATTGAAAGTGTCCGGTGACGAAGGTCATATAGTGCATATTGGAAAGTGTTAAAAACGATTTATGCAAACATTCTGGGAGATAAATTATAACTGAACACTACTTGTTATTATCACAATCAACTTATTTCATATAAACTTATTTAAAAAAAAACAAAATCTCATCAAAAGGGTTATTTTTAATCCTGCTGTGCTATTCAACAACATTACGAAGAAATGTTATAAATTTAACAGGAAAGCATCTTAAATTTTCCTCTTCAGAAAACATCAGAAAGCATCTTAATTGTTTGATGATTGCTTGAAAGGATCTTAATTGTTTGAGTGATGCTTAAATTTAAAGCATCACTCAGAAAGCATCTTAAATTCTCCTCCTCAACTTTAGGAAAATTGTTCTTGTAGGCAACAACAATTTTCCTAAAGTACTTTTGCAAATTTAAGTAGCTTGATGAACAAGTAATAATAGTCCAAGTAGTAAATTGAAATATATATAATAAATGAAAACATAAATATTGAAATATATATAATAAATAAAATTATAAATTTTAAAATTAAATTTTATGAAAAATAAAATTTTATTTTTTTAATTAATAAGTAATTTATTTCTGATTAACTTTGCTTACCAAAGTGCTTGTTATATTTTTTCTCTACAACTTTTTGAAATCTCTCAAGTTCTGTGTTTGGAATTTTTTTATTCCAGATAATAATCGGATCACTGACTGCTTCTATCAATCCATTTTCCTTGCTTTTTTCTGTAAAAGTACAAAAGTATCTCATTTAGTAAATTTAGCTTGTAAAAATTGTCATTTTTGTCATTAAAATATCAGATCTACAAATGTATTATCAAAATAAAATTAACAATTTATTAGGTATAAGAATTTATTAAAATACTAGCTAAAGTACCCGGCGTTTCCCGGAGTTTTCGGAATGTTTGATTTGAAAAATCAATTTCAAAATTAAACATGCAGTATAAAACAAACAATAAAGCTAGTATGTTGCAGCTATCACAAAACTTTCTTCTATATAAACCACGTCAAATAAATCATTTAAATAGTACAAGAAATTACTTCAATTTAGCACCAATTCATATCAAAGTATATCTGAATTTGAAGTTTGATGAAAATTCGTGCATTAGTTCTTGAGATAGAACTATAGTGTAAATTCTGAAAAATGTAGTATAGCAGCGATTCTTTCAGCGACCTTTTGAGCGATTTACACCGAAACATAAATTACACTAATTCATATCGAGGTATACCTGAATCTGAAGTTCGTTGAAAATCCAAGTATTAGTTCTTGAGATAGAGCTATTGCGAAAAATCACAAAAAACAGCATAGCAGCGCCACATGTTGAGCGATTTACACCAAAATATATAAAACGTCAATTCAAGTCAATTACTAACAGATTCTGAAGTTTGATGAAAATTCGAACATTAGTACTTGAGATACAGCTATAGTGGTAATTCTGAAATATGCAGTATAGCAGCGCCACCTGTCGGGTGATTTGCACCAAAACATAAGCAGCACTAATTCATATCAAGGTATACCTGAATATGAAGTTTGTTGAAAATCCAAGCATTAGTTATTGAGATAGAGCTATTGCGGAAATTGTAAAAAAATCAGTATAGCAGCGCCACCTGTTGAGCGATTTACGTCAAAATGTATAAACTTCAATTCATGTCAAGGACTAATTGAATTCTGAAGTTTGATGAAAATCCGTGTATTGGTTCTGGAGATTTAGCTATTGCAGAAATCGTGAAAAATGCTGCATACCAGCGCCACCTGTTGAACGATTAGCACCAAAAACTAATCAAAACCAATTTATATCACGGACTAGCTGAATATAAATTTTTATTTCCGTTCATTAGTTCTTGAGATATAGCGCCCACAAAATTTGTGTCGCATTCAGACAGACAGACTCACATATTCACAGACAGACATTTTGTAAAAACATGTTTTCCGGAATATGTGACCCCTAAAACGTGTAAATCCGTCGAAAACCGAAAGTCAAAAATTTTTACCCATCCAATACTTTCTTCTTGTAGAGATAGAAGAAAGTAAAAAACGGTAAAGCCATTTTTATTTCAGTTCTTCGCTAAAAAGAAACTCTAGGGATCTAAAGCTTTGTGGGAATTTAATATACACGCATTCACACACGTATATCTATTGAATAGATTTTAAAATAGGAAAACAAATTCAGAGAACCTCAAAATGTTAAAATATGTCAATATTTCCATATTCGGCTTTTTATCATGTTCCAATATGTTTCTTCAAGCTCATGTGACGTTATATTCACCTGATAACTAAATGGTACAATAAAATTCCCATTTTTTGGAACTGTTCAAAGTAGTTCCCTCCTAGATCAATGCACTTTTGTAAGTGAATTTTCCAAAGATTCCTTTCAGGGATTCCTTTCAAGGACAAAGCACTTCCATTGTTAAAATGTTGAAATGAATTAATGACTCCGGAATTTACGTACAAATTTATTTGAAATAAGAAAAAGCAATATATCACAAGCAGAATAAACGGAAAATAATTCTTGTGTCAATGTGACATTTGGGAATTAAAATTAAGTGGTTTCGTAAAAATAGCACCTCTCTTGAAAGGATTAAATACCTCAAGCCATCTATTTAGTGGAATGGAAAAAAAATATGCTTTTATAGCTTCCTAAATCTCATCTTTGAATTAAAACGATGCCATGTAAATTCTTTTAGATTAAAAAATAGCCAAAAGTCACACATAGCAAGATCTGGAGAATAGGGTGGGTGTTCTAATACTTTTTTTTCACCAAGAAATTCTACTGTAATCCTTGTTAAATGAGCCAAACGACAAACGAACTTTTTCATATGCAGTTCTATAAGAACAATTTTATGTGTAGCTGCTTATCTATTGTTACGCTCCGATGTAATTAGAAACAGCGATTACCATATATTAACATTTTTCGTGCGACCAGCACATTTTCTGAGACTACAGCTATCAAAAATGTTCCTGTGCGTTCTTCATCCATGAGAGACTTTCGACCTCTTCTGTTTTCTGTAAACCATCTGCATACAGGTGCATGAGACGAAACTTAATTTCCATGTGCTAATTGTAGATGTTTAAAGCCTTCTTGTATATTTGTCCCCACTTTAAAATCATTGAAAATCACACCTTGATAATGCTCTCACATCAACTCTATTTTCCCTTCTTTCAAATTTTTTCTATAACAGCAAAATTGAAATTGTTACCACAAATTATCGTGTGTGTACATAAAAGAGTTCAAATTTAAATATAAAACCAATAGTGTATTTAACGCGTATCGTTTACCCTGTCTCAAAACTTTCAATGATACCCGCGTATACTGTATGAATTTCTTTGTATCAATTAATAATAGTACAAAATTTAGAAAATTTTGATGATATCGACCCTATATATATAAAATTCTAATGAAACGAATTTATGAAACGGCTGAAATGAAACGAGTTTATGAAACGATTTCATGAAACGACTGAATGAACAACTGATTACGTTTCACGGCGATTTCTCCTAAAATACGGAATATTATACGATGAAATTAACACCAAAAATTCGCATTAATCCGCAGATCTCAAAACTGATATTAGAATTTTAAAATTCGAAATAGTTTTAGAGATATTAATTTTTTTTTCTAATTTTAAATACTTTTCTCTAATGACGGCAACTCAAATTTTAATCATAAAACATTTTTTTTTTTCATATTTTAGAAAAGGTTATTATTGTAAAATTATTTGGCGACCAGTTTGGCCTCCCTTAAATGTATGCTAAGATGACATATACGCACCGGGATACCTAATTGGCGCCAAAATGGCGTTATTTTTCTTGCCATGTTAACTCGGCTACTGTTACTTAAATATTAATAAATGTTTATCAATAAATGTATATTAATAAATGTTCATTTAAATTTATTTTCTTTTTATTTAAAAGAAAATGTTACATATTGTTTTGTTCTGCAGTTATTAATTAAAATTTTTTTTATCTATTGTTATTTCATTTTAAAAATAATAGAAAATAATTTAAAAATACATATGTAATTGATATTGAAAACTTGGTTTTCACCAAATTGTCGTAAAAAAATCTCGCTAAACCCAGTGCGTATATGACATCGTATGTGTTATATTATTAAATAAAAAAAATTAAATAATGAAACAAATCATGACATTTAATTTCAACTTCAAAGCAATGTTTTAATGGTACTATTTAGTTATCTCGTCGACCAATTTCACCAAATTATACAAATTGACATAATTTTTATTTTAAATAACGAAAGAACAAATAAATTACTATAACATAAATAAAAATAAAACGTCGAAATAAAATCACTTGATAGCGTAAACACGTGTAACTTCTTTAAAATTAAGTGAATGTGACATTTACGATCAACCATTATTGGCATTTAATCTTATAGTTTAGCGATAGATTTTTGGTCGATGGGATAACCAAGTAGTAAAATTAAAAAATGCTAGTAAAAAAAAAAAAAAAAAAAAAAAAAAAAAAAAGCTATTGGCGAGATTTTCACTTGGCTAACATAAAAGTACCAATAATTGTTTGCGATCATGGCAACTTTTATGTAATTTTATTCGAAAAAATTATTTTGATTCTTTAATCAAAATGGAAATCTTTCTTATAAAAAGCGAAGTGATCAGCCCGTAAATTGTTTATGGTAGTTACATGACTTGGACTATTATAATATAGGTAAAATGTGATGGCGATAGAATAATATTTGGCAACTTATCACCTGCGGCTGGCTAACATTAAAGTACCAAAATGGCCACCTGGAATATAAAAAGCGAAAGGATCCGCCCAGAACTGTTGATGATAGTCACATGACTTGGGCTATTATTATAGAAATTGTTTTCAATTCTAAACACAGCGCAAAGAATAATATTTCCGGCACAGATGTCATATACGCACCATATTGGCGCGATTTTTTTCTGACGCCAATTTCGCGAAAATACCAACAGCATAAACAATATCCGGGTTACCATATCAAGCAAAATATCGACACTTTGGCGCCAGCTAAGTACCCGTCGTGTATATGACATTGGCGTAAAATAAATTGCGCCAATATGGTGCATATATGACATCTGTGCCATATTTCCTAATGATTAAAAATTTATTTATACGTGACTATTAAAAAATGAAAAAAAAAAGATTTAAAATTACTTTTAAATGAGTACGTGTTAAAAGCAGGAAAATGTTGAAAATTATGTCTTGAAAATTGTATTTACACGTGAATATTAAAAGAGAAAGGAAACTTTAAAATAATAAATACATTAATATGCGTTTAACCCTTTCAGAGATAAAGTACTTCTACTCGTAAAATGTTGAAATCAGTGAATGGCACCAGAATTTACAAACAAATTTCGAAATACGAAAATGCTTTTGTTCACTTACTTAATAAAAGGAAAATTTTTATTCCAATATTCTGGTGCCAATGTGACATTTAAGAATTAAAATTAAGTGGTCCAAAAATAAACCATCGCCCTTGAATGTGTTAAAGCAGTAAATTGTAGTAATTGAAGTAAATTGTATTATGTCAATCGTTTTATAACGCTGTTAAAAAAGTACCGGGAAGGAAAGACTCTGTTTACTTAATTCCTTTCATTTTAGCTTATTTTCAAATATTTAACTGATCTTCTTTAATCAAACACGAAAACAACCATTGGATGTCTTAACAGCAACTGATTCTGTTTTAAAGTTTCGCAATCAAATGGGATTGAATGGAAACCCGTTTTTACAGGGAGATCGCTACAAGTTATTTCATTATAATTCAATCTTTTCTAATCTTTTTAAAACCGATCAAATTAGCGTGCTTTATGTAGATATTATGTCGGATATTACCATAACTGTTCTGTATTAACTCACAGCAAAATCACAGTACCGTACGTTTACATTTTTGCAAATATTTTGTTAATTTTTTAATGCATATTGTTCAAGAACTTTTGCCCATAAAAAGAGAAAATGAATTATGAGTTAATTTACTAGAAAGTACTTCTACCAATAAGTAATGTTTGTACTGATTTGATAAAAGATAAAGTCATTTGAAATACCGAAGTCCGACTATTAAAAATTAGCTTTCCGTCGTACGTTTGATTTAATATTTTCTAAAACATAAATTAGTGCTTACCAGATTTTCTTTCGGAAGTTCCATTTGAAATATTATTTCTGTTTTCATATGTTTCTGTCATGATGCGTCTAATAAATTTATTTCCTTTAGCTATTTCTATCGAAAGCAGTATTTTTCTGTCAGCATACCCAAGTAACATTTATTTCAACTGTCAGTTTTTTAGTCTACCTTACGAATGTTTCCAGAAAGCTTCATTGTTTCAAAACCACCTGTTCCTAAACATCAGGTTACTTCAGTACAATTTTTTCATTTTCCGAACATGTGACTCATACTTTCTTTAAATAAGATTCTTTATAAATTCCATTGAAATCTCATTTCAATCATAATAAACAAAAAAACCCTGTAATACTTGAATGTTCTTATACTGACGTAGATAAATAATACATCAATTAAAATTACGTATCTGAACAAATATGGTATTATAAAAAGAGACTCTGAGATTTTAAAAAGTTACTAGATTTTTTTCACTTAATATTTAAATGTTTTTTTGTTTGTTTGTTTGTGTGTATGTGTGTGAAAAATGCAAAACTGCATACATATTAAGCGTACACTGTTGGAACCTGGCGTAAATTGGCACAGCTGCGCCACCTTGTGGACGGGGTTGTTAATGCAAATGTTGTTAATGGGTTTTTAGCACGACGTCATATATGAGAAAATATCTACTATCTGCGCATCTCTTCGCATATTTTGTGCATCTTTACTCACTTATGGAAGATGAATCATCTTTACCAGATTTATTGTAAAATATTTTTATTACAGTTTGTTTTGATAAAAATTATGTACATTAAAAAAAATAGTCACAATATCATTTTAATTTCGGAAGAAAAAGCACTAATGCTACGAAACACTATTGCCTTTTGCCCTGAAACTAAAATGACATTGCTATTATTTTTTAAATACGCATACTTTTATCAAAACAAGCTGTAACAAAAATAATTTGCAATAATTCTGGTAAACAAGATTCATCTTCTGTAAGTAAGTAACGATTTGATTTCGTGATTGAATTTTTAACAGGAATTCTCTAAATGGTTTGGCTGTTTCGAAAAAAAAAAATCTAATTTCGCGATTTTAGGAAAATTATTGAAGCTATTGTCTAGAATCGCAAAATATTTAAACAAATAAATGGCTTGCAAATACTTGCTCGTTTAATAGTACAACATTTAATGAATGCATTTTAAATTAAAGTGTTTCCGAATATAAAATGAAATGAGTTTTAAATTAAATGAATGAAATATTTGTAAGTTAAATATCAAGAGAATACTAGAAACTTATCGTCTGCACTGAATAAACGGAAAAAAGAACTTAACATTGAATATTTTATTTGTAATTAAATTCTATACATATTCCAGACATTCATAAATGCTGTATTCTCATAGGGAATATAACCGTTTATATCACTTTTTGTAACTTTAGCACATCAAAAATTGAGTAAAAAGCGAAACTACAAAATTCTATCTTTACATATTAACTACTTATTAATTTTGATGCGACATTTTTCATCACATTTAAAAAAAAATTAAAATCGAGCGTATTTAAATCAGCAACATTTGATAATATATAATTAAATAATATTTTATCTTTTTTAATAAATTAAAATAAAAAAACGTAATTAACTTGTTTTACTCTTTGGAAAAGGACGGAGATGAAATCTATGAGGACAAGTAAAAATTAAATTTAAAAAATAAAAAAACCTGACTGCAAAAAAAGTAAACTAATTAATTATTTCTCATCAATGTGAAAATATTTTTTATATTACTTACCTATTTTTTTATTTACTTGTATTGATGACTTTTAAGTTATGTTTAATTGTTAGTTCCTATCTATAAACACTGTTTTGATGAGGCCTATAGATGTCTATGAAGTTTAGAGTTGCAGTAAAGCTAGAAATCCTGCCTACACAACTTCCAGGTTGTGTAATATTTAAACGGAGCTTCTGACTGTAAAATAGTCAATGAAACATCGTCTTCATTCTGAAAGACCTATCCAATGATATGCTACTTGATATGGTGCGTAATTTTTTTTTTCGTCGCTGCCGCCATTTTTTATTTATAAAAACAAAACCTAGCCTATAACCATCAGACGGTTCAGACGAATCGATAGAGACCTCATTCGTTAAAATCCATCCAGCGGTTGGGATGATTCGAGGGTATAAAGAAATCCACATACCCAGATACGCGTGAAACACATAACTCTTCTTTGGCAGTCGGGTAAAAAGAATTATCTTACAATTTCGAAAACTACAGCTATTCGATGGCCAACATTTTGCTATTTTAACAAATGATATTAGTTCTAAAGATAACTGTTTTTATTTAAATAATTAACTATAATAAATAAATTAAATAATCACGAATAAAAATGAATATTCTATACTGTCAGAATATAAACATTACAAACAAATGAAAACACGACGTTTACGCTTACGCAGTTATTTCATAGATGTACAATTAAAACATTATCCACAAAGAAGAAAACAGTTAGGCATATTCCTGTAGCTCAACCACGTCCGCTACGTAGCGTGTGACCTTGATTGGTATGACTTCGTTTTTAATCTTGCGGTTACCTCTCCCATTTAAGATAGGACACTTACTTTATATCGCTTTGTGAAAAATATATATATCTGCTAAAGAAACATGTTAATACTATATAAAAGCAAAATTTTATGGAATATTGTGTTTTAAACGTGAACTCACAACTAATATTCAATGTAAAAGATGTGGTGCAATTTAATTGCGAGAATGAACCTAAATTTTATAGTATGGCTAAACAAGATGGAGGGAGGGGGGGGGTGGGGGTAATCAGCGAAAATAAATGTTCCAAAAGTCAATGGAATCGGAATATGTGCCACTTAATTTTTTTCATGGAAGTCTTCCTTATCCGTCTTATTTAGTCATACTACAATGTTTGGATCCACTGTTGCAATTAGATCACACTCCATGGCCTATAGATAGCCATAAATAAACTGACAGTACTCAGTGTATTCTGTAGCGCGATGTAATTGCGAGAATGGAGCAAAATTTCGTAGGAAGATTAAATAAGACGGGGACAAAAGCTTTCGCGAATGAACAGTACGACATATACCCTAGTGGGGATTTTTAGTATTTTTCTTTTGCGAAATCCTTCATCCGCCGTCTGGCTTAATTATTTTACAAATATGGTTCCATTCTTGCAATTAGGTCGCAGCTGCAGAACATGATGATTACTGTCAGTTAATTTTAGTCACCTTGTGTATAAAAGGCATAATTATTAACAAGGTGTGACAACTAAAAAAAATTATTCTAGAAGTTTGTCACTGCACCAATTAATTACCTATGAGCATGACATTGAAGTCATTTCGTCTTTGAAATCAGTTAAAAAATTTAATTTACCTTTAACTGATGTCCCGGTCTCACAGGACGGTGCTTTTTTCAATTTTCATAGTTTAACTTTCAAATTTCAGTTTATCTAGAAACACTACTGAAATTTTCTTTCGTTTGGAACTTTAGTACTAACACCAGAGACTTTTGAATAGGTGAATTTTAATTATAATACTCCTGTACAAAAAGTTTAGTACAAAAACAACATCATATGAATTAATCACGCCTTTTATTAATCTTTCGATGGAGCGGTCTCACAGACCGCTTCACACTAGTTGCGTGACAATTTCTGTGACATCAGTTAAAGATTATTAAATTCAACCCCTATCTAAGGAAGTCTATATAATAAAGTGAAAATCCTGATTTCATTAATGTTAATAATACTGTAAAGTGCACACTATAATTGACAAGGAAACATCTGTTTCATCTTTGGCTTCTTCCGTGCAAGGTACAGAAGGCAACGTTCATACAGCAGTTTTACGCAAGTGACGCAGTAATATACTGAGGCAGACCAATTTCTTGATACTCTCAAATTTCTCTTTAATGTATAAAGCTAGAATTCTGAAACAAGTGTCTACCAACAGTAAAATTACTATGATCTGTCACATAAGACTAACTTCAGCATCTCCTAGAGGTGAAATTTGGAAGTTTTATCTACCCTATCTTGAAATATACAGATGGGTGACAAAATAATACGAACACCAATGACGCAGTTGACGTACGAATTGCAACTCTTCCATAAATGCTCGACGCATGAAGTTCCCTTTGGACAGTTCTTGCTGAAATGGATTCTGGAGATGACTATTTATATATGACACTATCTGGGATAAAGATTGTCTGCGCCTTCTGACCGCTATGGGGGTCAACTCTCTTTTATCTCTCTCAGAAAACTTTCTTTTCCGTCCACTGTTGTACTTCGCCTCGTACTTCGCAGACGACAATTTACCGCATTTCGTGTACGCTGTCATAACGGTTGACGCAGTACTCCTTGTACGCCCAAATAATTGGCTGTTTCCTTCACGGAGCAGCCAGCGCACCGCATTCCAACAATCATTCCTTTTTCGAACTGTGACAAGTCAGTCATTACTAAGTTTTTCAGAGCGTATGGTAAGCGCATGCAACACCTATGACTGATGTTGAGCGACTGATACTTTACCTTTCATAACCACTAGGTGGCAGAATTGAGTGCAAGGGGACATGCGCGTTCTGGTCCTTTGAAATGGACCATACCTTTTTCATGGGTGTTCGTATTATTTTGTCACCCATCTGTATGTGAGATAGCTAAAGATTGTACAAAACTACAATATACAAAACTACTAATACAAATAATACTACTAATACAAAATTGTAGATCATCATCAATTTAGTATACAATGACTTTTTACATGTAAAAAAAACTATTAGAAGCTCTGAAATGTTAATGTTTCGATAATCAATCACCGGTTTAAGTACATCACTAATCGCTTGCAGTAGTATGTCATTACTAGGCAGTTTTATATATTCTAATAAATCTAATACAATCAAGCTACAATTTGTTTTAATAAGAAATTCAAATTAAGTATGCTTAGTGTGTCAATCATCTGCAGCTGTATAAGTAAGTGGCTATGCATTTAGCTAGAAAACATATATATTCTTTATAATGCTCAACTTTTAGAAGTCATTAGTTACGTATTTAAGCGATTGATTGGTGATTGATAAAAAATTACATTTCAGAACTTCTAACAAGGTTATTTTTACATGTAAAACGTCATTACATTTTAAATCAAGGCTGCTCTACACTTTTGTAATTGATACTGTTTCCTATTTCTCATATACTATTTAGACAGAAATTTATTAATAATTTCCGAATTTTGCCATAAAGGGAGCTAAAGCCGGCCTCATATGATAGCACATAGTCATTTTACTACAGGAAGAAAATTGCTCCACAGTTCTAGCTTTATCGGATAAACTGATAATTGTGTACGGGGGTACGTGAGGGTACTTTATACTGTAATGATATACATGAGGGGTATTTTTTCGAGCCTCCGATGGGACGTAAAATAAAGACAAATGTGAATAACAAAATGGCTTTATTTGCAAGACTCAAATAGAATCAAAGTTGCTTTTTGACATAGCCAACGAGAAGATTGAGAAATTTGTCATACCGGTGGAAGAGTTTTTTAATACCCTCTTCATTGAAGGTTGCCACCAGCCTCTTGAGAGTAGGTCTCCACGGTGTCTTGAAGATTTTCGTTGGGGTGGGTACACTGTTCTCTCAGATCTGTCTTCAGCTATCGGAAAAAAGTAACAGTCATTCGGTGCGTGCCGAAATGATGACACAAAAGCTTTTTAGCCCCCGGTACGATATGCTATTTCTTTCTCCCAGCTTATTTTGTGTATTCCAAAAAATAACTTTACGTTACAAAAGCCAGCCGTAAAACAAAGCAGTGCGATTAAATACTGTATAGCAATTTTTTTAACTTCTAAGCATCGCACATTTTCGATTTTTATACCGTCGTAATGAGAAAAAAAGTTCTTTTAAATGCAATTAGTTTGAAAACTGTATCTCCATTTATTTTTGAACTCTTAATTTTTTTGTAGTTTTTAGAGCCATTTGCTTAATATTGGCAACGGAAGTACTCCATTTCTGTAGAAAGTAAAGGAGAATAGTAATTATATATTTTTGTTGTCATTTTCTCACAACAACCGAAAGAAAATGTAATTAAAATACGTGCTATTTTGAAAAAAATATATAAACGGAGGATTTCTGTTAAAACAATGGAGCTATTATAAACTATATTTAATTTTAAGTATCCATGAATCGTTAGATAGCCTTTTTTTTTTTTTTTTTTTTCTCAATTTTCTTGAATGACGGCGTCTTTTTGCTGCATTTATGCGTTATTTCGCGATTGCGATGTGCTATGCATGCTTTACTGTAGATGTTTAAGAGTAGACCGTAAATGTGGAATTCTTAAGCGGATGCGAATGACGTCATTTCACATAAAATAAAACGTGTGCTTTAAGTCTTAAAATTGAGATATATTTTGTACTGCAGTAGAGTCCGGCTTAGCCGAGTTATTTTCTTCTGATGGACTGATGGCTTCTATTATTATGAAACAGCCATTATAAATGAAGTGTTAGGTGAAGGTGAAAGAGCGGTCGTAAAAATTTAGAACTCTGATTTTCTGGTCAGAATGGGGGAAAAATGCCCATATTTTTTTTTAACAAATTATGGCCATTTTTTCCAGATTTCTAACTTTTTACGGCTGCTCTTTCATCTTCACCTAATACTTCATTTATAATGGCTGTTTCATAATAATAGAAGCCAATCAGTCCATCAGAAGAAAATGAAGCAATGGAAATGCCGGGGGCGACACTAAATTCTGAAAAAGAAGAATTCCTGTTCTCTAATTTTACAATTTCAATGGGAGGTGTTCGATCAGTTGGCATACAGCCCATATCTAGCACCGCATGACTTTCACCTTCTTCAAGAACTGAAAAAAATCTGGAGGATAGCACTTGAGCACGAGCGAAAGTCTTCAAGACCAGAGTTGAATTCAGAAACTTTTTTCGGAAGGTATTTCTGTGGGGAGGGGGAGGGATTGCATATTTTGACCTTTGAAAACTCAAAATATCAAATCCCTCGAGGGGGATATCTCATTGCTCCGGGGAGGGGGGATGTCCCCCGAGTCACCCCCTGAATTCAACACTGTTCAAAACGCTGTGGAGATTTATCTCAACACGCTGGCGGCTACATATGAAGTATGTACTGAAAAATTCGTCAAACTGGTAAGTCAAATGTCTCAATTTTCTTGATTTCTGGTTATAAAACCATTTTGTATTCATTCTTGTCCTTATTTTAAGCACCATCGGAGGTTGAAAAAAAAAATACCCCCCACTCAAAAAGAATAAGCATCGTCTGAAACATCGCTTTGTAAATTTAGAGCTGATATCTACCATTCGTTTTTAAGGTGTTGAGCAAGTTTGTTTTGCGAACATTTTAAAATATTGTCTGCTGTTAGCCTGAATCTACAAGAAAGAATTTTCGAGCAAGTTATTAGAGAAGCTTTATAGAATTCTCTATTAATTTATTTTATTATATATTTAGATTTTATTCGAAATTTTTCTGGTGAATTCTTGAATATTTCCAGTATTTTTGTCCTATACACTGTAAAATATTTATATATTTCTTACGCTAGCAAGAAGATTTATACAAACATAACATATAACACCTCTTCCAAGCTACTCACGATTTTAAAAATGCCTTCTTTATCTTTGAAACCTTAGAGACCTATAAATTAAGAAGATTTAATCAAGAATTTTTTATACAAAAGTTCCTTTTGCTGTCTGTAATTTTCGGAAACATTTTCGAAAAGATTTATAATGCAGTAATAAGTTTTCTTATACCGATATCAACATGAAATATCGTTATTAAGATTAATTCTTAAGTAAACATTCTCAGTTGTGCAAAAAAAAATGTATGTGGAAAAAAACCTGCAAGAGTAAAAAATCCATCTGAAAGCGAGCATGGGTGAACATAGTAATTAATTTATTTTTCTTTATTTAAATAAACTCTACCATACTTATACGTGCTAGTTTTATTAGTAAACGAGCTGACCCGCCCTCCGTACCCAGGCTCATGATAACCTTAAATGAACCTCAAATTTGTGTGATATTTATCTTTAACTCCATTTTGTCTGATTTATATTTTTAAATGAAAAAAACGTAAAAAAATATTGAATTGAGAATATATGCTATTTGGTATTTTATTTTCTACGTAATTTTATTTTCTACGTAATTTTATTTTCGGAGTCTAATGTGCACTAAAAGCGAGCGAAACCGCGACGAAACACTCAGGTATTTGCCGATTTCGTCGAAATTTTCACACATTTTATTTTGTAAAAAAAAAAAAAAAAAAAAAAGCAATTTAACAAATTACAACGACCATTTGGAAAATGATTTTTTCATAGACTAAAATTTAAGACATAAAAAATCCACGGAGTTGATCCTACATTACGTACGACATGAATTAAACATTAATAGTGTTATTACACGTAAAAATTGCAAGATTTCCTGAAACTTACGTATTATCCACCTGAAACTTACGTATTATCCAAGCATTTCATTGGCTGTTCGGGAAAAGGCTTTTCCATCGTCATATTTCCAAGAAATCTGACGGCCAATTTTAAATGAAATTTCATTCTTAAACTTCTAAACATCCCACAATATTACTTTTTACACTGTCGTATAGAGTAAAAAAATATTTTAAATGCAATTTGTTTGAAAGATGCATCTCAATTTGTTTCTGAGTTATTAATTTTTTTTTTTGTAATTTTTATTACTTTTTTGTCATAGTGGCAAAATCATCCATCTCTGTTGAAAGTAAAGGGAGATACAGATTACTGTACAGACCAATCAAAAAACGAATAAAATGCGGATTAAACCAATAAAAAGCTTCAGATATATTTTTGATTTCCTACCCTGACGAGGACAATAACCATTTTCCCAAATGGTTAAAAAAAAATGTACCTGTCCGAAAGTTTCAAAATTTGTATAGGTGATCAGCAATGTCTTCCGTTGGAATGTCATACAAATTCGCGTTTCCCTCCATCATCACCACATCTTTTCAGCCTTTTTGCAGATGCACTGACATTTAGAATTCAAACTTTACACAAGAAAAAACTGTATCGCCAAAATTTTAAATTCAGTTATTTCACTTCTCGATATATAACACTTACAATCAAATTATTTTTAGAAACGAATACGAAAGGTACTTTTACAATAAACTTTGAAACCGTCATACATTCGAATTTAAATTAAATCGTAATATTTTTTTTTTTTTTACTTAAATTATTTTAGTACCCGGTAGACCGGGCCTAGCTCGGTAGTTTTTTTTTCAATATTTATTTTTTTCAGTACATGTAGAAAAGTGATAGATACTATCCGCAAAATATCAATAAGTTATGGAGAATATAGCGTACTCTCGTTAATGCGTTTCCGCTTAAGACGTATCCCCGGTTAATGTGGACAGTTTCATTTCCCCATCATTTTTTAATTCAACACAGATGTCATATACGCACCAGATTCGCTCGATTTTTACTGACGCCAATTTGGCGAAAACCTTTTTTTCGAATACCAGTTACATATATATTTTTTAAAAGGGAAAAATAAAAAAAGTGGTATTATTAGTTATCCCGTCGTTATCTGTTCTCTAATTTAATAAATATTCTAATATTGTTTATTGTATTAATTATCAATTATACTCAAAATAACTGAAGTTAATATCTGAAAAACATATGTTAATTTTTGGATATTGTTTTCATGTTGGAAGATTGCTTATACTGTAAAAAAAAAAAAAAAAAAAAAAAAAAAAAAAAAAAAAAATGATTTTTTTGGATCCAACTTATTAAAAATGATATATATATATATATATATATAAAAGAATTATATCTTCAGAATTTTCGTTCGTGCACAATGTATACATTTAAAAACATTTAAGGTCTGTTTATTTCTGTTATTTGCTTTCTCGTAACATATTAATGTTCTGAAGAACTAGATCACAAGCTTTTTTTCCAAACTATTTACGTAAGATTGATAAAGTAGATTCTAATTTGTTTTAAATTTAAAAAATAAAGATTTATCAAAATCAATCAATAAAATCAATCACTAATTCATTATGCTTTGTAAAAATTAAAATAACCTATAAGTCTTACACAACTAACTACATTCAAGAAGTCTGTCATTTCTGTGATTTGTGTTCTCGTGATTACTTAATTTTCTGAAGAACTTTTCATGCAAACTAGTTACGTAAGTATGGTAAATATGATCTTAATTAGTTTTCAATTTAAAAATTAATGACTTATCAAAATCAACAATTAATTCATATATACATTGTCAAAATTAATATAACCTATAAATCCAATCAATAATTATTTTCTGTTTTTTTTTTTTTTAATTTATTTTTTATTATTATTTGTTGTTGTTGTTGTTGTTGTTGTTTGTTTGTTTTTAAACCTGAAATAGCTTTTATTATTTTTTATTTGATGCTTTTGATTCGTAAGATAATTTATACAAAATGTTTATGACATTAAAATGATAATTTTCTTTAGCATTATGTTTACGAATCTGTCTCTCATGAAATGAGGTAGGTTCATTATAGACCGGGAGCTGGCAGCACAGACAATCACCTCATCGAGTTCACGGCTGAAATTCCAGAATTAGTTAACACTCGATTCGCATATTAAAACGCAATTCGTCTGCCAAGTCATATCTTGGTGGAAAATACCTAAAAACGCAATTTTAACGGTCGACTCGTAGCTTTACCTTTGTGTTTTCCTATTCCCAGTCCTCCATGTTTTCATACTTTTGAGTGCAGAAAAGCACAATAGTAAACCTACGAGTCAACCACTAAAATGGGGTTTTCAGGTGCTTTCCACTAAGATATGACTTGTCAGACCGATTGCGTTATAATATGCGAATCCAGCTTTAACTAATTCTGGAATTTCAGCCATGAACTCGATGAGGTGATTGCTTTTGCTGCCGGCTCCCAGTCTATTACGCACAGAGGCGTTTAAAAGTCATGCATCACAATACCGGTTAGTTACTAAATGGTATAGATAATTTATTTTTGTGTTAATGTATCATATATACCATCAAACAGAAATTTTTTCATAGATTCAAGTGTTTACATTATTTTTGAATTTCTTTATTATCGAAAATATATGTCCAACTTATATATGAAAGTATTAAAAAAAAAGAGGGATGAAAAGTTCGATATTTACTGGGAGAAATTACTTGAGGTAATCTGCAATCTTTTTAAATATAAATATATGAACTTTACTTTCCTTGTTTATTCTGTTGTTTTTCAATAAGGCAGAATACCTTTCTGATTTGTTAATAACATATTTCTTTATTATACCATATTAATTAATTAAACTATTCAAAAAAAGTTTAAACATTGAAAATGTGCACATCCTTTATATGGATTGTTTAAAATGCAAAAAGAAACAAACAATTGATAGATTCTACAATATGAAATTTATATCCTATCAGTGGGTCATGGGAGATTTTTGAACAACTCCGTATGAAGTGAATAAAGAACTGTGATTCTTGCCGTTTGTTCATTTATTTGAAAAATACTGCCTCGCCTTATGTTAGTATCCTTTATATAAACTATTATTTATTTATGACAAATTGTTGTTAGCAGCGATTTTAGATTTAGTTGTAATATTTTTGTATAACAATAAATTATTGTAAAACACAAGTTCATAAACAAGCAAATAAAAAGGTAAATACGAAAGCACAATAAATGTGAGTTAAAATATTTTTTCTTTGACTGTTGTATGTTCATATATGTTCTACAACATGCTTATAACCCACATGAAAATATATACTATACATCAAAAAATAGTCTTTTTTTTTTTTTTTTTGAGTTGGACAGTTTGCTTTCTGTAGAAAATGCGCACAAGCTTTCATCATGTAAATTGCTTATGAAAAAAATAGTGCATCAAAGAACTATTTTTCACCAAGTTTCGAGTCTCGAGACACCTGTTTTGAACACGCATCAATCATATAGCACTGTTTGAAAAACTATTCATTTTGTTCATTTCATATCTACACTTCGATTAGTTAAAATAAAACTATATGAATTAATGAGATCGAATTCATGTTTAAGACTTTTGAGCTTTCTCTACAATTTTTATTTACAGATCGCGTGCTGTTGAGATCGGGGAATCATATAAAAAACCCGTAAATGTAGGCCTTTTGGCAAAAGAATTACATTTGGTGCAGACTGTTCAGCTACACTGTTAACTAGTATGTTGTGGCCATCACAAAACTTTCTTCTATATAAATCACGCCAATTAAATCCTTTAAATAGTACAAGAAATAACAACGATTTAGCACCAATTCATATAAAGTATATCTGAATTTGAAGTTGGGTGAAAATTCGTGCATTAGTTCTTGAGGTAGAGCTATAGCGGAAATTTTGAAAAAATGTAGCATAGCAGCGCCACCTGTTGGGCGATTTACACCAAAAGTAAACAGCATTAAACGATATCAAGGTACACCTGAATCTGAAGTTTGTTGAAAATCCAAGCATTAGTTCTTGAGATAAAGCTATTGCAGAAATCGCAAGAAATACAGCATAGTAGCGCCACCTGCTGAGCGATTTATACCAAAAATTAAACAGCACTAACTTATACGTCAATTCATGTCAAGGATCAACTAAATCTGAAGTTTGATGAAAATCCGTGCAATAGTTCTTGAGATACAGCTCTTGTGGAAATCGTGAAAAATGCAGCACAGCAGCGCCACCTGTTGGGCGATTTACACCAAAAATTAAACAGCACTAATTTATATCAGGGACTAACTGAATCTGAAATTTGATGAAAATTCGTGCATTTTTTCTTGAGTTAGAGCTATTGCGATAATCATGAACAATGCAGCATACCAGCGCCACCTGTTGGGCGATTTTCACAAAAAAGTAATCAGCACCAAACTACATTTTGGACTAACTGAATCTGAAGTTTTATGAAAATCCGTGCAGTAGTTCTTGAGATACAGCTATTGCAGAAATCGTGAAAAATGCCGCATAGCAGCGCCACCTGTTGGGCGATTTTCACCAAAAACTAATCAAGTTCAGTTTATATCAAGGTCTAACTAAATATGAAATTTTGTGAAATTCCGTGCATTAGTTCTTGAGATAGAGCACCCACAAAATTTTTGTCACATACAGACTCACAGACAGAGTGACAGAGTGACAGAGTGACGGAGTGACAGAGTGACAGACAGACTCACAGACAGACATTTTCTAAAAACCATCAAATCGTGTTCTGGGCATTCTAAAACGTATAAATCCGTCGAAAACCGGAAGTCGAAAATTTTCACGAATCCAATACTTTCTTCTTGTAAAGATAGAAGAAAGTAAAAATTTGCAGCATTCTGGCAGGTCATTTGATCTTTTTTTCCGAAAACGGTTACACAGCCGTATTTTTAACACTATTCTGACCATATTATTGGCCATTTTATGGTCAGAATATAGTTAAATTGTGGTTATGAAACTTTTTTTCAAAAAACGGTCGAATGACCTGCCAGAATGCTGCAAAATTTTTAACAGTGTATGTTCCGTTCTGGGTTCATTTAATCAAAACAATAAATGCAAGGAAAACAAGTTGTAAATTGCACGTCAAACGTAGCAAATGAGGAGCGTTCGTACTATAACTAGTTTTATAAATATTTTTTGCAACGCATCTTGTACTGAAAGTATATCTTAAGTACACTTCATAGGTGCATATCAATTTTATTCTGTTCGAAAAGTTGTAACATCATTAAAATGCACTTGAAATATTTTTTTTTCCTTTGGCCGTAATGTAACAGAAAACTTTTGACTGTCCCTGTAATTAAACTATAGATCCGATTTCCAAAAAATTTGAAATGACTCGACAAAATTATGCAACAATTATACATTTTAAATTTCAAAAGATTCGGTTGGGTAGTTTTTGCGCTGTTATATGCGGGTAGACAGACAGACGGACTGAACGACGACTATAGGTGCTACGTATTTATATAATTACGAACGCTCTTAAAAATCGGGATTGCTTTATTGGAGTTTTCTGCACTTCTGGACGACAATGTTATTTTTAACACTTTCCAACACATTGGAAAAGTGTTTATGAATTCAGTTGTTTTGCCGTCTGTCTTCTTGTGCTCTAACTCTCGTAAATGTACTCGGATTGTCATTCAATTGATATATGTTATTAAGAATTACTATGGCGTGTTCGCTATTGAAAATGAAGTGTGCAGTATTTATAATTCGTTTAAAAGAACGCTCAAAATAACTCCGTTACATCATGGTCTATGATTTAAAAAAAATTCTTTGCACTGTATTTTAATAATGTTACACTTTTTCAAACATATTGAGAATCATACACATCGCTTAGGTGCATTACAAGATGCTTAGTGCATAGTGCGCGTAGCATTTATCGTTCATTTACACTGACACTCAAAAGAATTAGATTAAAGTTCTGTCTATGAGCAAAAATTGCTGGAAGCGTCACCATTTTAAATTGTGGCCTTCATTTTTAAATGTAATTATTATTTTTTTGCATATTACTGGTTGTGCATATATTCTATAGATAATATACAAGGTTGCACAATGTAATTCATCTCCGCTATTTGGCGAAAATTTCTGAATTTTCAAATGTGTTATGTGTTTCCTAATTGAACAAAATTGTAGTATACTATTTAGTATGTATACAATTCTATAGATCATATAGAAGGCTTCACAAAAGAGTTTGAATACTTTTTTGACTAGAGATGGTAATTACTAAAATTGGGTTTCTATATGTGTTATGCATTTTTTAAATTGTTTAATTAAACATGACTTTTCGCCTTATTAAACAAAGAAATTTTGTTAAAGTATTCTTAATGTGTTAGAAATTGTTTTTTCTTTCTCCCTTAAAAAATCAAATAAGTCTTGTGTAAATCCATCATTCATTTATTCATATCAGAATCGAATTCATTTTAATAAATACTAGTTACACTATTAAAGGACCGTTTTCATTTGAAAGGTTCTTAACACAAATAATGCAGTTAAAAATGATGAAAAGATACCAAAAACCGGGGTGACTTTGTACACTTCCAGGTTACTTTGACCAATCCCACGGCAATAAAGACAAAATGTGTAATAAATAAAATTTATTACTATAAAGCTAATTCCGAATTCTAATAGACTATAATAGTAGCTTAAACAAAATTTATTTAATTCAGCATTTTACAAATTGAATTTGTCATCACTTCCGTTGTTGTTTTGTTAACTTTTTCGCGCGTGCTTTTACTGGGGGAAACTTTTAGTTGGAAGTACTTATACTTGATGTTGTAAAGTGGTAAGAACATTTTTTATTGCTCAGTATGTTTCCATTACAAATCAATGAGATTTTTATATATTAATTTGATATTTGATATTTTACATGGACTTTATTTACAATCGACATTTTGAACAGCAATTTGGGGTAAGATTATCTCGAGACAAAGTCACCATAAAATTAATTTATTATATTTGATTTTTCTGAAACTGTAGGGGAAGGTGGCTTAAAATTATCCTAGCGGATAAAACGATCCACATATGTTTTCTTCCAGACAGGTCGCGTTACCAACCGGGTAACACATAAACTAGTTGTGCCAAGTGAAGAAGGAGCAATGGCGGTATTCAAGCGATCGCAGTATTACTCGTCTAAATAGAATACTTTGAAAAAATTGGGTTTTATGCATCTGTTATAAGGTAAGAACTAATATATTTATTTATACTTTCATATTTATTTATACACTGCTGGCCATCCAAAAGGCAACACCAAGAAAGACAAGAGATATCAAAGCCAAATTTATTTTAGAGATTACACATAGTATAAATGTTAATTGATTTCAAAGACAGCTTTCTTTCAAATGAGATAGACGGGAAAATCAGTAAGAACTGTTACCTCCACGTCTGTAAATAACCGTTGCTACACGCTGCGGCATAGAGTGACAGACGCTTTGGAGGTGTTGTTAGGGAATGGCATCCTACGCTGCCTCCACTCGTAGCCAAAGTTCATCTGATGTACTCACAGGTGCGGCATGCCCGGCTAGGCGTTCTTCAATCATTGAACAGACATGCTCGATGGATGACAGATCTGGAGAACAGGCAGGCCAGGCTAAAAATAGAATATGGTGACCTAAGAAGAAAGCTTGAGCATTGCGTGCAAGATCTGGTCGCGCATTGTCCTGTTGAAACGTGGCCGCAGGGAAGCCCTGAATGTAAGGGAACAGAACATGTTGCAAAACCTCAGAGATATAGCTCTGACTGGTAAATGTACTGTTAATGCGTACTAGAGGGATGCGGGAGTCGAATCCAATACCACCCCACACCATAACACCGGGTGCAGGACCAGTGTGACGATGCATAATACAGCAGTTCAACAGCCTCTCTCCACGGTGTCTCCAAACTCTAATTCGACCATCGTTACATTGCTGGCAGAAGCGTAATTCACCCGAAAACACAATGTTATGGCATTCGGATGTCCATTTCTGCCGTTCAGTGCACCATTGCAAAAGCAAAAGCCTGTGGTTTAATGTCAAAGGTATGCGAAGAAATGGACGCCTAGCGGACAATCCACTGTACTGAAAACGACGTCGAACTGTTCGTGTGGACACCGATTGTTGTGTTAGAGGCTGCATTCGTTGTGTTATGGTTGCAGATGTGGAAGTGCACTCCATCAGTCCATGCGTCTGCCAATATGCCTGCCTTCCCATGGAGTGGTGTGACGAGGCGGTTGCAATCGCTCCTGTCGGTCTGTCGTTCTCTCCTGCATCCACCGATACCATATTCACATGACAGTTGCTTGTCAATGTCCAATACGATGACCGATTTCTAAGAAGGAAAACCCGGAATGTGTCTATGCGACAATTCTGTCACTGTCGAAATCAGAAACATGTTCAAATGATGCTTGAGTTTTTCTATGAGGAGTACTGAATCTGTACACACAAAAAATTGCACAAGAAAACAATTCACGTTCTTCAAAAATACAATCTTTCTTTCCTTTATATACAGATTGTAAGGGGCGCTGCAGTCGTCCACGATGTGCGCGAGATCTGAAATCGTAATCATTTCCATATCCTACCGAGGTGTATGCATGGTGTAAATTTCACGCGGTTTGGTTGATCCCTTCATGGTGTTGCAATTTGGATGGCCAGCAGTGTATATACAGTCTTTCATGTATAAAAATATGACTTGGTTTACTTAACGGAGTATACTTTTAGATGTGAATTACACTTGCTAAGTTTATGTTTCTCGGCGTTATCATCTCGTCGTCATGACCTAAAATGTGCTGCTATATTGCCGGGTAAATTTTTTTCTATTATTGAGGCAACACTTTCCAATTCTACATGTGCTCCTCTGTGATTGGTGTTTACCTTACAGCTAACGCCACCCATCGCGCACCTTGTAAGCTGTCCTCTTTTTCCTTTTCTATTCATTTATGACCTTGTCCCCTTAAGCTGCTATCAGATACACCAACTTTTCAGCCGATTTTAACCCCAACTTTTTCCCGTTCAAAGGGCGAAAAAGCTTACAATTGTCGTTGCTAAAGTTGAACGAAAACCAGTACTACTAGTACCAGCCGTTAATATATATCGCCTATTTGTATCAATCGCTTATCTCTGATTGTGTGAAATGTTGAAAGTTGAGGAGGGGGGAGTCGCGGTTAGCGCAGACTTTTTTAGAGCTGTGAATAAAAAGTTAGGGGTACTGCTGTTTGCTATCGCACTGGGTGTTGAGACAATATTTCGCAAAAAGTTGGAGGAAATCAAGATTTGGCTCAAAAATTGCTCGAAAAGTTGATGATTCTGATAGCAGCTTACGGACACGTGTTTAAAGAAGATGATGACGTGCTGTTATATTTTCCGGCTTGAAGCGCGTCCTGTGAATTGCTTTTATTTATGTAAAGTTTTCTTGTTTTAATTGTGATTCATCGCCAGTTTTTATTGCTGTTTCAACTGAAGGATCATTTTTCCCTTTGGTGAGGGTAAAGTGCTTCTTCGGGCCCTTTTTTAAAAATCTATTTTTATTTTATTCCTCAATTCTTGTTGAATGTAAACCAGATTCCCATTCTATGTAATTTACCAACGTAAAGAAAATAGTCTTTTAGGATTTCGTGATAGTCCTCTATGTTTCGGCCTACATTTGAAAAGTTTCGAAGAATTGTGATTGCATATCCAATCAAAATTTATCGTTTCCGTAGGAACATGACTAGCATGTATGAGAACATGTTAAAAGAATTTTCTCACTGAAATGAAAAATTCATCAAAAAAACGAATATTTCGGCCTTGCTAAAAGAAAAACACATTTCTAGTATCACCCATTGTGTCATATCAGTAATGTGTCTAGATATCTCGATCCTCTTAATTCCACTTTTTTTTCGTCACTGTATATAACGTGACATAATTTACACCAGCTATAAAGCATTACAATTTTCTAACTTTCTTCCGAGAATAAAATTTTAGATCAAAATGTTCCTATTTTATGTTTCTGTACAGCTTCTATGTATGTTTTACATTTTCTTTGGCTACCATAACGAAGCCGTTATCGCTTTGACAATTTGTTTAACAGTCGCAAAGATCATGGAACTATCCAAATAATTGTTGTTTGTATTAGAGAATCACTAAGTCAACAATAAATCGCGAATTTTGCAACTGAATCAAACCCCGTTACGACACTTACGTTGTTGAGTACTTTTTCATCCTGAACATAAATATCAGCATTTTACTAATTTAATTTAAATCTAAAAGTACAGTATAATTATTACGTTACTATTATATTTTTTATTTTTATGCGCGTTATTTTCATCATGGTAAATAAAGAATATAATTCGTCTCTATCTCTTTTTATAGAATTTGCTGCATGTTTTACTTCATAAAAAATATTATGTTTGTTATAGCATAAGTTTTCATGCATGATTCAATGTAACATTAAAAGTAAATAGCAATATTTTTGAGATATTTTTCTGTTATATTTTGAATTTCTTTAACTCTTTTTATTTCTTACTTTTTTTTTTTTTTTTTTTTTTTACATTTTTCATCTACGAGGAAAGTGTAAATGTATATAATTTTTATAATCATTCAATCTTTGTTCTTCAGTTTTTTAGGATTTATAAAAAAAACACTAAGATCTTTAGGAATTTTAAAGACTGTGTAGTGATTTATTTTTATTTTATTAAAAGCGCATTGAAAATTTAATTGCTTTTTCCAGAAATAATTTATTTCATCTTATTCATTATTTCGAATATTAAATTTTAATGATATCATGCATCACATAAACAGTAAATAAATACATAACAGATATCACATGAATATTTTATAAATAAATGTATTTCCTCAAAATTGGTTCACCATAATAAAAAAGAAAACGCTTCGAAGTTATTATATTCATTCTTCTTTATTCTACAGAAAAACATAAAAAGAGAGATCACATATTGTAATAAGACATAACTTCGGGTATGTTCAAAAAATATTTCAGGCAGTCTGGGTTTCTTATGTTCATCAACCTTTCTGGTATAGTGTTTGTAGCAACAATTTCTCTCACAGCACTTTCCATTCTTTTGTTATTCATATTGTACTGAAATAAATAAAAATATTCTATTTCAATTACAAGCTTTTACATTTTTGAAATGATAATAATTCATATTCAGTAGATACAGCAGCTTCCAGATTATCTGTTGCTCGATTATAGGCCATACTCGGTTAACCGACACTCCTAACCTATTTTATCATCCAAATT
Source organism: Maratus speciosus (assembly GCA_963932465.1). Taxonomy (NCBI): domain Eukaryota; kingdom Metazoa; phylum Arthropoda; class Arachnida; order Araneae; family Salticidae; genus Maratus; species Maratus speciosus. The sequence continues at coordinate 237,130,112 of OZ010788.1, forward strand.
GTGTATGCATATCTGTAAGGCAATATTTCAACATTCAATAAAAAAAAAAATATTATTTTTATCTTATCAACAGATATAATAAAGCTTTAAGCAAGATAGAATTAACAATAAATGTTTGAATTGTAATTTAATTATTTCAATATACTGAAGATTTTATTAAATACAGAATTTGGTTGCAATAATCATTTAAAATACATAAAAATAGTGTGAAATCCGAAGGAATTCTTACAGGCAGATCACCCAACATGTACTAATTCCTCTTGAAAACTAAATTATTTCTATTTTGTACCATAGCTTGTAAAATGCAATACTGATTTTATTTTCTTTCAAATACAACAAAAATAAAAAATGTGTAATTACGGATTTTTCTCTGTAAATTTGGCTTAATTTTATTTATAATAATTATTTTATATAACCATTTAAATTATATTATCATTTAATTTATCATAATTTTCCTTTAAAATATTAACAGTTTTATTTATTTATAGAAATTTTAATTACAGTTTGCATGTTTTTGCAATTATTATGCAAAATGCAATTAATCGACAATTTCTATTTTCTGGTATACTGCTGGCTAAAAGAGTGTCGAATGGACAGCATCTAACTTTAAAATAAAGCGTTTTCACGTCTAGTACTAAGATGATCTATAGATTTTTGTATAAAAAGACCCGATTCCAATTTGACGATAATTCCGGGTTTTTTTAGATTTGTTAAAAAAAAAAAAAATGCGTGCGTTTTAATGTAGATTACAGAAAAATAATACGATTATAGTTTTCTTGAAACGTACGCTACATCAATTTTTGTAAATTAAGTGTGCGAATTTATTTATTTTATTTAGGCGAGAAAAATCGTGATTCTGATTAAGAAATTTTAATAATCGGATTAATATAAAATAAAAAACATATTTAGATAAAGTAATATAAAAATGAAAGAAGCGTTCCAAAAAAAAAAAAAAAATGCTGTTGACAAATAAGGTGCTGAACAAAAAATTATTGAAGTATGGAGAATCGTGGCACCAAGAACATTTCACGAACTTAAATTTAGTGCAATGCTTACAATGGTCGACCGCCTGCAAAAAACAAAGTTGTTTCAATTGGAAGTGGCCAAGTTAGCATCACTCAGACTAATACCAAGCATAACGAATCATAGCAGAGCATTGCAGTGTATTAAACTGAAAATGGAAATGTGACTGGATTTTGATGACATAGTTACGTTGAAAAGCATAGACTCTTTCCTCTACCAGTACCCTGTCGGATATACTTCGAACAAACTGCTTCCAGGATCGGAAGAATCCAAGATCCAAAGTTTGAACTTTGCCAATGGCGCCTGCCGGAATTTTCTTTAATTCAAATTTTGTACCTTCAGGAACCCCTTCACTAACGCTCATGTCGTCGCAGTATTGCGTTACAGAATCCGCTGCAAGGAGGGGCTGGTTACCAGCAAAGAGGAAATACACATCTTGCAGCCATGTCTTTATACACGATTTCGCCACCTTTCTTATAAAAAAAAAACATATATAAGCAAAATCACTATTTACTGAAACTTTCAAACTACTGAAAATAAGAATTCGCAACTCACCACGTTTGATGGCTTGAATATAGTTTACTATACCCGCAGTCCCAATTCACCTTTGGATTGTTGAAGTACGACGAGCATTGGTGAGAGCAATTGACCATCAGCACTGATCACTGGTTGAATAGTATAACATTGAGTCACAATGTGTTTTTCACCCCACGTGTGTCGAGATTCCTGCCACAATGCATCTCCCTCTATAAACTACTTTGATCTGGATTGTACCAGGTGGCTGGATTGTTTTTGCACTTGAGCATATTTCAGCGGTAAAGCTGGTGATCGCTACTTCTTGTTGAGCTGTGTTCTATGTAGTAATCCTCTCTATGAGTCTCGTGATTTTTAGTAACAGAATGTTGTACTTATTATTAAATTTCTGTGCCTGCCCAAGTGAGAGATGCTGTGAAATCCGTAACTTGTAGCACAGCACTGTGTTCCTAAACTCAAATACGTAAATCTTTGTCATGATCATGATAATGTTGTTCACGAGCTTGTAGGAACTTTTTATAAATGTGGCTGGAAATCGGCTTGTACTTTGACGATTTTGACACGCTAAAGCGTGAGGCTTGTAGTTGTTTATCCCAATTATGCAACTGGAAAAGGGATGTCATGAACCAGAGAGACTTCTTGAGTAGCCAAGTTCAACTTTTAGTTTTCACAGATTTCCAGTATGCAACTGCCCATTGTTTATCTTCTTCCGTAATCATACTTTGCGGTCTCCTTTCTGTCAAGACTTGGATGGTAGCTTGAAGCTAATGATTCTTGTGAGACTTCATCTTCGCAGCATTCTAAAACTTCATCACCTTCATCGTTTGACACATCATCAAACACTTCAGATTCGTCAGTTACAGGGTCTTCTTGTACATCAAAATCAACATTCCCTGATGTAATCGTCATATTAATTCGTCGTAACTGGTGTGGTTCAAACAAAAAATACTCTTATTAATAAAATATACATTTCCTTTGTCACTAATGAAAAATTATCATTTAAGTTTAATTTCGTAGTAAAGCTGTTGTTCTTCTGAATTAGATTCGCTTCTTTCCATTTCATAAGCTTGATAGTGGCCCATTACTTTAGAACACACGGGTAAAGGAATAATACGAGATATTTTTCATTATAACACACGCTTCACATAGAACCTAAAGCGCGAATGAGATGTCTTACTGATTTGTAGGCAAGAAGCAATATAGAGTATTTTTAACGTATCTTGGCAGGGTTTGCTCGCGTCCCTTCGAACTAATGCCTTTTCTTCCTTTCATTAAATAAATAAAAAATACAAATAAATTGAGAAACTTTAAGACTCTATATATCGACAATGGGGAAATGAGAGTAAATGACTTATACTTCAAAAAACACGTTTCACCATTCTCTTTCGATTGCTGTTTCTTAAGATTTTTTTTTCATTATTACACTAACGGCGTAGTTCGAAAAAAAAAAAAAAAAAAAAAAAAAAAAAACAGGAATGACAAAAAACTTACTGTACTTTTATGATGTCTAAAGGTATCCCACTTCGTTTAAGTAACGAATTTTAAGCAAATATTACAATTTTATTTCTTTGTATTATTTGAAAAATTGTACAATTAACTATCCAAAAGAATTTTTCTTTTCTTCGTACGATCCTTAAAAAGTCCTTCCGGCCAGTGCGGGAGGAAGAGGTAGCTTTCATATTCCTTATTTTAAAAAAGCCAACTTATATTATTCAAACACACGAAGCTCAATTAAGTGGAAACCGAATGTAGGAGATTCAATACTAATTTTTATCAATACTAAATCATTATGAATGAGAATTTCGCGAAATTAGTCAGCTTTATCCAAGCTGCTTTTATTTAAAGTAACTTATATTTGGCTGCCAAATTCGGCGATTTCTTAAAGTTCCTGCCATTTTAAGACAAAATGGTGGCTGAGGTTAACCAGTGAACTTGGTCGAGACCTTAGTAATTGCTGTGCACATACTCACTCACGTCGGAATCGGTTGATATATACGAGTGCTGTCGCAGGCAAAAAATCAGATTTTTCAAAATGTCACCCACGTTAGAAATTCAAACTGCTATATCTGAGCCATTTTTTAAGATAAAGACAAACAAAAAATGCTCCTGAATCCTTATATCAAGGTAAAATACATAAGAAAGAGACCTTTTCCAATTTCTAATTTTTTTGCACCTCACTTTAAATATATATATTTTTTAATTTAATGGCCGCCATTTTGAAACAAGATGGCTGATGAAGCTGGCCAGCGAACTTGGTCGAGATATTTATGTATACTATCCACATGCTTTCTTCCATCAAAATAGGCGAATACGTGTGGTATCGCGAGACAAATACAAGATCGTTTCAAAGTGTTAATCATGATAGAAATTCAAAGTGCTATAATTCAACCACTTTTTAAGATATAAATAAAAGAACAAATTTTCAGAAACAAAAACTGCTCCAGAATCTTTGTATCAAGGCCAAACACATAAAAAAATCTTTTTCATTTTCCAATTTTTTAATACCTCATTTTAAATTTTAAATTACATTTTATTTAATGGCAACCCTTTCGAAACAAGATAGCGAATGAAGCTGGCCAACGAACTCGGTCGAGACATTGGTATGTACTATGTACAGACCAAGTTACATTCAAATCGGTTCATAAATACGCCTGTTATCGCGTGACAAAAATCAGGTCGTTTTAAAATGTCAGCCACAATAGAAATTCAAAATGTTATAACTCAGCCATTTTTTTAGATATAGACGAAACAAAATCTGTTCCGAAATCTTTGTATTAAGGTCAAACACCTACGAAAAAACTCTTTTTCATTTTCCAATTTTTTGGTATCTCATTTTAAATTTATTATTTTTTATTTTTTTAAATGGCCGCCATTTTGAAACAAGATGGCGGATGAAGCTGGCCAACGAACTCGGTTGAGTTATTTGTATGTACTATGTACACACCAAGGTACATCCAAATCGGTTCATAAATACGTCTGTTATCACGTGGCAAAATCAGGGCGTTTCAAAATGTCAGCCATACTAGAAATTCAAAATGCTATAACTCAGCCATTTTTTAAGATATAGACGAAACAAAAACTGCTCCCGAATCTTTTTTCGAGGTCAAACACATAAGAAAAAAATATTTTTTCAATTTTCAATTTTTTGGTACCACATTTCAAATTTAAATTTTTCTTAAAATTTTAAATGGCCGTCATTTTTAAACAAAATGGCGGATGAAGCTGGCCAACGAACTCGGTCGAGACATTGGTCTGTACTATGTATAAACGAAGTTACATCCAAATCGGTTCATAAATACGCCTTTTATCGCGTGACAAAATTCAGGACGTTTCAAAATGTCAGCTTCGCTAGAAATTCAAAATGCTATAACTCAGCCATTTTTTAAGATATGGACGAAACAAAAACTGCTACGGAGTCTTTGTATAAAGGTCAAATACATAAGAAAAAAATATTTTTCCATTTTCAATTTTTTGGTACCACATTTCAAATTTTAAATATTTTTAAAATTTTTAAATGGCCGCCATTTTGAAACAAAATGGCGGATGAAGCTGGCCAACGAACTCGGTCGAGACATTGGTATGTACTATGAACACACCGAATTACATCCAAATCGGTTCATAAATACGAGAGTTACAGTGTGACATAGGTCAGATATATATATAAATATATATATCAATTTTGAACGGAGGGTGGTTTCGGGGTCTGGGGGTCATGATCGATGAAAATATACCAAAATTTTTTGAAATCGCTTTCCTCCGAACGGCTGCAATAGGTAGCTTTTTGTAAAGAAAGCTACCTAAAATGCAATTCTAGCTGCTTTTGTTTAAGATCTCAAATCTGAAGTATGTATTTCAGTAGCCGAATATGTGTGTTTAAGTAGCCTCAAGAGGAAATAGATCTCCTAATATTGGGATTAAAGAATGTTCAATATATATAAAATTGGAAAATTTTAAGAACTTGATGTGATTATTTTTAATAGATTTTCTGAAATGAGAAAGTTAAAATGCGTTTTCTAAAAACCTTGACGTTCATGAACAATTAGTTACAAAAAAAGCTCTATCTCCCCAAATTATGGTTATATTTGAATAACATTGATCGCCTATACACTGTATATGATATTGTCTGTGTACTAAAATATCGGTTTAAATATCTGAGCATTTCCTGAATATAATTCATTTAATTAATTGGAAGAAGTTTCGGATAAGAAGAGTTTTGTTGCTAACCTATGGATAAGAAGAGTTCTGTTGCCAATCGTCTATCATACTTGCTGAAAGAAATTAATAGTTTCTATTTTTGGTCATCGGATGATAATATTTTGAATTAAAAAATAAACCTTCTGAGAGCAATAAGTAATGATTAAAAATTAGTATTCCGTTTTATTATAAAAAAGCAAACATATCAATAATAAAAAAAAATCTTATTATAATTAGCTTATAATTAAAATAACTTTTTCTTTTAAAGAATGTAATATAATATAATCTATATAACATATAATATTATATATATACACCATATCCTTCTGTTCTGGTTCCTTAGAAATAATATTTTTATAGAAAGTAAGCACCTCCATTTCTGATCAGTTTTCACCAAAATGTTTTTTTAACAATCTGTGGTTATCCTTAAGTTTATCTTGCTGCACGGGGACTCCATCCCTCTTTTTTTTAAAAAGAAAGTCCAGCCTTTAGATGTCTCTAGCACAACTTTTACACTCTGAATTTTGATATTCCAAGAATCTTCCGAAATACACTTCCACAAATTTGAAGATGGCCATGGTTCTTAGTTTTTATATAGTACCTTATCGTAATGCTTTTAAAAGCGCACTGAGATGCACTTAAAAAAAACTTTCAAGGTGAAAATTTTACTTTTCTGGAAGTTTCATGGAAGTAAAGAAACCTGGACGGTTTCTTGAAGGAGATGTTTGCGATGTAAACTTCAAAATAAAGTTATCTTATGTAATTTTGTCTTTGCTTGAAAAGAAAAAAGCTTGGTGGAAGCGTCATATATTTTGCATTGATAGAGTTGAATATTCGAGTTTCTCTTTCTGGTGAGTGCACTTTGAGAGGACAGGAAATGCTTTAGTTTTATGCCTGAGATTAAAAATTATATCTTTTAACACCTTCTGATAATAAGAAATATAGAAAGCGATTCTCCATTTTGAACTTACATTTAAATCTTCTTTTGCGTGTATTCTTTACTAGACCATATGTTCGTATATCTTTTTCTCTTCTTCCCCCTTCCCCCACAAAATGCAAGAGTTTATTCACTGTCCATTATACATAAGACATGCTGTAAAACTTATTTAATTAGCTTGTACGAATAGAACAGTTAAAAACTTTAATCGAATATAGCAACAGGTCGCAGAGAAATGAAGAAAAATGACTGTGATTGTAGCTGATAATCTAGTCGTCCGTTGGTCTTACGCATACGCAGGGATAAAGCTAGTTTTGTTGCCAACTCCCTAGTAGAAAAAGCGAGTTTTGAAACCAAACCAATATTTTAAGAACCCCCAAAAACAGGATAAAAATATTTTTTTTACAGATTATAGTGTTTTTTCTGTGCAGGTTTACCAATAGAATAGATTGGTAGAGAAAACTCGATTTTTTAAATTTTGGATAAGACGAGTTTTGAAACTCACGACCTCATACTTTTAAAAACATAATACACAGGAATTATGCTTTCAAAAGATGATGTCATTAAATAGTAGAAATCCTCTTTCTGATAGTGCAAAAATTTTTTTTTTGTCAAATGCATTAACCTTTTGCTTACGGGGGGATTACCGTAATCCCAAGAAAAAGAGTGTTCAAAAATACGGGGTTGGGATTACCGCCATCCCAAACATTTCTACCCCTCAAGATGCTGTGCAGGAAATCATTAAGACCGTTTTGCTCAGTAGGGGTTTGACTGCGTATCGAAGAAGGGAAATTCTATAGGAAAGATATTAATTATTCTAGGGAATTACGGGGGAGATTACTTTGTAACAAAGTAAACATTGTTTACGCAGACGACATAAAGCTGTTTCTACACCGGTTGCTGCAAATTAGTTGAAGATAATTCTAGTATGTAGGACATGATAGTGACGCTTTTGACATGATAATGAATAGATTATTTTCAGCAAATAGATTTAGTAGTTTAGTATTCCTAATTTTGATTAGAATTTTGCCCTTAGAATGATAAATGTAGCATTATTATTTTTCTTTCTAACACACTAGATATCTTAAATTATGTGCGTAATTTTACATACAGAACTGGAAAGTTCAAGTATTTATTTTTATTACTATTCTAATAAAAATTCAATACATTTCGTAGTATTTTGTAACAGCATAATTAAGTGCCTAATGAATATACTAATTTGAAATTTGTTTATAAGTTAGCACACACTGTTGTAAATCTGCTTCAAATTATGCAGTTATTTGAGAAGTTTTTAAACATAACGGTTACTTAAACATATTATTAAGACTATCTGACCATATTATCGACCAAAATATTATGGTCAGAATAAAAATAAATTACGGTTACGTAACCTTTTTCTATTAAAATGGTCGAATGACTGGGTAGGTTGCTGCATATTTTTAGCCTATGCTATCTGCTTTGCTACCCGTGATTTAAAAAAACTTGTGTGCTAGAATAGAAAATTAGCTTCTTCTTTTCGTAACTCGGTAGAGCATTGTACATTTCTCTAATAGCAAATTATATTTTTTTTTCAACGCTTTCAAATCTTGTCTGTTCTGATTCACATAGGACCTTTGATTACGAGCTAGTTACAAATTTTGGACTAGATACCAAGTGCCTGTATTCCAAGCAAGCCTGAAATCTCTAGCAGAGTTTCCAGTTTGACATCATTTTACATTCAGAAATTCCACTTTCATGCCAGAAATTTAAAAATATGAATTTTTTACTTTAGGTAATCATGAAATACATGTCTTTAAATGAAGTAAAAATTACAATTCATAACTGCTAATACGAACTCGAAATTACGAAATAAAAAAAAGAAAAACTAGAGAACAGGAATTCTGCTTTTTCAGAATTTAGTATCTCCCCCGGCATTTCCATTACTTCATTTTCTTCTGGTGGACGGGTGGCTTCTATTATTATGAAACAGCCATTATAAATGAACCGTTAGGTGAAGATGAAAGAGCAGCCGTAAAAAGTTAGAACTCTGATTTTCTGGTCTGAATAGAAAAAAAAAATGGCCATAATTTTTAAAAAATTATGGCCATTTTTTTTTCCATTCTGACCAGAAAATCAGAGTTCTAACTTTTACGGCTGCTAAAAAATTATGGCCATTTTTTTTTCCATTCTGACCAGAAAATCAGAATTCTAACTTTTTATGGCTGCTCTTTCATCTTCACCTAACGCTTCATTTATAATGGCTGTTTCATAATAATAGAAACCACCAGTCCACCAGAAGGAAATAACTCTTTTAAGCGGGACTCTGATAATCGGGACTATACTGAAAACGTATTTCAATTTTAAGACATAAAGCACACGCTTTTATTTTATGTAAAATGACGTCATTTGCATTAATATAGATACTTAAAATTAAATATAGTTTATAATAGCTCCATGTTTTATCACAAATCATTCATTTAAATTTTTCTCAAAATAACACGTATTTCAATTAAATTTTTTCAGTTTTTATGGGAAAATGGTAACAAGAAGATATAATTGCTATTTTTCAACTATTTTTTTCTTTACTTTCTACAGAAATGGAGAACTTGAGTTGCCAAAATGAAACAAATGTCGCTAAAAACTACAAAAAAAGTAATATTTCAAAAACAAATGAAGATGCAATTTTCAAACAAATTGCATTAAAAAGTACTTTTTTTCCCGATACGACGGTATAAACATTGAAAATGTGCGATGCTTAGAAGTTGTAAAAAATGCTGTAGAGTATTTAATTGCACAATGAAACATTGGCTTTTGTTTTACGGCTAGTGTACACAAGGTAACGTTATTTATTGGAGACAAAATAAGCTGGGAGAAAGAAATAGCATTCCGGGGCTAAAAAGATACGCCAAACTCTGACCTCTAGTGGCATATAAATCATGCATACTGAAAGAAACAGCAAGCTACTCTAAAAGATCTCATATTAAACACACATGGCTACTAAAAACAGTTTAAACATACAGTATTTACTTGCTAATTTATGTCCCCGAATAATATTCGCATTCTCTACTTTGGAAAACTGGAAAATACCAAAAGTAAATTGTGTAAAAAAAAAAAAAAAAAAAAAAAAAAGATTTTCTAAATTTTTTCGCACTTAAATTTTTGAATTTGGATTCCAATCGCATATAATTTTCAGATATTAATTTCAGAATTTGTTAAAATTTTATAATCATGTCTCAGTTTATTTCCGTTTATCTAAAGGAGCAAATCTCTAATATGCTTTCCGTGGTTTTACGTTTTCATGCTCTGCAGAAAGTATAGGTTGGTTTTATAATCAATGCTACATCATCAAACATAGTACATATTAGAGATTTCTCTTAAGAATCAGTCGTTCTGCTTACGTTAAGACCATTGACAGTAAATGTGCCGTAAATGAAAAGTTTTTTAATAATGACGCAAATGAAAATACAAAATAAGCACAGCCTGTAATCTTACTCTGTAATCTAAGTCTTACACTGGTTAGTGAAACTCCAGAAATAATTATCATTTTTAACTACATTTGTTGTAGTACTATTTTTATTAATTTTAACTTTTTTAGACTCATTAAATCAAATTTCATTTTTTAACTATCTATAATTTACTTCAAAATAAAGTAATCCGTCACCTTTGAAATAAGTAAAAAATCAACATAAAGTAACCGATTAAGGCGATTCTAACATTGATAAGTTTAATTACAAAACAAAAAGCACAATACCTTACATCATTTTAACATAACTTTAAAAAATATATATATTATAGCGACCAGAAGAGATTGTTGTAGAAACTATAACTTTATCAATAAAAAATAGCTTTCAAGCTCAACACAACGTCATTTTTAACTTTGCATATGTATAAAAACATGTATAATACTCACTTATAAACAGATTAAGTTAAATAATGCTATAAAAAGTGATAAAATATTTTTATTAAGATTGACGATCGTTTCGTCGCACAAACGGCGACATTTTCAAAATCATTTATGATAGAAAATATTTTCACATAATTTAAAAACAAACATAGTAAACAATGTCACGAGATATGATGCATAATCTATCATAATCTATCAAATATTATGCATCATATCTCGTGGCAATGTTTACTATGTTTATTGTTTTTAAATTATATGAAAATATTTTCTATCATAAATGATTTTGAAAATGCCGCCGTTTGTGCGACGAAACGATCGTCAATCTTAATTAAGATATTTTATCACTTTTTATAGCATTATTTAACATAATTTGCATATGTAGTTTTCATATTTTTGATTCATCTATATTTTAAAGGGAAAATTAAATATTAATTATTCAGTGAAATACTATTAATCATCTTTAAAACAATAATTTCTTTAGATATTCTCTGTTTTCCTCTGGGAAAATTAATACCAATTAATAACTTGAAGGATATAACTCGCGTATTTTCCACACCCATTACTTTTGCTGCCTTAAAAATAGTAAAAAGAAAGTGCCGAGAAAAAAAATCACATAGGCCATACTTCATTTGGAAAAATTTAATAATGTGCATTTACTTAAATGTTTTGAGAAACGTATGGAATAATAAATGCATGTTCAAGATATTTATTAACAGTTATGTCCGCGTACAGTCGTGGAAAAAAAAAGTAAACACCCCTACTAATTCCTCAACAAATTATCGTAGAAGAAAGTTACTCATAACGAACGATTTGAAATACAGTCTACTTTTAAATGATGTATATAAAATTTGGTTAGAGGGCCATCTACATATTAAAACGAACCATAACTTTTTTTTTTTCAATAGCAGTACACGATTCTGACAGCCTAAATGAACTTTACTGCCTTCAATTAGCCTAAAAACAATTTTTTATGCAATTCGTACGATAAGTTTCCGAGAAATTAATTATTTTAAAACGAGCGTAATTTAGGGGCTGTATCCAAATTGAAATTCGGTACTCGATTGTTGACCGAGAGAGCTCGCTTCTTGATCAAGGCATCTTAAACGACACTCAAGCAGTCATTGAAGACATCTAGATTACAGGATAGCAGAAGAAATTTCAAAATATCTAGTCACTTCTATCATAGACGGCCCCATAAACCATGATTTTGCCGTTTTTTAAGCATAATATGAAAACTACTAGGAAGAAAAACGTGAAATTTGGGATTTTCATAAAGCAGGACTTAATAAATCTAAATCCTTCAAAAAATTGTAGGTTGCAATTCATAATTTTTTCGAATATTAATTTCATAATTCATAATTCATATCATAAAATTATAAAAATTTCAAATTCAACGTATTTATGTTTGGGTATATTACTATTATTGCTACACAAAAAATTAACATATTAGGAGAATAATTTCAGGAGATATAAATAAAAATATGAAAATGTAATTTAACATTAGAAGCACTCAATTTTGAATGTTTATAATTCAAAAACTTATTTGGTGTCTAGGCATAGTTTGAACCGAAGATTTGAAATATCTCGTTAAAATTGGGTATTGCCATTTAAAAAAAATGAAGTTTGGATTAGTTTTAATATGTAGATTCCCCTTAAGCAAATTTTATATACATCATTTAAAAGCAGATTTCATTTCCAATCGTTCGGTACCAGTTACTTTCGTCTACGATAATTTGCTGAGGAGTTAGGAGGGGGTGTTTACTTTTTTTTTTTTTTTCCACGACTGTACATCCACTGTGATGTACTTTCTGAAAAATTTACATGAAATGTTTTGACCAAAAAAACTGTCATTTATTTATTTTTTTAGATACCTTTTAGATAGCAAAATTTGCCAATAAAATAGTTTTTGTGCGTTGGGAAAAACTTTTTGTTTGTAAAAAAAATGAGTTCTAATCGAGTTAATGTAATATTAAGCTATAATTATTATTATTATATTATTGCAAATTTGTTTTGTAAACTTCCTTTAATTATTTTATTATGTCTGTATATTTCATATTTTTAGGTGATGTTTTCAATTTATAAGAGTTATTTTTATTAATTTTTTAAATGCAAGGAATAATTCTTAATTATTATTTATTAAATATTTTTAAGTTAATTTATTGTTAATTACAGACTTACAGGTATTTCCGGTACTTCCACAATACATTCTGGTATACATTCATCCATTAATTCTTTTGTTATAATTTCTGCAATTTTAGTTTTAATTTCCGATGTTAACTTGTAACCTTTTCGCATCTTTACAAATAACACTGCTCTGGTATCCCCGTCATCCCTAAGTTGAGGCACGCATATGTAATCTTGAATTTCTTCCAAAGAATGAACTGAAATATATAAGAGCATACATAAGGAAATTTTCAATTAATTTTCAACTAATTTTAAACTCGGCATTTAAAAAATAAAATAAAAATGAGCTAACTTGCAAAATACACGTCTCCAGGTAAAAATCGCTCTCCATGCTGCTTCAGAGTATCGTCACTGAAAAACAAAAGTTCTAAATTAGTAAATTATTTAGTAATTATAGAGTACAGATTGGAATACATAACGTAAAAGACGAAAAATTTTGTTTAAATAAAAAGATAATGAGGTATTTAAAATCACCGGTATTATGTTACAAATTAACAGTGATTTTTTTTTCAGATAAGAGAAGCATTCTATAGCAATTGCGTTAAAATGTCGTAATTTCACTTATCTATTCCCAAGATTAAAACTTATCAGACGAAGGAATATTTTTTTTTATCCAAACATGCAAAGAAAATTTTAGTTTTTCAACAATATCATCCTAAATTTTTACGTAAATCCCACAAAAAAGTCGATTTGATAAACTGCGCATCAAGCTTCATTCTAGATGGAAAACAGCCATTGAAATCTAAGCAGTAGTTTTTGTGTGATGCGCTAACAACGCAGAAACAGAAAGCAGTTTTATATAATTAGTATAATTATTATCCATTGTTACTAGATAGGGCTCTGTCAAGTAGCTGTATATGCATTTAAACGTTCAATTCAGCATTTTTTCTTTAAAACAAATCATTTTATTAAATATTTTATATAGAAAACAACAAACTTTAGCATATAAAGTGAATTATTATCTAATAATACGCGTAGTACTTAAAATATGAAATCACCTATCATATTGTCATAAAGTCTGAAGGATGATTATTCATTCACTAATATCGTTATGATAAGTAAGTTTAAAAAATACAGTAGAATAAAAAGTAAATATTTGAAAATTATATAATGTTTAAATCTATTAAATATCCCCGAAATGATTTTGCGCATTATGGATAGTTTATTTATGGCGTATTAACTTAACCTCTTGCGCTGGAAATTAATTGGCAAAAGCCCGTGACTATCTCGTCCATATTTTAGAAAAGCATTTCACACCAGAATTTTTATTTAAAATTATGAACTTATCCAATTATCTAGTTTTTTCTTTGTATCTTTTAAAATAGTTTTATAAAAAAAAATTCTGGTTCGTATTCATTTGGTAGCAGTCAAAATGACTGCCCGCGGGCTTTCTAGTGTTAATCCAAGGCGACGTACATAGCACGTCTTTCCAGGTCAAGACAAGGCCCCCTGAATACTAGACCTGAGCGCTGACACAAAAATGGCGGCTGCCGAAGGCGAATTTTTTTCAGCGTGTGTACGGTCCCTTAAATATTCGTACCAATAATTCTTTTAAGTTTATTCCGCTTTATTTTCCTGAGATTAAAGAAGTCAGAGAAATCTTTTATAAAATACTGGTGCCTACATTTGAGGGACCGTACGTATGTTAAAAAAAATCCGCCTTCGACAGCCGCCATTTTTGTGTCAGTGCTTAGGCCTAGTATTCAGGGGGCGGTGGTCAAGAGATTAAATATATCACCAATTTTTCTATATGCGGTACATTTTTACACTCACTGGATACTGAAGTAAATGCCACCGCGCCAGATTGGATGTTTATGTTATATTGCGCTTGAAGGAGAAAAGAAAAATTATATGAAATTTGTGAAACTTCCTTTCTTTTAATTGAGTTGAGAGCATCAAATTAAAGTAAAAAACAAATAAAAATGTTTTACTGTTCTATGATATTTATTCGTGCAATATAAGGATATTTACCGACTTCAAATAGAAACACAGGGCTTTTATAACCACTTGATTATGGAATTTGGATATAGGTAGTCCCAGCAGCTGTTACTTTATTCTATTGGCACCACTGTTTGAAAAATAATTTCTGCCATACACTTATACTTACTAGGGAACCACTTTTAGTGTTGCTCGCACCTAGCATCGAGACCTGGTGCGTTTTGTAGCCCTATACATAAAAGTTAGAGAACCGAAAAATTTCTCTGTTAAAATAATATTTTATATACTTTTTCATACTTTTTATTTTTTATTATTACATATTTATTTGTTTATTTCACGCCAAAAGTGAGTTAAGTCGCCAAATATGGCGCTACAATTTTTCCGCCCGCTTTATCCAAAGAGAAAATGTACAGAAACATATTACTAGAATTATATCAAATTGCAATTTTTTTTTTTTTTTTTTTTTTTTTTTTTTTTTTATATATATATAATTGATAGCATAAGAAACACATATTAGGTTTTTATTTTATTTTTTTCTATGCAGACGATAAATATATAAGTAATAAATAAAATTCTATAAAAGCTTCGAAGATCATTGAAAACTATTTTTTAGTGAAATACAAAATAAGCAAACTATTTTCTTATCGAAAACAACGAATGAAATAAAGTTTCGAATGTTTAAAATGAAATGTTTCTGCATTAAATAGTCCTTCCGTAAAAGTAATCATAAAGTAAATCAATATTTTTACACAATTTAGAAAAATTACTGTGGCGAAATAGGACGGACATTGCAATTCCTAGCTATTACAAATTCAGCTATGACATTTGGCTAGGGTTGCCGGAAGCTCTACTTTTTAAAATAAACGCTAACTTATTTCCCCGCCAAAAATATGAATATACAGTTGCAAATTTTCAAAATCCAATTCGTGGGTTTTTGAAGGAATTTTCAAACTTTTTTCAATATTTTATACTCATTATTAACTAATTTTTATTTTTAAATGCGTTTCTTTAAAAAAAATCAATGTTAATAGTCCGATAAGTGGTCTCGAAAATTGCATTTTCAGAAAGTTATGCTGCTGTAAAATCAAGAAATATTATTTTAACAGAAAAATTTTATCGATTCTCAAACTTCATAATATAGGGCTTTAAAATGCACCAGGTCTCAATGCTAGGTGCGAGCAACACCAAAAGTGTTTCCCTTGTTAGATACTTTCAAGAGAAATGTATCACAAAGAAATATTTCTGTAAGTTGTAGTACGAGTGAATATAAAAATAGTCGCCAGTCCTAGCCCGTAATCAAAAGGTTAATAACAAATATAAAGATTCAGTTTTCCATTTTCAGTTTTACACTTATTCTTTTGGTAATTTAAATATTATAACACGGCTTTTTCATGTTAGTGATTATTTCACATTGTAGCAAATAATTTCTACAGTTAGATCATAGAGCAATAAAAAATTATTAAAATTCATCTGTTAAGTTAGAAAAAAAGACACTGTTTTTTATAATTTCTTATTCAAAAGGTAATAATTTTCAAGTATTAAAAATCAAGCACTGTATGCTGCGCTGCTAAATCATAGTTTTCAATTTTTAATTTCTACACATCTGTCTGCAAAGAATGAGGGAAAAACTTTAACCCTGAAACAGCCATGAATATATGCAATCTTAAAATAACTGACAATCTTTTTAAAAAATGGTGCAATTATATTTACCTTCTTCCAATCACTATAAATCCATTGGTTTTCGGATTTATCCAACATAGGTCATTTTGATTCCAAACGCCTGCATTGACACAAATATAAGGATTAGAGATAATGTACAGGTAGTCTGTTCTCAACCGTTAATTTTAGAGGTATAATTCGATTTAAAAAAATGTTTAAAATTTTGTTATTCATCATATGGAAATCCATTTACGTCAAAATAGATACATTCTTTAAAGTTATATGATTTTTAAATTTTTATACGGACTTTGGGTTTTATATATTATACTTAGGAAATCTCATGCTCTAACAAGTAAAACAGTAAAAGTCCTATTTTTCTTCGACCAGAACTTACCGAGTTTTGATGGTTTGAATTTTATAAATTTTCAACATTTTCTGGAACTGAAAAAAGAAAATCGCATTTTTAATCCAGGGACTGCATAAAAATTTTAATTTCGTAACTATGAAAAAAAAATAACTAATTTGACTTAATCCCCTTTATCACTCAGCTGCATATCTGAAACATGTCCCAAAGTCAATGTTACTTATACAGCTGGACTTTAGAAGACCATATTATTTATTGTTGTCTCTCAACGCAGCAGTTAACATAAATTGTTCATAGAATTCTCAACAGATGGCGATACTGAGTTATTTTTTAATTTATCGTTTGAATAGTTTTGTATCGTTATTGCTAAAATGAACTTAATAAATTTTGA
Source organism: Maratus speciosus (assembly GCA_963932465.1). NCBI lineage: Eukaryota > Metazoa > Arthropoda > Arachnida > Araneae > Salticidae > Maratus > Maratus speciosus. The sequence goes on from OZ010788.1 coordinate 237,147,219, forward strand.
AAAATAAAAAGGCTAGATATGTACAAAAAAAGCTTTTTTTTTCAAAAGTAATTTAGCATACCTTGCAATATTGAATTAGAAAATTGACAATATTTTTGAGAAATATGTAATTTCCTGTTTATGGTAGTAGTCGTCGTGCTTTTATTATATAAAAAAGAATGAAGGCTGCGGCAATAATCCTGCCACAGAATTAACGTAGAAATACCATTCTCCTGATGTCTTATATTGTAGCATGTTAGATATTGGTGCAAATCTTGGGGTGGCTTAAGAAAATGCATGAAATGAAATCCATGGGCGTTTCTCCATGATGAAAGAACAAGGCCAATTAGAGCTCCATGTTTTTATTAATCAAACAGAACCCAAGCAGTTCTCCACATTTTTATAAGACATTGCGGTCTAGCAGGGGAATGACTTCACTGTATGATCTTAATAATATTAGAGGCTAATTCCATGGGTCTTTGTAGTGTAAGTCGTATAGATGATAACTGCTATGCTTTCTAGTCACCGTTATTTTCAAAATGTTTTCTTCACCTTATTCAATTAATGAGATATCCCCGATAAAATAAATCACCGAAATATTGATAGCGAAACATTATAGCAATTTGCACCAATGTGACTTACACTACAAGTATGCGTGGAATTAGCCAAGAATGAAACTTTTGAACGAATTCTGCCTAAGAACAACCAGCCAGGGAGCTGTTTACTATAGCAAGCTCGAACAAATCTCTCGAAAAATCTGAGAAAAGATCCCGTGCATCTGCTTTTTGTGACAACGCGTAGAAACACAAAATCATGACGGCGCGTGCGCTGTGGCCAATGTAAGTATAAGGGGTACGCGAAAAGTCTACGTCACGGCCAATGGGAGCGATAAAGCAAAGAGTCCTGGGAATTTGGAGCGGATACATTTAGAAGTAAAAATAGCCCAACGCGCGAAAATAATCTCGGAAGAAAATAAGTACAATTAAAAAAAGAAATGATTCTTTTAAAAACATTGAAATGATTCTTTTAAAAACATTCGAATTCACATTAAATAATAGAAATGAGCAGAAAACATGATACACTGATACACTTTAGGAATAAACTAAAAGCTTTATATTTAAGTAAATCGAGCAAGATAATAATTAATTTAAGGAGAATTTAATATGATTAATGACAGCTATTTATAAAGAATAAAAAATTAGTGAATATGCCGGTAATTTAGCATGTAAAAAGGAAATATCGCGAAGGAAGCATTAATAATATAACATATATTCATATATTTATTTATTTATTTATTTATGTTCTACGCTTTTTATTGTTTTTTAGATACTCGAAATTATGAATTCTAACATCTGAGTAAATATTTTTGAAATTGGACTTGTTGAGTCACAAAAGGGTTAAAAGGATTTTCATATAATGAATAACAACATTTGAAACAATTTTGAAGCTGAAACTATACCTCTAAAATTAACGATTTAGGAACTAGTAGTTGGTCGACGATAAGAAGGAAACTGTTTACTTTAAAAAATATATTCTTATTAACAGACTTCATTTCTCGCCAGTGTAGTTAATAATCATAACTATTCTTTAAATTTTAAATTACCTACATATCTAAATACTTTAGATTCTTATACCTAATACACCTTATTTAATGCATTACCACCTTTACTACATTCTTAGGTACAAATATTCTACATGCTTGTTTAAATCTTACAGCGTACGTATTACCTACAGCATCCAGTATGTACAATATATATATAAACTTATTCGAGTGAACCGAATGGAAACAGTAGGATTGAAGTTATTTTATTTGAATTATATATTTTATTATTATTATTTTATTGAAGTTATTTCTGCAGTCCATGATCGGATTTCATTTAACCCCTTGAAAGGCAGTAGGATATAATATATACCACTTAATTTTAATTCCGAAATGATACAATGACATCATAATTTTAGTATATTTTTTTTCTTTTGTAATTGTGCGTTTAAAAAAAAAAAGTTTTACTTATTCTCAAATAAATTCGTTTGAAAATCCTGGTGTCAGCCAATCATTTCAATATTTTAGAAACAGATGAATTTTGCCCCTGAAAGGTTAAACAAACATAATACGTGCTACAGCTTTAAACACATGAAACATACTACATTTGTACAATACATACAATGTTTTTTCAACAAAGAAAATTAAAAACGAGCAATCTGCCGTTAATGATGATCTTCCACAATCCTTATTTAACTGAAATAATAAAAATAAATTTAAATTACATGATAGAAGATTCTTTTAAATTTTTCTGTCCTATCGTTAGTAAATAAAAGCAGAAACATATGGTGCTTTTTAGCTCACAGGCTATTAAAGCTTGGGAGTTAATGGGCCCCCAGGTTCTGTATGTACGTATGTACGTAACGTGAAAATTCTTGATAGAAATATCCGATTTGCCCCAATTTTTTTTCTTTGTTCATTCTGATAAGATGCTTCCCTGATTAGTTTTGGGGGTTTATTGGTTAAGTATAAAGTGGGGGACGCAGGGCAAATTCCCAAAACCCTCCAACTTAATTTAGATAAACGGGCTTTTCAGGCAGAATTATCCGATTTCCATCAAAATTTTTAAATAGCTTAATTCTGATAAGACTCTTCTTTGATTACTTTTAGGGGAAGGGGCTCATTGGTTATGTATAAAGAGGGAACGGGGGCTAACCCCCCCCCACCCCCTTAATTTAGATAAATGGGTTTTTGAAGTAGAATTATCCAATGTGCATCAAAATTTGTAAATAGATTAATTCTGATAAGGCTGTTCCCTCATTACGTATGGGGGTTCATTGGTTACATAAAAGGTCATATAAAAGGGGGTTCGGGGGTTAATTCCCCCTTGATTTTGATAAATGTGTTTTTCGGCAGAATTATCCGATTTGCCTCAAATTTTGTAAATAGGTTCATTCTGATAAGGTACTTTTACTAGTTTTGAGTGTTCATTGGTTAAGTATAAAGCGCGAACAAGGGGCTAATCCCCTTAATTTAGATAAATGGGTTTTTCTGTCCGATTTACTTCAAATTTAGTATACCGGTTTATTCTGATAAGGTGCTTCCCTGATGAGATTTGGAGATTCATTGGTTAAGTATAAAGATGGAAAATAGAGGGGTGGGGTCTAATCCCCTTTAATTTATTTTTCGAGGCCATTGTTCTTTGAAATAAGAGTATAATGTACATTTAGTGTAAATAGCCTGTGAGCTCGATGCCATCAGTTTAACTTGGCACTTTTACTTTTATTTTATTTATTCATACTTTAGTTTCGCCTTAACCCCTTTGGCCCTGAATTTTTTTTTTCCATTTTGTGATAAAATTAATTTTACGCCAATAAAATTAAAAGTGGCTATCCAAATCGCAGACCTTAAGGTTTACTGAAATTTAACGAATCCGTTATTTATTGAAACCTAACGAATGTCGTAATTTTGCGTATATTTGATATGAAATTAGACTAAGGGCGATTTTTTTATGACATTTGGAAAATGTCGTATTACAACAGGATTAAACATACATAAAATCTTACTAGTATTTTTTTTGTATTATCGTAATTTATTAGTTTGGAAAAGTAGTCCCAAGTTTAAATTTAACCCTTTCGGCCCTGACTTTTTTTAAGTCCAAACAAATTTAAACTTTGTTAACTTTTTTTGTTTTTTACTATTTCAAAGCTAGATGTCACTATTTGTATACTAAAAAGACAAAATATAGAATGCGCATATGTGATTATGAGGTTTTTATCTATCTGCAAGGCGTTATTTATAGTTTAAAGCATTTTAAAAGTAAGTAACACATTTGTGACCGTTAGGACCGAAAAGATTAAAATAAGGGATATTTGAATAAAATCATTCAAGGAATCAGTTAAATTTTCTTATGTAAGTTTTCTTGTGTTCTTCATTAGTAAAGAAAAGCAGCAACATGTCGTGCTTTTTTTTATTTATTCTTACTTTAATTTCGCCCTAAAATAAGGGAAATTTGAATAAAGTTCTGTAGTAACAGCTGTAGAGAATTTCATCTATCGGTATACGGTTTTGCTGACTAGATTTTTACATTTTTTGAGATACAATAATTTTTTTATTACACTGATCAGTTTTCAGTTTTCTGGAAATGGTTTTAATCTCCTTTAAAAGTGTTTTAACCCTTTAATTCTCGCTCCCGTGATATTCACAGGCTGTGTCTTTTATTCAGAGTGTTTGATTCCTACAAGTTTTATAAAATAGTGTAATTGACTTTATTATGGCATCATTTAATCACAGTGCATATGTCCATGTGGTATATGAAAATCAGTGCTGCTGTATCTGGCAGATTTTTTATTTAGAATTATTGAATTCTCACCAGAAATTTTTCAATAGCATTTTTTTTTATTATTATTTACGGAATATCTAGCATTTTGCAAAGCAGAAACTACTATTAAAACTTACTGGTGAGAATTCGGAATGCTTAAATAAACAAGTAAAAATTAAATTTAAAAAATCAAAAAAAAAAAAAACCGACTGCGTAAAAAGCAAACTAATTAATTATTTCTCATCAATGTGAAACTATTTTTTATATTACTTACCTTTTTTTTATTTACTTGTATTGGTGACTTTTAAGTTGTGTTTAATTGTTAATTCCTATCTATAAATACAGTTTTGATGAGGCCTATAGATGTCTATGAAGGTTAGAGTTGCAGTAAAGCTAGAGATCCTACCTACCCAACTTCCAGGTTGTGTAATATTTAAACGGAGCTTCTGAGTGTAAAATAGTTAATGAAATGAAATATCGTCTTCATTTTGATGGACCTATCCAATGATATGCCACTCAAAACTGGCGCGTAAAATTTTTTTTTCGCCTCTAACGCCATTTGTATTTTACGGCCGCGATTTTGTATTTATAAAAACAAAACCTAACCTAGAACCATAGGACAATTAAGACGAATCGATAGAGACCTCATTCATTAAAATCCATCCAGCCGTTGGGATGTTTCGAGGGTATAAAGAAATCCACATACCCAGATACGCATAAAACCCATAACCCTTCTTAGCAGTCGGGTAAAAATCAGCAAGATGCGACAACAGTGATGAAAATACGAATTTACACTAAACGCTGGTACATACGTCCATACTTGAAAAAAGCGGTCTGGGTGTCAAGGGGTTATATGTGCTTTATCATCTTTATTTGCTCGTGAATATTCTGTGTTTGATGGACTGTTGTGTTTTCACAAATGTGCTAATCTAGTAGTTTGTCTAATGAGTTTTTTTTTTATTGAACAAGTTAGTTTAACACGTTCACTGCCAAGCCTATAAAGTAAGAATTTTCAAATTTCTTCTTGAAAGTCGTTTGCCATCACAAATTCAGAAAAGTAAATTTCGCTTTACTAATACAGCGAAATTTCTGCCAATAAATAAGGCAAATTTTTTTATTGTAAAATAATGGTGACAAAGTAATTAATAAATAAAAGCTACGAATATTAAAACTACGAGTATTCTCGTAGCTTGGTAGCGAACGTGTTAATAATATGCTCCTCAACCCCTTCGGGACGAGCGACTTTTACAGAATTTTTAATCTTTAATCACCGGTTTTTTAAAACAGAAATTTTTGGCTAATTGAATCGGGAAAATGCTCGAATTAAATAAGGCAATATTTACAATAAATATTTACTGGTGAGAATAATCCTCGATTCTGAGCACCTTACGCGGCACGAATACCGGTTGCTCGTCCCCAAGGGGTTAAAGTAGTGTTTGAAGATATGATACCAAAATTAATAAAACTTATACTAAATATCAGTTTAAACCGAAAATACATCGACAGCAAATTTGTCATGTTATCGCAAAAAAAATAATCAGCAATCCGCGTGAAAAACTCAGACAAATAGATTTGACTAATTTATATGGCTGTGTCTCAAACCTATATTGAGAAATCTGGATTCTGAGATACCTTTTATAGGAGATACGTATTTACAAACATTTGTAGTTAGAAGTCATAAAGCAAACACTTTTAAAATCTGTGAAAGGCTAAATCATATCGATCCAAACTTTTATCCTGTAGCAAGAGTGTTTCTTAAGTATTGTTGTGACTTACGTCTCAGCTGAGAGGCTGTTTTGTAAGGATGAAATTACAATTCCGAAAATAAACTATCGTTTTAGCGTATCGCTGCTATATTTTAAAACGCCTTATAAGTACTGGAAATAATTTCATAAACTTTATAAACGTTAATGTTAAAAATAAGCATGTTAAAAGCTTAAAAACTATTTTTATAATTAAACGTTACATAACATAAACAAGAAAGAGAATTTCGTTTATCAAAACATTAAGTACAAGAAAAATATCCCAATATATCGACATACTGATACATCCAGTCTGTTTTCAAAGGATAAAAATAAATCGTATGAGTGACAGCTATATTTTAAAATGGATTTTCTGAACAGGTTGTTTTTTAAAATCAAAAGTAAGGGAAAAAGAAAGCTTATGAGCATCGTCTATATTTTAAAATGGATTGCCTCAAAAATATCGGAAATAATTTGACCGACTTAATAAACGTTAATATAAAAAAATGCATGTAAAAAGCTTAAAATTCATTTTTAAGTAACGCATTACTTATAAACAAATGAAAAATTATCCTGTGTATTAAAATATTAAGTACAATGCAACTACTCCGATATATCGAAATATACATATTTTAAAATTATTTGTCACTACTGTATGTGTAACATAAGTATTTAATATTAAATCTGAATCTTTATTCAATAAAATTTACAGCCGTCAATAATGTCCGCAATTAAATATAATATCTAACACAGAATTCACAAAAATCTAGATTTATCTTCCCAATTATTTTGGGTTTTTCTAAATAATTTCATTCATGTATTGTAATTTCTTAAGAACAAAAAAGGAGGAACATTATCTTCTTGTTTTGATTTCAGAATACTATATATTTCAGATAACTATATTATGATATTAAAGTAAAACATAAATTAATTTGTGGGAATTGTTTACATTTTTCAACAATCAAAATAAAATAAATAAAGAGTTGGTATTTTACCTGGATATTTTGAGAAATAAGTTTCGTTCAGTCTCCTATTGTTTTCATCCTTCCATAACCCAATAGGAAAATTGGGCGCTGGAGTGCAAACTACAAGCGCTCCTTTTTTTCCAATAACTGAATTTCCTTAAGAAATGAAATGAGAATGTTAAAGTGTCGTTCATAAGGATGTTTTAATAAGTCGATGCAATTATTTTTGTATGATTAAGTTTATAAGTAAAAGTAAAAATATTTTTAAAAAATACTCTTTTAATTTCCAATAATTTGACAATCACTTAACAATGACGCCTAATTTCCTAAATGGAATTGGTGGTGTTTCCACAAACTTTCCGTTACAATACATTAATTTGGCGTGGGAACCGAACTTGATTATGGAAAATTCCCAGTTTATATATAATGTTTGGTAGAAAGAGCGAGCTAGTGAATTAAATAAGAAAAATTTATCTTCTTCTTTTTTAAGATACGGCAAAAGGAAAGACAAAATTAAACATTATTTAAACCATAGTTTTAGTTTAATGAAATAAATCCATTGTTGTTTTAAAGCTCCGCTGCACTGAATCTCCCGATCGCGAAATCCCATGTTAGCGTATGGGAAAACTTTGAAGCGCGATTACTCATTACCTAATATAATTATTAAAATACCGTTTTCACCATCAGAAAGTAGATTTCAGATGCCTATGATGTGCGTATTTTAAAATGATCTGCGTAAATTTTAAAAACACAAATATTCCTTACAATCTGTGAAATTTCTATTTGATTAAATTTCATCTGTCATCTTAAAAATACTTAAAATTTGCGTAGACAATTTTTATAAACGCATATCATCGGCATCTGACGTCTATTTTCTGATGGTGGAAACGGTATTTTAATAATTATGTTAGGTAATGAGTAATTGCACTTCAAAATTTTTCAAAGGTTGACATGGGATTTCGCGATCGGGGAGTTTCAGTGCAGCGGTCCCTTAACCCGTATACAAATGCAACCATAACGAATAGTTAGCGATTTATCACCTGTGGCAATCTAAGGAAAAAATTCCTACAAATTATTTTATTAACTTATAATTTAGTTCTAAAAATGTTTAAATGCTGTACTGACAACGGAAATACACCTGCGTACATAATTTATATATATCAAGAAGCGCCCAAGTAACAAAGTTTATTGACCCTTCGTTGGCAATTTGTGGAAACAGTTTGGAAAAGGTAGGATTGGAATGGCAGGGTCGGCAAATGGCTGGGAAATGGTAGTTCAGAATACCCTCTAATTTGGAGCATATCTGAACAAGATTTTGAGTAGTTATTTGTTGGGCCTTTGCTATAAAGTGGTTCGTTGGCCAATGGTAAGGCAAAGGGGGACGTTTCTAACTCTGGGTCATCGTGAAATGAGAATTAGCTAACGATTAGCCAACGTTGATCGAACCATTTCGTGCTATACTTGGGTGAAAAATCAATTACAAAATTCATTCTTTACATACAAACAACAATTTGAGTTAAATGAATTTCCGTAAATATTAATTTGAAATACTTCTTAAAGTTTTGAATTAAAATGTTTGTAATACATTATTTTATTTTATAGGTTTACATTAACAATATGCATTTTAGTGCTTTTTTTCTGAAGTGTTAATCGACCGGCAAAAATCTGAGTGAATGCTATATCATTTCATCATTGAATAGTATTAAAAATGAAAAGAAACATTTCATTTTAGTTTCTTCTCATTTTAATAAAATTCAATGGTAAAAAATTAAATCAGCTAATTTTATAAGCTCAGTGTTACATTAAATTATACGTCCTGGATATTATAATTTAATTAAACAAGTAATTTTGAAGCAAACGAAATCAACGCAACCTCAAAGGTCAGTTTTTTAATGAACGACTTGCTTGCAATTGCCTAAAATACTCATGTTATATAACATTGTCTATTTTTTTTTAATTGATAGCGTATTTTAGTGAGAGCGGTTTGGCACAAAAGAGTAATTTTTGTGACAGCTTCTTTCAACTTAATGTACATTGTTGCCATTAGAATGCATTTATAAATAAAATAGTGCTGGCATGCATACTTGAAGCAGGCTCAGATCGGATGGTTTTACAGGAACTGTTGCAACTTACATTAAAGAGTTTGGGGATACTGGCTTGGATAAACTCTAATTAACGACTGAGACAAGTCAACAATGTTAGCTTTATGATAAAAGAGGTTTTGCCCTAGTTTATGCCAAAAATAATTTTAACCATTCAAATTTTATTTCTTGCATCGCTCTCAATACAATGAACCCTTTTAGCATAAAACCTTTTCTGGTACATTAGAATTGTAAGGTAAAAGTTATATTAAAATCCGTTATGTGATTCTTGAGAAAGTTGTGGACATATATACACACACATACATAACGGCTAAAATGAAAACTTATGCTTTTTAATTCGCTTAATAAAATCAGAACTATTTACTTCCTATTGACTGCCATTACATTTGTTTTCATTATTGGAAAAAAATGAATTCAATTAATCTGTTACTTGCTAAGAAAAGCAGATTAATTGAACTGCAATACAATTTGCATAATAAAAAATGCAGTATGTTTCTTTAAAATACAAGATGTAGATGGCATCACTAAAATTCCTGGTAGAATATTTTACTGAAATTCCTATACGACCTATTGCAAGGACTACTTACTTCAAAGTTGTAAAATGGTTTAGACTGTAGTAAGTGATTTTTTATGTGAAGACATGTACGTCAGAATAACAAATGTTTTGTGTGATACTTATATTAGTGCATAATTTAGTTAAAGGTATTTCATCTTTAATTTACCAAATAGCTAATACAGATGTAAAAATATTGCAGAATTTCCAAAGTATTATGATGTCTAGTTTTAAAATAAACTTTTTATGTGATCTAGTGCTTGAATGTTCATGGATATACAATAGAAGTTCTTTAATCCGGCACGTTCGGAACCACAAGCGTGCCGAATTAGCGGTTTTGCTGGATTATCGAACGTCAATGCATTTTTTTGTGTGTGTGTGTGTGTGTTCACCTACATTATCAACGTGTGCAAATTGTATAAATATCTGACAAATACTGTTTTATATTTCGTCGTTCTAACAATTGTGAGCATTAAAGAAAAACATAGAATACAAACTTAAAATCCAATTATTTATTATATACTGTAAATGTACAATGTAATGTACAGTCGTGGGAAAAAAAGTAAACACAGCTACTAACTCCTCAACAAATTATCGTAGAAGAAAGTTACTGGTACCGAACGATTGGAAATAAAATCTGCTTTTAAATGATGTATATAAAATTTGCTTAGGGGGGGGGGGGGGGCATCTACATATTAAAACGAACGATAACTTTGTTTTTTCTTTCAATAGCAGTACATAGTTCTGACAGCATAAATGAACTCTACACCCTTCAATTAGTCTAAAAACAAATTTTTATGCAATTCGTACCATAAGTTTCCGAGAAATTAATTATTTTAAAACGAGCGTATTTTAAGGGCTGTATCCAAATTGAAGTTCGGTACTCGATTGTTGACCGAGAGAGTTCCTTTCTTGATCAAGGCACCTTAAGCATTTAATTAAGCCTGTTAGATTACAGGATAGCATAAGAAATTTACAAATATTTAGTCACTTCTATCATAGACACTCTAAACACTTAAACCATCATTTTGCCATTTTTTAAGCATAATTTGAAAACTACTTGGAAGAAAAATGTGAAATTTTGGATTTCCATAAAACAGGACTTAATAAATCTGAATCCATCAAAAAAAACTGTAGGTTGCAATTCATAATTTTTTTAATATTAATTTCATAATTCATATCAGAAAATTATAAAAATTGCAAATTCATCGTATTTATGTTTGGGTGTGTTAGTATTATTGCTACACAAAAAATTAAAACATTAGGAACATAATTTCAGAAGTTATAAATAAAAATATGAAAATGTAATTTAGCATTAGAAGCACTAAATTTTGAATGTTTATAATTGAAAAACTTATCATTCAAATCACTTGAAATTTGGTGTCTAGGCTTAGTTTGAACAAAAGATTTGAAATATCTCGTTAAAATTGGGTATTTGTATTAAAAAAAATGAAGTTTGGATTCGTTTTAATATGTAGATTGCCCCCTAAGCAAATTTTATATACGTCATTTAAAAGTGGACTATATTTCCAATCGTTCGGTACCAGTAACTTTCGTCTTCGATAATTTGTTGAGGAGTTAGTAGGGGTGTTTACTTTTTTTTCACCACTGTATATGTACATTACATTGTTGATGTTGTAAAAAATTAATATAAACATTACATTTTTTAAAATGCCTCCGATATCATGCTGCTTCCGCGATCCGGTTTTCTCCTTTAAAAAATCGTTACGGATTATACACAGATTTATGCGTTCAGCAGCGTTGTAGCTTTTGTTTGATTAAGCAAATTTTGTGAATGTATGCATCAGAAGCCTGTTTCCAAGCGATTTTAAATTCATCTGCCACGACTCCTTCTTCATCCGATTTCATCTCCTGTATCTGCGCTTCTTGTGGGTGCTCGCATCCTAGTGATCCCAGTCAATAGTGGTCATAGATTTAAAAAAAAAAAAAATGCGGGCTCCCGTGCCGGATTATAGAATGTGCCGAACCGAAGAATGCCGGATGAAAGAGCTTCTACTGTAATAAGAATATCTGATGGTAACATTATGACACATCATATGATATTTGCGTAGTTGACAACTTCGCGATTTTTTTTAATACCAATATTTTTATGCAAAAATACTTGTTTTATAGAATTGCACAGTTTCTGCAATTAAAGGAAGCGAACATTTTTGTACGAATTTACTGGTATGAAAAAAATAGGGAGGTTGGCAACTATGCATTTACTTTAGAAATAGTTTTCTATTGCGAGGCAGACACATCGTTCTCCCAAGTATAAGGAATTTTCCTTGTTGAACAGTATTTTCCGGTCTTACGTATTACAGTCATTATGTAAGAGTTTAGTCAGCTAGTTTAGTCCTAAAGCTTCTAAAGCTAAAAGTGTTATAAACATGTCCAACTAACCCCCTTCACTTTCAGGCTTTTTTTATTTCATTTATTTATTTATTTATTTTGACTGCTGCCTTTTTATTAAGAGCATATAGGCTGCGGCCTGCACGAGCTACCGAACCCGCTCCTATGGGACAGCTTACGGAGCCAATCTTTACCCGGTGGGGTGCGGTAGAAAGGCGGAGTCTCATCCCTCAATATCGTAAGCTTGCTTTGCATTTCGGCCCAAAATTTCCTTTGGTGATACATGTCTTTCAGCGGCACCCATTGTTTTCTTTTCCCCTTCCTCTAAATTGGTTCATGAACAACCTTTCACGACAAGTACCCACCAACGATTAGGCATCTAAAAACTAGATATTCCTACTCCCCAAGCTGGATATGTATGTGCAATGTGCAGGAGCCAAATTAACAAAGTCAATTACTTAAGCAAGCGGTACAACAGAGAAACCAGCAAATTACAGGCTCTAGAATTATGTCGGCCGGGGCATTGGTCTCTTGGATGGCCACCATGCGGCGACAAAGCGGAAAACCGCCCAGATGCCAGACAGGTATACTTATTCGGCTAGGGAAATCTGGCAGTTAGGCGTCTGGCCACCGGTTTGGTGTCAGCCGATGTCCGCCATGTACGCTAATGGTGCCTGGTGCATGTAAAAACCGTCGTGGGTGCAAAGTCCTTCATGTTACCTGTGAATTATACCTCTGGAGGTGCCTTGCCAGGTGAAGGTCTCGTCACCTGATCAAGGTTCTAAATTACGAGGCCAACTTGAGTAGCAAAGCGCAGGTACAAAACAACAAGATCAAAATGTTAAGTAACCGTTTTAACTAAGTTCGCATCTAAGCAGTAGGCACAGTCGATAGGATGAAGATCAGGTTTATTGCCGCTATGCGGCGATTAGGCGATCACAGCCCCGATACCAGGTATCAAACCCGTTCAGCTGGGGAGACCCGGCAGGTAGGGGCCTGGTCATCGGTTAGAAAGAATGAAAGAGTTTAGTAAAATATATCCGAATTGTGATCGCTCCTAAAATTTCATTAACATGATTAATCTCCCGTGTTCGGTAATGTTGTTCAGTTGCAGATAGGAAAAGATCTGGAAGACTAGCATTCTGGCCGGGATTATACAAGGAGTTTGTTTGTTGAAACTGAATGAATTTAATTTATGCTGAAGTTAAGAGAATGATACATAAATCGTTTTCAACAAGCCTCAATAATTTTCTTCGGATAAACATAACAATTGCGAGGATACTTGTGGTGCAAATACCATAAACTGGATGGATTAGGAGCTCCATTGAAGTCGATTTTGGAATGTTAATAAAGTAATATTAGCATTGTTTTATAGGCTAACATTTATAAAATAATAATAAAGGGAACATCTTTGTTTAGAATTATTTAAATATATTATCAAAAAAATGTTTTTCAATACCTTTCATAACAAAGATTTCATTGATTCACAAACTCTTTTCATTTTAAATTGTTTTTATTCCCAGTAAAAATGATATTTGTAATCATATCATCATCATATCATATCATATATATTATAAAGAAGTAAGATCTAAAAGTTCCGCCCGAATATTTTCAAAAACTACCCGGTGGATTTTTTTGCAAATAGTGTCATTCGATAGGGAATATTCACGTGATGGTTTATGAGTAAAATATACAGGGATAGCTAGGATTTTTGGTAATAAATTTCGCATTTTATTGTTATTGTGAACGAAAAGGTTGCCAAGGTTATTTTTTGGCGACAAATGAATTGAAATCGCTGTATCCGTTAGAAAATAAATGAAAAAATAATTACTAATATTTAATTGTAAAAAAAGAAAGAAAAATCCATTTAAATGAGGGATTATGTTAAAAAACGAATATATTTAATTTAAACCTAAAAGAAATATTTTAAATTTAACTTAAACCTGAAAGAAATATTTGTAATGCTTAAAAATTAATTTAATGAGAAAGATTACAATTGATACGCAATATTTGGCTCATTATCGCGTGCGTTAGATTATAGAAATGAATCTGAAAATTTGATTAGATGAATTTTTAATGACTTTTTTTTCTTTTTGTTCTTTTCTTTTTATCTAATTGCCACATCACGTAACTTATAGAAAAAAAAGCAGATGTAATTGTGAGTCACATGTGTAATTATTATTTATTTCTTTACGATTTTTTATTTTACTTTTGGTCGCCAAACAATGTGATTTTAAGTCAAAAATGCATAAGTGTGACACTAGCTTGAGGATATTCTCATAAATGGTGTTTTTTCAAGTGAACGAGATCTTTTTTTGAGTACATTTTTATATTCAATTGTAACTTATATAGATATCAGTTAATATTTTAAAAGTGGAATCAAATACTTAAATTTTAGTGTGAATTTTTGCCACACATACATATTGTAAAATAATTTCATATTTTTTAAAATGTTTTTCACCATAATTCCGAAAGCATGTGATATTTATAAACTCGAACTCAGATCAATGACTATTAGCCATTTTTTTAAGCAAATATTATCTATTGTTTATTTCATTTTTTCTTAAGACATATCGCCAATATAATTTATAGGAAAATTCACACCTTCGAAATCTAGGAAATGAAGATAGTTTTTAAGGAAATTTATACAATCATGCGTTATTATTATCAAAAATTTCAAGATTTTGAAAAAAAAAAGCAAGTATTTTGTAATTCGTCATTTCTTCTTCGTCTTTTTTCGTAATTTCTCCTCTGTTATGTAATATTTCAAATGATATTGGACTAATTTTCGATCATCGAGTCACCGCCAAATGGCATATCTATATAGTATCGATAAGAAAGGATTTTCTAAAGTATCACCCCTAACGGCGTTTTTGCAAGGGGAGGGAAAAAAATTCCTTAAAAATCATATATTATAATTATGCGTCACATGATAGCATAATTTAATGTATTTTTGTATGCTGAATCGATTGGTGCCATGTAAATTCTTATAATTTCAACAGTTCATGACATTTTTCATATTTTTCTAATTTGGCGGTGTCTTTGGCGTCTAAACCTCAAAATATCTAACATTACATCCGTTACTGTAGCAGCGAAAAAAATTCAAATTAACTCTTTTCGATAAAGAATAAAAACGGCTCTATGAGTTTGAAAAAAAAATACGAACATCTTAATAAAAAAAATGGTACTACTTAGTTATCCCGTTGACCAATTTCGCCAAATTATGTAAATCTCCAAACCACTCGCCAAATTACATTAATTGACATAAGTTGTATTTTAATAATGAATGAACAAATAAATTAGTATATCATTAATAAAAATACAAATAAAACGTCGAAATAAAAATAACTTGATGACGTAAGCACGTGTAACTTTCTTGAAGTCAAGTGAATGTGGCATTTACGATCAACCGTTATTGGCATTTAATCTTATAATTTGGAGACAGATTTTTGGTCGACGGGATAACTAAGTAGTACCAAAAAAAAAAAAAAAAAAAATAGCGATTTTATGCAAAATAAAAGGAACAATTTTACTAAGCAATTGGCGTTATAGAATACGCACAAATAGAGAAAGAAGCGTTAGCTATTGTGTGGGCTTGTGAAAGGTTTCATGATTTTATTGTTGGCCTACAAATTAACATAGAAACAGATCATAAACCTCTCGTACCCATTCTAATGTCGAAACCGTTAGACAATCTAACTCCTAGACTCCAGCGTATGAAACTCCGAATGATGAGATATTCCTATACCATCAAATATACTCCAGGGAAAAAACTTGTCATTGCAGATGCGTTATCCAGAAGCCCTTTACCGGAAAAAGGAAAGGAAGAATTAACCGAAGAAATAACTGCTTATGTGCAAATGATTATAGAAAATTTTCCTTCATCAGATTCTAGATTGGCTGAAATATGGACGTTGCAAAAAGAAGACTCAGTCTACAAATTACTGATTAAATTTTCAAGAGATGGTTGGCCAGGGAAAAATGAAGTGCCAGAAGAATGTTTAAAATACTGGGAACATCGGCATTCAATTTCTACACAAAATGATTTGTTGATGAAAGATGCGAGAATTATTATACCTTTGAAATTACGTGAAGAGATATTAAATAGAATACATGATGGTCACCTTGGGATAACAAAGTGCAGAGCTAGAGCTCGTGAGTCTGTTTGGTGGCCAGGATTATCGTGAGAAATTGAGAATTTAGTTTCAAACTGTCAGAAGTATATTCAGCAACAAAAATATTTCAAAGAGTCTTTACTCCCATCAGAATTCCCAAACAGACCTTCGCAAACAGTCGGAGCTGACCTTCTCAAAGTTAGTGGTAACTGGTATCTTATAATGGCGGATTACTATTCTAGGTATATTGAGGTGGCAAAATTAGATCATCTTACTTCCGATGCAGTCGTGAATCACATGAAGTCTATTTTTGCACGTCACGGTATTCCTGAAGTAGTGAGAAGCGACAATGGTACCCAGTTCTCGCAAAAAAATGTAGATTCTAAATACAGAAAATTTGCCAATCTTTATAAGTTCTCCATTATAACATCTAGTCCGAAACATGCTCAAAGCAACGGTTTCATAGAGTCGATGGTGCAAAATTTTAAGTTACATTACACGAAAGCGGAAAACGATGATCTATATCTTATGCTACTTGCGTTAAGATCAACCCCACTAGAAAATGGGTTTAGTCAGGCAGAACTCTTGATGGGAAGACGCTTACGAACGCCTATTCGTATAGTTAATGATAAGTTAAAGCCTAAGTATTAGACGAGAAATCCTTATTCAGAAAGGAACATGAAAGGATCGAGAAGCAAAAGTATTACTTCAATCGTCATCATCGAGCTAGACAACTACCAGAATTAGACGTCGGTCAGCAGGTATGGATCTCCGACATGAGGACGTATGGAAAGGTAAAAAGTGCTCATGAAGCTCCTAGGTCATACATGGTTGAAACTCCTCGAGGCATCCTAAGAAGGAATCGTATATATCTGCATCCTTCTACTGTTCCAAAATCCTTCAGATGGGAGGATAACGACACCCCAGTGAAAGAGAACGCCGTTCCTGATGATACATCCGAGAAAGACAGCTCCCAGGATACAACATCTATCAATGATCCTGTTAGCATCACCTATTCTCCTAATGCTGCAGTTCCAGAGACTACGCAGGCCAGTCCATTTAAGACTCGTAGCGGCAGAACTGTTCGTGCTCCTTCAAGACTTATTGAAGAGGACTTTTAAAAGGGGAGATGTGATGTAATGCATCTGGCAACAGTTTTAAAAGAACTTATCGGGAACTCTGGGTTCGAGGCTAGCTTTGTTATTGTTGATGTTCTAAGCTTGTAACTATGCTGTACATATCGCGCGCTTGAGTTCTTATACATTAAAGTAGTTTAAAGATCAGAGAGAAAGTTATTATTTAGTTATTTTACATTTTGCTTGATATGGTAACCAGGAGGTTGTTGTTTATTTATTAATAAATTATTTATTAAATTTTATTTTATTTTTAAAAATTGTACAAATTGTTTTGTTCTATAGTTATTAATTAAACATTTTTTTATTGCTATTCCCTTTACATATGTAATTGATATTCGAAAACAAGGTTTACGCCAAATTGGCGTAAGAAAAATTCGCGCCAACGTGTTGCATATATGACATCGATGCCTAATCAAGTAGTACCGAAAAATGCAACTCAAAAATTTGATTATATAAAATCTGAGTATTATTATTATTTTTTTTTTTAATTAACTAAGAAAGTTTTGAGTTGATACCATATTTAGCGTTTTTATCTTTTGCGCGCCAGGTTAAAGAAAAAATGCTTCTCAAAAATTTCATTAGATAAAATCTGAATAAATTTCTTTTTCTATTTTTTTAAATAATTTTATTTTGATTTTTATCTATTCTCCCATTATGTTTCTTACAGGAGAAATTAGCAGAATTATTTTTAAAAATGGCTCTAACTGCGAATTGTACGTTATTTGTTTAATTGGGAGATCGAATTTACTGTTGTCGCCAAACAATGCAATTTTAAGCCACAA
This sequence comes from Maratus speciosus, assembly GCA_963932465.1. Classification (NCBI taxonomy): domain Eukaryota; kingdom Metazoa; phylum Arthropoda; class Arachnida; order Araneae; family Salticidae; genus Maratus; species Maratus speciosus. The sequence continues at coordinate 237,165,246 of OZ010788.1, forward strand.
AGGCAGAAGCGTGAAATAAGCCAGGCGAAGGTCGCAATCATTTTTTTTTTCATGTGTAGGAGAAGATTTTGGAGTAAATTTTTATATTCAAATGTAATTCATATAAAAAGCAGTTAAATTTATAATTATGTAGCAGGTATTTAAATTTTAGTGTACATGTCTGCTAAATACACACATGTGCTAGAATAATTTAATTTCAGAGATTTAAAATATTTTTTATCATAATATGGAATACCATTACTATGGAAACATGCCGTTTTGTTTTCTTCAAGCATGTCATTTTTATATCCTTGAACTCAGAGTATTACTTATTAATGGGAAATTGCGTATTATGTTATTTTTTTTTAAGATGTCGGACCTATTGCCAATTTCACCTATAGGAATATTCACTGCTTGAAAAGTTAGGATATAATAAGATTCTTAAGAAGATTTCTGCAATTATGCGTTATTATTATTGTAAAAAAAAAAGCCAAAATTTTGCAATAGAAATTGCTTGCTGAATTTAATTTCAGATATATATATATTTTTTAATTCGTCGCTTCAGCTAAACTTAGCAACAAATTAAGAGTTATTTTCATAATCTGAGTTATTTACACAATAGACGGTAGATTAATTTACTCTTGACTATAAAGGAATTAGCAAGCCTATTTATTTGTCCGTGTGTTATTATGCTCTTTAGAAAAATGCAAAATAAATCTCCGGTTCAAGTATTCACCAAAATGCTTATTGCTAAAATTTTTGTATAACTAACTTTATTTATCATTCTCAGGTCTATTAAAGACATGAATATTTCGACATTATTTATTGGATCGTATTTTGGCGAGTAATTAAGTTTGTTTTGTCATTAACTCTGCTAAATGTGTAACAATATTGTTGCATCAGTCTTAATGTTTGACGTAGACCCTCACAATGGAGTCGATTACAGATGATTAGAAAGATTTTATTGGATGCAAGAGGTTTATTTGTTTGCAAGATTAAGTCATCAAGTTTTATAACGTGTAAACGGTTACATTATTGTAAATGCTCTACAAAATGAAAAGGCAGTGAAAATGACGTCATTTTAATTTCATTCAAACAATTCAGCTTTAAAGACACACTTTTTTATATTTCACTTTTCTTTGAAATATGAAAGTTAAACATTCTTTTTTGACGACAAATTGTTCAATACATTTTTGTTTACGGTATTTACGCTGCTGGAATCCAAAGAGAGAAAACAGTAATAGTAGATCTGTCACAAGAGGACGTTTATTAAGAAATATAACGTAACATTCAGTGAGATTATATTTAAGCTACCAGAATCACATATTGCGCGAACTGAGATCACAGGAGTTCAAGAACTATCGAACGAAAATGAACCACCTGAACATTATTCGTGTTCAATGGTCAATCTTTGCAATCATTCGAATGGATTCTAATTTAGTAATGTCAGATCAGAGACCATTTTAATTCCTGTTGTCATAAGGGTCACATTATCCTACCAAAAGTAAACTGTTAATAATCAACTAAAAGAATTGCTGGTTAATAGCGAAATTTTGTCCAACGCTTAAGATAATATAATATTGCAATGGCGTTGGCATCGTTTACAGCAATGAGCAAAGTCCAGCTGAAGGTCCAAATTGTTTAAAATACAAGTTCAAATTTATTTCATTTAATCCAAGGTTCATTTGGAAATACTGACCAGCGCAGCGGGCATAGCCTGCTAGTCTTCATAAATAAATCTCAAAGAACATTCAAGCGCGTTTCAATAATTTATTGTGAAACATTGTATCTTTAATATAGCCAATAATACAATATATTTTGAGGAGTATTTGCTTTGTGAAATCCGTAGTTTTCCACCATTCAAACAAATTTTCAATGAGATTATCGCGTATTATTGGCAAAAGGAACAACTTTTACTGATATTACTTATTTTAAGGTGCATCTAATCATTCAGATAGAGTTTATCTATAATATGTACCTGATTCATCAAAACATTTTATATCTGTGCCCAACGAAAATGCTTGAATTTCACCTGCATGTGCAGGCATGTTCAAATTATAGCCTGAAAATGCTCCAAATGTCTCGGTAGCACCTGTAAAATGAAACAACAAATAGTTAAGCTAATTTATTTTTCTAAAAATATACATATATCCATGTTAATTTATTAAAAGTTTTCATCCACTAAATATTATTCAATGGAAAAAGAAATGTATAACTGAATTAACATGATTAATTTTTCTTCTTCTTTTTTTTTTTTTTTTTTTTTTTTTTTTGCAAACTAAGATTTTTATGAAAAGGATACACCACAAAAGGATTTGGTGAAAACAAAACCTAAATTTAAAACCCTAGTTGCATATATGGCGCTACAATGATTGCAGTGAGATGAGGAAAAGTCAAAAATTAACTTTAAAGAAGAAACATAAAAAATAAAATGTCATGTACTCGACATTAGAGACATTTCTGTCGACAAACTACAAAAAAGGACTATTTGTATGTAACCTCTTCTATCTCGTCTCCTATTAACCCATTTTAGGCCAAGCATAGTAATTTTATAAAATGTGATATTATTTTCATTGAAATATGCTCCAATTACTTTCATTAAAACAAAAAAATGTTTTATGCATGAAAAATAATATTTTATTTGTGAAATAAAATGCATTCGGCATTTTCATGCATTCGGTATTTTCATGCATTTGGCATTTTCATGCATTCGGTCAATGGTGCCCTAACGCACCATTAAATTTAAAATTAATATATTTTTTTAATTTTTTATGATATTTGTTTAGTTATTGTTTTACTTACAGAACTTGCAACTTTAATTCATTATAATAACATATGATTAATCGAAAGTGGAATAATTATACATTTTCAAAAAGTCGAACTTGTCAATAACCGTTTCAATTAAAAAAAAACAAAAAAACTAGCGTATTTTGAAAACTTTTCAACAGAAAGTGTTTACTCCAATTGAATTACTGATATTTTATAGATGTCTCCAGAACTCTTAAAAATAGAAGAAAAATAAAATTAGTGAAAAATATTCGTCACAGTGTTAATAAAAAAAATATTTATTGAAATGGTGCGTTTAATCAACTTTGGCCAAAAATGCGTTAAATGTATTTACAACAAGTTATAGGCACTTCAGTGTGGCATCGATTAAATTAAAACTGTCCTGTAATTTCGAAAGTAAAAGTGACAGAGTGACACAGAAAGAAAGAAGGAGTTATAATTTACCATACATGCTGCCAACAAATAAATCTTTTTTCACTCTATTTCTGAGATATTGAAAACATTCCTTCTTTACAGGAGTACCACCCACTCCTACGATTTTCAAGCAATCTAAGTTTGTTTCTGGACCTAAGAAAAAAATAATTGTTTTTGTTATAAACAAATTCAAAAAAAGATTTTGATATATTTTTATTAAACAGATTTATTCCTTTGCATTTTTTAAAATCACAAAAATGAAGGTGAAATTTCTCTTATATACTATAAATGAGTTATTTCGCAAGTTGTGGTTGGAGGGAATCGTACTTAAAAGTGTTTCTCTCTTACTTAAGTGCTTCATTCCATTATTCTCTTTTTAGGTGTGTTCGTAATTACATAAATACGTAGCACCTATAGTCGTCGTTCAGTCCGTCTGTCCGCATATAACAGAGCAAAAACTACCCAACCGAATAATCTGAAATTTTAAATATATAATTGTTGCAAAATTTTGTCGAGTCATTTCAAATTTTATGAAAATCGGATGTATAGTTTAATTACGGGGACAGTCAAAAATTTTCCGTTACATTACGGTCAATGGGGAAAATGTATTTCAAGTGCATTTTAATCATGTTACTGCCTTTCGAGCAGAATGAATTTGATATGCACTTATGAAGTGCACTAAAATATACATTCATTACAATATGCGGTGCAAAAAATATTTATAAAACTAGTTATAGTACGAACGCTCCTCATTGGCGCGTTTGACGAGCAATTTCCAACTTGTTTAAACATTTTAACATTTTACTTTCTTCTTTCTAAAGAAGAAGGTATTGTAACCGAGATTTTTTTTACCCACTTCCGATTTTCGACAGATTTACACGTTTTAGGGTAAAGAGATACCGAAAAACATGTTTATACAAAACGTCTCTCTGCCCGTTCGTGTGTCCGTATTTCCACTTTGTACAGTCGAAAAGTGTATGAAGTTATACATACAATTGAACCACATTTTTTCGGAACGTTGTTGGCTATAGCCAACAGGTCCTCGTGGAGTTTGGAAATATTCCGTCCGAAGAGAACGCTGTATTAGTGAATTTTGTGACATTATCATTATTGCACTATCAAAGAGTGTACGAAGTTATGCAAGAATTGGATCAAATTTCATGTATATGTTTTTGTCCACAGCTAGTAGGTCCCACATAAATTTGGGAACAATTCCCTGGAGCGCTAGTCTCGGTTTTTCATACTTCTGTTGTACATCGGCTGTCCATGCAGCGACGGGCAAATCGCATCCAGCTAACCCGGCGATTCTCAAGCAGCTGATGTATAACATAATAATGAAATATATTGATTTTATTAAATATTATCATTGGGATTAACTCTGTTTTACTCCGATTAGTCGAATGAGGCAGAAACACAAGATGAAAATCAAAGTTAGTGTAATATGGACGTATTAATACTGAATTATTAATATGTGTAACAACTTTTTGAAATATTTATATGTACGAGATAGAAGAAAGTTTTGGAATTGGCAGATCCGACTACTTTAGTTTGAGACTGAAACCAGACGATTGGGATCATTTATTGCATTTAGGGATGAGATACTTCAAAATACAGATCAATATTTATCATATACGGAGTCAGAATAATTACAGTAATACCTCGACTTACGTCAGAAATTCTTTCCTAAACTAGCGACGTAAGTCAAGGGACAGTTAGATATTCAAAAAAGAATAAGTAATAAAAATTCTCCGAAATCTAATCAACATATTATATTGTATTTAGTGATTATATTACATAGATTTAATGTTAGCAAAAAAAAAAACGCGTTTGTAATACAGCAATTACGAATAAATCAATAAGTTGTTAGCTTACAATTTACCTGCTTGTTCTTCTACCTGCTCTGTTCAAGTCTTTGAGGATGCGAAAAAATCTTTCAATGAATTTTGAACCGACAAATTTTTATTATTCATTTTTAAAAGCTTTTTGTGACAGCAGAGTGAGTTTTCTAAGCTTTTCACTAGTGATTTTTTTTATTAGTTTGTCACTATCACTTGACTGTCGCGGTAAAGTTTCCCTTTATAGAACCAAAAGTTTTCAAAAATGTTCAAAGTGCGTCTTAATTAGGGAATTTTTTTTCCCGGCCAGACGACGTAAATGCGGGGTGATGTAAGTCGAGGGGACGTATGTCGGGCTACTACTATATTCAAAAGTTAGAATGGAACTCAAGAACACGAAGCAATAATAACAGATGTACAGGATTCCAAATGCAATACGGAGGCACTACACAATCAGAAATATACACTGTAAAAAAAAACGACATTTTTACAGTACAAAGTACTGTTCCTCTCACGCACAAACTCGATCACAGTGAATGTGCTGTATCTTTCTTTGGTTTCCTGACTATATTAACATGGAAAATACAGTAGTTGCGTAAAATTAACAGCACAATGTGCTGGCAATTTGGACGCCAGCAGTTTGTGCTGTAAAAAAAGTGCGCCCGAATTGCCAGCACATTGTGCTGTTAATTTTACACAACTACTGTATTTTCCATGCTAATACAGTCAGGAAACCAAAGAAAGATACAGCACATTCACTGTGATCGAGTTTTTTCTGGCAAATCTATAGTTCTTTTTTTACAGTGTAGAGACAATAATAATAATGTTGAATGAGCTACGTGATTTATTTATTTTTATTACGCGTACATAATGCGACAAAAGAAAAGAGATGATTTTAGCAGACTTTTGGACATCAATGTCATTTCACAGTATATTACAGTAAGTGTCCGAAATTGGGGCATGTCTATGTAACACAGATACAGTCGTGGGAAAAAAAAAAGTAAGCACCCCTATTAACGCTGCAACAAATTATTGTAGAAGAAAGTTGCTAATACTAAACGATAGGAAATAAAGTCTGCTTTCATATGATGTATATAAAAGTTTTCTTATGGGACCATCTACATATCAAAACAAACCCAAACTTTGCTTTCTTCTATAGCAAAATCCAAGTTTGACACCATAAATAAATTTTACACCCTTCAATTAGCCTAAATTTAAATTTTCATGAAAGTCGTATGATTAGTTTCCAAGAAATTAATTATTTTAAAATGAGCCTATTTTAGGGGCTGTATCGAAATTGAAATTCGGTACTCAATTGTTGAAATGCTACAGAATGATTATACCACTTCTATTAATGTATTATTCCTTGCAAATATGACCCTTTCACTCGTTTAATCTCTTTCAACTATTGCCAGCCCAAATGTGTCAATAAAATTGTTAAATTATGTATTTTCAAATAATGCTTTTCCGGACATCATAGACCTTAAACCATGATTTTGACGTTTTTAAAACATAATTCGAAAAATACTTGGAAGGAAAATTTTTAATTGAGAATTCGCGCAAAGCAAGACATAATAAATATAAAACTATCAAAAAAAATTGTAAGTTGCCAATCATGTGTTTTTCGAATATTAATTTATAATTCATATTTCTGATAAAAATTTTCAAATTACAAATTCTATGTATTTATGTTTGGGTTTTTTAGTATTATAACCACACAAAAAATATCACATTATGATTATAATTTATAATAAGAGATGTTAATAAAACAAAGTTTGGTCTGGTTCTGATTTGTAGATGGCCCTCTAAGCAAATTTTATATGCATCTTTTAAAAGTAGACTTTATTACATATCGTTTGATACCAGTAACCTTTTTCTATTATAATTAGTTGTAGAGTTAGTAAGGGGTGTTTACTTTTTATTCCACGACTGTACACCGACGGCAAGTCTACCAGCGAACGTAGGCAAATATACCTTGTGTATTACAAACTTCAGCGGTTCGTTACAAAAGATTTATGCCAAAGTAAACATGAATCATACACCATACCTTTCAACAAGTGATGCAATTTGTCCCAATTTATGTGGAATATTTCAATGGTCAAGGCGGCTTTTAAGACCTGTTTAGCGGAACCAATGCGCGAGACTCCAAAAGTCCAGATCTTTTAAATACAAATGGTTTTTAATTTCTTTTAATACCATGCTATTTCTAGTTTGCATTGAGTAGAACTTTACGCAGTAAATCAGTTAAAAAAGAATTTACCTATAGGGGAAAGTTTAACGGTCTCGCCAAAATGAATCTAACATATCAGATGAAAACCTGTCTAAAACGGAATATGTTTCCGGTTCCTGATAATTCTGTTTTTACAAGTTTTACTGTATTCAGTTCAGTTAGTTCCGTAAATCCTATGAAAACGGTACCGGTCTATAACAGATCCCTTCTTAAAACTAAAACATTTATGGACCCTACGAAAGAAATACCATGGAATTATAATCGCTCAATCAAGATCCTCTCTAATACGGAATTTCATTTCGGTCAAGAGCGATTTCGCTATCACAGATTTTAATCTGTAAGATTATTGTGCATATTTAAAAGAGTAAAATATATAGACCAGGAAGCGGCTGTTACCTCAACGAGCTGACGGCTGAAATTCGAGGCCTATACAAAACTCTATTTGCATACTAAAATGCAACTGGTTTGCCAAGTCTATCTCGCTGGAAACCACCTGCAGACCTGATTTTACTGATTGACTGATTGGTTTATCACTGCGTTTTCCTGCACCCAAACGCATAAAACATGGATGACTGGGAGCAGGAAAACCCTACAAGCCAACCATTAAAATTGGTTTTGCAGATGTTTTCCACCACGATATGACTTGTCAAAGAAGTTGCATTTTAATATGCGAATCGAGTTTTAACTGATCCTGAAATTTCAGCTGACAACTCGATGATGTGATGGTTTGTGGAGCTACCTGCTGGCCTACTACTAACGTGGAATCTCAAGTGACAAGAGAAAGAATCTGTTTCAGACAGATATTTTTTCTTCGCAGATAGATTTGTATGATAATCTTTCTGTCCGGAGCATGGACTTTTACACTTCATACAGATCCTGTTATACATAGGTTCTCTCTTAATAGGTTTTAGGGAAAATTTATATACCGATACAGAAAACAGTGTCACACTTGGCTGCCCACTTGACTTTTAAACTTGCCCACTAAGCTGCACTGATTACTTCTGTGAAGTTCATCAGATGTCACACAGCAGCTTCCCATGACTCTATTTTGCATTTCCGTCCACATGTATCCATGTAATTATTAATTGTTCTGTATTACTGATCTCCCTGAAATTTACTCATCGCTTTTTTTTCAATTGCTCTGTATAAGAAATCAAAATTTGATGAAAGATAAACGTAGCTATAATGAATCCCGCTCCTGTGCGTTTAGACAGTAAGAGAGAAAATTGATGAAATGCTGACTGGGTTCGACCATTGGATTCCGTCGGGAGCATGGACTTTTACGCTTCATACATTCCGTTATAGGCAGGTTATGTTTTCGTATGATTTACTGCACTTTTATGCCCCTATATAGAAGACGCTGTCCAACTCGGCTGCCTTACCCATTTTTTGTGGCATTAGACCTGGCAACATTACTTTCAACTGAAAATCTGCGATGATTACTTCTGGGAAGTTCTTCAGATGACGCACAGCAGTTTATAACTTCTCTTTTTTGCATTTCCGTCCACATGTATCTACGTTATTATTAATTGTTCTATATTACTCATCGCCCTAAAATTTACTTATTACTTTTTTTCAACTGTACTGTATAAGAGATTAAAATTTGATGAAGGATGCGCTTAGCTATAGTGAATTCCGCTCCTGTGCGTTCAGACAGTGAGAGAGAAAATTTATGAAATGCTGACTGGGTTCGACCATTGGGCTTAATAATTTCCTAATAAAAACCATCCATTGGAAAAATTATTAACTATGATAGAGTTGGATGGTTAAATTTTATCTGATGGAACAAAACCCAAAAGATAGGCTAGACAAGACAAAGACGAAACAGCTTATGTTTCAGATAAAGAAATATCTGGTTCGAATTGCAGATTCACTATCAATAATCTGAGGTCCATAATACATCGATTGTGGTGTAGTAGAGCCACTAGAGTAGAATTTGTTGATGTCCAGTGCTCAGAGATACCAACCATTTGAAAGTTCTATTATTAGTAGCCATGATCTAAAATAATCGCTCTGAAACTTTCTGATAATTTTTTCAGTTTTTTTCATTTTTTCAGATCAGATTTCCAAGCGAAAATGGGAAGATGCATCTAGTTTTATAGAAAAAACCAAAAACCTAATGACAAAGGAGAAATTCTAAGAAACTTTTGGCATTACCATTGTCAATAGCATCCAATGAATTAATGAAATACAAATAAATTAATTATTTAAAGGAAAAAAAGAAAAACTGGTACAGAAAACGTCACCGCAGTTTCAATAGAAAGTAGTAATTCTTAGTTTTAAAAATGCAGAGAAATTTTTCTTTCAAACATACATTAAAAAGTATGTTTATTTCTTCGTTTAAAACTTCATTTAGTAATGATAATTTGTACACTGAAAAGATAATAAAAAAGCTTTTTAACTTACTTGGTTCCATGCCCATCTTTTCCATCTGCTCAACAAAGCTAGTTGCCAAGAATGTAAAATTTACTTTGTATTTAGCTATGATATCCCAGAAATTTTTTCCATTGTACTTGTAAAACACGCTCGAGCAGAAGAGGAAATATTTGAGACCTAATGCAAGACTTGAAAGAAAGTAGTCCCATAGCACCCAGCCAGGCTGAAATTTTTGAAGAAGTAATAAAGATAAATTAAATTACAGCAGAGCTTTTTATGGAAATATTTTTTGTTTCAGAAAAAAAAATTAAAAGTATTAACAAATTTGTTATTATTTAATTTCTAAGAAAGCAAAAAAGCAATGAAAAATAAATATCCTAAATAGATAACAATTTAAATTGATTTCTCATTGGTGGCTCTAAAAAAGAGTAACATATTATGACCTGTCTAAAAATGTTACATTCAAACAGCCTTTAATCCTTTAGTGCGAAGCTTTGCATATATGCAAACAACATTGTTTAGAATTTAATAGATTTTTTTCATTCGCATATACCTAATTTACACCAGAAAATTAAAATATCAATATTTGCTTTAATTAAAAAACAGACATTCTGTATTTAAATAAAGCTAAATTAACCATTGAAACTTTCATTGAAACCATTGAAACCATTAGAAATGTCTAAGTTTTTGGCTCTCTTAAAAAATCGCACTTTTCAGATAAAAATCCCTAAAGTACTCGAGCGATTTCGGTAAAAAAATTTTTGGTGGTAGTATAAATATAAAATCATATATGGAAGAGAGTTTAAAAAAAATTAATTTGTTTCAGAAAAAAACTATTTCTGAAAATGGAAAATTTCAGAAAAATTGCCATTGCTCTAAAGAAAAAGTTTTAGTCGCAGAAAACAACTGTCTTTCATAAGTCTTGAGCATAAGCCAGCGAATATGGATTCAAAATTTCATCAAAATAGACCAGGTAGTTTCCGACGAAACAGGTCTTAAAGCTACGCATATTTTCTTTATGCTTGCACCCAGTTGTGTCTTCCCTTAGATAGCAATATAAAACAAGCTTCATATATTTTACTCTCATTTTCTCTAGTGAAAAATATTAATGATAATATTAAAACATAAAGCTCTCAAAATTAATTTCGAAAGTTTTGAAAAGATTATTTAGCAAACTGAATTTCTGATTAAAAAAAAAACATTTAATTACTTTTAGGCACAAGGGATCCATTATTAGCTGCTCAATCATTATTTATTCATTTGTTAAATAACCAGCAATATTCTTTAATATTCAATTAAAACATGACGTGTAAAACAAGTAATCATTTTTGCTGTAATTTTAAATTTAAAAAAAAGAAATTTGTGGAATAGTGAACTTACTGGGTACATAGAAGCAACAATGTCGCCACTTTTCAAGTTGAAATGGATACCAAAATCTCGAAAGTGTGGTAACAACGTCTGAAAAAACATATCTTATTCACATTTTAAATTGTTATATTCTGCAATATCATTCCTATGTGCAATGAAATGAAAGTTAGAAACAGAAGAGTTTACAAATACAATTCAAATTAAAACATTCTGATAAAAATTATTCTTAAACAAACTTATTTGTTTAAACTGTAGATCAACGTTTCAGAAACAGAGTATCGTCAAACTCTAAAGTTCTCTTATCAGGCTATGCTCCGACGACATCAATCGCAGATTAAAGGCTTAACTTTGGGTAAAACCTCAAGTAAGTCCAATTCGCCATTAACTCAGGTTAAACTTCAAGTAAGTCCAATTCACCATTAACTCAACCCTGCCAAACTGGAAGGAATAATTAAAACTAAAGTCAAGTATAAAAATAGCAAATAAAGCCTTTGTGCGACAATATTAAAAAGCAGAAAAACCAACGTTGAAAATGCACAAATAATATACGAAAAGCAGCAAACAGCTGTTTCGAATCTACTAGCGAGATTCTTCTTCAGTGCAAAAGGAACAGCGTGCTAGAAAAAGCAAGGCTGAGATTCAGGCTGAGATTCAGGCCTAGAAAAAGCAAGGCTGAGAAGCAAGTCCCTCAGCCTCGCTTTTTCTAGCACGCTGTTCCTTTTGCACTGAAGAAGAATCTCGCTAGTAGATTCGAAACAGCTGTTTGCTGCTTTTCGTATATTATTTGTGCATTTTCAACGTTGGTTTTTCTGCTTTTTAATAAAGTCAAGTAACTTAAAGTAACTACAAACAGGGGTTTAACTAACTGCACATGAGCAGATAGAGAAAAGATGGCGGTGGTTTTGATTTGTGCTATTTTGATACTTTTTTTTACAGATTTTTATAGACGTTATTGCTTGTAATGGAGTAACTAAACAAAACGTTAATTATAAAAAAAGTTTACATGAAAATATGTTACTGTTAACTTTTTAGGCATTTCTTGACACTTTAGTTCTATGAATTCAAAATTATATCAACTTTTGACGAATCTTTTAGCTTTTAAGTTTACGATGTTTACCGAATACTTCTAGTAACGCCATCTAGCGAGTAAAAAATCATTCCTAGTGAACAAATATTTTATATACGGTTCATTTTTTTAAATACACTGGTGTGCAAAAATTGAGGATGGAGCAGATAAATTAGCATAAAGTCGAAAAAGGCAACAGAACGAAATAAAAGACCAATCAGGAGATAGACCTGGAATAAATGCAGCAGGACATGCGCATGTATGGCATACAACGTAAATGGAGGAGATCCTAAAAGGATAAAGCAAAGATGTTGTGGACGTTGCACGGTGAAATCTATTGCACGGTGTAGAGTGATTTTAACGATGGATTTTTTGCTACTATTGTGTGATATAGCCAAGAAGCAATCCAGGAGATGTCATCTGGATGACCTTACACGAGGTTGCATTATTGGGAGGTTGGAAATAGGTCGAAGTGTGACAAGTGTGGAAGAAGATTTCGGCATCGCTCACAGTATCGTTTCACGAGCGAATAATCATCCCTCCAACATCATCAAAAGGGACCATTTTGGAGGTGACGGAGTTCTTGTGTGGGATGGTATCATGTTTGGTAGTCGTACGAACCTCCACGTCTTCTAAAGAGGATCAGTCTCTGGTGCCAGCTATTGCGCCGAGCTTCTCTTGCATCACGTGCTTTTGTTTAGAAGTGTTGTGAGTCCGGACTTCCTCTTCATGCACGACAACGCTCCCCCTCATCGAACAGTGATTCTCTAAGAGCTCTTGGAGTGTGAAGATATTCAACGCATGGATTGATCTGCAAAGTCTCCGGACCTAAGTCCTATAGAACACGTGTGGGACCTTCGCGGTAGACGCTTGGAAGCACGTGAGCAGGCACCGCAACGATTCCGCAGCTGCAATTGGCGTTACAAGAGGAATTGGACTCGATGCCTCAACAGCTCCTTGAGAACCTCGTCCTCAGCATGGACAGACATTGAAAATATCCTACATCGCAGTCAGGGGTGACCATATCCCTTATTAGAGATTGAATTTTTCCTGCCAGGTGCCTGTAAGATGGACATTTCTGTATTCTCTTCAGTTTTGCTCCAAGTGACCTTTTCAATGAAGTGTTTTTGTATGCTTTTTATTCCTTGTTTAAATGGTTTTTATCATTTGTTCCATATTTTCACATCTTGGAGGTCATATGGTATGATTTTCGTCAATGTAAAAAACTTCTGCACGACGTTACAACAACCCTCTCGTCCTTAATTTTTGCACACCAGTGTAATAAAATAATACGATGGGCGAGTCGCTTGGTGGTAATCACCGTGTAAAGATAATCTGCTCCGTGTGTTGTATTAAATGTCATGAACTGACCTTGTATGTCGTTGGTCGAGGTTATGCGCAATTCAGCTTTATGTTCACTAACGTAAAGAAGGGTGCCTGTAGTGGTGGTCCTATTAACACACAAAACCTGGTAGTATAGCGTCTAGAATAAATAGTGTAGAAAACGTCTATCCAAGTAATACAAAAATTCTAAAATATTGAATCCCTTAAAGGTCCAACAATGCTTAAATCCGAAGAGTCTATCGCAGGATATCTGCAGGATATTTTTTAAAACTGCAAGACGATTGCTAATCTAGACGCTGTAATAATACGATGTTTACATTTAAATTGGAAATTTGAAAATATTCCCCAGATGAGCTGCAATCGGCTCTTCGTATTTTAGCATCATTGCATATTTAAGGGAATCAAATTTTTAGCACTGTTCCGGTAGCACATTTCCTCACTATTTTTCTAGATGCTGTACTGATCGTATAACTGAATAATGATACCAAATCAAGTGGTACCATACGAAATATAAAATTTTATTGGTTGAGACGATTTTCGCCAAAACCTTATCGCCAATCATGTTGACGATCCTGTTTGCAAGCCTTTATCGCGAAATTAATGTTTGTTAACATATCTTACAGTTAGATTTGCCAACCTAGGGTTTCTGAACCGGGAGTTGAACTAGCCTGTTGAAGTTGACTGAGAATTGCCCAGTCAGTCATTACTAGGTGTTATACGAAAAAATAACTTATATGAATAACAATTAGAAGTAAATGATGCATTTGAGCTGCAAGCAATTCTGATGGAATAAATTTAAGTTATACGGGAAGCTATTTTAATGCATTATAATGGCGTTTAATGTTCTATTTATCTTACATTTATTAACATTTTATAATTTTCAGAAAATGAAAAATGCGAGAAATGCCAAATTAATTTATATATTTTCTTAAGCAAAACTTTTTATAATTAGAAACGTTTTACTCTATTTATACGAATTACTAAATTGTATTATTAACATTTAAAATTTATCGAGACATTTTTCATAATTTGTACATTGGTCAAATATTTGTTGCATAGCAATATTGTAATTGTGCTTTGCAATAAATATGTACATGGAACTGCAATTTCTAAGTCTAAATTTTTGTTCTATACGTGAAAAGAAAGTTTTCTTTTTAAAAAATAAAGCTTTCGAATAAATATTTTCAAAATTTAATCGGAATACTTATTATTCTCTCTATATTGATGCTTCTATAGGTAATTCCAAAAAAGTACGTTTTCAAAAATAAGTTTCCTTTTTTTCCCCTTTTATTAAGAGTATAAAAAAACATATTTTTATATTGCTTTGGAGATAATAATTATGAAATACGTATTTTACAGATCGTGAGAAATATTGAAATATTAAAATTGTATTTTACATTACGCGTATACTATAATAGTAACCGTGATATCCATTGAAATTATGTTTACAGACCTGACACTTATAAAATCATTAGACGAAAAGCAATTTTTCACTTTCATTCAAACATAAAATATATGGTGTAATGTATAATGTATAATGCTATATAATGTGATCCCAACAAAAAGTTTTCGGTGAAAAAAAAAAAAAGCGCCAAGTTCTCCTTAATGTTTCGGCCAGAAAAAGTAGTGATATCTGAAGTTCGCACAACTTAAAAGCCAAACATCCCAAATCTTTCATTGAAAATGGCTTCCTGCGACTTGACCGTTAATGCCTTCTACAACATTTCAAAATTAATGATTGGAAATTACGCATTTATGAATTATTTAAATAGTAAAAGTAATATTAGAATGCAAAGAAGCAAATTCACATAAAGACATTATAAGTAAAAGATTTCTGATAACTACCATTCAGTTTCAACAAACATTAGTTTTGATTACAGATCATTTAGTCCACTTGCGGTTTAATTGTCATTTTGTACGGTCTAAAGCTATTGTCATTAACGTAAAACCAAAGAAATAAGACAAAATTTACTTACTTATCTCACAATATGTTACAATATATTTTATTGTATAATATTGAAATCTTGTGTATTGACGAAAGAGATTTTTTTCGTTTGAACATTTATTATAGTTTGTTTGCAAACATTAAGAGGTATTCGATTTATAAACTGTTAAAAGATGATATTAATTATGTTTTAGTAATTAGGGATATTATCTCCTGAATACAAGTATTTTGTTATTTTTAACTTCTAAGCATTTAAATAGACTGAAGTTGTTTAAATGCTTTTTTCAAATGTGTATTTTATTTCTGTATTCTGTGTCACAAAATGCCATAAATAATAAAAAAATGTAGTTGGCATGTAGCTCATTTGTACATATTTTAAAATTTGAAAAACTCTCACGAAGGCATTAACGGCCAAGTCGCAGGAAGCCATTTTCAATGAAAGATTTGGGATGTTTGGCTTTTAAGTTGTGCGAACTTCAGATATCACTACTTTTTCTGGCCGAAACATTAAGGAGAACTTGGCGCTTTTTTTTTTTTTCACCGAAAACTTTTTGTTGGGATATCAATACTTTTTGTATGTTTTTTCAAGTTTGTTATTCTAAACTATATTAATATGAAAAAACTTAAATTTCGGTACTTTTATGTTAGCCGGGAGCAAATCTCTTCATTAGCCTTTTGTTTTCTCGCCAATAGCAGTTTTCATTTTTCACATGTGTAAATTAGAAACAATGCTTTGATTTTCAAATAAAATATTTTGATTTATGTTATTATTTCTTATTTATTTATTTATTTATTTCTATGTTAAATATTCTATTAAATAAAATGAGGGAAATGCATCTATTTTAAATGAGATTACTGAAAAGTATATATCTTTAAATGAAATGAATGCAATATGAACAATGGAGTTGGGAACAGTATTTGGCGATTTGCCACTTGCGCCCGGCTAACATAAAAATACCTAAATTTATTTTATTGAGCTTTACAAATTTATACTTTATTTCTTTTTATATTAAAGTACTAGCCGTCTCTAGCAAGCAGTATTTACCGTATTACTTCCATGTTAAACGGTGCATCATGTTACTGTTATTCATAACTTAATTTACATATCAATACATAACCATTCTTTCGCCAATTCGGAATCCTTTGATAGAGAAATTAAGAACTCTTTACGATCATGGAAGCACATTATATATTTTGTGTTGTTATTTATTTCATCTTTCGTGACAGATATCACTTAACTCATTTATGCATGTTTCCTTAGCAGTTACGATTCGTTCTCTAATGCGGAAATTTTTAATCCTAATAAGTAATCTTTTCCAATTGGGCTCACTGCCAATTGTTGTATTTTAACTGATACGACTGGGTACAAGTGAAATGGTTCTTATGAAATCCTTTGACAATATCTGCATTTGCATTAAACCATATTGATGCTAATATCTTTTTGTTTCATGCTAACCTTTTCAATAGACTCGATTACGGAAGAATAGAAGGTCTACCGGCTCACTGCCATGATCCATTTGAAAATCTATCATTCTTCTCATCTGATCGTGTTGAAGAATTAGTCAATGTGCCATGGTTTTAAGATTTTAGCTAATTTTACTCGAAACCTGAAAACTAAAATGCGAGGAACCGGATTATAGAAGATTCATTCTAACGTACATATTGATTAACAGGTTACATAATATAGAATTATAATAATCATAAGGAGAACTGGCAGTTTCAATGCTTTAATAGTTTCCGTAAATTCTCTTTATATAATACAGAAGTTTTAGCGGTGTAAAGGTTAACAACATAGTCACAGTAAGTATAATAACAGTACAATATAATAACAATAGCAGAGGTTTTGGGCAGTGACGATACTATTAGCACTTTGGAAGTATTAGTACGTTATATCATTTAACTATTCAGATGATATGCGGAAAAATAAAAATTGATGGCTCGCATTAATAATTAACTCATTGAAAAATAGCCGCTAGCGTCAAATATTCGACAAGCTTGGCGACATTTAGCAAAGTTTCGCCAAATTTGGTAATATATCATGTCAATTCTCAAATTTGGCGACAAAAAATGTTTTGTTTATTCTGACGTCATAATGATGCATATGTATTATGTATTATACACATACCTATAATACGTATGATGCAAATGTATTACGTATTATATGCATATGTATAATATGTATGATGCATATGCATAAGTTCATTAACATCACTAAAACGCACTTAAAGGAATAGTGTTTCATAAATAGTAGGGATAATTGCCAGATTGACCAGAGTGCTATTGAGATTAGAATACCGACATTTACAATAGACCGGGAGGCGTCTGTACACACCATCACCTCATCGAGTTTACAGCTGAAATTTTAGGATTAGTTAAAACTAGATTAGCATATTTAAATGCAACTGGTCTGTTAAGTCATATTTTGGTAGAAACCACCTGAAGACCTAATTTTAGTGGTTAACTGATAGGTTTACTATTGTATTTTCCTGCATCCAAAAGTTTGGAAACATGGAGGAATGAGTGCAGGAAAACACAATGGAAAATCCACCAATCAACCCGTAAAATCGGGTCTGTAGGTGGCTTGCACAAAGATATGACTTGGCAGGCCAGTTACATTTCAATACGCTAATCGGTATTTAACTAATCCTAAAATTTCAGCCGTCAACTCGATGAGGTGATGATCTGTGCAGACGCCTCCAGGTCTTTAATAAAATTTGTTTTAAGGAAGTAAAAGACAGAAAGATGGACAGATAAACTGAAAGATTTGCCTTATTAAGATTTTTGTAAAAGCATATAAAAATTCATTCAGCTTGAAATCATGTAACACCTTTATAACTCAGGCTAATTTTCTGTAATCGAGTTTTGGCGACCAACATATCTTATCTATAACTATAATCTTTCTTTTACTGATTTAAAATTAACAATAAATTAACAGTAAGTAGGCTAATAATACAATTAAACAAAAACATAATTTGAAGAACAAATTAAAAAAACAAAATTTATTTCCTACATTGTTTAAGCCCGAGAAGGGACAGATATTAAGTTATTTCATTCAATTAGTTCTACATTTAATGTTAAATTTTTGTAACAAATTAGGTAAGCCAATTAAAGATTAAAAAATAAAAATAAAATTCATACAATAGGATACTTAAAGCACCCTAAAAACTTAGATTCCGTTCAAATGAAATCGAAATAAATCTTAGACTTCTTCCATTTTTAATTGAAAATATTTGTATTACAGATTTAGTATTATGTTTATGAAAATTGTGCATAAAATGATAAGATGCATGCAAAATACAAAACTTTAAAAAAAGTCTAAGATTCATTTCGATTTCATTTGAACGGAATCTAAGTTTTTAGGGTGTTTTAAGTATCCTATTGTATTAATTTTATTTTTATTTTTTAATCTTTAATTGGCTTACCTAATTTGTTACAAAAATTTAACATTAAATGTAGAACTAATTGAATGAAATAACTTAATATCTGTCCCTTCTCGGGCTTAAACAATGTAGGAAATAAATTTTGTTTTTTTAATTTGTTCTTCAAATTATATTTTTGTTTAATTTGTCAAGTTTTTTAATGACTACAGCACTCAGACGAACGCATTTCAAAATTAATACAGAGTATCCTCATTAGGCTTTGATGTATGCGGTATTGCATCACAATGTGGCATGCAGTTTACCAATGTGTAATTCAAAATGCTTCACCACTGTAGTAATGCAGGTTGCGGTAGTTTGGACAAAAACTTCCAATCTAAACGTGAAAAATCTATAATCAAAACATAAAAAATTAACTTCACTTAAATTTGGATACCCTAATTCCCACTCAGGAACGCTATGAATGCAAATATAAATTCTGTTGAATCCTTACTGCTAATATTTAACAATATTATAACTGTGATACAGTAAAAAATAAAATAATAAAAATTTTACTTGAATTTTTAAACCTTATTCTCTCCCAAAGGGTGTTGTAAACACATCAGAAAATTATTATCTAAGTTTAACTTGGGGTATAAATAGTTCTCATCTCGAAAAAAAAAAATACATTTTAAAATTTAAGTTATGCAATTCCCCACTAAGTTCCCTACCTGCGTAAAAATAGCTATCTTAAAATAGCTAGAAACTTTTTACTAAAATATAAACTTGACCAAAGCAAAAACGTATTCCGAAAATATCCTTTTTATTTCCACTATGACGCCATATTCACCTTTTTAATTTTTGGAAAAATAAAAGCCTATTTCAATTAAAATTTTTCACGTGGGAATCTTTCTACTAAAACCAAATAAATTATTATTTCGGCTTTTGAAATTTTTGCAACAATGAAGGAAAAATGTTACATTTTCTATTAAAAATGTCCGTTGATTCTCAATGAAAAAAGTGAAATTTGGAATTATTAAGAAAAATATTTGAATAATGTACAAAATAATTGGCCCTTGTTTCTCTCTGGGTTATAATTCAACCATATGCAAAGGTATTTTGCCATTCGTTTTGACCCTGACGTCAGGCAAACGTTTTTAAACTTTAAATTTATAATATCATTAGAATTAGTAAAGAATAAAAAATGAGTGGCATCAGGGACAAAAAGGTGGGAAAAAAAATGAAAAAGTTATCATCTCCATAGGCTTTTCCATGTTAAATTAACATTGAGAAGTGACACTGGAAATAAATAAGTATTGCGCTGCCGCGCAATACTTAAATATAATAACATTAGCAGCGGACTTCGGACGCCGCATCTGTCGCACATCGTTAAAGACAGTTTATTAGTTACACATTTCATTTAATTAAAAGGAGATTTTTAAACATTCAAACTTTCATATGGAATTAGGATATTTTTCCACTATAGGGACCTTGGCATTTTTGGCTTAGATGTTATATATTCTCGCGGCCGCCATCTTGGATTTGTTGGCGTTTATCGATAAGGCAACCCCGACGACTGACATGTTCTGGCAACCCCGTGAAGCTTAACATGAGCATAAATCGCTGCTTGGCGACATATACTACTTGGCGGAAAAGGGGTTTTCACGCCAAGAAAAAAATCCAAGATGGCGGCCGCGGGAATATATAACATCTATTCCGCATTTTTTAAAAATCTTGGCGCAATTCGGACTTCAGAAACTGAGATATGTTGCTAAATGATATAAACAACTACGAAAACAAGCCTGATGAACTTTTGTGTTATTTATATGTATTTATATACATATAAGCATTTTATTTATACATGTATAAAATATTATTTTTTACATACAGATTATTTATGTTGGTATATAAAAATAAATAAACGGGTTCCTTACATTAAATAAATTGTATACATGTGGAAAAAATTGCTTGTGTATATGACACAGTAAATACGTTGCCAGAAAATACGTTATTATCAAATTCCTTTTCTCGTCAAGACTATTTTCTGTATTTCGCCAAGGCTACTATATCGAAAACGTACCGAATTGAGGTTATATTTTGTTAAATGTTTTATTGTTTTAATATCGTAAATATATCATAACCTATACTGATTAAAATTTTTAGGTATATTCACTTTTTCCATTTAACAAACATCTTTGGAAAAGCAAATATATAAAATGTTATTCTGCTTGAAATCACGTGACCGCCTTCAAAGCTCTGTAATCGAGTTTTGGCGACTAACATTGGCACAATTGAATGCGTAAGAACTGTCTACGGCCAAATGAACACCCCCTGTTTGAAGGGTTTAGAAGCGGAAATTCTGTGTTTTCAGATTTTTCTGGTTAAGTGTGCTACAAATCCGACTTACTTGTGAAATTTCATGATTCTACGACTTTTAGAAGTACCTTAGTTATTTGATGATGCGAAGTGAGTCAGTGACAAAAAAGCGCTTTTTCGAAATTTAATATTTCAAAAACTACTAAATATAGGAACATGAAATCGTGGAACCTTAGTTCAGTTTGACCATACGAACATGTGTATAAAAGAAAATTTCTATATCTCTCCCTAAAACGACGTTATGAGGGGATGAAAAGTATGCCGAAATGGTTCAGGAAAATGTAGCTTACGGCTTGTGCGAACTTGGCGGACGCACTGCCGTGCTCCCAGATGAAGCTTTGAAAGCTTTAAATCTAAAGCTTTTTTTTAAGTTCACATTATATATTTTAGATCTGACACTTTTCATAAATTGTTTGTAGCACACTGAATATCATGCGGCTAAATTAAATGATGCTGCTGAATTGGTTTTTGTTTAATTAATACCGCGATGTATTCTATTTAATTTTAAAATTTTATGATTCTAATCTTTTTTTTACCTCGTGAAAGAAACTGGTGGTATGAGATTTAAGTTCATGATTTTTTCACATTTATTTGAAACAAAGATTCACAGATAACACTTGCACTTTATTGTTCTGTTTAAAATGATAAATAAATTTCTCTTTTACGCCATTTTTCCTCTCATCCAGTGATGGAAGAGTGTAGCACCAGATAATTAATTGACACCGCTAAATTTTATTATTATTCTTCGCCTTATTTTGGGATATAATTTCTGAGACTTTTCAAGGCGAAGAATACTGTTAAAATTTAGCGGTGACAAAAGCCCAACAGCTTCGCCGTTGTTCCATTACTGGTCATCTGATGAGAGATTTAAAAGTTATTAATTTTCTGTTCACAGATTTACCTCAATTTCTCGTGACAGTAATTATTTATCAAATAAATTTATAAATAAACAAATTAGTTATTGAAATTGAGCCTTAGATTACTTTACAAAGCACTTTATTAAAAATAATGTATCAGGGAAAAAAAAGATTTAAATCAAAGTATAAATCATTCTCAGTCCTTGTAAGAGGAATAAATCAGTATTGTGATATCCGTATGATCATATATAGTAAAAGAACAGTTATATAATTTGTGAGACGCTATGGATGCATTATTTAAATGAAATTTTATATTCTTTATTCTTTAATTATTTATTGGGAGTACAAATTAGTTCGGTCCGTTTTTTATTGTGTTCGAATATGCATTTATTTCAAAACAAAATGAATGAACAGATTAATCAAAGTATTGTCCATCGCTCGCTACTACTTTTTGCCACTTCTCAGGAATTCCTTCTTTAAAAAATAACTCGTCTGTTGAGGTGATCCAAGTTTGGAGCTAATTTTCGATTTCAGTTGACAAGGCACCCAATTTCCTTGCTTTTGAATCCTTCGGATGGATTTTAATCGTACGGGAAAATGGAGTTATGAATAAAGATGAGGAACCATATAGTGTACCGTCTACCAGTTGCGAGTAAAGTAACTGAGGAGGTTGTCACAAGATGGCGGCTTCTTTTTAAAAATCGGATCTGCAGTTTCACAATACCGCCGCGCCGGGGCAAACTTCCCACAAGTATAATTGAATACAAAATTTTGTCTTATTTAAGCGTTTTATTAATGGAAAACTTTTCTCACAAATATGCTAAAAACTTCTATTTGTTTTTACTGGTGTCAGTTTGACTGGTAAGAAAGGCAGATTGCATCATTTGTCACAATATGGCAGAAACGAAGGATCTGACTACCGCAAAAGTAAACTTACACCAGTAAAAATTAAAATCTTTTTCTGCCATTATTTATGATTGAAATTTTGTATTAATAACAGCTTTAAATGCGGAGAAAATTTATGTATAAATTTATTGGTGGAAGTTTCTACCGCAGTTATTCAGCCCTTGCGAAAGCGGTTACCGTTGAAGCTTCACTATTTTAAGGCTATGTCAGTTCCTCTTTATTAATAGTTCCATGTGCGGAAACGGTTAGTTGACTCACCCCCAATGATTCTGCAAGATCCTCTTGAGTTTTACTCGGATCTTCATTCAGTAATGCCTCTAAACCTTTGTCTTTGAATTTTTTTGTCTGTCTAGAGCAAGGCTTGTCTTCAACGCTGATATCACCCTTCTTGAAACGCCTAAACCGCTCCTTACATGATTTATCAGATAGAGCAGCGTCAACATAAACTTCCCCAAACATTCGATGGGCTTCAGCTGCACTTTTCATTCAATTAAAGCAGAAAACTAAAACCTCCCGCAAAGGTTGCTTAGTTAACACAGAATTTGACATATTCAACACAGTAAAAAAACAAAGTTTTAGTATGAAATTCAAAGCGATACAGACGGCGCCATCTTTTAAAAATGGACCGAACTAACTCCTAAATCCAATACATGTATCGTGTGGTTAACTACTTCTGGGTTCGGGCAAGAAATGCTTGCTTCATTACTAAAAGCTTTTCCACACCACTAATTTTTACCTGAAATCTTCGGTTCTTTATATGGCATACTTTTCTCGATTATTTAAAACCCTTTGAGCTCTGGTGGTTGAATTTATTCCCACTTAATTTTACTTCTCAAATGTCACAATGAGACCGGAATAATCGACGAAATTTATTTGAAAAGAGTTTAAAGCATTTTTTCGTGTATATATTAAACCCAATTTTTTGTTTGAAAATACTGGCGCCAATGTGACATTTGGGAATTTTGAAGAAATTCACCCTTCAGAGCTGCAAAAGTTGAGGCAAATATTTTTGTACTTAAAAAGTGGTGTTGTCTCCCTGTTTTTAGTTTATGCTATCAAAAAATGTGGCAGTTAAGTGGTTAAGCAACATCACATTTCCAATATAGCATTTTTTTTCAATTGCAATTATTTTGTATTGACTATTATGTGATATAATTTTGCAAGTTTCTAGGATAATGAGCTTTTGTTACTGATTCATATATAATTGCCGATTATTAAAATTGTAATAACTCACGTACTCCAGCGGAGTGTATTGGAGCTTTGGGTAAACCAGTGGTTCCTGAAGTAAAGTTGATGCTGATGGGATAATTAAAGGGCAATTGCTCGAAAATAATGTCTGGTACAGTTCCATCACTATTACGCCCATCTTTTAGAAAGTCTTCTAGAAATACACTGTAGAAATAAATGTAATAAATATATTTGAATTACGTATGGGAATTAACCCTTCACGGCACAACGTGCCACATCTGGCACATACCTAAAAACACTGTAAATGTTATCATGTGCCATGAATTTGGCCAATATTACCTCTATTCCTGATCAAGAAAAGTCCAAAGAATGGAATAACACATTTTATCCAGGTCAGATGGCTGCATTTGACAAAAAATTAGAATTTGTTCTTCGGAAACAAAAAAAAATATCGATCAAGCTATTAAGGTAAAA
The DNA here is from genome assembly GCA_963932465.1 of Maratus speciosus. Classification (NCBI taxonomy): domain Eukaryota; kingdom Metazoa; phylum Arthropoda; class Arachnida; order Araneae; family Salticidae; genus Maratus; species Maratus speciosus. The sequence goes on from OZ010788.1 coordinate 237,189,747, forward strand.
TTTACTTTCATTATTTTTACTGAATACTTAAAAATATTAATATAAAAAAAGTTGCAGAGTGTTAAGCAGATAAAATTAATTAATTTAAGCTCATTTAGTTGTAATACAATATTTTAAAACCCTAATTGTGTACATAGGGTACACGCCATAAAATATCAAATTTTTGCTGAAAATTTGAAATTTAATTTTTTTTACTATTTTTCCCATTATTAGACAGATGTATAGATTTCAAATAATTTTTTTCATAAAAATAGAAAAAATCGTGCAGTGAAGGGTTAAGACATAGAAGATCGAATGTATTCCTTAAAAATAGTGTAGATTCAATTATTACATAATAATGTAATTATTTTTATATAATTCTGTTCCTGTGTCTTTAATTACAGCTCTAAATTTTTAATGAAGCAATTTCACATTAATACTGTTCTTTACATAATTTTTTTTATACTAACTGCTGTATGCATTATTCTTTGTCTAAAAGATCCATATTTTTCATATGAATATATTTAATGTATTTTATAAATATTTTATTGTTTAATACTGTGCTACTTTACAATTTACTCCTTGATGTCTTTCCTTATTAGTTAATCCCGGTGGATACTTAAATTTAAAATTCTAAGATTCTATTTCAAAATATTTCATGTTTTGTTTTACGTTATTGTATTATTTTTAACATAAACCTAGAAGTTTTCATAATCTTGTTACTATTTTATAATTTTTTAAAAGTCGGTTGAAGGTAAAGGTTATGCATTATGTTTTTTATTTCAAAGTATGCAATTTACAAATTACCTCTTACAATTACTTCTGTTATATCATTGAATACATAATTTTCTGAATGCATATATGACATAATATTTTGAATAGTTTTTGTTACACAAACTTACCAACTCCTAATACTTGAAAGATCTTTCTTGTATGTTTCTTTTAACGTAACTAAAAGTATGACTTTTTGAACTGTCGGACAGTCTGAAATAAATTAATAGCAAAGACAGTAAAAGGAAAGTGAAAAAAAAGACGATCAAATTTCACGAAAGATAATGAAAAGACATATAAAGTATTTGTAATGAATTCGTGCTTAAAAAATGTTGCACAAGTTAAATAAATATCCACATAAGCATTTAAAAACTTTATTAATTGCAGAGGATTTTGAAGAAACAGAAAGCCTATGGAAAATGAAAACTAAGATGGAAGAAAAAAAAATGATAAACTGAATAAAATAACATAAGTCATTAAACAGGCAAAACATAAGAATACTGAAAAATTATTTGCGCCTGATAAAATATCAATACCTAAAAAATTTCCTTGGAAAATATTTTTTTTCTGCGTTTTCAATTATTTTATTTTAAATTTACGTAAAAGTTCTGTAATTATATCTTTACTCTAAAAAATAAATTTTTTAGTCGATATTGATGAAACATTTTGCTATTTTTTTTTTTAAATTCTAGTTTAATAAACATTCTTAATAATGCAAAATACTTTTTAAATTACAATGTAAACTGTGTATAAATGACTGTTTTTTACATATTATATGCAAAAATGTTATGGGAATTTAAGTGGACTCTTTAATCACCAACAAAGCTTAAAGATGTGTATAATAATACAGTGATTGCAAGGATTATAAGACATATTATGTCTCCTCTTATCTTTGCCCAATAGCTAATTTCTGAACTATTATTGTAAGAAGTGTAATTGAAATTCCAAAAATGTTCTAAATGATGGTTTTCATCATACGAAAAGCCATTTATGTCAAATTAATGATATTTTTAAAAGTTACAAAATTTGGGATTTTTATTCGGCCTTTAGATCTTGTAAGTTATTTAGTTGAGTGAGCACAGCTCTTATGCGTCCCCTCCAATGGTACATTTATGACGCTACTTTCCTAAACTGTTGTATCTATGACCGTGAAATGCAGTGATAGCTGCCCAAAATCCACATCGATCGCGTAAAAATAAATAAATAAATAAATATTGTCCTCGAGGTATAATTCTATGGTATAAGTGCCACAAACGTAACTTTGAAAGTTTAAATTGAAACTTCTGCACTGATTGTTTATATCATTCAGAGTGTAGGAGATTTCAATGAATTGGTACTAAAATCAACTGGTACTAAAGTCATAATCTTCAGTCGCACAGGAGTCGAATTTATTATATAGGCAGGAAAAATATTCAATGCCGATTATAGCATAGAGTGTGAAGTGCATCAAAATCTTATGGTCCCAGTGCACCTACGAAACGTCGAGTTTCTGAAATGTTTGAAGACAACTAAAGTAATTTTAATGTTCATTTGAAAATTATCAATGTTTGCTTGACGAAACGAAATGAATGTTTGCAAATGAACTCGTCCAGCTGAATTTTGTACACATACCGCATGCATTATCCCAATATTTGCGAAATCTCTCTATGCTTTATAAAGTTAATCAATAAATATCTATCAATTTTGCACGATCGAAACTTACCAAGATACGAGATTTCAGCTGTTTTCAGCTTGCGCTAAAAATATGTTTTTCTAATTTTAGTGCAAGAAAAATGTAAAAATCTTATGTCATCATGAGAAGTACTGTGAAAGTCCACCATTTACCTTCGCGCGCACTAAGTATGCATTACTCAGGTCGCAATAAAAACCAAATGGTACCGCTGAAGATTTTTTGAATACATATTTGAAATAAGCGCCTCAAAATTAGTTATGAATGCCGACTTATATTAATACATAAAGGGAAAATTATTGCGCTTTTTTTTTTTTTTTTCGAAAATTTGTTTGAGAATTTCTTTTATATTTTTCCGGTAGATGTGGAATAAAAAAATCTACCATAATTATGACAAACAAACATTTCCCTATAAAGTGAAGTAATTTTTTATAGAAGGTGATGTATTTTTTAAAACGTACTTGAGATGTTATCCTCTGTTTTAGGTAGATTTCGTAAGAAATACTACCTATTGCAGTCGTTACCATGGTGCGACTTTTGAAAAATTCCTTCATAACTTTTCATTATAGGACCCCAGGAATCCAAAACCACCCACACCTAAAAAGTTTATATATATATATATATATATATAAATCCATAAGTCTGATATCAGACATTGCAAAACTAATAAAGAAGAACAAGAGATTGAAATTAGACATTTCAACATGCATGGTATTGAAAACATGGAATTAACGATTTTAAAGATTGTCCCTAACAAAAAAGAAAGATTGTTATGTGAAAGTGACATGATGATTAAATGTGGTACGGTTTACCCATACGGGTTAAATGTTATGTTCAATGGAACTAACGTTATGAAAAAATTAAGAAACAGTTTATTAGAAGTTTCAATATACGAACGTATTGAACATCCCATGAATTATAAATTCAATAAGGAGATGGACCACAAGATAACAGCAAAGAAATATGACAATATTAATGAAATTAAAAGTTCAATTCTCAAGAGTGATTTCGTGGGAATAGTAAGAAATATAAAATTTATTATATTTAACGTGAAAAAACGTTTTATAGGTGATTTGTTAAACTTATTGTATTCACATAAGAGTAACTATAATATAGATTTGGCTTTGGACATTTTGAGGTATAGAATTAGTTCACAACATTTGAAGGAAAATCTGGGCAGAAGTAACAACAATAACAACAAAATAGTTAATAGAATGTATTTTGTAATGGATTACATAGAAATTAAAAAACATGGTATAAATATGGACAAGGTATTAAACAAATACAATGATTTGCTTCCAGATAAGAACATGGAGATTGTCAAGGTTTATAGATACGATAAACCTTTAGGTCGTATGGTTTTTAATTATAATAATTTTTCAAAAGAAATTGGTAGAAACAACGATAATAATTTATGTCATTGTCATGATCCGGTTTATCGTGATTATGTCGATGTGGATCACGGTCATGTATTGACCGGTAATTTAGACATTGTCAAGGACAGAACATTGAGAGATTATATGCGGTTTGGTACAAAATTTCGTTTAAAAAGATTAAACACTAAGGATTTTATAAAAAAACGATTAAAAATCAACGTGGATATGTTTATACATAAACTAATGAACAAATTTTGCTTACCAGAAATAACTTTTCTGGAATGGAAACACAATATATTAAAGGTTTTGAGTTCAATTTACTGTGGTAAAACAGGGGGGATTTCGTTGGAAGAATATAAAGTATTAAAAGATTCTATCAAGGATTTACAGAGTAATTTCGTTATAACATATATTGATAAGGCAAATACAAATTTTGCTATTATTTGTAAAGAGCTATACTGTAATCAATTAAGACAATGTTATAACAATACACATAATTATAGGTTGTTAAATACCAGTGTAAAAGAGATAGAAAGTAGAATTGCTGCTTTTTATAAAAGGTTAAAATACACACAACGTAGTAAGGAATTGCCTTATATGGTTTTGATTCCTAAATTTCATAAGAACCCCATTGCCTTTCGTACAATTACATGTGGTTTTGGCACTTATTTGGAAGTAGCTAATAAAAAGTTTTTGGATATTTTGCAGAGTTTATTTGAAGCGGCATTAAAACAAAATTACACATGTATTATAAAAAATAGTTTTGAGTTACTTAATAGATTGAAAGGTTTGAGTAATATTAAAGGTTTATATGTTTATGATTTTGAAGATTTATATAACAGTATTGATTTAAATGATCTTAAAAATAAAATATTCGAATTTTTTAAGAGGTACAATATTTTGGGTAAAAATTTGGATCATTTGACAAATTTATTTAATTTCGTAGTTAATGAAAATTATTTATTCGATGGTAAGCATGTGTTTCAGCAGATAAGGGGTATACCTATGGGGGGTAGTTGCAGTTCGGTACTTGCAGATATTTATTTATTTTTATACGAGGTTAAAGAGACAACGGATAAGGAATTTTTAAGTTTCAGATATATTGATGATGTATTGTTAGTAAGGATTAACGATTCCAATAGCGATTTAAATTTAGACTACTATCCCCACGGTTTGATATTAAAAAAAAACTTCATATGACGAAAAGCACGTAAATTATTTGGATCTCACTATCGACATTGAGAGGGGTGGATTACGGACTAGCATTTATGATAAGAGAAAGGATTACAACTTTGAAACTATTAAGATATTAAATTTTAATTCCAATGTACATATTTCCATTTTCAGAAATATCATTATCAATAGTTTAATAAGGATAGTAAAGTTAAATTCTAATCATAATAGTATAATAAATGACATTATAAATCTCTATCAAGATGCATTGGATCAGAATTTTCCTATTGGTTTGTTAAATAGTTTGGTAAACAATTTCGTCAAGGATAAAGATTACTGCGACGCTTTACTTTTGGCGATTAAAAACATCGCCAAATAATCGTAGGCTTTATAAGGAGCTCTGTCTGGATGCGTCGTTCTTTTTGAATTGGGTTGCTGCTTTGGTTGGACGGTTTTAAAGTGTTCTTTTCGAATTCGGTTACTGCTTTGGATGGCCAGTTTTAAAGTTTTCTTTGGCCAGTATGGTCTTGACAGATATGGGGGAAGTTTCATGAGTAATTGCCGGTAAAACCCAGCATGCAAGTCTTTAGCCTTGCGGTCTGTCTCCATTGGTTGTTTTCTTTTCGTTCATGATTTAGTTAGTAAGTTTTTTCCATGGTTATTTTGTTAATTTTCTCTGTAGTTCAGTAGTTTTTGGATTGGATGTGTAGTGTGTGGTTTTTGGTATTATATATATATATATATATGTATGTATGTATGTATGTACTAAATTTTGTCCGCACGATAAAAGTCGCAATTATGCACGGATCGTCTTCAAACTCGCCAACAACTTTGAGATGGCTAATATCTCGGCGGGGATTGAAAATGGGCAAAATCGGCACAAGGGAACGGAAATTGGGAGGGTTCAAAATTTTGAATACCGTCTTAACATGATTCTGATAAAACCAGCTCTTACAATGACAATACACAACAAAGACAGGAAAAAATAAATATTTTTGGATATAGCAGTTGCCAACAATTAAAAAAAAAACAATAAAATTCTCACCATAACAATTGCTTTTCTATTGCAAGTTCACGTGAAAAATTAAATTAAATAAATAGTTTGATGAATTGAAAACAAATTGAATATTACGTCATAAGTTTTCTAGGGCCAGATTTCCGCATAAAAAGTCAAAATGAAATAAATAGTTTGACGAATAAAAATATATATATATATTACGTCAGATTGGAAATAAAATGGACCTCAGCAGGTGAATATGTAACGTCATGTGAGTTTGAAAAAACGTATTAAAACATGATAAAAACCCTACTATGGAAATATTAACTTATTTTAACACTTTGAGGTTCTCTGAATTTGCTTTGGCTGTTTTTTTAAACCTATTCCATATACATGCGTGTGTGTTTTCGTGTATATTAGAATTTTCAAAAAATGCTTAGCTCCCTAGAGCTCATTCTTAGTGAAGGAACTGGGTTTATCTCTAATCTTGATTTAAGTTTTGTTGGTGAATTTAGAACTGATAACTTCGAAATCTACCTCCGCCTGTAGGCCCGAGCCGGCAGGGAATTTTATTATGATGCAGTGACTTTTATATTTTGGTCTGAATACATTAAATTTAACTAAGTTTTTACTTACTGTCTGTAATTATCGGGATGTACTCAAGCATCTTCTCTGGAATACCCCAATCTTGATGATAATCAATGGTGATCAAGAATTTAGCTTCCATTGTTTTTACAATATTGGAGGCATACTATAAAGTATAGAATTCCATTTAAATCATAAAATTAATTATTCTTATTATAGAAATGTGTGTATTATCATTATTTAAGATTCAAAAATCCAGTTTCAGCTTCAGAAGAAAGGTTTAGAAATACCATTTAATGTACCATTCGTGAATGATTTCAGCAGAAGTACACCTATTCTACCACTAAGGCAGATGATATTTCATTAATATTTCAGCATGAAAATATAAGAATTTGAAAATGATTTTATGGCTAGAAAATTAATTTCATGGAAGTTTGGAAGAAGGTTTGAAGCAAGAAATGAAAAAAAAATTAATTACCTTAAATTTGAGTTCTATAGAATAACAATAATAAACAATAATAATCTTCCTTAAAAGCCTAATGTAATTTAGAACTTATCTCCACTTGTTTTGATTATTTTTTAAATAATAGTTTCCATTTCCCATATAGCAAATATCAAGGAAGTGACATCCCTGCGGGTTACAGTGGCTTCGTTTCATATGTGACTAAAATGCCAACCCTAAGTGACGCCATATTTTGACTAAAATGTGAACTTTTACGAAAGCTTAAAAAATACAATAGCATTTCAAAACGCGATATTGATTGCAAAGAAATATTTTTCTGTTCAAATTTTAAATTGTTGGGACGTCATTGCAAGTCAATAATGTCACGTCATATCTGTGACCAAAAAAAACACTACATTACAAAATTATATTGTGACCAAAATGTGATTTTTTTAAATGAGAAGACACATTTTCATCAGTGCCATCTCTCTGCAACTGAGGATCTGGAGTTTATTGATTTTTATTGGTTCATTCCAGATATTCACTTATTTCTGTATCAGCATACAAAAATGATTTGTAAATAGATCAATTCTAGACAATATTCAATTGGAAATTATTACATGAACGTAATTAAACATGTACTTTAAGAGAAAACATTTATTTGTGTCAAAAGAAAGAATCAGGATGTTGACACTCTGCTCATTTTCAATTTGGAATCGTTTGCGGTCGAGATAATGGCAAATACATTTCTTTGCATTTGGCGAGATTATTCAAGGGCAAACCATGACAAACAGAAAAAGGGTTTACGTTAACTCGTATTTAACTTCCGACTTTCAAAACCTCTAGCAAAGGATTTCATGGTAGCTGTTAAGTTTAAACTGGCGAACCAGCTTTTCGTATCTGGACTCTCTGTAGTCCTTAAGCAAAATGTCACGCCAAGAGGGCTTGGTTAGTACAAGGACACCTCCTGATACTTGCTACCAAACAAGAAGAAAGCACGTTAGAAAGCGCTCCCACACATCCTTACCTCCTGCACACAGAAACCCTCTATTAACACCTGGTAGTTCTGTCAGCAATTACCAGGACAAAAGAGTAACACTTCATTAAATCCCCAGATCCCCTCATGAGCCCTGGTTAAGCCGGACACCCATCAGAGTGCCAGGCCGAGATCTAGAGCTACAATTCAGGGGATGTGCTTTTACTTTACCAAAGTATCCAGTCATGGAAAGTCTACAAAGACAACCACTGGTCATTCAACAATGGATTGGAAAAAGATGGTACCGCTAGCGAGCCCAGCAGAGTGTGGAGATGCTCTCCCTAAACGCAAAGAGACATTTTCGCTGAGGTAGCAGAATCCAGTGGTGATAGTGATGATTCCCTAGAAACCTCACACGCCTTCTATGTTTAAGCTAGTAGGACCGGACTATATCCCAAACCTAAGAACTTTTTCACTCGAGCGCTGGTACCGGATTTATAGCATCTTTCACGAACATCTTTTAGTAGCATTCTTTAAGAAATCAGCAATAACTTGCAATTTTTCAACCGTCATATCAATGGTATTTATATTAATATTAGTATTTGCACTATTTAAAAAAAAATTAGTGTATAATTTTAAGTTCCATTATTCACAGTCTTAGCTGCAATAGAAATATCACAATTAAATTTTGGAAGAGACACCTTAACTTTGGTATGTTGATTTTTTAAATAATTTTTGTAACTTTCTAAATATTCTTTTTGTTTTTAGGACATCCACTAAAGTTCTCCGTGTGATTACCATGACTATTGGCGCACTTAAGGTAGAATTTTAGATGCAGGTATATGTTTTATGAGACCAGCACATTTTAAACATATATTACTGAAAGTAACATTTTCTGAAATGTGGTTATATTTTTGACAAATATAACACTGTTTGGCTCACCTGAAACAATAGGTTTCTGTTTAACGTGAAAGCCAAACAAGGTATCAACATAAAAAATCTTTTTTAAATTATCAGAAGGGAAAATATCGCATAGAAATATAGGCATTTGCACCTTCGCCTTAAAATTTTTAAGCTGTGTGACATGATGTACTGAAAAATTAAGACTAATGATTTCCTTTTTTAACTAGCCAACTTTGTGATCACGGGGAATTCCTTTAAATGAAATTTAACATCGGCGATTACTACGAGGCCTAATAGAAAATAATTCTAGTTTTTCTTTTCAATAAACTTAATCATAATTTGACATTCATCACAAAAAGTTTAGTTAAATCTCTATTGACTTTTTTCAGTATAAAGGGCCTTCCCTTCCTTCAAGATCAAGTAATTTACCCTCAAGACCATCATAATTTTTCTCCAGTTATAAACTACCTAAATACTTATAGGATCAAGTTTTTTAGGAGTCCTATTATAATTATAAGACTTCATCGTGTCAAAAATTTCCACTGATGAACTGAGACACTATAGTTAACGGTACAAGATCCAATTGTATTTTGATTTCAATTTTGAGAAGATAAATTGTAATGAAAATCACAAGACATATCATTAATAACAGAATTAAAAGAATTATCAAGCATTTTAGTGTTTACATTTAAAACAAAATCGAAACTATACAGAACATTAACATCTTGCTCAGTTTGCTGTGAACCAGGCAATTTAGAAGCACCGTTCCGTTTTAAATACTTTTTAGAGTTTACACATGCTTCGGTGGGGCGTGGCCAATAAAAAGTTCGGAACCACTCCTTTAAAATATCCCGATACAGAAGTAAAAGAAAAATGATACCATTCTGAAATGCAATAAAGAAAAAATTGTCTATAGTCAGTATAAATTTCATTTGTTATGATGTATAAAAACTGGATTAATTTTCATCTGAAATAAAACATTGGACTGCCTTGTAGTAAAAGCACGTATACTGTACATCCGACCGTGATATTTCATTTGCTTTCATCCCGAATTCTGACAAAATAATTTTGATACATCTAAACGAAAAACTATTGTCGAAGTTCCAAACTCAGAGTACTTTAAAACGACTTGAAACCCAAAATAAAAATTAATTTCTATTTCATTGCTACTGAAAAAATAGTCGACAATTTATATCTAATATCAGTTTTATCTCTTCTAAAATAAGTTGAATATATATTAGACCGGGAGCCGGCAGCACACTGTAAAAAAACGACATTTTTACAGTACAAAGTACTGTTCATCTCGCGCACAAACTCGATCACAGTGAATGTGCTGTATCTTTTTTTGATTTCCTGACTATGTTAACATGGAAAATACAGTAGTTGCGTAAAATTAACAGCACAATGTGCTGGCAATTTGGACGCCAGCAGTTTGTGCTGTAAAAAAATGCGTCCAAATTGCCAGCACATTTTTATATAGTCATGAAACCAAAGAAAGATACAGCACATTCACTGTGATCGAATTTGTTCTGGCAAATCTACAGTGGTTTTTTTACAGTGCACAGACACAGGGTTCATACGGATACCGTTATTTCTCCAGGAAAACTATCAATATCTTTTTATAGAAAAATAAATCTAGGTTAAACGCGCAAAATATCGCCTTCTTTTAAGAAAAGATTTTCTGTAATATATTACTCGTGAAAACATTTTCTGGTTTGCAAAATTCAAGAAGGTGTACAAACCATGAGACAACTACCTCATCGAGTTGGAAGCTAAAATTCCAGAATTAGCTAAAACTCGATTCCCATATTAAAATGCAATCGGTCTGCCAAGTCATATCTTGGTGGAAAACACCTAAAAACCCGATCTTACCGGTTGTTTCGTAAATTTACCATTGTGTTTTCCTGCTCCCAGTCCGCCATGTTTTCACACCTTTGGGTGCAGAAAATTTAATTGTGTGTGTATGTAAAGGTGGACTTTGTGTCCGCCTTGAGTATACCAGATTATCATTTTTTTTCTTGAACATATAGGGTAGGCCAAAAATCAATGACACATTTTGAAATTCGATAAAAAATAAAGTAATTGTCGTACGAGAGTGCGTTTGAACGGATATTTATGCTTGTGAACAGGGGTGTAAAAATCTAAGCTCCAGCGCGCAATCTCTCACTACTAAATTTTATTCGTTATTTTTCATCTAATGAATGCTAAGAAAATTTAATCTAAGAAAACTAATAAAATTTAGTCGTGAAAGACTGTCCTCTGACGCCTAGATCCCCCCCCCCCCCCTGCTTGTGATGAATGCACATGTTTTTAAGAAAATTAAAAAAAATTAGTTCTAAAAAATTCTTATAAATGACCTTACATCTTACAAAAAATATCAAAAACTAGTGAAGCAGATACAGATAATTTTTTACGGAGCTACAAAGAGTTTCAGAAAATAGGAATGGAAATATAAAAATTCTAGAAAATAAATGGTCTATAATCTGCTTGAGAATTTTATGCTTCTTTGAAACTTTGAATGCATAGCGCATAGAGAAATGTTTAGAACTAAACTTTTGCTTCAACAAAACTTCTGATCATGAGAATCATTTTCTACGAAAGTACGCTGATTACTTGTTTTTTTAATGAATTTAAAAATGTGTCAAGATGTTTTTCGTCACCCTCTAGACATTATTTTATAAAATTCGGGTGTATACGAACCGGGCACGAATTTCAATCTTGAAAAAAAAAATCAATCCTATCTTCAGTAGAAAGAATTACAGTCAATCCGTCTAGAGTCATATCGGGTTCGAGTAAAATATGCTTATCGAAATCAATGTAGGATTCGAATGCGAATCTGACATGCAGCAGAAAAAATCCTAAAACGTTTGCATCGGGTAGGGTAAAATCTTGTTTCCCTATCCGATGCAAACTCGCCAGAATTGTCATACTATCAACAAACGCTGATTTCACAAAATATTCACAATGGGACGTCACAGAAGATCTCCAAAACGGCCATAGTGACTTCACATCTATGCGCATCGACGTCGCATGACATCTAATTGACGGTCACAAAGTCACACTGTGAAGTGCCCGTGACGTCTCAAAGTTATACGAATTTAATTGATTTTTTGTGTTTAGGTAGGTATTTAGATAGGGAAAATATAGATTTTCTATTTCAGTATAAATCAGATTTGATGCTGAAATATACAGAGCACACTATAAAAAAAAGGTGTAAATCTACAAAACTAGTTTATGTAAAAGCTACAGAAATCTGTTACTAAACTCTAAGCTTACTTAAATTTTATCTGTTCACTGTAAAAAAAAAAAAAAAAAAAAAAAGAAAAAAAAAAAGAAAGATATAAATCTACAAAACTAGTTTTTGTAAAGCTAAAGAAATCTGTATTCTTACTAATATTTTATTGGTAACCCGAGAAAATTACATGATATTTTTTTGTTGTTGCTGCAGTTACATAAAAAGTTCTAGGCATCTTGGTTTCCTAGAAAATTCTTAGTAACATTACAGATTTTTTTACAGTATGTAAACGTGGATCTGTTACATGATTTTATTTTTGTTGCAGTTACATAAAAGTTTCTAGGCATTCCAGTTTCCTAGAAAATTCTTTGTAACCTCATAGATTTTTTTTACAGTGTACATCAGTATAAATAGCTCAATCATTAATCAATTAAGTATAATTTTTTTTTTTTACTTTAGACTATTATGGTGAGATCTGAAGTATTAAGAAACTAAATGCTCGTTTTCTTTACAATGTTTAATATTTTATAATTAACTTTTGTTGTTGTTTGATTGTTTATATCCATCCGAGGATGACTTATAAGCGGACCCTGGTGTCAAGCGCACAAGTCTGATGTATGTGTTCAATAAAACAAACAAACAAACATATCTATCCAATATTTTTAAGAATAAAAAATTATAATAAATATAGAAAGGAATTAAATAAAAATGACACAAAAAGCCTTTTTTGCCAATTAATTATCAAATTCACTAAAACGTAAGACTGGTATGTCAATAGGTCAGTTTTGTGCTGTGGTAAGAGAGTTTTTAGGAAAGACTTTTAGAAAGAAAAGTTACTGGAATTTCAGTTTTCTAACACTTGAAAAAAAAATTTAAACTTCGCCTTGTTTTCCAAACATTTGTGGTGAGTCCTAATATGTATTTCTTAAAAGCGCATTTTTTATACTGCCTGTAAACTATTTAAAAAAATAATTAAATCCTTATGAACGAATTCAAAGTATAAAAGTGTTATTTACATGGATAAATTAACTTTTATATAAAATATATTTCAAAAATTAGTTATTAAAATTACAATTTTCATTCTTATTTTTGAATTGTCTATACATGTCTTTTAATTTATTTGTAAATGTATGTTAACATTTAAAAATATACATGAGTAAAATTATTATCTTTAGTTATCATTGCATTGATGTTAGGCTTGTGTCATATAATAATCTGAATTTTTCTCAGATGGGACACTGTTTATAATTTTCATTATAAAAAGATAAAATTTGTAATTTTTGTTTAGTAATTAAAATTTATATTAACGCAAATTGTATATAAAATACTCATGTCATTTAAAAAGGTATATAGCTGGTAAATTAGAAATGCATTATAATGTTTTAAAAATTTGTTAAAATGATACAGATTATTTTTCAAGTTTTTCAGGCTCAAATTTGTCATTATTTTAACAGCTTTAAAAGGGATAAAGATATATTTTATCCTTAACCAGGCAACTGACAGTTGTTTTTACAAAATATGTTGTTAGATAATTTTCTTTTCCGCTGGGTGGTATTAACAATTGTTGATTTAAAAATCATGTTTTCTGGCATATGACCCTAATAAAGAAATTACATTGCAGCTCTAAACAGAGACATTTTTTTCTTTTTTACTTATTTGAAAATAAACTTCAAGTATATAAAAACAAAAAAAAATTATTCTTTCTTTCTAGTTTTTCTAAACCATACAAATTATTTTCTGGAAAACAATTATTAATTTATTAGCTATACTATAATCCAAGATGTTAAAAAAAATTTTATGTTTGGATTTCATATATATAATGTTACAATATAAGAACAATCAATTAATTTCATTAACTATTTAAAAAAAAAAAAAAAAAAAAAAAAAAAAAATAGTACCTCAAAAGCTAAGAAGGAAATGCTAATTTGGTACTTTTTAGGGTTCCGTATTTAAAAAGTAAAAATGAAAGCATTATAAGATCACTCCTGTGTCTGTCATAGCCATTTTACTCGTAAACTATGGAACGTGGAAAGTTTAAATTGATTGAACTAATAAAGGCTATTGACCCACATATTTATAGATTATAAACCATACACAAATATATTTAGGGAAAATGTAGAAGGGCTAATTAAGTTACTTGAAAAAAAAAAACTTGTATATCGTGTGAAAACTTCGTAACGCCGAACTCAAAAATGCATTTCATTTAATTTTAGTCGTTATATTCTCAGAGATATCGTTGAAAATGCAATGCAAAAGTATGCCCCCTCTTCTATTTCCGAATCTACTGAAGCTAAAATTATGAAAAAATTAGGGGTAGTAGAAGTTAGATTAAACCTTGCAGAAAAACTATAGCGATTACCCTAAGTCACATCGTTTTTGAGAAATTTGCATTTTTTTTTTGTTGTTGTTGTTACACACAAATTTCTATTTGCGAGTATTCAGCAAAGAATTTGTGGAGCGCTGGAGGTACCTATCAGGGCAGAAGTATAAAAGGATTGTTGATAAAGATTTTAGAAAACATTGTCGATAATTAGACGAGGTATTAACCATTAACGACACTGGCGGTTTGGACATACGAGGGTCGATCCAGAAATACGGTTCCCATCAAATTTACAAATAGACAACATTGTTTATTCTTATAGAAATTTACATCGTTGGAAAGAAGAAAGTTTGCTCTATTTCTCTACACAATCGCCATCTTTTTCTACGCATTTTTGCAGACGGTGCTCCAATTTCTGTATCCCAATGTTGTAGAACTCCGCCGCCAACCCGTTGAGGAAGCGTTTCACCTCTTCTTTGACGTCATCGTCTCCCCGGAAGCGTTGGCCACCCAAGTGTTCCTTTAACTTGGGGAACAAGTGATAATCACTAGGTGCGAGTTTCGATAACCGCCATCTCGATAACTGCCTCCAAAACTGACGGTCTTCCACTCCGTTCTTCATCGTGAACTTCCTTCCGACCGGCACTAAGCTCCCTACACCACTTTCGGACGTGTTGGGACGTGACGTTACACCCCTTTGGAATGTAAAAAGTGAATTACGGGACGAATCTCGCATTTGGCGGGATCAACAATGGGAACCTTCATCTCAGACAGCTGCTGAGCCAAGAATGAGCGGCGCAGCGAAGCGCGGTCGGGGAAATCGTGAGTGCGGGAACAGCCGCGCTCAGTGCTGATGCCGTATTTAGCCTCGCACCTTCCCGTGGGGTTGTGGCTCTTTGGGAACCTTACTTCTGGATCGACCCTCGTACATAAAGACACGACGGCGTACTTTATGCGCCATCGACTTTTAAAGCCTAGATAACAACTTTACTGATATGTTTGTCCAATGCAATGCCCAGTTACTAATTCATGTATTTACTGTACGGAAGCAATTGTGCGCGAGTAATACTCGCACTTGACCTGTTATTGTTAATATAATTAAATATAAGAATATACAAACTTGCCTTTCCTCCATGAAATGGTGATGAACCTCCAAAAATAGCTCCAATACTCGTAGCTGCAAGCATAGCAAAAATGGCTTCTTTTCTATGAGACATATAACCTTTAAATAAATAAATCATGTCTAGTTAGTCCAAAATCCTATATTTAAAATTTGAAAGAGAAAACGAACTAATGTAACGTATCTTGCAGTTCAAATAAAAATTAATGAAGTAAAAATAGAAATCAATCACTTTCAGTTTAATTTATTCTCTTTCTCCTTTTTTTATCTATAAAAAAGAAGGGAAAATTATTGAATTTAGACAGAACTTAATTTAAAGTTTTAAAATTTTCATAAAATGTTAACTGGATAAGGATGTCCTTTTTTCATCTTTTCTTTCTATCGATATCAGGTTTCAAACATTATACGTAGTTATTGACTAATAACTAAAAAAATGCTTCCTTGTGACGGCGAAAGTAAAGAGTCAAAAGTAAAAAGAAAAAAGAAAGTAAAAATCTATAAACTAATTAATCAGAACTTGCGCAGAAATCATATTTCATAAAATTCCCAATAAATCAGATATTCTATGATGTTTAGTCTGTGCTTTCCCCCACTTTTTAATATTTTCCAACATAGTTCAAAAGTATTTATTAATTCAGTTAGTCTGACCGTCTGTCCTATGGTATGTTCGGTATTGAAAGTTAAGCGTGTAGCATTTTCGGTTCATTTACAGGGATAGTCAAAAGCATTTCGTTGCATTACGGTCTATGGGGAAAAATCGTTTGCGGTGTATTTTAATGACATTACAATATTTTAAACTTTATTGAAATTGATATATATCACTGAACTGTACTATGAGGTTTTCGCTATAGAACGTGGTGAGTATAGAATTTATCATTGTTCATTTACAGAGACACGCAAAAAATTTGACTACAGAAGAAAAGGAATAATAATTGAACTATTGAATCCTACGGACAATAATTGCTGGAAGTGCGTTTTCAGTTGTATTATCGTTTTTTAAATTTAATTATTTTTTAAATATTACTTGGAGTGTACAAATTCTATAGATCATATACAATACTGCACAAATGTTTTCAAAAACATACGTTTTTTGACAGAAATTGCTGAATGGAAAATTTCAAATGCGTTATGCGTTAACTTAACTACATTTTAGCACATTATGTAGTATAAATACATTATGTAATATAAATATTTATAGATCATATAAAGGTACAGGGCTGCACAAAAAAATCGTATATTTTCCCGACCATTCATAGAAATAGCAGACATTGGATTTTCAAATGCTTTATGAGTTTTCCAAATTGCTCATTTATACATGATGTGTCGCTTAAGTAAGTTTTGAAGTTTTGTTATAGTGTTCTGAATGAGTTGGAAAGTGTATCATAATCTATGCCGCACGCATGATTTTTCGTTCTTGTTTCTTTTATTTTGGATCACTTACTAAATCAAAATCCCATACAGGTAAAGAAAATTATTCTGCAATGGAGAAACTCTGCGTTCTGGTTACACCCTGTATATATAAAGAGTATAGAATATCTAGAATATTTCAACCGTTAAACTTTATTCCTAATTTTATTGTATTGTAATTCTCTCAAGAATATTTTTTCTGAGAAAAAATATTTTAGCGAGAATTTAAGAAGTATTTATAAAAATAAAGTTCCTTTTGCTGCCACTAATTTTCGAAAACGTTTACGAGTAATTTTTATAATGTGCTAATCATTTTCCTCAGCAAGTAATATAGGCTTTTCGGATGATATACATTTTTATAAGTAAACATTTTCATGTTCAAGAAACATGCTTTACAAACAAACATGATCAATTAACAATACTACCGTAAACCAGGGCTATTTTGAGCCACTTTTTCCTGGTTCCAATAACATTTCCATTATTAAAAAATATTTTTTATGATTTTTCAACTTCGAAATTGAATTTCAATCAATTAACAGGAAACAATGAAGCAAACTGTATGGTTTTGAAGAAGCAATTTTTAATTTTTTTATTTTTTAACTATTTTTAAAGTTTTGGAACAAAGTAGCTCCTGCTGGGGGCTTCTTTGGTCCATTCACTTATTTTCATATAAAATTAATACAATTCATATGTTGGAATGTTGAATCCAATTAATAATTGATTGAAATAAGATCTGCTAATGAATTAACACTGCAAACTTGATAAATAAATGATTTTTTTTTTTTAAACGTTTAAACACAATAAACCAAATGTTAATATTAAAGACACGAGAAACAGTTTTCATCATGTTATCCACAACAACTGGAACAAAAATAATTATTGTAACATATTGCTAAGGTAACATTCGAAAAAAAAGTTAATAGATTTTTTAAGAGATTAGGTTGTATAAAAGACATTTCTGAGTAACTAGGCTCCTTCCGGGCTAAAAAAGGCTTGGCACAAAGTAGCCCCGAAAAACTAGTTTTCATGTTAGCTTTCTGAAAACGTAAACATGTTTTGTCAAAATAAAAAGTTAAAGGAAAAACTATGATCACGCATGTGCTGCAGGTTACTAAAGGTAATATTTTGACACTTACCTTATTTGTATCTCTTATCCAGATTGTCTCACTATAGAAAGTTTGGGGAGTTAAAATCTGCACACGAAAATAGTTGTTTACAAACACATCCAGTGTTCCACTAAAAAAATTTAATTACCCCCAAACTATTCAAATACCCTATAGTATGGTCTAAAATATTTTTCAAGGGCAAAAACTCCGAATTATCTTGTATTGTTTGTTCAATACAAAGAATAAAACCTTTTTTATGGGATGGACCAAACTAACCCCGGATGGATCAAAGTAGCCCCAGTTGACGGTAACATTAACATTAAAATTAATATAATATTATTCTGTCACCCCATCATGTAAAAATTTCGTTAAGCAGTTGAAAATGTTTAATTGAAAATGGATAGTAGGGTAAAGTGCCCATATTTCGTCCTCTCTCCTAATTTCATCCCCTTAACTTCTCCGCTTCTGTGAAAATAGCGCCACTTATGACGCAAGCCACAGTGGACGGAAGGTAAAAAGGGTCAGGTTTGAAAGTTTCGTTCGCCAAGACGCATACATAAATTAAAGACGGCAAATTTGCTACTTTTAGAAGACCTGAGTTCTTATTACGTCGTTTGTAGAATGTTATTTACTGTTCTGTAAGTATTTATTTCTTATTTATTGTATGTATTTTACGTTACTAAGATGCTGACAGTAGCATACAGTCAGTTTTAGGACGCTCAGTTCATCTTACGGGAACTGAAGCTCCGCCATATTTGGAAGTAGCGGGATCCCAATTTCGTCCCCCTTGAAGTTCTTATTTTCGTCCCGGGGACGAAATTAGGAATGCTTTTTCATGACATTTTTTTCAATTTTTTTCCTCATGTTTGGATGCTTAATGTTTCGTTATGTTATTCTTCCACTGATAAGAGTACATTTCTTTCTGCCTTACTTTAATGTAAATTAATTTACTTACTCATTTAAAGATAAATTTTGATTTAGTTATAAGTTAAGCCTCGCGTATTGGATTTTTTGGGGATACGAAATTGGGACCATTTTTTTGCATTTTTTAGATACTTTTGAAAAAACAATTTTTGCTTTGTTAAAATTTCTTTGTACGATATTTGCCTATGTTTCTATGTGCGTGGGTAGTTAGTCTATCTAAAATCTAAATTTGGCAGATTTTCACTGAAAATTACAACTTCCAAGGGCCTAAAAGTGACTCGGGGATGATAATAGGGCACCTTACCCTATAACTTAAGAAACAATATTCAACTTTCAGAAAATTTATTAATACACTTTAAAAAACTACTCGGAAACTTTTCCGGAAATCATTGTTAGTAAAAGAAACTTTGCTTTTGTAAATGTTTCTTTAAATCTTGAAAGTATGTAGTTTTGGGGATTTCTACAGATAAACAACGATTTTCAGAATCCTGGTTAACTCAGAATTGGCTATTGTATATTTTTTTCGTAATTATACGGTGTGTTTCGTAATTATACAGTCCCAATTTCGATGGTATATTATAAGAGTTCAATTTAGACAACAAGTCATACATCAAAATGAAGGTAAACTAACTCAGTTTCTCCTAAAAATGTTCAATATGGCACCTTTAGTTATACAGCACACAACCAAGTGCAATTCTTCTAACATTTCGGTTAACAATGGAAGGAATAGCCTCTTTAATTCTGTGTCCGAATTTTGTCAAATTATTAGGTAGCGGCGAAACGTAGACACGATCTTTTATAAAGCCACCAAAGGAAAAAATCACATGGATCTAACGGCTTCTAAATCTTCAGCTCACCAATAACGCTTTACGCTCAGCAGTCGCCATTTAGCGTATGTAACACTGCAAGCTAGTCAGTAACAAAGCAGTACTCGCGTATGCGCTTATCTAAAACTGTTTGTGTTACCCTTTATTTAAGACCTTGAACCAACACTCTGCAACGCACTCTGCGACGCTTACAGTTAATAATACTATTAAAGTTTATAACTGGGACATTCTATAACAACATTGTATAATAATCACTTATAAACAGATTAAGCTAAATAATGCTATAAAAATTGATAAAATATCTTTATTTAGATTGCCGAGTGTTTCATCGCACAAACGGCGACATTTTCAAAATCATTCATGAAAGAAATAATTTCACAAAATTTAAAAAACAATAACTTGGTAAACAGTGTCATGAGACATCATGCAAAATGAAAATCAGTGCAAACATAAAATAAAATGAAATTGGATATTTGTGAGCGTGGATTAATTTTTACTATTATAACTAAAATTGCATAGCATCTCTTTCCAAAATTTTAGGAAAATCAAGGGACACTGAAGCATTGCAAATATTCTCGTTGCGTAAAAATATCTCTATTGATTTCCGGATAATGGATGGCAAATAAAATTTTGATGGATAAATTATTCTGCTATTTTAAAACTGATCCGTAAACGTTCTTTGCGGCATATTCTGGCCAGTGCTGTGGTTCTCCTGTTGTATTTGATGTCTGCTATATGTTCTTTGATTCTAGTTTTAAGTTTTCTGCTTTTCAAACCTATACAAAATTGCATTGTTCCATCTTCTTTGCTGACAAGTATTTCGCATACCCCTGATATGTGTCAGGAGTAATTATAATGAAATAATTTTGTGAAATATTTCTATCATGAATGATTTTGAAAATATCGCCGTTTGTGCGATGAAACGTTCGTCAATCTAAATAAAGATAGTTTATCACTTTTTATAGTATCATTTAGCTTAATCTGGGGCATTTTATATGAACACACTATATTATACTTTCGTAGATAATGTAAGGTATCACTACCAAAATACCAGCACTTTTCGTGATGTTATTACATTTTTCACGTAAAAAAGTAAGCCTGCTGAAAATGGCTTTAAAACATATATTTGTGTTAAAATTGTGAAAAATGTTTATGTTCCTATTAGAGAGAGAGACGCCATTTTTTTAAACTGAATAAATGGATTACAACCCTGTTTTTCTATGCAAATATTATTCATTTTAGTGTGCAAAGTTTGTTTACGAACATTTGATTCACATCGTCTATTATAAAACTTGAAAATAATCGATAAAAAAATGTGTATTTTCATGTCCATTCGGTGATACTCCCCAATAAAGCATTCATGTATCTCAAACATGCATACAATAATAAAATATTAATGAAATATAGTATAATAATACAGGCTACTGTGTCTCCCTTCTTCAATCCGTTTTTCCTGAAGGCGGCAGCAAACACCTTTACTTCTTCAAACATTTCAGAAAAAGTAACAGTATCTTCATTTCCCAGTTCATCTAAAATTATCAAATATATAAAATTAAAAGAATGTAAAAAAGTGGGTTTCAAGAGATAAAATTTTAAAAATTCTAATAAATATTTTAATACATAGAGAGTTATTTTGATTAGGAGAAAATAGGATCAAACGTTTTAATGATATGCAATGGAGAGAATTTGCTTGGTCCAGACAATATGTTTAAAAGATTTTTTAAAGTAACAAATTTATACACAAAAAAAGGGGTCCATCGTATACTCTTAAATTCTTTCTATAACACATATACGAGGGCAAATCAAAAAATAAGTTACACTAACCCGCCGCGAGAGCGCGCTGTGTTTCGTAACCTTGAACAATGCGGAGAAAGGGACAGTAACTGCTGAGACGTCCAATAGGAGGGTTGGTGTGATTTCCCGTCGTGTTATGTGAGCAGAGATGACTAGGATCAATGGCGCGTCAATTGAATGTTCACTCCAAATTGGAGTTGGGTGCAACGATCTGATTTCTATGGGCTAAATGGTTTAATTGCACGGACATTCATCGTCAAATCACTTCTGTATATGGTGACCGTGCAATTTCTCGGCCGGGTATTGTAAAGTGGTGTCTGCAATTTGATGCCGGACGAATATCGCGAAGGCAGGCCCGCAACGTCCAGAACCGTTGCAAATGTTGACCGTGTGGATGCGATCATTATAGAGAATCGGCGAATAACGGTCCAGGAAATTGCCAGCATGTTGAACTTTTCGTCAGTGTATTCTCCATTGTTCACGAGCGCCTTGTTGCTTTCTTCTATCTTTACAAGAAGAAAGTATTGGATTCATGAAAATTTTCGAATTCCAGTTTTTGACGGATTTACACGTTTTAGGGGTCAGAGAACCCGAAAAACATGTTTTTACAAAATGTTTGTCTGTGAGTCTGTCTGTCTGTGTGTCTGTGTGTGACACAGATTTTGTGGACGCTCTATCTCAAGAACTAATGCATGGAATTTAATAAAAATTTATATCCAGTTAGTCCCTGATACAAATTGATGTTGATTAGTTTTTGGTGCAAATCGCTCAACAAGTGGCGCTGCTATGCTGCATTTTTTACGATTTCCGCAATGGCTCTATCTCAAGAACTAATGCACGGATTTTCATGAAACTTCAAATTCAGTTAGTCCGTGATATGACTTGATGCTGCTTACATGTTGGTGCAAATCGCTCAACAGGTGGTGCTGCTATGCTGCATTTTTTACGATTTCCGCAATGGCTCTATCTCAAGACCTACTGCACGGATTTTCATGAAACTTCAGACTCAGTTAGTACTCGATATGACTTGATGATGATTACGTGTTGATGTAAATCGCTCAACAGATGGCGTAATTGTGCTGCATTTTGCACGATTCCTGCAATAGCTCAATCTCAAAAACTAATGCACGAATTTTCATCTAACTTCAGATTTAGTCAGATGTTAACACAAGTTGTTGCTGATTAGGTTTTGGTGTTAATCGTCCAATAGGTGGTGCTGCTATGCTGGAATTTTCATGATTTTTGCAATAACTCTATCTCAAAAACGAATGCATTGATTTCCCCCAAACTTCAGATTCAGTTAGACTTTAACATAATTGGTTGCTTGGTGGTTTTGGTGTATCATAGGTGTAAAGCACCCAATAGATGGCGCTGCTAGGCTGAATTTTGCTGGATTTACACCATTTCAGAGACAGCCATATCTTAAGAACTAATGCACGAAATTTCATATCTTTAGAATCCTCATGATGGGCATGGCATAGATTACCATTTAATTTTGGGAGTCTGATAGCGAATTTTCCAGTATTAACATGTATGAGATAGAAGAAAGTTTTGGGATTGGTACATCCGACTAGTATTTCGGTGTCTCCGGGCTGTTACATAGCGCTGGAGAAGATTTCTACGCATCGCAATCGAAAAGTTGGTTGACCGTTCCGAGAAATGTTTACAGTCTATTGGGGACTATGTGGAAACGTGAACTTACATTGTATGTTGTCACAGCCGTGTTGCCTATGTATATGTAGTTCAATAAATGGCCATAACTTGGAAGTGTAACTTTTTTTTGATTTGCCCTCGTACAAGCATTGCGTGTTACTTTCTTTGAAAAGCATTTATAAGAAAAATGTATTGGATTCGTCAAATACACTGGCCTCAAAAAGTTAAGGAACAGGGGATGAATGCTTTTGATTGTACACGGTTTGTCGAATATCAACCAAAATTATAGGCGAATTGTTTTTGAACTTCTGGGATGTAAAGAAAATGTCTGATTTTATATTTCTCGGTGACAATTTATTCGGGAGAACAATTAGGGGGCTAATAATAAATTTAATAATTAAATAATATTTGCGATCACCTATGTGAAAGAAAATGCTGAAAATGTTTGGTCACTTTGTTAAATGACTATTTGGTTCTGTTCAACGTTTGTGTGTATTTGTGTAAGCAAAGCACTCATATTTGTGAAGATGTTAATATGTCTGTGAAAAATTCAAAAGTTTCTGGTTTATAGCATGCAGAGTTTTCAATCAAATTTAACACAACTTTCTGAAAACCTGACAAAGAACAGTAGCAACAGTAAACTGCAATTAAAACAGTAATATATTGAATATTTGATGAGATATGGGCATTTGTGTGAAATAATTTTTAACCTCGCATGCGTGGAAGATTCTAAAATTTTCTTTTTATAATTTGGTAGTCAGCTATTTATAGTCCAAGAGCCGACAGCACAAAAACCTATGTTATCAAGCACAAAGAAAAAACCTTTATTTTATGGGAGAGTAGAAGTAGGGGAATCTAATGATCCATGTCTGCCGGAAGTGAAGTGGTGCATAAGCCAAAAATTAATACCACCAGTGGTTGACTCATAGGTTTATCATTGTGTTTGTCCTACAAACAAAGGTATGAAAACAGGGAGGACTGGGAGCAGGAAAACACAATGATAAACCTACGAGTGAACCACTGGTGGTGTTAATTTTTAGGTTATGCACCACTTCACTTCCGGCAGACATGGATCATTAGATTCCCCTACTTCTACTCTCCCATAAAATAAAGGTTTTTTTCTGGTGCTTGATAATATAGGTTTTTGTGCTGCCGGCTCTTGGACTATTAGGGCAACTTATGTAAAATGTCCAGTCAAATATCGTGAAAATTCACAAAGATAGGGGCGATATAATGATTTGCTTTCTAAAAATAACTTTATTATAAGGGATTTTCCACAACTTTTCAATCAGCTCACTATATCTCTCTGAGTTTTCACAATGTTTGACTGGACTTTTTATAGAAGTTGCCCAAAATAGCTGACTACCAAATTAGGAAATAAAAATTTTGAAATTTTCCACGCATGCACAGTTAAAAATTATTTCATAAAAATGCCCATATATCATCAAATAATCAATATATTCATGTTTTAATTGCAGTGTACTGTTGCTACTGTTCTTTCTAAGGTTTTCGGAAAGTTGTGTTAAATTTGGTTGAAAATTCTGTATGCTATAAACAAAAAACTTTTGAATTTTTCACAGAAACAATAACATCTTCAGAATATGAGGGCTATGCTAACACAAATGCACACAAACGTTGAACAGGGCCCAAATAGACCTTTAACATTGTGACAAACCATTTTCCGCATTTCTGTTACATAGGTGATCTCAAATATTAATTTATTATTAAATTCATTATTAGCCCCCTAATTGTCCTCCAGACTAAATCTTCACCGAGAAATATGAAATCAAACATGTTCTTTACACCCCAGAAGTTGAAGAACAATTCGCCAATAATTTTAGTAGATATTCGACAAACCGTGTGCAATCGAAAGTATCCAGTCCCAGTTCCTTAACACGTTGAGTGCCACCATACAGATTTGCCAGTTTTGCCTCCATTTTTATCCAGAAATTTAGTGTTCATACCAGAAATTAAGAATAGTATCTTACGCGTTATTTAATAAAAGACATTTAACGATAACATATCCGTTATCAATTTAAAATTTCTCATCACTTTCGCTGTCGATCCCGCGCCAGCGCGTGATGTCATCACGCGCAGGGATCGGCAGCGAAGGTGTTAACTTTTGGAGGCCAGTGTATTTCCAGTTTTCATTGACTTACATGTCTTGGTATCTACCGAATAGACTTTGACTATTGTTCAAAACATCTGCTCTAATCTCAGAACGTATATACGTAATTCTATGAAGCTACATATAAGGTGTTTCAGAATATATATAGCAGATCCATACTCTCCGGCTCGGATCATAGCAAGGATATTAATCATGCAACATAACTTTTCAAATGCAATTTCTTTAAATTACGATGGACATATGATTTTGGCAGCTCTACATGGCGAATCGCTTTTCAAACAGATTTCCTCGAATTTTCGCCATAGGTTTCTAACAGGGATTCTGCGGGGTTTGTTTATGGCCACTTTATTCCCGAACATTGCTATTGAATATTTTGGAGAGTTCCGTCATCCTCAAAGTTATCTCTTATTCTTATGCTTGTAAATCATGTAGTCGGAATCTGTTTGAAATTCTCTTCCCTAATCTGTCTGTGCACTTCAGCTTGTTAAGGTTTTCCAATTTCAGTAACACTTAAGAATAAATTACATTTGCTCAGAACTTATTCTGTCTTTACTCATTCTTTCAAGTCGCTTAAACCTGAAAGAAAAAGACGAAAATGCCAGTTATTGGAGAAAAATTTGTCTATACATTTTTAAACACCCTGTTTTTATTAAAGCTTGAATAAATTCGCGCAAATTAGATTTTGGTGTATATCACACAATAGCCTGACGCCTAAATGCCTTTTTTTTTTTCCTGATTTCTTTAATAGCTACATATCTATGGAACAGAATTACAACAAATTAATTTGTAAGATGCTTATTGTAAAAAGCACTTTCATTCAATTCAATTAACAGGCATCCTTTCTGTGTTATGATTTTTGCAATGAACTTGAAATATCTGTAGCTTGAATAGCTTTTTGAAATAGCTGTATCTGAGTTTTTCTTGGTTGCATATACACCAAAATTTCATATTTGAGCTTTATATCTATTAAGCTAATTCTAATTTTTTGTACTCTACAGAAGGCTCTGCTGTTATGTGCTCTTCTTATTAGCCCCCCCCCCCCCCCAATATTCTATTTCTTTCGGGCAGCAATGAAAGTGTGGTCTCTAAAAAATAATGTTACGTAACATAATATAGCCGTAAAACAAAGCAGATATATCGTTGTACAGATAAATACGGATAATGTATACAGCATTTTTTTTTTAACTTCTGAGCATCGCACATTTTTAATTTTTATACCGTCGTATAGGGGGGGGGGGGGGGGGGCGTACTTTTAAATACAATTTGTTTGAAAACTGCATCTCAATTTGCTTTTGAGATATTAATTTTTTTGTAGTTCTTAACGCCATATATTTAATGTTGGCAACGGAAGTACTCCATTTCTGTAGAAAGTAAAGAAAAATTGGTGGAAAATAGTATATTATTATATCTTTTTGCTGCCATTTTCCCATAACAACTGAAAAAAAAATGTAATTAAAATTTTTGTTATTTTGAAAAAATATAAATGATTTCTGATAAAACATGGAGCAATTATAACAAATGTAATAGTAAAGTCTATTCATCGTTGTCCCGTCATCCATGGCTGTCTGATTGATAGCTGGTGACTTTCTCAGCATGGTTTATTAGTGAAAAATTACAGACCCAAGTATCGGCCGGAATGACTCAGTAGTTATAGCAACAGCCCAGTACGTTGTGGTCCCAGGTTCGATTCCTGGCTCCGGCTAATTTTTCACTCCAGTTGGGTTTATTGTATTTATTGTGCTTGTGTGTGTGTTTGTATAATATTTATATATACCTTTAACAATTGAATGCAGGCATTATTTATGTGTGTTTTATTATATGTTATATATATTGTAGATCGATGTAATAGTAAAATCTATTCACCGTTATCCCGTCATCGATGGCTGTCTGATTGATGGCTGGTGACTTTCCCAACATGGTTTATTAGTGAAAAATTGCAGACCCAAGTATCGGCCGGTGTGGCTCAGTGGTTAGGGCAACAGCCTAGTACGCTGTGGTCCCAGGTTTGATTCCTGGCTCTGGTTAATTTTTTTACTCCAGCCGGGTTTATTGTATTTATTGTATGTATGTCTGTATACTATTTATATATACCTTTAAGTGTTTGCTAATTTAACCTTATTTTCAACAATAAACGCGAAGTTTGAATCTAATCGTTCAGATTTTTGGTATAGGCTAAAAACTCAAATTTTAAGAAAAATATAAACTTATTTTCTTTGTACTTCGTTATAATTTATTTATGAGAAACAAGGTTTTCTACTTATGTCTCTAGTAAAACAAAATACAGATCACGTATCAATGTATAACAAGATATTCGGTGGCAACTGTTCAAAATTCAACCAGATTGTCTCATGGTACAAATTAAACAGTTTCATTCATATCTCTGATTGTTTTAAGTAGCTTTCATTACAAAAAGCTACCTATTGCAGCCGATCGGAGGAAAGCGATTTCAAAAAATTTTGGTATATTTTCATCGATCATGACCCCAGACCCCGAAACCACCCTTCGTTCAAAATTGACATATATATATACATATATATATATATATCTGAACTTTGTCACACTGTAACTCTCGTATTTATGAACCGATTTGGATGTAATTCGGTATGTGCATAGTACATACCAATGTCTCGATCGAGTTCGTTGGCCAGCTTCATCCGCCATTTTGTTTCAAAATGGCGGCCATTTAAAAATTTGAAAAAAATTTGAAATTTGAAATGTGGTACCAAAAAATTGAAAATGGAAAAATATTTTTTCTTATGTATTTAACCTTTATACAAAGATTACGGAGCAGTTTTTGTTTCGTCTATATATTAAAAAATGGCTGAGTTATAGCATTTTGAATTTCTAGCGTGGCTGACATTTTGAAACGTCCTGAATTTTGTCACGCGATAAAAGGCGTATTTATGAACCGATTTGGATGTAACTTCGTTTATACATAGTACATACTAATGTCTCGACCGAGTTCGTTGGCCAGCTTCATCCGCCATCTTGTTTAAAAATGGCGGCCATTTAAATTTTTAAGAAAAATTTAAATTTGAAATGTGGTACCAAAAAATTGAAAATTGAAAAAATATTTTTTTCCCTATGTGTTTGACCTTGATAAGAAGATTCGGGAGCAGTTTTTGTTTCGTCTATATCTTAAAAAATGGCTGAGTTATAGCATTTTGAATTTCTAGCGTGGCTGACATTTTGAAACGTCCTGATTTTTGTCACGTGATAACGGTTGTATTTATGAACCGATTTCGATGTACCTTGGTGTGTACATAGTACATACAAATATCTCGACCGAGTTCGTTGTCCAGCTTCATCCGCCTTCTTGCTTCAAAATGGCGGCCATTTAAAAAATTTAAAAAAATTTAAAATTTAAAATAAGATACCAAAAATTTGGAAAATGAAAAAGATTTTTTTTTTTTTTTGTATGTGTTTTACCTTAATACAAACATTCCGGAACAGTTTTTGTTTTGTCTATATCTAAAAAAATGGCTGAGTTATAGCATTTTGAATTTCTATTGTGGCCATCTTGTTTCAAAAGGGTTGCCATTTAAAGAAAATTAAATTTAAAATTTAAAATGAGGTATTAAAAAATTGGAAAATGAAAAAGACTTTTTTTATGTGTTTGGCCTTGATACAAAGATTCTGGAGGAGTTTTTGTTTCTGAAAATTTGTTCTTTTGCTTATATCTTAAAAAATGGTTGAATTATAGCACTTTGAAT
The DNA here is from genome assembly GCA_963932465.1 of Maratus speciosus. Taxonomy (NCBI): domain Eukaryota; kingdom Metazoa; phylum Arthropoda; class Arachnida; order Araneae; family Salticidae; genus Maratus; species Maratus speciosus. The sequence goes on from OZ010788.1 coordinate 237,218,845, forward strand.
TTCAAGCATGGCTAACACTTTGAAACGATCTTGTATTTGTCACGCGATAACACAAGTATTCACCTATTTCGATGTAAAAAGGCATGTGGATAGTATACATCAATATCTCGACCAAGTTCGCTGGCCTGATTCATCAGCCATCTTGTTTCAAAATGGCGGCTATTAAATTTAAAAAAATTATACTTAAAGTGAGGTCCAAAAAAATTAGAAATTGAAAAAGGTTTCTTTCTTAAGTATTTGACCTTGATATAAGGATTCAGAAGCATTTTTTTTTGTCTTTATCTTAAAAAATGGCTCAGATATAGCAATTTCAATATCTAATGTGGGTGACATTTTGAAAAATCTGATTTTTTGCCTGCGACAGCACTCATATATATCAATCGATTCCGATGTGAGTGAGCATGTGCACAGTAATTACTAAGGTCTCGACCAATTTCACTCGTTAGCCTCATCCACCATGTTGTCTTAAAATGGCAGGCACTTTAAGAAATCGCCGAATTTGGCAGCCAAATATAAGTTACTTTAAATAAAAGCAACTTGGATAAAGCTGACTAATTTCGCGAAATTCTCATTCATAATGAATTAGTATTGATAAAAATTAGTATTGAATCTCCTATATTCGATTTTCAACTAATTTAAGCTTCGTGTGTTTGAATAATATAAGTTAGCTTTTTTAAAATAAGGAATATGAAAGCTACCTCTTCCTCCCGGCACTGGCCGGAAGGACTTTTTTTTTAACGAAGTTAAAGATTCTAAAAATGCCTTTAGATATTTGTTTATGTGTGTAATAAATTGTTCATCTACAATATTTATTCTGTATTTAAATGTTTCTCTTGAAGTTTTGACACGATTTTTCTTTTTTCTATTTTTTTTTTCTTTTGAGCCTGTTTGTAACGTGAATTCAGAGGAAAAAAGTCAAATTTGAATAATAAAATTTTATTTTTTGCATGCTTAATTTGTAAAATTAACTTGCTTCATCAAAATTATTGTCATTTGATTTGCTTAATACAGTATGTATCTGGAAAAAAAATGTTTAATTTTTAGACTTGAATTTCACATATCAAACTGAAAAAAATTAGAAGCTTTGTTTGAAATGGTGCAGCCATTCATGTCTTATAGATACCATTCGCAAAACAATATTTAATAATATTGTTGTCACTTGTCTGTTGCTATTTAGTATATATGATAATGATCCTTGTTCTACATTAATTGAATAATACTTACAGAAATGATTCCTGCTATAGGTTATTTCTTTAATTACATATCAAGTAATAAATAATATCGACATTTTTTATGTAATAAATTGTTACATGTTGTTAGAATAATCGTGATTATATCTGTTTCTCGTATATTTTTTATATCTATATTTTTTCGATATATATATATTCGAATACACTGCGCTATCGCCAACGCTTCAATTCGCCATATGAATCTATTAAAAAAAAAAGGGTAATTCTAATTACCCATTACATAGTTTAACAAATAGTCATCCACAGACGTATACATGAAAGCAGGCACAACAGATGCTTAAATAGTATCCAAACATAAACATACGAATAAATGCATTACAGAATTATTAAAATTAATTTATCTTCATACATTGTACGATAAGTTTAATATTTGATTAGTTAACTGACGTTCATGCTTCTTACCAATGTACATTAAAACAGTTCTATCGTCTCTACATCTGAGTATATTTTCAGCAAAGTTGAATCTTGCGCCACTAAACCAGTCATTATCCAGGAAACCTGGCCCAGTCTTCAAGAGCACCTAAAGCAAAAATAAAAAAAATAATATTACTATTTATTCTCGATAAGTGTTACAAACTTGTCAATTTTAAAGGCAAAAAGTCTAATTTCGTCAGTTATCATTTTTTTATTCTAAATTATTTTCAATTAAATATCCATTTTTAAATGACATTTTTATTTTCATAATCAAAAAGATAAAAAAATGAAATGAAAGTTAATAATGAAAAAATGAAAATTATTTAAGAAATCTACCTACCTTGTCGTATGGTTTCGAACAGATTATTCCAAAGAAATGCCATATCTCCTCCCAAAACTTTATGTAATTTTCTGTACTCCATTTGTGAAAATCCCAATATGAAGCTTAAAAGTGTAAAAATAAGAGACATATACTATAATTACCTTAGTCTAATACAGGCATACACAACTATTAAATGAGCGACTTTTCATATGACGCCCATGGCACACAATCATTAATCTGGGTACCCGACATTTCGGTCCCGTCGTTTCGTCCTCGTCGTTTCGTTCCCGAGACATTTCGGCACCTGGCCATTTCGGTCCCGAGACATTCCAGTCCCTGGCCATTTCGGTCCCGAGACATTTCGATCCCCAGCCATTTCGATCCCTTTCTGCCCACCACCTTATAACTCGGATTCTAATTGTCGTAGGCCCACCAAATACTGTAATTTCAACATTATTTGGGCCTCTTTTTTTATCACCCCCCCTCCCAACCTAAATTTTATAAAGAGGTGAATATAACAGTCCGATAAATTTAAACTTTTATAATTCAAGATAATGAAATCACAGCGAGCTGAAAATTTGTTTGGTTGAACTGTTATATAATTTTACAGGGGACATTGTCTTTTCTTTTATTATTATTATTCAACAGAATGGATTTTTTTACGTTTTATTATTTATTATTAATATTAGGTATTTTATGTATACTATAAACAGCCATAAATGTTTTTTTGGTTGTTTTCATACATTTTTCTAGAACATTTAAATTATCATTAATTAAATAATTTTTATAAACTGTGCTTATTTTTTTAAGATTAGTAATAATTAAATATAATTAAATCTAATTTTACCTATTAGATTAATAATAAATGTCTCCAATAATTCAATTAGACACTTATAAGCTATTATATGTAAATATTTCCTCAAATCAACCCTCTACACCCTCTCCTTTAATAATTCAGAAATGAGATATATTTATTGAAGCACGAATATTTAATTTTTCTTATTATTTTTATAATACAAAGTTGCATCTTATAAATTTGTTTTCATAAGTTACTTTGCCTTTATAAACGATGGGAAAACAATAGTGATTTGGCACCTAGGCCTGCTATGAAAAACATTTTGCTTTCAGAAAACTCCACCATTTTTGCATTTTTTTACAGTCTTTTTACCTCTTGAAGACAATTTTTGTGAGCAAATTTTATTGAAATTGTGAAATTTCTTTGCAATAAGATGATTATTTTTAATGTTATGTAATAATGTAACTATTATTTTAATTGATTTTTTTTTTCAATTTTTAATTGATAAAAACTAAGCTTTTTTTGTATTTGTCGTTGTTTTTTTTATATATCTATTACCTTTTTCCTTCTTTCCCAGAAAATTTTTTTATAATTTTTTATTTTATTTTAGTTATATTAATAGTTTTAAATACGGTAACTTTAAATTTAAAATAAATAAACAAATAAAGGATAAATTTCAGTTTATAACTTCTATAAATTATAATGATAAATTGAATATAAAATATATTATGTATTGAGCTTATTTTAAAGTAAAAATTTTTAATGTATATTAATAACGTTATTAATTTAATATATTAAGGATAGATTAAATTAAAAAAATATATTTAATAAAATATTAATTTAATTTTTGTACTAAAATTACTAACTGTTTTGAAAATTTATTAATAGCAATTATTCATCACTTAAAGTTTTTATTCAAAAATTTTTATTTATTATTTCCGAAAGATAAAATAGAATTTTTTTTAAAAATCAGTCAAAAACATAAAGTATAAGTAATAATTAATTAATTAATTAAACAATTAAACATAATAATAATAATAATAATAATCTATAATTATAAGGAAAGAAGTTTGTGTGTGAGTGAGTGAGTGTGTCGACGGTGTTCTGAAGAGACCGCTGCACGTAGAGCTACAAAATTTGAGGAAAAGGTACGTCTATATATGAAGTTTTGCACCTCGAAGCCCGATTTTCGTTTTTTTAATTAGATTTTTTTTATTTAATTTTTATGCGATTTTTAGCGCTTTCTTAAGTTTCGAGGCGATTTTTCCACATTAGTGAAAAGAATACGGTTTGTTTCTTTTAACCCAATATAGCAAATTTTATTCTCTCTTCAAAAAAGTTTATTCGGAATTCGTACAGCGATTTTTAAATTTTTAGTGCATTTTTTATGTGATTACTGAACAGCAGTTAATGCGTCTTCATACCTATAAGGGGTGTTACCGTATGGGGGGGGGGCAATTCTGTCGCCAAATAACGCCAAGTTTGTCGCCAACTTGGCGATATAAAGCCAAATTTGGCGACCAAAATGAGTCGCCAAAAGTGACGCCAACTTGGTGATATCTCTTATATTTTGCCAAATTCCCATAGACTTCCACTGTAAAACAATAGGGTTAACTTGCTTACAGAAAATCAACAAATTGAAAAATTTTAATGCAACAAAAAGTAATATTAACTTAAGGGATTACATTAATTCGATTCTTTCCACATTAGGGAAAAGAATACGGTTTCTTTCTTTTAACCCAATATAGTAAACTTTGTTCTCTTTTCAAAAAAGTTTATCCGGAAATCGTACAGCGATTTTTGAATTTTCAGCGGATTTTTTATGCGATTATTGAACAGCATGTAATGCTTCACCATACCTATAAGGGGGGGGGGGGGGGGTTACCGTAGGGTGGATCCAGTTCTGTCGCCAAATAACGCCAAGTTTGTAGCCAACTGGGCGATATATCGCTAAATTTGGCGACCAAAATTCGTCACCAAAAGTGACGCCAACTTGGCGATATCTCTAATATTTCGCCAAATTCCCATAGACTTCCACTGTAAAACAATAGGGTTAACTTGCTTTCAGAAAATCAACAAATTAAGATATTTTAATGCAATAAAAACTAATATTAACTTAAGGGGTTATATTAATTATATTTAAGGGAATCCAAGTAAATTAAATTATGAATAAAAGTAACATGATACAATGCTTAGCATGCTTTCCCAAACATAAATTTTAAGAGAGCCCGCAGGTTAAAGGAATTAGATTTGAAACTTTTATCCAATTATAGTAAATTTTGACTTTCGTGATTTTTGAACGTTTTGTGATTTTTAAAGTGATTTTTACGTTTCTTCGCGATCTGCTGCAATTTTTTGACATTCCATTTTTGACCTAAAGTCCATTCTGTCCTCATTTCAATAAGTTTATTCGGATTTCGTATAGCAATTTTCGAATTTTTCGGGAATTTTGTATGTGATTTTTTTGTGTATTTTAGCGATTTGCTACTATTTTTCCATATTAGTGAAAGGAATCAACTTGCAATCTTCGAACACAATATATATATTTTTTCTCTTTTTAAAATTTGAGAAGCGATTTAAAATTTTTTCGCTATATCTTATTGTGATTTTCAGAGCTTTTTCGTAATTGCTGCTCTTTTTTGACGTACCCGGGCAACGCCGGGCAAGTTCGCTAGTCTATATTATAAAGGACAAACATATCTGTGCGTAACGTATACGTCATTTTGCAAATGGCAACATTTTGAAATTTGAAATAAAATTTTGGTTTTGCAATTTTTTCTGCTGCAAATTTTTAAACTTCTAAACATTGCACATTTTAAATTTTTACACTGCCGTATAAGGAAAAAATGCTCTTTTAAATGCAATTTGTTTGAAAGCTGTATCTCGATTTATTTTTGAGATATTAATTTTTTTGTAGTTTTTAATACCATTTTTCTTATCGTGGCAACCAAAGTACCCCATTTCTATTGAAAGTAAACTGAAAATAGCCAAAAATAGGAGATACTGTAACTTTTTTTGTTGCATTTTCTCATAAAACCTGGAAAAAAAAGTTGAAATTAAAATATGGGCTACGTCAAGAATATTGTCTGTTTTTCCGTGATAATGACTTCATATGCATACTCTTCTACAGAAGAAGTTTAAGACTGGATTTTAAAAGTGGATTGCTTTAGCGTATGCAAATGACGTCATTTTATAAAAAATGTGTGTATTTTAATTCTTAAACCTGAATTATGCTTTGTAGAAGTGCGCCATTTTCATAGCCCAGCTGCTTCGAAATTCTTGACAGGTGAAAATGCTTCACTTTTGAAAATAATGTAATCGAAATCACACACTGATAAAACGCAATATTTTACAAAAAATTAGAGTGTCTTTATAAAAGAGAGGTAGCATGCAAATATTAGCGATTTATATTACAGAAATTGATGATTCTCGGATTGGTGGATTTGCTTCGCCGAGTTAGACAAGCAAACAAATAATTCGTGGTTAAAAATAATATCATGTTCCTGAAGTTTTTGTTCAAAATTCTCCTGAATAATAAAATTTTAATGCTATTCTTTAGGACATTCTACTATAATTTTATCAAAATAACATAATTTGCTTCATTTAATTTTTCCTAATTTTATCTATATATATAAAAGAAAGTCTGGATTTTGTATTAATCAACGCGCAGCCCAAAATACTGAACCTAAATACTTGAAATTTGGGGTAAAAATACTTCTTATGACATTGAGTGCCGCTAAGAAAGGATTTTCTAAAATTCCACCCCTAAGGGAGGTAAAAAATAGAACGAACTTTTAAAAAATTCCTTAAAAATCTGATTTTACAGTTATTTTTCAACTGAAAACATATTTTAGTGTATTTTTGAATGCTGAATAGAATGGTACTAACTAGATTTTTTTAAGCCCAATAGTTCGAGAGATATTTCATATTTTTCTAATTTGGCACTATCTTTGGCGCCAAAACCTGAATTTTTCAAGTAATAATTTCTGAAAACTCATTCTTTTCATTCTGTTACTATAGCAAGGGAAAAAATTCTAATTGAATAATTTTTTAACCAATCTTTTTGGATAAATAAAAACAACTTCGTCAATTAGAAAAAATAATTCAAACGCCTCAAAAACTAAAACTAAATAAATAAAAAAAACTTGTGGTACTTTTTCGTTCTAATTTTCGTCGCGATACCATGCCAAAATGTATGGTATCGCGCCATTTATTTCAACCCTAATCGTGCAAACGATTTTTATTGCAAACTGTGCCACACATTAAGATTTGCTAATTATTGAACGTGAATATTTTTATGCAGGAATTTTTAATGATGGAATTTATTTTATTCCATCATAATCTCGAAAACTTTTTAATTTGTTATTTTTTGAATAGAAAATATTTATTACTGATACTGATATAAATTTTACCATTTCGCAGTTATCTGATGATGAGGAAGCTACAATAAAATTATTTCAGAAGTTAGGAATTTACATATAGAAATGTTTTGTTCAAAAAACCATGAATGTCTTCATTGAAAGAATGAAATATTTTCTGCAATGTGAGACACACGTATTACGTACGCCATGCTTCAGTAGTAAAAGACATTTACAATTTCAAGACTGCAGTTTAAATTGACTATATTTTATTACTTGCAAAATATTTATTTATTCTTATATTTTAAGTATTTATTCTGGTACCCGTCGACCAATTTCTCCAAATTATATAAATCGCCAAACCACTCGCTAAATTATACAAATTGACATTGAAAGAACAAATAAATTAGCATAACATTAATAAAAATACATTTAAAACGTCGAAATAAAAATCATCTGATGACGTAAATACGTGTAACTTGCATAAAGTCAAGTGAATGTGACATTTACGATCAATCATTATTGGCATTTAATCTTACAGTTTGGCAATAGATTTTTGGTCGGCGGGATAACCAAGTAGTACCATTATTTTTTTTTTTTATTTAAAAAAATGGTAGGTCTGTAATTTTCAAAAGTTATATTTTTTAAATGCTCATTTTTTTATCAACAATTTTTTTTCAAATCTATCATTTTATTTTTGTGCCAACTATTACGCTTGGTGACAATGGTGATGGCATAACAGGGAAATACCAAAACAGTTACTGATTTTATTTCAAATGTAATGAAAAAAGGTTTAATGAGCAATAAATATTGCAAATATGACTATAACTCAGATTCTACTGAATAGAATTTTGTAGAACTTACACTGTTAAATAGTAAATTTGGTTTATAAATGGTTTAATGTAAAAACCATCATTCTAAGTTGTTTCGGGAGTTCTAAAATTAGGTGAACTCGATTATGAAAGATTTCAAGTCAACTAATTAAATGCACAGTAAGTTGGATAATATTTCAGGGATTTTTTCTATATTTATCATATCACTCAGTGTTGTTTAGTTACGGAGCTATGCGGAAAAAGTTCTCAGTGGTACAGTAAAGAAAATTGGAAGATATACCCTACAGAGATAGGGTATACTAGAGAGTGTATATGCTATAGTTATGGAAATTGAGCTGAGTTCCTTAAAAAATTCAGAAGTGATGCAGTATATACCTACCCCTACTTCTGAGTTCTGCTGAATAGATTTTGACGGTACTCACATTGTTAGTTAGATAATTTTTCAAGATAAATGTAACTATAAAACATAACGTTCTACGTTGCTTAGTTAAATAATTATGGGGAAAGTTCTAAATCAGATGAACCCAATTTTGAAAGATTTGCTTTTTTTTAAGGTTCCACTGAATGAATTTTCATGGGATTTAAACTGTTAATTAGATCATTTTAGGGAAGGATTCGGTATATTTTCCAGTTTAAAAGATTCTGCTAAGTGGATTTCGATGCAACTTGATCAGTTAGTTAATATTTCAGTGAATGTTTTAGTATAAAGCACATATCATTTGCTGTTGCTTGGTTGTTAGGTTGCTTGATTGTAGAATTTTAGATGGAAGTTCTAGAATCAGGCGAACCCAATTATTATGAACGATCAGCCTTTTCAATAAGTCCAATTAACAGATTCTGATGAGACTTGCATTGATGAACGCTTTTTTCATGAACGCTTTTCGTATATTATATATTGTTCTATTGTTCTTTACCGTATCCTACACTAACAGATCAACTAAAGAAATTCGTCCTTAACAGTCTAAATTTTGTATGACTCAATAAAAGATATAATAGCGTAATGACTTTCATATTGTTTTCAGCAATTCTGTTGGATACACCAGGTAAATGTCCATATTGCTTTAAAGCGCACGATCAAATTCACAGATATATTTTGTTTCATTCAAGATTTCTTTAGAAAAACCGACCAGCGTAGCGGGCGAAGGCGGCTAGTATAATCTATATATTTAAAACACAAGTGTGTTTTTTAGTCATCTGCCCTGATCTTTCTGTTGAACCAATTTTACTAATATTTTTTTTTAACTGAAAGCTCTTCATTTGTAGATGTGAGCGCACTATCTATTTTTTTTTTAAAATATCACCACTTTCATATTTTAATTTTAAAAGCATTTTATGAAATTTCTTCAAAATGGTCAAAATTAGATAGTTTTCATTATTAGAGACAAGAGAGAAATAATGAGGTAATTTTATCTTTATTCATGACATTTTCTGATAAAAATTCAAAATTGTTGATAAAAACTGTTGTATAGGGTTTAGTGGCGCAAAATCCCATTAGGAGCAGAATATTATATTAGAGGCATAATAACGGAAAATAACATACTGCTTTTGAAAACACGCATTTTTCCTCATAAATTTTCTATATTGTTTTTCCTTCTGCATGTGTACTGATACTAAGTTTCAGACACTAGGCAAAATCCTTATTTAATTGAAAATGAAGTCATATTTAAAAGAAAACGATCATTTTCTTAGATAAAACTAAACCTTTTAACACAAATGCGTCTAAAAACATAAATTACGGAATACTCTCCGGAATTAAGATTAGAACCTCAAGTAAAGAGTGCGTCTGTTCGCATAAAAGGTGTTGCTGACAATCGTGACTTCAAGTTTTGAGTTAAAATGATTTTTAAATGATTTTTAAATGATCAAACAAAATACAAATTTTATTTAAATGATGAATATAGATATGAGAATTGCGTATGCAGATTTTGAGAAGGTGGAAATTGCTGTTTTTCATTCCGGAATACCAAGCATAAGAGCCTCAATTGATAATCAAATCCTAATAACTGATCTTTATTATATTTTACTGATTAAGTATCTATATTATAAAGAACAAGGGTATCTGTGCGTAACGCTGACGTCATTTTGCGAATGGCAACATTTAGCGATCAAATTTCGGTCTTGAAATTTTCGCTACTGCAATTTTTTAATCTTCTGAGTATCGTACATTTTCAATTTCCGTCGCATAGGGAAAAAATTTACTTTCAAATGCAATTTGTTTAAAAACTGTTCTTAATTGACTGATGTATTATATTTTCCAAAATAATTTTTAAGCATAATTTTTTTAAAGTTTATCTTATCACGTGCCGGTTTCAATACATATTAATAATAAACATGTTGCACATAAAGCAACAAAGCATTTGTTTCTGACTATTTTTGCATAACGAAATTAATGCTTCCTTTATAAACAAATAAAAGAATAATATTTAAAAAAAGCACCAATCTAACATATTTGTGAAAGACAAATTAACGAAATTAATACTTCTTTTATGAACAAATAAAATAATAATATTGAAAAAACACAAATCTAACATATTTGTAATAGTACAATTTAAATTTTTAGATCAGCAAATAGGATTTTTTTAAAAATGGAATTTGTTTGCAAAGTTCATCTCAGTTTACTGATTGTCTATGGCTTTACAATGGTTTTACAAAACAATTTTAAAGCAAGAAATATTTTTTAATTTATCCATATCGCGGGGAGCTCGATTGCGAAAGATTAATAAGTTTGCCCTTAAAATAAAATAAATAGTTCATCATTTTCATACGGCTAATATCCATTAAAAAAACTTCTTTAGGAATAAATAAATTAAATAATATAAATAAAACACAAATTTAACAGACATGTTTAAGCTTTGAAATTATCAGAATGTAAAAGGATGCCGTAAAGAGTAAAATCTTGGTCAAATAACTCTTAGTATGCGGCTAATAAGAAAATATCGCTTTTGATAAATTTCAAAAATTCATTTGATTGTGTAATTCGTATTTTCCATATGAAACATGCTCTTTTAATGTAAGTGAGCAATCTAAAAAAATTATTGCATATAAAAAATTATTAGTTTTCAATAAAAAAAATGGTTTCACCTATATTCTTTAACCCGGGAAGCCCGGGTACGATCCCCTAGTAATAATAATAATGCAACATTGTACAAATACGTAAAAATAATTTTTAATAGTGTTAAGTGACATTATTGTCCAGATGCAGATTTCAATTTTTTTTAAGCACTGTTATAGTTTAGAGTTCGCAAAAAGCAAGATTTTATTAATTAATTCTAATTAAAGAGCAAGAAAAATATTACAAACTAACTATTAAATAAATAAACAACAATAAATAAGATAATTTATCTTTAGAATCCTTACCATTTTTATACATCCTAATGAAGTTAATAACATTATAGTAACCGAAATTTAAAAAATATATATATTTGCATTTAACCTATAATAACTATTCATATAATAGTTTTTTAACAAGAAATTGATAAATTAGTTGTATAAACAATTAATAATTAAAATAATTTTGAATTGTTATTAATAAATACGTTTAATAAAAACAATTTAATTTTTGAGAGTTTTTTATTTAGCAATATAACTATGAATGTTTTCAATTTTTGTAAGATGATATTAATCAATTAATAAAATACAGTGTGATATTAAACAAATAATAAATCAAAACCTGGTGCCGGGATTTTTTAAAACTTTTTTATGTTGGTGTTCGTATATAATTTAAAATACTAATAAAATACCAGCTAAATACTATTATCCCCTTCTTAGCAAAAATTTTGCATATCAATCACTTGTCAACGCCCATCTTAACAATTGGTTATCTTTATACATATCTCAGATATCAATTCCCTGTTCCATACAATAGCCTAATCGCTTCCGAGTTCAAACGTGAATGGTTCTCCCACATAATTGCTTTCATTCTTTAAAGAAACGTGAATGTTTTGAAAAGAATAGCATTTCTGGATGTTTTTTATTCTTCGCACTCTGTTAACTTGATTTCAGGAGCAACTGAAATGCCATTCTGCATAAATTTAGCACATTAGGATTACTTCTGAAATGTGTTAGAGGATACTGCATCAATGATTTTAAAAAAGTCTCACAGAAATTGCAAAAGATAATTTCAAAGCATTTGTTAATGTCCATTTTACAATTACACAATTATTTTTCACTTCGAAATTTAGCTATTATTATTATTTTTTATAAGGTGATCAAAAGATTCCCCCACGTGCACTTAGAGCTGTAATACTGTTTCAAACAAATTTTCTGATCTATTTTAATAAACAAAAAATTAGTTCAATTGAAGAATTTTGCTAAATCGTACAATATTATGTATATATAAATCGCGCAATATTACTTTTGACATACAATATTATTTCCGTACAATAAATATATTAATTAGTAACTCTAATATTACAAAAAAATCGTTGCTAAAAGAATAGTAAGTTATTATCTTGGCTTTAAAGGCGATTGGAGCATGAAGTATGCCATCCGTAGAGCACCCAATTTAACAGAAAAGTCATTTCTTTAACATTTTTTCTAGAGATGTCGAATGACACCTTTTTAAAATTTTGATTTATGTTTTTTTTTTTGTTGTTGTTTTTTTTTGTTGTTGTTGTTGTTGTTGTTTTTTGTTGTTGTTTTTTTCTCATAATTTTTTAATGTAATAAGCATAAAAAAGTTTTAAACGTATTAAAAAGGATTTGTAATTGTTGCAATTTAAAAATTTCAAATGAAAAACCTTAAATCGAAATATTTTTAAAGGTGACATTCGACGCCGGTAAAAATAGCCTTGATATTATTGTTACATGTAAAAAGATTAATGCAAATTTTTAAATAATTTTTTTAAATAGTAAATTAAAATAATTATTAAAATAATTATTAAAATAAAATAAAAAGTTGTGGTCTGTTCCGATGCAGAATTTAAAATATAATGTGTCTTTATCACAATTCTATGTTAAGAACCCCCTTTTAAAAAAATAGTTAAAATGCAATACATCTAAAATTCGTTAAATAATAGGATGAAATAAAGATTTGTAAAAATATTAGCAGATATTTTTCATTATTAATTACATAGTGTCGAAAATTATATACAATTGAATATGTGCAGGGCATGGACATTTGCATATGAAAATTAAAGCTCGTCTTATAAATGTGTTTAAATTGTCTGGACTTTATATTTATGATAGACTAAAATACGAGGAGCTTTTAAAAAGTATCCACAAAATTTTACCTTCCCCCACTCCTGAAAACGACTACTTCTACCATGAGAAATTTGCATTGGGTACTACAATTTTGTTATTGGCGTTTGCGGTTTTCGGGCTCTTATATTCGGATTATACTAAAATTTAGAGGGTTCAGTTAAAAAACCCGATAATGTCCCTCCTTTTATAAAAATTACGTTTACCATACAAAATATGAGTGTTTTACACTAATTATAGCTTGAGTTATAAATGTTTTAATTTATCAGGAACTTATAATAGACTAAAATATAGAAAAAGTCAACTGAGTTCCCCACCCCCCCCCCACCCCCCCCACCCCCCCCCAAAAAAAACACGCTTCTTTTTAAAACGGTTACGATTACCATACGAAATTTGTGTGGGTTGTAATAATTTGGATCCGAGTTATAAGTGTTCCGTTTTCGAGCTCTTATATTCGGGTTATACTAAAATGTAAGGGATTCAGTTAAAAAATCCGATAATGTCCCTGCTTTTATAAAGATTACGCTTACCATACAAAATATGAGTGTTTCACACTAATTATAGCTCGAATCATAAATGTTTTAATTTATCTGAATCTTATACTTATGATACATTAAAATATAGGAGGCTTCTACAAATGTCGTGAATTAAGTTGGTTATGTTGCAATCTCACTCCGGTACTACACTTTAGAACTTAAAAATTCTGCATTATGTATTTCGTTTTATACTTATTGAAAAACTCAGATTAAATATAATGATTTTGTTAAGTTGGTTTTTTATATGCTGCTTATTTTTAGGTAAATAAAAATTCTGTATTTTTACACAATATTTTATATTTATTATACGGCTAATACAATTTTAATTTTGTTATACTGGTTTTATTATTTCTTTCGTTATCTCACCATTTTAATAATTTTGAGATCATTTCACAGTTATTATTATTATTATTATATAAGTAGCTATATGTAATCCCATCTAACGTTGCAAACATATGTGTGTTGCGTGTTAAAATTAAAGGTTGAGTATGATTGGTCTAACAAATAAATCTATACATAGTATTAATTAATTAACATTAACTAAACAGTTTTGCGTGCTAAAACTCCAGTGAAAAACCATTATAAGATATTAAAAAATGCTCGTGTTTGCATATTAATAACTGTTTTTGCTGGCTGAATCTGCTTCTTTTACAGAACTATTTTAAAACGAAAAAATACAGAGTTACATAAATGGACATCCCAACTTTACAGGGCCATTAAAAGAAAACAACAAAAAAAGTACAACCTTGTTGTTCATCGGAAATCAAAAATAACAGCTGAAAGTTTAAATTCAGTACAGTTATAAGTACTCTGTGTGAGCCCCTCTAGGAACACGAACGATATCGAGGCGCTACGATAACTCATCCACGCTTTTAGGTAGATTTCATAAGAAATACTATCTATTGAAGTCTTTACCAATGATAATGGTGCGACTTTAGAAAAATTCCTTCATAACTTTTCATTATATGATCCCAGGAATCCAAAGCCACCCCGAACCTAAAAAAGTGTATATACGAGTATATACCGGGTGTCCCAAAAATGACTGATGGATTTTAAAATTCAATAACTTGCAAACGGTGACAGATATAAAAAAAAATTCTTGCAGTAGTGTTATATAAGATGCCAGGAAATTTGGTGCTGCGATTCTCAGTTTTAGTTACAAATAGCATCGATAGATGGCGCGGTAAGCAATAACCGCTAAATCTTCTGCATCTCTCTGTTTTCATGCGAAAACAGGAGAATAAAATGCATTGAATGCATCCCGAAGTACCAAAAATTGGGTCTGGAATGAGCACCTATTGCTCTCAGCGCCATCTATTGTTTGAAATCCGAACTAAAATCAAGAATCACTGTAAAAAAAACTTCTGATATCTTACATAACACTCCTGCAAGAAATTTTTTTAATATCTGCCACCGTTTGCAAGTTACCGAATTTTAAAAACCATCAGTCATTTTTGGAACACCCGGTATATAGATATATGTGTGTGTGTGTGTGTGTGTGTGTGTGTGTGTGTGTGTGTATGCACTAAATTTTTTCCGCATGATAAAAGTCGCAATTATGCACGGATCGTCTTCAAACTCGACAAAAACATTGAGATGCCCGTAAGGCATGGTGACGTCACGGCGACGTCATTGTGAAGTCACACTGTGATTTTGTGACCGTCGATGTGACGTCACGTGACGTCATAGTGACTAGAATGCGAGGTCGTTATGGCCGTTTTAGAGGTCGTTTGTGACGTCACATTGTGACCACTCTGTGAAGTCACGGTGTGACAAATTTGTGAAAAGTGTGTCATTTGTGACTATTTTGGCATTAACTTTGTGACGAACCTGTGACGAAAGCGACAATGCTTTGAAGTCACACTGTGACCAATTTGTGAAATATGTGTCATTTGTGACGAACTTGTCATAAACACTGTGATTTCAAATGAAAATCAAATTTCAAATTAATTGCTTAAAAGACGCAAATAGTGAAAAAGATTTCATGCTGGGACTCGAACCCGGGCCATCAGTACAGCGCACTGACATTCTACCGACTAAATCACATGGAACGATACCCAGGCTGGAAAATTTCTCACTATTACATGTTGGCAAGGCTATAAACGCAGCACAAGATGGAATATTTAGCGTGAGCCACCAACATGTTGCAAACACGAAACTTAATTAAATCCAGCATCTATTGAAATTATATTAATACTTGGAAATTTTTCCATTCGCCTTGCATACAATATTTTAAATGAAAATCAAATTTCAAATTAATTGCTTAAAAGGCAATTTTAATTTGAAACGTTGCTTGCAAGGCGAATATTTCTCCCTGGAAAAATTGCCAATTATTAATATAGTTTCAGTCGATGCTGGATTTATTTAAGTTTCGTGTTTACTCCATGTCGGTGGCTCACGATAAATATTCCATCTTGTGCTGCGTTTGTAGCCTTGTCAACATGTAATAGTGAGAAATTTTACAGGCCGAGCGTCGTTCCATGTGGTTTAGTCGGTAGAATGTCAGTGTGCTATACTGATGGCCCGGGTTCGAGTCCCGGCATGGAATCTTTTTCACTATGTTGGCCTTTGCGCCTTTTAAGCAATTAAGTTGATATTTGATTTTCATTTGAAATATTGTATATAAGGCGAATGATTCTCTCTGGAAAAAATTCTAAGTATTAATACAGCGATGAATTTTGAAATAAACTTTTGCTGTAAATATAAAAAATTATCTTTTTACCGTACTTTATAGCAAAATATCGCTATTTTGGAGTCCTATTCTTCTAAAACATTTTAAATTTTTCCACTTAAAAAACAATGCTTAGCAACTGACATTTTTTTAATTAAGTTCTATGCTTGATATTGAGTTCAAGCTTGATATTTAGAATGTGTAAGGTTTTTAATTTGTTGTGATCTGTCATTGCTTTATTAAATACGAACATTGAGACTAACGGATATTAATACAACTATTATTTATAGAGCGGCATGATAAGCGATATTTATTTAAATTTTTTATTCCCGTGTATATTGTACTTTGTGAATATGAGCTAAATAGATTTGGTATGTTTTATAGGAAAAGACTGATCTGGGAAATAGAGAAAAAAAAAAAAAAAAAAAAAAAAAAAAAAAAAAAAAAACAAGTAAGAAAAATCATGCGTTAAGCATACATTAAAATATACTTTCCAACACTTTCTGAATGCTTTAACAAGACATCGTAATTTAGGGAAATGACGTAAATAAGATAACTAAGTAAACATTTTAGAAAACGCATAAAACATTTGAAAAACTGATTTCAGCAGTTACCGTCCATAGCCAAATATGTTTTCCAATTCTTTTAAACAGTCCTTATTTGATCTGTAGGTTGATACACTGAAAAAAATGAAGTACTCAAAAATGAGCAAACCGACGTACTCATATTGAATTGAATATTTTTGGATAAAAAATGAACCTATGCTTTCTCTATTTTGAAGCATCACATGTTATCAAACCCAAACAAACAAATAGTTTTGTACCCTGTAATGGTTCATTTCATTTATGCGGCATAAATGATGTTTATTAATGTAAATATTAAATTATTCACAGCATTTTAAAAATAATTGATTGGAAATAATGTTCTTGTCATAAAAATATTCGATTTGAGTATCTTGTTAAGAATTTTGCTATTTTTCTTGATAAATAATCAATTAAACATTTCTTGTTAAGAACTTTGGACGGAAATAAATGTCAATACATTTTTACTTTACATTTTAGGGGTTTTTTTTTGGGGGGGGGGGGCAGTACATAACGATTCATATTTGATCACAGCCATGGAATAAAAAATGAGTACATGTGTTTCTCAACTTTGAGTACATTTGGATTGGAGCTATTTTGTTCATGTGACGCATTTAAAATTGAGTACTTTTTACTCAATTTTGAGTACCCATTTTTTTAAGTGTATATATACTATATAATGGGAAAATTTAGTTTAGCAAGAAAACGCCTTACAGGTTGAAATTCATTTTCAGCAATTTATACTAATGTATGGAAACATACTTGAATACCTTTGTACAACCCTGTAGTTTACCTAAAATCTTTATTACACGCCACTATTTAGTTAAACTTTAATTCAAACTAAGACACTCTTAAAACTGCTGAAATCACATTTCCAGAAATTATAATATATAGACGGCCATGTATCCAATTCTTTACGTGACCCTGTATATCATTTTATCTATATTCTACAAATATTTCTTGGTAAATTAAATGCAGTTCAGCGAAAAAAAGCATAACTCATTTAAAAACCACCTTTAAGCAATTTGCGCCCATACCCAGTAATCCTTACGAATACTTTTGTGTAGCCTTGTATAGGAATTATAGCATTTATATACACCATACACTATGCATAAATATAGTGAATCATAAAAGTGCATATCATAATTAAAAATATATTTCCAGCAATCATCGCTAATGAACAGTACTTCGGATACAATATGATATCTGAAAGATTTTGTGTGTCCCTGTAAATGCTATATACGTATTATTCTTATTATACATGAAATAATTTATAGTATGTAAACCTCAGCGACATACATCAATTTCATTATATATGAAATAGATTAACATAATTAAAGTATGCCGCAAACAATTCCCTCCACCTCTATATCATTATGTATTTGAATTCCTTTTTTAGTCCTGTAAATGAACAATAAATATTCTTTGCATCGCATAGTCAACAGAATGCATATTTTAGTGCACTTCATAAATGCATATAAATTTTATTCTGTTTGAAAGCGTGCGTAAAATCATAAAAAATCATTTGAAACGACTTTTTCCCATAGGCCGTAATGTAACGGAAAACTTTTGGCTGTCCCTGTAAATGAACAAAGCATGCTACAAACTTCATTACAAATAGGTACCGTGCGATGGTAAACGTCAATACCATCCAAAAATTTCAGGGCAATCCGAGTATATTTAAGAGAGTTAGAGTGCGCACAGACTGCTAGACGGACAGACGGAGAGACAAACCGAAGTCATAAGCACTTTTCAACTTGTGTCCTACATTATGTATCCTATATTATATGAACTTTAAAAAAATATATACTAAAGCAGTTTAATCTATAACTTCCTATCAGGCATGAAAAATACTTTATTTCAATGCTTAAATATCATATTTTACTTTTTAGTGCCAATAATTACCCGAATCATACACGTAGAAAATTAATTTACAATAGAAGAAAATTTAATATTGTACTTTGTGAATATGAGCTAAATAGATTTGGTATGTTTTATAGGAAAAGACTGATCTGGGAAATAGAAAAAAAACGAGTAAGAAAAATCATGCGTTAAGCATAGATTATAAAATACTTTCCAACACTTTCTGAATGCTTTAACAAGACATCGTAATTTAGGGAAATGACGTGAATAAGATAACTAAGTAAACATTTTAGAAAACGTATAAGACATTTGAAAAACTGATTTCAGCAGTTACCGTCCATAGCCAAATATGTTTTCCAATTCTTTTGAACAGCCCTGTATTTGATCTGTAGGTTGATACACTGAAAAAATTGAAGTACTCAAAAATGAGTAAACCGACGTACTCATATCGAATTGAATATTTTTGGATCAAAAATGAACCTATGCTTTCTCTATTTTGAAACACCACATGTTATCAAATCCAGACAAACGAATAGTTTTGTACCCTGTAATGGTTCATTTCATTTATGGCGGCATAAATGATGTTTATTAATGTAAATATTAAATTACGCACAGCATTTTAAAAATAATTTAAAAGTGCTTGTAAATAATGCTCTTGGCATAAAAATATTCGATTTGAGTATCTTGTTAAGAATTTTGCTATTTTTCTTAATAAATAATCAATTAAACATTTCTTGTTAATAACTTTGAACGGGAAATAAATGTCAGTACATTTTTACTTTAAATTTTAGGGGGGGGGGGTTGGGGGGGGCAGTACATAACGATTCATATTTGATCACAACCATGGAATAAAAAATGAGTACATCTGTTTCTCAACTCTGAGTACATTTGGATCGGAGCTATTTTGAGTATTTGACGCATTTAAAATTGAGTACTTTTTACTCAATTTTGAGTACCCATTTTTTTAAGTTTATATATACTATATAATGGGAAAACTTAGTTTAGCAAGAAAACGCCTAACAGGTTGAAATTCTTTTTCAGCAATTTATACTAATGTATGGAAACATACATGAATACTTTTGTACAACCCTGTAGTTTACTTAGAATCTTTATTACACGCCACTATTTAGTTAAAATTTAATTCAAACTAAGACACTCTTAAAACTGCTGAAATCACATTTCCAGAAATTATAATACATAGACGGCCATGTATCCAATTCTTTACGTGACCCTGTACATCATTTTATCTATATTCTACAAACATTTTTTGGTAAATTAAATGCAGTTCAGCGAAAAAAAGCATAACTCATTTAAAAGCCACCTTTAAGCAATTTGCGCCCATACCCAGTAATCCTTACGAATACTTTTGTGTAGCCTTGTATGGGAATTATAGCATTTATATACACCATATACTATGCATAAATATAGTGAATCATAAAAGCGCATATCATAATTAAAAATACATTTCCAGCAATCATCGCTAATGAACAGTACTTCGGATACAATATAGTATCTGGAATATTTTGTGTCTCCCTGTAAATGTTATATACGTATTATACATGAAATAATTTATAGTATGTAAACCTCAGTGACATATATCAATTTCATTATATATGAAATAGATTAACATAATTAAAGTATGCCGCAAACAATTCCCTCCACCCCTATATCATTATGTATTTGAATTCCTTTTTTAGCCCTGTAAATGAACAATAACTATTCTTTGCATCGCATAGTCAACAGAATGCATATTTTAGTGCACTTCATAAATGCATATAAATTTTATTCTGTTTGAAAGCGTGTGTAAAACCATTAAAGATCATTTGAAACGATTTTTTTTCCCATAGGCCGTAATGTAACGTAAAACTTTTGGCTGTCCATGTAAATGAACAAAGCATGCTACAAACTTCATTACAAATAGGTACCGTGCTATGGTAAACGTCAATAACATCCAAAAATTTCAGGGCAATCCGAGTATATTTTCGAGAGTTAGAGTGCGGACAGACTGCTGGACGGACAGACGGAGAGACAAACCGAAGTCATAAGCACTTTTCAACTTGTGTCCTATATTATGTATCCTGTATTATATGAACTTTTAAAAAATATATACTAAAGCAGTTTAATCTATAACTTCCTATCAGGCATGAAAAACACTTTATTTCAATGCTTAAATATCATATTTTACTTTTTAGTGCCAATAATTACGCGCATCATAAACGTAGAAAAGGAATTTACAATAGAAGGAAATTTAATAACCGATTCAGAATGTCTATAATTAAATGTTTGATTAAAATCACAAACAGAAAAAATGCTTACATACAATTTAAACAAATAAATATACCAATTTGAAAAACACTAAAAATAATAATTAGTATTTATAATTGTACTATTAAACAACAGCAAACTACAATAGATAAATTAAATGCATTATTAGATTTAATAATATCTCAAAAATATTTCCATATGGTATAAGGACTTCCTATTATTTTATAATTTTGGTAAATTTTAAATCTGAAAACATTGGTTTGAAGATTTAGGATTTTAAAAGATAATTTAAAATATTATTAGCACTAAAAGAAAATTCTTTCAAATTTTTCACTACTGTAATATGTAAAACTACATTTTCCCAGTATAATGTTAATTTCTAATCTGAAACAGTTTCGTAATCTCATGATAATCGAACATCATATTTAACCCCAAAATAATAACTGTAAGTGTTAGTAATCAAAAAATAGTAAGAAGCCGATAAAATAATTCCAAATAATTGTCGTTCCATATATTTTCAATCTCAAGTAAGAGTAAATTAATGTTTATATTAATTGCAGTATGAATGTAGACAGAATCAGTCTCTGCGCAGTTTTTTTTTTTTTCAAGTGATCCCAAATTAAGATATTTTCTTTACAGTTATCGAATTGGATAATATCGCTTCTGACAGTTAAAGATCAGTCTCTTACAAATAAAACATAAAACTATTTAACTCATAATATACAAATCTGGAATAAAATATTTAAAAAATAAGACTTACATTCTATTACGTTCCATTAATATCCGTGTATCCTAAAATGGTCATTTCCTTATCTTAAAGTGTTGTAGACGTGGTGATGTTCTGAAAACAGTGAATAATTTCCCGCGTCTTCTCATATTTATTTTATTTTATTTTTATTTTAATTTTTTTTTTTTTGTGGGCAGACGATTTTCAAGCAGATGGTCTGTTACAGATTATTTGTTTTTGTATGAAAGACATATGGAACTTGAATGCTCAGTAATTTTCTGAAAGTATCGTTAATTAAAATTTTGTATTTGAAGAAATGTCCAATGTATTTAATCTTTTCTTTTTATCCGTACTAAATAATTAAAGTTAAAATGTATTGTAAAGTTCCTTTTTTCTAAATAATTATAATAATAATATTCATAATTAGAGTTTATTAGATAAAACATTGTTTAAATTTTTAAAAGGTGTAAAAATAAATTTAATGGTAATAACGACCCCCCCCCCCTTTTTTTCTTTTTTTTAAGTAAAGTTTGTTTTGCACATTTCTTTTATTTTCGTAAAATGCTAATTTTATTTAAAAAGTCTGAAAGAAGTAGAATTTACGACTTGAATGCAAATTATAATAATATTCTAAAGCAAGAAATGCATAGATGACTAAACTCTGAAGACTCTTTCTACGTGCTCATTAAAAGGTGCAGATTTAACTGTAATAGAAAATTTTTAGTTTGAAACCACAGAAGTATTTCGAATAATCCTGGTCGGTAAAAAAAGAAATAAATAAATAAATTTCCTCCCAGCAAACTAAATATGTAAAGTGTATAAATTTAATATTCCTAATTCTAAATATATTATCCAAATGCTAGATAAAATTGAAATCATGAAAAAGTATACATTCACTGTCTTAGATATCAAATTGATAAAATAAGCCTGAAAATTTAGTTTATTAATGCTTGTATCGTGTACTTTATTTATTATGCCCCCCCCCCTCCCCTTTAGTGACAGAATTTACCATTTGCTATCCACTAATATATTTTCATTCCTTATGCCGCTGTAACTCGTGACTGTTTAAAATATTTCTCTTCATTTTCAAAGATTTTTGAAGTTCATATTTTTGTCACACTGTGACTTACAATATGGTGGTTTTTTTGTCACATATGTGACGTGACGTACGTTACATAGCAGTGACATAACAGTGACGTCACAATTTTTTTTAAATTGCCAGAAAAATATAATTTTACAGTAAATAACATGTTTTGAAGAATTTTCGTAATTTTTTAAAGTTTTCTAAGAAGTTCACATCTCAGTCACAATGTGACATCACTGAGTGGTGGCATTTTGGTCACAGATGTGACGTGACCACAGTGACTTACAGTGACGTCACAACGACGTCACCGTGACCATGCATGCTATGAGGGTGGCTAATATCTCGGCGGGAATTGCAAATGGGCAAAATCGGCCCAAGGTGGTGGAAATCGGGAGGGTTAAATATTTTGAATATTGTCTTAACATGATTCTGATAAAACCAGCTCTTACAGGAAAAGGAAAGGAAATTTAAACATTTTTCGTTATAACAGTTGCCAACAATTAAAAAGCCATAATAAAATTCTTACCACAAGAGTTGCTTTTCTATTGCAAGATTTCCACATGAAAAATGAAAATGAAATAAATAGTTTGACGAATCAAAAAATAAGGGAATATTACGTCATAACTATATAGCAAGCTGTATAACTATATAGCAAGCTATATAACTACATAGCAAGCATAAGTATATAGCATACATCTATAGCAAGATTTCCATGTGAAAAATAAAAAATAAATAAATAGCTTAACGAATTTTTTAAAAAGTGAATAATACGTCATATTGGAAATATAATGGTGGTCAGCAGATAAATATGTAACGGCATGTGAGTTTGAAAAAAGATATTGAAACATGATAAAAATCCGACTATGGAAAAATCGGCCCAAGGGGGTGGAAATGGCGAGGGTTAAAAATTTTGAATATCGCCTTAACACGATTGTGATGAAACCAGCACTTACAGAAAAATGAAAATAAAAACTCGTCAAAGACAGCCAGATAAATTGTTAAACTGTATTTATCTTTAATCTTGCTTTAGTTTTTGTTAGTGAAATTAGTACTTAACTTCGAATTCTACCTCCGTCTGTAGGCCGAGCCGGTAGGGATGTTTTTTCAGCAAGTCCCATTTGATTCTTTGAATGGCTACATATATGCCTGTACTAGGTTCGTAAAGGTTAGTTGGTAAGCGGTGGAGCAAACGCCTGATCTTTGATGAGGCCCCACAAAAAAATCATGCTGAGAAAAGTGTGGGATCCGTTATCGTACCGCTTTGATATCGTTCGTGTTTCTGTAGGGGCTCACATTCAGCACTTATAACTGTGTTGGATTTAAACTTTCAACTGTTACTTTTGATTTCCGATGAACAACAAGGTTTTATATTCATTTGTTTTCTTTTAAAATCCCCGCAAAGTTGGGATATCCATTTATGTACACCCAGTATATTAAAATTAGCATTAACAGCCAAAAATGTTTGGAGTAGCTTAGTGCAGTTTTGTAGCATTACAGAAAAGAATTTTGCTTCAAAATAGTTGGCTTCTTTATGTTACTGACGTTGGGTTATAAAATTTACTTATGGGATTTAATGATATCATTTGAAAAGTTTTATTAGCGATCTACTTTTCCAACTGCTATTTTTTAAACTGAACTAAGAATTTTTTTGAAGAACAATCTCCTTTCCTTGTATAATCCATTCATATATGTTTCTTTAATTATTACCATCGTAAATTTGTTGTATTCATACATTTATCTTAAAGCTATGAGCTAATAAGTCAGTAGAAAATCCGAAAATCTGAAAAATTGCAAAGAAAACGTCAATACATTTAATTTCAAGAAAAAAGATTTTAAAAAATATATTAAATTATTTATACAGCAGCTGTATTCATGCTTTATTTTACAGGTTTCCTTTTACAATAAACTCCCGAACGAGAATACTCATTAAGGTGGTAGGGTACCTTTAAACCTTGAAAAATTTCGAATTTTTTTAATACATATTTTGATTCCGTAATCATTTCTGAACTATATGCAAAAAACCGCATTAAAAAATTCCCATTAATTTACTAATTATGGCTGTTTTATTAAGACTACATATTAACCCTTAAATGCGCGATTTTTTATATTGTTTCGAAAAAACTATATATGATTCTCTGAAAAGTTTATTATAAAGGAAAAATAAGGAAAAAAATCACAGATACAATTTTCATATAATACGTCAATCTTTTCTTCTGTTCCACATCTGCAATGCAAGTAAAAACTACTGTCGTGTGGCTGTTTTACGCTAAAATATTGCAAATTAGTAAATATTTTAATATGTCTCCAAATGCCTTATTTTCTATAATTATTTATGTTATAAAACTTAACATACGGAATATCTGTAATTAATTAAAGCAGATATTGCTATAAATAAAATCATACATTTATTTTACTTAAATAAGTTTCACAAATAAAAATCAAAAAAATGTTGACATGTTTCGGTTCAATAGTAAAAAAACGTATTCATAACACACACATAATCAATAGAAATGAATGACACTGGGTACCAAAAAATAATCTAAAAACCCAAAAACATAAAAATGTTTTATGTTTTTTGGTTTTTGGTTTTTAGATTATTTTTTGGTACCCAGTGTCATTCATTTCTATTGATTATGTGTGTGTTATGAATACGGTTTTTACTATTGAAACGAAACATGTCAACATTTTTTGATTTTTATTTGTGACACCTATTTAAGTAAAATAAATGTATGATTTTATTTATATGATAAGAAAGGTGAAGTAAAATTTGTTTGAGTTTTTATGAAAACTTACAGCAGTTTTTGGCAGATATTGCTATTTTATTTTTCTGGTGTGAATTAGGTAACGAATAAAAAAAAATCTTTTAAATTCAAAACACTGTTGTTTGCATATATGCAAAGCTGCGCACTAAAGGGTTAAGACAACATAGGCTAATTAAACTTTGCGTTGCGTTTATTCAAAACGATGAATTTTGATACTGCGCGCAGTGTTGCTAAAAAACTCTGCATGGCAATCAAAAGAAATTTTCACCACATATTAATTTCTGTATTATCTACAACTTAAAACCAGAAAAAGGTAAGATTTTATTTTTTTTTTCTGTTTTTGTACTTTGAAAATATTTTTTAAAAAGTGAAAATTTTAAATTTTTTGAATTTTTCAATTTAGTCAATGTTTTTTTACAAATATTCTTGTTTTAGTATAAAGGTAACACTATTATGTATTTGTTTTCACTAAAATTTCCTCTTAATATGCAAATTTTCAGATTTCATCATACGCTCAAGATTTCCTTCTCTTATTATCATATATTTTTAAACCTATCATTTCAATATTTGTGAATTTACAAGTATATATACATAGTTAAATATAAATATAAATATTAGCTTTATATTTAAATGCAGTTTGATTTTTATTTTTTACTTATTACATAAGTTTTGAAGCTTTGACCATAGTGATATTTTTTACTTTTTCGACGCGTTCAAAGGGAATTATACCCCCTTATGAAATTCTGGACTGAATATACATTTGCTTTAATCCAACCACTTTTTATAAGTATTTATAATAATTCATTACTTACCAAAGCGCTGATTATATTTGTTCTCTAGCAACTTTTGAAATTTCTCTAGTTCTGTATTTGGCACTTTTTGATCCCAGATAACTATTGGATTTTTACCTACATCTATCAGCCCAATTTTACGGCTTTTACCTGTAAAATTAGATAAGTGATAGTATATTTTAGAAATGTTGTCTTCTAAAGAATAAAAGAATAAATTTCTAATTAAAAACTTACAATTACAAAGTCAATTTCCTATATTGTGGAAATTTTAACCGTATTTATCATTCCTATGAATTTTTTCAGAGTTATGTTACATAAACGGATGAAATCAATTTTATTAAGCTTTTAATGCCCACAACTTTACAGAAATATCTGTAAAAATAACATTTCTTTCTATATCATTACAGTAAAACCTCTTTTATCCGAAACTCTCGCTTAATCGAAATGTATTTTTAAAGCCTTTCCTTTTTTACTATAACATTCCTTGTGTAAAAAATCCATTTTGAAAGATTTTTATTATTATATTTTTTTCATTTTTTAAAACTATCATATTCCTTGCGTGCAAGCTTTACGAACTATAAGTATATATAAATACATTCGATCCCCTTTCTTAGAGTTCCTTTGAATTTAACTTCAGCTCCCGTAAGCTGCGGAATGGAACGAAGAAAACAAACAAATTAGCAATTCGGAAGCTTTTGAATGTTTTGCAAAAGGTTTGGCATGGTTGGAGCAGCAGAAATTTTGGTGAACTAATAATATTAAAATACTCCGTGACAGAACTTCAAAGAAAATTCAATTGAAACTGCGACAAACAAAACATGTGACCCTTGTGATATATGTAAAAAAGGTACTTTATTTCAAAATTAAAATTCAGGTAATTTATTCTTCTTTCTATTTTGCTATTGCTTCATTTTTATTAAGCACTTTTTACCATAATAAGAAATATTTCATATATTTCTCCTTAATATTAAAATGGAAGCATTCTCGATTATCCGAAAATTTCGATTTTCCGAAAGAGGGTTGGTCCCAATTACTTCGGATAATCGAGGTTCTACTGTATTTAGTTTACACAAATTTCCTCTACATCTTTATTTATTTTTCTCAATTACATCTATTTTTTTTCTTATTATAGTTATCAAATTAAGCTGACCAGCTACCTATAGACGCAACTTTAAACTTATTATTTTTGCTAAACACGAGAACTGCAATCTTTATTTGTTTCAATCTAATTAACGGTTTCAGTATTTTAATAAATCTGTTCTAAAACTATATATGAAAATCACTTGAAATCATCACATTAACTCAGTACAGTAGAGCCTCTTTAAACCTAAATCCATTTTTAAGCTTTTTTCCCCCCCATTTTGAAAGCCTTTTTTTTTAAAAAAAAACTATGATATACCTTGTGTGCAAAAGGTCCTTTCCAAACTACGAGTACATATAAATATTTTCGATCGCCTTTCTTAGCGTTCTTTTGACTTTAACTTGAGCCGCCGCTGCGGAGTAGAACGAAGAAAGTGAACAAATTAGCAATTCTGAAGTTTTTGAATGTTTTGCAAAAGTTTGGCATGGCTGGAGCAGCAGAAAGACTGTGATAGTGGTGAACTAATAATATTTAAAAACACCGTGATAGCGCTTCAAAGCAAAGGCAATCGAAACTGCAACAAACAAAACATTTTTTCAAATCTTTGTGATATATGTAAAAGGTACTTAAGTTCAAAATTAAAATTCAGGTAATTTATGCTTGTTTCTATTTTGCTATTGCTTTATTTTTTATTAAGCACTTGTTACCGCAATAAGAAATATTGCATATATTCCTCCTTAATCTTCAAATTGAAGCATTCTCGATTATCCGAAAATTTCGATTTTCCGAAAGATGGTCGGACATAATTACTTCGGATAATTGAGGTTCTACTGTATTTGCTAAAAGTGATAAAAATACATTTAAAAGTCAAATAAATACTTTTATTTATTTCGATCGACATGTTTCATTGCTCTGACAGCAACAGTATCAAGATCTATAATGATAAAAATATATTACAATACATTATACAATATATATTGAAATTATTCACGTTACAAATATTATACAATCCTAATCAATACAGATCCTTTTATGCACTGAGAACATATGCAATGATTCAGCCTCCATGGAGCTTCTTAAAATTTGAAAATAGATGCTTTTCAGAATAATGAAACAATAGTATAAAATAATTCACTTTCACTAATATCCGTTTTTACTTTCTTCTATCTTTACAAGAAGAAAGTATTGGATTCGTGAAAAATTTCGACTTCCGGTTTTCGATGGATTTATATGTTTTAGAAGGTCCTGAATACGATTTGATGGTTTTTTGAAAATGTCTGTCTGTCACTCTGTCTGTGAGTCTGTTTGCATGTGAAAAACATTTTGTGAGCGCTCTGTCTCAAGAACTAATGCACGGAATTTCACAAAACTTTAGATTCAGTTAGACCTTTATATAAACTGGCGCTGATTAGTAAATATGTCTAAATATGAAACAAAGATAATAACAACCTACCTTCATCCATGGTGGCTACTTGAACTTTAGTTGATGTTGCAATAGAAATAATTCTGCCACCGCCACCTATTTTCTGTTAACCTAAATGTGTGTTCAAGGGGACTTAGATGATGGTGAACATCAGGGACAAATATAATTACTACAATATTTTACAACACAATCTATACTAATAAAGGAGAATTATATTTTACCATACTATATATACCGGGTGTCCCAAAAATGACTGATGGATTTTAAAATTCAATAACTTGCAAACGGTGACAGATATTTAAAAAATTCTTGCAGGAGGGTAATGTAAGATGTCCGGAGTTTTTTTACTGTGATTTTTGATTTTAGTTCGAATTTCAAACAATAGATGGCGCTGACAGCAATTGACGCTCAGTCGAGGCCTAAACTGACGTCAATCAACATTGATGCAAAGGAAGGAGCTTAAGTCTATGGAGTGGGTCTCATTCGCCAGTAGAATCTTGCTCTTAGGGCCCGATTCTGAACTCATTCGATGTGATTTCAGTGGAGTGGGTTGTTGCCATGGAAACAACAAATTCTTCGATAGTGGAAATACAGCGTTAAGAACTGGGAATGAATTTAAGAAGTAGTATTCGAGTTTGCAGGCGATTTTACAATGATGAAGTTTTATTTTCCCGGATTAAATTACTTTTTATGGTCCGATTTAAAGAATATTTTATGCATCGTATTTTAAAACTAGGTGAAGAGATTTAGTATTTTTTGTTGTTGTTAAAAATTTCATAACTTTTGTTACATTCTAATAAATTTTAGATCATTTAAGGTGTCTCATGATAGGACTCTTAGAATTGATAAAAAAAAAAAAAAAAAAGAGATCATTTTTCAACATTTAATATTTTAAAATGCATATGATTTAAAAAAACAAATTTAATTGAGATGAAAGATATAAGTATGTTCTTTCCTTTCATGTATTTTAAAAAAATTCGAGTTGCAGAATTAGTATTTATAGAGGGCACCAAACTGTCAGATATTTGTCGAGCAGAAAATTGGTATGACAGCTTACGCGCTGGATTACAAAATAAATTTTGTCACTAAAATTACTTTTTTGTGCCTAATTATACTTTAGATTACAATAATTACCCTAAACCTAAATAAATTTGTATTTAAAGCATTTTTACATTTTTAATACAAAGTTGTACTTACCTAATACAAAATATTGAAAATTTCAACAGTATAATCACCTAAAAAATATTTTTTGAACAATAAAAAGGAAATTTTAGGTTCAGTTTATACAGACTGAAAAATATATTTTTTAATTTCATGAAAAAATATTCATAAGTTTTTGAGATATCCTGCGCGTTATGCCCAAAAACGTCATTTGGAGAAAAATGAGTTCAAATCTTCGGAAATGGCGCTTCAGCTATTGCGCGGGTATAATTCTAAAAATCCCTGCCGGCCCGGCCTACAGGCGGAGGTAGATTTCGAAGTTAAGTATACTAATTTCACCCCCCCCCCCCCCCAAAAAAAAAAAAAAAAAAAAAAAAAAAAAAAAAAAAAACTAAAACATGATTAGAGATAAACCCACTTTAACAATTTTATCTGGTAGCTTTTGACGAGTTTTTATTTCATTTTTATATAATAGCTGGTTTTATCAGAATCATGTTAAGGCGGTATTACAAAAAAATACTTTTCCATGCTCAAAAACTCGCAATTTTCTGGCAAATTTTCAGATTCATTTTTAAAAGAAAAAATTGAAACTTGCTGACGTGATTTTTGAAGAGATTTATAAGCGACCTGTGTTTTTATTTTTTGTTCAATTAATTAATTTTCAGTAGGACAGTATTTTTCGTTTCTAACACAATCACTTCGGGAAATTCTGTTCAAAATGCCCACTTTGACATCATTTTTTGAAATATATTCTGCCTCTATCAAATCAAAAAATCGATCATTACGGTACATTATATAGTTTCTGAATAAGAGAATCTACCAATTGGATGCGTCTGAGAGCAAAAATGAAATTAAAAATGAGTAAGAAAATAAGCAGTTTGGATTTGAATACACCCTTAATAAGATGATTTTTTTCTTCAACAGCTATGCATTTTTAATTTGTTTTTGCTGAAAGAATTGGTCCTATCAAAAAATTGTCTGTATAAATGTTGCAGACAATATTAAGAAGATATATGATAAAATCATGGGGATTTTATATCTCGTGAATTGACGGATTTATGATTTTTTTTTTCTTCAACCCCCTTTTTGTTTTCGTTTTTAATTTTTCTTTGCGGTACGAATTGGTCCTATCAAAAACTTGTGAATATAAAAGTTGTAGATAATATTAAGGAGATGTACAATAAAATTAATTGGATTTGATAATTGGAGAATTGATGAAGTTATGTTTTTTTTCTCCCAAAAACCCTATTTTTCGCGCCCCTTGACACCATTTTTAATTTTATCGAAAATCTATGATACATAAATTTTGGCCCTATTTTTAGAAGTAATAAAAACTTTAAACTGATTTGATATGTACAAAAATTAAGAAGTTATGGGTTTTTTTTTCAGTTTTCACAAAACCCCTTCGTATTTCCATCCCCTTGGTCCGATTTTGCCCATTAACAAACTTGACGATATTTTATGCCCCTTGATTTTATGTATCAGTTTGGAAGAGATTTGTGCGGAATTGTGAAAGTTATCGTGCCCAGAAGAAAGTGATATATATTATATAGATAGATAGATAAAGTTTTTTACTGAGGGTGGTTTGGGGTTCTAGGGGTCATAATTTCAAGGATATGATTATATCAAAATGTTCAGAAAAGATAGTAGTTTAACATCTAAAAAAATTAAAATTTCAAAAATTTGAAGCTTTAAGAGTCCTGAGACACCTTACGGAAGTTTGTCAGTAGGTTTTTATGAATGTTGGATAATAATCGTGAAAATGGTTAATAGTATATTGTTGTTCAAAACAACTATTTAAAAACAAATATTAGAAGTGACCTTGTTTAACCCTTTTGAATAGGGTATTATATCGTTACATTAAAATTTAAAAAATAAATGCTAGTTAATTAAAAAAACAATGACAGTTTGATATTAAAATATTGTACTACATGCAGCTTCATCTTGATGTCTGATAACATAAAACTAGTAAATATTTTTTATCTACATCCATTTTAAATTGTAAAAATGTGTTAAAAGAATACTTGGAGTTTGAATTTCTACGCTTTGGCAACTTTCTACACACAAATGCTAATATGCATATATTTTTAATAATAAAGATATCAATGATATATAATGTGATAAACTAAGTTCAAATTAAATTTGACAAGTGTCTAAAACTTAGTAGTACTTAAATTATTGAAGGCCACAAACAAATTTTTATTGAAATATTTATCTTGATATAAATTATGACCGTATTTCTAATAGCACATTTGTTGGAATGCAACTGTAATTTTAAAGCTATTTAGTTTATATATATTTTTAAAAAAATCATGAATCGTAATAATCAGGGCTTGGCAAATGCAATCGCCACTTGCAACCAATATTTTTTACTCGACGACCAAGATTTTTAATCGGGCGGTTTTTGTAGTGTTAACGAAAGAAAAAAGTGTAAACGGCATTTTCCATATCATAAACAGAAAATGACATTCTCTGCTGCTCTAACTAGCTAGCATGTCATGTCATGTGATTAGAATGTGGGGAGAGGGTCGGTCGTTCTTACGGGTTGATACAACAATCAAAGTACTGATTTAATACAACAATCTAATGATTGATTTACTACAACAATCTAAGGATTGATTTAATACAACAATCTAAGGATTGATTTAATACAACAATGAAATCGCTAAGGATAAGTACCTCCCCCTCCCCCCTCCAAAAAATGTCCTTCTGATTTTCAGTGGATTTTTTTTTCCATTTACTATGGATGATAATTCAAACACTAAACGCGTATAATTATTGAATATTCTTCATTAAATAAAGTTATTGTTCTAATATTTAAAATTCTCTCTCAATCCCCCCCCCCCCCGAGCCACTACTACCAAATTTCCCTGGAAAACTGTAAACAGAACCCTCTTGCAAAAAACATTGGTAAGCAACCCGTAAGAACAACCCAACCTCTCTCCACATTCTGATCACATGACATGACATGCTAGCTGGCTAGAGCAGCAGAGAATGTCGTTTTCTGTGCATGATATGGAAAATGCCGTTTACACTTTTTTCTTTCGTTAACCCTGCAAAAACCGCCCGATTAAAAATCTTGGTCGTCGAGTAAAAAATATTGGTTGCAAGTGGCGATCGCATTTGCCAAGCCCTGATTATTACAATTCGTGATTTTTTTAAATATATATATAAACTAAAGAGCTTTAAAATTACAATTGCATTCCAACAAATGTGCTATTAGAAATACGGTCTCAATTTATATCAAGATAAAAATTTCAATAAAAATTTGTTTGTGGCCTTCAATAATTTAAGTACTACTAAGTTTTAGACACTTGTAAAATTTAATTTGAACTTAGTTTATCACATTATATATCATTGATATCTTTATTATTAAAAATATATGCATATTAGCATTTGTGTGTTAGAAAGAGTTGCCAAAGCGTAAAAATTCAAACTCCAAGAATTCTTTTAACACATTTTTACAATTTAAATAGTAGATGTAGATAAAGAAATATTTACTAGTTTTTTTTTTACCTAACATCAAGATGAAGCTGCATGTAGTACAATATTTTAATATCAAACTGTCAAACAAAAATGTTAATTAACTAGCATTCATTTTATTTTTTTAATTTTAATGCAACGATAATACCCCTATTCAAAAGGGTTAAACAAGGTAAATTCTAATATTTGTTTTTAAGTAGTTATTTTGAACAACAATATACTATTAACCATTTTCACGATTATTATCCAACATTCATAAAAACCTACTGATGAACTTCTTTAAAAGATCTAAAATTTATTAGAATGTAATGAAAGTTATGAAATTTTTAACAACAACAAAAAATTCTAAATCTCTTCACCTATTTTTAAAATACGATGCATAAAATATTCTTTTAATCAGACCATAAAAAGTAATTTAATCCGGGAAAATAAAACTTCATCAATTTAAATTCGCCTGCAAAATCGAATACTACTTCTTATCCTTTAACTGATGTCACAGAAATTGTAACATAACTAGTGTGAAGCGGTCTGTAAGACCGCTGCAACGAAAGACGAATAAAAGGCACGATTAACTCATAGAATGGTGTTTTCGTACTAAACTTTTTGCACAGGACTGTTATAATTAAAATTCCCCTATTCAAAAGTCTCTGATGATAGTAATAAAGTTCCAAACGGAACAAAATTTCGGTAGTGTTTGTAGTTAAACTGAAAATTGCAAGTTAAACTATAAAAATTGAAAAAATCCGCGGTCTGAGAGACCGGTAACATCAGTTAAAGGTTAAATTCACGCCCAGTTCTTAACGCAAGTATTCCACTATCGTAGAATTTGTTGTTTCCATGACAACAACGCAACCCATTGAAATCATATCGAATGAGTTCAGAATCGGGCCCTAAGAGCAAGATTGTGCTGGCGAATGAGAACCACTCCATAGCCTTAATCTCCTTCCTTCTGTTCAATGCGGAGTGACGTCAGCTTAGGCCTCGACTGAGCGTCAATCACCGCCAGCGCCATCTATTGTTTGAAATTCGAACTAAAATTAAGAATCACACTAAAAAAACTCCTGACATCATACATAACCCTCCTGCAAGAATTTTTTAAATATCTATCACCGTTTGCAAGTTATTGAATTTTAAAATCCATCAGTCATTTTTGGGACACCCGGTATATACATAGGTAAAAATATATATTAGCAAAAGTTAATAATATTTATAGAAATTTTTACAGCATACATTTAATATTGGACATTTGTACCTGGGGACAGGGACTGAAAAGATGATTTAGTTTGCTTAAAGCTTAAAATTAATTATTTATGCATCCTTATATGTCCATATATCATTGGTAATTGTTATAACAAATGTTACAATATATTACATTCTTCAGTTTTTGGTTTTAGTATAATTAATAAAATATTATTGGCACTGGTCGTAAATTGTCTAATTTTCAGATATTGACCCTTATTTCCATGTCAGAGACGAAACTTTTCTAATATAGTCGGCATTTTCCGGAAACAGAAAAATATAATCCCTTAGTGTTTTAAATTCAGTTATTTAAAAAGCTAAATTTTAAACTCAAGATTATATGGTCCATCCCTCCAGACAGAAAACCTAGTCCATCTCTCCCGTCTACACATGGTCCATCTCTTCCGATCGCCTAGGTTAGAAGTATAACCTACCCCGACTCTACACTGTAGATATTACGTTCGCTTTTTAGGTTATTTAGAAACCTAAATGTTCCCCAAGATTACCTCATTAAAACTAGATAGATCACATATAAACAAAAACTTTTAAATGCACAACTACAACCAAATAAAACTAGTCGGATGTACCAATCCCAAAACTTTCTTCTATCTCATACATGTTATTTCAAAAGTCGCTATCACAGTGAAAAATTAAATGGCAATCTATGCTCATCATGAGGATTCTAAAGATATGAAATTCTGTGCATTTGTTCTTCATATATGACTATCGCTGAAATCGTGCAAACACAGCAAAATTCAGCATAACGGTGCCACCAATTGGGTAATTTATACCAAAACCTAATCAGAAACAACTTATGTCAACGTCTAACTGAATCTGAAGTTTGGTGAAAATCCGTGTATTAGTTTATGAGATAAGCAATATTAATCAAGTTATACTTGATTCTGAAGTTTGATGAAAATTCGTGCATTAGTTCTTGAGATAGAGCTATTGAGAAAATCATAAAAAATGCAGTACAGAAGCTTCACCTATTAGGCGATTTACACCAACATGTAATCAGCATCAACTCATATCAAGGACTAACTTAATCTGAAGTGTGAAGATAATCTATGCATTAGTTCTTAAGATAGAGCTATTGCGGAAATCGTAGAAATCCTTCAAAATGCAGCATATCAGCGCCACCTGTTGCGCGATTTACACCAAAATG
This sequence comes from Maratus speciosus, assembly GCA_963932465.1. Taxonomy (NCBI): domain Eukaryota; kingdom Metazoa; phylum Arthropoda; class Arachnida; order Araneae; family Salticidae; genus Maratus; species Maratus speciosus. Next base: position 237,254,848 of record OZ010788.1, read on the forward strand.
TTATCAGAACCACATTATATTAAATATTAACTGAATCTGAAGTTTGATTAAAATCCGTGCTTTAGTTCTTGTGATACAGATATTGCAAAAATCGTAAAGAATGCAGCAGAGTAGCGCCACCTGTTGGGCAATTTATATTAAAAAGCAATCAGCACCAGTTTATATCAGGGAATAACGTAATCTAAAGTTTTCTTAAATTCCGTTCATTAGTTCTTGAGATAGATCGCCCACAAAATTTGTGTCACATACATACAGACAGACAGACGGACCGACAGTCAGACAGAGTCACAGACTCACACATTTTGTAAAAACATGTTTTTCGTGTACTCTGACCCCTATAAAGTGTAAATTCGTCGAAAACCGAAATTCGAAAATTTTCATGAATCCAATACTTTCTTCTTGTAAAGATAAGTTGTTAAGTTTTTGCTTCTCAAAAAAACATAATATTTTTTCATATTATGTTTTTTTGAGAAGCAAAAACTTAAGTCATACAAAATATCTTTTAGTGTCTGACTACGATAGTTGCACCATCTGTGGGACGACGCCGTATGGAATTTGACTGGTCCATGTCTCCGGTACTAACCCTAACATCTCTTACACAATTTTCACATTTTATTACTCTAAATGAAATATTAAAATGTCTTATTTTAACTTTAAAAGTGATTTTTTTATGCAGGTGTAAATTTTAAAGAGATTACACACATATATATATATATATAAACAACATTGCTATTATTCAGTAAAATAGGGGTTATTCAGTCTCATATGTGTCAAAAAGATTGTGAAAAATCTCATGCAAAATTGGTTTCACACAAGCATTTTAAAAACAAGCAAAGACAGCAAAGATGAATTTGGATTTAAAAAAAAATTAAAAGCATTCAGTAATACTAGTCGTTTATATAAAGATATCTTATTTGTTTCAACAATTCAGATTTAAAGATGTAACTTCTGTTTTGTATAATTATGAATGAAAAGTCCAGTTAACCCTTTCAGGGGCAAGGTACTTCTATTCGTAAAATACCGAAATTAGTGATCGACACCGGAATTTACAAACAAATTTATGTAAAACTAAGTAAAAGCTTTTGTTCACATACTTAATAAAAGAAAAATTTTCATTCCAATATTCTGGTGCCAGTGTGGCGTTTAGGAATTAAAATTAGGTGGTCCAAAAATGAACCACTGCGCTTGAAGAGGTTAAGGATAATAATTAGGAACAATCCAAGAATATGTCAAATTAGGTAAATATAGAAATATTAATTATTAATATACATGTAAATGTGTGCAATTATTAAAAATTTGAGAAAGTTAACACTTTCTTTATGACAAAAAAGCATCGATAATTAGTTCATATAAATAATGTAGGCAACTTTGTTGAAGGTCTCCATACAAAATAATAAAACGAACACAACAACTTGTTTCGGATCATATAAGATTGATCTTACATCCGATGTAAAACCAGAGGTACGCTCACAAAAAAATCCAGAAATTAACGGATTATTTACCATTAAAACACAAAAAAATAGTCTTTGATTTGCCTATTTCCCTCAAAAAATACAGAAAATTCACAAATCTCATCAAACAATTACCTGAAATATTCCAATCTAAAGGTTCATTTTTGTCAAATCACAAGAGTGTTCCGGTAATTATGCTGCGTGTTACTTTTTAGCATTAGAAAAGGAATCTTTAAGTATGTCCTTTTCTCCCAAACTCGAAAAATTATCTAACTGAAACTGAAACTTCTCTTAAATTCTCTGGTCAAAAATCGGATTTTCTTCTAATAACAGAAAAATCTCTTCTAAGTTGCAGGGGTATCCGGAAACTCGCTGCCTGTACTTTTTACGTTTTTTAAAGAAATTTTATTTTGCATAGTTATGAGGCAAACACACAAGGGGAAGTGCGTTTTGTGTTTGTTTTCTAACCAAGTGTGGCTATATGCTAGATGAAGGATCATTTTATATCATCCAAAACAGTGCTGTTGTGTCTATTTTATTGTTTCTAGTTAACATATATTTTCAGTTCCGTAATTATATCCATATAAGAATTTGTTTCGTTTAAGACGGTCCGGGAAACAAAAATCTTAAAATTCTCTTAACATTTTTTTATTAATTACATTAAAATTTTCTCTGTTTTTTTCTGCTTAAAATGAACTTTAAATCATGTTTTCTAGCTTAATTGGAATAGGAAATATTCATTTTTAAGTTTTCGTTTGTTTTAAAAATCTAGCTTTCAAGCAATGGTTGTCATGAAAACGACTTTTCGCGAAAATGTGTTTTTCTTCATGATGGATAATCAAGTTGTTTTCATGTTGGTAAAAAAACCAATTCTTGTATTTAAATTTTTATAAGTCAAGAATCGTTAAAAATAAATGCTTCAAATTTGGAACATGTCTTTTTCAACTGTTTTACTTCAATTTTGATTCAGTAAATTTGAAAAAAATATTTACGTTTGAAAATATGATTTTTTTTTTTTTTTTTTTAAGTTACGTCATTTTTTTTTCAACTTTTTTCTTTAAATATTTTTAATTTTCATTTATATTAATATTTTTTAAATACTGAATCTATATTAAAACTTATATATTTCTGCTTATTTAAATGAAAAAAAATTGAAATAAAATTTCGAATTAAACAGATTTTAAACTACCCCACTTTCTTAATAATATTTAAATTTTAAATTAAAAAAAAATTATGAGAAGTTTTATCATTTGATTTTATTTACCAAAAATATGGTTAACCAGGACAAAAAATTTCGAAATTTTAACTCAATAAATAAGAATTATTCGAAAATGTGTCCCGGACCCTCTTAAGGGAAGCGTTTAACTGGAAATTAAAAAAAAAAAAAAAAAAAAAAAAAAAACTGGATCAAGAAGATCACACAATTTTAGAGAAACCATGTAGTACATTTATTTCTCAAGATGGAATATTTTTCATAATAAGTTAAAACCTTTAAACAACATTTTAAAGTACAAATACGTACAATAACATGTACGGAAAGAAAAAAGTAAACACCCCCTACTAACTCCTCAACGAATTATCGTAGAAGAAAGTTACTGGTACCGAACGATTGGAAATAAAGTCTACTTTTAAATAATGTATATAAAATTTGCTTAGGGGGGCATCTACATATTAAAACGAAACCAAACTTAATTTTTTCAATGACAATACCCAATTTTAACAAGATATTTCAAATCTTCGGTTCAAATTATGCCTAGACACCGAATTTCAAGTCATTAGAATGATAAGTTTTTGAATTATAAACATTCAAAATTGAGTGCTTATAATGTTAAATTACATTTTCATATTTTTATTAATATCTCCAGAAATTATGCTCCTAATGTGCTAATTTTTTTTGCAGCAATAATACTGATATACCCAAACATAAATACGCTGAATTTGCAATTTTTATAAATTTATGATATGAATTATGAATTATGAAATTAATATTCGAAAAAATTATGAATTGCAACCTACAATTTTTTTGATGGATTTAGATTTATTAAGTCCTGCTTTATGTAAATCCTAAATTTCACATTTTTCTTCCAAGTAGTTTTCAAATTATGCTTAAAAAACGGCAAAATGATGGTTTAAGAAGCCGTCTATAATAGAAGTGACTAGATATTTTGAAATTTATCCTGCTGTATTGTAATCTAGCAGGCTTCATTGACTTCTTAAGGTGCCTTGATCAAGATGGGGGCTCTCTCGGTTAATAATCGATTTCAGAACTTCAATTTGGATACAGCCCTTAAAATACACTCGTTTTAAAATAATTAATTTCTCAGAAACTTATGGTACGAATTGCATAAAAATTCGTTTTTAGGCTAATTGGAGGATGTAGAGTTCATTTATGATGTCAGAATTGTGTACTGCTATTGAAAAAAACAAAGTTATGGTTCGTTTTAATATGTAGATGGCCTCCTAAGCAAATTTTATCGATATCATTTAAAAGTAGACTTTATTTCCAATCGTTCGGTACCAGTAACTTTCTTTTACGATACTTTGTTGAGGAGTTAGTGGGGGGGTGTTTACTTTTTTTTTCCACGACTGTACACAAAAAATCACATACGGCCGTTCCGAGGATTCCTGGATCCCCTTCCTCAGAGCGAGGAAAAAAATTAAAATATTAAAATGGGTTAAAAGAACCCCTCAATTATAGCCCCGAGTATACTGGCTAGTGAATTGATTGAAGTGGCGAAAGCAAGAGTTTATATATTCCAAAGAAATGACGTAATTGACAGAGAAACATTGAAACTAGAAAACAGGAATTCTATTTTTTCAAAATTTAGTGTCGCCCCCAATGAATAAAAAAATATATAAGCATATAAATATGGATAATACAAAACATATTTCAGTTTTAAGACTTAAAACACACGCTTTTATTTTATATAAAAGGACGTCATTTGCATCCTCTTAAGAATTCCTTATTTACGATCCAGTATTAAACAACATCTACAGTAGTATTCATATGACGTCATTATCGCTGAATAGTACACACACACAAAAAAAAAAAAAAAAAATACCAGATGTCACTCAAGAAACTCGACAAAAAAATCGTCTATTTAATGATTCACATGCTTTTATTTGTTTGAAATATAGATAATTAAATTAAATATAGTTTATAATAGCTCCATGTTTTATCAGAAATCATTCATTTATATTTTTTCAAAGTAGCACTTTTTTTAATTACATTTTTTTTTTTTCAGAAGTTATGGAGAAATGGCAGCAAAAAGATATAATTACTATTTTCCAACTTTTTTTTTTTTTTTTTTTTTTTTTTTTTTTTTTTTTTTTTTTTTTTACTATCTACAGAAATAGAGTACTTGTGTTGCCAAAATTAAACGAGTGGCGCTAAAAACTACAAAAAAATTAATATATCAAAAATAAATTCAGATGCAGTTTTCAAACAAATTGTATTAAAAAGTACTTTTTTCCCCAATATGACGGTATAAAAATCGAAAATGTGCGATGCTTAGAAGTTAAAAAAATTTCAGTAGAGTATTTAACAGTACAATGATACATCTGCTTTGCTTTACGTCTGGCTTATACAACGGAACGTTATTTTTTGGAGACGGCACTTTATTTGCTGGGAGAAAGAAATAGCATATCAGGGGCTAAAAAAAGAAGTCACTACGAAGGAGCGAGAGAAAAAGAAGTATGTTTATGTATATAATAAACTTCGTAAAAATCTAGATCCAAAACTGAATTACTTTTTTGAATAATTTTAGCCTCTGGATAATTAAACTGGTGGTTGGAATTCCAACAATGTTTCGCTAAACGTTAATTTAGGCATTACCTTTTTTATTCATTTTCCTTGTTAGTACCCGATATGCTATTCCTTTCGGGCAGCAATTAAAGCGTAGTCCCTAAAAAATAACGTTCCGTTACATAGCCAGCCGCAAAACATAGCAGATGTATCATTGTTCCGTTAAATACTGATAATCTCTAGTGCAATTTGTTAAACGTCTAAGCATCGCACATTTTCCATTTTTACACCATCGTATAGGGGGAAAAAGTTCTTTTAAATGCAATTTGTTTGAAAAGTTCAATTCCATTGATTTTTGAGACATTAATTTTTTTGTAGTTTTTAACGCGATTTCTGTTATGGTGGCAATTGAAGTACTCGATTTTAGTAGAAAGTAATGGAAAAATAGTTGTAAAATAGTATAATATTATAGATTTTTGTTGCCATTTTCCCATAACAATGGAAAAACAGTAATTAAAATACGTGCTAATTTAAAGAAATATAAATGAATGATTTCTTATAAAACATGAAGCTATTATAACTATATTTAATTTCAGTTATCCATATTAATGTTACAAACAAATGAAGGCATATGAATCATTAGATAGCCGATTTTTTTTTGGTCAAGTTTCTTGAATGACGACATCGCTTTTTGCTGGGTATGTTTATTATTTTGCGATAGTGTCATCATATGCATACTTTTCTGTAGATGTTGTTTAAGTCTAGATCATAAATGTGGAATTCTTCCTCGGATGCGTATGGCGTAATTTTATATAAAATAAAAGCGTGTGTTTTAAGTCTTAAAACTGAAATATGTTTGTAATGATGTTTTTATATTATGATATCTTTTCATTTTGAATGTCAACAATTCATTTTGAACTATTTCCATATTAATAATGGTATCTTATATATATTTTAAATATATAACCACGGTAGCTAAATGTTTTTATCAATCTTTTAAATATTATACGCTTAAATCTCTGCTGCAACTGCGCATAATCTTTGGGTGTTATCAGTTTAATTTCTGCTCTGTAGTTATCTGATACCTCTTCATCGGAAATTCCATTAAATTTTGCATTGTTATCATCGCAAGATTCAATAAATGAATTTAACCAATCTCGTTATATATGTTATATGTATTTTCTTGTTGTTATTGCATGATATTGTCCTATATCTATTCAATAGTTTTAATTAACTATTCGGCTATTGCTTTCTTATTTTTTGTTGTAAAGTTATTCTTTATTTATATATCAATATAGGGAAACAAAGAATAATGTATAATAATAGTTTAAATGTTCATAATGCTTTAGTAATATGTATAATTTATATTAACATGTACTGAGAAGTCCATTGGGATAATGTTCTGGCAGTCTTTGCAAGGTTATTGTCATTCGTGGTTCTGAATTATTGACATGGTTATTTATGACTTTTTTGTACTAAAAAGTTCATTGGTTTCTAGCTATGGTAGTTTTTGCACTGCGGATTATCATTATTATGGTTGTGGATTTATTAATGGAGGTTTTTGAGCACCTGCTTATCTGATTTGTACATATTGTATATATTTTCATTTATATTTCACACTCATGACTTTTTAATATTATTAAATTAATTATATTAATCGAGATTACTAAACTTCTTTTATTAATGATTTTTATTTTATTTTACTTATATAATTTTTGCAATTATTGCGTTTTCTTTGTAGCAAAAAAATTTATAAAAAAAAGGCTGTTCTTAGTAACAATCTCGATCCTGGCAAGATACACTCTGCATCTATGCAGTGTAGTGCCCGGTACAGGAACAATAATAGGGTTGTTCCTGGATCGTCATCGAGTGACCATTTATACTCTCCTCCTCGTCCATTATTTTTTCGCAAGTGTTTAGATGCTAGATGCAAGACTTTTCCATACGCTTCTCAGTCACAAATTCTATGAGATCCTAATTTTTCAAATTTTTGTAAAGCCTTTAATATAATTTAGCGAACAGCGAACAGCAGAGCAGTTCTAGGGGATACGCAGTAGCAGTGCTACTCCACTCCCTGTATATGAGTATGTGTATAGCAAATCCTATAGGAGCCATGAGAAAATAGTTTAAACGTAGCACATTAGTACTACAATAAAAGAAAGAAGAGTTAAAAAGTAACTATGGAGAGGTTGAAAATTTATGAATGGGTAATCCGAGGACTACAGTATAAAAATGTAATTTATTGTATAAAGTGCAACTTATAACTTGAAATATATAGGTGAAACATCAGGTCCAATACATAAACGAATCAATGAACATCGTTCAGACTCTAACAAAAAACAAAGCAAAAAATATACAGTCTACAGGTAAAATTCAGCATTTTCATAAATACCAATTTAAAAATACGACAATTGAAATCCTACAAATTATAAAAAATAAATCAGAACGTCTTTATATGGAGTCATCATATATGAAATATTACAACACCATTTATCCATATGGACTTAATATTGAAGTAGTTAATAGACCTTTTAAAGTGTTTTCATCTATAAATAATACTATTGATTATCCTCCAATTTATCCTACTCTAAATCATAATTTAAATAGTAAAACAATACGAAAAAAGCGAGGAAAGTGTTCTTTAGCAGTTGTAGTTTCCAAAAAATATATAAGACACAAATAAATAATCTTCAACTACTAAAACTTGTACTTACTAACTTGTAAAACTACGTTATTACATATGTAGACAAATCTCCTAATAATAGAAGAGCTAAGTGGAAGAATATGTTAAGTAACAAAAATTACATCTGAAGAAATTTGATGTGAAAGTTTTTGTTGTTAATTTTAATGATTTATTTTCTGTTTGATACCATGTGTTTAAAATTTAAAATATTAACAGGTGTGGTACTAAACTCTATAAAAAAAACTTATTCCCATTTAATTTTTAAATATTAAAAAATATTAATATTATTTGCATTATTAAATATTTAAATATTAAATATTAATGAATAACGTCTTAAATCTTCAAGGCTAAATAGAACTTTGATATTTTAGCTTTACCATGTGATAGAATACATGATAACACCTTCGTCCAAAAGGTAAAATAAATTTTAAGAAAATGTAGCATAACATGTTCTTTCACTCATCTCTTCAATTATGCAATCATATGTAAATCTTATTATCACCAACTTCTTACATCCTGTATTTCTTCTGATAAATCTTTTCAAAAAACTAAGAAAATGTAACAGTAAACAATCGTAAAATTCAAAGTTATTATAAACTATTAAATATTTTCTCTACTAACTTTAATTATCCTTATTTAGACCTTATACACAAATTTCATAAGAAACCAATTAAATTTAGGACTATAAATATTGGATGCAATACATATAATAATATAGCTAATAAAATTCTATTAAAATTTCTCAATCAAATATATATCTGACAACAACCACTGATAATATGCATTGTATAAAAAAGTCCTTCCGGCCAGTGCCGGGAGGAAGAGGTAGCTTTCATATTCCTTATTTTAAAAAAGCCAACTTATATTATTCAAACACACGAAGCTCAATTTAGTGGAAACCGAATATAGGAGATTCAATACTAATTTTTATCAATACTAAATCATTATGAATGAGAATTTCACGAAATTAGTCAGCTTTATCCAAGCTGCTTTTCTTTAAAGTAACATATATTTGGCTGACAAATTCGGCGATTTCTTAAAGTGCCTGCCATTTTAAGTCAAAATGGTGGATGAGGCTAACCAGTGAACTTGGTCGAGACCTTAGTAATTGCTGTGCACATGCTCGCTCACATCGGAATCGAATGATATATACGAGTGCTGTCGCAGGCAAAAAATCAAATTTTTCAAAATGTCAACCACATTAGATATTGAAATTTCTATATCTGAGCCATTTTTTAAGATAAACACAAACAAAAAATGCTCCTGAATCCTTATATCAAGGTCAAATACTTAAGAAAGAAACCTTTTCCAATTTCTAATTTTTTTGCACCTCAATTTAAATATAATTTTTTTTTAATTTAATGGCCGCCATTTTGAAACAAGATGGCTGATGAAGCTGGCCAGCGAACTTGGTCGAGATATTGATTTATACCATCCACATGCCTTCTTACATCGAAATAGGCGAATACGTGTGTTATCGGGTGACAAATACAAGATCGTTTCAAAATGTTAGCCAAGCTAGAAATTCAAAGTGCTATAATTCAACCATTTTTTAAGATATAAACAAAAGAACAAATTTTCAGAAAAAAGCTGCTCCGGAATCTTTGTATCAAGGCCAAACACATAAAAAAAATCTTTTTCATTTCCAATTTTTTAATACCTCATTTTAAATTTAATTTTTTTTAATGGCAACCCTTTTGAAACAAGATGGCGAATGAAGCTGGCCAGCGAACTCGGTCGAGACATTGGTACTATGTACAGAATGTTACATCGAAATCGGTTCATAAATACGCCTGTTAGCGCGTGACAAAAATCAGGTCGTTTTAAAATGTCAGCTACAATAGAAATTCAAAATGCCATAACTCAGCCATTTTTTTCAGATATAGACGAAACAAAAACTGTTCCGGAATCTTTGTACTAAGGTTAAACACATACGAAAAAAATCTTTTTCATTTTCCAATGTTTTGGTATCTCCTTTTAAATTTTAAATTTTTTTAAATTTTTTAAATGGAAATTTTTGAATTTTACCGCCAATTGTGACCGCCATTTTGAAACAAGATGGCGGATGAAGCTGGACAACGAGCTCGGTCGAGATATTTGTATGTACTATGTACACACCAAGGTACATCCAAAACGGTTCATAAATACGCCGTTATCAAGTGACAAAAATCAGGACGTTTCAAAATGTCAGCCACGCTTGAAATTCAAAATGCTATAACTCAGCCATTTTTTAAGATATAGACGAAACAAAAACTGCTCCCGAATCTTTTTATCAAGGTCAAACACATAAGAAAAAAATATTTTTTCAATTTTCAATTGTTTGGTACCACATTTCAAATTTAAATTTTTCTTAAAAATTTAAATGGCCGCCATTTTTAAACAAGATGGCGGATAGAGCTGGTCAACGAGCTCGGTCGAGACATTGGTATGTACTATGTATAAACGAAGTTACATCCAAATCGGTTCATAAATACGCCTTTTATCGCGTGACAAAATTCAGGACGTTTCAAAATGTCAGCCACGCTAGAAATTCAAAATGCTATAACTCAGCCATTTTTTAAGGTATAGATGAAACAAAAACTGCTCCGAAATCTTTGTATAAAGTTCAAATACATAAGAAAAAATATTTTTTCATTTTCAATTTTTTGGTACCACATTTCAAATTTTAAATTTTTAAAAAAATGTTAAATGGCCTCCATTTTGAAACAAAATGGCGGATGAAGCTGGCCAACGAACTCAGTCGAGACATTGCTATGTACCATGTACACACCGAATTACATCCAAATCGGTTCATAAATACGAGAGTTACAGTCTGACAAAGGTCATATATATGTATATATATATATATATATATATATATATATAACCATATATATATATATATATGTCAATTTTGAACGGAGGGTGGTTTCGGGGTCTGGGGGTCATGATCGATGAAAATATACCAAAATTTTTTTAAACCGCTTTCCTCCGAACGGCTGCAATAGGTAGCTTTTTGTAATAAAAGCTACCTAAAATAGCTATCAACTGGTCAATATTATGAAAAATCTTAAATGTGTAAACAATATAACGACATATGATTTCAAAGATCTTTTTAATAATATAGATTTATTAGATCTACATCTCTGTAATAATAGCCTAAGTTATTTGACTGTCATCAATAGTTCCGGGCTGACCACTTCGCTTTTTATATGCCAGGTAACCATTTTTTACATTTGTTATTTTTCGCGTGGTAAATTAAAACAATGTTTTGATATTGAAATTAAAAGTCATGGGTTTTGGTATTATTTATTTCTTTTCTTTTCTTTTTCTTAAAAAAGTGAAAGAAAAAGTGAAAGTCATGAATTTCAAATTAAAATTATGTATTTTAAATAAAATGAGTGAAATTATTATATTTTAGATGAATTTAATGAAATATGAAAAAATGCGATTGGAAAGATAATGTTTGATGATTTATCACTTGCGCCTGGCTGGCATAAAAAGCTACTACTACTTAGTTATACCGTCGACCTATTTCGCAAAAATTATATGATTCGCCAAATCACTCGCCAAATTATATAAATTGACATAATTTTTATTTTAAATAGAGAAACAACAAATAAATTAGTATAACATTAATAAAAATACAAATAAAAAGTCGAAATAAAAATAACTTGATGACGTAAACACGTATAACTTGCTTAAATTCAAGCAAATATGACATTTATAATCAACCATTATTGATATTTAATCTTATAGTTTGGCGATATATTTTTGGTCGACGGGATAACCAAGTAGTACCCATAAAAATACGGAGTTCTTGATTTCTCTACTAGAAACTTCTGATTTGGCAAAGTATTGAGAAAGTAAATTAAATTCTGGATAAAAGTTACATGGTACAATGCTTAGCACACATCTAACGGAGACCAAACTGGTCGCCAAGGGCGGCTAGTAATATTATAAATGCATTATTTAAAAAGTATCATCATAAACTGGATTTACGATTTAATATAGATACAGCTTATTTTAAATCGTTAACAAATTTCATTATCTATAGTAATTATATTTTGCAAGATAACACATTATATTTACAGAACGTCGGTATACCACAAGACGGATGTACATCCAGTTTATTATCAGACTTATATCACTATAAACGTAATTTTACTAATAGTAATCTACATTTATATCGTTATATTGATGACATAATTTTAATTGCCACTGATCAAACTAATATTTTTCCATTTCCAGTAGCTTATCCTACTAATTAAAATTAACGGAAAACCTCCTATCTAACTATACAATTAACTTTTTAGATCTTAAAATTACAATAAAAGAAAACAAAACAATAACTGATCTATATGATAAGCGTAAAGAATTTCAAATCAAAGTTAATACATTTGCTAATTTTAAATCTTGTCTTCATAATTTTGTATATCGTAATATAAACCTTAATCATTTATATAGAATAAAGTGTTTATGGTCTTCTTATCTAATTAACAATAATATTAAAACACTAATTTGTGATGCATTAAATCATGGTTTTCCAAAAAAAATCATATATTCTTTAACATATAATTAGTACTTATATTATCTTAAAAAAAAAAGAGTTAACACATGCGTTAATAAAATTACAAAAAATATATATAAAATAAAAAAATAATTATAAAAAATAAAAAATTATAAAATGATAATTAAAAAAATTATTATAGGACGGTTGGGTGGGTAGATGTTAGGGTACGGAGGAGGGTGGCGTTCTCTGGATAATACGGTTAATTAAAAAAATATATGGGGCATTTGATTTATAACTACGTTGCTAATACACATTTTATGATGGGTGTTGATTCGATACTTTTATATGTATAATGGTGTAGTTATATTTATATATTTATCAATTCATATTAAATTTATTCATATTCATTAATATTTAATAAAGTTAACGATTAACTTGTATTTAAATTTTAGCCTACTCAGAACAATATCATATTAATTTCTAATAGTATACTATCTTAAATAAGAATAAAATGCATAATGAGTGTATTTGTTATACCTAATGCTATGACAGTATGGATTTTAATTTGGTAATTTGTTTGTTTTCTTCCTCTATCCTTTTTAGTCTTGTTTCATTTTTAACTTAATTGGTGTTCAATGGTTTATTTATCGGTTTTCTGTGTGTGGTAGTCCCAAATTCATATTCTTTAGCTAATTTAGGGCTAATATGAAGATGAAACCACACATTGTATTTGTGGAACTTAAGGCATTTGGGACCCGATGATTCTGTCTAAGCTCTACAAATTTCCATCTTTCCATTTCTGTTATTCATTTTCTGCTGTTTTTTACTATGTTTTTAGAATCCATGGTAAGTGTGTTGGGGGGAACTGTATTTGTTAATATCATTTTATTCATAATTTCACAGTTTTTGTTGGTGGTCGGTAATGTTTATTTAATGGTTATATATATATATTTCATCGGGTACGAGACTACATTCTGTAAAAGCAGAATTCCTGTTTTTTATCTAGGTATTACAATTTTTTGGCGATAGTATATGTGTGGAACGTAATTGACGGAATAATGGCGAAGAACCGAAATTAATAATGAGTTTAATCATCCAGTTCCCATTGCAATGGAAATTAATATTAACAATAAACCTTTCAAAATAAAAATGATATGCCTGAAACATTGCATTGTTTTATTTATTTTCCATTTTTGAGGTTTTTAAAGAAGTGCAATATAGCTTACCAATGCTCTTCTCGCAGTTCCCATTTGAAATATTTACTCTACTATCAGCATCTTCAGCCATCGCGTACATCAAATTTTTACTTTCAAAGTATTTATTAAACAATCAAAATATTCTTTAAACTTGCCTTTGAGATTTTCTATCAGAGACTGTCAATTTGTAAATCTCGTTCTGGAAACTTTCAGAAATATCATTGTTGTAAACCACCTGCCTCTAAGCTTCAGAGTATCAGTTTTATTACTCAAACATTTGAACATTTCTTAAAAGGAATGTTAAGGTCTTTTTTTTATTTAAAAAAATGTATTATTTCAATAATCACAGGGTTCGTACGCTTCAAGGATTTACCAGAATTTTCGTAAAGTAATATTCGGCTTATTTAATGAAAAAAATTTCTATTTTCAGATATAGCGACAAGTAGTTTACGAAATTTCTGGTACTAAAATACCTAGAATCCCAGGATTCCCCTGATGCGTACGAATCCTGAATCATACTTTCACAACATCTAAATTTAAAAGCATGCAACAAGAAAAATTTCTCATAGAAACATATTTTCTTAACACGAGTTATAGGCCAATCATCTATAATAATATAGTTACACTGAAAAAGTATTCTGAAAGATATTAATACATTTTTAAGGGGGGGGGGAGGGGGTTCCAGGAAAACGTATGCATTGCCAGGAGAACGCTTACGCTGTGAAAAAAGTCCGTCAACATACAGGAATTTTTCCATAAAAATTTACGGAATAGTTTCATTTTCTAAAGAAAACAGTACAATTTCCGTAATTGACATTTTGAGATTACATATTCGTATAAATCCTGTAAGTTTTCCATAAATTGTACGGAATATTGCTTTCAAAACAGTACAAGTTCCGTTTTTCAAGTATAAAACCGATAAAAGTTATAGCGCATGTATGCATGTACACTGCTCAAAAAAATTAGGGGAGCAAGCAAAAAAGTGGAGAGAATAGGGCGAGACAGCCACGCATGGGCCTAAAATTGAGAGTAACATGCGTATCAATGCGCAATACAGAAAAAACACGCAAAAAGACTTGCAAGAGAGCGTTAATTATCTGAAACGATGGGTAGACGTGGAAAAATAGTTTAGGGCAGCAATTTAGTTACATGTAACTGACAAAAAAAGAGAACTGTTTAGGAATGATGCAAGGTATTGAATATGGCGTGCGGCCCCTGCAATAGATAAAACCGTCGCATAACTGTTTTCCAAGGATTCGATGACATTATCGATAAGTTTTCGGGGAGTACTGTTCCACTCCTCAAGAATTTCAATCTCCAAGTCCTGGACAATAAAAGAAGGCCTCACTCTTGCTGCAATGCGTCGTCAGAGTGTGTCCAAACATGCTCGATCGGATTCAGGTCAGGAGAGCATGTTGGCTATTCCATATGCTGTATTGTTTCAACTTTTAAAATGTTCTCCACAAGACGACCTGTATGCGGTGTGGCATTATCATGCATGAAAAAAAGGAATCACCAATAGCTGCAACATAATATACGACATGAGGTCTCGGTATCTCATCTGTATAACTTTGGACCGTCAAAGTGCCATTCCGAATCATATGGAGGCCAGTACGTCCACCTATCCTAATTCCAGGCCATAGCATCAACCCACCTCGTCTGTAATGTGATCTTTCACGAACGAATGTGGGATTACTTTGAGTTCCCCTTTCTCTCCATGCCAAAACATATCGTACGCGACATCCAGACTGAATCGGGACTCGTCTGTAAACAGAATTTGACTCCAACAACGTTGCCTCCAAACTCAGTATTTGGATAGATACCCTTCCTACTGTGGCCAAGAACAACTGTGTTTGCAGCTGAGTAGCATTGTCAGTTCCGTCTTGACGACCTGTTAACACGATATATCTTTCATCAGTTTCCGAGGTAGCACATGACCAACCTTACCCTTGTCGATGTCTACCATTCCATGTGTCTTGGAATCGATTCCTCGACCTTGCATTGACACTTCTTGCGACTCCAACAGCGTTCGCTACACTTCGTTGTGCTTCCCCAGATTCAACTGTCCCGATAACACGCGAAGGCATGGATTCCGGTAAATAATATTGTTGTGACATTAAAAACCTTCTAACAATCAAAATAAAAATATGTATTCATCTAAAAATTCTAAAAATTCATCTAACAATTCTACCAATTCATCTAACAATAAAATTAAAAATATGTATAACTCATATTTTTATCCACTGTTAATGCTCAAAGCCGCAACAACCACCTCATAGCAATGAAATCTTCCCGAAATCAATTTTAAAATTATTAATTAACAACAAATTAACCATGCTATACGCAAGCTCCTATTCGAAGAAACCCTATAACTTCATTTCAAACTCTTCCTCTAGTAAGCAACAGCGAGTCCAACGGGGTACTCGGCTCGAAATATTCAAGTTCACAATTTTCATTCCAAATTGTAAGCAATAAATAACTTTAGAAAACACATCCTGGACTACAAAATTGCACCTCTATTTTTTAAAGGTATAAATCAGTTTTTTATTGAAAATTCATTGTCTTATTTATCCGATTTAATAACAGCATACGAGTAGAAGATCGAGGGTCCGCTTCGGTCGTCCGGCATAATAAACGTTACAGTCCATTTGAACCCATTCCTTGATGTCTTTAATTTAATGAAAAAGCTTTAATTTTTTCTTTTATTATCTTTCGTGATAGGGGCACCCATCGCAACAGTCTTGTATGTAATGAGGAGGGGGGGGAGGGGAAGGCACCGGTTTCATGTGTCGCGACGGCCTCAATTCTTTCTGCTGAAATTATTTGAAATAAGTTAAACAATAAATGTACACAAATATTTATGAATAAATGAAAGAAGCAAATGAGTTTCGTACTTTATTTGTTTATAGAAAATATAATCTTTTAAACAATAACAGAATATATTATTTTCCAACTGTAAAAAATATAGATAATTTTATATAGAAAAAATTAATTACATTATTGAATAACACAATAAAGAATTTTTTTTCAGTATGATTAAAAAGAAGCCATTCAGTAAAAAACATATACCAGATATGCCATCTGTTAATGTTTAAAGGCTATCGTACCAAGTTTTATCGACCAGCTATGGAATTGCAGTGAATGATTACTAAAAACTACTGAAAATTAAAGGTTTTATTATTGAAAAAGAAAATCAGAATTTGGCATTTCTGATAATAAACCATAACGATTACTCAAAATCAGGAAATGTTGTCATCTTTATATTTCTATAAAGAAGGAATATGAAGTATAATTTTATATGAACAGTAATCTCTATTGTACGACCAAAACAAAAAAAACAACAACAAAAAATTATTAATTATTTTACAATTGCATACAATTTCTCGAAAATATTTTTAAATTATAATAAAATACATGTGTAGAAATAACATTGTATTAGTTTTGTTTTATCTCATTGAATGAAACAAGCAATATATTCATATTTCGTTATAACACATAATTTCAGGTATTTTCAAGAAATACTTCAAGCTCTCCGGATTTTTGATGTTCATTATTTCTGGAATTTCGTTCTTTGCAACGATTTTTCGCACAACACTTTCCATTCTTTTATTGTTTGTGTTATACTGTAATAAAAAAAATTGTTTTAATAAAACATTTTACTAGACATATAAAATATCTATGTATATTTAAAACAATGTAGAATCAAACATTTCACAACCAAGTTCTTATTTGATATCTTTCAACATCTGCGTAAAACTCTCAAGCAACAGAGATTGCGTCTTTTAGTTTTTTGATCACGTCCATATTTTTTACAATTATCATAAACAAATACACAAATACGAAATATGGGGATATACTTCATCCTTTTAATTACATACATGTATTTTAATTTGATATTATCAAATCTCAAATATCGGTAATATTCTTAACAACAATATGATCAACTTATGACCAAAATGTAAAAGCGCGTAACCTAAATATCATTGTTATTGTCCATATTGCTGTCACACGAAGTAAAAAAACAGTGGTAGCCACTGTGACCTCACTACGTCACATCGCAGCTAATGAGAGGGACACGCTGTGATGCCTAAATATATAGGTAGGCTAAAAAGCTGTTCGACAATTGGTGTAAATCATCTAGATTTATCACGTGACAACCCAGAGGGATGGAAGTGTGGTGGCATGTTTCTTCCGTTAGCTGCTGTGCCGTTTTATGACAAGTTCCAAGTGATGTTACTATGTTGAGACGCACGATTAAAAAAATAGTCACTGTGGCTTCACACTGTCAAGTGACAAAATAACGATCGAATCAGAGTCATAACGTGACGAAATAAAGAAGTTAACATTTGGCCTCCTTTCCGATTGTGACGACTAAAAACTACCAAATGTGACGTCACAGTGTTTTAATCAACTGCCTGTGCTGTTAGGTGTCCCATGTAAACGGCTGTTTGATAATATATAAAAAATAGTGATCCTTAAGCTAAGTTGAAAATCGGCCAATTTAAATGAATGTAACAAAATGCATGTGTATTAAAAGAGATTGATGCAACAATACTTGCAATTTTCAAGGACAAAAAAAAAAAAAAAAAAAAAAAAAACGAAACTAAGAACAAGCAAAAATTGTAAATATTTGTGTAAAGTACATCATATAAAATTATGCTCTACATAAGAAGATACCTTAAATGATATAAAATATTAACATATTAAATGGCAAAGAATATATATATTGAAGAACTATTATGTCTTGAGACTAAAATCACACAATAAATTAAAAAAATTTACTTAAAGACTTATACTACATAAAATACTGGGTCATACTGGAATGTGACCCTGATGGAATATGACCCTGATGAAAGCCACATGGTTGTCGAAACTTGTTGGTTTTCTAAACTTTTAAAATTTTTATTTAATGTTATAAAAGTGTTTTTATGTAGTATACGTCTTTAAGTAAAAATTTTTAATTTATTGTGTGTTTTTGGCAAAGAATAATTTATTGATAGGAAAGAATATCTTCTTAAATACATCGTATAATTAAAATTTTCTTTTCAACGGTATAAAATTATTTCCGTGAAACTTCGAAAACTCAACATCGCTCTTGAAACAAAAAATCGTTTTGGGTGTCAAATTACCCAACCAGTCGGTCAACTATCCGTTACCTACGTGGATTTTAAAATAGAATTACCATTCCTAATCAATCGAAAGTTATTTATCAAAATATAATACTTACAAATAAAATAATAACATATTTCAGAATGTTTTTAAATAATACCTTAATTATCCCGATTCAGAAGGAAGTTTGTTTCATTTTCGTTGTTTTAAGCAATCCTTGCAATTTATCTTTTACATTTTTAAAGTAATTTTGCATAAATGTATTTGGTAGGGCAATATATTTTATTCTTCATAACATGACAAAACTCCACTTCACTTCCACTAATTCAATCATCAGTACCTGAAACAGTCCATGTCTCATAGTTATCATTCAATTCTCATACTGGAATGTGACCCTGATGGAATATGACCCTGATGAAAGCCACATGGTTGTCGAAACTTGTTGGTTTCCTAAACTTTTAAAATTTTTATTTAATGTTATAAAAGTGTTTTTATGTAGTATACGTCTTTAAGTAAAAATTTTCAATTTATTGTGTGTTTTTGGCAAAGAATAATTTATTGATAGGAAAGAATATCTTCTTAAATACATCGTATAATTAAAATTTTCTTTTCAACGGTATAAAATTATTTCCGTGAAACTTCGAAAACTCAACATCGCTCTTGAAACAAAAAATCGTTTTGGGTGTCAAATTACCCAACCAGTCGGTCAACTATCCGTTACCTACGTGGATTTTAAAATAGAATTACCATTCCTAATCAATCGAAAGTTATTTATCAAAATATAATAGTTACAAATAAAATAATAACATATTTCAGAATGTTTTTAAATAATACCTTAATTATCCCGATTCAGAAGGAAGTTTGTTTCATTTTCGTTGTTTTAAGCAATCCTTGCAATTTATCTTTTACATTTTTAAAGTAATTTTGCATAAATGTATTTGGTAGGGCAATATATTTTATTCTTCATAACATGACAAAACTCCACTTCACTTCCACTAATTCAATCATCAGTACCTGAAACAGTCCATGTCTCATAGTTATCATTCAATTCTGAATCATGTGTTTAATTTAAGAATTCATCACCGGAAGAATCTTGATCATTCTCCATGAGAAGGTTCATCACTTAGTTCCGATATACTTTGGTAATTTAAAAAAAAAAAATTTGTTTCATGATTAAAAATTCGAACAGCTTAATATTTATTAACTTAAAATAAGTATTAAGTAGAAAACTAGTCGGATGTATCAATCCTAAATCTTTCTTCTATCTGGTACATGTTAATACTTCAAAATTCGCCATCACAGTGCCAAAATTAAATGACAATCTATGTCCATCAGGAGGGTTCTAGAGGATCTATTTATGTAAAAGTGTAACATAATATGAATTTTGATTAAATTCAATACATTAGTTATTAGAAAAGAGCTATCGCTGAAATCGTGAAAAATGCAGATTGGCAGCGCCAACTGTTCGGCGATTTACACCAAAAAGTAATCAACACCAAATTATATCAAGGTGTAATGGAATCTGAAGTTTGATGAAAATCTAGTCATTAGTTCCTGAGATATAGCAATTGCGGAAATGATGAATAATGCATCATAGCAGCAGCACCTGTTGGGCGATTTACACCGAAAGCTAATCAGCACCAATGTATATCAGGGACTAGCTGAATCTGAAGTTTTAGGAAAATTCGTGCTTTAGTTCTTGAAATATAGCTATTGCGGAAATCATGAAAAGAATGCATCATAGCAGTGCCAACTGTTAGGCGAATTACACCAAAACGTAATCATCACCAAACTATGTCAAGGACTAACTGAATCTGAAGTTTTATGAAAATCTATACATTAGTTCTAGAGATAGAGCGCCCATAAAATTTGTGCCACATACATACAGACAGGTAGACTCACAGACAGACATCTTGTAAAAACATGCTTTTCGGGATATCTGACCCATAAAACGGGTCAAATACGTCAAAAACCGAAATTCATAAATTTTCACGAATCCAATACTTTCTTCTTGTAAGGATAGAAGAAAGTGAAAAGATCTCAAAAGTTGCAAGAAAGAAAAATCATAAAAGCATTCTCGCGCGAAAACAAACTAGTCGGATCTGCCAATCCCAAAACCTTCATTTATCTCATACATGTTAATACTTCAAAATTCGCTAGTACAAAGCGAAAATTAAATGACAATCTATGCCCATCATGAGCATACTAAAGGTATGAAATTACGTGCATTAGTTCTTGAGATATGACTATCGCTAAAATTGTGTAAATCATGCCAAATGCAGCATAGTAGCGCCACCTGTTTGTTGGGTTATTACACCAAAACAAGCGGCAACAACTTATGCCAACGTCTAACTGAATCTGAAATTTGATGAACATCTGTGAATTAGTTTTTGAGATAGAGCTATTTCGAAAATTGTAAAAAATCCAGCATACAAGCGTTACCTATTGGGCGATATACACCAAAACATGCATAATCAGCACCAATATTTATCAAGGTATACCTGAATCTGACGTTTTATGAAAATTCGTGCATTAGTTCTTGAAATAGAGCTTTTACAGAAATCGTGAAAAATGCAGCATGTCAGCGTCACCTGTTGAGTGGTTTATACCAAAACATAATCAACACCAATTCATATCAAGGACCAATTGAATCTGAATATTGATGAATAGCCGTGCGTCAGTTCTTGAGATAGAGCTATTGCGGAAATCATGAAAAATGAAGCATTGCAGCGCCACCTTTTGGGCAATAGCCATCAGAAACTAATCAGTGTCAGTTTATATCAAGGTCTAACTGAATCTAAAGTTTTGTGAAATTCCGTTCATTAGTTCTTGAGATAGAGCGCCCACAATTTTTTTGTCACATACAGACAGACTCACAGACAGACATTTTCTAAAAACTATCAAATCGTGTTCAGGACCTTCTAAAACGTATGAATCCAACGAAAACCGGAAGTCGAAATTTTTCACGAATCAAATTCTTTTTTCTTGTAAAGATAGAAGAAAGTAAAAACATATGCTCTCGCGGTGGGTCTAGGATTCGCAAATTTTAAAAGCATTCCCACTTAAAGATCTCTGAAGAAGAGAATTTTGGCGAGAAATCAATTTAATTATGTAGTTAATTCCTGACACTGCAATTGTGGAATGCTTACCAGTATAAAGATATAGTACGATTTATCAGCGTTAAAATGAACGTAATAAAATTCGTAGGTTTTCTGAGACAATATGCGGTAACGGATATTGAGTTAAATGGTTTCGCACCAGATCTATTTTAATTGTAATTAGGTATATTATTATCATTATTTTATTATATAGCATTGCATTACATGAAAAACTATACATTACTTAAAAATATTAAAACTTAAAAATATTAGTACCCCATGTGTCACGAAGAAGTAATTCAATCCTGATCCTATTTTCTAATCCCGGTATTTTAGGATTGTATAAATGAAACCCCGGAATCACAGGGGTTGGAGAACAAGGATTTTTTTAATGTTACTATTTCTTTTTTTCAGTAATAATAACCTTTTATAAATTGCAACTTAGTTAGAGATGTTGTTTACGTTTCCAAATAAACATATTACTCTCTTAATAAAGCTAGATGGAAGAAAAGGGTGATAGATTTACTTGATTTTTGAACTTTATAATAATATGCACTTAATCATCTATACTATTTATTTTTTTAATGTGATAATAGAAAAAAAAAATTGTATGTTTTTCTCCCATGTGAAAATTTAATTTTATTTGCGATAAAGCAAGATCTTGAAAATATCCTCTAAGGTTCAGCAATAACAGGCGATACAGTGCGCAGCAAAAGTTTAGACAATGATCGATTGTGCTTCTGCACTGAGAAGTATGTAACGAATTGTCATAACTCAACTGTCATATATTACAGGGGACTTGTCCTTTATTCACAAACAATAAATTTTAATTTATACACTTTACATAATATATAATGACGAAAAAAAAAATTTAACATTGTGGCAAAAGTATAGACAATCTGTCTATTTACAGAAAAATACCCATAAATTAAAATCGAACTTCACATACATTTTTTGCTATTAGTGCAAAAATGTAACTTTCCATCGAAGAAAGTAAACCCTGCATCACTTGGGGGTCTATTTCGAGCCAAACACGTTCAACAGCAGATCAAAGTTCATTTACAGAGGTGTATTGTCAAAAAATTGCATAAACCGTATAAGATATGATGCCACAAAATTTTTCGATTGGGATAAGATCAGGGCTACACACGGGCCTCTTTAAAACAGTAATATTTTGAGAGTTTTCGATTTGTATGCAACATGAATGGACGCATTATCTTGCTGAAATACATACTTTGGAAAAGCTAAAAGTTCACCAAATGGCTGTAAATTGTTTTCCAATGTATGTATGTAGAAAAAAAACGCTGCTTGCCTATCGAGGGCGGTGTCCTTAAAAAAGGACACCTAATTTTCATTCCAAGACTCACAAATGGTACCAAGAATATTTAATTAAAATTTTCCTTTTATAATGTACGCGAAAATAAGCAAGTTCGTATTTTCTAATAAATTTGTTTATAAATTGTGGTGCCAGTCCTTTATTTCATCAGTTTATAAACAGAATTACTCCGCTACGGAAAGGGTTAAAGAGCCCGCTGTATTCTCGTCAATTTGTTGCGAGATTTTAAGGCTGGTTGTTTTATCATTTTCATGTAAACTAATTTACATCTTTCTTTAATTGATCTACGAAAGCATCCGTTGACACAGAAAGCTCTGGCTCACTTTTAATGCAACTAGCAATCATCATTTGTCTAGATGCCAGTTTATGGATCCTCCTACCATCTCGTTTTCTGACCACACGAGTCTTTCCAGATCTATGTTTTTCTTTGAAAGAGTCACCCTTAGACAGTACTTGATAGAAAGACTTCCTTAGACGATTCAAAGTAGCTGAAATTTCTGCAACAGTTTTCCCTTTCGATTTCAGCTACCATGCTTTTTACTTCATCTGACTGAAAATTTCTAGCTCGCGGCATCTTCACTAACAGATACTATCGCGAGGTGCACTTAAATACTTAATGCATGTGACGTCATAAGTTTGAAATTTGCGTTTTTCCGTGAGCAGTTGCCAAAAATCCCGAAAGTGTCTAAAATTTTGCACTATACAAATTTCACTTTTTTCAGTTAAATTCAATAATATACAACATTAAAAACATTATTTCAGTCCTAAAACGTTTAAAATATATTTAAAAATTAGTACAGCAATTTGTATAACCCAAGTG
This sequence comes from Maratus speciosus, assembly GCA_963932465.1. Classification (NCBI taxonomy): domain Eukaryota; kingdom Metazoa; phylum Arthropoda; class Arachnida; order Araneae; family Salticidae; genus Maratus; species Maratus speciosus. The sequence continues at coordinate 237,278,778 of OZ010788.1, forward strand.
TTCGTATTTTTTATTTAAAGGTTAAATAACACCAGTGTCTAACATTTTGCTGAGGACTGTAGTAATAAGGAATATTGTTAGGTTTTCTTTGAGAGCCTGTTCAGCCTTGTTATTAGCGTCATTATAACAAAGGTGAAAAAATTAGCTTTCAATCAATTCCATGCAACTAATGCCCATTAATGCTGTGAAGGAGAGAAAATTTCAGCCTTATATCTACTAAAATGAGAATTTGAATACTTACTCTTCAAAAGTCCTCCTGGAAGACAGCTCCAGACAATTTGGTCAAACATGAATACTGCGGAGGCACATTTGTGTATAAAAATTTTGTTAATAGTCTAAATTTTAGTCGCAGTCTCATCCATTGTCTACTAGCTATTCTCGCCAACTGCCTTCCAGAGCCGGCAGGCCGTTTAAATCATTTTAAGTATGGTGTTTTAAATATATTGTTTAAATATGACGTAATGATGACTCCATTAACGCTTTTTAAACAGAAAAACTTGTTTGTTTTGATGTTTTCGTGGTTTACTGGACATCACTTCACTTTTGTACACAAATTCCCATTACTTTTGTACAAGTTACACTATAATTTTCGTATAAACTTTTTAGTATTTTTTTTTTTTTTTTAGTTATTTTCTTTTATGACATTTCACTGCGACATTACAGATTTTTAATTCTGCTTTCTGTTATTTACTCTTCTTTTTTTCAATACATTCTTTTTATAAGCTTCATTAATATACAGTAAAAAATTTCACTCTCTTCCAAAAACCCTTTTATTAAGAATGAAAAAAATAGGTTTACCGGCTATCTCAATTCTATATTCTGGCAACATATATTTAAATTCTATAAATAATGTAAACTATATAACTCCCATAATATGTAATTCTCAAGATCGCCTTCAGTGATACAATGCTTCTGCTTATTTTTAATTTCTGCCTATATTTTTTCTCAGACCATTAAAGCAAGCTACTAATCTAAAATACTATTATTATTATGATAGACTATTTTCCAAATATACTTGAAAAGGAATATTTTATTTCAAATTAACTATAAGACCTTGGAAAAAAAAATTAAGGAGCTCCTCCTTGATAATTATGAGAGATAGATTTTTCTTAAATTTAGATCCTTTTTTTTCTCCACTTTTTGTGTTGATGGATTCATGCGCATTTCTGCATACTGTTGGTCTTTTATTAAACCCGAAATTCTTGAGATTAATTATAAAGTAATCCCAGGAATCTCGAAATCGAAAATCATCTATGATCCCTAATTCCGGGATTGTAATCCTTGGTTATACCACTAATTTCTTATCAGCTTGAAACTTTTACTAATTTTTACTCTATAACATTTTTTTATAAAGTCTAGAAATGTGTAAAAGACGGGAATTTTCGTGATACTGGAGAGAAAGGTTTTAAAGAATTAGGGTACTTTGCCCCATACCAGCTAGGTTCGCAAACCCCGTCCATACCGGACGGGCTCGTTTAAAGCGGTTTAAGTATGTTGTTTTAAAGTTATGTTTAAACGTGACGTAAATTGACCCATTGAAACTTTTTCGACATTATAATTATTTGTTTTAACGTTTTCTTTTTAGTGTTCACTTGGATTTATATTTTTCAATTGTAAAATGTTTAAAAATAGTATAATTTGCGATTTTTTAAATTTTGGTAACAATGTAAAAAATTACTTTTTCGATATATGAAATAAATTGTTATTTAGATACAGAAATTTTAAACAAAAAATTTAAAAAGAACCCTCAAAATATTAGAAAAATTTTAAAAATGATTGGACACTTTACACCGCAATCTAGTTCCTTATATCCTTGCAAAGTGCGGTCAAATTGCTATGCATAGTTTTTGATCCTACAAAAATTATTAAACTGAGCTACTTTTAGCGATTTGAACATTAAATAATGCTTAAAGTAGTTCTTCGATTTATAGACTGTCCACTTCAGCGTGTTTATCAGACATTTTTTTAAAACACTACCAGTTTTCATGTTTTTATATGCTATAGTTATTTTTATTACAGGGCTGACCACAAGCGACTCTTTTTATAATCTATTCAAACCACTAATTAAAAAAAATAATTTTGTAGTATATTTCTCTTGAATTTGTTGTCAATGCGTATGTGACAAATTTTTGTTTTTAAAAAACTGTGCGAGATAGAATTAAAAAATAGTCGCCTGCGGTAGCCCTGTTATTATGATCCGAGAGAGTCAATGGGTCACAATAAATTCAATAGGCGACAGCAGCAATAGTTACTTTCTTTTAGAACAGAGAGATATATTTTGTACTAAAGATTAAAACTGTTAATTTGACATTTAAATTATCCAGTTTTTCTCAAAGAGTGTCAAGTTATTAGATTTCTGTCATTTAGGAAATGTATTAATCCAATCATTTACATACGAAATATCTAGTTACTCATACTGTTGAGTTACTCGAGAATAGAAATCCAGTTTTTACTGTAGAATTTTTTAAAAAGTAAACTTACAGGTATTTCTGGCACTTGAACAATGCATTCAGGAATAAAATCGACGTTTAGTTCTTTTTCAATACATTTTTCTATCTTAGATTTCATTTCAGGCGTTAACGTGTAACCTTTCTGCATTTTCACGAATAAAACTGCTCTGCTATCTCCATTATCCCTGCGTTGACCCACGCATATATAGTCCTCTAGTTCTTTCAAAGAGTGAACTGAAATACATAATTGCATGAATGAAACATTCTTCCATAGAGTGTATAGTCACAAATCTTAAAATAATAAAAATAATTTGCTAACTTGCAAAATATATCACTCCTGCTGAAAAACGTTCATCGTTTTGTATTATCGTATCATCACTGAAAATAAAGAAAGAGATAATATAAAAAAATTTTCTTTCATCACATTTACAATTGAGAAACAAATTGTGAATGTATTAAGAAATAAAAATAATTATTTTCTGAAGAGTCAAATGTGATTACTTAAATGAAATTAGTATTTTAAAAAGCTTTCACTTAAGTCAATTAGAAAACCTTGGACATAGCCCAGATTTAGTTTGGTATAGAACAAAAACATTACAAAAGACATACCATATATACATAAACTCACAGGCAAATTTTAGTTAAAAATAAAAGTAAAACTTCTTTTACCTTCTTCCAATCACAATCAAACCTTTAGTTTTCAGGTTAATCCAACAGTAATCATTTTGACACCAAACTCCTACATAAGTATGAAAGCAAAAGATAAGGAAAAAAATTACTAACACTTACATACACACATACGTTTATATATGTGTGCATTATGTGAGGTCATATTTATATATGTATCTAAATGTATGAGCATTATAATTTCATTTTTTTAAAAATCGTAATCCTATTTATTAAAATTCAATTTTTTAAATTCTTCAGTTTTAAAATCTTAGAAAATTTATTCTCATTGCGCTAACACTTACACACGCACACATATCTTTATATATGTATGCATTATGTATGCTCATATTTATATACGTATCTAAATGTATGAGTATTATAATTTTATTTTTTTTAATCGTAATCAAATTTATTAAAATTGAATTCTTTTAATCCTTCAGTTTTAAATTCCTAGAAAATTTATTCTCATTGTGCTAATTTCTTAATCAAGGCTGTATTTTTAAAAAGAGTGTATAAATAGATTGAAATCATAACTTGCCCTTTAACGAAACCTCTGGCAGTAATGAAATGTAATGTAAATATTAATAACATTTATGAAGTTCTTTAAGTATCCGAGGCACTAAACTGTAACAAGACTTGTTTGTACATAAATCCGACACTGGAAATAATCCTTAAGGCGGTTCTCAAGTCCAGTGTTCAACAAGCGCGAAACTTCCTGACACACTTAACGACTCATTTTTAAAGGTAAAGGCACAAAATTGGCAGGGCTGATTAATGAAGCGAATTTGGAATCGAAAGACGTTTTCCATTCCTCGATAAATAAATTATTTATCGAGTGATAAGCGATTTTGTGTCACGTAACAACCGGTTTTTCTCCTTTTCCCAACTGGTTTTCTCCCTTCTCCGGAAATTACGTTCAAAACGTCAACATTTACAGTACTTTCTGAAAGATCTTTTGCTTTTACCGAAAAATGAAAAACGTCTTTCGATCTCATGGTTTTTGAATAAGAGCACCTGAAAATTTCACGCGTTTCTGAGCAAAAATGAATTGAAACTTATGTCACAAAGTTGATCCTTTGGATTTAAGAACAAGTCTTAATTTAACCCCTTCTCGTTTCCATCAATATCACGGGCTGAGGTGTCGTTTGTTATTTCTCGTGCCCGTCATATTTCCGGGCTGGAGATATTGGAAAAACTTCTGAAAGCAGAAAAATTTAACTGACATTTCCGGGTAAAGTCTTTGAATATCATCGTTTGGGTTTGGTTTTTTTGGGCTGATTGTGATGTTGGACTTTGTATTACATGCTTCGAAATATGTCACACTCAAAAAAAAATTATTAATAATCAAAATTGAATGTATATATATTATTTCAAATACATTGTGCGACGATGATAAATAAAGGTCTAAGACGTGAAAAGTAAAGGCCTTGTTCGCATTAATTTGTATTGTGTAAAACAAACAAAAGAGATACAGAATTCTCGCATTGATGGCTTTTCTACAAATGTGAATTTGTTCTATAACATTTTTTTTTTTCGTCTTAAAAAGAAACTAGTTGCATATTTTATTTATTTATAATTATTAAAATTCTGTAATAAAAAAAAATAAGTACTTTTTATGGTTTTTCCAATTATTAAGCGATAAAGGGTTAATATCATATCATTAAATCCTTGCATTTTTGTCTAAATTATCGAGTCAAATTTCAATTACTTTACAACGTTAAATGTTCTATTTTTATTCATTTATTAAAGAAAATATACTGCGTTCTTTAGAAAGTTTTGTGGAAATGAGTTGAGGGGAAGGAAGTGACGATGCCGTGGCTCCCCAATTTTTTAAAAGTTATTTTTTTAAGTTCCTTACCACAACAGAAATTTACATAGTGGCAGATTAATTGGATACGCTTGTCTATCGGAACATATCAGAGAATGAGGGTGTTATAAAGTATTTTCAATTCTGAAACAGAAAATGTAATCTTTAATTTTTCCTCATGTCATATTTTTTAGTTACATAATTTTCCAAAATCCCTATTGTGTTATTAAAACGATCGGCTATCTTAAAAAACCCCAAAAGAGTCATCCACAAAAGGCCAATAAAAAAATTATATATTGGTATCAATAACACATGCTTTAACAAATGAGTCATCCCTGTGTTCATACTCTGTCATTTAGGGGGTTGGTTATGTGCGGTAATCCGTATTAACCCTTTCGCTGCGTATTTGTTTTATCAAATTAGCTTCAAAAATTCCGTATTCATTCTCTTTGCGACGAGTGTCTTTTGAGGATTTTTATTTTTTTGTCACCGGTTTTTCAAAACAAAAATTTTTGTCTAATTTAATCGGGAAAATGCTCCGATTAAATAAGGCAAAATTTACAATTAAAAAATAACTGGTGGGAATAATCAAGGAGGTTTAATTAGACGGAAAAAATGCATCCCCGAGGGAATCTCGGGTTGCGCAAATTTTGATACTTTTACGTTGCCGATGAAATCTCGGGTTGCACAGCTAGAGGGTTAAATTCTACGAGTTCAATAAGCGTCATATACTTTTTCCAATTACAGACGTTTAGTTATTTTCATTTTGTATTATTTCATGTACCAATAAACTTGGTCACTTTGCAATATTTTTTTAATACTTTCCCAGATTTGGTGCTTGATGGAGAAAAAATAACTTCATTTTCGGGGTCCAAGTTCTACAATATGATAAAACTCAATTATTGTAGTTTCTACCCCGAAAATTAACTTTATTGGCTTGTGTTATTTTTGATTGGACATTCGTATATTGTTTAGCTTCGCAAGGTTGTGGGCTCATATATTTGAGCTCCTTACTCTTAGACAAGCTCATAAGTGTCTCAAGTTAGTACTTATCAGTCATAATTATCTATTCACTGAATATCTGTCGATTTGAATAAAACCAACCGGAATTGGGTTGTCACTGATTTTCTATGCGGACTAATGATTTTCAAATAATGAAATTCGGAGGACCATAATAACTGTAATACCATGATATTATGAATAAGGATTTTTTTCAATTAAATTCGTTTGCCAAAATTTTCGTAGCATCCCATTACCGTAGACGCTAAAAGCTATATAACAGGACTGCATTCATACATTAATGACATAGAGAGTATTCCGAAACCCACCCTTAAAGATAAACCATCAATGTCGAAGTTAATTCTAAAAGTATTTTTTGAATTGTGTGGTGTATGCGTTGCATAAAAGAATTTTGTTTAACGCTTTGTTACATTACTTATAAAGGTAGAAAAAAGTTTTTCCCTGTAACTTGGAAGAGGATTTCTATCATAGAAGAATAAATTCGGGCAGTGGGAAGCCCAAAACGAACCAGAGGAGCATTCTAAGGGAAATTGGAATCAAAGCTGGCCCTCACAATGCAATAGTGAAAGAACTTCCAAGGTATCCTCAATCACCCCCATGTAGATGGCTTTACTTCGCAGTGGAGATCCAAAGTGCGTGCATTCGTTTTAATTTCCAAGGAGTATGGTACCATTGATTCAGATTAAGGGGCCTTGTACCTTTTAAACGCGTCGAAAATTAACGAAAAACTTCAAAGTTTGAATTAATTTTTCTTCAAAACCTTTTAAGCATAAACATGAAATTTTGGATATTGATTAAACAGATTGTGTTTTGTAATAGGCTACCATTACAAATTTATTAGCCGCTTACTGAATTTGTTTATTGTTGAAATCAAAATAGCTCTTTTTTTACTCCAGAAGTCATTGCGCGCATGATATATTGAGAAAGTATATATAGATTGTCCTGAAATTTGGTAAAGATACTAAACAAATATGTGTGTTTAAAATGAGCTACTTTTAAGTATTTGCAATGGTAATATTTTTAGTTATGACTATTTTTATTTATTAAAAATAAAAAAAAATTAATTTTTTTTACAAAAATATTTTTTTATATAGTTAATGAAATAATTTTGGTCTAAGAGTAGTTCATTTAAAACACACATATATATTTAGTATCTTTAACAAATTTCATGACAATCCATACATACTTTCTCAAGATATGCGCGCAATGGCTTCTGGAGTAAAATAAAAGGCTATTTTGATTTCAACAATACACAAATTCTGTAAAGGCTAATAAATTTCTAATGACAGCATATTACAAAGCACAATCTGTTTAATCAATATCCAAAATTTCATGTTTATACATAAAAAGGTTTTGAAGATAGACTATATCAAACTTTGAAATTTTTCGTTAAATTTCGTCACGTTTAAAAGGTACAAGACCCCTTAAGAATCTTTCTGTGATTATATAATGAGAAAAAATTATAGTAGAACTAGAAATGCACGCATTCTGTGATCTTCCATTCTGTAAGATCTCTTCTGGAATTTATTTTGTATAATGGTTTATTAGCGCCAGACATGCTATTTCTTTCGGCCAGCAATTGAAAGTGTTTTCTCTCAAAAAAAAAAAGTTCGGTTATATAAGCCAGGCGTAAAACAAAGCAGATGTATCATTCTACGGGATAATCTCTGCTGAAAGTTTTTAAACTTCTAAGCATCGCACATTTTGAATTTTTATACCGTCGAATTGGGAATAAAAAGTACTTTTAAATGCAATTTGTTTGAAAATTGCATGTCAATTTATTTTTAAGATATTAATTTTTTTGTATTTTTTCAGCGTCATTTGTTTAATGTTGGCAACTGAAGTACTCCATTTCTGTACAAAGTAAAGAAAAAATAGTTGGAAAATAGTAATTATATCTTTTTGTTGCCATTTTTCCATAACAACTGAAAAAAAAACTGTAATTAAAATACGTGCTATTTTGAAAAAATATAAATAAATGATTTATGATAAAACATGGAGCTACTATAAATTTAATTTTAAATATCTATATTAATGTTACAAACAAATGAAGGCACATGAATCGTTAGATAGCCGTTTTTTTGTCGAGTTTCTTGAATGACGCATCGCTTTTTGCTGGATTTGTGTATTATAAAGCGATTGTGACTTCATATGCTTACTCTACGAGGCTGACGAAAAAGACAGGCTACCGCGGTGCATCCCACGGTGTGTATGTCTTTTTTTTACAGACAGCTAGAGTGACGTGATGCTCTTTTCGTGCATCTGCACTGGTGCATTCGAGCAGCACGTGACTCCAGCGGTCTGTAAAAAAAGATACGCGTAAAGCACCGCGGTAGTCTTTCTTTTTCGTTAGCCTCGCTTACCTTATTGTAGTTGTTGTTTAAGATTGGATCGTAAATGTGGAATTCTTCAGCGGATGCGAATGAAAGCGTATGTTTTAAGCTTAAAAATGAAACATGTTTTGTACTATCTATATTAATACACCCATATATTTTTTTTCCATTGGTGGCGACACTAAATTCTGAAAAAGAAAAATTCCTCTAATCTAGTTTATTATAATTCTTACTTTCCTGGACATGTCACATAATTTTTAAATATCATACTCTCTGACGCATAACCCGTAATTTAGGTACAAGAAATAGATCAAGATTTACAAGAGAGCCTTATAAGCCGGTTATAAAATTAAAAAGTTAAAAGTTAAGGAAAGAAAAATAATTTTAAGAATTGGAATTTCTACATTAAAAATCAAAATACTTATTTCCTAAAAAATTGCAACGTTATGAGCTTAATAATACCAGCTATTGAATTGCATGAAAAATAGCAACAATTATGCTTTAAAACTTTTCTTCTTATTATTTTATTTTACCTTATTTATTTTGCTACAAATCTCGTGTAGATTTCGCTGCAAAGAAAGGTATTGACGTTATAAGTCGAAAATATTCAAAAGATGGAAAACGTACATATAAAATTTAGGCACGCTTTTTAGGCCGAAATATACTAATATACCGTAATTCTATTCAATACTAACTGAAAAAGGACATTTCAACTTGGTAGGTAGTTTTTGAGCCGCTCTGTATATGTATGTGTGCGTGTTTATAGAAAGTGACATGACATCACATAGAAAGATATGGGTTCTTCCACACACTTAAATACCATGAAAGGCGAAAAATCAAAAGTAGCATTCAAAGCCAAACTATTGAAATCTCTTTCAGAATATTGAATGAAATTTAATCTGTGTACGTCTCTGATCACGTAGTTTAGGTTTCTCAAACAGAAAAGAAAACACAGTTTGTTTGTTTTTTATTTTAGAGGTAAAAGTATTTCGGCAAATTCAATGTACTGATGAAATGCATGGAACAAAAATTGAAAATGAAAGCATTTGAAAAGAAAACTATATCTAAAACGAATCCGTGAAAAGTTATTTCACGTTTTAATAATCGTGAAACTCCAAGGGCATTTTAGTCCGAGTGCTACACGACCAAAATAAGGTGAAAACTGCAAATCGTGATAAGAATAAACCGATTGGTGAGTATCTACTTTATATTAATACAGTGCTTTTCAGAGGGGGAGGCATCGCGTAAAGTCGTGGGAATTCAAGATGGCAGCTGTCATTCAAAATGGCCTCATTTTCTGAATTTTCTCACTATCCATCATATAAATATGTTTTTCAGGTCGATTTCGATGTTTTTAACGTCAAAAATTTCGTTTTTAATATTTTGCGTTATAGTTGAATGAGTTTATAAATTCAGTTTGTCTGTCTGCCTTCTTGCCATTCTCTGCTCTAACTCGCTTAAATATCGCTACTCGCTTAAATTCACTCAGAGTGTCATATAATTTATATATGTTAGTGAAGTTCACAATAACATGTTCCGAATAAAAATGAAGTGTAAAGGTTTTATAGTCCGTTTACAGGGCCCTCAAAAGAATTCCATTACGTTATTGTCTGTTAGTGCGGGTGCTACGGCTGAGCAAACTTCAAATCTTGAGGAGAATATACCGATTGGTGAGTATCTACTTTATATTCATACAATCCATGTAAGAGGGGAGGTATCTCGTAAAAAGAATTCAAGATGGCGGCTGTTATTCAAAATGGCGTCATTTTCTATGTTTTCTTATTATCCATCATATAAATGTGTGTTTCAGGTCGATTTCGATCTTTTTAACGCCAAAAATTTCGTTTTTAATATTTTCCGTCATAATTGAATGAGTATATCAATTCAGTTTGCCTGTTTGTTTGTCTGTCTGTCTGCTTGGCATTCCATGCTCTAACTCACTTATATAACGCTACTCGCTTAAATTCACTCAGAGTGTCATGTAATTTATATATGCTATTGAAGTTTACAATAACCTGTTCCGAATAAAAATTGAAGTGTATAGCTTTTATAATCCGTTTACAAGGCCCTCAAAAGATTTCCATTACGTTATTGTCTATTAGTGCAGGTGCTACGGTTGCGAAAACTGCAAATTGTGAGAAGAATATAATGATTGATGAGTATCTACTTTATATTAATACAATCCATATAAGAGAAGGAGGCATCGCGTCAAGTCGCACGAATTCAACATGGCGACTGTTATGCAAAATGGCATCGTTTTCTGTAATTCTTGCAATTTTTATACCATTCATCGTATAAAAGTATTTTTGATGTAAAATGTATGTGCAAAATCTGTAAATATAAGTGTGGCTGTAGAAAGGTTGGACTTTCTTGCATATTATTGTGCAACTGCAAAAACGAATGTGAGAAATATGACCATACAAAGTGAACTTTTTATATTCTCTAGCTTCAAATGTAACATGCAATTTTTTAATATCTTGTATAATTAAGGTATTAATAAAAATGCATAGACACTTTTATGCGATGCATAAAATTAAAAATGCTAACAATTTTGAATAACAGCCGCCATCTTGAATTCCTATGAACTTGCAAGATGCCTCAACTTCTTATATGTATTGTATTAATATGAAGTAGATACCGACCATGCGGGATATCTTTATCAAAAAATGCAGTTTTTCCATACCTAGCAGCTTTACTAATAACAGTTGATTCAACTGATGATATTTATAGAATTTATACACGAGTTACAAACGCACGTATTCTTTTTTTAGTGTGTCCTAAACGATAAATACTATCACACCTAATTCTATAGTAAGTATCTTGTAGTGCACCTCACTGATGTATGTCAATTTTTAATGTGTTTTACAGAGTATAACATGATTAAAACACATTGCAAACGATTTTCCCCCACAGACAATAACGTAATGGAATTCTTTTGAGGGCCCTGTAAACGGACTATAAAACACATACACTTCATTTTTATTCAGAACATGTTATTGTAAACTTTAATAACATATATAAACTACATGACAATCTGAGTGAATTTAAGCGAGTAGCGATATTTAAGCGACTTAGAGCATAGAATGGCAAACAGACATACAGACAAATAAACAGACAAACTAAATACATAAACTCAATCAACTATGGCGGAAAGTATTAAAAACGACATTTTGGCTGTTAAAAACATCGAAATTGACCTGAAACACACATTTATATGATGGATAGTAAGAAAATTCAGAAAATGACGCCATTTTGAATAACAGCCGCCATCTTGAATTCCTACGAGTTTACGTGATGCCTCCCCCTTTTATATGGATAGTATTAATATAAAGTAGATACTCACCAATCGGTATATTCTTCCTACGATTTAAGTTTTCTCAACCATAGCACCCGTATTAACAGACAATAACGTAATGGAATTCTTTTGAGGGCCCGGTAAACGGACTATAAAACCTATGCACTTCATTTTTATTCGGAACATGTTATTGTAAACTTCAGTAACATATATAAATTACATAACAAGGTGAGTGAATTTAAGCGAGTAGCGATATTTACACGAGTTAGAGCATGCAATGACAAGCAGGCAGACAGACAAACTGAATTGATATACTCATTCAATTATGACGGAAAGTATTAAAAACGAAATTTTTGGCGTTAAAAAGATCGAAATCGACCTGAAACACACATTTATATGATGTATAGTAAGAAAATTCAGAAAATGACGCCATTTTGAATAACAGCCGCCATCTTGAATTCCCACGACTTTACGCGATGCCTCCCCCTCTGAAATGCATTTTATTATTATAAAGTAGATACTCACCAATCGGTATATTCTTATCACGATTTGCAGTTTTCTCAACCGTAGCACAAGGACAGTTTAGATTAGGATGGTATCATTCTAATGCAAATGTTGTACTAAAGTTTTTCCTAAAGAATTTATAAAATTTTATCATAAAATGCGTCCACGATATTAAAGTTGAATATAATAAAACCTGTCCGAAATTTATTAGTGTTTTAAATTTTAAATATTAGTTTATTGAATGTCAATTAAAATAGCCGTAAAGATAGTGCCTGTTTAAAAATGTCCATGCGATAGTGCCTCGCGAAAAATAGAATTCAACAGAGGAAATATTTCTGGTGTGCCACATTATTGAATAAAGTCCGTAACATCAATTCCCAGAAGCTCGAAAAAATAAAATCTCATTGGGCAATCTCTGGGTGACTCATAGATCATCTTTGGGCATTGGCATTTCAAAATTGTCAACATCGTCTAACCCTTAGGCTTTTTATTGGGGAGTTGATGAGTGCATTCTTTAGGTCTAATTTAATTATCGTGAAACGTACTAATAACCTAAATAAATAAAAAAACAAGTTCTAAATAGTTTTATTTTATTCAAATTTAACATGGTATAGTAATTTTGTATGACTTTTTGTATCTGCAATATTAGAGATTCGACGTGGAGTTGTATATATATAATTAGTATTAGTTGTATATATATAATTAGTAGTGCGTATTAAGCAAGTTAATGCCTATTGGGTGATGAAAAAGCCCAAAAGTTGAATTTTCATGATGTTGTCTATTATTTTTCCAACATAACAGTGAAAATTTTAAAACAAAAATCAGGAAATGCAATCGTATGCATTGTTGCTAGACTATCTCTGATTTAATGGCTCTCCTTTTATTTTTCTTTCTATGTCTCAAATAATATTTAAATTTTTACATTTCTTCTCACCTCTGATTAAATTTTCTTTAAAATTAAAATTATCAAAACTTTTATTGTGATTATTGACATATACATAAACACACTTCACCTACTCACAAAGCATCTTTATGTTTAATGTAACGAGCGAAAATTGTCAGCTTTCTTCCGTGCTCTGCCAAATTATAGTTGGGCCCTGATGAGTTTTCAAATAAATTAAATTTCACTTCAGTGTTCCTAAACATATGCTATACCTATAGGAAGTTCACTATGGTTGTGTAATTAAATTTGAAAGGATGGACAATTGTATAATAAAAAATATTTATCATTAAAAAAGCAATTATATTTTACCTTCATATTTTGATAAGTAAGCTTCATGCAATCTGATACTGTTTTCATCCTTCCATAATCCAGTTGGGAAAGCAGGTGAGGGAGTGCATACAACAAGTTCTCCTTCTTCACTAATAACTGATTTACCTTAACAGATGAAATACGAACGTTAAAATGTTTTTATTAAAAATTTACAGTAATTCCTTGGCTAAAGAAAATTGTTCTCTATATTTTTTGATGTATGCATGCATATATACATGAGGACATGAGTTTCAAAACTAGCCTTATCCAGAAAGTCAAATTTTGGGAAACCGCGAAAAACCTCTGACTACGGCCTTTGGTTTTCATTGTAAACAAAGATTTTACAATGCCGGAAATACACGATAAAACTCTTTTTATTTCAGGTTGTAATGTTTTTTCGGTGCAGGTTCCACAATAGAATTGATTAATACAGAAAACTCGATTTTTTAAATTTTGAATAAGTCGAGTTTTGAAACTCACGTCCTCATATATACTCTATATAGCCATTCATCACAGGACACTTACAATTTTAGACATTTTGTCAAATATTTAAAGATTTACTTGTCGGATTCTTCTCAAACTTCACGATTATAAAGAAAATGTTTGACTTCATATTTAACATCGACGATTTGATAAGAAGGAAAATTAGAAGAGTCAACAATAAATCGAAGAAAAATAATAATATTTGGAATCAACGAGTAAAATAAATTACACGAGATGATCTATCGCTACAGCATACGAATATTTGGATTTTGTACAATAAATGTATTAATTTGTTTAAGAATATCGCGGATATTCATGGCGATACACAATTTTTAATTAAAAAACTTCTTGTATATTTTTTGTTTATATCATGCAGGATTTTCACCCAAATTTAACGCCAATTTTAGAAAATTTGACAAAATGTAGTACGAACAATCTAGCGCAATTAAAATATAAATATATTAAATATTTGTTGAAATATAAATGGTTGTATAAAATATTTTTTATCTGTGCATGCACAAACTATATATAAAAAAAATTGTGATTTAATAGTCAAATCTATGGAGCAACTCATATAAAAACAAACAGTCAAATATCATGAAAATGCAGAATGATATCATCGATAGAGTGACCAGATTTTTAGTTCCTCTCTAAAAGTAGTTGAATGATAAGGGATTTTCTACAAATTGTCGTTTTTATTTTGTATACTATTTTTCATTTTGTATTGATACTTTAGTTTTCCTAGGAAAACTACCATAATGAGCCTATTCAAACAAAAAAGACATCAAGATCAAACTATTCGTTCAAAACAACTCACTGACCATTCATTATATACACTGGTGTCCAAAATTAAGGACCAATCACAAAATGCTAATTTTTAAGTAAGCGAGTACTCAAAAGGAAATAATATAATCCTAATAATTACTATCCCTACAGCACAGTTAGTCCATATAGCATCTCATTCATGTCACGCATGGTCACAAGTGTCACGGTCACTACGGGGAAACAAAAAATAGGAAATTTCACACGTCTCATTATGAGTCTCAAATGATCACTATATGTGACTTCACTGAGTCGTCAATGTGACTGCTGCTTTGTGACGAGTAGGTGGCTTTACAATGTAGTTACATTGTGACTCTCATGTGACTGTCATTTTTAGACTCAATTTCAAAGTCATCATGAACGTTGCATTATGATAAGTCACCAAATAATATCACATTATAGTCACATGGTGACTTTTCACAAAAGAGCACAATGGTGACTTCACAGTAGTCTCTTTGTCACCTGAAAGTCATCATGTGACTTTAATGTGACATTATATGGTAATTTATCACAATGCAGCGTTCACGATGACTTTGAAATTGAGTTTGCAGATGACTGTCACATGAGAGTCACAATGTAACTACATTGTAAAGTCACATTGTGACTCGTCAGAAAGCAGCAGTCCCAGTGTAGTCTCAGTGGAGTCACATATAGTGATAATTTGAGACTCATAATGATATGTATGAAATTTCCTATTTTTTGCTTCATCGTAGTGACTGTGACACCTGTGACCATGTGTGGCATGAATGAGATGTTATATGGACTAGCTGTGCTGTAGAGATAGTAATTATTCGAATTATATTATTTTCTTTTGAGTATTCGCGTACTTGAAAATTAGCATTTTGTGATTGGTCCTTAATTTTGGACACCAGTGTAGTTTACGGTAATTAGTCACCGGGCACCTCAGGGGGCTCAGCACGACATCACTATTATATAGAGCCAACCTTGGACGCAGCGATTGCTGCAACTCATCGAGAAATAATTTCCACCAATTTGCGATACGTTTCTACAGGAATCTTGCACCATTCATCCTTCAGAGTGGCAAACAAATCATTGGTGTTTATTGGCTGAGTTGGCCTTGCTCTCAACCGGTCTCAATTACTCGTTTTGGAACGGATACTTTTATTTATTTTATTTGTTTATTTATTTGTTGTTGTTGCTCGAATAGGCAGGTTGTGCTAGTTTTAAAGGAGAACTAAAGTATACAAAAAATTATAATAGTATAAAAATTAAAAATGACAATTTATAAAAAATCCACCATCATTCAGCTACTTTTAGTGAGCAACTAAAAATCAGCTCACTCCATCGCCGATATCTGTTTGAACTTCCATGATATTTTTACAGGCTTTTGTATGAGTTGCTTCATTGAGTTGACTATTAAATAGTGAAAAAAAATCTTTGTTATCATTCGCGCATGCGCAAAAAAAAATTCATACAACTGCTCTTATTTCATCAAATGTTTAATATAGTAAATCTACATACTATTCTTACACAAATGAATACACATATCGTACAATATCCACATATTCGTATGCTATAGCGATAGATGTTTTAGTACATTTTATTTTACAGAATGAGCTCAAATAGTATTATTTTTCTTCGATCTTTTTATTGGCCCCCTGATTGTCTTCCTGGTCAAATCGTCGTTGATAAATGAGGTCACACATAACCTTAATAATCCTGAGGTTCTAGAAGAATTTGACAAGTATATCTTTAAGTATTTGACAAAATACGTAAAATTGAAAGTGTCCGGTGTCGAATAACCATATAGTGTGTATATATATAGGGTAAATTGGGTGAAGATGTCGTAGTTTTTGACTTAATTGTTTTAAAAATCGCCTGTTGTTTATATTTGTTATTCATTGATTTCTTGTTAAAGGTTAGACTTGTGTATGATTTAAAAACTTATTTCATTTTACAGATGTTATAGAAAGCATCGAAATTTTTGTTTTTGTAAACACTTGCACTTCGGCATCTTACCCATGGGTAAGATGGCCAACTATCTAGGGGTAAGATGACTTACGGAGTTTCAACACAAACAATAATTTTTATCAAGCAGTATAAAACATAATGGGACGAATAAAAGTAACTTTAATATTTTAGACATACTAAAGTTGTTAACTTACTTAATATTAGGAAATTAAAAAATATGAATGTAACAGACGTTGGCAATATAATAAAAGAACAAGCTAATATTTATTTGTTATATAATTATTTATGTTATGTCAAAATATTTGGCTGTGTAATATTTATTTAATATATTATGTTCTACTTAACATTTAAAATAATTATGGCTCTTAAGTATGCCTATTTTTAAACATTATAACAAGTTTAACTACGGTAAAGCCGTGCGATAAAGTGCTTGATAAAGTAAAGAGTCAAGCTTTTTTGTTAATGTTTTTCATATGTCCCTTTGTTCTTTTTAACAATATATCAAGTCTGCCACAAACTGCACATTTGTTTTGGAGATTTGAGCAGCTTATATATAACCAACAGTTGCACTGAATGCACTTGATCCCATCGCAATTTCCCGAGGTTTTATTGCACTCTGCTAGTCACTCTGAACAATCATTCTCATTCACTTAAAAAAAAATCCTCGTCTTCTGAATCTTGGTGGGGAATTTAATCATCATCCATATCATCATCAGTTGAAGATTCTGTCTTTCTACACGTTGACTTCTTATCTAATTCCTCTTTAGAAAGAATCGAGACACCTGGAAATTCGCAGTTGCTACTGTCACACCGATTTAGTTTAGTTTTTATAGGCCTTCAAAATTATTTTTATTTGAATATTAAAATGAGAAAAAAAAACTTTGGTGAAAAGTACGTCATATTTAAAAGGGTACATTTAAAATGTCTAATTTAAAATAAATTTCTTACAGCGTCTTTATAAAATTGTTTACTTAGCCATTTTATACAAGCTAATTTTAAATTGTTGGGTTGATCTTATTTAATCAATCACGAAAGTAGCAGTTAGCTGTCTCGACAGCAATTGATTCTGTCTTAAAATCCCTCAGCTAAAGGGAAATGAATGGAAACCTCATTATAGGAGATTGCCACTAGTCGTTTAATTACGATTTAATCTTCCGTAATCTTTTCAAAGCAGATCAAATTAGCGTGTTTTTAGAGTCTGCGGTGTCTGGATGGAGGTTGGCGAACATAGCTCGTAGGGGGCAGAAACATCTAATTATCTAAAACTATATTATATACTACCGGTATTTACATTTATTAAAATTAGTTATAACTGCATTTAACATAAAATTTTTAACAATGATTAAAATTAATAATTATTAAACAATTATTTATAAAGCCAATAAAGTTTATTTATAAGGCATAATAAATGCAGAAAACTTTCAAATTATGTTCACGTCAAATTTTAATATTTCTTTATGTCATTTTAAATATTTAGAAAATTTATAATTTTGATCAATGAATTTTTTTAATCTGTTGATTAAAATCACGATTTAATCACTGATTTAAATTATCTTATTAAAATCGTTGACCAGTTAGTTAACAGCGAAGAGTAATTTAAACAATGAATAACAACCAGTCATTTGACCGTAACGAAAAAAAACCGGCATCTTATCCCAAGGGAAAACAACCGGCATCTTAACCCCAAAATTTTCGTCAACTCACCCCAAAGTATTGGGCAAGATGTCGGTGCGCCCCCCACCCCCCACACTGACGTGAAGAAACGGGAATCGACCACTATTTATGCTTTGCAGAAAGGCCAGGTACCAGTACTCTCTAAAAACATCAGATTTATTTCTCTGGTGTTTAAACTAAGACTTATACAGGCAAATAAAGAAGTCATGTAAAAGATTTTGGAAACTTACCTGTTAAGGGGACAATAAGTGGACAATATCACAAAATACGAAAATTGCAGTCCGCAGAATAAAATGTCTATTAAATGTTAGAAAATGCAATTTTCTTTTTTACATTATAATAAAAAATATTCTTAGAAGCATTTTCAAGAAATATTATATTCATAATAACACAAAAATAAAGCAATTAAAAGACTTAAACTTTCAGATTGTCATTTTCCTGGCATGTCACACTGTGATGTGTGCAAAGTAAAAGGCTTTCTGCTACACTGTACAAATACCTTTTTCTAGTTTTTTTTTTATTTCTAATTATTAATTATACGTTACATAACACATATATAAAGAAGGTAACAAGTTCTGTATTTTAAAAATAATTTTCCATAATTAAAATATGATTGTCACTGAAAATAAATGTCATTTTCCTGGCCCGCTCATTTTAGTTCTTTATGAGGTATAAAGATGGCGCTGCAGAGTAATTTTTCTTGTTCTTGACAGAGTTCAAATCAGAAGTAATAAAATCATTGCAACCAGCAAGATCTTTTAGATATTTGTTTGAAAATAATGTGTTTAAAGGCTTTGTAAAAATTGAGTAGACTTTTATTATGTCATTTTCCTGGCATCAATAATTTACAAATAAAACTGAATTTGAAGAACACTAAATTTGAGGTACTATAGAAGAAACGTGTTCCTTTAAACGAAATTAAAATGTTAGATCTAAAAATAAATAAACGGTCAAGTGCGAGTATTACTCGTGCACAGACGATTCCGTACAATAATATATGAATTATTAAGTGTATTATTAAAAAATACCGTTGCTAAAGAATACTAAAACATTGTAAAAGCTATACAATGTAGGGTTGGATATAGCTGTACAGTATACAGGGTGCAAAGGAACGTCCCTTTAACTTGAAAATACTTGCGAACGGAAAGAGCAGCAGCTATACAAGTGAGGTAACGGTACAGTAAAGCGACTACGCCTGACCTAATGCAAACGACTGCAGCACCCCTTGTGGTGAAATTTGGAAGATAGCCATTGCAAATCGAAAACGAAGAGAAGTAGAGGAAATTTTCCAATTAGAAAGTTTTAGAGCATCAATTAATTAGTACGAAACGACATTTGGTTCACACGGATAAGATAAATAGTCGCCTGCATAAACAAAAATGTCCGAAATCGATGAGCGACGATTCTACCATGCCTATTTATATTCCAGAAATGTAGAAGTGTACAATTGCAGATTGTTACGTTGTACTGTGCTGTAATGTCTGTAAAGATTTACTTTCCAATGCATTTAAAATTTTAGAATAACCCTTTCAGAGCCAGAAGAATTCTGTTCGTAAACTGATGAAATAATTGACTGACACCAGTATATTCGAACGAATTTCTCAGAAAACAAAAAGCCTCTAATTTGCACTTTCATTCCAAAAGCAAAATTTTATTAAAATATTCTTGGTACCATTTGCCAGTTTTGGAATTAAAATTAGGTGGCTAGACCGTCTAGCCGTCGACCTTGAAAGGGATAGATCTATGTTGTCGTATTGAAGAGGCTTGCAATAGGCATTCCATGCTGAGAAATGTGTATGCAGAATTACTCTCACGAATACAAACGTGTATCGTGAGCAATGGCGAACTTTTCGAACATACTGAATATTAACTTTTTATCACTGTGAGACAGTTTGTCTTTTTTTGTGTGCGTGATGTTATCAAAATGTATTGAGATAAGTACGTATTTATAGCATAAATTGTGCGTATTTCTTCATACTTCTCACTATTCCATTCAAACGTTTATATAAAATGGAGTGTATCGATTTCGGACATTTTTGGGTAAACAGACGAAGATTTATCTTATCCATGTAAACAAAATGTCGTATTCTATTAATTAATCGATGCTCTAAAACTTTCTAACTGGACATTTTGCTCAATCTCTTTTCGTTTTCGATTTGCAGTGGCTATCTTCCAAAATTCACCACTAGGTGGCGCTGCTGTCGTTTTCATTAAATCGGGAGTAGTCGATTTACTATACCGTTCCCTCACTTGCATAGCTGTAGCTCTGTCCGTTCACAGGTATTTTCAGATTAAATGGACTTTCCTTAGCACCCTGTACACTAGAAAAGTAAAAATGGATATACCATGAAAGTTCAAAGATATATGGAACCTAAAAAATAAGAAATATAGCTATTCTGTATATTTGTAAAACCATATAGGTTTTTAGTTAACCTTTAAAGACGTAGTAAGTGTATTGAGAGAGCCATTCAATATAAACTAGTCGTGAATCCCTTCGTATTTTTGTGATTCATTCTCATTAAGATAGTCTATTTTTAACAATTTGACGTTTATTGCTTTTATACTTCTACTGGGCATTTCATTACATAAATATATCCTTAAAATTTGTTATCTAGGCTTTAAAAGCCGATGGAGCTTAGAGTACGCCGTCCCTGTCATTATGTACGTCCAAACCGTCCGTGTCTATAAGAGTTAATATCTCGGCTAATTACCGGCGATTTTTTCCGAAATTCATGATCGACAATGCTTTTATACTTCTGCTACGCTTGGTACCTCCAGCTCTGCTCAGCACTTTTGCGGAAGACCGTGAATCGAAATTTGAGTGTAACGGAAACATGCGATTTTCTCAAAAACTATGTGACCTAGGGTAATCGTTATAATTTTCCTACAAGGTTTAAATTAATGTCTACTACCTCTAATTTATCATAATTTTAGTTTTAATAGATTCGGAATTAGAGGGGGGGGGGACATATTTTTGCACTACATTTTACACCATAACTTTGAAAATATAATATCTAAAATTAAATGAAACATATTTTTGATTGCAGCGTTACGAAAGCTTTCACACGATATACAAATAAAATATTTTTTTTTCAAGTAACTTAATTAGCCCCTCTACATTTTTCCTAAATATATTTATGAATATATATTAATCTGTAAATATGTGGGTCAATAGTCTTTATTACTTCCCCCAATTTGAACTTTCCACGCTGCATAGTTTACAAGTAAAAGGTCTGTGACAGACAGACAGACACAGGAGTGATCTTATAATGGTTCCGTTTTTACTTTTTAAGTACGGAACCCTAAAAAACAAGAATGTGAAAAATGTTTTAGAATGAAATTGTCATTATCCTGCCATACATATCGTAAGAAAATGACATATAATTATAATTACATAAAAATAAACTTAAGCTCATCAAATTTTATAAATTTTACGTGTAAATTCCTTTATTCAGCTGCTCAAAAAACATTTTAAAAGAATCAGAAACTTTTAAACGATTTAAATTTTCCGAAAATTTTTTTTCCAAAATCCCACATTTCGTGATATTCACCCTAAGACGGAATAGCAATAAAAAAGTATCACTTAAAATTTCTTAAAAGAACACAAATGGAAATTAAAGTATCACTAAGGAAACCCCTTCCTTACAACTGAGCAGCGTTTCCCTACATCGCCAGCACATATGAAAACTACGTGCAGGGGTCCCAGCGCTGCGCCAGAAGTGGCCGATTGCTACCACTAAATTTTAATAGTAATTTTTGACTTATTTAATGACAGAATTTATGACATTTAAATAAGGACAAGAATTCTAATAAAATTTAGTGGTAGCAATCGGCCATTTCTGGCGCAGCACTGGCACCCCTGACGTGATACGGCATCTTGTACAATACGGCATCTCATTTCAAGTTACCCTATATATTGTATAAAAATTTTACTTCGCAATAGTCATTTAAATTATTTTATGTTTCCGACATATTCATTATTTCCCTATTTCTTAATAACATCTATCATTTATTCCTATCTAATTCCCTTTAAATTCAAAACGCGTATATTAATAATTATCTTATTCGAAGTCTTAATCTAAAGCTTTTAGTTCCTTCATAAATTTTTATCAGCTATCCGATCTATAATATTCTGAGAGAAGCTAGTTTTTATTTTCGAATATTTTTAAAAGCCATTTTGTTATTTTATTTCTAATTTTAACTCCACGAATCTAGTTTCCCGCGCCTTTTGGACGCTAGACTTTTTACCTCGAAAACATTACGCTACCAGGTATGGGATTCATTCTCCTTAAGCCACTCCCCTCTCGCGTCATTAGCTTATCTTCCGTGCGCTTTTCACCGATTGGTTCGTTTCTGTACTACTTACGTCGATATATGTCGCCTTCCGTGAGTTGTAACAAAAAGCAGGCTCAGTGACTTCGAAGCTCAGAGTTCTGTCTTGTTTCAAGTGTTTTCAATATGTTATCTGGTTTTGTGGTATTCTAAATTTGCTTTTTAAGATCATATAGCATGATGTAGCAGTAATGATTCATGTCCACGCCTGAGGGCTTTTGAGAAATTTTTCAGTTTCCATGTTTAAAATGAATAAACGCTTTATAACGACAACTGGCTTCATTTTTTCTGAAGAAATCACCGGATTGTGAATCCATTGCTTTGCTACACTTACGCCCTGATCGTCTGGATTAATAGTACGACTGCAAAACAATCACCTTGAGTTCTAAATTGGAATTATCTGATATCAGTTATTATCAACAATTTCACGCAAGTTGACTAGATTTGCCGGCTGCAAAATAACACAACCTCATGCCGTCTGCCAGTATTCCATGAATTTAATGCATCCATACTCAATCTTTCACTATTCAACAGAATTTTTATAAAACCTTTCACTATTCGCCAGGATTTTTTTACAACCTGTCATGTATATATATAATTGAAATAAAATTCCATTTGTAAAAATCGAAGAATAAGATAGGAAAAGAATTAAATCCAGTAAATTGAAAATAAAATATGAGGAATATATATATAAATATATATATATATATATAACAAAGATGAAATCACAAATATATGAACAAATTGGTAAAATTCTAAAGATGAACAAGATATGAACATAGGAAACCAGTATGTAAAATAAGAAACTATGTACAACCCACAGAATCATCATATGAGCTCGCAGGTTAATTCATTGTGAAGATGCGTTATTTCATTCAATTTTGTCGGCATTAAGCCTAAAATGACAAAATTTAGCTCCTAATAGCGTATCATAAAAAAATAAATAAATGATAAAAGACTAAGAATTTTAAAGAAAGATACATCTCACACAAGATATTAAAAATTGAAAAATGATTAGAGCACAATACCTCAATTATATACAAATCCAAAAATTTCAGAAAGTTGTGACCACAATATTATAACATGTAAGGATGCAATGAGATTTAGGACTATTAAAGCTGTGGCCGAAGACCAAAACTCTGCTGCCATCTGCTGTGAAAAGGAAAATTATATTGTGTCTAGATTGTTAACAAAAATGTTTAGGGTTGCCAGCTATACCCATAGAAAAGAATGAAATCAATTGAAGAAATCAAGAAATTACTTAAATTAACATTTATTTAAAGTGGGATGAAAAAATAATAATAAACTTAGTGAGTACTGAGTAAATATAAAATAAATAAATAAATAAAAGGGGATTGATAAAATTAACCATTTTAAAACAAATATTATAAAGTAAAAAATAAGTATATAAATAACATTTAAAAAAACAATGAGGATTATTTTGAGATAGTGAAATATAGCCCTGTATTATGTGCCAATATGTGAAATATTAATTAAAACTTTATGATGCTAAATGCATAATACCCCTGTTTTTCTTTTCAAATATATATCCATACATTATATAAGGATATATACATACACATATATGCATAAAAGGTTTTTAAACTTTTTTTAGCAATCCCTACCTCAACCCTCCATAATGGTATTTTTATTTTTTATTTTTTTTTTATAAGAGTGTATAATGTATGTAAGACATACACACACACATACTTTTTTTATAATAAATTTCTGTGTATGTTTTAATAATTTTTTCATCATATATATATCTATACATCACCATAATACAGCAGAATTGCATTTCAATTGGATGAGAAATGAGTTTAAATGAGTTTCGATTAACATTTCAGTAACGAAAGTAATTCCGATAAGAAATATGTTTGTTAGCGGAAGTATTATTGAACTATAATTTATTTATTTATTAACAATTAAATGCAATATTTTATAAAAATAAGTTTTTTTAAGGTTTTATTCTCAGCTAATTAATACAATAATTTGCATGTAATTCTGAATCTTTATTTTATACTGAAACTTATGCATTTTTTATTTTATTTCATTTTTTTCTTATTCTTTTTTTCTTATATCTATATTATAAAAGACAAAGGTCTCCGCCCGTAAGCTGACGTAATCTTGCGAATGGCAACACTTGATGACTTAAAATTTCAGTTTTGCAAGTTTTACTACTGCAATTTTTCTACATCGCACATTTTCGAATTTTTACACATCATATAATGAAAAAATGTACTTTTAAAGGAAATTTGTTTGAAAACTATATCTCAATTTACTCATTTATTGCGGGTAAGTAATTTTCAGGAAGATTTTTTAAGTCGCGTGCACGCATCATTACGGAAGAATAATAACTCATTTTCATTTAAAACAAAATAAATAGTTCATCGTTTGTCTCGGCTAGTTTTCCATAACGAAATTATAACTTAATCAATAAGTAAACAAATCGAATACAATAAAAAACCATGGTACATTTTGTTAGCCAGGCGCAGGTAATAAACTGCCAAACATTGTTCAAATACCATATTCATATTGCATTAATTTCTTTTCGATATATCCCTTCCACTAATTTAATTTAAAATACATTACTTTGACTAAATTCATTTAAAATATTAAAAAGAAAAAAATAATAATAGCATAAGCCAAACTATTTTATTTTGAACATGAAAGAATTGTTTCTAATTTACGCAATAAAAGTTGCCATTAGCAATCTTAAAAATGCTATTGGCGAGATTTGCACCCGGCTAATATAAAAGTCTCTCTATTCTAAAAAAAAGTAACTACCGCTGTCACCGCCGCCGCCGGTTTTGAATTTTTTGTGACCGGAGGTCTTTCTTTGTTAATATAAAGGAAAATAATGCATACAAAAATATAAAAATTGGTGGTATTATACAGAAATGTTTGATAAACACGCTGATGCAGACAGTTTTCAAATCGAAGAATTATTTTAAGAGATATTTAATGCTAAAGTTGGACAAAATCGTTCCACTAAAAAAGTTTTATAAGAGCAAAAACTATTCATGGGAAATTAATCATTTTTAGATCATTTTATATGCTATAATTTCCCGCTGTGCAGAATTAATTTATTTTTTTTAATTTGACTCATTTTTTGAGGTTTTATTTCCATTTTAAATTCAAATTTTCAGCATTTCGAGAGATATTTTTTACTTATTTTAGAAAATTGTACTAATTTAACCTGTTGCCAACTGTATAAACAACGGAAACAATAATGTTTGCTTTAAATTAAAAATTTATTTACACGTGACTATTATAAATAGAAAAGATACTTTCAAATTAAAATTAAATAATTGCGTATAAAAAGCAGGAACTTATTGAAAATTACGTCATAAGAAGTATACACGTGAATTTTAGAAGAGAAAGGATATTGTAAAATAATAAATTCATTAACATGCGTTAGAAGTCTTAAATAGGAGAAATTACGTCATATTTACGTCACATTACAGTTATTTCATAAAATGAACACAAAATAATATCGCAAAACAGTTTAAATTTAGAAATTATGCTAGACATTTGATATTTTGAGAGGATCTTTCCAACTATTTTTGTTAGGAAAGCGCAAATAATATTTCATTTCTAACAAAAGTATTTTCACGTGAATATTTAGAAGAGAAAGAATAGCTTGCTCAAAATTATGTCAGATTAAAAACGATTAATTTAAAATGTCGCATTTAAAAGAACTTTCTTTTCGCTTTGTTAAAAAATACCAGGAGACAAAGACTCTGTTTACTTAATTCCTTTTATATTAGCTTATTTTGAAATGTTTTTACACGTGTCTACGTCATCAAGTTATTTTTATTTCGACGTTTTATTTGTATTTTTATTAATGTTGTACTAATTTATTTGTTCTTTCGTTATTTAAAATAAAAATTATGTCAATTTGTATAATTTGGCGAGTGGCTTGGCGATTTATATAATTTGGCGAAATTGGTCGACTGGATAATCAAGTAGTACCCCAGCGGATTTGGCGTTAAAATTCCCCAATCAAAGAAAAATGAATAGAAATCCGTTTAGAGGGAGATCGCCACTGATTTTTAAATTATAATTTAATCTTTTGGAATCTTTTTAAAGCCGATCAAATTAGCGTGCATTTAGAGTCTGCGGTGTCTGGATGAGGGTTGGCGAGCGTAGCTCGTAGGGGGCCGAGCCCCCTAGTGTCAATAAAATAAAATAAAGTAAAACACAAATTTAACATATAAATATGTAATCAAACAATTGTAATTTTTTCACCATCGAACAGATAAAATGTACTTTCAAATATAGTTTATTTGAAAACTTTATCTCGTTTTACTGATTGTTTAAGGTTTTTTAAATAATCTACAAGCATGTAATATTTTTTAACCCCCGATACGGTATGCTATTTCTTTCTCCCAGCTTATTTTGTGTATTCCAAAAATAATGTTACCTTACAGAAGCCAGCCGTAAAACAAAGCAGTACAATTAAATACTCTATAGCAAGTTTTTAAACTTCTAAGCATCGCACATTTTCGATTTTTATACCGTCGTATTGGAAAAAAAAAGTTCTTTTAAATGCATTCTGTTTGAAAATTGTATCTTCATTTATTTTTGAAATATTAATTTTTTTTTATGTTTTTGGAGCCATATGCTTAATATTGGCAACGGAAGTACTCCATTTCTGTAGAAATTAAAGGAAAAATAGTTGGAAAATAGTAATTATACATTTTTGTTGCCATTTTCTCACAACAACCGAAAGAAAATGTAATTAAAATACGTGCTATTTTGAAAAAAATATAAACGAATGATTTCCGTTAAAACAATGGAGCTATCATAAACTATATTTAATTTTAAGTATCTATGAATCATTAGATAGCCTTTTTTTGTCGATTTTCTTGTATGACGGCATCTTTTTGCTGCATTTGTGTATTATTTCGCGATAGTGATGTTCTATGCATGGTTTTCTGTAGATGTTTAAGAGTAGATGGTAAATGTGGAATTCTTAAGAGGATGCAAATGACGTCATTTTACATAAAATAAAACGTGTGCTTTAAGTCTTAAAATTGAAATATGTTTTGTACTGCAGTAGGGAACCGCTTAACTGAGTTATTTTCTTCTGATAGACTGGTGGCTTCTATTATTATGAAACAGCCATTATAAATGAAGTGTTACGTGACGATGAAAGAGCAGTAGTAAAAAGTAAAACAAAACAAAAAAAAATAGATGTGGCCATTTTCCCCCCCTTTCTGACCAGAAAATCAGAGTTCTAACTTTTTACGACTGCTCTTTCATCTTCACCTAACACTTCTTTTATAATGGCTGTTTCATAATAATAGAAGCCATCAGTCCATCAGAAGATATTGAAGTAATGGAAATGCCGGGGGCGATACTAAATTCTGAAAAAGCAGAATTCCTGTTCTCTAGTAAATCTATCTCTTTCGCGTAAAGACTGATTATGAAAGATAAGTTTATGAAAGATAAGATTATGCTAATGGCTAATATGTCTGAATGAAATTAAAACTTCAGCAAAAAAAAAAATAATACATCGGCTGATAAGTTCCCGGTCTGACACACAGATGGCGCCACAAATACAGAATTAATTTGCTGTTTAGTTGCTTAAAAAGGTAGCTGTAAACATTTTATGACAATCTGACGGTTGCGTCAAAAGTTACAGTGGTTTTAGTGAAACAGCTTTTTTGTATTTTCAAAACAATGAAAAAAAAGAATTTCGGGTTTTGATAAAACAATGCTATTTGATGGGAAAAACACCGTGGGAACAAAAGCTTGGCTTGATAAATGTTAACCGGACTCTGCACCCGGAAAATCGACCATCATTGACTGGTTTGCTGAATTTAACCCTTTGTAACTCAACAACTCCGATTTGAAAAATTCTTACACAGATATTAAAATGCATCATTTTAAGCACGGAAAAAATAATTAAAAAATTCCAGAACAGAAAAATAAAATTTAATTTGGAAAAATGTGTTTGTTGCATATCTGCAACATTTTGCCAAGTGGCACAAAAACTGAACATATTTAAAATTTTAATTAACCTGGAAAATTTTGAAACAATTGTTAGTTTTGTTGTACCATAGCCCCACACCACATTTCGCACAAACAGTTTGAGTAAAGCCCTTACAATCAGGGTATTTACAACATATTCTTTTTTTTTTTTTTTTTTTTTTTTTTTTTTTTTTTTTTTTTTGCCCAATATGGCCAGTGCCCAATTTCGTCTAGGCGCATTTGTGTTGGTGGAATATGTTGAGTAAGCGCTCTATGGTTTTTCTGTATAATTCTTTTTCTACAAGACCTTTCCTTTTATTGCTAGCTTTGGACTTGGTATTAATTTTACAGAGATAGGGAGGGGGAGGATATCCCTAACTTACCCTATAGCAATTAAATAATATAAAAACAGTTTCCCCTTTCAAATAATTTTGCTCTTCTGAAAGAAATGCAACTTAAATAACCATTAGTAGAAATTTTCGATGCTCTTTCGATATTAAAAAAAAATCCATTACAAGAGAAGACATGGCGTGTTGTTTCAGATCTGCAACAAACAAAAGTTTACGTTTATCTTATACATATTGTAAATTTCCTAGCTCAAAAATGGTCTTTAAATAAAGAATTTAAACTTAGTTTTGTAAAGAATACACTTGTAGACGTCTGCAGACTTTTTTAACTGCACTATTTCAAAGCTTAATTCAGCAAAAACCACGTGTAGCTGATCAAGCGATAAATCAAACTTTGGCGCGAAAAAATAAATCAGTATCGCCATCTGTTGAGAATTTAATAAAATAATTATGTTAATTGTGGTGTAATAGAATAACAACAATCAGCAAAATCGTCTTTTGAAATTTACTGTTGAAATAATAATGACATTTTGGATATGTTGCAGATCTGCAACACGGTGATACAAAGGGTTAAACGTGGTCGTACAAACATCGATGATGCGCAACGCTCTTGTCACCCAAAAGAGGTGGTTATACCTGAAAACATAAAAAAGTCCACAAAATCGTTTTAGAAAACCGTAAAGTGAAGTTGCAGGAGATAGCTGACACTTTAAACATATCAAAAGAACATGTGAACAAAACACTTTATTTTGCGTGCACATTTATCTATGAGAAAGCTGTTTTCGAAGTGGGTGCCGCGTCCCTCCCCCCCCCCCCCTGCGCCCTGTCACAGCTCTTTGGCTACGATGGCGAAATTTCACGAATTACACTTCGAATTGTTTCCGCACCCACCCTATTCTCCAGATTTAGCTCCCAGCGCCTTTTACCTGTTCGCAGACCTGAAAAAAATTCTCGTCTTCAAGGGATTTGGCTCGAATGAGGAGGTGATCACCGAAACAAACGCCTATTTTGAGGCCAAAGATAATTCGTTCTTCAAGAAAGGTATTGAAATGTTAGAGAGGCTGGAATGATTGTATCGCTCTTAAAGGAGACTCTGTTGAGGAATAAAATTGAATTAGACCAAAAAAGTTGTGTTTTCATCATTAGACCGGTAACTTATCAGCCGATGTGTTAATATAATGTAAATAAAACACAAATTTAAGAGAGATGTAATCGAACCCGTAAGGCATGGTGACGTTACGGCGACGTCGTTGTGAAGTCACACTGTGACTTTGTGACCGTCGATGTGACGTCACGTGACGTCGGTGTGAAGTCACAGTGACTAGAATGTGAGGTCGTTATGGCCGTTTTAGAGCTCATTTGTGACGTCACATTGTGACCAATTTGTGAAGTCACGGTGTGACCAATTTGTGAAATATGTGTCATTTGTGACGAAATTGTCATTAACACTGTGATGATTCTGTGACGACAGTGACAATGTTGTGAAGTCACATTTCGACAATTTTGTGAAAATTGTGTAATTTGTGACGATTTTGTCATTATTTTTGTGACGAATATGTGACTACAATGACAATGTTGTGACAGCGTTAAGATGCAATACATTTATTGAAAAATGAAATCGCTATTCGAGTTCAATCAATGAACTATGACAATGGAGGCAGGAGTGATTATGAGTAAAAGAAAATTCTGAAGTTCGCAGAAAAATTTCAGAATGTTTTTTTCACGATACTTTGTCGAAATTTACGTTTTTTTCGAAATCCTTCGGTGAAATTCACCTTATTTGTACGATTTATTGACAAAATGTCATGTTTTTTCAGTATCATTTGACGAAATTCGCTTTTTTTTCGCTATGCTTTAACAAAATTTGCTTTTTTTCACTATGCTTTGACGAAATTTACGTTTTTCTTCAATCTCTTGACGAAATTGTGATTCTTAGATGAAATTCACGTTTTTGTCCACGACCATTTGAAGAAATTTAGATTTTTTCGCGATCGTTTGACAAAATTCGCCTTTTTGCGCGATTTATTTACAAAATTTCGCCTTTTATGCGATCCATTGATGAAATTCACGTTTTTTCTACAATCTTTTGACAAAATTTGCTATTCTTTGATGAAATTCGCTTTTTTCCCACGATTTTTTGACGAAATTTGCATTTTTTCGCAATCTTTTGACGAAATTCACGTTTTCCTTCAATCTCTTGACGAAATTGCGATTCTTAGATGAAATTCACGTTTTTTTCCCCGACCTTTTGAAGATATTTAGATTTTTTTCGCGATCGTTTGACAAAATTTGCCTTATTTACGCGATTTATTTACAAAATTTCGCCTTTTATGCGGTCCATTGATTAAATTCGCGTTTTTTCTACAATCTTTTGACAAAATTGCTATTCCTAGGTGAAATTCGCTTTTTTGCACAATCTTTTGACGAAATTTGCATTTTTTCGCGATCCTTTGACGAAATTCACGTTTTATTTTCAATCTCTTGACGAAATTGCGATTCTTAGATTAAATTCACGTTTTTTTCAACTACCTTTTGAAGAAATTTAAATTTTTTTTCGCGATCGTTTGACAAAATCCGCCTTATTTGCGCGTTTTATTTTAAAAAAATCGCCTTTCATGCGGTCCATTGACGAAATTCGCGTTTTTTCTACAAAATTTTGACAAAATTTGCTATTCTTAGGTGAAATTCGCTTTTTTCCATGATCTTTTGACGAAATTTGCATTTTTTCGTGATCCTTTTACGAAATTCACCTTTAACCAATCTATTCTTTCTTTTCTATAAACATCATAGCAAGTATAAAAAACTTTTGAGAGTAAAAGAATAATTAGGTAATATTTTCTCATTCTGCTTTTTCAATAATAAATTTACAGCAAATTGGAGCTAAAGAAGAAGGAAAGAATGATATCTGCTCAACAACTACAGTATTTACTCGCGTAATAGTCGCACTTTTTTTGCCAATTTTTCATTCTGAAAGTCTAAGTGCGACTATTATGCGGGGAAATCTACTACACAATATTGTACACTCTAATGCTAAAACATTACTGGTATAAAAAAAACACATTATAATAAAGTTAGTAACTTATCAAATGTTTCCAATCTATGTGCTGTTTATTAAATACCATTTTTCTTTTTATGGTAATATTTTTATAGACGTAAAATTTACAAATAATCTTTGTTAAAATTTTGACAAAAAATTCTCATAATAAATCACTTTCACTGAAGGTATCAGTACCACTATTGTAATATGAATCGGTGTATGAAGAATCTCCGTCATTCCATAAAATGTCATCTTCACTTCTGTCCAAAGCGTCGGAGATTAATAGTATTATTCCTTTGTACAAATGCAAGATGAGCTGCAAACCATATTTGCTTGTTTTGTTATTTGTGCCACTAACTAAATTATATTTATTTGCTGTTTTTATTAATTCTGATATTACTTACTGTTCCATCTAGGCCATTTTTTAAAGTTGCAGCACCCTGCTCTTTTTAAAATGGGCGAAATACATCCTTTTTTTAAAAAATGAAATTCTCCTTTAGTTGCAATCGGAGATTTCTTGTAAAAAACTTCCCCATACCACAGTATTTCTAAATCAGTGTGCCCAAGACCTTGCAAAAATTATAGAACTTTATTTCTTTAGAAAATACAAGATATTGTTAAATCATGTCGTTATTTAATTGTATTTTTCAATTTGTAATTCATAAAATCCTTAAAAATTAATGTCACTTTATTTATCATATTAACAAATTATATACTTTTTTCTTATAACATTACTAAACACATTACTAATATTACATTTACTCATGAAGCTCTGTCATCATGCTCTGATTTTACTGAACTAGCACCTCTTTTTAATACATTTGACTAAAAACACCAAAAAGCATTTTTATATGAAAAATATCAATTATTTATTCAAATAAAGTTTTGAAATTCAATAGCGATACTTTCATATTAGCAACATTCCAAGAGTTTATAGTCGAAGAAATCGCCAAAGATTTTGCTACCTACAGCAGTTTTTTTTTTTTTTTTTTTTTTTTTTTTTTTTTATAAATTCTGATAGTTTTAGTAGTTTAAGCGAGCTGTTCGATTACATGTTTATTAAATTTGTTTTATTTGTGTACAATTTTTGATGAAGTTTTTAATTTACTATAAATGTTTTAGAATAACGTGTGGTGAAAATTTTATATATACAGTCTGTTACAAATGCATGTAACCATATTTACTATTAACTTTTACATGACGCAGTAAAATAAAAAATAATGAAAATAATATAAAATAGTTAGCTATTTTTATGTGAATAATGTGTAAAAATTCAAACCATAAGCACAAAATACAAACACACATTGATTCATTATTACTATTATTATTTTATTTACAGGATTAGATAATTATAAATAACAAGCCCCCTTTAACCCACATTGTACCGCTGTCCTATAAATAGGACAGCTAATAAAACATTTTTTAAAATAAAATTGGTAAGGATTTTTTGGATGCATTTTGTTATGACGTCTTTGAAATACATAAAAATATAACATATAAACAACAACAACAACAAAAAAAAAACAAGTAACCAATTAAAATTTAATTGAAAAAAATCTATTTAAAAAATTCTTTAAGAATTGTGATCTTATAATCTAGAATTTTACCGTTATTATTATCTTTTTATTGGAGAAATCATAGAGTATTTTTGTACAACAGAAACAGTTTTTTAAAGTACTAGGGGGCTCGGCCCCCTACGAGCTACGCTCGCCAACCCCCGTCCAGACACCGCAGACTCTAAATGCACGCTAATTTGATCGGCTTTAAAAAGATTTCGAAAGATTGAATTATAATTTAAAAAACAGTGGCGACGAATTTCTATTCATTTCTCTTTGATTCGGGAATTTTAACGCCAAATCCGCTGCGGTACTACTTGATTATCCTGTCGACCAATTTCGCCAAATTATATAAATCGCCAAACCACTCGCCAAATTATACAAATTGATATAATTTTTATTTTAAATAACGAAAGAACAAATAAATTCGTACAACATTAATAAAAACACAAATAAAACGTCGAAATAAAAATAACTTGATGACGTATACACGTGTGACAACATTTCAAAATAAGCTAATATAAAAGTAAAGAGAGTCTTTGTCTCCTGCTATTTTTTAACAAAGCGAAAAGAAAGTTCTTTTAAATGAGATATTATAATTAATTCTCAAAATATCAAATAAATGTCTAGCGCAATTTCTAAATTTAAACTTTTTTGCAATATTATTTTGTCTTCATTTTATGTAATAACTATAATGTGACGTAAATATGACGTCATTTCTCCTAAGACTTCTAACGCATGTTAATGAATTTATTATTTTACAATATCCTTTCTCTTTTAAAATTCACGTGTATACTTTTTATGACGTAATTTTTAATAAGTTCCTGCTTTTTATACGTAATTATTTAATTCTAATTTGAAAGTTTTTTTCCTGTTTATAATAGTCATGTGTAAATAAATTTTTAATTTGAAGCAAACATT
Source organism: Maratus speciosus (assembly GCA_963932465.1). Lineage (NCBI taxonomy): Eukaryota > Metazoa > Arthropoda > Arachnida > Araneae > Salticidae > Maratus > Maratus speciosus. The sequence goes on from OZ010788.1 coordinate 237,313,191, forward strand.
ATTGCTTGCGCTTTTTATACAGTTGGCAACAGTTTAAATTAGTACAATTTTCTGAAATCTGTAAAAAATATCTCTAGAAATGCTGAAAATTTGAATTTAAAATAGAAATAAAACCTGAAAAAATGAGTCAAAATAAAAAAATTAATACAATCTGCACTCCGGCAAATTCTAACGCATAAAATGATCTAAAAATGATTACACTGCCATGTATAGTTTTTGCTGCTATAAAACTTTTTTAGTGGAACGATTTTGTCCAACTTTAGCCTTAAATAACTCTTAAAATAATTCTTCGATTTGAAAACTGTCTGCATCAGCGTGTTTATCAAACATTTCTGTATAAAAACACCGATTTTCATATTTTTGTATGCATTATTTTTGTTAATATTAACGAAGAAAGGCCTCCGGTCACAAAAAAATCAAAACCGGCGGCGGCGGCGGCGGCGGCGGCGGCGGCGGCAGTGACAGCGGTAGTTACTTTTTTTTAGAATAGAGAGAAAATAAAATATTTGCTCATAAAATTATTTTATGTATGCATTTTATATGTCCTTACTATGTGTCCTACTAATATGTCCTGTTTAAAGGACAACTAGTTACTTAAAAAATTAAAAACTTTTTTTTCAAAATTTTGCTAGTTTCTACTTAATTACACAATATTAATGATGTAATTGAAGTTTTAAAATTTTTGAAAAATATTTAATCGGTGTGCTTCAATATGAGTTAATCAGTTTTCTAATAAAGTGTATAGTATAACTATTTTGAAGTTTATGCGTATAAAATCATTCAAGAAGTAAAATATTAAAAGTATCCAGAAAAAAAAATAATAAAATATATTTTACATTTTAGCTTCCTTCATTCAAGTACATGGATATGATTTTAATAATTAAAATATTTCAATAAAACAATATTTAAACCCTCACTGGGTTGCATAATTTCTATATTTATCAACAAATTGAGACACCGGTTTACGTTGAAAACTTTTCGTTCATAATGTTTAACTGAAAAGTTCTTACCAACTAAGGATATCTCTTTATAAATTTTTATAACTTTTGTCACATCTAATAATATTTATTGACACTGATTTTTCCCTCTTAATACTACATTTGCATGATATCCTTTAAATAGTACTTCTCCATTAAGTAAAAAAATTCTTATTTCTTTTAAATAGACTATTTTCTTTTCTTCTGAACATATATTAATTTTTAAATAAAAATATGCAACGCAAATTGCTTGAGACTATCAAAAAATTTTATTCCATAAAAAGGCCTTTTTATTTAGTACGTTAAATACATTTAAATATTTGGTAATTATGTTAAACTTTGATTATAATATTTTTATATGTCATTTTAAAGTTTGAGAAAATATGTGATTTTATCCTATAATATTTTAAAAGAAAACAAATCTGATTAAAATAAATTTATATAATTGATTTTAATCATCTGATTAAAATTGTTGATAGACAGTTATTTATTTCAAAAAATTAAATATTAAATCTACTAAACTTTATTAGGTTAATGAAATGTCTATAAGAATATACTAAAATCGTTATAATTTAAAGAAAAGCAAACTCTGGAATAAAATATTTTCCATACCTTTTTTTTTCCCCCTTAACGTCGTTCTTTAAATTCCGATGTAATCCATGTTTTAGGAAGAACAAATTTTGGAAGTAGAAAATATGTGTTCAATAATACATACAACAGCAATGATTGGAATCATTTAAACCACACCAAAGCTGGTGTAAATATCTCAAACTCATACTTTTGTCTAAAGTATTATCTTGGGATGATTATTCCTATCAATTTTTTAGGTTAAATGTTTATATCATGGAAGACGGTAGTATTCCGAGTGACGCAGCCTTAAGCCTAAAATCGTATCGTATCGTATTGTAGAATTCGTAGATGGCGGAACTCATATATACAGCTAACTCGACATCAAAGAAAATGCGAAAAGCCGCCTATTAATAACTCAGCAAATATAGGTCCTATTGTTCTGATTTTTTTAAAACAGTCTTATATCTGCAGTCTAATCCTATTCTGAATTTTTTACAATTCTACGTGCAGTATATTTTCAGATCTGTAAACCCATTTTGAAAGTAATTTCGATGGTGTAAGTTTGTCTTTTTTTTTTACTCCGAAACTGTCTAGATTTTTTTAAAAACATTAATATATAAAATGAATCTGTTTTTGATGAAGTGGATAACACTAACCTAGTATCTAGGAAAACTCTTAATTTTTATATAATCTGCATGAAAAATTGGACTTCTTAGGATCGCGGATTACATGTTATTCTATGGGCTAGCAGACAGAACGTTGCACATCGGTTTTGCGCGATTAAGGTCACAGTTAAAAATCTGAATATTGGCAATAAATCTTTTTTTTAAACTACAAAAACAGTTTATTATGTGCTTTAAAATACTTAGACTGATTTTTTTAAATGGAACAGTATTTTGTAATTATATGTATTTTATTTCATTGTTATTCATAGTAAATAAACATTTTTTAAGGAGAAAATATTTCACATTTAAAAAAAAAATTCTCGTATCGAAATTCGATATTTATCGCAAATTCTCGTATCGAAATGAAAATTCATCGCGTTCGCCATAAGACTTCGCCATGTATCACTACGCGATACGCGAAGTTGACTGAAGAAATAAGAAATATCAAAGATCTTGAAATGGTATTCCAAGGGGAGAAAGTGAGTACAATTTCTAATTATCCAGACAGCATTCTTTGCAACCGATCCTTTCTAATTAGTATAATGTTCTGAATTGTTTTTATTTTCAACAATACTCATAACTGTTTTCCTTACAAAATAACGTTCATGTGTGGCATAGGTATTTCTTGTGATATGTGAGTGTAATACAGATAGGTTACTAATTTAATTTTGTGTTTTGAGTCTTCTTTTAAAGAAATTAAACAAAATCTTTCATTTTTAAAGAACGCACAATTTAAATAAAAGGTATGAAGAAATCAAAATTAAGATTTCCAATCCCGTTTATAAAATGATTCATTTGCGAATCGTTTCTAATAACATTATAAACGAAAATTTACTTAAAATGACATCTTTTTCGAAATATGGTTATCTTTCGTTTATTTATTTATTTTTTTTTTATATATAACTCTTTTCAGCTTCAAAAATTAAAGCATCGTAGTATTTTATTTTTATAAAATTAAACCTAAAGGGGAAAATTTTTTTTTATTTCCGTTTATCTCTGTAACAAAAGAAAAACAGAAGGAAAAAAAAAAACCCTGAAGCATTTCTTTTAGGCTGATTACAGCCATGGGTGCAAGACCTTCAGTCTCAGGACTGATTTCAGTCTTGGACATATTTTTGACTGATAGTAAATTCTACTTTATATACTTAAATTATCACGATTAGCTCAAAATGAACCATCTTATCTTGACTGGTTGTTTTGAGCGCCTAAAAGTAAAAATTTTCATCATGATGCTTTTCCTTATTTAGTATTTAAAGTTTATAGATAAATAAGATAAAACAGCTTTTTTGCAAAAGTAAGATACTTGTTTTTATTTAATTTTAAAGTTAATTTGCTTAAAATAAAGCTTTAAATAATTTACTTTTAAAATATATAAAAGTAGCCAGCTCCCTTATATGGTATTTGTGGTAATGAAGTATTGTAAATAAGAACAATTCAGAACATGTTACTATTTAGAAAAGATTGGTTTCACAAAATTTCATTAGCAGCTGCATTGTAGCTGTCATGATAATTAGACTTTGTATAAACTAATAAAGTGATTACCCAGTAACCATTTCAATTAATATATTAATCTGCCTCGCATCTTAAATTAAATATTAAGTTTTTATTCTTCTTTCATTAAACCATCCACTATCCTTTAACATTCCGCATATTCTGATTACAAAAACTCTTTTTATCAATTCCACCTGTACACTGGACGGTTGCCGTATCACTTAGTAGCACGTTTATCGCCTCATTGTGCAATAGCATTTGAAGGATCACCACACTAACATAAAAAAGTAGCAATAAAAGAAAAACAAAATTAATCAGTTGATTGTAAAAAACCCGCTCCATTCTCGGTCGGGGGAGGAACATCACAAGAAAAAAAACCCTCGCGAAATTTGACAGTATGTCAGGGAGGTGGGGGGGGGGGGGGAATCCAAAACTTCATCAAAATAGTTGTAACTTTTCTAATAAATATGTTACATATAACATATGGTATTAATAATCGGTATATCTGATCAAAATACAAATAATTTTTTAAAATGAACTATTTAATGATTTTTTTTATCCCTATTACTGTATTGGATTAATAGCAGTTTAACAGCCATAATTTTATATTCTAAAATCATTAAAAGCATTCTGCAAGCAGTTCTTGTTCAATCACAAAAGTCTGCCACTTAAACATTTTAATGCAGAAAATGTAATGTATTTCTCATATGTAAATAATGAATTTTGCAGTTAAGAAGCTTAGGTATTTCACAAATATTGCTATTTCTTGAAACACTAAATTTGATGCATTATCGTCTTTAACACATTATTTTGGAGTAATGAAAACAATGTTATTATATTAAGTTTTTTTGTAAATGGGTGTTATAATCAGTAGTAACTCATGACAGGTTTTTCCTGCAGCACTAAAATGCATGCCTTCCAAAAGTTTTTTTTTTTACTAAATTTTTGCCTAATTTAATGGAAGAAAGTTCTGCCAAAAATAAGGCAAAGATTTCATTATTATTAAAAATAGTGAAAAAGGAATAAATTTGCCAACAATGCATTTAGTGTCCCCAAAACTGTCAGTAACGAGCTACCACTGTTTATAATTACAGTCGAACCTCGTTATCCGACACTCTAATGTCCAGAAAAAAGTGTCGTCATAAGCGGTGTGTCGCGATAACCGGAGTTAGAGAAAAATAGGTTTATAAAAAGCTGTATTTTTAATTAATTTAAGACAATTTTAAATTCATAACTGTTATTGCAGTTTTAAGCAATTCAACATTACTGTTAAACAAAATAAACACAAAAAAGAAAATTGAAAAGGATAAAAATCAGATTTATGATGACTGATTTTTTCATTGTTACATGAAATATCGATGAATTAAGGTTTGCTTTAGCTAGATCCTACAATTATTTTTTCGATATTATGCAATGAATTGTAATCCATATTCATTGTTTCAGAAATGTATGTTAGATAACTACTGAACGTTTCAATGCAATGCAATGCTTCCGTTTTAGTCAGATGAAAAACGCCGTGTGGCCACAAGAAAATCCGTCCAGATATCCGGAGTTGAAAATTATTCAACGACGTAAAATCCAGAGTTTATTTGCATTAAAATCATATACAGAAAATCGGGACTTTGAAAAACTGACGTGATAAACGGAGTGACGTGAAAACCGGGTGTCAGGAAAATGAGGTCCGACTGTATTTTGCCCATGCATATCTGGATCATGCTTTAAGGTAATTTAATAGTGTGTGATCTGTACCTATTATGTAAAATTTTATAATTTGCACAATTTCTGGTTCCAAGGAATGTAATTCATAGCATGTATACGAGGTAAATTTAATGATGTATGAAATATGATCTAAATAATTCAAAATTCAATAATACACACAACTTCTCATCCCAAGGTGTGCTTTATAAAGATCTTCTACTATATTTATCTGTAGTACAAGTTCACTCATCAAAAACCTTGAAGATTTAGTATCTGTGACTGCTCTGAAGAGGGCATTATTTCAACTTTATAATTTTTTCATTTTGTAGCTCAAATTGCTCAGCTTAGAATTTACCAATCCAAACACTGCCATCTTGATTTTTTTCCACTGTCTTTATTTACCTCAGAAGTGATTAAGATTTTTTTATATTGTAAATCCTAAAGGTTATAATAGCAAAAAAGCATCTTTAAGCCCTTGGGGATGAGCAACCGGTATACTTAGCCACTTTAAGTGTTCAGAATCCTTCATTATTCTCACCACTTATTTTTAATTGTAAAGTTTACCTTCTTTAATCGAAACATTTCTGTGATTCAATTACAGAAAATTTTCTGCTTTTAAAAACCTGTAGTAAAAGGTTAAAAATTAACCAAAGGGCTCTTGTCACGAAGGGGTTAAATATTTTGAATTACAGGGAATTTTAATAACCCTTGGCTTTAATTGCCAGTACTCTTCCAATTGAGCTATCTGTACGACAGCCCAGCCAACACATTATTCGCTCAGAACAACTATTATCATGACATCAATTGATTGTTTGAAAAATAATTTAAAGTGTACATGGTTATACGTATATTTTTTATTATTAAGCAACATACTTTGCAGATCCGTTTTTCTCAAAAGCTTTAAAGATTGAAATCTCTAGGCTGGAGTGGGAAAGTGGTAATTTTGAGGAATAGGAGGATAATTTATATAGAAGAATTTTCTGTATAAAAATAAAGATTTAAATTATTTTAATGCTGGGGAGTAGGGGGAGGTAGAAAAGATGAAATGTACAGTCGCGGAAAAGAAAAAAGTAAACACTCTCTACTAACTCCTTAATAAATTATTATCGTAGACGAAAGTTATTGGTACCGAACGATTGGAAATAAAGTCTATTTTTAAATGATGTATATAAAATTTGCTTAGGGGGCCATCTACATATTAAAACAAATCCAAACTTCATTTTTTTTTCAATGGCAATACCCAATTTTAATGAGATATTTCAAATCTTCGGTTCAAACTATGCCTAGGCACCAAATTTCAAGTCATTTGAATAATAAGTTTTTGAATTATAAACATTCAAAATATAGTGCTTCTAATGTTGAATTACATTTTCATATTTTTATTCATATCTCCTGAAATTATGCTCCTAATGTGCTAATTTTTTGTGTAGCAGTAATACTAATATACTTAAACATAAATACGTTGAATTTGCAATTATTATAATTTTATGATATGAATTATGAAATTAATATTCGAAAAAATTATGAATTGCAACCTACAATTTTTTTGATGGATTTAGATTTATTAAGTCCTGCTTTATGGAAATTCAAATTTCACATTTTTTTTCCCAATAGTTTTCAAATTGTGCTTAAAAAACGGCAAAATGATGGTTTAAGATGACGTCTATGATAGAAGTGACTAGATATTTTGAAATGTCTTACGCTGTCCTGCAATCTAGCAGACTTCATTGACTGCTTGAGTGACGCTTAAGATGTCTTGATCAAGAAGGGGGCTCCCTCGGTTAACAATCGAATACCGAACTTCAATTTGGATACAGCCCTTAAAATAAGCTTGTTTTAAAATAACTATTTTCTCGGAAACTTATAGTACGAATTGCATAAAAATTTGTTTTTAGGCTAATTAAATGGTGTAGAATTTATTTATGCTGTAAGAATTGTGTACTGCTATTGAAAAAAACAAAGTTATGGTTCGTTTTAATATGTAGATGACCCCTCAAGCAAATTTTATATACATCATTTAAAAGTAGACTTTATTTCCAATCGTTCGGTACCAGCAACTTTCTTCTACGGTAATTTGTTGATAGTAGGAGAGCTGTTGAACATTTTTGAGTAGGTATTTGAGGCACCCTGAAAATTTCTGCAACACTTCTTTTGTAATGCCTGAATACAAAATCGAATATCTGGCTGAAGGATCGTGGCCCAAAAACTGTGCCATACACGTGTTTGGCACAGTTTTTGTGCCAACTAAAGTGTCTGTCATTTTCAAAATATTTTTTTCTAAGCATAAATATTATTCTGCCTCAATCTCAGCGTGCCTCAAATACCTTTTTTGGGTAGTCAAAAAATGGCACTTGACACGTGTCTGGCACAGTTTTTGGGCTGACTAAAGTGTCTGTCGTTTTCAAAATATTTTTTTCTAAGTATAAATATTATTCTGTCTCAATCTCAGCGTGCCTCAAACCTTTTTTTTGGGTAGTCAAAAAATGGCACTTGACACGTGTCTGGCACAGTTTTTGGGCCACGATCCTTCAGCCAGACATTCGATTTTGTATTCAGCCATTACAAAAGAAGTGTTGCACAAATTTTCAGGGTGCCTCAAATACCTTCCCTAAAATGTTTAAGAGCTCTTGGACTATGAGGAGTTAGTAGGGGGTGCTTACTTTTTTTTTCCATGACTGTACATTAGGGAAGTTAGTGCTTATTTATTTATTTATGTTAGTGAGCAACAAATGTTGCAGATTTTTTTTTTTTTTCAAACTAATTTTTGAAAGATTTTATTATTTAGGTAAGCTGGAGAGGTGGGTCCAAAAGCAGAAGTGGAATCTTCGGAGCTCAAGGGATTATTTTATATGATTTATTATTATTGTTAATAAAGAATTTTAAATAGGGATGGTGAAAGATTATTTTATATAAAATTAAAGAATGTTTAATTTTTTTGCACTAGGAATGAGAAAAGGGAGAAGCAGAAATTTGTATTTTTGGATTTAATATAAATGTATGTAATTACTTTTACAAGTGAGCGATGATTGTTATATATATATATATATATATATATAAAGGTTTAAAGAGTAATATTTCTTGCTATTTTTCTTAACAAAGTAAATATTTTATATAGTAAAATGTAACATAGCTTTTTATATCTCTGAAACAAACCAACAGAAATACCCTCTAAACATGCATGTTGTACATTACTTCCATATCTTACCAAAGCGTTCTTATAAAAATCTCATTGCACGGTGCTCTTTAAAATTGAAGCATGGTCATCCTTTTTTGCGGGGAGGGAGGGAGGAGAGATTGAAGGTGAATGGAAATCCTTACTATGAATTCTTTGTATTGGTCTTTAATTTTTTTGTGTGTGTTTATTGTTTTATTTATTTTTTTAATAACCTCAAAAAAGTAATGATATCAATACAAAAACCCTTAACGGGTTAAAAGTTTGTGACGCAGCACTTTATCTTCTGCTCTAAGAATTTTAAATATGGAACTTAAAAATAATGATATCAAATTTTGAGTGATGCTATGCTATTAATTATAATCTCTCTACAGATTATTTATTTCATCTTTTTATTTTTTTATAATCGCATGTGCAAAAATTATGTTCAATTTAAAAAAACGTATAAAAGTTTATTCATTCATGCTTTAACATTTACACCTCTCATAAATTCCAAGTATGAGTTTTAAAAGATATGATATCAAAATTTCAGTGACGCTTTGATGTGGCTTTAAACAATTTGTTTTAAAATTAAATTTAAATTATTTTTGTTTTGGCTAAGATATATTCACACATCTAAATAATAGTTTTAATTTTCCAATATACTTTAAATATGTCACTTTCACTGAATTTATATGATGCATTTAAATGCATTTATTTGAATAAATTGATTTATCCTTTGTCCAATGCTATTAAAAATTTTAAATAAGATTTACGTAAATAATTTTTTTGCGTCATTGTATCCAAACTAAGTGAAATGTATTCAAATGGATACTATGAGGCAAAAAAAATTATTTACGTAAATCTTATTTTAAATTTTTAATAGCATTGGACAAAGGATAAATCAATTTATTCAAATAAATGCATTTAAATGCATCATATAAATTCAGTGAAAGTGACATATTTAAAGTATATTGGAAAATTAAAACTATTATTTAGATGTGTGAATATATCTTAGCCAAAACAAAAATAATTTAAATTTAATTTTAAAACAAATCGTTTAAAGCCACATCAAAGCGTCACTAAAATTTTGATATCATATCTTTTAAAACTCATACTTGGAATTTATGAGAGGTGTAAATGTTAAAGCATGAATGAATAAACTTTTATACGTTTTTTTAAATTGAACATAATTTTTGCACATGCGATTATAAAAAAATAAAAAGATGAAATAAATAATCTGTAGAGAGATTATAATTAATAGCATAGCGTCACTCAAAATTTGATATCATTATTTTTAAGTTCCATATTTAAAATTCTTAGAGCAGAAGATAAAGTGCTGCGTCACAAACTTTTAACCCGTTAAGGGTTTTTGTATTGATCTGACAGACTGCATGTTCATAACGCTACCTATTGTCCAGCAAAAACTCCATCTGCCTGTTCTAAAGATATAACGCAGTATAGTTTTATCGTCTGCGGTTTTTAGCGCTGTTTTGTTTATGAAAGCAAGAACAGATGGCTTTTCCGTTCTTATACATTTATATGACATAAAGCATACTTCCAATTAAAATTTCTCGTTTCTAGAAATTTTTGATGCATTTAACTTTTTTTTTATGTGTTTCAAAATAGTTCAAGTTTTAAGTTTTGTAAAGCTACTGTCGAATATGACAATAATTAAACTAATATTGGGAGTGTAACAAATTAAAGAATGTTTAAATTTTTAGAGTATTTAAAATTCATTTTAATATGCAATAGTGCAAGGTCTTTTGAAAATAGAAAATTAAAGTTTATATTATAGGTAGTAAATGCAACATAAAAAAGAAATAAAATAACTGGAGAAATAATGTTTTTAGTGTGGGAGTGGGGGGGGCGGGATCAGGCAAGTGTCATTTTTTTCTATTTTAATTTCCTGTAGAATAAAACATCTTGTAAGATAACAGTATTTTTCAAAATAAATTTCCAGAAACGAAAAAAATATAAATAAATATGAATAATTAATTACGCCACGTGTTTTGCATATATTTTTTATATTTTATTTTATATTCGGAAAAAGTTAAATTTATTTAAAAAGTGTGACACAAGTAGCCAAATTTATTTTTTAAGAATTGCTACTAAAAATAACTAAACACTAGCAGAAAAGTTTCCCTCATAGCATGCATGGTCACAGTGACGTCATTGTGACGTCACTGTAAGTCACTGTGGTCACGTCACATCTGTGACCAAAATGCCACCACTCAGTGATATCACATTGTGACTGAGATGTGAACTTCTTAGAAAACTTTAAAAAATTACAAAAATTATTAAAAACATGTTAATTACTGTAAAAAAATATTTTTCTGCCGGATTTAAATTTTTTTTAAACCGTGGTCCAAGTTGCCTCTGTGCCTCTAACCAAAACTTTTATTTTCATATAACATAAAATGTAATTAATTCATCAGCGACACAAAAAGATTTCCTAATTATGCGAATTTCATATTATTAAAAAAATGTTTTAGGTAAACAGACCTCGACTTATCTTTTATAAAGATTTTTGTAAATGATCATCTGTTATACTAGAAGTTTCTCAAAGAGTAGTCGAAACATTTCTGTGGTTTCAAACTAAACACTTTCTATTACAGTTAAGTCTGCAGCTTTTAATGAGCACGCAGAAAGCGTCTTCAAAGTTTAGTCATATATGCATTTCTTGCTTTATAATTTGCATTCAAGTCATTTTTTTTTCTTCTTAGTGTTTCACTATTTTAAGTAACTTTTTTTTTTTTAATTCTACTTCTTTCAGACGTTTAAAATAAAATTGACATTTTCCAAATATAAAATTAATGTACACAATTTATGCAAAGTCCATGACATAATTAATTATTCATATTTTATTTTTTGTTTTCAAAATATATCTTTAAAAATTATTTTACAAGATGTTTTAATTTACAGAAAATTAATATTAAGAGAATGACAGATTGACAAAGAAAAACTCGTCTCTTCTCGATAATCTTCTTGTATTTTTTAAGAAGATATTTTGTATATATTACCTGTGATACAAATTTTACTTTAAAAAAAAAAGGAGGGGGTCATCATTATTACCATTAAATTAATTTGTACACATTTTGAAAAAATAAGCAATGTTTTATGTAGTAAACTCTAATTATGGATAATATTATTATTATAATTTACGTAAATGAAACTTTACAATTCAATAAAACTGATAAAAATAAAAGGTGAAATACAATAAAACATTTTCAAACAGGAAATTGAATTAGAGACAATTTGATAAAATTATTACGCATTTAATTTCCTTCCGAAACTGTTGTATAGAAAAACAAATAAAACATCTGCTTCGAACTTCGAAACTAAAAAATCGTCTGCATCTGCACTATTTCAGTTGTTACGACGCGGCCGCAGAATAACGGATAAAAGTAACAGTAAAGCTTTTTAGAATAAACGCGGAAAGTTATGTGGACACTGGACAGCATAGACGTGTTGACACGGATTTAAAAACTAAAACAAGAACGTTCTCAGGATCAAAGTTTGTTCAGCTAACAAAATATAAACCCGAGAAAATTACGGTAGCTTTGACTTGTTGAAGATGATTCAAGTCATTGCTATCGTACTTATTATCGGATTTAATTGGTTCCCCAAAATCAAAGTATCACGTACAACGTCAATGAAATTAGGTATGTAAAAATATCATTTTCCCTGTTTGCTTTTTTTTTATCACAACAATTTTAGTTAGCTTCTCATAAACATGCGTTAGAACATAAATATTTCATTACATTTATTTTTTATTTTGTTGAAATATCTAAAATACTATTTTCCCTGTTTGCTTTTTTTTTTTTTTTATTACAATGATTTTAGTTATCTTCTAATAAACATGTTATAGAACACAAATATTTCATTACATTTATTTTTTATTTTGTTAAAATATCTGACTTCCTTTTCAACAGCTTTGATCAGATTATTAAAATTAGTGATTTAAATTGCATGTTAATCTGGTTTATTTTCATATTTAAATATTTGGTTAAAACCACATGGTGTCATAAATATGAAAGTATATGGACAAGTATTATAATCAATCATTAATATAATTAATAAACATTTAAAGATAATTAAATTATTTTAAAAAAATGCTTTTTATGGAATAAAATTATTGGCAAACATAATTTTTTAATTTTGTATTAAGTGATGGTCTTAAACAATTTGCATTGCATGTTTTTATTTTAAAAAATTGCATCTGCTCAGAAGAGGAATTTATAAAAAATAAGACACAACGGAAACGTATACTATTAAAAGAGATCGTAGATATGTAATGTTAAGAAAAAAAATGATTATTTAATGTATTATTCAACCTGAGAAATGTTTTAAAATCTATAAAGAAATAGTCATAGCGGGTGGAAGCTTTTCAGTTGTTAAACATTCTTACTGAAATGTTTTCAAAGTGAACTAGAAGTCTGTTGGCAAATGAAAATATAGAAGTTACGCAATTAGTAAGTGTTTAAATATGATTTTACTTTAAAAATAACGCAAATACTTGAACGGTATGAATCTAAAATGTAATAACCATCTTTTATTATTTACTTTTTTTTCTGGATAATTTTCTCATTTTATTTCCTGAATGATTTTATCGAGATAAATTTCAAAGTATCGATGTTATACACTCTTTATAAACAGCGTGATTAAAATGGATTTCTCATTTATAATTACCATAATCCTGTAAATGAAATATTAATAATAATAATGAACCTATGTGTGGCTCTATTTTGTGTTTATGGTCTCAATTTTTATACTTTATTTACATTAAAAAAGTAGTTAACCATTTGATACTGTGTTCATTATTTTGTTTTATTGTGTCATATAAAAATAAATATGATTATTTGTATTTCTAATACAATATATACAGTAGAGCGCCGATTGTCCGAACAAGTCGGGATCGACCCTAGTTCGGATCAGCAAAAGTTCGGATAAATGGGCAGACAGTTTAAGGGATGTTCCTGACTATTCTAAAACCTTCACACTTTATCTAGGTTTAGGACTGACAGCACCAGTTAGTACTGGAGTGCTTAATTTTTTTTTAATTGTTTTTTGTTTACTTTTTTATTATTTAATTTTTTTTTTCTCTTTTTATCATTTTCTAAACTTCAGAGATTATAATTTAAGCAAAAAATAAATTGGAAGTTAGATGCTTTTTTTTTCTTTTTTAGAGAGAGAAATATTTGGATAATTGGAAATTCGGTTAAAAAGAATTCTTTGAGAGAAATATGCTGTTCGGATAATTGGAAGTTCGGTTAATTGGAGTTCCGATAATCGGCGTTCTACTGTATTTATAAAACTTTCACCAGACTTTATTATAAAAATTTCGTTGTAGATTCTAATCTCTTTGTACTATTTATGATAATATCAGAGTTATAGATGTAATGGCAACATATATCCAGCTAGATAGATCTTTGGCAAAACATAAAAACTTTCACATTAGATGCAAAATAGAGTAGCTGCGGTGCTGTGTTTTATAAACAATAAGGTATTATTGTTATAAAAAATCATAGATAGTAAGAGTTATTTTTATAATATATAATTTCATAAATAAAAATGTAATTTTGGCAATCAGTTATTAAAGTTATTTTTTAATAATCAAAAAGTTGTTTTATATATGGATTTTACTTCAAGCAAACCCTGATGTAAAATAAATTAACCCTTTGCATCACCGTTCTATGCATACCCAAAAGTTTTACTTACTTTTACAGTGAGCATAAAAATACGATTTTATTTATTGCTGCTATCTTCCAACATAACGATTATTGCCGAAATTGTTCTTAGAATTCTCAACATAATGAAACTGGTGATACTCAGTGAATTTTCTATACCAAAGCTGTGTTTTTCATTTAAGTAGTTTCAAATGGTTATTGCTAAAATGTACTTCGGAAATTTTGCAATGCATGTATGTGGCATAAAAGACGTAAACAATACGTATATAATGACTATATGGCACATGATGAGCGTTTCGAGTGTATATATATATATATATATATATATATATATATATATAACGCATGCATAAACTTCCCAATGATCTTAGCAATGTCGTTACTGCAATTTTTGCATAATCAAATTTATAGGGGCCTCTATAACAAAGAAGTATCCTATTTTCTCAGCCCCAACTTGTTTGAATTACAATCATATATATATATATATATATATATATATATATATTATGGTAATCAATATCATAAAACATATAAAATTTAATTACTTAATATCGGCATTTCTTTTTATCTTTCATTTTTTTTTACTATTATAAATGTTGTGTAATCGAAAAAATTCAACTTCACCAGTGACTTCGAGTTTGTAATGCGTATTAAATGAAATAAATTAATTTCATTCAGTATTTTCTATAGTTTAAAGAATATAAAAAGTACTGTATATATTATAACATATTATATTTTTAACACAAATTTTATTTTGATAAAGATTTGAAAATTTAAACAAATTGTTTCTTTGGTAATTTTAATGCTTTTAACAAATAGCTAATTTTGAAAAAAAAAATGTGATAGATCGATCATTCAGTTGTCTTCAATATTCCCATTTATTGCAATAGGAAAGAAAGGTGCAACAAAAATTGAAGTCTGCGGGCATTGCATTTTGATTCAATAAAGTTGTTTTGGTATACCCTTGTTATAGCGGTCCCCAAGTTTTAATTGCGATGTATCGCCGAAGTATATTAACGTTATAGATGTAAATGATTTTACAACATGCATAATTATGACTATGTGTGACATGCATACGTGTTTACAACTGTACAAGTATGTCATAGTGTGACCTCACAACATTGCCACTAGTCACATATTCATCACAACGTTAATGACAAAATCGTCACAAATCATACAATTTTCACAAAATTGTCACAATGTGACTTCAAAGCAGAGTCGCTGTCGTCACAGAATCATCACAGTGTTAAAGAAAATTTCGTCACAAATGACACATATTTCACAAATTGATCTCAATGTGACTTTAAAGCATTGTCACATTCGTCACAAATTCGTCACAAAGTTAATGCCAAAATAGTCACAAATGACACACTCTTCACAAATTTGTCACACCGTGACTTCACAAAGTCGTCACAATGTGACGTCACAAAAGAGCTCTAAAACGGCCATAACGACCTCACATTCTAGTCACAATGACTTCACATCGACGTCACGTGACGTCACATCGACGGTCACAATGTCACAGCGTGACTTCACAACGACGTCGACGTGACGTCACCATGCCTTACGGGTTATTACTGAAAATATGCAAGTGTTTTTATTTATATAATAAAACATTGCTTTATTGCAAAACTCCGTCCCTTCCCATGCCCACACACAAACAAATCTTTGCTTTCTCCACCTGTATATTAATTTCTGCCATTTCCGCTGATAAGAATAATTTATAGATAACAAACCAATTTCCCGGATTATAGAATACAGGGTAAAAACATTTTCTTATTATTGAAATCTCTACAGTTAATACATTTTTCTATATTGACCACTAATAACCCCCAAAAAACATTTCTATAAGAAAAATATCAATTATGTATTCAAATAAAGTTTTAAAATTCAATAGCGATACTTTCATATTAGCAACATTCCAAGAGCTAATAGTCGAAAAAATCGCCAAATATTTTACTATTTACAACAGTTTTTTTAATTCAAATAGTTTTAATAGTCTAAGTGAGTAGTTAGATTACGTGTCTATTATATTTGTGTTTTATTTATGTACATTTTTTGATGAAGTTTTTAATTTTGTTGTGGAATATTAGCCGGGAACAAACACTGAATTATTTTTATTGTTTGAAGTGGGAAGTTTTAATCTTAACATATGTTTTGTCACACTGTGAGTTTACAACATGGTAGGGTTTTTTGTCACATAATGAGACGTACGTTACATGTAGTGTCATAACAATGACGTCACAATTTTTTAAAATTGACAGAAAAATATTTTTTACGGTAAATAACATGTTTTAAAGAATTTTTGTAATTTTTAAAAGTTTTCTAAGAAGTTCACATATCAGTCACAATGTGACGTCGCTTAGTGGTGGCATTTTGGTCACAGTTGTAACGTGACCACAGTGACTTACAGTGACGTCACAATGACGTCACTGTGACCATGCATGCTATGAGCCCGTAAGGCATGGGGACGTCACGGCGACGTCGTTGTGAAGTCACACTGTGATTTTGTGACCGTCGATGTGACGTCACGTGACGTCGATGTGACGTCATAGTGACTAGAATGCGAGGTCGTTATGGCCGTTTTAGAGGTCGTTTGTGACGTCACATTGTGACCACTCTGTGAAGTCACGGCGTGACAAATTTGTGAAAAGCGTGTCATTTGTGACTATTTTGGCATTAACTTTGTGACGAACCTGTGACGAAAGCGACAATGCTTTGACGTCACACTGTGACCAATTTGTGAAATATGTGTCATTTGTGACGAACTTGTCATAAACACTGTGACGATTTCAAATGAAAATCAAATTTTGAAATTAATTGCTTAAAAGGCACAAAGGCGAACATAGTGAAAAAGATTCCATGCTGGGTCTCGAACCCGGGCCATCAGTATAGCGCACTGACATTCTACGGACTAAACCACATGGAACGATACCCAGCCTGGAAATTTTCTCACTATTACATGTTGGCAAGGCTACAAACGCAGCACAAGATGGAATATTTATCGTGAACCACCGACATGGGGCAAACACGAAACTTAATTAAATCCAGCATCGATTGAAACTATATTAATACTTGGAAATTTTTCCAGAGAGATCCATTCGCCTTGCATACAATATTTCAAATGAAAATCAAATTTCAAATTAATTGCTTAAAAGGCAATTTTAATTTGAAATATTGTATGCAAGGCGAATGTTTCTTCCTGGAAAAATTTCCAAGTATTAATATAGTTTCAATCGATGCTGGATTTAATTAAGTTTCGTGTTTACCCCATGTCAGTGGCTCAAGATAAATATTCCATCTTGTGCTGCGTTTGTAGCCTTGCCAACATGTAATAGTAAGAAATTTTACAGGCTGGGTGTCGTTCCATGTGGTTTAGTCGGTAGAATGTCAGTGTGCTATACTGACGGCCCGGTTTCGAGTCCCGGCATGGACTCTTTTTAACTATGTTGGCCTTTGCGCCTTTTAAGCAATTAATTTGAAATTTGATTTTCATTTGAAATATTGTATATAAAGCGAATCTTTCTCTCTGGAAAAATGTCTAAATATTAATATTGCAATGAATTTTAAAGTAAACTTTTGTTGTAAATATAAAATTTTATTTTTTACCGTACTTTTTAGCAAAATATCGCTATTTTGGAGCACTTTTCTTCTAAAACATTTTCAATTTCTCCACTTAAAAAAACAATGCTTATCAACTGACATATTTTTTTATTAAGTTCTAAACTTGATATTGAGTTCAAGCTTGATATTTAGAATGGGTAATTTTTTAATGTGTTGTGATTTTTTATTGTTTTATTAAATACGAACATGGAGTCTAACGGATATTAATATAACTATTATTTATATAACAGTATGATAAGCCATATTTATTTAAATTTTTTATTCCCGCGTACATTGTATTTTGTGAATATGAGCTAAATAGATTTGGTATGTTTTATAGGAAAAGACTGATCTCAGAAATAGAAAAAACAAGTAAGAAAAATCATGCGTTAAGCATAGATTATAAAATACTTTCCAACACTTCCTGAATGCTTTAACAAGATATCGTAATTTAGGGAAATAATGTAAAATAAGATAACTAAGTAAGCATTTTAGAAAACGCATAAAACATTTGAAAAACTGGTTTCAGCAGTTACCATCCATAGCAAAATATGTTTTCCAATTCTTTTGAACAGCCCTGTATTTGATCTGTAGGTTGATACACTAAAAAAAATCAAGCACTCAAACATGAGTAAACCGATGTACTCATATCGAACTGAATATTTTTGGATCAAAAATGAACCTATGGTTTCTTTATTTTGAAACATCACATGTTATCAAACCGAAACAAACGAATTATTTTGTACCCTATAATGGTTCATTTCATTTTGGCGGCATAAATGATGTTTATTAATGTAAATATTAAATTATGCACAGTATTTTAAAATAATTTAAAAGTGTTTGGAAATGTTGCTCTTGTCATAAAAATATTCGATTTGAGTATCTTGTTACGAATTTTGGTATTTTTCTTAATAAATAATGAATTAAGCGTTTCTTGTTAATAACTTTGAACGAGAAATAAATATCAGTACATTTTTACTTTAATTTTAGGGGGGGGGAGGAGTGGGGGTCAGTACATAACCATTCATAATTGATCACAACCAAGGAATAAAAAATTAGTACATGTGTTTCTCAACTTTGAGTACATTTGGATCGGAGCAATTTTGAGTATGTGACGCATTTAAAATTGTGTACTTTTTACTCAATTTTCAGTACCCATTTTTTTCAGTGTATATATACTATATAATAAGATAATTTAGTTTAGCAAGAAAACGCCTAACAGGTTGAAATTCTCTTTCAGCAATTTATACTAATACATGGAAACATACTTGAATACTTTTGTACAACCCTGTAGTTTACCTAGAACCTTTATTACACGCCACTATTTAGTTAAAATTTAATTCAAACTAAGACACTCTTAAAACTGCTAAAATCACATTTCCAGAAATTATAATTTATAGACGGCCATGTATCCAATTCTTTACGTGACCCTGTATATCATTTTATCTATATTCTACAAACATTTCTCAGTAAATTAAATGCAGTTTAGCGAAAAAAATCATAACTCATTTAAAAACCACCTTTAAGCGATTTGCGCCCATACCCGGTAACACTTACGAATACTTTTGTGTAGCCCTGTATAGGAATTATAGCACTTATATACACCATACACTATGCATAAATATAGTGAATCATAAAAGCGCATATCATAATTAAAAATGCATTTTCTGCCGTCATCGCTAATGTACAGTACTTCGGATACAATATAGTATCTGAAATATTTTATATAATGTGTTCCTGTAAATGCTATATACGTATTATTCGTATTATACATGAAATTATTTACAGTACATAAACCTCAGCGACGTATATCAATTTCATTATATATGAAACAGATTAACATAATTAAAGTACGCAGCAAACAATTCCCTCCATCCCTATATCATTATGTAATAGAATTCATTTTTTAGCCCTGTAAATGAATAATAACTATTCTTTGCATCGCATAGTCAACAGAATGCATATTTTAGTGCGCTTCATAAATGCATATCAATTTTATTCTCTTTGAAAGCTTGCGTAAAATCCTTAAAAATCATTTGAAACGATTTTTTTCCCATAGGCCGTAATGTAACGGAATACTTTTGGCTGTCTTGTAAATGAACTAAACATGCTACAAACTTCATTACAAATAGGGACCGTGCTATGGTAAACGTCAATAATATCCAAAAATTTCAGGGCAATCCGAGTATATTTACGAGAGTTAGAGCGCAGACAGATTGCTAGACGTACATACGGAGAGACAAACCGAAGTCATAAGCCCTTTTCAACTTTGTATCCTCTATTATGTATCTTTTATTATATGAACTTAAAAAACATATATACTAAAGCAGTTTAATCTATAACTTCCTATCAGGCATGAAAAACACTTTATTTCAGTGCTTAAATATCATATTTTATTTTTTAGTGCCAATAATTACTTGTAGCATAAACGTAGAAAATGAGTTTATAATAGAAGAAAATTTAATAATCGATTCAAAATGTCTATAATTAAATGTTTGATTAAAATCACAAACAGAAAAAAAAGTGCTTACATACAATTAAAAAAAATAAGTATACGAATTTGAAAAACACTAAAAATAATAATTAATATTTATAGTTGTACTGTTAAACAACAACAATCTACAATAGATGAATTAAATGCATTATTAGATTTAACAATATCTCAAAAATCTTTCCATATGTTATAAGGAATTCCTATTGTTTTATAATTTTGACAAATTGTAAATCTGAAAACATTGGTATGAAAATTTAGGATTTAAAAAAATAATTTAAAATATTATTAGCACTAAAAGAAAACTCTTTCAAAAGTTTCACTATATGTAAAAGTACATTTTCCCAGTATAATGCTAATTTCTAATCTGAAACAATTTCGTAATATCATAATAATCGAATATCTATATAATCTATGAGTGTTAGTAATTAGAAAACAGTAAGATGCCGAAAAAAAAAAAAAACACCCAAATCATTGTCTCAACACATTTTCAATCTCAAGTAACTGAAAATTGATGTTTTCATTAATTTCCCTAATGAATGTAATCATAAATCAGTCTCTGCGCAGCTTTTTTTTTTTTTTTTTTTCAAGCGATGGCAGATTAAGATATTTTTATTCACCTTATAGAATAAGAAAATTTTGCTAGCTGAAAGCAATTCTAGATCAGTCTGTTATTAATATAACATAAAACTATTTAACTCATAACACATGAGGAATAAAATATTTAAATTAAATAAGACTTACGTTTATGTTTCTATAATAATATCCGTATATTCTAAAATGGCAGCTGTCATTCTCTTATCTTAAAAAAACTATTGTAGAAGTGCCGATGTTCTACACAGCGACGCAACTTCCTGGCTTCCCGCGTTTTCCCTTATTTATTTATTTTTTTTTTTTCTGTGGTTATATCTCGCGCAGACGATTTCGGCTCAATAGATTTGGAACTGAAATGCGCAATGAGAGTGTTTTTATTTAAAATTTTCTATTTGAAGAATTTTCCAATGTATTTTACCTTTTCTTTTTATCAGTACCCAAATATTTATGTTAAAATGCATTGTAAAGTTTCTTTTTTGTAAATAATAATAATAATAATAATAATATTCATAATTAGAGTTTATTAGATAAAACATTGTTTAAATTTTTAAAATGTGTAAAAGTCAATTTAATGGTAATAATGAACCCCAAGCTCCCTCTTTTTAAAGTAAAGTTTGTTTCACACGTTTTCTGTAAAATAAAACAATTTGTAAAATAACTTTTTTTTTTAAAGTCATATCTCTAAAATACAAATTTGAAATGCGAATAATTAATTATATCATAGGTTTTGCATAAATTTTGTGTATTTCTTTTATTTTTGGAAAATGTTAATTTTATTTAAAAAGTCTGAAAGAAGTAGAATTTTTGAAAAAATAGTTACTTAAAATAGTTAAACACTAAACGGAAAAAATATGATTTGAATGCAAATTATAAAGCAAGAAATGCATATATGACTAAACTCTGAAGACTCTTTCTACGTGCTCATTAAAAGCTTCAGACTTAACTGTAATAGAAATTTTTTAGTTTGAAACCACAGAAGTGTTACGACTACCACTGGTTCGCAAAAAAATAAAATAAAAATTCCTCCCTACAAACTAGAAACTTTCCGAGAAACACTTTTATAATAATAACAATCAGTGAGGGATTATTATATTAAATTGCAATGCTAGATAAAATTGAAATCATGAAAAAAGTATACTTTCACTGTCTTAGATATCAAATTGATAAAATATAGCATGAAAATTTAGTTTATTAATGCTTGTATCGTGCACTTTATATATTATGCCCCCCCCCCCCCTTTCGTAACAGAATTTACCATTTGCTATACACTAATATATTTTCATTCCTTATGCCGCTGTAACTCGGGACTGTTTAAAATACTGTTTAAAATATTTCTCTTCATTTTCAAAGATTTTAAAAGTTCATATTTTTGTCGCACTACGACTTACAATATGGTGGTTTTTTTCTCACACATGTGACGTGACGTACGTTACATGCAATGACATAACAATGACGTCACAAATTTTTAACTGCTAGAAAAATATAATTTTGCAGTAAATAATATGTTTTGAAGAATTTTCGTAATATTTTAAAGTTTTCTAAGAAGTTCACATCTCAGTCACAATGTGACATCACTGAGTGGTGGCATTTTGGTCACAGATGTGACGTGACCACAGTGACTTGCAGTGACGTCACAACGACGTCACCGTGACCATGCATGCTATGAGGGAGGGAACTACGCACTTAAACCGCTGAAAAGGTTAATACGAAAGCATCACTTTTAATTAATTTCAAAGCTTTGTTTGAATACATTATAGATATTTTTTTATTAATGGGCAATCTAAAATATATATATTAAATATGCAACATCTATTAGAGTTAGAAAAAAGGTCTTCGTCTATGTTCTGTAATCCGGGAAGTCCAGGTTGAATTCCTTAGTTTCTTTATTGTTCTTACTTGTTGAAGAAAGTTATTTTACTATTAAAATTTGCAGTAAAATTCAATATATGAGGTATGTTATCTACGTACAGTAGTTTTTATTAGCTCACAGGCTATCAAAGCCTGAGAGCTAATGTGCCCGTAAGCGTACGTATGTATGTACGTACGTAACGCGATAACTCTTGATAGAAATTTCCGATTTGCTTCAAAAAGATTTCTAGGTTTATTTTGATAAGGCGCTTCCCTAATTAGTTTTGGGGGTTTATTGGTTAAGTATAAAGGGGGGTACGGGGGTTAATCCCCCCTTAACTTAGATAAATGGATTTTTCATTCAGAATTATTATATTTGTTTAAAATTTGGTATACCGGTTAATTCTGATAAGGCGTTTCATGATTAGATTTGGAGGATCATTGTTTAAGTATAAATAGAGTAACGGAGGGCTAATACCCCCCTAATTTAGATAAATATGTTATTCTATCCGATTTGCTTCAAATTTGGTATATCGGTTTATTCTGATAAAGTGCTTCCCTGATGAGATTTGGAGGCTCATTGGTTAAGTATAAAGATGTGAAACAGTGGGAGGCTAATCACCCTAATTTAATTTTCGCATTATTTTTTTAAATAAGAGTATAATATACAATTAGTGAGAATAGCTTGTGAGGTCAATGCCATCAGATTACCTGGGCACTTTTCTTTTTATTTTTAGATTGCTTACACCTGTTGTGAAACATTAACACTTAACATTAGATGGATACTCTACATTTTTATTTATTTACTTACTGGAAAAGATCGTGGCTTTGCGCCCGTGGTTTTTAAAATGCACCAAGTGCCGTTTATGTCATTATTAACATGAGGTGGATATTAAACTGCCATTGATAATTTAAATATTACTAATTAAGTTGTGTACTAATAAAACACCTTTTTTATCAATATAAAATGAATCTGAGCAATAAAAAAATGGATTAAAGCACATGAATTAAAGAGGAAAAGCTTCATTCCAATACCTTCGCAGCCACACTTGTAAAGAAAAAAAAAAGGGGATAAATTGTAGTTTACTCGTGAACATCCGCCCCTGTCCTGCAGTAATTTTTTTTAAGCATTAGTTGTTTCTGTGATCAATTCCATGATTCCTTGTGGTGGCTATTTTTTGTGTATATGCATATCAGGCAAAATTTCATACCAGATTTTTCTTATCTAATTAGGACCTTTAAACCACAAAATTTTAAAAAAGATTGCAGTGTACTACTAAATTCTCCTTGTAATAGCAGAAAAATGCAAATTTTCCTTCCCAGAAAATATTTAATCGAAGATTCTCATCTATTTAAAAAATCGCAATTTTACTTTAAATGCCTTCAGTTCCAAATGAAATTAATATTTTTCATAACTTTTAATGAATACCAAATAAATAATAATAAATAGATTTTAAGTTGGAAACTTAAAATCCTATTTTTAAAATGAGATATTTAAAATAATTTAAATATTTTTAAAAAGTATTCCTTTCGGCTTAAGGCTATTTGTTTACCGAAATTGATTTAACACGCAGATACACTGAAATCTACAGCATGGTCTATAAAAGAGCATTAATTTATCCAATAACTGTTCACTTCTGTGGAAGTAAATGTTTGCAAGTAAGTATCACAGAGAAAAAGATTGTATATATAAATGTTTCGTATTACTATAGCGTTTAGAATAAATTATGTGGAAATCGGTTATTCTAACAGTGCTATAGAATATTCCTTAAATGTGCAATGATGCTGAAATCTCAACAGACGATCGCAGCAACATACACTGTAAAAACAAAATAATGCCAATTTTCCGGTAGGAATCGGAAAAATAGTTGCCCTTATCGTACCGGAATAATTTCCAACCCAGCTCGGAATAAAATCCATAAAATCGGAATAAAATCAGTAAAATACCGTTTTACTGACTATTTCCTTATTTTTAAGGATTTCATTCCGAGCTGGGTCGAAAATGATTCCGGTACGATAAGGGCAACTATTTTTCCGATTCCTACCGGAAAACTGGCAATATTTTTTTTACAGTGTATGTGGGATATTTTCAAATTTCAATGTAAACATCATATTAATACAGCTTACTTAGTAATCGTCTTGCAGTTTTAGAAAATATCCTACACATGTCGCAGCTTTCGACTCTTTAGATTTCATCATTTAAGGCGGTATTCAAAAAAATATTTTCCCACGCTCAACGACTCAAAATTTTCGGACACATTTTCAGTCTCATTTTTAAAGGTGAGAGCATGAAACTTGCAAACATGATTTTTTAATAGATGTATAAACGGTCGTGTGTTTTCATTTTTCAATCAATTAATTAGATCTTGATTTATAAACAATTATTTTCTCAGTATGACCATTTTTTTCGTTCCAAGCTTTCTCGCTATGGGAAATTTGGTTCAAAACGTCAATTTTGACAGCATTTATTTCAATATATTCTGCCTTTATCAAAAAATTGACAAGCGCGGCACATTATACAGTTGCTAAATAAGAGAATCTGCAGATTTGATGTGTTTCAGAACAAAAATGAATTTAAAAATAACTCAGAAAATAAGAAGTTTGGATTTGAATACACCTTTAAAGGATTCTGTATTTTAGCACTTTTTTAAGCATTACTGGGATAGCCGATTTTGTTGAAAGACATTACGAAATGTATTTTCCAAATGAAGGCAATTAAATAAATCAAACTCAGTAAATTGCTTTTCATTTATCAACATCTATCTATATTATAAAGGACAAACATATCTGTGCGTAACGCATACGTCATTCTGCGAATGGCAACACTTTGAAATTTGAAATAAAATTTTGGTTTTGGAATTTTCTCTGCTGCAAATTTTTAAACTTCTTAACATCACACATTTTAAATTTTTACACCGTCGTATAAGGAAAAAAATGCTCTTTTAAATGCAATTTGTTTGAAATCTGTATCTCAATTTTATTTTGAGATATTATTATTTTTTTTTTTGTAGTTTTTAATACATTTTTTGTAATTGTGGCAACTGAAGAACTCCATTTCTGTTGAAAGTCGTGCAGTAGTGAAAGTAAAGGGAAAATAATCGCGGAGGAAAGAAAATAATGTATTACTGTACCTTTTTGTTGCCCTTTTCTCATAAAAACTGAAAACTTTTTTTAAATTAAAATACGTGCTATGTCAGAGATTTTTTAAATTTCTAAATATCGCACATTTTCAATTTTTAAACCGTCAAATAGAGAAAAAAAAATCTACTTTGAAATGCAATTTGTTTAAAAATTGTATCTTAATTGACTGAGTTATTGTGTTTTTTTTTAAATAACTAGCCGCCCGTGACGACCAGTTTTGTCTCCCTTAAGTGTACGCTAGGCATTGTATCATGTTACTTTTATTCATAATTTAATTTACTTGCTCAATCCTTCGCCAAATTGGAGAATTCTGATAGAGAAATCGAGAACTCCCTACTTTTATGTTAGTCGGGCACAGGTGATAAATCGCCAAACATTGTACCCGTCGCATTTTTTTTTTTTTTCATATTTCGTTAATTCAAATTCAAATATAGTCCTTTTACTCATTTTATTTAGAATGGATAACTTTAATTTAAAAATGAAACCTTTAAAAAAATCATTTAATTTCAAGATCAAAGCATTGTTTTAATTTACTCTTCGAAAAATAAAAAATGCTGCTGGCGAGTTAAAAAAAAATGCTATTGGCGACAATTGCGCCCAGCTAACATAAAAGTACAAACTCTTTGCGATCATGGAAACTTCTATGTAGTTTTATTTGAAAAAAATATTTTGATTAAATCGGTTGCCAGATAAAAATTTCTTTTCTCGCCATGGACCTTTTCTCTATCTCGCCAAGTACCTATACTGGAAAAGTACCTTCATCTATTTATTTATTTATTGTATTTTAAATTAGATGAATAAAAGACGGCGCAGGTGTCATATACGCACTACGTTGGCGCGACTTTTGTCTGGCGCCAATGTCATACACGCACCGGGGTACTTAACTGGCTCCAAAGTGTCGTTATTTTGCGCGATATGGTAGCCCGGATGTTGTTGTTTATTTATTAATAAATTGTTTATTTACTTTTATTTTATTTTTTAAAATTATATAAAATTTTTGTTCTATAGTTATTAATTAAACTTTTTATTTATTTATTGTTATTCCATTTTTAAAAATATTATACAATAACTAATGAGATACGTTTTATTCGAGCGTTGCCATTAAACAATTAACAAATAATCGCAATTTCTGAGCTACGAACGATAGCGTAATATATATATAGATTTTCAAGCATAAATTATTTTTTAATTTATCTCTATCACGTGTAGCTCGATTACGAAAGGTTAATCCGCTTGCCCTTAAAACAATGTAAAGAGTTTAGCAGTTGTTTCCGTCTAATGTTCCATAACAAAATTAAAACTTCTTCTATAGAAAAATAAATAAATTAATGCAAATAAGAAACAAATTTAACAGACATGTGATTGAACCACGCGGTTATGCCCCGAAATGATCGGAAAGACTAACGTAAGTCGCAAAATCTTGGATTAATAACTCCTGGCATGCGGTGACATGTGAATGTATCGCTTTTAATAAATTTCAAAACTCTATTTGATTGCATAATTGATATTTTTCATATAAAAATTCTTTTTGATGCTAGTGGGCAATCTAAAATATATATTACATGTAAAAAAATAATTAGAGTTAAAAAAATGTTTTTCACCTTTATTCTGTAACCCGAAGAGCTTGGGTTCGATCCCCTAGTATATATAAAAGCCGTTCTTTGTGTGTATGTCCGGTATACAAATCTTCAATTTGTGACCAATTTGCACGAAACTTCATGTACATATGTTTTAGAATGTGGAAAAGATCACTGCCAACTTTAAAAAATCACCAGACCACTATTTATCCCTTTTTTCTACCAACTTCCATAATTTAACATTACAGAAATATCTCTTTTTACATTTCTAATTAAATCCTTTCTTTCCGGTTGCCACAAGCTAAAAAACGGTGCAATAATAAAAAAAATGATAACACGTGTACTTTCTTTTTATAAGATAATAAAAATTCAGGCTCAATCGTTATAATTTTGCATTTCCGAAATTGTTGTCATTCAATCAGAAAATGCACATTATTCATAAATAAAATAAAAACTTACCTAAACGTGTGTTCAGATGAGTAGTATCTTCATTTAAATTTTCTTAAGTTAAAAAATCTATTTTAATACATGCGTCTAAATTTCAAGAAAACAAGTTAGGAAAAAGAAATCGTTTGGTAGATATGACGTCAATATGTAATATAAACTGACATCACTCTCTAATGATATTTTATTCTGAGGGGGAACTCTTGATCTTCTGAAATTAATCCATATTATTATCATCCATTGAAGCCACGCGAAATAAAATGTCAGTAAATGTTAGGTCATTTGCATGTATTTATTGCTTTATTCCGCATATTGTCATGGAGATCGTAATATTTTGTTACACTCGCTAAGAAAACAAGCATTCTGATTTTAGAAGCCGAAACATTTTACTACATTACGTCAAAATGACGTTTTTTATCCAGAAACTTGAATTTTGTTAGTCTTAAATTAAAAAAAGTTGAGGCTTTTCACAAAAGTCAGGTAAAGCATTATTGCATTTTAATATTCCGTAATTGAGTCATATGTCAGGTATTCGCTGAAATCATGAACGATGCTATACATTTTTAAGCAATAGTTCATGTCATAAAAGGTTTAAGTCACATTAGTTAAAGTACGCCAAAAACGTACAGCCTGATTATCGAAAATTAATCCATTCGCACTTACGAAGATAAAAATAGTTCAGCATTTTTTTATTTTGTTTATTATTTAATAGCGAAATTAGAAGTTAGCAAAAAAAAAAAAAAAAAAAAAAAAAAAAAAAAAAACGAAGATTAATAGGTATTTAATTGAACTACTGAATTTTTCATATTTAAAATAAAACTTTAACATAAGTACTTTGAATAGACGTACAAACTTAATTTCAATATATTTTGAAGGTAAAACGTTTAATATAATTTTGAATAGTTTAATTTCAAATCTGTTAAATTCGTAGTATATTTTTTTATAGGTTTTCATTTCGTTTGCTGATTTAGTTATGTAATATTGCACGAAAAAACTCAAAAAATGATGTATTATTTACATTGTTTTAAGAGCAATCGGGTTCATCTTTTGTAATTGGTTTGCACAAATATTTATAAAATATTCTTTCTTTAAAAATTACTATAAAACACATAAAAAATCAGTAAAATGAAAATCACTTTTCAAACAAATAGCATTGAATGTACTTTTTGCTTTCCATTAGACGTTGAAAAAATTGAATGTGTGATGTTTAGAGGTTAAAAAAATTGCAGTAAAAGGAAAATTTATGAGTTAGGTCATTTCCACCAAAAATATGATGCCAGCGTTACTCATGGACATGGGGATCATTAATATTGCATTCAGACCAAATGAGTCCTTTTTTCGTAATTTTGGGTTGCAAATTTAAGAAGATCCCTGCTTGAAAATTAATTTAAAATCGATTAAATTCAGAAAATTGTATCTCATTTTTATGATTTTTAATGATCAGTATTGAAATCAGAGCCAATTAAAAGCTGAAAATTGAGATACAATTTTCAAATAAATTTCATTTGAAAGTATGTTTTTCTATTTAGTGTAAGAAATGAATTGTGCGTGTTTAGAAGTTAAGAAAAATCACAATAAAGCACAATTTATGGGTTAGGTCGTTGATAACATCAGTACGATTTAAAAATTTACGTTTCTCGCTAACATAAATTTTACATTATAATGTATATATATGCTATACAAACGAGAATTTTACTAAATACTACGCCAATTGGTTGGTGTTTTTTCTTCGACTTATCGGAAAAATAATATATTTTTCTGTTACACCAGCCAAGAAAACGAGCATTCTGATATTTAAAGCTGAGGGATTTTACTGTGGTTGCGATACAAACGTCGCGATTTCTGATCATTTTTATAATGATTTGTGAACGAAAAGGCACAAATATCGGTTATTATTGCTGTATTATTTCATTTTAATTTATTATACCCGGAAGGCCCCTCATAATTGACACGGGCAACGCCGGGTAGTTCTGCTAGTCTATATATATAAAAGCCGTTCTCTGTGTGTATGTCCGGTATACAAATCTTCAATTTTTGACCAATTTGCACGAAACTTCATGTACATACGTTTTAGAATGTGGAAAAGATCACTGTCAACTTTAAAAAATCACAAGACCACTATTTATACCTTTTTTTCTACCAACTTACATAATTTAACATTATAGAAATATCTCTTTTTAAAATTTCTAATCAAATCGTTTCTTTCCTGTTTCCACACCCATGACACAAAAATGTGAAAAAATTAACGATAATGCGTGTAATTTTTTTTTATTTGCCGATAAAAATTCAGATTTTCTTGCTATATTTTTGCATTTTCGAAATTGACGTCGTTCTTAACAGGAAATGCAATTTCTTTTTATATATAAAATAAAAACTTTAACTATAAGAGCGGTAAAATAACGTAGCACCTTAATTTGAATGTTTTTTTAGAGTAAAACATCTATTTTTAATACAGACAGTAAAATTTCATGAAATCAATTAAGGAAAAAGAAAATAAAGGCTAGATATGACGTCACATTCTATCAAATCGTGTAGTCAAAATCACTGTAAAAATAAATGGCTCCTACATTTTGTTTACTACTTCGATTGTATACTACAGCCATATCATATAGCTATACATTATAGCTAAGTGTTGTATAGATTTAGATTCAGTAGTTACCTTTTCTGTGATTTATAGTAGAAAGATAAAAGTTAGTTCCCTTTTCAAAAAAATTCTTGGCTGATGTCACGATTTAAAATTTATGGAAAGTGACATCATTTCATCTAATCATTGTAGATTTAATTTCTATTAATGAAAAATTTAAGTTTACGTTTAAGAGTGATGTTTTATTTAGAGTGGAAACCCTCTTGATCTAATACTTTAATCAAAGCTTATAATTGATGCATGTATTGAATTTTTCCCCGTATTGTGAGAAATCGTATATTTCTGTTACGCGTGACAAAGAATGAATTATTTACAATGTTTTTGAATAATTGAGTAAATAATTTGTAATTGGGTTTCAAGCACATTTAAAAAATATTCACGCTTGAAAATTACTTTAAAATCCATAAAAAATCTGTTAATCCATAAAAAATTTAGATAAATATTACTGAAAGTATTTTTATTTTCTATAAGACGGGTGGAACAATTGAATGTGCGATGTTTAGAGGTTAAATTCCAGTAAAAAAGAAATTTATTGTTGTGTTAGGTTGTTGCCTCCGAAAATATGATACCAGCGTTACTCATAGACATGTCTTTTCTTTATATTATTGCATTAAGAGTAAATGGGTTCATCTTTCGTAATCGGGTTGCACGCACCTTTAAAAATATCCATGCTTGAAAATTACTTTAAAATACATTAAAATCAGAAAATTGAGATACGATTTTCAAAAAAATTTTGTTTGAAAGAACTTTTTTCAATTCGACACTGTAAAAAATGAAATTGTGTTGTGTTTAGAAGTCAGTAAAGGCACAATTTACGGGTTACAATTTATGGGGCACAATTTATGGGCACTGACATAGTGTTTTTCCTTTATAATGTGTATATATACCATACAAAAGAGAATTTCACTATATGCTGCGCGATTTGGTGGATTTTTTTTTTTTCATATTTTTCTCTTGCACCCACCAAAGAAAACGCGTATACTGTTATTAAAGCTCAGAGATTTTACTATGGTTGCGAGACAATAACGTCATGTTTTCTGATTGTCTTTTTAATGATTTGTGAATGAGAATGTACAAATTCCAGTTATTGTGAATGCCGTATTATTTCGTTTTAATTTATTTTACCTGGAGGGCTCCTTAAAATTGACACGGGCGAAGCCGGGTAGTTCTGCTAGTAATTCATAAAAGCAATTGAAAGGAACTTGTTATTCAAAACAAGGAAGTTTACGATTCTAAATAAATATTTTGATAAACATTTCATCGCACATCCAAGAAATTAAGACATTTGAACAATCAGTAATCTAATCTGTTTAAGTTACTATAAATATAAATAATGTAATATTAATATTAATGATACTAATTTCCTGTTTTTATCTTCAATAATGTATAATGTATGTTTTTTACATTTACTTGTATTCCAGACTCTCAAAAGGAGAGATGCAGCGATTTTTATGCTGCAGGTGTAACTAATTAAATTCTTTTTTTTTCCTTTAAATGTTCAATCTACATATTTTTTTACAAGTCACAAAAATAATCACGTGCGCTTTAAAACAACACAGAATATTATACCATTAGCAATGGATTAGAATGGGAAATGACTAGAATTTACAGATGATATTACCCTGATGATGATGGATACCAGATAAACCACAGATACAAACATAAATACAAGGTAAGCCAATTTTCTCTTACCTATGCTTTGCTTTTATAATTGTGATATGAATAAACAATAAACTGTGAGGAACAGCGAATTTCGCGCAAACACATTGTTGGATAAGTTGAAATACGTCTAACAGATTTGTACACTATTTATTCTAGACGCTCTAGTATTACTATACTTTGATTGCATTAAATTATCTTGATATAGCCTATTTATTATAGTTACCTGTTTCATCGAAGCATTTAACATCCGTGCCTAAAGAAAATGCTTGGATTTCACCTGCATATACTGGCATATTCAAGTTACAACCAGCGAATGCTCCGAATACTTCGGTAGCACCTATAAAATGAAAAATAAAGGTTTATATTTATCTGGAATTATCTTTCTAAATTATTAACACCTTGCTGACTGACAATTTTTATTAAATCTGGGTTTTAAAACAACAGGCGTTCCTCGCTCTTCTAAAAGTAGTTCGTAATTTTTATTTCTAGTTTAATATGAAACTGAAAACCGTTATTTTATAAGAGAAGCAGAAAAAAGGATATATTTGAATTAAACAAACAAAGAACAACAAAAAAAAAAAATCAAAGCCCTCGTTTAATGTGATATTGTGAATTTCCTTCAATAGACTAAAAATTGAGTAATAAGATGACAACTGGTGGCCATTCACGAAAACTTCGGAAGAAGATCGTTTAGTCCCTAAAAATAAAGTTATTTTACTATGGTGCAAAAAAAAGGTTAACTCAGGCGGGGAGAGGAACTAATTTAATTTTTAACTTGGTCGAGTGCGGTATTTTTTTATGTATTGTTTAATGCTGAATCGAATGACACCATTCCCAAGCCTATATGACCACTTGTTACAGAGTTACAGCGGTTTTTATGGATAAAAAGTCGAAGATTGTACTTTGTGAGACAGCTCAACGTTGTTAAACTTATTTTACAAGCCATACACTCACATAACAAGTCATCTTTACCTTTTAGATAATAAATCGAACCGTAATATATTTAAGATAACCCCTGGGTCTTTAAAAACTTGTGAAGAGTCCCAAAAGTTAGGTTCGGGTGTTACGTAATTCAAGTAAGGGAGTGAAGACCCATTGCATTAATTCCATTCTTCATTTATCCAAGGGCTTAAGGAATCACTTGAGAGTTGGGGTCTTTCGACCAAATAATAAAGACGAGAACCACATTTGACATTTGAAGTGTGACAGAGTCCAAGGATATAAATAAAGGGGAAAGGTTTCCACCAAGTTGCCGGTCCAGGTGTTCATTTCAGTTTCGGATATTCTACCCGTTTAGAAAGAGCGAACTTACTGATATTTTTTGCCGGAAGTTATGTGACTAGCTTTAACGTTGTAGTAAATAAACATATATGTAGCCTTTATTGAAAGTTTTACAATTTATAAAAAAAAATTGTTTATCCAAATATCTAATGAAAACTTTCTTGAGCCTTTGACTTTCTTTTTCTTATCTACCACCCTTTGGTACCCTCTGTGTCTGTTTACGTATTCTGGCATGAGAAAACTCATGGGGTCAGCACTGTATGATGAGTTCACCATTGTTGATGAACACAAATTGAGTCGCACCAAAGCTTTAGTTTGTTGATGGTGGTTATCTGCTTCATGATTCAACGTGGAACAAGAACACTAGCAATACTTACATTACCTTTGCATTCAGTATATACATTATTTGAAATTTCATATTGGCAAAAACACACGTCAGTGTTGTTCTATGGATATGATGACCAGATATTATAAATAGTGTGAACAGTTACGCAGGTACCAGCATATTACGCCAGATTTTTGTAGGTACTCCGACTTAGGTAATCAAAAGCGGTATTTTAGGTAATGCTCGAAATAAGAAGCAGTTAATCGCCATGCTGTTTAATATATTTGAAAACAATTACATCACTCCTGAGACAGTCTTATGGATATATACTAATTATTTAGACAGTAGTAGATTAGGCTCGACAATTATTGACAACCATAGGTTACTCGAGATATAACGGGTTCTAACTACCATCATAACACCTAAAAAGCCTATACTTTTCTTAAAATACAACATACAATCTGTGAAAAGGAAAGTACAATCTTCCGACTCTCTACAAAGTCAAAACAATGGCATGAAAATCTATATCCTCCCCACACACGCTTTTAGGAGGTGTGACACAGCACGGAAAAGATAAAAAAGTTACTTATGAAATCCATAGCTTAAACCGTGCTTAAAAGTACGTGTTTACATTTTCATTAAACGAATGCTATGACGGCTAACAAAGCGAATAAAGCAGCTGAAACTCCTTCATCTCTACAGAAATATGGAAAAAAGTCTCACAATCGATGCACTTCGTTCCACTCAGTTCCAGACGTCTTTGAAAAGGAACGCAGTCAAATTGGACTCTCTTCCCCATACTTCTGCTAGTGCTGACGAAAAATTCATCTAGGGGCCTTCAATTAAGTCCAACTGTGGCTTGGATTTAAATTGAAAACCGAAAAGGGAGAATTTCTCATGGAGCTATGAAAAGAGAGAAGTAGACATATCAATCTTCCATTGAGCAAAGCTTTGAATCCGAAAAAACGAATTCTTTCCTCCTCTTCTGCATCCTGCATATTTGAATTTGACGGATAGCAGTCCAAACAGTGCAAGAAGCGACTAAATGTGGCAGAAGCAGGTGAGGTATAGGAGAGGCTTAAGTGATGTCATTTATGACTACTCCATCTATTGGAACCTCCTTGGGATGGGTATGTCAAGACTGAGATTTACATCCTGTTTGGAGTACTTTACCTTCCGCTCCTGACGAAATAATAAAGTTGATATCTTGTTCCTGCAAAGGAGACTGTTCGTCAGTCAGGTGCAGTTTCAAGAAAAGCGAAATATCCTGATCTTCACTGTTCAAAACTTGTGAGAGATTAACTTGTTGCAATACACTTCATGAAAAACAAAAAGTTATGGTGCCGATTGAACTCGATTTTGACAACTTAGATGAACTCAAAAAAGACTCAGATGACCTGGTTTTGATTATTACTATTTTGAGGAGATTTTATATGTTTAAGATTATTCAATATGATAGAAAGAATATGTTTTGAACGTAAAATAACTGCAGTAAAGTTGTGCTATCTCATAAAGTTTAACACCGTTCGACCTTCGAATGGTGTCATTCGACTTAAAATATGAAAATACATGATAAACAATACTCTATTGCAGTCATTGTATTAGAGCATCCAATATCATGAATCCTAATCTCTGCCGAATTTCGCTGTAAGCTCTTGTCATCGATCAAAATTCATTGTTTTGAAACAGTAGAGAAAGTTTCAAAAACTGTGAACGGGGTTTCTAGTGGTATTTATCTAAATATAATCAATTAATCGTTTCCACCATTGAAATTCACTGTGTAAAAACATTGTTTATTAAGCTGTTGTTTAAAAATATTTCTCTAATATTTTCATAAAGAAGGAAACTATCCATAAATTGGCTAAAGTATTTTATTAATTTAAGTTAAAATAATATTGTTTCCACATTTTAAAATTTATCTTCATTCCCCCCCCCCCTTTCTTTTTATATTTCGTCTTGTCTCAAACCCATCAATCGTAATTCGGATGTAAAGTTTCATTGCTGTGTCTAAAAATTATTCATTTTCTGAGATATTTTTTAACTTCTTTAGAAATGAAATCTAGTTTGAGAATTTTAAATTAATACTTGAAATTATCAACATTTTAACTTCTTCTGCAAAGATCAGATATAGGTAACTCTATTTCAAGAACATTTAAATGTATACATGTACACAATAAAAAAAGAGAAATGTTTTTTTATAAAGAAAATATGTTTGCGGAAATATAATAAAGCTCTTTCCGAGTTACTCGAGGTCCTGAAAGTCGTTGCTTTATGTCCAGAAACGTCAGACAGAAACGTCAGAGACCAGCAGAATTACGAGATTTAAAATTCATTTTGAAACCATTTTTTCTGATTGTAATTTTCAGAAACGTTGCGAAGTATTTTTTTAGTAGATTTATCAGTTTTCTCAACCCGATACCAGCACGAAATATTATTTTTTTGGATGCCACCAATTCACAAGTAAACATTTTCCTGTTCAACAGATTAACATAACTAAATTAACATCGTAAAATGTACATTATTTTCTAGTCTTGCATGTATGTATAAATTCATTTGCGTAGCTGAAAACGTTTGTTTGAGATTCGGTAGCATGTGAAGAATGGATGGTTCTTGTTGATAATTGCGCTTTCTTTAGCTTGATATTAAGTCAGTAGATGGCAGCACTACACAGTATTCTCCCGAATTCATGAAAATTATATACTTATATACATAGAATACAGTTTATAATGTGATCGTCTAAATGCAAGTTGCACTTGATTGTTCATGTGTGTAATTAAATGTTAATTATGTATCTGATCTCCAGTCTACCTCATCTTTTATGTAATTTGATAAGTATTAATTAATTAATTAAAAGCACAATAATAGAAAATAACAAAACTGATTAATACACCGAAAAAATTTACTAGGCAGCAAAAGAAACGTTTGTTTTAAAAATGCATCTTTCATTCTCGTATTCTGTTGTTTTCTGAGGTTTCTGAACGTATAAAAACGTTTTGAGGAATCGTGCGTAATGGGGAAGAGGCTAAACTATATTTTAATAAACGTTATTTACAAATCAAGAAATATTCCCCTTTACATACAGTGTAGATAAATCTCATTTCGGGTACTTCTATTAATTAAGAACTTCGAAACTCACCAGTTTGTTTAGCCAAATAAAATATTGTATTATACGTCAGTACGCCCGCTAAAGAACTAAAGTCACTTTCCACCTCTTAACTTCGGAACAGCTGCTGTTGTATTTAAAAGGGTAGGTATAGTAAAGTAGCCATACGCTACTGAATGAAATCGACTACGGCGTCACCTGGTGGGAAGCTGCGGAGATAGCATTCCTATCTCAAAAATGGAAAGAAATGGAAAAAGGTGATTTACAAAGTTGTAGAGCGTCATCGATTTAGTACGAAAAGACACCTTGTGAACATTAATGCGACGAATAGAGCGGTTAAAATGCGCATTTGTTTTTTCTTGATTTCCTAGACTGTGATGTCACGAAAATTGAACGGAAGGAGATATGATTATCTTTTGGACAAATGTGCATCCAAATGTACATTGCAGCTGACGGTGAGAAGTTTAAAAATATCAAATAAAGGTATTTTGTTTTAACTAGTTGTTTTTTTCTTTCTAAGATCGTTTTGTCATGTCACAGTGTAGGAAATCACGAAAAAACAAATGCACGTTTTAATCGTTTTATTCCTCGCATTAATGCACACAAGATGTCTTTTCGTTCTAAATCGATGATGCTCTACAACTTTGTAAATCACTTTTTTTCGCTATCTCTTTCCGTTTTCGAGATAGGAATGCTAACTCCGCAGTTTTCCGCCAGGTGGCACCGTAGGCGGTTTCATTCTGTAGCGCATGGCTACTTTAAGGCTGTTCTCAACTGCTCTGCTCAACAAGCGCAAAACGTTTTGACACATTTAGAGATTCATTTTTTAACACAATAAAATTGGAGCGCCTGACTATGGGAGCGATTTGGAATCGAACTGTGTTTCCATTTTTTGATCAATAAATTACCTATTGAATTATAAGCGATTTTGATCACGTGACAAAGTTGTTTTCTTCCTTTGCTGACCGGTTTTTCTGCTTTCTTCGGGAATTTCGGTTCAAAAAGTCAACTTTGACATCATTTTCTGAAAGATCTATTGCGTTTGCAAAAAAACGGAAAAAACAGCTCGATGACATAGTCTCTGAACAACAATACTGGCTAGTTTCATGCATTTCCGACCGAAAATAAATTCAAACTTATGTCAGAAAGTTACCCTTTTGGATTTGAGAACAGCTTTAAGATACCTAGATACCACTTTTATGAATATAGCAGCAGCCGTTCTGAAGTTAAGAGGGAGGCAAGGGACTTTAGCGGGCATACTGTATAATACTGTAAATAAATTATCTTGAAAAGAAATAATTTTAAAATGTGTCTATAACATTAAAAATTTAACGTTTAAAAATAATCCTATGCAGATCTTAATTACCATAAATGTAAACTGTTGTTATAAAGGCACCAATAAAACATTCTTACAGGTGTCTCTTAAATATAAATTCATTAGAGAAATATTCATTAAAATGTTCGGCCCGACCAGTGGCCGAGAGGTTCTGCTCTCGAAGCTGGTAGACGGGAGGTGCTGGGTTCGATCCCAATCGCGCCCGTCGGCCTAATCGTTCGGAGTTTTCGTGGTTTTCTTCGAGCCGTGGATCTTCCATGCGTAATACGGATTAGGTTCCCTTAGAAAGACCCCCACGGAGGGCACTCCCCCCGGGCCTATATCCCTCGTGTAGATAATTGGCCGTCAAAAATCAACCCAACCCAACCCATTAAAATGTTCATGCCCAATTTGATGCTTCTCTTCCGCGCAGATATATTTTTTAATATAATTAACTTTAAAGCAAGAAATTCTATTTTAAAAAAATGCATTAAGATTAGTAAAAACAGTAAAACATTTGTAATCGAGCTGCATAAAAGAAGGTTTTAATTTCCCTGAACTAAGCAAACTGAAAGTCTTGAAAACTGAACTAAAAGAGAATTTCTCCAAGGAACTGAAATAAAAAACTATAATATTTATAGATATAGAATATAAATATAGATATAAATATAGAGTTTTATACAACATTTAATTAGATACCAGAGGACAAGAATGAAATGTCGTTTACTCTTTATATATTAAACGACTGAAGAAAAAAAAAATAGAGAGAGTTATTTCTTATTAAATAGATTTTATAAGAATAAATCGAGAGATCGAAATAAATAGAGAGATTTTATAAGAATAAATATAAGTATATATTAGGCATATATTAGGCATTAAATCAACCGTTTATTTAAAAGAGTGATTTTATAAATCATTAAAATACAATTTGATTCTATTATTTGAAAAAAAAGCCTTAAATATATATTTCTTCATTTAAAAATAAATTGTTTATTAAAGAAGCGTTAAACAGTATTCATTAATTGCTCTAGTTAAAAATAATTTTAATAATAATAGAACGGATTTTACCGTACAGACTGACTATAAATAAATCTTTTTTCACTCGTTTCTGCAGATATTCAAAACTTTCTTTCTTTACAGGAGAGCTACCTACTCCTACAATTTCTAAACAATCTAAGTTAGTACCTGGACCTATAAAAAAACAGGTTGAGCTCATTAATTTGAAACTACATCTAAACAATGATCAGATCAATAATTTATTTATAATGCAATTTTTTTTTAACATTTTGAAATCGGGGATAAAAATTAATGCAAAATAATTAGATAAAAAGAATACTTTATTTTTTAAATGTAGTAAAATTTTAACATGTTTCAATTTGTTTCAAAAGAGAGATTACAATTGCGTGAAATATTGCATTTGAGAAAAAGCAAATACAAAAGAGCTTATGCTTACTTGGTTCGATACCCATCTTCTCCATATATTCAACGCAACTAGTTGCCATAAGAGTAAATTTTACATTGTATTTAGCCATCATATCCCAAAACGTTTTACCATTAAATTTGCAGAAAACACTCGAACAGTAAAGGAAATACTTGATGCCCAATGCAAGAGTTGGGATAAAGTAGTCCCATACGGACCAGCCTACCTGAAATTTTACATCAACAATGAGAATAAATTCAAAAACTTTTTAATTTTAATACTTTATGCCGCCATGGGACTTTAAAAGTCCTGTTAACTTTATTATTGAAAAGAACTTAAGTTATACAGGATGTACGTGGTTAAAAAAAAAAAAAAAAAAAAAAAAAAAAAAAAAAAAAAAAAAAAAAAGATAGAGGTTTCTTAATCTACTGAACTATAATATTACTACAGTAGAAGTTCTTTAATCTGGCACGTTCGAGACCACAACCGCGCCGAATTAGTGATTTTGCCGAATTACAGAACGTCAATGCTTTTTTTTGTGTTCACCTACATTATAAACGTGTGCAAATTGTATAAATATCTGACAAATACTGTTTTATATTTTGTCATTCTAAAAACTGTTAGCATTAAAGAAAAACATAGAATACAAACTTAAAATCCAATTATTTAATTAATTTTACTTACATGTACAATGTAATGTACATATAGGGCACTGTATATGTGCATTACATCGTGCATGTAGCAAAAAATACATATTAATATAAACATTTAAAAAAGTCTGTGATATCACGTTGCTTCCGTGATTAGAATTTCTTCTTCAAAAAATCGTCACGGATTATATACAGATTTATGTGTTCAGCAGCGTTGTAGATTTTGTTTGATTAGGCAAATTTTGTGAATGTATGCAATGAATCAGAAGCTTGCTTTCAAGAGACTTTAGATTCGTCTGTCACGGCTCCTTTTTCATCCGATTCCACCTCCTGGCTTCCTGAATCTGGGCTTCTTGTGTGTGCTCACATCCTAGTGATCCTAGTCAATAATGGTGGTAGAAAGAAAGAAAAAAACGCGGGCTTGCGTGCCGGATTATAGAATGTGCCGAACCGCAGAATGCCGGATGAAAGAGCTTCTACTGTAATACGAAAAATATACAATAATCTCTTCCGAGTTACCCTCGATTCTGAATAGTGTTTTTTATCATTCTGAACTTTAGAAACCAATATATTTTTGAAATTTAAAGAAGCTTTTGTAAAAGCAAAACTTAGTTTGCTGCCACTGATTTTCGGAAAAGTTTCAAATTAGTTTTTAACATAGGTTAGTCAGTTTTCTGAAACCATAATATTGGTGTTTAGGATGCTGTCAATACGCAATTAAACATTTTCAGATGCTTAACTAAAATTATACATGCAAGAGTAATAAAATAATATTAATATTAATGTTAATGTTGTTACTTTATCATGTTCGTCTGTAAGGCATATTTCTTGAACATTGATAGTATCCCCAAAAATCCTACATTCAAGATTGAGAAAAGATATTAATACACTATAAAAACTACTCGAAAACTTTTCCGGAAATTAGAGGCAGCAAAAGAAATTTTTTTCAGAAATGTTTCTTTAAATGTCGAAAATATATTAGTTTCTGAGGTTTCTAAAGATACAAAACGCTTTTCGTAATCATGGTAACTCGGAACTGATTATTGTACATTTTTGTTTGTGGTTATATTATATTTTACAAAATAAATATTTGTCTTTTTTTACAGTGTATCAGGATGAGGACTAGTACGCCCATGTGCTTTGATTTTTTTCACTAACTACACTTTATGGCAAGACTTGATTGCAAATCAAGTACTTGATTGCAATCAAGATTGAATATATGAAAAGAATAAGACAACTAATTTATGTGTTGACATAACATTTGAAGACGGCATTTTCTGCCGAGTAACATATATTACCTTCATTTCGAGCTTAAAATCTGTTTATTTTATAAGTGAGTCTTTAATTTTTTTTTTTTTTTTGTTATTCTTCCACATTTTTTCCTTTTCATTGTCAAAGCAAATTATTGAGAGTCAAAAGTTTTTGGCTTTTGTAATAAGAAATTTTTCTTTAGGGATTGTAAATTTTTGTTATGTTTCAAAATTCACATTTTTTTTTTTTTTTTTGTTAACTATATATGTTTGTCATTCAACAGAATACATACGTGGATGGCTGTAACTATTTACAATTTCAACATTGATTCCTACATTGCGATGCAGAAACCTATATAGAAAACAAATTAAAATCCAGTTTTGAAAAATTCAATAGTAAAAACCTTTTTATTTAAAGCTGGTTGTAAACTGTGATTTCACAAAATTCAGATTTTTTTTTTAATCTTGCATATTTCTTGAATTAATAGAGAAAAACAAAACAATCTGAAATTTGCATACTGTTTTCGATTAGATCATATAATTGTCGTGGATACTTGTATTTGCATATTTAAAAGCTTTTGAGTACTTTAAAATGTACTGAAATATTTGTCAATGCCAGTTCTTGAATAATTATATCTCACAAAAGAAAAGAGATAACAGTGTGCATTTTCAAATTTCGTTACATAAAAAGTGTACCAAAATTCACGCAAGAAGTAATTTTCACAGAACACACAGGTTTATAATTAAAAATTGTAATTTTTTTTTAAATTCATAAAGTATACAGTATAAAGTTGTATATGGAATAATATATCGGGTAAATGGCCTCCACAGCTTTACTGGCACATACGTACTCGTTTGTTGAAATTTTCCATGACCGTTTTGCATAAATGTGGCTGCATTTCTTTGATATAGCACTCAATTTCCTCCTTCAAGTCGTGGGTGGCCATGGGCTTATTGGCATAAATCTTAGACTTCAAAAAACCCCAAAGAATAAAGTCTCTCGGTGTTAAGCCGAATGATCTAGGCGACCAATTCTGATCACCAGAACGGGACATTACACTACCAGGAAATGACTCATGCAGTAATTGAGTTGTTTCTCGGGCTGTATGGCATGTGGCACCGTCTTGTTGAATCCACGTGTCGTCCACATTCATATTTTGCAATTTAGGAACAAAAGAATTTGGCACAAATGAAGCAAAATTCAAATCGTGAGTGAATTTTGGGACACCCAGCAAAGCCGTGGAGGTCATTTACTCGATATGCTGTTCCATACACAGCTCTATACTGTATATTTTATGAATGGATTAAAAAAGTACAATTTTTAATTATAAACCTGTGTTTTCTATCTAAATTACTTCTTACGTGAATTTGGGGACAGACTTTACATAAGAAGAAAGTACTGAAATAGTGAAAAGTTGACTTCGTTTTTGGATGGATTTGCATGTTTTGGGTTTGTCTTGAGAATGATTTGACTATTTTTAACAATGAATTCGGTTTGTCTGCCTGTCTGTCTTTGCTTTGTCTAACTCGCATAAATAGGGTCCCATTGCCATGAAATTGATACATGTTATTTGAGTGTACAATGGCGGTATTGAAAATGAAGTCTGTAGCATTAAAGGTTCCTTTACAGAGACACTAAAAAAATATCATTACATTACAATCTATAGCGAAAAATCATTTATACTGTATTTTAATGGTATTACACTATTTTAAACATATTAAAATTTATCACAGATGCGTGGTGCGATAAGGCCAATAAGTGCGAAAGAAAAGGTCAAAAATTGACCCTTTTAAAAAAATGGCTACCACTTTGTTGATTTTAAACCTTTTGACCTCAAAGTTCTTAAAGCTCCAAACAATTTTCTACTTTCATAATCCTTAATGAAAATTGATTGTAAACTAATCTGGTGATCTATCAGATCCCGCCCGATTGGAAGTACACGGTGCGCACACTAGGGCATCGTTCCACTCAACTCGAGCCACATCATCAATCTTTTAGCCCCCGGTATGCTGTTTCTTTCTCACAGCTTATTTTGTGTCGTCTCCAAAAAATAACGTTACGTTGTATAAACCAGCCGAAAAACAAAGCAGGTGTATCATTGTACTAGTAAATACTCTACTGCAATTTTTTAAACTTCTAAATATCGCATATTTTCAATTTTTATTCCGACGTATTGGGAAATAAAGGTACTTTTAAATGCAATTTGTTTGAAAATTGCATCTCCATTTATTTTTGAGATATTATTATTATTATTTTTTTTTTGTAGTTTTTAGCGACATTTGTTTAATTTTGGCAACTCAAGAACTCCATTTCTGTAGAAAGTAAAGGGAAAATAGCTATTATATCTTTTTGTTGCCATTTCCCATAAAAACTGACAAAAAAAGTGTAATTAAAATACGTACTATTTTGAAAAAAATATAAATGAATGATTTCTGATAAAGCATTGAGCTATTACACGCTAAATTTAATTTTAAGTATCTATATTAATATTACAAACAAATGAAGGCATATGAATCATGAGATAGCCAATTATTTTTTGTCGAGTTTCTTGAATGATGAAATTTCTTTTTTTTGGATTTGTGTATTATTCAGCGATAGTGACGTGCTATGTTTACTTTATTGTAGAGATTGTCTAATACTGGATCGCGAATGAAGAATTCTTCAGTGGGTGCGAATGACGTCATTTTATACATAATAAAATCTCGTGTTTTAAGTCTTAAAACTGAACTATAGTAGAGTCCTGATTATCCGGGTCCCGCTTAGCCAAGTTGCCACTTTAACCCAGATATTTTCTTCTGATGGACTGATGGCTTCTATTATTATGAAACAGCCATTATAAATGAAGTGTTAGGTGAAGATGAAAGAGCAGCCGTAAAAAGTTAGAATTCTGATTTTCTGGTCAGAATGGGGAAAAAATGGCTGTATTTTTTTTTATTATTATGGCCTTTTTTTTCCCATTCTGACCAGAAAATCAGAGCTCTAACTTTTTACGACTGCTTTTCATCTTCACCTAACACTTCATTTATAATGGCTGTTTCATGGTAATAGAAACCATCAGTCCATCAGAAGATATGGATCCATTCCAAAGATGCAAGTTCGATTAACTCGGATAATCGGGACTCTACTGTATCTAAATTTATATACATACATTTTTTTTTTCATCGGGGGCGATGCTAAATTCTGAAAAAGCAGAATTCCTGTTCTCTAGCTATAAAATATATTTTCAAGTCTTCTTCAAATGATAATAAATAACATTAAAAAATCCTGGAGCTAAAAAATAATGATAAAAAAC
Organism: Maratus speciosus; assembly: GCA_963932465.1. Lineage (NCBI taxonomy): Eukaryota > Metazoa > Arthropoda > Arachnida > Araneae > Salticidae > Maratus > Maratus speciosus. Next base: position 237,358,074 of record OZ010788.1, read on the forward strand.
ACCCTTTTTTGTCGTTCTAGAGACAATCCCCCCCTCCTCCCCCTCTTAATCCCGGAAGTTTTCCAGCAGATCATATTTCATAAAATATATTTCTTTTTATTTTCGTAAACATTGTTTGCCAACCCAATAAATCAATAACCACCTGAGGAAATAACTAAAAATTGTCATTTCTTCTCTTCCAATAAGGTAAGTAATTGGCAATTGACATTATTTTTAAATTAAAAAAAAGGGTAAAAATAAGTACAAATTATGCTACATTAAAAATAAATACTTACTGAATACATCTGAGCAACAGTGTCACCGGTTTTTAAGTTCGGATGGATACCAAGATCTCTGAAGTGTGATATCAATGTCTAAAAAATCATAAATTATTAATATTATAATGAAGTATTTTTACAAAGGTACATTGTACTATACTATACACACACGAATATACGAATACACACACATATAGTACACAAACTATAGAGTAAATAAATAAAAAACGTAAAACAATAAAAAATGTGAGACCATACTTTTTTAATAAAAGCTATTTCTTACAAACTTTTTTGTAAAAAATAGCTTTTCTTTTCAGCAAACTTTATTAGCAGTAAACTTTTGGGAAATTTCTCCAATGGTGCAACTGAAGTACTCCATTTATGTAGAAAGTAAAGGGAAAATAGCAGATTACTGTAATTTTTTGCTCATAACAACTGAAAACAAGTTGTAATTAAAACACGTGCTATGCCAAGAACATCATCTGCTATAAAAATGCATTTAAAAGAATATTTGTGTGACTTATTTTCACAGCATTTACTTAATTCCTATAATGTCTGTTATTAATCTGTGTGTAATAAGATTTTGCGAGTTTTGAAAAAAATATAAATGAATTATTTCTGATAAAATATGGAGCTATTATAAACTATATTTAATGTTCAGTATCCATATTAATGTTACAAACAAATGAAGACATACGAATCAGTAGATACCCTATTTTTTGTCGAGTTTCTTGATTGACGGTATCGCTTTTTGCTGGATTTGTGTATTATTCCGCGATAGTGACGTCATATGCATAGTTTTCTACAGATGTTGTGCAAGACTGGATCGTAAATGTGAATTCTTCAGAGGATGCAAATAATGTCATTTTATTATATATATAATAGCGCTAAGTGTATAACACTTCCGGAGTGAACTCATTCGGATCTCGATAATCTTTTGTTAAAATCAGCCATTTTATTTTAATATGTTTTGTGTGAAATAGTTCTTCAAATTTTGTGAGTGAAGTTCATTTGCGTATTCTATGTCATTGTTTTACCAATTCAATTAATAATTTTATTGCAAATCAAAGAAAAATGGGCCGTTTATATAATTATTTTACCCCACCTGACCCTATTCGATAAGATAAAATTTATTACTTCACAATTCTTTTTTAATGCAATGCCATATCATTCTTTTGAAAATGCAAACACGTCATTCTGACGGGCAATCTTCTAGTATAAAATAAAAGCATATATTTTAAGTCTTAAACCTAAAATATGTTTTGTACTATCTATATTTATTTTATTTTTTTCATCGGGGGCGACGCTAAATTCTGAAAAAGCAGTATTCCTGCTTGTTTATAGATATTTAATGGTTTGCATCGGAATGGGTTTAAAAATATTCGTAAGCAGTAACAACATTATTTATATTTTTTGTATTCTTATTTTATTTAAATTTAATAGGCAATAATGGTTATCCGTGTTAGCTGAAAAAAGTCATGATTTTTATATGCGCCAATGTACTTGCCTCACTTTATAAAGCAATGATTTGTTGAAAACGTTAATTTTATATTTATATATATAAAAATATAATAACAAAAAAAATGAATGTTTTGTTTTATTTACTTGTTTATTTTATTTTAATATTTCACCTTTTTTAAAGAAAAGTTACAATAAAACAAAAGATAAGCTTAATTTTATAGGAAAAAGTGCAAAAAATATTCAGTAATAAATTGCATAATAAAATTATATTTTTATAATTTAAAAAAAAAATAAGATTTTTTAAAGTATTCATGATGAAATTCTGACTGTACTAATTAATAGTTGCGCAACATAAAAAATAATTATATTCAAAGTGGACTTGTCTCACTTTCAAAATCAACGCTTTTGAAAAATCGTTGAACAAATAAAATACTAGAAACAAATTTATACTGATATTAAAAGATATTTTTTTTAATTGATTGGAATAATTAATTTTATGTTAATTTGTAATGATATTTAGCTTTAACTAGTTTATTTTAGAAAATGAACTTGCCCCACTTTTAAAATAAACAAATTTATACTGATATTAAAAGATATTTATTTTGAAATGATTGAAAACATAAATTTTATGTTCATTTGTAATAAGATTAAGCTTTAACTAAGTTATTTCAAAAATGGACTCTCTCTACTTTTAAAATCAACAAATTTATACTGATATTAAAAGATATTTATTTTTAATTGATTAAAAACATAAGTTTTATGTTCATTTGTAACAAGATTTAGCTTTAACTAATTTATTTTACAAAATGAACTTGCCCCACTTTTAAAATAAACAAATTTATACTGATATTAAAAGATATTTATTTTGAAATGATTGAAAACATAAATTTTATGTTCATTTGTAATAAGATTAAGCTTTAACTAAAAGTTATTTCAAAAATGGACTCGCTCTACTTTTAAAATCAATAAATTTATACTGATATTAAAAGATATTTATTTTTAATTGATTGAAAACATGTTTCATGTTTGTTTGTAATAAAATTTAGCTTTAACTGATTTATTTCACAAAATCAACTTGCTCCACTTTCAAAATCAACAAATTTATATTGGTATTAAAAGATTTTAAAATGATTGAAAACATAAATTTCATGTTAGTTTGTAATAAAATTTAGCTTTAACTAATTTATTTCACAAAATGGCCTTGCTCCACATTCAAAATTATCAAATTTATACTGATATTAAAAGATATTTATTTTAATTGATTAAAAACATAAGTTTTATGTTAATATTTAATATGATTTATCTTTAACTAATTTATTTCACAAAATGGACTTGCCCCACTTTCAAAATCAACAAATTTATACTGATATTAAAATATATTTATTTTTAATTGATTCAAAACATAAATTTTATGTTAATTTGTAACAAGATTTAGCTTTAACTAATTTATTTCAAGATACCCCTACCTTGTTTGTGAAATGTAGTTCTAGAGATTTTAGTGGCTAGAATATATATATAGCCTTTGTTCATGCGGGGTAAATAAAAAGAGATGCAAGAGCATTCTCGGGACATTTTTTGACTGGAGATTTCGAGCTGATTTTTAGCCATGTAGAGAGTCATAATTCTCTGACGGGATATTCTTTTCGGAACCCTTCCGAAGAAACGGCAGACGTAAAAGCGAGCCCTACAATGGACATTTCAGGATCTTCACTTTCTCGGAAGGAGGTCCGAATTTTCCGATGCCACGTTGCATTTCGATGACCTTGGGTTTAATGCTACTACAATGGCATCGGGAACGTTCCCCATCGCAAAGCAGTCATCGTAATCAGTGTTGGGTATGAACGCGTTCATTGAACGAAAACTCGTGAACGTTGATTAGAACTTGGCTCACTTATTTTTAATAAACGAACATGAACTGAACGTGAATTGAAGCTCAAAAAATCTATCTCAAACTCCAACTCCAACTCCAATTCCAACTCAGTTTTTTTCATAACTTATTTTTAAATTTTTCCAGCCGTTAAGAACACGTTTTTCCCATTCAAATGCCATTTAGGGGCCTAAACGGACTCGTAACGAGTCGAGTCTAATCATCAGTTTTTTCTGGGTCGTGCACGGGCCTTGCTTTCTCTGGAGGCTCGGGTTGGGCCGAACTGGACTTATTTGTAGGCCTGTGCTTTTTTCTTCCTAGAAGTCTGCACTGACAGTAATTTTCTGGCCCGGACGCCTCGCTTGCGCGAAAATTATAGCCCTATCCCAGTCTGACTCGTGCAAAAATCTATTTAAGGAACAATCTACCTTAGATCAACAATTTTTTCCAAAAACATATATTTCAAATGAAAAACAAATTTCAAGGTAATTGCTTAAGAGGCGCAAAGGCCAACATAGTGAAAAAGATTCCATGCCGGGACTCGAACCCGGGCCATCTGTATAGCGTACTGACGTTCTACTGACTAAAGCACATGGAACGATACTCAGCCTGGAAAATTTCTCACTATTATATGTTGGCAAGTCCACAAATGCAGCACAAGATGGAATATCTGTCACTATGTTGGCATCTTTTTCACTATGTTGGCCTTTGCGCCTCTTAAGCAATTACTTTGAAATTTGATTTTCATTTGAAATATTGCATGCAAGGCGAATGTTTCTCTCTGGAATATTTTCCATGTATGAAAATATATATTTTTTTTCTAATTACCATTATTCTACAATTAAAATTCGCTTTAAAGAATAAGTAGTACACATATATTTCTAGCGGGGGGAGGGGAGCAGCATACAGTACTGCAAACCTGTTATAAGAATCTGTGCATGACAAGATCTTGTTTTAAACGGAAAATTTCTTGATCGGTGGATCTGGATCTTCAAAATGGATGTAATAATCCGTTAGAAAATAAATAATACACTTCTAAGTGACGACAGACCTGGTAAAAAAGGAACTTAAATATAACGATTTTTTTCCTCCTACGTGATTCCGTCTTAGAAGGTTTTTTGATATAGAATTTTCAGATTTTTAAGTCTTCAAGCCGTGTAAATAGATTAATGGTATTAATAATAATTCAGATATTTACGTACAAATAGAGGTCCATTAAAAAATCAATGTAGCTTGCAATAGGATATATAGAAAGAAATTTAGTAGAAACAGTATTTTGAAGCGGAGGTCCATGTACTATGCAGTCTATGGTAGAGATCTGCACGGATCAAAATTTCAAGGCCCGGACCCGGTCCAATCCATAGAAGAAAATTTCGGCCCGGCCCGGTATAAACATTGAAAGTTCGGCTCTAGCCGTACAAAAAATAAATAAATAAGGGCCCGGCCCGTAGAGAAAAAATTATTGGTCCGACCCTGCCAGGTATAACAGCTAAAATTCGACCCGAGACCGGCCCGACCCGAATGAATTTCAACAAAATATTGATTTTTACGTCGATTTGGTTAAAAATTTGTCTTGTACGAGGAGTTCTGACCAAATATACTTATCTTTGCTTGTTATTGCCATGCTTATAGATTTCATTTTTATAGAAGTTATTGCGATATTTATTTTCTTAATGAATTGCTATTTGTTGTATGTGAATGTTTCAGTTATAATTAACATAGTTAATCCATATTTCATGTATTGGAGACTTAAAAATCTGAAAAATGCTATGCAGTAAAATCTTCTAAGACGGAATTGCATAGGAAAGATAGGACGTAGTTGATGGGACAGAATCGGATTATCCTAAAACAAAATCACATCTCTATTAATCCAGTAATCGACGAATAACAATAGTACAAATAAATAAAAGATTTTTAATAATCTAGTCTGTGCTTGTTTTAATGTTGTGCATATTTTATTATGGAATTTTAGTAAATTGTAGCGTTTCTAAGGACATCAAAAAGCAACGTATTTCCTCGTAACTTTTTTACAATAAATTTCGAAAACTTTCGAATAAAATAAAAAAATATATAGTATATTGTTTGAAGATGATATGAATCAGTCTTCTTGGCTTTTCATTTTTTTTCTTCCTTTGATTATAAAACTAATTTTTCGGAATATAAATTAATATTGCTCAAATTAACCAAAAAAAAAAAAAAAAAAGGAAGCTTCGATATTAAATAAAGCTTAATATTAGGATCGCCAGAGAGTTCTCTCTCTTTTTTTCTTTTTTTTTCTTTTTTGGTGTGTGTGTGTGTAGATTGAGTAATATTTAACTTATACTTTGAAAGATTAGTTTTATATAGAGATTAAAAAGACAGAGGCAAAAGAATAAAACTAAGAAGACTGATTCACATCATCCTCAAATAATATATTTTTTTACCTTTTTGAAATGAAATACGTTGCGTCTTTATGTCATTAGAAACTTTACATTTTACAATTTATTTTATATTCAATGAAATATGCAGTATAAAATATGTAGTATCTTAAAGTATTCAAAAGCCTGCAATACTTTCCAAAGATTTTTTTTTTTTTTCAAAAATGTTAAATTTAATATTTTTATCTTCTACTAATAGAAAATTCCTCATGAATGTTATTAAAGTATTTTGTTATTTATGCAACAAATAATAAACCTTAAAACTAAACTAATACAACATTTAATTATATATATATATATATATATATATATATATAGTCAAACTTTTTATATATATACATATATTAAACTAATCACTAATCACTAATCACCCACTCGTGGACATCCAACCTTTCGGTATAGGAGCTGATTAGTCCACGAGGGGAAAACATATATCTACTACCCCGCGGAGACTCCAGTACTCGCGAACAAGCCCGGAAGCTCCAGCAAGCTGGAAGACCCTGCTTAATGAAAATTACATGATTATTACAGGTAATTCACAATGGGTTGCACTATTGAGCAAACCCGAGAAATTTTACAGTTATAGTTGATGATGAATAGTTAAAATTATGTTATAAAATAAAGTTAATATAGGTACTTAATTACATCTCATTATTTAGTAATTTAACATTTAAAAAGTGAGTATTTACACTTAAAATTTAAGACAGGAGAATTATTTAAGGTAAACAATAAATAGTAGGATAATATGACAGAGCTTGATTAAAATGACAAAACAATCAAAATGATTATTAAACAATATGACAAAATGTAATGAAATAAAGTGAAATATTTAAACTAAGGGACTTGAAGTAAAAAGTTCATCGTATAGATGAGCGTTAAAAGTCTTTTTTTATAAATGAAAAATGTTTGTTTAAAATATTATAGTTGGCTCTTAACTTGGCATAATTTGTTGGATCAAATAGAGTCCTTTTAAGGTTGAAACGTACAGTTTTGTTTCTTTTAAAGGCAAATGTATGTGTCATTAATGAACATTTTGAGAAAAGGTAATGGATCGGGTCTCCTATCCTCTTGCCACATGGGCAGGATGGAGAGTCTCGTTTCCCTATTTTATTAACAAAGGCGGGAAAACTGCCGTGTCCACTAACATAATATGGAATAATATGACTTTTGCAGATAAAATCAGAATCCACTTTATCCAAGATTTTATAAGTAAATCGGCCTTTTTCAGATGAAGTCCAATAATGTTGCCAGTCTGACAACATTTTATCCTTGAGTGCTTTTTTGATCACAGAGACTGGAAAAACTAAACGGATGATTGGTGACGTGGTGGATGTTGTTGTTGATTTTGCTAAGGTGTCGGCTCTTTCATTACCTCTGGTTCCGGCGTGTGCTTTGATCCATTTGATGTAGACTGTTTTATGTGGATAATCTAGTAATTTAGCATATATCTGATGAATAAGTTGATTACGGGGGAAGGCTAGATTAAGGGCATCTTTTGCTGAGTGGCTGTCCGTTAATAGAAGTAGTAAAGAGTAAGATGATGTTGGAAACCAGCCTATTGCTTGACATATAGCGTATAGTTCTGCTTGGTAGATAGAGTTTAAATTATGTAGTCGAAAAGAGTTTTCAAAGATAAAAGAGCTGTCTTTTTCAAGCGTGAAGGCTGCAGCAGTGCCTGAGTCTGTGACGGAGCCGTCTGTGTAGATTGTTAAATCTTGATTTAGTTGGTTATTGTCCGAAAAGGTATCTTCTAAAATTTGCAAGTTGTTTAATTTGTAATATTCTGGGAAACTGTAGGAAGGAAGCTTGGTCATTAAATTATCTATGGTTAATGAGGTATCTTGGATGATGTAATTTCTGCGTCATTTTAAAGTATTGTAGTAAGAGAGTTCTTTTGCCAAAATTATTTGAATAGGTAAGCAACCCGTTAGGACACACAGAGCGTCAGTTGAGATACTGCGATAGGCTTTGATAATGGCGAGCAGTGCCATTCTTTGTATCGATTTTACCTTCCGGATACCATGGCAGTTTAGACGAGGGAACCAAATTACTGCTGCATATAGAAGTTGACGAAGGGTAACCGTATTATACCAAGTTTTCAAGATGGAGGGGTTTATTCCCTTATTTAAAAAATGCAATTTGCCGAAACCAGTGCAAAATTGTATTTTTGTTCGTAGATGGATAATATGATCTTTAAAATTGAGCTTTGAGTCTAAGACTAGGCCTAAATAAGTTAGATTCTTTTTTATTGATATGGTTTGCCCCCGCAGTTTGAAAATTGGGTGGCGTTTTTCTAGTAAAAAGCGGCCAAACATTATTGCTGTGGTCTTCGTTTGGGAGATTGTTAGGCCAAGTTGTTTACAAATATCTGAAAATTGTTTAATTTTGTTGTTGGCATCTGCTTCAAGTTGTGTCCTGGTGTCACCATATGCCATAACTGCAAAGTCATCTGCATAAACCGTAAAGTCGTCAGCCAGCAACTGGAGAAGTTTTAATAAGAAATCAGCAATCAAAAGCCACAGCAGGGGTCCGAGACATGAACCCTGCGGACAACCTCTGTAAGTTCGAAACTACGTTAAGATTGTTCCGTGGAGTAGGCCTATGAATCTTTGAGAGATATAATTTTTTAGCAAGTTTTTAGGCTATCGAGGAAGTGGTGAGTTAACTATGATTTCGGATATAGTAAACCAGTTGATGGTATCGAAGGCTGATTCGATATCAAAAGGTATCAAAGAACAATATTTTTTACGTTGTAATAATTCGTCAACTTTTTTAATAATGTTGTCTAGTGCATCTGTCGTGCTTCTCTTTTCGCGAAAACCGAATTGGGCTGGATGAAAAAATTTTCGCGATTCCAAATAAGTCATTGTTCTCAACTTTACGAGTTTCTCCAGAACTTTCCCCAACATAGGCAGTAAAGTGATGGGGCGATAGGCTTTCAGTTGTTGAGGATCCTTGTTCTTTTTTCTAAAGAAAATTACTAGACCTTTTTTCCATGGAGTCAGAAAATGTTGTAATTCGAAACATTTATTGTATAGATCAATAATTAAGGATGGGAATGTCTTGAGTAGATTTTTGACCAGGCGAGCATCAATATTATCGTATCCGGGGGCTTTGCCGTTGTTTTGTTGATGGATACAGAATTTTAATTCTCTAAATGAAATTCTATCTTCTGCTGAAAAATTATTGGTTGGAGATTGCTCGTTAGTAAATTCGTGGATATTATCTTGTTGAATTGGTCGATTCAGTTGAAAATGGTGAGACATTAATTGTTCTTCAATATTGTGAAATGTGTCTGTAGTATTTGAGGTTTCTAGGATTGTTGAGATGAAGTCTGTATTTTTAAGATATTTTTGTTTTATCAGTTTAAAAGCTGTACCATATGTCGATTGTGTAGTGGTACAGAAATTTCTCCATGCAGAGGATTTTGCTTCTTTAATTGCCAACTTATAATTTGCTAGCAACATATATTAAACTTTCGGAAATTTCAATAATTAGTTTATTTGGGTAAACAATTATAGGGCCCACATGGCGGGAGGTGCTGGGTTCGAACCTAATTGCGCCCGTCGGAGTTTTCGTGGTTTTCTTCGAACCTTAGATTTTCATGCGTAAATACGGGTTGGGTTCCCTTAGAAAGACCCCCACGGAGGGGTCCCCTCATTCGGTCCCACATCCCTCTTGTTGATAATTGGCCGTCACAAATAATAACATAACATAACATAACCCACATGCCCTTAAGTTTTGAACAAATGTTACATTTAGTAGAAATAAGTTTTAGCAAAAATATCTGGTCAACTATTTTTCTAGTATGCAGTAGTTATAGTTCTTACTCTGCTAATTTTTTTTATGAGAGAGATATTGTATATCTTTTCGAAATTTACTGTAAAATTACTATGAAATACGTTGCTTTTTGATGTCATTAGAAACCTTACAATTTATTTTATGTCCAAGGAAACATGCAGTATAAAAAATATAGTATCTAAAAGTATTCAAAAGCCTGTAATACTTTCTAAAGATATTTATTTTTTTTTTTTAACGAAAGATTTAAATTTAATATTTTTATCTTGTTCTAATAAGAAATTCTCCATCAATATTACTAAAGTATTTTGTTATTCATGCAACAAATAACAAACCTTAAAACTGATACAACATTTAATAATCTGTATAAATAAATATTTGAAAATTCTGAGTATTTGGGTAAACAATGATAGTGCACACATGGAATGGATGTTTGCAGAAATGTTATATTTACTATAGTTTTAGCAAAAATATCTGGTCAATTACTTTCTAGCAAGCACTGAATGTTTTCTCTGCTTATTTTTTTTATGCGACAACTATTGTATAATTAAAGTTTTCTTAGCATAACACACTGTTTATTTAAATTAAATTAATAAAATTACACATGATATTTTGTTAAACTATATTTTAATATGTACTGCAATTATTATTTTTTAATTCATAATAGAATTTTTTTTTATTTTTCGTTGAATTTACATTTTAAACAAGCTGCATACTGCATCAATCTAAATCTACCAAAAACTGTATGCAATATTTTCAAAGTACATTCATTATTAACGTTCAAAATGAATTTCAAAGCTTGAGTATTTTCCAGTTTATTTTATATTTAAGCAGAATTTCTTGAAATTTTTGGATATTTATGTTAATATTTATTTAACAAAAGCTTATAAAAGATTTATTTTCATATCCTTTTAAAGTTTAGAATAAGGTCTTTCTTATGATAGTTATTAAATATTTCAAGAGTAACGTGTTACATTTTTATTAATTTTTAAAGGAAAGTTCCTGCTTAGTTAAAAAAAGCAAATTTCATTTTTATTTATCATTTTCTAAAGAACTACCGGTCGTATCATTTTTGGCTTTTAAGGGGGCTGGTCACTCAGCTTCGCAATTCACCTCCGTGATGTTAAGTCTATGGACTTTTGATGCATTAGTATATTTAAAATATCTCCTCGGGAAATTAATATTTTTAGCTTCTATTTTTGGTGTACACTTTTTAAAAGATGTCTCTTTTATTCTTAGCTCTCAAAATATTTCTAAAGTCTAGACTTAATTTTATATTAAGTGTTAAAATCTTACTCACAGTTCGCCCGCTTTTAACACATAAAATATTAAATTCAGCATAGATTTTAGAAATATTTTGAAAACTAAGAAAAAGAGAGACATCCTTTAAGAAGAGTACACAGGAAATGTTTTAAATATTAATTTCCCGAGAAGATATTTTAAATATACGAATGCATCAAAAGTCCATAGACTTAACATATCGGAGGAGAATTCCGAAGCTGAGTGACCAGCCCCCTTAACAGCTAAAAATCTGTATATTTCACATTCATTAAAAAAATAATAATAATAATAATAATAATTAGGCGTGTATAGATGGCATATTTAATAAATACAGAAAGCAATATAAAACATTTGTTTTCTGTTTTCAAAGCGGAGAAAAAGAGGGAAGGAAAGTGGGAACGGTCTCGTAACTGAAGTGGTCAGTCTGGTTTTCTCCGATGCCTACTTAAAAAGGAATTTTAGAATCCGTCAGCTATTGTCAATTGCTTCGTGGTACCACCTAAACTGTGTATCGGAAAATTTTTTCGGGAAACATGGAAATTCGATCTCGGGTTCTTCTCGCTTCGGAAGGAACTCGATGTGCTTGTGGTAAGGTACGGCTTTGTTTATTCTCCACCCCGGAAAAACCACACTGTTAAAAATTTGCAGCATTCTGGCAGGTCATTTGACTGTTTTTCCGAAAACGGTTACACAACTGTAATTTTAACACTATTCTGACCATATTATTGGCCATTTTATGGTCAGAATATAGTTAAATTATGGTTATGAAACCGTTTTTTCAAAAAACGGTCGAATGACCTGCCAGAATACTGCAAAATTTTTAACAGTGCAGAGGATTGTCAACGGACAAGAGTCCTGTCATGCGCCAAAGAACGTATTTACCCGAGAGTAGAAATACTTCCCACTGAAAGAGCGAACTTCCATTATTTTCCTGTTAGTTAAGAACTCTGGACTTAACGTTATCACTGACTGTTTTGAGCCAAACACTCAACAGCTTGATAGCTGGACTTGATTTTATTAACAATTGAATTGCAAGCTGTGAACGGACCTTATTCTTTAAGTTGTAAATGTCTCATTTAATGTACAGAATTCATTATATTTGCTTTTGACTTCAAAAAATATAACTTGAAATTAAATGATACTTGGCCGTTGAAGTATTACACGCTACCACTTCACATTAGAACACCAGCCAGCGTTACAATACTATTTTTTTTTTAAATTATGAAATGAAATTTTTTTATTAGATGAGTCGGCCTTATAAGTTATACTTAGATAAGCGTTCTCCATGCAGAAAAGTAAAAAAGTTATAAATTTAGTTTTTTTATTACTAAAACTTACCTAGCCGTAATACTCTGGATTTTATGAATTTTCGATGTTTTCTGGCACCAAAATTTAAAAAAAAATGGATTTTTTCCTCATATTAGACTACTTCAAAAATAATGGAACTGATACTCATTACATAGGTGCGCACTACAAGATGCTTTCTACAGAAATGAAGTTCGTAGCTTTCATACATAAAAAAATATCTTACAGTATTGTCTAAGAGCTATAATTTCAATTTCAGTTGTAGTATTCGTTTTTATACTAAATTTTTTTACTGTACTCTGTATACTATACTTTTAGTTTACATTGTATAACTTCTACACATCATATACAGAGCTGCACAAAAGAATGTGCAATCATTACCCTCAGGGCCGGCGCAATGTCGCGCGGGACGCTGGGAAAAGCACTTTGCGGGACTGTGGAAAAAGCACTTTGCGGGGCCCATCCATGACAGCAATATTGCAAACCTGTAGTAATAAAACTTTTTTTTATTGTGTATAATATGGAATATAAAACTGATTTAAACCAATGCTCGTTAGCATTTGTAGTACAATTTCTTATTTTACAGTTTCGTTTTTTCTTTTTTTGAAGTGAAAACTTCTTTAGGGGCGTTGAGCTTTTTTGAGATGGGGAAAAACCACTGATTTCGAGACACTGTAACGTAACCGACATGCTAGCATTTTGACACATAGACACTAGCGCGCCAAGCGGTGAATGACAGGAACTTTTCCCTCTTCAGCTCAATCCGCAAAAAAAGAAGGAAGCTAAAACTCACTTTTTCTCCCGGCGTATTCCTAAAACAAATTATTATTTTGTTTTTCGTCAGTTAAAATGAATTATATACCGTATTCGTGACCTACCTATTTCATGTAACTAAAAACCGATAACGCTGTATTTTATCGTGTTGATGGCCTGGTCAATGACCAACAGTATTGGCGGGAATTTCGATTACGGAAGATAAAATACGGGGCACAGATGTCAGATACGCACTTGGGTACCTAATTGACAGCAAAATGGCGTTACTTTATTTTACAAGGTAACCCGGCTACTGTTGCTTATTTATTAATAAATTGTTCATTTACTTTTATTTTATTTTTTTAAATTGTACAATTGTTTTGTTCTATAGTTATTAATGAAATTACCGTTTATTTACTGTTGTTTACTTTTTAAAACAATAGAAAATAATTTAAAAATATATATTGTAACTGGTATTGGAAAACGGGCTTTCGCCAAATTGACGTTAAAAAATCGCGCCAAACCTGGTTCGTATATCACATCTGTGCCAAATTCTCGGTTTTTTGATTTTTCGACTTTTTATCCAAATTTTCCCTTTCATTGTATCCCAAACACTACCTTCATACCAAATTTCAAGATTCTAGGGATACAGGACGTACCTCTGAGTTTTGATGATCGGTGAATCAGTGTCGAAAAGGCGAAAGTTTAAGTTCATATATCTTCTGAAATAAAAAAAAAATAGAAACGTGAAATTTCAGCATTTAGTTCCATTTCCACATTACTTTAGATTTACGAATTTTCAAGTTTCTGGGAATCACCAACACAAAGATATTGGGGGTCAAAAGTACCCTGAGTTGCTTCCAGAAAAAGATGCTTACGGCTGTGCTTTCAAGACTTGGCAGGGGCACTGCCGTGTCCCCAGTTGCTTTCATTAGTGCTGCTACACAATTCAACGCATAAAACATTTCCTGACGATTAAAAAAACACACACGTAATTGTTGAAGTTTTCACTTCTATTGGCACTCCCGGAGTGCCACTGTTTTTTTTTTTTTTTTTTTTTTTTTTTTTTTTTTTTTTTACTGAAAAATATGAAAAACACCATGCAACTTCTTTCGCAACTAATGTGCATAATTCTGCTTATTATCGTCAGTGACTCCTACTTAATAAAATCTATTAATCTACAGACAGTTTAAGTTAAGCTAGAGTTGGGACAATATCGATTATTGTAATTCATTGCATATCTGAGTGTCGAATAACAAGGAATCTATTGCTGTCATTTTTGTGCACATTCAAATTTGAAGAGTTAAAAAATTATAAGCATTTATCCAAAACCAGGAAACAAATTATTGTAGGGAAAAAGGGAAGTTGCAAATATTAAAAACAAAAATTATTATTGTATATTTGTATAAGAAATGAAATGATTTAAACTAGAGATAAGAAAGCTTATCTATACTAATAAAAGAAATTTTTGCTCTATTTGTCTGTGTGTGTGTGTGTGTGCGATGGCTAGCAAAGTGTACGGCACGTACGAGGCTGTAAATTTTTGTGAGAGTAGCCCAAAGTGTCTCCTGTTCCACCTGAAACTTAGAATTTCACATTTCTGATAATTAGTTGAGTTATTAATTGAACATCGGAACTCATTCTCATTAAAAAGTCATCTATCTGATCTCCAGTTTTTTTTCATTTGTTTTTAACTTATTTTTATACATAATTTTCAAATTCAAAATGCTACTAAAACGATTTTTGAAAGTTTATAAATTTACAGGTTTTCGAGGGCTTCATTCGGCTCATAGTATTATAGTACATATTTTGAGCATTTATATAATTATATATTTTTCTAAGGAAAGAAATTTGTTTATGTGTTTGAAAGCAAGTTTCAAGGATATGAGTTTTTTTTAGAAACACTTTCGTTGAACACGAACAAACAATACGCTTTTTTTACCAGCAGAAACAGCCCACATAAACTCACGCCAGTGGCTTTTTGAAACGAAACGTTATACTAGCAGACACCGTCGGAACTATTCCAGAATGAATGTTATATTTCTTTAGTAATCATTTAATATATATATATATATATATAT
The DNA here is from genome assembly GCA_963932465.1 of Maratus speciosus. Lineage (NCBI taxonomy): Eukaryota > Metazoa > Arthropoda > Arachnida > Araneae > Salticidae > Maratus > Maratus speciosus. The sequence continues at coordinate 237,373,294 of OZ010788.1, forward strand.
ATATATATATATATTTCCTTTGAATGTAATTTTCCAGCTGATGGTAAAACAAACTTTCAGAGGTATTAACTGATTTTGGGGCTGTTTTGATCTAAAAGGAGAGGTGTGGATCATCCCATTTCCAGAAAATGAGATGATCCAATATATTATGTATATGTTGCTTGTTTATATATTTTTGTATAAATGAAGAAAATGAGGAAAACTTCTTTGTAGCTATAATCCGGTATTAATTATTTTTCAGCCTTAATTTTTAAATGTATTATTTTTAAATATCTTTCTAGCATTTCAGACACAAAAATGTGTCACAAAAATAACACAAGTTATTTTTTTTCAATTAAATTTAGAAAATGTAATATAAGTGTTAACACACTTACTCCTGCGGAATGTATTGGCGCTTTAGGTAATCCTGTTGTTCCTGAAGTAAAGTTGATACAAATGGGATGACTAAAAGGTAATTGTTCAAAGATAATGTCTGGTACAGTTCCATCAGGATTACGTCCATCCTTCAAAAAGTCTTCTAGAAATACACTATGGAAATACAGGATATAAATACATTTGAATCGTATGGTTCTCTTAAGGAAAGACACCCTACGACTGGGTGCAGTCATAGCAGAAATATGCATAGCTTTAGCATATGCATATGCATAGCACTTGCTTTCTCGGAAACTACCAGACATATTTTGACGAAATTTTGAATCCCTATACACTGGATGATGCTCAAGACTTATGGCAGCTAGGCGACTAAAACTTTTATTTTAGACCAACGGTAATTTTTCAGAAATTGTTTTTTCTGAAGCTAATAAAAAAAAAAAAAATCCAACTGTCTGCCACATATAATCTTATATTTATACTCTGCCACCATTTTTTTTTTTTTTTCGAAATCGCTCGAGTACTTTAGGAGATAATGGAAAGTGCAATTTTCAGGAGGGATAAAAAACTTAGACGTTTCTAACTTGTGTGAAGTTCTTGCAAAATTTTATCAAACACATGAATTAAAGTATATATAAACACTTGGATAAAATTTAGTTACATGTAATAAATGAAATAATGTTTCAAACCTTGTCGGTTCTATGTCACTTCCCACATGACCGGACCAGCCTCTCTTAGATGAATTTTGTTCGGTTAGCACCACTTTTTAAAAAAAAACACTTTTACTTGTACTTTGACAACATGTGCACACTAAAATTTATTTTAAAAATAAAGTGGTGCAATGGAATATAAAAATAGAATCAAGTGTAAAATGTTAGCGTAAAATTAATGTGAGTGGGGCGTGGCGTCCAGCCGTGTCTTCCCTTAACCCTTTAATGTGCATCGTTGCATATATGCAAACAACAGTGTTTCGAATTTAGTAGATTTTTTAATTTGGATATTCCAAATTTATACCAAAAAATTAAAATAGCAATATTTGCTTCTCTTAATCAGAAGTTTTTAAGTAAAGCGAAATTTATCATTGAAATTTTCAAGTATAAATTCAGATTCTGTGAACTACGGAATTTTCAGAATGTATTCTACCATGGGAATTAAAGGATTAACCCTTTATATGGAAAGTCAATTCTGTGGCTGAAATGTTGAAAAGATTCACTGCCAGCAGAATCCACGAACAAATTAATTTAAAAATAACAAGTTGGAAATTGCTCGTCAAACGTGGCAAATGAGGTGCGTTCGTACTATAACAAGTTTTATAATTACTTTTTGCACCCCATATTGTACTGAATGTATAATTTTTTGCACTTCATAAAGTCCATAGTCTTTAACATCATTAAAATGCACTCCCAATTATTTTTTCCCACTCCCCGAACACTTTTGACTGTCCCTGTAATTAAACTATACATCCGATTTTCCTAAAATTTGAAATGGCTCGACAAAATTTTGTAACAATTATATATTTAAAATTTCAGACCATTTGGAAGGCTGTAACATCATTAAAATGCACTTGCAATAATTTTTCCCATTGGCCGTAATGTAAAGAAAAACTTTTGACTGTCCCTGTAATTAAACTATACATCTGATTTTCCTAAAATTTGAAATGGCTCGACAAAATTTTGCAACAATTATATCTTTAAAATTTCAGACCATTCGGAAGGCTGTAACATCATTAAAATGCACTTGCAATAATTTTTCCCATTGGCCGTAATGTAAAGAAAAACTTTTGACTGTCCCTGTAATTAAACTATACATCCGATTTTCATAAAATTTGAAATGGCTCGACAAAATTTTGCAACAATCTTATATTTCAAATTTCAAACCATTCGGTTGGGTAGTTTTTGCTCTGTTATATGCGGACAGACGGACGGACAGAACGACGACTATAGGTGCTACGTATTTATATAATTACGAACGCACCTAAAAAGCGGCTTGGAACAATGGAATCTGTTTTTTGGACTGCCTAGTTGCGTGGCAACTTTATATCCAGTGGAGAGGTGATCGTGTTGCAAGGGCATTAGAGAGCCTTAAAAAAAGTATGTTTAGACGGGCTGGTAGCCACAATAAGAAAATAACTATAAAAAAGTTTAGAAAAGAGTAACTTTAAAAGAAAAAGCACATAAGTACTTTAAGTATAACAATATAAGAGAAAAAAGAGAAAGAAAAAATAGTAAATTATGAAAAATTTTGGAAAAAAAAAATTCCAAAAAAAAAAAAAAAAAGAAAAAAAAAAGAAAAAAAAAAGAAAAAGAAAAAAGGGATAGGCGAAAAAGCTACCGGGGGATACCCCATCATATAAAAAAGACTCTTTTCAGAGACCCTACATTAAGTTAAACAGTTAAAAATGCTAATATATAGCAGAAAATCAAATTTCATCACGTGCATTATAAATACAAAATATGTTACTAAAAATTCCGGTGCGAATTGATCAGTTTTCAATAAACATTAAGTAGGAAGTCTATTCCCATTACCCGATAAAGGGTCAAGGTACCTGTATTCCTTCGGAACATACTTTTTGAATTTTGTAAAATTTTAAGTTTAAAATTGCCAAAATTTATTAAAAATGGTCATAAAAGTGTGACATAAACATACAAATAAGTAATTTTTTTTATTTAAACTAGTTGGATGTGCCAATCCCAAAACTTTCTTCTATCTTATACATCTTAATATTTCAAAACCTAGTTACACATGTTAATACTTCAATATTATTAGTTCAATACTATACCAACTTTGATTTTCATCTTAAATTTCTGCTCAAGTCAATTAAACGGACTAAAAACGAGTTAATCTATATCATGATATTTGTTAAAATTATTAATTTTTCCTTATTCTGTCGTTATCAGCTGTTTGCGAATAGCCGGCATAGCAGGAAGCGAGTTCCCGCCGCTGCATGAGCCGCTGATGCACAATACAACTCCGAAAAATCAAGAAAAGTATACAAAAATCGCTAGCACGGAGCCCCTTTACCGCGCAATATTTCCAAATTCAAGGAGAACCTGTTGGCCAAAGCCAAAAACAAGCACAAACATTTTGGTTCAATTGTATGCATAATTTTATACGCTGTTCGATGGTACAATAATGAAAATGGCACAGAGATCGGAATTATAGCGCCCCCTTCTTTCGGAATTTTTTCAAGCTCAGGGAGGACTTGTTTGCCATAGCCAGAAACATGTGCAAAAAATTTGGTTCAATTATATGGATAACTTCATACACTTTTCGATGGTACAATAATGAAAATGGTATAGACATCGTAATTATAGTGCCCCCTTCCGGCAGAATTTTTCCAAATTCAGGGAGGACCTCGTGACATGACCAAAAATAAACACATAAAATTTGGTTCAATTCTATGCATAACTTCATACACTTTTCGGCGGTACAATATTCAAAATGGCACAAAAATTGTACAAAAATCGCTATTACAGCGCCCTCTACGAGCGATTTTTTTACAAACTAAGGGAGGACCTCCTTGCCATAGCCAAGAACTTAAAAATTTTTTTTGGTTCAATTCTATGCATAACTTCATACACTTTTCGATGGTGCAATATTCAAAATCGCACAAAAATCGCTATTACAGCGCCCCCTAACGGCGAATTTTTTGCAAATTCATGGAGGACCTGCTTGCCATATCCAAAAACTTAAAATAAAAATTTGGTTTAATTCTATGCATAACTTCATACACTTTTGGACGGTACAATATTCAAAATCTCACAAAAATCGCTATTACAGCGCCCCCTACCGGCGAATTTTTTCCAAATTCAGGGAGGACCTGCTTGCCATAGCCAAAAACTTAAAATAAAACTTTGGTTTAATTCTATGCATAACTTCATACACTTTTGGACGGTACAATATTCAAAATCGCACAAAAATCGCTATTACAGCGCCCCCTAGCGGCTAATTTTTTCCAAATTCAGGGAGGACCTGCTTGCCATAGCCAAAAACTTAAAATAAAAATTTGGTTCAATTCTATGCATAACTTCATACACTTTTCGATGGTACAATATTCAAAATCGCACAAAAAACGCATTTACAGCGCCCCCTACCGGCGAATTTTTTCCAAATTCAGGGAGGACCTGCTTGTCATATCCAAAAACTTAAACTAAAAATTTGGTTCAATTCTATGCATAACTCCATACACTTTTAGATGGTACAATATTCAAAATCGCACAAAAATTGTTATATCAGCGCCCCCTACCGGCGAATTTTTTCCAAAATCCGGGAGGACCTGCTTGCCATAGCCAGAAACTTATAATAAAATTTTGGTTTAATTCTATACATAACTTCATACACTTTTTGATGGTACAATGGCGACAGACAGACGGACAGACGGACAGACGGACAGACGGACGGACGGACAGACGGACACACAGACAGACAGACATTTTCTATAAACATGTTTTTTGGAATCTCTGACCCCTAAAACATGCAAATCCGTCGAAAACCGGAAGTCGAAAAAAATTTCGATTACAATACTTTCTTCTATTGAAGATAGAAGAAAGTAAAAATAGTATAAAATTAACCGAAAAATAGCGATTTTCTTTAAATTTAAAACTCCTAAATATAGATACATTTTATGGATTCTATAATAAATTTTATAATGTTATACAGGAAATAGACTATTTTTATAACAATAACATGAATATTTTAAAAGTTATAGGTATTCATTCGTGGCTAATATAGTTTCGCAGATTAAGAAACACGTGTCTTTTTTTATGGTGTACATACTGAAATACGCTCTGTAAAATATTGATGAAACATCGGAAAATGTACTGGCAGCAAAATTGTCGTCTGTTTTCCGTTTTTTTTACAAAACTTCTGTTTTTCGATTCCCCTCGTTTTAAAGATTAAAAATTATCCGCTATTTAAGATGGTATTCTCTGTTTGTTTATTTACTTATTTATTTTTTTAATAAATAAGAGAAATAGTGCAATATAAAAAAATTTGTATAATAGTTATTAGAGATGTGCCATTTGCTCAGGAATGATTCCGGAGGAACGATTCCGGCAGTGAAATTGAAGGAACGATTCTACTATGTAAAAAGGAATTGATCCTTTTCGGAACGATTCCGAAAAGTAACGAATCCTCGGAATCGGTCCGAAATGTATCGACTCCAAAAAGGACCGATTCCCGAGAATGGAATGCAACGAAATGTAACGACTCCGAAAAGGACGGATTCCCTGAAGTTAGACAGAAAGCTACCGATTCCAAAAGGGAACAATTCCTCGGAATCGGTCCTTGTTCTTGTAGACTGGCTAGTTTTAATAAATTAGTAATATATACGATAATACGCTGTTTCATTTTAAAATAACAGATTTTGATTCTATTGAAGCTGAGTTTATTGCCAAGATATCCTCCTAATGTGCATGTAAAAAAAAAAAAAAGTGCGGGGCGGGACGGGGCGAGGGCGATTGATTAATAAACTGCAACTGTGTATTATATTCTCTTAAATTTTATCTTTAGAAGAATAGAAGTATATCATTTTACTTCTATTAAAATATTGTCTATTATAAAATCATGTACTTAACACCTGTGACTTAATTACATTACTATCGGAACTTTTTGTGCTAAATTAATCTGAAAGAAATAATAAAAAAAGAATATATTTTATACGAATTGGATTTTTTCCACCTGAGTGAAAAAATGCCCGAGCAGGAATTCGAACCCAGAAAATTGACGTGCTTTACCGATTGAGAACCAGAGCTGACAACCGTAGGGCATATCTCACTCATATAACTTTTTTGTCACTATCATCTGGCCTGCTATGCGTAGACAGAATATTACGAAGCTAATGTAACACCATTAAACGATGTGTACGTAGACACACTAATGCTTTTTTTTAATTAGTAAAGATATCATAAGAAATTTTTACTTAATGAATTCTTAAGAGAAAAAAAGAAAGTAAATGCTTGTTTAAATAATAGTGAAAAATATTTTTTTAAATCTTATTAGAAACAGTTTTGAATAATATAAGAAATACATCACTATGTCATAAAAATCGCATTTTAATCGGATAATAATAACTTATTTTCGATTTTTAGGGTCCCGTACGTAAAAAGTAAAAACAGAACCATTATAAGATCACTCCTGTGTCTGTCTGTCACAGCCATTTTACTCGTAAAGTATGATACGTGCAAAGTTCAAATTTGCTGAAGTAATAAAGGCTATTGACCCATATATTTATAGATTTTTAAACATTCACAAATATATGTAGGAAAAATTTAGAGGGGTTAATTAAGTTACTTAAAATAAAAAAATTTCTTTGTATATCATATGGGGTATCGTGTGAAAGCTTTCGTAACGCCGAACTCAAAAATACATTTCTTTTAATTTTGGGTCTTATATTTTCAGAGATATCGTCAAAAAAATGGTGCAAAAATATGTCCCCCCCCCTCTCTCTCTTTTTCCGAATCTACTTAATGATGCTGGCCGTACGGGGAAACTATAACCCCTACTAAAAACGTTATTTTCTTTGAAGGAAACACCATTTTTTATTCGTTTTTCTCATATAGTCTACCACGTCTGTTCATCATGTATCAATCATCTAAACAATTCTCTAGCCGTAAGATCCATCCACAACCTCAATATCCTTTAATTATTTTGAGCAGTGTATATTTGTGAAAAATAACATTGTGTAACGAAAGGTGAAATCCTGTTACTCAAATGAAAAAGTCTTTACATTTCTTTTTAATATTTTACCACCTTTTAAGTAAATAAATACATGTTTTTATTTTTATATTTATTTTCCTTATGTCCTTATGCAATCTCGCAAATTTTACACTGTACTACGTTCATTCAAAACTGCGCAATTTAGAATTTCATCTCTGAAAATTTTGTAATTGTATTGAGGAATCGTGCAGAATTTTTTTCAATGATTCGTAAAACGTATGTTTTTTCAATAATTTAGAACATAAATTTTCGGGATATTTTAAGATATTAGATAAACTTACCAGTTTCTAATGTTGGAAAGATCTTTTGCATACGTTTCTTTTTGAGTAACCAAAAGTATAACTTTTTCAAGTGTTGGACAGTCTGTAAAAAGATATAATATATACAGGGTGTTTCAGCATAGCGCTTACAAAGTTTAAGGAGAGATAGTGTACACCTAGAAGATCGGAAATCACATAGCAATGCATGGTCAGAAACGCTTTCCTGGCGTCGTAGTGGCTACACAAAACACAAGAAAGAAAGGACACGAACAGGATGAGAAAACATATTTATTATTCCTAGTACAGCAGAAAACTAAGAAATAAGAAACAAAACAAAAAAAAGACAACGATCGTTATCAAAGAAAGTGTTAGAAATTTGGACCCCGGGCCGTGATGCAGGACTCACATCTCCGGCGAATGAAAGATCTAATGTTTTTGAAAATACCAGGCGTGTCCAGGACTTCCCCAGCAGCTGCCACGATACGTGCAATAAGTTCCTAAGCACTGTGTCCAGCATTGTCTCAGCATTTTTGGGGTACTATGAATAATAAATGTGTTTTCTTACCCTGTTAGTGGCCTTCCTTTCTTTTGTTTTCTGTCGTCCAAGGAAGCATTTCTGACTATGCATTGCTATGTCATTTATCAACACTAAGTGTCTAACACTAAGTCTTACACTAAGTGTACTCTATCTCACCTGAAACTTTGTAACCGCTGTGCTGAAACACCCTGTATAATGTAAATGGTTTGCAAGATGTTTCATGGTAGTTTAAATTATTAACTTATATATATTGATATTATACATTTAGGGACAGTAAATCACAAAAATGTTCAAATGTTTATAACGGAATGTCAAAATATTCAAAAAACATCAAAAAAGATAAAAAAAAATAATTACAAAAAAAAAATAATAATAATTGCTAAAAAAATAATAATGATGATGAAAAATTGTGTATCTTGCATACAAATATTCACTTACATACATGCTTCTATATTAACTATACAAAAATTTCCATATAAATAGCAAATTAAGTGCTTTTTTTTTGTTTACTTCAAAATAGTATATTTCACAACAAAATTTCATAATGAATTACTATTAAGAAATCATGTCATAACAAAAGTTGGCAACTATGTTTCAATTCATACAGATCACGAAAGTGCTGATTTATTTTATTTGTCATGACGTACCACATGAGACATGAATAAAGTTTAAAAGTATGTACAACGTAGTCTGAACTGCAGTAGAGTTGCTACATCACCTGGAAAAGTCTTGGGACTTTTGCTTAATATCTTCAATATTTTGTCCAAAATCTGTTGTAAAATTTAATATTTCATGGTGATCAGTGCAAGCTTTTTTCCACATGATATTTCATTTAAATCACCCTCATCCAGAAATTCCTACTTTTGCCATACTCACCTCTAAAATTTTAAAACTGCAATGCATTATTTTAGTGTTTTTGAGTAATGCAATATTCATTTTACCCCCAGCATGCACAGTGAACTCACCACCACTAAAAATTTCTTAAAATACTTGGAATATTTCATATTAATTATGTAACTAGCACTTTTTATGTCACTAATCTGACATAAAAAAGGGGGGCAATGTGGGGCAAAAAAGGGTGTGTCAAGAAAAATAACATCTTAAGAATCTACTGCATTTGCATGCTGCTATTAATATTGTGGTGAGCCAGGGGTGATTGTGTTTAGGTAATATACCTGAATTCAGGTATTTATTTCATTTTCAATACTGGAATTTGTTTTTCTGATAGTTAAATTCATAAAATATCAATTTCATATGATTATTAAACATAATTAAAAGTAATATATTTCATAATGAGAGAAATGGACCTCCCTGAAATAAATTATGTTCTCTCTCCATACCAAAACTTCTTCTCGTTAAAATTTCAGGTATTTTTTCATGAATTCACAATCACCCCTGGTGAGCATTATTTAAAAATATGTTTGCATTTCAGTATTTTGAAAAAAAGTCACTTAAAACCTACTTCAAAATCGAAATATCCTCATTTAAAAAAAAAAAAAGAATGTGCAACCAAAATCAAAAATGTAAAAAAGTCCCTTTGTAGAAATGAACCTCAGCACTCGAACCATCTTAGCCCTTTTTCATTCTCTTCCCTTCCACCCCCTCCCCAGAACTTTTAGTTTGAAACAAGTAATATGGTAAAGTTGCTATTTAAAATAAAGCTAAAGAATCTTATTTGTCTAATTCATAAAGCACTTTTTTAAAAGATTTACAGAAGCTGGTACAGTATTTTATAGCAGAAAATAACATTTCTAGAAAACTTGAAAGCAAAACTTAAATTTTGTTTTAAAATTGCATTATGTTTTGATTGTAATGCAGCATTGTGTACAGAGTTTTCACTAGGACATAAAGGAGGTGCAAAGGGAAGTAATTTTTAATGGAATTCCTAAAAATATACCACGACACTCTAGTACAGACCTTAATGCTAGATTATTAATTGTGTTTTTAATGTTTTCTGAAATTGTATTAACATATGCAAGATTTAAAACCAGATCGGTGAAAGTACCTAATTTTGTGTGCATGGAGGTTGTCAGATTATCTGATAAACTGACAACCCTCCATGCACACAAAATTAGCTACTTTCACCGATCTGGGAGATACAAAGGAATATTAGTATATGATGGTAAGTAAATTTGCCATCAAAACAAAAACATACCTTTAGAAAGCATTGTAGTGCTTAAGGGCAACTTGTCTAGATTTTCATTTTAGAGCATTTAAGAAAATGTGACATGTACCACTTTGTCTTTAAATGTCTCGTATGTGCTATTAAGAACGAAAATTATAAAATTAACTTTTATAATAAAAAAAAAGGCGCGATTAGGTACTGTTTTACAATTATTTTATGTTCCGATTCTATTAAATCAATTCTGATAAAATATGCAAAAATTTTAGCATTTAGTTTGATATTGGTGTTTCACATTTAGTTTTGATATGTGTGTTATACAAGCTTGCTGTATTGGCAACTAAAATTGGGTGATGCCACTCTGCCTCTGGTATAATTAGAATAAAAAGAAAACACAGTAGAAATTAAAATGGAATGGAAAGAAAGCTAAATGCAGCTGCCATGTAAAAAACAATCATTAATTCATCAAAATTTAAAAAGCTTCGAAGTAACTTTACCTTTGAAAGTTTCTTTTAAAAACACAAAAAATCTTTCTGAAAGTGAGGGTTTTTTTAATTAAATTTTTCTTTTTAAGCAACATGGTTAGTCAACTGAAAGTCTTAACATTATAAAGAGTGTAACATCCTGTATTTCTTTCTAAATAAATGACCCTTTTTCCTTATACATAAAAAATTTCTATTATAGTGAGCTCTGCCACCTTTTAAAATTTGCTGCAGTTTTTAAAAGAAATATGCAAGACTGAAAATTCAGTTTAAAAAATGCGTATAATGTAATATATAATCCTCTCCTTACTCAAAATTTAAAATAAAAACCTTTTTGTGTTAAATTTGTTATTCTGCAATAACAATACATTGAAGTAAAAATAAAATAAAATACAAAAATGCATAAGACCGTTTGAAAGAACTTTTCCTAACCCAAAGTAGCACATCTTTTTTTTTGCACTTTTAAAAAGAAATTTTTTTTTAATATCTTGCACACTATATTTAATTGCAGATAGGCTGATATCAGCCTATATATCTGCCACGATTAAGTATTCCAAATTCCTTTATTGCTGCCTCCCATATTCATCCTGAAATCCTCCTGTGAACGATTCAAAGGTTTCTATAACCTTGAAGAATCCCAAAATCTTCCCTGTAATACATCCCATAAACTTCCCGGGGAGTTTTTATGACCTTGAAATATCCCAAATTCCTCCTAAATTGCTTCCCATACACTTCCTGAGGAGGGTTTTAAAGCATACACTTGTGTGACCTTGAAGTCTCCTAAAGTCCTCTCAATTTCAAATCCTCAAATCTTCCTCAGATCCTCCTGGGAAGGAACGTTAGGGAGGTCCTGAGGAGCTCTCCAGGATGCTATAAGGCGGACATTTACGGTTCCTGAGGACCTCCTGATGACAATTTTCTGCATCCTCAGGGATGCCTTGGGGATGAGGATAGTGGATTGTCAATACTCCCCAGGATATCCCTGGGAGGCAAATGGGCTATATGGGAAGAGCTGCGGGAAAAAATATTGGTGCAAATAAAATATGAGAATGTTAAAATACATTTTTGGTTAGGTTAAACCTGAAGTGCATTGAGAAAAGTTTCTTAAGTATATTAAGTAAAAAATTCTGACAGGAACAATCAGGTTTCTTTAAAATTAAGAAAATGAAATATTACTTCAGAAGTTTCTAAAATTATTTACGTTTTTAAAACTCTACATAATCTTTAAAAAAAGAATAATTATCTGTGCATATTTTTATGTGTTTCAAGTATACAAATTGGAATGTAACTTCAATATATTATAACTCATTGAAGCTGATATATGCAAAGTAAAGAGGTATTATACAGATTTAAGGGTATTTGACAATATAATGAAAATAAAATAAATTGTGACAAAACTGGCTTTAAAAAAGTATGGAGAAACAAGCGAATTGCGCAAACTCTTTATAAAGAAATGTAAATTCCTATATCTATTTTTTTAAATAAATAATTAAAAAATATATATATTAAACTCAATTATAATTTCTTTGACATGATAATCCCAATAATTGCTGTTTGACATTTTTCTAACTCCCATTTACTAATTTCAAACATTTTGCTTTTATTTCATTAATTCTCTACGAGCTTATTATTTAGTTTTTATTTCATTTCTCTTCGTTGAAAAATAATTTATAGTTTTAATAAGTAAAATCAGATTAAGTTAACCCCTTAATGCATCATTTTTTATTTTGTTCAGAAAACATATTTGAGTTTATATTTGTTAATTATCCACTAGAAAAATAGTGAAAGAATTTATTTATGTTTCTGTTGGACATAATGACATAATATCACTCCTGAGTTGCATCACAAAAATTACTCAAAATATGATGATTTTAAATTATATACTTACTTTAAAGTATTTACACTGCACAATAACAACTATTCAACGATATAATGATTTTTATAATAATTTTAATAGTTTGCAGAATTAATAATTTTGATCTTATAAAGATTTAGAAAAAAAAAAAAAAAAAAAGCAAGTCCAGCACATTGCAAGCAGTATAAACAAAAATTTTATACCCTCCCCCGTGATAATAAATCAAAACAAAAACAGACTTGTTATCACACGTAAGTAACACATAATAGTTCTCCAAAAGACGAATAAAAAGCGTCAAACGGCAAAAAAAGATAATGTACAGTCGTGGGAAAAAAAAAAAAGTAAGCACCCCCTACTAACTCCTCAACAAATTACCGTTGAAAAAAGTTAATGGTACCGAACGATTGGAAATAAAGTCTACTTTTAAATGATGTATATAAAATTTGCTTAGGGGGCCATCTACATATTAAAACGAACAATAACTTTGTTTTTTTTTCAATAGCAGTACACAATTCTGGCAGCATAAATGAATTCTACACCATTTAATTAGCCTGAAAACAAATTTTTATGCAATTCGTGCCATAAGTTTCCGAGAAATTAATTATTTTAAAACGAGCGTATTTTAAGGGTTGTATCCAAACTGAAGTTCGGTACTCCATTATTAACCGAGAGAGCTCGCTTCTTGATCAAGGCACCTTAAGCGTCACTCAAGCAGTCAATGAAGTCTGCTAGGTTACAAAACAGCGTAAGAAATTTCAAAATATCTAGTCACTTCTATGATAGACGGCCCCTTAAACCATCATTTTGCTGTTTTTTTAAGCATAATTTGACAACTACTTGGAAGAAAGATGTGAAAATTTGGATTTCCATAAAACTGGACTTAATAAATGTAAATTCATCAAAAAAATTGTAGGTTGCAATTTATAATTTTTTCGAGTATTAATTCCATAATTCATAATTCCTATCATAAAATTATAAAAATTGCAAATTCAACTTATATATGTTTGAGTATTTTAGCATTACTGCTGCACAAAAAATTAGCACATTCGGAGTATAATTTCAGGAGATATTAATAAAAATATGAAAAATGTAATTTAACATTAGAAGAACTAAATTTTGAATGTTTATAATTCAAAAACTTATTATTCAAATGACTTGAAATTTGGTCTCTAGGCATAGTTTGAACCGAAGATTTGAAATATCTCGTTAAAATTGGGTATTGCCATTAAAAAAAATGAAGTTTGGATTCGTTTTAATATGTAGATGACCCCTAAACAAATTTTATATACATCCTTTAAAAGTAGACTTTATTTCCAATCGTTCGGTACCAGTAACTTTCGTCTACGATAATTTGTTGAGGAGTTAGTAGGGGGTATTTACTTTTTTTTCCCACGACTGTACCTCCTGAGTTACACTATGCATTTATGGGGTGAAAGCTCTCACTTACTGTCTGCAATTATAGGAATATGCTCAAGCATCTTCATTTGTATCATTTCATCAAGATAAGCATCCTCGTGGTAATCAATGGTGATCAAGAACTTGGCATCCATCATGTTCACAATGTTGGAAACGTACTAAAAAAACCAGTCAATTTTGAAATAAAAATTTACACTTTCATAAAAGAAATTGCATTGCTGTTATATAATACATTGAAATCTCATACATCAAACTTTAAAGGACGGAAAATATTCAAGCAACGATTTTTGAGAAACTCTATAAAAAAATTATTTCCACCATAATATTCCCATAGAAAACCTATAGAAACAACGCTTGTTCGGAAGTTTTTCCTTCCCGGAAACTTTGACTTTTAGAGAAGAGACGCTTTTATAGGATAGGGGTATTTTCGGTTTTAAATAAAAAGTGATGATTCAAAAATTATACAAATTCAAAATATGTTATAAATATCTATACCAATAGAAGAAAATTACGCTCTGTCTGTGTGTCTATCTGTGTGTGTGTCTGCGTGTGATGGCAAGCAAACTCTACGGGACGTACGAGGCTGAAATTTTTTGTGATACTAGCCCATAGTATCTCCTGATGCATCTGAGACTCAGAATTTTAAATTTCTAATAATTAGTTGAAGTATTAATTAAACATCGCAACTCACTCTCATCAAAAAGTCATCTATTTAATCCCCGTTCAAGGGTATCACTTGCGCACGCGCACAAACTCATTTACACATCGGGAGCTAACGATGAACCTTTTTTTTTTACTTTATTTCTGTTTTTTAATCGTTTTGTTTTAATCCAAATCGGCCAAACCGCTCAGTACAGTTAAAATTGAAAGACATATTTCGAAAGATCGTACTCTTACGTCTCAAATACCGCTATCAATTCGAAAAAATATCGCAGTTAACCATTTGAAAAAATAATCAAAAAGGATTGTTTTTTCCGAAAAATTTTCCCCCTTATGGCAACGTCCCTCCAGGACGTAATATTAGAGGTAGCGACAAACCAAATACTATATGTTCTTAATGCTGAAAGCTTCTGATAATATTTTTTCTACGATAAAAATTACTAAATGTCCGCATTCTAACACAATCTTTTTAGAGCATTCCAATAGACCAGATTTACACCACCTACAGAATTTCCAAACGTTCGGAAGAATAGAAGTATTTTTTACAAAATAAAATCTGGGAAAATTTCGACGAAATCATTAAAAACCTGAGTGTTTTGTTGCGGTTTCACTCCTCCAGTGCGCAATTTTAGAGGTACCGACAAACCAAGAATATGTTCTTAAAGTTGAAACCTTCTTCTAATCGATAGTGTAATTAGTTTTTAAAAATATGATTTTTAACTCTTTCAAATACACTTGCAAACGCAGGTCACTTCGCGCCTCACGGAGACAATATTTTTTCTACGCTAAAAATAACTAAACATCCGTATTTTACCATAATGTTTTTAGAGCATCTAAATAGACCAGATTTACATGACCTACAAAAATTTTGAAACATTCGGACAGGTAGAAATATTGTTTACAATATAAAATGTGTGAAAATGACGACGAAGCCAGTAAAAACTTGAGTGTTTCGTCGTGGTTTCGCTCGCTTTCGGTACGCATTAGACTTCAAAAATCAAATTAAGCAGAAAATAAAATACCAAATAGCATATTCTTTCAATTCAATATTTCTTCGCGATTTTTACATTTTAAAATATAAATTCAGACAAAATGGATTTAAAGATTTAAAATTATACATATTTGAGGTTCATTTAAGGGTCATTCATCACGGGCCCGGGCAACGACGGGCGGATCAGCAAGTTTCATTATAATATATATATATATATATATTTCACATTATTCGGAAACAGTTTCACTTGTTTTGTGTAAGGAGACGAACTCACCCAGTTATAGAATAAAAATCTAACAAATACCTATGGAAAAGCACATTTATAAAATCTAGAATTTAAATGTACAGTAAATTTCTACTATTTTTTGTCAACAGGCCCAAGAATTCGAGATGGGAGGATTTCATGGTATTGAGATTTAATGCATTAAAAGTTGCATTGGAAGATTTCGAATGCCTTAGTAAATGTGATAGAACATTTTTTAAATGAAATGATTTATGCGTTTTCAATCTTCTGCACGCATAAGCCAAAATTAATATTTAAAATAATATATATATATAATAAAATTTTGACAAATACGACTTGAAAGAAAATTCTAAAGACTAATAGAAATGATCAAATATGAACATTATTAGAATATTCCTTGATGAATATCTATTTTAAATAAAGTAATCTTCTTTGAATTGATCTTACTTTTTAAAACTTTGCGGGAGAAATTTTTCTTTTACTTTACAGGATTATAATTAGCTTCTGATACTGAAAATATAGTCTATGTGTAAAAGAAAATGAGTATACAAAGTATAGCATTAAACATTGAATATAGTGGCAATATGACTACAATTGAATATTATATTAAATAAAGCCTTTTCTTATTTTGATTTATAAATCTGATTAAATAAATATTTACTGCTTTGGTAGTATTAAAAAATATACACAGCTCATTATTAATTTAGAGAAACAAAATATTTGTCGTATACTGCCGTAAAGACATTTAACTTGGGTTACCTTTCCACCTAAAAAGGGCGACGGACCTCCAAAAATAGCTCCAATGCTTGTTGCGGCAAGCATAGTATAAATGGCTTCTTTTCTGTGAGACATATAACCTTTAATAAATAAATTACATCTTATTAGTCTAAACTTTTTTCTTTTAAACAATATAAATGCATATACTTTTATCAAGTTATGAATCTACCCAAAATAAATTAAATACATAAAGCAGATAAATACAAAAGTTTTCAAGAACTCATTTGTGTTTTAAACTTTCATGTTAATGCGAAAGAATATCATATCAAGACATTTCTGATTTGATATCAAAAAGTAATTTTTTAAAATATAACAGGTATTTTTGTTTTATATTTAAGTATATAACATTACATAAAAATAACATTGCAATAAATTTAAAGATAAAATGCGTAATGAAATAATAATGATAAAATACAAAAATAAAATAATGATAAAATAAAATGACACTATGGACGATCAATAAAACAAAATAAAGAAATTCTGTTAAGATATCGGAAAAATTGCTAAACGTTAAGCAAAAAAATTATATTGAACATCTTATCTGCTGTAACAAAATTAAAACAAGCCAAAAAGTTTAAGTTGCACTTTAAATACAGCATTTTTTAGGAATCTTTCAAATATCTCATGCATTCTACTCAAAAAAGTACTTATTAACTAGCTGAAATCTCCATTAAGCAATGAAAACGTAGAAACTGATTATTTTTACATGATTATGTAGGTGAGATAGAAGTAACAACAAACCTAATTCCAACCATAGAAGTACCAATAACTTCTATGATTCCAACTGGCTCATGATCCCTTTAATTCAAATCTCTTAAACTTTAGAATTTGCAATCAATGCTGAAAAACTCCTTAAATTGAATAGCATTTCAATATTATCTCGTCAATGTTTGTTTCCCTATGTTTAATAAGGTATCTCAGTCACTTATGGGATTTTTACCCAGCTACTTTAGCAAGGTCTTGGTCACTATTTCAATGAGCTTCCTTAACTTTTCTAAACCTCATTACAGAAGCATTCTTGTCCACAAAATTACTAAGATTTCAATAATTCTTTTTATTCATAACTCTCTTTCGGCGGTTTAATTATGCTGATGGTAAAGGGGTTTAGAAAATCAATCATCCTAAATTTTATAGTTGGTAAATAATTTTAACACATTCATACTGGATATTATATTTTCCAAGTATTCTTTTTTATGGATATGGTTAATCAGGCATTTTGTTTATTTTAAGAATAAAAATCTTGTGCATTTCGACTTTTTCTTTTGCTTACTTATATATATATATGTTTTTGTCTTTTTACCAATTTCTTAATCCCTTTCATGAAAATAACTGTTAATATCTTACTTTCTTAGCTTACAGTTTTCCTTAAATTTCTTTTTGTAACTTATATTTTTATTTTGTTGAAATACTTGTTTAATGTTTGATCATCGTTGCGTGGTCGACCCCTACACCTACCCCATCTTTTTACATTAAAAAAAAAAAATTCCCTTTATTATGACTTTGATTATCAAATTATGAGGAAATAAATGTGCAAAAACGACAACATTGAGACCGTGAAAATTAAATAAAAGTAAAAATCAATTCTCTGACAGTTCGATACGATAATTATTAACAAACATTGGTAATGCTGTTGGATTCCCAGGTAAGTTTACTCTCAATAAAAAACAATGATGGATATAAGTTTATTTTAATATTATTAACAGTATCTTTATTCAACTTTCAAAGTACTTTTCTTAATGTTTATGTACTTTCAAAACACATTTTAGGTTATGATTCATTAAAATTTTTCAAGAAGGAGCAGTGAAATTTACTGCTGAGGTAAATGAAGCATGGCAAATTGAATGAAAGAATAAAAATATTAACTTTGCATTGAAATGTTCAAAGTTTAAAAACATAAATATGTACACGATCCCTCAAAGGAAAAGTTATTGCGATTATAAGAAGTCATAAGCAGTCATAAGTTCTATAGAATAGCCTTTCTATATAATACTGTTTCTGTTTTGAAGAGTCTACAGAATACATTTTTTTAAAGAAAATATTTCTATAAAATTCGTTAGAAATTTTTTTTGATAGAACAATTCTTTTATAGAGACTATAAAGCTTATGAAAGTTCTATAGACTAATGATTCTGTATATATTTTTTTTAAATAAAAAAACATATTTTTGGTCTTTTAAAATTTATGTGTACTAATTTATCTATACATATATATTAAAATTAAGAAATAATAATAATAATTAATTTTGAAATACATCAGTTTAATATGTGCTCCATGGATTTAATATGATTATAATTTAATCCATAAATCTAATACATTGTGACTAAATTGTTATTGTAATAATATATCAGTCGAACTAAACTGATTCAAATTATGATTAATTAATATGTTTGTTTATGATTCATTAATTTGTTGCTTAATTTCATAATTGTTTATTAATCTGCTGTTAATTCTGCTGTTAATTTCACAAAAACATTCATCTAATTTAATACACTGGTTTCACTAATGGTAATTCATCTAATTTATTAAACTTTATTCACTAATGGTAAATCATCTAATTTAATAAACTTTATTCACTAATTGTAATTTTTATTCAAATTTTTTATTTGAAGTGAAAAAATATTTGAACAATTATCTTTCAAGTTTAACAAATAGTAATTTACTAGACTTTTAAATATTTTTTCAAGTCTATATTAAAATAATAGTTATTTTTTATCACCCCGCGTCCGATGCTGTCAGATTAAGGAATTTAAACAGAAATCTGAAATGAATTATCTTAACACGATTTAAGCTGTGAAGCTTATTTTCAAACTTTAAATAATATAGCATCACTACCACCAACAAAATAAATAAGTAAAATAATAAATAAATAAGTTCATTATTTTAACGGACTTTTTTTTCTCCTTAAATCTGGTTTTCAAAGTTACAAATTATTTCGGTTTTTCACATGATTTTCATGATTTCGAATTTCATAATTTACACAGTTGAGAATGAATCAGTATAACGAATATACAGCGTGTAAATCATGTATAATTTCTATACAATACAATAATTTTTATACAAGTTTAATGATTGCAAACACAAATAACAAAAGAAACAAACTTGAAATAGTGTAATGAGAGCTTAAAACTACAAGCTGCCGTAGAATGTGGTGAAAGTACTGGTTCACTTCAGATCACAGAAGCCAAACAGCATCGAGCACGGTTACAGTACTTGGGATGGTGATCACGTGGAAACAGCTGCGTTTTGGCGCTATTCAAACAATTTTATACAATACATACGAATATTTTCACAGAATATTTTATGAAAATATTCGAATATTTTATAGAAATTCTATAGACATTTCTATTGAACTTCTACACATATTTCTATAGCTTTTGGTGAAACTAGCTTATAGAAAAACGGGCCATAATTCTACAGGATTCTATAACCCTTTTTCTGCAAACTTTTTCATAGAATTCAATAAGAAATTTTTGTATGGGTAACTTTGGTTCATACAGTTTTATTTTACGTCATTCAGAACTGCAGTTATTACTTGCGTTCGAATGTTTTCTGGCACTGTACAATTTCATTCTAACAAAAGCGAACAAAACGAATTAGCAAAGATGCATTTTCCTAGTTTTTACACCAGTCTCATTTATATATTTTAAGGATGACGTAACTTAATAAAACTATTTTAAAAATAGTTTCCCAAGTAAGTTAATCTCGATAAAAAACAATGATTGATATTAGCTTATTTTAATATCTGTAATAGCATCGTAATTCAACTTTCAAGGTATTTTTCTCCATGTTGATATACTTCGGAAACACATTTTAGCTTATAATTAATGTGTTTTTTTTTTTTTCAAGAAAAAGCAGTGAAATTTACTGCTAGGGCAAATGAAGCATAGGAAATTCAATGAAAGAATAAAAATTTTAACTTTGCATTGAAATTTTCAAAGTTCGAAAATATAAATATGTACACGATCCCTCAAAGAAAAAAAAATGTTATTACGATTGTAAGAAGCCATAAGCAAGTAACTGTGGTTAAAACAGTGTTATTTTACGTCATTTAAAACTGCAGTCATCGCTTGCGCTCAATTTTTTTTTCGTACTCCCGAGCTTTCACACCAGCTTCATTTATACATATTAAGGATGTAAAAAAAATTAATATTAAAAACTGCGTACATTCATTTAAGGTGAACAAATCTCCAATTAAGCTCCCAATTTATAAATAATACCTATATTGATTAATAAAACATATTAACTATTAAATGCAAGGTAGTAAAGACGTACAAGCTACAATATCTCCCTTTTTCAATCCATTTTTTCTGAAAGCAGCAGCATAAAGTTTTACTTCTTCAAACATTCCAGCAAAAGTAACAGATTCTTCATTTCCCGATACATCTAAAAAAACAGTAATAAATAATAAAAAAAAAGCAATTTAACAAATTACAACGACCATTTGGAAAATGATTTTTTCAAAGACTAAAATTTAAGACATAAAAAATCGCACGGAGTTGATCATACATTACGTACACCATGGATTAAACATTAATATTTCTGGACCAATTTTAAGACTAAAATTTAAGACATAAAAAATCGCACGGAGTTGATCATATATTACTTTCGCCATGGATTGCATTTTTCGGTACTGTAAATTTTTAAACTTCTATGGAGCTGGTCATACATTACATATGCCATGGATTAAACATTAATATTCCTGGACCAATTTTAAATGAAATTTCATTCTTAAACTTCTAAACATCCCACAATATTACTTTTTATATCGTCGTATAGAGGGGAAAAAATGCATTTTTAATTGCAATTTGT
This sequence comes from Maratus speciosus, assembly GCA_963932465.1. Classification (NCBI taxonomy): domain Eukaryota; kingdom Metazoa; phylum Arthropoda; class Arachnida; order Araneae; family Salticidae; genus Maratus; species Maratus speciosus. The sequence goes on from OZ010788.1 coordinate 237,394,533, forward strand.
TTGAAAGTTGTATCTCAATTTGTTTCTGAGTTATTATTTTTTTTCTGTAGTCTTTATTACTTTTTTGTCATAGTGGCAACAGAAGTATCCATCTCAGTTGAAAGTAAAGAGAAAATACAGATTACTGTAGAGACCAATAAGAAAACGAATAAAATGTGGGATTCAACTAATTAAACGCTTCAGATATGTTTTTGATTTCCTACCCTGACCGAGGACAATAACCATTTTTCCAAATGGTTAAAAATGCGGGATTCAACTAATAAAACGCTTCAGATATGCTTTTGATTTCCTTCCCTGACCGAGGACAATAACCATTTTTCAAAATGGTTAAAAATGAAATATTAATCAAAATTCCTCACGAACTTTTACAAAGCTATTAGAAAACGAATTCTATTAAATGTTTTAAAAGATAAAATTTTAAAATTAAATCTAATAGTGAAACTGAATAGTGCTCAGCGCGGATGGATCCAAGTAAATACATAAATAAAAATAAGCAAGGAAGAAAAAATCATGCGTGAAGCCTCGATTATGAAATATTTTCCAACACATTCAGAATAATATAACAAAACTTCACCTTTTAATAAGTTGAAATAGGATGTGCAATTGAAAAATTTGGAAACTTATTAAAACATTTAAAAACCCAATTGCAGCAGTTTTTATCTATAGTTGGAAAATTACCTGACTTCTTTGAACAGCTCTGTATATGATATAGATTTGTATCTAAAAACTACATGCATGCAAAAATTGAGTTCAGTTATGAAATGCATACCACAATTAAAAATTCACCTTCAGCAGTTCCGGTAATAAGGAGAATGGTATGGGTATTCTTTTCTTCATCCCTGTATACGAGGTATAGAATTTATACACAACAAGTAACATGAAAAAAGTTAGTTAAATTTAAAAGCGCATGCCAAAACTGAAAACGCACTTTCAGTGGTTATTGATCAAAGACAGTACTCTAACCGATTTCCTTTGTCTGTCCCTGTAAATGAGCAATAAATGCTGTGAACACTCTATTCTATAGTAATCATCTATTCGTGAAATTCAGTGATTTATATCAATTTAAATACACCTAAAATAGCGTAATTTCATTAAAATACACTGCAAACAATTTTCCCCATTGACCATAACATAACGGAATTCTTTTGAGTACATCTGTGAATGAACTATTAATGCTACACACTTCATATTTAATACCGAACACCCCAGGGTAAACATCATTAACATACCGGGTGTCCCAAAAAGGACTGACTGATTTTAAAATTCAATAACTTCCAAACGGTGACAGATATTAAAAAAATTCTTGCAGGAGGGTTATGCATAAAGTCAAAAGTTTTATTACAGTGATTTTCGATTTTAGTTCAAATTACAAACAATAGATGGCGCTGTAAGCAATAGTCGCTAAATACAGGCTCGATTTTTGGTCCTTTATTTTGTTCTATGCAGAAAAAGGAGATGGAAATGTATTATCCGGGCCACGAAGTACCAAAAATCGAGCCTGAATTGAGCCTCTATTGATCGCAGCGCCATCTACTGTTTGTAATTCGAACTAAAATCGAAAATCACTGTAAAAAAACTTTTGACTTTATGCATAACCCTCCTGCAAAATTTTTTTAATATCTGTCACCGTTTGGAAGTTATTGAATTTTAAAATCAGTCAGTCCTTTTTGGGACACCCGGTATATCAATTGCATGAAAATCCGAGTATATTTACGGGAGTTAGAGCGTGGGCAGATGGACAGACAAACCGAATTCATAAACACTTTTCAACTACGTTGGAAAATGTTGAAAAGGAATGTTCAAAAATTTTGAGGAAAGGAACAATGTTTATCTAGCATAATTTCGTTTATAAATATGAGTTTAGTAACAGATTACAAGATTAATATTAAGACTGTTATTCGTAGGATTTACATTCATATTAAATGAATTAAGTTGTTTTAGAAAATGAAGAAACTTGAATAAATCGATTTAAAATGGCTCATTTTGGAGATTATGTTGAAAGGCTCTAGATTTGCTTTACTTACCAGTATTTATTTTTGGGGGTAATTAATTAATGTTCTTTTAAACAAGGACAAAAAATCATGCATCAACCATAGATTATGAAAATTACGCTGCCAGAATATTGTTAAGAAATTAGAACACGTTGAACAGCTGCACCATAAATTATAACAAAAAAGAATTTACTTGTTAAAAACACATAAACTTGTTCAAAGGTACACAAAAACAAGAACCTTTATATGAACTTGTGCTTTTTTTTAATCATTACTTGTACAATGTTTTTACATTCATCTATCTTACAAGAAGAAAGTATTGGATTCGTCAAAATTTTCGAATTCCGATTTTGACGGATTTACACGTTTTAAGCGCTCTATCTCAAGAACTAATGCACGGAATTTAATAAAAATTTAGTTACTCCATGATATTCAGTTACTCCATGATATAAATTGGTGCTGATTACATTTGGGTGTAAATCGCCCTGCAGGTGACGCTGCTATGCAGCATTATTCATGATTATTGCAATAGCTCTATCTCAAGAATTAATGCACGAATTTACATCAAACTTCAGATTCAGTTAGTCCCTGATATAAATTAGTGTTGTTTAGTTTGGGTGTAAATTTCCCAACAAGTGGCGCTACTATGCTGCATTTTTCACGATTTCCGCAATCGTGAGAAACAAGATCTCATCTCGAGATCAATCTCAAGAACTAAGGCACGTATTTTTATCAAACTTCAGATTCGGTTATACCTTGATATAAATTGGAGCTGTTTATGGTTTGGTGTAAATCGCTCAACAGGTGGCGCCCCTATGCTGCATTTTTTACGATTTCCGCATTAGCTCTATCTGAAGAATTAATGCACGGATTTTCATCAAACTTCAGATTCAGTTAGTCCCAGATATGATTTGATGCTGTTTACGTTTTGGTGTAAATCGTCCAATAGGTGGCGCTGCTATGCTGTATTTCTCACGATTTCCGCAATAGCTCTATCTCAAGAACAAATGCACGAATTTTCACCTAACTTAGGATTCAGTTAGACGTTGCCACAAGTTGTTGCTGATTAGGTTGTGGTGTTAATCGCCCAGTAAGTGGCGCTCATAAGCTGCATTTCGTTGGATTTTAGCGATACACATTTAGCGATTTACATGATTTTGGCGATAGTCATATCTCAAGAACTAATGCATGGAATTTCATATTTTTAGAATTCTTACGATGGGCATAGATTGTCATTTATTTTAGGCACTGTGATAGCGAATTTTGAAGTATTATCATGTATGAGATAGAAGAAAGTTTTGGGATTGGCATATCCGGCTAGTTTATCATTAATTTTAATTGTACAAGTTCATATAAAGGTTCTTGTTTATGTGTACCAATTAACATGTTTACGGATTTTTAACAAATAGATTCTTATTTATTATTTTTAAGAAATTTGATTTTTTTTCATACTATAAAATGTGACGTGAAATAAATAATTTAAAAAACAATAACGCATTTAAAAATCTTTTTTAACAATTGCTGACCGTAGTGGATAATCTATGCGAATTATTTGCAGCCTTGTATATGCACACACACACACACACACACACACACACACCAACACACACACACACACACACACACATATATATATATATATATATATATATATATACTAGCTAAAGTACTCGGCGTTACATGGAATAATAATTTGAAAAACCAATTTCAAAATTTAACATACAACATAAAAATAAACAGTCGAAGTGTTGTACACACGAATCAAATGAAAACCCAATATAAAAATGTATAAATTTATATAACAGACACAAAATAATACAACTATTAATGAACTTATATCCATTCATCATTGAAGCAATAACGTTAAAATACGACAATATTTCCATAATCGAGTTTTTATCATGTTTCAATACAATTTTTCACAATTATATGACGTTATATATTCACCACGTCCTTTATATTTCCAATATGACGTAATTTTCTATTTTTTTATTCGTCAAATTAATTAAATAATTATAATTTTTCACCTAGAAATCATAAAACAAAAAAATTAGGACGTAACATCCACTTTTGTTTTTAATTCGTCAAACTATTTATTTTATTTTCATTTGTTACATGGAAATCTTGCAGTAGAAAACTTATGATGTAATACTCCCTTTTTTAAATTCATCAAACCATTTATTTCATTTTTTCACGTAGAAATTTTGCAATAGAAAAGCAATTATTGTGGTAAGAATTTTTTTTTTCTGGATTTTTAATTGTTGGCAATAGCTATAATGAAAAATGTTTAAATTTGATTGGAAATTGCTGTTAAATTTATGTTTTTTTATTAATTAAAAATTAACTATAAGTTATTCCTATTCCGGATTACTTTAGTTGCCTCGGTCGTGTTTTAATACACATGTACGTAACATTTCACAATTCTGGCTTCTAAACTGTGGATTTGTATAGCATTACAGACAGACAGACAATTTTTCATTTTTATATATTACATAATCATTCTTTAGTAACTGTAAGCCTCCATTAATAACACTAAAATATAGTTCAGCTGAAAAATTTTTAACACAGTTGAACACTCACCTTAGCCAACTCTTATAGACGGTAAGTAATACTTACGAATATTTTCGAGCAGTCCTGTATATGATCTGTAACATTTATAAAAGCCACCTAATACAATAAAATTTAGTTAGGTTCAAAACATATACTACAACTGAAAGCGTACTTAAGGGAATTATGCCTCACTGCCTGCCCTGTAACAGAACTCTTCTGCATGTCTCTCTAAATGAACGATAAATGTTATGCAGTTCATAATTTATTACAAGCATGTAGGGATGCAACTGAGTAATTCATATTAATTTGTATCATGTTTTAAGTAGCATAACATGATTTAAATTGACAGCCAGCAATTTTTTCCTAAATAAGTCATAATGTAATAATAAAAGAGCTGGGCATTTACACCATACAAAAGTTCAATATTAACGTGAAAATAAAAATATCTTAATTTTACTTAATTGTGCATACATAATGTTGTAAAGTTAAAAACTAAACAAACATTAAAATAAAATTATAAAAATCAACATTTCGGTCATTATCTATGACCATCTTCAGGGAAAAGTTGTTACATTGCTTTCAAAGAACAAAGTCAAGCCGTCTTGAATTTGAAAAGTTCGTTAGGTTTCCAAACGATAATCACTTTAACCAATCATAAGAAGAGAATATGCAGTGGCATCATCAACTGGACCAAATCAGAATAATATTATGTCATAAAAAATTATAATGTCATAATGAAACAAAAAATATGCCATGTCATAATGTAATAAAAAAATTTTGTGTGTTTCTGTAAACTAACTATAATTGCTATATACTCCATACTCTATGAAAAGTATATTGTCATCCAATTCAGTAAAATATCGTAATATTTTACCTATTTTGAGCTAGAAGTAGCTAGGAGTCGTTCGGTAGCTTCATCGCCCCAAGCCCAGCCCTTCCCGCATTTCGGTGTTTTTAACTTGTGTAATTTCCCTTTTAAATTTGTCCGGTTTCAATTTTTGATTTTTTTTTTTCAATCTGGCTTTCGCTAGAGAGTCTTTCATTCGGGACGTGGCTGTGGACCTAAGAATCTTGCTTCCGCAAAAGAGTCGGACTAGAGTAGAAGAATAAAGGGCTGCGGACGATTGGAATATTCCGTATCGTAACATGATTAAAACCCATTTCAAACATTTTTTTCTCCATAAACTGAATGTAATGAAATTTTTTAGAGCTCTTTATACTATAATAGCTACATCTTCAATAGGGAATATGTTTTATTAAACCTTAGTCTCGTGTCTAACGTACACTTGTTACAACAGCGAAACAAAAACAACTAATCATGGTGGTACAAGCACATAACTGAAAGTAAAATATTTAATTTGCCATTATCCGTAGTTTACTACATTCTCTGTAGAAAAGGGAAAAAATGAATTATTCATGTAGTTATGGAAACGAAGTTTACCTCATGTAAAAATATTTTAATAAGAAAACTATGTTGTCCACATGGCATGGTCAGCATATCATCATGAGCTGAATCTCGTAGAGTATTCTAAGAACCTAGTTACTCAGACTACCTTTAAATGACTGTACTGCATAAAGAGCTTTATTAATAGAACTGAAAATACATGTCAGCTCTGTTACGATGTTTAATTAATTTTGTTATACATATTTTGAATTTCTTATGATGCAATAAATGTAAATTAATAAAATACAAATAAATATAAATTTCTTTCACATTTTTATACATTTTTCATTTATGTCTGATATGAAAAACTAAATATTTTATTTTAAGAATTGCATTCTTTTTATTATTATTATCATGTCTTGCTATTTATTTTTTTCACTTTTGACTGCTAGTATGATAACTTTTAAAATGCATTTAAAAATAAAAAAGATTTCCATTTCGTTAGGATTTTGATATGATCGTGTGATTTAACAAATTGAAAAGAAAAAAAAATAGCAACATCATCATAGTTGGAGCTTCAACACAAGATTACGATTGCATCAAAATATTTGAAAAATATCAAAAAAGCATAAATGTGCTAATAAGTAGGCATGAAGATTTAGAAACATATAGATAAATAAGCACAAGTGGCAGAAAAAATATGGAATGAGGTGAAGAAAGCTTATTTGTGGGCGAAACTGTGGGCGAAAACTTAATCATGCAAATAGAAAGTGCAGACTAATAACCACTAATCGGTACCAAACTCGTCGGGAAATACTTCAAATGTACGATGCTGGACACGGTCAATCGATTTCGAAAAGTACTTTTTAAGAATAACTGCATGGATAAAGAATTCGCTGCAGCATAGCATGGCCCATCAGAGATTAATAAACATTCAAAAGAAATAAACATCTACAATATGCAAAAGAGTATCGTCACTGGACTACTCAGCAATGGAGGCGTGTAATAATATGAAATGGAGCATTATTTGGTTTGTTTTCCGATAGTAACCACTCTAGGGTCATGCGGAGAGTTGAAAGAGCTTTAAGGTCAAAATAGATGTATCATTCTACTCGCGCTCTCTTTTTTCTGGTCAACCAGCGCTTTATTGTGGTCACGCGGCGTTTTTCATCTTTAATGGCTTTAAAACGAAATTTCCGGAAATTCTTCAGGAGAGAAAAGATTTTTCTTCAAGTACGATCTAATCTTATCTCCTGACCCATTGTTGAATCCATTTTTGATCCTCCCGTCCATTTGTTAAAAACCACAAATGCAGTTAGAAAAGAAAGGTTTTATTGCTTTAGAATGACAAGAAGCATTGTTACTTTCAAAACGCAACATTAAACCTGAATTTGTTCAAAAAGTTCCTAGAATGGAAGTGGAAGTGTTATGTTTTAGAAATTAATTTCTAGTGCTGAAGTGTAACCTTTAGTTGAAGTCTACAATCACATGAAAAGTGTGTACTATTTGACTTTGTTGGACAACAAACTATTGTCATATTTTCAATTTTTATTTTTTGTAGAATGAAACAATATATGCGAGTCACAGTTCCCAGATGACTGTGTTTTCCATTGACTGAAGTAATACTTAAGTGGTTTGAGTAACACAATAATAATGTTCCATATTCTACATGGCTCACGAATTCACCAGATCTCAATGCTGTTGAGAAAAATTGGAAAATGATGAGATGGCCAGTAAAAAAGGAAATCTGAACACCCACAAATTTTTACTTTACTGAAGAGTCAATAGATCATGCAGTAGACTAAACTTGATACGACTATGATCAACGACCCCTAGATACTTGAGAAAGCCTTGACCCGCGGTACGAAAACGACACACAAAGCAGGAAAAACAAAGAAAAAATATCATTCATTGGCTCGTAGTGGCTCGTGGATATCCACGTAACAATGAATGATCTTTTTTCTTTGTTTTGCCTGCTTTGTGTGACATTTTCGTGACGCTTGTCAAGATTGTCTCAAATATCTAGGGGGCGTTGCTATGATCCGGAGTGATACTGACAGCATGCTTGCAAAAATTAAGGCAATTTTAAAGTAGGTGATGATATAAGATCAAATTAAATAAAAAAAGTAGTACGTGTTTTTGTCTAATGTGTTTATTTGAATTTTAGATTAAGCTAAAGATGCAGTTAAATTCTTGTGACATAAAATTAGCACTCATTTAATTATTCGAAGTCCATATTTCATACCAATGTACATTAAAGCAATCCTATCGTCTCTATATCTCAGTATATTTTCAGCAAAATTGAATCTTGCACCACTAAACCACTCATTGTCCAGAAATCCGGGCCCTGTTTTCACAAAAACCTGTCAGTAAAAATAATGAAAGTAAAATTTCATTACATATTCTCCTCAAATTTAAAATTTTAATTTTAGCAGTCAAAAAATATTTATTTTATCAGTCACATTTAGAATACATGATTTTCTTGTAAATAACTATCTAAAATTAATAATCAATTAACCAAGATTAACGAAAATGAATCATATTAAAGATAATGTGAACACCCAATTCACCTTATCGTATGACTTCGAACAGATAACATCAAAGAAGTGCCATATCTCTTCCCAAAAGGTGGCGTAATTTTCTAAACTCCATTTGTGAAAATCCCAGTAGGAAGCTGAAAATTTTCAAATATATATATATATATATATATGTTGAATGAAGGCAAACAAATTGAAAATTGTTGATTAAAAATAACTAAAATTAAAAAACGATTCTGAATACTAAAACAGAAACATACATAAAAAGTTAATATTTAAGAACGAATACATTTTTCGAGTTTTCTTTATTGTTAGATCCTGCTATTACTGCTATTACTGTTAGATCCTGCTGATTGTTTAATCCTGCTATTTGTTATGGGGTTTTTTTTTATGAAACTTTTAAGTTATTCAAATTTAAAAAATCTCTGTAGGTGGAAAAGATTAAAACTTGTTATGTTAAAATATATATATCAATCTTTAAAAATTCAAATTAGAACTAATTTATTCAATAGCTTTAATAACTTTTATAAATATGACTATTGGTTAATCGTGATGAAATGTATATTGTCGAGCATGTAAAACATAAGTTTTTAAAACATTTCGCACATTATTTTGTTTATGGGCATTAATTTTAACATCATTCACTGTTATTACTCCATTTTCGTTTCAAAGTAATAACTATAAGTATTTTTGGAAATGTAGATTATGTTCAAATATAGGTAATTTCTTTCTCTGAAAAAAAAAAAAAAAATAAGATTGTTGGAATTATTTTTTCTTGTAAGTGTTCCTTTAAAAAAGGACTACTTAACATATATTTAATTTAGCAGAATTCCGAAAACTTTTGAATTATTATATAAAATTTTGTAGTGTTACACTAGATAAACAATTTAGTGTATAGTCTGTGTATCACGATATCAATCTCGTAAAATTCTATCTTAATCAGAAAACTTGTTGAAAATGATTGCATCAGTTTCGATTTTTTTAAGTTGACGTTTTCATAAGGGAACAAAAGCCCATCAGATATTTTTGCATAACAGTTTACATGACTTTAGGTAATGTTATTTATGTATATTCTTTGCAATATTAAAAATTTACGTAATATTTAGTAAAAAGCTATATGTAATCTGTGCTATAAGATTGAATTGGCTTGAAACCTTTTATAAATCATATGAATTCGATTAAAATATTTTATGAAAATGTTACTAATAATTATATATTATAGTATTGTCTGATGTTTTATATATTATTTGAGCCAAATAAAGTTTGCAATCATTGAAAGTTTGCTATCGCTAAATTTAATTAAATATTTAGGAAATTGATATGTGTTTTATATGTGCTTGATATCGCTTAATTAAATTAAATATTTATGAAATTTACGAATTATCTTACAAAAAAATTAAAATATTATTTCTCCGTAATTATTTTTGTAGATCTGGTACTTATATTGACTCGGATATTCTATGAAGAATTGTAAGCCCTCGTGATATTAATTATTGCAGAAATTCTATATATATTTCTATCCCGGAACGATAAAGGCGCAACCATATTAAATGAAAGCATTTACATTAACTTTTATCCTTTTAATTCAATTTAAATGTATGAGGACGTGAGTTTCAAAACTTATTCAAAAAATCAAACTTTGGGATATCAAGAAAACTTCTGACTGCATGCGTTGGTTTTTATTGTAAACCAAGATTTTACAATGTCAGAAATACGCGATAAAACTACTTTTTTTAGATGTAAGTTCACCAATAGAATAAATTGATAGAGAAATCTCGATTTTTTTAACGTTGGAACAGGCGAGTTTTGAAACTCACGTCCTCATTTAGGGTAACTTGAGGTGAGATGCCGTGTTGTACAAGATGCCGTATCACGTAGTTTTCATATACGCAGGAGATGTAGGGAAACGCTGCTCAGTTGTACACTGTAAAAAATAATCTGTAAAGTTGCTAAAGTTTTTCTAGGAAACTGGGATACCTAGAACTTTTCATGTAACGTCAACACGAAAAATTTCTGTAACAGACGCTGTTACAGGAATTTTTGCTGTTGCCGTTACATAAAAAGTTCTAGGAATCCCAGTTTCCTAGAAAAACTTTAGTAACGTTACAGATTTTTTTTTTTTACAGTGTAAGGAAGAGAGTTCCCTAGTGATACTTTAATTTCAATTTGCTTACTTTTTTTTAATTTTTAAGTGGTACTTTTTATTGCTATGGCGTCTTAACACTTCTGGTAAGTGTCCAAAATATTTTACGTGACTTTTTATTTGCGTATGTAAGTCTTAGTTTAAACACCAGAGAAATAAATCTGATATTTTTAGAGAGTACTGGTACCTGGCCTTTCTGCAAAGCATAAATGGTGGCCGGTGGCGTCTTGCCCAATACTTTGGGGTGAGTCGACGAAAATTTTTGGGAGTACGATGCCGGTTATTTTCCGTTGCGATCAAATGCCTGGTTGTTTCTTTATTATTTAAATTACTCATGGCTATTAACTAACTTATCAACAATTTTAATCAGATAATTTAAATCAGCGATTAAATCGTGATTTTAATCAACTGATTAAAAAAATCATTGATTAAAATTATAAATTTTCGAAATGTTTAAAATGACATGAAGAAATATTAAAATCTAAGGTGAACATAATTTGAAAGGTTTCTATATGTATTCTGCCTTATAAATAAACTTTATTGGCCTTATAAATAATTGTTTAATAATTATTAATTTTAATCATTGTTAAAAATTTTATGTTAAATGCAGTTATAAATAATTTTTATAAATGTAAATATCGGTAGTATATATAGTGTAATATAGTAAGATATCTAGGCGTTTCTACTCCCTAAGAGTTATGCTCGCCAACCTCCATCCAGACACCGCAGACTAAAAATACTCTAATTTGATATTACCCTTGATCTGCTTTAAAAATATTACGGAAGATTAAATCGTAATTAAACGACTAGTGGCGATCTCCTGTAATCAGGTTTCCGTTCATTCCCTTTGGCTGAGGGCTTTTAAGAAAGCATCAATTGCTGTTGAGGCAGCTAACAGCTACTTTCGTGATTGTTTAAATAAGATCAACCCAACAATTTAAAATTAGCTTGTATAAAATGGCTAAGTAAACAATTTTATAAAGACGCTATAAGAAATTTATTTTAAATTAGACATTTTAAATGTATCGTTTTAAATATGACTTAAATTTCACCAAAGTTTTTTTTCTCATTTTAATATTCAAATAAAAATAATTTTAAAGGCCTATAAAAGCCAAACTAAATCGGTACGGCAATATCAACTGTGAATTTCAAGGTGTCTCAAGCCTTTCTAAAAAGGAATTAGAAGTCGAAGGTTAGAAGGACAGAATCTTCAACTGGCGATGATATGGATGATGATTAAATTCCCTCCCAAGATTCAGAAGACGGAAATTTTCTTTTAAGTGAATGAGAATAATTCTTCAGAGTGTCTAGCAGAGTGAAATAAAACCTAGGGAAATTGTGATGGGATCAAGTGCATTCAGTGAAACTGTTGTTTATATAAAAGCTGCTCAAAGTTCCTAAACAAATGTACTGTTTGTGGCAGACCTGAAATATTGCTAAAAAAAAACAAAGGGATATATGAAAAACATTAACAAATAAACAATTAAATTTAAAAAATAAAAAAACCTGACTGCGTAAAAAGCGAACCAATTAATTATTTCTCATCAATGTGAAACTATTTTTTTTAATTCCTAGCATTAGCTTACCCTCTCGCTATATATATCTTGTGCCAATTTTCAATCGTTAAAAAATACTTATTATTCATCCCATCAAGCTCAAATACATTTTTTTAAACTTGTAGTGGATGACACTTGATGTTAATTCAGATTTTTCAAATATTCATTAATTAAATTAAATTAATTATATTTTTTCAATAATCGAGAGAGCCCTCTTCTTGATCAAGGTATTTTAAGACCGAGAGAGCCCTCTTCTTGATCAAGGCATTTTAAGACCGAGAGAGCCCTCTTCTTGATCAAGGCCTTTTAAGAACCACTCAAAAAGAAAGAAGAATGGGAGAGAAAATATATTCTCTTATTGACCCAAGTAGGAATTGCTTAAAATATTTTTTTATATTATTTACCTTTTTTTTTTTTTTTTTTTTTTTTTTTTTTTTTTTTTTTACTTGTATTGATGACTTTTAAATTGTATTTAATTGTTAATTCCTATCTATAAACACTTTTTTTTTGATGAGGTCTATAGATGTCTATGATGGTTAGAGTTGCAGTAAAGCTAGAGGTCCTACACACACAACTTCCAGGTTGTATAATATTTTAACTGAGCTTCTGACTGTAAAATAGTCAATAAAACATCGTCTTCATTTTGAAAGACCTATCCAATGATATGCCACTCAATAGGGTGCGTAATTTTTTTTTTCGTCTCTACCGCCATTTTGTATTTTACGGCCGCCATTTTGAATTTATAAAAACAAAACCTAGCCTATAACCATCGGGCCGTTAAGACAAATTGAGAGAGACCCCATTCATTAAAATCCATCCAGCCGTTGGGATGTTTCGAGGGTATAAAGAAATCCACATATACAGATACGCGTGAAACACATAACCCTTCTTTTCATTCGGGTAAAAAGCTTGACTCTAAAGCACTTTATCACAGTGGCTTTACCCTAGTTAAACTTGTTATAATGTTTAAAAATAGGCATACTTAAGAGCCACATTTCTTTTAAATGTTAAGTAGAACACAATATATTAAATAAATGTTATACAAACAAATATATTAATATAACATAAATAATTATATAACAAATAAATATTAGTTTGTTCTTTTATTATATTACCAACGTTTGTTATATTCATATTTTTGTAATTTCCTAATATTGACAAAGTTAACAACTTTAGTATGTCTAAAATATTAATGTTACTTTTATTCGTCGCATTATGTTTTATACTGCTTCACAAAAATTATTGTTTACATTGAAACTCCATAAGGCATCTTATCCCTAGATAGTTGACCATCTTACCCATACCTATGGATAAGATGCCGAAGTGCAAGTGTTTACAGTTACAAAGTTTTTTATGCTTTCTATAACATCTGTAAAACGAAATAAGTTTTTAAATTATACATAAGAGTTTAAACTTTAACAAGAAATCAATAAATAACAAATATAAACAACAAGCGATTTTTAAAACAATTAAGTCAAAACTACGGCATCTTCACCCAATCTACCCTACTTGGATTTCATTTATTTTAATTTCAGTTCCTAATACAAATACTATACACACCAAAGCATTGTTTGTACTTTTTCTCTATAAGATTTTGAAACTTCTCTAGTTCTGTATTTTGCACTTTTTGATTCCATGTAATAATTGGATTCCTGCTCACATCTAGTAATCCACTTTTATGGCTTCTACCTGTAAAATTATGAAAAATATCACATATTTTATAAATTTTGCTTGTAAAACACGTTCGATCATAATAATGTTGGATCAGTTACCTATCTGACACCTAAAGTAACATATACCATTAGCATGGACTCTGAAAAAAACAAACAATTCTTCTTACACACGATCGATCTCTACGTGTGGAGCACAAAAAATGGGTTTTTTTAGTAAAGTGATGAAAACGAAAATTAAGTAGTATTTAATCCTTTATGTCCTGACGGTACTTTTATGTACCATTAAAGAAAATTCAATATAAAATTTATTTAATTCGTCTATAAATAAAAGTAGATTGCACTTTCCAAACAAAAATAATTTGCTCCATCATATTTAGAAAGCACAGTGAAACAATCGAAGCTAAATATTTTTTTATCTGGTTATTTTCTCAACCATTTACCTAAGTGTAGCTCTTATCCTATTAAAAAATGTTATACGAAAAAGCTGCAATTACAAAATGCTTCTCTGGTACAGATAGGATCACAATATATTTATTTATACTTTTCTTATAAGAATTGCGAGATTTTCATAACAGTATTTTTTTTTTTTTAATTAATCTAATTATTCTTCTAAATATTTTGCAAAAATAGCTCTAACTGCCTATTTAGTAAATCAGATTTAACTAAAAAAATTATCTAAAAATCAAGTTATTAATACATATGTTGTTCTGTATATCTTAGACATTAACGCAAATAATTATTCAGGTGATGCAATTCTTTAATTCAAAATTCAGGATACAAACTGTTAAAGCCGTTCATTAAATGAAACGTTTCAAAAGATGGCTTCACTTTGAACTATTTTCTGCTTATCTATCTTTGTGACAGCATTGTTAATACAGTAAACTCCCGACTATCCGGCTCGCGACTATTCGGCCCTCCGTACTATCCGGCCTAGTAAAAAAAAAATGAGGAATATTGCAAACGGCCGAGACAGGCAAGTTCCCATCCGTAGGAAAGAGCTAACTCAGGACAGGAAAGAGAGGATAAGAAGGACAAGAAGGGATTGCTGAATGCAATAGAGAGACAGACAGGAAAGGAGGGGGGATGGGGGGGGGGTGTTAAGGCTTGGTAGCCTGTTTCGTCATTTGTGCAACAGTGCGGACGTTATTTTCCGCTTATCCTGGTTACTTTCGTATAGTCTTTTGGTGTGCTTCGTGTTTATTTATTGTTGATTAACGAAGTAGGTGTTAAACGAAGAGGGCTAACAGGGAGAAGCAGTCATCTAGCAAGGACTTTTTCAAAAACTAAGTTTTGACTCTTTTATCTTATGCATAACTTTTCATATTTGTGAAATCATTTATTAATAAATAGTTTAATAAGATTTACCAATTTTTTTTACGAATTAGGCTTACATTTTACGTTAATGTTTTTCTTATTTTGAAACTGTATGTATTGTATATATAAAATTTATCTTAAAATATGTAGCATGCGTTTTTAATATAATGGGAGGGAGAGCAGGAAGTGAGTAAATATTTATAGAACTCCGGCCTATCCTTCCGCCACATTAGGCCGGATAGTCGGGAGTTTACTGTGAGAATTTAATAAATTTCATAGAAGAATAAATGATCTTGTATTATTAATTAACACAACCGCATTATTTTGAGTGGAAGGGTTTCTTACCTATAGAGTTAACAGTTTTTAAAAAATTAATTCGTATTGTGTTTCAATTCATAATTATTTGAAAAATAACGCTATATTTAAAAAAAGTAATTAAATAATTTCAAAGGGAATTTTATATTAAAAAAGTAATCAAAATAAAGAAAACTGCATAATAGCCCATTTTTATGTTAAATTAAGAAAATAAATACTGTAAAAAATTTATATATTACAAATTAATTATAATCTGTATTCGAAAATTGTCTATCACTGTGCTTCTTTCTATGTTTTTTTTCTTTAATAAAAAATGTTCTTGACAGTCTTTCTTATTTGTCAATATAAAGAATAAATACTATATTGCAGCCATCACAAATGTTTTCTGGATTCAAATGGATTAATTCAAATATCACTGTTAAACTCTAACAATAATAAAGTATAATAGTTAGCTTTTTCTGAATTTAACTTGAGGTTTAAGTGATCAGTGAATTAAAATAAAGCACAGTTCAACAGCGGTCCTGTACTTTATTCAAATACAAAATTGAATAACATATATTTTGATTAATTACGTCAAATATAAAAATTTGAAGCATATCTACCCAAAAGAAGCTACAACACATCTATTATGTTCATCGAAAAAAATAGCACAGCAGTGCCCCCTGCTGAATGAACAAACTAAAATTGAATGAACGTAATTGCCCAATTTTTAAAGAAACATCTTACGTATTAATATCATAAAATTCCATCTCATACATGCCAAGAAATCGCAAATGCCAAGAAATCGCATGCAAAAATCATAAAAAATTTAGCAAATCTGTGTTACTATTTGCTATATGCGCCATCGCCAAATTAACAGTCGCTTCTGTTAAAGTCAAACAGAATGCGCATTTTCATTGGATTCCGTGTATTAGTTCTTGAGTTATAGTGGCCACAATATTTGTGTCTCATAAAGACAGATAAACATTTTCGAAATAATAGTCAAGTCGTATTCAGTACGTACCAAAAAGGGTAAATCTACCAAAAAACTGAAGCCGAAAATTTTCAGTGTTCGATATTCCCAATTGTCAACACTGGCCTGTAAAAGGTTAAGGTAGTGTTTAAAATAGCCCTAAAGTATATATACATGTCAGGTGGTGACAAATGATCCTGGTTATATTGTCGAAATCACTTCTGAATGTTTTTCCATTAAACAATGAATTTGAAGATACGCTTTTGTCCCTGCCTGGGCATTTTTTCACTCAGGTGGAAATTTTTCAGTTCTTATGTTATCTTTACAAATAAGTTTGATTGGCTTAAACATTATTTTTAAACAAGTCGGAAATTGTACATCAAACGTGGCAAATGAGACGCGTTCGTACTGTAACTAATTTCATAAATATTCAGATCTTGGTGCAACAACTGTTGCACTCTTACTCAAAAATGCACGAATGCAAAATTTATTATGATTAAATATATTAAATTCAGTGATACGGAAATAATATGCCTCCATCTTAAATAGGACGAAATGATCATAGCAACCTAGAATCATCATTACCTATCACGGGAATGGGTTAGCAGTGAATTAATTACGAATGATATAATATAATAAAACGAAGAAAACTTTTATTAATACTTTTTTAAGTTTTGACTCAATTTTCATAAAATTCGAAATGATTCGACGGAATGCTGCAACGATTATGTACACTGTATGGCCAAAGGTGACCGGTCACTTGCGATTTTAGACATTTTATTAAATATCTAGAAAAATACATGAAGGATTAACCTGAAACTGCAAGTGTGTAAACAGTATAGTATAGGTCATATATTTCCGTGAAGAGTTTTTCCCGAAACCCCATAGGGAACCGTCAAAAAATTGAAAAAGAACGAATATCTTTTGGATAACCCTGTAAAAACTAATGTAGAAAAAGCGTTCAAATTCAAGATTGTTAATAAGTGGCTTATTGTAATATACTGTGCTATTTTTTATGAGGATAGCATGTATATTCGTAGAGAAATTAAGGTTTTTATAAAAACAGTCCCAAATTTCACTAAGTTTTTTGCTTATAATTTACAGAGTTCTTAATATAAATAACAGCTATTTTCAGAAAATATGACAAACAGTATTGTACATAAAACTTTGCAATCAGATTTAAAAAACAATAAAAATTGGATGAAAAATGAGACGGTTGACTAAAAAATGTTTCACTGCGCATGCCCGTATGCAATCAAAATATAATATGCATAATATATTAGCTAAGTATATAGAGCAACTTTTGTGAAAGTCTCAAAATCATAGCTGGAAAATTCTGAAAATAATCGTCGATTGAATAAGCTCGAAATCCGTTGTTCCCAAAAACAAGCAAAAAGATCAGGGGTTATATCAAATATCTGTTGATTAGTGCCTAGATAGCGTACACAATATTGCACGTACTACTATATTTGGATACAACACCTGATCTTTTTGCTTGTTTTTAGGAACAACGAATTTCGAGCTTATTCTATCGACGATTATTTTCAGAATTTTCAAGCTATGATTTTGAGACTTTCACAAAAGTTGCTCTATATACTTAGCTAATACATTATGCACATTATATTTTGATTGCATTCACGCATGCGCAGTGAAACATTTTTTAGTAAACATACTCATTTTTCATCCAATTTTTATTATTTTTTAATTCTGATTTCACAATATTGTGTACAATGTTGTTTGTCATATTTTCTGAAAAGCGCTTTTTTTTATATTAAGAACCCTGCAAATTATAAGCAAAAAACTTGGCGAAATTTGGGACTGTTTTTATAAAAACCTTAATTTCTCTACGAATATACATGCTATCGTCATAAAAATGAACACAGTATATTACAATAAACCACTTATTAATAATTTCGAGTTGTAACGCTTTTGCTACATTAGATTTTACAGGGTTATCCAAAAGATATTCGTTCTTTTTCAATTTGTTGACGGTCCCCTATGGGATTTCGGGGAAAATCTTCGCGAAATATATGACCTATACTATACTGTTTACACACCTTCAGTTTCAGGTTAATTCCTCATGTATTTTTCTAGATATTTATCAAAACGTCTATAATCGCAAGTGACCGGTCACCTTTGGCCATATAGTGTATATTAAATCTAACAAAAACATAGCTGTGAAAAAAGGGAGCCAAGTTCTGTAAAGACAATGGCAAGAAAAGAAGTGATATCTAAGTGGGTGCCAAGTTCAAATAAAATTCACTCAAACTTACCTACTGAAGTATTATAGCATTTTTTAAATTGTTTAGAAATAAAAATTATTGATAGCATATTAATAATAAATCTAGAACTTGGCAAGTTTTTACCTACGGGTCATTTATTTTTAATAATGACATTATTATATCAAATCTTGTTATTTCATGATTGGAAGCCTTAATTTGAGTGAGCTCCTTCCCCTTGAAGGGCGGTGGGATAAAATATATCCCACCTAATTTAACTGCAAAATGCCACATTGACACCAGAATTCAGGACTAAAAAGTTTAATTTTATTAAATACGTGAAAAGAAGAGTTTACCCATTTTGAAATAAATTTGTTTTCAAATTCTGGTGTGATTCAATCATTTCAGCATTTCACTAATAAAAGTTATTTGCCCCTGAAAGGGTTAAAGGGGTGCAGTCTCTAGAGTGATGACCAAGAACAAGCGTAAGTATATCTGTCTCTTTGTCAGGCATCTTAGTCTGTTTGCATTGAGGTTTCTGGAGAGTGGGTGCTAGAGTGATAACCAAAGACGAGCGGGAGTGTATCTGTGTATTTATTGGTTTATCAAATCTTTAACATGAGTCATTTTTTTTATAATAATAACTATATTCTTTTTGTAATGTCATTGAAATTAATATTAACATCACCATTTTATTAAGACATGAAATTGATAGGCATAACATTTATCAAAAACTTGCCAAGTTCTAGATTTATTATTAATATGCTATCAATAATTTTTATTTCTAAACAATTTCAAAAATGCTATAATACTTCAGTAGGTAAGTTTGAGTGAATTTTATTTGAACTTGGCACCCACTTAGATATCACTTCTTTTCTTGCCATTGTCTTTACAGAACTTGGCTCCCTTTTTTCACAGCTATGTTTTTGTTAGATATCATTACTTTTTGCAAAGTTACAATATATTTAGACACTTTACTTAATGCTTTTTAATGTGTCTACGTGTGACTATTTTATTCACCAAGCAACATTCAATTTTAATTTAAATTTCCTACAACAAACTATTTGGCTGTCAATTTGCGGCAGAAATCTATATTTAAATACTGCTATATTGAATGCATGTTTTGAAATGAAATGTATTGATTCGAAATTTTTATTGTTTCTGAAACAACAATTCCTATTAAATTTTCCAATTAAATATCCTATAGCTGGGCCTGCTTTTTTGTACTGAAAGTGGAAAATAAAGTTATGTGCTTATGCCACACTATGTGTCATTCATCCATGGGTGCCGGCAAAGAGGCAGTGCAGAGGAAGGACATTGCCCCTCCCTGGATTTTCAAATTTAATTAACTAAATATCCTTTTCTCTGATGATTTTGAAAATAACAAGTGGGTAAGTGTGATCACAGATCGCACAGAGGGTTTCGTTTAATATTCCTTTCAAAACACTTTATCCTTTTGAAAAATCTGTTAGTTCCACATTTCGCAACCAGGGGCGCACTCTATTCTAAACAAGCCTCTATCCGAACAAAACTCCGTTTTACATATTATCCGTAGATATATTAGTCAAGGGGATTGAGCCCATAGCACCCGAGTTAAGTAGGCGCCCCTAGCGGTAAAAGTGGAACTAAAATATGTAAGGCTATGGCGCATAATATGAACGAATGGTCAAAGGGGTGTCGGCAAAAGTTGGAAAAGTGCTCCCCGGGTGAAAAGGGCAGAGGTTAGAAAAATTGCTTAAAATACACAAATTAGAGCGCGGAGGAGTAAATAATATAAGACTTTTTGAAATTTTATGATTTGTCGTGTGGTCTGAGGCATTCAGCTATACGTATGCAAAAAGTCATGTCTCCAACTTAATTAGGGGATACCTTGGAAAGAATTGCTTAAAATGCATATGCGATAGCTCAAAGGGTTAAGCGTAAGACTTTTTCAAGATATTATGAGTTGTCGCCTGGCCTCAGGTGTTCTGCTATAAGTATGCAAAATTTCAAATCTGCAATTTAATAAGGGGCTCAGTTAGAAAGAATTGCTTAAAATACGCATGTGGAAGCCCAAAGGGTTAAATGTACGACTTTTTCAAAATTTTATGATTTGTCGCATGATGGTATTCAGATATAAGTATGCAAAATTTCACGCCTCCAACCTAAATAGGGTCTCACTTAAAGAATTGTTTAAAATACACATGTAGGAGCCCAAAAGGTTAAATGTACGACTTTTTCAAAATTTTATGATTTGCCGTTAGATGTGAGGTGCTCAGCTATAAGTATGTAAAATTTCACGCCTCCAACCTAATTAGGGGCTCACTTAGAAAGAATTGTTTAAAATACACATGTGGGAGCCCAAAGGGTTAAATGTACGACTTTTTAAAAATTTTATGATTTGTCATTTGATCTGAGGGGTTCAGCTGTAAGTATGCTAAATTCCAAGTCTCCAATATGTATAGTTTCTGAGAACGGGCTCTGTGACGGACAGAATATCTCAATTTGTTGATTTTCTGTAAGCAAGTAAACCCAGATAAATCCCCAGTAAGTAGATAGGTTTACAATGGGAATTTGGCGAAATATTAGAGATATCGCCAAGGAGGCGTCACTTTTGGCGACTAATTTTGGTCGCCAAATTTGGCGATATATCCCCATGTTGGCGAGAAACTTGGCGGTATTTGGCGACAGAACAGCGTCCCCTCCTACGGCAAATTAAAATTTCGCCTAATAGACGTAATGTTAAAGTAAAAATGGACACCCCCAAGTGGGTAATTCATCAATTTTCACAATTCTTTTATTTTATTCCTTAGTTTCATAGTGTAAACGAACTTCGCACCAAATTTGAAGTCTGTAGCTGCAGTAGATATACGAGATCTTTTTGATGAGTGAGTCAGTCAGTCAGTCAGTCAGTGATAAAATTATCGATTATCACATATTTTCAAATGTCATTATCTCGGAAACTAATTATGCGTTCTATATAAAATTTTGGATTTTAGGTAATTAGGGTGGCCTTGCTATACATTTCGTATAACAAGTACGTAGGTCTCATAGATTTTCAGTAGTAGGGCATCGAAATTTGACGAAAACAGCTCGAAATGGTTCGTGTAAATAACACACGGCTATGTCAGGCGAACTTGGCTGACACACTGCCGTGTGTCTAGATTTCAAACCATCCCGTTGGGTAGTTTTTGCGCTGTTATATGCGGACAGACATACGGGCAAACCAGACGATTACTACAGGTGCTACGTATTTATATAATTACGAACGCACCTAAAAAGTATATCTGTGTATCCATCATTTAATAGAGTTCAATTTCCAGCAGTTTTTTTATGTTGGGCTGTCAGACTAAATGCTATTGCCAGGTTTCTGAATTTTCCTGTTGTCGGTTCAGGTAGCTCAACAGACAGAGCGTTGACGATCTAAGTATGGGTCTTGGGCCTTTTTTTTCCGGACTGGACACTTTTTCACTCAGTTAGAAAAATTTAAATCCCATGTTATCTTTACAAACAGTGTTATTGAGTTAAAAATTATTTTAAAAAATCTAGCTCATATGATTTGTTTACAGGCCCACACAACAGGAAAAAAACATTCAAATTTTGTTATCACAAAAACATCTTAAATACTGAACTAATTCGAATCTAATTGGGATAGTTTATTGTTCTTGCCAATATCTCGGATGAGATTGTGAACCAAGTATGCATGTTTTTTGGTTTGTTTATAGGGGGAAACACAAGCAAAAAACATGCAAACTTTATCATCACAATAATGTATGAAACACTTAGCTAATTCGATTCTAATTAGGAGAGTGATCTTGCCATATCATGAAGTAGATTGTTAACAATGTATGAAGGTTTTATGGTTTGTTCATAGGGATACACAAAAGAAAAATACATGCAAACTTTGTCATCAGGATAACGCCTGAAATACTGAACTAATTCAAATCTAATTAGGATAGTGCATTGTTCTTGCCAGTATCTCGGATGAAATTGTTAACCAAGTATGCATATTTTATGGTTTCTTTATAAGGACACACAAAAGCAAAAAACATGTAAACTTTTTCATCACAATAATGTCTGATATACCGAGCTAATTCTATTCTAATTGGGAGAGTGATCTTGCTATATCAAGAAGGAGTTTGATAATCATGTATGCAGCTTTTATGGTTTGTTCACAAGGAAACACAAAATCAAAATACATGCAAACTTTGTAATCAAGATAACTCCTGAAATACTGAAATAATTCAAATCTAATTGGGACAGTTTATTGATTTTGAATATGTTACATTTTGTTTACAGGGATACCCAAAACAAAACCACATGCAAAATTTTTCATCACGATAACATCTCAAATTCTGAACGAATTCAAATCTAATTGGGATAGTTTATTGATTTTGTTACATTTTGTTTACAGGGATACCCAAAACAAAACCACATGCAAAATTTTTCATCACGATAACGTCTGAAATTCTGCACGAATTCAAATCTAATTGGGACAGTGTATTAATCTTACATGTTAATCTTATGCGTTACTTAATCAAGTATGTAACTCTTGAAGTTCGTTTACAAGGACACACGCACAGAAAATGCGAAACTTGTTATCACGATAACGTCCAAAATACTGAACCAGACCAAACCTAATTGCGATAATGCATTTATTTTGCATGTATCTTGGATAAACTCATTAATCAAGAATGTTGCTTTTATATTTCGTTTACAAAGACATACAAAAGTTTTCGAAGGCACACTGAGAAAAAAATATAGTTCTGGCATATAGAATCTAAATTGTGGCTCTAGAAAAAATAGTTCCATGTCATCCTTATAAATTCTAGTTCTCTTTGATAGAGAATTCTAGAGCCTCTTACTAGAATTCAAGAGCGTTTTCCTATATTCTCGTGGTCAAACTTATTTAAAAATACCTGCAAATAGATGCGAACACAAGAGGTTAGTTTTAGTAACTATAATTCTTGTTTATGAAACCATTCCAGAAATTAAGCGATAATTTCTCGCTATTGAAACAATTCTTTATCCTTTCGTCACCTAGAAAACAAGAGATTAAAAATTCTAGATCATTTCGTCTATTCAGCTTAGTTCTTTGCCCTATTCGCATGGTTTGGAAATCTATATTTCTCGTTTAGGGATACAGAAAATGACTACCTATTCATTCTAGGTGAAGGCGGTATATTTTCTTTTCTCAGTGCACGCACAGAAAATGTGAAACTTGTTATCACGATAACGTCCAAAATAAAAGCATTCATTGCATGGTTTGGGTTATATTACAGCCTACGGATGATTTTTAAACTATCATATTAATAAATGTCTAACATTTTTTATATAATTGTCTCTTATCCATTCAATTGCATTTGTTCAGCCTAATTAAAAATATCCTTGCAAATTACCTTTCTCATCAAAATAGCGAACTTAGAAGGAATGAAACCAATTTGTTTAACTTGTATTAGGTCTAATGTATGTGTCTTAAGGCTGTTCTTAACTACTCTGCTCAATAAGCGAAAAATGTTTTGACATATTTACAAATTCATTTTTTAACGGAAAGATATAAAATTGGAATGCCTGGCCATGAAAGCGATTTGGAATGGAACTGTTTTTTCCATTTTTTGATCAACCCATTACCTATTGAGTTATAAGCTAAATCGATCACGTGACAAACCCGTTTTTAGCCCGCTCTTGAGTGCTCTTTCTCCCTTCGCGCGGAAATTCGGTTCAAAACGCCCACTTTGACATTATTTTCTGAAAGATCTATTGCGTTTGCAAAAAAAAAATGGAAAAAATAGCTCAATTACATAGTTTCTGAACAACAACACCAGCTAGTTTCATGCATTTTCGAACAAAAATAAATTAAAACTTTTGTCAGAAAGTTGTCCTTTTCGATTTGAGAACACCCTTAAGACAAAAAAGAAATCAAACTACTGTTCTGACTGAGCCGAAAAGACTTGTTATTTATTTATTGATTAACTAGCTCAAATTTGACTAAATAAAAGTTATATTATGTTTCAAATATATACATTTTCTTCTATTTTTTTTTAGAAAGATTTAATAATTTTTTAAAATCATTAACAATAAAGTAAAATTTTTACTGTAAATAAATTTTGTTTCTGTCTTCGAAAGATATCGGCTTTTTATATAAACTTACATTTCATTGTTTAAAAATATTAGTAGAATTTTTAGTTTAAATATGTAAGCTACTTTTATAACCAAATATGGTATAAATTTCTTTTCACTTGTCTAAAACATACAAGATCATACATTAAAATCCTAACGACTAAAACATGAGTATTCGCTACAAAATATTTGTAACTTTACGCAAACATATAAAAATCTCCCTTGACTAATGATTTATACTGAAATAAAAATACCTTACATAAATGTTTTCTTAATTATGAATTTTTGATAACTTATAAAACTCTTGTAACATTAGTTACTTGCATATTTCTAAAAATTAATGCATTAATACTAACCCATATATTTCCTGTGGTTTTCATTTGAAACATTTGTCTTGTTATCAACGACTTGAGGCATAGTGTACTTCAGAATAATCTTTCCGACAAACTATTTATTTACCATTCAAATTTCAATTTAAACTCTTCTTTGCGCATTTCTTAAGTGCCTGTCAGTATATAAATCTTCATCTAAATGCTTCCAACAATCATTATTGTTTGAGTACCATCTGCTTCTAATATATATGTAGAAAGAATTTCATTACTATTTACTTATTTCTGACATCTATTGTATATTTTAGGGAAAAATGATTTAATATCTCCCTTACAAATATTTTGAATTACAAAATATTTTTACAATATCACAAAGCATTTCATGACATTCAGATTAAAATATATATATCATGAGTATATTTTATACAGGGGGCCCAACCTCAAGCGTGCCCAATGGCTAATTCCTAAACTATTAGGCATAAATATATAGTTCCAATCACAAAAATGTTTTAAAGGAAGTAATAAAGTATTTTAAAATCGCTTTCGGTCAATAAAAACATTTCTGAAAAAATTACGGAATTTAAATTTTTATACGGTCCCTCGGTCTTATTAGTTATATTTAGTAAGACAAAAGAAAAGTCCCATTCTTCTACGATTAAAACTGACCGAGTTATAGCGTTTAAAGTTTAAGCATCTTTTTTGCGGCGAAATAGGGGTTATTCACAAATTTACTAGAAATATAAATAATCCTCAGATTAAAAAAAAATAATAGTTGAGAGTAAAATTAAACTTACAATACAAGTATGAAATCTATTTTCATTCTGACATATCAAACAAAAATACAACTTTTACTAAAAATTTAAGTTAAAAAATACCAGAATTTTTGTTAAGTGAAAGGATGAAAAGCAAGAGTCGCAATTCTTTACAAAATTATACCTGCAATGCAGAAATGTACAGTCGTGGAAAAAAAAGTAAACACCCCCTACTAGCTCCTCAACAAATTATCGTAGAAGAAAGTTACTGGTACCGAACGATTGGAAATAAAGTCTACTTTTAAATGATGTATATAAAATTTGCTTAGGGGGCCATCTACTCATTAAAACGAACCCTAACTTTGTTTTTTTTTCAATAGCAGTACACAATTCTGACAGGATAAATGAACTTACACCCTTCAATTAACCTAAAAACAAAT
Source organism: Maratus speciosus (assembly GCA_963932465.1). Lineage (NCBI taxonomy): Eukaryota > Metazoa > Arthropoda > Arachnida > Araneae > Salticidae > Maratus > Maratus speciosus. The sequence goes on from OZ010788.1 coordinate 237,420,787, forward strand.
ATTTATGCATTTCGTACCATAAGTTTCCGAGAAATTAATTATTTTAAAACGAGCGTATTTTAAGGGCTGTATCCAAATTGAAGTTCCGTACTCGATTGTTAACCGAGAGAGCCCCCTTCTTGATCAAGGCACCTTAAGCACTACTCAAGCAGCCAATGAAGCCTGCTAGATAGGTGTCTCCTAGAGGTGTCTCCTGGCTAGACAGCAGAAGAAATTTCAAAATATCTAGTGACTTCTATCACAGACGGCCCCTTTAAATATCATTTTGCCGTTTTTTAAGCATAATTTGAAAACTACTTGGAAGAAAAATGTGAAATTTTGAATTTCCATAAAGCAGGGCTCAATAAATCTAAATCCATCAAAAAAAAAAAAAAAAAAAAAAAAAACTGTAGGTTCCAATTCATAATTTTTTCGAATATTAATTTCATAATTCATAATTCATATCATAAAGTTATAAAAATTGCAAATTCATCATATTTATGTTTGGGTATATTAGTATTATTGCTACATAAAAAAATAGCCCATTAGGAGCATAATTTCAGGAGATATAAATAATAATATGAAAATGTAATTTATCATTAGAAGCACTAAATTTTAAATGTTTATAGTTCAAAAACTTATTGTTCAAATGACTTAAAATTTGGTGTCTAGGAATAGTTTTAACCGAAGATTTGAAATATCTCGTTAAAATTAGGTATTGGCATTGAAAAAAATGAAGTTTGGATTCGTTTTAATATGTAGATGGCCCCCTAAGCAAATTTTATATACAGATTTTATTAGAATATATTAGATTATATAGAAATTTTATATACTTTTATATATATAAAAGTAGACTTTATTTCGAATCGTTCGGTACCAGTAACTTTCATCTACGATAATTTGTTGAGGAGTTAGTAAGGAATATTTACTTTTTTTTTTCCACGACTGTACACGCGAAATAAATCTCTTCTAATACTTTAAGCACTTCGCGTACGATCCCTCGAACCATGGCCAAATTCATCAGCATTCAGATGCAGAAAATTTGCATAAGTCATGCAATTCAAAGTTTCATAACTCGGTCAATTTTTAGCGTTACATGAGGGGACTTTTTTACCTTACTTGTTAGTGTAATAGGACATTTTTAATAGGTGTCACTTATAGGTATATATAATAGGTTCATATGTATATAGGTAATATAAAAGTTTAAATTTCTTAACTATTTTAAGGAATGTTTTTATTGATCAAAACGACTGTTAAAATATTTTTTTACCTTATTTAAAACATCTTTGTAATTAGAATTATATGTCTATGACTAAAGGTTTAGAAATTAGCCATTGGACACCGTTGAGAGCGGACACCCAATATAGATGGCAAGCTATCTAAAATTATAATCTACATAAGAAGGTTAGGTATTTTCGACTGCGAAAAAAAAGTATTTTTTTCACTTTCTGAAGGTTTGACATTTTGTAAATATTCCCTCTAAGGCGCGATTCTTGTCACACAGTATCCGAGCGAACAATATTTGTTGCAAATCTTTAAACGCGATTTTCTAGAAAAAAAGTTTTTAAGACAGTAAAACAGTTAAAATATTTTGGCAATGTATGAATCTATTTCTTTTATTTATGAAATTTTACTTATATATTTCTCTAGTCCTTAGAGTACGCTTTTATATAAAATTTTAATTCATTAAAAAAAAAGATATTTTTGTTGAAGATTGATACATTAAGTTTGACAGTCGTCCATTTTGTTAAAAATGAAAAATTTCAAAAAATTTAGACTATTGAGTAAATTCGATTTTTTTTTTTTCTACATGGGTTTCAGATGCAATCACTCAGAGGAATCGTGGGTAAAATGAATTGTACATCGAAGACAAGCAAATTCAAAAGGCGTATTTTGTTTTAATATATATGTATATCATCATCATTAACAACAGCAACCGTTTTCAATCCACTGCTGGATGTAGGTCTCCCGCAGATTTTTCCAATGTTTCCTGTCTAATGCTTTAGTCATCCAATTAACACCGGACACTTTTCTGATTTCGTCGCTCCATCTTACTTGAGGTCGTCTTCTTGGTCATTTTACATTTCTGGGATACCACTGTAGGGTATTTGTGCTTCATCTATTGTATTGTCTTCTTGCAATGTACCCAGCCCATTTCCATTTTAGCCGTTTAATTCTTTCAATGATGTCGGAAACTTTCGCCTGACTTCTTATCCTAGTTATTCTCTTTCTGTCTCTTCTAGTTATGCCTAGCATACATCTTTCCTTACTTCTCTGTGTTGTGTGTAGTCTTTGTGCCACCCGTTTTGTTAGCGTCCATGTTTCTGCTCCATAAGTTAGTGCAGGCAAAACACATTGGTTAAACACCTCTCTTCAGAATAATGTTGTTCTTCCCAAAAGCACTCCATTCATTTCTTATTCTTCTATTGATTTCATTCATGATACTATTATCCGATAATACTTCCTGTCCAAGGTAACATAACTTTGCACTTCTTTAATCTCAGTGTTGTAGACTATTTTCTTTTTTGATGCAAATGAATTGAACGTCTTTTCCAAATTTATTTTTAATCCCACATTAAAGCTAGCTTCTGTCAAATCTTTTAGCATATTTTCCAATTCTTCAGGGCTGTTGCTGAAAATTAAAATGTCATCAGCGAACAGGAGATGACTTAAATATTCCCATTTATTCTAATCCCTTTGTTTTCCCAATCCAGCTTCTTGAAAATATTTTCTAAGACAGCAGTAAAAAGCTTAGGCGAAATGGTGTCTCCTTGTCTTACCCCTCTTCCATGTTTGATCTTCGCTTTTTCTTTGTCCAAACGGGTGGTTGCTGTTGCTTTCTTGTAAATCTTTTTAATGATATTGATGTAAGGTTTGTCTATACCAATGTCTTCCAGAGATTCTACTACTGCTGATGTATAGACCGAATCAAATGCTTTTTCATAATCAATAAAGGCAAGGCAGAGAGGTAAATTATATTCCTTATGTTTTTCTATGAGTTCCTTTACTGTTTGGATATGATCCATTGTGCTGAATCCACTTCGGAATCCTGCTCTGATTCTTCTTCAAGTTCCTGTAAACGATTTTCCGAAGATAGGGATCGTCCACTGTACGTAGCTAAGGTCATCAATATATGGCAGTCAAGCCGAGCCCGGTGATTCTTAGCAACCTCTGTCTTCATGTCTTTCTGATCGCTGCGGTAACCAAGAACATGCAGACTGCTAGGAATTAAGGGTCGTGATTTCTTTTGTGAATTCATGATAAAATAAATGGGGAAAGGTGGCCAAATTCCTCTACGCTGGCCAAGCGGGTTGGAAGACGCCCATCCGCGTTCGTTCCCCATGCACTAGGCAAGGGTACTAACAGGCTGCACCGGTGAAAGGTGCTAATTGGACATTAAGTCTCTGCTCCCAGTCGATTCCTTTAAGTCCTCCTCGAAGGCAATTATTAGGTCTTCTTCTGGTTAATAAGTAGAGGCTATTAAACAGTCCATATATATGTAGCATTTTGCTACCGACTTTCAGATATTTAGGCGACAGCAGTACACCTCGAAATAAAATGTAGTAGAGCAATCAAGACCATCCATCCGTTATATTGAAAATATCAGATTGCAGTCAGGGTGGCGAGAAAGACAGGCTCGAAACACATTGGGATAATTTTCCTTACGTAATGAATATAGAGAGTCATCGTCACTTTTTAAACTGGTTTTATTGACAAAAAACATATGCTGAGCCAAGCATTAAAGACCGGTCACGTGAGTAACAGGTCTAAGACGGACGATTCTATTCTTCAAAATAGGACTGAGAGCAATGAAAAGGGAGTTTCCCCTAGTATAGACCCCTTGCATTGACGTCACGTTGCTATTAGCAACGACTGATACTATAGCTTCTGGAGCACACACGTGGAGCACAGAACTCCCCGTTTGCCGTTAAAAGCACGTGTTATCTTTCTCTTTGATTTAGATCTTCCTTATTTTAATTATTATAGTGCAAATAAGTCTAAAAAAATCAAATGGAGAGCACCAAATTCACCTTATATTTGGGCGCCATAGGAAGCGATTTCAGACATGTGACGTCATGTGCAACCCGTCTATTGCTTTTGTGGGGAATGGGGAGAATAAATACTACTAATACTAGTTTCGTATTCACTTGTCTCGAAGATTATAAAAAGGATTTTTCTTTTTATTTTCTTTTCGATGAAGACGATATCTTCAATCTAAAGAAACATGTTAGGATAATTTAGATATATAAACATTATTATTTTTATTTATAAAATATGAAACATTTTAAAATGGTATAAACACCGCCATGAAAGAAATGTTTCAATTATTCTTTAAGGTGCATTAAAAAAAATAAATAAGGATGGAGTTTTCAGTTATATAAATAACTTATTTTAAAAAATAACGTTAAGTAAATAAACTGTCATATTTACTGTATTTTTACGTATGTCATTGTAACTTATTTTTTTCTTAAATAAATTAATATTTTAAATATCTATTCCTTAAAGTTATAGGATACACTTATAAGTATAAATTTCTTATTAAATATGTATACACTGAAATATTTTTTTAATCTGTTTTCAAATTCAATTTCCTTATACCTATACGGAGACATTTTTGTCCATGAATAAGGGGAAATTGCAGTCTTTCTTATTTGCAGGGCAGAAACTAGTCATTTTTGCGCCCGGGGCAAACATGGATTTTGCCCCCCCTCCATTCTCACACACAATAAAAGCTATCGACAGCAGGTACAGCATGCAAAAAAAGAAAGAAAAATCATTAAAAGATAAAAATCGTTTAATAATAATTAAAATGCTAACAAGAAATACGTAAACAATGCTCCCATACGATTAGCATTAGCTTGAGCGTTAAGAGCCTACACTAGTCTCGATAAGAAACTGGATCGCTAATGTTAAACCTATGGGAGCAAATACAAAATCAAAAGGAAAAAGCTTCTTTTCTGAAAATAGAAAACAGAATAAGGCGAGTAAGAAATAACGTTAATAGTACAACAGCCAGTGTGGGAATGACATGCGGTCAGACGGTTTAAGAAAGAGAAACCTGAATTTCGTCTCCTCCTAATGCTTCCCTACCTTCGGAAAGGTCCATTATTTTGGCAATATGCCACGGTCGGTCTTTAAAAGCTGGTCAAGCAGTAGTAAAACACTTCCAGTAGTTATTCCATCCACTCTCAAAAATCGATCATCACTCGTTAAGACTTTAGATGTTATAAGAATAGGATCTACACATTAGAACGTTCACTCCAAGCGACGCAGTTTAATTAGACAACCAGAAAAACGTAAAATCTTCCACTCCTTCGCCGATGTAACGATATTTGTACTCTGAAAAAAACAGCGCGCGGACGGTTACAGAAAGGTAAAAGACCAATGCTTGAAGAGAGGTGGGGAAGGATGGGACATAAAACAGATTGCAATTCGATGGGAAAGGATGACGTCGATAATGAACTCTTTATACGGCGTCAGAATAAAAGCGCAAATAGCGCTGGCGGACGCATGGAATTGTGGGTATAGAACACAAAAGAATAAATGATATTAAAACATTCGAAAGAAAAGAATTTAGTTTCAGAATAAAATGAAGAAGTAATTTAATGGGTTTTATAAGATTAGGCGAATGGATTAAGGTTTTTAGAATAATAAAAGAATACGCAACTTTAAATGCATGAAATAAAAGACAAAAGATATTAAAATATTATTAAAGATAAGTAAAAAAGGAAAAATATTAAGAATTTCAAATAGTTTTCCTAAGAAAAAGAGGCGAAAATTTTTATTATTACACATATATATATTATGTAAAAACCTACATATTTCTTTAATACGTCTAAACAACCTCATATAATATGCTTATTTTTTAAGCCAGAAAACTATGCCATAACCCCTTAAGTGATTATAAAGAACGAGGGTGTATCAATAAGTTTTTGCCCTCACATAGAAATAATTGAGTGAAATTTATGAAATTGCTACATTGTATTAGTCCTTTTCTATATAGTCACCGTGCACAGTAACACATTTATCCAAACGGTATTTCAAAGACAGGGGGGATGTATTCCAGGAAGCGCGATTGTAGACTCGAACGACGGCATTTTTCTAACTTTTGCCGACTCCCTCATGTGACATATTGTTGGAAACGCCTGTGACCACTTATTCATGCTATGCACCTCCCTCCCCCTCCCACCAAATTTGCCCACTGGGGGTCACTTTTCTAAATTTTGAGGACTCATTCATGCCCCTCGGGGGGTAAATTTGAGGGGAGGATCTCGGGATTGCATAACATGAAAAAGTGGTCACAAGCCTTTCCAACAATATGTCACACGTGGGAGTCGGCAAAAGTTAGAAGAATTCCCCCCTTTGGGTCTACTATCGCGTCTCCTGGAATACATCTTCTCCCCTCTTTTTGAAATACCGTTTGAAGAAATATGTTACTGTACACAGTGACTATATAGAAAAGGACTAATGCAATGCAGCAATTTCATAACTTTCACTCAATTATTTCTATGTGAGGGCAAAAACTTATTGATACACCCTCGTATTAGTCATTTTTCTTCTTCGTATGAGGTTAAAAATATAGTTTTTAACTTACGTTAATTTCTGAAAATTCCTATAACCCCTTATATATGAAAATATGAAATATTGCTCTATGACAAAACGTATATTTTTGGGAAGAGATTGTTTATGTGTTTCTAGGAAAGCTTTTATTTCAGTTCAGTTAAATTTATACCTCGGAAACCTGCATCAATGATTGACTTTTCTGAAAGCAAGGAGATAAACCCAGGCTTGCCTCGTTTCCGAATAAAAGTGAAAATCATCATATTTTTATTTCCGATATTAACATCCTTTTTTTCTTCATATACTAAAGGCACAGAGATGAGTGAGGTATTTTTCGAAAGGTTCTGCAAGCGGCTTTTGACAAAGTATACTTATACAGGGTGTCCTAGGATTATTGAGACAAATTTTAAGGGGAGGTGGAGGGAACCACAAAGAATCAGATTTGCATAGCAACCCATGGTTGGAAACGCTTTCCTGGCGTGGTAGTGACGACACAAAACACAAGAGAGAAAAGACACGAACAGGGAGAGAAAACATGTTTATTATTCTTAGTGGTGCAAAAATACCGGGACAATTCTGGAAAGTGCTGAGGAAGTTGTTGCACGCATAGTGGCAACTGCTGGGGAAGTCCGGGACATTCCCGGTATTTTCGAGAAAATTAGATTTTCCATGCTCCTGAGATCTTCCATACGCTTCCATGCATCATTGCGCGGAGTCGTAATTTCGAACACCTACTTTGATGACGATCGTTGCTTCTTTAATGTTCTTTTTCTTTGTTTTTTTCTGTACTACACTCTAAATAAAAAGAAATGACTATTTACTCCAGAGGAGTGAATAGTCACTCTATCGCAGAGTCAAAATATGCCCAACCTCTTTAGAGTGACTATTCACTCTGAGTGAAAGTGAAATTTTTGACTCTCTGAAAGAGTGAATAGTCACTCTTGGGAAATGACTATTCACTCTAAACAGGGGTAGATAATCACTCTTTCGGAGGAGTGGCTATTCACTCTTGCTAAAGGAGTGCGTTTTTTCACTCGAGGAAGGAGTGAATAGTCGCTCTTTCATAGGAGTGAATGTTCATTTTTTATGGAGTCAATTCTTTTTTAATTTTTATTTTATGGGCATAAAAGAATAACATCTTTTACAGCACGCAATGAAAATAGATACAAGCGTGGTAAAGATTGGAATAAAATACTTTATTAGCAATATTTATTTAATTCATAGTTTGTAACACTAATTGAACTTTTAAGGAAAAATTCAGTTAAAGTTACATTTGAATTAAATTAGATTACTGGCAGAAAAAAACTAAAATATTTTATTACAATCTTATCCCTTGTGTTTGCGTTCATTGCATTCCCTATAAATATATGATAATTTTAAAATGCCCATAAGGGCAAATAATTAACCGAAATCGTAATCAGTTATTGTTATTTTTTCTTTTCAGATGCCTGTTTACTATTTTAATAATTCCCGTGATGTACGTTAATTATGATCTTTATTTTCATGTGTAACTCAAATCTGAAATATTTAGTTCTCAGAATTCTTTGCTAATGAATTTAAATCTAATCAAACGTTATTGTTTACTGCATTTTAGTTACTTTTAAAGTTGTATTAATCACTGTATAATAGGTGGATGTTACATGATTAACAACGTGTAATTTCATTTTAATTTTTGTTTTAAATATAAAATCTTATCTTTTTAGCGCTATTTTGCAGAGCCCTATTCTAAAACATTTTTAATTTTCCACAAAAACACAATGCTTATCAACACACATCTTTTTTTTTTTTTTTTTTTTTTTTTTTTTTTTTTTTTTTTAATAAGTTCTAAGCTTGATCTAAATATTTAGAATGTGTAAGACTTATTTTTATGTGTTGTGATCTGTCATTGTTTTATTAAACATGAACATTGAGCCTACATTTTTATGTTCTGTGGAATATGTTTATATTTTTCTTTTAAACATATTCCTTAACTTAATCATGACAATTATATGATAAGCCAGATTTAATTTAAAATTTTTATTCCCGTATATATTGTATTTTGGGAATATGAGCTAAATAGATTTCGTATGTTTTAGAGGAAAAAAATGTGATACTATGAGCATTAAAATACATATACTAAAGCGGTTTTATCTATAAACTTCATATCAGGCGTAAAAAACACTTTATTGCAATCCTTAAGTATCATGTTTTATTTTTTAACCCTTAAATGCCTGATTTTTCAAAAATCATTGTAATAATGTTTTTCGACTTTCATTTTTTAAATAAATCATTTGAAAAATACTTTAAAAATCATATTTTGTTTTAAGTATGGTTTACGGCTAAAAAAGAGCTTGTTATTAATCGACAATACTGGTCTTTAATTGAAAAAATAATTTTCCTTGATAAAATTTTATAATGTTAAAGACACAAGAATTTTAGGAACTATAATAAGAAATAAAATTTACTTGCTCACTGCAGAACAAAATAGGGTATTTTGCAACCTTCCAAACAAAACAAAACAAAAAAAAAGTAGCAACAATTGAAAAAATAAATCTATCTTTATTCTTAAACAGCACAAGTGTTGCCATGTACATGTTGAAAATCGATTTAATAATATTTTCAGAATGTATTTTATTGGCAACAGTACGCATTATAGCTTCAGTATTATTCTAATAGTATTTTAGAAGCCTAAATTGGGTATGTTGCTGAAAATCAACACCCGGCATTTAACGGTTAATGCCAATAATTACGCGTATCATAGCTATTTAATTCGTAATCCTAACATACAAATTCTACTAGGAATAAAAGTTTAAAATTAAATAACACTTAACTTTATGTTCCGTAAATAATATCCATATGTTTTAATCGTAGAATGATGGACGCCTTTCTTTTAAAAAAAGGGTCGTAGAATTTTGCTTTTCAGATTAGGTGATACGAATACATACAACTAGAGATCGGCAGAAAATCTGTTTAGAGTTGAGCCGAAATTTTCAAAATTACCCTTTGATTTGAGCTGTATTGGCTCAAATGAGACACTCGTTATTTAATACTTTGAACTTCACTGTGTAGAACTGTAAAGACTCTCTGTGTTACACATTTCGCCGACTGGACATGGGAGTAAAAATAATATTGCAAACAGTGCATATATGAGTCAACTTTGAAGTTCCGTTTTCGCGCGCTCTGCAGATAACAGTAATGAACTTTGAAACTGCAAAACTCTTTCGAATGCCCTTTGAAAATGTTCTTCTGTATCCTTTATGAATTAATTACATTTAATTTTATATGAAGATAAAAAGTACCCTAAATAATCGCTTTAATAATATCCGTATGTTTTTATTCTAAAATTGCGGACGTCTTTCTCTTATCTTAAAAATGTTTCGTTGACAAAACTGTTCTGATTGGCTGATTATTAATACCCATATAATACTGACTCTTGAAAAAGAGTGCGTTTTAGTACGTAATTTAGAAAGTTACATTATGAAATGGAGTTTTTGAAAATTAAGAAATGACATATTTTGGTGCTTTTTCATTATTTTACTCCATATATTGGTTCAAAGCTGAACGAAAATTATTTTTGAAATGTATAATGCGAGGCTTTCACTTTTTAGCGGAGTGAAATATCTCACTTCTTTCTAGGGAGTGGAAAATTCCATTCTTTAAGGAGTGTATTTTTATAAAATTCACTCCAAAATGAGTGAAAATGCCTGTCAATTTTACAGTGTAAGGATAATAAACATGTTTTCTCCTCTTATTCGTGTCCTGTCTTTCTTGTGTTTTGTGTCGTCACTACCGCGCCGGGAAAGCGTTCCCGACCATGGGTTGTCATGCAAATCTGAATCCTTGTGATGTCCCCTACCTCTCCTTAAAGTTTATCCCAATAATCCAGAGACACCCTGTATATCGTTAACTCCTTAAGACCTGACCTACACAATTGTATAGGTGATCCTAAAGAAAAAGAAAATACATTTTCCTATTTTTCTGTGATTTAAACATGAGCCTGCACCACACAATTGAAGAGCTAAGTGGAAGAACATGTTAAGTAACAAAAATTACATTTGAAGAAATTTGATGTGAAAGTTTTTGGTGTCATTTTAATGATTTATTTTCTGTTTGATACCATATGTTTAAAATATTAACAGGTGTGGTACTAAACTCCATCAAAAAAATTATTCACATTTAATTTTTAAATATTAAAAAATATTAATATTATTTGCATTATTAAATATTAAAATACTAGCAAACCCCGCGGCTTTGCTCGCGTAATATTTGAAATATGCCAAGGGATGTTTATATGTCTAATTTTTATTAAAAGGTACTTACTAAATTTTATTTTATGAAAAGGTAATATTTTATTTTATCAAAAGGTACTTATTACTTTTAAGAATAATTCAAAAATTACTATTTAAAACACAGTTTGATTAAAAATCCTTATTACACTGAATTAGGCAGAAATGAGGGCTTACATTAATAAAAGGAAATAAAAATAAATAAATGATAATTTAGGAAATATTTTGAAACTTTTATGCTCAATTAATACGCTCATTTCAGTATTCATTTGAAGTTTTGAATTTTTTAGAAACCATTTTCTTACATCTTAAAATTAATTATCATGTCAAATTCCAAGTCCTACCACCTCTTTCAACATAAAGGGCTATGTTGAAATAGGAACTGTCACCATTAATTTGCAAACATTAATTTTGAAATCGTTTTGTTATTTCCTAATATTCCGCAGAAACATAATTCTGAGAGCTTTTAAAGGCCTTTTTTAGAACTTTTGTTGTTCCTGTGAACCCCAGGTGGTAGAATCATCAGCATGAAATATAGCCTGTGTAGGATCAGAGACTCGTACCATTGATTCACAACCTTTACTTTTATAATCGGTTTATATTCTCTGAAATTGGATAGAAATCGTAAATTAGGAATTTTTTAGAATGCTTTTCGCACCTCCCCTTCGCTTCACCTCTTTTTAATTCGAATTTATTTTCGACAGTCCTTCAAGGGTATTTATATTTAATAAGTAACTACCATGCCATATAAGTTTCTAGCCTTTTCAGTATCACAGAAATCGCAATTTAGAAAGTTTTTAGCTCCTGCAACCCTCTAGTGGTAGTGGCACATACATAAAAAATAGCTTATGTTTGAGCAGGTTCTATCACCAACAATTTGTAGTCATTATTTTTTAAATCGGTTTGGTATTTGATAAGATTGTATAAAAATTGTAATTTATAACGCTTTTCGCTCACTTCTTTTTTTTAATTTGGAATTTTCTTTCGACTGTTCTTAGAAATCAGTTGCATCTTGTAAGTAAATACCATGCCACACTTCAAAGTGTTAGACCCCTCAGTTGAGCAAAAAACGCAAATTAGAACTTGTTTGGCTTTTGCAACCCTCAGATGATAGTGACAGCAACACAAAATATAACCTATGTTTTAGCAGGGACTGTCACCATTGATTTGCAACCATTACTTTTCAAATAGGTTTGGTATTTCCTGAGACTGAGTAGAAATCGCAATTTAGAACATTTTTAGAACGCTTTTCGCGCATTTTCAACCCTTTTTAAATTTCCAATTTTTCCGAAACTGCTCTTAAAGATAATTTATATCTAATAAATATGTACTTTGCCTAATTTTAAGTTGCTAGCCCTTACCGATCACAAAAATCGAAATTTCGAACGCTTTTTTGCTCCTGCAACGTCTAGGTGATAGTGATACCGTCATAAAATAGCGTCTATGTTAGAGTAGAGACTGTCAGCATTAATTTCCTACCATTATTTTTGAAATCTGTTTGATTCTTCCTGAGATATTGCTGACAAATCGGCATTTAGAACGTTTTTAGAACGCTTTTCGCGCATTTTGGTCCTGCATCTCCTCTGGGGTAGTGGAAACAGATATAAAATATAGCCTATCTTGTAGCAAGATGTGTCACCATCATTTTTACACCATTATATTTGAAATCGGTTCAGTACTTCCTGAGATGACATAGAAATCGCAATTTAGAACGTTTTTTACAACGCTTTTTGCGCATTATGACCCCCTTTGAAATTTCGATTTTTATAGAAAATGTCCTTAGAGATCATTGATATCTTATAACTAACTATCATACCAAATTTCAGGATTCTAGACCCTTCCGTAACGCAAAAACCGCAATTTAGAACGTTTTTCTCCTGCATCCCTTTTGGGGTAGTAGCACCGACATAAAACATAACCTATGTTGGAGCAAAGGTTGTTACCATCATTTTGACGCCATTATTTTTTAAATTGGTTTGGTGTTTCCTGAGATTGTGTAGCAACCAGCATGTAGAACGTTTTTTAGAACGCTTTTCGCGCATTTTCACCCCTTTTAAATTTCGAATTGTTTAAGAACTGCTTTTAGACATCATTTATATCTTATAAGTAACTAATATTTTAAATTTCATATTTCTAGGACCTTCAGTAACGCAAAAATCGCATTTTTTGAACATTTTTTGCCCTTGCACCCTCCTTTCGGGTAGTGGTACCGACATAAAACATAGCCTATGTTGAAGCAAGGGTTGTCACCGTCATTTTGACACCATTATTTTTTAAATCGGTTTGGTATTTCCTGAGATTGTGTAGAAACCACCATTTAGAACGTTTTTTAGAACGCTTTTCGCGCATTTTCACCCCTTTTAAATTTCGAATTGTTTAAGAACTGTTCTTAGAAATCCTTTATATTTAATAAGTAGCTAATATTTCAAATTTCATATTTCTAGGCCCTTCAGTAACACATAAATGGCAGTTTTAGAACGCTTTTTGCTCCTGCATCCCTCTTGGGGTAGTGGCACTGACATAAAATATAGCCTATGTTCTAAGTTGGACTAACACCATCATTTTGATACCATTTCTTTTGAAATCGGTTCAGTAGCTCCAGAGATTACCTCTAACAAACAAAAAATTTTTACTTCTTTATAATATTAGTATAGATTAAATATTAATGAATAATGTCTCAAATCTTCAAGGCTAAATAGAACTTTGGTATTTTAGCTTTACCATGTGATAGAATACCTGATAACACCTTCGTCCAAAAGATAAAATAATTTTTAAGAAAACATAACATGTTCTTCCACTCAGCTCTTCAATTGTGTGAAGCCTCCCGTGACGTAACCTGACATCGGATTCTTTTTTAAATACTAGGGGCTCTGCCCCCTACGAACTATGCTTGTCAACCCCCGTTCAGACACCGCAGAATCTAACAGCACGCTAATTTGATCGGCTTTAAAAAGATTTCGGAAGATTGAATTATAATTTGAATCTGACACTTATAATCAGACGTAATTTTCACCAAACTTTTCTATCTCTTTTTAATATTAACGTAAAAATACTTTTGTTAGAAATGAAATATTGTGATCATCTTAAAATATCAAATAAATATCTCGAGGGCTCTCTGTGGCTGAATGATCAAAGCACCACTCTGCTAATCGCTTGCGAGCGTAAGAGATTGTGGGTTCGATTCCCGCTGGTTCCATTGCACACACCCTTTGTGTGGAACTCCCAGGGTGTATTTCTCTTGTGTTTTAATATTTCATTGTGCTATCTTGTCTCCGACTTATAAGCGGGCTCTCATGTCAAGCTCACAAGTCGTATATTTGTTGTTCAATAAATAAATAAATATATGTCTCGCGCAATTTTTTAATTTAAACTGTTTTGCAATACTATTTTTGTTCATTTTACGTAATAAGTGTAATGTGACGTAAATGTGACGTAAATTCTCCTATTTAAGACTTCTAACGTATGTTAATGAATTTATTATTTTACAATATTCTTTCTCTTTTAAAATTCACGTGTAAATATAGTTTTTATGACGTAATTTTCAATGAGTTCCTGCTTTTTATATTTTGTGTTTATAATAGTCACGTGTAAAATAAATTTTTAATTTGAAGCAAACATTATTGTTTGCGCTGTTTATACAGTTGGCAACACTTTAAATTAATACAATTTTCTAAAATATGTAAAAAATATCTCTCGAAATGCTGAAAATTTGAATTTAAAATAGAAATAAAACCTCAAAAATCAATCAAATTAAAAAACTATATCCAGTCTGCACACCGGGAAATTCTGACGCATAAAAGGATCTAAAAATGATTAAATTACTATGTACAGTTTTTGCTCCTATAAAACTTTTTTAATAGAACGATTTTATCCATCTTTGGCATTAAATATCTCTTAAAATAATTCTTCGATTTGAAAACTGTCTGCATCATGTTTATCAAACATTTCTCTATAATACTACCGATTTTCCTATTTTTGTATGCAACAGTTTTTTTTAATATTAACGAAGAAAGGCCATGCTTAAGCATTCAAATTGGATGCCGATCTGCCGGGAATATCTACGCAGATTTTCATTGGTCCATTTCCAAATCAAAACTTTTTTTTATATATATAGAAAGATTTTTTCAGTCAAATATGATCCTATTAATTAGCGGTAAACACCCAGACTTTTAATTTCTACCACAACTTTTTATGTCTTAAAGCGTTATAACACGCTATCTCTCTATTCTAAAAAAAAGTAACTACCGCTGTCACCGCCGCCGCCGCCGGTTTTGAATTTTTTGTAACCGGAGGTCTTTCTTCGTTAATATTAAAAAAAATGTTGCATACAAAAATATGAAAATCGGTAGTATTATAGAAAGATGTTTGATAAACACGCTGATGCAGACAGTTTTCAAATCGAAGAATTATTTTAAGAGATATTTAATGCCAAAGTTGGACAAAATCGTTCCATTAAAAAAGTTTTATAGGAGCAAAAACTGTACATAGGAATTTAATCATTTTTAGATCATTTTATGCGTCAGAATTTCCCGGTGTGCAGATTGCAGTTAGTTTTTTAATTTGAATAATTTTCCGATATTTTATTTCTATTTTAAATTCAAATTTTCAGCATTTCGAGAGATATTTTTTTTTAATTTTTAGAAAATTGTATTAATTTAAACTGTTGCCAACTGTATAAACAGCGCAAACAGTAATGTTTGCTTCAAATTAAAAATTTATTTTACACGTGACTATTATAAACAAAAAATATAAAAAGCAGGAACTCATTGAAAATTACGTCATAAAAACTATAGTTACACGTGAATTTTAAATGAGAAAGAATATTGTAAAATAATAAATTCAGTAACATGCGTTAGAAGTCCTAAATAGGAGAATTTACGTTATATTACACTTATTACGTAAAATGAACAAAAAATAATATTGCAAAACAGTTTTAATTTAAAAATTGCGCGAGACATTTACTTGACATTTTAAGATGATCATAATATTTCATTTCTAACAAAAGTATTTTGACGTGAATATTAAAAAGAGAAAGAAAAGTTTGGTAAAAATTACGTCAGAATATAATTGTCAGATTCAAATTATAATTCAATCTTCCGAAATCTTTTTAAAGGCGATCAAATTAGCGTGCTGTTAGAGTCTGCGGTGTCTGAACGGGGCTTGACGAGCGTAGCTCGTAGGGGGCAGAGCCCCCTAGTATGATAAAAAAAAATCGAGGTTGATCAAAATTAATGAAAAACGATGAATTAGCAAATAATCTCAAAGATTGTGGTGAGAAAGCCTCGCACGGGTCTCTTGTTTCTTTTCTTTTTTAATTGATATCTGTAATAGATTTTTTACATTAAATATATCTTTTAGGATGCCCACTAACACTAAAAATCATATTTACATGAAATATAGCAATAATACGTTCAAATAAAATTTTGAAACGCATTAAAAGCGATATTTTCCGATTGACCTCGCGTAAGAAGTTAACAGCCGATGAAATCTTCAAAGATCGTTATTTATATTCAGCCTTTTTTATGCTGACATTTCAGTGAATTCAGCGAAAATTCGATTAAATGTATTAAATTTGTGTTTTATTTATTGATTGGTGAATATTTTAATTTCTTTATTGAATACAAGCTGGAATCAAATGTTGAGCTATTTTACATTAATTTAAGTGCAAATGTATTTCTCTTTCGTCATCGTCTGCACACGATAGAGATAGATTTTTTTAAAAAATCGTGATTGAAAATTAATTTTAAAACAATAAAAATTAAGTCAAGTGCGATACAGTTTTCAAATAAAATGCTAGATAGTTTTCAAATAAATTGCATTTGAAAGTACGTTTTTTTTCTCTGCGGTGTAAAAATTGCTAATGTGTGACACTTAGAAGTTTAAGTGACAAATTTTGTGTTTTCATTGTGCTTTTTAACACCTTCCAACATACACTGTTAAAAAATTGCAGCATTCTGTCCAGTCATTTGACCGTTTTTGTCGAAAACGGTTACACAACCGTATTTTAACACTATTCTGACCATATTATTGGCCATTTTAGGGTCAGAATACAGTTAAATTATGGTTATGAAACCGTTTTTTCAAAAAACGGTCGAATGACTGGACAGAATGCTGCAAATTATTAACACTGTAGTGGAAAAGTGTTTATGATTTTGGTTTGTCTGTCTGCCGTCTGTCTGTCCGTGCTTCAACTCGCGTAAATATACTCGAATTGACATGTAATTGATATAACGTATTGAGGTTCACTATGCAGTGTAGTATTCATAGCTGATTTACAGCACTGTTAAAAATTTTGCAGCATTCTGACAGGTTATTCGACCGTTTTTTGAAAAAACGATTTTATAACCATAATTTAACTATATTCTGACCATAAAATGGCCAATAATATGGTCAGATAAGTGTTAAAATTACGGTTGTGTAACCGTTTTCGGAAAAAAAGGTCAAATGACCGGCCAGAATGCTGCAAATTTTTAACAGTGAGGGAGCACTCAAAAGTATTCCGTTATATTATGCTCTATGGAGAAAAATATGTGTAGCACTTACTGTACGCGTACGACAGGGACTCAAAAGTATTCCGTTATATTATGATCTATAAAGAAACATCGTTTGCGACGTATTTTAATGATGTTACTCTGTTACAAGCATGATAAAAATTATATGAATTTCTGGGGTGCACTAAAACATGCTTTTTGTAGAATATGTGCAAAGCATTTATCCTGTATTTACAGGGTCACACAAAAGAGTTCGGTTACATAAAGGACTACGGGAAAACTGTTCGCAGAGTATCTGACGTTTACTACAAGATCCTTGCAATAGAATATGATGCACATCGCATTTAATGTTAATTTATAGGGACACATAAAAGATTTCGGATACAAAGTATCCAAAGTATTGTCTATGAGGGATGATTCCTGAAAGTGCGTTTTCAGTTGTAGTATGCGTTTTAACTAAATTTTAGCTCACTTAGGTGGTGTGTATAAATTCTAAACAAAAACAATATACAGAGCTACACAAAAGAATTCGTAAGCATTACTGAGAATGAGCGTGAATTTCTTAAAGGTGTTTTTTTAATTTGAGTATTGCATTTTCAAGATCAACTGCATTTATTATACTAAGAGATGTTTGTAGCATATAAATAAAATCATATACAGGGCTATACAAAAAACTGGATACATGGCCGCTTACGGATAGTAATTCCTGGATGTGATTTCAGAAATTTTAAGCGTGTTTTTGCCTTTATATATAATTTATTTTCAGCTTAATATGTGACGTATATAAAAATCTGTAGATAATATAGAAGGCTGTACAAAATAATTCAAATACGCTTCCATTTATTAACAGAAATTGCCAAAGGTGAATTTTCAATTATGCTATACGCTAGATATGCAGAAAAGAATTGGAGTACTACCTTTCCTGCTATGTGTAGTGATTATTGATATCTGACTTCCGGACATGTTACTCGTTTTCTAAAATATTTACTTAAGTATCTTTACCTTATTAATCGGCAAAGTTTTGTTAAAGTATTCTTGAAGTGTTGAAAAGTGTTTCATAATCTATGCTTCAGGCATTATTTTTTGTTTCTTGTTTAATCGAAAAAAATGTTTTTTTATTTTTCATTTTTAGCAAAATATTATAATGAACGGAAGTTTCGTCCGCTCCGTTGCGATTCCATTTTAGCAATTTTTACTGAATCGTAAATGTTGGTCAATTAATAGATTTCAATATTGTCTTCGATGAATGCCAAGAATAGAATTTATCAACAATTGGTTTTTTTTGTTGTTGATGATTTTTTCTCAATTTTGAATACTGTTACATGACGAAACACATCAGAAAATGGATAACATTCCCTTCACTAAACTAACCACAAACCACTATTGATCGAACAGTATAGTCTGAGAACCAATGCTTAATGTGCTCAGTAACAAATAGTTCCTCTTTCTGATGTGTTCAAAGACGCAATAATGTTGGTAATCATGAACAATGAAGCAAACGTTGTACACGCACTATTTGTGGAATTCATTTGTGCGATATGTCTTTTCGTAATAAATCGACGTTGCTCTAAATCTCTGATATTTGCTGTTTTCCCGTATCTCGAATAATTTTCGAGATAGACAGGCAAACTCGTCATTTTTCTGCTAGGGTGAATTGGAAGCAGTTTCATCTAATAAGCGCATGACCACCTTACTAAACAGTTTTCATGACTATAGCTCTCGTTGTTATAAAGTTATAAAGTTAAGAAAGTTGAATAATTAAGGGGATTGATACTTTAGTGAAAAGGAACCTTTTGAACTAACAAAATACATGAAAAAGTGACCTCTTTAAGAATTGCAATCTTTCTATAACTAATTGACTTTTAATTATAAAATTTAAAACACATATTAAGAAAAAATTACTTTATCAATTAAAATTCTCAAAAATGTATACACACATTTAATTATTATTATTATTATTATTATTATTATTATTATTTAATATAATACAATTTTTACGAAAGAATTATGCTTTCATGCATTGCGCGCATGATTTTTTACACTTGAATTGCTAAATCCAGCTAATATTTTTTTAATTTTTACAGATACATATAATGTGTTCTCAAAATGACCTACAATGAAAAAAAAAATAATCTGTAGTTCCTGAGAAAAAAATAGTTTTTCGAAGAAACTCGAAATATCGAGGGTTTTTTTATTACAAAAGTAGTCTTAAATTCTAAATTATTTGAGAAACATAACAATATGTCATTTTGTGCATCTATACTTTTAATATATCCAGTGACGATTTCTTGAAATTCTAGGCAACCATTTTTCAGAAACCATGCGCGCACTGTCCAAATTCGCCGTTTTCATAAAATTGACTGTAAGGCTGCTAATCACCCAGCTTCCGAATTCCCCTGGCTAATTCTAAGTCTATGGTCTTAGAATCCATTCGTATATTTAAAATACTCCTCGGCAAATTAATATTTTTAACTCCTTTTTTCTGTGTATGCTTCTTAAAAGAACTTTTTTTTCTTAGTTTTCAAAATATTTCTAAAATATAAGCTTAATTAATTAGGGTAAAACCACCAGTGATGACCAGGTTAAGGACGAATTTTTCGAGTTTTAGCTAATAATTACTATTCCGTGCGAATTTTTTTCATGCCGAGGATCAAACTATAACAAGAAAGGGTGGAAGAAGACTTTCGTGTCAAGAAAATCAACAAAATATAAATTTATTACTTTACAAGATTTGTTTTACTAAAAACTACAAAAACATCAGTAATGGCCTGCTTTGCATCCGTAATGGCCCATCAAAGTCGATTCTTCTTTTTCTGATTATTTTTGCAGGATTTGGCCTTGATATTTTGGTGGCTTCTTTCTTGGTCATTTTAACTCTTTTGCTGGCCATCTCAGCTTCTTTTTTTTTATAACTCTTTCTCTCTCTTTTACTTCTTTTTGTTGCAGTTCTTCTTGTTTCTTTCGTATCTTGTATTTTTGCAACTCGTTCCTTCCTTGCGATGTCAGGATGAAGGGCATACTCCCCGATCTCCTCTTCCCCTTCATTTCTGAACTGTGCGGCCATTCAAGGATTACTTTTAACTGTTGAGAGCGGTATTCAGCTGTGGAAGTAGTATTGTCTTTATTTTCCGGCTTTGAAAAACTGTCTTCGTCGAAGCTCTTTGGCTCCTGCTGAACAATTCTGAGATTCATAGTAATCTTTTCCAAGGTTTTGTTGTTACTTTGCTCGTACTTGGCTTGGGTACCATGATGTCTACTTTGTCTGAGTAATCTTATTCAGCTCGACCCGTTGCCATTCTTGTTAGACTGGTTTGAATGTTTGGTATTTTCTCCATAATATCAGTATACAAACGGCATAAAGCTTCCAATTCTTCACTTGGTGGTTGTTGAGTATTTTCGACTTTCTTCAATACATTCTCACCGACGACTTGATGGAAGTCCTCAATCGATATATTTATCAGTGTGGTTTGATCCTCATTACAAGCGGTTTCAGTTGAAACATCACCCACTATCATCACATCATTGATCACACCACTGATGTGACCTTTGCACTTTTAATAGTCTACAGCGTCTACGTCTTGCACTTTGACATCATTCTTTGCCAGAAAAAGGACGAAGACATTTCCAATCCATTCCATAAAACGTAATAATAGCTTCATTCATAATAATAGCTTCTTTTAACGTGTGAAACATTCAAAAACTAAAAATATAAGCAGAAATGTTACCTTTCGTAAAACTTGTTTTTACTTCGGGTCGTTTCTCTAAAAATTCCTTGACGCTTTCTATAACATCTCACTTGCGTCTGGAGAATACTTTCTTTGCATAGTGACTAATTCAATTCTTTAGGAGAATTTCCTAAACGGTTTTCAAAATTCAGGAAGGTCTTCTTTGTAGGATTTTTTCCACTCAATCTATGCCTCAATGGTAGACCTTGGTATTTTAAACCAGAATGCTGCAGTTAGGGGAGAGTAGCCATATTTGGACCGCCGCTTTAATTGGACCGTTGCCATTCTGCCTTTAATTACAGGAAGATACTCCATCTACCGCTGAAATCCTACTCATCAGAATGACGTCACTCCTGATTAGAACAAGCAGCCGCCTACCACGTGCTGTTTTCAGAGAATTTAATAAAACCTAAAGTTAGCTGTTTTAATCTAATTTTTTCCTACTAAACGTAAGTTAAGATCTTAAAACTAAGGTAAGTTGTTATGTTTTCATATACATATATGAATTCATTTTTTTAGTGCGCATATTTTTCATGCGGATTTGTTTGATTTCGTTTTTGTTCTTAGTCTTGAAATTAACTATTTTAAAAAATGGCGCAGTTGCCATAATTGGGCCAATTTTAGTTGCTTAAATTGGACCAGATATGCGATCATAAATTTGAAAAGTAAGTAATGAATTTCGAGGACGGTACGCTTTGTACAATTTTTTTTTTATATTTTATAATGGATTACTATCTCCATGCAAGTTTTTTTTTTATATCTGGATTAATTTTTTTATACAGTTTAGGCCTATATAAACATAAAAATGTTTTTACATGTCTATGCAATAA
The DNA here is from genome assembly GCA_963932465.1 of Maratus speciosus. Classification (NCBI taxonomy): domain Eukaryota; kingdom Metazoa; phylum Arthropoda; class Arachnida; order Araneae; family Salticidae; genus Maratus; species Maratus speciosus. Next base: position 237,442,638 of record OZ010788.1, read on the forward strand.
ATTTTGTTTGCAATGTCTTTTATCTTGTATGTAATTGTATTTATTTTTTTAATTCTTTATTCCTAAGGCATATTTGATTTACAGAGTTGAATTCAAACATTTTTCTCCTGCAGCATATTTGTGATGGAAAACCTTTTTACAGTTCTGGAGGGTGGAATTATAATTTTTTGCCATTAAAACGCATAAAATCTCAAACCTTGATGAAAATGTTGAAAACGACATAGACAAATTGTCTGGAAGAGAAACACCCGTGACATCAAAAGCCGTTAAAGATATAGGAAACAAAAAGCAGACAGTAAGTTGTGAAGAAATTGACCTGCAACAAGGCTGCAGCTACAAATCCTCCCCAAAAGCAAAAAAATCATTAGAAATGTTATTTTCCTTGCTAAATTCAGTTAAATCAAAGTACAGAGGAAGCAAAAAAAACAGTTCTGCTAACGTCATCGCCATATAAACTAAACCTTGAAATGAAAAAAAAAAAAAAAAAAAGGAAGCTTTCACAACACAAAAGCAATTGGAACATCGAGTTTTAAAAAATAGGCGTAATGCAATTAGCAAGAAAACGATGGAAGAGAAGAACTACAAACATAAAGTAAAAAAAACTTCTGTTGCACAAAAAAAAGTCTAATTATTCAGAATCTGAAAAGAAAAATCTAGACAGTGATGATTGATTTTGCCTAATTTAAAAGAAAAATGAAATAGCAGAAACGATTCAGTGTTCAGTTTGCCATATACGGTTCCATATTGTGTGCACTGGAAAAAAACAATAAACAAAATTCATGTATAAGCTTTGCATCACTCCTTACATGATATTCAAGTAACTGACAATTAGTTCCATAATTTGTATTCTTAATTACTGATAACTTTGATTTATATTTTGAATACATTTTGATTTAAAACAATTACTCTTATTTTCAGATATTTGATTTCATTATATTTCATTGCTGTTATTTTGTTTGATTGTTTCATTAATCGCAAACTTTTGTATTTAATAAAATTAGTTATATTCCCTAGTCATTAAAACAACCTGATATTAAAGGTATATATAAATATTTTACAGACATACATACAATAAATACAATAAACCCAACTGGAGTGAAAAATTAGTCAGAGCCAGGAATCGAACCCGGGACCACAGTATACAAGAATGCTGCTCTAACCACTGAGCTACTCCGGCCGATGCCTGAGTCTGCAATTTCTCACTAATAAACCATGTTGGGGAAGTCACCAACCATCTATACGACAGCCTTGGATGACTGGACAACGATGAATAGATTTTACTATTACATCGATCTACGATAATTATAATAAAACACACATACTGCAATATATATTAAAACGCACATACACACATAAATAACGCCTGCATTCAACAGTTAAAGGTATATATAAATATTTTACAGACATACAATAAATACAATAATCCCAACTGGAGTGAAATATTAGTCAGAGCCAGGAATCGAACCCGGGACCACAGTATACAAGACTGCTGATCTAACCACTGAGCTACTCCGGCCGATGCCTGAGTCTGCAATTTCTCACTAATAAACCATGTTGGGTTTGTTGTATTTATTGTATGTATGTCTGTAAAATATTTATATATACCTTTAACTGTTGAATGCAGGCGTTATTTATGTGTGTATGTGTGTTTTAATATATATTGTAGTATGTGTGTTTTATTATAATTATCGTAGATCGATGTAATAGTAAAATCTATTCATCGTTGTCCGGTCATCCAAGGCTGTCGTATAGATGGCTGGTGACTTCCCCAACATGGTTTATTAGTGAGAAATTGCAGATTCAGGCATCGGCCGGAGTAGCTCAGTGGTTAGAGCAGCAGTCTTGTATACTGTGGTCCCGGGTTCCATTCCTGGCTCTGACTAATTTTTCACTCCAGTTGGGTTTATTGTATTTATTGTATGTATGTCTGTAAAATATTTATATATACCTTTAACTGTTGAATGCAGGCGTTATTTACGTGTGTATGTGTGTTTTAATATATATTGTAGTATGTGTGTTTTATTATAACCTGATACTATTTGGTCCAATTTAGGAGACTGGGGTTCCAACTTAGGCGACCAGTGCTGAATTTGTACCACTTTTGACAAATTTTTCAAATTCAAATAAAATTTAAGATTTTCAAAAAGAAATTGATCTAAATATTTATTTAGTTACTAGATGAATAGATTGACCCTGTGTAATGATCTATTGCAGATATTCCCAAAATTAAGTGAGTTACACCTGAAAATAAGTGAAGTGGTCCAAATTCGGCTACTCTCCCCTATTACAAACATTCCATGTTTAACAGCATCAACTGCCTTCTCAACTCAATCCTCCTGGTCTTTACTCAACTTGTTTGGAGCCATTATCTCTATTCTAAAATTTAAAAAAAGAGATAGCTGTACTAACACAGCAGAATCGCAAAATTAGTTTTATTGTTTGCTTAGCTTGATGCCAAAAAGAAAAATAATGGAACTGTATCATCCCATGCCACGAATTATTTATTGGATTGCTACATACTAGCGTGTACACAGTGAAAGTAACATGCAAATCAAAATTTCAATTTCTCTAACCTATTCCCAGTAATTCGTAATTTAGAGTGTTTTCAGGTCACTTAAGCTTTTTAAATTTCGATATATTTTAGAAACCGTTCTTAATGAGCATTTATATCTTATAAATTACCACCATGAGGATTCTTAGTTTCTAACCCCAACAATATCAAAGAAATTTAAACTTTAGAATATTTTTTTTCTCCTGCCCTTTTTTAAATTACGATTTTTTTTTAAACAGATCTGTGCGAGAATTTATGTCTTAAATGTAACAGCCACGTCAAATTTCAAGTTTATATTTAAAAAAAAGACTATAGAAATCGTAATTTAGAACATTTGTTGCTCATTTGATCCTTTTAAATTAAAAACCTTTTAGAAAAAATTCTTGACGAGCATTTGCATCTTCACCACTATAACACATATCAAGTTTCTAGCCCCTTCAGTATCACGAAAATCGGAATTTTAGAACTATTTCAACACACATTTCCCTTTTTAAAAAAATTATTTTGTGCGTACATTCGCGATTTAAAAATAACAGCCATGTCAAGTTTAAATTTTATATCCTTAACAATTCTATAGAAATCGTAATTATATAGAAAATGTTTTCTGCGCATTTAAATCCTTTTGGAATTTTGAATGTTTTCGAAACTGTTTTTAGAGAGTATTTATATCTTGCAAGTTATCATTAAGTCAGATTTCTAATTTTTATACCCTTCAAAATCACAAACATATCAATTTTAGATAGATTTTGCTGCTGCATTCCATTGGGATTATGATACTAACATAAAATATAGCCTATGGTGAAGTAACAGATTGTCACCATCATTTTTCAACATTACTTTTTAAATGGATTGTTAGTTCCATAGTTTAATCCCTACAAACAAAAGTTTCTTATAATATCATTATAATATTAGTATAAAAATAATATTTAAAAATATTTAAAGTTAGAATTGTTTTGAATTATTTTTATAACTTAATTAAACATACGGAAAAATAATAAATTTTCTTTTTTTCAAGATTTTTGCAAAAAGTGTAGTCAATTATGTCATTTACAAAGAAATGCCGCGAGTATAAAAAGTATAGAATAAAGTGGACATAAATAAGAGGAATATGCTAATATAAAATTGTTATCAGACACTTTGATCTAAATGTTTGAAAGAAATAGATGTATTCAAAAACTTTAATTAATGACAACGCATAGCTATAAAATATAAAAACTAAGTGTGGACCATCACTACTGCGATCACGAAAAAAACAACATCAGTAGTGGCCCACCCCAATTGCTGGCTTAATAAGCTTATTTTGATAATACCAATATGTTTACATGTTCCTTAAACTTTATATAAGTTATTTTCGTTTATTCTTCTTGAAAATTTCGTACACAGCACTAAACCCAACAGTGCGCACTAAAAATCTTGCTAAGAAACCACAGCTGAAATAGGAAATACAGAAGCTTCGATAGGAGCAGCCACTGTTCACGTGACGTGCGTTGATTTGTCAAAACAAAGGCATAATGTGACAGTCGAAAGACCATTTTATCACTTCTGACTGGCGCTAAGTTTAAATGTTTTCCTAAGTAAAATATTTGGTTTTGCGTCTAACGTCTTAGGAATATTAAATGGGCCATTACTGGCTATACGGGCCATGATAGGTGGTTGTAGCTTATTTTATGTGGGAAAAGATGGCGAACTGTGAGTAAGATTTTAACACTCCATATAAAATTAAGCATATATTTTAAAAATATTTTGAATTTTAATATTTGATATAAAAAAGAGACATCCTTTAAGAAGAGTAAACAGAACAAAGGATTAAAAATATTAATTTCCCGAGGAGATATTTTAAATATACAAATGCATCAAACTCCCATAGACTTAACACTAATGCGGGGAATTTGGAAATTGAGTGACTAACAGCCTTAAAGGTTAAATCACCCCCCCCCCCACCCTCCTATCATATTTAATTATAAGGTATTTATAGATTTTTGGATACTTTAAAAGGTACCTGACAACCGGACACCCTGTATTTGCATTTAAATATTGAGAATGATATCTTTCTATCTTCTGTAGCTTATGTATTAATTTTTCAAACATTTTATGACTTTTGGATCACCGAGAATGTATGTTTTTGAACAGTAGATTTTAAAGCGAACATACACATTTGATTCTTACACCGTAATAGAAGCTGTCAATCACTATTGACATTACTATTGTCAATTTTCAGTAGGAGTGTTCAATTAAGAGCCCTTTTCAGTCACGAGAAAAAAGTAATATAATCCGTAGAAAGTGAACCGAAAAGTATTTTTGAATTAGTAATCTTCATACTTTTATTGGTTTTTAGGCATTTGTTGCAGATAAATTTGTACATAGTTGTACTATAATACATGAATTAAATACAAAATTAATTTGGTCAAAATTTACTAAAAAGTGCATAAAATATATTATTACAATTTTTAAGCGATAAGTTACGCCCAAGAAATATTAAATCTGAATTTTTAATTCGTAAATTTTAATTTACATTTCTAACAAGGCGTAGAACTAACAAAGTGGAAAATTATCCAGGTCAGGGTTCGAACCAATGACACAGGTTCAAACCCCGGCCTGAATAATTTTTCACTCTGTCGCTTCTACTCCTTGTTAGCGATGTGAATTAAAATTCAGGAATAAAAAATTCAGTGTTTAAAATGTTGTTAATTTTATAAAGTGCAAAAATTGTGCATTTAAAAACCAAGCACTTTCATGTGCACACGTACTCGTCGTTAGGATTCGAAATAAAATACAAAACGTTGGAATCACGTTGGAATGTTCCACAATTTAGCTTATGGTAGGGTAGACCGGGGCACGTTTACGCATGGGACACGTTTACGCAGTGCACTTTTTCCGAAACGAATTATAACTGGCGCGCCACCAGTCATGACAGATTGATGCTGCTCCCTAGTGGGTATTAGCACACGTTTTGAGCATCAGTCGAGCTTCGGTCTAGCATGAGGAAAGGATAATCTGTTGTCTGTAAAGGTGAGTAAATTTTGTGTTGAACTTATTGAAACTTATTGTGAACTAATAATACTTAGTTAAGGATAAACAAATATATGAACATTAGCAGAATTTTATCCTTTTTTGAGAACTGTATTTGTATGAACAGAAATGTTATTAATTTTCGTTGCACGTTAAAAATAAATCCAAACATGGCGGCGAGGCATGTTTACGCATTGACTCCGGGGCAACTTTATGCACGTTCAAAAATAAGAAATTACGTAAAAGTTTACTAGTTTATATGGAAGCAGAACAAAGTATAAAACCAAAAACTGCAAATGGGAAAAAGTTTGTACACTCTGGAATAAAGAAAATAGTGAATGAATCTGATGACGAAGATGAAAACTGTATATGTATTAATTGTTTGAAATCATACAAACAATCCAAAAAAGGTCAAGACTTCAATGTCTTACATGCAAAAGGTGGTCCCATGACAAGTGTGCAAAACTAAATACTTTATTTTTTGTTTGTAAAAACTGTAACAGTGATGATGAAGATGACTAAATAGTTTCTGTTTTTAATTAGCAATAAGCCCTATGTTTTCAGTTTAGCCTATAAAATGTTCTTTAATTAATTCTCTTTAATTTTTTAGATCAGCGTTTTAAGTTATAAATAAAACATTTCAATTTTATTAAATATTTATTTCACTTACTCCTTGGTATCACTTATAATATGCGTAAACGTGCCTGACCTGATGCGAGGAAAGTTTGCGCAAGAGACTTGGACCTAAAGAAAATTTTTTTTTTACGGTTAAAAACAGAAATAGGGCAGCAAATAAATACACAAATTTTGACTTTATTAACCACTTTATAAAATCATAATGTCTAAAATTTCCTAAGTTGAAACATAAAACTTAGGACTATAATTTTTATGATAGTCCTAAAAATTGGGACGTTGGGAAAATTCATTGAAAAAAATCCACGTAAATATGCCCCGGTCTACCCTACAATAATAGATGGGAGAAAGCTGCTATTCTAACTAAGTAAATTGATCCAGTTTTGAGGGATATTGTAGGATAAAGTATCGTTACAGGTTTTACCATTTCTGCTTATGATTTCCAAAGTTTCTCTAATACATGAGCTGTTACAAGCAGTTATTTTCTTGATGATCTTAGCTTTGTTAAACTGTATATTAATATCACTTCTTTGATTTAGTCTTGAAACTGCTGCGCGGTATAAAATATTTGGAAATCTTATGCAGAAATGATAAAACCTGTACTAATACTTTATCCTATGCCGAAATAATTTTTTTTTTAATTCATGTATTATATTATAGTTAAGTGAATTTAGGGATTCGGTTTTCGATATATTTTTATTTACATCATAAAGAAGTTTGGCATACTTGTAGTAGAAAATAAAACTTGAAGAAACTTTTACTAAATAGTCAATTACTGGTGCATTTATCCTACACTGTTAAAAATTTGCACCATTCTGTCCAGTCATTCGACCGTTTTTTGAGAAAGCGGTTTCATAACCGTAATTTAACTGTATTCTGACTATAAAATGGCGAATAATATGGTCAGAATAGTGTTAAATAACGGTTGTATGACCGTTTTCGACAAAAACGGTCAAATGACCGGACAGGATGCTGCACACTTTTAACTGTGTACTTGTTAAAGAATAAGTTAAATGATTTTAAAGTTCCGCTTGGTCCAGTTTACAATTTGCTAATGTCAGATTTTTTTGCAGACTATTAAATAAAGTGTAATACACGTAAATGCATTTATAAAAGAAATTAAAGTAAATGTTTTTTTATTTAGTTTGTTCACATAAAAGTTCCATTTTTACAATATTTTAAAAACTTGGAGTAAAACAATATATTTACAGGTACTCCATCATAATTTTCTCAAAACATCAAAACAATGAAAATGAAAAAAATAATAACAATAAAAGTAATATTTCAAGGGTTTTTAAATATCAGTATAAATTTAAATGTATTTTTAATAATATATTAGAACTCTATTCAAAATATTAACGAAGATAAACATAAAAAATAAGAGCACATTGTTTTATTAAAAACATCAATAGGGATAATGCCTTCATAAAAAATAACTGAACATCACAAAAATAACATAAATATTTTATAAATACATATAAAAAATGTTCAAGTATACATTGTTAACAAAAAATATTCACAAGAAAGTGTAAATTCATCCTGCGTTATCACATAAAAACGTGGGGGGGGGGGGAATTAAGTTCATATTTGGTTATAGCACATCACTTCAGGTATGTTCAGAAATTGCTTCAAGCTTTCTGGATTTTTTATGTTCATTACTTCTGGGATTTTATTCGTTTCAACAATCTTTCTCACAACACTTTCCATTCTTTTGTTGTTTAAATTGTACTGAAATAAAATAAACAAAACCATTTAGTTTTGATTTAATAGGTTGGTACTTAAACACTAATTAAAAAACGCATTTAATTGATATCAAGTAAACAAAAAAATACAGGAAAATAAAAAATATACGAATTGAAATTTCTGATTTTTTTTACTAAAAAATTGCTAAAATACATAAAAATGTTTTTAGAACATAAAAACCGTCAAATGATGTTAAAACCCTAAAACTTCTGATTTGTTTTACTAAAAAGGTGCTAAAATACATAAAAGTTAGAACATGAAAACCTTTAAATGATTTTTAAATTCTGAAACTTCTGGCTTATTTTACTAAAAAGGTGTTAAAATAAAAAAAGAATTTTTTAGAACATAAAAAACTTTATGTTTTAGCACCTTTTTAGTAAAATAAATCAGAAATTTCAATTCGCATATTTTTCATTTAATAATCAAGGTGAACATGACATCCGAAAATTATAGTTTAAACTATATTATATAATACATGAAAATATTTTTTAACTCATAAAATTGAGAAAAAATAACTATTTAAAATACAGTTTTTATGATAAAAGTATTATCATCACGGCAAGTTTTTGTAGTATAAAAAAGATCTAAAAATTCACCCATAAATAACTATTATCAAAGAGTTCGGCGCGTTTCTAAGCAATAAACTTTGATCATTTGGAAATAGTGGTAGCCAAAAAAGTGACCACGCCGATCCTTGTAATCACTATTGAATATGAATATGTTGAAAATAAAGCCATTTTCATTATACTACTGCAAAAAATGAATCGTCAAGACTTTGTGCATCACATTATGACTCAATTTAGCGAGTTATCTAATACATAAAAGTCATTTTCATACAACATATACAGGCGGTTATCAAAATAATGGAAACACTTGTGAATGAAAGGGACACTTAAGAATTCCCTTCGTAAGCATTAAAATATAATCTTAGCTACCAGATTTTTTTAATATAAAAAGTACATGTATTAGGTAGTATGAGAGAGCTCTAGAAGAGTTGTCTACGTTTTGATTTTTTTTTTTGTCAGAAGCGTAAAATGTCAGACCTCACAGATTTTCAAAGAGGCCAAATTGTAGGAGCCCGACTAGCTGGAGCAACGGTGACCGAAACATCCCAGCTTATAGGCGTTTCTAGAGGTACGGTGTCTAAAGTCATGACAGCATACACACAGCGCGGAAAGACAAGCTCAGCAAAGCAAAATAGTGGACGGAAGGAGAAACTGAGTGAAAGAGACCGACGGGTATTGAAGCGGATTGTAATGTCTAAAAAGAAAACAACTGCAGCCAAAGTGACCGCAGAGCTCAATCAGCATCTGGATTCTCCAGTGTCAACAATTACAGTTCGGAGATACCTTCATAAAGAGAACATTTACGGCAGAACAGCAATTCCCAAGCCACTTGTCACAGATGCTAATGCCAAACGTCGTGTAGATTGGTGCCACAACCACAAAACCTGGTCGATTGATAAGTGGAAGACTGTTATATGGTCAGACGAATCATCTTTCACATTGCTCCCCACAACAGGACGGGTACATGTCTGGAGAACACCTGCACAAGCGTATGATCCTGATTGCCTCCGTCCAACTGTCAAGCATGGAGGTGGATCGGTCATGGTATGGGCAGCCGTGTCATGGTTTTCTGCTGGTCCAATCGTAACCCTGAAAGGAAGGATCACTGGGGAGAAGTATAGAGAAGTTTTAGCTGACCAGGTCCATCCCATGATGCAAATTTTGTTTCCTGCAGGAGATGGAATTTTCTAGGATGATAATGCCCCTATTCATGCAGCCAGAGTTGTCTAATCATGGTTTGATGAACATGAGGATGAGGTGGAACATCTACCTTGTCCCGCACAGTCCCCAGACCTTAACATAATCGAACCGTTGTGGTCTGTTTTAGAGCGTTCAATCCGGAGTCGATATCCTCCACCGGCATCTCTCACGGAACTTTCACAATATCTCCATGAAGAATGGTACAATATTCCTCTAAACACTATTCAGAATTTGTATGATTCGATTCCCAGGCGAATCCAAGCTGTATTACATGCCAAAGGCGGTCCTACGCCATATTAATAAAGAATTCCTTCAAAATCTAGGGTGTTTCCATTATTTTGATAACCACCTGTATGTATCGTTGTTATTACTGTCTAGACATATACAGTGTAGGAAAGTACAGTAATCTTGATAAAAACCCTATTATGAACATTATAGTTTATTTTTACATTTTGATCTTTCCTGAATCTGCTATTTTTTAACCTACTATATGTATATGTGTGTGTATATATGCTTCCATGTTAAAATTTCCTTACGTTTTCAGGTTCCCCAGGGTCCGGTTTTGGTGTTTTTTCAATGGTGTCGATGCGTATGTATGCGTGTGAGCGAACATAATAGTATTCAAACTGCGTTTTTTTTCATTGAGCTCCCATTTGCTGGATATATTATAGGCCATTGTAGCAAACGTTATATTCATTTTCATACAAACTAGGCAACAGGCTTAGTATCTAAACCATTTTCACCTAATTTTGAAACCATTTTGTGACCAGAGAAGAGCCATAAATTTTTCCCTCTTTTAACTGAATTATTCAATTAAATATTTTTATTGTTCATGCTCAATCTTTGGCCGGTACAATAATAAAATTTTACAATAACTTGACTTAAATTCAGTAATATTTTCTAATTAATAAACGAAAGTAAAAAGATTTACACGAGTTTAATCGGTACGATAAAATCATGTAGAAATTTATGTATTTCATTTTATTGAGGAAAATATGTGCCAAATCCTTGTTATAATTATTATATGTAACGAGACCTTAATATGTATTTATAACAGCTTTCCTATTAGCATGGCATGGCTATGTATGTTCGGTTTCAGCATTTATTACTTTCCGGACACATATAGTGTGAGCTGTCAGTTGGCATGGGTTTTATAGATCTCTATCGCAAGAACTATATACAGTTACGAAAACAATGGTAGATGAGTTTACAATTTAATCATTTATCAACCCTTTTGTGACCAGAGATAACTGTAAAGTTCTAAATCGATAGGAAAAATCACCAAAGAAATGTACAGTAACACTTGTAAGTAGATATACACGGACACGCACATACACGGATACTCCAAAATGCTTGCCAAGCTGGCGATAATTCACAAACTGTCGCCAAGTTAGGAGTAAAAAATAAGTCGCCAGATATAATGACAAATTGGCACTGATTCAAAAATTTGCCGGTATTTCCATCTGTGAATTCTTCCATAATTGAGTTCACAACTATTTCGTGTATGCTAGCTAGCATGGATTGGTGCAAAATTAATTAACATAATGTTTTTTGGGCTTTACTTGCATAATAACGATCATTCCGTTTATATTTTCCTTTCAAATATTTTGAGTCTATCCAACCACGAGCAGTATAGTTAAAAGAGATTATTGCCTATTAATATCACATACACATGTCTGACGTTATGGGGTACTGAAATCAAGGAAGCAAACATCAATTAAATATATCTAAACTCTAATGACATAAATGAGCCCTGAAAATGCTTTCATAGCTCATGTCTGCATACGGAGCTTTAAGCTAATGTCAGACGAACGTCTTTTTGCACGTTTTTTCCCCTACATATCAATCCTACACAATGCCACTAGCATTGTGTAGGGATGATATTTAGGGAAAAAAGCGTGCAAAAAGACGTTCGTCTCACATTTGCTTTATGGGTCATATCTGCCCTTACAACACATTTTGCCTTTTGTTTAAAAAATAAACGGTCAAGTGCGAGAATTACTCGCGCTCATAGGGTTCCGTACAATAAGTATATGAATTTTGAATTGTATTATTAAAACAATCGTTTTTAAAGAAAAATAAGACTTCGTAAAAACTATACAACGTAGGGTTTGGTATAGCTGTATATATAATAGAAAAGTATGAGTGGGTGTACCGTAAAAGTTCAAAGAGATATGAAGCTTAAATAATATCAAATATTGCTATTCTGTATAAATCTTATTTAAATCTTATCCTAATCTGTTCATGATGAATTTAATTCGGCACTGACAAGAAAAGTAGTGCATATTTAAACTTCATTTGGCATTTCATAAAACTAAATTCAGCGTCGTAATAATATTTTCTTTTTACAGTGTATCTAAAACAAAACCCTTGTACAAAGTTTGAACTTGGCATTTTGCTAAGCTTCAAAACGAGGTAGCAAAGTAGCAACGCCGCTTTGGTCTGTGCCGCGTTTTTCCATACAGGTTTTTAGTTAACCTTTAAAGACACAGTAGGTGTATTGAGAAAGCCACTCAATGCAAACTAGTCGCGAATCCCATAGCATTTATGTGATTAATTCTCATTAAATTAATCTGTTTTTAACAATTTGACGTTTATTGCTTTTATATTGCTACTGGTCATTGCATTACACAAATATATCTTTAAAATTTGTTATCTAGGCTTTTAAAGTGATGGAGCAGAGAGTACGCCATCCATGTCATTATGTATGTCCAAACCGCCCGTGTCTTTAACGGTTAATATCTCGGCTAATTACCGACTATTTTTTGTGAAATTCATGATCAACAATGCTTTTATACTTCTGCTACGATAGGTACCTCTAGCGTTGCTCAACACTTTTACTGAATGCCCATAAATCGAAATTTATGTGCAACTGAAAAATGCGATTTAATCAAAAACCAAGTGACTTATGGCAATCGCTATAATTTTCCTGCAAGGATTAAACTAACGTCTACTACCTCTAATTTTTTCAGAATTTTAGCTTCAGTAGATTCGGAATTAGATGGGGGGGAACATATTTTTGCACTACAATATTTTGCACTAAATATCATCCCTACACAATGCCACTAGCATTGTGTAGGGATGATATTTAGGGAAAAAAGCGTTCAAAAAGACGTTCGTCTCACATTTGCTTTATGGGTCATATCTGCCCTTACAACACATTTTGCCTTTTGTTTAAAAAATAAACGGTCAAGTTCGAGAATTACTCGCGCTCATAGGGTTCCGTACAATAAGTATATGAATTTTGAATTGTATTATTAAAACAATCGTTTTTAAAGGAAAATATGACTTCGTAAAAACTATACAACGTAGGGTTTGGTATAGCTGTATATATAATAGAAAAGTATGAGTGGGTGTACCGTAAAAGTTCAAAGAGATATGAAGCTTAAATAATATCAAATTTTGCTATTCTGTATAAATCTTATTTAAATCTTATCCTAATCTGTTCATGATGAATTTAATTCGGCACTGATAAGAAAAGTAGTGCATATTTAAACTTCATTTGGCATTTCATAAAACTAAATTCAGCGTCGTAATAATATTTTCTTTTTACAGTGTATCTAAAACAAAACCCTTGTACAAAGTTTGAACTTCGCCTTTTGCTAAGCTTCGAAACGAGGTAGCAAAGTAGCAACGCCGCTTTGGTCTGTGCCGCGTTTTTCCATACAGGTTTTTAGTTAACCTTTAAAGACACAGTAGGTGTATTGAGAAAGCCACTCAATGCAAACTAGTCACGAATCCCATAGCATTTATGTGATTAATTCTCATTAAATTAATCTGTTTTTAACAATTTGACGTTTATTGCTTTTATATTGCTACTGGTCATTGCATTACACAAATATATCTTTAAAATTTGTTATCTAGGCTTTTAAAGTGATGGAGCAGAGAGTACGCCATCCATGTCATTATGTATGTCCAAACCGCCCGTGTCTTTAACGGTTAATATCTCGGCTAATTACCGACTATTTTTTGTGAAATTCATGATCAACAATGCTTTTATACTTCTGCTACGATAGGTACCTCTAGCGTTGCTCAACACTTTTACTGAATGCCCATAAATCGAAATTTATGTGCAACTGAAAAATGCGATTTAATCAAAAACCAAGTGACTTATGGCAATCGCTATAATTTTCCTGCAAGGATTAAACTAACGTCTACTACCTCTAATTTTTTCAGAATTTTAGCTTCAGTAGATTCGGAATTAGATGGGGGGGAACATATTTTTGCACTACAATATTTTGCACTAAATATCATCCCTACACAATGCCACTAGCATTGTGTAGGGATGATATTTAGGGAAAAAAGCGTTCAAAAAGACGTTCGTCTCACATTTGCTTTATGGGTCATATCTGCCCTTACAACACATTTTGCCTTTTGTTTAAAAAATAAACGGTCAAGTTCGAGAATTACTCGCGCTCATAGGGTTCCGTACAATAAGTATATGAATTTTGAATTGTATTATTAAAACAATCGTTTTTAAAGGAAAATATGACTTCGTAAAAACTATACAACGTAGGGTTTGGTATAGCTGTATATATAATAGAAAAGTATGAGTGGGTGTACCGTAAAAGTTCAAAGAGATATGAAGCTTAAATAATATCAAATTTTGCTATTCTGTATAAATCTTATTTAAATCTTATCCTAATCTGTTCATGATGAATTTAATTCGGCACTGATAAGAAAAGTAGTGCATATTTAAACTTCATTTGGCATTTCATAAAACTAAATTCAGCGTCGTAATAATATTTTCTTTTTACAGTGTATCTAAAACAAAACCCTTGTACAAAGTTTGAACTTGGCCTTTTGCTAAGCTTCGAAACGAGGTAGCAAAGTAGCAACGCCGCTTTGGTCTGTGCCGCGTTTTTCCATACAGGTTTTTAGTTAACCTTTAAAGACACAGTAGGTGTATTGAGAAAGCCACTCAATGCAAACTAGTCACGAATCCCATCGCATTTATGTGATTAATTCTCATTAAATTAATCTGTTTTTAACAATTTGACGTTTATTGCTTTTATATTGCTACTGGTCATTGCATTACACAAATATATCCTTAAAATTTGTTATCTAGGCTTTTAAAGTGATGGAGCAGAGAGTACGCCATCCATGTCATTATGTATGTCCAAACCGTCCGTGTCTTTAACGGTTAATATCTCGGCTAATTACCGACTATTTTTTGTAAAATTCATGATCAACAATGCTTTTATACTTCTGCTACGATAGGTACCTCTAGCGTTGCTCAACACTTTTACTGAATGCCCATAAATCGAAATTTGTGTGCAACTGAAAAATGCAATTTTCTCAAAAACCAAGTGATCTATGGCAATCGCTATAATTTTCCTGCAAGGTTTAAACTAACGTCTACTACCTCTAATTTTTTCATAATTTTAGTTTCAGTAGATTCGGAATTAGATGGGGGGGAACATATTTTTGCACTACATTTTCGACCATAACTTTGAAAATATAATACCGAAAATTAAAAGAAATGTATTTTTGAGTTCAGCATTAAGAGAGCTTTCACACAATTCCTCACAGGATATACAAAGAAAAGATTTCTTTTTTCAAGTAACTTAATTAGCCCTTATACATTTTTCCTAAAAATGTTTATGAATATTTGTTAATCTGTATATATGTGGGTCAATAGTCTTTATTATTTCCCCAAATTTGAACTTTCCACGTTCTATAGTTTACGAGTAAAGTGGTTGTGACAGACAGACAGACAGACGGACAGACACAGGAGTGATCTTATAATGGTTCCGTTTTTACTTTTTAAGTACTGAACCCTAAAAAAGGGTTGCGTTATTCCTAAATAACAATACTGTTTTCCGCCAAAAATTTATTTTCATTATTTAAATTTAATTATATCCAAGAATATTGGATGAAAGCATTTAGAAAGTAAAATGTATTCTTAAACGAATGTTTCATCTATGGTCATAAATATTTATCAATCGAAATTCACAATATTTTTTAAAAGCTTTCAAAAATCATAAATAAGAAGTTAAAATCACATAATCGTAACATTCAGTATTCTTAAACTTACTGGAATATCTGCAACTTCGACGATGCATTCTGGTACACAGTCTTCCCATAATTCTGTGTGGACAGTCATTTCGATTTTTTTCCTGATTTCAGGCGTTAATGTGTAACCTTTCCTCATCTTCACAAATAAAACTGCTCTATTGTCCCCATTGCTCCTTTGCTGAGCGACACATATGTAGTCTTGCAATTCTTCCAGAGAATGGACTGAAATATAAAATTAAATGTTAACACTCATTCTGATGTATCTAAACACCAATTGAAGAGGAAACTGAATAAAACTCACTTGCAAAATATATGTCCCCAGATCCAAAACGTTCTCCGTTTTGTTTCAGTGTATCGTCGCTGAAAGGAAAAAGCATTATTCAATTAATCACTTTATTTGTTTTTAATGCAATGACGGTTGTTAAAAGTAGCGAATAAGTTAAACAGAAACGTTCCTTTTAATTTGGTAACAATAAAATTTTGCATCACTATAAAAACATGATTGTGAACATTTGCATAAAAAATATTGAAAACCAGAAGACGATATTATTGTTGCTGCATAATTGCATTTCCTACGTCTGTAAGTACACCTTTAAATATTAGATAATATTGGCAGCTTATTTTGATTTTTAATGCAAACAACAAAACAGTTGCGTTGAATTTAAAATTAATTTAATTTAGATACTTTATTAATATTGTTAAAACTTTTTTATTGTATTAACTCTAAACGAGTTGAAATTTTAGTGTAGAAAAATAGCATAAAAAACAAAAATTCATAAATATTTATAAGAATTATATAAATGTAGTTTTTACCTTCTTCCAATGACAATCAAACCGTTGGTTTTCGGATTGATCCAACACTGGTCATTTTGACTCCATGCACCTACACAATGAGTCAAAAAACACTATTATGCTTTATTGTGTTATTTTCAATATTTTAATTGAAAATCTTAGTTGAATTTTCATTTAAAAAATTGTAAAACCAACCTAAGGCTAATGGCGAAATTTAAAGTGCAATTACTCGTATATCATATAATTAAAAGGGTGATACACTTTTGAAAACTCATATAAAAACGTTTTACACAGATAATAATTTTAATGGTATGATAAACAAATTTGTTGTGTTTAAATATAAAGAATTAAATTCAAATGGCTAAGAAGTGCAGTGCGATTTTTATAATAATTTCATCTAAAATTTATAATAGAATTAATAATTCATTGTACACTTTGCTGCTAGGTACCATTTTAACAGTTATATTCTATTTGAGCATAATTTAATCCACATGAGGAGCCAGTATACGCATAATATTTTGGAAGTTTTAAAAGTGATTATTTTTTAAATTATTTGACCCATTTGTACAAAATATAAAGTACTATAAAAACATACTTAATTTTAATTAATAAACATTTTACTTAATCTATTTATAAAGTACTATTTAAAAAAACCTTACTTTTTGTAAGAAAATAAATCATTTTAATTTTTATCCCTTTTATGTCATATGTAGGTGCACATATTTTCTAGTGTGCGCAGGATAACATTCACACATGACTTAACCTTATATACATAAAAACATACATTTAAGACAATTAATGACTAATTAAAATTAACTAAAATAAAAATAAAATTTGCATTCTTTTAAAAATAATATAAACATACTTCATAAAATGCGGGTATTTGGAAAATGTTTAAAAACACAAATACGCATATAAAATAAGCATACAAGAATTCATAAAATGTTTAAAAACGCAAATAAGCATAATTTTATTAATATTAATATAAGGACCGGAAGTTCATTTAATATACAAGATGTTAAAAAGTCATTAAAATATACCAAACCTCTTATGAAAAATCGTGCATACAATCTGCAAAATAGAGCTTTTGAATACAGTGACTTAAAAAAACAAATGGTTTGTACAATGCAAAATTCTGAATGCTGTTTAGAATAATATATTACAGATTAACTACATTTTAATCTGAGTGAATAAAATACATTTTGATTTTTTGGTGCGTTAAAAATGTACTATCCCCTCAAACTCTTTTACAATAAAAACAAAAGCAAACATTCATACATCAGACATTTATTATAAAATACTTTTCAATAGTAACAGAACATTATTAGAAATTTCCTTTTTTCATACATTGAAATGAGATATCTAAATAAGCAATTTATTAAAAATATAACTCAATAAAAATCAATTTTCAGCAATTGCTGTACATATGCGCTAACGTGTTCGAATTCTTGTCTTGCAGCTCTGTATTTGATGTATATAATTTATACACATCACGTAATACACTAAAAATTAGATACAAATACATACACAGCGGAAAATGTAACATCCAGGAATTCTCGATCATACTTAGCACTGTAACCCAATTCTCTTGCACATATCTGTAGAATGATAAATGATAAGTATTCCATAATTTGAAGAAAAAAAGGTGTAATGCACCTGAGTACTCCTTTTATTTTCATTATGTTTGAAGTACCATAACATTGAAATGCACCACAACAGATGTTTCTCCCATAGATCATAATGAAGTGGAATTCTTTGTGTGTCCTTGTAAATGAACTATGAATACTACTTATTCTATACTGTTAAGAAAGCATGTGTTGGACCACTTCAGTGATGTATATCAATCTTATTACGTTTGAAATATTGTAATATACACAGAAAAAATGCACCGTAAATGCTTTTTTCCTACAGACCATAATGTAATGAAATTCTTTTGTTTATCTTTGTAAACGAACTATAACTTCTACAGACTTACTTTTCAATACCGGACATTCTATACTAAACCCCAATAACATATAAAAATTACATCGCAATCTGGGGATATTTACTAAAGTTAGAGCACGAACAGACAGACAAACCGAATTCATGAACACCTTTCGACTTTGTTGGAAAGTGTTGAAAAGAAAGAAACTAACAGTTACTCAGTATTCTTTGTTCATAGGAGATTCCAGTAATTTTTATTAAGTAACGAATTTCTCACCGATAATTAAAACATTGGCATCCGATTATGGAAAAAGGGAAGAGAATTTATAAATTGCATATTGGTTTTTCCGATTGTGTGAGATGGTATAACTGATAACTAATTGATAATTAATTGATAACTAATTATGCATCATGTCGCGTGACATTGTTTACTATGTTTATTGTTTTTAAATTATGTGAAACTATTTTCGATCGTTGAATGATTTTTAAAATGTTGCCGTTTGTGCAACGAAACGATCGTCAATCTTAATAAAGATTTTCTATCACTTTTTATAGCATTTTTTAACTTTATCTGTTTATAAGTGATTATTATACATGTGTTTGATAACTAATTTATAATATCTTTAAAGACAAAAAAAAATCTAAATCACTTCTTCAGAAAATGTGTTTGAGGGTTTTTAGGTCCACACTTTGAGTATTTTTGTTCCAGTTTCGTAATGCTGAGCAATCGCAGCGTGATATTGTAGAGGAGGTAACGGTAATTAGGATCACTTTTTGACAATTTGAACGTTGACAATTAATTGCCATAGAATGAAGTGGACTACATACTAATGTTATGCATAATATTACTCAGTGGGTAGTTGTCTCTTGAAATATCTAAAGAATTATTTTCAATGTACCATGTTATCTGGTACAAGTGTCTTTTTCAAAAAGTACCTCTTTGATCCGAATTACCCACATTTCATGGGGTTTGATATTTATATGTATAATACATGTCATGTTATTACAATACAATATATGTCATGTTGACATGTATAATACATGTATAAAATTGTACCTGTATAATATAAGTCAGACTTCATAATTAGCATGGTCATTTTTTTATCTGTTACAGATTGCCCCTGAAGTGCTTCTGATCCCAATTACCCCTGATCCTAATTACCCCTACCTCCACTACACAGATAGACAAAATTCTTAGAAAAAAAATTCCTTTCATTAATATTAATTAAATTAATTAATAACTTATTACAATTTTTTATTTGTGACTTCGTTTAACATCAATTCCGAAAAGAGAATAATAACAAAACAATGTTTGGATTATCAAAAACAAATGCTGCCATTTTTTCCTCTTAAGGTTTAAAGTTTAAGAATACTTTTTCTGTATCTAACATCTAACGAATAAGATATAATTAATGGATTTTTTTTTCAGAACTTTTAAAAGAAATTGTACTGAGCCATTTTAAAAGACATTGAAATGATAATCTCAATATTCGCATATTCGTTCGAAAAATGCAGCCCTTATTCACACTAAGAAGCAGAATAATACAGTTTAGCGTTCTAACCGAATAACAAATTTTCTCTTGAACTGATGTTCTCTAATTCCAAAAATATTGAAATAAGAAAATAATAAATTTCATTTTCAAATATTAATAAGATTAATTCATTTTTAAAATCTTGTTGGGACATTTCCATCTTCAAACAGGCCTTTGAATAATTAGTCGGTCAAAAGTGGGGAAATTATAAAATACTAGCAAACCCCGCGGCTTTGCTCGCGTAATAGTTGAAATATGTCAAGTGATATTTGCATAACTATTTTTTTATTAGAAGAACAATTTTTGAAATAATTCAACAGTTATAAATTAAGCCACAATTTGACTAAACATCATTATAAAAGTGCAATAGACAGAAATGAGATTTTAATTAATAAAAATAACTAAAACTAATTCCAATTAAATGATAATTTAGAAAGTATTTTGTGACTTTTATGCTCATTTCAGTATTCATTTGAAGTTTTGAATTTTTTAGAAACCAACTTAACACATTTACATGTTAAAATTAACCATCATGTCAAATTTCAAGCTTCTTGTCTAACAGTCTACCATCTCTCTGGTGTTAGTGGCACCAACATAAAATGCCTAAATAGAGTTGACATAAAATGTCTCGAAAAATGTTGAAACAGAGACTGTCACCATTAATTCGCCAACATTAATCTTGAAATCGCTTGGTATTTCCTAATATTCTATAGAAAATGGAATTTAGGTGTTTTTAAAGGCTTTCTTGTTGTTCCTGCCAACCAGGTGGTAGTAACACCGGCACAAAATATACACCGTATAGGATCAGGGACTATCACTCTTGATTCGCAACCAATAACTTCTGTAATCGGTTTATTATTTCCTGCGATTTCTTAGAAATCGTAATTTAGAACACTTTTAGAATGCTTTTCGCTCTTTCCCTTCGCTTCACCCCTTTTTAATTTTGAATTTATTTTCGACTGTTCTTAGAGAACATTTATATTTTAAATGTAACTTTCGTGCTATAATTAAGGTTTCTAGCCTCTTCAATACCGCAGAAATCGTAATTTAGAAAGTTTTTTGCTGCTGCAACCCTCTAGGGGTTATGGCATCGACATAAAATATAGCTTATGTTTGAGCAGGTTCTATCACCATCAATTTGCAACCATTATGTTTGAAATCGGTTTCGTATTTTATACGATTGCATAAAAATCCTAATATAGAAAGCTTATAGAACGCTTTTCGCTCACTTCATCCTTTTAACTTTGAAAGTTTCTTTCGACAATTCTTAGAAAGCATTTGCATCTTTGAAGTAATTACCATTCCAAATTTAAAATATCAGACCCCTCAGTAACACAAAAAACGAAATTTAGACATTTACATTTTTTGCTCCTGTGTGTGGACATTTACATTTTTTACACCCAGGTGGTAGTGACAACAACGTAAAATATAGGCTATGTTGGAGCGGAGACAGTCACCATCAATTCTAAATCATTACTTCTGAAATTGGTTTATATTTCCTGAGATTGCGTAGAAATTGCTAGTTAGAATGTTTTTAGAACTATCTTCGTTCATTTTCACCCCTTTTAAATTTCAAATTTTTAAGGAACTCTTCTCAGAGCGCATTTACATCTCATAAGAAATTAAAATGCCAAATTTCAAGTCGCTAGCCGCTTCAGTATCACAGAAATCACAATTTAGAACTATTTTAAAATGCTACCGCTAGGTGGTAGTGACGCCGACATGAAATAGATCCTATATTAGAGCAAGGGCCGTCATCATCAATTTCCAACCATTACCTTTGAAATCAGTTAGGTACCTGTCTGAGATTGCGTAGAAATCGCAATTTAGAACGTTTTTCGTCCATTTTCACCTCTTTTAAATTTCTAATTATTTAAGAAATGTCCTTAGAGATCATTTATATCTAATTAGTAACTACCATGTATAGTTTCAACTTGCAATCCCCTGAAGTATTACAAAATAAGAAAATTAGATCGTTTTTTGCTCCTTCACCCACATTGCGGTAGTGGCACCGACATGAAATACAGCCTATGTTGAAGCGAGGACTGTCACTATCGTTTTCACTCCATTATTTTTTTAATCGGTTCGGTATTTCCTGAGACTGCGTAGAAATCGCAATTTAGCAAGTTTTTAGAACGCTTTTCGCTCATTTTCACCACTTTAAATTTCGATTTTTTAGGAAACATTCTTTGAGATCATTTGTATCTTAAAAATAAAGGCCCTTCAGTAACACAAAAATCGCAATTTATAACGTTTTTTGTTTCTGAAACCCCTAGGTGGTAGTGACACCGATATGAAATAGAGCCCATGTTGGAGCAAGGACTGTCATCATCAATTTCCAACCATTACTTATGAAATAAGTTGGGTATGTTCTGAGATTGCGTAGAAATCGCCATTTAGAACGTTTTTCAGAACTCTTTTCCCTCATTTTCACCCCTTTTAAATTTCGAATTTTTTAAGAAATGTTCTTAGAGATCATTTATATCTTATACGTAACTACCATTCCAAATTTCCTGTTTCTAGGACCTTCAGTAACACAAAAATCGCATTTTCGAACGTTTTTTGCTCCTGCACCCCCTTTGCTGGTAATGGCACCTACATAAAATGTAGCCTATGTTGGACCAAGGGTTGTCACCATTATTTTTTAAATCGGTTTGGCACTTCTTGAGATTGCGTAAAAATCGCCATTTAGAACTTTTTTTTAGAACGCTTATTGCACATTTTCACCGCTTTTAAATTTAGAATTTTTTAAGAAATGTTCTTAGAGATCATTTATATCTTATAAGTAACTACCATTCCAAATTTCATGTTTCTAGGTCCTTCAGTAACACAAAAATTACATTTTCGAACGTTTTTTTTTTTTTTTTTTTTTTTTTTTTGCTACTGCATCCCATTTGGGAGTAATGACACCGACATAAAATATAGCCTATGTTGGAGCAAGGCTTACCACTATCATTTTGATGCCATTATTTTTTTAATCGGTTCGGTACTTCCTGAGATTGTGTAAGAATCGTCATTTAAAACCTTTTTAAGAACGCTTTTTGCGCTTTTTCATCCCCTTTCAAATTTCGAATTTTATAAGAAATGTTCTTAGAGATCATTTATATTTCATAAGTTACTACTATTCCAAATTTCATGTTTCTAGTCGCTTAAGTAACACAAAAATCGCATTTTCGAACTTTTTTTTTTTTGCTCCTGCACCCCTTTGCTGGTAATGGCACCGACATAAAATGTAGCCTAAGAAATGTTCTTAGAGTTAATTTATATCTAATAAGTAACTACCATGCCAAATTTTATGTTTCTAGGCCCTTTAGTAACACAAAAATCGCAATTTCGAACGTTGTTTTTTCTCCTGCACCCCCTTTAGGAGTAGTAGCACCGACAGAAAATATAGCCTATGTTGGAGCAAGGGTTGTCATCATCATTTTGCCGCCATTAGTTTTGAAATCGGTTCGGTACTTCTTGATATTGCGTAAAATTCGCCATTTAGAACGTTTTTTAGAATGCTTTTTGTGCATTTTCATCCCTTTTAAATTTCGAATTTTTTAAGAAATGTTCTTAGAGATCATTAGTATCTTACAATTAACTACCATTCCAAATTTCATGTTTCTAGGCCTTTCAGTAGCACAAAAAACGCATTTTTAGAACGTTTTTTGCTCCTGCACCCCCTTTTGGCCAGTGGCATGGACATACGATATAGCCTATGTTCTAAGTTGGACTAACACCATCATTTTGATACCATTACTTTTGGAATCGGTTCGGTAGTTCCAGAGCTTACCTCCTACAAATAAACAATTTTTACCTCTTTATCATATGAAGTATAGATAACGTGTTTTATTTAATAGGGTGTATGTAGTAGGGATTCGATTATAGGAAATTTGGCACACTGCTAATAGTACTTAACAGCAAGATTTTAATGTTGAAGCAGGGAATTGTGGAACATATTACGAGAAAAGACATTTCTTTAATGCAAAATTCCGTTTTTTCAAAGCCTCGATTGATTACGATATTGGATTCATGTGTACTTTGTACAATAGATTTTACTTCAATTAATTGTCCAAATAATCTTGAAAAACACTGTTTTCCAATAAAATCATAGAATATCTATTAGTCGATCTACTAAATAAAAGTTCAGGCTAAGTCATGACTTTGAAGCTTAAAAGAATGAAGCGTATCACAACGTTATATTATAAATTAAATTACAATTGTAAAAATTGGGCAGTCTGTAAATGACAGCATATGAATGGCAACAACAAACGCACGTGTCATCTGTTGCCTAGCGATCATATGATATCGGCATTATAACACTGCTTATATTGTTACGAAGCCATGTCGTTTTCCTCCGGGCAAAGAATTTGTATTGCTGATCAATATTTCGCCAGTCGTTTCATGCACATGTTGTAGATGAAATGTGTCAGAAATATCGAGATGTGGCAATGCTTAAAAATTTGACGATGGTAAGCCTAATCGCTCTTTTTTGTGGATACTGTTTTGTTGCAGAGAGGAAACGATTCAAGAGACTAGCCATTTTAAGGGACGTTAAATTGAAATTGTAATTACTCATTTTTGTGGATACTGTTTTGTTGTAGAGAGGAAACTATTCAAGAGACTAGCCAATTTAAGGGAGGTTAAATTGAAATTGTAATCGCTCATTTTTGTGGATACTGTTTTGTTGTAGAGAGGAAACAATTCAAGAGACTAGCCATTTTAAGGGAGGTTAAATTAAAATTGTTCGAGAAAAGTGCATCTCCTTCAAAAAGCCAGAAATGACAGCAATATTTTTTGCGTACCGTGATATGCGAGAATTTTCAATTATCCTATAGTTTACAAAAAAAAAATATACTATGAAATAATATCAACGTACCGGGATATTTTGAAAGATAAGTTTCTTTCAGTCTTGAATTGTTTTCATCTTTCCACAGTCCAATTGGAAAATTGGGTGCTGGCGTGCATACTACAAGTTCTCCCCTCTGACCAATAACGGAATTACCTACAAGCAGAAAACAGGAATATTAAATAATTTATTTTAAAAAAACAAAGGTTTATTTCCATATAAATTTGAATGTATGCGTGCAACATTTACCTTCTTCATCAAAACATTGAATATCTATGCCTAAAGAACATGCTTGAATTTCTCCTCCGTATGCTGGCATATTAAAGTTAAATCCTGAAAATGTTCCAAATACTTCTGTAGCACCTAAAATGTAGGAAAAATAAGGATAGAAATTACTCTCTTTCTAAATGAATTCATGGTTTGAAGTATGACAGGTTTATATCGCAAAATCACATTTCATCTTATGATATCGGTCCAATCATATACCATTTAGGTGAAAACATTTTACACGGATACATATATCTCAATTATTTTTACATTTAAGGGGGTCCGGGACACATTTTAAAATAATATTTTATTTATTG
The DNA here is from genome assembly GCA_963932465.1 of Maratus speciosus. Taxonomy (NCBI): domain Eukaryota; kingdom Metazoa; phylum Arthropoda; class Arachnida; order Araneae; family Salticidae; genus Maratus; species Maratus speciosus. The sequence continues at coordinate 237,468,023 of OZ010788.1, forward strand.
AGTTAAAATTTTGAAATTTTTTGGGATGGTTAACCATATTATTTGTAAACAAAAACACATGATAAAACTTCTCATATTTTTTTTAATTTGAAATTTAAAATTTATTTAAAAACTAGGGTAATTTTATAGCGTTATAACTCGAAATATTATTTGCAGACTTTCAATATTTTTTCATTTAAATAAACAGAAATATATAAGCTTTAATTTTGATTTAGAATTTTTTAAAATATTAATTTAAATTAAAATTAAAAATATTTAAAGTAAAAATTTAAAAAAGTGATGTAACTTTTTTTAAATCATATTTTAAAAAGTAAATATTTTGTTCAAATTTGCTGAATCAAAATTAAATTAAAACAGTTGAAAAAGACATGTTCCAAATTTGAACCATTTAACTTTAACGGTTCTTGACTTATAACAATTTAAATTAGCGAAATGGTGAAAAAAACCCATCATGAAGAAAAACGCATTTTCATAAGAAGTAGTTTCCATGACAATCATTGCTTGAAAGCTAGATTTTGAAAAAAAGCCAAAATGAAAAAATTAATATTTCCTGTTCCAATTAAGATTAAAACATTATTTAAACGTCATTTTAATCAGAAAAAAAAATAATGCAATATTTTTTTTTAGAAAATTTAAAGATTTTTGTGTCTTGGACACCCTTAATAGTTATAGCTTATCATACGAAGTGGATTTTTTCAACTGAGTGAAAAAAAATCCCAGGCTGGGAGTCGAACCTAAGATCTTTGACTTAAACTGAAATGTTCTATAGAACATTTGGATATATCCAGGGCCTGATCATCCAAAAGGCAAGTGAAGCACGTGCTTCCCCTGTGAAATTCATGAGAGGCCCCAAAATGACTGTGCGATGGGACTTCTAATTCCCATTTGCATTTTTTCACTTTGCATTTTTTATTTTAGTTTGCCTAATGCAAAAAGAAATCCACACACTACTCTAGGAAACTTATTTAACATGGAAATATTAATGTGATCGATAGGATTTTAATTAATCAAATATCATCCTGATATTAGAGACCACAGGGTAATTAATTGAGCAATTAGCTACAGGATGTCCAGCGAATAAGACCCTGATTTCAAAATTAAATATCTCAAAAACAAAGATCAATAGAATTATGCGGTAAACGGTTTGTTTATTAGCTAAGCTGTAAAAATGTTATACAGAAGTTTAAAAATTTAGTTGCAAAAACCGTTAATAGATGGCGCTGTAATCGCAATGCCTATAAATTGTGCTTCGAAGTCCAGAATACTAGCGTCTCTTTCCTAGACGGTTCCCTGTGGAAGAACGAGAAGTGGGAAAGTCCATTTTTTCGTTGGGGTGATGTGCAGAAGGGTTGACATCTGGTCACAGAATTATTGCATCAGCTTTAATTTTAGAGAATTTCAATTACTAGACTTTTCAATAAAAAGTTTAGAAATCGTTATATAAGAATTTATTAAAATATTTTATTTCGGTGATGTGCAGAAGCGGAGCCATGTATTGACACAATTGAGATTTGTTTCAAATTTTGTTATTAGCTATTTCGGTCTGGATACTAGTAACTCTGTGGTATGTCTTTTCTCTCCTAATTGGTATATCGTGGAATCGTATCCAAGCAGAGGAGGATTTGAAAAAAATTGAAAGTCTTCACTTTTTAATATTTATTTAAATTGTGAAAAAACGTTTGAATTAAAAAAAAATACAATGTTTCTAGTTTTAAAATTTAATTGAGCTAAAAGAAACCCTTTTTTTAAAAAAAAAAATCATTGAGCATTTATAATAATGATTCATAAATCATTTTTTTAAGTTGTAGAAAATAGTTTGAATGAAAAAATACAAAGTTTCTATTTTTAAAAGCTTAATTAAAAAAATCCTTGTAATTTTAAAAACTCATATTCATTTTTTAAATCATTGAGTACAGAAGTACGGTGCAGCTTCTAAAGATATGATCTGTAGTTTTGGAAAGGAGTCCAGTCTTTGAAATACTTTTGCTTCGATATTGATCATATGACTTATCATCAATTCCTTTTAAAAATGAAATAATTTAATGCACTAGGGGGCTCGGCCCCCTACGAGCTACGCTCGCCAACCCCCGTCCAGACACCGCAGACTCTAAATGCACGCTAATTTGATCGGCTTTAAAAAGATTTCGAAAGATTGAATTATAATTTAAAAAATAGTGGTGATCTCCCTACAAAGGAATTTCTATTCATTTCTCTTTGATTGGGGAATTTTAACGCGAAATCCGCTGCGGTACTACTTGATTATCCTGTCGACCAATTTCGCCAAATTATATAAATCGCCAAACCACTCGCCAAATTATACAAATTGATATAATTTTTATTTTAAATAACGAAAGAACAAATAAATTCGTACAACATTAATAAAAACACAAATAAAACGTCGAAATAAAAATAACTTGATGACGTATACACGTGTAACAACATTTCAAAATAAGCTAATATAAAAGGAATCAAGTAAAGAGAGTCTTTGTCTCCTGGTATTTTTTAACAAAGCGAAAAGAAAGTTCTTTTAAATGAGACATTTTAAATTAATTCTCAAAATATCAAATAAATGTCCAGCGCAATTTCTAAATTTAAACTTTTTTGCAATATTATTTTGTGTTCATTTTATGTAATAACTATAATATGACGTAAATATGACGTAATTTCTCCTAAGACTTCTAACGCATGTTAATGAATTTATTATTTTACAATATCCTTTCTCTTTTAAAATTCACGTGTGTACTTTTTATGACGTAATTTTTAATAAGTTCTTGCTTTTTATACGTAATTATTTAATTCTAATTTGAAAGTTTTTTTCCTGTTTATCATAGTCACGTGTAAATAAATTTTCAATTTGAAGCAAACATTATTGCTTGCGCTTTTTATACAGTTGGCAACAGTTTAAATTAGTACAATTTTCTGAAATCTGTAAAAAATATCTCTAGAAATGCTGAAAATTTGAATTTAAAATAGAAATAAAACCTGAAAAAAAGAGTCAAAATAAAAAAATTAATGCAATCTGCACTCCGGCAAATTCTAACGCATAAAATGATCTAAAAATGATTACACTGCCATGAATAGTTTTTGCTGCTATAAAACTTTTTTAGTGGGACGATTTTGTCCAACTTTAGCATTAAATAACTCTTAAAATAATTCTTCGATTTGAAAACTGTCTGCACCAGCGTGTTTATCAAACATTTTTGTATAAAACCACCGATTTTAATATTTTTGTATGCATTATTTTTGTTAATATTAACGAAGAAAGGCCTCCGGTCTCAAAAAAATCAAAACCGGCGGCGGCGGCGGTGACAGCGGTAGTTACTTTTTTTTAGAATAGAGAGATAATTTCTGTCCCTAAAACCTTGTTTACAACGAAAAGAAATATATGTGTTGTGCTAAAACCAAAATATTATACCGTGATTTAAAAATGTAAATGAAAAGTGCAAAATTGCTTTTTCATTTATAATAATTCAGGCATAAACAATAATACCAAAATATTATACAGTGATTTAAAAATATAAAAAATAAATAAAAAGTAAAAAATTATTTTTCTAAATCTATGCATTTTCATTTAAATAATTATATGGCATTAAAAATTGAATTTAATAAAATATTTTAATAAGTTCTTATATAATGATTTCTAAACATTTTATTGAAAATTCTATTAATTGAAATTCTCTAAAATTAAAGCTGATGCAATAATTCTGTGACCAGATGTCTCCACTTCTGCAAATCACCCCCAACGAAAAAGTGAACTTTCCCAATTTTCGTTCTTTCATAGGGAACCATCTAGGAATGAGGCGCTAGTGCTCTGGACTTCGAAGCACAATTTAGAGGCATTGAGATTACAGAGCCATCTGTTAACGGGTTTTGAAACTAAATTCTGAAACTTCTGTATAACATTTTTACAGCTTAGCTAATAAAAAAACCGTTCACCGTATAATTCTATTGATCTTTGTTTTTGAGATATTTAATTTTGGGATCTTATTCGCTGGACACCCTGTATATGCACTAAATACATCTGAAGTATGTACAGGGAACATAAAAAAGCTGTTTAGTGAATGTATATGTGAATTCGGCTAATCCACTTCAAGGAATTGTATTACACTGTTAAAAATTTACAATAAACTGTCCAGTCATTTCGTTTTTTTTTTTTTTTTTTTTTTTTTTTTTTTTTTTTTTTTTTTTTTAAGTAGAAAACGGTTACATAACTATAATGTATCGTTATTTTCACCATATTCTTTCCCATGTTACGGTCAGAATAGAATTAAATTACGGTTATGTAATCGGTTTCTATAAAAACGGTCGAATGACTGCACAATTTGTCACAAATTTTTAACAGTGTAATATCATTGATCAATTTTCATACATGAAGAACTAAGAAAACTATTGCCGAATGAACGGAGACTCCGAAATGATACAGTGCTATCCCTAGATTCAGAGGTTAATCGTGTCCTGGATCTGTCTATTTAGTTACCTGGGTCAACAACTGAATTTTTCTTTCACTCAGTGTTAAAAATTCCGTTCGTATGATACCTTTATCAATCAGGATGATTGAGTTGAAAATGATAAAGTTATAGCTTAGCCTAATGAAATTCATCGATTGTCATATTATGCAGCATCATCTCCAACAATAGTTCGTGACTTTAAAAAGAAAAAAAAAAAGGAGTTTGTCTGCATCATCTGTTCTAAAATTCTAACTTTTGAAAACAATAAAATAGGTGATATCATTCCCCCATCCGGTAATGATAGCAAAAAATTACTATACATTTTCCATTCAACCATTACTTTATCAGAAAACTTTCGTCAAAACAAAATGTATGTTTGAAAAGTATAGCTATCATTACAGCATCCTGTTTAATAAAATTCGTTTTCAATTGCATTTAATATCTATCAAAAATGAGAGTAGATCGTCATTATATAGAAAGCTAATTAAGAAGACATACATTAAATAACAATATTTTTCAGATGACTACAGAAATTTTTGCGCAATTCTTTTTCTGAATCTCTCTCAAATGAAGCCTCAAAACACTTATTTGTATTTTTCTATTAAAAATTTTAATGAAAACTTACCATACATGCTTCCTATAAATACATCTTTCTTCACATTATTCCTGAGGTATTCAAAATTTTCTTTTTTCACGGGACTTCCACCAATTCCTATAATTTTTAGGCAGTCTAGATTCGTCTCAGGACCTTTAAAATTTGAAGTACATTAATTAATTAGAAACTGCATCAAATAAACAACTGGATGTATCTAGAATACTTATAAATATATACTGAAAACTTTAAAAAATATATTATTAACTTTTTAAAGAAAACTTAGCATTGATTAAAGATTACTTTAAACGTTGTTTTTTATTAAATATTTCCATATTTTGAAAATAGTTTGTATGGAACGATGCGTGCCTCATGCATCAGCGAAGTCTTCCTTTAACTTGCTCTATCAGGTGTTTATTGTATGTATTTTATTTAAGGGGACTCAGGACTCTTAAAATTGGAAAAAAAGAAAAAAAAAGATCATTTTCAACATTTAATATCTTAAAATGTATTTGATTTTAAGACACAATTTTAATTGGAATAAAATATATAAGTATGTTCTTTCATTTCGTGTATTTAAAAAATTATAAGATGCAGAATTAGCATTTACAGTGGGCTCCAAACTGTTAGACATTTTTCGAGCAAAAAAGCAGCATAACAGCTTACGCGCACGATTACAAAATAAGTGTTGCAACTAGAATGAAAATTTTGGTACCTACTTATACTTCAGATTGCAATAATTACCCTGAACCTAAATAAATTTGTATTTAAGGCTTTTTTATATTTTAATACAAAGTTTTATTTAGTTAATGCAAAATAAAGAAAATTTCAACAGTATAATCTACTAAAAAAAATATTATTTTGAACAATAAAAAGGAAATTTTAGGTTCAGTTTATAAAGACTAACATGAAACACATGTTTTGAAAATTTCATGAAAAAATATTCAGAAGTTTTTGAGATATCATTCGCGTTATGCCCAAAAACGTCATTTGGAGAAAAATGGCTTCAAAGTTTCCGAAACGACGCTTCAGCTATTGAACGTATATAAATGTAAAAGCCATAACTTCAGTTCTAATAGGAATTTCAAGGAAACAAGTATATCAAAATGTTCAGAAAAGATAGGAGTTTAACATCTAAAAAAAATTAAAATTTCGAAAATTTTAAAGCTTTAAGAGTCCTGAGACCCCTTAAGAGATTTATTTTAAGATTCTATGTTTATTCTTCTTGCCTATTGAGATTATTTTTTTATTGAATTGTAAGTTCTATGCAAAAGTAGTTCCATTTTCTGTTACATTGTAAAAATTAGTAATTTCAGAAAAAAATGAGTTGCTATCATGAATCCTCTTCCTGCGCATGTAGTCGACACATTAACTGAGGTAAAAGACAAGAGTAACTCTTATAATATGTACGATCTGAATATATGTTTATATCTGACTAGCAGACAAGCTCGGAGTTGCCTGAGATAACCTTGGAGAATGTCTGAGAAAAATGTATATATTTATGGGGCATTCTCACAATCTTTTGACTTTCATGTGCCTGAATAATAATTTTCTATTTAATACACTTTTTTGTGTTTTTTTGTGTTTTTTTTTTTTTTTTTTTTTTTTTATATATATATATATATATATATATATACTGGGGAACATCCCATTGCATGATTGCATAACAATATTAACGAGATAAATAAGTTTTGGACGATGTTGGGGTCCAAATACCAGGAAGACTCATCTACTGCCCCGTGGCCCTGATGCTGATTTTTAAGTTTGGAGCTGTCTGGATAAAATTGCTTCAATAAAAATAAACCGATGTAATTTTTTTCTGAAACTGGAACTATTGTTTTATATAAATATGTAGCTAAAAATTAATCTGCACACATTTTTAGGGTTGTTATTATTTTTTAAACTCTATCCCTGGGTTTTAGATTCCTTACTATCCCTCTTCTAAAATTATACAGAAAATCATTTCAGATGCAGCCACAGAATTTTTTTCAAGTTTTTTCTCATGAAGAAGTATGCTAGAGAAATAATGTCTAAAATTCTTTGGCAGAAAATTTACTGTAGAATTTAAATCAGCATTTAAATATCAATTTCAAGCATCGTGGCTTTATTGGTAGTCTCACCGTCCCCAAGGTTTATTCCTGCACTTTTCGAGGTAAATAAAAAAAAATTTAATATAATCCAATGTTAACAACTATTTCTAAAAATCAATGAGCATTGTGGCTATCACTTAGTCTTAACATGATTTTCCTAAAAATAGATGGTAATTTTCCTTACCGTTCCATCCTTACCGTCCATTTTTTTACCATTTCGTCCCTTTTTTCCAATACCATTCCCTTTTTTTATCTTACCGTCCCTTCTTTAACACCCCTTTAAGACAATATTATACAAAAATTCTGTATCAAAAGTACTACATTGTTATTATTTCTTATTTGAATGTCCTGTGGGTACTATGCAAATTCATTATAATTAAAAATTAAGAAGAAAATAAAAAGTTATAGTGGTAAAATGGTAAGGAAAATTAAACTCGCAAATTTAACTTAAACCTCAGTTAAATAAAAAATTTTTCGCTGCTGACCATTTTTTCTTTATTTTGAATCATTAAGGCATTCGTCTATCAGATTAAAATGTTATTTTATCAAGTCTAATTTTGTCAGATTTTTTTCCCCAAAAGTCAAAAGATTGTGAGAATGCCCCATATATATCTTTAAAAGTACCACGATCACAACGACGGGATTCTGTGATTCATACCTTTAAAACGACAATCACTAGATATGGAGTCGTGTGCTCCTCACGTCCATGCGCATTAAAATGACAATTACTGTAAAGGGCACCTCATGTGCGCTTCGTTTACATTAATTTTAACTTTACTATTCTATTCAAATCACAAGGAATATAAATATGATTTTCTATTGGCTTACAAAAATAAGGTACACGTAATGAAATATGTTTACCGAAGTTTAATATTGAAGGGCTTGTGTATGAATATTGCCTATACATTGTTATCATTTTCTCTTTTTGATCATTTTCTTCTTTAAATGTGACAACAGGAAAAAAATAAAATTACTGCAATATTTGTAAATAATGAAAAAATACCGATTTTGATAAAGATAAATTATGGCAGATGGAAAAAAAGAGATAAGGAATGCTCTAGGAAAATTACAAAGTAACCAATATTGTACGTTGGATCCTAAAATATATTCCAGATTTCATCGAAATCGATTAAAAATTGTAGATATCTATAAAGACAGATTATGGTTGATGTGTGAAAAGGGATTTAAAGGATGATCCGGAATATTTGTGAAGTAGCGGATTTTTTTCGCCAGATTCCCAAACGTATGTATGACATGTTTCGCGCAGAAATTTCCTTAAAAACATGCAGGAGCTCCATAAACAACTGCACTATATTCATCTGAATGATTGTTTGGAACATCAACACTATGGAAGAACTAACCGATATAGTGAAATTCATAAACTTTAAAACATTCGTATATGTTAGATATATTTTCTTTCTTTCTAGGTACTTAAGATGGTGGCATCATGCAAAATCTAATTTCTTCCAATAAATCTAATTTCTTCCAATATTTCTTCCAATAATGTCAAAAACGCATGGTACTAATGTGTATAAAATAAACTTGACACTGTAACTTCGAAAATTTTTGAGATGCTTAATATCCCTAAATTTCAATATCATTATTTTGTTTCTAAAGACCCAAACCCATTCTAAATAACTAATGTCGAAGCATATTCCTTGATTATTTATCTTATCTTAAATTGTATATTTAAATAGTATTTTAAAATATTTGTTTTTCATCTATTAGTGCTGTCGTTGATGTTCTTGGTATTCTTTATGTTCGTTGTTTCTACAGTTTGTTTAATTAAATGTATCCTTTTTTTTTCATATTATGAAGAAATATTATCATTATTCTGAAGAACAGAACACCCAAAGACAGTATTTTTATTTATCTATTTTATGGATATCAGTTTCTGTGGATAATTAAATTGAAAGCAAAAAGAAGAAAATAGTATTCATGTGATTAACGGACTTTTATTTATACCAATTAGGTAGATTACTTTTATTCTTTTTTACATTATATGTTTAAAGAAGAAAATATAAAAAAGATTTTTTTTTCACTTACTTTTTTCCATGCGCATTTTTTCCATCTTATCAACCATGCTAGTCACCAAGAATATCAGTTTCACATTGTACTTCGCCATTATATCCCAGAAATTTTTACCATTATGTTTATAGTATACACTTGAACAATAGAGGAATATTCTGACACCTAATGCAAGACTTGGGATGAAGTAGTCCCATAAGCTCCAGCCCACCTAAGATATTAGAACATTAGCAATGATCTCTATAATAAATGTAAAATTACGTAAAAAAAATTTAAACCTTAAAATAATCTTGTGTGCTAAAACGTGAAACCATAAAAATTAGTCTTTCTTCCCCAAATATCGGCGCGACGTCTTCATAAAAGAAAAGCCAGAAAGGAAAGGACAAGTGAGAAAAAATTCTTTACTGCTCTGACCAGTCCAGCCCAAGATAACGCATTCACTGAGCTGCAATTTTCATTGAAATACATGCAGTATTTAAGTATATATAATTTTACACATTTAACATAACTTTAGACCATCGGATAATGATTAATATAGTCAACATTTATTTTCATGTACATAATTAAGTTTTCAGATCACGTTCTTATAACCATCTTTATAATATTTAAATTATCTTGCTACGATTTTTTCTTGACAAAAAATATTTACACAACATAATTTTCCAAACTAATTATTTACACATTTTTTAACATTTTACTCTCCGTTTCACAAACATATTGTATTTGACATTTAGCATGGTTTCTGTTTTCGTTAATATGCATTTTGTTTTAGCTATGTACAGCATTTATTTTTTTTATTTACATTCAAGATACCATCTTTTATTTTTTTAACAGCTGCAAAAGAAAATTTAATTGGAATATGTTTTTATTTTTCTTGAAAAAAGAATTGCTCGGTGTTTGATAATTGTTATAAAGAAAAAAAATATTGGTAATTTAATTTGCCATTTTAACGTGAAACATTTCTGTCTTTCGATAAAAATTCTGATTTCTCGCATGAAGCATTCTCGTTAATTCTATGAATGGGATATGACAATATACTCACTGAATTACATTACGTACCGCTTATAAGAATAACGTTTTTTATAAGAATTTCATCCAAATGGCAGATTGTAAAACTCGACAAAAACAGTATCATGAACTGTGTTTCGTTCCCAGGCATTTCAGTCATTAAAATGAATCATTCCATTAATGAACAATTCATTTGTGAAGCATTTACCATGTAATTAATTGATTAAGGAGCAAAGAATCTGCGAGCTACGACACATTACACTTTATACTTTAATTCAAGTAACTAATTAAACCTCAATGCTCCATAACGAACTTATAATATATATTTTTTTATCTAAATTTTTCGATGTTATTTTTTAAATGTAGAATGGAAAACTTACTGGATAGTTTGTGGCAACAGTGTCTCCGCTCTTCATATTCAGATGGATACCAAAATCTCTCATATGCGATATTAGAGTCTGAAAAGAAAAATATACAGTAATTTGATCAGAAACACTATACATATACTATCAAATACAGTAGTACCTCTTTTATCCGAAACTCTTTTAACCGAAACTCTCGGTTAACCTAAATACATTTTTTTTTTCTTTTCTGTCACATTCCTCCCGTGCAAAATCCATTTTGAAAGTTGTTTTTAAAATTATCATATTCCTTGTGTGCTAGCTGTCCTTTACGAATTACGAGTGCATATAAATATTTTCGACTCCCTCCCCCCCCCCTTTTTTTTTTAGAGTTCCTTTGAATTTAACTTGAGAACGAAGAAAACGAAAAAATTAGCAATTCTGAAGCTTTTGAATGTTTTGAAAAAGGTTTGGCATGGGTAGAACAGCTGAGATACTGTGATACTGTTGAACTAATAATATTTCAATACTCCGTGGTAAAGCTACAAAGCAAAGACAATCGAAACTGCGACAAACAAAACATTTGTTCAAACACTTGTGATATATGTAAAAGGTACTTAATTTCAAAATTAAAATAAGGTAATTTATTCTTGTTTCTATTTTACCATTGTTTCTATTACCATAATAAGAATTATTGCATATATTTCTCCTTAATCTTAAAATTGAAGCATTCTCGATTATCCGAACATTTCGATTTTCCGAAAGATGGTCGATCCCAATTACTTCGGAAAATCGAGATTCTACTGTACATACCAAAATATGATGCGTCTGACTTAACGTTGCTTGGCCAGGCTGTTTCACTCGCTCATTGAGTTATTTATGGTTATGACAATGGAAGAGGACTTGGAGGACATTACAATAAAAGCTGCAATTTTAAATCTAGCTTTTATTCTAATGCGTGAAAATACAATAAAAGATGTAATTTCAAACTCTCAGATTTTATTGCAATGGCATCACATTGTCCCCAAAGCATGGTAAGATCTTTTAAAAATTCTTTAAAATACTTCATTGACTTTAAACATATTAAAGAACATTTAATTTCGGTTTTAAATGAATTAATAAATAAGTGAATTACGAACCTATGATTCTGTGTAATTTTTATTTGTTTCTTTACCCTTGATTTGCTTTTTCATTTTATCCTGCTATTTTCAAATATTTCTGTATAAATGAGTTAAATTTAAATACATTTTTTCGGGTTGTTTTATTTCAATAACATTATTTATGATATTTGTTTAAAAATATATTATTTAAACGTTATTTAAATAATGACTGATCTACAGATTTTTAAGTTATTTATTCTGTTTTTACATTTAGAATTTATCAAATGTTCGTCATTATTATTTTTATAAATGCTAAATATGACTTACCAATAAGTTTTCATTTTTAAAAGTGAAGATTTATGAAAACAAAAATATTTCTCACATCATTAGAATTACATTAAAAAAAAAAAAAAAAAAAAAAAAAAAAAAAAAAAAAAGGTGGCACTTTAAAATGTTTAATTTTCAGAAAATAAAATTTGGGGTAGTGGAAAACTTTTGTACGTAAGTTAATAACTGCTTACTTACACATTGAAAAGGGTGAAAACGCCCAAATAACACATTGGGAAAGGGTGGTAAGAATGATCATATGCTTTACAAATATTTATGATTAATTTCAAAATGTCAAATGACTACTATGATCCTTAAAACACAAACTATAAGCTGATTTTTATTTAACTGGTTTTACAAAATGTCTTTCCGTGAGTCTGTCTGTCTGTCTCTCTGTAGGCGACGCAAATTTTGTGAGCACTCTATTTCAAGAGCTAATTCAAAGAATTTAGTCAACAGTTAAACATTGGTATAAATTGGGGCTGATTAGATTTTGGTGTAAATCGTCCATCAGTTGACACTGCTAGGCTGCATTTTTCATAATTTCCGCGATAGATATATCTCAAGAAATAATGCACGGAATTTCTTGAAACTTCATATTCTGTAAAACCTTGACATAAATAGATTTCGGTGTATACCGACCAGCAGGTGTCACTTCTATTTTTTGTTTTCTCCAATTTCCACGATAGCTATATCTCAAGAAAAACTAGATTCTCATTTAATTTTGATTGCAGAGGATTTGATTTATATAAAGAAACTTTTGTGACGGCAACAACATACTAATTTCTTTTTGCATGTTTATTCTTACAAGCATGTTCTATAATGTAGGGGATCAAATTCTAAAATATACATATTTATTTATAAGAAAAGATGAATAAAATGTCATGCCGTACATAAAAATGTAGTAAAAATGACTAATTAGCATTTTTGTTAAAAATTTAAACAATTTATATTACTGAAAATCCGATTCCTAATTTAAGAAAATAGAAACTCGAACTGAGAAAAGGGAATTTAAAGATTGCAACTCTGATAAAGGGTCAATCCATTTCAAGTGGTCCAGAAAAACATTTATTGGTTGCTCAACCATTTTTAGAAAATCTGAAATTTTTTTGTACAACAACCCTAACATGACAGAAGTTTTAAATGACTATTATTTTAATTTTATTAATTTTTTTTTTTTTTTTTTTGTGCATGGTGGCCATTATTATTTCATCGTCTGCAGCGATTTTCTCACATGAAGGGTTTGCGGAATTGTAAATATCTCATTGTTTTTTTCTCCAATTCAAGTGCGGTTTAAAAGCAATTTGTACACTGTAAAAAAAATCCGATCAGTTATCCTGTAGGAATCGGAAAAATAGTTGCCCTTATCGTACCGGAAAATTTTCCGACCCAGCTCGGAATAAAATCCGCAAAAAAAAAAAAAAAAAGGAAATAGTCAATAAAACGGTATTTTACGGATTTTATTCCGAGCTGGGTCGGAAATTTTTCCGGTACGATAAGGACAACTATTTTTCCGATTCCTACAAGAAAACTGGTCGTATTTTTTTAACAGTGTAAAGAATAAAATGGGCTAAAAACCTGGTAATAGAGAAGTTTCCGAAAATAAATCCTTATTGGTGAAATTTCAGTATAAAGTTTAAGTTTTTTTCCCAAAATTTGTCCGTTTACAAGAGGAAAATTTTTTAGTAAGGAAAACTGTCAACATGACATATTTTTTTTTTTCAAATAAGCCGAAAGTAGTTGTACTCACACGCCATGTTCCGGATCTGGGAGTTGCTTTCCCTTCACTAAAAAAAAATCCCAAATTTTTCAAAAATTTCAAAAATCGCACTTTTGAGGCTTTGATAATTCTGGTGGGACAAGAGATAAAAATCTGAAAATATGGCCTTTGATAGTATTTTATGGTACTATAATACACAAAATTTTAAAGATGGAGATTTGACTGCAAGCTGAGATATAGCGAGGAAAAGATATCAATAAATGCTATTAAGAGTACCTTAGGATGAATTAGATTTATCTCTTTTATTACAGTATTTACGCACGAAATACAGTTTGTTGAAAACAGTGTAATAACAGATATTTAATTTACTAAGAGACTATATATGTTCAACAAAGATCTGAGAAATATCTTCATAGAATTTAGGAGAGATGTTATGAGTTCGACCAGTCACTATTGTCAGTTCCATGAAGGTGATCTTTCACAAAATTTTATTTGTAGGAACCAAGTTTTGTCATCTCATGATAACTTGAATTAAGTTCTTGACCCTGCTGGCTCATAGAAATGAACTTTGGAATCACTATGGTCAAGTCTAACTTCACTAATAATTCCTATCTTACTTTTTATCATACACACATGCAACAATGCCATTTTTCTGCAGTATAAAGTTTGAAAAGGCTTTGGATATCTTTACTTTCTGAAAATTACTTGAAGTTGATGCATGCTAACATCGTATAAATGTTTCATTTACAGAAACATACTTATGGTAGGAACAAGTTTCAGGGACTAGCAAGCAGCATTGAAATTGTGGTTTTTAAATCAACAAGCAGGGGTGTGTTTTGACACGTTTGATCATGCCTCAACAAATATGTCAGCATTAACAGCTTTTCTCTTTCCCTATTCCGTTTTTGTCTCCTGGCTTGTATAAAAATATTCTTTACTTTATGTAAATTATTGAAGTTTCTTTTAGCTACTAAAATTACTTAAAACAAAAATTACTGAAACCATACAAAATGTACGCCTTAGGCATAATTATTTTTTTAATTCATTGCTAAGCTTTTCAAAAGGCTTTGTTTTCTGTTACTGTCATTTAAAGATAATAAAAAAATAAGTTTAAATGACACTCTGAGATAAATACTTACTGGTGACTGCAATAAAACAATAGTTTGGCAGTATTGTTTTGACATATTGCCCTTGCCATATCTCAGCTTGTAGTCAAATCTCCATCCTGAAATTTTTGTGCATAACACTACCATACAATGTTATCTGAAACCAGAACTCCAGAGTTTTATCTCGTGCGCCACCAGAGATATCAAAGCCTCAAAAGTGCGATTTTTGAAATTTTTAAAAAGTTTGGGAAATTTTTTAACAAAGAGAAAGCAAGTCCCAGATCAAGAACTTGGCGTGTGTACAGGTACTGTCGGCCTATTTGTAAAAAAAAATGTCCTGTTGACAGTTTTCCTTGCTAGAAAAATTTCCTCTCGTAAACGGACAAATTTTGGAAAAAAAACTTAAATTTTATGCTGAAATTTCATCAATAAAGATTTATTTTCGGAAACTACTCTATTACCAAATTTTTAGCACATTTTATTCTGTGCAAATTCCTTTAAACCGCACTTGAATTGGAGAAATAAACGATGAGATATTTACAATTCCGTAAACCCTTCATGTGAGAAAATTGCTGTAGACGATGAAACAAAGATGGCCAGCATGCACACACAAAAAAAAATAAAATAAAATAAAAAATAATAGAATTAAAGTAATAGCCATTTTGAACTTCCATCATGTTAGGATTGTTGTACAAAAAATTTCATATTTTTAAAAAATGGTCAAGCAACCAGTGCTGGATCACTTGAAATGAATTGACCCTACAATAAAAAGGAAATGTATGCAGTAAAAAGCCTTTTTCCGATATTTATAATGATCGTATCTTTACGTAACTTCACCAGAATATATTAAGGTTGCATTAATGTATTGTGAACAAAAAATAGAAAAATCGATATTTTCGCCTTTTTTCGCTAAATACAGAATCTTTTTAAATAAACACGATTACATGAATTATATGAACCAAAATTTAAAAGCGATTAATTAACAAACATATTCTGTATATTTTAATGGCTAGAAGACTCGATATCATGATCGACATACTTATTAAATACAATTAAGGAAATTTTTAATATGGTGTGAACATTATTAAGTTGTGTGGTTAAAGACGTAGTTGTGTAAGTCCCCAGTGAGGCCATTTTGAGCAGATATAAGTGAATTGAATTTAGTTAGCTTTTTTTTCGGGAAAGGTCCCCCCCCCCTCTCAGTCTTTAGTAAAACTGAGCTTATTCTTCAGCATCTTTATGTAAATCAACACACTCCACTGATAGTCTCTGTATTTGTATCCTTAAAAATAAACTATTGTGTTTTGTTCATTTTTTCTTTCAAGTAAACAGCCTGGAAGGATATGTCACAAAACATCTTTTGGTACTAGTTACAGGCAGTTACGTAAAACTACCACTTATACTCTTCTTCCGATTAATAGTTTCACATGTCTAGAACTATCCATGCATTTAGCGCTATTTTCCAGAATACGTGACTTATATCATTGTGATTTCAACAAACTCGTTTGATAGTTAAACGAATGCAACCTTTCTGCATTTTTTCATCAACATCTACTTGGTACTTTAGAATCAAAAATTGAAAAAAAAATGTCTCAAGGTTCATTTCTCTTTTTTGAGACACACGGTTAATTACTGTAATGAATATTCTGAAGGACGTTTTAGAAAACTTACCCCTGCGGAATGTATTGGAGCTTTTGGCAAACCAGTTGTCCCTGAAGTAAAATTTAAGCAAATGGGATGGTTAAATGGCAGTTGTTCAAAGATAATATCTGGTATATTTCCATCAGGAGTACGTCCTTCCTGCAGAAAATCTTCTAAGAAAATGCTGCAAAAAATATCAGATTATGTGTTAATAATAGAAATCTTTGCTTACCCGATACAGTGGATTGTCAAATTTTCTCTTGAAACCTAATTACAAATGCTACAATAAAAACTGTTCATCACTGAGTTCATTGACCGAAAAAATAGCTTCGTCGTAATTCAATATTAGAAACATTTCTGAAAAGTATTTCAATGTCATTTTTGTTATTATTATCTTTAGCACCTGATTCACCCAACCGTAACTCCTGTCTCTGTTTTTTCTTTTTAATTTTCTCCCATTTTTTTACATTTTTCTACTTATACAGCTAAAAAACGTCCACTAAAACAGAAGTTCCGATGAATTTCTGAAAATAAATATTTATTTTTAAAAACTCCAGACATAATCTATTGGTAAAATATATTCAAAAATTTGTATCACCGTATATCCAAAAATAACCGAAAATTTTAAAAATTTACTAATTAGGAAAGAGGCAGTATGCATGATGCAGTTTTCGCAAAAATGCATAGAAAAGTATAAGATGGTTTAAGAATAAATTTTTTTGCTGCAGAATAGCTACATTCTTTTTTTTCTGTATTTATGCAAGGAAAATTCTGAAATAAGGAAGAAAGAAATTGTTTTTAAAAGAAAATTTAAATTTTGTTATCGAGTACCTTACAGGCCGGAAGCTCGACTTTTTTTAAATACGATACGGAAGTTGAATTGAACTCAAACGCAGTAAATTTGTAAATTTCAGCTTCAAGTGTAGTTTATATGCATGTACTTGCGCATGTTCGGTTTTTAGAAATTTGATGATCCCGAAACAATCTATGATATTTATTTTAATTTTTGATTAATTGTAGCACCTCAATAAGTAGAGGAAGGTAAAGTATTACATACTAATATAATGTTAGCGTGGCAATTATAAAAACATTTTTAACGAAAACACTACGGTATACGATAAGTTTTAAATCCATTTCAGTGATTTTTTAGGGTTACGTACTTAAAAAGTAAAAACGGAACCATTATAAGATCACTCCTGTGTCTGTCTGTCTGTCACAGCCATATTACTCGTATGGAAGGTGGAAAGTTCAAATTGGTGGAAATAATCAAGACTATTGACCCAAATATTTACAGATTATTAAACATTCACAAATATGTTTAGGGAAAAATATAGAGGGGCTAATTAAATTACTTGAAAAAAAAATCTTTTTTTTTTTTTGTATATCGTGTGGGATATCTTGTGAAAGCTTTCGTAACACCGAACTCAAAAATACATTTCTTTTAATTTTAGGTATCATATTTTTCAAGATATCGTCGAAAATGTAGTGAAAAAATATGCCCCCCCCCCCATCTATTTCCGAATCTACCGAAACTAAAATTATGAAAAAATTATAGATAGTAGACGTTAATTTAAACCTTGCAGAAAAACTATAGTGATTACCCTAGTTCACACAGTTTTTGAGAAAAGCGCATTTTTCCGTTACACACAAATTTCGAATTGCGGGCATTCAGCAAAGGTGTCGAGGAGCGCTGTTGGTACCTATCGTATCAGAAGTACAGTAAACTCCCGACTATCCGGCTCGCGACTGTCCAGCCCTCCGTACTATCCGGCCTAGTAAAAAAATGAGGAATGCAACAATTTGCCGAGAAAAGCTCTGCTAATTTTTTACAACGGACTTTCACATCCGTTCAGTGAGGAAATCGCAGATGAAGACATCAAAGCTGAATTTTTACCACCCAATGTGGTGGCTATTTGTCAGCCGATGGACCAGGGCGTCCTTGAAATGATGAAGAAAAAGCATCGGTGGCGTCTTCTCCGTTCGTAGATATTAGCGATTGATAATAATGAAGACTACATAACCACCCTGAAAAAGATTGACATGCTAGATATCATAAGGTGGGTAGCAGAAGCATGGGAAGAAATTCCAAATATAGTAATTGCAAGATCTTGGAACATTCTTTTTGAACCATAAAGGTGAGCATAAACCCGTGTGGAAAACTGAAGTGGAAGATGACAACGATAATCTTCTTTCATTGCTGAAAAATATACCGGGTTCTGACGATGCCAATGCAGAGGACAGTACAGAATGGTTGGCAAACGACGAAGTTAATGAATTAACTGACAACGATGTTGTAGAAATGGTGACACAACGATAAGTAACAGAAGAAAAAGAGGAGGAGATTGTCAGGAAAAATCCTAAATTCGAAAGGGTTTAAGACGATTGAGGCAGCACTGTAGTACATTAGTCAGCAGGAGGAAACGACGCCAGCTGATATCATCTGCTTACGTAAATTCCGTCGCGGAATAGGGCTAACAGGGAGAAGGAGTCATCTGTCAATGACTTTTTCAAAAACTAAAAACTAAGTTTTGACTCTTTTACGTTATGCGTTAATGTTTTGCATATTTTGAAACTGTGTTTAGCGTATATATAAAATTTATCTTAAAAGGTGTAACATGTGTTTTTAATATCATGGTGGGGTCGGACGGGAAGTGGGTAAATATTTATAGAACTCCGGCCCATCCGGCTTTTTTGTTATCCGGCCTACCGTCCCGCCACATAAGGCCGAATAGTCGGGAGTTTACTGTATAAAAGAATTGTTGATAATTATTTTCGAAAAAAAAATGGCGGTAATTAGCCGAGATATTAACTCTTAAAGACACGGACGGTTTGGACATACATAATGACAGGGGCGGCGTACTCTATGTACCACCGGCTTTTAAAGTCTAGATACCAATTTTGAATGATATATTTGTGTAATCCAATGCCCAGTAGTCCGGGTGCTACGGTTGAGAAAACTGCAAATCGTGATAAGAATATACAGATTGGTGAATATCTACTTTATATTAATACAATGCATTTCAGAGGGGGAGGCATCGCGTAAAGTTGTGGGAATTCAAGATGCGGCTGTTATTCAAAATGGCGTCATTTTCTGAATTTTCTTACTATCGATCATATAAATGTGTTTTTCAGGTCGATTTCGATGTTTTTAACGTCAAAACTTTCGTTTTTAATACTTTCCGCCATGGTTGAATGAGTTTATGAATTCAGTTTGTCTGCTTGTTTGTCTGTCTGCCTGCTCGCCATTCTATGCTCTAACTCGCGTAAATATCGCTACTCGCTTAAATTCACTCAGATTGTCATTTAATTTATATATGTTATTGAAGTTTACAATAACATGTTCCGAATAAAAATGAAGTGTATAGGTTTTATAGTCCGTTTACAGGGCCCTCAAAAGAATTCCATTACGTTACTTTCTATTAATCCGGGTTCTACGGTTGAGAAAACTACAAATCGTGAGAAGTATATACCGATTGGTGAGTATCTACTTTATATTAATACAATCCATATAAGAGGGGGAGGCATCGCGTAAAGTCGTAGGAATTCAAGATGGCGGCTGTTATTCAAAATGACGTCATTTTCTGAATTTTCTTACTATCCATTATATAAATGTGTCAGGTCGATTTCGATGTTTTTAACGTCAAAACTTTCGTTTTTAATACTTTCCGCCATGGTTGAATGAGTTTATGAATTCAGTTTGTTTGTTTGTCTGCCTGTCCGCTTGGCATTCCGTGCTCTAACTCGCTTAAATTTCGCTACTCGCTTAAATTCGCTGAGATTGTCATGTAATTTATAGATGTTATTGAAGTTTACAATAACATGTTCCGAATAAAAATTCAAGTGTATAGGTTTTTATTCGGTTTACAGGGCCCACGAAAGGATTCCATTACGTTATTGTCTATGGGGGGAAATCATTTTCAATGTGTTTTAATCTTGTTATACTATCTGAAACACATTAAAATTGACATACATCAGTGATATGCACTACAAGATACTTACTATAGAATAAGGTGTGTATAGTATTTATCGTTTATTAACAGTGACAAACCAAAAAAATAATACGTGCGTTTGTAACTCGTGTATAAATTCTATAAAGATCATCAGTTAATTCAATTGTTATTAGTGAAGCTGATAGGTATAAAAAAAAACTGCATTTTGTTTGAAAGATATCCCGAATGGCCAGTATCTACTTCCTATTATTACAATGCATATTATAAGTTGAGGCATCGTGCAAATTCATAGGATAGGAATTCAAGATTGCGGCTGTTATTCAATATTTGCATTTTTATTCCTATACATCATATAAAATAGTCTATTATATCAATTTCGACATTTTAAAAATGAAAAACCATTATTCCATCATATTTTTCCTGAAGACGGCTGTAGAAACAGCTCGAAACGTAGAATTTAACTTTTAGCTTATTAAAGTTTGTGTTTTGTGTACCATTAAGCAAGGTTGTGTGTCTTTATTTATTATAGTTTATGGTGCAATTGTCCAGTATGTGTTAATGAAAAATTCCCTTTTTAATTTCAGAAATACGCTTAAAATAAAAGTAGGACAAAATAAAAGTAGGACAATTGTTAAAGTATTTTAACATTTTATAGTCAGTAAAATGAAAGGAATAAATAAATAACAAAAATTAATTTTTATTAATACCTTAATTATACAAGATATTAAAAAAATTGCATGTTACATTTAAAGTTAGAAATATAAAAACTTCACTTTGTATCATCATATTTTTCAAATTCGTTTTTGCAGTTGTACAATAATGTGCAAGAAAGTCCAGCCTTTCTACAGCCACACTTATTTTTACAGATTTTGCACATACATTTTACATCAAACACACTTTTATACGATAAATAAAATGAAAATTGCAAGAATTCCAGAAAATTACGCCATCCTGAACTCCTACGAATTGACGCGATGCCTCTCTCTCTTATATGGATTGTATTAATATAAAGTAGATACTCAACAATCGGTATACTCTTCTCACGATTTGCAGTTTTTTTAACCGTAGCCCCGCACTAATAGACAATAACGTAATGGAATTCTTTTGAGAAACCTGTAAACGGACTATAAAAGCTATACACTTCAGTTTTTATTCGGAACATGTTATTGTAAACTTCACTAACATATATAAATTACATGACAATCTGAGTGAATTTAAGCGAGTAGCGATATTTAAGCGAGTTAGAGCATGGAATGGCAAGAAGACAGACAGACAATCAAACAGACAAACTGAATTGATAATTTTATTCAACTATGACGGAAAGTATTAAAAAAGAAATTTTTTACGTTATAAACATCGAAATCGACCTGAAACACACATTTATATGATGGATAGTAAGAAAGTTCAGAACATGACGCCATTTTGAATAACAGCCGCCATCTTGAATTCCTACGACTTTACGCGAAGCCTCCCCCTCTGAAATGCATTGTATTAGTATAAAGTAGATACTGACCAATCGGTATATTCTTATCACGATTTGCAGTTTTCACCTTATTTTGGTCGTGTAGCACTCGAACTACAGTGGCAATAGAAGCAAGTAGAATAAAATAAATAAACGTCAAATTGTTAAAAACAGTAATTTAATTAGAATTAATCACATAAACACTATGTGATTCGCGACTAGTTTGCATTGAGTGGATTTCTCAATACGCCTCCCGTGTCTTTAAAAGTTAATTAAAGTCAATCTGAAAAACGCGGCACGGATCAAGACGGCGTTGCAACTTTGTCACCTTCTTTCGGAGAAGCACATTTAGCATAATGAAAGTTTAAACTTTGAATAAGGGTTTTGTTTTAGACACACTGTAAAAAGAAAAGATTATTACTACGCTGAATTTAGTTATATGAAATGCCAAATGAAGTTTAAATATGCAGTGCTTTTATTGTCATTACCGAATTAAGTTCATGATAAACAGAATAAGATAAGATTAAAAAAAGATTTATACAGAATAGCAATATTTGATATTTTTTAGGCTTCATATATCTTAGAACATTTATGGTATGCATAATCATACTTTTCTAATACATACAGCTATACTCAACTCTAAGTTGTAAATTTTCTTACAAAGTCTTATTAATATTTTAAATAATACAGTTATTAGTTCATATACAGGGTGTATCTAAACTCTTGGGCAAAACTTTAAGGGGTGATAGTACACATCAAGACAAACAATATTAAATAGGAAATTAAGGGTCCTAAAGTGCCATTAATGTTTAGGGTCCAAAATTTCAAATGATTTTATAAACATTTGAAATTATAATCAAAAATTGAAAAATTGGTCGCTTCATTTGCAGTTTTTTCTAAAACTATTCTTTATGTCAGTATTTTCTTGAAAATAAATTTTAAAAATTAAGTTTTAAAAATGCCGATAGAGGGCGCTTTAGACTTTGGAGTTACGAACAATTTTTTTTTACCGTTATTTTTCGTATCTCATTAAATGCTTAAAAAAACGAACTTTGTTCAGGATTATCTTTGTTCAGTTTTCTTAAACTGTGTTCAAGAGTTGAAATTTGAACCCCCATCCTGAACACAGTTCAGTTTGCGCTACTTAACCACTCCCAACGATTCAGATTTTGAGCTCAAAATTTAAGTTTAAGTCTAAGCTTTTGAAAGCATTTAATGAGATACAAAAAATAACGGTAAAAAATAGTTGTTCGTTACTCCAAAGTCTAAAGCGCCCTCTATCAGCATTTTTTAACTTTATCTTTAAAATTTATTTTCAAGAAAATACTGACATAAAGAATAGTTTTAGTGAAAACCGTAAACGAATCAACCAATTTTTCCGTTTTTTATAGTCCTTAGTTTCCTATTTAATATTGTTTGTCTTGATGTGTACTAACACCGCTTAAAGTTTTGCCCAAAAGTTTAGATACACCCTGTATTTATTGTACGGAACCTTCTGAGCGCGAGTAATACTCGCACTTGACCTGTTTATTACATATTTATTTAAATTTTGGGGATAATTTCTTCTATTACTATTCGTTTAATTTGATGCTACATTCGCAAAGATGTAATTGAAATACTAGAAATTTGCTCCCATCTTAATGGCGGGTTCTTTTATGGCATTTTCTTTTAAATTATATTTTGATTGTTTCAATGTAGCAAAAGAGAGTTTGAATTTTGTTACTTTCAAGAAAAATTCATAAATAGTGGTTTAAAAAGCAGTAGCATGATTCTCCCTTTATTTCGTTCAAGATGATATATTTTTTTTTTTTTTTTTTTTTTTTTGATGTTTTGAGAAGAATTTTTGCTGCTCCGTTACTTATAACATTTTTTACAATATTTATATAGAATGAAATTAGTAATTATATTTGTAAATATAGCAATATTCTAAAGGTAAAAAGAACTTTTATAACCACAATAGTTCAAACCGAAATCTTTAATGTCAAATGTCAAATAAAAAATTTAAATTAAGGGCAATTAAGTTAACACCGGGTGAAATGAAAGTCTACTGTCTGTTTGTTTACAATTGTAGTTATGCAGTTTTATGTTGTTTTTTTTTTTGTTTGTTTGTTTTTTTTTTTTACAGAATTCAAGTATGCCAGACAACAGCACAATTTTTTATAAGATTAACAGAATCACTGATGCACTTAACGCCTTTTTCATTCATTTTGTATTTGATCATGACTCTGCATCCAAAGAAGCGTTAAAGTGAAAATATTTTTATCACAGTATTGGGTAATGATTTTACGCATAGTTTTGCGCAATGCATTTTACAAACAGTTTTGCACAACTTTTTTTTTTCCTTTTTTCTTGAAAATTTAATTCGCGGTAATGGAAATAATTTTCCGTTAATGAGTATAATTAAACAGGATTTCTCACAGGATTTTGCATTCTGCAATTATCCAAATGCTGTAATTATCTGTGATCACTGACTTTTCTTTAATCTTCTTATTTCTTTTAAATGCTGTTCTAGGAATTTAATTATAAGTAAGTTTTAAAAAGTTTTGTTTTTTCTTTTAATGTGCGCTGAGAATAAACTCTCTTAACAAATCATGAGAAGATTAAATATTTAATACTTTTTTTAATTATTGATTTCATGTGGAAACTTTCAACCTCAGTCATCTCCTATAATTCAAGGTAATTGTTTCTAAGGTAGGATGTCATTATTCAAAAGATTATTATAAAAAGTTCAAGGATTGCATTTTCAAATTATGAATATTTTTTCTTTAAGCAGAAAAGTAATATGTTCATATAATTACACATAAATATAATTTCAAAAAAATTCTTTTTGAGACTATTCGGGATCTGGAAGGTGCAATGCAACCGGTCCCCTGCATTTATACGTGGGTGGTTCAATAATTATTGTTCCTAGTGTATATAAAATATTTGTACTGCAATTGTTGTTGTGGAATATCGAAGCCTAATGTCTTATATGCCTATATGCTCAACTTCAGAACCATAGCTGCTATATTCACATAGTTTTGGAGGGAGGAGAGAAAGGGGGAAGGGGGTGTGAAAGGCTGATTTTTAGGTTATGGGGCTAGATTTGTGACAGTGGATGAGTCGTAACTACTATCGTTTGTACTCGGGATCATAGTGATGTAGCTCATCTCATCCACTGTCACAAATGTAGCGTCATAAGCTCCAAACCAGCATTTCAACCTCATCCCCCTCCTTAAAACTCCCTCAAAAATAGGCCTTTAAAACTTCACCCCTCTCTCGAAAACTATATTAATATAGCAACTACGGTTCTGAAATTGAGCTTATAGGCGCTCAAGACATAAGGCTTTGATATTCCACATCAACTATAGCAGTACAAATATTTTATATACACTAGGAACAATAATTACTGAACCACCCACGTAAGTATCCCGAATGAGAATAAAAGATATTTTGATTTATCTTTCAAAGTCTTATAATTTACTTAAAATATTCTTCCACCTGATCTCCTTTACAGATATGTGCGATCCTAAATATATGCATAAGGGTTTTTTTTTATGTATATTTTAAAACTGAAATTGCAACTTTTCAACTATTTAAAAATAGTGATTTAGACAATTTATTCAAAATAACTTATTGGAGATAAATGCAGAAAGGAGTCAGAGTTTCGAATTTCAAGTGTTTCAAAAATATATGCACTAACTATAATTCAAACCTGAAATTGATTTAAATGGTATCATACTGGCGTGAATGTCACAGAGAATTTGGATGTGTTCACTAAAAACGCTAGATTTTCTTAAATAATTGAAAAATGAAACATTATTAAATATACAATCTCATTTCTTCTTCATACATGATAAAGAGTTTATCTTTAAAAAGTCATGAAAGTGAATATACCTTGTAAAATTTCTTTGAAAAAATGTATTGTTGTAGGAATTAAAAGTCCTATTACAAAATCATTAAATAAAATTTTATTTGACTTAGTAGATGTTTTATTATACACCACTTTATAGTTAAATAAATTGAGAATTAAAAAAAATAATAGGAAATATATGGAAACTCACCTAAATAAATGGCCATCTAAACATCATGGTCAATCATTGTAACTATGACATCAGACATGGATATAAATTAGCCATGAATTTTTTTAATATTATGACATTGAAGAAATAAGATTTACTTTAAAATTTCATAATAATTACGGATTTATTTACGATTCATTTATTTAATGATGTTTATATAATTCATTTATCAAATTATTTTTACAACTAATGCTGTCTGATTAATTTCGGTTAGTTTCCGTCTAAATAGAGAAATTATATACTAGCATATATTTTTATTTTACAGGTAATATACATTTTCTTGGCTAATATACTTCAAATATTGGAACAAAAGTATTAACTCTTAAAGCATAGTGATTCATATCAACATCACTTTTTAAATTTTTATAAATAAAGTTCTTAGCAGCCACTATATTTATATAAAAATATTAATCCTGTAAAAATTACAAAAATATGCTACTAAATAAAGTTAAAAATCTATCTTGAAATTTCTAGTATCTGATCCTTAATATAAAAATAAGAAACACAATTCTAAAAGAATAATTCAATCATTTAAGGGTTAACTTTGTAAGTTGTTAGTGCGTTGTAAATGCAGTTTAAAAGGGAAGAAAAGCTGAATAAATATCTCGCTTTGTGCTCCCTTGAATTCTGTCATGCCAATGAGAACTGCTTACAGATGTTATGAAAATTAAAAATTACAATATAAAATTAAATTAGAAAAAAGAAATGTTTATAGAAAAACAAAACCTACAGTTAAAATTATATTACTATTAAAATTAAGTTAATTTTCTGTTCTGTGATTATTTTTGTTACAGGATTAAAACAGTAGTAATGTTAAAAGTGTTGTAGTAGTATTAAGGGGTCTCAGGGCTCTTAAAGCTTTAAAATTTTCGAAATTTTCATTTTTTTTTTAGATGTTAAACTCTTATCTTTTCTGAACATTTTGATATAATTGTTTCCTTGAAATTCCTATTAGAACTGAAGTTATGGCTTTTACATTTATACACGTTCAATAGCTGAAGCGTCGTTTCGGAAACTTTGAAGCCACTTTTCTCCAAATGACGTTTTTTGGCATAACGCGCACGATATCTCAAAAACTTATGAATATTTTTTCATGAAATTTTCAGAACATATGTTTCATGTTAGTTTGTATAAACTGAACCTAAAATTTCCTTTTTATTGTTCAAAACAATATTTTTTTAGGTGATTATACT
Source organism: Maratus speciosus (assembly GCA_963932465.1). Lineage (NCBI taxonomy): Eukaryota > Metazoa > Arthropoda > Arachnida > Araneae > Salticidae > Maratus > Maratus speciosus. The sequence continues at coordinate 237,495,090 of OZ010788.1, forward strand.
GTTGAAATTTTCTTAATTTTGCATTAGCTAAATACAATTTTGTATTAAAAATATAAAAAAGGTTTAAATACAAATTTATTTAGGTTCAGGATAATTATTACAATCTGAAGTATAAGTAGGCACCACAATTTTCATTCTAGTTGCAATACTTATTTTCTAATCGTGCGCGTAAGCTGTTATGCCGATTTTTTGCTCATCAGATGTCTAACAGTTTGGAGCCCCCTGTAAATGCTAATTCTGACCCTTATAATTTTTTAAATACATGAAATGAAAGAACATACTTATATATTTTATTCCAATTAAAATTGTGTCTTAAAATCAAATACATTTTAAGATATTAAATGTTGAAAATGGTCTTTTTTTTCTTTTTTTTCCTATTTTAAGAGTCCTGAGACCCCTTAAAATAGTAATCGTAATAATAGTAGGTTATCATTCCTTATGCAATATAAATACTTATATGTCAAAGTCATTCTAATTTTTAGAAAAATCTAATTTAAAACTATATTATCCAAGGGCAATTTTATGTACAGTCGTGGAAAAAATAAATAAACACCCCCTACTAACTCCTCAACAAATTATCGTAGAAGAAAGTTACTGGTACCGAACGATTGAAAATAAAGTCTACTTTTAAATGATGTATATAATATTTGCTTAGGGGGCCACCTACATATTAAAACGAACCATAACTTTGTTTTTTTTTTCAATAGCAGTACCCAATTCTGACAGCATAAATGAACTCTACACCCTTTAATTAGCCTAAAAACGAATTTTTATGCAATTCGTACCATAAGTTTCCGAGAAATCAATTATTTTAAAACGAGCGTATTTTAAGGGCTGTATCCAAATTGAAGTTCCGTACTGGATTGTTAACCGAGAGAGCCGCTTCCTTGATCAAGGCACCTTAAGCGCCACTCAAGGAGTCAATGAAGCGTGTTAGATTACAGTACGGCAGAATAAATTTCAAAATGTCTACTCACTTCCATCACAGACGGCCCCTTAAACCATCATTTTGCCGTTTTTTAAGCATAATTTGAAAACTACTAGGAAGAAAAATGTGAAATTTTTGAATTTCCATAAAGCAGGACTTAATAAATCTAAATCCATCAAAAAAATTGTAGGTTGCAATTCATATATTTTTCGAATATTAATTTCATAATTCATAATTCATATAATAAAATTATAAAAATTGCAAATTCAGCTTATTTATGTTTGGGTATATTAGTATTATTACCACAAAAAAATTAGCACATAAGGAGCATAATTTCGGGAGATATAAATAAAAATATGAAAATATAATTTAACATTAGAAGCACTAAATTTTGAATGTTTATAATTCAAAAACTTATCATTCAAATGACTTGAAATTTGGTGTCTAGGCACAGTTTGAATCGAAGATTTGAAATATCTCGTTAAAATTGGGTATTGCCATTGAAAAAAATGAAGTTAGGATTCGTTTTAATATGTAGATGACCCCCCTAAGAAAATTTTATATACATCATTTAAAAATAGACTTTATTTCCAATCGTTCGGTACCAGTAACTTTTTTCTATGATGATTTGTTGAGGAGTTAGTAGGGGGTGTTTACTTTTTTTTTTTTCCACGACTGTACCTATACTTATGAATATTAACTTCAATTGAGCAAGCTTTATTTACAAAAAATAGATAGAAATTTCAAAAGGAGTAAAATTTTGTGGGTAATTTTTTATCATTTTATTTTGTTTCATTTAATTTTTATGTATTTGCTCATTTATTTTCCAATCTCATTCCAAAAAAAAAATTCTAGTGCCAAACTAAGCTTTCGTACTTATAAGATCATTTCGGATTAAGAAGTTTTCATAAAGTATCTAAAATAATAATAATAATAAGTTTCTTCACATGCAGTGGAATTATAGTTAACTAGTTAGATTTATCTGCTAATACATTAAAAATTAATCATATATTGAATAGAATAACAAAATGCATTGGCTGCGGCTACATCGGAATGAGATAAATATCTAAAATAATAATCCTTATATTCAAATACTACTGTAATTTTTATTAACCCATTAAAGACGGAATTATTTTTTTTCTTTAAAATGCAAAAATTTTATTTCGTACTCCTTTTTCAGAAAGGAAATATTTATCAGATTTTATCGCAGAGTTTTTATCATTAGAGATAATGAATTTTTTTTTTTCTAAATTACTGGTATCCAAACAGAAAAAGGGTTGTCAGGTAGGCTGTGACCATATGGTTACGCTAGTCCTTAATGGGTTCCATACTATGATAATAACAATTTTACATAATTTTCTTTACTTATAAATTAAAATATTTTTTATCCTGCCAAGTTTTTAAATGTAAGTAGTCTTATCCAGTACAGAAATATATATATATTATCTTTGTAATTAATTGTATTATAAATTCTCATTCTGAAATTTTTATTATTTAGTAAAACTTCCGTATCTTGCTTTAATGTTATACTGATTTATTCGAATGTTGTAAATCTTATATATCTGACTTTTTTATTTACTATCTCTGTCTTTTATGAATCGCGAATACCTGTCGCGTGTAATATTAAATGGTAGTTATTAAAAATTAATATATTTGGTTTCAATTCTTTCCATCACCTCTAACAGCAATTTGAAAGCATCAGATATTTAAGATATCTTGAGGTATACGCTTTGAAATTCATTTATTGTAAATATTTAAGATTTCACCATTAAAAATAAAATATTGTTACAAAAGAAATGGATTAAAATCATAGTTCAAGAATCAAAGAAATATCCTGTCCTTTCTATAACAACTAGCTTCTACGAAGCTATGAAAATTGTAAAACAATTTTCCGTATTTAACCCATTTATGCTTAGCGTCCCATTTTTGAGACGTTTCGAATTTTAATAAATTTGTATAATTTTCTTCTTCTTTATAACATGACAATTGTATGAAACAGTTATCTTTAAACGCCTTTATCTGTTACAGAAAGATGACATAATAAAATGGATATTTATTTGCTAAAAATGAAGGCTTTTTTTCGGAGTTTATAGATTTTTCATTTTTCAAGATGGCGAAATGTAAAAGTAAGTTTACTTGTGGTTTTTCTACAAAGGATCCAAATAAATTAGTCATAATCTTAGCTTGTAGACTTTTTTTATATACGTATTTTTTTTTATTGTGAAATTATATTTTCAAGCTTTTTTTTTTTTTTCATTTTTGTAACGTACAAAATGCAGAGCGAATGGGTACATAATTTTATTAGCCATTTATAAGACAGTTATTTATGTAAAGTCTTTTACAAGATAATTATGAAACAAATTGTTTTTAAGCCTCAAATGCAATTATTCTTAGTTTATTATTACTAATATTTATAATGTTATTAGTCTCTGTAAAGAAATAAATAGGTATTTTTAGTAATTCATGAAAATACTAATTATAGCATATAACATACAATTTAAAAGCTTATTTTATACAAATTTAGACAAAACATATAATCATACATATTATATTAATACAAATATTATGCATATGATTTATTCCCATATTTAGTATGTTTACATTTAATCAAACAATTACAAAAACTTTTTAGGGCAATTTCTTTTTTTTTTTTTTTTTTTGGGGGGGGGGGGGGGTATTTTTTCAGTTTATTTTGTATTATTTTAAAGTGATGTTACCAACAAATTTTAGAAAACAAAAATTCAGGCACAAATGGGTTAAATGTCTGTGATGGTTTATTGTATCTTCTACAATACGTGAAACTCTTCATTAAACTATTCTCTCTGAGGATTAAAATCATAGAACAAGAATGATACATAATTCAAAGAAATCCCAATTTTTACGGAATCGCGAAAATAGTTAAACAATATTTCATTATTTAAATATCTATCACATCTTATTGTATACCCTATAATAAGTAGAACTCTTCGTTCGCTTGTATGGCACAGTGAACTCTCTCTAAATTTGAATAGGCTTTTTTTATAATAGCTAAAGCATAGTAAAATAAAAGAACACTTGATTTTGATGATAAAATGTGACGAAAAAAGCAGAAATGTAATCATATCTTTATATGAGGAATGTTTGAGGTATCGAGGTGAATTACTAACTCAAGAAATTAGTTTAAAAGCAAACAAGAAAAGATCAGTAGTTCGTTCAAAATAATTACCGTATCCAAGAGGCGCGAGTATGGATGAACCTGGCGCTCGAAGTATACAGCTTAAATTATAATACAGAAAATACAGAATACAGATTATAAATATCATGTATGTTATACTAATTTCTTTCCCGCAGGTTCATTTATTCAATTCCTACTATTAGTTCACACTCTCCCTATATTTATTTATTTATTTATTTATTTATATATCTTGTTCAAATTTTCAATCGTTAATAAAATACTTATTATTCATCCTATCAAGTTGAAACAAATTTTTTTAAACTTGTACTGGATGACAATTGATGTTAATACAGATTTTTCAATTATTAATTCATTAATTAAATTTTAATTAATTAATTTTAATTTTTATATGGGAGAAATAATGACGGCCATTAGTTATGAAGCATTTAATGCATCTTCATATCTATAAGGGGGGTTACCATAGGGAGACTCTGTTCTGTCTCCAAATACCGCCAAGTTTGTCGCCAACTTGGCAATATATCGCGAAATTTGGCGGCCAAAATGAGTCGCCAAAAGTGACGTCAACGTGGCGATATCTCTAATATTTCGCCAAATTCCCATAGACTTCCATTGTAAACCTACTTGCTTATAGAAAATCAACAAATTGAGATATTTTAATGCAACAAAAACTAATATTAGCTTAATATTAAATTTTTCTTTGATGATCTAAGTAGGAATTGACTTTAAAAACAAAATTTTTATATTACTTGTTTATTGTACCACTTCAAGTATAATATAAACGATTTTTGTTATTGTACGGAATGTTTAAAATACATTTTTGCTCACTTTATAGGATAATTTTAATATGGGCTTTCATTAATTTGGACTACATGAATCCTTAATAATCCGTATTAGCAAGAATTGCATTAATTTGAATTGTTTTAATGGAATTTTTTCTTATAATTATTTTTATTTTCTGATAAAAAAAAAAAAAAAATTCGATTAAAAATTAGTTTTATGTTTTTCCAAAATTGGCAATCCTAATCCTAATCCTAATAATATCATAAATGTGACAGTGTGTGTGAATGTTTGGCAAGACATTTTACCTCAGAGTCAAATTGGATGAGTTTACATTAAAGTGAAGTATAATCCAGAAAAGGATCTATAATATTTCTTACTTAATTTAAAACTATAGTTCTTAAAAAAAAAAAAAAAAAAAGGAAAAAAATAAATTTTATTATTTTTATACAGAATTAGTGGACTTTCTCCCATAAAAAATAGCTTTTTTTTTTCTTTATAGTTGCCATATTTTCAAAATTCGAAATAAAAATAATGTATCCGGAGCAATTAATTTTCAATTGAAACATTTGCACGTTAACCCTTACCGGCGCGGAGTAATTCTGTTTATAAACTGATGAAATAATGGACTCACACCGCAATTTATAACCGAATTTATTAGAAAATACGAACTTGCTTATTTTCATGTACATTATAATAGGAAAATTTTAGTTAAATATTCTTGGTGACGTTTGCCAGTTTTGGAATTAAAATTGGGTGTCCTTTTTTAAGGACACCGCACCGGAAAGGGTTATTAATGAAAATTAAATAAAAGTTTACAATTATTAAATTTCTAAATACGAAAAGCAGGTAAATATCACGTTCTGTTTAAAATGAAAAGTTGGAATATTTTTTTTAATGATACATGAAGCTTGAATAGCATTTACGTATATAGGAGAGTTTGCTGTGATAAATGACGTCATGATTAACAGGAAAAAAAATTAACCAAAATGTAATAATTAAGAAACGATTTCGCTGGGGGAAAATGACGTCATGATTAACAGGAAAAAAAATTAACCAAAATGTAATAATTAAGAAACGATTTCGCTGGGGGAAAATGACGTCATACTTGAAGAAAAAAACGGGCAGGAGAGATTGAAAGCAGTAAGCAGTTATATTGCTTAACAAATAAGCATTTAGGCTGAAAGTCTATTGGGTGATAAATATTTCGATATTGATGGTAGATCTATCGCTGTCAAAAATAAGCTACTGTGAAATAAAAATGTAAAAAAATGTACGAGAGTTAAAGACAATTTTCATCATTTATGACTTGAAAAAAAAAAAAACATTTATGTTTCACCACATTTTCCTTTCCTTTTTAAACAGCATATATCTTCCTTTTTTTTTTTATCAAATTGTGAAGTATTTTGTATAGAAACGTAATATTATACGCCGGTTTTTCTATTTCACTAATTATCTCAAAGCCATCTCTGAGATTCTTTGCAAATAAATAAATTCCCTCGAAAATATTTGCAAACATTATCAGTTTCAGCAATATTGCTTGAAAGGAAAACATAGACTATATCATATCCATGAACGCAATATATGCAAAATAGAGTAAATAAAAATATTAAAATAGAATAAGCGTAGATCCCTCAAGACACTTAATCAAGGAAAGCTGGGAAGAGTTAAATATCCTGTTCTGTTTTTTTTTTTTTTTTTTTTTTTTTTTTTTGGGGGGGGGGGGGGGGGGGCATTAAATGAATCTATGTGGTTGCCTTTTGGGTTGCTTTTTTTCTGGAATGGACTTTATTCATATGTTTTTTGAGTAATTTTTTGCATTTAGCATATTTTTTTCGGAAAAATGTATAACTTTTGTTTTAATTTCGAATTTATAATAAATATATAAAATTATATATAAGTACATAATTTTTATTTGTAAGTGTATATATTATGTATGTATAAGGCTGTATATGTAATATATATACGTTAAAATAAAACTATCTGTATAAACATCGTATTTTTTAAGCATGTTACATATATAACATTTATTAAATATACATAATGTTTAAAATATTTAAAGACCACGTTTTTCCGCCATCTTGAAAAATTTTATAAGTTGCTAAAATGGCTTTTTGGCGCCATTTTGGATTCGTTCGCAAATCGCGCCAACCAGCACAGGATATGGAACTCTTCCCAGAAAGCTTATACCATTACGAACACGTGAAAAAAATGGAAATGATCGTATATATAAAAGCTTATGAATGCAAAACGGAATCATCGGAAGTAGCGTTTATTATAAAATGTGATAAGCGTTCGTTGGTTGTACATGTTTTTAATTATTGGTGAGTAAAATTTTTGCTTCATTAATGCATTGATTCTTCTTTAAATATTACTTGAACGAAATCAGGGTAACACGAACAGCTATAGTTTAACATAATAATATTTGTTTTCAATCAAACATGAAGAAATTACGTATTCTCAGTGGAAAAAATCTTTAAGTAACTTTACAATCTTAAACGTATTTCTAAATTCAATTACTGGAATAAAAGGCTTACCAATTTCTAATATTAGACAGATCTTTCTTATATGTTTCTGGTTGGGTAACCACAAGTATAACTTTTTCAACGGTTGGAGAATCTGAAAACAACAAAAGGGAAAGCTAAATAAAAAATTTGGTTTGAATTGTAATTATTACAGAAGATTAAAACATTGAATAAAAATGCATGTAAATAAAGATCAGGGGCCTCGCTAAGGGGGGGGGACGGGGGGGAGTCCACCCCCAAACATTCGCAAATGTTATTACACTTGGCAATTTTACAAACTTAGTTGGCAAATTTGTTTAAAACTTTAATCAAAACTATAATATATTTTCTATTTTTGATAGACTTGGCAAAAATTACAAAACTAATTGGGAATATTATTAAACTTTTAACAAAAAAGAACTATATTACATTTTCTAACTGTGGTAAGTTGGCAAAAACATAAAACGAGTTGGCAAATAATGAAATTTGACTTGGCAATTTAAGGTTCTCTCCCCCACCAATAAAAAGTCTTAGCGATGGCACTGATAAAGATATTTGTTACAATTAACAGTTCAGATATTTTTTTTTAAAGGAAATTTCTACATCACCGTAACAAAAATAGTAAACTTTGAGTACATGTACAGTATATTTTACTGTGTTTGTACCATATGTAGACTTTACTGTAGTAGTGCAATATTCCTATGGTACATTCAACTTAAAAATACAGTACACGTACCCCTTTAATTGCAAACGCCATTTATACAATTAAAGAAATTATGTTTGTTGGCAAATATATGTAATAAATCAATTAATCAATTGTAATAAAAATATATATTATCATTTTTTTTTCATTTTTGTATAAGAATGAACGTATACGCACTTATTAATATTTAAATAGTTAGTTTTTAGCCCACGATATGCTATTTCTTTCGGCCAGCAATTAAAGTGTCGTCTACAAAAAATAACGTTCCGTTAAATAAGCTAGACGTAAAACAAAGCAGATGTATCATTGTACTGTTAAATACTCTACTGTAATTTTTTTTTAACTTCTAAGCATCGCATATTTTCAATTTTTATACCGTCGTATTGGAAAAAATAGTACTTTTAAATGCAATTTGTTTGAAAACTGCATCTCAGTTTATTTTTGAGAGATTATTTTTTTTTTTCATCATTTGTTTCATGTTTGCAACTCAAATATTCCATTTCTGTAGAAAGTAACAGGAAAATATTTGGAAAATAGTATCTTATTTATTTTTGTTGTCATTTTCCCATAACAACTGAAAAAAAAATTAACCCTTAATTGCATAGTGATGTAAATTTCAATCACCTTTTTATTTAATTTTTAATACATAAATTAAGTTCTTACAACCACTATATTTATATAGAAATATTAATTCTCCAAAAATTAGAAAAATATGCTACTAAATAAAGTTAAAAATCTATATTAAGATTTCTGGTGTCTAATCCTTAATATAAAAATAAAAAACGCAATTCTAAAAGAATAATTCATGCAATTAAGGGTTAAAATACTTGATATTTTGAAAAAATATATAAATGAATGATTTCTGATAAAACATGGAGCTATTATAAACTACAGGGTGGCTACTAAATACTGTTACAAATATTCAGTCATTTTATTTTACAAATATAAAATAGAAAATGATAACTACACTAACATGATGAACATTAGAGATGAAAGTTTAACCGGAAATAATTTTAATCAAATTGACCGCCATCTTTATCGATTACCAAAGATAATCTCTTATGCCATTGTCCGACTGCGGCACGAATCATTTTAAGAGGTAGTCGGTACCATTCACGCAATATGGAAGCTTTGAGAGAGTCCAAACTTTTGTGTTTGTTGCTATTTACTTTAGCCTCTAAAATCCCCAGACGCAATAATCTAAAGGATTTAAATCCGGTGAAGAAGGTGGCCAATCTTCTTGCATGATAAAGTTCGGACAGGTGACAGGGAGCCAAGCCTGTGTTGATTTATCTCGGTGCGAAGATGTAAAATCTTGCAGAAATATCCAATTCTTTTTGGAATATAACCTGTCAGCATGTGGTAATAAATATGTAGCCAATATGTTCTGTTTGTAATATTCGCATTGTTTTTTATCCCTTTATCGATGAACTCCAAAGGCAATTTTTCATTGTTTGACACTGCAGCCCAAACCATAACAGAATTCTTGTTCTGAAAGCGTTTAACAATTCGAAAGGTTTCAGGTATATCCTCGAGGGTTTCTAAATATACGATATCATTTTTAGCATTATAACACTGTTAAGTGCAAAATAGTTTCCCATCAGAAAATATTATTCTGTCAACACTTTTCCTACCATGCCGCTTCATCAATTTCTTCCTTCTTTCTAATTTTTTTATACTTTGTGCAGCAGTCAATCCTTGAATTTTTCTTTTGCGGTAAGGGCAATAACCCAGATCTTCATTTATAATAACTTGCATAGTTCTGCAATTCACGTTCTCTTCTGCAGCCATTTTATTTGCAGAACGTTGTGGATTTCTTCACACCTTTTCGCGAATTCTTTTGATGCGCTCTACTGTGAGAACTGAGCGTGGACGACCAGACCTATATCGATATTTACATAGCTATTAGTATCCAATAATCGATTTATAGTTTTATATATAAATGTTCCATAAAAACCAGGGCATTTTAATTGCTTAAAGGTTTTACCTGAGGAAAACATGCGATCAAAGAGCTGTTTAATCATCATTCTTTTGGCTTCCCTCTTTAAAATAATTTTAAATATTCTCTTTATAACCAAATTCGTCTGCACTAATAGAAGCTTGCCAAACCCTAAAATAGAGAAATAAACTGTTTTCCCAAACGATTAAAATTAATTCGTATTTTTTGGAGTGTAACAGTATTTACTAGCCACCCTGTATATTTAATTTTAATTATCCATATTAATATTACAAACAAATGAAGGTATGTGAATCATTAGATAGGCTATTTTTTTATCGAGTTTCTTGAATGACTATATCCCTTTTATTGGATTCGTGTATTATTTAGCGATAGTGACGTCCTAGGCATACTTTACTGTAGATTTTGTTTAATACTAGATTGTAAATGAGGAATTCTTCCTCCGGTTGCGAATGACGTCATTTTATATAAAATAAAAGAGTGTGTTTTAAGTATTAAAACTGAAACATGTTTTGTACTATTTATATTTATATATATATTGTTTCATTGAGAGCAACACTAAATTCTGAAAAAGCAAAATTCCTGTTTTCTAGTTTTTTTTTTTTTTTTTTGTTAAAAAATATTGAGGATATTCTTTTGAAAAGTCGGGTTAACCCGAATACGACCAGAAGAAATCAAAACTTGAACCGAAACTGACACGAACCTGAAACATTTAAAGTCATTTTCGTTACAAGCCCAACCAAGGCCAAAAAAAAAAAAAAAAAAAAAATTCCGTTCGGATAAAATCGGGTAAACCGATTCCAAGCAGTAGTCTAATATGCGTTAAAATAAGTTACTGTACATATATTGATCGCATTGTTACCAGTACATGTACCGCAATTTTAAAACAACAATTTTTTAGATTGAAAGTATAATTTTTTTTTAATATCTTATTAATTAAATACAATAATTCATCATCCACTTTAATAACAATCGTGTAATTTTCTTCGGTAACCATGAAATAATTTTAGGATTCGCTAAACAATATAAAAAGATTGAAATTAACAACTGAAATAACAAAAGTATAAACTTATTAATGCGTTCTAACTTACTGTCTACAACAATAGGTATGTGTTCAAGCATTTTCTCTGGTATCCCATTATCTTGGTGATAGTCAACGGTGATCAAGAATTTAGCATCCATCATTTTCACAATGTTTGAAGCAGCCTGGAATGAAAAAAAATAAACTTTAGAAACAAAAACAAAGCAATATATATATATATATATATATATATATATATATATATATATATATTAGATATTGCACTAAATTTCATTTTTCAATTAGTAGCACCAATTTATTTCACTTTACTTGAGTTCCTTACATCAAAATCAGTTCAAAAGAAAGGGTATTTTTTATTCAGTTTTTCTTTAGATTTAGATGGAATGCAAATTTCGGGATGCTAATGTTAAATCTATTTGAAAAAAATTTAATGTACATCTTCCCAAAAAATCACCGATTGAAATGTTGGCTTTTTTAATGAGACACGCTAAATGAACATGCGTATTTTTAATCGAGAAACATATTTTTTATTATAAAAAATAGTAATTCATTCATATTAAATATACATATATACGAATCATGACGAAGATAAATAAAAAATAAGCATTATCAAAAACATATGCGAATTTCTATTATTGGTATTCGAGATATAAAGCAATTTTATTTTGTATAAGAAGACAGTCTTCTATTATCGTTTCCACAAAAAAGAAAATCTTAGAATGCAACCGAAAAATATTTATAAAATTGTCTTTCGTATAAAGTTAGTTTAATTTATATTTAGATTGTTTATATTATTCTTAACGATTACTAACTGAAGCATTCTAGTTATTTCCCTCGTAAAATTTCATTTTAATTTACTAAGTTATAGTTAAACTAAACAAAACTTAACTCTGGGGCTGTACGATCCGTGAAGGATCTGGGTCGATAGTGTCCATGCCTGTTTTCTTGACCCTGAGTCCTGAATCCCGAGGTGCTATACAGCATATGTCCCGGCTAGGTGGTCAGTCTAACGCGGGACCCTCAGTGTTTAGTTCTCAAGCAGGCTTGGTACTCATTTTATTGACCTCAAAGGGACGAAAGGCTGAGTGAACTTTGCCCAGCCCAGAGTCGAACTCTCGCCCTGCAGCGGGGAAGTCAAGTGCTCTGACCACTACGCCACGGGGCTTAAATTATGGATGAATCCCTAAAATATTTCTTTAATAATTCATTGAAAAATTAAGAAAAGGTGCATAAACTGTGTAACTCTCTGGACAACTTTGATCCAAGAAACTCAAATAAAGTGTCGAAAGTTAATGTTAATGTCGAAAATTGATTTAAAAAAATGAAAATTGGTATAACTTTTATTATTTAGATGACCACTATCCCAAACATTACATTCATATACATAAAGAAAACATTATAGTGAGTCTGATAACAATACTGATGTGCGAATAATGGTGGGGGTACCGTTTTCAATGAAACGAAGTGTACATATACTAAAGGAAGGATATATTTTGTCTCAGTTTCAGTTCCTTTGCTTTTTCATCAAAAAGAAGCGTTATAAAATCTTATTTCATTTATTGCAAGTGATGTAAAACTAAAATGTAACCCCTTGCTCTATTTTAGTGCATTTTCATGTACAGGCGGTCAATAAACCCTCTTAATTGAATACTATAAGCTATAAAAGCTTCCTTTAAAATATTTGTTTTTATTTTTATTTTTTCTTCATATAAAGAATACAAAGAATAATGCACGCAAATAATTTGGTAATTAAAAATAATAATATCCTTCTTTATGGCATTATTACTTGTATGTCAAGATTATGCCCACTTAAAAAAATGATTCCATAACGGAAAGCTTATCCTTTGTTTGACGCTCTTTAAATTTAGAAAAATAGAAAGACTTCCGATGAAAATCTTAGCTTAGTATACATGGATAAATAAAGTAATAAAGATGATTGAAGCGAAGCGAGACGAAAGTGAGAAAATTTTCCTATGTATCCACTCCAATCTGACAATGAAATGAGCATTATTCCATGGCAATGGCTTGATCAATTACGATGTAATTTACAATAAACATATACAGTAATCCTTTAACATTCGCGAGGGTTAGGTTCACAGAAACCATAGCGAATGTCAAAATCGCAAATGTCGAGACTATCTCCCCGTGCATAAAAAGTAGTTAGGTTTTAAGATTATGTTTTAATGGAAAAAAAGCAGTTGACATTTAAAACTATACTTATTAAACATTAAAAAGTAGGTGCTGCAAGTAAATTTGAATAATTATAAACATAGTGTACAAAGTTTAATTTCTAGTAGATGGCTCAAAAAAATTATTCATATACGATTGTTTGAAAGAACAGATCTTTTCTTTATGAATGTCAGTAAAAGAAAATGATATATTCTCGATTTCTCTTTTAAATTTAAGATTCCTCATCAGTTAAGGATCGCATTCTATTGCTTTATCAAAACGTTGTTGTTGAAGTTTAAAATTCTTCCATGTAAATTTTGCAGAAAATTTTTCACTTGCAATATTTTGAATTTTAGAAAATTTGAGATTTTTTTTTTTTTTATCATCATCATGTTTCGGGTTTCTTGGAAACACTAATCCACGTTTTACTTCAATATAACGGTTTTAGGAACTTAGGTTAAACAGTACAAAAAAACTATCCAGTGTCAAATAAGTTATGGAATTGGTAAAACAAAGCGAGTTCCCTTTGTAAAAAATATTATTTATAAAACAAAATTCCCGAATAACCAAGTTGAGAATTCGCGAATGTTGAAATGTTCTTCATTTTTTACTTCGCAAATAATGAAAACTCGCGAATGTTAAGGAATTACTGTATATCAGTAATTTAAAAGTAATAATGTGGTCCAATTTTTTTTAATTAGACCTCTGGATTCAGTAATTAAACATAAAAGTTATAATGCTAAACATATATGCTACAATATTTCGTAATCGAGTTAGCATTGCCCCGGTTTATATAGATGTTGGACGTCCCTCCCTCGAGGACTTCAAGAGCAATGAATAAGCTCCAAGTCATTGATATATTAACCCTCCTCCCCTTCAATCTTACCGTACCAGCGCTTTTGATATCTTTTATTTAAGGAAAATCGCTTTACAATATTTCCGGTGCACTGCTTCGTAGTCTCCTTAACGGTCTTCAGTAATCGGGCTACGCATTGAGACAGTATATACATACATACGTCACAATACATACATATACAGTATATACATACATACATTATTCACAATGAGATGAATAATTTATGAATGAAATTTAAATGAAGTATTTATTTTTCTGCATTTTATTTTTATAAAGTATTTTGTTTCGAATTTGGTATTTTCTCAAGAGCTACTTTCGTCTGTGTTGCACTAATTTTTCTGCATTTTGAAGACACAACCTTTTTCAGTTACAAATACTTCGTTCAGCATAAGTTTTAATAAAAATTAGTGATAAAAATCGAAATTTTACATTAGTTTATTTGCTTCTTTTTTAGCTTCATTGATATATTCGAAATCCCCTTTCACTAGTTTGATAGTGCATCTTATAAAAAATATAATCAAGAACATGTGACATTTTTTTTTTTTTTTTTTAAATCAAGTAAACAATTTTTTCTTCAGATTTTAAGTACGTTTTGTGTATATAAAATCAAAATATAAATTACTATTGTATCTCAGTCTTAAGGGGGAAAAAATCCTGTGGCTTCCCATTCTTTTTAAATTTATTTTTTTTAAACATATGTAATATAAGTACAAGAACTTACTTTTTTATATAGAGCTTGATTGAAAATATGAAATATATTAGATTGTTTATCAACAATTCAATGTTACATATATACGAGGTGTGGCTATTAAATAACAAGACTAATTCTGTAAAATATTTTATTTTGATTTTATACATATTTAGTTATTATCCCTTTCAATATACACCCCTGCTTTATCCTTACAACGCTCCATGCAAATATTCTATTGTTTGAAACAGCACTGGAAGTCTTCTTTTGTTAGCTCTTTCATGACGCGTGCCGTTTTTCTTTCACATCTTCAACGGTGTGAAATCTGGTTACTTTTAAAGCAAATTTTACCCTGGGGAACAGATAAAAATCACATGATGCCCGGTCAGGCGAATAAGGCGGATGGTCCAACAGTGGGATGTTATACTTGGTTAGAAACGTCTTGACGGACAATGCAGTGTCAGTCGATGCGTTATCCTGATGAAGCACCCTTTGTTTGTTCGTCCACAATTAGGTACGGTTTTTTTCATATTTTTTCGCGGAGTTGAGAAAAGACCTCAAGGTAATATTGTTGATTAATAGTTTTACACTCAGAAACACAGTGAAGGTACACATGAATATCAAACATTTTCTCCGTTATAGACGTGTAAGGGCGACCCGTGCGAACTTCATTTTCAATGTCTTCTAGGCCGTCTTGGAAACACTTAAATCACTCAACAACCCGCGCATGGGATAAATATTCATTGCCGTATACTTTTCTTAACAAATGATGTGTTTCAGTAGCGGATTTTCTAAGTTTAAAAAGAAATTTCACATTAATTCGTTTTTCTTTTAAAACACTCAACATTTTCCCGGCAAAACACTAAAACAGTGTCCAGAACAAATGAATGTCATGATCAGACTAATTGGAATACAGCCAATTTAGAAGCGGTAATTGATACAGGAAGTTTTGCGTTATTCAACAATTGGTCGTACGAATTTGTCGCATGCGCAGTTCTTCTATAGAAGCATTAGTCTCGTTATTAAATAGCCACAACTCGTATATATTATAAAATAAGTAAATCTTACTCTTCCACCGTAATATGGCAATGGTCCTCCCCAAATGGCTCCAATACTTGTTGTAGCAAGGAAAGCAAAAATGGCTTCTTTTCTTTGAGACATATAGCCTGTTAAAGAAAAAAATCATAAATGTAAACTCTAATGAAAAGGCAATTTATCTCCACGACACACATTTTTTTATTGTTATTATAAGATTGTATTGATCATATAAATAGAATAATTTGCTGAAAATGTACGTATATTTTGTCTTGTAAAATTACTTATCATATCATAATCATATATCAGTTTTTATTGTTGAAAATTACAAATACTTCATTCCATAGTTGCCACCACTTTCTTGAAATTATTTGTTAGTTAAATTAAGGGTTAATATACTTATTATTGTTTCTAATGATCCTAGGAAAAACGGTAAAACGCGTTCTTATTGCCAGAAAAAGTCAAAAAATTAAATAAAATACGAAATGCCATAACTCGCTTAAAGCTGATTACATAAGAATGGAATTTTTACGGTTTACCTTGTATAAGTATAGAGAACGTTTTTTAAATAAAACTTACAGGACCCACGGACCGTATAAAAATTTTAATTTCGTAACTTTAAAAAAGTCCTTCCGGCCAGTGCCGGGAGGAAGAGGTAGCTTTCATAATCCTTATTTTAAAAAAGCCAACTTATATCATGCAAACACACGAAGCTCAATTTAGTGGAAACCGAATATAGGAGATTCAATACTAATTTTTATCAATAAAATGAATGAGAATTTCGCGAAATTAGTCAGCTTTATCCAAGCTGCTTTTCTTTAAAGTAACTTATATTTGGCTGCCAAATTCGGCAATTTCTTAAAGTGCCTGTCATTTTAAGACAACATGGTGGATGAGGCTAAGCAGTGAACTTGGTCGAGACCCTAGTAATTGCTGTGCACATGCTCACTCACATCGGAATCGGTTAATATATAGGAGTGCTGTCGCATGCAAAAAATCAGATTTTTCAAAATGTCACCCACAAT
Organism: Maratus speciosus; assembly: GCA_963932465.1. Taxonomy (NCBI): domain Eukaryota; kingdom Metazoa; phylum Arthropoda; class Arachnida; order Araneae; family Salticidae; genus Maratus; species Maratus speciosus. Next base: position 237,511,949 of record OZ010788.1, read on the forward strand.
AGAAATTGAAACTGCTATATCTGAGCCATTTTTTAAGGTAAAGACAAACAAAAAATGCTCCTGAATCCTTATATCAAGATCAAATACTTAAGAAAGAAACCTTTTTCAATTTCTAATTTTTTTGCACCTCACTTTAAATATATATATATTTATTAATTTAATGGCCGCCATTTTGAAACAAGATGGCTGATGAATCTGGCCAGCGAACTTGGTCGAGGTGTTGATGTATACTATCCACATGCCTTCTTACATCGAAATAGGCGAATACGTGTGTTATCGCGTGACAAATACAAGATCGTTTCAAAATGTTAGCCATTCTAGAAATTCAAAGTGCTATAAATCAACCATTTTTTAAGATATCAACAAAAGAACAAATTTTCAGAAACAAAAACTGCTCCGGAATCTTTGTATCAAGGCCAAACACATAAAAAAAAATCTTTTTCATTTTCCAATTTTTTAATACCTCATTTTGAATTTTAAATTTAATTTTTTTTAATGGCAACCCGTTTGAAACAAGATGGCGAATGAAGCTGGCCAACGAACTCGGTCCATACATTGGTATGTACTATGTACAGACCAAGTTACATCCAAATAGGTTCATAAATACGCCTGTTATCGAGTGACAAAAATCAGGTCGTTTTCAAATGTCAGCCACAAGAGAAATTCAAAATGCTATTACTCAGCCATTTTTTTTTTAGATATAGACGAAAGAAAAACTGTTCCGGAATCTTTGTATTAAGGCCAAACACATACAAAAAAAATCTTTTTCATTTTCCAATTTTTTGGTATCTCATTTAATTTTTTTTATTTTTTTATTTTTTTAAATGGCCGCCATTTTGAAACAAGATGGTGGATGAAGCTGGCCAACGAACTCGGTCGAGATATTTGTATGTACTATGTACACACCAAGGTACATCCAAGTCTGTTCATAAATACGCCTTTTATTACGTGAGAAAAATCAGGACGTTTCAAAATGCCCGCCACGCTAGAAATTCAAAATGCTATAACTCAGCCATTTCTTAAGATATAGACGAAACAAAAACTGCTCCCGAATCTTTTTATCAAGGTCAAACACATAAGAAGAAAATATTTTTTCAATTTTCAATTTTTGGTACCACATTTCAAATTTAAATTTTTCTTAAAAATTTAAATGGCCGCCATTTTTAAACAAGATGGCGGGTGAAGCTGGCCAACGAACCCGGTCGAGACATTGGTATGTACTATGTATAAACGAAGTTACATCCAAATCGGTTCATAAATACGCCTTTTATCGCGTGACAAAATTCAGGACGTTTCAAAATGTCAGCCACGCTAGAAATTCAAAATGCTATAACTCAGCCATTTTTTAAGATATAGACGAAAAAAAACTGCTCCCGAATCTTTGTATAAAGGTCAAATACATAAGAAAAAAATATTTTTCCATTTTCAATTTTTTGGTACCACATTTCAAATTTTAAATTTAAAAAAAAATTTTAAATGGCCGCCATTTTGAAACAAAATGGCGGATGAAGCTGGCCAACGAACTCGGTCGAGACATTGGTATGTACTATGTACACACCGAATTACATCCAAATCGGTTCATAAATACGCCTTTTATAGCGTGACAAAATTCAGGACGTTTCAAAATGTCAGCCACGCTAGAAATTCAAAATGCTATAACTCAGCCATTTTTTAAGATATAGACGAAACAAAAACTGCTCCGGAATCTTTGTATAAAGGTCAAATACATAAGAAAAAAATATTTTTCCATTTTTAATTTTTTGGTACCACATTTCAAGTTTTAAATTTTTTTAAAATTTTTAAATGGCCGCCATTTTGAAACAAAACGGCGGATGAAGCTGGCCAACGAACTCGGTCGAGACATTGGTATGTACTATGTACACACCGAATTACATCGAAATCGGTTCATAATTACGGGAGTTACAGTGTGACATAGGTCAGATATATATATATATATATATATATATATATATATATCAATTTTGAACGGAGGGTGGTTTCGGGATCTGGGGGTCATGATCGATGAAAATATACCAAAATTTTTTGAAATCGCTTTCCTCCGAACGGCTGCAATAGGTAGCTTTTTTGTAAAGAAAGCTACCTAAAAAATTAACTATTCTGACGTAAATGGATTTTCATATACTGAATAACTACATTTGGAACGTTTTTCAATAACTACACCTCTAAACCTGACTGTTTAAAAATTGGCTATTGCTCAACGATAAAAAATGAAACATTTTATGCTGTTGTGGTAGATAAAAATTCGATTACGTTGAAATCAATATGCGAAAATCTAAAGTGCACTGTAAAAAAAATCTGCAAAGTTACTAAAATTTTTCTAGGAAACTGGGAATCCTAGAACTTTTTATGTAACGGCAACAACAAAAATTCATGTAACAGATACAGTTTTGCACCGTAAACCAAAAAATGTGTAAGGTTACTAAGATTTTTTTAAGAAGCTGGGATGCCTAGAACTTTTTATGTAACTGCAACCTGGGTTACAGAAAAAAATTTAGTAAGATTAGTGTAATTTTAGTAGATTCTATTGTAAAACAGCAGGTTTCTGATGCTTTACAAAAACTAGTTTTGTAGATTTACATCTTTTTTTGTACAGTGTACAGATAAAATTTTAGTAAGCATACAGATTTGTGTAAATTTACATCTGTAGAATTGGGGATTATTATTTTTTTTTTTTTTTTTATTTAAGTTTAACAGTATACCAGAACTTTTTTTTTTAGTTATTCACCTAGGAAAAAAGGGTGTTTTTCTAATTATGTAACATTACATTCGCAAAAACTTATTTTAGAATTTTTTTTAAAAAAATTCAAATTCTGAATCAAAATTTAAAAGAACACAATATGACTAGCACAATGTACTATAAGATTTATAGAAATTTATTCATCGGATGGATTTATTAATCATTAAAGAGAAAGATAATGCAACTTGATAAACAATGCAATATGACAAATATATTTATTATAAATTATTCATTTATAATCATTTATACGATAAATAAAATTAAATATTCTAAGAACAGTTTTTATTTTTCTCTAATGTGTAAACAATGTATCCGTTATGTCAACTTCATGCTATGAATAAAAAATAAATACATAAATACAGAACGTAGCAAAAATCTTACAAGCTACTGTGTCTCCTTTTTTCAATCCATTTTTTCTGAAGGCAGCGGCATAGAGTTTTACTTCTTCAAACATTTCAGCAAAAGTCACAGATTCTTCATTTCCTTGTTCATCTGAAAATAATTATTCAAGATATAAGTACTTTAATCACGATTCAGGACCTTCCGCAGAAAACATAAAACTTTTATAAGAGCAGAAACTATAAACGATTAACAAGAGCAATTATATGAAACATCACAGAAAAACTGGCGATAAATCACAATTAGAAAAATAAACCATTCAGATAAAATTATCAATGATCTCGCATCATCTTCTTTTCTCTCTTTAGCTTGGAATTTACTTCACTGTAAAAAAAATCCGACCAATTTTCCTGTAGGAATCGGAAAAATAGTTGCCCTTATCGTACCGGAAAATTTAGCGACCCAGCTCGTAATAAAATCCGTAAAAAAAAGAAAGTAGTCAATTAAACGGTATTTTATGGATTTATTCCGAGCTGGGTCGGATATTTTTCCGGTACGATAAGGGCAACTATTTTTTCGATTCCTACAGGAAAACTGGTCGTATTTTCTTACAGTGTTTTGTAATTCTTTCCCTCTCTTTTCTTGTGTCTTTCCAGTTCATTAATATATATAACTATTCTTTTATTTCTTTTGTTATTCTTGTTTTTCTTCTTTTTAGTTTTCTTTTTATTTGTTTATTTATTTTTATTTTATTTTATTTTAATTTCCGTTAAAATCTGTTAATATCTTCTTTCATTTTGGCAACACTTTCCTTTTCTGCTATGGGCTCTTCAGTGATAGGTGTTTTCTTTTCCGCTAGGTGTTTTCTTTGTATGGCCTTTGCCTGCCCTTTCTATTCATTTGTGACCTTGTCCGCTTTCGGACACTTGTTTACTTTAGCTGATGACGGGCTGTTAAAATTCCTACCCCGAAACGTGCCCTGTGTGTTATTTTGTATTTTATGGGGATTTTAACTAAGTTTTATTTTTCTAAGGGCAGTTATATGCTTCCTAGAATTATGTTAATTGATAATTTATTTTTTACTTTTTTTTGGAAAATTAATTTCGAAACTATACACTGTAAAAATAAAATACGACCAGTTTTCCTGTAGGAATCGGAAAAATAGTTGCCCTTATCGTACCGGAAAAATTTACGACCCGGCTCGGAATAAAATCAGTAAAATACCGTTTTATCGACTATTTCCTTTTTTTTTTTACGAATTCCGAGCTGGGTCGGAAAATTTTCCGATACGATAAGGGCAACTATTTTTCCTATTCCTACAGGAAAACTGGTCTTTTTTTTTTTTTTTTTTTTTTTTTTTTACAGTGTATATATCTTGAAATTTCGAAATTAATTTTCCAAAAGTACATAAATTCTAACCTTTGATTTTTTTTTATCACAAATTGATTTCTAGAAGCTGAGAAACAAAAGTTACAGCTCATTCCTTCAACTAATTTTGTGTTGTGCTTAAAAATCTACGATCTGTTTGGCAAGGATTAAGAATGATTTTAATATTAGGAGTTTCAAACTTTAAATAGACACAATTTCTAAGCTAAATGATCGAATGACTTCCCGTTTGATATTCTGACGTAACTTTTCAGAGAAATCGAAATTATGCAAATTATGATGTCAAAAACAGTTGTTAATATTAATAAAGGTTACATTTTTTTTGCAATTTCTATATCTTGACGACCACCTAAGAAAAATTTAAGTAGAGCATTAATTAGTAGAAGTTATCACTAATCATCAATTGATGCCAGACACATTTTTATACAATTATTTGTATTTGTATGGTTTATTTTTCTTTCCACAGTAACATGCATAAAACTTAACCCTTTGCATCACTGTGTTGCATATCTGCAATATATCCAAAAGTCAATGTTACATATACAGTGGGCTTTAAAAGACGACTTTATTTACTATTGCTAAACTTCCAACACAGCAGTTAATATAAATTGCTCATAGAATTCTCAACAGATGGCACTGGTGAGTTAATTTTTCAGGCAAAAATTTAATTTATCAATTCAGCAGTTTCACATCATTATTAAGAAAATGAAAGTACTGAATTTTGCAACATACCCAAAAGTCAATGTTACATATACAGTGTGCTTTAAAAGACGATTTTATTTATTGTTGCTGACTTCCAACACAGCAGTTAATATAAATTGTTCACAGAATTCTCAACAGATGACACTGGTGAGTTAATCTTTGAGCTTAAGTTTAATTTATTATTTGAACAGTTTCACATCGTTATTACGAAAATGAACGCACTTAATTTCGCAACATACCCAAAAGTCAATGTTACATATACAGTGGGCTTTAAAAAACGATTTTATTTATTGTTGCTGACTTCCAAGACAGCAGTTAATATAAATTATTCACAGAATTCTCAACAGATAGCACTGGTGAGTTAATCTTCTAGGCTAAATTTTAATTTATTATTTGAACAGTTTCACATCGTTATTACGAAAATGAACTTACTGAATTTTGCAACATACCAAAAAGTCAATGCTACAAATGCTACATATACATCGGGCTTTAAAAGACGATTTTATTTATTGTTGCTGACATCCAACACAGCAGTAAATATAAATTGTTCATAGAGTTCTCAACAGATGACACTGGTGAGTTAATCTTTGAGCTTAAGTTTAATTTATTATTAGAACAGTTTCACATCGTTATTACGAAAATGAACGCACTGAATTTCGCAACATACCCAAAAGTCAATGTTACATATACAGTGGGCTTTAAAAAACTATTTTATTTATTGTTGCTGACTTCCAAGACAGCAGTTAATATAAATTATTCACAGAATTCTCAACAGATAGCACTGGTGAGTTAATCTTCCAGGCTAAATTTTAATTTATTATTTGAACAGTTTCACATCGTTATTACGAAAATGAACTTACTGAATTTTGCAACATACCAAAAAGTCAATGCTACAAATGCTACATATACATCGGGCTTTAAAAGACGATTTTATTTATTGTTGCTGACATCCAACACAGCAGTAAATATAAATTGTTCATAGAGTTCTCAACAGATGACACTGGTGAGTTAATCTTTGAGCTTAAGTTTAATTTATTATTTGAACAGTTTCACATCGTTATTACGAAAATGAACGCACTGAATTTCGCAACATACCCAAAAGTCAATGTTACATATACAGTGGGCTTTAAAAAACTATTTTATTTATTGTTGCTGACTTCCAAGACAGCAGTTAATATAAATTATTCACAGAATTCTCAACAGATAGCACTGGTGAGTTAATCTTCCAGGCTAAATTTTAATTTATTATTTGAACAGTTTCACATCGTTATTACGAAAATGAACTTACTGAATTTTGCAACATACCAAAAAGTCAATGCTACAAATGCTACATATACATCGGGCTTTAAAAGACGATTTTATTTATTGTTGCTGACATCCAACACAGCAGTAAATATAAATTGTTCATAGAGTTCTCAACAGATGGCACTGGTGAGTTAATTTTTCAGGCAAAAATTTAATTTATCAATTCAGCAGTTTCACATCATTATTAAGAAAATGAAAGTACTGAATTTTGCAACATACCCAAAAGTCAATGTTACATATACAGTGTGCTTTAAAAGACGATTTTATTTATTGTTGCTGACTTCCAACACAGCAGTTAATATAAATTGTTCACAGAATTCTCAACAGATGACACTGGTGAGTTAATCTTTGAGCTTAAGTTTAATTTATTATTTGAACAGTTTCACATCGTTATTACGAAAATGAACGCACTTAATTTCGCAACATACCCAAAAGTCAATGCTACATATACAGTGGTCTTTAAAAGACGATTTTATTTATTGTTGCTGACTTCCAACACAGCAGTAAATATAAATTGTTCATAGAATTCTCAACAGATGACACTGGTGAGTTAATCTTTCAGGCTAAAGTTTAATTTATTATTTGAACAGTTTCCCATCGTTATTACGAAAATAAGCGTACTGAATGTTGTCAAATTAAAAATGCTGGAGACGTCCAAATGTTGAATTTTTACAAAAGTAAATTCGTATACTTTACAATTTCTATTAGAAAAGCGAGAATATTTTTCAGAAACATGTAATTTTCTGATTATTGCAGGTGTGAAAAAGTACCTTTTACCGAATATTTTTTTATTTTTATGTTCTAAAAATTTAAAAAAAAATTGTTTAAATAGATGTATTATAATATCTGAATAAATATTTTTCAAATTGGTGTTGTTGAATCACAAGGGATTAATTTAACTATTTTTTTTTTAAATATTCAGCAAATAAAGGAAAAACAGCTACATTTCGTTTATATTAGGGGGAAAAAAGAAGAAATAAAAAAGAAATTTAACTCCATCAAAATTTTGAAATTTTCTGCTTCATGTTGAGTATAAATAAGGATATGAGTGAAGAAAAGATGAAACATGTAAATATAGAACTCATCTGAAATCCATAGATTTCGAGCTCGATCTTCACAGCTAAAAAAGGTATTCTTAAAATATAAATCACTTTTTTTCGGACAGTTTTTAAAAAATGAGAAACTGGCGCATGGCACCATTTAAATATTTTTTTGTAAAATAAATAAATTAATTAATTAATTAATTAAAAATAAATTGTAAATAAAAGGATTTCATCGTTCACAAAATACACAACATGAAATTTTAAAAAGCTCACTGTTTTACTTAAAAGGCGACAAAAAATTATATATATATATATATATATATATATATATATATATATATATATATATATATATACATATATATATCATGTAAATTAAGAGATATGGGAATTTTTAAGTTTAGTTAAATAAATTTGAAAGTGTCAATAGGTAATTTAAATAATATTAATGAAATGATTTTCTATTTATATTAATTAAATGCATTTATCACGGTTTTTTAAAAAGAATAACAGCAACCATTAAATACAATACTTGTTTTAACTTAATTGCAAAAACATGTACAGGGTACATACAGCATGTGCAGGGTAGAATTCGGATTAAATAATGTGCTTTTATATAGAGTAAGCTGAGTAATTTTCTTTTTTTACTTATACAAGATAATATAAATTATTTAATAGATTATATTGTTTTTTTCCATTTCAAGGCGTTTAATATTTTTCTGTTTTCATTTTTCTTCCCTTATTTTGGTCATGTGGTCGTTTGGGTACAGGGTGAAAAAAATTTCAGCTTTTAGCTTTTTTCTCTACAGAAAACGACTGCCTTGTTTATATATGTGAATTATGTACCTTTGATAAAGTAATTCAATATATAAGCATTTCATTTATTTTTATTGGTATCCATATTTTTCATTTTTTCTTCCATTCTAATACTCATAAGGTAGTACAAGGGACTATACTTTTTACATAACATCTGGTATTTATATATTTTCCTTTCTGTTATTCAATTTCTGCTGTTTTTTACTATAATTTTGAAATCTATGTTAAGTGTGTTTGGGTGGGAACTGTATTTGTTAATGTCATTTTATTCATAATTTCACAGTTTTTGTTGGTGGTCGGTAATGTTTATTTAATGGTTATATATGTATGTATATATATATAGAATTACATTTAAAATATACATTTTATTAAAAATTTCTTAGTCCTTTCGGTCTGCAATTCTCGCGGCCATACTAACATGCTCATACATATTTAGGACGAAAGTACTAAGAAATTTTAAATAAAATTTACATTTTAACTTGTAATTCTATATTATTATTATTTTTGTCGCCTTTCATGTAAAACTGTGAGCTTTTTAAATTTCATGTTATGTGTTTTGTGATTGAATCAAGGTGGGATGCATTTCGTCTTATGATTTTATTGATTTCATCGTTGTTGTAAAAAAGAATAGAGTTTATTCAATTTCTTTAATCTCCTCTTTGTATTTTTAAGGTAAGTAAATTGTTGGACATGTTTGCGTAAAATTAAATTAATAGAGAAAACTGACCTTGAGTTGCGTTGCTGACCCATTGTGGCTACAAAAGCATAAACAATCAACGGAATTTTTTTTTATTTCTTGACCGTAATTTTATCGTGCATTTGAAATGATCGTTTTCTTAGATCAAATTTCATTAAAAATAAACTCTTGCGAAATACATATAGACATTATTTGCATAAAAATAGATAACAACAGATAAAGTTTCAAGTTTAATTTTGATTTTTTAGATTTTTGAAAAACATTTCTTGACTAATTTTTTTCAGTCAAATCTAAATTTAGATTTTCTAGATTGGCAAGATTTTTTTATATTCCACCATACATTCAGATTGTAAAAGTTCTATTCGACAGCATAATATGTTATCTATCCAATAAAAAATAATATTTTTACTTAATCATTAATTTTTATTGCATAATTTCATCAAAACAGGATAAGTATAATATTGAAACATAATGAAATAACGTCTGTCTGATTTACCAAGATACACTAAAGCTTCTCTGTTGTCTCTGTGCCTAAGTACATTTTCAGCAAAGTTGAATCGAGCTCCGCTAAACCAATCATTATCAAGAAAACCTGGTCCAGTCTTCACAAGAACCTGCAAGCACAAACAAGTAAATAAAGAATAAAGTAATAAATAAATGAAAAAAATATATAAACATATCAGTAATTTTCTGAATAAATATTCTATATTTTAAAAACGAAAAGTTTAATATCCGAAAGATATTTCTCATACGTTACAGTATAAAAACGTCTAAAATATACCCCAAAAAGTTGGGAAAAAAAGAACATTTGTATTTCAAACCATGTAAAGCTCTTTATATAAGATATAAATAAAGAAGAATTTACTTTAGTATTTTTTTTTTTTTTTTTTTAGCAATAATTCCTGAAATATAACGATTACGGTTTTAATTTTAAAGCAGCAAAATTTTTATAAGTAACTGTATGAAAACCACTAAAATAAATAATTAAAGGTGCGATAACATAGGGTGCGAAAACTTTTGTATATCAAAACATCTAAATTTCTCCTTATATAATACATACACGTAGAAGAATTTACTTCAGTTTTCTTTCTTTTGTATATATAATAAGAAATCCGTAAATAAATCAATTATGGCATTATTTTTTTTTTAATTGCAAATAACGGTAAGAAAACATCTAAAATAAACCATAAAAAATCTTAAAAATTTTTATAAATCAAAAATTTTAAAACATTTATCTTTATAAAGATAAAGAAGAATTTATTTCAGTATCTCTTTAATAATAACAAATAACAAATCCGTAAATAACAATTAGGGCTTTAATTTTTAAAAAGAAAAATTTTCATAAGTAATGGCTTGAAAAAAATGTAAAATAAACCAAAAAAAAAAAGTTTTTTTTTTTTTTTTTTTAATATCAAAAAACATTTATTTTTATATAAGATATAGATAAAGAAGAACAGTGCTGTAGTCGTAAAAAAAACAGGGGGATTTTTCCGCTGCCAGAAGTTCTGTACCAGGCTGTAGGCAGAAGGTATACCTCAGTGAGTGTATGCTATAGCTGCGAAAAGTATAGAGCGTTATCCTGAAGGTATACAGCGTATACCACCGTATACCCTCCACTACATCGCTGGAAGAATTTGATCCATCTGTCATTTTTAATAATTTCAGCATTTGCTATCATTTTTAATAATAGCAAATCCGCAAATAAAACAATTATAGCTTTAATTAAAAAAATTACAGGGTAACTGATTCCAGTTAATAAAAGTGTTAAGAGAAGGTCAATATCTTACAATGACAAACGTCCTACAAAGAGCAATAAAATACGTCATAAATTTCGAATCTTATACATAAATTTCGGAACATAACTTTTAAACAATAAATAATAAAGTTTACAAGTTTATAAAAAATCTTCATTGCCAGTATCCACTGAAATATTTGTTCAGTATCCAAAAAATTATTCCATAAACCACTTTTATCCTGTTTATTTCGATATAAAAAAAATGTAAAAAGGTGTTAAAATCTTCTCCATATGAAAGGAAGATATTGCTTGTTCTATATTTACTTTAATATGAGAGAAAAACAGAAGCACTACTGAAAGAAAAATTAATATCCTAAAAAAATTAATAATTTATTCCCAAATAAATTAAAAATATATTTAACGAAGACATTGCTAACTTGGAGAATAAAAAAAGTACAAGCATTGTAAAAAAAAAAAAAAAAAAAGGAAAGAACAAAAATGAAAAATATTGTTTTTTTTTATCTAAAAAAGAAAAAATGAAGACAGACGCTTTTACAGGATTAGCACACATTCTAAAAATATCTTGGAGTAATTAAAATTTGACATTTCAGGTAGATTTCGTAAAGAATGCTAACATGTTGCAATCTCCCCTACGTTGGAATTTTTGAAAAATGTTTGCAGATCTACGCCGATCATGACCCATAGAACCTAAAATCCCACGCAGTTCAAAACTTTATATATATATATATATATATATATATATCACTTTTTTATGGACACACTTCTATAATTCAGTGCAAATCTCTTCCAAACTGATACATAAAACCAAGGGGTAGAAAATATCGCTCAAGTTCATTAATGGACAAAATCTGACCAAGGGTGTGGAAATAGGGAAGGGTTTTGTGAAAACCGAAACAAAAACAATAACTTCTTAAATATAATACATATCAAATCAGGTGAAAGTTATTATTACTTCTAGGAAAAGGGCCGAAAATTTAGGTATCACAGATTTTTGACAAAATTAAAAATGGGTTTAAAGGGAGAAAAAATGGGGTTTTGGGGAGAAAAAAATCATAATTTCGTCAATTCTTAAGATATCAAATTCACTTAAACTTATAAAATTTCCTAATATTATCTACAACATTTATATTGTCAAGTTTTTGATAGGACCTAGAGGTCTGCATGGGCCGGAATTTCCGGGTTCGGGCCCGGCCGAACGAAAGCTATCTTCCGGTGCAAAAATTAAAAGTTTGGTTCGAGCCCCGCCCATTTATATTTTCACAGTTCACGGCCCGGCTCGGCCCGCTCCGATCTGGCTCGACTGAATTTCTACAAAAAATTCAGATTTTTCTTAACACATAATTAAGATTCCTTTAAAGAATACTGCATACATATTTATGGAATAATTTTACAGTATATTTTAAAATTACGATGAATTTACGCAAGACAGAAAATACACAATAGGAACAATAATGATGACATGGATTCTTAGAAGTTTCAACCTTCAAATAAGGATTTATCAATGTGCTTTAGAATAAAATAAGAAAGGAGGGTTAAAAATATCATAACTTTTGAAGCTGTATAATAAAAAGTAGATTTCTAAAAATATTGCTCTGTCCTTGATTAAGGCTTTTCTTAAATCCAAATGAGCTACTTTCTGACACATTTCTGAATTATTTCTTTTCGGAAACGCATAAGATTGGCAGGTGTTCTTATTCAGAATCTATGTAATCGCATGGCGTTATTCATTTTTTTTTTATATAAAGGCAATATAGCTTTGAGAAAATACTGTCAAAGTTAGCATTTTTAATCGGATTTACGGAAACGACAGCAAGGAAAAGGAGAAAAACCTGCAGCCTTTTGACAAGAATATCTTATATCTAGACAAGTAATTTATATATCAACTAGTTGGATGTGCCAATCCTAAAACTTTCTTCTATCTTATACGTCTTAATATTTCAAAAACTAGTTACACATGATACTTCAATATTATTAGCTCAATAGTATACCAACTTTGATTTTCATCTTAAATTTCTGCTTCAGTCAATTAAACGAACTAAAAACGAGTTAATCTGTATCATGATATTTGATAAAATTAATAGTTTTTCCTTATTCTGTTTTTATCAGATATTTGCGAATAGCCGGCTTAGCAGGAAGCGAGTTCCCGCCTTTGCACGAGCCGCCGATGGACAATAGAACTACGAAAAATCAAGTAAAGTATACAAAAATCGCTATCACAGAGCCCCTTTACCGTGCAATATTTCCAAATTCAAGAGCACCTGTTTGCCATAGACAGAAACATACACAAAAAAATTGGTTCAATTCTATGCATAAATTCATATACTTTTCGATAGTATAATAATGAAAATGGCACAGAGATCCAATTATAGCGCCCCCTTCTGGCGGAATTTTTTGAAGTTCAGGGAAGACTTGCTTGCCATAGCCAGATACATACACACAAAATTTGGTTCAATTATATACATAACTTCATACACTTTTCGATGGTACAATAATGAAAATGGTACAGACATCGCAATTATAGCGCCCCCTTCCAGTGGAATTTTTCCAAATTCAGGGAGGACCTTCGTGCCATGACCAAAAACAAACACAAAAAATTTGGCTCAACTCTATGCATAACTTCATACACTTTTCTATGGTACAATTTTCAAAATCGCACAAAAATCGCTATTACAGCGACCCCTACCGGCAAATGTTTTCCAAATTCAGGTAGGGTCTGCTTGTCACAGCCAAAAACTTAAAATAAAAATTTGGTTCAATTCTATGCATAACTTCATACACTTTTGGATGGTACAATATTCAAAATCGCACAAAAATCGCTGTTACAGCGTCCCCTAACGGCGATTTTTTTCCAAATTCAGGGAGGACCTACTTGGCATATCCAAAAACTTAAAATAAAAATTTGGTTCAATTCTATGCATAACTTCATACACTTTTGGATGGTACAATATTCAAAATCGCACAAAAATCGCTATTACAGCGCCCCCTACCGGCGATTTTTTTCCAAATTCAGGGAGAATCTGCTTGCCATAGCCAAAAACTTAAAATAAAAATTTGGTTCCATTCTATGCATAACTTCATACACTTTTTAATGGTACAATGGCGACAGACACACGAACACATGGACAGACAGACATTTTCTATAAACATGTTTTTTGGGATCTCTGACCCCTAGAACGGGTAAATCCGTCGAAAACCTAGTGTCGAAAAAAATTTCGATTACAATACTTTCTTCTATTGAAGATAGAAGAAAGTAAAAATGGAAAACGCTATTCGATTCCAAATGCCTTCAATAGACAGGCTGTTCGATTTTACGCCTTTAATCATCAAAAATTAGTCAGAAAATGTGTCAAAATTTCGCGTTGTTGAGCAGTTAATTTAAGAACCACCTTAAGGTATATTTCCAAAGATTATGTTAACAGGAGTTCATTATCGCTATTAATATTTTTACAAAACATGTTGCCTGCCCTACACATAATGAGAATAATTAAGTCCAGTTCTTCTCCGCTCGACTATGTAGAAAAAAAATGTAATCCTGATCTCGGCCCGGCGAGAGTCTGAGTCTGCCGATAAGCCCAGGTCAGACACATGTAACTGTACAATGCCGATCTCTACGCTGTACATGTTACATTTCTGTAGCATCGGCTTGCATCAACTAGCATCGGTTCGTGACGCACATTTATACTTATTCTCGCGAAAGTCATATTCATTGAAAATAGCGCATATTTTGTCGGCTTCGTTTAAATTTTTATATCGGGCCGGTGGTCCCGCTAATTTTCTTTTTACCGGGCCGGCTGGCCCGTTCTATTTTTTTGCCGGCCCAGCCCGTATATTTTGTTTATCGGCCCAACCCGTTTGAAAAATCACCCTCATTTTCCCGGGCCGGATACGGGTTTCGGGCCAAGAACGAACCCGTGCAGAACTGTAATAGGACCAACTCTTACCGCAAAAAGAAAATAAAAAACGAAAAAAAAAAAATGAGGGTGTTGGAAGAAGAAAAAAATTCATAACTTTGTCAATTCACAAGATATATTCCAATCAGCTTAAATTTATTATACATCTTCTCAATATTATCTACACCTTTCATATTGACAAGTTTTTGATATGAGCAACTGTTACAGCAAAAACAAATTAAACAAAACTAGAGGTCGACAAAAGATTATCGTGTTAAGGGTGTACAGTAATACCCCGACTTACGTCAGCAATTCGTTTCAAGACTAGCGACGTAAGTCGAAAATGACGTAAGTCGAGGTACATTTAGAGGAGCATAAAATGATAATTAATAAAAATTCAGTGAAATCTAATTTGAATATGTTCTGTTGTATTTAGGGATTATGTTACATACATTTAACATTAGCAAAAAAATGCGTTTGCAATGTAAGAATTTGGAATAAATAAATAAGTTGTTAACTTACAATTTACTGTTCTTGCTACACTTTCTTTCTCTGAAGCAATATTTTCAAGAACCGTCATTCCAGCTTCAATAAGTTTTAGTCCTTCGGTTAATTTTGCAACCGTCATAATCTCCTCCCTTCCTCCTAGGCTCAAAATATTCATCTATTTCTTCGACAGTACTATTTTTCTTTAACTCGATAAGTTTGTCGATCGTTAAATCCGGATCAGAGGAATTTATGAGTTGAACAACTCTCTTCAGTTTTTGACCATTTCAGAAATTAAGAGAGATACAGAATCACAATTTTCTGATATTTTTCTTAGTCTCTGCGAAAGGGAACAGTCTTTACCAAGCATCTCTCATTATTTTTTGCTGAACTTCACCATATGAATCCCCTATGACTGTGACTGCATCTGAGATGTGAAATTTCTTCCAAAAGTCTTTTAAAAAATTTAAAGTGTATCTTAATTAAAGATTTTTTTCCCAGTCCGGACGACGTAAATGCGGGGTGACGTAAGTCGAGGGGATGTAAGTCGAGGTACTACTGTACTTAAATCCAAACGGCTTATTTTCTGACTCATTTTTAAATTAATTTTTGCTCTCAAACACATCCAATTGTCAGGTTCTCTTATTCAGAAACTATATAATGTGCTGTATTGGTCAATTTTTGTTAAAGGCAGAATAAATTTGAAAAAATCCTGTCAAAGTGGGCATTTTGAACCGAAGTGATTATGCTGGAAACGAAAAAAAAGGATGTTACTGAGAAAATAATTGCTTATAAATCAAGTTCTAATTAATTGATCGAAAAATAAAAACACAGGTCGCTTATAAATCTCTTCAAAAAATCACTCGGCAAGTTTCATGTTTTTACTTTTAAAAATGAGTCTGAATTTGTTTCAGGAAATTTCGAGTTGTTGAGCGTGGAAAAATATTTGTTTTAATACCGTCTTAATATGACTCTGATATAACAAGCTTTTACAGAAAATTGAAACTAAAAATTCGTCAAAAGCAGTCAGATAAAATTGTTAAACTGGGTTTTATCTCTAATCTTCATTTAGTTTTTGTTGGTGAAATTAGTACTTAACTTCGAAATCGACACACGTCTGTAGGCCGAGCCGGAAGGGATTTTTATTTTTTTTTTTTTTTTGCTTCTGGGTGTAGATCTGGAGATAAATTATGTTTTATGCTTTTGACGCAATTTTTTTCAAAACAAACGTCGTTATGTTTCCGGTCATGTGATGCTAAAGGAAATCCTTTAAAATTCTAATTTTACCTAATACTAGCCTGTAACTACAACTTCTTGGATTTTCGATACACAAACCACTGGTATCAAAAATTTCATTTTTTACTTTGCGCCACACAGTGAGGGAAATCCCTCTGCTTTCCGGAAAAAATTCTGCAATATCATCCCACGTTTTAGGAAAGTTATTTCTGGCCATTGTCTCCAGTGTTTTTTGTCGAGAGGAATCGAAAGAGACCATTCTGAGTTCGATACGAAGAGAGTTTAAGAGTTATAATTACTTTTTTATCGATATTTGATAACTTAAATTCTTGATTGTTTTAGTATACCACAATATGTTTTCCAATGAAAAAAATCAGTATGGATTCTTATCTATTTTTCCCCACTGAATCAAATGGAACCATCCTAAGGTAAACACGAGCCATATCTATCGAGTTATAATCATTTTTCTGGGCAAATTTGACAACTTCAGGGAACTATGACTAGGTTGAAAGAAATTGAAAGTTGGAATTCATGCTCTAAGCAAAAGTCTGAATTTCACCTCGAAACTTGTACAATCCTTATTATTAGTTCTATTATATCAGAAAAATAGGTTAAAACTAATTAAAGAAAGTACTTAATTAACACTAAATAAACCAACACCAGGTCACTTGACCTGTACCAAATTAAAATATTTCGATTCGAACCAAAAATTTCTTGACAAAACAAATAAAACATAACTCACAGGGAAATAAGATGCATAAAAAGTTAAATATTTGAAATAAAAATTCTCGTGTGAAATGAAATATTCTTATAAAACTCAAGTAAAATTTTTGGCATGTTTAGAGTTAAAAATGAAAGAATATCTTGAATAAAACAAATAAATAAACGGGAAATAAATTAAAATTTTTTTTAAAGACAACACATTATATGGTTTAGGATGGTTTGAGATAATTCTTATTGATTTTCCTGTGAGGAATCAAAGTCCCGAATTGGTATGTCTAATAATTTCCATTACTTGTTTTAAACTATTTGGCTAATCCTTAACTTAATTGTTTGTCTCGCTGTATATTAATAGAATATTAATAGAATTTAATAGAAGTCCTTCAGCGATGTCCATGATTTCTCTCTTCAAAAACAAGAAAACGCCTCGAAGCTACATAATTGTACTAAGCTTTGGATATGCATGGTATTAAGATTTAAATAATAAATATCCTATGCATAAAAATGAATCGATAAGAATAATTTATGTTAATATAAGCATTATAATATAAATAGGAATACAAAAGTGTTTTTGCTTAAGGCATGCAACATGCACGAATAACGGTCATGGGAAGAGCTGTGAGTCAATTTTATGTTCGTTACAATTATACAACGTTACATAAATAACGTTGTATAACGTTAAATAACGTTACAATTACGTAACCGCTTCACGGGACGCCAAAAATCCCGGTTTTTCGTGATACAAAAATTCTTTATTTTTTTTTTTAAATTGTACCATGCAATTCGTTATTCTACATCGACATCAGGGACCTTACGCAAAAAAAGAAAGAAAAATCATTTAAAAATATTAAAATGCAATAAAAGAAAAGTCTGTACCCGCGGAAAAAATCTAATGCTAATGTTAAGTCTATGCTAGAAATCGTTACAGATTTATTGTTTGTATTTTAATATTTTAAAATGATTTTTTTTTTTTTGCATAGGATACATGAGGTCGGTATCTATTGTCGTACATTCACTTTTTCAATATCGGTTGCAGTTTTTTCAAATACAGACACTTTCATTTTTGAGACTCGAAGTGAAACTGTCCTTCAATAATAATTTAAAAAAAACTGTAACCAAAATCGAAAAAGTTCAAACGCACAACGATAGATATCGACTTCAGGTATCCTACGGGGAAAAAAATCATTTTAAAATATTAAAACACAAGCGAGAAATCTGTAAAGATTTTTCGCATAGACTTTACCAACATGCTTTAGACCATATTTTAGACCATATTTTAGACCATAATTTAGACCAACATTAGCGAATCCGTTTCTGCTCATGACTAGTGTAAGCTCTTAGGATGTCATAGGGCTTTTAAAATGACGAAAAATGAAACAAAATTATATATCTTTAAAAGTGTAAATTACAAAAACACAATTTTTGAAGATGGTAATAGATAGATGTTTCTTCTTCCATCTCATATTTTTTGATATCATAATGGGAAAAAATAGTTGTTATAGGGGTTTTAAACTTGTCGAACAAAAAATTGGAATCTCAGATTACGTGCATGATTATAAAATAATTTCTGCATGTAAAACAAAATTGTTGGTATAAATTATACTTGCGAGTCTTGTGCTTACACTGAACCTAAAGAAAGTCTTTTTTATAGCACTTTGTTCGACAGTTTTGTTTTAAAAACAAAATTATCTCTTACTTATATAAAATTTTCAAAGGTTTAGCAATAGTTTAGCAATTAATTAAATCCAGCATCGATAGAAACTAGTTTCGTTTTCGCCCCGAGTCGGTGGCTCACGATAAATATTTCATCTTGTGCTGCGTTTGTAGCTTTGCCAACATTTAATAGTGAGACATTTTCCAGGCTGAGTATCGTTCCATGTGGTTTAGTTGGTAGAAAGTCAGTGCGCTATACTGATGGTCCGGGTTCGAGTCCCGGCAAGGAATCTTTTTCACTATGTTGGCCTTTGCGCCTCTTAAGCAATTACTTTGAAATTTGATTTTCATTTGAAATATTGTATGCAAGGCAAATGTTTCTCTCTGGAATAAATTCCATGTATTAATATAGTTTCTATCAATGCTGGATTTAATTAAGTTTCGTTTTTGCCCCGGGTCGGTGGCTCACGATAAATATTTCATCTTGTGCTGCGTTTGTAGCCCTGCCAACATATAATAGTGAGACATTTTCCAGGCTAGGTATCGTTCCCTGTGGTTTAGTTGGTAGAAAGTCAGTGCGCTATACTGATGGCCCGGGTTCGAGTCCCGGCATGGAATCTTTTTCACTAAGTTGGCCCTTTGCGCCTCCTAAGCAATTACTTTGAAATTTGATTTTGAAATATTGTATGCAAGGCGAATGTTTCTCTCTGGAATAAATTCCATGTATTAATACAAGTATATTTTTTTCCATCCGAGGTGATACTAAATTCTGAAAAAACAGATTTCCTGTTTTCTAGTTTAATTAATTTTCTTGGAATTTTTTATATTTTTATTACATTTGAATACATTTTACTGATTCATGACTCACTATCTTCACTTATCTCTTAAAAATACACTGGTGGAAATTGATTTATGTAAACACGGTTTTTTAACAAAAACTTCTATAATATTCATTAAAAATGAATGAAATTTCATGGGATATACATAGTATGTATAACAAATGAGTTACAAAAATAAAATTTCATAAATAATATTAAATATAAACAAAAAGTCAAAAATTGGATTTTCGTAATATGCAAACATGGAAATTGATTTGTGAAATATCACATTTCATTGGCTATTCTGAAGTGATGTGGCAAAATTTTACATAAAACAAGGTAACGTGACATGCACAGTAGACATAAAAAGCGTTATATAGTGGAAGCAATACGTTTCACTCATACTTTCCACGATGAGTAAACGAAAGATGTTGTCTGAGGAAAAAAAAGCTAAAATCAATGCATATCTAGAATGTGAAAAGTCTGTTCCGGAAATTGGTAAATGAATTAAACGATCAGTTGGTGTGATATATAACTATAGAAAAGATCCAACAAATTATGGCAAAAATTTTAACATAAAAGGTAATCCACGATTAAGTAAGAGAGAGAAAGGAGGGTTTATTCAACTTGCATCGAAAGCCGGTCACAGTTCAAAGCAGATTTATGCAGATCTATCCCTTTACATTCTTCACGGAGCTTGAGATGGTCAAAAATGAAGCCTGGTCCAAAGTTACTTCTGCATCACAAGCAGATGCGTTTGCAGTATTGCGAAAAGTACATGTCAATGGGTGACAATTGAAAGAAATTCATTTTCTCCGATGAAAAAAGATTTAATTTGGATGGCCCGGATATTATTGGAGGGGTCTCCGAAAAAAACCAAAATCTACATTCAGCAGAAATTTTGGAGCGACAGTTTGATGATTTGGGCAGCGATCGCTTATGATGGCAAAAGTTAAATTGTATTTTTAAACGGCCGTCAGATGTATTTTGATTACAGTTTAGTTTAGAAAATTAATTTCTTCCATTTTCATGGCAATATTATGGTTTAGATCACATCTTCATGCAAGACAATGCTAGTATTCACATTTCAAATGCAATGAAAAATTGGTTTGACGAACAGAAAATTGCTCTTTTAGATCATCTACCTATTAGTCCTGATCTGAAGCCCATCGAAAATGTTCGGGGACAGCTTGTTCGAATGGTGTATGCAAATGGGATGCAGTGCACATCATTTGTAGAATTAAAAGGTTCAACCTATCAGAACTGGAAATTAATTGATCAGAAATACTTTCAAAATCTTGTTTTATCAATGCCATCTACACTGATGTCCAAAATTAAGGACCAGTCACAAAATGCTAATTTTTAAGTAAGCGAATATTCAAAAGGAAATAATATAATTCAAATAATTACTATCCCTACAGCACAGCTAGTCCATATAGCATCTCATTCATGTCACACATGGTCACAAGTGTCATAATCACTACGGTGAAACAAAAAAAAAGGAAATTCCATACATCTCATTATGAGTCTCCAATGATCACTATATGTGACTCCACTGAGACGTCAATGTGACTGCTCCTTTGTCACGAGTCACCAGGTGACTTTACAATGTAGTTACATTGTGACTCTCATGCGACTGTCATTTTTAGACTCAATTTTAAAGTTATCATGAACGTTGCATTAGGATAAGTCACCAAATAATATCACATTATGGTCACATGGTGACTTTTCACAAAAGGGCACAATAGTGACTTCACGGTAGTCTCTTTGTCACCTGAAAGTCATTATGTGATTTTAATGCGACATTATTTGATAACTTATCACAATGCAGCGTTCTCAATGACTTTGAAATTCAGTCTACAGATGACAGTCACATGAGAGCCACAATGTAACTACATTGTAAAGTTACATGGGGACTCGTCACAATGCAGCAATCACAGTGATGACTCAGTGGAGTCACATATAGTGATCATTGGAGACTCATAATGAGATGTATGGAAATTCCCCCTTTTTTTTCTTCACCGTAGTGACTGTGACACTTGTGACCATGTGTGACATGAATGAGATATTATATGGACTAGCTGTGCTGTAGAGATAGTAATTATTCGAATTATATTATTTCCTTTTGAGTATTCGCGTACCAGAAAATTAGCATTTTGTGATTGGTCCTTAATTTTGGACACCAGTGTAGAATAAAAGAGACTTTGATGAATAAAGGCAGCTTTACTAACTATTAATATCAATTAAATGTGATATTTTATAAATCAATTTCCATGTTTTTATGTTACTAAAATCTAATTTTTGACTTTATGTTTTAGTTTATTAATATGTATGAAATTTTATTATGCTAAATTATTTGTTATACATACTATGTATATCCCATGAAATTTCATTCATTTTTAATGAATATTATAGAAGTTTTTGTTAAAAAACCGTGATTTCATAAATGAACTTCCACCAGTGTATATAATAACGTGAAATTCGAGTTTATTAGCGAAACTAAATTTAAATTCTATTTCGCAAGAGATTACTTTCGATATTTAATTCTCATAAAATGAAACAGGATTTTAGAATTTCATGAACGCATTTTTCCTGTTTCTCATTTGAAGAGCTTAGTGGAAGAGGTTGTTAGTATAACAAAAATTAAATTTAGAGAAAATTGAAGTGAAAGTTTTTTGTTGCAATTTAGTCATTTATTTTCTTCTTAGTAGCATACATTTAAATGTTAATAGATGCCACTAAATTCTCCCAGAAAAGAATATTAACATTTAATTAATAAATATTAGAAATTATTTTCACCATTTAAATTATCAAATATTAAAATATTAAATATTAAATATAATGTCTCATACCTCAATAAGTATCATCTTATTATTTTATCTTTACGAATGTTATAATAAACAAGAAATAATGAATAAGAAGACAACAGCTTATACCCATTTTCAAGTTCGAGACACGATGATGCTTAAATATTTAGATATAAACTTTCCACCAGCGAAAGTTAGAGATAGCGTACGCATCAGTATAGCAGATGTTGGCAGAGATCACAGTGATACAAAAAGCATCCTTCCATTTATCATGAACGTCGCGGCTCCTTATATAAGCTAGGAACAGAACATTGTGTTCTCAAACAATTTTATGACTGAAGTGAGTTTTTCATTTTCCATGAGAAACTGCTCAACCTGAAATCTGTGGATAGCGAAAAAAAATCTCTACGAACTTTTGCCTCATTTCAGTCATTAACCTGCTGTCAAAGTTATACTCTATGCAATTGCACTACTAATTTCGCAACAAATCATTTCAAATATACAGGGTGATCAATTTAAAAAGTACTCGATGGTTATTCTTATGACCCTTAAATCTGACTGATGTGACAACTATTCTAACGCTGAAATATAATTGTTTGAGCCTTGTTTAAGTATGGGTGACAATGTCCAACTATTGCAACTGAACTATTACAACTTTATTTGTGAGTTAAAACAGAAATAGAGACGCACAATATTACTTAAACCTCTGATAATTTTATTTTTGAAAAACATAATTTATTTCAATTTTTGCAGTAATTTCTTACAGCAAATTTTGAAAATGTTCGCCACCATTTTGGATGCAAACATGAACACGTCGAACTAAGTTTTTTTGACACACTTCGAAACATTGTTGGCGTTATTGACGATATTTTTTCAGTTATGATTTCTTTTAATTTACCGAAGTTTGCAGGGCTTCTCTGGAAAACTCTATCTTTGAGATAACCCCACATAAAAAAAAAAAATCTAACGGGGTGAGGTCTGATGACATTGGTGGTCATAGGCCTATTGAAATTAAACGGTCATAAAAGAATTCCTTAAGCACTTTCATTGTTAGGTTTGACGTGTGTGAAAGGGCTCATTTTTGCTGAAACCAGCAGTAAAGTGAAGGAATAAAAGTTTGAATTATGTCCAGGTACTCTTAGGAATTGATGGTTTGGGTAAAAAAATTGGTCCTGTCACTTTTCGCCTTGAGAGCTCACACCACACACCAATCTTTTGGATGTGTAAAGACGATTCCCTTAGCTCATGGGGATTCTCCTGACTTCATAGTCGGAAATTTTGGCTATTTACATAGCCATTAAGGTAGAACCAAGCTTCATCTGAGAAGTTAACCTCGTTAAGCTTTTGATTGTTGTTGCAAATAAATCGACGAAACCAAACACAAAAATGCATTTGATTTTCTGGATCACTTGGACGCAATTATCACGCTCATTCGGCGGAGCACGTAATGTTTCCCACAAGCATTACGGTATTTGATGACTTTTCGTTAACGCTTGTGGAGAAAATCGAGAAGCTGATTAGCTATGATCCATCGTAACGTTGTATGACATCAGAAATGCTTATCGTCCCTTCCTGCACGGAATGTACAAGATAACGATAAAATTTCAAATTGTGTCTCACAGACTCATGCGCTGAACCATAGGATATCCCTTGCTCCAACTATAATTTTCGTATTGACTTACATGGAGTTCGTTCCAATGACATTCTGAAGTGATCAACCTTTCCCTGTGTTAACACAGTTCGAATTCGCTGTTTATTCGCTGGTCGAATTCGCTGTAACGGAAAGTGTCGCTGTTCGACACTTCCCGTTGACCGAAATATTTCAACCATTTTAAGATGCAAAATTTTGAAGGCATTGGTCTTCAAATGAAATTTCTCTCGCGTTTTTTTTAAATGATTTAGGCATAACGCAATTATCGTAAAGAAAAACACGCTTTCCCACAGAATAACGAGCCATTTTCGTTAAAATCTAAGAATTAATTCATGCAGGCGATTTTTATTGTTGCCATTCATAATCTTACAAAATGAGTTTTCAAAAATAAAAAAATAAAAACGTTGAAAGAAGCAGACGATTTACTGAAGTCATTTGCGTGGAATCTGATTTAAAATTGCTAATGATGCTCACGCGAATTTATGTTTAAAAAGCGAGTTTTCCCATTTAGAAAGTGGAAAAAACAATACCCGTACATTAAATATAGACATTAAATAAGTAATGACATTGAAAGTCTTGCTACATATATTAGAGATGTAGATAATGCAAAAACAAACGGGTACTCTTTAAATTGATCACCCTAAAAAATATTGCATCATTTGAAATGTCACAAAAATCTATCTTGTTGTAACAAGTGACAATCAAGACTAAAAAATTTAAATTAAGGATCTTACTTTTTAGAATTTGATTTCTTAATTTATAATTAACCAGGTTGCACCCGTCGAAATTCGGCGGGGGGAAAGATTTATAAGAAACTTTTAGGCGAATGTATAACAATCACACAAAAATAATTCCAAAAAAAAAATCGGTCTTACATTGACTAACCTAACTCAAAATCAATTATTAATTTAAATTATGCTTGATATAATACTATTTCTAGTAATTTTAACATTTCACATTAATGAAAAATTAAACTTCAATCATCTAATTTCAAAATAATGTAATCAGTAAAAACAAAATCCCTGCCGGCACGGGCCTACAGGCGGAGGTAGATTTAGAAGTTAAGTACTAAATTCACCAACAAAACTTAAATCAAGATTAAAGATAAACCCAGTTCCTTCGCTAAGAATGAGCTCTAGGAAGCTAAAATTTTGTGAAAATTCTAATATACACAAATACACACACATGTATATGGAATAGGTTTAAAAATGGCTAAATCAAATTCAGAGAACCTCAAAGTGTTAAAATATGTTAATATTTCCATACTCGGGTTTTTATCATGTTTTAATGCGTTTCTTCAAACTCACATGACGTTACAAATTCACCTGCTGTGGTCCATTATATTTTCAATATGACGCAATATATTTTTTGTTGTTGTTTTAATTCGTCAAACTATTTATTTCATTTTGAATTTTCATGCAGAAATCTTGCTCTAGAAAACTTATGACGTAATATTCAATTTGTTTTCAATTCGTCAAACTGTTTATGTAATTTAATTTTTCACGTGAAAACATTGCATTAGAAAAGCAATTGTTGTGGTGAGAATTTTATCGCTTTTTTTTAACTGTTGGCAACAACTATAACGAAAATTATTTATTTTTTCCTGCCATTGTTGTGTAAAAGCTGGTTTTATTAGAATCATGTTAAGACTGTATTCAAAATTTTTAACCTTCCCAATTCCCATTCCCTTGGACCGATTTTGCTCATTTTCAATCCCCGCCGAGAAATTAGCCATATCAAAGTTGTTGGCGAGTTTGAAGACGTTCCGCGCATAATTGCGACTTTTACCGTGCGGACAAAATTTAGTACATACATACATAAACTTTTAGGTGGGGGTGGTTTTGGGTTCCTGGGGTCATGTAATGAAAAGTTATGAAGGAATTTTTAAAAAGTCGCACCATGGTAACGACTGCAATAGGTAGTATTTCTTACGAAATCTACCTAAAAATCAGTAATAAAAAGAAATAATCGAGATTAAAGTAATCAATTAAAGCTCTAATGCGAATTTTTGTAATTGGGATATGCTTTTCATGCTAAACATAATCTTATTTTCAAATACACCGAAAAAATCAACAGCAAATTGTCCAGTCATTTAATCGTTTTCACCGAAAGAAGTTACATAACCGTAATTTATCTCTATTCTGACACAGAAAAACGCTTCATAATATTGTCAAGTAATCGTCTATAGTAATAAAATAAAGTTTAGCTCTGTCTCTCTCTCTGTGTGTGTGTGTGTGTTCCGGCGATGGGTAGCGAAATCTATGCACAAAGAAGTCTGAAAATTTATATGAAGATAGTCGAAAGCAGCTCCGAATGCACCTGAGACTCAGAATTTTCCTTTTTTGGTAATTAACCGAGATATTAATTTAAAATCACAATGCTCTCTCATCAAAAACTAAGTTCTTTCATTCCGAGCCGGCAGAAGTGCTCGCGCCTGCCAAGAACTTGATTTATTTAGCGGAAAGAAATGAAGAACCGAAAGTAAGGATGTTCGAGAGTTTTCGTCGTTTATTTTTTAACAACTAGCAGTTAAACTGTTTTGCACAATTAAAAACTGAAGAAATATTCTGAATGATCACATTTTTACGTCTTAAACGCCGCAACCAGTTTGAAAAAATATCATTGCTAATCTTTCGAGGAAAAAAAAAATTCAAAAAGAATCGTTTTCGGAGCTCTCTTTTTATGCCATACGACACCGCTTCCTTAGGGCGAAATTTCAGAGCTACCGATTAACAAGAAATATTTATGTAAACCTGTGACCTTTTTCTCTTCGACGGTGTAATTGGTTTTCGAAAATACGAATTTTAACCCCTTGAGGGGCAAGCAATTACGTTTGGGAAATGCTGAATTCCCACCGGAATCTTTGAAAAATTCTATTTCAAAATAAGTAAAAACAATTTTACGGCTTTTTTCCACCAAAGTTAGAAAAGTAAAATTTAATAAAATTTTTCTGGTGTAAAACTTTATTAATCGTAGGTGGTATATAATATATACCGGTGCCCCTCAAGGGGTTAATCTTCTCACTGCAGTGAACTGATATATCCGTTCACTAAGCTGTAGGTTTCACTACTATAGAAACATTATTTAAATTAATATAATTCTACAGATATAACCCAGTTTTAAAAGATTAAGTTCTGGTTAATACTCCCAAGGATTATATTTTTATGCATAATTAAATTTTTTATATCACGTTGAAAAATGATCTTTTTTCAGCATTTTTTTTTAAATTAGGAGAAAACAACATTACAATTTTGCCCTTTTGCTCGGCGGACAGGTGGTTAACTCTTTAAAAAAAAATCGCGACCACAGGTCACTTTGGGACTTACTGAGACGATCTTTTTACTACGGTAAAAGCGACTAAACGTCTGTATTTCGACACGATGTTTTCAGAGCATCTCTGCAGACTGTATTTACATTACCTACAAAACTTTCGAAACTTTAGGGTGAGTAGAGATATGTTTAACAAAATAAATTAAACGTGTGAAAATTTCGAAGACACTGAAATTCGGCTGCTTCGCGGTGGTTTCTCTCGCCGGCTGAAGTTTTCACTTCTAAATATCCATGTTTTTTTAACGAAATTTTAAAGAAGGCTACATTTAAACCGATGGCATTGAACCTCACAGGCTATTCACAATAATTGTATATTATACTCTTATTTCAAAGAATAATGCCCCTCCAAAAAGTAAAGAAATCGACAAAAAAAAAAAAAAAAAAAAAATTTAGCCAAATTAAGGGAGGGATTAGCTCTCCCATTTCCCTTTTTATACTTAACCAATGAACCTCCAAATCTAATCAGGGAAGTGCCTTATCCGAATAAACCGGTATACCAAATTCGAATCAAATCGGGTTATTCTGCATGAAAAACCCATTTATCTAAATGAAGGGATTAGCCCCCGTACACCCTTTACATTTAACCAATGAACCCACAACACTAATCAGGGAAGCGCCTTATCAGAATGAACCTATATACAAAATTTGAAGCAAATCGATATTTCTATCAAGAGTTCTCGCGTTCCGTACGTACATACGTACATGCAGAACCTGCGGGCACATTAGCTCTCAGGCTTTGATAGCCTGTGAGCTAAAAAGCTAGAAGTAAACGTATCATTTTGCTGCAATTGTAGGAAAATTTTGTAGTCTTATGTTTTTAAATGAGTTTTTTCTTTGATAAATCATATCAGTTCTCTTTTAAGATAACTTGACCCCTGATAAAAGATTCTTTTTTCAAGTTGAAAAAATTTAGATTTTCTTTTTTTTTTTCTATCGAAAATGGCATTAACAACGATTAATAGCCCCCCCCCCCCCACCCGCCATTATTTCCTTTTCTTTGAAACAATACAAGGAATCCAAATGCCAAACTTTTGAAGAAATTTTCGCATTATACCTAACATATACAAGGCATATACATCTAACAAAATTTTATTTATATAAAATGTGTTTATTTAACTTAAAATTATTTAAACTGTGTTCAGCGTGTGCAGAAAACAAAACTCTTGATTCAATATCTATTGGAATAGACTGTTCAACAAGGTTTGTATATGGATGTCGGTTGAACAATAAAATGATTTTTTTTTTCCATATTGTGGATTTATAACTTTAAGAAACTATATTTTAATTTATACTAATATTATAAAGAAGTAACGTTTGTTTGTTTGTAAAGGGTAATCTCTGGAACTACCGAAGAGATAAAAAAAAAAATAATGGTGGCAAAATGTTGGTGATTATCTCTGATCAAGCATAGGTTATATTTTATGAAGGCAAAACAACTCCCAATGAGGTGCAGGAGGAACGAACGTTCTAAAATTGTGATTTCTGACATATTGTTATAAGGTTAGAAATTTGAAAGTAGCATTTGGTGTAGTGGTAACTTTAAAGACTTTTTTACTTGCTACGAACGGCTTTTAAAACATCCGAAATTTAAAAGAGTGAAATGGGCAGAAAACGTTCTAAAAACGTACTAAATCACGATTTATTTGGAATTGTTAGAACTAGAAACTTAAAATCTGGTATGGCTGTTACTTTAGAGACGTAAATGTTCGCAAATAACAGTTTTCTAAAAATTCGAAATTTAAAAGGTTGCAGGGTGAAAAAACGTTCTAAAATTGCGATTTATGTAATACAGTTATCATAGTGGTTCACATCATATCACAGTGGTTACTTTTAAGATGTTCGCCGAGAACAGTTTATAAAAAATCGAAATTTTAAATGGTGAAATGCGCGAAAAACGTTCTAAAAAACGTTGTAAATTGCGAATTATTTGGAACTGTTAAGCCTAGAAACTTGAAATATGCCATGACTGTTACTTTTAAAATGTACTTGTTCACCTAGAATAGTTTTCTGAAAATTCAAAATTTAAAGAGTGCAGGATTAAGAAACATTCTAAAATTGTGATTTATGTGATAGAAAAATGTGTAGAAACTTCGAATTTGGTATAGTGGGTACTTTTAAGATGTAAATGAACGCTAAGAACAGTTTCCGAAAAATTCGAAATTTAAAAAGATGAAATTGGTGGAAAACGTACTGAAAACTTTTAAATTGCGATTTAGTTGGATTTGTTCGAGTTAGAAACTTAAAATTTAGTATAGTTGTTAATTTTAGGATGCAGATGCACGATATAAACAACTGATTAAAAATTCGAAATTTAAAACTGTGAAATGAGGTGAAAACTTTATAAATTATGGTTTATTAAGAATTGTAGGGATACAAACTTAAAATTTGACACATGTCTGTTATTTTTAAGACGTAAATGATAGTTTAGAACTTTTTTTTACAAAATTCGGAATTTAAAAGGTGTTGAAGCGAAAAATATTCTAGAAATACGATTTTTTAGGCGAGAAGCTTGAAATTTGACATGGTGGTTATTTTATAAGATTTAAATGCTCTCCAAGGGCGGTTTCTAAAAGAATTCAAAATTTAAAAGGATGAAATGAGCGAAAAATGTTCTATAAACCTTCTAAATTATGATTTATCCGTTAGGGATAAAAACAAGAAAATTTACGTAGCTATTACTTTAGAGATATAAATGCACCCACAGAACATTTTTTAAAATTTAGAACTTTTAAAGTGTGCAGAAAGAAAAAAGCTCTAAAATTGCGATTTCTGTAATATAAACATTCCATAAGCTAGCATCATCAGCATGGAATTTGGTATGTTGGTTGCTTTTAAGAGGCAAAAGCTCGCTAAGAACGGTTTAAGAAATATTCGAAACAATAAATAAAAAATAAAATTAACTGAAAACCATCAAAATACATTATAAATTACCATTTATTTTAAATTAATTTTAGTTCTTCTCATTAATTTAAGTCTCACGTTCATCTAAAACAGTATAAAATGAAAATTAGTCAAACTGTGGCTTAATCAGTAATTTTTTAACTATCCGTAGCAATATAATTTCCTCTAACAAAAATAGGCACAGAAATACACTTGGCATAGTTCAACAATTATGCTAGCAAAGAAGTGGGTTTTGCTAGTAATTTATAACTTTGTCTCGTGTGATGTTTCATGTATATATCTTCTTTTTCTTTTTAATATATTTATTTTTACCGTATTTATTTTACAGAAAAAAAAATTTCACTTTACCTTTTTAGTCGTTTAAATTCTTCTAAAGTAAACTCTGGTTATCTATATCTGCACACTTTGTTCACCCATTGTATCCTCAGTTTAAAATTAACTTTTGTATTCATAAATTTCAAGGGAAAATTAATAATATGCGTAAGTATAAAACTATTTTAAATTATTTTTTGCATTCAGAAATTTCAAGGATCAATGAATAATATGCGTAAGTATAAAGCTGCTTAAAATTAACTTTTGCATCCAGAAATTTCAAGGATCAATGAATAATATGCGCAAAGCTGCTTAAATGAATTAAAAGTTTTCATTCACAATGAAAAATAAGGCACAAATATAGATTTTAAAATGTACACTGTAAATCAAGTCATCAAAAAAATTGTAGAAATGTGAAACCTAGCACTGCTAATTTTTTTTTTCAAAGAAATGCTACACAAAAAATATCATTAACTGTAATTGGATAACATATGTTTATAATTAAATTGAGTAAAATTAATAACAGTATAAAACAAAGAACTTTTTCTTACCTCGTCATACGGCTTTGAACATATAACTCCAAAATAATGCCACACCTCTTCCCAGAACTTTGTGTAATTTTCTACACTCCATTTGTGGAAGTCCCAATAAGAAGCTAGAAGAAAAGAAATTAAGTTTAAATTAAGTATATATATATTAAAAGGTATCCATTTTAATCCATATAAAGAGAAAATAATAGAATCCCTTTCAATATAAATCTCACTACATAGTACATGAAATGATAATGCAACGTTTTTTAAATTGCTTTTGTGTAACGCTTTAAATGTGTGAAGGTTGTAGAACGAGAGCGCTAACGAAATTTCAGTATGTCCTTTACAGCAGGTTTTTTTTTTTTTTTTTTTTTTAAGATTGTGTGTATATAAAGATATTTTACAGAACCACATAATTATATTACATTACTGTCTACAGGAGCGTAATTACGATGTTTATGTTTGTTATAGAGGCGTATCAAAGCATATTCTTCCTTGAACATATTGTATGTAACGTTTTCAGTTCTGTTACTGGCTACACAAAATAAATTATATACTTTAAAGTCTGTCGTTATATACAATAGTTCTGCACAAAAGCAAAGTAGTTCAGAATTTTTTTAAAGAAAATTTTGTGCATTATAATACGACTCTCAGAAAATAACACTCTATGAAATAAAATGATGACAGATAATCTTAATCAGTATAGAAAGCAATCCCCATTGCTTTTATTAACAAGAAAGAAAAAATCATGCGTCCAGCATAGATTATGAATCACTTTCCAACACATTCAGAATAAGATAACAAAACTGCACCGTTTAAAAAATTAAAATATTACGTCTAATTCAACCATATAGAAACGCATAGCACATTTCAAAACCTAATTTCAGCTGTTCCCATCTACAATCAAAAAATTATATGAATTTTTTCAGCAGCTCTCTATATTATATATAGATTCGTATCTATTAACTACATGCATGCCAAAATTTAATTCACCTAAGAAGTACATATACTTCATTGAAAATTTCCCTTCAGCAATTTCCTCTAATAAGGAGAATGGTACGTGAATACTTTTGCGCAGCCTGTATATGAGCTATAGAATTTATATATAACGAGTAACATGCAAAAAACTAGTTAAATTTAAAAGCGCATACAAAATTTTAAAACGTTAACTTCAGCAATTATTACCCAAAAACAGTACTGCAACTGATTTCTTTTGTATGACCCTGTAAATGAATAAAAAATGCTATGAATGCCCTGCTCTAACGTGGTCGTAGTGAAATTCAGTTGTTTATATCAGTTTCAATACATTTGAAATAGAGTAATATCATTAAAATACTCTGCAAAAGATTTTTCCCCATATACCATAATGTAATGGTATTCTTTTGAGTGTCCCTGTAAATGAACTATTAATTCTACATACTTCTTATACAATACCAAACATACTTTGGAAATCCTAAATAAGGTTTATCAATTGCATGAAAATACGAATATATTTACTCGAGTTAGAGCGTGGACAGACGGACAGACAAACCGAATCCATAAACACTTTCAACTTTGTTTCAAAGTGTTAAAAAGGAATTGAACTTTTCGCTTCAAGTCAGGTGAAGCTACACTGATTTAATTACTTAGAAGTGTGCTTTGACCCATGTAATATTTATTATTGTCACGTCAGTGGGATTTGTAAATAGGTTAACTATTCTCAGAGTATGGTTAAATTCAACTGAAATTTCAAACGGGTCACTGGATGATAAACTAATTCAGTCCTATTTAAATCAATGATGCAAAATCTGAAGAAAATAAATCCTTGACCAATGAACTAACTAAAAGGCAATGTCAGTGAGCTATTGTAATGAAAAGCTTAGAAAATAGCAGGTAAATAAAACTATATTTTACGGTTTCACGGTTTTATTACGCTTGAATTACTTTTCAACAGAATATAAAAATGGATAATAATCTGAAATATTACATGTAGATCAGAAAAGTAAGTCTTCACAAAATAATAAGATTATCGATTGTGAGGTAGTTACTTTTAATTAATTATAACTATTGCGAATGTTAAAATAATGCTCTCATTTCAAATAGGCAAACATGATATATCTGAGTCAGAAACATAAATCAATAAACAAGCATTAAAATCAGACATTTAATAAAATCATATGAGGAAGTTGTTTGAGTAAAATTAGTTGAAACTGCCGCATAACAATTTTTTTAATAACTGAATACTTTCTTTGAAACAACTTATAAATTATACAGGAATAAATTTTACTTTTAGAAAAAAAAATTATAACTTTAAATGTTAATTAAATAATCACTACAAAATTAGATGGGCATAGGCTGTTGATTCGTATTAAAGTAAGATTTTGTACTTATAGGTTAAAGGAAAACTAGTCATTCGTGCGGTTGTTTTTAGGAATTATTGTAATTAATTTTAAATATTGTAATTGAAATATAATTAAGGAAATATAATTCTTTTAAATCCATTATGGAAATTAAATAGCTGGTTGGTTTTATTGCTAAAAATTACTCTGAAACATATATGCACGACTAGCGTAGCTTTAACAAAAATGTACCTAAATTTCTTAATAAATAATTTGTTAAAGGTGTAAGAAAATCTATTATAATAAATTCCGCGTATTAAAAATCATTTTCACACTTTCTTCATCTTCCTTAGAAAAATTTTCTACTGTATAATCAAAATTTATGACATAATATGTTTGTTTTTTAAATCTAATTTTCAACAAACATTGTGTTACACGATTTGCTTCTATGTCATATTTATTACGGAAAATATTTGTAAAAATATGCATAAAATAGCATGTTTTTTTAAAGTGCTGTTTAATTTTAATGGAGATTTGCATAATAATGATTTTTGATAAGAAAATTATAAATTTTACGCCCACTCTCTTCATTAAATTTCATTAATTTTTTACGAACTTCAAAATATATACATAAGCTAGTACGTTAAAATACGACAGTAATGTAATGTAATACCAAAACCAAAGCAACTGGTAAAAGTATGGTTCTGAAAATAATCATTCTGATGGTGAAAGAGAAGGGAGGGGGCTAAAAATAACTAATGTTTTTATTTACTTATTTTTTTTTTTATGAAATGAGATTTAGTTCAAATGAAAAAAGTGTCAAATGTTAAAATTATGCACTTCTGTAACTGGTCGGAAGGAAAAGGAAAAACTTGCGCTCCTAACAAACTCTGAAATTCTCACGATTTTGTTTATCTAAAATGTATGATTTTAATACTACCATTTTTTTAAAAATTATATATTTATTCGTTTATTGATGAGGATGGTAAATATACAGAAAAATGGTGTGATTCAACATCAATGCCAGAATTATTTTTTGAAGTTTTTTTTTTCCTTTGGAAAATAAAGAAAACAAAGTTTTAAGTTTTATGGATTTATAATTTTTTAATGTTAAATTAAAGTTATAAACTTGAATAAATAGAAGTATTTTTAATCGAATAAGAATGTACATTCTGCATAAATTTCTAGTCGAATAACGTCCATACAATTTAAGGTATAATAAGGTATTAAAGGCAGCTTCACTGTAATTCTACTCTTCTGGCGCATGCGCCATACCTTTTGTCTGTTTTATTGCAGTGAACTAACAAAATTCAGACAATTAGAAAAGAGGAATTCTGCTTATTCAGAATTTAATGTTGCAGCCGATGAAAAAAATATATATGTATATAAATATGGATAGTACAAAACATATTTCAGTTTTAAGACTTAAAACGTATGCTTTTTTTTTTCATATAAAACGACATCATCCGCATCCGCTGAAGAATTCTTCATTTACGATCCAGTCTTAAACTACATTATACACTGTTAAAAATATCGTGAAAAATCTATCGTTCAAGGCTATCTATTTTCTGACCAATGAGAACGCTTCATAGGTGTTTATGTAGCGTTCTCTTTGATCAGAAAATAGAGAGACTTTAAAATCAGAAGTAAATTTTCCCCATATTTTTAACAGTGTACCGTAAAGTACGCATACGACATCACTATAACTGAATAATACACAAATCCAAAAAAAAAAGAGATGCCGTCGTTCAAGAAACTCGACAAAAAAAATCGGCTATCTAATGATTCATATGCCTTCATTTGTTTGTAATATTAATATGCATACTTAAAATTAAATTTGGTTTCTAATATCTCCATGTTTTATCAGAAATCATTCATTTATATTTTTTCAAAACAGCACGAATTTTAATTACTTTTTTTTTAGTTGTTATGGGAAAATTGCAACAAAAAGATATAATTACTATTTTCCCTACAGAAATGGAGTATTTGAGTTACCAAAAATTAAACAAATGGCGCTAAAAACTACAAAAAAATAATATCTCAAAAATAAATTGAGATGCAGTTTTCAAACAAATTGCGTTTAAAAGTATTTTTCTTAATACAACGGTATAAATATTGAAAGTGTGCCATGCTTAGAAGTTAAAAAAATTGCAGTAGAGATTATCCCGTACAATGATACATCTGCTTTGTTTTACGGCTGGCTTATACAACGGAACGTTATTTTTTAGATACCACACTTTAATAGCTGGAGAAAGAAATAGCATACAGGGGCTAAAAAGACTTTTCATAAGTAAATTGGATTATTCATAAGCATAAATTCCATTATGAAAAATTGTGTATGCAATCATTAAATAATCGAAAGGTTTTAATTCATGTAAGTATTTATACATTTTTTCTACTCCATATGCCTATATTCTGTTTTTTTTTCCTTTTAGAATACATGCAAATAAATAGATAAATAAGTAAATATAAAATAGATAAATAAGTAAATATAAAATAGATAAATAAATACGTGAATTGTGTTTTCCTATTGATTAAATTACGTTAATGCAGAAAATATTCTGCGTTCATTTGCCCATTTACCGTCAAAACACGGAAATTTTACAGATTTAATATACTTGAAATACTTGTAATCTTTCAATATAAGTTGCATTTTTATCAAATCATAAGAGTATTCCGTCTGTTTATTCGTTTTAGGAATGGAAATTTTACGTATGTCCTTTTTTTCTCTCAAATCGGAGAAATTTCACGGACCATAAGCTTACAATTTTCTGAAAATCTCCAGTCAAAAGACGGCAATTTCGTTAAATAACAGAAAAAATTCTTCAAATCACAAAGGTGTTCCGGCAACATGCTGCCAGCACTTTTAACGTTTATTGGCGAAAATGTGTTTAACTTCTATTGTAAAAGCCATTTTAAGCTACTTTTGTAGACAATACCAAGAACGTTATCTATGTAAAATAACACACAGGATAATGATAATAATCTCTACCTTATTTTATAGAACGCTCTCCACATATCTTAAAGGTTGAAATTGTAAAATATTACAAAGCATTTAAGAATTGTATGTTTCCTGAAAAAAAAAATGTAAATTTTGTTCTAACGGAAGAACTTTGTTTTAACTAAAACATAAATAATAATAAATTATTTTCTAGACGTATTAAGAAATTTCTCTTAAACAATTTTACGATAACAATATATTTTATAATCGCTTGGTCAAAAATAAATACCCGTGTACTTCGAAAGCAGCATACATTTCGAATTTGATTTTCCTTGAATTCATATTTTTCGGAAAGATGAATGTTGAATGTTGAATGTTGATGAATAATCAACAATAAACACTTTTGAATATAATTAACGAAATGTTTATTGAATGTTATAATGAATACAATTAATTAAAAGATTAGGAATATTTACTCACCAAAATGTTTGTTATACTTCTTCTCTATGTGTTTCTGAAACTTATCAAGTCCTGTATTTGGCACTTTCTGATTCCAGATAACAACTGGATTACTGTTTGCTTCTGGTAACCCGTTTTT
The DNA here is from genome assembly GCA_963932465.1 of Maratus speciosus. NCBI lineage: Eukaryota > Metazoa > Arthropoda > Arachnida > Araneae > Salticidae > Maratus > Maratus speciosus. The sequence continues at coordinate 237,548,942 of OZ010788.1, forward strand.
ACTGCTTTTACCTAAAAAAATTTTTTTTGATGGAAAAGAGTTAGTACACAAAACAAAAATATTTCAATTCAAAATTCATTTTACTCAAAAACGATTTTAAAGAATTTTAATTATATCATACTTCAGGGCTATTTTATATCGTGATTTAGTTTCTTTTATATTCAAAATTATGTAAATATGAAATATTTTCTTGCACATTATGGAATATTCTCCGACATAATAAAAATGTTGCTGTCATAATGCATTTAATAATTCTATTAAAAGATGGGTATAAGCATAGCTGAATAAATGATAAGCATATCTGTACAAAAAAAGGATAGCCATGCATTTTTATTAACCACCTTAAGCATGAATTACTTTTAAATGGGCAAAAAATATTATTAAATAGATTTAAAATTTATTATTAAAAACAAATATTTTTTAATAAGTCTTATATTTAATGCAAAACGAACCCGGTGTATCACTGACAAGCACTAAAAAATTATTATTAAAAATTATTAAATTACTATGATGATAAATTAAATCTTGCACCCCTTACAACAATGTAAATATAAAAAGAAGAGGGGAGGCGTTTTTTTCCGTGTTTTTGTTCATCTCTCGTACAAAACAAGGAGAAAATATCAAAGACGGTTTGAGCAATTGAATATTTGAAAAATAAATGGCTCTGCTATCTATTACTGTATTTCACAAGCATTATTGAACTTTATTTAAAATTTATATGTTATACGAATATAAATATAATATGCACATTTCACTAAGACTTGTTTTTAAATACAACTTTGTATGACAATCTTATGCATTGAGTGTGTTAAATATACATTTTCGCTTCTTAAAATCTATCTAAAGTACATATTAAATTTTATCTAGGATGAATACAATTTAATGGCCTTTAATACATATAAAATGTTACAAACTACTGTAGAACATCCATTTAAATGCTCAGTACAGGCTGAGCTCTAATTAAAAAAATTAAAGCGTTTTACTTGAAAACATAAATTCATAAAAATCTATTTAAAAATCATAGTACAATTATTTCAGTTCCAGTTGATTTTACAATTGTACTCGTAATTTCTTTAGATAAATTGAAGAAGTACATATCAATGGTTATATTAAAAACGTACGATAATATATTAGAATCCCTAATGGTATTTTTTATACAAAAAAATATATTATAAGCAAAAAAAAAAAAAAAAAAAAAAGGGAGGTATTACTTTATTTGTCCCTTTTAGAGGATTTTCCAGAGTATTTAGTGTAGTCATTGCTGATAAAAAAAAGTATAAAGACGTTAAAATGTAATTTAAACAATAGTTTTTGGATATAATAATATATTGCAGAATTTTCATGAAGTCTTATTGAAACTATTTAAATTATAGAAATTTTTGCAGTAGATCATATCGCTCACCCGCAAGAAAAGTGGCACATCTTGCAAAAATTCATTTTGTGTTTTATTCTACTAATAGGTCTGTGTCATAGGTACATCTTGCTATACAAACAGTTTCATATGTGTAGTTATACGGAAAATCACTACGTTATATGTGTATTTGTGACCATAAGAGGGGTCGATTGTGTGGGGAGGTAAAATCACCCAACCCTCCAAACTCATCCTACGTCTTCATTCTTAAGGGCTTTACGCTTTTATGCACGCTTTTATTCCTACATGCAGAGCTAAGTGCTATAATTTCATATTACATTAAAATCAGACACATTTTCTTTTGCCTCTGCTGTGAAATTTACGTTTGTCGAGATGTGTCACTTTTCTTCCGGGTTAGTGGTATGATCGGATTACTAAATAAAGTAATTAGATAAAGCCAAAAAAAATCTTAATATAGCACAAAATTAAGAGAAGCACAAGGTTTTTCGAATGAACTTTTGCCTATCTTCGTCAGGTGCAAAAAACACACGACTTTGCGCTTTTAAAAGGCCTTGCGCATCTCTTAATTTTATGGTGTTTTTTGTAAGTTTTGTCTTTATTTGTGCATTATACCAGTTTCTTCAACATTTCTTTTAACTTAATTATTCCTAATAAAATCTATATATATATTTCTCTTGCGTAGCGCTAAAAAAGGGCTATATTTGTAGCTTGCTATTTGGCAACGGCAAAGGCGACGTTTCTCAGTGGTAGTTACGGTCACATGTCCCAACCCACTCAGCAAATCAAAATCCAGACAGGATCTCTCTTTTAACGCAAACCGTTTGAGCAAGACATGAATGCTATTGGTCCGTTTTACGGTGACGTAGCTTTTGATCCAAGGTTGTATTTAGACATAGGCGAAAACGTTTTGTTTACATTTCGATAGCGTGATGCATAACATGTTTTACAGCGTCTTATTATAGCTTTAAATTAATTTAAGCGGTGATTTTCAATACTATAGGCAAAATGAAAGGAGAAGGACCCCATCTGACACTAACATGCCATTTAAATTTAAACGGCGTCCATTTCCGGTTCGCTTAGCTTTCTCAATGATGATCAACAAGTCACAGCTCCAAACATTTGATAAATGCATTTTTATTTATATTTTCAACAAAATTTTCAATTACTTTTTTATGAATTAAAATATTTGTAAATTTCATATGTTGCTTGCTCGGATCTCATAGCGGCCCAACTAAAAATATTTTGTATTGTGTTTTCACTAAGGTTTTTAATTTATTCTGTTTTCAAGGTACGTTTTTATTTGCATTTTCAACAGTTTTCCATTACTTTTTTATACAATAAAAATATTTGTAAATTTAATATGTTGTAATGATTTATGATAGCACTCATTCTGGCTAGAGTTGACATAAATAGTGGTGAGCGAGCAAAGCGAGCTGGGCTCGCGTAGCGATCCCAATATGAATTGCATAGCAATTCGTGGGGGTTGGCGAGCGTTAGCGAGCAGGGTGCTGAGCCCACTAGTTATGGATATTTTAACTAAAAGACACCAAGCAAATAAACAGATAATGGTTAAAAAAGTACAAATGTATCTTAATCTAGTAAAAGATAATGTAACCACGAACGAAAATATGCAATAACCTCTGTTCCGTGTTACCCATGATTCCAAAAAGCGTTTTTTATCTTTAGAAACCTCATAAACCAATAATATTTCCAAGATTCAATGAATCATTTAAAAACACAAATTTTACTTTTGCTGCCACTGATTTTCGGAAACGTTTCCGAAGAATTTTTATAGTCTATTAACCCTTTGCGGTCGTATTAAGTTTATAGGTGTCATACTGGTCGGACTTAATTTTTGTTGAACGAACAGTAGTACATTATACGCAAGATTCTGAAGCAAAAACAGAATTTATTAATTCCCTTTTAAACTTTACATTATGTAACACAATAGTATGTTTTAATTTTATGTAAAAATTATGTTTATTGTTCTCCGTCGTGTAGTATCTTTCTGTGCAGTCTCCAACAGGCAGCTTTTATTTTTTTCTGTTTGAACATACACATAAATCCTTACTCTTTGCGTCTTATACCTTACCTTTTTAAAACTATTTTCAATTACACGGTACACTTCTTTCAGTAAGTTCTTTTTTCCATTCTAGAGTATTATTTTAAAATAATTTTGAGAACCATAAATACCTAATGACACTTAAACACAATTTGTAAAATATTATTTTGAATTCTAGATATCTCCGAAGCTTGTCGACTTAATACGAGGGTGTATCGATAAGTTTTTGACGTCACATAGAAATAATTGAGTGAAATTTATAAAATTGCTACATTTTATTAGTCCTTTTTCATGTAGTCACCCTGCACAGTAACACATTTCTGCAAACGGTATTTCAAAGAGAGGGAGAGGGGGGGGTATTACAGGAAGCGCGATAGTAGACTCAAAGGGGGTCATTTTTCTAATTTTTGCCGACCCCCCACATGTGACATATTGTTGGAAAAGGGCTGTTCATGCTATGCTCTTCCCGAGCCCCTCCCCCCCTCCAATTTACCCTCCGGGGTGCACTTTTCTAAATTTTGCGGATATCATTCATGCCCTCCAGGGGGCAAATTTGGGAGAGGGTCTCGGGAGGTGCATAGCATGAATAAGTAGTCACAGGCCTTTCCAACAATATGTCACATGTGGGGGTCGGCAAAAGTTAGAAAAAGGCCCATAGTAGACTCAAAGGGTGTCATTTTTCTAATTTTTGCAGACCCCCCCCATGTGACATATTGTTGGAAAAGGGCTGTTCATGCTATGCTCTTCCCGAGCCCCCCCCCCTCCAATTTACCCTCCGGGGTGCACTTTTCTAAATTTTGCGGATATCATTCATGCCCTCCAGGGGGCAAATTTGGGGGAGGGTCTCGGGAGGTGCATAGCATGAATAAGTAGTCACAGGCCTTTCCAACAATATGTCACATGTGGGGGTCGGCAAAAGTTAGAAAAAGGCCCATAGTAGACTCAAAGGGGGTCATTTTTCTAATTTTTGCCGACCCCCCACATGTGACATATTGTTGGAAAGGGCAGTGATCTTTCTTATTCATGCTATGCTCTTCCCGAGCCCCTCCCCCCCTCCAATTTACCCTCCGGGTGCACTTTTCTAAATTTTGCGGATATCATTCATGCCCTCCAGGGGGCAAATTTGGGAGAGGGTCTCGGGAGGTGCATAGCATGAATAAGTAGTCACAGGCCTTTCCAACAATATGTCACATGTGGGGGTCGGCAAAAGTTAGAAAAAGGCCCATAGTAGACTCAAAGGGGGTCATTTTTCTAATTTTTGCAGACCCCCCCCCCATGTGACATATTGTTGGAAAAGGGCTGTTCATGCTATGCTCTTCCCGAGCCCCTCCCCCCCCTCCAATTTACCCTCCGGGGTGCACTTTTCTAAATTTTGCGGATATCATTCATGCCCTCCAGGGGGCAAATTTGGGGGAGGGTCTCGGGAGTTGCATAGCATGAATAAGTAGTCACAGGCCTTTCCAACAATATGTCACATGTGGGGGTCGGCAAAAGTTAGAAAAAGGCCCATAGTAGACTCAAAGGGGGTCATTTTTCTAATTTTTGCCAACCCCCCACATGTGACATATTGTTGGAAAGGGCAGTGATCTTTCTTATTCATGCTATGCTCTTCCCGAGCCCCCCCCCCCCCCTCCAATTTACCCTCCGGGTGCACTTTTCTAAATTTTGCGGATATCATTCATGCCCTCCAGGGGGCAAATTTGGGGGAGGGTCTCGGGAGGTGCATAGCATGAATAAGTAGTCACAGGCCTTTCCAACAATATTTCACATGTGGGGGTCGGCAAAAGTTAGAAAAAGGCCCATAGTAGACTCAAAGGGGGTCATTTTTTCTAATTTTTGCAGACCCCCCCATGTGACATATTGTTGGAAAAGGGCTGTTCATGCTATGCTCTTCCCGAGCCCCTCTCCCCCCTCCAATTTACCCTCCGGTGTGCACTTTTCTAAATTTTGCGGATATCATTCATGCCCTCCAGGGGCAAATTTGGGGGAGGGTCTCGGAAGGTGCGTAGCATGAATAAGTAGTCACAGGTCTTTCCAACAATATCTCACATGTTGGGGTCGGCGAAAGTTAGAAAAATGCACCCCCCTTTGGGTGCTATCGCACCTCCTGAAATACCCCCTCTCTTTGAAATACCGTTTGCAGAAATGTGTTACTGTGCACGGTGACTATATAGAAAAGGACTAGTACAATGTAACAATTTCATAAATTTCACTCAATTATTTCTATGTGAGTGCAAAAACTTATTTATACACCTTCTTATAATATAAGATCAGTATGGGTCTTTGCTGTGGTGGCTGAGGGCAGACATGTGACTGGAACGGTAAAAAAAAAAAACTTTGGTGGCTGAGAGTAGACATGCGGCCGCAAAAGATTAATCAATTTTCTCCATCCGGAATACAGATTTTTGAGATGCTATCAATTTTCAAGTAAACATTTCCATGCTCAACTGACAAGATAAATTAACGGAATTAACATCAACATTAATCACCATTAACATTAATATTATTTTGTTGCTTTTGCATGTATAAATTCAATTTCGCAGTTAAAAATGTTTAGTTGGGAATTGATAATATCCTAAGAACCAATATCCTGGTTTAGGAAAACCTGATTAATTCACAGTAGAAACTACACGAAAACCTTTCCGAAAGGCAGTGGCAGAAAAAGAAACTTTGTTTTTGCAAATGCGTCTTTAATTATCAAAAATATATGGGCGTCTGAGTTTTCTGAAAATAAGGAAATTCGGAATCATGGGTAACTCGGAATATATTATCGTAAGTTTTCTTTCGTGATTGTGTAATATTTTAGTAGATTAAGAAACATTTGTCTTTTCTTACGTGCAAAAGTGTTATAAATTACTCACTTAGCTAACAAAACTGTAAAAAATCGCTTTGCTTGAGGACTTACAAACTGCACAACTGAATTTAAAAGAAGTAATTCTGTTATCTTCTTCCATCATGACTGCCTGATGAAAAGTGAACGCTTGTATAAGTGTTGGCAACAGAGCTGTCAACCATATCCTTTTAGTGATTCACACCATGATAATGATTTTAACTTAATTAATTTAGTAACTAAGCATAACAAATACATGCTATAGCAGACAAAATTTGACTATTACATGAGAATTTTAAGTTCGTGATTTCAAAATATTAATTAAAATATACTTGTTATGTAATTCTACTCTGTAAAAAATGGTAAATGTTTCATATTCTATGAAAATGTGCAATAATCTCTCCAGGGTTACTTACGATTGCGAAAGCGTTCCTTATAAATCTATATATAATTCTTGGGGAAAAAATTTCTGTAGAAAATTTCTCACGCCTTGCATTCAATAATATTTCAAATTTTAATTGCTTAAAAGGAAGCAATTTTATTTTTAAACAATCCTTTTAAGCGATTAAAATTTGAAATATTATCGTTCCTTATTCTTAGAAACATTAGGTACCAATATATATTCGATATTTAAAGAAGCATTATAAAAAACAAAGTTTCTTTTGCTGCCACTGATTTTTGAAAAAATTTACGAGCAATTTTTTTAGTAGGGTAACTCCAGGAGAGTCGCCGCATCCGGGATAGATGCCGCACCCCTTGTATTTCTTGTAATTATCGATAGATGGTCGTCAAACGCACAGTATATGTGCACAATGAGATTATTTTAACCGATGTATAGCGCGAATCCCATTTCGATGTTTACTTGTAGAAGTACAATCCTTATTTTGACGTAAGTGCATGATTTCACTGTCCAAACTTTTAAATAGGTTATGCTTAAATTCTTTTCATACACTAATTACTAAATGCATGCATGATTTCGAAGTCAAAACTAAGAGTAGCGTTTGTATAGAGTACTGTGTGTATGGTTACGCCATTGCCCTTAACGATGGCAAGTAACTATGATGGCCGACATGTGCACCATGCAAAATGGGATACATGCTGCATTGCAATTCCGGTGTACATGCCGCAGTTTCTTTTGTACGGGATGATTAAATGTTACTAACGTTTCCTTTTTTTTTTTTTTTTTTTTTTTTCTTGCACAGTCCAACCATGTTAGGCATGTTATCAAGTTTACTAAAACCAAAGGAGAAAAAGCGAAAAATAAAATGTAAGAAGGCAAGAAAGATGCAAGTCAAGATGATAATAATGAAATATTAAATTACGCGTAATGCAGACGTTCTTTGCAAGGAATGTTTAGAAAACTACTCCAAAAAAAGAGGAAGTGTAATTGGCTTCGTTGCATCATGTGCCAAATGCAGTTACATAAAGACTATACTTTTCGACACTTTTTGTGTAGATAATCTGTTTTTTCGACTACAATTGTAGTCGAAGAAACAGGTCTATTAACCCATTCGGGACCATAGATGTATATAAGCACCTTCATAAAGAGCATATAAAATTTGTTTCTGGCACCAGTAAAAAAGGAAATTAGTATTTGCTTTCTTTAATTAGAGCATTTTCACGATTATGTAAGTAAAGGTAACTTGTTTTTAAAAAGTGGTGCCAACCAAGTAAAATTTGTGTAAAAGCCGCCGGTCCCGAAAGTGTTAACAAATAAATTATGTAAACAAAATTTTACTTTTTATTCTCTGTAATACATTGATGTTACGTTGTTGCTGAAATAATAATTAAAATTTCACGTAAAAAAATAAGTCGATAATTTTAATAGTGAAAGTACGCAAACAATTATTAATTTGAATCTACTAATACGTTTCATTGTACTCATTTAGTTTCATTTTGTTATTACATCATTAATTATAGTCCAGATATGAATATATTTTTTAATATTTTTATTTATAATTTCATTCTGTTCTTATTACAAGCGCGGCATAACTACCGCACAAGTGCGGCGTCTCAGTGTGAATGTGCGGGTGACGCGCCGCAGTGTAATGTTTGTTAAAAAATATTAATTATTTGTTTTGAATTCTTTTGTCGCAGTATACGCGTTGTATATTTAACATTAAATAGCACAGCATTATTTTTTTTTATGTCCACCATGGGACTTTATACAAAAATTAAAAAATATATGCGCATAAATCCCGGAATTACTCTATGCTAAATCTTTTTCTCAAATCGGATTATCGGTTTTTAATATGTTCAAGTAAACATTTATTTGCGTAACTGAATTTATATATGCAAGAGTAAGAAAATAATATTAATATTAACATTAATGTTAATGTTAATGCTGTTAATTTATCAAGTTTGTCTGTAAAACAGGTTTCTTGAACATGGAAACATTTACTTGAGAATTGATAGCATTTGAAAAACCTATATATAGAAAACGGGTTAATATACTGTGAAAACTACCCCTAAGTGTTTCCGAAAATCAGTATCAGCAAAAGAAACAATGTTTTTTAAAAATGCCTTTTAAAATCTCGGAAATATACTAGTTTCTGGTGTTTCTAAAGGTAAAGCACTCTTTTTGAAATCATTAGTAACTTGGAAGTGATTATTGTATATTTTAGTTCGTGGTTATAATATATTTACCTAGATTACGAAACATTTATCTTTTTATAGAGTGTACAGTTTGTTTCTGAAACCTTCTTAAATTATGTTCTTAAAAATCTCAGTTTATTTATAAGACAATGATTTGTAACGGTAGAAATTTACATTTAATATATTTAATATAATAAATTTTGATACTCATATTAAAAACGAAATTTACATATAAAATATAAGGTTAATAATTGAATTCTATATAGAAAAATTCGACTTCTACATTAATTGCATTAGAAAACATATTTTAAATTCGTAATTGTGCTGCATAAATAATTTTAGAAAGTTTTAAAATAATGAGCTTCTTTTTTAGCTCACAGGCTATCAAAACCTGAGAGTTAATGTGCCCGCAGGTTCTGTATGTACGCATGTACGTGTGTACGTATGTATGTATGTATGTACGTAATGCGATAACTCTTGATAGAAATATCCGATTTGCTCCAATTTTTTTCGAGGTTCAGTCTGATAAGGCACTTCCCTGGTTAGTTTTGGGAGTTCATTGTTTAAATATAAAGGGGGAACGCGGGCTAACCCCCTTAACTTACAAGGAGAGGGCCAACCTTGTTATTCACAGATTTTGATTACTTTAATATATGTTGTAGGGTAGAGACCCCTTAGTGTCAGGTTCAACGGATTTTATCCAACGCTCCTTAGTTCTTGAGAAACCGGGGGGGGGGGGGGGGGGTCTAATAATAGTACACAACTTAAGTACTTACTTTGCAACCGCAATGATAGGTTGGTCGTAGCTCAGTTGGTATGACGTTTGCCGGCTGATCCGCGGGCCCGGGTTCGATACCTGAGTGCGGTACATTTGTTTTTCTCATTTTTTGTTTTATAAATATACTTGTAAGTATAATTAATAATCTCATTGTCAATTAAAATTTATAATATTGCATATCAATTATAATTTTAACCTATTTAATTTTTTACTTTTAACTAAATAGTTGTATAAAACATCATAAACCTGTTAATTTTTTAAAAGTCACTTTTAAAATGTATTTCATATATTCTTTATCGATGCAATGATATTGAGCAATTGTGTCAATTCGTGATTTTAAAGAAACATCATTTACGTCATTATTTAACATCATTTAACAAAGTAAGACAACAACAAAGGAATATTCAAATAACAATAACAAAGGAACAATGTGATAATACTATTATTCTGTTTTTAAAGTAACAAGCATAATTATATTAAAAATTAGCATCAGAATTAAATTATAACCGATTTTTTGCATATTAAAGATTTTTAAATTTGTAATACGTATGCTTGCGCTTTCAATTATTTTGCTTTCACTTTTATGTTCTTTCTGCTTTTATTTTTATTTTACTTGAATATTCTTTTATTTTATCATAACTAGATGGCACCACAACAGATTTTGTCACGATTTTGGAATTTTATCATTCAATAATAGATCCAATTTCTTTTTAAACCTCTTTAAAGGATGAGAAATAATAGTTTAAAAATTAAAAAATGATAAATTTAAGATTGTTAAAATTATAATTGATATACATTATAAATTTTAATTGACAATGAGATTATTAATCATAATTACAAGTATATTTATAAAACAAAAAATGAGAAAAACAAATGTACCGCACTCAGGTACGAACCCTGGCCCGCAGATCAACCGGCAAACGCCATACCAACTGAGCTACGATCAACCTATCATTGCGTTTGCAAAAAAAGGACTTAAGTTGAGCACTATTATTAGACACCCCCCCCCCCTCCCGGTTTTTCAAGAACTAAGGAGCGTTGGATAAAATCCGTTGAACATGACACTAAGGGGTCTCTACCCTACAACATATATTAAAATAATCAAAATCTGTGATTAACAAGGTTGGCCCTCTCCTTGTTAGATGAATGTGTTTTACTTGCAGAATTATCAGATTTGCTTCGAATGTGGTATATCGGTTAATTCTGATAAGGCGCTTCGCTGATTAGATTTGGCGCTTCATTTTCTAAGTATAAAGGGCGGAAAAGAGGGCTAATATCCACTTTAATTGAGGGGGGGGGGAGAACCCATAAATAGGTTTTTCTATCCGATTTGCTTCAAATTTAGTATACCGGTTTATTCTTATAAGGCGCTTCCCTGATTAAATTCGGAGGTTCATTGGTTGAGTATAAAGGGGGGGGGGGGGGAACCGGCGGGCTAATACTCCCTTAATTTAAATAAATGAGTTTTTCTATCCGATTTGCTACAAATTTAGTATACCGGTTTATTCTGATAAGGCGCTTTCTTGATTAGATTCGGAGGTTCATTGGTTAAGTATAAAGGGGGTACCGGGGGCCTAATACTCCCTTAATTTAGATAAATGAGTTTTCTATCCGATTTGCCTCAAATTTGGTATACCGGTTTATTCTGATAAGGCACTTCCCTAATGAGATTTGGTTAAGTATACAGATCGAAAATAGAGGGGTGGGGGCTAATTCCTCTTTATTTATTTTTCGAGGGGTATTGTTCTTTAAAATAAGAGTATAATATACAATTAGTCTAACTAGTCTGTGAGCTCAATGCCATCAGTTTAACTGGCCACTTTTCGTTTTATTGATTGTCACTTTATTTTCGCTGGTGTTGTTAAGTTTAACGCAAGCTCGTTGAAGGCAGTTTTTTATAGATTTACAGAGGTAATTGTTTTCCTCTAAACTTAGAATTTACAGTTGTTTTTACCTTATGCTTCGTTTATTCAGAGGTTTGAGATGACGGTATTTCCTGTAAGTTAAGGGTCTCTATCACAGGCACGTTTGAATTTTATAACCATGTTCGTAGGCATAGCATTAAACGGTCATTTAAAATGTCAATTCAAACAAAATCGTATATAAATTTTCTCTTCTCAAAATCAAGAATTTTTAAATATATTATTTTATATAATTGCTCTTCAAAGGCATCGTTACCAGTTTTTGATTTTTTATATTTAAATTAAAACAACATTTATTGATCTAAATACTAGTTATATTTTGGAGGTTTTTGTCATATCCTAAAATGAATTAAATATCTTAGATATTATTATTTAAATTCAATTTGAAACAAAAGTGTCTGATGAAATTATAATTCTAAAAATTGTTAATTTCTTAATGTAGAATTGCTTATTACTTTCTCTCAGTAAACGCATAGATACTATTTAAACATATTTTCTCTAATTAGTTCCTGTAATTTTTATTTACTTGAAATTATATTTTAAAAATTATTAATATCTGCATATAAAGTTGCACATAACTGATCACTCAGACATAGATACAACTCTGCGATTTTCCAGTAAATGAATATTGCCAAAATTTTTAATTTACTCTTAAAACACATTTGATAACAGATTTTAAATCCAACTTGCGTAAACCGTCTTTTGATTTTGTAATTTTAAAATTATGAATTTCTGGACATATATACATAGAATTACATATTATTGTCACTAAAAGCATAGATAATGCTTTGAGATACTTTTCCCAAAATTTTAACTAACTCTTAAAATATATGTATTCACGGGTATTAAATCCAACTTATACAAAACCGTCTATTGAATTTATACTAAAAACTATTAGTATTTGGATATAAAATTGCATATAAGTTATCACTCAGACATAAATACTATACTCTGAGATTTTCCAGTAATTAAATAGTGCTCCAAAATTTAATTTACTCTTAAAACACGCGTAATCACAGTTATCAAATTCAATTTACGTAAAACCATCTGTTGAATTTATAATTCTAAAACTATTAATATCTGAATAATCTTATTGCTGTCACTAAAGGCATAGATAATACTTCGAAATATCTCCGCTATCTAAATATTACCCAAAATTTTAATTTACTCCTAAACTTGTAATCACAGGTATTAAATCCAACTTAAATAAAATCGTCTGTTAAAATTATAATTCTAAAAATTATTAATATCTGTGAGTAGAATTACATATTACTGTCACTAAAGGGAACTGAAGGTATTGACTTTGAAATATTTTTGCTAAGAATTGCCCAAAATTTTAATTTACTCTAAAAATATATGTACTCACAGATATTAAATACAACTTACATAAAATCCTCTATTGAATTTATAATTCTAATAACTATTAATATCTAATTATAAAATTGCAAATAACTTATCTGTCAGACATAGATACCACTCTGTGATTTTCCAGTAATTAAATAGTTCCCCAAATTTAAATTTATTGCTAAAACACATGTAATCACAGGTATTAAATCCAACTTACGTAAAATCATCAAAAGAATTTAAAATTCTAGAAATTATTAAAATCTTAATATAAAATTGCATATAACTTATCACTCAGACATAGATACCACTCCGTGATTTTTCAGTAATTACATAGTGTCCAAAATTTTAATTTACTTCTAAAACTCGTGTAATCACAGGCATCATATCCAAGTTACATAAAAATATCAATTGAATTCACAATTCTAAAAACCATTAAAATTTGGATATAAATTGCATATAACTTATCACTCAGACATAGGTACCAATCTGCGATTTTTCAGTAATTAAATAGTGTCCAAAATTTTTATTTACTTCTAAAACACACGTAATCACAAGCACCATATCCAACTAACTTAAAACCTACTGTTGAATTTATAATTTTAAAATCTATTCATTTCTGGATATAGAATTACATATACCACTGCCACTAAATGCATAGATAATACTTTGAAATATTTTTCCTGACTAAATATTACCCAAAATTTTAATTTACCCTTAAAATATATGTAATCACGGTGTTAAATTCAACTTGCATAACACCATCTATTAAATTTATAATTCTAAAAAATCCCGCCTGGCTCGGACTACGGATACAGGTAGATTTCGACTAATTTCACTAACAAAAACTAAATCAAGATACAGATAAACCCAGTTTAACAATTTTATCTGGCAGCTTTTGACGAATTTTAATTTCATTTATCTGTAAGAGCTGGTTTTATCAGAATAATGTTAATACGATAATTTTTTCTTCAACCGCTATATTTATTAATTTATTTGTTTATTTATTGCTATAAGAGTTGGTCTATCAAAAGGTTGTCAATATAAAAGTTGTATATAATATTAAGACGATGTACAATAAATTTAAGTGGATTTGATATCTTGTGAATTGACGAAATTATGATTTTTTTTCTTCTTCACCCTTTTTTGTTTTGTTTTTGATTTGTTTTTACTGTAAGAGTTAGTCCTATCAAAAACTTGTCAATATAAAAGTTGTAGATAAGATTAAGAAGATTTATAATTAATTTAACTGGATTTGATATCTTGTGAATACGAATTTATGAATTTTTTTCTTCTTAAAACCCTATTTGTTTTTTTGTTTTTTGGCCCCTTGAGCCCATTTTTAATTATATCAAAAATCTGTCATACATAAATTTTTGGCCTTTTTCCTAGACGTAAGAATAACTTTAAACTGATTTGATATGTATTATAATTAAGAAGATATTAGGTTTTTCTGTTTTCACAAAACCCCTCCCTATTTCCACACTCTTGATCCAATTTTGCCCCTTAACGAGCTTGACCGAGATTTTCTGCCGCTTGATTATGGAAGTTATCGTGTCCATAAAAAAGTGATATATATATATATGCTAGATAGATAGATAAAGTTTTAAATTGGGGGGTGGTTTTGGGTTCTAGGGATCATGATCGGAATAGATCTGCAAAATTTTTTCAGAAATTTCAACATAGGGCGGCAGAATGTAATAGGTAGTATTTCTTACGAAATCAACCTAAAACTATAAATATCTGGATATAAAATTGCATTTAGTTTATCACGCAGACATAGATACCATTATGTGATTTTTCGCTTATTAAATATTGAGCAAAATTTTAATTTATTCCTAAAACACATGTAATCACAGATATAAATGCATCCTAAATAAAAGCGTCTAAAGTGTTTATCATTCTAAAAATTATTAACTTTTCGATGCAGAATTGCATATTACTTTCCGTACAAACATAGATACAACTTTGCGATATTTCCACTAACTAAATATTGCCCAAAAAGTTAATTTTCTCCTAAAACACTTGTACGGGTGTAAAATGACTGTTTCGAAATTTTCACTCTGTTATGCTGCGTGAACGCAAATTGAGATAAGTTGAGAAGGGGATTGTTCGCAGCAGACAGAAACATCTGATTACGGAAAAGAACATTTTCGTAAATAACCTATGCAGAGATGAATGAACATTTTCGTAAACAAATACATCCTTGACCGAATGCCCCCGTTATAAGGGAAGTGTATTATTGAATCTCTAGTGTTTGGCATACACCTTGAACTTTAATAGACAATAAAAGAAAATTATATATTTTACTATCTGACATAAACATAGTATAATGAAGACACGTTACATTATTCTAATGTATGTTATTAAGTTTTTTGAAAAACATTTATTTTGTCATTCGTTATATCAAACTTAAAGCATGATATAATAGAGGTCATAAAAAAAAAACCCGTCTTCCCGGATAAAAGAATCTAGGGGAAAACCATCATATATATCATTTCAGACATTAATAACCCTTTTTCTCCGCACGTGCTAAAAACACAGCGATGAACAAGAGATTTTTCGAAAGGTTCTGCAAGAGGCTTTTGATGTAATATATTTATACTGGGTGTATCTGAAAAAGTTGGCAAAACTTTACGGGGTGATACAACGCAGCTATACGAGCAACTTTCGTCATAGAATGTATGATCTGAACGCAAGCGGTGAGGTTAAAAGGTAGTTTTCCACTGTCCCAGTACAATGATTGGTCGAGGTGGTCCCATAGCTTGCCCACCAAGATCGCTGGATTTCTCGTATTTGAACTTTTTCCTGCGGGGTCATATGAAAAGTCTAATCTACGTGTGTCGCATTGAAACCGATAGGGATCAAGTCGCCAGGATTGCCGTTGTAGCCGGCGATATTCTGAAAATGCCTGGTATTTTCGCAAATGTGCGTCAGTCCCTATCCCACATTACAGCTGGTGGAGCTGGCGGAAAATCTTTTGAGCAATTTCTTTGTACATTAATTACATTCCTGTTAATAAAATGTTTTCTGAAGTATCTCCTCTCATTTTTGTGTTAACTCTGTAACTGCGGCAGTGGAAAACTACCTTTTAACTTCTCACCGTTTGCGTTCCGACCATACATCTTATGATGAAATTTGCTTGTAGCGTTTCAACACCACGTAAAGTTTTGTCCCCTTTTTCAGATCCACCCCGTATATCGTTAAAATGCGTTGTTTCATAAAATAAAATATTGCAATTAATAAAAAACTGTATCAACCAACAAATAATCTCAATGATTGTGGTGAGAAAGTCTCGCACGGATCTAATGCCTTTTTTTTTTTTTTTTTTTGATAACTAATAGATTTTTTACATTAAAGAAATTTTTAAAATACGCATTAACAATACTAAAAATCATATTTATATGAAAAACAGCAACAATGCGTTCAAATAAAGTTTTGAAATGTATAAACTGCGATATTTTCCTATCGACCTCGCGTCAAGATTTAACAACCGAAGAAATCACCGAAGATCGCTATTTACAATCAGCCTTTTCTATTCGTTTCATTTCAGTAGTCTAAATACGGAATTAGATTACATATCTTAAATTTGTATTTTATTTATATTTTATTGTTTTACTTATTGGTTAATGGATGTTTTAATTTCGTTATAGAATATAAGCTGAAAATAAATTATGAGCTATTTATATTAAGAGCAAACGGATTTATATTTCACAATCGTCTGCACACGATAGAGACGGATTTGTAAAAAAAATTCATGCTTAAAAATTATCTTTAAAACAATAAAAGATAAGTAAATGGCAATACAGATTACAAACAAACTGCGATATAGTTTTCAAACAAATTGCATTTGAAAGTACATTTTTATCCTATTTGACGGTGCAAAAATTGAAAATGTGCGATACTTAGAAGTTTAAAATTTTTTTTAAATTTTAGTAAAATCGAAATTTGATCGTCTGCTGTTGTATTCGCAAAATGACGTCAGCGTTAAGTGAAGACCCGTTTGTCTTTTATAATATTGCATTTGAAAGTACATTTTTTTTCCATCTTCGACGGCGTGAAACTTTAAAATGTGCGATCTTTAGAAGTTAAAAAAAAAAAAAAAAAAAAAAAAAGTAAAAGCGAAATTTGATCGTCTGCTGTTGCCATTCGCAAAATGACGTCAGCGTTAAGCACATACACGTTTGTCCTTTATAATATTGCATTTGAAAGTACATTCTTTTCCCTATTCGACGGCGTGAAACTTTAAAATGTGCTATCGATAGGCTAATGTCAGACGAACGTCTTTTTGTACGCTTTTTTCCTTACATATCATCTCTACACAATGGTAGCGTCATTGTGTAGGGATGATATGTAGGGGAAAAAGGTGCAAAAAGTCGTTCGTCTAACATTAGCCTTAGAAGTTTTAAAAATTAAAAAAATTGTAGTAAAAGAGAAATTTGATCGCCTGCTGTTGCCATTCGCAAAATGACGTCAGCGTTACGCACAGACACGTTTGTCCTTTATAATATTGATATGACAATCTGCAAGTTGTTTCCACAATGTTAGTTTATACGCATATTAGAATTTTCTTAATAAAATCAACGATTACGTTTATTGTAATCGATATGCATATAAAGCTGACAAAAACTGCGTTTGAAATAGTTATTATTATTATCTTTTAAGATACTAGGGGCCCTGCCCCCTTGCTCCTTACGCGCACCACCCCTCCGCGTAATCGATTCGCGATTCCGTTCGGTATCGCGAAACAATCCCTGTTTTCTAGACAACCCCAGAGGTAATTGTTTCGCGTTTTCATTCTGGATCGCTTCGCGGTCCCTTAATTTCTATGCATTCAATTTTTAGATTCCAAACGCAGATGACCCCCTCCCCTTTCTCATTAGTTAATGGAAATTATCTTCTTTCTGTAAAAATCACTTTTGCCATTGACCCCTAAAAAAAAAAAAACCCAAAACAGAAGTCTATCGAAATGCAGAAGATTATTCCCTTTCTCCGCCCATCCTATCTAAATTCTCGACTTTCATGGTTTTCGTCAAGCAGAACTCCCGCTAAGAAAAGACAGAAAGGAAAGGACAGATGGAAGAAAAATATGACCATAATTTTTTTTTTCAAAAAAAGTTATGGCCATTTTTTCCCCATTCTGACCAGAAAATCAGAGTTCTAACTTTTTACGACTGCTCTTTCGTCTTCACCTAACGCTTCATTTATAATGGCTGTTTCATAATAGTAGAAGCCGTCAGTCCACCGGAAGAAAATGAGGTAATGGAAATGCCGGGGGTGACACCAAATTCTGAAAAAGCAGAATTCCTGTTCTCCAGTTGATTTTTGTATTTTTTCAATACCTACCATTAGTTCACACTCTCCCTATATATATATTTTTTGTTCAATATGGTTTCATTAAACCACGGATATTTAAGTTCTAATAATATTTTTGAAACTATTTTAAATTTTAAGTATAACTTACTAATTGAATTTATTTATTTATGAGTAATTGGCCATATGTTCGTTCATAATACACGAAATAAGGAGCACAAAATTTCAATAATTTCGCTTATTTTACTAATTCTATAACGATAAAATTTATGCTGATAATTGGGTATTGCTTTAGACTTTCATTACGTAGTAAAAGTATACGGAATTTCATAACGCTATGGGAAATTCTTCGCGTATTCTGCACACTCTACCTTAATCCTGAAATTTTGGAGAGGAAATTGCGCATTATGCGCGCAAGAAAGCGGTATTCTTATATGTTTATGCATATATGGGGCATTCCCATAATCTTTTGACTTAACTTTGACTTAACTTTGAAACTTAAAATTCAGCATCTCAGCAACACGGGACGGTATAGGAGTTTCCCTGGTATTTGGACCCCCAACATCGTCCAAACATTATTTATCGCATGAAAACATGCGACAGATGTGAATATCACAATTTTTTCAATAGTTACTTTATGTTTTTTATTCGGAAAAAATTACCAAAGATGGCAACACCTGTAAACATATGATTATAAATTTTTGAAGCTCTTTGCCGTTTTGCTTGTCTTTAGTAGCCAAAACATATGCCATGTGGGGCACTTGTGAACAAACAGACTAATTGGGACAGATGCTGAATCATTATTCTGTGATTCCGTTTCTTTCAGTTAAATTCGTAAGAAATGTCAGCTCCAATTTAAACAAATCACCCAGAAACTAGAGAAATGTATTATATATATATATATATATATATATATATATACATTTTCTTTATGGTGAATTTAGCAGAAATATAGCTAATTATTATGATGACGAATTAATAACAGAATTAAAATCATGTCAAAGAATACTTTTACCCTGTGTTCGTATGAGCCCACGTGCGTTCACAAATACCCCACCGGTGGGGCACACGTGAACAATCTTTTGAATTTATAAAACTATTAAAAAAGTAAGAAGTACTATAAAGGAGATTTAAAAAAATTACCATGTGTAAGAAAAAGTTTTGTTTACTATGTTGAGTAGTTTTTGTACATAGAAATTATCCCAATTATGAGAAATAGCTATATTTATGTGAACTGTTCACATGAGTCCCCCCCCCTCTCCCCTACCCATAAACATTATATTAGAAAAAGTACGCAGTTATATATATATATATGGGTATATATTTTATAATAACTGATTGATATATATATATATATATATTCCATTATTTTTTTTAAAATCATACAAATCAAAAGGGAAATATAAATGGGGACAGAACAATGCTTACCAGTAATCTCCTCCCTATTCCCATTTTCAACATTTGCTCTGATATGAATGGAGGTTGGCATGTTTCACCTGACAATTCTTTACTGTTAAACTAATATTCTGTCAATCGATATTTGGTTTTAACGTACACATGTGACACTTTTACCGTTGCTGCCATGTTTTAAATCCTATTTTGAAGGTTACCCTAAATTATTTCAATACCAGCTGCTTCATATTATCAACGTGCATCTTGCGACATTTCGAATTTTCTTCAACATTTAGTTTGTGTTCCCTCCCAAACAAAAGTAAATAGATCACCCCTCCCCCCCCCCCCCCCCTGAAATTACAGGTCCATGACACTGAGATTAGATTGCGATGATTACGAAAATACGTAACTTTTTTTTTTCTTAGCGTAAGAGTCTTTCGTGAGTACTTTGTGGTGATAATACGTATAAATATAGTAGTCTGAAGTAAACATTTCATATTGTTATTTTCTTATCTTCCACAGAAAAGAAACAAAATTACCTTAATAAATAACAACTTAGAACTAAGTTTGACTTTTCTTCTAAACCAACACAGTTCAGACACGTGATTCACAACTGTATCACAACGAGATTCATGTAAGATATAGCTTTGAACATATTCATTAACCAAATAAAATGATTCGTTAGAGTACTGACCACAAACAACTATGGAAATTAATGTGCACATATTATTAAATAATGTACACATGTAACCATGATAATAAGAATATAGTTAAATTAACACATATTCAATGAAATGGTGCACCGAATTAGTATTTTTAAATCACCAATGGAGAAGCAACTTAAAAAAAGCATCAAATAAATAACTGTCGAGGTATTTAATGATTATAGAATATACTATTTTTTTTCCTGATTATTTCTTCATTTAATTTCTTAACACATTTTCCAGTGGCGTAAGAAATATTTTACTATAATAATGTTCTAAAATTTTTATTCTACCAAATCAAATGTGCAACCAATATTTTGATGGGAAACATGTCATATGAGACCAGGACAGTAGAAAAGTCTTTCTTTTTTAAAATTTTATTACCAAATGTTTATCTTCGATTTATAGTGAATAGTAAACAGGAAAGTAAAATCATGCATCTAGCATATATTATGAAACACTTTTCAACACATTCAGAATACTCCATATCAATAGCTGTAAAAACATCAAATTTGATTTTTTGTTTTTGTTTTTTTGTTCAACCCGGTATGTGATCTATAGATTGGTATTTATACTACATTGTATGCTAAAAGTTAGTTGAACTAAACGCATAGCGCAGTTTAAAATTACCATTCAGAAATTTCCGTCCATAAACGGAAATATACTCCATATCCTTTGTTTATCCCTGTATATGATTTATAAAATTTATTTACACCAAGTGATATGCAAAAAAATAGTTGACTTTTCAAAACGCGTACCACGACTGAAAAGAACTGCCAGCAATTTTTCTTCATATGCAGTACTATGGGAAAATACTTTTGTTTGTCCCTGTAAACGAACGATAATTTATTTGTACACCAGATTCTACAGTAAGCACTTGTAGTAAGTACACCTCAGTAATATATATAATTTTCAATATGTTTAAAATAGTGTAATATCTTTAAAATACACCGCAAACGATTTTTCCCCATAGGCCGTAATGTAATGTAATTCTTTTAAGTGTCCCTGTAAATAAACCGTAAGTGCTACACATTTCATTTTCAATACCTAACATAACATATATCAATTTCATGTCAATAGCACTATATTTACGCGAGATAGAGAACGGACAGAAGGACAGACAGACAGACAAACCCAATTCATAAACACTTTTCAACTTTGTTGGAAAGTGTTAAAAAGGAGGAGAACAATTAAAATTTTATTGCTCTTATTTACTTATTTCTCAGTAAAATTTAAAACAAAGTTTCATTTAATTACGAAAAAATTCGGACATTTTTATCAAAAAAATTACACTGAATGATGAAATTCTAAGAATGACAAAAAAAAAACTTACGTAGTATTTTATATTAACGTAAGTAAAAGCAGTGCATTATATTAGGATTTTTTTTTATCTCACATAAACAATAATATGTTTTGGAAGAAGAAAAAAGAAAAAAAAAGTAAATTAGAAAGATGAAATGTAAAAAGCATAGATAATTGATAATTTTAGATTTAAATGAATACGCTTTATACAATCAATTAATATATATATTCCACTTAGGTATTATTATTCCGAACTTGCAACAGTGTGCAGAATCATTTGCTCTTTACGCGCAATAAATCATGTATTTAAGATAAGAATATATGTATCAGCCATTTATCTTAGTTTTTTTCTCATTCTACTCTTGTTAAGTTTCCTATCTTTCTCCAGCGGTGCAGAACAAGTCTTGGTGTCTCAAATCGGCTAAGTAAAGTTAAATATATATAATATATATATATATATATATTTAATAGCATCAGATGTGTCTGAAAAAAGATCATTCGGCAGAAAGATGTGAAAAATGCTAAGAAATTTTTTTAAATGCTAAATATTTATTTGAATTGCAAATTGGTAATCGGATATCATAAGATCACAAATAAAATATAAATTTGTTGTTTAACATCTTAAAGATTTTTAATGATATATAAAATTAAAATGATCCATATTTTTAAGTGGATCATTTCAAATAGGGCAAAAAAATTCTGTAATAATATACCGAATACAAGAACTCGAAATAAACTTTGATTCGACGCCCTACTTTTCAAGTTAACATATTGATCGTTAACAAACTTATTGGGTAATTTGAAACTTAAAAAAATAATAAAAATATATGTATCTTTGAAACTGAAAAAAAGTTCAAAACTTCACATATTTACGAATTAAGATGAGAAAATCACTATTTTTATTATTATTAACTAATAAAGTGTAACCAAAAATAAGATATAAGAAGGCATATATCAAAAATAAAACAAAGTAATCCAAATTTCAAAAAATATAATCACACTATATGATAAATAATATAAATAATTAATATGACTAAATATTACAGATAACTAAGGAAACAATTTCTTTCTTGTTTTATAACCATTCGTAAAAGAAAAGACGATACAGAATTAGAACGAGCTTTAAAATTTTACCACATCTATGTACTTCAGAAGGAATTATGGACTATAAATCCATTACATAAAATCGATTTAACACTTAATCAGATGCATATGGAAGATATAATTAATCGTTAATTTAAAAAACAAAAAAGATATAAATTTATCTTAATCTTATGAAATATTTCGACACAGATAGTTACGAAATAATTTTAATTCCATTTATCTATTAACATCTTCATATTGTTTTAATTAATTTCATTGTTATTTTATATATCATGTTGTTTTAAATTCACCTTATTTTTTAAATAAAATATAAAAGGATTTTTTATGTATTGTTAAAATTTTTCATATGAATTTATTTGTAGTTTGTAGAATGGTTAATAGTTTTTAAGCAAACAGCAAATATATTTGCCTTGTGTACCACGATCTTTTAGAAAGTGTGAAACCTTCTAGTTTGTCTTTAAAAATTTAATAAATTGTAAATGTTGAAGTAAAACTATTTAATTCTGATTCATTATACTGTTATGTAAATAAAACTCCAATCATAAGTTAATACATATGATTTAATGTTTTGGGGCTTTTATAATGAAAAGATTAACAATAAGAGTTTTACCGAGTGTATGAAAATGCGGGAAAAGCAAAGCAAAAATATTTCTTCGGAAATGTTTAAAATTTCAAGATAATTCAGACAAAATCAAAGAACATATATGAGAATTTAAAAAAAAAAAAAGTCTATATCTTTGAATAATGGAAATTCGAAATATGTTTATTGACAGTTTACATCAAAGGGAAGTATGATGGTGGAAATTGAAGAACAAAAATAGTTGCATAGAATGAAAAATATCTTTAAAAACTTTTAATTCCAATTAGAGTCCCCTTACCTTTTACAATTTCTGGAACATGTTCATTTTGGATTGTATTGACCACTTCTATTGATCCAGGCATAGTCAGTGATGGTCAGTTTCTGTTGATTGTGAAACCTTTTATTAAATCAGGGAAGTGGCAAAGTTGGTCCTTTCACTTGGACGGATCAATAAAGTTTGATAAGAAGTTTAGAGTTCTCTCAGATCTTAAAGCTGTTTATTGCTCTACTCAACGCTAATCTGTCTCCTCCCCTTCTCACCGTGAATTCCGTAGAAATTTAGTATTTAGTTCCGGTCCCTTGCGCGCGACAATGAAATGAGTTCTCTTTCACCACAGGCAATATGTTGCGAGAAAAAACTTCTTTTCTTTTTAAGATTTATTTCTGTTTTTTATTCATTAATTTTCAATTTTGAGAGAGCTTTTCCACTTATGATCTCATGAGAGGGCATTTTTCATATTTATATTAAAATAACAGAAAAAACGTTCTGCGAATGTGTGTGTAAGTAACAAACAACAAATTTTTTTTGTACTATTTCCTTATAAATAAAATACTCCAGAGCATTTTTATTTCCTTATTATGATTCTAGCTTGAATAAACTTCGGCATAACAAGTACTGCGCACTTTTCATCAATCAAATATCTGGTTTTTGATCATTTTGTATTTTGTTTGTTGAAATGAGTGAAGTGAAGATGTATGAAGTTCGTATGGGTTTAGCCTCTTTTGCTGGATGAGTGATTGTAAGTTTCTTTGCTCTATAAAAATTGGACAACAATACACAGAAAACTAACATTCCACAAACGTATTAATGTTTCGATATGAGTGTATTTCGATAACTTAAAAGTATTAAATGCATCTAAAAATCTACAGTTCCGTTGTGATGCCAAAAGGCTATCGCGATTATTCCGAAACGAGTGTTAGAAAGGTGTGGAAAGGCTATGATACTTTTTTTTTTCTTCATTTTCGCCTAAATGTGGGTTCATGATTTTTTGCTTATCGTCGTCCAATTTAAATTCTATTCTAAACTTATTTTGATTTTCAACGAATGTAAGTTGAATTCTCAAGAAATAGAAAATCCAGTAGTTGGATGTTTAGAAACTGAGTGAATGTTACATTCATTCATACATGAAAATGACAATTCAATTTATGCATATGTTATCAGCATCTTTTGAAGCCAGGTTTGTGTAGCGATCGCAAGGAAAGTTTCGAAAACGCATCTCTTTTTTTTTTATAGATTTTGGCGCCATGTGTAAGTTATATAGAATTTAAATCAAAAATTTGCCTTTATATATATGAGCTATTTCATCAATTTATATTACCCAGGTCTAGTACAGCACTCATTTTGTTAACGTCTGCATTTTTTCTTTATTATCAATCATTTCAGTCTGTTGAGAGCATAATAGAGGGAGGCGGTTTGACTTTGTTTAAAGTAATAAGTGTTTTATGTAGTAGAAGAGTACTGATATAAAATGCAACTAAAACGCAATATTTTTGATTGAATACAAAGTACATTGTGAAAAAGTAAATGTTAAAATTATAGAATTATTTTTCACTGTACCCTTTTGTCAAAATTTACATTTAATCATATATCACCAGGATATGTTAGTGAATTCAAAGGTGGCATACGTTTAGTTTATATTTCTTTTAAGAAGTCTTCTTCATTTGTTGTAATCATAAAAGCTTGTGGAAAATTGCTTTAGTTTAAAGAATCAAATATCTCTTATGTGGGCTCAAAATTGACCAAAGTTGAAGGCAGACATTTATTGGATTTTGATGTACGTGATGTGACGCCAGAGTAAATTGGACAATAATATTTGTAATAGAAGAGAGAGCTCAATCACATCACGTTCCTGAATAAATCATCAGCTGTTAACTTGATTTCATTAATTCTTTCCATTCTGTATACAGTTTAATCATTAGGAAAAGTAGTTTGAGAAATGGCGAGAAATGAGAAAAATCAATTATTTTTTTATACTGTTAAGTGATGTAATCAAAATTAAATTATTACTTGTATTCTATTTGACTAATTTAAGCAATTTCGTTTCTTCAATAATTTTAAAATTTGCGAATATTATGTAGATTGTGTTTTTGAGAGTTCAATAATCTGCCTTTTTTTGTTGTTCTTCATCTGGAAATAAAAGATCTTTGGTAGAAAATATGTGAAGTTCAAGGAAACCTAACATACCTATAGATCCAATAAAAACAAATTTTATTATTGGCGTCATAGCATTAATTTCAGCCAAACACAAATTAATTCAGTAATTATAGTTGTAAAGTCCAAAGAGAAATTCTATTACCTGTCGCACTCTTCGTAGCAAATCAAGGGCAGTTTTCATCAACATTAAAATGAAACGTCAAAAGCTGGATTATGGAAGACTTTCGATGAAATTCATAAAAAATAATTAAATTGACAAATCTTTTTTATTTTTATCAATCTTGTATTTATAATGATCTGAAGCGTCTAAATCACATTATCTTATATTTCAGACGAAACTCTTTTATGTCTGCATTTTTATTTATCTTCTTTCTACATAAATCGTATGGAACACCAATCAAAGAACATTTCATAATTAGAAAGTAATTTTAGCAAATAAAATTGAAGAGTATAGCTGAAAAATATTGAAGACAAAATTTTGTGGGAATCTGTTGGCAATTATTTTTATTAAAAACGTTTTTTTAATATATTATTATTTTGTTGAAGGAACATCAAGAAAACACGTTAATTGGATACGACATTTTTTATTTTTTTATTTTCTTTCATACGAAAATAATTTATAGCTTAAAAAAAACTAAGTTATTTTAGAACTTTTATTGTGCATTGCGTAAATTAACAAACGACGATGACCCAATAAAATTACTAGGTGCATTATAACCACAGAAACTAATAAACAAGGAAGGTGGAACTAAAATCAGCAAAACAATCGTAAGTTAAGTGTTGAACTCTTTCTTAGTCCACACGCTGATGAATTCTCCTAGACCCCCGATCACCACTCGCACAGACTTCGAAAAAATGTTCTTTTATATTGATTTGCTGCCACCACCGATATATGTACGTGATATCGGGCACGTTGTGAGAAGAATTATCAAAAAGAATGCTAAACTTATTCATTTAAAATCAACGAATAATTTATTTTCAAATTATTTACATATAAATAAAACATTGTTTATATTTAAGAGATCTGATATAGACAATCTGGCCCGATACTAAGTTACATATAACAAGTACTTTTTGCGCACTGGGTTGACTTCTTAAAATACCATATTCCCTTCTCACCTTACGCTATCTCATCCGGTTTATCGGAGGATTACCTTGACCTCTCCTTGCGTATCCTTTCTCTGCACAAGACTCAACTCTTTCCCAAAAAGTCCACCCAAGAAACACCAAACTCCTATGTTAAGGCCTACGCTAGAACTAAACCTCCCTCTACGAGGTATACCCCAGAACTGCCTTCTCTCTCTCTCAGCGATGCCTTCCAAAAACGCAGCCTACGGGATTCTTCTCGTATCTAAAACTTTTCCCTTCCCGTGGCGCCAACTGTCTCGCTAGATAGTCCGTTAACTTCTTTGTTTGCCTTATATCAGGTATGTGTTCATGAATAGAAAGGGAAATTGGAATCCCTCTATATAATGATGGAGCTTGTCCACACCATACTATCTAACAAAAATAGCTCAAATCAACTTCAAGATAAGAAAAATATTACTTTAAACCCCAAGTACACAGAAAGTGAAACATGTGAAATACAATAGACTAGTAAAAGATAATATCAGATAGCAGTAATCTTAATTAGTTACCTGCTCACTAGCGTCAGAAACCTGACTCTAAGTCTAATGAACCAATTTCCATTGAAAATGATCTCACAGAAACCAAGAAAAGAATGCGCCGTTAATGTTCGAAAACAGTGGTAACAGAAGTCTAAAATAAACTTTCATAATGCCGAAAGTAGCTGAATCGTAAGTCTAAATTTAGTGAACGAATTCCCGTTGAAATCGGGCCCATAGAACCCGAGTAAAGAATGTTCCCCCAAGCGGTGCAATGTCCTCCCCTGTAAATGTAACGAATTACCTTTAACATCAACCCTATATTTAATTTACAGATGAAATCCTCCTGCCTCTAAAGTTTACAACTTACCTTTAACAGTAACGCGATTTTTAATTTACTGCAGTAGTGAGTAACCGAATGTTGATATCGAAAAAGAAGATTAATATTAAAAAAAGGTGGTAACTAGGATATAAAAAACTTTTTTAGTAATTTATAAAGTAGCTGGGGGAACCCTAGAAATAAGTTAAAGAAAATTGCCAGAGAATCGGATCATTTTTTAAAAAGCTTTACCAAGGTCCCAAAGAAGGCGATAAATATTCAAAATTGGTGGTAGCTGAACTATGAGAAATTTTTTTGTCATTCATGTAGTAGCTGTAGTAACTAAGAAGTTGTTTGAAAAAAAAAATCTACTGAATCGGATAATTTTTAAAGGAGCTATAATAGGGGACTCAAAAGGGGCCAACTGATAGTTGAAAGCAGCGCGTTAAGATGAAAACATTTTAAAAGGTCCTAGCACTTAGCGCTTTAGATCTTCAGTTAGCCAAAATTAATCATAGGGTATAAATTAATCATTAGAATAAAATTTTAAAGAAATCCGCAAAAAATGGAAGTAAATGCCTTAAAAATGGCGCTAGAGACTCAATAAAAATATGAGGGTGTTGTCCGGGTACACGAGTCAAGACTCAGCTTTAAACTTATGCATTGAGATGTTGACACAATTAGGGGATGAATCTGCATGTCGCACAAAAAAAGTTGAAGGGGCCCCGGACTTGACCGTAGGGGCCCTAGGGTCTTAAGTGGAATGTAGAGACGGGAGAATAACTAAAGTTAAAAAGGGCCCAAAAACGAAGATCAGATTAAAAGAAGAGAAATTTATGAACAATTTAGGGCAAAAAAATTTCAAAGGGGCGCTTTACCGAGGCCAGTGGTTCAGGGTCTTTACTGGAATGTAATTTGGTATAAGGAAATTTTTTAGTAGATTATAACGTGGCCGAAGGACTCTAGAACTATATGCTAAACAAATTGCAATAGAATCGGATCATTTTTAAAGAAGCTGCACCAAAGGCCCCAAGAAGAAGATTAATATTCAAACTTGATGGCAGCTGAAGCCTGAGAAGTCTTTTTGTTGTCCATACATTCGCTGGAGCCCCTAAGGAGTTGTTAGGAAAAAAAGCTACTTAATCGGACTATTTTTAAGGGAGCTATATTAAGAGGCTAAAAGAGGACAACTAATAGTTGAGAGCAAGGCCCTAAAATGAAAAAGTGTTAAAAGGTCCTGGTACTTAGCGCTTTATATCTTCAATTAGTCGAAATTAAACACAGGGTGTGAATCAATATTTTAAAAAAAATTTAAAGAAATGCGCAAAAATAATGGGAAATGCCGACAAAAAGGCCCTAGGGCCCCAATAAGAATATGGGGATGATGGGCCGGAGATAGGAGTCCAAGGCTCAAGTTTAACTTTATGCATTTAGAAGATGACACAATTAGGGAGTGAAAATGCATGGCGCACAAACAGTTCAAGGGCCGGGAACACGGCACATAAGAGGGGGGGGGAATGTCTTAACTTAAATGTAAAAACGGAGGAATAACTAAATGGAACAAGTGGGTAAGTGTGATCACAGATCGCACAGAGGGTTTCGTTTAATATTCCTTTCAAAACACTTTATCTTTTTGAAAAATCTGTTAGTTCCATATTTCAAAACCAGGGGGCGCACTTGATTCTAAACAAACCTGTATCCGAACGAAAATCCGTTTTACATACTATCCGTAGATATATTAGTCGAGGGGATTGGGCCCATAGCACCCGAGATAAGTAGGCGCACCTGGCGGGAAAAAATGGAACTAAAATATGTAAGGCTGTGGTGCATAATATGAAAGAATGGTCAAAGGGGTGTCGGCAAAAGTTGGAAAATTTCTCCCTGTTTTAAAAGGGCGCAGGTTAGAAAAATTGCTTAAAATACACAAGTTAGAGCCCAGAGGGGTAAATAATAAAAGACTTTTGAAAATTTTATGATTTGTCGTGTGGTCTGAGGCATTCAGCTATACGTATGCAAAATTTCCTGTCACCAACTTAATTAGGGGCTCTCTTAGAAAGAATTGCTTCAAATACATATGAGGTAGCTCAAAGGGTTAAACGTAAGACTTTTTCAAGATTTTATGATTTGTCGCCTGGCCTCAGGTGTTCTGCAACAAGTATGCAAAATTTCAAATCTCCAATTTAATTAGGGGCTCGGTTAGAAAGAATGGCTTAAAATACACAAGCTGGAGTTGAAAGGGTTAAACATAAAACTTTTTCAAAATTTATTATTTGACGTGAGATCGGAGGTGTTGAGCTATAAGTATGCAAAATTTCAACCTAAATAGGGGTTCACTTAGAAAGAATTGTTTAAAATGCACATGTGGGAGCACAAAGGGTTAAATGTACGACTTTTTCAAAAATTTTATGATTTGTCGTTTGATGTGAGGTGTTCAGCTATAAGTATGCAAAATTTCACGCCTCCAAACTATTTAGGAGCTCACTTAGAAAGAATTGTTTAAAATACACATGCGGGAGCCCAAAGGGTTAAAGTACGACATTTTCAAAATTTTATGATTTGTCGTTTGATGTGAGGTGTTCAGCTATAAGTATGCAAAATTTCACGCCTCCAAACTATTTAAGAGCTCACTTAGAAAGAATTGTTTAAAATACACATGCGGGAGCCCAAAGGGTTAAATGTACGACTTTTTCTAAATTTTATGATTTGTCGTTTGATGTGAGGTGTTCAGCTATAAGTATGCAAAATTTCACGCCTCCAAACTAATTAGGAGCTCACTTAGAAATAATTGTTTAAAATACACATGCGGGAGCCCAAAGGTTTAAATGTACGACTTTTTCAAAATTTTATCATTTGTCGTATGATGTGAGGTGTTCAGCTATAAGTACCCAAAATTTCATGTCTCCAACATAATTAGGAGCTCACTTAGAAAGAATTGTTTAAAATACACATGCGGGAGCCCAAAGGGTTAAATGTACGACTTTTTCAAAATTTTATGATTTGTTTTATGATGTGAGGTGTTCAGCTATAAGTACCCAAAATTTCATGTCTCCAACATAATTAGGAGCTCACTTAGAAAGAATTGTTTAAAATACACATGCGGGAGCCCAAAGGGTTAAATGTACGACTTTTTCAAAATTTTATGATTTTTCGTTTGATGTGAGGTGTTCAGCTATAAGTATGCAAAATTTCACGCCTCCAAACTAATTAGGAGCTCACTTAGAAATAATTGTTTAAAATACACATGAGGGAGCCCAAAGGGTTAAGAGTACGACTTTTTCAAAATTTTATGATTTGTTGTATGATGTGATGTGTTCAGCTATAAGTACCCAAAATTTCATGTCTCCAACATAATTAGGAGCTCACTTAGAAAGAATTGTTTAAAATACACATGCGGGAGCCCAAAGGGTTAAATGTACGACTTTTTCAAAATTTTATGATTTGTTGTATGATGTGAGGTGCTCAGCTATAAGTACCCAAAATTTCATGTCTCCAACATGTATAGTTTCTGAGAACGGGCTCTGTGACGGACAGACAGACAGAGGAGCGAGACGAATAGGGTTTCGTCAGATGAACGAAACCCTAAAAAAGGACCCAAAAGCGAAAATAGGTTTAAAAGGGGCAATTTATTAACAATTTAGGGCAGAAAAACTTCAAGGGGTCCAGGGGACCCGGGCCTTAAAAATTAAAATCATGAACCACAAGTGCATCAGAACTAGAGATGAAACGGGCTCAGCCCAAGCCCGAGCCGGACAGGGCTCGGACTCTAGATTTATTTTAAATCTTCGGGTTCTGGATGGGTTCGGACCCGTTCTTTCTGAATCCAGAAAATTTTATTTAAAGATGAATAGAAAAAATTAAAAAAAAATTTCCCCTTTAAAAAATTACTTATTCCTTTTCAGGCCATTGTATTGCTATTTTGATCGGAATAAAGGCGAAGCAGAATTTTTTTTAAACACGGAAAATTTTGTCATATTTCTGGATTTATGTCTGGTATTGCCAGCGACGATCTGTTGATATGGCACCAACGAAAGAGTTGCGAATAATGAATTTGTTTTTAATTCGATTTTCATTTGGACAGGGGTTGTTTTTAATAGGATCATTTATTTTATTTTTTTATTCAGAGATCTATGCGCAGAGAATATTTTCTTCCGTTTTTAGTCGACCAGAATTAACTTGAGGTTTACGAATATTTTAGTCGTCTATTGTACGCAAGTCATAATCGCTCTCCATATGAAAATAACTTTAGTAATTATTATATTTATTATAAACTCTGCTGATGCTGGATTTGTACTCTGCAATTTTGCGAAGTCACTTTTAATCGTAAATAAATATAATTAAGCTGTTATTCCGATAGAAAATAATCGAGCAGTGTTTCTTCGTTTTCTATAAAAGCATCGGAGCTTTTAATTTTTTAATTTAAGCCTATTAGGGTTACGTCAATCACGGAAGATTGTTATGAGGAAGGAATTGATTATAATTAGATGTACAGATTTTATAGAAAATTGAAAAACGTTCTTCGGCCTATAAATAGTAATTTCTGCAAATTTCATGCATTTATTAATTAAACACACTTCTTTAATGTGTCCATAAGATTTTCTTGTTAAGGGAGAAGAAATACGAGAATCCTTTTAAGTATGAAATATTTTTATTTGACACTAAATTTCTGTTTTGATAATATTCAATTTAAATTTTCATTTAACAGTTATTTCTATGTAAGAAGTTGTTTAAAAATATTATATTACATTTGAAACATTTTTTTTTTATATTATGCATTTTTTTCCCTATTGTATATTTTTGGTATCGGGCTCGGGCGGGCTCTGGCTCTGATGACACAAAATGTTTCGTACTTAAAATCTCAGGTTCGCGCAGGCTCTGGCCCCTAAGAAAGACCCTAACTCATATCTAATCAGGATCTGGCTTGGACTATCCTTACCTAAATTTTCAGATTTTTACGTGCAGTAGAGTTCGCTAGCCATCGCAGAAAAACAGACGCACACTGACACAGACACAGAGAAAAACTTCTTTTTATTAGTATTGATGACAAAATGGGAACGAACACTAACTATGTATAAATATTTTTCTGTGAGTAAATTTAAATTGATAACAGAAGGCAATATACTCTCATTGACTAATACTTTGCTATTTAATTTGAAAAATCAAGCTACATTCTGAAGAATATCTTCAACCTCTAAGGAAGAAAAATTCGAACGGAAGTCAGAACTCTTATTCTGAAAATTCCAGCAAAAAAGTAGTTCGCATTAGAGATCCTTTTTTAAGGTGTAAGTAGTCACAGTTGGATATATACGAACTTTAAAAATCACAACACAAATCCCTACATTTTTTCTTTTGTTCAATTTCTCATGCTGCATCTTCTGTAAGTACAAATATTCATTGTTCTACATGGTCTGTCCATTAAGTAAAGAGAACTGAATTTTTCGCGCCAAGCAAAAGGCCAAAGGGACGAAGTTCGCGAGCGATACGTGCGATGAGGACTGTCAGCTACAGATTCTAGTGAAAGTCAGATGACCTTGAGCCTTTGCAGCGCACAGATAGCTTGTGAAGCAGACACGTGTTTGAATGAGGTGTTAGGTTTTCAGAATGAAGTGGATTGTCGAGCAAAGATACGCCATAAAGTTTTGTGTAAAACTAAACAAATTGGCTACTGAGAGACTTTCCATGTTACAAGAAGCCTAGGGGAAGGATTTTTTTCTAAGGCTCAAGTGTTTAGGTGACACAAAGCTTCAAAGTCGGAAGAGAGGACATCGATGACGAACAACGTGCTGGGCATCCATCAAGCTCTCGAACTTCAGACACTGTGACTAAAATGCAAGTGCTTTTGGTCTCTGATAGTCGTATGAGTGCCCGAATGATTGCGGAGACATTGGGACTTACGAAATCGATTGTGCATCGAATTGTTCCGGAAGAACTTCGAATGCGGAAAATTTGTGACAAACTTGTTTCAGAACATCCTTCAAAGTGACCCAGTTCCTGGCAAAATACAGCATTACAACGCTTCCTTGACCACCAACCAGCCACAATCTGTCACTGCCGGGCTTTTTTCTATTTCCTCGGTTAAAATCCAGCTTAGCAAGACATCGTTTGAACAATCTGGAGAACTTGCAGTAAAACGTAGAGAGCGTTCTGAACAGCATTCCAGTTGAAGACTTCCAGGTGTGCATAAATGGGTGGCAGAATTGTTGGCAACGATGTATTAATACAGGAGGAGGCTATTTGAAGAATATTTACTGTCTGTAAAATTATCTTCAAATAAACGAATTTTATGGAATCAGTCTCATTACTTACTGGATAGACCCTGTATCTTTAAAACTCTTTAAATATTACTTAAAATGTTTTCAAAGTACAGAATGTGTCAGTGTTGGAAAGGGTATTTCAAGAATTGGGCAGCATAACGGGTAAAAACTATTAAAATAACGATATTATTTGTTTACGAGATAAATAATGCTCATCTAAATAGTCATCAATATATTGATGTCTATTTATCATATCTGAAATGGTAGAAAATAAATTTTCAACTTTAATTGAAAGCAGGATGCCTTAAATTTTACCTATTTTACATTTTTTTTATCATAACTTCGCAACTAATGACCATAAGTGAACGAAAAAGAATGTAGGAAGGATTTCGGTCATATATGTCACATTAATGAACAAAACATTTCCTTTCTCTTCATGAATTTTTTCATAAATGCTTTAATAATAATTCATACTTCATAATAATTCATATTTTAAACAGTTCAATAAAAAGTATGCTTGCACATAGTATTTATAATTATTTGGCATTCCACAAAGCACTACATAACAAGAAAAAAATCATCGTTCAAGCATGAACACTTTCCAACACATGCAGAATACTGTAACAAAGCATCATCGTTTAATAAATTAAAACATGGTGTCAAAGTAAACAATTTGTAAAACGTGTAACTCAACTGGAAATGCACTTCCAGCAATTATTGATTATAAACAGTTCTGTAACCGAGGTGTAAAAGAGCGATAAAAGCACACCATATACTATAGTAAGCATCTTTTAGTGCACCACAGTGATATAGTTAACATTCACTATGTTTGAAATAGTCTAACATTAATAAAGAACACTGCAAACGATTTTCCCTCGTAGACCATAATGTAATGGCATTCTTTTGAGTGCCCTTGTAACCGAACTGTAAATGCTATAACACTTCATTTTCAATACTGAACATGCCATGGTAAACCTAAATAGCATATATCAATTACATGGCAATCCGACTATATTTTCGCAAGTCAGAGCATGGAAGGGCAGGCGGACGGTTGGACAGACAGACGGTTAGACAAACCGAATTCAAAAGCACTTTCCAATTATGTTGGAACATTATTGTTATCTGTAACATTAATTGATTATTTTTTTTTCAAATCTCATTAACTAATCATCCAAAAATCATGAATATTTCATATTTCCACGGGTTTTTCTTTTGTGATGTTGTACTTGAATGGAGTGAAACCTCGACGAACTTACATAATTCGTTCCAGAATCCTATTTGGTAGCTAAAATTTTCATTAACAGAAACATGATTTCATGTAGGCTTCAACAGATAACCGTTTAATTCATCCTTTATACTGCCCACGGTTAAATAATAAATTT
The DNA here is from genome assembly GCA_963932465.1 of Maratus speciosus. NCBI lineage: Eukaryota > Metazoa > Arthropoda > Arachnida > Araneae > Salticidae > Maratus > Maratus speciosus. Next base: position 237,584,230 of record OZ010788.1, read on the forward strand.
CGTAAAATAGTAAAAATAACATTTTAAAAGGGCAAAACTATTAGAAGAACAACTTTTCAATCGGATGAAAGATAAAAAGTAGAATAAAAAATGGCGATCTTTATTATGCCTTACACAAGGTATCGGTGCGCTACTGAATGAAACCGCCTACGGCGCCACCTGGTGGAAAACTGCGGAGTTAGCATTCCTATCTTGAAAACGGAAAGAGATAGGGCAAACAGTGACTTACAAAGTTGTAGAGCATCATCGATTTAGTACGAAAAGACACCTTGTGGACATTAATGCGAAGAATAGAACGGTTAAAATGCGCATTTTTTTTTGTTTTTTTTTCGTGATTTTCTACACTGTGACGTCACGAATGGAAGGAGAAACGATTACCTTTCGGACAAATGTGCATCCAAATGTGCATCGCAGCTGACGGTGAGAATTTTGAACATCTCAAATAAAGGTAGGTATATTGTTATAACTAGTTGTTTTTTTCTTTCTTAGATCATTTTATCACGTAACAGTGAAGGAAATCACGAAAAAGCAAATGCGCGTTTTAACCGTCTGCTCTTCGCATTAATATCAACAAGATGTCTTTTTGTACTAAATCGATGATGCTCTGCAACTTTGTAAATCACTTTTTTTCTCTATCTCTTTCCGTTTATGAGATAGGAATGCTAACTCCTCAGTTTTCCACCAGGTAGCGCCGTAGGTGATTTCATTCAGTAGCTCATGGTCACTTTACTATACCTAGACACCACTTTTATGAATATAGCAGCTACCGTTCCGAAGTTAAGAAGGAGGCAATGACTTTAGTAGGCATACTGTATATTGATTATAGAGGTTTCTGAAGGTAAAGTAACGCTTTTCGGAATCGTGGGTAACTCGGATCATGTTATATTATAAATTCGTAAACCTTCTTGCTCGATCAGGAAACATTTCCCTTCTTTTACAGTGTATACAATCGAATTGTATTATTGCTACTGAACTTTTTAAAATTCGATTAAATTTTTATTTAATTTTTCCTTGTGGCAAAATGAACCATCTGCAATTATAAGGAACTTTTACGAATTAAATCGTTTATTTCTTTCTTGTATCAATTAGAGGTAAAATTATAGCTCACGTTCGGATGATTTATTTGCTTACTGTAGTGCATTACCTGTCGTGCATTTTCTATCACCTAGGTGGACAATAATCAATGTGTAAAAGTCATAAAACTTTGCCTGTTACTATTGAATCTGTCCCTTAATGAAAATTTGTATGTTCAATATTATTATATTGATATTGTACTTATCAGTATTCACTCGGAGTAAAATATCATATCGCTATTAATTCATGTGAATGGATTAGGCTTACCTAAGGTCCTCTTATCGGGAAATCGATGGTCAATTTAAAGTCATTATAGTGACTATTCATACTATTTAATTAGTAATCACAGGAACAAATGGAAACACAAAAACATGTACACTATCACAAAACAAAATACAGAACGTTTTCGCGCATAAACAATTTATTACCATAATAATTATACATCGAATATACAATATCATAATTACATTCATGTTCTTATACATTCTAACAAAATTCATTCGTCATCAAAAATAAAAAACAACGTCTGCGCGAGGCGCAAATAAAAACGATTACGTAAGACCGTGGAAGCAGCTATAAACGTAATAGTCACATTGGAACCCTTAAAGTTAAAAAAAAAGAATGATTCCGAATTTTTTAATTATATAAACGAATTTCAAATAGACTTAGTTTGTTGCAGTTACCATTTTTTGTCCTTAAGCTAAATGACCAACATTTTATTAAAGGTTATTTTAAATTATAATTTTATTGAAGCATAATTAATAAATATACCTATCATTTAAATATCACTATCCTCGAAAGCTACTTTACGTGTCGCTTTGAAGATATTCTTTTTAGTGAAGCGTAGCCGTTATCGTTAGCTGCACAGTGAGAACACTAATTTTAGAGATAAATAAAAGGTTAACACATTGACGTTACGTTAGTCTAAAAAAAAGTATTTTTAATGTTTTCTCGACTATGTAATTACACGCTATCCTTAGGAGTTTTATGCAATTTTAAAAGGAAATTGAAAACGTTATTCATGCTTTAGTAATTCATTCGTAATGAAGTGTATATTGTTATAAACTCAAGGTAATTAAAAGCATAATATTTAAAAAATGCATTACAATAAATTTAATACTGAATTTATTTTAAATGTTTTTATTTTGTATCACATTTTTACACATTTATGAGTTCATAGAAACGTATTATTATTTAAAAGGAACTGAACTCTTAAACAATTCATGCCTGCTATTTTATAAGGTTCATAATATGAAAGCGTGGTGGAAGGGCTTTCCGATGATATATCAAATGAGGGGTTTAGAATAAGTTTGAAAGTTGTCATCCCCATGGGAAAATCCTCCGATATTCAACTCCGGGGGCAGGGGGGGCTAAAGGTTCCTAGTATGAAAGGGTGGTGAAAGAGCTTTCCGATGATATATCTAATCAGGGGTTCGGTAAAAGTTTGAAAATTGCACTCCCCCATGAGTCCGCTCTCGCGCCCCCGAAATACACCCGGAATTCACCAACCTCTCTCTCTGAAATTTTTATATTTAATAAATAATGTTTATCGGAGGGCTCCGTCGAATAACCACATCTAAAATAATATTTATTGTATAAATCTCTACTGTGTTAAAAATTTGTTCGTGCATTCACCCTTCCCCCTCCGATATCAAACTCCGGGTGGAGAAGAACTGTTCATAATATGAAAGAGTGGTCAAAGGGCTTTCCGATGATATGTCACATGAAGGGTTCGGTAAAAGTTTGAAAATTTCCCCACCGTGGATTCACTGTCGCGACCCCGGAATACACACGGATTTCACCAACCTCCCTCTTTGAAATTTTTATATTTAATAAATAGTATTTAACGCATCTAAAATGATGATTATTGTAGAAATTACTACAGTTTAAAAAAAGTTTTCACGCACCACCCGCCCCCGCCCCCCGATATTGAACTGTAGGTGGGAGAAAGGTTCTTAATATGAAAGAATGGTCAAAGGCTTTCCGATGATATATCACATGAGAGGTTCGATAAAAATTTGAAAATTGCACCCCCGTGGGTTCACTCTCGCGCCCCCTGAATACACCCGGGATTCACCAACCTCTTTGTTTCAAAATTTTTATTTAATAAATATTTATCGGAGGCCTCCGTCAAAAAAAATTATAATTATTGTAGATATCGCTACGGTTTTAAAAATTTGTTCGCGCACACCATCCTCCCCCTTCACTTTGAAATGCAACTCTGGGTGGGAGAAAGGTTCATAATATGAAAGAGTGATAAAAGGGTTTTCCGATGATATATCACATGACGGATTAGGTAAAAGTTTCGTACTTTGACACGATATCTTCCACTTGTAGGAAAATTATAAGGCGAACATCAAATTGTGTCTAAAATCGAACAAAAAATATTGGTATATGTTTCTTAATTTTAACTTCCTTTTTTCGCCGCAAGAGGACGCTTTAAGATATTGTATATTCAAATGTTTAGCCTATTTTTTGTCCAAAAATTATGAAATTCGCAAAATAAAATCTTTTTACTCTCCCCTTTCTTTTCATACCAATTTCCTTTTTCTACCATCAGCGAGTGCCTCCCATTGAAACCTTTCACTTTTAGACTCAGGCTATTGTTAGTTTTCATCCGTTTGTAATGCATTTTTGTCTCGTTATTCCTCTCCATTATAACTACTATCCTCTAAGTTCTTGATTCATTCTGACCATTAGGCTCTTCATTCTGACCATTAGGGCCTTCATTCTGGACCAGGTTTGGTCCCATTGGGCCCTCTTCATTTCTCTGGCTACCATCACACGCTTCACTTGGTTCTTTTACCATTCTTCTCAACTTCTCCTAGCCCTCTCTTTATTCAAGTTAATTTTCATCCTTGATCTACCCCACTATCAATTTGGGGCCTAATGGCAACCTTTGTGATTGCATTTCTTCTACCTTCTCCAGACCCATCACGTAATGCCTTGTTGGAAAGGTCTTGGTCCAGTCATCCATTTATCCCCTCCTCCTTATCTCCCTTCCTCTCCTCCCCACCTGTGGCTCAATCAACATTATTGGTGTCATTTGACAGCTTTTCAAGTACAGCGATGATATATCTTTCAGCTGGGTAAGTTCCATCAATTTACACATATGAAGTCGAGTGCTTTATAACAGGAGTGTTGATTCTTATGAAAACACAGGCTACTTTTAGGCGGTGGTGACTTAAATGGGAGACGCCTGGTGACGATTTTAACGTATATCAATAGGGGGTCTTCTAATAATGGCAAAATTATGGAACTGGTCTCAAATGACGTAGAAAAATCAATAAAAGACATTAATCCCATTTACCATCCTCTTAGTTCTTGGTTTCGCCACCAGGGATGCTTTTAATTCTTATTTCTTTGGCCATTTTGCTGCTAATTGCGGAAAAATTCTAATTTTTGATATTTAAACCCCCACTTACCTTTACTGCCTACTAGTCATTTTCAACATTTTGCCACCAGGGGACGCCGTTACATGAATTTTTCTCTATTGTGGCTCCATTATAGCTTCCCTTCGAGTGTCTTTTCAGCAGAAAGGTGGGGCAAAAGCGCCACTAAATCTCGAAAACTATGGCCTGTAGCGAAAAACTAAAGTCAGATTTAACGACAACGATCCAAATTTCCTTACAAATAAGGCCCATTGAAATTTTATTTTGGTTATAAAATTCCCTCTTAGAGGATATATTTGCCTGGTTATCCTTCCATTTTTCGATAATTCTCCTTTGCTTTCGATCAACGGGGAAATTTCGCAGCATTAGACACAATAGACATTTAGGGTACCTTAACCTGTATCAAACAATTTACTTTTAAAGAAAAGGGGAAAGTGCTAATTGATTACAGCGAATGCACTTAAAATAAAAATAAAAATGAGTTTGTAAATGTATCAGAAAATAGCTACTTTGATTTGGATGCTGACTCACGTTGGAATCATGTTAGAATTGCTAGGAATTGGAAACCAGTTTCCATGTTAGACAGATTTTCTCGTAGCAGGCATATTTGTCTAGTTATCCTTCCATTTTTCGATAAAGGTCTTTTGTTTTCGAACAGCGGGGAAATTTCACAGCATTAGATCTTTAGGTATACTTTAACATATATCAAACTTTTTGCATTTATCGAAAAGTGAAAAAGCTTTTCGATTCTATCTAATGTGCCATAGGTACGCAATTTGGACCTTGCACTTTCGTAAAAAGGAAAAGGGAACTTTTTCTAAAATAAAGTTAGCAAAAAAAACATTAAAATCCTTGAAAACATTTAAATAATATTTTTAAAGATAGATAAATGAGTCGAAAGTATTTTCTTAACGTATTTAGCGTTCTAAAATAGCGTTGTTTTAATCGTATTTCTTGAGCATATTGGATCTTATATTTGGAAAAACTTGTTTGAAAAGAGCGTTTTGAAAATTCTTCAGAGTGAGGAGGGCTGTACCGGTGTTCAACTAATTTTGTAGTAAATTTAATTTAATGGACCTACGCGTAAGTGAAATAAGATTTGATAAGTTATGCAAAATCCATGCTATTTTATTATTACTATGCTCATACAATTTGAATTTTACAGCGTTTTAAAGAAACATTAGTATGCACACTTCATTAAATATATTTATATTGAACATAATTTAAAGATATTAATAAGTTAGAGTTTATTGGCCTGTTTTAAAATTTAGAATGACACATAATATTGGAAGGATGAATACTATAGCGGAGATGGTATAACATTAAAGTTGATTTCTTCAAATAACATATTTTTTATGTTTAATATGTGTTCGGATTTTCTGAGCATGCCGAACGAGATCCGCAGTTTCGCGGTCATGTGACTGGGTGTTGTTGTTTTCTAGCTGCCATTATGGCACGTTGGTTTTTAGCGGATCTTATCCCCAATTATTCTATTTGTGTTATAGCGAGAATATTCCCCACATTATGTTTTACGAACGTCAATTAATCTAATAGCCGGTTATTACCCCAAAGTCGCCAAATATCTTCATGTCTTTATCAGTGTTTATGATTGTTACAATTGTAAGCTGTGTGATATAAAATATATGAAAAGGGAAACAATGATTAGTCTTCAATCTTAATGTTACACACAGTATTTACAACAATTTGTTTGTTACTATGTTTAACGTATTTAATATGTTAATTGTAAAAACCTACGATTCCAGAATAGGGGGTCAGTTTAAAGATTAATATCCATTTTTAAAGGATGAAAAACTGGTAAGATATATACAAGACAAGTTGTAGTAAGATTATAAACAAATTAAATTGTAGAGGGGGTTTTTTTTCCATTTTAAGGCCAAAAGTTGTTGTGTAAAATATTTTATCAATTATTTTTTTAATTAAAAAATTCTTTTTTGAAAACATTGCGAAATTTTAAATTGACTACATTTTATTGACCAATGGATTTAATTAAAAGAACTTTCTTTCTTTCTTTTTTGTCATTTTAAGGGTTTCGTTTTTTATTCTATGTAACATTAAATCACGTAATTAAATATGCTTTTCAGATATTAAAATACACATACACACATAAATAACGTCTGCATTCAATACTTAAAGGTATATATAAATATTATACAGACATGCATACAATAAATACCATAAACCCAACTGGAGGGAAAAATTAGCCAGAGCCAGAAATCGAACCCGGGACCACAGTATACAAGACTGTGTATACTGTGGTCCCGGGTTCGATTCCTGGCTCTGGCTAATTTTTCACTCCAGTTGGGTTTATTGTATTTATTGTATGTATGTCTGTATAATATTTATATATATCTTTAAATTTAATGGTTATGATGATGCAATCACCATATATTGTCTTTTTATTCTTTTTTTAAATTAATGTTTTCATTTTCCTTCCATGTATTCTGTCAGTCATAAATGGATTTGTTAAAAAGTAATTTCAGGCTTATTTCTCGTCTATTTCATGCGGAAGTAAAACATTAAATAATAAACATGTCTTTTTTAACGAAATGATTCATTATCATTTTGATTTCGCTATTTTATATCTGCAAGTCAACAAAATATATGGGAGATTTACGATAATTGCACTCTTGACAGTTCGATATTAATTTAATACTAATCTATTTTTGTTACAATATTTATCCTTACGTCTGTTTATTAAATGAAAGCTATCATTTTTATTAACAAAGGGAATAACTCAGGCAATAAATTTAATCATAAAATTATATTTGACATCTATAATATAAATAAATTTTACATATTGTTAATGTTTCGGTAGGGTTGCTTGAAGTTTTTTCACAATTTTGTCTTTATCATTTTATTCGCCAATAATTTAAATTTTCTCCCATTGTTTTTATATGCAACGGATAATTTGGCGTTTGCGTAACTCTCATATTGGCTTGGTATTTCAGTGAATGGGGCGTGCATTCGATATGTAAAGGTATTCATTCGGCCTGATACTTTGTCTGTGGGAAGACCGGCTTTTTTTAAGCGGCCCACCCCATCAGTATATTATGTCAACAGTTCTTCAATAAAATTTTCATCTTTACCTTGTTGGATCTGTTTGCAGTCATGGGGATTAGAGCTCACAAATATGGGTTTTTGTGAGACATCCCAATGTACTACACTAGTACGTCTGGCCATATCTCTAATTTAAAGTGTGGGGGGTTTCCCCTTCACAAAAGTTGGTGCCGAATATTTTTTGACTGCGAACGTTGTTTTTAAAAACTTTTAATGCGATGGGGTGGTGCCAAAGTTTCGAGGCTTCTAGCGTCCTCTTCTCCAGTTTTTGTGATGGTCCCGATGCTGTTGTCCTGCGATCCGGATTGTCCCGAGACTTTCATGATAATATACGGAGGCTTCCCGTACCGGAGTACTCATGTCGTTCTCAAGTGGTGTGGCTTTCTTGATCCCGAATTTCTCCTGCTGCTGTGCTGATGGTCATAGAGTTTGCCGGCTGCTCTCGTGATCGCGGATAAATGCTGTCCTGGAGCTCAATCCGTATATCCCGATCCTGCATTTCCCTCTTGACTATCACTCGCTGTCAGATTTTGTGAAATTGCTCGTGAGGTGATGGATTTCCTCTTCGATTGGAGTGTCCAGTGCTTCTAAATGTTTCCAAGTGTAAAAAAAAAAAATAGTGTGACACGGTTCTGCAACTGCTAACAATCTTGGAAGCCAAGTAATCTAGAGTGTGTGCTGCTTCTGAATTGGTGCGCGTGTGTCTACATTTAGTCCCAATTTTACAAAAAAAAAAAAAGTACAAAAAATTACAGAAGAAATTAGTGGTGCTTGTTTTTTTTTCTTTGAATCCGTGTTGGTGGGTGATTTTTTTTATTTTCACCAACGCGTGCATAAAAAAAGTTACAGAATTTTCCCAGCTTTTAGAGTTTCTGACGAGTGATTTTTTTTTTATTGTCGTCAGTTTCATCGTGGTTAATTTTTTAAATGGTGAAAACAAATAGAAATGTTACAAAAAAAAGAAAGAAAAGAATTTTTTTTAAAGTATGGTAATACACAAATTTGAGATTATTCAGGGATATCGTAAGTAACAGATAAAATTTCTTTAATACTAATTTTGATTTTGCATATTTTTGATCGTAAATAATTATGCTAGTATTATTTTGGCATTTTTGTGTGTATATAGGTTTGATTGAATACCTGTTAATCACTGAATAATCTCTACAATTTTTATTTAGAGTGTGTATTTATTATGTGTTTATTGAAAAGATAACTGAATTTTTAAGTGTGCATTTTTCCTATTGAGTACTTTTTAAGTAAATGAATGAAGATATAATTTCACTAGATAATAGTTAATAAAAAAAAAGTACTCGTAAATATATTGATGTTTTTTTTTGTGCCTACAATGATATGCAGTTGTTTTGTTCTTCCAAATTAAGTGAAAATGTTTATTTTGATCATGCACACATATTCATTAAATTTATTTCATTCTTTGAAATTTAAATATGACAATTTTGTTGCTTATATTTATATTATTTTGGTAAGATAAAGTGTAGTAAATTTTTAAAGTTCTGGTTGGTATATATTATAAAGTTTTTTATTTAAAATGGCAGAGTCTCGTAATTTTGATTTTTCTGTGGATGATTTTGAGGGTGATCCTACCCTCATTAATTTTTTCTTTGATCAGGTATCAGCATATGGCAAAATCAAAAAGTTAGATGAAGAGGAACTGGTTATCTTTTTAAAGTCTAAATTTAAAGGTCCCGCGAAAAAATACTTAATTGAAAATGGTATCCTTTCTAAGGCAACTAGTTTCGACTTCATTGAGAAGGCATTTAAGAAATTCTTAGCTGTGAGCTCTACCGCCTCATCTCTAAACGATCTTAATCATTAAACCCTCTTGCCCCATGATTCGGAACTTTGCTCACCGTTTAAATGTGTTAGTAACAAAAGTATATCCAGATATTTCTGAGAAAACTGCTTTGGATAATATTAAATTTGTCAAATTATTATCATGTTTGCCCTCTGCAATCAAAATTAAAATTCAGGAAGAAAATATTAAGGATTACGAAAAAGCGATTGAGAGAGCCCAAACTTTACAAGATATTTTTAGTCAAGATCACATTCTTACGAGTAGTAATTCTTCTTCTCAGATGACTGACAACATTCAAATACAGTTAGCGGAATTGACCGAGAAAATTAATACTTTAAGTTTTGCCGCTACTTCATCATCCCAGGAACATAAACAATCACCTGAGGTCAGACAACACAAGTATAGAAAGTCTCAGGAGTTAAAAAGAATTATAAAACTCGGAATACTTACCAAGCACACCCCAGACATCAAAATTTTCAGAGACATAACAATGAACGTTGCCAGCTTTGTTTTCGGGTCGGTCATGTCGCCACCAATCGTTTTAAATGGCAACGTGCTAGCACACGACAATTTCATCAACAAAACAATGATTTTAAACGACACGATAATTTTAGAGACCGTAATTTAAACTCAAGGTGAGGTGTAATAGCGCTGATAATATTACACCTCAACAAATTCAAGACATTTCAGCAACAGATACACAAACCATTTTTCACACACAATTTCACGAACTTCCAAAATTATCCTCTAAAAGAATCGTTAACTCTATTGCATCGCAAACAGAGTCTACGATAAAAATTGCAAACAGTTGTGCTACCCAGACAGAGAGTGAAATTCATGAACACATATTTAATGTCAATAGAGACTCTCCGGCACTTCCTCTTGTAAAGGCCTCCATTGCCAAGGAAGATGCTTTCTTATTATTAGATACTGGTAGCAGCACGTCTTTAATTTCAGTGAAACTTTTTGAAAATCTTAAACACAACTTAAAATATAAACGTCTAGGCTCCAATGTTACACTGACAACGGTTAACTCTGAATTAAAATTTACAGCATGTATACGTTTCTCGTTTAAGATCAATCGTAAATTTTTCTCACATTGTTTTTATGTCGTAGATATATATTATGTCGTAGATTTGAGTCATACAAATTTGATGGAATTCTAGGGCTAGATTTTCTACAAAGATATAACATCACATTAGATTTGTCAAATAAAATTATGCAACTTAATGACTTACATATACCGTTTACTTGTATAGAGTCAAATGATACATCACCCGAATGCCATAATATTTCTGTAGATACTCACATTATTGAAGATGTAACGCTAAAAAGTAAACTTATGTTGCATCCTGATGAAGTCAAATGTGTCACCGTTAAAACTAGTAACATGTTACACGACACTCCATATTTGTTCCAAAGTAATGCATTTTCTAAGGAAATTTTGGTTTTTGACTCAATTATTCAGCTACAAGATAGTAAACATCAGTATGAAAAGAAGATAAAGAAACATGTAACTGATAAATTTAACATTTATGTTAAAAATATATCTAAAGAAAATGTGCATTTGAACAAAAACACAAATATAGGATGCATAACTCAAGTTGATGAAATATTTGACAATGTTAATGACTTTGAAAACATTCAGGAGGATTTTAAAAAGGACTCTCAATTATTTATTAATTTTATTCAGGCTTCTCAAGAAATATTACAACAGAGGAAATTAGAACTATCCTCTTCTGATTTTAAATTAAATCATCTTGACTCACAAGAGGCAGAAAAGCTAAAAAAAGTTACTATTAGATCATTATGCTGTATTTTCTAAAAGTATGAAAACGTTAGGACATACTGATAAGTTCAAGCCAAATTTAAAATTTATTAATGACTTCCCCATAAAAACTCTACCTTTTCCTTCTCCCCAGGCCCTCCAGCAAGAAGCTTCATCTCAGATTAATCAATTAGTAGAGGCTGGAATTATCGAACGTAATTGTTCGGAATGGACATGTCCCATCCTTTTCGTTAAAAAGAAACCAGATGGGTCAGGAAAACAAAAATATAGACTCGCGCTTGATCTAAAAATGTTAAATACCATCATTCAAAGCTCTTCATACCCACTTCCTAAAATCCAGACTATAATCTCAAATCTTTCGAAATATAAATTCTTTACATCATTGGATTTTAAACAGGCATATCATCAGATTGATCTCCCTAAAGAATATCAAGAAAAGGTTACTTTTTGCAGTATGTTTGGTTCATTTAAATTTAAACGTTTATGTTTTGGTTTAAAGAATGCCAGTGCTTATTTCCAAACTTTAATGGACATGCTAGTAGATGAGATGCAAATTGAAGGTACACATGTATACCAGGATGATCTCATTTTTGGTTCTAACTCATTTCAAGAAACTTATGAAAAATTAGAAAGAATTCTTCAAATTTTAAAGAAGTACTATCTTACTTTGTCATCTTCTAAATGTTCATTTCATAATTCTGCAGAAAACCACTCCATTTCCCCTATTAATGCTAACATTCAGAAAATTAAATCTTTTCCTGCTCCAACTACTAAAAGACAAGTTAAAGGATTTGTTGGTTTAGCAACTTTTTACAAAAGTTTAATTCCATCCTTTTCTGAGCTCATACAACCACTTATTGATTTAACTAAGCCTAATACTACTTTCAAATGGACTGATTTTCATCAAAAGGTATTCAATGATATTCAGAAACTTTTCTTTCAACCTCCCATGTTTAGACTACCGGACTGGAATAAGACTTTTTATGTAAACACTGATGCCTCAGGTACTGCAATTTCAGGTGCTCTTCTTCAAAAACATAATGATCAATTACTACCTGTCGCTTATTTTTCTAAGTCACTTAAACCATCTGAGCGAAGGTATCCTGCTTTGAAATTAGAGCTGATGGCCATCGTTAAATCTATTAATGCTTTTAATTATTACCTTTTCAATCGTGAATTTGTTGTTCTTTCAGACAGTGCACCTCTACAAAAATATAAAAAGATTTCTAACCCTGCTGATATTATAACTAGATGGCTTATGCACCTTTCAAAGTACACGTTCACATTTCAACATATTCCAGGTATTGGCAGATTATTTATCTAGATGCAATTTCAAGGAAGATAATATTGAAACTCTAAATTCCAACCCTCAACTTATTCACGAGGTAGATCAGGCCTTGCCCATTATTGAAAATGATGTAAATGAGAGTGCTAAACAACATGAGATTATCAATTGTTTAGTAACAGGTAATTCTAAGAAAAAAGACCCTCTTCTAGAAATTTCGAATGAAACTTTTGTACAGGAACAATCTAAAGACCCTCAGTTATCTAGTATATACAATGAAATTTTAAAGAATGGTTCATGTGAAAATTTTCCATCTTATTTTATTCATCCGGATTCCAAGGTGCTGATGTTAAAAAAAAACAATGTTGCTAATAATACTTATTCATACATTATTATCGTTCCAAATTCTCTTAACCCTAAAGTGTTAACTATTTCACATTTCCCTCATTTTGGACTGCGTAAAACATATGATTTTCTTTCATCTCGTTACTGTTGGAAAGGCATGTACAGGGATACATTAAATTTTGTTTCATCATGTGTCAAATGTTTACAAGCTAAACATCACAGGACACCTAATGCACCTCTCCAAACTACTTATACACCTAAATTCCCTGGCGATACTATTTCAATGGATTTAGTTGGCCCTTTTCCAAATGGTCAATCTATTTTAACTGTCATTGATCACTTTTCACGCCACATGGAATTATATCCGTTACACAGTATTACTGCTCCAAAAATTGTAAAATGTTTATTTTCATACATAACAACTTTCGGTCGACCTTACAGAATTTTGTCAGATTTAGGAAAACAGTTTACATCACATGTTTATGAATTAATTAATGATACTTTAGGTATTAAAATCAGCCACTCTTCGGTAGGGCATCCCGCTTGTAATGCGATTTCGGAGCGTATTAATACTTCTATTAAGTATTCTATTAATATGTTAATGCAAGAAGGTCATACATTTGAAAATTCTATTGCTATTCACAAAAATTTATACAACGGATCAAAACATTCTTCCACTGCCTTTTCGCCAAATTTGTTACACTTTGGACGTGAACTGTCCTTTATTTTTGACACTTATGATTTATATGCTAATCAACCATTTTTAAATCAATATTTTGAAATTCATAAACTTTTGGATGATTTAAAGGGTATTTACATAAAAGCATATGAAAACATTACATCTTCACAAGTTAAAAGAAATCAATATCATCAACGAACAGCAAAGTTAAGACCTATATGCGAAAAAGACATTGTATATTTGAAATCGGTGGATAAATTTAAGCCAAAGTACACAGGGCCATACATTATTGTAAAAAAACATTCACCTGTTTCATTTTCCATCAAACAGGTAAACTCACATCACAACAATTCCATAATCAGAGTTCATATTGACAGGTTACTGCTTGCCCCACCTCGCAATTGTCACTTATTTGATTTAAGCTATGGTAATAATGATAACAGTCCATCTAATAACAACAATTACATCCTTAATCAATCCCATCCCTATAATTTGCGTCCTAGGAAATAAATATGTCACTATCTCTGCTCATCCATGTTTCTTTATTTTTTGTATGTAGTATCTTTGCATTGTTTAACCTGTATGTTTTTGCCGGCATTTTTTTTTCTTTTTGTTGTCATGTGGCTGGTTCCATATGTCATGTGTTTTTTTTTATATGCACAGATGCTCCATGCAGAAGGTTTGACATTAAGTTCTAAAAAAAAAAAAAAATTTGCAGCTTAAATTTTATTTTATTAGTATTTTAAATGGTAACTTTGATACTTGTTAACTTCAGTTTCGTTTTGGCCAGCAGTAGTTTACAATTTATAAACATGAAGGATAATTAACAGATAAAAAAAAGTTACATCCTTATGGAATTGATTGTTTTGAGACAAGTATGGATTAAGTAAAAAAATACAAGAATATAGCTATTCTCGACTATGACACTTTTTGCTCTCAATACTCTAGATTTATGTCTTTTACACATAATTACATTTTTAGAAAAACTTTGATTTATTTTATATTTTGTTTTATTTTTTATTCGCCCTTGTTGAAATGTGACCCGTACAAAATTAAATTTAATGGTGTTGCCTTTTATGTTCTTGTTGAAAAAGGTTAAGAATTAATAATTAGAAATTAACGATTTGGATTTATTAATTAAAGGATAAAGTGTCTTGAAAGGCATAGTAAATGAAATCTTCTGTGCGATCTTCGGTCACACTTACCCCCTTGTTCAAAATCCCGGAATATTGTTAAATTTTCATTTGAGCTCTGTTATTTACTTTTAATTGATAAATTCTTAAAGCATTGTAAAATACACAAAAACAGTAAGAAACTTTAGCTTATAAAGACTGTTGATTTTAGTGTAGAATTTTTGTGACAGATTTTTAATAGAGACAATTTTTTTAAGGTTGGATTTATTATTAATGACTAGCAGCCTTCGCCCGCTTGGCTGGTCGGTCGGTTTCTCTGAAAGAATATTGAATCAAACGAAATATATCTAGCAAAGATGAAAAAAAAACTTTTCTTAATATCTAATCAAATATCCATAATTGTTGTCGTATAATTTTACATTAACCAATTCAAAGTCGATGTTGGCGACATAATAGACAAAATAGATCTAAAATTACTGAAGTACCTGTTTTTAACTGTTTTTTTAGTAAGTTTGTGTTGTTGAATTTCTCATATCTACCTAAAACGGCTATTGAGATATGGCGAAATGTCCTAAAATTTTCGACGCCCTCATCAACAACCTTAGGCGGAAATTTCTAAAATCGCTGAAATACATGTTTAATTATTTTTTTTTACTAGGTTTACAATTTTGAATTTCTCGCTTCTACCTAAAACGGCTACTGAGATATGATGTAATATCCTAAAATTTTCGACCCTTCCACCTCCCCCTCCCCTTTAACTCCCTGAAGCAGGAACTTTCAAAAATCGCTAAAATACATGTTTAATTATTTCTTTAGTATATTTATTTTCTGAAATTTCACGCTCCTACCTAAAATGGCTGATGAGATATAGCCAAATGTTCGAAATTTTGATCGCCTTTAACCCCCTTAGAGGGGTAAATTTCTAAAATCACTAAAATATGTCATTAATTATTTTTTTAGTACATTTATTTTCTGGAATTCCACGCTCCTACCTAAAACTACTGTTGGGATATGCCAAATGTTCTAAAATTTTCAATCCCGGTAAAAACCACCTTAGGGGGTTTCTCACTTAGTTTAAAATCACTGAAATACTTGTTTAATTATTCTTTTGGTAGATTTATTTTCCGGAATTTCACGCTCCTCCCTAAAACAGCTGCTAAGATACGGACAAATGTTCTAAAACGTTTGAAGCTTCTTTAAACCTCAGAGGAGGGAGGAGGTTTCTAAAATCTCTGAAATACATGTTTTATTATTTTTTAGTAGATTTTATTTCTGGAGTTTCAAGCTACTACCTAAAACTGCTGCTGAGATATGGCTAAATGTTCTAAAATTTTCGAACCCCCTTTAACCCCATAACGGGTTGGGAATTTCTAAAATCGCTGAAAAAGGTGTTTAATTATTTTTTAGTACTTTCATTTTCTCGAATTTTACGCTCCTACCTAAAACGGTTGCTGAGATATGACCGAATGTTCTAAAAATTTTGACGCCCCCCCCCCCTTCCCCTTTAATCCTCTTAGCTGAGGAATTTCTAAAATCGCTAAAATGTGTGTTTACTTATTTTTTTTAAGAAGTTTGCTATCCTGAATTTCTCGCTCCTGCCCAAACGGGCTGCTGAGATGTGGCCAACTATCTAAAAAATTTCGACCCCCCCCCCCTTTAACTCGCTTAGGTGGAAAATTCCAAAATCTCTGAAATACGTGTTTAATTATTTAATTATTTAATTAGTAGATTTGTCATCTTGAATTTCACGCTTCTACCTAAAACGGCTGCTGAGATTTGGCCAAATGTTCTAAAACTTTCGACCCTCCTTTTAACTCCCTTAAAAGGAGGTATTTTTTAGTACTTTCATTTTCTGGAATTTTACGCTCCTACCTAAAACGGCTGCTGAGATATGACCGAATGTTCTAAAATTTTCGACGACCCCCCTTCCCCTTTAATCCTCTTAGCTGAGGAATTTCTAAAATCGCTAAAATATGTGTTTACTTATTTTTTTAAGAAGTTTGTTATCATAAATTTCTTGCTCCTGCCCAAATGGGCTGCTCAGATATGACCAACTATCTAAAAATTTTCGACCCCCCTTTAACTCGCTTAGGTGGCTGAAGTACGTGTTTAATTATTTATTTAGTAGATTGATTTCTGGAATTTCACGCTCCTACCTAAAACTGCTGCTGTGATTTCGATAAATGCCCTAACATTTTCGACCTCCCATGAATTTCTAAAATCGCTAAAATATGTGTTTAATTATTTTTTTAAGAAATTTGTTATCCTGAATTTCTCGCTCCTACCCAAAACGGCTGCTCAGATATGGCCAAATGTCCTAAAATTGTCGGCTCCTCCCCCCCCCCCCATTTAACCCCCTTAGGTGGAAATTTCCAAAATCTCTGAACTACGTGTTTAATTATTTATTTATGTTACCTTGGGTTTCCCGCTCCTACCTAGAACTGCTACTGTGATATCGCAAGATGTCCTAACATTTTCGACCCCCCCCCCCCATGAATTTCTAAAATCACTAAAATATGAGTTTAATTATTTTTTAAGAAATTTGCTATCCTGAATTTCTCGCTCCTACCCAAAACGGCTGCTGAGGAATGGCCAAATGTCCTAAAATTTATTTACACCCCACTTTAACCCCCTTAAGGGTGGTTTCTTAAAATACCTGAAATATGTGTTTAATTTTTTTTTTTTTTTTAGTAGATTTATTTTGTGGATTTTGACTCTCCTACCTAAACAGGCTACTGAGATATGCCAAAAGTTCTAAAATTTTCGATCGCTTCTTTTAACCCCTTCAGGAGAGGGGGGGGGGGTTGAATTTGAAAAAAAACGCTGAAATACATGTTTAATTATTTTTTTAGCAGATTTATTTTCTGGAATTTCACGCTTTACCTGAAACGGCTACGTGTCCAGATATTCAAAATTGTTCTATCCCCTTTTAACCTCTCTAGGGGGGGGGGGGGTTCAAAACCCCTTTCTTAGTGCGCGTTTATGTCATAAGAAGTATTTCCTCTCAATTTTCATGCTTCTAGGTTCAGTAGTTTGGGTTGTGTGTTGATTATGAGTCAGTCAGGATAAACACTTTTATATGTAGGAGAGATAAGGAAGGACATGTAGGAGAGACATGTGAACAGATCACATAAATATAGCTTTTCTGGTAACTAGGTAAATTTTTATAAACAAAATCTGTTCTAGTAAACAGAACTTTTTTCTGCAAATTTTATGTTTTTAAAAATCACCTTCATAGTTCACCTTACTTTTTTTAATGGTTTTTTAAATTAAAAGAAATGTTCATATGTGCCCCACCAGCGGGGTAGTTGTGAACACACGTGGGGCACATGTAAACATAAGGTAAAAATATCCTTTGACATGCTTTTTATTTTGCTATTCAATTGCCATTATAATCATTAGTTATACTATCTGTTAAATTCACCATAAAGTAATATATATGTCGTAGGCTAATTGAGGAATCAGGCTCTTTGCAAACAGCGTAGGCGCTTTGCAAAGAACCGGGCTAATTGGAAAATCATCTCCCTTTTTCCAATTAGCCCGATATTTTTCAGGCTTATTGCAAAGTGCCTAGAAAGCGTTAGGCTAATTGAAAAACGACCACTTATTATCCAATCAGAGCGATTTTTTTAGGCTTATTAACCCATAACCCGACCCGAACCCAAAAAATAAATGACAACAGACAGTACCCCGATCCGAGCAAGACAAAATAATTTCAGTCAACATGCAAGTTCCAATTGAAAAAACCCGAAATCTGACCCGAACCAAATCTGATATGCGATAAAAATATTCTAAAGCACTATAACCCGATCCGAGTAAGACAAAATAATTTCCGTGAACACGCAACCAGACCCGAACCTAAAAATTTCATTCGGAAAAACCCGACATCTGACATGAACCAAATCTGAACCCGACAAAAATATTCCATAGAACCATAACCCGATCGGAGCAAGTAAAAATAATTTCCGTGCACACGCAACCCGATCCGAACCTAAAATATTTGTTTGAAAATTCCTAAATATGACCCGAACCAAATATGATAACTGACAAAAATATTCTAAAGAAACATAACCCGATCCGAGCAAGACAAAATAATTTCCTTGGACACGTAACCTGAACCGAACCTAAAAAATTAATTTGAAAAAAACGTGAAATCTGAAATTAACCAAATCTGAACCCGACAAAAATATTCCGAAGAACCATAATCCGATCCGAGGAAGACAAAATAATTTCCGTGCATACGCAACCAGACCCGAACCTAAAAATTCTATTAGATAAAACTCGAAATGTGACATGAACCAAATCTGAACCCGACAAAAATATTCCAAAGAATAAAAATTTCATTTGAAAAAACCTGAAATCTGACATGAACCAAATCTGAACCCGACAAAAATATTCCGAAGAACCATAACACGATCCGAGCAAGACAAAATAATTTCCTTGGACACGCAACCCGAACCGAACCAAAAAATTTCATTTGAAAAAAATTTGAAATCTGACCCGAACCAAATCCGAATCCGACAAAAATATCTCCAAGAACATAACTCGATACGAGCAAGACAAAATAATTTCCGTGGACACGCAACACTACCCGAACCTAAAAATTCCATTAGAAAAAACGCAAAATCTGACACGAACCGAATCTGAACCGACAAAAATATTCTAACGAACCATAACCCGATCCGAGCAAGACAAAATAATTTCTGTGGGCATGCATCCCGATCGGAACCTAAAAATTCAGTTTGAAAAAAACCCGAAGTATGACCCGTACCAAATATTATAACCGACAAAAATATTCTAAAAAACCATAACCCGATCCGAGGAAGACAAAATAATTTCCGTTGAAACGCAATCCGACCCGAACCTAAAAATTCCATTTGAAAAAAAAAAAACTGAAATCTGACCAAAACCAAATCTAAATCCGACAAAAATATTCCAAAGATCCATAACCGGATCTGAGCAAGACAAAATAATTTCCGACGGCGTGCAACCCGATCCGAACCTGAAAGTTCTAGTTTAAGTTACCCGTACAGTACCCGAAATAAAAATACATGAGGGCGTACCCCGATACTAGCAAGGCAAATTAATTTCCTTTTACACGCAATACGACCAGAATCTGAAAATTCCATATGAAGTCAACCTGAAACTCGACCAGAACCCTAACTGAAAATTACAAAATTATTTTAAAGAACCGTAACCCGATCCAAGCAAGATAAAGTTATTTCCGTAGACACGCAACCGGATCCGAACTTAAACGTTCCATTTGGAGTCAACTCGAAAACGGATCAAAACCAGGTTTCGGATTGAGTTTAATCAGAAATTTCAGGTTCGAATCTGGTTGCCGGTCGACGGAAATTATTTTGTCATGCTCGCATCGGGTTATAGTTCTTTGGAGTATTTTTGTCGGGTTAAGATTTGGTTCGGGTCGGGTGCATGTTGACATCAAATGGAATTTTTAGGTTTTCGTCGCGTTGCGTGTCCACGGAAATAGTTTGTCTTGTTCGGATCCGATATGGATTTTTGGAATATTTTTGTCG
The DNA here is from genome assembly GCA_963932465.1 of Maratus speciosus. Lineage (NCBI taxonomy): Eukaryota > Metazoa > Arthropoda > Arachnida > Araneae > Salticidae > Maratus > Maratus speciosus. The sequence continues at coordinate 237,604,355 of OZ010788.1, forward strand.
GGTTCAGATTTGGTTCATGCCAGATTTCAGATTTTTTTTCAAATGAAATTTTTAGGTTCGGTTCGGATTGCGTGTCCAAGGAAATTATTTTATTTTATTAACTATGTGTCTTACTCGGATCGGTTTATGGTTCTTTAGAATATTTTTGTTGGTTATCATATTTGGTTCTGGTCATATTTCGGAATTTTCAAACAAATATTTTAAGTTCGGATCGGGTTGCGTGTCCACGGAAATTATTTTGTCTTGCTCGGATCGGGTTATGTTTCGTTAGAATATTTTTGTCGGATTCAGATTTGGTTCATGTCAGATTTCGGGGTTTTTCTAATGGAATTTTTAGGTTCAGTTCGGGTTGCGTGTCCAAGGAAATTATTTTGTCTTACTCGGATCGGGTTATGATGCTTTAGAATATTTTTGTCGATTATCAGATTTGGTTCGGTTCAGATTTCGGGTTTTTTCAAATGGAACTTTCAGGTTCGGGTCGGGTTGTATGTAGACTGAAATTATTTTGGCTTGGTCGGGTCGGGGTACCGTCTGTTATAATTTATTTTTCGGGTTCTGGTCGGGTTATGGGTTAATAAGACCAGAAAAAGTCACCCTGATTGGATAATAAGTAGTCATTTTTCAATTATCCTTACGCTTTCTAGGCTCTTTGCAATAAGCCTGAAAAATATCAGTCTTATTGGAAAAAGGGAGATGATTTTCCAATTAGCCCGGCTCTTTGCAAAGAGCCTGATTTCTCAATTAGCCTACGACATATATATTCTCTAGTTTCTGGGTGATATATGTTTAAGCAGAAGATTATAAAATGAAAATAAGCAGATTTGGGGGGGATGGGGAGGCTTAGATGATTGATTAAATATTTTTGCAATAAAATAAAAAATAAAGAAGTAAATTTGAAAAATAAATTAAAGCTTTTAAATTTTGCTAAGGTTTTTTTGTCTGGGGAAGATTTTAGGGAGGGGTCATTTAGATAATATTTATCGGAAATCTCCCGAAATACGAAATATTCTCACCTCTTTATTTGCCTTATATAATTCTAAATTAGTGATAAAGAAGGGTGTTTTAATGCTTTAGAAAAACCTCGATTATAAGCCCCCTCCCCCACCTCCAAATTTAACTTATTTTACTTTTAATAGAGGGGGGGGGGAGGATTACAATCGGGATTTTACGGTAGTATCAGTTAAACATTTTTACTTTCTTAAAATAGTACCAATATCTATCTCCATTCAAAACATCATAATACATAGCTGTTTTAGAGATGGAAATAAGCCATCATTGCAAATTTGGATGAAATAGAAAAAGAATGTAAATGAGCTTGTTGCTCTTTATGTACTTGCTGACAGATGTGTTTGTGGAAGTTTTAATACAAAATCAACTTTGTATGGCGGAAATTTCTTCTATTTCAGGAAAACTATAGATATTGGAGCTGACATTATTTCTCATGAAGTTAACTGAAAGGAACAGAATCACAGAATGATTATTGGGGCACTTATGAACTGTTCATATCTGCCTCAACTAGTCTGTTCAGAAGTGCTCCACATGGCTGCTAGAGTTAAATTAATAAATCATTAACATTTCTCGATTTTAGAAGAAAAAAAATCTTTATCAAAATTATTTTATTCGTATTCATAGTATATGCTAAAACATTAAAATTCAACTAAATGAATAAAGTTATTTGTTTATCAAGTTGGAACTGAGATTTTGCTTTGATGTCAGTAAACAATGTTTTGGCTACTGAGGACAGACAAATTGTCAAAGAGCTTCAAAAGATTTTTACCATATGTCTACAGGTGCTACACTCTTTGGTATTTTTTTTCCAAATAAAAAAACGTATAATAACTACTGAAAAGTGTGATTTTCACATCTGCCCCATGTCCACATGTGACTCCTTCTCCCCTATATACATAGATAGATATGTTTAAATTTCCTCCCTTGAACACACGATTTTTTTGTCACAATTACTACATTTCTGCGTTCGTAAAATTTCCAAGTATTCATATTCATATTGCAAATATTCAAATAATGTTTGTTTATTTTCCGGAAAATAAGGTGGGAAAAAGTATATTGCTGTCTCTGATTACACTTTTCAGATTATTTGGATCCATGAATTTTGTCAAAACAGCATCTGAATAGTATATTTTGAACATTGCTTACTTTTATTACAAAATGAAAAAAAAAATTCAATTGAATTGTATTTGTCATCATGTTGTAAATTTAGAAATCATTTCCAATGCATCACTGCAAATAGAGGCGTCTTAAATTCAGACACATATGTGACTGAAAAAATAATTCAGACATTTAAGTGTCTGAATATGAAATTTCAGACATCATAGGTGTCTGAATTTAAGACACTTAAGTGTCTTACTGTGATCATGGGATAAATGAACTAAGAAAAATGTCTTAATAATGATCATGTGTCTGAAATTAAGACATTTAAAAATCCAGACACTTATGTGTCTGAATATGTAATACAATTATACCATATGTATGATAAATGTAGATACAATTGTATCTCAATATATATTGCAGCACCATCAGAAAATGTTTTCGAATTTATGAAAGATGTTTAAAATACCGTGCCATCCACTAAATTTGGTATTATTTTATAAAATAAGCAATGTGATTGGAGCATAAGGACGTCTGCCGAAATTGTAAATGTCCGTTTACTAACTTTTGGAATTAAATTATTTTTGCGGCAATAAGTAGCTAAAGAAGCTTTTCACAAAATATAAAATTCTTCAAAAACTACTTCCACTCATAGGCGTACGTAGGAATGTTCAAGCAAGGGCCGCTCCCTAAGTGTTCGCAGAAAAAAATGTAGGGAGGAGAAAGATTGAACAGATGTGCCTGGAGTCCACTGCCTAGTTTGTCTAACTAAAACTAAAAATATAAACATGAAATAAGCTAAACTAACAATTTTTTGCCAGAACGCCTCGTGCAAGAAAGTTTTTGTATAAAAGAAATATAAAAACTTAGCAAGTAAGAAGTATTAAATATTCAAGAACACATTCCTAACATTTTTTTTTCTCATATTGTATTTTGCTTTTCTGAACACCCCTTACCTCACAATTTAAGATAAATTTTAAATATATGAACGTAAAAAGGAAAACAGAATTAAAAATTGATTTCTACTAGTGGTTCAGGGGAAAAAAAGAGGGGGGGGGGTGCTTCTCTGACGAAAAATACTTATTTCCTTTTTCTCTTAGTGTTTAATTGTGTGATTATTTGGAATAATAAGTTTTATTATTTTTTTTAATATAAAGAAGAATGTGCTTCATGAAAACTCTCTGTATTATTTGGAAGTGTTACGACATTTTTTAAAGTTTATAATATATTTTCCCTCTGTCTTAAAGTATGAAAATTAGTAATTGTATTAATATAATATATAAATCTAAGCATTATGAAAAAGACCAAATAAAGAAAATATTTCTGATTTCTTCTTATACAGCATTCTCTTTTCCGCTGATAAAAAAGTTTTAATCAGCTCACTGTACAGTAAACCGCAAGACCATTGGAGATTTGCATTGGAAACGCTGACTTCATCTGTTTTCTTTGTCAGTCAACTTCTGCCTCTGAGTTCTGAGACCGTTGACGCATTCAAATTTAAACGTTCCTTCAACAGTTAACGTTAACTTCTTTGACGAGATCGAGTCTATTTTATTTCTGAAAATTTCAGTAATTATGTTATTATAGTGGCTGCGTCATTCCATATGTGGAAGTGTAAAATTTGGAAGTATCTTACATTGCGGATAACTGGATGGATGTTATTCCTTCATATATGTGCTTTTTATTTATTACAGAAATAAATAGAACGTGAACTAAGTGATATTATGAAAACAAAACATAGCAATTATCAAATGTTTTTGAATATATTTAATTTTCTACTATCTCTTGAAAGTCTAAGGATATAATAATATCAGGTCAACAAAACGTCGCATTTATTTTGAATTTATATTGATACATTTACGTTTATTTATGGATTACTCTTAACAGATAATATGAAAGGTAAGGAATCTGTTGTATGTATATTTACAAGCATAAAATTTTAGTTTAGAAATGGAACTTTCACTAACGTAGTGTTATTTATTTATAACTTAAATGATTTGTATTAGAATAATATGCGCTTATCTTATTTGTACCTTTTTAGATCTAATAAATATTTTTCATTGCTCCATTATGTGTATATTTTTATGATCTTCAACTAAATTTACATCATTATCAAAACTAACAAACTAAAAAAAAGACATAAAATTTCCGAATCTTGTTGTAGAAAAAATACTGTGTTTAGAAATTTTTTTTTAATTTACTTTTGAAACTTTGTTGCGTATGAATTTAAAGTTTTCATCAATATGTTGAATTTTTATAACATTTTCTTTCACGGTTAAAACTATATTTTATTCTCCACTGACTTTTAAATTTATTTTTTGTTCGTTATGAAAAATATGCAATTCACTCTATATTTAATACTGAATAAAAAAAATTATAAAATGATAAAACACCCGTTGTGATTTATTTTTTATATTTTATAATTAGATTTGTACATTTTTTGTGTGTGTGTGTGCGTTGGAGGGGAACTGTATTTGTAAAAAAAGTTCTTTTATACAGATGTCAACTTAAATACATTTTATAAGTTCCACATGATATTATTTGGTTTGAGAGTAAATTTATTTGTATTGCATATCCTATTTATGTTTTGTAAACTATTTAAATGACAGTTAAAAGAAAAAAATATATAGTGACTTTGTGATACATAAAATCAAATCAGTATTAAAAATTTCCATTATTTTAATAGTTAATTGTATTTTGAAAATATTTTTACAGCGATAATTTGATTTCCTCTAAAAAAAGTAAATAAATAAATCATAATTTACTCGATTTATTGCTTAAAACTTTATGTTTATGCTCCCAAAACTTTAGAATTTGAAAACTAATTTTAATATTCATTTTTTTATTATTTTTTGAAGTAAAAAAAATTATTACAAATTTAAAATGGGAATTAGAAAGAAACTAGAATATTACATGTTTAATTACATAACTACATTTTGCACACAAAATTGCTGAGTTTTTTCCCAACGTTTATTTATATGCATTTACATGAAAAAAAAGGTAAATTTTAGGTACAATAATTTTGAAACTAGAAGTTATTTCTCCTGTATCTTGTTATATATACATGTATATGTGTGTGTGTGTATTAAACGAATCATAAACGCATCAGAACGATGTCATCGTGAAATTTTGAATATTTTATAAATATTTTTTTCTATTTTTCCTATGGAAATTAAACCATTCTTTAAAAAAAAATCGAAATTAACATTCAATTGCATCACATTTTTTTCTTTTTCTTTTTAATAATGAAAAACTTATGAAAACTTGTTTAGAATACAAAAACTACATTTAGATGTATTTTATGTGTTCCGTATCAATAACATATTTAAATTTGAAGTCACAAAGCCATTTTGAAAATACAGCAAGAACCAAAAACGATGTACTTCAATGAATATGATCTTGAAAGAGTAAATAAATCATATTGAATAACATCATATGTAGAACATTAATATAGTATGGAACGAAAACAAAATGTGTGTGTGGAGGGGAGAGATGTGTATAGGCTAGACCAATGACTCATGACAGCCAAATATTTTTTTAAGGAATTTTCCTTTTTGGAGTAAAATGTGAGATTTTACTCGTTCTGTAACTTTTTTTCCTTCCTTACTCTTTCTTTTTTCTACTCTTGTCTGTTTAAGTATGCTTATACAACATGTAAAATATAGGTTGCTGAGGAAAATTTAATATATTTTCACATTTTTCAAAAAAAAAATTTTTTTACTTTTTTCTATTCTTTCTTTTTTTTCTTTAATAAAGAGTCTTCATAACACCAACTGATTTTTATAGATATTTGAACGAAAATGTAAAATATTTCGAGAAAGGAAAGAGCTTTATTTTTATTATTATTTTTTTTTAATTATTGTTATTTAACTATTCTATTTAAATGTAAAACTAATTCCAAGCACACTTCAAGGAAAGAAACTAATACTTTTTACTAAGAAAACTGAATGAAGTAAGATATTTATTGTATATCAATATTAATTTTTGATCGTTTTTTGATGGTTCTTTATAACAAATTAAGCAGAAGTGTTTTTCTATAACAGTTTTCCATGAAAGTAAAGTGAAATGAGCATTAAAATGGAAAATATAATAATTTAATACAAGATTTGGAATAAAATATCTCTTCAATATTGGAAAAGGTTACAATTTCTTAAAACTAAGTGATGTAAGTAAGTATAATTAAATTGTACATAGCAATAAAAAAGCCTACATATGTAAATATACAAATCCAAATGGACATTTATGTCTTAATATTTTTCATTTTCTGAAAAACTGATTTAATTGCTGTTTTTTTTTTCAATATTTTAGTTTTATAATTTAAAATTTTATCTTACAAATTTTGTAGAAATGTTTTTTCAAGTTCAGAAATAATTGTTTCATTAAATATATATATATAATTATCATTATTTAATTTAATGTTTCACAGAGAAGGAACTATTAAACTGAAAATTCGATTGAATTAAAGCAAAAAGGTTGATAAATAAAAAAACTAACTTTATATAAAAAATGAAAAACGAAAAAACTGTACGACTGGTTAACTTTGAAACCTCAAATATAAATTTCATTGTTTGCATTCGAATATGTGTTGTAGATTAATAAGAGTTGACTGTATGCCTTTTAGAGCATTTAAATGAAATAATACATTTTGTGGTTCTGAGATTTTTGCTGAAATTGAAGTGTTTGTTTACATTTAATGAGCGGTTATTCTGTTATGATTATATTGTTTTATTTTATTTTATTAATTTGTTTTGCATTGGAGTTCTCTGCTATAATTTAATGTATATTTCAGACGTTGAATGAGATTTTTATACCATTTCAAGTATAAAATTTTAAATTAAATTGGATTTTGAATTAAGCATTGGAAACAAGAGGCTCTGGCATTTTTCTTTCTTTCTTTTTTTTTTTTTTTGGGGGGGGGGGGGGGGAGAGTTGCAAACTGTTTCAACAAACTGTTATGTTATGCTGATAACTGTTTTAAGGATTAAGCAGTAAAGCCATCTGTGATGAGAGCCGCATATAATTATTTTTTAAAGAACTAATGATACCAATCATGTGGCTAAGAAATGGCTTTTGCGACTGCCACTGCATATGTGTGATTGCAAACACCGTGTGGGGATCAGAAATGAAGAATATTCATAATAAACGATTTCTGTTTCCAGTGATATTTACTACATTCCAAATATGTATTTGACGGCATCGAACAGGCATATATTATTTTTTTGTAAGAGTATATGAACTGTGGAGGGAAGGGTCGAATGAATACTAGGTCTTCGCACTACAATTATTTGAAATTCTCACTAAAAGTAATAAACGTCTTTGGTGCCGTAGGACATATATATATATCACATAAATACATATTTAGGTGAATATATATAAACATATATTGTCCTATTCTAAAACTAAAAATACTGATTACAATCATCATATGGTCAAAACTGATTTAAAATATCAGCTTTATAAAAATTTCATACCGAATTTGGGGTACCCTAAAATCAGGGGGCAGAGAAGAATCCCAGTTTTCCCACGCTGCAATCAGCTCTGCTTTATGGTAACAAATTAATCCCATTTGTAAAAAAATGATTCAATGTGGTCAAACATGGCTGAGTATATGGCTTAGAAAGAAAAGTGGTCAAAGATGGCTTCATATTGGCAAAAAAAAAAAAAAAAAAAAAGATGGTCGTAATTAAGACATTTGAAATGTCTGGAATTCAGACGTAAGAAGTGTCTAAAAATTTTAAGACATTTTAAAACGTCTTAAAATCGAATACTCTTGTTTCAGACACTTAAGTGTCTGAAATTCAGACGCAAGGAGTGTCTGAAATCTTTTAAGACATTTAAAACGTCTGAAAATTGAACACTGCTTTTCAGACACTTAAATGTCTGAATTTCAGACATTTCTGTTTACAGTGTGAGTTAAGTTTTTGAGTTTTGTGTATGGCAAGTACCAATGTGATATGTTCTAAAATATAATAATGATTAAATTTCATTTGTGTAATTTAAACTAAAGGCTGAATATTTTTAATTATTTTAATGACTTTCTATATCAAAATTGCTTGTCAAAACGTAACTAAACAGTTTTTTAATTTACATAACTTTTAAACAATGAAAGAATTTTTTTATATTTTTGTGTCCTGATTTAGAAACAGCCCTCCCTCTTTATTCACACCATGTGTCACAACCCTTTGCAAAACTGCACCTGACAACAGTAGATGAACGTTTCTTTTAAAATTTTCAATGTTTTTTCGCGTGCGTTGTTTACTTATAACTTGCTCCAGTGTCAGCCAATTTTCACAAAACCTACAGAAAACTTCGAAACGTATAAGTAAAACATTTATTAATATTTAAAAGAAAGGCAAAGTAAATACCATACAAAGTTAATTTGTTATTTAAACCTTAGATTAACCTTTAACCGATGTTACCGATCTCACAGACCGGTGCTTTTTTCAATTTTCATAGTTTAACTTGCAAATTTCAGTTTATCTACAAACACTTCTGAAATTTTGTTTCGTTTGGAACTTTAGTACTAACAACAGAGACTTTGAATAGGTGAATTTTAATTATAACACTCCTGTACAAAAAGTTTAGTACAAAAACAACATCTTATGAGTTAATCGCGGCTTTTATTCATCTTTCGATGGAGCGGTCTCACAGACCGCTTGACACTAGTTATGTAACAATTTCTGTGTAATCAGTTAAAGGTTAAAAAAAATACATGAACATCTTTAATTATGTGAGTAAATGAAAATCAAAATTAGCTCGTGCATTTCAAAGTAAAGATTACAGGGAAAGATTGATCTCAAAATTTGAATCGATTATTTTTCTTGAAAGTAAAACTTAGCTCTGCGTGCCCGTAGAGATCATGGCGACATATCATTTTCACCTTCAACTAACCAATTTCAGGTGACAGTTATAATATTCACTCAACTGTAAATGACAATAATTTTTCGAAATATTGGAGATATCGTGTTGCAAGTGGGAATGAAAAGTTTAGAAACTTTAATAGGAAATAGAAATTTCTAAGCAACCTGAATCAGTAACATGATTCAAAATAAAATAAATACAGGCTTGAGATTCTGAATTCTAAATTAAATAAAATAATAGAGTAGGTAAAGATACGCACTTTCCATACATTTTAATTTTTAACGCCCACATTGGTCTAAACTTATATAATGAGTGATTAAAATGTTAGATTAGAACCTTAGGCAAGTGCCACCATCAACCGACATTCTGTCAAATTATAATTCTGTTAGAAATTGCAATTTTTAAAAAACATTGCTCTGCGTATCTTTGCTCTATCGGTTGGGGTAAAAGTTCGCAGTAGTGGGGCAAATATACACAGTGTGGATTTTTGCTTCATTACTGTGGATTTTTTGCCCCATTTCCAATAAAACGAATGAGTTATGCAAAAGCATTAGTAAATTTCACTAGTATTTATAGTTAAACTGAAAATTGTAAGTTAAACCATGAAAAAAAAACAGCGGTCTGTAAGATCGCAAATAGCAGTTAACCTCTAACTACTGTGACAAAAATTGTTGCATAAACACTGTGAGCGGTCTCAAAGACCCCTTGATCGTAGAATGAAGATAAAAGGGTTGACTGACTCATAAAATACTGTTTTTGCGCTAAACTTTATCTAAAGGCCTATATAATAAAAATTCTCCTCATTTAAAAGTCTTTAGCGATACTAATAAATTTCCAAACGAATAAAAATTAAACTAACATCAGTAGTGGAAAATTACAACTGAAAATTACAAGTTAAGCTATGAAAACGGAATATAGCAGCGGTCTGTGAGACCGTTAACAGATGTTAAGTGATAAGACTTAAAAATAAATCGTTTTAAGAAACAAGAATATTGATTTTTAAAAGTAGGTAGGTAGATACCTACGTTCCATATTGAAAAAATTTAACTAGAAAAAGGAAAAGGTGGTTAACTAGTTAAGTAGCTATTATATTTTATGCAATATAAAAAAATAAAAGTTTCCACAATGTAATTGAGGAAAGCATTGCATCTAGCTAAAATGATAGGACAAAGCCCCAAATCTTAAATTTATGCGTATCTTTGCCCCAAGACGGATGCGTACTTTTACCCCATTTTGCAGTATTTTACTTAACCGGCTACCGACAAGTTTAAACAAATGCGATTGAGGTAAACTATACGGCATTTATAAGCTAAAGAGTTTCCGCTCTCCACTGAATTTAAGGATTTGTAAAAATTCGAAGTATTGTCAGCTAAACAATAAAGTGAAATTTTAAAAATATTAGATCAAAATGCGAAAATTTAAACTTACCTCATTTTCTTGGCACGGAGTGCTACTTTTTTTACAAGATTTGAACACACAACTACTGCACTTGAAGCATTTCTAAAATCATGACCGCTAGGTGGTAGTTTGGTCTCTTCATATTAAATCAGCCAGTGCGTATCTTTGCCCCGTGCGTATCTTTACTCCCACCTACTCTATATATTAATATTAGTAACTGATTGTATCCGATCATTTTTTGTGATAGAAACGTGATTAGTTAGGGTTTACAAGAATGCATATTTATAATGTTTGTTGGTGAAAATAATTTTAAAGAGGGTTCAGCTGAAAAATTTCCCCAAACGACATAGTCATTGTTACTTGAACCGTTATGGCTTCATATCGGGAGTTAAAGTCCGATTACAGAAATTTCTAAAAAGCGTTCTATTGAATTACCAAGCTATAATCACACTTTAAATTTATTTTTATATAAGTCAAAGACATTTGAAACTCTTTAGATAATGATAAAAAATGTGAAACATTTAAAATGTTTCAAATTCCTTAACTTTTCCCCAAAGCCCACAAAAAATTCTAAAACAAGTTATAAGGTTTGAAAACTATATGCATCAGAACGCAAAAAACTAATGTGAAACATGGAGCAGTTTCGAGATTTAAAGCACATTTTGTCTAAATAGTTAAAGGAATGAAACTGGAAACAAACAACATAGATACGTAAGCAGAGAATCCTGCTAAATATAATGCTAATAAGAATTTTATAACTGCGTTCTTAATTGGTGATAGGTCTTTTAGTCTGAGTTTTGATCAACATTTAACCCTTTATTTGCCAAATTATAAATCAAGAAATTGCTTTAACTCAATACTTATCATGAGGTTCTATTGAATTTCCAAGCTATAATCATATTTTAAATAGTGTATGAAAACTATATGAATCAGAACTTGAAAAAGTAATGTGAAACATGGAGCAGTTTTGAGATTAAAAGTACATTTTCTCTAAATAGTCAGAGGCTTGAAACTCATAACAAACAACATAGACAGATACTTAAGCACAAAATCCTGCGAAATACCATGGTAATACAAATTTTATAACTGCTTTCTTAATTGGTGGAAGGGCTTTTAGTCTGAGTTTTACTCAACATTTAACACTTTATTACCCGACTGCCAAGAAAGGTTATGTGTTTCAGGCGTATCTGGGTATGTGGATTTCTTTATACCCTCGAAACATACCAACGACTGGATGGATTTTAATGACTGAGGTCTCTATCGATTCGTCTTAACCGTCCGATGGTTATAGGCTAGGTTTTGTTTTTATAAATTCAAAATGGCGGCAGAGACGAAAATTTTTTTACGCACCCTATTGAGTGGCATATCATTGGATAGGTCTTTCAAAATGAAGACGATGTTTCATTGACTATTTTACAGTCAGAAGCTCCGTTTAAATATTACACAACCTGGAAGTTGTGTAGGTAGGATATCTAGCTTTACTGCAACTGTAACCTTCATAGACATCTATAGGCCTCATCAAAACAGTGTTTAGAGATAGTAAATAACAATTGAACACAACTTAAAGGTCATCAATACAAATAAATAAAACAAATAGGTAACTAATATAAAAAATAGTTTCACATTGGTGAAAAATAATTAATTAGTTTGCTTTTTACGCAGTCGGGTTTTTTGATTTTTTAAATTTAATTTTTATTCAGTAAATTATAAATGAGGAAATTACTTCACGTGAATAATTATCTTTTTAAATATCTGAAGATATACTAGAATATTTAAAAATAATAATACGACATTTAGATATGTTTTTTCCTTAAAATTTATTTAATAAATCATCAGTTACAACTCTATTTGTAAAATACTTACAAGAATGTACTATATTGATCTGTCATAGCATGAAAAAAAACTATTTATAGAAGTTAAAAGTTCATATAAGGTCATTGTGCCTATATATAACGACCTATGAATGCGGAAATGTTCTTGTATCTAAAATCTTAATGCAAGAATAATATATAAATACTATATAATGAAACATTCGAACTTTGAGAACAAAATGCGAAACTTTTCAATGCATTTAAAACTTTTTCTTTAAAAGAATTTCCCATATCAATAAGCATCGTTCATTTCAAGCATCTCCATTATTCCCTAAATGTGGCGAATAATCACGAAACATGGATCACAGCTTTTTAATTTTGACGATCAAATAACCCTATCGACGTCTAGACCTCGAATGTCTGTTTCACCTACCCGGAAGAAGCAAAAAACTACTCGTGTTCAAATTAGAATTTTACTTGAATAATCTACACATTTTGGTGACTGGTTTTTTTTATCTGTGCGACGAATAAGTTCATAAAATATGGAGAGTATTTATGAAATTTACTGAGATAAGTTTATGGGATATTTCCATATATTCTATTATAATTATGTTTAAAGCAGCAATAGTGATTAATTAATCTTTGGTGAACTAATAAATTAGGAATTTCTACATGAACATGCACTTGTGTTTTTCAATGCCTGATAACTGAAATATGTGTTATAAATGATAAATAAAACGCTTGTCTTTAAACTTTTTAATAAAAAATGCGACGTAATAATAAAGGCTTATCGTGAAGAAATATGATCACTGTATTATTAAATACTCTTAGACAGGTTGTTTCAGAACTATATGTCAGAAATGTAAAGGCAGGTAGCGGGGACCTAAATAAGCAGATTTCGGAAAGGAATGTGGGTGCAGAAATGCAGCGTTGAGGCAGTAGAGGGCGCTGTTAAACTCGGTGTATGAAAGTGCTCCGCTAGCTTGAATCGTGATTCCCTCGCGGATTTTGAGCAACATGCATCGTTACACAAATGCGGAATTTGAAGACATGCATTTTATGTAAGGAGGTAAGCAAGAAAATGGTTCACACCCAACGCATGTCCAACAGCTTTTGAGCTTGTCGAAGGACTATCCTCTACTGTGCGCAATACTGATAATTCCACTGCAGGAATTCTGCGATATCTTACAGTGATCACGCCTGGAAACATAAAACGATCCACTCGCGCACAACTCCTAATAAAGACGCTCAAATGTTCGGGGATCCGGCGGAATCCTACAAGGTAATCATTCAATCTAAATCCTTTGAGCAGCCATTCTTTCCTTTCGCAATCCCATACATGAAATAAATGCACGTCGGTAAGCTCCGCATCGTTGTAATAATCGATGATGGTCGAAATCCGTAAAGGAAATGACGGTTTAAGCCAACGAAGAGCATTCATCCGCCGCATTCAAGGGTGATTACTACTGCCTCAACACTGCATTTCCGCACCCACATTCCTATACGAAATCTGCTTATTTAGGCCTCCTCTACCTGCCTTTACATTTTTTACATATAGCTCTGAGCCACCCTGTAGGATTGAAGCTCTAAAAATTCTTGTGTAGATTAAAAACATTTAAATTTAAAATAATTTTTTAAAACTGGCATTTTCCCATTCAGTCAAGGTTCTGATCCAGAATCATACTTCGATCACAATGCTTTTCAGTGCTATATAAAATTAAAAATCCAGAAAATGAATCAAATGAATACTTCTAGATGAGATATGCTCGCCAATGACTTGGTTGATGAGAGTTTGGATTTTGGCGGTGATTTGTGGCAGGTTTCCTGTCAATGAATCTATTTTTACTGGTGACTTTCATGTTAGTGAATCAACTATTAATGATCATATTCCTGCTGAGGAAGGTTAGATTTCATCTGATTTTGACGTTAACGATGGGAAATGACAGCATAACAACTAAGCCTGACTGTTCTACCAGCAGAAGTTTTCTAATTGAACACCATGAAGGTAGTAATACAACTTCTCCAATAATGTGGGAGGTAAGTGTACCAAAACTTTTAACACTTGACAAAACTTGTATAAGTAATCAAAACTTTGAATTTTTGAAACAATAATGCATATTTTAAAAAGACAATTATCGTGCGCGAGTATTACTTGCGCATAGAGGGTTCCATACAATAAATATATGAATTAGTAACTTCGCATTGCATTACATAAATATATCATTAAAAATTGTTATCTAGGCTTTAATAGCCGATGGCACATAGAATACGCCGCCCGTGTCTTTATGTATGTACGAACCATCCGTATCTTTTAAGGTTAATATCTCGGCTAATTACCGAAATGTTTTTCGAAAATCATTATCACCAATACTTTTATACTTCTGCGACGATAGGTTTTTCCAGCGCTCCTCCACTACATTGTTGAAAGCCCGCAAATCGAAATTTGTGTGTAACGGAAGAATGTGATTTTCTAAAAAACTATGAGAACTAGGGTAGGCAGGTCACTATAGTTTTCCTGCAAGGTTTAAATTAACTTCAACAACCCCAAATTTTTTCATATTATTACTTTCAGTAGATTCAGAAATAGAGGGAGGGGAGCATATTTTTGCGTTACATTTTCGACGATATCTCTGAAAATATAATACCTAAATTTAAAATAAATGTATTTTTGAGTTCTGGGTTACAAAAACTTTCACACGATACCCCACATGAAATGCAAAGAAACTATTTTTCTTTTCAAGTAATTTAATTAGCCCTTCTACATTTTCCCTAAATATATTTTTGAATGGTTAATAATCTATAATATGTGGGTCAATAGTCTTTATTAGTTCAGCCAACTTGAACTTCCCACGTTCCATAGTTTACGAGTAAAATGGCTGTGACAGATGGACATACAGACACAGGAGTGATCTTATAATGGTTTCGTTTTTACTTCTTAAGTACGGAACCCTAAAAACTAGCGATCAAAAACAGGTCAGGTTATATTGAAGAACAGTCGGGTGTACAAACTGAATCATACTCACAAATATCTCTTCCTGAAGCTAAACCTATTCAAGTTTTTGGAAGCATTTTGTTAAAAAACTTTCAAAAAAGAAATCGAAATCCAGCCAAAAGGCGAAAAGCAATGGGATCAAACTTTGCAGAATGCTTGACAACTGAAGGATATATGAAAAAAATAAAAGATGACAATGAAGTGAAAGAGCAAAGAAAGAGACAAAAATTTAAAAAGATGCAAAAACAGCATTACTAAAACAGAATTCAGCAAGAACTCAAAAGCCGTCGCTTAAACAATCTAAAAGTAAAGGTACGTCGGTAAGAGGCGATAGAAAGAAACCTAAATCTCAAAATTATCTAGATCCAAACTTTCCAGAAACATAAAAGAAAATATTGAGGACTAGGCGGAAGGTGAAAAGAATAATGAGTTAAAGGCAAACTGGAAAAATCATTTGCTTAAAATAATTTAGTAATAAATATTGCTTTGATAAAATGTATGTCTCATTGGTCATTTGTTACTTCTTGCCTTTTACATGGTCAAAATTAAAGAAGTACGTATAAGGTATGAAAGTTGAAATATTCATTATTTAGTTATAATATCTCAAAGTTATTTTTTATTATTAAAATTATTATTGAATTACTTTATTAACATATTAAATAGTTCAATAATATTTCAATTTTCCATTTCGTATATTTCAACTCGTAATTAAATATTTCAAAAATTGATAGCAATTAAATGAATATTTTAAAAGGAACAATAATGCATAAAATAAATTGTCACGTTTAGGTATTTTGGTCGACTCCATTTAGGTTTGTAACTACTGTAAATGTGAGGAAAATTACCCAAATGTGACAATCATATTTTTTATTTTATTTATTTTATTTTATTTATTTATTTATTTTTATTTTATTTTTTATTTTTGGCTTAGATTAGAGATAATGATTAAGTTTCTACAAAACAAATTAGTTTTTAATTAAAGGCACAGTCTTAAATCTTTTTTTGCTCAATAAAATGTGTATTTAATACAATGACAAATATACATTAAATGTTACAAAAAGATGGGAAATCGCGTCTCATTTGAGCACAGTGACCTATTAGATAAAAAAACTAAAAGAAATTTAAAACCTGAAAATTCATCGAATGATGCTGTAACTGCTTATTATGCAAATGAAGCAGATTTTTGTTAACTGTCTATTAGCAGTTTGTAATTACTCTGTATACGTTTCTAATGAGTAGTGTTTCCAACGTATGATTTTTATATATTCTGAGGTTAATTTTAATATTTACTCCTGTAAATAAAAAGTCATATGCAATCAATAATGTTTAAATTCTTCAAAAAGCTTATTTTTTATTAGTAAAATGTTTATTTCTTATATGGATATTATAATTTCTATACAAATATTTCTGTTGAAACGGAATATATTTATACTGAAAGCCAGTCGAAAACTTTTTTATTTCGGTTTCTCGTGATTCCGTCATAGGAAGTTTTACTCTGTTATTATTATTTTTTTAAATAGCGAGATTTCTTCACTTTGCAGTGGAAAAAAATTCCGCCGCTGGCATCTTGAAAATAAATTACGCCTCTAGGAAAAATATTTCCATGTCATCCTTATAAAAATTGTAGGACGTTTTCCTATATTATAGTAGACAAACTCATTTAAAAATTTCGGCAAATAAATGCGAACACAAGAAGTGAGTTTTAGTAATTAAAATTCTAGTTTATGAATTAATTCTAGGGATCAAGTGATAATTTCTCGCAATTCAAACGACCTGGTTTATTACCTAGAAAACTATAGGCTAGAAATAATACTCGATCATTTCATCCATTCAGTTTATTTATTTGCGTTATTCGTATAACTCGGAAATCTATATTTCTAGTTTAGGGATTTAGAAAATGATAAATATGAGTTCTAAATGAAGGCGGGACATTTTTTCTTCATACTAAATATTCTCGTCTCTCTTTCTTCCTCTTATTTATTTTTATTAGGACTACTATTTGATCTAAAAATCATGTTTAGTATTCTATTCTAAGCACTCTTGTTTCCACACTGAATAGCAATAATCATAAGTAAACATAGCCACGTGGAAAACGTCATCCATGACTTATGACATCACAGGACAATATCCAGAGAAAGTACAATTATCCAGCTTAATATCGTCATAAACAAACTGAATAGTTATCAGCTTGTTACATTTCCTTCCTATTTGGCCTTGATCCTCAAACCGAATTCGGGAAAAATGGTAGGCAAGAACAATGAAAACGGTTGACTGACTCATAAACTGTGTTTTTTCAAGGACTGATTACATTTCCTCTTTACTGTATGTAATACCGTAATAATGCTATACACCATCATCTTAGCAGGAGCCGACCCGGATAGTCCTTTTGGAAAGAGGGGGTGGTGAGGGGATACATAGTTGCATATAATCGACATAGTATTATTCAGTGTTACTTATGAATGCGTAACCTGTCTGTAACGGAATCCTGTCTTAAACGTGAAAATTTCACGTTCTCAACGCTTGGAAAACAATATAATTAAAAGAAAAAAAAAGCAATTTAACAAATTACAACGACCATTTGGAAAATAATTTTTTCAAAGACTAAAATTTAAGACATAAAAAATCTCATGGAGTTGATCATATATTACGTACGCCATGAATTAAACATTAATAGTGTTATTACACGTAAAAATTGCAAGCTACAAAAATCGCCTGCGACTCGTCAGATTTCCTGAAACTTACGTATTATCCACCTGAAACTTACGTATTATCCAAGCATTTCATTGGCTGTTCGGGAAAAGGCTTTTCTATCGTCCAAGAAATCTGACGACCTATTTTAAATGAAATTTCATTCTTAAACTTCTAAACATCCCACAATATTACTTTTTACACCGTCGTATAGAGAAAAAAATGTACTTTTAAATGCAATTTGTTTGAAAGCTGTATCTCAATTTGTTTCTGAGTTATTTATTTTTCTTTTTTTGTAGTTTTTGTTGCTTTTTTGTCATAGTGGCAACAGAAGTATCCATCTCTGTTGAAAGTAAAGGGAAATACAGATTACTGTATAGGCCAATCAGAAAACGAACAAAATGCGGATTCCACCAATAAAAAGCTTCAGATATGCTTTGATTTCCTACCCTGACGAGGACAATAACCATTTTTTCAAATGATTAATAACTGTTACGGGGGAAAATTTCGAAAGCGAAACTTACTCATGTCCGTTTACACAGATTTTACTCTAAATAAAACGCTACAGTAATTTATAGTTTAAGATTATTTATGCCATAATGTCTGATGTTTAACTTATACAGTAAAACCATCAAAAACAAAACCTGTCTATAATGGAATCCTATCTTAAATAGAAAAATTTCAGTCTCGACGGAAAGAATACTATACAAATCTACCTAAAAAAACTTAAAGCTGTCTAAAAGGGAATTTGTTTCCCGCCCCTAGTGATTCCATTTTTAAAGGTTTACGGTAGTTTATTGTTAATTATTAAATGATAAAGTAAAAAATCTCTCTATTCTAAAAAAAAGTAACTACCGCTGTCACCGCCGCCGGTTTTGAATTTTTTGTGACCGGAGGTCTTTCTTCGTTAATATTAAGAAAAATAATGCATACAAAAATATGAAAATCGGTAGTATTATACAGAAATGTTTGATAAACACGCTGATGCAGACAGTTTTCAAATCGAAGAATTATTTTAAGAGACATTTAATGCCAAAGTTGGACAAAATCGTTCCATTAAAAAAGTTTTATAGGAGCAAAAACTGTTCATAGGAATTTAATCATTTTTAGATCATTTTATGTGTTAGAATTTGCCGGAGTGCAGATTGCATTAATTTTTTTTTATTTTGACTAATTTTTTGAGGTTTTATTTCTATTTTAAATTCAGATTTTCAGCCTTTCTAGAGATATTTTTAACAGAATTTAGAAAGTGATATTAATTTAAACTGTTGCCAACTGTATAAACAGCGGAAACAATAATGTTTGCTTCAAAAATATATATATATATATATTTATACGTGTAAATAAATTAAAAATTTATTTACACGTGACTATTATAAACAGAAAAAAAACATTTGGAATTAGAATTAAATAATTATGCACAAAAAGCAGGAACTTATTAAAAATTACGTCATAAAAACTATAATTACACGTGAATTTTTAGAGAGAAAGGAATTTGTAAAACAATAAATTTATTAACATGCGTTAGGAATCTTAAATAGGAGAAATTACGTCATATTTACGTCACATTACAGTTATTACATAAAATGAACACAAAATAATATTACAAAACGGTTTAAATTTAGAAATTGCGCTAGACATTTATTTGATATTTTAAGAGGATACTTTTCAACTATTTTTGTTAGGAAAGCGCAAATAATATTTCATTTCTAACACAAGTATTTTCACGTGAATATTAAAAAGAGAAAGAATAGTTTGGTCAAAATTGCGTCAGATTAAAAACGATTAATTTAAAATGTCTCATTTAAAAGAACTTTCTTTTCACTTTGTTAAAAAATACCAAGAGACAAAGACTCTGTTTACTTAATTCCTTTTATATTAGCTTATTTTGAAATGTTGTTACACGTGTCTACGTCAACAAGTTATTTTTATTTCGACGTTTTATTTGTATTTTTATTAATGTTGTACTAATTTATTTGTTTTTTCGTTATTTAAAATGAAAATTATGTCAATTTGTATAATTTAGCGAGTGGTTTGGCGATTTGTATAATTTGGCGAAATTGGTCGACGGGATAATCAAGTAGTACCGTAACGGATTTAGCGCTAAAATTCCCCAATCAAAGAGAAATGAATAGAAATCCGTTTATTGAGAGATCGCCACTGTTTTTTAAATTATAATTCAGTCTTTCGAAATCTTTTTAAAGCCGATCAAATTAGCGTGCATTTACAGTCTACGGTGTCTGGACGGGGGTTGGCGAGCGTAGCTCGTAGGGGGCCGAGCCCCCTAGTAATACAAAAAAAATTGCTCGGTCTGAATCAATAGGAAACAAAGAAAATTTCCATAGACATATTTCCGTTTAGCTGGTATAATTGAGTAGTATTCCTTTTGCCAGAACGATGAACTTCTATTTCTTAAGGCAAGATTTCGGAAAGACGCATGTTATTTTCACAGGTTTTACTGATTTATTTTAATGATTTACAAAAAGGAGTACAATAATAGACAAGGTTTCGGAAAAACAGATGTTGTTTTCGCAGGTTTTACTGTACTATTTTAATGATTTACAAAAAGAAATATAATAATAGGCAAGATTTCGGAAAGACATTTTGTTTTCACCAGGGATGTAGTGGAGGGTATAAGGTGGTATACGCCGTATACCTTCTGGATTTTTTTAAGGAACACCGTATACTCTCTGTTTCTAAAAAAAAAGCTGTAGTATATGCACTGTACGGTATACCCTCTGTCTTGAGCGTATACCCTCTGCTTAGAGCATATGCCTTCTGCTTTTTTTACGACTACACCACGGATTTTCACACGTTTCATTGTACTATTTTAATGATTTACAAAAAGAAGTACAATAATACCTGTGGAAACTAAATCGCATGGAAGGAAAATACTTCCGTTTCAGACACGTTTCCGTCTTACCAAATATAACTGTATGGTAATCCTTTAATCCAGAGCATGAAATTGTACTGTTTAATACAGGATTACGTTATAAGGCAAGTATTCATTTTGCAGGTTTTACTGTATTTTATTATCTTTAGAATACCGCTTTATTAAAAATTTTAGTTCTTTAAAAGTAGAAAAATTATGTTGTGAACTTCAGTAGAGCTTATATTTCTCAAAAGATTTAAAAGCAAACATCAGGATAACATTAATTTTCAAAAAAGTTTCAGTAATACAGTGAAGCATTTGCGAAACTATATAATTATATCTGCAATGACAGAAACATGCCTATAACGGAAATTTTCTTTAGTTTCTAGCAATTTTCCTTAGCCTTTCTTTCCGTGTATCATAACCAAAAAATCTCATGTGACACTACTAGACTTTCCGAAAACTGATGTAAGTTTTAAAAACAGGACGGGCGTTGGTGTAGGGATGCATATTTATAAATTTCTGAAAATGGATCGTCTGGATTCGAATACATGACTTCCCGTTTTGAAACTAGAGATATCACCTCTGCATTATTAAAGCTTGAATACATCGGCACAATATTTATCACTAATATTCTGTCACAGTTCCCTATAGAATCGTTCAAAAAATGGTTTGAAAGTAGTTTAAAAATCGATTAAATACTTAATTTGTCGGATTTTAAAACAGACTTAAAAGTGAACTTGCATTTTTATTCATAAAAGGGGAACTTTTGATAACAATTGCTTCAGAGTGACATCATTTTCATCTATTTTAAATCACATCTGTTTCGGAATTAAAACCTATGATATACAGGATATTTCTAATATGAAGAAAACGTTAGTTTTTCGATTTTATCTCCATAAATTCTGCATCAAATAGCATATTTCATTTCATTTCATTTTTTTTTTTTATCTTTTGATCATTAACCATGCATTATTTATTTCATCATTTTATTTTTGTTTTATTTTAGCCTATATGTTAGTTGTATGTTAGTTTATTGTAGCCTATATGTTAGTATTGAGCCTATTCCCATAGGCTCAATACTAACATGCTTATAACGGTATTATTTATTTCATCATTTTATTTTTGTTTTATTTATAATTGCATATATACAGTGAAACCTCCCTGTGCGACCACCTCCCTGAACGACTATTTTTTTTCATGAAACTAAATTTATTCCCATAGGCTCAATACTAATTTTACCTCAGTTCAGAGACCATCCCAGTTGAATTCCCTCTATGAGCAACCAATTTCCTTGAAGAAAATGAAGCAAATTCCGTTTTTTTCCTGGTCGCTTAAAGAAGGTTTTATTAGAAAAATAATTCCGGAGAGCGCATTATTCATCAAACTTCTAAACTAAGATTAGAATTTTTTTTATTCCGGTAACTTTTAAGTGTTTAAACCCCTTTGTGCCTCTTTAGGTAATGAATTTAACTCTGATGACAAATTAAGGATGACAGTCAATAAACTCCCCTGGCCTATTCTGTCAGGAAACTCTCAGAGAAATAGATAAATTAATAAACTCGTCATTATTTGATACCGTTCAACAAAAAAAAAATGCAATTATGTACTGAATTTCAAAAGGACTTGGAAATAAAAGTTATAAAAGATAAACCGTAAAATCAAAGCAAAGGTCAATGTATTCATTTTTTATTTGAACTCTATAGTAATTAGCTTATGCAATTAACTTTAGTTTTGATACTTAAATTTTCATATTTTTTCCTAATGTGAAAAATAAATTTTATTAACATTAATTGTTACCTTTTTTCAACAATTCAAATCTAGATTTAAACAAGACCTCCATTAAGAGACCACCTCTCGGAGCGACCAATTTTTATTGGAACGGGACGTGGTCGCTTTAGAGAGGTTTTACTGCATATCACTTTCACTAAACCTATATTACGCATTGAAATGTATTTATTGAATAATGTGGTTTATCTTTTGCGCCATGCTATCCAAAACCTTAACAAAAATTTATGTAAATTATTTCATTGTGTTATATTATCCGTTCGCATACATTTCGCTTACAAGGAGAGGGTGCGAGGTTGGTCTCACCGAATGCGATGAACATTTGTATTTTGATAGAGTATAGTTAGTATATAAATATATGACCGCCATAAAGCGCAACCACCCCCCCCCCCCCCGGGGTCTTGAGAAAATAAGTCGCAAAGTTTAAGCTATAGTTTATAACCGGAGATAAATTTCAGTCTTTCGCAAGCGGCTCCGTGGCATGGTTGGCAGCATGCTGGAGTTGAGTTTTTTCTACCCGGGATCAAACCCGGATCGGACTTTTTTTTTTTTTTGGAGCGAAATTTTTTATCAATCATTTTCGAACCGCAATTGAAAAAATGTGTATAATAATTGAAATTTACGAAAAATAATAATTAAATGTATCTTCTGTAGCATATAAGTGCTTTTTAACTATGAAATTTTGCATGTTTAAATATATAATGAGAAAAAAAACGCATATTTAATGTCTATAGACCAGAAAATTTTTGTTGTTATTTAAAATTATTTGCAGTTATTTCAACAAATATCTACAATTTTCAACAGAGAAATAAATTAAAATAAGTGAACAACTACATTATTTTCATTTTGTTTCTTCATTCAAATACTTCAAATATTTCATGTTTTGAAAAATACGCTTTTATATTTTTAATATGATTTTTTAAAGTCTGGTTTTCTTGATTTTTAATTTCTTTCGGAAATCATTTTTTTTTTCTTGTTTAATATTTTTATATAATGCAGTTTAATTATATAAATACAATTTTAAGTGCGAATCTTTGCATGTTTATATATTTAATGAAAAGTAAATATAAAATAAATAAATAATAATAATAACAAACTAAAAAAAGTCAATTAGAACTTTTATAGACCATAAAATTAAGCTAATTTTAAAATTTATTTACTGTTATTTACATAAATAAGCTACTATTTTCACAGTGAAATAAATGTATCATTTTTTACCAACTAGCTTTTCAACATTTGATTTTTTTTTTAATCTTGGATTCTTATGATTACAGTTAGAATAACTGTCTTTGTGCTTAAAAATAAGTTCTAAAAAGATATGAGGTGCTGAAAATTGTTATTGCGTAGGTAATAATTACAAAACCAAATCCTTCTATATATAAAAAAAAGTTTTGATTTGGAAATGGACCAATGAAAATCTGCGTAGATCATCCGGGTATACTCCTACTAGATCAGCATCCATATTTTTTATGACCGGGGGTCTTTCTTCGTTAATATTAAGAAAATTGTTTCATACAAAGATATGAAAATCGGTGGTATTATAGAGACATGTTTGATAAATACGCTGATGCAGACAGTTTTTAAATCGAATAATTATTTTAAGAGATATTTAATGTTAAAGATGGTCAAAATCGTTCCATCAAAAAAGTTTTATAGGAGAAAAACTATACATAGGAACTTAAACATTTTTAGATCATTTTATACATTGGAAGTTCCAGATGTGCAGACTGCAATTATCTTTTTAATTTGACTCATTTTTTGAGGATTTATTTCCATTTTAAATTTAAATTTTCAGCATTTCGAGAGATATTTTTTATACATTTTAGAAAAGGGCAATTATTTTAAACTGTTGCCAATTTTAAAAACAGCGCAAAGAATAATATTTCCTTCAAATAAAAAATTTATTTACACGTGGCTATTATAAACAGAAAAAAACTTTCAAATTAGAATTAAGTGATTACGTGTTAAAAATCAGGAAAATATTGAAAATTACATCATAAAAACTACAGTTACACGTGAATTTTAAAAGGGAAAGAAAACTTTTAAATACTAAATTCATTATTATGCATTAAAAGTCGCAAATGAAGGAAATTACGCCATATTTAAAAAGGCCAAATAAATAAAAGTTTGCAAAACACTTTAAATTAAAAAATATATTTGCACGAGACGTTTATTTCATATTTTAGATAATCTTTTTAACTATTATCGTGAATTCTAAGACAGCGCAAATAATATTTCCTTTCTAACAACAAAAAAATTTTCATGTGAATATTAAAAAGAGAAAGGAAACTTTGGTGAAAATAACGTCAGATTTAAAACGATACATTTAAAAGAACTTTCTCATAGCGGTGTTAAAAATTACCGAGAGACAAAGACTCTGTGTACTTAATTCATTTTACATTAGCTTACTTTCAAATTTTTAACTAATTTTTAACACTTTCCAACAAAGTTGAAAAGTGTTTTTGATTTCGGTTTGTCTGTTCGCGCTCTAACTCTCGAAAATATACTCGGATCGCACTGAAATTTTTTGGCTATTGACGTTTAGCCTAACACGAATCCTATTTCAAATGAGGTTTGTAGCATGTTTAGTTCATTTACAGGGACAGCCAAAAGTATTCCGATACATTACGGCAATGGGAAAAAATCATTTCAAATGAATTTTAAAGATGTTACACCCTTTCAAACATAATAAAAAATATATGCCTTTACGAAGTGCACTAAAATATGCAGAATATTCTGTAACATATGCGGTGCAACGAATAGTTACTATTATTTTACAGGGAACAAAAGAATTCTATTACAAATGATATAGGGGGAAATTGTTTGCGGCGTATTTTAATTATACAAATTCATATATAATAAAATTGATATACGTCGGTGAGGCTTATTTAAGTTATTTCATATATAATACGAAGTGCATAGCATTTACAGAAACATACAAAACATTTCAGACAAGTATTTTCTATCTGAAATATTGTATATTAGCGGCGATGGTAGGGAATGCATTTTTAATTATGATATGCGCTTTTAAGTTTCACTATATTTATGCATACTCTATGGTGTGTGTAAATGTTATAGTTGAAATACAGGGCTACGCAAAAGAATTCGTAAAGATTACTGAGTATGACCGTAAATTTCTCAAAGATGGGTTTAAAATGTGTTATGCTGAATTGCATGTAGTTTTCTATGAAATGTTTGTAGAATATAGATAAAATGATATACAGGGCCACGCAAAGAATTGGATACATGGTCGCCTATAGATGATAAATTCTGGAAATGCGATTTCAGTAGTTTTAAGAGTGATTTAGTTTGAATTAAAGTTTAGCTAAATAGTGGCGTGTAATAAAGGTACTAGGTAAACAACAGGGCTGTACAAATAAAGTATTGAAGTATGTTTCCATCTATTAGTCTAAATTGCTGAAAGAGAAATTTCAACCTGTTATGCGTTTTCTTGATAAGCTAAATTTTCTATTATATAGTATATATATCAGCCTACATATCAAATACACGGCTCTTCGAAAGAATTGGAATAAATATTTGGCTATGGATGGTAACTGCTGAAATAAGTTTTTTAAATGTTTAGTTAGTTATCTTATTTACCTTATTTCCCTAAATAAAGAAGTTTTGTTAAAGCTTTCAGGGAATGTTGGAAAGTGTTTCATAATCTACGCCGTACACATGATTTTTCATTCTTGTTTTTAATCAAAGGCGAAAACAGCCATTGTATCTCTTAGCAGCGGCTGATTTCATCTTAAAAATCTCCAATCAAAGGAAAATGAATGAAAACCCCTTTACAGGGAGACAGTTTTTTTTTTTATTATTATTATAATTCAAACTTTTTAAGGCCGATTAAATTAGCATGCTTTTAGAATCTGGGGTGTCTGAACGGGGGTTGGCGAGCGTAGCTCGTAGGGGGCAGTGCCCCCTAGTAAGAATAGTAGAAATAAAAAAGTCATATTAAGAATTTCAAAAAGGGTATTAAAAAAATCATGAAATATTCGAAATACTTTCATATAAAAACAAAATAAAAGTAATATAATTATTCACGCACTTATATCACGTGTTTTAATTTATTTCTCTGGGAAAAATAGTACATTATTCATTGAAATAACTGTAAATAATTTTAAATAACAACAAAAATGTTCTTGTCTATATACATTAAATATGCATTTTTTTCATTATATATTTAAGCATGCAAACTTTCATAGTTAAAAAAGCACTTATATGCTACAGAAGATACATTTAATTAATATTTTTCGTAAATTTCAATTATTATACACATTTTTTCAATTGCGGTTAGAAAATGATTGATAAAAAATTTCGCTCGTAAAAACAAGTCCGATCCGGGTTTGATCCTGGGTAGAAAAAACTCAAATCCAGCATGCTACCGAACATGCCACGGTATTGCTTGCCAAAGACGTAAATTTATCCGATTATAAACTATAGCTTAAACTTTGCGACTTATTTTCTCAAGACCCCCTGGGGGTTGTGCTTTATGGCGGTCATATATTCATATACTAACTATAATCTATCGAAACACACACGTTCATCGTATTCGATGAGACCAACCTCGGACCCTCTCCTTGTTAGTTAGTATATTATGACGCTAAATAACCATTTACATATTAGGGTCTATCCAGTTCAAATCACCCAGGTGGTGTCGCTCGATATTTTTAATTTTCCTAATCTTTTAACAAAGACTTCTTCATAGTTTTCTGAGTTTAAAAACATGACTAAAATTTTTTTTCATCATATAGTTTTTTAGAGGGGCCATTTTTAACAAACTACACAGCCATTTTTGGGAGAAAAACGTACTTATATAAATTTTATAACTAACATAAACATTCAATGAACCCCACTTTTAGGGTATCTTAATGTAAGACAATTAGATCGTCAGCCTTCAATTTGCCTTTAGTTATTCACTAAGGACCATAATTAGGGGTCTTTTGCATCCCACTTTTCGTTTTCGCCTCACCTCCTTTTAATTTTTGTCACATTCTTGATTTTTCAATCTATGCCTCTTGGTCCTCAGACCTTCCTCCCTCTAAATTTTTGTTTAATTCGGAGAGTATATTCTAGCTAAAACACAATTAGCCCTCTCACACCCGCCCTTTCTTCCTCCTAATTTTAGTGCCTTTTTTATCGTTTTTTATGATTTCATACGTTAAACATCGATCATGCTATAGTTCATTACTGTTCCCGCTCTACCAAAATAATAGCTATGTTTTTGCAATCATATTGAATATTTTATATAATTTAGGAATTAATCAATGCCTGTATCGATTGTTATTTTCTACGGTGACGATTTTTCTCGATTGGTGAGTTATCTCAAGTCGCCCATCCTTAAGATACATTGAGGTTAAAAAAATCCATACAAAAACAAGATTGAAGAAGGAATGCCCCAATTGTATGGCCAGCGAGCGGTAGCAAATTTTTTCATTAAGATGTATACTCTCCTGGATAGAGAAAGCGCACCGTGCCCCTTACTAACACTTCAGCAAAAACATCTTATAAAAATGTGGCTGGTACCAATTATGATAATGTCTTCTAATTAATGCTATAATTAAATTTTGCTTAAGGGATCGCCAACATATAGAAATAGCTCAAATTTAAAAATGTTCCATATGAACATCTAATTTTGACATCATATTTAGATCTTTTCCTAAATTTTACTTTAGGTTTCAAAACGGGAAGTGATTCGGTCAAGCAGTTTAGGAATTGTGAAGGGTTTAAAGTTTGAACTCCTAATGTTAAATCCATTTGTAATCGTTCCACACCAGATTGCAATGCGAGTAGTTTTATAATCATAACTTAAGAACTAGAATAATAGTCACAAGGGGGTGCTTCAGAATTCTCATATGATGGCACATAATTAAAAATGTGGGAAGACACTGTGTTTTACTGTGGGAAGACACTTCTTCCACAGTTTTAGCTGTATCAGTTCATATTTGACTGTACCCTTTACACACGGACATAGTTGCGAATCTCACGCAAAATAAGTGTCTTGAATCTTGCTTTTTCATGAGAGTTGTCACTGGAAAAATCTCAACAGGTATCAGGCACTAGGCAACGCCCTAATTTTTCCAAATTATTGAGCTATGTGGAACTTTAAGGGGACTTTATAACTTTTTAGGGTTCTAGGCTTAATTGGCCCTCTCGTGTATCTGGTGTGATAGCTTTGCAATGTCTCTTGGCACCATATCCTTCCTGCAATTTCCATCTTTATCAAGACCAGGTTTTGCCTTCACAAAAAAGCATAGAACTCCCAAATTTTATATTCAGTAAATTTATATTGTGCTGTGGCGCCTACTTTTCGAGATTATACTTAACCTCTGGTTATATGCTTGCGGCGTGCTCCCCCAGAGTTTTCGAAATTATATTTTCTGTTTAATTGATTCAAAAAAAAAAAATTTATGTTTTAAGAGATTTTCGATGGAGGTTTTGCGTTGGAAATTTTACGTCCTGCTCCTGACTTGCTTAACTTTATACTGAACTTATACTTTATACTGAAGGAGCTCAAAATGAAAAAAGTTTTCTTGTGAATAAAGGTATGCTCTTTCCAATGATACTAAGGGCAAATGGAATCATAAGTGTTTCTTTTGAGATATAGGCTTCTGAAAATGCGATCAAGTTTAAGAATTTAATTTCTGAGAGGATTTTAAAGATGAATAAACATTAAAGCGTACAAGAAATGACTTCAATAGCTCTATATCTAGACAGGTTTACATCTTGCCAATGGTTTTCTTTTCGCTATCATAAAGGAAATTTTCCGTTTAAGGCATGATTCCATAATAGACAGGTTCTGTTTTGACAAGCTTTGCTGTTTATACATATATATTTATTCATTTATTTATCATATAAATATATATCAATATATATTTGTTACATGTACAGTAAAATCTGTTAAACGGAAACTGTCTAACAGATTCTTGTCTTACACAGATACGTTTCAACGTCCCGACAGAAAGATTAGCATACAATAATACCTGCTAAGACAGGCCTGTTTGAAAATGAATATTTTTCCTTTCCCTTGAGACTGCGTTTTCACAGTATATTATACTATACACTATATGGCCATTAATGACCGTAAACTTTCAATTTTAGACATTTTGTCGAATATTTAGAAATATACTTCACAGATTCTTCTGGAATTTCAGGATTAAAAAGAACAGGTAGGACCTTATATGTAGCAATGTCTACAACTAGGGCAATGTCTACAACTAGTGTGGGGGCAACTAGGGGTCCAACAAAAAATCAAAGAAAAAAATAATACTTGGGAACACCCTGTAAAATAAAATGCACAAAATGATGTATCGCTACCTAATATAAATAAACAGACATTGTGCAATATGTGCATTCTTTTGTGTAAGAATAGCACGGATATTAATAGAGATATAGCGATTTATTTGAAAAAAATAAAAAACTCTTGCATGTTTTTTGCTTATAACATGCAGGGTTTTCAACCAAATTTAACGCCGGTTTCAGAAAATTGACAAAATATAGTAGAAACAATATAGTGCAATAGGAATATAAATGTATTAAATATTTTAGGAAAAATGAGCAGTTGTATGAAATAATTTTTAACTATGCATGCGCGAACGATAACAAGGATTATTTCAGATAATTTAATAGCCAAATCTATGGAGCAACTTATTAAAAAAATTAGTCAAATATCGTAAAAATTCAGAAAGATATTGGCGTTAGAGTGAACAAATTTTTAGTTATTCTCTAAAAGCAGCTGAATGATAAGGGATTTTCCACGAATTGTAATTTTTTATTTTACTTTTTTTTTTAATTTTAATTTTTTATTGATGCTTTAGTTCTTCTTGGATAACCACCAGAACGAACCTATACCATGATCAAAAGAAGTATCAAAATCGAAGCATTTTTTCCAAATGTAGTCGTTGATAGTCACTAAATACTAACTTTTTTTTTCTGAAAGTCAGTTAATAATAAACAATTAAATTTAAAAAATTAAAAAACCCGACTGCGTTAAAAGCGAACTAATTAACTATTCCTCATCAATGTGAAACTATTTTTTTTTTCAATTCCTACTATTAGCTCGCACTCTCGCTATATATATCTTGTTTAAATTTTCAATCATTAATAAAATACTTAATATTCATCCAATCAAGCAGAAATAAATTTTTTTAAAGTTTTAGTGGATGACACTTGATGTTAATCTAGTTTTTTCAAATATTAATTCATTAATTAAATTAAATCAATTAATTTTCAATAATCGAGAGAGTCTTCTTCTTGATCAAAGTATTTTAAGACCGAGAGAGCCCTCTTCTTGATCAAGGCATTTTAAGCGCCACTCAAGAGAAAAGAAGAATGGGAGAAAAAAAATTCTCTTATTGATGTAAGTAGGAATTGACTTAAAATATTTTTTTTATATTATTCGTTTATATTACTTACCTATTTTTTTTTATTTACTTGTATTGATGATTTTTAAGTTGTGTTTAATTGTTAGTTGCTATCTATAAACACTGTTTTGATGAGGTCCATAGATGTCTATGATGGTTAGAGTTGCAGTAAAGCTAGAGATCTTACATACACAACTTCCAGGTTGTATAATATTTTAATGGAGCTTCTGGCTGCAAAATAGTCAATGAAACATCGTCTTCATTTTGAAAGACCTATCCAATGATATGCCACTCAACAGGATGCGTAATTTTTTTTTTCGTCTCTACCGCCCTTTTGTATTTTACGGCCGCCATTTTGAATTTATAAAAAATAAAACCTAGCGTATAACCATCGGTCCGTTATGACGAATTGAAAGAGACCTCATTCATTAAAATCCATCTAGCCGTTGGGATGTTTCGAGGGTATAAAGAAATCCACATACACACATACGCGTGAAATACATAAGCCTTCTTTTCAGTCGGGTAAAAAATGACAATTTGTGAAAAATCCCTTATCATTCAGCTGTTTTTAGCGAACAACTAAAAATTTGCTCACTCTAACGCCGATATCTTTCTGAATTCTTACGATATTTGACTAGATTTTTTTAATAAGTTGCTCCATAGAGTTAACTATTAAATTATGTAAAATGATTCTTGTTATCGTTCCCGCATGCGCATATAAAAATTATTTCATACAACTGCTCATATTTCCTAAAATATTTAATATATTTATATTCCAATTGCACTATAATGTTTCTACTATATTTTGTCAATTTTCTGAAACCGGCGTTAAATTTGGTTGAAAACCCTGCATGTTATAAGCAAAAAACATGCAAGAAATTTTAATTTTTTTAAATAAATCGCTATATCTCTATTAATGTACGTGCTATTCTTACACAAAAGAATACACATATTACACAATGTCTGTTTATTTATATTCGGCAGCGATATATTATTTCGTGCATTTTATTTTACAGGTTGATCCCAAGTATTATTTTTTTTTCTTTGATTTTTTGTTGGCCACCTAATTGCCCCCCCCCCCCCTTATCAAATCGACATTTCTAAATATGAGGTCCTACCTGTTCTTTTTAATCCTGAAATTCCAGAAGAATCTGTCAGGTATATTTCTAAATATTCGACAAAATGTCTAAAATTGAAAGTTGACGGTCATTAATGGTCATATAGTGTATGTACTTCTTTTTCTAGCCCCTTGAGATTGAGTCTTCACGGAATTAACAATGTGTTTGTGCAATAGAAGTATTTCAATAAATTTTAAGAATTTAGGTATTTCCTTATCAATTTCTCAATTTAAAAAAAAACAGCTTAAGTAAAAAAATAAAAATAAAAATCAATATTTATAATTGTGTCCAATATTACAATGAAGTTACATTGATATTGCCGGTGAAGAGGATTTTAGAGACAGTACAATATAAAACACGGAGCACATACTGAAAAATTAAATGTATTTAATTCGAGATATTTGCTTACTTTAAAGTTAGGATCAAATGATCACATTTATAAAAGCAATTTTTTGTCCGCTTGTAATTGAATAGAGATTTTCCTTTGACGTAATAAGGATTGGATAATTTGACATGTATGCCGATACCATCTACCAATCATTCTCAATAGAGCGAGATATATTTTAGTATTTTTAACGAAAAAGTGCATTCAATTTCGGCTATAAGGAACTAGTATTAGTTTATGTTGAAGAAATATAACAAATAGTTGATGTGGGGAAATATAGTTTGCAGAAATTAGTAGTTTAATAGATATCCGCAAGTTTTTGAGCAGAAGACAAATCATATTTAGGTTTTTGCAATTACAGTATAACCCCGTTTTAACGATAACCAATATACTCAATTTAACGTAAATTTTAATGGTCCGGATTTACCTATATTTATTTCTATGTTCAATGGTCTTTGTTTTAACGATAATTTTGATGAATTTCAAAAGTTTATTTTTTTCATCTAGAATTAAATTTTCTGTTTATCAACTGATTAATGAGTGATGAAGATTTTGATTTAGAAAAATTAGAAACATCAATTTAATATGACAGTTCTTGGTAGAATTTTTATGGTTCCGTACTTAAAAAGTAATAACGGAACCATTATAAGATCACTCCTGTGTCCGGCTGTCTGTCGCAGCCATGTTACTCGTAAACTATGGAACGTGGAAAGTTCAAATTGGCTTAAATAATAAAGGCTATTGACTTACATATTTTTAGATTATTAGCCATTCATAAATGTGTTTAAGAAAAATGTAGGAGGATGATTGCGTTACTTGAAAACAAAAAGTCTTTTTTTTTATATCGTGTGAAAGCTTTCCTAACGCCGAACTCAAAAATACAAATCTTTTAATTTGAGGTCTTATATTTTCAGAGATATCGTGGAAAATGTAGTGAAAAAATGTGTGTGTGTGTGTGTCCCCCCTCTTCTATTTCCGAATCTACTGAAACTAAAATTATGAAAAATTTAGGAGTAGTAGAGGTTAATTTAAAACTTGCAGGAAAACTATCGCAATTACTCTAGGTTACATAGTTTTTGAGAAAATCGCATTTTTCGTTGCACACAAATTTCGCTTTGCGGGCGTTCAACGAAGGAGTTGGGGTTCGCTGGAGGTACCCATCGTCACAGATGTATAAAAGGATTGTTGGTTATGATTTTCAAAAAACATTGTTTGTAATTAGATGAAATATTAACCCTTAAAGAGACGTTTGGACATACATAAAGACACTTGCCGCGTACTCTTTTTTCGCCATCGACTTTTAAATCCTAGATAACTTTTAATGACATATTTGTATTATGCATTGTCCAGTAATCGTATAAAAGCAATAAATCTCAAATTGTTAAAAACAGACTAATTTTATTAGAATAAATCATATAATTACTTTAGGATTCGCCACTAGTTTGCATTGAGTGACTCTCTCTATAGGCTACCCGTGTCTTCAAAGGTTATTTAAAAAGATATCTGGAAAAACGGCATTGCAACTTTGCGACCTCTTTTCGAATCACGTTTAGCACAATGCCAAATGTAAACTTTGAACAAGGGTTTTGTTTTAGGTACACTGTAAAAAGAAATGATTATTACTACGCTGAATGTGACTTTATAAAATGCCAAATGAAGTTTAAATATGCTCTACTTTTATTGTCAGCACCGAAATAAGTTCATCATAAACAGATTAGGAGAAGATAAAACAAAACGTATAAAGAATAGCAATATTTGATACTATTTTGACTTCATATCTCTCTGAACTTTCATAGTATATCCAATTATTCTTTTCTAGAATATACAGCTATACTCAACCCTACGTTGTCTAGTATTTTACAAAGTCTTATTATTCTTTTAGCAACTTTTTTTATAATAATACAGTTATTAATTAATATATTTATTGCACGGAGCCCTGTGTACGCGAGTAATACTCGCACTTGAGAGTTTATTCATTGATAGGTTATGTGAACTTCGTTCCCATTTGTAAAGTAAAGAATTCAAGGTGAGTCAGGTATTTGAGAACACATGTTATAAGTAAAATATCACCCTATATGTCATATTTACAAATCTTTTTCTGTTACATATAAACATGTCAGAACCTAGACTAACTGAAAAAATGAAGAAGTATGCTGCCATTGGATGATTGACTGAAGAACACTTCAATTTATAGATTGCTATACTTTGAATCTCTCCCTGCAATTCGTCTTTAACGTAAGGAGAGAACTGAAGTCTGCCGGGTTTCGTGTAGGAAACGACATTGTCAGCAATATGAAATCATCAAGACACTGGAATTTGCCAGTCAAGTCGATGAAAATCTTACGAAGTTGATGAGGGCACTCTCGAGGGAGATACAGGTTCATGAAGCCACAGTCTGATGTGTGATTCATGAGGACATTCGTTAGAGATCGTACGTGATAAGGAAAGTGCAGTTCTTGCCCGAGAGGACCAAGGATAATTGCCTGACCAGAGACAAGCGCCTCCTTAACAAGCTGAAACATCAAGAGGAGTCAGAAATGCTCTTATTCCTTTCCAAAGAGAAAAACGATGCCCATGTCAAGAAAATGAACCGCAAAGAAATCGGTAATGGCGTAAAATCGCCGAAGAGGTTAAGACAGACATATGCTGAAAATTTCTTACCTCATTGAAGATTTTCATTTTTCTGGGAAGTTCCTAAAAAACAAGAACTATCTGATGACTCCACATTGCTTTTTTCACGGTGCCAGAGTTGACGCCGTTGCTTATACTGAGGTGTTAAAGCACTAAATTTTTTCTCTAACATGTGGGGGGGCCGTACGTTTTTTAACAAGACTCCGCACTATCCCATACAAAACAAAAACGAATGGCCAAAGCATTCATGACAATGTCAGCCTCAACTTGTTGCCGCCTTCCCCTCCCGAGCTACCTAGATATTAACAGAATGGCCTATTACGTATGTGGCTTATTTGAGAGGGACTCAAATAGCCATCCACACAACAATGTTGCGCTCTCAAGGCAGCCTTTCTGTATGCAGTGGTAAATGTTCCCAACACTCATCTGAACATTGCCTGCAGTCACTTTTGAATGCCTGTTGAGGCGGTTATTACTGCAGGCAGTGATTTCAATGAATGATGTTATGCAGTGTGTATGTGGTAGAGATCTACACGGGCCGATTTTCATTCACGGCTGTCGGGCCGGGTCGGGTCCGGGCCATACTTTTTTCTGAAAGCTCGGGCAGGGCCTAACTTATTTTTTCTGTACTAGTTTCATTCCTAGTCTTCACGGCCCAAAATTTTCAGTCCTAGTTTTGATCCAACCCGTATGAAAATCATTGTCTCAGTGTGGCCTGGACCATTCAAAGGTCAGTAAAATTTGGCCTGACCTAAAAATTTTTGAAAAAAAATGCATACATTTTTAAATCGGTATTATTCCCACTTAAACATTAAAATTTATTTTTTTTAAAGAATAGTCTATTTCTACGGTTATTAAAATATAGCTAAATTAAAATATAGTAAAACGTGTGAAAAAGAACCTGCCTATGACGGAACCCAGTTTTCAACTGAAAAACGTGTTGATCCATGCAAAGTTAATATACTAATGCGTAAGAAAAGAATATATAATACATTTACAGTTGCTAAGAAGGAAGCTTGTCTAAAACGCACTTTTTTTGGCAATTCCGTTTAAGGAGATTTTACTTTATAGATTTTTTGAGATTTTTAACCCTTCAATTCATGGAATAGGAACTAACAATATTAATGATAACTGAAACATTTACAAACAAAAAATAGAGATTCATTAAAAAAATAAATATCGCACCCTGTGGCACTTCTATGAAAATGAAGATTTTATCCTCTTCGTTCTCTGGGTTCACGTATGTTGACCTCCGTTTTGTCCCATTTTATTAATGATACTCGAACATTATTACTATTTCTATACCAGAGTGATATGTTTCAAAGTCTACGATAAGAACTAATGCAAATAAATTTAAAAAATTGCTCTGAAGTCAAATGAGAGAAGAAATAATGCCGTAATAATCAATAATACTGCATTAATTAATGCAGAAAATGTTTGCACTTTTAATGCTCAGTAACGAAGGGGATAAACATGAAAAAAAAAGTTAAGATAAATATTTTTGGTCAGAACTCCTCGTAAGAGACAAATTTATAACCAAATCAACGTAAAAATTAATGTTTTGCAGAAATTCACTCCGATCGGACCGCGATTTTAACTTTTTTCCGGGCCGATCCTGGCTCGGGCCGAACTTTTAAGTTTTTCACCGGGCCGGGCCGAATTTTTTTTCTATGAATCGGGCCGTTCCCGGGCATGGAAATTTCGGCCCGTACAGAGCTCTAGTATGTGGTCACCTGTTCAAACAGTTAAAATAGAAACAATGCTTTATCTCTAGTGTATATTCCTGTTTAAAAACAGTCGTTGATTTGTTCTCAAATACCTGATGCACTTTGTATTCCAACGTAAATCGACGAAAACAAGCAAAAT
Source organism: Maratus speciosus (assembly GCA_963932465.1). Classification (NCBI taxonomy): domain Eukaryota; kingdom Metazoa; phylum Arthropoda; class Arachnida; order Araneae; family Salticidae; genus Maratus; species Maratus speciosus. The sequence goes on from OZ010788.1 coordinate 237,641,237, forward strand.
CTCTCTAATTTAGATTCTGACAAAGACCATAAGTTACTCCAGTTGAAGGAGATGCTGGATTAGCTGCAACCAAAACGTAATGAGCTTTGGTTTGGATTTATGTTTATACAGGGTGATCAGAAAATGAGTATACATATGAAAAATTAATAAATTCATGGAATTATGTGGGTAAAGAGGTAAAAATTGACATGCATGCTTGGAATGACATGGGGTTTTACTATAACCACAAAAAAAGTTTAAAAAATGGCCGACAGATGGCACTTCATGTGATAAAAAAAGCAACAATTAGCATAACAAATTATGACAAAGCAAAGACGATGTTCTTCAGAAGAAATGCTCAACATGTCCACCGTCATCCCTCAACAATAGCTGTAGTCGAGGGACAATGTTGTGCACAGCACTGTACAGCATATCTGTAGTTATGGTGAAAAATTGGCATTGGATGTTGTCTTTTAATGCTCCTATTGATGTAGGTCGATCGCGGTAGACATACAATACTTCATGTAACCCCAGATCCAAAAATCACACGGACTGAGATTCGGGGACCTGTGAGGCCACGTATGAGGAAAATGATGCTCAGAATGCGATCATCACAAACGACTTCTGCAAGAGATCTTCCACACGTCTAGCAATATGGAGTGGAGCGCATTTCTGCATAAAAATCGTACATTCCAGCAGGTGTTTATCAGCCAGGCTAGGGATGATGCGATTCTGTAACATATCGGCGTACCTCTTACCCGTCACGCTAGCAGTTACAAAACCAGAATCGTGCATTTCCTGGAAGAAAAAAAGCCCGATAACGGTAGATGTAGCAAATCCACACCACACCGTGACACTCTCGTCGTGCAATGGAGTTTGCACGAAAGTTCTAGGATTTTCGGTAGCCCAAATTCTGCAGTTGTGGGTGTTGAGCGACACTCGGAGTGTGAAATAGGCTTCGTCAGTCTACAACACGTTAGACAACCAATCGTCACCTTCCGCCATCTTTTGAAAAGGCCACACCCCAAATGCTCTCCGCTTCACAAAATCGCCAGAAAACAGTTCATGATGAGGCTGGATTTTGTACGAATAGCATAGGAGGGTACGCCTGAGCGCTGCCAAACAATAGTGTATGGAATGCCAATGCGACGTGCGACTTTACGAGTGCTCACTTCCCCAAGCGAAGACGAACCCACCATAATCTCCATTTCATCCTGAACAGTCTGAGCAACATTAGCACTTGTGCTCTGTCGCCCACGATGGGGCCCGTCGTCTAAACATCCCGTGGCTTCGAACTTTGAAATCCTTCTCTTCATAGCCGCAATGGTCATAGGACCTTTACCCATTCGAATACCCTTCCTATGACGATAGGATCGTAAAGCTACAGTAACAGATTCCCCATTTTGATGGTAGAGCTTCACTAACATTGCCTTTTATGGTAACGTCAACATGCTGCGATTGCTGGTGCATCTGATTCTCTTCGACTTCGAATCAGTTTTGACCGAGGCGCCCGTGGGCATCCCCACACATCCCCGGCATCAGGACAAGTGAAAAATGACTGGACTGGATTGAAGACATGAAGTGAAAAACAGTCGTGAGCGTGCAGACATCATGGCGTGGAAAGATGAAAAAAGCAAGCAGGGTGGGTGGATGGTAAAGCTGGCCAGAACCTCACAAAAACAAAGACCCCTTTCAGGGGACCATACATTTTTTACATAATAAGTTTAAAAATTTTCCTAACATTGTGAAAAAAATTATGTACAGAAGTTTTTACCAAAAATCATTTACATGAATTAAAATTTTCCTATCAGCATTTAATGCTGCTTCTCCACTCTCACTGGTTTCTGCAATCAGCCGTGTGCCGGTGGCGACGCTAAGAGTCTTTTATCCTAGCTCTGACAAGAGCTGGCCCGCACCGCTGTACCCACGTCTGACGCGTGCGCCAGGAGAGGGAGGAATGACTTCCATCCGGTGAGGAAAGTCGCTTAAGTAAGCGCTGGGTAAAAGAGGCAGAGCCTCTGGAGAATACTGCAATTTGAATGGCCAAGAGAAGTTAACAGTCTGATCTTTCGAGAACTGACAGAAAAATTACATTTCTTTAGAATGAGAGCTTTTAGCATTAATATTTTTTGAATTCCTATATATATTTTGGACATTCCGTCCATAAATTTAAGAGTTTTGTTGGCAATATCAGATTGCTTTTGAATATCTAAGTAAAGTTTTTCAAGATAATTAGTAAGATCAGAGAACGAATTAATTTGGAGTTCTAATTTAATTTTATCTAAAATTTGAAACAGTTTCATAACATCGTTACCAAGTTCGTGACTCTGGTAAATCGGATCATGGGTGATAGGTGCCGAGAGATTCGGGACAGTTTGCTTTTTATAATTTTGAATTTATTCAGGGTTGTTTTTGGCTTTTGCAATATCCGCATAAGATTTATTTTTGAAGGGATATTTTTTACATCCACGGAAAGATGCTGGGTGTGAATCAGAACAATTGCAGCAGATCGGATTAGGTTTAATTACTGGAGAAACAATTTTCTTTTTGGGCATTCGTTACTTTTATGATGTTCATCACATTGAACACAGCGCGGTTTGATAAAACAATTATTTGAGTGGTGAAAAAAAATTTTACAATTGAAACATCGCGGAGCTTTTTTAGGAGCTCTATAACTTTCAATTTGAACTCGAAAATAATGAATTAATTTTTAAAATATTTTTCGAGCTTTCATTACGCGGTAGATGAATAAGGAAGAGCGGTAATGCTCTTTTATCTTTTCTGCTGGACATTTGCACAATTTTAGTAATTTCAAATCCCTCATTTTGGAGTGCATCTTTAATTTCATCAGGATTAAAACGCGTGGGAAGACCCCTAATGACTGCTTTCAGAGGGGCCCTGGAGACGGGAGTAAAGTAAAACTGGATGTTTTTCTATTTCAAATAATCTATAATTTTTTCCTTTGTAGGTATGGAATCCGCGAATAGTTTCATCCAACTTCCTACAACTTTAACGTGAAATTTTGAGTCGCATTCATGCGCAATTTTCCTAATAAGTGCCGTGATATCCTCTTCATGCGGAATCGTAATAGGTTTGGGTGCCCTCGTGGCGCCATCCATTATGGAAGTTCAAACTTTCTTTGGGTAAGTTCTCAGTGCGAGCACTAGAGATACTTTCTAAATGGAAATCATCTGGCATTGTAGAAATAGATTTACTGGGGGAGGAGGATCTAGATACCTCACTCATAGATAAATCGTCATTGTCTTTCATTTTAATATCAAAATTAATAGCGGAATCGCTATCCTTATTATCCTTCTCGATTTTCTTTTTAGGTTGGGAATTTTCCTCATCATTGTTTTTAGTTTTATTTTTATGCGGTCTTTTCGTTTTATATTTAACCGGTTTAAAACCGTCTTTTTCTTCAAGTTTAACCCACCAGATTGAGCCGAACTCTAACTTATGATCTTTCATAAAAGGGTTAATTGAGCCATCGTCTTTAAATAGACGAAGGATCTCGTTTGGAACCATTTCAATAACTTCTGCCCGTGTAGTTAAATAATGACACAGGTTAGACCCTGGGGGGATCGCAAAATGATCCGTGAATGGTTCGTACGTGTCCATATAAGCATCAAGAGAAACGAAACTACCAGAGTCATCGATCTATCAAGAATTTCCTGAGAGAGATTACTGATCGATAAATTAGTGAATTTAAGAAATTTTCCTAAGTGCGAGTCCGGGGAATAATCAAGATTATTACCGTTTCCAACACCACCTGCGCCCGACAATTCTGCCTCACTGGATACAAGACAGCTTAAAGTCAGAAGTCAGTGGCTGGTGCTAACACTCACGCTGTTTCTGATTCTCTTTCATTATAGCTCCTTTTATACACGATTCTCAGGCTGCGTCACTGACGTTTTGCTGTACAGCGCCATCTGTCGGTTATTTTTTTTCAACTTTTTTGTGTTGTTACAATAAAATCCCATGTCATTCCAAGCATGTGTGTTAATATTTACTTCTCTACCTACATTATTCAGTGAATTATTCATTTTTCAAATGTATGCTCATTTTCTGATCACCCTCTATATTGCTTTTGTAATTTGAATGTTCTTGTTACCAGCTATATTTAGAGAAAAGATAAAACAATTATCAATATTTATTCAACTTTAAAAGTTTAATTCGTATATTTTTTTTATTTATGCGCGTAAATTAAATATAAATTGTAGGTAAATTTTTGGAAAATTAATGACCTACACTTACGCAGTTTTATCTTATTTCACGTGTTTCGAGATTTAACGATAACCTAAATTTAACGACGATTACAATATTTCCTTTTCAATCATTAAATCGAGGTTTTACTGTATTTTGAAAAATGCAATGTAATGTTTACTAAAAATTTGCAAATAACCAGTCCAAAAATTAAGTTAAGACAGCAGATTTAAAGCAGTTTATATTCCTAGATATTCAATTACAAAATAAAGAAAAGTATTGTCAAACTGCGATAAAGTGCCGTCATTTTATTAATTTAAATTAGTTTTTTCAAGCAAGTGTTAGCAATAATTGCTGCCGTCGAAATCTGTTTAAGTTTTACGGCTTATCTAATTACAGTAATACGAAAACGTAATTTCTAGGTTAAGGAACCAAATTTTGTTTTAGAAAGGTTTCCGTCTTAGAAGTGTAAAGTTTGTGTTTGGCCGAAAAACTGCATTCGCGTTTCAGTATATGAAATTATTACAAGTACATTATGTATCGAGACAAACCAGAATTCTCAACCCTTTAATGCTAATAAAGTAGACAGTCGGAGCATCTAAATCCATGGGTAAAAATATTTTATTTGGTAAAAGAGCAATATAAGACGATGTGGCTCCTCCCAGCATAAAAAATTAAGCTTCTTTACACTCTGAAAAACAGACGAGAAGAGGCGAATAAACATCGCCAACAATATTTATTTATGTCAAACCATGAGCCAATAATAACTATCGGTTAGTTTTTGCACACTTTAAATTTGGAAATTCAAAGCTGGCGAACGGAGTACCATATTTCGCAAACGCATGAATTTGAAAAAAGTGAGTAACAGCTCTAAAAGTAGTAGATTGAGGCTAGATGTCGCTGAGACTCTAAGCATTAGGGTGATCACAAGAAATCAATTTTCGAATTTTTTGGGGGGGATCCCCCAAAATGTTGCCAATAGACTAGAAAATGAGATTGGCAAAGTTTCAGCTCATTTGGATAATATTAACCCGTGCCTCATTGGTTTAAATTTGAAAAAAAAAACGCGATTTTTCCCAAAAAAATTCTGTTTTTCCTTCATGAAATAAATACAATTGAATCTAGAAATATAATTCAGGTCTCATTTTATAAAGAAAAGTTTTGCTTTGAAGAACTACACACCATTTTTTTTCTAAAAATGCATAGATTTAAAAATATGCGCATTTTTCAGGACCAGACTTCACCCGAATCCTAAAAAATTTACTTTTTATGAAAATGCGAAAAAAATTGTAACATTCTATTTCATCTGCTTTCCACCTTTTTTCTTTTTTTTTTTTCATTTTGTGCATAATAAAGAGTTTAAAATAAAAAATGCAAAGAAAATGAAGATAATCTTATTTTAAACTGAAAGGACTTTAAAAAAAATGAAGACAAAGAAAGTATAAAGATAAGAACAAATAATGCTCAAATGTATTTTATTAATATTAAAGTTTGTGTTACAAGAAGGGAAGCATAATAAAGAGCAAGTAGGTAAGTGTGATCACAGATGGTACAGAGGGTTTCGTTTAATGTTCCTTTTAAAACACTTTACCCTTTTGCGAAATCTGTTAGTTCCACATTTCGCAACCAGGGGGCGCACTCTATTCTATACAAACCTCTATCTGAACGAAACTTCGTTTTACATCCTATCTGTAGGTATATTAGTCAAGGGGATCGGGTCTGTAGCACCCGAGATAGGTAGCCGCCCCCTAGCGGTAAAAAGTGGAACTGAAATATGTAAGGCTTTGTGCATAATATGAAAGAGTGATCAAAGTGGTGTCGGCAAAAATTAGAAAAGTACCCACCGGGTGCAATGGGGGTGGTTAGAAAAATTGCTTAAAATACACAAGTTAGAGCCCGGTGGGTAAATAATATAAGACTTTTTGAAAATTTTATGATTTTTCCTGTGATCGCAAGTGTTCTGCTATACGTATGCAAAATTTCAAGTCTTCAACTTAAATAGGGACTCAGTTAGAAAAAAAAGCTTAAAATACACAAGTTAGAGCACAGAGGGATGACTTTTTCAAAATTTTATGATTTGTCGTTTGATGTGATGTGTTCAGCTATAAGTATGCAAAATTTTAAGTCTTCAACTTAATTAGGGGCTCAGTTACAGCAAAAAGATTAAAATACACAAGTTGGAGCCCAGAAGGTTAAATATAGACTTTTTCAAAATTTTAGGATTTGTCGTTTGATGCGAGGTGTTCAGCTATAAGTATGCAAAATTTCAAGTCTCCAACATATATACAGACAGACAGACAGAGGAGTGAGACGAATAGGGTTTCGTCAGATGAACGAAACCCCTAAAAATTATTATCTCTTACAATTGTGGCGTTAACCCTTTCCAGTACAGAAAAATTCTGTTTGTAAAATAATGAAATGATTGACTACACCGAAATTTACAAAACGACTTTTTTAGAAATTAAAAACCCATTACTTTAACCTTTCATTGTAAGAGAAAAATTGTAAAATATTCTTGTTGCCGTTTGTAAGTTTGGAATTAAAATTAGGTAATTCCGACATGGGACCACCGCGCCGGAAAGGATTAAGGTGATAATGGCTTAGATAAGGTGACTTTTGAAGAATCTTGAAAAGTTTTTCTACATTCAGACACAACTTTTAGCATATACTGTTTTTATTTTTCATCTTTTGTTAAACAGGAATTGAAATCTCGGGTTAATTTTCTTCCCCTTTCAGCTTTGCCACTGACAACTTTAAAACCACACTGAAAAAAACGACATATTTACAACACAAAGTACTGTTCATCTCGCGCTCAAACTCGATCCCAGTCTAATGTGTTGTGGCTTTCTTTACTATATAAACATGAAAAATAAAGTAGTTGCGTAAAATTAACTGCACAATGTGCTAGCAAATCTACAATGGTTTTTAACAGTGCATTCACTGTTTTCTTGTTTTCAAATAAGGTTTATTTTAACACCTTACATTGTGATCAGTATTTAAAAAATGCTTATTAATATAAAATCTCTTAAATTTTTATAGTTCGAGATGAAACAAAAACATTTACTTTTTCATTCAATAAATAATCCATTTCGTTGAAAACTTTCGTTGCTCTTAAATTCCCATCATCATCATTTCTTCCTCAAATGACATTAATTTTACAGCCATACTTAAGACTTTTTTTTCTTCAAAATATCTAAAAATGAAACTTTATCCGGCTTAATATACCAAAGGCGGTTTTATCATTTTTAGTGAGTGCTTTGTCTGCAACCTATTTATCAATTTTTCTGTTGTGAACAAGTGATTTTATTATTTGCAGGTCTTGGATAGGGTCCAAAGTGGGAGTATTGAAGCATGCTTTTACATAAATATTGATTAGAAATAAGCAAAGGTCTACAGTACCTTCTTTTTCTAAATTTGTTATTGAGAGATTGTCTATGACAATATATTTGGAGAGATTAAATGACCTGTTCCATCCATCTGACATGATTAAAAGCACCAGGTGCTCTGAAAAAGTCTTTTGCAGGAAGGAATCTTATAAAAATTAAACAAAGTTGGATAAACTCTTTATAATCATCCCTGAGCTGTTAATTTTTTAAAAAGGTCCTGTAAGAAAACTTGAACCTTCTAAATTAACTATTTATATCTGGTACTTCATCTTAAATAGCATTTTTAGACTTACTTTGGTTTAATTTACAAGGAGAGGGCCAACCTTGTTAATCACAGATTTTGATTATTTTAGTATATGTTGTAGGGTTGAGACTCCTTAGTGTCAGGTTCAACGGATTTTATCCAACGCTCCTTAGTTCTTGAGAAACCGGGGGTGGGGGGGGGGTCTAATAATAGTACACAACTTAAATACTTACTTTGCAATCGCAATGATAGGTTGGTCGTAGTTCAGTTGGTATGGCGTTTGCCGGATGATTCGCGGGCCCGGGTTCGATACCTGAATGCGCTACATTTGTTTTTCTCATTTTTTGTTTTATAAATATGCTTGTAAGTATAATTAATAATCTCATTGTCAATTAAAATTTATAATATTGTATATCAATTATAATTTTAGCCTATTTAATTTTTTTACTTTTAACTAAATAGTTGTATAAAACATCATAAAACTGTTAATTTTTTTAAAATCACCTTTAAAATAAATTTCATATATTCCTTATCGATGCAATCATATTAAGCAATTGGGTCAATTAGTGATTTTAAAGAAACATCATTTACGCATTGCTTTAACAAAGGAAGTCAATGCGATAGTACTATTATTCTGGTTTTAATGTAACAAGCATAATTACATTAAAAATTACATCAGAATTAAATTACAACAGATTTTTTCATATTAAAGATTTTTAAATTTTTAATACGTATGCTTGCGCTTTCAATTATTTTGCTTTCACCTTTATCTTCTTTCTGCTTTTATTTTTATTTTATTTGAATATTCTTTTATTTTATCATAACTAGACGGCTCCACAACAGATTTTGTCACGATTTTAGAATTTTTATCATTGAATAATAAATTCAATTTCTTTTTAAACCTCTTTAAAGGATCAGAAATAATAGTTTAAAAATAAAAAATGATAAACTTAAACTTGTTAACATTATAATTGATGTATGATATTAATTAAATTATAATTACAAGTATATTTATAAAACAAAAAATGAGAAAAATGTAGCGCGTTCGGTACCGAACCCGGGCCCGAAGATCAGCCAGCGAACGCCGTACCAACTGAGCTACGACCAACCTACCATTAAGATTTCAATGTAAGTATTTAAGTTGTGTATTATTATTAGACTCCCCGGTTCCTCAAGAACAAAGGAGCGTTGGATAAAATCCGTTGAACCTGACACTAAGGGGTCTCTACCTTACAACATATATTAAAATAATCAAAATCTGTGATTAACAAGTTTGGCCCTCTCCTTTTTAGACCACCCAATTAGAATTTTTTTTAAATATCTGGCTGAGGGGCTGTGATTATGCCCACTTTACAATCAAAAACAACTTTTAGGATAATTTCTAAATTATGGTGGTGACATGGTAAATACAGAAGGCTTTTTCTTCAGCAACTGCTATAGAAAGGTTCCTCTGAGGCGACCGGTGTTTACGGCAGTTGTATCAAAACATATTGCCTGCGTTTTATCAACTTCCTCCAACTCTTCAACTGCTGAAAATCCAGCTTTCGCCTGAATTATTCCGATACTATTTTCAGGTTGTGGAACTCGTAATTGTTCTTCATTCCCACAATTAAAACTTCTAGCCATCTACAATTTCTTTATTCAAAAAATGGTGAAGCAGTTTTACATCCCAGTGCACAACAGTTCTCTCTAAATCGGAATTTTTAAATCTGTTTTCGATGAGCTCTTTTCTTTGTTTATGAAATAGTTATTTGCGGAGTCTATTGCAATTCCACTTAAAATTAAAGTCTGTGGTTAACTGGTGGATGTACTCTAAGTACAGCAGCTTTTCTGGCGTTCAATTTCATTTTGCGAATATCATAAAATAAAATATATAAAATTTGACAATTACTTGGTGGCTTACTGTCGATGATTTGATGAGACATGTGGGCAATTTAAAAAATCTTACATTTCTGCCATCATATCAAAAGGGGAATGTTTCGTCAATTCTAAAAATAGATAAAGATAACAGATAACAAAAATAGCCTTGTAATAAAAAGAGAAATTCAGAGGTTCAACTGCAATTCAAATCGAGAAGCTATTTCTTATTAGACGCAGAACAAGATAACTAATAATCAATTATAATTCGTGAAATATTTGTAAAGTTACAAAAATTGTTCACTTATCTTTGCCCATTAATGAAAATACAAAAACATTATCAAAAGTAATAAAATTATTAATTTGTCATTTTTCACTTATGTTTCAAAAATGCAGAGTTTGAGGCTATGGTTCACGAGCTGACCTGAAAAATACTAAATTTTCATTAAATATAAGTTTTGATGAGAGTAAAAATTCAAGGCAACAACAGTTTCTATGAAATAAACTAAGAATCAGGTTTCTAGGACACATAGTTTTCACGTAAAGAAAGAAAAACGGCAATTTTTGCCAAAAATTGCACATTTTCAAGAATTTAATCTCGATGAGGCACGGGTTAATGTTATTCATTTGAGCTGAAACTTTGCCAATCTAATTTTCTAACTAACTGGCAACTTAGGAGGGTCTCCCCGAACAAAACGTTAAAAAAAAATTCCCATGTTGCTTGTGACCACCCTACTAAGCATCCTGAGAAAAGCGAATTTTAATTTTATTGAATTACGTTGAAAAAGGCCACAGAGATGTGAGAAATCTGAAACTGACTTTTTTCTATTATTGGAACTGAAGAAGCACACGAGAGGGAAAGTTAAATTACAACGAAATTAGTTTTTACAACAAAAAAATGCATAAAAACTACTGAATTTTCGCCTAAAAGAAAGATTTTAAATCTGTTCAAAAAGAGCTGAATGTTAAACAACATGATCTACATAGATAATTTCAGATAGACAAATTTAACGGGACAGCGGACCTTTATCCGAGAAATAATCGACCCAAAAATCTAAAATTATTTTTGTGCATATTAATTATTCTCTAGTATCTTTTGAGCCATTTGCGAAAAGCTACATGCAGATGCGATTATTTTTCGCAAAGTTACAAGCGTATGAATTTTGTACACAGATAATTTTTAGGCTCTTTTTATATACTTTAAATCTGTTTTTCTCAAAACTGATTTTTCAACATCATTATAGTTTTCGAAATGCTCCATGAATCTTAATTTATCAAAATTCATGAAGTTGATGGGGAAGAATTTTGATGTTGCTTACAAAGAAACTGTATGCATTTTAAAAATCCGACTTCATTAAGTTAATTAAATTTGATTTTTAACTTATTTTTAAAAAAAAATGATGAAAATAGAGGTAGAATTCAGAAAAAAACTGAAAAATCAACCATTCAAGGGATTAAAACAAATACACGTATTTGTTTGAAATAGAGTTTTAAGTGATTAAAATGCATAATCGAGGAAATCTCAAAAATTCAGACGCATGGAGCGTTTTAAAATTATTAATTTTTTTTTTCATCTTAAAATTATAATAAGATTGAAAATTTCTTATAAAAAGCGCTCTATATACTTATAGTGAAATGTATATTTCCACAAAATTTCATATCTCTATGATGACGATTTAAAAAAAAAAAATGATAATGTCTACCATCCTCTTAAGTGTTCAATTCCCCATTTAAAGTTCTATGTGTATATTGATGAAAGAACATGAATTAAAGTAACTATAAAAATAATGTCAAAATAATATTTTATTTACAAGACGCAAAATATTTTCACAAACTATCAGTAAAAAAGTCTAAATTTTCGTTTATTCGAAACATTTTACAGCAAGTTTCAACAGCATCAATTAAAAACGATGTTAGTATAATAAACAATCCAATTTATACAACAATCAGTCTAAACGACAGGAAAAGGCGATGGAGAAATGCGAAAAAGGACAGTATAAAATCATAACTTAAAGAGCTAACAGATATATTGTAATAATATGTACAAGCTTTATTTTTTAAAAAGAAAAAGCTAAAAACTACTAAATTATAATTGACTAAACTACAGTAAGATGCATTTTTTGTACTTGAAAACATAAAAACAAAAGCAAAAACGTTTTGAAGACTAAAATTGATTAAAACATTGTTAAAAGAAATATACATAAAACTAACTGTAGATAGATAAAATGAACACTGGCGGTGCCAAAAACAATGTATTAGAAATATCACGTCTGCTGTTATGTAAATTCAAGTACAATTTATACATTTTCAGATATAAAATATAAAACTTGCAATGTTATTTTCGACAATAAATGGGATTTTTAAAAAAATCTTATTTGAAAATATTTATTTAACAAATAACAAAAGAGTTAAATATTTTCAAACAAAGAATATTGAATGCAAAAAATCATAAGCTCGGCTTTAATACTTTGTAGAATAATTCAGTTTAAAATATAATGCAACAGATACATCTTTTTTAAGGCACTTTTCAACTGCTCCGCAGAATACTTGGCATTTTGCATTTTCCAAAGAGCCATCGTATGTATCAGCAAGATGCTCTCGAGTCCTATGTAACAACAAACTTGGAAGAAAAAGGTTGAAATATTCCATTTCAGTAACCTTGCAATTCAGGAATATTGAGGAAAGCATTTAAACACTCTGGATTTTTAACATTTGAAGTATCGGGTATTTCATTCGTGTTTATCATGATTTTCAAAACACGTTCCAGCTTCTTTCCATTAAGATTATACTAAAAAAGAAATAGGAAAATAAATTTAATAAGTGTTCTCGATAGTTTTTTTTTTTTTTTACAAAAATACATGTCAAAAGCACGATTAAACTTAATTACGAGCACTCATTTACAAATATTAAATATAAATTCAAATAATTAACAACTTTCGTGCAAAATTAACTCGTACCAGGTTATGTTGTAAAACAATACTCAGAATTGTACACAATTGTACTTCTTTATCACATAATAGCGAAACTCGCGATTTCACTCGCGTAATACTTGAAATATGCCAAATGGTATTTGTGTGCCTATTTTTATTAGAAAAAAATTGCACTGTTAGGAATAATTAAAAAATTACTAATAAAGCCACAGTTTGACTAAACTTCATTATTACACTGCATTAGACGAAAATGAGACAAATTAATAATAAGAACTCTAATTCTAAATAAATGATAATTTAGAATATATTTTGAAGCTTTTACGCTCATTTCAGTTTTCATTTGAGGTTCTAAATTCTTTAGAAACTGTTCTTAGAACACAATTCCATCCTAAAAGTAACTATCATGCCATATTCCAAGCTTCTAGTCTAACGGTGTACCACCTCTTTGGTGGTGGTGGCACTAACCACGGACAAATTCGATTCCACTTATAAGGCAGACAATAGAGTTTGGACATGCACCAACATAAAATATAGCATATGTTGAAACAGGGACTGTCACCATGAATTTGCCAACATAAATTTGGAAATCGGTTTGGTATTTCTAAATTACGATTTCTATGGAATCTCAGAAAATTATTTAAAAGGCCTTTCGCACATTTTACACTTTTAAAATTCGTATATTTTAGAAATTGTTCTTAGCGAGCATTTACGTCTTATAAGTAGCTATCATGCCAAGTTTTAAGTTTATCTTTAACAATTTGATAGAAATAGTAATTTTGAAAATTTTTAGAACTTTTACGTTCATTTCACTTTTTTAAATTTGTAATTTTTTAGAAACAGTTCTTAGAGAGCATTTACATCTTATAAGCAACTACTATGCCAAATTTCAAATTCCTAGCTCCATCATCACAAAAAAATCGCAATTTAGAAGGTTTTTTGCACCTGCAACACCCAGATGGTATGGCATAGGCCATCGGCATGAAATATATCCTATGTTGGAGCAAGGACTGTCACATTAATTTGCAATCATTACTTTTGAAATTGGTTTAGTATTTCCTGAGATTGCACAGAAATCTTAATTTAAAATGTTTTTAGAACGCTTTTCGCCCCTTTTAAATTTTGATTTTTTTTTAGAAACTGTTCTTAGAGAACATTTAGATCTTAAAGTAACTCCTGTCAAATTTCAAATTTCTGGGCCCTTCAGTAACACAAAAATTTCATTTTCATAACTTTTTTGCTCATGCACCCCCTTGGGGTAGTGGCATCTACATAAAATATAACCCGTGTTGGAACAGTGGCTGTCCCCATCAATTTGCTGCCATTATTTTTGAAATCGGTTCGGTAGTTCCAGATATTACACCCTACGAATAAACAAATAAACGTTACTTCTATATAATATTAGTATAGATAAACCTCGTATAAGTACAGTAATGCTTATTAAATACATCAACGGATGACAAAAGCATTTTATTTTTAATTATTCAGTTGTAAAATCCAGAATTGATGTCAGCCGAGCACAAATCTCGCCAATAACAGCTTATATTTTTCGCGTGTGTTAAGTGAAAACGTCGCTTTTATGTTGTAATAAACGTTTTTGTTTATATTTCTTTCGGATTTAAAAAATGAAATGAGTGAAAAGCAAGTATTTTAAATTTATGTAATTTAATATATGACCTTTAAATTAATGTTATTTTAAATTAAATGAGTGAAAGACTTTATAAAATTAAATTATTAAAATGATTTTTTTAACAAAATGTTTCTTTAAGAAGTGTATATCATAGGTAGATTTTGAAAAAAAAATTAAATTTCAAAAACTTAAGAGAAATTTAAAATATTTAAATTGGTTTTTTTATTCATTCATTGTGTGCAAAATTGTAACAAAACTTTTGGTTCTAGTATCTCAAATAATACCAAGAATGATACAAAACTAATGTACCTTGAAATTATACTTCAAATTTAGCATCATAATTGTATTGGCTATTAGCATATTTTCAACAAAGTTTTTCAAAATTGTGTAATTTAATTTTTTTTATTAAGTTTTTAATTGCATGAAAATGAAGTATACGTTCAAGGTACATTAATTTTACATCATTGTCAATATTGTTGGGACTCTAGAAATAATAGTTTTATGACAGTTTTGCGTATAATGAATGCAAGTCAAAAAAATGTTTTTAATTTTTAATCAAATTAAACATTAAATTATAATTAAAATATCAATTCTAAAATAATGAAATAATTATGCTTTATACAACGGACATTAAAAGCTGGTCATTGGAGAAAAAAAAGATACATTTCTATTTTATAGGGAATCGGACAAAATTAAATGCGACGTGCTAAGGTGCAGATTTAGTAAAACACTACCGACACTCATTAAAACATTGATATTTTTACACACTTTTTTCCCTTATATTCATTTCATAGGGTATCTTTTATAATTTTAGATTCATTTTCACATGAATCTAAAATTCATGTGAAAATGAATTAAGAAAAAAAAATGAAGAAAAGAAAAAAAAGAAAAGAAAAGAAAAAAAGAAAAAGAGAGAAGAAGACTCTTAAGAAAAAAAAATGAAATGACTGTTACAATTGAGTGAAAACTGAAAATTTCTTCACATTCTATTGCAAAATCCATCTTTAATTCTATCGAGTTTATCTTTAACATATATTTAAGAAAGGATATATAATCAAAGTTTAAGCATTTTAAAAAGTGGAAAAATGTCATAACTCAAAATGAGAACAAATTTAAAGATTGCATTTCTGATAAATTTAAAGTGAAATGGATGCGATAAAAAGTTTTTTTCCCCCTCATATTTATAATAATTATATCTTTACGTAATTTCGCCAAAATATACTAGTAATGTAGTATAGATTAATTTTAATACAAAGATTGCAAAATTAATGTTGTGGACATTTTTCGAAAAGGTAAGGGTACCAAGTCCCCTTAAAGTATTATTTAATTTTTAAAATGTTAATTTATATAGTTCTGAAAAAAAACTTTGAAAAAAAAAACTGGGAGATATAATTGGATCGTTTTAAGAAAAAAGTCTGACCATTAGGATGATGGAATGCGATGACCTTTTATGTCTCGATCAGGAGTACCGAAAACAAAAATCAATGAACTCATGTTAAATATAAAATTTAGTCCTTTAAAGAAGATATTAAAAAATAGAGATTTGTGGCTATTTAGTGGACATTAACTCCGAAAATTTCATTTAGGAGAGGAAAACAAATGCATAATTTTACTTCCCTAACTTTATGAACTAATTTTCCTCAAGTAGAAAATACGCAGGTAGAATATAGATATTTAATTAAATCAATATACACTGCTCAAAAAAATTAGGGGAGCAATCAAAAAAGGGAGATAACAGTGCGGGACAGCCATACATGGAAAGGAAGCCATACATGGAAAATTGGAAGTAATATGTGTATCAATGCGCAACTCGGAAAAACAGACGCAAAACACTTTGCAAGAGAGTTAATTCTTTGAAACGATGGATAGAACGTGAAAAGACGGTTTAGGGCAACAATTTGGTTACATGTAAACGACAAAAAAAGAGTTTAGGAATAATACAGGATATTTAATGTGGCGTGTAGTCTCTTAGAAAAGATAAAACTGTCGCAAACCTGTTTTCCATGGATTCGATGATATTATCAAAATGTTTTCGGGGAGTACTGTTCCTCACCTCAAGAACTGTAATCCAACAAGTACTGGACAATAAAAAGAGGTCTCAGTCTCGTTGAAATGCATCGTCCGAGTGTCTCCCAAACATGCTCGATCGGATTCAGGTCAGGACAGTATGTTGGATATTCCATACGCTGAACTGTTTCAACTCTAAGCATGTTCTCCACAAGACGAGCTGTATGCGGTCTGGAATTATCATGCATGGAAAAAAAGGAATCAAATTCCTGCAACGTAAAATACGACATCAGGTCTCAGCATCTCATCTGTATAACTTCAGGCCGTCAAAGTGCCATTCCGAATAATATGCAGACTCGTACGTCCAACTATGCTGATTCCAGCCCATAGCATCAACCCACCTCGTCTGTAATGTGATTTTTCACGAACGAATGTGAGATTAAATCAAGTCCCCCTTTCCCTCCATGCCAAAACACATCGCATGTCACATCCAGACCGAATTAGGACTCTTCTGTAAACAGAATTTGACTCCAATAACATTGCCACCAAACTATGTTCAGTTGCCCACCTTCTTTGGGCCGCACAGTTGCGTGAGGTCAACGGAATACAGACCATTGGCTTACGTGCATAAAGACCACCCTGATGATGCTATTTCGAACTCTTTGGCTAGACATCCTTTGTTCTTGTGGCTACGAACTGTGTTTGCAACTGAGTAGCAATGCCCGTTCCGTCTCGACGTGCTGTTAACAGGATATATCGGTCATGAGTTTCTGTGGTAGCACATGGCCGAACTTGCCTTTGTCGATGTCTACCATTGCATGTGTCTTGGAATCGATTCCACAGCCTTGCAGTGACACTTCTTGCGATTCCAACAGCGTCCACTACATTTCGTTGTTTTTTCCTAGATTTAACTGTCCCGATAGTACGCCCAGCCACGGATTCCGGTAAATCACATTGTTGTGAAATTTCCAAGTCTCTTTTCTCAAAACACATACTGAGTCATTGAATATTACGATTATGACAGTGAAACAGACGTTTCTACAAAATCCTGATTTCTGCACTTATCTTTTTCAAGCTTTTGACGTCATAAACTTTGATTTGCATGTCAAATTTTCTCATCTGTTTTCTACTACGCTTCAAATTAGATGTTTTATTTTACGTTACTTATAGGCGTAAATACTTGTGTAATTTTGATAAAACAATGTGCTCCCCTAATTGTTTTGAGCAGTGTTTTAGTACTCGAGATTGTCCAATTTAAAATTGTGATATTCTGAACACATATTGAAAGTTTAGCCTTTTAATAGTTTAAAAGAATTTAGTGCACAAAACTTGTAACATCGATTATTTGTATACGACTTCGTTAAAAATTTCAATGAATAATTTTGAATTTCAGCATTGTCGATAACATTAAAAATTTTTTTGGACTTGGCATAACTTTCAAGAATCCAGGTCTCAGTCTCACATAGACAGACGTGTGAAAATTATTAGAATAATTGCGAAATTTACATTAAAACTTGTTATATTGAAGAAATAACACACTTAAAAAATATTGATACATTTAATATTTAATGTGCATCCTCTTGTTTTTTATTAATATCTATCGATATTTTATTAATTTATTGATACGTCTTGGCATACTTTGTATAAGTTTTGGGCAATTAATTTGTATTTCGTTGTCATGATGCCAAATTTGGATGAATTTTTCTAACAGAACAGCATTGTTTGTGATGTTGCATTTCTTTTATTCAATTAAAGAAAACACTTCCATGCCCTGGAAACAGTCCAGATATGAACCCTATAGAGAACCTTTGGGCCATTATAAAGAAAATTAAAGAAATGCAACATCACAAACAAGACTGGTCTGATAGAACGACTCATCCAAATTTGGTATCATGACAACGAAAAACAAATTAATTGCAAAATCTCATACAAAGTATGCCAAGATAAGTATGCCATCATTTCTTTAATAAAAAACAAGAGGATGCACACTAAATATTAAATGAATCAACATTTTAAAAATATTTCTTTAATATAACAAGTTTTCAATGTAAATTTCACAAATATTCTAATAATTTTCACACGTCTGTAGTTGAGAAAGTAAATATTTACCGGTATATCTTTTGCTTCTAGAACAATTGCAGGCACATGTTCTTCGGTCAACTGATTCAGAACTTGCTTCTGCACCTTCTTTGCGAATTCTGGAGAAAATTTATATCCTGGCTTCATCTTCACAAATAACACAACGCGTTGATCTCCTTCACTGTTATCTTGACCAATGCAAATGTAATCCTGCAGCTCTTCCATGGTGTGAACTGAAACAAAAAACTTTATTAGTAAAAAAGGAAAGTTCTAACGATTACGATTATGCAATTTCAAAACATTTCACAATATAACACTTAAGGGTTTTAATTTTATTTAAATTAATCCTAATTCACTTGAAAAATATTTTTACCTTTTTTCTCTAATGTATTTCATATTGGTGCTATCTATAACGTGCCGATAGTGGTAAACTTTTATACTTTGAAAAATTAAACATCGGGAAATTAAGAAGACAATTTATGCAGGGATCGTACGCGTCAGGAAATTTTTCAAGACAAATAGTAGTATATTTTTTTTTATATATATAGAATTATAAATCTAGTTTAAACAAGCGAAATTTCGCCTTATTTAAGAAGAGATTTTCTAAAAAAAAAAAAAAAAAAAAAAAAAAAAAAAAAAAAAAAAAAAAAAAAAAAAATACTGATACCGAAGAATTTCCTGGTCTTGAAATTGTAGGACAAGTACGACCCCTGTTTATGGTATGATACTTCAAGGAATTTTTTAGATAAAGATGCATGTCCTTATACGTCTCTGTAAAGCGGGGCTTGCATAGGGTAACATTATACTCCTATTTGAAAACACTTTAAAATTTCTGCCCTAAAATACCTATGTCTGAAACGGGGCTCACAAATACCAATAATGCTATAAAGAAATATACGCTATTTTGTTAGGTGAAGAGAAAATGTTCTAGTAAGATGAGCACTGTCATATGATTCTCTTTCCCCCTCTCTCCAAAATCGCAAATCATTGAAATAAGAGCATCATTTCCATGAATCAAAGATAAAAATACAATGTGTACATCTTTTTAACCCTTGATTTTTAACTACCCTTGGAAAAATCAAAAAGGTTTATTTGAGTTATATCTTACTTTGGGATCATTTCTAGAAATCTGTAAAAATCGAACTAGCACATTGATTGTTTGATTACTTAAGACTATTCTATATTTCTTTCATTTCTTAGCACAAATACAATAAAAATCTCGTTACGACGAATTTCTGGAGAGCTGTAATTAAATTTTCGTTATACTGAAAAATTCACTAAAGTGAATATTTTTATAATGAAATAGATTAGAATTTAACAATCTAAATTATATTCGTTAATTGAAAAATTAATTAAAGTGGCATTCGTTGTAACGAGATTCTGCTGTATCATTATTATAAAAGTAATTACTTTATTTCTACTATTCTATTTTTTATACACATACCAGAAAAAAAATTTAAAGATTTATTTTTGTACAAACCATTATGAATAAAAGTAATTAAAAAATTGTATGCATCTTAGTTTTTTATACTAATTTCTTTATAATTAACTTTATTATAATCTGAAAATTAGTTATTAAGTTGGTACGCTCACAAAATGGTGTATCCCGATTTCTTACTCGATGTCTCGATATACAGTGTGCCCGAAAACTCTGGAAACGGCCGAATAACTCGAGAAATACCGACCTTACGATAATACCGTCGGATTGAAAAACTGAAAAATACGTGCTGAATATATTTTTAGGTAGCTTTCTTTACAAAAAGCTACCTATTGCAGCCGTTCGGAGGAAAGAGATTTCAAAAAATTTTGGTATATTTTCATCGATCATGACCCCCAGACCCCGAAACCACACTCCGTTCAAAATTGATATATATATATATATATATATATCTGACCTATGTCACACTGTAACTCTCGTATTTATGAACCGATTTGGATGTAATTCGGTGTGTACATAGTACATACCAATGTCTCGACCGAGTTCGTTGGCCAGCTTCATCCGCCATTTTGTTTCAAAATAGCGGCCGTTTAAAAATTTTTAAAAAATTTAAAATTTGAAATGTGGTACCAAAAAATTGAAAATGGAAAAATATTTTTTTTCTTATGTATTTGACCTTTATACAAAGACTCCGTAGCAGTTTTTGTTTCGTCTATATCTTAAAAAATGGCTGAGTTATAGCATTTTGAATTTCTAGCGAAGCTGACATTTTGAAACGTCCTGAATTTTGTCACGCGATAAAAAACATACTTATGAACCGATTTGGATGTAACTTCGTTTATACATAGTACAGACCAATGTCTCGAACGAGTTCGTTGGCCAGCTTCATCCGCCATCTTGTTTAAAAATGGCGGCCATTTAAATTTTTAAGAAAAATTTAAATTTGAAATGCGGTAGCAAAAAATTGAAAATTGAAAAAATATTTTTTTCTTATGTGTTTGACCTTGATAAAAAGATTCGGGAGCAGTTTTTGTTTCGTCTATATTTTAAAAAATCGCTGAGTTATAGCATTTTGAATTTCTAGCCTGGCTGACATTTTGAAACGTCCTGATTTTTGCCACGTGATAACAGACGTATTTATGAACCGATTTGGATGTACCTTGGTGTGTACATAGTACATACAAATAACTCAACCGAGTTCGTTGACCAGCTTCATTCGCCATCTTGTTTCAAAATGGTGGCCATTTAAAAACATTTTAAAAAAATTAAATTTAAAATGAGATACCAAAAAATTGGAAAATGAAAAAGATTTTTTTTGTATGTGTTTGACCTTAATACAAAGATTCCGGAACAGGTTTTGTTTCGTCTACATCTAAAAAAAATGGCTGAGTTATAACATTTTGAATTTCTATTGTAGCTGACATTTTAAAACGACCTGATTTTTGTCACGCGATAACAGGCGTATTTATGAACCGATTTGAATGTAACTTGGTCTGCACATAGTACATACCAATGTCTCGACCGAGTTCGTTGGCCAGCTTCATTCGCCATCTTGTTTCAAAAGGGTTGCCATTTTAAAAAAAATGTAATTTAAAATTTAAAATGAGGTATTAAAAAATTGGAAAATGAAAAAGATTTTTTTTATGTGTTTGGCCTTGATACAAAGATTCTGGAGCAGTTTTTGTTTCTGAAAATTTGTTCTTTTGTTTATATCTTAAAAAGTGGTTGAATTATAGCACTTTGAATTTCTATCATGGCTAACACTTTGAAACGATCTTGTATTTGTCACGCGATACCACACGTATTCGCCTATTTCGATGGAAGAAGGCATGTGGATAGTATACATCAATATCTCGACCAAGTTCGCTGGCCAGCTTCATCAGCCATCTTGTTTCAAAATGGCGGCCATTAAATTAAAAAAAAATTATATTTAAAGTGAGGTGCAAAAAAAATTAGAAATTGAAAAAGGTTTCTTTCTTAAGTATTTGACCTTGATATAAGGATTCAGGAGCATTTTTTGTTTGTCTTTATCTTAAAAAATGGCTCAGATATAGCAGTTTCAATTTCTATTGTGGGTGACATTTTGAAAAATCTGATTTTTTGCCTGCGACAGCACTCGTATATATCAAACGATTCCGATATGAGTGAGCATGTGCACAGCAATTACTAAGGTCTCGACCAAGTTCACTGGTTAGCCTCATCTACCATGTTGTCTTAAAATGGCAGGCACTTTAAGAAATCGCCGAATTTGACAGCCAAATATAAGTGACTTTAAATAAAAGCAGCTTGGATAAAGCTGACTAATTTCGCGAAATTCTCATTCATAATGATTTAGTATTGATAAAAATTAGTACTGAATCTCCTACATTCGGTTTCCACTTAATTGAGCTTCGTGTGTTTAAATAATATAAGTTGGCTTTTTAAAAATAAGGAATATGAAAGCTACCTCTTCCTCCCGGCACTGGCCGGAAGGACTTTTTTAAAGGTTATTCAGTAATAATACCAAAGGTGTCACCCCACCCCGATTTCAGATTCGGATTTTACGGGGAGAAAAAATATGTAGCTTTTATATATATATATATATATATTTTATCATTGTAGATGGTCATTTAATTGAGCAAAATGTGAGGGACAAGGGGACTCGCGTTAATAAAGCTTCTCGAAGGGAACAGGAATCTACTAATTCTTAGGTAACGCTTAAAGTAGTGCATTCATTTAGAATTAAGCATTTAGCCTTTTTTCCTATCCACAATATAGGGAAGGAAGAAGCATTTTTTTCCGATTAGTTTCTATTTTTTTTTTTTTTTTTTTTTTTTTTTTTTTTTTTTTTTTTTTTTTTTAAATTTGAGCTTCAATGGAAAATGTGATTTCTTGCTCAGCAAACGAATCTGACTGCATTTTGCTCGATTACTTCACGATCTACGATGATCCGAAACAAAGGTTAAATACAAAAGTTACGCCTTTTCCCCCCCGTAGAAACCGAATCTGCAATAAAAAATGGCGGTTCTCATTCAAGATTGCAAAGTTAGACCCCCACTGACCTAAAGGGGATCAGGATGCAAGTTAACTTCGATATCACTAAATAGCTTTCTTAAAAATATTTAACACGTATTTTTCTATTTTTCAATTCTATGTGTATTTCTCGAGTTATTCGAACGTTTGCAGACTTTTCGGACACCCTGTGTAAAAGATTTCTAACTACCCTCGAAAAAAATCAAACTTTGAATTTAAATTTAAAAAAAAAACACTAAATTAAAAATCTTAAAAGATGACAAAAAAAAATCTATCCGAACACAAGTGTAAATGATAAAATCAAGCTGACCTACATTTTCCAAATATAATGCAGCTTCAAAAACATCTCAGAAACAAGAGAAAGGATTATAAGTGTAAAAAAGAAAATCCTTTTTGCGACATGGAAAATTTTCGAATCAGTCGTTCGTGTTGAAATGTTAACCTCATTAATACTGATGCCCATTAGCCGTGAATAATTGCATTAATATGCGTATATCATAAATTGGAAATCGTTTAAACAATGGTATTGTTTATCTATATAATAAAGCAAAAAAGTCTGAATAACGCTGACGTCATATTGACGGTGGCAACACCTGACCAATAAATTTTGCAATTTTAATGCAATTTATCTATACTTTTTCTTCTAAACAAGGCACACTCAATTTTTATAGCATATAATAGAAAAAGAAATCTCAAATTCAATTTATTTGAAAATTATTTTAATTTACTGATTTTTTTAGGATTCCGTACTTAAAAAGTAAAAATGGAATCATTATAAGATCACTCCTGTGTGTCTGTCACAGCCATTTTACTCGTGAACTATGTAACGTGGAAAGTTCAAATTGGGTGAACTAATAAAGACTATTAACCCACATATTTTCAGATTATTAAACATTCATAAATATGTTTAGTAAAAATGTAGAGGGGCTAATTAAGTTACTTGAAAAAAAATCTTTTCTTTGTATATCGTGTGGAGGTATCGTGTGAAAGCTTTCGTAACGCTGAACTCAAAAATACATTTCTTTTAGCTTTAGGTATTATATTTTCAAAAAATATCGTCGAAAATGTAGCGCAAAAATATCCCCCCCCCCCCATATAATCCCGAATCTACTGAAACTAAAATTATGAAAAAATTAGAGGTAGACGACGTTAATTTAAAACTTGCAGGAAAATTATAACGAGTACCCTAGGCAGGGTTCACAAAGGTGGACCTAGTTCGAAAAAACCCAGTGGGTTTTTTCAGTCGGGGCCCACTTGAAAAAACCCCATGAAGTGTGTGTGTGTGTGTGTGTGTGGGGGGGGGGTATTTTCAGAAACATTTAAAATTTTAAACATCATAATGCATTTAATAAATTTAAGTCAATTTTGAAAAACAAATTACACACATTTTTTTTTCCTCTTTGGATTATAGTGTCTCCTTAATGTAAACTTTAAGTTGTAATTGAAAAAATGACTTTTCTAAACGAAGTCGCTACTTTTCTCGAATCTGTTTTACTGTTGCAGTTTTTCATTTACAAGGCAAGTAATATACCTGATCATTTTCAGAATTCTTCAAATGTTACCAGAAATTTAGAATAGACCAGTAGGGGGAATCTGTAGTGGGAACCAATAGAAGAAATTCTTAAGCTCCTACAGGGAATGTTCTTCCTCTGTTCGCATTCTATTGACTGTGATAAATCGAACATTCTTGGTGTGTTGAAAAGTTCGACAAAAATGGATTTTCTTTCTAAATTCCATAGTATTGGAATTGGTAGATATTTGTGCTTTTGGAGAGTAAAAGGGGGGGAGGGCGTGAAAAAAGGTTCCAGAGCCTTTTTTTTTCTTTCGTAATCTCCTGTCATATTTTACAAAATTATAAAATTTAATTTATTCCTTAATGTTTACTTAGAAAATAATGCACATAAACATTTTTAATAAAATTATTAGATATTCTCCATAATTACTTATTGAGAAGTTTTACAATTGATTGATTTTTTCAGTTAATTTGATCATACCTCCTGAATTAGAAACTATTTGAGCCCCCCCCCTCTCCCCATAATTTTTAAATTGTTACGGGCATTCAGCAAAAGTGTTTATCAGCGCTGGAGCTACCTATCGTAGCAGAAGTATAAGAGCATTGATGATAATTTTTGAAAAAAAATAGTAATTAGCCGAGATATTAACCCTTAAAGAGACGGATGGTTTGGACATACATAATGACAGGGGCGGCGAATTATGTATCATCGGATTTTAAAGCCTAATTAACAATTTTTAATGATATATATGTGTAATGCAATACCCAGTAGCAGTATAAAATCAAACGTCAAATTGTTAAAAATAGACTAATTTAATTAGTATGAATGGCATAAATACTATGGGATACATGACTAGTGTGCATTGAGTGGATCTCTCAATACGCCTCGAGTGACTTTAAAAGTTAATTAAAACCCTATCTGTAAAAACGCGGCACGGACCAAGGCGGCATTGCAACTTTGCGACCTCCTTTCGAAGCGCGCTTAGCACAATGCCAAATTTAAACTTTGAACAAATGTTTTGTTTTAGCTATACTGTAGAAAGAAGGGTTATTACTACGCTGAATTTAGTTTTATGAAATGCCAAATGAAGTTTAAATATGCACTGGCTTTTATTGTCAGTACCGAATTAAGTTCATTATAAACAGATTAGGATAGTATTAAAAAATAAGTTATACATAATAGCTATATTTGATATTATTTAGGTTCCATCTCTTTGAACTTTCATGGTATATCCATTTACAATTTTCTAGTATATACAGTTATATCCAACCCTACGTTGTATAGTTTTTTACAACTTATTCTTTTAGCAATGTTTGTTTTTTTTCATAATACAATTACTTATTCATATATTTATTGTATGGAACCCTCTGTGTGCGAGTAATACTCGCACTTGACCGTTTATTTACGGTTTTCAAATTAATTTGCAAGCATGATATTCTTTTTAATCTACCTCTATAACAAATAACATGATTACAAAAGAGTAACCCTTTCGGACTTCAAACAATATAAATAGCTTAAACTCGGGTTTCCAGCTAATATCCCATGACGAAATTAAAACTTCATCAATAACTAAATGAAACCTAAATAAAACAATATTTAATAGACATGTAATTGAAATATGCGTTTACACTAACTGAAATTATGAGAATCGAAAAGGCTGCTGTAAGCAGCGAAATCTTTGGCGATTTCTTTTATACTTTCATATTAGCAGTGTGCCAGAAGTTGATAGATATCTTTTAATAAATTTCGAAACTTTATTTGAACATGACTTTATATATATTCAATATGACTTTATATATATTTCGATATGAACTTTACTTCAAACTTTATTCAATACATTTTTCATATAAGAGTGCTTTTTGAAGTTAAGGGTGTATTCGGAAAAGTATTTTTCCATACGCAACAGCTCGAAATTTTCTGAGACATTTTCAGACTCATTTTTAAAACTAAAAACATGAAACTTGTTGAGGTGATTTTTGGAGAGATGTATAAGCGACCGTGTGTTTTCATTTTTCACTCAATTAGAATTTGATTTTTAAACAATTACTTTATGAGTATGATAATTTTTTTCATTCCCAGATTTCCCGCTTCGGAAAATTCTGTTTAAAGCGCCAAATTAGACAGCATCTTTTACAAAATTTTTTGCATTTATCAAAAAATCGAGAAGGACGGCACATTATGAAGTTTCTAAATAAGATAATTTCCCAGTTTCATGCGTTTAAGAGCAAAAATTAATTTAAAAATGAATCGGAAAACAAGCAGTTTGGATCGTAATACACCCTTAATGGGTAATCTAAAATATATATATATGTAACGAAATGGGGCTCCCGTTGGGTTTTCTCTGTCTCGGTGTCGATCGTTGCCGGGCCGATGGGTGCAGAAGCGCGGACAGCAGACGCGTCCGTGCCGACGTCGGATCGCTCCCTCGGAGTTTCTAGCATATCTTTGTAGTCGCAGTGCGAGTGGTATCCGGGAATTAATAAAAGTCAGAGAAAATGAGTGTCTAATTAAAGGAAGACAGTTTTTTCGGGGACCTGATTTATTGAACTTTGGTTACATCCTTTTGAGAAATCAGGCCCCTTTGGCTTGAGAGCTGCTACTTTACATCTTTATGGACATCGGGATCGGGAGTTAGGTGTATCGCATGGAGAGCAAAGTGTCGTGGACTTAAGGTATTACTTAGATGGTACAAAAAACCTGTCTTGCGACACTTGCAGCAGTATAAGTATGAGGTATTTTGCATTATTCCTGCTAGGAGTCGTTGAAGTCAAAGGAGGCGTCTTTAAAATGTAATTGGCCGCTAGCTGAATGATTGATTGCCTGTGTCAAAGGCGTTGGCTCAACTCGGCCAACGGGTCGCCGCTAGAAATTAAAATTGCACTTACCTCAGCAAAAGTATTCTTATGAACTGTGACAAAACGATCTTTGAAAGTTATAAGATACGATGCTGAAAAACTGACTTAACAAGGGCAACTGCATTTTCAATCAATTGAGACAATTACTAAAGCATTTAAAAAGTTTTAATTTTAATTTCTAAATTTAAATTTCTATTTTTTAAAACGGGGATTTCAAATTTTAAAAAAGGGACAAAAAGGGGATTTTTAAAATTTTAAAAAGGGGCTTAGCTTTTATCGTTTCATATATATAGATTATTAGAATTTCGGAGTTACCCGACTACAATGCCTTTGAACCCCAACACTGAAAATGGCCAAATTACTCAATGATTATGGATCTCCAGTGAACTTGTGTTCAGCACTCCTACATTTCTTTTTTTTTTCGCCTTTGTATCTTCTTTTTGTATAAAAATTTTAAAAACTAAAAAAAATTGCTCTGAAAAATTGCTTTGAGTTTGTTTTTTACTCTGTGACTTTTGCCACCTCCTACAAGCTTAGACTATGCTGCCCTGGGCGACTCTTTATCTGAGCTAGTGATAACTTCATTTTTAACCAATTTTATCTTCGCATTTCCTCAGTAGTTTTTATAATTACAGTTAAACTCTTTGCTTTATTATAATTTAAACTTTCTTTTAGTCGCATATCTGTTTTGAATAACTTTACTCGTTAAATTTATGCAATTTTTCCCCCCTCTTTCTCATTTTTTACATTTTTTCAACTACTTTAAGTATTTTTTTAATCTATTAAATAGTTTTATAACTACAGTTGTACCTTCTCCGAATGACTCTCATAATTAATAAGAAAATCTATAGACTGGGCGTGAAATTGGTCTCAACTAGGAAGCCCCTCAATGCTGCTTCAATGTTCAGCTTTCAGTTAAAAAGGGTTTTTGCATATTTTCTATAAAGCCCGTGTTCGAATCCCAATATTTACTAAAAATTATTAAATACTAAAACTATTATCTATATTTAATCCTAAGCTATTTAAAAAGAACCCCCTTGGGCATTTATCAGTGCTGCAACAAGAAATAAGATTATCAGTACATGCATCTGAGAATCCTAACTTAATTCTGACGTTTCGAAAGTAAGTTGGTATTCCATAGTTGGTACTTACCAGGTGTCCCAAAAATGACTGATGGATTTTAAAATTCATTAACTGACAAATGATGACAGATATTTAAAAAATTCTTGTTGGAGAGTTATGCATGATATCAGGAGTATTTTTTTATTGTGATTCTTGATTTTAGTTTGAATTTCAAACAATAGATGGCGCTGCGAGAAATAGGTGCGAATTCCAGACCCGATTTTTGGTACTTCGAGATCCATTCAAAACATTTTAATCTTTTTTCACATGGAGAAGAGAGAGACCAAAAAATCGAGCTTGATTTTGCGCCTATTGCTTTTAGCGCCATCTATCGTTGCTATTTGTAACTAAAACTGGGAAGCAGCATTAAAACTCCTGATATCTTACATAACCCTCCTTCAAAAAATTTCTGTCACCGTTTGCAAGTTAATGAATTTTAAAATCCATCAGTCATTTTTGGGACACCCAGTATATTGCACTGTGTTTACTACACTCCTTGAACAATAGTAGCGCAAAAGTAATCTCATGAACCAGAAGTACAATAACATTTGCTTTTCTTCCCAGAACAAAAAAAGAACTTATAACATTTTCTCATTTATTTATTACTTTCAGCTGCGTCACTATTAGCTCTATTGAATTGACTATGTAACTAATAAAAATCGCATAATAATGAATAAATAAATTTAACCCTTTATCTACTGAATTATGAATTCATGAAAATTATCTTCTAAAGAATTTTTCGTGACTTTTTGAAACTACATTAGGAGATTTACATAATCATTTAATAAATTTTAGAAGGATTGAAGGATTTAGAAGGATTAAATTTGAATTTATAGGGATTTTATGCAATATTTATAAACCCACTCAAAACTTATTTTAAATATTTTTCTTAGTATTTTGTAGAATTGTACAAATATAATGTTCTTACAATAGAAATATTTCCGAATTGAAAAATACCCCCCTCCCCCTCAACGTCAAGAAAGCTGAAAAGATGCAAAGGCAAAGGAAATCATCCTTTTAAAAATATTTGTTTTGTGTAACCAATAATGCTTTTGGAACGAGATAAAGTGATGCATCTATAGCTCATTCTAAACTGTATTATTAATATTCGATATATTAAATTAATTTTATAAGCGTTATTTTAATGGTACTTATAAGTATCGTCAGTAGATAAAAGGGTTTAAATGGATATGAAATTATTTAAATTTTTACTTTTGAAGAATTTGCCACTTCGGAATAACGCGCTCATAAATATCTTTATTTTCAGTTACTAAGACTTTAAATAAAAATATTTTATTAAAATATCTCTTCGGATATAAATAGAATTATATTCAAACTACTCTTAAACTTCATCGCCATTAAATAATTTCAGCTTTGTATTGCAACGATAAAAAAGAATGTATCATCGATTGGAAATCAACACTGTAAAAAATTGCTGCAGTAATTTTACTACAGCAGTGATTCCAGGGAAAGGCACTTAAAAAAAAGGGGGGGCTTTTCTCCTGGATAAACGGATTTTGCCTTTAGATAAACGGGTTATGTCCGTAAAACAAAATTTACCGTTAATTTGACCGTTTATTTGGAAAAAGCAGCATTTTCCGTAAATTTAAGGGAGTAATTTACGGTAAAATACAAGTAAATTTACAATTATTTTTGACAGTGAATGTATTTCAATAAATTTTATTAAAAAACATTGATAATAAAAACATATGTACAGTTATTAGCCATTTGTCATTTGTTTTGTTTTTAATGAAAGAACTTTAGAGATGTCTGTTCCTTACTTTTAAAAAGAGAACACTACTTCTCGCACATTTAATGGTATATTTAATAGAAAACTCATTGGACCGTTTTTCAACTCCAAAATATTGTAAATTATAAATGTAAATTTGAAGCAATTCAAGTATAAAAAATACTATTTTATTAATATATTTGTGTAAATAATGAAATTAAACATACTTGCGTAATAGATATCCGAGCTTCCAAATCTTTCACCGTTGGGATTCAAAACATCATCACTAAAATTATAAATATACAAGTAAATCACGGGAGAAAATTTTTCAATTAGTTCATATTTCATTTAAATCATGGAATATTTATCGTAAAAAAGACAAAAGAGTTTTCAATTTGACAGGTGTGTATTCGGGGTGTCGTTAATAACGCGCCTACGGAGCTTCTGTAAACTTGCATGTATAAATACATATTTTACACTTACAGATAGTAAATTATTGCTTTGACGGAAAGAAAGAAAAGGGTTATTAATCTGTACAGGTTATTTGTTTTGAGCAAAATATTGAAAGACTCGCGCGCGATTAAAAATAAACTTTTGCGCATTGCTCTACTCTTTATATTCTTGACACTTAAATTTTTTTCTCATAATATAGATATTTCCTTATGTAAGATTGTGTGCTTATGTAAAGTGCACTACAACAAAAGCACAGCACGTATAGATAAATATATGTCCTAGAAGCTGCGCCTGCGAAAAAGTTCAAAAATTTCAAATGCTCCCTTGTACATAGAGGTCGAAGATCATTAAATAGTTGTTTGTATGTATGGGGAAATTTTATATACTTTCTCGAAACATTGATAAAAATTGACATGATACCCAGGATTGCATTGGCTGTCAAGGGAGATAATTTCTTCGGCCCTTTTTTTAATTATAGAAATTTAAGTTATTGATTTTTATATTATTCACAGTAATACTATATAAATAATTATGGTATTAATTATGGCAGTACATATGGATGTTTTCAATGTTGAAGTTATTTTTTCTAGTTATAGGTTTTGCTCTTTATTTTATTTAACACTCATTTTATTTTATTATAAGTTTTTTCTACGTTTGAAACAACTTTTTGTTAAAGAGTTTATATTAAAATTAGTTTATAAACAAATGCTCGTTTAACAATATACAGTGTTTCTTTCTTAAATACAGACTTTAAAATTTAATTGTCAGACGAGTTTTTCAAATAAACGTAGTTATTGGGCCTCAATGCCTGCTTACATTTGGCTTCTGCCTTTCAACGTGCTCATAAATCAGTAATACGGGACGATGTGCGCTTCTCGCTACTAAACCGTTTGCATTGCATTCATTTAAAATGCACCTACTAATAATTTATGCTCTTCGTGAAAATAGAAGATAATGACGATTAATATTTAAATTGTAAATCTCTACTTCCAAAAAAAGTTATGAAAATGAGATGATGAATGATTTTTATAAAAAGATAGTAATCAGGTCGCTAAAACACGGAAAAGTAAAACAAGTCATAAAAACTTACATGGAAACAAATTAATCAAAATTTCATAAAGAAAAATAATCTTGCACAAAAAAACTAATAAAAAAATCTACCTTGTCAAAAATAAAAAAATTCTGTAGTAAATAGTTACTAAAAAAGGTTAAATTTCAGGATATATTCTCGTGACATAGCAATGAATATTTATTTTTTTATTTGTTTTTAAATATAGCACTTAAAAGGGGTCTCTCTTATACGCTATAATTTTAGACACAAAGTACATAGTGCAGGTAAAATAGTGATATAGTTATAGCCATTATCAAAATTTGAGAAGAACTTCGTTTTGGCACTAGAAATGAAGATTCGATGACACCCCCCCCCCCCCAAAAAAAAAAAAAAAATACCATGTTTTGGGGGTTTCAAAGGGGACATTTTTAACTCGCTTATATAAACTCATTTTTGAGTAGGTCGAGTGGGGTGTTGTTTATGATATATTTCTTCTCAATTCTGAATCGAATGACACCATTCGCAAGTCAAAACCGATCATTTGTTACAAAATTATGGCAGGTTTTATGAATACAAAGTCGAAAATTTAACTTTATCGCAGGTAAAATGTTTTTACAGGTAATGGCCATTCACGTAAATCAGGGAAAAACTTAGTTTTGGCACTAGAAATAAATATCCGATGTCAAAACTAAAGTTGTTTTACTGTATTTTGGGTTAGCAGAAGGGGGACATTTTAACTCGTTGGGGGGGGGGGGGGGATACAACTTTTTTTTTTTTAAATAGGTCTATTATTATTTTCGTTATTATTGTATATTAGATTTTTTATCGCTTATTTCTTTTATTTCTGAATCGAAAAACATTGTCTGCAACTAGGATCATTCGTTACAAAGTTATATGTTTTATTTGTACAAAGTCAAAAATTATACTTTATTACTGAGCACAACTTTGGTACATTTATTTTACGTTCATAACAGGTTCTTTATATCATATTAAATAATCTCAAATTTATTAAATGGCCTCAAAACAGCAATAATCAAAATCGGGATAATTTGAGTCAACTTCAAGATCTTTAAAAGTTATTAAAATCCATGTATTCATAATTTTTTATTCATAAAACCATTCATGATTCTGCATTCCTAAATTCTGCCGTTACTTTGTAACGAATTATCGTACGACTTTCGTACGGTGTCTTTCGATTCAGAAATAAAATACATAAACGATACCCCATTTGACCTATTTTTAAAAAAAAAATTGAACTTTTTTTTATAATTAAATAGTGCAAAATGTCGTGTAAATAAAGCATTTTTCTCTCTGTTCGTCAATATGTCACTTTACTAAATAAATAGTTATAGAAATATATGTGTGCATTGCTGTTCTCACTACTCTTACCTTCTGCCAATTATCACAATTCCTTTCGTCCTAGGATCAATCCAGCATTCATCATTCTGACACCAAATACCTACAAATACATACAATTCATTAACATATTTCAAGTAAACAATATTTTATTGCATGAACTATCCAGCTTTCAGAAAAGAAGCATTTTAGAAGCAATTTTGCAAATTTTACTAAGTACTTTATAGTCAGTTTCACAATTCTCTCCAAAACAAGAATATAAATACCTTCTGTCAAAGAATGTTTATAAAGAGAATTCTTCGAATTATCGAGGTTTAACATTACAATAAAAAAAAAAAAAAATACAGAATATATTTTAATACACGAGAATGAATCTCTGTAAATTCTTTTATGCTTTATTTTCAAAGAAACACTTTTTTTTTATTAATTTTAATGCACAAAACAAAGAGAGAAAACAGGAATCAAACTAAGTTATTTTATGCTAACATAGAAAATTAAGTTTCCCCAAGATTTCATTTGCAAAAAAAATCTGAAAATATCGTTATCTGAGCATATTTTCTTTACTGCAGTTAATTATTAATCCTATAATTTTTTGAGAGTTTAACTTGCAATATTTAAAACCTACTGTTACACTGCAAAAAGGAAAAGGCGAATCTATGAAAATTTCATGCGACTTGCTTTGACATCACAAAAATGTCCAGAAATAACCAAGATGCAAGTCTCAAAGTAATCACGTACATTTTCAAAACATTCTTTTTTTGAATACTTTTTCCTTAGTGAAAACAATACAACCTATGAATTTGTAAAATACATATGCTATTCATAAGATTGCGGGCGTAGGAAGGTTAAACCTTTCCCCCCTTATGATGTGCTTCTCATTCTTAAAACTTAAATTACATATATTTTTTGTTGTTGAATATTTAATACGTGATTTATCACATTGCTAACTAAGCGTAGAACCAATAAAGTGAAAAATGTCCAAGCCGAGAATCGAACCTGGAACCCGTGGAATAGCGCTCCAAGTGCTCTACCATTTAACCTTTTATCTACTGAATTATGAATTCATGAAAATTTTATTTTCTAAAGCATGTTTCGTGAATCGTTTAAACTACATTAGAAGATTTATATAATCATTTAATAAATTTTAGAAGGATTTTAGAAGGGTTGAAGGATTTAGAAGGATTAATTAAATTTGAATTTATAGGGATTTTGTGCAATATTTATAACCCCACTCAAATCTTTCTAAATATTTTTCTTAGTATTTTGTAGAATTAGGAAATGTAGAAATATAATGTTCTTACAATAGGAATATAGAAATATTTCCCAATTGAAAAAAATCGCCCCCTTCCCCTCCCAACACCAAGAAAGCTGAAAAGATGCAAAGGTAAAAGAAATTCCTT
This sequence comes from Maratus speciosus, assembly GCA_963932465.1. Taxonomy (NCBI): domain Eukaryota; kingdom Metazoa; phylum Arthropoda; class Arachnida; order Araneae; family Salticidae; genus Maratus; species Maratus speciosus. Next base: position 237,675,482 of record OZ010788.1, read on the forward strand.
TAAAAAATAGTTGTGTAACCCATAAGATAAAGTAATGTATCTATAACTCATTCTAAACTTTATTAAAACTAATCGATGTATCAAATGAATTTTATAACAAGTTATTTTAATGGTACTTATAAGTACCGTCAGTAGATAAAGGGTTAAGCTACGAGGACGATACCCAGCTTAGCATCTCTCACTCATTAAGCTGGGTATCGTCCTCGTAGCTTAAATGGTGCAGCACTTGGAGCGCTATTCCAGGGTTGCAGGTTAGATTTCCGGTTTGAACATTTTTCACTCTGTTGGTTCTACGCTTAGTTAGCAATGTAATAAATCACGTATTAAATATTCAATAATGTCAAACGTAATTTCACTGATGTTAATTGAAAAATTAAAATTATATTTTTTGTTGTCGCTGTTTTAATTCTTAAGTGGTAACTTAAAGTATGAACAACTCACTAATTTCGAACTTAAATATAAATATATTAGGAGTTTCATTTCGGTACGATGTCGTACATTTTAAACTAAAAATCTCTTTTCGTGCACATGCTTTCTTTTTCTATGAATAAAAAATTTCTTGTCCTTAAACACAAATTAAAAATGAAATTATCAGCTTCAAATTCAAAATAAGCAAAAAATTTATACTTTTTTCCTTTTACAAACACACAATAACTAAATTTTATTCTTTAGTAAGATGAAACAACACACTCGTGTTTAGTTAGTATTATTAACCATAACTTGGGTTGGCTTTCATTAAAGCAAAACGCCTTATGAAAACATGAAACTCGAATTCTCTATTTCGAAAAAAAAAAAAATAAAAAATAAACATTCTTAACTGCCCAATGAAACACTAAATCAACAAAATTAGCTATTAAAAAATCTCGTCACTTTTTCTTATTACTTATTTACTGTAATTTTGTTGCGGGAAAAAAGCCTGAAAGGTACTTGTTGTATGGTTCAAATAACCCTGTAATTTTGCTTTCTAATCTTATATTGTTGACAATTTTAAGTGCATATTATAAACGCATTTTATAGAACTATATAATATTGCACTGTCAGTCTAAACTCAGGCTGAAATATTACACGTACAAATTTTAAGTGCAAAATTGTATTTTTGGTTAAAAATGGCCATAAAATGCGTTTTACTGAGAGGGTGCTAAAGATTTTGAATCCACTGTCCACAAATGACTTACCAAATTTCTTAAATTTTTCTTTTAATTTCTCGAGAGTCTGAAGAGAATATTGCGATTTTAGATCGAAAGTTAATTTGCCCTTCAAACAGCTCTAAATTTTGTTACAACATTTGCAAAAGCTGAAAATATGCCCTCACTCGTACACTAAGGTCACCGGCCAAAGGTGACCGGTCACTTGCGATTTTAGACGTTTTGTTAAATATCTAGAAACATACATGAGGAATTAACCTGAAACTGCAGGTGTGTAAACAGTATAGTATAAGTCCTATTTCCTCGAAGATTTTTTTCCCGAAACCCCATAGAGGATCGTCAACAAATTGAAAAAGAACGGAATATCTTTTAGATAACCCTGTAAAAAGTAATGTAGCAAAAGCGTTCAAACTCGAGATTATTAATAAGTGTCTTATTGTGATATATTGTGTTCATTTTTATGAGGATAGCATGTATACTCGTAGAGAAATTAAGGTTTTTATAAAAACAGTCCCAAATTTCGCAAAGTCTTTTGCTTATAATTTGCAGAGTTCTTAATATTAAAAAAAAGTTCTTTTCAGGTTGGTTGGTTGTGTTTATGACGGCCAATTATCAACACGAGGGATATAGGCCCTAAGGGAGGAGTGCCCTTCGTGGGGGTCTTTCTAAGGGAACCTAACCCGTATTAACGCTTGGAAATCCAAGGTTCGAAGAAAACCACGAAAACTCCGAACGATTAGGCCGACGGGCGCGATTGGGTTCGAACACAGCACCTCCCGTCTACCAGCTTCGAGAGCAGAACCTCTCGGCCACTGGTGGGGCGCAAGTTCTTTTCAGAAAATAGGACATTGTACATAATACCCTGCAACCAGAATTAAAAAATAAAAATTGGATGAAAAATGAGCAGATTTACTAAAAAATGTTTCACTGCGCATTCGCGAATTCAATCAAAAATGTGATATTCATAATATATCAGCTAAGTATATAGAGCAACTTTTGTGAAAGTATCAAAATCATAGCTTGAAAATTCTGAAAATTATCGTCGATAGAATAAGCTTGAAATCCGTTGTTCCCCAAAAGAAGCAAAAAGATGAGGGATTGTATCAAATATCTGTTGATTAGTGTCAAGATCGCGTACAAAATATTACACGTACTACTATATTTGGATACAACCCCTCATTTTTATTTATTATTTTTTTTTTGCTTCTTTTTGGGAACAACGGATTTCGAGCTTATTCTATAGACGATAATTTTCAGAATTTTCAAGCTATGATATTGAGACTTTCACAAACGTTGCTCTTTATACTTAGCTAATGCATTATGAACATTATAATTTGATTGCATTCACGCATGCCGTATAGTGTATCATTAGTCTAGATCAGCCATACTCAACCTGCGGCCCGGCGATCTTTGATGTATGGTCAGAAACTTAAACATTATTTTAAAAATTGCTATGTGCGTAAAAAGTATCCAAGATCTTAAATGTTTTATATATTTTTATAGAAAGACAAAATCTGCCCTGTTATTCATAAATAATTTTAAATTATGTTAAAACTTCTGAAACGTCGCGTCGTTTGCTGATTCAAAAGTTCTTTTTAAAATGTAGTTGTATTTGTACTACATAGTGTATATACATTTTTTAATCTTCAACACTTATCAAACATTATTGCAAGTTAATGTACTATATCAGAGTTGGCGATCCTATGGCACGCGTGCTGGAGTTGGCACGTGAACTAATTTTTCTGGCACGTGAACTAATTTTGGTCAGGGTTGTAAAAAACCCGGGTTTTTTGTTAAAAACCCAGCCCGGGCGGGTTTTATTAAAAAACCCGGGTTAAATGGCAATTTTCCCCGGGTAAATTAGCTACTAAATTTTGGTACTTTGCAAAATTTATCCGTTGAAATTTTGAAAATTCTCAGATGAATTACTCAGGGAAAATTTAATTTTTTGCTTAGGAAAGCACAAGGAATTTGATTGCCGAAATATGTGGCAATCCTGATCTCAAATACAATCTTTGTAAACAAACACTTCATAGTCTTAATAAGGATCTCAATATTTTTCTCTGTTCTTAAAATACATATATATTATATGATCCCTTTAATTTAAATAACAAATTTTAAATTGCAAAGCTATGAATTGTGTGTTATTTAATAATAAAATATAAATATAACTTAAAAAAAAAACTTGTTCCTTTGAAATTATCATAAGATTAGCAAATTTTGATAAAAAATATCTTACAACAAAAATGTTTATGTATATACAGGGTGGTTACTCTCAACAGTGTCCAATGGCTAATTCCTAAACCGTTAGTCATACACATATAGTTTAAATATTACAAAAATGTTTTCATTTGAGGCAAAGAAATATTTTAAAAGCGATCTGGGTCAATAAAAACATTTCTTAAAAAATTACGAAATTTAAGTGTTTATACAGCCCCTGGTGCTATAAGTTATATTTAGTAAAATTTCCTATTATACTGACAAGACAGACAAAAAAAGTCCCATTCATATAACACTAAAATTGACTGAGTTATGAAACTTTAAAAATGCATGACTTATACCACTTTTCTGCATCTGAACACAAATGAGTTTGGCCATGCTTTGAGGGGTCATATCCTAAGTGCTTAAAGTATTCGAAGAACTTTTCATGTGTATCTGCGCTTTGAAAAAAAATAGTAAAGTGTTATGATTGAGTTAACTTTTATTAAGTTTCAGATTGGCTAAAATTATTGTATTTTAACATATGTTTTATTTTGTAAGGATTTGAGACTATTTCTTTTCACGATTTATTTTAACAAATATTATGTTATTTTATTTAACTTCAACGATCGTATGTATGTTTTCCCAGTTCAGAATTTGCAGTCGAAATTTAACTCACTTTCAAGTTTCAAATATCAGATCGAGATTAAATTTTACATGTATACTGATGTAAATCCGATGACAATCTAATATTATGATTTTCGGTGTTTACCATTCATAGTTATTTTACAGGATAACACAATAAAATTTCGGATAGATTACTGCCAAGGAGTTTAAGAAAAAGTTTTAGATTAGATAACACAAGATTGCGATGGTTGTGTTTTTTAACTTTATGTATTTTTTAGCACTGAATCTGAGAATTACCTTAATTTTTAACCATCATCTCAGGATGTTTTGCAAATCATAAATTGTCAAAGTTAAAAAATAACAAAAATCAAATACTATAAAATAGAGGAGACGGCTGAGTTTTTTAACTTTTGATAATTGATTTTTATGTACTTTTTAGCACTGAATCTGAAACTGACCTTCATTTTTAAATCATCACGTTATAATTTTTTTGCAAATCGTAAATGTCAAAGTTAAATATAGCAAACATCTGATACTATAAAACAGATATGTAAAACTTTTTTTATTTAATTTTCCTGACGTGATGGTTAAAAATGAAGGTCATTTTCGGATTCAGCAGTAAAAAGTACATAAAATAATTTAATAAATATAATAAGTTTAGTAAATATAATAAGTTTAGTAAATATAATAAGTTTAGTAAATATAATAAGTTTAGTAAATATAATACTCTTGAAGCTAACTGAAAAGCTTAAATTTACGTTTTAAATTAAAAGCTAAAACGTTTTAAAATTATAGGGTTCCCAATTTAAAAGTGCAAGTAAATTAATACAAATACATTTTCTAAGATTCAAAGAAGTGAATAAATAAAATAACCATGAACAACAAATACATCATTTGTTCCTTTCCAGAAATACTCTTAAAAAACCCGGGCTTTTTAAGTGGGTTTTTTATAAAAAACCCAGCCCGGGCGGGCAGCTGGGCGGGTACCCGGGCAGCTACCCACTACAACCCTGATTTTGGTAATCGTTATACAGATAAAAAAAAATTTATTTCTGTTATAACCAATAATTTTTATTTTACATACGGGCAATACACAAATAATGCTTTTTTTTCATAATTAACACATTAGAATAACTTTCTTTCCTTGCCATGCTATGCAGTGTTTTTGCCATGTATTTTGCCTTTCTTTTGCCTAAAAAGCTGTAATTTTCAGACAACAGAATTTTCAATCAACAGAAATCAATAACAAAGTTTATATTTTGGAAATAGCGGTTATTTTGTTATATTGCTAATTATCTTGCTATTTTAATTGCATCTTTTTTTTTACCCTTTTATAAGTGTGTTGCTGCCCGCCTAGCATTGCTAATATATGTTTGCAGCTCGCGAGAAAAAAAAAGTTGAGTATGACTGGTCTAGATTAACCCTTTATCTACTTACGGTACTTATAAGTACCATTAAAATAACTTATAAAATTCATTTAATACATCGATTAGTTGTAATACAGTTTAGAATGAGTTATAGATACATTACTTTATCTTGTTCCATAAGCATTATTGGTTACACGAAACAAAAATTTTTTAAAGGATGATTTCTTTTGCCTTTGCATCTTATCAGCTTTCTTGGCGTTTTTTTTTTTTTTTTGGGGGGGGGGAGGGGGGGGGGGTTCAATTTGGTAATGTTTCTAATTTTTTATTGTAATAACATATTTGTACATTTCCTAATGCTACAAAATACTAAGAAATATATTTAAAATAAAATATTTGAGTGAGGTTATAATATCGCACAAAATCCCTATAAATTCAAATAATCCTAGATCCTTCAATCCTTCTACAATCCTTCCAAAATTTATTAAAATGATTATGTAAATCTTCTAATGTAGTTTAAACAATTCACGAAAAATGCTTTTGAAGATAAAATTTCCATGATTTCATAATTCAGTACCTAAAGGGATAATGTAGCTTGCATGAGTTTAAAATGAAGTCCAATAACTCATCTAAAAACAAAGTTTTATTTACCTTACTTAATGATTGCATTAAGTTAAATAACTTAATGAAATCCATCCCATAGAACTTAAAAATATTCTCATTGTGTGGTTGTAACTTACCTGGATATTTAGAGAGGTAAAGATCTTCTAATTTTCTTTCTTTTTTATCTCCCCATACAGATACAGGAAAAGCAGGATTGGGTGCGCAGATCACAAGCTCGCCTTTTTGACCAAGAACTGAATTTCCTGTTATACAAAAACAAAGGATAATTTATAGGATTAAATACAAATATTCCTAATAATTAAATATTTTCAAGAAACGTGTTAAATGCGTGTTAAGATATGTATATTATTTGCAAACAAAGGTTTTCCTTTACATATCTTACACCCCAAAGGTATTGGGGGAAAAATAATAATTTTTTTTCTATCTCGCTTGGAAGTTTACGTATATATATATAAAAAAAAAATTAAATTTTATGATATGCACGAGTTAAGGGGTTACTTCATACACGCGAAAAGACTCGCTTTTTAATGCTAATCCTATGGAAGTTGCTTTTTTAAGATATCTCGTTTGCATTTCAATATTTTTTTTTCCGCGTTAGATAGCCGAGGTCGAGCTGTACAATGGCCGATTTTTACTTTCGATTTTTTTGCAGATTTTTATTTTTTATGAGGATGCTTTCACTTTCGAAACCGGTTTCGAAAGTGAAGTGTCCTAATTAAAAATACCTGAAAATTAAAATAAAAAAGTAAAAAACGGCCGATGTAGAGATCGATGTCAGCTATTCAGTGCAAAAAAGAATATTTAAAATTATTAAAATGCAAACGAGATATCTTTAAAAAAAAATCTCCCATTGGATTAACATTAGCTAAATGCAGTTTTGTATCTTTATAGAGCATAATTTTATAAGAATGCCAAATTTTATTTTTAAAATTACGTTCCTTTTTCTTTTTACATTAAACCTGGTTTTTGTATGTAAAAATGGAATTTTGCAAATTTTTAATCCACTATCCCCATGGGCTAGAATTCTAAAAATTACATTCACATATGCTTTTCAGATGACAATACAACATTTTAATATTGTTAAAACTTAATAAATTAATACATTAATTTTAAGTCATTTTTCCGTTAGCTCGCCACAGGTAATAAATCGCCACGTATTTTCTGAAACTTGTACAATTGCCTAGGAGTTGTAACAATAAATGGTTGTGAAAGTGAAAAAAAAAATAAAACATTTTAAACGCTAAAAAGTAAAAAATGAAGAGTGCGATATTTAAAACAATATACTGTTTTATCAATTAATAGTTTAGTATTAATTTACAGTTATGTGTTAAAAAATCTCTTGAGAAATGTTAAAAACAGTTTAAATATAATACACACACACATAATGACTATCCTATCTCATAAAAGAAACAGAGCAACAATTATATATTTTTTAATAAATTAACTTGGACGCGCGTTCTACCAAGCGTACTAAAAGCAGATCTTTTCATAATAGAGCTCGTTGTCAACGCCAAATTAATGCATTGTAAGGGGTTTTTGTTTTTGGGTGGGGGTGATATGAATTGTAGTCCAAAAATTAGACGTGATTTTCAAGATGAACATTAAATGCTTATAAAAGATTTTTTTAAAACTATTTTTACTTTATACTTATTTTTCCAGTGACATCTATCTAGTTAATGCATCTCCTCACCATGTCTCTATTACATACATACTGCTTGGCTTGATTATAGGTTCATAGCAAATTTCTGTACACTTTTTTCGTTCGATCTGACCTAATCGTACTTTCATCTTTTCTCTGCATTGAAAAATTCATTTGAGGACTTTTCTTCGCCTTGATGAGTAGATCATTAAGGAGGTTTTTAGAAAGCACGTGGTTTAAGGCAAATAACTAGATGACTGAAAATAAATTACAGCACCGAATGCATAAGTTCATCGATATAGTAATGTATATATAGACGTATCCAAACGCACCATTCTAGCCGTAACGCCATTCACGGTAAGGTTGAAAGCTCATCTTTCTTTCGTAATTTACCATTAGTTTAAATTTAAAGATAAGGCCCAAGTATTGTACAGAATTCCATTTTGTAAAATACCCCGAGTAGTGACTTTACATATAACTAATTCAATTAATGCATTGTAAGGGTTTTTTTTTTAGCCTCCGGTACGGTATGCTATTTCTTTCTGCCAGCTTATTATGTGTCGTTTCCAAAAAGTAACGTTACCTTACAGAAGCTAGCCGTAAAACAAAGTATTACGATTAAATGCTCTTTAGCAATTTTTTAAACTTCTAAGCATCGCACATTTTCAATTTTTATACCGTCGTATTGGAAAGAAAAAGTTCTTTTAAATGCATTTTGTTTGAAAACTGTATCTCCGTTTATTTTTTAAATATTAATTTTTTTGTAGTTTTTGGAGCCATTTGCTTAATATTGGCAACGGAAGTACTCTATAGAAAGTAAAGGAAAAATTGTTTTAAAATAGTAATTATATATTTTTGTTGCCATTTTCTCGTAACAACGAAAGAAAATGTAATTAAAATACGTGCTATTTTGAAAAAAATATAAACGAATGATTTCTGTTAAAACAATGGAACTATTATATACTATATTTAATTGTAAGTATCTATGAATCATTAGATAGCAGTTTGTTTTTTTCGATTTTCTTCAATGACGGAATCTTTTTGCTGTATTTGTGCATTATTTCGCGATAGTGATGTGCTATGCATGTTTTACTGTAGATGTTTAAGAGTAGATCGTCAATGTGGAATTCTTAAGCGGATGCGAATGACGTCATTTTACGTAAAATAAAACGTGTACTTTAAGTCTTAAAATTGAAATATGTTTTGCACTGCAGTAGAGTCCGGCTTAACAGAGTTATTTTCTTCTGATGGACTGGTGTCTTCTATTATTATGAAACAGCCATTATAAATGAAGTGTTAGGTGAAAATAAAAGAGCATCCGTAAAAAAAAATTACGGCCATTTTTTTCCCTATTCTAACCAGAAAATCCGAGTTCTAACTTTTTACGGCTGCTTTTTCATCTTCGCTTCATCATCACTTCATTTATAATGGCTGTTTCATAATAACAGAAGCCATCAGTCCATCAGAAGAAAATGAAGTAATGGAAATGCCGGGGGGCGACACCAAATTCTGAAAAAGCAGAATTCCTGTTCTCTAGGGCTTGAGGGGAGAGATTAATTGCAGCCCAAAATTTAGGATTGATTTTCAAGGTGAGCATTGAATTGTTATAAGTTTGTTTTTTTTTTAACTATTTTTACCTTTATACTTATTTTCCCTCGTGACATCTATCTAGTTAAGGGGTCAGGTACCTTTTGAACTAACAAAATACATGAAAAGTGACAAGAAATGCAGTCACTAATTGGCTACTGATTATAAAATTTAAAAAATACATTAAAGAAGATTCATTTTATCAATTAAAGTTCTCAAAAAAAAAAAGTGTACACAAAGTTTAATTAATTTTTTTATAGATAATACAATTTTTACGAATTAATTATTCTTGCATGCATTGTGCACATGATTTTTCACATTTGAATGGTAAAACAAACCAAGATATACATTTTTTAATGAAAACAGATATATTTTTTCAAAATGACCTACAATTAAAAAAATGAAACTTAGATTCTGGGAAATTATTTTTCAAGAAACTCGAAATATCGAGGTTTTTTTTTAATGCAAAAGTAACCGTGAATTCTAAATTTCTGACTTGAGAAATATAATAGGTCCTTTTGTGCATCTATACGTTTAAATACATTCTGTGAAAAAATCGTGAAATTTTAGGCGACCATTTTTCGGAAATAGTGCGCGCAGTGATCAAAATCGCCGATTTCAGAAAACAGACTTTAAAGATTAAAACACTTCGAACTTTTTCCACACGATCAAGGGATGATTTAGACTTCAATTCTCTTGTAAGGTTAGTTGGGGTAACTGGAACCATGAGGTAACTGGGCCATAGGCTATTTTATAAAAATCTGTTGGTGTTTTTTAAGTTTTAGCTTTTGTGAACAATGCCCCTTAATCTCTACTTCCTAAAACAACGTGTATCAACTCAATCAAAACTCTCACTTTGCTGTGATAGGTTGTCAAAAATTTACGTTTCTTTTTTTAAAAACAACGTCTATATGGTTGAACTTCCTCGGCTGATTATTAAAATACTGTAAGTACTTTTATTAAACAATCATTTTTTTTTAAGATTAGACATAACTACATTAATATTATTAGGTATCTATACATATTTACTTCATGTTTCAAATGTAAGCCCGGTGTCCCAGTTACCCCATAAATTTTTCAAGAATGGTGTAACTGGACCATGCTGGATCCAGTTACCCCAATAGTTAAATAATTTTTTGTGTTTCTCTTACTACGGGGAGTAAATTTCTCCATTGTTTTCTGCTCACTATAAAGAAAAGGATAGAATACCTTATTAAAATTATGTAATGAATTTTAAAAAAAGCATATTGAATGGTATCAAACCAAATTTCTTGGCCCTTTGAGAGGCGGTGATGCCCTTATGGCATCACTTAATTTTAATTCCTAATTGCCACATTGGCACCTGAATTTTATAATGAAAATTTCACCTTTATTAAGTACGCGAAAATATACTTTTACTTGTTTTCAGATAGATTCTCTTGTAAATATTGGTGTAATTAAATTATTTCAACATTTTACGAATGCAAGTACCTCGCCCCTGAAAGCGAGATAGCCAGACCTTGAAATTGTACTATACACGGGGGTCGCATTCTATAGGGAAACTTATCGTTCCTACCACTATTTTGAAAATAATATCTTCATCGTACCTTTCTGTAAGGGTTCTGGTAGGAACAATAAAATTTTCCCTATATAATGCGACCCCTGGATAAAGTACTTAAGTACTTACGTAGCCGTTTGTTCATAGATTTACCTTGCTATTTTTTTCCTTAAAATACCCATGTGACTTTTATACTTATTATCTATACTAAAGTACATAAGTACTTCTTAAGTTTTATGTTTTTGGTATAAATAAATCTAATATTTTCACTTTTAGTGCTTATTTTAGACACACTGACAGCAAAGGTTTCCCTTACAACGCTGTTTATTGACATATAATTTACATGATCTGCCTGGTTAAAATTTTTTTTAAAGTTGTTTACACTTTTACAAACAGGACCTCATATTCGATATGAAAAAATATGAACGCTTGTGGAACATAGACCTCCCTGGTCCAGTTACCCCATTTTTTGGGGCAACTGGACCCATGAGGAAAGAAAGATGAAATATGCATATTTTTATATTTTTAAATATTAAAATGTAATTTTGAGCATTTCTGTCTGATAGAGGGAACCTAACTGAACACATTTACAGAAGTTCAGACTTTAATTCAAATGAACATTAGTTTTTTGAAGCTGAATTGTCAGAAGCTCCAGAGTCACATTGTAAAATCATGTCCCAGTTGCCCCAACTAACCTCATTGCGAATTTTGTAATAAAGTTCGTTTTTAAATGTTCCTAAAGAATCATTTAAATTTAAACTATTAAGAAAACGATTTTTGGACCATGTCGCGATTACTAGCATTAAAACATGCTCTGACGAGCACCATAAAAGGCTAATATGTTTAAGTATGAAAAAGGGTTTGACAAGTGCTTCTAATAGAGCATGAAAAAGGACAAGGGGTCCCTTCTTGGCTGCAGCTCACTGTCAATGCCAACTTTGAAAAAATCATATTTGCGCTTTTTCCATATAAAATAAATTCGCGGTACTTTAGTAAAACTTTCCGTCGCGCTTTACATGTTAACTGCACTGTTGTACTGCGCATGCGTCTGCAATGCAACTTTGTACAGTGCATTGTGTACCATTATTTCTCTATAAATTGTACTACACTGTACATTCCTATTATGCTTTTGATTTTTGAACCTCAGCGCACATTCACACTGTGCTTTTGTACTTCCGTATTAAAGGTGTATGCGTCTAATGTTCGTTTATAATTTACATGCATTGCTGTACTGCATAGTACATTGTACAGCCACAGCCACTTGCTTTTAATTTCAACAATCAATGAATTAATAAATATAATGTTATGCGTGCACATGTGGAATTGTTCCTGTGCAGAGTGCTGCAACAGTCTGCGCTGCACTACAAATCAGTTTTCTGTACAGTTCTACATTGCGGGCGTGCTTGGTGGCCCTACATGAGTGTGATACGCTGTAGGAACTAAGGTTTTTGGTACTATGTCGCCTTACATTCATGTTTAATCAGGCTGCGTCTTTACTGGTTGTGTCTTTACACTACACATTTTTATCGTAACTCTGTGGCTGATTTTTTTTATATGAAAAAAGTGCAAATATGATTTTTTCAAAGTTGGCATTGACAGTGAGCTGCAGTCAAGAAGGGTCCCCTTGTCCTTTTTCATGCTCTATTAGAAGCACTTGTCAAACCCTTTTTCATACTTAAACATATTAGCCTTTTTTGGTGCTCGTCAGAGCATTTTTTAATACTAGTCATTTAAATTTTTTGATAATTATATATTGAATATAAATAAACTTGAGTTGCTTTAAATATTCCCAATATTTTTTTTCTTATTTCGCACAATAATGCACTATTTAACCAAGTTATGCACATTGTTTTAAGAGGTTCCAGGTTTTTTAATCAAATTCACGTTATTTTTATTCATAACTTAATTTACTTGGGCTCCCTTAAATATAACTAATATAATTCCTTAAACTGATGTTAGTTTTTGTTGCATTAAAATATCTTAGTTTGTTGATTCTCTCTAAACAAGTAAACCCTATTAGTTTACAATGGAAGTCTATAGGAATTTGGCGATATATCACCAAGTTGGTGACAAACTTAGCGGTATTTTGCGACAGAACAGGGTCCCGTATATGGTAACCCTTCTTATAGGTATGGTGATGCATTAAATGCTGTTCTATAACCAATGAGATGCGTTTCATTCGAGCGTTGCCATTAAACAATTAACAAATAATCGCGATTTCTGTGACACATACGGTAGCGTAACATATATTGTAGATTATCGTGGAAATCGAAGGTTTAGGACACATCGTATTGTTTAGTTAGACCGGTTATACTAACATCGTTCTCATGTTTTGCTACAATTTCTTTTATTGAACAGTAATTCGCTTAAGCTTCTTACTATTGCTATCACTAAGCACTTTTTCATTCTTAGAAGCCATAATGAGAGCTAAAATTAGCGCAAACCTGGGTAAAAGTAAAACAAAAAGTTAATTTTTTTACAGTAATAAAGGTACACAAAGCACTCTGATATGCACACCTTACTCAAAACTTGACTAATAACAAGAGTTATGTGAGGGTTGCCAACCGAACTATTCGGCAGCCTTGGTCGGGAACCGAGATATTGCACGCCAACCGAGTCAAATTTTGATCACCGAAGTTGGACATAAACCGAACTGGTTATAAACAGAAGCGGTCGTGAACCGAGGTTCCTCTTATATTTTGAACTATAAGTTTGCAAATATGGCATTATTTATATATTCAATGGCGATTATCATTAGGCATCTTGGCGATTTTGGCGATTGAACTCATCGATTTCAAAGTAACGTTCCGAAGTGTACTTGAACCGCCACAGATGTCATATACGCTTCACGTTGACGCGATTTTTTTCTGACGCCAATGTCATATACGCACCGGGGTACTTGACTGGCGCCAAAGTTTTCTTATTTTGCTTGATATGGTAACCCGAATGTTGTTTATTTATTAATAAATTGTTTATTTACTTTTATTTTCTTTTTTTAAATTATATAAATTGTTTTGTTCTATTGTTATTAAACTTTTTAAATTTTATTGTTAATCCCTTTTTAACAATATATATGAAACTGGTATTCGAAAACGAGGTTTTCGCAAAATTAGCGTCAGAAAAAATATCGCGCCAACGTGGTGCGTATATGACATCTGTACCATACTTGGTACAACTTGATTATCCTGTCGACAAAAAAATTATCGCTAAACTATAAGATTAAATGACAGTAATGGATGGTAGTAAAAATTCATTTGACATTTAACACGATACACATGTTTGTTACGTCATCAAGTGATTTTTAATTCAAGTTTTGGCAAAGGTGTCATATACGCCGCATATTGGCGCGATTTTTTTGACGCCAATGTCATATACGCACCGGGTACTTAACTAGCGTCAGAGTGTCGTTATTTTGCTTGATATGGTAACCCGAATACAGATTAAGGAGGTTGGCACAGATGTCATATACGCCCCATATTGGCGCAATTTGTTTCTGACGCCAATGTCATATACGCAACAGGTACTTACCTGACGCCAAAGTATCGTTATTTTGCTTGATATGGTAACCCGGATATTGTTGTTTATGCTGTTGATGTTTTCGAAAATTGGAGTCAGAAAAAAAATCGCGCCAATATTGAGCGTATATGACATCTGTGCCCAAGTTTTTATTAGTATTTCTATTAATGTTTTACTAATTTATTTATTCTTCCGTTATTTAAAATAAAAATTATGTCAGTTTGTATCATTTGGTGAATAGTTTGGCGAAATTGGTCGACGGGATAATCAAGTAGTACCATATATTTTTGCTGTACATTTTCGACAATATCTCAAGCAAAAGTACCTAAAGTTAAACGAAACCCTAATTATTTAAGGCACAGATGTCATAAAACAACGGGTTTGGTGCGTTTTTTTTTTTTTTTTTTTTTTTCTGACGCAAATTTGACGAAAACCTGGTTTTCGAATAGCAGTTACATATCTATTTTTAAATTACTTTCTATTATTTTAAAAAGGAAATAACAATAAATAATGAAAAGTTTAATTATTAATAACTATAGAACAAAACAATTTGGTACAGATGTCATATTCGCCCCATATTGGCGCGATTTTTTTCGGTTGCCAATTTGGCGAAAACATCAACAGCATAAACAACATAATCCGGGTTACCACATCAATCACTTTGGCGCAAGTTAAGTACCCGTTGCCTATATGATATTGGCGACAGAAAAAAATCGCACCAATATGGGGCGAATATGACATCTGTGCCAACAATTTATATAATTTTAAAAAATAAAAGTAAATAAAAAAAATAATTGATAAATAAACAACAATAGCTCAGTTACCGTATCAGGCAAAATAACGCCATTATCGCGCCAGTTATGTACTCTGGTGCGTATATGACATCTCTTCCTTATTAAAAATAGATGGAATGGTATTTTTTAAGGTATGCTTAGTATGTGAAGTATTTATATTACTGCATAGCTGTCGCTTGTGTAAGTCAGGATGTTATGATAATTAAAATAAACCTTACATTTAGCTCCTGAACAGAAGCTTGGGATTTACCCTGTTTTTTCTTTTTCCTATCAACTCGTTTGTGCTCCATTGTGTCTATTACTCCAGTTCAAAATATTAATCAAGAAAGTTTATATATATATATTTATGACAATTATGCATTATCTGCTTAGGTTGACGTCGATTTCACAAATACAAAAATCTGTCAGTTGAATTTCAATTTTTATTGACTTATAAAAACAAAAGTACACGTGTTATCCTTTTTAAAAAAATTATTGTACTGCTTTTTAGAGAGTGGCAACACGAAATAAATTATTGAATTAGAAAATTAGAAAATGAAAAGGAGAGATTTCTATAATTTTATAGGGGCATTATAAAAGACAATTTCGATTTTCTCATCGGCCGTCAAACATACAAAGATAAAAAAAAAAACTATTCTAAGTTTTAACAAGAGGATCAAAATAAAACAAAAACGAAGTTAATCCACCCACTGGAACGTTAGCTACACTTTGTTGAATTTTGTGTCTTCATTTTTTCGTTTAAGATTAAATAAAAAACTACTGAAAGCTACAGTAATTTTTTAAATGCTATCACTCTATTCGTCTCGTCGAGTTCTATCTTTCAAAAGAAAAATCATTGTCGTATCTCAATTGGTTCGCCAGAAATTTAAGAAAGTCGTTTGCATTTTCTATTTCTTAATCATATTATAGCTTAACGCTGCCGCGTTTGCTACGATACACACTGACTTGAGTATGGGTTTGCAATTTTCTATACGCGTTTTTCGTCCGATCTGGCCTAACCGTACTTTCATCTTTTCTCTGCATTGGGAAATTCATTTGACGAGTTTTCTTCGCCTTGATGAGTAGATCGTTATGGATGTTTTTAGAAAACACGTGGTTTAAGATAAACAATCAGATGATTGTAGATAAATTACAGCACCAAATGCATAAACGCATCGATATAGTAGTGTATATGTAGAGATATCCAAACGTGTCATTCTAGCCGCAACGTCAATTCACGGTAAGGTAGAAAACTCATCTTTCCTTCGTAATTTACAATCAGTTTAACCCATACCGCTGGTGATGCGTTGACGCAATGGTAAAAATTGCTCATTCTTAAATTAATTGCATTTCTACCATTATTTTAAAATTGTCTTTTTTTATTGGCGGACACTTTACGACTTTCATAAAGCAAGAATTACCTATCTGAATTTGTGGTGGCAAACGACTTACAACGAGAAATGTGAAAATTCCTACTCTATAGTTTTGGCAGTTAATGGGTTAAATTTATAGATAAAGCCCGAGTACTGTGCAGAATTTATTTTGTAAAATACTCCCAAATAGCGATTTAAATACAACTAAAAACAAATTTATTGCTAAATGAAATTAAATGTTTTGTGTATCAAATTTTTGGATTGTGTAACAATTTTTCAGCAAAATAATCATTAAATCCGGGTAGTAGTAATGTTTTTGGAGAAATAGCAAAATAATACGTCCCATAATAGTAATAAGCTCAAATTTTTAAAAGCATTAATATTATTATTCCTTATAAACTTCCTGAATACTCGTCTATTATTTGGATGTACAGATACAGAAAATTGCCTCTTGCTGTTTGAAAATATTTTAATTGTGTAAATGTGTTTTTTAGGTTAGAAAAATCAATTGTTAAAAGGATAAAACTTTTAAGCTGTTATACTTTAAGCTTGCAATAAAATTACAATAGAAGTTATTTCTGCAATCTTATAGAAAATTTAGAAAAGAATATCAAAAATCATATAGAAGAACTTCGGATTTTCTTATACCAAAAATAAAAAAATTTTATGAGGACATAGTCTTAACGTAATTGATGTATGGTATTCAATATCTAAATAGTATTCAACTTTGAGGGGAGATAGCAAAATAAGACCTAAATACTGAATAAATATCAAATTTCACTGTAAAATATAAAAAGAATTTAGAATGATTACAATTAAAAGAATTTTTAAAAGAGTAAAACCACTTTCAAGCTTTTTTATCTTTCAATTTTTAAAAATATCACACATTTAATCACATTGTAACTTTAAAGCATAGAAACAATTTCGTACAATTAATCTTCCCCAAAATAGAATGTTCTTTTGATAATGGATAATACACTCGAGAGGATAAGTATTGTTCTAACCTTGAACCACATTTTATTTGTCCTATTTTATGGGCTTCGAAACTGTCGTCACTTTGATCATCTTTGTCTGGTTCATGCCCTAAATTATTCAGGCGTAAAAGCGTGAACACGTGAAAGTTTTCACATAAGAATTTTTTTTTTTTTTTTTTTTGAAAAGAGATTGCACAACTTAAAATCATTCATTAATCTTGAAAGCTGATTAATAGAAATTTTTATGTATAAACGTCTTGCGAAAAGACGGGAAGACTCATGGGATCATATATTGTCAGGAAGCATTTTTTCAATGACATTTAGCGTCACATCGTAGGAAGTAACATATTAACCCTTTATGCCACGATGGTACTTTAAAATACCAATAAAATAACTTGTTATAGAATTCATTTTATACATAGATAAGTAATAAGAATGAGTTACAGATACTTTACTTCATTTTATTATTCCAAAAGCATTATTAGTTGCACAAAACAAAAATATTTTTAAAAGGATTATTTCTTTTGCCTTTGCATCCTTTTCAGCTTTCTTGAAGTTGAAAGTTTTGTTTTGTTTTTTCTTAGGTTAGGTGGGGGAGGGGGGGGGGGTCAGTTCTAATTCTAGAAAATACTAAAAATATATCTATTAAAGATTTGAGTGAAGTTAAATATTGCACAAAATCTCTTCAATTTCAAATAATTTTAATTGGCAAAATCCTTCTGAAATTTATTAAATAATTGTGTAAATCTTATAATGTAGTTTTAAAAATTCACGAAAAATGCTTTAGAAGATGAAATTTTCATGCATTCATATCTGGGGACAAAGGGTTAAAAGAAATTCCAATATTTTTACATTAATTAAAGTACTTACAATTGTTTTAAAGGAGCAGCACATACTCCTACTACTGTTACTAATTCATGGGTGGGGCTTGTTGAGCTAAAGCCAATTGATAGGCCTCCCCACCTAGCCGAACCTGTCGCTAATTCATATTATGGTTTTAAATTTATACGACAAAATTTTTTTTTATTACATATTCAAATTATTCTATTGAATGACCTTTTTAATGATAATTACCTTGAAAATTATTCGGGCTTAGATAATGTATTGAGATGAATTCAACTAAATAATAAGTAAGGTTTTTAGTACTGCATTTAATTTTCATTAAAGATTATAGGGATGAATCAACCTTATCAGTAACGATTTTTTTTATATTGCATTTAGTTTTTTATTACAGCTGTTATAGATTATGAATCTAAGTATAACTACTAGTACGGTAGCTGAACATTCTTTGACTTTTCATTTTAATTTCAGAATCAATAACAATACTCATTTAAGTTTTTTGCAAAAGCAATTTTTATAAATAAAAATTTTCCGGTGGCATGTGGAAAGTAGTAGTCTTAAATAATAGCAGTTTTTATACCAGTAACGAAAACAATTTTCTTAGAGAAAATTTTCCCGAGTTTGAAAAATGCTGAAATTTTCAGTATGAAGGGGGTATATTTAGCGTAATAAACTATACATATACAGTCGTGGGAAAAAAAAGTAAACACCCCTACTAACTCCCCAACAAATTATCGTAGATGAAAGTTACTGGTACCGAACGATTGGAAATAAAGTCTACTTTTAAATGACGCATATAAAATTTGCTTAGGGGGCCATCTACATATTAAAACGAATCACAACTTCATTTTTTTCAATGGTAATACCCAATTTTAACCAAATATTTCAAATCTTTGGTTCAAACTATGCCTAGACACCAAATTTCAAGTCATTTGAATGATAAGTTTTTGAATCGTAAACATTCAAAATTTAGTGCTTCTAATGATAAATAAAAATATGAAAATGTAATTTAAAACTTCTGAAATTATGATCCTGATGTTCTAATTTTTTTGTGTAGCAATAATACTAATATGCCCAAACATAAATACATTGAATTTGAAATTTTTATAATTTTCTGATATGAATTAAGAAATTAATATTTAAAAAAATTATGAATTGCAATCTACAATTGTTTTGATGGATTTCAGATTTATTAAGTCCAGCTTTATGGAAATCCAAAATTTCACATTTTTCTTCCAAGTAGCTTTCAAATTATGCTTAAAAAACGGCAAAATGATGATTTAAGGGCCCATCTATGATAGAAGTTACTAAATATTTTGAAATCTCTTATGCTATCCTGTAATCTAACAGGCTTAATTGACTGCTTAAGGTGCCTTAATCAAGAAGGGAGCTCTCTCGGTTAACAATCGAGTACCGAACTTCAATTTGGATACAGCCCTTAAAATACGCTCGTTTTAAAACAATTTCTCGGAAACTTATTGTACGAATTGCATAAAAATTTGTTTTTGGACTAAGTGAAGGGTGTAGAGTTCATTTATGCTGTCAGGACTGTGTACTGCTATTGAAAAAAACAAAGCTATGGTTCGTTTTAATATGTAGATGGCCCCCCCTAAGCAAATTTTATATACATCATATAATAGTAGACTTTATTTCCAATCGTTCGGTACCAGTAACTTTCTTCTACGATAATTTGTTGAGGAGTTAGTAGGGGGTGTTTACTTTTTTTTTTTTCCACGACTATACCTAAACTGTTCCCTGCATCTACCCAGAAATCGTCCAATTCTCTCCCACACAGCACAGCACACATGCACTACACAGTTTTCTTGTATCAAGCATGTATGTATATTAAGTTAAATAATGCTATAAAAAGTGATAAAATATCTTTATTCAGATTGACGATCGTTTCATCGCACAAACGGCTACATTTCCAAAATCATTCACGATAGAAAATATTTTCACATAATTTAAAAACAAACATAGTAAACAATGTCACGAGACATGATGCATAATTAAAAACATTGTAAACATAAAAATAAATTAGCTATTTGCGAACGTGGATTAATTTTGATATAATTTAAAAAACAATAATATGGTAAACAATGTTACGAGACAACATGCATAATGAAAAACATTGCCAAAACAAAATTATCTTGGCTATTTGTGAGCGTGGATTAAATTTTACTATTGTTACTAAAATTAGATATCATCTCTTTCCAAATTTTAGGTAAATCAAGGGACACTGAATCATTGCAAATATTCTCGTTGCGTAAAAATATCTCTATTGATTCTCGGATTATATAGATGGTGGACAAGCAGAAAACTTAAAACTAGAATCAAAGAACATATATCAGACATCAAATACAACAGAAGAACGACAGCTTTGGCCAGATTATGCAGCGAAGAACCTTTCCAGATTGAGTTTGTAAAATAGCAAGTTAATTTATCAATCAAGATTTTATTTACCATCCATAATCCGGGAATCAATAGATATATTTTTGCGCAAAGAGAATATTTGCAATGATTCAGTGTCCCTTGATTTACCTAAAATTTGGAAAGAGATGCTATCTAATTTTAGTAACAATAGTAAAAATTAATCCACACTTGCAAGTAGCCAAGATAATTTTATTTTGTTTTGCAATGTTTTTCATTATGCATGTTGTCTCGTGACATTGCTTACCATATTATTGTTTTTTAAATTATATGAAAATTAATCCACGCTCGCAAATAGCTAATTTAATTTTAATTTATTTTTATGTTTGCAATGTTTTTCATTATGCATCATGTCTCGTGACATTGTTTACTATGTTTATTGTTTTTAAATTATGTGAAAATATTTTCTATCGTGAATGATTTTAAAAATGTCGCTGTTTGTGCAATGAAACTATCGTCAATCTTAATAAAGATATTTTATCACTTTTTATAGCATTATTTAACTTAATCTATAAGTGATTATTATACATATTGTTATATCATGTATGTATATTTAAGTTATTTTGTTCAATTAACGCCAAAAATTTACTTTTATTGCCAAAATTTACATTTCAACCCTTTTATTATCGGGTTTGGGCATGCATATCCCAGCGACAATCTTTTTTTTTAAATTCTATTCGTACCACTTTTTGGGGGAAAAAAGTCCCTGCCGTACACTTAATCTAGGATATTTTCCAGAAAACTACGATAAAGAATTTTTTTCCTTGTGCATTACGGTAAGATTGAATATAAAAACTGCCAATCCTGGACCGTAATCAAAACGCTAACCTTTATTCCAAAGATCTTTTAAATATAAGTAAAGATTATATATAATATTTTTTTCATAATGAATTTTGAAAGAAATAATTATCTGTTTTTAGAATAAGCTTAACAGAAATAAGTTCTTTCAACTTACCTTGTTCGTCAAAGCATTTAAGATCTACTCCTAATGCTGGAGCTTGAATTTCAGCGCTATAAACTGGAGTATTTAAATCAAAACCTGAAAAAACTCCTATAACTTCTGTGGCACCTAAAATTAAAAATCACGAACTTTAATTACTTTTATAAGATAACGCTTTTTTAAACATTACTCTAATTATAGTCGCTTGTCAGAAACATATTTAAATAAAGAAAAGTTCACTGTTATCAATGGCAGATGACATACAATACCTTTCTTCTATTTCACTTATTGTGCATTAGAAATTACAAAATTTTGTTAAAAGGTAACGAATCTCCTCATTTTTTTTTTCCCGTTTTGATATGTTAAATGTCCTTCCCGCTGGGGTGGGGACAATTTGAGGGAAATATTACAATGTCAGATAAAACTTTAAAAAAAAAAATTCAAAATAGAAGGCCTTGTGAATTTTTACTTCTCAAATGGTTTCAAAACAAATTTTATTAAAATGTAATGAAAGCATTTATGGTGCGCCTGTTTTACCGCCAATTCGAGATCTTATTTTGTAAATTATTCATTCGTTGCAAAAATTCGATATTTTAATAATCAACGTTATGACATTCTTCACATAATACATAAGCATTTTGAATTATTAAACTCTGTATATTTGGATGTTTGAGATTTTTTTTTTTAAATAAAATTTGATATCGGAGATTAACAAACGATAACGCTGTGTAATGAATATTGGATAACTTAAAAAAGTTATGTTCAAAATAGCACCACTTAATTCAAACCGATTTTTGAATACAAAACTTAAAATTCTAAGTATAACTAAAATAAACAGTATATGTAATATTACTGGTATTACTTAATTATATAATATTACTGGTAAAAGGCATTATGTAACAAAAAACTATTATTAAATAGTTTTAAATAGTAAATATTTCTATAAAGTGTTATTTGATATAAAACTATTTCATATACAATATTTTATTAACTTTTTTTTCATTTAAATCAGTAAATTACGCGTATAATAAATGTATAACAATATCTGCATATAATTACAAACGTATAAAAGGAAAATAAGAAAAAAATTGCAAAAATAAAAATTTTTAGTCACTGATACAGATATCATTAGGAGGAGTGAAGGATGTTAGAGGAATGATAACATAAAGGGCGGGGGATGCAAATTTTCCGATAAATTGGTAACGTGTACAACTCCTTATAAAAACAACTAAGCCATTCCATGAAAAACACTACATTTTTCGGCAGAGAAAAATATTGTAAAAATAATTATACAGATTAAGTTATTTTTCAAAGTCCAAATAATACATATCTAGGAATTATTTTTCAATATTTCACTTTTAGCGAGTGGCAGCAATACTTCAAAGATGACCGCCATCAGCTGAATTACCATGCGACTAAAGCGCACCGACTTCAAAAAGAACCTAATATTGTTTGCTTTCTGACTTGCATATAATAAACTGTAACAGCAAAAATTTGAAAGTACTGTGTTTTTGGAAAGCAAAACACTCCGCGCTTTTGCGCATGCGCCAGGTCTGCATTGATTTTATCAAAATAGGCATGAGCGGAGTTTGTTTAGCTGCATTTGGCTGAGCGTCAATCTTAGTGGCAATGTACACGGAAAATACCCATCTCAGCGTAACACCCATTTGGAATAGTAGAACTGTCTCAGAGAACAGTCTCAGCTTTCGTAAACGAATGTACTTTTTTCCGTTTTATGCATTGTTTTGGGAATTTTACGGCAATGTTTTTACAAATTACAATTGCTATAAATTTATGTCCCACACGTGACAGAAAAAACTATTTTTAAAATTTTTTAGTAACCAAGAATTATATTTAAAAATGGCTGTGGCTTATAAAGAAGCTTACTATGTATAAATATTTCCCAAATAAATTTTTAAATAATATCAAATTATCTATAATAATAAAGAAAGAAGTTTGTGTGTGTGTGAGTGACTGTGTCGACGGTGTTCTGAAGAGACCACTGCACGTAGAGCTACAAAATTTGGCGGAAAGGTACGTCTATATATAAAGTTTTGCACCTCGAAGCCCGATTTTCGATTAGATTTTTTTTAATTTAATTTTTTATGCGATTTTTCCATATAAGTGAGAAGAATATGGTTTCTTTCTTTTAACCCAATATAGTAAATTTTGTTTTCTTTTCAAAAATGTTTATTCGGAATTCGTGCAGCTATTTTTGAATTTTTAGCGAATTTTTTATGCAATTATTGAACAGCATTTAATGCATTTCCATACCTATAAGGGGTGTTACCGTAGGGGGGGACACAGTTCTGTCGCCAAATACCGCCAAGTTTGTCGCCAACTTGGCGATATATCGCCAAATTTGGCAACCGAAATGAGTCGCCAACTTGGCGATAACTAATATTTCGCCAAATTCCCATATACTTCCATTGTAAACCAATATGGATTACTTTCTAGCAAAAAAATCAACAAACAGATATTTTAATGCAACAAAAACTAATAATAACTTAAGGGATTATATTAGATTTTTCCATATTAGGAAAAAGAATGCGGTTTCTTTCTTTTAACCCAATATAGTAAATTTTGTTCTCTTTTCAAAAAAGTTTATTCGGAATTCGTGCAGCGATTTTTTTATGCGATTATTGAACAGCATGTAATGCATGCCCATACCTATAAGGGGGGTTACCGTAGGGGGGATCCAGTTCTGTCACCAAATAATGCCAAGTTTATCGCCAAATTTGGCGACCAAAATGAGTCGCTAAAAGTGACGCCAACCTGGCGATATCTCTAATATTTCGCCAAATTCCGATAGACTTCCACTATAAAACAATAGGGTTTACTTGCTTACAGAAAATCAACAAATTGAGATATTTTAATGCAACAAAAACTAATATTAACTTAAGGGATTATATTAATTATATTTAAGGGCGTCCAAGTAAATTAATTACGAGTAAAAGTAGCATGATCTAATGCTCAGCATGATTTCCAAAGCATAAATTTTAAGAGAGCCCACAGATCAAAGGAATTAGATTTGAAACTTTTATCCAATTGTAGTAAATTTTGACTTTCGTGATTTTTTAACTTTGTGATTTTTAATGCGATTTTTACGTTTCTTCGTAATCTGCTGCAATTTTTTGATATTCCATTTTTGACCTAAAGTACATTCTGCCCTCATTTCAATAAAGTTTATTCGGATTTCGTATAGCAATTTTCGAATTTTTGAATAAACTTGCAATTTTCGAACATAATATATATATTTTTTTTCTCTTTTCAGAATTTGAGAAGCTATTAAAAAAATTTTCGCGATAACTTATTGTGATTTTCAGAGCTTTTCCGTAATTCCTGCTGACGTACCCTGGCAACGCCGGGCAAGTTCGCTAGTAAATTAAAACAATATTTTATGCTGCCCCGCACGTAACATTTCAAATAAAAATATTTCTAAATAATGAATATGGGTGTTATTTATTGTGGGACAATTGATGTGATCGAAAACTATTTACAATGTCTAGTGATTCAAATAAACTTGTTTTGTGAAAAAACATGCGAAAATATGGATGGAAAAACTCAACTGCATACCCAAAAGTTCTCAAACTACAGATGAATAATGATGATATAATAATGGAACATATCATTAAATTGATGAATCATTTAAATGTTAAATGAACCCAATACACGAAATTTGAAATGAATAAGAAAAACACATATTTTAGATAAGAGATTATTTTAATAAGAATTGTGAAAATTGACTTTGGAATGTCATTTTCCTTCGAATATCACAATGAAATACAAAGCGCTTTGTGGTCGAGGGCAGGTGCGTTTCTGTTCACTGCTGTAATTTTGTTTCATTGGTAACTATCAGACATATCTCATATGCCCAACTACCACAAATAAAGACAAAAATACTATTTTTGCTTTAATCGAATTTCGTTATCAAGAAAAGTTTCACTTGGACAAAAAGCATCTAGGAGAAAAATTATATGGAGTAATGGCCCATCCTCCAAGTTTAAACATAAATCCATGGCAAAACTCCTTTTGTATGGAGGAAAATCCTTGACATTAAAAAGAAGCAGTTGATGGGATAGGTGGTAACAGAAAAACACTTGTGCCCCAAAACATGAGCAAGAACAAAATGCACACAATTGAATTTGCAAACGATTATTCTCTGACTCAGTAGGCCAACCTTCACAGATCACGAAAACATTCTGCATGCGAAAAGAGGAAATTGAAGAAAAGGTACATAAGAAAAATCCTTGGGAAAATGTAACTAAAATCGAATGAATAATCATGATTTCATATCATTGAACAAACGAAAGAAACAGTTTGTCACAACTACTTCCTGTCGCAAGAAAAATTATGAATCAGACAATTCAACAATCTTAATTCCCAATGATGATCTAAATTTTGAAAAATGGATCATTTTTAATTATGAGGTCAAGCTTTATCCAGAAAGAAATACTAATAAACTAATGATACATTTTTTGAAAATGCCATAGAAAAGTAAAAAATAGATTATTTCAAATGGTCCAAACATCGAGTTGAAATTTAATACAAACATGAAATAGTAAAAACTAATTAAACCATTTGTCGCATTGACTTTGCCAATGTGACAAGTGTTGCTAATAGTGAATGCTCCTATAAATATGGAAGCTATGTATTTGAGATATGAATTCAAACTTCTAAAACAAAACAATAAAACTTGTTTTGTCATTAATACTTTATTATTTTGTTGATTTTTTTTTCGATACAATTTCTATTCATAAAAATGTTATTTAAAAAAGTCCATTTTTGTATTTTATTTCTGTTTCTTCCTATTAATCTTCATATTAATGTAAAAACTTTAAATGAATCTTAAGTCAACTTTTTCATTTAATATTCAATTGATTTCTGTTTTCTTAAAATTAGGATTTCGCACATTTTACACGTGCAAGTGCCAAGAATGTTCTGAACGTGACACGTATTAGAAAATTTTTTTTACATCTACTAAATTGTACTTTTTCAAACAAATAACACAATAAATGGTTAGTAAAGAGTCTGAGCATCTAGTAAAAAATATTACAACTGTATAAACATTGTAAAATTGGTGGATTTATTGTTAGAAGCAAAGCATTTGAAAAGTCGTGTCCAATATTGTGTCCTGCACGTGACAGCACTTTTTTTTTTTTTTTTTTTTCACAGTAAAAACGCGAATATTTTTTGGTTTTTTGCTGATAAATACCACATAAGTAGAGTACTTACTCCGGGTCAGCAAATTAAAAATAATAATAAACCTTAAATGGGTTTCATAATTGTAAAAGTATTCATGAAAATTTAATTGTTCCACACGTGACGGTGGAATTTCTCAAACACTTTTACTGCCACTGATATTCGGAAAAGTTTCCGAGTAGTTTTTATATAGTGTTTAACCCGGGAGAACTCGCTGCATGAGATTTTCTCTCACAGTCGTACTTTTTTAAGACTTATTTAAATCCTTTTTCATTAAAATTTCAAAATGTTTTTCAATTGTTTTACCTATTTTGTGAAAACAAGTACTAAGCCAACCAAAAAAAGTTGATATTATATGAATGTAAAGTAAAAGAAAAGCAATTGGGCATTCTCACTAGCGAGTTCTCCGAGTTAAATCTGTTTTCTCCATCTGGAATACAGGTCATTTGTATAATTTGGTCAATTATAGGCTATCAGTTCAAGTCAACATTTTGATGTTCAACAAGCATTTTTACAGGCAAACATAAACAGCGTTAATATTAAAATACATATTTTGTTACTCTTGCAAGTATTAATTCAGTTACGTAGCTGAGCAAACGTGTAATTTAGAATCGATAGAATCAATTAAAAACCGATATTTCTCTTTGACAAAACTTATTAATACACTATCAAACCCACTCTGAAACATTCCCGAAAATCAATGGCAGCAAAAAAGAAACTTTTTATAAATGATTCTTCAAATCAGAGGTTTCCAGTCATAAAGAACGCTTTTCGGAATCATGAGTAACTGGGTAGAGACTAGTGTATATTTTTCGTCCGTGATTATATTATATTTTTCTAGATTAAGAAGCATTGTTTTTTTTTACAGTGTATATCTTAGTGTAGCAAAGCAAGGCCGTAGCCAGAAAAATATTTTATAGGGGATTTATTTGATCATGATTTTATCATTATCTCATTTTGGATTTTTTATTCTTAAAACAGAATTATTTTCTTCTGATGGACTGATGGCTTTCATTATTATGAAACAGCCATTATAAATGAAGTATTAGGTGAAGATGAAAGAGCAGTCGTAAAAAGTTAGAACTGATTTTCTGGTCAGAATGGAAAAAAAAAAAAAAACAATTTTTTTTTTTTTTTTTGTCTATCATTTTCCTATTCTGACCAGAAAATCCGAGTTCTAACTTTTTACGGCTGCTCTTTCATCTTCACCTAACACTTCATTTATAATGGCTGTTTCATAATAATGGAAGCCATCGGTCCATTAGAAGAAAAAGATCCATTCCAAAGATATAAGTTCCATTGAAAAAACTATTCAATACTATGTGCAGAAAGAAGAGGCTACACCTGCAATTTTCATGACCCTAATAGAATCACATAGCTGCCGATTTGTATGGTTTTGTTACCTTTAAAATTTAATACAAATTTTTGCCATATTTAATCGTTGACAATTGTTAGATTTCGGCGATTGAATTAGGCGAAATTTACTGGTAAGTTTTATTGGTAAGGAAAAATCTTAGAAATTGATAACTATGCAGTAGCGTAATAACTGCAGCAAAATTGACATTCAACAAACAAAACTATCAAGCGCTTTTTCAAATAATTTCATCCCCCGTTTCTCTTAAAAGTAACGAAAATGTACATCAAAGAAATATTGCTAGTACTATAGAAATTAATGAAGTGAAAATTTATATTTCATCTCCTTAGTTAGTGACGATTTGTGTAAAACCGGTTTACCGCTTATCCGAGGTGAGCTTGGTCCATATTAACTAGCACAATCAGGACTCTACTGTAGTTGATTTTCGAATCTTGACTGTTAAGTAATAGTTAATGGCATATTTATAATAATCCTGACAGAAATTTCGGAGGGAGATCAAACTCTGGTGATTACCCCATTGGCTACAGCCTTGTAGCAAAGCATAGTGCTAAACAGTTGATCTGAAAGCTATTAATTTAAAATATATAAACTTTAGTTAACTATATAAATTTCATTTCATTTTAAAGACTCAAAAGTCCACTGGTTTTATGGAAGTTCTTTTTTTAATAGAAAACGTCTACTTATGTTTATTTCTGATCGAAAGTTGTATATAATTCTATCTAAATCATTAAAAATAACAAAAGGCAATTCGAAGTGCGCGTTGGTCGTCACAGGCAGTTGCTCTTCTATCAATCTGTTTTCAAGGTCTACGTTGCTCTAATGTCGGTCAACCACAGTAGGAAATGGGTGAAATTTCCGGAAACCCTGAGATTTGTGTCGAGGTGTTTTGAAGTAAAAATTTCCATTTCCTGTCTATCTCTGGTAGTTAATCTCTCAGGTATTATTTCCTAAATAAGTTACACTACCTATATATACACATTGTTACCAGGTAATGCATTTATATTTCTTGCTTACCTTATGCAAAGGATGCAATATGAGATTTATTTTTGATAGTTTTAAATACAGATGAGAAATGTTTATTCCTATTGAGCTGACTAAAAGGTCTAAGACCAAATTCCCATGCACTTGTTTAACTTTAATTTTCGCATTAATTTTGATTATATCTTAGCACGGTTTAAGGCTGTGCTGTCAAACGTGGGTGGCGCCTTTAAAAATATTTTCCTGTTGCTAGCTTTTTATAAAAATCCACTTTATAAACTATCTTATAAGATATCCATTCTGTAATTTCATTTCAAAAATCACTTAAAAACCCCAGTAGGTACTGAGATTTTCTGCTTTTTTCTGTTTTCCTGCAGTTTCTTTTTGCATGTGTCCTCTGTTTCGTACGCCTACCAAAGTGAGGCGAGCAATGTATGTATATTATACAGATGTGCGACTACCAGTACTGTACAGAAATAATATTGCCTCATGTTACCAGACATATGATTTATGGAGTCCTTCCTTTTCTGTTAACGTCATATGTGTTTCTTTGTTTGTTGAAAGGTTGGACAGACGTTTAAATTGTGTAGGGATCAAACTTAGCCTACATTAATTATTTTAAAAAACAACATTGTTACTATTTCTGGAATTCAAATTAAATAAAATAAATATCGAAATTTTTTCAAAAACTAAATGCGATGACAAAGACAAATGTACATTTAAATTTCGAAAACTTTGTTAATTAGAGAGTTAAAAATTTTTAAGCAATACAAAAAGTTTATTTTCTTTATTTTGTAAAAATTTCATCATAAATTAAATATACGAAATTTAGAAGCTATTTAAACAATTAGTATTTCTATATGTTTATAACTAGTCGAGCAAGTATTTTTACTTTAGCTTTATCTTTTAGACAATAGTAAAAGTAAACTCATTTTTGATTCAATGCAGTAGATTAAACCTGGAGCAACTAAGAAAATTTCAAAGAAAATCACTTTATAATATAAAGTACCACAAAGAAAGTTACTTAGTTGCCATAGTAATAAAATTCAATAAATCAGTTAGCAGATACTGATTTGTATGCACGAGAGAGAGATCTGCCTAATGAAGGATTTTTTTCTTATTATTATTCAGAGATATACAAAATAATCTGAACATTTGCATGAAACAATAATTAGCAAAAATAGTTATTGAACAAAATAAACAATTACATTACTATCATTAATAACTATGTTAATGGTAAAAACGTCGAAAATTTGAAGTGCCCGATGAATACGTGAATCTTTCTCTAATTTTCGTTTCAAGTTGTGCTTCACCTTTAAATACAGAATTAAAATTTGGTT
The DNA here is from genome assembly GCA_963932465.1 of Maratus speciosus. Taxonomy (NCBI): domain Eukaryota; kingdom Metazoa; phylum Arthropoda; class Arachnida; order Araneae; family Salticidae; genus Maratus; species Maratus speciosus. Next base: position 237,705,945 of record OZ010788.1, read on the forward strand.
TTATAATTTGCTCGCACAGGGGTTGGTTCCTTTCAAAATCGCGAACTGTTGAAATTCAGAGTAAATTAATAATATTGTCAAAAATACCAAGTCAAGTAGCAGGATAATGTTTCTTTTATTTACCATCTAAAAGGTGCTAAAATATCAGGAAATCGCTTATTTTACTTTATTTTGAAACTTTCTGAGAGATTATTGAAAATAAATACAATAGGAAAAATTGAAAACACTGATGCAGACAAAATTCAAAGGAAGAAATTAGTAGTATATAGAAATGCAATTTTTAAATCGCGAATGAAAGTTTAAGGGGACCGGGAAAGCAAAATTTAACCAAAAAATCGATTTTAACTTTTTTATATCATTAAATAGTTTAAACTTATCTTTCCAACTATGTGTCACACATGTTTATATATAAAAAAAAATAAGCGTTGAAATTATTCATTCTTCCTAAGAGTACAACACAGCTTAATGGCCATTTAAATCTGACTTTTTCTCAACTGATTTTTCATGTTTATGTTCCTTTTTTACAATATCTATTAAACTTAAAAACTCCGATTTTTTTTTAATACTTATGTTATATTGTATACTTTAACACAGGGATTTAACGATTTGTTGAGAATTATTTATTTTAGGTTGTGAAATCTTACCAAAATGCTTATTTAAAAAGGATTTTCAATAAATAATTAATTTTGAGTTTCACTTACAAAAAAAATGGTCTCTTAAAATACGTAAATCATGTTATTCTAACTACTCTAAAAAATCTAGACCTCTATCTTTAACCATTTCTGAGAAAAAGGTACATAAAGTTGGTGAATTTAAGATGGCGAAGATAGGGCTTTCCCTGTCCCCTTAAACAAGCTTAAACATATAATGCATCGAGAAATTCCCCAATCACAGCCTTATCAGACAGTAAAGAGAAAAAAAAAAAAGGATCTTAAAAAATTACCATATAACAAATTTTAAAAGGAAAATTTAATCCGATAACCGATTTTTTTTAAAGATTTTGTAACAATAAAATTACTTAAAAATATATATGTGAGGTTACGCACGTTTTGTTGCTCATTAAATATTGTTTTCAATTGTGACGTGCCTAAACTCCCGATTCTCATTAAAGTAAAATTTGGTACTTCACTATTAGTAGGAAATAATCATACATATGTTCAATTAATATAATTAAACAAGATAATTTCAAAATGTAAAAAGCTCAAATTTCTTATATAATTATGAAAATTAAATGGTAGATTTTGGTTATGTCACTAGGCCTGATGAGACCACGGGTTGAAAAGCCGTGATTTGGAACTTCGGAAACCGATGAAAAAGGAAATCGTTAATAATTAATGACCGACCACTTTATATGGAAATTTATGTTATGCTACACTAAAATGTAAATTTTCAAAAGCAATTTTATTCATCAATCATTTATACAGGAAGCATTATTTCACATTCTTTAGACTTAAGCGGGGCATGAATTAACGATTCAGATTTTAATAATAGGTGTAATATTTTAATCCGCATAAATACATTGCTAAGTCGGGCATTACGATTAAAGTAAGTGAAAGACATATTAGAATATTAATGAAGATAAATTTAGATTTCACAGTAAATAGCTTTTCTTTTACTCTATAGCAATTCGGCATAAATACTTTTTTTTTGTTTTATTATTCTGTTTGTGCACTTGTGTAACCGTGACACGCTAATAAATCTAAAAATAGATTAATATAAAGTTAAAATTTCCAGAAAATACTACCATTTTTTTTTTTTTACTATTCACTTATAACGAAACTGAAGGAGTGAAAATCCTTCATTATACACGAATTTCAGTATAACTGATTTTTAGAACATTAATAACTTTATAATGAAATTAGATACATCCTTGTTAATAAGGCGGTGGTTGAACAGTTTTGTAATATATAATACAGAAACAATTTCCATAATGGTGCTAAATTTTTCTTAAATATATTGTATATTCATTATATTCATCGTAACCACCACATGAATGATAGATATGTATTATTTAGCTAAAAGAAAAGTAGAAAATTTTACTTTAATACCAATCCACAGTTTATGCCCATCGCAGTTTGTGGAGTATTAAAAGTTATACATCTTTATTTTGCGGGGCGGGGAAAAAAAATTATCTTTTGTGGTGTGTGTGTAAAGGTGGGGGGGGGGATGGGGTCTTCAAAACCTATAAATCTTACATAGCTTTTAAATAAGCGTCTATAGTTAAGTTTGTTTCTTAAAATTTGTCATATGACAGTTTGGTTAAAGATACTGTTAGGTTTTTCGATTGAAGATGCTTTTCCGATTTGCTCAATCTTTCAGTCGTGATATTATTCAAAATATTTTCTAGAATAAGTTCTTCGTCACTTTATTTATTTTTTTTTTTTATTCGATCGACTACTTCGATACCGGTATATAAAGTAGAAATGAGTTCAGGCCTTTCTTTCCCCCCGGAGGAACCCGCGTCTGATTTGAAATCTGAAACCAAGCCCGAAAGTACAAGGCACATTTGTTAATAACAATTTTTTAACTGTCTCAAGATCCTGATTTAAAAACCTCTTCCATAGAAATAAGTATTAATCCTAAATACACCCACATAACTAAGTGTGTAGAAATTAGTTATTTTAAAATTATTGTGAAATCATTCTTCTAATCAGCATTGCATGTTGGTGGGACATGGTTTATTGTGAATTAAATTATTTCTTATTACTTTATAATGTTAACATATTAAAATAACCAATGTAATCTAAATTCAGTCGAAAAGAAAATGTTAATTTGATAAACATTTGAATACAACTTAAAAGCTTTCTATCCATACAGTCAAAATTATTTAAAATTATAGATTTACCACGAAACTTTCCGGTTATCAACTATTTTCCTTAAATTTTGTAACATTATAAATTCAACTTTTAATACACTTGAAATTTTCCTATTTTAAGAAGTGGTAGAAAAAGGAAGTAAAAATTCTTGTAAGTAGTTTACTATTAGAAAATAATTTGTCTTATTAATATAAAATTAAAAATACTCCTTTCAATTGTGATGATTAGTTATCTTTCAAAATAAAATGCGAAACATCCCATACCGTATAAGCAGTTCACAAATAAATCCGATTTGACTTTGTTCAGAAGAAAATCAAAGTTTTGCAGTTTCACTGGACTAGCACCAATTGTTAACATTTTCAAATGTTCCAACTTGCAGTCAGGTCCTACAATTTGAGAAAGAAAAATGGTTATAAAATGTCATTGTGAAACATTTATAGAATAAGTTATTAATAAGTTACAATTTTAAATAAAAATATTCCTAAATAGCATTATTCTTAGACTTTTTCGGGTTCAATTTCCTTCATGTTGCTTGATCCTCGGTCTATTTAGAAAGACCAGATTACAACTGGAGCTATTTGTGAATGTACGCTTTTTCTAGACATTGATGAAAATTAATAAGTTTAGAATAGATGAACAAAAATATTCAAAGCAAATAAATTAGGGGCTTTTTCAATCTCGTATGTTACCCGCATTTACGAGTAGCTCGAAGCCAAAATTCAATGTTTCGATATTATGTTGCCCGAGTAACATTAAGTTTCAGAAATTTCCTTACACACAAAGGAACATTTAGTTCCCCCCCCCCCCTTTTAAAACGTTATTTTAAAAAGTGCATAAACTATTACTAAAATCATGATAAACTAAAAACACATTTACTTTTATTCTATTAAATTAATTAGCACAAGTGGGTACTACTTAGTTATCCCGTCGACCAATTTCGCCAAATTATATAAATCGTCAAACCTCTCGCCGAATTATACAAATTGACAATTTTTATTTTAAATAACGAAAGAACAAATAAATTAGTATAACATTAATAAAATAAATGGTTAAGTGCGAGCATTACTCGCGCACAGAAGGTTCCGTAGAATAAATATATAAACTTGTAATTTATATATTTATTCATTTTTCATTATTTATTTATAAACAGTTGCTAAAAGAATACCAAGACTTTGTAAAAAACTATACAATGCAGGGTTGGGTATAACTGTATATATTAGAAAAGTGTAAATGGGTATACCATGAAAGTTCAAAGAGATGTGGAACTTACACGAATAGCTATATTTGATATTATTTAACTCTTTTTTTTAATATTATCCTAATCTGTTTATGATGAACTTATTCGGTACTGAAATTTTCAAAACATATTTCATGTTGGTCTGTATAAACTGAACCTAAAATTTCCTTTTTATTGTTCAAAAAAATATTTTTTTAGGTGATATTACTGGTGAAAATTTCAAAATTTTGTATTAGCTAAATGCAACATTGCATTAAAAATATAAAAATGCTTTAAATACAAATTAATTTAAGTTCAGGGAAATTGTTACAATCGGAAGTATAAGTAAGCACCAAAATTTTCATTCTAGTTGCAATATTTATTTTGTAATCCTGCGCGTAAACTGTTATGCCAATTTTTTGTTCGACAAATGTCTAACAGTTTCGAGCCCCCTACAAATACTAATTCTGTATCTTGCAATTTTTAGGGTTTCGTTCATCTGACGAAACCCTACTAGTCTTTCTCCTCTGTCTGTTTGTCCGTCCGTCCGTCACAGAGCCCGTTCTCAGAAACTATACATGTTGGAGACTTGAAATTTTGCATACTTATAGCTGAACACCTCAGATCAAACGACAAATCATAAAATTTTGAAAAAGTCATACATTTAACCCTTTGGGCTCCCACATGTGTATTTTAAACAATTCTTTCTATGTGAGCCTCTAATTAGGTTGGAGGCGTGAAATTTTGCATACTTATAGCTGAACACCTCACATCAAACGACAAATCATAAAATTTTGAAAAATTGTAAATTTAACCCTTTGGGCTCCCCCATGTGTATTTTAAACAATTCTTTCTATGCGAGCCTCTAATTAGGTTTGGAGGCATCAAATTTTGTATACTTAGAGCTGGACCCTCACATCAAACGACAAATCATAAAATTTTGAAGAAGTCTTAAATTTAACCCTTTGGGGGTCTCGCATGTGTATTTTAAACAATCCTTTCTAAGTGAGCCCCTATTTAGGTTGGAGGCGTGAAATTTTACATACTTATAGCGGAACACCATCATGCAACAAATCATAAAATTTTGAAAAAGTCGTACATTTAACCCTTTGGGCTCCCACATGCGTATTTTAAGCAAGTCTTTCTAACTGAGCCCCTTATTAAATTGGAAATTTGAAATTTTGCATACTTATAGCAGAACACCTGAGGCCAGGCGACAAATCATAAAATCTTCAAAAAGTTACGTTTATCCCTTTGAGCTACCACATATGTATTTTAAGCAATTCTTTCTAAGAGAGCCCCTAATTAAGTTGGAGACATGAATTTTTGCATACGTATAGCTGAATACCTCAGACTGCACGACAAATCATAAACTTTTCAAAAAGTCTTATATTATTTACTCCTCCGGGCTCTAACTTGTGTATTTTAAGCAATTTTTCTAACCTCCGCCCTTTTCACCCGGGGAGCACTTTTCCAACTTTTGCCGACACTCCTTTGAACATTCTTTCATATTATGCACCTTAGCCTTACATATTTTAGTTCAACTTTTTACCGCCAGGGCCGCCTACTTATCTCGTGTGCTATGAGCCCAATCCCCTCGACTAATATGTCTACGGATAGTATGTAAAACTGAGTTTTTTTCGGATAGAGGATTATTTAGAATAGAGTGCGCCCCTGGTTGCGAAATATGGAACTAACAGATTTTTCAAAAGGATAAAGTGTTTTGAAAGGAATATTAAACGAAACCCTCTGTGCGATCTGTGATCACACTTACCCACTTGTTTAAATACATGAAACGAAAGAACATACTTATATCTTTCATCCCAATTAAAATTGTGTTTTAAAATCATATACATTAAGACATTAAATGATGAAAATGGTCTTTATTTCCACTATTTAGAGTCCCGAGACCCCTTAAATTAGTATGTTTTTAACAATTTGACGTTTATTGCTTTTATACTGTTACTGGACATTACATTACACATATATATCATTAAAAGTTGTTAACTAGGCATAAAGTACGCCGCCCCTGGTCATTGTGCATGTTCAAATTGGCCGTATCTTTAAGGGTTAATATCTCGGCTAATTACTGATGATTTTTTTTCGAAATTCATTATCAATAATGCTTTTATTCTTCTGCTACGATAGATATATCGGCTATGCTCAACAATTTTTCTGAATGCCCGTAAATCGAAATTTGTGTATAACAGAAAAATGCTAATTACTCAAAAACTGTGACCTAAGGTAATCGCTATAATTTTCCGGCAAGTTTTATATTAACGTTTACTACCTCTAATTTATTCATAATTTTAGTTTCAGTAGATTCGGAATTAGATGGGGGGGGGGGGATATATTTTTGACACATTTTCAACAATATCTTTGAAAATATGCCTAAAATTAAAAGGAATGTATTTTTGAGTTCAGCGTTACAGAAGCTTTCACAGGATACCCCACATGATATACAAAGAAAAGATTTTTTTTTCAAGTAGCATAATTAGCCCTCTACTTTTTTACTAAATATATTTATGAATGTTTATTAATCTGAAAATATGTGGGTCAATGGTCTTTATTACTTCCCCGAATTTGAACTTTCCACGTTCCATAGTTTACGGGTAAAAGGGCTGTGACAGACAGACAGACACAGGAGTGATCTTATAATGGTTCCGTTTTTACTTTTTAAGTACGGAACCCTAAAAACAAATAAAACGTCGGAATAAAAATCACTTGATAGCGTAAACACGTGTAACTTGCTTAAAGTCAAGTGAATGTGACATTTATGATTATCATTATTGGCATTTAATCTTATAGTTGGACGATAGATTTTTGGTCGACGGGATATCCAAGTAGTACCCACAAGTGTATACAACAGTTCAAAGTAAATAGTGTCTATATTATAAAGAACAAACGTGTTCATGCGTAACGCTGACGTCATTTTGGTAGCAACCCAAACGATTAAATTTAATGTTTATTGCAATATTTTTAAACTTCGAAACATCGCAAATTTTAAAATTTTACACTTCGAATAGGCAAAAAAAAAAATTACTTGCAAGAGAAATTTGTTTGAAAACAGTATCACAATTTGAAAAATGTATCGCCTTTTCCTCAGTTTTTATTGATTTTAAAATAATTTTCAGGCATGTTCTTTTTTTTTTAAATCTATGTCTGTCGCGTTCAGATGATTACGTAAGATAAATCCGTTTGTACTTAAATTTATATAAATAACTCAGCATTTGTTTCCACCTGATATGACATAACGAAATTAAAACATTCAATAAAATATAAATACAATACAAATTTAAGACATGTAATCAAACTATGCACGTAAACCACTAAAATGATCAGAATAAAAAAAGACTGATTTTAAATAGCTTTTGCGATTTCTTCTGCTGTTAACTCCTGGCGCGAGGCCAGAAAGTCGCCATTTTGGTAAGAAGAATTTGGATTTGCCTTAATTGGAAATTGTTTAAAATCAGCTTTGTTAATGTATTACAAAATCCGATAGTATTTTTTTTTTCGACAGAATTAAAATAAATTAAAAAAAATTTAAGTTAATTACAGACATTTAAAATATTTTCATCTCTAATTGAGACCATAATTTACGAGTTACTTTACATTAAATCATTCTAGATTAACCTTTTGTTGAAATACGGAAAAGGTCGACCTAATGAGCAGTAGTATAATAAGTTTACATTGACTAGCCATAGAACATTGAATTTTATGCGTAACTTATAAGATCAAATTTTTATCAGTTTTCTAAGACATGAAATCAAATTGCTTTAAAGGGTCAGGTACCTTTTAAAGTGCCAAATATATAGATATTTTTTTAAACTTATAATTAAGTATGTTTCATTAGAAAAGTTAAAAAAAAAAAACATTCAAAAATTCGCATTGGAAGAGAAGTTGTGTCTAAAACACTGAGCTTTTTCTATGCCATCAAGGAATGATTTAATCTATAACGACAATTTTCTCAAAATTGCAATTTTGATCAATGCGAGCAGGATTTCTTAAAAATGGTTACCAAGAATTTTGCGAAATTTTCACCGAAAGTATTAAACGTACAGAGGCACAAAATGACCTATTATTATGTTTCTCAAGTAAGGCGTTGGTATTGTTTATAACGGCCGATTATCTACACGAGGGATATAGGTTCGAGATGGGGGGGGGGGGGTTATAAGGGAACCTAACCCGTATTTACGCAAGGTACCCAAGGTTCGAAGAAAACCAAGGAAAACTCCGAATGGTTAGGCTGACGGGCGCGATTGGCTTCGAACGCAGCACCTCCCGTCTACCAGCTTTGAGAGCAGAATCTCTCAACCACTGGCAGGCATTTCGCGAGTAAGAAGTTTACAATTCACGACTACTTTTGTACATTAAAAAAAACTTGATATCTCAGGTTACTTTAACTGATGTTACCGGTCTCGCAGACCGGTGTTTTTTTTTTCAATTTTCATAGTTTAACTTGCAAATTTCAGTTTATCTACAAACACTGACATTTTGTTTCGTCTGGAACTTTAGTACTAACACCAGAGACTTTTGAATAGGTGAATTTTAATTATAACACTCCTGTACAAAAAGTTTAGTACAAAAACACCATCCTATGAGTTAATCACGGCTTTTATTCATCTTTCGATGGAGCGGTCTCGTAGACCGCTTCACACTACTTATGTGACAATATCTGTGACATCAGTTAAAGGTTAAAAAACACTTTTTTTGGCGGGGGGGGGGGGGGGGGAGGGATCTACAAGTTTTATTTTTCACATTGTACGTCATTTAAAAAATATATCTGTACTCATTAAAAATCTTTATTTGTTTTACCATTCATTGTAAAAATTCCATGCGCGCAGTGCCAGCAAGAATAATAATTTCGCAAAAATTGTATTATAATAAAACAAATTAAAACTTTGTGAACTTTATTTTTAGAACTTTATTTGATAAAATAAATCTTTCTTAATATGTGTTTTAAATTTTGTAGTCAAAAGTCAATTAGAGTGACTGATTCTTATAGGGATCATTTTTTCATGTATTTTGTTGGTTCAAAGGGCACCCTGACACCTAAACCTACGATTTACGTTTCAACAGCCTGGGTCCAAAACGTAAACAAGATCACGCAGTCTTCCAGCAATTCCACGGTTCAGCAATTCAACTGACGAAGTATAGTACAAAGTATAAATACCGAGTACAAAGTGTAAATAGGGGAGAGTGGGGAGGAATGGGACACTTTTTACAAAAATAAGAAAATCAACTTTGACACTAAAACAAAAATTTCGATATATAGAATACAAAATGAAACACTTTCCACTGTCTTTGAACAATATGGAAACATAATTTGCAGAAACAATTTCATAAATAAAGAAATTGTAAATTTCAAAATGTGTCCCATACCTCCCCACTAACAGGGAGGTATGGGACAGCTATAAAATAATGTATGATAAGGCACAAATAGTCTAGTGCCAGCTATATATACAGTCTAACAAAGATTGTAGGTTGATAATGTCAGTTCTACAATATCAGATTCCATTATTTTCATCACTGGAAGGGAAATTCAGGATTGTCAGTCGGAGATGCCATTAAAAAGTCAAATTTATTTACATTTTGAAGTAAATTAATATATTTATAATGGTATAATTAATATACTACCATTTAAAAATATTTGCATATTAGCAATTTTCATTCATCTTATTATCCTTTAACTGATGTCACATAAATTGTCACATAACTACTGTTAAGTGGTCTGTGAGACCGCTCTATCGAAAGATGAATAAAAGGCGCGATTAAATTTCAGGAATGTGTTTTTGTACTAAACTTTTTGTACAGTACTGTTATAATTAAAATTCCCCTATTCAAAAGTCTCTGGTGATAGTATTAAAGTTTCAAACGAAGCAAAATTTCGGTGATGTTTGTAGTTAAACTGAAAGTTACAAGTTAAACAATTAAAACTGAAAAAAGCAGCGGTCTGTGAGACCGGTAACATCAGTTAAAGGTTAAAAAGAAGGAATTAGACATGTGCCCTTCCTCCCTTTTTTGGAATGCCCCATTCCTCCCTCTACCTTCTTTTATGTTAAACTTCTTGTATAAACAAAAATGCTGCCTTTAAGCATAGTTTAAATTAGGGATAATATACAGTATAATGTTCCATAAATGGGGAGTCTATTACATCTACGCATAAACAAGTCATTAATATACAGGGTGTCCGGTCTCAACGGTGTCCAATGGCTAATTCCTAAACCGTTAGTCATAGACATATAGTTCCAATTACAAAAATGTTTTAAATCAGGTAAAGAAACATTTTAAAAGCGATTTGGGTCAATAAAAACATTTCTTAAATTACGAAATTTAAATTTTTATACGGTCCCCCGGTTCTATAAGTTATACTTAGTAATTTTTTCCTATTACACTGACAAGTAAGACAAAAAAAGTCCCATTCATATACCGTTAAAATTGAGCGAGTTATGAAACTTTAAAAATGCATGACTTATGCCACTTTTCTACTTTGAAAACAAATGAGTTCGGCTTGGCTTTGAGGGATCATATACCAAGTGTTTAAAGTATTCGAAGATCTTACTTCATGTGTATCTGCGCTTTGAAAAAAAAAAAAAAAATTCTACAAGTATTATGATTAAGTCTCAAATTGGGTAAAATAACATGTTTTATTTTGTCAGGATTTGAGACTGTTTCTCTTACGATTTCTTTTAACAAAAATTATGTTTTTTATAAGTTTTTAATGTTACTTCAACAATCGTATGTATGTTGTTCCAGTTCAAAATTTGTACTCTAACTTTAACCCACTTTTAAATATCCGATCGAGATTGCATTTTACATACTGACGCAAATCCGATAACAATCTAATATTAAGATTTTCGGTGATTACCATTTATACTTATTTTACAGGATAACACAAAAAATTTCGGATAGATTTCTGCCAAGGAGTTTAAGAAAAAGTTTTAGATTAGATAATACAAGACTGCGATTGTTGGGTTTTTTAACTTTTATGTATTTTTTAAGCACTGAATCCGAAAATTACCTTAATTTTTAACCATCATGTCAGGATATTTCGCAAATCATAAATTTTCAAATTTAAGGAATAACAAAAATCGAATACTATAAAGTAGAGGAAATGGTTGTGTTTTTTAACTTTTGATAATTGATTTTTACGCACTTTTTAGCACTGAATCTGAAAATGACCTTCATTTTTAACCATCACGTTACAATTTTTTTGCAAATCGCAAATGTGTAAGCTAAAATATAGCGAAAATCTCATACTATAAAACATATGTAAAACATTTTTTATTTTATTTTATTTCATTTGATTAAAAAATTTATTCGATGTTTTTGCTTAGCCTGGGATTCTTACAGCTAAACAGCTGAATGGTACGATGAGATGGGAGAGGAAATTCAATTTTAACATTGAATTTCTTAACTTTGAAATTTGCAATTTGCGAAACATCCTGATATGATAGTTAAAAATGAAGGTCAATTTCGGGTTCAGCGGTACAGAATTTATAAGAATCAATTATCAAAAGCTAAAAAACATGACATAACCCAACTTTTGCGGGCTTGTGCAATCTAATAATATTTTAAAATACGTATCATTTTGTAAAGTATTACGGCTGTTAATTTAGAATCATTTTATTTAACAAAAATTCTGTTTTTTCTTTCTTCTTAAATGTTCATAACAAATTGTATATTTTCCATTAATATGTCAGAATGATTAAAGATTTCAAATTTATATTGCAATGTTAATTTTACTCCCAAACATTTTTTTATATCTGACGAAATTATATTTCGACTAAATTTGTGAATGACCTCCAATTTGCAGCAAAAAATATGCTCCAATTTTAAACAGCTATTACTCGGTCAATTTTAATCGTAGAATAACGGAACTTTTTTGTATTACTTGTCAGTGTAAAAGGAAAATTTCACTAAATATAGCTTATAGGACCGGGGGACTGTATAAAAATTTAAATTTCGTAATTTAAGAAATGTTTTTATTGACCCAAATCGCTTTTAAAATATTTCTTTACCTGATTTAAAACATTTTTGTAATTGGAACTATATGTCTAAGACTAACGGTTTAGGAATTAGCCATTGGACACCGTTGAGATCGGACATCCTGTATAAAAAAACATAAAAAGTATATGAAGCAAATTTACTTTTGATTCTTGAAATAATCTTTTCCTTTATGCAATCTAAAGCTTATGCAGATCAGCTACTTTTTTTCAGCTGAATCTTGGGGTACCATTGCTTCATCTAATGAGCGATTGATGAAATGATTAGAATGATATATAAAGAGGAAAACCTACTCTCTCATTCCACCCCACTCTCTCCTACTGATTGTACAGGTCATGTCCATGATATTTACATTTGGCTCGATCATTCTACCTAGGGCCTGTAATATTTACATTTGGCCCGACTCATGTACTACGGTTCAGGTAAGTGATAATCAGTTTTGGCCCGAATGCAAGACCACGTGTCTCATACGTAGTTATAGGTTAAGGGGTTAAGAAAAAATAGTTGCTGCTTTAAAAAATATAAAACTTATTTACCTGGAACGACATTATTTTTCTCCATCTTATCTACAACACTGGTTGCTAAAAAAGTGTAAGTTACTTTGAACTTGTCCATCATTTCCCAAAATCCAACTTCAGGGTAAAAAGGACATCCATTATAAAGGAACACAGTAAGTCCAAGCTTGAAACAGGCTATGAAAAGATTCCACAAGTTCCAACCGACCTGTAAAAAAGTTGGAAAATGAAAATAATTTAGAAAGATCGAATATTTATTCTCATTAAAGTATCTGCCTACGTTCGGAGTGCTTTTTTTTTCCCTTTAAGGGGGTCCAGGACACGAAAATCTTCAAATTTTCATTTTTTTTTTTTTTTTTTTTTTTTTTGTGGATTAAAAATTTTTCTGCCGTTTTCTGCTTAAAATGATGTTTAAGTCCTGTTTCTATCTTAATTAGAACAGGAAATATTTTTTTCGTTTTGGTCTATTTTCAAAATCTGCCTTTCAAGCTATGGTTGTCAAGGAATCGAATTCTTGTGAAATTGCGTTTTTCTTCATGATAGGTTTTTTCACCATTTCTCATATTTAAATTCTTATTACTCGAGAACCGTTAAAGATATAGGGTTGAAACTTGGAACATATCTTTTTCAATTATTTTACTTTACTTTTGAGCCAGCATATTTGAAAAAAATATTTACTTTTGAAAATATGATATATATATATATTTTTTTTTTTTAAGTAGCACCACTTTTTTTGTAATTTCTCCGTTAAATATTTAATTTTTTTAAAAATTAATATTTTTTAAAATGCTGGCTCTAAATTAAAATATATATATTTCTGTTTATTTAAATGAAAAACAATTTAAATTCTACAAATAATATTTCGAGTTATAACGATTTTAAGTTATACCACTTTTTTCATAAATTTTAAATTAAAAAATTTTTTTTTAAAGCTATGAGAAGTTTTATAATTTGATTTTGTTTACAAATGATATGGTTAACCATCACAAAAAAATTCAAAACTTTAACTCAATAAATAATTTTTTTTTGAAAATGTGTCCCGGATCCCCTTAAACATACAATATTAAATGCGCATATTTTTAGTTCAATTGCAATACAGAATGAAAAAACAAAATCCTATAGCAATATATTCATAACTTTTTTTAAAATTAAGGTGTTTTGCCATTTTATTAAGAATGCTTATATGTCAGACACCGTACTCTCAATTCAACTACATATATTTCAATTTCCTTTGTACTAGACATACTACCATTACACTTGCCTGTGCACAGAGCCCGAAGTTTTACAATACCTTCAAAATTAAATCATAGGGGAGCTGGGAGATGAATGGGACAAGAGATGGATGGGACATTCTCAATATTTCATGCAATGAACATTTTTTTTAGTTGATTTCTATTCTCATACATGGCCCTACGAAAGTGTGCTTTAGAACCAAAAGCAAAACCACATGGCTCTTCATTTTTTTTGCAAAGTTGCATTTTTTGAAACTGCTTAAAAGTAACTTTTTTTTAAGTTTGAAGTTGTCAAATATTTTATACAACATAAACAAATAAGATATGTTGTAGTTATTTATTTGAAGTTTCAATATTGGTAATTAAAATGAGTGCATATTAAATGTGACAAAATAATTTCTGAGGCAAAATAGCGGTCAACTGAATCTATCATAGGGATGATTGGGACAATTTAAATAAGGATGAATGGGAGTCTTTTTCATCCCTAGAGATGTTAAAACATTTACTTATTAACTAAAAAAATTTTAGAAAGGTTTATAAATTAATGATGTGTTAATTATTAGTATTAAACTGTACTCGTATTGTATAGGTTGTTTATTATTAAAAATTATATTGAATCTTAATTATTGTATTGTAATAAAGGTTAAATAGTTTATCAAAAAATTGCTATTGGAACATTATCAAAATAGATAAAATTGTTAAAAGTAGTACATGTTTATTGATCAGATGGGGTAAATTATATTGAATTTGAAACTTGTGCTTAAATAAATTCCCACTCGCACCTCCCCTAACATAATTTCATTTGTGCACGATATCCAAGGTACATTGTATTAATATTTATTAATAAGTTGTGAATGAAAAATATTGGCTATGCCGTATTTCAAAGACATTTTTCACTTTCATTTCATATCTAAAATGTCTCGTATGTGTGAAAGGGGAACAGATAGACAGTCGAAGTTTGCATTACAAGTTAAAACTGCAGTAAAAGAAGTGATTAGCGACGCTGAGATATAATAGCCATATTATAAGATTATATATTACAAACTAGGGGGCTCTGCTCACTGCAAGCTACGCTCGCCAACCCCCGTTCGCCAACCCGCCGAATCTAAAAATCAAAAAACATGCTAATCTGATGGGTTTTAAAAATATTAGAGACGATTAAATTATACTGAAACAAGCTGTGCAGATCTCCCTGTAAACGGGTTTCCATTCAATTCCCTTTGATTGCAAAAATTTAAGGGCGAATCAGTTGCTGTTAAGACATCCAATCGTTGTTTTCGTTTTTGATTAAAGAGGATCCGTTAAACATTTGAAAAGAAGCTAAAATAAAATGAATTAAGTATTCAGAGTCTTTCTCTTCCGATGTTTTAAAACAATCTCTATAACAATAGCCTAAATCATGTGACTATCATCAACAGTTTCCGGCGGAACACTTCGTTTTTTATACTCTAGGTGCCATTTTGATACTTTAATGTTATCCAGGCACAGGTGATAAGTCGCCAAATATTATTCTATCCCCATCATTTCATCTATATTATAATAGTTCAAGTCATCAAATGCCATGAACAAATACGGTCTGATCCCTTCGCCTTTCATATCAAGGTTTGGCACAAATGTCATATTGGCGCGATTTTTTTTCCAACGCCAATTTGGGGAACGCATCAACAGCATAAACAACAACAACATCCGGCTTACCATATCAAGCAAAATAACGATACTTTGGCGCCAGTTAAGTACCCGTTGTGTATATGACATTGGCGTCAGAAAAAAATCGCGCCAATATGGGGCAGTATATGACATCTGTGCAGAAAGAAAAAAAAGCCGGGTGCAAATCTCGCCAATATTTTTTTTTTTTTTTTGCAAATCGCCAGTTAGAATTTTTTTATTCTTCGAGTGGTAAATTAAAACATCGATTTGAAGTTGAAATTAAATGTCATGGTTTGTTACATAATTTAATATTTCGCCAGATGTCATATACGCACCGCATATTTGGCAGGATTTTTTTTTTTTACGAAAATTTGGCGAAAACCTCGTTTTCGAATACCAGTTATATATGTATTTTTTAATACTACTTAGTTATCCCGTCGACCAAAAATCTATCACGAACTATAAGATTAAATGCCAATAACGGTTGATCGAAAATGTCACATTCACTTGACTTTTAGCAAGTTAAACATGTTTACGTCATCAAGTGATTTTTATTTCGACGTCTTATTTCTATATTTATTAATGTTGTACTAATTTATTTGTTCTTTCGTTATTTAAAATAAAAATTTTGTCAATCTGTACCATTTGGCGAGTGGTTTGGCGATTTATATAATTTACGAAATTGGTTAACGGAATAACTACGTTGTACCGTATTTTTTAATTATTTTCTATTATTTTCAAAAGGAAATAGCAAAAAAAATAATAACTACAGAACAAAATAATTTATATAAATTTAAAAAAATAATAAAAGTAAATAAACATTTATTATTAAATAAACGACAATAGCCATGTCAATCAAAATAATGCCATTTTTTCGCCAATTTGGTACCCCAGTGCGTATATGACATCTGTGCCTAATATTTTCCTTTCGTTTTGTTTTTTTAAAAAAAGAAGGAAGTAAAAGCCATCAATTTAAATGTTTCATTTTTAAATGAAAGTTTTGTATTAAATAAAATGATAACGAAATACAAAAAAGCATTGTTCTTAGCATATATTTAAAGGAGGCCAAACTGGTCGTCAAATTAATTTAAAATAGTAAACTTTTCTGAATTATGAAAACAAAAATATCTGTTATGATTAAAATTTGAGTTGCCATCATTAGCAAAATGTATTTAAAATTAGAAAAAAAATTAATATTTCGAAAACTAATTCGAATTTAAAAATTCTAATACCAGTTTTGAGATCTGTGGATCAATACGGATTTTTGGTGTTAATTTCATCGCAAAGTATTCCATATTTTAGGAGAAATCGCCGTGAAACATAATCAGTTGTTTAATCAGTCGATTCAAAGAATCGAAACATATTTCAGCCGTTTCATATATTCGTTTCATAAAGTCGTTTCATTAGGATTATATATATATATATATATATATATATATATATATATATAGGGTAGATTTAAATATAATTATAAATTTTAACTAGGTAACATTGAATACAGGGAGAAAAATATTGGTGTCCCATCCATCCCTATTAGTGTCGCATTCATCCCTGCTATAGGGATGATTGGGACAGAGAGTAACATTTTTTAAATTTTATAATATTTTACTGTATAACAATAATCTAGACTACATATGTTGCATAGATGTAGTCAAATACCTAATGTATGAAATGTGATATATAACTTTAAAAAAGTATTAAAAATAAACATTTTTGTAAAAATGTCCCATTCATTCCCCACCTCCCCTGTATTTCAAAATATGTAAATATATATATATTTTTTTTATTCAAAATAACCCCTTTTTAGGTGCGTTTGTAATCAAATGCGTAGCACTTATAGCCGTTGTTCGGTCCGTCCGTCCGCATATAACAGAGCGAAAACTACCCAACCGAATGGTCTGAAATTTTAAATATATAATAGTTACAAAATTTTGCCATTTCAAATTTTATGAAAATCGGATGTATAGTTTATTTACAGGGACAGTCAAAAGTTTTCAGTCACATTACGGCCAAGGGGAAAAAATTATTTCAAGTGCATTTTAATGATGTTACAACATTTCGAACAGAATGAAATTTATATGCACTTATGAAGTGCACTAATATACATTCAGTACAATATGCGGTGCAAAAAATATTTATAAAACTAGCTGTAGTACGAACGCACCTCATTTGCCACGTCTGACGTAAAATTTCCAAGTTATTTATATTCGAGTACCTATAAAATAATTACATTGTTGACGTAGAGTTTAGATTCTCGTTCAGAGCATAGTGGGTAATATGGAAAGTATTCTGACAAAATTTCACCAAAATATGTTTACAACATTTTATATAATGAAGTTTATCGTGCATGGAAATAACGCAAAAATTGATTTTCCAGAAACCGTATTTAAAGATTTCTTATCTATAAAATAAATCTAAAAGGGTCAGTTAAGGTTTCTTAGTATTTATGTAAAAAAGTAAGAAAATGCATAGAAATGTTTACACTTCTCCTGGCTTTCTTGCTCACGTCAGGTATTTGCCTCAAAAATTCCTATTTATTAAATTGGCCTAAACTCCTCTTCTAGTAATCGCAAGAATAAAATTAAAACAGATTTGGAGTAAAGAGATTGCTCTTTCAAATAAAACTAAAATATTTTCACCAAAACGGTCATTTTAATGTAAGCAGATACTTTGAAAAAAAGGAAAGTGCCCAGTTAAACTGATGGCATTGAGCTCACAGGTTATTCACACTAATTTTATATTATACTTTTACTTCAATGAATAATGCCTCTCAAAAAATAAATTAAGGGGGCGGGTGGGATTACCTCCCCCCCCCCCCCAAACCCTTTCCCATCTTTATACTTAACCAATGAGCCTCCAAATCTCATCAGGGAATCGCCTTATCAAAATAAACCGGTATACCAGATTTGAAGCAATTCGGATAGAAAACCCATTTATCTACATTAAGGGGTATTAGCCCCCCCAGTTCCCCACCCCCTTTATACATAATCAATGAACCTCCAAATCTAATTAGGGAAGCGCCTTATCAGAATAAATTGGTATAAAAATTTTAAGCAAATCAGAAAAACCCATTATCTAAATTAAGGGGTTTATATGGATAATACTTACTTATTCTTCTTTATACTTAAACACTGAACCTCCAAATCTAATCAGGGAAGCGGCTTATCGGAATTAACCGTTATACCAAATTTGAAGCAAATCGGATAATTCTTCATGAAAAACCCATTTATCTAAGTTAAGGGGGGGGGGGGGTAGCCACCCGTTTCCCCCTTTGTACTTAACCAATGATCCCCAAAACTAATCAGGGAAGAGACTTATCAGAATGAACTTAGAAAAAAAAAATTTTTTTTGAAGCCAATCCGATATTTCAAGAATTATCGCATTATGTACATACATACATAAACCTGAGATCACATTAGCACTCAGACTTTAACAGCCTGTGAGCTAAAAACTGATGCCTTGGTAAACGCAGAATCTTTTTGTTATTAGGGTTTCGTTCATCTGTCGAAACCCTATTCGTCTCACTCCTTTGTCTGTCTGTCCGCCACAGAGCCCGTTCTCAGAAACTATATATGTTGGAGACTTGAAATTTTGAGTACTTATAGCTGAACACCTCACATTAAACGAAAAATCCTAAAATTTTGAAAAAGTCTTAAATTTAACCCTTTGGGCTCCCACATGTGTATTTCAAACAATTCTTTCTAAGTCAGCCCCTAATAAGGTTGGAGCCATGAAATTCCGCATACTTATAGCTGAATACCTGAGACAACAAGACAAATCATAAAATTTTGAAAGAAGTTTTATATTAGTCTCCCTTAGTTAGCCCTTTGGGCTCCAACTTGTGTATTTTAAGCAATTTTTTCCAACAGAGCCCCTAATTAAGTTAGAGACATGGAATTTTCAATTATTATAGTTAAACACATGAGCCCACACAGCAAATCATAAAACTTTGAAAAATTGTTATATTTAACCCTTTGGTCTCCAGTTTGTGTATTTTCAGCAATCCTTTATAACAGAATTCCTAATCAAATTGGAGGCATGCAATTTTGTATTCTGATAGCTAAACACCTCGGATCACACGACAAATAATAAATTTCGAAAAAGTTTTATGTTTAACCCTTTGGAGTCCAGCTTGTGTATTTTAAGCAATTCATTTTAACAGAGTCCCTAAGTGAATTGGGGATTTGAAATTTTGCATACTTATAGCTGAACGCCCCAGATCACACGCCAAATAATAAATTTCGAAAAAGTTTTATATTTAACCCTTTGGACTCCAGCTTGTGTATTTTAATCAATTCTTTTTAACAGAGCCCTTAATTGTATTGGAGACTTGAAATTTTGCATTCTTATAGCTAAAAACTTCAGATCACACGACAGATAATAAATTTCGAAAAAAGTTTCATATTTCACCCATTGGACTCCAGCTTGTGTATTTTAAGCAATTCTTTCTAACTGAGACCATAATTAAATTGGAGATTTGAAATTTTGAATACTTACAGCAGAACACCTGAGGCCAGGCGACAGATCATAAAATCTCGAAAAAGTCTTGCATTTAACCCTTTGAGCTCCCACATATATATTTTAAGCAATTCTTTGTAAATGAGACCCATAATTAAGTTGGAGACATGAAATTTTGCATACTTATAGCAGAACACCTGAGACCACACGACAAATGATTTTTTTTCGAAAAAGTTTTATATTTAACCCTTTGGACTCCAGCTTGTGTTTTTAATCAATTCTTTCTAACTGAGCCCCTAATTAAATTGGAGACATGAAATTTTGCATACTTATAGCTGAACGCGTCAGATCATAAGACAAAATATGAATTTTTGAAAAAGTTTTATAATTAACCCTTTGGGCTTCAACTTCTGTATTATAAGCAATTATTTCTAACTGAGCCCTAATTAAGCTGGGGATATGAAATTTTGCATACTTATAGCTGAACACTTGTGATCACACGACAAATGATAAATTTTTCAAAAAGTCTTATATTATTGACTCCTCTGGGCTCTAACTTGTATTTTTTAAGCATTTTTTCTAACTTAGCCGCTAATGAAGCTGCAGCGAGCAAGTTTCCCTTGAAGGCTCCGGGAGTGTGGGGGGGCGTGTCAATTTCTCCCCAACCCCCTCATTTGATATATCATTTGACGACCCTTCGGCCACTCTTTCATTTTATGCACAATAGCCTTTCATAATTATTTCCACTTGGATAGGAGGGCTTTCCTAAATTAAGTTTTATGGGGCCAATTTCCTCGATTAATATAAGTGCGAATAGGTTCAAAAACAGAGTTTTATCGGGCAGACGTTTGTTAAGAATAGAGTGCACTCCCTAGTTGCGAAGTGTAGAGCTAACAGATTTTGCAAAAGGATAGTGTTTTGAAAAAAATATTAAACGAAATCCTCTGTGCGATCTGTAATCACACTTACCCACTTGTTTTTCTAATTCAGATAACTAATTTTTTACTGGGTGCATGCGTTAAAATTGCGCAGCCGCTGTTCAATTTGATTGGACAAAACACGTTTCGGTTTACGAATATTTTGGCTAATGAATATGATTCCAGAACGAATTATATTCGATAACCGAAGTATTGAACTTAAAATACGAATTATAAATATATCATTGTATCAAGAAATCATAAAATTTAACCAAAATAGAATTACCTTTACTTAAATTATTTATTAATTACGGAATTTTACTGTTCCTTAAGGGTTTTCTCAAATCCAAAAGGGCAACTTTATGACATAAGTTCTAATTCATTTTTGTTCGGAAATGCATGAAACTAGCAGGTGTTATTCAGAAACTATAATCGAACTGTGTTCTACGTGAGTTTTTTTTTTTTTTTTTTTTTTTTTTGGGGGGGGGGGGTGCAAACGCAATAGATCTTTCAGAAAATAGTGTAAAAGTGGGCGTTTTGAACCGAATTTCTGCGCGAAAGAAGAATAACCGTTCAAGAAAGGGTGAAAAACGTATTTGTCACGTGATCAAAATCGGTTATAACTTAATAGGTAATTTATTTATCAAAAAATGGAAAACAGACAGATTCCAATTCGCTTCCATAGTCAGGCCTTCGAATTTTGTATCTTTCCGTTAAAAAATGAATTTATAAATGTGTCAAAACGTTTTGCGCTTGTGGAGCAGAGCAGTTGAGAACAGCCTTAAGCAATGGTGGGAGGTAGCGCGCTACAAGTACCGAAGTTACAGTATTCTCTACTTTTTGCAGTAGTAATGTAGGGCGCTACATTTTGAAAACTGTAATGCAACGAGCAGCGCGGTACGAAAACTCAGTAGTTTGTAGTGAACACTACCGCTACTTCTAGTCCAGGCAATAGGGAATTTTACTTAGCAAAATTAATGGTAGCTCTGGAAATCGGCTTACTTTGTTTTTTGGGTCACTGAATCCGAATTTGTCACTTCCCACCAAAATTTCCCCCGGCAACCCACCCCAAATTTTGGTAAAAAAAGGTTTATATTAAAAAAATCAATTTTTTTTTTTATTGTTATAGTGGAAAAGTATCTAGAAATTGATAAAGTAGACAAAATTTGCAACAAATTAGATATATGACATTATGACTTAGGATGAAGGGAAAGGAGGGATCTGCCTCGGAACATGCGCGCGGTGCTGCGTGGACCAAGTTGCGCAATTCCATTTAACCACTCGCACGTTTACATTCGCCCTCCCATCTCCCTTCCGAACTTTCCTTATAAGGTTTACTTTAAGTATTTTGGGTCGCTGAATCCGAATTTTTAGCTTACCCCTAAAATTCCCCCCCCCCCTGAAAAATTCCCTAAAATAGTTGTTATTAACTTAAATTTCTTATTGTTTTAGGGGGAAAGCATTACGAAATTCAGAAACTAGATAAAATTTGCAACAAATAGGATATATGACATTATGACGTAGGATAAACGGGGACAGAGGGGGCTGACAAAATACTTAAAGTAAACCTTATAAGGAAAGTTCGGAGGGAAGATGGGAGGGCGAATGTAAACGTGCGAGTTGTTAAGTGGAATTGCGCACCTTAGTCCAAGCAGCACCGCGCGCATGTTCCGAGGCAGATCCCACCTTTCCCTTCATCCTAAGTCATACATGTAATTTGTTGCAAATTTTGTCTACTTACTGAATTTCTAGATACTTTTCCCCTAAAACAATAAAAATACTTTTCCCCTAAAATAAAAAAAATTTATTTTTTTAAATAAAAATCTTTTTTGGGGGGCATTTTACCAAAATTTGGAGGGTTGCCGGGGGAAATTTTGGTGGGAAGCTAAAAATTCGGATTCAGCTAACCAAAAAACATATAGTAAGCCTTTTTCCAGAACTATCATGAATTTTGCTAGGTAGAGCCCCTATACGGTTTCTATTGCCTGGACTATTCAGGAAAAGAAAAAATTTGTCATTCTTCGAGTCACTTGATCTTAACTTGCTTCTTTTGTTTAAAATGCGTTCTGCGTAGGAATTTGCAAATGTCAGCAACATTTAAAAAGTATCGTTTGAGATCATGAATTTCGATCCCGTCAGTTATCCCGTCCACCAAAAAACCATCGCCCAACTATAAGATTAAATGCCAATAACGGATGATCGTAAATGTCACATTCACTTGACATTAACCCCCTGACCGCCAAGCAAAAGGGCAAAATTGTAATGTTTTCTCTGTAATGTTTTTAAAATACTAAAAAAAAGACGTTTTTTCAACATATTAAAAAATATATCATATACTGGCATATAAGCCTTGAGATTATTAATTGTAACTTAAATTTTTAAAACTGGATTATACCTGTGTAATTATATTAATTTAAATAATGCTTATACTGCAGTGAAACCTGCAGCTTAGTGAACGGATATATCAGTTCGTGGCGGTGAGAAGGTTAAACACGTTACACGTGTTTGTTACGTCGTTAAGAGATTAATCAAAATACAAACAAAACGTAGAATTAAAAGTGTTTTGCTAATTTATTTGTTCTTTCATTATTCAATATAAAAATTATGTTAATTTGTATAATTTGGCGAACAGTTTGGCGATTTGTATAATTCGGCAAAACCGGTCGACAGGATAACTAAGTAGTACCTAAATTTGTAATCAGTTTTCTAATGATATAATTTGTTCTAGTTTTTGCAGGGAAAGTGTGTGTGGGGGGGGGGGGATGTAAGTATAGAGCAGAAGCGAAGGATCGTACTCTTTCTTTAAAAAAATTTAATGTAAAATTTTGGTCACTTTTGGCCAATTTTAATCATTTGGCACTATCTTAAAGATCCCGATTACTGTCCCCTCAAATGCGGGCTTAAGTTTTCTACAAAAATAGAGCAGTTTTTCCCAACAGTGGCCTTAATAAATTATTTAAAGAAATGGGAACTTACTAGTTCATATGACGATCCTTTCCTGTTGATATGCACAAGCTATGAATTTTAA
Organism: Maratus speciosus; assembly: GCA_963932465.1. Lineage (NCBI taxonomy): Eukaryota > Metazoa > Arthropoda > Arachnida > Araneae > Salticidae > Maratus > Maratus speciosus. The sequence continues at coordinate 237,729,781 of OZ010788.1, forward strand.
AATGAACTGACAATTCCACGAGGTACTAGGTGCTTGCCTATCTTTCATTATAACTCATTAGGATACAACACTAATTTATAACTTGTAGATAACTACCACTACATCATTTAACAAAACAAAATGTTCTTGTTAACAATCAAGGTTAAACTATTTGCATTAGGTAATCATAAATAACCAAAAGATTATAAATATTTAAAAGGTTTATGGAGATTTAAATATTTCTTAACGAACAGAAAATCACTCAACCAGTTAATTATCTGGAGTAAGGTTGATTTATTCAGAGTTAAATTTTAGATGAATGGGAAAAAAAACATTCGTTATTAACAGTTGGAAAAAAAGTTGGTCAACCAGTTGTTGAAATGAATGTAACTATGTTAAAGAGTTTCAAAAATTAAACTTTAGATGGAATCTTACATATAATTTTGCATAAGTGAAACATCGGTATTTCAGAAATAGTTGTGCAATCTTCATAAGACAATGAAACGTATGAAAATCTAAAATTCAGATTCTTAAAATATCAAGATTAAAAAATCCCTATCGAAATTAAAGTCTCTGGCTATACGGAATATACCTTTAAAATCAAATCGTTTAAAAAAAAAAAAAACTAGAGCAAAACTTAACATCCAATACATTTTATCTCCATTCAATATATCCAGGAAAAATAGTATGTGGTATATCCTTCCCCTCCCACCCCCCACCCCCCCCCCCTCTACAGCACACTAATTCTGCCACATATAATAGAAAAATCAAACTGATACAATTCATCTGGAATTCATTCTAATTTTCATATTTTCTATATTATATACTATTCTATGATATATGCAATCATCACTAGGATGTATTCTATGAATCAGGGCTTAATTTGCGCCGGAGCCAACCGGAGGTTTTGTTTGTTTGAGGTTTTTAGTCTTCTATTGAGTGCGAGTATAAAAATCACGTCTGTGATTTTTCTATTTATTTTGTATCATGAACGCTGCCCATGCTATAATGCTCTCCTATGAACATTTACAAAGTCACTTTCATTCAGTGTTGAGTCCAGTCACTTTTCTCCGGGAGGGATTTATGTGGCTCAGAGGGGGGGGGGATTAGAGGTCCGGGGTGAAAATTGTACTTTTTGACCGCTGAAAATGAAATTTCAGATCTTCCGGAAGGAGGATCTCATTGCTCCGGGGAGGAATGTCCCCCTCGACCTGAATTAAACACTGCTTTCATTTGTAAGTAGACATAATTGCTATGTATTGTTATTCTGACAAAAAGCAATCGAGCAGAGTTTCCCCTTTTTCTTTAAAAGCATCGAATTTTTCAGATAACGGTATCAAATTTTTAAATTAATCGAATTTTCAGGGACTCGCCACGAAAGATTGTTATGCAGAACGAATCGGTTATAGTTTAAGATATGCACTTTTTATAGAAACTTTAAAAACGTTCTGTTCTTCAGCATATAAATAATTTCTAAAAATTTTATTAATTTTTTTTCCTAAAAATGAATAACTGCGAACTATTCCTTTTTTGTTAACACTATTTCCGAATCCTAATTCTTACCATATTTAATCGCAGAATGCTGCAATTAACATTAAAATTACGCAAAGATTTCTATTCCGAAGGAGTTATAACAAAAAAGTGGAATAGTTGACAGTTAAGTACATGTAGATAAATGTACTTCAAATTTTTATTTTGATAAAGAAAAAAATGCTTAAAATTTTGTAAATAATGTATGAAATACAAATATGCAGATTGAAGTGACGGTAGGGGGGCGGGGCACGCTACGGTTGTTAGTACTGTAGAATATTAGGGCTCCGGTACTTTCTTTGTTGGATATTAAGCCCTGTATGATATATTTTAATAGAACAGTATTGCAGTATACGTTGGACCCCACTAACAGCATTGCCAAGGCCCGCATGTCGTTGCGCCGGTCCTGCTGAAATACGTCGGATTTTTGAGAAATAATGATATCTTGCTAATCTGAGTAACTTAAATAATTTTAATCCATAAACTTTTTTGTACAAGAAGAATATAAAATAAAAGAAAAAATAGTTTTCAAGCTTTGCCAATTGGATTATAGGAGAAAAGAAAACTTGTTTCATTTCATACTGCAATATTTTAGTGTCACCATCTAGCGGCTACTTTTAAAACTACTTTTAAAATATGAAATTAATTCTTTTTAATAATACAAATTTGCATGTCAAACCAAATTAATTTACAACTTATGAACATTTAATCACAATATCTAATTTATAGCTGAGTTATTATCATTTTTTTTACCATTTTATGCCTTTAATAACAACTTTGAGAATGTTTTTGGAAAGATGTTTTATTATGAAAAAGATTTTGAATAAGAATTTGTATATATCAAATTATTTTTTATCAGTGCAAATTATTCGATCCTTTTTTTAAAAAGAAAATTAAGTAAAAAAAAAAGAAAGAAAGAAAGCTTAATGCTTCGTCGATTAGATTGCTAGATAAATAGAAAGCCTATTTCATTTAATTTTCAGGCTGTAATTTTGTAGTGTCGCCATCTATTGACGATGTTTTAAACATATTCAAACATACCAATTTTAATAATGCATTTTTCTATTTTAATTAAAGACACAAACACCAGTTCCCAAATTTTGATTTAGGTTATATTCCACTAGTTCTTTTAAAATTAGAAGAAAAAAAAAGTGTTAAAAATAAACCTTTTCAGAAAAGAAAAAAAAATTAATATAGATTTTCACGTCATGTTATTCATAAAGTTTTAAACTTGTATTCAATTAAAAAATATCCGATGCTTAAATATAATTTAGCACTTCATGTTTTACTGAAAAAAGCCTTAGATCTTTTTACATCAAACATATTTATTTAAAAATATATATATATTGCAATCCTTCATTTTTTTTTTTACGGACTTTAATCCAAAAAATGGATTTTTTCCCCTTTTATTATTAATATCAACGAATGATCTTTCATTTGTATGGGTAGTATATGCTTAAAACTTAACTCATTAAATTCTTAGAGGTTCCTATATTTACCTGGTGAAAAATTTGTTTAAATAGGATTTAAAAATAACTAGGCATTGTAGCAATCTGTACTTTGTTTTGAATATTTTAATTGCAAAGTTTTTTTTAAAGTATTTTTGGAGTTTTAACATCTTGTTCTGTGAGTATTTTGGGCAGGCTCAAATTATTCCCAAAGTGGAGATGGTGAAATTTAATCTCAAATAAATAGGGGGAGGGCGATAGAAAGATAGTTTAAGAATATTAAGAATCTCCGAAAAAAAATAATGCATTCCAATGGAATTTAGAGAAAACTAATTCCATAAACTCTACACTCTTTGCTCTTTGATAAAAGAAAATTTTTCTTTTTTAACAATCTTGTCATGGATCTAAGACCTGGTCATCTGACATTTTTTAATTGAATGCTAGTTTAAAACTTTAGATTTTCACGTCATGTTATTAATCATTTTTTTATTGTTATTATTATTTTCTGAAAAGGTTTCTTTTAACACCTTTTTCTTTTCTTTTTCAAGAATTAGTGGAACATGACCCTAAATCAAAATTTGCGAACCGGTGTTGGTTTCTTTAATTAAAAGGGAAAAAAGTACTGTTAAATTGGTATTTATATAAGTGTTTAAAGTCAGACTGTCAAAGCATTTATAAATGCAGTTTAGGAACTGAACAACGGGTTGCTAACTTAATGTAAGCAGTCCTATGCTTTTGCAATGTGCAAATATCTTACAAAGCTTATGCGCAAATAAAGGTCTATTGAGTAAATAATGGTGTTAAGGACGATGAGTGAAAAAATGTCTTATCTTGCACTTTTTAAATTCAGATTTTCATAACATATGGACTTATATACGTCGTTCTTTTTAATATTTTATTTAGTTCAAAAATTAAAAACCAGTGGATGTATGCTCAAAGTGAATCTTTGATTTTTAACTTTTCGAATATGGAGACCTTTCTTAGAAACGTTCATTACAGGGTGTTTCAAAACTCTACGTAAAAACTTGCCGGGGAGATAAAATACATAGATAAGGATCATAACATATGAACGCATGTCCGAACGTGTCACTAGGAGGAGATAAAGACACAAAGACAGAGCAAAAACAAGACAAAAAGTGAGCTTAGGCAACAAGGGAGCTTAACGATATGCCCTGACTGGGCAGCGCAGATTGTGGTTACATCACAACGAGCTCCAGCCAATAAGAGCATGTGCGTATTTGGATCAGACCTACCGGAATCCACGGACTGTCCGTTAGGGTGAAACTAAAAAACGAAGTTTCGAATTTTATATTCTAATAGTGATTATTTTTTTTCCTTTTTAACTCCATAAAAAGTTTTTTTTTTTTTTTTTTAATGATATTTCCCGGTTCCTCAAAGCATCTGATTTTCCATAAAAACGAATAAAAGCCAATAATTGCATGAAAAGTGTTTTAAGCTTATTGTTAAATTTATATTCTGCAAAATTAAATTAATGGAATGTTAATGCCCTGTAATAAAGAGAATAATTCAGTTTGAGTGCCATGGAAACGATGCCCCCACTTTATTTCACATTTGTAGAAGCCAACGTAGTAGGCGTCGGTTTTCATGGTATCTTATTTATTTGGGTGCAACTCATAATAAGTTGGTCCGATTTAGTGTGTGTTAACAGTTTCTTCGATTATTGTTCAAAAAACAGTCTGTGTCAAATGTGACAATGCCTGATAACGTGCCTAAATCTAGAAAATTGTTGAAGTGTCTTGTATTTCGCAAACCAAAATAATTAACATTAGACTCATCTTTGGCGAACATATGAAGATGTCATGAAACATTATTTATGAGTTCATTTTAACTTAAAATCTGCCAGATGGAATCCGGAACACACTGTTTCTGAAATATAGCTGTTCCTGATATAATTAAAAGTGCATTGCTGAAACCTTCAATTCCAATGGCTTCTGATACACAAATCATAAAAAATGATTAGACAATCGTGAGAAATGTCAAAATTTGAAGAAAAATATTAAGATTAAAAAGAATTATCCCACATCCAGTATGAAATTGCAAAATGTTAGGTAATCGTGCAAAAAACTTTTCTTTGTATAAATACACAAAATATTATCGTGTATCAGAACAAGAACGTCACTTTCTCAAAAACCAAAGAGAGATGGGGTGATTGCAATCGGATCAATAGATATAAAAACTACAAAATAAAGTGTAGCAAGACTGGAAAAGGAAATATCAAGGAAAGAAAGTTATTTTAAAACAAAAATGAAGTTTTGATTGAATGACTCGCTAAATGGAGAAAATAGTTCAAGTTCTTCTAAACCAGAATTTGACAATCAACAAGGTGACAGAACCGGAGTATTAGAACTGCAAATATTATTACAAACGGCACCCTAGAAGATATGAGTATTTCTGATGATAATAAAGAAAAGGTAACAAAGAAGGACTTGAAGACAAAGAAAAGAATACTTCCTTATTTGAAAGAACAAGAAAGACGAAATGAGTTAATCTTAGAAGGTTTGTATTTTGATGGCAGAAAGGATAACACTATGATGACTGAAGCAAAGGGAAAAAAGTATAACAAAAAATCATTAAAGAAGAACACATGGTCTTAGTCCAAAAACCAGTATCAAAACATATTGGTCATATTTCATTGACATCTTATATTATTATAGCCATTGCAATTTTGGTGTATTTTCAAAATAATAATACGGACATTTCAAGTTTGAAATTTATTGGGTGAAACAGAAATGCCATCAATACAGGACGCAAATCTGGAATTGTCAAAACATTGGAAGCAAGACAATCTTTACAATGGAAAATTTGCTTATTACATGCAAATGAACTATTTTTTTAGATACTTATTTCAATATCTTGCTGGAAAAACTACGAGTACTAAAGGAGATTCTGGACCAATAGGAAAGTAACTTGAAAAAATGCAAACATATTGAAATTATAGACTATAAAAAAATTAATCCTGTCTTGACGGACTGATCGGATGAAGAACTTTTTAAAAAGTACAAACAGGGGAAACACCTGAATTTTAGATTTTCCTTGTCATACTCAAACAGTGCAAACGAGTATCAAAATTGTCTCGTGAGCTGCGCCAACCGTCTTTAGATATTAATCAAGAGATGGCTTTATCTTGGGAAAGTTGAATTCCCGCAATGTAATGACAAAGTTTCCGTAAGAAGACTTATAAGCCAGTAGGTTGACTATCCAATTTAATTAATCCATAACAAAGGGAGGTAAGGGGCGTTGAATTCGATATTTAGCCACCTTCTTGTGATGATTTCTGGGTAGTATTGACTTAATATAAGCAGATATGAGCTAATAGCTACGTTGTTTACTTTAAGTTACTTTATACTGAAATTTTAAAACTTTGACGTCCTTGAGGAACCGGAAAACAAATTTATTTTAAAAAACCTTTTCAGCCAATAATTTAGAAATCCAAAAAGGAAAAAAAATTTCGCTATTACACATTAAAACAAAAAAGTTTTTGTTTTACCCTATACTTAAGTTCCACCCTACTTCCAGTGCTGAACAGCCGAATGCCCCTTACAGTCCCCTGACTTAACTTGCACAGATTTCTTTCTCTGTGGGACCATGGAGGCTATTGTGTACGGAACCATATGCGCTTCCTCTACCGCTTGTCCCTATTAAGGCGCTTTACAAACATTTTTAACGTGTTCCTCCTCTATCCGCGTTTTATCATCTCTCCTAGGTGAAATTTCCAGACATATGGTCCTATGTAACTATAGTTTCTATAGATTTCAACTTTCATGTTTTTACGCGAAATTCGGAAGCACTGTGGTATAACAAAATAACGCCTGTAAGCTTACTTCACTCACATCAGTCATGTGACGAAATTTTCGAATTAGACACGTGTACCTATGTGGATATAGTTCCTATTCATGTACTACTGCCACTCCAAGTTTTTGTGAAGTTTTGAAACTTCCTGTATAAATAGTTTATTTTTCATATCAGTTTAAATTTTCTCAATTTTAGGTGGGTTTCTTGTATGAGTCCACATTGTTGGTCCTTTGGCCAATATTAGCAAACAGGGCCTGATAAAAGCCTAGGTAAAATCCCGACGTTTTTTCTAAAAGTATTTTTTACCTTCTTTATTTGCAGAATTCTGCGATTATATAAGATGAATACTTTACCAAAAAAGTGACGAAAAATTGCCTAGGCGGCAATTTTCGCTTTACAGTATTCTGAAGAGAAATACTATCCGAGTACATTATAGAAAGAAAACATCCTACCGAAATTCGGATTTTATTTGTCATCAGCTAGGAGGTGCTAAGGAGATTGAACATCTTCACGCTATAAAAGACCAAATTTTTTTAATGCGAAAATTCAGTCATTTATAAAATTTAATTAGTTATTTTCTTTTAGATCTTAAATTCAAACTTCAAGAATTTTTTCGGTTAAATTTAGTGACAGTATTAAAGCCAATTTCGTAATATTTCTTAAAGTATATCTACTGCAAGAAAAATAGTATCAGACAAGTCTAAAATGGCTACACTTCTCACAATCATGTCGATTTAAAAACAAATATTCAAGTATTTCAAATTATTCTTAAGATATGGAGTTGAGATTATTTCGCCTTATCAGTTATAGTTGCTAAATGCCTTACTACAAGCATATTAAATATTCTGTTCTTCAGATAACACTTTGAGGCATTATGTAGCATTCACTGAAGCTATACATGTTCCACTGCGTTAAAACAGATAAACAGATTGTGGTAAATAGCTAGAGGTAAAATAGCATTTGACACTTTACGTAATAATTTTTATTAAATTCAAACGTTTTCAAAAATTAGTTATTCGATAAAAGATTCATTAATTATACTCTTAATTTTAGAATTGTTCAAAGGCTTACAGTAAGCATTCAGTAAATGGTTCTGTAAACAAATTTTCGAAGGAGATTATTATTCTGGAATATGTGTAGAAAAGTATGTTTTAGATCAGTAAAATTATGGAAAAAATATATTCCCTCACTCGACAACTGTAAACATTCTGACAGAGACTCACTTTTATAGAAGTACGTGAAATTTCAATGATTATTGAAGTAATTTGGAATCTAGTAGTTTTTCATTTTTCGATATTTGTGTTATATATTATGTTATAATCAATTGCTCCCTGATTGCATTTGCTAAACCGTCGTGTCCGAAAAAAAGGTTCAAAATACTAACTTTTCCTCTATTTTCCGAAAGTTCATTTGCCTTTAGAATAAAAAGAAATTTTTTGTATCCTAGTAAATGAATAAAGTTACTTGCAAATGCAATTCATTTAAGAATTTTAAAAAGTACACGAATGTATCAGAAAGTGGCAAGTTCAGATTTAAAAACAGTCCGAAAATCCTGTATGCATGCAGAAGCGAATGCAGAAACATAAGATAAACACTAGGACTTCCCTCAGAGGGATTAGTCTGAGCGATATTACTGAGAACATAGATTTAATAATAACATGTGGCAGCAAAGAAAATGAGATGTTATCTTTAATTCTCCATATACTACGAAAAATTGAAATGATGAAAATAAACGAATTGTAGAATTACAAAATCTTATATATAAATTCGCATACACTGTTTAAAAAAATGGGAAATCAAACCATTCAAGACAGCCATGCATGGATATAAAATTGAAAGTACGCAATATATTAAAAGTAAAATAGAAAATGAAACACTAATTTACTTATATCGGAATTTTAACTGTATAAAATGATGTCAAGAGCATAATCAGACGCTTCGCACCAATTTGAGTAACTTTAAATGACAAATATATGATGTTTAAAAAGAATGGACTATACTTTATATGGTGTGTGCTCCGCCGGAATAGTTAATATTGTACAATATCTGTTTTCCACGGATGCAATGAGGTTGTCGATAACATTTAAGGAATTCTCTTCTCAAAATCTAATAGTATCAAAGTACCGAATACATCAAAAGTGGCATGCAATGCTTCGTTAGAGTGTGTTTTAGATATGCTCGATCGGATTTAAATGACGAGTGTATGCTGGCCACTACATACGCTGTATTGTTTTGTTTTCAAACATATTCTGCACAAGTTGAGCTGTATTTAGCATGTATTAAATAAAAGAAATCGGCAATGATTACAACATAAAGTATGACACAAGATCTGAATATATCGTCTGCATAACTTTTGAGCTGTCAAAGTGTCATTTGAAGTAATTTACAAATCCATACATATTTATTCAGCAAATCATGCAAGCTAACATACGCAAATATGAACCCGATTACCAAATTTCGCCAGAATAAGTTAATATATAAAAAATCTACTAATGATAATTGAGAATATGACCTTATGATAAAATGACTAGAAAAATGAATCGGATAAAAAATTCATATCACATTTAAAACGGCACTTCCCTCTGTTAGTGGCCTTGGCGAGAGAGAGAAAAGCCTAGAGAAGGAACACTTTAACAAGTACTTTCGGGCAACCTACTCACTGTTTCATACAGGTCTTTATTCAATATTTACACAATTTATTTAATGCTAAGTGGGTATCTATCAGTTTTGTTGCATTTAAATCGCATGTTTTGCGGAGGAAATGCAGCATTATAAAATATTTAAAGTTGCTGTACCTAATAATTCGAAATTAATGGTAAATGGGATCGCTTTCCTTTAATTTCATCTTTTTAAATTTTAAATTTTTTAGAAACCATTCATAGAGACAATTGTATATTTTAAAACTAACCCGAAGCAAAATTTCAAGATTTTGGGCTCAGCAGTAACAGAGAAATAGAAAAGTTTTGAAAGTTTTTTTGTTTCTGCACTGTTTTTTATAGCGACATTTTTAGAAATTGTTCTATTGCGAGAATTTACGTCATGATAAATACAGCCATGTCAATTTTCATGTTTATGTTCCTAACAGTTCCATGTTCTTCGTTACTTAGATTATCTTTAGATCTTTTTCCGCTTTGTTTAGTCTTTCTATTTTTTAGAATTCGTTCTACAACGAGCATTTACATCTTATTAATTACTACCATGCCAAAGTTCTAGTTTCTAACCCCAACAGTATCCCAAAAATTTCAGTATTCCAAATAAATCATAGTTTAAAAACTTTCTAGAAATGTTTACGTTTATCCGTCAAATTGAACCTTTTAGAGAGCGTTCATTACGAGTATTTACATCTTAAAAGTAACTACCGCACCAAATTTAAAGTTTCTAACCCGATCAATATCGCAGAAATCACAATTTTAGAACTTTTTTGCTCCTGCAGCGATGTAGGTTCTTGCACTGACATAAAATAGTCTTTTTGTTGGAGCAGAGATCGCCACCAACATTTTTTTAAGTTGGCTATGTAGTTTCAGGGATAACACCTCACAAACGTACAAGCATTAATAATATTATATACTTTATAATATTATAACGCTTTACAATATTAGCATTAGATGTACAGATACAAAAGCCATTTATCTGTTACAAGCTAAAGTGCCGGCGTAGCCCAGAATTTGAAGGATGTTTGTTCTGAAAAATCAATTTCAAAATTTAACATACAACACAAAACAAACATTAAAAAAAGCAGTCGAAATGTTGTTGAATGAATCATATGAATACGCTATATAAAAATGTATAAATGTATATAACAGACGCAAAAGAATACAGCTATAAATGAACTTATTTCAATTTATAATTGGAGCAATAATGTTAAAATACGCAAATATTTCCCTAATCGGGTTTTTATTATGCTTCAATACATTTTTCACACTCATATGACGTTATACTATATCCACCATGCCCTTTATATTTCCAATATGACGTAATATTTTCCTCTTTCACGTGGAAACCTTGAAATAGAAAAGTTATGAAGTTATATTCACTTTCATTTAAATTCGTCAAACCATTTATTTCATTTTAATATTTCACGTGCATATCTTGCAATAGAGAAGTTATGACGTAATATTCACCCTTTTTTTTTAATTCGGCAAACTATTTATTTCATTTTCATTTTTCACGTGGAAATCTTGCAGTAGAAAATTAATTGTTGTAGTAATAATTTTATTGTGTTTTTTAATTGTTGGCAACTGCTATAACGAAAAATGTTTAAATTTGATAAGAAATTGCTGTTAAATTGGTGGTTTTTTATTAATTAAAAATTAACTATATGTTATTTCGATTCCGGATTACTTTAGTTGTCTCGGCCATGTTTTAATACACATGTACGTATCTCTTCACAATTTTGGCTTCTAAATTGTGGATTTTTTATCGAATTACAAACAGACAGATAGACAAGTTTTCATTTTTATATATCTCTCTATTCTATGAAAAGTAACTAACGCTGTCGCCGCCGCCGCCGGTTTTGAATTTTTTGTGACCGGAGGTCTTTCTTCGTTAATATTAAGAAAACTATTGCATACAAATATATGAAAATCGGTGGTATTATAGCGAAATGTTTGATCAACACACTAATGCATACAGTTTTCAAATCGAAGAATTATTTTAAGAGATATTTAATGCTAAATTTGGACAAAATCGTTCCATTAAAAAAAAATTATAAGAGCAAAAGCTATACATGGGAATTTAATCATTTTTAGATCATTTTATTCAATAGAAGATCCCGGTCTGCAGATTTCATTAATTTTTTTTTAATTTGACTCATTTTTTGAGGTTTTATTTCTATTTTAAATTCAAATATTCAGCATTTTGACAGATATTTTTTACATATTTTAGAAAATGGTATTAATTTAAACTGTTGCCAACTGTATAAACAGCGCAAACAATAATGTTTGCTTCAAATTAAAAAAAATATATTTACACGTTACTATTATAAACAGAAAAAAACCTTCAAATTACAATTAAATATTTAGGTATAAAAAGCAGGCACTTATTGGAAATTACGCCATAAAAACTATATTTACATGTGAATTTTAAAAGAGAAAGGATATTGTAAAATAAATTCATTAACATGCGTTAGAAATCTGAAATAGAACAAATTACGTCACATTACACTTATTATGCAAAATGAACAAAAAATAGTATTGCAAAACAGTTTAAATTTAAAAATTGCGCGAGACAAAATATTAGAGGTTAAATATTAGATTTTTTCAAAATTTTATTATTTGTCGTTTGATGTCAGGTGTTCAGCTATAAGTATGCAAATTTTTATGTTTCAACATAATTAGGGGCTGAGTTAAAAAAATTGCTTTAAATACACAAGTTAGAGCCCAGAGGGTTAAATATTAGACTTTTTCAAAATTTTATTATTTGTTGTTTGATGTGAGGTGTTCAGCTATAAGTATGCAAAATTTCATGTCTCTAACTTAATTAGGGGCTGAGTTAGAAAAATTGCTTAAAATACACAAGTTAGAGCCCAGAGGTTTAAGTAATAGACTTTTTCAAAATTTTATTATTTGTCGTTAGATGTGAGGTGTTCAGCTATAAGTATGCAAAATGTCATGTCTCCAACTTAATTAGGGGCTGAGTTAGAAAAATTGCTTAAAATACAGAAGTTAGAGACCGGAGGGTTAAATATGACTTTTTCAAAATTTTATGATTTATCGTGTTATCGCAAGTGTTCAGCTATAAGTATGCAAACTTTCATGTCTCTAACTTAATTAGGGGCTGAGTTAGAAAAATTGCTTAAAATACACAAGTTAGAGCCCAGAGGGTTAAATATGAGACCTTTTTCAAAATTTTATTATTTGTCGTTTGATGTGAGGTGTTCAGCTATAAGTATGCAAATTTTCATGTCTCCAACTTAATTAGGGGCTGAGTTAGAAAAATTGCTTAAAATACAGAAGTTAGAGACTGGAGGGTTAAATATGACTTTTTCAAAATTTTATGATTTATCGTGTTATCGCAAGTTTTCAGCTATAAGTATGCAAACTTTCAATTCTCCAACTTAGTTAGGGGATGAGTTAGAAAAATTGCTTAAAATACATAAGTTAGAGCCCAGAGGGTTAAATATCAGACATTTTTCAAAATTTTATTATTTGTCGTTTGATGTGAGGATTTCAGCTATAAGTATGCGAAATTTCATGTCTCCAACTTAATTAGGGGCTGAGTTTGAAAAATTGCTTAAAATACAGAAGTTAGAGACTGGAGGGTTAAATATTAGACTTTTTGAAAATTTTATTATTTGTCGTTTGATGTGAGGTGTTCAGCTATAAGTATGCAAAATGTCATGTCTCCAACTTAATTAGGGGCTGAGTTAGAAAAATTGCTTAAAATACAGAAGTTAGAGACCGGAGGGTTAAATATGACTTTTTCAAAATTTCATGATTTATCGTGTTATCGCAAGTGTTCAGCTATAAGTATGCGAACTTTCATGTCTCCAACTTAATTAGGGGCTGAATTAGAAAATTTGCTTTAAATACACAAGTTAGAGCCCAAAGGGTTAAATATTAAGCCTTTTTCAAAATTTTATTATTTGTCGTTTGATGTGAGATGTTCAGCTATAAGTATGCAAAATTTCATGTCTCCAACTTAATTATATTAGGGGCTGAGTTAGAAAAATTGCTTAAAATACACAAGTTAGAGCCCAGAGGGTTTAACAACATCCTAAAATTACATTACCATCAGCGATCTACCAATCCCGAATTTAGTTTATATTCGTTTCATATAATCTTATTCTTTTGTGCGGCCCTGTAAAATAATTATCAATATTATATACAGTAAAACCTCTGAATAGCGGACACCCGAGAATGCAGAATTTGTCCTCTATTTAGAGGTGACCGCTACTGAGAGTAAAACATGTACAGTTATTTAAGAGTTGGTAATCGAAAAAATGTCCGCTAAATAGAGGTATCCGCTAATCGGGTGTGTCCGCTATGGAGGTTTTACCAGTAAAACTTCTGAATAGCGAACACCTCGGGAGGGCAGAATTTGTCCTCTATTTGGAGGTGTTCGCTACTGAGAGTAAAAAATGTTCAGTTATTTAAGGGTTGGTAATCGAAAAAAATGCCCGATAAATACAGGTGTCCACTAATCGGGTGTGCCCGTTATGGAAGTTATACTGCATAATAATATCATCCTTTACAAGAAAATTGCATGCTGTATGATAGACAGACAGACATCCAGAGAAAGATAACCTCCGGATCAATAAACACTCATATCTTTTGTTTTAATCATCCACAATTGTATGTCATACAACATGACAGATTTTATACAACAGGCTAAAAACGGTCACCGTGGTACGGAATACTGTATTATTATTTGTTTGCCCACCAAAACTGGTTGCCACGGGTTGTTGCAAGGTTTGTGATCACGTGGTTGAAACTGATCTATTCAATATTACTGCGTGGGTATTTTTTTTTATTTGCTCCATGTGTTCAAACCAGTTGTCTATGAAAACATCAACCGGTGAAAGTGACGCACACCAAATTTCTGTGACATATGCAGATAAATTGTGCTTTTTTAAGAGTTTTTTCTATATAATTTTTAAACGGTTTGGAACTTATTTTTCATAGTAGGTGCATTCAGTAGGCGACCCTCATAGGTACCTTCTGGTGCAATCAGAAACGAAATCCGACAAATATTTTTTGAGTTATGCTTGACGAAAGGTTTTTATTAGGCTTTTTTTTTAGTAGGACATGGCGTTAATATCCATCGTAGTAGTAAAGTGTCCGGACAGTAATATTTCGCTGAGTATTAGCCTTCGCTTCGCTCAGACAATTAAAAGCTTCATTAATTTAAATTTTATATTCTGTAACTTAAGTTGATATAAATAAAAGTTAAAATTTGACTTTGCATTTTAAATACATTTATTAGCAATATATAGGATGGCAAGAATAATTCAAGTATAGGGTGGTCTATCTGTTGGTTCTTTTTTGAACTATGAATATTTCACAAATTATTTGTGTCAGCTGTCATGCGTCATGCATGCAATTAAGTAATTGCCAGATCGCGTAATTTCAAGAAATTTTGATGCGAATTGGCCACCAAGATCGTGCTATTTAACCCTAATGGATTGTTTTATTCGGAGGCTTCTGAAAAGTAAAGTGTAGTCAATGCCCCCCGCACAATCCAAGACCTCAAACTTCAATTTTCCCAGAATGAGGAAAAGTCATCGAAAATTGATGTTGAGAATGATGGCATGTAAGCGGAGCCGCGATGGCCACATGCGAGATATTGTATTCCATACATAAATGGCATAGACCCACATTCCATGTTCAATAAAGAATTTCGATTTTCACTTAAAAAAAACGAGTTTTCTTTCATAATAAAAAAAAGAACGAACAGGGCCACCTTTTACTTATATTTTGATAAAAACGCTATTAAATTTCAGCAGCAAATTTCACGATGGCGATACCAAAGTACAAAATTTTTTATGACCGGTATGTAGAACAGTAAATTTCATTAAAAAAAAAAATCCAAAAACATTTTAAATTTCATATGTCAAAAGATCTTAGCTTTTTGACGACTGCCAGTAATTAAATTTTAGAAAATCGGATCTAATGATCGCAAATCTTTCATAGACAAATTTCATGATTCTGAAGTGCATTTTTAAGTATTAACAAAAATGCATTTTATACTTACTGGGTAAGGTGTGAAAATTACATCTCCTTTCGTCAAATTGCAGTGAAGGTTAAAATCTCGCAGCAATGGCAAAAATGTCTACAATAAAACAAAAAATAAGATTACTGAAATAGAACGGTTATCAAAGAAAAGTGCAGTGCACTTCACGTACTATAAAAAATTTTCTATTTAACAACTACAAAAAAAAAAAAAACCATTTTAAAAAAATTAATAAAACGTTCATTCAAGAAATCGCTGAGGTGGGCCGGGCCAATCTGTACAAATTCAATCACAAAATAACCAGGCTATTAGCTCCCGGCACAATATGCTACTTCTTTCTCCCAGCTTATTTTGTCTCCAAAAAATAACGTTACCTTACAGACGCTAGCAATAAACAAAGCAGATGTATCACTGTGCGATTAAATGCTCTACAGCATTTTTTAAAACTTCTAAACATCGTACATTTTCAATGTTTATACCGTCGTATTGGGAAAAAAAAGTACTTTTTAATGCAATTTGTTTGAAAACTGCATCTCCATTTGTTTTTGAAATAATTTTTTTGTAGTTTTTAGCACCATGTTTCATTTTGGCAACTCAAGTACGCCATTTCTGTAGAAAGTAAAGAAAAAATATTTGAAAAATAGAAATTATATCTTCTTGTTGCCATTTTCTCATAAAAATTGAAAAAAAAAATTAAAATACGTGCTATTTTGAGAAAAATATAAATGAAAGATTTATGATAAAACATAGAGCTATTAAAAACTATATTTAATTTTAAGTATCTATATTAATGCAAATGACGTCATTTTACATAAAATAAAAGCGTGTGCTTTAAGTCATAAAATTTAAATATGTCCCGATTATCAGAGCCCCGCTTAACAGAGTTATTTTCTTCTGATGGACTGATGGCTTTCATGATTATGAAACAGCCATTATAAATGAAGTGTTAAGTGAAGATGAAAGCGATGAAAAAAAAAAAATGGCCATAATTTTTTTTGAAAAAAATGTTATGGCCATTTTTTTTTGTCCCATTCTGACCAGAAAATCAGAGTTCTAACTTTTTACGGCTGCTCTTTCATCTTCACCTAACGCTTCATTTATAATGGCTGTTTCATAATAATAGAAACCAACAGTCCACCAGAAAAAAATGAAGTAATGGAAATGCCGGGGGCGACACTAAATTCTGAAAAAGCAGAATTCCTGTTCCCTAGTGTTAAACTTTCAGCAGCGCATTAATTTTCTGCGGCGAGAGAGCATGAGGCATATTTTTTACGATACTAGTGTTTTGTTTAGTTACGCTGTTACGAATGCAAGATATTTCATGCTATTAATAAAAGAATTAAGTCAGTTGAATTTTAATTTTCTTTATTTTTATGCATAATGTTCACAAATAGAAAAATATATCCAGAAATATACGTTTAAAGAAGGTAAATGCTATCTATTAATGAACAATTTTCATAAAAAATATCAAGCATAATTTAATGCAATAAACAAATTTTTTTTTTTTTAATGACCTGTTTCATCTCATATTTCGCATATTTTTTATGCCTGAATAAATATCACAATGTAGAAAATGTTCGTTTATTGAGCTCGGCATTTTTTTTTTTTTTTTGGAGTTATCTTTACCAATATAAACAATTTATCTTCAACATAGTCTTCTGGATGGTCGTCCAATGTATATTGTATACCTATCAATTTTACCACTTTTGATATCATTTTTTAAAAATCTAAATATTTTACTCTTTAATATATAAAAGTAACAAACCAGCGTTGAACATGTCAGTTTCATTAGAGAAATAAATTTTAAAACATGAAATACTTTATTACTATATCAACTTACAAGAGCATCCGCGCAAAAAAGGACGCATAATATTGCACTGAAAATGTTGAAGAAATCCGTTTTGAGCTGCATAGAAGAGATGAATTCAGTGACCTTCAGTTCAGACAATTTCGGTACTGTTTATGAAATGGTATGATAAATTTTACCTTTGTTGTAAAATTTGAGCCCGCTGTAGGGTTATGTACAAAAAAAAGTTTTTGGCGTTCATATGAAGTACTTCTTTTGAATATAATGCGAAAAATTGTATTGCCAAAAATATCAAACTTATGAGATATTTCATATTGAAAAAAGTTGTTTAAATTTCGCACCAGAAAAACGATGAAAAGATTTATTGCTTTTGTATGTCAAATGTTATAACAGTTCATGAAAAAGCTCATAAGATTTCATCTTTTAGGAATATTTCTTAATAAATTGTATATAAGCTTATCACATGAAAGTTTTCAAAGCTATTATGATCTGCCCCCCCCCCTTTTTTTTTTTTTTTTTTTTTTTTTTTTTTGAACTTTCATAAAGTTATGTTTCAGATTTGCAAACTTTAAATTCATTTACTCAGTTTGGGTTTTTTTCAACATACTTTTCCATTTCATTTATTTATTTACGGGGGGACGGGTGAACCCTTAAGGTACATTTCACAAAATTAGGAATCTGATTTTCAGTAATAGTTTCATTAATTTTTAATAACATTAAGTAAATTGTCATTTTTGCTGCAGTATTTTTACATGTTATACTTATTAAGACAAATTAACTTTTTGCAAATTTATCACTACCGTTAAAAGGGACTTTTAAGTAAAACATTAAACTAGAAAACAGGAATTCTGCTTTTTTAGAATTTAGTTTCGCCCCCGATGAAAAAAAAAATATATGTATATATAAATAGTACAAAACATATTTCAATTTTAAGACTTAAAGCACACACTTTTATTTTATGTAAAATGACGTCATTCGTACCCGACTAAGAATTTCACATTTACGATCCACTCTTAAACATCTACAGTAAAGCATGCATAGGATGTCACTATCGCAAAAAATACACAAAGTCAGCAAAATGATGCCGTAAAAATGGCTATCTAATGATTCATAGGCCTTCATTTGTTTGTAACATTAATATAGATACTTAAAATTAAATATAGTTCATAATAGCTCCATGTTTTAACAGAAATTATTAGTTTATATTTTTTCAAAATAGCACGTATTGATTACATTTTCTTTCCGTTGTTATGAGAAAATGGCAACAAAAAGATACAATTGCTATTTTTCAACTATTTTCCTTTTACTTTCTACATAAATGGAGTACTTGAGTTGCCAAAATTAAACAAGTGGTGCTAAAAACTACAAAAAATAAATAAATAAATAAATAAATAAAATAAAATAAAATTCAAAAATAAATGGAGATACAGTTTTCAAACAAATTGCATTTAAAATTACATTTTGTTTCAATACGACGGTATAAGAATAAAAAATGTGCGATGCTTAGAAATTTAAAAAATTGCTAGAGAGCATTTAATCGTACAATGATACATGTGCTTTGTTTATTGCTGGCTTCTGTAAGGTAACGTTATTTTTTGGAGACTACACAAAATAAGCTGGGAGAAATAAATAGCATACCGCACCGGGGGCTAAAAAATGGGTATCAAAGTTTTAAAATATTACGACAAGTATTGTTTTTAAATCTTAAAAAGAACGTTTTCAAATTTTACCACGAGAATTACATTTTTTCTTAAAACTTTTTTTTCCCCATAAAACATTTAATGTGTCAAAAAGGTATTGCAGTCCTCCCACTTAATCGGGTCACGGATAATCGAATACCCCGCTTATTCGAATAGAATCTTCCGGAACCGAATTTATTCCTATTGGTTCTACGTTATTTTTCCCCGCTTAAACCAAATACCTTTTACGAACGTCCCCGCTTAATCGACTAACAATTGTGCGACCGATGTTTGAAAATAGGCGCGGAAAGCAGCTTTCAGCTGGAATTTCCTTCCACTTTTTTTTCCTTTTTGATTCCTTTACACTGAAAACAAAAATTTTCAGTTCCTGGAATGATTTCTGCCGGCAGGTGTGTAATGGACAGGTTAAATGAATTCCCCGCTATCACTTCTTGCCGATAACCAAGCTTTAATGGCAATGCGCCGTCACTTTGAGATTCGAAATGGTAGTTGTGATATTTTGCGCTCATTCGAAAAATAACTATATTTACCCCTTTAAAATTCCACCTAAACAAATCACTTTGAACGATTTTTTTAAGGCAGTATAAGTAGCGTAAATTAGAAGTAGCAAAATTTTGACCCAATTCAAACGAGCTGCATTAAGTGTGATGTAAACCATATAAACTTATGTATTATTTTATATTAGCATTTGTATTTATTTGTTTATGTTATTATATTAATGATTTATTATGCTGTTAAATATACCGTAGATGGTTATTTTGCCTTTTTATTACGCATTAAATATTGCACTTATGATTCCCCGTTTAATCAAATTACCCGCTTAATCGAATATTATTTCTGGAACCATCAATATTCGTTTAAACGATTTCGACTGTATAAATGACTCAAATAAAATAAATTAGTTCAAAGTGTGTTTCTTAATATATTTTTACATTTTTCAGCAGATGTTATAGTAGATGTTATAGTATGGATAACATTGCATCTCATCGTAAAATTTGATAAAATAATTGTCTAATAACATACAGAAATTTAAATTCGTTCATAGGTGCAATTTTACATCTTAAATAAAAATATACTTACACCACACCCATGGACTAAACCTTTAGGCGTCCCAGTGGTACCCGATGTGAAATTGATGCAAATGGGGTAGTTGAAAGGAAATTGCTCAAACTCCAACTCTGGAATACCACCGTCATCATTTTTTCCAGTGTTTAAGAATTCCTCCAAGAAACAGCTATAGAAACATAAAAACATTCAATTATTTTAAAGTACTTGAAAATAAGCTTAGCATATACATTTGAATTTCACCAACTGAACGGTATTTCTAAAAATATATCATTCGGAAATTAAGCAAATTAAAACCGTACTTTAGCGCAAGAAATATTACTGAAATAGAAAATGTCTTTAAATAACAATTATTCGAATAAAGTTTAACCCTTTATGTACTGAATTATGAATTCGTGAAAATTTTATCTCCTAAAGCATTTTCTGTGAATTTTTGAAACCGCATTAGAAGATTTACATAATCATTTAATAAATTTTAGAAGGATTGCAGGGTATAGAAGGATTAATTAAATTTGAATTTATAGGGATTTTGTGCAATATTTATAACCCCATTCAAATCTTATTTTAAATATCTTTCTTAGTATTTTGTAGAATTAGGAAATGTACAAATATATGTTCTTACAATAGAAAAATAGAAATATTTCCGCCCCCCCCCCCTCAACGCCAAGAAAGCTGAAAAGATGCAAAGGCAAAAGAAATCATCCTTTTAAAAATATTTGTTTTGTGTAACCAATAATGCTTTTGGAACAAGATAAAGTAATGCATCTGAAACTCATTCTAAACTGTATTAATATTAATTGATGTATTAAATGAATTTGATAACAAGTTATTTTAATGGTATTTATATGTACCGTCAGTAGATAAGGGGTTAAACTAGTTAATTAAAAGCTACTTAAAAAGTGGCTTAAATATGTGTTAAGTTCTAATATTCTTTAGCCCAGAGGTTTTCTAAACTTAAATTGACGTACAACTGAAACGAAATACATACTTTTGTCGATACAACACATGACGAAAGCAGTGCTAAAAGGGATCGATTTACAACATCCTATATAATCCTCTACTCTGAGCTCCCCTTCTCAAAAAGCACTCATAACGTTAAAATAGACTTAAATGAAAACTTATATAAAACACGCTTGATCTCAGAGTACACAGTGTGTCCACGTATAACCTGACGGACCTTTATTTTCACAACCGTTGGTCCTAGATGCATACTTCCAATTACAAAAATGGTTTAAATAAGGTAAAGAATTATTTTTAAAGCGATTTAGGTCAAGAAAAACATTTATTGAAAAATTACGAAATTTTTATACGGTCTCCCGATCTGATAGTGATACTTAGTAAAAATTTACTGTGACACTAACAGGTAAGACAAAAAAGTCCCATTCATCTAGCATTAAAACTGACCGAGTTATGAAACTTTGAAATGCATGATTTATACCACTGTTTTGCATCTCAAAACACATTATTTCGGCCATGCTTTCAGGAGTCGTATATAAAGTAATTAAACTTATTTCAAGGTATCTGCGCTTTGAAAGAAATCTTACAACTATTACGATTGAGTTAACTTTTATTAGTTAAGTTTCAGATTAGTTAAAATAATTGTATTTTAACATATGTTCTATTTTGTAAGGAATTGATGCTATGGTTTCTTCTAACAAAAATTATGTTATTTTCATAAGGTTTTATTTAACTTGCAAGATCGTCTTTCCAGTTGAAAATTTGTACTCTTACTCACTTTCAAATGTCCGATCGAAGTTAAATTTTACATTACTGGCTTAAATCCGATGACAATGTAATATTAATTTTCGACGCTTACCATCTTATACATACTTATATTAGAGGATAACAAAAAAATTTGGATAGATTACCGTCAACAAGTTTAAGAAAGAGTTTTAGATTAGATAACAAACCTGCGATGGTTGTGTTTTTTTAACTTTTATAATTACGTTTTATGTATTTTTTAACGCTGAATAAAAAAATTACCTTCACTTTTAACCATCATGTCAGGATTTTTCGCAAATCTTAGATTTCAAGGTTAAAAAACAGCAAAAAGTCTGATACTATAAAATATATGTAAGACTTTTTTATTCAGTTTAATATTTTTTTGGCTTATATTGGGTTTCTTACAGCTAAACAGCTCAGGGGTCTCATGAGGTTGGTAGGGAAAGGGTGGATAAATTTTAACTTTGGGCTTTTTAACTTTGAAATTTGCTATTTGAGAAAAATCCTGACGAGATTGTTTAAAATGAAAGTCATTTAAAAAAAATACACAATTCAATTAATACATACATATTTCTAAAAAATACATAAAAATCAATTTTCAAAAGATCATCAGATGTGTCACGCCTGTAATGCAAAAAAATGTTCAAGAGGAATTTGTGTCACGTGTCCGTCTATGTATTGCAAGTCCGTGGAAGACAGTTGGAACACATGTAGTGAGAAAGTATGAAAGACGATATTTATCCACATTGTTTATTTCTATTTCGTTTTTATTTAATTTTATCTGCGAGAAAGCACTACTTACTATGTTGTTTAAATTACTTTATTAAATTTGTGTGAGTTTGTGCACTGATTTTATGTATTATACAAAATACACATTTTTATTTTCAATACCAGTGAAATATTATACTGTTTTTTTGACTTTAACAACAACCCTTTTGTCATAATCATATCTAACTCTAAAACCTCCTTGTCTTTCTGATAGAGTATATATATTCGCATCTCCATTTGTATACGGTCCCCATACTATGCATGATAACTTTGAATTCAAATTTCTCAGTGAATATCGGTCGTACAGATACGGAACTTTGTGTTTTCAATACTTTTCAAAAGACAAAACGCCTCTAAATGTAAGTATAGGGACCTGGGGGCTGTATAAAAATTTAGATTCCGTAATTCTTCACTAAATTGTTTTCTCGCTTCAAACTTTATCTTAACTCTGCACCTAATTTTGACCACTTTTGTAATTGAAAGTATGCATCTAGGACCAACGGTTGCGAAAATAAAGGTCTGTCAGATTATAAGTGGACACCCTGTATAAAGTTAGTTTGCCTGATTCGAAACTTTTTTTTTCCTCATTTAAAAAAGAAGAAAACTCATTCTCACATAGATAAGATTACGCTAAACGCAAGCAGAAATTTGACAGCTTTCGCAGAAAGTGATCATTCCGTTGGTCTCAGCAAATGAAATTCCTCTTTTATAAAATGTTTAATAATTTCACCACAGGATAATTTTTTTTTTTTTTTACTTTTTCTCGTCAGTTACGGAGCATCTTCAAAAAAGTATCTTATAAAATTCTGTTAAATTTTCTGGAAAGTAACTGAAATCTGTTATATGGTTTCACTCTGCGGATATTCATTTCTATCACTCATCAATTCACGATTATTTTATTTTTCATTTTAATCAGTAAAATAGTACAAGAAAAGATTTAATACTGTTCTATTTTAGAAGTCCACACCGAAGGAAAGTTTTTTTTTCTCAGAAAGATTGTTTTAATCCTTAAATTCCACACTTCGGTTCATCACCCATGCACTTCACACTAGTACATTTTGGGATTCTGCAATTTCAACTGCATATAACTGTAAGCAATATAGTGACTAGCAAAAGCCATTCTTTGTTTGGATTCGCGAAGCATTATTTAATAAGACAAATATTTGAAAATAATATTTTTTATATCATTTTTGAATCTTTATTAAGCAAAAACGTTATTTTACGTTTTGGGCGCATTTTAATTTTAGAAATGTAAATTCAGCCAAATAACTAAGAATTTCCTCGGAATTTTTTTATTTATGATTAACCACGGAGTAAGTAAAAACTATGGACGGGAAACTTAATACGCATGACTCGCCGAAAACGTAAACAATATTTTGGCGAATACCGAGGACGCTGGAGTTCGTGGTTGGCCGTTCTTATAGCAGAATATCGTTGGACTGTATGCATAAGACGCGTATGTTAGAATTAAAAAATATTTTATTTTATTCGTTTATTTTTCATTATTGAGATTACATAACAAATTATGATGAGGTATAAGTGCTTTGTGTTCTGGATGAAAAACAGGTTACGCTAGTCACGTCAAACAAAGAAAAAACGAGGGAAAAAATAATTTGAGTTTGTTCCGTACCCCCCCCCCTTCCTAATATGTATTCCGGAGGAGTTGATGGTGTGTGTGTGTGTGGGGGGGGGGGGGTATGACTTAGATGATTTAATATTATCAAAAAGCAACAAAAAGGATTTTTTTTTTTTTTTTTTTTTTTTTTTTAAGATTTTAAAATCATTAATAAAAGTATTAATACCATTTAAGTTATGAAAATAGGAAAAAAAACTCATTTAAATAAGAAATTTATTCTAAACAAGTGGGTAAGTGGTAATCTATATAATCGTAATAAATTTTGTATCCATGCATTTTTGCATAAGAGTGAGTCTAAGTGGTTATAAATGTTGCTATTATGTATGCTCTTGCTTGAAAACATAGTAATTTAAACTTAAATTTTTCCATAAATATTTATGCAGTATTCTAGAAAATAGTTTTAACTGTGTGTTAAGAAAAATCTGAATTTCTTGTAGGAATTGAGTCAGGTCTGATTTTTTTTTTTTTTCTTTCAGGGGCCACGGCATGAACCGCGAAATTACAAACTGGGCGGGCCGAGCCTAATTATTCCTCTTTCGGGGCGGGGCGGGCCGGGCCCGGTAGGGACAATCGGGTCCGCTACCCCCCCCCCCCCCCTTATAAGTAAAGTTATATTAAAATCATACCCTACGACTTTTGCAAAAATTAGTTCCTGCACAATGACCCAATTCTTTTAAAATGCGAAAGTATCGTCTGCGTAAATAATTTCACATAATCAGAATAAATTGTGTTTTGGAATTCTTAACACTGAAAAATACTTTTATAATTGAATGTAAATAATTGAATTTCCATAAATTTTAATTCATTAAAAATATGCTATAATTTTCATAAAAAAGGGTATTTTAAAAATTTCATAAAACAAATCGTGAAACTAATTAACCATGACTTATTTTTTCTTCTGAAAATATACATGCTTCATTTTTTACTTGCAAAAATGCGTCCGTAATGGAAAAACATGTAAAATAAATTAAAATAATAAATTTAAGCTTATTCTGTAAAAAAATATTGTGCAAATCTACAGATCATAATTTATTTTTATGTTTAATTCCAAGTCAAAATACTGAAGTTTTTTTGTAACGTGTACGACAAAATGTAATTTGTGTAGCTTATTAGCGGATTCGCTTCGCGCAACCTAATAATAATGAAATATAACATGATTTCTATGTGAACTTTTATAAATCGAAATGCGATATTTATTTTCATCAAAAATAAATAATAAAAATGCAAATTAAAGCATGTTTTAAAATATATAAAAATAATTTAATAGTTAATCTAGATTTCCCATTGTGTTTTGCTGCACGAAAAGGTATCAAAACATGGAGGACTGGGATACAGTGCGAAACCTACCAATCCACTAAAATCGGGTCTGCAGGTGCAGGTGATTTCCACCAAGGTGCGACTTGGCAGACCAGTTGCATTTTAATATGCTAATCGAGTTTTAACTAATGCTATAATTTCAGCCGCGAACGCTGAGTTAATGATTTGTGCAGGCGGCGCCTGGTCTTATTATACAGTACATATACACTAATAAAAGTAAAAAGGATTTACCATCTGGGATCCAATTCTTTAATATTGTAAGACAATGTTTCTTCTTTGCTTGGGCATATGATAATCTTTTCCAAACAATCAAGACCTGCAATCAAAAATAAGCAACATAAATGATTTTATATAAATGCATATGTAAATCATCTAAACATGCAATCATCTAAAAAAATTATCTCCATCCCCCTCAACAAAAATAACGAACTGAAATTATAAAACTAGTTGAAATCCTAGTAAAAACAGAATATCGTGATGTTCTGGACCAGATTAAAAATGTAGCTATAAAAAAGTTATTTCAATTTTTAAGTGCGTTCGTAATTACAGTAAAGCGCCGATTATCCGAACAAGTCGGGACCGACCCTAGTTCGGATAAGCAAAAGTTCGGATAAATGGACAGACAATTTAAGGGATGTTTCTGACTATACTGAAACCTTCACACGTTATCTAAGCTTAGGATTGGCGGCACCAGTTAGTGCTGTATGTTTAAAAATTGTTTTGTACTGGTTTTTTTTTTTTTTTCTCTAGTTGTTTACATTTTTGTCATTATTTTGTTCTCTTTTTATCATTTTCTGAATTACAGAGATTATAATTTAAGGAAAAAAGCTTTTTATTGTTGCTTAGTTTCAACGAAGACATCCTTTTCAATGCTGCCATACCTCTAATTCTGCTTAAATATTGTTAGTTGAATAGGATCAGCGTTCTCCTGCCGTTCGAGCCGTTTCACAGCTGTTTTCAAACATCCAAAGGCTTCGTTATATGATGGACCTGGGTCATTTCCAGAGCATTCGTCTTCATTTTCTTTTTCATTATGAATCTCATCCACAATCTCATCATTTAAAATCTGATATCCAGGGTCATGTATACTTCACTATTTAACCACTCGTTAATTTAATTTTGCTCATAGCTTAGGATTCTTTCCATTTCCTTTATTGTTTTTACATTCCTTATTTTTTGATCCACTATCAGTTTTTTCTTTATTAAAAATTTTATTCCATGCCAATGGATAATTGGGAGTTCGGTTACAATTTTTTTGGGGGGGGAGAAATAGGCTGTTCGGATAACTAAGTTTGGTTTAAAAAATTTTTTTGAGAGAAATAGGCTGTTCGGATAATTGGAAGTTCGGTTAATTGGAGTTCGGATAATCGGCGCTCTACTGTACTTTTAGTCGTCGTCTGCTCTGTCAGGCTGTCTACCCGCATATAACAGCACAAAAACTACTCAACCGAATGGTTTGAAATTTAAGCTTTGAAATTAAACAAGTTATTTAAGGTTTGAAATTAGAAGAAAATTGGCGTAACAGCTTACGCGCATGATTGCAAAATAAATTTTGCAACTAGAATTTAATGTTTCTTGCCTAATTATACTTCAGACTGTAGTAATTACCATGAACCTAAATAAATTTGTATTTAAAGCATTTTTATATTTTTAATACAAAGTTGTATTTAGTTAATACACAATTGATTTTTTCAACTGTATAATCACCCAAATACTTTTTTGAGCAATAAAAATAAAATTTTAGGTTAAGTTTATACAGACTAACATGAAACATACGTTTTGAAAATTTCATGAAAAAATATTCAGAAGTTTGAGATATCGTGCCCGTTATGCCGAAAATCGTCATTTGGAGGAAAATAACTTCAAACTTTCGGAAACGCCGCTTCAGCTATTGAACGGGTAGAATTTTAAAAACTGTTGTTCCATATTTATAATTTGCTATTAGCGAAAAAGTGAACGTGCATATAAATATAAAAAAACAACTAGTCGGATGTGCCAATCCCAAAACTTTATTCTATTTCATGTGTTAATGCTTCAAAATTCGCTATCACAGTGCAAAAACTAAATGACGATCTATTCTCATCTCCATCATGAGGATTATAAAGATATAGGTTCATTAAATTGTGTGCATTTTAAAAGGAGATAAACATCGCATCTTTCAAACAAATAATTAAATTTCGACATCCACCGTCTTAGACGTCCGCAACAACAATTTCCACCCCAAAAGAGCATAAAAGCGACAACTGTTGCGCTGTAAAATTTTAAATTTTAAAATATGTCAGCTATTAGAAAATTAGTAAAATTCTCTTTGTAAATATACTTTGCGGAAGAGTGTGTGTGTGTGGGGGGGGGACGCTAAATGTTTTCCCCGGGTGCAAAAAAGGCTAGTTTCGGCCCTGTACACCCAAGCCTATTAAAGATCTATTTATGTGGAAGTAACAGAATATAAAGTTTTATTAAATTCCGTGCATTATTTTGAGATATAAGCTATCGCGAAAAATGCAGCATAGGAGCGTCACGTGTTACACGATTTACAGGAAAACCTAATCAGCACCAACTTACGTCAAGGTCCGACAGAATATGAAGTTTGAAAATCCGTGTATGAGTTATTGAGGTAGGACAATGGCGTTAATCTTAAAAAAATGCAGCACAGCAGTACCACCTATTGTGCGATTTACCCCAAAACGTAATAAACAATATATGTCAACGTCTAACTGAGTTTGCAGTTTGATGAAAAGCCGTGCATTAGTTCTTAAGATAGAGCTATTAGGAAAATCGTGAAAAATGCAGCATAGCAGCGCCACATGTTAGACGATTTAAGCCAACACGTAATCGGCACCAAATTATATCAAGGTATAACTGAATCTGAAGTTTGATGAAAATCTGAGCATTAGTTCTTGAGATATAGCAATTGCGGAAATCATGAATAATGCATCATAGCAGCGCCACCTATTGGGCGATTTGCACCAAAAAGTAATCGGCGCCAATTTGTATCCAAGTCCAAGTTAATATGAAGTTTTATGAAAATCCGTGCATTAGTTCTGGAGGTATAGCTATTGTAGAAATCCTGAAAAATGCAGCATAGCAGCGCCACCTGTTGGGAAATTTACACCAAAAACCAATCAGCCCCAATTTATATCAGGGACTAACTGAATATAAAGTTTTATTAAATTCCGTGCTTTAGCTCTTGAGATAGAGAGAACACAAAATTTGTGTCACACAGACAGACATTTTGTAAAAACATGTTTTTCGGGATCCTTGACCCCCTAAAACGTAAATCCGTCGAAAACCGGAATTTGAAAATATTCATGAATACTTTTTCTTGTAAAGATATAAGACACTAAAAATTAAGTATTTTGCAGTTTTAAGGTTAAGCTAACATGAAATAAACTAAGCAAAAAATTTTGTCACAAATCTCCGTTCATGACCCTTTTTAGACACAAACATAAAATTGAAAATTTTAATACAGGGGCTCTCACGCCTTCCGCGCCTTGTTTAGGAAAAACACATGGGCGTGAAAAGAAAAACAGCACTAAAAACTGACTGCCAAGCGGGGTTCAGGTGAACAAAGTCTTCCTGTCGAATTATTTTAAGACACTTGCAAATAATAAAATTTACTATTTCTTTCAAAAGCCGGCGGCTATGATATCAACAGAATGAAGGTATTTTTAAATAGCTTAAAAAATGTTCAAGCTTAATTTAAATTAAGACCACAAAATTTAAAAACTCATTTTTTTAGTAAAATATCAGCACGCAATTCAAGTTTTTTTTCAGTGTTTATACAATGTGATGGAATGAAATATTCCCGGGAGGAAACGCATTGGCCCATTTTTTTTTTTTTAAATATATGTATAAAATACATATAAAGTCCCGATTATCCGAGTTTCCGCTTTAACCGAGTTATTTTCTTCTGATGGACTGATGGCTTTCATTATTATGAAACAGCCATTATAAATAAAGTGTTAGGTGAAGATAAAAGCGCTGAAAAAAAAATGGCCATTTAAAAAAAAAAAAAAAAAATTAAGTTATGGCCATTTTTTTTTGTCCCATTCTGACCAGAAAATCAGAGTTCTAACTTTTTACGGCTGCTCTTTTATCTTTACCTAACACTTCATTTATAATGGGTGCTTCATAATAATGGAAGTCATCAGTCTATCAGAAGAAAGTGACCCATTCCAAACGTATAAGTTCGCTTGAAAAAAGCTAATAGTCTAAGCAGAAAAAAGAGGCTACACTTGCAATTTTCATGACACTAATAGAATCACATAGCTGCCAATTTGTGCGGTTTTGTTACCTTTAAAATGTAATACAAATTTTTGCCATATTTAATCGTTGACAATTGTTAGATTTCGGCGATTGAATTAGGCAAAATTTACCGGTAAGATTTAGTGGAAAGAAAAAAAATCTTAGAAATTGGTAGCTACGCAGTAGCGTAATACTGCAGAAAAAAAAACTGCAGCAAAATTGACATTCAACAAACAAAAAACTATCAAGGGTTTTTCAAATAAACAATTTCATTCCCTGTTTTTCTTAAAAGCATTGGAAGTGTACATCAAAGAAATATTGCTAGCACCATAAAAATGAATGAATTAAGTGAAAATTTATATTTTATGTCCTTAGTTGGTGACGATTTGTGTCAATTCGGTTTATCAGAGTTTTTTGCTTATCCGAGGTGAGCTTGGCCCACATTAACTCGGATAATTGGAGATAATCGGGACTCTACTGTAAAGATATTTTTAAATAGCTTAAAAAATGTCCAAGCCTAATTTAAATTAAGGGCACAAATTTTAAAAACTTTTTTTCTTAAATATGAGCACGCAATCCAAGTT
Organism: Maratus speciosus; assembly: GCA_963932465.1. Taxonomy (NCBI): domain Eukaryota; kingdom Metazoa; phylum Arthropoda; class Arachnida; order Araneae; family Salticidae; genus Maratus; species Maratus speciosus. The sequence goes on from OZ010788.1 coordinate 237,760,065, forward strand.
TTTCTTTTCAGCGTTTATACAACGTGCTGGAATGAAACATTCCCGGGAGGAAACTCATTGGCCCCATTTTTTAAAAAATAAAAAGCTTGCGCTTAGCTATCTCTGCAAAGGTCAACGCGGAAGGATTAAGACTTTCTTCCTCGCTTTCATATCAGTCAACAGACAATGCCTTGAAATTGTAACAATGTTCATTTTAAACTACCCTGGAAACCATGCTGAAGTTCGGCAAGTTATTAAGCGCAGAAAACCACTCAAATAGAAATACAGCGTCAGAACTCAAAAAAGGTATCGGGATCACATATTTAGAAGTATCTTTGTTGGAAAATTTTCGTAGCGTAATCAATCAATAGTAATAATATCTAAAGTTAATAAATTTTATTTGTAAGCATATAAAAGTCTGCGCAAACTACTATTATATGTAAACCCTGAATAACGGTTACCCGTGGGGCCAGTGAAAAGTGATCGCTCTTCAGAGGTGGGTGTTATTCAGAGGTTTCATAAAAAAAAAAAAAAATCAAAATTACATAAATTTAAATAGAAATGCACTCAGTCATTTTAATTAATCCTCATTGTTTTAATACATTAAAAAGATCAGTGATTTGCAGTTGCTTTGTTGTGTGCTGCAAATATCTTTCTCCAAAGAAATAACAATATGAGTTGTTTTGCTATAGATTTCATCATCATTATGATTTAATGTGAAAATTTGGATTTCACGAAGGTTCATAAAATCTTCGGTATGTGTGTTAATACAGTAAATTTTGGGCGATTCTATAATCCATAAGCTAAAATCTTTAAGAACCATTTAACGCACAGATACGTACAAACATGACAAAAAATCACAAACGATCGTTTCGAGGATTTCCGGATCCCCTTTCTCACTGCGAGAAAAAAAGAGAATAAAATGGGTTCGAGGAACCCCTCGGTTATAGCCCCGAGTACTAGCTAATGGGCCGATTGAAAAGATGAAAGCAAGAGTTTATATAACTTAAAGAAATGACGTAATTGACCTGAATTAACTGAAAAAAGGAGTCACTGCGCAGGATCCTTCCACACTAGCGAGAGAAAAGGGATGTTGGCCATATCATCCACTAAGGAAGTAGTATGTTTATGAATATAGTAAGCTTCGTAAAAGTCTAGATCTAAAACTGAATTATATTTTTTGAATAATTTTAGCCTCTGGATATTTAAACTGGTGGTTGGAAACCAACAGTTGGAAACAAAAATTCCAACAATGTTTAGCTGTTGTACTTTTCTCACATTCCCTCTTCGTATGCCCAATGTAAGAGAGCATTTCCTCTTTCCTATCTTCCACCATTTGCTGTATGGAATCAAATGTGGCATTAACTGCCAAATCTTTGTCCAGAGATACAAATTCGCTAGCCTTTATGTTAGTTATGCCCGCCGTTCTAAGAATATTATCTAAATTTTTTTTTTTCCCCGCATCATTATCAATGCTTTCATTTTCTTTTTGTTGACATATCAAGTAAATTTTGTTTAATCTTCTTCACATTTCGATTTGCAAATAAATATGAAATTGTACCAGGAGTTGTAAAAAAAAAAAAAAAATTCTCATGACTTTTGAGTGGCCGTTGTTCAGAATTCCTTATTTAGAGGTTCGTACTAATGCTAAGGAACGTGATTGGTTCCATTAACATGTGGCCGGTTACAATTCGATTTTTCTTTTTCTGCTCATTTTATTTATTTATTTTTTATGTTTGATGGTAATTTGTATTGATTTTTAATGGTCACACATATATATATATATATATATATATATATATATATATATATATATAAATAAATAATGTATAAAAAGGGCAAATGGGAATTCTGCTTATAACTTGAGTTCTGCTGAATAGATTTTAATGTTTTAATGGGACATGAACTGTTAGATAATTTTTCAAGGAAGGTTTTAATATAATACAGTGGAACCCGGTTAAGACGCTCACGGTTAATATGCGATCCCGCTTAATACGCGGATTTTTTCCGGCCCCTTAAACATCGTCCATAATGCTAATGCAAAAATATCACGTTTAATACGCGAACGGTTAATACGCGATCCCGCTTAATACGCGATGGATTTTATGTTGTTTTGGGCAAAAAATAACCTTTAAGACGCGAATTCGTTGATCAAGATGCGAATTCCTTCTCTCTTATCTAGTAGTGTTGAGAATATAGCAGATTTTTTTCATGCAGGCAAAAAACACTTTACGAATAGTATTATTCACTTTATTTAATAACAAGTTAATTAAGACGAACATTACTAAAAGAAAATAGTGGTAGATATTTGAATAGAGAAAACCCTCTAAATTAGCAACACTAGAATTCGTCTTTGATGCTGCTACCTAACGTTCTTTCGTCTCTCGCTTCGTGTATATGTTTTCACTGTAGTAGCGAAATAGGAGAATTCAAAATGCTCAGATACAACGTAAAAAATATTATGATTAACGATGTTTGTGCTTGCTTTTAGTGAATTGTAAATGTACGTACATCACAACCATGTTTTATAATGCATATTTTAGGTCGAGTCAGCCCTATAAAAGGAAACAACGAGTAAAAAATTAATACTATTAAATTTTAATCTAAATACGAAATGTCACAATTTTCAACCGTAAACATATAAATAAAAGCTCTAAAGTTCATTTAGACAATTAGATGTTGTAAATAAGCCCAGTTCCTGCACCATTATACAAATCACGTTTAATACGCGATCCCGCTTAATACGCGACTTTTGTCCACTCCCTTGAAACGCGTCTTAACCGGGTTCCACTGTATATTGTTCTACCTCGCTCAGTTATAGAAATATAGGAAAATTTCTATAATCCGGCAAACTATTATAAAGGTTATCTTTTTCAAAAGATTCTACTAAATGGATTTCGATGGAACTTGCACTATTATTAGATCATTTTTCAAGAAAGGTTTTAGTATATAACATATCTTTCTACGTTTCTAAATTATATAATTATGGGGGAAAGTTCTATAATAAAATGAACCAGATTTTGATGAGGCTTGCATTTTTAGATAATTTTTCGGTGATGGTTTTAAGTATATTGCATATCGTTCTATGGTTCTTTACTGCAAATGACCTTGATTTTCCTGCTGCAAATGACCAACTAAAAGAGCCTTACACAGAGAGACTGGACACTTGGGAAATTCGCCATTTTACATCCAAGTGCAGTGTTCAGCATTACGTTCTGAAGCATAACTGCGCATATAGAACTTAAAAGAAAAAATAGCGAAAAATCATACACCTGGCATAAATTAAACACTTTCAGATACTAACAGAACATTAAATATTTTTTCATATAATGAAGTTTAACATAGTTCGTTCTGTAACAGAATTCTTTTGTTAGTTTCCGTAAAAGATCGATAAGTACTACGCACTCCATAATAATCTTTATAAGTTATGAGGTTTTATAGTGCACCTCGGTGATCCTTTTAAGTTTCACTATGCTTGAAGCATCATAACATTATTAAAGTCATCGCTAACGAATTTTCTTTATAGATCATAGTGTAATGGAATATTTTGTGTGCGTTCCAAAACTAAGTATAAAGGCTACTTATTCTATATTCCTGCGAAAGCATTTTTCAGTCCATCTTAGTGAGGCATATCAAATTTGTTCTGTTTGAAATATTGCAACATCATTCAAACGTATTGAAAACTATTTTACCTCGTAGACCATTATGTAATGGAATTATTTTATGTGCCTCTGTAAACAATCTGTAAAGGTTACATTCATTTTTAATTAACTAATATTCTATCGTTAACATCAATAACAAAAAAATTGCATGACGATTCGAATATATTTACGAGAGTTAGGTCACTGCAAGATAGACAAACCGAATTCGCAAACAATTTTCAACTATGTATAATTAAAATTCCGTCACATTTGGCATTTTCGAATTTCATTTTACTTTCACAATATTTTGAGATACGTTTTTCAGATTCTTGGGTAAAAGATTTACATCTATATTTATCCCCCGCCCCCCGCCTCATAATTGAAAATTCCATATGTAAATATGATCAGTAAATATTAAAAACATTTATTTTTGCGCACCGATGATAAAAAAAAATTTGAACACGTGATACACCACTCTCCTTCAAATGTAATCCTGAGTGATGATGAGTTTAAAATCGGCACTGAAGAGATATCTTTATCTTTAATGGGTCTCAGGACTCAAAGCTTCAAAATGTTCGAAATTTTAATTATTTTACATTTTAAACTCTTATCTTTCCTGAACATTTCGATATAATTGTTTCCTCGAAATTCCCATTAGAACAGAAGTTAGTCTTTTAGAATTGTATCTGCTTAATAGCTGAAGCGGCTTTTACGAAATTTTGAAGTAATTTTACTAAAAATGACATTTTTGTGCCTAACGCGCAGGATCTCAAGAACTTCTCGATATTTTTTCATGAAATTTTCGAAATAGATGTTTTATAGACGTTAGTCTGTATAAACTGAACATAAAATTTCCTTTTTATTGTTCGAAAAAATATATTTTTTTTGTTATTATACTGTTGAAAATTTCAAGATTTTTGTATTAGATAAATACAACTTTTTATTAAAATTATAAAAATGCTTTAAATACAGGTTTATTTAGGTTCAGGTTAATTATTAGAATCTGAAATGTAATTAGGTAACAAAATTTTCATTTTAGTTGCAAATTTTATTTTGTAATCGCGCGCGTAAGCTGCGATACCAATTTCATGCTTTACAAATGTCTGACAGTTTGAAGTCCCCTATAAATATAAATTCTGGATTTTGTAATTTTTTAAATATATGAAACTAAAGAGCATACTTATATTTTTCATTTCCATAAAAATTGTGTTTTAAAATCATAATTTTAAGATATTAAATGTTAAAAATGGTATTTTTTTTTCAAATGTTAAGAGTCCTGAGACCTCTTAAAAGACTTAGCTTTGCCATCGCAATTTGATAAATTTCTTCATACAGACATCTGGTAAATATAGTGTTAGAATTAAAATTGTTATTAAAATATTGGATTTAACTTTTAAAAAACAACTAAATAGGATATTTTAAAGAAGAAGCAAATCATAGATTGACGACTTATGAAGCATGAATTTCAAAAATGAGTAGAAGTCCGATAATTTATTAGCACACGGAAACCATAACTCTTTTTCGTTTTTTTTTTTTTAGTAACATACTAAATGTTAGACCGAATAATGATGCTGTTGAATTAATTATTGTGTAATTAATATTGTAAGTTTTTCTGTGCAATTTTATTATTCTTGTCTGTTAGATTGCCTACTGATCAGTGTGATCCTGACTTTTTTTTTTTATTATTATTACACTAGGGGTCTCTGACCCCTATGAGCTACGCTCGTCAACCCCCGTTCAGACGCCGCAAACTCTAAAAGCACGCTAATTTGATCGGCTTTAAAGACATTTCGGAAGTATGAATTATAATTTAAAAGAAATGGCGATGTCCCAGTTAACGGGTTTTTTTCGTCTTTGTTTAAATTAAATCAGTGAAAATTTTGAAAATAAGCCAATATAAAATTAAGTAAACAGAGTCTGTTTCCCGGTATTTTTTAACAACGCTATAAGAAAGTTTTTTTAATAAGACATTTTAAATGTATCGTTTTAAATCTGACGTATTTTTCACCAAAGTTTTCTTTCTCTTTTTAATATTCATGTGAAAATGCTTTTATTTTTAGAAAAGAAATATTTGCGCTGTCTTAGAATTCTCAAGAATAGTTTTAAAAGATTATCTCAAAGTATGAAATAAATGTCTCACGCAAATATATTTTTTTAATTTGAACTGTTTGGCAATATTATGGTTTGGCAATTTTAAATATAACGTAATTTCCTCCATTTACGACTTTTAACGCATATTAATGAATTCATTTTACAATTTTCTTTGTTTTAAAATTCACGTGTAAATATAGTTTTTATGACGTAATTATCAATATTTTCCTGCTTTTAATACGTAATCATTTAATTCTCATCTGTAAGTTTTTTTCTGTTTATAATAGTCAAGTGTAAAAATTTTAATTTGAAAGAAATATTCTGTGCGCTGATTTTAAATTTGGCAACAATTTAAAATAATGTCCTTTTCTAAAAGTTGTAAATTCGAAATTCTCGAAATGCTGAAAATTTGAATTTGAAATAGAAATAAATCCTCAAAAAATGAGTCAAATTAAAAAAATAAATGCTGTCTGTACACCGAGAAATTCTACGGTGATCGACGCGAGGTGAATAGGAGCCGAAACGGCAAAGAAACGGCATCCAAGCCGGCAACAGTTAACTGACTGGTGTTGGCACTGGGTGCCATAGCACTGAAGAGATCTTTATCTCTGGATAGAACAATCGAACTATTGATTAATATATCTACATGAACAGTGATCAGCTAGCCTTCACATTGTAGGGAGGTAGCCTTTAGTGTTTCTCTCAAAAGGAACTTTATATAGCAAACTGCCACCTTCTCATCGGACTATATAAAACTTTGCATGGAATCATTTCTACATTTTAATTTTGTTGTATTATACTTAAACTGACAATTATTTAGCCTAGAGATAATTTGTTTTGTTTAGCAAAATAAAAATCTTATTTTATCTTCAATCTGAGTAATATTGGTTTGATACGCCTTCGAAGTAATACCGCTCACCGCTTTCTTAGGATTCCGCACAGCGGTACAAATTAGTTTGGATTTCATAACCTTAAAGAATTAAAAGTAATATATCATGGAAAAAGTTTTGAATCCACTTTACAGCCCCAGTAAGCCGTACAAACTAAGAATCCACAGACATGATTTCTCTGGCTCTGTGGAAACTTATTTTCATATGTTGTTCGTTATACCCCACCACGTAAGATTATTTAATTGCAGTTACGTCAATTTTTATTTGGTTACACATGGTTTGGTTTTGTATGTTTCTAGAAAAATGACCCGTTTATACAAACAAAACTACAAAGATTAGCTGTGCACGGTGCTTCAAAATTTACAAATTTTTGTCTGATTTTCAAGATTTTAATGAGTAATATGAACCAATACAATTCTGTTTATGGTGAATATTTACCTTCACAAATAACTGGAATATTTTTCATCAGATGTTTCTCGACTTTGAGATCCATGAAACGATCCACGGTGAATAGGAACTTTGGAAGCATTGGTCGGATGATTTTTGAAGCTGCCTATGAAAAAAAAATTTCATTGTAAAAAGCGCTTACTAATAATACAGCATTCAAAATACAAAGACAAAAGGCCGATTTCATTTTAGCTCTAGAAACATTAAAATTAATCTGCGGTTGTTTTGTATTTAATTTAGAGTATAACCATTCGGTGTTGAAGAAATAGTGGAATAAAACAAAACTGAGGTATTGCTGCATGACAAATGTACCCACTCCGAAATTCAAAATTTGTACCAGAAATCACTGTAAAAACATTAGTGCATAAATCAATTTTTATAAGAGGTTTACAACCTTCAATCAGAGAAATCCAATGATAAAATTTAAAAAAAAATATATTATCTATTTTTCAACGTTAAACCGCATTAAATTTCAGATAAAATATTTTCTTGTTATTGTTGTAATATCTTTTCTTCAGTTTATATAGAAAAGAATGTGTAATACGTACGAATTTCTTTTAACTGACAGTGTAGCTAACGGTACATACCACGAATAAACTGTCCACCTTCCAAATTTTGAAGCGTCTAGATGAGTTGTTCGGTCAAGGATGATTGCCATGTCTCACTTCTTACATTTTTATCACATTTCACAGAAAGCAGAGTTTATTCTGTTGGAGATCTCGCTAAAATATTCTTTATTTTATATATTGTACACTGTAAAAAAATTCCGCTGAAATACGGAAATTGTACTGGCAATCGAAACGCAAGTACTATTTCCGTATTTTAACGGAAATTTTTTTCCCATAAATTCCAGAAAAATTTCCGTTTTCTGGAATTTACGGGAAAATTTTTCGGTATGAATACGGAAATAGTACTGTTGTCTCTATTGCCAGTACAATTTCAGTATTTTAACTGAATTTTTTTTACAGTTTATGCTTACAAAATCAAAAATTCAGAGAGGGCAGGAAGTAAGATTTTTCTTTTGGGGAGACTGAAGTTTTTTGATAAAATGTCTACAATAAATGATAACGCTTATTCTCTGTAATATTTTCTTACAGTGTTTACTCTAAATCTAAAAAAAAAACCATTTTTCCCGAAATTAATAATAAAAAAAAAAATTAAATTCAGGTAAGGGCATCCCTCCTTGCCTTGGCTTTTTTCGCCGCTTCTCGTGAATCTACTGAGAGAGAGAAAGCTTCAACATAATTAAAACAAAGAAAATTTAATATTTTGTCAACTTTCATTTCAAGGGCTAACTGAATTTCTGGCACATTCTCACAATTTTTTGGTCGGTATTTCAAGTAATTGCCCTTAAGGGGACCCTTCACTCACTTTAAAATTTCACAATCTTAAATGAATGGACTGGTTTTCGAATTTCTCGTTTAAATTAATATTTTTAAACGATTTTTTTTTTTTTTTTGCATAGGATAGCCGAGGTCTATCTTTAAATATGACTATTTTTTACTTTCAGATTTTTTTAATAAAGATACATTCACTTTCAGAACCGGTTTCGAAGCTGAAAGTGCCTTTTAAAAAAATCTGCAACCAAAATCGGAAAAGTAAAAAAATAGTCATATTAAAGATCGAGCTCAGCTATCCTATGCAAAAAAAAATTATAAATATTAAAATTTAAACGAGAAATTCGAAAATAACCTGCCCATTGGTTTAACATTACGGAGCGGGTGTTTTCAAGTGAGTGAAGAGCCAACTTAATAACATCATCTGATTAAAAAGGATAAAAACTTGCTCCATTTCTATATAGTGAATTTTCTAGTGATTACAAAATTACCAATCTGATAAATTCAGAGATATCTGATAAAACTTAAGAATAAATCCATTACTGCGCACTTATAAATTACAAAATAAACTAAAAATGTTAAATATAGTGTTACGTAACAGTATATTTTATATACCTTAAGGGTACGAATATAATCGCCGATTTAAACAGATTGCTTTTATGTGTACCCGTTCAATATATTCTCATTTGCTAAATGTTTTATTTTTCTAGATTTATGCTTGTGGATTTTTCTTTAAAAAAACTGTACAAATGTTAGACTTTTTGATGGTTATTAAGTTTAAATGTACGCTTTGTGATCAAAATTTTCTATTAAAATTGTAAAATAGTATAAACAGTACCTAACTTTGTTGGTACATCATTTCACTTCAAAGATGTTCAAGATTTTCAATTGTAAAATTCATTAGGAATTATAAAAAACTAAATCCTGTATTGTGGGTATAACAAGGTGGCCATAAACTGACTGGAAAGCGTGTTCTGCAACGAGATCTAATTAAGATAATGGAGCCAATTTTTCTAGGATGTTTAAACAAGATCGCGGACGAAGAATTCCACGTAAAAAGTTCCAAAAGTCACCACTACAGGATATAGGGTGCTGTTCTTTTTCAGAATTCTTTGTCCACGTCTTTTTTAATTAATCTACAAAATTTGACTAGATTCTCGCAACTATATCACGCTAATGCACTGAGAACTGTCAGTTTACTTACAGCCACCTTGTAAATTAATTGTTCATTTTCCAAAATACAGTTTTCTTTAAAAATACTTAAATATGGATTTCCTTCTCTTCAACAATATCTTATTGTTATCCAATCCAGAGTGAATACTGTATCAAAAGCTTTGGAAAGACGATATGGATAACATTTGTTCGAGTTGCAAAATACATATAATTTCATTAAATTGCTCATTTCATACCATTGACAATATTCGTTGACGTTAGTTACAGAAAATTACACTTACGTAGAAATATTAACCGTAGGAAACTTAAACAATAAAATAATATGCAGCAATTTCACAGAGCCCTGTAAATTGCATAATTGAAATGCGCTCCGAGCAACATCGTCGCGTAGATAAAGTTTAGAATTTTGTAAGCCATGTTAAAATATTACTGTTATACCCTTAGTTTTGTCAAATATAAAGGGAGTATCTGAATGTATCGTCAGAACTGCAAGAAGTAGTATGACACATGAAAACAAAAAATTGGTATAGGAAAACAGAATCGCAATCAATTTATTCAATCAAAAATACATGTCTAACTTCAAGCTGAACATAGATTTTTTTTCCTCTCTTTTTTTTTTAACAATAAAAATATTTTAGCGGAATCTTCAACAGAATAAAATTTCTTTCAATGAAATGTTATAATATGAAAAGTGCTGGATTCTCACTGTAATTAGTTTGTAATCGTAAACCCCGTATTCACACAGTCAGTTACCTTCAGAATTTAAGAATCTGGATGAGTGATGTCTGAACAAGGATGGTGGCATCTGACACTTCTTGCGATTTCATCGTATTTCACAGAAATCAAACCTATTCTGTTGAAGATCTAGCTAAAATATATTTATTATTACAGTTAAGAACAGAAATCCGATTTTTGTTTGGTGCGATACTGTGGTTTTTATTGAATAAGTGGATTGCTAACCCGTTTGCATATACAACAATGGTTTATCTTCTCGTGTATTACCGCGCCTTAGAATTTTGCCCATCAGCTTAAATAAACCCTGCATAGTGCTTTTAACAGAGACTAGAGTACTTGTAGAACATATTCAAAGTTAATAAACGGTAACTTGTTGGTCTGCCTTTATTCCTTAGATTACACAAGTTCATTAACTAGAAAAATAAATGACTTACTACTCAACTTTATTTAGCTTGCTAAACGAAAATATCCGAGTACCACAAACTTTTTCGTCACTTAAAGTATCTACTTTAGCAACCAAAAATACATTAGATTCAAGTATACATAGATTAAACATTAGATTCAAACGTAAAACATTTTACAGCATTTTATGCAAACATGTTTCCCCATACATAGGAATTGAAAAAATTGTATGCATTTATTTCTTCCTACTCATGAGGCCTCGTAAAATGTAGGTTAAAAGCATGTCTTTTCTCCACAGTCATAAAAGAAGAGGGTTATGCAACGAAAACATTAAATTTAAAAGGCTATTTCTTATTCTTCTTTTGGAATTAATCAAGTTGCTTAAATTTTTCAAGCTGCTATTTCCATTAGAACATACGATTTTTCCTTCTTAATTAAACATTTTAAGATAACAGCGTTTTACTGAAAATATAGTTAAAAATTCATTTTGTTCCAGAATTTCCTTACTTTTTTTTAATCAAAAATACTAAATAACAAGACAGGAATAAACTACATCATGTACCTTGAATCTCTTATGTGTTATCAGAATTGTTTAAAAAAAGTCAAAGAAAAATTCTAAAACTCTAGAGTACGGATCTTCAATCTGTGGCTCGGCGAGCATATTTTTTGACCTATTGTCATTTCGTATATTAAGAAACAAAAGTTTTCCGCATCATTTGAAAAACAAAATGCCTTCAAAGCGCCTTATTACGGTAAATCTATTTTTAGATAAAAAAAAACTATAAAGAAATCAGTGAAAAAGGCACTCAATTTTTCCCGACGTCAACGAAAATTTCATTAAAGTTAATTGTCTCCTTTCGTGAAGTAAAACACTAAGTTTATGAGACAGACAGTTCAGCTTTGTGCCAATACCTTCCAATTGCTTTCATTAATGCTTTCGCATGTGTCAATATAGATCGTACTGTTGTATAGATACAATGTTGCTAGCGTCTTTTGCTCTTTCTGTATACGACATAGTTTTTTATATACTGCTGCCGCAATTATTAAATTAGATGCATTTTTTGTCTGCGAGTAATTAAATCAATTTTATTCTTTTTATGACTTCGAATATGTTTTACTGAGAAGTATTGGAGGCCATACAGCACAGCTGTGCGTAATATATAGGATAGTAACAGTGTCAGTACTACAGACCTGGTAGCAAAAATATAAAAAGAGGGGGGGGAAGAGAAGTGCAGAATGTGTTTCAGCAAACAGAAAACTCGGAGCTCATTCAGAAAGGAGGCACAATAAACTAAAGATTAGGTATAGCATTACATAACAAAAAAAAAAAAGTATAGGTATAGCAAGAATATTTTTATATTTTCATGATAGCAAATTATTTGTATGTACTACTACAGTTACTAAATGAGGTAATTGTAAAAAAATTACAGTGATAAATTTAAATATTAAATGCAAATTTAAATAGATTAAATGTTTTTTTTTATGAAACCAGAAAATGAAAATTATGTAATCCCTCTGTGCCTATATACAATTCACTCTTAGTCTTATAACCTTTGCTATTTCACAGATTTAAGAGCAGCCCACGAAACTATAATAATTTATTGATGTAATCCTCGGACGTGAATGGTTGAAGATCCCTATCTAGAGTAAGAGGTTCTGCGTAAGTTTTTAACATACTGTCCGACGACAATGGAAGATTATTTCGGCCGAAAATTTCTATATTTAAAACAGCTAGATACATGGGTGACCCTGCCAGTAGTGGATACATTTCCAGTAGTTGATCAAAATTTTTGAAATATTGCGCCATTTCATGCGGAAATTAGTTTTATACGTGTCACTAGACATATTTTTGTTTGAATATTAGTGCACTTGCTGTCACATTCACTGTAAAATAAATCTAACTTTTGCAGAAAATAATTTTATTTTTTTACAGAAAAAAAAAAGTTTTAATGAAAAATTACAGCTTTTTTTTTTTTTGTAAATTAAACGGTTTCCCACTGGCGCCAAAATTGACAGTTTTTTTTTCTTTTTTTACAGTGTTGCTGTCAGTTCTAAGAGTAATCATTTTATGAAATTTTTTTGTTAGAAAGTGTAAAGATTTAGTTTTTAAACAGTTGAAGACAATTACGGTACGTTAAAACAATCCACTTTCATCTAATCCATTTCAATTAATACTTTTATAAGAATTGTTGTTAGTCATAGCCCAAGGATGGCATTTTACAGATTAATTTTTAGATTTTCAATTGACTTCTTTCATCTGATCAACAACTGGAGAAAGTGGCAATTAAAAAAAAAACTATTGATTTATAATTTAATTTCAGCTGATTTCATATTTGCCTATTATACTCGTAGGTCATTCATTAAGGGTTGTAGCAATCACGTTAGTTTAGTCTTTGATCCTTGCGGGGTTACTTTGGTCCATCCCATAAAAAAAAATTGTTCTATGTATTGAACAAACAATACAAGATAATTTGGAGTTTTTGCCCTTGAAATATATTTTATACCCTACTCTATGGTATTTGTATAGTTTGGGAGTAATTTAATTTTTTTTTTTTTTTTTTTTTTTTTGTGGCAAAACTGACTGTTTGTAAACAACTGTTTTATGTGTAAATTTTAACTCTCCAAACTTTCTATAGTGAAACAATCTGAATAAGAGCTACAAATAAGATAAGTGTCAAAATATTAACTTTGATAACCTGTAACCCATGTGTGATCATAGTTTTTCCTTTAACTTTTTATTTTGACAGAAAATTTTTACATTTTCATGAAGCTGATATGAAAACTAGTATTTCGGGGCTACTTTGTGCCAGGCCTTTTTTGGTCCGATAATAGTCCCAATTACTTAAAATGCCTTTTATACAACCAAATCTATTAAAACATGTTTTAAGTAACATTTTTTTTTCAATGTTACTGTAGCAAAATGTTACAGTAATTTGTTTTGTTCCAGTTGCTGAGGATAACATGACGAAAACTGTTTCTCGTTTCTTTAATATTAACAATTGGTTTATTGTCTTTAAAGCAAATGCTATTGCAAGGAGGTTTCGATAAAAATGTATTCATTTACACAAGAAATGTATTCATTTTATATGAAACTAAGTGAATAGACCAAAGAAGCCCCCAGCAGGGGCTACTTTGTCCCAAAACTTTAAAAATAGTTTAAAAATCAAAAATTTCCTCTTTAAAACCATACAGTTTGCTTCATTGTTCTATGTTAATTGTTTACAACTCCATTTCGATGTTGAAAAATCGCATACAATATGTCTTAATAATGGAAATGTGAGTGGAACCAGGAAAAAGTGGCCCAAAGTACGTTGACGGTTCTTCTAAAACTTAAAAAGGAAGGGAATATAGAATAAAACCCCATAGCACTGACTTTATTTGATCAACTACAGGCTGGATCACCCTACTACACCTAAAAACATTCTGACAGATGAATCCTCCAAAGCAAGTAGCAGTTCAGTTGAACAGTAGACACGCTCACTTGAAATAAGACCCAATTAAATAGTACGAAAGGATAAATATACTTTTAAAACATTTCATTTACATATCTTCAAAACTTAAATTAGAATCTGCCTCTTATCTTTCATTGAAATAAGATATCAAAATCACTTACCTTATCGCCATAAAATGGCAAAGGACCTCCCCATATTCCACCAATACTAGTTATGGCAAGATACGCAAAGACGGCTTCCTTTCGGTTGGACATGTAACCTGAAATTTCAATTGAATTATATTTTATCTATAGCTATTCAATCTATAGTCAATAGAAAAACGGTATTTTGATTTTAAGGTACAGAGAAACCTCCCTGTGTGACCATTTTTTTCATGGAACGAAATTTATTCTCATAGGCTCAATACTAATTTGACCTCTATTCAGAGACCATTCCAGTTGAACTCTCTACATGACCGACCAATTTCTTTGAAGAAAATGAAGCAAATTCTGTTTTTTCCTGGTCGCTTGAAGGTTTTATAAGAAAAATAATTCTGGAGAGCGCATTATTCATCAAACTTCTAAACCAAGTTTAGAATTTTTATTTGTTCCGGTAACTTTTAAGTGTTTGAACCCCTTTGTGCCTTTTTAGGCAATGGATTTAACTCTGATGGCAAATTAAGGATGACGGTCAATAAACTCCCCTGCCCTACTCTGTCAGAAAACTCTCAAAGAAATAGATAAATTAATGAAATATTCATTATTTGTTCTCGTCAAAAAAAATGCATTTATTTACTGAACTTCGAAAAAGACTTGGTAATAAAAGTTATAAAAGATAAAACCGTAAAATCAAAGCAAACGTCAATGTATTCATTTTTTAAACTCTGCAATAATTAACATGTATTTAAATTTTGTTTTGATACTTAAATTTTCATATTTTTCCTAATGTGAAAAATAAATTTTAGTAACATTGTTACATTTTTTCAACAATTAAAATCTAAATTTAAACATGACTTCCATTAAGAGACACCCCCCCCCTCTTTGGGCGGCCAATTCTTTATTGGAACAGAACGTGGTTGCTTTAGGGAGGTTTTACTGTAATTGAATTTATCACTTTCTCAAAATAAAAATTTATAACATTCAAGCACAAAGCGATAATGCAGAAGAAACGTTCACTCAAAATATTCTTCATTATATGTGAAAAAACTGCAAAAATAACTGGAGTTAAGGGTATAAATTTTTCATGAATGTCGCAGGTGTAACTTTTAAAGTAATTCATAGAAGAATTATTAACTAGCAATATACAATTGAAAAATATCTAAAAACAAGTAAATAACATGACGGATATTAAAAGTGACTTAACAAAAATTGCTAAACTGTAAAATAATTTATTCACCCCCTACAGAAATATACGTTCACAGTGGAATAAACATAAAAGTGAAAAAATAACAAACATGTAAGAATATCCAAGTAACATTTTTAGTAAATCTACATATACGCTATTAAATAGATACATTGGCGGGGAAAATTAAATAACAATAGTATAAAAAGTCATGTAACAAATGATTTTAGAGCACAAAACATGGATCTTGCACAAGATCATTAGTTTGTTATTCCAAACATACGTCAGGAGATAGGACATTTTGCCTATCGAAGATATCTTCGACAGGCAGAATATCCTATTTCTGTAAAAAAATTAAATTCAAATAAGGATATAGGCAATGGGATATAAATTGGGGTAGTTAAAAATTTGTATTTCTTTATAACAACTTTTTAAATATACGTAGAAAACAATTTACAAGGTAGATGGACACCCCTGACGTAAATGCAGTTTTACAAAGAATATCAAAAATTATGTTTTGAAAAACATTTGGTATTTTTTATATTAAGAGTTTTATATAATAATACTAACTATAGAAGAATATTAATAGAAATTTGTTCTTAAAATTAAGTCACTTGTTTTGTCAACAATTTGGTTACTTTTAGAAATAGCATTTTTAATCAATTATGTGGAATTGGAATGGGAACCAATTACTTTAGTGCAGCAGCAAATTTGTTTCTTTTCTATTATGAATATAATTATACTCTTAAATATAACAGAAATTTGCATATTTTTAGATAAATAAATTTTATTAGATTCAGTATGAAAATATTTATAAGTTTTTTTAAATGAAAACCGCCGCGGCGAGCGGCCTCTTTTCGTCCGCAGCCCTTTATTCTTTCACTCTATTCCGACTCTTTTGCGGAAGCAAGGTTCATAGGTCCCCAGCCACGTCCCGAGTAAAAGACAATCTAGCGAAAGCATGGTTGAGAAAAAAAATTGAAAATTGAAACCGGATAAATTTAAAAGGGAAATTATACAAATTTAAGACACTGAAAAGGGAGGGCTCGGGGCCCTGAAGCTACCGAACGACTCCTGCTACTTCGAGCTTATTATTACTCTCGGTCGGCGGATGGATCAACTGCCACGGCGAGCGGCCTCTTTTCGTCCGCAGCCCTTTATTCTTCCACTCTATTCCGACTCTTTTGTGGAAGCAATGTTCATAGGTCCCCAACCACGTCCAGAGTAAAAGACACTCTAGTGAAAGCAAGGTTGAGTAAAAGAAAATTATAATAGTGGCCAATGATAATAGTGCAGACTTTGACATTTCTTTTTTCATTTCAAGTGATATCATTAATATTGATCTTTATGATAAAAGAAATAATTTTGACTTCTATACAATCAATTTACCTCATTGGTTCTCTAATTTACATAAAAAAGTTTTTATTAATGTAGTTCTTAATTTATTAGATTCAGAAAAATATGTAACAATGATTTTAACTTAAAGTTTATAAGTCTTTGGTCAAGGAGTCTCAGGACTCGTAAAGCTTCAAAATTTTAGAAAAATTAATCTTTTTACATGTTACTCCTGTTTTTTCTGAACGTTTTGATATAACTGTTTCCTTGAAATTCTCATTAGAACAGAAGTTATGGCTTTTAGAATTATACACGCTCAGTAGCTGAAGCGCCGTTTCCGATACTTTCACGTCATTTTACTGAAAATTACGTTTTCGGGCATAACGCGCAGGATCTCAAAAACTTATGAATATTTTTTCATGAAATTTTCAAAACATATGTTTTTATATTAGCCTATATGAACTAACAACCTAAAATTTCATTTTTATTGTTGAATAAAATAATTTTTTAGGCGATTATAACGTTGAAATTTTCAAAATTTTGGATTAGCTAGATACAACTTCGTATTAAAAATACAAAAATGCTTCAAATACAAATTGATTTAGCTTCAGGGTAATTATTACAATCTGGAGTATAATTTAGGCACAAAAAACGTTATTCTAGTTTCAAAATTTATCTTGTAATGCTGCGCGTAACGTGTTATACCAATTTTCTGCTCGACAAATGTCTGACAGTTTGGAGTAAATACTAATACTACATCTTGCAATTTTTTCAATACATGAAATGAAAGATTATCTTTCATACTTATTTTATTAGTACTTATCTTTCATACCAACGAAATTGTGTTTTTAAATCTTATACATTTTAAGATATTAAAAGTATAAAATCGTCCTTTTTTTTTCAATTTTAAGAGTCCTCAGACCCCTTAAATAGATTTACAAAAATAATTATCTATGTAAATTTTTGTGGCATTATATAAAGTTACAGTTTAACAATTGGCAGCACTTTGGTCTGGAGGCGTAACCTGGACTGTCGGTGGTTTCTGGAGCTTGTATGATGTTATTGTCTCTAAGTCTAGATTTTAAAAAGGATAATGACGGATAATAAAACAAGTTGAAGGAAACACAGATTTGGAAATGAATAAGACTTATTTGAATAATGGAAAGGAATTTATACTTTCAACTTCTTATCAAGTCACGAGTGGAATGTAAGATGCCGGGACTCATGCAGTAAAATTTAAATGTTACCTGCGTGTTATAAGGTGGGTACAGGCAGAGGTGAGACATTGGCTTGCATTTTACCTTTAAAATCCTTCAATGTATCTATACATTGTCTGTTTTATTTTTAGCCCCCGGTACGGTATGCTATTTCTTCCTCCCACCTTATTTTGTGTCGTCTACAAAAAATAACGTTACCTTACAGAAGCTAGCCGTAAAACAAAGTACGATTAAATACTCTATAGCAATTTTTTAAACCTCTAAGCATCGCACATTTTCAATTTTTATACCGTCGTATTGGAAAAAAAAATACTTTTTAATTCAATTGGTTTGAAAACTGCATCTCCATTTATTTTTGAAATATTAATTTTTTTTTTTTGTAGTTTTTAGAGCCATTTTCTTAATATTGGCAACGGAAGTACTCCATTTTTGTAGAAAGTAAAGGAAAAATAGTTGTAAAATATTAATTATATATTTTTGTTGCCATTTTTCATAACAACCAAAAGAAAATCCAATTAAAATACATGCTATTTTGAAAAAAAATGAATGATTTCTGATAAAACATGGAGCTATTATAAACTGAATTTAATTTTAAGTATTCATATTAATGTTACAAACAAATGAAGGTTTATTAATCATTAGATAACCGATTTTCTTCGTCGAGTTTCTTTAATGACAGCATCCTTTTGCTTCATTTGTGTATTATTTCGCGATAGTGATGTCCTACGCATACTTTACTGTAGATGTTTAACAGTGGATCGTAAATGTGGAATTCTTAAGCGGATGCGAATGACGTCATTTTACATAAAATAAAAGCGTGTGCTGTAAGTCTTTAAATTGAAATATGTTTTGTACTATTTATATATACATTTTTTTTTCCATCAGGGGCGACACTAAATTCTGAAAAAGCAGAATTCCTGTTTTTTAGTTTCATTTTATAATAGTTTCTGATCATTTATTTATTGTTAACAAAATTTTCATTTGTATTTATTTTGTGTTTAATGTAAGGATGTCTCATCATACGAAACCTGCCAATAGTACTTTGTAATTTAATTTAAAATAAGAGGTGGAGTTTATAATGCCTTTTTGCCTGCTAAAGCGTAAATGCATATAGTTTGGCTTGTGACTTTGATATGTTATGTTAACTTTTCAAATGTTTCACAATTATATACACTTGCTCTTAAATGTAAGCTATTTTTCATGCATTGTTTAATATTATATATATAACTAAAAAAATTAAATTTATTTTAAACTAAAAATTTCTGCATGCAGCATACAAACCGAAGTCAAATACTTCACCTATGTTGAGAAAGTTAAAAAGAGATTAACTTACAAAAACATAAAAGTTATTAGTTTTATCCAAGCAAAAACTATTAACTTTAGAAGAAAGGAATAGTTAAGGGAAAAAATTTAAATCCTGTAAAATTAGAGATTGCTTTTTCAAGATAAATACTTTTATATTTGAAAAGTAAATTTCCGAAAATTGTTAAATGAGAATTTTTCCCAGTTTTCTTAAGTATAACTTTATAAATAACCAAGATTAGTTATCGTGAATATCTCTATTATAAGGAAAACAGATGCCCATCACTAACGTTGATCTCATAACACTGTCATAACGACCCGAGAACTTGCCTTTTATCGAAAATTTTCTCTCTTCTAATATAGCATTGTTTTAATTTTGCATCATGGGAAAGTGCAAAAAGATGCATTTAAAAAAATTGCTTTTAAACTAACTCAAATTAGATTTTTTAAAAATGATTTCCAAGCATGATTTTTTAAAACAGCATATTCCGTAACCTTGTAACCCGGATTTAATCCCCGGCTCCGATGAAGAAAAATTTGCCAATATCTATTTTGCTCTTGTAGATGAATAACTATTTATGTTGACTTTCTTAATTTTGATTACATAGCTTTTTCGATGCACAAAATAACTAATTCTGCTTTTATATGTAATAAATTACTTTATAATTGAAAATTTTAGCATTTGTTTTATTAAATTTATCTAATAATTGATTACATTTTAATTTGATTTTTAAAAAATTATGCTTTTATTTTATATACAGTGTTTTAAAATTGATTAGAATTGAACACATTCCAGTTTCGCTTTGTTTCATAAGAGATTTATATTATCTTTATAGAAGAAAGACAACTAAAATTAATTTTCATTATCATAGTTTAAACATTTAATGTTAATTTACATGTTTATACTGACCAAACGTTACAAATAAATTCCTATATTTTTTAATGCAATGAAGTATCGTAGTTAATTGGTAATGAGAGTTTTAAGCATGGATTAATAAATTGGTGTCCGCCGACTATTTGCATCTTTCTTCTATATATAAAATAAAAAAGGGTTATTTTCGTTTACAGTTGCGACGTTATGATAAATAAATTTGAGCTAAAAAGTTTAACATACAGTTTATTTTGTACCAACAAAATCGTTTTTACGATATCCTTTCGCAAAATCTTTTTCACACTTTCGTAGTACCTTATCAACACCTTTTTATATTAGTGCTATAAAATTAAAACTCTGAGCAAAAGTTTTGCTCGCGAATCATCTAAGAACTAGCATTCTTCCGCATAAAGAAAATGTAGCCTTAGTTTATTATGTTTTTTATTGAGTTGCGGTGTTTTTCTATAAATATAACTATGTGCGTACGCTAATGATTTTTTAATGGCACCATTATGCCTAATACTAGTAAGAATTTTCAGATTATCGTAGCATTTTCAAAACTTCAACTTCTTGCAAAACTCATTTTTCTCGGATCAGATCATCACAAACCTAATGTTGCATCATGTGTGGCATTCTTCCAAAATGCGTCGTTCGTACCTGAAGAAATAGTCACACGTCCGCAACTGAGAAAATCTTTTTAGTACTTTTATCATCATTTGCAAACTGAGTGCGTATGCGTACCGGCTGATGCAATTAAATGCCTTGAAATAACTTGTAACGGTTCGTACCTGATACATCAGGAAATGAAACTGCTGCGCTTTAACTGGGAATGCTCGTTAATTAGTCAAAATCTGACACGAAAGCATTGCAACATCATGTCACATTGATCATCTTTCTTATAAGAATATAAATACACGAGGAAATTTAAACTCAACATTAAATATCTATTTGAAATTTTAGTCGCATTAACATTTAACGTTTGTCACCAAACAATTGTCAAAGTACCAGAAAACAAAGTATTTGTTTCAATATTAACAAAATATTTTCCAACGTTGTTGAAAAGTGACTTTGGTTCTTCTGTCTGTCTGGACTAACGTTCCTATGTACACTTGGATACCAGGACCCTGGACTATGATAAGGTTTATTCTAGAACGTGAAGTGTAGCATTTACCTTTTTTTTTCTTTTTACAGAGAAAGAAATTCAGTTATGTTATGGTCTATGAAGAAACAGTGCGTAACTGTGTGTTTAACGTATTTTAATAATATTACCGTATTCCAAACATAAAATTTATATGCATTACCGAGGTGCACTACACATATGCTTTCTATAGAAAATTTTGCCTCTAGCATTACATGTTCATTTACCGAAACAAACAAAAGGGATCTGTTGTACTTTGTACCAATTGCACATTGAACTCTTAGAAAACAAAAGATGGACTTACTGTAAAGTTTGTATCATTGCTTTATAAATTAGTACGACTTTTAATAGAATATTAGTCGCTTTCAAGACATTGTATTACCCCTGAAGGCGCCCATTTGGTCCATTCTCTATTTTGATAATAACTTTTTTATTTACGTACTGAATTGTAGCAAACTTGGTATTATCCATATATACACATAGCTGCCAACTTGTACGGATTTTTCCCACCACTAAAATTGAACAGAAAATTTTATCAAAAACAATCGCCGAAATCTGAGTTTTTCGAACAATTAAACAATACAACAATTTCTGATAAATTTTAATCATAGGAAAAATCCGTACAAGTTGGCAGCTATGTATACATCATCTGCTTGCAAGATTTCACTTTTTATGAAAATACAATACATAGGGGGACTAATTGTACTTTGTTTATCAGCAATTATTGATGGAAGTACGTGTTCAGTTGGGACATGCGTTTTTAAGCTTAACTAAATTTTAGTATATTACGTGGTGTTTATAAATTCTGTAGATCACACGTAGGGCTGCACAAAAAGGTTCGTAAATATTGCCGTCTATGGCGTGACCTTTTTCCAGCTGAACTATATTTTATTATTCTCAGAATTATTTCTAGAAAATAAATTTACGTCTATTGTTGCGAAAAAGAAATTTGATTCATAACAGCGTGGATGATTTCACGAAGTGAGTTTTTAGTTGTGTTGATAGTTTTGTAATTAAGTTTTAGCATACTATGTGGTATATACAGAAATCTATAGGTAATATACAGTGCCGCACAAAAAAAAAAAAAAAACTCGAATACCTTACAGACTACGGACAGTAATTTCTGAAAATGAGGTTTCAAATGATATGTCATGCATTGAAACAAGTTGTTTCAAATGTACATGTTTTCCAATTTGCTTTATTTAGATATCTTTTATCTATGAAAATAAGAGAAAAATGCCGTTACAGTATTCTGGATGTATTAGAAAGTGTTTCATAATCTCATAATTTCATAATACGTGACAAATGATTGTTCTTTCTTGAATATGAAATGACTCATTACAAATAAGACTAAAATCAAAAGTTCTTTTTTTAAATGTTTTAAGCCGTAAAGATCTAAGTGTTAAAATTGTATTTGAACTTTACGAAAAATAAGGTGGTTAGAAAAAGATGTCCTCTTTTATATCTGAGGACGTGAGTTTCAAAACTCGCCTTATCCAAAATTTAAAAAATAGAGTTCTATCAATCCTATTCTATTAGTGAACTTGCATCGAAAAAAAACTACAATTTGAAAAAACTAGTTTTATCGTGTATTTCTGGCATTGTAAAATCTTGGTTTATTGTGAAAACCAACGGACGTCAGGGTTTTCCCACGATTTTCCTAAATTGTATCTTCTGGATAAGACGAGTTTTGAATTCACGTCCTCATTTATATTTATTAACGAGATTTTTAGAATGCTCAGAAAGATCTTAAAAATTCACTAAAACAAAGCATTTGAAGAAATAGCATGTTAACTACGATTAAAGTTATTTTCAGATAGAGATACTTCAAATTCTTTAAATGAAATGTACAACAGTATTACATTTCTTATATCCGCGGAAAATTGATAAATTTGATCATTAATATAAAGAATTTTCGTATCCTGAAATCCTATAAGCTTTAATACTAAACCTGAGTTTACTTCTACCTAAAAGCAGAGAGATAGTTTCAAAACAATTGAATGTCAGTCAAGGGTGTAGTGGAAAGTATAAAAAGGTATACGCCGTATACATTCTGAATTTTTTAAAAGAAACTCCGCATACTTTCTATTTCTCAATGCTATATCGTCATACTCTATCAATGAACGTTCATGATTCTTGTGGATACCCTTTGCTTATACCGTATCCAGGGCTGTCCAACGCGGCACTCGCGGGCACCATGGCGCTCTTTGTTATACGAAAGGGCCCCAAAAACCCTTCAAACTTTTTATAAGGAAAAAACCCATTTTAAATATTTTTTTTTTAAATAAATCATATTTGCATATTTTTTTAAATTGTTATTAGATCAATTAAAGTTTGTGATTCCTTCCTCTTCCAAATCTTTTATATAGCCCCCTTCTTTCTTGTTCTCAAAAAATTTCACTCTAAATTTACTAGTTTGTATTATCTCTTCAAGTTATTTTAGCTTGGAATCCCTGAATGGTAGAGACCTTATGGCTACCGTATGTGTACCGTATAAGACGTGTGTGATGTATAAGACTACCACTATTCAGGCCTTTATTACCGCACGGGTAAACTTCCACCAGTATTTCCGAATAGTAAATTTTCTCCATATTTATGACAAATTCTGCATTCAAATAAGGAGACTTACTGTACAAAAATATTGGTTAAAGTTGGCCCATGGGGTGATCAGACCCTGCAACTACAATAATGAGAAAAAAATAGCATGTATTAAATCGTATGAATAATGACGCTCTTTATTGTGTGTAACCCGGTGAGGGGCGCCCTCGTTTACTGAAAGGTTGAACAGGCCTGCTGTATACCCTCTGTTTTTTTACGACTACAACATTGATGTCATTGCAGTTACTATACAGCAGCAAGAAAACTACACCACATTCTTGACCAAGAACTTTTCGAATAAACTTTATAAGAATACTATAGTTTGTAGTCTACTAATTTTTTATTACATTGAGCTAATTATTTTTACAATAATTCTACAAATATATATTCATAAATCATATGTTGATCATAATTTGTGATCATACAAGTTGCCTTGAATAGGATAGACTTTTAAAAAATGAAATAACAAGCAATCAGTGGGCAACCTAGTAAAGTTATGTTTACAAGAGATTAATCTGAAGTTAGGAATTCCCTTTGCATTCTTTGTTTCAATACCAAAAGTCGCCTATATATAGAGCTGCTCTGAAACTGAAGGAATGAACATTTTTTGCATTTTAACAGATGGATAAAAACTGGGTGAACTTTTATCTTTATATTTTAATTTGAGGCAGCGCAGTCAACTTCAGAACATGAAAATATACTGAAGAAAGCCCCAACTTCACACAATCTCCTGCAAGAATAGCATTAATAGCTGCGTCCCAGTTTGTTTTCTGTTTTAAAACTCCTGTTCATTTTACGACACTCTATAAAAATATATACATAATGTAAATTATGTTAAACCTCAAGTCGCTAAGATTCATTGATCTCAGTTTTCACCAAAGATATCTGAACAAACAAAAAGAAATGCGTATGAATACTGCAGTGTGATGCAAGTTAGATTCACACAATTTATTTTACCCTAAACAATAATTCGGATTATTCAATTTAGAGAAATAAAGGGCGCTCATAGAATTAGTGACGCAGAAGATCGTATTTGATACGAGTTCACTAAAAAAAATCTGAGTGAGCATACAATTTTTTTTTTTTTTTTTTTGGGGGGGGGCATTAGATTATTGATATAGCTCACATACCAGGCGTCCTAAAATGGACTGCCTGCTTTTAAATCCAATAACTTGTAAATGGTGACAGCTATTAAAAGTTCTTGCAAGAAGGTTATATAATATATCAAGATTATTTTTTACTAAGACTCCCGGTTTTAGTTCCAAATAAGAGCAATAGATGGCGCTGAAAGCAATAGGCACTCATTGGAGGCCAAAACTGAAATCTCCCAGCATTGATACAAAGGAAGAGGTAAATATATGGAGTTGCTCACATTCGCCAATACAATTATGTTCTTACGGGCAAACTCCATATATTTTATATCCATATATTTTATCTCCATATATTTTGGCCTCCATTGAGCACCTATTGCTTACAGCGCCATGTATTGCTATTTGGAACTAAAACCAGGAATCACAGTTAAAAAAACTGACACCTTGCATAACCCTCCTGCAAGAGTTTTTCCAGGGATACAAGCACTGCACCACAAATGGCCGATTTCTACCACTAATTTATAATATTTCTCCCCTTATTTAAATACAGAATTTGAGATTTAATAAGGCGAAGAATACTATTAAAATTTAGCGGTGAAAATCATCCATTTGTGGCGCAGCGCGGCATTGTTTTTTTTTTATTGTTGTCACCATTTTCAAGTTACTGAATTTTAAAAACAGTCAGTGCATTTTAGGACACCCTGTATGTACACAACTGAATTGATTTCCTGCTTTCGAGAAATTGAACCAAGTACAGTGGTTTCTAAACTAAGGGTCGCAACCCACCTGTGGATAGTAGCTGATGTTTTGGTGGGTAGTGGAATCGTCGATCAGATCTTCAAAAAACACATTTTTAATTTCCTTTAATATAAAAAAATATAACTAATGCAATGCTACACCTTTAAAGAAATTAATCGAGAAGAAATATTCGTAAGCAACTTCTTGAAATGACAGTGTCTCGTTAAACGTAGTTTTAAGAGCAAATTAAAGATAAAATTAACAAGTTTTAACCCTGATAGACAATTTCGGTAAAAAAATGTTAAATAACTTTTAACGTATGCTTTTATATTACAATTATTAATAAATATATTTTTCATGCTTAGTATAGTGTATATTTTATGATTATAATAACGCATTATTATGGCGATTGCTCAAATTAGAAGTACTTATTACTATTAAGTACTTATTACTAGAAGTACTTATTACTAAAACTTTTTTCCCGGTATAGGTAATACAATAGGCTCTATATATCTAAGTATTAAGCCAGCCGTCAAAAACCACTGTTCTAAGATATTAAGGGACGCTACTTAGCAATAACCTATATTTGAGAGATTTAATTCATAATATTTAACTCATTAAAACTTTTCTTCATAATTTAAACGAAACAAAGAAAGGAACAATTACACAAAGAAATAGCGAAAACATGAAAATTTCCTTATTTCTATTGTAGCTAAAATTCACCAATATTTTATTCCCTCTAACTTCTAAGTGGTAACTTTAAGCGATGTACATTAAGGACTTACTGACAAAACAACATTTAGATGCAGTGAAAGATTCTTCAGAATGAATAACGTTGATAAAAGCATTAATTTTCGCTTATGAAAATTCTTCTCGAATCTAATTGTATGTTTCTAATGCGTCAAGCATCAATTGTAAATCATCTGGAAATGGTTCTAAAGGGACCTTGAAATGTTTAATAATAAAGTTGACAAGTATTGATATATGCGTAAAAATCTTATAAATGATACGTTATATATTTTAGAGTAAGGATAAAGATTAATTTATACTTACATGCTACTCTATCTCCTTTCTCGAGACCATTTTTTCGAAAGGCAGCTGCATATCTTTTTACTTCTTCGTACATTTCTGCATAAGTAACTTCCTCCTCGTTTTCTTCTTCATCTGCAAAATAATGATTGCTTTAGTAAATTAAATTTGAATCTAACAACATTATCGGATAATCCTTTAGTATGCGCAGCTAAAAAAAGTTTAAGAAAAAACTTCTAGAAGCATAAATTCTCAAAATATCGATTTGATATTCTCGTAATTTATATATATATAAAAAAAAAAAAAATGCATTTGAATTCTGAAGTATTTATTGAAAATTACAAAGAATATTCATTAAAAACAAGAGTGAAATTTCAAAAGAATTATGTATAAAAACTTTAATTCATACAGCAATTGACTATTTAAAATAAAAAACGGTGAAAATACCAATTTTTTTTTTGTTTTACGAAAAAAAATGTCTTAAAGGCCAAGTTTAACAAACAGGAGAACCCTTGAAGTTCCAACCCTAGTAGAAATAGTTCAAAAAAGGAGTATAAAAATGTTGCTGGTTGAATGTGCCACACGAAGTGAAATGGAGAACGCTGAATGTGTCACACTCAGAGTAAAGATAAGAAGTTATATGAGAAGTCTATGGTGTCACACGAAGTAAAATGGAGAAAGATGAAAGCGCCAGTGATAAAGATGCGCGGAGACTGGTGGCCATTACAGAACTTGATCATGTTATTGTTTACATCAATGGGATATTTCTAAGCAAGGTGAAAAATATTAAAGAAATAAAAGAAATGATTACAAATGATAATATGGTATTTAAACAATAAACGAAAGGAAGCTAGGTACCTACATTTTAAAGTGTTGAACTATGAGCCCAAAAGGCGTGAAATGGAAAATACTAAGTACCAGAAGTAGGAGTTTCTTTTTTTCGCTCTCTTGAAAAAATTTCCTCTTTTGAACTTTCAGCGCGTTTTCCATTTTTTGTCCTCAATTCTTTAACACATTGGTACACAAATATGTGTGCTAGAAATATTTTCCGGTACAACATACCGCCCAAGTACATATGTCAAATATTTTTCATAAAAACAATTTACTTTTATGAAACGGGAGTATTTATAATTTATTATCATATACTTCAAAAAAGAGAACCCTGAAGCCCCTCTCTAGGCCGGGATGGAGAATTTTCAGAAAATCTTAACAGCCAATGATTTATTTTACCAACCAGCTAGATACAGCAAGTAGTGGGAAATTGTTATGACAAAATTTATACGACAGCAAAAATAATTCATTACTACAATGAATTTTCGCGCTAACATCTTACTTTTTTCCAAAATTTATTATTTTTTTAACCATAAACATAAGAAATATATACACCAGGGGAAGTTTTATACAAAAGAACTTCGTGTCATTTACATTTTGGTAATTGGGGGAGTTTCAAAATATATCTTAACAAATAAAAACAAAGACTTTGGTATATTCTCTTCCCTGTAGTTTTCAAGACTGCCAAAAAATTCCCTCTCCCAGTTAGATATTCCACTCGCCTGTGACGAGTAGAATAATCCCCGCCCCTGTTCCTATTCGTGTTCATTGATTTCAGTTTAGCGTGCAAAAATAAAAAAGTTATATTTGTAAATTAAAAATCAACACTTTGTACAAAATTAAACGTTTTCGTGAACGGGAATTGTGAAGAGTCGGTAAACACTGAAAACCGCTTTGTAAATGGCTGCCGCAAAAGCCACTTCGTTGCAATCAACGTGTTAAATAACATTAGTTGTAATGTTGGAAATACGGTAATGAAATCCTACTATGTTTTATTTATCGTTTAATGCGGTAAATAAACATAACCGTGACATTTTTTAGATAATATACAATGAAATAGAAAAATAGTATAAAATATAAAAAGCAATTGGCCTCCAAAAGATTGGCCTCAAAAAGCCTCCAAAAAATATAATTTATTATAACGATTACACAAGTTTGCATGATTTTGGGGTTTAACTTTTAATAATTGATTTTTATGTATTTTTTAGCGCTGAATTCGAAAATGATCTTCATTTTTAACCATCACGTCAGGATTTTTTGCAAATCTTAAATTTCAATGGAAAAAAGTCAAAATATAGAGAAATTCTGATACTGAACGATACACGAAATAGTTGTGTTTCTTAACTTTTGACAAGTGATTTTTATATATATTTTTAGCGCTAAATTCGAAAGTGACCTTCATTTTTAACCACCAAATCAGGTTATTTTGCAAATCGTAAATTTCAAGGTCAAAAAATAGCAAAATTCTGATGCTATAAAATAGACGTGATGGTTGTGTTTTTTAAATTTTGATAATTTATTTTTATGTACCTTTTAGCGCTTGATCTGAAAATAACCTTTGTTTTTAACCATCTCTTCAAAATGTTTCGCAAATCATAAATTTCAAAGTTAAAAAGTAAAAAAATTGCAAAAAATCCTGATGTGATGGTAAAAAATGAAGGTCATTTTCGGTTTCAGCGCTACAAAATATGTAAGAATCAATTATCAAAAGCTAGGTAATTTGACAACCCCAAATTTTGCAGGCTTGTGTTATTTGTTTTTAAAATACAGAAAGTTTTGTTTCTAAAACGTATGTTAGTAACAAAATCGGCGGTTACACGTGCTGTTGTGGAATTATGCCAAGTGGTATTTGTGTGCCTTTGAAATGGATGTGGAATTAAAGAATATTACGTAAAATTCCTTAGACATCTTAATTTAGAACGTTTATAGAAAGTTTTCCGATCATTTCACACTTTTAATTTTCGAATTTTATTAAGAACCATTCTTGGCGAGCATTTGTATCTTAAAAATAACCGCCATGCCAAATTTCAAGTTTCTAATCTGTTTAATATCTCAAAAATCTTAAATTTAGAGCTTTTTTTTTTCTCCAGCACACTTCTAAATTTCGAATTTAAAAAACAATTGTTCTGTGAGTGTATTTGCGTCTATAAGTATGTCAAATTTCAAGTGTCTATCCTTAATAATTCCATAGAAATCTTTATTTAGAACGTTTTGAGAATATTTTTTGCGCATTTCACTTTTTTAAATTTCGTTGTCTTCTAAAAATTTCATACAATCCGCTATACATTGCAGGAGATCTGGAAGGTCAGAGAAAATTTGACATTAATTTCAACCCATAACCTGTGTGTACGGTCAGTTTCTATAGAAGAAAACATTCTACCAATATCCGCGGTCCATCGACGGCTGCTGGCAGTTACATTTCATTATTTCTGCAAAATGAGTCATTCGCCAAAGTTTATACAAAACGGAATAAAGACAATAGTGTTCTGTGGACCCAAAATCACAGGAGTTGGTCAGATGAATGATTGGGTGTTCTTGTCAATGATGAAAAGAAATTCCATTTAGATGGCCCGGATGGTTGGGCATATTACTGGCACGATATTTGCAAGGAATCACAAACTCTTTTTAGGCAACAAGGAGGGGGTTCAATCATGGTGTGGGCAGCATTTTCTTATAATGGAACAACGCATATTTCTTACTTAAAAGGTCATCAATGTTCCGAAGATTACCAGAAAAGGCTTGAAGTACAGTTACTTTCATTTGAAAAGTTGCTAGGGAGGGGTCAAATGGATGTATACCAGCAAAACCATTGCTCCGTTCTCGTGTCCAACTCTACAATGCAGTGGTTTAGACAAAACCAAGTAACTGCTATGGACTGCCCAGTCCTTAGTCTTAACATGTACCCAATAGAGAACTTCTGGGGAAGATTAGCTAGAGACATATATGCTAAAAGCCGTAAATTTGCAACGGTTCGAGATCTAAAGCTGCAATTTGTACGAAGTTTATTTTCTTTAAAGTCAGAACTTCTTCAAACTCTTGTTTTGAACATGCCTGATCGAGTTTTTGAAGCGATTAGAACAAACGGCTTAAAAATTAAAACGTTAAAAGAAAAAAAAATGAGTTGTCTATAAACTTTTGGGACACTCAAATTTAACTTTTTCACAAAGTTTATGTGTAATATTATTTGTGTATAGTATTGCCTTGCTATTATTTATAATTATAAATTGTTTTGAAATTGTTACTCCTCATTTTGAATTGGAAAATTAAAAATAAGCGTTGTCTATAAACTTTTGGGATTCACTGTAGATGTAGTCCTTTTAACGAATTTAAGCTATTAAATTTGGAAATGAAAACTGTCACGGCCATTTAAAGGGAAAAGTGTTCAAGTTGGGGGTTTTTTCTTTTAATTTTTAATCAAAAGTTTTCTTTTAATGTTTAGGCACATTTTATGAAAATTCTATTTAAGCCAGAAGATTAAAATTTACAGAATGTTACAAACTCTTAAACAGCCTTTAGTGAATTAAAAATTTTAGTACTCTGTGATAAATATTTTTATAAATATCTAAAAGTGAGAAAAAATGCTATTTTTAAATAATTGAATTTCATATAAATTTAAAAGTACATAATTACAAAATTTAAACAAAATCACTGGGCGAAGAGTAATGTTTTGGATATTTTTAAGTTAACTTCTTCAAAAGTTTACTTAAGTTATCATTTTTTCCCCCGTACAAGAACGCTACACCACTTAAATAACCTTTTAAAAAAATGTTTTATAGAATAAGTTTTGAGTAAGTCGTTTGAGTAATATTTTTAAATAAGTGTCTAAATCTTTATGATCTTTGATATTTATGGTAAAAATATTAAGATATTAGGAAATATCGGCAGAAACAACACCTACATTTTCATACTTCTGAACTGCCCCCAGTCACCTTATCGCTTTATTGTCCCAAATTATGAATTCATGAAAATTTCATTTTCTAAAGCATTTTTCGTGAATTTTTGAACCATTAGAAGATTTACAGAGTCATTTAATAAATTTTAGCAATTAAATTTTGTCAATTAAAATTAATTAAATTTGAATTTATAGGGGTTTTGTGCAATATTTATACCACCACTCAAATCATCTATTAAAAATATTTTTGTCTTGCGCAACCAATAATGCTTTTGGAACAAGGTAAATTAAAGTATCTATAACTCATTCTAAACTGTATTAGTACTAATCAATGTATTATACGAATTTTATAACAAGTTATTTTAACCTTCCCACCGCCGCGAACTGATATATCCGTTCACTAAGCTGCAGGTTTCACTGCAATAGTAGCATTATTTAAATTAATATAATTCTACAGATATAAACCAGTTTTAAGAAATTAAGTTATGATTAATTATCTGGAGGCCTATATACCTATACGTAATAAAAAAAGTTAAATCATGTTGGAAAAAACATTTTTTAGCATTTAAAAAAAATTAGAGAAAACAACATCACAATTTTGCCCTTTTGCTCGGCGGTCAGGGGGTTAATAGTACTTTAAAGTACCTTTGTGGCATAAAGGGTTAACTGTCAATTCAGTTTTTTTGCTAAGTTTAATTCTGTTGAAAGCTGAGATATGTTAACGGAAGTAACTTAGCGGTTGTGAAAGCATGATCTCCTCCACAGAGCTGGGGGAGTTTTCGGTCATCGGAGACTATGCATTTCAGCAATCGCAAGTTCGAAACGAATAGAAGCATTCCAAATAACATTTTAAGTCAAAGTTGGCCCTACGTACATCAAACATGCAAACGTTTAGCTTTATCAGAATTCTCCAGTACTTCAATGTAGACGTCCTTCTTCCTGCTAGTGATTATCCAGAACAGAAGATATAGTCCTGAATTTATTAAGATAAGTATCCATGCTAAAAAACAAAAATGTGTCCGTCGGTAACGCTGACGTCATATTGGTTTTCACAATAGCCTGAGCAATCAATTTTCCTTTTATCGTAAATTTGTTTTATTAACTTCTAAACATAGCACAATTTTAATCTTTAAAACCGTCGGATAAGGGGGGAGGGGATGTTCTTTTAAATGCAATTTAAACTATTTCAATTTACACAAATTTTATGGTTTTTAAATAAGTTTCTTTTCACTTTCTTCAACAGAAGAAAGTATCGTAATAGAAATTTTTTCCACTTCCGGTTTTCGATGGAGTTGGACGTTTCAGGGGTCAGAGATCCCAAAAAAACATGTTTATACAAAGTATGTGATATTACGCATAAAATTGAACCAAATATTTTGTGTATATTTTTGGCTGTGACACGCAGGTCCTCCTTAAATTTAGAAATATTCAGCAGGAAGGGGGAAAAAATCGAAAGTATCATCGAAAAGTAAGAAGTTATGCACAAAATTGAACCAAACTTTTGTGTGATTTTGGCTATGCCCAGCAGATCTTTCTTCACTTTGGAAATATTCCGCCGAAAGAGAGCGCTGTCATAGCAATGTCTGTGCCATTTTCATTATTATATCATCGAAAAGTAAGAAGTATGCACAGAATTGAATCAAATTTGTGTATTTTTGGCTATTGCAAGCAGGTTCTATCTGAATTTTTAAAAAATCTGTCCGAAGGAGGCACTGTAATAGCGATTTTTGTGCCATTTTAATTATTGTACCATCGAAAAGTGTATAAAGTTATGCATAGAATTGAACCAAACTTTGTGTATGTTTTTTGCTATGGTCAGCAGCAATTTTTGCACAATTTTCTCGATTTTTTGTAGTTCTTGTCTATCGGCGGCTCGTGTAGCAACGAGAACTCGCGTCCTGCTAAGTCGGCTATTCACAAACAGCTGATGTACAACAGAATAACGAAAAACTATTGATTTTAATAAGTGTCATGATCTAGATTAACTCGTTTTTACTCCGATTAATTGACTGAAGCAGAAATTTAAGATGAAAGTCAGAGTTGGTATAGTATTGAACTAATAATATTGAAGTATTAAAATTGTAACAACTTTTTGGAATATTAAGATGTATAAGATAGAAAGTTTTGGGATTGGCACATCCAATTATTTTAATATATCTCCAGCAACCCGATTACGTAAAATTAAATCTTTCGCACATAAATTCATTTTTTTTTTCGCCTATTTCAAAACGAATTAAAACCTCATAAATAAATAAAACACGATTTTTACAGATAGGTAATTAACTGAGCGCAACACTGAAATAATCATAACCAAACAGCTTGCTATAAATAGTGAAATCTCTGTAGATTTCCTTCGGGATTAAACGCTGGCATGCATCTATTACCAAAGTATAGTTTTAAATAAATTTAACAACTTTATTTGAATACATAATTTATATTTTCATATACAAATGCTCTTTAGTGTTAGCGGATAATTAAAGAAAATATATTAAATGTAAAAAATCTATTAGAATTTAATTTAAAATTATTTTCATCTATGTTCTGCACACCATTCAGTATGGTCCTGTAACTCGGAAAGCCCTCTCTGGATTCCCTGGTTACTTTGAATGAAATTCCTTGATGTCATGAAAATGACTAATAATTTTTAAACAATTACTTTTCTTAATTTTTCGCCCAGTTGGAAATTTACATCTAATTACTTTTAATTCTATCCGAGAAATTTATGTTTAATTTTAGGCTACCTGTATATCACTGCTTTATTTTTTGTTAGTGGTGAAATTTACAAATCAATATATAATTTGTAAACTCATTTCACTTTTTCCTAAGCATGCATAATCTCTTCAGTCTTCAGTAAACCCCCCCCCCCCCCGCCCCCCAAATGAGGACCTCGATTCTTTTCCTCTTAAAAAGTAAAGTAATTTTATTTACATTTTGACTTCATTTCTATATAGCTGAATGTTTTTGCTTTAAAACGAAACCAATAAATGGGAGAAACGATGCTGACTCCCTCGTAAAATAAATCTTATTTTTATCTAAGTTTGCAAAAGGCCTTCAAGACAAAGCAAGCAAGAAAGTAGGTAATTTCATAATACAGTAGACATTTCCATAAAATAACCAAACTAATGTGGACTGGAGTAATCTGGATATGAAAAAAAATCCGGATAAGAGAGATCTTTTTATTAAAAAATAGTCATAAATGCACCTATTCGACATATAAAAACGTTTTTCTCTTTTTTATATTTACTTATTTTTGCAATTACAGTTATACGTAAATTTCTTTTTTTTTTTTTTTTTTTTTTAATATTGCATTAAATTCGCCTGTTTTGTTCTTTGCTCGATTCGCTGACAAGCCGTTACATCACGCTAATTCCTCATTATAATTACGTCAGAGAAAGTTTTTATTCGCTGTGGTATTCTACGAATTAAAAGCATACATACATTATATATATATATATATAAATTAAAATTGTATAAATTGCAATGTCATTTGTAAAAAAAAAAAAAGGGGGGGGGGGGAATGAGTACTTCTAACGCTTAAAATGCTTCCTCCGAAGAAACGCTTGCTTTGCCGGTCAGGTGGTTACCTGCATCACTATTTGCCTATCAAAAACTAAGTTTTCACAACCAGAAACTTTTCTTACTGAATTAGTTAAATCTAGGTCTTCTGAAATTTCACAACTTTTAATGATTGCTAATAATTTATTTCAACTTTTTTTTTTTTTTTTTTTTTTTTTTTATATTAGAGTTTTTGGCTGCCTTCCATTTTTAACAATCCAAAATATTGCATTCTTAATGTTTATATATTTCTGGCTATCCAAAAAATTAACATGCAAATCAACATTCAAAATTGAGTGGAACGTAAACTTGCAATAACATATTTTAAATATTTCAACTGCAGTGTAATCTACGGTTTCAACAAGCTAACCATGTTTGAAGATAAAAATTGGGCGATAATGTATCCATTCTTCAAAGTGCCTACATCTGAATGTGATGGAGCGTTATCCAATTTTGTAATAAAGCTTGAATTATGGAGAATATTTGAAAACTCTCCATACAACTGATAAGCAATAGTGGACATAATGAGTTAGGACTTAGGATTGAATATATGGATGCTAGGGCTGCAAAGATGAACAATTGATTGATTGCAAAATATTGTTTTGTTTGGACATTTTATATAAAATACATAGAACGAGTAGGCGGAATCCTAATATTTCAAAAAAGAAAAGAGCAATTTAACCCGAGAGAACTCGCTGCATGAGATTTTCTCTCACCGTCGTACTTTTTTAAGACCCTTATTTAAACCCTTTTTCCTTTTAATTAAAATTTTAAAAATGTTATTTCAATTATTTTATCTCTTTTGTGAATAAAAGTACCAAGCCAAGCAAAAAAAGCTGATTAAGCGAATGTAAAGTAAAAGAAAAGCAATTGGGCACCGTGAGAGAAATTCTCACTAGCGAGTTCTCCCGGGTTAACAAATTACAACGACCATTTGGAAAATGATTTTTTCAAAGACTAAAATTTAAGACATAAAAAATAGCACGGAGTTGATCATACATTACGTACGCCATGAATTAAACATTAATAGTGTTATTATACGTAAAAATTGCAAGCGACAAATCGCCTGCGACTCGTACGTATTATCTACCTGAAACTATTATCCAAGCATTTCATTGGCTGTTCGGGAAAAGGATTTTCCATCGTCAGATTTCCAAGAAATCTAACGGCCAATTTTAAATAAAATTTATTTCTTAAACTTCTCAACATCCCACAATATTACTTTTTATATCGTCGTATAGAGAGAAAAAATGTACTTTTAAATGCAATTTGTTTGAAAGCTGTATCTCAATTAGTTTCAGAGTTATTAATTTTTTTTTGTAGTTTTTATTACTTTTTTGTCATAGTGGCAACACTCTGTTGCCCATCTCTGTTGAAAGTAAAGGGAAATACAGATTACTGTATAGACCAATCAGAAAACGAATAAAATGATTAAACCAATAAAAACCTTCAGATGTGCTTTTGGTTTCCTACCCTGACGAAGACAACCATTTTTCGAAATGGTTAAAAAGTTTAATTTACAAGTGTACACTACATTTTGAGCTTTTACTAGTCCGGATATGGGAGAGTCCTGATATAAGAGAGCCGGATATGGGTATAAAACACTACTTTATAAAAAAATTTACTATAAAAAATATTTAAAGCTCTTAACTTTTTTTATAGGAAGAATTTAGGTTAATAATTAAATTGATATTTTGAGAGGCTATAGAATTTTAGATCCATATTTATGAACCTAAATTACCATCCCCCTATAGAAATCAATTTAAAAAAAGGACTTTTTTCTGTTCTCTGTGGTGTTATTTTCATGGTGCAAAAACAATAAATGAGTAATTCTAATATTTTAATTCTAGATCTCAAGAGATAAAAACTCTTCCCATACGTAAATTTTTAAATTTAAATACAAAAAGTTTTTCAAGTATATATAAAACTGGAAAATGTATTATTACTCTTTTTTGGATAAGAATAAAAAAGTATCTTCCTATCTTATGTAACTATTTTATATATACTAAACTATCTCGCTACGGAACGTGTCAAATCTCCAAATGACTGAATATTTGTTGTTAAAAAATTAATACTATATTCACGTTCTTATAGAAAGTTGAGAGATCTTATCTTCACCGCAACATAGCTTTCAGCTTCTCTTGATTCACGCATGTTGTGCATAGCTGTGTGACAAGAATGCTAAACTAAGTCAGCTGTTCATAAGAGAAGGTTACTCCCTTCCATTTTCATTGCCGGTTTTGCTTCCAGGGGAAGAATGTTGGCTTTCCAGTGGCCTTCTTTTAAAGATTAAAACCATTCCCTTGTAATGGGATCAATATTTGTAAACTTATTTCTACTGCTCGAATGAGCAAATATAATTGCTCAGATAAGGATCGGATGAAATATCTAGTAAACAAATTCTGATGTTACCCCGTTGGAAAATTAACAGCCATAATCGAATCTTCTTGAAATTGAGACTTAGAAATTATCTTCGACACTTAAGTTATTTCTTCTTCTTTTTGATAAATTTTTATGTAATAAAATGAAAGTTAAAGTTGAGAAAACAAATTTGATAAACTTAAAGACATTTGGAATAACTTGTTTAAGGTCATATACACATCAGCATACAATATTAGCAAGCTGATATATTGCCAATAGAAGAGTTCTCTACAAATTTGTCATCTGCATTTCAATATATTTAAATATTTCTTTTTGAACAGCTTATCCGAGGACAAAGTCTAGCGTGATATTTTTGTATTTTTTCGATTTATGCTGCAAATTATTTCAGAGTACACATTCATTTTTGATAACTGGTGCGGATCGCCTGTTCAAAATGAAACGACACAAAAATAAAAGCACAAAACTATCACGCTAGAATTCGACCTGAGATATTGTATACAAGAATTTTTTAATTATTGAAACGTAAACGAGAAAGTTCTAAAGAATGCTTTTATTGGTTTAAAATTGAGCTTGCAAATATATGCAAGCTCTTAAGAGATTCCTTTGCGATATTTCCAACTTTACCACCCCAATAAGAAACGAGATTTTACGTTGACTCTTTCCAAGACTCATGTTCATATTTGCAGTACCCCCCCCCCCCCCCAAAAAAAAAAAAAAAGAAAAAAGTACACAACGGAGTGCAAAATGATAGGAACGTCACGAAAACAAGGAGATCAATTCGCATTTACTATGCAAATGCGCAAATTTGTGTTAAATTATATACATGATTTTCAAATTAATATTAAAGCAAACGTTTACAAAAATTTTACAATTTTTAAATCTATTTTAAAATAAATATTTTGCTAAATTTACACTGGAGCAAATTGATTAAAACATCATTAAATATTTCGAAACCGCTATTGTTATTGATGGATATTTTCGCATGTCATTTAAAAGGACTTCAAAAGCGATTCTGCGCAAATTCGTTTAGTTCGCAAGACTTTGACGATTGTTAGAGGAAAAATGGATAAAAATAAACGTTCAAAGACTCATTTATTTTTTCACAAAATCCTAATTAAAATAGTACTGCAAAATTTACAAAAAGGCCGAGAATTCTTTTGAAACTATCCTAAAATTTGACTGTTTGCACGGTCGCAAGAAAAATAATGACAACAAAGAAAATTGGACGCCAACAACAGTATGGGCTGTAAGAAGAGCAATAAAATGTCGGAAATCCTTAAATATTTAAAAGCACGTCGATGTCTGCGTTTAACGTCTGGCAATGAAAAAGCCCGCATTCAGCTTTCAGAGAAACTTCTGAAGCAACAAACGAATTGGTCTAAAATTATTTAGAGTGATGAAAAAAAGTTTGATTTCAATGGTCTGGATGGTATTCATTCATCTTAGCATGACATTAAAAATGAACAGGGTGTATTTTGCACGCGTCAACTAGGTGGGGCTCACTCATGGCTTTGGCCGTTTTTTTCTCAGAAGGTAGGTTTGGAATTTGCTTTTCTAGAAGAACGACGAAAGTCACTCAGCAAAAAACACAAGCAAGTGGTTTTAAGATAAGATACATATGCTTAATTGACCGAGCAGTAGTCGGGATGTAAATCCCATAGAGAACGTTTTGGGTATTATAGTGTGCAATATCTGACGGAAAAAACATGGCCAAATGGTCCAGTATTACTCGAAAGCAGAATTAAAATATAACATTTCTTGAGGCATGGCATGTTTTTTTTTTTTGTTTTTAACCTCAACGAATCCAAAACCTTGTAAACTCTATAACAATGCTGCACTGAAATTATTAAACACAGAGAAAGCATAATTGACATATATTTCTATACTTTAGAAAATTCAGTTCCGTTCTCATCATTTTGCTTATATTGCATATTCATCAAAAATGCACTTTATTATATTGTAATAACAATCGTTTTACAACGTTTTCTTTATACTTATATTGCCTATTTACTTTGATAAGTTTTTATGATTTATATAATTATATTTATTATTTAGTCAAATGATCGTTCCTATTATTTTGCACCTCGGTGTAGCAATCCACATTAAGTGGCACGGGACCTTTGAGTTTGTCGAAATGATCAAAAACATCGCCTTTTTATCAAAGTACCAAACACTTTTACCAAAGTACCAAAACACAAATAATATGCAATTAATATTCTTTCCCTTTCTGCTTAAAGGATAATATATTCTTAGCTATATTATCCAGAAAAATAAATGTATATACGAAATTAATATTTAAATTTAATTTAAAAATTAATCTCACTAATGCGTAAATTAAAATCATTAAGTGCTGCGAGCATGATAGAACTTTACGCATATAGGTCAACAATTTTTGAACAAAATAGAATCTTAACACACCTATTTCTAAATTAACCTTTAACTGATGTTACCCGTCTCTCAGACCGCGGCTTTTTTTTTAATTTTTATCATTTAACTTGCAATTTTCAGTTTAACTGCAAACACTGCCGAAATTTTCTTCCGTTTAGAACTTTAGTACTATCACCAGAGACTTTTGAATAGATGAATTTTAATTACATATAACACTCCTGTACAAAAAGTTTAGTACAAAAACAACATCCTATGAGTTAATCGCGCCTTTTATTCCTCTTTCGATGGAGTGGTCTCACAGACCGCTTCACACTAGTTATGTGACAATTTCTGTGACATCAGTTAAAGGTTAAAAACAAAATACATACTAAAACTTTTTTTTTTAATTTAACTTTAGCACAAAATAAAAATTCAAAAATTTCGAAATTTTTTTCAAGTTTTTCAAGTGCAAAAAAATAACCAAATTTTTTTTTTTTTTTTTAGCATGAAGACTATAAAGAAACGCATATGTGGTTAATTTTTTAAAGCTTTAGCTTATATAGTTTGAAAGTAAGGGTACGCGCAAACTCCAAATTTATTAGAATGAGAAAACGCCTTTTAAAGCTTCCATATTTACGGACATTAAATTGTACTCACTGTCAATAAATGATAATTCAAGAAACAGATTTTTGAAAGTTTTTTTTTTTTCATATTGCTAAAAAGTTAAAAAGAAAAAAAATCTTAAAAAAGTCCGAAAACTGACTTTTTACAAGCTTAAAGCTCCTGTGCCCCCTTAGAGAATTTTGTGACCACGTATGAACGTCTCATATGAATAAATAAACATTAACTTAGCAATATTGATCGGTTCTAAAAATCTAATGTTTCCAATCAAAATTTTTCTAGTCCTATGTCATTACTCCGAAAAGAACGTTACTCTATTGGAAGATAAACAGATATGTACCTTTTAATGGGCCTTCCGCAGAGATTTACTTTTATTTCTCATTGAAGGACACTATGAACCAAAACAAGTTAACTATTACTCAAAAACCTAAAAGAAATCTGCGATCAAATTAGGTATATGGAGTTCCTCTAACTGGAATACGTTATAAAAGTTCGAATAAGCCTCAAAATGTAAAAAAAGGGCAAATACTTTCACTTTAAAAAAATATTTTTACAACTTACTCTTATTTTTCAGAATTTGAATTTATACAGACCTGAAGAATATATGCTTAGCTATATATAAAAAAAATTACTGCTTTCAAAGAGAATATTTAATTATAAAATCCTTGGGCAAAAATATACGACTTATCTGTGCTTGTCCTTTAACGGACTCATTTTGTTTCTTCGTTGCGTTTGTCAGCTATTATATAAAACTCGGTTGATTATATAAACTCGCGTGTGTTTGTTCAACATTCGTTCGTCATGTCTATGTACTTTAATTTTTAAAAAGTTGTAGGTGAAGCTACTTAAATATGAACCAATCAATATGAAAGAAAAACATCGGCTAATCAGAATTTGAATAACATATGCTTATCAGAAATTTGAATAATATATGCTTTCTTTATACGATATTTCGTGAAAGATCAAACATAAAACGCATGCATACTTTCAATTACATATTTTGGAAACAATACTATTATTAAAAAATTACATTTTTCGCTTTCATTACAATAGCATAGGGGAAAGTAGGATAATGACGCTCAGAAGGGTAATCCCGTTCACCCAAACAGACCTAAACAGAACAATAGAATTGAAAACCTGCGATCGGTACCGGCACTTAGCGAACTTCATCGTAAGTTCCCAGTAAGGATATAGTGACCGTCGGAAAGAAAGTATTTTTGTGTACTCACGTTATTAGTTTGCAGTTGTTTTATTATAAAATTCTACAACATCTAACTTGAAGGTAAGTGTGCACTCTTATTTTCAAATATTAATTTACTCATTATGTCTACAAAATATACATTTAGCTGTACTTTCATGCTTTTATTTATTTTTGTAGTGCGTTGTCACGCCAATTATAATGCATTAAAATCCAACATGGCGATAACGGGTAATGGCGCTCGCGTGGAATTTCAGAAGAAGTGTTGCCAGTGGGCAACTTTTCTTAAATTCAAATTTATTGATTAAGACCACTTTTTTGAAATGGTAAAATTTCCCTGTTCTCGCCTTAATTAATATGTCATTAAATCAAGGAGAATTTTACGATTTCAAAAAAGTGGTGAAAATCAAAAAACCTAAGTTTTAAAAAAGTAGCCCACTATATCGGTAACACAATATGCGTGCACAATATGCGTAATGTGGTCGCAAAAAGTATGCAGTGGTGTGAACAGCCCACACAACTAAATATGAGACTTGTTTTACTTAAATGTTGTATTCAAACTCTGAGCGCAATTACCCTGCCATGTCGGGCATTACCGCTCACAATCGATGGTTATTTAAATAAAACGATAAAAAAAAATTCCTTAAACTTTTATGCAACTTAGTTGATTGCAAACTGTTCCTTATGCTTGTCTAAATTTGACTAGCTATTCACGTTTTCCCTTAAGTGAGCGTCATTCCCCTACTTTCCTCTAGTAGTTGAATTCTCCTCCACTCCCTTGTCTTTCTCTCCCCCTCCCTCCCCCCCTCCCCCCCGTAACTCTGACCATTGGTTATTAAGAATAAATAAAAACTTCTATTTTAAAAGGCTCGGTATAATCATAATATCCATTTTCTGCCCTTTCATGTTTGCTAAATATCAGCAAATCAACGGTATAGTGGAAGATGTGAATTGAAGAAGTGAGAATCTTTACCGTCATTAGAAAATAACTTACATCCTTATGTTTACGACATCCGCACTTTCACTCAATCCTTAAAACATTTTTCAAAAAGGACAACTTTGAAACGCGTTTCAATTCATTTTTTAAGAGATAGCAGTGAAAATTTATATTTGGGATAAATGACAAATCTAATGCTTAAAAAAATAAAAGGTTCCGTGTTAAAATGCAATAAAGTTATGCTAAGTGATCCATGCAGAAAACAAAATAAAATATAAAAATTCATAAACAATTCCCAAA
Organism: Maratus speciosus; assembly: GCA_963932465.1. NCBI lineage: Eukaryota > Metazoa > Arthropoda > Arachnida > Araneae > Salticidae > Maratus > Maratus speciosus. The sequence continues at coordinate 237,802,934 of OZ010788.1, forward strand.
CTGTACGATTACACAGACCTGAAAAATAACTTTTTTTTTCACTTTTTCATGTGTGTCTGATTTATTTCAATACGCTGAGTTCAAAAACATCAAGTTTTCCCTTTTACCATAATATGAAGATGAAAAATCACAAAGCAGATCTGACAGAGTTAAACTCCATTCAAAAAACACTGAAAAAAGCCCTTTTGGATTTTACTAATTTATTATGTTTATTTTTTTTTTCTTAAGAATATTCTTTAAAACCCTCTGGCGGTCTAGCAAAAGGTCAAAATTGTAATGTTTTCTCTGCATTTTGTTTTAAATGCAAAGTAAGATTCTTTCAACATTATTTTAAAACAAATTACGAATATTAATGTAATCCTTGAGAGTTTTAATCCTTATTTAATGCATCAAAAATGCATTAAATCAAAATCAATAGAATTATATTACTTTAAAAAATGCTTACATTACAATGAAACCTAGAGTATAGTTGAAAGTATTAACACGGGCTTGTCCGTGAGGAGGTTATAATAGGTCTCTTCTTGAGATTCCTCCCCCGTTTTATAACATTTTTTGCCTTGTGCTCGGTCTGTGGCTATTTCCTATGCTTGAACCAACAGTAGTCCGGGACTCGTGTTTATTGCTCTCTGATGTCTTCATGACTTACTAAGTTTAACTTTCCAATTGGAGATGCCGATGTCTTTATGACTAAACTTATAATTTATTAATCAGAGAGAAACTGTCTAATTGTTTTAAAACTGTACGCAATGGAATTTATTGACTATCCCCTCCCCCCACAAAAAAGAACCTTTCACATTCAGCCAACTGAATATTCAATACTTTTGTGCTTTTGCTAAACAACCTGCAGAGTTGTTTGAATAAATAAGAAAAGGTTAGGGTCAGAATTGGAAAGGAATCGTATAGTCCAAAAAAAAAAAAGTTATAGATCATTTTAATGGTGTTTTGATACTCTGAAGTAAAACGCAGAAGATATTTGTAAAATAGATCTGTTGACTCATTGTCCTTCAGAAAAAAGGTACATATTTTATCTTGGTAAAAAGCTAAAAGGTTGCATGGGCTATGTCCAAGTTAAGTACTTCCCATAATTTATTTTAGCAGTATGTTACTTTTCGTCTAACCTGCAATTCTAAGGTCATGGACGAACACGTTATCTCCCACACAGACAACACAAGAGTTCATATTATGCAAGTACTGTAGGATTTAAATTTTTGATCAGATAAGTACCAAAAAAAAGTTTATTAAAATGCAGGTAAAATTTAAATGAGCTTGTTGAATGAAAATTTAAAAAAATTTGGCTCATATCACAAAACAAGTTTTCGTTATAAATTTTGCTGTAGATTACTATTTCGATTCAGAGTATTACAGAAGGTGTTAGTCCTTTATGAAAATGATTTTGATAGTTAAGTTATATATATCCGCATTTTTTGAGGCAATATACTTCTATCTGATGGTTCTTGACAATAGCTCTAGCTCGAATTTCCCCCATGAAAGAAATCTTTTTCTTAGCACTTTCATGTCAATTTTACACCATTTCTCTTAGACCGTTTTCCGAAGTTAGCTCAGTGTTCTTGAATACCGTTTTCCTAAGGATCTCTTTAATAAACAGAAAGCGCAAAAAAAAAAGTCCATTGGAGAAGCATCAGACGTGTGACTAGAGGCTTTGTCCATATGAAGCTTAACTTTATCAAATGTCCTTTCCATATAAGGCTGGAATTTCTTCGAAAATTGGCTCTAAAATACTCTGTTGATAGTAGGGTGAATTAATTTTGGCTTTACTTGACTTTTTATTTTTAATTTGCCGTTGTAACAAAATCCTGCAACTATCATGAATCCCTTTGGAAACTTTTCTGTACACTGACGAAGCCATTTAGTACGGTTATTCCCATCAATTGAGCAATAGAAAATTGATCTTTTTTTATTACAGTCGATTATACCCATGCCTCATGGTGTGTTACCACAAATTTCCATTTTTCAGCAGCTAGGTGTTTTTCCATATAATTTTCTACAATTTTGTTTTTCCCAGCAATATGCTTTGGCGAAAGCAGATGAACTTTTGAAATTAAAAAAAAAAATCCCTGCCGTCTCGGCCTACAGGCACAGGTAGATTTCGAAGTTAAGTACTAATTTCAACAACAAAAACTAAATCATTATTACAGATAAACCCACTTTAACAATTTTATGTGGTCGCTTTTCACGAGTTTTCAAATTTCATTTTTATATAAGAGCTGCTTTTATCAGAATCGTGTTAAGGCGGTATTCAAAATAACTTTTTCCATTCTAAACTCGAAATTTTCAAAAACATTTTCAGATTCATTTTTAAAAGAAAAAACATGAAACTTGCTGACGTGATTTTTAAAGAGATTTATAAGCGACCTGTGTTATTTTTCGTTTAATTAATTAGAACTTGATTTATAAACAATTTTCTCACTAGGACAATGTTTTTCGTTTTCAACACAATCGCTTCGGGAAATTCGGTTCAAAATGCCCACTTTGACATCATACTTTGAAATACATTCTGCCTCTATCAAAAAATAGATCATTACGGTGCATTATATAGTTTATGAATAAGAGAAACTACCTATTGGATGCGTTTGAAAGCAAAAATGAATGCAAAAATGAGTGAGAAAATGAGTGAGAAAATAAACAGTTTGGATTTGAGTACGCCCTTAATACGATGATTTTTTTTCTTCAACCGCTATGCATTTTTAATTTGTTTTTGCTGTCAGAATTGGTCCTATCCAAAATTTGTTAGTATAAAAATTTTAGATAATAAGATCTGTAATAAATTCACGCGGATTTTATATCTTGTGAATTGACGATGTTATGGATTTTTTCTCTTCGACTGCCCCCGTTTTTGTTTTCGTTTTTAATTTTCCTTTGCGGTACGAATTGGTCCTATCAGAAACTTAATATAAAAGTTGTAGATACTATTAAGATTTATAATAAATTTAATTGGATTTGATATCTTGAGAATTGACGAAGTTATGAATTTTTCCCTAAAGCGATTTTTGCGCCCCTTGAGCCCAGTTTTAATTTTATCAAAGATCTCGCACATAAATTTTTGTTTCTTTTTTTAGAAGTAACAACTTTAAACTGATTCGATATGTATTATAATTATGATGTTATGAGTTTTTTTCGGTTTTCACAAAACCCCTCCCTATTTCCAGCCCCTTCGTTCGATTTTGCCCATTAACGAACATGACCGAGATTTTATGTATCAGTTTTAGATAGTTTTTTTATTATTATTGAGGGTGGTTTTGGGTTTTAGGGGTCGTGATCGGTGTAGATCTACAAAAAAAATTTCAGAAATTCCAACATAGGGAAGAATGCAATAGGTAGTATTTCATACGAAATCTACGTAAAAGGTGTTTAAAACTAATCTTTATGAATGATTTTACTTACAGTGCCGGAAGACATTCCTAGTTTCGATGCAATGGATCTTTGAGTAGGCGGATTTTCTTTTTGGATCAGAGACTTCGCTTTCTTGATATTTACCTGCGTTCAAAGTGTCTTAGGATGGGGTTCAGCGGTCATGTTTTCATTTTTACTTACACTTGGACGTTTTTTCAATTCAAATTTAACATATTATAAGTATCTTTTTCGAAATTCAATAACGACAATATTTACACTGCTTTATAATTTGCTGATATGAATATTTTTCCTCTGAAAGGACAGTTGCGTAAACTTCGAGCCATCTATCATTTTTTGGAGGAATTTTCAAAATAAATCGTATTTTACATTTTAATCAAAAGATAACAGACGATTATTCTGAAGTTGGTAAATTTTTATCGCAAAATGGAAACGAAAAAAAATAAATTACAAAATCGTTTCCATAAAGTACGAACGACCTTCTGTATATTAGAATTTATAATTAATATTTTTCTTATCAATGCTAATCATTAAAACGTTCAGCAGTGTACTGAATACATATCTTCTGTATTGATGGAATTAAAATCGAAAATAAGTAAAACTTCACAGCACTTGCATCGCAATCATTTAAATGATTGTAATTTAACGTAAGCTGCGATTTATAGCAAAGGTATCTAAAATGGATTTTGCATGCCATAGAACTACCGGTGTTTCGGAATAGTTTAACTCACCTTACCTTAATGACAGAAACACGGCTATTAAATAAAATGTTGGTTATTATTCAGAAATAGTAGTAATATGACGCATACATACCAAAAACATTGGACACTCCTGATTTGTAGTATCCTATAATCTTTATGTTAAATATCTATATTAAATTTATATATATAGTATTTGGATGCAAAAAAATCCTTCGAGGTACAGAATAAAGGACTTACAAATTTTCTCAATTGACTTACAAAATTTCCGGTTCATATTTTCTTTATCTGGTCGAAACTTATTCCTACTTTTTTTGCATAGAAATCAAGCCTAGCTTTTTTCTATATTCTTCTCAAGATTACTTTAAAATGATTTTAAAAAATCGGTAAGCTCAATAATTCAAATATACAATTTGTAAAAGTTTTTAATCAAGAAATTCAGGAAGTTCCGAAAAAAAGCTGTAATGATACTTTCTTAAATGTAATTTAAATTTGCCATCAAATATTAATTTTAATGAAAAAAATGGAAAACAATACTAAAATCTAACAGCCTACTTTTTGTTTGTAATCGTATTATTCATGTTAGGACAATCCATAAAGCAATAGTGACAAACTAGAAATACATACCGGCACATACAAGAGCAATTGAATCGTCTCGTATCTCAAGCATATTCTCTGCAAAGTTTAGACGGGATCCGCTAAACCAATCGATATCAACGAAGCCTTTTCCGTTCTTAGCAATCTGAGAATGGAGAAAAAAATGAAATAATAAAAATAATTTTTTTAAATTAAAATGAAAGATCATATCAAACAATATATGCTGTTTAAAACTGTGCTACATTAACAAGTTCTATTTTTAGATAAGTCTGAATAAAACCTCTAGGAAATTATTTTACATATGACTAAACATACGCTAGTGGTACAAACGTGTTCTTAAAGGATTATATTGTGTAAATAAAGTATTTTGGAAAACATTTTACTAATATTTTAGCGAATATTTTATAAGCATCATAAAAAAAGTTTGAAAATTCAATTACAAAATTAATTACAAAATTTACTAAATTACTTAATTACAAAATTTGTTGAATTTTACGTGGTACTGATCATCATGGCCCATTTACTTCATGAACATAAGATTTTTTTAAAACATTTATAAATCTTTATAATTACGAAGTTAAACAATTTTCAGCAAAGAATTTTGATAACTAATATTGAAAAATGCACTTTGTATCCTCCAAATTGAATGTCTTTTCCTAATGATAATCAAAATTTACGAGAAAAAAGAGTCATCCTGAATTTCAGTCTCCAATTAAATTACGTGAATCGTAGTAAAGAACTTTGCAATATATTACAAGTGGAAGGTTTTGTGCAACAGAAATAGGTCTACTGTGCTACCCAGCTTCGATTTATTGGTGTAGTGCTAGTAACAGAAGCTCAACGCTCAACTAGTAAGAATTCAGTTTGATAATTTATGTTTATACGGAAATTTCCCATGCCTCTTTTAGTGCCAGCGAAGTTTAGTTTTCCTTACAATTGCTTTGAAACTGAAATAAAGGCTTGTTTAAACGTACGTAAAGCCCAGTAGTCAGCACGCCTGTGACACGCTACAGGTCGAAAGTTCGACCTTCTGGCTGGGTAAGGTTCACTCAACATTTCATCCCTTCGGGGTCGATAAAATGAGTACCAAGCTTTCTTGAGAACTAAACACAGAGGGTCTCGTGTTAGGCTGACCACCTGACAGGGACATATACTGTATTACAGCACCTCGGAGTTCAAGGTCAAGTAAACAAGGTTGGTCTACGTAGGCCCTGCTCCTTCATGGATCGTGTAGCCACCAGGTTTAGTTTTTTTTGTTTTTTTTTTTTTCGTTCAAATGTAACGCTTATATTATACGCTTTAGGCATATTAAAAAATTGGATGAAATGCTTATTTTAATCGCCGATCACTAAATATCATAGTACCCTACATTTACATATATATTTTAAATTTATAGTGGTTGGTTGTGTTTATGACGACCAATTGAATCAGCACGAGGGATATAGGCCCTAAGGGAGGGGGGGTGCCCTACGTGGGGATATTTCTAAGGGAACCTAACCCGTATTTACGCTTGGAAAACCAAGGTTCGAGGAAAACCACGAAAACTCCGAACGATTAGGACGACAGGCACGATTGGGATCTAACCCAGCACCTCCCGTCTGCCAGCTTCGAGAGCAGAACCTCTCGGCCACTGGTGGGCTATTTAAATTTATAGATTATTAAACTTTGATATATCATTAAAAGGGAATAATTCTTTTACGTTACTAAAAGGTAATCTGGCTCGTAAAATCGATCGCTTTTTAATATACAAAGAATAAAGTATCTTTCATTTCCATTGAAATTTACCATAAAATTGTGCGACCTGAAAAGATGACATTTACTTACTTCCTGATATGGCTTAGAACAAGTGACTCCATAGTAATTCCAAATTTCTTCCCAAAAGTGTTCGTAGTTTTTAACAGACCATTCATGTAATTCCCAATAATTTTCTAAAAGAAAAAAAAATATTGATACATGAGATTATGCAACACTACACCACAATATTACTTAGTGTAATGGTACCAGTATTCGACAGGTTAAGCACTCAATCACACCAATTTGCTCACATTTTTCTGATCGCTTAAAGTAGAAATTCTTATCCGATATTTTTCTTATCAACTGGGATCTTCTTTAACAGGGCTTACAGAAAATCAAGCGAATATTTATTCATAGCTGAAAAAGGTAGATTTTTCAAAAGTTTTTTTTCCCCATCAATAGTTGACACTATCGAAAAGTGAACGATTCTACAATTGATGGGCTCGAAAACGGGCTGAAATAATAAATCATTAAAATTAAAATGTTTAGAAATTATGCAGATATGAAACATGTTTTATAAATTTTAATCTTTTATTTTTACAAAATTAGTAGATTCATAAATTGAGTTCATACATGCCGTTTTCGGTTTTCTCCACGTAGGACAAATGCTATTGGCAATATCAGGTGGAATCCTTATGTTTAAAAATCTAAGGACACGATGGCCGCTAAATCACCACGTCGAATGCTGGAAACCATCATAAGAAATTTATTTTAGTAGTCGGCATCCTTTCATACCTCGAATATTATACAGTGTGTTCCAAAATTTGACCGACAAATTAAGAGGGGTGATAGAAGACATCAAGGGGATGAAAAAATACCATAGGACATGGGGTAGCAAACCACGTATTTAATTAAAAATACATGGTGTTCTGCCCCAATTCAATTTGTGTTGACAGCAATAACTTTCAGAAAGCTGAAGTATATTATCATACAGGGTGTCCGGGCTATAAGTATCCAAAAGTTATGGCTTATTACGGAACTACACATTAGAATATAATAGATTTCACCTCCGTGGATTGGAAACCCTAGCAAGATTTTAAAACATTGAACAAAACAAAAAACAAACTGGATGAGTGGAAAAAGCGTATCATAGAAGCAATTTGTCTAATAACTCCTGATACGCTACGAAACATTTGGGGAAGAACTGAATTACCGTTTGTCGTGCTACCAAAAAGGTACACACAGCGAAATCTATTAATATTAAAACTTCGTGAGATGCTATTTTTATTTAGATTTTTTTTTTTTTTTGAAGTTCTAAAGAGTTGTTCCATAAAAATAAAGCATAACTTTTGGATACTTTTAGCCCGGACACCGTGTATAATAAAACTTTTAATAGACATTCTCACCTTTGTTGTAAATGTGATAATATCGGGAAAAATGGTAGAAGTTTCCATTATGCGCGCCAACAGTACGCACTTGAAGCTCCACATTTTGGACTGCGATTACCAGTTCATACGGTATCATCAATTGCTTGAGCACCTAGTTTTTCCAGAGCTTTTCGTGATGTTACAACATTTCACATAAAATAAGGTACACATCGCTGCATTTTTATTGTAACGTTTTGATTTTTCTCAAAATTATTACCATCAAAACAAGTTCGGTTAGGATAAAACACCCCGTATTTGTGACTAAATACGTGGTTTGCGATCCCATGTTCTATGGTAATTTTTCATCCTCGTAGTGCCTTCTATCACCACTCTTAATTTGTCGATCGAATTTTGGAACACCCTGCATGGTCATGCTTCAAAAGCTGTATTCGGAGAGCTAAATATCTCAAATGACAAACTGCAAACGGTTAAATGATGGTTAATTTTATAACTGAAAAAGAAAAATCAACACACCTTAGTTAGCATTCATTTATTGTAGCTAAGGCCTTCAACCGATTGACAAACATTGCTAACTTCTCTTTACCGTACAACTTAAATTTCGCCAAACCGTGCACGAAGTCAGCCATCTTGATGCAGAATAAATAGATCTTGTCCAAGTTTTAAAATACAAAGTAAAATGCTCTAAAACGCTATTTGCTTTTCTCGAATTATCAAACATTAATATAATGTAGACCAGAGATGCCTTTAATCTAAATTTTTTATAGGAAAAAATCTTTAGAGAAAACAAAAATACTTTGATCGCAAGTAATATCCACGTAATTTAAACAAAGAATTGCACCATTCAATTTTTAATGTACTATTTTATGAAGAAAACATTTTAAATGTGGTTGGTTGGTTGGTTGTATTTATGTCGGCCAATTATCTGCACGTGGGATATAGGCCCTAAGGGGGGAGTGCCTTCCGTGGAGGTCTTTCTAAGGGAACCTAACCCGTATTAACGCTTGGAGAACCAAGGTTCGAAGAAAACCACGAAAACTCCGAACGATTAGGCCGACGGGCGCGATTGGGATCGAACCCAGCACTTCCCGTCTACCAGCTTCGAGAGCAGAACCTCTCGGCCACTGGTGGGGCCCATTTTAAATGTGGTAAAATGTCTTTGCTATAGGCCATAGTTGCTTCAGCAAGTATTACTTTTAATCAAATATTAAGTATTAAATAATTATTTTCTAATTGTTTTTATCTACAGGCTGTCTTTGAATTCATATATCAAACTGTAGGAGGAAGGTAAAGTACACATAAGGAAGCAATTTTGGTATAGCAATATGGAATCAGAAATGAAAAGTTTTTGCGAAAAACAAGAGATGCGGAGGAAATGAAAACAAACGTTTTATTGACATAACTATTACAGTAAGTGCTCAAATGTACCACCACCAACATCTATGCATACCTGGCAGCGTATAGCAAGTGATTGGCGTACCCTTTCATAAGTTCCAGATGTCTCATCTATGAGATACCAGTTGACTCTGATGAGGACCTCATTGCAAGACTTTCAGTCGTTGCTGCAAATTTTCGTGAAACTGAATCTGCGAAAAGGTACGCCAAGTTATTGCTAGACGCTGCCAGTGGCACATTTGAGCACTTACTGCAAATACTCTTTCGGGTAGAGAGGTCTAAGTCTTCTTCAAATAGGTGGCTCCGAAAGATGACTATGGTGTGATAGACGACGTATATTCTATACGAAACATTTTAATAACTCGTGTGGACCGAGTTGAAAAAGAGAAAATATTATCGACTTGTGGATTTTTTTTAAAGTATCTTTCAAAAATAATACTTCCTTTAAGTATTTGTCAGCTTAAGATAATTTTTAAAAGATCATTTTAAATAAATTCTTATGTCCACCCATAAAAGTAATCGTTATCACAAACCTAACTTCAAACTATTTGTATATTTGAATATATTATTCTTTATGACTAGATGTTTAGTTTTTTTTATCTGCAATTTAGAACAGTTATATTTTCTTCCCAATAATATTTTATCTTAAATTTTATTTAGTAAACAAAGAGTTAAAATAATTCCTATGTGGCTCTTTGTTAAGCCATGTGGTGTCATCATTAACGAGCCATTAATTGTCTTAACGCCTTCGTCTTGCTTTCAACTACGCCAAAATTGCCAAAATCGAAATTTCTCGTTCTCTTTATAAAGAAATACTCTTCATTGCGGAAACTATATCTCGTCCATGCACCGTGCTCCAGGGATTCATTTTTTCAACATTCAGGGCTTTAAAAAAAAAAATAGTCATCTAATAATGCATAGTATTTAAAAAAGCATAAGCTAACAATTTACCGTATGCTTCACAGGTATAGAGAACCTTTTAGTTTAATAACTCTTCAATGTGTAAAGCTAGTAGCGTGAAATTGTGCAAGCATACGCACGCAAAAGAAACTTATTTAAGGACTCTGGTTACTCTCAATTAAAGAAGGAATATCTAAAGAAGTGATTTTGCATCAAAATAATACCTTTAATACGAATCTAGATGTATCCGAAAATGAAAAAAAAAAAAATTTGAAATAGAATCTTCTGATTATAAGGATATTTAAATCCATTCCGTCAAAACGATAATCACAGTTATTTATGGGGCTATGTTAATGATCAAGTCTGCAGAGATGGACCAAAAATTTTAGAAGTGCTGCAATCAGCGATAACAAGTATGATGAAGTCGATTCAATGGAGTTATGAATAAAGGGAAGGAGACATAGTGCATTGTCTACCAGTTACGAGTAAAGCAACCGAGGAGGCTGTCACAAGATGGAGGCTGTTTCTTTTAATTGGGATTAACAGTTTCTGAATACCTCCGAGGAAAAGTTCCATCAGTAAACCTGAATAGAAAAATTCTTATTTAAACGATTTATTCATGGATAATTTCCCTCACAAATCTGGTTAAAATTTTCTATTTATTTTTAATGGTGTCAGTTTGCCCAAGAAGTATATTTTTAACTACCACAGACAGGAAGATGTCGAGGTTGTTACAATGTGGCGGAAACGCAGAGCTTGACCACCGCTGAAGCAAACTTACACCAGTAAAAATGAATCTGTTTTTGCCATTAATTTTGACTAGAATTTTGTATTAATGAGGCATTTAAATAAGGAAAATTTTTCTATTTAAAGTTGCTGGTAGAATTTTACCCCGACTATAATCAACCCATGGGAAAGCGGTTACAGTTGAAGCTTCACTATTTAAAGGATATGTCAGTTCCTCTCTATTAATAGTTCCATGGACGATTCCAACACACCAAACTCAAACAGGTTATAACAAATTTCGAGCAGATACTTCGTTCCGATGTCTCCTCAGATAGGCAAACTTTTGAGAACCTCATCTTTTAATTTCTTTTGTTCGCATGCGTAAATTCTGAAATAAAAAATCTTTCCCGTTCAAAAATTATTCAATGTTTTCTGTTTCTATACCCTGTGAAGCATACCTGTGTATAATGTATGATTTGTTTCTCTAAGAATTGATAATTTGAAGTAATTTATCAATTTCATTCAACATTTATGAAGTTGGCTGGTTAAACATTGTCTAATAAAAAATCCTTTTCTTACCTAATTTTAGTTGGTATTTTTTGTTGATAACGGTTCTGAATTTGTCCATTTCCGTATTTTCGACTTTTTTGTTCCAGACGCATCTTGTATCGGAGGCAATGACATCGACTAAACCCTTCTTTCGAGCTGAAATATAAGATTTTTTTCTTTTTAAGTACTTATAACAAAAATAGCAGAAGGAAAACATGAGATATCTCAAGGATAAAACTTTTTTATGGCTGTATTCGTAAAGGTAATTTGTGCATTTGCATTATTAATAAAAATTATGCTTATAAGCTTTCAAAAATTAAGAATAACCTCAAGCAGGTTTAAAACTGCCAAAATGACAGCCAACTACGCAAATAAACACAGTGAAATACGTTTAACAAGAAATTGAGGGGACCGAAATTTTTATTCGTGTTAAAAGAATTTCGCGTTAAAAGAATCGTAAAAAAAAGAACAAAACTCAAATGTCTTCGACGTCGTCAAATGTTATTTTGATTTCCTGTTAAACTACTAGTAGGTTGCATCTATTAGGATAAAAAGCAGGTAAAAAATATTTGTTTTTTTTGGGGAAAAAATCTGATTTTAGGTAGCTTTCATTACAAAAAGCTACCTATTGCAGCCGTTCGGAGGAAAGCGATTTCAAAAAATTTTGGTATATTTTCATCGATCATGACCCCCAGACCCCGAAACCACCCTCCGTTCAAAATTTATATATATATATATATATATATATATATATATATATATATATATATCTGACCTATGTCACACTAACTCTCGTATTTATGAACCGATTTGGATGTAATTCGGTGTGTACATAGTACACACCAATGTCTCGACCGAGTTCGTTGGCCAGCTTCATCCGCCATTTTGTTTCAAAATGGCGGACATTTAAAAATTTTTTAAAAATTTAAAATTTGAAATGTGGTACCAAAAAATTGAAAATGGAAAAATATTTTTTTCTTATGTATTTGACCTTTATACAAAGACTCCGGAGCAATTTTTGTTTCGTCTATATCTTAAAAAATGGCTGAGTTATAGCATTTTGAATTTCTAGCGTGGCTGACATTTTGAAACGTCCTGAATTTTGTCACGCGATAAAAGGCGTATTTATGAACCGATTTGGATGTAACTTCGTTTATACATAGTACATACCAATGTCTCGACCGAGTTCGTTGGCCAGCATCATCCGCCATCTTGTTTAAAAATGGCGGCCATTTAAATTTTTAAGAAAAATTTAAATTTGAAATGTGGTAGCAAAAAATTGAAAAAATATTTTTTTCTTATGTATTTGACCTTGATAAAAAGATTCGGGAGTAGTTTTTGTTTCGTCTATATCTTAAAAAATGGCTGAGTTATAGCATTTTGAATTTCTAGCATGGCTGTCTTTTTGAAGTGTCCTGATTTTTGTCACGTGATAACAGATGTATTTATGAACCGATTTGGATGTAATTCGGTGTGTACATAGTACACACCAATGTCTCGACCGAGTTCGTTGGCCAGCTTCATCCGCCATCTTGTTTCAAAATGGCGGCCATTTAAAAAATTTTAAATTTAAAATGAGATACCAAAAAATTTGAAAATGAAAAAGATTTTCTTCGTATGTGTTTGACCTTAATACAGAGATTCCGGAACAGGTTTTGTTTCGTCTATATCTAAAAAAATGGCTGAGTTATAGCATTTTGAATTTCTATTGTGGCTGACATTTTAAAACGACCTGATTTTTGTCACGCGATAACAGGCATATTTATGAAACGATTTGGATGTAACTTGATCTGTACATAGTACATACCAATGTCTCGACCGAGTTCGTTGGCCAGCTTCATTCGCCATCTTGTTTCAAAAGGGTTGCCATTTAAAAAAAAAGTAATTTAAAATTTTAAATAAAGTATTAAAAAATTGGAAAATGAAAAAAAAAAAAATTGTGTGTTTGGCCTTGATACAAAGATTCTGGAGCAGTTTTTGTTTCTGAAAATTTGTTCTTTTGTTTATATCTTAAAAAATATAGAATTATAGCACTTTAAATTTCTAGCATGGCTAACACTTTGAAACGATCTTGTATTTGTCAAGCGATAACACACGTATTCGCCTATTTCGATAGAAGAAGGCATGTGGATAGTATACATCAATATCTCAACCAAGTTCGCTGGCCAGCTTCATCAGCCATCTTGTTTCAAAATGGCGGCCATTAAATTAAAAAAAATTATATTTAAAGTAAGGTGCAAAAAATTGAAATTGAAAAAGGTTTCTTTCATAAGTATTTGACCTTGATATAAGCATTCACGAGCATTTTTTGTTTGTCTTTATCTTAAAAAATGGCTCAGATATAGCAGTTTCAATTTCTAATGTGGATGACATTTTGAAAAACTTATTTTTTGCCTGAGACAGCACTCGTATATATCAACCGATTCCGATGTGAGTGAGCATGTGCACAGCCATTACTAAGGTCTCGACCAAGTTCACTGATTAGCCTCATCCACCATGTTGTCTTAAAATGGCAGGAACTTTAAGAAATCGCCGAATTTGGCAGCCAAATATAAGTTAGTTTAAATAAAAGCAGCTTGGATAAAGCTGACTAATTTCGCGAAATTCTCATTCATAATGATTTAGTATTGATAAAAATTAATATTGAATCTCCTATATTCGGTTTCCACTAAATTGAGCTTCGTGTGTTTGAATAATATAAGTTGGCTTTTTTAAAATAAGGAAAAAAAAAAGCTACCTCTTCCTCCCGGCACTGGCCGGAAGGACTTTTTTTTTTCAAGTGTCTTTTTCAGCATTCTGAGATCTATCTTGTTTGAATCAACTAAGCAAAGCTGTCTCTAAATATTCATGCTTAGTGGTTCTCATACGTTTTCTCTCTGGCTTAAACATACTGCGCTCAAACATTAACGTAATGGGATCCCTGCTTTTTATTATCGTTGATAAAGTAGAACTGGCAATGCCAAACTCTTTTCAGATTTCTGTTTACGTCCTTTTTCACCAACAACATTAAGCAGCTTCATCTTCATGTGAAGCGAAATAGCAGTTTGTTTTCGGATCGATTTCTCAGCCATTGTGCTCATAAAACATAATTTACAAAAAAGAAACTACGAAATTCATTTTTATCCAAAATTCACCAATTTCAACTCTAACTAGGTCGAAAGCGAAATTTTTTCGTGTTAAACAATTTTTGTTTCGTGTAAAAAAAAAATGTATTAAATAGCATAGTAAACTGTCCGGACCACTATATCATTTCGTATTAACCAATTTTTCGTGTTAAGCGTTTTCGTGTTAAACGTATTTCACTGTAATCGCTATATATCATTTTATAGAACTTAAAAAATAAACAGTTTTGAGTTGAATTATTGTATTAAATTATAAACAGAAATTCTCTTATACGTCCATTAAAAATATTTCAAAAATATATATTCTAAAAACCCTCAAAATATATATTAAACATTTAATTGCTAAAAAGGACGTCAAATGTTAATAAAATACATTAAAAGACCTTAATAATTTAACATGTTTCGATTGAATTTACTCAATCATCATCAGAAAAACAAATAAACACTAAGATGAAAAATGACAATAAACTATTACAAATGAAATTAAAATTTTTTTTTTTTTAATTTCATTTGTAATAGTTTGTCATTTTCCATCTTAGTGTTTATTTGTTTTTCTGATGATGATTGAGTAAATTCAATCGAAAAAGGTCTTTTAATGTATTTTATTAACATTTGACGTCCTTTTTAGCAATTAAATGTTTAATATATATTTTGAGTGTGTTTTTAGAATATATATTTTTGAATTATTGTAGTTAAGAGAAATATGTTTAGCCTTGATTTTTAACTCTGCAATAGAAATTTGCACAATGTAGATATAAGCTATTATTAATATAAAGCTAAGCAATACTATTTCCATATTTAAAAAAAATACCATTTCCATTTTAATTATTTTTAATAAATAAAATTTATTTCCACTTTTTAAATCTTCTAATCATTATTCAGGTACATGCATATTACAGTTGACCAAAAAATACCAATATACTTAATATTTAAATACATATTGTACTAGAAAAGCATATAAATATTCGTAATTTCAGTTATTTTGAAGAATTAAGTGATTCTCCAAAGCGATTTAAACTTCAATGCAGACATAGATATGGGATTAGTCTCAAAAGATATTTTCTGTTATAACAATGATATCCCAAACCTTTAGCCATCGTCAGTATGGTGAATCAAAAAATTACACGAGTTCAACCGCTTGTGAAATATTGTGTCATTAACCAAGTAAAAGACTAAATAGCCTATTTATTTAGATAATATAAAATCATCCCTTACATGATCATCCAGATGATAAAGTATATTTTTACTTAATCTTCTGTCATACACACACTCAGACAATCACACGTTCACACTTACCCGGTCGAAAGTAACAACCAAAGATTTTTCTTAGGGATTTACTAATTTCCCCTAAGAAATTGCCCTTTGCTGTATGTGAAGTGGAACCTACAGAATACATGAATTCCTTTATCATTGGCATGCATAATTTGACATAAAATTATATTCATACAAAGCATATCATATACAAGTACATAAATACATACCTGTATACAAAGAAAAGCAGACTGAATAAGAGGCAAGCTAAAGAAACTATGATTAAACCAAGCATGAAACAGAAGCAAAGCAAGATTAAACTAGATATAATGAAGTTAATATATTTCACTATTGTAAGTCAGCAGGCTTTACATTAATACAACAGTTTTAAATTAGCATTAAAAAAAGATTAAGCATTAATAGAACTACCACTTTATTTAAAAAAAAAGGTTTTAAAAAGACCGTAGACTTCTGTCTTTTTGTTTAGGCTTAACATTTGTCAGTCAATTTTTTTCATCTTTTTCATGTCCAACATTTGTCTTTAAAAAAATTCATTGGGCATGAAAAAATAGCATCAATTTTCATACATTAAAAAAACCCAATCATTTTTTAATGTTTAATTCTAAATGAAAAACTTTTTAAAAAGTTAAAAATCGCAAATTAAAATTGCTCTAATAATTATTTAAAGAAAAACTACATTACATTTGTGTATTTAAATAAATATTTTAATTCTAGCAAAAAATTGTAATCTTTATATTAGAATTTTTTTATGTTAGTTTTAAAACTCTGTAGAATTTTAGAGAAAATATGATTACTTTTATCCTTGAAAGGCCTGAACAAAACTGAAATTTTGAATGAAAATACAAAGATTTTTGAATAATCATACTTGACAGTAAATTTTACAATTTCGTCTTACCTTCTTCCACAATAGAATTGGGGGTAAATCCAGTGGAAATAATTTGAATAATTCCGTAATAAAGAAATTACATAATAAGATTATCAAAAGAAAGTGACTATATTTGGAGCCCCATTACTATAAAATTATCGGTACATGATGAATCATATTTGGTAACAAAGTTTGGCCTGAAAATTCAATTGCAATAATATAAACTTGCAAAACTCAGTACAATTCATCACTGTATGATGATTAGATCATACACTGGTGAATGATTATTAAATCTATATACTAATTATAACACTGAATTTTTCACATTTTAGTTGCTTGGCATAGTGGTAATTCACACATAAGCTGCGATTGAGTAGCAGTAGAACAGTACAAATTACAATATTGCTCAGATCACTTCATTAATAAGTCTTTGTTTACAAGATTTCCGTACTGCTCAGAAAACTATCAAAACAACAGTAAAGCTCCTGTTGTTCTTCGGTTCTTTAAAACATTCAAAAGTTTACGAAGTAAAAGATCACACGATTATTAGCTATTATTTATACACTATTATTAGCACGGCTTCTCAACACCATTAAGGAGACTACCTCAAAATTGATCAAAAAATCGTTTTTATTTTTAAATATTAAATGAAAGCCTTTTTAATTGTAAATATTTTGACACCTCATTTGTACCCATAGGACAATTATATCGCGAGATATTGTAAATTTCGATAATGCACCCCAGCACAATTACCCACATAAATTAAAACTTTAAATGGTTTTTTTCTCCATGTTCATATTTTCTTTACTTTCATGTTTTAAAAATTCTAAGGATTTTTTTGTACTTCAGATAGAGATTTAAGCTTTTTTATACATGGTCTATTATATATGTGATAAATCTGCGCATGGAATTAGCCTTCAGGTTTTTTGTGTTATATATATTTTTTTTAAATAAAAGTATACGAAGGTGTGTTAAATTTCATCGTTTTACACTATATATCAGTAAAAACATTAAATGTGTATCTAAAAATCCGTTCGCAGTCTTGTGTGATACACATTTAAAAATCTAAAAAATTGGGCAAAAATATCAGTATTTAAGAAAGTAGTAGGGATTTTAGAAAATTCAATTTTTTTTACTTTAAAATTTTAATTAAATATGGAGTTCAAACTTTTTTTTTCAAAATGTATTTTTAGTTGAACATTGCAATGCAGTGTGTTCACCATTTGAACCAAATTTTTAAAATAAAATTGTTGAAAAGGTAAACTGTCCCCTTAAAGATTACTTTATATTAAACCAAGAAATTGACAATATAGCAGTTGGTGTATTTGATGACCCTGAGTCCAAGAATCTACGAAATATTCTGACACTATCTTGAGAATATCGCAATTAATCAAATATGTAGAGGAAGAAGTTTAAATTTCTGAAATTTTCCTAAAAATAGCTAGCGATATAAACTGATTATTTTATGGAGGTTGTAGCATTTTTTGCCTATTTTTAGAGCGTTGGGCGGTGTGTATCCTTGAAACAATCCTACAAAGCAATTAAATTAATTTTCGAAGCACTTTAAGCATTAGCTTTCATTTTTTTTTTTTTTTTAGCAGATCGAACTAACAAGATTGGTGACATGTTCAAAAATGACATGACAGGTGTTGCTCAATTTCGTTCTTCCTTAGACTTAGCAATCAAGACAATCTTAAATTCGCACCCCATTATATACACATACACAAACATATATATATATATATATTATTAAATCCAGCAAAAGTCTTAAGAATATTTTACTGAAATCCGAATAAAATATTTTTTATGCCTAACACTGTTCATCTGCCTTTTTCTGTACAGTTATTTGATAAATTTAATAAATTAGTTTATCATCAACAATAAATACTTCGAAAGTTTCGAAACTTTAATAGGTAGAACGAATATTGCGCATAAAATGAAGATTCACTACATTCTATAATGGTTAGCGATATTTACGGGATTTCTTTTTGAAACTTTTAACAAATCATATTTATAAAAGTCAAAATGCTACCTACTTCTAATCTTCAAAATTTTCATTAAAATTCTACATCATTAACATTTTACACTTCAATGGGAATGAAAGTTATAAAAGTAATCGATTTCTCCTGGTTTAAAAACTTACTCTTTTTTTTTTAAGCAGCAAAGGAGCTCCAAACATTTCCACTAAATACAGACCTTTAAATACATTTTTTACAGAAATAAAGTATTTACATTGAAAAAATTCTTATGTAATTATCCATGAAAACTTAAAGAAGGAATACTGAAAGAAGTTATTTTGTAATAAAATAATATCTTAATACGTATCCAGATAAATCCGCAAGAGAAAAAAATTACAAGGATATTTAAATCCTCACTGTAAAAAACAAGTAAAATTATGGACAAACTCCGGCAGCAGAGAATTCAGACAACGACCATAAATCATAAATCACCCGTAATTTTACATAGCAGCAAATATATGCCCAACCGTATAAAAGAGGTATTGTCCGTAAAATAACTGCTAATATGGATTACTCTGTTAACCCTTAAACTGGAAACGTGCCGTCTGTGAGACGGTTGCGTTTACATATTCCCTTAATATTTTCTGTCTCCGACATTCAAAACGTATTTTTATGCTGTTATATTAAAAAATTGGTCATGTTAATGCATTACTATTAAATATTAAATGTTTAAGTTCACTATTTGGTAAATTATTAAGTGTTCTTTTGTGCAAGGAATTTTCACGTTTCCGGTTAAGGGTTAAAGAAAGGACGATGCCCGTAAAATTAGAAGTCAGCGTAATATGTTAAAATAAAGTATAATTTCGCGTAAAATTAGAAGTTGTCTTAAGAAAGTATAACTGCCCATAAATTTGTAAACTCATGACCACAGGTATTTTTTATGGGTTCATTCAGAGATGAAAAAGGGGCATAAATTAGTGATGGGCGATTTTCATTTTTTTAATAGATTTAATCGATAAAATGGCCAACTCGATTTAATCGATTCTATAATTTTTTTTAATCGATGTCTCTAAATTCTCATTTTCCTTAAAATGTTGTAGGTAAAGTAGTCTGATGTGCCAATATCAAAACTTTCTTCTATCTCAAACATGTTAAAACTTCAAAATTTGCTCTCACAGTGTCAAATTTAAATGATAACCTATGGCCATCATGAGGATTCAAATCGTATAGGTTCGTTGAAATACGTGCATTTTAAAAGAATGCATATTCCAAACAAATAATTGAATTTCGGCCCACACCCTCTTAGATGTCTGCAACAGAAATTCCCAATTCAAACAGCATAAAAGCTAAACCTGTTGGGCAGTATACATCCAAGCCTAATAAGGATATATTTATGCGATAGTGTAACAGTATATAAAGTTTGAATTAATTCCGTGCATTAGTTTTTAGATACAGCTATCACGAATACCGTGCAAAATGCAGTATAGCAGCGCAGCCTGTTATATGATTTACACGAAAACTTAATCAGGAACAACTTAAGTCAATGTCTAACAGAATATTAGGTTTGATGAATTTCCGTTCATTAGTTCTTGAGATAGTCACGCTAACATCGTGTAAACCCTAAAAAACAATGTTGAATTCAGGGGGTGGTACCGGAGGACATCCCCCCGGAACATTGAAATGTCCCCCAGGAAGATTTGAGAAATTTTGCTTAATAGACAAAAGTCTCTCCCCCCCCCCCTACGTAACTCTAGAATGTCTCTCTCCAGAACCGCAGAAATACCTCCCGGAGAAAAATGAACTGAATTAAATTTGCTGAAAACACCAGCATAGCAGTGCAACCTGTTACATGATTTGCATGAAACCCTAATCAGGAACAACATATTACAGTGTGTAATGGATTATTAAATTCGATGAAATTTCGTTCACTAGTTCTTGAGATATGATCCCTAAAATCGTGTAAATCCTGACAAACGTGTTAAATTCAGGGGATGGCCCGGGGGGGGGGGGGACATCCCTCCCGAACATTGAAATGTCCCCCCAAAAGGTTTGAGATTTTATGCTTAATGTACAAAAGTCCAACCCCCACCCCCCTCCTCTGAAGTCTAGAATGACCCTCGCTGGAGCCGCAGAAATCCCTCCCGGAGAAAAATTCTGAATTCAATTCAGCATAGCTACGCCCCCTGCTGGGTGATTTACACCGAAACCTGATAAGCAACAACTTATGCCAACGTCTAACTGAATCTGAAGTTTGATGAAAATCTGTGCATTAGTTCTTGAGATAGAGCTGTTGCGAAAATCGGGGAAAATGCAGCATAGCAGCGCCACCTACCAGTAAATTTACATCAAAACCTAATCATCAAGAACTTACGTCAACGTCTAACCGAATCTGAAGCTTGGTAAAAATTCGAGCATTAGTTTGAGATAGCGATCATGCAGAAATCATGAAAAATGCAACATAGCAGCGCCACCTGCTGGGCGATTTTCACCAAAAAGTTATCTCCAATTTATATGAAGGTCTAACTGAATCTAAAGTTTCAACAGATGCCATGCATTAGTTCTTTAAATAGACCGCCCACAATCTGTTTGTCAGAGACAAACAAATAGACAGACTAACAGACATACAATTTATAAAAATAGTCAAATCGTATTCCAGACAAGACCTAAAACTATAAATCCTTCGAAAACCGGTAGTCGAATTTTTTCACGAATTCAACACTTTTCTTTTTCTAAATACAAAAGAAAGCAAGAAAAACTGAACGAATCGATTCTACAGGTAACGTAGGATCAGAAGTAGCGAATCGATTCAGTACACAGATTCGATGTCGATGTTTAGATCGGGTTGAATCGTTTTCAAGACTATTCTTTAGATTCGGGTAGATGTTTTGCGGACGATTCTTTAGATGCGGTTAGATCGTTATCCTTTAATTTACTTCAATTCAAATCGAATCGCGGTCGATCCACGATTCGGGATCGGGTTGAATCGTTATATTTATTCTTCCAATTTTACTGTTTTAGTGGCAGAATTAACGTAAAATTTTGTATAAGGAAGGATTTTTTTTTTTTTCTTTCTTGGTTACATCAGTGTTGAATGCTGGTAATTTTTTACGGGAGGGAATTCTGCGACTCCGGGGAAGAGCGTATTTTAGAGATCCGTAAGGGGAGAGGGAAATTGCACATTTGCATTAAAAAGCATAAAATCTTAAAACTTCCGAGGGGGTTCAATGTTCCGGGGGGGAATGTCTCCACCGGACCATCCCCTGAATTCAACACTAGGTTAAATCGTTATACTTTTGTTTAGAAGCACAATTATTCGGGTTACTAGTTTATTATGTTATATTTTTCAAGTTTGTCCCTTCTAATCCCCCTCCCACTTCCTCGCCAATCTTAATTTACAGGGCCGTTCAAAATATGCATGCAATTTTTAAAATGCCAAATTCTAGTTCTATTTTATTATAAATCCACATTTTGAAACCTTGACTGAAGATACATTTGAGGTGGCCCCTACGACCGTTTAGGACTTACCTGTCCCCCGTGGTGCATAGTTATTGTTTCTTCAAAACCATCTCGTGTAACATATCGTTGGAAAGCTTTTAATGTCCTCTTTTATTTTCTGTTCATCCCCCCCTTCCCTAGTTACACGCTCTTGGCACTTTTTAGCACACGGGCTATCAAAGGCTATCAAAGCCTGAGAGCTAATGTGTCCGCCGGTTCTATATGTACGTACGTAACGCGGCAACTCTTGATAAAAATATCCGATTTGCTTCAAACTTTTTCTAGGTTCATTCTGATAAGGCGCTTCCCAGATTAGTTTAAGGGGTTCATTGGTTAAGTATAAAGGGGGGAGGGGGCTAATCCCCACTTAACTTAGATAAAAGGGTTTTTTATGTAGAATTATCAGATTTTGGTATACCGGTTAATTTTGATAACAAGCTTCTCTGATTAGATTAAAAGGTTCACTGTCATAGTCTAAAGGGGGGAACGGGGGGCTAATACACCCTAATTTAGATAGATGGGTTTTTCTATCCGATTTGCTTCTGATTTGGTAAACCGGTTTATTCTGATAAGGTGCTTCCCTAATTAGATTTGGAAGTTCATTGGTTAAATATAAAAAGGGGAGGACGGAGGCTAATACCCCTCTTAAATTTAGATAAATGTGTTTTCCTAACCGATTTGCTTCAAATTTAGTATACCGGTTTATTTCGATAAGGCGCTTCCCTGGTGACATTTGGCGTGTCATTGGTTAAGTATAAAGAGGGGAAACGGGGGGAGAGCAATACCACCTTAATTTATTTTTCAAGGGTCATTATTCTTTGAAATAAGAGTATAATATACAGTTAGTGTGAATAGCCTGCGAGCTCAATGCCATCAGTTTAACTGTGCACTTTTCTTTTTAGCTCACAGGCTATCAAAGCCTGAGAGCTAATGTGCCCGCAGGTTCTGTATGTTCGTATGTACGTACGTAACGCGATAACTCTTGATAGAACCATCCGATTTGCTTCAATTTTTTTTTCTAGGTTTACTCTGATAAGGCGCTTCCCTGATTAGTTTTGGGGATTCATTGGTTAAGCATAAAGAGAAAAGGGGGCTATTCCCTCCTTAATTTAGATAAATGGGTTTTTCATGCAGAATTACTCTATTTGCTCCAAATTTGGTATACCGGTTTATTATGTTAAAGAGCTGCCTTGATTAAATTTGGAAGTTCCTTAATTAAGTATAAAGGGTGGAAAGGGGGGCTAGACCTCCAACCTTAATTTAGATAAATGGGTTTTTCATGCAGAATTAATCTATTTTCTTCAGATTTGGTATGCCGGTATATTATGTTAAGGAGCTGACATGATTAGATTTGGAGGTTCATTAGTTAAGTATAAAGGGGGGAGGGGGCTAGACCCCCACCCTTAATTTAGATAAATGGGTTTTTCAGGCAGAAGTATTCGATTTGTTTCAAATTTGATAAACCGGTTTATTGCGATATGGCGCTTCCTTCATTAGATTTGGAGGTTCATTGGTAAGTATAAAAAAGGGAAAGGTGGGCAAGACCCCTCCCCTTAACTTAGATAAATGTATTTTCATGCAGAATTATACAATTTACTTTAATTTTTTTTCTATGTTCATTCTTTTATGGACCTTTCCTGATTAGATTTGGAGGTTCATTAGTGAAATATAAAGGGGGGTTAGACCCCCCCCCCTTCTTTATTTAGCGAAATGTTTTTTTCATGCAGAATTATCTGATTTGCTTCAAATTTGCTATACCAGTTTATTATGTTAAGGAGCTTCCCTGATTACATTTGGAGGTTCATTGGTTAGGTGTAAAGGGGAGGGGGAGGGAACGGGGTCTAATCCCCTTTCATTTATTTTTTGAGGAGGATTATTCTTTGAAATAAGAGTATAATATACAATTAGTGTGAATAGCCTATGAGCGCAATGCCATGAGTTTAACTGTACACTTTTCTTTCTCTCTAGAGTGGCGCAATCAGGATCTTCACCATCACCCTCCCCTGGAAAGGATTTTGAATCTTTAATACTCATAAAGTTAGAAAAAAAATCATTGCTTTATATGATTATAAATTAGATTTTAGTAAATTAGTGGCATCTAATAACCAACGCAAGAAAAAGCATCCACTGTAAATTTAACATTCAGATGACCGAAGTCTTGTTTTAGGTCGATTTTATACCAGCCTTCAGGCTCGGACTTATTCTTTTTTAAACTGTAAAATTTTATTTACTCTCGTATGAAAAAAGTAAAAGAATATTTCTTTAAATATAGGCAATGATCCCATACTTAATAGTAGCAAATTTATCAAAATATATCAAATTTATATCAAATAAAATTTATCAAAATATGTTGTGTTGTTAATGCTTTTTAAGCTTCGTTAATATCTAAAATATGTTTATATTTCTGAAATAAATTTAGTATTTATCTTTTTATCTCTGCTAAAAAGCCTTTTATTTAAGTAAAAGCAATTTAATTACTACAGTCTGACCTCTATTTAACGAAGTCTAAATCCCGAAAAAAAGTTAGTTATATGGAAAATTCGTTAAATAGAGAGTCGCCCTTTAAAATACTTTTAAGTACGTAAAACACATTTCAAGTCCATAAACACTAAATATAATTAAAAAAAAGTAATTAGTCGCACTTTTATAAATTATATCTATTTGTTTTATTTATTTTACCCATCAAAAAGAAATCTGCAAGGGAAATAAGAATGAAACAAAACATTGTCTGGAAATACATTGTATTTTCAGTTAAAAAAATAATTTTACATTAAAATCACGATTTTTTATTATGGTTAATAAGCTGTTTGGAGGAATACCAAATTTTAAAGCAGTATTATTTTTCTTCTTGCCTTTATCCACCTCATCAAGATTTTTTTTTTTTATGCTTAAGCACTTTCGCTTTGACATTTTCACGCTACAAGAACCGAAATTACCAACACGATTGACCATGATCAATCTAGAATAAGGGAAACTATAGTTTTAGGACACGATGCAGCTCCGTTGAGGGTTAAAAGAAAATATTGAAAGTTTGCACTTCTTGGATGGAAAGCAAAGAATCACAACGATTTTACTGCCCTCGGTGTGTTAGGTGCCTGGTAAGACCTGTTCATGATCATTGATCATCGTAAAATATGTTAAAAGAAAGAATAAGTGTGAAATGTCCAGTAATATTTTAAGAAATAGGGTGGAAAAAAATAGATCCCAAAGGAAAGTTCGTTAAATAGAGAATACACTTCGCTATTTGGAGGTTATTTTACGAAGAAATTTTCAAAATGTTCTTGGTTCCAAGTAAAAGTTCGCAAAATAGAGAAATTCGTAAAATAGAGGTTCGTCTGTACTTTCATAATCATTAATCTTTCATATTCTCGTGGTTTCAATAAATAACTGAGGCATCTGCCTGCTATGACTCTATACTATTTCTTTTTCTTTGTTTTTCATGAACAAAATGATCACAGAAGTCCGTTTTTCTGTTCTAGTATAAGAACGAGAACGCTGACAAAAAAGGGGGAGGGGGAAGAAAGAAAATCATGATATTTGCAGATTCATGTTCCACGTCCTACACTGTCAGCGAATGAGTCAATAACTGTTTAGAATTTTTAGATTACTGCTGGAAAAAAACCCTTATAATCAAAAGCTATATTATATATTTGTTACCCAGAGAAAAGTATGTTATTTCACTGTTAATGATTCTAGGATGAGAAACTTTTTTTTGTTGTTAACAGCTGAAAATTTGGTAAACATTAAAGAGAAAGATATTTATAAACTGTAAATGAGATAAGAAAATATATATTTTAAAAAGGGAAAGAAATTTTAGTTTAATATATTATTAAATAGAGATTTTTTTCTTATTCATTGGGGGATAATTAGTATGCGGCATGTGATGATTAATTACATCATAACAGCTATTTTGAAAGAAGATTTGCAATAATTTCATTTCCCCCACGCTTATAGGATGCCCTGAAAAGACTGAAAAACCATTTAACTTTTTAAATAAATTTAGAGCCTTCAAAATTTCGCTCATCTGCACATTTTTAAGAAGAATGACGTTTATAGGAAGTAAGTCCCCATTTGTTTGGGTGAAGGAAATAAGAGTAATAAGTACAACATATTTTCCGGATGAAAAAAAATCATTTCTTCCCTTTTTTTTTTTTAAATCTGACCGAGATCTTTCTTAAAAAATAAATTTAAATATAATATGAATTATTAAAATTACATCTTAAAAATAATAATGTTAAAAGTTAAAAAACCCTATTATTCGACTCAAAGGTAGCTTACTTTTGGGCCCCTGACATTGTCTAGGGCCCCCATAAATGGGGGTGAGAGGTGAGCGGTAATCGTTACGACTCTGCTCATTCGCTACGTTTTGGAATTACTATTTTTGAGCTTATATGTGAACATCGAAACATCGATTCTAGAATTTGGGAATAGATTCTTATTGTGATCGATTCTGTTTTATACGATGTCGATTTTAATAGATTCTCAAATTTTCCAGAATCGCCCATCACTAGCATAAATCCCAGTATTGTCAATTACACAGGGTTTTTTTTTTATTCCGATTGCTAATACTATTTTCGAATGGCAATATTTGCCTTATTTAAAGTGTTATTAAATAAGGCAAATATTACTGCTTGGAAAGTCAAAGTATCTTAAACAAAAATACAGCCTAGCTGGTAACACTGATCAAATTAAATGAACATATGTTTACACAATGATTTATAACTTTATTGACCAGCAATCTCGCATGAAATCCCCTTTAACAATCCTTTGATATTGGCACTATATTTAAAAAATAATTTTCACCATCAAAACGATAGTTAATCTCAGTTATCGTTAACAGATACATGCAAGTTTCATGGTCAAATACAAACGAGTGTACGGGTACCCATTTTATAGTGTATAATTTACAATCTTTGTGACAATTTTAAAAATATTCTTGCCAAAAATATTTATATATTGCGTTTCATACAAACTTTTAAAAATTGTAAACAACAAAAACTCGAAATTTTTTCACTCTTTCGCCAACATGTTTAAATTTATAGATAACCTATATTGAAATATCTGTATAGTAGAATTAGTGTCAATTTAATTCAGCTAATTTTAGATAAATTGGATAAAAGTTCCTAAATGAAAATAATATGGCACTCAGTGTGTCAGCTTGATAAGTTTAATCTCTTTATCTAATCTTAACTACCTCCAAAAAGAAAAAAATTAATCTCTTGTTATTTATGATTCGGCAAAAGAAAGTGATTCCAACGATTGTAAAATAAAGTAGAGCAATAACAACCACTTCGACTCATCGATGTGTAGCAGATATTTTTCTCACATAATTTTATTAATTAGCAACAAACAGTTCTGTTTTGAAATAAAAGTTGTTTACTGGAATTTAAATAATTGTTGGTTGAATATTGGTTTCGAAAGTAAATCAGCGATATTTTTATGCTGTTTACATAAAATAAAACGTGCGAAATTATTTCGCGACTTATCTAAATGTTATTTTAATATTAATGCAAAAATAGGAATATATCTTTAGAGATGTAAACTCTAGTTTTAATAATTATTCAAATTGATACGCCGCTTATTTATCAAATACAAGTTTTGAAGGAGTATTTCGAAATGGTCATACAAGACCGCTGTAAAATTTCGTGGGAAAATGCTTGGAATTCATTTTTAATTTAAGTTTTTTCCGTGAAAGTAGAACAGTTATACTTAAATTAAAAAAAGCTTATAACAATAAACAAAGTAATATTTTTTGTATAAATGATTACACAGTTTAGAATTTACAGAATTCATATGCATATTTCGAAATTTAAATTTTATAGTATAAAAAAGAAAATTTGAGAGTATTTTTAAAATCCTCAGTCTAAAGAAATTTCTTGTACTACAAAGGCATGGCAATTTTTTAAAGCAAACAGAGAAAGATTACTAAAATAAAGGTGCATTACCGTTTGGAAGAAATAAGCTGTAAAATAGATTTTAGATACTTTCAGATTTTAGATACTACCTTAGATTTTCTTGAATTATAGAAATAAAGAACTTTGCTTGAAAAGCGAAAAAATGATTAAATATGATTCCTTAAACCTATATACAAAAATGTTGATTTGAAAAGTATCAAAACTACACAATTTTCTTTTGAGATTTTATACGAAATATAATTTTTAACAAGCTTAAAAAATTTAATAGTTTTTCGTGTTCTATTATGTGTTTTTATCCATACATAAATTTAGACTTGAATCAAAATTGTCTTTGATCTTATAATTTTACGCTAATCAAACGAGGGGTACTTTATTTTGGCTGTTCTATCTCAAAGTTTTCCTCAAAATGATATTAACATTAGTGGAGTATAAGGTTGAAAAAGTCGTGTTTTTTCAATTAAATATCATCATTTATTTTAAAAACTGTCGTATTTTTGTTCCGCTGATATTACACTGTATTTCATTTATACTGCTTTACTTACAAATCCAAATAAGTTCCCTACGTTTATGCTTTTCTTGTATTCAAGTTGGAAAAACATTTTAGTTTATATTTTAAATAATTTAGGTCTGTCAAATAAGATAACGAAAATGCAATAAATAGTTTTAAAGAATGCTGCCTAAATAAATCCCTTGCAATTTAAAAATTCAGTAACAATTTAATAATTTCTCACAAGTATAGAATTCCTCGCAATTTTATTAATTATTCATTGGTTAGCCGATAGTGAAAATAGAATTTTAACTTCCTCTAATTTCTATAAACGTCATTTCATGGTCTTGAGATCAAGGTTGAAAAGCAGTAATTTCGGTTCTCTGAATAACATTGATTTTCGATATTTCCTTTTTTTAAGCAAAAGTGCTTAATACCATGAAGTATTCAGATTTTCTGGGCGTGTCACATTCTTAAAGAATATAAAAAGATTGACTATCATTAACAAGGACAGAAAATGAAATGTTCTAGACTATATATATTAATCAAACTAAGCTTTTTATTAGCCTTCATTTGTCCAGATTTCTAAAGGGAAAATGACGTTATTTTCTTATAATGTTAGCGCTGAATTTTGATGAGAGGAAATTTTATTGGCACCCCATTTATTGAATCATTTTTAATAATAATGGTAAATTGCAATTAATAAATACTTCTCTAGTGTAACAATTTAAAAAAAGAACCGATTATTATACCGGTCTAAAATAAAATGTTTGATTTTAATGGAAATGTGAATTAATATTTTGTTAATAAGCAAACCAAACTTGTACTACTAGAATCAAAACATCTCCCGAATGAATCTTTAATCATTTATCGAAAGTTAAACAAGTTTAACCCTTTTGAGTAGAATTGTACGATACGTGCCGTGCCGTACATGTTGCGAAAATTTCTTAAAATTTAATACCATTATTTTTTAACAGTAATTTTTACTCTATTCACAACACATCAATAATTGAATAACCTGAAACTACTATCCGAGAATAGTGCTCTCTAGAGATTAAAAGTAGTTGGTGTAAAGGACGCTCGTAACAAAATCACACACTTACCCAAACATCCATACTCTTGTTGAAACTATTCTTTGAATCGAATATCTGAAAATGCCATCAGCTGCAATGTCTCAGCTTAAATGGTATTCTCAGAATTAGATATGCGTTGTCTCTTCTATATCAATTTTAGTAAAAAAAAAAAAAAAAAATCGATAAAATCATATGGGGCAATGAATGTTAATTGAAAAAGACGAATATTCAATAACAGAACATTCTTTGATTTTGCGTTTCAGGAATAGTTTCAACAACTGTAAGGACGTTAAGGTAAACATTTGAATGCAACAGAACCCTTAAGTTTAGAATACGTGTATAATCGTTAAGATTTTTAAGCCATATATGCAACAAAAATTACTGCAATTCTCAGTCGCTGCACAATGATGCTCGAACTTTGATTAATTGATAGTATAATTCATTGTTTTGTTCTGTAAATTAGAATTTTTTTTTTAATTTTCATGCAATTTAGTTTTGAAATACAGTGTACTCTCGATATCTCGAACTTAGATATCTCGAAAACCTTGATACGTCGAAAAAATATTTTCCCCCGTGATGTTACATATCCATCTAATGTTAATTTTAATTCTTATCTCTAAGTGTTTTCACTCAAAACCTTGTTATGTCGAATTTTTCGATGTAAAAAATGAATCTTTCCGGAAAAATCGATGTCCAATTGTTTCGGAAAAAATAGAGGGGTTTCCAAGAATCTCTTACACCCCTCATTATCTCTCTAAGGGGTCAGGGACGATTCCGCTATTTCCATCTGGTCACTTGAACGCCAAATAAAAGGGGAAAACAAGTGTTTCCTTTTCATATGGATGGCATTTTTGTATGTAATGCTCGGAAAACGTGGAAAACGATGACTTTACCGCTATTTTTCGAACAGAAAAAATTGGTTGAAGAACAATATTAAAAGAGAACACGCCAGGCCACGATACTGGACTTTAAGAAATTCTAGCAATGTAAATCCATTTATATATTTACTAATTCTTTTCAATTTGATGTAATTATTTTCTACTACTTAAAAAATCAAAATTCTCATCCTGTATTTAGACTTATTGTCAACAATCATTACATATTATACTTATTCTCATTTATCATGACTAATTTTTTAATATTATTCCGTATCTTGTGTTTTTACGTGAATTTTTATGTTTTAGTTATAGCCTTGTTATCTCGAAAACTCGCTATCTCGAAATTTTTTTAGCGTCCCTTCGACTTCGAGATATCGAGAGTCTACTGTACTAACGTACAATGAAACTACTCATTATATCAATTTACCTAAAGTACATCGATTTTCAGATTATAACTTCAGACATTAAAGAGGAAAATTTAGTTTCGCTTTAAAAGTGAAAGCTTAAACATTTTTGTAGAAACTTTTCCTTTCTATCTTTTCCTCCCTTTTAGAGCAATGATGCGAAACGGCAATTCTTGCATCATTTGATGTTCGAGAAAAACCTCTTGAAATGCTTCTTTTAAATCAATTATAGATTTAATATATATAAGGAAGAAACACTTCATTAGAATATTGTGGGAAGAAAGGAGATAATAAAGTAAGTACTAGAATTTTTTTTTTGCATGATGAGAAGGATTTTATGTTTCCTACCTTTATGTAACATCATACATAAATAGGAAAAGAAATGCTTTTAACTTTTACTTTATAGATAAATTATTAAAAGCTTAAGCTTTTACTCAACAAAGCCTACCCTTTGTACATTAGAGTGTAGTATATGAAAATTAAGAAATCTTACCTTCAAAATATAACTATTTTGAGTATATGTTTGAATAAAGCAAATACATGTAGTTAACTTGGGAATGTAATTATCAAAATCAATTTTAAAATTTAGAACAAAGAGCTATGACCCATATTTTCACATGATTTATACAATAGGATATTCTCATTATAGTCCAGGCAATAGAGACCGTGTATAGGGACTCTACCTAGCAAAATTAATGGTAGTACTGGAAATCGGCTTTCTAGATGTTTTTTGGGTCGCTGAATCCGAATTTGTAACTTCCCACCAAAATTTCCCCCGGCAACCCCCCCAAATTTTGGTAAAAAGCACCCAAAAAAGGTTTTTATTAAAAAATTCCATTTTTTTATTGTTTTAAGGGAAAAGTAGCTAGAAATTCAGAAATTAGACAATATTTGCAAGAAATTATATATATGACATTATGACTTAGGATGAAGGGGAAGGGGGGGATCTGCCTCGGAACATGCGCCGCAGTGCTGCGTGGACTAAGTTGCGCAATTCCACTTAACCACTCACACGTTTACATTAGCCCTCCCATCTTCCCTCCGAACTTTCTCTATAACGTTTACTTTAAGTTTTTTGGGTCGCTGAATCCGAATTTTTAACTTACCCCCAAAATTTTGTATTTATAAGAATGAACGCAATTTTCAAAAATTTGCCTTCGATTGAATTTCGTACTAGAGAGCAAGAGTCGAAAAATAAGGTTTTCCTTTATATCTGTCTGACTTTATGGACTCTAAACACCTTTCTTTCCAAGTAATTTTTTTGACCTGTTAATTACAGAGAATTTATAGTATTACATGATGAGTTCTATGATCGAACAACTTATCAAACAAAAATATTATTTCATTTTAATTATTTTTATTTTCGCATAATTGTTTTCAGAAAGCTGACTAAAATTTGTCTTCAAAATATTAATACCGTCAATCTGGGGCTACTTTGGGCCACTTTTTCCTGGTTCCACTCTCATCTCCATTATTAAAAAATATTATATATGATTTTTCAACGTCGAAATAGAGTTCTAAACAATTAACATGAAACAATGAAGCAAATTGTATTGTTTAAAAGATATTTTTTTTATTATTATTGAACTATTTTTAAAGCTTTGGAACAAAGTAGCCCCTGCTGGGAGCTTCTTTGGTCCATTCACTTAGTTTCATATAAAATGAATACATTTCATATGTAAATGAATATGTTTTTATTGAAAATACTTTGCAATAGCATTTGCTAATAAATTAACACTGCAAACTCAATAAACAAACTTTTTAAAAACATTTAAACGCAATAAACCAATTGTTCATATTAAAGAAACGAGAAGCAGTTTTCGTCATGTTATCCTCAGCAACTGGAATAAAAATAATAAATGTAACATTTTTCTGTAGTAACATTTGAAAAAAATGTTACTTAAAACGTTTTATTTGGTTGTATAAAAGACATTTTTAAGTAACTGGAGCTATTTTCGGACAAAAAAAAAGGTCTGTAACAAAGTAGCCCGAAATACTAGTTTTCATTTAGTTTTGTGAAAACGTAAACATTTCCTGTCAAAATAAAAAAGTAAAGGAAAAACTATGATCACACATGGGTTACAGGTTGCTAAAGGTAATATTTTGTCACTTACCTAATTTGTAGCTTTTAACCATATTGTTTTACTATAGAAAGTTTGGAGAGTTAAAATTTACACACGAAAACAGTTGTTTACAAACACATCCAGTGTTGCCACTAAACATTTTTAAATTATCCCCAAACTATTCAAATACCCTATAGTAGGATATAAAATATTTTTCAAGGGCAAAAATTCCAAATTACCTTGTATTGTTTGTTCAATACAACGAATAATAACTTTTTTTATGGGATGGACCAAAGTAACCCCCGCAAGGACAAAAGTAGCGGTTGACGTTTCGAATTTTACAGATTTTATAATAAAAATCAGAATTGTTCCAATTGTAAAAGCTACTCATGAAAATTTTCTTGTTTAAAAAAAATAAACAATGTGCAGTCATTGACCTCAATTGTGATCATGCATGTTATTTGTCAATATAGCACAACTTCTTTTGTGGAGGTATGTATTAAATTCAGACATTACTTTTACTGAAAATAGTTTTTTTCCCCTTTCAATGTCAGTTTTTTCTTCCTCAACGCAGAAGTAAAGGCCGTTTTCCTCATATCTTTATTAACTGCTGAAATGTTCTCGAATGTGCTTTTTGTTTAATTGAAAAGTTTCATTTCACAACTATGAACAACTTATTCGGATTTCAGAAACAATATAAACACGCAAATTTATGAACATTAAATTATGATGTTTCTGCTACATAAAACCATATTTAAAGTCAGAGTTGATAATTTAAATATTCGCTTTTGTCTTTACTGTATTTGCACGCAATCTACAGATTCAAAGTATCATTTTTATAAAATACCCAACACTGTTACTGCTGAAATTTAAAGTATTTTTTATTTTAGAATACTTTCAGAAAGAGCATGGAATTCAATCTCTAAAAAGTAAAACAAAATAAACGGAAGATAATTTTTGAGAAATGTTAAACAAGAGCAGGAAGTTTAAAAGAAATGAGGAGGAAACAATTCGCACTTTGAATGGAGCATTCTGTACACGTGATATGAAAATAAAACTTTCATAGTGGTGCAAATTTTATTAAAGAAAGAATTAAAGAGCTTGATAGGAATATGTATTTCTTTATTCTAAAATTACCTATCACACATTTTGAATACGAAATAGGACCTCTCCATTAAAAAAATGGGAAAAGACGTACTTTATCATAACTGTTTAGGGCAAGATTGCATGTCGTTTATCTATACACCATATTTCCTATTCTTAAATCTTGAGTACAAATACATAAATGTATATTTAATGATCCTGTATTTATTACACTCAGCATTAATTTTACCAACATTATTCATTACTATAGAAACAAAAATTATCGGATTGTTTGAATGTTTCTTCAACTTGCAGATTCAATTTCTAGATAGATAATATTAACATTTCAGAAAATAATTTTCTGTTAATTTCTGTTCTTTAAAATTCATGATGATATTAAAACAATAGCAAGATCCAGAAAGCCTAGGAATTTACTGCAAAAAATGTCGGGAAGCTGAAAAGGAAACCCCTTTTTAGGTGCGTTCGTAATTATATAAATACGTAGCACCTATAGTCGTCGTTCAGTCCGTCTGTCTGTCCGTCCGTCCGCATATAATAGAGCAAAAACTACCCAACCGAATGGTCTGAAATTTTAAATATATGATTGTTGTAAAATTTTGTCGAGCCATTTCAAATTTTATGAAAATCGGATGTATAGTTTAATTACAGGGACAGTCAAAAGTTTCTCTTTACATTAAAGCCAATGGGAAAAATTATTGCTAGTGCATTTTAATGATGTTACAGCTTTCCGAATGGGCTGAAATTTTAAATATATAATTGCTGCAAAATTTTGTTGAGCCATTTCAAATTTCATGAAAATCGGATGTATAGCTTAATTACAGGGACAGTCAAAAGTTTTCCGTTACATTAAGGGGAATGGGAAAAAATTATTGCAAGTGCATTTTAATGATGTTACAGACTATGCACTTATGAATTGCAAATAAATACACATTCAGTACAATATGGGGTGCAAAAAATAATTATAAAACTAGTTATAGTACGAACGCACCTCATTTGCCACGTTTGACGAGCAATTTCCAACTTGTTTCCCCATGTTAACACAACATTTTCACTTTCAAAAACCAAAGAGTTCTATCATTAAAGTTCTTAACACGGAAGAAAATTCCGGTTCTTTTGCTCGAGGGATTCATCTCAAGGTTAGACGTAACGAACACCCATAGGCAACTGTAAATTTACAGGAATCTAAGGTGGTGAAGTAACAAGAAAGTTGTTTTCTCGGGTCAAATGTATTGCCTCTGGACATTTCTTACAGGTTGCTTTTGATTTGCTCAGATATCGTTTCTGACAGCTCATCATCTGTATATTAATAAGTTATCATTTCATTATGAAAAATAAACTGCTTCGAAACAGTTGCAACGTTTAGTCAGGAAGCGTAATTTTGCATTCTTGTATATCAGAATTGCATACCTTGTTACAGAGCCCGATTAAGGTTGTAGGGGGTCCAGGGCCCAGCAAATTATTGGTGCCCCCTCGCACAAAAATAATAGCTATTTTCCCCCCGGGAGTAATCGAGAAGCTGTCATATCATACGGACAAGTTAACCAAAATCATTTTTGGTTTTTCAGAAAATAATTGCAAAAAACTGCAATTTTAAGAATTTTTTTTCAAAATCATTTTATTAAATTCGGGGGGGGGGGGGTGTCCTCAGCAGTTGTCCCAAGGCCAAGGACTAGTTGGCCTGTGTGGTAACCAGGCCTTGCCTTTTTACATACTTAAAAATGACACGTTTGTTGTACAGTTTTTCGATAAAGGCAATGATGCTGAAATGAATAACAAAGGATGATAAATCAAAAACTATGATATAAAATATATTAATAAAGCAATTCATTGCTATTTAATTCCAAACATGCCAGATCTCGTCAAACTCATTTATAGAAGAGCATGGATGCAACGTTTTCCCAGTTTTTAACGAACAAAAAATCAAATGATCTAGTATGAAAATCTATCGAAGAAAGTTATTTTATAATGATTAAAAAGTTCATAAAGTCACAAAACAGTTTTCTTTCTTGTATTTATCGTAAACAAAATGAGTCTTCAACTTTTTTTTTTTTTTTTTTTTTTTTTTTTTTTTGGTGGGGGGGGGGGGGGGAGGGGGGTTGCGAAAGGGGTCTCAGGATTCAAAGCTTCAAAATTTTCGAAATTTTAATTTTTGCAGATGTTAAACTTCTACCTTTTCTGAATATTTCGATATAATTGGTTCCTTGAAATTACCATTAGAACACAAGTTGTGGCTTTTAGAATTATACACGCTCAGTAGCTGAAGCGTCATTTCCGAAACTTTGAAGTTGTTTTTTTCTCCAAATGGCGTTTTTGGGCACATAACGCGCAGGATCTCAAAAACTATGTATTTTTTCATGAAATTTTTAAAACATGCGCTTCATGTTAGTCTGTATAAACTGAACCTACCTAAAATTTCCTTTTTATTGTTAAAAAAATATATTGTTTTAGGCGATTATACTGTTGAAATTTCCAAAATTTTGCATTAGCTAAATACAACTTTGTATTAAAAATAGGAAAATCCTTTAAATACAAATTTATTTAGATTCAGGATAATTATTATAATCTGAATATAATAAGGTACAAAAAAATTACATTCTAGTTGCCAAATTTAATTTGTAATCCTGCCCGTAAGCTGGTACACCAATTTTCAGTTTTTTATGAAGTCTACTAAAAAAATTAAATTTGGGATAAATATAAGAAAATAACACTAAACACGCGAATTATTTTATTGTTGAATTTGTAGTTCTATCGCCCTTCTAGGTTATCCTTTAAAATGTACCTCATACACGACAATGTTTAAAAGACTATACAAAAATAAATATATGGAGAAAAATTGACAAAAAATGAAAATCTGACTAAATATAGTAAAATAAGTGTCGTGTTTATTTTATTCCAGAATAAAATGGTAAAGACGAAAGTAGTAGTATTCGCGAGTTAAAATATAAATGTATATTTTATTTCTAATCTTATAAGGTAAAAAAAAAATTTTGATTTTATAACTGCTTACGAATCATTAAATTATTTGATTTTGAACGCTTACTGAAACTTCGTTATATTTAAAAAATAATGAAGATAAAATTATTCTATATGAATTTTCTTTGCAAACATTTCTTTTTAATATTGTGACGCAGCTTTAATTTATTTTCAGTAACATTTTAAAGCTGAAATAAAACTCTCAAGGGGGGGGGGGGGGGAGTAAGAGAAATAAAAGAGGATATATTGCAGGTCAAACTAATAATGGGCATAATCATTTGCACATGTAAATTTCGAACTCAGATACTGGAATCGGAATGCAGCATTCTCGCCGAGGTCTTTTCTGGTCAAAGCACTTGACCACACAGGCTCATGTCAAGTGCGATGGAATGTTGAGGTTATTAGAAAAAGCAACCGAATATATTCATACTTTGGAAGCAGCCCCCCCCCCCCCTGCCCCTTGTGAAAACTCTGAGCCGGTTCAAAAATTAAAAATGTCTAAAACATACAAAATTCCCCGCTTAGACATACACCTTTAGGTATCTTATTCTTATGCAAGGAAAAAAAAAAACACTAAAAGATATTGAAATGCAAACGAAAATTTTGAAAAAACGATGCCATTGGTTTAAGATTTAGTTTCAACGAGTTGTATTCAAAGGCTTTCAATAGACTGTCAAGACTTGTTTACGCATAGTTTTTAGGTCACAGGCTATGAAAGTATGAGAGTTAATGTGCCCGCAGGTTCTGTATGTACGTAACGCGATTGCTTTATAGAAATATCAGATTTACTTCAAATTTTGGATATAGGTTAATTCTAATAAGGCGCTTACCTGATTAGCTTTGGGGTTCATTGGTTAAGTATAATGGGGGTAAATGGGGGAGCTACCCCCCTTAATTTAGATAAATGGATTTTTCATGCAGAATTATCCGATTTCCTTTAAATTTGGTATACCGGTTTATATTCTGATAAGGTGCTGACCTGATTAGATTTGGAGGTTCATTGATTAAGCATAAAAGGGGAAAATAGGGGAGGTAATCCCCCCCCCTTAATTTAACTAATTTTTTTGTTGTTGATTTCTTTGTTTTTCGAGGGGCATTACTCTTTGAAATAAGAATATAATATCCAATTAATATCCAATTAATATAATTAGTGTGAATATCCTGTGAGCTCAGTGCCACCAGTTTAACTGGGCACTTTTCTTTTTTACTGACTAGGGGGCTCTGCCCCCTACGAGCTACGCTCGCCAACCCCCGTTCAGGCACACCAAAATCCAAAAAGCACACTAACTGCACGCATTTGATCGGCTTTAAAAATATTGAATTAAAATAAAAAAAAAATAAAAAAACAGTAGCGATCTCTCTGTAAACGGGTTTCCATTCGTTTTCCTTGGATTGGGGATTTTTAAGACCAAATCTGTTGCTGTTAAGAGACACAATGGCTGTTTTCGTATTTAATTAAACACATTAGTTATTTGAAAATAAGCTAATGTAAAATGAATTAAGTAAACAGTGTCATTGTCTCCCAGTATTTTTTAGCAGCGCTATAAGATAGTTCTTTTAAATAATTCATTTCAAATGTATCGTTTTAAATCTGACGTAATTTACACCAAACTTTTATTTCTCTTATTAATATTCACGTAAAAATACTTTTGTTGTTAGAAGGAAGTATTATTTGCGCTGTCTTCGAATTCACGATAATAGTTGAAAAGATTATCTCAAAATATCTCGCGCAAATATATTTTTTAATTTAAATTGTTTTACCATATTTTTTGGGCATTTTAAATATGACGTAAAATTCAAGTAAATATGGTTCTTATGACGTAATTTTCCTGCTTTTAACATGTAATCATTTAATTCTAATTTTAAAGTTTTTTTTTCTGTTTGTAATAGTCACGTGTAAATAAATTTTTAATTTGAAGAAATATTTGATATGATAATGTGTTTCGCTGTTTATACTATTGGCAACAGTTTAAATTAATGACATTTTCTAAAATTTGTAAAAAACATCTCTCGAAATGCTGAAAATTTGAATTAAAAATAGAAATAAAACCTCAAAAAATGCGTCAATTAAGAAAAATAAATGCAATCTGCGCATTGGGAACTTCTAACGTATAAAATGATCTAAAAATGATTAAATTCTCATGCATAGTTTTTGCTCAAATAAAACTTTTTTAATGGAACGACTTTGTCCAACTTTAGCATTAAATATCTCTTAAAATAATTCTTCGATTTGAAAACTGTCTGCATCAGCGTGTTTATCAAACATTTTTCTATAATATCGCCGATTTTCATATTTTCGTATGCAACAGTTTTCTTAATATTAACGATGAAAGGCCATGCTTAAGCATTCAAATTGGATGCGGATCAACCCGGAATATCTACGCAGATGTTCATTGGTCCATTTCCAAATCAAAACTTTTTTTTATATATAGAAGGATACCACTTACTTCAAAACTTCAAAACTTCAAAATGAGCAAAAAAAAAAGTATTCTAAAATCATATTACGTACTTGTTTCGAAATCTAACTGTCAAATACTCATACAATGCCAACTACTGGTGCTTTTACCTTATTATACCGAAATAAACATATTTTAAATATTCGACTGTTTCTTTACAGCTTCTCAATCGCAATTTAAGCTTTAAAAATCTTTTCATTTAGTAACTTGTTTAAATAAGCCTTATTTCTCCAATTATCTTTTATTTTAACTTGTCTTATGAATAATTTACTTTTTTTTTTATCTTTTAACATAACACATGCAACTCTAATTAATCGTTTAAACAATTCTTAAATTGATTTAGGGCATAACTTTAACATAAAATTGAGTACAATTGATTTGAGTAAGTGTTGAAAAGTTACCATAGACCGGGAAGGCGGGTGCACAAACCATCGCAGAGTTCACGGCTGAAATTCCAGGATTAGTTAAAACTCAATTCGCATATTAAAATTCAACTGGTCTACCAAGTCATATGTTGGTGGAAAACACCTGAAAAACCGA
The DNA here is from genome assembly GCA_963932465.1 of Maratus speciosus. Lineage (NCBI taxonomy): Eukaryota > Metazoa > Arthropoda > Arachnida > Araneae > Salticidae > Maratus > Maratus speciosus. The sequence goes on from OZ010788.1 coordinate 237,842,892, forward strand.
TTTTAGTGGTTGACTTGTAGGTTTACCATTGTGTTTTCCTTCTCCATATCCATGTTTTCACACCTTTGGATGCAGGAAAATAATTATAAACCTACCGATCATCCACTAAAATGGGTTCTGCAGGTGGTTTCCACCAACATATGACTTGGCAGATCAGTTGCATTGTAATATGCTAATCGACTTCTGTCTAATCCTGAGTTTTCAACCGTCAAGTAGATGAGATGGTCTGTGCAGCCGCTTTCCGGTCATATATAAATTAGATAATTAAATACAAATTAGCTGTTTAGTGTTTTTATATGAAGTTTTGCAATGGCACGCGTAGTCATTAATTGTTTGCCTTTAATTACATAAGATTCGAAATTGTAGGACCCGTGAAGGGTCAATAGCAAAGTAAGTTATTCAAAACTGTAAAGCCGAATATTGTTGCGAGAAAAATCAACAATATTAAAGTAAATATTAAAACATTAACATACATTAAAGCAAGAGATCAGAAAGAAAAAAAATAGTTTGCTTTTCGAAAGTGAACAGAGTGGCACGTTAAACCTCAAACTATTATAAAAGTATAGTTTGATATATTGTTTTATTGCATTAAAATTCAAAGTGCAATAAAGAGCTTTCAATTATCACGAGCAGGATGTCAAAAAGCTTTCAACAATAATTAGTGAAACCAGTTTTGAAATCATTGCTCCAGGTTCTTAAAATGATTGTGGCGGATTTTTTTTCCTCCGTCAGTGTCAACTTTTTTTCTCTTCATTGATAAACCTATGTTGCATCAAAACAAGATTTGTAAAAAAAAAAAGTAAGTTTATAAATTGCGATAAAACAAAGAAAAATTACAAGCTATTGATTTTTCTTATCAGTCAAGTTGAAAGAATTTTCGATACTGAAAATAACCGATAAAAGTTATTTATAAGTGTTATATATTTATCCAGATGTGAATTACAAATGTTTAACTAAATTTAATTTATTTAGATTTTGGGGGGGTGGGGGGGGGGGGTAACAAAGAACATTTTTATAAATGTTTGAGAATACATAATTTCTGTCTAAAAAATAAAATGGATTTGAAGAAATTAACTCATCATTAGTGTGCATAAAAATGTTACGAAAACACGAAATCTTAATTTTTAAAATAAATATTTTTAATCCCTCTTCTCCCCCTTCTTTACACTCTTCTCCTAAAATTCAATGTGTAGAAATTGTTTACGAATGTATTTCAATTTTAAATTGACAGATAAGATTTTAACAATGAAAGAAACCAGAAAGTAATTCTTATTAAATTACATTTATTAGTAATATGATTATGTATACTTTCATGACATTTTGAAACGGGGATTTAAGTAAATGTATGTAATTTATAAATTATCACAAAAATAGAAATCTATAATTATATTGTTGCAGATTTTTCACAGAAATAATTAAAATCATGTTCCAGTACTACTGTCACAGTTTTAACCTATTTTATAGAAAGGAAGAGGTAAAAAAGAGCGGGCGGAAGAAGGTGGGGGCACATTCTAGATATATTTTAGCACTGATATATTGTATTTAAATATAGTTTACTTTAAAAATAGATTAGTTTCATTTTATTTTATATTTGTTAAAAATGCGGGCAAAATTACATGCATAATATACAGCTATAATGAGTATAAAATAGCGTGAATATTTTTTTCAAATCAGCCAGTACTAATTGTTCTATAGTGAATTATTAAAACTTGCGTTTCGCACATTTGTCTATTACTAATGCAATACATGAGAAAAAGAAAAATACTAAATTAAATAGCTAACATAACATTTTTTCTATTATGGAACTTTAAATCTCAAACTTTTATACTAAGCATATTTAAAAATTAAACAATCAGGGGAGAAAGAATGGTTGGAATATGTGCACTATCACATTTTATATGCGATGTACAGTCGTGGAAAAAAAAAAGTAAACACCCCCTACTAACTGCTCAACAAATTATCGTAGAAGAAAGTTACTTGTACCAAACGATTGGAAATAAAGTCTACTTTTAAACGATATAGATAAAATTTGCTTAGGGGGCCATCTACATATTAAAACGAACCATAACTTTGTTTTTTTCAATAGCAGTACACAATTCTGACAGCATAACTGAACTCTACACCTTTCAATTAGCCTTTAAACAAATTTTTATGCAATTCGTGCCATAAGTTTCCGAGAAATTAATTATTTTAAAACGAGCGTATTTTAAGGGCTGTATCCAAATTGAAGTTCCGAACTCTATTGTTAACCGAGAGAGCCCCTATCTTGATCAAGGCACCTTAAGAAGTCAATGAAGCCTGCTAGATTACAGAATAGCAGAAGAAATTTCAAAATATCTAATCACTTCTATTATAGACGGCCCCTTAAACCATCATTTTGCCGTTTTTAAGCATAATTTGAAAACTACTTTGAAGAAAAATGTGAAATTTTGGATTTCCATAAATCAGGACTTAATAAAGCTAAATCCATCAAAAAAATTGTAGGTTGCAATTCATAATTTTTTCGAATATTAATTTCACAATTCATAATTTATATCATAAAATTATAACAATTGGAAATTCAGCGTATTTATGTTTGGGCATATTAGTATTATTGCTACACAAAAAATTAGCACATTAGGAGCATAATTTCTGGAGATATAAATAAAAATATAAAAATGTAATTTAACATTGAAGCACTAAATTTTGAATGTTTATAATTCAAAAACTTAACATTCAAATGACTTGAAATTCGGTTTCTAGGCATAATTTGAACCGAAGATTTGAAATATCTCGTTAAAATTAGGTATTGTCATTGAAAAAAAAATTAAGTTTGTATTCGTTTTAATATGTAGATGGCCCCCTAAGCAAATTTTATATACATCATTTAAAAGTAGACTTTATTTCCAATCGTTCGGTACCAGTAACTTTCTCCTACGATAATTTGATGAGGAGTTAGTAGGGGGTGTTTACTTTTTTTTCCCACGACTGTACCTAATGGAAACAAGCTTTTTCATGATTTTCTTACCAAATTTTATAAAAGAATTTCGTATGTTAGTCTTCCATAAGTTCCAGTTCCAACTTTGAAAGCATGAGGGGAATCAAACAGAAAACTATATCAAATTTATTCGAAACATGGAAGAATAATCGTATGATTTTGCATAACCGTGTTGCTTTCGTCGTTCTTTTAAGGGGGTCGGGGACACAAAAATCTTCAAATTTTCTAAAAATATTTTATTGTACTAAAAAATTATCCGCTTTTTTCTGCTTAAAATGACACTTAAATTATGTTTATAACCTTATTAGAACAGAACATATTAATTTTTTCGTTTTGGTTTGTTTTCAAAATCTAGCTTTCAAGCAATGGTTGTCATGCAAACGACTTCTTGTAAAATGCGTTTTTCTTCATGAGTTTTTCACCATTTCTCGTATTTAAATTTTTATAACTCAAGGACCGTTAAAGTATATAGTTCAAACTTGGAACATGTCTTTTTCAATTAGTTTAATTTTGATTCGGCAAATTTGAAAAAAATATTTACTTTTGAAAATATGATATTTTTTTAAGTTACATAATTTTTTCTTTAATTTTTACTTTAAATATTTTATTAATATTTTTAAAAATGCTGAATCTAAATTAAAACATTTCTGTTTATTTAAATGAGAAAAAATTGAAATTCTACAAATAATATTTCCAGTTATAACGATTTTAAATTACCCCACTTTTTAAAATTTTAAATTAATTTTTTTTTAATTATGAGAAGTTTTATCATGCGATTTTGTTTACAAATGATAGAGTTAAACCATCGTGGAAAATTTCAAAATTTTAACTCTTTAAATAAAAATTACTTTAAAATGTGTCCCGGACCCCCCTTAAAATAAGTTTTTAAATGAAGTATTTAATATCTTGTTAATTCTTTTATAAAATCTTAAATAGTGGTCATTTATTAATCTCCTTGCTGATATCTTGAAATTGTCAGTAACTCCATGCTCTGAAAACGTAGTGTATGACAGTGTTTCAACATATGTATCTCGCATTTATAGCTTTAAAAAAAAAAAACTACTTGATGAATGCCTGAATAATATGTTTACAAAAATATACTACAATACCAGTACGTGTGAAATCTCATAATTTCATGGATATGTACAAGAATTCTTTCAATGAGCACACCAGATCTTAAATTTTTCTAAATTTAAAGGAACGACAGACTTTAAAACGAATTTTTCATTACTAATGCTATTCCAACAAGAAATTCTTCAAAAAAGTATTTCATATCATAAACTCAAGATTTGAAAAAAAAATTTACTGAAAATTTAAAATTTTCAGGGAAATTTTCAAATTTAAAAGGATATTTTTAATGATCCATGTTTTTAATTTTCAAATTATATTTTTTCTATATTCTTTATTTTATTATTTAAAAAGGTATTTATTTAAAAAATGCATCATCTTTTTAATGTAACAAATAGTAATTAGAAAAAAAATTGCTAAGAAATCGAAGTTTTATTAAAAATTTGTATGTTAATAGAAACTATTATTATTTTTAGGATCTTTATAACAAGAATTCCAAAGCAAATGCAAATATTTATTATGTATCAAGATTGTCCCTTAGAGATATAAGGATTTTTGAACAAATACTAAAACGTATGGAGCATATTAGAGATGCATATAGATTACGAAATATCTGTATAGGAAAATGCATTTGAAGTGCATTATAATATATTATTTTTATTTCTTACTTTTTAAAAGTATGAAAACACTTTCTGCTAAATATACAGCAATATATTAATTAAAAAAAATTAATATCTTATTTTTGGTCTATATTTGCTTATTTCAAAGTCTACCGTCCCCTTGATAAGAATTAAAATGAATTCTAAATATCTTTATAATAAAGTTAAAGTTTCAACTTTACAAATTATATATTTTAAATAAAAAGTAACTTTAAAATAAATATTAAAGGCAAGTACTCACTTGACACCCCATTTGTTTCACCATTGGTCATTCCGTTCATTGTTTGTAATTTGAGACTAATAACCACCTGTTCGGACAAATCTTCGATAGCTCGCTGGACACTGACTGATCCTAAGCACACCTTATGCACTCTAGTCAATCCGGGTTTTGGCGACACTGCATTTTATCGCCAAACATCACTTACCTGGGAGTTTACTATCGGGAAGTTATCCTTCCGTTTTGCTACTGGATGTTGCAACTATTTTCTCTCGAGCGTTAAGAGGAAGATGAAAATGTGAAAGGTGATTTTACTGATTAATGATCAGAGAAAGGTTTTTCTATATAACTACCATTACTTAGGCTTATTGATTAATTAGTATTGGTCTTGCTGGGTTAGGTCTGGTGTAATTATGCATACTAGGAGATACATTTGTATCGTCTCCTTGTAAACAGCCTTTTTGAAAATAAAAATTAATAAAATTCACCTATTGGAAATTCGTGAAATATTTTATAAATAAGCAATGTGAATACTTAGTTCACAGTCCATTCTTTTTCTTAATAGATGCAAACATACATAAGTTTTCAAAACATTTAAAACAATCAAGATGTTAAAAACATTGGTGTCAGAAAGATATTAAAAACCCGAGCGCTTTCAACTAAAACATTAGTCGTCATCGGGGGAACTGTTTTTAACATCTTGATTGTTTTAAATGTCTTTAAAACTTATGTATGTTTGCCCCTATTTAGTAAAAGAATGTATTGTGAATTAAGTATTCATATTGCTTATTTATTGTATTAAGGCGAATATGTCGATTCAACTTGAGATATAGAGCTTCTATATATATATTATTTTAATATTTTATAATTTCATTAAAATTTTCAATAAATCGTTTTGGGAAATTCTAGAAAATAGGCATGATAAATCAGTTTCGTTTTCTCTTTTCTTTAAGCAGAAAATACAAATCATACCATGTAATGTCCTTTATTTTATTAACTTTTTATGCTTTAGCTATTCATCTCAATATTAGACGTTTTTTAATTGTTTTTTCAAAAAAAAAAAAAACACTGGCTGGAGATTTCTGTAAAAATACAGAAAAGAAACAAATATCTCATATTTTGGTGGAAGCAATTTGGGGTTTTTTACCGGAAATTTTGAACAGAGGAAGGTCAGAGGTGTGATTCAATACATTTGAATTTATCTTTATAGTATAGCAGCTTTTGATTTCGTGCAATATTTTGTAACTATAAATTTCTCTCACGGATATATATTTAATTCCTCGCTTCTGATATAATCTGCTCGTGCAAAAACCCGCATGCAGTGGTCTATAATTTACTAACAAGAAAATATTACAATCATCTTCTGCTTTTATGGATGCAAATTTTCAGGATCTCGGGCATTTTTATGTGCGTTCGTAATTGTATAAAAAAATCCCTGTCGGCTCGGCGGCGTACAGGCACCGGTAGATTTTGAAGTTAAGTACTAATTTAAAAAAAAAAAACTAAATCATGATTTGAGATGAATCTACTTTAGCAATTTTATTTGGCCGCTTTTGATGAGTTTTTAATTTCATTTTTATAGAAGAGCTGGTTTTATCAGAATAATGTTAAGGTGGTATTTAAAAAAAAAAAAAATACCTTTCCATGCTCAACAACTCGAAATTTTCTGACACATTTTCAGATTCATTTTTAACAGAAAAAATATGAAACTTGTTGACGTGATTTTAAAAGAGATTTATAAGCGACCTGTGTTTTTATTTTTCGTTCAATTAATTAGAACTTGGTTTATAAACAATTATTTTCTCAGTAGGACAATATTTTTTGTTTCCAACACAATCGCTTTGTGAAATTTAGTTCAAAATGCCGACTTTGACATCATTTTTTGAAATATATTCTGCCTTTATCAAAAAATCGATCATTACGGTACATTATATAATTTCTGAATAAGAGAACCTACCAATTGGATACGTTTGAGAGCAAAAATCAATTTAAAACTGATTCAGAAAGTAGGAGTTTGGATGTGAGTACACCCTTAATACGAGGATTTTTTCTTCAACCGCTATGCATTTTTAATTTGTTTTTGCTGTAAGAATTGGTCCTATTAAAAAATTGTCAATATAAAAGTTGTAGGTAATATTAAGAAGATATATAATAAATTCATGCGGATTTTACATCTTATGAATTGACGAAGTTATGGATTTTTTTCTTCTTCAACCGTACCCCCTTTTTTTTTTTCGCTACGAATTGGTCCTATCAAAAACTTGTCAGTATAAAAGTTGTAGATAATATTAAGAAAATTTATAATAAATTTAACTGGATTTGATATCTAGAAAATTGACAAAGTTAGGAATTCCCCCCCCCCAAAAAAAAACCCTATATTTTTCGCCCCTTGAGCCCATTTTTTATGTTTATTAAAAATCTGTCATACATAAATTTTTTACCCTTTTTTAAGTAATAATAACTTTAAACTGATTCGATATGTATTATAATTAAAAAGTAATAGGATTTTGTCGGTTTTCGCAAAACTCCTCCCTATTTCCACCCCGTTGGTCCGATTTTGCCCATTAACGAACTTTACCGAGATTTTCTGCGCTTTTATTTTATGTATCAGTTGGGAAGAGATTTGTGCAGAATTATGGAAGTTATCGTGTCCATAAAAAATGTGAGATAGATAGATAGATAGATAGATAGATAAATTTTTTGGCTCTAGGGGTCATGATCGGCGTAGATCTGCAAAAAAATTTCAGAAATTCCAACATAGGGGAGAATGTAATAGGTAGTATTTCATACGAAATCTACCTAATACGTAGCACCTATAGTCGTCGTCTGGTAGGTCCGTCTCTTCGCATGTACAGAACCGAATGGTTTGGAATTTAATATATATAATCGTTGCAGAATTTTGTCGAGTCATTTCAAATTTTATGAAATTTGAATCAAAACTCAAAAAGATATTAATGAAAGTTTTCTTTATTCTATTAAATCCTATCATACGTAATTAATTCAATGATATCCCATGATAGGTAATGATTATAGGTTGCCATGGTGATTACGTGACTTCATATTTAAGTTGGGGTCATATTATTTCCGCATTATTGAATTTAATATATATAATCGTAATAAATGTTGTATTCATGCATTTTTGCATAAGAGGCAACAGCTATTGCACCGAGATTTGAATATTTATAAAACTAGTTATAGTACGAACGCACCTCATTTGCCTCGTTTGACGTATAATTTTTGACTTGCTATATATGTAAATATGCAGGGACTACGCAGTGTTGACAAATGTGCAGTACAGTAGAGCGCCGATTATCCGAACAAGTCGGGACCGACCCTTGTTCGGATAAGCAAAAGTTCGGATAAATGGACAGATAGTTTAGAGATGTTCCTGACTATACTAAAACCTTTACGCTTTATCCAGGCTTAGGACTGTCAGCACCAGTTAGTGCCTGCGTGCTTAAAAACTGTTTTTTTTACTTACTATTGTTTAAAATGTTTTTCTCTTTTTATAACTTTCTGAACCCCAAAGATTATAATTTAACCAAAAAAGCTTTCGCTTGTTGCTTGCTTCAAGACATTCTTTCCAATGCTGCCATATTTCGAATTCTTCTTAAATACGTTAGTTGAACAGGATCAGCGTTCTTCTGCCTTTCGAGCCATTTCATAGCTGATTCCCAACATTCAAAGGCTTCGTTATGCGATGGACCTGGGTCATTTTCAGAGCATTCGTTTTCATTTCTTCTATTTCTTTTTCATCTTAAATCTCATCCACAATCTCATCACCATTACAAAAATTTTTTGAGAGAAATAGGCTGTTCAGATAAATGGAAGTTCGGTTTAAAAAAAATTTTTTCATAGAAATAGGCTGTTCGGATAATTGGAAGTTCTGTTAATTAGAGTTCCGATAATCGGCGCTCTACTGTATTTTATTTATTATTTTTATTCAGAAACCTACCGTTATTTTTGAATAGTGATATTCGCCTTCTTTAATATGTGATTAAGTGATCCAAATATTTGTATTCGGAAATAGCGGTTAGTTTCTAAAAAAAAAAAAAAAACGCCTTGTAAGTTTACATAACGTAAAGAATTAGCAACAGATTCTCTATTATTTCACAGAAAATTTTTTGACTGTAAATTAGTTTCAGCTTAAAAATGGTGAGTGAAAACCGGGCCCAGTGGTCTCAGAATAATGTAAAGCAATAGAGCTGGACTCAAATGTTCGTGCACAACTTTAAGGACAATGAAAATTGTGATATTTTTATAATTTTAATTTTGCTTTATATAAAATTTTATGACACCATTGGAAGTGCTGAAAGTGCATTGTAATTTGGTCAGTGACGCTGTATGTACTGTCAGCTATATTTTGAATTATGAGGCGTCTAGATTAGTGTTGTCTGGATGCAAATGATGGCCATTTTCGCAGCTGCTTTTAATGTAAACTATTTCGCAGAAAACAAAGTAAATTCGTTGATAATATCGTTACGGTATCTTCATTATTAATAAAGTTATGAACGGAAATTAGAGTTCAGCTTGGAGGGAGATTTTTAATTGCATAAATGAAATGCGGCTCTGGTATTATATTACTAAAATGTTATTATTCTATTTTATTATTTAATTGAAAACTAAGAAACTTTGTAAGATTTAAAATAACACTATATTGAAAATGTAGTGCACATAAAAAATAAAAAAGGAAATGTAAAGCCAACACATACTTTTGATAATATTTATAAACTGCAAGTAACTTCAAAAATTAAAAGAAGATAATAATTAAAAAATATAAAAGATGAAATATTTCATGTTCAATAAATTTTAAATTCTTAACATAAAAATTGTTACAGCAACAGGGAAAAAGTGCATTTCTACTTTTGCACAAGTAGTAAATCTAATTAAACAACTTTCCCTCTAAAAATGTCATTATGGCCTGTGGTGAAAATGAAAGTTTGTGAAAAAATAATAGAAATAAGTGTGATAATTTAAGTAAAAAATTAAAAAATATATGAACCCAGTAACATCGAAATAATATCAAAACAAGATACTAACAAGAACGAAAAATCATGCGTACAACATAGATTACGAAACACTTTCCAAGACATTCAGAATACTATTAAAAAAAACTTCACTGCTATTACCAAGAATAGTCGGAAAAATATGCGATTTTTTTGTGCATCCCTGTATATGATCTACAGATATGTATGCTAAAAGTTAGTTCAATTAAACACATAGCACAATTGAAAATTTCCTCTCGGCAATTTCCGCCAATAATCGGATGTTGTTGAAAACTTTTGTGCAGCCCTGTACATGATATATGGGGCATTCTCACAATCTTTTGACTTTTTTGGGGGGGAGGGGGAGAAATCAGGAGAAATTAAACTTGCTAAAATAACATTTTAACCTGATAGACGAATGCCTTAATGATTCAAAATAAAGAAATAAATGGTCAGCAGCGAAAATTTTTTTATTTAACTGAGGCTTATGTTAAACTTATGTTATGGAAAATTAAACTTTGCGAGTTTAATTTTCCTTACCATTTTACCACTAAAACTTTTTATTTTCTTCGAAATTTGAAAATGAATTTGCATAGTACCCACAGGACATTCAAATAAGAAATAATAACAATGTAGTATTTTTAGTACAAAATTTTGGTATAACATTGTCTTAAAGGGTTATTAAAGAAGGTACGGTAAGGTAAAAAAAGGGGACGGTATAGGAAAAAAGCGACGAAATGGGGAAAAAAAAGTGACGGTAAGGATGGAACGGTATGGAAAATTACCACCTATTTTAGGCAAATCATGTAAGACTAAGTTAAGTGATAGCCACAATGTTCATTGATTTTTAGAAACAGTTGTTAACATTGGATTAAATGAAAAAAATTTTAAATTTCTTTCGAAAAGTGCAGGAATAAACCTTGGGGACGGTAAGACTACCAATAAAGCCACAATCTTGAAATTGATATTTAAATGCTGATTTAAATTCTACAGTAAATTTCCTGTCAAAGAATTTTAGACATTCTTTCTCTAGCGTACTTCTGCATGAGAAAAAACTTGAAAAAAATTCTGTGGCTGCAGTTGAAGTGATTTTCTGTATAAGTTTAGCAAGAGGGACGGTAAAGATGAAAAACCCAGGGACAGAGTTCAAGAAATAATATCAATCGTAAAAATGTGTGCAGGTTAATTTTTTGCTACATATTTATATAAAACAATTGTCCCAGTTTCGGAAAAAAATTACATCGAATTACTTTTATTGAAACAATTTTATACAGACAGCTCCAAACGTAAAAACCAGCATCAGAGAAATGGGACGGTATAGGAGTTTTCCTGGTATTTGGACCCCCAACATCGCCCAAAACTTATTTATCTCGTTAATATTGTTATGCAATCATGCAATGGGATGTTCCCCAGTATATGAAATAAAAAAAATCCCTGCCGGCTTGGCCTACAGGCGGAGGTAAATTTCGAAGTTAAATACTAAATTCCCCAACAAAACTTAAATAAAGATTAGATATAAACACAGTTTCTTCACTAAGAATGAGCTCTAGGGAGCTAAACTTTTTTTGAAAATTCTAATATACACGAATACACACACGCATGTATATGGAATAGGTTTAAAAATGGCTAAAGCAAATTCAAAGAACCTCAAAGTGTTAAAATATGTTAATATTTCCATAGTCGGGTTTTTATCATGTTTTAATACGTTTCTTCAAACTCTCATGATGCTACCTATTCACCTGCAGAGTTCCATTATATTTCCAATATGACGCAATATAATATATTTTTTTTTTAATTCGTCAAACTGTTTATTTCATTTTGAGTCTTGCTGTAGAAAACGTATGACGTAATATCCAATTTGTTTTCAATTCGTCAAATCATTTAATTTAATTTTTCACGTGAAAATCTTGCAATAGAAAAGCAATTGTTGTGGTGATAATTTTATTGCTTTTTTTTTATTGTTGGCAACTGCTATAACGAAAAATATATATATTTTTTTTTTCCTGTCATTGTTGTGTAAGAGCTGGTTTTATCAGAATCATATTCAAAAATTTTAACCCTTCCTATTTCCATTCCCTTGGGCCGATTTTGCCCATTTTCAATCCCCGCCGAGATATTAGCCATCTCAAAGTTGTTGGCGAGTTTGAAGACGATCCGTGCATAATTGCGACTTTTATCGTGCGGACAAAATTTAGTACATACATACATACACACACACATATACATATATATATATATATATATATATATATATATATATATATATATATATAAACTTTTTATGTGGGTGTGGTTTTGGGTTCCTGGTGTCCTATAATGAAAAGTTATGAAGGAATTTTTCAAAAGTCGCCCCATGGTAACGACTGCAATAGGTAGTATTTCTTACGAAATCTACCTAAAAAACACAAAAAGGTGTATTAACATAAAAATTATTATTCAGGGTCATGAAAGTCAAAAGATTGTGAAAATGCCCCATATACAATTTATACAAACCAAGTAATATTTAAAAAATAATTAAATTTAAAAACGCACTTCCAGCAGTTATTGTTCGTAGGCTTCAATAGTTTAATTATTGTTCGTTTTCTTCTCTAGCCAAATTATTTTGGGAGTCTCTGTAAATGAACAATAAATTCTATGCTCACCAAGCTGTATAATAAGTACCTTGCAGTACGCTTCAGTGATAAATATCAATTTCAGTATGTTCAAAATTGTGTAATATCACTAAAATACACCGCAAACGATTTTTCACCATAGACCGTACTGTAATGTAATTCTTTTGAATGGCCCTGTAAAGGAATAATAGCTATTCTTTGCAACGCTTATTCTACAGAATGCATATTTTAGTGCACTTTATAAATGCATATCAATTTTATTATGTTTGAAAGCGTGTAACATCATTAAAAATCATTTGAAACAATTTTTTTCCCATTGGCCGTAATGTAACTGAATACTTTTGACTGTCGCTATAAATGAACTAAACATGCTAGAAACTTCATTTGAAATGGGGAACGGCTATGGTAAACATCAATAACATCCAAAATTTTCAGGGCAATCCGAGTATATTTACGCGAGTTAGAGTGCGGACACACGGACAACCTGACGGACAGACGGACAGACAAACCAAAGGCAATAACACTTTTCAACTTTGCTGGCAAAACTTTGCAGAGTGTTAAAAAATAGCTCCTAACTCTTCGAAAGGTGGGAGGAGCAGCATTTGAGTTTATATCAAAAAAGAATCAGAAGCCTCGCAGGTTTCGCAATGTATACCCATCTTGTGTGCTCCATAAATGAAAACAAACAAACAAAAAAAATATTTTAAACATGCTGAATGAAATATTGTGAAGTTAGAAAATCTGCAATTTATGTAACGAAAATTATAATTTAAAAAGTTAATTAAAATTATGTACGTAATTAAAAATAAGCAAAAATTGAAAAAAAAATAAATGCAAGAAATGGAAACTGCGATACAAAGTAAAATTTATCAAATCTAACGGAACATAAATGAAAAAATCGACTTGCAATAGTTTCCTTTTCAGACATTGTCAGGTCTCTGGCATTAATGAACGTGTATCTAATGAAGATTGTTTATTTTCTTTACTTATTGCATTTATATGTATATCACTTTCTACTTACTTTGGTTGGGGAGATATTTTTTCTTATCTTTGGGATTTGAATGAGTGCTATTGTATTTCTATCTGTACTGTAAGTAAAAGTCTATTGTAAAACGGGAAATAACAGAACATGGTCCCTTTTTATATCAGAGGGTGAATAAAAATGGCGAGTAGATAAGGAGAAGAAAGAAGGAGGAACAAAGAAAATCTCTTGCGATGCCTGGTCAATGAGCAAACGGGAAAGAAAGGGCTGTTGAATTGTCTGTGATTTGAGGTAAATCACCCTTGACTTCACAGAGAGTACCCCACGTTTTGGGGAAAGTCAGAGTAGTCAGTTTTGTGCGCAGAGTCTTGAATTGTGACGACCGGACCATTACAGAAGACTTCTATTGGTTGTTTAATTACAATCCAATCTTCTGTAACCTTTTAAAACATAGCAAATTAGCGTGTTTTTAGATCCTGCGCTATCTGAACGAAGATTTGGAAGTGTAACTCGTAGGGGACAAAGATCCTTAGTACAACAAAGCATCGTGACTTCTCGATAACATGGAGAAATTGGATAGAGTAGGTATAATATATATACAGGAAACGCAAAAAAAAAATGAATCGACAGCATTTGTTACTACAGCCTTTAGAAATATTTTATGTACAAATGAATAATAAAAATTAGTCTTTCTCAAATACAATATGAAATATGTAGAAATAAATAATAAAATTTTGTCTTTGCTCAAATACAGTATGGATATTGAAAAAACTGCCGAGTGAGACTCGGCTTAGAAATATTAAATAAATCAGTGTCAGCTGTAATGTTTCGCAACTTTTGAGCATTTTTCTAGAGGGCGTTAGTGTTAATTTCAAAAAGAAAATTGTATGAGATATTGACAAATTATGATACTGGACATTAATTATTTCCTGTGAATGCTGAAAATACTCTGATGACTATCTATTGCACGAATATAATCTTCAACATTGCTCATCCGTTATGTTAAATCATAATAAGCGACTCATTAAGTGACTCATCCATCAATATATTATTGACATTGACCGAAGATAGAGATTCTGTCATCGCATAAAGCACTTTTTTAAAGAAAAATAAGAGATAAAAAAAAAAGAAAGGTGCAATCGCAATTGTCAGAACACTCATTAAATGAACTAACACCAGTGGCGTAGGGTCAGAGGACATCTATCACTTTACTACCAGAATTATTGTGTAATAAATTTGACTTTATTTCATCATATAAGGTTCAAAGATTAAATAAGGTTAATTTTAACATATAATAATTCTAGTGGTGAAGCTATCCCGCGTCCCTTGATGCTACGCCGCTGGCTAACACATACCACGTGTTTAAAGCTCACTCAATCTGGACAAAAAAAGATGTGTGCATGTTAAAGAAAGTATCTTCAAGGCCTAAAAGAGCAACTAATTTTAAAAATTCGTTCAAAAAGACGAATGCCCGACATTTATATATTATTCTGAAGAAGCGTTGGTTTTGATATCTGCTATGAACTTAAGTTCCCGCAAATACGGGATTATGAGGAACTCTGTGTTACAAAAACGTTTGGGAATTTAACCATTCTATGGGCAGGTAAAAGATGAGAAAAATTGTGCTATCCACACAAACAAAAAAAACTGAATATTTTCTTAATCATCTGCATAAGTTAAAATATAAACAATTCTTAGAAAAATGGGTTAGAGTCTAAATACGGGCTACTTATGCTAAAGTGGTGGAGAGGGGGAAAGGAGAGTGTGTACGATTGTGGGAATGGAACCAAATGGAGCAATCAGAAGTGAGTGCAGAGTGGTAAGCAGGTGGTCTGGGTCTTGGTCCACGTGGTTTGTACGAATTGTTTTAATCATAAAATCAACATTTTGGGAACCAAAACTCACAAGGTATGATAAATTCAATTTATCTTTTATTTAGTTCTGCACTAAAGCAAGTGGCTACCCTTTCATTTCAAAGTGTATAACATGAGCTTCATGTACAGCATATGTTTCGATCGATTTGTTCTGTAATGGCTGCTAAGACCATCAACTTTAAATATTCATTAGTTCAAAAACGGGCTACAATACCGACGACAGTAATGATGACGAGTTGGCGGTTCCTCTGGAGGATAGACCTAGAGTTGCAAAAAACCCATAGATTTTGAGAGACGGAAATATACCCGTGAATTTTGAGGAATAAACCCGGTTTTTGGGGAAATATTGGAAATTTTGAAGCTAAACAAAACAAGTTATTTTTCAATTTGAGATTTTTACTTGTGAAAAGTTTAAGGTAGTTTTTCATCATGAATTCACAAATCTTATGATTTGGCGCTTTAAGTTTTTATAATTTATTAAAACTCATTAATTTTACAACAATGGCGTCTGTGAGTTGCTGAGGATTTGAATGTTTCTTTAGAAATTAAAATTATTTAACTTCTATTAGCTGCATATATATTATTCAGACATACTGTATATTAATTTTATAATTTATTAAAGCTCATTAGTTTTACAACAATGGCGTCTGTGAGTTGCTGAGATTTGAATGTTTCTTTAGAAATTAAAATTATTTAATTTCTATTAGCTGCATATCTACTATTCAGACATACTGTATATTAATTGTCTAGCGAGTTGCGTAGCATTTTTTGTTAATTTCTTTTAGTTTTATTAATTTTCTGTTGTTGCTTACATTAGCTGATTCAGAGAACAGGGATGATATTTATATTCCTGTTTGGCATGAAGAATCTGCCTTCTCTCGCTTTTCACTTATCCACGAATAAAATATAAAATTACTTATGATATTTTAATTTCTCTTATTTAGTATTTCTGAAATTTAAGCATGTATTTTGTAAGTTTTCATGCAAACTGTGCTATTTTTCTATATTTATGTTATTGGTATTGTTAACATTTATAAAAACATTTTGTTTACATTGATAAAAAATGAAATCATTGAAAAAATTTCAAATAATAAGTTAAAAAAAATTCCATACCTAAAACTTTGTGAAAATTCCCGGGAATTTTTAAAATTTCCTTCCCAAAAAAACCAAGTTTATTCCCAGGAATAAACCTAGTTTTCCCACCGTTTGCAACTCTAGATAAACCTGGTGGCAACAATGTAGCATGCATTTTCTGCGATGGGCACATTTAACATGATGTTAAAGGGGAAGTTTGGATTCAGTGCTACGGAATAGAAAAAGAGTTACATGTCTGTGACTTCTACAAGTAAAAAATGAAGAAAATGCTCTTTTTTTTTCACAAAGTTTCAAAACGGTAGTTTAACAAATGTTTAACTTTTTTTTTTCTTTTTTTAATTACGAAATAAATTACTAAGTAGCTTGCATTTGGACCACTCATTTTAAAAACAGTGAATTTCACTCTTTATGGAATAAAATGATTTTGGAAAACTAAGACTGGATATTGACGTTAAGAATACTCATATCAACTTCAGGATTGTTTTTAGAAGAAAGCGACACCAAAATTATCCATTTTGAGTAAGCAAGTAAATCAGTAGGTAGCAAAATTTTGGCCCGTTTTGAAGCCATTTCCTTTATATCTTATTTAAATCATATATGTCATATCACAATACATATTCCAAACGGAAAAGTAAAATATGCATTTGCTTAAAATACGTTATTAAAAACACGTTAAAAGTAATAATAACAATTATTAATAACGTCTTAATAACGTCTTTTAAGCAAATAAATATTTTACTTTTCCGTTTGGAATATGTATTGTGATATGATTATTAGTGGACATAACTAAGGCTTATTACTCGTACTTACTTACATTTGTATCATATATGTCATTATTAAAAATTAATAAATCGTAAATATTTCTGTAAATATTTAAACATTTATTGTAATTAATTACACATTTAAACTCAAACTATAAAAGAAAATAGTTTAATTATGTATATTTAAAACTACCTTGGAATGGATTAATAAATATGATCTCAAAAGGTTTTTCTAAATAGTCTGATAGCATTGATAATTATTTTTTTTTTTTTTCGTTTTATTTGCTAAAGGTCATAAACTTTTTACTAAATTAAAATTATTTGAAATCCAGCATGAGACATTAAAAATCTTTTGTTTTCATATTAATTAACTGAAAAGAGTACTGTTCATTCAATTGACATTGACGAATTGCTTGAAAAATTCACAAAAATAAAAGACCGCAGTGCTCTTTCGCATAAATTAAATATTTCTATGAGGCTTGTTTTTGTTATAATTATTATTTTTGTAATGGGCAATAATAGTGGAAAAGTTTATGTAATATAGTAAAAAAAAAAAATTGTATACGCACCCTATGTAATTGATCAGATTGTTCAGTCGTTTGATACTAGCTGAAATATAATGCTGACTTGATTCTTGTCTATTTGATCGATCGCGTTATACCTTTTATAATTAACTGCATTTGAGATCAAATTAAAACTATAATGACAAAAAAGACTTTTTCTATGCTCGTTATGAAAAAACTTAATTAAACATGTAATAGTAACCTTTTCTCTACAATAAAATTAAACTAGAAAACATAAATTCTGCTTTTTCGGAATTTAGCGTCGGCCCCGATGAAAAAAATATATACATGTATAGAAATATAGGTAATACAAAACATATTTCAGTTTTAAGACTTAAAACCCAGGCTTTTATTTTATATAAAATGACGTCATCGGCATCCGATGAAGAATTCCTCATTTAAGATCCAGTCTTAAACAACATCTACAGTAAAGTATATTCATAATGCGACACTATCGCTGAATAATACACACTGTAAAAACAATCAAAAATGTATTACCAGTGAACCTGGAGAAAAAAAAGAAAAAAGATTGCTTCTATAATTGACTCCTTACAGTTGAAAATAGATTCACATTGGCGATTGGTGCTTTGTAATTTATGATGAAAACTTATGGCCAGGTATTATTGAAAAGATCAGCATTGATAATGGTGAACAAATATTTTCTATAAATATTTTTACTCGTCAGGGAGACATTCATTTTAACAGGTGTCGTTATTCATCTAAAAAAGATAGCACAAATTTAAAATGTGAAGATATTTTATTGAAATCCCCATCGCCACCTCACCCTGTAACAGCAAGAGAAGGCTTTTTTTTTTTTTTTTTTTTTTTTGATAAAGAATTTATAGATATGTGCATTAAAAAAATGGCAGTGTAACTTGTTTTCTGTGAAAATAAAAAGAATAAAATAAGGTTAGTTGGGGTAACTGGACCCACGAGGTAACTGGGCCATAGGCTATTTTATAAAAAACTGTTTGTATTTTTTAAGTTTTAGCTTTTGTGAACAATGCCCCTTAATCTCTACTTCCTAAAACAACGTGTATCAATTCAATCATAACTCTTACTTTGCTGTGATCGGTTGTCAAAAATTTACGTTTCTTTTTTAAAAAACAACGTCAATATGGTTGAACTTCCTCGACTTTTTATTAAAATACTGTAAGTACTTTTATTAAAAAATCTTTTTTTAAAAGATTAGACATATAACTACATTAATATTATTAGGTATCTATACATATTTACTTCATGTTTCAAATATAAGCCCGGTGTCCCAGTTACCCCATAATTTTTTCAAGAAAGGGGTAACTGGGACATGTATCCGGGGACCATGCTGGATCCAGTTACCCCAATAGTTATAAATAATTTTTTTTTTTGTGTTTCTCTTACTACGGGAAGTAAATTTCTCCATTGTTTTTTGCTCACAATAAAGAAAATGATAGAATACCTTATTAAAATTACGTAATGAAATTTTAAAAAAGCATATTGTGTGGTATCAAACCAAATATCTTGACCCCTTGAGAGGCGGTGATGCGTTATGGCATCACTTAATTTTAATTCCTAATTGCCACATTGGCACCTGAATTCTATAATGAAAATTTCATCTTTATTAAGTACGCGAAAATATACTTTTACTTGTTTTCAGATAGATTCTCTTGTAAATATTGGTGTAATTAAATTATTTCAACATTTTACGAATGCAAGTACCTTGCCCCTGAAAGTGAAATAGCCAGACCTTGAAATTGTACTATAACCAGGGGTCGCATTCTATAGGGAAACTTTTATCGTTCCTACCAATATTTTGAAAATATCTTCTTCGTACCTTTCTTTAAGGGTTCTGGTAGGAACAATAAAATTTTCCCTATATAATGCGACCCCTGGATAAAGATAAAGTACTTACGTAGCCGTTTGTTCATAGATTTACCTTGCTATTTCTTTCCTTAAAATACCCATGAGACTTTTATACTTATTATCTATACTAAAGTACATAAGTACTTACTTAAGTTTTATGTTTTTGGTATAAATAAATCTAATATTTTCACTTTTAGTGCTTTTTTTAGATATATTGACAGCGAAGGTTTCCCTTACAACGCTGTTTATTGACATATAATTTACATGATCTGCCTAGTTTAAATTTTTTTAAGTTGTTTACTCTTTTTCAAACAGGACCCTATATCTGATATGAAAAAATATAAATGCGTGTGGAACATAGACCCCCCCTGGTCCAGTTAACCCATTTTGGGGGGCAACTGGACCCATGAGAAAAGAAAGATGAAATATGCATATTTTTAAATTTTTAAATATTAAAATGTAATTTTGAGCATTTCTGTTTGATAGAAGGAACCTAACTAAACACATTTACAGAAGTTCAGACTTTAATTCAAATGAACATTAGCTTTTTGAAGCTGGATTGTCAGAAACTCCAGAGTCACATTGTAAAATCATGGTTCAGTTGCCCCAACTAACCTTATATGTTGGATACTTCTAATATTGTGAAAAGGTATTTTTTTGCATAAGGTGTAATTCCTATAAAATTAAGATATTATACTCCTAAAATAGTAGTAAATATTTTAATATCAGAGTTTAACATTTAATTTTATTATTATTATTATTACTGGATAACAAAAAGTTAATTATACATATATATGTATATACATTCAATTATAGGACAAATTTACTATATTGTTAGTCTTAAGAATTTTTTAAATACTAATCGCAACTTATTTGTGGAAAGGTCAAAACTGTATAACCTACATGTCAGCAATGTCCAAAATCTGTAACCTACGTGCCAGAAATGTCCGAAATTTGTAATCTACAGAACTGCAAATTAAATGCTTTAATAATTAATTTTCCAGAATAGTTGCTGTCTTTTAATGTTTGTGTATAATTTTGTAGACTTATATACTATACTATTAACAAAAATTGACCTTAAATTTGAAATTTTTAAAAATTACATATAATTAACGTTTAATAATCCCACCTTTTGAGAATCCCCCATATATAGTATACATGATTATCGGTTTTCGGTCTATTTTGACAATGGCAGAAAACAGATAGACAAAATCAATGTATGTGTGGGGGAGGGGGGGGGAGGTGTCTATTCTACAATTGAAAATTTCATAATTTATCTAAATTTTCGTTATTTTCAATGATTTTGGGAAAAAAATTGTAAAAAATATTCCATCTAAATAAAAAATTGTCAAACATTAAAAAATAAAAATAAAATATAAATGAATGTAAGTGTGATTGTATTTATTATAAAAAAAACAGTGGCACTCCGGGAGTGCCAATAGAAGTGAAAACTTCAACAATTAAGTGTGTGTTTTTTTTAATCGTCAGGAAATGTTTTATTGTGCAGGAAATACTTTTAAATGTAGTGTTTTTTTATTCATTATTATACAATAACATACACCATAGACATACACCATAACGCAAAATTAACACGAATTTTAAAAACAAGAGAGTTTTTCTGCTAAACTTACCCGATATTTGATCGAATAGTTCACTTTTGCCGCCAACTATTGACATAAATAACAACTGTTGAATAAAGATAATTTTATTTTGCTAGAGCAAGGTAGTTTTATTTTAGCAAGAGTCACGAGACTTAGCTAATTTTTACATGAGATGTTTTTGATGAGATTTCCTTTTTCTAACTCTTGTACGTGTATTTCGGGAACCAATAGCGCACAGGCAAGCATGCGGCGCGCTTGCCTGTAAATTTTTGTTATTGATTAAGCAATCAATAACAATTAATTGCCCGCCCTCCTCATACCGAACTATGCACAATACATGTACAATCGTGGAAAAAAAATGTAAACACCCCCTACTAACTCCTCAACACATTATCGTAGAAGAAAGTTACTGGTACCGAACGATTGGAAATAAAGTCTACTTTTAAATGATGTATATAAAATTTGCTTAGAGGGCCATCTACATATTAAAACGAACCATAACTTTGTTTTTTCCAATAGCAGTACCCAATTCTGACAGCATAAATGAACTCTACACCCTTCAATTAGCCTAAAAACGAATTTTTATGCAATTCGTACCATAAGTTTCCGAGAAATTAATTATTTTAAAACGAGCGTATTTTAAGGACTGTATCCAAATTGAAGTTCCGTACTGGATTGTTAACCGAGAGAGCCCCTTCCTTGATCAAGGCACCTTAAGCGCCACTCAAGGAGTCAATGAAGCGTGTTAGATTACAGTACAACAGAATAAATTTCAAAATTTCTACTCACTTCCATCATAGACGGCCCCTTAAACCATCATTTTGCCGTTTTTTAAGCATAATTTGAAAACTAATTGGAAGAAAAATGTGAAATTTTTGAATTTCCATAAAGCAGGACTTAATAAATCTAAATCCATCAAAAAAATTGTAGGTTGCAATTCATAATTTTTTTAAATATTAATTTCATAACTCATAATTCATATCATAAAATTATAAAAAATTGCAAATTCAGCTTATTTATGTTTGGGTATATTAGTATTATTACTACAAAAAAATTAGCATATTAGGAGCATAATTTCGGGAGATATAAATAAAAATATGAAAATGTAACTTAACATTAGAAGCACTAAATTTTGAATGTTTATAATTCAAAAACCTATCATTCAAATGACTTGAAATTTGGTGTCTAGGCATAGTTTGAACCGAAGATTTGAAATATATCGTTAAAATTGGATATTGCTGTTGAAATAAAATGAAGTTTGGATTCGTTTTAATATGTAGATGATCCCCTAAGAAAATTTTATATACATCATTTAAAAGTAGACTTTATTTCCAATCGTTCGGTACCAGTAACTTTCTTCTACGATGATTTGTTGAGGAGTTAGTAGGGGGTGTTTACTTTTTTTTTCCCACGACTGTACATACTTATATACAGTGGTGTCGGTTACAATAACAGTATCACGAGTTCAATGGTTTTTCCCATCTCAAAAAATGCCAAACGCGCCCAAAGAAGCTTTCACTTCAATAATGAAAATATCAAGTATTTGTCTTTAACAATAAACACAACAGCGTACTGCAACGAAAATGTAAATTTTGTGTGAACGCCGGGAGAAAAAGTGAGTTTTAGCTTCGTTCTTCTTTTGCGGATTGAGCTCAAGAGGGAAAAGTTCCTGTCATTCACCGCTTGGCACGCTAGTGTCTATGTGCCAAAATGCTAGCATGTCGGTTACATAACAGTGTCTCCAAATCAGTTGTTTTTCTCCATCTCAAAAAAAGCTCAATGCGCCTAAAGAAGTTTTCACTTCAATAAGGTATTAAAACACCTGACTTTTTTTAACGGACCGATTTACACCGATTTACACCGATTGTACATACAATATTGAAAAAAATCTGATGTAGGGAAAATCTTGCTTTATCAAGACTTCAACAACTTATAGTCAGGAATTGGCAAGAGTCGATTAACACTACAACATGCAGATAGGAGTGCAGAGAATGTAAACAGTTAAACTCCATAATGTAAAAGAAAATGTCCAACGTGTGTATCAATGTAGTATTTTTCAAAGTCATTAAAAATAAACCGACAGTCGTTTTGGTCAGATGTAAACCACTTAACTTTGCTAGACCACTGAATCTTTATTCCCACAGATGCATATTTTCTTTCGTTTAAGGGGACAGTTTACCTCAAAATTGTTCAAAAAATCGATTTTTTTTTTATACATATATTAAATGAAAGCCTGTTTAATTGTGAATATTTTGACACCCCCCCCCCTTTTTTTTATCATACAGCAATTATTATACCATGAGATATTGTAAATGTTGTTAATACACTCAGTGAAATTAAACGCACATGTTTTCTCCACATTCATATTTTCTTCACTTGCATGTTTTAAAAATGTTAAGGCTTTTTTTGTATTTGAGATAGAGATTTAAAATTTTTTTTACATGTTCTTTATTATATATGTGATAAATCTATATATTTAACTTTTTAATAATAAAAGTATAAGAAGATTTGTTAGATTTCATCGTTTTACACTATACAGGGTGTCCACTCTCAACGGTATCCAATGGCTAATTCCTAAACCGTTAGTCATAGACATATAGTTCCAGTTACAAAAAAGCTTTAAATGGGGTAAAGAAATATTTTAAAAGTAATTTGGGTAATTAAAAATAATTCTTAAAAAATTACAAAATTAAAATTTTTATAAGGTCCCCCGATCCTATAAGTTATATTTAGTAAAATTTTCCTATTACATTGACAAGTAAGACAAAAAAAAGTCCTGTTCATATAACTCTAAAATTGACCGAGTTATGAAACTTTAAAAATGCATGACTTATACCACTTTTCTGAATATAAACACTGATGAGTTCCACCATGCTTTGAGGGATCATATACCAAGTGCTTAAACTATTCGAAGAACTTATTTCGTATGTATCTGCGATTTGAAAAAAAATCGTACAAGCATTGAGTTAACTTTTATTAAGTTTCAGATTGACTAAAATCATTGTATTTTAACATATGTTTTATTTTGTAAGGATTTGAGACTGCTTCTTTCATGATTTTTTTTAATAAAAATTGTTATTTTTATAAGTTTTCTTTTTATTTCAGCGTTCGTACAGGGTATCCAGCGAATAAGACCCTGATTTCAAAATTAAATATCTCAAAAACAAAGATCAATAGAATTATGCGGTAAACGGTTTGTTTATTAGTTAAGCTGTAAAAATATTATACAAAAGTTTCAAATTTAGTTACAAAAACCGTTAACAGATGGCGCTGTAATCGCAATACTTGTAAACTGCTTCGAAGTCCAGAGCAATGGCGTCTCATTCCTAGATGGCTCCCTACGTAAAAACGAATATTGGGAAAGCCCATTTTTCATTGGGGTGATGTGCAGAAGTGGAGACATCTGGTCACAGAATTATTGCATCAGCTTTAATTTTAGAAAATTTTAATTAATAGAATTTTCAATAAAAAGTTTAGAAATCATTATAAGAATTTTTTTAATATTTTACTAAATTCAATCGTTAATGCCATATAATTATTTAAATCAAAATGCATATATTTAGAAAAATAATTTTGCACTTTTATTTATTTTTTATATTTTTAAATCACGGCATAATATTTTGGTATTATTGTTTATACCTGAATTATTATAAATAAAAAAGTATTTTTTCACTTTTAATTTATTTTTAAATCACGGCATAATACTTTGGTTTTAGCACAACACATATATTTCTTTTCTTTGTAAACAAAGTTTTAGAGACAGAAATTATGCATTAAATTATTTCTTTTTTAAAAGGAATTGATGATAAGTCGTATCATCAACGTCAAAGCAAAAGTATTTTGGATGCTGCATTCCTTTCGAACACTTCGGATCCTATCGCTAGAAGCTGCACCATATTTCTGTGCTCAATGATAAAAAAATGAAAACGAGTTTTTAAAATTAAAATTATTTTTTAACATAATTAAATTTTTAAAAATAGAAACTTTGTATTTTTTCATTCAAACTATTCTCTACAATTAAAAAAAAAATGATTTATGAATCATTATTATAAATGCTCAATGATTTTAAAAAAAGTGGTTTCTTTTAACTTAATTAAATTTTAAAACCAGAAACTTTAGTTTTTTTATTCAAACTTTTTTCAAAGTTTAAATAAATATTAAAAAGTAAAGATTTCCATTTTTTTTTCAAATCCTCCTCTACTTGGATTCGATTCCACGATCTACCAATTAGGAGAGAAAATACATACAACAGAGATATTGGTAACCGGATCGAAGTAGCTTATAACAAAATTTGAAACAAATCTCAATTCTGTGAACACATGGCTCCGCTTCTGCACATTATTCAAATAAAATATTTTTTTAAGTTCTTATATAATGATTGCTAAACTTTTTATTGAAAATCTATTAATTGAAATTCTCTAAAATTGAAGCTGATGCAATAATTCCGTGACCAGATACCTCCACTTTTGCACATCACCCCAACGAAAAAGCGGTCTTTCCCAATTTTCGTTCTTCCATAGGAAGCCATCTAGGAATGAGGGGCTAGGGCTCTCGACTTCAAAACACAATTCATGGGCATTGCGATTACAGCGCCATCTGTTAGTGGTTTTTGCAACTAATTTTTGAAACTTCTATACAACATTTTTACAGCTTAGCTAATAAACAAACCGTTTACCGCATAATTCTATTGATCTTTGTTTTTGAGATATTTAATTTTGAAATCAGGGTCTTATTCGCTGGACACCCTGTATATATGTTTTTCCAGTTCAAAATTTGTACTCGAACTTTTAACTCACTTTCAAATATCCGATCGAGATTAAATTTTACATACTGACGTAAATCTGGTGACAATCTAATATTATGATCTTCGCTGGTTACCATTTATAGTTATTTTACAATATAACACAAAAAATTTCGGATAGATTACCGCAAGAACATTAAAAACAAGTTTTAGATTAGACAACACAAGACTGCGATGGTTGTGTTTTTTAACTTTTATGTATTTTTTAGCTCTGAATCCTAAAATTATCTTAATTTTTAACCACCATGCCTGGATTTTTCACAAATCATAAGTTGTCGAAGTTAAAAAATAAAAAAAAATCGGATACTAAAAAATAGAGAAGATGACTGTATTTTTTAACTTTTGATAATTGATTTTTATGTATTTTTTAGCACTGAATCTGAAAATGACCTTCATTTTTAACCATCTCGTTAGAATTATTTTGCAAATCGTAAATGTCAAAGTTAATATATAGCGAAAATCTGATACTATAAAGCAGATGCAAAACTTTATTTTATTTTATTTTATTTTATTTTATTTTATTTTATTCAATAATTTATTAAATTTTTTGGCTTTTACTGGCAATCTTAAAAGCTAAACAGCTTAGAGGTCCGATGATGTAGGGGAGGAGGTTCAATTTTAACTTTGAATATTTTAACTTTGAAATTTACAATTTGCGAAAAATCCTGACGTGATGGTTAAAATTGAAGATCGTTTACTGATTCAGCGGTAAAAAATACATAAAATTAATTATCAAAAGTTAAAAAGACAACAATGACATCTATTTTATAGTATCAAACTTTCGCTATTTTTTTCTTTTTTTAACTTTAAAATTTTTAGACTTGCCAAAAATCTTTACGTGATGGTAAAAAATGAAGATCAATTTCGGATTCAGCGGTATAGAATACATAACAATCAATTATCAAAAAATAAAACTGTTAATTTTCATCATTTTATTTACCAAAAATTCTGTTTTTTTTTTTTTTTTCCTTATATGTTTATTACAAATTGTATATTTTCCATTAATATGTCAGAATATTTAAAGGTTTAAAATGGAATGGCGTTTATAATGGAATGTAAATTTTACTCTCAACCATTTGTTTAATATATCTGACAAATTATACTTGTACTAAATTTGTGAATGACCCCTAATTTGCTGCAAAAAATATGCTCCAACTTTAAACAGTTATGACTCGGTCAATTTTAATCGTAGAATAACAGGAAATTTTTTTCTTACTTTTCAGTGGAACAGGAAAATTTTACTAAATATAATATTTCTTTACCGCATTTAAAACATTTTTGCAATTAGAACTATATGTCTATGACTAACGGTTTAGGAATTACCATTGGACACCGTTGAGAGTAGACACCCTGTGTATATCAGTAAAAAATTATATTAAATGTAATATTAGATCATGTAAAAAATTCATACGCAGTCTTGTGTAATACACATTTGAAAATCTTAAAACAAAATTGGGCAAAAATATATCAATATTTAAAAAAGTAGTAGGGGTTTTAAAAAATTTAAATTTTTTAAAACTTTTTTAAATTTTTAATTAAATATGCAGTTATTTTCTTTTTTTTCAAAATGTATTTTTAGTTGAACATTGAAATGAAGTGAGTTCACCATTTGAACCACATTTTTTAAAATAAAAAAAAATGTTGAAAAGATAAACTGTCCTCAATAACCAAAAATCGTTTTTCTAGAATTTTATGTTATTCTGAATTAAAACGTTTGTAAATAACATTAAACATGAACAATGACATAGTCAGTCTTTTAAACTACCCTTTAGAGTAAAATAGACACATACTAAATAATATCCACCCTTAGACATTGATGTATCTCAATTCCGTTGTTTGACCCTGCAAATAAACTATAAGTTCTACGCTTATCATTAAAAAAAAAAAAAAAATGCTGTAGAGACCCTTAATAACATATTTAAATCTTGTAGCAATGAAATAAAATTTAAGAAAGTTAGAGGACGGCGATATATTTTTTTTCTAATTAGTTAGATTAATTATTAAATTAATCATGATAGAATTAACTATATGATTAAATTTTAATGTCTAATTATTTTTCTAATTTCTGTCATGATTAACTTTACCATGATTGAAAATTTCGCCGGCTAATTAATCGATTAAAAAATAACCGAGTGAATCCAACATTGATCGGTACATCACTATTATGAACTGTTACAAATTTTTTAACAATCTACTACAAGGTTTACACTATATGCACAGTACAAAAAATAATTTTTGGATTTAGAAATGTACGGAAAATTACATAATTTTGTACTCTGAGATAAAACTAGTAAAGAATTTTTTTTTTATTTATTTAAATATAATACTGGAAAACAGTGGTTTTGTTCTAGAACTAAAATTAGTTGATTATAGATCAGATTTTGGCATTGATTCCGAATATGCTTTCCGTTTATCTCTGGGTGGTCCAGATTTTGAGAAATTTGCATATTTAAATTTATACATATTTAAGCTTTTTTGTGCTATTTTATGCAAATTTTAGATACAATATATGTCACATCTAATTACGTTTTCTAGATAATGACTACTTGACTATTTGCTTCAGATAAATGTCACAATTTGCATATTTTTAACATTTACTTATCAGTTATTAAGCCTAATTTGCATATTTTTCAATGGTGTAATGTTTACATCACTATCAACTTTCAAATAGTTGCCACAGAATTGACGTAATGTTTTTCTAGGCTAGATTTTTATGCTGTTTCTAAGACTACCTATACTGCTATTATGATTTCAAATCTGTAGTCTGTTTTCTTATGTCATGTCTAGTTTTTGAGTAAGATGAATTTCTACTTTTGCACGGCATTAACACAGGTTTGATATAAGATGCTTTTTAGGGGGGGGGGGTGTAATTTATTGACAAGAAGGTGAACAGGCTCAGATTCATATCAGAGACATAAACAAAAATTTATATAATAATTAAAAAAAGTAGTAGAATCTAGCCTAACTAGTTGAAGTTTATCATACAAAGTATCATAAAAAGCTATTTCTGGCTTTTTTGACCAAAAACTAAAATTTCACTTTTTTTAAAAACTAGACGTGATTTAAGAAAACAGATACAAGATTTGAAATCAGCTCAAAAAACTGGTTTAGAAACATATTAGCATACTCGTGCGGCAGAAATATTTGAACGTCAAGAAACATTATTAGAAAAACATGAAAAATATGCAAATTAGGTACAATATTTCAGTCACATGTCAGTATAATCTCAGAAACAACGTTTTTGTGAAGTAAATTAGGTAGTAACCATAACATAAAACAAAAAACTAGCGTACTCGTGCAGCAGAAATATTTGAACGTCAAGAAACATTATTAGAGGGACATTCTCAAAACGTGGGATCATTAAACGTTAACTATATGTAATTTTTTAAATTTTCAAATTTAAGGCCAATTTTTTTTAATAGTATAGTATATAAGTCAACAAAATTATACACAAACATTAAAAGACAGCAACTATTCTGGAAAATTAATTATTAAAGCATTTAATTAGCAGTTGTGTACGTTACAAATTTTGGACATTTTTTTCGTACGTACGTTACAGATTTTAGACATTGCTGACAGATTTGGACATTGCGCTTAGTATTTAAAAATTCTTAAGACTAAGAATGTAGTAAATGTGTCCTATAATTGTATGTGTATACATATATATATGTATAATTAACTTTTTGTTATCCAGTAATAATAATAATAAAATCAAATGTTAATCTCTGATATTAAAATATTTACTACTTTTTTAGAAGTAATATCTTAATTTTATAGGAATTACACATTATGCAAAAAACATACCTTTACATAATATTAGAAGTATCCAACATATAATTTATTCTTTTTATTTTCAAAAAAAAAAAAAAAAAAAAAAAGCAAAAATAAAAGTTATACTGCCATTTTTTAATCCACATATCTATAATTTCTTTATCAAAAGAAAAATCTCCTCTTGCTGTCACCGGGTGAGGTGGATTTCAACAGGTAGCCGGGTGAGGTAGATTTCAACAAAATATCTTCATATTTTAAATTTGTGCTGTCTTTTTTAGATGGATAACGAAACCTGTTAAAATCAATGTCTGCCTGAGGAGTCAAAAAATTTATAGAAAATATTTATTCACCATTATCAATGCTGATCTTTTCAATAATACCTGGCCATAAGTTTTCATCATGAATTAATACAAAGTACCAGTCACCAATGTCAATCTATTTTCAATTGTGAGGAGTCAATTGTAGAAACAATATTTTTTTTCAGCAGCATCACTGGTAATGCATTCTTGATTGTTTTTTACAGAGATTGTAAAAACCAGATCTATTTCTTATTTGAATAGTACCAAATTTGTTTGTCGTGTGTACGGAGTAAATCATTTGAGTTACCTTTAACAGTTTTCGCTGGCTATCTTTTCTATACTTTAAATACTGTCAATTTCTGTGGTTTTTTTTTTTTTTTTTTTTTTTTTTTTTTTTTTTTTTTTTTTTTTTTGAACCAAAGTTACAGCACGAAGTGGCTTAAACTTTTTATTTGCCTTGAATTTTGGTGGTGGAGCAAAGAGGAAGAATGGAATTTTAAGGAGATGGGATTCTTAAACCTTGAATTTAAAAAAAAGAACTCAAGTACAATAATTTAACAGAAAAATATTTATTTTATTTTTTAAGATGTATGTTAGAACAATGGACTGTGTTATAATATATTTATTTATGTATTTAGAAAATTAAAATTATTAATATTTAGATCGTTCCACGATTTAGACATTGTTATTAAATAATCTTTTGGGGTACATTTGCTACAAAGAAAACTTTGCAAAATACATAAAAACACGTAAGATCACTGAAGAATTACTTTTGAAATAAATAAAAGAATTTTGCTATTAATTTCAAATCATACTATTAAATAAGCATGTTCGAAATTTCGTAACGATCGCAGCGGCCGCCATGTTGTGTCGATCGTACACACGTAAGTTGAATATGCTTCTAGTCAAATTTTATTATTACACGTACTAAATACGCTTTATTTATACAAAACACGGTAATTATTTACGATAAAACATTATAATAAAAATCTTTTTATACGTTTCAGGGCACCAAATCATCTTTAAAAATAAATTTACCGAAAATAAAATCGGCGTTTCCATCGTTACACGATTCGGACATTCCACTTTCTTATTTGAGAAAAGTGCATTGATTGCAAAAAAATCTTATAAAAACACATACAAATAATTTAATTTTTTAAAAAATAATTTTAAAGTTAGATAAAAGAGTTTAAAGTACTTACTTGATGTATTTTTCGCGGAAATGATAGCTTTGTCGCGTACGTTACTTTCGGACGTAACAAAATATAAAAAAATTCTTTATAGAAAAGTCCTTCTATCTTTAAAAAAGCAATAAATCAGCCTGCCATCTCTTAACGAAATTATCAAAAAATCATCCGTTTCCTTTATGCATTCGTTGTTTACCATTAGAACCACCTGGAAGCAAGTTAAAACTCTTTTTCTTGGTGGTACATTGGAGCAGTTAACGTAATGAATGTCCGAAATTGGCCTCTTTAGCATAAAATAATAAAATTTTAAGATATTTATACAAAGCTTTTACAATAAATTATGTCATTTTCTGTCTCTGAATAGAATTAAAAACTCAGTGTAAAAAAAAAAAAAATTAAAGTCAATGATAATTAAAGTATATTTGAAAGGCTTAAAGTTATGACGTGTGTCCAATGCCCACCTTTTGAGAATCGCCCTAGAAAAACATGAAAAATATACACATTAGGTGCAATATTTCACAGTCACATGTCAGTATAATCACAGAAATGACGTTTTTGTGAAGTAAATTAGGTAGTAATCATAACATAAAACAAAAAACCCTGTCTGATATTGCTTTATACCTTAAATTTGCAAATAATTGTATAAAATTTACTAAATTTGCATAAATTGAAATATGCAAATATCTCTCAAACTTGACGTGCTGGAGTAAATCTAAAACTAGATTCGGAATCAGCACAAAAAACCGCATAAAAAGCAACTAATTTCTGTTTTAGGACAGAGCAAAAGTTCAGATTTGTTGACCAGTGTAATTTATCTCGATGGGCATATTTTGCTTAAATAATAATATATCTATCAATTAAAATAATAAAACTTTGTAAAAATCACCATTAAATGAAAACAATGCATAGGACGCGTTCGAAATTGAAAATTAACAGCCCGTCATCAGCTAAACTAAACACGCGTCCGTAAGGGGACAAGGTCAAAATGAACAGAAAGGGAAAGGAAGAGATATTAAAAAGAATGCGACAGATGGCGCTAGCAGTAAGGTAAAACCCAATCACAGAGGATCACATGCAGAACTGACAAGCGTTGCCACAATGATAAAAAACATATACAAAAGAGAAAATGAAATAAACAAAATTAAAATAAATAAAGAAGTTAATACAAAAATAAATAATAATAATAATAAAATACTGAAAAATAATTTAAAAAGAGGGAAGATAAACAAAAAAAAGTTGTTTTTTAAATACATAAAAAATGAAAAGAGGCAATAAAAGAATACAAAAGTACGCCCTAAAAACACCTCTGTTTTTAGGGCGTCCTAAAACAGAATTTTAGTCCTAAGTTTTTAGTCCTAAAAACAGAAGTGTTTTTAGGAGCATTACGCATTTGTTCTGACTCTTCTGCTCTGAATAATGAAATTAATTATCTTGAATCTCTTGCCGTTTCTCGTGGTTATGAGCCTTCTTTGATTTATAAAGCTCTGAATAAATGTTTACCACATTTATTGCAAAATAATGGCGTTGCGAGTCCTAATAATGTCCTAAGCGCCTTCTTTCTGACTCAAATAATCCTTCTAATTTCAACTCTATCGTTCTGCCATTTTATTCTCCTGTCTGTTTGAAAATTCCTAAAATGCTTTCTCGTTTAGTAAATTTCAAAGTTACCTGCAAACCTATCAATAAAATTAAATTCTCTTCACTCAAAGATTCTATTCCAACTGAGAACCGGTGTGGCGTTTATTTTATTCCTTGTACTTGCAATTTAGGTTATAGTCGTCAAATCAAAGGAGTTTTAAAGTTCAGATTAAGTGAGCACCAGAGGTATATTTCAAATCAAAAAATCCCTAAATCTTCTATTGCCTCTCACTATTGTATTTCTAGTCACTATTTTAATTTCTCTGTGGCTAGAATTACTTCTTCTTCTGTATCTCCCACTCACTTGGATTCTCACGAATCTTATTTTATTTTCAAAAATTTTTATGAACTTATCAATGATCTTTTATCATCTTCTTTTCTCCCTTCAGCTTGGAAATTACTTTTGAAATTCTTTCATTCTTTTCTTGTCTCTTTTCATTTTTTATGGCTAATAAAAAAATAAATAAATAAATACTTTCTTTTGTTTTTCTCCCCTTTTTTTATTTTTCCGTGTTTTATTATTATTATTTATTTTTGTGTTTACTTCTTTATTTACTTTAATTTCGTTTATTTTATTTTCTCTTTTATATATTTTTTCTATCATTGTGGTAACACTTTCCAGTTCTGCTTGCGATCCTCTGTGATTGGTTTTTACCTTACTGCTAGCGCCATCCGTCACACTCTTTGTAATCTCTCCTCTTTTCCCTTTCTGTTCATTTGTGATCTTGTCCCCTTACGGACACGTGTTTACTGTAGCCGATGACGGCTGTTAATTTTCAAGCTCGAAACGCGTCCTATGCATTGTTTTGAATTAATGGTGATTTTTACAAAGTTTTATTATTTTAATTGTGAGTTATTGCCAGTTTTCGGTGCTTTTTCGACATTATATCTATTGTATCTTCATTTTTTATTGTATTTTTAACAGTTGGGGAAATAAAATTCAAAGTTTACTAATTAGTCTAACTTTAAAGTAGATAATTGATTTCAAAACTAACAATATGAAATTATATATATAGCATCCATTCTCTTCCTTTGCTTTTATCTTATGTCTGTGAACTGAACATGTGTTTTTTCTTTATATTGTTAGGTAGAAGAAAATAAATCAAAGAAAATAAAGGGAAAGAAGGATTTGAAATTTAAATTATTAAAAATAGTAGTTTATAAATATATTATGTGATTTTATATGAATTAGAGAGGAGAAAGTTTGTTATTAATATTGGCCAAAAGATCGTTAGTGGTAAATGAAAACATTGCATGTGAAAGAAGTAAATAAATATAAACTGAGGAATCTTCATGGCAAAACATAAATAATAAAAATAAACTCACCTGAACTATATTACTTCTTCTTGCCTGAAAATCGCGTATGTTGAGCATATTTAAGATTGTGCCAAGAATTAAATTTTTACTTTTAAACGTTTATAATTAATTATTCTTTATACTTTTATTGCAATAAGTTAATTTGGCACTCAGTAATAAAAATATCCAACACATAAATAATACATATACATTTAATGAAACAAAATATTTTTATTTAATGATAATTGCCGAAACGTCAGTGAAGGCTTACTGTGGAGACACGAAAAGTTTTGGTTTCCGTTAGTCTGTCTGTCTGTTAGTCTGTCTGTCTGTTCCGCGATAACTGCCGCAAAAAGCATCCGATCGGCTTGAAATTCACTGGGCATGTTGATGAGGTACCCGGACTTAGCTGTATAGTTTTTGGTTAAATTTGGTTCATTCGTTCGGGAAATATGGAACATTTTATTTTTCTCTATAATGCTTTTCAATGGCAAGTCAGACGATTTTCAGATTTTCATTTGTTGAAAGAAATGGCTCATATGAAAAATGGATTTAAATGGTAAATTTTTGATGCTGAAATTTTTAAATAACATTATTAAATTATTCCAATAAATTATGTCAATATATTTGCGAGATTTTTTTAATTAGGTTTATAATATTGGGGGGAATTTTATGCATGTTTTCCAATAATATAAAGGATTTTGTTTTATCAAATTGACATATGCATATTTCATTTTTTTACTTTTCTTTCTCTGTTGCCTAGCAACGTATGTGGTCCTAATAATATTAGTATAATTGCGTGTATAATGCTTGAGTAAAGCCAACGTCAAAACAGATGAATTAATGCATTTGCATCTTTGCATATAGAAGGATTTTAGCCCAGAAATAAAAATAGGCAATATTTCATTTATTTTATTTATTTTATTGAAATATTTTGCTTAAAAATACAAAAGTTCATTATTTATATAGAGAATAACGTAACATTTTCCCATAACATTTACCAATATTTCTTTAATTGTTGCCAAGAAAATCAAAACCCGGAATAATATTTTCTTTTAAACAATTTTCAATTGAAATGTTTTGTCGTGAAACAGGAAAATGAAAAATAAAATTAAGAATAGAAACATTAATATGGCTGCATATTAAAAATAAAAAGGAAACTCTCGAGTATTTCTTAATATAACAAGATGAAAAGTTTTGAGTAAGTACGCATAGCAGGTGAATTAGACGTCATTTATCGAAAACAAAGATGCTGGAATAAAAAGATCTTGGGTAAAATAAAATTAACTATTATTCACGGAGGAAAGAGATAGATGGAGATGCAGTAAGCCGTAAAAACAGTTTGCAATACGATGTGCGTTATCGCTCAGATTTAAATGCCCTCATTCGGCCCAAACAAAACAAGCACGTGGAACAGGGACCAAATTCTTTGACTTCATCCGTTTTTTTTTGTTGTTGTTTTTTTTTAAGCACGTCTTTGTGTTGTGCCGAATGTAGCGGATTTTAAGGTTACATTTTTGGCGTTACTTCAAGATTTATTGTCTGTGTACGGTTAACATGAATATTTTATTTTAAATTTAAATTTTATTAATTTATAAAAAAACTTATGCTTATCCTTATAAATCACAACGTAAAAAAAATAAATCTAAGTTATACTATAACCATCCGCACAATCAATAAAAAATTACGAATGTAAATTTAAATAGACTACGGAGGGTTCAGGGGGGCAGAGCCCCCCCTGAAGAAATGCAATTTTTGATTTAAAAAGTTACCAGAATAAGTAGCTCATCAGAATTTCAGAACATCAATGTACAACCACTTGTTTAACACTTTTAATTTAGTATCTTGAAATCTAATTTAGTATCTTTTAATTTAGTATAACGAAGTATCTTGTATGCTCATAAATATTTATGTAATTTGAAAACTTTAAAAAGCGATTTGTAGGAAGTTGAATATTATGCAATGAGTGTTAAAAAACAATGACTTGCAAAGATGACGTTGAGGCTCCTGATCTGCAGATTTACTAGTGTAATTAAATGGGGAAAGGGGAGGGAGAAATAATTTAGTGCACTAATTATACAAAAATTATCAATATTAATTCTTACATGAGTTGCATAGATCTAAATTTCATTTTTTACTAAATTGACATTTCTTTTATAGAAGATGGAAATGATGTTGTTGAGAACATAAATATTAATATGTTTATGTAGAGAATCTTAATTTAATTAATGAAACATCGGTACATACAAAAAATGCAGTTCATAGTCTTTATCAAAGTTTTTTTTATAGGAATAGTTCATACTGGAGAGTTAATGATTGTCAATTTGAGCAACTGTTCAAATATTAAAATGTGTAATATGCTCCAAAACAAAAATAAAAGAGGCATCTTACCACCGCGATGACATCACTGTATGGAAAGCAATAGATGAATTTTCATCGTACTTACTCAAGTTGATTTTCGCCATAACGATATATCGAAAATAGATATTATGATAATCAAGAACATCTGTATATTAATATGGGCACTTTGCTTGAGACATTCATTTTTCCTTTTTATCATCACCCATATTTTCAAATGGATAATTTGATTAGAACGGATTTCTTGATCACAAAGGAGATCGGTAGTACCCATTGTATATCAGTATTCAAAGGCCTTGCATTCTCCAGCATTCCTACGAAACCACTTCGGAACCACAATTTTGTCACAGATGAAATACAGTCGAACCCGGTTAAGACGCTCACGGTTAATACGCGATCCAGCTTAATACGCGGATTTCTTCCGGTCACTTGACGTCGTCCATAAGGCTAATGTAAAAATATCACGTTTGATACGCGAACGGTTATTACGCGATCCCGCTTAATACGCGACAGATTTTCGGTCCTTTGAAGTAAAAAATCACGCTTAAGACGCGAATTCATAAATCAAAATGCGAATTCCTCTACAATGTTGCCAAATCAGAGGATTATTTTATTAAGATAAAAACCACTCATTCCAAATAGTAATGTTTATTTTATTTAATGACAGATTAATTAAGGAGAATATTACTAACATGAAATAGTGGTAGATATTTGAATGAAAATAACTTGCTAAATGAGCAAAACTGATTAAATGCGGATTGTTCATCAAAGAAATCAATTAATGATTGATAAAGCATTCGCTACGAAAAATGCGTGAACAACTTGCTCTGATATGTCATAAAAATTATGATTATACCTGTTGTTAGTCAGGTTTTAAATGCACGTTATATCACTACTATGTTTTATAATGCATGTTATCGGCAAAGAAAAAAATGAAACTTTTGATGATTAAGCAAATGCGATTGCAGTTGTGTTATTTTATGTATTCAAAGTGTCGTTTAGTTTTTGCTAGGCTAACAATATTTTTTACACAATCATTAATAAGGATGGTATTTTTTCTCAAATTAAAAATGAAGGACAGTTTATAATGATACTCATTACCACAATTACTAAAAATAATTTTTGTAACTGGCTTCAAAAATTTAACATTTCTTCTTCTTGTTAAAAACATTAGCCTAGCATGAAAATTACATATATTTGTTGTTTTATTTTTTGTTGTAACATTAATAAACTATAAAGTCATGTTGGAATCCTTACTTATTTTCAGTTATTATTCCAGTGTCCTATAAAAAAGAAGCAATGAGTTAAAATTGAATACAGTTAAATTTTAATTTAAATATACTTAAAAATCACAACTTTCGGCAGTACACTTTAAATGAAAGCTCTAAAGTTCATTCAGACGATGAGATGCGTAAATAAGCCCAGTTACTGCAAAATTATACAAATCTCGTTTAATACGCGATCCCGCTTAATACGCGACTTTTGTTCACTCCCTTGAAACGCGTCTTAACCGGGTTCCACTGTATGTAATACACTATAAATAAGATATGATTTGATGGCATAAATATAAGAAAAGGATTTGCCCGAGGCATCCATTCGATCCAACGGTTAAAATAAATCCTTTCACGGAGCATCAACGCGCACTTGTTCGCACGTTGAAGTCCGTGGCCCGAGAGAGGGAGATGACACTACCGAAAAACCGCCGTTAGGAACGAACGTCGTTGATTGGCTCATTTAAAATCGATGCCACACAGAGTAATAGAAGTGTTTGAATAAAATAACGTTAAGTGATAAATTTGAATTTTAGATTTGAAAATTATTATAAAAATATTCTATTACGGTAGAAAGTATTAATTTTAAAATTTATTATATTATTATTGATAATTTTTGACGATCTTTTATGGCGATTAAATTAAAATTGTTTTTAAGTGAAAATTAACTGAAAAACAAACTTAACGAAAATTACTGTCTGTCGAGACATTTGCCACAGATGGCGATAGAAGTATTCTTGACTGATGTCTTTTTGTTGAAAAAGTTTTAAAGTAGTTTTAAGCCTTGCTGTTTTTAAATGTAAGTCAAATTTAATATTTACGGAGAAAAGACGAAAAGTAAATTAACAAAAGATATTTATTGTTCCTAAAAATTTCATTGTTTTTCGCATATATGTGTAAAAATATATAATTTATTTTTATAACATGTATTGGGTTTAATTATTTTTATATGTTATTTTTATATTCACTTTGCAAATGATTAAGTTATCTATTTCATTGCCGTGAAGTGGAGATAATTTTATGACTTTGTTTTCTTGGAATAAAACATTTCCTTGTTTATGATTTCAATTTGTTTTCGTGATTTACTTTGAAAGTGATTGCGAATAACCTTCCTTCTGATTTATTAAGTTCTTCTTGTGGTTTATTCTACGTGTTAAAAAGACGTTATATATATATATATTTTCATTCTCAATTATCTTGATTTGGCAATAGAAAAAACAGGGTTGCAAATTGCATATTAATTTGAAACTTGATTTATTTTTTATGTCGATCTACGTTTAGTAGATCCACCCAGATTCGACCAAAAACCTGATAAAAATTCAATGTCCTTTATGTTTCGTAAAAATGGGAGGAATGGTAAGAATTTCTCTAACTGATAAAGAAGAAATTTTAAATATTTCTAAAGGAAAATAAAACTTATACGGTTTTGTTTTGGGTGGGTATTTACTTTGAGTCTGATAAATAAGGGCTTAATAAGAGTAAAATTTTAAA
Source organism: Maratus speciosus (assembly GCA_963932465.1). Classification (NCBI taxonomy): domain Eukaryota; kingdom Metazoa; phylum Arthropoda; class Arachnida; order Araneae; family Salticidae; genus Maratus; species Maratus speciosus. Next base: position 237,882,240 of record OZ010788.1, read on the forward strand.
TTAATTGAAGTAATAAAGCAATGTCTTTCTAAAATATATTTATAAAAGCTGGAATATAGGTAAGCTAACAATTGAAATATTTTACGGTCTATGTCAAAACATAATGTAATACAGCGGGTGATCGGTTAACGAACTGTTAGGATTACGAACAGATCGGTTAACGAACACTTTTGCGAGAGATTTTTACGTTCGGATAACGAACACATCACAAAATAAAGTCGATAAAAAGCAAAGATGTGTGTCATCTTAGCCGAGCTGTGTTTAATTGCGTCTATTGTCGACTTAGAGATCATTTTAGCCAGGGCTGTGGAGTCGGTGGGGAAAATGGACAACTCCTATTCCGACTATTTCGCTCAAAAATGGGCCGACTCAGACTCTGACAACGCAGACCTGCTTGTAAAATGGACGACTCCGACTCCGGGAATTTTAACAGATCCGACTCCGACTCCGCAGCCCTGATTTTAACTATTGTATACGTATGGCTTAATTAATTCATGGACTACTGGGGGTTCGGGCTTTACATTTTAGAGCGTTCAGATAATGAACAAGTTAGAAACATTTTTTTTTTTATATTTTGCGTCCCTTTGTAAAGAAATATTTTTAATTGATTATTAATCATTTGGAAAAATGGTTATTGTCCTCGTCAGGGTAGGAAATCAAAAGCATATCTGAAGGTTTTTATTGGTCTAATCATCATTTTATTCGTTTTCTGATTGGTCTATACAGTAATCTGTATTTCCCTTTACTTTCAACAGAGATGGACAACAGAGTGTTGCTACTATGACAAAAAAGTAATAATAACTACAAAAAAATTTAATAACTCAGAAACAAATTGAGATACAGCTTTCAAACAAATTGCATTTAAAAGTACATTTTTTTCTCTATACGACGGTGTAAAAAGTAATATTGTGGGATGTTTAGAAGTTTAAGATATAAATTTCATTTAAAATTGGCCGTCAGATTTCTTGGAAATCTGACGATGGAAAAGCCTTTTCCCGAACAGCCAATGAAATGCTTGGATAATACATAAGTTTCAGGTGGATAATACGTACGAGTCGCAGGCGATTTCTCTCGCTTGCAATTTTTACGTGTAATATCACTATTAATGTTTAATTCATGGCGTACGTAATGTATGATCAACTCCGTGCTATTTTTTATGTCTTACATTTTAGTTGTTGAAAAATCATTTTCCAAATAGTCGTTGTGATTTGTTAAATTGCATTTTTTTTTTTTTTTTTTTTTTTTTTTTTTTTTTTTTTTACAAATTATTACAGGCTCTAGGCTCCATTTGATCTTTGCCGGGTTTTTCAGTGAACTAGATCTTTTAGAGGGTTAAAGAGTTTTTGAAAGGTTAATGTGACAAACTGATATGATTTAATGCCGTAGTCAAGGAATGTGATTCTAAAAGTTTTTACAAAGGGCGTGTCTTTTATTTCTTTAAAATACGCCACGATACGGACAAAGCCATCAAAATACGATCAATCTATATTAAATAAGGACATATATTAACCCTATTATAAAGGGAAGATTTACGTTATTTTTTATACATTATTTAGCTTTGAAGAACGAATTAACCCTTTATGTACTGAATTATGAATTCATGAAAATTTTATCTTCTAAGGCATTTTTCGTGAATTGTTTAAACTACATTAGAAGATTTACATAATCATTTAATAAATTTTAGGGGGGGGGGGGGTTAGAAGGATTGAAGGATTTAGAAAGATTAATTAAATTTGAATTTATAGGTATTTTGTGCAATATTTATAACCCCACTCAAATCTTTTATTTTAAATATTTTTCTTAGCATTTTGTAGAATTAGGAAATGTACAAATATACTGTTCTTACAATAGAAATACTGAAGTATTTCCGAATTGAAAAATCCCCCCCCCCCCCTTCCAAGGCCAAAAAAGCTGAAAAGATATAAAGATTAAAAACAAAGAAAAAAAATCAACATTTTAAAAATATTTTTGTTTTGTATAACCGATAATGCTTTTGGAACAAGATAAAGTAATGTATCTATAACTTATTCTAAACTGTATTACAACTATTCGATGTATTAAAAGAATTTTATAACAAGTTATTTTAAAGTTGCTCATTAGTACCGTCAGTAGATAAAGGGTTAATTGAATCACCATGCAAATCAATACGGTTAACGAACAATTCGGTTAGCGAGCACTCTTTTGAAACGGATTAAGTTCGTTAACCGATCTCTCACTGTATATGTATTTAAATTCTTTTTTTATTATATCTTCCTTCAATTAAAACTACATTATTTAGATTGCGGCAGTGGTAATATTTTTTAAGAAAATATTCCTTAATTTCAAAATAGTTTAATATTGAGTTTGAATGCTGATACATGTTAAAAACAATTTTTACATTTATCTTCATTTAAAAAAATATATAATTTTATCGCTAATAAGTTACTGTTTAGGTGCGTTCGTACTTATATAAATATGTAGCACCTATAGCCGTCGTTCGGTCCGTCCGTCTGTCTGTTCGTCCGTTTGCATATAACAGAGCAAAAACTACTTAACCGAATGGTCTGAAATCTACCCTATATATATAAAATCCTAATGAAACGAATTTATGAAACGAATATATGAAACGCCTGAAATGTGTATAGATTCTTTGAATCGACTGATTAAACAACTGATTATGTTTCACGGCGATTTCTCCTAAAATATGGAATACTTTGCGATGAAATTAACACCAAAAATCCGTATTGATCCACAGATCTCAAAACTGGTAGTAGAATTTTTAAATTCGAATTAGTTTTCGAAATATTAATTTTTTTCTAATTTTAAATACTTTTTTCTTATGATGGCAACTCAAATTTCAATCATAGCAGATTTTTTTTTTCATACTTCAGAAAAGGTTACTATTTTAAATTAATTTGGCGACAAGTTTGGCCTCCTTTAAATCTATGCTAAGAACAATGCTTTTTTTGTATTTTATTTAATATATATATCATTTTATTTAACACAAAACTTTCATTTAAAAGTGAAACATTTAAATTTATGGCTTCCACTTTTCCTTTATTTTAAAAAACAAAACGAAAGGAAAATATTAGGCACAGATGTCATATACGCACTGGGGTACCTAATTGGCGCAAAAATGGCATTATTTTGGTTGTCATGGGAACCCGGCTACTGTCGTTTATTTAATAATAAATGTTTATTTACTTTTATTTCTATTTTTAATTTGGTACTTCTTAGTTATCCCATCGACCAAATTACTCACGCCAAATTGTAAGATTAAATGCCAATAATGGTTTGCCATTAATTAATTAATTGTAAGATTAAATGCTAATAATGGCCAACAAAACCATTAATTCGACGTTTTATTTGTATTTTAATTAATGTTTTACTAATTTATTTATTCTTTCGTTATTTAAAATAAAAATTCTGTCAATTTATATAATTTAGCGAGTGGTTTGGCGATTTATATAATTTGGCGAAATTGGTCGACGGGATAACTAAGAAGTACCTTTAATTTATATAAATTATTTTTTTCAATAGTTATTAATTATTTTTTTGCTATTCCCTTTTGAAAATAATAGAAAGTAATTAAAAAATACGGTACAACGTAGTTATTCCGTCAACCAATTTCGCAAATTATATAAATCGCCAAATTGTACAGATTGACAAAATTTTTATTTTAAATAACGAAAGAACAAATAAATCAGTATAACATTAATAAATATAAAAATAAAATGTCGAATAAAAAATCACTTCATGACGTAAACATGTGTAACTTGCTAAAAGTCAAGTGAATGTGACATTTTCGATCAACCGTTATTGGCATTTAATCTTATAGTTCGCGATAGATTTTTGGTCGACGGGATAACTAAGTAGTACCAAAAATACATATGTATGACATTCAAAAACGAGGTTTTCGATATATTTTCGTAAAAAAAAAAAAAATCATGCCAAACATGCGGTGCGTATATGACATCTGGCGAAATATTAAATTATGTAACAAACCATGACATTTAATTTCAACTTCAAATCAATGTTTTAATTTACCACTCGAAGAATAAAAAAATTCTAACTGGCGAGTTGCAAAAAAGATATTGGCGAGATTTGCACCCGGCTTTTTTTTCTTTCGGCACAGATGTCATATACGGCCCCATATTGGCGCGATTTTTTTCTGACGCCAATGCCATATACGCAACGGGTACTTAACTGGCCCCAAAGTATCGTTATTTTGCTGGATGTGGTAAGCCGGATGTTGTTGTTTATGCTGTTGATGCGTTTCCCAAATATTTTGTCCCATTCCGTATATGACATTTGTGCCAAACCTTCATATGAAAGGCGAAGGGATCAGACCGTATTTGTTTATGGCATTTGATGACTTGAACTATTATAATATAGATGAAATGATGGGGATAGAATAATATTTGGCGACTTATCACCTGTGCCTGGATAACATTAAAGTATCAAAATGGCACCTAGAATATAAAAAACGAAGTGTTCCGCCGGGAACTGTTGATGATAGTCACATGATTTAGGCTATTATTATAGAGATTATTTTAAAATATCGGGAGACAAAGACTCTGAATACTTAATTCATTTAATTTTAGCTTCTTTTCAAATGTTTAACTGATCCTCTTTAATCAAAAACGAAAACAACCATTGGATGTCTTAACAGCAACTGATTCGCCCTTAAATTTTTGCAATCAAAGGGAATTGAATGGAAACCCGTTTACAGGGAGATCTGCAAAGCTTTTTTCAGTATAATTTAATCTTCTCTAATATTTTTAAAACCCATCAGATTAGCATGTTTCTTGATTTTTAGATTCTGCGGCGTCTGAACGGGAGTTGGCGAGCGTAGCTTGCAGGGGGCAGAGCACCCTAGTTTTAAATATATAATTGTTGCAAAATTTTGTCGAGTCATTTCAAATTTTATGGAAATCGGATGTGTAGTTTAATTTCAAGGACAGTCAAAATCTTTCCGTTATATTACGGCCAATGGGAAAAAATATTCCAAGTGCATTTTAATGATGTTACAGCCTTTCGAACAAAATGCAATTGATATGCACTTATGAAGTTGCACTAAAATATGCGGTGCAAAAAATATTTATGAAACAAGTTATAGTACGAACGCATGTCATTTGCCACGTTTGACGTGTAATTTCCAACTTGTTTAATTTCTAAAAAATGAAGTGCTGCATTTCTGTTTTTCAAAATGGATGTCATACAATTTACATTATTTTATCTCATCATTTTCATAATAGTTGAAGGTATCATCTTTATAATTTTGTTTTTAACTAACATTTTAAAAATATATTCATGAAATATATTATATACAGAATGACTGCTCTGATAGACGCAATTTTAGATTCCTAGATTTGAAAATTGAAGTTAAATAACTGATGGCATCTTGACATCCCGCTTCAAAAAAATTTCAATTCTGACCTTTCTCTTCTGTAAATAATGAACTTATAAAGAAACAAGAAAGAAAAAGCATGCGTTAAGCATAGATTATGAAACATTTCCCAACACTTCCTGAAATCTTTTACAAAACTTCGTTATTTAGGAAAATAAGGTAAATACGATGACTAAGTAAACATTTTAGAAAACAAATAAAACATTTGAAAATCTGATTTCAACAGTTACTTTCCATAGCCAAATATGTATTCCAATTCTTTTGAACAGCCTTGTACTTGACCTGTAGGCTGATGTATAATATATAATGGGAAGATTTAGTTTATCAAAAAAATACATAGCAGGTTAAAATTTACTCTTTCAGCAATTTATACTAATTAGATGGAAACATACTTGAATACTTTTGTTCAGCCCTGTAGTTTACCTTTATTACACGCCACTATTTAGCTAAAGTTTAATTTAAACTAAATAATACTTAAAACCACTGAAATCACATTACCAGAATTTATCATCTATAGATGGCCATGGCCATGTATCCAATTCTTTGCGTGACCCTGTACATCACTTTATCTATATTCTACAAACATTTCTTAGTAAACTAAATGCAGTTCAACGTAAAAATACATAACACATTTAAACACCTCCTTTCAGCAATTTACGCTCATACTCAGTAGCCTTTACGAATTCTTTTGTGTAGCCCTGTATATGAACTATAACAGTTATATACACCATATAGTATGCATAACTGTAGTGAAACTTAGAAGTGCATATCATAATGAAAAATGCATTTCCTCTCATCATCGCTAATGTACAGTACTTCGGATAGAATATACTTGTCTGAAATATTTTGTGTGTCCATGTGAATGCTATGCACTTCGCATTATACATGAAATAACTTACAGTAAGCCTCACCGACCTATATAAATTTCATTAAATATAAAATTGCATATTTAAAATACGCCGCAAATAATTCCCCCCTATACCATTATGTAGTGAAATTCTTTTGTGTGGCCCTGTAAATGAATAGTAACTATTCGTTGCACCGCATATTGTACAGAATGCATATTTTAGTGCACTTCGTAAATGCATATTAATTTTATTATGTTTGAAAGGTTGTAACACCTTTAAAATTCATTTGAAACGATTTTCCCCATTGGCAGTAATGTAACGGAATACTTTTGATTGTCCCTGTAAATAAACTAAACATCCTACAAAAATATCCTACAAACTTCATTTGAAATAGGGTTCGTGCTACGTTAAATGTCAGTAATATCCAAAACGTTCAGGGCAATCCGAGTATATTTACGAGAGTTAGAGCGCGGACAGACGGCCAGACAAACCGAAGTCAATAACACTTTTCAACCTTGTTGGGAAGCGTTAAAAACGGCCTTTTTAGAGATCGACCTTAGCTATCCAATGTAAGAAAAAAAAATTAAAATATTGAAATGCAACAGAGATATTTAAAAAAATTCCTTCCATAGGATTAAAATTATCGAACGGGTGTTTTTGCGTGAGAGAATTTAGCCTATTAACCTAAATATTTTACGTGAAAAAAAGGTGTCAGACTCCATGAATTTGCTTTCTAATTTAACAAGAAAGAAAAATCATGCGTGCGGCGTAGATTATAAAACACTTTCCAACATTCCCTGAAAGCTTCAACAAAACTTCGTTATTTAGGGAAATAAGGTAAATAAGATAACTAATTAAACATTTAAAAAATTGATTTCAGCAGTTACCGTCCATAGCCAAATATCTATTCTAATTCTTTTGAATAGCCCTGCATTTTATCTGTATGTTGATAGATATACTATTTAATGGGAAAATTTAGTTTAGCAAGAAAACACATAACAGGTTGAAATTTCACTTTCAGCAATTTGTACTTATAGAAGGAAACATACTTGAGTACATCCCTGTAGTTTGCCTAGTACCTTTATTACACGCCACTATTTAGTTAAAATTTAATTCAAAATAAAACACTCTTAAAACTACTGAAATCACATTTACAGAAATTATCATCCATACGCGGCATGTATCCAATTCTTTGCGTGACTCTGTATATCTTTTTATCTATATTCTATAAACATTTATTAATAAACTGAATGCAGTTCAGCATAAAATTGCATAAATCATTTAAAAACCACCTTTAAAAAATTTGCGCTCCTACTCAGCAACCCTTACAAAATCTTTTGTATAGCTCTGTATATAAATTATAGCATTTATACACACCATATAGTATGGATAAATATAGTGAAACATAAAAGCGCATATCATAATTGAAAATATATTCCCAGCAATCACCGTTAATGTACCGTAAATCTGATACAATATAATATCTGAAATATTTTGTGTGTCCCTGTAAATGCTATGCACTTTGTATTATACATGAAATAACTTACAGTAAGCCTCACCGACGTATATAAATTTATTAAATATGAAATTGCATAATTAAAATGCGCCGCAAACAATTGCCCCCTATACCATTATGTAATGAAATTCTTTTGTGTGGCCCTGTAAATGAATAGTAACTATCCGTTGCACCGCATATTCTACAGAATGCATATTTTAGTTCACTTCGTAAATGCATATCAATTTTATCATGTTTGAAAGGTTGTAACATCTTTAAAATTCATTTGAAACGATTTTTCCTCATTGGCAGTAATGTAACGGAATACTTTTGACTGTCTCTGTAAATAAACTAAACATCCTACAAACTTCATTTGAAATAGGGTTCGTGCTAAACGTCAGTAATATCCAAACATTTCAGGGCAATCCGAGTATATTTACGAGAATTAGAGCGCGGACAGACGGACAGATAAACCGAAATCAATAACACTTTTCAACTTTGTTGGAAAACGTTAAAAAGTGTTACATTTTTTTGTTTATGGAAGTGAAACTAAGTCAGTTACAGCTTGTTATCGAACAGATCTCGAATACCCCTCTCTAATGATAAACCTATGGTCTTGGAAAGCATCCGTATTTTTCAATTTCTCCTCAGAAAATTAAAATTTTAAACTTAAAATTATACTATACTATAAAATTTTAAATTTATTTTTCTGTATGCTTTTGTTGAAGGATGTTTCTTTCTTTTTTATTTGTGAAAATATTTCTAGAATACATAGGTAGTTTTATTTTAAGTGTTGAAATTTATTTTCAAAGCGAAATATTTTAATTAGATATTAACACTTAAAATATAAAATTAAGTTTATTCTTTAGAAATGAATAATAAAGGAAAAAAACATTCTTAAAGTAAAAGCATATAAAAAAAGGTTAAAATTTTTAATTTTCTTGGGAAATATTTGTAAAATATGGAGGAATTCCATACTGTAAAAAAATCCGAACAGTATTCCTGTAGGAATCGAAAAAATAGTTGCCCTTATCGTACCGGAAAATTTTCCAACCCAGCTCTGAATAAAATCCGTAAAAAAAAGGAAACATTCATTAAAACGGTACTTTACGGATTTTATTCCAATTTTACGGATTTTATTCCGATTTTATTGATTTTATTTCGAGCTGGGTCGGAATTTTTTCCAGTACGATAAGGGCAACTATTTTTCCGATTCCTACAGGAAATCTGGTCCTTTTTTTTTTTTTTTTTTTTTTTTTTTTTTACAGTGCAGCCTGATAGGTTTAACATTGAAGAGAGGAATTTGAGACCCGACTGACGAGGAGCCCCCTCATCAGGCAAATTCCCCTCTCTAATGCTAAACCTGTGAGCTTCGAATGCATACGTATTTTTCAAGTTGCTCCCCATAAAATTGAAATTTTACCTTTTTTTTAATATGCTTTTACTTGAAGAATGGTTTTTTTCCCTTCTTTATTTGTGAAAATATTTCTAAAATACACAGATAGCTTTATTTTAAGTGTTGAAATTTATTTCGAACTAGAAAACTTTAATTAGATTTTAACACTTAAAATGCAAAATGAAGTTAGCAATATTTTGTCGAATAAAAAAGGGAAAAAACATTCTTCAAGTAAAGCATAGAGTAATTCCGGGATTTATGCCGCATAATTTTTTTTTTTTTTTAATGTTTGTATAAAGTCTCATGTTGGACATAAAATTAAAAAAATCATGCTGTGCTATTTAATGTTAAATATACAAGGTGTATACTGCGACAAAAAAATTCAAAACAAATAATTAATATTTAAAAAAAAAAAAAAAAATCTAAAACGTGTCACCCGTGCATCCAGGCTGAGACGCCGCACTTGTGTGGTAGTTATGCCGCGCTTGTAATAAGAACGGAATGAAATTATAAATAAAAATATTCAAAATAATATTCATATCTGAACTATAATTAACGATGTAATAACAAAATGTAACTAAATGAGTACAATGAAACGTATTAGTAGATTCAAATTAATAATTCTTTGCCTACTTTCACTGTTAAAATTATCGACATTTTTTTTTTTTTTTTTTTTTTTTTTTTACATGAAATTTTAATTTTTATTTCAGCAACAAGGTAACATCAATGTATTAGAGAGCAAAAAGTAAAATTTTGTTTACATAATTTATTTGTTAACCCTTTCGGGACCGGCGGCTTTTACACAAATATTATTTGGTTGGCACCACTTTTTTAAAAAGAAGTTACCTTTACTTACATAATCATGAAAATGCTCTAATTAAAGAAAGCAAATACTAATTTTCTTTTTTACTGGTGCTAGAAACAAAATTTGTATTCTCTTTATGAAGGTGCTTATATGCACCTATGGTCCCGAACGGGTTAATAGACCTGTTTTTTCGACTACAATCTACACAAAAAGTGTCAAAAAAGTATAGTCTTTATGTAACTACATTTGGCACATGATGCAATGAAGCCAATTACACTTCCTCTTTTTTGGAGTCGTTTTTTAAACAGTCCTTGCAAAGCACGTCTGCATTACGCGTAATCCAATATTTCATTATTAACATTTTGACTTGCATCTTTCTTGCCTTCTTACTTTTATTTTTCCCTTTTTCTCCTTTGGTTTTAGTAAACTTGATAACATGCCTAACATGGTTAGGCTGTGCAAAAAAGAAAAGGAAAAGTTGGTAACACTTAATCATGCTGTACAAAAGAAACTGCGGCATGTACATCGGAATTGCAGTGTGGCATGTATCCCATTTTGCATGGTGTAGATGTCGGCCATCACAATTACCTGCCATCGCTAAGGGCAATCGCGTAACCATACATACAGTACTTCATACAAACGCTATTCTTAATTTTGACTTCAAAATCATGCATGCATTTAGTAATTAGTGTATGAAAAGTATTTAAACATAACGTGTTTAAAAGTTTGGACAGTGAAATCATGCGCTTACGTCAAAAAAAGGATTGTACTTCTATAAGTAAACATCAAAACGGGATTCGCGCTATACACTGATTAAAATAATCTCATTGCGCACCTATACTGCGCGTTTGACAACCATCTATCGATAATTACAAGAAATACAAGGGTTGCGGCATCTGTACTGGATGCGGCGACTCTCTCGGGTTACCTTATACAAAAAAAAAGTTTAAAATTTTAATTTTCTGGAGAGCGATTTGAAAAGTACGGAGGCATTCCAACTTGATAGGTTATGCTAAACCTGTGAGCTTAGAATGCATCCGTATTCTTCACATTTCTCCTCGGAAAATTAAAAATTTTTATTTATTTTTCTGTATACTTTTATTGAAGGATGTTTCTTTCTTTTTTATTTGTGAAAATATTTCTAAAATACACAGGTAGTTCTATTTTAAATGTTGAAATTTATTTCCAACTCGAAAACTTTAATTAGATTCTAACACATAAGATATAAAATTAAGTTAATTCTTTAGAAATATTTTGTCGAATAAAAAAGGAAAAAAATATTCTTCAAATAAAGCATATATTTAAAAAAAAAGTTAAAAATTTTAATTTTCTGATGAGTAATTTAAAAAATACGGAGGCATTCCAACCAGATAGGTTTAAGATTGAAGAGAGGAATTTGAGACCCGACTGACGAGGAGCCCCCTCATCAGGCAAATTCCCCTTTGTAATGCTAAACCTGTGGACTTGGAATACATCCGTATTTTTCAAATTTCTCCTCAGAAAATTAAAATTTTTAATTTTGTTTTCTGTATGCTTTTATTGAAAGATATTTCTTTCTTTTTTATTTCTGAAATATTTCTAAATACACGAGTAGTTTATTTTAAGAGTCGAAAATTATTTCCAACGCGAAATATTTTAATTAGATTTTAACACTTAAAATGCAAAATGAAGTTTATCCTTTAGGAATATTTTGTTGAATAAAAAAGTAAAAAACATTCTTCAAGTAAATCATATAAAAAATGTTAAAAATCTTAATTTTCCGAGGAGCAATTTGAAAAATACGGAGGCATTCCAACCTGATAGGTTTAAGATTGAAGAGAGGAATTTGAGACCCGACTGATGAGGAGCCTCCTCATCAGGCAAATTCCCCTCTCTAATGTTAAGCCTGTGGGCTTAGAATGCCTCCGTATTTTTCAAAATTGCTCCTCGAAAAATTAAGATTTTACCTGCTGTTTTCTGTATGCTCTTCTTGATGAATGATTTTTTTTTTTTAATTATTAAACAAAATATTTTTAAATACATTGTTGGTTTCATTTTAAAATGTTAAAATCTTACTTACAATTCGCCTGATTCACTTTGATTTTAACACTTAAAATATAAAATTAAATATATATTTTATAAACATTTTGTCAAATATAAAATAATCATTCATCAAGAAGAACATACAGAAGACAGTAAAGTAAAACATTTAATTTTCCGAGGAGAAATTTGAAAAATGCGGATGGATTCCAAGCCCATAGGTTTAGCATTAAAGAAATAAATTTGCCTTTTTTTCCGTAAGTGTGTGTGTTAAAAGCAGATATTTGCTAAACCTGAGATCTCTATAAAGAATTTAACTCTATATAAATATATTGAAAGTGTATCAAATAATTTTTTTAATTAACACTTTTTCAGAATAAATACGTATACCGTTGATTTTCAAGTGATTTTTAATAAGTAATTGTAAACATTTTTAGGGGATTACATAAACATTTTCAAATAAATATGAATATAAAAGAAAACTATGTGTAAGAGAATGAATACATCTGTATCTAAAATAAAAGCGTGTAGATCATCGTGTTCACTTATTCGTGTTCATGTTGATCGTTTCTCCAAAGCTTTTCCATCAACTCTTAATAAGTTAGAAAGATAAATTATAAAATGTGTGAATGTTATCAACTTTAACGTTAAATGTAAGTCTCTCTTCAAGAGGCTTCGTAAACTTTAACATTTGAGATAAGTTGGGAAAGTACAACAAAACAATTTTTGGCACGAAGGTGAAGATGTATATCTTCACTATGCATTTATAAAATTATATTAAAAACACATTTGTGACAGAAGATTCGCCATTTTGATAAGTTAAAAGTGTGAAATGAATAATTGTTAAAGCTCTATTGCGCATCCACCGTGAAAATAGAGTTCACTTTTCAAATAATAAGAGACATAATTTTCAGATTAAGGGGTGGGGGGACGTAATGACTTTACACACGCTTTAGTGGGGCGTAGCCAATTAAAGGTTGGCAACCACTCCTCTACATACACATTCTGCTGTTGTATCAATAGTTTTCATAAATTAAACTGACTTGTACGAGGGATAAATCTTTTTTTGCCTAAAAAAAAAATCATAGAACACGACTGTAATTTTATGATTAATTATTTAGTGTTAACCTTCATCAGGTAACGAAAAACAGAAAACGTGTACAGTAGAATGGTCTTTATTTATATGTAAAAACATTTTGTGGGGATTTTTTTTTAATCGAATTGCAACGCCGTGTAATTTTTTTTTCAATACATAAAAAAATTAAAGTTGCAAAAATAAAACTCGTTTGAACATCAAGAACACGTGGCTTATAGAAGTTGAAAGTTTAGACAGTTTTATTTATTTTATTTTATTTTATTATCCAAGAATAATCACTTTATGTGCAATAATTTTTAATAATGACAAGGAGGAGGAAAAAGCGGGACGAGCGCTTTTCAATCAGAACATATACATATATAAAACAGTTATAACTTCCGCCATATTAATTTTATGTGGATTAAGGGGACAGTACAGTTTTTAAATTTTCAAAAATCGATTTTTTTTTCTTTTTTTTTTAACATCGTTAGAAAGGTTATTGTATTCTGAATAAGTTGATACCAATCTTTTAATTGTGTGATAATTATTGACTGAGGTATTAGGGAAAATGTAGACATCACCTTTTCATTTCCGAATTAACAGCCCTGCGACAACTGTCGTGGCGGCTTGTTTACATTTTGTTTTCGCGTTTTCACATTATCGTAACTTTGGAAATATGCTTAAATGCGGCAATTTTTATTAGTTAAATACCTTAAACAACAATAAGAAAGCTTTAAAATATTAACTTCGACTTCCACTTTCGCCAAATTTGTTTACTTTCATTGTCTTTCACAGCTTTTTTTGCTAGTAGGTGCTTAAATTTGAAACAAAACAGTTTTTTCTCCTAGGACAATACTTTCCGGATTTTGTAATAGTATTCTACGTCTTAGTATTTATTAACTTTATAATGAAAAAATATGCAAAATGTGCTTCAGAACAGCATCGAAGAAGGAATCAGTTTAATGGTAATCGCTATACAAAATACGATGATATAAATATATCCTAAGGTACTAACTCATCTTATAGAAAACTAAAATGTAGTCAATTTGATAGTGATTTTTGTTTCCATTGACAGTTTAGAATACAGATCAATTGACATTAATATATTATTTTAATAAACTATCCGGATTTTTGTGCAGCAAAGTATGTGAATCAGATATCGACATACGAGAATCCCTATAAAACGGTCTATATTTTACATTAAATAATTTAGTTTTATAAAACGTGCAAATTTAATTCACTTTACAATCAAAGCTAAACAAAATTTTAAGTTATATATTTAAGATTAATTTTTTGCAATAGTAAATGCTACATTTTTACGAATTACACCTATTAATTTTAAAGCATGTTTCAATATACTGCAGCATTTTACAAATAATTTTACATTTATCATTTTAAACTAGCATCTAATTTTATTTTTAATACAGAATACGATATATAATTAGTAGTTTTGTTTCCTTTATTATATATATTTTATATTTTAAAAATACAATTTGATCTTTAAACGGCTTTTTCTCAAAATGGCATTTTTTACTCTTGCGCACATGATATCTCCAAAACTATTTAAAGTAGAGCTTTAAAATTTTTGCCCTACATAAATATTTATATTATCATGAAAATGAACTAGGATTATAAAGTTGTGTCCAGTATGAAAAAAATTATACGATTCAATGCATGTAAAAATTCATAGTTTTTCTAATTTTTCTAATTAAATGTTAATTACCCTTTATATAATTAACCTATTACAAATATCCTAGTTTAAATTATATAGCAGAGTGTTATCTTTAACTTAAGATAAGGTTTATCCAAATACAATGAAATTAGCATGAGATATCATGCGCTCAGTGAAATGTTATCCACTGAAAAAATTTTAATTAGCACTTTAAAATTGACCCCTTGAATTTTTTTAAATTATAATATATCCAAATACTTTTTTTAAACGTAGTTCAATATCACCTAACTATACTCTAAAAATTTTGTGCTTCTAGAGTAGTTATCTTTTTTATAAAAAATTGCTAAACTCGTGACAAATTTCGCATGTTTTATGACCATTAAAGGTGTACTGTTTTCTTAAAGAATCTCTAACCAATACAGTAGGAAGTTTTTTAAACATTGATGTTCTGTGGAATAATTTACAAATATTTTTATCTCAATCAAATTTTTTATATAAATGATGCCTGCTCAATAAACATAAGAACTTAACACCGTGGTAGCAACCATGCAGCAAAAATTAAAACTGAATCTAAAATTGTGGAATAGTGTTCTCACTAATTATCATCAATAAAATAATTGAAACTTATCATTCTTATAAACACATGTATAATAATCACTTATAACTTTTATTAACTATAATATTTTTAACTTTATCTTATCATTCTTATTTGATTTTTAAACTTTGAAAATAGTTTTTAAAAGTTAAAATAACAAAAACTTTATTGAAAAAGGAGATTTTATGGCACTTTGTAAAAAAAAAAAAAAAAAATAAAATAAAATAAAAAAATAAAACCTATAAAATAGGATGCACGTTTGGTAAAAAAGAAACAATTTGCCATAAAAACCGTATACTAAATCTATGGCAATCAACTTTTTAAAAATTAAAGTTTTATATTAATTTTTCTTAAAATCTTAAAATTTTTAGTAATTTAAAACCCAACACATAGTAAGAAATAGCATGATGCCTCAGGAAATTTAAAAGATATTGTTAGTTCTAAAAGTTGGGACATTTGTCATCCCGCGCGCAATAGTTCCGCGGGACGTAATTCTATCCAATAAACGTCGGGACATCCCACGTAAATCGGGATACCTAGCAACACTAAGTATAGACCAAAGAAGGATTTTTCACCGGACTAAAATTTTATCATCAATTTTCCAAAATATCTTACTTTCACTTTATTTAATGACTTATTTTCTTTTTTATTTTTGCCGCCAAGAATAGCGATGAATTTCCGTTTCTTACATCCGTTACTGAACTCTTTCTTCATTGAGATAACATCACTCAAAGAATAGAAGCTCTCTGGAATACCGACAGTTATTGCGTTGTGAACCTCGGGTTTTCTCAGCAACGTGCGTATTTGTTTCCTGGTTGGAAAGCAGCATAATTACAGCTCATCTTCATTTTGTATTGAAAATGCGAAGAAATATTACAAAATGCATTTTTTTTTTCTTCTCTTACCTGTGTAAAATACTTAGAACAGCAAATGAGTCATTTGTTTCAAGATAATGAGAATTAAAGAACTTTCGGAAATTCTCTGTAGCATGTTAATCTGCAAATCAAATTATGTAATCGATTATAAACTTAGCTGCCTTCGACCCTTGCTACGTGTGTATGCTAAATAGCAGATGTTATGTAATTCAAGAAATTCATTTTGATATTCTGCATGTTTAATCTTTAAACGAGCATTCATAATGTTATATCTTATATAGCGTTAAACCTTGTATTTTTCGTCTACACCAGCCGTATTCAACCTTTATTTCTCGCGAGCCGCAAACATAGGTTTGTGACGTTAGGCAGGCCGCAATACATGTATTTTTATACATGGATAAAAAACGAGTAATTAAAATAGTAAGATAATATAAGTAGTGTAACAAAGTTAATATTATCAGTAAGGTTGAACATTTGACATTGAAGAAATGTTACCAAAAACTTTTTACTACA
The DNA here is from genome assembly GCA_963932465.1 of Maratus speciosus. Classification (NCBI taxonomy): domain Eukaryota; kingdom Metazoa; phylum Arthropoda; class Arachnida; order Araneae; family Salticidae; genus Maratus; species Maratus speciosus. The sequence goes on from OZ010788.1 coordinate 237,898,922, forward strand.
CTTATTGCAAAACTATAAACTTCGTAGTAAATTTCTATAGCAAATGTTGTAGAATGAACGGGAAAGTTTTTTCTTTGGAAATGTAAAAAATTTTTGGTACTAATTTTTTTCCACGACAAACACTAAATCCTAAAAAGCAGTACAGTCGGACCTTGTTATCCCGACACCTGGTTTTCACGTCACTCCGCTTATCACGTCAGTTTTTCAAAGTCCCGATTTTCTGTATATGATTTTAATGTAAATAAACTCCGGATTTTACGTCGTTAAATAATTTACCACTCCGGATATCCCAGCAGTTTAGAAAAATTGTCCATTTTTCATAATCCCTCTTAGAAGCACGAAAAATAAGCGGTAAGAAATATCTTAGCCAAACTTTTCACGAAAATTGTCTAAAATACCCATTGAGATAAATGAGAAATTTTACTTCAATCCTTTATCTGAATAAATAAAGCCACACACTATGCATAACCCACTTAATCTTCAGATAGACACATCAGTCTACTCGCGGTCTTTTTGGTTTGGTTAGGCGGAGCTTTCTTGTAGTTACTCGCCGTTTTTCATACGTCTAAAACCGATGCATTGCATTGCATTGAAACGATCAGAAATTATCTAACATCCATTTATGAAACACCGAATATTGATTACAATTCATTGAATAATATTGAAAAAAGAATTGTAGGAAGCACATCTAGGGATAAGTACACCTTAATTCATCAATATTTCATGTAACAATAAAAAAAAAAGCAAGTCATCATAAATCTGATTTTTATTCTCTTCAGTTTTGTTTTTGTGTTTATTTTGTTCAATAATAATGTTTTATTGCTTAAAACTGCGAGAACAGATATGAATTTAAAATTGTCTTAAATTAATTAAAAATACAGTTTTTTATAAACATACTTTTCTCCAACTCCGTTTGCCGCAACACTCCGCTTATGACGACACTTTTTTCTGGCCATTAGAGTGTCGGGATAACGAGGTTCAACTATTAGCTATATAATAATTATAAAACTAATAATATAATAATGCAAAATTTTCAAATTCTAAAGAAAGTAAATTAGGAAGTTTTCCAATGTAAATCTTTTGGTCAATGCAAAAAAAAAAAAAAAAAAAAAAAAAAACATCTATTTTTTTTATTATTATTTGGAGAAATATAGTGCAAATTTAATTAATTTGCTCAAATGTTTGATTAGTGTTCACGATTAAGAAATGTATACACTTCTGTAGCAGAAATAAGTTTATAGTAAATAGTAAAAATAGTAAAAAGAGTTTTTGACTGAGAAAACAGCATTTAAGTTTAATTTTAAATTAACTGTAAATAACAGGACAGATTTTGCTTTTCCCATAAAAATATATACAATAACAGGCGAAAGTCATTACCTTTTCTGCATATCTTAATTAATTTTATAAATATGGATTAATGATTATGTGCCTCGGGCCGCATATAATAGGTTGCCGGGCCGCAGGTTGAGTATGGCTGGTCTACACAGTCGTCGCTTTCGCTGAGAAAAGTAAGTCTTATTTCCCTCCTTAGAGATTAGAATATATACAGGGTGACTCAAAAGTGGCGGAACATCAGTAAAGGTTTTTTTTTTTTTTTTTTTTTTTAGAGGTATACAAATTTAAAACGAAACGAAACACATAAAAATAATATTAATGGTCATGATATTGGTTTTATTATGTAAAATATTTTATGCCATTGATGTTTAAAAATGATTTCGAGCATATGTGTGCCGTGGCTGGCTCGAATGAAACGTAATTTGGAAGTGCAATTTTCAACCACTTTATCGAGCAGCTGGGGCCGTATATCTATACTTCTATTATTAAGAGGTAAAAATTGTTTATTTGTAGGAGGTAAGCTCTGGAACTACCGAACCGATTCCAAAAGTAATGGTATCAAAATGATGGTGTCTTTCGAACTTAGAACATAGGCTATATCTCATGTCCGTGTCACTGCCTAAAAGGGGGTGCAGGAGCAAAAAATGTTCTAAAAGTGCGATTTTTGTTTTACTGAAGGGCCTAGAAACATGAAATTCGGAATGGTAGTTCCTTATTAGATATAAATTATCTCTAAGAACATTTCTTAAAAAATTCGAAATTTAAAAAGGGTAAAAATGCGCAAAAAGCGTTCTAAAAAACGTTCTAAATGACAATTTTTACGCAATCTCAAGAAGTACCAAACCGATTTCAAAAATAATGGTGTCAAAATGATGGTGACAATCCTTGATCCAACATAGGCTACATTTTATGTCGGTGCCACTACCCCTAAAGGGGTGCAGGAGCAAAAGACGTTCTAAAAGTGCGATTTTTGGGTTAGTGAAAGTCCCAGACACATGGAATTTGAAATGGTAGTTACTTATAAGATATAAATGATCTCTAAGAACATTTCTTAAAAAAAATTCGAAATTTAAAAGGGGTGAAAATGCGCGAAAAGAGTTCTAAAAAACGTTCTAAATGGCTATTTCTACGCAATCTCAGAAAGTACCCAACCTATTTCAAAAGTAATGGTTGGAAATTGATGATGACAGCCCTTGCTCTAACATAGGCTCTATTTCATGTCGGTGTCACTACCACCTAGGGGTTGCAGAAGCAAAAAAGTTCTAAATTCCGATTTTTGTGTTACTGAAAGGCGTAGAATCCTTAAATTAGGCAGGGTAGTTATTTATAAGATGCAAATGATCTCTAAGAACATTTCCTAAAAAATCGAAATTTAAAAGTGGTGAAAATGAGCAAACAGCGTTCTAAAAAACTTTCTAAATTGCGATTTCTGCGCAATCTCAGGAAATATAAACCGATTTAAAAAATAACGGTGTGATAACGATGGTGACAACCCTCGCTCCAACATAGGCTGTATTTATGTCGGTGCCACTACCCCAATGGGGGTGAAGGAGCAAAAAACGATCTAAATTTCGTTTTTTGTAATACTGCAGGGGCTAGAAACTTGAAACTAGGCATGGTAGTTACGTATAAGATATAAATGATCTCTAAGAAATTTCCTAAATAATTCGAAATTTAAAAGGGGTGAAAATGGGCGAAAAACGTTCTAAATTGCGATTTCTACACAATCTCAGAAAGTACCCAACCGATTTCAAAAGTAATTGTTAGGAAATTGCTGATGTCGCCCTTGCCCCAATATAGGATCTATTTCATATCGGCGTCACTACCACCTTGCGTTGCATCTTAAAAAAAGTTCTAAATTGTGATTTTTGTGATACTGAAAGGGTTGGCAACTTGAAATTTGGCATAATAATTACTTATGAGATGTAAATGCTCTCTGAGAAGAGTTCCTTAAAATTTTGAAATTTAAATGGTGTGAAAATAAACGAAAAGCGTTCTTAAAACATTCTAAATTGCGATTTCTACGCAATCTCAAAAAATATAAACCGATTTCAGAAGTAATAGTTTCAAATTGATGGTGACAGCCCCCACTCCAACATAGCCTATATTTTTCGTGGTTGTCACTACCACCTAGGGGTTACAGGAGCAAAAAATATTCTAATATTCTAAATTGCGTTTTTTGTGTTACTGAAGGTGTCTAACATTTTAAATTTGGAATGGTAATTACTTCAAAGATGCAAATGCTTTCTAAGTATTGTTGAAAGAAAATTCCAAATTTTAAAGGATTAAGTGAGCGAAAAGCTTTCTATTAAGCGTACTAAATTACGATTTTTATGCAGTTGTATGAAATACGAACCGATTTCAATCATTATGGTTGCAAATTGATGGTGATAGAACCTGCTCAAATATATAAGCTATATTTTATGTCGAGGGTCCCAGGAGCAAAAAAATTTCTAAATTGCGATTTCTGCGGTACTGAAGAGACTTGAAACTTTAAATATAGCACGGTAGTTTCTTATAAAATATAAACGTCCCCTAAGAACAGTCGAAAATAAATTCAAAATTAAAAAGAGGTGAAGCGAAAGGAAGGAGCGAAAAGCATTCTAAAAGAATCCTAAATTAAGATTTCTATGGAATCTCAGGAAATAATAAACCGATTACAGAAGTTATTGGTTGCGAATCAAGAGTGATATTGCCTGATCCTATACGGGCTATATTTTATGCCGGTGTCACTACCACTTGGTTGGAAGGAGCAACAAGAAAGCCTTTAAAAACACCTAAATTCCATTTTCTATAGAATTTTAGGAAATACCAACCGATTTCAAGGTTAATGTTGGCAAATTAATGATGGCAGTCTCTGTTTCAACATTTTTCAAGACATTCTATTTCAACTCTGTTTCGGCATTTTATGTTGGTGCCACTAACACCAGAGTAGACTGTTGGACAAGAAGCTTGGAATTTGACATGATGGTTTATTTTAAGATGTAAATGTGTTAATATGGTTTCTAAAAAATTCAAAACTTCAAATGAATACTGAAATGAGCGTATGAAATGAGCATAAAAGTCTCAAATTACTTTCTAAATTATCATTTAATTGGCATTAGTTTTAGTTCTTCTTATTAATTAAAATCTCATAATTTTTGAATTATTTCAAAAAGTTTTCTTCTAATAAAAAATAATCATGGAAATATCACTTGGCATATTTCAACTATTACGCGAGCAAAGCCGCGGGGTTTGCTAGTCATAAATAAAGCGGCGAATGTTTTTTGCAAGTCATCCAACGTCTGTGGTTTATCGGCATATACCAGCGACTTCGCACATCCCCACAGAAAATAATCCATTGGTGTGAGATCACTTGACCGTGTAGGCCCGTTCGTAGGTATATTACGCGATATTATGCGCTCACCGAATGTCTCCAGCAATAAACTGATGGTGTTTTGTACGGTTTGCAAGCGCTGGTCTGGCGTAAGTCTATTCATGGTGAAATGCAAAAACATACTGAGCAAGAAGTATTTTCAAAAGTAATTTTCATGGAGATGATAAACAAGTAAAAATTAAATTTAAAATATCAAAAAACCCGAGCGAACTAATTAATTATTTCTCACCAATGTGAAACTATTTTTTATATTACTACCTATTTTTTTTATGTACTTGTATTGATGGCTTTTAAGTTGTGTTTAATTGTTTATAAACACTGTTTTGATGAGGCCTATATAGATGTCTATGATGGTTAGAGTTGCAGTAAAGCTATAGATCCTTCCTACAAAACTTCCATGCGGTGTAATATTTAAACGGAACATCTGACTGAAAAATAGTCAATGAAACATCGTCTTCATTTTGAAAGACCTATCCAATGATATGCCAGTCGATATGGTGTGTAATTTTTTTGTCTCTACGCCATTTTGTATTTTACGGCCGCCATTTTGAATTTATAAAAACTAAACCCAACCTATAACCAACGGATGGTTAGGACGAATCGATAAAGACCTCCTTCATTGAAAACCATCCAGCCGTTGGGATGTTTCGAGGGTATAAAGAAATCCACATACTCAGATACGCGTGAAACACATAACCCTTCTTGGCAGTCGGGTAATAATATTAATCAAATGGCTGGCACAATCCAGTCGTTTTTGCGGAAATAAGGGATATTTTCAAACTTTTTTTAACCCTTTAAGACCTGACCCCACAATTGTGTAGTTGATCCTAATAAAAATAAAACATTTTCCTCTTTTGGTGCGATTTAAACTCGAGCACGCGCCAACAGAATTACGTGGACCCCCCCCCCCCCCTTGACATAACTTGAGATCGGATATTGTTTTTAAATATTTTTTTCAAACAAATATGATCCTATTAATTAGGGGAAACCACCAAAACTTTTCATTTCTAAAAAAAAATCTCGCGGTCTTAAAGGGTTAAAGGGGGAGATCATCTTACAACTTTTTAAAAAGTCAAAAAACTTTTTTTGCCTATTATTAAAGAATAACATTTTACCTAGCATTTAAAAAATATATATTAGGATACTCCAATTGGAACCGGTTTTATGATAAACTATGTGGAGCGATACCTATCTAAATCAAGGTAAATTTGAACTTTAAAGTAACTTTTCTCAAAACAGATTTTTTGACATTACGCGCATCATATTTTCAAAACTAAGTAATATAGAAGAAACTTAATAATTTATGTTATATTGTATTTATATATCTTTATAATTTCTACCTATTTTTAAATAAGTACCTGTAATATATATATATATATATATATGACACGATTTCATTCGTATCATATAAACATGTAGATCTTAAGCACCAGCATACCCACATTATGTACTCAATGAAGAAATCATGGTTTTTTGCAGTCGAACAATCGTAATGGAAGAGTGGAAGGTCAGGCTGTCGTCCATAATAATGTTTCCCGAAGCATAAATAATCGAAACTGATAGATGCATCAAAACGTTTATTAATCGACCATATAATGCACCAAATTCCACTAGTTATAGGTGATCCATGTGCGGGCGGTCGCTACGTAGTAAAATGTACCACTAGATATTACTTATTAGAACAAATGATGAAGATTCAGGAAAAAACAAACACTCCAGGTGGCGTGGTGTAATTAAGCAACTCAATAATCGTCAAATTCTCCCTCTAATAGCCCATGCAACGGGTTATATCTTGCGAAAACTGCATGCGTATGAATACAATACACGATAAATGACAAATCACGTAAAAAGTAGCCGGAAGGACGCGATGAGAGCAGAATACGATAGGACCTAGCTCCGGGGCTCCGGGGGGAGGGGGGAAGCGCGGGTGACGACGATACGAACTATATAGTTTCAGCGTCAGAATTATTGCGCAAACAATGGCTGACGGGATTTGCAAGGAATGATGGGAATAGAGCACCAAAGAACAAATGATATTAAAAAATATTCAAAAGAAAAATAATTTATTTTTAGAATAAAATGAAAAAGTAATTTAATGGGTTTTATGAGATGAGGCGAATGGATTAAGGTTTTTAGACTAATAAAAGAATACGCAGTTTTAAATGCATGCAATAAAAGACAAAAAATATTAAGATATTATTAAAGATAGGTAAAAAAGGAAAAATGTTAAGAATTTGGAATCGTTTTACCAAGATAAAAGGGCGAAAATTTTTATTATTACATATATATATATTTTTATTAATTTTATCGAAATTTTATTATAAATTTTGTATTTCATGGTTTATTTGCCTCAAAAAATATCTTCATCTGTAAATTATAATTCATCTGTATTATTATAAATGGTTATTATTTTAGGTTGAAGTTAAAGTACAGTAGCTTAAGAATATATATGCGTAATATTAAGTGGATATATCGAATATACTTTTTTTATTCCTACGAGCAACACATGTATGTCAAACCACCTTTTTGAAAATCCTTAATTAGTAAATTTTAATTAAACTAACTTATAATTATTTTTCTTTAAAAGTATTTAAAGGAATGCGTAAACAAAGATTTGTACAATTTGCTCTTAAAAAATGGTTTCATCTGAAGAAATATTTATAGCTCCAAATTTTTTTTTTATATTGTGTTAAAATCAAGCATTATCGAGTTGCTGAAGGTGATCTCCCCTGTAATTTTGTACTGATATCAATGTAGTCACTGTTGCGGGGCTGCCACAGGCAACTATTTTTTAATTCTACCTCACACCACTTTCTCAAAACACAAATCTTTGACATACAATTTGACAACATTTGCAAGAAAAATATACTACAAAATTTATTTATTTTTTAAATATTGATGCGAATAGAATAAAAAAAAATAGTCGGCTGTGCCCGTCCTGTTGTTGTAAAATGTCTTTGAATCCACATGTAAGCATGCTGAATCTTAAAAATGACTGTTGTATTACATGTGCTTCATTCGCAAATGACGCCATAACTATTTCAAACTAAATGTCATACAGTTTTTTTTTTTCATTGAAATATGTCTTTGTGTGATACTTTTAAACCCACTATCACCGTCGTAAAGTAACGATTGTCGACTAAACTTGGTGGAGGTGTGTATCTTATACCCTTTAACGCCTGCAAAATTCATTCCAGTCGGTATGGAGCACTTCATGAGTGTTTCTTGTTAAAAGGTGTAAGACCAATTTCTTTAATTTGTATTAGATCTGATGTATGTACATTAAAATAAAAAAAAGGGATCAATACCGTTAAAAATTGTTTTAGTTAATTTTCTCATTTTTATTAAAACTTTCCGACAAAGTTGAAAAGTGTTTATGAATTCGGTTTGTCTGTCCCTCTGTCTGTCCACGCTCTAACTCACGTAAATAGACTCGGATTTTCATTCAATGTTGAATATGAAGTCTGTTACACTAATAGTTCATTTACAGGGTCATTCAAAAGAATTCCGCTACATTATGGTCAATGTAGAAAATTTGTTTGCAGTGTATTTTAATGATATTACACTATTTCAAATGCATTGAAATTCGTATAAACCACTGAATTTCTGTACAAGAGGATTACTATAGAATAGGGCATTCATTGCATTTGTGGTTCATTTACAGGGACACGCAAAAGAAATTGGTTACAGTACTGTTTTTGAGCAATAATTTCTGGACGTGTTTTTTTCAATTTCGGTATGCGGTTTTTAATTTAACTAATTTTTTGCATGTTACTCGTTGTGCATAAATTCTGTACCTCGTATACAGGTCTGCACAAAAGAGTTCACGCACCATTCTCCTTATTAGCAGAAATTGCTGAAGGGGAATTTTCAGCTGTGATATGTATTTCTTAACTGAACTAATTAATTTTTAACTGAACTAATTAATTTTTTGCATGCATGTAGTTTATAGATACAGATCTATATACCATATGCAGGGCTGCTCAAAGAATTCGGATTATTCAATTGTGATTCAATTATGATTCAATTAGACATCGTATTTTGATTTATTAAATGGTGAAGTTTTGTTACGTTGTTCTGAATGTGTTAGAAAGTATTTCATAATCTATGCTTAACGCATGTTTTTTTAATTTCTTGTTTATTTATTTATTAAAAGAGGTACACTTTTAATTTTTTTTTTTTTTTTTTTTTTTTTTTTTTTTACTTGGACATTAAAACTAATATTTAGAAATGTTTTCACCATGCTCTGAGAAGTAAAACAGTACAAATTCTATTCTTTTACGACCAAAACTCACTGAGTTAAGATACTTTACATTTTCCTCAACTTTCGGAGCTTTCTGGCATTAAAAACAGAAAATCCCGTTTTACTTCCGGAAAGAAACTGGTTACTTTTGGTCGCATAAGAATGAAATTTGTACTATTTTGTTTGATCGAGCGTGGAGAAAATTTTAACTTCATTTGATGTGAAATTACTTATATAAAGTTATTCATTAATTATTCATTAAGTTGAAGGTCGTCATAATTCATTTTCTGAAAGAGAATTGACAGTTATATTAAATTATCTATATCTTCATTTATCATTACCTTATTAATAAAACTTCTGTGCTCAAACTTTAAAAGCAAAATCCTTTTTTTCACGCTGGAGTAGTTTCAACATTTGGCTGATTTTAAACTGGGTGTTTCTTTGTCTAGAGCCTAGAGGAATGAAGCGAAACATTAGTTTTGTATCAAATCCTTTAATCGTCTTGGATGGCCAATGATTGACCTTGACCGAGAAAATGTCCATTGGATTCCTGAGTATCAACGGCGGAGAACTTTTTTTCAAAAGGTGTTGAAACAGAAAATTGTTCGTAGACAATTATTTCAAAATAAAACCTTTTTTCCCTTTTCTTCTTTCTTTTACGATAAAATTTTTGTCACCTTGTAACAAAAATGTCTTCTATGTTACAACTGAAGGCTGAATGTTGTCATCAATTGCACGCAATAAGAACATCAGAATTCAGAATCATGTCGCACTCATCACGCTATTATAAATCATTTGTACACTTATATCTGTCTAACATTTATATATTGAATATAAATATCCTATAAAGTTTAAGATTAATTCAAATTATTTTTATAAGTATAATTTTTAATTAATTTTTCAATTAATCTTCAGCAGTGAAATTACACAATGTTAAATACAAGACATTTTTCACATTGCTAACTAAGCGTAAACCGGTGAGGGTAAAACTAAGGTGAACCTATGCTGGGCTTTATTTCGTCTCACATTTGTCGCAAGATTGTGTGATCGTGAAGACTATTCTATCTTGCGCTGCGGTTGTAGCCAGACCGATATTTAAGAGTGAGAACCTATGCTGGGCTTTACTTCGTCCCATGTTTGTCACAGAATTGTGTGCTCATGAAGAATATTCCACCTTATGCTGCGGTTGCAGCAGTACCGACATTTAAGAGTAATTGATGACAAGCTGGATATCGTCCTCGTAGCTTAAGGCTGTTGTCAACTGCTCTGCTTAACAAGCGCAAAACTTTTTGATACATTTACAAATTCATTTTTTAACGGAAAGATTTAAAATTGGAAGGCCTGACTATGGAAGCGATTTGGAATCGAACTGTGCTTTTCATTTTTTGATCAATAAATTATCTATTGAGTTATAAGGGATTTTGATCATGTGACAAACACGTTTTTCACCCTTTCTTGAGTGGTTATTCTTCTTTCGCGCGGAAATTCAGTTCAAAACGACCACTTTGACACTATTTTCTGAAAAATCTGTTGCGTTTGCAAAAAAAAAAAAAAAAAAAAAAAAAGGAAAAAAACAGTTCTATTACATAGTTTCTGAACAAGAACACCTGTTAGTTTCATGCATTTCCGAACAAAAATAAATTAAAACTTTTGTCATAAAGTTGCCCTTTTGGATTTGAAAACAGCCTTAATGGTAAAACCTTGGAGCGTTATTTAAAGGATCCGGGTGGTTCAATACCCGGCTTGGACATTTTTCACTCTGTAGGTTTACGCTTAGTTAGCAATGTGAAAAATTTCACGTACTTAAAATTCAATGTTTTTTTTCACATCGCTCAACAATTGCGTGACTCTGCTGGCAAGATCTAGACAACTATTAAAAATTAGGTTAATGAATATCTTAATTTATCTATAAATTCCCTAGCACAAGCTAACAAGAGTGTTGGGCGCACCCTTTTCTCCGAATTTACTTGATCCAAAAGAAAATCTATCTTATAGGGTCCTCTAATTATAGAGGACCTGGTGATCGTAAAGCCTAGTTAGCTAATAGATAACCTACGGTCATTTACCTAAAAGGTTATCTCGGATAAATAAGACAATGCGTTGTGAAATGTTTAGAAGATAACTAACCTATGGCCAATTGGTTTGAAGGGAAATATATAATAAAATCAAAACCACTAAATATAACTCCCCAGTTTTCAGGCAAACCAACCCTACAAGATAAATTTAATTATACTTTTACATATATGGTCTAATAATAATATTAAGCAGTCAGGTAATTTCTAAATACTTAAAATAAGTAATTAACAAGACTTTTAAAAAATAATAACAAAGAAGGGAATTAATAATAATAAATCATTTATTTACACCACAGGCAAATTATATTAAGTTATAATTAAATAATTCATACTTTTACCATCCAAAATAATAACTCATTATGTAAAAAAAAAACACTAATTTGGATATTAATTGAAGTTGGCAAGTTCTCCTGGGCACCCTATTCCCAATTCAAACATTTGAATTAATACGGTACACAATAGAAAAGAGAACATCCATAAAATCGTACCTTTTTCCCCATTGGGGTCACAAGATCCTTTTAGAGTTGTAGACTTGACAGTATATACAGGGTGATTCAGCTCGTCGGTGACAAACTTTAAGGATCGATAGAGCACACCTAGACGAACATTTTTGAATAGGGAATGTAGGGTCCCTGACGCGATGGTAAGGCGCTAGGCGCTTTCGAAAATTTGGGTGCCGAAATTCGAAACGTCATAAAAACTAGGGAAATGGTTAGATTTTCTTGCTTGTTGCGTCGAAATGATTCTGTTTGTTTAGACTTTCTTCAGTACCAATTTGATAAGCGTATCTCTTAAAACATGGACAGGGGGCGCTGCAGACTTTGGAGAGCTAGACAACAACTTTAAGCCCGTTATTTTGATAATTTAACACATGCTCGCCAAAGTTTATACTCTAACTTAAAGTTTGAACCCAAAAGTAGAGCCCTGCAAAAAGCGTAAGAGCCGGAATAAAATGTCAAAGTACAGGGTGGTCGAAACTCGAAGGCTCCTAGGAGATAAACAAACAGATTTCTTGACTTATGGCATGCATTTTCATGATTCTGTTTGCTGGGGCTCTCTGAAACTCAGTTGAACGGTACAAAAAGAAACATCGATAGGGGGCGCTTTGGGCAAAAAACACAATAAACATACCTTTGGGGTTACCTGAAGGCCGAGGTATACCATACACCTGTCAGCAGTGCTGAAGAACTTGTGGCGCGCATTGTGGCAGCTGCAGGGCAGATCAGAGATACTCCTGGCATTGTTGGAAACACACACTCCTCAATGCGACGGAGGTGCGAAGCCTGCATCATGGCCCAAGGTCGAAATTTCGAGCATCTTCTGTAGTGTTATTTTTTGTAAATAAATTTCCAGTATCATTGATGTTTTTGGTCTAAATTTATTCAGAAGTGTTGAGCAGAGGTAGAAAATGTGTTTTCATTATTACTAACTGATCGTAGCGCCCCGTTTCCAGTTAGCGTCCGAAATGTCAACGAATTATGTTTTTTGCCCAAAGCGCCCCCTATCGATGTTTCTTTTTGTACCGTTCAACTGAGTTTCAGAGAGCCCCAGCAAACAGAATCATGAAAATGCATGCCATAAGTCAAGAAATCTGTTTGTTTATCTCTTAGGAGCCTTCGAGTTTCGACCACCCTGTACTTTGACATTTTATTCCGGCTCTTACGCTTTTTGCAGGGCTCTACTTTTGGGTTCAAACTTTAAGTTAGAGTATAAACTTTGGCGAGCATGTGTTAAATTATCAAAATAACGGGCTTAAAGTTGTTGTCTAGCTCTCCAAAGTCTGCAGCGCCCCCTATCCATGTTTTAAGAGATACGCTTATCAAATTGGTACTGAAGAAAGTCTAAATAAACAGAATCATTTCGACGCAACAAGCAAGAAAATCTAACCATTTCCCTAGTTTTTATGACGTTTCGAATTTCGGCACCCAAATTTTCGAAAGCGCCTAGCGCCTTACCATCGCGTCAGGGACCCTACATTCCCTATTCAAAAATGTTCGTCTAGGTATGCTCTATCGATCCTTAAAGTTTGTCACCGACGAGCTGAATCACCCTGTATATCCAAAAGTTTTTTTGTTTGTTTGTTTGTAGAAACACAACACACATATTCGTGTTCCGTAATTTTAGTTTTATTTACACAAAATTCCACCCAGGTCTGGGCCAAAAGCAAAAATGTTTAAATCATTTTTTTTTAAAAAATTAACACTACTATATTGCTCGTCATAGACAGAGCAAGTAAACATGGGCGGATAAGCCAAAAGGGCTTGAAAATAATAACTCTTTTTGTACATCTGTATTTTTTTTTTCGAGAAAAAGAAAATCTCTCTCTGTTAAAAATTTGCATGTGCGGCCCTGAGTGGTGGATGCGAATTAACATATTCAGCATAATTAAAATCTCCAACCACTCGCCGCTGCCTGGACCCGCCTTCGTGTCGGCCAGTGGTCAGTGGGTCCCCGGAATGCTCAGGGCCTTCCGACCCTCCTACATCCGATATTTCAAACCCCACTTTCTCACGAGACCGCGGTCCCCCACACGAAGATCCTGCAGCTGTCCCATAAAACATGAGGTCATAAAAGTCCCTCTTTTGTACCAAAACTGTCCAATTCTTTACTTTACTCTCGTAATATCATACATACAGATAGTAACTGACAATTAAGCTTTCCCCTTAGCAAAACACTTGCCTGGGAAAATACTTAATGCTCTTGGTACCCATCCTTAATAAAATAATAATACTGTACTAATAGATGCATACATAAAAACAATAATACTGTACATTGAAAAAAATCTTGAATTAAAAAATTAATCAGTTAGATAAAATAATCACTTAGATAAATATATACATAGATGATATCGACAATAAACTTATTCATATATATATTTTTTTTTTCCTTCAAAAAAAAATAGTTCTTTAAATATCCAAAATGTTGAAATCATGCCAACAGACTCAAAAATCATCAATTTTGGGATATTTATACAGTTGAAACGAACTTTGTATCTAACTTAAATTGCATTAACTGCATTATTTGTAAGTCATTCTACTTCTGATGAATCAATGATACATATTATTTTTGTTGTCGGTATTCCTTTGTCTCTGCATCGGCAAAATAGCAGAACAATGAATAAGGTATCAAAGAAAATAAGTCCCAGATTTTGTTAATTTAACTAAAATTTGCATCACTCAAACTACTTTTGAATTTGATAATAATTTTTTCAAACAATCAGACGGCTTATGTATAGGTAATCCTTTATCTCCAATTCTTTGTGATATTAATATGCATTATTTTGAGAAAAAGTTATTAAATCTGGTTAATTTTAAATGTTGGATGCGTTATGTCAACGATACTTTTGTTTTAGTTGATAATCCTTTTGATATTTCTACCATTCTTCAAACTGTTAATTCTATCGACCCACATATTCAGTTTACTTTTGAGTTAAAAATTGTAATAAACTTCCTTTCCTTGATATTTTAGTTACCAAATGTGACTCTTCTTTCAAAACTTGTATTTATAGAAAACCTTTTTCTGTCTCTAATCCACCTCATGCTCTCTCAAAACATCCTGTCAACCAAAAAATCGGTGTTTTTTACACGCATGTAAATCGTGCTCTCAAAATTTGTTCTGACTCTGCATCCCTTAAGGATGAACTTAATTACTTAAAAACTGTTGCTGTAAAAAGAGGTTTCAGTCCTTCTGTTATTAATAATGCTGTGAAAAAATTCAGTAGACTGTCTGATAAATCTACTCTTTCCAAATTTGTCAAAAGCAAACTTGATAATTTGGTTGTCCTGCCCTTTTATCCTCCTTTATGTTTCAAATTAGCTAAAGTTTTGTTTCAATTTTAACATTATCTTTAAACCTCTCAATAAATTCAAATTCCCTCCACTAAATCTCCTGTTCCTGATCTTCGTAAATGGGGAATTTATAATGTTCCTTGTAATGACTGTGATTTATCTTATATTGGTCAAACTAAAAAAAACCTTGGAAACCGCTTCAAAGAACACTCTCGTTATGTTATTAATCAAGAAATTTCTAAATCTTCTATTGCCAAGCACTCTTGGGATTCCGGCCATAGTTTTAATTTTCTAAATGCTAAAATTGTGAAGTTATTGTTAATGATAAATCTGATTCCACAATGCTCTCTGCAGCTTGGAAAATCCTTTTCAGTACGTCCACATAATGTATTTTTTGTGTTAAGATTAGTCTGTTTTTATATTTTATCTTTACTTCATGTGTTCCCATATTTTAATATATGTGTGTGTTTTCATTTTATTATAATCTATTTTTAATTCAATTTTATTCTTCCATGTCTTTTTTTTTCCAATTTGCTTCCTTATTCCCCTTCTACTCTTTTATCTTTTGTTTTGATTGTGCTCTTCTGTGATAGGCTGTTGTAATCTTTTTTTTTTCTATTGGTTGTTTATTTCTACTTTCCTATTGGCTGTTTCTTCAGCTTGTTTCCTTTCCCTTATCTCTCATTTCAGTCTTGCTGCTGCTTTCATGTATAAGCACGTCTTCTTTGCGCAAGACGAAGAAAGACTCAGATCTTTCAAAAGGCTAGCGCATTTAAAAGTTTTTTTTATGGTGTTTTAAAAAGATCTCTTAGTTCTCTGAATAAGGTATCATTCAAAAGTATTTTGAACCGGCTTCTGGCATAGTACACTCGCATTTTGTTAAAACATATTTTTGATTAAAAATTGCAGTTAATTAAAAATTAATTCAGCATTGCTTCAATAAATGAAATGAAAGGTTTTCTCAAATGAACGTTGCCACAAAAATAAAATACTGCATTATATCATACTTAGCAATGATTTTAAGAAAATAAATAGTACAAAAAAGATAAAGTATGATGTCTGCGCTTGCGTTTATTTTATATTTATGATTAAAAAATTAAACTGTTTAGATGAATAAATACTATCCACCGGCGAAAGCAGCGGTTCATGTGTGCCCTAAAAGATATGTTTTGTTACATTAGATTAAATTGTATTTTATGAGAGCTCAATTTATTTATTTATTTATTTATTTTTTTTTTTTTTTTTTTTTTTTTTTTTTTTACCCGTGTCGTTTCCAAAGCGATGACAACATTCTTTAATGCAATTAAAATATGATTTTTAATTTTTTCTCACACGTAACTTTGGTTATCTTGGATGATATTTTACTATAACTTTGAAGTAATAAATCGGATGATATAATTGCTAGATTAATGTTGTTTGCAGATATTTTTATCCTTACATTTCATTTAAAAATTTAAATCTGCTTGTAAAAATATTAGCTATTTCTAAAAAATATTAGACTAAAGTGCAAACTTCTCGCACGGGTCCACTGATATGTATTTCCAAAACTCACAACGATGAGTCAGGTATCATACAACATGTTTTTCAATAGATTTTTGACATAGTACTACCCTATAATTTCGTTAAAACACGTTACTTAATTTTTTTTTTTTACAGTTTTTGATTAAAAATTAAAGAAAAAGTATCAGCAAAAAATTTCAAAGATTGGACTGTGAAAGCTTCCCACCAGTTCACAAGTATTATGCAAATTCCTAAAATGGGTCTCAAACTTTTATTCCACGCGCACCCCTTAAAAATTACATATAACAAGTATAAGGCTTATTTTATTATTATTTTTTACATGAAATTCATGAGTATGAAAATAAAAACAAAGAAAACAACTAATACATACAATTTATTTTACATTTAATGTTTTTTAATGACATGGGAAAGTCAGTTTGCCATTGCATGATTGTTCAAATTGATGTATTAACTAACTGAGGTAGATTCGTATGTCATATAACAAAATAAATGCAAACAAATGTTGTCTTCATCGTGAAATATTATTTCATGTTTTTTTTTTTTTTTTAATTGCGTCTAAGGAAATAAAATTCAGCTAACTCATTTTACATCTTTACAAGCTTGCAAATAAAATTTACTAATACGTAAACCTACTTATTTAGCCTACCAAAATTTGCCAACAAGATTGCTTTCCAATGTTTCATTTTCATGTAGAAATAACTGTTTCTTTATTTTTTACAAAATGGTATTTTTAGTTATTTCATTATTTCATTTAATAAACTATATATTCAGAAATTAAAAACTATAAAATGTATAGAGTATGCCAGCAGAATTCGTATGTTTTCTTTTTCCTTAAACGCTTCGTCAGTACTTTCACGTACCGTTGAAGAAAATTTTATATAAAACTAGGGGGCTCTGCCCACTGCAAGCTACGCTCGCCAACCCCCGTTCAGACACCACATAATCTAAAAACACGCTAATCTGATGGGTTTTAAAAGTATTAGAGAAGATTGAATTATACTGAAAAAGGTTGTGCAGATCTCCCTGTAAACGGGTTTCCATTCAATTCCCTTTGATTGCAAAAATTTAAGGGCGAATCAGTTGCTGTTAAGACATCCAATGGTTGTTTTCGTTTTTGATTAAAGAGGATCAGTTAAACATTTGAAAAGAATCTAAAATAAAATGAATTAAGTATACAGAGACTTTGTATCCCGGTATTTTAAAACAATATCTACATTGTAAACTGAAATGTCTTAAATTCAGACATTTAAGTGTCTGAAACGGAGTGTTCAATTTTCAGACGTTTTAAAGTGTCTTAATTTTTAAGACACTTGTATGGGTCTGAATTTCAAACACTTCAAAAGTCTGAATTGCATCCATGTTTGACCACTTCGACAAACATTTTTTCACCTTTTTTTTTTTTTTTTTTTTTTTTTTTTTTTTTTTTCGTAAGCATTATACGGTGTAAAATATATATATCCCTAAAAATATGGAAACTGCAGTTCATCGAGACTCCAGTATAATTTACATATTTTAATTGAAATTTTCTTATGTAAATTCCAGAAAAAAATCCATTTATTTTGCATATTTCTATATTTAAAAATTTCCAATTAAAAGATAAAATATAATTTTTCAAGAACTAATATCCATATTTTATATACAACCACTTACCAAAGGCCATCTGACTTATATAGTATTCATTTCAAACTACTGTAAACTTTAGCACTTACCCGAGGTGGGATTCGATCCAGAGTCCTCTGCGTAGGAGAAGAGTGCGCTAACCATTCAGCTACGATTTCGTCGGCAGATTTTTCAAAATAATGTTATTTATGAAGCACAGGCAATGTTTTTAAGGAGACCGGGAAAGCCCTATCTTCGCCATGTTAAATTCACCAACTTTATGTACCTTTTTCTCAGAAATTGTGAAAGATAGAGGTCTAGATTTTTTAGAGTAGACAGAATAACATACTTTACGTATTTTAACAGACCATTTTTGTTCTATGTGAAACTCAAAATTAATTATTAATTATTTATTGAAAGTCATTTTTAAATTAGCATTTTTGGTAAGATTTCCCTGCCTACAATAAATAATTCTCAACAAATCATTAAACCCCAGTGTTAAAGTATACAATATAACATAATACAAGTATTAAAAAAATCTGAGTTCTTAAGTTTAATAGATATTGAAAAAAAGAAACAAACGTGAAGAATCCAAGTTTTGAGAAAAAGTCGTGAAATATGAAATAATGAATAATAAATTAATATTTCAACACTTATTTTTTTATATATAAATATGTGTGACACATCGTTGGATAAAAGTTTAAACTATTTAATGATATAAAAAAGTAAAAATTGATTTTTTGGTTGAATTTTGCTTTCCCGGTCCCCTTAAGTAGCAGCAAGTTTTTTTCCAATTTAGTATAATTCTGAACAGTTTATACACAGTGCTGTAGTCGTAAAAAAAAACACGAGATGGCGCCACTATTCATTCTCAAAAATTGAAGGTTTAATTTCGACTCCAAATTGGAAATGTATAAATTTTAATTCATTTTTGTTCTTAAATCATGAAATTGGCAGATGATGTTATTCAGAAACTATGTGATCGAAATAAGTTTTCTATTTTTTTATGAATAAATTACCTATCGAATTATGAGCGATCCTCTTTAAACAGGTTTTTATAACAGTAGGTAACGCAAGTATTATGCAATCGAACTTTTTAAGACGGAATCGAATGAGACTGGACAAAATTTCGCTTTCAGCATGGTTATATCGTATATTTTTTAAACGGACTTCTGACAATTATTTGCTAACTAACTCAATAAACAGTAAATAAAACTGAAGTAAACCTCTGTATAACGGAAATTTGTCTAAAATGAAAAATTTCATGATTTCTTGGAAATAACACACTGGTATGAATATAAATAAATAAATCCTGTCTAATATACGTGATTTTTGAAAAGGGGATTGAATTATATGGGTTTGTCCTTGAAAGGTTATATTTTATCTTTTAAGTGGAACTTTTTAAATACAGAAATATGCAAAAAAATGGAAAATTTTCTGGAATGTACGGGAAAAAAATTGCATTAAAATAAATAACGTAAATGGCTGTCTAAATAGACAGTACAATTTCCATATTTTAACGGATACTTTTTACAGTTTATAAAGCTTACAAAAAAGTGAAAAAACGGCAGCCTATTGCTGAACAGGCAGGTTGATCAAAGATGGATGCGATTCAGACATTTGAACTGTCTTAAATTCAGACGGATACACGTGCCTTAAAAATTAAGACACTTTAAAATGTCTGAAAATTGAACACTCCATTTTCAGACACTTAAGTGTCTGAATTTCAGACATTTCAGTTTATAGTGTTTGTACCATGATCACGGTAAGACACTTAAGTGTCTTAATTTCAGACACATGTGATGTCTGAAATTACATATTCAGACACTGTCTGAATTACTTTTTCAGTCACATATGTGTCTGAATTTAAGACGCCTTTATTTGCAGTGTATAACAATAGCCTAAGTCATGTGACTATCATCAACAGTTCCGGGCGGACCACTTTGCTTTTCATACTCTAGGTGCCATTTTGGTACTTTAATGTTAGCCAGGCACAGGTGATAAGTCGCCAAATATTATTCTATCGCCATCATTTCATCTATATTATAATAGTTCAAGTCATCGACTGCCATAAACAAATACTGTCTGATCCCTTCGCCTTTCATATGAAAGTTTGGCATAGATGTCACATACTGTCATATGCCATACTGGCTCGATTTTTTTCCGACGCAATTTTGGGGAACGCATCAACAGCATAAACGTCAACATCCGGCTTACCATATCAACTAAAATAACGATACTTTTGCGCCAGTTAAGTACCCGTTGCGTATATGACATTGGCGTCAGAAAAAAATCGCGCCAATATGGGGCCGTATATGACATCTGTACCGAAAGTTTTCCATTTTGATTTAAAAAAAAAAAAATTCGAATAGAACTACATAAAAGTTGACATGGTCGCAAAGAATTCTTGGTACTGTTACGCTAGCCGGGTGCAAATCTCGTCAATAGCTTTTTTTCAACTTGCCAGTTAGCTTTTTCTTTTTCTTTTCTTTTCTTTCTTTTTTTTTTTTTTTTTTTTTTTTTTTTAGTGGTAAATTAAAACATTGATTTGAAGTTGAAATTAAATGTCATGGTTTGTTGCATTATTTAATATTTGGCCAGATGTCATATATGCACCGCAGGTTTGGCGTGATTTTTTTTTTACGAAAATTTGGCGAAAACCTCGTTTTCGAATACCAGTTACATATGCATTTTTGGTATTACTTAGTTATTCCGTCGACCAAAAATCTATCGCAAAACTATAAGATTAATTGCCAATAATGGTTGATCGTAAATATCACATCCACTTGACTTTAAGCAAGTTACATGTGTTTACGTCATCAAGTGATTTTTATTTCGACGTTTTATTTGTATATTTATTAATGTTATACTAATTTAATTGGTCTTTCGTTATTTAAAATAAAAATTATGTCAATTTGTATAATTTGGCGAGTGGTTTGGCGATTTATATAATTTGGCGAAATTGGTCGACGGAATAACTAAGTAGTACTGTATTAGGTAGATTTCGTAAGAAATACTACTTATTGCAGTCGTTACCATGGTGCGACTTTTGAAAAATTCCTTCATAACTTTTCATTATATGACTTCAGGAACCCAAAACCACCCCCACCTAAAAAGTTTATGTATGTATGTACTAAATTTTGTCCGCACGATAAAAGTCGCAATTATGCACGGATCGTCTTCAAACTCGCCAACAACTCTGAGATGGCTAATATCTCGGCGGGGATTGAAAATGGGCAAAATTGGCCCAAGGGAATGGAAATGGGGAGGGTTAAAATTTTTGAATACCATCTTAATAAGATTCTGATAAAACCAGCTCTTACACAACGACAGGAAAAAATAAATATGTTTCGTTATAGCAGTTGTCAACAATAAAAAAAAACTATAAAATTCTCGCCACAACAATTGCTTTTCTATTGCAAGATTTTCACGTGAAAAAAAATTAAATAAATAGTTTGACGAATTGAAAACAAATTGAATATTACGTCATAAGTTTTCCAGATCAAGATTTCAGCATGAAAACTCAAAAGAAATAAAGTTTGACGAATAAAAAATATATATATATTGCGTCATATTGGAAATATAATGGACCTCAGCAGGTGAATAGGTAACGTCATGTGAGTTTGAAGAAACGTATTAAAACATGATAAAAACCCGACTATGGAAATATTAACATATTTTAACACTTTGAGGCTCTCTGAATTTGTTTTAGCCATTTTTAAACCTATTCCATATAAATGCCTGTGTGTATTCGTGCATATCAGAATTTTCGCAAAATGTTTAGCTCCCTAGAGCTCATTCTTAGTGAAGGAACTGGGTTTATCTCTAATCTTGATTCAAGTTTTGTTGGTGAATTTAGTACTTAACTTCGAAATCTACCTCCGCCTGTAGGCCCGAGCCGGCAGGGATTTTTTTAAATTATTTTCTATTATTTTCAAAAGGAAATAACAAAAAGAAAAGAATTAATAACTATAGAACAAAATAATTTATATAATTTAAAAAAAGAAATAAAAGTAAATAAATATTTATTATTAAATAAACAACAATAGCCGGGTTACCATGTCAATCAAAATAATGCCATTTTGGCGCCAATTAGGTACCCCGGTGCGTATATGACATCTGTGCCTAAAATTTTTCTTTTCGTTTTTTTTTTTTTTTTTTTTTTTTTTTTTTTTAAGAAAGAAGTGAAAGCCACCAATTTTAAATGTATTGAGTGAGTGCAAAAGTTCTACCCGTTTTGAGCATAAGTAAATGTCAAGTGAAATACAGTCGTTACAGCTTATGTTTAGAGGTCAGGAAAGGGAAAAATAACGCGTAGAGCAGCAGAGTATGTATAGGCACAACATTTGTCAGAAGAACTCATGCGGAATGGGAAACAACATAGCAAGCAAGCAAAACCACTTCAGACATTGTTTACTGTAGGAGTATGATAAAGCCGTTACAGCAGCCAGAGCTTGCCACAGCATTTGTCATGTGTATGAGGAAGATGCCGTGGACGATAACACATGCTACCGTCGGTTTATGAAATTCCGGGACGGAGACAGGTGTTGTAAAGATTATGCCCGTTTTTTATGCCTATCAGTGGTTTCTGACGAGAATATGGACACAGCCATAGCAAATTCCCCACATCCAACAGTCGGAGAATTAGCTGAAATGTTCTCGGTACGCAGAACAACAGTCCAAAGACGGATGCATGCGCTTGGCTTCATCAAAAATTTCGATCAGTGGGTAGCACACCAGCTTACATAAAGACAACGATAAGAGAGGATCGGCACCTGTCTTTCTTTGCTTCCTTGTAACTGTAGGGAACCATTTTTGAACCGAATTGTAACGGGTGATGAGAAGTAGGTACTGTACCGTAATGTGAAGCGTCGAAGGACCATGTGCCGATGTTTCAGAGGGTGCTCCATCGACCTAAACAAGTGGACTCCATTCCAAAAATGCTTTTACCAGTATATGGCTTAATGCTAGGGGAATAATCAACTAGGAGCTCCTCGCCCCAAACCAAATTATCAAGGCAGACCTCTACTGCCAACAATTGGACAAATTGTGAGCAAAACTCATGTCTAAGTGGCCAGCATTCATCAATCGTAGAGGGATTCTCTTTCAAAACGATAAAGTCAGCTCCCATGTTGCTTTAAGGACTCGGCAAAAATTACTGGGACTTAGTTGGGAACTTTCGCCTCAGCCGGCGTATAGTCCCAACCTTGAACCTTCGATTTATCCCCTTATTTGATTGTTACACAACGTCTTTGCTCTCCGAACCTTCAATGATGTGGAGACTGTAAAAACGGCGTTACAACAGTATTTTGACTATAAAACAGAGGTGTTTTATCGGTGAGGGATTAACTTACTGCCATACAGATGGCAAGAGGTCATACATAATGATGGTGCATGCTTGAATTCATAGGTACTTAACTTTTTGTGTTCTTCGCCTTTCTGTTTTCGCTAAAAAACGAGTAGAACTTTTGCACTCATCCAATATCAGTTTTTAATAAAAGTTTTGTATTTAAAATAAAATGAATGAAAGGATTATATTTTGAATGAAATTAATGAAATATAAAAAAATGAGACGGGAAAAATGTTTGGCGATTTATAACCTGCGGCTCGCTAACATAAAAATACCGTCAGAATTGATTTCTCTATCAGAATCTTTCAATTTGGCGAAAGTTTGTTCAAGTAAATTGAATTATGATAAAAGTAGCATGATACATTTCTTAGCATATATTTAAGGGAGGCCAACTGGTCACCAAATTAGTTTAAAATAATAACCTTTTCTGAAATATGAAAAAAAAAATATCTGTTATGATTAAAATTTGAGTTGTCATCATTAGAAAAATGTATTTAAAATTAGAAAATTTAATATTTCAAAAACTAATTCGAATTTAAAAATTCTAATACCAGTTTTGAGATCTGTGGATCAATACGGATTTTTGGTGTTAATTTCATCGCAAAGTATTCCATATTTTAGGAAAATTCGCCGTGAAACATAATTTGTTGTTTAATCAGTAGTTTCAAAGAATCGTTTCCTAAATTCGTTTCATTTCAGCCTTTTCATATATTCGTTTCATAAATTCGTTTCATTAGGATTTTATGTATGTAGGGTAGATATATTTAATCCCTCTATTAATAAAAGTATACTTTTTTTTCATATAAAATACTTTGCTCATTTAGAAAACCCGTAGAAACAATAGAAGCCAAATATTCTTCAATTTATGCTAAATATTGTTCAGAGGCAAAGCTAAATATTTATTACTGGGCATTTTCTCAACCATTTACATAGGCGTTGCTTTGCTCTTATTACAAAAAATTACATGAAAAACTTGCAATTACAAAAACTTTTCCATTAAAAGACAACATCACAATAAATTTATATGCATTGTTTTTATAAAAAATGCGAGATTGCCGTAACAGTATTTTTTTTTTTATTAATGTGCAGTAGTTATTTTGAGTGGATAACAAGATTCTGAATATAAGGCAACAGTAAAGCTCAGTCCAAATTTTCAGCTTTCAACAAAAATGTGGGTCGTTCCGTGAGCTTTACAGATAATCTTGTTCCATTACTTTTCAACCGGAACCTTCAAATTAAAACGTCTTTATGAGATTTACAATAAATCTGGTTCTATTACTTTTCGACCAGAACCTTTAAACACATCGTTTTATGAGCTTTACAATCAATCTGGTTCCATTACTTTTCTACGCACTTTTTTAGACTGAAACTATTTGCCAATTTTTTAGCCCCCCGGTACGGTATGCTATTTCTTTCTCCCAGCTTATTTTATGTCGACACCAAAAAATAACGTTACATTACAGAAGCCAGCCGTAAAAAAAAAAAAAAAAAAAAAAAAAAAAAAATGTTTGAAAACTGAATCTCCATTTATTTTTGAAATATTAATTTTTTGTAGTTTTTGGAGCCATTTGCTTAATATTGGCAACGGAAGTATTCTATTTCTGTAGAAAATAAAGGAAAAAGTAGTTTGTAAGATATTAATTATATATTTTTGATGCCATTTTTTCATAACAGCCGAAAGAAAATGTAATTAAAATACGCACTTTTTTGAAAAAAATATAAACGAATGATTTCTGTTAAAACATGGAGCTATTATCAACTATATTTAATTTTAAGTATCTCTATTAATGTTACAAATAAATGAAGGCCTATGAATCATTAAACAGCCGTTTATTTTATTTTATTTATTTTTTTGTTTTGTTTTGTTTTTTGTTTTGTTTTTTTGGTCGAGTTTCTTTAATGACGGCATCTTTTTGCTGCATTTGTGTATTATTCCGCGATAGTGACGTCCTATGCCTACTTTACTGTAGATGTTTAAGAGTGAATAGTAAATGTGGAATTCTTAATCCCTTAATTCTGCGAATGACGTCATTTTATATAAAATTAAAGCGTGTGCTGTAAGTCTTAAAATTGAAATATGTTTTGTACTATTTATATATACATATTTTTTTAAACGACATTAAATTCTGAAAAAGCAGAATTCCTGTTTTCTAGTTACTGTAAATCTTTTAGATCGAACTTTACTTTTCTGTCTGGTTCTACCAGTTTTTTCCTATTATTCTTATAAATATTTTTTAAAAAGAGCTACAATTACCGATTTATTAAATCAGTTTTAATGATAAAACGTATTTAAATATCTTATTACTGGTAAATAAATTTTATAGTACATCTTCAGACATTAACCTCTTAATTCTTGCGCCCGTGACTTTTACGGGCAGTGTAGGTAACTTTTTTTTAAAGTTCAGATTGTTTGATTCACACCAGTTTTTTTTTTTTTTTTTTTAAATAGTGCAATTGGCTTTATTCTTGCATCATTTTATCTGCCATTTAAAAAAAAGGTGAATATTTCTAGTTAAAAAAAATGGCGGCAATCAAACAATCTGAATTTTTAAAAAAGTAGCCTTCACTTATCTGGAGCGACGCTTAACGGGTTACTGCTGTAATAAGAATTAATTATTTTTAAATACGTCAAGTTCATCCAAGTACTTGCTTAAGAGAAATGCTTCAAGTCAAATACTCTTAGGGGGGCTGGTTACTCAAATTCGGAATTCTCCTCCGTAATGTTAAGTCTATGGACTTTTGATGCATTCGTATATTTAAAATATCTTCTCGGAAAATTCATATTTTTAACATCTTTTTTATATGTACTCTTCTTAAAGGATGTCTCTTTTTTTTTTTTTTTAGTTTTCAAAATATTTCTAAAATCTAGGCTGAATTTAATATTTTATGTGTTAAAAGCGGGCGAATTGTGAGTAAGATTTTAACACTTCCTATAAAATTAAGTCTATGCTTTAGAAATATTTCGAGAACTAAGGAAAAAAGAAGCATCTTTTAGGATGTGTACACAAAAATTAGAAGTTTAAAATGTTAATTCCCCGAGGAGATATTTTAAATATACAAATGCATCCAATGCCCATTGACTTTACATGAGTGAGGGGAAATCGGAATCTCAGTGACCAGCCCCATTAAGGTATGTAGGAAAATTTAAATTATACTCACCAGTTAATTAAGTGGCTAATTCACGTGGTCTAATTTAATTAATTTCTCGTGCTTAAACGTTTATTATTTTAGACATTTAATCTGTCGCATAAATAATTATAATTACATTTATGTCATTCGTCAATTCATCACATTTTAAGATTATGAAATACGTTGTAGTACCGTCAACTAGGGTAACTTTGGCCCAAATTTCTCTGTTTCATGACATGTTCAGAACATGATGTGGACCAATATTACCCTGTTGAAAAAAACGGGGGTGTGAGGGTAAGAAGTGTAGACATGTAAAAACACAGTAAATTAGCACATATTTTAATAAAAAAAATTATTACAAAGCTCATTAATGTTGCTTAATGTGGATTGTCCAGATCTGGGACAGAATACTGGTTTCTCTTAGACAGAAATTTTGGTGGACTAATTTTTGCAAGAATGTCGTTCCATTCATACACCATCGAGCCCGGTCTCTTTGGGCAATGCCAACACTTTAACTTCTTTTCCATGCAGTCAACAACACAACCCTCCTTTAATTTCAAAGTAATGCTTCCAGGATATATATATTGCTATTAAACAGGACAAGTACAAAATTTCCAACGTTACTGTCATCTTTTTCAATAGCTTTCTTGTTTGGTTCAGTTGGAACCAATACGCTGGATGAATTTTCAGAAAAATTATTGTTTGTGTAAGCACAAATGTCTATTTTAATAATTATACCAAAAATAAACAAAAACATTACCTCAAAAACATCAATGTTAAATTCGGCAAAATAACAAAAAAGCTCCCCTTCAAATATAACATTTTTTATGTATTGTATATACAAAAGCAAGTATATACAAAAATTTAAATGGTAATTGGTTGGACCAATGTTACGCCAAATGTTCGGCCAAAGATACTCCAACTTAGAAAAACGCTTTCCTTTTTTATCTCAGGAAAGACCACGCATAATCCTACAGCTCATATTCAAAATATTAGAGTAATTGAGAAAAAGTAATAAGAAAAAATTATTTTTCATTTACTTATTTTTGATACTAAGTAAACGCAATTAAACTTCTTATAAATTAAATCTGGAATGTTTAGATAAGATTTTAACATTTACAAACTGTAAAATACAGTACAATAAATTAGGTATACAGTTTTCTGAAATACATCAAAATATTAGAATAAAATTTAAATTGGTTCAAAATATTAGAATATCTTATTTTACGCAACAATATTACCTTATCAATATTACTTTATCAATAAGTAAATGGTAGTTAATATTTTGTAGCATCCCCTTTAGCTTTCATAACAGCGTACAATCGATCTTGCATACTATATACAATGTGTTTACAAGCATTTCTATCAATGTTAGCCCAAATAGACTTTATACGTGCCATTAACTCAGTTTTACTTGAAGGAGGATTTTCTTGGAGTTTTTTTCTTCATTATACACCATAAGTTTTCGATGGGATTAAGGTTTGGTTAGTTTACACCGAGGTATGCGGTGACGCTAAATCTTGTTGAAAGATGAAATCATTTTCAAATAAATCTTTTGATGATGGAATCATGTAATATTCCAAAAGTTCTTGATATATCTGAGATTTAACCTTTTCGTAGACGATGCATAACTTTCCAGGTCCTTCTGCACTCATGCAACCCCAAACCATGACACTATCAGTAAATTTTACGGAACGTTTAAGGCATTCTTTATCAAATGCTTCTTTCTTCATTCTCCATTCATTCCCACCCATGGGAATGAATGGGCCATTGAAGGTAATGAATGGGTCACTAAACCAATTCAATGAAAAAATGTGGAATTAAACTTTTTTTTATCAAGTATGACAAAGTAAAGTGCACTTGACATGATATGATCGAAAGCATACTGAAATAGTAAGTAATACACAATGCTTATCAAAATTTATAAACATCAAAAGTGATATTATTAAATCACATTATTGTAGCAGAAAAATGACAAAATAATGAGATTATAAGAAAGAAAAAACATAAAATATGCATAAAAATAACAGATAATACACATTATGATTTAACGAAATTTATATTTTTCAAAATTAATATTAAACGACATGGTTGTAACAGGGTTGAACTGCCTATTAATTGACCATTTAGTGTAAATTTCTGGTATTATTTACTGTACCCATCAGATTCAGAATATAAACAATTATTCTAGTGTTATATCAAATGGGAAAATACTGGTAGGTGTCGTCAACAACTAGACAGTTTACCCTAATCATTTATATAATTTAACTTATGTTTCTAATTAATAACTAATATTTCTTAGGGTGAAAATCTACAAATTATTTTTTAGACGTCACTATAAACCTATTCTTACTAGACAATAATTTTTTAATCTAATCCATGACAGCCTGTTATGTTTCATATTAAAGAGAAAATTAAAAAAAAAAGCAAGAAAAGCCATATTTTCATTATCCAAAGGTGGTACATTCATGACCATGATATAGTGGCCCATTCAGCCCTGCCTATACTTCTGGAATATGTTCAGGGTTTTTTAGCATATTAAATTCAAATAACATCTAAATACATCCTAAAATTAGTTTACCACTATGCAAAGACTTGCTAATACACATATCTGCAATGAAATAATTTAAACTTTTCAGCTTATTTATTTTACTGAAAAGTGAAAAAATTTACTTTTCAATCAGATTCTTGACCATCCTACTCTAGTGGGAAAATGACTTCTCCCAAACAATAGAAATTTGGATGAGCTTGGTTGAATAAATAACTTCATCTATTGGTGGCATCTAAAATAATTTTATGCAATTACTTTTTCCTATTTTGTTAATGGCCCATTCATTACCACTCTCCCCTAATTAAGCGGCTACTTCAATCACACTAAGACACTTTGACACAGAAAAGCAATTTTTTTATTATTATTAACTTATTTTTTTTATAAAAATTAATAATTTTATTCCATATAAAAATTTATAATTTTAGATCATATAAAAATTTACGTATCTTCTGGAAAATAACGCTTTTTACATATTTTGCACTTTGGGGAGCATAAAAGAACAAATATTAATTTGCCTTTAAATTTTACAAAAATATTTATTAAAAAAATGAATATATATATATTTTAATAGTCATTTTTATGAATGTGTTTTTTTAATATAAGAATCATATTTTCAAAAAATTATCTCAAAGCAGAAAAAAACTGAAGACAATTTATTCAATACATATCAACAACAAAAAAAATAATCTGAAGTGTATCTACTAGTCTTTCTGAACACTGGTGCATGTGCCCAGAAACAGAAGAAAAAAATTAGAAGACAAAGGGATGGTGTTATAAATTCCGGACACAATGGAGGGGCATACAATTTTTGCATCTTCGAAATTAATTTGTGCCCCTTAAAGAATTATCATGATTTAATTATCCGTGAATCCATAGAAATGATTACTAAAGAAAATACTGTTTGTAATGATGTTTTATCCTATAACATATCCAGAATTTGGGTCAGTTTGCTTAAAGAATCATAAAAAACATAATATTCCACTTACCTCTATATCCATATTTTTATTTTCCCAATATTTTCTAGATCTAAAAATTGACTTTCACTTTCACTCCTTTCGACACCAACTGCGTGAATTTAAAAATAAGACGCTAATAACAGTATTTTTATTTTATTTTTGTATTCTCTGACAAATGCTATACATATAGTTGAAAGTAGTAAGAAGTATTAAAGTAATTTAACACCTTTTTAAACATTTTGTCATCTTTTTAAGTAATTTGCACATAGTGTAATCTTAAGTTTAACTTCTTAAAGATAAATTTAGCATTCTATTTATTTATTTGTTCCAGACATTCCACTTTGTCACACACGGAGTGTGAAAGTTTTTTAATAATTTCGACACTTCGTAATACGCACCATGCTAATACTTGATTACATCGCCGCAATATTTGTCATACTCTGTGACATTTCTTTGGCAATTTTCCGTATAGAATTGGTAGCAAGATAATTTAACAGGAACGAAAAATCATGTGTCCAGTATAGATTATGAAACACTTACCAACACATTCAGAATACTACTATAACAACATCTCCCCTTTTAATAAGATGAAAGAAGATGTCTAAATAAACAATGTTGAAAATGCATAACATATTTGAAAACCCAATTTCTGTTGTTTACCATCGATAGTCTGAAAAAATCAGAATTGTTTTGTGCAGCCCTGTATATAAGGCATACATTTACATTTGTACTAGATAGTTCAATTTAACGCATAGTACACTGTAAAAAAAAATTGCGCTAAAATGCAGAAATAGTACTGGCAATCGAAACGCCAGTACTATTTCCGTATTTTAAAGGAATTTTTTCCCGTAAATTTTGTGAAAAAACGGAATTTTTCCTGGAATTTACGGAAAAAAATTCCATTAAAATACGAAAGTAGTACTGGCGTCTCGATTGCCACTGCAATTTCCGTATTTTAACGGAATTTCTTTTTACAGTGCACAGTTGAAAATTCTCATTCAGAAATTTCTGTCAATAAACGTAAATATACTTGAGATCTTTTGTGTAGCCCTGTATATGATATGATGAATTTATATACATCAAGCAATATAAAAAAAAAAACTAGTTAAATTTGATGTTTTTGTGATAACCAATTATCTGTTGGGATGTAGGTCAAGGGTTGTGGGGAGAGAATCCCCACCATGAGGTCTTTCTAAGAAACCTAGTCCGCATTTGCGCTAGCAGGGCACGTTTGGAAGAAATCCGTGGAAAACGTCGAACGGTTAGGACCGAAGAGCACGACATGCTGGGTTCGAATGTAGCCCCTTCAATTTATCGGCTTTGAGATCCAAATCTCTTAGCCGTTGGTAGGGTCACAGGTAGTTGGTAATGCGACGTTTCCTGCGTAAATTAGGGCTCCACATGCTCCGGACACACTAATTTCTTCAGGTTTTCCAGAAGCGATTCTTGGACTTGCTCACAAGGAAGGTCTCCATACGGGCATATTCAGAAAAATCTGAAAAAATTACAGAGTGTTCTTCTCATGTGGATATATATGTTTATAAAAAAAAATTTGGCGAAACCTCGATAGAACGTTCGTAAAAAAATAATAAAAATTTCGTTTATTTGGCGATTTATCATCGGTTGGCGATGAAATGAAATTACGAAAATTACTTTTTTATGTCGAATACTCTTTCAGATAAAAACGTTTCATATTGAACTTGTTTAAATAAATTTAATGTAAATAACTTTCGTTTTGTCAGTTTTAGTTTAATTTAACTATAGTTTTTGTCATATATATATATATATCTATATATATTTATAATGAAAGTTAAATATCAAATTTTAGGAATTAAAACAAAATTAAAATAAATTAAAATTTTTTCAATATCTCAAAATTAAGTCCAGTCGAGCACTGTCGATTCAATTTTGTTGCTATGGAAACGATAAATTCTTTGATATTGAAATGAATAACTAGTAAATAAATCTTGCCTTTATTTTGGAATACGCTTAAATATATGAAAGTATTTTTTATGTATGAAATTATTTTTAAAGTAATAAAATTAAATAACACGCATTCTAAAAATCAATGAACAAACAATTTTCAGGTGCATTAAAATCGTTTGCTTTTGGCGAGGAAAGTACTGCTCGCCAAATCGCGTGACGCTTTCGTCTTTTCGCGCCAAATACTCGAAAGTATTTTATTTTTTACAGACTTTCTACTGTAACTCCGCCGCTTAATTTGACAGATCCTTTATTACATGCATAAGTAGTTTAATTGGTATTTTTATCAAAATATTCTGAGTGTGCCCAGTAAGGAGACCTTCCTTGTCAGAAAAACCCAATGTTCTTTTATTCTTTCTTTTTTCCGTTCAACTCTGCAAGTTTTACAATAGGGGAGAAATAAATGTCAATGGCTGTATTTTTTGCTTACAGTTTATTTAGCCATCTTTAATCGCAGATAATTTTGCCATTAGATAAAGTAAAGGAAATTAATTTAAAGTACGGATGTCCTTTGGAGACCTGGTTTACGCGAGACAACTGGCAACACTAGCCACAGGTCTGCTAGTATTTTATAAAAACTAGGGGATCGTACCCGGGCTTCCCGGGTCACAGAATATAGCTGAAAACCAATTTTTTTATTAAAAAGTAATATTTATTTTTTCATGCAATATATTTTTTAGATTGCCCACTAAAAACAAAAAAGTATTTTTCATGTGAAAAATATTAATTATACAATCGAATAAACTTTTGAAATTTATCAAAAGTGATCTTTTTTCGTATTAGCCGCATGCTAAGAGTTATT
Source organism: Maratus speciosus (assembly GCA_963932465.1). Classification (NCBI taxonomy): domain Eukaryota; kingdom Metazoa; phylum Arthropoda; class Arachnida; order Araneae; family Salticidae; genus Maratus; species Maratus speciosus. Next base: position 237,931,630 of record OZ010788.1, read on the forward strand.
AGAAAAAGATTTTTCTGCTTACGGCATCCTTTTATTATCTGATATTTTCTGAGCTTTAAGTGCTTAGTTCAATTACAGGTCTGTTAAATTTGTGTTTTATTTATATTATTTTATTTATTTAATCACAGAGGAAGTTTTATTTTTGTTTAAGAAACATTAGTCGTAAGAAAATGATGAACTCTTTATGTTGTTTTAAGGGCAAACGGATTAATCTACCTTAATCGAGTTAAACGTGATAGAGATAATTTTTTAAATTAACCTGTCATACCCGCAATGACTCTTTTAAAAAATTGGTATTTTAATTTTATCAATTTAAAATCATTTTAACTCAAAACGTGAAGTCACGATTGACAGCAAAATCTTTGCATGTGAACAGTCGCACTCTTAACTCAAGATTCTAATCTCAGTGCCGGAGAGTAAAAATTGACTTAATTTATGTGGGGTTTTTTACGCATTTGTGTTAAAAAGTTTAGTTTTATCTAAGAAAATCGTTGTTTTTTTTAAAAAATATGGCGTCATTTTCCTTACTTCAGAATTTCACCTATAGTATCTGAAACTTAGTACATATACAGAAGGAAAATAAATATGGAAACTTTATAAGGAAAACGGGTGTTTTCAAAAGCAGTACGTAATTTTCCGTTCAAAATATTATGTCGCTAATGGGATTTTGCGCCATTAAATACTATATAACAATTTTCAAAAACAATTTTGAATTTTCATCAAAATAAGGATATATGAACCCCATCATTTCTCTCTTCCCTGCAATAAGGAAAGCTATCTTATTACCATCATTTTGAAGAAGTTTCATAGAATACTTTTCAAATTAAAATATAATAACGGGATATTTAAAAAAACACCTAGTGCAGGCACATATACAAAAAAATACCTTTCAGTTTAAAAAAAAAAAAAAAAAAAAAAAGTCAATTTGGTTCAGCAGAAAGCTCAGGGCAGATGACTAAAAAACATTCTTGTGTTTTAAATATATAGAAATATGAAAAATTAAATTAAGCAAATTATGTTATTTTGATAAAATTAAAGTAACATGTCTTAAAGAATAGCAATAAAATTTTATTAGTTGAGAGAATTTTGGACAAAAACTTGGAGAACCTGATATTATTTTAAACCTCTAATTATTGCCAAAATCTTTTGAGATTGCTTGTCTAACTCGGCGAAGCGAATTCATCCAAGAGAGAATTATCAAGTTCTGTAATATAAATCGCTATTTTTCGGACAAAGAGCATGCTCACTGCATGTTACTGCTCTTCCATAAAGGGACTCTAAACGTTTGTAAAACATTGCATTTTATCGGTGTGTGATTTCGATTAAGTTATTTTCATAGGTAAAGCATTTGCACCTGTGAAGAATTTCAAAGAAGCTGGGGTGAAAATGAAGCACTTCTACAAAACATATTTCAGTTTTAAGAATTAAAATACACGCTTTTTTTATAAAATGACGTCAACTGCATCAGCTAAAGCATCCCACTTTTACGAGCCCGTCTTAAACAGCATCTATAGAACGGTATGCAAATGACATCATTATCGTGGAATAACACACAAACTCAGCAGAAAGCAATGACGTCACTTAGGAATCTAGGCAAAACATGCGAAGAAAATTATTCACACAAATATTCTTTAAAATACATTTTTGTAAACAGAAAGTGTTGTATCGTTTGTAAAGTTAAATTGCAATAAACTAAAAATCATTTAATCTAATATATAAAAATGAAAAAAATTATAGTTAATTTTTAATTAATAAAAAACTGCCAATTTTTCAGCAATTTCCTATCAAATTTAAACATTTTTCGTTATAGCAGCTGCCAACAATTAAAAATTCACAATAAAATTCTTAACACAACAATTACCTTTCTACTGCAAGACGCGTTGCATATTACGCACCCCACGCTGACTAAATTTCTTTAAAAAAAGGCACAGCAGTCGAAAAATATTTTACTAAATTGAATAGGTATTTTGAATTTTGGTTTTAGAATTAAATTCATGAATTCCCGTGTATAGAACCGGTTAAACAGTTAGTTGATAGATAAAAACGAAATAAAGCCAAAACTTATCGGGTTTTATAACAAACGATATTCTTAACATAGCACGTATTTAATTTCAATTTTTTTTTCAGTTTTTATGAGAAAATGGCAACAAAAAGATACAGCAATCTACTGTTTTCCTTTTTTTTTCATTTTGCTTTCAACAGAAATGGAGTACTTCAGTTGCCACAATTACAAAAAAAGTAATAAAAACTACAAAAAAATTAACATCTTAAAATTAAATTGAGATATAGCTTTCAAACAAATTGCATTTAAAAGAGCATTTTTTTCCTTATACGACGGTGTAAAAATTTACAATGTGCAATGTTTAGAAGTTTAAAAATTTGCAGTTGACATAATTGCAAAAGTGTTGCCATTCGCAAAATAACGTATGCGTTACGCACAGATATGTTTGTCCTTTATAATATAGATATTGATGTTTTATCATTCCCTTTATTATTCGCTTTTACTATCTATTCAGATAACGTTACCTTTCACCAGTTAATTTTTATCTGTATTTCAATGCAGAAAATCATTATAAAATTATATTACTTTTTGTGTTTTTTTGTTGCATAAGATATCGCGCTTTTTTATTTAAATTCATTTTAACCGTAAAATATCTTATGTATATTTATATTTTTAAATTTCTTAGGTTTATTCTGATTGTCACAGTTTCTTGTTGTTGAATATCTTCATATTCACTTGTTTCTTGCCACTTGTTCTTCACTCGTTTTCTATCTTCACTTGTTTCGTTAGTGTTTTCCATGTGATTTATTTGGGTTTTACGTATAATTTATATTTTACAGTCAGAATTTTGATTGCTTACCACTTAAAGTCGCATGCTTGGTCTATAAAAAATCGGTATTTATAACTGTTTAATAGTATGATAATTACAATATGATAAATGCAATATTTAATTGATGGAATGAATGTGAAAATGATACTTCTTGATTTAAATTTGTTTTATTGATTGACAATCTTAAGCTATAAAATAATTTTTCCTCTTTCATCCTCTTCAATTAGCTTTTTAAACGCTCATTGTCAGACATTCAAGGTAAAGCTTAAGCAGATTGCGAGACGGTATTCAATCAAGGTTAAAATGTAATTCAGGTTTTCCAGAAGCGATTCTTGGACTTGCTCAGAAAAACCCAATCTTTTTTTATTCTTTCTTTTTTCCGTTCAACTCTGCTTGTTTTACAATAGGAGAGAAGTAAATGTCAATGACTGTATTTTTTAAAAACCGCAAGGGATATTCCATTTACAATTTGCAGTTCCGCTAAAATAGCAGTAAAGTTACCTTTCATAACCTTGAATAAAAATATGGCAAACATAACAAAAACCAGAGATGCAATGGGGAAAATACATATGATTGGGCGACTGCTTTGAAACAGGTATAGTGGTTATTTTTATTTATTTTAAAACAATAATATTAATAATAATAATAATAATAATAATAATTTGATAATTTTAGAAGAAAATAACTTTATGATTGACTTCTAAGCAGCTTTACTTACTCATGTTGCAATTACACAAAGAAATGAAAAACTAAAACAAAATCGCTTTTATCATTTTTAAATCAATCATATCGATTGGTAAAAATATAAAACGAACTAAATTTTTCCAAATGAGTGAAAAAATGCTCAGGCCGTGGGTCGAACCGAAGACCTTTGACTTAAATTGAAACATTCAGTCAATTGAAAAATTTCAGTCGTTTGATGTCGTTACCAATCAGTATGATTCACATACAAATAATAAGAGTGTATCTACGTATCCAACGTTTAAGATATCTATCTGCCTATACGTTCGAAACACTTTAAAAAAAAAAAAAAAACTTTGCAAAGAAACATTGTATTCACATTTTTAACACTTTCCAGCATAGTTGAAATTATTTATGAATTCGGTTTGTATGTCCGTCTCTCCGTGCTCTAACTTGTGTAAATATGGACCGATTACCATGAAATGAATATGTGTTATTGGGTATCCCTATGGCATGTTCGGTATTGAAAATGAAGTGTATAGCATTTACGGTTCGTTTACAGGGACTCTCAAAAGAATTCCGTTACATTACGGTCTATAGGGGGGAAATCGTTTGAGCTATATTTTAATGATATTACAATATTTTAAATTATATTTAAATTAATATTTACCACTGAAGTGTACTACAAGGTTCCACACTATAGAGCATGGTATGCATATAATTTATCGTTCATTTACAGGGACACCCAAAAGAATTTAGCTACAGAAAAATTGAACCATAATTGAACTATTGGAGCCTACGAAGAATAATTACTGGAAGTGCATTTTCAGTTGTGGTATGCGTATTTAAATTTATTATTTTTTTTTAAATTATACTTGGTGTTTATAAATTCTGTAAGTCATATACAGAGCTGCACAAATGTTTTCAACAGCATTCATTTATTGGCAGAAATAGCTGAATGGAAATTTTCAACCTGGCTGTGTGTTTAAATTAATTAAGTTTTATCATACTATGTAGTACAGCCCTCCCCACTTAATCGGGTCACGGATAATCGAATACCCCGCTTATTCGAATAGAATCCCACGGCACCGAATTTATTCCTATTGGTTCTATGTTATTTTTCCCCGCTTAATCAAATAACAACTGTGTGCCCGCTGTTTGGAAATAGGCGCAGAAAGCACGTTTCAGCTGGAATTTCCTTCCACCTTTTGTCATTTTCGGTTCCTTTACGCTGAGAACAAATTTTCAGTTCTTCCTACAATGATTTCGGCCGGCAGGTGTATAATGGACAGGTCAAATAATTTCCCCACCTTTGTGAGAATACTTCTCATGGTATTTAAATTTGGTTTATTTTTATTCCTTTCAACTATTTTTTTTTCTTGCATCGATGTCTATTTGAATTTAGTCAGTGCGCCTCAAAATTTATCTTTTATCGGGAGCACTGTAATCGGAGAGTTCGTTTTTCGTCGACGATATTTTCGTTCTCTGCTTTGAGAGCGATCGGCACGCCGCTTTTTTCGGAGCACATCTCTGGAGTTCTGTTATCGCCGGAGTCAACATGCATTATGATGACGTCATTGAAATGATTAGCGCCGCCCTCTTTCAACGTATTCGTTGCGTGGTAGATATTTTGGTTTCGTTTTCCAATCAGGGAAAACATTTTGAATTCTGCGATTTGTAATTCGATTTTCATTAATTTCCCGTAAAATTTAATTTAGCTAATCAATTTAAATTCTGCCTTTAAATTACTCGGTCAACCCCGTATTCGTCATTTAAATACTAAAATTCGTTAATTTTTAAATCAGAATTTGTTTTGATGTTGTGCTAAAAATATATAGTTTTTCGATGCAGTGTTTTTTTTCGCGGCGCGGAGCTTGCCTGTCGTTCGAATGCCGCTAAGTTTGCCGGAAGAAAACGTCCGTATATTGGGTCGTATTTTTGTGGATACTTTTTGTCATGTTAAAATTTAATTTTTAAAGATGTGCTGCTCTCATCAAAAGGAATCCCATGGAATAATTCCACGTTTGCTGTTATTTTTCTCATCTTTAAGAGATTCTGTTCTTTTATTTCGAAATGATGACCAGAAGAAAGAATTTCTTAACCTTCTATTACTAACGTCTGAAAATAAAGAATTTATTTATTTCATCAATTTACCTCTTCACTGTCTTCCTGTAAAGTAAGAATATTCCTGTTTTTTTTATTTCCTTAACGATCAATAGTTTCATTAAAAGAACTTCGCAATATGTACTTTAACCACTTAACGATCATTTTATTATTGTCACAACCTTGATCTCCCTACCATCACTTCTTGCTGTTAACCAAGCTTAAATTCAAGATTGTAGTTGTGGTATTTTGCACTTATTCGAAAAATAACTCGATATTTACTCCTTTAAAATTCCACTTAAACAAACCACTTTAAACGATTTTCTACGGCAGTATAAGTAACGCAAATTAGAAGTAGTAAAGTTTAGAACAAATTCAAACGAGCTGCATTAAGTGTGATGTAAAGCATTATGTGTATTGACATTAAATTAATACGTATTTACTTTATACTAGTATTTGTATTTATTTTAGTTTTATGTTATTCTATTAACTATTTATTATGCTGTTAATTAAATATACCGTAGGTGGTTATTTTGCCGTTTTATTACGCATTAAATATTACAGTTATGATTCCCCGTTTAATAAAATGCACCGCTTAATCGAATATTATTTCTGGAACCGTCAATATTCGTTTAAACGGGACGACTAGTATACATACATATCAATAGATCATATATAGGGCGGCACAAAAAAAAACTGTGTATTTCCCTGACTATTTATGGTAATAGCAGAAATAGGGTTTCCAAATGAATTATGCGTTTTCCAAATTCTTCATTCAGACATCATCTTTCACCTTTGTAAACTGTGACGTTTTGTTATAGTACATTCTGTATGTGTTGGAAAGTGTTTCATAATCTATGCCGTATGCGTGATTTTTCGTTCTTGTTTGATTTAGTTTTAATAAAAATTAATAATTTCCTTTTAAAATTATATCTCTATCCCTATAAATTTACAAAAATGTTAAATATGTATGGAAATTTGAAGAAACGCACAGTGGTCCCAAATCGCGATCAAGTGGCCAAAAATCATTTCTGGCTTTCCTGGTGGTTGTATGTCCTTAATTTTTAATTTTACAACATTCTAAATGACATTACGTTGCGAATTTAAACTAAATGTATTTGGGGTTCCGGGGGAGGGGATTTTGGGGGGGGGGGGGGTCACAATAGAGGGGCCAAGTTTTTATTAAATTGAAATTTTCTTTTTTTACAGGATTTTTTTTAGAGTAATGAGAATTTTTCACTTTTGATTATCGGGAATATTTTGCCTTTTTCAAAACAAATCATCTAATTCAATAGATGATGAAAATGTGAAAATTTAACCCCAACTCTCCCTCCATCCCTGAAAATATGCAGGTTAAAATCTTATTTTTTTCTCTCTCTTTTTAATATTATTGCAAAATAACAATAAAGAGCAATCAGTAAAATACATAAATAATCAATCAGCTGAATTTTTCTCCCCCCCCCCCCCCCCAATACATCCAACACGCACACACACACACGTGAAATCTCCCCTTTTTCCATTTGCCTCTATACCAAGGAAATTTTAAAAATATCATTGCTATTTCTAAAGTTTTTAACATCTATTTACTATGAATTAATAATAAAATCAAATATATACATATATATATATATATATATATATATATATATATATTAATTTAGTTTAATTAAAATTTAGTTTAATTAAAATTTAGTTAAACTAAATATTTAGTTTCTTTAATTAGAGCATTTTTTTTTATTGATTAAGTAAAGGTAAAGGTTTTTAAAAAAGTGGTGCCAACCGAATAAAATTTGCATAAAAGCCTCCGGGCTCGAAGGTGTTAATAATAAAATTTATTTGTAAGTAGGTAAAATATACTTTTCAAATAAACAGGAAATTTAAAACATTAAATGATGTTTTCCAGTTGATTGAATTTCCCATGCATGCTTGTTGGTAGAATTTAGTATATATATATATATATATAAATATCTATTATAATAAAAGAACAGATCTCTGTGTGTGTGTGTCGGCGATGGCTAGCAAAATCTACGGCACGTACGAGGTTCAAAATTTTTTTGAAGAGAGTCCAAGGCCTCTCCCAATGCACCTGACTTTCAGAATTTTAATATTCTAATTAATAGCTGAGTAATTAATTTACAAACGCAACTCACTTTCATCAAAAATATGCTTTTTTCTCGGCTTTTTTGAATCCGCTTGCTTTCGGTTGGTTGGTTGTATAAAGTTTTCTCAGAAGAAATTAAATAAACCGGGATAGCAATGGGTGTGTTCAAGATGCACGCGCGCCGCGCGCGCGAGCTCAGGAGACAGGAACATGGAGTGGGTCTTTATCGTGGATGGAATAAACATTCAGCGCGTTCAGGAACAGATCATGGATTTCATTAATTATAGTGTTAATTATAAAGGTAATCTGTTGCAAGTGCATAGATTAACATCCAAGATCGGACATTCCCATAGAGCGTAATGGTAATGCGATTGCGATCGTAGCGCCCTTAGTGACAATGGGGAAGAAACTCCCCATCCTTGTAGTATGCTTATTATTGAGTTACCTTATTGTGATCTTTCTTTTTTTAATGTTGCATGTTTACGTCTTCGATAGAATCTTACACAGATACATGAACATAGAATAGACATTCTATTTTACATATCTAATATCTATTCTGTGTTCATGCGCGGATATATATATATATATATATATATATATATATATACTTTTTTTTTTTTTTTTTTTTTTTACATGATTAGGGAATGGTTTTAAGTGCAACGAATACTAGGTAAAAATTTCGTCTGGAATGCTATATATCAAAAGCAATGGTGTAACATAAAAATATACGAAATGTTGAACTCTACAAATCTCAGAAAATTTCATAATTATTCCCCTTTGGCAGGAAAATTTTTATAGCCCGTGTTTTATAAATTTATGAAGTTTAACGTATTAAACAATCGTTACAATAATCTTTTTAAATTTATGCATTTTCACTTCCTTACAGATAAAATAAAAATATTTCTTTTAATGTAAGTAACGTACAATCAATTCAATAATGTTTATAATATTAACATATAAGAAATAATAATAATAATATTACAGATAAGGAAAAATTCCTTTCGACAAATTTTTAGAATTGTATAAATCTAAAAGTTAAAAATAAATAGAGGTACTGACATTACACTCAATAAAATTTTATTCGATATGAATAAATTGACACAATACCTGAATTTGATTTTTTACAATTTAATTTTATAAACTTACATATTTGCATCCTTAACAGAATTTTCTGGCGGCTTTCTTTTATATTATTACTCTAATTCTCAATTTTGTAAGTTAAAAATGAACAATACAAGCACGGTAAAAAAAAAAAAAAGCAGCTAAATAAATAAAGCAAGTATGAATAGAATATCGCCTGACACCTGTTTCGTTTTAGGAACGAATAGATATTGAAACCATAGAGGATAAACATATTTCTTCAACATAGGTAAATTTCGGAGGTTTGTTAGTTTTTTCCCCCTTGCCGATAGTGACGCTACTACTGTTGCCATTACAGATTTTGCCGTAAATGTCCTATCTTGGTCCTTAATCTATGTTGCAAGTGAAGTGTAAGCTGGACAGCTGAATAATTACAGCATTGAACTCGAGACCAGGTGTTATGGGTTCGAATCCTTCGCGTCCCAAATAGTATTTGTGTTTTTTTTTTTTTTTTTTTTTTTTTTTTTTTTATTGATTGCTTTATATTTTTCATATAATATAAGATAATGAGGTATTTCTCGATGAAAGTTTTAGATTTGAACGTCTTTTAATATTCAAAGTTTCGTTTCAAAATGATATATATGCATATATATGGTTATCTATACTAATAAAAGAACAAATCGCTCTGTGTGTGTGTGTCTGTCGGCGATGGATAGCAAAATCTACCTCACGTAGAAGTCTGAAACTTCAGGAGTGATTGTTCTTGACAAGACACGTCCTGATGCACCTGAGGCTCAGAATTTTAACTTTTAAGGGCCGGGGCCCCTGGACCCCTTTAAGTTTTTATGCACTAAATTGTTAATAACATGCCTATTTTCTATCCGATCTTCTTCGTTTTGGGGGATGAATTCTCCTTTCAGTTTCTGACCCATTTCTACATTTCAGTTAAGAACCTGGCAACCTTGCAAGGGGCCCAGTACAAGGCCCCTTGAAGTTTTAGTGCACTAAATTGCTAATAACATGCCTCTTTTCTATCCGATCTTCTTCGTTTTCCGGGTGAATTCTCCTTTCAGTTTCTACCACATTTCTACATTTTAGATAAGACCTGGGCACCCTTGCAAGGGGCCCGGTACAGGGCCCCTTGAAGTTTTAGTGTACTAAATTGTTAATAACATGCCTCTTTTCTATCCGACGTTCTTCGTTTTTGGGGGTGAATCCTACTTTCAGTTTCTGGCCCATTTCTACATTTCAGTTAAGACATTGGCACCCTTGTAAGGGGCCCAGTACAGGGCCCCTTGAAGTTTTAGTGCACTAAATTGTTAATAAAGTGCTTCCTTTTTATCCGAACTTCATTTTTGGGGTACTTTCTCCATTTAGTTATTCGCCTGTTTGTACATTCCAGTTAAGACCATGGGCCCGGTCCAGGGCCCATTAAATTTTTTGTGTGCCATGCGTTTTTCAAACCCTAATTTTCTCACATTCGCAGTGCGTAATTTTAAAGTTGAATCTTGAACTCTTTACCGTAGACCAACATTCACATACTTTTACTGGGACCCTAGGGCCCTTTTTTAAGCGTTTCCCCAATTTTTTGCACATTTCTTTTAAATTATATTCTAATGATCCCTTAAAAATAGTCCGATTCACTAGCTTTTTTTTTTCTAACATCTTAGGTTCTCCAGCTATTACGTGAACGACAAAAAAATATGTCAGACTTCAACTACCATCAATTTTGAATATAAATCGTCTTCTTGGGGTCCTTGGTGCATCTTCTTTAAAAATGATCCGAATTATTTTCAATTTTCTTTACCATATTTCTAGCGTCATCAAATTACATTAAAAACTACTAAAAAGTGTATTTATACCAAACTATGTGCCACTTAAGTCCCTCCCCCTTGGTGCCCGGTACAAGGCCCCTTGAAGCTTTTGCACCATAAATTATTAATAAATTGCCCCTCTTAATCCGATCTTCATTTTTGATACATTTTCCCATTTACTTATTCTCCAATTTTTATATTTCAGTTAAAATCTGGGGCACCTTAGGGCCCTGTAGGGCCCGATCCGGGTCCCCTTGAACTTTTTATGTGCTATGCATTTTTTACGCCCTAATTTTCTCACCTTCTCACTGCATACTTTTAAAATTGAGTCTTGGACTCTTCCCCGTAGATCAATACCCTCATATTTTTATTGGTGCTCTAGAGCCCCTTTTTAAGCATTTACTCCATTTTTGCGCATTTTTTAAAAATATTATTCTAATGGTTATTTCATACTCTATGATTAATTTTGACTGATTGAAGATCTAAAACGCTGAGTACTAAAACATTTAAACATGTTTTCATGTTACGGCCCTGCTCTCAACTATCAGTTGGGCTATTTTGGGCCCCCTGTTATAGCTCCCTTTAAAATGGTCCGATTCACGAACTTTTTTTTTTTCTAACAACTTCTTAAGTTCTCCAGCTACTACATGAACGACAAAAAAATTTTGAAGACATCAGCTACCACAAATTTTGAATATTAATCGTCTTCTTGGGGCCTTTGTTGCAGCTTCTTTAAAAACTATCCTAATCTATTGCAATTTTCTTTAACATAGTTTTAGCGTCTTCCAGCTACTTTAAAACCCCTAAAAAATTTTCTTATACCCAATTACATTCCAGTTGAGAACCTGGCCCCCAGGGCCCGGTTTTTCTTTATACCTCAGCTACCACCTTTTTCGAACATTAATCTCCTTTTTCAGCATCAACTTACATCTACTTACTATAGACGTAAATTAAAATTCGCGTTACTTTAAAGGTAACTTTAGATAAAGGATTTCATCCGTTTATTAAATATCATGTTAATGCTAACAGTAATTCATTAAATTTACAAAGTGAGGAGGCATCTTCCAGCGTTTGATGGCGCGTTATTTCCTCGGATTTAAGGGCTCAATTTCAACGGGATTTGCTGCCTCAAACTTAGATTACAATTCATGTACTTTCTATATTATGAAATTTTATCTTAGGCTTTAGTGACCAACATTTTCTAACATTAATTGTGCATTCTTTTTTTTTTTTTTTTTTTGATTGTGTGAGTTTGATTCCTACGAGGTTTGACTCAATCAACTTGTTTTTCGATTGTCTTCGGCACGTGCAGGCACTTCCGGTAAATACTGCCATAGGTAGTGGGGATCTAGATTACAGATTCGTTCGGGAAGAAGTTTGATGGGAACACAATAGAAGGTGCGGAAGTCAATGGGGGACTCCGAAATTAGGTTCATTTAAAATAATTTCCAAAGATATAAAATCATACAAACTTAGGTTTTGTTTAAGGTTATTATTTACAAACCCCGGGAAACGCCGTGCGGGACTGCTAGTATATATATATATATATATATATATATATATATAAACTGAACTTTTAATATGTACTTTTGAAAATAAGGTCAAGTTTTAATATTATTTTTGATATAAACGAAAAAAGCAAGGGAAAAATTCTAAAAACAAATTAAAAAATATACATAAAAATATCTCATACTCTTAACACCCCCCCCCCCCCCGCGAATTAAAAAAATGAAATTGGCAGTGTTACGTTAATTAGAACGTTGCATTATATAAACACTGACAATTTTGGGTCAGTGCGAAAATCAGATTGACTTTAAACCCGATTAACCATTTTGGACTAATCCTGGCAATATCCAATGTCCAACTTCAAACTGCTATTTCTCAAAAAGACGCAAAAAGTCGCAATAAATCTCTTGAGATATGATTTTAGAAGACTCATTCTACATTTTGTACTATAAAAGTTCGGGGAACTCGGAAGGACTTTTTTTATATATCACTTTTTATGTACAAAAATTCCTTAAAGCTATGTATTTTTTTTTTTTTAAATCCTCTTTTTTTAATATTTGAGATTTTTGCAATCGAAATATCAAATTAAATATGTAATTTAATGTTGTTTCAGAGAAGTGCAAAGAAAAAATTGAGAAACTATCTGAAATGGGTGTGAATAGTTAGGGTTGAAATAGTTAGGGTGTGAATGCAGCGAATTTGCCTGAAATTCACGCAACAGCAGAAAACGGTAAAACTTCTAACTTCACATAAGCAATGCTAATTCATGTGAGCTGATAAAAGCAAAATATAACAGAATATAAATCTTCAGATATTTCTAAATACTGTAGAATTTATTTCATTTCGAAATACGAAACTTCGATTTTCTGATTTTTGGCCACATAATCGCGATTTGGAACCACTGTGAAACGTTTCAAAAACTTGAAAAATGCTACCTGAAAAACAAAGGAATTTATTCTAAAAATAAACGAGCGAGATAAAAGTTCGAGTATTACTCGAGTGCAGAGGGTTTCTTATAATGAATATATGAATTATTAACAGTATTATTTAAAAAATTCGTTGCTAAAATAATAATAAGACTTTGTAAAAAACTATACAACATAGGGTTGGGTATACCATATAGATGTATATACTAGAAAAGTATGAATGGGTATACCATAAAAGTTCAAAGAGATATTAAGCCTAAATAATAACAAATATTGCTATTCTGTATAACACTTTTTTTAATCTTATTCTAATCTGTTTATGATGACCTTAATTCGGTACCGACAATAAAAGTAGTGCCTATTTAAACTTCACTTGGTAATTCATAAAACTAAATACAGCGTAGCAATAATCTTTTCTTTTTACAGTGAAGCTAAAACAAAACCCTTTTTCAAAGTCTAAATTAGACATTGTGCTAAGCGCGCTTCGAAAGGAGGCCGCAAAGTTGCAACGCCGCCCTGGCCCGTGCCGCGTTTTTACAGATAGGTTTTTTATTAACGTTTAAAGACACAGGAGGCATATTGAGAGATCTACTTAATGTAAACTAGTCGCGAATCCCATAGTATTTATATGATTCATTCTTTGTCTATTTTTAACAATTTGACGTTTATTACTTTTATACTACTGCTGGGTATTGCATTACATAAATATATCATTAAAAGTTATTATCTAGGCTTTAAAAACCGATGGCACATAGAGTAGCCGCCTCTGTCATTATGTATGTCCAAACCCTCTGTGTCTTTAAGGGTTAATATCTCGGCAAATTACGGACGATTTTTTTCGAAAATCATTATCAGCAAGGCTTTTATACTTCTGCTACGATGGGTACCTCCAGCGCTCCTCAGCACCTTTGCTGAATGCCGGAAAATCGAAATTTGTGTGCAACGGAAAAATGCGATTTTCTCAAAAGGGTAATCGCTGTAGTATTCCTGCAAGGTTTAAATTAACGTCTACTACCTTTAATTTTTTCATAATTTTAGTTTCAGTAGTTTCGGAAATAGAAGAGGGAGGGGGACATATTTTTGAACTACATTATCGACTATATCTCTGAAAATATAACACGTAAAATTAAAAGAAATGTATTTTTGAGTTCAGCGTTACGGAAGCTTTCAAACGATACCCCACACGATATACGAAGAAAAGATTTTGTTTTCAAGTCACTTAATTAGCCCTTCTACATTTTCCATAAATATATTTGTGAATGTTTAATAATCTGTAGATGTGTGGGTCAATAGTCGTTATCACTTCCCTCAATTTGAACTTTCCACGTTCCATAATTTACGAGTAAAATAGCTGTGACAGACAGACACAGGAGTGATCTTATAATGGTTCCGTTTTTACTTTTTAAGAAAGGAACGCAAAAAATAGTACTAAAGTAAACTATAAGCTTTTATCTAGAGTACCTACTACACGTTTAATGACATTTTAGTAAATAAAATTTTTAGAGATAATCGAAGAGCCAATTAGGGGAGAGGGGACACGTGTGAACAGTACATATTTCACTCAGTTAATTTGAAATAAAAAATTTAAAAAAATTACCAATTGATGGTAGTACTGGTACCATCTTTTAGCTGAATTTACAGAACAATAGGCCATTTTGATTTCTGGTAGTTGTAATTTGTTAGTTTTAGAAGGTGTGAAGTAAAAAAGTCTTCTAAGTTATTGAAGTAAAAATTCATTCAAAGCATTTTTTAAAGAAGAATATCAGCATTGCATTCTATAGTGGTATTAATCAGGTAAGTCTACAAAAAGTTTTGTTTGCTTATTTCAATTAAAAATATCTTTTTTTTTAATAAGTTAGGTGGAAGTTGGTAGATGGGGCACTTTTGAACAGAACATATGGGGGCAGATATGAACAGTTCACAAATGTATTTTTTAAGTCTGTGAATGCAATTTTAATTTTTAGTTTAAAATTTAATTATTCTTGTCAAACATTGAGCTATATATTCAGTGTTTTTAGGATTGCTTCACAGTTTTAATTTACTGGAACTTAGATAACAATTAAAAGTGACTCAAAAGGAGTAGTCATATTAGTGTATAATTTTACGAATAATTTCTTGTATCTATGTTGAAACATTTATTGATTTATTCTCACAACAAAAAAGAGGGCATCTAATTAGTTTTTATCACAGTTTTTATTCACAAAAGTTATTTTTGTCTTATTTATGCATGTGTTGACATGTGCCTCAGCTATGTTCACAACTACCCCTCCACCGGGGACATGTGAACAAATTAAAATACAATTTTTAGAATGATGATATAAGTTAGAAATTGTTGATAAATGCATCCAAAAGTTTCACCAAAAGAACAAACAAATTCTAAATATTCATATAAATCAATCTTTGGTTCAATAGCTCATAACAATTTTGAGAAATAGTCAAAAATGTAAAAATTGCCCTCCTCTCCCCTATACGATTTTCGACAGTCTTAGCAAGTTTTTGTTCAAATAACAGCCACAGTTTTGAAAATATTCATGCAACTAATATTCTTTTAGTAGATGCACTAGACAACAATATATAGGCAAAGCTCACAAAGTTTTCTGGAAGAATAGTAATAATATATTTAGTTATCATTTTTGAAGTGAATTTTTTGTGTAAAAATCAATTTTGAGAAAAATGCACTTAAACGTTAAATTAGTATATTTTTGCTATATGGATTTTACTATAAAACTATAAACTATAAACTATATTACTATACTATATTACTATATTACTATAAACTATATTTTACTATATAAAAATGGATTGATTTTTGTTCTAAACATGGTAGGAACACAAACAAAGCAGTTTTAGAATCGAAAAAATTTTTACTTTCAAATGAAATAATAAAAACAAAATCGATAATTTTCGTGAAAGTGCTCATTTCAATGTAGACAGATACCTTAACCCTTTAGTGCGCAGCTTTGCATATACGCAAACAACTGTGTTTTGAATTTAATAGATTTTTTTTTAAATTCATATATACCTAATTCACACCGGAAAATTAAATAGCAATATTTGCTTTAATTAATAACAGACATTCCGTATTTAAATAAGGCGAAATTAACCATTGAAACTTTCTGGTGTAAAGTCAACGTATTCTATCATGGGAATTAAAAGGTTAAATGTTAAGTTTTATAAAATAAATAATTATATAAAATAAGGTATTTGAAGACATACTTATTAAAATATATACTAATTTGCAATATTTTAGCGTAAAACAGCCACACGACTATAGTTTTTACTTGTATTGCAGATGTGCAACAGAAGAAAAGATTGACGTAATGTATGAAAAATGTATCTCTGATTTTTTTTTCATTATTTTTCCTGCGTAATAAACCTTTCAGAGAATCATATATAATTTTTACCCGACTGCCAAGAAGGGTTATGTGTTTCACGCGTATCTGAGTGCGTGGATTTCTTTATACTCTCGAAACATCCCAACGGCTGGATGGATTTTAATGAAGGAGGTCTCTATCGATTCGTCTTAACTGTCCGATGATTATGGGCTAAGTTTTGTTTTTATAAATTCAAAACGGCGGCCGCAAAATACAAAAGGACGGTAGAGACGAAAGAAAAATTTATGTACCATATCGAGTGGCATATCATTGGATAGGTCTTTCAAAATGAAGACGATGTTTCATTGACTATTTTACAGTCACAAGCTCCGTTTAAATATTACACAACCTGGAAGTTGTGTAGGTAGAATCTCCAGCTTTACTGCAACTCTAACCTTCATAGACATCTATAGGCCTCATCAAAACAGTGTTTATAGATAGGAACTAACAATTAAGCGCAACTTAAAAGTCATCAATACAAGAAAATAAAAATAAAATAGGTAAGTAATATAAAAAATAGTTTTACATGGATGAGAAATAATTAATTAGTTCGCTTTTTACGCAGTCGGGTTTTTTGATTTTTTAAATTTAATTGTTATTTCGAAACAAAATAAAAAATCGCGCAATCAAGGGTTAATGCAGTTTCATTACCTGCGGTATATTCTGTTGCGGTGTCTACATGGAAGACCAGATGTTATTACCAATAAGGATATCTAAGCGAAATGTATTCACCAGTTGTAGGTCCAAGGTAGCTCAATATAATGAGCGTTGACAATTTAAGTTAAAGGGTTCGACTTACGGCCTAGGCATTTTTTCACTCATTTGGAACAATTCAGTTAATTATTAAAATAATTATTATATAATTATTTTAATTATTTTAATCATTTGTTTAACATAGCTGACGAAATCAGAAATTATTATATATGAATAACCTAATATGCGATTGGTAATGTATTATAAAAGGATGAATAAGTAACCTTAAACTTTAGATACTCGTAAACTCAGACCTAAACGTATAAGACTTAGACTTTTAATTAAAGAACAAATCATTTATGTACTAAAATACGGATGTACCGAATAAAAGACCAGATGTTATTACCAATAAGGTTATCCAATTGAAATATAATCGGTGGTTGTCGGTCCAGGTTAGCTCAATATCATGAGCGTTGACAATTTAAGTAAAAGGTCTTGGGTTCGACTCACGGCCTGAGCCTTTTTTCACTGAGCTGAAAAAATTCAGTTCGTTTAAAAGACAATACTTTGAAATTTTAATTATTTGTTTAATATATCTGATAAAATCATAAATTATTGTTTATGAATAATCTAATATGCGGCTGGAAATATATTATAAAATGATGAGTAAGTAACCTTAAACTTTAGATAATCGTAAACACAAATCTAAACTTATAAGTCTTAGACTTTTATTTGAAGAACAAATCAATTATGAACTAAATTACGTTTATTTGAAAAATACAGAAAAGAATAATTTGGTTCAAGGACATTCAAAGCATCTGCATTCAAGGCACTCTTTTGAAAAAGTAATTACTGAGGAAACCGTTTCTAACAAAGCAAAAACAAGCGTGAAAATTATTCATTATATAAGAACTTCATTATAACTGATTTTTATAAAAGCATTAATAACTTTAGTAAGAAATTTCGATACATTTGTTAACGGATTGCTAGTGTAAACAAAAAATGTTTAGAATAATATATAAAAACAAAAACAAGTATTTAATTTCCATAATGATTTTTAAATTTTGAACAAGATTTTTTAAAGTATATTTCATCTTGTATTATTTAAAATTAATTATGTGAATTTATCGTAACAACCGCATGTAATGATAGGTTTACCATTAACAGTAAAGCTCCGGCTTTTAGTTTAGTACGAGTGGTAAAATACATAAAATCTTGAAGAGAATATTTATTTAACATGAATATACATAGCTGTAATTAGCAAAGCATTAGCAAATGCATAGCTTTATTTTTTAACATGAAAATAAATTGCTACGAAAAATCTTAAATAATTTTTAAATAAATATCCAGTTAAATTTATTTTTAAAGATTTCTTGGCGTAAGACACATTTTTAATACGTCCGATCCTGATAGCGTTCTATTTTACATAAACATATATATATATATATATAATTTTGTTGTCAATTATTTCATTAGCTTTTTGATTTTTATTTGATTAGAATTTTCAATTGGACTTATTTTTGTAATGTACAGCGTTAGCCAAAATGAGCCATCAGAGTTCAAAACACTGTATATTGAGAGATATACGACCTACAAACCCGGTGATACATGACAAGATACATACACTCACCAAGTTTAAAAGCCCGCGTGCAGGAACACATCGCTGCTTCTGTGACGGACATTGACAGAAACATGCTATTGAAAGTATGGACGGAACTGGATAACCGTTGGGATGTACGCTGGGTGACTAAGGGCGCACACATTGAACATATGTAGTATGTACTAAAAACTTGGTTAGTGTATGTATCTTTTCATGTATCACCTATCTTTGTACGTCGTACTTTTGTAAATAAACAGTCTTTTGAAACCCAATTAATCACTTAGGCTAGCCCTGTATTTTTGGTACCACACTTCGTTGCGCGCAACATTGGGATTTTTGCAGTGTTCTTTACAATTTGCTGGGAATTTGAAAATGTTTGATCGTGAACAATATACGCAAGATTTCGAACTAAAGTATCGTCTGTGTAACTCAGCCGTCAGAGCATCGACGCGTATAGCCAAGGTCCCAGATTCGAATCCTGGTCTAGATACTTTTCACTCTGTTGGATAGAAATCATCAATTTTGGCCTCCAACTACAACGATAAAGTAAGATAGAGCGAAATGATTATATATAAGAGATTCCAAAAGCACTGTCACAGTAATCGTTGATACATAGAAAATAAGAAATTTTTAGTACACGACTTCGTTACACGTAACATTGAGATTTTGCAATGTTCTTTTCAATTTCCTGGAAATTTGAAAATGTTCGTTACCGTACAATTTACACAAGTTACCGAACTAAAGTGAATCGTCTGTGTAGCTCAGTGGTTAGAGCATTGACGCGTATAGCTAATGTCCCAGATTCGAAATCTGGCCTAGGTACTTTTCACTCTGTTAGATAAAAATTATCAATTTTGTCCTTCAACTACAACGGATAAGGTGAAATAGTCATATATGGCAACAAATATTAAAAGGGAATTAATAGCCCCAGTGGTAGGGGCGCAAAAAATGGCCAAATTCGGAAATAATTAGGGGAAAGCTGGAAATTGTTTTAATCCCTTCAGTTTATGTCTAGAATGAATATGCTACGTTTTCCCCCTCATACTAGGTGAGCGTTAGGAATTGTACATTGATTTATAGTCAAAAAACACGTTTATTTTAAATACCATAACGCTGTCTCAAAATCACTAAGTTTTTCTAAAACATTGCCAATACACATGTTGTAGAGCTTAAAATTCTGAATAAAATGAGTACTTGCACTTAATACTTTTGTTGAATATTAAGGTCACAATTCTACTTTAAAGTTTTAGCACCGTGGTCTGAGGGTTGAACGCAGAATTAATTAGGGGAAAACTGGAAATCGTTTTTAGGTCTAAAATGAATATTCTATGTTTTACCCTTCGTACTAAGTGAGGGTTAGGAAATATGTACGCATTTACATTCGAAAAACACGGAATATACAGCGGAAATATGTATTGTATAGCAATTTAGAGTTTCATATTTGAAATTGCAGTTTTTTATTAAAATTTTTAAATAAAGAGACAATTGCCAAAACGTCAGATGAAGGCTTACGGTAGTGACGAATTATTTTATTTATTTATTTACTTATTTGTTTATTTGTATGTGGGTTTATGTGCATGTATATCTCGCGATAACTGCCGCAAAAAGCATCCTATTAGCTTGTAACTGAGTAGGTATGTTGGTTAGGTACCCATAATTAGCTGTATGAGTTTTGGTGAAATTTAGTTGATTCGTTTAAAAAATATAATAACTTTTCTTTTAAGTTACTAGGGGGCTCTGCCCCCTACGAGCTACGCTCGTCAACCCCCGTTCAGACACCCCAGACTCTAACTGCACGCTAATTTGATCGGCTTTAAAAATATTTCGGAAGATTGAATTATAATTTGAATCTGACAATTATAATCTGACGTAATATTCATCAAACTTTTCTTTCTCTTTTTCATATTCACGTAAAAATACTTTTGTTAGAAATGAAATATTATGATCATCTTAAAGTATCAAATAAATGTCTCGCGCAATTTTTAAATTTAAACTGTTTTGCAATATTATTTTTTGTTCATTTTACGTAATAAGTGTAATGTGACGTAATTTCTCCTATTTAAGACTTCTAACGCATGTTAATGAATTTATTATTTTACAATATTCTTTCTCTTTTAAAATTCACGTGTAAATATAGTTTTTATGACGTAATTTTCAATGAGTTCCTGATTTTTATATTTTCTGTTTATAATAGTCACGTGTAAAACAAATTTTTAATATGAAACAAACATTATTGTTTGCGCTGTTTATACAGTTGGCAACAGTTTAAATTAATACAATTTTCTAAAATATGAAAAAAATATCTCTCGAAATGCTGAAAATTTGAAATTAAAATAGAAATAAAACCTCAAAAAATGAGTCAAATTAAAAAACTAAATGCAGTCTGCACACCGGAAAATTCTGACGCATAAAATGATCTAAAATTGATTTAATTCCTATGTACAGTTTTTGCTCCTATAAAACATTTTTAATGGAATGATTTTGTCCAAATTTGGCATTAAATATCTCTTTAAATAATTCTTCGATTTGAAAACTGTCTGCATCAGCGTGTTTATCAAACATTGCTCTATAATACTGCCGATTTTCATATTCTTGTATGCAACAGTTTTTTTAATATTAACGAAGAAAGGCCATGCTTAAGCATTCAAATTGGATGCCAATCTGCACAGATCTACGCAGATTTTTACGCAGATTTTCATTGGTCCATTTCCAATTCAAAACTTTTTTATATATATAGAAGGATAATACCTTTCTATATGAATTCAGACGATTTTCATATTTTAACATTCACTGATATGAAAATGACACATTTGAATAGTTGTTTTAAATGTTACAGTATAAATGCGGAAATTTCGCTGTGCGATATCTTAAAATAATCAAATAGGTTTGAAATCCTATCAGTAATTTTCTCGGCCATTCGCAATTCTCTGTATAATGTTTTATGGAATTTTACTCATGTGTTAAAAATATATAAAACATTTTTCCTGATCATTTTTAAAAATTTGACGATAATATTTTTAACTTCTTTATTTTTACTTCGGCCTTTTTCCTTTTTAACACTTTCTAACATAGTTGAAAAGTGTTTATGAATTCGGTTTCTCTGTCTGTCTGTCCGCATTCTAACTAGCGTAAATATAGTCATATTATGCCATGAAATTGATATATGTTATTGGTGTTTACTATGGCAGATTCGGCATTGAAAATGAAATATGTAGCATTTACGATTCACTTACAAGGACACTCAAAAGAAAGTATTTGGCTACATTACTGCCTATGAAGAATAATTGCTGAAAATGCGTTTTCAGTTAAAATTTATTTATTTATTTTCATGCGTTTACTTGAATTAACTTTTAGCATACTATGTAATGTACAAACAAACCTATGGATCATATACAGGGCGGCGCAAAAAATTTTGATATTTTTTGGACTGTTCGTGGTAATCGCAGAAATTGAGTTTTCAAAAGAGTTATGGATTTTCTAAATTGTTTATATAGTCATACATTGTAAAATTTTGTTACAGTTTTCTGAATGCTTTGAAAAGCATTTCATAATCTATACTGAACACATGATTTTTCTTTCTTGTTTTCTGCTTTCATTTAACGGTTGCCTAGCAACTGAATTTCAAAGCATACCAGGAAGAGAAAATTAAATAATTTAAGAGTAATTCAGCATTCTTAAAAATTATGTTTTCTGAATGTTTAGGAAATCCTATATGCTTACAAAGGAATCCCTTTTGGTGCGAGTACCACCTAGCATCGAGACCTGGTGCATTCTGTAACTCTATACATTAAAGCTAGAGAATGGATAAAATTTATCTGTTAAAATCATATTTTATGTATTTTTTATACATTTAATTTTTCATTTTGGATTTTTATTTGTTTATTTCACGCCAAAAGTGAGTTAAGTCGTCAAATATGGCGCTATAGTTCTTTTGCCCGTTTTATACCATGAGTATGTGTACGGAACGTATTAGAATTAAATCAGATCGCAATTTGTTTGACAATAGATAGTATAAGAAACAAGAATTAGGTTTTTAGAGTTCCGTACTTAAAAAGTAAAAACGGAACCATTATAAGGTCACTCCTATATCTGTCTGTATGTGTGTCACAAAACTATGGAACGTGGAAAGTTCAAATTGGGGGGGGGGGGGCAAATAATAAAGACTATTGACCCACATATTTACAGATTATTAAACATTCGCGAATATATTTAGGAAAAATGTAGTGGGACTAATTAAGTTACTTGAAAAAAATATTTTCTTTGTATATCGTGTGAAAGATTTCGTAATGCTGAACTTAAAAATGCATTTCTTTTAATTTTAGGTATTATATTTTCAGAGATACCATCGAATATGTAGTGCAAAAATATGTTCCCCCCTTCTATTTTCGAATTTACTGAAACTAAAATTATGAAAAAATTGGAGGTAGTAGACGTTGATTTAAAGTTTGCAAGAAAACTATAACGATTACCCTAGGTCACATAGTTTTTGAGAAAAGCCCATTTTCCGTTACACACAAATTTCGATTTGCGGGCATTCAGAAAAGGTGTTCAGGACCGCTGGAGGTACATATCGTAGCAGAAGTATAAAAGCATTGTTGTTAAAGATTTTCGAAAAAAACATCGTCAGTAATTAGCCGAGATATTAACCCTAGAAGACTGTTTGGACGTACATAATGACATGGGGCGGCGTACTCTATGTACCACTCTATGTACCATCGGCTTTTAAAGCCTAGATAACAACTTTTAATTATATATTTGTGTAATGCAATGCCTCGTAGCAGTATAAAAGCAATAAATGTCAAATTGGTGAAAACAGACCAATTTAATTAGAATTAATCACATAAATACTATGGGATTCGCGACTAGTTTCCATTGAGTGGCTCTCTCAATACACCTACAATGTCTTTAAAGGTTAACTAAACACCTATATGGAAAAACGCGGCACGGACCAGGGCTGCGTTGTTGACGCCAAATGAAGTTTATATATGCACTACTTTTATTGCCAGTATCGAATTAAGTTAATCATAAACAGATTAGGATAAGATTAAAAAAAAAAAAAGAGTTATACAGAATAGCAATATTTGATATTATTTAGGCTCTTTGAACTTTTAAGGTATGCCCATTCATACTTTTATAGTATATACAGGTATACCAAACCCTACGTTGTATAGTTTTTTACAAAGTCTTATTATTCTTTCAGCAACGATTATTTTTATCAATACAGTTAATAATTCATATATTTGTTGTACGGAACCCGCTGAGCGCGAGTAATACTCGCACTTGACCGTTTATTTACTATGCAGACGATAAATGTGTAAATGTAAATATATTTCTGTTAAAAGCTTTCATGATCATTAAAAACTATTTTTTTAAAGAAATATAATATAAGTAAACTGTTTTCTTCTTAAGTTGAATGGAATAAAGTGTCGAATATTTCAAAATGAATGTTGTTGTAGTAAATGTTGTGTCTAAAATTAATTATAAAGTAAATTAATATTTTTATACAATTTAGAAAATTTGCTGTGCTTAATTAGGTCGGACATTACAATTTCTAGTGAAGTCTAAACCATTTCTCACACACGAGAAGCAGCTATGACATTTGTTTAGGATTGCCGGAAAACACTACTTTTGAAAAAAAAACGCCAACTTTTTCCTCGCCAAAAATGTGAATATAATGTGGTAATTTTCAAAATCAAATTCGTAAGTTCTTGAAAGAATTTTTAAACTTTTTTTTTATTATTTTATATTTATTATTAACTAATTTGAATTTTTAAATGCTATTTTTTAAACTTCTATGCTAATAGCCTATAAGTAGTTTCGAAAGTTTCATTTCCAAAACGTTATGCCGCTGTAAAAGGAAAAAATATGATTTTAACAGAAACATTTTATGGATTCTCAAACTTCGTAATATAGAGCTTTAAAATGCACCAGGTCTTAATGCTAGGTTTGAGCTGCACCAAAAGTGGTTTATTTGTTAGATATATATGCAAAGAATTTAACATTATTAACTGAAGTTTTTGTGATAGTAGATATTGTGCAAAACGAGATGAGCATTAAAATGTCTTGCAAAATTGACGTTGAAGCTCTTGATTAGGAGCTTTACTAGTTCTAATAAGTAGTTAAACTCAGTACAATAAAAATTCTGGAGTTTTTATAAGGTATACGCATGCTTCTTTTAAAAGAAAATTAAATAAAATCTCTCTCCTTTAATCTTCCTTTCTTTTTTTCTTAACCAAAAGAAGGTTCCAAAGAATTGTTTATAAATATATTTTTTTTTAGTTCATTGACTTTTTTATCTATTTACCGATAATATAGAAACATCAATAGAAGTATCAAAGGAATATATGTTTGATGTCATAAAGCAGTGTCACAATAGATGAATAGATAAAAACTTGGAGTTTCTAGAAAAGCAAAGTGTCGAAATTATGAATTGTACAGAACATGAAATGCAGTGGTTTGGAACAGAATAAAATCTTTTGACCATCATTATGAATAACCTGTCGTAAATTGTACATGAAACGTGGCAAATGAGGTGCGTTCGTACATAACTTGTTTTATAAATATACAGATCTTGGTGCAATAACTGTTGCACTCTTATGCAAAAATTCTTGAATACAAAATTCATTACGATTATGTATATTAAAATCAGTAATACTGAAATAATAGGACTCCATCTTAAATAGGACGTAATCACTATGGCAACATAGAATCATTACCTACCATGAGACATTATTGGGAGCAGATGTCATAAGTTCCCACGGCCGCCATCTTGGAATTTTTCTTGGCGTAAAAACCCCTTTTCCGCCAAGTAGTAAATGTCGCCAAGCACCGGTTTATACGCATGTTTCGCTTAACGAAAATAAAATGTAAATAATAAAATTCGCTAAAGTGGCGATCAGTAATCTTGTATGAGCGCTTCGCACTCATTAACCGAAAAAAACATCACTGCATTCAGCAGTTCTCCCGATGTAGCACTCTTAAAATTCAGCAGTTCTCGCTTTCTAGCAATCTCAAAATGTAAAAAACTCTTAAAGCAGCAAAATATACATAAAATTATCAACATACCTTAACAGATATCTGCTTTCTTGAAAGCTCCAGGACGAAATCTCTCTCATAACACCACCGTCACTTTCCAAAATAGGCTTATGAGTACGCATTGAGACACAATAAACAAACCTACTTTTCATCTCAAAATTTCCGCATATTTCTTAATTACTTCAGCAAAAGCGTTTAAACTGATTACAGAAACCATAGTCAGTCAAATACATCCAATAAATTTAACATAAAAATAAAAAGACAGGACGATACAACACGATATCAAAATACATCCACAAAATCCACCACTTCTCAGGGGTTGCCAGAACACAACACGTCAGAATACACACGTCACACGGGGTTCCACATATCGAGGTTGTCATAGCTATAAACACCGCCAACATGCCAACAAAAAATCGCCAAACAATTCAAAACAACGGCTGAGGGAACATAAGGTATCTAAGCCCATTACTGAATTAATTACGTATGATAGGATTTAATAGAATATTCACCATGGAAACATGGAATCCTATCATCGGATATAATTGAATTAATTACGTATGATGGGATTTAATAGAATGAATAAAACTTTTAGTAATATATTTTTAAGTTTTGTTTCGATTTTCAAAAAATTTTAAATGATTCGACAAAATTCTGCAAAAATTATAAATATTAAGTTTCAAACCATTCTTTTGGATAGTTTTTGCGCTGTTATATGTAGACAGATGAACAGACAGACAGATGGACCAGACGACGACTATAGGTGATGCGTATTTATATAACTACGAACGAACTTAAAAATGCGCTATTGCCAGTTTCATTGTCAGTTCCATACATTTAAAAAAGAAATGAGGAATTGTTAAAAAAAAGAAATGCGGTCATCTAGTGAAGAAATTTTAGTATTGTAGTGATAAATACCAAACACTCAAAACAGAATAACTAATGTCGCATATACGGCCTACACAATTAAAATGAGAGCAAGAGCAGTTGAATATGCAGATGTCTAAAAAAGACTACACAAGTATCCCAAACACTACCATTGGCGCAGTGGAGTGGGGAGGTGTGGGTTACGATGCATAAACCTTTCTCAAAACATTTAACAACTTATTCTTAGAAAACCCCTTGTGTTAAGATAAATATATGATATGTAAAACCAAAGTAAAGAGAAACATAAACAGCATAAAATGTTCACGGGTCAATATCACAAAATACGAAAATTGCAGTCCGCACCATAAAATTTCTATTTAATGTTATATAATGCAATTTTCTTTTTTACATTCTAATAAAAAATATTCTTAGATGTATTTTCAAGACATATTATATTCATAATAACTCAAAAATAAAACAATTAAAAGGCGTAAAATATCAGATTGTCATTTTCCTGGCATGTCATGCTGTGATGTGTGCAAGGTAAAAGGCTTTCTGCTATCATGTACAAATATCTTTTTCTAGTTTTTTTAATTTCTAATAAATAATTATACCTTATATAACACATATATGTTGAAGGTAACAAGTTCTGCATTTTACAAATAATTTTCCATAATTAAAATATGATTGTCACTGAAAATGAATGTCATTGTCTTGGCCTGCTCATTTTAGTTCTTCATGAGGTATGAAGATGACGCTGCAGAGTAATTCTTCTTGTTCTTGACATAGTTCAAGTCAGAAGTAGTAAAATCATTGCTGTCAGCAAAATCTTTTAGATATTTCTTAGAAAATAATGTGTTTCAAGGCTTTGCAAAAATTGAGTAGACTTTATTATGTCATTTTCCTGGCTTCAATAAATTGCAAATAAAACTGAAGATTACACTGAATTTGAGGTACTATAGAGGAAACATGTTCCTTTAAACAAAATTAAAATGTTAGATCTAAAAATAAGAAAAACAAGAATGTGAATAATTTTTTAGAATGAAATTGTCATTATCCTGGCATACATATGCCAAGAAAATAACATATAATTATAATTACATAAAAATGAACTTACGCTCTTCAAACTTTAACAATTTTACATATAAATTCCTTTATTCAGCTGTTCAACCAACATTTTTAAAAAAAATCAGAAGCTTTGAAACGATTTAAATTTTCAAAATTTTGATTTTCAAAATTTTGATTTTCAAAATTTTGATTTTCAAAATCTCACATTTTGTGATATTCACCCTTACCATTCGACTGCTTCAAAGCTCCATAATAAAAATGTTCACTTCGTCTATTTTAATACAAAATTAATTTCTGAAAATGTTAGGAGCAATAACATCAAAGTAGTATGTATGTTACTGCTACTTTTATTTCCCTCCACGCACTGTCCTTTGTTTCACTTAAAAGACTCAAAGAAATGCTCATTTATGAAACGTTTAAGCGCATAAATGCTAAATTTTAATGGTTATTTGAATTTACCACTACGTCAGTTTTTATATGTCACGTATATACTAAACACTACATTATGGACATATAACACGGGGAAATAGTTCATTTTATGAGTAACAATGATCCAAAACTCCACCTAGATAAAGATCCTGCCACTGCTTCTACAAATGGTGTTCTAATGGTTGAAAATAGCCAATGTTTAAACAAAAATTTCAAAACTTCTTTCACTTTGACACAAACTTCTTTCAAAGTTCTTTTGCGTCTTTGCGATAAATGAACAGCAAATAGTATGGTGGCAGAGCCATGTATCGTCATCTCAATGTCTTTGCCCTGTAACAACTTAGTCACAATCAAATATTCGCATAAATTCTTCAAAAAAAGTTTGTTCTAACATTATAAAATATCTTATAATTTGTTACGGCATTTTGTTTGCTATTATAGAGCTCATAAAATGTTTTTTTTTTTTTTTTTTTTTTTTTTTTTTAATTGGCTAGATTTTTCAGAAAAATACACTTTGTGCACCGGGTAAAATTCCTTAAAGCTTCAAAACAACTAAGCAGTTTTTAATAGCATTCTATTTATCTGGATATTTTTTTTCATTCATTCTTTAATTCTGAATTTAAAAAAAACACCAAACGAAATCTTTCTTTAAATCAAAATAATAAATTTATAACGATTTTAGAAAATTTTAAATCCGAACCAAATTAGGATGAGACATGTTAAAAATATATCTTATACAATACTGTTGGAAAAATTATAATGAGGGATATTGAAACTTATCCTTTACGAGAAGTGCCATAAGGTAAATTGGTTTTACCTTTTAAAAGTATAAGGTTTATTTCTTTGCTCAATACAGGGTATTGTCAACGGTGTCCAATGGCTAATTCCTAAATTGTTAGTCACAGACATATAGTTCCAATTACAAAAATGTTTTAAATGAGGTGAAGAAGTATATTTAAAGCGATTTTGGTCAATAAAAACATTTCCTAAAAAATTACGAAATTAAAATTTTTATACGATCCCCCGGTCCCATAAGTTACATTTAGCAAAAATATCCTATTATCATAAGAAGTAAGACATAAAAGTCCTATTCTTCTACGATTAAAACTGGCCGAGTATAATAGCTGTTTAAAGTTAAAGCATCTTCTTTGCTACGAAATAGGGCTCATTCACAGGGTTACTAGAAATATAAATAATCGCCAGGTATAAAAATTATAGTTCAGAATGAAATTAACATAACAATATAAATTTGAAATCTATTTTCATTCTGACATATAAAATCAAAATGTACAACTTCTAATGAAAATAAAAGTGAAAAAAATAATAGAATTTTTGTTAAATGAAATGATGAAAAGCAATCGTCTCAATTCTTGACAAAATGAAACATATTTTAAAATACAGTTATTTTAACCAGCCTTAAACATAATTAATAAAAATTAACACTATGTCGTAATAGTTGTACGAGGTGACTACTTTCAGTTAAAGTGCAGATACACGCGAAATAAATTTTTCTAATTCTTTAAGAACTTTGTATACGATTCCTCGAAGCATGGTAACAACTCATCTGTGTTCATCTGTGTCACAACTTCTAATGAAAATAGAAGTGGAAAATTAATAGAATTTTTGTTAAATGAAATGATGAAAAGCAACAGTCTCAATTCTTTACAAAATAAAACATGTTTTAAAATACAATTATTTTAACCAACCTGAAACATAATTAATAAAAATTAACACTATATCGTAATACCTGTACGATGTGACTACTTTCAGTTAAAGTGCAGATATACGCGAAATAAATTCTTCCAATTCTTTATGCACTTTGGGTACGATCCCTCGAAGCATGGTAACAACTCATCTGTGTTCATCTGTGTCACAACTTGTAATAAAAATATAGTGAAAAAATAATAAAATTTCCGTTAAATGAAATGATGAAAAGCAAACAGTGTCAATTCTTTACAAAATAAAACATTTTAAAATACGATAATTTTAACCAACCTGAAACATAATACTAGAAAACAGGAATTCTGCTTTTTCAGAATTTAGTGTCGCCCCGATGAAAAAATATATATGTATATATAAATAGTACAAAACAGATTTCAATTTTAAGAATTAAAGCACACACTTTTATTTTATGTAAAATGGCGTCATTCGCATCCGCTTAAGAATTCCGCATTTACGATCCACTCTTAAACATCTACAGTAAAGTATGCATAGGATATCACTATCGCAAAATAATACACAAATGCAGCAAAGAGATGCCGTCATTAAAGAAACTCGACAAAGAAAACGGCTATCTAATGACGGCATTCATTCGTTTGTAACATTAATATAGACGATTTCAGTCATGACGTTTTGGTTGGAAACTGACTCCAAACAAACGGTTGCTATGTTGTATTTTCTATTTTGTTTGTTTGTTGCAGCTATATCTCATATCTATATCTCACATGTAAGTGTTTTAATACTTGATATGTACCGGTAACATTTTCCACGATTTATATTTAAAAAGAAAAGACGCATAGCAACCGTTTGTTTGGAGTCAGTTTCCAACCAAAACGTCATGACTGACGTCACACTGAAAAAGTCTACAGATACTTAAAATTAAATATAGTTTATAATAGCTCCATGTTCTAACATAAATTATTCGTTTGTATTTTTTCAAAATAGCACGCATTTTAATTATATTTACTTTCGGTTGTTATGAGAAAATGGCAACAAAAAGATGTAATTGCTATTTTTCAACTATTTTCCCTTTACTTTCTATATAAACGGAGTACTGGAGTTGCCAAAATTAAACAAATGGTGCTAAAAACTACAAAAAAAATTAATATTTCAAAAATAAATGGAGATACAGTTTTCAAACAAATTGCATTTAAAAGTACTTTTTTTTCGATACGACGGTATAAAAATTGAAAATGTGTGATGCTTAGAAATTTAAAAAATTGCTATAGAGCATTTAATCGTACAATGATGCATATGCTTTGTTTATTGCTGGCTTCCGTAAGGTAACGTTATTTTTTGGAGACAAAATAAGCTGGGAGAAAGAAATAGCATACCATACCGGGGGCTAAAAAGTTAACACTATATCGTAATACTTGTACGATGTGACTACTTTCAGTTAAAGTGCAGATACACACGAAATAAATTCTGCCAATATTTTAAGCACGTTGTGTACGATCCCTCGAAACATGGTAACAACTCATCTGTGTTCTTCTTTGTTCATCTGTGTCAATCAGAAGGAAATTGATATGCATTACTAAAGTTCACAGCAAGATGCTTGCTGTAGAATATGACGTGCATGGCATTTATCGTTAATTTTCATAGACACACAAATGATATTGGATATAGTATGATGTCTATTAGCGATAGAGCATACAGATGGCTATTAGTGATAGAGCATATCCCTTTAAGACCCGGAACATTTTCATATTTAAATATTACATTCTTCTGGTTATTAACTCTATACTGACCCTAATGACACTTAAAAAAATAATTAAAAAATTTTTCGTCCCCCCCTGGAGCGTGGAGAGTACCCGCACGAACGTGCGGGTTGTGCTTTTTCTGAGAAAGCCACACCCGCATGATCGTACGGGTTGAGCTTTTCCTGTGAAAGCATTACTTATAAGATGATTTGGGAAGTGTTGGCTGAAATACTGCAACTGAAATCCTTACTGGCTCTAAAAGCCTAAAAAAGAAGAAAAAAAGTTAATATTCGAGATATGCTTATCGACTTCAAAAAATTCATATTTTAATTAATTTAAAAATGTTTGCCATATTTTTAAAGCTTTTTTTATAATATCGGTTTTATTTTTTCTATAAGTCTATAACTTTTTTAAATTAAATTTAAGAAATGAAAGACATACCTGCGATTGCGTGAAATCTAGGATGAGGTACAGAAATTAACTTCTTAACATCCTACTTGTATTGTGTTTTATTTTTATTTTTTCATTCTATTTGGTTTGGATGTAGAACTTCAGGGAATGAGTTCAGAAGACTTTGGTGAGGAAGAATGATCCAAAATTCTCATTTCTTTAGCAATATTTGTAAATTTTCCTTCATCGAGCTCATCTGAACTTGACTATCATTCTTATAAATCTGTTTCAAATGTTTTGTCCGCAACCTCGTCCTCATCCAAGAGATCAATAAATTCAGAGTCTCATTTATTCATCAATTGCAATATTTCTTCTTGTGTGAGAATGCTTTTCGGTTTAGACATCTGAAAAAGTGTTTTATTTTGCTTTGTTAAAAGTTAACAAAGTATTCTATAAAAAATAATAGAAGTATTAGAAAATTTTGTTATTTGAAAAGAAAAAAAAAAAGTAAAAATTAATTGAAAAACAAAAAACAAAAAAATAATTCATCCATGACAACACCCAAGAAAATAATATGGCATTAATTATATAATAACATACTTCATTTTTATTCTGGCTGTCAGCAAAATTATTGAAACAGAAATCAAGATGAACATTCAGAAAGCTCATACCTTTGCTGTAGCACTGACTAACGAAACGCCCAAGTCGCACGATCGTGCGGGTAACGAAATATTGAGTCCTACGAGCAACATAAATAGTATATAATTAATGTTTTTTATTATATTACACTTATTTTTTTAGACATTAAAGCAAAAATATTTATCTAAGTAATTAGAAATCTACTGATAATTACCTTTTTACGACAGATAAAATGATGAGCTGTATCCGTTGTACTTGTAAACAAAGCTAGTCATGCCGGCTAAAAGTAAAACATGTACTACAACCGTCATCTGTTGATAAAAAATGATACTTTATTCTTTTTGCAAACCAGAACAATCGTCCGATTCGGTTTTTTATTACATACGACTGTTTCAGAAGCAAAAATTTACATGAATGTCTAACCCGCAGGATCGTGCGGGTTGGGTCTTAAAAGGTTATAGATGTCTATTAGCAATAGAGCATATAGTTGTCTATTAGCGATAATTGTTGTAAGTGCGTTTTCAGCCATTATATGAGTTTTGAAGTTTAACTAATTTTTTACATACTACATGGTGCGTATGAATGCTATAAATCACATACAAGGCTACTCAAAAGAATTCGTTAGCAATACTGAATGTGGCCGTGAATAGCTTAAAGGTTGTTGTTTTTTTAATTGAGTTGTATATTTTCAAGATGAACTGTATATTAATATACTAAGGTATATTTGTAGAATATAAATAAATTCATATACAGGATTACGAAAAGAACTGTATACATTGTTGTTTTTCATAATTTCTGGAAGTGTGATTTTAGCAGTTTTAAGCGGGGTTTTTTTCCCCAGAAATAAATTTTAGGTAATGTGTGGAAAATTTAGGTTAATAATTCAATTAAATAAAGTATGATTTTGAAAATTCAAGCCAAAACATTTCGTTACATGACTATAATAATTGCAGTAATCGTAAAAAATATTAAAAACTCGAATCAAAACAACTTGACAAATGGCTGTAATAATTACGGTAACAAATGGTGTTGACCCTTGAGATCTATTGATTTTGAAATTTTAAGCAGGCTGGTGGTTTTATAATAGAGGTAATTTTGTTTTAAAATAGACACTGAGAAAAAAAAACATTAAAACTTCGGAATCATACCTGCAAAATATTTGTTTTACAACTGCTACTGAAATGGAAAATTATTATTTTTTTAAATATATGTTAGAGTGCATAAAATAAATTAGAAAATATAAAAAAACATTTCCTCAAAAGTCTGTCAAAGAAATCTGTTTTCTGTATGGTTTTCGTTAATTAAATTTTATTTTCTAATTTCATAAGCCTTCCAAAATCTTCTTTTTTTGAGAAAAAAAAACTAAAAACTTCGGAAGAGTTTTTAGTTTTTTTAGTTCTTTAGGTTTTGGTTTTTCTTCACCGAGTTCGCTATCACTGTCATGTAACTCATTGTTACGAATGTTTGTTTCTACTGTCAAATTGCCGTTATCGTTTGTACAAAGTTATTGTAATTTCTGATGTTGCACCTTTGATGCCAAGTGATTGACATCGCGCTCATAATTAGTTATTTTAATAAAATGTATGATGGGCTGGAGTCACCTGACAAGTTGATAGGATAAGCAGAGGGAAAAAATTATCAAGATGGCAAATGTCAACTTCTTCAAACAACTAGTGTTTGGAATTGAATTCCAAGTGGACATAATTTTATTATCAGCATTTTTCTTTATGATGGCTAATAGTCCTTTTTTTTAATATTCTCCAAATCCTGTCTGAATTTTTAAATTTCCTTATCCTTATCCGATACTGAGCTGAATTGGAAGTCGACAAGTTTCAATTCGGTTTCAGTTGTTTACTTCGAACGTTGCGTAATTATGGGCTAGGTTTCCTTAGAAAGACCCCCCCCCCCCACGGAGAACATCCTTCTTGGATCTGTATACCTCGTGCAGATAATCGGTTGTTATGAACAAAACCTTCAAAAAATCAAATTCAATCAAATTCAGTTTATCAGTTGGAGTAATATCCAGACACATAATAAATAAAATAAATATTTCCGAAATGCTTTTGAATTCACAAAATCTTAATGAGAACTCTTCGATTAATGCATTTATTACCGAAGTAATCTATTCAATAAGACTTGTTTCGTAAGTAAATTAAAATCACCTGCTACTTTTTTTTTTTTAAGTTAGAGAAATACTTATAGTTTTCGGAAACAATATCTTTTCTAAATATTTGTAATTTCGCTTCAAAATCTCGAATCACATCTACCATGATTATAAGAGTCTTAATTCTACCTTGGAACTTTAAATTTAAGTCATTTAAATGCTGGCAGAATTCTCTAAAGTACATTAATTTTGCCAGCCATTTAAAATGCATCAATTGAATATATTTCTCAATTTTACCTTCTTCAAGCACAAACGGACGAATTTTGTTTCAAACACTCAGTGAATCTTTGTAACACTTTGCCGCGACTTACCTATCAAACATTGTTATGCATCAGTAATCAACCGTACACACAGCTGGCTTCATCAAACAAAACGCAAACTTTCGTTTATCAAAAGCCTGTGATGATAAGAGATTAACTATTTTTGTGACTAAGGCTTTAAATAATGTCATCAAGAGATTCGAAACCAGCCTTTTCACACAGGACTTGTTGATGTGTATGATGCAGTGAAATCCAAGAATGTCCAATGTGAGTTTGAAATAAACTTAAAAAAACATCCCGTTTACCCACCAAACTGACAACCCCGTCATTTGTAACAGAAACTGTTTCAGACAAATTTATTTCATTTTCAGTAAGTGAATTTATAACTGACTTACAAATGCCTGCATCCTTGATTGTATTTGATAACGAGAATAATTCCTCCTTAATGTCATTTTCAACAAAATATCGTACAAAAATAGCTAAACGAGCAGACATTTTTAGTTTAGTCGCGAAGTAATGAAATAAAAGGAAGAGACTTGATATTAGATTTTTGTTGTTCTCTTACATTTTCTGCCATTTTTAGGAATCTATCTTTGTCTGTATTTATTGATAAAGAAATATCTTTAATTCGCTGAATTATTTTTTCTTTATTTTCAAAATTATCAAAAAAAGATGAAGCACGTGTTAACCAGGATTCGTTCAAAAATTCTCCATCGCAGTAAAGTTTATCATGCCAGGCAATGAGATTCGCAGCCGAGAAACTTGCGACACTAGTTGGAGAATCCTTGCTGATATTGTTAATCATAGGGGTCGACAGCTTATTTTTATCTTTAATTGCAATGGGAATAAATTCTTTTTGTTCGGCATAACTTTTATGGGAAAGTGGTTTGTGATTTGTTTCATAATGCCGCTTTACGGATAATGTTATGTAGACCACTGTCCCGACACGTAAAACGAACATAACCTATCATTTTCTTTATCATCCCATATTTCTCAGTCCACAACGTGTGAAATTCTCTATCTTGCACTTTCTGTTTTTTAGTCAAATTGGCCGTGTTTAATAAATATTACTTTAAATTTGCATTCTAATCAGTTGTAGACATAGATTAACATACAAGATGGGACATCTACGGCAAAATCTGTAATGGCAACAGTACTAGCGCCACTACCGACAAGGGGGAAGAATTAACAAGCCGCCGAAATTTACCTATGTTGAAGAAATATGTTTACGCTCTATGTTTTGAATATCATTATTTCCTCAAAAGAAGTAGAAGCAGACGAGATATTGTATTTATGCTTTATTTATTTATCTGCTGCTTTTTTTTTATCGTACTTGTATTGTTCACCTTTAACTTACAAAATGATAATTATAATGTAAATGAAAAACTCAAGAAAATTCTGTTAAGAGCGTAAATATGTAAGTTGGTGAGATTAAATTATAAAAAATCAAATTCAGGTATTAAGTTAATTTATTCATATCGAATAAAATTTTATTGAGTGTAATGTCAGTACTTCTATTTAATTTTAACTTTTAGATTTATATAATTCTAAAAATTTGTCGAAAGGAGTTTTTCCCCATCCGTAATTTTATTATTATTTCTTATATGTTAATATTATAAATATTATTGAATTAATTGCACGTTATTTACATTAAAAACAGCATTTTTATTTTATCTGTAAGAAAGTGAAAATACGTAAATTTTAAAAGGTTATTGTAACGATTGTTTAATACGTTAAATTTCATAAATTAGTAAAACATCGGTATAATTTTTTTTTTACTAAAAGGGAATACTTATGAAATTTGCTGGGACTTGTAGGGTGCAATATTTCGTAGACGAAATATTTACCTTGTTCTTCGCTGCACTTAAATCGTTTACTCATCATGTAAAAAAAAAAAAAAAAAAAAAAAAAAAAAAAAGCATATACCCGTGCATGAACATAGAATAGATATTAGATATACAAAATAAAATATCTATTGTATGTTCATGTATCGGTGCAAGATTCTATTGAAAACGTAAACATGCAACATTAAAAAAAGAAAGATCATAATAAGGTAGATACTTAATAATAAAAATATTACAAGGATGGGGAGTTTCTTCCCCAATGTCACTAAAGGCGCTACGAACAGGGCTTAATTTGCGCCGGAGCCCGGCTCCGGTACTTCTCTGTTTTTATTAAATATTTAAATATTGGTCGGGTTTCACCGGAGCCCAGTGCAATAGTGCTTCCGAAAAACTGAAGCCTAAATTACCTTTTCCTTTCCTTCCCATCTCCAAGCCTTTGCATTATTTTTTATCAAAACACTTATATGTGACGTAATGTCTAACGTAATGTTTCGCACACGTAGGAGATAAAACGTATTCAATTTTTATATCAGTTTTTGGGCTTGCACTGGCTCGAGCTCAATGTGTATTACAATTAAAATTTTATTTATTCATGTTTAGAAAAATAAAAAACTTTTCCTCCTTTAAAATTACGTATTATATTCTATTTCAAATCATTTTAATGCTATTTTGATCAGAATGAAGGGAAAACAGAAGTCGTGTTTTTCTATTTCAAATTTATGTTGGCGCGACGTGTTGATACGGCGCCACTCAAGAGACTGAACAATGAATTTGCTTTCAGTTCGATTTTCTTTTGTGATAGTAGGTTAATTTTTTATTGTCTGTTTTTTCTTTTTAAGATATCTAACCTGAAAAGAATATTTTCTGTTTCAGCCAACTAGCATCAGTTTGAGGTTTTGTTTGTTTGAGGTTTTTTGTCTTCCATTTCGTACGAGTATAAAAATCACGTTAGTGACTTATTTTGTATCCTGAACTGTACCCATGCTAAGGCTCTGTTCTGCACATTTACGAAGTCACTTTCATTGGTAAGTAGATATAATTGCCATGTATTGCCATTCTGATAGAAAGCAATGGAGCAGTGTTTCCTCTTTTTCTAAAAAAGCATCGATTCTTTCCGATAACGGTGTAAGTTTTTAATTTAATCTGATTTTTAGGGACTCACCACAAAAGATTGTTATGCGTATGGAATCGATTATAATTTAAGATATGCAACTTTTATAGGAAATTGTAAAACATTGTTCTATTCTTCAGCATATAAATATTAATTTCTATAAATTTCATTTTTTCTTAAAAATGCATAGCTGCGAATTATCTCTTTTTTTGTGTTAACACTAATCATAATCCTTGCCATATTTAATCGCAAATTTCTTTAATTAATTAACTTTAAAATTAGGCAAAGATTATTATTAATAAGGATAACTAGTGATAACTAAAATGTGGAATAGTTGACAGCTAAGTATATGCTGATATATTTAAAATTTTTATTTTACTAAAACAAAAAAAGGCTTTAAATTTTGAAAATAATGTACGAAATATAAATATGCAGATTGGAGTGACAGGGGGTGGGGGAGGGAGGACGGTATGGTTGTTGTACCGGTAATGCAGAATATTAGGGCTCCGGTACTTTTTTTGTTAGAAATTAAGCTCTGGCTACGAACGCAATACCATTACGCTCTATGGAAGTGTCCCATCTTGTATGTTAATCTATGGTTGTAGATTACCAGCCTTGACAACGAAGTTAGTTTAACAACAAAAACAACAGATCGTTCGTAATGGAGTTGATGGAAGTATCGCTAGAATAAAAACGAATCAGAATAACAGTAATAAAATTACTACCACTGAGTTTACTGAGTTTTTTAAATAACAGTATTGTGTCTGCAGTCTCCCAGATGAATCCCCACCACTTCCTAACCATCCCGTTCTATGAAGCCGATACATAAAAAGAAAACAATGGTACATTCAATTACTATTATCTTAATTTATGCTTCTTTAATAAATTAACAATGATTTAACAATTTACATTGATTAGAGTAAGTTATTTAATAGAACGCAAAAAAATCTAACAGTTTTTATTTGGTATTTAATTTGTTGGAAATATCTTTAATTTGCTTATAAATCCCATTCTTCCGTGTTCTCTCATCATCGGCAGACAACGTACTTTTGAAAATTATCGTTTTCATTGCATTTTACAACTGTTTTAACAACTGAATTATTCTAGATTAATATTAACACAATTATTCTAATTAGTAAACAAATCATATTAGATGTAAATTTCGAACTGGGCAGCATCTGGTCTGAACCAGGTTTCAGACCAGATGCTGCAATCATCAAGGTTAGCTGGGTGAAAAAGTTCGACCAGAATCGTCCGGGATAGCTCAGATGGCAGAGCACTGGCGGCTTCAGCCAGGAGGTCCCGGGTTCGAATCCTGGTCCGGACATTTTTCGCCCAGTTGAAAATTTACATCTAACTGAATTATTATTTTTTCTCTTAACTTATCTGAAAAAAAGCATATTTTATTAGTTTCATTAATACTTTTATCATTTTAACTGACTAAAAATTAATTAACAAATTACAGCGATAGTTAAATAAAGCATCATATGCTGATCAAGAAACGCTAAATGATGCAGAAATGTCAGAAATATTAAAGCAAAAAATAATTTGATTTGCTAGATTTCTCTCTCTTTCTTTGCGAATCATCGGCATCGGCAGAACGAAATCAAGAAGGAAGGAAGGAGGAGGAGGAGTCAGATTTTCTGAGCCCATAGTTCAATGATATGACAAGTATAAAAGTAGGGTAGACCGGGGCACATTTACGCGGACTTTTTCAATGAATTTTCTAATGCTGTGCTTTTCGTGTGCTTTCCGGCTTTGGACGGTCGATGCTGAAATCTGGTTTTCAAATGTGTTCTGAGTTTTCTAAATTGCTTACTTAAGTATATTCTTGACCTTATCAAAACCCTTTATAGTAGGGTAAAGTACTCGAATACCGACACCCCTCTTGATGCCTACACCCTAACGTCAACGATAACGTCATGTGTTAACCTTGCTTGTATTTGGAACTCAGAAATTGTGGAATCCTTCTTTTTCTACTTTCGGATAATGTCTCTTTCATAACGATGCGTCAGTGTTTTAGTTCTACCTGCCTTTATTTTTAGTACCGTGATGCTCTGAATTTCTAAGATAGTTTGATATTGCAGTTTTACTAACATTAAGCAATTTAACAATCTCTCTAATGATTTTTATCCTCTTTTCTAAA
Organism: Maratus speciosus; assembly: GCA_963932465.1. Taxonomy (NCBI): domain Eukaryota; kingdom Metazoa; phylum Arthropoda; class Arachnida; order Araneae; family Salticidae; genus Maratus; species Maratus speciosus. Next base: position 237,971,711 of record OZ010788.1, read on the forward strand.
TGCTATGGCATGGCCTTTTTGCAAATTATTTTAAGATATTCCTTTAGGCATTCTAAAAAAATCAATGTGAAAATGAAGAAATATATATTTTGTTGCCAAAAAAAAAAAAAATAGTATTGCTTATTTACCTTATCTATAGCAGAGAGGTCCAATAAATTCAATTTTTCAGAGCTGTCCTTCTACTTTTTTTACAGTGTAATAGTTAACTAAATTCATTTTTCTGTAAATTAAATGTTGTAGGAATTTATTTTTTGTCATAACAAAAGGATGAGTATAAAATGATTTCTATTAAAAATCAGACCTATTAAAAACTAAAAACCTATTAGACCTATTAATGATTCCTATTAAAAAGATGTAAATTACAATTAAGTAAATTAAAATAATCGAGTGTCCTTCTACTTTTTTTTACACAGTGTAGGGCTCTCTTTTGTCTGATAGAAATTCAAATATGCTATAGATTCATGTAAAAAATCATCCAAGATGATGATTCAATGGTTCCTTTTTGTGAGTGTTCTGATATTTCTCATATTGTTTGACAACTGTATCAAAGGGATAAGAAGGATGTGGGAGAGGGGGAGGGACTATAAAATTTTGTTGAATTTTAATCACAATATGACTACTAGTTCTGTATTAACACTGGTTCTGTTTGTTTGTTTGTTTTTTTTTTGTTTCTTCATATCTATAAGGGGGGAGGGGGGGTTACCATAGGGGTGACCCTGTTCTGTCGCCAAATACCGCCAAGTTTGTCGCCAACGTGGCTATATATCGCCAAATTTGGCTACCAAAATGAGTTGCCAAAAGTGACGCCAACTTGGCGATATCTCTAATATTTCGCCAAATTCCCATAGACTTCCATTGTAAACCTACTTGCTTATAGAAAATCAAAAAATTGAGATATTTTAATGCAACAAAAACTAATATTATCTTAAGGGATTATATTAAATTTTTCTTTGATGACCTAAGTAGGAATTGACTTTAAAACAAAATTTTTATATTGTTTTATTTTATATAGTTATTATATGCAATATCATCAATAGTGCAATAGTTTAGCCAAAGTTATCAGAAACGGTAGAACAAAAATATGTACAGATTAATATTAAATTACAGAATACTAGATGTTCAGTGTAAAATTTTAGAAATAGAGGCGTAAGTTGTCAATGCAAAATATCAGGATATTTATCATTTTTAATTTTGCTTATCTCAGAATATTTATTTTAAATAGTAAAAAACTGATAGAATAGTAAGAAATTTCTTACAATAATTTGCTTCAAATTTTATCATTCATTATCTTAATTACTTTCATCTCTTTCCTCACTATTAAGAGATAATAGAAGTATGTTTAGCATCTCAAATTTTAAAATGATAGATCAGAAAAACAATAGCACAGTTCAAGTGCAATGCTTCCATATTTGTTATACGGTTTTCATTTTCTTTAAATTCAAGGTATATAAAGTAACTTATTTATCGTATGTTTTTCATTTAAAATTTTGAATTACTGTTTTCATTTAGCACGTAATATGATAACATTTATCATACGATAACTTTCTTTAAATTCTTTTCCAGAAAATTGATCGTCTGTTTTATCAAAACTAGATCATTCAATTACGCCTTTAGATCAGGGCCGCGGGAATTCAATGACATGTACTTTAAAAAGAGTGGAATTTTAAAATCAAGTTTAAATGTAAATAAAACCTTTAATCAATGCCTAACCATTTCATTTTCAATTATTCTGGAATTTCGTACCGTACAGTACCAATTCAGTTGCATTGTTCCTTTATTTATTATTCATCAACTCTTATGAAAAGAGCGATCGACTTGTTGCACACGACCGAGAACAACGTGTTAGCGTAGTAATTACTATGAGGTTATAGCTATATGGAAAATTTCTGTTAACAAACTTTTGATATTCACAATTACTACACTTTTTAAGGCCATCTGTAGTAATATATAACGCCTTAAACCCTAAAAAACAAAATTTAAAAAGATTTTTGTTCAATAATCACCTATAAATGATATATGGTAGAATTATACTCATTGCTGGGGTGGAGGGGAGATTTAAGGAATAAACCCCACCCAAGGCATCTGAAAAATTTATGGCAAGTGTAAAAACTTTCAAAATATGAAGTATATGTGATGCGTAAAAAAGAAAAATAAGGAATTGTAAAGAGAGGTGTAAACAGAAATATTAAGTTTAGCAAGCAGTTATTTCAAGATTTCTTAATAAAGAACCTCTTCTTCTGTGCGAAAATAACTTTTATTGCATGATAATTTTTTATAAATTCTTTTCTTGAAAATCGATCGTTTGTTCTAGCAAAACTAGATAATTCAATTACGCTTTTACAACAGGGCCATACTAATTCAATGACATGTGTTGTAATAAGGGAGGAATTTTTAAATCAAGTTTAAATGTTAATAAAACCTTTAATCTATGTCTAACAGTTTCGTTTTCAAGTATTTCAAAATTTGGTAGCATGCAGTACCGGTTCTATTTATCGTTTCTTTAATTATTTTTCATCAACTCTTGTGAAAAAAGCGATTGACTTGTTTGTTGCCCGTGACCCAGAACAATGAGTTAGTATAGTAACTGATATGCGATTATTGGTATATGGAAATTTTCTGTTAACAACCTTTTGATACTCACAATTGCTGCACTTTTTAAGGGCATCTGTGGAAATAAATAACGCCTCAAACCCTGAAAAATAAAACTTAAAAAGATTTTTTGTCTAATAATCACCTATGAATTATATGTAATAGAATTATACGCCTTGCTGGAGTGAAAAAGAGTTTTAAAACACAAACCCTTCCCAAGGCATCTGAAAAATTTATGGCAAATGCAAAAACTTTCATACTAAGAAGAATACGTGATGTGTAAAAAAAAAAAAAATAAGCTGATTTCGTAATAAAAAGCCTCTTCTTCTGTGCGAAATGAAAAGAAAGAGTAAGAAACAGCATCAGCCATACATGAGCTTGATCAACACCACATGTAAACTTAATGATGCTTTACAACTTTCTTGTTGCCATTTTTCCATTTATTCAATAGTTACAGATACAATTTTCAAACTGAGAATTTATCTTCTTAGTATTCCAACTTGTGATAAAATATCACTTTACCATGAGTTGACATTTTATTTACAACTGCAAGTACAGTGCGGGTAAAAACTTTAAGGGCAGCCAAAAATATTATTATTATTATTATTTTGATAAATTTCAAATCAGATGAAAAAAAGTTTACTATAATGTGTATCATAAAGTTGAAAAGCTAATGAAAAAGTCAACAAAATTCATCTGTAAGTATTTTATTACGAATATAAAGTAATTGTATAAAAAAAAACACTATTTCCGCCTGTGTAAAAACTTTAAGGACAGCAAAATAAAAACAATACAGTAACGAAGAAACAAATACTTAATATTTTGTGCACCCACAGTTGCGTTTAATGACTTCAAATATTCTATCTTTCATGGACATTATTAATTTTTGTAACAGTTCGGGGCTGGTTTTGTACCATTCATCTTCAAGCGTAGATCTGAGTTCTGAAGCTGAGGAAAAATGTCTTCCATTTTTATAAACTCGTCTTGCTAGATCTCCCCATAAGTTCTCGATAGGGTTTAGATCAGGACTTGTGGGTGGCCATTGCAAAACTTCAATACTTTTCTTCTGGAACCAGAGTTTTGTCTCACGGCTTGTATGAATAGGCGCATTGTCTTGCTGATAAATCCATTTCTCTCCTGCCAGAAGTATTGCAACAGGCGAAATATGCTCAGAAAGAGTTTTTAGGTATGCCTTCTAATTAACTTTTCCTGAAAGAAATTAAAGTAACCCCACGCCATTGAACGAAAAGCAATCACATGTCATAATGGATGCTCCACCTAACTGACGCTTTGAGAAATTTTCTTTTTCTTTTCTCAAATAATGACAATAATATTTCCAGCCATGAGAACCACATAATTTCCATTTATTTTCATCTGAGATAATAACCTGCAGCATCAGTTGTCTTACAAACTGTTAACTCTGGGTTTTGTGGCGAGTCAGTAAAGGGGGTTTACACAATTTTGCCGTGCATTGGAAATTCCCAGATCGATTGATTGATTGTATTGCAGATTGTTTTCTTGCACAATTTGGGCCTAAATTAGTCGTTAGCAAAATTTCTTTATTTTTGTATTTTCCTTTATTATTTAAATTTCTTTATTTTGTAAAATTTCTTTTAAATTTCTTTATTTTGTATTTTTGTATTTTCCAGTAGATGCTAACTTTAAACTCTCCTTTCATCTCTGGATTACAAGGCATTTGATCTGCCTTCAGCCGTTTTTTTTCCCGTTTTTTAACCTTAAAAAATTGTTGATGACGGTTTTAGATTTTCCAATCATTTTTGCAATAGGCCTACAACTCATTCCCGACAAAGCAAAATATTCAACAACACCTTTTTTATTTTCAGTCAGTTTACTTGCTTTTGGCGACATTATTATACAATTAACAAAACTCTTAATCGAAAACGTCAGAAAATTACTATACAGAAGAGTTTTTTTAATGGAATTGAATAATAGTCAGAGATTGGCCGAAAATTCGGTTTCGTTTTCGGCCCAAAATCTGAGTTTCACCGAAAATTCGTTTTCGGCGAAAATGCAGCTGAAAGTTCGGCCGGATCGAAACTATCGGTGTTCCAAAAATCTCGTTTCTTCCTTCGGAAATTTTCAACATTTCTCATCGACTTGAGCTTTATCGGCTCAAATGAGTCTATTTATTGTTACGAACTTCGTTGTGTATAATTATCAGTCATGACTAACGTAAGACGTGAATGCAAATTATAAAGCAAGCAATGCATACATAACCAAACTTTTTCACGTGCTCATTGAAAGCTGCAGACATAACAGAAATAGAAAATTTTTAGTGTAAAACCGCAGAAGTGTTTCGAATACTCTTTGAGAAAGTTCTAGTACAAGAGATGATCATTTATAGAAATCATTATAAAAGATAAATCGTCGTGTGTATACATAAAACTAAAACATTTTTTAATTAAATGAAATTCCGTAATGAGAAAATCTTTCTGTGTCATTGATGAATTAATTACGTTTTATGTTATATGAAAATAAAAAGTTTTGATTCTAAGGCACAGAAAGTCAATTTGGGCCACACGTATAATTAATTTATAATTATGTATATTTAATAAATACGCATAATTAATAATAATTATGCATATTTAATAAATACGTATAATTAATAATTATATACATTTATGCATGTATTAATTACTTCAATAGATACAATTAATTACTTTAAAAATGCTGGTTATTTTTGTTTTCGTTTTCGACCGAAAATAGGAAGATCATCGAAATTTAGTTTCGGTTTCGCCCTTAAAAACCTGTTTCGGTCGATCCTTATAATAATTATATATACAATTTCTAGAAAAACAAATATACTGGTGTCCTTAAAGTTTTTACACAGTGAAAAATAACGTTTTTTTCTTGCATAATTATTTTTATCGCAATAAAAAGGACACAGATACATTTTGTTGACTTTTATATTAGTATTTCTAGTTTATGATTAACATTAAATTACCATTTCACTTGTCGCATTTTAAATTTATCAAAAGTTTTACAATATTTTGCTGTCCTTAAATTTTTTACACGCACTGTATTTAATATAAGAAATTATGTCTGCGCAATAGCTAAGGATTCGCTTTGTATTTCCTGGAAAATATTCCATCATGATAAAATCGCCATTTAAAACGGATCTCAAGAATTACTTATAAGATTGTGCTATTCAAATTAGTCCAGTAATTTTTGCGCTATGCATTTATAAACAGGCTAGCAAACGCCGCGGCTTTCCTCGCGTAATAGTTGAAATATGCCAAGTGATATTCATATGTCTAATTAAAACAAATTATACTTTTATGAATAATTCAGAAATTACTATTTAAAACACAGTTTGACTAAAGCTCATTATTACACTGCATTAGGCAGAAATGAGACTTAAATTAATAAAAAGAACTAAAATTAATAAATGATAATTTAGAAAATATTCTGAAGCTTTTATGCTCATTTCATACGCTTATTTCAGTATTCGTTTGAAGTTTTGAATAAACCGTTCTTAGTACGCATTTACATCTAAAAATTAACCATCATCTCAAATTCAAAGCTTCTTGTCTATCGGTGTACCACCTCCCTGGTGGCAGTGGCACTAACATAAAATGCCTATGTTGAAACAGAAACTGTCACCATTAATTTGCCAACATTGATTTTGAAATCGGTTTGCTATTTCCTAATATTCCATAGAAATGGTAATACAGAAAGTTTCTAAAGGCTTTTTTAGAACATATGTTGTTCCTCCTGCCAACCCGATGTGGTAGTGGCACTGGCATAAAATATAACCTCTGTGGAGTCAGAGACTGTCACCATTAATTCGCAACCATTACTTTTGTAATCGGTTTAATATTTCATGAGATTGCATAGAAATCGTAATTTAGGACTTTTTTTAGTACGCTTTTCGCCCCTTCCCTTCGCTTCGCCTCTTTTAAATTTCGAATTTATTTTCGACAGTTTTTAGAGGGCATTTATATTTTATAAGTAACAACCGTGCCATATTTAAAGATTCTAGCCTCTTCAGTATCACAGAAATCGCAAATTAGAACGTCTTTTGCTCCTGCAACCGCCCAGGTGGTAGTGACACCAGTGTGAAACAGGGCTTATGTTGAAGCAAAGGCTGTCACCATCAATTTCCAACCACTACTTTTGAAATCGGTTTGATACTTTTTGAGTTTGCGTAGAAATCGCCATTTAGAATGATTTTAGAACGCTTTTAGAACGCTTTTCGCGCATTATGACACTTCGTAAATTTCAATTTTTTAAAGAAATATTCTTAAAGATCATTTATCTTATAACTACCATTCCAAATTTCATGTTTCTAGGCCCTTCAGTAGCACAAAAATCGCATTTTTAGAACGTTTTTTGCTCCTGCACCCCCTTTGGGGCAGTAGCGTCGACATAAAATATAGCCTATATTGGAGCAAGGGCTGTCACCATCATTTTGACACCATTATTTATTAAATCGGTTCGTTACTTCCTGAGATTGCGTAGAAATCGCCATTTAGAGCGCTTTTTGCGCATTTTCAGACCCTTTAAATTTCGATGTTTTAAGAAATGTTCTTAGATATCATTTATATCTTATAAGCAGATACCATTCCAAATATCATGTTTCTAGGCCCTTCAGTAACACAAAAGTCGCATTTTTAGAACGGTTTTTGCTCCTGCACCCTCTTTGGGGTAGTGGCACCGATATAAAATATAGCTTATGTTGGAGCAAGGGCTGTCACCATCATTTTGACACCATTATTTATTAAACCGGTTCGTTACTTCCTGAGATTGCGTAGAAATCGCCATTTAGAACGCTTTTTGCGCATTTTCACCCCCTTTAAATTTCCATGTTTTAAGAAATGTTCTTAGATATCATTTATATCTTATAAGCAACTACCATTCCAAATATCATGTTTCTAGGCCCTTCAGTAACCCAAAAGTCGAATTATTAGAACGTTTTTTGTTCCTGCATCCCCTTTAGGGTAGTGGCACCAACATAAAATATAGCCTATGCTGGAGCAAGGGCTGTCACCGTCATTTTGACACTATTATTTTTTAAATAACCGATTTAAAAAATAATAGTGTTCATTACTTCCTGAGATTGCGCAGAAATCGCCATTTAGAACGTTTTTTAGAACGCTTTTTGTTCATTTTCACCCCTTTAAGTTTCGAATGTTTTAAGAAATGTTCTTAGGGATCATTTATATCTTATAAGTAACTGCAAGTTAAGTAATTCCAAATTTCGTGTTTCTAGATCCTTCAGTAAGACAAAAACGGTCAAGTCCGAGTATTACTCGCGTACAGAGGGTTCCGTACAATAATATATGAATCAGTAAGTGTATTATTTAAAAAATGCCGTTGCTAAAAGAATAATAAGACTTTTTAAAAACTATACAACGTAGGGTTGGGTATAGCTGTATAGTATACAGGGTGCAAAGGAAAGTAAGTCCCTTTAGCCTGAAAATACTTGCGAACGGAGAGAGCTACAGCTATACAAGTGAGGTAACGGTATAGTAAAGCGACTACGCCCGACATAATGCATAGAACTGCAGCACCCCTAGTAGAGAAATTTGGAAGATAGCCATTGCAAATCGAAAACGAAAAGAGGTAGAGCAAATTTTCCAATTAGAAAGTTTTAGAGCATCAATTAATTAGTACGAAACGACATTTGGTTCACACGGATAAGATAAATCGTCGCCTGCATACCCAAAAATGTTCGAAATCGATGAGCGACGATTCTACTTTGCCTATTCACATTCCGAAAATGTAGCAGTGCACAATTGCAGATTGTGACGCTATACTTTGCTGTAATGTCTGTAAAGATTTAATTTCCAATGCATTTAAAATTTTAAATTAACCCTTTCAGGGCCAGAAGAATTCTGTTCGTAAACTGATGAAATAATTGACTGACACCAGAATATTCAAACGAATTTCTCAGAAAACAAAAACCTGCTAATTTGTACTTTCATAAAAAAAAAAAAAAGTTTTATTAAAATATTCTTGGTGCCATTTGTCAGTTTTGGAATTAAAATTAGATGCCTAGACCGTCTAGCCACCGCCCTTGAAAGGGTTAAATTTATGTCGTCATATTGAAGAGGCTTGCAATAGACGTTCCATGCTGAGAAATGTGCATGCAGAATTACTCTCACGAATACAAACGTATATCGTGAGCAATGGCAAACTTTTCGAACATACTGAATACTAACTTTTTATCACTGTGAAACAGTTTGTCTTTGTGTGTGTGTGCGTGTGTGATGTTATCAAAATGTATTGAGATAAGTACGTATTTATAGTATAAATTGTACGTATTTTTCATACTTCTGATTATTCCATTCGAACGTTTACACAAAATGGAGTGCATCGATTTCGGATATGTTTGGATAAACAGGCGAAGGTTCATCTTATCCATATAAACCAAATGTCCTATTCTATTAATTAATTGATGCTCTAAAACTTTCTATCTGGAAATTTTGCTCTTTCTCTTTTCGTTTTCGATTTACAGTGGCTATCTTCCAAATTTCGCCACTAGGGGCGCTGCTGTCGTTTTCATTAAATCGGACGTAGTCGCTTTACCATACCGTTCCCTCACTTGCATAGCTGTAGCTCCCTCCGTTCAAAAGTATTTTCAGGTTAAAGGGACTTTCCTTTGCACCCTGTATACTAGAAGAGTATATACGGATATACCATGAAAGTTCAAAGATATATCGAACCTAAATAATGGCAAATATAGCTGTTCTGTATACTTGTTATTCGATATAGGATTTTGGTTAACCTTTAAAGACATAGTATGTGTATTGAGAGAGCCACTCAATGGAAACTAGTCGCAAATCCCATAGTATTTATGTGATTAATTCTCATTAAATTAGTCTGTTTTTAACAATTTGACGTTTATTGCATTTATACTGCTACTGGGCATTGCATTACATAAATATATCCTTAAAATTTGTTATCTAGGCTTTAAAAGCCGATGGAGCATAGAGTACGCCGTCCCTGTCATTACGTATGTCAACACCGTCCGTTTCTTTGAGGGTTAACATCTCGGCTAATTACCGACGATTTTTTTCGAAATTCATGATCAACAATGCTTTTATACTTCTGCTACGATAGGTGCCTCCAGCTCTGCTCAACACTTTTGCTGAACCCCGTAAATCGAAATTTGAGTATAACGGAAAAATGCAATTTTCTCAAAAACTATGTGACCTAGGGCAATCGCTATAATTTTCCTGCAAGGTTTAAATTAATGTCTACTACCTCAATTTTTTTCATAATTTTAGTTTTAATAGATTCGGAATTAGATGGGGTGGGGGCATATTTTTGCACTACATTTTCCACCATAACTTTGAAAATATAATACTTAAAATTAAATGAAATATATTTTTGATTTCAGCGTTACGAAAGCTTTCACACGATATATAAAGAAAAGATTTTTTTTTTCAAGTAACTTAATTAGCCCATCTATACTTTTCCTAAATATATTTATGAATATTTATTAAGCTGCAAATATGTGGGTCAATAGTCTTTATTACTTCCGCCAATTTGAACTTTTCACGTTGCATAGTTTGCAAGTAAAAGGGCTGGGACAGACAGACACAGGCATGGGCGTACCCAAGGGGGGGAGGGGCTGATGGGGCTACAGCCCCCCCCCCCCGAAATTTTCGAAAGTAATATGAAAAAGTGTTGTTTTTTTGTCTTTCTTTTTTGGAAAAAAAAATTAATTTTTATTCAATGATACAGCGGACTAGTCATTCCCATTAGTCCCCTATTAGTCCACATTGACAACAAAGAAGAGAAGGGGGCAGACGGGGTTACAGTCCCCCCCCCCTCCCGAAAATTAAATGAAAAAGTAATTTTTCCTTACATTTTTAAGATAATTCTGTAATTTTTTCTTCTCTCATATAGCAAAATAGACATTCTCGTTAACAAAATATTAGTCCACATTGACATCACAGCATACTCAAAGATGGGGAGGGGGCTGATGGAATTTCAGCCCCCTCCTCTCGAAATGGTCGAAAATGAAATGATAAAATAGTGCTGATTTTTTTCTGCCTGTTTAAGATAAATTTGCATTTTTCCCCCTATCGTTCAACAGACTATGCGCTTCCTTCGCTTTAGTTCCATAGTAGTCCATATTGACACAAAAGAAGAGAAAGGGGGCTGACGGGGTTACAGTTCCCCCCCCCCCAAAAAAAACCATAAATAGTCAAAAAATTAAATGAAAAAATTGTTTTTTCTTTACTTTTTAAAGATAAATCTGTAATTTTTTCTTCTATCATACAGCAAAATAGCAATTCTCGTTAACTCCATATTAGTCCACATTGGCATCACAACACACCCACAGATGGGGAGGGGGCTGTTGGAATTACAGCCCCCTCCTCTCGAAATAGTAGAAAATGAAATGAAAAAATAGCACTGATTTTTTTCTCTCTGTTTGAGATAAATTTGCATTTTCTCCCCTATCATTCAACAGACTAGCCATTCCCTTCGCTGTAGTTCCATATTAGTGTACAGTGACACCACGTTATACCCAAAAAGGTAGAAGGGGGCTAATGGGGTTACAGCCCTCTTCTCAAAAAGTCGAACATGAAATGAAAAAGTGTTGCTATTTTTCTTTTTGTTTGAGATAAATTTGTATTTTCCCCCTGTCATTCAACAGACTAGCCACTCTCTTCACTTTAGTTCCATACTAGTGCATAGTGGCACCACATTATACCCAAAGAGGTGAAAGGGGCTAATGGGGTGTCCTCTTCCTAAATAGTCGAGAATGAAATGAAAAAAAGGCTGATTTTTTTCTTCTTGTTTGAGATAAATTTGTAATTTTTCTTCTGCCATACAGCGAAATAGCCATTCTCGTTAACAGCATATTAGTCCACATTGACATCACAGTATACCGAAAGAAGGGGAGGCGGCTGATGGGCTTACAGCCCCCTCCTCTCGAAATAATCGAAAAAAAATGCTTTTTTTTCTTTCTGTTTGAGATAAATTTGCATTTTTTTTCTCCTATCATTCAACAGACTAGCTACACTCTTCTGTTTAGTTCCATATTACTGCACAGTGACACCACATTATACCCAAAGAAAAAGAAGTAGAAAGGGGGTGATGGGGTTACAGACCTCTCCCAAAATAGTTGAAAATGAAATGAAAAAAGTGCTGATTTTTTTTCTTTTTGTTTGAGATAAATTTGTAATGCAATTGTTTTCTGCAATACAACGAACTAGGCTTTCTGGCTAGTTTCATATCAGTGCACAGTTACACCACAGTATACCCAATGAGGGGAAGGGAGTTGATGGGGTTATGGGGCCCCCTTTCGAAGTAATCAAAAATGAAGAAAAAACTCCTGTTTTTTTTTCTTCTTTCTTTTGAGATAAAATTTAATTTTTTTTCTGCGGCGCAGCTAGTCTGGTTGGTCCCATATACTAGTGCACAGTGATGCCCCGCATACACCCAAAGAAGTCGATGGCGACGGGGGATATGAGGTTACAGCTCCATTCCACCTCCGAAGAGATCGCAGTGAAATGAAAAAAGGGCTGATATTCCTTCTTTTTCAGATAAATTTGTTTTATTTTCTGGCATGCCGCAAATTTGTTTTTCTTATTAATCCAATATTCTCCTCAGTCCTGGGACCAAATTTACTTGAAACCACAAAATAAATTTTCAGATGACTGAAGAATAGCTCCATACCTGTTTTACTGGATAAATGATAACGTATATGGTCAGTTCAAGAGACCTACAAGTAAATTTGACAAATCAAAAAGTAGTTTAATTTAAGTAGTTTTTTAATTTCTCTCACAGTCGATGGGCGCCAAGAGTGTCAATGCGGAAGTATGTTAATGCACAGTAACACTGCAGCTAATCACAAGTCGATTTCGGCTAAATCGGAAATCCGGTGCGGAAGAGATGGCTGTTGTGATGTCTGGAGGCATCTGGATAATTTTCCTTTGATTTCTCTGGCGCCATTTGACACGTGATACGTGGGTGCGCGGAGAGAGGTAGGGGGGGACAATGTTTATTCAGAGTGTGGAAGGTAGAAGTGTTGTGTAAGCCGGCATGTGAGCGTGCGCGGGTATTTTTTATGAGAAACCGAATGATTGTAATAAAAACGGAAGTATATTAATTTGAGTTTTTTGTGAAATAATTTAGCAATATAGTGAAGTGTTGTTTCGGAGTGAAATGTGAAGGTGGTCTGCAGCTTTGTGAAAAATATAATTATTTGTATATAGTGTGACGTTCAAATGTTTTGTCTTCCATGTCTTTATGTATTCTTATAAATAAACTATAATTTAGTGTTGTGAAGAAAACTAGTGATAAATTAACCGAAGGATTACACACCTGGGATGGTTGGCGAATTTCGAGCGTATATCACAGCTGTAGATGTAGCTTATTAACTTTGATTTTTCAGTCGCATCTCTCTGCCAAAAATTTGTGTTTTTTCCACGGTTTTTTGACAAGATTTGAATTTTCGCCGCAGTCATTTGAAGAAATTCGCTTTTTCTGAGGCTTTTTGCCGAAGTTCGCGTTTTTTTTTTTTTTTTTATGCACTCCTTTGTCGAAATTTGCGTTTTTTCCGCAGATCTGTGACGCAATTTGCGTTTTTTTCGTGATCCTGTCGAAATTTGTGTTTTTTCCGCGTTTTTTCGGCGGGTTTTTGATGAAATTCAAGTTTTTTTCGTGGATTTTTGCCGAAATTCGCGTTTTTTTTCGTCGAAATTTGCTTCTTTCCCGCGGCTTTTTTGACGAAATTCGCGTTTTTTTCTCGTCTTTTTGATAAAATTTGCTTTTTTTTCTGCAGCTCTTTGGCAAAAGTACCATTTTTTGCGGCTGTTTGACGAAATTTGCTTTTTTCAGCAATCTTTTAACGAAATTCACGTTTTTCTGCGGCCCTTGTTTGTGACTCTGCTTTTTCTTTTTTTGCGATCCTTTAACGAAATTCGAGTTTTTTCTGCGGCCCTTTGACGAAATTCGCTTTTTTTCCGAGGTCATTTGCCGAAATGCGCGTTTTTTACGCAATCCTTCGTCAAAATTTGCGTCTTTTTTCGCGGATTTTTGACGAAATTTGCGTTTTTTTCTCCTTTTTGATGAAATTCGCGTTTTTTTGCGATCCTTTACGAAATTAGCTCTTTTTTCGCAGCCCTTTGACGGAATGCGTGTTTTAAGCGATATTTTTTTTCGAATTTCGCGTTTTTACCGCGACCTTTTGATGAAATTCGCGTTTTTTCTGCGGCCCTTTGAATAATTTGTGTTTTTTTAGATCCTTTGTCGAAATTTGCGTTTTTTTCTCGTCTTTTTGATGACATTCGCATTTTTTTGCGATCCTTTACTAAATTAGCCTCTTTTTCGCCACTCTTTGACAGAATGCGTGTTTTAAGCGATCTTTTTTCGAAATTCGCGTTTTTTCTGCGACCTTTTGATGAAATTCGCGTTTTTTCTGCGGCTGTTTGACGAAATTTGCGTTTTTCGAGATCCTTTGTCGAAATTTGCTTTTTTCCGCGGCTTTTGACGAAATTCGCTCTTTTCCGAAGCCTTTTGACGAAATTCACACTTTTCTGTGGCCTTTCTTTGTCACCCTGCTTTTTCTTTTTCTTTTGCGATCCTTTAACGAAATTTGCATTTTTTCTGTGGTCATTTGCCGAAATTCGCGTTTTTTTAGGCAATCCTTCGTCAAAATTTGTGTTTTTTCCACGACTTTTTCACGAAATTTGCTTTTTTTCTCGTCTTTTTGATGAAATATTTGCGTTTTTCTGCGGCCTTTTGATAAAATTCACGTTTTTTTCTGTGAGCCTTTGACGAAATTCGTGTTTTTTCCGCTTCCCTTTGACGGAATGCGCGCTTTTTTAGCGGTCATTTGTCGAAATTTACGTTTTTTTCTGCGGCCCTTTGATGAAATTCGCGTTTTTCTGCGGTCATTTGACGAAATTCGCGCTTTTTCGGTGGCCATTTGACGAAATTCGCGTTTTTTCGCAATCCGTCGAAATTTGTTTTCCGAAACTTTTTGACGAAATTCGCTTTTTTTCTGCAGCCTTTTGACGAAATTCACGCTTTTCTGTGGCCTTTCTTTGTGACCCTGCTTTTCTTTTTTTAGCGATCCTTTAACGAAATTCGTGTTTTTACCGCTTCCCTTTGACGGAATGATGTTTTTTTAGCGATCCTTTGTCGAAATTTGCTTTTTTTCTGCGGCCCTTTGACAAAATTCGCGTTTTTTCTGTGGTCATTTGCCGAAATTCGCATTTTTTAAGGCAATCTTTCGTCGAAATTTCCGTTTTTTCTGCGGCTTTTTGACGAAATTTGCTTTTTTCTCGTCTTTTTGATGAAATTTCCGTTTTTCTGCGGGCTTTTGACGAAATTCACGTTTTTTCTGTGACCCTTTGACGAAATTCGCGTTTTTTCCGCTTCCCTTTGACGGAATGCGTGTTTTTTAGCGATTTTTTGTCGAAATTTGCATTTTTTCTGCGGTCCTTTGACGAAATTTGCGTTTTTCCGCGGCTTTTTGACAAAAGTAGCGTTTTTTCATCGTCTTTTTGATGAAATTTGCGCTTTTCTGCGCCCTTTTGATGGAATTCACGTTTTTCCATCTCCCTTTGACGAAATTAGCTTTTTGCGATCCTTTACGAAATTAGCTCTTTTTTTCGCAGCCCTTCGACGGAATGCGTGTTTTTAGCGATCTTTTTTCATAATTCGCGTATTTTCTGCCGCCTTATGACGAAATTCGGGTTTTTTCTGTACTCATTTGACGAAATTAGCGTTTCCTCCGCGAGTATTTGACGAAATTTGACTTTTTTTTTCGCAACCCTTTGACAAACTTCGCATTTTATCCGTGGCCCTATGACAAAATTTCGGTTTTTTTCCTTTTCGGATACTTTAAAAAAAATTGGAGATTTTTTTTTTCTGCGAACGATTGATGAAATTGATTTTTTTCGGCGACCATGTCAAAAATCGCGATATTTTTTAAGTCCAAATTTTCGGACTGGACCAAATTTTTCAAATTTTCGGAACAAAGTCACCCCTGCCCCTCCCTTCCCCCCCCCCCCCGGCTACGGTCTTATTGGCAAGAATGATTTCTGTTTATAACACAGTTCAACGTGTTTCGTAAGATTTAGAACATTATGGAAATTTAAGTCACCCCCCCCCCCCGAAATAAAATCCTGGGTACGCCACTGGACACAGGAGTGATCTTATAATGGTTCCGTTTTTGTTTTTTAAGTACGGGACCCCAAAAATCGCATTTTTGGAACGTTTTTCTCCTGCACCCCCTTTGGGTTAGTAGCATGGACATATGATATAGCCTATGTTCGAATGGGGTCTGTCACATCACAATCATTTTGATGTGTCAACACCCCATTCATTTTGATACCATTACTTTTGATATCGTTTCGGTAGTTCCAGAGATTAACTCGAACAAACACACAAACTTACTTCTTTATAATATTAGTATAGATAGCAATTGTTGACAAGCCATTTTATTTTTTATAAAATCATAGGTATCCCAAGACACAAAATAAAAACACATTCGTTGCAGGTATTAACCATCTCTAAACTTTCTATCAGAATTAAATTCTAAGGGTTGGATCAAAATTCTTTTCTTTCACAGGATAAATAAAAACTTGGCATTTTATAATTTTTTGATTATAAAATGCCAAAAATATAAAACTAAATTTTTGATTATAATTTTAAAATTTTATGATTTATATTTTAAAAACTCGTATTGTCAATATTTTTCAGTTAAATTATTACGATTCCTTCCCGATTTTTACTAAAGGAAATAAAGTGACATCGGTACAATAACAAAAATATTTCAATCTTTCCTTTATATGTAATGCATTGTCCATTATATTAGATATATTTTTATACTCTGGAGTTTCTTCAAAAAACTATTTTAAAATATGCAATCCGCAAAATCAGCTATTTGTTCCAAAAAACAGTAAAAATCTGAATTTATAAGAATTAGTTTGGATGTAAAATATCCAAAAATATGTTTTTACATATAGCAAGCATGGATATTGCCATATTTCAAAGTGTTAGACCCCTCAATTGTGCAGAAAACGCAAATTAGAACATATTTTGCTTTTACAAACCCCACATGCTAGTGACAGCAACATACAATACAGCCTTTATTGGATCAGGGACTGTCACCATTGATGTGCAACCATTACTTTTGAAATAGCTTTGGTATTTCCAGATATTGAGTAGAAATTGCAATTTAGAACGTTTTTCGTGTGTTTTCACCCCTTTTTAAATTTCCAATTTTTTCGAAATTGTTCTTAAATATCACTTATATCTAATAAATATGTACCTTGCCTAATTTCAAGTTGCTAGCGCCTACCGATCACAAAAATCGAAATTTAGACCTTTTTTTGCTCCAGCAACCTCTAGGTGATAGTGATACCGACATGAAATAGCGTCTATGTTAGAGCAGAGGCTGTCAGCATCAATTTCCTACCATTACTTTTGAAATCAGTTTGATTCTTCCTGAGATATTGCTGACAAATCGGCATTTAGAACGTTTTTCGAACGCTTTTCGCGCATTTTCACCCCTTTTAGATTTCAAATTTTTAAAGAAATGTTCTTAGAGATCACATTTATATCTAATAAATATATACCATGCAAAATTTCATGAGTCTAGGTCCTTTCCTTAATTCAAAAATCGCATTTTTAAAACGTTTTTTGCTCCTGCATCTCCTCTGGGGTAGTGGAAACAGATATAAAATATAGCCTATCTTGGATCAAGAGCTGTCACCATCATTTTTACACCATTATATTTGAAATCGGTTCAGTACTTCCTGAGATTGCATAGAAAGCGCAATTTAGAACGTTTTTCACAACGCTTTTTGCGCATTTTCACCCCCCTTTTAAATTTCGATTTTTTTAGGAAATGTCCTTAGAGATCATTGATATCTTATAACTAACTACCATTCTAAATTTCATTATTCTAGGCCCTTCCGTAACGCAAAAACCGCAATTTAGAACGTTTTTTTCTCCTGCAACCCCAAGGTGGTAAGTGATACAAACAGAAAACAGAGCCATGTTAAAGCAAGTTCTGTTACCATCAATTTACAACCATTACTTTTGAAATTTATTTGATACTTCCCAAAATTGAGTAGGAATCACCATTCAGAATGTTTTTTAGAACGCTTTTCGCGCATTTTCACCACTTTTAAACTTCGAATTGTTTAAGAACTGTTCTTAGAAATCCTTTATATCTAATAAGTAGCTAATATTTCAAATTTCATATTTCTAGGCACTTCAGTAACGCAATAACCACATTTTTAGAACGTTTTTTGCTCCTGCACCCCCTTTGGGATAGTGGAACCGACATAAAACATAGCCTATGTTGGAACAAGGGTTGTCACGATCATTTTGACGCCATTTTTTTAAAATCGGTTTGGTATTTCCTGAGATTGTGTAGAAACCACCATTTAGCACGTTTTTTAGAACGCTTTTCGCGCATTTTCAGACCTTTTAAATTTTGAATTGTTCAAGAACTGTTCTTAGAAATACTTTATATCTAATAAGTAGCTAATATTTCAAATTTCATTATTCTAGGCCCTTCCGTAACGCAATAACCGCATTTTTAGAACGTTTTTTACTCCTGCACCCCCTTTGGGGTTGTAGCACCGACATAAAACATAGCCTATCTTGGAGCAAGCATTGTCACCATCATTTTGACACCATTATTTTTTAAATCGGTTTGGTATTTCCTGAGATTGTGCAGAAACCATCATTTAGAACGTTTTTTAGAACGCTTTTTGTGCATTTTCACCCCTTTTAAATTTCGAATTGTTTTAGAACTGTTCTTAGACATCATTTATATCTTATAAGTAACTAATATTCTAAATTGCATATTTCTAGGCCCTTCAGTAACGCAAAAATCGCATTTTTAGAACGTTTTTTGCTCCTGCACCCCCTTTGGGCTAGTGGCACCGACATAAAATATAGCCTATGTTCTAAGTTGGACCAACACCATCATTTTAATATACCATTACTTTTGAAATCGGTTCGGTAGCTCCAGAGATTACCTCTAACAAACAAACAAACTTTACTTCTTTATAATATTAGTATAGATAACTGACTAAAACAATTCCAATTGACGTAACTCTAACTTTATTTCTGATAAGCAATTTGACTCACGGTACTGTTAATAGTTTTCATTTGTAGGAGCGCCTTTCTTTTTAATTAGAATCATTATTTATAACAGTTTTTATCTTTTTTTTGGAGATATTCTGTTTCAATTTCGACAGCATTGTCGATACGATTGCTGTGCTGTGTGAGTCATTTCCCTTTGCTTCGCATAAAATGCGCCACTGCCATCACTGTAGTCCTGTTGTGCTCAATCCTAGATCGGCAACGATTGATGGTACCTCGAATGATCCTGCAACGCATATCCCAACGCACTCGCTTGCATAGAGCTTCCTCTAGAGGCCGCCCGTTGTGTTTTGTTGAAAACGCACTTCTAGCAATTATTTTTCGTAGGTTTCAATAGTTCAATTATTGCTCATATTCTTCTATAGTTAAATTCTTTTGTGTGTCCCTGTAAATGAACGATAAGTTCTATTCTATTTTCTATTCTATTACCCTATTCTATTTTAAGAACCTTTTAGTATACCTCAGTGATGCATATAAATTTCAATATGTTTAAAATTCTATAATATCATTAAAATACAAGGCAAACGTTTTTTTACCATAAACCGTAACATAACAGAATTCTTTTGAGTGGTCTTGTAATTGAACCGAAAATGTTACGCACTTCCTTTTAAATACCGAACATGCCATAGTAAACCCCAATAACATATATTAATATTTAATTTCATGGCGATCGGACTATTTTTACGCGAGTTAGAGCACGGACAGACAAACCGAAGTGGTAAACATTTTTCAATTATTAGGTTGAGCAAAAGTTCTGGAAAATTTTTAATCAAGTAGTTACCAGAATTTGTATCGTACATAGGAGTACTAGTGGTACAGTCCATACGTGGTTCCATCCGATTATGGGCTCTTTCGATCAATGCAACACTTTTTCAAGGACTGTCGATTTGAATCTTTTAATGAAGTTGAAGAAGCATGTAGAGATTTTCGATTCCAAGGAGCCGCCATGGTACTTCCAGCAAATCTGGAATCTGGCAGAACGATGGCAGAAAGTCGTGGACTATGGTGGTCTCTACTTTGAAGAACAGTCCTTGTTGCTTTTGTTGTTAATTTGCGCATAACAACGCAAATTTCGCAAATTTTCCAGAACTTTTTGCTCAACCTAGTACGTTGGAAAGTGTTAAAGAGAGCTTTAACCGCCGTTTTCAAAATCTCTACAGCCGTTGTCAAAAATGCATGGCATACGGCAGGTATTGCTTCGAGGAAATATAAAGAGTTTTGACTAATTTACGTAAGAATAGTTTGCTTATGAATGCATTCACCGGATTTTTTTATGATACCTTGTATGATTCAAATGCCCTGAATTGCAATAAAAATATACAAAGATTTAACGAAGATATTTCGGGAAGGGTATAAGATAACAAATTGCCATGAAAGCAGGAGAGTAATCAATATTCATTATTCTAAGTAAATAACTCATTATTATGTGAAATGTTATGCATGTGAACAACACAACCGTTTTTGTAAATCTGTAATTTCGGATTGCCGAGAGATAATGTGTGCATCGAGAGATAATGAAAACTGCAATGAGATATGCAGATACGAGGGTGTATCAATAAGTTTTTGCCTTTACATAGAAATAATTGAGTGAAATTTCAGAAATTGCTACATTGTATTAGGCCTTTTCTATATAGTCACCGTGCACAGTAACATATTTCTGCAAACGGTATTTCATAGAGAGTGGGGAGGATGTATTCCAGGAGGTACGATAGTAGACCCAAAGGGGGCATTTTTCTAACATTTGCCGACTCCCACATGTGACATATTATTGCAAAGGCCTGTGACCACTTATTCATGCTATGCATCTCTCAAGCCCCAAATTCCCCCCCCATGGAGGTCAAATTTGGGGGGGGGGAGAGGAGGGAGGTGCATAGCATGAATAAGTAGCCAGAGGTCTTTCCAACAATATGACACATGTGAGGTTCGGCAAAAGTTAGAAAAATGCCCCCTTTGGGTCTACAATCGTGCCTCCTGGAATACATCCTCCCCCCTCTCTTTGAAATACCGGTTTCACAAATGTGTTACTGTGCACGCTGACTATATAGAAAAAGACTCATAAAATGTAGCAATTTCATAAATTACACTCAATTATATCTATGTGGGGGCGAAAATTTATTGATACACCCTCGTTTATAAGACGATTTTGATGGATCAAGATATATATAGGCTAACTGTGTAAAAGCTTTTGTTTTAATGTGAACAGGGCCCGATCAAGAGGGAAAAAAGAGTCCCAGGGCCTGATATTCTTTTGAAGCTCCCATTTCTATATTGTCAAAAAAAAGTAAACATTTTCATGTCTTAAAATTCATGTATGAATATATACATGCATTTTTAAATAAATATATATTTTATATTTTACTCTTATACTATTATAAAAGTATAAAATATTAATTATAATGAGTACAAGATTTCACAATATATTTAGAATATCAGTTTTAAGAAAATCCTATATAAAATTTGGGGGCCTCCAAAGTAAGTGTACCGAAGGCTACGTTCCCAGTTTGCCCATACTTTAATTAAGCACTGATAGTGAATTTTTAGACGACGCATGACGATTTCACGACTTATAGTCATATTAAACTGAGAAACTCATATTTTTTTAGTATAACATTAATTAGAAGTAGGGTTAAAATTTTCAACTTTTTTCTGATACTGTGAATTTTGAAAAATAGCGCGATTTTTGCGAAAATTGTTTCAAATTTCGTCTTATTCTGATTTTTTTCTTTATAAAATGTATTATCAATATTTTTTAAAAAGCTTGAGTTTATTAAATGGAATTCACATTTCGAATTCAGATTTCAAATGCAATAGGAGATGTTGTGATCTAAAGGGAAATATACCAAATATTCTTCCTTATATCAGTTCTAATGTCTAAGCATCTAAGTAAGTAAGTTGCAGTGTCTAATTAAGTGCAAAAACATTGACCTCTGCTTTTATTCCTTAAACATTTGAAAAGCAGATTTCAGCAATGACCGTCCGTGGCCGAAAAGTGATTACAATTCTTTTGTGAAGCTGTGTATATGATGTACAGATTTGTACAGATTTCATATAGTGTGATAAAATTTAGTTTAGTAAGAAAACTCATAACACAGTTGAAAATTTACCAGCAGCAATTTCTACCAATAGACGGAAACATACTTGAATTCTTTTGTATAGCCCTATATAATATATATAGATTTTTATACACACCACATATTAAGCATATCAGGCAAAAATATGCTTAAATCGAGAGAAATCCCACATCCAGGAATTACCATCCATAAACGTTCATGTATCCAGTTCTTTACATAGCCCTATACGTGATTTTATTGATATGCAACAAACATCTGTTAGCATAATGTACTTCAGCTTGAAACTGCATAATTCAAATTAAAAAACACCTTTAAGCAATTCACACTAATTCTCAGAAATGCTTACGAATTCTTTTGTGAAGCCCTGTAAATCGTCCATAAAATTTATGCGCTCCAAATTTAGTTAAACTTAAAAACGTTTAATAAGTGAAAACGCATTTTCAGTAACTCACCATTAATTAACAAAACTTCGAATAAAGTATTCGGTAAGGATGCGAAATCGTTTATGTATCCTTATAAATGAACGATAAATGCTATACACATCATACTGCACTGCAAGCATTGCAGGAGAGCACTTGCTTCTATCATCTATTCAAGTAGCAGATAAACATTTTGCGTAGTTTTACATTGTTCTTATATATATATATGTTTTTATAAAATATTCTACATATCATACGAATATGAAAATTTAATTTTTAAAATATACAAAGATCTAGATACTCAAAAGAAAAATCCTTTACATGCAATTATAGCGTGTATATGAATGTGTAATTATTGTTCGTTTTATAATAATAATTTTGTGCAAGCTAAATATTGGATCCCAGACAATAACACCTATTTTTCGACTCCTGTCTTTTATGTGACCAAAAGTGATAGCATGTACAGTCGTGGAAAAAAAAAAAGTAAACACCCCCTACTAACTCCTCATCAAATTATTGTAGACGAAAGTTACTAGTACCGGACGATTGGAAATAAAGTCTACTTTTAAATGGTGTGTATAAAATTTGCTTAGGGGGCCATATACATATTAAAACGAAACCAAACTTCATTTTTTTTCAATAGCAGTACCCAAATTTAACGAGATATTTCAAATCTTCGGTTCAAAATATGCCTAGAAACCAAATTTCAAATCATTCGAATGATAAGTTTTTGAACTACAGACATTTAAAATTTAGTACTTCTAATGTTAAATTACATTTTCATATTTTTATTTATATCTCCTGAAATTATGCTCCTAATGAGATAATTTTCTGTGCAGCAATAATACTAATATAGCCAAACATAAATACGTTGAATTTGCAATTTTTATAATTTTATGATATGAATTATGAATTATGAAATTAATATTCGAAAAAATTATGAATTGCAACATACAATTTTTTGATGGATTTAGATTTATTAAGTCCTGCTTTATGGAAATCCAAAATTTCACATTTTTCTTCCAAGTAGTTTTCAAATTATGCTTAAAAAACGGCAAAATGATGGTTTAAGGGGCCGTCTATGATAGAAGTGAGTAAATTTTTGAAATTTATTCTGCTATCCTGTAATCAAACAGGTTTCATTGACGCTTAAACGTGCCTTGATCAAGAAGGCGGCTCTCTCGTTTAACAATCGAGTTCGGAACTTCAATTTGGATACAGCCCTTAAAATACGCTCGTTTTAAAATAACTAATTTCTCGGAAACTTAAGGCACGAATTGCATAAAAATTTGTTTATAGGTTAATTGAAAGGTGTAGAGTTCATTTATGCTGTCAGAATTGTATACTGCTATTGAAAAAAAACAAAGTTATAGTTCGTTTTAATATGTAGATGGCCTCTTAAACAAATTTTATATACATCATTTAAAAGTAGACTTTATTTCCAATCGTTCGGTACCAGAAACTTTCTTCTACGATAATTTGTTGAGAAGTTAGTAGGGGGTGTTTACTTATTTTTTCCACGACTGTACAATGCAGTGCTGAAAAGATTTACAACAGGGAAATAAAGTGGTCCTCATTTATTTTTATAGCATCTAACCTTTTAACCTCAAAAAGTGATGCTATTTTGGTTAAAGAAATGCATATGGGAATTACGCTGACCGAATTTAAGATCAGCGGTCACGCCTTTGGAGATGCAACAACCAATAAAGGTGACTATGTTTTTGGCCCAGCCTACTGAAATTGGAGGGGCTTGAGAAAAAAAAAATTATATATAGAATAGCAGAAGTCTCTCAATTGGTATGGCCTAAAGAGAAGCCTCCCTCATTTCAACGAGCAGCCATGTCAAATTCAAAGTTTCTATCCCTAAGAATTCCATAGAAATCCTAATTTAGAACGTTTTTAGAAGGCTTTTCGCTCATTTCACCTAAATTTCGAATATTTTTGTAAACCATTCTTAGCGACCATTTGCGTCTTAAAAGTAGCAGCCACGTTAAATTTCAATTTTTTAAAATTCCATAGAAAGCGTAATTTGGAACATTTTTCGAACGTTTTCCACTAATTACACCCTTTTAAATGTTGAACTTTTTAAAAACCGTTCATAGAAAGTATTTAGATCTTAAATGTAACCATGACGCCAAATTTCAAATTTCTAGTCCGAACAATATCACAGAAATCAGAATTTTAGAACGTTTTTTATTCCCGCAGCCCTTTGGGAATTGTTGCACCGACATAAAATGTATCCTGTCTTGGAGAAGAGATGGTCACTAGCATTTTGCCACCATTATCTTTTAATCGGTTCGGTAGTTCCAGAGTTTACCCCCTATTAACAAACAGACAAATGAAAATGATGCTTAAGACGATTTAATAAATGCTATTTGTGAGATTTGAAGCATGGCTAACATAAAAGTACCAATTTTTTATTTTTTCCTAAGAGCAAAAGATAAATCGCCAAATATTGTTTCAATTCGAATCTTTGAAAATGCAGACTTTTTTTAATCCGTACAAACATTGCTTTCATGTTTAAATTAAATACTTTCGTTTTATAGTGGTACTAGTTTCTAAAAACCTTTTTTCTTTGTATTTTAAACAAATCAGTAACAGAGTTTTTTATTTTATTTTATTTATCGATGCACTCGTAATTTTTTTTCTAACTAATATAGCCGTTTTAATTCTTTAACCAAAAGAATTGATTAACAAAAAGATTTAATTTGAATTTCTTCCGTTGCTAGAGTAACGGATGTACTAAGAAAGTATCGCTTGTAATTTTAGAAATTTTTAGGTTTTGGAGCCAAAGGCATCGCCAAATTAGGAAAATATGAAATATCTCACAAACGGGCAGTCCGGAATTCGGGCAGACAAACCGAAATAAACTCTTTGAAAACTGTTGGAAAATGTTATAAAGGATGTCGATTCTATGTTTTCAAAGCTGACTATTCCATAATCTTAAATGTTATGTTAGCGAGCGCAGTTTAGTGCATATTTAGCTTTTTTAAAAAGATTAAGTAGATTCTTAGCCCAGTGGTAGGGGAGCGAAAAAAGGCCGAATTCGGAATTAATTAGGGGAAAGCTGGAAATTGTTTTAATCCATTTAGTTTAGGTCTAGAATGAATATGCTAAGTTTTCCCCCTTGTAGTAAGTGGGCGTTAGAAAATATATACAGATTTATAGTCAAAAAACACGTTTTTTTAGATACCATAACAATATATCAAAACAGCTAACTCTGTCAAAAACATTGCCGATACAAATATTGTAGAGCTAAAATTCTGAGTAAAATGAGTACCTACACTTAATATTTTTGTTGAACATTAAGGTCACAATTCCAGTTTAAAGTTTTAGACCCGTGGTCAGGTGGTTGAACTCAGAATTAATTAGGAGAAAACTGGAAATTGTTTTAATCCCTCCAGTTTAGGTCTAAAATGAACGTACTATGTTTTCTTCCTCGCACTTGGGTGAATGCTAGAAATTATGTACATATTTATTTTCGAAAAACACGTTTTTTTAAATTTCCTTAGCACTATCTCAAAACAGCTAACTCTATACAAAACATTGTCAATACAAATGTTGTAGAGCTTAAAATTCTGAATAAAATGAGTACCATCATTAATATTTTTGTTCAACATTAAGGTAACAATATCTCAAAACAGCTAACTCTATACAAAACATTGTCAATACAAATGTTGTAGAAATTAAAATTCTAAATAAAATGAGTACCATCATTAATATTTTTGTTCAACATTAAGGTTGCAATTCTATTTCAAAATTTTGCCTTAATCGCTAATCAATAGCTTGAAACCAGGAGAGACAAGGTTAACTTAACAATATCTCAAAACAGCTAACTCTGTCAAAAACATTGTCAATACAAAAGTTATAGAGCCTAAAATTCTGAGTAAAATGAGTACCTACGCTTAATATTTTTGTTCAATATTAAGGCCGCAATTTGAGATATTGTTAAGTTAACTTGGTCTCTCCTGGCTTCAAGCTCTTGATTAGAAAAATTTTGAAATAGAATTGCGACCTTTATGTTGAACAAAAATATTAATGATGGTACTCATTTTATTCAGAATTTTAAGCTCTACAACATTTGTATTGACAATATTTTTTATAGAGTTAGCTGTTTTGAGATATTGTTAAAGAAATTTAAAAAAAACGTGTTTTTCGAAAATAAATATGTACATAATTTCTAATATTCACCCAAGTGCGAGGAAGAAAACATATTACGTTCATTTTAAACTTAAACTGAAGGGGTTAAAACAATTTCCAATTTTTTCCTAATTAATTCTGAGTTCAACCACCTGACCATGGGTCTAAAACTTTAAACTGGAATTGTGACCTTAATGTTCAACAAAAATATTAAGTGTAGGTACTCATTTTACTCAGAATTTTAAGCTCTACAACATTTGTATTGACAGTGTTTTTGACAGAGTTAGTTGTTTGGAGATACTGTTATAGTATGTAAAAAAAAAAAAAAAAAAAAAAAAAAAAAAAAAAAAAAAAAAAAAAACATGTTTTTTTACAATAAATCTATACATATTTCCTAACGCTCACCTATTATGAGTGGGAAAACATAGCATATTCATTCTAGACCTAAACTGAAGGAATTAAAACAATTTCCAGCTTTCCCCTAATTAATTCCGAATTCAACCTCCTAACCACTGGGCTATCTATGCTTTAAAAGCGGTCTTTTTTAAAACGGCATTCCGTAATAGGATCCGCAATTTAGTCATTCAGAACGCTTCTCATTCATGTTCCGCTAAACGGATTTTTGTGGTACATTGTCGGTTACGTAATTAATTTTTATTATTATTATTATTATTTATTTATTTATTTATTTATTTATTTATTTGGGGGTGGTAGGTTTCAGTATCTAACGTCTTGCTCAACGTTGGTTAGTTATAGAACTGCGGGAGAAAGTTCCATAATTACTCGTAGATAAAACCAATCATGAGATTTCATAACCCAATTGTGAGAGAATGGCTTTTTTTAAACGTTCTACAGAACGTATTTTAATGTGAGGGATTTTAAATATTAATTAGACATTTACGAAATCTTTCAAAAAATGTATGAACAAACTTTGCAGATTTTTAAAAGAAAAAAAAAATTGGGCACATTCATTTTAAACTATGGGATAAAGCACTGAAATCACCGGGAGATTACGAGCAACATAAACTTTAACGTTTTTCTATTCGAAATTCAATATAAGATAGTTGTGATGGCGAAAGTGCGATAAAGGGATTATATCAGATACAGAATTACAATAAAAAGAAAAGTGCCCAGTTAAACTGATGGCATCGAGCTTTATAACTATTCGCACTAACTGTATACTTTACCCTTATTTAAACGAATAATTCCCCTCGAAAAATAAAGAAATCGACAAAAAACACATTTAGCTAAATTAAGGAGGGGTGGTAGCTACTCATCCCCCCCCCCTTAACCAGTGGACCTCCAAATCTATTCAGGGAAGCTCTTTATCAGAATAAACAGGTATACCAATTTGAAGAAAATTGCATAATTCAGCATGAAAAACCTATTTATCTAAATTAAGGGGAGATACTTATCTAAATTAAGGGGAGACTGGCCCCACTCCCCCCCCCCTTTATACTTAACCAAAGAACCTCCAAGACTAATAAAGGACCCACCATATCAGAATGAATCTATATACAAAATTTGAAACAAATCCGATGTTTCTATCAAGAGTTATCGCGTTACGTACAGTCGTGGGGAAAAAAAAGTAAACACCCCCTACTAACTCCTCAACAAATTATCATAGAAGAACGTTACTGGTACCGAACGATTGGAAATAAAATCTACTTTTAAATAATGTATATAAAATTTGTTTAGGGGGCCATCTACATATTAAAACGAATCCAAACTTCATTTTTTTCAATGACAATACCCAATTTTAACGAGATATTTCAAATCTTCGGTTCAAATTATGCCTAGACACCGAATTTCAAGTCATTTGAACCATAAGTTTTTGAATTATAAACACTTAAAACGTAGTGCTTCTAATGTTAAATTACATTTTCATATTTTTATTTATATCTCCAGAAATTATGCTCCTAATGTGCTAATTTTTTGTGTAGCAATAATACTAATATACCCAAACATAAATACGCTGAATTTGCAATTTTTATAATTTTGTGATATAAATTATGAAATTAATATTCGAAAAAATTATGAATTGCAACCTACAATTTTTTTGAATTTAGATTTATGAAGTCCTGCTTTATGGAAATCCAAGATTTCACATTTTTCTTCCAAGTAGTTTTCGAATTATGCTTAAAAAACGGCAAAATGATGGTTTGAGGGGCCGTCTATAATAGAAGTGACTAGATATTTTGAAATTTCTTCTACTGTCCTGTAATCTAGCAAGCTTCATTGACTTCTTAAGGTGCTTTGATCAAGATCGGTTACTCAACTCTCTCGGTTAACAATCGACTTCCAAACTTCAATTTGGATACAGCCCTTAGAATACGCTCGTTTTAAAATAATTAATTTCTCAAAAAACGAATTGCATAAAAATTTGTTTTTAGGCTAATTGAACGGTGTAGAGTTCATTTATGCTGTCAGAATTGTGTACTGCTATTGAAAAAACAAAGTTATGTTTCGTTTTAATATGTAGATGGCCCCCTAAGCAAATTTTATCTATATCATTTAAAAGCAGACTTTATTCCCAATCGTTCGGTACCAGTAACTTTCTTCTACAATAATTTGTTGAGGAGTTAGTAGGGGGTGTTTACTTTTTTTATTTCCACGACTGTACATACATACATATGTAAGTACAGTCGTGGGGGAAAAAGTGAACACGGCCTACTAACTCTGCAACTAATTATAACAGAAAAAATTTACAGGTACCAAACGATGGGAAATAAAATCTACTTTTAAATAATGTATATAAAACTTGCTTAGGGGGGGGGGGGGGCATCTACAAATCAAAAATAGACCAAACTTTGTTTTTTCCAATGGAAACACCCAATTCTGACAATATAGTTTAAATCTTCGGTTCAAACTATGCCTAGAAATGAAATTTCAAATCATTTGGATTATACGTTTTTGAATTATAAATATTCAAAATTTAGAGCTTCTAATGTTAAATTATATTTTCAAATTTTTATTCACATCTCCTGAAATTATAATCCTAATGGGATAATTTTTTTGTTTAATTAAAATAGTAAAAAACCCAAACATAAATACACTGAATTTGTAATTTTAAAAATTTTACAATATGAATTATGAATTATTAAATTAATATTCGAAAAAAATATGAATTACAACCTACCATTTTTTTGGATAGATTTATATTTATTATGTCCTGCTTTATGAAAATTCTCTATTTAAAATTTTTCTTCCAAGCAGTTTTCTAATTGTGTGTAAAAAACATCAAAATGACGGTTTGAGGGGCCGTCTATGATGTCCAGAAAAGCATAACTTGAAAAAATATACTTTACTCATTTTCATGAAACATTTAGGCTGGCAATAGTCGAAACATATTAAGCGAGTGAGATGTTTATATTGGCAAGAAATAATACATTAATGGAACTGTCATAGTCATTCGGAGGCATTTCGACAATCGAGTACCGAACTTCAATTTGCATACAGCCCCTAAAATAGACCCATTTTAAAATAATTAATTTCTCGAAAACTAATCATACGAATTTCGTGTAAATTTGGATTTAGGCCAATTTAAAAGCGTAGAATCTATTTATGGTGTCAAACTTGGGAATTGCTGTTGAAAAAAACAAACATTGGGTTCGCTTTGATATGTAGATGGCCCCATAAGCAAATTTTATATGTATCATTCAAAAGTAGACTTTATTTCCAATCGATTGGTACCAGTAACTTTCTTGTACAATAATTTGCTGCAGAGATAGTAGGGGGTATTTCTTTATTGTTTTCACGTCTGTACATACAGAACCTGCGGTCACATTAGCTCTCAGGCTTTGATAGATTGTCAGCTAAAAAGTATTTTTTAGAAACGTTGCTTAGTTATAGAACTTTGGGAGATAATTCTATAATTATATGAACCCGGTTATGAGAGAATAGCTTTTTTAAAACGTGCTACTAAACGGATTTTAATGAGCCACTATTTTATTAAGATAAATTATTCAAAAAATGTAACAATTGTACGTAAAATTAGCATTTCGAAATTCAAAACTTTCATCCTACGTGAGTGGAACTGCGAGCAAAAGCTAGTCAATCATAAAATCGTAATAACGATTATTTTAAATTCCTTTTTAATGACTTGTTTTATCGAGATCTAATTTCAAAAGAATTTAATAATGCCCTGGTAAAAAAACTGTCATATAAAATTTCCTTGTGATAAATTGCATAACTAAAATTGTTCTGAACTTGGCTTGCAAAAAGCATAAAAATCTGTTCTAACACACCGTGAAATATCGGCAGATGTGACATAACTAGTACATTTAGAGTGACTTTATATATCTTCTTTTATTTATCTGTGCTTTATTTCGTAAACTATTACGTACGGGTCATGATTTGTAGAGAAACCAGTTTAATTCATTTAAATGCAAATTTATTCTTTAAAGCAACATTGGGACTTTTTTTATTATTGTGTATTATTAAATTCAAGGTTCCAGAAATATAAAGCGTTAGATTTTTTCTTTTTATTTACATCAATCTAAATTCTAGATTACTTAAGTGAAATTAAAATCTACAAGTGATATTTGGGTCGAAGGTATTGAATTGACGTAACAAAAAGAAGTCGACAGATTGTCCATGATACATGGCATGTAATACCTTTAATATTTAGGCTAGTTATCATTAAGCTTTCGTCGCCTCAGAGCAACAGTAGAACATCTAATAATAATTGAAAATGAGATGTCTGCTTATGATGTTGAGATGAGATAATAATGAGATGTCTGACTTACTGCTATGAAAAACTGAGATGTCTGCTTATGATGTTGAGATGAGATAATAATGAGATGCCTGCTTACTGCTATGAAAAACTGTGTCTGCATTTAGTGGAACAGTAGGGAATTTTTATAAAGCACATCTGAGATATACTATTAAACATAATTTTGTGTTTCAGAAGTTGTTCCACTAGTT
Organism: Maratus speciosus; assembly: GCA_963932465.1. Classification (NCBI taxonomy): domain Eukaryota; kingdom Metazoa; phylum Arthropoda; class Arachnida; order Araneae; family Salticidae; genus Maratus; species Maratus speciosus. The sequence continues at coordinate 238,002,969 of OZ010788.1, forward strand.
ACAAACACAGTTATTCATAGCAGTAAGTCAGACATCTCATTTTTTATTATTACTGGATGTCCTACTGTTGTTCTAAGGCGACTTATATTGTATTCAGAGGTGTCTGGGAGCATTTTTATTAAACTAATGCAGGCGAAATTTTGAATGTATAGTATTCAGAATGTGATGCTGAAGCGTTTGTAGAGTAATTCATAAATCAAATTAGAAAATAGTTCAAACTCGTTATTATACTCGATAACAAGATAAAAGCTACAGAAAAAATGAAAGCACAATATCTAAAACATAATTTTTATGCCATTTCAACTGAAATTTCGTAGATAACGTAAGTTTATTGCTCTTAAATGGTCAAATACATTGAGCTTTTCAATGCTAAAAAAATGAAAAACACTGTGAAAGATATTCAGAAAGCTATATAGGGGAAGGAAGGGTAAAGCAGCCGCTCAAAGGTTTGATGAAATTTTATGATACCATTTTAATCAGTAAAGTTCTAGAAACAAATACCAATAGTAACTATAATAACTTTAGTTTGAATAGCTATTTTACATTTTTTATATTATTTTAAAATGTACATTTTACTTTAAAAGAAAAAGTACAGAATGGTTACTCTGTCCGCCTAGGTTAGATAAAGTGCCCAGCATAGATAAATGAACAAATCACACTGATTCAGTATGTATATTTAATCAACACAAGCTAAAGTAACACACATTAAAAATAATTATTACGATTTGTAATATTTTAAGCATTTAATCTTTACAAGATAAAGTAAATAGTAATGAGTATCAATATGAGAAATGGAGGAATATAAGGGTGCCCCCAGTAGACATTCCCCAACTTGTATTCTTCCTTTCAAAGAAATTACTTTTGAGTAGTATTTTGGTATGAACAATGAATTAAAAATTGTTTCCGGGCAAAGTAACCATCTGGCCATTTTGCCCGATTTCTTTGTGGCCACTTTTCCTGAAATGACGCCATTATAAAAACTGTGGCATAGCATCTAATCTGCATGACTTAGGGTTTTCAAACACATATCATTTAAAAGGTTATTTCACCCTAATCAAGCAGAATAACAGCAAATAATTATAATACTACATATCATTTAGTATCATCAAGAAACTGGACCACTTGCTTAAAATCAAAAATGCGAAAAAAAAATAATAATAAAATGAGTTCAGAACTAGAAAAATGTAGCCTTCCGCATCAAAGTCGCAGATGGTACTACCAGTATCTGTGATGATTGTTTCGCCCACTTCCTGCGTGGTTGGGTCACTATACCGAGGAAAAAACTCAAGTGGTCACTTTGCCCTCACTGGGCAACTTTATCCGTCCTTCCCCTACATGATAAATATTCATTCTGTGCTTATGTTTCAGTGCAGCATATGCATACATTTTAAGTATCAATTAAACATGTCCAAAATCTTTCAAAAAATGCATGACTAATATACAGTCATTTAAAATTATGGGTTAAAGTACTGAAATCGCCGGGAGATCACATTCGACTAATCTTACCTTTTAACACTTTTCTATTCGAAATTCAAAAGAGGCGAAAGTGCGATAAAGCAATTGTATCAGAGACAGAATTGCAAAAAATATTTTTTAAATAAACGAGTCTGATATGGCAATCCCAAAACTTTCTTCTTTCTCATACATGTTAATATTTCCTGAAAAATAAAGCATCCCAGGTAGCACAGCAATATCGGCCAATATCGGGAACAGCGATTTCGCAATATCGGCCAATATCGGTATACCGATATTGGCCGATATTGCATGGCAAACTTTTTTTCCAATATTGGCCTATAATTGGCACCCAATACCGACCGATATCGGGACCCAATACCGGCCGATATCGGCGAACGCCGGACCGGCCGATATCGGCGGACGCCGCACCGGCCAATATCGGTGAGGGCCGGACCGGCCAATATCGGCGAACGCCGGACCGGCCGATATTGGTTAAAACTGGATTCGACACTATAAAATAGCAAAGCTTTCTTTTTTCAATATAGAGAGATATTGATTACCTGTCTTGACATAGTATTGGTAATAAATATCTCTTTATATTAGTGAAAAAAAGTTTGCCATTTTATATTGATGAATCCAGGTTTGAAAACATATGCATATAAATATATAATTTTTAACTATTTCAAATATTTTTTTTTTTTTTTTTTTTTTTTGCTATGATAGAAATATATATTTATATATTGTTTATATGGAAAATCATAGCTAAGTTCACTGCCATGATAATGTGAAAAATATTTAAAAGGGAAATTTTTCATGATTATGTTGAAAGTGATTGCTCTGAAATAACCCAAAAATTTTGGGGAATTTTTTTTCTTTTATTAAAAGGTAGCTTTTTACGAAAATTCAAATACCATTAATAAAATAATTTATTCAAATATTTTATACATTCTGATGTTTTTTTTTAATTTTTTCTTTTCATGTTCAGTATTGTACGTAAAAATATTGTGTAAAATTAATAATTATACTTCTCTCATTATAAGTGTCATATGCAAAATTATATCTATAATACCAATTTATGGAAATGGTAAAGTTGAAAAGTGTTATATTGTATTATTTGAATAAAATAACTTTTATTACCATATAAGCAATTTTGATATTTTTTTTTCCATATAATCAATAAAAATATTCAACATATTAAAATTAAAAAAAAATATTTAACTGAAATGATTTATTCTTTTCTGCCTTTACCATAAATATAGATGTTCAAATTTGTTTAACTGTATTGATGTATAAACTTTGCAAGGAAAAAAAAAACTAGTAAAAGTTAGTCAAAAACTATGTTAAGGGGACACAGTACCCTTTATACTTTTTCAATTTTGAATAATACCGTAATATCTGTAGTGACATTATATTTAATACTATAAAGCAAATTAAATTTCATATAATTTTAAAAAAAAGAAAAATCTTGCTTATTTCTATTTAACTAAAATTTAAATTTAAAAAAAATGTTTTAATCCCAACTGATTTTTTAAATATCAATATTTTTCGTTTCAAATTTTTTTCCCCGCATTCCTTAGATTATACTACATAAAACTGTGCCATGGATTTTTAGATGTATGGGATATTACATTTAATATAAATCATTTTCTCTTTTGTATAATAAAAAATCAAGGAAATTCAACAAACTCATCATTGAAATTACAGAAATTTCTGAATCAAAAAATATTCATATTTAAAAAAGTAGTAGAGATTTTTAAAAAATTAAAAATTATTCAAAAAATTTTAATTTTAATTAAATAGGCATTTCTGTAAGATTAAATATATATATATATATATATTTCCATTATAGTATAAACATAATGCCACCACAGATATTACAATATTATTGAAAACTAAAAAATAGTTTAAAAGGTACTGTGTCCTCTTAAGTTACATATGCAAAATTCTACCTTTGTTGTTTTTTCAATCTTAACCAGGGATGTAGTGGAGGGTATACGGGGGTATATGTCGTATACCCTCTGGATTTTTTTAAAGAACACTGTATACCCTCTGTTTCTCAAGAAAGCTATAGTATATATGCACGAGGGTATACTCTCTGCCTTGAGCGTATACCCTCTGCTTAGAACGTATACCCACTGTTTTTTTTTTACGACTACACCACTGAACTTAACTTTTATTTATTATTCCAACCCAATTAACTCAGAAGAAAATTTATATTTTATCTGTATGGCCATCATCCTGAATCAGAGACTTACCGATTCTATAGTGTTGGAAGATGAATACTCTCTTTCTTATGTTCACTCTACATTCTGGTGGTTTCTCTTTTTTTTTCTTACCAATGTTCAACGTTCTACATTGAAACATTAACTTTTTGAAAAACTCATAAGTAAATGCTACTTTCCTCATTAAAAATTCATATGTAAAATTATGTCCGTAATACCAATTTGTGGTTATAGTGAGGTTGAAAAATTAAATATTTAAAAAAATCAATTTATCATAAGCAGATTTCCATATTTTATTTTCACATAATCAATAAACACTCAACCATTATAAAAAAAATAATAATAAAAATAACGTAGCTGAAATGATTTTTTTTCTTTTATGTCTTTACAATAAACGTTAACATAGTATTTATATGCAGTAGAAGATCTTTATAATGCAAACCAAAACATGCAACATTTTGCGTTATATAGGTCATTTCACACAACATTAAAACTTACCTTGTAAATATGGCAATATACAAAACAATCGTAGTGGATATTTATATTGCATTCCTTAGGACCAAAAGTTGTGCAGGTTAAAAAATTTTTGCATAATATTGATTATTTCACATATTGTTAAATCGCCTATAAAAATTATCGAAACATGCTGGGACAAAATCAACACATTGCTTAATCCCAAAATTTTTACATTTAATAACAGCAATATTTTCATTTAAAAAAAATCTGAATTAAGGAGATAAAGATCAAATAATGTTTGAAATTTAATCCTCTAAAATGTGCAATATTTTTGCAATACGGATTACAGGTGCTTCTTAAGTACAAAATTCATTGCTTACATCTCAAAAGCTGTGCATTATATAGGATTATAAAGATCTTCTACTGTATAAATGAAATGTTACCCCCTCTCTCCACCACACCTGAAAAAAAAAATTTGGTACTTTTTGGTTAGCCGGGCGCCAGTGTTATATTTACATACGCATATCTGTACATATATGTGTGTGCGTGTGTACATATATATGTATGTAAATATAACACTGGTGCCCGGCTAACCGAAAAATGCAAGCAAAATTTGGTTGAAAAAAGTAATCCACCTGCTGTTTTTTTTATTTATTTAACCAACTTTATTTTAGTTACTCCTACATTAAAAATTAGCAAAACATTAATTTATATTTTATCTTTATACTCCCTTCATTCTGAATGAGAGTCTGAACTATACTACTGGGGGATAAACACTTCGATGGGATTTTTTTATTAAATAAACACAATTGCCAGCAAATACTGAGGTAAATATTTATATTTTAAGTTTTAATGGCAGTGTAAAATTGAAAGTGCCACTGAAATGACCATTTAAAAAAATATAAAAATATGTTACAAACAATGTCAAACTAAGCGAGAAAATCTATTCTGGAACTAAAATTTTTAATAGTAAGTTTATTATTTCTATTTGTAATGTATTCATATGAAGTAAAAATAAAATCTTTCTATTTTTAATGTACATATGTATATTCAAAAAATTTATATTATTTTATATTTTCAAAGAAAATTTAGCAACAAAAAAGCTCTTATTTGTAAAAAGAAAAAAAAATCAATTTTTACAGAAAAATGTTTTTTTTTTTTTCAAACACTTGAATCTTTCTAAAAATTATACATCCCTACAAAAAGTAGACTAACATGACATTAAGGCTATCTAAATTCCATTTCAGAATTTACAATACCTACTTAAGTTTATGTAAGCAGAAAGAAATTGTGACTGGTAGAAGGTAGAATTTTTTAAAAGTATATTTCAGGTCATTTCCCCAGCCCTCAAAAAAATTAATAGATAAAAAATACTTTGAAAATATCAGAAATTATACAAAGGACAAAATAGCTAATTTTCTTTATACTTAAGTTCTCTTTTGAGTCAGGAAGGGGGTGGGGGGGGTGAAGATATAAAATACATTTTAGAAATTCAAATTGATAGATTCTCTCAATTGCACATAAGTAAGGCATTTGAAATAATTAGAAATCTAAAAACTTAGCATTTAAATATCATCAGAATTTATATTTCGTTAAAAATTCTAATTTTAGATAGATTTTATATGAGTCAATTTTTATCAACTGTTTTTCTCTAAGATAAAATTTACAAGGTGATTTTTAAAGTTTGTAAATTTATTTTATAAATTGCATTTTATTGAAATATCTTAAACATTGGATACTAGTTTTAAAAATGATAATACAAAAATTAGAAGTCAATTCTTAGAATTTAAATAAAAACTTACCATGTATAACAAATAAAATTTATTAATCACAAAAAAGAATTAAATGTTTTTTTATTTACAAACTATTATTAATCATATTTATTATTTAACAAAATTTTTTTCGACAAATCATCTATTTCTTGTTAGTCATCTTCTTCTCATTTGAAAAGTGTTTCTATCCCTGTCGTCAAATTCTGCAAGCACCTTTCCAATTGCAGCTAGAGATAGCAGTGGTTTCTGTTCCTTCAAACTTCATTTCCACACTAGCTAGAAAAGTACAATGAACAAAATCACAATCAGACCAAGTACATTTTTGCTATAACAATTTATAATTTGCTGTAGCTTCTTTTTTTTTTTTATTTCACAAACAAATTTTAAATGGGAGATTTGAATTTATTCACCAAAATTTCAGCTTGAAAATGAAATATTTTTACTTTATTATATTAATACAATAGACTCCCTCAAATCTGCACAGCTTGAGACCAGAATTTGAGCGGATTTTTGGTCATTGCTTTCTTTGTTTATATTTTTTAAACAGTAATTTGAATGTAATAATGGAATCGAAATTATAATGAATGCTTACTTATAGTAAAATATTAAAATAATTAAGTAAAATAATAAATTGAAATAATATAAATTAAGATAATTTAAAAAATAATTATATTATTAAAAGTAAACGTCAAGTAAATAATAATGCATAATTAAATATACATAATAAAGATTATAATACATTTTTCTTGAATTATTCAACCAAACTTGCCTCACAAATGTATCCTACTAATGCATATCAAAATCATAAAATAAAAAAGTTTTATTTCAGGTTTAGCCAGACTTAATAACCAAAAAAGCTTGATTAATACATAAATATATTTGGTAAGAAGATTGCAAATACCAGTGATATCAGCAATATCTAGAATTTTTCAGAAATAAATTTATACTATTTCCTTCATGAACAAGGAAGAGTTCAGTCACATTAACAAGAGTTACATATTAAAATACACATGGAATTATATAAAAATAAAAAAGTCTGTAATTTTGTCCCTACATCTGAACTGGAAGTTCTATTGTTTACATATTCGATGATGTGCAGATTTGAAGAAGTCTACTGTATCTAATAGTTAGTGCTAAAATCACACAGTACTCACACAGTTTAATGGTTTTATAAATCAGAAAACAAAATTCCAAACCAACTACTTAACTTACAAACTGAAAACTTACAATTTTAAAATTTCACTTCAGTTTTTTTCTTCTTCTTACAAAATTTGAACATAATATTCAAAAAGGCATTTTCAAATTAAAGTGAATTTTCAAAACTAAAATTCTTTATGAAAATAATAAAAGTAAAAATAGTTTCTAAAAAAGTACACTTTTATAAGCATTCAATGTTTATCTTTAGAATCACACCTAATTTCACGACTACAATTTATGTCTTAAAAAAAAAAAAAAAAAAAAAAAAAAAAAAAAAAATCTGTTACAACGCATTAATTTTACAAAGACCCCAACTATTGAAAAATCACAGCTTTGATGTATTACTTGATAAATAGCATGAATATGTGAATTTATTTAAAATATATATAATATTTGTTCTACTTATCTTTTAAAATATAGTAACAGGGGAAAATATTATTTAAAAAAACCTGGAAGAAAAAAAACCAACAAAACAAAAAAAAAAACCTGGGTGGGCTTTTAAAAAAAAACCCACATAAAAGTGGGTTTTATTGGTTTATACGAGTTTTTTGCTGCACAGTATCATTTATTTTCAATTACTACTTATTTGTTATGATTCTGTTATACATGTAAGATAAAAATTTAATTAAATTTAAATTTTCAGGCATCTTTGTATAAAAAGATAAAAATGATTTGAAGGAACCGCAAAACCCAAACCTCAGTAAATTAAAATTATCCAAAAGGAAAAATGACTATTTATTATCATTCATTATCTAATATGTAAAAATGAAAATTTGTCCGTCTATAATTCTATACAAATCATAAGTAAAATTGAAATATTAAATACAGCCACAACTGCAAAAATACATAATACATTATGAACACATTCTCTATGTACTATTAAAAAAATGAATTATAACCTATACACTATAGTCATTTTTCCTATGTAGTCATAAAAAATTAAAAATGCAAATTCTTTGGATTATATTAATTTGATGAGGGTTGGGTCTTGCAGTTCTTTCAAATCATTTTTAATTTTTATGCAAAGATGTCTGAAAATCTAAATTTAATTCAAATTTTATCTTACATATATAATAGAATCATAACAAGTAAGTAATTAAACATAGTTGGCATTTCAAGAAGCGTGCAGCAAAAAACTACAAAAACCCGAAAGAAACCAAAAAACACCCCAATAAAACCCGAAAAAACCCACACGGGTTGGGCTTTTTAAAAAAAAAAAAAAAAAAAAACGTTTTTTTTTCAGCCCTATTTGATTGCAGAATTCATATTAATCTTCCTTGATTAAAATTAAATTAAGACCAAGATTACTACTGTTATATCTATTATTAAATAGTGTTATTCAAATGGATGGACATGTTATAATCTCTCAAATTTTGGGGTTGACTAATGAGAGTATATACGGTAGTAAATTATAAACAATGATTTTTTTTAAAGAAATATTAAAATTAAATAAAATAAATTATCATTAATAATTAAAAATAATCAATAAAAATTAGGAAACTTAAAAAATAAAAAGTTATTTTCTATTCACATATATATTTTTTTTATTGTTCCAAATATTTCATTGTTGCAGTTTCACAGCCACTAAACATATTTTGACGTAAATGGTTTGGTGCATATTAACTGCATTGTTTTTGTAATTCATACATAGTTGTAATAACAAAGATTATTTGGAGATTTATCACCTGCGGCTAGGTAGAACAAAAATGCCTTAGAATCAATTTATAATGAAGTTCTAAAAATATTAAAATGGCATATTGTCATTGGAAATACACAAGCATAATTTTAATCATTCTAGAATATCAAGAAAAGAGTGAAAAATTAATTACAAAATTCTTTCTTTACATATAAAAACCAAGTTAAATAAAAGAGAGTAAAAATACAACATTGACTGCAATATAGAGACCCATGCTGTGTGTGTTAAACTCAATCTTACACCATTTTTGAGGGCATCTCCAGCACACAGCACAGAGGCAGAAGCCCCTCTGTCCCTATGGGCCCACACAAGCCAGGAAATATATGTATGATTGATTAAAAAACTGACATGTTTCAATATAATACAGTAGACTCCTTCAAATCCGCACAGCTTGGGACCAGATGTTGTGTGGATTTCTGGCCATTGCTTTGTTTACATTTTTTAAACAGTAATTTTCATGCAATCAAAATTATAATGAATGATTGTGATATTGTAAAATATTAAAATAATTAAGTAAAGTAATGAACTAAAAGGATAAAAAGTAAGATAATTTAAAAACTGATTAAAATATTAAAAGCAAAGTTCAAGTAAATAATTAATAATGCATATTTGAATATGCACAAAAAAAAAATGAGATCATTTTCCTTCAATTATTCAATTTGAGGGAGTCTACTGTATTAACAAACTTTATTTTTACACAAAAAGCATCTTATACACTTTTAATTCTTCCATACCAGTCGACAAATTTTTTCTCCTTGTAAATATTACTTAATCACTAAAATTGGAGGTTGAGAAAATAGATGATTTTTTAAATGCAAGGTTTAGCATTATACAGAATCTTGAAATCTTGCCCAAGAAGAATTTAACAGGTAGAAACTGCTTATTCATAAAACTTAAATTGGTACTTTTCGGTTAGCCAGGTGCCAGTGTTATATATACATATTTATATACATACATATATGTAAATATATATATATACATATATTATATATATACACACATAAATATATGTATATATACGTATATTTAACACTGGTGCCCGCCTAACCGAAAAGTACCCTTAAATTTTTGGGAAATTTGCATTTATTAATGGTTTCTTAATAGACATCAGATAAATAATAGTGCTTTAACATAGCCATTATAAAATTCATGACAAGAATTCCATAGCATGTGTGATGTGCCAGAAAACTTGGAAAGTTAACTTGGGCGATAAATGCTTAGGATGTTGTTGTTGCAATCTTTTGGCGCTTGGTAAGATGATTTGGTAAATTTAAAAATAAAATATTACAAATAATATAAATATAATATTAATAAAATATAATTAAAATAAAAATTTGGTAAGAAGCTAAAACAGATAACTTTTGACAGTACAGATGTCATATTCGCCCCATATTGGCGCGATTTTTTTCGGTTGCCAATTTGGCGAAAACATCAACAGCATAAACAACATAATCCAGGTTACCACATCAAGCAAAATAACGACACTTTGGTGCAGGTTAAGTACCTGTTGCCTATATGATATTGGCGACAGAAAAAAATCGTGCCAATATGGGGGCGAATATGACATCTGTGCCCTTTTGACAACATTGCTTACTTTTTTGCCAGTCGCGCCAAGTGGCACAAGATAGGGAACTCTTCCCAAATGATTAAATTTCTGTATATGACTTAATTAAGAACACATTATGCAAATTAAACAAAATAAGGAGTTTAAAGATTTTTAATTGTATTGGTGGTAGGAAGAAGCATTATACAGAATCTTGAAATCTTACCCCCCCCCTCCCCACCAGATAATTTATCAGTAGAAATCCTTTAAAAAAATCTCAAATGATTAAACTTAAATAAGAGGAATCAGCTTTAACAATGTATCAAATTTTTATTTTTGGATGAAGTAAAAAATAAACCAATAAATAAATAAATAACAAAGTGAATATAAAAAGAATAAATAACCTTTGATTGTAATTGTTTGATGACTGATTTTGAGTCTTTTAACGATTTTTATATTTTGAAAATTATGTTCAAAGTAGCAAATATGACAAAAAAAAAATTCTATACTCTCCCTTCCCTTCCCCCTTATAAGGGAAGAAGAAAAAAAAATTCTCGCATTGTTAAATTAGGATATCTGAAATGTTTATTCCAAATTCTCATAAAAAGGACCTCAAGGTTATATAAATTGCTCACAACTTTAATTGTACTTGTGCAATTTAAGTAAGTAAATCGTTTCAGTTACGTACAATAAAAAAAAAAAAAAAAAAAAAAAAAAAAAAAAAAAATACGTTTTAATATAAATAATTACTTCAAGAATAAAGTAAACGGACAATTTAATTAATATATAAACAACGAAAAAGTGTTTTGGTGTTACTTACACGGTTAAATAATATACTGACTCAACCACTAGCAAAAATTCATATGCATTTGTTTACAATCATTAGTGACGAAAATCTTTAAGCATAATATACATTCCGAGACAAGTATAAATATGATATGAACAGAAAATACACACTACACAAGAATATGGATAACTAATCAAGTAATAATACCAATGTGAACAAAAAACAATATTTCAAAAATAAGTTTGAATATATGAAATGAGTCTGATTATATGTATTCAATAAACAAACATTATATGAAATATAAAGAGCACTTACCCGTTTCACATAAAGATGTAACTTTCGGATTTCAAGAATGACACACCTCATTTTTCCATACTACCATCAACATATAAATATTCTCGTTTTTTTTCTATAAAATGGGACAACAAATCTGCAACAGCATACCAGAAAGATGGCGGCCATGTTGGATAATTGTCTTGTATCTGATTGGTTGGTTGGCTGGCACATCCTTGTGATCATTGCTTGTGTCGATGTCGACCGATGTCACCCGACATTGGCCAATGTGAGTTTTTCTACATGGATTTACAGAACTTAAAATGTTATTATAATTGTTTCCTGTTTTCTACCTTCCCACAAAAAGTGCAATTTGTGAATAAAAAATTAAAATATTCATGATTCCAGAAGTTTTAATGTTACAAATCCAACATCGGACAACATCGATCAATATCGGCCAATGTCGGTAAACATGACCGGTCTTTGCCGATGCACACCAAGATTGGCCGATATAGGGCAGTATCGGGCCAATATTGCTGTGCTACCAGGGATATTAGTGCCACCGGTTAGATGATTTACACCAAAATCTAATCAGCAACAACTTATGTCAAGTTGTAGCTGAATCTGAAGTTTGGTGAAAATCCGTGCATTAGTTTTTGAGGTAGAACTATCGCGGAAATCGTAAAAAAAAATCTACATAGTACCGCCACCTGTTGGTCAATTTACTTCAAAAACTAATCAGGACTAATTTATATCAGGGACGAACTGATTCTGAAGTTTAATGAAAATTCATGCATTAGTCCTTGAGATACAGTTTTTGCGGAAATCGTGATAAATGCAGCCTTACAGCGCTACTTGTTGGGCGATTTGCTCTAAAAACTAAACAGCGCTAATTTATATCAGAGAATAACTGATTCTGAAGTTTGGTGAAAATTCGGGCATTAGTTCTTGAGATAGAGCTATTGCGATAATCATAAATAATACCGCATAGTAGCGCCACCTGTTGGGCGATTTACACTAAAAAGTAATCAGCACCAAATTATATCAAGGACTAACGGAGTCTGAAGTTTTATAAAATTCCGTGCATTAGTTCTTGAGATATAGCTATTATGGAAATAGTGAAAAATGCAGCATAGCAGCCCCACCTGTTGGGAGATTTACACCAAAAGTAATCAGCACCAGGTTATATCAAGCACTAACTGAACCTAAAGTTTTATTAAATTCCGTTCATTAAGTCTTGAGATAGATTGCCCACAAAATTTGTGTCACACACACACAGACAGGCAGACTCACAGACATACTCACAGACAGACATTTTGCAAAAACTTGTTTTTAGGGTTCTCTGACCTCAAAAACGTGTAAATCCGTCGAAAACCTGAATTCAAAATTTTTCATGAATCCAATACTTTCTTCTTGTAAAGATAGAAGAAAGTAAAAAGGATAGCGGCTTCGATTCCACTACTCGTTTTAATTTTGCAGAAACAGACATTTTCTGACATTGCCTTTTTTCACTTATTGCACTCTAATTGGCATATCATACAGCACGGTCTTGCTGTATAGTAGAGCTCAGCCGCATCTTTTACGTTTTGAAACATGATGAAAAGACAACAACTCAATTACAATCCAAACCAGAAAACATTCAGTGATGAATAATGGCTTTTTGGAAAGGTCTTAATTTAGCGATGTGCCTTTCGCAGGTCGGGTTAAAAAATATCCAATATTAAGGGAATGGCACCCATTTAAACTTTACATAGCACTGTACCTTCCGTAATTTAACAATATAGAAATATCTCCTTTTTAATTTTCTAATTAAATTGTTTCTTTTGTGCTGCCACTCTCTAAAAACCGGCACAATAATTTAATAAAAGTGATAACACGCGCATTTTGCTTTTACGAGCCAATAAAAATTCAGATTTCTCGCTATATTTTTGCATTTTTGATATCGAAGTCATTCTAGTCAGAAAATGAAAATATTGCGCATATGTATGTAAAATCTTTAACTAAACACGTGTTAGAATGACGTATGTTCATTAGAATGCTTTAAATGTTAAAAAATCTATTTTAATTTCAAGAAAACAATTTAGGAAAAGATAATAATAATAATAAAAAAATCGTTTGCTAGGTATGACGTCAATTTCCGTTTAACTGACATAACTTTGTTATGACGTTTTATTCTGAAGAGAGACTCCTGATAATCTGAAATTAATCCTTATTATTGTCATCCATAAAGTGAAAGATTTATTTTTAAGTCATACGAAAGAAATTTTCGATAAATGCAAGTTCATTTGGTTGTATTTATTGCATTTTCCTGCGTTTTGTCAAGAAAATCGTGTACTCCTATTGGCATATTTCTTTTTTCCAACGGAGATTTGCCATCTCGTAACCTGATTGGTCAGAGCTTCCTGTGTCAAAGTGACTTTTCTTGGCGGGAAGGAATTGTGCTTGCGACCATGAAAGTAGAGAATTTTGATAGGATGGGCGCGGGGAAATGGATGCATTTAAATAGACTTCTGATTTTATAATAAAACACTCATACTACAATATATATTAAAACACACATACACACAACTGAATTAGAAATTGCAGACTCAGGCATCGGCCGGAGTAGCTCAGTGGTTAGAGCAGCAGTCTTGTATACTGTGGTCCCGGGTTCGATTCCTGGTTCTGGCTAATTTTTCACTCCAGTTGGGTTTATTGTATTTATTGTCTGTATAATATTTATATATACCTTTAGACTTCTGATTTATTTATTTATTTATTTTTGTTGAAATTACAGGTCAATGGCAAAAATGACTTCTAGAGAAAGAAGATAATTTCCATTACCTAATGACAAAGAGGGCGGAGTGTCATCTGAGAAGTGAAAAGATTCCAAATAACTTTAATAAATTTGTTACTTTTTAAATTTAAGATATTTTTCAATCTATTTTACATTATTTTTTAATTTTAAATTTTCTATTAATTTGTAATTTTACTTAATTATAAATGTATTTAATTGAATTCGTAATTATTCAAATAAATTATAAATGTTACCTTTTTTTAATGATTTTAAATTTAATAATCCTTATAATTATGAAATTCTGTAAGCTCTAATGAATATAAAATTGTCAGGAGTCGGGGAATCGTAGCAGATGTAATAAAATACTATAAAATAACAAATAGGAGAGATGATTTAAAAAAGAAGTACATATAGATATGAAACTTTGCGTGATTTTGTGAAGCAGAAATTTCAGAGGGCGGTAAATTTAAATGAAATCTTTAGAAAAAGTGAAAATCTGCGATATGCAAAAATTTTAAAACTAAAAAAAACCTGCTCTGTTTGTTATTTTGCTGAAATAACAAATAAATAATACGTCGTCTAAATTTCACTTTAAATTTCAATTTCTCCTGCCTATTTCTCAGCATATATAATACTGAAATATTTATATTTTTAAAAAATTTCAATCTTTGTTGAAACAATAATCAGTCATCTAAAATTCCCCTTGAAATTTCTGCAAAAACATTTTTACCCCCACCCCCACCCCTTTTACACACAACAAAGTTCAGTTTTCTTAAAGTTTTTTTTTTCTTTTTTGTATGCACATATCTTTATACACAACATTTGAATGGCTATTCTGAATGTGTTAAGGAAATTAATATGTTCCTTTTTGAAAATGATCCTCAAATCGCTAGCTTATTTTCTTTTGTAGAAGAAGAAAAAATAAATTATTTGCGTTTTTTATTTTGCCTGTATGATTTTATTTAAAGAAAAATAACCTAATGCTTACAAAATTCGAATATGTTTTTCAAATATAACACAGTATTTAAGCATTTAAAAATGGGCATCTTCTAAAACCCCTACCCTTTTTTTTACTGAAAAAGTTGAGGATCCTATTATATTATTGCCTAAAGCTGTTATATTTGTTGGATACTTAAATTAAATTAATAATGGTGAGTTTTTATTCCTTAGTTTAGTGCCTGTGTTTCCGAACAAAAATGAATTCAGAAAGGTATTTGAGGACAGTCGTGAAATTTTCTGTCATATATTTAAGAATCGAACAGTGTTTTCCATTTTTTTCATAAATAAATGGAGAGTTGTAAGCGATTGTTGTCACGGAACGACAGGTTTTTCTCCTTTCCCGCGCTGTCGTATCCAAAAATTCAGTTCTAAAAGCCAACTTTGTCAGTATTTTTAAAAAGATATTCTACTTTTACCAAAAAATTGAAAACACCATTCGATTACATAGTTTATTAATAAGAACACCTGTCAGTTTTATGTGTTTCCGAACAAAAATGAATTTAGGAAGGTATTTGAGAACAGCCGTGAAATTGTCTGTCACATATTTAAGAATTGAACAGTGTTTTCCATCTTTTTCTAATAAGTAAATGGAGAGTTGTAAGCGATTGTTGTCACGGGACGACAGGTTTTTCTCTTTTCCCGCGCTGTCGCATCCAAAAATTCAGTTCGAAAAGCCAACTTTGACAGTATTTTTAAAAAAGACATTCTGCTTTTACTAAAAAATTGAGAACATCATTCGATTACATAGTTTATTAATAAGAACGCCTGTCAATTTCATGTGTTTCTGAACAAAAATGAATTCAGAAAGGTATTTGAGAACAGCCGTATTATTTCAATTTTAATTGATAAACTTAACTTAGAAATTGGCCCTGACAAGGTCCCTTTTTGTTTAACTTCATATAACATAATGTGTAATTAAAAAGAATTTCTGAACGAAAAAAATCTTACACGACAAGAAACAAAGAAGTGTTTTTCGCCAAGCACGATTCCCAGCAAGAAACATCAAATGCATGCCGAAGTCTCTGACCAATCAGATGGCGAGATACAATTTAGAAGGCAAATTTCAGTTGGGAAAAAAAATATGCCTCCTTTTGCAGGCGCCAAAGAAAACATGCATTTTAATTTTAAACACTGAAACACTACTAGAACTACGTCATTATAAAGCCAAATGAAATTCAATTTCGCGAGTTTTAAAAAAAATTAACATTGTTGACGCGAAAGTAATCATTTAAAGAACGTAAATTTTCAAAATTACAGAGTTTAGAGAAGGCTACTTTCTCTATTTCGCTAAGGTGTCTATACTAACTATTTTATGAAATCAATACAAATATACTAAAAATAAAAGCGCAAATAAATAATGTTCAATTTTTTTTTTTTTTCTAAATCGCATTTTAAATTACATACATGAAACTGTAAGGGTCTCTTAGCAATGCACTAAACATGGCCAGTTTTGAATCTTCGAAAAATGAAGTTAAAACTTAATTATTTCTTAATAATAAAAAATATTTTCAATTAAAAAACAGTAAATTAAAATTTTTTGCATGGTTACGATTAAATAATAATTAAATCCAAAAGAGATTCGCGTTCAATAAATCTCAAGTCACAACGTTTGGCGCGGTTCGTAAAAAAAAAAATTTGGTACTTTTCTGGTATAGGGGCCTTGCGTTTTTTTTTTTTTTTTTTAAGTTTGGCGTAATTCGGGCGTCAGAACTTTCGATTTGTTGCCAAATGACATAAACAGTAATGAAAACAAACTCGATGAAATTTTTTGTTTAGTTATGTATTTTAAATGTATGTCTATTATTAATGCTTTTTATAAACAAATTACTTCTGTTTCGATATAAAATTAGATAAATGGCGTCTTTATGTTAAAGAAATTTTAAAAACATTGAAAAAATGCTTGTGTATATGAAATGAAACAGTGAATAGGATGCCAGAAAATATGTTGCAAAATTTCCTTCTCCGACAAGGCTACTTTCTCTATTTCGCTAAGGTGTCTATACTGGAAAAGTACTAAAAAATCTTCGCACGTTCAGGATTGAAATAAATGGTGCAATAGCATACATTTTAGTATAGAGTTGGTACAACGCAAAAGTAGCGGAAGGTCTCCAAAAAACTTTGTCCCAACTTACGCCAACTCTCTGTAAATTAGAATGTGGAATAGGTTCGCTTTAAAAACACAGAATCAATTTATTTCTTTTTTTTAACGCGTAAGCACACGCGCTGGGGTAAATCTCATCCCACTCACATTTTTTTTTTTTTTTTTCGAAATATAAATTTTTCGAGGGCGCTTCTGAACTTCCTTATACCTTTCAAAGTCAAGGTTGAGAAAGGTTCTGTGAAGGAATGTCTTTTTTTTGTTGTTGTTGTTAGCTAGAAGGGGAAAAAATATGCCTTTTGGAATTAAGTAATCCCGCGCGTGTACAAACGTTTCATTTCGATATGTTCATTCGTTTTTGGATAACACACACTAAAATAATTTTACTTAAAGAGTGACATAAAAGTTACCTGTATATGTTGATGAAAGTGTGTTAAATGTAATTAATATAAAGTTTATAAAATAATTCATGTTTTAAGAGGTAAAACAAATCGTTGCATATTAAAAAAAAAACAAAAAAAAAACGCGATTTTTACAGAAACTGATACAAAATCGGAAAATAAGTATGAAACGCTTCATTTTTCCCTAAAAAGAAATAGTACTGATGCATTTTATAATATAGAGTTGTAGACTTGCTTTTAAAACGCATTTAGCCAAAAATATAATGGTAGACAAAATGTAATAATGAGTTACACCATGCGTGTGGTAACTTAAAAAAAATATGTGTATGTGCTTACGTTTAAGTTAATTATGTGCTAAACGACGCCTGGCAACATGCGCCAATTGTCTGTAGATTAAATTATGTAATTTATCCGTACCAAATACGCCAATTGTCTATAGACTCGTTTACGTAATTTATCTCCTTAATTAATGCATACTTTACAAAGGACACCTACTTTCAAATTTTCCTGATTTTTTTTTTTTATCAATGGTTACAGTTAGATGTAAATATGTTAGTCATTATCAAAGTATTTTAGTTTGACCTACGAAATATTATTATAAATATCCAATATTAACAATATTTCTTATATTATTTACAGGTGTATTGTATAATATTTTAAATCACTTTTAATCATTTTTCTGCATTCAGTCGTTTTCAGATTTTTTTAAATTTTAAATTCCCATTAAGTGCCCAAAGCAAAAATTTTCCCTTTTTATAGTTTTTTCACAGTTTTAATTCATTTCTTATGACTGTTTCTTACTCTAGCTTTTTGTGTGTTTGAGGGGTTGACATAGGATACTGCGAAGTCCCTTAATACAGAGGAGCGTGGGTACGTAGGAGAAAAGTTTAAGAAATCACAGTATGTATAAAACTAGACTGGCGGCTAGTCCTGAGTAAAGTATAGGTCAATATCCCAATATGGATGTTAGCTATATGTATGGGGTCATCAGAGCTCTTCAAATACACTATTGAACCAAAGTTTCTGTTAGTTTTTGATTAGGGAAATTGGCTGGGCCGGTTGATTGAGGTCATTGGTTGGTTAGTTGGGGCGGTTTTTTGGTTAGTGGCAGTTGATTGATTAAGTTCCTGAAAGGATCTGAAAAAGGTATGAAATGATATAAAAAACTGTTGGAACCAGATTGAAAAGTAAAGCTCAATCTAAAAAAAATTACAGTAAAAAATTGGCAAATAGTTTCAATCTAAAAAAGTAAGTAGTGCGTAGAAAAGTAATGGAACCAGATTATCTGTAAAGCTCATGAAATTACCCAATTTTTTGTTGATAGCTGAAAATGTGGACTGAGCTTTACTGGTGCCTTATATTCAGAATCATATTATCCACTCAAAATGAGTACCGGGTATGGTGAACAAAATGTGTAGTTATGTACTAAAAAAAATCTGCCAGGCCCAGAATTGTGGACATGATTGCATCATGTCAAGCTAAACTCCACAAAGCTAAAAGAATGTAAACCATGAAGTAATATTTTGAGTGTAACATTAATATAGTCAGGTTGTTGAGGAATTGTTGTTATTAACATTTCTGACATAACACACTAACGTAATAATTTTTCTTTCATGTAATTACTGTGAAAAGGGAACCTTATGCCAATGGACTTACGCCAGACAAATAGTTAGCATATGGTTGAATCGTACATGCTTAGGGTTTTGGGTTTACTTGGACTTTGATCTTCCAGGCTTATCAGTGACCCCTGGAATAGAATTTGGCCCATACTTCGTACTGAACGGATCTTTTAGTTTGTCGCTCATTACCAAATCAGCCTCTAACCTATTCTTATGAACCCACATTTTTAAACTGGTTATCAATGATTGGAATTTAGAATGTGTTAAAAATGCCTTTATTACCCTGATTGATTTTAAGGCACCAGTAAAGCTCAGTCCACATTTTCAGCTATCAACAAAAATTTGGGTAATTTCATGAGCTTTACAGATAATCTGGTTCCATTACTTTTCTACGCACTACTTACTTTTTTAGACTGAAACTATTTGCCAATTTTTTACTGTAATTTTTTTTAGATTGAGCTTTACTTTTCAATCTGGTTCCAACAGTTTTTTATATCATTTTAGAGAGAATGATTTGGCAACCCACAATGGTTTTTTTTTCACAAATTCAATTAAATTTTATGTTGTTACCAGTAGAGTGCCTTTATAAATAAGATAGTGGTGACATACACGCAGAGTGCTCAACCTTTCAAGATATTGAAAGCACCATGTCATTTCGGGGCTCCCTCTTTTCGTTCGAGAAAGCAAGTTTTCTAAGTTCGACATACTCGGAAACTCACCAATGCTTACAAAGATTATTCCAAAGAGTAGCTCAGTTGAATTCACACATATTACATTAAAAAACTTTTTTTATGTTCCCCTATATATCGTCGCCTCAGAGCAACAGTAGGACATCTAGTAGTAATAAAAAATGAGATGTCTGACTTACTGCTATCTATATTATAAAGGACATATATATCTGTGCGTAACGCATACGTCATTTTGCGAATGGCAACGCTTTGAAATTTGAATTAAAATTTCGGTTTTGCAATTATATCTATGGGAAATTTTTAAACTTCTAAATATCGCACATTTTAAATTTTAACACTGTCGTATAAGGAAAAAAATGTTTTTTTAAATGCAATTTGTTTGAAAGCTGTATCTCAATTTATTTTTGAGATATTAATTTTTTTGTAGTTTTTAATACAAATTTTGTAATTGTGGCAACTGAAGTACTCCATTTATATTGAAAGTAAAGGGGAAATATGGTTTATTATTTTTATTGATTATATCCTTATTGATGCCATTTTCACTTTAGAAATAAAAGTAACTTTTTTATAATTTTTGAACAGAAAATGATGTCAGACAAAAAAAAAAAAAAACACGCATTCTTCTTCATAAATCAGTTACATTTCAAAATTCTTACATTACACTGATACTGAGTTTGAGACGCTAGGCAAAATGATTCAGTGAACAAAAATTATGTCATATTTAAAACAAAACGATCATTTATTTTGATAAAACTAAATATTTGACAGATACTAAATAACCAATACTATGACAACTAAAGGCAAATTTATGATTTTTTTTTTTTTTTTTTTTTTTTTTTTTTTTTTTTTTCGCGGGCATTGAGACTAGAACTTACAGTTTGTGCGAATGTTCACATGAAAAGTTGTATAGGACAAACGTGACTTTAAGTTTAGAAATACATTCATTAATAATCTATTGCGCGTTAAAATACTTCCAAATTGTGAATTTGAGTGGTGCGTATGTAAATTATGGGAATGTGAAAATAACGTACAATTTAGATTTCATGGGGGAAAATTTTATGATGTGACAAAGCGAAATCCTTTTTACTGATTTTTCATCCCGTAAAAACAAACATAAAAGTCTCAATCGATAACTTCATCATAATTACTCATCTTGATTACGTATTCTAATAGGGTTTAATTTTTCAATAATTTAAGCAGTTCAAGTTTGTGAAAATAATATTTTGATAATTTTAGGTTAAAAATATTATTTGTTTTAAGAGTTAGACAACCAATGCAAGATGATTTTTTTTATTGTAATTATATTTGTAGGTTTATTATAAATTCGATCTGACAGTTCCTTTCTAACATTTTAGTTCGTCGAATTTCGACGTGTTCCAACTCGTATGAATAACTTTGCTTGCATCTAGTGAAACAACTTCTGAAACACAAAGTTATGTTTAATACTATATCTCAGATGTGCTTTATAAAAACTCCGTATTGTTCCACTAGATGCAGAGACAGTTTTTCATAGCAGTAAGTCAGACATTTCCTTTTCGATTTCATTTCGATTCATCCATTTTCTACATGTCCTACTGTTGCTCTAAGGCGAAGCTGTATACATATACAAAAATTGGATACAATCAAGAAACATTTTCCATCGTATTAGCATAAAAATGTAAGTTGGATAAAAAGATTAAATTCAGCATGAGTTAATAATTTGAAAAGAAATTAAATACGATTTATTTTAGAATGGTATTAATTCAATATAAAATTTAAGCCCCCTATTTTCTTAATTTTGGGCCCCTTCAAAATTTTCTTAGGGAAGGACGTGCTTCTCGTGCCTATTCGGTAATCAGGGCCTGGGAGTACTTCTCAGATTGGAATTTTTGTCTAACCCAGATTCTATGGCAGCCCACATTCCCGAACTTAGCACTACTCGACAAGTTCAATTAGACGAGTGAGACAGGTCAACAAATGCTATCTTGACGATGATGGTACACTCGCCAATTTTTTGTTTTAAATCCTCTCTACTGATTGAATTTTATGGATCGTATGTCACCGCTCTCTTATTTATAAGAGTACCGTCAACTACTCTTCTCAACTCCGCTACTTTGGCCCACTTTTTCCTGGTTCCACTCACAATTCCATTATTAAAAAATATTAGATATGATTTATGAGCATCAAAATAGGGTTGTAAACAATTTACATGAAACAATGAAGCACACTGTATGGTTTTAAACAGGATTTTTTTAAATTTTTTAACTACTTTTAAAGTTATTCACTTAGTTTCATATAAAATGAATACATTTCATATGTAAATGAATACATTTTTATTGAAACTCCCTTGCAATAGCATTTGCTAATAAATTAACACTGTAAACTCGATAAACAAATGGTTTTTTTTTTTTTTTTTTTTAACTTTTAAATACAATAAACCAATTGTTCATATTAAAGAAACGAGAAACAGTTTTCGTCATATTATCCTCAGCAACTGGAAAAAAAAACTATTAATGTAATATTTTGCTACAGTAACACTTGAAAATAAAATGCTACTTTAAACATGTTTTAAGAGATTTGGTTGTATAGAGGCATTTATAAGTAATTGGGGCTATTTTCGGACCAAAAAAGGCCTGGTACAAAGTAGCCCCGAAATACTAGTTTTCATGTTAGCTTTATGAAAACGTAAACATTTCCTATCAAAATAAAAAGTTAAAGGAAAAACTATGATCACACATGGGTTACAGGTTACTAAAGGTAACATCTTGGCACTTACCTTATTTGTAGCTCTTATCCAGTTTGTTTCACTGTAGAAAGTTTGGAGAGTTAAAATTTACATACGAAAATAGTTGTTTACAAACACATCCAGTGTTGCCACCAAAAAATTAAATTACCCACTAACTATTCAAATACCCTATAGTAGGGTATAAAATATTTTTCAACGGCAAAAACTCCAAATTATCTTGTATTGTTTGTTCAATACAAAGAATACATCTTTTTTTATGGGATGGACCAAAGTACAACGGTACTCTAAAACCCAGCATCGTTTCCGTTTTACACATAGTAGACAAATCTTATGATAAGATTTTTGACGTAACACTGAAAAATAAACTTATCACGATACAATGTTTTTAGCTTAAAGCCTTTCTTGGCGTACTAGAATTGTGCTGGAAAAGGTTACATTCAAATCCATTGAGTGGTTGTTGAGAAAATTGCGGATGTAAATACATACATAGATGCAAAAACAGCAACTACTTTTTTTAAGAGTCACTTAAAAAATAAACTTATGAACATTTGACCTCCATCTCTCCATGCTGTAATAGTCAAGAACAAAAAATCGTGCTTCAAGCATAGATTATGAAACCCATTCCGCAACTAACAGAATATTATTAAGCAATTTTATTTTTTCATATAATGAAATTGATACTAGTCCTTCCTGCAATCGAATTCTTTTGTAGGTCTCTGTTGAGGAACAATAAATGCTACACACCTCGTAATCTATAGAACATATGATTTTTTTGCTTCAATATTGCATATAAATTTCATTACGTTCGAAGTATCATAACATCCTTTAAATGCATCGAAAACGATTATTCCGCACAATCTATAAAGCAACGAAATTCTTTTGTTTGCCCCTATAAACAAATCATAAATGCTGCGTACTTCATTTTCAATACCGAACATTCCGCATCAATAGCAAATAAATATTACATGGCAATCCGAGTATATTTACGAGAGTTAGAGAACGGAAAGACATACCGAATTCAGAAACGCATTTCAACTATGTTGGAAGGTGTTAAAAATAGCATTTTCATATCAAAACTTTTCTTCGCATATTCGAAAAAGTTACTAGAAATCTCATACAAGAGAATGACTTATCACTTCTGGCGTTGTTCCATTTTGTTATTTTCTGTTCAAATTTTTTATCTCTCCAAGTGACAAGAACTATTTTGAATGATATGCAAACAGTTTTATGTAGATTTTATCTGTTCGCGTTAGACTTATTATTATTCTCTTATTGTTTCTGTATGGGGGGGGGGGGTGGGAGGTGCTTAAAGATATTCCAACAACTCCTATATTGAAAAGGAAAACATGCAAGTAGAATAATAAAATTTCCTCATTGAAACTATCTGTTTACAGTTCGATGCATAACGCAATTGAAAACCATCCTTAAGCAATTCACGCTCATAGATAGTAATTTAGTATCTCTAGATAGTTAAAATAGCCCATGGATAGTAAACGAGTGCTTTTGTGCAGTCTTGTATATAATCTATAGAATTTATACGCAACACGTAATATGAAAAAAAAAAAATAGATAAGCTTAAAAGCGCATACTATAACCGAAAAAGTACTTCGAGCAGGTACCGCTAATAGACAGCAATATAAACGAAATCTTTTATGTGTCCCAACAAATGAACGATAGATTCTATGCACGTCATATTCTACAGAAAGCATCTTGTAGTGAACCCCAGTAATGCACATAAATATCACCCTTCCACCCTCCTAGCGCACAATAAAAGTTATCAACCGTGGGTGCCCTATGCAAAAAAAGAAAAAAAAAATCCTTAAAAAATAAAAATCATTTAATAATAATTAAAATGCTAGCAAGAAATGTGTAAACGACGCTCCAATAGGATTAACATTAGCTTCAGCGTTAAGAGTCCACATTAGTCACGCGAAGAAACTGTATTGCTAATGTTAAACCATTGGGAGAATTCTTTTTAAAATTTCTCACTTGCATGTTAATAGTTCTAAATGATTTTTTTCTTACTTAGAATAGCTAAGATTGAATTCTAACCGGGTTTTCTTTTCCGATTTTAGTTTCAGATTTATTTATATATATATATATATACATATATATAAAGTTACTTTCACTTTTACAAATTTGAAAAGAACGCTCCCATAGGTTTAACATTAGTTTTTTTTTTTCATATGTATATATATACGTTTTTGATTTTTGTATGAAACGGCAAACAAAATCTTCATTTGGCACTCACTTCGCCTTTTGTTCGCCCGGGGCACATGCCCCCTCTGCACCTCCTAGTTTCGGCCCTGAGACAGCGGATGACAAAGTGATCCTAAAGGTTTTTTAACACTAAACAAAAATCAAGATATAAAAAAAATTAATTAATGAAAACAGAGAATTAAAAAAAAGTGCAAGTAGAATATTAGACTTTCCTTCTTTCTTTCTTCAAGGTTGTGTCTGCTGGTAACAGATCTGTTGGGAAAAGGAAAATAGCTTCCACGGAAATAATAGAGCTCACCATGGCCTCATTCGGCTTACCGTAACAACGAGGTTAAAGGCTTTTAAAAACATTGTTTAGCGCAGGCGGAGCGAATTTCTCAAGTTAGCGAGATTTACCGATATCGATAGTGACTTATACACGAAGGAGTGAAATTATTAATAAAAACAGACAAGCAAGAGGGTGTGGAGAAAAACGAAAACTAACAAATGTGATTCCATGCCTTGCATCAGTAAGCAATCTCGACAGATATCGATCCAAGATAATAGCGTTTAAAAAATGAGTCAGACACGATTAGTGCAGCATGGCAGGAAAGTAAAAATTATACTTTAGATTTGATCCGATTAGTTCGTACGAAAATATGAATGTACAAAATAGTCTTGAGAATCATTTTAAAAGTCACACACAATTAATTTAAATCTGGTGCTAATGCATGTGTTGTTAAATAGGGGGGGAAAGCATAAAGGTGTGAAAAAAACTATAATGAATACAAGAAAATGAGGTAACCTTGGAGGATCATTAAAGCCAGGGGAAATATTTAATTTTATGTGTTTTAGAATTCATCAGTGCGAAATAGTATAAACGTACTAATAAGAGATAACAAGGTCTCGGTGATGAAAACTGCAGTATGTTCAGAAAGCAGTTTTGTTTATTTAGAATCGTTCATGCTTTCCAGATGATGTTTAATAATATATATTAAAGATTTCAAATAATGCAGTATTTACTGAAGAGAATAAATTTCAATTAAGAAATTCGTCTCAAATAATCCAATAATTTCAAATTTAATAAGAAAGAGTGATGTCATTTAACTGCTATTTCTGTAATTTAAAATAAATTATAAGTAAATACTATTTATTACTCCCATTTAATGATTCAAATTTCTAAAATTCAGTTGTTAAAGAAGTTGGAGCTTGATCGTAATTTTGTAAGTTGAATTAGAGTAATTTTAAGGTTAAATTGTAGATGGCAGACGGCACCATTATATATTCACTCATCATAGATAAAAATATTTATAGCAATTAAAGTGTCTGGAAAACAATAATTGCTAACAAATCTACACACTATTTTTTACTTTCTGTGTATGATATAAAATTTATATATTCTATAGTTGTTGTATAATTTGTGGTACTATAAAATGTACCACAAAAGTTCACCAGTTGCAGTATAGAGTTTTTCAGCAACAAATTGATCCCAGTTTTTTTTCAAACAATGTAAAAATCTTGTTATTAAGAATTGTAGACCACGCAATTGTTATTTCATTATTTTAAGTTTGGAATAGCTTTTAAAGGTTTCAATCATTTTTTTTTCCAGTTGAAAACATTAAAAAAAAATCTGTCTCATCTGTAGATTTTATTTACGGATTAGTATAGCAAAATATATCTTTTAAACTAAAAATTACCATTATATATCTTAGTAATTCTGGCGGATGAAGAAAAGTCGCCAATAAAGCAGTATTTTATAATTATGATAACTATTTCTTTATATTACTTCGATTCAGCTATCAAAAGCAAAATCAACAAAAACGAAAAATCCTTCATCGCGGCATAGATTTTTAAACACTTTCCAACAATATTGGAATACTGCTACGAAATTTCATTTTTGTTCATACAATGAAATGACATGTCTAAATAAACATTAAACATAAAGCGCAACACAGTATAAATTCATTTTCAACAACTGCTGTCCATCGCCACTAATGTGAGCAAAATCTTTCGTGCAACCCTGTATATATTCCACGCACTCCGTAATATTCTAAAAATTAGTTACGTTTTAAAATGCGTGTCACAGCTAAAAACGAACATAAAGCAGTTATGGCTCATAATCAGACATGTAGTCGAGTTCTTTTGGGTGTCTCTGTATATAAACGATAAATTCCACGTACTCAAGAATCGAATTTACTCAATAATCAATAGAAAACATGATTTAGTGCACCTCAGTAATGTATATCAATTTCATTGAAAAAGTGTAACATTATTAAAATACACTGCATTATATTTTTCTCCATAGGTCATAGTGTAATGTAAATATTTTGTGCCTCCTTGTAAAAGAACTATAATTTCTATTTACTCTACACTCGATAGGAAACATGTTTCCATCCACTTCAGTAATGCATGTCAATTTCATTATGTTTGAAACAGTGCAACATCATTGAAATGCACTGAAAACGATTTTCTCCCATTGGCCGTAATGTAACAGAATATTTTTGAGTGTCCTGTAAGCGAATTATGATAGGTATTTATTCTATACCCTATAGAAAACATGTTGTCGCCTGATGATGTATATCAATTGCACTGATATATCAATGATGTGTATCAATTTCAATAGGTTTTAAACAGTGCAACATCATTAAAATCCACTGCCAATGATTTTTTTTCATAGATCATAATGTAATGTAAATATTTTGTGCCTCCTAGTAAAAGAACTGTAATTTCTATTTACTCTATACTCTATAGAAAACCTGTTTCCATCCACCTCAAAAATGCATGTCAATTTCATTATGTTAGAAACAGAGCAACATTATTGAAATCCACTGAAAACGATTTTCCCCCTTTGACCGTAATGTAACAGAATACTTCTGAGTGTCCCTGTAAGCGAATTATGATTGCTATTCATTCTATACTCTATAAAAAAGTAGTCATCGACTCCAATTATCTATATCAATTTCATTATGTCTGAAATAGAGTAATATTATTAAAATGCACTGAAAACTATTTTTGTCCATTGATCGCAATGTAGCGGGATACTTTTGAGTGTCTTTTTAAACTAACTATAAATGGTACACACTTGGTTTTCAATACCGAACATTTCATACTAAACCTTAATAAAATATATAAATTACATGGCAATCCTAGTATATTTACGTGAGTTACAGCACGGACAGACAGACACATGACCAGACAGACGGTTAGACAAACCGAATTCATAAACACTTTTCAACTACACTGCTCAAAACAATTAAAGGATATTTGAAGTTTTATATAAAATAAAGATATAAACGAAATTTTTTTTGCCGAAAATAGAAGAAGAGAATCACAAATGCAAATTTTTCTGGTTTTCAAACTGTGGAGTATGCAAATTTTGAGTTCGACGTCAAAAACGTCGCTTCAGCGGCAGCGAATGAAATTTGACTTTCAACTGGATAAAAGAGAATGAAGACAAGGATGATCGGCATTCAGTGATTGCTTTGTTTCGATGAGTACGATGTCTCAGCGAAGTCATTTGACAGATTTAGAAGCTTTGAGAATTGTTGGTAGGTTAGAAGGGGGCCAAACTCAAGCCGAAGTAGCGCAAGCCATTGGAGTGTCACAAAGTGTCATTTCCAGGATCTGGAACCGTTTTTTGGAGAGTGGATGTGCAAGCCGAAGACCAGGGCAAGGTCGTAGATGGGCAACAACGCCCAATGAAGATCGGTATTTAGCGTTAACAGCTCGGAGACACCGAACCATGAACGCTACACTTCTCCAACAACACCTTCGCTCGGCTACAGGAACCACGATTTCAACTCAGACTGTCCGAAACCGGCTCCACGCTGTAGGTCTGTATGCTTGCCGACCGATGGTATGTGTTAGATTAACATCAAGGCATCGTCGCGACCGCAGGGAGTGGGCAACCGAGCATGTCAACTGGAGGAGAAATGAATGGAGCAATACTCTGTTTTCTGACGAGTCCCGTTTTTCTGTGCATCCGGATAATAGGCGTATTTTCATCTGGAGGGACCGTGGCAGTAGGAATAATCCTGCGTCGTGCACGAAAGTGTCAGATTTGGCGGTGGAGGAGTGTTGGTGTATGGTGGCATCTCCATTGACGGGCGCACTGACCTCTACATCATTCGAGATGGAGCTCTGACTGGTCGCCGATATAGGGATGAGATCCTCAGACCTATTGTAGTCCCTTACGTTGCAGCAATCGGAGATAACTTCATTTTAATGGACGATAACTGCAGGCCACATCGTGCAAACCTGGTGGAGGATTTCCTTTTCGAGGAAGGAATCGTTCGAATGGAATGGCCAGCGTGTTCTCCAGACATGAATCCAATCGATCACGTTTGGGACGCTCTAGGAAGACGAGTTTCTGGCCGCCAACAACCCCCACAAACTCTCCAAGAACTGGAAAGAGCTCTTCTGGAAGAGTGGGGCAGAATACCCCAACTCGTCATTAATAGCCTCATTGAGTCCATGCCTCAAAGGTGTTCAACGTTGCTGGCCGCCCGTGGAAACAATACCCCCTACTGAAAATGATTTTCTTTGAAGAAAACACCTTTTCTTATTCTTTTTTTCTCATATGCACAAATTGTGTTTTTTTCCTTTAGTACACAAATGCGCAATAAAATGCATTTTTTTCTGCCAAACATGTGTAATTTATTCTCATATAACCTACTATGTCTGTCGACCATGTATCAATCAGCTAAACAGTTTACCAGATACAAAATCCACCTAAAATTGCAATATCCTTTAATTGTTTTGAGCAGTGTATTTGGGAAAGTAATAAAAACAGTCTCTTCTTCAACAAAACTACCCTTGAGAAATTTTACATACTGATTGTTTTGCGCTAATCGTGCTTATTTATTTATTTATTTATTTATTTATTATAATTAATTGCATTATCTATATTACCAATGATTCCGTGAATGAAAAAAATATTTAATTCGGAGTAGAGTTATCACTGAATATCTAAAATTTTAATAACCATGTGAAAATATATTTTATACGAATGAATATTTAAGATTTCTAATGAAAAATAAAAAGTTAATGGAAGTTTTAATGAAGCGTAAAACTAATTCGATAACCTTTATTTCCAGATAACCAATAATAATAAACAAACTATAAACTGCCTATAATTTCAAAAAATTATCACTATTAACATCTTTATATCTCTTACTGATGACTTAATTCTTATTCAAGTTACGTAAAATATGTTGTCATAGTTCTCCGTTCAAGAAATGCCCGAATCCCATTCTACCAACTCTTAAATCATACATTAAAATATATAAAAATAATAATATACACATCATTTTTTTGTCCACATTTTTTAAGTAAATTTTTTGATTATCAGAAGCAAGATCAATGATACTTTGTCCTTGAATAAAAATGCCTTCGAGAATTCTTTGAAGGAAGGTCATGTATATGTCGATCACGTTTTTGTCACGATTATAAATATTAATAAAACTCAACATATTTTCTTAAATATCCTTGTTTTTTACTGTTTACATTACATCGAGGTTGTTATGCTTTGTTTTCAAAACTCATATCCCACTGATAGCCCGAAGGAAATCTTGTTATAACGAAAAGTAACGCAATTGTCGTGTTAATTACATCAGTAATGGCCTACACAATTTTCTCAGCAGGGATCCACGTGTGTTCTCAATTCACTAAAATCAGCGTTGCGAAAAAGACTACCACCCCTAATGAGCTATCAGTAAGTAATTGACGAAATATACATATTTCGACATGGCAATTTTCACGAGATCTGTAATAACAGGTAATATTAAAAAAAATAATAAATAAGTCAATTCCTACTTAGGTCATCAAAGAAAAATTTAATATAATACCTTAAGCTATTATCAGTTTTTGTTGCATTAAAATATCTCAATTTGTTGATTTTCTATAAGCAAGTAAACCCTATTGGTTTACAATGGAATTCTATGGGGAATTTAGCGAAATATTAGAGATATCGCCAAGTTGGCGTCACTTTTGGTGACTCATTTTGGTCACCAAATTTTGCTATATATTGCCAAGTTGGCGATAAACTTGTCAGTATTTGGCGACAGAACAAGGTCCCTCCCTATGGTAACCCCCCTTATAGGCATGAAGATGCATTAAATGCTGTTCAATAACCAATGGCCGCCATTTTTTCCCATATAAAACTAAAATTAATTAATTAAAATTTAATTAATGAATTAATATTTGAAAAAAACTGTATTAACATCAAGTGTCATCCACTACAAGTTAAAAAAATGTATTTGAACTTAAGTGGATGAATAATAAGTATTTTATTAACGATTGAAAATTTGAACAAGATATATATAAGGAGAATGTGAACTAATAGTAAGAATTGGAAATGATAAACAAAATGAAATTCGTTTTATTGCGCTCTTTTATTTAACTTCACTTTTGTATGTAAAGATGGACAGGAGTCTCACTCCCCCCCCCCCCCCCCCCCCAAAAAAAAAAAAAAGAAAAAAAAGTTGGCGAATCCACATGGCAAATTTACAAACTTAGTTGACAAATTTGTTTAAAACTTTAATAAAAACTATAAGGTTAATATTTGAAAAGTGGACAATTTGCGTCCACTGTCTATATCATTAATTATACTAAAACCAAAAACTGGAAAAAGTAATATATTGTAACAAAAACATTTGTTATAACAATTACCAATGATAAATGGTCATATAATGATGTATAAATAATTAATTTTAAGCTTTAAACAAACGAAATCATCATTTCAGTCCCTGTCCCCAGATACAAATATTCAATTTAAATGTATGCTGTAAAAATTTCTATAAATATTATTAACTTTTGCTATTGTATATTTATACGTATATACATACAGAATGTGAAAATATAATTCTCCTTTATTAGTATAGCTTGCAGAGTAAAATATTGTAGTAAATATATTTGTCCCTAAGGTTGACCATCATCTCAGTCCCTTTAAACACACATTTAAGTTAACAGATAGTAAGTGACGCTGGCAGAATTTTTTCCATTGCAACAGCAACTAAAGTTCAACTATCCACCATGAATGAAAATAAGTTGTTCTTCTATTTGTTTCGTATTTAGAAATATTTAGTTTTTGTTCTGAATAGGGATGAGTATCTTTTATAGCATCATTCATGCCCCCATATTTAACTTTTTATTTATAAAAAAAAAAAGCTTATTGCAACTTTATTTATGTAACATACAAATGTTACATGGCATATTTAATAATTTACATGTGTGCAAAATGATTCTACAGAGTAGCTGTGCAGCTGTTAACACAAAAACATTATAAAAATTTATCCTACGCATAAAATATACATCCTTGATCTCAAAACACTTCAGCATTTAAATGGCAAAACATGTATCATTATAATTGTATTTAATAGTTGGTACATTAATTTAAAAAAATAAAAATTTTGGAATGAAATTGTCCGTTTTTCAGATATTGACCCATAATACACTTTTTATTTCCGATAGATTTGGCAAGAGTTACAAATCCAATTGGGAATATTATTAAACTTTTTTACAAATAAGAACTATATTACATTTTTATATTTTTTAATTGTGGTAACTTGGCAAAATTATAAAACTAGTTGGCAAATCCTCAAATTTGACTTGACAATTTAAGCTCCTCCTACCCCCCCCCCCCAAGAAAAAAAGGAGCTGGCACCCCGGCTACCAACACAGTTACTGTAAAATTTACAAGCTGCTGTCTTTAAGAGTGCTGTAAAATTTCTCGAATCTGGGGGAAGTCGCGTTGATAGTGGCAACGTGACAGAAAGAATTCGATCTTTAGTTCACTTGTTGCTTGAATTCGCTTTCACAGCATCGCTGCTTGAATTCGATTTCAGAGCATCAGTGCTTGAAAAATTACTGCGTAAAGTGCAGGAAAAATCACTGTATTTTACAACAAAAGGAGCTGGCAACCCGGTTGCCAACACAGTGGCTGTAAAATTTACAAGCTGCTGTCTTTAAGAGTGCTGTAAAATTTCTCATGTCTGGGAAAAGCCGCAGTGCTGTTGGCTGCGTGACGCACGTGACAGAAAGAATTCGATTTTTACTTCACTTGTTGCTTGGATTCGCTTTCACAGCATCGGTGCTTGAAAAATTACAATATAAAATGCAGGAAAAAACACTGTATTTTACAACAAAAAGTGCTGGCACCCCGGCTGCCATCACAGTGTCTGTAAAATTTACAAGTTGCTATCTTTAAGAGTGCTGTAAAAATTTTCAAGTCTAGGAAAAGTCGCGTTTCTATTGGCACGTGACAGAAATAATTCGATTTTTACTTCACTTGTTACTTGAATTCGCTTTCACAGCATCGATGCTTGAAAAATTACAACATAAAATGCGAAAAAATGTGTTTTCATAATAAAGTGTCGCCACAAAAACAAGTAGGTAAGGAAAAATTTCTTAAAGTGGTTTACTTTAACTCACTTTTATTTAACTTAACGTGATTTTTGTACGCAAAAATTGAATTCGCTTTAACAGCATCGATGTTTGAAAAATTACAAAATAAAATGCGAAAAAAAATGTATTTTCATAATAAAGTGTCGCCACAAAAACAAATAGGTAATGAAAAATCTCTTAAAGTGTTTTATTTTTACTCTCTTTCACAGCATCGATGCTTGAAAAATTACAACATAAAATGCGGAAAAAATGTGTTTTCATAATAGAGTGTCGCCACAAAAACAAGTAGGTAAGGAAAAATTTCTTAAAGTGGTTTACTTTAACTCACTTTTATTTAACTTAACGTGGTTTTTGTACGCAAAAATTGAATTCGCTTTAACAGCATCGATGTTTGAAAAATTACAAAATAAAATGCGAAAAAAATATGTTTTCATAATAAAGTGTCGCCACAAAAAAAGTTGGTAAGGAAAAATCTCTTAAAGTGGTTTATTTTTACTCTCTTTCACAGCATCGGTGCTTAAAAAATTACAACATAAAATGCGGAAAAAATGTGTTTTCATAATAAAGTGTCGCCACAAAAACTAGTAGGTGAGGAACAATCTCTTAATGTGTTTTATTTTTACTTTCTTTTATTTAACTTAACATGGTTTTTGTATGCAAAAATTGAATTCGCTTTCACAGCATCGATGTTTGGTCGATGGGATAACTAAGTAGTACCAACATTTTTTTATATAGAAACAGAAGTAATTTGTATATCCAAAAATATGTACAAATAAAATGTTTATAAAATCAGGTTTGTTTTTAGATCTGTTCATATATTTTGGCAATATATCTTCCTTTTTGAAGCCAGAATTGCACCAAGCTTTTTAAAAAAATGCCAATGCTCCTATAGTGGAAAAATATCTAAAT
Organism: Maratus speciosus; assembly: GCA_963932465.1. NCBI lineage: Eukaryota > Metazoa > Arthropoda > Arachnida > Araneae > Salticidae > Maratus > Maratus speciosus. The sequence continues at coordinate 238,037,188 of OZ010788.1, forward strand.
AAATAATTAATAGTAAAAAATTAATAGTAAATAAATAGTAAATACGAAAATATTTCATTTCAACATCAAAGCACTGCTTCTAATTTACACACCCGAAAAATAAAAGCTAGCGATGGGAGAAATGCTATTGACGAGATTTGAGTCCGCCCAACATAAAAGTTCAGCCATTTTTACTCAATTTTTTTATAACTGCTTGAAATTTGATTTTTTAGAAAAATATTTAAAACAATTAATGTTTGAAAGATGTATATGTTTTGAGATAACTTCAGTTAAAATTAGATTGACAGTTTATATCTCTTTCCACCGAAGTAAACATGAAATATTCATTCTTGAGTGAACGAAAAAAAAATATTAATTTATGGAGGTAATCATTCACACAGCAAGAATAAATTATCTTCACGCCACATTCACTTGACGTCAGATTTATTACACCTGTTTGTTACTTCATAAAGGGATTTTTAATTCAACGTTTATCTGCATTCATAATGACATATATATATATATATATATCTTATACTATAATGCGAGCAAAAATTGTGTGTGTATGTAAATTTTATCTTAAAAACACCTCAACGATTTTGACGAAATTTTGTATTTTACCATTTTCGGGCATGATAAGACCATTGGGCTAGGTCACGTGTTCGAGAAAATTCGATTAGTGGGTCATTTTGGGTCGTAATGGATCAAGGTCAAGCTAATTATATCTAAAAAGCGGCTCAATCGATTTTGACCAACTTTCACATCCAACCGTTTTTCGACACAAAGAAACTTTTGGGCTAGGTTACATGTTCGAGAAACTTCGATTAGCGGGTCATTTTTAGGTCACTATGGGTCAAGACAGTTTTATCTAAAAAACGGCTCTAACGATTTTCACTAAACTCTATATTCTACAGTTTTGGATTACTAGAAAACTATTTGGCTAAGTCACATGTTCGAGAAAATTCGATTAGTGGGTCATTTTTGGGTCACCGTGAGTCAATCTAAGTTTATCTGTATAACTTCTTTAACGATTTTGACGAAATTTTGCACTCTACTGTTTTCGGGCAGGAAAAGACTATTGGGATGGGCCTCGTGTTCGAGAAAATTCCAGTAGTGGGTCATTTGGGGTCATAATGGGTTAGGGTCAAGCTAATTATATCTAGAGAACGGCTCAATCGATTTTGACTAAATTTTGTATCTAACCATTTTCGGGCACGGAAAGATCATTGGGATGGGTCTCGTGTTCGAGAAAATTTGATTAGGGGGGCATTTTGGGTCATAATGGGTCAGGGTCAAACTAATTATATCGAGAGAACGGCTCAATCGATTTTGACGAAATTTTGTATTTTAGCATTTTCGGGCATGATAAGACCATTGGGCTAGGTCACGTGTTCGAGGAAATTCGATTAGTGGGTCATTTTGGGTCAAGGTCAAGCTAATTATATCTAAAAAGCGGCTCAAGCGATTTTGACCAAATTTCCCATCCAACCGTTTTTCAACACGAAGAAACTATTGGGCTAGGTCACATGTGCGAGAAACTTCGATTAGTGGGTCATTTTTGGGTCACTATGGGTCAAGCCAATTTTATCTAAAAAACGGCTCTAACGAATTTCACTAAACTCTATATTCTACAGTTTTGGATTACGAGAAGACCATTGGGCTAAGTCACATGTTCGGGAAAATTCGATTAGTGGGCCATTTTTGGGTCACCGTGGGTCAAGCTAAGTTTATCCAGATAACGGCTCGAACGATTTTGACGAAATTTTGCACCCTACTGTTTTCGGGCACGAAAAGACAATTGGGATGGGTCTCGTGTTCGAGAAAATTCGATCAGTGGGTCATTTTGGGTCATAATGGGTCTGGGTCACGCTAATTATATCTAGAGAACGGCTCAATCAATTTTGACTAAATTTTGTATCTAACCATTTTCAGGCAACAAAAAAACTATTGGGATGGGTAACGTGTTCCAGAAAATTTGATTAGTGGGTCATTTTTGGGTCACCGTGGGTCCAGCTAAGTTTATCTAGATAACGGCACTACGACTTGACGAAATTCTGTAATCTATCGTTTTCGGGCACGAAAAGACCATTGGGATGGGTCACGTGTTCGAGAAAATTCGATTAGTGGGTCATTATGGGTCATAATGGGTCAGGGTCAAGCTAATTATATCTAAAAAACGGCTCAAGACATTTTCACAAAATTTTTTAATATACGGCCGTTTCTGGTCATGAGAGGACCATTGGGCTAAGTCACATGTTCGAGAAAATTCAATTAGTGGGTCATTTTGGATCACAATGGGCCAGGATCAAGCTAATTGAATCTAAAAACATGCTCAAAACATTTTGACCAAATTTTATATTACGTATACCGCTTCTGAACATGAGAAGAGAATTGGGCTAAGCCACATGTTCGAGAAAATTAGATTAGTGGGTCATTTTGGGTCACAATGGGTCAGGGTCCAGCTAATTCTATCTAAAAAACGGCTTAAACGATTTTGACTAAATTTTGTATACTATCGTTTTCGGGCTTGAGAAGACCATTGTGCTGGGTCGCATGTTAAAGAAAATTTGATTAGTGGGTCATTTTGGATCACAATGAATCAGGGTCAAGCTAATTGTATTTAAAAAGCGCTTCAAAACATTTTGACATAATTTTGTATAATATTGTTTCCGGGCATGATAAGAGCATTGGGAGGGTCGCACGTTCAAGAAAATTCAATCAATGTATCATTTTGGGTCCTAATGGATCAGGATCAAGCTAACTGTATCTAAAAAACCGCTCAAAAGATTTTGACAAAACTTTGTACTACAACGTTTCTGGACAAGATAAAACCATTGGGCTGGGTCGCATGCTCAAGAAAATTCTATTAGTAGGTCATTTTGGTGATAATGGGTCGGGGTCAAGCTAACGGCCTCTCAAAAAGGTTCAAACAATTTTGGCAATTTTTTTTTTGTTATACAGTTTCACAGTACAAATTGACCATTGAAATAGCTCACATCCGTCGATGAATTTCGGTTAATGGTTTTTTGAATCAACGTGGATCAAGCTTATTTTACCTAGGAAACGACTAACGATTTTCACTAAATTTTGTATTCCATCGTTTTCAGGCTCGAGAAAAGCATTGTGATAGGTCGCATGTTCGAAAAAATTCGATTAGTGGGTCATTTTGGGTCACTATGTTTCACGGTCAAGCTCATTGCATCTAAAACAGCAAGAATGATTCAGTGGGAAAAATATATCGAGATAAACAGAAAGCTAATTTTGACCGAGCTTAGCTCGGTCATTCCTGCTAGTATATATATATATATATACGAAATGCTGCCCTGATCGCATAGATTTGTTGATTTTTATATCAGAATCTTTACATTTACGTTAGTGAAGGTACAGTCGTGAAAAAAAAAAAAGTAAACACCCCCTACTAACTCTTCAACAAATTACCGTAGAAGAAAGTTACTGGTACCAAACGATTGGTAATAACGTCTACTTTTAAATGATGTATATAAAATTTGCTTAGGGGGTCATCTACATATTAAAACGAACCATAGATTTGTTTTTACAATAGAAGTACACAATTCTGGCAGCATAAATGAACTCTACACTCTTCAATTAGCCAAAAAAAAAAACAAATTTTTATGCAATTCGTACCATAAGTTTCCGAGAAATTAATTATTTTAAAACGAGCGTATTTTAGAGGCACTATCCAAATTGAAGTTCCGTACCTGATTGTTAACCGAGAGAGTTCTTGATCAAGGAGCCTGAAGCGCCACTCAAGGAGTCAATGAAGCCTGTTAGATTACAGGACAGCAGAATAAATTTCAAAAATCTACTCACTTCTATCATAGATGGCCACTTAAACCATCATTTTGCCGTTTTTTAAGCATCATTTGAAAACTACTTGGAAGAAAAATGTGAAATTTTGGATTTCCATAAAGTAGGACTTAATAAATCTAAATTCATCAAAAAAAACTGTGGTTTGCGATTCATAATTTCTTCGAATATTAATTTCATAATTCATAATTCATATCATAAAATTATAAAAATTTCAAATTCAGCGTATTTATTTTTGGGTATATTAGTATTATTGCGACAAAAAAAATTAGCACATTAGGAGCATAATTCCTGGAGATATAAATAAAAATATGGAAATGTAATTTAACATTACAAGCACTTAATTTTGAATGTTTATAATTCAAAAACTTATCATTCAAATGACTTGAAATTTGGTGTCTAGGCATAGTTTGAACCTACGATTTGAAATATCTCATTAAAATTGGGCATTGCTATTGAAAAAAATGAAGTTTGGATTCGTTTTAATATGTAGATGCCCCCTAAGAAAATTTTATGTATATCATTTAAAAGTAGACTTTATTTCCAATCGTTCGGTACCGGTAACCTTTGTCTACGATAATTTGTTGAGGAGTTAGTAGGGGGTGTTTACTTTTTTTTCCACGACTGTACGTAACTAAATAACATTACGAATAAAAGTAACATGTTGCAAGCTTAGATACATTTAAGGGCGACCAAACTGGTCGCCAGAGGCGGCTAGTTAATTAATAATTGTGTATGTATTAATTACTTTTTAAAAAAATTTGGGGACATTTTCGTTTTCGGCTGAAAATAGAAAGATTACCGAAATTCAGTTTCGGTTTTAAAAGCCTGTTTCGGTCGATCTTTAGTGATAATATTGCCCTATTACCCTGCCTTCCTGTCCACAATACAGCTGGAAGACAAACAGCCTCCATCTGTCTCTTATTATCTGTAGAAATAAATACAATTTTTTTTCTTTGTTCATGGTAAAAAACGGTCATGTGATGTCATTTAAAAAAAAAAAAAATAGCTTCTCTGTCAAATGTATTAGGTATTCTTTATTCTTTATTTTTCGCCTTTAAATTCCTAACTGTGCAAAATTTATGAGAAAAGGGGAAAAATGAGATTTGTTTTTCGTCTGTTATACTTGACTACTTTATCAATTATTTATAAGCATTTATTTTGAATATTCAATTGTTCAAACGTCAATGCACTACCCAAAAAATAAATAAACAAATAAATAAAACATCACGGCATCAAACTGACATCAAACAATGCCGCAAATTAAAACATCCATAAACTCCCATCGGGTGAATTTTTAAACGTGACCATTTAATAATCGACAACAATCGAAAAGGAATTGTTCAGTGACCCCCCTCCCTCGTTGCCGACTCTCTTTTACGATAATTTCCTCTACAGTTTTCTCATTGAGAAGTAGGTCGGCTCTTAAAAGACAAATAACAAGAAGTTTTCAAAGTAAATTCTGAACGACTTTTTGTAGTATGATGCTCTGAATTTAGGTCGCAAGTGACCATTACTCTCACAAGTTTTTTACGATTCGATTGTATTTGAAATATTAGTGATAAAATCCCCATTATTAATGACGTTCTGCTTCGACATTCAGTTTCAATTTGCATAAATTTCTTCTTTTTTTCCTCTTAAATTTTTTTTTGTGAAAACAAGTGTGTTGTTTCGCTAATAGTACTAAAATCCATGGGTCTATTGGGACGCGATATTGGGTTTTTAAAACATTTTGTATTTTTATAGTGATAGTGCAATCATTTTATTTTGGTAAAAAACGTTGTTACTAAAAAATTATAGAGTTGAACACTTTTCGCGGCGCAATTTCCGCGATCGTTTCAGTGAGTTCTTAAATTTTTTACCAATTAAGAAAACTGCATAATGGCGCGATTTTCACGAAAATTGCTTAAGGGGCATTCCACGTCAAATCAGGCAGTAAAATATCAATATGTAACCCACCATCACAGATTTTAATGAAACTGCGTGTGTTTGTTCTTACTATTAAGATATGATCACCAGTAATTTTTTTTGCTCCTTGGTGAAATAGTTTCTGAGAAAAAAATTGTCAAAATTTTGAAAAACTGCCGTCAGTTGGCATTCTTGATAGCTCGGTTTTCAAATGTAGCATGTCATATATATAATCATATTTCAATATCTACTCTACAAATCATCTTCAAATAATTTATGCACAATATTTAGGGTACGCAGCTTATGAAAAAAATATATTGTTACGCTTATAACATTTTAAGTGTGTCTAAAAAAATATTTAAACTTTGAAGTCGTGAATTTTTTATGAAAAATAATGCATTAACAAAAAAAGCATTATCAACAAAAGGCGGTATTTTTATTAAATTTATTTTTTATGGGAGATATACTTAAAGGTGTCCTTTACCTGATTCTGAAATAAAAATAGTGGGATTTTGGGTGTTTTTGGTAGTATTTCCTATTTAAAAATATTTTGAGGTGCATTTCATATCAAATCAAGCAGAGTCATTCCATGTCAGTTCCCCTAAGCCATTTAATCACTGTCACAAATTTCAATGAAATTGGGTTTGTTTATAACTTATTTTAAGACGTAATCACCTTTAATTTTCTTGATCCTAAGTAAAATATTTTTTAAGATAAAAAATATCAAAATTTTGAAAAATTGTTTTAAATTTTTTTAATGACAGTTCAATATTCAAAGACTGCATTAAAAAAAAAGTCATTTCAATATAAAATCACTAAATAGGTTTCAAATAATGTATATGTGACAAATAATGTAGACTGGTTATTATTTCTTGTTTTTTATCATGTTTAAACACTAAGAGTGTCTTTTATCTTATGAATTTCTAAAATCAAGAATTTTGTCAAAAATAATGTGTTAATCAAAAATTTATTATTAACCGAAAGCAGGGTGTTATTACTTTTTTTTAATTGTACGTAAAAATATCTTTTAAATGGTTATAAAATAAAAATAGTGAACATATGAGAAAAAATTATCAAAATTTTGGAAAAATGCCACGAGTTGCCATTAATGATTGTTCAATTTTCAAAGGCCTCATTTTATATATAAAATCATATTTCAATAACTAATAAAGAAATCTTCTTCGAATAATTTAAGCAAGGTAAATAAAGTATTTAGATTATGAAAAAAATATTGCTGTAATGTTAAAAAATATTTAAATGTGTCTAAAAATTTGTATAATCTTTGAAATCAAAAATATTTTACAAAAAATAATGAAATTATTAAAAAATCTTTATCAATCAGAGGCGGAGTTTCTATGACTAATTTTTTAATTTTAAATTGTACATAATACTACATTATAACTGGATCTGAAATAAAAATAGTGGGATTTTGGTTGGTTTTAGTAGTATTTAAATCATATTTAAAATTATCAATATTTTCAAATGTAAAATCTATCCAATGTATCATCCCTGGAAATATTTTTATTTATACATTTATTTTATTTTTCAAATTATCTTTTATGTTCGTTTCTTAAGGAAAAAAATAAACAATATTTTTTTTTAGTAAAACTTCTAGGGCGAAGAGCAATTATCCCTTTCCAAAAAAGAGAAAAATCACTAGCTCCTCACCGCCCAATACAAATTTTCAAAATGACAATCCTAATCTTTAAACTCATATTTGGCTGTTAATATTGAAAATTTAGCATTGAGCTGCTAATATTGAAAAAAAATACCAAATTTCACTCTTTTGAAGAAAATTTTGACGTATTGTGCTTTAAATATATGCAAAAAATGCATAATCCATTATATTTATATCTTTCAAATAACTATATCTAAAAAAATATTTAAAACTTAATGAGTTGCACTTTTGTAACTTTATTCAGTTTCTAATGATATGTACCGTAATTTCGGCTGTATAGCCCGCAGATCAAACAATTCAGTTTGGACCCAGAAATTTTATTCAGTATTTGAAGACCAATATTTACTGTGATCTAAAAAGTTACATTTTATTTTTAAAAATTTCTGGGTCGAAACACGATTGTTTGATCCGCGGGCTATACACCGGAAATTACGGTAATTTGATTTATTTCATCACAGTATTGCTGAAAGATGGATTTTCAACATATATATGTGTGTATATATATCCCTGTTCTCAAACAAATTATTTAAAAATTTATTCATTTATGTTTAATAAAGCATATATATATTGTTTATACACTTATAGAAAATACATATAGTAAATTTTATGATATTATGTTAATAATGTCTAAAAGTAAAGAACTTATCTAATAGTATGTAACGAAAAATTTAACATCTGGTGTAATGACAACAAAATTTTATAATTGTTTTACTTAATTTGGATGAATGAAAAAAGCTTACATGTTTATATTTTATTGAAGTACAGGTGAAAATGTCACAAAGACATTCCTACCTCAACAACCACTGAGTATGTCACATTCACACTACAGATGATTTTTTTTTTCTTTTTGATCTTTCGGGTTTGATTTCAGATGGTAATGAATTAATTACTTTTGTTAGAAGTGTCATTGCAGTCAGCATATTAGGCTCACTATTTTTTTTTTTATATAATTTGTTTTGATTGACTCGATGAACAACAATATATAAAAGGGACCATTTCATGACTTTTCAATTAAAAGCTGATTTATAAATTCATCATGTTGTTTAGTTATTATTATCGTCTTAAGATAATAAGTTGATATTAAAATTTTTAAATGCAGTTTATTTAATATTTGAACAGTTGAAAGTATTTTTCAATAAGAGTGGGCTGTTGATTTTAAGTCGGCTGTTGAGCAATGTAGTGTTGGTAAAGGAACTGGTACTATTTAATTTAATTTTTATTGCTGTAAATAATATTTGTTATTTTATTATTGTATGTATTATATTTAAGCAAGAGTAGAAATACACGATATCGTAGTCATTTTAGTACATCTTAGCATGAAAAGCTTCAATATTTATCATTAAACATTCACATTTTATGAAAATTTTGTTAAAATTGCTCATATTTTCACTATTTTTATTTTATAACTATTTGAAAGATATTTTTACGTACAATTAAAAAAAGTAATAACAGCCTGCCTTCGGTTAATAATAAATTTTTGATTAACACATTATTTTTCACAAAATTCTTGATTTTAAGAATTCACAAGATTAAACACACTCTTAGCATTTAAACATGACAAACAACAATAAATAATAATCTGCCTACATTATTTGTCACATATATATTATTTGAAACTTATTTAGTGATTTTATATTGAAATGACTTTTTTTTTATGCAGTCTTTGAATATAGATCTGTCATTAAAAACATTTTTAAAAAATTTCAAAATTTAGATATTTTTTTTTATCTTAAAAAATATTTTACTTGTAATCACCTTCAATTTCCTTGATCCTGTCTTAAAATGAGCTATAAACATACCCAGTTTCATTGAAATTTGTGACAGTGAATTAAATGCCTTAGGCGAACTGACATGGAATGACTCTGCTTGATTTGATTTGAAATACGCCTCAAAATATTTTTAAATATGAAATACTACTAAAAACACCCAAAATCCCACTACTTTTATTTCAGAATCAGGTAAAGGACACCTTTAAGTATAACCCCCACAAAAAATAAATTTAATAAAAATACCGCCTTTTGTTAATAATGCTATTTTAGTTAATGCATTATTTTTCATAAAAAAATCACGACTTCAAAGATTAAACATTTTTTTAGACACACTTAAAATGTTATATAAGCGTAACAGTATTTTTTTCATAAAATACGTACCCTATATATTATGCATAAATTATTTGAAGATGATTTGTGGAATAGATATTGAAATATGATCATATTTATGTCATGCTACATTTGAAAATCGAGCAGTCAAGAATGCCAACTGATGGCAGTTTTTCAAAATTTTGACAATTTTTTTCTCAGAAACTATTTGACCAAGAAGTAAAAAAAAAAATACTGGGAATCATATCTTAATAAAAGGAACAAACACACGCAGTTTCATCAAAATCTGTGATGGTGGGTTACATGCCTGCCTGAACTGACATGGAATGACCCTTAAAAGTCCAATATTTTTCCACATTTTTATCTATATCTTTTTCCTCTAACAATTTATACATTTTATAATACCTGGGACCATGATCCGAAATCCTCACTATAAATCAGGCTTTGGGTCCAGGTCCCTAGCACATGTCTCAACTCCCATATAGCTGGTCCCGGAAATCCAAACTAACCTTCGGTTCTTACACACACAGTAAGAACATTTTTTGTGAGATTATTTATAAAGAATGAAATATCTTATTTTTAATTGCCGAAACGTCAGTGAAGGCTTACTGTGGAGACACGAAAAGTTTTGATTTCCGTTTGTCTGTCTGTCCGTCTGTCTGTCTGTCTGTCTGTCTGTTCCGCGATAACTGCCGCAAAAAGCACCCGATCAGCTTGAAATTAATTGGGCATATTCGTGAGATACCCGGACGTAGCTGTATAGTTTTTGGTTAAATTTGGTTCATTCGTTCGGAAAATATGGAAGATTTTATTTTTCTTTATAATGCTTTTCTACGGAAAGTCAGACGATTTTCAAATTTCCATTTGTTGAAAGAAAATGGCACGTTTGATTAATAGATTTAAATGTCAAATTATGGATACTAAAATTCCAAATAAGGGTTTTAAATTATTCCTATTATATTGAAGTTTTATCAATATATCTATCAGATTTTTTTATTTACGTGTATAATGTTTTGAGGACATTTATACATGTATTCCAATAATATAAAGAATTTTTAAATTAATTTTCTTGTTTTACATGATACATATTTCTTTTTTTTTTTTCTTTTCTTCGTTGCCTAGCGACTGTTATTCGTAGCCTATCATTGCTTCAAATATGAATGAAGTTAGTAAATTACGTTAATTTTGTTGCAGGTACTATTAAAAGGCTATCACAAAAAATATTTTATCGCACCAAATCGATGCAATTTATGCAATTAACAGTGGGCACGATAATGAATTATTTTCCAGTAGATTTATAGATCTCCAGATATGCATATTTTGGGGGGCTTTTAATATGTTATTGCTATCGCATGGATTAGGATGTTTAAACTAATGTTTAACCATGCTATAAGTGAAAAAAAAGTACAGTTAAAGGCATGTAAATCCTTTTTAACACTTTCCAACATGGATGAAAAGTATTTATGACTTCAGTTTTTCTATCTGTCGCCTGCCGTGTTTCTCTACGTGTTCTAACTCGCGTAAATATAGTCGGCATTGCATGTAATTGATATACGTTATTGAGGTTTGCCAAAGTATGTTTGGTATTAAAAATGAAGAGTGTAGCATTCATAGCTTAATTACAGGGGCACTCAAAACTATTCCGTTACATTATAGTCTTTGGGAAAAATCGTCTGCGGTGTATTTTAATAATGCTACACAATTTTAAACGTAATGAAATTTATATACTTTATTAAGGTGCACTAGAACCTGGTTACTATAAAATATGTTATGTGTAGCACTTACAGCATGCGTACAGGGAACTCAAAAGTATTCATAATATTACAATATTTGAAGAAAATCCTTTTGTGGCGTTTTTTAATGATGTTACTCTGTTACAAAATAATAACATTGATATGTATTTTTGAAACATTTTTTGTAGTATATGGGGTGCAAAGCATATGTTTTTTTCAGGGTCACACAAAAGTGGTCGATTAAAATGTGGTCTACGGGGGGAAAAAACTCTTCACAGCTTATTTTAACACATTAGCGACGGGAAACGAGAATTCTCGTTTTTATTCAGAATACATCATTGGCTAAGGGAGTGACTTCTACCTTACAGAAAATATATTTATATTGTATTGTCCATATTTTTTATAGATTGTAAGACATTATATATTACATCCGTACATTGAAAGATATTTACTGCTGCATAAACATGAAAAACATATCTCAGAAACCAATTTCCGAGACACTTTCAGAAGAGGGAGGAGCTTCTACTGTTTTTAAACCCAGATTTAATTAAATTGCCTGTCGTCAGTGTGTTAATTGTGTTGCACTAATTCAAACATTATGAAATTAAATTACATTACTGTGGTTGACTACAAGAAGCTTGAATATGATTTGTATCGTATTTATCGTTCATTTATAGGGTCACATAAAAAAATTCCGGCTACAGTTCTGGTCTATTAGGGATGATTGCTGAAGAGCATTTTCGATTATGGTGTGCGTTTTAACGTTAAATAAATTTGTGCTTAATAAGTAGTGCTTAAATATTGTATAGACCATGTACAGGAATACACAAATGAATTCGTAAGTATAAATGAAAATGAGCGCGAATTGCTTCAGTGTTTTTTTTTTTTTTTTTTTTTTTTTTTTTTGAGTTATGTATTTCCCAGCCCAATTACATTTAGTATACTAACAAATGTTTGCAGAATTTAAATAGAACCATATACAGGACTCCGCAGAAACTGGATATATGGTGCACACTATGCATACTAATCCCCGGAAACGTGATATGAGCAGTTTTAAGAGGGTTTTTTGTCTGCATTAAATTTAAATGTTATAGACGACGCGTAAAAATCTTCACGTAATATACAGGGCTGTAGAAAAGAATTCATGTACGTTTCCGTCTATTGGTAGAATTTACTAAAGGACATTAACACAATTGATAATTACAAATGTAAATTAAATTACACTACGAAGGGGTTCAAGGGGGCAGAGCCCCCCTGAAGAAATCTACTTTATTATCTAAAAATTACCAGAATAAGTAGCTCATGAGATTTTCAGAATACCATTACATAACAAGGGGTTTAATTTAACGCTTCTAATGTCAGAAACCTTCGAAATATTTTTTCGTTTTATAAATGTTTATGTAATTTCAAAACTTTAAATTTCGTTTTTTGTAGAAAGATTAATATTACTCAAAGGGTGCTAAACACAATGAATTGTAGAGCTGACGTTGAGGCTCCTGATCTGCAGATTTACTAGTTGCATATATTTCCAACTTTCTGATTTATACCTGGTTCATGTCATTAGAATGTCTAATTTGTCTGAAAAAGGTAAATTTTCATTGTTCATGCATTTTATTTAATTAGGAACTTCCGTAAAAAGAAGGGGTTGAAGTTGACATCACATGCGTTTCACTCGTGAATCTCGCATGAGTAATTTTAATATCCTAAGTACTGTGGTTGTCTGTACAATCATTTAATCTGTCTTGTTGTAACATTCCTTTATTTTTGAATTGAAGAATAAAACAATTTAACCCCTTCAAGGGCGGTGGTTCAATTTTTGACAATTTAATTTTAATTCCCAAATGCCACATTGGCACCAGAATATTGGACTGAAAATTTTGCTTTTTATTAAGTACGTAAACTAAACATTATAGTTATTTTAAAATATATATGTATATCTACTCATACTTGCTTATTGCTTGCATATGGTATTTCATCTTTATTTTCGCATTGTTTATATCATAGTTTGTTCATATAAGTTAGTTAACAGACAATTGTATATATATACATATATATATATATATATATACATATACGTTCATCTAGTTTACTGACATTTGTGTAGGAAACAAGTAATATAAAAATTTTGTTTTTAAAGTCAATTCCTACTTAGGCCATCAAAGAAATATTTAATATAATCAAGCTAATATGAGTTTTTGTTGCATTAAAATATCTCAATTTGTTGATTTTCTATAAGCAAGTAGGTTTACAATGGAACTCTATGGGAATTTGGCGAAATATTACAGATATCGCCAAGTTGGCGTCACTTTTGGCGACTCATTTTGGCCGCCAAATTTGGCGATATATCGCCAAGTTGGCGACAAACTTGGCGGTATTTGGCGACAGAACAGGTCCTCCCCTACGGTAACCCTTATTGAAAATACTTTCATTGAAATTCAATAACCAATGGCGGCCATTTTGTTTCCCATGCACAACTAAAATTAATTAATTAAAATTTAATTAATTAATTAATATTTGAAAAAACTTTATTAACATCAATTGTCATCCAGTACAAGTTTAAAAAAATTTATTTCAACCTGATAGGATGAATAATGAGTATTTTATTAACGATTGAAAATTTGTACAAGATAAATATATAAATAAATATAGGGAGAGTGTGAGCTAATAGTAGGAATTGAAAAAAAAGTATACATATTATCTAAGTTACATATAATTTATCAAGCGTACTGGAGCGCTTGTTTTGTAATATTTTGATTTGTTGTTAGTTAGTGCCCGTTGATACTGGACCTGTTGTCTTGGTTTTGGTTTGGTTGATGCTGATGACAGGTTTTTTTTTTTTTTTTTTTTTTTTTTTTTTTTGTCGTTGTTCGCGTTTTTTTCTCCGAGGGGAATATCATCTATGCCATATTCTGGTGGATGCCTCGGATGGGTGATCAAGTACGTGAATTAAAGCTTTTGGTTATTTTGAAATAAATTTGTTTGTAAATTCTGGTGTCATTCATTCATTTCAGCATTTTGCGAGAATATGTTACCTTGCCCCTGAAAGGGTTAACAGTTAAGGAGACTGGGATGTCTGCGACAACTAAAAAGTTGGAAAGTCAGGTAATTCTTTTAAAGCCCATATCTCATTCAAATATGCTTTCATCTTTATGATTTTCTTTTTCTTTATCCTAGTTTTGTAAGAACGTTATAGAGTGAAAGTCCTAGTTATTCACACATAACCAGAAAATGACCCTTAAGAGGCTACACTAGTCACTCAAAAAGACCCGGATGACAATGTTAATCCTATGGGGAAGTTATTTTCAAATTTCTCGAATGGATTTTAATATTTTTGAATGATTTTTTTTTCATGGTATAGGTAAGGACGATCTACATCCGGGCTAGTTTGTACTTTTTCGATTTTGGTTTTCGATTTTTTTTTATACTTTCACTTTCGGAAGCGGTTGGAACCGGTTCTGAAATTGAAACTATCCTAATATAAAAAATCTATAACCAAAATCAAAAAAGTAAAAACTAGCCCGGATGTAGATCGTCCTCATCTATCCTATGCAAGAAAAATCATGTAAAAATATTAAAATCCAAGCGATGTATTTAAAATAACTTCCCCATAGGATTAACATTATCATCCGGGTCTTTTTGAGTAACTAGTGTGGCCTCTTAAGCAAAAATCTAACTCAGATAAGCATTTTCTTCTAAAATTCTGCAAAGTAATGTTTGTTAGTGATAACTCAGACACTTATTACTTTCTTTCATCTTTACAAGAAGAAAGTATTGGATTAGTAAAAATTATCGACTTCCTGTTTCCGACGGATTTACACGTTTCATATGTCAGAGATCCCAAAAAACATGTTTTTACAAAATGTCTATCTGTGACTCTGTCTGTCTGTACGTGACACAATTTTTGTGGGTGCTCTATATCAAGAACTAATGCACGGAATTTAATAAAAATTTATATTCGGGTAATTCCTGATATGAATTGGTGCTGATAAGTTTTTGGTCTAAATCGCCCAATAGGTGGAGCTGCTATGCTGCATTTTGAAAGATTTCCACGATTTCTGCAATATCTCAAGAAATAATGTACACATTCTCATCAAACTTCAGATTCAGTTAATCCTTGATATGAAATGATGCTGATTACGTGTTGATGTACATCGCTCAATAGGTGGCGCTGCTGTGCTGCATTTTGCACAATTTTCTCAATAGAACTTTTGAATTTGAACTATCTTTTGAACTAATGCACGAATTTACACCAAACTTTAAATTCAAGTATAGCTTGATTAATATAGCTGCTGATTAAATTTTGGTGTAAATTGCTCAACAGGTGGCGCTTCTATGCTGCATTTGTCATGATTTCCGAAATAGCTCTATCGCAAGAATTAACGCACGAATTTTCATCTAACTTCAGATTCAGTTAGACGTTGACACAAGTTGTTGCTAATTAGGTTTTAGTGTTTTATCGCGCATTAGTTGGCGCTGCTATGCTGGTTTTTTAAGGATTTTCGCAGTAGCTCAATGTCAAAGCTAAATGCACGGATTTCCCCCAAACTACATATTCTGTTGGACGTTGACATAAACTGATGATGATTAGGTTCTTGTGTAAATCACACAATAGGTGGCGCTTCTATGCTGCATTTTGCTGGATTTACACGATTTCAGCGATAGTCGTATCTCAAGCACTAATGCACGGAATTTCATCTTTTTAGAATCCTCATGATAAGCATAGATTGCTATTTAATTTTGGCACTGTGATAGTGAAATTTGAAGTATTAACATTATGAGATAGAAGAAAGTTTTGGGAATGGTACATCCGGCTTGTTTTTCAATTTGTTTGCTACTAGAGGGTCAAGAATATATTCGACGAGGAAAAAACTTTTGAGAACATAAAAAATGCTATTTTGAAGTAACCATCTTATTTTTTAAATTAAAGTAGTGTTTTTTAAATTTTATTTGTACGTTTAACGTTTTCTTAAAGTTAGTAGTTTCCTAAACGTTTTCTTAAAGTTATACTTGTAGAAATTAGTTAATAGATGTCTATGATACAAGGTGACAAAAACGTATAAAAATATTATTTAATGCAACCCGAGATCTTTCGAACACACACGCGTTCATTTTCAAAGGGAAAAAATATGATAGACTGAATAGAAATACATTTTAAAAACAAAAACAAAAATAGTACGCATGCGCAAGTGGAGTTCAGTCCATTTCTCTGCAGAGGGGTGAAAAGATCAGCTCATATTATCTGGAGGTCTGGAAATATTTAGGATATTGTACCGAATTGCGGGAAGATTAAAAGAGCATATTTCTGATATCAAGTTTAACAAACCAAATACAGCTTTATCCAGATTGCATCAAAAAGAAAATATTAAGATATACTTCGAAAAAGCTAAAATTATCATTTCAGCGTCTAACCACTACTCGTCAATTATCCGTGAATCCATTGAAATTTTACTTAGAAGTGATAATGTTTGTAACGATGTCCGTTCCTATAATATTCCCGCAATTTGGTACAATATCCTAAATATTTCCAGACCTCCTGATAATATGAGCTGATCTTCTCACCCCTCTGCAGAGAAATGGACTGAACTCTGCTTGCGCATGCGCACTATTTTTGTTTTTGTTTTTAAAATGTATTTCTATTCAGTTAATCATCTTTTTTCCCTTTGAAAATGAACGCGTGTGTGTTCGAAAGATCTCGGATTGCATTAAATAATATTTTTATATGTTTTTGTCACCTTTTAAGTAGTTATAAGTATAATATAAAGTTTATTAATAACAAGATGAATATTTCCTTCACGACACTAGTGTTTAAAACAGTGTTTTGACTCTATTGAAGAGAGACTAAAACGTAAAAAAAGTTGAGAAACTGTAAAAATTTAAAAATTATAGCCAAAAAATACAATTACATTACAACATGATTGAATAAATTAAAATTCTTGAGCAAGTACAGTCTAAATTCACACGTTATTTATTGTTCAAGAGTATCATATATATTCTTATCATATTTCTCCTTTTTATAGTTATAGTATTCTACGTAGAAAATACTATCTACGTAGTACATTTAATACCCCATGTTTGAAATCTGGACGGGATCTATTTTGTTTTATTTTTTTACAAGTTTATTAATAACATGATTGATTGTAGTGATATACTTAATTCTATTAATTTTAATGTACCGAACAGATCCCTCAGGTGTACTCAATTTTTTATATTACCATTTCTTAAATATAATTATGTTAATAATTTCTCTTTATATAAATTTTACAAAATATTTAATGAATTCTCTGTGCATCTTGATGTTTCTGATATGTCCTTTACTGCTTTTAAAGATAAATGTTCTGAACTTTAATCTCTTAATTTGTGTTTATATTCGTGTTGTATGTGATTTATATCTATGTTTATATATATATATATATATACTAGGGGGCTCTGCCCCCTGCAAGCTACGCTCGCCAACCTCCGTTCAGACACTGCAGAATCTAAAAGCACGCTAATCTGATCGGTTTTAAAAAGATTAGACAAGATTGAATTATACTGAAAAATCCTGTAGCGATCTCCCTGTAAACGGGTTTCCATTCAATTCCCTTTGATTGCAAAAATTTAAGGTAGAATCAGTTGCTGTTAAGACAGCCAATGGTTGTTTTCGTGTTTGGTTAAAGAAGATCAGTTAGACATTTGAAAAGAAGCTAAAATAAAATGAATTAAGTAAACAGAGTCTTTGTCTCTCGGTATTTTTTAACAGCGTTATAAAACGATTGACATAATACAATTTACTACAATTACTAAAATTTGCTGCTTTAACCCCTCCAAGGGCGGTGGTTCATTTTTGGACCACTTAATTTTAATTCTTAAATGCCACATTAGCACCAGAATATTGGGATGAAAATTTCCCATTTATTAAGTAACAAAGTGAACAAAAGAATTTTTCTATTTCGAAATTTGTTTGTAAATTCTGGTGCCATTCACTGATTTCAAGATTTTACGAATAGAAGTGCCTTGTCCGTGAAAGGGTTAAACGCATATTAATGTAATTATTATTTTAAAGTTTCCTTTCTCTTTTAATATTCACGTGTAAATACAATTTTCAAGACATAATTCTCAATATTTTCCTGCTTTTAATACGTACTCATTTAATAGTAATTTTAAAGTTTTTTTCTGTTTTTAATAGTCACGTGAAAATAAATTTTTAATCGTTAGGAAATCTTATTCTTTGCGCTGTTTTTAGAATTGAAAACAATCTCTATAATAATATCCTAAGCCATGTGACTATCATCAACAGCTCCAGGCGGATCCCTTCGCTTTTTATATTCCAGTCGGCCATTTTGGTACTTTAATGTTAGCCAGCCACAGATATGATAAGTCGCCGAATATCATTCTATCGCCATTATTTCGTTTATATTATAATAGTCCAAGTCATGTAACTGCCATAAACAACGGGCTGATTCCTTCGCTTTTCATAAGAAAGGTTTCCATTTTGATTAAAGAATCAAAATTAATTTTTCGAATAAAACTACATAAAAGTTGCCATGATCGCAAAGAATTCCTGGTACTTTTATATTAGCCGAGTGAAAATCTCGCCAATGGCTTTTTTTTTAACTCGTCAGTTAGCATTTTTTTTATTTTTCGAGTGGTAAATTAAAACGCTGCTACTTGGTTATCCCATCGATCAAAAATCTGTCGCCAAACTATGAGATTAAATGCCAATAATAGTTGATCCTAAATGTCACATTCACTTGACTTTAAGGAAGTTACACATGTTCACGCCTCAAGTGATTGTTATTTCGACGTTTTATTTGTATTTTAATTAATGTTATACTAATTTATTTGTTCTTTTGTTATTTAAAATTGAAAAAAAATTATGTCAATTTGTATAATTTGGCTATTTAAATAATTTGGCGAAATTGGTCGACTGGAGAAGTAATAACATTAAAACGTTGCTTTGAAGTGGAAATTAAATCTCATGATTTGTTGCATTGTGACATACGCACCGGGTTTGGCGTGATTTTTTTTTACGACAATTTGGCGAAAATCTCGTTTTCAAATACTTGTTACATAAGTATTTTTAAATTATTTTCTGTTCTTTTTTTAAATGAAATAATAAATAAAAAAAATTAATAATAACTATAGAACAAAACAATTTATAACATTTTGTGTAAATAAAAATAAAATAAATTCAATTAAACATTTTTTAATAAATGAGCAACAATAGCCGGGTTACCATGTCAGGCAAAATAACGCCATTTTGGCGCCAATTAGGTTCCGCGTTGCGTAAATAAAAAATGAAGTAAAAGCCATTTATTTTAAAGGTTTCAATTTTAAATGAAAGTTTTGTATTAAATAAAATGATAATGAAATACAAATTGAATTATGAATAAAAGTAACATGATGCATTTCTTAGCATATATTTAAGGGAGGCCAAACTCGTCGCCAAATTAATTTAAAATAACCTTTTCTAAAATATGAAAAAAAAATATCTGTTTGATTAAAATTTGAGTTGCCATCATTAGAGAAAAATATATAAAATTAGAAAAAAATTAATATTTCGAAAACTAATTCGAATTTAACACGTTCACGCCGGCTCTGTGGGTCACACTCGACTGTCTCAGAGTTGTCCAGTCTCCGGCTCTTTGCACACCACTATTATTTTAGAGAAAATGTTGTTCCTTTAAATCGCCCAATTGTTCTAATTAAATAAAACAACATTTTCTGTCTTAAAATACTGGTATCCAAGCAGCCGGAGACTGCAGTTCTGAGACAGTCGAGTGTGACCCACCGCGCCGGCGTGAACGTGTTAAAAATTCTAATACCAGTTATGAAATCTGCTGATCAATATTGATTTTTGGTGTTAATTTCATCGCAAAGTATTCCATATTTTAGGAGAAATCGCCATGAAACATAATCAGTTGTTTAATCAGTCGATTCATACTTCCGTTTCATAAATTCGTTTCATTAGGATTTTATATATATAGGGTATATATATATATATATATATATATATATATATATATATATTTGTGGAACTTAGACAGAATCGTCGGGTCCCAAATGCCTTAAGTTCTACAAATTTCCATCATTTCATTTCTGTTATTCAATTTCTGCTGTTTTTTTACTATGTTTTTTGAATCTATGTTAAGTGTGTTGGGGGGAACTGTATTTGTAAATGTCATTTTATTCATAAGTTCACGATTTTTGTTGGTGATCTGTGGTGTTTATTTAATGGTGATATATATATATATATATGGGTTTTTCATTATTTTTTATGATGTTCTAGCAACACTGTAAATGGATTCGTCTGTAGTGTGTATTCAATAAATAAATAAATAAAATAAATAATTTCTTGTCTTTTTACTAAAGAAAAGAGGGCATTCTGTTGTTGTACGCGCTCTTGGGTACACAATTTTATAAATACTGTGGTATGGAGAAAAATTTTACAAGAAATCTCTACGGGGACATTTCACTACTTTTAAAAAGAGCAGGGTGCATTTTGTAGATTTTAAAAAGGGTGGTATATTGCGCCCTTTTGATTTGATTTTGATATCCACCGAAGTGGAGATTGCTTTGACGCCTATAGCAACAATGGCTGTCGCCTCGAATGATCCTTATTTATATACAGAAATTGTAACACAAACCATACATAACAATTTTATTTCTCTACATTACATATATATCACTTTGAAAAGCCAAAAACAATGACATCCATGTTTTACCCAGGGACTCGAACCCGGAACCTCAGCGTGACAGCAGCCTCTGCTTACTGACCACGCCACCAGGCGAGCATATTGCGCCCTTTAAAAAAGTCCTAGAGGAAACCCTAGTATATGAGGATTCTTCGGACCTTGATTCAAATAATGATCTGAATGAAGACCAAAAAAAAAAAAATCGTACACTAAAATAAAATGTCACATTCAGCTGAACACAGAATGTTATCATACTGTGCATTAGGGTAAGAAGTTATACATCATTGTGCGTATCACTAAAATTAATGAAGAATGTTGTAGAGTAAACTTTATACAAGAAATAAAGGAAATTTTCTGTTGATGGCCATGGAAAACAGACTATGCTGTGGTAAAAAACTGGTACATATCTTTGATTCCCATAGGTAATGCTCCTTTTTCTGTTGATATGACTATAATTAGAAAGAAAAAGACAGACTATCGCCAGGTAAAAAAAACAATGATTTATATTTTTCCTTCAATACCATTACAATATATGCGTTGTGCTTGCTTAAAAGAAAAAGAAGAATTTTGTAAGGCTACAGTTTTAAAATAAAAACTGTATTAATATACAAGACATTATAACATAATAATAAACATTAAACATATAAAGCATTATACTAATGACAAATGTTTATTTCCCTTTTTTTTCTTTAAAATGAACGTAAAGCGTTTAAAAATTAAAAATTATAAGTTATTAGTCTCTTTCAAAATTTAAACCCACTTTTTATAATAAAGATTAAAGTATTTTATTTTTATAATAAATATTAACATATTTTTAAAGCATACACTCCTTAAATCATAAAATAACATTTTTTTAAATTCTTTGCAAATAAAGAAGAGTCTGTTACTGGTTCACTTTGTGTCAGTTATTGATACTTCAAAATAGGGTTGGTGACAATTACTGGAGTTTTTCACCATATTTATTTTTAAAAAATTTATAAGAAAATGTATATTTTTTTAAAATTTTCATAACAATATTTTTCAATGTATCTGTACTATCTTTTCAAAAACACAAATAATCGGAAAATTGATTTAAAATTTTGTAATAGTGATTTGAAGAAGAAAGAATCCTGTGTTAGTTACCGGGGGTTTCACTCTAAATATTTTAAGGCTGTTCTCAACTGTTCTGCTCAACAAGCGCAAAACGCTTTGACACATTTACAAATTCGTTTTTAAACGGAAAGATATAAGATTGGAAGACCTGACTATGAAAGCGATTTGGAATCGAACTGCGTTTTCGATTTTTAAATAAAGGAATTACCTATCAAAATATAAGTGGTTTTGATCACGTGACAAGGCGTTTTTCTCCCTTCGCTGATTGGTTTTTCTGCTTTGGTCAAGAAATTCGGTTCAAAACGTCCACTTTGACACTATTTTCTCTGCGTTTGCAAAAAAATACGGAAAAAACAGTTCGATGACATAGTTTCTAAACACCAACCACTGCTAGTTTTATGCATTTCCAAACAAAAATTAATTAAAACTTATGTCATAAACTTGCCCTTTTGGATTTGAGAACAGCCTTAAGATCAAATATCACTATTTGGGTTTAAAGATAAATTTAAAATAACAATGTAAAAAAACCATATTTTTACTCGTGAAAGTTTTGAATTATTAACTTTGGTATACTTTAAAAAAAAAAAAAAAAAAAAAAAAAACTAATGAAAATTATACCTTGAAATCTTGTGTGATGATCAAAAAGTACTTTATTACCCGACTGCCAAGAAGGGTTATGTGTTTCACGCGTATCTGGGTATGTGGATTTCTTTATACCCTTGAAACATCCCAACGGCTGGACGTATTTTAATGAATTAAGTCTCTATCGATTCGTCTTAACTGTCTGATGGTTATAGACTAAGTTTTGTTTTTATAAATTCAAAATGGCGGCCGTAAAATACAAAATGGCGGTAGAGACGAAAATTAATTTTTTCGCACCCTATTGAGGGGCATACCATTGAATAGGTCTTTCAAAGTGAATACGATGTTTCATTGACTATTTTACAGTCATAAGCTCAGTTTAAATATTACACAATCTGGAAGTTGTGTAAGTAGGATCTCTAGCTTTACTGCAACTCTAACCTTCATAGACATCTATTATAGGCTTCATCAAAACAGTGTTTATAGATAAGAACTAACAATTAAACACAACTTAAAAGTCATCAATACAAGTAAATAAAAAAAAAACAGGTAAGTAATATAAAAAAAATAGTTTCACATTGATGAGAAATAATTAATTAGTTCGCTTTTTACGCAGTCGGGTTTTTTGATTTTTTAAATCTATTTTTTTTTTTTTTTTTTTTACTAGCTGTTAACCATGAGATAACCATGTTAAAGACATGCTAACCCTGTTAAAAAAAGAGATAAATGCATTAATTAAGAAAAACATTTAACTCCCGATAATAAAAACATATATAATTAACCCACTCTTTATCTCATTTTATAGGAGACAATATGGTACTTCTTATTTATAGGACCCTTGACATAACTTAGTCAAAAAGGGGGGGGGGGGGATTGTTTGCCAGATAACATAAACAATCCCGAAAATGAAACTGCAACCAATGAAAAAAAAGGGCCAAGTAAAATCGTGAAAAATCGACGAATCTCTCTTCGTAAAACGAACAAACATTGCTGGAAGAATTCTACTACAAAACTGTATTTCAGGTGGTATTTTCGTGAAATTTGTATATGTATGCACTACATCTTATAAAACTTTACAAAAGGCCATTATAAAAAGAAAAAATATTTTTAAGTGTGACAACATATTTTTACACTTCTAAAGCTAAAAGTAATCTACAATTAAAATCCTTTTGCCAAGCCACGATTTTCAAATATGTTTCCAATATACTTCGAGCTCCCGATCCTAAATTTCGATATTGGCAAAGGGAAAGTTACATTATTTTGAGGCTATCATATTAAATCTTTAGGTTTTATGACCGAAAAAGCAATTTTTTTTTTTTAATAAAGTAAGTTCTATTCATATTTTCTGAACTGAAAGGCTTTAAAAGTTAACACTCGTCAAAAATCGTTTTTTTTTTTTTTTCCGGGCAGTCGAGTTAATTTTTCACTTTTTGTGGGAAATCGAAAAAAACATTTGACACCATTTTCATTCAGTTTATCCTCTTTAATGTAACTTGTTTTTATTACAAGTATTTGTACAATATCGATAATGATTAATCGCAACGTTATTGTAAAAAAATTGACATCATTAAATTTTTTTTGTGTTTAGAACTTAAGTAGAGAGCATTAATAGTAGGTATTTACATGAATGTAAGTAAAAAATACGTACGGTAACATTTTTATCAAACTTATCAACTTCTGGAGCGCTTGCTGGTTGGTGGGTCTGGTTCATCAACCTCAGCTTGAAGAGCAGACGAGCAGGTTGCCTGTTCTTCAACAGCTTTAAGATGTTCACGCCAGCGTGCATCACCAGTGGGTCACGCTTGACTGTCCCATCGGGTGGTGTACATCACAGGTGGGTCACAGTTTACTGTCACATCAGGCGGCGTGCATCACGGGTGGGTCACTCTCTACTATTAAATAGAAGGCGTGCATCACCGGTGGGTCACTCTCTACTGTTAAATAGAAGGCGTGCACTATAGGTGGGTCACACTCAAATATTCGAAAATTCAGTAGTAAAAACAATTCTATATTATAAACTTAATGCATTCATGACCGGAAACGAGGATTCTCGTTTTGATTCAAAAAATATCATTGACTTAGGGCGTGGTTTCTATTTTACAGAAAATGCATTTATATCATGTGCTCCATATTTCTTTAGATTGTAAAACATTTTATATTAAATTCGTACATATGTAGTCAATAAAATCATGTCTCTAAGTAATTTGCTTACCTCTTACGAACTTTCAGACATTCACAATTAATTCCCTTGTTATATTAGAGTTCAATTTAATAAATATGAGATGGGCGTGTCATTACGTACAGTAGGGATGCACAACCTTTTTAAGAGAAGGGCCACTTACAAAAATGTCTGGGTTGTCGAGGGCCACATCAGTAACACAGAGAGAATTCAATTTTAGGGAGATGATCTGTGGCCTGTAATCAGATAAAAAAAATAGAGGGGAGGGTGAGTTTTACCCCTCTACTTCCCCTACCCAGTCAACATATCCATTTCAGTTGGCAAGAACATATCAACAGTTTACATTTGTATATACACTGATGTAAAAAATTACGGACCAGTCACAAAATGCTAATTTTTAAGTAAGCGAATACTCAAAAGGAAATAATATAATTCAAATAATTACTATCCCTACAGCACAGCTAGTTCATATAGCATCTCATTCATGTCACACATGGTCACAAGTGTCACAGTCACTACGGTGAAACAAAAAATAGGAAATTCCACACGTCTCATCATGAGTCTCAAATGGTCACTATATGTAACTCCACTGAGATGTCAATGGGACTGCTCCTTTGTCACGAGTCTCTAGGTGACTTTACAATTTAGTTACATTGTGACTCTCATGTGACTGTCATTTTTAGACTCAATTTCAAAGTCATCATGAACGTTGCATTAGGATAAGTCACCAAACAATATCACATTATAGTCACATGGTGACTTTTTACAAAAGGGCACAATAGTGGTTTCACAGTAGTCTCTCTGTCACCTGAAAGTCATCGTGTGACTTTAATGTGACATTATTTGATAACTTATCACAGTGCAGCGTTCGCGATGACTTTGAAATTGAGTCTACAGATGACAGTCACATGAGAGTCACAATGTAACTAGATTGTAAAGTCACATGGTGACTCGTCACAAAGCAGCAGTCACAGTGACGACTCAGTGGAGTCACATATAATGATCATTTGAGACTCATAATGAGATGTATGGAATTTCTTATTTTTTTGCTTCACCGTAGTGACTGTGACACTTGTGACCATGTGTGACATGAATGAGATGTTATATGGACTAGCTGTGCTGTAGAGATAGTAATTATTCGAATTATATTATTTCCTTTTGAGTATTCGCGTACTTGAAAATTAGCATTTTGTGATTGATCCTTAATTTTGGACACCAGTGTATAACAGAGTCATAGCAATGATTATTTTTATGGAGTGATAATATTCCTTGACTTTATTCGGGGGGAGTAAATTTTGTTTTATTAAAAGTGCTGAATAACAAACATAGGCATAAAAGTGGTTAGTGCAAAAAAATGTGAACTTTATGAACGAAGGGGGAAGGAGGAACCTTGCGATCTTTCCGTGCCCGATCAACGTAATTTGAGATTTTCGCGCACTTGATCGACAAAATTCGTAATTTTTTCAAAACTGATTGACAAAATTCGCTATATTTCCGCCCATGATCGACGAAATTCGCTATCTTCCCGCGCTCGATCGACGAAGTTTGCGATTTTTTCGCGTCTGATTGACAAAATTCGCAATTTTTTTCGTGCCCAATGCATGAAATTTGCGATTTACTGCTCCTGACTGACAAAAATACGCGATTTTTCCCTGCCCGATCAACCAAATTCGCGATTCTTAACTGACTCTGACGAAATTTGTAATTTTTTCCCGCGGCAAATTGACGAAATTTGCGATATTTTCTCGCGGTAAACGCACGATTTTTCCGCAGCGGATAAACGAATTTTTCAATTTTTCCGCGCATTATCGACAAAATTCGCGATTCTTTCGTGCCTGATCAACGAAATTTGCGATTATTTTGCTCCTGATCCAAAAAATTCGCAAATTTTTTGTGCCCGTCCAACGAAATTCGCGATTTTTCAGAACCCGATCGATAAAACTCAAGATTTTTCCGTGCCCAACAGACGAAATGTGCGATTTTTCCGCACAAGATCGACGAAAATCATGATTTTTCCGCGCCCGATCAAAAAATTCGCGATTCTTAAATGACTGGCGAAATTTGTAATTTTTTTTCCCGCGGCAAGTTGTCGAATTTCGCGATAAACGGGCGAAACTCAAGATTTTTCCGCAGCGGATCAACGAAATTTTCAGTTTTTCCGCACATCATTGACAAAATTCGCGATTTTTCCGTGCCCAATCAACGAAATTTGCGATTTTTCCGCACCTGATCGACAAAATTCGACATTTTTTCGTGCCCGACCGACGAAACTCGCGATTTTTTAAAGCCCGGTCGACAAAACTCGCGATTTTCCCGTGCAAGATCGACGAAATTTGCGATCTTTATGAGCCTGATGGGCGAAATTTCCATTTTTTCTTGCACCCGATCAACAACATTTGCGATGTTTCCACACCCGGTCGACAAAAGTCGCGATTTTTCCGTCTCCGATCAAGTAAAATCTCGATTTTTCTCAGCCTCATTGACAAAATTCGCTATTTTCTCGCACCTGATCAACGAAATTCGCGATTCTTGACTAATTAACGAAATTTCCAATTTTTTCCGCGGCAAATTGATCGAAATTCACAATTTTTTCCTACGACCATACGGACAAAAATTGTAATTTTTTCCAGTTATAAATTGACGAAATTCGCGAGCCACACGTTAACCCATCGAGGGCCACTTTTGGCCTGCCGGCCACAGGTTGTGCATCCCTAACGTACAGCGTCTGAATAAGCGAAAGTACCACGCTGCCAGATGAAGCAAAACATGAATTCGAGCTCCGCTTCACAGTGAAAAACATGAATATCGGCGCCGACGTGAACGTGTTAATCTTCTTCGAGTCTGTTGCGACATCATCAACCTGGTCATCAAAGTCATCGTCATTTTTGGTTTGGTCGATGGTTTCCCAGGCATCTGCATGCATATCATGTAATATATCATCATTTTCAAATCTTTTATCTGTAAAAGTTTTTGCTTTGTTGTCTTTGTGCGTTTTTTCTGTAATTTGATGCAAAGAAATTTCCTTTGATATAGAGATAATCTCTCAATTAATCCGAACAACAGTAGTATGAACCAGGGACATGGAAAAGAAAGGACCTCTTCGAGCTAAAATCCATCATTTCACTTGAAGGTAATCTTTCATGTCATATGATATATTCTAGAGTATGTTTGTTATTTTGTATCTTCTATGTTTGACAATTCTTCTCTGAAAACACATCTCTCAACATTTAATATAAATATCTATTGTATTTCTAACATGCAAATTTCCAGATCTGGGGTCTCAATGTTAATTCTGCATTATTATTTTGAGGTCATTTTATTTAATACTAGCAGGCTGAGCCCGCTGCGCTGATCCATTTTTCAAATAAACCATTCAGCATCCCATTCTTTCATCCTATTTTTACTTATTCTAGCATCCTATTCTTCTAAGAAAATAATGTAGTTCACATTTTCGCAGTTGAACCCGTTACAGTTTTTGCATATTGCCGAGCACTTCAGTCCTGATTTTTGACAATAACATGTCTTGCTGCACCCCTTTTTACAGCTACATGAGACAACATGCAGAAAGGTTTCAGATTTTGAGTTTTGGCACATTTGAATTGGCTGAAAGAGATCGTTAGATCTGCGGACCCACCCTCATTCTTTAGAAAGGATGCCGTTGTACCAGGTGTGGTGGTTAATAATTCTAAGTTTTTTCAGCAAAAATATGCTTATAATTTGAGAGAAAGTTAACAAATGATTTATTCAATGTGTGGCCATCGCTGGCTACACATTTTCCCATCTCTTTGGCTAGTTCCGGGTGCCCTATTGCCCTTCCAGAAAAACCGCACATGTTTTGATATAATCCAGTCATCAAGCCATTTTTCAATATCTCCGTAATTGTTGAAGTGTTTCATGAAGAGAACGTGAGACATCGATGAAACCAATTGGTAGTCGGAAGGGACCAAGTTTGATTGGTATTGCGGTTGAGCAAGATTTCCCCGCCAAGTATTAGAATGGTGTCTATAGCCATTTTTAGTGTGTGTGAGGGAGAGGCATATCGTGCAGCAAAATCACTTTTTCGTGTCTTGTAGCTTTGGTCATTTTTGGATCAATGCATGGTTGAAATTGATCGTTCGTTGAGGGTAGAGAATGGTATTAACTGTTGTTTCAACTGATTTTAAAAGCTTCTGGTACGCGACACCCTTCTGATCCCTTAAAAGGCTCAGCATTGTCTTCTTTCCAACGTGATTCGGTTTTGAGGTCGAAGTTGATGGTTGTCCAGGCTCAACTCTTGATCTTATGTTAGGACATTGTCATTGTAAGTTTCCATAAATATGCGACGACTTTCATTCACGTTTTTCTTTTGACTGGACAAGAAAAATTGTACGTGCTTTTTATTACCCGGAAACTTTATGTGTTTACCACACGAAAAAAATATGACGCCAACTCGAGAACGCTTAAACATCAATGGCATTTTGAAAGGTATTGTCATAGCTACAAAATGACATAAAAAGTTAGACTGTGAACCAACCCGTTTTTCTAGGGCCATCTCTTGATAGAAATAAAGAAATATTAACCGCCACATTTGTTAATGACACAATAATGGATTTTTAATTGTGCAACATTCAGTTATGCAATGAATTCTGTTAATCAGTACTATACCAACTGTAAACTTACGTTAATTTAAAATTAATACTCTGTATCCCAATATTTTTATTAAGTAGGAGGAATTGGAATTAATAATCAGAATTATGCACTTTAAATGCGAAAGAAGTTGAATGATGTTTTTCATATAACTAAGTTGAAAAAGAAAATTGGTGTATAAAACCTATGTTCTTTTGAAACACCACCACACATGTTAACATATATTGTTAGAAATCAGTTTTGCATTCTATAACAAACCCAATTTAAGCATAAATTTTATCATGCAAAATTCTTAATATATCAATCAGGGACTTAGGGCCCCGCAAAGAGTTTTACCCAAGGCCAGCTGGGCTTTGTTTCGCTCATGGCATCCACTCAGAAATTTGTGATGTTTTATATTATACAGAGATACACGAACGGAATACAGATCCAGAAACTTCCTCCATTAAAATAGTAGCTGAACCATGATGCTATGGAAGTGAAAACTTAGACTTAAATGAAGATGATGATGATGAGGATATTGACTCTTCCGAAAGTTCAGAATCCGGTTTTGTGTTAATTTCTGTAGACGAACAGGACTTTGCATACTCCGATGAATATATCAATGAACTTGTTAAAAATTTTCGGAAATTAGTAATTTATTTTAAACGATCTCCAACAAGAAACGCGTGTTAAATCTGAAAAAGAGAAATATCTTTCGCTTTTTAGGTGCGTTCGTAGTTATATAAATACGTAGCACCTACAGTCGTCGTTCAGTCCGTCCGTCTGTCTATCTGTCTGTCTGTCTGTCTGTCCGCATATAACAGAGCAAAAACTACCCAACCGAATGGTCTGAAATTTTAAACATATGATTGCTGCAAAATTTTGTCGAGCCATTTCAAATTTTATGAAAATCGGATGTATAGTTTAATTACAGGGACGGTCAAAAGTTTTTCTTTACATTACGGCCAATGGGAAAAATTATTGCAAGTACATTTTAATGATGTTACAGCCTTCCAAATGATCTGAAATTTTAAATATATAATTGTTGCAAAATTTTGTCGAACCATTTCCAATTTTAGGAAAATCGGATGTATAGTTTAATTACAGGGACAGTCAAAAGTGTTCTGTTACATTACGGGGAATGGGAAAAAAGTTATTGCAAGTGCATTTTAATGATGCTACAGACTATGCACTTTATGAAGTGCAAAAAATTATACATTCAGTACAATATGGGGTGTAAAAAATAATTATAAAACTAGTTATAGTACGAACGCACCTCATTTGCCACGTTTGACGAGCAATTTCCAACTTGTTTTAGATTGTATGACTAGGAGGAATAGCCTAGTAACTATGCTTGAACAATTTTATTCCTTGAAAACAGCATACAAAAAGCTTTAATCTATTTAAAGCCTCAGAACTGCTTAGATGATTCCGATTTTCTAGTTATAAACGGAATTGTTGAAGTACTAAAACCGATACACCTCACAGTAGAAGACTCTGCCACAGGGATTCTAGTATGTTGACTGCGGACGCAGCCTTAAAAAAAAATTAACGAATTGTCTGAGAAAAAAATCAAAATTAGCTTATAAAATGATAGACGCGATAAAACTACGCATCAGAGAACGACGACGCATGAAATTATCGGGTGTTTTAAATTACTTGCATAATCCTCAAAGAGATGACATGCGTGCAGAAACTAGCAGTATATTTTCTATTCCCAATAAAACTGTTATTAAGAAGCAGGTAAAAGCAATAACTGAAGGGCTAAACAGTGTTGACAATCAAAATTCTGAAGATACAGAAATAACGCACAGTGAGCCTACTGCGATCGGATAAGAGAACATATAAGGAAAATTGCAAGAAGAAGTAGACAAAAGCATGCTAATTGTAGAACCTGAAACAGAAAACAAATGGATTTATCAATAAAAATTAGAAACGATATGTCTATTTTTGAAAGTGGAGGAGTCCGGGGCCATCATTTAGAATTAGCTATCAATATTTGCTAACAATTCCTCCCGTGAGAGTAGAAGCAGAACGAGCAATTTCAGTAGCAAATGATACTTTAGATGCCTCGATATTTCTTAGATCACATTTTTAAAGGAAAACTGATTAGTTGGGATCAGTAAACTGTCCAAACTAATCTTTTTTTCTCTCGTGGTAGGTAGGGGAGATTGGAGATGAAAGGGACAAGGGATGAAAGGGGCACTCAAAATTTCAGGAAGAAAATAAAATGTACAAAGTTCGAACTTTGGCTCAATCGATGATGGTACTTGTTCTGTCTTAATAATCCTTATAACTAACATCAGCAATTGTAGCGTTGTAGGGGATGAAAGCAAAACTTGTTTTTGATATAAAAAAGTAAATTTTGATGTTGCTTTTCCTTTTTTCTCTAAAAACGTAATATTGTGTTTAGCATTATAATATTTATGTTATTTAGCACTTTAAAGTATGCACTTTATGTGAATATCAGTATATTTTGTTAGCTAAAATACTCTCATGCATGAATACATTTTTAATTTCGCTAGGTGGGTATGGGGTTGAAAGGGACAGAAACTGAGGGGTTGAAAAGGACACCCCTCAGATTGTTCCTATAAAGCTTCCTTTAGTGAAACTCAATAAAAAGAGTTAGCTTCATGCTTGCTCCGAGCATCGAATATCAACTACGGTTTGACAACTGTACATATGCGTATTCAATTGCTTTGAACTCCCCAAATCCTAGTGCCTATCTTGGAAATCAAAGAAGCAAGCTGGAATTGATTGGTTCCAAGATGTTATGCAACCAAATTCATTACTTCCTCTTAAGAAACCTATAGCCATTAGTTTAACAAGAAGTATAAGTTTCAACAAAGATAATGTTGATATTTTTAAAAACCTTCAGTTAGTTATGTATCGCTGCATATTTACACAGAATATAATATACAACTGTGATAAAACAGTCTTAATGACAGAGCACAAACCCCTAATATAGTAGCAAAACGTAGTGAAAAACTATTTTCTCACATAACATCAGCTGAACGTGGTAAACTTGTCACACTTTTGTGTATTGTTTCTGCATCAGGTAACTCTGTTCAACAGTATTCGTTTTCTCAAGGAAGAATTTCAAAGAGTTCATTCTCGGAGGTGCCGCATCCCAAAAACTTGGACTTTCTCATCAAAGTTGGTCAAAGACCACAGAATTTTTTTAAAGCAATTGTGCATTAGCTAATAATTCTAGTTGTTTCAAAACTGGTCATGCTCTTCTTTTATTTGATATGTATGACAGCAATATAAATATTAAGACAATAAAATTTGCGACAAGTAATGGAATAACTGTGGTGATGCTCTGGTCGCACTATAGCCACAAACTTTAGAAAAGCACTCGTAATGAATTCAAAGTACATTTTTTCAGAAAGAAACAGAATAAAACCATTTTGTATTTACTGATACCATTGACATGAATAATGTGAATATTAATGATATTGTGGTGAAGTTACCTAAACTCGTAACTGGTGGTGAAACAGCTAATCTTTCTTAAAATTTTTGACTGATTTAAAGCTGTTTTATGTCAAGTAGTCCTAAACATGTTATTTTTCTTTTTTTTATGTTATCATATGTTGTAATATATTTTATTTGTATTTTTGTATAATTTCCTTTTATTTTTGAGTAATGTAATTACAAATAAAAAGAAAAAATTTTCATAAAAGTGTTTTATTTATGTGTGTCCCTTTCAACCTCGCACAGTGTCCCATTCATCCCCTACAATGGGGTTAAAAGGGACATTTCTCCCAATTTATAAAAATAGATATATATATATATTTAATTACTGTACATGAGGATAAAAGGTTTTAGTAGTATCAAAGCAAAGATTTTAGACGAGTAGTAGGCGCAAATTTGAAAGTGATATCTTTTATTGTTATTACTTTATAAGCTTATAAAGGCAAAATGTCCCTTTCATCCCCATTCTCCCCTATGTAATAATTTTTTATATTATAAGCGTTTTCGAATTTGTATATCTCTATTTAGAAATTTAAACTATACAACACGTCTATGTATTTTTTTATTGTTATATGTGTGTGTGTGTTAAGTTCTTTTATTTCAAAGGGAAAAAACTTCATGAGGAAAATCTTGCATTTGCGATATCCTAAAATTGTAATCTTTAATTACGTGTTAATGAAAATAATTTAAAATTTAATTAGTGATATTAATTATTTTTTTAACATTGTAAATATTAAGCTATTCAAAAACTTGTTTAACAGAAAATAAAAGAAATTATATAGAAGGTGAAACATAGACATTCCATGTTTTTTGTTACATTGTCAAACATCAGCAGCATATTTGTTTTAATTTTCAATTGTTGTAATTTATCCGATACTTTTTGATAATTAATTAATGTCATAAATTTTTAACTTGGTATATTTTTATATTTAAGTTAGACTGTGTTTTTGCTTTAATTATCTTTTACATAAGATTAGGATATTTAGCTATTGTAAAAATTGGTGATATTAGAGAAATTGTAATTTTCGTAAGCATCCCAAAATTCCATGATTGAAAATTAGTTTCAGGATTGTAATCTCTACTTACACTACAAGTACGCATGGAACTAGCCATGTATAAATTTTTGAAAACAGCCATTATAAATCAGCCATGTATAAAATTTTGAAACAGCCATTATAAAGGAAGTGTTAGGTGAAGATGAAAGAGCAGGGATGACAGGGATGACCGGGATGACCGCCCTGGGAACCCAGCTTTCGCTTTAGAGTATAAGTGGAATCCCGGAGGGGGAGATGAAAGAGCAGTCGTAAAAAGTTAGAACTCTGATTTTCTGGTCAGAATGGGGGGGGGGGGGCGGATGGCCATAATTTGTTTTGAAAAAAAAATTATGGCCATTCCCCCCCCCCTCCCCCATTCTGACCAGAAAATCAGAGTTCTAACTTTTTGAGTTATAAGTTCTTACCTATTGAATTATAAGCGAATTCGATCACGTGACAAACACGTTTTTCGCCCGCTCTTAAGTGCTCTTTTTCTCTTCGCGCGGAAATTCGGTTCAAAACGCCCACTTTGACATTATTTTCTGAAAGATCTATTGCGTTTGCAGAAAAATGGAAAAAATAGCTCAATTATACAGTTTCTGAACAACTACACCAACTAGTTTCATGCATTTTCGAACAAAAATTAATTAAAACTTATGTCAGAAAGATGTCCTTTTCGATTTGAGAACACCATTAAGTGAATTAATTCATCCAGAACACCAGAATTTTTATACCTAATCAAACAAGTTGGAAATTGCACGTCAAACGTGGCAAACGAGGTGCGTTCGTACTATAACTAGTTTTATAAATATTTTTTGCACCGCATATTGTTACTGAATGTATATTTTAGTGCACTTCATAAGTGCATATAAATTTCATTCTGTTCGAAAGGCTGTAACATCATTAAAATGCACTTGAAATCATTTTTTCCAATTGGCCGTAATGTAACGGAAAATTGTTTACTGTCCCTGTAATTAAACTATGCATCCGATCTTCATAAAATTTTAAATCACTCGACAAAATTTTGCAACTATTATATATTTATAATTTCAGACCATTCTGTGGGGTAGTTTTTGCTCTGTTATATGCGGACGGACGGACGGACAGGCAGACAGCCGGACCGAACGAGGACTATAGGTGCAACGTATTTATATAATTACGAACGCACCTAAAAATTGAGCGGATTCGAGGAAGACTAGCGATTTATAAAAAGAAAAAAAAAACGTTTTCGGGATCGGAGATCTTGATCGCATGTCTAGCTGGTCATCGCGCAATCACCTTTTTTTTGTGGTTAGGGATCGAGTGACATTATACTAAACCAATCTTGTTCTCGCTGAACCAGAACCCAGACACTTAACATGCTGGAATATTTCAGTATTGGAAATCGGAATCCTACAGTTGGAAGTCATTAATGATGACTGGGGTAAAATTTTTAGATAAAATCTTTATTACTTTCAGATTCAAGTGCTTATCTACGAATCGGTTCTATTAACCTAGATTTATACATGTATATTTATTTATTCATTTTCGGCATAAATGTAATGACTACGTGTTAAAACGCTTGCTACGTTCCAAAAGTGGATTTTTTAAGGATATCTCAACGGAATCCCGCATTTCGTTTGGACATGGGATGCGTAAACATTCTAAGCCATCCGAGCCTACCTAGGGCTTGATTATCATCGTGTTAATGATAAAAATCTATAATATACTTTGGTTGATGTAGGGCATCATGGTTATCACACATGAGGAATAAACAGACTGGGAGCTGATTTTAAAGATATATCCGATCCATTTTTATCTTCCAAGCCAAAATTGAAATTCAAAACAAGAAAGCACCTGACTAGTAGGGGAGACCGGGGCTAGTAGGCTCAGTTTTTAGTTATTGATTTTTATTAATTTTTTGTTTAAGTTTTTATGAAATTTTAACTGTGCTTTTAAAGAACAGGCATTGGGCTGTAAATACCCGGAGTTTTGAGTTTGTAGCTTTTGTAGTTCATGTTTAGCGGATCCCTAAGTAAAAGGAAAATTGTGCGCCAACCTACCCCGTCACGGGGCGAGTTGCCTATGCCTATGGGGTAAGTTGGCACACGCTTTATAAAAATTCAAATAAGACACGCAGTTAAGCGAAATCAATTTCATTATTACCAGTAAGTTTAAACAAATGCGTTATAGCCGTACAATGTAAATTATAAATTATACAGACATAAAAATAATGAATAAAACATTAACATTGAGTAACTTCTATCCTACTCTATATCATCAGAGTTACGGTTTTCACAAATAAAAAATCGAGTGTCTTCGTTTGGGCAAGCCTCGTGTGCCCAAAATCTTGCATTGCAACCATTTTTCTCGTTGTTTGCTGTTTTTCAAGCTACCAGCACGCACCAAATACCGAGCCAACTTGCTCTGTGTTCAATGTGCCTACCAGCCCCATAATAAATTTCTTCACAAAAGGGACACGTAATCATCTAAGCATAAATAATCCAAGTAAATCACATATGGGGTAGGTACAGTTAATCATACACTAAGAAAAACTGCACAAGTTAAATCTCAATTATTAAGATAAGTATTAGAAATTAGAAAAAGAATGAAGCAACAAAAAATTACTTATGAGTGCAAAAAACAGAAAAATCGTAATAAATGTCCACTGCACGTAGGTAACGCTTCAAAACTACAATGAGGATTGTAAAAAGCAAGAAAAAAAGTACTCTGTGACTGGTTGCGCAATCCATCCACAAACAGGCGATTTATGAGGACTGCGCCTACTTACCCCCGTAGCCAACTAGCCCCGGTCTCCCCTACTCATTATCCTAACCACTAGACTAACAAACAAATCTATATAGAATTATAAGCAAATGTATTCAGTAGTTAACAATGTCTTTAGAATAACACTGACAAAACTATATTTAATAAATACAGTCGAACCAACGTTATTAAATCTCACGGCAATGTAGCAATGTGAAACTCTCGAGATAAGAGGATATTTCTTTTGGTATGGTGATTATACATAATAAAACAATAAAATGCAAAATAAATATTCATTTTTACGAACTTACCTTTCTTGTTTGTACCTTAGCAATGTGAGACCATTATAGAGTAATCGAATGCTCTTTCTCTGTGAGCTGAATATCTTTTTAAAAACTTCCCTTTTGAATACTGGCTAATATAGCTTTATTAGCTCATCTAAAAAGCTCTCTTTCACAATAATATTATGTCCTGTCAAAAATAAATATTTTTTGTTAGCTAAATTACTTTCTTTTCTGGGTATTATATTTCGTTAATCTTCGCATACGTTTATGATATTAATTAAACAGCTGTCACTAGACAGTCGAAATAATAACAAGTAAATAAATTACCGAAGGATATATTGCTTATTTCGTACAATCATTATGAAACATTTTTCATCCGTTATCTATTGCCAGATTCACGCCATTAGATTTGAATTTTATATGTTGGAATACTAACGGATTTTTAAGTTAACGGTTGGACAGAAGGATGTATTTGGTAGACTTGGCTGCTGACTGTCAAACGCCAAGGATGTAAGAATTTTGTTGTGCGCGTTAGGGGGATCACCTACCCTTTTCTATGGCTACCATAATAAACTTATTGTTCCTGGAAAGACTTTGTGCTTATCTTGTGTCAAATTCAGCATTTCGGGACGAGAGCTTTTGGGTTCTGCAAAGGACACAATGCAATATTACTGAATCCGGCCTTGTACCATCTTTCCTGATCTCTATAACATCTTACGAAGTAAAGAAACAAATTTCACTTCTACAAATCTTCTTGACAGGCATCTAGGATATATTCTTATATACTAACTTCATGGACGGTAGATGCGGTCTCGGGAGCTGCAACATCCCGCAGTCAAAGTGAAATTAATGAATATCCAATTAAGGAACATTGAAGGATATGATCGCAATTCGCAACCAGTGGCAATCTTCCATAATCTGTTCCTCCTAATCTGTTCTTCCATAAATTCATTTCCTTTGTCTGGGGGGGATGTTGCTCATCCACCGCTGTCATGACAAATGAGGACTATTTTCGTGACTGACTAAAGTAAGATCAAATACATATCTGAAAATCAACTTGTATAAAATGGTTAAGTTAAAAAAGTCTCTGGCTCCAGAAATATTAGAGTTGCTTCTTTTCAGCATGCAGACAAGTATGGACTAATTTTTTCCTGCCTGAAGGACTTTTTTTTTCTAGAAATCTAATCTATGTCCTCTCTTTTTTTTCTTTTTTCCGTTCTATTTGGAAAATTCACATAATTTTATCATTGTTTCTAAATATTATATTCGTGTAAGAGGCCAATTATTTCTCTTGTCAATGACAAATATTTTTCTTGAAAGACAAATGTATAAAATGCAAAAAACCTTTAATGAGTAAATAATATTTCACAATTGGGCCAAAATTTTCATTTGTTAGTTTAATTGCAAGATTCTCCCTGTTTAAAAAAAAAAGTTACTAAAACACTGTTACCACAACCACTGGTTTGAATCTATCGTGTAATTTTGCTTTTTTGCAACATATAATAAAAAAACTGTTAAATGTAAGACAAAGGAAATTCTAGTTTTATAGGTGAATGTATGACGAACATGCTGAAACTAACAGTTCTTAAATCGAAGAATCATTTTAGCGCTATCCAGTGTTGAAATAGATCAAGATAGTCCAGTTATATGTAAGTTTTATGCACTGTAAAAAGAAAATCTTTCAAATTGACAGAAAAAACTGTCGGTTTTGGTACCAGTGGAAAACCGTTTAATTTACATAAAATTTCTGTAATTTTTCATTAAAAGAGTTGTTTTCAGTAAAAAAAAATATAGTTTTTTCCTGTAAAAATTACAAAATCCAACTTTTTTACAGGAAAAAATTGTTTATCCTTAAAACAGTTCTTTTTCTGTAAAAAATACAATTTTTTCCTGTAGAAATTACAGAATTTTTTTATAGTGTGGGATGAAAAACTGTACACAGCGATTTAACCACACATTTTGCAAGCATATAGTTAGCCATATTCTGGTGAGCAGTGTCCAATCATTTTTAAATATGATTTTTTTTTTTTTAATTGTATTCAAATTTTTTTATCTAAATAGAGAATAATTGAATCGGTCATTTCAAAAACCACATAAGTCAAGTTTTTTCCAAATATACTTTTTTATCGCAAATGCTTCTTTAAAGGTAAAACCATGATCTGGGTAATAACCACAAATCAGTGTATTCCTTCCTCTTCAAAAAATGCCTTATAATTTTGGTTCATCACTTAAACGATATAAATCAGCGACTTGAGTGGTTTTTGTATGCAGTACGAGATGACGTTGCAGCTAAATATTCGACTTTCCGCAAAATCTATTACTACCACACATACTAATGATAAAAAAAATTTTATTTACGGCAACTATGTGTTTAATGTTTTGGTATAAAGGATCTTAAAACAGGTAAATCGATATTTTACATGTATCACGAAGACTTTGCTAATAAGGTTTGTTCTATTTTGTGCATTATATTGAAAACAATATTGGACCACATATTAAGCATTTACATCTGGTTTACAGAGATTGCCTGAGCAAAATAAAATCAACATGCTATTGAGATTTTTGTTAACTTTGAATGACTTCAGACTATTTGAAAAAAAAAATATCAATATTTCCTTGTACGTGGTGATTCATTTTAAGCAAATGACCGCGATTCTGGAGCCATTAAAAAAAGTGCGAAATCATGATCATATCTACGTCCCAGAAGAATACATTCATTTGGTTCCGAACTCCAGTTCAACATTTACAGTCAATGAGCTGAAAACTGAAGATGTTTTGAACTTCAAGAAATGTTGGCCGACTTTATATAAAAAAAAAAACATTTGTCAACAGAATCATACGGGAAAA
The DNA here is from genome assembly GCA_963932465.1 of Maratus speciosus. NCBI lineage: Eukaryota > Metazoa > Arthropoda > Arachnida > Araneae > Salticidae > Maratus > Maratus speciosus. The sequence goes on from OZ010788.1 coordinate 238,076,932, forward strand.
GAGTTCCAAAAGAACAAAAGAAAAGCATTTGCTCCTTCGATATGCAAGAGTTTTCACTATGATTCTGATAAAAAAGACACTATCATAGCCGAGGAATTTATTGATGGGTCCGTTAAAGTTTCATTTATCTTGATTTTAAAAAAAACTTTCAACCCCACATCATCGAAAATGTCAATTAATAGTAAAAAATTAGACGACTTAAAAAGAGTTCAGGATAGTATTCTGGGAGAGCATATGCTATTTTATCAAAACATATTTAGCTGACCAACTGCCAGTGTTGGAGATAATAATCCAATTGCGAATGGTGAAGAATATGATTACTCACCAAAATGATATTAAAATATAAAAGTGTTCCTGTATAAATGTTATCCTCATTCATTTCATTAAAAATATGTTTAAAATGACTGTTTAGTTCAAATTAAACCCCACCTAACCTCGTTTCTTCTTAAAACAGCATAAGTCAGTAACAGTTTTTCTGTTATTCTTCTTTTTATTATTAATAAATTATAAAACATTATTCGATATTCACAAAATTTGAAGTCCATACTCTATAATCAGTCACAAAAATCCATAAAAATTCGTTTACTTGTGAATAATACAGTTTTTTTCTGAATAATTCTGATTCTGTGACTTATGTGGTTTTTTTAAATGACTGATTCAATTTCATATTTTTCGAATAATTGCCGTTCTTTATTTACAGTTGCCTCATTTTAAAAAAGCCAGAAAAATAACATTTGCATAACGATGTATTTTTAATTGAAATATATAGCTACACGGTAATATTGAAAATGAAAAAAATTCTTTACAAAAATTAATTAGTACACAAAGCATTTGCTGGTGAGTTTTACGTCATATTTACGAAATGTGTATTTTCATGTGTTGTTTTTGATAATGCCATGAAGTTTTTCATTATGTTATGCTTGACAAGACACATTTATTTCTACCTAATTTTCATTTTAAAGTGTATTGGAAATATTTAGTTACTTTATTTTTAACATAATTAGTGTATTTTACTATAAAGCGATTTTTTTTGTGTGTGTGTTGCCGTATTTTTTAAAGTATCTGAGAAGGAGTAAAGATATTTTGATTGGGATTTTAAAAGGTATAAAACCAATTCCGTGAAATAATTTCTTTCTTTCATGAATTGGATAAAAATAAATTACCCAATTTGTCTTCATCTTTAGAAACTGAAGATTTATTTTTATTTATTTATTTTCTTATAAATGCATATAAATGTGACCCTTAAATTTTCAGAAAAAACAAAATGAAATTTTTTTTATTTACAAACGGAAAATTTCACCTTTGGTCCTTCGAGTATCGATCCAGTGACCTATAGTTCAGTAGTTCGGTACTCTAACCACTGAACCAAGATAAATGCAAGAAAAGGACTGAAATTAAGATTCTGTTTCCTTCCGATGCGTACAGGGAATGCGCTTCGACGACTGGGGATGAAATAGCTGTTTCTTTATGAGAGTGCGCTGCGATTTTTAATTAATTACTCAGCTAATAATTAGAATTTTTAAATTCTGAATCTCGGGTGCATCAAAAGAGACTTTGGGCTGTTCTCACAAAAAGATTGAGCCTCGTACATGCCGTAGATTTTGCTAGCCATCGTAGATATACAGAGAGAGACAGAGCGAAACTTTCTTTTATTAGTATAGAAAGTCCCGCTATAGGGGAGACCGGGGCTAGTTGGCTACAGGGGTAAGTAGGCGCAGTCCTTATAAATCGCCTGTTTGTGGATAGATTGCGCAACCAGTCACAGACTACCTTTCTTCTTGCTTTTTACAATCCTCATTGTAGTTTTGCAGCGTTACCTACGTGCAGTGGACATTTATTACGATTTTTCTGTTTTTTTCACTCATAAGTAATTTTTTGTTGCTTCATTCTTTTTCTAATTTCTAATACTTATCTTAATAGTTGCGATTTAACTTGTGCAGTTTTTCTTAGTGTATGTTTAACTGTACCTACCCCATATATGATTTACTTGGATTATTTATGCTTAGATGGTTACGTGTCCCTTTTGTGAAGAAATTTATTATGGGGCAAGTAGGCGCATTGAACACGGGGTGAGTTGGCTCGGTGTTTGGTGTGTGCTGGTAGCTTGAAAATCAGCAAACACCGAGAAAAGTGGTTGCAATGCAAGATTTTGGGCACAAGAGGCTTGCCCAAACGGAGACACTCTATTTCTTATCCGTGACAACTGTAACTCTGATGATGATACCGGGTAGAATAGAAGTTACTCAATGTTAATGTTTTATTCATTATTTTTATGTCTGTATATATTTAAAATTTACATTGTACGGCAATAACGCCTTTGTTTAAACTTATTGGTAATAATGAAATTGATTTCTCTTAACTGCGTGTCTTATTTGAGTTTCATTTAAATTTTTATAAAGCGTGTGCCAACTTACCCCATAGGTATAGGCAACTTGCCCCGTGACGGGGTAGGTTGGCGCACAATTTTCCTTTTACTTTAGGGATCCGCTAAACATAAACTACAAAAGCTACAAACTCAAAACTCCGGGTATTTATAGCCCAATGCCTGTTCTTTAAAAGCACAGTTAAAATTTAATAAAAACTTAAACAAAAAATTAATAAAAATCAATAACTAAAAACTGCGCCTACTAGCCCCGGTCTCCCCTGCTCAGCAGATCACGGGCATTTGCCTTTAGAAATCATAAACTTTAAATCTTCCGCTGGTGAAAATGTTCTGATATTTAAAATAAAACGTGCATTTTAATTCAGAAAATGTTAAAATAAATTGTGATTGCACAAATTCCACAAACGTTTTCGTTCACAGTTCCCTTTTCCCAGTGTTTTTTTCCCAGAGAGTCGGGGGAGGGGGAATGATGGTTTATTAAATTTAAAGCGCTTTTAATGCGAATAGCACTCAGTGATGCCATTTCTTAAAATAATATTTATCTTCATGTGGCTGTTGAGTTTTAATACTTACAGCCATTTCTTTCGTCTTTTTAAAACGAAACAAATTGCGTGTTTTTAGAGACCGAGAGTTCAAACATGGGTTGGCAAGCTCAATTTGCAGTAGACAGATTAATTACAAATATTAATACATAGTTATTTTGAAGCTATTCAGATTCGTCTAATTCGGCAAACGATAATATTAAAAGAAATCGTTTTTATTTTAGCCAAAAATTCTAAATTTACTAAGATAAATCTTACTTTTTTAATTGAATATTCTTTCAAAAGTTTAAAAATATGGATATTTAATATTTCGTTATATGTAACCCATAGTTAGATAGCATTTGTCATGTAATCTTAAATTTAGAATAGTGTGCTGAAAACTACATTAGTCATTTCTAATTGTTTCAACTTGCAGTCATGCTTTATCACTGCTTTAAACATTGCATAAACGGAAAGGGCTATTTTCCCTTAAAAAAATTACTTTTTAAGATCTGAAACATGAGTGATATTTATTTTATTACTAAAGCATTTGTTTATGGCTTTCATGGCAAGAACATTAAGAGTTATTCAAGTTTAACGAAAAGTTATTGAAATTAATGGTATTTAATTTTTTAAATAAACTTTTCATTTAAAGTTCATTATGAAGAAAGGATTGCTAACCTCGCCTTTTTATAAATATTTAATTCATATACAATTTAACACACTCTTATATAAACCCTTTTTTTTCCTCTTGTGTTAATAGATGGGAAAATTTAGTATTTTTATGCATAGCCGTAGCTTTTGAATTTCCCAGGTAATATTATTAAGTATGTTATCAAACCGAAAAGGCCAACTTTCTGACATAAGTTTTAATTTATTTTTATTCGGAAATGCATGAAACTAGCTAGTGTTGTTGTTCAGAAACTACGTAATTGAGCTGGGTTTTTTTTTTCCATTTTTGTTTTGCAAACACAATACTCTGTAAAAAAAAAGGACTAAAAAACGGAAATACTACTGGCAATCTAGACGCCAGTACTATTTCCGTTTTTTTACGGAATTTTTACCCATAAATTACAGAAAATTTTCCGTTTTTAATCAGAAAAAGGGTTCGAATATACCTTAAGGGTATATTCGAAAAAATATTTTTCCACCCTCAACAGGTCGAAATTTTCTGAGACATTTTCAGTCTCATTTTTAAAAGTAAAAGCACAAAACTTGCTGAGGGGATTTTTGAAGAGATGTATAAAAGGCCGAGTGATTTCATTTTTCGCTCAATTAATTATTTGATTTTTAAACAATTGTTTTCTCAGTATGACCATTTTTTTCATCCCCCGAACTCCCGCTTTGAAAAATTCGTTTCAAAACGCCAACTTTGACAGCATTTTTTAGAATATTTTCTGCATTTATCAAAAAATTGAGAAGCACGGCAATTTATGTAGTTTCTAAATAAGAGAATTTCCCAGTTTGATGCGTTTGAGAACAAAAATGAATTTAAAAATGAATCAGAAAATAAGCAGTTTGGATTGGAATACACCGGCATCTCTTCATGCCGGCCGTACGACACATATGTGGGCTTTTAGTTTTTTGAAATTATAATTCCTGTGAATAATAAAAAGAACTAAAATCTGATAATAACTTATTCACTACAGAATCCCTCAACAAGAGAAGTAAAAATTTTACAGTTTGGCTGCACTGATAAGGGGCCATCCACAAATGATGTCAAGCTTGGAGGGGGGAGGGGGTTCATGAAATTGTGACAGTTTGTGACAAGGGGGTGGGAGGCGGTAAGAAGAAGTGTGACATCGCACATTTTGGTTAAAATAAAAGCATTAAACATCAGCAGATTAAATTTTAAAGTTATTTTGAAATTAAAGTATTTTGTGCTTATACAGTAAAGATAACATTTAAAGCCAAATATATTAAATTCCATTTCAAATTCCAAAATACTACTGTTTTTAATTGTTCTTTCAATTAATATTTTATTACTGTAGTATATTAATTATGTTTTTTGTTGTAAATCTTAATCTTATTTCATACAAAATAAGTACACGAATAATTTTTATTATTATGCTCACAAATGTCGTTAAAACATATAGTTAAAAGTTTCAAAATAAAATTTGAAATAGGATCTATAACATAGAACTTTGATTTTGAACTGCAAGTATATGTTTATGTAGTATAGCGTGACATGTGACAAGGGGGGGGGAGGGTATGGTGAAGTGTGACACTTTGTAATAAAGGGGGGGGGGTTAAAAATATTGAAAAAAAGTGTGACATCATATATGGATGACCCCTAATATGATTTCTGATGTACAGTTAGAGATAAAGTGTGAAGTAATTCCCCCCCCCCCCCCCTTCATACTTAACCAATGAACCCTCAAAATTTTCCTCAACAAGGAATATATGTTTTTCCGATGCTATCCATTCTTAAGTAAATATTTTCATGTTCAAAAATCATGTTTTAAAGACAAACATGATGATAAATTAACAATATTAAATAACATTACAGTCGTCCCCGTTTAAACGAATATTGGCTGTTCCAGAAATAATATTCGATTAAGCGGGTATTTGATTAAACGGGGAATCATAACTGTAATATTTAATGCGTAATAAAAGGCAAAATAACCATCTACGGTATATTTAACAGCATAATAAATCGCTAATCGAATAACAAACTAAAATAAATACAAATGTTAATATAAACTAAATACGTATTAATTTAATGTCAGTACATACATTTATATGGTTTACATCACACTTAATGCAGCTCGCTTGAATTTGGTCAAAACTTTGCTACTTCTAATTTACATTACTTATACTGCTTTAAAAAAATCGTTTAAATTTATTTGTTTAAGTGGAATTTTAAAGGAGTAAATATAGAGTTATTTTTCGAATGGGTGCAAAATATCGCAACTACCATCTCGAGTCTCGAAGTGACGGCGCATTGCCATGAAAGCCTGTTTAACAGCAAGAAGTGATGGCCGGGAGATCAAGGTGGGGAAATCATTTGACCTGTCCATTATACACCTGCCGCCCGAAATCATTGCAGGAAGAACTGAAAATTTGTTCTCAGCGTAAAGGAACCGAAAATGACAAAAGGTGGAAGGAAATTTCAGCTGAAACGTGCTTTTGCGCCTATTTTCAAACATCGGTCTCACAGTTGTTATTCGATTAAGCGGGGACGTTCGTAAAAGTTATTTGGTTTAAGCGGGGGGAAATAACATAGAACCAATAGGAATAAATTTGGTTCCGGAGGATTCTATTCAAATAAGCGGGGTATTCGATTATCCGTGACCCGATTAAGTGGTTAGGACTGTAATATTAATATTATTCCGTCACTCTTACATGCATAAATTCAATTACCCAACTGAAAAGTCTTAATTAAGAGAATTAATAACATTTTAAAAAACATTTTAAAAACTGACAATCCGGTTTGAAAAAATTGATTATTACGCTATAAAAACTATTCAGAAATCTTTCCAAAACTCCGTGACATAGAAAAATAAATCTTTTTTTATATATACAGTAGCCTTACTCTTAACCGGCCTCCTCTTAACTGAAACTCCGCTTTAACCGGTCGACTTTTTTTCTGCAACATCAGGCAAAATTCAGAAAATAAAATTTCGGTTTTCATTTTTTATGGTTAATTTACTCAAATTCACATAACGTAGAATAATTTCAACTTCTTATAAAGGAATGTGACAAGATTTTCAACAATATAATTTGTATTAAATATTGTTCATTATTTCTTATTAGTGATAATTTTTATTTCAATTCAGACAATTACAACTAGTATACATTTCACAAAATATAGAAAAAAATGTACTTTTTTTAAAACTACACAAATAAACAACTAAATGCATCCTACGTATTTAATTAATTAAATATACAGCTGTTTATTAAAAATTTTTTACTTAAGCCGGTTTAATCGTTTTTTCTCTTAACCGGCTAACTCTCGGTCCCGTTTAGGCCAGTTAAGTGGGAGGCCACTGTATAAAGACTTTTTTAAATCTCGAAAATATATTGGTTTCCGATGCTTTTAAAAATAAAGAGCGCTTTTCGAAATTGTGGGTAACCCGGAATTAATTATTGTATATTTTTCTTCGTGGTTATATTACATTTTCGTAGATTAAGAAAAAAAAATCATTTTTACAGTGCACACGCCGATACATAAATGCACTTAATTCAAACAGCTTCATTAAAAGATAAGTATAATTATGTCCAAAAATGTCTCAAATTTGGAAGTATGTCTTTTCTGCTAACAATCTTAACTAAGACTTGCCAATTTCTGAAAGCTAAAAATCGAGAGATTTTATATCGGAATTTAGGAGGTTACAAAAGAGAATTTTTCACTAAAAACTTATTTTTTAAATGAAGTGTTTATTTTCAGTACAAGCTTAATTTTAAACAGTGCTTGGTTATTGTAAAAGATTAAAAAGAAGTACAGCGTGGGAAAAAAAAAGTAAACACCCTCTACTAACTCCTCAACAAATTATCGTAGAAGAAAGTTACTTATACTGAACGATTGGAAATGAAGTCTATTTTTAAATGATGTATATGTCGTAGGCTAATTGAGAAATCCGGCTCTTTGCAAAAAGCCTAGGCTCTTTGCAAAGAGCCGGGCTAATTGGAGAATCCATCTCCCTTTTTCCAATAAGCCTGATATTTTTCAGGCTTATCGCAAATAGCCTAGAAAGCGTTAGGCTAATTGAAAAATGACCACTTATTATCCGATCAGGGTGATATTTTTAGCTCACAGGTTATCAAAGCCTGAGAGCATTATGTGCTCGCCGATTCTGTATGTACGTGTGTACGTATGTACGTACGTATGTACGTAACGCGATAACTCTTGATAGAAATATCCGATTTGCTTCAATTTTTTTTTCTAGGTTCATTCTGATAAGGTGCTTCCCTGATTATTTTTTGGGGTTCATTGTTTAAGGATAAAGGGGGAAAAGGGGGGCTATCCCCCCCCTTAATTTATATAAATGGGTTTTTCATGCAGAGATATTCGATTTGCTCCAAATTTGGTTTACCGGTTTATTGTGTTAAGGAGCTTCCCTGATTAGATTTGGAAGCTCATTATTTAAGTATAAAGGGGGAAAGGGGGCTACCCCCCTTAATTTAGATAAATCGGTTTTTCATGATGAATTATTCGATTTGCTCCAAATTTGGTATACCGGTTTATTAAGTTAAGGAGCTGCCTTGATTAGATTTGGAGGTTCATTAGTTACATATAAAGGGAGGAAAGGGGGGGGGGCTATCCCCCCCCTGTAATTTAGATAAATGGATTTTTCATGCAGAAATATGCGATTTGCTATGAATTTGGTATACCGGTTAATTATGTTAAGCAGCTTCCCTGATTACATTTGAAAGATCATTATTATGTATAAAGGGAAGAAAGGGGGGCAATTGCCTCTCCCCTTAATTTAGAAAAATGCGTTTTTCATGTAGAATTATTCGATTAGCTCAAATTTGGTATACTGGTTTATTATGTTAAGGAGATGGCTTGATTAGATTTGGAGGTTCATTAGTTAAGTATAAAGGGAGGAAAGGGGGGGGGTCTAGCCCCCCCCCCCTTAATTTAGGTAAATGGGTTTTTCATGCAGAGTTATTCGATTTGCTCCAAATTTCGTATACCGGTTTATTATGTTAAGGAGCTTCCCTGATTAGATTTGGAGGTTCATTAGTTAAGAATAAAGGGAGTAAAGGGGGGGCTAGTCCCCTTAATTTAGATAAATGGGTTTTTCATGCAGAGTTATTCGATTTGCTCCAAATTCCGTATACCGGTTTATTATGTTAAGGAGCTGCCTTGATTAGATTTGGAGATTTATTGATTAAGTATAAAGGCGGGACAGGGGCTAGTGTCCCCTTAATTTAGATAAATGGGTTTTTCATACAGAATTATTCGATTTGCTTCAAATTTGATATACCAGTTTATTACGATATGGCTTCCTTCATTTGATTTGGAGGTTCATTTGTTAAGTATGAAAGGGGGGCAATTGCCCCTCCCCTTAATTTAGATAAATGTGTTTTCATGCAGAATTATCTAATTTAGTTTATTTTTTTTTTCTAGGTTCTTTCTAATAAGGAGCTTTTCTGATTAGATTTGAAAGTTCATTGGTTCAGCATAAAGGGAGAAATGGGGGAGCTAATACCCCCTCCCCACCTTAATTTAGTGAAATGGTTTTTTCATGCAGAATTATCTGATTTACTTCAAATTTTGTATACCAGTTTATTAGGTTAAGTAGCTTCCCTAATTAGATTTGGAGGTTCTTTGCTTAAGTAGAAAGGTGGGCAACGGGGACTAATACCTTCATTTATTTTTCGAGGGGCATTATTCTTTGAAATAAGAGTATAATATACAATTAGTTTGAGCCTGTAAGCTCAATGCCATCAGTTTAACTGGGCAATTTTCTTTTTATTAGGTTTATTAACGCATAACCATACCCAAACCCGAAAAATAAATTACAACAGACCGTACCCCGATCCGAGCAAGACAAAATAATTTCAGTCTACATGCAACCCGACCCGAACCTGAGAGTTACATTTGAAAAAACCCGAAATCCCGAATCAAATCTGATAACCGACAAAAATATTCCAAAGATCCATAACCGGATCCGAACAAGACAAATTAGTTTCCGTGGACACGCAACGCTACCAGAACCTAAAAATTCCATTCGAAGTCAACCTGAAACCGAACCAAATCTTAACCGACAAAAATATTCCAAAGAACTATAACCCGATGCAAGCCAGACAAAATAATCTCCGTCCACCGGAAACCCGATCCGAACCTGAAAGTTCTAATTGAACTCAATCCGAAACCTGGTTGTGGTCGGTTTTCGGGCTCACTTCAAATGGAACCTGCAAGTTCGGATCCGGTTGAAAAAAAATTAAACTAAATCAGAAAATTCTGCATGAAAACCCATGTATCTAAATTAAGGGGAGGGGCAATTGCCCCCCTTTCCCCCCTTTTATACTTAACCAATGAACCTCCAAATAAAATGAAGGAAGCCACATCGTAATAAACTGGTATATCAAATTTGAAGCAAATCGAATAATTCTGTATGAAAAACCCATTTATCTAAATTAAGGGGACACTAACCCCTGTCCTCCTTTATACTTAACCAATAAATCTCCAAATCTAATCAAGGCAGCTCCTTAACATAATAAACCGGTATACGAAATTTGGAGCAAATCGAATAACTCTGTATGAAAAACCCATTTATCTAAATTAAGGGGGTCTAGCCCCCTTTCCTACCTTTATACTTAACTAATGAACCTCCAAATCTAATCAGGGAACCTCCTTAACATAATAAACCAGTATACGAAATTTGGAGCAAATCGAATAACTCTGCATGAAAACCCATTTATCTAAATTAAAGGGGGGGGGGGGTTACCCCCTTTTCCTCCCTTTATACTTAACTAATGAACTTCCAAATCTAATCAGGGAAGCTCATTAACATAATAAGCCGGTATACCAAATTTGGAGCAAATCGAATAATTTTGCATTAAAAACCCATTTACCTAAATTAAGGGGGGGGGGGGGCTAGCCCCCTCTTTCCTCCCTTTATATTTAACTAATGAACCTCCAAATCTAATCAAGCCATCTCCTTAACATAATAAACTAATATACCAAATTTGAGCTAATCGAATAATTCTACATGAAAAACGCATTTATATAAATTAAGGGGAGAGGAAATCGCCCCCCTTTCCCCCCTTTATGCGTAATAATGATCTTCCAAATGTCATCGGGGAAGCTGCTTAACATAATTAACCGGTAACCAAATTTATTGCAAATCGCATATTTCTGCATGAAAAACTCATTTATCTAAATTACGGGGGTGGGGGGGATAGCCTCCCCTTTCCCCCCTTTATATGTAACTAATGAACCTCCAAATCTAATCAAGGCAGCTACTTAACTTAATAAACCGGTATACCAAATTTGGAGCAAATCGAATAATTCATCATGAAAAACCGATTTATCTAAATTAAGGGGTGTGGGCCCCCTTTTCCCCCTTTATACTTAAATAATGAGCTTCCAAATCTAATCAGGGAAGCTCCTTAACAGAATAAACCTGTATACCAAATTTGGAACAAATCGAATATTTCTGCATGAAAAACCCATTTATATTATTAAAGGGGGGGGGGACTAGCACCCCTTTTCCCCCTTTATCCTTAACCAATGAACCCCAAAAACTAATCAGGGATGCACCTTATCAGAATAAACCTTGAAAAAAAATTTGAAGCAAATCGGATATTTCTATCAAGAGTTATCGTGTTACGTACATACGTACGTACGTACGTACACACGTACATACAGAATCGGCGGGCTCATAAGCTCTCAGGCTTTGATAGCCTGTGATCTAAAAATATCACCCTGATCGGATAATAAGTGGTCATTTTTTAATTAGCCTAACGCTTTCTAGTCTCTTTTCAATAAGCCTGAAAAATATCAGGCTAATTGGAAAAAGGGAGATGGATTCTCCAATTAGCCCGACTCTTTGCAAAGAGCCTAGGCTGTTTGCAAAGAGCCGGATTTCTGAATTAGCCTACGACATATATAAAATTTGCTTAAGGGGCCATCTACATATTAAAACGAACCATGATTGTTTTTTTTCTATAACAGTACACAATTTTGACAGCATAAATGAACAACATCAGAAAATAAAATATAAGATAATATAAGAATATAAAATATATCACCCTTCAATTAGCCTAAAAACAAATTTTCATGCAATTCGTATAATAAGTTTCCGAGAAATTAATTATTTTAAAACCAGCGTATTTTAAGAGCTGTATCCAAATTGAAGTTCGGTACTCGATTGTTAACCTAGAGAGCCCCCTTCTTGATCAAGGCACCTTAAGCAGTCAACGAAGCCTGCTAAATTACAGGACAACAGAAGAAATTTCAAAATATTTAGTGCTTCTATCATAGACGGACCCTTAAACCATCATTTTGCCGTTTTTTAAGCATAATTTGAAAACTACTTGGAAGAAAAATGTGAAATTTTGGATTTCCATAAAGCAGGACTTAATAAATCTAAATCCATCAAAAAAATTGTAGGCTGCAATTCATAATTTTTTCGAATATTAATTTCATAATTCATATCATAAAATTATAAAAATTGCAAATTCAACGTATTTATATTTGCGTATATTAGTATTATTGCTACACGAAAAATTAGCACATTAGGAGCATAATTTCAAGAGATATGAATAAAAATATGAAAATGTAATTTAACATTAGAAGCACTGAATTTTGAATGTTTATAATTCAAAAACTTACCATTCAAATGACTTGAAATTTGGTGTCTAAGCATAGTTTGAACCGAAGATTTGAAATACCTCGTTAAAATTGGGTATTGCTATTGAAATAAATGAAGTTTGGATTCGTTTTAATATGTAGATGGCCCCCTAAGCAAATTTTATATACATCATTTAAAAGTAAACATTATTTCCAATCGTTAGTAACCAGTAACTTTCATCTACAATAATTTGTTGAAGAGTTAGTATAGGGTGTTTACTTTTTTTTTTTCTTTCCACGACTGTACAACACTCCTAAGCATATAAGAACTAGTCGGATGTGCCAATCGCAAAACTTTCTTCTATCTCATTTATGTTAATACTTCAAAATTCGCTATTACAGTACCAAAATTAAATGACAAACAATTTCCATCATTAGCATTCTAAAGGTATGGGCTCGTTGAATTGTGTGTATTTAAAAAGGAGTTATAAACATTGCATTTTTCAATAACAAAAAACACTGAATTTCGGCACACATCCTCTTAGATGACTGCAAAAAAAATTCCCAACCCAAAGACCATAAAAGCTATATCTATTGGGCAGTATACACCCAAGACTAATATGTATCTACTTATATGAACGTGTAACAGAATAAGAAGTTTGATTGAATTCCGTGCATTGGTTTTTGAGTTTTAGCTAGCGCAAAAAGCGTGAAAAATGCAACATAGCAAAGCCACCTATTATATGATTTATAGGAAAACCAAATCATCACCAAATTTTGTCAAGGTATAATATAATATGAAGTTTGATTGCATTAGTTCTTGAAATATGACTATCGCTATAACCATGTAAATCCTATAAAATGTAGCATAGCAGCGCCACATGTTGGGCACTTACACCTAAACCTAAACAGCAACAACTTATGTCAAAGTTTAACTTAATCTGAAAATTGATGAAAATCCGTGCAGTAGTTCTTGAGATACTTCTACTACAAAAATCGTGAAAAATGCAGCATTCCAGTGCCTCCTGTTTGGGGATTTGCACAAAAACCTAATTAGCAACAACTCATGTCAACGTTTAACGGAATCTGAAGTTTGATGAAAATCCGTGAATTATAGTTCTTGAGATAGAGCTACTGTGAAAGCAGTGAAAAATTCATCACAGCAGCGCCACCTGTTTGGCGATTTACACAAAAAACTAATCAGAACGAATGTATATCAAAGACTAACTGAATCTAAAGTTTTATTAAATTCCGATCATTAATTCTTGAGATAGAACGCCCATAAAAATTTTCTCATATACATACAGACAGACTCACAAACAGACATTTTGTGTCATATCGTGTTCAGAACCTTCAAAAACGTATAAATCCGTCGAAAAGTGGGAGTCGAAACTTGTCATGAATCCAATACTTAATTCTTTTAAAAATAGAAGAAAGTAAAAATATATAAAATATGCATTTTAATCATAAAACGAACATCAGCTTATATGTGGGATGTTTTAACGTAATTTTAAATTAACTACTACGTATAACCCGGGAAAGTTTTATTTCCCTATGAATGCATAAAGTTATAGAGAAGTTTTTAAATAAATCTTAATTAACAAAAATTATTGGTAATAAAAAATATGTCTATAGTAGCAGTCACGAAGTTTTACAGTTTCACCCTTTATAATCAATCTGAATATAATTTATCAGTAAAATACGACTGATCAATCATACTAAAGAACAAGTATACCAATTTTTATTCCTCAATAGCAATATATTTGATGGTAAAATAACCAAATATTGAAGATGAAGAATTTGTAAGAAATCAGGAGAAATATGTCAGAAATGTGGAATGTAAGACTAAGAAAACATGTGAAAATAAGGAGTCTCCTGCCGAAATCAGGAGACTTGGTAATTCTGTTAATTGTATTTAATATGGTTTTCTCAAATATACTTACTAGCATTCGTAAACAAAGAACATGTATAAGAAATCAGGAGAAATGGGTCAAATATCAGGAACGTAAGAAAGCGTGTGAAATTAAGGAATCTCCTGTCGAAATCAGGATACTTGGATTCTGCTAATTATATTTAATACTAGAAAGGTAGCCCGTCAAAAATGACGGAAATTTAAATATAAAGATATATACAACTTATGTGCAAGAATATGAGTTTTCTCGCTTGTTTCGCGGTGATAGATGAAAATAACACATTTTAAGAACGAAACACATTTATGAAAAACTGTGTACAGTAGAAGACCACTAATCTGCACAGTTTGGTTCCAAGTGTTATGCAGATTTGAGGCTTTTTGCGGTCATGTCTATTCAATCTTTGCTTACATTTTTTTAAATTCATATATTGGACAATTTAGATTGTTGAGCCTTAAAAATAAATAAATAACACACTTGAAGTAAGGTTAAAAACTATTAAATTATCGTATACGATTTCATGAAATGGTATTATATGGTATTATATGTGTGTGCTTCACGATCTTGGTTACGACGTAGGCGAAATTGGCTGCAACTTGTCATAATCCTAATAGTGTGGGCCGCTATAACAAAAAAGTAACCTGTTTTTAGTAAAATTTCTGATATAAAGTAGCTTTCAAAAACTTGTGTAAAATTGCAGGCCGTTCTCGTGTTATGTTAGTCCTAGGAATAATATTTCTAACATTGAAGATTTTCCATGTATATATGGAATTTAGAAAAGCTTCTCCAAAAGAAAGGTCCTGAAATGACATTGTAATTCCTCTAACTTCAAAGTTTAATCGGGCTCTGATGTTGAGTACTGAAATCTAATAAATACAGTTATTTTGAATATTACAACAGAATTAAACAGTTAAACTTATTTAACTTGAACCCGCTGTTACTTCCCGATGTTATTTTTTAGTATTAAGAAAGAAAATTATTTAAAATTTTCAAATCATGCATTTATGATTTTTTTCCGTCTTTAATAACTAAATAATGAAAAAGTAGGCGTTTGTTCTGAGCTCATAAATATGACAATAAAATAATGTAACTAAGAGACATTGCAAAATTAAATCTTTGTGATTACAAACCATAAACAAACGATACCGCCACCATTTCACCTACTATGACGTCATTAGAATATTGCCCATTAATTGTTGGAGAACTTACTTTGTGAATGATTACCTCAATGATTTAATATTTTTGACGTTTCACGATGAATGAATCACTTGTGTTTGTTTAGGTTTATGGAATGAGATATTAAGCTGTGAAACTAATTTCAATTGAAGTTATCCAAGGATATATGTGAAATTAAAAACAATGCTTTGATCTCGAAATAAAAAGTTTTAGTTTGTATAATTTGTTATTTCTGTTAATTATTTATTTAAGTACTTTTCCATTATAGCGCATTTTTAAAAAAAGCTTGGCGCGATTCGGGCATCAGAAAGTGAGATATCTTGCGAAAATATATAAACAGCTATGAAAACAAATCTAATGAACTTTTACCTTTGTTTATATATGCACTTAAATGCATAAAAAAATCGTTTCTAAATATATATAATTTTTTTTTATATACAAATTACGGCTCAGATTTCAGATATGAACCGGGATACCTAACTGGCGCCAAAATTGTGTTATTTTGCCTGCTATGGTAACCCGGCTATTGTTTTTTATTTATTAATAAATTGTTTATTTACTTTTATTTTCTGTTTTTTAATCTAGACACACGGCAGTGTGTCAGCCAAGTTCGCTTGACATAGCCGTGTGTTATTTACACGAACCATTTCGAGCTGTTTTCATCTAATTTCAATGCTCTACAACTGAAAATCTATGAGACCTACGTACTTGTTATACGAAATGTGTAGTAAGGCCACTCTAATTACCTAAAATCCAAAATTTTATAAATAACGCATGATTGGTTTCCGAGATAATGACATTTGAAAATGTCTGATATCCGATAATTTTACCACTGACTGACTGACTGACTGACTCACTCATCAAAAAGATCTCGTATATCTACTGCAGCTACAGACTTCAAATTTGGTGCGAAGTTCGTTTACACTATAAAACTAAGGAAAAAAATAAAAAAATTGTGAAAATCGATTAATTACCCACCTGGGGGTGCCCATTTTTACTTTACCATTGCGTCTATTAGGCGAAATTTTAATTTGCCGTAGGAGGGGACGCTGTTCTGTCGCCAAATACCGCCAAGATTCTCGCCAACATGGCGATATGTCGCCAAATTTGGCGACCAAAATTAGTCGCCAAAAGTGACGCTACCTTGGCGATATTTCTGATATTTCACCAAATTCCCATAGACTTCCATTGTAAACCTATCTACTTACTGGGGGTTTATCTGGGTTTACTTGCTTACAGAAAATCAACAAATTGAGATATTCTGTCCGTCACAGAGCCCGTTCTCAGAAACTATACATGTTGGAGGCCTGAAATTTTGCATATTTACAGCTGAACACCTCACATCAAATGACGAATCATAAAATTTTGAAAAAGTTGTAAATTTAACCCTTTGGGGTCTCACATGTGTATTTTAAACAATCCTTTCTAAGTGAGCCCCTAATTAGGTTGGAGGCGTGAAATTGCACATAATTGTAGCTGAACACCTCACATCAAACGACAAATCATAAAATTTTGAAAAAGTTGTACATTTAACCCTTTGCGCTCCCACATGTGTATTTTAAACAATTCTTTCTAAGTGAACCCTAATTAGGTTGGAGGCGTGAAATTTTGCATACTTATAGCTAAACACCTCACATCAAACGGGAAATCATAAAATTTTGAAAAAGTCGTACATTTAACCCTTTGGGCTTCCACATGCGTATTTTAAGCAATTCTTTCTAACTGGGCCCCTTATTAAATTGCAGATTTGAAATTTTGCATACTTATAGCAGAACACCTAAGGCTAGGCGACAAATCATAAAATCTTGAAAAAGTCTTACGCTTAACCCTTTGAGCTACCACATATGTATTTTAAGCAATTCTTTCTAAGGGAGTCCCTAATTAAGTTGGAGACATGACTTTTTGCATACGTATAGCTGAATACGCCAGAGCACACGACAAATCATAAAACTTTCAAAAAGTCTTATATTATTTACTCCTCCGGGCTCTAACTTGTGTATTTTAAGCAATTTTTCTAACATCCGCCCTTTTCACCCGGGGAGCACTTTTCCAACTTTTGCTGACACCCCTTTGACCATTCTTTCATATTATGCACCATAGTCTTACATGTTTTAGTTCCACTTTTTATCGCCAGGTGCACCTACTTATCTCGGGTACTATGGGCTCAATCTACTCGACAAATATATCTACGGATAGTATGTAAAACGGAGTTTCGTTCGGATAGAGGTTTGTTTAGAATAGAGTGCGCCCCTGGTTGCGAAATGTGGAACTAACAGATTTTTCAAAAGGATAAAGTGTTTTGAAAAGAATATTAAACAAAACCCTCTGTGCGATCTGTGATCACACTTAACCACTTGTTATTTTCAAAATCATCAGAGAAAAGTTTATTTAGTTAATTAAATTTAAAAATCCAGGGAGGGGCAATGTCCTTCCTCTGCACTGCCTCTTTGCCCGCACCCATGGATGAATGATACATAGTGTGGCATAAGCACATAACTTTATTTTTCACTTCCAGTACAAAAAAGCAGGCCCAGCTATAGGATATTTAATTGGAAAATTTAACAGGAAAATTTAATATAGGAATTTAATAGGAATTATTGTTTCAGAAACAATAAAAATTTCGAATCAATACATTTCGTTTCAAAACATGCATTCAGTGTAGCAGTATTAAAATATAGATTTCTGCCGCAAATTGACAGCCAAATAGTTTGTTGTAGGAAATTTAAATTAAAATTGAATGTTGCTTGGTGAATAAAATAGTCTCATGTAAACACATTAAAAAACATTAAGTAAAGTGTCTAAATATATTGTAACTTTACAAAAAGTAATGATATCTAACAAAAACATAGCTGTGAAAAAAGGGAGCCAAGTTCTGTAAAGACGATGGCAAGAAAAGAAGTGATATCTAAGTGGGTGCCAAGTTCAAATAAAATTCACTCAAACTTACCTACTGAAGTATTATAGCATTTTTTAAATTGTTTAGAAATAAAAATTATTGATAGCATATTAATAATAAATCTAGAACTTGGCAAGTTTTTGATAAATGCTATGCCTATCAATTTCATGTCTTAATAAAATGATGATGATTAACAACAATGTCATTATAAAAAAAATTATTTAGTTATTATTATAAACAAATGACTCATGTTAAAGATTTGATAAACCAATAAATACACAAATACATTCCCGCTCGTCTTTGGTTATCATTCTAGCACCCACCCTTCGGAAACCTCAATGCAAACAGACTAGGCCTGAGAAAGAGGCCTGAGATGGCAAAGCCTGAGGGCCTCAGGCAAGGCCTGAGAAAGAGACAGTTTCCTTTACGCTTGTTCTTGGTTCTTGGTCTAGAGACTGCACCCCCTTTTAACCCTTCAGGGGCAAAGAGCTTTTATTCGTGACATGCTGAAATGATTCAATCACACCAGAATTTAAAAACAAATTAATTTCAAAATGGGTAAAAGCTTCTTTTCACGTATTTAATAAAATTAAACTTTTTAGTCCTGAATTCTAGTGTCAATGTGGCATTTTGCAGTTAAAATTAGGTGGGATATATTTTATCACACTATCCTTCAAGGGGAAGGAGCTCACTCAAATGAAGGCTTTCAAACATGAAATAACAAGTTTAGATATAATAATGTCATTAATAAAAATAAATTACTTGTAGGTAAAAACTTGCCAAGTTCTAGATTTATTATTAATATGCTATCAATAATTTTTATTTCTAAACAATTTAAAAAATGCTATAATACTTCAGTAGGTAAGTTTGAGTGAATTTTATTTGAACTTGGCACCCACTTAGATATCACTTCTTTTCTTGCCATCGTCTTTACAGAACTTGGCTCCCTTTTTTCACAGCTATGTTTTTGTTAGATTATATAAACTGCTTTGTTCTATAGATATTATTTAAACTTTTATTTATTTATAGTTATTTCCTTTTCAAAATGATAGCAAATAATTAAAAAATATATAAGTAACTGGTATTCGAAATCGAGATTTCTGCCAAATTGGCGTCATAGAAAAATCACGCCAACCCCCATGCGTATATGACATCTGTGCAAAAATTACTTCTGTTTCTTTATAAAAATGGGTAAATAGCTTTTTTCATATTAAATTGTTGGCACAGGTGTCATATACGCCCATATTGGCGCGATTTTTTTTTTTTTGACGCCGATGTCATATACGCACCGGGTACTTAACTGGCGCCAAAGTGTCGTTATTTTGCTTGTAATGGTAACCCGAATGTTGTTTATCCTGTTGATGTTTTCGCCAAATTGGCGTCGGAAAAAAATCGCGCCAATCGGGGCGTATATGACATTTGTGCCAAATTGTATACATATGGAAAAAGTTACTTGTGAGTATGAAGCAGTAAATAGGTTGCCAAAAATACGTTGGTAAACTTCTTTCTCGCCAAGAAACTTTTCTCCGAAGTATTGTACATAAGCAATGATTGCTAGAAATGCATTTTTAATTATGATATGCGCTTTTATGTTTCACTACATTTATGCATACTATACTGTGTGTATAAATGCTACATTTCATATGCAGGGCTACACAAAAGAATTCGTAAGGGTTACTGAGTATGAGAGTAAATTGCTTAAAGGTGGTTTTTAAAGGAGTTATGCATTTTTACGCTGAACTGCATTTAGTTTCCTAAGAAATGTTTGTAGAATATAGATAAAATGATATACATGGTCACGCAAAGAATTGGATATATAACCGTCTATGGATGATAATATCTGGAAATGTGATTTCAGTACACTGTTAAAAATTTGCAGCATTCTGGTAGGTCATTTGACCGTTTTTTCCGAAAACGGTTACACAGCCGTAATTTTAACACTATTCTGACTATATTATTGGCCATTTTATGGTCAGAATATAATTAAATTATGGTTATGAAACCGTTTTTTCAAAAAACGGTCGAATGATCTGCCAGAATGCTGCAAAATTTTTAACAGTGTAGTTTTAAGAGTAGTTTAAATTAAATTTTAGCCAAAAAGTGGCATGTAATAATGGGTACAGATGTCATATTCGCCCCATATTGGCGCGATTCTTTTCGGTTGCCAATTTGGCGAAAACATCAACAGCATAAACAACATAATCCGGGTTACCACATCAAGCAAAATAACGACACTTTGGCGCAAGTTAAGTACCTGTTGCCTATATGATATTGGCGACAGAAAAAAATCGCGCCAATATGGGGCGAATATGACATCTGTTCCTAATAATGATACTATTGGCTATGGACGGTAACTGCTGAAATCAATTTTTAAATTTTTTTATGCGTTTTCTAAAATATTTACTTAGTTATCTTGGTACTTCTTAGTTATCCCGTCGACCAAATTACTGTCGCCAAATTGTAAGATTAATTGCCAATAATGGTTGCCATTAATTAATTAAATGCCAATAATGGCCAATAAAGCCATTAATTCGACGTTTTATTTGTATTTTTATTAATGTTTTACTATTGATTTGGCGATTTATATAATTTGGCAAAATTGGTCGACGGGATATCTAAAAAATAACGTTATCTTATTTATCTTATTTCCCTAAATAACGAAGTTTTGTTAAAGCATTCAGGATGTGTTGGAAAGTGTTTCATATTCTATGCTTAACGCATGATTTTTCTTTCTTCTTTAGTCTTATTTTGCATTTATTTTATTCTTAATTTTTTAGTCTTATACTGCTTTATAGAAACTTTGGCACAGTTGTCATATATGTTATCATATATTGGCGCGATTTTTTTTCCGACGCCAATTTGGCGAAAACATCAACAGCATAAACAACAACATCCGGATTACCATATCAAGCAAAATTACGACACTTTGGCGCCAGTTAAGTACCCGTTGTGTATATGACATTGGCGTCAGAAAAAAATCGCGCCAATATATGACATCTGTGCCGAAACTTTAATATTTAATGTTTAAACTCTTCGCTCCACTCCCCTTGCATATAGTACAAACTATAACACGGATAGCGCAAAATAATAGACAGTTTGGTACTTTTCCACTGTAGGGGCTTTGGCATTTTTTTAAAAAAGCTTGGTGTAATTTGGGCATCAGAAAGTGAGATTTGGGTACTTTTCCGTTATGCGGACACCATTGTCGCCAAGCGTAATAGGTGGCGCACAATCGTGAATTGAAGCATTTGAAAAATAAAAGAAAAACCATTGTCGATACTAAAGTGAGCATTTAAAAAATATAACATTTGAAAATTCCAGACTTTTACGAGCTATTTCATCAAATCACAAATATATGCTTAAAATAAGTGAATAAATAACTGCTATAAAATAAAGAAATAAAATAAAACTCATATTAAACTGCTGGCATAAAATTACAAATATATTTTAGCATTTTGAAATAATTGGCGCATTAGCATAGATTTTGGCATGGTGTCCGTATAACGGAAAAATATCGAGATTTGTTGTCAAATCATATAAACAGCTATGAAAACAAATTTGATGAACGTTTTTGTTTGTTTTATATGTATATTATTGATGTTTTTATGTACAAATTACATCTGTTTCTGTATAAAATTAGAGAAACGGCTTTTTTATGTTAAATAAATCGTATAAATATCGAAAAAAAATGCGTGTGTATATAAAATGAAACAGTGAATAGGTTCCCGGAAAATATGTTACCAAATTTCCTTTTTTTCCAAGGCACCTATACTGGAAAAGTACATAAAGCACATTAAAATCGCGCAGTTAGGAGCACACACAGTACACCGTTGTCTATTGGCGGTTATTTTATTAGTAGCATCGGGAGGAAGATGTAAAGATGTACTTTAAATCCTCACCCATAGATTTCGAAAAAATATCTTAAAAGAGTGGAGTTTAAATTAAATTTCGGTGACCTCCATTATGAAAGATTAATGGTTTTAAATGGGAATTTCGCCAAATTAGCCAGCTATCGGCAAGTTGGCTAACATTTGGCGCTACTGTGGTAACCCTGCATTAATATTTTTCAACAATTACTCATTTCAATGAGGCGGTCCTACCGGAATAGTGAGGGACACACAGAGACTTGGATTTTATATAAATAGATGATTGTCTGAAATATATATACTATTATTAGTAAATAAGGAATATGTAAGAAATCAGGAGAAAAGAATCAAAAATAAGGAATTTAAGAAAACTTGTGAAATTAAGGAGTCTCCTGCCGAAATCCGGAGACTTGTTAATTCTGCTAATTTGTATTTAACATGGTTTTCTCAAATATATTTACTAGCATTCGTAAATAAAGAATATGTAATAAATCAGGAAAAAAGGGTCAAAAATCAGGAATGTAAGAAAATATGTGAAATTAAGGAGTCTCCTGCCGAAATCCGGAGACTTGTTAATTCTGATAATTTGTATTTAATATGGTTTTCTCAAAAATATTTACTAGCATTCGTAAATAAAGAAAATGCAAGAAATGAGGAGAAAATGGGTCAAAAACCTGGAATGAAGAAAAAGTGTGAAATTAAGGAGTCTCCTGACGAAATCAGAAGAGTTGATAATTATGCTGATTGTATTTAATGTGGTTTTCTGAAATATATATACCAGCATTCGTAAATAAGGAATATGTAAGAAATCGGGAAAATGGGTCAAAAATCAACAATGTAAGAAAACGTGGGAAAGTAAGGAACCTCCTGGCGAAATCCAGAGACTTGTTAATTCTGCTGATTGTATTTAAAATCAACAATGTAAGAAAACGTGTGAAAGTAAGGAACCTCCTGGCGAAATCCGGAGACTTGTTAATTCTGCTGATTGTATTTAAAATGACTTTCTGAAATATTTACTAACATTCGTAAGCAAAGAACATGTATAAGAAATCAGGAGAAAATGGGTCAAAAATCAGAAACATAAGAAAGCGTGTGAAATTAAGAAGTCTCCTGCCGAAATCAGGATACTTGGTAATTCTGCAATTGTATTTAATATGGTTTTCTAAACTATATTTACTAGCATTCGTAAATAAAGACTATGTAAGAAATCAGGAGAAATGTGTCACAAATCAGGAATGTAAGAAAACGTGTGAAAATAAGAAGTTTCCTGCAGAAATCAGGAGACTTAGTAATTCTGCTAATTGTATTTAATTATTTGTAATTTTAATTGTTGTAATTTTAATTGCAATTGTTTTATCAAATATATTTACTAATTCTGCTAATTGTATTTAATTATTTGTAATTTTAATTGTTGTAATTTTAATTGCAATTGTTTTATCAAATATATTTACTAGTATTCGTAAGTAAAAAAATGTCTAAGAAATCCGGAAAAATTATTCAAAATCAGGAATGTAAGAAAACAAGTGAAGTTAAAGTCTCTCCTGCCGAAATCAGGAGACTTGGTAATTCTGATAATGGCATATAAATATATTTACAAATATATTTTTTAGCATTCGTAAATAAATTTTAGAGGTAAAGAAAGCGTCCGACAATTGCAAAAAATATTTTTGTTGTTTCATTTATTTATTCACAATCTAAACAATACGGAAAAAACATATTTAAAAATTGTAAACCTTATCCATTGTTTTCTTTAAAAAAGAAAAAAAAGAAAAGAAAAGAAAAGAAATGTTAAAAAATGTAAATGAAAACACAAAACAGGAAATGTTTCAAAATGTATTTTTATGGCAACTGGAGTTTATAGCCGTGCATTAACAAACACACGGAAAACTTTCTCAAAAAAATTTCTTAATTCACTGAGTATTAACAAAAAGTTATTTCAGAGTATTGTTCTGGTTATCAGCATTTTGATAGCATTGCTCATACAATAGTGGTCGAAAGATTTTAAGTATCTTAAATTACGAAAGTAACAAAACTTTTATACGATTAAAATGCTAACCACTAATTCAATTGAAAACGCTAAAATAAAAACTTAAAAATCACGCACTAATTTTATATTAACAATGTAATTTTTTCGAAGCTTTCACTTTGAAAAAAGTTTCCTCGCGAAGTCCATTAATCGCCTTAACCCTTTATGTACTGAATTATGAATTTATGAAAATTTTATCTTCTAAAGCATTTTTCGTGAATTTTTTAAACTATATTAGAAGATTTGCGTAATTATTTAATAAATTTTAGAAGGATTTTAGAAGGATTGAAAGATTTAGAAGGATTCATTAAATTTGAATTTATAAGGATTTTGTGCACTATTTATAACCCCACTCAAATCTTTTAATTGAAATGTTTTTCTTTGTATTCTGTAGAATTAGGGAATGTACAAATATAATGTTCTTACAATAGAAATATAGAAATATTTCCGAATTAAAAAATCCCCTCCAAAGCCAAGAAAGCACAAAAGATGCAAAGGTAAAAGAAATCATCTCTTTAAAAATGTTTTTGTTTTGTGTAACTCATAATGCTTTTGGAACAAGATAAACTAATGTATTTATAACTCATTCTAAATGGTATTACAACTAATCGACGTATTAAATGAATTTTATAACGAGTTATTTTAATGGTACTTATAAGTACCGTCAGTAGATAAAGGGTTAATTCACTTTACAAAAGTAAATTGTCTTCGTTTTTGAAAGAGTAGTCGATTAAATAATAATAGTATTAACGAGACTGAAATTGTACGTCAAACGCAACAAATGATATGCGTTCGTACTATAATTAGTTTTATAAATATTCAGATCTTGGTGCAATAGTTGTTGCACTCTTTTGAAAAAAATGCATGCATACAAAATTTATTACAATTGTATATATTAAATTCAGCAATACGTAAATAATATGGCTATTTTAAATAGGACGTAATCAGTTTGGCAACCTAGAATAATTACTTGTCATGGAATATCATTTAATTAAATATGTATGATAGGATTTAAGAGAATGAAGAAAACTTTTATTAATATCTTTTTAAGTTTTGATTCGATTTTCATAAAATTTGAAATGACTCGACAAAATTCCGCAACGATTCTACCTATTAAATTTCAAACCATTCGGTTAGGCAGTTTTTGCGCTGTTATATGCGGACAGACGGACGAACCAGATGACGACTATACACTGTAAAAAATAACGGACTAAAAAACGGAAATACTACTGGCAATCTAGACGACAGTACTATTTCCGTTTTTTTTACGGGAATTTTTACCCATAAATTACAGAAAATTTTCCGTTTTTAATCAGAAAAACGGAAAATTTTCTGTAATTTATGGGTAAAAATTCCCGTAAAAAAACGGAAATAGTACTGTCGTCTAGAGTGCCAGTAGTATTTCCGTTTTTTAGTCCGTTTTTTTTTTTTTTACAGTGTAGGTGCTACGTATTTATATAATTACAAATGCACCCAATAAGAGCAATAAAACATACGCCAAGTATCTTATAATTTTTACAGTTTCGGATGATTTTTTTTTTTTTTCGAAAATATCTATACATGTCCGTGAGTAAATGCTGACGTCAAACTGTAGGTGGTAAAAGCCTATATGAATCTATTTTGTATTTTTCGAGCATTTATTAACTTTTAAGAATCGCACAATTTAAATTTTTACACCGACAAATTGAGGAGGGGGATATACTTTCAAATACAATTTGGTTGGAAACTATATCTTAATGAACTGATATGTTATGGTTTTTAAAATCATTTTCAAGCATGATTTTTTTTTATTATCTCTATATCTCTCCATGCTCATCCCGATTTCGGGAGATTAACCAGTTTGCACTTAAAACAATATAAATTATTCAATGTTTCTTTCCGGCTAATTTACCATAACCAGGGGTGTAGTGGAGTGTATACGGGGGTATACGCCGTATACCCTCTGGATTTTTTTAAGGAACACCGTATACCCTCTGTTTCTCAAGAAAGTGCTAGTATATTACACTCTAGGGTATACGCTCTGTCTTCAGCGTATACCCTCTGCTTAGAGCGTATAGCCTCTGTTCTTTTTACGACTACACCACTGACCATAACGAAATTAAAACTCCATTAATAAATTGATTAATTAATTAAACTCCATTTTAACCGATATGTAATCAAACTACGTACTTAAACACTCAAATAATCCGAATCGAAAAAGGTGGTATAAATATTGAAATCTTTGGCGATTTGTTTGACTGTTAACTGATGAAGCTAATACGAAAGTACCGTTTTTAATACATTTGAAAACATTATTTGAAGACATCTATACTGATGTTATAAAGTCATGTGTATTTCTGTGTTTGTTTTCAGGGGGGTAAAATCTGGAATTACCGGACGAATTTCAAAAATATGCAAAATGCTGATGGTCATCTCTGCTCCCACATAAGCTATATTTTATATCAGTTACAACTATCCCCAAGGAGGTGAAGGAGCAAAATAGTTCTAAAATTACAATTTCTGTGATATTGTCGGGGCTGGAAACTTAAAATAAGGTGTGGTAGTTATTTTTAAGATATGAATAATCGCTATGAACGGTTTCTTAAAAGTTCGAACTTTAAAAGGGTGAAATTAGTAGAAAATTTTCTAAAAGTTTTTTATTGTATTACCATTAATTTAGAACTGTTAAAACTATAAACTTGAAACTTGACATAACTGTTACTTTTAAGACATACATAATCGCAACCAAATAATTCCTAAAAAATTCGAAATATAAAAGGGAGCAGTAACAAAAAACGTTCTAAAATTGCAATTTCTGTGGTACTGTTGGGACTAAAAGCTTGAAAATTCGCATGGTGGTCACTTTTAAGATATAAATAATCTCTAAGAATGGTTTCAAAAAATTTCGAAATTTAAAAAGATGAAATGAGAGGAAAACGTTTCAAAAGTGGTCTAAATTTCAATTTATTTGGAATTGTTTGCGTTTAGGAACTGGAAATATGTAATAAAAGTATAGATTTCTGTTTCCCCCAAACAAGCCAAAGACCTCATGAAATTTAAATGTAACACAACGGATTGCGTTGCAGTTAGTAATTGATATTTTTCATATAAAAATACTTTTTATTGTTGATAACAGGGAATTAAAAAATATATATTTTAAAGGTAAAAATTCTATTAGGGTTTTCATAAAAAAAGTAATTACTTGTGTTCTGTATACCTGGCGGTATGTTCTGTAATGCGGGAAGATCGTGTTGGATCCTCAGGTATTTTTAATAAAATAGCAAAAGACTATTATTTTTTTATTCTTCATTAACCCTTTCGTGGTAAGTGCCCTTTACAAAAAAAATTAATCTTTTATCACAGGTAATTCCGAATAGTAATTTTTCCCTAATTTAATCGCAGAAATGTTGTGTTAAATAAGGCAAGATTTTTTATTCAAGATTATTGATAGGAATAATCAAAGATTCCGAGCACAACTCCCTATACGTCAGGTAATACGCAACGCGTGACGCGAAGGGTTTAAATTAGCTCTCATTTCTCAATTTTTCTGTCATCTCATATAATCAAATTCTTCTAATTTTTTTTATTATTATATTTTTTCTTTTTGTAATTCTATTTATTATACTTTACCTTTAAATTTATCCTAATAATACGTAAAGGAAGCCCAATTGCACAAGTTCGGAGATATGGAGGATATCCTTCTTCCGTCCGTTTGATGAAAAATAATGATGAAAGATCTCCGGCTTCCTTTAAAATGAATTGAGATTCGAAAAATGTATTTAGTTCCAAAAAATGTTCGTTATCACGGGGGAAGTAGGTGAAGACCCTTAGAGACGTGACATCAAGATAGTTTTAAGCATAACATGTGTATAGTCTAACTCAATACGAGCACACCTAAAACGAAAGTATGTTTAAAACGACCAATCTGCATGTTAAGAATGGATCATCATTTAAACTATACATTAAGATTTACACGCTTTTTTAGAGCAAAAAAAAAAAAGAGTATCATATCTAACGCATACAACATAACTGTAAAATTTTATTGTGAATGAGGAAATTCACGCAGCACGCCTGTAATTTATCATGAAGCTATAGATACAGGGCTCGCAGCGTTCTTAAATTTATTTACCTTTGCTACCACTATTTTAAAAGCAAAATCTTCGTGTTAGATTTCTTTAACATCTGCAACAGAAATATACCACAAAGGGGTATATAATACTGGTTGCAGAGGTAGTATAATAGTGGTAGCAGAGGTAGATCATTTTAGGTACGCTACGAGAGATGGAGATATGGGGCATTCTTGCAATCTTTGTAATTCTTACAATGTATTATTTTTAGCACAAAATTTTGGTATAACATTGTCTTAAAGGGGTGTTAAAGAAGGGACGGTAAGGGAAAAAAGTAGGCGGTAATGGGGAAAAAAAGAGATGGTAAGGATGGGACGGTAAGGAAAATTACTAACTATTTTTAGGCAAATCATGTAAAGACTCAGTGATAACCACAATGTTCATTGATTTTTAGAAACAGTTATTTACATTGAATTAATTTTTTTTTAATTTAATTTACCTCGAAAAGTGCAGGAATAAACTTTGGGGATGGTAAGACTACCAATAAAGCCACGATACTTGAAATTGATATTTAAATGCTGGTTTAAATTCTGCAGTAAATTTCTGTCAAAGAATTTTTTACAGTCTTTCTCAAACATACTTCTGCATGAGAAAAAACTTGAAAAAAATTCTGTGGCTGCATCGGAAGTGATTTTCTGTATAATTTTAGAAGAGGGGCGGTAAGGAATCTAAAACCCAGGGACAGAGTTAAAATAAATAATAACAACCGTAAAAATGTATGCAGGTTAATCTTTTTCTCCATATTTATATAAAACAATAGTCTCAGTTTCGGAAAAAAAATTACATCGAATTACTTTTATTGAGAAAATTTTATACAGACAGCTCTAAACTTAAAAATCAGCATCAGGGACGCGGGAGTATAGGAGTTTTCCTGAATATTTGGACCCCCAACATCGTCCAAAATTTATTTATCTCGTTAATATTGTTATGCAGTCATGCAATGGGATGTTCCCCAGTTATGAAAAAAAAAATAAGAAAAAAAATATGTACTAAAATAAAAACAAGAATATGTATTAAAATAAAAATTATTATTCAGGGACTTAAAAGTCAAAAGATTGTGAGTATGCTCCATATATTCTAACGCGATTTTATCCTGTGCGACCAAATGAAGAAAAGTATTAATGGCTATAATAGACGCTGCCGATGTTGTGATAAATCCACCATACGTGACGATATAATTGTATATTCTTTAATTGATATACTGCCGCCACCGATATAGGTGCGTGATACTGGACACAATATAAGAAGGTTGGAAATCAGTCACTAGGATATTTCAAACAATGAGCTTTATTTCGCTATTTTTAACAATCATTTCGTCTCAAAATCACGGGATTTTTAACGAAACTCTCAAATATTTGACGAAACTGTTTGCACACTCACGGCCAGACTCAATGCATTTTAAGGAAACAGTTCCGGTAGCTGTTTGTCGAGGGACGCGCTACTGTACTTACTCTAATTTAGCAGATATACGTTTGTTTATGTTATTCCTGTCACAATTTATTTTTTTTAAAGCATGTTATAGCGCTTTTCATGGAATACTGAAATATGGGTAATTATTGTTTCTTCATTAGTCTTTTTTTTTAGCCGTTAAAATTTTCAGGAATGTTTATTATTTTGTTGTTGCTGCTGCTGTTGTTCGTTATGGTTTATTGGAAAATAATAAAATGTGTATTTCAAAATCGTTCAAAAGGAAAATTTAATCAATTAAATTTCAAAATTCCAGAAGCTCTTTTTCATTTAAGAAATATGTGAGTGATTCTCAGTAAAGAGGCAATATTGCATTCCCTTATCTCTAACATGAAAAATATTATCAAAAATTGTTGTTATTTTGTATATATGTATTCCCACAATAGTTTTCTTTTTAAAATAAATTTATCAAGATGATTTATCAATTATAAATTTTTTTTTTAATAATTTAATATAAGATAGTCATTCCCTCATTAGTTCCCTACATCTTCTATGTAATTTTAAACTTATTTTTCTCATATTTAATTAAAAATCATAAACACTAGTTTCTTATTTTTTACTTAAATAAAAAGGTGTTTTAATTAACAATCATCATTTTCTCTACAGTTTAAATCATTCCCTCCCATTTGGAAAAAATCTAAATTTCAGTCACAAGAGCAGCATTGTTCCTAATATCAGGGTTATTTTGTTTGTTGCATTGACACCTTTCTGTTTGGGAATCTTTAGTTTAAGTTGGACATTGTATATTTCAGAATAAAATAAAGAAATAAACATTTATGCATGTTTTTTTTTTGTTGTTGTTTTGTTTTGTTTTTTTATCATCATTCCCTCACACAGGATACCTACTTCAAGGTAAGTCAAAAGAAAATTATCTATAGCTAATGCTGTGCTATATGACTGATACTTTAAGCAATTGTTCATAAATCATTTGCAACCCTTTTGTGTAACTTGAAAAAGGAGCCATATTGAATTTTATCATTCCCTCACATTTGCTGAAATGAGGGAATAACTATATAAGTGAGGGAATGACAGAACTTGTCAAAATAATCTAAAAAGTTTAACTTTAGTGTTTCAAATCACTAACCAACTAAATTTATGCATTTTAGTACAAATTTTTATTATTGGTTTCAATCTATTTAGATAATTAAGATCATGTCCTATTTAGATCAGGATTTTGAGATTTTCTTTTCAGTTATAAAAGAAAAATGTGGAGCAATTAAAATATTTCATGTTACTGCAGAAGAAATAGAGATTTCTAAAAAAAAACGTTTGGTGCGGATTCTAATTATGAAGCCTTCAAAGGAACTCAAAAGATGCATCAAGTTATTTTCAGAAAGGCAAACCTAAACTAACTTTTAGAAGTTTGAGCTACTTTGACTGCAACCACTACCACCTTGGGGAAGGATATCAGAGGTTTGGAAACAAGGCCATTACACCTACATTACTGTATTTTCATTCATGAATATAAAATAGTTTACCATAACTGTGTCAGTGATGATGTCATATTCACTGATCTGATTCGTATTCCTGAACCTAAATAGCCTGAAGTCTTGCTATTTATTTAAAGATCCTTGGTATGCACAAAATAAAGTACTTCTGAAAATTACATAATTTCCAATTTATTATAATAAATATTTAATAAAACTTAGGAATTTTAGAACATCTAATCTATGAGAGATGAATAGTTCTGATGATGAAAATGGTCATATTTGATAGAAAGCATACATTCTTACATAGATTTCAAAAGTTTGATAGCACACGGTAGAATTTTTCAAACAAACAGCCGATTTCTGGATAGGTTTTCCACTGTGTAAAGGTGTATTAACAGCCAGAAAATACGTAGCAACGGTTATTAGGGATTCTCAATAACGTCATGACCTTTAGAGTTTGTATAAAGCTGAAATATTTTAGTAAAATTTTGTCAATATGACCATATTCAAAAGTTTTTCGAAAATAATTTAACTGTACACTATTGTGCTGTACAATATTATAGACGCATGGGTTTTAAATTAATTGTATTTACAAGGTAATTTTTAGTTAATTACTTTACATTTCAAAAATTTATAACTTGCAAAATGTTAAAATGATTTATGTCCATAGGTAGCATCAACTAAACGTATTTTTAATTGTGCTTTCGACAAAGTTATCAATTATGGATTTTTATATTAAAAAAATAGTAAATTTCATGTGTTAAAATGATTTATAATAGTACTTATTTTGGCTAGAGTTCCCAGCAAAGAAAGAAGCAGTGGGCTATCAGCTGGAAAAAAGAAGGCAGCCAGCACTGCCATCAGCGGTAAAATGCAATGGTGCCATTACTTAAA
Source organism: Maratus speciosus (assembly GCA_963932465.1). NCBI lineage: Eukaryota > Metazoa > Arthropoda > Arachnida > Araneae > Salticidae > Maratus > Maratus speciosus. The sequence continues at coordinate 238,108,854 of OZ010788.1, forward strand.
CCAGTACAAAAGTATCCGCGCGGAATGCAGCTGCCCCATCAGTGATGGACAACAGCAGGCCAGCATTGGTATTCTATCACATTACTTCAATCCGGCACTTTTTCTGCAGTGCTAGCACCTATCCCACTGCTATTCCTTTGCTGGCATAGCACTTTCCCTTACAAAAATTTCTTATAGAATTCTATTTAAAAAAAAAAAAACAAAGTATTATGGCTCTTCTTTCTACAAGCTAGTTTCACCAAGAGCTATAGAAATATCTGTAGAAATGTCTATAGAAATATTTGAACTTGCAGCGGTTTCCATGTGGTCACCCTCCCAAGTACTAACCGCGCTCGATGCTGTTTGGTTTTCGTGATCGGACATAAACAAGCACTTTCAGCGTATGCTACGACCGCTCGTAGTTTTCAATCTCTCATTACACTATTTCAAGTTTGTTTCTTTTGTAATTTACGTTCCCAACCATTAAACTGGTATAGAAAATATTGTGTTGTATAGAAATCCTATATATTTTATCCGCTTTTTTTATTACTGATTGTGAACTGTGTAAATCATGAAAACCGAAATCCTTTGTAACTTAGTATAACCAGATTTAAGGAGAAAAAAAAGGTGCGTTGAAATAAAGAATTTATTTATTTATTTATTCATTTACTTATTTATTTTGTTGGTGGCCGTGGTGCTATATTATTTACAGTTTAAAAAAAATTAGCTTCACAGCTTAAATTGTGTTAAGATATTCATTTCAGATCCGTATTTAAATACTCAATCTCTTCGCTATTCGCAATGCCACCTAGCGTAAGAGTTCCCAGCAACAATACTGCTAAAGCTCGTGCACTTTCATGTAGTGGTGGGCCAGGGCATGAAATAAAACGGAAGCCCACCAGTATTTATCTGATGATTTCCAACAGCAAAGTTGACTGAAGCTGTCCAGCAGTGGTCATGCAGTGGTAGACCATTAACCAGCACTTCTCCATCATTGCCAGCACCTATCTTGCTGCTGGCCAGCAATTTCCTCTTTGTTGGGTTGCTACAAAAAATTGAGAGCTGGCGAAGCGTGCAAGGACCGTGTATTGACCGCAATGTGAATTGCGTCGTAATTCACGCGGGCTGGCGAGTGTTAGGGAGCAGGGGATGGAACCCCCTAGTAATATTTTATTATTGCTCCATTCTGCTGAATTACTTTAAAGATACGGTCTTCCATCGATAAAATGATGTTCTGTATTGTTTCTGGTTCAATTTTAAACCACGCGTTCTCAATAGTATCATTCAAATCTTTAACTGAAGAATACTGCTTTCCATTTGGAAAAACTGCATGAGTGAGAATACCCCCACATATTTTCTATAAGGTTTAAATCAGGGTTAATTGCCGGCTGTTTCAAAACAGATATTTTTTTTTTACTTAAGCCATGTTGAAGTTGAGTTTGAGGTATGGATCGAAGCATTATTATGTTGAAATAACCATTTTTCTCCCCCTAAAACCTCGGCAACAGGGAGCAAATAATCAGCAATTGTCTCTTGATAGTTTTCAGAGTTTTCACGACCACAGATGAATGCTAGAGATGTCTGCCCATTGAAAGAAATAGCACCCCCCCCCCCCCATGCATTATACAACCACCATTATGTTGTCGGCTAAATATACTCCTAGGTTCTTTGCAAAGATCGTGCTAAAAAGTATTTAAACTCATCAAGGCCATCGTGGTTTTATTTTTCTCAGCACTAAATATGACATTCAGCTACTTTTCACCAAATCACATATGCTTTTTGTCCCACTGTGAACTAGCTTCTTTATGATGTCGTTTCAGGCATGGTAACCGAGCCATTTTACGGTTTTCGATGTATTCCGATTCCAAAACTCTTTTATGAACCCTTGTTTTCAATATTTGTCCTCCAACTGCATATTTATTTGAGAAAGAGAGTAATTACCAGTTGAAGCCAAGTTTCTGAAAGTAGTCACTCGTGGCCTTCCTGAACGAAATTTTCGTTTGAATTTATTACCAAGAACTAACACTTGATGAATACCTCGTTTTGATCTTTTTAATGTACTTGCAATTTCAGAAACAGACATGTTTTTGCTCTCATACTCCAGGTATTTATCACCTCCTTCTCTGAAAATTCTTTCGACTTAGGCATTTTGTACTAACTCAAAAACAACAACTTGTTGGAATTTATGTGGCGTGTTAAAGGGGTCGTTCAAGTATTACGTAAGCAGTAAGTGGGGGAGGGGGGTCCAGTGTCTACTTATTTTTGCTGACAAGGGGGAGAGGGGGTCACGACAATTCTTACGTAAGCATTAGACAACGAAGCAACTATAGTTTAACAAGAAAAAGCAAAAGAGCATGATTTAGATGAGCGTTCTGCGGATGTTGAACGACTTGAGAAAAAAGATATGGAGTAAACAAGGACTGGAAACGAGGATCGTTCCAGCCCACCACTACATTGAAAACTTAAAAATAGACAATGCAGAAACATGGATTCAAAGACACCAGACTAGAAATGTGAACGCCAAACACATAATATTCCTATAATTCTTGTTAAAATTTTTAGTTATGTGCCTAAATAAGTTAGGGCCGGTTGTATTTCTTAAAGGTTTTTTTTGTTGTTGTTGTTGTTCAATGCGATAAATAATAATATATAAAAACTATTTGGTATTCTATGAATTGTTTAATGCTATAAATAACAATATATTAAACCGATTTTTTTTCCTTCAGTACCACAACCCCTATGTGTCTGTTTATGTAAATTTGCTGGATTAATAATGCAATTTATCGCTAACTGTAATTTTTTATGGCAAATAGTGTTGATGTTAGAATGCCATAAACTCTTACGTAAGCAAAGGGGGAGGAGGTCTAGTATTTGCTTTTTTTTCCTTATAAGGGCAAGGGAGGGGTACTAAAGGACTAAAAATATGCTTACGTAATACTTGAATGGCCCCAACCAAAGATACTCAGTAGCAAAAACACGCTCTCTCATGAATGAACAAAAGGAGAAAATAAAGTGGTTTTATGCTGCATTTTCAAAATAGAGGTAAGTAAAAGTCGCTTACCTTTTATATATCACTTTCCGAGAAGTTGGCTCGAGATTCGTCATCGTTTGCGTGGTCAAGGATCCGTCACTATTGCTCGTAGTGTGATTTATCCAGTTTTGTTACATGAACGATATTTATTTATCAGCATTATTCTCTGAAAATCATTTCTGTAAACGTTGTGTATCCATGGATGTAAAATAATTTAACGGTTAATAGATGTGTCTGTATTGAAAAGAAAAGATTCATTTGACATTTAAGAGCTTGTATTTAACACATTATTAGAGTACTAAAAAACTCCGTCTAAAAGGAGAAACTACATTTTAGAAACTGATAAAAACAGATGCAGCGAAAAACATACGCCACGTGATAAAATATAAAAATATAAAAAGTGTCTGTTAAGAGTCAAGAGTATACATCTGTTCGGAAATTACTTCTATGTTGCGCAATTATACTCATTAACACAAGGAAGAAACATTAATTTCATAGCAGTTCGTTAAAATGTTTATAATTCTGACCGTTCTGTTTATGTCGCCACTACATTCGGGGTTCTTTTCTCAATTAATTGGGTTTTGATGTTCCCGAACATCTGGGGTGGTTAATTTCAAGACAACTGACTGCTTCTTATATGCCCAGAAATCGTTTGCGTGCGCAACCGCTTACATCAGCTTGTAAATTTGCATAAAAACGATTTTGTGCTTAACTTTTGACACGGTTATTTTTGTTCTATTCTTAAACTCCATGGTTTAAAATAAAATTTTAAAGATAATTTTATTGAATATGATACTAAAACTGCTATTATTAACATATACAAGACAGATATAGAAATAAAGTGAATATTTAAAGTTTTATTTTAAAATTGTTATTGTGCTTAAACTATTGACACGCACTGTAAACCGTGATTTGCATTAAGCATACGTCTCACTAGCGTCAGAGATATGACAATGGCAAAATCAAGGTATAGGAAATTCACAATTATTGCCTATCAAGCAATCAGAAATTACCGATTTAATTAGTAAACATGTGTGCTCTTTTAAATATTTTTGCTTTTATTTTCACGGTTACTACGAGAAACGGCTAAAACGAGGAATTTTATAATCCCTTTCTTCTAGTACTTTAATATATAAGCGTGTGTGTGTGTGTATTTAAATACTTTTTTTGCATGTATTTAAGATTAAGGGTCTTAAAATTGGACTCTTAAAATTGGAAAAATCGAAAAACAAAGACCATTTTCAACATATAATATCTTAAAATGTAACTGGTTTTAAGACAAAATTTTATATTGGGATGAAAGATATAAGTATGTTCTTTCATTTCATGTATTTGAAAAATTACAAGATGCAGAATTAGAATTTACAGTGGGCTCCAAAATGTCAGACATTTGGCGAGCGGAAAATCGGCATAACAGATTATGCGCACGATTACAAAATAAATTTTGCAACTAGAAGGAAATTTTTGGGTCCTTATGCTTCACATTATAATAATTACTCTGAACATAAATAAATTTGTATTTAAAGCATTTTTCTATTTTTAATACAAAGTTGTATTTAGTTAATGCAAAATTTAGAAATTTTCAACAGTATATTCACCTATAAAGAATATATTTCTGAACAATAAGAAGGAAATTTTAGGTTCAGTTTATACAGACTAACATGAAACATATGTTTTGAAAATTTCATGAAAAAAAATTCAGAAGTTTTTGAGATATCGTGCGCGTTATGCCCAAAAACGTCATTTGGAGAAAATTGACTTCAAAGTTTCTGAAACGCATAAGAAAGTCCCAAGGTACAAACAGACCGAAACTAAGGGGAGGGGGGAGAGGGGGAATGTCACAGTGGTCCCAAATCGCGATTATGTGGCCAAAAATCAGAAAATCGAAGTTTCGTATTTCGAAATGAAATAAATTCTACAGTATTTAGAAATATCTGAAGATTTATTTTCTGTTATATTTTGCTTTTATCAGGTCACACGAATTAGCATTGCTTATGTGAAGTTAGAAGTTTTTTAGCGTTTTCTGCTGTTGCGTGAATTTCAGGCAAATTCGCTGCATTCACACCCTAACTAGGACCATTTCAGATAGTTTCTCAATTTTTTCTTTACACTTCTCTGAAACAACGTTGAATTACATATTTAATTTGACTTTTCGATTGCAAAAATCTCAAAAATTAAAAATAGAGGAATTTTTAAAAAAATACATAGTTTTAAGGAATTTTTGTACATAAAAAGTGATATATAAAAAAAAGTCCTTCCGAGTTCCTCGGACTTTTATAGTACAAAATGTAGAATGAGCCTTCTAAAATTATATCCCAAGAGATTTGTTGTGGCTTTTTGAGAAATAGCAGTTTGAAGTTGAACAATGGATATTGCCAGTATTAGTCCAAAATGGTTAATCGGATTTAAAGTCAATCTAATTTTCGCACTGACCCAAAATTGTCAGTGTTTATATAATGCAACATTCTAATTAACATAACACTGTCAATTTCATTTTTTTAATTCGCGGAGGGGGCGGGGGGGGGGTTAAGAGTAGGAGATATTTTTTATGTATATTTTTTAATTTGTTTTTAGAATTTTTCCCTTGCTTTTTTCGTTTATATAAAAAATAATATTAAAACTTGACCTTATTTTCAAAAGTACATATTAAAAGTTCAGTTTATATATATATATATATATATATATACTAAATTCTACCAACAAACAGGTATGGGAAATTCAATCAACTGGAAAACATCCTTTAATGTTTTAAATTTCCTGATTATTTGAAAAGTATATTTTACCTACTTACAAATAAATTTTATTATTAACCCCTTCGAGACCGGAGGCTTTTACGCAAATTTTATTCGGTTGGCACCACTTTTTTAAAAATCTTTACCTTTACTTAATCAATAAAAAAAAATGCTCTAATTAAAGAAACTAAATATTTAGTTTAACTACATTTTAACTAAACTAAATTAATATATATATATATATATATTATTGGTGCCTTTAACAAATTCTGTATGCTCTTTTTCAGGGTGCATATATGCACCCATATATGAACGGGTTAAGTAGTATTATTAAGTTTTACTTTAATTTTCACGTATCGTCATATAAATCTATTGTAATTTTTTTTATTACGTTTATTTTTTTCAGTTTATTATATGAATGTTAATTTAATTGTATTAATTTATATGCACATTTGAATTTTAATGAATAATTTAATACTTTAAAAAATTAAAAAATGTATAAAAATTTCACTCAACCCTTGGGATGAAATGTTGCAGTTACTTGAAATGTGTAAATCCACTTTTCTGAAGATTTATTTAAAAAACAGATTTTATTTTATTTTTTGATAAAAAGATGTAAAATTGTTTTATAATAAAACATAGTTTTGATTTTTTTTGTAAAAATTTTAAAACTTTTAGGGATGTTAGAATTTTATACCGGAGTGGAGAGGGGGGGGGGGCTGGAGAAGCAGAAATTTCAAATATACTAGAAAATTAGTGGGGCAATTATTTATTTAATATTACCAAAATAAAGTAACAAAGGCAGATTCTTCATTTTTATTGGAATTTCAAAGGTATTATTTTCTCTGTAATAGAGAGAAGCAAAAGAAAGGGGGGAGCGAAAATTTTGAAAGTAATCTAATTAATGAATTTAATGATTTTATTATTAATTCATATTAAATAGATGTTGAAAACTTTAAAAATAGCAATGATATTTTAAAAATTTCCTTGGTATAGAGGCAAATGGAAAAGGGGGAGATTTCAAGTGTGTGTGTGTGTTGGATGTATTGGGTGGGGGGGGGGGGCAAAATTCAGCTGATTGATTATTTATGTATTTTACTTGCTCTTTATTGTTATTTTGCAATAACATTAAAAAGAGAGAAAAAAAATAAGATTTTAACCTGTATATTTTCAGGGAGGGAGGGAGAGTGGGGGTTAAAATTTCACATTTTCATTATCTATTGAATTAGATGATTTGTTTTGAAAAAGGCAAAATATTCCCCATAATCAAAAGTGAAAAATTCTCATTACTGTAAAAAACAATCCTGTAAAAAAGGAAAATTTAAATTTAATAAAAACTTGGCCCCTCTATTGCGACCCCCCAAATCCCCTCCCCCGGAACCCCAATTGCATTTAGTTTAGATTCGCAATGTAATGTCATTTAAAATGTTATAAAATTAAAAATGAAGGACATACAACCACCAGGAAAGCCAGAAAGGATTTTTGGCCACTTGATCGCGCGATTTGGGACCACTGTGCGCCGCTTCAGCAATTGAGTGTGTATAATTCTAAAAGCCATAACTTCTGTTCTAATAGGAATTTCAAGGAAACATTTATATCAAAATGTTCAGAAAAGATAGTAGTTTAATATCTAAAAAAATTAAAATTTCGAAAATTTTAAAGCTTTAAGAGTCCTGAGACCCCTTAAAAATATCTAAATTTAGTCTCTGTAAAGATTACATATCCATATTTCTTTATTAGGTAATTGATTGATTTTATTCATGTATTAGCGTTCTTTATTTAATTTAACACTGACTTTGAGTAATTAATTATTTATTGTAACATAACAAGAAAATTTTCTTATTGGTGATTTTACTTTTATTTTTAGCGTTTTTGTTGTAAATTAAAACCACATGAAATACTTTTTTAGATCGAGACAATTTTCACAACTTTATTTTGGCATGTTTCAGTTATAAAGTTCAGGGCATGAAATTTCAGTTGAAAAGGTAATAGCCAAACTAAAACTTTTGCTCGCCACTATTTTACATTCATTCAGACAGCAAAGTTGGCCACCACACCTGCCAGAAAATGAACTATTTATGATAAGCGGAATTTAAATTGACCATTGTTAGAAGGATCTGTCTGTTAAATCCAGAATATTTTACATACATAAAAAATATGAAATTTTTTTTAAAAATGTTAACAGATGTAGTATGAAGAACTTTCTGGTGACCGAAATCATAAAAGAATGTAGAAATTGAAAAAATGAAAACATATTTACTGTGAAATAAAAAAAATATATATATCATTAACTCAAAATAAGGTTGCCATAAGGTTTCACTCGTTACAGAAATTTTCACATACCACTAAAAAATCGTGAAAAAAAGTTCCTGTACATTTAGCACTTCTTGTTTGTATACTGCTGCCTTTCTATACTGAAATACCACATGGCAATCGCAGCTGTAGGGTCAAACTCTGTCAGTGTAGGTCCATTAATAAAAATTCTGAGCAAATCGTCCAGTGTCTCAGTCTTCAGAAAGTTTCTCTATGTACAGTAGCGCTCAAAAGTATTTTGACAACCTTATATTCTCTCTTATTTTATTTAATATAAAAATGTAAAAGAAAATATATTCCCTATAATTTAGAACACTATGACTGCAGTTATTCAAATGTATCAAGTTTCAACTTCTTTGTTTACATTCGCCGCCACCGAAGAAATATGACTCCTCTTTAGATCAAAAGTATTTTGACAATTAGTTTGCATTTAATTCTTGAAGGTGTGAGTGGCGCTATAGCTTCGATTAGTGTTTATCTTGACTTATTGTGATTATTTTAAATGCCGAAATGTAAAAAATATTGACGTGATTTTAGAAAAGCCGCTGTAAATGCACTTACGAAAGGTAGACTGCAAGCAGAATTAGCTCGTTCTTTTAACGTGTCTCGGCAACTTGTTATTACATGGAATAAAGTTTTTAATTAACAGATATGTATCGAAAATAAGCCTCAAAGTGGCCATCCAAAGAAAACAACTTGCAATGTTGACTGTATTATAAAAATGATATCTACAAGTGGTTGTCGTAAGTCCACTGTAATAATAAAAAACGAATTAAAAGAAAATTACGGCATGACATACACGTTTCACCAGTCAAACGACGCCTAAACCTCTATGGTTTACATGGCAGAAGACCAGCAAAAACACGTTTGTTATCTACTAAGAATAGGAAGGCTAGAGTTACATTTGTAAAACGGCATAACCCTTTCAGGGGCAAAGCAATTCCATTGCTAAAGTGTTGAAATTAATGATTGACACCAGAGTTTTGGTTAAAAAAAGTTCGGTTTATTATGTGTGTGAAATATAGCTTTTTCTTATTTAGAAATAAATTTGTTTTCAAATTCCGGTGTCAATCATTAATTTCAATACTTTAGCAATGGAATTGCTTTGCCCCTGAAAGGGTTATGCCGTTCTACAAATGCAACTCTAGCCTTCCTATTCTTAGTAGATAACAAACGTGTTTTTGCTGGTCTTCTGTCATGTAAACCATAGAGGTTTGGGCGTCGTTTGACTGATGAAACGTGTATGCCGTAATTTTCTTTTAATTCATATTTTATTATTACAGCGGACTTACGACAACCACTTGTAGATATCATTTTTATAATACAGTCAACATTGCAAGTTGTTTTCTTCGGATGGCCGCTTCGAGGCTTATTTTCGATGTATATCTGTTTATTAAAAACTTTATTCCATGTTATAACAAGTTTCCGAGACACGTTAAAAGAACGAGCTAATTCTGCTTGCAGTCTACCTTTCATAAGTGCATTTACAGCGGCTTTTCTAGAATCGCGTCAATATTTTTTACATTTCGGCATTTAAAAATAATCGCAATAAGTCAATATAAACACTAATCGAAGCTATAGCGCCACTGACACCTTCAACAATTAAATGCAAGCTAATTGTCAAAATACTTTTAAGCTAAGGAGGAGTCATGTTTCTTCGGTGGCGCCGAATGTAAACAAGGAAGTTGAAACTTGATATATTTGAATAACTGCAGTCATTGTGCTCTAAATTATAGGGAATATATTTTCTTTTAAATTTTTATATTAAATAAAATAAGAGAGAATATAAGGTTGTCAAAATACTTTTGAGTGCTACTGTAGTTTTGAGACTTGTGACAGCAGAAGCCTCTCTCACACGAAGCTGTGCTCATTGGTGGAACAGCACAAAATGTTAGAATCTAGAGCAAATTGGGGAATCTGGATGAACACTTCTCCAGCATATATTTTAGTAATAGTGGAAGGGACATAAACTTGAATTCTGTCCACTCTGTCAATACAATATTCACTTTTTCATTAACGAGAGTTGGGTTCAAATACATGAAGAGTTTCTTTGCTTCTTCTATCCTAAATTCAATCTTTTTTCTTTGAGAGGCCAACACAAAGTGTAAAAAACATGCAGAAATGTTAACACATCTGTTGACTTAGATTGCAGTCTTTCTGTGATGTATATCTTTGCATGTTTAATTAACATCCCTCTTAAAGTCTAAAATTCTTGCTCCCCATTTTAAATATTTGTCAGCTGCATATCCTTGATTATTCCTGAGATGGATAGTTGGCCCAAAAACACATGTTCACTTGGTTCAACACTAGATTCCAGATCTGTCAGAACATGCAATAGCAATGTTCATGCCAGATGCAATGTTCAATTTTTATTTCAAAGATAAAATGACAAGTTCCTTGTTTTCTAATGCCACACTTAAAGGGTTTAAAGCTCCTGTAGAAATCCAAGAGTAAGTACAGAACTTTAAGAAATTTATAATACATCAAACTTTTCAGCAAACCGTTAACTTTAGCAATATCATTGTCTTTTCCATGGCCAACGATGGGGAAGTGCGTGACGCCGCATTTTTTTCTTCTTTTGGAAGATAAATGCCATCGGTTACTTTTAAAAACATTCTCCGCGTTGCTGAATTGAGGCACGATATTCTGAGTATGTATAGTTTGATTTGAAGCACAACATTTTAAAAGACGATACTTACTCGCCAACCTTAAATATTTGGTCGCCAATGGCGAGCTGGCGAGCGGAAATTTCGCGCCCTGGATAAAGTGAATAAAAAAACGAAGCGGAGCTTTATTAAATGGGATCTATTTTGCAAATAACAGTTGCACCTTAATTTTTTTTCATATAATAACCCCCGGATATACCATGCTTGGTTACATTGTCATTCAGATATATTGCTCATTTTTGTGTCACCGCAAAAAAAAATAATTTTACCTAAATTACATTTTTAAATAACTTTACTGAACATCAGTTACACTAACAAGGGAACCACTTTTGATGTTGCTCGCACCTAGCAACGAGACCTAGTGTATTTTGTAGTAGTCCTATACATAAAAGTTAGAGAACCGATAAAATTTCTCTGTTAAAATAATATTTTATATTCTTTTTTATACTTTTAATTTTTTATTATTACATTTTCATTTGTTTATTTCACGCCAAAAGTGAGTTAAGTCGCCAAATATGGCGCTACGATTTTTCCGTCCGCTTTATCCGATGAGTAAATGTACAGTACATATTACTAGAATTATCTCAGATTGCGATTTTTTTTTTTTTTTTTTTATAATTGATATCATAAAAAGCAAATATTAGGTTTTCTTTCCTTTTTTTTCTATGCAGGCGATAAATACTAAATAGTAAATATGATTCCATAAAAGCTTCCGAGATCATTGAAAACTATTTTTTAGTGAAATACAGAATAAGCAAACTATTTTCTTTTGAAATCGAATGGAATAAAGTTTCGAATGTTTAAAATGAAATGTTGCTGTATTAAATGGTCTTTTGGTAAAAGTCATTATAAAATAAATTAATATTTTTACACAATTTAGAAAAATTACTGTGGCTAATTATCTAACATCGAACATTACAATTTCTACTGAAGTCCAAACCACTCCTCATACAAGACAAATAGCTATGACATTTGGCTAGGGTTGCCGGAAAGCTCTACTTTTGAAAAAAAGCGCCAACGGTTTCCTCGCCAAAAATGTGAATATAATGTTGCAATTTTTCAAAATCAAATTCGTGGGTTCTTGAAAGAATTTTTAAACTTTTTTCAGTATTTTATACTTATTATTAACTAATTTATATTTTTAAATGCTTTTCTTTAAAAAACTTCAATGTTAATAGTCCGATAAGTGGTCTCGAAAATTACTTTTTCAGAAAGTTGTGCCGCTGTAAAATCAAGAAATATTATTTTAACAGAAAATTTTTATCAATTCTTAAACTTCGTAATATGGGGCTTTAAAATGCACTAGGTCTCAATGCTAGGTGTGAGCAACACCAAAAGTGGTTCCCTTGTAAGTATAATACTATAGTATCTTTAATTTTAATAAGGGAATTGTAATACAGGCTAAAGCTAATGTTTTGTAGCCAACATTTACATCGAATTTATCATTTTCTATAATGTTAATACCGCCAGTATAACCGCGCTTTTTACTTCTCTTTCGATGTATCCGATATAACGAGAGGTTGTTGTATCTATTATATTAAAATATGACTGTTTGTTTGTATTTTACAACTACTACTCCTAGAAAATAGAACAAGGAGCAGTGAAATTAACACCGGTTATCCGCATGGATCCGAAATTATCACGTAAGATCTCATAATTTTAAAATTTGAATTAGTTTTACAGATATTGAATCGCTCATTTCAAAAACCACGTAAATCAAGTTTTTTCCAAATATACTTTTTTTGTCGCAAATGCTTCCTTAAAGGCAGAGCCAAGATCAGGGTAATAACCACATCAGTCAGTGTATTTCTACCTCTTCAAACAATACCTTCGAATTTTCGTTCATTGCTTAAAAAAACATAAGTCAAGTGCTTTTTGAATGCAATACCTTCTTTGAACTTTAAATAATAGCCGACGTTATACTTTTTTTTTTTTTTTTTTTTTTTTTTTTTTTTTTGTCAACAGAATTGTACGGGAAAAGTGTTCTAAAAGAACAAAAAAAATTGCTTTTTCGAGACAAATATACAAATATACTTTTTTCTTTTTTACAAGAGTTTTCACTGCAATTGTGGTAAAAAAAAAAGGGGGCACTATCATGGCCGAGGAATTTGTTGATGGATCCACTAGACATTCATTTATCTTGACGAAAAAATTTTCAACCCCTGTGTCATTTCTAATTGAAATCACAGGCAACAGCAACGTTAACAATAAATAATGAATTACGGAATTTAATGAAGTAACAGAATTTAAATATTTAGGATCTACCTGTGATAATATGGTAGAAGAAGAGATTAAAACTCGACTTGCAGCAGGAAATAGATGCTATTTTTCTCTTCGAAACATTCTAAAATCATCTCTAATATCCCGAACAACTAAAATTAAAATTTACAAATCTATTATAAAACCAATAGTAATTTATCGTAGTGAGACCTGGACCACTACACAAAAAGATGAAAAGCTACTTATCACTTGGGAAAGGAAGATCCTACGACAAATTTTTGGACCTATTAAAGAAGACAATACATGGCGTATTAGGACAAATATGGAGATAGAACAGTTATATAATGAAAAAGATATAATAAATACTATAAAAATAAGAAGAATCCAATGGTTAGGCCATCTTATCATCTCTCAGAATGAGGGATGAGCGAAGCACAAAGAAGATTTATAGTCGTAATTTAATTGGGAAAAGAAAGATTGGTAGACCCAGGAAGAAATGGATAGAAGAGGTAGAGAAAGATCTTGCACAAAATCAAATTATAAATGATAAAGTACAGGCCAGACATCGAAAGGTCTGGAGAGGTATATTGAGGGAGATCAAAATCCTACATGGATTGTAGCACCATTGTGTATGCATATATGTCACTTCTAATCAACCAAAGCCTATGCATTGAAAGTGCCAATTAATAGTAAAAAATTAGACGATTTAATACGAGATTATGGTAGCATTCTGGAAGAGCATATGCCATTTTATCAAAACATATTTAGCTGGCCAACTGCAAATGTTGAAGATATTCTAATTGAGAATGGTGAAGAATATGATTACGCATCATAATGATATTAAAACATAATGTTCCTGTATAAGGGTTATCCTCACTAAGTTTGGTTAAAAATATTTTTAATATGATTGTTTTGTTCACATTAAATACCACCTAACCTTGTTTCTTGCTAAAACAACATAAGTCAAGAACAGTTTTTCTATTATACTTCTTTTTATTATTCATAAATTATAAAAATTGTTCGGTGTTTACAAACTTTAAGTCCAAACTCTATAATCAGCCCAAACAAATCCTCAAAAATTCGTTTACTTGTGAATAATACAGTTTTGTTCTTTTTTTCTGAAAAGTTCTGATTCTGTGACTTATGTGGTTTTTGAAATGACTGATTCAATTTTTTTGAACTTTTAAGGAAGTTTCTCTAAAGATAGCAACTAAATTACTCCATTTTTGTGGCGGGGGGGGGGGGGCAGAAAGAAAAAAGTAAAAAATGGAATATCATCCACAGAGTGGATATCGTCAGATAATCTGAATGGTGAACAAATATTTATATTTATATTTGTTTGTATAAGTCGGTTAAATGATTTTTTTAGCTTACATTCCCTCTTTAAAATATAATATAAAGAATACTTATATAACTTACCTCCACGTTTGCTAAAATAAAAATAAAAAATCACAGAGATTTTAATATTATTGATCCGTATGAGATAATATATTCCGAATAAGTTTAAAATATTTGGGTACGGAGCTGGAATAAGAATGGAGTTTAAATATACATATGTTCCGATTAAAGGTTTTTATCAAAATCATAGATACTATACAGCGAACATGACGATACTAAACGTAGGCGAATTTGTTTAGAGGAGTTAGACAAGTAAACAAACATTAACTTGACGATAATCGGAAGTTCTCCAAATTTTTGTCTAACAGTTGAAAAATGTAATTTTCAGTTAATTTAAAATGTAAACATGATTTTTTGCGTATAAAAGGAAATTTAATAAATTTAATGTTATAAATTTTCTGAATGCAAAATTAAATTAAATTTATTATTTTTTTTTTTTCAAAAAAATCTAAAGGTTTCATGCAGTACAAATGGAACGCATATGGTTGCTGCACTAGCTACTTACTTTATAATAAAAGCAAATACTTTATACTGACTTAATGCTTCACAGATTTCTCAAGAAACATTTCAGCCTCACAGATTCGGCAAGTTCGTACACTGCACTGTATAGATTAGATTTAGATAGAGTAACGATTCTTGTCTCATAGCTAACACTTTTTTTTTTTTTTTTTTTTTTTTTTTTTTTTTTTTTTTTTTTTTTTTTTTTTTTTTGGTCTTTTTTGTAGTAGTTGTAGTTTTTGTTGTTGTTTTTTCAAGTCAAATGATACGAATAATTTTGTTAAATAAAAGATAATCACTTAGAAACAAGAAACCTTTCATTCATTAATTTGACTGATTTCAACTATATGTTTATTTCACTCGGAAAAAAAATATATCGGAAGGTTAGTTGCTATGTTGTGTAATACTTAAATTACAATATTTTTGACGAATAGTGTCGATCAATGTTATGAAAATTATCAGTCCAACTTACTTAAAAAGTGTTTTTTAATATATTTCAAAAATTATTATTCATATAAATTGCAATAATTTTTAATTAATTTATAAGGTTAGTTGGGGCAACTGGGCCATGATTTTACAATGTGACTCTGGATCTTCTGACATTTCAGCTTCAAAAAGCTAATGTTCATTTGAATTAAAGTTTGAACTTCCGTAAATGTGTTTGTTCAGTTGGGGTTCCCTCTATCAAACAGAAATGCTCAAAATTACATTTTAATATTTAAAAATATAAAAATATGAATATTTAATCTTTCTTTCTTCATGGGTCCAGTTGCCCCATAAAAATGGGGTAAGTGGATCAGGAGGGTTTATGTTCCACACGCGTTTATTTTTTTTTTCATATGAGATATCAGGTCTTGTTTGGAAAAGTGTAAACAACTTTAAAAAATTTAAACCAGGCAGATCGTGTAGATTATATATCAGATAAACAGCGTTGTAAGGGAGACCTTTGCTGTCAATGTGTCTAAAAAAGCACTAAAAGGGAAAATATCAGATTTATTTATACCAAAAACATAAAAATTAAGTAAATACTTATGTACTGTGGCATAGTACCTTCTTAACATATTTTTGACTGTGGGGAAAACAACAGGCATTTCCAGGGAGGACAATAGTCTTTTGTGTAAAGGTATGCAGGGGAGATAGCCGGCATACCTCTGTCCTTGGGAGCTGCTCAGAAGAAGATTTCCACATTCCAAGAAATAAGCGGGACTGGACAATGTGTGGCAACGTTCGCTCGTCCCCGGAAAAAAGAAAGGGAAAAAAAGTTGAAGGAGTTGCTAGTACGCAGATCTGGACAGTGGACTCGAGACATCGGTAAAGAGAGGTCGTTTTTCGTCAACGGAAGAGATGTGGAGTATCAATCGTTCACTCATGTTGGCATGTTCGAAGCATAGATATGTTTATAAAAAGTGAAAGTAATTATCTCACTCGAGCTCTATTAATTGTACATTTATTATTGCATATTTCATCTTAATTTTAGTTGTTCTAATAAAGAACTTTGATAAGAAAAATGTGTTATTTTTTACCGATTATTATACATGAGCTTAGAAAGTAAAAAATCTCTGGCCCACTACATCACAGCTATAGTATTATAAATGGTGGCAGCGGTGGTATTAATTAAGTCTAGCATAAATTAGACTGCGCCCAACTGAACCTAATGTACAGAAGGAAACTGTGTTAGTAACAAGGACAGTCGGTGATGAAATTTTGTGTTTGACGAGAAAGATTTTCAAGAGTATTCGGTGAGGAACTGTGAATTCTGGAGTGTCGAGTATGTTAGCTGGTATGTAACAAGGACTAAGGATCCGACGATATTGAAAATTTCTTCAGTAAACGTACAGTGCAGTGGATAGAAGACTATTCATCGATCGCCCTTAGGAATCCATGGAGACAGCTTGTGTGGAAATTTCCCGGCGGAAATCAAGTTAGATCCAGAGATACGACAGTTCCTGAAATAAAAGTGCACGAAAGCCTTGGAGCAGTATATTTATATAGTGCTGTGAGTATCAAAATAATTTTGAGGATTTACTCAGTTTTAAAGGATATAACAGGCGCACGAAAATTTTCGGTAGGGAAATTGTATTATTGTTTTACGCATTGAGATATATCTATACCTAAGGAAGACCTAAGTTGTCAATGGTGATTATACTAGAGAGGAGTATAAGTCCGCGACAATAAATAGTTCTGTACTGAATATGAAAGAAATGGCATATTAAATCTCCTTTTTTCTTCATTTTCACAGGAAAAATGATTGACTCATTAATCGAAATCGATTGAGCTTAGCATATATTCATTTTTATGATAAATATATAATAATAATCAAGGAAATGTATTTATTCGCAAGGAAGGTTTTTGGCGAGGACTTGGCGCGGTGCAAGCAAATAACTAGCAACCTTAGACGCCCAACAGAGCTGTGCGGGGTGATGGTCAATAGATATTGCCTCCCCTTATTATCAGAGATTGTAGATTTTTGATGTCCAATCAAAAGTTTCTTTTTTTTTAACTATTAAATATAGAGAAAAATTTTCGGTGGATTCGAATTTTTCGGAAAATTTCACCCCAAGTACATACCCAACATATGGATGAAACATTTAAAATAACAAAGAAAATTTTCTTTTGCAAATTAAAACGAATAAAAGAAGCTCTTTATTTTAAGGCTGTTTGTTCTCAAAAAAATTATCTTTCCCGGCTCATGAACCGGAAACTTTATATTTTAAGGCTCTTTTTTAAATGTAAAAACAGGATACTTGCAGGCATGATATTTGAAGGGATTTGAAATCGAACAGTTTTTCTTAGTTTCCGGTAAATTAATTACAAACAATTGTTGTCTAAGAATGGATTGTTATTTATTTATCTAATTTACTGGATAATCGCGTTGGTAGAAAATTTTGGTGGATTAGACAATTCCACCTCAAGTAAATATGAAGCATATGGAAAGAATATGTAAAATAACAAGAATTTTCCTTTTGTGTGAATTAAAACGAACCCTTTTTTTTATGCGGCTTTTCTTAAGTACATTCACGATATAATTTCCATCCCTCTGCATACAGAAGTTTAAACTATTCTTATTTTACTTAGAAAGAATTGATCAGAAGTTAAATTAATTTGTCTTTTAAACAATGTTATAAATTCAATATTTTAACAGTATTTTAGACACAAAAACAAGAAAAAATTCACCAGTTATTCATAATGCATACTACAGTTTTATACATAAATGTAAGTTAATTTGATTCGATAAGTTAAATTATAATTTAATTTGACATAAATCAATTAACTGGAAACGAAATTGCAAAATATCTAAATATATTGGATTAGTTTAAAACAATTTCTTCAATGCTACTAAAAATGTGCATTTGTTTGTAAACATTGTGAGAAAAAAAATTGTGAGTAAAGTGTTGTAAGAACATTGTGAGAGGGTGTGTGTGTGTTTTTCCTTCTATTTTAATAGATAATTTTGAAAAAAGTGATATTCTAATAATTTTTTGGATGAAATTTATATTGAATATGAAATTGGAATAAAATTTGTAAGGATATAATTAGATCATTTTCAAATTTTTCTTTTCTTTTAAACATAAAAATTGAATGCTAAATAATAAGAATTTTATCTTTATTTAAAATGTTAACATATATATCAATAAAATTTTTATTCGGCTTCATAATAAAACACTGCACAGCTTTTGAATTTTAGCATTCATTACTATGAGTTTATTACACCGGTAGATTTATTTATTGTTATTATTGTAATGAAAGCTTTCAAATCTGGGACTAAATAATAATTGATTTAGAAAAGAAATGCTAAAAATATTCATTCCTGTTTTCTTTTATGATTTTCCGAAGAAGATTTCTATTACAAACAAATCAGCGAAAACCATTTATTTTTATTATAAAAATAAGGGGGGAAACAATTTTTATTTTATGCACGTTTCATGTTATTTAGAATAAATTCTATATTGAATGTATTAAAAAAAACTGTTCAATTTAATATGATATAGCTTTTTGCTAGCTAATTTAATATGATATAGCTTTTTGCTAGCTAATTTAATATGATGTGATTTTTTGTTCTCGCACTTTTAAAATACAATTTCCTGTCCTTTTTTTTCTGGTTGGGTGGGAGGGTGTCTGAACTGAAACACAATTTTTCTCTTATAAATTAGTTCTTTCTGAATATTTTTGTACATTAAATCATCGTTAATTTTATATCTTCGCGAAAAAACGCTTAAAATAGCATTATAAATGACTAAAACTTCAAAAATTGCAGGAAAAAAAATTCTATATTGGAAAAAAATAGGATTGCCAGGGGTCGATGCAGGTTTTTATTTTTGGGGCCCATTTTGTGAAAAGTAAAAGTTATTTTTGTGAAAAATAACATTTTGTAATGAAAGTTGAAATCCAGTTACTCAAATTCGAACCAAGAATTTATTAACAAAAACTTCTTTAAATCCCCTTGCTAAAATTTCTGCTTTTCGTGACCTGGTTTTATTTACAAATTACATATTTTAAAACAGTTTTTATGAAAAAGATTGTTACGAAAGGGGCCTGGCCAATTTTATTAAAAGGAATTTTGTGAAGGGGCCTGCTTTATTAAGTTCATTTTTGTGAAGAGGCCTGTTTTTAGCAAGTTCATTTTTATGAAGAGGCCCGTTTTATTAAATTTATTTTTGTGAAGAGGCCCAGTTTATTAAATTTCTTTTTGTGAAGGGGCCCATTTTATTAAATTTATTTTTGCGAAGGGGTCCATTTTATTAAATAGATTTTTGTGAAAGGGTCCATTTTATTAAATGGATTTTTGTGAAAGGGTCCTAAATAGGACCCAAATTTTGCCTGGATCGACCTCTGGCATTCAATTTGCGAATGTTGAGAAATCGTCGCGCAAAAACAAAAAAAACCACAAAATTTAGTACATTAGGCTAAAACAATGGAACCGAAATTATTTTAGGAATACGGAACAATCTGCGTGGAACATTAAAAAACAAAAGAATTGGTAACAAATTGTATATATTTGTGTATTGTTGTGATTAGTATATTTTGGGGGAAAATAATGGAAGAATTTCTAGGAATATATACTAAACTAGGGGGCTCGGCCCCCTACGAGCTACGCTCGCCAACCCCCCGTTCAGACACTGCAGTCTCTAAAAGCACGCTAATTTGATCGGCTTTAATTGAATTTTTTTGGAAGATTGAATTATAATTAAAAAAACAAAGGCGATCGCCCTATAAACGGGTTTCTATTCATTTCTCTTTGATTGGGGAATTTTACGGAAAAATCAGCTGCTGTTAAAAGATACAATGGCATTTCAAAATCATCTAATATAAAATGAATTAAGTAAACAGAGTCTTTGTCTCCCGGTATTTTTTAACAAAGCGAAAAGAAAGTCCTTTTAAATAAAACATTTTAAATATATCGTTTTTAATCTGACGTAATTTTCACCAAACTTTTCTTTCCCTTTTTAATATTCACGTGAAAATGCTTTTATTAGAAATGAAATATTATTTGCGCTGTCAAAAAAAAAAAAAAAAAAAAAAAAAAAAAAATAGTTGAAAAGTTCATCTCAAAATATCAAGTAAATGTCTCGCGCTATTTTTAAATTTAAACTACTATTTTGCAATATTATTTTTTGTTCATTTTACGTAATAAGAGTAATGTGACGTAAATGTGATGTAATTTCTCCTATTTAAGACTTCTAACACATGTTAATGAATTTATTACTTTACAATATCCTTTCTCTGTTAAAATTCACGTGTAATTATAGATGAAGTAATTTTCAATAAGTTCCTGCTTTTTATGCGTAATTATTTAATTCTAATTTGAAAGTTTTTCTTTTCTGTTTATAATAGTCACGCGTAAATAAATTTTTAATTTGAAGCAAACATTATTGTTTCCGTTGTTTATACAGTTTGGCAACAGGTTAAATTAGTACAATTTTCTGAAATAAGTAAAAAAATATCTCTCGAAATGCTGAAAATTTGAATTTAAAATAGAAATGAAACCTCGAAAAATGAGTCAAATTAAAAAAATAAATTATTTCTGCACACCGGGAAATTATAACGTATAAAATGATCTAAAAAGTATTAAATTCCGATGTATAGTTTTTGCTCCTATAAAACTTTTTTAATGGAACGATTTTGTCCAACTTTAGCATTAAATATCTCTTAAAATAATTCTTCGATTTGAAAACTGTCTACATCAGCGTGTTTATCAAACATTTCTGTATAATACTACCAATTTTCATATTTTTGTATGCATTATTTTTCTTAATATTGACGAAGAAAGAACTCCGGTCACAAAAAATTCAAAACCGGCGGCGGCGGCGGCGGCGGCGGCGGTGACAGCGGGAGTTACATTTTTTTTAGAATAGAGAGATAGGGGGCTCGGCCCCCTACGAGCTACGCTCGCCAACCCCCCGTTCAGACACTGCAGTCTCTAAAAGCACACTAATTTGATCGGCTTTAATTGAATTTTTTTGGAAGATTGAATTATAATTAAAAAAACAAAGGCGATCGCCCTATAAACGGGTTTCTATTCATTTCTCTTTGATTGGGGAATTTTACGGAAAAATCAGCTGCTGTTAAAAGATACAATGGCATTTCAAAATCATCTAATATAAAATGAATTAAGTAAACAGAGTCTTTGTCTCCCGGTATTTTTTAACAAAGCGAAAAGAAAGTCCTTTTAAATAAAACATTTTAAATATATCGTTTTTAATCTGACGTAATTTTCACCAAACTTTTCTTTCCCTTTTTAATATTCACGTGAAAATGCTTTTATTAGAAATGAAATATTATTTGCGCTGTCAAAAAAAAAAAAAAAAAAAAAAAAAAAATAGTTGAAAAGTTCATCTCAAAATATCAAGTAAATGTCTCGCGCTATTTTTAAATTTAAACTACTATTTTGCAATATTATTTTTTGTTCATTTTACGTAATAAGTGTAATGTGACGTAAATGTGATGTAATTTCTCCTATTTAAGACTTCTAACACATGTTAATGAATTTATTACTTTACAATATCCTTTCTCTGTTAAAATTCACGTGTAATTATAGATGAAGTAATTTTCAATAAGTTCCTGCTTTTTATGCGTAATTATTTAATTCTAATTTGGAAGTTTTTCTTTTCTGTTTATAATAGTCACGCGTAAATAAATTTTTAATTTGAAGCAAACATTATTGTTTCCGTTGTTTATACAGTTTGGCAACAGGTTAAATTAGTACAATTTTCTGAAATAAGTAAAAAAATATCTCTCGAAATGCTGAAAATTTGAATTTAAAATAGAAATGAAACCTCGAAAAATGAGTCAAATTAAAAAAATAAATTATTTCTGCACACCGGGAAATTATAACGTATAAAATGATCTAAAAAGTATTAAATTCCGATGTATAGTTTTTGCTCCTATAAAACTTTTTTAATGGAACGATTTTGTCCAACTTTAGCATTAAATATCTCTTAAAATAATTCTTCGATTTGAAAACTGTCTACATCAGCGTGTTTATCAAACATTTCTGTATAATACTACCAATTTTCATATTTTTGTATGCATTATTTTTCTTAATATTGACGAAGAAAGAACTCCGGTCACAAAAAATTCAAAACCGGCGGCGGCGGCGGCGGTGACAGCGGGAGTTACATTTTTTTTAGAATAGAGAGATAGGGGGCTCGGCCCCCTACGAGCTACGCTCGCCAACCCCCCGTTCAGACACTGCAGTCTCTAAAAGCACACTAATTTGATCGGCTTTAATTGAATTTTTTTGGAAGATTGAATTATAATTAAAAAAACAAAGGCGATCG
The DNA here is from genome assembly GCA_963932465.1 of Maratus speciosus. Lineage (NCBI taxonomy): Eukaryota > Metazoa > Arthropoda > Arachnida > Araneae > Salticidae > Maratus > Maratus speciosus. Next base: position 238,131,469 of record OZ010788.1, read on the forward strand.
CCCTATAAACGGGTTTCTATTCATTTCTCTTTGATTGGGGAATTTTACGGAAAAATCAGCTGCTGTTAAAAGATACAATGGCATTTCAAAATCATCTAATATAAAATGAATTAAGTAAACAGAGTCTTTGTCTCCCGGTATTTTTTAACAAAGCGAAAAGAAAGTCCTTTTAAATAAAACATTTTAAATATATCGTTTTTAATCTGACGTAATTTTCACCAAACTTTTCTTTCCCTTTTTAATATTCACGTGAAAATGCTTTTATTAGAAATGAAATATTATTTGCGCTGTCAAAAAAAAAAAAAAAAAAAAAAAAAATAGTTGAAAAGTTCATCTCAAAATATCAAGTAAATGTCTCGCGCTATTTTTAAATTTAAACTACTATTTTGCAATATTATTTTTTGTTCATTTTACGTAATAAGTGTAATGTGACGTAAATGTGATGTAATTTCTCCTATTTAAGACTTCTAACACATGTTAATGAATTTATTACTTTACAATATCCTTTCTCTGTTAAAATTCACGTGTAATTATAGATGAAGTAATTTTCAATAAGTTCCTGCTTTTTATGCGTAATTATTTAATTCTAATTTGAAAGTTTTTCTTTTCTGTTTATAATAGTCACGCGTAAATAAATTTTTAATTTGAAGCAAACATTATTGTTTCCGTTGTTTATACAGTTTGGCAACAGGTTAAATTAGTACAATTTTCTGAAATAAGTAAAAAAATATCTCTCGAAATGCTGAAAATTTGAATTTAAAATAGAAATGAAACCTCGAAAAATGAGTCAAATTAAAAAAATAAATTATTTCTGCACACCGGGAAATTATAACGTATAAAATGATCTAAAAAGTATTAAATTCCGATGTATAGTTTTTGCTCCTATAAAACTTTTTTAATGGAACGATTTTGTCCAACTTTAGCATTAAATATCTCTTAAAATAATTCTTCGATTTGAAAACTGTCTACATCAGCGTGTTTATCAAACATTTCTGTATAATACTACCAATTTTCATATTTTTGTATGCATTATTTTTCTTAATATTAACGAAGAAAGACCTCCGGTCACAAAAAATTCAAAACCGGCGGCGGCGGCGGCGGTGACAGCGGGAGTTACTTTTTTTTAGAATAGAGAGAAACATCTTGCTTTTGCTGGAAGAGGAATTTGAGACCAACGTGTCAGCAACTGATAAGAAAAAACTATAATTCAGGCTATTTTAGCAGCATCGGATTATAATGAGAGTTTTGCAAAATCGAATTTGGAATGTATTCTTAAAGAGGATGCAGAACGTAAAGAAAAATTAGTTTTGGAACGGGAAGACGAAGAGCGCAAAAAAACAAGACAATTTGAGTTAGAAAAATTAAGAATTCAAAATTCTTCGGAAACTGTTAGTCTTTCGTCGAGTGATATGAATGTAGGTTCGCATAGGAATCCAAAAATTAATTTGAAAGAATTAGTTCCACGCTTTGATTCTAAATTAAATGACATCACTCTTTTCTTTATGATCTTTGAAAAACAAGCGGAAAAAGCTAAAATTTCGCGAGAGGATATGGTTAGCCAATTAATTCCCTTATTTCCATCAGATATCGCGGAAATTATAGTGAAACAACCAGCAGAATTAGGAGATGATTTTCACCATGTAAAAAAAGTTTTATCAAATCGTTTTAGGTTGGGAACGGGTGCTTTAAAACAGAAGTTTGAAAATCATCAAAGAAAACCTGGAGCGTTATGGGTAGATTTAGTATATGAATTAAAGGGTTATTTGGATAATTGGTTTGAGTCATTAGAAATAAAGGATTTCGAGTCTTTAAAAGAACTAATGCTCACTGAGCAAGTAAAAAAACGCGTTCCTTTTGAAGTAAAAGAAAAATTTATGGATGAATGGGATGAAATGAAAGAGGCTTCGAAGCTCGCTGATAAATGTGATAAATATGAGAGTTGCGATTAGAAGTAGTTTCAGGAAATCGGGAAAAAAATCTTGGGAAAAAAACCTTATTCAGAGATGCAAAGAAGCAATTTAAATCCGAAAATTAAGGGTAAAATAAACGCTAAATCAGAGTTAGAGAATAAAAATTTTAGGAAAAGAGAAAGGAAAATTTTTAAAATAATAAATTTAAACATGACCAGGCTTTTGAGAGGAAAAGGCAGATTAGGTGTTTTTTTTTTTTTTAATCAACCTGGGCACATAAAACCAGATTGTGCGGAGTGGTTAAAAAAGAAAATTAATTCAATACAGTTAATCATTTAGGTAATGATATCGATTTAGGGTTTTGTTTTAAACCTTATCTTAAAAAAGCTCTTATAAATGGCGTTGAAAGACACTATTTGAGGGATACGGGAGCAGGGATTGAGCTCTGCGATAGAAATTGGGTTAAAACAGAGTATTTTACTGGAGATATAACTTGGGTACGTCAACCTCTTGATAATGAATGTAAATGTTTACCATTAGCATGGGTGACTATAAAAGGGGATTTTGGTTGCATCACCACTAAGGCGGCGATTAAACCATCTGATTCGGAGCAAGGTTACTATCTCTTAGGTAATAAAACTGCGGAGCTTATTGAGCAAAATAAAGGAAATGAGGTTCCAATAAATATGGTAGTTACCCGTAGTAGGACGGATTCTTTAAAAAAAAGAATGGAGCAACGGGATGCTGATAACGAAATGTTGTTTACCGAGCATGCAAAGTTGGAAGAGCAACCAGGTAGGGTGGATAAAATTGAGGATTGCTCACAGAACAAAGAAAAGCAGGTAGTTCGAATGGATGAGATTAGAGAGGATGAAAGTCAAATCGAAGATCTTACGTTATTACCGAAATGGGAGGTGAAAGATAATGTGGGATTGAATAAAATTACGGCGAAAGATTTCAGCTTAGCTCAGAAACAGTGCTTATCTTTGAAATTATTATGGGGAAAAGCGAATAATGCCGAAGAAAAAGAATTTAAAGTAATGAGAGATAAACTGGTAAGAGTTTCACATTCGAATAGTAGGGATGAAAAATTACAATTATGTTTGCCATTAGAATTTAGAGAGAAAATAATGAAAACGTGTCATGAGGAAGTTGCGGGACATTTAGGGGCAACTAAAACAAAAGACTGGGTAATTAAATGATATTTTTGGCCAAATTGTTACAAAGTGATTGAGGAATTTGTAAGAACTTGCGATCTGTGTCAAAAGGTTGGTAAAAATAGAGATAAAAAGAAAGCTCCCTTGAAGCTCGTGCCAATAATTCCAGAAGTTTTCTCCAGGATAAATATTGATGGTGTAGGTCCTTTGAGTTTAGGCGTGAAAAATAATAGATACCTGATTACTTCAATTTGTATTGCGTCAAAATATCCAGATGCGATTCCGGTAGAAGATTTAACTTCTCCGTCAGTGATTGACGGGCTAATACAAATATTTTCTAGAACTGGTTATCCAAAAGAGGTACAATGTGATTTGGGTAGGTCATTTACAAGTGAGTTGGCATCGGAATTTTTTTATAGGTTCGGTATTAAAGTTGCACATAGTTCAGTTTGCCACCCAGAATTGAATAGCGTTGAACAGATGCATGGTAGTTTAAAAAAGGTTATAAAGACGTTATGTTTGGAGGCATGAAAAGATTGGGAAGCAGTCTTACCAATGGCTTTATGTGCTTTGAGGACTGTAAGTCACGAAAGCACGGGATTTAGCCCTGATGAGATTGTGCATGGTAAGAATTTACGAATGCCACATACTCTTGTATATGAAAATTGGATGGTAAAGGAAACGGTAAATCAGAATGTAGTGGACAATATTTTGAACTTAAGTAATAGATTGAAACATTGTCAAGAATTAGCGTGTAAAAAAATGAAAGAGAGTCAGGAGAAACGAAAACAATGGTATGATAAGAATGTGGTGTATAGAAAATTTAATGTAGGAGATAAAGTGGATATAATGAGGAGATTATAAAGGAGGAGATAATGTAGGAGATATTCTGGTACCTCGAAACCAAATAAAAGTTAATTGGATAGGACCGGGAACTATTACTAGTGTAATATCTCAAGCTAATTATACAATCGATATTCCGGAAAAGAGAAATAAGTCTACTATTTATCACGTTAATTTAATTAAACCATATTATAGTAGACCTGAATTTGTAAATTTGTTGATTGATGAGGAGTGTGAGGAAATTGAGGATCAAACGGAAATTCCTTATCCCATTGCGGATCCCACTCAATTAGACTTTTGGGAATTAGTAAAAGAAAGTAATTTGGAAAAACGCGTTTCTACAGAGAAAATAGAAGATTTCAGGACAATGATTGAGCGTCATATGAAAGTTTTTTCTACGGACCCTGGGAGTAACCCGTTAGTTAAAATGGACATAGTTTTAAGGGATAATGTGCCGGTAAGGTCAAAACCATATCGTATGTCGCCGAGGCAATTAGAGATTCTGCGTGAAGAGATTCGGAGGCTTTTAGATTTGGGTGTAATTGAAGTTGGGCAGTCAGATTATACTTCGCCCATGATTTTGGTTGAGAGTGCGGGTAAAGACGCTCGCCCTTGTGTGGATTATACGAAAGTAAATGCAAAAACCAGAACTGAATTTTTCCCTTTGCCAAACATTGAAGAGGTCGTTGAGAAAGTGAGTGCGGCGCCTTTTATTACTGTTATGGATCTGACGAAAGTTTATTTTCAGATTCCTCTAACGGAAGAAGCTCAGAGATATGCGGCTTTTGTAACACCATTTGGGACTTTTTTACCTAAAGTTATGATGTTTGGACTTTTAAATTCAGCATATTATTTTTGTAAATTGATTGCCATAGTTTTATGTGGATTAGAGTCATTTGCGGTTCCATATATCGATGATATAGCTATATTTTCTTTCACCTGGGAGCAGCATTTAAAAGATGTGGAGGCGGTTCTTAAGCGGTTAAAAGAAGCAAACCTCACGATGAAACCATCCAAATGCAAATTTGCGCAAGATCACGTAAAATTTCTGGAACATGAAGTGGGGTCAGGAAAAAGGTCTCCTAGTGAAGCTAAATTGCAAGCTATTAAAGATTTTCCAATTCCGACAATGAAAACAAAACTAAGAGCATATCTGGGAATGGTAGGATATTACGCGAGGTATATAAAGAATTATGCTACCATAGCAGTGCCACTAACAGATGCATTAAAAGGGAAAAGAAAAAAAGAAAAAATCATATGGGACGAGAAGTGTAATAATGCATTTGAAGAATTAAAGTTAAAATTAATGAAAAGTCCTCTGTTATATGCGCCTGATTTTAAGCAGAAATTCATCGTGCAAACAGATGCGAGTTTGTATGGGGCAGGAATTGTTTTATCTCAAATTATTGCAGGTGAAGAGCATCCAATTTTGTATCTTAGCAAAAAATTTACGGAGCAAAATTTGCGGAGCAAAATTAGAGCACGATAGAAAGAGAGTTGGCGGCTATAGTATATGGATTAAAAAAGTTAAATTATTATTTGGATGGGCAAAAATATGAAATACAAACGGATCATAATCCATTAGTGTACTTAAAGAAAATGGTAGGTACAAACTCTCGTTTGACACGTTGGGCTCTATTTTTGCAGCCATTAAATTTTGAAATTACACATAAGCCAGGAAAATTACATGGTAATGCAGATGGTCTAAGTAGGAAGATATAGAATCCTAGTTGGATTTCCAGTTTGGAATTCAGTGTTCAAAATTTTAATCATTGTAATTAGGGCGTTTCATTAAGATATTGTGCTGTATGTAAAATTTTTGTTAGTAAGATTGTGTGATTGTATTATTATTTTTTTGTTGTTGTTGTTGAATTGGTATTATATTCAAATATTTTAAATTTAAATTAATTGTTCTAGCATCAAAAATGTAAATTCTGTTTATTCTTTTGATTAACTATGATTATTGTAAATTATGAAAATTTCATATTATTGGTTTGTCTTTTGAAACTGAGAGTGGGTATTCTTGAATTTAAGTAGAATTTTCATAATTGAGTCAAATGTCTAAATGGTATTTTAATGCTGGTGTAATGGTGTGCTTGACCTCTCGGGAAATATATTAAAAGGGCTTATTACGTGATTTCATGCCAAATATTTCCTGTGGAAATCTCTTTTGGGGGGAGGTGTTGTGACATAGTACCTTCTTAACATATTTTTGACTGTGGGGAAAGCAACAGGCATTTCCAGGGAGGACAATAGTCTTTTGTGTAAAGGTATGCAGGGGAGATAGCCGGCATACCTCTGTCCTTGGGAACTGCTCAGAAGAAGATTTCCACATTCCAAGAAGTAAGCGGGACTGGACAATGTGTGGCAACGTTCGCTCGTCCCCGGAAAAAAGAAAGGAAAAAAAAGTTGAAGAAGTTGCTAGTACGCAGATCTGGACAGTGGACTCGAGACATCGGTAAAGAGAGGTCGTTTTCCGTCAACGGAAGAGATGTGGAGTATGAATCGTTCACTCATGTTGGCATGTTCGAAGCATAGATATGTTTATAAAAAGTAAGAGTGTCTCTCTATTAATTGTACATTTATTATTGCATATTTCATCTTAATTTTAGTTGTTCTAATAAAGAACTTTGGTAAGAAAAATGTGTTATCTTTGAACGATTATTATACATGAGCTTAGAAAGTCAAAAAGCTCTGGCCCACTACATCACAGTACTTTAGTATAAAAGTCACATGGGTATTTTAGGGAGAAAAATAGCAACAAACGGCTATGAACAAACGGCTACGTAAGTACTTTATCTGTATCGTATCGTACAATTTCAAGGTTTGTATCTCGACAGTATGTAACTATCTCGCTTTCAGGAGCAAGGTACTTGCATTCGTAAAATGTTGAAATAATTTAATGACACCAGTATTTACAAGAGAATCTATTTGTAAAGAAGTAAAAATATATTTTCGCATACTTAACAAAGGTGAAATTTTCATTATGAAATTCCCGTGCTAATGTGTTAATTAGGGATTAAAATTATTTGATGCCCTCTCAAGGGATCAAGAAATTTGGTTTGATACCACCCAATATGCTTTTTTTTTAAATTTTATTACGTAATTTTAATAAGGTATTCTATAATTTTCTTTATTGTGAGCAAAAAACAATGGAGAAATTTATTTCCCGTAGTAAGAGAAACTCGAAAAAATTATTTATAACTATTGGGGTAACTGGATCCAGCATGGGGCAACGGAGACACCGGGCTTACATTTGAAACATGAAGTAAATATGTATAGATACCTAATAATATTAATGTAGTTATATGCCTAATCTTTTAAAAAAAGATTGTTTAATAAAAGTACTTACAGTATTTTAATAAAAATCCGAGTAAGTTTAACTATATTGATGTTGTTTTTTAAAAAAGAAACGTAAATTTTTGACAACCTATCACAGCGAAGTGAGAGATATGATTGAGTTGACACACGTTGTTTTAGGATGTAGAGATTAAGATGCATTGTTCACAAAAGCTAAAACTTAAAAAACATCAACAGTTTTTTATAAAATAGCATATAGCCCAGTTATCTCGTGGGTCCAGTTACCCCAACTAATCTTAATTCTATGTATTAAAACTTCTCTTGTATTAACATCTTCTATGATTTAAATCAGCAGACTATTACATAACAAAAATAATCTTAAGTATACTACAGACGCTGTTCACAAATTTTTTAGATGATGTATATTGTATTCACAAAACTAAATTACATAAAATTCTTGTGTTTTAAATATTCTATTTGACGGCCCTTATTCTGAACTATCTCTCGACACCGCAATTTCCTGGATAATAATGCCTTTTGAAGAGTCAGAAGAGGTATTCTATCCCATTCCTCCTGAACAGCTTTCCAGAGTCCTGTAAAGGTTGTGGGACGACATGCAGATTTTAAAAGTCCCAAAAGCACAAAAATCTATAGGGGATACATCGGGAGATTTCGTAGAGATATCAGTGAAGAGATACCTTGATACCGGTTTTTTGTTCCATTTCTTTTAGGAAATTTACAGTGGATTTTGATGTGTGACTGCTAGCTTTGTCGTGATGGAGTTTCGCAGATTGATGGCACTGCGGTTAAAGCAATGGTATTTCATTCAGAAAAATTGGCGATAAAATATGTTCCTGATAGTATTTGGAGTTAATCTTGAAATTTTTTCCACTCTCTTTATTTTTAACTTGTCATTATATGAAAAGCCAGCAACAATCATGAATCCCTTAGAAAAACTTTCTTTCGATTCTTTGAACCACGTAATAATTTTTCTCTCCCCCTTTTATGATAATAAATGGCTCTTTTTTGCAGCAATCATTTAAATACATCCATGATTCATCTATTGTGACAACTTTTTTTTTTTCATTTTTAGGGTTCCGTACTTAAAAAGTAAAAACGGAACCATTATAAGATCACTCCTGTGTCTGTCCGCCCGTCTGTCTGCCTGTCTGTCATAACCACTTTACTCGTAAACTACGGAACGTGGAAAGTTCAGATTCGGGGAAGTAATAAAGACCATTGACCCACATATTTTCAGATTAATAAACATTCATAAATATATTTAGTAAAAAAGTAGAGGGGCTAATTATGCTACTTGAAAAAAAAATCTTTACTTTGTAGATCATGTGGGATATCCTGTGAAAGCTTTTGTAACGCTGAACTCAAAAATATTTTCCTTTTAATTTTAGGTGTTATATTTTCAAAGATATTGTTGAAAACGTAGCGCAAAAATATGTTCCCACCCCCCACCCCCATCTAATTCCGAATCTACTGAAACTAAAATTATGAAAAAATTAGAGGTAGTAGACGTTAATATAAACCTTGCCGGAAAATTATAGCGATTACCCTAGGTCACATAGTTTTTGAGTAAATTAGCATTTTTTTTGTCATACACAAATTTCGATTTACGGGCATTCAGAAAAATTGTTGAGCATCGCTGAATATACCTATCGTTGCAGAAGAATAAAAGCCTTGTTGATAATGATTTTCGAAAAAAATCATCGGTAATTAGCCGAGATATTAACCCTTAAATGTACGGTCAGTTTGGACATACACAAGGACAGGGTCGGCGTACTCTATGCCTAGTTAACAACTAGTCGGATCTCGTTAATTCGAAATCGTCGGGACCACAAGAAATATTCGAATTATCCAGAGTTCGAATTATGGAAAGTATGAGAGAAAACATGTTTAAATGGGTACTATTACAAAGGAATTAATGTTATAGTATTTTTTTTTAATTTCGGATGTTATCGTTAGAATGACTTAATATTAAATTAAAAGATATAAATACATAAAATAATTAATAACATTAAAGTAATATAAATGAAACATAAAAATTAATAATACACTATAGAACAACGGCATTTAAAATTACATTTTAATTGTACTATAATTTTCTTACCTGAAATTAGATGAACATTTAAGAAGTTATTTACACTTATTTATCATCTCTATGAAAAAAATTATCAGTTGTTGTTTGCTTAGTCCTATTCATTTTTCACTTTTTAGCCAGTTTTTCTATTTGTAACAAACAGTTAAGTTCTTTGTCTGATGGCGGCTGCATCAGGATAAATGTACGCAAACACTCAATTGATTGTGCAATTGACTTTTCTGTGGGTAAGGAAAGCACTTGGGACATAGCAGCAGAATCACCAGAATCCGATTCCATCTCCTCATTGCATTTTTTGTGAATTGTTTCAACAATTTCTTCCACAGTTAGGGGTCCAGATACTTCTAAACTATTGCCGGCTGCTACATACTCTGCGAACGTTATATCGCATTGAAACTTTTCAGAAAAGTTTGGAAATTCTATTTCTTCAAAAGGTCTGTCGTTTTCGTCATTTGCATTATAACCACTCTTTTTAGATGGATGGATAAATCCGGCATGTCGAAAGCATTTTTCTATTGTTTCAGGCTGTACGGCGTCCCACGCTGCATATAAATCGTTGATGGCCGTGGGTAATGTTATGTCGTAGCTTTCTTTAAGGTCAATCGAAAATAAAATTTGTTCGAGAATCCTTTTACGATAATGATTTTTTAAATTTTGAATTATTCCTTGGTCCATCGGTTGCAGTTGCGCTGTAGTATTAGGGGGTAAATATTCAATCTTTATAGAGCTCAGTGTTGGTAGTTTACAATGACTCTGCACATTATCTAGCAGCAATAGAATTTTTCTGTTTTCACGAGAAAATTTTTTATCCAGTTCTTTTAACCAACTGATGCAGATCTCACGCGTCATCCAGGCTTTGGCATTTGCCACATAATCAACAGGCAGTGTTTTAACTCCTTTGAAGCAACGTGGATTAGTTGATTTACCAATAACTAACAATTTTAACTTCTCACTTCCATCCATATTGGCACCTACCATCACAGTTATCCTGGACAAGATCTACTAAAGGTAGCTTTTCGCAGAATTCATTGCAAGCAGCGAGGTCTACAGCACCACTTTCACCACACACAGTTTTGTGTACGATGTTCTTTCGCTGCTTAAAACGTGTCAGCCATCCTTCGCTGCAATTGAAATTTTTAATACCCATGAGTAGTGCAAGTTCTTTCGCTTTAGCTGCCAATATAGGTCCACTCAAAGGTACATTTCTTGCCAATGCATCTTTTGTCCATAACAGTAAAGCTTCCTCTAAATCCTCATGGGCTGCTGTTCTCATACGTTTTCGTCCTTTAGCAAATCTTTCCTTTTCCCATGATTTCAGGATGAATTCTTTATTTTTCAAGTAAGTAGACAGCGTATTCTTTTTTATTCCATATTCTGCAGCAATTTCTGTCTTAGATTGGCCACATCATACCTTTTTAATAATTTCCACTTTGGCTTCTAGAGTTAACGAATTATAACTTCCACGTGAAGCCATATTTTAAAGAAACAAGACCTTTTACTTTCTCAAAAAATAATTTAGCAGTAAGTAAAACCATTGACTGAAAAATTCGATCCCCAGAGTGAAAGTAGAATGTAGTGATAAAACAGGTTTCCCCTATCTTTAACAGATGTCCACTCAGTGAATTTCTTGGAATGTCACTGGGTCAAGTGCTACAGAAGGGATTACGAAAAGCACAATGGAAGAAGGAGCGGATGTGTCATTGATGGACAGACAGGGCGCACTAAGAAAGCGGATTTCAAATGCATGGAATTATTATACTAGTTCAGAACAATTCTGACAAAAATGAAAGAAAGAAAGTTATTTCAAGGATCTGAAGTCCGTGAGAAAGTAAGGAAAATGAAAAAATGGAATTCTCATTAGTTCGAATTAAACGAAGTCAAGAGAAAATGAGTTCGAATAAAGGAAAAGTTTTAACGTTATTCTGCCATTGAAAATTTCGGGACTTCGTGTTTAGTTCGAATTAAGCGAAGATTCGATTTATTCGATTTCGAATTAACGAGAGCCGACTGTATATGTGTAATGTAATGTCCAGTAACAGTATAAAAGCAATAAACTTCAAATTGTTAAAAACATACTAATTTAAGGGGTCTCGGGACTCTAAAAAGAGGAAAAAATGAAAAAAAGACCATTTTCAACATTTAATGTCTTAAAATGTATATGATTTTAAACCACAATTTTAATTGGGATGAAAGATATAAGTATGTTCTTTCGTTTCATGTATTTAAGAAATTGCAAGATAGAGAATTAGTATTTATAGGGAGCTCGAAACTGTTAGACATTTATCGAACAAAAAATTGGCATAACAGTTTACGCGCAAGATTACAAAATAAATATTGCAACTAGAATGAAAATTTTGGTGCTTACTTATACTTCAGATTGTAATAATTTCCCTGAACTTAAATAAATTTGTATTTAAAGCATTTTTATATTTTTAATGCAATCTTGCATTTAGCTAATACAAAATTTTGAAAATTTCAACAGTAAAATCACCTAACAAAAAAAAATTTTTAACAATAAAAAGGAAATTTTAGGTTCAGTTTATACAGACTAACATGAAATATAGGTTTTGAAAATTTCATGAAAAATTATTCAGAAGTTTTTGAGGTATCCTGCGCGTTATGCCCAAAAAACGCCATTTGGAAAATATTGACTTTAAAGTTTCGGAAACGCCGCTTCAGCTATTGAGCGGGTATAATTCTAAGAGCCAAAACTTCTGTTCTAATGCGAATTTCAAGGAAACAATTATATCAAAATATTCAGAAAAGATAAGAGTTTAACATCTAAAAAAATTAAAACGTCTTAAATTTTGAAGCTTTAAGAGTCCTGCGACCACTTAATCCTTTCCGGCACGGAGTAATTCTGTTTTTAAACTTATGAAATAATGAACTGACACCAGAATTTATAAACGAATTTATTAGAAAATGCGAACTTTTGCTTATTTTCACGTACATGATAAAAGAAAAATTTTAATTAAATATTCTTGGTGCCGTTTGTCTGTTTTGGAATTAAAATTAGGTGTCCGTTTTTTAAAGGCATCGCCCTCGAAAGATTTAATTAGAATGAATCGCATAAATACAGTGGGATTCGCGATAGTTTGCATTAATTGTATCTCTCAATACGCCTCGAGTGACTTTAAAAGTTAATTAAACACCTATCTGGAAAAACGGGACACTGACCAAGGCGGCGTTGCAACTATGACACCTCAATTCGAAGCGCGCTTAGCACAATGCCAAATTTAAACTTTGAATAAAGGTTTCGTTTTAGCTACACTGTAGAAATAATGGTTATTACTACGCTGAATTTAGTTTCATAAAATGACAAATGAAGTTTAACTATGCACTACTTTTATTGTCAGTACCGAATTAAGTTCATCATAAACAGATTAGGATAATATTAAAAAAAGAGTTATACGAATAGCTATATTTGATATTATTTAGGTTCCATATATCTTTGAACTTTCATGGTATACCCGATTACACTTTTCTAATATATACAGTTATACCCAACCCTACGTTGTATAGTTTTTTACAAAGTCTTAGTATTCTTTTAACAACGTTTTTTTTTTTTTTTTTTTTTTTTTTTTTTTTTTTTTTTTTTTTTTTTTTAATCATACAATTACAAATTCATATATTTATTCTACGGAATCCTCTGTGCGCGAGTAACGCTCGCACTTGACCGTTTATTGTTCATTATCATCGTTTTTGGATAACGGAATATGAATATTTCTCTTCGGAAAGAGCGTAAATATAGCCTTCGAACCACTGCTTTGTTAAAAAATAAAATCAAAAATCTCAAGCCGCAGGCGATAATTTTGACTTTTAAAAACACTAGGGGATCGTACCCGGGCTTCCCGGGTTAAAGAATATAGGTGAAATCATTTTTTTAAATTGAAAACTAATAATTTTTTTATATTCCATAATATTTTTAGATTGACAACTTACATTAAAAAAACATTTTTCATATGGAAAATACGAATTATACAATCAAATAAATTTTTTAAATTTATCAAAAGCGATATTTTCTTATTAGCCGCAATGCTAAGAGTTATTTGCCAAGATTTTGCTACTTATGGCATCCTTTTATATTCTCATAATTTCAGAGCTTATACATGTCTGGTAAATTTGTGTTTTATTTATATTATTTTATTTATTTATTCATAGGAAATTTTTTTAATGGATATTAGCCGTAACAAAATGATGAAGTCTGTATTTTGTTTTAAGGGCAAACGGATTAATCTTTCGTAATCGAGCTCCGCGCGATATAGATAAATTAAAAAATATTTCATGCTTAAAAATTGTTTTTAAAACCATAGACAATCAGTAAACTGAGATGGACTTTGCAAAGTTATTCCATTAAAAAAAAATCCTATTTGGTGATCTAAAAATTTAAATTGTACGATTATAAATATGTTAGATTTGTTGTTTTTTCAATATTAATCTTTTATTTGTTTATAAAAGAAGTATTAATTTCGTTAATTTGTCTTTCACAAATATGTTAGATCGGTGGTTTTTTTAATATTATTCTTTTATTTGTTTATAAAGGAAGTATTAATTTCGTTATGCAAAAATAGTCAGAAACAAATGCTGAAAAATGTTTGTTGCTTTATGTGAAAAATGTTTATTATTATTATGTATTGAAACCGGCACGTGATAAGATACACTTAAAAAAAATCATGCTTATTAATTATTTTAGAAAATATAATACATCAGTCAATTAAGATAAAGTTTTTAAACAAATTGCATTTGAAAGTAATTTTTTTCTCTATGCGACGAAAATTGAAAATGTAACGATGGTCAGAAGATTGAAAAATATACTTTATAAAGATATTCTAAATTTTTGTAAAACATTGCGTTTTATCAGTGTGTGATTTCGATTACATTATTTTTAAATGTGAAGCCTTTTCACCTGTGAAGAATTTCAAAGCAGCTGGGCTGTAAAAATGACGCACTTCTACAAAACATAATTCAGGTTTAAGAAATAAAATACACGTTTTTTTATAAAATGACGTCATTTGCATCCGCTAAAGCAATCCACTTTTACAATCCAGTTTTAAACTTCGTCTATAGGAAAGTGTGCATATGACGTCATTATCACAGAATAACAGACAATATTCTTGACATAGCCCATATTTTAATTTCAACCTTTTTTTTAGGTTTTATGAGAAAATGGCAACAGAAAGATATCTCCTATTTTCGACTATTTTCCGTTTACTTTCAATGACTTTCAATGAAATGAGGTACATTTGTTGCCACGAAAAGAAAAATGTTGTTAAAAACTACAAAAAAATTAATATCTGAAAAATAAATTGAGATACAGTTTTCAAACAAATTGCATTTAAAAGAGTATTTTTTTCCTTATACGACGGTGTAAAAATTTTAAATGTGCGATGTTTAGAGGTTTAAAAATTTGCAGTAGAAAAAATTGCAAATCCAAAATTTTATTTCAAATTTCAAAGTGTTGCCATTCGCAAAATGACGTATGCGTTACGCACAGATATGTTTGTCCTTTATAATATAGATAGATAGTACAATTGCAATTATTTCTTTTGCGGCAAACGATTTTTCATTTACCACTAACCAAAATCCTCTAAAATATGTGCGAACAGACTCTGTATTTATTTTACATTCTGTTTATCAAACTCGAATGTGAATCTTTCTCCAGTAGAGTACTCTAGCTCCTCCGTGATATAATTCATTTTCAAGGATAATGTTGCTTGTTATATGTTATGACTTTCTGATAAATACAGCTTTTTCTGTGTCATCTCGGATATGAGTAGTTTAATTTGGGTCATCTTGCAAAGACCACAGTACCAAATGACAAGTTTTTCACTGGCAATGTTATGAAAATTGCCAGTCCATCACACTTAAAAAGTATTTTTTAATATATTTTAAAAATTGTGTTGATTATTCATATAAATCACAATAATTTTTAATTAATTTGTAATTCTATGTCTTAAAACTTCTCTTGTATTAACGTCTTCTATAATTTAAATAAGCAGACTGTTACATAACAAAAATAACCTTGATTATAGTATTTCTTTTATCTTCTGTTTACATAACTCGAATGTGAATCTTTCTCCAGTAGATACTGTAGTTTCTCTGTGATATAATTCATTTTCAAGGATGATGTTGAATTTTATATAACGTAGTGATTCTCATCAATTAAAATCGTCTATGTAGCATTTTATGTTGTTTGAACTTTATTCTGGAACATCTTTTGCTGAAAAAAATGTTTTAGTGTGTTATATAAATTTTCAAAGCATATAAATGTGGTATAATTCCTGCTGTTTTATTATATAAGTCTTGAAAATTTTCTCACGTATTTTATAATAATTCTAGATGTTTAATTATTTATGTTACGAAAACTGGTTTTGGATGTTTGTTTGTTTTGGTTTTTTTTTTTTTTTTTTTTTTTTTTGTTGTTGTTGTTGTTGTTGTTGTTGTTGTTTTTTTGTTTTTTTTTTTTTTTTTTTTTTTTGGGGGGGGGGGGGGGATATCATTACCAGGTCCATTTACAAAAGACAGAAGGAGTGTTTTTTCAATGTAATTTGTGCTGACCTTTAAATTCGCTATTCCATTCAAATATTTAAATAGTAGAAGGAAAATAATAAATTTTGAATTTTCCACTTTTTTTAATTACTTAATTTTCAATTTTCCTAAGTTGTTATTGTTTTTAGGACCAGTCTTTTACTAGGAACAAACGATAACTTTTGATCTTTTAACCAGTTGTTAAAGCCTACCGGCTGCGAGTCAACTATATTTTAATTCTGCAGATTTCTATCATAGCTCGCCCTGTCAATTAAAACAAAAGGGATTCCACTAATATAGAAACAGACTAGATTAAATGGGGGAAAAAAATAATATTTTTGACCTTATTGGTTACAGTTAAGGGGACAAGAGACCTTAAAATCCTTAAAAATAATTCTTCTTATTTTTTGTAAATTTCACCTAAATATTATTCAAGGGTACATTATAAGCGTTATGGCATGCATTTATCACAAAAAAAAAAAAAAAAAAAAAAAAAAAAAAAAAAAATATTTTTGAGAAAAAAATGGAATTTTACGCGTCGTCTTAGAAATCTTCGAAATGCAGCGCATTCCATATCAATGAAAATCCCCAATATTTTTTATAAAAGTTTTGTTTATATATATAAATAACATAGAGCATCGAATTTTATATATTTAAATTTAAAAGTAAAAAAAAAAATAAAAATTTTAAAATTTTTTCGAAAAAATTTCAAAATTTTTCATTTTTTTATTTTTTTTACCTTTAAATTCAAATATGTAAAATTCTATGCTCTATTTTATTTATATATATAAAACAAACTTTTATAAAAAATATTGGGGATTTTCATTGATATGGGACGCGCAGGGGGCATGTTGAAAATTTCTAAGACGACGCATAAAATTCTAGTTTTTTCTTAAAAATAAATTTTTTTTTAATTTTTTTTGTGCTAAATGCATGCCATAATGCATATAATGTACCCTTGGATAATATTTAAGATGAAATTTAAAAAAAAAAAATTGAAAATTTTTGAAATTTTTTCGAAAAAAATTCAAAATTTTTAATTTTATTTTTTACTTTTAAATTCAAATGTATAAAATTCGATGCTCTATTTTATTTATATATATAAATCAAACTTTTATATAAAAAAAAATATTGGGGATTTTCATTGATATGTTACGCGCAGGGGGCATTTCGAAGATTTCTAAGATTCCATTTTTTTCTCAAAAATAAAATTTTTTTATATTTTTTTTGTGATAAATGCATGCCATAATGTATATAATGTACTCTTGAATAATATTTAAGATAAAATTTACAAAAAAAAAATTAAAAAATTTTAAAATTTTGAAATTTAAAAAAAATTTTTACCTTTAAATTCAAATATATAAAATCCGATGCTCTGTTTCATTTATATATATAAACCAAACTTTTATTTAAAAAAATATTGGGGATTTTCATTGATATGGAATGCGCAGGGGGCATTTCGGAGATTTCTAAGATGCGTAAAATTCCATTTTTTTTCTCAAAAATAAATATTTTTTTTTTTTTTTTTTTTTTTTTTGTGATAAATGCATGCTATAATGCATATAATGTACCCTTGAATAATATTTAATGTGAAATTTACAAAAAATAAAAAAAATTATTTTAAGGCCCCTTGTCGCCTTAAACTATGTTCATAAAGATCCGTAGATAAGACCTTGTAATCTAAACTCTGTGGCGATCAAATGCTTAATTAATCTGTGCAATGTGTCAATTTAAAAATCTGTACTTGCTACCGAGAAACAAGTTTTCGAACGGAAAGAAAATATGTACATAAATATTTGCGATCAACTGAATTGTAAGGGAAGAAACATTCTGTGAAATAAAAAAAAAAAGTTCTCCTAATAAAAAATAATTGATCAAGGACGGAATTGAGCCTTGGCGAACAGACGCCAAGTAACTTTTATGTTTTCTTTGATCCGGTATAGCATATAAATGACTTATTGATGATATGTCGTGATCTGTCATTAAAAAAGAGCAAAATCAACTGAAATATTATAATCAGAATGAAATGCTGGGTTCTTTTCCAAACTTCTTCACCCATCTGTACAATTTCACTAAATTTAAATAAAGAAATGCTGCAAAATATTAGTCTGTGATAATTTCTGTTGACATCAATTTAAGCAAAATACACAATAGACTATATTTAAGACAGGTTTTAATAGTCTTTTCAAGTTTATTATTTCCATATTTTTCTTTTATTCATTTTTTTTTTTTATATCATTCTAATTGTAGTTTCATCTCTAAAAATACCTTTTCGTTGCAATAATTTGATACAAGACGTCAATAAAGATACTGTTTAAGGTTATTTTTTATTTTCATTATACGTTTCGCTGAATAATAAAGTAATTTGGTATTGCCTATCTTTTTTTTTTTTTCTACGATTTCATTCATTATGTAATTTTCATAATTTTTCCTTGTTCTGCACACTTATATTAAGATAAACCTTTACTTAAAATAAAATGGTTGATCTCACCAATGACTTACTGAGTGAAATCATCAAAAAAATAAATTATTCCAAGATAATCAAACGTTCGCAGCTAGAATTTTATCACAGTTTATATTTAATGCAACTGTAAACATTTAAAATGAGACAGCAAGAAGACATGAATATTTAAGAGGAATTTATCCTTTTCTATTATATTTACCCTATCTTATGTTGTGAATGTTATTAAATAGTTGGAATCAAAATCCGATTGTACTCTGTGGGTTTCCTGAAAGGATTATTCTAAAATTTTAAATGCATTGGAAATTAAATCTTTACAGACATTACAGCACAGTACAACGTCACAATTTGCAATTGTGCGTATTAAAATAGAGAAAAGAATTCATGAATAAGCTGTACCTGTTCTTTAAATATCTAAAACTCGATCAAGACTTAAAATAAAATCGTAAAATTTCCAAAACACTATACTTTTCCAGACGTGGATCTGAAAGCTATTCCCAAGCAGACGGAGTTTTTTAACCTTAAAGCTGAAGGAAGAATATTGTCCATAGCGTCGTTATAAAACTCAGAAAAATAACGTCATTTTTAATCTAATCATTTTATACAAGCTAATTTTCAAATGTGTAATTGATCTTACTTATCAATCCGAAAAAGATGTTATTTATTACGACAGAGATGAATGAAGCCATGGTAACAGAAAATGCCCATTCAAACGAAAAGGATGGCAACACGATTGCAGAAGATAGCCGCTGTTATACTGATAATTTCCGTCAATCTTCCGTAACCTGGTAATATTTTTTAAAACAGGACAAGTTAGTATATTTTCAGAGACTACGAAGCCTGAACGGGGGTTGGCGGGCGTAGCTCGCAGGATGCTGAGCCTTCTAGTAACTCCTATAATATCTTGTTAAAGCAGCTTACAAAATCAAATCTTAACGTCACTCAGATCAGCGTATCATACATCAAGACACTAAAGCACAGCATGGGCCTCCTGAGACCTGAGACTGCCAAAACATTCTTATAATCTAACACGGGATAACTACACTGCGATAAAATTTGCGTAGTTCTTCCTAAAATATTTCATCGCCTAATTACGTCCATCGAAAGTATAAATATAGCACTAAATGTCATTTAGTTTCGAATTTCAAGTTATCGAAATAACTTTAATAAATAATACATCATTAAAATTGCATTGCACATCTTGCGAACACCCATCCTTACACCACATAAAGTAAAATTTGATAAGAGATATTATAGAAATACATAGAGCAACTATAAGATACAATGGTTATGACAAAAGTTTTGAACTTGCCAAAATTATTTTACTATACATGAAGATGCATTGTTTGGACAAAAGAACGTTTCTCATTAATGTTGTTCTTCCAAGAAACCCAATTTTGAATGTCTTGTGAACTATGGTGCTTTTTAATTTATTTGCGGTTTTATAAGAAGCAAATAACTATCTAGCATTAGGTAGGATCCCAAACTCTTTCTTAAAAAAATCAGGTATTACTAAAGGTCACACAGCATTGCCTGAAGTCATACCAATGAAACGATCAAAGTGCAGGAATATAGCGCTAATTAACACGGCATACTTATTTTCAATTCCCTTCAAAAATTCAAATAATCACAGTAATTCAATACATCGACATACAAACTTTCCTTCAACCCCTTAAGGGGCAAGCAAAAATGTCTCTAAATATTGAATTCTCACCGGAATAATCGAAAAATTTTATTTTTAAATAAGGAAAAGCAATTTTTCAACGATTTTCCCCCAAGGTTAAAAATATAAAATTTAGTTAAGATTTTATGGTGAGAATCTTGTTTAAATTAGGTGGGATATATTTTATCCCACCGCCCTTCAAATGGTTAACATTATACATTCAATAACATCACCAAAATTGAAACGACAGAACCAGCTAAACATTTTTCTTTTTATTCGTAATACATATTATTAATTCTATTTCGCTAGCTAATCTTCCTACCAGAAAACTTCAGTTACCGAAGTCCACCAATGACCGCAGACCCATAACCACGTACTTTGAACATATCTGCACATCTATAATAATAAGGAAAGAAGTTTGTGTGTGTGTGTGTGTGTGTGAGTGAGTGTGTCGACGTGTTCTGAAGGGACCGCTGCACGTAGAGCTACAAAATTTGGGGAAAAGGTACGTCCATATATGAAGTTTTGCACTTCGAAGCCCGATTTTCGATTTTTTTTATTAGATTTTTTTTATTTAATTTATTATGCGATTTTTAGCGCTTTTTTTAAGTTTCAAGGCGATTTTTCCACATTAGTGAAAAGAATACGGTTTCTTTCTTTTAACCCAATTTAGTAAATTTTGTTCTCTTTTCAAAAAAGTTTATTCGGAAATCGTACAGTGATTTTTGAATTTTTAGCGCATTTTTTATGCGATTACTGAACAGCAGTTAGTGCGTCTTCATACCTGTTACAGTATGAGGGGTGGATACAGTATAAGGTATTACCTGTATAAGGGGTGTTACAGTAAGGGGGGGACACAGTTCTGTCGCCAAATACCGCCAAGTTTGTCGCCAAAAGTGACGCCAACTTGGCGATAGCTCTAATATTTCTCCAAATTCCCATAGACTTCCATTGTAAACCAATAGTGATTACTTGCTTACAGAAAATCAACAAATTGAGATATTTTAATGCAGCGAAAACTAATATTAACTTAAGGGGTTATATTAATTATATTTAAGGGAATCCAGGTAAATTAAATCTGTAACGCTCGAACAATACACACTCCATCATTTTTTCTCTCCTTTACTTTTTTTCTTTTCTTTCAAAAGAACTGACAAGCTGAGTAAATTAGACTTTACGAGAAAGAAGGATGTTTACAAAGTGGTTGCCGACAAGGCATTTGAGCTATGCCGTATTTTAAATTAACTGAGTTATTTTGTAAATAGTAATATGTAAATACGATGTAAATATTAAAACTTATTAGTCGATGATAAGTTATCCAGTTTTATTTCGTAACATAAGATAGTTTCCACCCCGGATTCTGAATAATATGTTACAAATCTATAATAAAAAGGAAAGAAGTTTGTGTGTGAGTGCGTGAGTGTGTCGGCTATGTTCTGAAGAGACAGCTGTACGTAGAGCTACAGAGTTTGGGGAAAAGGTCCGTCTATATATGAAGTTTTGCAACTCGAAGCCCGATATTCGATTTTTTTTATTAGATTTTTTTAATTTTTTAATGCGATTTTTAGCTCTTTTTTAAGCTTCGAGGCGATTTTTCCACATTAGTGAAAAGAATACGGTTTCTTTCTTTTAACCCAATATAGTAAATTTTGTTCTCTTTTCAAAAAAGTTTATTCGGAAATCGTACAGTGATTTTTGAATTTTTAGCGCATTTTTTATGCGATTACTGAACAGCAGTTAATGCGTCTTCATACCTGTTACAGTATAAGGGGTGGATACAGTATAAGTATTACCTGTATAAGGGGTGTTACAGTAAGGGGGGACACAGTTCTGTCGCCAAATACCGCCAAGTTTGTCGCCAAATTGGCGATATATCGCCAAATTTGGCGATCAAAGTTAGTCGCCAAAAGTGACGCCAACTTGGCGATAGCTCTAATATTTCTCCAAATTCCCATAGACTTCCATTGTAAACCAATAGTGATTACTTGCTTACAGAAAATCAACAAATTGAGATATTTTAATGCAACGAAAACTAATATTAACTTAAGGGGTTATATAAATTATATTTAAGGGAATCCAGGTAAATTAAATCTGTAACGCTCGAACAATACACACTCCATCATTTTTTCTCTCCTTTACTTTTTTTCTTTTCTTTCAAAAGAACTGACAAGCTGAGTAAATTAGACTTTACGAGAAAGAAGGATGTTTACAAAGTGGTTGCCGACAAGGCATTTGAGCTATGCCGTATTTTAAATTAACTGAGTTATTTTGTAAATAGTAATATGTAAATACGATGTAAATATTAAAACTTATTAGTCGATGATAAGTTATCCAGTTTTATTTCGTAACATAAGATAGTTTCCACCCCGGATTCTGAATAATATGTTACAAATCTATAATAAAAAGGAAAGAAGTTTGTGTGTGAGTGCGTGAGTGTGTCGACTATGTTCTGAAGAGACAGCTGTACGTAGAGCTACAGAGTTTGGGGAAAAGGTCCGTCTATATATGAAGTTTTGCAACTCGAAGCCCGATATTCGATTTTTTTTATTAGATTTTTTTAATTTTTTAATGCGATTTTTAGCGCTTTTTTAAGCTTCGAGGCGATTTTTCCACATTAGTGAAAAGAATACGATTTTTTCCTTTTAACCCAATATAGTAAATTTTGTTCTCTGTTCAAAAAAGTTTATTCGGAATTCTTACAGCGATTTTTGAATTTTTAGCGAATTTTTTATGCGATTATTGAACAGCATTTAATGCATCTTCATACCTATAAGAGGGTTACCGTAGGGGGACACAGTTCTGTCGCCGAATGCCGCCAAGTTTCTCGCCAACTTGGCGATATATTGCCAAATTTGGCAACCAAAATTAGTCGCCAAAAGTCACGCCAACTTGGTGATATCTCTAATATTTCGCCAAATTCCCATAGACTTCCATTGTAAACCAATAGTGATTACTTGCTTACAGAAAATCAACAAATTGAGATATTTTAATGCAACGAAAACTAATATTAACTTAAGGGGTTATATTAATTACATTTAAGGGAATCCAGGTAAATGAAATGTATAATAATAAGGAAAGAAATTTGTGTGTGAGTGTGTGAGTGTGTCGACGATGTTCTGAAGAGACAGCTGTACGTAGAGCTATAGAATTTGGGGAAAAGGTCCGTCTATATATGAAGTTTTGCAACTCGAAATCCGATATTCGATTTTTTTTTATTATTTAATTTTTTATGCGATTTTTAGCGCTGTTTTAAGTTTCGAGGCGATTTTTCCACATTAGTGAAAAAAATACGATTTCTTTCTTTTAACCCAATATAATAAATTTTGTTCTCTTTTCAAAAAAGTGCATCGCAGAACAGGGCTAACAGGGAGAAGCAGTCCTCTATTAAAGACTTTTTCAAAAACTAAAAACAGTAAGTTTTGACTCTTATCTTATGCATAACTTTTCATATTTGTGCAATCATTTATTAATAAACAGTAAAATAAGATTTACTCATTTTTTTACGAATTAGCATTACGTTTCATGTTAATGTTTTGCTTCTTTTGAAACTGTATGTACTGTATATATAAAATTTATCTTAATATGTGTAACATGTGTTTTTAATATCATGTCGGAGGGAGGTCTCAAAGTTAGTAAATATTTGTAGAACTCCGGTTTATCCGGCTTTTTCATTATCCGGCGTACCCTTCCGCCACATTAGGTCGATAGTCGGGAGTTCACTGTAACATGATACAATGCTTAGCATGCTTTCCCAAACATAAATTTTAAGAGAGCCCGCAGGTCAAAGGAATTAGATTTGAAACTTTTATCCAATTACAGTAAATTTTGACTTTCGTGATTTTTGAACTTTTTGTGATTTTTAATTCAATTTCTACGTTTCTTCGCTATCTGCTGAAATTTTTTGACATTCCATTTTTGGTCTATAATACTAAAGTAATTTCTGCCCTCATTTCAGTAAAGTTTATTCGAATTTCGTATTGCAATTTTCGAATTTTTCGGGAATTTTGTATGTGATTTTTAGTGTATTTTAGCGATTTCCTACCATTTTTCCACATTAGTCAAAGGAATCAACTTTCAATCTTCGAACACAATATATAATTTTTTTTATATATCTTTTCAAAATTTGTGCAGCAATTTAAAATTTTTTCGCGATATCTTATTGTGATTTTCAGAGCTTTTTCGCAAATTCAAGCTGTTTTTTGGCGTACCCAGGCAACGCCGGGCAAGTTAGCTAGTACAAAATATTCCGATACTTCCCATAACAATTAAATTTCATGAAGCTCAAACAAAGTAAATTTTGAAGTTTTCAGCCCATGAGCACCTGAAATTCTGCGACTGACACCTTAATACTGTTTCCCGCTTGTGCAACAATCTGAACGAAAGTTGCTTCAGTCTGGAAAATTAAAACTATCAGCAAGTTCACTAAATCTACGTCCAAAAATTCTATCAATAACTTGGCAAATACCAAGTTCACTACATCAAGCCAGGTTAATTATTCTAAATACATTCAAGTCCAACAGTTAAGTTAATCAACAAAGGTAAAAGTTCGGTTAAACTGACAAATATTGACTACTTTAAAACAGATAATGGCTCGTGGTGTATAAGAAAAGACACTAGTATAGTTAAATGCAAAGTAAATGATCACTAAATAATTAAATTATGTAGTATTTAAACTGAAATGTTACGTAGAAATGTAGACGACAAAATAGTTTAATGGTGGAAATGTGTCACTACGGAATATGATGAGCTCTACTGGAAACACATGCCCGACAACATCGATTCATGCCAAGAAAGAGATCATCGATGACAGTTTGGGGTATAAGTGCGTATTCGACGAATAGACATGCTCTTAAATGGGCCCTATTCGGCCCATTTAAGTTAAGTCCTCTCGGTTCGAGGCTAAAAAAAAAACAGCTGTTTGGGAAAACATTGGAAAATCGCTCCCTTGGGAAGAATTACGTTCTTCAAGAATTCATTTATTTTTTATTCAGCTATTGAAAGTATAGAAATATATGTAACAGATCTCAGTAATATAAGGAATATTCATTTAATTTCGGATTAATTTTGTGTAAATTATCGAATTTTTTAGAAATATAACGTTAAAATAAATTAGGTTATAGCAAATTTCTATAAAAATTGCTGAAATTTCAAGTGTTTAAAATGAGGTTTGTTTATAAATAATGTAAATTAAACTTATTTTACTTAAATATGTTTTTATTTACCGATGATTTCAATGCTAATTTTTAGTATTTAGATTTTTTTTTTCATTTAAATTTTGCAAATCATGCTTTCATCGAATTTTTTATTACTTGATAAATAAAAGCATATATTTTCATTACTTTGATTTCTGAGCTCATAAGTGTGATAATAAAATAACGTTGCAAAGAGAAATAGCGAAGAAATCCTTAGTGAATGCAAAGGGTATAAACAAATGATCACGCCGCCATTTTACCTCCTGTGACGTCACGAGAATACTGTCCATTATAAAGATTCAATAGGGTCAGGAGGTCAGTATAAATGCTTCCCAAGTATGCCCCATTCATGTTCAAGAGTTTTAAGGAGGGTGAACTTCATGACCATTCCATACGGAGCAGTGTTTTCTCATTCTACTTACTGGCCAAAAATGTGAGCCCCGTGAACTTGCACTTTTTATCTTCGATGAAAACAATCCAGAATCTATTGCTGAAAGAAATGAGAAACATATTTACCAAGGATGTTATTTCTAAACACCACTGTAGCTACAATACGACATCGTAAAATGCGGAGATTGATGCAGTTGCTGACAGTAATCCCACCCCAAAACATCAAACCACAGCGTCCGCATGCTAGTATTTTCCGGATTTTGCCGGCTTGATACCGAGTTCCAGGAGTTTTGAGATTGATGATTGTCAGGAAACAGTCTGTAGACTAAATCTTGGCTAATCTATGAAGAGCACGCTATTGTTGTGGAGTCTAGTTGATATAAACATGAGCCCAGTTTATTCTTTCTTTCTGTGCAAGATCGTTAGTGGAATGCAAATCATTGGTGTACTTTAATGCGGCCGAATTGCTTGTAACCATCTGTAGTATATTGCATGTAGACGTAACAGTTTAAAGGCACACATTTCTTCTTTTAATTCTACAAGGTCGGGAGCAAACTGGAGTGCATTAAATGATCTGTGATTTCGAACTTGAAAACACTGAAAACAGTCATCCTGAACCGATGTCAGCTTTGACGTCCTATGTTGATTTACTGTTCTTCGTGACTTTGTTCTAGAGTTGCACTGACTGGAAAAAACCGGTTTAAACTTTGTTTATTCCATAATAAACCAGATTTTGTTTTCGGAATAAACTGGATTTTGGTGGAACAAACCGGGTTCTTTTGGATTAAAGCTGGAATAAACCGGGTGTTTTGGCAAAATGTTTGTTCCTTCATTTTGAAATATGTTTTACAAAAGGCAAATGAAACCTATATTGTCACGGTTGACATTTAGGAGGATGTGGGCTGGTGTCTACAAGATGTCTTTTTATTTCATTCATATAAATGTCCTCTAACTTTTCGAAATATTTTTTATTTTTCCTCCGAAATCCGAAACGAGAAGAAACAAAATTAGACTGTTCCTATATCCAACATGTTTTCTTGTCAAAAAATATTAGTATGTAATTTTTTTCTGTACACTGCTTTCTCTACACCTATACCTGCCATGTACAAAGCCTAATTATCGTAGGAGGGCGCCGTGCATATGCTCCATACCCCAGTTAAAGCGAACCTCCAAACACATTTCGTGTACTTTTTAAAAACAATACGCATTAAAACTTATTTCTGTTTATAGTTAACAAAAGTAATTATTTTTTCGTATTCGTCACCACTGAACTAACAAAATTGATATCATGAGGTGTTTGTCACCATCCATGAAAAATAGAATGGTGACAAAGTATATAGTGACTGTCTTATTCTATTCCCATAAAGTAAGAATTAATTTTGTTGTGTGTGCAACTAATTTGCATGAAATATAAGAAAGATATCAATTTGTAGTTTCGATTAATGGAAGCATACTTTGATCAAACAGTCTGAACACGAGAATTTAACTCCACATAGGGATTGTCTTCTTAAAATGGATCTAAGACTTAAAATTATAATAAGGGTAACAGTAAGTGAAAAATTTATAGAAGTTTTATTTTTTTAAGCGAAAACTATACTGTTTAATGTTTAAATGACAAATAAAACTATTTTATGTCATGCAATAACTAATGCACAAGTTTTTAACTCAACATTGTTTTAAGAAGTGAGTAGGTGTGCCGCCGGTCCCACATGAAGTTGATCGGGATTAGCAGATTTTGTTGTTATATGTTCTTTCTTTCACCGAACATGCTAATTTTCCCTTTCGTTCTTTGACTTCTCAACAACCATTTTGCTTTGAAGACCTCCAAACGCATTTTGTATACTTTCTATATATTACATACATACAGTAAACAGATAGTCCCAAATAGCCGACACCTCTGGTTAGTGGACACTGTTTCAATCCCCCAACATACACTATATGGCTAAAGGTCACCGGCCACTTTCAATTTTAGACGTTTTGTTAAATATCTTGAAAACTACATGAGGAAGTGTCCTGAAACTCCAGGTGTGTAAACAGCACAGTACAGCTCAGCTCAGAATACAGTAGTACAGCTCATATATTTCCGTGAGGATTTTTTCCCGAAACCCCATAGGGGACAGTCAACAAATTAAAAAAAGAAAGAATATATTTTGGATAACCCTGTAAAAACTAATGTAGCAAAAGTGTTCAAACTGTAGATTATGATTAAGTGCCTTATTGTAGTAAACTGTGTTCATTTTTATGAGGATAGCATGTATATTCGTAGAAAAATTAAAGTTTTTATAAAAAAAATCCCAAATTTTGCCGAGTTTTTTGCTTATAATTTGTAGAATTCTTAATATATAAAAAAGTTCTTTTCAGATAATATGACAAACAATATTGTACACAATACCCTGTAATCAGAATTAAAAAATAATTAAAATTGTATAAAAAATGAACACGTTTATTAAATAATGATCCACTGCGCATGCCCGAATGTAATCAAAATATAATTTACATAATGTGTTAGCTAAATGTATAGAGCAACTTTTGTGAAAGTCTCAAAAACATAGTTTAAAAAGTCTGAAAATTATCGTTGATAGAATAAGCTCAAAATCCGTTATTCCCAAAAGGAAGCAAAAATATGAGGGATTGTACTCAAATACAGTAGTGAGTGCATGCGATATTGTGTATGTTATATTGGCACTAATCGATGGATATATGGATACAGCCCTCATCTTTTTGCTTCAGTTTGGGAACAACGGATTTTGAGCTTATTCTATCGACGATAATTTTCAGAATTTTCAAGTTATGTTTTCGAGACTTTTACAAAAGTTGCTCTATACATTTAGCTAACACATTATGCACATTATATTTTGATTGCGTTTGGGCATGCGCAGTGAAACATTATTTAGTAAACCTGCTCATTTTTCATACAGTTTTTACAATACTTTAATTCTGATTGCAGGGTGTTGTGTACAATGTTGTTTGTCATATTTTTTGAAAAGAACTTTTTTTTATATTAAGAATTCTGCAAATTATAAGCAAAAAACGTGGCAAAATGGGAGACTGTTTCTATGAAAACCTGAATGTCTCTTCGAGTATACA
The DNA here is from genome assembly GCA_963932465.1 of Maratus speciosus. Taxonomy (NCBI): domain Eukaryota; kingdom Metazoa; phylum Arthropoda; class Arachnida; order Araneae; family Salticidae; genus Maratus; species Maratus speciosus. Next base: position 238,160,110 of record OZ010788.1, read on the forward strand.
TGCTATCCTCATAAAAATGAATACAAATTTTTACAATAAGCCACTTAATCGTAATCTACAGTTTGAACGCTTTTGCTTCATTAGTTTTGACAGAATTATCCAAAAGGTATTCGTTCTTTTTCAATTTGTTGACGGTCCCCTATGGGGTTTCGGGAAAAAATCTTCACGGAAATGTTTACACACCTGGGGTTTCAGTTTAATTCCTCGTGTATTTTTCTAGATATTTAACAAAATGTCTAAAATCGCAAGTGGCCGGTCACCTTTGGCCATATAGTGTATATATACTTGTATGTTTTTACCTCTAAAAAGCGGAAACTTCCGAAAAGTGGGCAATTTTCGCGCTCCCAAGGTGTGTTACTTAAACGCCCAAAGTGTGGTAAATCTTAGCATTTAACAAAGTCAGTTGGTAAAATCCGAAATATACTTCTAAATTCCTCTTTGGTAAATGATAGGATTTACTAACTCATTTTGGTAAAAGTCCGAAATGAAGAACAAGCCTGCCTACTTGTTTGTGCCTGCCACGTGCATGCACCTGACTCTTACCATTCCGTACCATTTGCAACCTCCTAACTTGAAGCAAATTTAGACAGATGTGAGCAGCGACGATATAGATTCAGTTTGTTTACGTGATAATATATTTTCGCTTTCTTATTTCGTAAACGAAAATTGAATGATACTATGCAGAATAAGTCTGTTTTATGACCTTTCGTATGAATCATTGAATAATAAGTAGAATAACGACTTTTTTAATAACTGAGAAACACAATGTTTTAATAAATGAAGTGAAAAAGCTAAACGTGTTAATGAAAAACGAGTAGTTCTTTATAGGCTTTCGAAATGCTGTGTTAATCTCACCATAGGAGGCGAAAAGAAACTTAAAGCGTCATTATCTACAGGGGAAAAAAACAGAAATCCGGTATTTTGTTACTTTAGACGAACAGATCAACGTCATATACGAAACTCATATCCCTGTTGGTCATGGCGGGAAAACCGTAATGATTATGAAACCGAACTGTAAGTGCAAGAACCTGATTGCAGAATCCATCGTCACTTATTTAAGATTGTACCATGTCAAAGAAAATATAAAAGATTCTGAAAAATCAAATTTTAGTCAAGCCAATTACACACAATGAAGTAAATTCTCGATACTAAATCGATCTTGTAGATACAGTCCAATCCTGATTGAATGACATTTATTTTAGTGCATCAAGTTCAACTTACAAAATTTGTCTTTCTCCGTTCTTTGCACAGTAAAAAAGCTGATGTACTAGTAGCATAGCAACTTTAGGATATTTTCACAACTCTTGAAGCGCCGAACATCCTCCATTCTGACAACGAGAGGGTGTCTTACAACCAAATCATAAAGAGCTTATATGAAATGTGAAATTATATAAAAATAATTCACGGCAAGCTGAGACATACTGAGTCATAAGGCCAAACAATCCTCCATTCTGACAACGAGAGGGTGTCTTACAACCAAATCATAAAGAGTTTATATGAAATGTGAAATTATATAAAAATAATTCACGGCAAGCTGAGACATACTGAGTCATAAGGCCAAACCAATCCTCCATTCTGACAACGAGAGGGTGTCTTACAACCAAATCATAAAGAGCTTATATGAAATGTGAAATTATATAAAAATAATTCACGGCAAGCTGAAACATACTGAGTCATAAGACCAAACATCCAAAGGCCAAACAATCCTCCATTCTGACAACGAGAGGGTGTCTTACAACCAAATCATAAAGAGCTTATATGAAATGTGAAATTATATAAAAATAATTCATGGCAAGCTGAGACATACTGAGTCATAAGGCCAAACATCCAAAGGCCAAACAATCCTCCATTCTGACAACGAGAGGGTGTCTTACAACCAAATCATAAAGAGCTTATATGAAATGTGAAATTATATAAAAATAATTCACGGCAAGCTGAGACATACTGAGTCATAAGGCCAAACATCCAAAGGCCAAACAATCCTCCATTCTGACAACGAGAGGGTGTCTTACAATCAAATCATAAAGAGCTTATGTGAAATGTGAAATTATATAAAAATAGTCCACGGCAAGCTGAGACTTACTGAATCATAAGGTCCAGTCAAACGGCAAACCAAAGCGTTGAGAACATCTTGGCAACATAGATGAAAACAAACAACATACCTAAGTGGTCTAAAGCAGGCCTGTTCAACACAGCGTCAACAGTCACAATGAAGTCCTTTGAAGTTTTCAGGGCGCCTTTTCGAATAATTCCTGTTACTAGGAGTTTGTAAACGAAAATTCATTTTAAAAGCTGCTGCTTTAAAATCATCCACATGATATTTTTTATTATAGGTGGCGTTAAAGTTTCGGCTCATTTTCTAAAATATTTTTGATAGGCCTCTCAGGAAAATGTAATTCTAAATATAGTATGATTTATGCTTTTTTCTGCAATTATTTTTCACATGCAAGTGTGTGTGGGGGGGGAGGGGAGGGTTATGGCTCATATAATGAGGCTGCATAATATTTCTTATAAGACTTCTGAATATCCTTACTCCCTACCAGAGTTGCCAGTATGGCTTCCTTTTTTATTCAGAAATTTTGAATCCATACCAGAAAATCCGAATATTCCTTTTTGCTTCATTTAATGACAGCCATTTTAGGATTAATTAAAGTAAAATTTCTTCTTTCGGAAGTTCCGGTATGAATCCGAAATAAAACAAGGAGGCCAATCTGGTAATCCTGTTCCCTACTACAAAGAGGTAATATTGTTATATACTTCCAAACATGTGAATAATGGCACCCTTCAATGCTACCCACTAGATGAGGTGCACCCACGGTCACTGAAAGGTTAGACAGTCCTGGTCTAAAAGAATAAAATTTTTACAAGCAATTAATAGTAGGCCATAACATGAGGTAATAAAATGTTCACTTTGCGATATGTTAAGTGCTCCTGTGAAAAAGGAAATTCTTTATTCTGTTTTGTTCCGCAATTTCTCTAACATCACTTTCATCGGGGGGTCAGAGAACTTATAAAAATTATAAATCTATATCATAAAGCAAAAAAACATGTCCGGGAGTACGGCTGGCGTCATTCCGGTGGCAAAGATCTAAATAATCAATTTTGCTTTTACCGGAAATTTATGAACTTGTAAACATTGCATAATTTCAATTTTTACACCGTCGAAGATGGGAAGAAAAATACTTTGACCTTTTTTATAATTAAAAAGAAAATTCTCAAGCCTGATTTTTTTTTAATATATCGCTATCAAGTGCAGGTCAATTACGAAATATCAAACCTTTTACACTGAAAACAATATAAATAGTTCAGCATTCATACTAATTTAAAATGCTATAAGGTGTAAATTAAAATTTTAGAACCAGTAAAAATACGTTTTTTCGACTGTTGACATCTTTCGACTCACCCGAGTCATTTCCAAAACAAATAAATGAAACTATTCTAAATTTGCACGGTCTATGAAACGCCATCATTCAGTTTTCCACGTATTCTTGCATATTATGCCCGTTATTTTTTATTTTACTTGTATATTTATTTTATTTCTATTTTCATAACCATTGAGTAACTCAAGCCATATTTTTGGTAAGTGAAATGGTGCTGCATCGTTACATATTGATTTTTTACATGTTACAATCTCTATGGTTTCTCTTATAATGGATGGATAGTATAGACTGGGGGGGGGGGATTATTTTACTTTTATTAAAATTTATTTGATTTCTTCTTGATAAAATCTTGGTAGGACTGTGATTTTTCTATTATATTTAATATCAGCTATATGCTCCCTTTTTTTGTACTTAAATTTCCTGCTAGTCATACTAAAATAATTCTTCGATCAAGTTCTTTGATAAGGTTTTACTTTAAACCTTATAGCATTTGAAATTAGTGTATTATTACAAGGTGTTAATTTGCTACATATTTAAGTTAGCATTTGTTTCCTGCTAACATCTCATAACGAAATTAATTCTTCATCTATATAAAAAAATAAATAACGTAGTATAAATAAAACAAAAATTTAATAGAAAATTAATTTAACTACGTGCTTAAATGCTAAAATAATCAAAATCAGAAAGGCGATTAAGTAAGTAACGAAATCTTTGGCTATTAAACTGGCATGTGGCTAATACGAAAGTATTGCTTTTAATAAATTTCTAAACTTTATTTGAAAATATGATTGGTATTTTTTATATGAAATGCTTTTAAATACTTACTACATAGTGGAAAAGTATTTATGAATTGGGTTTGTCTATCTATGCTCTAACTCGCGTAAATGAACTCTAATTGTTATGTAATTGACATACATTATTGTCGTTCACCATGGCATGTTAAGTATTGAAAATGAAGCGTGTACCATCCATGGTTCATTTACAGGGGCACTCGAAAGTATTCCGTTATCTTATGGTCTATGGGGGGGGGGGGGGGGAATCATTTGCCGTGTATTTTAAGTCTTACAATATTTTAAACATAATGAAATTTACATACATTTTTGAGGTACACTAGAAGAGGGTTACTATAGAATATGTTATACGTAGCATTTACAGTACGCATAGAGGGGAACTCAAAAGTATTCCGTTACAATATGGTATATGAAGAAAATTTGTTTGTGGCGTATTTTAATGATGTTACTCTATTACAAACATAATGAAATTGATAAGAAGTTCTGGGGTGCACTAATATATATACTTTCTATAGAATATGGGTGCAAAGCATTTATCATTCATTTACAGAGTCACACACACAAGAGTTCGGTTATCTAATGGTCTACGAGGGAAAACTTCGCAGCGTATTTCAACGATATTGCACTATTTCAAAGATGATGAAATTGATACAGACCACTAGTTTTACTAAAAGATGCTTACTGTGGAATATGACGTGCATTGAATTTATCGTTCGTTTAGAGGGACACATAAAAGTTTTCGGATACAATACTATATCCGAAGTGTTGTCTATTAGGGATGATTGCTGAAAGTGTATTTTCAGTTATGGTATATGCCATTTTAAGTTGAACTAATTTTTTGCATACAGCGTGGTGTGCATAAATTCTATCGACCATATACAGGGCTACACAAAAGAATTCTTAAGCATTACTGAGAAGGAGTGTGTATTGCTAAAGGAATTTTTTATTTGATTTGAGTTATGCATTTTCAAGCTCAACTACATTTAGTATACTAAGAGATGTTTATAGCATATAATGAAATCATATACAGGGATATTCAAAGAACTGGATGGCATGAAACATGAATAGTAATTCCTGGAAGTGTGATTGCAATTGTTTGAAGCGTGTTTTCGCCCGAATTAAATTTCCACTTAATATGTGGCGTGTATAAAATTATGTATGTAATATACAGGACTGTACAAAAGTATTCAAGTACGTTTCCATCTATTGGTAGAAATTGCTGAAGTTGAATTTTCAACTGTGTTATGCGTTTTCTTACTAAACTAAATTATAGCATGCTACGTAGAATCTGTACTAATCTATAGATCATATACAGAGCTGCACAAAGTAATTGGAGAACCTTTCCGGTTATGGGCGGTTACTGTTAAAATCTGGTTTACAAATGTGTTATACGTTTTCTAAAATGTTTTCTTGGGTATCTTCTTCACGTAATCAAACTGAGAAGTTTTGTTAATGTATTCTGAAAATGTTGGAAAGTGTTTCATAATATGTTCTTGACGCATGATTTTTCCTTATTTCTGATATTGCTAGTGGGCAATCTAAAATGTAAAAAAAAATATATTAGCATTTTCATATTTTTAATGGTTTTCATCTATGTTCTTCAACCACGGAAGTCCGGGTTCTGTCGTCTGGTATTAGTAATAAATGAAAGGTAATATATAAGGGAAAAGAACTGACCTCAATCTAACTATTGATTTGGAATTGCAAAGATATAGTAATACAAGTGGAACAGAAACATAAGTAAGGATGAAAGCGGACACCAAATTTCAGAATGAAATAAACAACCAGAAGTATATAAACTTTACAACATACTTATAACTACTTAAAAGGTGACATAAACATATAAAAATATTATTTAATACAACCCTGAGATCTTTCGAACACACACGCGTTCATTTTCAAAGGGAAAAGATGACTGACTGAATAGAAAACAAATTTAAAAACAAAAACAAAATACTACGCATGCGCAAGCGAAGTTCAGTCCATTTCTCTGCAGAGGGGTGAAAAGATCAGTTCATATTTTCAGGAGTTCTTGAAATATTTTCTATTCAGTCAGTCATCTTTTCCCTTTGAAAATGAACGTTTGTGTGTTCGACAGATCTCAGGGTTGTAATAAAAAATATTTTTATATGTTTGCGTCGCCTTTTAAGTAGTTATAAGTATGTTGTAAAATTTATATTAATGGCAAGGTGAAAATTCCTTCACGACACTAGTTTTTTAATACAGTGTTTTGACTCTATTGAACCAGAAGTATATTATGAAAACCCCGACGGACAACCGTGATTATCAACAGAGCTCCGAAAATGAAAAAGTTTCTGGAAGTTGTTAACTCTTTGACTATGGAGCGGGACATATACGGACTATTAGTGGACTATTAGTGGACTAATAGTGGACTATTTTTTATTCTATCCGTACCGCATTTAGAAAAATGATCTCTGCTAGAAACTTCCACAAATCAGTTCTCGGACAAAATGTTACTATAATAAAAGAACCCCATATTGACAGAGCGAAAAGGAATCTAAAATCAATAATAGCAGATATCACAGATATTATAAGGACAATGAATTTTATGAATTTGGTACTAAGTTGGGTATACTGAAGTCATTGTACACATAAAACTAGTTTACTTTGTAGAAGGAAAAATTTTTAAATACTCAAGACTATCAGAAAGGAAATAAGTGTACGTGAAGTGGTAAATAAGCTTTTTTTAATTGGGGCAACGACTCAGAAAATACAACTGTTCAAAGAAATGTACCAGTGGTATGTATTTGAACAAATCAGTCAAAATACTTTATGTTTAAAAATACCACAACAGGAATATTGCTGTAACAAGTTAGTTTAATTATGATTTATAATGTTATGGAGAAAATCCTAAATAGCAAACAACATTTAATCCGTAAACACTGCCTTTCAATTAATTAGTTAAATGTAGTAAAATATAAAAAATTAAGTGTAATGTTAGTGTAAGTTTTGTTTAAATTTAATATGAAAAATCCAATTATTGTACCTTTAAGAAAGATAATATAAAGTGTAATCTTAAATAAAATTATTTTAATTTACTGTTGTTCAGTGAACTGTTTTGTTTCGAATTTATGTTAATTGGAATGAAAGTAAAATTTATCTTTGTATTTTCAGCTTTAATGAAAATTTCTTTTTTTAAGAAAGACTCTCTACCACTTTCATCGTAAAACGTAACTGAGTTATTCCATCTTTAAAAAAAAAAAAAAAAAAAAAAAAAGAAATGTTGCATTAATTATTCAAATTTTCTGCTTGTGGAAATTTTCCAATTAAGCCTTAACATGCAAGTGCAAGAGGGTATTGATATGCAACTACAGTAAAACACTAGCTATAATTGGTAAACTTTCGGGTTTTGCTCAATAGCATGCAATCTCAATCAGGATATGCTCAACAAAAACAAGGTGTTCGTAGCGAAGAAATATTGATTTTCAATATTGGATTATGCTTGTATTATATATATGTAAGCATAGATTAAACTTTGTGCGAATTGTAATAAAAAGCTAAAAACTTAAACAACGATTTTTACGCACAAATAACGCACGTTCTGTGCGTTAATTTTGCGTAAAAATCGTTGTTTAAGTTTTCAGCTTTTTATTGTATATATATACAGGGTGTCCGATCTCAACGATGTCCAATGGCTAATTCCTAAACCGTTAGTCATAGACATATAGGTCCAATTGCAAAAATGTTTCAAATGAGGTAAAAAAGTATTTTTAAAGCGATTTGGGTCAAGCAAAACATTTTTTAAAAAATTACAAAATTTAAAATTTTATACTGTCCCCAGGTCCTATAAGTGATATTTAGTAAAAATATCCTATTTCACTGACAAGTAGGACAAAAAAAGTCCCATTCCTCTGCGATTAAAACTGACCGAGTAATAGATGTTTAAAGTTGGAGTATCTTTTTTGCTGCAAAATAGGGGTCAGTCACAAATTTACTAGAAATAAAAATAATCGTCAGATATAAAATTTAACATTAAACATTGATAGCAAATGAACATTACAAATATATTTTGAGATTTTTGTTCATTCTCACATATTAAAACAAAATATTTTTTTCCCAACCACATTTTGCCATTTATATTGTCTCTCGTAATTTGATTGGTCAGAGTTTCAGCATCAAAGTGACAATTCTTGGCGGGAATCATGCCTGACGAAAGCCATCAGAGGATAGAGTTTCGATTAAAAAAGTGATTCGTATGAGAACCAGGAGAATTAGAAAAAATAAACTATCTTAGAATTAATAGAATTATATTAAATTAGTTTTCTATTTGGAATTTTTTTTTTTATCCAATCAATCAATTCTAAATATTAACTTGCGTTATTTGAACTTTTAATGTGTAAATATCGCCTCCCCACGCTCGAACAAAAAAAAAAGGTAATCTGTATTATCTACAACAGAAGGGGGGGAGGGATATTCAGCGACGAGCTATCTTAAAAAATATACTTCCATGGGATTAACAATAGCGAACGGGTGTTTTCGCGTGAGTTGGGGAAAGAGAGAGTAGAATTTTTAGGGGGGTTGATGTGGTAGATTGGTTAGTTATTTCTTGTATAATAAAATAAAATATAGGGGAAAATACATGCATAATTTTAGACAGTATGTATTGGCCGAGCAAATGTTGAGGGGGGGGGGGTATAAATTTTAGGGAGGATTGAGATGATTAGTAACTTACTATAATTATAAAGTAACGGCTAACTACAAAAACAAAGTAGAAAATTTTCCTAACATTTTAATAAAGTTATTAATTTTAATAATTTTAAATTTAATATACTTTTTTATATTTTTTAATTTAAGAGTATGTCTATATATTTTTAATTTAATCAGTAATTTATACTTAAATAAAATTATAATTGAAATCTATAATTGCTTATATAAATTATAAATTTGAATCTTTTTTTAACGATTTTAAATTTAATATTTTGTAAAATGATTACCTATTTATGCTCTAATAATTAAGTATTATAATTAAGGCAATAGAAAATAAAAATTTTAACGTGCGTGGAGTTTTAGAAGATGCATTATTTAATTAGACAAATAGAGTAGAATAGTGAAAAAATATATATAAACCTCTACAGATTTTTAATTTTACGTGCAGGTGTAGCGAAATGTGGGGAAGTAGGAATTTAAGGGGCCGATTAATTTAGATGAAGTCTTCAAAAAAAAGCGAAAATCTACTGATGTGCAAAGAATTATCACGCTGTAAAACTTGGGAAAAAAAGGTCCGTCTTCTTTATTGCTGCAATAATTAATAAGTAATCCATAATCTAAATTCCACCTGAAATTGCAATTTAAACTTTTCCCTCACTGGCTCTCATACACACAAAGTTTATAATCCTGAAAACTAAATTTTTTTATGCAGCAATATCTGTTGTAGTAATGAACACTAAACAGCCGTATCAATTCCCCCTGAAATCTCCACTCCAAATTTTGTTACATCTCCCCCCCCCTCCCCCATCCTTCCCGTCCCAAGCACAAACACAAGAAAGCTCGATTTGTAAGTAATTTGTTTGTACCATCTTAATGTTTTTTGTATGCCTATATTTTTATACATAACTTTTGAATGACTGCTCTGAATATGTTAAGGAAATTAATATGTCCATTTTTGAAAATGATCCTCGTATCACTTTTATTTTCTTTTACAATAAACATCAATTATTTGAATTATGTGATTCAACCTGTGCGATTACTTCAATGATTTAAATAAACATAACAAAATTGTTACAATATTTTAATATTTTGTTCTAATAGAGCACAGATTTATCCATTAAAGGTCGGACATCATATAACCGCCCACGTTCTCTCTTTTTAATTAACTTTTCTTTTTTTAAGATTTTGTTCCATTTGTCATTTTATTGTAACGATAAAAATAATAATAATTATTATTATTATTACATTACCCCTTCTGAAAATTCCACTGTCTCTCCCCTCAGCAAATATTCATTAGATCAGTTAATTTTTTTAAATTATTTTTTAATTAAAAATTAGGGAAAAAATATTGTTAAATCAAAACATTTATTAAATTATTCAGGACGTCAGTTTCGAAACTGACCTTATCCGAAATTTAAAAAATCGTGTTTCTCTATCAATCTATTCTATTGGTATAACTGTACCAATCAAACACTACAATCTCCAAATTTTCAATGAATACCAATGGGCGCATTTAAAGGTTTTACGCGATTTCCCAAAATTTGATTTTCTCGATAAAGCGAGTTATGAAACTCACTTCTTTAATTATTTTAACCAATCTGAAAGTTAATTACTAAAAATTAACACTACCGTAATATTTATACGGGGGAAGCACCTTCTGTTAAATCGCTTTAAAAATGCTTCTTTATATTATTTAAAACCTTTTTGTAATTGGAACTATATGTCTTTGACTAACGGTTTAGGCATTAGCCATTGAACATCGTTTGGAGTGGGCGCCCTTTATAATACTTTAAGCACTTCGCGTACGACCCCTGAAAGCTTGGTCCAACTCATCTGTTTTCAGTTACAGAAAAGTGGTTTAAGTCATAAAATTGAAAATGTCATAACTCGTTCACTTTTAGTGTTAGGTGAATGGGACTTTTTTTGCCGTACTTGTTAGAGGAATAGGAAAAGTTTACTAAATATCACTTATAGGACCTGGGGACCGTATAAAAATTTAAATTTCGTAATTTTTAAATAAATTATTTTCTTGACCCAAATCGCTTTAAAAATACTTCTTTACCTCATTTAAAACATTTTTGTAATTGGAACTATATGTCTATGACTAACGGTTTACGAATTAGCCATTGGACACCGTTGAGACCGGACACCCTGTATATGTGTTTATCATCAGTATTTAGCTCAACAATATGATTGAAACTAATGAATTTGTTTTTACTTAATACATTTATATTTTTATTATTAGCTTAAAAAAAATTTAACGAACTAGATTTTTTATTCAATTACTTTTAAGTGATTAATATTTACTATGAATCAGACTTCTGTAGTGAGATATTTACACAGTGAACATTAATTAATGATTTTAATCTACGCAGCAATTACATTTCACCTAATTGAACTTTCATACCAAATAGATTGAGAAAAAATTTATCAAAATACTTACTTACAATCTTGTTGCATTTTTTAAAACTTTGGATTGCTTTCAATTAAATAAAACTTATGAGAAATAAAATAAATTATTGAATGACTAGATGCAAAGTTCAAACGTCTTTGGTTATCTGCTTTTCAAATGATCACTCAAATTCAAGTAAGAAAAAAAAATAAAAGAAAGAGGGAGAGAGAGAGAAAAAAAAAACTTAATTACAGAAAGCGTTTGTCTTCTGTTACCATTGATAAAAATATGGGAGGAAGGAGAGGGAGAGAAAAAAAGAAAGAATAGTTAGTTATTAAATTTAAAGCTACATTTACACACTTTATATCCAGGATCCGATTTACGAGAGAACGTTCAAGGCACCTGCCTTGGGTCCCGATTTCTCAAAGGGGACTTCCAAATCCGAAATAAATTAATAAGGGAACTAAAATACACATGAAATTTCGAAGGACATCCTAGAATATTTGTGGACAGACTTTCCAAATAAATAAATCAGTCAGTGCATGTAATCAGAAACAACAATTAGATAAACAAATTTAAAAAATCAAAAAACCCCACTGCAAGCGAACTAATTAATTATTTCTCATCAATGTGAGACTATTTTTTTTTTCAATTCCTACTATTAGCTCACACTCTCGCTATATATATATCTTGTTCAAATTTTCAATCGTTAATAAAATACTTATTACTCATCCAATCAAGCTCAAATAAAAAAATTTTAACTTGCAGTGGATGACACTTGATGTTAATCCAGTTTTTTTTTTTCAAATATTAATTTATTAATTAAATTAAATTAATTAATTTGGAATAATCGAGAGATCCCTCTTCCTGATCAAGGTATTTTAAGACTGAGAGTGCCCTCTTCTTGATCAAGGCATTTTAAGCGCCACTCAAGAGGAAAGAAGAATGGGAGAAAAAAAAGTCTCATATGGACATAAGTAGGAATTGACTTAAAATATTTTTTATATTACTTGTTTATATTACTTACCCATTTTTTTTTTTAATTTACTTGTATTGATGACTTTTAAGTTGTGTTTAATTGTTAGTTCCTATCTATAAAACACTGTTTTGATGAGGCCTATAGATGTCTATGATGGTTAGAGTTGCAGTAAAGCTAGAGATCCTACCTACACAACTTCCAGGTTGTATAATATTTTAACGGAGCTTCTGACTGTAAAATAGTCAATGAAACATCGTCTTCATTTTGAAAGACCTATCCAATGATATGCCACTCAATAGGGAGCGTATTTTTTTTTTCATCTCTACCGCCATTTTGAATTTATAAAAACAAAACCTAGCCTTTATAACCATCTGGCCGTTAAGACGAATTGATAGAGACCTCATTCATTAAAATCCATCCAGCCGTTGGGATGTTTCGAGGGTATAAAAAAATCCACATACACAGATACGCGTGAAACACATAACCCTTCTTTTCAGTCGGGTAAAAATAATTTCTACTTTGCATTTTTGTTTTTTTAAGTAAAGAAAACTTAGGTTGTAAAAATGTTGATATTTCTTTCCCCATCATAACACAGCATTGCTTGCATATGTAAGTACTGCCGTGTAAAACGTTGTATTACAGACATTTTTTTCCACGTGATCTACCAAATACCAAGTAAGATATACATAAGGCTTCAAGAAGATGTCTCTTTCGGAACTTCGGTAGAGATACACCTATTTCCTTAAATTTTGAACACTACACTACATTTAAAAAAAAGCTCCATTTAAATATTTGCAATATTTAATTATTAATATTTGAGGCAGTGCCTTGCCTATGTCTACATCACAAGGGTTGTTAAAAATCACGATTTTTATTAAAAAAAAAAAAAAAAAAAAAAAAAAAAAAAAATCCGATTTATTTGGTTTAAATCAGTTTTTTTTATTTAAATCAGATTTTTTTTTTTTTATTAATATTATTTGTGTACTTAATTATGTACGTTCACGTATCTATTTTTTTTTTTTTTTTCTGTATAGATTTACACATTTCTATTAATTTCATTACATTTTCTAGATAAGAATTCAAGATATTTTAAATAAAAATTAAAAATGTTTGCAAAAAAATTTAAAAGATTCACTTAAAACTTAAACTTTTATTATTCTACTATTAAATTTAAATTTTCATACTTATATCTATGCATGTTCTGTGTATAAATTTCTAGTTAATTTAAATTTATTTATTGTTCATTAACGTATTACTCCAATAATATATAAACAATAAATGCAACAAAAAAATTTTGCATTAGTATTTCATTGCTGATTCAGATACACTAATGTTATCTTTATCACATAGGCTGAAAGTTTCTTTGTGTTTTTACATTTTTTCCATAAACCCCATCATTTTATCACTACACTATTTGCATATTGCTATTACACCTTTCCCAAAAATAGTATTTTTTTCTGTAAAATAAAGCCACATTGTATCTTTCTTTCTGCGAACCATTTTTCTTATACATCAACAAATCCAAAAGTACCTAGGTCCAAAAATCCTAACTGTACCTAGTATTGATAAATGACATTATTGTTTCAACTGGTGATTCACACTATACTGTACTAATCTAATAATTGACAAAACAGTTACCAGATGAAAAATAATCACATAACTGAAAGCCTAAAACTATCAATTGTTACTGTTATCTTGCCCTCAGTCGTTGACAATTTCAACAATCAATCATGCTTACTGGACAGTAGGAATGACTGCTTAGCTTAGAAATAACAGGGATTTGTTTACGAAAAATTTGGGTCCTTTAAATGGCCTTTCACAATTTTTTAAATATTTAGATAGCACCCTTCACGTAAATTTTCACCTTAAAACAGGACCAAAAACACAAAATTCTTTGTCTGCAAAATAGACCTTTTCCTAAACTTTTCTGTCGCCAAACTTAAACTTTCACAAATTAATTATTTTAAAATGAAATTTAACTTGTCACATAACAGTTGAAGTCCACAAAACGCCTATTGAATACTTAAAAAAAATAATAAAATAAATAAATAAATAAAGGATCTTGTTAAGAACAAACAAGAACCTATGTAGATGTATGAACCTATGAACCTATGTTCACAACCATAGTAGACCAAGTCCATTTATCTCTATTGTAAATAATAACGCTTTAAAGTTCTTTATAAATAATTAATTCAGGTCAAGTGATTTATAAGGATTATCTATGTCAATATTCAATTTAAGGTACCATTTTTATCGTACCCTACTTTTACAAATGACAAAATAATATTTCTATTGTAAATTTATGCGTTTTTTAAAAATATGAGGACTTGGTCCAGTATGGTTGTGAAAATTCCATGTTTAAATAAAGACTTGTTTCTTATGATTACAAAAACTCTTGATTTTGATTTGTATTTTCTTATTCTATTCTTTACTTTAATTTAAACACAAAAAGTGAAACATATTACCAGTTATCGCAAATCATTCACTGTACACAATATTGTCATCATCATCATCGTCATCATCATGATGTACTCTAGAGGAAGTAGCTTGGAGTCTAGTATTGACCTCTACTGCAAGATTCTTGAAGTATACATGATGAATTTGCGGAATGTATGGCAGAAGGTCCATCATATCTTTCTTTATGGCCAAAGTGATTTTTCTACTGCCCGCGTACCATGCATCTTGACTAACATTTAATAAAGAAAATATCTTACGCCCACGAGACTGTTTTTCCCAATGTATTTTGCGAAAAGGTTTATCTTCATTGAGGGTTTCTTTGATGAAGGAAGTTTTTTTCATGAAGAGAGAACCTCTCAGAACTCGCAGCCGTCTAATAGCCATCCAACTAAAACAAGCTCTCTTGGTATCCTTCTTTCTGTTTGTGATACTTTGTTCCAAAGCTGTAGTAGAAACATAGCCGGAATTCTTAACTGCAGTGACATCAAATTTTGGACATTTCCTCTTTGCATTCATAATAGTTTCCTTCCAGTCTCTATGAACATAGATGTGTTGTTTCTGGCGACTTGCTGCTTCAATCAGACCAAATTATGCGTCATTCGGAAGGAAAGAGTGGCCGGACACCACGAATTTATGGTTAACTGACTCTGCTGTTATGTTTGTACTATTAACTAGTTTCAACAGCGTAAGAGACATTTTGATGCTCCTATTTTGACCACAACAGGGATCAGAATATAGAATAATTTTCTTATGTTTAGAGGCTTTCTCTCACTTAGGTGTCTTGCAACAATGCTAGAAAGGTCTTGAGAACCTCTTCCTCCCACATTTTCATTACCAGACGTACACGTATCCCACTTTAGTATTAAAGAAATGCACCTCAAGTTATAAACATATAGATTGCGTTATAATAATCTATGGATGTTGAAAGCTTAGGAAAGGGGAGTGCTTTTTGCAAGTAGAATGTACAGCAGTAAGTTTCACCTGAGGCTTTTATTTTAACAGTTTTCATTTTCTCTCTAGCCTGTTTAGCTTTCTGCAAGTAGAGCTCTCGTTCGATTTCAAGACTTTTTCCAGTGTTTTCATCATTTTCTGTCGAAATCTTGATGGATATGTCATCATATAATTTACATGTTTCTGTACTTGGCGGCTTGAAGGGTAAATTAAACTTTGTGTTGAAAACTTTGTAATAGAATTTCTCTTTCACGAGGGTCTTATTCTTTGTCGTACATTCCTCTCTAGGCCGAAAATCGAACTATGTGGTTAGAGTTTATTATCCTTGTAATGACTGTTTTAAGAAAAATGCTGTCCGTATGTTTACCTTTTGTTTACAGGGAGAAGGGGGTGTGGTGATTCATCTGATGATTCAAGAACGTTTATTTTTCATCTGAAGATTTGAAATCGCTACTTTTTTTAACTACAACGTTTTTGATAGCAATGAGGCAATATTTAGACAACTATGGACCACAGATGCAAGAGTAGTTACGCTGATGAACGGACTTGATTCAGTATGGTTGTGGAGGTTTTTCGTATTACTTCACCAACTCTAGACACAGATGTAATCTATGAGAAAGTATGTGAATTACAGACTTGGTGCACTAAGGCAGTAGATAAAACACAGTTTACTGCACTTTCTACATGAAATATTTCATTTTTTTTTTAAGTGGACTTGGTCTACTATGGTTGTGAGCCCCTCATATAATGATATATTCAAATTCACAACAAGTTGGATGTGCCAATCCCAAAACTTTCTTCTATCTCATGTATATTAATATTTCAAAATGTTATTACAAATACCAATAATTCATTTTTATTAGTTTTATTAGTACTTTTATTAGAATTATGCATAACTTCATACACTTTTCAATGGTACAATATTGAAAATGGCACAAAAATTGCTATCTTAGTGCCACTTACCGTCGGAATTTTTCAAATTCAGGGAGGACTTTGTTGCCATTGCTAAAAACATATACAAAAAACTTCGTTCAATTCTATGCATTACTTCATGAATTTTTTGATGGTACAATATTCAAAATGCAAAAAAATCGCACAAAACTCGCTATTACAGCGCCCTTACCGGCGGAATTTTCCCAAATTCAGAGAGGACCTTCTTGCTATGGCCAAAAACATACACAAAAAATTGGTTCAATTCTATGCATAACTTCATACACTTTTCGATGGTACAATATTCAAAATGCATAAAAATCGCACAAAACTCGCTATTACAGCACCCCCTACCCGCTGGATTTTTCCAAATTCAGGGAGGACCTTCTTGCCATGGCCAAAAACATACACAAAAAATTTGATTCAATTCTATGCATAAGTTCATACACTTTTCGATGGTACAATATTCAAAATGCACAAAAATTGCTATGACAGCGCCCCTACCAGCGGATTTTTTCCAAATTAATGGAGGACGTGCTTGCTATAGCCAAAAACTTACAAAAAAGTTTGATTCAATTCTATGCATAACTTCATACAATTTTTGATGGTACAATGGCGACATACGGACACACGGACAGACAGACATTTTCTATAAACATGTTTTTTAGGATCGATGATCCCTAAAACGTGAAAATCCGTCGAAAACCGAAAGTCGAAAAAAATTTCGATTACAATACTTTCTTCTATTGAAGATAGAAGAAAGTAAAAACAGGACACATAAATCCTGGACAGACCCATGAATAAGATAAAGTGATATTCCTTATATTTTCAATTGCAGTAAGCAATGAATTCTAGGAAGCGAAAGGAAAAAAGGATTAGTCAAGGCTATTATAATATTTTCAGTTACAGAAGAAAGATGATATTGGAATTCTATAATTCTATGCTAGACAAATAGTCGAAATAGTTATTATGTTATAGTCAAGTATTGATCATGTTATTTGATCAATATATGAATCTCCAACATATGGGATACGGTAATTTGCAGGTGTATAAGCAACTAAGCATAAAACAACCTCGTATATTGTATGTAAATTGCTTCAGAGAAATGCTATTGAGAGATGATATGAGAGAACTATACTATTTTAAATACAATTGCATTTTCTTTCATAAAATAATAGTATTTTGAACTTATAAAAGTTTTATTTAATGTTATTAAAAGGTAATTTTTAATTTGAAATGAATGATGACTTTTCTTATAACATAAATAATGAATTTGATTCTTATTTAGCCTGTAAATATCAATGTTAAAGAAAACTGATTTAAATCAAAGATTTTTATTAAAAAAAAATCATTTGATTTAAATCATGATTTAAATCGCTATTTAAATCAAGCTGATTTAAATAAAATAACCCTGATCACAGGATTTGCAGAAACAACTGAAAACGCTTGTGTATGATCGAATGTCAAAGAATATATTATAAAGATATGTTCATTTATTTATTGTATTGTAACGACTGCAAGGGAAAGGTCTTTCGAAAGTATTTTTTCTAATGAAAAGGAATCAAATTAAAAGGATACTTTAATAGGATTATAAAAAATGAAAACCTAAATAAAAATATTTAGCGTAATTTCCTGATGATTGTAATATTTAATGCTTAACTTCGAGTGCTGTGTGTGCTACTCTGAATAATTACTAAATACTCTGAATACTTACAGTATGTAGTACTCACTACTGTGACTATGAATACTGTGATTGAATACTGTTATTAGAGTCGTGTACTGTGATTAGTTTTCGTTCTTATCAACTAGTAAATAATTTTTTTTAATAAACGTTAGTATGAGGCAAATCGGTAAAAGAAAAACAAGACCCTTTGCTCAGAAAATCAAGCTTGAGTTACAGAATTCAGAAGTAAAAAAAATTTAATGGAAAAAAATAGATCTGGGAGTCAGATTGATAAAATGCTATTTTACGGACAGCGGGTCAGAGAATTTTTATTTGTACGCCATCGGTTGTCAACCCCTGTCTAAAACTTAACATGTCTTAAATAAATCCCTACATATTTATATTTAATTGCATCAGTAATACTGATTTTATCCTTCATTTATTTATACTGATGTGTTATTGTTCGGTTAGCATTTAGAAAAATATAACAGAAAAAAATCATGAGTCACGTATAGATTATGCACCACTTTCCAATACACTCAGAAAACCGTATCAAAAACTTAAGCGTTTAATAAGGTCAAAGATTTGGAAATGCACAGTAAGTAATACGTAGGAAGTAATTTGGAAAAGATTAAACTATTTTGAAAAGCTAGCTTCAGCAATACCATCTATAGCCAAATACGAATTCTTTTATGCAACACAATGTATGATCTATAGATTTGTATATGTACTACATAGTATACTAAAATTTAGTTCAGTAAGGAAACGCTTAAGGTTGTTCTCAACTGCTCTGCTCAACAAGCGCAAAACGTTTTGACACATTTCCAAATTCATTTTTTAACAGAAAGATATAAAATTGGAAGATCTGACTATAGAAGCGATTTAGAATCGAACTGTGTTTTCCATTTTTTGATAAATAAATTACCTATTGAGTTATAAGCAATTTTGATCTCGTGACAAAGATGTTTTTCATCCTTCTTGAGTGGTTATTCTTCTTCCGCGAGGAAATTCGGTTCAAAACGCCCATTTTGACACTATTTTCTGAAAGATCTATTGCATTTGCCAAAAAACGGAAAAAACAGTTCTGTTACATAGTTTCTGAACAACACCACATGCTAGTTTCATGCATTTCCGAACAAAAATAAATTAAAACTTATGTCATAAAAATTACCCTTTTGGATTTGAGAACAGCCCTAAGGCTCCTTTTTAGTCAGGCTGCAAATTTCCCTCTCCAATGCTAAACCTACGGACGTAGAATGCATCCGTATTTTTCAAATTTCTCCTTGGAAAATTATTTTTTTTTTCCCTTCTGTTTTCTGTATGCTCCTCTTGGAGAAAGTTTTTCTTCTTTTTTATTTTTTATTTAAAGAAAAAAATTAAATATATTGTTAGTTTTATTTAAAGTGTTAGAATCTTACTTACAACTCGCTTGCTTCACTTAGATATTAACACTTAAAATATAAAATTAAATATTTTAGAAACATTTTGGCAAAAAAAAAAAAAAAAAAAAAGAAACCTTCTTCTTAATTCTCTTTCTTCTCTTCTTCTCTTATTAAAAACTATGTAACTGTTTTCTGCTTCTCAGTAAAGACAAAAAAGATTTTAGAAAATGCTGTCGAAGGTGGCGTGTTGAACTGAATTTCCGGACACGACAGCGCAGGAAATGACCTTTGATGATAATCGCTTGTAACTGAAGATATAATTTATTAATCGGAAAATGTAAAAAACTGTTCGATTTAAAATAATTTTAATAATCATACCTGCAAGTATTATGCTTTTTTTATGCTTTTATTACGTTTAAAAATGTGTCAGAAATGCCAAAAAGTTCTCCGTTGTTGAACAGGAAAAGTATTTTATTTGTTTATTTATTTATTTATTATTATTAAGAGCTTTATTTCATCCATGGAACATGGAACTATAAATAATTTTTAAATAACTTATTCTTATCTCCATTATTTCAACATGATAAAAATGTTTCTCGCTTCTGATCCATAGTGCTGCCATCTATCCACAGTAAGAGCAAACACTAAACACACTTTTCTTCTTTTTTATTTTTGATTAAAAAAAAAAAAAAAATAAATATCTTGTTAGTTTTAATTAAAGTGTTAGAATCTTACTTACAACTCGCTCGCTTCACTTAGATATTAACACTTAAAATATAAAATTAAATATATATTATAGAAACATTTTGGCAAATAAAAAAGAAACCTTCTTCAAGACTAGCATACAGAAAACAACAGAAGGTAAAAATTTAATTTTTCGAAGAGAAATTTGAAAAATGCGGATGCATTCCAATCCCATAGGTTTAGCATTAGAGAGGGTAACTTGCCTCCAGACGGATAACAAGTCAGTCAAAAATTCCCCCTCAGCAATTTCTCCGTTCAACCGACAGCTGCATGACACACGACCAGACAAACTGAAGCCATAAGGTTGTTAAATGGATACTTTCTGGCACATTTTTTAATTAACTGCTGTTCGGAAACTTATCAAATTGACAGTTTCTCTTATTAAAAACTATGTAACTGTTTTCTGCTTCTCAGTAAAGACAAAAACAATTTTAGAAAATGCTGTCGAAAGTGGCGTCTTGAACTGAATTTCCGGACACGGCAGAACAGGAAATTACCTTTGACGATAATCGCTTGTGACTGAAGATATAATTTATTAATCGGAAAATGTAAAAAACTGTTCGATTTAAAATAATTTTAATAATCATAGCTGCAAGTATTATGCCTTTTTTATGCTTTTATTACGTTTAAAAATGTGTCAGAAATGCCAAAAAGTTCTCCGTTGTTGAACAGGAAAAGTATTTTATTTGTTTATTTATTTATTTATTATTATTAAGAGCTTTATTTCATCCATGGAACATGGAACTATAAATAATTTTTAAATAACTTATTCTTATCTCCATTATTTCAACATGATAAAAATGTTTCTCGCTTCTGATCCATAGTGCTGCCATCTATCCACAGTAAGAGCAAACACTAAACACACTTTTCTTCTTTTTTATTTTTGATTAAAAAAAAAAAAAAAATTAAATATCTTGTTAGTTTTAATTAAAGTGTTAGAATCTTACTTACAACTCGCTCGCTTCACTTAGATATTAACACTTAAAATATAAAATTAAATATATATTATAGAAACATTTTGGCAAATAAAAAAGAAACCTTCTTCAAGACTAGCATACAGAAAACAACAGAAGGTAAAAATTTAATTTTTCGAAGAGAAATTTGAAAAATGCGGATGCATTCCAAGCCCATAGGTTTAGCATTAGAGAGGGTAACTTGCCTCCAGACGGATAACAAGTCAGTCAAAAATTCCCTGTCAGCAATTTCTCCGTTCAACCGACAGCTGCATGACACACGACCAGACAAACTGAAGTCATAAGGTTGTTAAATGGATACTTTCTGGCACATTTTTTAATTAACTGCTGTTCGGAAACTTATCAAATTGACAGTTTCTCTTATTAAAAACTATGTAACTGTTTTCTGCTGCTCAGTAAAGACAAAAAAAAATTTAGAAAATGCTGTCGAAAGTGGCGTCTTGAACTGAATTTACGGACACGACAGCGCAGGAAATGACCTTTGACGATAATCGCTTGTAACTGAAGGTATAATTTATTAATCGGAAAATGTGAAAAAATTTTCGATTTCAAATAATTTTAATAATCATACCTGCAAGTATTATGCGTTTATTACGTTTAAAAATGTGTCAGAAATGTCAGAAAGTTCTCCGTTGTTGATAAGGGAAAGTATTTTATTTGTTTATTTATTTATTTATTATTATTGAGAGGTTTATTTCAACCATGGAACTATAAATAATTTTAATCTCCATTATTTCAACATGATAAAAATGTTTCTGGCTTCTGATCCATAGTGCTGCCATCTATCCGCAGTAAGAGCAAACACTAAACACACTTTTCTTCTATTTTATTTTTAATTAAAAAAAAAAATTAAATATCTTGTTAGTTTTAATTAAAGTGTTAGAATCTTACTTACAACTCGCTCGCTTCACTTAGATATTACCACTTAAAATATAAAATTAAATATATATTTTAGAAACATTTTGGCAAATAAAAAAGAAAGAAACCTTCTTCAAGACTAGCATACAGAAAACAACAGAAGGTAAAAATTTAATTTTTCGAAGAGAAATTTGAAAAATGCGGATGCATTCCAAGCCCATAGGTTTAGCATTAGAGAGAGTAACTTGCCTCCAGACGGATAACAAGTCAGTCAAAAATTCCCTCTCAGCAAGTTCTCAGTTCATCCGACTGCTGCATGACACACGACCAGACAAACTGAAGTCATAAGGTTGTTAAATGCATACTTTCTATCACATTTTTTAATTAACTGTTGTTCGGAAACTTATCAAATTGACAGTTTCTCTTATTAAAAACTATGTAACTGTTTTCTGCTGCTCAGTAAAGACAAAAAAAAATTTTAGAAAATGCTGTCGAAAGTGGCGTCTTGAACTGAATTTCCGGACACGACAGCGCAGGAAATGACCTTTGACGATAATCGCTTGTAACTGAAGATATAATTTATTAATCGGAAAATGTAAAAAAAATGTTCGATTTCAAATAATTTTAATAATCATACCTGCAAGTATTATGCCTTTATTACGTTTAAAAATGTGTCAGAAATGTCAGAAAGTTCTCCGTTGTTGATCAGGGAAAGTATTTTATTTGTTTATTTATTTATTTATTATTATTGAGAGGTTTATTTCAACCATGGAACTATAAATAATTTTAATCTCCATTATTTCAACATGGGCCCCACCAGTGGCCGAGAGGTTCTGCTCTCGAAGCTGGTAGACGGGAGGTGCTGGGTTCGATCCCAATCGCGCCCGTCGGCCTAATCGTTCGGAGTTTTCGTGGTTTTCTTCGAGCCGTGGATTTTCCATGCGTAAATACGGATTAGGTTCCCTTAGAAAGACCCCCACGGAGGGCACTCCCCCCCCGGGCCTATATCCCTCGTGAAGATAATCGGCCGTCAAAAATCAACCCAACCCAACTCGCCTCTGATCCATAGTGCTGCCATCTATCCACAGTAAGAGCAAACACTAAACACACTTTTCTTCTTTTTTATTTTTGATTAAAAAAAAAAAAATTAAATATCTTGTTAGTTTTAATTAAAGTGTTAGAATCTTACTTACAACTCGCTCGCTTCACTTAGATATTAACACTTAAAATATAAAATTAAATATATATTATAGAAACATTTTGGCAAATAAAAAAGAAACCTTCTTCAAGACTAGCATACAGAAAACAACAGATGGTAAAAATTTAATTTTTCGAAGAGAAATTTGAAAAATGCGGATGCATTCCAAGCCCATAGGTTTAGCATTAGAGAGGGTAACTTGCCTCCAGACGGATAACAAGTCAGTCAAAAATTCCCTGTCAGCAATTTCTCCGTTCAACCGACAGCTGCATGACACACGACCAGACAAACTGAAGTCATAAGGTTGTTAAATGGATACTTTCTGGCACATTTTTTAATTAACTGCTGTTCGGAAACTTATCAAATTGACAGTTTCTCTTATTAAAAACTATGTAACTGTTTTCTGCTGCTCAGTAAAGACAAAAAAAAATTTAGAAAATGCTGTCGAAAGTGGCGTCTTGAACTGAATTTCCGGACACGACAGCGCAGGAAATGACCTTTGACGATAATCGCTTGTAACTGAAGGTATAATTTATTAATCGGAAAATGTGAAAAAATTTTCGATTTCAAATAATTTTAATAATCATACCTGCAAGTATTATGCCTTTATTACGTTTAAAAATGTGTCAGAAATGTCAGAAAGTTCTCCGTTGTTGATAAGGGAAAGTATTTTATTTGTTTATTTATTTATTTATTATTATTGAGAGGTTTATTTCAACCATGGAACTATAAATAATTTTAATCTCCATTATTTCAACATGATAAAAATGTTTCTGGCTTCTGATCCATAGTGCTGCCATCTATCCGCAGTAAGAGCAAACACTAAACACACTTTTCTTCTATTTTATTTTTGATTTAAAAAAAAAAAAATTAAATATCTTGTTAGTTTTAATTAAAGTGTTAGAATCTTACTTACAACTCGCTCGCTTCACTTAGATATTACCACTTAAAATATAAAATTAAATATATATTTTAGAAACATTTTGGCAAATAAAAAAGAAAGAAACCTTCTTCAAGACTAGCATACAGAAAACAACAGAAGGTAAAAATTTAATTTTTCGAAGAGAAATTTGAAAAATGCGGATGCATTCCAAGCCCATAGGTTTAGCATTAGAGAGAGTAACTTGCCTCCAGACGGATAACAAGTCAGTCAAAAATTCCCTCTCAGCAAGTTCTCAGTTCATCCGACTGCTGCATGACACACGACCAGACAAACTGAAGTCATAAGGTTGTTAAATGCATACTTTCTAGCACATTTTTTAATTAACTGTTGTTCGGAAACTTATCAAATTGACAGTTTCTCTTATTAAAAACTATGTAACTGTTTTCTGCTGCTCAGTAAAGACAAAAAAATTTTTAGAAAATGCTGTCGAAAGTGGCGTCTTGAACTGAATTTCCGGACACGACAGCGCAGGAAATGACCTTTGACGATAATCGCTTGTAACTGAAGATATAATTTATTAATCGGAAAATGTAAAAAAAATGTTCGATTTCAAATAATTTTAATAATCATACCTGCAAGTATTATGCCTTTATTACGTTTAAAAATGTGTCAGAAATGTCAGAAAGTTCTCCGCTGTTGATCAGGGAAAGTATTATATTTGTTTATTTATTTATTTATTATTATTGAGAGGTTTATTTCAACCATGGAACTATAAATAATTTTAATCTCCATTATTTCAACATGGGCCCCACCAGTGGCCGAGAGGTTCTGCTCTCGAAGCTGGTAGACGGGAGGTGCTGGGTTCGATCCCAATCGCGCCCGTCGGCCTAATCGTTCGGAGTTTTCGTGGTTTTCTTCGAGCCGTGGATCTTCCATGCGTTAATACGGATTAGGTTCCTTAGAAAGGCCGCACGGAGGGCACTCCCCCCGGGCCTATATCCCTCGTGTAGATAATTGGCCGTCATAAATCAACCCAACCCTATTTCAACATGATAAAAATGTTTCTGGCTTCTGATCCATAGTGCTGCCATCTATCCACAGTAAGAGCAAACACTAAACACACTTTTCTTCTTTTTTATTTTTGATTTAAAAAAAAAAAAAAAAAATTAAATATCTTGTTAGTTTTAATTAAAGTGTTAGAATCTTACTTACAACTCGCTCGCTTCACTTAGATATTACCACTTAAAATATAAAATTAAATATATATTTTAGAAACATTTTGGCAAATAAAAAAGAAAGAAACCTTCTTCAAGACTAGCATACAGAAAACAACAGAAAGTAAAAATTTAATTTTTCGAAGAGAAATTTGAAAAATGCGGATGCATTCCAAGCCCATAGGTTTAGCATTAGAGAGGGTAACTTGCCTCCAGACGAATAACAAGTCAGTCAAAAATTCCCTCTCAGCAAGTTCTCAGTTCATCCGACCGCTGCATGACACACGACCAGACAAACTGAAGTCATAAGGTTGTTAAATGCATACTTTCTAGCACATTTTTTAATTAACTGTTGTTCTGAAACTTATCAAATTGACAGTTTCTCTTATTAAAAACTATGTAACTGTTTTCTGCTTCTCAGTAAAGACAAAAAAAATTTTAGAAACTGCTGTGGAAGGTGGCGTCTTGAACTGAATTTCCGAACACGGCAGAACAGGAAATTACCTTTGACGATAATCGCTTGTGACTGAAGATATAATTTATTAATCGGAAAACGTAAAAAACTGTTCGATTTAAAATAATTTTAATAATCATACCTGCAAGTATTATGCCTTTTTTATGCTTTTATTATGTTTAAAAATGTGTCAGAAATGTCAGAAAGTTCTTCGTTGTTGATCAGGGAAAGTATTTTATTTGTTTAATTATTTATTTATTATTACTGAGAGCTTTATTTCAACCATGGAACTATAAATAATTTTAAAATAACTTATTCTTATCTCCATTATTTCAACATCATAAAAATGTTTCTCGCTTCTTATC
This sequence comes from Maratus speciosus, assembly GCA_963932465.1. Classification (NCBI taxonomy): domain Eukaryota; kingdom Metazoa; phylum Arthropoda; class Arachnida; order Araneae; family Salticidae; genus Maratus; species Maratus speciosus. Next base: position 238,186,393 of record OZ010788.1, read on the forward strand.
TATAGTGCTGCCATCTATCCATATTAAGAGCAAACTACATTTTTCTATGAAATAGAGAACCTTTTTCTAGGATTTTTCAGTTGTTTTAAAGCAAAAACGTTTCATTGAACAATTCAGATTTTCATATGATAAAAGATAATTTCAAATATAATTCTATTTTTTTTTACAAATACTCATAAAACAAAATTTATTTTTGAAATGATGTAATATATATTTTTTGAATATCCCTAACATTAAAAAAATATATCTATTCAAACTTCTCTTAAAATTTGTTGAAGTTTTGAAATTATTTGAGATAGTACATTTTACACCTATAAATTCTGAAAGAGTTCAGGTTATTCAAAGTAAATGTATCTAATATAAAATTGCAAAAAAATACTTTTTTTTTACTCAGTCATGCAACTATTGTTGTGGTTATATGTTCTAGATGGCAGCACCAAAAGATTATGCGGTTTTCTCAAATTAGACCTGAATCTCTTGTAATTATGGGAGTAGGAAGTTCCTTGCTTGTACTAGTGATATACAGAAGAGTACGCACATTTTATGCATTTCTCATTTGTGCATCTTTCAAATTCATACGTTTTCGAATTCTGTTTCCGATTCATTGTTAGATTTTCTCCGATGAAAAGCTTTGCTTACAGCCGAGAATAAATTATGAACTTCGTCTAGGCATTTCTCACCCTGTAATTTCAAGATCAAAGCTAAAAATTTAGTCTAGAGTGGAGGTGTCTAACCTTTTGCTTCTTCTGGCTTCATTTGGCGGAAAAAAATTATCTCCTGCAGCATTTGAAAGGGAAAAAAATGCCTCGTGATGCTCATATACTATAAGGCTGTTCTGAAATCCAAAACTTTATGACATAAGTTTTAATTTATTTTTGTTCGAAATGCATGAAACTAGCAGGCGTTGTTGTTCAGAAACTATGTAATCAAACTGTTTTTTCCGTTTTTTTTTTTTTTTTTTGCAAACGCAGTATAGATCTTTTAGAAAATAGTGTCAAAGTGGGCGTTTTGAACCGAATTTCCGCGCGAAAGAAGAATAATCCCTCAAAAAAGGGCGAAAAACGTCTTTGTCACGAGATCAAAATTGCTTATAACTCAACAGGTAATTTATTTATCAAAAAATGGAAAGCACAGTTTGATTCCAACTCTCTTCCATAGTCAGGCTTTTCAATTTTATATCTTTCCGTTAAAAAATGAATTTGTAGATGTGTCAAAACGTTTTGCGTAGAACAGTTGAGAACAGCCTTAATATTAACAATATTCGCTAAGTAAAAATATCTTGCAATCTTTGATTTCTTTTTTCATAAAAATGTTTTTAAAGTTGTTGAACAAATGAGTCTGAACATTAAGGCTCTTCTGAAATCTAAAGAGGCAAGTTTATGATACAGGTTTTAATTTATTTTTGTTCGGAAACGCATGAAATTGGCATATGTTGTTATTCAGAAACTATGTAATCGAAAGACGTTTTGCATTTTTTTAGTAAACGTAAAAGATCTTTTAGAAAATACCGTTAAAGTGGGTGCTTTGAATCGAATCTCCAGACGAAAGGAGAAAACCAGCCAGAGAGAGGAGAAAAACCGATTGTTACGTCGTTACGTGACCAAAATTCTTATAACTCTATAAGTAATATATTGATCGAAAACTGCAAAACTCATTTCGATTCCAAATTGCTTCCATAGTCAGCTTTGGTAATTGTGTGCCTTTATGTTTAAAAATGAGTTAGTGAGAAATTTTCGCATTTGGTGAGCAGTGCACTTGAGAATAGCCAGACATTTTGTTCATTCAACTTTGGCGTGTAAAAAATTTTGCATTTCACCTTGAATGGAAACCAAAAAGTCCTGAATAACTAGCCAAATTTTGATTGTATGATATATTCAGCATCGTCATTTCAGACTTTGTTTGGGGGATGGGGGGGGGGGGGGGAGAGGATTCGTTGCGTTGGACGTAACAAATCCGATTTCCTCCAATTTGAAATGATCCATTTTACTCATTTTTGAGGCATATTTTCAGTGAAACATTTTTACTGCTATAATTTATTTACACTCAATCTTTAATATATTGAAGAAAACATTCAAATAATAGTTATAATAAACGGTCAAGTGCGAGCATTACTCGCGCACAGAGGGTTCCGTAGAATAAATGTGGTGACAGAATTTGAACTCTGTACTGCAAAGACTAGCACATTCTTCGATGAGGCTCGGGACGATCCATCCCAACTTCTGAATCTACGAAAAAACTGCTGAACTTACAAAAACTATTGTGAGAAAGATGAGATGACTGTTGATTGCTCTCAAGAACGGACGTGTGAAACGTCGCTGTTCGACCGAATACCGGGTCAGCGGACTTCGGTTTTAAAGCAGAATGTCGCCGGCCAGTTATAGTTATCATGTTTAATCTAAATGTAAATACCCCATCTGAAAATATTTCACCCACATAATCAAGAATATTAAAGTTTAAGATTTCCTCAAGAATCTGCCTGGACTAATTACTCCTAGACACCGACCACAGTAAAGCTACATTTATTCGTCAAAATCAATGTGCATTAAATTTCTACAGATTGGGGGCTCGGCCGGGATATTTGCATGCAAAGTGTGGATTTAACTTGTGTGAAAAATTTTCTGATGTCCTAAAGAAATTCTGATGTTCTGAAAAAGAAAAGAAAAAAGTTGCTTTCATCGAACGTTCCGTGAATAGCTGAAAAGAAGAAAATTTTTCTCATGCAGAAGGAAAGATAAAAAGAGTCAAGTGTTTTTTTTTTCTGTCTTGTGCGTCGATAAGGTCCGTTAATGAAGGTAAGGAAGAAAATCGGAATTTCAACTGGGTATTTCATCGAAGGATCGAAGTGAGCGTGTTCTGTGATGAATCGTTTGTGAATTCTCATCGTGAATTCTGAGTGCTGATAAAAAAGTGTGACAATATTTTCGAGTCTCTGCGAGAAGAAATATACGTTGACCCAATTTCAGCTTCTACTTTTCTTGTGATAAAATGGGGAAGTGCGTTTTTTATTGTTCCCCATAAGTGCTTGAATTGTGTTAAAAGGCGTACGGTGATTTTTGTGTACGCCAGAAGAAAAAAGAATATTTTTCTTTAGTGAAGTTTTTTTTAGTGAGGTTTTTTTTTAAGTGATTTATGCAGAAGTGGATTTTTTTTTGTTCTGCATTTTTTTAATAAAAGAAATAAGGCACTCGCTTAGACGTGTCTGCGAAGAGGAAATACAGGAAGGTGGGTTTTTTTTTTTTTTTGCTTCCTAATGATATACATGATCTTAGATTCCTAATACATGATTTTTTTTTTTTTTTTTTTCAGAGAAAAGTGGTATAACGATATATATTTTTTATTTTATCTTGTTATTTTTTTTTATGTGAAAAGAAAGGAATACATATTCCTTTGAGAAAATTTTGATGGAATTAAGTTCTTATAAAATTGGTATTCAACAATTATTTTTTTGTATTAGTGTGTAGTAAAGAAAAAAAATATATATATATATATATTTTTTTTTTTTTGGTGGAAATATCTGGTACAAAGTAAGTGAGTTTTAGAAAACTGTTAATATTATTATATATATAGATATATTTCATTTATCGGGTGCTTATATAGTATTGATTTATATTAAGATATTTTATATATGTGTTAATTGGTTAGATATAATTATGGCACACTTAATAAGGTCTAAAAAGATCGATCTGGTTACTGCGGTAATCGAGTTAGGTTTAAGTCCTCCAGATGGTGCTAATAAAAGTCAACTGACTGATTTAATTTTAAAATCCGAAGGGTATAATGAGGATTTAGTAAAAAATTTGCTAGCGGGGATTATAAGCGAGAGGGAAGAGAAAGAAAAATTGTTGCAACAAAAAGAAATCGAGAATCGTGAATTTGAATTGAAAAAATTACAATTGGAAAATACACAAAATACCCAATTACATAATTCAATATCTGCAGTCGCCGGAAAGGGTTCTGATGTTCTAAAATTGCTAAATAGATATAATGAGGAGGAAATTAGCATTTACTTAACCCTTTTCGAACGCCAAGCGAAGCGTCTAGGAATAGAAAAAAATGAATGGGTTACATATCTGTTGGCACTGTTACCGCTCGACATTGTTAGTTTAATAAATCGAGAAAGTGAAGAACTATCCAGTGATTACGACTGTGTGAAGAAAATACTTTTAAGACGTTTCAAACTTACACCAGAGCAATTCAGGCAAAAATTCTTTTTACATAGAAAACAAAATTCAGCGTCATGGAAAAATTTCTCATTTGAAATCGCAAATTTTCTGAATGAATGGTTATTGGAATTACACATATCAACGTTCGAAGAGTTAAAAAATATTTTAATCATTGACCAGATTAGGCGAAAATTGTCCCTAGAAATGAAGGAACACTTTTGTGACGAATTGCCAAAAATTACGAGTGTAGAAGATTTGACCAATAAATTGGATGATTTTGAAACAGCCAGAATTAACTTACGGAAAACTGAAATTAAGCCCCCGAACACGGAATTTAGGAAACGTCAAGGTAGTGAAAATAATATAGCGTTCCATCGAAATGACATTAGTCGCGTGCCATATGAGAAAAACTACACACATACCACCCAAAAGAATTTAAATACAAAAATCCGTTGTTTCAATTGCAATGACTTTTCCCACCGTTTTAGTGATTGCCCCCGAAAAAAAAGAAAGTCCGGTCTGCTGGAAGTGTAAAATTCCTGGCCACAGGTCTGACCAGTGTACATATAATTCTTCTAAAAATGCAAATGCTGCCGTAAGCAATAACTCAAATCCAGTTGATAAAATAATAAAAAGCGTGGGGATTTTAGGAAAAAATATGGATGCTTTCATTGATACGGGAAGTGACGTAAATATGTGTAGCAACGATACTTATACAGCCCTGGGATGCCCTAAATTGCATGAAAATGACTTGGTTTTATCAGGTATTGGTGGTAGCCAAATTACACCCACAGGATTTATGACCGTAAAAATTGAAATAGATGGTTACACAGTGAATGCAGATTTATACGTCGTAAAAAATTTGAGCCGTTCTATAATTTTAGGAAATAACTTTTTGAAACAGGTAAATTTCAATATGTCAGAAAAAGGATTGCAAATTACAGGGAAACGAAAATTGAAGGAAGTTAGGGTGAATTACGTCACTGCTTTCCCACAAGAAACAATCATGACAAAAACCAGACGCGTCATCTATGTCACACCCAGATTTCATGCGATGTTGCGGTCAGAAAAGCAAAACGATCACACGATAGAAAAAATGATTTCGACAGCTGAATTGGTGAGAAAGGAGCGAACTAATCAAAATGAAAGAGCTTGCAACTTTAGTGAAAAAATAAACATGCAATTAAACTCTGATAAAAGTTGTTTATTAGAAAGTGAACAGTATTCTATCCCACAGTTAGACTCAGCGAAAACAGCAGATATTTATTTAGCTGAGACAGCTAATTCTATTAATTTTCAGGAAGTTGATATAAACCATATTACAAACAACACTATTAAGAAAGAGTTAACGGAATTGATCACTAATTATAAGCCAAACAAGGTTAAGGATACAGAGTTAAAAGTAAATATAACATTAACTGATGATATTCCGATTGCGCAACGACCGCGTAGGTTAGCATATCCAGAACAGGAATTTGTGGATAAACAAATACAAGAATGGTTGGAAATGGGAATTATAACGGAGAGTAATTCTAATTATGCATCGCCTATTGTGTTAGCGAAAAAGAAAGATAATTCCTGGAGATTATGTGTAGACTATAGACCCCTCAATAAAAAAATAATTAGAGATAATTTTCCCTTGCCAAGAATAGAAGACGTTTTAGATAACATTGAGGAAGCGAAGGTTTTCACTACATTGGATTTAAAAAATGGTTTTTTTCATATAGACGTAGCAGAGGAGAATAGGAAATATACAGCATTTGTCACACATAACTCCCAGTACGAATATTTAAAGCTTCCATTCGGATTATCGATTGGCCCCCAGAATTTTCAGAGATATATTCAAGCTGTTTTTAAACAGTTAATTAAAGAAAAAGTAATATTAATTTACTTAGACGATGTCACAGTACTTGCGAAGACTGAAGAAGAAGCGCTTTTAAAAGTGAAACGCGTCCTAGAAGTTGCATCGGATTACGGACTTGAATTTAATTTTGCAAAATGCCAATTCCTTAAACGGAAAATTGAATTTTTAGGTTATATTATCGAAAACGGAACTACTAGGCCCTCGGAAGCCAAAACTTTGGTAGTAAAGAATTTTCCTGAACCCTTCACCCTTAAACAATTACACAGTTTTCTGGGTTTAACTTCTTATTTCAGAAAATACATCCCACATTATGCAACTATAGCGAGACCTTTAAGTGATTTATTAAAAGCGGGAAATACATTTAAATTTGGAATCCTCGAAAAACAAGTTTTTGAGACTCTTAAAGAAAAACTAGTTCACCCCCCAGTATTGCATACATTCCGACGAGGCGCTAGACTAGAATTGCACACCGATGCAAGCGCCATAGGTTTTGGTAGTGTCCTACTACAAGAAGATGAAAACAAAAACTTACATCCTATTCATTACTGAGCCGTAAAATTACACCTACTCAAGCAAAATATTCGAGTTACGAATTGGAAAGACTCGCGGTAATAGAATCGGTTAAAAAATTCCGAAACTACTTATTAGGCACGAAATTTAAAATTGTAACAGATTGTTCCGCGTTTCAAAAGACAATGGACAAAAAAGACATTACGCCAAAAGTAGCCAGATGGGCTCTATTCTTACAGGAATTTGATTATGAAATTGCCCACCGATCAGGATCTTAAATGAAACATGTAGACGCATTGACTAGAAATACAGTTCTAATAGTTACCCGATCGCAAGATGAATTAACATTAAAAATAAAGAATGCACAACAAGAGGACGAACACATACAAGCGATAAAAAAGTTAATCGAAAAAAAATGAAAGTTCAGAATATTTTATAAGAAACGACATCGTATACAAATATGAGAATAATAGAGAACTTTTGGTGATTCCTATCAATATGCAAAAGGAAATAATACGCGCTGTTCATAACAAAGGTCATTACGCAGTTGCTAAAACTGAAATTACTTTAAAAGAAAATTATTTTATACCCCAATTAAGAAAGCAAATTGAAAGTGTCATTGCCAACTGCATAGAGTGTATACTTTGCAATAAAAAGCAAGGAAAAGGAGAAGGTCTGTTAAACCCGATCCCCAAACAAAATATGCTCCTCGAGATCTATCACATAGATCACATTGGTCCCATGCCTTCTACAAATAAAAATTACAATCATATTTTTACTGTTGTGGGCGCATTTACTAAATTTGTTTGGCTATACCCCGTTAAAACTACAGCCGCTAAAGAAGTCATCGATAAGTTAACCCGACAACATGATAGTAGGGAAAGTAGGAGAGTTCAGCCCCAGCAGGTGGATTGTGGATTGGGAGGATTGAGGAGGAGGGAGGAATCCACCTTGTGGATAGAGGAGGAGGGTGGAATCCACCTGTGGGAGGTTTCTTAGAGTAGGAGAGGCTAAATTTTTGAGGGGGGCTTAATTTTTGAGGGGGCTTAATTTTTGAGAGGGGCTTATTTTTTTTTTTTTTTTTTTTTTGAATCGACTTAGAGTAGAGATGAAAATATCATACTATAACATAGGTCTTTTCGAGAGGAAGTATGAAGACACTAAATTTTTCGATGGGCTTAATTTTTGAGGGGGGGCTTAATTTTTGAGGGGGTTTAATATTTTTTTTTCGAATTGATTTAGTATTACAATGGAAATATCATACTATAACATAGTGAGTTAGGTGTTTTCGAAAGGGAGTTTGAGGGGTCTAAATATTTTAGTGGGGCTTATTTTTAGGGGGGCTTAATTTTTTTTTCTTCAAATTGACATAGAGTAGAAATGGAAATGTCATACTATAACATAGAGATGTAGGTATTTTCGAAAGAGAGTTTGAGGAGCCTAAATTTTTTAGAGGGGCTTATTTTTTTTTTAGAGGGGGCTTAATTTTTAAGGGTGATTTTTTTTTTCCTGAATTGTCTTAGAATTTGAATGAAGATAAAAATATCATATGTTTTCTGAAAAAAATTTTCGATGCTGCCATCTGTATGCGGTAGTGCGAATTTATTATTATTGAAAATAGTATTTTATTTTTGAAAAGTTTTGAGGAAGGTTTGAACCTGCAAAATAGTCTCTTGGCTCGATGATATGTTGAAGACTTAACTAATCGAGCCAAGAAACTATGTCTACATGTTTAGATTTTAGATGTTTCAAAACAAAAAATTGTATTCCCCCTTCTGTATGCGCAAAGAGAGGTTGGTTTCTTAAGATAACTCATTAATACCTTATTTTAACTGCTCACTCTGCGAATTTTTTTTAATGTGTATGATTTTTAGTTTAACTGATTTTATCGATTTTGTGAATGAGAGTTTGATTATTTTACGCACAAATGTATGATCATTTTAGAAAGCCGTGGTTTCGAACCTGCGAACTCCCATTCAAATTTCATTTTTTGTAACTGATAAGCTATCCACTATTCAAACCGCGCCCCAATATTTTCTAAGTTACTTTTGAACACTATATATTTTAAAAAAATACCTACCTCTTCCTTTTTCTTATACTAGGGAAGTTAATATAATTTATGTTTAAATTGAAGAAATAATTAATTTTTTATATTTCTTTAATAAGGCAAGTCATTTTTTTTGATCGATTAGAAGGCTACCAAACGATTTGAATTAAACATTGTTTTTACCAGTATTAATCCTCTTACCTAATTTTAAAATTATACTTTTTCTTGTGAACCATATCATATTCATTTAATCGTCTGAAATACACTTCCTAAACCCTCTTATCAACGTTACTCCCTATCTATCACAAACATCCGATAAGTCTAATCAGCTTTTTTCAACAGAAAATAGCTAATATGTAAATATTGATAACTATTGAAGAGATTATTTCACTTGTTTCCAGATTTTAAATGAAAGTTTGAACAGATTTTCTATTTATCGATTATTATAAATTGAATTAACTCATAGTTTGTTATTGCAATAGATAATTATTTGATGATTCTACACTAGTTCTAATGAATTTTAAAACTACTACTTCAATTCAACTCATTCTTTTATACAGTTTAATAAATTTAGTTTGAATTAAACCATTAGTTTGTCATATATTTCACTGAAATAATAAAATTAATGTGTAAAACCTTAGAATGACGAATTCAAAAACGTAACATGATGAATCATATACTTTTTAAACATTACATAAAAACCTTTGTATTGATTCACTTCCTGTGAACTTCCTACACATACTTTTTTATGCCACGTGTTTTTCTGAAATGTTTGCACCAATCATATTACATGATTTGCACTATCGTAATAATTTTTAAACATGCGCCCCCTATGATTTTATATAAAATTGAATGAAACGAGACTTTTTCATTAGTGTTTGCTATTTTTTGAGTGTGTGAAGACGCTTTTTTCACTTAAGATAATATGGCTAGTTTTCAAGATGGACATTCTACTATGTTAAGCGATAATGTATCACGTTTGAATAATCAATATTTTTCATCAAGATTAAATGATCAAGATATGGGATTAATAGTACAACCTAAAGTAGAACCCGTTTCAGATAATGAAGCGGAATCCTCCTCATCAGAACTGAAGAAACAGAAGCCACCTTTTTTGTGTACTGTTTGCAGCAAATCTTTTTCACGAAAAGGCAATTTAAAACAACATTTGATGATTCATTCAGAAGAAAGACCATTTATATGTGACATCTGCCAAAAAGCATTCTCTAGAAAGGCTATTTTGAATCGTCATAAACTATCCCATTTAAAGATTCCTTCCCAACATAAATGTGAATCGTGCGGTGAAGCGTTCTCAAGAAAGTATGACTTATTAAAACACATGAAGATCCACAAGTCCTCCAAAAAGGATAAATGTATTCAGCGTAGTGAAATATTCAATCCCAACTCCGATTTTTTATATCATTTGAAAACTTCACAGAGAGTTAGATGCAAAATTGATAATTCATCCTCTTTAAAAGATATGTTTTTTGAGAAGGTTAAGCATTTTAAAAGGCAAAATGCGTTAAACATATTTACTAAAACTGTAATCAACTCTAACGAGGAGAATGCTACAGACTTTAACACATTTTTTAATAGTATTCAATCGGACGTTTTAAACGAATTAAACTACCAGATTCAAGTTAAAAGATCGATGAAATGGTATGCAAGTGTACAAGTTGTTGTATATCGCATAACACAGGAGGGTGACTTAGAGGCTGCCACTCCCTATTTCCTTTCAAAAACTATACTTGAACGGACGAATCAAAACTTATCTGAGCATGTTGAGGATGCCTTTGCAAAAATTATTAAGTCCTATGAGAAGTCTACCAGACGTGGTTTTAATTGGACATTAGATAAAATATTGAATTTAGAACTATCTACTTTTAAAATATAACATGATTTGAAATGTTTATACCTTTTTTTGAAATATGTGTACTCATGTTTTCACTATTGTAACTATTGAAAACGACGAATAAATAATGTGTAAATGAAAAAGCTGTTGTCTGTTTATTTTTGTTAGAACAACTTGTCATTTTTAATAACTCATGAAGTCGTAACGGCTTTACTTACTATTTTTTTTTTCAATTTCTTATCAAATGAATAATGAGTTAACTATCTTTTATTAATTTCATATTAAAAGTCTGAAATTATCCATTGAAATAGTTATTTCGCAATATTTCTAATTTATCATAATTATTTTTTAAGTTTAATATATCACTCGTTGTTTGTATAAACAGCTGTTATTGTTTATTAATAATAATATTATCATTTATTACCATACAATTCTTTAAAAAAGCGTAGAACCATTAACATAATATATCATTAATCACTTTTTTAAAAACTGTTACCTTGTGTTGCCATTGAATTCTTCAAAACACAAAAGAATAAAACTAGAATCCTTATCATTAAATATCATACACCACTTATATAAAAATTGTTACTTTGTGATGCCATACAATTCTTCAAAAAAAAAAGAATAAAACTAAAACTATTAACATTAAATGTCATATACTGTAAATATAAAAATTGTTACCTTGTGTTGCCATACTATTCTTCAAAAAAGGATAAAACCATTGACATAATATATTATTCACCACTTAAATAAACTGTTTATATATATATTTTTTTAGACTTAAACTAAAATTAATAACATTACTAATTCTTTTAAGTGTTTATCTGTAACCGACACTGATTTTTAACATATATTAAGGGATGTGCTGTTTCTAAACATTCAGTTTCCAACTGATTTTTGTTCTAACTTCATCTAATGTTACCTTTATTTTTTGAAAATGGGTTCTGTAGTAAATATGTTAAAAAGATCTTCCGACAAAGTGGCTTCTTCTTCAAAGTATCAACGTTTAGAAGAACCTAATGATCCCACTTCCGCAAGTGAATTAAATATACCAAGATTGGAAATTCCTAATTTATTAAACACTGACTGTGGGACAATATCACGTGATTTATCCACTACTGATTACTCACCGAATGTGAAATCTGAAATCGATATGAATTTTTTTATCCCTAACTTTGGTGATGATACTACATCTTCCGAGAATTCATGCCAAGAGTCAATTTCTGTTGAGGACTATTTGAATATATTTTTCAAAGACATGAATTTTGAATCCGCTTTAACCCCGACCCCAGCTAGTAACATAATTTCCCAAGACGAATCCTTTCAAGAACGTACTATTGACCAAGAGGTTTCTGATTCCCAACCAAGCAACCTTTTTAAAGCAAGTGATGAATTACAAAGCACAACCCCACCTACGAATGTCATTCCACAGTCTAAAACTAGCAAATCCAATCATCCTATTGTATTTCGAGAAGAACTCAGTGACTGTATCTTTTTAATTTTAAAGTTGCATAATAGACAATTTCATATTCATATTCGAGAATTTAAACGCAGTGGGCTTACTAGTGAAGAAATTCTAACGAAAAATGGTATTATTATGGATGTTAACAGCTGGTTCGAATTTTGCAAGAAAATTTTTTCATTTAATTTGAGATATAAAAGTTCCTCATTTGTTTCTAATAACATGATATTAGTGTTAAATTTTAATAATTCTATCATGCGAATTAAAAATTTAAAGAATTATTCTCACATTGACTTAAACGAGTATCAGTTGCTGAAATTAAAAGAAAAAATACATGATTTGAATAAGGAACTTCTTCAGCATATATATGTAAACCATATACCAAGCTTAATTAGGCAGAAATGTATCATTGGTCATATATCTACAGAAAATGAACTCATGTTGCAGTCTAAACTTATAACATGTATTGAGAATAATGTATTAACTATACTAAACCGCATTTTTGAATGTGATGGATGTATTTTTAATCAGAAATCTCAAAGCCCTCATTCCTGTTGTATACTAAATAATCGACAAAAATTTGAAAAACTAGGAGAGATGTTATTAACACTTATAGATTTAGATTTTGTTATTTCCTCATTTTTAAACGGAGTGGATTGTGTTAGTGAAAACTTTTTATCAAACATTCATGTAGAAACAATTCAAAACGAATTGTTTAAAATAATAAAATAAAATGTATTGCTATCCTTTATAATACGTATTTATTTGTCTAAAGTGTATGTTTATTTTGTTATGTCTTTTAGAACTTTTAATAGAGTGTTAGACTTAAATTTGCATATGTATATAACTAAAGAAATCAACAATTCTTTACCAATTAAAAAATTAACACAAGTTTAAAATATTAAACTAATAATCTTAATACTATAATTTCTACTTTCTAATATATATATATATATATATGAAACTTAATTATATAAAAAAGTTTTCAATAATAATAATAAGTTTAGAAAATTAAAAAGTTTAAAAAACAAAATTAAGAAACTCGTTTAAAAAAATATTTGAAAAGTTAAAAAAAATAAAGTTTTCAAAATTAAAAAATCTTTATAAAAAAATAATAATAATTAAAAAAAAAATTAAAAAGTTTACAAAAGTTTAAAAAAAAATATTAAAAAGTTTACAAAAGTTAAAAAAAAAACTTGGGAAAAAAAACTCAAAAAAAAAATTAAGTTATCAAAATTAAAAAAAAAAATTATAAAAACTTAATACATTAAGTTTTCAAAAGTGAGTTTACCTATTCGTATATGTATACATGCATGTGACTTTCGTTATGTTTCAGTTTAATACTTCTTTTTATCCTATAAAAGTGTTAGATTAATGTATACTTATAAAAATATTTGTAAGTTAAATTAAAAAAAAAAGTAACTTAATTGTAAAAAAAAATGTTTACAAAATTAAAAAAAACAAAATCTTTCTAAATAAAAAGTTTTCAAAATTAAAAAAAAAAACTTTTTAAATAAAAAATGTTTTCAAAATTTAAAAAAAAAATTGTAAATAAAAAAAAAGTTTTCAAAATTAAAAAAAAATACTTTGTAAATAAAAAAAAAGTTTTCAAAATTAAAAAAAAAACTTTGTAAATAAAAAAAAATATATTAAAAAGTTTACAAAAAAAACTTTTTTTATAAAAAAATATTTTCAAAATTAAAAAAAAAATTGTAAGTAAAAAAAAAAAAGTTTTCAAAATTAAAAAAAAAAATAATTTATAAATAAAAAAAAATATATTAAAAAGTTTATAAAATTTAAAAGTTAAAAAAAAAAACTTTGTAAAAAGTTTTCAAAATTAAGTTATCAAAATTAAAAAAAAAAAAACTTAATAAATTATGTTATCAAAAGTCAGTTCACCTAACTGTATATGTATCTGACTTTCATAATTAAAAAAGTTATCAAAAAGTTGAATTAGACTGCAAATACAAGTATACAATCAATCATATATCAATCAGTCATAGCAACTAACCAATCAATAAATCAAACCAATCAATCAATCATATTAATCAACCAAACAATAATATCAATCAATCATATCGATCAATAAATCAAACCAATCAATCATATTAATCAACCAAACAATAATATCAATCAGTCATATCGATCAATAAATCAAACCAATCAATCATATTAATCAACCAAACAATAATATCAATTAATCATATCGATCAATAAATCATATTAATCATATCAAGCTATCATATCAATCATATCAATCAATCAACCAATAATTCATATCAATCAATCATTCATATCAGTCAACCAATCATTCATATTAATCAATGATTCATATTAATCATATCAATCGATTAATCAAGATACTGAATACAAGTATTCATACAAATAAATCACATCAATTGCAGTTCAAGTATTACAAGTTAGTATAATAACATTATAAGAAAGTTTTGAATTAATACAATGATTAACTATCAACATTTTGTAACAGCACTTTTACAAAAGCAATGTATGAATAAATATTTTAGTTACAAAAAATATTTAAAATGCTTTTGAAAGTTAATAAAATTATTTTCCAAAAATGTTAAAAACATTACAAGCTGCTAAAACCTACAATTTAACAAGAATGAGTTGTCCTATATTTCCTTTGTATTTGCATGTCCTATATTTCCTTTCTATTTGTATTTGAGTATATGTATACGGATTCCTCCTTTTAATTATGTTTTGTAGTATACACTTAAAATATATATAGTATATATAAAACATTAAATTAAAATATTCTTTAGTTATTAAAAAGTTTAAAAAATCAGCAATTTTTTTAATATTATAAGACAACAAAAATTATTTTGTAATTTATTAAAAGTGAATTTACCTATCACTATATATGCGTTTCATAAGATAAATCTTCTTTATGTTAACATCCTACCCACATTTTATTTTATAGTTATACACATCGAAACGAAAAAAATAAAAATAAACAATCTATTATTAAATTCTTCAATTTAAAATTTTAATACATACATACTTAAACATTTATATAAATATAATGAACTCACCATGTTTGAACTCAGAAAAGAGATGATGAGCTTATCACGTGGTAGATTGTGACGTAATCAATTAGATATCACGTGCCTTCTTCGTGCCTTTTGATTGTCTTATCTACAATCAGATTGTATTATCAATCACGTGATCTAACTGATATGAGTCTATACCAAGACACTAGCCATTTTCACTTCAGTCATCGAATATGTAGGTCGTATATTTTTTTGAAAGTCTTTTATTTTATGGAATCTTCAGCAACATGACATCAGATATTTGCAAATAAAATCCTATTAAAATCTTTCTCGCAATTGTGAACAAAGATTAATTTTCATATTGTTTAAGTATAATCATTGATTATTTAACTGGATAATAATATTTTTTAGAAGTAACTTAAATTTCTTATAAAAACGGAAGTATTTATTGCATCATTCATAGAATTCAAGTTTGAATATTAACCAAGTTTTTTAAACTTTTATAATTTATACTAGTATTTAGTATATACTAGTACTTAGTAAAACCTAGTATATATTCTAGTATAAAGAGAATCTTAGGTGATCAATATGCATTAAATTTCTACATAAATATATGAATTTGTAATTGTATTTTAAAAAAAAAAGTTGCTAAAAGAATACTTTGTAAAAAACTATACAACGTAGGGTTGGGTATAACTGTATATATTAGAAAAGTGTAAATGGGTATACCATGAAAGTTCAAAGAGATATGGAACCTAAATAATATCAAACATAGCTATTCGTATAACTCTTTTTTAAATATTATCCTAATCTGTTTATGATGAACTTTATTCGATACTGACAATAAAAGCAGTGCATAGTTAAACTTCATTTGGTATTTCATGAAACTAAATTCAGCGTAGTAATAACCTTTATTTCTACAGTGTAGCTAAAACAAAACCTTTGTTCAAAGTTTAAATTTGGCATTGTGCTAAGCGCGCTTCGAATTGAGGTCTCAAAGTTGCAACGCCGCCTTGGTCAGTGCCACGTTTTTCCAGATAGGTGTTTAATTAATTTTTAAAGTCACTCGAGACGTATTGAGATATACAATCAATGCAAACTATCGCGAATCCCACAGTATTTATGCGATTCATTCTAATTAAATTTGTCGAGGGCGATGCCCTTAAAAAACGGACACCTAATTTTAATTCCAAAACAGACAAACGGGACCAAGAATATTTAATTAAAAGTTTCCTTTTATCACGTACGTAAAAAAAGCAAGTTCGCATTTTCTAATAAATTCGTTTATAAATTCTGGTGTCAGTTCATTTTTTTATAAGTTTTTATAAATAGAATTACCCGTGCCGGAAAGAATTAAGTGGTCGCAGGACTCTTTAAGCTTCAAAATTTAAGAAATTTTAATTTTTTTTAGATGTTAAACTCCTATCTTTTCTGAATATTTTAATATAATTGTTTCCTTGAAATTCCCATTAGAACAGAAGTTTTGGCTTTTAGAATTATACCCGCTCAATAGCTGAAGCGGCATTTCCGAAACTTTAAAGTCATTATTTTCCAAATGGCGTTTTTTGGGATAACGCGCAGGATACCTCAAAAACTTCTGAATATTTTTTCATGAAATTTTCAAAACATATATTTCATGTTAGTCTGTATAAACTGAACCTAAAATTTCCTTTTTATTGTTCAAAAAAATATTTTTTTAGGTGATTTTACTGTTGAAATTTTCAAAATTTTGTATTAGCTAAATGCAGCATTGCATTAAAAATATAAAAATGCTTTAAATACAAATTTATTTAAGTTCAGGGAAATTATTGCAATCTGAAGTATAAGTAAGCACCAAAATTTTCATTCTAGTTGCAATATTTATTTTGTAATCCTGCGCGTAAACTGTTATGCCAATTTTTTGTTCGACAAATGTCTAACCGGTTCGAGCCCCCTATAAATACTAATTCTATATCTTGTAATTTTTTAAATACATGAAACGAAAGAACATACTATATCTTTCATCCCAATTAAAATTGTGTTTTAAAATCATATACATTTTAAGACATTAAATGTTGAAAATGGTCTTTTTTTTTTCATTTTTTTCCACTTTTTAGCGTCCCGAGACCCCTTCAATTAGTATGTTTTTAACAAGTTGACGTTTATTGCTTTTATACTGTTACTGGACATTACATAACACATATATATCATTAAAAGTTGTTAACTAGGCATAGAGTACGCCGCCCTGTCCTTGTTTATGTCCAAACTGACCGTACCTTTAAGGGTTAATATCTCGGCTAATTACCGATCATTTTTTTCGAAAATCATTATCAACAATGCTTTTATTCTTCTGCAACGATAGGTATATTCAGCGACTCTCAACAATTTTTCTGAATGCCCGTAAATCGAAATTTGTGTATAACAGAAAAATGCTAATTGCTCAAAAACTATGTGCTCTAGGGTAATCGCTATAATTTTCCGGCAAGGTTTATATTAACGTCTACTACCTCTAATTTTTTCATAATTTTAGTTTCAGTAGATTCGGAATTAGATGGGGGGGGGGGTGACATATTTTTGCGCTACATTTTTAACAATATCTTTGAAAATATAATACCTAAAAGTAAAAGGAATGTATTTTTGAGTTCAGCGTTACAAAAGCTTTCACAGGATACCCCACATGATATACAAAGAAAAGATTTTTTTTTTCAAGTAGCATAATTAGCCCCTCTACTTTTTTACTAAATATATTTATGAATGTTTATTAATCTGAAAATATGTGTGTCAATGGTCTTTATTACTTCCCCGAATTTGAACTTTCCACGTTCCATAGTTTACGAGTAAAATGGCTGTGACAGACAGACAGACGGGCGGATGGTATAATATCTTATAATGGTTCCGTTTTTACTTTTTAAGTACGGAACCCTAAAAAATGATGAATAAATAGAAAATGATGAAAGGAATCTAGATAATGATAAAAGACATTCACGTGGAAGCGGAGGGGGAGGGGGCGCAATTCGCTTTCCCAGCCCTGAGTGATACGCTTCGATTATAATTATTCTGAGCATGCAGACAACTACAAATTAACTGTTATTGAAAACATTATAATCACAAAACTTTTCCATTAAACCTGTACTGATTCGACAAAAATAATAGCTTTTTATCCCCAGCGTACTATACTTGACTTTCCAACTCATCACGAGGGATAATTTTATCATTTACGGTAAAGCACACTCATTTAGCTACGAGTTGTGAAAACGTTTTATCAAATCAGTGTAGTACAATAAAAGCGTTGAACATACTCTTTCAACAATAAATTTATGTACTCTCAATAACTTAAAGCAATATTTTCAGGATATATATTGCAAAATTGAAAACTGAAAAAAAAAAAAACTCAATATATTTTAAAGATATTTTCTTTCTCTCATGCGAACCACGACTTGGATAGTCCTGCTCTAGAATGATAATTTTCCGTCTCATCTGAATTCTACATATATTTTTCCTCCCATTAAGGCTGTTCTCAAATCCAAAAGGGCAACTTTCTGGCATAATTTAAAATTTATTTTTGGTCGGAAATGCATGAAACTAGCCAGTGTTGTTGTTCAGAAACTATGTAATCGAACTGTTTTTTCTGGTTTTTTTTTTTTTTTTTTGCAAACGCAATAGATTTTTCAGCAAATAGTGTCAAAGCTGACGTTTTGAACCGAAGCTCTCGAAGAAAGCAGAAAAAACGGTCAGGGAAGGGAGAAAACATCTTTGTCACGTGATCGAAATCGCTTATAACTCAATATGTAATTTATTTATCAAAAAATGAAAAGCACAGTTCGATTCCAAATCGCTTCCATAGTCAGGCTTTCCAATTTTATATCTTTGTATTAAAAAATGAATCTGTAAATGTGTCAAAACGTTTCGTGCTTGTTGAGCAGAGTAGTTGAGAACAGCCTTAAGGCTGTTCTTACCTGCATTGCTCAAGAAGCGCATAACGTTTTTATACATTTAAATATTAATTTTTTAACGTGATTTTTGAATTCCTAATTAATTTTACATGCAAGATGGTTACTTAAAGAAGAAGTATTTAGTAAGGAATTTTCTCTTGTATTAATTGGTAGGCATAAACTAGGTTTGGCTGAAATTCATTTTCAAAAACGCTGGTTGTACTTGTTTTTAAATATTTAATATTTCTTATTTTTCCTGTATTGCTTTTTATGTTGATACAGAGTTTCCCCCAGACAGTTTCAGGAGGGCGCTGTACCCCCCTGCCCTTAGATTTACAAAATAGCACCCCTCTTGCCTCTCATTTAAAAAATTAGCTCCCTTGTTACTAGCTGGTGTTGTTGTTCAGAAACTATGTCATTAAGCTGTTTTTTCCATTTTTTTGCATACACAATAGATCTTTCAGAAAAATGGGTCAAAGTGGGTGTTTTGAACCGAATTTCCGTGCGAAAGAAGAAAGAGCACTCAAGAGCGGGCGAAAAACGTATTTGTCACGTGATCAAAATCCCTTATAACTAACTCAATAGGTAATTGATTGATCAAAAAATGAAAAAAACAGTTCAATTCCAAATCGCTTCCATGGCCAGGCTCTTCAGTTTTATAACTTTCTGTTAAAAAATGAATTTGTAAATGTGTCGAAACGTTTTGCGCTTGTTGAGCAGAGAGTTAAGAAATCCTTAAAGAGTATTTGACATAAAAAAGTATTTTTTGAAATTTTATTCCATCGCCAACAAGTGATAAATCGCCAAATGACAAAATTTTTATTATTTTTTTACGGGGACTGTATCGAGTTTCTGCCGATTTTTTTTTTTTTAATATGTCTCTCCTCATTAGAAGAATATTCTATAAAGTTTTCAGATTTTTCGGAATATGCCCGTAAGAAGACCTTCCTTATTAGTACTGAAGGTATGAGACAGTATCTTTTAATGTTTTATATTTTTATATTTAATGTAAAATAATTTCTAATATTTAATAATTAAATGTTAATATTCTTTTCTAGGAGAGTTTAGTATCCCATATTAACATTCAAACATATGCTACTAAGCAGGAATTAAATAAATAAATTAAATACAACAAAACACTTTCGCTTCAATTTTCTCGAATTCTAATCTTTCCTACATAACATTATCTTCCACTCAGGTCTTTAATAATAATATAGCCTTATTTTAAGGCTGTTCTTAAGGCTGTTCTCAAATCGAAAGGGTCAACTTTCTGGCATAAGTTTTAATTCCTTTTTGTTCGGAAACGCGTGAAACTAAAAGGTGTTGTTATTCAGAAAGTATGTCATCGAACTGTTTTTTCCGTTTTCTTGTAAACGCAATAGATCTTTCAGAAAATACTGTCAAAGTTGGCATTTTGAACTGAACTTCCGAACGAAAGAAAAAAATCCAGTCAGAAAAGGGAGAAAATTGCCTGTCTCGTGATCAAAATCGCTTATAACTCAATAGGTAACTGATTGATCAAAAAATGGAAAACACAGTTCGATGCCAAATCGCTTCCATGGTCAGGCTTTCCAATTTTATACCTTTCCGTTAAAAAATGAATTTGTAAATGTGTCAAAACGTTGTGCGCTTGTTGAACAGAGCAGTTGAGAACAGCCTTAACTGCTCTGCTCAACAAGCGCAAAACGTTTTGACACATTTACAAATTCATTTTTTAACGGAAAGGTATAAAATTCGAAAGCCTGGCCATGGAAGCGATTTGGAATAGGACTGTTTTTTTTTTTTTTTTTCCATTTTTTGATCAATCAATTACATATTGAGTTATAAGCCAAGTTGATCACGCGACAAACATGTTTTTCGCCCGCTCTTGAGTGTTCTTTCCTCCTTTGCGCGGAAATTTGGTTCAAAACGCCCATTTTTACACTATTTTCTGAAAGATCTGTTGCTTTTGCAAAAAAAGGGAAAAAACAGCTCAATTACATAGTTTCTGAACAACACCACCAGCTAGTTTCATGCATTTTCGTACAAAAATAAATTAAAACTTATGTCAGAAAGTTGCCCTTTTGGATTTGAGAACAACCTTAAAAAGAAGCTTTCCATCAAATATACGTGTTTGAAAAAGTTATAATGAAAATAGGATTTAGGATTGACTTTAAGCTATGAAAAATAAAACAAAAACATCGATTTTTTATAATCTGATATGGTAAAAAATTTATGAATTTTTTTTTCAAATACAGTCGAGTCTCTATATAACGAAATCCATTGTTCCAGTAAAAAATTCGTTATATAGAGAAATTCGCTATATGGAGAATGAGTAAAAATTCCTATTTAATGCGTAAATTTTGAACAAAATTATTTTTGAGGTGTTCAATTAGAATTTGAAATGTTTAACTATAAATTTTAACCTAATATTGTATTTCTTAATTATTTAAACAGTTTCAAAAAAGAGAACAGACATTTATTTGAAAGCATAATAAAAATCACATAAGGAAAACTTACATTAATTTTAGACGAAGAAATCTGTAATTTTTCGCTGTTTTCATTTCAAAATTGTTACACTCGCGAAAAAATTATCACACTTTAGCAAGGAATGAAAAATTGTATCGGGAACATTTTTCTAATTTTGAATTCTCATTCACCTTAAACTTCTATTACCTCTCTGATCCCGCTCTTATATGTGTAACAATCCAATTGACACTGTTTTAAGTATGTTGGAAGGTGTGTGTGTGTGTGGGGGGGGGGGTGGGGGAGATGAATTCGTTGGGCATAAAAACAAGGAGATTCAAGTTAGAAAAGTAAGATAAAAAATTCAGTACTGAACGATAAATCATTAATCAGTGATGGAAAATTGATTCTATGCGATTTGGAGGCTTTTATAAAACAATAAATAAAGAACATTTTATGAAAAAATTCGTTATATGGAGACAGATATTTCGCTATATGGAGACTGTTTTTAATGAGATCATGGGAAAAAGGGACCGTTCCTACTAAAAATTCGTTGTATAGAGAAATTCGATGTATGGAGTTTCGTTATAGAGAGACTCGACTGTATTGATAAACTAATATTTTAAGATAAGCATATGCTTATCCGGTACCTTTTACTCTGGAAGTAAACCCGTATTTTGCCTTTATAGCCGCAGTTTCTAGGTACAGATGAATAAAAAATAGTTGCAGGGAATTTGTTGTGGCTTTTGTATTTCACCCATCTTCGTGCGTATTCTAAACACGGATAAGAATTCCTTGAAATCATCTCAGATATAGATAAGGATGCATCCCCTATGGCAGATGGCTTCCTATTGTTGTTGTCGTGACATAATTATTCAGAACACTTGGCAAAGGCTGTTCTCATCTGCTCTGCTCAACAGGCGCAAAACGTTTTGACATATTTACAAACTTATTTTTTAACGGAAAGATATAAAATGAAAGTCCTGACTATGGAAGTGATTTGGAATCGAACTGTGTTTCCATTTTTTGATAACAAATTTCCTATTGAGTTATAAACGATTTTGATCTCGTGACAAAGACGTTTTTCGCCCTTTTTTGAGGTGTTATTCTTCTTTCGCGCGGAAATTCGATTCAAAATGCCCACTTTGACATTCTTTTCGGAAAGATCTATTACGTTTGCAAAAAAAACGGAAAAAACAGTTCGATTACATAGTTTCTGAACAACAACACCTGGTAGTTTCATGCATTTCCGAACTTAAAACTTATGTCATTAATTTACCCTTTTGGATTTGAGAACAGCAAAGCATGGCATTCACATGTTTAAAAGTTAAATTTCTCTCTCTCTCTTTTTTGTTTTAACACTTTCCAACATAGTTGAAAAGTGTTTATGAATTCGTATTGTCTGTCTGTCCGTGCTCTAACTCACGTAAATATAATCAGATTGCTGTGAAATTAAGAAATGCTATTGGGGTTTATTATGACATGTTCGCTATTGAAAATGAAGTATATATAGCATTTCCAGTTCATTTACAGGGGCACTCAAAAGACTTCCGTTACATTACACTGTAAAGAAACCACTGTATATTTGCCAGAACGAACTCGATCAGTGAATGTGCTGTTTCTTTCTTTGGTTTCCTGACTATATTAACATGGAAAATACAGTAGTTGCGTAAAATTAACAGCACAATGTGCTGGCAATTTGGACGCATTTTTTTACAGCACAAACTGCTGGCGTCCAAATTCCCAGCACATTGTGCTGTGATATAGATCACTGAAGTATACTACAACGCGCTTATTGTAGAATCTGGTGTGTATATAATTTATCATTCATTTAAAGAGACACATAAAAATACATAAAAAGTTGGGAAGGATTGTACTTTGTGCCAATTTATTAAAGAAAGAGAAACAACGTATAAAGACACAAATAGACAAAAATATATATGTTATAATAAAATTTTCGCTCTTTTATCTTTATTAAACTATTCCAAATTATTATAATATCTACCTTCTTTACTTAGCTTTAATTATATCTTAAATATCTTTTTATCTTTTTTCCATGCTTTAAATGCGTATTCTTTTACTATTCTAAAAACCTTAAATCCATTCGTCTAATCTTTTAAAACCCATTAAATTACTTTTTCATTTCATTCTGAAAATAAATTCTTTTTGTTTCGAATGTTTTAATAGCATTTGTTCTCTGGTGTTCGATTTCCCATAATTCCGTGCCAGCCTCCCGCCAACATTTGTTTGCTTAATAATTCTGACGCCAAGGCTAAATAGTTCACATCGACGTCACACGTGCTTCCCCCCTTCACCCTGACTTAGGCCTATCGTATTCTGTATCTCCCACGTCCTTCCGGCTACTTTTACGGGATTTGCTCTTTCACTTGTATTGTATTCATACGCGTGCAGTTTTTGCAAGTATATAACCTGTTGCATGGGCTAGGAGAAATCGATTTTTGAGTTGCTTAAATAACTCACGTCACCTGGAGAGCTTTTTTCCTGAATCTTCGTCATGCTGTTCTAATACGTAACATCTAGTGGTTTACCTTTTACGAAGTAGCAACTGCCCGAACATGGATAACATATGGCTAGTGGAGTTTGGGGCACTTTATGATCATCTAATAAATGTTTGATGAATCTAACGACTTCGATTATTATTTTTCGGAAAACCTTCCAATGGACGGAGGCCTGACCTTCCACTCTTAATCATGATTTTACGACTGCAAAAACTTTGATTTCTTCATTGAGTTACATAACGAGTGTATGCTGTTGCTTAAGACCGACATGTTTATCTCTTACTAGTGAAAACGTATCATATAGTATAAAAGGCATACAGCTGTTTCGAAACCTCTAAGGTTTCATCATCAGTGCTTAAAAATCAACGGTAGAATTAAAACTCTGGGTAAAATGAGGGGGGGGGGGAGACAGAGTGCCAGAAAGGCGTACCTTACAGCTCTAATGTCAACGGCGAAATGCGACATACAGCTGACAAACAGCCACTGATGATGAAACCTTAGAGATTTCGAAAGAGCTGTATGCCTTTTATATATAATTTATATTTGTGTCTTTATACGTTGTTTCTCTTTTTTTAACAGAAAAATATTTGGCTACAGAACTGCTTACGAATAATAATTGCTAGAAGTGCGTGTTTTAAAATTTAACTAATTTTTTTTTATATATTACTTGGTGTACATAAATTCTATAGATCAGGGACGGCGAAACTATGGCACGCGTGCCACTTTTGGCACGCGAAAGAATAATTTCGGCACGGCATTGCTTATGGCTTTAAATCAAATTACAGTGAGATTACATAAAATAGCGACTGATCTTTTCTAAATTCGTATAAAGGAAAACTGAAAGAATTAATTGCAGCATATTATATTACAATCTAATTAATTATGGTGTCAATTTTCTTTTCAAACAAAGACAATATTTGAAAACAATCGGCAAGAATTGGTTATTAGACATTACTAAATTCCGATGGTAGTTATGGCAACTTTGGAATTTATTTCAGAGCTATTCAAAGAAACTGACATTTCTCATTTTAATAGTTTTTCTGCCTATTTATGCTTTCGAATTACTGTTTTCACAAATGAATAATACCAAAACTCAAGCTGAAAGCACTTATCAGACAAATCCGGTTCAGTTTGCATCAAATTTAACCAGGTATTAAGATGCAACAACAGAAATTAAATAACGTCGCATTAATTTTTTTTCTATTTATTTCTAAAATATATTTGTTTCCAAAATTATTATAGTGTAAGACCTACATGTACGTTCCTCATATTTTTTAAATCTTAATAAACATTTTAAGTGATTTTTGTCCATTATTTTTCCACCTACTAAATTTGTTTTTTAGTTGGCACGTCATGGTCACGTAAAATATTTTTTAATCAAATTTGGCACGCGGCAACAAAAAGGTTTGCCAACCTTGCTATAGATCATATACAGGACTACACAAAACATGTCAAGTACATCTCCATTTATTTATTGACGGAAATTGCTGAATGAGAATTTTCAACTGTGCTATGCATTTCATTGAACTAACTTTTAACATACTATGCTGTCTATATAAATCCATAGATTATATACAGGGCATATACAGAGCTGCACAAAAAATATCAATATTTTTTTGCACTATTCATGGTAATTGCAGAAATTGTGTTTTCATATGCGTTATGCGTTTTCTAAATTGTTTATTTAGACATTTTTCACCTTACTGTAAAGTTTCATTATAGTATTCTGAATGTGTTGGAAAGTGTTCCATAATCGATAGCCGATGCATGATTTTGTTGTTGTTTTTCTTTGAAGTTAACATTGTATTATAAGCAATGGGGCTCAAAAACATTCCAAGAAAAAATCTAATAAAGAATAAACTTATACCATAGGCAACCGATTTTATATTCCTTTTCCGAAGCAATTCGTTTTTCTCCTTTTTTTTAGATACATACGATCTGTCATCTGTAAAACGGTCAAGATTTTATTTTGCATTTGTTTTTATTATTTATTTAAAACATATTTTATCATGAAAGATGAAACTCTGCTATTGGTTCACAACTATTTTATACGATTATTAATAATTTCTTCAAATGTTCATAAGGCTGTTCTCAAATCTAAAGGGGCAACTTTATGACATAGGTTTTAATTTATTATTGTTTGGAAAAGCATGAAACTAGCAGGCGTTGTTGTTCAGAAACTATGTAATCAAACCGGGTTTTTTTTTTTTTTTTTTTTTTTTTTTTTTTTTTTCAAACGCAATAGATCTTTCAAAAAATAGTGTCAAACTGGATGTTTTTAAAACACATTTCATCGCGAAAGAAGAATAATCACTCAAGCAAGGGTGAAAAACATCTTTGTTACGTGATCAAAATCACTTATAACTCAACACGTAATTTATTTATCAAAAAATGGAAAACACAGTTCGATTCCAAATCTCTTCCATAGTCAGGCCTTCCAATTTTATATCTTTCCGTTAAAAAATGAATTTGTAAGTGTGTCAAAACGTTTTGCGCTTGTTGAGTAGAGCAGTTAAGAACAGCCTTAAATAACTTTTTGCATATTACTTGGTGTGTGTATAAATCCTATAGATCATGTACAGGGCTGCACAAAATAATTTCCATTTGCATTGAGAAATTGCTCAGGGGGAATTTTTGACTGGATTGTAATCCGTCTGGAGGCAAGTTCCCTTCTCTAATGCTAATCCTATATGGGCTTTGAATTCATCCGTATTTTTCAAATTTCCCCTCGAAAAATTAAACATTTTATCTTCTGTTGTTTTCTGTATGCTCTTCTTGAAGAATATTTCTTTCTCTTCTATTTGCCAAAATGTTTCTAAAATATATATTTAATTATATATTTTAAGTGTTAATATCTAAGTAATGTGAGCGAGTTGTAAGTAAGATTTTGACACTTTAAAGAAAACTGACAATGTATTTTAAAAACATTTTCTACAATAAAAAAAACGAAAACCGTTCTTTAAGAAGAGCATACAGAAAACAGAAGAAAAAAGAAATTCATTTTCCGAGGAGAAATTTGAAAAATACGGATGCTTTCCACCGTCCATTGGTTTAGCATTAGAGAGGGGAATTTCTAGCCTGACTGATGAGGACCCTCAAGCGTTTCCTTACCGAACTGTGTAATACAACTGTTTTTTCTTCTTTTTTTTTAACAAATGCAATAGATTTTTCAAAAAATAGTTTCAAAGTGGGCGCTTTGAACCGAATTTCGGCGTGAAAAAAGAATAATCACCCAAAAAAGGGTGAAAAACGTATTTGTCACGTAATCAAAATCGCTTATAACTCAATAGGTAATTTATTTATCAAACAACGGAAAACACAGTTCGATTCCAAATCTTTTCCATAGCCAGGCCTTCCAATTTTATATCTTTCCGTAAAAAAAGAACTTGTAAATGTGTCAAAACTTTTATCGCTTGTTGTGCAGAGCAGTTGAGAACAGCCTTAAAGAATAAAAGAGAGGGAGAAGCTTTTAGGCTTACCCAGGGGCGGATTACTCATTAGATTTAGTAGACTGAAGCCTAGGGGTCCAGAAGGAAAGGGCCCCAGTGCTAAGATTTTCTTTCAGATTTTTTTTTTCTTCATATCGGACTGATATTTTATGTAAAAAAGAAATGATGTGCAGTATTCTTTGTTTCACTCATTTGTAGAATCTTGTAACGTAATTAACGTAGGGTAGCTTGAGGTGAGATGCCGTGCTGTACAAAGATGCCGTATCATCACGTAGTTTTCATATGCGGAGGCGATGTAGGGAAACGCTGCTCAGTTGTAAGGAAGAGGGTTCCCTAGTGCTACTTTAATTTCCATTTGCGTTCTTTTTAAATTTTTTAAGTGGTACTTTTTTATTGCTATTTCGTCTTAACATTTCTGGTAAGTTGCTAAAATCTTTTACGTGACTTCTTTTTTTGCCTATATATGTCTTACTTTAACACTAGAAGAGCGGCGAGGGGTCATTTTGACCCTTGCCGAATGAAAACATTTCGATTCGAACCAGAATTTGTTTTATAATATAAGATTAAACTATGCTGAACAAAAATACCTTAAATAAATAAGTTAAATAGTTCTAAATAAAAATTCTGATGTGAAATATTTTTATAAAACTTGAGCAAAATTTCCCGCCGTTCTAGTGTTAAACAACAGAGAAATAAATCTGATGTTTTTAGAAAGTACTGGTACCTGGCCTATCTGCAAAGCATAAATGGTGGCCGGTTCCCGCTTCTTCACGTCAGTAGGGGGCACCGGCGTCTTGGCCAATACTTTGGGGTGAGTCGACGAAACTTTTTTGGTGGAAAGATGGCGGTTGTTTTCCCTTGGGGTAAGATGCCGGTTATTTTCCATTGTGGTCAAATGTCTGGTTGTTTCTTCATTGCTTAAATTACTCGTCTATTAACTTGTCAACAATTTTAATCAGATAATTTAAATCAGTGATTAAATCGTTATTTTAATCAACTGATTTAAAAAAAATCATTGATTAAAATTATAATTTTTTTAAATGTTTAAAATGACAAAGAAATATTAAAATCTAAGGTGAACATAATTTGAAAGGTTTCTATATGTATTCTGTCTTATAAATAAACTTGATTGGCCTTATAAATAATTGTTTAATAATTATTAATTTTAATCATTGTTAAAATTTTTATGTTAAATGCAGTTATAAATAATTTTAATAAATGTAAATATCGGTAGTATATAATATAGTTTTAGATAACGAGGGGTTTCTGCCCCCTACGAGCTATGCTCACTAATCTCCATCCAGACACCGCAGACTTTAAAAACACGCTAATTTGATTTGCTTTGAAAAGATTACGGAAGATTAAATCGCAGTTAAACGACTAGTGGCGATCACCTGTAATTAGGTCTCCATTCATTTCCCTTTGGCTGAGGGATTTTAAGAAAGAATCAATTGCTGTCGAGACAGCTAACTGCTACATTCGTGATTGATTAAATAAGATCAACTCAACAATTTAAAATTAGCTTGTATAAAATGGCTAAGTAAACAATTTTATAAAGATGCTATAATAAATTTATTTTAAATTAGACATTTTGTATTTATCGTTTTAAATATGACGTAATCTTCACCGAAGTTTTTTTTTTAATCATTTTAAAATTCAAATAAAAATAATTTTAAAGGCCTATAAAACGCAAACTAAAACAGTGCGACAATAGCAACTCGAATTTCCAGGTGTGTCAAGCCTTTCTAAAAAGGAATTAGATAAGAAGTCAAAGGGTAGAAATAAGACAGAATCTTCAACTGACGGTTATATGGATGATGGTTAAATTCCATCCCAAGATTCAGAAGACGAGAATTTTTTTAGAAAGTGAATGAGAATGATAGTTCAGAGTGTCTAGCAGAGTGCAATAAAACGTCGGGAAAATGTGATAGGATTAAATGCATTAACTGAAACTGTTGGTTATATAAAAGCTGCTCAAAGTTCGTAAAAAAATGTGCAGTTTGTGGCAGACCTGAGATATTGCTAAAAAGAACAAAGGGACATATGAAAAACATTAACAAAAAAACTTGACTCTAAAGCACTTTATCACAGCGGCTTTATCGTAGTTAAACTTGTTATACCGTCAATCGGGTATTTTAGTTTCTTTGGTCAATCCCATAAAAAAGTTTTATTCTTTATATTGAACAAACAATACAAGACAATTTGGAGTTCTTGCCCTTGAAAAATATTTTATACCCTACTATAGGGTATTTTAATAGTTTGGGGAAATTTAAAAATTTTTAGTGACAACACTGGATGGGTTTGTAAACAACTGTTTTCGTGTGTAAATTTTAGCTCTCCAATTTTCTATAGTGAAACAATCTAGATAAGAGCTACAAATAAAGTAAGTGACAAAATATTACCTTTAGTAACCTGTAACCCATGGGTGATCATAGTTTTTCCTTTAACTTTTTATTTTGGCTGGAAATGTTTACGCTTTCATAAAGCTAACATGAAAACTAGTATTTCGGGACTACATTGTGCCACGCCTTTTTTGGTCCGAAAATAGCCCTATTTACTTAGAAATGCCTTTTATACAACAAAATCTCTTAAAACATGTTTTAAGTAAAAAAAAATTCAAATGTTACTGAGCAAAATGTTACATCAATTGTTTTTGTTCCAGTTGCTAAGGATAATATGACTAAAACTGGTTTCTCGTTTCTTTAATATTAACAACTGGTTTATTGCGTTTAAATGTTTTTAAAAAAACATTTGTGTATCGACTTTGCAGTATTAATTTATTAGCAAATGCTATTGCAAGGGGGTTTCAATAAAAATGTATTCCTTTACACATGAAATGTATTCATTTTATATGAAACTAAGTGGATGGACCAAAGAAGCCCCCAGCAGGGGCTACTTCATTCCAAAACATTAAAAATAGTTTTTAAAAAAATCCCCTTTAAACCATACAGTTTGTTTCATTGTTTCATTTTAATTGTTTACAACTCCATTTCGACGTTGAAATATCATATATAATATTTTTTAATAATGGAAATGTGAGTGGAACCAGGAAAAAGTGGCCCAAAGTACGGTTGACGGTAATGTTTAAAAATAGGCATACTTAGAGTCATAATTCTTTTAAATGTTATGTAGAACATAATATATTAAATAAATATTATACAAATAAATATATTAACATAACATAAATAATTATATAACAAATAAATATTAGTTTGTTCTTTAATTATATTGCCAACGTTTGTTACATTCATATTTTTGTAATTTCCTAATAGTATTAAGTAATTTAACAACTTTAGTATGACAAAAATATTAAAGTTATTTTTATTCGTCCCATTATATTTTTTACTGCTTCACAAAAATTATTGTTTACATTGAAATTCCATAAGGCATCTTACCCCTAGATACACTTGTGTCCAAAATTACACTCTAAAACTGGGAGGAGTGAAAAGCTCACTCTTTGAAAGAGTGACAGGCCTTTTCACTCTTTTTGGAGTGAATTTTGTAAAAATACACTCCTTAAAGAGTGGAATTTCCCACTCTCTAGAAAGGAGTGCAATATCTCACTCCGTTATCGAGAGTGAAGTTGTCACTCCCGAAAGAGTGGCTTGCGTATGCATTGCTTATTAGCCAATCAGAACAGCAAGGCGACAGCGCCTTCGTAAGATATGAAAAAATGATCACATTTTCGTCTGGTCCGCCATCTTAGGATTAACAGATAAGGATATCATTAAAATTATTCTTAATGGAATACATAAAATAAAGGTAAGTCTTATTTAATGTTAACCATTTATTCGTGTAGATATGTTAAGATTATGCACTAAATAGTTGTATGTTGTATAGAAAAAGATTGACCGTTAGAGTGTTCAAAAGTGATTGTCTGTTATATTTCTTCATGTAGCGGTTTGAAATATAATTCTTTTAACAATTGAATACGCAGTAGAGATCTGCACGGGCCGGCTCGTGCTCGGGCCGATTTTCACTCACGGAACTCGGGCCGGTCCCGGGCCACACTTTTTTCTGAAGTCTCGGGCCGGGCCTAGCTTATTTTTTCTGTACAAAGCCGGGACTGGTTCATTCCGAGTCTTCACGACCCAAAATTTTCAGTCCTAATTTTGACCCAGCCCGTATGAAAATCATTGTCTCACCGTGGGCTGGTCTATTCAAAGGTCAGTAAAATTAGGTCTGGCCCAAAAATGTTTGCAAAAAATGCATACATTTTTAAATCGTCATTATTCTACCCTTAAACATTAAAATTTATTATTTTTAAAGAACACTAGATTTCTGCGCTTATTAAAATATAGCTAAATTAAAACATAGTAAAACGTGTGAAAAGAACCTGCGTATGACGGAACCCAGTTTTAAACTCACTAACGTATTGATCCATGCATAATTAATATACTAATACATAAGAAAAGAATATATAATACATTTACACCCGCTAAGAAGGGAACTTCTCTATAACGCATTTTTTTTTTCTTTTCTATACAATCCCATCTTACTGTATAGCATTTTCCAGATTTTTAACACTTCAAAAAAATAAAAAATCAATGTTTTGTTGAAATTCACTCGGGCCGAGATTTTAACTTTTTTCCGGGCCGAGCTTGGGCAGAACTTTTAAGTTTTTTTACCGGGCCGGAACAAATTTTTTTCGACGGGCCGGGCCGAAATTTTTTTCTATGAGTCGGGCCGGGTCCTTGGAAATTTCGGCACGTGCAGACCTCTAAGCTCACAATCTTAGCAAAAAAATAATCCAAACTTTATTAGTTCGGGAATTGAAAAAAATGAGTGAAAATATTTTTTTATTCCCTTTCAATGCTGTGTTTGCAAATTATAAAACTTTTACCAACGACCAAAACAAAGAAGTTTTATCTCTTTCGTTTGAAAGGGTGACTGACTCATAAGAAAAGATAGATTTTCTCAATCGTAGGAGACATGTCATTCGAAAACATTAATTTAATTTGCCGTTCTATGAGATTTTTTTTTTTTTTTTTTTTTTTTTTTTTGGATTATATACAGTTAAGAGTATTTATTATTGTTTCGGAGTTAAATATGATATTTGATGTTTATGATATTACGAAAAGGTTGGTACAGTGAAACCTCCCTGTGCGACCAACTCTATTAGGCGACCACCTCCCTCAACGACCATTTTTTCATGGAACGAAATTTATTCCCATAGGCTCAATACTAATTTGACCTCCATTCAGAGACCATCCCAGTTGAACCCCCTCCATGAGAGACCGATTTCTTTGAAGAAAATGAAATAAATTCCGTTTTTTCCTGGTCGCTTGAAGAAGGTTTTACTAAAAAAATAATTCCGGAGAGTACATTATTCATCAAACTTCTAAACTAAGTTTAGAATTTTTTTTTTATCCCGGTAACTTTTAAGTGTTTAAACCCCTTTGTGCCTTTCTAGGCAATGAATTTAACTCTGATTACAAATTAAGACTGACGGTTAATAAACTCCTCTGCCCTGTTGTGGCGGAAAACTCTCAAAGAAATAGATAAAGTAATGAAATCGTCATTATTTGTTCTTGTCCACAAAAAAATGCATTTATTTACTGAACTTCGAAAGGACTTGGAAATAAAAATTATAAAATATAAAACTGTAAAATTAAAGTAAAGCTCAATGTGTTCATTTTTTAAACTCTGCAGTAATTAACTTATGTACTTAACTTTAATTTTGATACTTAAACTTTTATATTTTTTCCTAGTGTGAAAAATAAATTTAAGTAACATTGTTACCATTTTTCAACAATTAAAATCAGGATTTAAACATGACCTCCATTAAGAGACCACCTCTCGAAGAGACCAATTTTTATTGGAACAGTAAGTGGTCGTTTTAAGGAGGTTTTACTGTATATTAATTTTTTTAAATTGTTTCTAACATTTTTCTCCGGGTTATGATTTTAAAATTTCGAGACTGAGTAATATAAAAAAAATAATTATAGACATTCTGTATCAGTTATTAAATTTCCTTCAATTTAAACGCATTTTCTACGTTTTTGATGCACGTAATTTTTGGCACTAAAAAATAAAACATGATATTTAAGCATTGAAATAAAATGTTTTTTATGCCTGTTTTGAAGTTTATCGATAAGACAGCTTTAGTATATTTTTTAAAAAGTTCATATTTTCTTACATGATTTAGGACTGAATATTTTTTTAAAGAGATTAATAACTACTTTTTTACATTAAAATGTTTTTCAAACAATAAGAACTTTTATATGCAGTCATTCACTTTATTTTTTAAAAATTCATACAGATACAAATAAATGTAATGTGTTTATTTTTATATTTATTTTTTTTCTATTTCCTAGATCAATCTTTTCCTATAAAACATATCAAATCTATTTTGCTCATATTCCCAAAATACAATATCTACGGGAATAAAAAATTTAAATTAAATATGACTTACCGTGTCGTTTCATTAATCAGTATTGTTTTCAACAATAATGGGCCAAAATTAGAAATCATGATTAAGTTAAGGAATATGTTTAAAAGGCATATATATACATATTCCAGAGAACTTAAAATTTAGACTACATGATCATATTAAATAAAACAAAAGCAAATCACAGCGGAAAAAAATACACATTCTTAATATTTAAATCATACTTATAACTCATTTTTAAAAAAATATGTAAGTTTATAAGCATTGTTTTAAGTAAAAAAAATGAAAAATATTTTAGAACAATAGGACTTTGCAAAAATAGCAATAATTTACGGAAAAAGTACGGTAAAAAGATAGGAATTTATATTTAAAACCAAAAATTAAAATGGCATATAATATCCACCTATTAAAAAGTTATTTATAAAACTTTAAAAATAATACTTTTATAGGGTATGCAATAAAAGCAAACACAAAGGATAAAATTGGAATAAAATATATTAGTTTATTTCCGTCAGTAATCTAAATTAAATTCATATGTAACTTTAACTGATTTTTTCCTTAAAAGTTCAATTAGTGTTACAAACTATGAATTAAATAAATATTGCTGATAAAGTATTTTATTCCAATCTTTACCACGCTTGTATCTATTTTCATTGTATGCTGTAAAAGATGTGATTCTTTTAAAATGCCCATAAAAGCAAAATAAAAAAAGAATTGGCTCCATAAAAAATGAACATTCACTTCTGTGAAAGAGTGACTATTCACTCCTACCAGGGGTGAAAAACCGCACTCCTTTAGCAAGAGTGAATAGTCACTCCTCCGAAAGAGTGATTATCCACCCCTATTTAGAGTGAATATTCACTTCCCAGGAGTGACTATTCACTCTTTCAGAGAGTCAAAAATTTCACTTTTGCTCAGAGTGAATAGTCACTCTAAAGAGGTTGGGCATACTTTGACTCTGCGATAGAGTGACTATTCACTCCTCTGGAGTGAATAGTCACTCCTTTTTATTTAGAGTGTAAGGACCAATCACAAAATGCTAATTTTCAAGTACGCGAATACTCAAAAGGAAATAATATAATTCGAATAATTACTATATCTGCAGCACAGCCAGTCCATATAACATCTCATTCATGTCACACATGGTCACAAGTGTCACAGTCACTACGGTGAAGCAAAAAAATGGGAAATTCCATACATCTCATTATGAGTCTGAAATGATCGCTATATGCGACTCCACTGAGACGTCACTGTGAGCGCTGCTTTGTGGTGAGTCACCATATGACTTTACAATGTAGTTACATTGTGACTCGCATGTGACTGTCATCTGCAGACTCAATTTCAAATCATCGTGAACGCTGCATTGGGATAAGTTGCCAAATAATGTCACATTAAAGTCGCAATGACTTTCAGGTGACAGAGAGACTACTGTGAAGTCACCATTCTGCTCTTTTGTGAAAAGTCATCATGTGACTATAGTGTGATATTATTTGGTGACTTATCATAATGCAACGTTCTTGATGGCTTTGAAATTGAGTCTAAAAATGACAGTCACATGATAGTCACAATATAGCTATATTGCAAAATCACCTGGTGACTCGTTACAAAGCAGCAGTCACATTGACGTCTCAGTGGGGTCACATATAGTGATCATTTGAGACTCATAATGAGACATGGGGAATTTCCTATTTTTTGTTTTACCGTAGTGACTGTGACACTTGTGACTATGTGTGACATGAATGAGATGCTATATGGACTAGCTGTACTTTAGGGGTAGTAATTATTTGAATTATATTATTTCCTTTTGAGTATTCGCTTACTTAAAAATTAGCATTTTGTGACTGGTCCTTAATTTTGGACACCAGTGTAGTTGGCCATCTTACCAATACCTGCGGGTAAGATGCCGAAATGCTAGTGTTTACAAAAACAAAATTTTCGATGCTTTCTATAACATACGTAAAATGAAATAAGTTTTTAAATCATACATAAGAAACTAAACTTTAACAATAAATCAATGAATAACATATATAAACAACAGGCGATTTTTAAAACAATTAAGTCAAAAGCTGCGGCATCTTCACCCAATCTACCCTATAAACATGTAATTCCAAATGCTAATCCCCTTTTTATATTTTCGATATTCATAAGAAAATATTGGATTTTTGCAGTTTTTCGGCTTCCAGTTTGTAATGGATTTACACAGAGATAGTCTATTTTTTGCTAATTAATTTTTAGCGCCCTGGGTAATAATCTAACTTTGTCCACATATTCTAGTAAAATTCATTATTCGTTTGAGATTAGAGACTTCATATAAATGTCTATGAGAAAATACATTAACTTTTAAATTTGCTTACTGTGAATCCATTCTAAAAAAAAAGTATGTTGAAGATTAAAAAATGTTTTCAGAATTGTATCATGTAAGGCGATTGAAAATAGAGGTTATGGCAATTACCGTTTAAACAGCTGACGATAGAAACGTTCTTCCAATTGCAAACAAGTTGAACATGCCACGTCAAACGTTGCAAACGAGGTGCGTTCGTACTATAACAAACTTTATAAATATCTTTTGCATTGCAATCTTTACCATACTGAATGTATATTTTAGGGCACTTCATAAGTGCATGAAGATGAAGGACATGTTTTAATTATAGCTTTTATTCTTTGTTTTATCCTCTCCTACTATATTATTTATATTAAATTTTAAGAACGTTTGTTGACACATTTAATCATCAAAATTTAAATTCCTTCTTTTTTTTTAAATACCTAAGAATTATAATTTTGGTTATTTACTTTATTATCATTGTATAATATATTTATTTAATTGATTAAGATATGACGTAACAGCGATTTAAATATGGATATTTTATAGTCTGGTACATTTATTTATATGAAACATTAATTAGTGAATCATCTATGTCACGTTTTACATATTTTTAATAATAATATTTAATAAATCATTTACATATTTTTTCTTATAATGTTATCAATTTGTTAAATTTTTTTAATTATCA
Source organism: Maratus speciosus (assembly GCA_963932465.1). Classification (NCBI taxonomy): domain Eukaryota; kingdom Metazoa; phylum Arthropoda; class Arachnida; order Araneae; family Salticidae; genus Maratus; species Maratus speciosus. The sequence goes on from OZ010788.1 coordinate 238,223,028, forward strand.
TTTATATATCGCTAGAAAGCATCGTCCAATAACAGTTATAAATATTTAATTAATTACATATATCACTTTTTATTCCAAAACAATTTATTTAACTAATAATAAACTCTACAGTTGGCAGCACTTCAGTTATTCTTTGGGCAACAAAGTGGAATTCGTTTTTAGATGTACTATACCATAGAGGGAGCTGGTCCAATATATTGCAGTTTGTACCTGACTATACTGTGCATTATTAAATATGCTTTTTTCCCCCTTATTATTCAATCCATTTACATCCGTATTTATTTTTTTATTTATAATTGCCTAACTTGAAAATTTAATTGAAATTTTGGGGTGGAAATGTAATTCTATATGGTCAGCAATACAGTTCACAATTGAAAATGAAAGTGGCTATGTAAACTGTTCTAACATATATTTTAATTGATAGAAAAGAAAATGTTATCGGCCAAGAAATTTTAACATCAGTATACAACAAGGCAACATTTTTTGGTCAATACTTAAATTTTAATTCTAAAAATCCTGCCTCCCATAAAATCTCGGTTGTTAAAGCCTTAGCTCAAAGAACAAGAAACTATTGTATAAATTACGAAATCTTTCAATGACGAAAAATTTCTATATCATAAACCAAAGATTTGGAGAAGAGGTAGTGGCTATGGTTGTTATAGTAGCAGTTAAACTTCGTATCAATCCATGATTTTTTAAAATTTTTGTTAACTTGTAAACTTTTTTCAGACGACGTTGAAATTTTTTCACTAACTTGCAATTTTTTTAAAAACTTTTTTAGAAAACATTTTTATCATTTTTTGTTTTTACTAACTTGTAATATTTTTTTAATTTGCCAAGATCTAATATTTTTTAACTTTTTGTAAATTTTTAAAACTTTTTTTTTTGTATTTTTTAAAAATTTATTTGTTAACTTGTGATTTTTTTAAAACTTTATAGGAATTTTTTTAATTAAAAAAAAATCTTGTTAACATGTGATTTTTTTCGTAATTTTTTGTAATTTTTTTTTTTTTGTAATTAAAATGAACTTTTTTTGTTAACATTTAAATTTTTTAAACTTTTTGCAAATTTTTTTCGTTATTTCGCAAATGTATTTCCAGAAAACTTTGAAATTATTTTACGAACTTGAATATTTTTTAATTCATCTGTTAATTATTTTAAACTTTTTAGAAAAATATTGCAGTTTTTCCTGTAATTTATATATTTTTCTTTCAATATTTGAAATTTTTATCTAATAGATAGAATTTTTATGTGATAGTTAGTTATTTTAATTGATTTTTGGTATTTTCATTCAACGCTAAGTTACAGTCTTAGGTTTATTTAATTTATATTTAAATTTCTGTTGTGTTTTTTAAGATGGCAGTGCCTATGTGTGATACATAGGTTGTGACTACTATTAACATATTTAAATAATAACATTGAATTTTCTATTTTTCATCCGTCTGTTAATTTTACATTTGCTATTTTTATATAATTAATAATTTAAATTGATGCATTTTTATTTAGTGTTAAATTTCGTGTATTTATTTAATATTTATTTAATTTATTTTATATATTATTTAATTTATTTTATATATTTATTTAATTTATTTTATATAGTTTATTTAATATATATTTTATTATTTACTGTTTTATTATAAGTAATGTTTCTGAGGAACATATAGCCGATAAGCGTTAGAATGTTCAAGTAAGATGGTTTTAAAAATATGTAGCACAAATCGCTACGTGATTGAATAGTTTTCTGATATAGTCTAGTAGTAGTTAATATACAGGGTGCGGGGAAAGTATTGATAGTAAAATCAATCTCTACTACAACGCTATAGATACAATTATTTCAATAATTTTTATTGCTTAAGATTAACAACTAAGTATCAATTGATATTCTATCATTCATTTTCGATTCGGTCTTCTTTTGCCTCGATACACCCGCGGCAAAAGTGCGGGAAGGCATCCACGGTGCGCCGCAAGTAGTCCGCATCGTGACCGTTCCATTTACGCGTCAGAGCAGCTTTTAAATAAGTGATATCCTTGTAAGGATTAGCACAGGCTCTTGCTTGCAATACTCCCATACTGAGTAATCAAGTGGATTAAAATCCGGAGTATTCGGATTGGCTTGAGATGAAATGAAATCCCGAATATTTGCTTGGCACCACCGTTGGGTTTGGCAAGACTTATGGGCTGGTACTGAATCTTGTTGGAACACATATGGATTGTTTCCAAAATGAGAATTTAGCCATATAAGGACCTTCTTGAGAATATCGTTGAGATAATTGATCTGATTAATCTTGACACCAGCATCATCAAAGACCAAAGGGGATTTCACATTGCTTGTGAAGCAGCCAAAAGCCATCACGCTGGCTGGATGAGCTTTTCTGGCTACTATGTCACCACTTGAATTAGCAGTTTTACTGTTTTTGGCTAATATGCAGTCATTCTGATGGTAAACAGCTTATTCAATAATGAACAGTTTTTCGGCACAGAAGAAGAAATGCAAACAATAACCCAAATATACTTACATTTATAATGCAATATTTAGAATAAAGAGCAAATATACACAAAAAAAATAATTCTACAACATTTAAAAGACACACACAATCATTAACAAAAAATTATCAATACTTTTTCCGCACCCTGTAGGCTGTCGGTAAATATAGTTGTTAACAATGTGTATAGTCAAAGCACAAAATAAAAGAATTCAAGTTTCATGCCGATAAATATTGTAGTAAAGGTTAATTCTCTGTTAAATTTTCAAAAAAGTATGTATGAACAGAGATTTCCCTACTTTCGCATAATTTTAGTTCGGATAATTTCGATTAAAAATTTATATAAAATTAACCTAAAAGTTGATATCTACTGTTTCTAAAAGCAATGGGTGAAATACTCCACAAATAGTTCCGGGTTGAAAAGTTTATACAGCTTGGTTACATTACGTTATTTAAAATTAGGTAAGGTAGCGGTTTTCCTTGACTCGAGAATTTGGGGCACCTCCGCTTCAAAAGGTCTCCCTGCTGGGGCGTAGGAAAGTGTGTGTGGGGGGGAAATCAGGGAGCTCAACTCCCCCCCCCCCCTCATTGTAAATCAAGTCCTATTTTTATTATTAAAAATTCTTCCAAATATCTTACAAGCAAAAATCGAAATTTCGGTTGAAAAATGGTTGTCATTAGACAAAGAAAGAATATTAAGCAATAGAGTCCAGGGGTGATTCTGAGTGAAAAAGAAAATTCTGAAATTCAATGCAAGTTTTCAGAAAGGTTAAAGCAGAAGGGGGAAGGGGGGGGGAATACCTCCCAGCACTAACTGTGCGTTTTTTCGGCGGTCCTTTTGACGAAATTAACCTTTATTCCGCGATCCTTTGGCGAAATTCGTGTTTTTCCCGCGATCCTTTGACAAAATTTGCGTTTTTTGTGATTTTTAGACGAAATTGACGCTTTTTCGCGTATTCGTAAACTTATTTAAACAGTTAAATAAGTTTCACTATTTAACTGTTTAAACTTAAAATTATAATTGTCAATATTTCTATAAAGTTCAAAACTCAATTTATCTAAAACATTTAATTTCCATTCATTGAAATATACCAGAGGTTTATAATCAACCGAAATACTGTATATATATATATATGACTATGGGACTTCCATTATGCTTTAGTTAAATAATTGCTATCTTCTTTATATTACCGTCCTACCAACACAATAAAAAAATTATGGATTAATATAGTAATCAACTACCAACATTATGAAAAAATATAAACATTTTACAAAAGCAATAGTTGAACATATTCTTTAGTTTTAAAAAATTTAAAAAGCTAAAAAATACTTTAAAAATATTTTGAAATTAAAAAAAAAATTGAAAGTTAACAAAATTATTTTCCAAAGTGTTAAAAAAAATATTACAAACTGATTAAAAAAAAAAAAAAAAAAAAAAAAAATCCAATTTAACAAGAGTGAGCTTACCTATCTTTCCGATATAGTTGTATATGTATGCGTGTATATATGAATATGTGACTTTCATTATGTTAGTTAAATAATATATATATCTTCTTTTTGTTATCTTCCTACCAACGTTCTATACAGTAGTTATACACTTCGAAACGTTAAAAATTAGATAAAACAATGAGTTAAAATATTCTTTAGTTTAAAGAAAAATAAAAAAAGTTAAAAAATATTTTAAAAGTTTAAAACAATAGGTTAAAAAAATTTTTTAGAACGTATTTAAAAAATATTTAAGATAGCAAAAAAATTTTACAATTTATCAAAAGTGAGTTTACCTATCTATACATATATTTATGTGTGTGCATATAAAAGTATGTAACTTTCATTATGTGTTTTAGTTTATGTATCTTCATTATGTTATACTCCTACCCCTATTATATTCTTTAGTTATACACTTCGAAACGTTAAAAAATATTTAAAAATAATGGATTAATATATTCTTTAGTTTTAAAAAAAATTAAAAAGTTTAAAAAAAATATTTTAAAAGTTTAAAAAGATATTAACAAAAATTAAGTTAACAATTTTTTTAGAAAGTATTTAAAGTAGGTCGGATGCACCCTCCAATATTTTTTGTGGGTCATATTTAGATTTTTTTTTGCAAGTCGGGTTGTTTTGATTTTCACAAAAATTTGAGCTGAACTATGTTTCGGATGAAATTAAATACGCATTAGAATATGAATGAGTATATATTCAATTTATAGTATGAGAAATAAAATGCATTTTAGAAATGTGATCATAAATTATTCCTTCTTTAAAACCATTTTCTCTTCTTCCGGAATATGAAAAATACTATTACCAATATTTCTTTTTTTATACACACAAAAACACATGTATCGTATTTATGCACACATACACATGTTATGTGTGTGTAGATAGGGAGGAGAAGGTGCCCACTATTTAGGGGTATAAGCGTACTACTTTAAGGCAACAAGTTTAAGGAATTGAAAAACTGTTCGCTAAATAGAAGTGTTCGCTTTTTGGGAGAGTCCATTATGGGGGTCTTATTGTATATAGATTTTTAACCTGAAAAAATATCTTGAAAAATCGCGTGAACCCGACCCGGACACGACCCACAAAGACAAGTATAGCTCTAAAGCGACCGAAACGGGTCATGCTGGGTGCGGGTAAAAGCGGGTAACCCGACCTAATGCACCACTTTAATCTATACCAACCGTATCACATAAATCTCAATTTTAGAAAGTTTTTTTGCTCCTTCACTCTTCTAAATTTCGAATTTTTAGAAAACTGTTTTGGGAGATCATCAAGTGTCTAAAGTAAGAAACAGCCATGACAATTTTTAAGTTTCTAGCTCTAACAATTCCAAATAAATCATAATTTAGAACGTTTTTAGATCGTTTTCCGCTCATTTAACCCTTTTAAATTTCATATTTTTTAGAAACCGTCCATAGCAAATAATTACGTATTAAAAGTAACCACGACACCAATTCTCAAATTTCTAGCCCCAGAAATGCCACAGAAATCCCAATTTTAGAAATTTTTTGCTCCTGCATCCCTTTCTGTTGGAGCAGAGATTATCACCATCATTTTAGTACAGGTAAAACAGACCAAAAATTGAATAATATACAACAACTGGTGGCTATTCACAAAAATTTGGAAAGAATTTCGTTTTGGCCCTAGAAATGAGGATCCGATGAGTTCTCAAAAAATAAAGTTGTTTTACCTTTTTTTTTTGGGGGGGGGGGGGGGGGAGTGGGGCATTTTAACACATAGAGGAGAAGGACTAAAATTTTTTAGTAGGTCCAATGGGTTAGTAGATAAGAAGTAAGAGTTCTGCGCGCGAAGCATGGTTGAAGGTCAAATAAAGATCATTCGCTATCGTCTTATAGTACGATAACGAAAGTGTAGGGCAATAAGCGAATGGAGTAGTACGATAACGGAAGTGTAGTATGATAAGCGAAGGGGGAGATAAGAGAATTTTGATAAGAATTTCTTAAGATTGAACTTTTTTAGCATAGGATAGCATTTTTTACTGAGAGGAAAAAGAAAGGATAATTTTTAATGAAGCGTTTTTGAATAATCAAAATTTTTATATGCAGTACAAATGACGTTTAGTCAATAGTTTTTAGGGGGAAAAACAGTTTTTTTAATTGTGGACCCACCATAACCACTCGTTTTGAAAAATACTCAAAACACCACAATTTTTTTTTTCCAATTCTACGCCTTTTTTTAACAAGGTTCAGCAAGGTACCTGTAAGAAAAAAAAATAGATTTTAAATATCTTGTACATAATTTTGAAAGAAGAAATTTTGAATCTCTTTTGAAAACTTAGTTACCTTGTTCTGCAAAACAGACTGCTTGATAACTCCAGAACGGTTCTTTCCGAAAGGTCAATAAAAATTAGCTTGGGATTCTCTTCACAAAGAGCACATAAAAGTTCTCGATGAAAGGCAACTTTTGCATGGTGAGCACTTCTTATTTGAAAAATCAGGTTTTGAAAGATTTTTCTCGTCCATCATTTTTCTGAAAAAAAAAAGAAAAGAAAAGAAAAGAAAATTAAATATCTTGAACATAATTTTGAAATAAGAAATTTTGAATCTCTTTTGAAAATTTAGTTACCTTATTTTGCATAACAGACTGCTTTTCCTTCAGACGATCTCAGCAAGGGATTCTCTTTATGAAGACTCCAGAACGGTTGTTGATGAAAGGCGTTCTCAGCAAAGTTTGTCGATAACAGCAAGGTTAGTTGGTGACAGCTAGGTAAGTCATTCGCAACAAGTTTTAAAAGTAGCAGATGTTTTTGTTTTTTTTAAGCTCAATTTTAAAGCACCCTAGTTATGATTATTTCAGTTCTTGGATATGCACCATGAAAATGAAAGTTCTTGCATATGCACCATGATAGTTCTTGATTTGTCGCCATTAATGAAATCCAGTTCTTGAACAGAAAATCTTGGAAGATTTTTCATGAAGGAAGAAGTATTTGAAGAAAAAATTATTTATTTTTATAAATTATACCCATCCGTCCACCCGCCATGTTTAACCATGACTCCACAATTCATTTGAGGAGAAGAATTTTTAATCACCCGATGCCTTTTATACACGGCCACTATTTGAAGATATATGGCATCCATTTTTCGACCACCACATTTTTAAGAGACTTGATTTTTTGAAGGCATGAGAAGACTTCATTTTTGAAGACTTCAGAAAAGAAAATATGTTTATATTGAGTGCCCATTGCATTCTCGCCCACATCCGCTAGCAACTCATGAAATACTTTTTTTTAAATAAATATATAGCATGGATTAATGCGCCCCGCATGAAAAAGTTCTTGAGCTTGAGGAAAAGAGTTCTTTGACTTGAATAAAATCTTGATTTCAAGAAGAAACTTGATTTTTATATTAAATTGAAGAAAAAAAATTATTTGACTTTAGAAGAAAGAATTATTATTATTTTGGAATTTTATAGTAGCCATGTGCGAGTGTATGGACATCATCTTCTAAAATATAACGTTTGTCGTCAAAAGCCAACAAAGCTGTTTTGTTCACTTGTACTGTGTGAAGATGGTGCCTCTCGCTTTGAATTCGATATTGCATCTCTCTCGTTGAATTCAGATTCTCTAAGCAGGTCTTATAATGCTTATGTTTAATTTTATTTTCGACGACATTTCTGGCCGCCCCCTTAGTTCTTTTCTTCTCCTCATCGGCCAACATGACTGAATACATCTTCGCTCGTAGACCGATAAATTCATGAATCGGTCTACTCTAGAGCTCGTCCTTAAATTTCCCGATCACCTTCTTATTTTTATCACTGTATAGAGGGTGATCTTTGGGATAATCGGACGTATTCAACGTGTTGGAAAATGCCTGCATATCCGTATAAATATTATGTGTACTGATTTCATATGTTAGAGAGCCCATGTCTGTGAACAGAAGGCCTGCATTATTTTGATATTTTTTCTTGATGATGTTATAATGAAAATTGTACATTAGAATCTTGCTCAGCTCCAAGATGACGAATCCCACATATATAGGTTTGTTTAAAGTGAGAGACTGTTTTAGTCTCTCAACGGCAACTAAATTGTGATCAAAAGGTAGAAATCTTTTGTAGGTAGGAGCTGAGACAAGTTTTTTTGCCTTCTGTCCACAGTTTACTAGCTGTACATCTTTATGCGTGCTGATGTTCTCCAGTGACTTGACATACACCGCATTATTCAGAAGTTTGAAGAAATCTTTGGCGAAGGGAGACTTTGCTTGTTTTCGTTGCTCGGTGTTAAAATCGATATATTCTTTCAGCCACGGCTTTTGTTTGAATTTTAATACTTTATGTACAGCTAGTAACTGGAGGCCTTGCTGCAAATAGAATTGTAAATTTTTATGATATGTGATGTAATTTTTTTTATCTTTTAAGTTGGGGACTAATTTCGTAACCGGGCAGTATTTATTGTCGCGCAGAGCATTAATTGAAAAAGGAGAGAGATCTTCATATTTTATTTCCATTTTTTTCGGGCGCAAGTGGATAACAGTTGTGGTCGTCGTGTAGCTGCTGGGGGTATTTCAAATCAACTTCCAATATGTAACCCCTGGGCTGTTGTCGGGGAGTGCTAGTATTTCATCAATAGTAACTTGATCCTTCGAGACCCATTCGAACTATCCGCATGGCAGATTCTGTGACATGGGCCACCCATACAAATTTTTAGCATCTAAATACATGATATAATTATCGTTTTCACCCCTTCGCCATTTTAATAACTTCTTTTTTTGCTTGGGTTCAACGCTTTGTAATCACAGATATCCCCCCCCCCCCGAGTTCTTTGTTCAATAAACAAGTACATGTTTATATCCATGAACAATTCGAGGGGTTGTAACAGGTGCACACAATCAATATTATAATGATCAAAACATATTTTCCTGAAATTTTCAAAGACATCTGATAACTGGAGAACATCCATTTGTACATAGAGATTATGATATGCGCCCATATTTTTAATCTTGAAAGCTTGCCAAACATTTTGAGCATGTTGGTAATCGTCTTGGGAAATTTTTTCACCAGTTAAAGTGCTGGTGAAGGCATCGGGTGATGACAGCTGTGTTTCCTCAAACTTCGCAAAAGAGTCAATGTATCCATAAGGGTAGACCCCTTTCCTTAACAATAAATCGGTGTGTTGAGGATATTGCTGCCTTAATAAATGAAACTTGTCTTTGTCTAAATTAGAGACACGTTTTTCTAAGGTGGTGGCCATAAAAGCATAACTATCGATAAATGTTAGAGATACTCTGCATTTGTTAATTTGTGTTGTCAAAGAAAAGAAATATATGTTTCCATCGTAGATGGAATGATTGAAAAGGAATGATCATCAATACTACCCAGTTGCTGCATGAGTAAGTGCCCGTCATAGTGTTTCAGACGGGCATTTTCTTTTGAAGTCTAAACTTCAAATTGCAGCTATTATGCAAGGCCCTCGATAACGACCATCTAGATGGTCATAGTCGCGAATCTTGTCCCCATTGAATTCTTTTTTAAAGAGATAACATTGCGTGACTGATTGAAAATTTTCTTCATCTTGAGGCATCATTTTAATAGGTACAATAGTTGTCAATATAGTAGCAAGTTCTTTTTCTTCTTCTAACAAAGCCTTAAAAATTCTTGTACGGCGTTAGGTCCGCGATATACAGTAATGGGTTTGGTTGGTCAGTCGTCAACCAAAGTCGTTGGCCAAAGTCGTCAACCAAATGGTCATAAGTCGTCAAATATTATTCTATCGCCATCATTTCATCTATATTATAATAGTTCAAGTCGTCAACCGCCATAAACAAATACGGTCTGATCCCTTCGCCGTTCATATGAAAGTTTGGCAAAGATGTCATATATTGGCGTGATTTTTTAACGACGCCAATTTGGGGAACGCATCAACAACATAAACAGCAACATCCGGCTTACCATATCAAGCAAAATAACGATACTTTCGCGCCAGTTATGTGCCCGTTCCGTATATGACATTGGCGTCAGAAAAAAATCGCGCCAATATGGAACCGTAAGTTTTCCATTTTGATTAAAAAATCAATTTTTTTTTTAATAAAACTACATAAAAGTTGCCATGGTCGCAAAGAATTCTAGGTACTGTCACCCTAGCAGGATGCAAATCTCGCCAATAGCTTTTTTTCAACTCGCCAGTTAGCAATTTTTTTTCGAGTGGTAATATTTGGCCAGATACGCACCCCAGGTTTGGCGTGATTTTTATTTTTTTACGAAAATTTGGCGGAAACCTCGTTTTCAAATACCAGTTACATATGCATTTTTGGTATTCCTTAGATATCCCGACGACCAAAAATCTATCGCCAAACTATAAGATTAAATGCCAATAATGGTTGATCGTAAATGTCACATTCACTTGACTTTAAGCAAGTTACACGTGTTTACGTCATCAAGTGATTTTTATTTCGACGTTTTATTCGTATATTTATCAATGTTATACTAATTTATTTGTTCTTTCGTTATTTAAAATAAAAATTATGTCAATTTGTATAATTTGGCGAAATTGGTCAACGGAATAACTAAGTAATACTGTATTTCTTAATTATTTTCTATTATTTTCTAAAGGAAATATCAAAAAAATAATTAATAATCATAGAACAAAATAATTTATATAATTTGTAAAAAGAAATAAAAGTAAATAAACATTTATTATCAAATAAACAACAATAGCCGGGTTACCATGTCAACCTTTTCTGAAATATAAAAAAAATATATCTGTTTGATTAAAATTTGAGTTGCCATCATTAGAAAAATGTATATAAAATTAGAAAAAAAAATAATATTTCGAAAACTAATTCGAATTTAAAAATTCTAGTACCAGTTTTGAAATCTGTGGATCAATATTGATTTTTGGTGTTAATTTCATCGCAAAGTATTCCATATTTTAGGAGAAATCGCCGTGAAACATAATCAGTTGTTTAATCAGTCGATTCATACTTCCGTTTCAAAAATTCGTTTCATTAGGATTTCATATATATAGGGTTTAAATACCAAACCTTTTTCATATTGATATTCAAAGTGTTTCTATGTTATTTTGTATGGGTTATTTTGCTAGGGAAATTAAGACATGTTTTAATAATTGAGTTGCGTTTCTATGTTATTTTGGAGGAGTTATTTTCCTAAATTGAATATTTATGTTAGGAGTTAAAATGTATGACAATGTTTTCTAACTTGTGGAACAATCGTTTTTAATAGTTGTAATAATTTCTTATTTGTAAAAAATTGTTTAAATTTTTTTAAATCCATTTTTAAATTAAAATATTTTTTAAATCTATTTTAAACTTTGCATTTTTTTAAATCTATTTTAACATTTTAACTTTACATATTTTTATAATCTGTTTTAAATTTAAATATTTTTAAAATCTATTTTAAATATTTTTTAAGTAAAAATATATAAAAGGGATTTCTAAACAATTTAAAAGTTGTTCAGTAAACTAAATTCTAAAGTAAGGCTTTTTATCTTTTTAGACTTGCTCTATTTGCAATAAGTCTTTCGTTCGCAATTCTGAGCTTAATAGGCACTTAAAAACCCATAGTGGTGATAAATCTTTTCATGTGACATATGTAGAAAATCGTTCAATCAACAGAGTAATTTAAACAGGCATTTAAAAGTGCACCAAAAAGTTGTTTGTAATGTTTGTAATGCTGAATTTGACCTTAAAAAAGATCTAACTCTTCATAAGCGTAACATGCACCAAACTTCAGCGAAACGCAAAACTAATGATACTATTGCACCCCGTAGTAAAAAATTGCGACTTCAAAAACGTTTTGATGCGTTAGATGTGTTTTCGATCGTGACATTTGAATCTAATGAGGACAATGAGCATGATTTCAATTTATTTTTTGAACAAACAACGCCACTTTTGGAGGACGAAATCCAATTCCAATTACAAGAAAAGCGATCCATAAAGTGGTATAGTCACACTTGTTATATTGTCAAAGATGTCCCAAGAGGGAGATTTGGAAATGATCAAAGCCCACTTTCGTTCCAATGTCATGATTGAATTGGCAGATTTTTCAATTAGATCACATTTGCAGCAAGCCTTTGCTAAAGTCCAAAAATCTTTCGAGTCATTTGTTCAAACGAGGTCGGGGTGGACGATGGAACGTATTAAAAAACTAGAACTATGTATGGCGAAGTTCCACCCCCTCACCGCTAGTAGCTACATTGAAGTTCCCCCTAAAATTTATAATAAAAGGGCTGTCCTAAATATTAAGAACGAAAAAGACCACAAATGTTTGGTGTGGTGCATTCTCGCCCACAAGTATCATCATGATCGATTAGAACATGCGAATTTAATATCTAAATATGAGCCCAATGAACACGAAGTCAAATTAGGAAATATTGAGTGCCCAATTCCTTTGAACAAAATATCAAAAATTGAAGAATTGAATGATATTCGTGTCCGTGTGAATGTCTTCGGCTATGAAGACGAAGTATTTCCTTTGTATGTATCAGAGCAACATACAAATAACATATAAAGTTACATACAAATAACAGAGCAACATCAAATAACATATAAAGTAGGCGACATTAGTGTCGCCTAGTACCACGATATTGTCGCTTAGTGATAGGGTATGGTGCCGGCAACTTTTTTTTAACCAGGTGAATAATATAAGCTGACTCAGGAGATGATAAGAATGGCAACAGATGTCATATGAGTAAAAGAAAACACCGTATCACAATTACAAAATGCTGTTTGTTTTGCTGTCCAATTAGATGGTTCTGTTGAGAAATATGGAATTGATAACAAATTTGTTAGAGCACGATTTTTTTCAAAAGAACAGGACATAGAATGAGTTTTTCTAGGACAATCTAAATTCAGTAAGCGAAGCGAGGAGCAGAAGGCTTCGTGGATTTTGTCATGGGTGCATTTGATAATTTGTGCACTGAGAATATCGCAAAAAATAAGTTGACAGGCTTAACTATAATTGGGTAAAGGAAATACAGGCAGAAACAGGCTCTTATGAAACGGTACTTGGGTAAAGACTAACTTTGCGTTTGATGCTTTGCTGTCTGACTTAACTGTGTCGGAGTTGGAATCATCAAGCAACATTTTATCGAGTTTCTGCTCTACGCGTTAAAGTGCTTGAAGAAATATCTGGAACATTTTCTGCAGAAAATCAAAGTGCCTTTTATTTCTTTGCATATTTTGAAGTACAGTTCGTGAAACACTTAAAAAACTTGGCAAAAGCAGTACAGCACAATTTTTCTCTCCTGCAAAAACATTGTGAACCCTCAACCCTACTCATCAAAAACTGAACAAACTTCTACTCGCGGGTTTATTCGATTATAAATAGGTTTTAAAAAAGTGAACAACATCTGGCTTGCCTAATGCTAGATGTTCCTATACACTTTGAAAACCTTGAGACAGACAGTCAAAGGTCTTTCATTACACTGCCTGATAAAGAATTTATATAGAATTTGCCAAAGAAAATTTTTTACAAATTCTTTGACGCTTATCAAAAATGGGTAAGTCCTGAGGGATACGAAGAACAGTTGATGGAAATAAATGAAGGCACTTAGGAATCTGAAAGTGATTAGTAAATTGAAGAAAATCCTCAGAGATGTAAAAACAACTCGCTAGTTTCTACCAAGAGATGCTGGTCTGCAGTGAGAAAAGAAACTATATTGAGTTGTAAAGAATTTGTTTCTCAAAGATTGGAAGAGGATAAAGTGAGCATCTCCTACAGGATAGATGCTTTGTTAAACGAACGAAGACCAACAGAGGGTGCTAGTGCAGCCCACCTTGATGTTGAGAAATTTTTTGGTAAAGGCGAAGTCGCCTATTTAAACGATGATGTGATGGCTTTGTTGTGTAGCTGAAAATCAGCCTCCATCTCATTGACAGCAAGACTATTTCTACTTTAAGGCATCTCAACCTCACTCTGTTTTAAACAATTTTGGTGCTGTCATAGGTTTATTTATGTTGGCACATAAAGTTGTTAGCACACGGAGTTGTGTCCATACATACAACGCTTAAATCAAAAAAACAGTCGGAACAAGTATAAAGAGAAGCTCTAAACTCAAGGATGTTCATTGCTCTTAATGGAATTGGAACAACTTTTTATGATCCAAGACCTGTTATTGCAAGGTTCCTAGAGAGCAAAGTAAGAAGTAGGACATTTCAAGATAAAGAAACCTATGAGAAATATGATTTCTCAAAAAATGCTTTGCTAAAGACAGTTACTTGTAAAATAACTTAACGAATATAATTATTATTGTAGGATGTTTGAAAACATTATAAATAATTAATAAAGTTAAAAAAAATTAAAACACGAACAAAATCGTTTTATCTACCTGCTTAATTCTACCATTTTCATAAGACAGTCCCAGACTTGTATAAAACCAAAAACTTTCTGCGCACATAAATATTGGGTCAAAAATTTTCTGAAAATTAATTTCCGTTCACAGAAATAACGCGACATTGCTTCTGAAACAACTGAATCACATTTTGCAGGGAGACGTCCATTCATAGGTATTATCATTAACGAGACCTATGAGTTTTTAACGCGACCCTTTCACGAAATTCCCGTTTTTTCCGCGATCCTTTGACGAAATTTGCGCTTTTTCTGCGATCCTTTGACGAAATCCGTTTTTTCCGCAATCCTTTAACGAAATTCGCGCTGTTCCCGCGACTTCTTTTTTTTTGCGATTCTTTGGCAAGATTCGCGTTTTCCCCCGCGATTCTTTGGCGAAATTTGCATTTTTTCCGCGATCTTTTGACAGAATTCCCACTCTTTCCAGCTATGCTTTTACGAAATTCGTTTTTTTTTCCTGCGCTCCTTTGACGAAATTTGCGTTTTTTATGCGATTTGACGAAATTCGCTTTTTTCTCGATCCTTTGGCGAAATTAGCGTTTTTTGCGATCTTTTGACGAAATTCTCGCTTTTTCCGCGGCCCTTTGATGAAACTCGTGTTGTTTTTCGAGATCCTTTGAGGGATTAGTTTTTCCCGCTGTTCTTTTGCAAAATTTGCGTTTTTTTTTTCGCGGTCCTTTGACAAAATTCGGCCTTTTTCCGCTACGCTTTTACGAAATTTTTTTCCTGCATTCCTTTCACGAAATTTGCATTTTTTTCTGCGATTCTTTAACGAAATTATCGTTTTTTTACGATTCTTTGAAGAAATTCGCATTTTTTCCGCGGTCCTTTGACGAAATTCGCGATGCTTTGACGAAATTTGTGATTTTTTCTGCGAACGATTGACGAAATTGTTATTTTTTCGACGACCATTTGTTGAAATTCGCGATATTTTTCAGTGTTTTTTTGTCTGAATTTTCGGACTGATGGCCGATTTTTTTTTTTTTTTTTCGGAACCGAACGCCTTAAATTTTTGAAACAGAATCTCCTCTGGCAAACAATAAATAAATCACACATAAAATTTTGCTATTCTTTGACGAAATTATCCTTTTTTACGACCCTTTGATGAAATTCGTTTTTTTTTTCGCAATCTTTTGATGAAATTGGTGATTATTTCTGCGAACGATTGACGAAATTGGTGATTATTTCTGCGAACGATTGACGAAATTGGTTTTTCTTTCGACGACCATTTGTTGAAATTCCCAGTATTTTTTAGTGACATTTTTTTTATGTCTGAATTTTCGGACTGATGTCCGATTTTTTTAAATTTTCGGAACAGAATCATCCCTGCCAGACAATAAATAAATCGTACATAAAATTGGGGAACATTATTTATTTTTCGATATTTAAAAAAAAAAATTACAAGAACAAAAATTACGTTTTTCTTTCTAAAAATCGCGAAAAACTTTCCGCGCACGGCGTGCATCTATATTATACAACTCTGGACAGTCATTTGTATTAAAATTTTAAACCATTGTAACTGTTATTGTAGCATTTTGGAAATATTTTATGATACAGTTTGATTTTTAGGTAGCTTTCTTTACAAAAAAGCTACCTATTGCAGCCGTTCGGAGGAAAGTGATTTCAAAAAATTTTGGTATATTTTCATCGATCATGACCCCCAGACCCCGAAAGCACCCTCCGTTCAAAATTGATATATATATATATATATATATATCTGACCTATGTCACACTGTAACTCCCGTAATTATGAACCGATTTCGATGTAATTCGGTGTGTACATAGTACATACCAATGTCTGGACCGAGTTCGTTGGCCAGCTTCATCCGCCGTTTTGTTTCAAAATGGCGGCCATTTAAGATTTTTTTAAAAATTTAAAACTTGAAATGTGGTATCAAAAAATTAAAAATGGAAAAATATTTTTTTCTTATGTATTTGACCTTTATACAAAGATTCCGGAGCAGTTTTTGTTTCGTCTATATCTTAAAAAATGGCTGAGTTATAGCATTTTGAATTTCTAGCGTGGCTGACATTTTGAAACGTCCTGAATTTTGTCACGCGATAAAAGGCGTATTTATGAACCGATTTAGATGTAATTCGGTGTGTACATAGTACATGCCAATCTCTCGACCGAGTTCGTTGGCCAGCTTCATCCGCCATTTTGTTTCAAAATGGCGGCCATTTAAATTTTTTTTTTAATTTAAAATTTGAAATGTGGTACCAAAAAATTGAAAATGGAAAAATATTTTTTTCTTATGTATTTGACCTTTATACAAAGATTTCGGAGCAGTTTTTGTTTCGTCTATATCTTAAAAAATGGCTGAGTTATAGCATTTTGAATTTCTAGCGTGGCTGACATTTTGAAACGTCCTGAATTTTGTGACGCGATAAAAGGCTTATTTATGAACAGATTTGGATGTAACTTCGTTTATACATAGTACATACCAATGTCTCGACCGGGTTCGTTGGCCAGCTTCACCCGCCATCTTGTTTAAAAATGGCGGCCATTTAAATTTTTAAGAAAAATTTAAATTTGAAATGTGGTACCAAAAATTGAAAATTGAAAAAATATTTTCTTCTTATGTGTTTGACCTTGATAAAAAGATTCGGGAGCAGTTTTTGTTTCGTCTATATCTTAAGAAATGGCTGAGTTATAGCATTTTGAATTTCTAGCGTGGCTGACATTTTGAAACGTCCTGATTTTTCTCACGTAATAACAGGCGTATTTATGAACCGACTTGGATGTACCTTGGTGTGTACATAGTACATACAAATATCTCGACCGAGTTCGTTGGCCAGCTTCATCCGCCATCTTGTTTCAAAATGGCGGCCATTTAAAAAAATAAAAAAATAAAAAAAATTAAATGAGATACCAAAAAATTGGAAAATGAAAAAGATTTTTTTTGTATGTGTTTGACCTTAATACAAAGATTCCGGAACAGTTTTTCTTTCGTCTATATCTAAAAAAAATGGCTGAGTAATAGCATTTTGAATTTCTCTTGTGGCTGACATTTTTAAACGATGATTTTTGTCACGCGATAACAGGCGTATTTATGAACCTATTTGGATGTAACTTGGTCTGTACATAGTACATACCAATGTCTCGACCGAGTTCGTTGGCCAGCTTCATTCGCCATCTTGTTTCAAAAGGGTTGCCATTTAAAAAAAAATTAAATTTAAAATTCAAAATGAGGTATTAAAAAATTGGAAAATGAAAAAGATTTTTTTTATGTGTTTGGCCTTGATACAAAGATTCCGGAGCAGTTTTTGTTTCCGAAAATTTGTTCTTTTGTTGATATCTTAAAAAATGGTTGATTTATAGCACTTTGAATTTCTAGCATGGCTAACATTTTGAAACGATCTTGTATTTGTCACGCGATAACACACGTATTCGCCTATTTCGATGTAAGAAGGCATGTGGATAGTATACATCAACACCTCGACCAAGTTCGCTGGCCAGATTCATCAGCCATCTTGTTTCAAAATGGCGGCCATTAAATTAAAAAAAATATATATATATTTAAAGTGAGGTGCGAAAAAAATTAGAAATTGATAAAGGTTTCTTTCTTAAGTATTTGATCTTGATATAAGGATTCAGGAGCATTTTTTGTTTGTCTTTACCTTAAAAAATGGCTCAGATATAGCAGTTTCAATTTCTATTGTGAGTGACATTTTGAAAAATCTGATTTTTTGCATGCGACAGCACTCCTATGTATTAACCGATTCCGATGTGAGTGAGCATGTGCACAGCAATTACTAAGGTCTCGACCAAGTTCACTGCTTAGCCTCATCCACCATGTTGTCTTAAAATGACAGGCACTTTAAGAAATTGCCGAATTTGGCAGCCAAATATAAGTTACTTTAAAGAAAAGCAGCTTGGATAATGCTGACTAATTTCGCGAAATTCTCATTCATTATATTGATAAAAATTAGTATTGAATCTCCTATATTCGGTTTCCACTAAATTGAGCTTCATGTGTTTGCATGATATAAGTTGGCTTTTTTTAAATAAGGATTATGAAAGCTACCTCTTCTTCCCGGCACTGGCCGGAAGGACTTTTTAAAACATAAAGAGTAAAATCTGGTTGTAAAAGTCAAAATATGTTTAACCACTACAATTTTTAATCATTTTACATTTTGGAAACATGTTATAAAATTTAAGATAGTAATTTTATATTATTTTTAAATTTGATGATTTTCATCCATCAAGAGGGAAGTGTGTTTTCTTGATTAGTTCATCATTGGGTCTAAAACTATATTTAAGGTACTGTTTCACGAACTATTTAACGATGCAAGTCAAATTTATTTTTGAATTTCAGAATTTATTCTAGGCTTCAATTGCCTAATTAGTCTGATACATTATGGTTACGAACAAAAGCAAAGTGTACAAACTAATAATAGGTAAACAATATTTTAACGTGAATTTAAATGATAATTTTCTTATATAAAGTTTTAATTAGGCATACGAATTTGTTAGGTTAGATGTTATGTGTTTGGTCCTTTACTAACATAACAATTAAAATGTTGTATGAAACGAGAATGCAGCCTCTTTAATTGTGCCTAATTATAAATAAGGCGGTTTAGATGTTTCAATGACGATTTTGTAGTTTACTAACCCGCAACAGGAGAAGTACAGTAGACATAACTAAACCGTTCGTCGTCCAGTGGAAATTCCTTAAAATATGCTCTGTGTCAGACAGAGAAGATGAAGACTGTATCAATGTGTTGCTTATAACAAAAGAAGATAATTATCATTATACTTTGATTCGAAGGTTCTCGCGGCTGCTGGGGGATCTGACAAAATATAATGGTGCAAGTTATAGGTGCTTGCATTGATTTGTCGAGAATATTTGTTAAAACAGCATACGCTGTAAGAAAGTAAAGAAAGAAAGTAAAGTCTGTAAGAAGCAAGCCCCGCAAAAAAATTAAAATGCCGGAAGAGGGGGACCATATTCTCCAATTTAAAAATTATCAATATTGTCATCTGGTCCCCTATATTATCTATGCCGTCTTTGATTGTCGGCATGGATCAGGTGCACACAAATGCCAAAAAAACAAAGAAAATGGTCCGAAAAACAAAGAAAATGGCCCACCATGAAGCATGTGGATATACTTATCATATTATTGGCCCCGATATGAACCCACCAAACCCATTACTGTATATTGCGGGCCCAACGCTGTACAAGAATTTTTGAAGGCTTTGTTAGAAGAAGAAAAAGAATTTGCCACTATACCCAGGTAGCACAGCAATATCGGCCCGACACTGCCCAATATCGGCCAATCTTGGTGTGCATTGGCAAAGACCGGTCATGTTTACCGACATTGGCCAATATTGATCGATGTTGTCCGATGTGGATTTGTGACATTAAAACTTCTAGAATCATGAATATTTAAATTTTTTATTCACATATTGTACTTTTTGTGGGAAGGTAGAAAACAGGAAACAATTATAATAACATTTTAAGTTCTGTAAATCCATGTAGAAAAACTCACATTGACTAATATTGCCCGATATCGGGTTATATCGGGAGCAATGATGCACAAGGATGGGCCAGCCAGCCAACCAATCAAATACAAGACAAGTACCCAACATGACCGCTCTATTTTCTCGCTTTCTTGCCGTATATCTACCCTACCTTCATGGGTGTTGCAGATTAAAAACGAAAATATTTATAGTGATGGTAGTATGGAAAAGTGAGGTGTGTCATTCTTGAAATCCGAAAGTCACATCTTTATGTGAAACGGGTAAGTGCTCTTTATATTTCATATAATGTTTGTTTATTGAATACATATAATCAGACGCATTTCATATATTCAAACTTGTTTTTTAAATATTGTTTTCTGTTCACATTGGTATTATTACTTGATTAGTTATCCATATTCTTGTGTAGTGTGTATTTTCTGTTCATATCATATTTATACTTGTCTCGGAATGTATATTACCTTTAAAGATTTTCGTCACTAATGATTGTAAACAATGCATATGAACTTTTGGTATAGTGTTTGAGTCAGTATATTATTTAACCGTTTAAGTAACACCAAAACACTTTTTCATTGTTTATATATTAAAATTGTCCGTTTACTTTATTCTTGAAATAATTATTTATATTAAAACGTGATTTTCTTTTTTTATTGTACGTAACTGAAACGATTTATTTACTTAAATGGCACAAGTACAATTAAAGTTGTGAGCAATTTATATAACCTTGAGGTCCTTTTTATCAGAATTTGGAATAAATATTTCAGATATCCTAATTCAAGTGTGAGAAATTTTTTTCTTCTTTCGTTATAAGGGAGAGTATAGAACTTTTTGTTTTTGTTTTGTCATACTTGCTACTTTAAACTTAATTTTCCAAATATAAAAATCGTTAAAAAACTCAAAATCAGTCATCAAACAATTACAATCAAAGGTTATTTATTCTTTTTTATATTTTCTTTGTTATTTATTTATTTATTAATTATTTTATTTTTTACTCCATCCAAAAATAAAAATTTGACACAGTTAAAGCTGATTCCTCTTATTTAAGTTTAATCATTTGTGATTTTTTAAAAAGATTTCTACTGATAAATTATCTGGTGTGTGTGTGTGGGGGGGGGGGGGGGGGGAGGGGGGTTAAGATTTCAAGATTCTGTATAATGCTTCTTCCTACCACCAATACAGTTAAAAATCTTTAAACTCCTTAGTATTTTGTTTATCTTTAATTTGCATAATGTTTTCTTATTTAAGTCATAATACAGAAATTTAATCATTTGGGAAGAGTTCTCTATCTAGTGCACTTGGTGCGACTGGCAAAAAAGTAAGCAATGTTGTCAAAAGTCTGTTTAGCATCTTACCAAATTTTTATTTTAATTATATTTTATTAATATTATATTAATGTTTGTAATATCTTATTTTTAAATTTACCAAATCATCTTACCAAGCGCCAAAAGATTGCAACAACCACATCCTGAGCAGTTATTGCCCAAAATAACTTTCAAAGTTTTCTGGCACATTGCACATGTTATGGAACTCTTGTCATGAATTTTATAATGGCTATGTTAAAGCACTATTATTTATCTGATGTCTATTAGGAAACCATTAAAAAATGCAAATTTCCCAAAAATTTAAGGTTTTTTGAATAAACTATTTCTACCTGTTAAATTCCTCTTGGGCAAACTAAATGTAATAAGTTCATCGTTGAATTTGGGTTCATTTGAATTCGTCTTCTATTATGTAATGTTATTTTTCACAAAATTTTGTTTCACATTAAACGGGCCAAAAGAAGAAAAACCTTGCATTGACCCTTGGCACGGAAATGTTTTTCTTATGCAACCTCCAATTTTAGTTACTAAGTAATAATTACAAGAAGAAAAAAATTGTCAACTGATATTGAAAAATTAAAAGTGTATAAGATGCTTTTTGTGTATAAAGTTTGTTAATACAGTAGACTCCCTCAAATTGAATAATTGAAGGAAAATGATCTCATTTTTTTTTTTTTTTTTTTTTTTTTTTGTGTGTGTGTGTGTGCATATTCAAATATGCATTATTAATTATTTACTTGAACTTTATTTTTAATACGTTAATCAGTTTTTAAATAAGCTTACTTATTATCCTTTTAGTTTATTACTTTACTTATTTTAATATTTTACAATATCACAATCATTCATTATAATTTTGATTGCATTACTGCATTAAAATTACTGTTTAAAAAATGTAAACAAAGCAATGGCCAGAAATCCGCACAACTTCTGGTCTCAAGCTGTGTGGATTTGAAGGAGTCTACTGTATTATATTGAAACATGTCAGTTTTTTAATCATTCATACATATATTTCCTGGTTTATGTGGGCCCATAGGGACAGAGGGGCTTCTGCCTCTGTGCTGTCTGCCGGAGATGCCCTCAAAAATGGTGTAAGATTGAGTGTTAACGCACATAGCATGCAGTGGCGTGGCGTCCGGTCATCGCTGGATGCGGCGATGACCAAGCAATATTTTAAAACTCTTAATAAGCTTTTAAAACTCTACGATCCAGTTTTAGCAGAACATTTGAAGTTCATGTATAAGTGAAGGTAAGATTTAAAGTTTCTTTTTTGAACATTCAACCATTGAATTTTAGAGTTAATAATTTTTCATCACAAACTTAAATAATTGCGATGACCACCGAAAATTTTCACGCCACGCCACTGATAGCATGGGTCTCTATATTGCAGTCAATGTTGTATTTTTACACTCTTTTATTTAGCTTGGTTTTTATATGTAAAGAAGGAATTTTGTAATTGATTTTTCACTCTTTTCTTGATATTCTAGAATTATAAAAATTATGCCTGTGTATTTCTAATGACAATATGCCATTTTAATACTTTTAGAACTTCATTACAAATTGATTTTAAGGCATTTTTGTCGTACTTAGCCGCAGGTGATAAATCTTCAAATAATCTTTATTATTACAACTATTTATGAGTTACAAAATAATGCAGTTAATTATGCACCCAAACCATTTGCATTAAAATATGTTTAGGGGCTGTGAAACTCCAACAGTGAAATATTTGGAACAATAAAAATTAAAAAATATGAAGAATATAGCTTTTTATTTTTTAAGTTTCCTAATTTTTATTGATTATTTTTAATTATTAATAATAATTTATTTTATTAATTTAATTTTAATATTTCTTTAAAAAAATCCTTGTTTATAATTTATTACTGTATATACTCTCATATTAGTCAACCCCAAAATTTGAGAGATATAACATGTCCATCCGTTTGAATAACAATATTTAATAATAGACAACAACAATAGATATAACAATAGTAATCTTGGTTTTAATTTAATTTTAATCAAGGAAGTTTAATATGAATTCTGCAATAAAATAGGGCAATGAAAACTATTCCAAAATACTGATAATAAAATGGAATGATTTTCATTCCTTTAAAATTTTGGTGTTTATTTACACGTGAGTACATATAGTAATTAATTTATGATTATATGTTAAAAAAAAATAGTTTAGAAATCCTGTATAACAGTTTAAATAATAATTTTTTCCCCTGTTACTATATTTTAAAAGATAAGTAGAACAAATATTATATTTTAAATAAATTCACATATTCGTGCTATTTATCAAGTAATACATCAGAGAAGTGATTTTTCAATAGTTGGGCTCTTTGTAAAATTAATGCATTGTAACGGATTTTTTTTTTTTTTTTTTTTTTTTTTTTTAACGACATAAATTGTAGTCATGAAATTTGGTGTGATTCTCAAGATAAACATTGAATGCTTATAAAAGTGTACTCTTTTAGAAACTATTTTTACTTTTATTATTTACGGAAAGAGTTTTAGTTTTAAAAATTCACTTTAATTCGAAAATGCATTTTTGATTATTATGTTCAAATTTTGTAAGAGGAAAAAAAAACTGAGGTAAAGAAAAAAAAAGGAAAAGAAAAAAGGAAAAAAAAACTGAAGTTAAGTAGTTGGTTCGCAATTTTGTTTTCTGATTTATAAAACCATTAAATAATAAGTTGTGAGTACTGTGTGATTTTAGCACTAACTATTGGATACAGTAGACTCCTTCAAATCCACACATCACCGAATATGTAAACGATGGAACTTTCAGTTCAGATGTAGGGACAAAATTAGACTTTTTTATTTTTATATAATTCCGTATGTAATTCTTGTTAATGTGACTAAACTCTTGCTTGTTCATGAAGGAAATAGTATAAATTTATTTCTGAAAAATTCAAGATATTGCTGATGGCATTGGTAATTGCAATCTTTTTACCAAATATATTTATGTATTAATCAAGCTTTTTTGGTTATTAAGTCTGGCTAAACCTGAAATAAAACTTTCTTATTTTATGATTTTGATATGAATTAGTAGTGTACCTTTGTGAGGCAAGTTTCGTTGAATAAAAATGTATATAATCTTTATTATGGATTATTATTTACTTGATGTTTACTTTTAATAATTTAATTATTTTTTAAATTAACTTAATTTTTATTATTTCAATTTATTATTTTACTTAATTATTTTAATATTTCACTTAAGTAAGCATTCATTATAATTTCGATTGCATTATTACATTCAAATTATTGTTTAAAAAATATAAATAAAGAAAGCAATGACCAGAAATCCACACAACCTCTGGTCCCAAGCTGTGCGGATTTGAGGGAGTCTACTGTATTAATATAATGAAGTAAAAATATTTCATTTTCAAGCTGAAACTTTGGTGAATAAATTCAAATCTCCCATTTAAAATTTGTTTATGAAAAAAAAAAAAAAAAGCTATAGCAAATTATAAATTGTTAAAGTACTTGGTCGGATTGTAATTTTGGTTCATTGTACTTTTTTAGCTAGTGTGGAAATGAAGTTTGAAGGAACAGAAGCCACTGCTATCTCTAGTTGCATTGGAAAGGTCCTTGCAGAATTGACGACAGGTATGGAAACACTTTTCAAAGGAGAAGAAGATGACCAACAAGAAATTGATGATTTGTCGAAAACATTTTTGTTAAATAATAAATATGATTAATAATAGTTTGTAAATAAAAAAAAACATTCAATTCTTTTTGTGATTAATAAATTTTATTTGTTATACATGGTAAGTTTTTATTTAAATTCTAAGAATAGACTTCTAATTTCTGTTTTATCATTTTTAAAACTAGTATCCAATGTTTAAGATATTTCAATAAAATACAATTTATAAAATAAATTTACAAACTTTTAAAATCACCTTGTAAAGTTTCTTAGAGAAAAACAGTTGATAAAAATGGACTCCTATAAAATCTATCTAAAATTAGAATTTTTAACGAAATATAAATTATGATGATATTTAAATGCTAAGTTTTTAGATTTCTAATTAT
This sequence comes from Maratus speciosus, assembly GCA_963932465.1. Lineage (NCBI taxonomy): Eukaryota > Metazoa > Arthropoda > Arachnida > Araneae > Salticidae > Maratus > Maratus speciosus. Next base: position 238,248,158 of record OZ010788.1, read on the forward strand.
TTCAAATGCCTTACTTGTGTGCACTTGAGAGAATCTATCAATTTAAATTTCTAAAATGTATTTAATAGCTTCACCCCACCCCGACTCAAAAGAGAAAATATATAAAGAAAATAGCTATTTTGTCCTTTTTATCATTTCTGATATTTTCTAAGTATTTTTTATCTATTAATTTTTTTGAGAGGGGGGGGGGGGATGTCCTGAAATATGTTTTAAAAAGTTTCTACCTTCTATCAGTCACAATTTCTTTCTGCTTACATCAACTAAGTAGGTATTGTAAATTCTGAAATGGAATTTCGATAGCCTTAATGTCATGTTAGTCTACTTTTTGTAGGGTATTTTGTATAATTTCTAGAAAGATTCAAATGTTGGGGAAAAAAACATTTTTCTGTAAATTTTCTTTTTCTTTTCTTTTCTTTCTTTCTTTCTTTTTTTTTTTTTTTTTTTTTTTAACAAATAAGAGTTTTTTTGTTGCTAAACTTTCTTTGAAAATGTAAAATAATATAAATTTATTGAATATACGTATGTACATTAAAAATAGAAAGATTTTATTTTTACTTCATATGAATACATTACAAATGGAAATATCAAACTTACTATTAAAATTTTAGTTCCAGAATAGATTTTCTCGCTTAGTTTAATGACATTGTTTGTAACATACTTTTTTATTCTTTTAAATGGTCATTTCAGTTGCACTTTCAATTTTACACTGCCATGAAAACTTATAAATTTTGCTCAATATTTGCTGGCAATTGTTTTTTTTTTTTTTTTTTTTAATGAAAATATTCCATCAAAGTGTTTATCCCCCAGTAGTATATCTCAGACTCTCATTCAGAATGAAGGGAGTATAAAGATAAAATGTAAATTTTGTTTTAAATTAATTGAATATTTAAAAATTTTGAAACTAAAAATATAAATTAATGTTTTACTAATTTTTAATATAGGAGTAACTAAAATAAAGTTGGTTAAATGAATAAAAAAACAACAACAGTGGATTTACTGTTTTCAACCAAATTTCGCTTGCATTTTTTGGTACTTTTTGGTTAGCCGGGCACCAGTGTTATTTTTACATACATATATATGTACACACACATGCGCATATATGTGTATGTAAATATAACACTGGCACCTGGCTAACCAAAAAGTACCAATTTTTTTTTCCGGTGTGGTGGAGAGAAGGAGTAACATTTCATTTATACAGAAGATCTTTATAATCCTATATAATGCACAGTTTCTGGGATGTAAGCAATGAATTTTGTACTTAAGAAGCCCCTGTAATCCATATTGCAAAAATATTGACACCCTTTAGAGGATTAAATTTAAAACATTATTTCATCTTTATTTCCTTAATTCAGATTTTTTTAAAATGAAAATATTGCTGTTATTAAATGTAAAAATTTTGGGATTAAGTAATGTGATGATTTTGTCCCAGCATGTTTGGATGCTTTTTATAGGCGATTTAACAATATGTGAAATGATCAATATTATGCAAAATTTTTTTAACCTGCACAACGTTTGGTCCTAAGGAATGCAATATAAATATCTACTGCGATTGTTTTGTATATTGCCGTATTTACAAGGTAAGTTTTAATGTTGTGTGAAATGACCTATATAACGCAAAATGTTGCATGCTTTTGTTTGCATTGTAAAGATCTTCTACTGCATATAAATACTATAAATACGTTTATTGTAAAGACTAAAAAAAAAATCATTTCATCTACATTATTTTTATTATTATTTTTTTGATAATGGTTAAGTGTTTATTGATTATGTGAAAATAAAATATGGAAATCTGCTTATGATAAATTGATTTTTTTAAATATTCAATTTTTCAACCTCACTATAACCACAAATTGGTATTACGGACATAATTTTACATATGAATTTTTAATGAGGAAAGTAGCATTTACTTGCGAGTTTTTCAAAAAGTTAATGTTTCAATGTAGAACATTGAACATTGGAAAGAAAAAAAAAAAAGAAACCACCAGAATGTAAACTGAACATAAGAGAGAGAGTATTCATCTTCCAACACTATAGAATCGGTAAGTTCATACTCTGATTCAGGATGATGGTCTGGTCATACAGATAAAATATAAATTTTCTTCTGAGTTAATTGGGTAGGAATAATTAATTAAAGTTAAGTTTGAAAAAACAACAAAGGTAGAATTTTGCATATGTAACTTAAGAGGACCCAGTACCTTTTAAACTATTTTTCAGTTTTCAATAGTATTGTAATATCTGTGGTGGCATTATGTTTAATACTATAATGCAAATATATATATATATATATATATATATATATATATATATATATATATATAATCTTACAAAAATGCCTATTTAACTAAAATTTAATTTTTTGAATAATTTTTAACTTTTTAAAAATCCCTACTACTTTTTTAAAATGAATATTTTTTGCTTCAGAAATTTCTGTAATTTCAATTATGAGTTTGTTGAATTTCCTTGATTTTTTATTGTACAAAAGAGAAAAAGATTTATATTAAATGTAATATCCCATACATCTAAAAATCCATGGCACAGTTTTATGTAGTATAATCTAAGGAATGTGGGGAAAAAAATTTGATACGAAAATATTGATATTTAAAAAATCAGTTGGGATTTTTAAAAATATATATATATATTTTTTTATTTGAATTTTAATTAAATAGAAATAGGCAAGATTTTTTGAAATTACATGAAATTTAATTTGCTTTATAGTATTAAATATAATGTCACTACAGATATTACAGTATTATTCAAAATTGAAAAAGTAGTTTAAAGGGTACTGTATCCCCTAACATAAATTGTTTTTGACTAACTTTTACTAGTTTTGTTTTTCCTTGCAAATTTTATACATCAATACAGTTAAACAAATTTGAACATCTATATTTATGGTAAAGGCAGAAAAGAATAAATCCTTTCAGTTAAATATTTTTTTAATTTTAATATGTTTAATATTTTTATTGATTATATTAAAAAAAAATATATCAAAATTGCTTATATGGTAATAAAAGTTATTTTATTCAAATAATACAATATAAACACTTTTCAACTTTACCATTTCCATAAATTGGTATTATAGATCTAATTAATTTTCGTAAAAAGATACACCTTTTAATAAAAGAAAAAAAATTCTCCAAAATTTTTGGGTTATTTCAAAGTTACCACTTTCAACATAATCAGGAAAAATTTTTCTTTTAAATATTTTTTTACATTATCATGGCAGTGAACTTAGCTATGATTTTCCATATAAACAATATATAAATATATATTTTTATAATAGCAAAAAAAAAAAAAAAAAAAAAAAAAAAAAAATTGAAATAGTTAAAAAATATATATTTATATGCATATGTTTTCAAACCTGGATTCATCAATATAAAATGGCCAACTTTTTCCCCTAATATAAAGAGATATTTATTACCAATACTATGTCAAGACAGGTAATCAATATCTCCCTATATTAAGAAACAAAAGTTTTGTCGTTTTGTAATGCCGAATTCAGTTTGACCAATATCGGCGGGTCCAATGTTCACCGATATCGGCCGGTCCGGCGTTGCCCAATATCGGCTGGTCCGGCGTTTCCCGATATCGGCCGGTCCGGCATTTCCCGATATCGGCCGGTCCGGCGTTTCCCGATATCGGCCGGTATTGGGTGCCGATATAGGCCAATATTGGAAAAAATTTTTGCCATGCAATATCGGCCAATATCGGTATACCGATATTGGCCGATATTGCGAAATCGCTGTTCCCGATATTGGCCAATATTGCTGTGCTACCTGGGTATTGACAACTATTGTACCTATTAAGATGACGCCTCAAGATGAAGAAAATTTTCAATCAGCCACGCACTCTACTCCACGTACTCTGTGAAAAAGAATTCAACGGGGACAACATTCACGACCATGACCATCTAGATGGTAGCTATCGGGGCCCTTGCATAATAGCTGCAATTTGATGTTTAGACTTCAAAAGAAAATACCCGAAGTGTTTCACAATCTTAAACACTACGACGGGCACTTACTCATGCAGCAACTGGGTAGTACTAATGATCATTCCTTTTCTGTTATTCCATTTACGATGGAAAAATATATTACTTTTTCTTTGACAAAACAAATTAACAAATGCAGAGTATCTGTAACATTTATTGATAGTTATACTTTTATGGCCACCTCCTTAAAAAAACTTGTCTCTAATTTAGACAAAGACAAGTTTCATTCATTAAGGCAGCAATTTCCTCAACACACCGATTTATTGTTAAGGAAAGGGGTCTACCCTTATACATTGACTCTTCTGCAAAGTTTGAGGAAACACAGGTGCCACCACCCGATGCTTACACCAGCACTTTAACTGCTGAAAAAAATTCCCAAGAAGATTACCAACATGCTCAAAATGTTTGGCAAGCTTTCAAGATTAAAAACATGGGCGCATATCATAATCTCTATGTACAAACGGATGTTCTCCAGTTATCAGATGTCTTTGAAAAATTCAGGAAAATATGTTTTGATCATTATAATATTGATTGTGTGCACCTGCTAACAGCCCCTGGGCTAGCATGGCAGAGTTGTCTTAAAATGACAAATCAACCCCTCGAATTGTTCGCGGATATAAACATGCACTTGTTTATTGAACAAGGAATTCGTGGGGGGGGGGGGATATCTGTGATTACAAAGCGTTGGGCCCAAGCAAAAAATGAAGTGATTAAAAATGGCGAAGGGGGTGAAAACGATAATTATATCATGTATTTAGATACTAACAATTTGTATGGGATAAAAAAGATAAAAAAATTACATCACATATCATAAAAATTTACAATTCTATTTGCAGCAAGGCCTCCAGTTACTAGCTGTACATAAAGTATTAAAATTCAAACAAAAGCCGTGCCTGAAAGAATATATCGAGCAACGAAAACAAGCAAAGTGCCCCTTCGCCAAAGATTTCTTCAAACTTGTGAATAATGCGGTGTATGGCAAGTCACTAGAGACCATCAGCAAGCATAAAGATGTACAGCTAGTAAACTGTGGACAGAAGGCAAAAAAACTTATCTCAGTTCCTACCTACAAAAGATTTCTACCTTATGATCATAATTTAGTTGCCGTTGAGAGACTAAAACAGTCTCTCACTTTAAAGAAACCTATATATGTGGGATTCGTCATCTTGGAGCTGAGCAAGATTCTAATGTACAATTTTCATTATAACATCATCAAGAAAAAATATCAAAATAATGCAGGCCTTCTGTTCACAGACACGGACTCTCTAACATATGAAATCAGTACACATAATATTTATACGGATATGCAGGCATTTTCCAACACGTTGGATACGTCCGATTATCCCAAAGATCACCCTCTATACAGTGATAAAAATAAGAAGGTGATCGGGAAATTTAAGAACGAGCTCAAGAGTAGACCGATTCATGAATTTATCGGTCTACGAGCTAAGATGTATTCAGTCATGTTGGCCGATGAGGAGAAAAAAGAGAGCTAAGGGGGTGGCCAGAAGCGTCGTCGAAAATAAAATTAAACATAAGCATTATAAGACCTGCTTAGAGAGTCTGAATTCAACGAGAGAGATGCAATATCGAATTCAAAGCGAGAGGCACCATCTTCACACAGTACAAGTGAACAAAACAGCTTTGTGGGCTTTTGACGGCAAACATTATATATTTTAGAAGATGGTGTCCATACACTCGCACATGGCCTTTATAAAATTCCAAAATAATAATAATAATTCTTTCTTCTAAAGTCAAATAATATTTTTTCTTCAAATTAATATAAAAATCAAGTTTCTTCTTCAAATCAAGATTTTATTCAAGTCAAAGAACTCTTTTCCTCAAGCTCAAGAACTTTTTTCATGCGGGGTGCATTAATCCATACTAATATTTATTTAAAAATAAGTATTTCATGAGTTGCTAGCGGATGTGGGCGAGAATGCAATGGGCACTCAATATAAACATATTTTCTTTTCTGAAGTATTAAAAAAATGAAGTCTTCTCATGCCTTCAAAAAATCAAATCTCTTAAAAATGTGGTCGTCGAAAAATGGATGTCATATATCTTAAAATAGTGGCCGTGTATAAAAGGCATCGGGTGGTTAAAAATTCTTCTCCTCAAATGAATTGCGGAGTCATGATTAAAAATGGCGGGTGGACGGATGGGTACAATTCATAAAAATAAGTAATTTTTCTTCAAATACTTCTTCCTTCATGAAAAATTTTCCAAGTTCTAAACTCTTCATCCAGCCCACCAACGTATGAGTCGGGGAAGAACCTGGGGAGGCCAGATCTGTCCATCTGCACGCAGGCTATGTTTTCACACATAAAACACTGGGAAGTAATTCCTTCCCTTTTTGGAGACCACTACCCAATAGAAACAAAGCTAAATTTCACAATACCCAAACTACCAAGAAGAAGATTCAAAACAAAGGGAATCCCTTTGACACAATTTTCCGAACAACTAACTCGAAAATGCTCACAGATTAACTTTAATGACATAGAAACTATAGACCAGTTTAACAAAGAATACGAAATTTTTAAACAAGAAATATTATTACAAGCCAATAAATCCTTTAAAAAGAAAGCCCCTTTCAAGAAATTTAAAATTTCCTGGTGGTCTCCACAATTGAGGGCCCAAAGAAATAAAGTAGCAGCTCTTTTAAAAAGAGCAAAAAATTCAAACTACGAGTCAAATATAAACCAGCAATACAAAAGGGAAAGGGCAATTTATCAAAAACAGATTTTATCGGAGAAGGAAAAAGCTTGGACAAACCTGTGTCGCAGAGACGGATCCTTTTGGTTTAACGAAAAAGTTGGCCTTCCAGCGATTCCAGGACTCACATATCAGTTACCAATTTGATTCTTTGAAACCCACTTCCAGGTCATCAACCCTTTTAAAACTAATGAGAGACATTTTTGGCGATGAAACTCCAAAGCAACTACCACAGCGACTAAACTCGCACGACCAGGCAAAATTCACGAAAAGAGAGTTTCGAAATGTTGTTTTCTCATTCAATATTAACAAGGCGCCAGGACCTGATCAAATTGATCACAGGATGGTCAGGTGCATCTTTTCAAAAATTCCTAATATTCTGTTGGATATGTACAACAGTCTTTTAAAGTTAAACTATTTTCCTGATGACTGGAAATTGGGAGAGCTCGTGTATTTTAGAAAGGAGGGAAAACCCTTGAATGACAGCTCTTCATATCGCCCCATCACTCTATTACCAATATTCGGAAAAATCTTAGAGAAATTAATTCTAAGACGAATACATCACGCATTAGACAAAACGAATTTCCTATCGGGTAAGCAACACGGCTACACGCAAAATAAATCTACGGAAACGGCTTTGGAGCAAGTGATTTCATTAGTAGAACAACACAAACAAAATAAACAATACACATCACTGGTGTCACTGAATTTCAGAGGAGCATTTGACAACCTCCCTTGGGACCAGGTGATCCTAGCATTGCAAAGACTAGGTATTTCTAAACAACTCATTAATCTTGTCGTTTCCTTCCTTTCGGGTAGGCGAGCTCAGGTGGACTGGATGGCACCATTTTTGTTGTACTTCTTTAGTAAGGGTTGCCCGCAGGGATCGTGTCTGGGTCCTTTTCTTTGGTTGGTTCTGTTGGAGACTCTGTTGGGGACCTTTGATGTACAGGACTGTGAACTGGTGGCATACGCGGATGTCGTGATATTACAGATCTGGGCACAGTCGAGACAGAAACTTGAACAAAAAGGTCAGAAAGCTATAAAATTTATTCAGAATTGGGCAGAAACCAACAAAATAGAAATTTCACATGAAAAATCCTCATCATTAACTTTTGGCAAACCTAAACACCTTAAGCGGGGCCCCACATTTAAACTTCAAGGTAAATCAATAAAATCAGAAACAACACTAAAATACCTGGGGGTAATATTAGATAAACAATTATCATTTCTCCCACATGTGGCACAAAAGAGAGTAGAAATCGGAAAAATAACTCAAAATCTTTATAAATTTTCATCAATCTCAGGTCGACTCCCTCCGGAATTTTTTAAGATTTGGTACTCGGCGATCTTACAAAGGAAACTGGCCTACGCGTGTGCTGTTTGGTTTCCGCGTATGGCGCAATATCACGGTCGTCGACATTTGCTCTCGGCACAAAGGAAAGCTTTGTTGGTGATAACGAGAGCATATCGCAATACGTCAACAAACGCCCTGCAGGTCCTCACAGGTCTCCCCCCCCCCCTTTGGATTTGCAGTTGGAGGCGGAGGCGGAGTATTCGGGGACGATTCGTCTCGGCAAGTCAACAGAAAAGGCTTTTGCTCCACTATACTATCCAAAATGCTCAAAATACAAAACATCATCACTAACAAGTGAAATACAAATTTGTGAAATAAACGACTATGTAGGCAAAATTACAATATACAAGGACGGTTCCAAAATGTCCGAAGGCACAGCCTCGGCATTTTGTGTGTACGAAAAAAAACGAGCAAATCTATACTTGGAGAGCGAAACTGTCCCAGGATAACTCCGTCTTCCAGTCAGAACTCTTCGCGATCTCTTCAGCATTAGAGTGGATAGAGTCGGACAAACATTCTCAATACTTAATCATAACGGATAGCCTATCAAGTTTAAAAACATTAAACAATTTTGACAATACAAACTATTTAATACTAAAAATTCTTCAACAATTACAAACAACAGTAAAAGACATATACTTCAATTGGACAAAAGGACATTCAGGTGTTGAGGGCAATGAGGCAGCTGACCAACTGGCAAAATCGGCAGTAACGGATGAAACACTAATACATACATTTTTACCATATCCAGCTTCTTCACTAAAATCACAGACAAAGCAGAATCTGTTAAAAAATTGGCAAAAACGCTGGACGGATTCAGACACAGGCCGATATACGAAGGAATTCTTGCCATTGGTTGACCACAAGTATTTCGTAAACAACAGATACTTACACATATTTTTAACAAATCACGGCCCCTTTCAGGAACACTTATACAAAATTAACAAAAGAGACTCCCCACTATGCATTTGTGGCTTGCCGTCAACATCGTTACACTATGTATTATACTGTACATTAACATCGCATTATCATCTCAAAAAACATACACTTATGAATTTAGCAAGTTGGTGGCGGGATGTAAAAGAGAAACCACAACTACTCAACAAGATCATACAATGCATGAGGTTTACAGAAACAAACGAGTACATCTTTTCAAATCCAGAGTCATTCTAGTCCGACTCCATCACTAGGGTGTAGCATGGAGGGAGAAACGGGTTATTAGCGGGTGCCAGAAACTTCTATCACTTTTGAATTTTTATCTTGTGCATCTCTCCAAACTCTTGTATGCGCAAATTGTAAATAGTAGGTGTGTTGTAATATGTTTCTAATTGTGATGTTCAATATTGTGTGTTTAATGTACTGTGAAATCCCTGTAAATCCATGAAAAATGTAAATAATTATGCAATCACATTCAAATGATCCACATGTAATCACTACACACAGTCATGTAAATAGTAGGTGTTTGATATTGTGTTGTAATGTGTTTCTAATTGTCATGTTAAATATTGTGTGTTAAATGTACTGTGACGTATATATATCCAAGAAAATTGTAAACAATTATGCAATCACATTAGGTGAAATGATCCTCATGTAATCACTACATACAGTCATATATTTCGATGTGAAATCTTCGGTTCGCCCAGAAAAATTGGGTAACCAATTGTGATTGTAATTGTAAATCTCATAGTAACCGAAATAAATCTCAGCAGCTTGATCAGGGACCCGACGCTCCCTCTCAGACTCTGGTTGAGAGTCGGGAGGAGTGGATGTGGTCTACCCCTCGGGATTGCACTAACACTCTAAAGCGAAAGCTGAGTTCCCGAGGTGGTCATCGCTGTCATCGCTGTTCAAGAACTGGATTTCATTAATGGCGACAAATCAAGAACTATCATGGTGCATATGCAAGAACCTTCATTTTCATGGTGCATATCCAAGAACTGAAATAATCATAACTAGGGTGCTTTAAAAGTGAGCTTAAAAAAAACATTTTCTACTCTTAAAACTTGCTGCGAATGACTTACCTAGCTGTCACCAACTAACCTTGCTGTGATCGACAAACTTTGCTGAGAACGCCTTTCATCAACAACCGTTATGGAGTCTTCATAAAGAGAATCCCTTGCTGAGATCGTCTGAAGGAAAAGAAGTCTATTTTGCAAAATAAGGTAACTAAATTTTCAAAAGAGATTCAAAATTTCTTATTTCAAAATTATGTTCAAGATATTTAATTTCTTTTTTTTTTTTTTTTTTTTTTTTTTTCAGAAAAATGATGGACGAGAAAAATCTTTACAAAAACTGCTTTTTCAAATAAAAGGTGCTCACTATGCAAAGGTTGCCTTTCGTCGAGAACCGTTATGTGGTCTTTGTGAAGAGAATCCTGTGAAGCTAATTTTCATTGGCCTTTCGGAAGGACCGTTCTGGAGTTATCAAGCAGTCTGTTTTGCAGAACAAGGTAACTAAGTTTTCAAAAGAGATTCAAAATTTCTTCTTTCAAAATTATGTACAAGATATTTAAAATGTATACTCTTTTCTTTACAGGTACCTTGCTGAACCTTGTTGAAAGGAAGCGCAGAATTCGTAAAAAAAAAAAAAAAAAAAAAAAAAAAAAAAAAAAAAAAAAAAATTGTGGCGTTTTGAATATTTTTCAAAACGAGTGGTTATGGTGGGTTCACAATTAAAAAAACTGTTTTTCCCCCTAAAAACTATTGACTAAACGTCATTTGTACTACATATAAAAATTTCGATTATTCAAAAACGCTTCATTAAAAATCATCCTTTCTTTTTCCCCACAGTAATAAATGCTATCCTATACTAAAAAAGTTTAATCTCAAAAAATCCTTATCAAAATTCTCTTATCTCCCCCTTCGCTTATCACGCTACACTTCCGTTATCGTACTACTCCCCTTCGCTTATCGCACTACACTTTCGTTATCGTATTATAAGTTGATAACGAATGACCTTTATTTGACCTTTCAACCGTGCTTCTCGCGCAGAACTCTTATTTCTTATCTACTTGGGTATATCCTTTATTGTGTCTTTTTTTTTCATTTTGAATCGAATAACACCATACGCAAGTCGATACGATCATTTTTATGAATACAATGTCAAAAATTTTACTTTAGCGCAGATAAAATACCGTATATACTCGTGTATAAGTCGAAGAATTTTAGCCAAAATTTGGGAGTCGAAAGGAGGGGGGGGGGGGGTAGACTTATACACGAGTTAGTAAAAAGAAAATAAAAATTCGCATAAAATCGGTGAATGGGCAAGTCTTTTAAGTAATCACATATGGGTCTAGGTTAGAGGGAGAGATAAAAGCGGACAACGGTCATTTCCTTGTGATTGACAAAAGAAAAAAGCTCAACAATAATGTCCCTGTAATTGTTTTGCACCCATTTTGTCTTGGGATAGAATTCCCTTCAATACAGGGAAAATGCTTCCAACATTTTAATCCCCCTTTTAAAAGAGTGCAACTTGAGTATTTGCTTCTAGATATCTCTTCTAAAAGTCCTACAATACAAAAAAGTACTATATTTTACCAATCTAAGAAGTTGTTTACCCTTGTAAATAAGGCTTGAATAGATTTCTGAAAGAATTTTTTTCTTTTTAAGTATCATTAAATTGATGCGAAGAGGTTTCAAACTAGTTTAAGCTTCTTCGGTTTTACATAATTGTACAGTTTTAAAGCGTTGATTTTTTTTTTTTTTTTTTTTTTTTTTTAAGTCTGATGAAATGTAGAAAAAAAATGTTTACTAATTTAATGTAAATGTATTAATTTTTTTTATCCTCGATTACAAATCATTTTTCAACATATTACCAGAAATATGGTTCGACTTATACACGAAAATTCCATTTTTTTCAAAATTTTGCTTAAAATTTGGGGGAGGGGGTCGACTTATACACGAGTATATGCGGTAGGTTTTTAAAGCAACAACTGATGGCCATTCACAAAAATTTGATAACTTCATTTTGACACTAAAATGACGATCCTATGAAGTTGTTTTAAAGTGTTTTGGCAGGGTAAAAATGTGCATTTTAACTCGAGATGGAGAAGTCAAAAAAAAAAAAAAATTTTAATAGGTCAATTAGGGTATCGTTTATTATGTATGTTTTAATTCTGAATCGAGTGGTGCCATCCGCAAGTCGATACGATGATTTGTTGCAAAGTTACGGCAGGTTTTATTAATACAAAGTCATGAATTGTTGCATGATTAATAGATTAAGAATACATGGATTTTGACAACTTTGATGACCTTGAAGAAGACTCAGACGACCCCTGATTTTGATTATTGTTATTTTGGGAACATCTAACAAGTCTGAGATTTTTTTAATATGATATAAAGAGCATGTTTTGAAAGTAAAATAACTATAACAAAGCTTAATAGAATATAACTTTCGACTGAAAACTTGAAAAAATTCACGATCCACACCAAAAAATACCATTCAATGATACATGGTGAGAACTTTATAACGAAATCTTTTTCCGTTCACTTGAATATCCGTCTTAGTAGGTTTTACTGTAGTAAAGAGATACTTTTACTGTACTAATTAACAGGGCCCGACTAGCAAGTTTCTGTGCCCAAGGCACTTTCAATTTTTCATGCCTCCTCAGATTGGTTGATTTACTGATACTTAGTCTTATTGTTATATATTACACACTTATTTGAAAAGTCTCAACCCAAAAAAATTAAATTTTTCGGAAAATTGAGAAACGGTTCCCAGAATAAAAATAAAATATTTTTTCATTATTTATTGAAATGTGCTTTTAACCATATATTGAGATATACTTTTGTCATTTCATGGTATTAATATCTTGAATATCACGTTTTCACAATTATGATTTTTTAATGGTCATTTAGATGAAATTATGAACATTTTTGCGCCCCTCAGAAATTTCGTGCCCGGGGCACGGGCCCCGGATGCCCGTGCGATAGTCAGGGCCTGCTAATTAATCTTAGTTTTACTGTACTAATAGGAAAATTTTATACAGTAAAATCTGTGAAAGTGGAATCGCTAAGGACCAAAACAAAATCCCGTTTTGGAGAGGTTCCCGCTTGAGCAGTTATAATTGTATAGTATTTCTTCCGTAGGAATTATGAAATAGATATATTTAAAATACGTTTCCGTTATGAACAAGTTCTGTTTTCGCATGTTTCATTGGACAAAGTATTTCAACAAAACCATTGAAAACAGTATAGCCATGGACCGAAAAAATATTCCGTCTTCGCGGTATTCCTTTCGGGAGTCATAAAACTTTTCCATTACAACAGGTTCTGGTTGCACAAATTTAACGGTATTAAGTTCCACTCAATGCAATCTAGCGAAAAGCATGGTACAGGGCCGAAACTAGGGGGGTACAGAGGGGCATGTGCGCCCCCTCTGTCCCTTCGCCTTTCGTTCTAGAACGAAAGTCGAAGAGGGGCGCCAAATGAAGATTTTGTTTGTCGTTTCATATAAAAATGTATATACACATATATGAAATACAAGGAAACTCGCAAGCTAATGTTAAACTTATGGGAGCGTTCTTTTCAAATTTGTAAAAGTGAAACAACATTATAGACAAAAAAAAAAAAAAATCTGTAACCAAAATCAAAAACGTAAACACAAACCCGGTTGGAATTCAATCTCAGCTAAAGAAAAAAAAAATGAGAAATTTTAAAAGTGAGAAATTTTAAAAAGAAAGCTCCCATACGTTTCACATTAGCGATCCAGCTTCTTTGGGTGACTAGTGTAGCCTCTAAACGCTCAAGCTAATGTTAATCCTATGGGAGCGTTTTTTACATGTATCTTGCTAGCATTTTAATTATTATTAAATGATTTTTATTTTTTAAGGTTTTTTTTTTTTTTTTTTTTTTTTTTGGATAGGGCATCTGCGGTTGATAACTTTTATTGTGCGTGAAGAGGGGGTGGGGGCAAAATCCATGTTTGCCCTGGGCGCAAAAAAGGTTAGTTTCGGCCCTGTATGGAACTAAACGAAATTTAAAAGAATTTTGGTTCATCATGAAAAAATCGGGGGGTTTGGCATACCGAGCAATGGTTCCGCAATAGGATGCTTGGAACCACTGGCAATCGGAACACCTGGCAACGATAACAACGGCAACATACTTGTTATTAAATCGTTCATAATCTCTACCATCATAATCTGTAAAAGTTGAGGAGTTTTATAAATTAAAATTTATTTGTACCAGATGTTGCATATAAAACTTTGAATACTCTATTATTAATCTTTTATTCGACTTTACTTATCTACAAGTTGATTTGCTGTAAAAATTTATAAAAGGGCTTAAGTAAATACAGTCAAACTGCGTTAGAACGAACTTAGCAAAACCACGAAATTTCGTTTATGATGTTTGTTTTTTTCTTCTGTGCATTAATTAAATGTCAGTTGTTTTTCTCTTCTGTATTATTAATTATTATATTTAATTTAGAAAACACTTAGATAAAAATAAAGGTTTCCGTTTATATAATATACATTATTTTAAATGGTGATTTTGAAGGGGTTGCTAAAATGTCATTATTACAATTTTAATTTTATCTACTTTGTTTTAACGGAATTCTGCTCTACTCATGACGTCTTAAAACACAGATTCTGAAATTCGACTTTCAATTTATGTGTGTCTTTACACACATAATTAGGGCGGATTTCTATAATTGTATTATTAGTTGAAAGATGTAAAATTTTGCAAAAAATTTTTATGCGTCTCCTACTGAAATATTTTGTCTACTATTAATAATTATAAATAACTATTACTTAAAAACAAAACAAAACGCAAGCAAGATAAAAAACAAAAACAAAAAAACGACACCTGTTAGAAATATAATCAATATATATTCATCAATATTTTATATTTATTTCATCAATATTTTATATTTATTTATATCAAGCAGGACGGTCGTTCTGCCAAGCCAAGCTGAAAAAAAAGCTAACCCCGCCAAACAAACAAACGCCAAGAATAAGGCAAGACACCGTAACTGCTTATTATACTGATGACAACTTCTCCATGTTAAATGAACGAAATATGCCAGCGTAAAATTTCCCATATCAAAAGAAGCAATCATCGCAGAAAAATAAAACCAACAGTAGAAGGACCTAATAAAGAAGATCTTCAATTTGAGATCAAATGCATCCTCATAAATTACTTATAAACAGAGATATAGATTTTTTAAAATAACGTCGATATACTGAAAATGACAGATTTTTTTTCTTCGTCACAACTTATGTTTCAATCGAGGTAGAGACTTAAATAATGGACAGACAAAAGTAAGGGTTGAATTTTTGGATAGATATTTACTGAATCTACGTGCTTTTATAAAATTCAGCTTTAAAAACATTAATTTTCTATTCATAATTAGCGAAAAACTGTTAATTAGTTCTAAAGTTTAAAAATTATGCCAAATAGCGATAAACTCGCCAAAATATTTTAGAAATCTTATACTTTTCTTTTATATTATCCTTTTGCATTGATTTCATCGAAAATAACTATGGCTGAGATTCAGATAGATTTTTCGCTGTTAGCGAAATGAGTTTGACCAATCAGAAGCCTGCATGTTTGAGAATATTTGCTGTTTGTGGATCCCGGCCTATGTCATGAAAGTTTTGAGTCATTTTTTTTAGTGCCGTGGATGAAGTGCAATGTTTGTAGAAATGTAGGCTAGGATCCAGATAGATTTTTCGCTGTTAGCGAAACGAGAATCGCCAATCAATAGCCTGCATTTCTGCAAACAGCGAAAAGTTCACAAAAATGCAGGCTTCTGATTGATGAATCTCGTTTCTCTGACAGCCAAAAATCTATCTAGATTGCGCACAATGGAGGATATTCCAAATATGGGTTCAAGACTGAAAAAGTCACTTGATACCGGTAATTTATCCAAGGAACTTCTATCTGATAAGAAGGGAAGATACTATTACTTTGCCTCATGAACCATTTCATTGGCTAGCGGGGATTTACATTACACGTCTACGGAGCCTTCCCTTCTTTACGATGGAAGTTTTTACCTTGACCACGTGATCAAAATGTAGATGGAATATCCTCCATTATGTTGAACACAATTTTGCATTTCCACATCCAGGTAGGGTATTAATTGTCATAACAACAATACATATTCGAAACTATTTAAGGCACTGATTCTGAACTCCTTTGCTATACCTTTCAATATTAAAGAAGTTGTTTCCATAGTAACAGTACTTTTCTGTATTGCTTTCTCTAAAACACAAATATAGAAATTTAACAAAGAGCGCACAGAATCAACACCATAACAGAGAGCCTTCATACATAAGTGTGGTGATATATGCACAGGAAGCATGCTCATTTCAAATTTTTGCCGAAAGTATGGCTACAGCGTCTAGAATACCTGGTGTGGAAATATGCTATCCAAACAACGCTAAAAATTTGTATCCCTTAAATGTGCGACGATACTGCTAAAATCTCAAGTATCGATCACAGCAACATCTGCGGGATTTACTATTACATTGTATAGACTAGCAATATCTTGCAGTTTGAGAAAATATCCTGCAGGTGTCGCTGTGATCTGTATATTTCAGCAGCATCATTGCACAGT
Source organism: Maratus speciosus (assembly GCA_963932465.1). Classification (NCBI taxonomy): domain Eukaryota; kingdom Metazoa; phylum Arthropoda; class Arachnida; order Araneae; family Salticidae; genus Maratus; species Maratus speciosus. The sequence goes on from OZ010788.1 coordinate 238,264,771, forward strand.
TAAGGGATACAATATTTTAGCACTTTTTAAAGTATTACAGTGATAGCCAATTTCCACACTATATATACAGCGCCTAGAAGATACAGTGTGGAAAACGGCTACAAAGTAGTGCTAAAAAATTGAATCCCATAAATGTACAACGATGCTGAATAACAAGATGTCGATAGTAGCGCCATCGTAGTGATTTAAAAACGATAGTCATTCTAAAAGAGACTCTTTAACCTATTTCACGTCACTCCTTAACTAAATTAGCTTATAACAGACCAAAATATCTTATATTTATAGTTTCCGATATTTAACATTCTATAATTTTTGAAAACTCAGTGTTTATATTGAAAAGAGTTACGAGATGGCGCTCGTATCAGCATATTGCCGCTGAGCATTGTTGGAGATTTATGGGATAAAAGTTTTTAGCACTTTTTAAAGCATTATAGGAATAGCCGTTTTCCACACTGTATCTTCTAGGCGCTGTACTATATATTCTAGGTGCTATAGTACGGCAATCCACTTTCTAGAATAGAGGCTATTCTATCTACGTTATGATCACGTGGTCAAGGCAAAAACGTCTAACGTAATGAAGGGAAGGCTCCGTCGACGTAATGTAAGTCCCCGCTAGCCAATGAAACAGTTCACGGGAGAAAGCAGTAGTAGTTTCCTGTTTCCCTTCTCATCAGTTAGAAGTTCTTTAGGTAAATTGCCGGTAGAACGTGATTTTTTCAGCCTTGAACCCATATTTGGAATGTCCTCCATTAGACGATACGCGCATGGACGAGTTTTATTAGACTAGGGAAATAATTCAATATGCATTAGCCTGACGATAATGACACGCTCACAAAGACCTTTAACGATTTGTTTTTATCACTTCTACCAATAAACCTTTATTGGCCATATGTCGCTACTTCGTTATAGCGACACACTTGTTCCTAATTGGATCCCGGCCTTAATGTATCAAAATACGGAGTTTGCTTTCTGTACTATTCCTGAGCTCAGTTATAACATCTAGAAATATAGGCCGAGATCCAGGTACATTTTTGCAAACAGTGAAAAGTTAGCAATAATTCTGGCTTCTGATTGGTCAATCTCGTTGCGATAACAAAGAAAAATCTACCTGGATCATGGTCATGTGTGGAAACCGGCTATTCCAGTAATACTTTAAAAATTGCTAAAAATTGAATCCCATAAATATTGAAAAATACTGAATGACAAATGTCGATAGCAGCAACATTTTCTAGATCTTCTCTGAGCGAAACGTTTTCTCATTTGATGTCTTTTGAAATAGTTACGCTGGAATTACCATATGTCGCTGTGATCGACATTCATCGTTCAGCCTCGTTCAACATTTATGGGATACAATTTTTTAGCACCTTTTTAATAAGCCGATTTTTAAACTATATCTTCTATATACTATAGCTACAGCGCCTAGAAGATACAGTGTGGAAAACAGCCACAAAATAGTGCTAAAAAATTGAATCCCATAAATGTACAACGATGCTGAATAACAAGATGTCGATAGTAGCGCCATCGTAGTGATTTAAAAACGATAGGCATTCTAAAAGAGACTCTTTAACCTATTTCACGTCATTCCTTAACTAAATTAGCTTATAACAGACCAAAATATCTTATATTTATAATTTCCGATATTTAACATTCTATAATTTTTGAAAACTCAGTGTTTATATTGAAAAGAGTTACGAGATGGCGCTCGTATCAGCATATTGCCGCTGAGCATTGTTGGAGATTTATGGGATACAAGTTTTTAGCACTTTTTAAAGCATTATAGGAATAGCCGTTTACCACACTGTATCTTCTAGGCGCTACTATAGCTCCGTTATAGGCCTAGATTGTATGTTGTAGAAATCGACTATCCCAGCAATACTTAAAAAAGCGCGGAAATAGTGAATCCCTTAAATGTACAACGATGTTGAATACCAAACAGTCATTTACAGCGACATCTGCAGGATATTTTTTAAAGAAGAAAGAGACACGTGTAATGCACTACTATAGCGTCTAGAATACATACTGTGGAATTTTGCTATCCAAGCAGCGCCAAAAAGTTGTATCCCTTAAATGTGCACTGACGCTGAAATCCAGGGAGCTGATCGCAGGTACATCTGTGATAAACTTTCAAAGTAAACATCGTATTATTACAGCGGGCTTGACGCCAAGCACATAGGTCAGATGTATGTTAATAAAATGTAAAAAAAAAAAAAAAACGCTACAGCGTCTAGACCAAATTATAGCGCCTAGAATATATAGTGTGGAAATTGGCTATCCCTGTAATACTTAAAAAAGTGGTAAAATATTGTATCCTTAAATGTGCAACGATGCTGCTGAAATATACAAATCGCAGCGACATCTGCAGGATATTTTCTATAACTGAAAGATATTGCTAGTCTATACAATGCAATACGAAAATCCCGCAGATTTCGCTGCGATCGACAATTGGAATTTTAGCAGTATTGTCGATCATTTACGGGATACAAATTTTTAGCGTTGTTTAATAAAATATTTCCACACTAGGTATTCTAGACGCTGTTACCAAATCGTCATGAAGTTTTAGGAAATATCCTGCAGATATCGCTGTGATCGACTCATTGCATTTCAGCATCATTTGAAATTTAAGAGATCCAATATATTAGCACTTTTTAAAGTATTACTGGGATAGCCGATTTCCACACAATATATTCTAGGCGCTGTAGCACCGCGGTAGCCTGTCTTTTTCGTTTACCTCAGAGCAGATATAGATGAAGTCATTTGTAGCTGTTCCTAAACTGTGGCCAACAACATATAAGGGCAGTTCATAACGTCACCCGGAGTTGATTATCTGTACACGGCAATGGACACAAAAAAAAATCGGCTCGCAGCTTTGTACTAATCATCGTGTAAAGATGATCCAACTCTGAGACTAACGAAAAAGATAGGCTACCGCGGTGGGTCCGATTCTTCTTTTTTTACAGACCGCTGGAGTCACGTGATGCTCGAATGCACCAAAGAAGGTGCGTGAAAAGAGCATCACGTGACTCCAGCGGTTTGTAAAAAAAGAAGAATCGGACCCACCGCGGTAGCCTGTCTTTTTCGTTAGCCTCGATCCAACTGCGTGGGACTTTTAAACATCATGAACTGGCCTATTATGTCATTGGTCGCGCTAACACCCTCCCTCCTGCGTCCACTGTATATAGCGGCATCTTGTACTGGAGACTGCTAATTGGGCTGCTATCGGTCAAAATCAAGAGAGAAAAGGGCAGAAGAGAGGGAAATAACTCGGTTTTTTTTGGTAACTAGTTTTTCACACGGGAAGATTGGCATGTCTGTTCCTCTCCTTTCATAACTTCATGGTGGTTAAATACGCCAAAGCATCCTAAATATCTGAGAAAGTCTTGACTCGCGTCACGAAAACATCACACAAAGCAGGCAAAGCAAAGAAACAAAATCATTCATCGGCACGTGAATATGAAAGAGCCAATGAATGGTTTTTCTTCTTTGTTTTGCCTGCTTTGTGTGACGTTTTTCTGACACGTGTCAAGGCTTTCTCCAATATTTAAAGGGCGTTGAATAGGCCGGGATCAAGATAGATATTTCGCTATTAGCGGGATGGGATTGATCAATCAGACGTCTGCATTTTTCCGAACTTTTTAATGTTTGCAGTAAACACCGAAAAGACTGCACAAGGATAAAGGCTACTGATTGGTCAATGTAATTTTACTAACAGAGAAAAATTTATCTGGATCCCGGACATTAACTTTGGTTGGTTAAAACAATTTTGAATAAAATCTAATCAGGAAGCCAATGTTTGTTAACTTTTCTGGTTAGTTTAATTGAAATCTTGCTCGTCTATTACTGAAAACTGAGTTACCGTACTTTGGACAAAAAATTGAATATGAGTACACGACTTGTGCATATGTCACCACTCTAACACAGTGTTGCCAGATGGGCTACTTTTTTTTAACTCAGATACTTGATTGGCACCACTTTTTTGAAATTGTTAAATGTGCCTTATTTAATGACATATTAATTAAGGCGAAAACAATGGGAATTTTACCGTTTATAATAAGTGCTGGCAATCAAGAAATCTGAATTAAAATAAAGTAGCCCACTGGCAACACTGCTCTAACATATAAATGTTCTGTGTTATGACCATGATTCTAAGTGCAGTTGGTTAAATTTGAGTATCTGGGCATTAGAGAAAGCAATAGTGGCCCACTGTGGCTGAGTGGATAAGACACAATGCCGCTAATCGCTTGAGAGCGTAGGTGGAAGCAGATTCGAATCCCGCCGTGATCCGCATGTGATATGATGTATGTGTTCAATAAATCAAACAAACAAACAAGCAATCAATAGTGAAAGGTACAGTTGGCATGGAAACAACGACTTCTTTAATTCGTATAGAAAATTAATGAATAGTAGTAAATGACTCAAGTTTAAAATGTAGGCAAATGGTCTGGAAATATCAATGTCTCCCATCTAGTATTTCACAAAATTAATTTAATAGATTCACATGATGTATAACTTGATGCAACTCTTAACTAATGAAAATTCTGCAACAAGACTTATGTAGGTAGATCTTTTGAATGAATAATTCAGAATTCTGAGAACAAAACGAAGTTCTTAAGGTTCTTCCTCACACCCCCCTCAAAAAAGGAAATACGATAGAAAGATATAAGAATTTGGATAGCTTCAATATGTCTGTGATCTTTTGTCAGAGTTCAGAAAAAGAGTCTGGGCATAAAAAAAGACAAATTTAACGAACGATAAGACTATAGATTTCAGGCAATTTTTAACCGAAACATATTTAATTCTAATGTATATGCGGCTTTAATAATAGACTATTAAAGATAATCAATTTAGGGGAAATTTTATAGTAAATTAATATCCTCACATTTATGCAAATAGGTATGGATAAACAGACTTGAGTAAAATTACATATTTATTCTTTCTTCTCTATAACACGATCTAAATGAAGATGAAGTTGTACAGTTTATATCTCTAAATTTTTAGATTTTTTTTATCAGAAATGTTCTTTTATTATGTCTAGAATTGCTGGATTAAACAGATCTTCGATTCTTTAGATGCCTGCGGGTTTTCATTCTCGGATTAACCGTAGGTATTTGTAAAGGTAAATTTATTTTGCAAAACCGTCAGCAAAAAAAGTTAGAAAAAACAATTAACTGACAGACTAACTGTAAATATATATTTTATTTCGACTCTGTTTTTTACTAAATTTTCATCTTTTGTAGAAAATTTTAAGGAGATATAAATTGAGAAAGACTGATACTTTGAAAGAAGAAATTGACTTTCCTTACTTTTAAATTATTAATCAGTATAAAAAATGAATGATAGGTAAACAAAATGTATAATATTGTGTTTGCTCCCTGCTTATAAAGGCTATACAAAGACTAATTTTAATTTGAGCTAGTAGAATTATTTCAGTTATATATCATTTGTTTTAAAAAAAGAACTGATATCTACTAAAAAACAACTTTTCAAAAGTAAAAAATAAGCCAAGCAAAAAAAAAAAAAAAAAAAAAAAGAAAAAGAAAAGAAAAAAGGTGAAAGTTGTGGCTAAAAAATAGTGTGATATCAAATTTCCAAGCTTATATTGCGGTACTTATTTAACATTTTTTGATAAAAAATTACCATATGTAAGTCGAGTACCTAAGTATGCGTTGATAGAAAGCCTTTTCTCCTTTACTAAATACATCATAACGTGTTTCTGAAAATTAATTTTTTTTAAATTATGCATGATGGGCTTGGCGGCCATCTTTCCATATTTTACACAAATTTCTAAGCACTCAAGCTCGTAACATATTTGCATTATTAAGAATTTCGAAGTTATAGTTTTAGCTACAGACAGATAAATTAAGAAAGTTTTTTATTTTGAAAAAACAAATTGATTTTTACTGCTTTAACTAATTAATTAACCCCCCTCCGAAAAAAGAGAATCATAAGATGAAACCTGAAGTTACTTCAGCTTTATTTTTAGACACAAATTTTTAGGCACTCATTTCCATAAATTAAAAGAATAAAATGTTTGCTTTAGTAACAATTTCGAACTTCCAATCTTAACAATGAACTTGTGTGCTTAGAAATTTGTGTAAAATATGGAAAGATGGCCGCCAAGCCCATCATACATAATTTAAAAAAAATTAATTTTCAGAAACACGTTATGATGTATTTAGTAAAGGAGAAAAGGCTTTCTATCAACGCATACTTAGGTACTCGACTTACATATGGTAATTTTTTATCAAAAAATGTTAAATAAGTACCGCAATATAAGCTTGGAAATTTGATATCACACTATTTTTTAGCCACAACTTTCACCTTTTTTCTTTTTTTTTTTTTTTTTTTTTTTTTGCTTGGCTTATTTTTTACTTTTGAAAAGTTGTTTTTTAGTAGATTATATAATACTATCAATATTTCATTCTCGAATTCTCTCGAGTAAAATCTTTACCATCACTAGCTTTCAAAATTTAAGTAAAGAGTTTATGTTTATTAATATGGACAAAATTTTCATACTGTACAATATGAATAGAAATAGATTTACCTTTCAGCACCTAAAACTGATGTTTTGAAGGAAAGTAAGAGTAAAAACAGGTATTCTGCTTGCTATTCAACCAAATCGAATTTTACCCTGGGGGGGTTTGTTACCTTTTGTTCGAGCTCGGATTCTGGGATGGGTTTGGTCAGTTGGCTTTGGGTCGCTGCAATAATGGTCAGCGAGGAACGAGAGGATGCTGTGGTATGCAGTTAATAGGAAGGGGGGGGGTCTCTTTTTGTGTTTTTCCCACGGGGAAACAAGCATTCTTATCTCTACATTTTTTCTTATTTTTGCAACTATATTAGGTATACTTTAAAATAGCTTTCAGTGGTATTTTTAGGTGATTTGGTTGATGTCCAGAACCATGGGTGGGGTTATGGGTGTCATGACCTTCCCCCGGACAAAGAAATGGAGATGGGTAGATAAACATTCACTTTCGCCCCCCTTCACTCCCATAGGACCAATTTTATTTTGATTATTTTAATGTAAACACATGTATAATAAAATGGAAGTAAATGGAAGGAATGTAACTTTATCTATTTTAATGTAATTTAGGATTTACTGCAGAGTATATTTACTGCCTCGGATTAATTTTGTTAAACGATTATTTAAATGTGTTATAAAAAGCCAGGGATTTTTCAAAGGAAATTTTAATGTATTTCAATTATATATATACCCCCCCCCCCTCGTAATATAAAGCACATATAGCAACGTCGTGGTTTTTATATCAGTTTTACTTTATCTTTCACATATTAACATACGTAGAATATACGATGGTGTTATACGCTTTTCATATGGAAAACAAAAAAAGAAAAAATCAAATTGGTATTATTAAAACACTTTAAAATTTACATATTATACCAATGTTTCTGATCTTATGGTGACATTTAACAATCTTAAAATAAAAATCAACCGCAGAGGCAGAAAATAACTATCCATACTTAAAACGATCAAAACATCTTATAATAAAGAAAAAAAACATTTTTTACTCTATCGGACGGGAGGGGGGGGGGGGGGGAGCGAAAATTAATATTTATCTTTCCAACATTTTTTTACAGAGCGACAGAGATTTTCCATGTAAATACACATTAATATTGTCGGGTTATCTGACCCGCTGTTTGAGTCGGGTAGAATTGGCGCAATGTGCTTTCCTTGCGGTTCGGGTTCGGGTCGGGTTAACTTCTACTTTTTTGATGCGGGTCGGGTTGACTTTCATTATTTCGGGTTCACGTCGGTTTCGAGTTGGGTTTTGACTCTTGTGGATCGGGTTCGGGTTGACCCGATTTTTTAAAAGAATGTCCGATTGAAATTGAAAGAATCCTCAAAAGAATGTCTATTTAGCGAACCCTTTTTCAATTCCTAAAACTTATATATTGGTAATGATTATACTTCTAAATACTGGGCACTTCCGAATCTACAGACACGTAACATGTTATGTGAGCATAAACTATCACAAATATGAAACATATGTTTTTGTGTTTATCAAAACGAAATGTTGATAATATTTTCATATTCCGAGCGAAGAAAAAATGGTTCTTAAAGACCGAATAATGTATGATCACTTTTCTTATGTATTTTTTATTTCTCATGCAGTAAATTGAATCTATACTAATTTATATTCAAATACGTATTTATTTTCATCTGAAACATAGTTCTGAACAACTTTTTGTGAAAATCCCAACAACCCGATTTGTAAAAAAATCTAAATGTGACCCGCAAGAATTATTCTAGGGTGAACCCGAACCGCAGAAAGAAAATTAGTCATCTCGACTCAAAAAAGAATAATGCAACCCGACCCGATGCAGGATCTAAATACAACGATCGCGAGGTGTCAGATACAGAGGTTTTAGTACATTCGTATATTAAAGAATATAGATTTGTCCATTTTTTTTTTATATAAAAGATAAAATTCGTATTAGAGATATAATTGTAGATTATCTTTCATAATTAGATTTAAACATATGATTTACTTTCCTTTCATTTCGGGTTGAAGTATTTCGAGTTCTGGTCGGGTCGGGTTGACTTCAAATGGAATTTTTGGGTTCGTGTCAGGTACAGCGCGACCCGTGGAGAACTCTAGTTGCGAAAGATCGAATGATATTGCGTATAGATTTTACAATTAAGTGGAAGTTTTCTGAATAGTAATGTTCGCCTTATTTAATGACAGAAATTATGCCATTAAATAAGGTGTAGATTATTATTCAGAAATACTGGTGGCTCTGCAGCTGGGGGGATGGGACGTTGAACACCCTTAGTACAGACAGTTAGGAATTTCCCACTGACATTGCATTATTTAACACACTTTTGGGGGTTCATGTTTATCTTACAAATGAATGTGTATAATAATGGTATTGTTTCTAATCGAAGTATTTACATGCATATTAGACGAATTGTATAAATACGATTATTGTGTAAATTGTTGAGAAAAAGATATATGAAATGCATAAGTATCGCCTGTGGGTTGAGTTATACATATCCAAAAGACGCGAATGTGTGAACATTAACATTAAAAATGTACTCGTCAGGATGGTCTGAACCAGGAAGCATTTCGACACATCAGAAAGTTTTTAAATTAAAGAATATGTATAAATTAAAACTTCGCATTACTTTAAATGCCAATAAAAAAATGTGAAATTAGGAAAGAGTTTTTGCATATAGAGTAAAACCTGCTAAGACGGAATCACAAGAAGACGAAAAAATTCCGATTTATAAAAAAAAAAAAAAATATCATTTGGAGATGTTTTGACGAGAGAAAATGAATGTGGTGGAGATCAAAATTTCATACTTTAAGTCTAAAACAGAAAAAAATATATGTATCTGAAGCGACGTGTTATTATATTAAATCGAAGGCATTGGTCCATACTTTAACATTGTAAATGGAAAATAAATTTAACACTTTCTTCCATTTTCAATAAACGATCAACAGTTTGCCATGAATTACCACCATACTTCCCTACTCCCTTCACAAAATTCCGAGAATCCCGAAACGCCCGAAAGATTTTTTCGCTCATTACAAACCGCTTTACAAATCCCTCCAGAAGTGTCACTCTCTCACGCAAAAGTCAACCCCCCTCCTTTACCCCCCCCCCTACCCTGATCTTGTTACTCCACCTACTACCACACTTTCCGCCAATCACCCACCCCAACTACTTAAGATTGACATTTCGTGTTTGCTATCGCCCTCTATCGGTCATCCGATCGCTGCTGCGAAATTTCAACTTTTCCCCTTCTCTTCAGTTTTTTGCACGTGCGTTCAAAATGCAGTACGGTGACGAGGGTCTTCCACATTATGCTGCACCCCCTCAGGATGGACCTGGGAGCCTTTACGAGGCTCACAGACACCAGGGCATACCAAATCATCATTCTATTTATCAACAAAATCATGTGGCAGTTGCAAATCATGTTATGGGATCACATCAACATCCAGATACTCTAAAGCGGGATAGGGATGCAATATTTGGGTGAGTGTTTATTTTTTTTTTGTTTGTTTGTGTGTTGATGTTGTGATTCTGGAAAACGTGAATTTTGCTGTCAAACAAATGATATATAACAGATGCACCTTCCGATTGTTTTTCAAATCAAATAAATATGTTTTAAACATAAACATTATTTAATAAAATGTCTTGTTTTGTATATGGGAGATATTTAATTTTGTCGTAGGCAAGGGTGTGTGTGTGTGGGGGGGGGGGGGTGACTGGTGCAGTCGTCTGAAATCCGTATTTTTTACCTAATTAAGGGTCACAATAAGTCCATTCCCATAACTCCATGCAGTGGCGCATCCAGGATTACGCTTTGGAGGGGGCTAGCATATTTTAGAGGTCTACATGTGCCCGGATCTGGCCCGGCCCGGCCCGCTGTGAAGCTCTGTCTAATTTTCTTTCATTTGATTCGGTGGGACGAGCCGGCTCGGGTCCTGACTTACATTTTTTCTGTTGACTTAACGCTGTTCTCAAATCCAAAAGGGCAACTTCCTCACACAAGTTTTAATTTATTTTTGTTCGAAAATGCATGAAACTAGCTGGTGTTGTTGTTCAGAAACTATGTCATCGAGCTGTTTTTTTTTTTTCATTTTTTTACAAACGCAATAGATCCTTCAGAAAATAATGTCAAAGTGAACCTTTTGAACCGAATTTCAGCGCGAAAGTAGAAAAATCACTCGAGCGGGCGAGAAACGGGTTTGTCACGTGATCGATATCGCTTATAACTCAATGGGCAATTGATGGATCAAAAAATGGAAAAAACAGTTCAATTCCAAATCGCTTCCATGTCCAGACTTTCCAATTTTATACCTTTCCGTTAAAAAATGAATTTGTAAATGTGTCAGAACGTTTTGCGCTTGTTCAGCGGAGCAGTATTGAACAGCCTTAAACAGTGTCGTAACCGTAAGTAGACAGAGGAAACCCTGGAAAGTTTTGTTGTGGCTAATTAATATTTCGAATTTCATTAAAATATTTATAAAAGAGAAAAAAATGTGGGACAAAACCAATAATTTTTTTTTCAAAAATTCCGACTTTTTAAAGGCTTATTAAAAAAAATATTCTTTCATGATTTTTGAAAACTTTAAGTAACTATTCAAGGCTCGGTGTCTGAGAAGGGCTTCAGCCCCCTTAGCTCCCCCCGTGGATGCACCAATGACTCAATGTAAAAGGTTGCCCCTGCTCAGTCCCCTACCCGAAACAAAATCCTGGGTACTCATTAGATTTATTAAGCAAAATCTGAGATTTAAAATATTTTTATCTTACTCGTTAAAAAAAAAAAAAAAAAAAAAAAAAAAAGGTTTGGCAGCTGTGCAGATGTAAATTAATCAAAATAATAATTATAACAGAGAAGGGAAAAGAAAAACAAAGTTTTCAATAATGTTTCTGTGCTGTGACGTGTAAATAAGGCCCATATTTCTGCTTTGACTGGCAAATTATATATGGTATGTAACTATCATTAAATTATTTTAGTAGAAAGGGTGGCACAAAATATCCATTTGCCGTGGGACCCCGGTTTTCTTATAAGAGCCTTAGTGTAAATTTTAATACAATGGCGGATTAAATTGAATGTCATGTCATTAGAAAAAAACTTATTCCTGTGAGTACTGTATTACTATAGAATTGAAACAAATGTTTACCGATCTTAATCATAAATATTCATACACTGCAATCAATGTCTGGCATGTGAAAACATATTCGTCGATTTGCTATCCAAATGACAGAACAAGTTTATTTGTGAAGTGTGACACAATTTACTTATCAATGTATCTCAGATTGTTTTAACAAATGAAGTGAGTGGTTAAGTACTGATTCAGTCCCCCCCCCCCCCCCCGCCCCTCAAATAGGGTCTTTTCTTTTTCGTTAGATGTTTCGATTGTTTTAATATGATTTGAGATCTGTACTAACTGCCTGTCTGATATTTGTTGGAAGATAGTTCAAATGTGTTACACAAGATTTTAAGATGTTTCCACTTTTCATTATGCCAATTTGATTATTTTCTTCGATATGAAGCTCTCATGAAACAAATTACAAATTTTACACATGTTAATCTATGGAACAAAAAAAAAAAAAAAAAATGTGAATCTTATCTAAAAACTGCGATCAGTGCCATCGCTACGACTTTTTAATGGTGGGGGAGAGAACCTCAAATTGCCAAGTCAAATTTCAGTATCTGCCAACTCATTTTACAATTTTGCCAACTTACCACAGTTAGAAAATGTAATATAGCTCTTATTTGTTAAAAGTTTAATAATATTCCTAATTGGTTTTGTAATTTTTGCCAAGTCTATCAGAAATAGAAAATATATTCTAGTTTTTATTAAAGTTTTAAAAGAAATTTGCCAACTAAGTTTGTAAATTTGCCAAGTGTAATAACATTCGCGAATGTTTTGGGGGGAGGCTCCCCCCCCCCCCTTAGCGAGGCCCCTGACTGCGATGTTGTTATAAGTGTTTCATATCGCCAAAAAATGAATAAATAAAATGAAATACGTATAAAGAATTCGAAATACATTAAAATTGGCTGAATGAACCGCATGTTTCTGATCTAGAATATAACATTTAAGCAATCTAAACAAAAATCTGAACAGATGTGTTGTTATCCCGGGGTCCGCCATCTTGGATTTTTTTCTTGGCTTGAATTAAAAATTATTTTTTTATTAATAGTTATAATCATTATATTCCATTTTTTTTTTCAATATTTTATTAACCTATCAACAATATTTAACCATTGGCGACATTACTACTTGGCGAAAAAGGAGTTTTCATGCAAGAAAAAAATCCAAGATGGTGGACCCCGGGATAATAACACATCTAACCCCAAAAATCAATCGGAGAAGCAGTAAATATAGACTATAAATTAAAACAATAAAAACATCTTGGACGAAAAAAAAAAGATCATGCCTTTTTTTTTTTTTTAAATATATCTGGCAAGAGAGGGGGGAAGGGGTTTAAAAACTAATTTTTACTACTCATCTCTTTTACTAAAGAATTTCAATGCTCTTAAAATTCATGAGGAAAAGAACGTTTAATTTTTTATTACTACTATATTCTTATAGCTGAGTGAATAGAGTGTGTGTGCCTTTTGAAAATACGAAACAAAAAGTTGTGTTAAAATTACAATAATGTAGAATAAACGTTTTTAAAACTTTGCACTGTAATGGTTTTTATGTTATATGTATATTATTTTTTAAAGTTCTGTAGTTTGCTACAAAAGTCTAGAGGCCTTATAAAGCTGTGATAACTATTTAATTCAATAACCATGGTAGAAAAAGTTATACCGTCATTTTTTAAAAATTTATTTTATCTCCTGTTATTTATTGTTTTCCTACTCTGCTCTGTGCGAATTGTATCAGACTAGCACTTTATTTTCATTCAAGTAAATTAAATGTTTTGAGATGATATCGGTGTCAACAAAATGAAAATCGGATATTGTTTATGAAAGATTTTTTGGGGGAAATTTTGTGATAAATCTGTGACTTTATAATAGAGGTTTCTCCTCTCACAGGGTTTTGTTTTTGTAATATTGTAAATGGTTTTTGATACTTGTAATAAAACCTAATTATAATTTTATGAATCAAAAATTAGTGTTACATTTCAGGTTCCTCTTAAAACATTTTAACAAGGTCCTGATAAAAATACCTAAACATTTAAAGATATTTACATACACTTTATATATAGCTAGGTATAGTTTAGGTCAGGGACGGCGAACCTATGGCACGCGTGCCAAATTTGGCACGCGATAGAATATTTTCGGCACGGCATTGATTAAAATCCTAAAACAAAATAGAATTAAGTTAAACAAAACACGAAAACTTATACAAGCTGGCCTTCTCTTTTTTTCTTTCTTTCTTTTTTTTTGAAAGCAACTAATTGAATTTCTAAATTATTTAAATGTAGGCTCTATAAGTTACCAAATTAAGAGAAGGTTGGGAGAATATCAAAAAGAAAAATATCAGGCATTATAAGTAAAACTCCTAGTGATGAAACTAAAGTGACTTGGTATAAAATATGTAGTTTTCACAATTGTTCGCTCTATTTATTCCTGCGGGTCATTATTTTCAGAAATGATACGAAAATCTTTTAAATATTAGAAACCCAAATCACTTGTTAGATAACTCAAATTCAGCTTGAATCCTATTAAAATTAAGTAGGTTGAACACATTGATATTTGGCATGACCGGCATAGCATTCACCATTTTATTACGCTATAATATATGTTAGTCTAATTATTAAATGTATATTGTCCAATATTTTTAAATCCCAATGAATTTTGATCAACTAAATTATTTTTTTGTGCTTGGCACGTCATGATCACGTAAAATCTTAAAATGGGCACGCAGATGTAAAAAGGTTCGCCGACCCTGGTTTAGGTTCTTTAATGACTTCAGCTATTTTGTGACTATTATAGAGCCAGGGATCTGTTAGGAAGAAATAAGGTCATTTAAAGGATCCTTCACAAAATTTTTATATCAAAACAGGACTCTTCACAAAAAATTTCATATCAAAACAGGACCCAGGGTTTGTGATTTTTTTTATTTTTTTTTTTAAAAAATCGGATTTATTTAGTTTAAATCAGATTTATTTAATTTAAATCAGATTTATTTAATTTAAATCGGATTTTCTTGATTTTTTTAAAAATTCAAAATATAATTTTAAAGCTACACATTTTAAAGTAAATTACCCTTCACAAAATCACTAAAATTAATAATAATAAAAAAAAAACTTTATTTGTAAAAAAAAAAACATTCACTTAGTTAATTTGAAACAAAAACACTTGTGTTTTATCAGCACTTACACTAACTGTAATTTAAAAAATATTCTACATTATATAAAATATCTTCTATATTACCTTAACTTACCCATTTAATAAAACAAAAAATCACATATGTATACTTCATTACTAAAAGCTAAAACTTTTTTTTTTTTTAATCAAATTTCTTTATTAAAATCTGGAAATATAAAAGATAATGTAAGCATGTTATTCAGAAGAAAAAATATGAATTTTGAAACATTTTTGATTGTGGAACTAGATACTTATTTGTATACATTCTTTTAAACAAAATATTTATTCTGGATTACATATAATACTCTGGAATGTATAAAAAACATATTTAATGAATTTGCAGAATATACTCAACACATAAAATCATCAGGATTATGTTATAAATTTCAATAAGTTTGAAACAATTATTGTTTGTTATTAAACTGTTTGAACAGGAACACCAATTTTCCTGCTTTATCAGTTCCTAAACGATTACGGAGTTTAGAGTGAACTAAACCAAAAGTTGAGAAGATTCTCTCAACAGATGCTGAAGAAGCTTGTGCAGTAAATAACTGCGAAATCATTCCTATAACATTTTTTCCAGAACCATCATTCTCAGTAATTTGTGACTTCCACCAATCTATAGGATTTACTTTATTTACAATATCAGAATCAAAAAGAAATTGATGAAAAGGTTCTGATTTTGCTTGAAATTTCATTAAAGTAGGCACTACTGATTGAGAATATTTTTCTTTTGCAAAAATTAAACATTCTGATTTTTCAGCAGCACTCAATTTAATTCCTGCATAGCGTGGATCTAACAGATATGCTAGAAAATGTGGTGGTCCTAGTGCTTGATTGTAACGGGTTGAAATTATATTCTTGAGGACATAATGAGATACCTATATAAATATCAGTAAAAGTAATATTGAATGACCTATATTTAAATTTCAATGACCTATATTGAATCTGAAGTTTTCATTATCCTCAAACTACACAGTCACCTTAAATACAGAAAGTCTGTTTCTGTATTAAAGAAAAAAAATAAGATTTACTTTCTAATAGGTGAATATATGACTAATCTTTTAACATTTTTCAGGTAATATTCTCTACTTTTAATTTAAGATTTTTGATTTAAAATTTAAAGTGTGATATTTGATTTAAATAAATTAAAAAAGCATACATTTTGAGTTCTTAGTCATTTCTTAAATTTACAATGTATTTTTGATTAAACAAATGTTTTACAAACATATCTTGACCTACGTTTGAAGTATTTTTTAAAAAGTTCATTTAAATCAATGATTTAAAAAAAAATCAGTTGATTTAAATCATGATTAAAATCAAGCTGATTTAAATTAACGAACCCTGACAGGACCCTTCACAAAAATTTTCATATCAAAACGGGACCCTTCACAAAATTTTTCATATCAAAACAGGACCCTTTACAAACTTTTCATATCAAAACAGGACCCTTCACAAACTTTTTTCATATCAAAATAGGACCCTCCACAAACTTTTTCATATCAAAACAGGACCCTTCACAAACTTTTTCATATCAAAACAGGACCCTTCACAAACTTTTTCATATCAAAACAGGACCCTTCACAAACTTTTTCATATCAAAACAGGACCCTTCACAAACTTTTTCATATCAAAACAGGACCCTTCACAAACTTTTTCATATCAAAACAGGACCCTTCACAAACTTTTTCATATCAAAACAGGACCCTTCACAAACTTTTTCATATAAAAACAAGACCCTTCACAAACTTTTTCCTATAAAAACAGGTCCCTTTACAAACTTTTTCCTATAAAAACAGGACCCTTTACAAAAATTTTCATATCAAAACGGGACCCTTCACAAAATTTTTCATATCAAAACAGGACCCTTTACAAACTTTTCATATCAAAACAGGACCCTTCACAAACTTTTTTCATATCAAAATAGGACCCTCCACAAACTTTTTCATATCAAAACAGGACCCTTCACAAACTTTTTCATATCAAAACAGGACCCTTCACAAACTTTTTCATATCAAAACAGGACCCTTCACAAACTTTTTCATATCAAAACAGGACCCTTCACAAACTTTTTCATATAAAAACAAGACCCTTCACAAACTTTTTCCTATAAAAACAGGTCCCTTTACAAACTTTTTCCTATAAAAACAGGACCCTTTACAAAATTTTTCATATCAAAACAGGACCTTTCACTTCACAAAACATTTTACTTTAAAACAGGACTCTTCGCTAAATTCTTTGTCTTAAAAATAGGCTTTTCCGAAATTTTTTCCACCTCCAAACTGAACCTCTCTCAAATTTAATCATTTAAAAAGAAAATCTGACCTGTCTCTTTTACATTTATAAAGAAAATATACGCATTTTATGTATTCTTAAAATATTCTTTAAAATTTATAAACAAGTACCTGAATATGACAATAATTTCAAAATTTTCGCAAATGCAAAAAGCTATGCAAAATTTCACAAAAAGATGACTCTGGGAATATTAATTTTTAAAATACATCATCAGAAAAAGGTGTCTCAGAGGATATCGCAGATATATTATTTTTCATAATATATATCGTAACGTCATGTCTTAGGCCAGTGATACCGGAACTAACAAGATAGTTCGATCCGTGGATTTCCTTTATTTACAATCTTTTGGATTTCTTAAGGCTCCTGTCCCTGCCGGCGAAGGTATTCACGAGCTAATGCTAATTCTATGGGGAAGGATTTTTCTAATATCTCGTTTGCATTTCGACATTTTTAAATACCTTTTTTGCATTGGATAGCCGAGATCGGTCTCTACATCGCACCTTTTTTACTTTTTCGATTTTGGTTGCAGGTATTTTTTAGAATGACACTTTCATTTTCAGAACCGGTTTTGAAAGTCAAAGTAACTTTATAAAAAATATCTGCGACCAAAATCGAAAAAGGGAAAAAGGTGCGATGTAGAGATGGACCTCGGCTATCCAATGCAAAAAAAATTACTTAATGTCGAAATGCAAACGAGATATTAGATAAATCCCTCCCCATAGGATTAGTATTAGGCTGTGAGTGTCTTCGCCGGTAGGGGCAGGAGCCTTAAACGTGGGGGTGGGGGGCGCTCGAATTGAACTTAAAATTCTGCCATTGCATTGAGAGCATTTTGCTTAATCATATAAAAAAAATTCAAAAAATAATTGTAGTTAGAAAAGGCGCAAGTAATTTTCGCATTTTATGCATTAATGAGATGTTTTAATAAAATATGAAAATGATTATCTGTAATGAAGTAATCTGCAGTTAATTTCTATAAAAACTACAATTTGTTTTATATCGCATGTACTAAACTTAGATTTAATAAAGTGTTATTTATTTTCAAGAAATCCTTAATTATCCGTAAGTAAAACTTTTTAAACTAAAAGGTATCAATTACAGGGGCGCCATTTGAGGGGGGCTGGGGGGCAATAGCCCCCCCCTCAAGGAATTTGATATTTCAGAAAATTCATCAACCCTCAAATGTAAGGATGCACCAAATAGTGATTTTGGCTGAATACCGAATGCCAAATATTTGGCCTGCAGTTAAACCGAATACCGAACATTCGGCCAGCCGAATAGTAACTGTTAAGCTGAATACCGAATATTAGGCCAGCCGAATAGTATCTATTCGGCCGAATACCGAATATTCGGCTGGCCAAATACTTTTATATCTCAGTGTTTAACGTTAAAAAGTTAAATTGTAAACAATTTTTTATAATATTTATCACAGATACTTCCATTTCGACAAACAAGACTATTTTTATAAGTAAATTTTGTACTAAAAAAAGTATGTTTTGTGTTATTATTTAAGAAGGGGATGGTTTAAAAAGTTTTTAAATAACAAACTTTAAATTCCATGACTTCAGTTAATTCAAACAAATGAAAAGAATTCTCTCATATTGAACAAGAAGCAACATATCATTCCACTTCTTTCATCAAAAATGAAAGGTGTACAAGCCGTAGCAGAATTTTCGTTTATAACTGTATAAAAATGAAGATATTTTAGCGAAATTTGCATCACATTAATTTGCTTGTACAGAATGTGCTGATATCCTTGGAAAAGACTGGATTTTGGCCAGTGGTACTAGCTGCATTTTTAATAAAATAATGTCTAGCTCAGTGCTGTTTAGGTATGAATGGTTGCTATTTCCAACACTTCTCGTCATGTTATCATATTTCACAGAAATTAAAGTAACTCTGTTGACAATATAGTTACAATACCTTCATTATTGTTAAAGTAACAAAAGAAAATCGACTTGGGGGAAGTTTGATTTGGGGATACACTGTATTTCTGACTGAATAAGTGAATTGCGATCCTGATTTACTGGACAAAAAATTGCCTGTTTTGATGCTTCCATTTTGTTTAGAAACACCCTGTTTGTGAAAAAGCAAGAAACGGATTATTTACCAGACAATGCTCAGTAACTTGCATTTCCACATTTATTAATTCTCATGAACAAATGACATGTCATTAATGGTTAATTTTTTTAAGTGACATTTTTGGAACAACAAATAAATAATATAAAATCATTCTCTTTTATTTAAATATTCTAATTATTCTGAATATCTTTATTAATTGACAGTTGAAAGTAGAAGTTGTGTAACGTTTTAAAAAATATTTTTAAGAGGTTTTTTAAGTATTCGGCAAACCGAATAGTTTGATATTCAGCCTAACCGATTATTCGGTAGTATGGCCGAGTAGGCCGAATATCGAATAGATACCGAATATTCGGTGCATCCCTAATCAAATGTCAGACTCAAACAAACATTAGAAAATTGCTCAAACTCTAAAATAACTTATCAGATTTTATTGCAATAAAAACATATGCATTAAATAAATGCTTATGCATAGACATTAATAATCATAAAAAAAAAGCCTTACTCTTCGAACTCTCTGAAGGTGAGACATATATCTTTAATGAGTACTTTGGTTAATTTTAAAAAATACGTGTGAGAATTTTTTTATCAGTTGCTTCTCGGCTGTGTGCAAATTGATCATGGGGAAACTCGTCAAAATCATTGACACATCAATCGCAATGATTTTCTTCTAGCGAATTCTCGAATAAACACAAAGAAAATAATAACATTTAAATCCCACTGATGACGGTCTTGTGATGACTGAAAACGTTCTGGGTTTTTCTAATGTATTTTAAATAATTTTAAATTATATGTATGCGCATGAAAGTAATTCTTGTGCATTTATGTGTGCTTTTTATATGAATTCAATATTAATTATAAATTTTACCTTTTCTCTAGAAGAATGAAAATATATACATAGTATTCATTACCGTTCAAATATGCAGTTTTTTTATCTGAAAAATATTCAGAATTTCTTTGAAAAATCGGATTAATATGAAACCATCTCATAATAGTGAAAACACAATCCGAAAAAATTAACGCTTTACCTTCACTTGGAGAAAATCACTAACGAAAATTTTCTTATAATTACAGATCACAAAATTTGCAAATTTCGTGACTTATTCATGACGTTCGTTGGCTGATTATCTCATGACTGATTGAATTTCATGATTTTTTTTTCGCGAGCACTTGCCGAAATTTACAATATTTTTCCGCGACCAACTGACGAAATTCGATATTTGTTTTCGTGATTTTTTTGACAAAATTTACGATTCTGTATCACTATCATTTATTGAAGTTCGTGATTTTGTTTCTGCCACCGACTAATACATTTGTGATTTTTTTTTGTGCGAGAGTTAGACAAAATTTTGGACCTTACTACGCGATCGTTTGACGAATTTCTCCTCGCTTTTATTGCGCGATTGTTCGACTAAATTTTCGTGATTTTTTGCGCAATCTTTTGACGAAATTCGCGATTTTTTTGCAATCCTTTTACGAAATTCAAGATTTCTGTTTGTGTGATCATTTGACGAAATCTCTTTCTTTTCGCGATCTCTGATGAAATTAGCGATATTTCCCACGGTCGTTTGAAGAAATTAGCGATTTTTTAAGCTACCATTTTGAGACTTTTTTTCAAAATTTCCAAGATTCGCGATTTTTTTCAGCGGCCCATTGACGAATTGATTTTGCGGATTTTGAAAGAAAGAAAAATCGCGGACTTTCACGAAAATTTTTAAAAAAATGTGGAATAATCACATTTAATACAATTAATACAAAATCACGTAGAGCATGTTTTATTGTGCGGGATTTTTTTTCTGTGCGATTTTTGCAGTTCTGCAAGTTGTGCAATTTTCCACGTTCCCTGTTCCTCAAAGAAAAAATTTCCTTGTCCGTCGTCAGGAAACTCATGAAATGGCGCCCCTGTAAGTAAAACTTCGAAAGGGACTAGAAAAAAGCTCCATTTAAACAAGTTTCCGTCCTAGCAAGTATAATTGTATGATGTTTTTTCAATGAAATTTGACTTTTTCCTCTCCTTCTAGAAAGAAATCTGTTATAGAGGGGTTTCGTTTTCATAAGTTTTACTCTAATACATCTCTTTTCAGAGCTATACTATAGAGCAGATGGTTTAACAGTCAGTGAGGATACCTGTAAAAATGAAACCTGTCTATAATAGAATCCTGTCTAAAAAGAAAAAAAAATCATGCCTAATATATTAAAATTTTTCCTTCTAATACGGAAACTTGTCTAAAACAAAATATTTCATAGGTTCTGAGTTTCTGTATTCGAAGTTTTTACTGTTATATTGTAAGCATAAGTCAGTAAACGTTTCTCATATGGGGGGTAGACCCCCCCTGGATCCTAACTTTAGCTATATAGCATCCCTCAAAAAATGCCCCCCCCCCCCCCCCCCCCAAGAAAGTTCTGAAATGGCGCCCGCGATCAATTACCTTAATTGTACAGATAAAATTAGCCTTGGAATGAATTGCCTGTGACAGGTACAATTTTATTTTAAGAGGATGAAATTGTGAAGGATTCCTTTTTAAAGATGAACAAATTTTATAAAAGATCAGGGATATGTTTAGGAAAATTTTAGGTCCTTTAAAGGATCCTTCACAAAATAATTTATCTTAAAACAGGACCCTTCACAAAATTTTTTATCCCAAAACAGGACCCTTCACAAAACATTTTATCCCAAAACAGGACCCTTCACAAAATTATATGTCCCTTAAATAGACCTTTCACAGAATTTTTTCACCTTCAAATTAAACTTTTCACAAATTTAGTCATTTAAAAATAAAAGCTGGCCTGTAAGTAAACAGCTGAACTCACCAAAGAGCATATTACTTAGCTTTTTATATATGAAGACGTCGATAATTTAAAATTCACAAAATTATGGTTAGAATTTTCACAAATATAAGAAAAACCTCACAATTTCACAAAAAACAGGACCCTGCAAGAAAAGTCTGCACAGACCCCTGAAGATCTGTTTTTAAAGATATTTTGTGAAAATTTCTGCTTAAAGATGAATTTTTTTTTTTTGTTTTTAAGTATCCTTTAAAGTACAGTAGACTCTCTCAAATCCGCAAAGCTTGGAGTCCGAGGTCGTGCTGATTTTAGAATTTTGTGGATTTCTGGTCACTGTTTTGTTTACATTTTTTAAAGAGTAATTTGAATGTAATAATCCACTCGAAATTATTATAAATGCTTACAATAAAGTAAAATAATTCAGTGAAATAATAAAAAAAAATTAAAATTTTTAAAATATTAACCAATTTGTGCATGAATTTTTGTTTACTCAAATTTGTTGGTAAAATCACTTTAAAATGTTGAAAAATGAACTGGAAAAATACAAAAAAAAATACGCTAAAAATTTTTCGTAATTAAAATGTAAACGTACTAAATATGGAAATATGCATAATATTTGTAATAATATAACATGCATAATTATATTTTGTATATATTTATATAAAAAAAAGCTTTTAAATTGTATATTATATGCTATAATTAGTATTTTTATGAATTATTAAAAAAATATATTTATTTCTCTGCAGAGACTATTAACATAAGTATTGGCAATAATAAACTAAGAATAATCGTATTTAAGGCTTAAAGGCATTTTTTTTTTTTCATAATCATCTTGAAAAGGACTTTACATAAATGTCTCCTCAGTGGCTAATAAAAATATGTACTCGTTCTTGCCTAGCGTCCTATATTTTGTACGTTACAAAAATGCAAAAAAATAGGCTTGAACATATAATTTCACAATTAAAAAAAATACTCATTTCAAAGAAGTCTACAAGCTAAGATTATGACTTATTTATTTGGATCCTTCGTCGAAAAAACATACTTACTTTTTATATTTCGCCACTTTAAAAAATTAAAAATCTATAAACTCCGAAAAAAACCTTCATTTTAAGCAAATAAATGTCCATCTTATGCTATCATCTTTCGGTAATTGTTAATTGTTCATTTTGTTGTGGTAATTGTTCATTTTGTTAATTGGTCGCGGGATTTCACACTCACATCAATCAGATTTTTTGCGCCGTAGAGATAAAGAAAAAAATTCCATTTTTATAAATTTATTATAAAAAATTATTAATACATTAATAGTAAAAGTAAATTAAGTAACCTTTATTTAAATTATGTTTGTGTTGATAAATGCAAAAGCTGCAAGAGGACTGAAAATATTTGTAAAAAATATAGCTCGTAAAAAACTTTGTGCAACTCCTGAAATGACTCCTGAAACGTGAACATTTTACTCCTGAAGAATGTCCAAAACTCCTGAAATTTAACTGGTTTACTCCTGATACAGTCTTTACAATGTTGGCGTCTATGTGTATATAAGTCTTAGAATTGAATATTTTTCAGGAAATGAGGAAATTTTCTGGTCACCCTATATCCATTGGCCACTATGAAGTTGTTAGACTAAATTTTGAGTTTGGATTTATAAAACTTTCAACCAATACTTAATGAATATTAGGCAATTTTTATGTTTTTTTTCATGTTTTTTCACCCAAATGAGATATTAGCAAGCTGGTTCAGTGTGTTATACGAGGAATCGACATACACGAAAACATACCGTATGTGTATTGTTAATAATGGAAATCAGGGAAGTCTGATAAAGATAGTCAGGGAAATCATGGAAAATTCAGGGAACTTTTTTTTATAATTTCTGTAGACACCCTGTTACCACTTTCTGGGGTTACATTGTGTTAATTCTATTAAAACATTTATTTGGTATATTTAATTTTAGAATTACTAATAGAAATTATAATAATAGTTTATTATTTAGCCCTTTTATGGGGACAGTTTACCTTTTCAACAATTTTAGTTATTTTAAAAAATATGGCTCAAATGGTGAACTCACTGCATTTCAATGTTCAAATAAAATTACGTTTTGAAATAAATAACTGCTTATTTAAGGAAAATTTTTAAAAAGTTCACAAATTTTTGAATTTTTTCAAGTCTTTATTACTTTTTTAAATATTGATATTTTTGCCCAATTTTTTGTAAACATTATCAAATGTGTATTACACAAGACTGCACATGGATTTTTAGATACATCTAATATTACATTTATAGGGTTTAATCTAGGAAAAAGGGATTTTTAGCTTTTTGGCTAATTGCAGCCAATAACTTCTAGCCAAATAAAAATAACTTTAGCCAAGGAAAAAAAAGTTTTATTTATACAAAATTTCTATGTACACGAGTGTTATTTTTAGTTATGCAATATACAAATACATATCTGTAAGAATGAACCTTCAAGATTTGGCTGTATACCACACAGCAAATGCTTTTTTTAAATGGAAATTCTTTTCAAAATTCCCCTTCCAAATTAATCATCATTAAGTTACTTAAATTCTTGATTGTCAGTTTGTTTCTCAAGTCAGTTTTTGTTATATTCATGAGAGTGAACCCCCTTGACAGTCTGCTGTAGACAACAAAAGTGATGCTACAAATTCATACAAAGAAGTCACATTGGGAAACATGCCAGTAATTTCATTTTTATGAAAAAAAAAAAATCAATAAGCTAGTTTAATTTCTTTACACGTTGTAGCCAGAACCCTCTATAAATTCAAGTCTGAAAAAAGTTTATACGACATGCATCTGGCACATTGATGATTCAAAGCTAGTGCACATCAAACATCATATTCCATGCTTATACAATCTGCGATTTTCGTTTTCGCCATATGCTGGAGTCGTGTCTGATGCAAATAACGTCACACTGTTTAAAGACGCTTGCATAGAGAGCACGAGACAAATTTTGAAGTGTTGCCACATCGCGGATGCAATATGAGATTTTTTTTCGTTTTTGTGCAACGGCAGCAGGTTTACGAAATGCGGAACAACAAAATGGGAATGATATAGCATATTTCTTTGGCTGTCGCTATTTGGCTAATTCACTAAATGCTTTGGGGACAAATAGCACTTCCAGTTAGCTATTTGGCTATCTCTAGATTAAACCCTACATTTAATATAATTTTTTTACTGATATATAGTGTGTAAAACGGTGAAATCTGACACAACTTCATAAGCTTTTATTTTTAAAAAAATAATAAAAAACCTGAAGGCAAATTCCATGCCCAGATTTATCACATATATAATAAAGAACATGTACAAAAAAGTTTAAATCTCTATCTCAAATACAAAAAAAAAGCCTTAGCATTTTTAAAACATGAAAGTGAAGAAATATGAACCCTGAGAAAAAACCATTTAAAGTTTTAATTTGTGTGGGTAATTGCGCTGGGTGTATTAACAAAACTTACAATATCTCGCGATATAATCGCCGCATGGGTAAAAGTGAGGTGTCAAAATATCAACAGGCTTTCATTTAATGTTTAAAAATAAAAATTAGTTTTTTTTTTTTTTTTTAAATCAATTTTGAGGTACTGTCCCTTTAAATAAAAAGTGGCCACTAGTTAAAAAAAGAAGAAAAAAGGTAACCGCTTACAAAACTATTACTACTGGCCAATAATAACCGGGAAATTTAATTAGTGGGCAGTAGTACTAGTATTAGAAGTGGCCACTTTTTTTTTTAATACTAAACTTTTTTTTTAATTTCTTTTAGTATTAGTCTAAAATTGAATATCCCAAATAATTATGTTAATATAAACATATTTCAAACAGAAAAAAGTAGAATTCTTAATAGAATGCAAGAAAATTTCATTCTCTCCTTGTAGAAAAGGTGGCCATAAGGTGGCCGCTGGCAAAAAAAATATTCAATAGTCACCTTTTTCTCATTTAGTGGCCATTTGGCCGGTGTCTATTGGTAATTTGCTAATTTCGTCCTTTAACCCCCCCCCCCCTCCCACTTCAAAGTATTCAATTTTTGTTAATACTTCTTTAAAATTTTTCCTCGGAAGTAAAATAATAATTTCCAGTGGCATTTGAGTGTGAACACTTCAAAAGCAGTCATTAATGCTATATGATATAAAGAATAAGTATCTACAGCTTAAATCAAATAAAGGTTTTATTAATGTTTATTATATCAGATCTCGTAAGATGGTGCATTGCCACTATTTATATGCTACAGATAAATCCTAATGTTTTTAAAGTTTAGTTTTTGTTAAAAAAGAAATTTTCAAAACATTTTTTGGAAGAAAAAAATTGTATTTTTGCATGCGATGAATATTTTTGTAAGTAAAATACTCTGTTTGTCGATCGAGCATTAAAAATGACATATAAGTAGAAAGACTTATAATTGGAATCTTATATTATTAAGATGTATGTAGTCTTTCCAGACTTTCGGACCACATTGAAACGACATATAAATGGGAAACAACGAAACCCCGTGTGCACGGTACACCAATGTGTGATTTCCTAAAAACATTTAAGATAAAATAATGTAATATGAACTTTAAAAAGTTCACTGATTTACTCCAAAGGGGACTAAAATAATAAAAGGGATGTTGCAAGTTAAAAGATATAAATTTTATTTAAAAACTTCTCAGTACTTCCAGGCTTTACCAAGCCCTTCATCAGAGAATATTATAATAACTAATTGTTGTTTATTTATGCAAATACGTCACTTCATTTTGAAATTGAGAGAGCCAATAATTATTAAAGTTGAAAGTAGTAGCAGCAATTTCTTGGATTGAACTTAATTAGAGAAAATGTA
The DNA here is from genome assembly GCA_963932465.1 of Maratus speciosus. Taxonomy (NCBI): domain Eukaryota; kingdom Metazoa; phylum Arthropoda; class Arachnida; order Araneae; family Salticidae; genus Maratus; species Maratus speciosus. The sequence continues at coordinate 238,291,539 of OZ010788.1, forward strand.
TGTTATTATTAATTGCACTTCAATTTAAATTTTAAATGTGTAGCTGGACAGTCGAAGTAGCAGTGTCTCAGATTAAATAAAATAAATGGAAATGCAGTTAATAATAATCCAGTCGAACCTCGTTAACATGAACCTCAAGGGGAATCAAAATTTTGTTCATGTTAACAGTAATTCATGTTATCAGTATCAAATCTTTGTATTCGTTTTTTTAAGGGACTGCGAAAACAATTCATGTTAAAAGTAATTCACGTTAAGCGTGTTCATGTTAACGAGGTTTGACTGTATATATTTTCTCTAAATTCAATCCAAGAAACTTATACTTTCAACTCTAATAATTATTGGCTCTCTCAATTTCAAAATGAAGTGACATATTTGTATAAATAAACAACAATTAGTTATAAGTTCATGTTACATATTTTATGCTTGATTCAAGGTGAAATTTTGCGTTTCGTCTAATGATTTTACCATTTAAGATTTATAAATTTGCTGAAAATAGCAATAGTCTTTGCATAATACATCTAGTTTTCGATTACAACTTTTGAGCTACAAGGAAATAAAAAACACATTTTGAAAAAATGATTAAAAAATAAATATATTTTATTAAAAGGCCCTTAAAAACTCTTTTAAAGATAAAGAAAAGAAAATGCCTGCGTGAAACATAAAAGGTTATATTTATTTTTCGTTCGTATACATGTTAACACCCCTCTACTTCCCGCCCCCCACAATAATAATAATAATAAATATTACACGATCGACTACAGAGGTCGGGAGCATAACGGCTGTAAAAGCTTCATGCGGATACAAAGAAATTAAATCTATTTGTAACCTCCTTCTGCAAGGTCTTCTTAAAAAATAGTTACAACTTTCATTTTTATATAATTTAATTAAAATTATGCGCACAATTTTTTTTATTCAAATAAACATGTTTAAAAGCATAATCATTACTTTGTATGTAGAAAGATGTAATGCAAAACCCATTGTGTTTTGTATAGTAAAAAAAAAAAGATTCTAAAATTTAACGAAATCTGGATTTTTGTCGCTTTTGCTTTTGATAATTTTATTGCTCAATTTTAATAAGCTAAAAATATAATGAACATTTAAAGCTATTTGGTAAATGTTTATATATATATATATATATATATATATATATATATATATATTGAATTATACTTTAACAATTGGAGTTTTTTCTATATCTTTGATCTAAGAATATTCATTATTTTTCAAAAAAAAAAAAAAAAAAATAGCATATTTGATTCTACATGAGCAGTTCTATTTTATTATCATCTGTATTTTAATTTCCGAATAGTCAACTCATGTATCTTATAAATAGAACCTCGATAACTCTGAACAAAATTTACTTCAAACCTTATTTGCGAGTGAAAAATTCTCAAATAATTGGAAACCCTTTTAAAAAGAGTTTTGCAATTGTCCATTTAAAATATCGAATCAATTTCCACCAGAATTTGAAATGTTTCCCCTTTTGGAGTGATAGCTGCTTTCTAGTAAAGACTTCATTAAAAATTTGAAAATTATTTTAGTATATTCTCTTATCAACACATGTAAAGAGAATTATCAGAAATAGTTGACTTTTCAGGGATATGTTTAGGAAAATTTTAGGTCCTTTAAAGGACCCTTCACAAAATAATTTATCTTAAAACAGGACCCTTCACAAAAATATTTATCCCCAAACAGGACCTTTCACAAAATTATTTGTCTCTTAAATAGACATTTCGCAGAATTTTTTCACTTTCAAATTGAACTTTTCACAAATTTAGTCATTTAAAAATAAAATCTGGCCTGTAAGTAAGCAGTTGAACTCACCAAAGAGCATATTGCTTAGCTTTTTATACATGGAGGATAAGACATGAAGGCATCGATAATTTAAAATTCACAAAATTATGACTAGAATTTTCACAAAAATAAGAAAAACTTCACAATTTCACAAAAACAGGACCCTGTGAGAAAAGTCTGGACAGACCCTTGCTTTTAAAGCTATTAATCTTGGATAAAATTAAACCAAATTCAACATAATCGTACAGTGCTGAAATACATTACCAACCATTTGCTTTTCATATTTGATAGCATTATACTTTTGTATTTATAGTTCTTTTTCAAATGTAAATCTTTAAAAAGTTTTTAAAGTTTAGTCATGTATAAAATTTGATATACCTTTTGACAGAACAACTCTTTGCAAATCTAATAAATATTGTTTTTGGGTTTTACAAAAACATTTCTTCTCTTTTTAGTACAAGAATCATTTTTATTTTTTTAAATCTCAAATCAAACATTCCGTAAGTAATTTTAAGAATGTATAACTAAAAATAATATAAATTTACGACTACGACTATAGCAGAAAGGCACTAAAGAAAGAAAAATGATAGATATAGATATGACTATCTATCGTAGAAATTTAGATATATATCAGTTTTAATATGACAAATCTTGAAAAAACATTCTGACATGAATGGCTTTAATTCTTGGAACACGACACAATGCCGATACAATGTAAAAAGTGTTATAACCTTTTGATCAACTGTTACTGATCGTATTTATAGGGTTCGTAAATATATTATAGAAACTATCAAAAATATTTGATAATTTGATATACGAGTATATCAGATATTATATATATATAATATATATATATATATATATATATATATATATATATATATATATATATATATATTAGGATATATAATATATTAGGGATGCTCCGAATAGTGATTTTGGACGATTACCGAATATTCGGCCTACAGGCGAACCGAATAACGAATATTCGGCTAGCCGAATAGTAATTGCTAGGCCGAATACCGAAGGCTTGTCGAAAATTTTAAAGTGTAAAGGCATTAAAATGTTAAATTTTAAAACAATTTTACATAATATTTAAAACAGAAACTACTAATAAACAAGAGCTTTTTTCAAGTAAACTTTATGCTGAAAAAAATCTGCTTTGAGTTATTTAAGAAGATGATAGTTATAAAACTTTTTTAATTAATAAAATTTTTAATTTCATAGCTTCTTCTGATAATTTTAAAACATATGAATAAAATTTTCTTAAATTCTGAAACATTTAAAAATTAAAGAGAAATTGTGATAAAATTGTACAGGATCATATATTATTCGTTTGTCAGGAAGAGACTAAAGTAAAAGTAAATAAGTAATACAATCTATTCAAATTTTATATGGTGGCAACTTAGCAAGAATAACTGTTCTACTCCCTTTGATTAAGCAAGGAAGTTTTTAGATGCATCCTAAATCGGTGTCTGGAGTGGGCAATCATTTTCAGAGATTGTAAACGTTGTTCTTAAAATCTTAGCAAGAAACAGATTATTCACTGGACAGTGTTCAGGAACTTGCATTTGTACATAATTAATTCCTATGAAAATCCTCGTGATTGGTTAATTTTGTTAAATAATACTTAACAAACAGCAAATAAATAATGTAAAAACATTCTCTTTTATTTAAATATGATTCGGTTTCTAATTATTCTAAGTTGACTGTTAAATGTAGAAGCTGTATAAGGTTTTTGAAAATATGTTTTAAAAGTTTTTTTTTTTAAAGTATTTTAAAAGTTTTTTTTTTTAGTATTCGGTTCAGCCGAAAATTTTGATATTCGGCCAAACAGAATATTCGGTAACTAGGCCGAATACTGAATAGATACCGAATATTCGGTGCTTCCCTAGTATATATATGTATATATATATATGGTAATTTTTCCCCCCTCTATCCTTTTTAATCTTGTTTCATTTTGAACTTAATTGCTGTTCAATGGTTTATTTCTCAGTTTTCTGTGTGTGGTAGTCCCAAATTAGTATTCTTTAGCTAATTTATGGCTAATATGAAGATGAAACCGCACATTTTATTTGTGGAACTTAAGGCATTTGGGAATGATGATTCTGCCTAAGTTCTACAAATCTCCATCATTCTATTTCTGTGATTCAATTTCTGCTGTTTTATACTATGTTTTTGGAATCTATGTTAAGTGTGTTGGAGGGGAACTGTATTTGTCATTTTATTCATAATTTCACAGTTTTTGTTCGTGGTCAGTAATGTTTATTTAATGGGTTATATGTGATATTTTCAAAATAATTAACTTACGAATGATTATGAATATTTTCAGACTTAATATAAATTAGAAACTAAAACCTTTTGTACTTATCAGGAAAATGTAATAAAACAATTTTTAATTTCTTTCTTTTTCTTTTTTTCACTTACAAAATTTAAATTTTCTAAAAAGTTGAACAATTCGCTTTTTACACTCATCAAAAACAAACTATAGAATTTAGTATAAAATGTCAAGAAAATTTTATGTTTTATACAACAAAATTTTAATACAAAAACTATTGAAAATGTAAACATAAATGTAAGCTGGCCTGTTTTTCATTCTTTAACCTGTTGCGCAATTTAAACTGATCTAAACCAAAATCAGAAGAGATTCATTCTCATGGAGATGCAACTTAAGGCTTTTCTCAAATCCAAAAGCGCAACTTTATGACATAAGTTTTAATTATTTTTGTTCGGAATTGCATGAAACTAGCAGGTGTAGTTGTTCAGAAATTATGTAACCGAGCTGTTTTTTCCGTTTTTTTTTTTTTTTGCAAACGCAATAGATCTTCCAGAAAATAGTGTCAAAGTGGGCGTTTCGAACCGAATTTCCGTGCGAAAGAAGAATAACCACTCAAGAAAGGGTGAAAAACGTGTTTCTCACGTAATCAAATCGCTTATAACTCAATAGGTAATTTATTTATCAAAAAATTGAAAACACAATTCGATTCAAATCGCTTCCATGGTCAGGCTTTCCAATTTTATCTTTCCGTTAAAAAATGGATTTGCAAATGTGTCAAAACGTTTTGTGCTTCTTGAGCAGAGCAGTTGAGAACAGACTTAACTGGTTATCTAAATTGGACAGTTTATCTTCCAATGGCTGTTCCATGTTAATATTGTCCAACGTAATTATTGGTTCTACATTTAAAAATTCAACTTAAAGCATAAACCTTATGGTATGATCCATGTCAATTCAGGCAGCCAAAGAAAAAATCTTACCTTCATAGTCTCAGAAGTTTTTGAATTGAACATATGTTAAAATTCAATAAAAAATAAGATACTTGTATATTTTGGTTTTGCCCAAAAAAATTCCTGGCCCGAGATACAGGCCGCCAAAGATGGCATCCCGGGCACCACTTCCAATTCGCCATTTTTGATAAAAATTTTAAAGTGCTCTATCTCTAGAACGGTGCAAGATATTTTGTTGCGGTTTTTTTTATTTTAAAGATAATATTCTTCTGTTTAAAATGATATACCCAATTTCGAAAAATGTATTCAACTTTTCTTGTGGCAACCTTTCGAAAAAAAAAATTTTTTTTTCAAAAAAAATTTTTTTTTAAATGCCAATCTTAAAAATTTTGATTTTTTTTGCTGTTGATCAATACCATTGGGAACTATCTTCACTGTAAAGGAGAACTTCCACTTTTGAGTTTAACAAATTTTAGAAACATTTAAAAAATTCAGAGAATTTTACAGGAACTGTATATATACAGTTCCAGTAAAAATCACTGAATTTTTGCTTATTTGTATCATATTTGTAAGGATAAGCCTACTATGTATCCTAAACAAGTTAGAAATTGCAATATCAAATGTGGTAAATGAGGTGCGTGCATAGTATTAACTAGTTTTATAAATATTCAGATCTTGGTGCAATAAGTATTACACTCTTGGGCAAAAAGGCATGAATACAAAATTTACTATAATACCGTATATTAAATTCAGTAATACGGAAGTAATATGAATCCATCTTAAAAAGAATTAATCGCCATGGCAACCTAGAATCATTGCCTATCATGGTATATCATTGAATCAATTGTGTATTATAGGATTTTTAAATAAAATGAAGAAAACTTTTATTAATGTCTTTTATGTTTTAATTTGATTTTCATAGCATTTGAAGTGATACATACTTTATTGCAGTGGTTTACAAAAAATTACTTCCTGTGTCATAGAAAGTGCATAGTGTTTACAGGGACACACAAAAGATTTCGGATACTTTACCTTATTGGAAATACTGTACATTAGCAATGATTGCTAGAGGTGCATTTTTAGTTGCGATAAGAGTTTTTAAGTTCTGGAAGTGCATTTTTAGTTGTGTTTGAGTTTTTAGGTTTAACTAAATTTTTCCATATTACGTTGTGTGCATAAATGCTGTAGATCATATACAGGGCTACACAAAAGAAATCTTAAGGGTTTACTGAGTATGAATGAAAGTAGCTTAAAGGTGATTTTTAAATGAGTTATGCATTTTTACACTGAACTACATTTAGTATACTAAGATATGTTTGGAGAATATAGATAAAATGATATACAGGTCCATGCAAAGAATTAGATACATGGCCGTCTATGGATGATAATCTCTGGAAGTGTGATTTCACTGGTTTTAAGGATGTTTTAATCTTAATTAAATATTAGCTAAATAGTGGCATGTATAAAAAGATAGTAGGTAAAATACAGGGTTGTATGAAAGTATTCAAGTATGCTTCCGTCTATTGACATAAATTTCTAAAAGTCAAATTCCGACCTATTTATGTGTTTTTAACAATTTCCAACATAGTTGAAAGTCTTTATGGATTCGATTTGTCTGAACTCTAACTTGTATTAATATAATTTGTATTGCTGTGTAATTGATATATGTTATTGAGATTGTTTTACTATGTTCGGTATTGAAAATAAAGTATGTATCACTTCAAATGCTATGAAAATCAAATTAAAACATAAAAGACATTAATAAAAGTTTTCTTCATTCTATTTAAAAATCCTATAATACATAATTGATTCAATGATATACCATGATAGGCAATGATTCTAGGTTGCCATGGCGATTAAGTCCTTTTAAGATGAATTCATATTACTTCCGTATTACTGAATTTAATATGTAGAATCATAATAAATTTTGTATTCATGCCCTTTTTGCCCAAGAGTGTAACTTATTGCACCAAGATCTGAATATTTATAAAACTAGTTATAGTACGCACGCACCTCATTTGCCACATTTGATATTGCAATTTCTAACTTGTTTAGGATATATAGTAGGCTTATCCTTACAAATATGATACAAATAAGCAAAAATTCAGTGACTTTTACTGGAACTGTATATATACAGTTCCTGTAAAATTCTCTGAATTTTTTAAATGTTTCTAAAATTTGTTAAACTCAAAAGTGGAAGTTCTCCTTTGCAGTGAAGGTAGTTCCCAATGGTATTGATCAACAGCAAAAAAAAATCAAAATTTTTAGGATTGGCATTTTCAAAAAAAAAATTTTTTTTGAAAAAAATTTTTTTTTTCAAAAGGTTGCCACAAGAAAAGTTGAATACATTTTTCAAAATTGGGTATATCATTTTAAACAGAAGAATATTATCTTTAAAATAAAATAAACCGCAACAAAATATCTTGCACCGTTCTAGAGATAGAGCACTTTAAAATTTTTATCGAAAATCGCGAATGAGAAAGGATGCCGGGGATGTCATCTTTGGCGGCCTGTATCTCGGGTCAGGAATTTTTTTAGGCAAAATGAAAATATACAAGTATCTTACTTTTTCTTAAATTTTAACATATGTTCAATTCAAAAACTTCTGAGACTATGAAGGTAACCCCCCTGCCTGAGTTGATATGGATTCAGCCTTATGAAAAAATATTTTTTTCTATTTTGGCTAAAAAAGTCGATGCTAGAGGCGAAAAATTTTAATCTGCAGATGCATGCAGAATAACACGGTCGATAACAGTTGAAAAATGATCTGCACTTGCTTTGGCTGAAAATATATAAAATGTTAAAGTGAGTTATATTTTGGAAAATAAATATCAAATAAAGGTATCCTTTTTTTTTTTTTTTTTTTTTTTTTTTTTTTAGATGCTCCCCCGATTAGTGCAGGATTGATGAGTTCAAAAAGCAGGAAATGGGTGATTCTTTTTTTCCGCAGCAAGATGGCATCGAATCTTCGAAAATGAAATTTGCCGAAAATGCCAATAAAAGAAATAACGTTAAAAATTCGAAGAAGATTTTCAAAAACTGGAATTTCTTAGACAGCATTGATAGGTTTTTGACTCGGACATCAGTGAAGCTACGCAGGTGCACCGATCATTAGAAAATCAAATTTTGTGTAACAGCAAAACGTATTCCAAAATAGAAAAAAAAAAACTGCTATTGGCAACTGATAAGTTTTTGATTTAGTAAATTAAAATGTAATAGTTTAAAGTAATCGAATTGCAATAACTTTTAAATCAAATTATGTAATTAAAAAAATTTAACTTGGTGGTAAGTAAGCTAAAACGAATAACCTAAAAAATTGTAGTCATGCAAAATTAAAATTGACATTTCAGTGTTTCTCGATTGTTACTTATTAAATTAACTCACATGTTTATGTTAATCAGAGTATGTCCAGACTTTTCTCCCGGGGTCCTGTTTTTGTGAAATGGGGGGATGTATAATTCTTGAAAAAAATCTAGTAATAGTTAAACGTTTTTAGATGTTATCAAACTTTAATTTCGTTGCCCCCCTCCCCTTTTTTTCTGCATAATGTAATATAACCTCATAAGGAAAGTTAAGACAATTTTAAGAAATGCAGAACTAAAATTTTAAAATACAACTGTTCAAGAAGCAATGGATATCGCAGTTTTATTACTTTCGATTATGTCATGACATCAAAGGCCAATAATACAGGACGTTAACAAGGTAAATCGATGCGTTGGCTTTTCTTTATTTACTTAAATTTGTTTTTTCTTAAACTTGGGGAGGTGGAAGTCAAATTGAACTTAAAATTCGGTCACTGCATTGCGAGCACTTTGCTTCAATACACATAAGAAAAAAATTGTTAGTTATAATCAGGAAAAGCTCAATTAATTTTTGCATTTTAGGCATAAATAAAATATGAAAAATGGTTATCTGTAATGAAGAAATGTGCTGTTAATTTTTATAAAAAATACTTTCTGTTAAATAACACGTACTAAAAATATAATTATTAATTAGAATAAAATTGGAGGTTTTTAAGGAATCCTTAATTATCCGGAAGTCAAAACTGTTTCAACTAAAAGGTATAAATTACCTTAATTGTACAAATAAAATTAGCCTGGGGAAAGAATTAACTATAATCTTCTGAAGAAGTTTAATGGTTGTATGCCGAATAATCTGTTATATTACCAATATATTAATGTCCTTTAATAATTAACATAATCTTATTCAAATAGCATGCACTATACTGGATTACATTCTAATTATCATGTGTTTTGATATCCATGCTATTACTTAGTCATAGATGCAGAATGTAAAGTTTTATACGAGCAATTATTGCAATATCATTAACAATGATTTGTTTTGATTTTATCTATAGATTATATTCCAATTTCCTTGCCAAGTTTTTCCTGCCAATTTGAAATAGGATACATTACTGTGTATACAAGTTTTCAGTTCAAATGAAAACAAAAACATTCTTAAACGGATTAGTTTTGGAGATTTCACCACAGGGTGGTAAGAAAAGGTTTCTTTGAATGTTTATCCCCCTTGCAGGAGTTTGGCTTCTGCTGTGCAGCCTTTTCAGGTGGTCGATTTCGAAGGTTTTATTAGATATTTCACTGTAGGGGGGGGGGGGGTAGCTATTCAAACATTCCTAGTCTCAGCAGATGATTTCTTCCCATGTGGCCTATAGTATTGTGTTGTTCAAAAGTTTTATGTTGCTGATTTAGAAACTCGCTTATTTATTTAGTTTGAAAATCGAAAGTTCCTAATACATCAAATACAGTGGAACCCGGAGGACGCGTTTAAAGGGAGTGGACAAAAGTCGCGTATTAAACGTGATTTGTGTAACGTTCAAGGAACTGGGCTGATTTACACATTTAAAAGTTTGAAAGAACTTTAGAGCTTTCATTTACGATGTAGGTCGAAAATTGTGTATTTTACGTACATTTAGATTAAAATTTAATTATATCCCACTTTAACAAAAATATTTCTTTTTATAGGACCGACTGGAATAATAATAACTGATAATAAATATGGATTCAAACATGGCTTTATTGTCGATTAATACGTTGTAACCAAAATTAAAACAACAAAAATAATTTTTCTACTAAACTAATTTTTTTAACAGAAACAAAAAAGAATTAAAACTTTGAAGCACAATCCTTTTTTTAAAATCTTATTTAGTACTTGTAATAAAAAGTAAAATTATAATCTGTCTTTCTTTATAATATAAGGGAAATCTATCCTTATTAATCTTTATGCAAAAATGTTGTTAGCATAGTAAAAAGTAAAGAAAACTTAGAAAACATAAAAGAATTATCCAACCGCAGTCGTATTTGTTTACGCTTTACGAGTTTAATTTTGTGTCATATGTATTATAAAACATAGTAGGGATATAACTTATATTTAAAACTTCACTAACAACAGGTATGATAACTCTCTAATCATAATAATTTTATAACGTATCTGAGTAACCTGAATTCGTCTATATATCTCTAATACACAAAAAACATACTCAAAGAGCGAGACAAAGAATGTTAGGAGGCCGGATCAAAGAATTGTAGTTTTGCTAATTTAGCGGGTTTATGTTTTATTCAAATATCTACTACTATTTCCGATTATTAATTTTCGCCTTAATTAATCTGTTGTTAAATAAAGTAAACATTACTATTCGGAATCAGTGGGTTTTTTTTTTTTTTTTTTCCTGAATAAAAAAAATCGCTAAATTGGAAACACTCGAGAAGAGAGAAGGAAGTCGCATCTTGATCAAAGAACCGAAAATTTTTCTCGTATTAAGCGGGATCGCGTAATAACCGTTCGCGTATTAAACGTGATTTTTTTTGCATTAGCCTTATGGGCGATGTTCAAGGGATCGGGAGAAATTCGCGTATTAAGCGGGATCGCGTATTAACCGTGAGCGTCTTAACCGGGTTCGACTGTAGTTTGCCTAAATATTTTTTGTAATATTCCGCTTTCTTAATTATAATTATTTTCAACTGTGTCAACAGGGGTCGATCAAGGCAAAATTCGGAGCCTATTTAGGGACCCTTCCCAAAAATCCATTTAATAAAACAGGCACTTTCACAAAGTTCCTCTTAATAAAACAGACCCCTTCACAAAATTCCTTTTAATGAAACAGACCCCTTCACAAAATTCTATTAAATAAAAACATACTCTTCATTAATTATTTGTGTGTTAGGTTTTAAAATGTGTAATTTGCAAAGGAAACAAGATCATCAGAAATGAAAGCTTCGGCAGAAGGACTTATAGACGTTATTATTAATGCTTCTTGCAAATTTCGCAAACTGGATTTCACATTTCGCTACAAAATGTTACTTTTCAGGAAACTATAATAAATTTCACAAAAATAACTTTTACTTTTCACAAAATGGGCCCAAGAGAAAATCCCTGCATCGACTTCTGGTCAAATTCATGTACAGTAGACACTCATATCTGAACATATCTCATGTATATTATTATGCTCTTAAAATCAGGGTTAGAAAAAACCCAGCCCACTGGGCCCACTAGTCTAAAACCCGGGTTTTTTCGGGCTTTATAGAATTTTTTTGGAGAACACTTTAAACTTCTAATTTTCATATACATAATACCTGAATTCTCAGTTTATCAGTAAAACCTGGCCATAATTTTGAATTAATTATGAATTAACAAAAGATACATAAAAAGAAAAAAAATCAAATTAATTTAAAAGGTACATCTGTACCTCATTCTCATGGGACTAGTTTGCTGCACTAAGCATATATTAAGTGAATCACAACTGGATTTATTTATATAATTCTTACCTTAAGTTAAACATGCTAAATTTGTATAGTTTCTTTTATTCACTTCAAATAAATCAGTTGAAGACTTTTTTTTTCCGAAAGAAATGGGATTCGTAAAAATATATTTGAAAATTTTAGCAAAATTTGCTACATATATATTGCAATAGTATTAAATGTTAAATTAAATTGTCATGGAAGTCAGTGTCTGTGATATTTGTAAATTTAGATTGCAAATGGCAACACACTTATTACTAGCTTTGCTGCTTTATCAACTCCAAAATGATTATGTAACTTGCTCCAAACCAAACCAAATGTAGAAAAGTATTGTTCGATTGAAGCAGAGATAGCTGGTACTGAATGTAAAGAAAAGAAAAACTGACAAAATCCAGGGGGAAACTTTATCTGTTTCACTCTTTTTTGCCATAATCTGAACCATTTTTGTGTTGAAAACTCCTATTATAACACTTACATTGAATATTGAAGCAGGATAATAAATGGGATGATTAATCTTAAAAGCTATAACAATGCAAACAATCAGGATGGGGTTCAAGTGAGATCTTTTCGCACGCATGAAGATTTAAAGCATTTGGATACATTTTAGATTACAAACATGAAAATTTTCCTTCTTTTTTTTTTTCTTTTTTGGTCATTTTATCTCTGCTTAGAAATTCCTTTAAATCTAGCTCTTTTGAAATATATTTAAATTGGCATTTATCTTTGCATTCTGATATCTTAGATTAAATAATGATACAGTTGTGAAAGCACAAGAAAATTTGAAAAAACCCACAATGGGTTTTTTCAACGCCCGAAACAACTTTCGCAGGGTTTTTCAGGCTGGGCCCACTTGAGCAAACCCTGTCTAACAGCCACTGACTATTAACCCAATTTTCCAGTTTTCACCTATTCTCATACCTTAGATTAAATAATGTTAGAGTTGTGAAAACATGAGAAAATCTGAAAAAAACCACAATGGGTTTTTTTAAGTGGGCCCGCCCGAAAAAACCCCGAAAGTGGGCCCACTTGGGCAAACCCTGCTTAAAATTCAGTCTACTTATTCGACATATTAATGTCCAATCAATTTTTTGAATCTTTGCTGCCCTAACGCACATTATATTCAGACCCAACTCGATTTCTCCTCAAAAGTTCTGTAGATATTCACATTACTAAGCATTAGAAGTGTATATATATTTAAGTGAAGTAATATATAGAAGTGTTATATATTTTTAATTTCTTTTTATAAATGTTGCCTCGATTTATAGAACAGCACAGCGAAACAACTCTCTCCGACTTAATAATTATAATGAGGCATTGGATTGAGGTCAGATCATCAGCGACTCGAGCGAAGAACAAAACAGACAAATTTGCAATATTTAAACAAATTTATGTACTTCAATTGTATTTGCAAAAATAATGTGCAAATGAGGACGCGAGTTTCCAAAAAATCAAATTTTGGGAAATCGCGAAAAACCTCTGACTACATCCATTGGTTTTCATTGTAAACCAAGATTTTACAGTGCCAGAAATACACAATAAAACTAGTTTTTTTAGCAGATTGTAGGTTTTAATGGAGATTCACCAATAGATTGATAGAGAAAATTCGATTTTTTAAATTTTGGATAAGCCGAGTTTTGAAACTTACGTCCTCAAATATAATAAAAAGTGAAAATTTAGGTACATTTTTGTCTCATTTTTTTTAAATAAAAAATATATTCCTCTCTCTAATCCGTATTACTCCAGTCCACATTAGTTCAGTTATTGGAGTTTGAGTTTCTACTGTAATTTATATTTGACACCATACTTAATTATCCAGATAAATGAACCAAAGAAATAGCTTTCATAGTAGTAATAGTAAGCTTTTTACTGTTAATAATAAATAATAGATTCCCTTGCATTTCGTCATTAACCCTCGAAGACTAGACAGTCATAATAATTACGACTGTGTTTGTTTGACAGGTTGAAGATAATTATAAGAATATTCGTTTTCTAGGTAAATTGAAAACAAAATGTCCAGAAGTTCATTATAACCATTTTGAGCTCTTTTCCCAACATAAAAAAATGCAAAAGTTGAATTCGTAATTTTTATGAGCGTTTAGTCTTTTCCAGTAACTCGAGTACGTCTAGTCATCTAGGGTTATCAAACACCCCTACATGGACTTTAAGTAATCTCGTTTAACTATTCTAATACTGAAATAAAAATATTAAAACTATTTAAATAATTTCATTTTTTTTATTTTCTTAGTGTGCTAGGTCAACAGGATCTTAAATTTAAATTACAAATACTAGAAGTTCAGTCATAGAAGAGCCAACTGAAGAACATTGCATATAAAGTGATTGTTCCAAAGTACTATACAGGGTGCCAGATTTCCATAAGTACTACTAGCTTATACTGATATAGCCAAATGCACATTTCAGTTGCATTAAACAGGGCAACTCTTTGCAGGTTAATGAAGTTCAATGTAAGCGCCATTAGTGGTCCAGGGCTCTTTCCTGGATGCTAGATCGGAAGAAGGTTTTGTGTTTCTTACCGCCGATTATCCACGAGTGGAATAAAAGCCGAGGGTGAGGCAGAGGTCTGCACGGGCCGAAATTTCAAGGCCCGGGTCCGGACCGACACATAGAAAAAAATTCGGCCCGGCCCGATTTAAAAGTTAATAGTTCGTCCCAGACCGGATAAAAGCTAAAAGTTCGGCCCGAGTGAATTTCTACAAAACATTGCTTTTTACGTCGATTTGGTTAAAATTTTTCATCGTATGAGGAGATCTAACCAAAAATACTTATTTCAAATACTTATTTATTTTCATCTGAAACTTACTTCTGCTCAAACGTTTTGTGAAAATCCCAATAACTTGACTTGCAAAAAAACTAAATATGATTCATAAGAAATATTCTAGGGTGAACCCCCACTGCAGGAGGAAAATTGGTCATCCCGACCGAAAAAAAGAAAATTACTGACAACCCGCCCCGATGAGGACTCTATTCACCGATTTAAGGTGTCCGCTATTCAGAGGTTTTACTATATATAGTCCAGGCAATAGGGGATTTTACCTGGCAAAATTAATGGTAGTTCTGGAAATTGACTTACTTTATGTTTTTTGGGTCGCTGAATCCGAATTTGTAACTTCCCACCAAAATTTCCCCCGGCAACCCCCCTACCCCCCATTTTTTTTCCTTTTTTTTTGGTAAAATGCCCCAAAAAATGGTTTTTATTAAAAAATCAATTTTTTATTGTTTTAGGGGAAAAGTATCTAGAAATTCAGAAAGTAGACAAAATTTGCAACAAATAAGATATATGACATTATGACGTAGGAGGAATGGGGATTGAGGGGGGGGGGGGGGGATCTGCCTCCGAACATGAGCCGCGGTGCTGCGTAAACTAAATTGCGCAATTTCACTTAACCACTCACATCGTTTACATTCGCTCTTCCGTCTCCCCTCCGAACTTTCCCTATATGGTTTACTTTAAGTTTTTTGGGTCGCTGAATCCGAATTTTTAACTTCCCCTCAAAATTCTCCCTTCCGCAACCCCCCCCCCCCCAAAAAAAAAAGTTGTTTTTTAATAATTTTTTTAAATTGTTTTAGGGGAAAAGTACGTAGAAATTCAGAAAGTAGACCAAATTTGCAACAAATAGGATATATGACATTATCACATAGGATAAACGGGGAGAGAGGGGGCTGCCTTGGAACATTCCCCGCGCACTGTTCTCAAAAACCAAATTTTTTTAAAAAATCAATTTTTTGGGGGGTTGCCGGGTGAAAGTTTGGTGGGAAGCTACAAATTCGGATTCAGCGACCCAAAAAACAAAGTGAGTCGAAATCCAGAACTAGTATTAATTTTGCCAGGTAAAATCCCCTATTGCCTGGACTTGCACAACTTAGTGCACGTAAGTGCCGCAGTGCATGTTCGGAAGCGGCCTTCCCCCTCCCCGTTCATCCTACGTCATAATGTCATATATCGATTTGTTACTAATTTTGTCTACTTTCTGAATTTCTACGTACTTCCCCCCCCCCCCTAAAACAATAAAATTTTTTATTTAAAAACAACTATTTGGGGGGGGGGGTT
This sequence comes from Maratus speciosus, assembly GCA_963932465.1. Lineage (NCBI taxonomy): Eukaryota > Metazoa > Arthropoda > Arachnida > Araneae > Salticidae > Maratus > Maratus speciosus. The sequence continues at coordinate 238,307,379 of OZ010788.1, forward strand.
GGAAGGGGGAATTTGGGAGGAAATTAAAAATTCGGATTCAGAAACCCAAAAAACTTAAATTAAACCTTATAGGGAAAGTTCGGAGGGGAGACGGGAGGACGAATGTAAACAATGTGAGTGGTTAAGTGAAATTGCGCAACTTAGTCCACGCAGCACCACGGCGCATGTTCCGAGGCAGATCACCCCATCCATCCTGCGTCATAATGTCATTAGAGCCGTACCGAGTACTCGGTAAATACTCGGTATTCGGCCTACTCGGCCAATTTGCCGAGTACTCGGTACTCGGCGAAATTTTGGCCGAGTACTCGGCCAATACCGAGTAGTTGTAAGAATTTCATTTTTTAAGCTTATGAATTTAAAACTGATCTGTAAAAAGTTATTCGAATATCAATGTATAATATATGTAATAATTCATAAAACTATTTACTCGGTATTTAACAATATGTCTACAAAATACAGTAGCCTTCCTCTTAATCGGAACTCTGCTTTAACCGGCCGGCTTTTTTTCCCAACATCTGGCAAAATTCATAAAGGAAAATTTCGGTTCTCATTTCTTTATGGTTAATTAACTCAAATTTACATAATGTAGAATAATTTCAGCTTCTTGGTATGTGAGAAGATTTTCAACAATTTAATTTGTATTGAATATTGTTCATTATTTGTTATTAGTGATAACTTTTATTACTATTAAATTACTTACTATTAGTATTAATTTCACAAATTATAGAAAATATGTACTACAAATTAAAAAATTAAATGCATCCTACACTTTTAATTAATTAAATATGCAGTTATTTATTTACATTTTTTAAATTCTCCAGTTTAACTGTTTTTTCTCTTAATTGGCTAACCCCCGGTTCCGTTTAGGCCGGTTAAGCGGGAGGCTACTCTATACTAAAAGTTAAGAACAAAAACCCTCCTAAAATAATTCCAGATTAAAATTTAGTTTCATATTTATACAAATAAAAATAAGTTATTTTTAAATGTATAGGAAAACAGAAAAGGCTATTATTTTGGATAAAGAAACTGAAAATACAATAAATGTAATAAAAAAATTAATAATTAAATTTATTATATTTCAAATTATGGTGCAAAAATACCAAACGTTCTACATTATCATAGACAGGGCATTTCTTTTACTACTATAAATTTTCCTGCCTCTGAAAATATACGTTCAGAATAAACAGTGGTTAAAGGTGCACATAAGAATTTTTTTTTGCAAGGTTGCACATAATCGGAAAGTCCCCCCCCCCCCCCCCCCACCATGCAAATGGAGTGTCAGTTTTACATAAGTCTTCTGTTAAGAAAGCCTGTATCTCTTTTTGTTCCTCTCTTTTTATTTTTAATCAAAGAAAATAAGGTACAGTTACAAATAAATATGAAATGTTTTGGATTATTCAATGAATTGTTGCAGTAACCAATTAACATTTTTATTTTTGATAGACAGATTTCAGATATCAGAATAAATTGGAGGGTTGTAGAATATTTAAATTTTATATTGGTTAATAATTGAACTTGTTATGTGTCAATTCTCCTTTTATTTGCTACTGTTCTGCAATTGTCAAAAAATGTCTTTAAAAGGTGCACAAATACATTTCAAATTTAATTATTTAATTTATATATACTATATATATATATGTACCACAGGTATATTTATAATATATGTACACACAAGCTCACATTATGTGCACATCAATGTTTTTTCTTTCTTATTACGCAACTACTCGGTATTCGGTACTCGGTACTCGGCCGAGTAGTCAGTGGCCGGGTACTCGGCTACTCGGCCAAAGTACTACTCGGTACACCACTAAATGTCATATATGTTATTTGTTGCAAATTTCGTCTACTTTTTGAATTTCTAGATATTTTTTTCCCTAAAACAATAAAAAAAATGATTTTTTGATAAAAACAATTTTTGGGGGCATTTTATCAAAATTTGAGGGGTGGGGGAGGTGCCGGGGGAAATTTTGGTGTTAAGTTAAAAATTTGGATTCCGCGACCCAAAAAACATACAGTAAGTCTTTTCCCAGAACTACCATGAATTTTGCCTAGGTAGAGTCCCTTACGGTCTCTATTGCCTGGACTAATATTTGAATATTAAAAAATATAGATTTGTCTATTTTTTCTATGTAAAAGATAAAATTAGTATTACAATATAATTGTAGATTGCTCGTATATTACTTTTTATTGACATTTCCTTTCCTTTCACTCTGGGTTGAGGTCGCCGAAAATTTTGGCGGTCGAGAATTTTTTTTCTCTCTCTCTCTCGAGTTCGGGTTGACTTAAAATAGAATTCTCAAGTTCGGGTCAAGTTGGGTTTAACCCGACACGTGCAGGACTCTAACGTAGTGTTAAAATTTACTATAAAATTGATAACTTCATAAAAAATATTTTTAGTTAAAATTAATTTTAAACATTAAAAAAATAGCTGTGTTTATTATTCGAAATAAGTATAAAATCTCATATACTAAATAAATTTTTGTCTATTACAACTATTGCTTTATAAACAGAGATAATAATGAGTGATTGATTAAAGATTGTAATTAAGTTAGTAAGTAGAAGATAAATAGGGTTTTTAAAACGTAAACTGCAGATTGATCATAATACAATAAGTTTTATGAAGTTATATGAATATTCTACAATTATTCTGAAGAATGAGCAGTTAATTATCACAATCAAGAAAAGTCTTTCAACGCGAAATTCTAAATTTCGTCCAAAATTTTACTGGCATGCTTAAATGCTGCTAAGAGTAAAACTGAAATGATAAAACAAAATAAAATTGCGCCTGATTTCAAGAAATGCTTTAGCGGCCATTTCCGAATTTTGTGTCTTGGATTATATCTATTTTGTGACAGGGATTGTTCGATTTGTACAAACATGTGTTATTTTGCAGTACGGATTAGCTGTAAGGATCAGAAGAATGATCGATCATAAGGGAAGTAAAAAGGGACACTCCACCTTCCTTTGGTCATTCACTATCCAGGGTTCGTTGATTTAAACCAACTTGATTAAAATCATGATTTCAATCAATCGATTAAAAAAAATTCAATGATTTAAATCAAATTTTTAAAAATTATTTTCAAATTAATTCAAGATGTAAACGAACATATTAATATACTTTAATATAATTTAGTACAGATAATCAAACTGTTTTTAGAAAGGTAAAGCTTATTCTTTATCAAAAAGTAAAGTTCAATGTAAAGGTTAGAAGAAGAAGTGGTTTCAAATTGTAAAATAAACTTGCAACATTAAGGAAATCTAAGTAGGAATATATTAAATGGAATATTTACTTGCCTATTACTTATTTAGAAAAACTTCCGCACGTTTAAGTAAAGTAAAACTGTGTGACTTTGCTCGTTACAAACAAGCATTGAGCCCAACATATTTATTATCCTATCTTTTGAACCCCCATTATACAGGAGAAAAATTAACAAGCTCTGAGAAAATATCAACATTATTGTTTGCTAAAGAGAAATTCTCTACTTTGGCCTATTATGTTAACGTTTGAAGTAAAATCTGAACCATGTCTCAATTTAATATAGTGAAAGAAATCTATCCTTTAGAATGGTGAAAAATCGAAAAGGATAAAAAACTTAAAGAATTCATAATCAATCAGCTTTTTACTGCAATAGTTTCATCTGCTTCAGCAAAATGGTTGTTTTCTGCTCTCTGTTTGGTGCACTGTTAAACTCGTTTTTTGTACCAGCACTTTAACAAAAAACAAAAGTGAACATTTTAACTTGCTTCCAAAATTATTTAAAAATTTCATGGGCTGCAGTTATTTCACCTATATATGTAAGGTGGAATTTATTTTTGACATCTTAGGGTTTAATCTAGGAAAAAGGGATTTTTAGTTTTTTGGCTAATTGCAGCCAACAACTTCTAGCCAAATAAAAATAATTTTAGCCAAAGAAAAAAAAAAGTTTTATTTAACAAAATTTCTATATACATGAGTATTATTTTTAGTTATGCAATATACAAACAAATACACAACTCTGTAAGATTGACCCATCGAGATTTTTATGTTTCGGACCAACTTAAAGGATATATTTTTACTTTTGCGTTTCTTCTAAACGTTTACTTTGTTTCTGACCAGTTGTTCCTCTTTTTCTCTTTTAACAATGCAGTATGTTTGGAACAAAAGATTTTGAAATTATGTTTATACCTATTATATTAATGTTATGTTCTAATCAAAATCAAAAATAAAATTGTGATTCTTCCCCTCCCTGAGAATTTGCTATCCCGGACTACATTACAAGGATATATTTTTACTTTTATGTTTCTCCTTAAAGGTGTTCTCAAATCCAAAAGGGCAACTTTCTGACATAAGTTTTAATTTATTTTTGTTTGAAAATGCATGAAACTAGCTGGTGTCGTTGTTCAGAAGCTATGTAATCGAGCTATTTTTTTGCAAACGCAATAGATCTTTCAGAAAATAATTTCAAAGTGGACGTTTTGGACCGAATTTCCGCGCGAAAGGAGAAAACGCACTCAAGAGCGGGAGAAAAACGTGTTTGTCACGTGATCAAAATCGCTTATAACTCAATATATAGTTGATTGGTCAAAAAATGGAAAACACAGTTCAATTACAAATCGCTTCCATGGCCAGACTTTCCAATTTTATATCTTTCCGTTAAAAAATGAATTTGTAAATGTGTCAAAATGTTTTGCGCTTGTCGAGCAGAGCAGTTAAGAACACCCTTAAAAGTAACTTCGTTTGGATCTGTTTCTCCTGTATATTCTTTTTCCCTTCTAACATTGCGCGTATGTTTGGAACAAAAAAATATCGGAATTATTTTTATTCCGACTATATTAATGTTGTTTTTAGCAAAATTAATACAATACAATTCACATTTATATATCGATATTTTATTATTGACTAATCATTTTTAACGCTTTTGAAATTTTGTAAAATTCGTGTTCATGATTTTATCCTTCAGGCACTGATACAGGCAAAAAATGAGAGATCTTTTTGGGGCACCTTCACAAGATTCTTATACATAAAAACGAACTCCTTCACGGAATTCTATTTCATAAAATAGGCTTCTTCAGGAAATTCCATTCCATAAACGTAGCTGCCAACTTTTGCTCTTTTTTAGGGTTCCGCACTTAAAAAGTAAAAACGGAACCATTAAGATCACTCCAGTGTGTCCATATGTCACAGCTATTTTTTTACTCGTAAACTATGGGACATGGAAAGTTCAAATTGGGGGAAGTAATAAAGACTGTTGACCCACATATTTACATATGATTAAACATTAACAAATACATTTAGGAAAAATGTAAAGGGGCTAATTATGTTGCTTTGGGGGAAAAAATGTTTTCTTTGTACATCGTGTTAAAGCTTTCGTAACGCTGAACTCAAAAAATACATTTTTTAAAATTTTAGGTATTATATTTTCAGAGATATCATTGAAAATGTAGTGCAAAAATATGTCCCCACCCCTCTATTTCCGAATCTACTGAAAATAAAATTATGAAAAAAATAGATGTAGTTCATTTAAACCTTGCAGGAAAACTATACCGATTACCCTAGGTCACATAGTTTTGGACAAAAGCGCATTTTTCCGTTACACACAAATTTCGATTTACGAGCATTTAGCAAAGGTGTTGAGGAGCGTTGGAGGTACCTATTGTAGCAGAAGTATAAAAGTATTGCTGATAATGATTTTCGAATAAAAAATCTCAGTAGTTAGCCGAGATATTAACACTTAAAGACACGGACGGCTTGGACAAACACAATAACAGGGGCGGCGTACTCTATGTACCACGAGCTTTTAAAGCCTGGATAATAACTTACTTTTAATGATATATTTGTGTAATGTAATGTCCAGTAGCAGTATAAAAGCAATAAACAGCAAATTGTTAAAAACAGACTAATTTAATTAAAATTAATCACATAAATACTATGGGATTTGCAACTAGTTTGCATCGAGTAGATCTCTAAAATGTCTAACGTGTCTTTAAAAGTTAATTAAAAATCTATCTGGAAAAACGCGGCACGACCAAGGCGGCGTTGCGACTTTGCGACCTCCTTTCAAAGCGCGTTTAACACAATGCCAAGTTTAAACTTTGAACAAGGGTATTGTTTTAGCTACACTGTAAAAAGAAAAGAATATTATTACACTGAATTAAGTTTTATGAAATGTCAAATGAAGTTTAAATATGCACTACTTTTACTGTCAGTACCAAACTAAGCTCATCCAAAAGAAAAAAAATTGGATAAGATTTAAAAAAAGTTATACAGAATAGCAAATATTTGATATTATATTTAGGCTTCATATCTCTTTGAACTTTTATGGTATACACATTCATACTTTTCTAGTATATACAGTTATACCCAACTGTACGTTGTATAATTTTTTACAAAGTCTTATTACTCTTTTAGCAACGATTTTTTTTAATACAGTTAATAATTCATATATTTATTGTACGGAATCCTCTGAGCACGAGTAATACTCGTACTTGACCGTTCATTCTTACCTCTATTTTGTTATAGAAAAATTCGCCTTTATCTTCCAAATTTTCGGCGATTAAATACGATACGAAAAATGTTTCTGCTATAAAATAGCGGTAGGAAATAAGCGTAACACATGGCAGATATTCATAAAAGCGAACTCTTTGCCATGTTACTATTTGTTGATTTGAAATGTCGTAATTTGCTTGCAAACAAACAACCTAGCTCACCAAGAAGAAACCCCTCCAGCTGAAGGACTTAAAATAGTTTGAATTCAAACCAAGCATTTATTAGTCCTAGTAATTAGATTTGATCTTTCGTTACAATTTTTTCCACACAAAAATATAATAAATTTAATAAAGTACCTTTTTAGGTAGATTTCGTATGAAATACTACCCATTATATTCTTCCCTATGTTGGAATTTCAGAAAAATTTTGCAAACTACACCGATCATGAGCTCTAGAACCCAAAATCACTCCCAGTAAAAACTATCAATCCATATATATCATCATCATCATCAACAACCGTTTTCAATCCAGTCCACTGCTGGATGTAGGTTTTACCCAGATTTTTCCAATGCTTACTATCTAGTGCTTTAGTCATCCAATTTACACCGGCTACTTTACTGATTTCATCATTCCATCTTACTTGAGGTCGTCTTCTTGGCCGTTTTACATCTCTGGGATACCATTGTAGAGTGTTTGTGCTCCATCTTTTGTCTTGTCTTCTTGCAATGTGCCCAGCCCATTTTCATTTTAGCCGTTTAATTCTTTCGATGATGTCAAAAACTTTCGTCTGACTTCTTATCCAGGTTATTCTTTTTCTGTCTCTTCTAGTTATACCTAGCATACATCTTTCCATACTTCTCTGTGTTGTGTGTAGTCTTTGTGCCATCCGTTTTGTTAGCGTCCATGTTTCTGCTCCATAAGTTAGCACAGGCAAAACACATTGGTTAAATACCTTTCTTTTCAAACAAAGAGGTATGTTACTCTTCAGAATAATATTGTTCTTCCCAAAAGCACCGCATCTATTTCTTATTCTTCTATTGATTTCATTCATGATACTATTATCCGATGATATTTCCTCCCCAAGGTACACATAACTTTGCAATTCTTTAATTTCAGTGTTGTTCTAGACGATTTTCTTTTTTGATGCAAATAAATTGAACATCACCTTAGTCTTTTCAAAGTTTATTTTTAATTCCACATTAATGCTTCTGTCAAATCTTTTAGCATATTTTCCAAATCTTCAGGACTGTTACTCAAAGTTAAAATGTCGTCAGCGAATCTTAGATGACTTAAATATTCCCCATTTATTCTAATCCCTTTGTTTTCCCAATGCAGCTTCTTGACAGTATTTTCTAAGACAGCAGTAAAAAGCTTTGGTGAAATGGTGTCTCCTTGTGTTACCCATCTTCCAAGCTTGATCTTTGCTTTTCCTTTGTCCAAGCGGATGGTTGCTGTTGCTTTCTTGTAAGTCTTCTTTATTATATTAATGGTAAGGTTTGTTTATACCAATGTCCTCCAGAGATTCTACTACTGCTAATGTGTAGGCCGAATCAAATACTTTTTCATAATCAATAACGGCAAGGCAGTGAGGTAAATTATATTCCTTACGTTTTTCTATGAGTTCCCTTACCGTTTGGATATGATCCATTGTGCTGAATCCACTTAGGAGTCCTGCTTGTTCTCTAGGTTGATGTGAGTCCAGAGTTGATTCAAGTGTTGTCGTCAAAACTTTGGTGTAAATTTTATAAATCGCTGATAGTAAACTGATCGGTCGGTAGTTTTTAATGTTTTCCTTTTCTCCTTTCTTGTAAAGTAGCACCATCACAGCATTATTCCAATCTTCTGCGTACATCTGACTTCTTGAGACATTTGGGAAACAATAAGGACAGCATTTTTGCAAATTCTTCTCCTGCTTCTTTGATAAGGTCGATTGTAATTCCATCTTCGCCAGGGCATTTACTTTTTTCCATAAATCTAATGGCTTGTAAAACTTTGTCTGTCATCACTGGGATTATCACTTCGGTTTCTGTTAAATTTTCTCGTTATAGAATTTTTCGACAATGTGTACTATTTCTTTATTGGTTTTGGTGATTCTTCCATCTGCCCTCTTTAGTGCAAAAATACCTTTTCTTCCAACACATAGTTTGCGCCTAGCTGATTTTAAACTTTTGTTATCTTCTAGAACTTTCTTGACAAGATCACAGTTCAAATTTTCTGATATCTTCTGTAGCACATTTTCTTACTGCTTTACGTAATTCAGCATATTCAACTCTTGATTTAGGATAGTTTTTCTTCATTTTAAATCCTCTGCGTTTCTTCATCAATCTTCTTGTTTCTTCTCTTATTTCCTTGACTGCTTTACTTGTGCATCGCCGGCTACCTTCTTTGCAATATCTTGCAGAGTATTGGTTAATTTCTTGTTCACTACTGTAAATCTTGCTCTTCTTCTAAAGTTGATTAAAGTACTTGGAAACGGTTTTTAAGTTCCAAATGGAATTCTTTATGTTTCTGGAGATTTATTATATCGATTGATTTCTTTGAGTGATGCAAAAGCTTCATTCTTTTCACTTTTATATTTAACAGCAGTTTGCATCTAACCAACCTGATAAATCCTTAATTCATCTTGAAAGTCGATTCGAAGTAACATATATATGGCAATGTAATGTAAAATATTATGTTTATAGGGTTTCAATTGTACATTATGACGTATTTTTTTTGTTATAGATTTTAGTCCGAGGATTTCTACCAGGATATGCGCAGGCAGACCAAATATTCTTAAAAGACTATTTTATCTTTAATTTGGCAGCGGTTTTATCCCATAACTCGATGACGTGATAGTGACGCCAAAATGACGACTTGGCGCCCGCTGCTGCTCATGTCGTACCAAGAAATGTCGAATTAGACCAGTCATTCTTTAATCTACTCCTAATAATCTTGTCCTACATGAAGATTTCATGTTTTAACTCGATGACGTGTTAAAACAATCAAAATTAAGAATTGGCGCCCCGCACTGCTGGTCTCGTACTAAGATATGACGAGGCAGACAGAAATATTCTTTTTGTACATATATGTTCTTTTAATGTGCCAAATTTTCAAGCCGTAACTCGATGACGGGCTTATACCGGCAAAATTAAGAATTGAAGTCCCGGTTCTGCTCATCTCCTACGAAGATATGACGAGGCAGACTGAAATATTCGTATTGTACTAATCGGTATGTTTAATGTGCCAAAATTTCAAGCCGTAACTCGATGACGTAATAGTACTGTCAAAATAGGGAATTGGCGCCCCGTTCTTCTCGTTTTGTACCAAGTTATGCCGAATCGGTCATTTTCTCATGCACTGTTAATAAACTTTTCCTAAAAACCCTTAATTCCTCTTGAAAGTCAATTCGAAGTAATATATATGGCAATGTAATGTAAAATATTATGTTTGTAGGGTTTTAATTGTACATTATGACGTATTTTTTCGTTATACATTTTAGTCTGGCGGAGGTTTCTATCAGGATATACGCAGGCAGCCCAAAATATTCTTAAAAGACTTTTTTACCTGTAATTTGGCACCGGTTTCATCCCGTAACTCGATGACGTGATAGTGATGCCAAAATGACGAGTTGGTGCCTGCTGCTGCTCATATCGTACCAAGAAATGTCGAGACAGACCAGTCATTTCTTAATCTACTCCTAAAAATCTTGTCCTGCATCATGATTTCATCTCGTAACTAGATGACGTAGTCATTTGTGTCTCCGCCGCCCGCTCCAGTTTTAGCAATGAAATATTTTTGCAGTCGTGTAAATTTTGTCCTAACTTTTCTCAACGGTACGTTGTATCTAGCTGGCTGGTAAAATAAATCCTTGACTGGTAAGATTTTCTAAAAATTTCCCACCCCTGGGAATTATGCTTATTTCTATCATATTCAGATTATTTTATCCATATTAATACGATTACTTAATATTTTATATTGATTTTTTTTTCTTTTTAATGAACAATTATTTTCGGGTCTGATACTTCGTAAAATTAGCGCTTATCGTATCACAATGTTTCATTAAATATTTCCGATTATCTAAGTTTTAATTAATAAAAGTATTTTTTTCAAATAATTTACATTAACTTAGACGTAGTAAAATCTGCATAAGTATAATAGTTTTCTTTCAAATTGCTATATGATAATAATAAAGGACTTTACGTTGTAATATCGATACAAAACAAATAGGTGTTGCTATCCAACGTACAATTTATACACAAGTTTAACATAAAACTCTACGTTTCGGTTTATTCTTTAAAACCTTCATCAGGAGACAAATTTTCTAAAATATAAATCGACAACAAACTCTTTACATGCTACATTTTGAAATCAATTCAAAATTCAAAACATTCTAACGGAAACCTCTTACTCCCAAATAAAGAGTTCAGTGGCGCCATCTTTTAATCAAAGATGTAAACGAAGAAAGACTAGCTGAAAAAATGGAATTTTCATTGACTTTTCAAAATTGAAAGCCATATTCCTGGTATGTGAAAGGAAACATTATCATTACACACTTCATGGTTTCTTAGACGAATTTCTAAAGATTCACGAATAATAGCATTGCGCGGAATAACTTGTTTGGAAATAACTTTAGCATGGTCAAAGTCTATAAATGAAATGAGTCCTTTATGGTAGCTTCTAGAGAGTGCTGTAGAAAGTTTACGAAACTTCAAATCATTTTTATGTTCTTGCAATCTTTCGAAAAATCGACGTTTAGTCATACCAATATAGGACGAGGTGGTCCCATCAGAAAATTTAAAGGGAATTTCATACACCCCAGAAAAAGATGAAAAAGGAATTGGATCTATTTTTTTTACACAGAAGATTAAACAAAGTCATAGAATTAGAGGCAACGAGTTGAATGTTGAATTTCATGAAAGACTTTTTTAACTTTTCAAATAGGATAGGAAAATAAGGAACCTTTCGGTAAACTTGATAAAATTTGGGGAAGGGGGGATTAACGGAAACTTTATACTTATCAACCAATTTATAGATAAGGCTTGAATTAAAACCATGACATAATCCAATGTTAACGATGAAATTGATTTCATCATCCAAAAATTCATCGGAACAAACAAGTAATGCACGCTGGATAAATGACCTAAATGCTGCAATCTTATAATTCCATGGGGCAGCTGCAGTGACGGGAATAACATTGTTTAATTTCATAGATTTCCGGAAAATTTTCCGTTTTAAACAATTGTTTTCTTTAATAAGGAGAACATCAAGAAAAGGAAGCGAGTTATTGTTTTCTAACTCCATCGTGAACTTAATATTGTTATCAAGTTGGTTAATTTCGTCAAAAAAATTTTCTAAGTATTGTTTCCCATCTTCCCAGATAACAAAAATGTCATCGACATACCGTAACCATACGCCCAATCCACAAAAAAGTGGACATGAGGATGAAAATTTAAATTTCCTTAAATATGATTGAAATTTTGCACATTAACTGTTAAAAGTGTACTATTTCATATTTTATTGAAAAAGAATAAAATTTTTATCATTAACATACTTATTTTAATTAATAAAGTGACACTATGACTGTGTGAAATAGACTGCACCAAAAATCTTTACATTTTATGGCCTCGTACAGCTGAACAAACATTCTGAAAATCTCCAAACTTAGATGTATATAATCTGACATCTATTATTGAGAGTTTTTGCCTGCAGAGAAGTGTTCACTAATCTTCGTTACAAGAGGTAAGCATATTTAATTACTCTTAATTATTGTGTCACACCCGCAACAAAAAGTTACATTTATATCTCCACAGAAAAATTTCTTTGACTGTAAGTTATGAAACTTTATATTCAAAAATAGTTTATTATGGTACTTTGAATTACAGGCACAAGAAAAATTAAATTAATATTTTAATTATAGTTATAAAGCGTTGCGGGCGTGACATGCTCCTGTTGCGGGTGTGACATTTAATTAAAGTCACACCCGCAACATCTTTTAAAATTGAACACAAATGCAATCTAAATAAATTATATGTAAATTTATGTAAGAATAATATACTGGAAAACATGTAGGTCACAGCACTAACTATTATACCCTTTGATTTAGTTGTGTGAACCTCAGTTCACATCATCAAAATTAGCATCATTTTAGCATGTGACATTGTGTGTAACTGATTTATATTTATTCAGTTTGGATTGATAAATTGTTGCTTCTACAGGAAAATAATATTTTTGTAAATGATATATGAATAAAAAAATAATTTAAAAGGCAAAATTTTTATGAAAATAAAAAAAAATTCCGCAACAATATTTTAGCAATTTTTTTTAATATGTATGTATGATTTTGTTATTTGATAGCATTTACCTTTTTTTTTTCAATTTTTAAAATAAATAATATATTACAAGAAGATTTTTTTCAATTTTAATTCAAATTAAATAAGAATAATTGAAACTGTTATTAATTAAAATGTTTATTAAAGTTAGCATAAAATGTAGATAGTCAGTTTGAAATGAACCAAAATTTAACATATAAGATTAAAAATTTCAAAGAATTTCAATAATATTGACAATTTGTTAAACATGTATTTTTGGACTTGAAGTGCTATATTTATTCAATTTATACATTAATTTCTTCTCTTTTGCAGAAGAATGAATAGCACAGAAAGGTCACGAAATCATTGGGAAAATATTAAGGAAAACCACCTTAAATACACAGAATATCTACAAAAACAGAAGGAAAGCGACAAAGCAAGGAGGGAAAAGAAAAAGAAACTTAAAAAAAGAAAAAAACACATCAGCAGCCAAGAAAGAAAAACAATTTCAGCGACAAAAGCAGAATGAAAGAAGCAGCAAAAGAAAGTGTAGAGAGAAGAAGAAATTTTCAACAAAAAGTGTCACACTATCTCCAGCTATAAGGGCAGAATAGTCTATTGGAAGTTACCGAAGAGCACAAACTTTTGGTAAAGCTAAACGAAATCTTCGTTAAGTCCAAGGAAAAGACTCGCTGTAGTGAAAAAATTAGCACATGAGGAAAACATTATACTTCCACCTAAAGAAATATTGCAATAATTACAGAAAATGCACAAAAGAGAATTTGTTTGCTGCCACATTCTGATAAGGACAATGCTGTAGTTGGGTGGAAACGCCGTTCCCAGAAATATTTGGTTTGTTACTGAAAAAAAAAAAAAAAAAAAAAAAATCACATATGAGCACACACCTTTTTTTTTTCAAGCGAAATGATACTAGCCTGGAAATGAGCCTAGAGCTAAATCCTTTTCTCCAGACTGTGAAAACTATACCCATTTCAACATCTGAATGCCAAGGAGCATTCAGCTGTATGAATAACATCATGACCAATGCGAGAAATTCACTCCTAATAGCAAGAGCTAGTTCACTTATATTCATAAGACGTGTAGTACCCCTCTTAAAAGAATTTTCTCCTGAGCCATATGTGAAATCTTGGTTGCTATCAGGAAGAAGATTAACAGACGAGACAGCTTGTCATAAACCACAGAGCACAGAAAACACCTCTCATTATCGTTCTTTATGGAAACTTCTAGGATAGATGTGCCAGTAAGCAATATATGGATTTATTTTTGTTATTTAGTTAAATTTTGATTCATAATGGAAAATGTTACTATGAGATTGATTAAATATTGCTTTTAGATAAATGCTATACAAATACAATACTATAAAATCTAGAATATAATAATTAAAACTGTTAATTTAAAAAAGTCAGCTTTTAGCTAAATGTTTTGAATTGCCTTTTGGCTCAGCAAAAGTCTGGCAGCATCAACATCTACTCTGTTATAAGGTGAGTTGTCACAAATATTTTTTCCCAACTACAGCACTGGATAAGGATATAATATCCATTAATAATAAAAGTGAAGTTGGAGATTTTTTGAAGTAGTTTTGTTCTCCACATTAAAAAACAACAAAAAACAAAACAACAAAAAAAAAAAAAAACAGCGAAAAGTTGGTTGTGCAAATAAGACAAATGGGTGGTGATGATATAGAAATAGAGTATCTAAAAAAAATTTCAGAAAATGTGTATGTTTGACCAAATCAGCCAGATGTATCCTGGGAGAAACAGAGCATTATTATAAAAAAAAAAAAGCTGCCACCGGCAGAAATTATAAATTCAAGATCAGAAATGAAATTTATTTGATTTTTTTTATTTGATATTATAATTGTATTATTCATTAATTGGTTAATTAAAAAAACCCTGCTTTGTAAATATTTGTGTATGTCATTATTTTATTGCCCATACAAGTCACACCCGCAACGGGGCGTCACACCCGCAACGAAAACTTTAAATATTTCCTAAACAAGCAAGAATTGAGTAAGTAATTTACTTTTTTCATAAAATAATTATTTAACTATTACTGTCTAACATATAAAAAAAACAGTTCATCCTGTTGTTATAATTCACAGAGTTTTGAGTTTTTGTACTGAAAGATGAAAATGCATGTCCTTTTTATGTCACACCCGCAACAGGAGAGAATTATTTTTTTAAAAAATAAATAAAATGCTGAGTAACTTGAAAATTTGGATTAATGTATGTGTAAGTAGTCCACATTGAAATTCATAAAAATTGAAACCATAGCTCAAAAATATTTTAGCTGATGGCTAATTTAGTTTGTGTAAATGTCACACCCGCAACTTTGGATTGGGCGCATAATGAAGGTATAGGAAAAAGTTTCTTAAAGATGAGTTCTTCTAAAGGACGCAATTTGAATTCTGCCAGAATACTAGAAATAGGTGAACCCATAGGAGCTCCTTTCTGCTGTTTAAAATATTTATCTTTAAAAATAAATACATTACTTTCCTTAATTAAGTTTAAGCCCGACTTAATAGAAAATTTCATATTATCACTTAAATGAGGTAACCCATCAATGGATAAGCCTATGGAAAGAATAACTTCTTCCACATCGATGGACGGAAACAATGACACAATGTCAAAACTTGCCAAAATTGCATTATTAGGAAGATTAAAATCCTTAATTCGATTAATGAATTCCAGCGTAGAAGAGATAGAAAAAGTTGAAGAGGGGAGAATACTTTTAAGAAAAAATGCAAATGCTTTTTCAACAAAATATAACGGGCCTTGGCACCTAGAAACGATAGGACGAAATGGAAAACCAGTTTTGTGGTCTTTAAGACGAGCAAAAATACGTGGGGTAATCCCAGTGGGGTTTAATTTAATTTTATCTTTGATCGAAGTAGGCCATCCACCATTTCTGATCAGTTCCTGTGTTTTACGAAAAAGTTTAGGATTTGGGTCTTTAACAAGCGTTGAGCATGACAATTCTTGAATGCATTCATCCATCTTCAAAAAATACTGGTCTTGATCTATAACGGCAATTTTTCCGGATTTATCTGTTTTCATAAAGAAAATGTCAGAATCTTTCTTTAATTTTGAAATGACATGTGGAATTCTATAATTAGGAATTTTACTGTTTAAAAACTTCATGCTAATATTACAAACTTGATGTCTGGCCATTTCTCTTTCAGAAACTGGTATAACTTGAATTATACTTTCTAAATCTGAACAAAAGTCACTCTTATTAATTAATGCAGGGAATGAATATTTGCTACCTAAAGAAATCAAACGTTCTTCTTCCAATGAAAATACTTTACTGGAGAGGTTGATAAAAGGAACAGGCTTGACAATTGGACGTTGAGAAATGTCCGAGTTTACACATAAACTATGAATTTTCTTAGTATGGCGTAACGTGATATTCTTACTCTGGGCGAATCTAAGACCTTCAACGGCATAGATAAACTTGTCAAATTGGGTTTGGAAAGTGGCTTTATCCAATTTAA
Organism: Maratus speciosus; assembly: GCA_963932465.1. Classification (NCBI taxonomy): domain Eukaryota; kingdom Metazoa; phylum Arthropoda; class Arachnida; order Araneae; family Salticidae; genus Maratus; species Maratus speciosus. The sequence continues at coordinate 238,323,649 of OZ010788.1, forward strand.
AATATAAATCATAAGTTCTTGATGATAAAAAGTTAACATATGAAAACTTACTTCTAATACACTTATCCAAGCTAGAAGCTTCAAATTTCCGTTTCAGATTTCCAAAACCTTTAAGAAAATGATTGTTGATGCGCAGAAAATTAGGAATAACATCAAGTCTTTTACAGGTCTTCAAAAATTTTATGTTTAAGAGTTCACGATCTAACTTCAAAATGGTCGATTTATACTCCTTGAAAACTTTAATATAGTCCATATTGCCCAGCATCGGCTTAGTCATAATAATAATAAAGGACTTTACGTTGTAATATCGATACAAAACAAATAGGTGTTGCTATCCAACGTACAATTTATACACAAGTTTAACATAAAACTCTACGTTTCGGTTTATTCTTTATACCATAAAGGACTCATTTCATTTATAGACTTTGACCATGCTAAAGTTATTTCCAAACAAGTTATTCCGCGCAATGCTATTATTCGTGAATCTTTAGAAATTCGTCTAAGAAACCATGAAGTGTGTAATGATAATGTTTCCTTTCACATACCAGGAATATGGCTTTCAATTTTGAAAAGTCAATGAAAATTCCATTTTTTCAGCTAGTCTTTCTTCGTTTACATCTTTGATTAAAAGATGGCGCCACTGAACTCTTTATTTGGGAGTAAGAGGTTTCCGTTAGAATGTTTTGAATTTTGAATTGATTTCAAAATGTAGCATGTAAAGAGTTTGTTGTCGATTTATATTTTAGAAAATTTGTCTCCTGATGAAGGTTTTAAAGAATAAACCGAAACGTAGAGTTTTATGTTAAACTTGTGTATAAATTGTACGTTGGATAGCAACACCTATTTGTTTTGTATTGCTATATGATTTTCGTCTTTTTGTAGCATTTTCTATTATATTTCCTTCCATTCCTCATTTTTTTTTAAATTTGCACACTTTTAAACAGAAAAAAAATTAAAACTGGAAGAAACGGGATAATTTACTTACAAACTGTTACAGAATTATAAAACATAACAATTAACATTTCTATGAAACAAAATTTGTTCTACTTTTAATTAGAAGATTACACTTGATGTCCCTTCTCATACTATAGTGGTATGCTGTCAATTATTTAATTAAGTTAGTCGTAGAGTATTTTTATTACATTTAAAATTAGTTACATTGCAAATTGCGTTTCATAAGCTCTAACAGGATTTTCTGTAAATTATTTTGATGAGATATAAACAAGAATACATTGCTATAGAAAAATTTTACTAATTCTTAAAATCTAACTTGTATTGTCGGGAAAGTAACATTTAACCCCTTTTGGAAGTTAGATCAAATTATACAAGCAGGTGGTTGATATTTTACACTTGTTTGCAAAGTGTCTTTCAAAAAATTATGTCTTCATTATACCTTAGATTTTCTGAACTTGTATCAGTTTTAGTATCCATATTTTTTCCCTATGAGTTATAATAAATATTTTATCTCTATCGGTTATTATTAATGACATCTTATTTTTTTACAATTGTTGTTTTTACTAGAATTTTTAGAAGGTGCGTGTCTATTTACTTTTTAACGAAATTTTCTGATTAATAATTTGAATTAAATTCTCAGTTTATTACCTTGACCCTTTTTTTTTCTTTCTATATTTTCTTTCTACCAATAACTAATAATATTACATTACTATCAGCAAATATTATGTTCTTCATTAATTTACTTTAAAAAAAGAATAATTTTCTTCTATCTCTCTCTGTTCGATTTTGATATTTCAAGCAGAATAATTCCCCTGTAAGTATGGTTTCAGTTCTAACCTCCCCTTGTTTCTGCGTTTTTAGTGGCGTTTTCCTCACATATTGCAAACCTTCCATTCCACTTTCACAGTGACACACACTTCCAATGTTATTTATTTTACATCTACCACCTTGCCGCTTTACTAAATCACATTAAATAACTCAAAATTTCTAAAATCTGTTTTACATTTATTCTGTAACTTCTGTGCTACATCTGAAGAACGGAGCCGCGATATAATTGTTCCGGAAACTATAGTCATGAATTTACTGTTTCTGTGGCGGAAAAAAGACTATCATTTTTTATACTTTTTAATTGACAGAGTGTTCTACTATTATATGTATCATATTTTAGAATCTATTTATAAATTAATTTTTATGTCTGTGTTTTGAAAAACACCAAAGAAATTTGGTTCATGGACCTTTTCCCAGTTGGTATTTCGGGGTCAATATTTATTCGTGTATCCACGCAATTGAATTACTGATTTAGGCGTTTCAGAATTAAAAATAAAACCTAATTCACACCTCTAATTGTCTGAAAATGTGTAAGCTTTCTCAAATAGACACTTGTTTCTCCTTTTCGGACTTCCCACTTAAGTATATGTTTAGTTTGCATCGTGACTTAGACGTTACTCCCTCCTCTGTTCCTTCGACTTTATAAATTACTTTTGTGAATAACCCGCATCCATCAAAACGTCAACTTTCCACTTGAAATCCATCATGATTTGCTTCTACATTTAAGTAAATTGTGTATTTCGATGCGTTCAGCCTCTTTTAATAATGTCTGTTATTTTGTAAAAAGTTCACAGTAGGCCACGTGGCCAAATGCTTACGTTTACTTAACCAACTACAGTTATCCGGAATAAGTTGAGTATACGTACGAGCTAGCAAGTATGGGGCAGGGGTGGGTTAGGGCCATTGCCCCTCCCTGGATTTTGAAATTTAATTAACTGAATTTTATTTACCTTTTAAGTTTTAATGGTTTGAAAAAGAAATTGTAAAATTTAATCTTCGCAAGTTTAATTAAACCAAAAGCAAAAACTAAGAATTGTTCATCGGGTGAACCCTGCCTGACCCCTGTCCGTAAAAGATTATTTTAAATCTTTTTTTACGTTCATATGTTTTAAATTTATGGAGAGTTTAGACAGGTATGGTCCCCTGAAGGGAAAGAACAAACAGATTTCGAAAAAGTAAAGTAGTTTTATAGATAAAATTAGCTTGACCCAAGGTAACTGGTCTTCTCGTACTGGGAAGCGATGTAATAAAATTTTTTGTCAAAATGGTTTGAGCTGTTTTTTAGATACAATTAACTTGACCCATAGTGACCCAAAAATGACCCACTAATCGAATTTTCTCGAACATGTAACTTAGCCCAATGGTCTTCTCATTCTCAGAAACGATATAATACAAAATTTTATCAAAATGTTTTGAGCTTTTTTTTTAGATACAATTAGCTTGACTCACAGTGACCCAAAAATGACCCAGTAATCGAATTTTCTCGAACATGCGACTTAATCCAATGGTCTTCTCATGCCCAGAAACGGTATAATACAAAATTTTGTCAAAATCGTTTGAATTGTTTTTTAGATACAATTAGCTTGACCCAAAACTGACCCACTAATCGAATTTTCTCGAACATGTAACTGAACCCACACGTCTTCTTATGCCCATAAACGGTATAATACAAAATTTTGTCAAAATTGTTTGAGTCGTTTTTAGATACAATTAGCTTGACCCAAAAATGACACACAAATCGAATTTTCCCGAATATGTGACTTAGCCCAATGGTTTTATCATGCCCAGAAACGGTCTAACACAAACTTCTGTCAAAATCGTTTGATTCGTTTTTTAGATACAATTAGCTTGACCCACAGTGACCCAAAATGACACACTAATCAATTTTTCTCGAACATGTGACTTAGCCCAAAGGTCATCTCATGCCCAGAAGCGGTATATTACAAAATTTTGTCAATGTTTTGATCTCTTTTTTTAGATACAATTAGCTTGACACCTGACCCATTGTGACCCAAAATGACCCACTAATTGAATTTTCTAGAACATGCGACCTAGCCCAATGGTGTTCTTGTGCCCGAAAACGATAGGAAGCAAAATTTTGTCAAAATCGTTAGAGCCGTTTTCTAGATAACTTAGCTTGGCCCACAGTGACCCAAGAATGACCCACTAATGACCCACTAATCGAATGTTCTGTAACATGTGACTTAGCCCATTGGTATTCCCGTAATCCAAAATAGTAGATTACAAAATTTAGTCAAAATCGTTAGAGCCGTTTTTTAGATAAAATTAGCTTGACCTGGAGTGACCCCACAAATGACCCACTAATCGAAATTTCTCGAACACGTGACCTAGCTCAATAGTTTTCTCAATAGACAAAATGCATGAAATAGACGTCAAAAATAACCTTAAGGGAACTTGTCACTCAGCTTCGGAATTCTCCTCCGTAATGTTAAGTCTACTGGCATTTGATGCATTCGTATATTAAAAATATTAATTTCCCAAGGAGATATTTTAAACTTCTATTTTCTGTATATACTTCCTAAAAGATGTCTCTTTTTTTCTTAGTTCTCAAAATATTTCTAAGTATAGACTTAATTTTATATGAAGTGTTAAAATCTTACTCGCAGTTCACCCGCTTTTAACACATAAAATATTAAATTCAGCATAGATTTTAGAAATATTTTGAAAACTAAGAAAAAAAACCAGACATCCTTTAAGAAGAGTACACAGAAAAAAGATGTTAAAAATATGAATTTCTCGAAAAGATATTTTAAATATGCGAATGCATCAAAAGTCCATAGACTTAACATTTCGGAGGAGAATTCCGAAGCTGGGTGACCAGCCCCCTTAAGTATTTTCGTTAAAATGAAAATAACTGCAGCAGCTAAAAATTTTAAACAATGTTGGAAGAAAAATAAGATGTTAACGTAAGTTTTTTAGTATCATCATTTTCAGGTGCCTTCCACCATTCTAAAGGACTGAGTTCTTTCACTGTATTAGATTCAAACAAAAATTCATTGAATGAATTAATTTTCAGAGTTTTTTGAAACTTTAACACAAATTTTAAAATATTCATAATTATCTTTAAAATATTTTAAGCTTACAGAGTGATAAAGAACTTTACTATCTACATGCTGAAAAAAAATATTGTTGAAATTTCCAAATTTAAATTATCAAGAAGAATGCGTATTTTTTCCCACAGGATAACGGAGACTGGCTAACTGCGCCGATGCCGACCCTTCTTTGCCTCCCCCTGTATGAACTGCGCTCATACAGGGATCATTGTCAACCGGATCATTGCGCTCGGATATCATTGTCAACCCCCTCTCTTATACTTATGGGCACGAAGTGACAGCTTTTTTTTGTTAGAAAGACTCTTTTTTGTTGGCGTTGATTCGCTAAATTGGGCGCTTTATCGATAATTTCGGCTATCAATAATGCTTTTCTTAAACTCGCAAAAAACTTATACACATATATTTTATATATGAGTATAATATTTTTTTTTGTTGTTGTTAATAATAACTATTAAATCACAGAAAAATCGACACTATAAAAATGTATATTCCGCTAATATAATATGCACAAATTGAAAAAAAAAAAAAAAAAGGGAAATAAATAGAAGTATGATGATAAAAAAATCCATATGTATAACCATGATAGAACATTACAAATCATCATCAATTTCAAATATTTACACAAGAAATTTAAACGTTGAAGAATTTTTTTTTAATTACTTTAGAAGAGAAAATTTTATGAAGAAATAAAACTTGTTACCTAATAATGCCATTTTTTTTCTCCAAGCATATTATTTTTCGTTCAATAATATAATATTTGACATGGGCCAATTATGTATGGAAACAAATATTTTCGTAAGGTTTAAACTAATATCTCATTTACTCTACCTTTAGATGTTTCATTCTAAGATTCTTCAAGAACCTTAAACATTATTAACATTTATATACAGATATTTACAGATATTCCATAATTCAATTAATATGCTAGAAATAAATTTCACTTTAATATTATTCTCTGTAGTATTTTGAAAGAAAGATGCTGGGGGAAAAAAACAACATTCTAAATGGAAGAATATTCTTGCTGCTGAAATGAGTGTTATAATTATCTGTTACAGGTTATCTCGCGATTTATTTCGGACGCCAATATTTTGCCAAAAATTTTCTCACCAGAGAATAAACATTTATTTTATATTACTACCTATAGTTCTTGCAAAAATGAATACATTTTTAATCTTTTTTTTTTATTATTTAATCATTCAATAGATTTTCGATTAAAATAAATAAAATATTCCGTTTTAAATATCATTAGCGCAAAATAAGGTAAGGGAGGAGGGACGTCAAATTCTTCCAAGATTATAAACTAATAACATGCATACAGAACTCATTGTGTTAAATAAATACATTATATGTAAAACCAAAACATTATATGTAAAGAAAAGTATAAACAGCCAAAATTTTTAGCATACAACTGTTTCGTGGCTCCATAATGAGAGCCTTTATTAGAAAAGAAAAATTTTTTTAAAGAAAGAAAAGAATGCAGCAATAGCAGCAAAGTTGTAATGTTACTGCTACTACTGTTTCTCTGTCTGTCTTTTCTGAAGATTAAGCCTTTAAGCACACAAATGCTCAATTTATATAATGGATGTTTGTGCTTTTCGTTAGTCTTTGGAATGGATCATTTTCTTCTGATGGACTGATGGCTTCCATTATTATGAAACAACCATTATAAATGAAGTGTTAGGTGAAGATGAAAGAGCAGTCGAAAAAAGTTAGAAGTCCGATTTTCTGGACAGAATGGGAAAGAAAAAAGGCCATAATTTAAAAAAAAAAAATGTATATGGGCATTTCCCCCCCCCACATTCTGACCAGAAAATCAGAGTTTTAACTTTTTACGGCTGCTCTTTCATCTTCACCTAACACTTCCTTTATAATGGCTGTTTCATAATAATGGAAGCCATCAGCCCATCAGAAGAAAATAACTCGGTTAAGGCGGAAACTTGGTTAAGCGGGACTCGGATAATCGGGACTCTACTGAGTATTTCATTTAAAAAATGGTCCTTAGAATATTTTTGTTGGTGTTCAGAGGGGGGTCATGATCCCCGTGACCTCCCCCTTGGACGCGTCATTGTAGATTGCATAGTTCAGTATTACATATATTATGATTACATATTTTAAATTTAAAAATAAGTCGACTATTCGAAAATTAGTAAAATTCTCTTTGTAAATATACTTTCCGGAAGAGAGGGGGTAGGGGGCAAAATCCATGTTTGCCCCGGGTGCAAAAAAGGATAGTTTCTGTCCTGTTTAAAAGGTGGCTTGATAAAGCAGCATTGAAACGATGCAAAGTTAAAAAACAAAAGAAAATCACAACATATTTTGTAAAAAAGATGAAGTGTCGTACGTGTCTATCTAATAAAGTGCCCGAAATTACGCAATTGACAAAATAAGTAAGTTGACTCTGTTTATTATTTTCATAAAGAACATGCTTTTTTCACGCTATTTCTACCCACATCCAATAACACATTTCAAAGTTTTGATTTTTATTTATTTTCCTTTTAATTTTTAAAGATAATAAGTATTAAAACAACTCTTCAATGTACTAAAAATGATTCGGAATTGTTTGATCTAAAACTTAAAAATAAAATATTAATCATAAATCAAAATATGTTAAAAGTTGTCATTTGACATCGGTCAAAATAGTGTTGGCAATAAAATTTTCCACATTTAAAAAGGACTTTGAGGAATTTTAAGGGCTTTCGGTTAAGCCGATTTTCGGATAACCGGGTTTCTACTGCATATATATATATAAAATGTTATTTTTAAAAGTTACAGAAATTTAATTTTTTTACGGGATTTAAATACTATATATTTAGTAAAACTTTCTTCGTGTACTAATAATTAAACAATAAAAGTTTCATTTTTGTACAAATAAAACTTACCGAGTTATGATAACTTGAATTTTATGTATTTTCAGCATTTTTTGTCATTGAAAAAGGAAAAACACTTTTTATCCAAATGTTACAAGTCAAAATAAAAATTTTCTTAACAATGGTGTGTTTTTTTAAAATTAACATTAGATATTTCTTGAAATACCTTGAAAGAGCTAACAAAATTTGGGGCGGCAGTTTGCACCGCGCTATTTAAATGAGAAGTCCCCTTCTTTGGTAGTAAATATTAGTAAGTATCTTGTAGTAATATTTTATTTGTATTCATTACGTTGAATATCTCATAAGATATAATGCAATGCTAGATGAATACAGACCTTAAGTATTGTGATTATTGTCGCCAAGATTTACCATGGCCGAATTTGCATCCAGAAGACTTTTTTGGGAAAAATAACTCTTTAAGGAAACCCTCAATAAAATGATGGATTGCTTATCTCACCCCCTTCGAGCGCAGTTCATACAGAAGGGGCCCGAAGCTGTAGGCGCAATTTATGATCTCCTCCCACCGTAGGCGCAATTGATGTACACCCAGGATAACAATGATAACATGGGATTCCACTTTTTTTCTTCCCCCGCAGATAAGTCTCCTTAATCGGAGTGTCTTAATCGATTAATCTGATTTTCCATCTATTATTTGTTTTACTCGTATTAATTTTATTTAACTTCTTTGTTTTACATTTTTACCAGTAAATGCAAAGATATTTTAAATACGAAATAATTTAACTTTCATAGATGCAACTACAACAAACTGGCAACAAACGTAAAAAATAAATAAATAAATGTCTCGTAAATAATTTGAACTGTTTGGTAGTATTACTATTTTGCCATTTTAAATATGACGTATTTTCCCAGATTTACTGCTTTTAACGTATATTAATGGATTGATTATTTTAAAGTTTTCTTTCTCTTTTAATAGTCAGTGTGAATATACAATTTTTATGACGTAATTTTCAATATTTTCCTGCTTTTTAACAAGTAATTATTTAATTCTAAAGGCTTTTTTGTTTTTAATAGCCACGTGTAAATAAATTTTACACGGACCCCTGGAAATATATATGGACGGGAAAAGTCAGAGAAATTTAAAATTTCTGAGGGAAAGTCAGGGAAATTTAAAATGTCTGAGGGAAAGTCAGGGAAATTTAAAATGTCTGAGGAAAAGTCAGGGAAATTTTTAATTTCTGAGGAAAAGTCGGGGAATTTTAAATTTCTGAGGAAAAATCAAAGAAATTTAAAATTTCTGAGAAAATTGCAGAAAAAAGTTTCGGTCAGTTAGTTGAGAATTTTAAATTGTGCTAAAAATATCTAACACTGATCTTCATAAGTAGGGGAAGGTGGGGCACCTTGGGACGTTTTTCAGTAAATAATTTTTCTAAATTTTATTAATATTTATTCTTATTTTAGAACCAATTAGACGTAAAGTATAAACATTTCTGCATCAAATAAACCTCATAATAATCTAATATCTCACATAGGAAAAGAGTGAAAACAAAACAAAAAAGCCTTTAAAATGTCCCAACCTGCCCCACATGGTGGGGCAGGTTAGGACACTAGTTTTAATCAAAAATACATGTAAAATTTTATTTAATTGATGAACAAAGCTTTATTTATAAAGCTTTAGTTGAGCATGAAATAATTTAAGCATTGAAACACTTTAATAATTTGAATTGTAACATGTTTTCATTAACAGATCTTGTATTTGATGTGAGAAAAATGGTGTTCATCAAATTCTAATAAAACACATCTTGGCCTATTTTGTTTTCAGGAGTGCCAAGTTTTAAAAGAATATCTGTTTGATACACAAATGAGCTATCATGTTTATCAAGATCAAAAAAAAAAATCACAACTCTAGATCTCGTCTTCTCAAAATGGATATTTCATACTCGCTGCTGTCCTCAACATTTTGAACATACCCTACAAATACAACAATGCTTTGTTTTCCTGCAAACTTTGCCAATGTACAACTATCCCACAGTGGGTTTACCTTTAGCCTTTAAGTTTCTGGACTTATCTTAAGTAAGTTTGCAATCTGTAGGAAAATCAGCATCACACGAACAGCTGAATTCATCACTACTGCCATTACACAAATCATTTATATTTGTTTTCCTTCCAGGGGTAATTTTCACCAATTTTGCTAGCGCAACTGTCTCATCCTCACTCCTTGATGAAAATTCTAATTGGTTGTGTACTTTTTTTTTTTCCTTCTGTAAGCTGCATTTGGTCTTTACAGCATTTTTGGACATGTCCCAAGGTGCCCCACAACTGAGTGTCCCAACCTGCCCCACCTTGCACATTAAGTAACAAAAACTTTAAAACAGTTAAGCTTAGCATTGCAGTCTATTTTTTACCCTTAAAATAACAATAAATCAATGTTTTTTCATCACAACATGCCCCCACTTGTATTATTTCATTTCTTTAATAAAAAAATTATTTTTCAAAACACACATAAATGTTACTCAACCTCATTCAAAACAAAAATAATGGTATTATTTGTTGCCAGCAAACACCAGTGATTAAAAAACACATGGAAGAGTAGATTGTAGTATCATATATTGGCACTTATGTGTGCTAATTTTTAACTGCAAAATTAAGCCTCAAAATTGAGATGTCCCAAGGTGGGCCATGTCCCAACGTGCCCCACCTTCCCCTACTGTTCCAACTTCTTATGCAATTTATTTTGCCTATCCCCTTTTACTCATTCCTTGGCAACTTTTAAGGTATTTTTGTATGCAACATCACAAAATCTCGACACCTGAAAAATTGTTTTTATTGGTATGGAAAACCTGGAAAAGTCAAGGAAAATTTGTCGTTGAGCTTGTTTAGGCACTCTGCAATAAATCTTTTGACATTTTACAAAACCTAGTGTAATATTATATTTATATATCCACTCTTAAAACATTATTTACGTACTCTACATAAAACTTATGTCAATATATAAATAATATTTACTTTCTTACGCCGCTTTTATACAACGACATTTTCTAATTCATGCATGATTGCATTTGAAAAATGAAGTTTATGCCAAAAACGCAAAGCACTATTATTCCATTCCTCGTGCTGGGACATTAAAAAACCGCATAAGGGATCAGCCATTATGTCAAGTCATTTTTGTTTAAACCCTCCGTCCCTTTATGTGACACGTTGTCACATTGAAGTGGCACCCTCTAACCTCTTGTGACACATGTCACATTTATTGCTGTTATTAATTTAGAATTTTATGCAATATATATGCATTGCATAAAATATATGCATTTTATTCGATTGGCACCATTTTTTTTAATAGCAATCTTTACATATTTAATCACTGAAATTTTACAATTAAGATTTGGAGTGCTCACCTAGCGTGTGCTTCGCCAGATGTGAACTCACGGTATGTAAAGGCCTTGTAAAACCTTCGACTAACATGTGGAAGTGGTAGCGTGGAACTTCAGTCAAGCGGAGGCCCAAGTAATAATTAAATCAAACAATTTATTGAAAAGACATAAGATAAATTAATTTCTTGGTTATACTTGAATTACAACTATATTATATTTTCTGGGTACGTTACAGCTGACGACACTGTTCATTTAAAAGCATAAGTTCAACAAAGCATGAGTTAGGCACCCAATCTTCTAATGGATTCTTTATCAAAAAAAGTTTAGTCCTTTTACCTTAATTCGTAACGAAAACTGCTGACGCTGCTTCTCGTGCACAACAAATCCGTTGTCAACTCCTTTTTACCTCGCGGCCTCGACCGGAGAAATATTATCCTGCCTGAATCGGCAGACTACTTCTATCCCTTCGGACCTCTCCGAAATCGCAGTCCCAACTCAGCGAGCAGCCCTCTCCTTGGGATTCAAAAACGCATCTCCCTCTTTTCTCTGTTCGTTCAAATTCATCTTCCTTAAACAAAGGCTATCTGTCGGCCCACTCAGAGCCTAGGTTGAATGATATCACTAACAAACTTCGATATCATTGGTCAAGAGAGACCCTCTCTGCTAGCGTGAGAAAATTTTGCATCTAGTTTCATTTTTAAATTGTCCTGGGAAAATAGCGGCAAAGTTGCTACTTAAAAGGAATTCCATAACTCCTATTTTTTTCATGCCGTTCTACTTTTCCGTCAACCTTTAAGATTGGTTTAGATGGATTGATTCTTTTTATCATTTCCGGCAGAACCTTGAGACTTAGAAATATTTTGAGCTGTTATGCTTATACATTGCTTTTCCTATCTAGAGTTCTCATTTGAAAATATATGGGACCTTTTTTGTGAATCCCATTGGATTCTTCACAGCCTCTTTTCAGAGCTAAGGTCTGCGCTGCAGGGGAGAGCATCAATCCTCCCTTCCCCAATACTCTGTAATAAATTTAATACAGTTTTTATCTATTCTTATCATTAATCTTTTAAAATTGTTTTTAATTTTTTCTTTTTTCTGTGTTGAACTTAAGTCGCCCCCCCCCCCTACACACACACACTCTCTTATTTTTTGCACTGATGTCCAAGGAATCCCCCCCCCCTTGTCATATATACAAAGTGTGGTGCGCGGTAAAAAGGTCAACGGTAAAAAGGGCAACGGAAAAAACGTCAACGGTAAAAAGGGCAACGGAAAAAAGGTCAACAGGTAAAAAAGGCAACGGTAAAAAGGTCAACCGGTAAAAAGGTCAACGGTAAAAAAGGCAACGGTAAAAATAATAATAATTAAAAATTGAGATTATTAGTTAATGCGGTACATATATATTGAATTATAGAAAATCGATCCAATGTTTCAAGTAAAGCAAATGCTGAACACGTGTATCGGTTACTTCAACTCGCTATAGCTTATGTAAAAGGACAGCGACTTTTATATATTTATGGAAACATTGACCAAGGACGGTAAGCGCCCCCCCCCCCCGCCTCCCCCGAAAAAAATCTCCATGAAAAAAGGGCTCACATTAAGTAGAGTTGAAAGGGTCCACACATTTATGTGTAATTATATACAAGAACAGCTGCTTATTAATAAAAGTTAATTTTTCCCACTGTCAGTTTCTTACAGCGTAGTGTGCAGGGGGTACAGAGTTAATCGGTAGGTTATACAATTCTAAGATTTGGTCAAAGAAAACATAATTTTAACATTTTATTAAGGGAAGTTAAGTTTAATATGCCTTACTTCTACAAGGGGACAAGCTGGTGCTTTCTAAGGGGGGGGGGATTAAGAAAATACAATTCTTTCAACTTGCTACATTGATAGTTTATATATAAGCAAAGATGTTTAATCAATAATGGCTTTTTGGGTGTAGTGAGGGGGAGGGGAGGGGAAGGAAAAAAATTACGTACAGAGATTGTAAAGGGAATAAAAAGACGAAGAAATGAGCCATTTTCTTTAGAGGAATTTTTTCATTATTCTGCTTTTTTAGGTAAGGGACAGATTTAGATTTGTGGGTGTAATAAAATAGATAAGTATGGGGTAAAATTTTGACATTAATCTACTAACATCAAAATAGAGTAAAACCTCTCTAAAGCCACCACATTCCGTTAAAAAAAAAAAATTGGTCGCTCCGAGAGATGGTCTCTTAATGGAGGTCATGTTTAAATCTAGATTTTAACTGTTGAAAAAAAGGTAACAATTAATGTTATTAAAATTTATTTTCACATTAGGAAAAAAAATGAAAATTTAAGTTTCAAAACAAAAGTTAATTCCATAAGTTAATTACTGCAGAGTGTAAAAAATGAATACTTTGACGTTTGTTATGATTTTACGGTTTTATCCTTAATAACTTATATTTCCAAGTCCTTTCGAAGCTAAGTAAATAAATGCAATTTTTTTTTTTTTTTTTTTTTTTTTTTTGGACGGGAAAAAATAATGACGATTTCATTGATCTATCTATCTCTTTGAGAGTTTCCTGACACAATAGGACAGGGGAGTTAAAAGTTACCGGGATAAAATAAAAAAAATCTAAACCTAGTTTAGAAGTTTGATGAATAATGCGCTTTCTGGAATTATTTTTCTAATAAAACCTTCTTCAAGCGACCAGGGAAAATTTGTTTCATTTTCTTCAAAGAAATTGGTCGCTCATGGAGAGAGTTCAACTAAAATGGTCTCTGAAGGGAGGTAAAATTACTATTCAGTCCATGGGAATAAATTTCGTTCCATAAAAAGATGGTCGTTCAGGGAGGTGGTCGCTTAATGGAGGTGGTCGCACAGGGAAGTTTCACTGCATGATATTTTACTCAGGAATTTCCCCAGGTTTTTATCCTGCATTTATGTATTGTCTAGGGATGGGGCTGGGAACACAGGTGTAAACTAGAGTCCTTTAGTTTTGAGTAACAAAAGGGCTTAGGTTTGAGTAACAAAAATGTAAACTTGTATTGTTATTTTGACAAGCTGTGCTAGATAAATAGAATAACTTTTAGGATATACTGGGAAATATCAACTCCATTCCTATCCCTTTGTATTTAAAGAGAGAAAAATGGTTTGTAAACCATAGCAAAATCCATTAGTGGGTTTCAACGAAACTTATTGCACATAAGAAATGAAATAAATGTTGAAATACCCTAAAAACCTCCTGATTTGTCACGAAAGATTCAGCTAAAGAATTTTTCTTTTGTATTTTTTAAAGGACTTTAAAGGAAATGCTTGTTTAGTAAAAAATGCATTGTGCTTCACTAGACGTTTTAGTTCACAAATTTAACAATAATGAAGATACTTTAGTAAGACTTTGATCATATTAACTTTGCTTTGTATAAATATGAAGGCATCATTGGTAAGTGCCCTGAATTTTGGTTGGTGAAACGCTGCATAACGTCACCGACATTCCGTTTAAATAAAGTTTTCTAAATAATATTTTTCAGTGACCAACTACGCAGGATGTGTATAAATACGCGATAGTGTCAAAGTGGACGCTTTGAACCGAACTTTCGCGCGAACGTGGAATAACCACTCAAGAAAAACATGTTTGTCACGTGATCAAAATCGCTTATAATTCAGTAGGTAATTTATTGATAAAAAAAATGGAAAACACAGTTCGATTCCAAATCGCTTCCATGGTCAGATTTTCCAATTTTATATCTTTCCGTTAAAAAATTTATTTGTAAATGTGTCGAAACGTTTTGCGTTTGTTGAGCAGAGCAGTTGAGAACAGCCTTAACAGAAGATTGCACCGGCATTGCAGAAAAAAAGAAAAAAAAATCGTATATTTTGTGTTTTTTAAAGACGTACTTACCGGGATAGGAAAGTACGAAGGTTTTCATTTTTTCAATTCATTCATTTGTAATCATTACAAGAGATTGCATTGATGGTAATTTGTTTTACGCATAACTCAAGAACTGCTTGGTGGAATGCTCTGCAATTATTATATAAGCATAACTCTTGCGCTTTATATTACAAGCTTATAGAAATCGATTTCCGTTAAAAAATTCATAGATTGCAATTCACATATAAATCCCTTTCTTCCACAAATTTCCATTTTTCATATGTTTACTGTGATTTCAAATCCATGCTGCACTTGTTATGGGGATTGTTTCATAGATTTACTGGTATATGATGGTTTATACAGCCTTTTTAATTTGAAGAAATTCCTTTATTATTTATTACATTCACAATTTTTGTTGATAATTTGTAATGGTTTAGAATGGTTTTTTATATATAATGGTTTAATCTTACAAAAAGTTAATATATATATATATATTATAAATTAATTACAAATATTTTTTTCGGAAGAAATTAAGACTTGTAATCTAAATTCTTTGATAAAAAAAAAAAAAAAAAAAAATCGATTTATAAATGCTTCAAGTATGTGAATTATAAAATCACAGCTTATTCTGAAAAATAGTTCTGGAGCTATGCTTAAAGAACTAACCGCATTGCAATCTACGTTGTAATGATTAAAATACATTTAACATTTAGAGTTAAAAATTTTAAATATCTATGAACTGTACACTACTGGCACGATTGACTTCCAGTTTGCTACCCTAATTGAAATTTAACGAGAAAACTAAATAATGTCAAAATAAGGGCTCGTATTGAAAATTTCAGAGTTTGAAATTTGGAACAATTTCAGTATGAAGAAGACCCCTAAGCATTTTTTTAGTATATATATAGTCAAACCTCGTTAACACGAACACGCTTAACGCGAATTACTTTTAGTACGAATTGTTTCCGATTGCCCCGTCCTGTTGTATATGATGTATTTAAGTTCGGATATCACGAACTACTTTTAACACGAATAAAAAAAAGTTTGACTTGAGTGTTCGCGTTAACGAGGTTCAACTGTATATATATATACAACATACATTGAAGAAAGACATATTTGCCTATTTCAAAAAAAAAAAGATACATAACTGCCTATTCCTTTTTTTTTTTTAATTGTACAATGGGGTGATTAACATGTATCTCTTTCCTTTTGTCCGACTGCAGTTTAATATCTTCAGATTTACTTGATAGTGTACCATTTATTTATGAAAATTGTCACCATGTGAAAATAGATAGCGCTTAGCTAACGCATATAGTTATTTACAAAGAAAAAATTATCAGAAAAGAAAAAAAAATTATCTCAGAAAGATTACAGAATGAGTCCCTTTTATTAGAGGAGAGGCTCTGCTCTCGAAGCTGGTAGACGGGAGGTGCTGGGTTCGAACCCAATCGCGCCCGTCGGCCTAATCGTTCGGAGTTTTCGTGGTTTTCTTCGAACCGTGGATTTCCATGCGTTAATACGGATTAGGTTCCCTTAGAAAGACCTCCACGGAAGGCACTCCCCCTAGGGCCCATATCCCTCGTGTAGATAATTGGCCGTCAACAATCAACCCAACCCAACCCTTTTATTAGAGAAGCCTACGTAGTACTAACACATTAACTGAATTGGCGCATATTTCTTGAACATGTGAGGTGCCCATAAGTGTACCTGATACATAAATTAAAAAACCCAATTCCACTCCATCCAGGCAACAAAATGGATGCTTATATGGATCACCCCGAGGCAAATTCACCATTTCAAAGAAAGGATTAGTTTTTCTCCCGATGCGAGGTGGGGCAGAATGATGAATGGCTTTCTTATTGTTTGATTTGAACCCGGCCCCTTGGGCCGGAATATTTGGGGGAGGGGGCACTTAATTTCCAAGAAATATTGCACCCTGAGATGTCAACAGCGAACAATGCTTTGTTTCCAGTGGCCGTGTGTCCTACTGAACATTAAATGAGATGTGTACATCCCTCCCCCCCCCCCCCCCGCTTGACTTGCAACAGTAGGGAGGGGCAACTCTCACAATAGACATTTGGGTTTCAGACATTATTCTGTTTACGCTTTCTTTCGCGAAATTTGTTAATGCAAATTTAACAAATTAAAAAAATATATATTTTTTTTTTTCGTGAGATTTTTTTTTTCTTTTTGAAAATGCATCTTTCAATATTTAACTTAGTATAGTTAAAAATTTTTCAATTTGCATTTTAAAAATTTACTACTAGTACTACTTTATTTCCTTTTCAAATTTGTTGAGCTGTGAAACATAAATTTATATATGTTTATTTTTATCATTTGAAAAACATTCGATTGTTTTTTATTCTAAGAGATGTTAAATTCGCGAGCACGGCGCGTTTTTATACGCAATTTTTATTAACCGAGATTTCCGATATCCGAGGTACTTGCGGTCCCAATTAGCTCGGATAATCGAGGTTTCACTGTACATTGTATGATTCTTAAGTACAGTCTAAAAATTTTATGCATGTACAAATGAGAAATATTTTGTGTGTCTAATCCACCCCCAATTACGTACGTACGTTATGACGTGAGAACAAAATTACATTTAAAGTGTGTCGTTTATCCAAAAAATACTGAGAAATATTCATGTCGAACGTTTGGTTATTCATATGCGTTCATTGTTAAATTTAAAGATCTGTGCTTCTCAAGCTTTGTTCAATTATTTGTTTGTGAGTCAATATTATTTTTTTTACATTCCACCAGTTTTAAACCATTTTTCTTCCACTTTTAAACCAGTTTTATTCAAACAAACTCAAAGAAAATAATTGCTGAATATATCGTGTGATATTGTTGTTCTTTTTTCAAACAACAATTCTGATCTTTTATCGTGTAGTTTGAATGCCATTTCATAAAAAATATTGAAATGATAATTTAGGCGATCTTTATTGCCGTATTGTGTAATAGACACAAACATTACATTTCACAGAAACGTAATAGACATTAAAAATTTCCTTAATTTTCCAAATGGTGAACAAAAAAAAGAAGTTTTTACTTTCCAGTTTTCTTTCTGGAAAAATTAGAGAAAAACGATTTTAAAGGAAAAAACGATAATAATCCATTTTTGTGAAATTTTATGTGATAGTTTCATTTAATTGCTTGAAAGACATATTATCGTTTGGTAATCTTTGATTCAGGCATAAAATGAAAATAATCCTTTAAAAATGCAGTTAAAGATAAGTCGATACACAGCTGAAGATAGTATTCATATCCATACCTGTAAATTAAAATAACTCGGAATAGCTAGTTTATGACTATCATCTTTTTTCCCTTTGGCCCATATTTCCCATTATAACAATGTATCTGTTAAATTGTATTAAAACCAGTATAATGAAACTAATTACTAAATTGTTTAGATTTCACCATTTTAAGTAGATTTCGAAAGAAATACTACCTATTGCAATCTTCTCTATGCTGGAATTTCTGAAAGTTTTGCAGATCTACACTTCTCCTGACCCCTAGAACCCAAAACCACCCCCAATTCAAAACTTTATATATATATACTTCTTAATATTATCTACAACTTTTATATTGACAAGTTTTTGATAGGACCAATTTTTACAGCAAAAACAAATTAAAAATACATAGCGGTTAAAGTAAAAATCCCAAACTCTACCCACAAAAATATTTTATAATTTAGTAACAATACCGCTTTTGAACTTACACATTAAAGTTTTCTATGTGCAATAGAACAGTATTTCAGTAAGTTTTTACAAAATCCTGTAATCTTTTTCACCTAGTTAATACAACTGTGAAACACACTTAATAAGGTTCTTTTTTTTTTCCTTTTAAATTTAAATATGTTACCATTAATGATTTTTTTTTTTTTTTTTACTATTTTTCTCTTGTGTTTACTTTGTTTTCTCTTAATCTAGATCTATTAGACAAAAGCTACAGATTAATATTATTGGTAACATTACTGTTGACCTTTTATAGAAATATTTCCTACATGTACTTAAAACATGCTTCAATTTCGACCCCCCCCCCCAACCCTTTTTTTTTTCTTCTATGTGTTTTAGTATTTTTCTTTATTTTTTTATGATTTATAAATGTAACATTATATACAGGGAGATAAGGCCGAAAACTGCTTAAAAATTCAATTAAATAGATTTCAAAATCTTTGAAAAGAAGTTATAAAGGCTTTTTATTTTCATTATTACTCTTCTGCCTGATGAAATAAAAATTTAAGATTTTGTCAAGTTGAAAAGTTACTTAGATACTTTTCTGTTTCCTTTGATCACCTTCGCTTCTTTTTTTAAACAATAGCTAAATTTCGAAGTAAAAAATAATTGTTCTATTCAGTGTTGCCAGATTGGGGACTTTTTTGTCCCCAGATTGCTAATTGTCTTTTTTTTTTTTTTTTTTTTTTCTGAAAAACAAGGCGAATTATACTACTTTAAAAAAGTGGTGAGAGTCAAATAATCTAAATTAAGGCTGTTCTTAAATCCAAAAGGGCAACTTTATGACATAAGTAAGTTTTAATTTATTTTTGTTCGGAAATGCATGTAACTAACAGGTGTTATTGTTCAGAAACTATGTCATCGAGCTGTTTTTTTTTTCAGTTTTTTGCAAACGCAATAGATCTTTCAGGAAATAGTGTCAAAGTGGGCGTTTTGAACCGAATTTTCACTCGAAAGTAGAATAACCTCTGAAGAAAGGGCGAAAAACGTGTTTGTCACATGATCAAAATCGCTTATAACGCAATAGGTAATTTATAGATAAAAAAATGTAAAACACAGTTCGATTCTAAATCGCTTCCATGGTCAGGCTTTCCAATTTTATATCTTTCCGTTAAAAAATGAATTTGTAAATGTGTCAAAACGTTTTGCGCTTGTTGAGCAGAGCAGTTGAGAACAGCCTTAAAAAAGTGCCCAATCTGGCAACACTGGTTCAATTATCAAGTAAATGTTAACAAATGCCTTGAAATTGTCTTGTGCAATTTATGTGTGAATTTTTGAAATTATTACTGCAATATTCTCTAACACATTTCAGAAATAATCCAAATATATATGTTAAATTTATGCGGAATGTCATTTTAGTTACTCCTGAAATCAAGATAAACGAATCCCGGAAAAAATACCGTATAGAACCTATCTTTTAATTATTATTATTACTTTGCACGATCATGTTGGCCGAATGATAGATTAAAGCTTGAAAATTAATTTCTTTATTCTCCTACCTCACACAAACACCAATGTGATCAGAATTAGTTCAAATATTATATGATAAATATGATTAAAACAATACTTTTATTAGAGGTTATTTTTTTTAAATCACTACATAAAAAAGGGATGACATAATACCTCTTACCACAAAGGTTCTACCAGTAATAAATCAAAACAAATAAAACATTTTAAAATAAATGTTTCTTCCCCCCACCCCCAACCTTTTTTTTATAGTTTCAATACAGCATTATGATTAAGAAAAACTAAATAATAGAAGTATGAATAGTTTTTAAAATACAAATGTTTCTCGACTAAAGTAAAAAAAGCATGAAAATAAAATTTCAATTACTTCTAAGTTTGGGACACTAAATTTTGGGGGGTCTGGACAAATGCCCCACTTGCCCACACAGAAAAATCATAATCTTTTCAACTATATTGGAATCCAAATTGACTTCTTTTTTCTGACATATTCCTGAATTTAGTTTTGTTCGTAAACACATGGAATTGGCAGATGCTCTTATTCAGAAACTATGGAGTCGAACAGCTTTACCATTTTTCGATAAAAGCAGGCATTCTTTTTGAAAACGCTGTTAAAATTGGCGTTTTGAATAGAATTACGCGTGAATGGCACGCGATATTCTATATAGATTCTATGTAGACATTATTCTATATAGAGTCTTCACCAGAAAGAATACTTTGGACAATCTTTTGCAAAATCAAGTCAACCCGAATCCCAGCTCAAGAATCAAAATCTAACTCGAATCCGAAACAAAGAAAGTCAAACCGATTCGTAGCAAAATGGTAGAAGTTAAAATGATATGTAAAGAAAAAATATGGCACGAACCGCAGGTCGCGTCATTTTCGGATAAAAGCGAGTTTCCTAGCCCGATGCAAAACGCTACATGTGTACACCGTAGTCAATAAATTTGAATCTTTAATTTTATTTCAAATTATTTTTGTAAAAACATTTTCATTTCTGCTATGTATTCTCTAAATTGTGCTTTCTTGAGAGAAATCTTTCATATTTACTGACCCCCTCCCCCCCACAAACACACACCTACTTAACTGTACCCCCCTTCTACATTGCAAACATCAAGATAATGAAAATTCTTCGCTTTAAAAAATTTTCATTTGTTTGTCATTATTTCAACCCCTTTAAAATCTCTGCATGTAAAGTTTTTTTTTTCTTTTCATTTAATGTCTTTTCCCATTCTCGTTCCCCGAAAAACTAGCTTTGGTCAAAGTTTCCATAAATATATAAAAGTTGATGTCCTTATACATAAGCTATCCATATAGCGCGTTGAAAGAATCTACAGTGTATATTTTCGTTTACCCCCCCACCCCCTCCATTCCAGGTACCTCTTAACGAACAGTCGACGTCTCCGGCATGGAATAATTTTTAATACACAGCACCTATATATAGGTGTCTTTAGTATAATGCCATGTATAATATATTGCTTTCAATAACAGGGTTACAAATACATGTTCTTACCACGTGCTTTACTTGATGCATAGAATCGGTTTTCTATAACTGAACGTATATGCACCTCAATAACTAATATCTAATTTTATGTTCAATGAAGTATTTATAATTATTATTTTTTAACAGTTGCCTTTTTTACCGTTGACCTTTTTACCTGTTGACCTTTTTACCGTTGCCTTTTTTACCTGTTGACCTTTTTACCATTGACCTTTTTACCGTTGACGTTTTTTCCGTTGCCTTTTTTTCCGTTGACCTTTTTTCCTAAATTCACAAAGTGTCCAGTATCCAGGGATGTGAGACATAGATCCCGGGCTCCTCGGCCAAAACTCTTCTCATCGTCATCAATTAAGACATATTACTCTATTGAATTACTGGTACTAAAAAATGATTGCAAATAATGCCTAATTGTTTTGATATTTTAGATGTAACATCACAACTTGTTAACCTGCTCTCTCCACTAAAGGTTAAAATTCAATATTTGCTTTAGTAGCCAGTGGCCGGTAGAGGCTGTATGTTTAGTAGCCACTACTGTCAAGTTAGTGGCCACTTATCGTTAGTTTGTAGATTTAAATAGTTTTACAAGTAATGTTTTAAAAATATTAATGTTACGAAGACATCTTTTAAAACATATAAAAATAAAACTATCCACAGTGTCAGTTCACTTACCCAAACAAAAACAATTAACAGTTATTACATTTTTTTCCCGCGATCGTTTGATGAAATTCTCGATTTTTTCCACAGTTTTTTATTCCGCGATGGTTTGACAAAAATCGCGATTCATTTCAGCACTTGTTTGAGGAAATTTGCGATTTTTTACTTGACCCCTTCATGAATTCAGATTTTTTTCAGCGATCGTTTGAGGGAATTCGCGATTTTATTCCGTGATCGTTTGATGAAATTTGCAATTTTTTCTTCGACCGATTGACAAAATTTACAATTTTTTCCACGATTGATTAACAAAATTTTTTTCTGCACTTGTCCGACGAAATTTGCAATTTTTCCCGCGATCTCGTGATGACTTTCACGATTTCTTTCCCGCGATCCTTCAATGGAATTCGCGTTTTTTTCCACGATGGTTCAACGGAATTCATTAATAATTCCTGTACTTATTTGATGAAATTTGCGATTTTTTACTTGACCTCTTGATGAAATTTGCGATTTGATTTCGTGATCGTTTTATTCCATGATAGTTTGACGAAATTCGAGATTAATTTCTGTAATTGCTTGACAAAATGTGCGATTTTTTATGCGATCTCTTGATGACTTTCACGATTTTTTCCGCGATCATTCGATGGCATTCGCGATTTTCCGGGCGATCGTTTGATGGAATTTGCGATTTTTTTCTCACGATGTTTCGACTGAATTTGCGATTTTTCCCCCGTGATGGTTCGATGGAATTCATAAATAATTTCTGTACTTGTTTGGTGAAATTTGCGATTTTTTACTTGACCTCTTGATGAAATTCGTGATTTTATTTCACGATCGTTCGACGGAATTTCCGATTTTATTCTGTGATAGTTTGATGAAATTCGCAATTACTTTCTGCAATTGCTTGACGAAATTTGAGATTTTTTACACGATATCAGTGCAAAATTCGCGATTTGTTTTCCACGATCATTTCACGAAATTTGGGATTTTATTCCGTGATTGTTTGACAAAATTTGCAATTTTATTCCGCGATCTTTTGACGAAATTTGCGATTTTTTTCACGACTGATTGGACAGGGGTGACTGAGTAGAAAAAAAATTCTGAAATTCAAAGCAAATTTTCTGAAAGGTTACAAAGGGTGGGACAGCTATGTGCTTTTTCTGCACCAGTTTGACGAAATTCCCGTTTTTTCGAGATCCTTTGACGAAATTTGTGTTTTTTTTCGCGATCTTTTGACGAAACTTGTCTTTTTCTCGCGCGATCTTTTGACGAAATTTGTCTTTTTCTCGCGCGATCTTTTGACGAAATTTGTCGTTTTCTCGCGCGATCTTTTGACGAAATTTGTCGTTTTCTCGCGCGATCTTTTGAAGAAATTTGTCGTTTTCTCGCGCGATCTTTTGACGAAATTTGTCGTTTTCTCGCGCAATCTTTTGACGAAATTTGTCGTTTTCTCGCGCGATCTTTTGACGAAATTTGTCGTTTTCTCGCGCGATCTTTTGACGAAATTTGTCGTTTTCTCGCGCGATCTTTTGACGAAATTTGCTGGGTTTTTTTTCGCGATCTCTTGACGAAATTTGCAGTTTTTCCACGATCTCTTGACGAAATTTGGAGTTTTTTCGCGATCTTTTGACGAAATTTGCAGTTTTTTCGCGATCTTTTGACGAAATTTGCAGTTTTTTCGCGATCTTTTGACGAAATTTGCAGTTTTTTCGCGTTCTTTTGACGAAATTTGCAGTTTTTCGCGATCTTTTGACGAAATTTGCAGTTTTTCCGCGATCTTTTGACGAAATTTGCAGTTTTTTCGCGATCTTTTGACGAAAATTGCTGTTTTTTCAGATCCTTTGATGAAATTTGCGTTTTTTCCGCGATTCTTTGATGGAATTCGCGTTTTTTTCGTGATTCTGAAATTCACCTTATCTTCTGAAAGGTTACAAAGGGGGGGAAGCTGTGTTTTTTCTGCACCTGTTTGACGAAATTTCCGTTTTTTCGCGATCTTTTTGCAATCTTTTGACATAAATTGCAGTTTTTTCGCGATCTTTTGACAAAATTTGCGGGGTTTTTTCGCGAGCTTTTGAGAAAATTTAAGGTTTTTCGCGATATTTTGGCAAAATTTGCTGTTTTTTGGCGATATTTTGGCAAAATTTACGGGGTTTTCACGATCTTTTGACGAAAATTGCGGGTTTTCTACGATACTTTGATGAATTTTGCGGTTTTTACGTGATTCTTTCACGAAATTTGCGTTTTTTCTGAGATTCTTTGACGATTTTTCTGCGAACGATTGACGAAATTAATTTCTTTCGGTGACCATTTGTCGAAATTCGCGATATTTTTGTCCGAAATTTTGGATTGATGACCGATTTTTTTTAAATTTCCGGAACCAAATGGCTTCAATGTGAACATCAACGCGATTTTCTTTTTATTTTACGATTCTGCGGAAATCGCTGATCGATTAAAAAAAAATTAAAAAAGCGGAAAAGTGGCATTTCTGACATGTACTATTACATGCAAAATAAAGATCGCCACTTTGGCGATCAGATGCATATCATAAAGTCACCAGTTTTTTACATTTAGTCGCCCTGTGGCCGGTGGCGACCGGGAATTTTAACCTTTACTCTCCACCTGTCACACTGTGTCACCCCTTCCCACCTCTTGAAGAATGAGGTAATTAGTGGATAATCCCTAAGAATGAGAGACGAGTATAACCTATTATAGAAGACATATTAATGGGATTTTACGGAAGCATTAAAATTTATGTAAAGAATTTTGTATAAAATATTAATTTTACTTTTACAAACAATATTATTTTAAACATATAAAATATATCTCATTGAGCTTGTAGTTATAAAAAAAAAAAAAAAAAAAAAAAAAAGAATTGTTCCTTTTACATTACATTTTTTGAGGCACAAATATAGCACAATAAACCAGTGATAGTAATAAGTAGTTTGATTTAAAAACTGTAGTCGAATAAATAGTCCAGGGGAAATGTACAAAAAAAGGGGGGGTTATCTTACAAAAAATCGGGTAAAAGATTTTTTTTTTCTGAATTGTTTATAATGATGCCAACATGGAAAAACCAAGTTTTCCAACAAAATTTCTTAAGGCTAAATTTTCTGTGGCCGAAAAACAACAAAATGTTGGGAGTTTTTTCGATTTTTTTAAAATATCTCAATAGCCGTTGCAGTAGCATAATTTTTGTCAATTACAATATTAAAGAAGACAAAAGACAAAATTATCTACAACTTTCATATTTACAGTTTTTTTATACACCCAATAGCAAGCGCAGTACGCCATTTCAAAAGTAAGACAATTTTTTCAATTTTCTTAAAAACCGTGAAAAACGTAGTTCTCCCCCGATTATTCATATGTTTCCCACGGATTTAATCATGTATGTCAACTTCTATATATTGGTAGCAGTAAATTATGTGTTTGAGAGCCAAAACTAGATTTTCAGGGGGGGGGGGGCAAAATTCATGCATATTTTGCTCCACCCCTCGTTAATTATTTTAATAAATCTCTAATAGCCAGATTTTGAAAATTTTAAGTGTGTGATCATTAAATACGTAATCAGATTTTTCAAATATGGATTCATTAAAACCTTGAAAACCGAACCGAAACATATTCCGCTTTAAACACCTTTCCATCTTACGAGGTATAACTGGTCATATTCTTTCTCTTAAAAATATATAATTTTTTCTTTAAGAACCGGATTCCGTATATGAAGATTTTATTTTCAAAAATTTTATGATAGTTGTAGTATTGAGGCGTTTAATGCCATAGTTATATGAATTATGAGACTAAATTAGTCATACAAAGACATCGTTAGATATAGACCTCGGTATCATATGAAAAAATAAATAAATATTAAATTTCAAGCAAGAATTCTGAAAAGAACACTTTTGTAGGTTTAACATGAGCGTGCAAATGTGTTCGCGTGAAACTTCACTACTCACGCGAAGAAACTGGAATGCTAAGGCTAAACCTATGGAAGCGTTCCTTTTACAATTTCTCGTTTGCAATTTAATAGTTTTAAATGATTTTTCGTCAAAAAATCGCGAAAAAGCAGAAAATTTTGTCAAAAGATAGCGAAAAAAGCAAAATTTTGTCAAAAGATCGCGAAAAAAAGCAAAATTTTGTCAAAAGATCGCGAAAAAGCAGAAAAATTTGTCAAAAGATAGCGAAAAAAACTACAAATATCATCAGAAGATCGCGAATAAACGGCAAAGTTCGCAAAAAACGGCACATTTCGTCAATAGATCGCGAAAAAGCGGCATATTTCGTCAAAAGATCGCAAAAAAGCGGCACATTTCGTCAAAAGATCGCGAAAAAACTGCAAATTTCATCAAAAGATTGCGAAAAATTAGCAAATTTCGTCAAAATGGCGCAAAAAATACATGTATTTAGTGCTTTTAGTGTATCCCCCCCCTTCCCCCCTCTTTTTGTAACCTTTCAGAAAATTTGCTGTGAATTTAAATTTTTTTTTTTTTTTTTTTTTTACTCAGAATCGCTCCTGATTCAGAATTCACATTAAGTTGGCTGTAGGTCCTGGTCCAATTAGCTCGTGTGACCAAAAATAACTAACCATTGTGATTTTCACTAAGTTTTTCATATTTTTTGCTAAAAAATTTATTAAAATTATGACACACAAAAACTCTATTCTTAATTAAATTATTTCATTTTCAGGAGCGGTCATGATTTTGATAAATCGAGCATTTCATATGACCTACACTCAATGTTTTAAGAGCTGTATGTAATTTGGCTATTTTACTCCTGTAATGTAGTATACAGGTTTTTGCGCTTGTCTCCATTTCCCCGGAAATCAGACCCTGGTTTTATTTCTTAAAGTATCTTTTACGGATAAAATGTGGTACAATTTTTTGTTTGCGCGTGGTTTCAGTCTTTTTGCTTTTTTGCAATTCTCATCCCTGACCGATTCCTTTATTTTTTAATCAATATTTATACATTTTATTGGAGTCTATTAATTATTGTTTTTGTCTATCCAATCAACTATAAATTTTATAAAATTGTGCTGATTACTATAAAATTTGAATATCATATATCATATGATGTTCAGTTATAATACTCGCCTATTTTATTTATTTTTTTTTTTTATT
This sequence comes from Maratus speciosus, assembly GCA_963932465.1. Lineage (NCBI taxonomy): Eukaryota > Metazoa > Arthropoda > Arachnida > Araneae > Salticidae > Maratus > Maratus speciosus. Next base: position 238,350,997 of record OZ010788.1, read on the forward strand.
TGACAAGGTCACATTAAGAAAGTAAATACTATCGCGTATGCTGGTGCATTGATATTCGAAAATTTTATTCAATGTATTTTGCTGCCTTTTAATTATTACAATGTTTTGTTTGTTTTTTTCAGTCACCCCCTTTTTCCACTTCTTGCCCTCATATTCGAAAAGTGTGAACTCGCTACCTGCACGCCGCGTGAACCCGGTATTGCAGGAGGTGATGTCTGTTCCTCAGAGTCTTTTAATGAAGATATAGCTGTATTTGCCAAACAGGTAATAAATAATATTTGATGCTTTATTTGCTGGTATACATTAAATGATTGGTGCAGATGTAAAAGTCATATTATCCACTTTTGAGTTCAAGGGCGGATCCAGAGAGGGGGGGGGGGGTTACATCTCTTAATAAGGAATTCTTTTATTGAAGGCTATTCCCATATCCAAAATGGCTACTTTTCTGAAAGTTTTGAGAAGTCATTTTCGTTCGTAAATACCAAAAAATTTCATTAATATTCGTAAAAAAAAAATAAAATTTAGACATTTTATTCAGATACCAAGAAATTGAACTATTTCCCATTTTCTTATAAAGGCAAAGAATCATTCAAGAAATTGAGGAATTTAAGCCAATTTTTAGGTTTTGACAGTTACAAAAGTGAGGTGATAAGGGAGCAACAGGTTGTCGCGGCCTCATTTCAAGTTCAGTTTAAAACCTGGCATTTTACAGAGACTTCCAGAAAGACTGTTTGTCTGTATCGAAAAATGGAAAACGCTAATCAATCACATTTGTTCTGAATAAGTGCCCTTACAAATATCTTGCAATCTGATATTAAAAATGACTATGGCTGTGTCAAAAATTACCTACTTTGGATTTAAGTAAAGTTTTAAGGAGTCCGAAAGATCCTCATTGTTGAGCTAGGGGTAAATTAGAAAGAATTTAATATATATTTCATTTTTTAAATCTCCTTTAGAAACTTTCTTCTTTTTTTGGGGGGGGGGGGCGTCATGACCCCCGTGACCTCCTCCTTGTATCCGCCATTGATTGAGTTATTCATATCACCGTATTTTCGTCTTTTTAAGGCGAATCGGACTGTATAATAGTGATTTTAAAATAATGAACCTATCTTGGCGAGAAAAAAAAAAATACTGAAAATCTCGGATGAACCAGCTTGTAAGCCAAAATCAGAAATAAATTGCGTTAATGTTTAAAGAAGTAAGAAGTAGTGTAAAAAAATATTTCACTAGTTTAATGACAGTTAAGAAGTTCAGCCATGTCTAATAGTAACATTTTTGTACAAATTAATTTTAATAAATGTTTTTTGCGTTTTCGTTTTTATTTATTACCCTCCAAAATAACATAGTGAAAACTAATGCACTGGAAAACTCTTTTTGGTTCTTGTTTTAAATAAATAACTATTTTGAGTTAGAATCAACATTACTCATGAAAGTTCGCTGAAAAATTCTTATTTGCCATGTTTCAATTTAAATTCTAGCTTTACCAGATTTATTACAGATCTCGGACTCCAAGCAGTTGTTATGGCAACAAATATATCGCAAACAAAATTGTGCCAATATATCAGGTTTGTTAATAGCAATTAGTTTTTTAAACTAGGTCAAGTGTGAATTTTGCATTTTACACTCTTCAAATGTTCATCTCTCTCTGATCTTATAAAATATTCGAATTCATCCAAAGCACTTAAAAGAAAAACATGTCGTGGAAATGAATTAACCACTTTTTAAATTTTAGTTTATATGCTATGATTAATTGTGATAAGTTTATTTTTCTTTTAAGGTAGTTTTAGAAAACAGATAAATTTATAGAGAATTTTCGAAGAAATTTTTGATAAACTTCAAACTAATCTAATCATCCAGTAAAAACAAGTAACTTTATTATCTAATATTGCGAATAAGCTAAAACTTCAAGTCTATTTCTATAAATAAATATTTTAAAGCTAGCTGAAGAATCAATACATGGGTATTTGGTATATTTTACATAATCCCTATTCAAATACCATAACATAATTAGAAAAATATTCAAAAATACTATAAAATAGTTATTCTGAACATTCTTTTAATTAATGCTCTGTGAAAATTTTTAAGTTATTTTTGAAAAAAGCAAGATACATGACAAAAGTGATTTTGAGAAAAATTCACTTTTAATTTACATGGAAGAAAAAAGGGTTGCCAGATTTAAATTAAATTCTTCGTTGCCAGATACTCACATAAAATGCTAATTATTTTAAATATAAGGGACAAGATCTAAAAACTATATAATTGTTATAAGGTATGGTATTTCAGTTTAGTTTGACAATTTTATAGGCCTACTACCTGCTATTTTAATTATCACTTCCGATTTGTAAAGCTTTACAATTTTTTTAATATATTGACTTCTAAATAACGTAAATACAAAACAGGGTGGGAAATATTCAGAAAATCTTATTAGCCATGGATTTATTTTACCAGCCAGCAAGATGCAACGTACAGTTTAAAATTGTTATGACAAAATATAAAAAATGAAAAAAAAAAAGTTAACCATTTTACTTCGATGCCTTTTCCATTTTCAGAATTTTTTTCTATAAATTTAAAATATATATACAAGTTTTAGTATAGGATAGTACTTGGTACCACGTTTACATTATGGTAATTTGAAAGTTGCAAAATATAGCTAACTACTGAAAAATATAAAGTTCTTGCATTAGCAGTGCATTAGTTCGTGCATAAATATAAAGCCTTGCCATTTTTCAGACTGTCTAAAATCTCACTCATCCTGTAATAGAAAATCTAACCGTCGTCGGTGGCCAGTAAAATGATTCATTTATCCACCCCTGATACAAAATCAAAACTGTTTTGTAAAGCTAAAAAAAATCTTTTGTTTAATAAATTCAAAAGCTGAAAATGTCCCTATTTTTGCGAAAATTGACAATTTCAGCATGTTTATATTCCGTAACACACTTCAAATCTAAACCATTATATTATTTTGTGTTGATGAATAGATGACCGTTTCTACGAGCATGTATCAGAAATTCACAAATATCGCTCAAAAATTTTATGGATACAAGTTTACTGAATGATAAATTAATCTTTAATTTATTGTAATTCTTATGTATATTCAGGCCGGTCTTTTAGTTTTTATACCGGTCCGGGCAAATAAATTTTTTGTACGGATCGGGCCAAGCCTGGAAATTCCGGCCCGTACAGACCACTAGTGTGCGTGCCTGGGCATACAGATAGTCCCTTTTTATTGTTGATCAATAGCTGGTTCCTAAACTGTTACTTTTAGAGATACAGTTTTCAGTTTTTAGTTTCGTGGTATAGCAAGACTTACCGCCTGATATGAGGTGAAACAAAATTTCAACAGGGTGTCTCGCCATTATAGAAAACCTGGAAAAGTCAGGGAATAATTTTTTATGGGCTAGAGAAGTCTGGGAAATGACAGGAACATTTTTAAATTCAGGAAATTTTTCCTGATTAAAACTAAGGGTATGGCATTGCAGTGACAGGCAAATATAAATTTACTGAATACTGTAATGATGAATTTGTTGATTTTTAAAATCAACAATCAATTGTAGGATTGCTTAGGTTATTCAACCTGTTTATTTCCCTTTGGAACGAACATTTGTTAGTTTAATCTATTGAATATTTAGAATCCTTAAATTTAGTTATTTACAGAGCAGATATTATTACTTTTAAAGGAAAAGTTTTTTTATTATCTCAATGTGACAAAGCAACTGTATTTAGCTGTGAATGATGTGATGAAGAATTGCATCGTTATTGGAAAAAATGGATGGAGCTTGATGCTGAAAATAAGTATCTGAAAATATTTAGCATGTAAAAAAATAAATAATAACTTTAAGAAATATGTGGCATCAACCAATCTTTAACACTAAAATAAATATAGTAATGTTAAACAATTTGAAAATTTTGCAAATATTTGTTAAAAAAAAAAAAAAAATAAATAAAATCAATAGTTTGTACTTGAATTAGTTGTGAAAGTTCTGCTCTCAAATTCTCAGCTTTTAAGATTTTTTTTTGCATGTAACATCATAGATACCTAAAATTTTATTGGTATGGAAAAGTCAGGTAAATTTTAGTTGAGGTGAAGTAGACATCCTATTAAAAAGGGATACCGTGCGAGATTAAAACTATCGGTAGTTAAATTTATATTATGTGTGTGTTATACCACTTGACAAGTCACGGAGCACACAAATGAATTGGTTCGAAAAAATGCAGTAACGTGTGCATGCAACAAGACACAAGAATATAGAAAACAATCACTCTTAGAAATATCTCCCTTTTCAGTAATTTTATTTTTCTCTTTTTATGTGAAAAAATTTTCTTTTAGAAAATTCTTGCAATCTTCAAATTATTTATGTAACAATAAAATGTTCATGCGTACCACAGTCATTTGACATCACTAACTTCAGTCACTGAATTATTTTTGCTCTATTTCAAAGTGTTTAAGCTATTTATTCATCACCAATTATCTTCTTGAAAATATATTTTGTCAAAATTAGGGAGTTGAAACTTCCTTAGGGAGTTGAGACTTCCTGTTGAAATTTATCAAAAATTAAAAATCATTGTACTAGCTTTTGAGAATACTTATTTTAATCCTGAATGTTATAATGCTATACTTCTATTGTGTACGCAATTTTATCAAAAGCATCCATCCAGCAAACTACCTTTTATAACGAATATGATTACCTGAATCTGAAATTAGAACTATTAAGAATTATGCACAATTCTTCTGAGTCATCTGAAGCTGAAATTGCAGCTTTTAAAAGCTGGAATCATTCATGCAGATCTTCGGCCTTCGGCTCTTCAATATACAATAGTATTCCTATTTCTTGAACAATTTTATTCTTTTTAAGAGAGTTCTTTTTTCCCCCTACTCTTTCAAAGTTGTTCTCAAGTTACCATTAAGAAACTGCACCAGCTTATAGTGACTATATCTTTTTATCATTTAAGTCAAATAGTTATTTTTAAGTTGGAATTAAAATGATTAAGACAACATGAGTTTTATTATGTATTAATATCTTAAATTTATTAGATTAATATTGTTTTGAATGAATATTTAGTACTTTTGTAAACTTTTGAAACAATTAGGATAAAAAGAAATTATTTTGGCGTTTTACGATCCTGATGATGTATCTTCAGAGCTTGATTAAAGTGTGAGTCTCTTGGGGCCAAAATTTTTTTGTATGCAATTCTTGTAAAACTGAATTTTAAATCGTTTATGGCTTTGTACTTAGAGTTCGTACAATAGAGTTAGGAATTATAATAATAAGATTAACAGCAAGAAAAACAAATAAAATTAATAGAATTAATTTATCTGAATATCTATTTATATATTCACATGGGTGATCCAAAGCATCAAAAATATTTAATTTTTTGTGACAGTATAGAAAGGAGTGAGGGCTGAATGAATACCAGATCCTGAGCCTCTCTTTGGTTTTATCGTCTTTTTAATCTACCTTAAATAGTCAGTTTTTAGCACGTTTCAATAATTCTTCATTAATGTTGGGTACTTTGTTCATTAATCGTGTTTCACCATACTTTTAAGTCTTTGATGAATTCTAGATCAACGAAACTTTCCCTCTTAAGTTTTTTTTTATTGTAGATATTCATATCTTTTATTAAATTATTTCAAGAATCTTGCCTAAAAGTATTTAACTATCGTACATTTGTGTACGAAAATATTGCATTCTGGTAACACTGCTGTCCACAATTTAAAAAATTAAGGGAGTGTCCGAACTGTAGAAGGTTCATCTTGGTGTTAATCCTTCGAATCATTTCCGTTCCCAGCGAAGGAATTCACCTTGCATGAGTATTGTATTTCAAAGGTTTCACTCTGTGCATTCTTTTCTTTTCATTGGAGTTCAGTTCCAAATTCGATACAATCCAATCATTGATTTAGATGTCACTGACTATCGTCATCTGACTTTTGCGCTTTGGCTGCTATGTTTAAAATCCTTAATACTCGGTTCTTCATTCAAGAATTACCATTTTGAGGTCATAGTCTTTTATATGCGAATTATCTAAATGTTGTTTTTAAAATGCGTAACCAGATGTAAGGAATTATGTTTTGGCTCAATATCAGGTATTGTAAATAGCATTCATTGCTTTTTCTATTTTATTAAGCAGCGGAGGCATTGGTTAATTCCTGTACAATTCCTTGCTTTGAACAATTACCGCAATATCCACATCCTTAATAATTTGAAAAATGCTTATTCAGTATGTAGTGTACTGATTATATTTGTACTTTTCAAGTTCTTATTTCTTGCCAATTTAGTAGATGATAATTTTTATCTTTCAATTTAAAATATTCTTTAAATCATTTGTCTTCTCATTAATGCAACATTAAATCTGAAAGTGCCGGCAGACACTGAAAATATTTATTTTTAGATTTTTATACATACTCTTTGTATTTCTCCATCTCTTGTAAATTGTAATGATTGACTTTTTTATCCACACTCAGGCTGATAAATAGTAAATAGCATTAATTACCTTTTTCTATTTTCTTAAGCAATGCAAGCATTGCTTAAATCCTGTACAATTCCTTACTTCGAACATTTACCGCAATATCCAAATACTTAATATTTGATAAATGCATATTCAATATGTAGTGTACTGACTATTTTTGTGCTTTTCAAATTCTTATTTCTTGCCCCAATTTAGTAGTTAATAATAATACATTTTGTCCTAAAAAGAAATATGATTTTCTAGTGTAAATTTTAATGTTCCTTCGGTACTAATATTAAACCACGAACTCCTCACTAGTGCGAATTCGCACCAACCAAAATTTCAAATTTTCTGGATCATGTCAATTTCCCCATTTTCTGGAAACACGATTTCATTAACAAAATTAAATTTTTGAAAAAATAAATACCGGCGTTTACTGGAGCTCATTACCTGCGGTTTATTGGGTTGAGCTGATTCATATATCAAATTAGATGCTAGGATCTATAAGATTAGTTGGGTGAATTAGGTCCTCCTGGTTCGTCCGGGATAGCTTAGTTGGTAGAGCATTGGCAGGTCAGTTAAGATATCCCTTTTTCAAACCCTGGCCTGGACATTTTTAGCCCAGTCGAAAAATTACAACTTATAAAGTGATTTTGTAATTTTTACTTTATGTAGTAATTTTAAATAAGAAACCGTAACATAAAAATAAATTAGTAAATGAAATTTCACGAAAATCATGGGAAGATGAAAAACAGGATATATCCTGTTTAATTTTGTCGGTCTTGAAGATGATACGATCTCATTTTTTCAGATCATGGCTGAAAATCTCCACTACACTTCCAACGAAGAGTTGGATAGTCTGGTGAGTATTTAACATCTTTTGTCTTTGTCCCCTTCCCGTCCCCACTTACCCCCTTTTTCTCATTTGCAGGTAAGACAAGAAAAACCTTTTTATACAGCCAATCCAGAATTAGACAGTCTAGTAAGTAAAACCCTCTATCCCGTTTGTTTCTTTCAAAAAATTGCATTTTGTTTTTTGTTTATCTTAGATTTGAAATTATTTCCAAAATGTGCAAAAAATTAGTTATCACTTTTCATCACTTCTTGAATAAATTTATAACATCATTTGCAGCACTTTCCCAATAAAAAAAAAAAAAAAAAAAAAAAAAAAAAAAAAAACCCGATGACGTCAAAAAACTAAATTTTAAAATTTGTATTTTAAATGAATATTTTTAGTTTCTGTCAACAAAAAGTATAAAGAACGACTTTATTAATATATATACCTTTAATTAGTATTTCTGATTACTCTGAAGACGTTGTTATTTTTTTACACTTAAATTAGGATTTTTCCGTTTGTCCCCAGAACCTGATTAAGGTTGTTGGGGGCCCCAAGGCCCAGTAGATTTTCAGGGCCCTCAAAAAAAATAGCTAGAATTTTTTCGGGAGTATTCAAAAAATGTCCTTCACTTTATAAAAATATTCATGAAATATTCTGGGGTTAATTTAAATTTCCTTTTGATGATTCATGGTAGAATGCCTTAAATAACCTTTCATCTGAAATATTTCTCAAAAAGTAATTCTAATAAAAACATTTTGTCTACATCATACTTAATTTAAACTATTTTCAGAGAATGGAATGTTTCTTTCTATTCCTTTTTTAACATTACTTTATTTGTTTAAAATTATTTAATTTTTTTCTCCCAAAAGAATGTGATTTTATGCTCTAATATCTAAATAATACACCTGTAAGCACACCTTGTCTTGTTTGTGCATGCAAGATGGAAAAAAAAATGTACGAGTTAAAAAAAAAAAAACTACTTATTTTTGAGACCCTATCTGCGGTGGACTTAATCCACGGCCTATATGGTAATTAGGACCTTTTTTTTAAATAGAAATACAGGGTAACGCATAAGCTACTAGATGTGTTTAAAAGTTAACGCTTTCCTGACTGGTATCCTAATAATAATAATATGTCCTTATATTGTCTATTATTCTGTATTTATAATTACTATTGTTATCATTTGCATGTAGTAATGATTATATACCTGTGGATGTACTATTATCACTTCACAAGTGCACTTAAAGCTTCATACACTGTTGCTGAGAATTTTGTTTGACTTTTAAGTAGATTTCATAAGAAATACTACCTATTACATTCTCCCCTATGTTGGAATTTCTGAAATTTTTTTGCAGGTGTAAGACATCGACACTCCTAGAACCCAAAACCACCACCAGTTCAAAACTTTATCTATCTATCATATATATATATATATCAGGGTTGGCAGGTTTTTGACACATGTCAGTTTTTGACAGTTTAAACTGCGGTTTAAACCGTCATGTCAAAAACCTCAAATACTTACAGTGATCTGTAAAATTTCACATTAAATGTCACACATTAGATGTAATATTTAAAATTCACTATTACTGTAATTGTATAATTAGTATATAGTATTAGTAATAATTACAGGGTTGGCAGGTTTTTGACATGTGTCAGTTTATGTCGGGTTTAAACCATAGTTTAAACCGTCATGTCAAAAACCTCAAATACTAAATTGATCTGTAAAAATTCAAATTAAATGTCACACTTGACAACATTACATGTAATATTTTAAATTCACTCTTACTGTATATCAGTAATTAGTACATAGTAAAGTATTATTGTTAAGTACAACTTTTTAACAGGGTAAAATTTTTCTTTATTTTTATTTTATTTTATTTTATTTTATTTTTTGTAAAATTGTGTTTTTCTAAAAAGTAGACATTAAGCTCACCTGAGCTGTACATTTTTTCTCTTACTTAAAATCGTTTTAATTTCGCTTACTTTTGAGAGCTTAAAGCATTAGCTAGCTTTTTTTATGGGGAGGAAAAAAAACTTAGAAAAGTGTAGATTTTTTTGTATGTATAACAAGATAATGTGTATCAATGTTATTTTAGTCTAGGCAATAACCATTCCATTCAAAATTGAAATTGGATTATTAATTTTAAACATTTACAAAATAAGAGAAGTAATTAAAAAAAAAAAAAGCTTAAAGTCAAAATCTTTTTAAAACATGCTTTCTTTCAATATATAAAAATGTTTTCGATTTTAAAACTGAACAAAATTGGCTCGGTCATCTAAAAGAAAATTCCTGTAAGCCCATATTGAAAAAGTGCATAATAGAAGGGATCAAATCATGAAACCATACCATTGTGGAAGAGACTCAAGGGTGAAAGGTTCCATTCTCCCATTGGTTGAGAAGAAACAAGAATCCCGTGATTACTTCTCAAGGTTACAAGTCCTGATAATTGAGCAGTGGTAGACACTTCTTCCTAACAAATCAGAGGGCAGATCGCATTTCAGCACCAAAACAAATCGCCAAGTGTCACTTGAGATTATTTCAAGTATTATGTTGCAAAAATATTAAATTTTCTTTGCGGCATGTAAGGAATTTTAATTTATTTCTCATATAAAGTGATTCACTGAAAACAATGATTTGGTATTTTTTAAAATATCCTTTTTTCCCTGCAAAAAATTGATAAAACTGACTTTCTTTTAAAAACGTAATCAATTTAAATATTTTAGACTTATTATTTTGTAACTTATTTTTAAATTACACATTACTTATATTTTCCTTTTGTATATACAGGTGTATGTAAATTTAAAACTTAAAAAAATATCCCATATTTTAAAAGTATAAAATTGATATTTATACGAAAAGTCAAATTAATAGTTTTTGATTTATAGCTTTGCACCAGGAGGACAGAAGCTTAGTGGATTAGCCGCCCCCCTTCCCTACCCCGAAATAATATCCTGGCTACGCAACTGCATTTAAATACCTGTGTGTTTTGACTGTAGTTATGTGTGCAAAGCAACAGTAAACTCAAGCACCCCCCCCCCCCCCTCCTCTTCAAATAATCAAAATTGTCAGAAAGGGATTTAGATCATCTAAATTCTACCTTGCCCGTATAGTAATTTGCAATATTAATATCTATTTATTATTACTGCAAAATAACAAACAGGGGGGAAAAAAAAAATCTAAAAATAAAGTGTTTTATAGATCGTGAACGAAAAAGGTCAAGCTAAAATAAATTATAGTTCACACTTGTAGTGAAATATAATGAAAAAAACAAATAATAATGACAGAATTTTTATAAGAAGTTTTTATAATGTATTTTGTTGCATTAAATATTTCTAGTTAATGATTACTTGGACTAATGTCTTTAACTTAGCTTTCCAATATTTAGGGTGGTAATAGTGAAGGGGAAATTTATAATAATTTTTTTAATAAAAATAATTTATGTTTTTGACTGAGTTTTCAAATAATATTATATATAATATATATATATTGTTTTGAAAAGTAATTTATTAGAATATTTTTAATAAAAACAATTAAAAAATTTTTAGCAAATTTTAATAAAAAGTATTTAACAATTAACTATAACAAATTGATTTAAATAATTAATTACGTATTAAATTAATAATATTATTAATATAAATTGATAAATTAATAAAATTTTACTTTCAAATAAAATAAACTGAATATAGTTATGTATTCAGATATATTGTTAAATAATATAACATAAAAATAAAAATATTTTATGTAAGTGTAAGAAATAACATTATATTTTCAAAAATATTCATTTTAAAGAATTGAAATAAATAGCTTATAAGTAATATGAGTTTTAAAAATTAATTCCTTTAACAGTATTTTATACATAATAAAAAATTACAAAGCATTTGATAATAAATTAATAAAGTTTTTCTGTATGAAAAATACTAATTAATTTTAAAAGAAAACTTTGATAAATTAATTTTGCTAATTTAATATTTATCTGATACTAAAGTTATAAGGGAAAAAATAATGTATGCAAGTTTAGGAGATATTATTATTGAATTACAATAAATGTTTACTTTAATTCATAAAAAAATAGCTGATATGAATTTTGAAATTTATTTAAAGCTAAATTTTATTTTATTTAATAAAAATTAAATTTCAATTTTATTTAAAACTAAATTTTATTTTATTTAATAACAATTAAAACTTAATTTAATCAAAATTTTATTTAATTATCTAATTGACAATTAAAAAAATTGAAAATGAACGGATAATAAAAGTCGATAAATCTTTATTAACTAACTTAATAAAAATCGAAACAAAACACAAATAAAAAATATAAAAGTAACAGGGAGGATAGAACCTGCCTACTTGAGTTTGCTAGACAAGCGCGCTAACCACCTGACGAGATCGTCCACACAAAACTCTCACCAAAATAGCATGAATTAACTAGGTACGATATTTCTCAAAGTGCTGGCATTTCATCGCCAAATCATACCTGAGATGCAAGCCAAGACCGGTTTCTGATCAACCAATGAGAGAATGGAACCTTTCACTCTTGAGTCGCTTCCACCATTGTTTGGCTTATACTTTGCATCCCAACCATCAGGGGTAAGGGTTGACTGCTGTATCAGTTGATTCAGCTCGCGCTTGAGCTACGGAGAGAGTTTATGGATGCTTACCCATACTGATTGTGTATGAAGCTAAAGAATCCCCTTTCCAGCAGTGGTGTAGTCTCCAGTCTTCTTATTTCAGTGCTATAGGGAGGACTCCATTGTTTGGTGGAAAGGTATCACTAAATGCAACAGCTTTTTGAGCCTGCTTCAAAACTTGCTCATCTAGCAATGCTTTTGCTATCAAGTCCTACTAGCTCAGCATCAATTAAGAGACAGACTATTTTCTAACGCTTCATACACTCTAAACTCAAAAATCTTTTGGGTGTAAATAAATGTGCTAAACACGTGGTGTGCTGCAGCATGCTGTGTGGTAAAACTGATCCGGATTATTTAATTGTACAAAATTATTTTCTTCTGGTTGAAAAATCCAAAAAAAAATATATATATATATTTTATTGCAAATAATATATTTTTTAAATTATTAAATTTCAATAAAAGATCACATAAATCATTGACTTATTTAATGTTTATCTATTGTTAAAATGTTTTAGCGTGTTACATGTATTTGGCAGTTTTCGACGGTTTAAACCAGTTTATGACAGTTTTCGACAGTTTAAACCAGTTTACGACAGTTTAAACCAGTTTTTGACGCTTGTCATGTCAAAAACCACTTTTTGACGTCAAAAACCCAACCCTGATATATATATATATATATATATATATATATATATATATATATGATAGATAGACATATCATGTAAATCGCTTTTTTATGAACACGATAACCTCCATAATTTTGCACAAATCTCTTCCAAACTGATACATAAAATCAAGGGGCAGAAAATCTCGGTCAGGTTCGTTAATGGGCAAAATCGGACCCAACTTTTACAGAAAAAAAAAAGAATAAAAAATTATCGTATCAACAAGGTTCTAATAAAACCAGCTCTTGCAGGAAAATGAAAATAAAAACTCGTCAAAAGCGGCCATATAAAATTGTTGAACTGGGTTTCTCTCTAATCTTTATTTAGTTTTTGTGGGCGAAATTAGTACTTAACTTCGAAATCTACCTGTGTCTATAGGAGCCGGTAGGGATTTTCTTGTTTAAATTAAAAATGGAGACTACTTGCCCGAAACATCAATTTAGATAAAAGAAGGAAAAGTGCTGTAAAGTTGTGTGATGTTCATTTAGTTGTTTTATTGTAAAAATAGTCTTCCATGGAAGACTAGACAAAATCCTTTCATTGCTATTACCTTATTAAGGGCAGTTAGTTAAGTTATGATTTATTTCTAATCACTTTCGAAAAATCGATTTTTTTGTTTTGCGACTTTGGGCTAAGTCACGCGTTCGAGAAAATTCGATTTGTGGGTCACTGTGGGTCCAGCTAATTTTATCTGTAAAACGACTTTAACGATTTAGACTAAATTTTGTTTTCTATCGTTTTCAGGTTCAAGAAGAGCATTGGATAGGTCGCATGTTCGAAAAAATTCGGTTAGTGAGTCATTTTGGGTCACCATGTCTCAGGATCATAATAATTGTATCTAAACAGCAAGAATGATACAGTGCGAATAAAATATCGAATTGAACACAAGAAGGATAATTTTGACCGAGCTTAGCTTGGTCATCCCTGCTAGTGATACATTAACAACATAACCTGACTAGGTGGCCAGCTTAATCCAATTACCTACCCCGTCAGATGTAGATATGTCTTAGAATTGAACATTCTTCAGAAAATGAGGAATTTTTTGGTCACTCTATATCCATCTGTCATTATATGAAGTTGTTGGACTAAATTTTGAGTTCGGATTTATAAAACTGTCAATCAGTACTTAATGAATATTAGGCAGTTTTTATGTTTTTTCTCCCAAATGAGATATTAGCAAGCTGGACACGTGTGTTATACGAGGAAGCGGCACACGTGAAAAAATACCGCATGTGTATTGTTAATTATGTAAATCAGGGAAGTCTGATAAAGATAGTCAGCGAAATCAGGGAAAAATCAGGAAACTTACTTTTTTTTACAATTTCTGTAGAGACCTTGTCAAAGATATAAACTCCGTAATTAATTATTACAGATGATGCTTCAAATCCACATAAAACAGAAATATTGCAGGCATCTTCATAATGAAAAGCTATAATGAGTCATTTTACGAATTTTAAGAAAAATATTCTTAAACTATTCTTTAAAGAGACATTAGATTAATTTATGAAACATCTTTTTTGTTATTATTATTCATTCAGAGCTATTTTAATTTAAAAACATGATTTTATTGGTTGAAATGGACTTCTTTCCGTCTGCTTTTTAGTGTGCTTGAAAGGATAAGGTGTTAAACAAACCTTATTTTGAAAAGCTCTATGTCAGGGTTGGCGAACCTATGGCACGCGTGCCCGAGATGGCACGTACGACAATTTCTCTGGCACGCGAAAAATTTAAATTTCATAATTATTTTTTAGATAAAATTATTTTTTGTTTTTGTTACAACATACAAAATTTTGCTTAACATGTACAGAGTCCACGTATAGTATAATCATTTTTCATGAAACAACAAATTAGAAGATTTTCTTTTTCAGTGATTCCATGTAGCGTTTTCAACAAGTAACTACTTGTCCTTTCTGTAATTTTTTTAAAAGGCTTTACTTCATCAAATGAATTTTATAAAACAGTCACCGCAATAAAATGACATATGGAGCCAATTTTGCTCTACATATTACTAAAATAACAACACGAGAATCAGGTATAAAGCATTTCCTATCAAACATACAGCAGCAGAAACCTTGTTAATAAATCATTACTTCCTTTTTAATGCTATTAAAATTATTATACGTTAGATGTTGCATTAATGATAAATTAAAAATTACTGAAATCAAAATTTCTTTCCTTTTGTACGCTTCATATGAACCTTTTCGAGTCAAAATTTCATAAAATTAATGGCTAACTGCAATATACAGAATAATCTCATTTTGATTTTTGCTTTTATTTATTTAATGCATGAAAGTGACTGATTCTATTAACCAGTGTTCCGTATAAACGGTACATGTAGCAATATTTTCTTTGTGTAAAAGTTTGTCACGTTGCAATATTGATAGACATTGTTTTTAAATATTTGGCACGTGCATGTGAAAAGGTTCGCCATCCCTGCTCTATGTTCATTCTAACAGGGTGAAAATTATTCTTAAAACCCCTAGAAAGAGGAAAAAATTAGTTTGAGACTTAATTGGAGGTTATCTCATTCGAAATTAATTTCAAGTCAATCCAGTAACAGAAGTTTAATAAAGATAGTTCTGATAATAAACATAAAGCGTTTCATATTTTCACAAATTTGGTCAATATGTTCATTTTCATTTTAAATGTAGTACCGTATTTTATGGAAGAAACGCCGCGGCGTTTACGAGTTTGAAACTTAATTGTTTGTCAAGTGCGGCGTTTACGATTTTTTCTTTCGCGCGTAAAATTGGGATAAAGTACGTGAAAATTTCTGACTTTGCCGATATTGAAACATTATTTTCGATGATGTTACCGAACCATACAGGTGGGCAAAGGAAATTCACAACTCTTCCACTCATATATTGACGACTCAGATTTTGAGGACTTCAAATAGAAGCTAAAAAAGGATTAAAGGGGATGCGACGTAAAAAGCATGTTAAAAAGTTGCGCCGACAACTTAACAAAAATGTGGAGCGTTCAAGGAGAGGGGTTCGCGTCTCGCGCTCTGGATGGTTTTAATACCAATTGACGTCTCCTTAATTAAAAAAATTACATAAAAACATTTAAAACACGATTTAAATATTTTAAATAAAATTTTAGAATCTTAAGTTATTAAAAATGAGACACCCTACATTGTTCAGAAAACTTTGATTAAAGTTAGTTCAATGATATAAAAGTAGCGTTCCCACAGGTGCGGCGTTTACGACGGGTGCGGCGTTTCTTCCATAAAATACGGTACTTTTAAAACATTTTTTTTTCTCTTTAAATATTTCAAATTACTACTCAATCATATATCAATTAATACCTCAAAACAATTCGTATCTTTTTTGTTCTTGTCAGTGTTTGAGTTCTAATTTTTAATTCATGTTCTTTTAAACATTGCAATTGCCATTTATTTATTTATTTTTTTTTTTTCCCTAGATGGTTCAAGCAATCCAAGTTTTAAGGTTTCATCTATTAGAATTAGAAAAGGTGAGAAAGATTCTTATTTGCATTTTTTTAAATAGTTATATATTGTACTTCACTTATTTGTGAAATCCGTAATGCAATTCCTAAATGCGAAAAAACAGGCCTTGGAACTCTAGTAAAATCAGGCACGACATTCAAATTGTTTAGTCAGCCAAAAGGCGGCTTACAATATTTTGTTTGTCGTGTTAACTGTAAATTTTTCAGGAACAAAAGCAAATATTGATTTTTACGATTTCTAGTGTTGAAAAATGAAGCAAACTTTTAAGCGGTCTTTCTTCATCAGGTAAAGAAGAAAAGGAAGACATTCTACTACTTTAAAATCAAAGTGGTAACTATATGTATTTCCGCCAAAGGTCACATGTTCTTTTGAAACGCGTTGTGCATTTCTCTCCCCCTTTTTTTTAATATTTTCTTACTTTTTTTTATATTATTTATTACCCAGTTTTTATAATAATTTGTAATCCTGTTATGTTGATCCAGGCAGATAAGTTCACGAATTCAAAGTAAAGGTGCAAACAAACGGGTTGTTCGAAGAATTTCAGTTGATTCGAGGAGATTTATGGAACTATATATAAAGTTATATTCATAAAGTTCCAACACTTATCTTAACAATGACCTACGGGCAACTCTTTTAAACTCTTATCAATAACGGTACGGATAACTATCTTATTAATGAAACTAAAAATTATATTCGAAATTTTCAGGATTGCAAGATGTCTTTATGCATTTATTTGAAATCGTTCACGGTGAATCAGATTTCCATTTTCGACATACCTTGCCCATATTATTGTTTTCCGTGAAACTTGGGCGCAGAAATCGTGCTATTTCTTTGGAGGCCTTGTTTTGCCGTAAGCAGTCTGACAATTTACTAAACAATGGTTTCTTACATTCGAGTTATCTGGCGAACAAAAAACTGCATTAACTTATTTCATGCGACGGAGGATATTGTTCACATAAATGTCAGAATAAAGCTATTCCTGACTGTACCATGTTCGGTATGAATGCATTGTTCCATACCAACGTGCAATAAAACTGATTTCTCAGTTCTCCGTTTGCCGTTAATAAATTTCAGAGTTCAACGAGCCATTGTGTTTTTCTCCGATTAAGAATATTATTTACGAGACAGCGAAGCCACATCTTTCGTTTTTTTTTTTTTTTTTTTTTTTTTTTTTTTTTTACTATTTTCCCTTTCATTTACGTTCTTTTTGCGAATAATAATCTCGAATTATATATTCAGCTTCCGCTTAGTTTAGCAGGGATTCCGTTACATCACTTTTCCATATGCCAATAAAAACGTAACATATCAGTCAGTTTAGGTTTTAAAAAGCGAAATGATGTTTTATAGAAGTTATTTGATTAATATGTTCTTGTCGATTTTTTTTTTTTTTTTTTTTTTTTTTGTTGCTTCGTGAACCGGAAAATTAAATAATTTTTAGTATATAACAAGATGTCCAAAGATTCTGGAAATCAGGGAAAATCAGACGTTTATCAATCTGGAACAGTCAGGGAACCGAACTGTGTTTTCCATTTTTTGATAATAAATTACCTATTGAGTATTATAAGCGATTTTGATCACGTGACAAAGACGTTTTTCACCCTTTCATAAGTGGTTATTATACTTTCGCGCGGAAATTCGGTTCACAACTCCCACTTTAACACTATTTTCTGAAAGATCTATTGCGTTTGCAAGAAAATGGAAAAAAATCGTTCGATTACATAGTTTTCGAACAACAACACCTGCTAGTTTCATGCATTTCCGAGCAAAAAAAAATAAAACATGTTATAAAGTTGCCTTTTTGGATTTAAGAACAGCCTTAAGTTTCAGCCACAAAACATTAAAATTACAACGGTAACATCTTCCCTGATAGAATCGAAAAATTGGAAACGCTCTTTTTTGTATTTGTTCACGCCTTTTCGTATTTTAGAAGGGGGGGGGGGGAGGTGCAAAAATCTCATTTACGTCGTCATCCCAAAGTGAGGTCAAATCTCCGTTTGATAACAGGTTACGTTGGTAATATTAGGAAGGGACGTTCTGGTGAATTTTTCTGATTACCCACATTTTAGCTGCCTGCCTGTCTGTCAAAGTCACCCCTAGTCGTCAACAGCCGTGGGCAAGAAGCAGTCATTAGTGCACTGTCGTTGTGTCACGAAAAAGAGAGCTAGCTCATCTACGTGAATGAATTCTTGGGCACGCTCTTGTCTCTT
The DNA here is from genome assembly GCA_963932465.1 of Maratus speciosus. Lineage (NCBI taxonomy): Eukaryota > Metazoa > Arthropoda > Arachnida > Araneae > Salticidae > Maratus > Maratus speciosus. The sequence continues at coordinate 238,369,249 of OZ010788.1, forward strand.
GTATCCAGTGTTGATCCCCGAGGAAAAACCGTTTTGTAGTGAAAGTTTCCATTGTGGTGTTGCTGTCGTCGAAATAATTTATTGAGTATTTAGTGCAAGTTCACTGCTTTATGAAGCTATTCAGCAGATCATAAATTTGACTGGAGACATTCTGTCAACGCAATTAATAAATTGAACAATACTTGACGATACGATTATAGTGTTTGGCAATTTCTTCGATTTGTGGATAAATTGAACTCTGTTAAAACGGTAACAAAAGGAATGCAATATTTGCTTTCTGTAACCGCGAAAAGACCCGATCGCTAACGCTAATCCTATGGAAGAAATTTATAAACATATCTCGGTTGCAGTTCAATGTTTTTAAATGATTTTGCATAGGATAGCTGAGATCGATCTGTAAAAAGGCCGTTTTTTACTTTTTCGATTTTGATTGCAGATTTTTTTTTATGAGGCGGTTTTGAAAGTAAAAGCAACCTCATTAAAAATATCTCTAAACAAAATCGAAAAAGTAGGAAACGTTCCTTGTACAAATCCGTATCAGCTATCCAATGCAAAAAAACATTTAAAAATATTGAAATGCAGCCGAGATATCTTTATCAATTTCTTCCATAGAATTAGCATTAACGAGCGGGTCTTTTCGTTTGACTGAAGTAGCCTCTTAAGATCTCTTATCTCACTGTTATTATAACATACATTAGGTCCGTCAAGGATGACATTTGTAGTTAATAATATTGCCAAATTTAACAGCTTATTATTTGGCATTGGCTTAATATTTTACTGCTCTGTTGCTGTTGTTTCTTTTGCGGGGGGGGTTACATATTTCCCTTCTTTAAAGAAATCATTGTAAGCTCTAAAAATATTAAAACTTTCCTTTTTTAAAATTAATTTTGTTGAAAATGGAACGGTCGGAAATTCGCGCTAGAAGTATGAGTTCTTACGTGAAACTACGGCATCGCAGACCGCGCGAAACATTAGAGTATTTGGCTCAAGTGCTACTACGTAGCACACAGTATCAAATTGGCTCACCAAATTTCGTACGGGTAACTCTGACCTCACAAACGAGTCACGCGGTCGCCTAGCATCAAGGGTCAATAATGACGAACTAAAAGTCACCGTTGAGTCTGACCCATCTTTGCTGACTGCCATCATACTTTTGGTATTATCGTTTTGAAGTTTGAATAAAATAATTCCTTATATTTGTAAGTTATCGACTAATTTTGCCTTTTTCTCTAAAAAATTAATTACTGACGACCTGATAAAAAGAATTGCACAAAGAGAGAACGTTTCTGAATTAAAAGGACTAAATTAAAGGTATTGTTCATATCTCAAAATCCCTTAGCTAATGTTTAATCTATGGACGTGGAATGAATTCGTATTATAAAAATATTTCATCAGGAAATTAATATTTTTTCTGTATATTCTTCTTGTATGATGACTCTTTCTTTATTTTAATTTGCAAAATATTTCTAAAATATATACAGTCAAACCTCATTAACATGAACACCAGGGGGAATCAAAATTTTGTTCACGTTAACAGTAATTCATGTTATCAGTATCAAATCTGGGTATTCGTTTTTATAGGGAATTAACATGAAAACAATTCATGTAAAAAGTAATTCACGTTAAGCGTGTTCATGTTAACGAGGTTTGACTGTACTTAATTTTATTTGAAATGTTAAATTCATACTTTGCAGCTCGTCGGCTTCGCTAAGATTTTTAACGAACAAAATATTAACCGTATATTTAAAAAAAATTTCGTCAGCTAAAAAAAAGAAAAAGACATTCTTTTAAAAGAGTACACAGGAAAAATAAGTTAAAAACATTAATTTCCTGATGAGATATTTTAAAAATATAAATGGATTCCATGCGCATAGGATTTAACATTGGAGACCTGGCTGGCCAACTTTCTTAAGACTGTTCTCAAATCCAAAGGAATTAATTTCCGAGACATTTCTGAATTCATTTTTTGTTAGGAAACGCATGAACTTATCAAATGTTCTTATTCAGAAACTATGTAATAGAGAGAAACTTAATCGAATGTTTTTTGTAATCTTGGTTGATCTTTCAGAAAATACTGTCAAAAGGGAGTACCTTCACAAAATTCCTCTTAATAAACAAGCCCTTTACAAAATTCCTCTTACCGTATTTTATGGAAGAAACGCCGCGGCGTTTACGAGTTCAAAAGTTAATTTTTTTTCCAAGTGCGGCGTTTACGATTTTTTTTAAATATCAACTGAGTTTCCTTAATTTAAAAATTCATAAAAATATTTAAAATCGGATTTAAATATTTTAAATAAAACTTCAGACATCTTAAGATATTAAAAACGAGGCATCCTACGCTGCTCAGAAAACTGATTAAAGTTAGGTCAATGTGACGCTGTCTACAAAAGTGGCCCTCCGACGGATGCGGCGTTACAACAGGTGCGGCGATTACGATATTTTTAAGCTTATTTAGGCCAATTTGAGGAGTGCGGCGTTTACGGCGTTTCTTCCATAAAATACGGTAATAAACAGGCCCCTTCACAAAATTCATCTTAATGAAGTGGGTCCCTTCACAAAATTCCTTTTAATAAAATAGACCTCTTTACAAAATTTCATTCCAGAAAAACATACTCCTCGTTAATTATGTTTATTTTGTTTAAATTTTGTTATTTGTGTTTTAAAGTGTGACATTTGAAAACGAAACAAGTTCAACAGAAAGGAAAACTGTAGCAGAAGAAATTATTATTACCAAATATTTGGTTCGAATTTGAATAACTGGAACCATCTTTTATTACATAAAGTTGTTTTTTACAAAAATATAATCAATTTCACAAAAAAAAAAATCTTTATTTTTCGCAAAATGTGCCCCAAGGACAATATCCTGCATCGACCCTTGGTTGATAGCTATTTTTAGCATTATTTCATGTATGTTAATGTTAAAACTCTTGACATTACTGTTGTGTTAATTCTTACCTATTTGTACATGTTACATTCTATTGATTTTATATTATAATTCTAATTTACTTATTTGCTACTATGAGGATAGTTTGAAAGGTACTCATCAGGCAATAGAACATTTTGCGTCTCTGGTACGAAATGCGTACGTGCGTTTTGCTTCTGGGGAAAAAGGCAAAATGTAAAGTACCAGCTGTTAACAAACTGACCAACCCCGGTTTTATGGAAAGTGACAAAAGCTCCACAGGAGGTTTCTCCTCTTTTTCAAAGTTTTTGTTGATCTTTTCCCGTCCCATTACTTCCTAGGGTGAGGATCCGTTCACTCATTGTGTATGCAGGGGTTAGCAAATAGGCTTTCACAAACTTTCTCCTGTCAGGAATTTTATTATATTCTGTATAATACTGCTTAAAAACTAAAGTGGCACCCAATGTATCCATTCACCGTTCGCATAAAATCCATACACCTAATGCAAATTAAATACTCAAATTTCTTGAAAAATTGCTATTTCAGAAAAAGCAAAAGGAAGAGTGTTTTAATTTGAAGATGTCTTAGTCAATTTTAAATTGATTAAATTAAATTTGTCTGATTTCTTTTTTTAATTAATAAAATCTTTCAAAAGAATTGAAAAATTTGAACATTTCCTGAAAATTAGCCTAGATGAAATTTCCATAAAAAATTTTTAAATGGAGTTTTTTATAGAAATTTTGTAATAGTTTAAATCTTACAACATTGGTAAAAATATTGGTACAGATGTCATATTCGCCCCATATTGGCGCGATTTTTTTCTGTCGCCAATATCATGTAGGCAACGGGTACTTAACTTGCGCCAAAGGGCTTGATGTGGTAACCCGGATTATGTTGTTTATGCTGTTGATGTTTTCGCCAAATTGACAACCGAAGAAAATCGCGCCAATATGGGGCGAATATGACATCTGTTCCAAAATATTGACGGGTGTTGATTGACGGGTTTCACTCCCTATCCCTCAAAAGTACAATATTTTGCCTCTAAATATGTTTAAGCAGACCATTGTATAACCAATGAACTAAGTTTTGATTATTACTGTTCGATAAGTGCCATGCCTACTTGTAGTGTAAGTCACATAGGTGCAAATTGCTACGATTTTTGACTACCAGTATTTTCGAACGGAAAAATGTGACTTATTTTATCGGAGATATCTCATTAATTGATTAAGGCGAAGAAAATTTTTCGAAAATTAAGTGGCCAAAAAGTATAGCGGTTATCAGCTATGTGACTTACACTACAAAACTCATGGAATCTATTGAAATCCTCTTTAAGGCTGTTCTTAACTGCTCTGCTCAACAAGCGCAAAACGTTTTGACACATTTACAAATTCATTTTTTAACGGAAAGGTATAAAATTGGAAAACCTGGCCATGGAAGCGATTTGGAATTGAACTGTTTTTTCCAATTTTTGATCAATCAATTACCTATTGAATTATAAGCGATTTTGAGCACGTGATAAACACGTTTTTAACCTGCTCTTGAGTGCTCTTCTTCCTTCGCGCAGAAAATCGTTTCAAAAGGCCCACTTTGATACTCTTTTCTAAATGATCTATTGCGTTAAAAAAAGGGGGGGGGGAACAGCTCAATGACATAGTTTCTGAACAACACCAGCTAGTTTCATGCATTTTCGAACAAAAATAAATTTAAACTTATGTCATAAAGTTGCCCTTTTGGATTTGAGAATACCCTTAATGATTTTGGTGTAAAAAAAAATATTTTTTTTTCTCCCTCTTGCGTTAATTAAAATTAAAAGTTAATAAAAATGATTATTCTATAATTGAAATAATGTAAAAGGTATTAATTTTCACAAATTCTTAAAAATCTCATCAATGCATATTTAGTTAGTAATTGAATAATTAGAAAGCCTCCCAAAATTTAGTCATATAAATGGAATTTTTATCGAAATTTTTATTAGAGAAAATGTGGGTACTTCACCGTCTACTTTCCAACAAAATAATTTTAGCCGTCCCGTGTAGCTTTTTTAATGCATAAAAGTAAGTAGTATTGAACCTTTTGTGATAATCTAGAAAATATTTAGATTCTTCCTTTTTTTATTTCTTTCATGAGATCATGATTTAAGAAGATATAGAATTCAATTTTCTCAATATTGTAATTATATCAGCTTAGCTTAGTGATTCACATATCTCGTGTTATCTAAAATTTAGTATCTACTTCTTTAGAGTTATTATGATCAGAGATCGATCCAGGCAAAATGAGGGACCTATTTAAGGCCCCTTCACAAAAATAAATTTAATAAAATGGGCCCCTTCACAAAATTTCTTTTAATAAAATAGGCCCCCTTCATAACATTATTTTTCATAAAAACTGTTTTAAAATGTGTAAATTGTAAATAAAACCGGCTCACGAGAAACAGAAACTTTAGCAAGGTGATTTAAAGTAGTCTTGTCAATAAATTCTTCTCTCGAATTTGAGTAACTGGATTTTAACTTTCGTTACAAAATGTTATTTTTCACAAAAATATAATGAAATTCACAAAAATAACTTGTACTTTTCACAAAGTGGGCCCCAAGAATAAAATCCTGCATCTACCACTGATAAGGAAATTTCATTTTATATAATTCAAATAAAGAAAGAAGATCATTTAATGGATTTATTGTAAACACTTCTTTTTTGTTTTCTGACTGAATTCTGTTCAGATTTGTGTTGCGAAAATAGGTTTTCGTGTTTATGTCAATTTATATAATAATGCAAATATTTCTAAAACATTATTGCTCATATTCAAGGTTTGGAGTAGCATAGTTGAGTTTTATTTCAACAGAGCGAAAAATGTCCTGGCAAGAACTCGGACCTGGGTACCGTGGCTTGCCGTGGTAATGCGCTCCCTACTGTGCTACCCGGACGATACTGACATAATTCACTCTTATTTGTTGGACATGCGCAGCCCAACGTAAGAAGCGCATTGGCACTGCAAGCCAAGGTACCCAGGTTCGAGTCGTGTCCTGGAGATTTTCACCTCTGTTGGAATAAAACCTCGACTGTGCTACTCCAAACCTTGAATATGATTTATCTCGTGGGGGAAAAAAGTCTTTCGCTTCATTATGACATTATTGCTCATTTTTTCCCTATATTTATTGATATATTTTTAACAATATATAAATTTTCTTTTTAATAACAGGTTCATGAACTCTGTGATAATTTTTGCCAAAGGTACATAAGTTGTCTTAAAGGGAAAATGCCCATCGATTTAGTTATTGATGAAAGAGATACCAAACCAGAAATTGGTGACACAAATAACAATAGCAATGGTAGTAGCTTTTGTGGTGGACCTCCCTGTGTATCTAGAGGACTCCTAGACACATCTGGTGGGCACAGTACGGACAGCGCATCCACTCCCGATCAGGTACTTATGAATAAAAATAGTTGCTTTGTTTACTGTACAATTAAATAATTGTTTTGTACTAGTGTAGTACAGTAGAAGATCTTTATAACGCAATTCTATATAACGCAATTCTCCATATAGCGCACAACTTCTCAGATGTAAACAATGATTTTTGCAGTTAAAAAGCACCTGCATTTTCACATTATAAAATATTGCTACTCTCCAGTGGGCTAAATTTGATACATTAGTTCAACTTTATCTTCTAATTTAAGACCTTTTTATTGAAAGAAAATGCTATTATTACAATAAACATTTTTGAAAATGTCTAATATAAGGGATGGTTGTGTCAGTTATATTTCATCATGTTTATAAAGTAAATTTAACAATGTCTGACCTATATTATGCAAAACTTTATAATTTGGATAACTCTTGGTAACAAGGAATACAGTATAAAGATATTCTAATGTGTTTTGATATGTTTCAGTCATATTTGTCCATATCTACAAGATAAATTTAATGATGTGATCCATATAACGCACAACCTTGTGTTTTTAGGTTTGCATTATAAAGATCTTCTACTGTACTACTACGATTTGTAATATATGTGCATACGTACAATTGTGGGGATGTGGGGAGAAGATACCTCCCTACTAATTCTGACACAAATCATCGTATAAAAGTGATACTAATACGGTACCAACCCATTATTAATAACTATTCATTTACAGTACTGTCTTTTAAGGCTGTTCTTAACTGGTCTGCTAAACAAGCGAAAACCGTTTTGACATATTTACAAATTCATTTTTTAACGGAAAGATATAAAATTGGAAAGCCTGGCCATGGAAGCGATTTGGAGTCGAGCTGTTTTCCATTTTTTGATCAACCAATTACCTATTGAGTTATAAGCAAATTCGATCACGTGACAAACCCGTTTTTCGCTCGCTCTTGAGTGTTCTTTCTCCCTTCGCGCGGAAATTCGGTTCAAAATGCCCACTTTGACATTATTTTCTGAAAGATCTATTGTGTTAGCAAAAAAATGGAAAAAACAGGTCAATTACATAGTTTCTGAATAACAACACCAGCTAGTTCCATGCATTTCCGAATAAAAATAAATTAAAACTTATGTCAGAAAGTTGTCCTTTTCGATTTGAGAACACCCTTAAATTGCATCTTCATAAGAAAGAATCTCTTCTGATTTTGGTTTAGATCAGTTTAAGCGCAACAGGTTAAAGAATGAAAAACAGGTCAGCTTACATTTATGTTTACGTTTTCAATAAAAATAGTTTTTGTGTTTAATATTTTGTTGTTAAAACAAAAAATTTTCTTGATAATGCCGTATACAGTGTGTGCACGTATAAACTGATCGACCTTTATTTTCGCAACCGTTGGCCCTAGAAGCATACTTCCAATTACAAAAATGCTTTAAATAAGGTAAAGAGTTATTTTTAAAGCGATTTGGGCCAAGACAAACATTTATTAAAAAATTACGAAATTTAAATTTTTATACGGTCCCCCGATCCTATAATAAGTGATATTTACTAAAAATTTACTGCGACACTAACAAGTAAGACAAAAAAAAGTCCCATTCATCTAACATTAAAATTGACCGAGTTATGAAACTTTGAAATGCATGACTTATACCACTTTTTTGCATTTCAAAATAGATGATTTCGATCATGCTTTCAGGGGTCGTGTATAAAGTACTTAAACTTATTTCAAGGTATTTGCGCTTTGAAAGAAATCTTACAAATATTACGATTAACTTTTATATAGTTAAGTTTCAGATTACTTAAAATAATTGTATTTTAACATATGTTTTATTTTGTAAGGATTTGAGGCTATGATTTCTTTTAACTAAAATTATGTTATTTTCATAAGGTTTTATTTAACTTGCACTGATCGTCTTTCCAATTTAAAATTTGTACTCGAACTTTAACTTACTTTCAAATGTCCGATCGAAGTTAAATTTTACATACTGACTAAATTCCGATGACAATGCAATATTATTATGATTTTCGACTCTTACCATCTTATACATACTTATATTAAAGGATAACACAAAAAAATTCGGATAGATTACCGTCAAGAATTTTAAGAAAGAGTTTTGGATTAGATAACATAAACCTGCGATGGTTGTGTTTTTTAACTTTTATAATTACATTTTATGTATTTTTTAACTCTGAATCAAAAAATTACCTTTACTTTTAACCATCATGTCAAGATTTTTCGCAAATCGTAAGTTTCAAGGTTAAAAAATAGCGAAAAATCTGATACTATAAAATAAATGTAAGACTTTTTTATTCAGTTTAATTTTATTTAATTCAATAATTTAATAGATTTTTTGACTTATACTGGGTTTCATACAGCTAAACAGCTCTGGGGTCCGATGAGGTTGGGAGGTGAGGATGGATCAATTTTAACTTTTAGCTTTTTAAGTTTGAAATTTGCGATTTGAGAAAATTCCTGGCGTGATGGTTTAAAATGAAGGTCATTTTCGGATTCAGTGCTAAAAAAATACATAAGAATAAATTTTCAAAAGCTAAAAAACATGCCATAACCCAAAATTTGAAAGACAGTGTAATCTAACAGCATTTTAAAATATGTATCGTTTTGTAAAGAATTGAGGCTGTTGTTTTTCATCCTTTTATTTAACAAAAAATCTTATTTTTATCCTCTTATAATGTTCAGTACAAATTGTGCATTTTGCAGTAATATGTCAGAATGATTAAAGATTTCAAATTTATATTGCAATGCTAATTTTACTCTCAACCATTTCTTTAATATATTTGACGAAATTACATTTCTACTAAATTTGTGAATGACCCCTAATATGCAGCAAAAAATATACTCCAACTTTAAATAGTTATTATTCGGTCAATTTTAATCGTAGAATAACGGGACTTTTTTTTTGCCTGACTTGCCAGTGTAACAGGGAAATTTTACTAGCTATAACTTATAGGACCGGGGGACCGTATAAAAAGTTAGATTCTGTAATTCTTCACTAAATTGTTTTTTCGCTTCAAACTTTTTTATCTTAACCCTGCATCTAATTTTGACCATTTTTGTAATTGTGAAAGTATGCATCTAGGACCAACGATTGCGAAAATGAAGGTCGGTCAGTTTATACGTGGACACACTGTATACTCGTGTATAAGTCGAAGAACTTTAGACAAAATTTGGGAGTTGAAAATAGTGGGTCGGCTTATACACGAGTTAGAAAAAAAATCGCAGATAATTGGAGAATGGGCAAGTTTTATAAGTAATCACATATAGGTACAGGTTGGAGAGAGAGATAAAAGCGGGCAATGGTCATTTACCTGTGACAAAAAAAGCTGAACAATAATGTCCTTGTAATTGTTATTGTTCTGACCCATTTTCTCTTGGGATAGAATTCCATTCAATATAGAGCATTCCTTTCAACATTTTAATTCCCTTTTTAAAAAGAGTTCAACTTCAGAATGCTTCTAGATATCTCTCCTAAAAGTCCTACAATACAAAGAAGTACTATATTTTACCAGTCTAAGAAGTTGTTTACCCTTGTAAACAAGGCTTGGATAGATTTTTGAACGATTTTTTTTTTCTTTTTAAGTATCATTAAATTGATGTGAATAGGTTTCAAAATAGTTTGCTTCATTGGTATCGCATAATTATACAGTTTTAAAACGTTGAATTAAAAAAAAAAAAAGTCTGATTTGAAACGTAAAATATTACTAATTTAATGAAAATTTATTATTTTTTAATCTTCCATTACAAATCATTTTTCAACATACTATCAGAAATGTGATTCGACTTATGCACGAAAATTCAATTTTTTTTCTCCAAAAAATTTGCTTACGAGTTGGGGGGGGGGGGGGGGGAGTCGACTTATACACGAGTAGATACGCTAATTGCTGGAGTGTACGGTTTAAAATTCGGTATGCGCTTTTAAATTTAATTAATTTTTTACATGTCACTCGTTATGTATAAATTCTATACCTCATAAACGGGGCTGCACAAAGTATTAACGTACCAATCTCCTTTTAGATGAAATTGCTGAATTGGCATTTTCAACTGAAGTACATGTATTTCCTATAAGTGAACTAAATTTTTGCATGCATGTAGTTAATAGATACAAATCTATATATCATATACAGGGCTGCTGAAAAAAATCCGATAATTTTACGATTGTAGATGGGAACAGCTGAAAATGGGTTTTAAAATGTGTTATGCGTTTCCATATGGTTGAATTAGAAGTAATATTTTATTTTTTTTTAAACGATGCAGTTTTATTACATAATTCTGAATGTGTTGGGAAGTGTTTCATAATCTATGCTTGACGCATGATTTTTTCTTTCTCGTTTTGAAAAAAAATTACTATTTCTAATTTCTGGTATAAATTCAGAATTTCTATTTTTTTTTCTTTTTTTTTTTTTTTCTTTTTTTAAAGAAGGGCAAAACTGACAAACCTGGACCATACTTATCATTATTATATGAATTTTGTTTTTTCGACGATGGTGTAAGCGGACCATCTTCTACTATCGTTTATATCCACAGAAAAGATAGTAGAAAGTAACCGAACAATTTTATGAAACTTTATTTTATAATGGAGCAAATCTCAGGTCTCTGACGTTAATGAGACATATACTTAATGTAAATTACTGTTTGATTTTTATTTTCTTTATGTATTATATATATCGGTATATTATTATCTATGTACTTGAGTTATGGATACATTTTCTTATCCGTGAGATTATTATTAAAATGAGGGTAAAGGAAATTCCAAAGAGAAGTTATTATGTATTGGAATGTGGGTAGTAAAATAGGAAGATATGTAGCCCAGAAGTAAGAGTGGATGAACAGAAGATAATCTTCTTTGATGACTTGACAGAGAAACAGTCCACAGCGACACGTGGAGTTTCCTGTGAAAATAGGGAGGAGACCCCGCAGGCTGGAAGGAAGAGAAGCGATAGGGAAGGAATAATCGGTTAAAAATGGAAGAAAACGTTGGCCGTGTTGTGTGCACAGGGGGTGGGGGATTTTTGAGAAATATACTTTGTGTTCCGGGGATTTGATGAAACGTGGCTCGGAAATTCCGGAGTTACACAGGTATGAGATTCTTCCGTGGATCCGCGATTTTCCGCTTTTTTGCCGTTTCTCGCATTGATGATTTGTTCCGAAATTTAAAAAAATCGGTCGTCAGTCCGAAAATTCGGACATAAAAATATCACAAATTTCGACAAGTGATCGCCGAAAAAACAATTTTGTCAATCGTTCGCGGAAAAAAATAGCCAATTTCGCAAAATATCGCGAAAAAAAACGCAATTTTGTCAAAGGATCGCGAAAAAACCCGCAAATTTCGTCATAGGATCGCGAAAAAAAAACGCTGATTTCGTCAAAGTGTTGCAGAAAAATGACAACTTTCGTCGAAGGATCGTGGAAAAAACACGAAATGGGCGAAAAAACGCGGATTTCGTCAAAGGATCACGAAAAAACTCTGAATTTTGCCAAAAGATCGCGAAAAAAAACGAATTTCGTCAAAGAATCAAGAAAACACGCGAATTCTGTCAAAGGATCGCGGTAAAAATACTAATATCGTCAAAAGATCGGAAAAAAGCGTGAATTCTATGTCAAAGAATCGTGGAAAAAACTTTAATTCTGTCAAAGGATCGCGGAAAAAAACGTGAATTTCGTCAAAAGATTGCAGAAGAAACTCTATTTGCGTCAAAAGATCGCAGAAAAAACTGGAACCGTCAAGTCGCGGAAAAAATGAAACTTTTGTCAAATGATCGCAGACAAAACGCAAAGTTTGTCAAACGATCGCGAATTTTGTCAAAGGATCGCGGAAAAAACGCGAAATTTGTGTTTAAAAAAATCGCGGAAAAGATGCGAATTTTGTGTAAAAGATTGCCGAAAAAACACGAATTTCGTCTAAAGGTAGCGGAAGAAACTGGAATTTCGTCAAAAAGTCGCGGAGGAAACAGGAATTTCGCCAAAAGGTCGTGGAAAAAACTGCGATTTCGTCAAAAGGTCGTGATTGCGTGACGCCGTGAAAGCTCAGCCTTTTTTTTTTTTTTCTTTTTTCAGGGGATTTTATCAAGTGTTATAAACAGCGATGCGTGTGTGCCGAGATTTCGAATAGACCTATGCGGTCGCAGTATTGGATAAGCCTTAGGTGTACAGTCAAGAGAGACGGTTATAGTGTATTTATAGTTATATAACTTAGTGTGTATATAGTATACCAAAGTGTAATTTAACGTAGCGCATGATCAGCTGTATCCTTGCCTAATAAATGAAAATATTGTGTTTTGTTGTAAATGCTGAAGTGTGCTATTGAACTGATTCTCAACCTTGCATCGAGTCCTGTATCACGCATATATACCGGTGGTGGCAGCAAATCAATTTAAGAATATTTATATCCACATAAGGTGGATTGAAATCGGGGTAATATTTATAACAATGGCGGCAGTGTCTACTGCACAGAGTCCATTAGTTCCTAGGAAATAAAGATGGTAGCGAACAGGCACCAGAGACTTGCCCTACCCATAATGAAAAGATTTTTTTTCAAAAGTCATACAATTTTTTGGTTACAAAAGTAATAAACAATATATGAGATTCTATGTTTTAAAGGTATGCCCACCCCCCCCCCCCCCCCACAAAAAAAAAAGTCAGATAAGGGAAACAACTCTGGTTTCGTCATCAATAGTCAAAGCATAACTAGGACGTTTATGATTAGAACGGTCAGGGACCTTGTAATCTGGTAGTTCAGCTATAATCACATTAGGAATTTTTGTAAAACCATTTAGTAAGTTGATTAACTCTTGTCTACGAATAGTAGCATTCTAAACATTGTTTCAGACTAGTTATTAGCTTGTTTATAGTTGCAGCCTACTATCTTATTTAGTATTCTAAACTTTATTGGTATACGATTTCGATAAAAGGTTTCATTCCAGGAAATTTAAATAATTTATTCTGAAGAAATAATGTGCTACTTAAAATCTAAGGAAGATCTCTCGATGCAGGAAAAACTTACTAACATGTGTGTTTTGAATGCTGAATTAATATTGTTTTATCGTATGTACTCGTGGATAATATTTATCCTTATTTTCGTCAGCATATATTAAAGTTTGGCTTTCCTGGTGTCTCATACGCACCGGCATAAATAACTTTTCTCGTAGTGCATGATAAACTAGTAAATTAAATAACAATCTGATAATATGGTGACGGTAAAATCGAAATTGTTAATAATAAATTAAAAAGCAGCGAAAATCAATTTCTTTTCTCGAAACACCAGTCTTTTTCAATTTATTCTGTTTATAGTTAAAATCCTAAGTTCGAAATTGTTACTAAAGCAAACATTTTCTGCTTTTCCTTTACGGATTTGTGTATTTAAGTCACCATTATCTAAACACACAAATATCTATCTTCAGGATTCATCTTATGATTCCTCTTTTAGAATAATTAATAATTTAAAAGCAGTGAAAATCTTTTTTTTTTTTTTTTAAATCCTTTCTCAAATTATCTGTCCTTAGATACAATCAGAAAATCGAAATTGTTACTAATGCAAACATATACTTTTCCTTTGCGTACTTGAGTGCTTAGAAATCTGTGTAAAATATGGAAGGATGGCCGTCAAGCCCATCATGCATAATTTAGAAACAGGAATTCTATTTTGTCAGAATTCCGTGTCGCCCCCTGATGAATGAATATATATATATATATATATATTGATTGTACAAAACATATTTCAGTTTTAAGACTTAAAACACACGCTTTTATTTAATATAAAATGACGTCATTCGCACCCGCTGAAGAATCCCACATTTACGAACCAGTCTTAACATCTACAGAAATGTAAGCATAGGACATCACTTTCACTATCGCTGAATAATACACAAATCCAGCAAACAGCGACATTATCATTCAAGAAACTCGACAAAAAAAGGTAGGGGTAATCTAATGATTTATATACCTTCATTTGTTTGTAACATTAATGCAGATATTTAAAATTAAATATAGTTTATAATAACTCTATGTTTTATCAGAAATCATTCACTTATACTTTTTTAGAATAACACGCATTTTAATTAAAATTTGTTTTCAGTTGTTATGGGGAAATGGCAGCAAAAAGATATAATATTCTGCTGTCTTCCAACTATTTTTCCTTTACTTTCTACAAAAAAAGGAATATTTCAGTTGCCAAAATTAAAGTACATTAAATAATAATACTAATAATATCTCAAAAATAAATTGAGATGCAGTTTTCAAACAAATTGCATTTATAAATATCCCCCCCCCCCCTATACGACGGTATAAAAATTGAAAATGTACGATGCTCAGAAGTTAAAAAAATTAGTAGAGATTATCCGTATTTAACCGTAAAAAGACACATCTGCTTTGTTTTACGGCTGGCTTATATAACGGAACGTTATTTTTTAGAGACGACACTTTAATTACTTCCCGAAAGAAACAGCATATCGGGGGCTAAAAAAAATGAATTTTCAAAAATATGTTATGATGTATTTAGTACAGGAGAAAAGGATTTCTATCAACATATACTTGGGCACTTCGACTTACAAATAGTAAATTTTTTAATGGAAAATGTTAAATAAGTACCTTAATAAAAGCTTAGAAATTTGATATCGCAGCACTTTTTAGCCGTAAACTTTAGTTAAAAAACTTTAATCTTTTTAGCTTGGATTTTTTTTTTCTTTTTTTTAAGTAGTTTTTGTAGATCTAACAATATGGTGACGGTAAAATATGGAAATGTCAGAGATTTTTGAAAAAAGTAGTAAAATGTCAGAGAATTGTATAGAAATTTCACAATATGAGAAAAATTGAAAAGTCATGTTTTATCGTTTTTCCTGACCTGGCCATTTTTTGTTTCAATTATTTTTAATGCACAGCATGCCATTAATCTGTAACTTGTGCTGTTATCTGTATGACTTTAAAACGTCAATTTTAATTCAAAAACTTTTCTACTTAAGGAGGTGGGTGGGGGGGGGGGGAGTGAACTTTATGATCCCGAAGCTTTTTAAACATTTACATTCGTTACAAACTTTAAAAAACAAAGTTGAAAGTTGTTTTTTGATTTTTCTCAAAAGTGTTTTTACATTGTGTTGAAAAAATTGTCATAACTCAATTAAATAACATTTTAATTACGACAAAATTTTTAAGTTACTTTGCGATATACAGTTAAATCTGTCTAAGGCGTCTAACACTTAAGACTGAAATAAAATGCTGTCTTAGACAGATTTCCGGCTTAGACAGAAAAACTTTATAAACCTCCCCTTCACAGAATATTAAACATTTCTTTGGCTAAAAATTAAAACTAACGTATATATTTTTTTTTTTATTTAAAATTTAATAAACATGAAATTTTTGTACGTTTTTTTATAGATTTATAGCAATTTACACTACAAATTAATAGTACACAAACACACTGGTATAAATCAAAATTACAGGTTTTAGTAAGGGGGGGGGGGAAATTACCTTTAAAAAACCTTAAAAAATGCCTTAAAATTCTGTTATCTTAAACTTATTTTTAAAAAAAAATCTAATATTGTTGTTTGTCATTGTCATCAATCAGTGAGGCACCCTTCTGACCCTGGGGATGGGACTGGACAATAGATGTCATTATGAAAAGATAAAGTTTCCTTTCCTTTATATTTCCCAGAGGAATTTTCTTCCGTCTTAAACAGTAACTTTGCTACATGGGACTCAAAAATGAATGACCGGTTCCGCGTTACACAGATTGTTTCCGTCTTAGACAGATTTCTCGGAAACTCCTATGTTTAAAAATGTGGGACGCTAATTTTTCCGCCTTAGACAGATTTCACTATGCAAACATTTAACGTCTGAATTTGAAACATTTTAAAAGACTAAATAAAATAAGACAGACTTGAATAGAGATTTACTAAAAACTTTAAAAATGCATTCAATAAACGTTTCGCCAAGCAACCGCAAGGCCTCATTAGTACAATTTAACAATTGTAAAAACAAACAACAGAACAAATCAAGTACAGTAGTTTTTTGCCAACATTGAATGAAGCCTGTCCCATTCCTGATGAATATTGTTTGTTTTTAAAAAGATAACTTTAACTGTACTTGATTTGTTCTGTTATTTGTCTGTACAATGGTTAAATTGTACTGACAAGGCCTTGCGGTTACTTGGCGAAACGTTTACTGAATGTATTTTTAATGTTTTTAGCAAAACTGTATTCAAGTCAGTCTTATTTTATTTAGTCTTATGTTTTAAATATATTTATATTTAATAGTTTTAAATTAATAGTAATTTTTTGGTTAATTTTACATTTTTTTAAATAACAAATTTTTAAATTGCATATGTGCATGTTTGTCACATTTTTATGACATTTTTAACAATAATTAGCAATTTTAAACTTAAAATTTACAAAAATTCAAAAAAGTTATTCCGAAGGCATACAGATAGAGATACCTTAACCCTTAAATGCATATGGTATCGTTTTTGATACAATAATTGTTCCCTATTTATTGGATTTTTTATTCACATATTCCGTATTTCCACCAGAAAAATAAAAAAGAAAATTTCACTCCATTTAATAACAGCCATTTCGTTATTATGAGTAAATAAACCAAAATTTACCATTTATATTTTCTGGTATGAATTCCGATTCTCTGAATTATGAAATTTCGGGAACGCATTCTACCCTATGCATTTAAGGGTTAATAGGTCCAGTTTATAACATTCTCAAATTTCTTTAATCGCCTGTTCAATGTTTTATTAAGTTGTTCATTGCTTACTTTGCTGGAGGAAATTGTATCTTTCCCTCTTGCGCCATATATATATATATTTATATGAATAGAGCAGTCGCAAATATCCCGCTTTTCCCCTCTACTCCGCAGGCTTTGGGGAGGGGAGACTATCAAATAAAGGTGATAATCTCGGGTCATCGCTTAACCCCAACGTTTCATTATAAATTATAGATAAAGGATAGACAAACCATACTATTGGATTGTCCCGTTTCCAGCATTTTACCAAAGAATTAGATGGAATTGATAAGTATGCTTTTTTAAATGAGCAAAACGGCTAAAGGGCATTTACTCATAATTTTCAAAAGGGGTCTTGTACCTTTTTAAACGCGTCGAAAATTAACGAAAAACTTCAAAGTTTGAATTAGTCTATCTTCAAAGCCTTTTTATGTATAAACATGAAATTTTGGATACTGATTAAATAGATTGTGCTTTGTAATATACTACCAACAGAAATTTATTAACCCTTTACAGAATTTGTGTATTGTTGAAATCAAAATAGTTCTTTTTTTTACCCCATAAGTCATTGCGCGCATGATATCTTGAGAATGTATGTACGGATTGTCATGAAATTTGGTAAATATACTAAACAAATATGTGTGTTTAAAAAGATCTACTTTTAAGTATTTACAATGGTAATATTTTTAGTTATGACTATTTTTATTTATTAAAAATACAAAACTTTTATTTTTTTTTTACGAAAATATTTTTTTTATATAGTTAATGAAATAATTTTAGCCTAAGAGTAGATCATTTTAAACACATATATGATTAGTATCTTTACCGAATTTCATGCGAATCCATACATACCTTCTCAAGATATCATGCGCGCAATGACTTATGGGGTAAAAAAAGAGCTATTTTGATTTCAACAATACACAAATTCTGTAAAGGGTTAATAAATTTCTGGTGGTAGTATATTACAAAGCACAATCTATTTAATCAATATCCAAAACTTCATGTTTATACATTGAAGATAGGCTAATTCAAACTTTGAAGTTTTTCGCTAATTTTCGACGCGTTTAAAAGGTACAAGACCCCTAACAAGGTTTCCTTGTTGTCGAAGTTAAATGTATAACAGTAGAAAAAAGAAGAGTAAGTTTTTAAAGAAATTTGTTTTTGATACTATTCTTAATTCGACAAAATGGGAAAATGTGTAGCTTCATGATGCTTTTATTTTACTCGCACATAGCGGAAGTGTGTTCATTATAGATGAAACTAAAAATAATTTTTATTTATTGACTTCAAATTTTGTTTTGTGATGATGAACCATATGATTTATAAGCAAAATCACATGATAAAACTTCTCATAATTTTTTGAAAAAAATTTAAAATTTATTTAAAAATTTAAAATAAAAGGATGTAAAGTTTAAAAAAATCAGATTTTTTTTTTTCAAATTTTCTGAATCATAATTTAAAGTAAAACAATTGAAAAAGACATGTTCCAAGTTTGAACCATTTATCTTTAACGGTTCTTGACTTATAACAATTTTAATACGATAAATGGGGGAAAATCCCATCATGAAGAAAAACGCATTTTCTCAAGAATTCGTTTTCCCCGACAACCATTGCTTGAAAGCTAGATTTTAAAAACAAACCAAAACGACAAAATTAATATTTCCTATTCCAATTAAGATAGAAACATGATTTAAACGTCATTCTAAGCAGATAAAATCAGAGAAATTTTTAATACAGTAAAATATTTTTAGAAAAATTGAAGATTTTTGTGCCCTGGACCCTCTTAATATTGATAAAATTGTTTAGTTTTATTAATTAGTCATTCATAGTGTTGCCTGGTGTCTCGCGTAAATCAGATCTCCAATGCTCTGGACACCACTAATTTTTTACAGTTTATTTCGCAATCTTTAATCGTGGATAGTTCTGCCATTAGAATAAAGCGAAGAAAATTACTTTAAAATACTGGTGTTCAGAGCATTTGGAGCCTCAATTTACGCGGGACACCTGGAAAAACTAGTCATACATTTTGTGCATTGATAATTATTTAAGGCTGTTTTCAAATCCAAACTGGCTAGTTTCTGACACATTCCTTTTTTTGTTCGTAAACGCATGAGATGGGCAGTTGCTCATTCAGAAACTTTGAAGTCGGATAGTTTTTCCATTTTTTGATAAATGAAAAGATTCATAAAATGCTGGCGGTTTAATCCGAATTTACAAACCGATAAAGGTTGAGGTAAGAATAGCTTATCGGATAACTCAGGATGTAAATCATTTATGGGAAAATGAGAAAAAAAGAAACTCCACATCACTTCATAACAATGTAAAAAAAAAAAAGGACTAAAAAACGGAGATTCTATTGGCAATCTAGACGCCAGTACTATTTCCATATTTTTACGGAAATTTTTCCCTATAAATTACAGAAATTTTTCTGTTTATCTGATTAAAAACGGAAATTTTTCTGTAATTTATGGGGGGAAATTTCCGTAAAAATACGAAAATAATACAGTCAAACCTCGTTAACATGAACACGCTTAACGTGAATTACTTTTAACATGAATAGTTTTCACAGGCCCCTATAAAAACGAATACAAAGATTTGATACTGATAACATGAATTACTGTTAACATGAACAAAATTTTGAATCCCCGTGAGGTTCATGTTAACGAGGTTCGACTGTACTGGCGTCTAAATTGTCAGTAGAATTTCCTTTTTTTTTAGTTCTTTTTTACAGTGAATCTTTTAAAAAATGAGTCAGAAAAATTCGCAGGAAAACATTATTTTGAGATTACCTTTCAGGTAAAAACGAAGAGTCTGTCAGAAATAACAGAATTAAATAAGATCAACTCGCACTTATATATGGAATCAAATGAAAGAAAATCTTTAATTCCATTTTAGAACATCGATAATTGATCAAAATTAGAATTATATTTCATGATGTACAATCTGTAAATATTTTCTCAAATGGAAGATAGAAGTTAAAAGTGAAGCCACAAGCGTTAAAGGAGGAAAAATTTGTCTATATATAATTTTAGGTTTTCTACTTTCAAATTAGTGTTTTGATTGTAGTGTAAATGTATTCTTTATTTTCCCTTTGGCCATGTAAATATTTTAATTCGTACTTATCGCTTCCTTCTGTTATGATTTTATTTTTATCTATGTCGAATCTTATTTTCCAAATCATTCCTTAAATTATTAATGGCCCTTTCATAAATCACCCCTCATTAATACATGCGTAGTATTTTCTCTTAGGATAATTATTTGTGATAGTACAATGTAATTAAAAAAAGCATACATGGAAATAGGGGTTGGAATTAGCGCTCTATAAGTAGCAAAACCACAGTATTCACTACTTTTTACAGTAGTTTGTACATTTTGAACAACGTGATGTAGCGAGTAGCGCCATTAAAAAAAATCATTAGTTTGTAGCGAGAACCGACCTTACTTTTAGCACTTACTTCTAGAAAGAAAAAAATATACCATATTGCAGGTCACATAGCCGTAACTTTCTTATTTTGTGCAAAATTTGTTTTGCTCAATAATTTGCGAATTTCAACAACAAATCTCTTTTTCAATGTATAGCCATGCATCCGATGAATTCATAGATTTTACACCATTGCCACTTGCTGCTAAAATCCAAGTACTGACGTACCAAAGGAATTCATTTTCTTTCTAGCAACACTTGTCTATTTACTCCTTATTAGGTCTTCATGTTTTTATTCCGGGTTTCTTAATACGGTAAACTCTCTGTAAGACGAAAATTTGTCTAACTCGGAAAGATTTTTAAGTCCCTGCAAATCCATAGTCATAGAGTAAAATTTGTCTAAGGCGGAATATTGTCTACTGCGGAAAATTTTCTTGGCCCTGTACGATTCCGCCTTAGACAGAGTTTACCGTATTTGGAATTGCTGAATTTACAGACTTATTATTTTTTTTTTTCATTTAGTTTTTTTAATGAGTAATGAATTTTTAGTAGCGAATTAGTAGTTTTAAAGCTGGAATAAGATGAACCCGACTCTTTAAACATGCAGGCAAAATCATTTAATTTCGGAATTAGCGATTAAGGTTTCCATATTTTGTTTAGTGCGGGTTAGAAATTGCACAGAAGTGATCAGACACTTGAAAAATTTAAAAAAAAAAAAAAAAAAAAAATCTGGAAAATAAATGTGTTCAATTGGAAATTACGTATACAAAGAATTGCGAGATATTGTTACGTTTTTTCCTGAGAGGAAATGAAATTAAATGGTCCTCACATTTGCTAATTTTAAAAAAAGCTACCGTATTTTATGGAAGGAACGCCGCGGCGTTTACGAGTTTAAAAGTTAATTTTTTCCCAAGTGCGGCGTTATGATTTTTTTAATACCAACTGAGTTTCCTTAATTTAAAAATTCATAAAAATATTTAAAATCGGGTTTAAATGTTTTAAATAAACTTCAGACATCTTAAGATATTAAAAACGAGGCACCCTACACTGCTCAGAAAACTTTGATTAAAGTGAGGTCAATGTGACGCTCGACAAAAGTAGCGTTCCTTTGGATGCAGCGTTTACAACGGGTACTAGGATTACGATATTTTTAAGCTTATTCAGACCAATTTGAGGAGTGCGGTGTTTCTTCCATAAAATACGGTATTGAAAACTGTTTGATTCTAACATTTGCAATTGACACAAAAATAAAATTTATTATAGTATTTTGAATCAGTTGTTAAATGGCAAATGATAACGCGTCTTATTCATGAATTATCGGATATCTATATCCGGAAAACGTAATTAAACATCGAAACTTCTAGATAGCTTATCGGGGAATACTATTCGTTTTCAGAAAGCATCTGCTATTCGGAAAGACTAATGGCTTTGAAATATTACAATTTTTGGCATTTCATCATTTTAATCGGTATATGTATAACATTATTTGCAATGATTGGCACACAATATTAATTTTAAATTGATATCGGTATCATTTTTATCTGTTTATCATATAATTTACAATTTTTGGAATACATTATTAATTTTAAATTTTAAAATATATCATTTGAACCTATGTATCAAGTTATTTGGTAAATTCCAATACTTTTTAACGAATTAAGAGTTTTCAGGTACGGGAATATTTACAACTGCAGCATGAGTAAAGTATTCAAATTCCAATGCTAAACTGAAAAGATGATCGATTGAGATTCAGTGTTATCTGTTTAACGTTGACAGGATCTGATCTTTTGTTGACGAGATCCATAATGCGTTTCTGAGAATAGCTGAATGTTATGGAGTGTGAAAACCCATAAGGTTAGGGGAGAAGGGATGAATACAATGGGATTTCTTGAAAGGTTGTTTCACAGAAACTGGATCTTTTAACTGACCTAAATAAAAAAATAAATTCCTCACATGGGTTAACAATAATGAGTTTTACAGCTGTAATACCTTTTTGCAACAATCCCTCTTACAAAAATCTTTTCATGAAAGAATTAACAAATACCGGTGAAAGAGATCATTTACTCACTATCAAATGGTAATGATGGCCTAATGAGTTGTTAACAGCCAACTGAGAATTGTTTATTTTGATAGTTATATCTCTTCATTAAGCCTTAAAAATGTGCTTCTTAATTTTGTTTTATCCCAAAACATAATTTTTGGTAGTATGCAAAAACATCAATTCACAAAGTCGGTGAATTTATCTTACACAGCATTTTTGAAGAACCAATCTGTCGTAAAAATTGAGAGTTTGTCAAATCTTTAAAATTTTACTATGCGATGCCATTTTAATCAGTTCCGTAAGCAAACGAGCTCGTTTGTATTTTGCGGATCTAAGCTCGATCTAAATTTATTTACATTGAAACCAGCACTGCCAAATACTCTTTACTAGTACAGAAGTCGCAGTCATACATGACATATAATAACCTTCCACCTCCAGGGCCTGACTAATGCAGGGGCATGCGGGGCAGCTGCTTTGAGCCCCCGATTTGTTGGGGCCCCTAAGGGCAGATATAAGTTTTAGTTAAAGAGGATCCAAATGGTAAAAAATGGCCAAAAGTTACCGGATTCTAATTTAAAGTGTTTTATTATTTTGTGATATTTAATTTCTTCCTTACTTATTTCATAAAGATTTTTTTAAATACATAAATGTAATTAAAATATTACTGAAATATCACACATCTGTTATCTGTTGCTTTCTGTTTAAGAGAATTTGTTATAAGAGGAAAATTTATACCAAAGTAACTTTAAGGCATCATGAGGAATGCAGTAACAACATAATAAGTATTGAAATTTGTTGATATTATTATTAAATGTATGTCACCACTGGCCTTACCATATGATGGAATCACCCAAATGCATGTTAACTAAATAAACAGATTAAGTTGAATAGAAAAATACTAACACAAATAGCCAATAATGCCAGAAATAACTATATTTACATTTCAATGGCTCACATTAATCCTTATATTCTTATAACCGAAAAAAAAAATTATTATATAGTTTCTTAAAGTTATCTTTCTTGTTCCTATTCTGTATATAGATGTGAATAGTACTTGGTATGAAATTTATGTATACATACAATATGTATGAAGTAAAGTTCTGGTCACTTCAGCATAATTCAGAGAAATTTTCAAAAGATAGATGGTGGGACACCCCCGAATAACGTTTCCCCCCCCCCACACACCACCACCACCACCCCACTGTCGGGCCCTGTCCATCACTCGCATCATTTTTGCACCAGAGCAAAGCGCTCACATTCTGTAAAAAGGTTTAATTCTCGTTTGTGGTTACAAATCACACTGAAAAATGTATCTTAATCTCTTTGAAGAGTACCAACTGGTGGTGTGGAGGGTAGATAAGCGATAAACAAAACAACGTTCATAGTTGGAAAAAAAAAAAAAAACTCGGATCGTTATGATACGACGCGAGTACTGGAGGGATAATGACAGAATTGTATATTTAGTACATTGTATTTTCTACCAGTCGAGGGTTCATAAAATCATCAACCAGTTCAGTTATTTATATGTATAACTTTAAATATCACAAATTTTACTGAATTTCTACGTATATGTATTGCTGTGCAAAGAGTCAAAACATAGTTTTCTTTGTTTAGTTTGGTTATCATTTTGTGCGTTTTGAAATTAAGTATAGTATATTATTCTCAAATTGTTTCATCTTCCGTGGAATATTTTCTCAAATGATAGCTCTTCTTTCCGAAGGCATGCAATTAATGGACTGTGGTGAATAGTGTTAACAAATTATTTTGTAGAGAGAATTTTGGATTTTTAATTTTTTCTTTAGTTTGATAATTAAAAAAAAATAATTTAAATAATCGGACCGATTAACTAGATTGAAAAATTGATCGTGACTAAGCATTATCCGGACAGCCCTAAGGTAAATGGGGACGAACCCTGAAGAATTTGTACGCATTACCGATTAAGAGCAGTGATTGCTGAAATTGGATTTTTACTGAATTAACTGTTTTTTAAATTGCTTAATTAGATATTTTATTATATCGCATTTTTCTACAAGTGTTTTCTCTGTTTTAAACTTTCAATGGGCAAAAAATCATATCGATGACGTGGGTCTTTTTCCATGCCACATAGTCAGAGCCTAATTTTCGCCTTATGCCCAGGCCTTGGGGCACAGAATATCAAGGGCTTCCAAATTGCTTTAGTTAATTTTAAAAGATGTGCTTATTAGATAATGATGTAAGGTTTATTTTCAACCTGGATAAATTAAATACTGTTAATGATTGTAATGTTTATTTAACAATCGTCAAAACTACTTACAAATGTTAGAATATTGTAAACACTTACCTTTAAGTTGCATACGGTAGTTATAACTGCAAGGGAACGAGTGTGGGGGTTCCCGAAATTTATTATGTATGTTGATCCCTAAAGTATGTAGTCGGGCTCTGTACATATTTTCTTATAAATATTAATTTCTTATAATGGCGCTTAATGGTTCTTTAGGTTAATAATTTCCCACCATTGCCCTCTAAAGGGTTAAATATTTTAAATAATCTATCGCCTGATATTTAGTTTCAAAATCTATAATATATCTGGTTTATAACATTCTCTTTTCTATCAGCAACAATTCTTATTTGGTAAAATCGTGCTTGGAAATAAGGTTCTCGTTTCTCCTAACTGGTGATTTTCCACGCCACTGCTTCGCAACCAATTTTCAATATTCCTCCCTGTCTTTTACAATGTTGGACTAACCGATGGCTTGCGAAAACATCATCTGAAATGCATGAGTTAAGCTGTCACTCTTCTTCAAATTGAGAGAAAAAAAGAAAAAGCACCTCCTATTGATTATAGGCCGAGTCTTTTGATCCCTTCATTTTTTCATTATTATTATTTTCACTTTCCTTTGCAACGGATGGATGGTTGAGGCGATTCCCGTCATGGAATCCGTTAAGAATCCACATTACTTCATCTCTCTGGTTTCGGACATTTTCTTCGTTTTGTGGAGCTTGCAGCTTTTAACTACCTCGAAATCAGAGTCCTCTTTTGTTACGGCCAGATTTTTTCAGAGGTTTTCTCACCCCAACATCGATTAATATATTGGATGTCATTTTTGTCGACATCAGCTGTGATGGGAGAAAGTTCTAAATGACACATTCCTTTCGACTTTTTTCTCTCTCTCTCTCTCTCTCTTTTCTTTGCAAGACAGGAGTTGCCATTAAATTTTAAATGAGAAAAGGCTATCGGTCGAAGGAAAGGTGATGTAGAATAAAATTACTGGCCCTCTCCCCTAAAGGGACGATTTTTAACGTTAAAAAAAAATTTAGAGAATGACAGAAGTTGAAAAAATAATTAAATTTTGGATTAAAGCTTACTGTGGTGAATTGATTAAAGTTTCCGTTCTGTTTTTATGACATTTTGAAAATACTGAAATAAATCCACATCAATTTCTTGAAAAGTAAAGGTGGCTTTGACAGATGTATTGTGATAACTGTCAAAAAGTGTTGAAATTTTTAATCCTCCTATATTTTATTAATTTTTTTTATTTTTATCAAATTCTCAGCACTCCTACTCGTTGCCCTGCAGATTACCTTATCAACCTTATCAGTACATGATTAAGAAAATATTTTGTTTTTTAAAGAAACATGCCTCATTTGGTAATGAAATATGTGCGAGATCTGTGCGAAACTAACCTACTGATTTCCATTTTTTCAGAAAAAAAATATCTCCTACTTAATAAGTTTATAGTATCTTATTGAAACGCGTAGAAAGGAATTATATTGCACGAAATAGTAAACGAAAGCTTGTACAATTTTGCGTTTTCTAACTATAAAGTGCATCAGTTTCTTGTCATCTAGTTTTAACTCTTTTTTTTTTTTTTTTTTTTTTCTTCACTGTCTCAATGAATTTGTTTTCGTAATTAGAGAATACAACGTTGGTATTTTGCATCCCTTTCCACCTCTAGTCCCAAGAATCTCTTCATATTTTTAAACAAAATACCAGAATTTTCGAACTATTAAGGATGGACTTTGAAAAAAGAAAAACACAGAATTTTGTATTTGTATTAAAAGTGTTAAAATAATAAGAAAATATCAATATATTGTCATGTACTTGGCAGAAAGTGCCTTTTTAAATTCTTTATAAAGGTATGTAATGAAAACATATCACATGTTCTTAAAATGGATTTTTCTCACGAAACAAATTTTCCCCTGTCTATACATTTTTAAAACCTCCATGCGTTTTAATTTTTGTTCAAAATTCTCCATATTGCTAAATGGCAACCTTGGTATACATAAGTATGAATTTGTGCATCCGTTTTGGAATGGCGATTTATTAAAGCCCTCAAATTATATTTAAAATATTTTGCTTGAAAAATCCTGGTACCACTTTTTTTTTTTTTTTTTTTTTTTTGGGGGGGGGGGGGGGGGGGGGGTTAGCAGAAGAAATCCCGTCATTGATAAGTAGTATTGGCTTTTAAGCCTTATTCGTAAGGAAAATTTTGGTAAAAACTGAAAACAGTACTGAAAAATGTTTCCTTCCTGCAAATATCGCATTTAATCTTTAAAAAAAAAAAAAAAAAAAAATGCGAAGGAACACTACCTTAGGTTCTTAAACAACGGATTTTCGAATTCACTTTTTCCAAGTCGGAATTACAATGAATGGCTCAGTCTGGGCCAACGCACGATCATGCTTAAAACCTGTCTTTTGGCAAGATAGTGGCTTTAATCATAGTCATTACGCTCTTCTAATCGGCTGCGTTTGGTGCAGCAGGGGGGACTCTCCGACACCCCCTACACTTCCTCTGGCGTTTCAAAATTGGAGGATGAGCAAAAATGAAAAGTGCCCCTCGGTTATTGAAGGCTTCGCGATGAAATATCTTGTTAGTCTGATGGGTGCGATATTATAATATAATATATGCCTTTTAGAAGGGAATGTTTGCCTTTTATGAAATTTTGGCATATGGAAAATAATAGTAAACTTTACTGATTACCTTAAACATTAAATTAAGGTATTAAGTGAATTCGAATATTGTAATAACGTAACACACTGTTGTTTAGATAATTTCGTAATAGTTATCAATACAAAAACAAAAGTTTGTGACGCAGCACTTTATCTTATGCTCTAAAAATTTTAAATATGGAACTTCTTAAAATATATAATATATTTGTATTATTTATTTCATCATTTTATTTTTGTTCTATTTATAATCGCATGTGCAAAACTTATGTTCAACACGAAAAGCTCTATAAAACTTTATTCGCTGTTGCTTTATCATCTACATCTGTCATAAATTCAAAATATGAGTTTTAAAAGATATGATATAAAATTTAAGTGAAGCCTTGATGTGGCTTTAAAAGGTTTGTTTTAAAATTCAATTTAAATTATTTTTGATTTGGTTAAAATATATTTTTACATCAACACAGTAAGCAAATAGATAGTTTGACGCAAAGAAACCATTTACATAAATCTTACTTACAATTCTGAATAGCGTGACACAAAAGATAAATCAATTTATTGAAATAAATACATTTCAATGCATATAGTATAGATTCAACGAAAGTGATATATTTAACAGTGAATTGGAAAATTAAAAGTATTATGTAGATGTGAAAATATATTTTAACCAAATCAAAAATAATTTAAATTGAATTTTAAAACAAACCTTTTAAAGCCACATCAAGGCGTCACTTAAATTTTATATCATATCTTTTAAAACTCATATTTCGAAATTGAGAGATGTAGATGATAAAGCAACAGCGAATAAAGTTTTATACAGCTTTTCATGTTGAACATAACTTTTGCACATCCGATTATAAATAGAACTAAAATAAAATGATAAAATAAATAATACAAACATATATGTATTAAGAAATAGCATAACGTCACTCAAAATTTGATACTATTATTCTTAAGTTCCGTATTTAAAATTCTTAGAGCATAAGATAAGTGCTGCGTCACAAACTTTTAATCCGTTAAGGATTTTTGTATTGATATCATTACTTTTTTAGGTTAATGATCAAATGATTAAAAAAAGATACTTATGCGATTTGATGCAGATTTAATATTTACTGTATTTATTACAATTTTCCTAATATAAGTTTGTATATAAAAACAAGTAAGTGTGATCGTAGATCGCACTGAGGGTTTCATTTAATATTCCTTTAAAAACACTTTATTCTTAAATTAATAAATCCGAATTGTTAATTTATAATTATTAAATCCTTACATAGATGGTGCGCCAATAGTACCACTTTTCAGGGGCAAGGGGCGCACTCAAACAAACTACCTCCCGAAAGAAGCCATCGAAAACCAAGTTGAATGAGCCAAATCCCGTTGTGAACGGACCCATAAGACCCAAGGTATACAAGCGCCTCCTGGCAGTAAAAAGTGGGACTAAAATATATATGGCTATCGATTGCAAGTTCAATGGTCGTCTTCCCCCACCCCCACCCCGTCTTCATCGGACCCATAGAACTCGAGATACTTTGAAATGAAAAAAAAAAAAATCTGAAATTATAATTAAAAAAAAAGTGGTTTGTATAAATCAAAACTTTACTGCAATATTATAGAGTGTCATTACTAAGTTAATTATAATATTTGGAATCAGTTGCATTGATATCCGAAAGATAGTTGCCAAGTTATGGAAACAGGGCACAGTTAGAGAATAAAAACCTTAGGAAAGCGCCTTCTGGTGGTAAAAAATGAAACTAAAATATGTTAGGCTATCGATATCAATCTGAATGAATCAAACGCCGTTGTCATCGGACCCATAGAACCTAAGAGTACTTTGAAATGAAATTAAAAAAATCTGAAATTATTATTTGAAAATAGTGGTATGTACTACTCATAATTTTACTTAATGTTATAGAGTGTCATTAGTAAGTTAATTATAATGTTTGGAATCAGTTGCGTTGAAATCCAAAAGATAGTTGTCGAGGTATGGAAATAGAGCACAGTTGAAGAAAAAAATCTTGAAGGGGGAAGGTAGGGAGGGGAGATGAGACTGCTGTTTGACAAACAATTCGTTGCCCCAAGTACTGCAGTAATTCAAATTAGTTGTTTGTCAAACAGCAGTCTCATCTCTCCCCCCCCCCCCCCCCCCTCCGCCCTTCAAGATTTTTTGGACCGGTACCTAAGCTTGGAACCGAAAAAAAAAAAAAAAAATTCAGAAATTAGATTAAAAAAAGCAGTATGCACTACACATAAATTTACTTTAATGTTACATAGAATGATTATTTAGCTAAATATAACGTTTGGAATCACTTGCATTGATAGCCGAAAAGTAGTTCCTGAGTTATGGAAACGGGCCACATAGAAAGCTTTGCCCGCTATTCTTTAATATAATAATATCTGCCATATGGACTCATTGCGACATTTAATCAAAATAATTCCCTTCTCATCCCCGCAAATATAACAAATACAAAAGTCTCTTTATAAACCCATTGTCAACTAGGTTTTTCTCCCCCCCCCCAAAAAAAAAAATCATGTTTTTTATATCCGTAACCTAAATAGCGGACGAAGCCTGCTAGTTCCTATCATAATATATATTTAATAATTTTATATAGCCTATAATAAAAAATCGGACTTAAATAATAATAAATAGTGAAGAAACGCGCTAAGGTTATTTTAATAGAATTATAAAACTTTGAAAGACTAGGGTCCTCATCCTAAACTAGGGTCAGATCGTAAAAATAATCAAGATTGCCTCTTTTTCTGTTTTTAAAAACATGAATCAACTCTTAAAACAATGGAAAATAAAAAAATATGTAGGCTTTTACTGACGAAAATTCAAAAATATTTTATTTTCAGATTTCTCACAATTCAGTTGCAAAAAATTCTATATGACAATTTTGAAATGATATCTGTGTAGCGCTGTCATCTGTAATTGGTGAAAGAAAGCTTAAACTACAATCTGAATGTGTTTTTGACGAAGGTTTTCATTGAGATGATACTTTAAAAAAATTCCAAAAAGGTGGATACATTTTATCCCACTGTCCCTCAAGGGGTTTTAACTAAAGTTTAATTTCAACTTTTCAAATTATTGAAAAATTACATTTTATTCTTATACGTAATCAGTAACATGAAATTTAGATTAGAAATTATGAAGTTATTAATTGAGGCTTTGTTTTTTGTTATTACGCAATGAAAAATCAACGAAAACTGCGCTACTATGGCACAATCATAATTTTATTCTCTAAAAAAATCTAAAAATAGTGTCGTTTTTACTGTCGCAAAATTCGCATTCATACTTTTAACATTCATATTATCTATTTTAAAAATATTTCAATGTGCCATAGATTATTGATAAATATGGTCCCAAAAATTGATGTTTTCCTTTTACAATTTTGTACCTGAACATTGGTACGCTTGTTTGGAAGTACTAATCTGGGTGCCGGCGAAATCTAGAAATTTATGTTCTTTAAACGCATTCGTAATAAAATATTTAGTTTTTTTTGTCAAAGTAAATATTCATTTCATTGCATAATTTATATTAAATGCTCATTTTAATAATAAAAAATAGCTTATATAAATTTAATTTAAAAATTTAATTATAGAAATTTATTTAAAATGTTTCATTTCATTTAAATTAGTTATAATTGTAATTTAATTTTGTTTAACTTATTACAATTTTTAAAAAATAAAACTTTATTTAGTGACCCATTTGACAATAAAAAATTACAAAGCAATCTTATTCGTTTCATCTAAAAAAAATATTCATATTATATATTAATTTTAATAAAATCGCCCAGGTCATTTTCGAGGGAGAAAATGCGGATTATATAACAAACAAGAGTTTTCCTGGAAATAAGTGATGTCTTATTCGCTCCATCTAAAACAGATTCATATTATATGTTAAGCCCAGGTCATTTTCGAGAAACAAAAATTAGGAACTTGCACCATCGAATTTTCTTTAAAAATGGGTATCGAGATCTCAAAATATACTGCACGTAGAAATGTAAAAATTTTCAGAATAGGATTAGACAGCAGATATAAGTTAGTTTTTAAAAAATCAGAACAATATAAGCTATATTTGCTGAGTTATGAAATGGCGGCTTTTCGCGTTTCCTTTGATCTCGAGTTAGGTGTATATATGAGTTCCACAATTCTACGATACGATTTTAGGCTTAAGGCTGCGTCACTCTGGAACACCATCGTCTTCCATGATCCCAATAAGTTTCTAAAATGAATAGTACTTTATTTATTTATTTATTTATTTTAACTTTAAGCATCTACAGCAGGGCTGTTCAAGATGTGGGCCCAGTACTGTAATCAATACGGACTAGATGAGAATCGAAAATCTCCATAAAAGTGTGATAGTTTAATATAGTTTTATAAAATCTTTGGTTCCGCAATCCATTTATTGAAAATATTGCTATAGGATAATGTGAGTATACATTTGTTGTTGAAAGAATGCGTTCATCGTATATCCTGTGTTTTATCGATCAAACAAAACATTATGACGAATCCTGTATATTTAAGCGACTGTACTTGACGGGCAAATATTTCTATTTTTTGAAAAAAGACAGTTTACTGTTATCCGACTTTCATTTGAAATTGTAAAGCGTATGTTTGGCCATAACGATATCATCGATAATTGGAAAATGGCTATGGTAAACTTGATCAACCACGATTCATGGAATGTCTGAATGTCCTAAATTAGTTTAGTAAAATAAAATAGGGGATAAATTATAGCTCGGTTTTTGCTGATTGATCTTTATTTAAAGTTTGTCCCTAGAAAGTTACTGCCATTACCAAAGTAAACAGTAATTTTTCATTTAGCTCTATACTATGTTCTTACTGTGGAAAATTTCAAAACATTCGAATATAAAATCAATGAAGGAGGTGTTTTCTTAATTATTTTCTTGAAATATTTAATGAGTATTTACAGATACATGATTCTATACATATTTACAATAAGTATTATCAAATACTTAATCTGGTTTTTCGAAAAAGGGATGCTTAGATTCATCAACAAACTGTAAAAAAATTACAGCGATCATGCTTTTGAAATCAAAACATCTCTTCCTATCGTTCCAGCAATAAAATATCGAAGTCGCATTCTAAGGTAGGATGCGCGCGCATCGCGCGTCCTTCGTTGCCATGGGGAGCAGAGAAAACGTTTCTCTTCATTACAAGCAGTGATGTCTTGTTTTAACTATGTAAACACAATTTCATTTTGTTTCTCTTGTTCCAAAATTTTAGTCAATCTATTTATCATGTCGCACCAGGGTTTCAAAAAACCCACCTAATCCCCCCCCCCCCCCAAAAAAAGGGTGGTTTTTTTTTTTTTTTTTTTTTTTTTTTAGTAAAACCCACTCTAAAAAACCCAATAAAACCC
This sequence comes from Maratus speciosus, assembly GCA_963932465.1. Taxonomy (NCBI): domain Eukaryota; kingdom Metazoa; phylum Arthropoda; class Arachnida; order Araneae; family Salticidae; genus Maratus; species Maratus speciosus. The sequence goes on from OZ010788.1 coordinate 238,402,048, forward strand.
ACGTCAAAGCGGGTTTTATTGGGTTTTTTACAATCCATGATGTTATTACTATTTAATATTCAGTCCGGTAGCAGAAAGTTCGAGAAGGGCGTCGCAGATTTTCTTTTCTCTTTTGCAGATTCTTTTTCATCGAATCTTTATTTTGCTTCATATTATGTTTAGCTCTTTATTTACTTAATACAAAAAGTTAAGATTATTAATAAAAGTTTATAAAATGCCTAAAATCGCTACAGGTAAATGATTTTGATTTTAACGCTTGAATTGTAAAAATATTTTACCTGCAGATTATTTTTTGTCCCTGAAGTATCTGTCGCAGACACTTGGACAATTTTGTGCTACTGGGCTATTCAGCAACTTTTATATTAGTTTTTTAACCTTTGTGTTTAAAGAGTTACACTGTCCTATTAAAACATATTGTGAGTGCACTGCCAAATCTGAATGTGTCAAAGTTAAAATGGAATAATGTGATTAATTCTTTTAAAGGTCTGTTAATATGATGAAAAAAAAGCGTCAAAATTAATATACATAGCTAATAATATTTTCGCATAGATAAAAAATGACAAGGTCTCTTATATGAAGATTTAACAAAATAAAACTTCATAATATAAGTTCCCAACTGGATGCAAATTTGACTTATTCACTTTTGGCCAGGGTTGGCCAAATGGATTTTTTTCAAAAAATCCAAAGAAACTGGTTTTTGTTTGTTTGTTTAAACCTGGTTTATATATATATATATATATAATTTCCTATTACATACAGATGCATGCTTGTTGATAAAAATAAACATTGTTGAATATTATATAAGTATTATAACTTCATTTCAAAATATTAAAATTAAATAATACAATCAGTTATATAGATAATTGAATTTTTGCAGTTTAAATAAAACATTTGCAATTTAAATATTTTTAGTAACAGCTATGTATTATGTTCAAAGAATAAATTGTTCTATATAGCAAACCATAGATATCTTGAAAATATTATCAAGCATTATTTGATTAATAAATAATAAAAGTTTCAAGATTTGTTTCAAAAATGTTTTCTTAGTGGGGAATACAGATAAAACGTAATCTATTAAAGTAACTTTTAAATATGTGATATGTGGTTATTACATAATATTATATGATGTCAGAAGTAAGAAAACCCAAAAAGCCCAATAAAACCCTAAAAAACCCAATAAAATCAAACCGGGTTGAGTTTTATTCATAAAGAACAGGGTTTTTTTCCAACCCTGTGTTGCACCCTTGCTTTAAAAGTGGCATAACTCAAATAACTTCGTTTTTCCGGAAATGCAAAAAAACTGTTTCCGGGCTGTGGAAGAGTCAATGGCCATCTTGCAAACATAACTGCTACCTGGTGGCTGGATTTTTCAGCGCACTATCTGGTACTTTAGGTGATTGATAGAGGCATTAAAAAAAATAAGTAGAATGGTAGCCATAACTCAAAAAACCCAATTTTTGAGAATCCCAATTGTGGTGAACTGCTTAAACCTTTAGACTTTCTGATCTTCTTACTATAAGATCGCAGCTCAGATGAATGTGGATACGGTGACCAGTGTGTTTATTTGACGTAAGATGAAGTTGTTGAAGTGGAAGCTATACCTTGCGAAACAGAAATTAAGTTTATATCACAGTGCGTCTTTTTTTCACATAGCTTTTCTGAAATATAATTTTCTTTTGAAAGCAATTCTCTTTCTTCCTCATTTTCAGTGTTCTGTGGTTCTACTGACATAAGTGGTTCAACAAGTTCAGACTCTAATTGTCTTTCAGTGAGGCTGCTTGCCAAAAAAGTCAGTATTAAAAAAAAGGTCATTTTTGAAAGGCCATATACCCGTTACTTTAAATCCTGCACTAGCAACGGTTGCAGTTTTTCCAAAAGTAGGTGCGCACTCTTCCACTATCGTCACTAAATAACTTTGAAACGTCAGTAATGCTATCTAGTAATAAGGAAACCCCAATCACATAGGTGACAAGCGGTCCAATAGCAACCTAATCCATAAAAACAAAGTAAGTTAGCTTTGTAATCCTTATTACGATCCAGTTTTCAAAAACCATAAATATTATAGCGAGGAGGCCCAAATCACGCTTTCTCTTCTATATCGTTAAAAATTTCATCAAAATACGCAGGTTTTTTTCACCATAAACTTATGTCGTTACATCGTTTACAATAAAACTCTGTTTTGGGATTGCATAATCGCTCTGCGTACTCTTGTACACCACGCAATCTTGCATCACCTTACCCTAGTGTCTACAAATTATGTGTATATTTTATTTTCTTTTTTGAGTTATTAATCCTTTGAAGTGACTATCTCGTTCATTTTTCGTCATCACAAAGAAGATATGAGGTAATTAGAGAAGGTTGGTTCTTCTCACCAATAAGACCTTTATAAGAGGCAAAAAAAATAGTGAATGTCTCTTGTATTTTAAAAGTTTTAATAAATAGAAAATACTGTAACATGTTGTTATTTTGATCTAAGTGGAAGCTACTTGGACCCAAATAAAAATTACTTTAAACGGGGTGTCTACAGAATATGGGAATCATGGGAAAAAAATCAAGGTGGTTTATCAATCTGTAAAAGTCAGGGAACTTTGCAAAAATACTCGAAGATCAGGGAAATTTGTGTACATTCGAAAATATTTGCATTTCACCTTGCCAACAAGGCTAATTCGTCTATTTTGCATGCTATATTTTTTCACATGCTGATTAGTCTTTCCCTGTATTTTTTAAAAGATGCACGTGGTATGGGTTTTTTTTTTATATTTAACATACATTAAAGTGATCAGATGTCCTCATTTTCTATGGATAGCGTTTATATTGAAGGCAATTTACCCATTTTCAAAATTTTTAAATGATACATTAGCATAACCTGACCAGGTAGCCAGCTTATTATGCAATTAGCTATCTTGTCAGATGTAGATATATCTTATAATTTAATATTTTTCAGAAAATGAGGCAATTTTCTGGTCACCATATATCCATTGGTCACTATATGACTAGTTGTACTAAAGACTCAAATTGTTAAGACTAAATTTTGAGTTCGGATTTATAAAACTGCCAACCAATACTTTATCAATATTAGGAAATTTTTATGTTCTTCTCTTGTTTTTTGTCCCAAATGAGATATTATCAAGCTGAATAAGTGTGTTATACGAGGAAGCAGCATACATGAAAAAAATACCGTATATGTATTGTTAATAATGGAAATCAGGGAAGTCTGATAAAGATAGTCAGGGAAAAAATCAGGGAACTTCTTTTTAAAATTTCTGTAGACACCCTGTCAAATAAGTCCTGTATGTATTGCGTTACTGATTAATGATGTTACATGTAAGAGTATTAGTAAATTACGTCAATACTCTTAGTAGATCGAAGACTGATTTTAAAACTTTGTTTTGGGTCCAAGTAATCCGATTTACGAAATATAAAATTAAAATAATAATTTGACAAGTTTTATAAAATTTACTAAACCTTAATAGTATTTCTTCGATAGTAAGTTTGATAATATTTTAATTTTCGTGCAAATTTTAGAAATTCTTTAAATCAGTAATTTTTAAAACCAGTTAAAGTTTATACAATTCATGCCGTCCTATATATCATAAACAATTTTTGCTATTACAAACCCAATCATCACTTTTAAAAAAAAATAGAGAGTTAAAGGAACTATAATTTTAATCTTGAGTACTAAACAGCCAGTTATAAACTGATATAATCACACAAATAAAAGAAAGCGGCATGATTCATTAATCTTTAAAAGGGCAAAATTTATAATTTACAAGATCAAAGAGAAATATTCAGTTTGAGATTTTAAAAAAATAAATGACTTCCTGAGTATAATTTTTAAGTTTATTATTTGCATAGAAAAACGCATATTTTGGCATAGTTCTTATTATGCATGTATTGCTGGTACGCATCCTGGTTATAGTCAGATTGTTATGCCACACAAGGAAATAAAAAACATATGAAATTCTCTTTTGTTTTTGTGCTACACAAAACAATCTATATTTTCATTAATTGTAAAATGACGTCAGATCTTAATGTGAAATCTGTCTGTATTTTCATCTGTTATTAGAATGGAATTTAACCTTTTTCTTTTATTTATTAATGGCTCCATAGTTAAAGATGGCATTCTTGGCACTTTCGGCTAAGTAAAAGACTTTTGTCTTTCTGTTCCAAGGTGGTCTCACACGTTACATCTGTCGGCACTTTAGAACAATACTTGGGTGGTCTCTGATGCGATATTCAGATTATTGCTGCTTTGTTTTTCCGATTCAAAGCGATGAATCATTCAACTAATAATTATAAAAAGGTGAGATCGTACACTTCCGGAATTAGTTTTGAGTTGAAAATATTAGTTAGCATCGAAGGAACCAAAGTGGTATTATCTAATTCGTTGACGCCGGCAAGGGAGAGTGAGGAGCACCATTATCCCTTCCTGGTTTTTGAAATTTAATTAAATATTTATTTTCCTGTGCTGATTTTTAAAAATGAAATAATAACTGTTTTCTTCCCAAGAGACTTAAAATAATCGAACGCAAAGGGAAAAAAAATAACTTTTCTTTGTCAGGGATTGGTATGCCTTCCTAAACCCTCCATGGAAGAACACGCTACTTTTGTTTTTCTTTTACATTCATGTATTTGAAAATTATCTTAAAGGTGTCTACCGGGGGAAGGCAAAGATACTCTGATGAAAAAATGTTTTAAAAAAATTTCAATTGTCCCGTTTGATAAAAGCCAGTATACATTTGTTTTTGTATTCTTATTTATTAAAGTTATGTTACTTATTAAAAATCGTCTTGCACAAGCCGTTTTGCATTTTTCATCTTCCAACTTCAAAATATAAATATTGGTCAAAACCAATTGCATCCAAACTCAATTTATAAAAATGGGAGGTCCTATATTTCCGGAATTATTTTTGATGTGAAAATGCTGATTAACATTGAAGAAACCTTTAGTTCCCATGCAAAAGTAAAAACTTATAGAGGACAGGGATTTGTAGTCTGAAACTTAATTACGAATAGGCATTTTTCATCTGAGGATGGTCCATTATCTAAATGAAGCAAGTAACATATTGTTCAATAACAGCGGTAATTATATATGTTGCCATAAGAAGCTACATTATACCATGTGTATATAATCAGCGTTGTCAAAACATTTCCGATATCAAGTGAGGCCCTTAGACTTTACACTATATGAGTTCCCAGGTTGTGTGTATGTGAATGAAAGAAAAATATTATAATACAGTAAAACCTCTGAATAACGGACACCTCGGGAAGGCGGAACTTGTCCACTGCCCACAGGTAAAAATGTACAAATACATAGGTGTTGGGGATCGAAAAACTGTCCGCTATTCGAAAATGTTCGTTATGGAGGTTTTACTGTATTACTCTATCATTACATATACATCGGTACTTCGCTAGAGTTTGCTGACATAATATAGCTGTGTGACTTATACGATTTGATTTTTTTTAAATAAATAATTTATGGAATGAAAGATTTGTTTGATCTGGCTAATGGATAAAAATATTGGTCCGTAATGTATTAACACATAGGACTTCATGTAAAACATTTCTATACCTTGAACTTGAACTACCTGTTAATCTTTTAACAATGCAAAGTATTCATTAAAAATATGAAAAATAAGAAACTGAGAGGCATTATTTACCGTTTGATTTAAACTCTCAAAATAACAGTATAGCTGCAGAATCGTTTACTACATATCCAGTAAACGTAATGATTCAGCTATAAAATTTCTTTGTGTACATTTAATATTTGTTTGCTGAGAGTAACATATAGTATAGTCGCAGGGGCGCGCCAGAAGTATCCGGCGCCTGTGTGCAGAATTTCAGTTGGCGCCCTATATTCCTAAACACCCCCCCCCCCCAAAAAAAGAGAAAAAAAACATATAATTTTTTTTTCAATGAGTATAAATGCATGGCTGCCAAGCCAACCTTCCGATGGTTTTCTTTAGATCAAATAAAAGAATTTGAACCAGAAAATTTATTTAATGAAATGTGTCTTGCTTCTACAGGGTTCTTTTTTATTTCATTTATTAAATTAAATTTCTGGTTTAAAATATTGTTTGACTTTAAATTTAAGGAATGTTGGCAGCTATACAAATAACGGCATCCCTAAAAAATGGGTGCTTCACCTGTTTGCTCCCCCTCCCCACAAATGGCAAACCTCCTACATAAATCAACTTTTTTTACCTCCATTACTCCCGGAATTTTTAAGATCTGATCTCTTTATTTATATTTATACTTAAAACTTAAAACAGTTCAAATAAACTTTAATTTGGAGATATAGCTGTGTTGAATTAATCAATGGTAGCACTATGACACCAAGAAAGGAGTGCTTGTAATACGGTAAATACACATAAAAGTAGAAAAATATTTTCTCAAATTAATGGTGTCCGTATTACATCGGAACTTGTGATAGTACTTTTATTTCTTTTAAAATAATGTAACATCAATTAAGATGCGCCTTAAACAATTACCACACGTAGATTATAATCAGGGGTGCATTCGAAAATGTTCCAGTCCCGGAACATTTGATTTTATATTAGCAAATACAGAACCCCTATGCTGGCTATACAGTATGTCCGGTCTCAACGGTGTCCAATGGCTAATGCCTAAACCGTTAGTCATAGACATATAGTTCCAATTACAAAAATGTTTAAAATCAGGTAAAGAAATATTTTAAAAGCGATTTGGGTCAATAAAAACATTTCTTAAAAAATTACGAAATTTAAATTTTTATACGGTCCTCCGGTCCTATAAGTTATATTTAGTAAAATTTTCCTTTTACACTGACAAGTAATACACAAAAAGTCCCGTTATTCTACGGTTAAAATTGACCGAGTAATAGCTGTTTAAAGTTGGAGCATTTTTTTTTGCTGCAAATTGGGGGTCATTCACAAATTTAGTCGAAATATAATTTTGTCAGACATATTAAACTAGTATGTTGTGGCCATCACAAAACTTTCTTCTATATAAATCACGTTAATTAAATCATTTAAATAGTACAAAAAATTATATCAATTTAGCATCAATTCATATCAAATTATATCTGAATTTGAAGTTTGATGAAAATTCGTGCATTAGTTCTGGAGATAGAACTATAGCGGAAATACGAAAAAATGTAGCATAGCAGCGCCACCTGTTGAGCGATTTACACCAAAACATAAATAACACTAATTGATATCAAGGTATACCTGAATCTGAAGTTTGATGAAAATTCGTGCATTAGTTATTGAGATACAACTATGATGGAAATTCTGAAAAATGCAGCATAGCAGCGTCACCTGTTGAGCGATTTGCACCAAAACATAATCAGCACTAATTCATATCAAGGTCCTACCTGAATCTAAAGTTTGTTGAAAATCCGAGCATTAGTTCTTGAGATAGAGCTATTGTGAAAATTGCAAAAAATATAGCATAACAGCGCCACCTGTTGAGCGATTTACACCAAAATCTATAAAACGTGAAGTCATATCAAGGTATACCTGAATTTGAAGTTTGATGAAAATTCGTGCATTAGTTCTAGAGATAGAGCAATGCTGGAAATTCTGAAAAAGGCTGCATAGCAGCGCCACCTGTCGAGCGATTTGCACGAAAACACAAACAGCACTAATTCATATCAAAGTACACTTGAATCTGAAGTTTGATGAAAATCCAGTCATCAGTTGTTGAGATAGAGCTATTGCGGAAATCGCAAAAAATGCAGTATAGCAGCGCCACCTATTGAGCGGTTTACACTAAAATGTACAAAACTTTAATTCATGTCCAGGACTAACTGAATCTGAAGTTTGATGAAAATCCTTGCATTAGTTCTGGAGATTGAGCTATTGCTGAAATCGTGAAAAAGGCTGCATAGCAGCGCCACCTGTTGAATGATTTATACCAAAAACTAATCAGCCCCAATTTATATGAGGGACTAACTGAATATAAATTTTTAATAAATTCCGCACATTAGTTCTTGAGATAGAGCGCCCACAAAATTTCTGTCACATACAGACAGACAGACAGACATTTTGTAAAAACATGTTTTTCGGAATCTCTGACCCCTAAAACGTGTAAATCCATCGAAAACCGAAAGTCGAAAATTTTCACGAATCCAATACTTTCTTCTTGTTAAGATAGAAGAAAGTAAAAATGGTTGAGAGTAAAATTAACATTGCAATATAAATTTGAAATCTTTAATCATTCTGGCATATTAATGGAAAATATACAATTTGTAATAAACATTTAAGAAGAAAGGAAAACAGAAATTTTGTTAAATAAAATGATGCTAAATTAACAGCCTCAATTCTTTACAAAATGATACATATTTTGAAATATTATTAAATTACACTAGCCTGCGAAAGTTGGGTTATGTCATGTTTTTTAGCTTTTGATAATTGATTCTTATGTATTGTGTACCGCTGAATCTGAAATTGACCTTCATTTTTAACCATCACATCAGGATTTTTCGCAAATTTCAAAGTTAAAAAGTTCAAAGTTAAAATTGAATCTCCTCCCTCATCTCATCGGACCACTCAGCTATTTAGCTGTAAGAACCCCAGGATAAGCAAAAATATCGAATAAATTATTGAATAAAATAAAATAAAATAAAACAAAGTTTTACATATGTTTTATAGTATGAGATTTTCGCTATATTTTAACTTACACATTTACGATTTGCAAAAAAATTCTAACGTGATGGTTAAAATTGTAGGTCATTTTCAGATTCAGTGCTAAAAAGTACGTAAAAATCAATTATCAAAAGTTAAAAAACACAACCATCTCCTCTACTTTTATAGTATCCGATTTTTGTTATTCTTTAAATTTGACAATTTATGATTTCCGAAATATCCTGACATGATGGTTAAAAATTAAGGTAATTTTCGGATTCAGTGCTAAAAAATACATAAAAGTTAAAAAAAACTAACAATCGCAGTCTTGTATTATCTAATCTAAAACTTTTTCTTAAACATCTTGGCGGTAATCTATCCGAAAAGTATAAATGGTAACCACCGAAAATCATAATAATATTAGATTGTTATTGGATTTTCGCCAGTATGTAAAATGTAATCTCGATCGGATATTTAAAAGTGAGTTAAAGTTCGAGTACGAATTTTGAACTGGAAAAACATACATACGATCGTTGAAGTAACATAAAAACTTATAAAAATAACACAATTTTTGTTAAAAGAAATCATAAAAGAAACAGTCTCAAATCCTGACAAAATAAAACATATGTTATTTTAGCCAATCTGAAACTTAATAAATGTTAACTTAATCGTAATATTTGTACGATTTTTTTCAAAGCGCAGATACACATGAAATAACATCTTTGAATACTTTATGCACTTGGTACGTGACCCCTCAAAGCCAAGCCGAACTCATTTGTTTTCAGAGCAGAAACGTGGCATAAGTCATACATTTTTAAAGTTTCATAACTCGCTCAATTTTAGTGTTATAGGAATGGGACTTTTTTTTGTCTTACTTGTCAGTGTGATAGGAAAATTTTACTAAATAAATTTTATAGGACCGGGGGACCGTATAAAAATTTAAATTTCGTAATTTTTTAAGAGATGTTTTTATTGACCCAAATCGCTTTTTAAATATTTATTTACCTGATTTAAAACATTTTTGTAATTTGAACTATTGGCTATGACTAACGGTTTAGGAATCAGCCGTTGGACACCGTTGAGACCGGACACCCTGTATAACAATTGTTATGAAAAAGGCATATTCATTTTGACGTTTACATTGCTAAGAAGCTAAGCGTATCTTTACCATGTCACACTCTTAACCCTTCCTTCTCTCTCAGATTTTTTTATTTTTCGAATTCCCAATTTTCGTGCAATGAATCCAAGTTCTAAATTAAAACGAGGCTCAAAATTTTTGTGAGGATAGTCGAAAGCCTGTCCTTGTGCACCCAGTGATGTAAAATAGCCCCTTTGGGTATTTTTCTGGGTATTTATTTTTCAGTTAAATATAGCTGTGAAAATATTTATAATGGATTGCTGAAAAAGAATGAAAATTTAGAACTTTAGACTTCCTACAACTCTTAAATTTTAAAGAACCTCAACATTTTACATTGAAATATTGAATTTAAATGTCTTATTTTTTTATTATAATGAAGAGTGTAAAAAAATAATGTATTAATTCAGAAGAATTTTATTAAAAAAACAATTTTAATTAAATTTGTGTAACAGGTGCACTTAATATATGTGCAATACTGATTCAGCTATAATGTATATTAGTACTACATAGGTCACTTCAAGCACTACCACGGTAATACTATATTACGATGGTAGTTCTCCATTAAAGGGGACACATGCTCTAATTTTTCCTCAGAAAACTTTTCTTTCCCTGATACTCTTTTTCTCTGCAAATAACTACATCAGTCTAAGATGAGTGCTCTCTAATTTCATATGATGGCCAATTTCATGAATAAATATCATTTGTATCTGACGGTTTTAAGGTGCAGTCGGTCAAATGAAATAATGACCCCATCCATTTTACTCACCAAAATTTTCCTGAAAACAATTAAATAAACATTCGATAGAAAATTATGTATTCTTTCAAGTTATATAAAAAAAATCTTAAGGTTCATCTTCATACTTCTAAAGTTGTACCGAACTCTGAAATTTTCAATACAAACGCAATAATTTTTACATCATATTTGGCTTTGTCATTAAATTTTACTTAAGAAAACTAAACAGAAAGGCATTTAGTCAAGTAGTTTAGGAACTGTGGAGATTTAAAATTTGAATCTCCAAATGTTAAATTCATTTTTAATCATTGCAAAACAGATTGCGATTGCTAATGTTCTATAAGTCTTGATACTTCTAACTTTGACAAGTACTGTGTGATAGACAAGAAGGACCATTTAGCGTTTTGTTGCGTATTGTATTTTTAAAATACGATAAAAATATAATGCAATTTGTTATTTCGAAGACTCCTGAAAGGGCGACTAAAGACAAAACAGACAGGCAAGCATTTTTCTTTTGTCAAACTTTGATCTACGTTTTTATAAAGGCTTTTAACGTGAAAAAATATTTCCTACATTCTTTTAAAAAATCTGATCAACGCGAACCCGACCCGCAAGAGTCAAAAAGCCAACCCGAAACAATGAAAGCCAGCCCGACCCACAAACAAAAATATTTAAACCCAACTCGACCCGACCCGCAACGCGAAAATATAGCGCCGAGTGCGGGTCGAGTCGGGTTCGGGTAACCCGACCCGATGCAGGGCTTTACCCCAGACTTAGGTGGCATTTCCCCTCGTGGGGGAGAAAATTAATTTTTTCATGTGACATATTGTTTTAAAGATTTTGGCCTGGATATTTCTAAGCACTCACTCCCGACCTCTTAACTTATTTTTTTTTTATCAGTAGAGGTTATTTTAAAGTTTCAATTTGTTCATTACTACCCCATACAGTTTTCCAAAAATTAAGAAAAACATTTACATAACAAATCTCAACAATTAGCAGCTTTTCCCCCATGAACGGGTACGTATTTAAGACAAAATGGTGGGGGGGAGGAGGGGGATCGTTCGAGAAACCTCGTAACGCAGAACTCAAAAATATATACAATAATAGATACAATTATGTTTTCAGAAATTCGTCGAAAATGTATGGCAAAATTATGTCTCCTCTACTTTTTCCAAATCTACTAAAAATAAAATTACGAAAAAATTAGAAGTAGTAGGAATTTATTTAAACCTTTCAGGAAAACTATAGAGATTATCCTAGGTCATACAATTTTTCCGAAAATCGCAGTTTTCCTTTATACATAAACTTTCTCTTGCTGGCGCTCAGCGGGGGAGTTGAGGAGAGTTCGAGGTACCTATCGACGCGAAATCATCCAAGGACTGTCGATAATGATTTTCCAAAAGAATTGTCGGTGATTAGCTGAGATATTAATTAAAAACCTATCTAAAAAGACGTGGCACAGACCAAAGTGGCCATGCAACTTTGTAACCTCCTTTCAAAGCGTACTTGGCACAATGGCAATATTAAATTTTGTACAAGGCCTTTGTTTTAGGTAAGGCGGATCACAATGATCACAGCGTTTCACAGCGTTTTTCATTCCAATTGAATTCAATTATTGAAGGCAATTATTGAAAAATATTTAATAAAATAATCCCGAGTTATTTGAAAAGTCTTATTATTCGTTTAACAACTATATTTTGTAAGATTGTAGTTAGAAATTAATAAATTTATTGTATGAACTCTCTGTGCGCGAGTGAAACTAGCGTTTGATCTATTATAATTTGTTCGAAGCAAATCTATAAAATATCCAATTAAAATTTCAATAAAACGTAATTCATTTTGAGGTTGTTCTCAAAAACATGTTTCCCTACTGTAAATGAAATGAAACTTCCTTACATGCTCATGGGCTCGTTTTTATGCGTAAAAGCATACAATGTTAGGCATGGCTATTAAATTGCATTGGAATCGAATGGCGTTTTTCATTTCTTTTTTTATATGCATTGCATTTTGAGCTCCATCCTGTTTTATTTATTTATTGTTTTTGTTATAATAATGTAGCCCATTGCTGTGATTGATTTGTGCTTTTTTCGGCAATTTACTTTTACATGGGAACCGTGCATAACCTGGGGGCTTATGCTGCTTTACCATTGTGCCATTTAATATACTACTCGTTTTTATGTCGTCAGTATGTGTATCACCACCAATACTACAGTAAGATAGAAGTGTTATATATTTTCAATCATTTGAATAATGGAGCTTTCCATGTTTGCCCCCAACTGTAGTGCGCCCTGTTTTCTGAAAAGTTGGACAGGTCTGATCTAGAGCAGGGATGTCAAAAGGGGCATTCGCGGTCGCCCTTCCGATTTTTTTATGCTCCTAGCACTTTTTAAAATTTATTTTAGGCGCATGACGGCACCCTTAAGCCTTCCGTGGCGCCTTACGACCGTGACCTTTCGACACCATGGCACCTTTCGGTTTGAGACTCCCCCCTACCCTAAAGCTACGCCGCTGACGAGCATCTGCAAATTTCATATATCTTAAAAGTAAAAATGAACTCATAAATGTGTCATCAGAAATGACACACTTTCGATTTTAAATACCGCTTTAATAAATTTAAATTGGATAAAAGTTTTTCAAATTTTTCAGCTTCGCCTAAACTATTTGGCGCCTTTACTATTCTGGCGCCTGTGTGGGGTGCACACTTTGCACACTGGGTCGGCGCGCCCCTGTATAGTCGGCCTCGAAAAAAAGATTACCTTAGAGCAAATCCATCCCTTGTTTTTTATTAGGATAAGGTCATATCTAATCCAAAGTAATGAGTTGCCCCTCCCTGCAAAACATTTTTTCTGTCAATATCAATGTGTAGTTTCATGCAGCGAAATGTGCTGTTTTTTATTTTTCTTGATTTATGGGGGAAGAGAACCCTACAATCTCCTACTTTATATATCTGTAGGTAACAGAGAAACTCTCTTCGAACGATAATGACCACAGAAAAAAAAAAAATCTGGCTACAGCATGGTCATTTAACGCAAAATTATTTGTGTAAATTTCACAATAAACCGTTCATTGTAGGCCACTTTTCCATACAGATAAACCCTTGACGATGTGCGACTTCTTTCTAATACACTCGTGCTTCCGTGTTTTACGTCGTCACCAGTGGCTCCCTTCGTGTTCGTTTTCCTACAATGGTTTTTTGATATATCTTAATTTGCGACTGTGGCTCTCACATTGCATTCGCCGCAACCTAGAATTTTCAAAAGAAAGCTGGTTTTTGTTTATATAAATTATTCATTGACATAATGGAGCACAATCGCAGCAAGCTGTTTAATTACCTATTGAAACTATTAACATCTGGATAATGATTGCTCTAAATTAGAAGATTATTATTATTTATTGTATACTCTCTCTATATATTTTAATCCATTCCGAGTGAGAATTTTGTTTGATTGTAGGTTTCATATGAGTAGTCGAAAGCAATATTTTACATGCAGTCGGTAATTAAGGTGTCATCATTGATATTATTTATAAATCACATACCGATTTGCTCTCGTGCCGTTTATTATTATAAGCAGAATGATTTGTTTTACGTAGTCTCGTGAGAAAAGAAGTATTATTTTTAATGATTCCAACAGCAGTATAAATGTATTTCAAAATAGTAGTCTGTGAGGGTATAAAAACATGCCTGCCATCTTGAAAACTTTAATCTTACAATGGTCAAATTAAGGGATATAAGGGTGGCAAGTAAGGTTGTAAGGTTTTTTGACACAACTTAAAGTGATTACTGAAATATATTACTTATTTAGTGAAAGAAAGCTGCGCAGATTGTGTTTGTGTTACGCAGAGGAGTATGACCAGGACACGAAAGCCAAATAGTAATTTACAACACGGGATTGTATGTTAGAGAATTTTTAGTGTTATGTTATATATTTTTAAAATATTTTCACAGCAGCTCTGAATGCGGATCTAAATCTAAAGTTTTGAGATTTTTCCGATTAGAAATTTACTAGAACTTTTTGATTTATAAAATATTTTAATAATTAAAAGCAAATCGCTATAAAGTAAACTATGACAAATAGTTTTGTGTAAAGCCAAATCACCCTGTTTAAAGAATATTAAAAGAAGAATTGTTATTGCTTATATTACATTACTTTGGCCATGTGTTTGACATCCTTTTTTAACATAAACACTTAATCATTTAATAAATTTTTAATTATCATTAACTTTTGTATCAAAAAGCTTATATTACTTTATTAGATCGACGCCTTTTATTACATAGGGGAAAGTAGGGGAATGGCGCTCACTTAAGGGAAAACATGAATAGCTAGTCAAATTTAGACAAAAAATCAATATTTTATTAACGAAGTATGACTCCAAAGCATAAGGAACAGTTTGCAATCAACTAATTTGCATAAAATTTAAGGAATTTTTTTTTTTATCGTTTTATTTAAATAACCATTGATTGAGCGGTAATGCCCAACATGGTAGGGTGATTGCGCTCAGAGTCATCAATATCCGTGCCTATAAATAAAAATATTGTGTTTCGCTGTAAATAATACTATAAACAATTGCGTAATTTAATATTTACTTGAAGTATCCGGTTGAACTAATTCTCGCATTTTAATTTATTGAAGCGAAAACTTATAAATTGTCAATCACACAATTTTTCTTTTTTTTTGCATTACACTTTACGGTAACACAAAATTTGATTTTCTAATCCTCGGTGCACTTGCATCATTTCGCTGATGTCTTGGTCAAAATCTATCAAATTCTGTTTCAATTCTGTCAAAATCTATCAAATTCTAATTTTGGATGGACTTCTTTTAATATATATATATATATTTTTTGTGTGTGTGGGGGGGGGGGGGGGGCATTTTCTGGAAAAAAAATATTTGATGTCATCCTGTTTAAAAAAATAAAGGATCCCGCATTTCATGCTGTGCTCATTAATCGAAATTTCGACTGTACTAATCCAGCGAGCATCTAAAAAAATTTTTACCGCACTGAGCTAGGGATACCAGTATATTAAAATCGAAAAAATGAAGTACATTCTTTTTAAATAAATGAGCGGGGGGGGGGGGGAAATCCAAAACTGAGATCTTTAAAAATGCGCACAAAGAAGGCAAGGTATAATATAACAAGAATAAAAAAACATTTATCAGCATTAATATATCGTCAATAAAAATCATTTAAAGAAGAAAAGGAAGGAAACCGTAGGCAGTAAACATATCATAATCAGATGCTTTTGTAAAAAAAAAAAAAAAAAAAAAAAAAAAAAAAAAACTTGAAAGATATTTTAAACTAGAATTCAAATTTTGCCCTGGTATTTTTGAAAGGCACTTTAACCCCTTGGGGGTGAGCGACCCGTATACGTGCCGCATAAAGCGCTCAGAATCCTTGCTTTTCCTCACCAGTAAAATTTTACTGTAAAATTTGCCTTATTTAATCAGCGTATTTTCTCGATTCAAGAAGACACAAAGTTCTGCTTTTAAAAAACGGTGACAAAAGATTAAAAATTTCGTAAAAGGCTCCCGTCGTGATGGGGTTAAGCATAAATTGTGATCGTTATAAATTTCATTAGCATTTGTTGAAATCGTCATAATTCTGCAATTTTATTGTCTAAATATCTAAATGCTAACAATGAGGTCTAGTCCAAGTTTTGTTTATTTTATTTTTATTATTTCCTGAAATGAACTACAAACAAAAGTTTTTTTCTGTATTCCCTTTCTTTAACTGCCTCCTTAAAACTTTCATCGCGGAAACGAAACTTTAAAATCTCACTTTTTTTTTTTTTTACTTTGAAAATAAAGAAAGAAAGAAAGAAAAATACTATATTCGCTTAAAATTACACAACTCGAGTACTTATTTATTGCTCGCTGATGCAAATTATGTACCTTTTATGCTTATTTATTTTCTTTTCAATTGCAGGGTCACTATGAGGATATTCCGGTGGGAAATATGGAAAGGCTAGGGGTAAGTGATCATTATTTGAACGCATTAATGTTTGTTTATGATATGTGATATGTAGAATAAGCAGGGTGATGTTTTTGTATGATTTTTTGCTTAGGGTTAATGCGTCCTTGCACCTATTTAGTTCGGTGAAAGGATTGTTAAAAGCCCACACAAGGATTCAACTGCGTACATTCTGCTGAATAATATTTTGATAGTGTTTTTTCAGTTAATGCAAGACTATTATTTGTGTTCTTTTACGTGTTGAAAATTGGCGAAAGAGCCTTTAAAGCCTGGAATAAACACTGTTCTTATATTTAAAACAAAGCAGGGTGTCTAGTCATCTGGATAACCTGGAAAAGTCAGAGACATTTACATGGACTGGAAAAGTCAAGAGAATTTACCATTCCTGAGGAAAAGTCACGGAAATTGGATAACTGAGAAAGATTTAAAAAATTTTGAAGCTTCCTAGGGAAAAAAAAAAAAAAAAAAAAAATTCTTATTATAAAACTAAGGATTTGAAATTGCAGTGCCAGGAAAATCAAATTTTGCTCTTTATAAATATGGTTCGTATAAAGTGGTTTATTTAAGTGGAATTTTAAAGGAGTAAATATCGAGTTATTTTTCGAATGAATGCAAAATATCACAACTACCATCTCGAGTCTCGAAGTGACGGCGCATTGCCATTCAAGCCTGGTTAACAGCAAGAAGTGATGGTGGGGAAATCATTTGACCGGTCCATTATACACTTGCTGACCGAAATCATTGCAGGAAGAACTGAAAATTTGTTTTCAGCGTAAAGGAACCGAAAATGATAAAAGGTGGAAGGAAATTCCAGCTGAAACGTGCTAAACATCGGTCACACAGTTGTTATTCGATTAAGCGGGGATGTTCGTAAAAAGTATTCGGTGTAAGCGGGGGAAAATAACATAGAACCAATAGGAATAAATTCGGTTCCGGAGGATTCTATTCGAATACGCGGGGTATTCGATTATCCGTGACCCGATTAAGGATTAAGTGGGGGAGGACATTAGAACCTAATGCTAAAAGTATATATGTTTAACATGTAAACATGTTCAACAATTTGTAAATTTTGCAAGCGTTTGTTCATCTATTCAGTTGTTGTTACTTCAAAATCAGTTGTTAAAGTTCCACTCTCAAATTCACAACTTTTAAGAGTTTTTGTGTATAACATCACAAAATCTGGATACCAGGAATTTTTTTCTCTGAATCTGGAAAATTCAGTCAAAGAAATTTGTTGCTGATCTGAAATAGACACCATGACAAAGAAATAAGGGAAAAAAAAAAAAAAAAACCTAAAATAAGAATAGATTCATGATACAATTGATTTAAAATTTAATGATCATGATTTGAAATTTAAACCAAGTACAGTGAAACCTCTCTGTAAGGGCCACCTGCCGTTCCATTGAAAATTGGCCCTTATGAGGGGTGGCCCTTGAATAGAGGTGACAAAAAACAACAACCAAAATAAGGAAAACAAAACCTATATAGGTGAAAAAACTGTTTATTTACATTTTCAAATTCCATACATGATTGAGAAAATTTTCTATTGAAGTTTAAGTTTGCTTTTCATAATTTTTTCGCAGACGATTTTAGTTTCTAATGATTCTTTTACTTTATGGAACAAATTACTTAAATTTGCATCATATATTAATGCCTTAGAATGAGATATTAGTTTAGTTATTTTTGTTAGTGTTTCCTGACAGGTGTAAATATTGTGCTTCAATATGCATTCACAGTTTTAGTAAATGTGGAATCAGTTTTTCTAGATAAACTGTTATCCTTTGTGTGCCCACAACAAAGGGTCAAGTTTCCCCTCCAACTCAACCCCTATAGGTCGAAAGGTCAAACAAAGTGTGAAGAACACCGGTTTGTCTCACTTGTGGAAAAGTTTGCGGTCCTTCATTAGGTTAATAAATCATCCCCATCCCTCCCTGCCTTCTTTGTTGCATGTGCAGTTGTGTGCTGAACTCTTATCTTTTGGTTCAAGAATTCAATTAACTTGTTTAGGTAATTGTTGTTGATTTAAGGCACATGTGAAAAAAATGGCCTTTATGAGGGGTAGGTGCGGCCCCTAATAGGAGTAAATTTAACATTATGTCTATGGGAAAAATTTTCGTTCCTAAAAATATTGGCCCTTAATAGGGGTGGCCTTTAAAAGAAGTTTCGCTGTAATTTCATAAACACAAAAGCTTTCCACTCAACAGGAAAAAATTGAGAAGAGAGAAAAATCCAGAGAATTTTAAAGTCGCAACGAAAAGAAAAACCAGGAATAACTGGAATTTAGAAAGCTAAATTAAAGTAGTGCTTGTTTGCATCCGTTGTTAGAAATAAAGAAATTACTTGTCGTACAGCCCAATATACATTCGGGAAAAAAAAAAAAAAAAAACTTGATGTTCTTATTCTAAGAAGTTTTTATAAAAGTTTAATAGGTAGAACTTTTCATAAATATCATAACTTCAATATACAATTTGAATTATCTTTATTTTTAGAGGCCGCCATCTCAGTCCTTAAACTATGGTTCTATGGGAGATGATGTCAGGTCCCCAAACGGGTCTACAGGAACGCCATGTCCTCTATCCCAACAACCTGCTTCCCAGCAAAGCACCGACAATAACAGTGAAGCTGGTAAGTTCACAGATGCATTATTTTCTTTTAAATGTATTTTTTAGTTGAAATTTTGTGCAATAATCTTAAACTATCTGATAATTTGTATAAAGAGTAAGTTCATCAGTGGGGGGGGGGGGGGGGGGGTTCAGGTAATTTACTGGAATTCAGGTGCATTATTTTCTTTTAAATGTATTTCTTAGTTGAAATTTTGTGTAATCATAAAATATCTGGTAATTTGTATAACGAGTAAAGTAAAAGAAATGGTCAGAAATATTTGAAAAAGAAATTAGCAGCACCCAACTTTTGTTATGATTTATCTTTAAATCAGGCTGTTTTAAATAATTTCTATTTCTGTTCACAATTTAGTGCTAGCGGGAATAAAAAATTAAATACCATACAGGGCAATTCAAGATGAATGGGATTGCTAATTTAATTTGTTGCGTTCATTTTGAATCACCCTGTGTGTATATACTTAATATACTAGCGATTCCGAAACTATTGTTACGTACCCCAACTTAAAGCTTCAATTTTATTTTCGCTACCCACCCACCTAATATGTAGGTATATAGAGCCTTTTGTATCCCAAGGAAAGCAGTATACTTTAGCACAAAGCATACATATTAGATATGTCTGGCATCGGCTCGCTTTTTACACCAGTCTTCGGCTCAGACGAGCTTGAGCTCAAAGTGAAAATTTTTATTTATTCACAAACTAAAAAAAGTCGGAAACTGTACGTCAAACGTGGCAAATGAGGTGTGTTCGTATTATAACTAGTTTTATAAAGATTCAGATTTTGGTGCAATAGCTGTTGCACTCTTATGCAAAAATGCGTGAATACAAAATTTATTACGATTATATATATTAAATTCAGTAATACGGAAATAATGACTCCATCTTAGGTAGGACATAATCACCATGGCAACCTAGAATCATTACCTGTCATGGGATATCATTGAATTAATTATGTATAAGATTTAATAGAATGAAGAAAACTTTTATTAATATTTTAAGTTTCGATTCAATTTTCATAACATTTGAAATGACTCGTCAAAATTCTGCAGGGATTATATACCATACCGTATGTACTCGTGTATAAGTCTAAGAATTTTAGGCAAAATTCGGGAATTGAAAATAAACTTTCGCAGATAATCGGCTAATGGGCAAGTCTTTTAAGTAATCACATATTGGTCTAGGTTGGAGAGAGAGATAAAAGCGGGCAATGGTCATGTCCCTGTAATTGTTCTGCACCCATTTTCTCTTGGGATAGAATTCCCTTCAATACAGGGCCATTCCTTTCATCATCTTAATGTCCTTTTTAAAGAGAGTTCAACTTGAAAATGCTTCTAGATCTCTCTCTTAAAAGTCCTACAATACAAAAAAGTGATATATATTTTAGCATTAAATTAAAAGAATTTTAGTATCATTAAATTATGTGAATATGTTTCAAGATAGTTTAAGCGTCTTCGGTTTTACATAATTATACAGTTTTAAAACGTTGAATTATTTTTTTATTATTCTCGATTACAAATCATTTTTTAACTTACTTCCAGAAATGTGATCCGACTTATACATGAAAATTCAATTTTTTTTTAAAATTTTGCTTGCGGATTGGGTGGGTTGTCTATACACGAGTATATACGGTATCTTAAATTTCAAACATTCGGTTGTGTAGTTTTTGCGCTGTTATATGCGGACAAACGGACAGACAGACGGACGGACCAGACAAACTGTAGGTAGGTGCTACATATTTATATAATTACGAACTCACTTAAAAAGGAAAGGGTAGCTATATACAGGATTGCTACACCACCTGGAGAACCTCGAAATGTCATGGAATCGGGAAATTGGCCAAAAAAAGTCAGGGAATTATAATATGTTTTCCAAAGTCTGGAAAAGTCAGGGAATTTTATAAAATTTGGTTGTGATCGCCATGACAGTATCGTCTTTAGGATAACCAGAGATGAAAATCTTCCATAGTTCGGCGAATCCCACCTTTGTCCTGTGCTATCCCCCACTCCCACCATCCACCATAGCAGATAATTTACAATTTTTAAAACTCATTATTACAGTTTATAAATTTTAAAACTTATTACAGATTTAAGAACTTTTTCCAGCATTTTTCTTGTTGTTGTTGTTGTTGTTGTTTTCAAGTTACAATAAATAATTATCACAAGGCTCCATCTCCCCACTGAAATGTCTGCTTCTTTTCTCGCTTTGCCTCCCATTAGAAATGTAGCTTATCTGAACATTGGTGATTTTGTGATACAGTTGAAGTAAATGATGGCCCAATGCACAAATATTTTATAGCAAGTTTTAATAATTTGTTGAATACTTATAATGATTATAAACTACTAGCAAACCCCGCGGCTTTGCTCGCGTAATATTTGAAATATGCCAAGTGATATTTATATGTCTAATTTTTCTCAAAAGGTACTAACTAAATTTTTATTTTATTAAAAGGTACTTACTACTTTTAGGAATAATTCAAAAATTACTATTTAAAACACAGTTTGACTAAACATCATTATTACCCTGTATTAGGCAGAAATGAGACTTAAATTAATAAAATGAAATAAAACTAAATAAATGATAATTTAGAAAATATTTTGAAACTTTTATGCTCAATTAATACGCTCATTTCAGTATTCATTTGAAGTTTTGAATTTTTTATAAACCATCTTCTTACATCTTAAAATTAACCATATCATGTCGAATTCCAAGTCCTACTACCTCTCTCAACATAAAGGGCTATGTTGAAACAGGAATTGTCACCATTAATTTGCCAACATTAATTTTGAAATCGGTTTGTTATTTCCTAATATTCCACAGAAACGTAATTTAAAAAGCTTTTAAAGCCCTTTTTTAGAAAGTTTGTTGTTCCTGTGAACCCCAGGTGGTAGAATCACCGGCATAAAATATAGCCTGTGTAGGATCAGAGACTGTTACCACTGATTCGCAACTATTACTTTTATAATCTGTTTATATTCCCTGAAATTGCATAGAATCGTAATTTAGAACTTTTTTAGAATGCTTTTCGCACCCCCCCTTCGCTTCACCCCTTTTTAATTCGAATTTATTTTCGACGTTCCTTCGAGGGCATTTATATTTTATAAGTAACTATCATGTCATATTTAAAGTTTCCAGCCTTTTCAGTATCACAGAAATCGCAATTTAGAAAGTTTTTAGCTCCTGCAACCCTCTGGTGGTAGTGGAACAGACATAAAATATAGCTTATGTTTGAGCAGGTTCTATCACCAAAATTTGTCATCATTATTTTTTTAATCGGTTTGGTAATTTATAAGTTTGCTTAAAAATTGTAATTTATAACGCTTTTCACTCACTTCATTCTTTTAAAATTTGGAATTTTCTTTCGACTGTTCTTAGAAAGCAGTTGCATCTTGTAAGTAAATACCATGCCATACTTCAAAGTGTTAGACCCTCAGTTGTGCAAAAAATGCAAATTAGAACATGTTTTGCTTTTGCGATCCTCAGATGGTAGTGACAGCAACATAAAATATAACCTATGTTATAGCAGGGACTGTCACCATTGATTTGCAACCATTACTTTTGAAATAGCTTTGGTATTTCCTTAGATTGAGTAGAAATCGCAATTTAAAACGTTTTTAGGACGCTTTTCGCGCATTTTCACCGCTTTTTAAATTTCCAATTTTTTCGAAACTGTTCTTAAAGATCATTTATAGCTAATAAATATGTACCTTGCATAATTTTAAGTTGCTAGCCCCTACCGATCACAGAAATCGAAATTTAGAACGCTTTTTTGCTCCTGCAACGTCTTGGTGATAGTGATACCGACATAAAATAGCGTCTATGTTAGAGCAGAGGCTGTCAGCATCAATTTCCTACCATTACGTTTGAAATCAGATTCATTCTTCCTGAGATATTGCCGACAAATCGGCATCTAGAACGTTTTTAGAACGCTTTTCGCGCATTTTGCTCCTGCATCTCCTCTGGGGTAGTGGAAACAGATATAAAATATAGCCTATCTTGGAGCAAGATCTGTCACCATCATTTTTACACCATTATATTTGAAATCGGTTCAGTACTTCCTGAGATTGCATAGAAATCGCAATTTAGAAAGTTTTTTATAGCGCTTTTTGCGCATTTTGACCCCCTTTTAAATTTCGATTTTTTTAGGAAATGTCCTTAGAGATCATTGATATCTTATAACTAACTACCATTCCAAATTTCACGATTCTAGGCCCTTCCGTAACGCAAAAGCCGCAATTTAGAAATCTTTTTCCTCCTGCACCCCTGTGGGGTAGTGACACCGACATAAAAACATCGCCTATGTTGGAAGAAGGGTTTTCACCATCATTTTGACGCCATTATTTTTTAGATCGGTTTAATATTTCCTGAGATTGTGTAGAAACCACCATTAGAAAGTTTTTTAAAACGCTTTTCGCGCGTTTTCAGTCCTGTTAAATTTCGAATTGTTTAAGAACTGTTCTTAGAAATCCTTTATATCTAATAAGTAGCTAATATTTCAAATTTCATATTTCTAGGTCCTTCGGTAACGCAAAAATACGATTTCTAGAACGTTTTTTGCTCCTGCACCCCTTTGGGGTAGTGGCACCGACATTAAACATAGCCTATGTTGGAGCAAGGGTTGTCACCGTCATTTTGACACCATTATTTTTTAAATCGGTTTGGTATTTCCTGAGATTGTGTAGAAACCACCATTTAGAACGTTTTTTAGAACGATTTTCGCGCATTTTCACCCCTTTTCAAATTTCGAATTGCTTAAGAACTGTTCTTAGAACTCCTTTATATCTAATAAGTAGCTAATATTTCAAATTTCATATTTTTAGGCCCTTCAGTAACACATAAATCGCATTTTTAGAACGTTTTTTGCTCCTACACCCCCTTTGGGGTAGTGACACCGACATAAAACATAGCCTATCTTGGAGCAAGGGTTGTCACCGTCATTTTGACACCCTTATTTTGACACCATTATTTTTAAAAATCGGTTTGGTATTTCCTGAGATTGTGTAGAAACTACCATTTAGAACGTTTTTTAGAACGCTTTTTGTGCATTTTCACCCCTTTTAAATTTCGAATTGTTTAAGAACTGTTCTTAGATATCATTTATGTCTTATAAGTAACTAATATTCAAAATTTCATATTTCTAGGCCCTTCAGTAACGCTAAAATCGCATTTTTAGAACGTTTTTTGCTCCTACACCCCCTTTGGGGTAGTGGCACCGACATAAAACATAGCCTATCTTGGAGCAAGCGTTGTCACCGTCATTTTGACACTAATACTTTTTAAATCGGTTTGGTATTTCCTGTGATTGTGTAGAAACTACCATTTAGAACGTTTTTTAGAACACTTTTTGTGCATTTTCAACCCTTTTAAATTTCGAATTGTTTAAGAACTGTTCTTAGACATCACTTATATCTTATAAGTAACTAATATTCAAATTTTCATACTTCTAAGCCCTTCAGTAACGCTAAAATCGCGTTTTTAGAACGTTTTTTGCTCCTACACCCCCTTTGGGGTAGTGGCACCGACATATGATATAGCCTATGTTCTAAGTTGGACTAACACCATCATTTTGATACCATTACTTTTGGAATCGGTTCGGTAGTTCCAGAGCTTATCTCCGACAAATAAACAATTTTTTCCTCTTTATAATAGGAGTATAGATTAAAGTGAGCAATTCCATTTGTAGTCCTCTGAGTAATTTTTGTGTTGGGGGAGGGTAAAAAAAGCTATTAATCATCAACGGTATTCAGGAAATTTTAGTGTTTTAAAGTGATGCAATATTTGTTTTACCCTCAACTTGTACACTACGCACACTAGTACACTGGACTAGAATTTTCGTGAAATGCACCTGTAAAAGTCAGGTAATTTCATTCTTCTGTATGGTAGCAACCCTGTATATAACTGATAAGAAAGGTCGTATGCAAAATCAGAAGAAAAAACATAAAAAATGACAGTTATCATGTTTTTACATCCAAGCCCTTCAAAATCCAGAGAGAGGCAGTAGCCCTATTCTGCCCCCTGCTTCCCTTTCGCGTTTATGCAATTTGTTTGCAATTTTTACTTATTTATTTGTTTTAATATTTTAGCGAGGAAAGGGTTATAAAATGACGTGACTTTTTCTCCCTTTTTTTATTACCAATAACAAAACATAAGAATCCAGATAACTCGAATGCAACTTTATACTCGATATTTATTTTTGATATACGCAATAAATAAGACTCATTTAAAACTCATCGGCTAGATTGAAAATGTGGCAGAGAGTTCTGCCCACTCCAATCATAACTGTAAGTCGATATTATCATTACGATTCTACCCGGTCATTTCATGACAGCAAAACGAGATCTAATTTTACGAAGCTGCGAACTAAGTGGTAAAAATCGTTTCGGAAGACTGTAATAAAGCATTTTTGGACGTTTCAGGACGAAGCTGTCGATCTTCCATGCGTGTCCGCGTCCTTGATTCGAACCAGTTCTTTTCACTTACGACCCAGGGACCTTTTTATCATCAGCTTTTAACCTTGTTTATTGGTGAGATACTCTGCGATATTAGAAAATTATTCTCCTTATCAAATATCTCCCTGTGAAAGTTTCTTGTTTTATTCAAGTGTTCATGGGCGCCGGCAAACGACATCGATCTAGTGGCAAGAATTTGGAACAGCGTGTCTTGTGGCCCGCAGCATAAACCGCGTTTTCTGTTTGTTTGGTTTTGAAAATGAAGATCATGAACATAAAATTAGCCAACTAAAACAAAAAAAAAAAAAAAAAAAGCAATTTAAGAAATTACAACGGCCATTTGGAAAAAGATTTTTTCAAAGACTAAAATTTAAGACATAACAAATAGCACAGAGTTGATCATACATTACGTACGCCATGAATTAAACATTAATAATGTTATTACACGTAAAAGTTGCAAGCGACAGAAATCGCCTGCGACTCGTACATATTATCCACCTGAAACTTGCGTATTATCCAAGCATTTCATTGGCTGTTTTTGAAAAGGCTTTTCCATCGTTAGATTTCCAAGATCTCTGACGGCCAATTTTAAATGAAATTTATTTCTTAAACTTCTAAACATCCCACAATATTACTTTTTATATCGTCGTATAGAGAAAAAAATGTACTTTTAAATGCAATTTGTTTGAAAGCTGTATCTCAATTTGTTTCTGAGTTATTAATTATTTTTGTAGTTTTTATTACTTTTCTGTCATAGTGGCAACACTCTGTTGTCCATCTCTGTTGAAAGTAAAGGGAAATACATATTACTGTATAGACCAATCAGAAAACGAATAAATTGCGGATTAAACCAATAAAAAACTTCAGATATGCTTTTGATTTCCTACCCTGACGAGGACAATAACCATTTTTCCAAATGGTTAAAAAAAAAAAAAAAAAAAAAAAAGTCAGAATCCAACGTGCAAGACAAATTTTATATCAACAGAGAAAAGCAATACAAGAAAATAAGAACTGAGAAATTTTAAATATTCAAAGCTAAATATTTACCGGCATTTTTTAGAATTGATAATGTCGCTCAACCGCAAGAAAAGTGACACATCTCACAAAAATTCATTTTGCATTTTATTCCTACAATAGGTCTGTCATAGGTGCGTCTTTCTACAGAAAAAATTCCATAAGTGTAGTTATACATAAAATAGCTTTATTACGCTTATATGTCCATTCATGACCGCGCAGAAGTAGCGGTGGTGGGGGGTGATTTTGTGGGGAGGTAAAATTATTAGGTTGAGCAAAAAGTTCTGGGAAATTTTTAATCTAATAGTTACCAGAATTTATACCGTATATAGGAGTACTAGTGGTACAGTCCAGACGTGGCTCCATCTGATTATGGCCTCTTCCGATCAATGCAACACGTTTTCAAAGGCCGTCGATTTGAATTCTTTAATGAAGTTGAAGAAGCATGTCTGTCAGGAGTTTTTCGATTCCAAGGAGCCGCCACGGTACTTCCAGCAAATCCGGAAACTGGCAGAACGATGGCAGATAGTCGTGGACTATGATGGTCTCTACTTTCAAGAATAGTCCTTGTTGCTTTTGTTGTTAATTTGCGCATAACAACGCAACTTTCACAAATTTCCCATAACTTTTTGCTCAACCTAAAAAAAAAACTCAACCATCCAAATCTCATTTACGTTTTCATTCTTAAGGGTTTTACGCTTTTATGCACGTTTTTAGTCCTGCATGCAAAGAGAGAAGTACTATAATTTCATGTTACAGCAAATCATAAAATTTTATTGTTGCCGAGATGTATCACTTTTCTTGCGGGTGAACGATATGAACAGGAAATAGTAGGAAATGCACTCTTCCTTCTTTTTCTTCCCCCCCCCCCCCCCCCCCCAGGAGATTAACCCTTTTCACCCCTGGGTTAAAACACTTTTTATTTTAATATAAACGTAAAAACAATACAGAAATGTAGTATATAAGAAACATTAAAAATTCAAAAATCGCCTATGTTAAAAAAAAAAGATGTGAAGATACAGTTAAGTAATTTTACATGAAAATGAGTAGAGAAAAAAAAATGACAGGTATGTTTTTACATCCAAGCCCTTCAAATTTCAAAATCCAGAAAGGGGCAGTTGCCCTATTCTGCCCTCTTCTCCCCTTTCGCACAAATGCAATTTTTACTTATTTATTTGTTTTAATATTTTATTCTAGGAATTTGGGACTTTTCTATTTAAGTTTGCCTAATTTGATGTATTTATTGTGTAAAAATCGTGAAGAGCAAAATTAAAGCAAATGATATATTTTTTTATTGAATCTTGAAATTTCCTATATATTAAAACCAAAAAAAAAAAAATTTTTTTTTCTGAAAAGTTACAGTAATATATTGCTGAATATTTTGCTTTATAATGTAAAAGAAAATTGTGTAGTATTAATATGTTGTTATATTAAATACCTTTAAAATTTTCTTATCAGCAAACTTTTCTTTAGAAGAGTTCTTAATTAACGAATGGATTCTTAAAAAATATGCTCGAATGATAAATTTGCTCTTCATAAGGTCGATATACTTGCTATCCTTACAATAGTCTTCTTTTTTAATTAAAAAAAAAAAAAAAAAAAAAAAAAAAAAAAAAGGTGGAAAAGCAAATACCGTATTTTATGGAAGAAACGCCGCGGCGTTTACAAGTTTAAAAGTTAATTTTTTTTCCAAGTGCGGCGTTTACGATTTTTTTTTAATACCAACTGAATTTCCTTAATTTAAAAATTCATAAAAATATTTAAAATCGGATTTAAATATTTTAAATAAAACTTCAGACATCTTAAGATATTAAATGAGGCATCCTACACTGCTCGGAAAACTTTGATTAAAGTTAAGTCAATGTGACGCTGTCGACAAAAGTAGCGTTCCGACGGATGCGGCGTTTACAACGGGTGCGGCGATTACGATATTTTTAACCTTATTCAGGCCAATTTGAGGAGTGCGGCGTTTCTTCCATAAAATACGGTGCATTTACGTAATATTGCATAAAAAAAAATTAAATCACATACAAGAGAACATTGTTTGGCCTTAATGTTGCTAATATAACGAAATTTCTTATTATAAAATATGAACTAATAAAATCACCGATAACGATATACGCTTCCATGCTATACAAAGTTTAAAAATGCTTTAACATAGAAAAATTGTGGTTTTGCTTAATTTATTTTACTGTCTCTACAAACTCAATAGCTTGAAATTTTACTCACAATAACGTCAATATTTAGGAAAGTTTTTTATTTCTGAACATTATGAAGCGTACAATGTGAAGATCTATAGTTGAAACTAGAGATCGACCAAAAATTCGGTTTCTTTTTCGGCGGAAACGCTACCTTAAATTCGGCCGAACCGAAACTACGTGTATTCCAAAAATATCGTTTCTTCTTTAGGAAATTTTAAATATTACTCATTGATTTGAGATATCTCTGTTCAAATGAGACGCTCTTTATTTATTATTGCTATGGACTTCCTTGTTTATAATTAACAGACACGAAAGATTCAAGACGTGAGTGCAAATTATAAAGCAAGTAATGCATATGACTGAACTTTGAAGACGCTTTTTACGTGCTCATTAAAAGCTGCATACTTAACAGTACTAGAAAAAAAAATTATTTGAAACCGCAGACGTGTTTCGAATACTCTTTGAGAAAGTTTTAGCATAAATAACAGATGATCATTTACAGAAATCATTATAAAAGATAAATCGAGGTATGTATACCTAAAACTTTTTTTTTTTTTTTTATTAGATGGAATTCGTATAATTAGAAAATCATTCTCTGTCGTTGATGAGTTAATCACATTTTATTTTATATGAAATAAAAAGTTTTGGTCAGGGGTACAGAGCCAACTTAGGCCACACGTATAATTAATTAATAATTATGTATATTTAATAAACACATATAATTAATTAATATGTATGTATTAATTACTTAAAAAATATTTTTGGGAGATTTCGTTTTTGGCCGAAAATAGGAAGATTACCGAAATTCAGTTTCGGTTTTAAAAACCTATTTCGGTCGATCCTTAGTTGAAACAGATCAAAATGTTTCCTTTTCCCTCTATTTCTCTCTTTTTTTTTTTTCCATAAAAAAAAAGAAAGAAAGAAAAAATAAGGAGGTGAAAACTTCTTAGCACACAAGAAATTTGGTTAGCAACTATTCTTGCCTGGGCATCTCGCCTTTTGGGCGCCATGCTTGCTTTTATATAGTTATTGTTTGCTTTTGACTCCTGCCAACCCCACATTGGAATGCAACAGGTAGTTTTCGATCCCCGAATGCAGCAAGTACTTCTCAATCTGGTAAAATGATGAACCTCGATCTAATCCCCTGATGGAAGAAACGAGAGAATAAATGGGATTTTATGGTTATTTAACATGTGTAATGTGTTTGATGCAGCAGATAAACCAGGTGGTGAACTTATTTCTTAACGCTGAAGAGATATGTGACACTTTGTATATTTCCAAGTCGTTTTTTTTTTTCTTTTCTTCGCTGATCTCTCTACTAAAAAAGTTTGTTTTTACGATATATGTTTTCTATAAAAGTCTGTAAGTTATTTTTCGTAATACTGATATGTAAAAAACGGGCTTTTATAAACTTAGAATCAGTAGCGCCAACTTTTTAAAAAAACATTGGGTGGGCTAAAAAATTTTTGAGTAAAATAACACATATAATTTTTTCCTCCATTAGTGTGTATGTGTGTAGGGAAAGAGAGGGGAGGAGCGAATGACTAAAGATGATAATTTGAAATTAAATTACCGTATATACTCGTGTATAAGTCGAAGAATTTTAGACAAAATTTGGGAGTTGAAAATGAGGGTCGACTTATACACGAGTTAAGTTAAAAAATAAAATAAAATCGCAGATAATCAGCGAATGAGCTAGTCTTAAGTAATAGCATATGGGTCTAGGTTGGAGAGAGAGATAAAAGCGGGCAATGGTTATTTCCCTGTGATTGAAAAAAAAAAAAAAAAAAAAAAAAAAGGGGCTCAAGAATAATGTCCCTGTAATTCTTACTCCTTTTTCTTGGGATAGAATTCCCTTCAATACAGGGGCATTCTTTTCAGCATTTTAATACCCTTTTTAAAAAGAGTTCAATTTGATAATCTTTTAAAAGTCCTACTATACAAAGCAGTACCATATTTTAGCATTCTAAGAAACTGTTTATCCTTGTAAATAAGACTTTAATAGATTTTTGAAAGAATTTTTTTCTTTTGAAGTATTATTAAATTGGTGTGAATAGGTTTCAAAGTAGTTTGTTTCTTCGGTTTTACATAATTATACAGTTTTAAAACGGTGAATTAAAAAAAAAAAGTCCAATTAGAAACGTAGAATTTTTACTATTTTAATAAAAATTTATTCTTTTTTTTATCCTCGATTACAAATCATTTTTCAACATAGTACTTCCAGAAATGTGGTTCGACTTATACACGAAAATTCAATTTTTTTTTTTTCAAAATTTTGCTTAAGAATTAGAGGGGTCAACTTATACACGAGTATATACGGCAGGTTTTTTCTAAGCAAATTTTTAATAATTTCATAAATAATTTTTTTAATTATATTCTTATAAGTTTTTCCTTATAAATACATTAATATTTATTTTAAATAACATAAGAATTGTTTCGAAAATGCTATCGAAAATGTAAAATACTAAATGTCAAGAAAACGTACATTTTTGTCACCTAAGTGCTTTATCAAAACAGATGGCAAAATATGCAGGGAATTTGCTTTCGTGAGAAATCCAACTATACATCCGCTGAAGGGGTTTTTAATGCTCCTGTAAGTCTCATTGATGTCCTTACTATTTTTCAAACAAAACTGTTTTGAGAGCGTTAATTAAACTAAATTTTACTAAAAGCGACACAATCGTATTGCCTCTCGTTCCTGGAGTATAGTTACAGAAATCGCCAAGGATCGCTATTTACAGCAGCAATTTCAATTCTCATAATTTTAGTGGTTTAAGCACGTAGTTTGATTACATGTTTATATTTGTTTTGTTTATTATTATTTTATTTATTTATCTATGAAGTTTTCAATTCGTTATGGAATGTAAGCCGGAAAGAAAAGTCGAACTAATTATATTATTTTAAATGCAAACCGATTTATATTTCATAATCGTCTGCACGCGATTGAGATAGATTAAAAAAAATAAATAACTGCTCAAAAATTATTTTAAAAGCCATAAAAAATGAGTAAATTGTGATACAGTTTTCAAACAAATTGAGTTACGGTTTTCAAACAAATTGCATTTGTAAGTCAATTTTTTTCCCTAATCAAGAATGTAAAAAAGTGAAGATGTGCGATGTTTTGATGTAAAAAAAAAGGGGGGTGGGGAATTTAACCATCTGCTGTTGCCAACTTCTAAATGACGTTAGCGTTACGTGCGAGCACATTTGTCCTTTATAATATAGATGGTTTCAACAAATAACATTGTGTATTTTTCAATTGCATTATTTGTAAAGAAAATTCCTGCCGGCTCGGCCTACAGGCGGAGGTAGATTTCGAAGTTATGTACCAATTTCACCAACACAAACTAAATCAAGATTAGAGATAAACCCAGTTTAACAATTGTCAGGCCGCTTTTGACGAATTTTTAATTTCATTTTCCTGTAAGAGCTGGCTTTATCATAATCATGTTAATACAATAATTTTTCATATTATATTGTAAGAGAAAGTCCCCATCAAACACTTGTCAATATAAAAGTTGTAGATAGTACTAAGAAGATTTATAATAAGTTTAAGTGAGTTTGATATCTTGAGAAATGACGAAGTTAGGAATTTTTTTCTCCCTAAAACCCTATTTTTTTCGCCCCTTGAGCCCATTTTTAATTTTATCAAAAATCTGTGATACATAAATTTTTGGCCCTTTCCCTAGAAGTAATAATAACTTCAAACTGATTTGATATGTATTATAATTAAGAAGTTATGGGGGTTTTTCGGTTTTCACAAAACCCCTCCCTATTTCTGTAAAAAAAAGAAAAAAAAATCTGTAAAGTTACTAAAGTTTTTCTAGGAAACTGGGATCCCAGACGCTGTTGCAGGAATTTTCGTTGTTGCGTTACATAAAAAGTTCTAGGAATAACAGTTTCTTAGAAAAACTTGAGTAACTTTACAGATTTTAGTTTACAGTGTAAGGACGCTGAACTGTTCCTTGGTCCAATTTTGCTTTACCGAGATTTTCTGCCCTTGATTTTATCATCTATCAGTTTGGAAGAGATTTTTGCAGAATTATGGAAGTTATCGCGTCCATAAAAAAGTTATATAGATAGATCGATAGATATATAGATGTATCAATGCAAAAACCCTTGACGGGTTAAAAGTTTCTGACGCAGCACTTTATCTTATGCTCTAAGAATTTTAAATATGGAACTTAAAAATACTGATATCAAATTTTGAGTGACGTTATGCTATTTCTTAAAAAATATATTTGTATTTATTTCACCATTTTATTTTTGTTTTATTTATAATCGCATGTGCAAAAGTTATGTTCAACATGAAAAGCTGCATAAAATTTTATTCGCTGTTGCTTTATCATTTACATCTCTCATAAATTCAAAATATGTGTTTTAAAAGATATGATATAAAATTTAAGTGACGCCTTGATGTGACTTTAAAAGGTTTGTTTTTTAAAATTCAATTTAAATTATTTTTGACTTGGTTAAAATATTTTTTTTACATCTACACAATACTTTTAATTTTCCAGTTCACTGTTAAATATATCACTTTCATTGAATCTATACTATGCATTGAAATGTATTTATTTCAATAAATTGATTTGTCTTTTGTGTCACGCTATTCAAAATTGTGAGTAAGATTTATGTAAATGGTTTATTTGCGTCAAACTATCCTTTTTCATACATTTCATGTAGTTTGGACACAATGACGCAAAGAAACCATTTACATAAATCTTACTCACAATTTTGAATAGCGTGACACAAAAGATAAATCAATATATTGAAATAAATACATTTCAATGCATAGTATAGATTCAATGAAAGTGATATATTTAACAGTGAATTGGAAAATTAAAAGTATTGTGTAGATGTAAAAAAAATATTTTAACCAAGTCAAAAATAATTTAAATTGAATTTTAAAAAACAAACCTTTTAAAGTCACATCAAGGCGTCACTTAAATTTTATATCATATCTTTTAAAACACATATTTTGAATTTATGAGAGATGTAAATGATAAAGCAACAGCGAATAAAATTTTATGCAGCTTTTCATGTTGAACATAACTTTTGCACATGCGATTATAAATAAAACAAAAATAAAATGGTGAAATAAATACAAATATATTTTTTAAGAAATAGCATAACGTCACTCAAAATTTGATATCAGTATTTTTAAGTTCCATATTTAAAATTCTTAGAGCATAAGATAAAGTGCTGCGTCAGAAACTTTTAACCCGTCAAGGGTTTTTGCATTGATATCATTACTTTTTTGAGGTTAGTGATAAAATGATTAAAAAAAAAAAATACTTATGGAATTTAATGCAGATTTAATTTTTACTATTTTATTACAATTTTCCTTATAGCAGTTTGTATATAAAAACAACTGGGTAAGTATAATCGCAGATCGCACAGAGGGTTTCATTTGATATTCCTTTAAAAACACTTTATCCTTAAATTAATAAATCCAAAATGTTAATTTATAATTATTAAATCCTTACATAGATGTAGCACCAATAGTTCCAATTTTCATGGGGCAGGGAACGCACTCTTTTAAACAAACCACCTTCCAATTGAAGTCATCAAAAACCAAGTTGAATAAGCCAGAGCCCGTTGTGTTGTTTGACAAACAGCAGTCTCATGTCCCCTCCTTCCCCCCTTTTTCAAAATTTTTCAGACCAGTACCTAAGAATGGAACCGAAATAATTTTTTCTCTTCAGAAATTACGATAAAAAAATAGTATGCAGTACTCATAAATTTACTTTAATGCTATATAGGGTGATTATTAAGTTAATTATAACGTTTGGAATCTGTTGCATTGATGTCCGAAAGGTAGTTTCTGAGTTATGGAAGCTGGACCCATAAGGCGCCATAGAGGGGCGAAGCCCGCTAGTGTCTATCATAATTATATCTGCCATGTAGACTAATTGCGATATTTAATCAAAATAGCCCCCCCCCCCCTCCTCATCCCCGGAAATATAACAAATACAAAATGTGTCTTTATAAACCTATCGTCAAATAGGTTTTTATTTCTTTTTCCCTAAAAAAAACACGATTTTTATATCCGTAACGTAAATAGCGGCTACGTTAGTAACGTAAATAGCCCGCTAGTTCCTATCATAATATATATTTTTAATAATTTTATATAGTCTATAATAAAAATCAGACTTAAAATAGTCTAGTTCCATGAGTACTTGTAGTGTCAGTTACATGCTACGATTTTTGGATACCAGTATTTTAGAACGGGAAAATGTGACTTATTTTATCGGAGATATCTCATTAATTGAATAAGGTGAAGCAAACTTTTTGAAAAAAAGGTGGCCAACAAGCATGGCAGTTATCAGCTATGTGACTTTGTGCTAAAGTCCATTAATTTGATCTGCTTTAAAAAGATTACGGAAGATTGAATTATAGTAGAACCTGGATTAACCGAGCTTCGATTAATCGAGGTTTCTGTTAACCGAGCCGATAACAAAGTCTGATTTTTTTTCTCTTTTGAATGAGCCTTAAAAATAACCACACTCTTTAGCTCACTGTCCGTGCTATACAGGCCCTTCTGCCCCCAAAAGCCCTCAACTCCAAAGAAACATTGGACCCTGAGAAGTCAATAGCGAACAATGCTTTGTTTCCAGTGGCTGTGTGAACTTTCGTAAATTTTTCAATTTGCATTTTAAAATTTACTACTGGTAGTTGATTTTCTTTTTAAATTTGTTAAGCTGTGAAACAGAACTTTACATATATTTACTTTTATTATTTAAAAAACGTTCTATATATATTTTTTAAAGAGGTGTTAAATTCGCAAGCACGGCGAGTTTTTACACACAGTTTCTATTAACCGAGATTTCCGATTCCGATTTACTAACAGTCCCAATTAGCTCGGATAATCGAGGCTGCTCTGTATAATTAAAAAATCAATGGCGATCTTACTGTAAACGGGTTTCCCTTTTACTGAGGGATTTCAAAACCGAATCAGCTGATGTTAGTTGCTGTTTCCCTGCTTGATTAAATAAGATTAGTTAAACATTTGAAAATTACCAAATATAAAAGGAACTAAGTCAACAGAGCCTTTGCTTTATGGTATTTTTTAACAACGCTATAAGAAAATGATTTTAAATAAGAGATTTTAAATGTAACGTTTTAAATCTGACATAATTTTCACCAAACTTTCCTTTCTCTTTGTAACATTCAACTGAAAATATTTTTATTATTAGAAAGATAATATTATTATTTGCGCTACCTTAAAATTAGCAACTATAATTAAAAATATCATCTCGAAATTTGAAATAAATCTCTCATATAAATATATTTTTTAATTTACACTGTTTTGCAATATGTTTTGCAATGTGTTTTGTAAACTGTTTTGGCCACTTTGGCCAATATGACGTAATTTCCTCCATTTACGACTTTTAACACATATCAATGAATTTATTATTTAAAAATTTTCTTTTTCTTTTAATATTCACGTGTAAATATAATTTTTATGACGTAATTTTCAATGTTTTCCTTCTTTTAATGCGTAATCATTTAATTCTAATTTGAAAATAATTGATTATTTTATAATTTTCTTTCATTTTAAGTAAGCATGTGTAAAAACAATTTTTATGACGTAATGTTTAATATTTTCCTGCTTTTAACACGTTATCATTTAATTCTAATTTAAAAGGATTTTTTTCTGTTTATAATAGTCACGTGTGAATAAATTTTTAATTTAAAGGATATATTATTCTTTGCGCTGCTTTAACATTTGGCAACAATTTAAAATAACCTTTTCTAAAATATGTAAAAAATATCTCTGGAAATTCTGAAAATTTTAATTTAAAATTGAAATAAACCGTCAAAAAATTAGGCAAGTTAAGAATAATAAATGCACTCTGCAAACTTCGAGTTTCTATTGAATGATTAAATTGAATGAAAATGATTAAATTCCCATGTATATTTTTTTCCTATGAGACTTTTTTAATGAGACAATTTTATCCAGATTTAACATTAAATATCTCTTAAAATAATTCTTCGATTTAAAAACTGTCTAATTCAACGTTTTTATCAAACATTTCTCTATAATACTACGCAATTGCGTCAAAAGATGGCGACACCAGAATTCTGATATGCTTATTATGTAAACTGTAAATATTGCAAAGTTAAATAAAAAGAATTGTCTCGGGGTTATCAAACTTCATTGATATTTATAAATAAAACATTTCAACTAAATTATTTATTATAAAAGAATTATTACATCACAATAGCTTTTATGCAAGGAAAATAATAATTATAATAATAATAATATGGATGTCAGTGATTATATATTGATTGACCGTCATAATAATAAAAAATGATATTATAAAAAGAAGAGCTGAAATGAATTATTTTTTTACGTTTCTGATCGTGTGATTTATATTCAAATAATAATTATTAATGTATATTTTTTGTAAAGTGATTGAAATTAAATATATTTATAAAATTTATGGTAATATTTTTATTGTTGAAAAATTGCCAAGAAAAAATCATCATCAAATTGGCGTCATTATAATTGTAATTTTATTTAACTTAATAGCAATTTAAAAAATTACAAAGGAACTGAGAATAATGGTCAACTAGCAGACTTTAAAAAAAAAAAAAAAACATTCACATGTGAAAACACGTACCAGCGAGTATCGAACTGCCTATCTTAAGGTCAGTAAACGATGGCCCTTAGCCACTCAGCCAGCGGGAAGACAAAATTTTTCTCCCCAAAAGTGGTTAAAAAGAAAGCATGTGTATGAATACAGTGTCATGCATTTTCGGTGAAATTTCCATAGAATGGCGAAGAAATATAGTCCGATTTTTCATGCGCATTATAAAACGAACAAGAGTCTTGCTGGAAACAAGTAAATTGTTATTTGGTTCATCTGAAACATATTTATTTGATTTTTAAAAAATCGCCCGTGTCATTTTCGAGAGAAAAAAAAATCGAATTATTTAACGAACGAGAGTTTTCCCAGAAAAAAGAAAAGTGTTATTCACCTCGCCTTAATCACAGTTATATTATGTATCAATTTAAAAATAATCGTTAGAACCGTTTTCGAGATTTTCAAATTAGGAACTTCCTCGATATTATACCAACGTTTTCACTTTAAAAATGGCTATTTAGATCTCAAAATATACGGCACGTAGAAATGCAAAAATTTCAGTATACGATTAGACTGCAGATATAAGACTGTTCTAGAAAATTCAGAACAATAAGACATATATCTGCTGAGTTATTAAAAGGCGGCTTTTCGCGTTTTCTTTGATGTCGAGTTAGCTGTATATATGAGTTCCGCCATCTACGAATTCTATGATACGATACGATACGATTTTAACGATACGATACGATACGATTTTAGGCTTAAGGCTGCGTCACTCGAAATACTACCGTCTTCCATGATAAAGTGTTGAACTGGGGGTGGTTTTGGGTTCTAGGGGTCATGGTCGGCGTAAGATCTGCAAAATGTTTTCAGAAATTCCAAAATAGGGAATAATGTATTTAGTATTTCTTACGAAATCTACCTAAAATGTACAACACTTGTGCTTCTCCATTAAGAAAATGTTTGGTATATCATAAATTATTTTTAAAAAACTTTTGAATTCTTATGCAACGTCAAACGTTAAGGACGCGATAACGTGATACTAAAAAGTTTGATAGTCAGTTTTATAAAAATGTAACTTATTAAGTTATTGCAAACTGATAAAACATGGATAAGGATGCGGCGTGCTTGGAATCATGTATGTCTGTTTTTCACATGAATGTTCATTGGTATGACCAATAATGTGCAGAAAATATTCCCTGGAATCACGACGGTTAAAAGAAAAAAAAGTAGTATAGTGTTAGTGTATTAAGAGATATCTAAGCACGTAAAGAAGCAATTTAAAACTGTTATTCATTCATTGATAAGCCAGGACAGTTATAGTTTTAACGGACTCTCACATAAAATTTCTATTTATTCGTAAGAAATTGTTAATACTGTCTGACCTTGTGACTTTTTCGCGAAGGATTTATCGCTGTTATCGTATATCAAAACTACAGTGAAACTAATGTTGTATTTTATATGCATAGACGAGAGATTCACAGACGGATTATATTATTTTCACTAGATATGAATGACAAATGAAAAGTCTTTTAAAAAACTGATAAATGAACATTGAAAAAAAAAATCAGTTGACTGCGTAATATAATTTCTGTTTCTTACTGATTTTTTTTTCTCCGGTGAAGTGATTTCGTGAATGTGTCTCAAATTAACGAATATGAATTGAGGACTAAAAATGGAAAACGCTGAAAGTACCAAAAAAATCGAAACTTAAAAAAAAAAAAAAAAAAAAAAAAAAAAAAAAAAAAAAAAAAAATGCCAAGCTTAACAAACAGGATAACTCTTGAAGTGCCAACCCTAGTAGAAATAGTTCAAAATAGAGTAGAATAATGTCGCTGGTTGAATGTGTCACACGAAGCGAAGTGGGGTGATTTTTTGAAAAAAAATTATGTCCATTTTTTTCTTCGTTCTGACCAGAAAATCAGAGTTCGAACTTTTTTACGGCTGCTCTTTCATCTTCACCTAACACTTCATTTATAATAATGGAAACCATCAGTCCATCAGAAGAAAATAACTCGGTGAAAGCAGAAACTCGGTTAAGCGGGATTCTGATAATCGGGGCTGTACTGTATATTTCATTTTAAAAATGATCTTTAGAATACTTTTGTTGGTGTTCAGAGGGGAGTCATGACCACCGTGACCTCCCCCTTGTACCCGCCATTGTAGATTACGTAGTTCAGTATTACATATTTTAAATTTTAAAATAAGTCGGCTATTAGAAAATTAGTAAAATTCTCTTTGTAAATATACTTTGCGGAATAACCCGGGGCAAAATCCATGTTTGCCCCGGGTGCAAAAAAGGCTAGTTTCGGCCCTGCGCTGTCATTAAAACAGCCTTATTTATTAACAGCGGGCAAACTTCAGTTTATAATATTATTCCTGTATTAGCTTGAAATTCCGATTGAAAAAGGGTTTTACCTTTTCGTTTTACTATGTATTTATGTTAAATTCAAGCTAGCCACACTTTCTACGACCATCTGTATAAACTTCATTGAAAGTGAAACTACAACATTCTGCATAAAATACGCCGTGTTCGGGTGACCCACACGTGGCAAATTATCTTGATTGTCATCTTGATTATCTCTTGTAATCTCACTCATCCGTTATCATTGATAAGGAACCTAGTATTTATTTTTTCCATGTCTACAAATTTTGTTAGGTCTAAATAGTCGCAAAGATTGTCAGCAGGAAGTTTTGGTCTTCTGTGCCTAGAGGACATTCATTTGCGATGCATATATACTACTTCTGATGAACACTACACCAACATCTTTGATGCATCTGAGGCAATCCAAAAGATTGATGTGAGAAAAAACGAACCGGATTTACAAATAGCGTGCTCTCCTCAGTTTTCTGATGAATTATTCAAAAGTGACGACCGTTTTCTCCCATATAAGTTAACAATTATTGGCTGCACCTTTTTTATTTTTTTTTTATCTACGGTTTGGGATTATGCGGCTTTGGGGAGGGATTCCCTTGCAACCACTAGATCTGGAAGATGGAAGATTACACTTGGAAACAATAATTAAATGCTCTCAATTTCACATTGATGGGAATATTTATGCTGATAAATGTACCCCAATTTTACATAAGCATTGCCAGGTGGTCTAGAATGCTTATATATATATATATATATATATAATATCTTTGTCTGCAGGTTTCAATGCCTACTTTATAGTATTTCAGTTTATCACATGCATTGCTGTTTCATTTAAAAAAACAGACTCTGTTTCATTATTTAGCATTAAAATTTTGTTAGTAAAAAAATAGTTGTTTGTTATACAATCGAACCTCTGTTTAACGAAGTTGCTAAATCTTGGAAAAAAGTTCGCAATAAGGAAAAATTGTTCAATAGAGATTCACCTTTTGAAATACTTTAAACTACATAAAACTGATTTTAAATTCATAAACACTAAATATTATTTAAAAAAGTAATTAATCACACTTTTTTTTTTATAAATTATATCTTTTTTTTAACCCATTAATGCCCATCATCAATTCATTTTTTCTATAAGTTTAAATCTTTGAAATTTGCAAGGAAAACAAGAATAAAACAAAATATTGTTCGGAAATACACTGTATTTTCAGTTTAAAATAACTAGTTTTACATTAAAATTAACGAACTTTAATGACATTATCGTATTTATTATAAAAAGTAATTTTAACCGTACATTATTACATGCGTCCTTAAATTTAATTGCTAAAAAACTTTTTAATTTTATTTGAGTTTTTTCTTTGAAAAAGTGTTTTCTCTCCTAATGCGTCTCGCATCTCTGCAATGCACCAAAAACAGATTCATGCGTATTTTCTTCAAATTGTAATCCGAGTAGGATTGTTTCAAATGATTTTAGCATTTCATTGTACAAAGGTTTGTTAATTTCTGCATAATTTCTATCTTCATCATCTTCGTCTTCATCGCAATTCATTGATGTATTGTTTTAATTTTTCACACTATCTAAAATATCCAATTCAGTTAGTGTTTCCGTGGTCTCAATTTCAGAATCAAGTGAAAGAAAATCATCAATCAGCACATCATCGTTAATTTATTCTTTTTTTCTCAGCTGTATCCGCATTTTTTAAAGATCTTCTAAGGGAATATCGTCTTCGTCCTACATACTTACCGAATTCTCATTGCTGACAAAGAAGGCACCTGGTAAAATCAGGTGAAGGCCACTGATCAAAAAATAAGTTTGTAATGTCCAAAAATATTTTGGGAAACAAGGAGAAAAAAAAAATTAGATCACAAGACAAAGGTTCGTTAAATAGAGAATGTATTTCGCTATTTGGAGGTTATTTTACGAAGAAATTCACAAAATGGTCTTTGTTCTAAGGGAAAGTTCACAAAATAGAGGTTCGACTGTATTAATATTTATTGGCCATAGATCAATAATTCAAATTATATTTAGTGAATGTCTTATTAATTATTGCATATTTAATCTAAATTTTCATTGAAAATAATGCTTTCTTATTATATGTATTGTACTTTAAATACACATAAATATTAAGTGAAAAAGAGTAAAAATACAAGAAAAAGTTTGTCATTATGATCATTTGTACAGTCGTGGAAAAAAAAAAAAACTAAAC
The DNA here is from genome assembly GCA_963932465.1 of Maratus speciosus. Lineage (NCBI taxonomy): Eukaryota > Metazoa > Arthropoda > Arachnida > Araneae > Salticidae > Maratus > Maratus speciosus. The sequence goes on from OZ010788.1 coordinate 238,443,943, forward strand.
ACCCCCTACTAACTCCTCAACAAATTATCGTAGAAGAAAGTTACTGGTACCGAACGATTGGAAATAAAGTCTACTTTTAAATGATGTATATAAAATTTTCTTCGGGGGCCATCTACATATTAAAACGAAACTAACTTTGTTTTTTTTTTCAATAGCATTACACAATTTTGACAGCATAAATGAACTCTACACCCTTCAATTAGCCTAAAAAGAAATTTTTATGCAATTCGTACCATAAGTTTCCGAGAAATTAATTATTTTAAAACGAGGGCATTTTAAGGGCTGTATCCAAATTGAAGTTCCGTACTCGATTATTAACCGAGAGAGCCCCCTTCTTGATCAAGGCACCTTAAGCACCACTCAAGTAGTCAATGAAGCATGTTAGAAAACAGGACAGTAGAAGAAATTTAAAATATCTACTCACTTCTATCATAGACGGCCCCTTAAACCATCATTTTGCCGCTTTTTAAGTATAATTTGAAAACTATTTGGTAGAAAATTGTGAAATTTTGGATTTTCATAAAGTAGGACTTAATAAATCTAAATCCATCAAAAACATTGTAGGTTGCAATTCATAATTTTTTCGAATATTAATTTCATAATTCATATCATAAAATTATAAAAATTGCAAATCCAGCGTATTTATGTTTGGGCACTTTAGTATTATTGCTACACAAAAAAATTAGCCCATTAGGAGCATAATTTCAGGAGATATAAATAAAAATATGAAAATGTAGTTTAACATTAGGAGCACTAAATTTTGAAAGTTTTTAATTCAAAACTTTATCATTCAAATGACTTGAAATTTGGTATCTAGGCATAGTTTGAACCGAAGATTTGAAATATCTTGTTAAAATTGGGTATTGCCATTGAGAAAAATGAGGTTTGGGTTCGTTTTAATATGTAGATGGCCCCCTAAGCAAATTTTATATACATCATTTAAAAGTAGATTTTATTTCCAATCGTTCGGTACCAGTAACTTCTGTCTACAATAATTTGTCGAAGAGTTAGTAGGGGGTGTTTACTTTTTTTCTTTCCACGACTGTACATATCAAAATGTATGTTGTGTGGATGCGAATCACTCTTGCCCTGTTTAATTTGGATCATTCCAAATTGAATTTAAGAATTATTTTAATCGTATAAATGTAATTATATGAAACTTCATTTAAAAGTTTTATTAAAATTTTACTATTCAGTAACGCCTCCCCATGATGGATATAGATTGTCCTTTAATTTTGAAGTATTATCATGTATGAGATAGAAGAAAGTTTTTGGATTGGCAAATCCGACTAATTTAAAGGTACCAGAAAGGTTTGAATTGATGAAAGTTGACTGAAGTTTGATCATTGATTGAAAAGGCTGTAATTAATTCAGACTATTATTTCTTTTTGTAGTTATTTATTCATGCTTTATAGAAGAAAAAAAAAGTTGCATTTAAAAAAATAATAGCAAAATTCTTAAAATTCTACAATAAAATTGATCATTCAAAACTAGTTTTGCCTTGATTTTTGAAGCCCAGATTCCATATTTTTGAGACACCATTTCTTCTTTAAACTGCTTATTGCGTTGTTTCTCGATTATAACTGAAAACAAACAGCAAAATGTAGCCAAAAATATGGTATTTTTTTATTTATTTTCTAACAGGGTGATTATGTTCCGAATTTTCCGAAAATTCCAAAAAATTCAGGCAGTCATTTCCGAAAATTAAAAGAAATAGGTCATAAATCCGAAAATTAGGACATAAAATATATCGCGAATTTTGACATATGATCGCCGAAAAAGATCAATTTCGTCAATCGTTCGAAGAAATATCGCCATTTCGTCAAAGGTTCGTGGGGAAAATGCGAATTTCGTCAGAAGGTCGCGAAAATAACGCAAATTTCGTTAAAGGATCGCGAATTTCGTCTGGGGATCACGAAAAAAAAAGCTAATTTCGTCAAAGAATCGCGGAAAAAACGCAAATTACGGCAAATTTCTTCAAAAGATCGCAAAAAACGGCAAATTTTGTCATAGAGGCGCGAAAAAAAACACGTAGTTAGTGCAGGCAGTGGATTCCCCCCTTCCCCTCCCCTCTTGTAACCTTTCAGAAAATTAGCTGTGAATTTCAGAATGTTTAGGGTTCCGTACTTAAAAAGAAAAAAACGGAACCATTATAAGATCACTCCTGTGTCTGTCTGTCACAGCCCTTTTACTCGTAAACTATGCAACGTGAAAAGTTCAAATTCGGGGAAGTAATAAAGACTATTGGCCCACATATGATTTAAATATATATATATATATATATTTGTTTTTATCACATGCATATTTTTTATGCATAAAGAGATACAGGAAACACAAATTACAGTATTTCTAGGGTTCCGTACTTAAAAAGTAAAAACGGAACCATTATAAGATCACTCCTGTGTCTGTCTGTCTGTCTGTCACAGCCACTTTACTCGTAAACTATGGGACGTGGAAAGTTCAAATTCGGGGAAGTAATAAAGATTATAAACCCACATATTTAGGGATTATTAAACATTCATAAATATGTTTAGAAAAAATATAGAGGGGCTAATTAAGTTACTTGAAAAAAAAAATCTTTTCCATGTATATCGTGTGAAAGCTTTCGTAACGCTGAACTCAAAAGCACGTTTCATTTAATTTTAGGTATTATATTTTCAAAGTTATCGTCGAAAATACAGTGCAAAAATACGTTTCCCCCCCCCCCCCTGTCTAATTTCGAATCTACTGAAACTAAAATTCTGAAAAATTTAGAGGTAGTAGACGTTAATTCAAACCTTGCAGGGAAATTATAGAGATTACCTTGGGTCAAACATTTTTTGAGAAAATCGCATTTTTCCGTTACACACAAATTTTGATTTACGGACATTTATCAAAAGTTTTGCGCAGCGCTGGAGGTACCTATCGTAGCAGAAATATAAAAGCATTGTTGATAATGATTTTCGTAAAAAAGCGTCGGTAATTAGCCGAGATGTGTCGGGGAACATACCGGGAGAGACGTTAAGCTCTAAGGGGCAGGCCTAGCCGGCCCTGAGCAGCCTCTCTTAGGCTGCTTAACCTTTAAAGACACGGACAGTTTGGACATACATAATGACATGGCAGCGTACCCTATGCTACATCGTCTTTTAAAGCCTGTATAACAACTTTTAATGATATATTTGTGTAATGCAATTCCCATTAGCAGTATAAAAGCAATGAACGTCAAATTGTTAAAAACAGACTAATTTAATTAGAATGAATCCAATAAATACTATGGGTTCGCGACTAGTTTGCACTGAGTGACTCTCTCAATACACCTCCCATGTCTTTAAAGGTTTAATAAAAACCTATCTGGAAAAACGTGGCACGGACCAAAGCGGCATTGCAACTTTGCGACCTCCTTTCGAAGCGCGCTTAGCACAACGCCAAGTTTAAACTTTTAACAAGAGTTTTGTTTCTGCTACACTATGAAAAGAAAAGATTATTACTATGCTAAATTTAGTTTTATGAAATGTCAAATGAAGTTTAAATATGCAGTACTTTTATTGTCACCCGAATCAAGTCTATCAGAAACAAATTAGGATAAGATTTAAAAAAGAGTTATACAGAATATTTGATATTATTTAGGCTCCATATCTCTTTGAACTTTTATGGTATATCCTTTTATTATTTTGTAGTATATACAGCTATACCCAACCCTACGTTGTATAGTTTTTTCAAAGTTTTAGTATTCTTTTAGCAACGGCTTTTTTTAATGCAGTTCCTAATTCATATATTTATAGTACGGAACCCTCTATGCGCAAGTAATACTCGCACTTGACTGTTTTTTAACACAGAATCACCCCTTTTTTCTAATTTTTTTTTTTTTTTTTTTTTTTTTTTTTTTTGTTACATGTATAATCGAGAGATATTGCAATATAATAACTAATGAAAAGAAGAAATGACGACTCAAAAATATGGAACCCAGACTTCAAAATCGCGACAAAGCTAATTTTGAAAGATTAATTTTGTCGTTCAATCTTAACAGTTTAAAGTAGTTACAGGCTCTCTTATCCACATCAATCTTCAGTTAATTTTCGTCATTCAAACAAAAGCTACTCGCATTTCTTCTTGGAAAATGAAGGAGGGCGATGTCAATATATCAGCAATCAGATACGTGCACTGTTGAAATTGTTGGAAGGCCTCTTGCTTTTTAACCTCTTCGCTGCCAGCGTATCTTATTTGATACGCTCTTTTGTGCCCGATGTGTCTTATTTGTACCTCGCGGTAAGCTATCTTCACGCCCCAGTGTATCTCTATTGATACATTTTTGCAGCTCCTCGAAGGACTGGACTGTAAAGTGGTACTAAATTTTTTACTTTTCTTTTTTATTCTTTGTAGACATGAGAATACTTAATTATAATATTCTGTAAAGATAGAAAAGTGCCTTTGCTGAATTTTCAAAAGAAACTGATCCATCAAATTGTAGAAAATTATATGGAAACAAAGAGTAAAATAGCTACTTCTACACATATAAAGACCTCTGTACGACATGTTGAAGAGCATTTTACTAAACAATGCATTAACGGTAAAAGGGATTAAAAAAAAAAAAGTAGGTGTGGGCTTTTTTCTAAAAGAAGTGCAAAATGTTTGAAAATTACTCTGTAGGAATAGAAAAGATGGTAAAATTGTAGCAATTATATGAACGGTTAATAATTCTTAATTTTTTTCATTAAAAAATGCTTATAATTTGGGAGAAAGGCAACAAATGGTTTATTCCACAGTATCTAGAATACGCGGTAGGAATCACCAAAATGTGCGCAGTAGCATTTTCCCTCCTCTGACATCATCTGGACACCAGAGCGCTTTCACTCCATCGTTCTTCGAAGTATTGGTGAGTTGAGTTAGTTATCTTCAAGATCAATGTGCGTTGCTATATTTTTCTTTGTGATTTAATTATTTAATTGCTAATCACGGTTTGCTGTGCAATAGCTGTTTGTGTAGTCATCATGATAGACAACGTAATAAATCAAGTATTAAATTACACAGATTTCCGAAAGACAGAGAAATCAGATCTAAATGAATCTAAAGGATTTTTTTTTTATATTTAATTTTAGGAAATATGTTTTCGTAGATGCTAAATATGTTTTTCTTCATTATTTTGTACAGTTATTTTCTTTTTACAATTATATGACTAATTTTTTTCTTGGTCCATCAATTTCAAGTTAGATAATACCCACTGTATATGAAAATAATAAATCTAATAAAGAGTTTGTGCTTGTATGTTTGTATGCAATGTAAAGAAATATTTTGCTGTTACATTTTTTCGTTCAAAAAATCCTTTATACAAAATGTTGTTTTAGTTGATAAAAACCCATTTTTCCCAAAAAACCTGTTTTTTAAAGCTAAAAAAACCCCAGCCCGGTGGGGAAAATGGTACCTACCCGGGCAGCAAATCTAAAAATCCTGCTCAAAACACAAATGAAGTTACTTTGCATCATATAAAGGATAAAACTGATGTGTCTAATTCTAATCAAATAAATATTAATAATGACGAAGAAGAATTAGTAAATGCATATGCAATCGAAATTGAAAAGAATCGCTCTTAATAGAAAAAGGACAGCATAAACAGCAGTGTTTGGAGCTCGGGAGAGAAGAGTTGGTGTCTAACTGACGTCATCACAGAGAAAGAGGCTGCTGCGCGTGGTCCCTACCGTAGATACCGTGGTTTATTCAAAGTATGCGATATCGCTGGCTACACATTTCCCCATCTCTCTTGCAAATTGCGGATACCCACCAAGAAAACCCATACAATGTACGGGTAGAGGTGAAAATTGGCGGTCGCCACTCGCCACATAGCGATTAAAGTCGTGAAAGTGGCGATTAAAAAATCTGTTATCGATCGCCAACTGAAATACAGCTTTTTCATAGAAATATGCATCTCTACTTTGATTACATCCAGGCTCGGACTGGCCCGCCGGCCCATCGGCCCGGGGGCCGGCGCGCTCTCGTCCACGGAAAACTTCGCGCCCCTAAATGCCTTAAGCCGCTCCAATATTTTTTCCCAAGTTGTGCACATATATTCGGACTACACTGTTAAAAATTTTGCAGCATTCTGGCAGGTCATTCGACCGTTTTTTGAAAACACGGTTTCATAACCATAATTTAACTATATTCTGAATTCTGACCATAAAATGGCCAATAATATGGTCAGAATAGGGTTAAAATTACGGTGGTGTAACCTTTTTTGCAAAAAACGGTCAAATGACCTGCCAGAATGCTGCAAATTTTTAACAGTGTAGTGTACTAAATTTCGAGGATTCGTTTAGAAATAATCATCAGAATAATCATTAGGGATAATAGGCAAACAGCACAAGAGAGGTATTTTTTATCGCAAAGAAATTAAAAATACATCGAAGCAATTTCAGGATTGGAAACCATTGGTGGCATCTTTGCATACTATTGAGAGGGAAAAAAACACGCACGCACACTGTTAAAAATTTGCAGCATTCTACCAGACCATTTGACCGTTTTTTCCGAAAACGGTTACATAACCGTAAATTTAACATTATTCTGACCATATTATTGGCCATTTTATGGTCAGAATATAATTAAATTATGGTTATGAAACCGTTTTTTCAAAAAACGGTCGAATGACCTGTCAGAATGCTGCAAAATTTTTAACAGTGCAGGGAAAGCTTAGTAGCCACAGCGCCCTAAGCGAGATTTATTTCATCCTTCTTTGAATGATACGTTTTAGATTTTAACCAAATATTTTGCATATTTTCAGGCCTTTAGCTTTTAGTACTTTGTTCCTACACTTTTAATGACGGCCATGATTGCTCCTTCAATTGAAACCGTGCTTTTTGAAAACATCTTGAGAAAAGAATGTGATAAATATCAGAAGACAAAAAAACTATTTGTGCGGATTTCGTTTTTGGTTGAAAAACATGACCTTTTTTTTCGCGGAATACAAACTTGATAACACTTCTGGATTACAATACCGCAAACTGTGGAATCCCGCGGTTAGCGTTTTTTCATTCGCAAAATCTACACCATAATTTTCAGTTAGTAATCTTTGTTTTATTTAATGACAGATTTTCCGTGGCTAAATAAATATTAGGAAATTCTAGTATGTATTTTAAATAAAAAGTTGTTTTAATTTAATCACGGAAAAATTATGATTAAATAAAGCGATGACTATCATTTAGAAATTATGATAGGTTTTTCGAATAAAAAAACGCTGCCACGGGATCCTGCAACTTGTATGAATACAATTCCTGGGACATTTCTCTCAATTGTGTAAACTTAAATATTTCCCTTGATCTCTAATTAGGATAAGAACTTTGCAAATCATAGGTAGAGTGTGCTGAAAAGAGCAAATTTACTCAATTATTTTAGTGATTTTTAGGCTAACAAAGTGGCATTTTTAGTGTACTCTCTGTGTATAATTTTTTTAGTAGTGCAACATTAATGCAGCATTTTACGGATGCATAAAGTCATTTTTTTAAGGACACAAACGCAAAGTGCCTCTTCCTACAAAATACATAACTCGCCTTATATAAATGTTGCAAGTGTAATAAGCATTATTTTCACAAGCAATTGTTATTTTCAAATTCCTTAATGGGATGTTGATTTGAATGTTTAAATTTCCTTATGTTTCAACATTTAAATACCTTATAATATGTGGTACTTTTTATAAAAGAAGCACAAGCTTTAGTTTTCAAAATTTCTACTTTTATATGAAAAGTATTATACGTTTTTGTTTTAGATACAAAGAAATTTTAAGCGAAGTTTGCATACTGAATTTTTTTGTGTATCATGAGGGAGACACCGATAGATACCATTTTTTAAAATTCTACTTAAAAAAAAAAAAAAAAAAAACTGTAGTAAATAAAAGGTAATTGTTGTCGGATTGTAACAGAAATTGAATTTATCTCATTTTAAACTGACTGATTAATAATTCATTTTATAAAGAAGTATACTTAAAAAAGGGTTGAAACCCTTAACAGCACCGCAGCAACTCTAGTTGGTGCCTGGTGCGAAAACTCTTGTTAGTTTTTGTACAGATTTTCAGTGCGTCAATGGGGATAAATGGAATAAAAGTGGTTACCCTTGCTAATTCAGCTGAAAATCTTCGTAAAAATGTCTATAGATACAACTGGCTGTAAATAATGTCTACTAATTATTGTTATATATTAATTATGTTTCCGAACTCGTCTACATATTAAAAATTGCACCAAATCTGAATTTACAAACAATAACGCCCATTTTTGACACTTTATTTTTGGTTACTTTAATTTATTAATTTTTGCGTGCAACAAAGAACAATCGTTTAAAACATCAATGTGTAAGTTTATAGCTAATTTGAATAATTAGTGTTCGAGATACGGAAAAATTTTGTCTTTCCATAATTTAAGAGGACCGTCTTCTTTTATCAAAAGAGCCACTGAAAACAATCGTAGAAACTTAACAGAAATACTTTGTAAGATTTTCTTTAATATAAAGTTTATAATAAATTTAAAATTCCTGTATCATTTGACTGGTAAGTAATTGAGTGTTTTCGGTTGTAAGATATTTCATTTTATTTTCCGAAACTTATGGATAAACCCTTAACACTTTTTGTTTTATAACTGTATTCAGATTTAAGAAAATTGTATAAACTCTCTTTATTTGCTGGCAAAGAATTCAAATAGGGTATCAAAAGTGGATGGTACCATTTGAAAAATCAACGTTCACCATTTGAAAAATTAACGTTCGTGCATTTTTTAATACCTAGACAATCTCCAAATTGGTACCTATGTCGTTTTTATACCGTCATTTGCAAGAGAATTGGTAGGGGTGATCACTTTTTTCTCCCTGAGTCTTATAAGGTACCTATTAACAAAATAATAAAGCCCTAGCCTTGATATCGGTCATCTACTACAAAGTAATCTGTGTTCAACTCGAAACTTTTAGATATTACTAGGTTCGTTTTAAAAAAATGCGTAGCATTGTGTAGATTTGATAGAACTTTAAAATTGCACGGGTGATATATCGAAGTCTCCTATCTAGACTCAGAGATGTAATATTAAGCCACTTTCATTCTTGGTGCTGTGTGAATGTGTTAAACCTTCTCAAGCCAGGAAGAACACAAACAAGAAAAATTTACATGAGTTTGCTAAAATTTTTGCGCCCTCTGAAAATACAAGGTCTGCGCCCTTTTCCCTGGCCCAGTCCGACCCTGATTACATCAAATTAGCAAACTGGTTAATTATTTTTCCAACCAGATGCAAGCAGATTTCAACGATTTGGCTGTATTTTCAATATTTCAGCTTTTCACCATGTGCTTGCTCTTCAGTTGGATTATTTTTTCAAGAAATAGTTTTATTCTGCAAAATATATTCATCAGCTTTGATTCCACATGCATTTCAAATAATTGATTCCTCTTTTTTTCACCGGATGCAAGCGGATTTTAAGGATATTACAGTATCTTCAATATTTCAACCCCTGATGTAGTATGTTAATAACACATTTACTTATTAAATAAAATCCAAATAACATTTTATTGTGTTTTTGTTTTATTTGATTGTTTTTATTATTATTATTATTATTATATACACCTAGGTGCTGGAATTTTGATCTAGTTATTTTTTATATAAAGAAAGTAATAGTAATTTGATAATTGTGCTTTATGAACATACATAAATAATCCAAAAATATATTCTAAAAAAATTAATATAGCGGATTTTGTGGTTTTAAAGTAATTTTCTTGAATTTTGACTGCTTCCCTATTCTTATCATGAATAGTTGGCTGGCATAAAACTCTGGTTTATAGAAAAATATGTATATGTACAACGATTATAGTTTATCTAGATATCAAGAAAGTTTGAAACATTATAGTGGCCACTAATGAAACTGAGTCTACCGGCCACTGGCTACTAATTTCCTAGTTTTCACATATACCGTACATCTTTTTAGAAGATCCAGTCACCAAGCCATTTTTCGAAATCTCCGTAATTATTGAAGTGTTTCATGGAGAATGCGAGGGACATCGATGAAAACAAGTGGTAGTCGGAAGGCTCCAAGTTTGGTGCCTACTGCGGGTGAAGCATGTACCACTTGTAGTATATTTTGGTCGCTTTTGGATCAATGCATGGTTGAAATTGAGTATTCGTTGAGGGTAGGGAAGGGTATTAATTTTTTAACGTGATTTTAGAAACTCGTGGTAAACGAAACCCATATGATACCACCAAGTGTAAGCATTGTCTTCTTTCCAAAGCGATTCGGTTATGCGTTCGATGTTGATGGTTTTCCTGTGTCAAACCTTGATCTTGTGTTCGGACATTGCCCCCGTAAATTTCTACAAGTATATGACGGCTTTCACCCGCATTTTTCTTTTGATGAATTGTGCCACACATGCTGTTTTTTTCCAGGGCCATCTCCTGAAAATTTTAAGAATTATTAACCGCCACATCTGAGTACTTCCACAAACATTATTGAATCACGAATCACATACGAATTTGCATTTTCTTATTTTCAAATAAATTTTCACATTCAGGTGTGAATTTAACATTGCAGAAATGCAATTAATTCATTAACGGATTCATTTTTAGAGATAAAAAAGATGAAATTGGCAAATTTAATTTTGCGAGTTATTCGAAATCTATTATTGCTTTTGATTGCTTCATAATTGTGCTGCAACTTCTGTTATAAGAGATATATCTATCTCATAACGATCTTCTCCGGTGTCTCGAAAATCTATTCAAGAAGCCAACTTTGGCATCATTTTCTGAACGATAATTTGCCTTTATTGAAAATGGAGGGGGGGGGGGGGAGAACACTATTCGATTTCCTATTTTCTAAATTAAAAAACAGCTGCTAATTTTATGAGTTTACGAATAAAAATGAATTCGTAAATGTGACAGAAAGTAGCCAGTTTGAATTTGCAAACGGGAAAGAAACTGTATGAATATTTTGACCCATTGCGCTATTATAATGGCAGTATTATTATGATTTGATGGTATATTACTATTTTGATATTTACAGTACGGTAAGGAGGTCCGGGACACATTTTAAAATAATTTTTATTTATTGAGTTAAAATTTTGAATTTTTTTTGTGATGGTTAACCATATCATTTGTAAACAAAATCACATGATAAAGCTTCTCATAATTTATTTAAAAATTTATTAAAAAAGTGGGGTTAATTTACAATTGTCATAACTCTAAATATTATTTGTAGAATTAAAAAAAAATTTTTCATGTAAATAAACAGAAATATATCTTTTAATTTTCATTCAGCATTAAAAAAAATATTAATAAAAAAAATTAAAATATTTAAAGTAAAAATGAAAAAAAGATGATGTAACTTTTTTTTAAAATCATATTTTCAAAAGTAAATATTTTTTTCAAATTTACTGAATCAAAATTAAAGTAAAAGAATTGAAAAAGACATCTTACCATTTATCTTTAAGGGTTCTTGGCTTATAACAATTTAAATACGAGAAATAGTGAAAAGACCCATCAAGAAGAAAAACGCAAGTCGTTTCCATGACAACCATGCTTGAAAGCTAGATTTTGAAAACAAACCAAAACGAAAAAATTAATATTTTTTGTTATATTTCAGATAGAAACAATAGAATATTAGATAAAATAGAAACATTAGATAGAATAGATTTCCTGTTCTAATTATGATAGAAACATGATTTTTAATGCAATAATTTTTTTTCTTCCGAAAATGTAAAGATTTTTGTGTTTTGGACCCCTTAAACGCAGGAAAATCTTTTTTCCTTGTTTGTCAAACAATCCGAACTTCTCCAGATTGCAGTATTCACACCCAAGCTTAACTCAGAATTACCCTACCTCTGCTATCTCTTCACCCGCAGACGTGTGCCTCCGATTAAATTACCGGTGGGGGATGTGATAGTAACGCAAATTTAAACATAATGGGGGTCACAAATTGGTGCCCATTCAAATGCAATGAAGGGCTAACTTCATAGACCTGCTTTCAAATCCATAGCTGCGTATATCTTGACTCTCTCAAATCTTATCCATCCGCTCTCATGCCCCTTCTAAATGCAACGTCGGAGCGGAGAATATGTAAATGAGAAAGGGGTTAGTGGCTGAAGTTGAGTTGTACTTCATTTTTATCCCACTTGCCTTTTCAACATTTAAAGTTTACAGCATAATGTATCACAGGCTTTTAGGTTTTTAAAGAGTATAACACGCCCCCCCCCCCCCTCCCCTCTCAGACCGAATAACTGGCTTTTGGAAATACAGTTTCTAAAAAGTATTTTTTAAATAAATTTTCAAATTCGTAATTCTGAAAAAAAAAAAAAATCATCTCTTATGAGTAGTAATTTTTCCAACTGAGTGAAAATGTATGTGTCCAGGCCGAACCTCGAATCCAGAAAATTTGGCTTTAGTTGAAGAGTCAGATGATAAAGGTGGTAAGGACACAATCATCATTTGGAGAAACCTGGGCAAATTTTTACTCAGTTGAAAAAATTATACTCCTATGATTTATTTACCAATCATCCAAATAAAAAATAGGAAGAGCATTGGGAGTTAAGGCGTAGGTTTTGAGTTTGAGTTTCTGCGTGGACACATTTTCACTCAGTTGAAAATAATTATTACTCCTATGACTTATTTACCAATCGCCCAAATAAAAAATAGGAAGAGCACTGGAATTAAAGGCGTAGGTTTTGGGTTGAATCCCTCCGTGGACACTTTTTTTTAACCGTTTGGAAAAATGGTCAGGGTAGGAAATCAAAAACATATCTGAAGCGTTTTATTAGTTGAATCCCGCATTTTATTCGTTTTCTGATTGGTCTATACAGTAATCTGTGTTTTCCCTTTACTTTCAACAGAGATGGATACTTATGTTGCCACTATGACAAAAAAGTAATAAAAACTAAAAGAAAAAAAAAAAACTTGGAAACAAATTGAGATACAGCTTTCAAACAAATTGCAATTAAAAATGCATTTTTTTCTCTGTACGACGATATAAAAAGTAATATTGTGGGATGTTTAAAAGTTTAAAAAATGAAATTTCATTTAAAATTGGTCCAGGAATATTAATATTTAATCCATGGCGTACGTAATGTATGACCAGCTCCGTAGAAGTTTAAAAATTTACAGTACCGAAAATTGTAAAACTGAAATTTCTTTTAAAATTTGTTCATGATGGGTCTAGAAATGTTAATGTTTAATCCATGGCGTACGTAATGTATGATCAACTCCGTGCGATTTTTATGTCTTAAATTTTAGTCTTTGAAAAAACCATTTTCTAAATGGTCGTTGTAATTTGTTAAATTGCTTTTTTTTCAGTTGAAAAAAATTAGTACTCCTTCCTATGATTTATTTACCAATCGTTCAGATTAAAAAAAAAATAAATAAATAAATAAAAATAAAAAATAAAAATAAAATAGTAAGAGTATTGGAATTAAAGGCGTAGGTTTTGGGTTTGAGTCCCTGCTTGGACACATTTTCACTCAAATTATTACTCCTATGATCTATTTACCAATCGTCCAGATAAAAAAAATAGGAAGAGCACAGGAATTAAAGGCGTAGGTTTTGAGTTTGATTTCCTACCTGGGCACATTTTCACCCAGTTGTAAAAGTTATTACTCCAATGGTTTATTTACGAATCGTTCAGATAAAAAATAAGAAGAGCATTGGAATTAAAGGCGTACTCTCTTAAAAAAATTCAGCGATTTTAACTCCGACTGAGTGAAATTTTCACTCCTTTTCAGTATTGAAAATGCACTTATCCTATAGGAGTGAATTTCATCCATCTTGCGGAGTGGTTTTTTTTCATTCCTTTTTGATAAGCTGTTTTCGCTCTTTTTTTCGACTAAATTAATAGGCAAAACGAGTGACTGCACTCATTATTGACAAGTCATTTTTAAACACCCTTTTTTGTCAAATTTAATAGGCAAAATAAATTATTTCCCTCTTATTTTCAGAAATTTTTTTTATTTTGTTTTTTAACATATATAACTCCCCAGTTTGCAAAATGTATTATTTTTAAAACTCCATTTTGATTTATTTTAATCTAGATGCAGAAGAAATTTTGTTTTTTCATTTCCGAAAGATAAATGAAATAATAATAATAATAATAAAAGATAGTTCGCGCATAACAAGACAAGATTTTCTACCTTGTCAATATCCTGAAGTGCGCTGCGTTTACTTTATCTTTCTTATTATAATTTTTTTTCTTTTTAATATTTTCACATCGTATATATAATTTTAACGTTATTAGTTTTAATCCGGAAATGTCGATTTCTTTAATTATATCTCATATTATTATATCTTAATAATATATTTTGCTTATGACACAGATAAATAATTATGGAATATAGAATTCATGTGTTACATAACTGCAGACTTTTTTTTAGTTAAACTTTTGAATATGAACAGAGTGAAGTATAGCACAAAAATAAAAATTCACAAAATCATAATTTAAAAAAAAGGTCAAGCTAGTTGTGTTATAAAAATAAAATGATAATATTTTTTACTAATCTATTATTTTCTGATACTTTTTTTAAATTATCTTTTACATTTCGTACTATTTACATAATACTGTGGCAATTAAAAAAATAATAAATAAAGTATAGATGTGTACAACTATCTAAATGAGCACAATTTATTAAATACTTGTACTTGCTGAAACATTGAAAAAAAAAAAAAAAAAAAAAAAAAAAAAATAGAACATATATCATAAGTTAATAATAATTTAATAATTTTTATAATCATGGGTTGTGTTCCGCAAATATTTCTGAATGTCATGAGTAAAGTAGTATATTAATAATCAATAATATAAGCACAAAATGATATATGTTTAATAATGTAAATACCAATTAGCGAATTTTACACAATTTGAATACGAGAAAACTAAGTGCATTCTAAGTGCATTTTATTGATTATAAAAATTATGGAACAGACGCATTAAAAAAAAAGAAAGTAATTTAAGAAGTTCATGTTTTCGATTTAAAAGTAATAACGTTAAATAACGCAAAAAATCATATATACAATGTGAAAATACAACAAGGAATGGCGAAGGAATTACAAGAAAGATGAAGTAAAACAACGTACTTTACCTTAGAATTTTCAGAATCAGTAAAATCCTAGAATCGCCGGTAGCCATCTTGGTTTTAGCTGGGAAACAAAAACGAAATTTATCCAGTTCTTTGTGATGATTGCCCCCCCCCCCCCCCTGCTTTCATGGGCATAATCCCTCTATCTTATTCTATGCCATTTTTAAATCAATCAAATTATAATTATAATATTGTTGTTTTAATCATGTAGGTAACGCTAAGCTTTGACGCTTGAAATAAAGAAGCGGCTCCCTTTTCAAAACGGTTCTTCCTCTGCCAAACTATATATCGCGTTACAGGATTTCAACCAATAGGGAAGCTTCGTAAACCGCTCTTTTAGAGATATTTTTCTGTTCCGATCTGAAATGAGCTGCCCTGGGATGCTACTCCTAAAAGGATGATTTGGCAAACCAGTTTTTTGTGGAAAATGTCTCTTTTTGATAAAACAGATACTCTGAAAGAACAAAAACACGCGTAAAACTTTTCGTTCTTTTGTTGAGTTAATAATTCGTTCTTTTGATTTAAGAGTGTAGGTTTTTTGTTTGAGCCCCTGCCTGGACACATTGACATTCTCACTCAGTTGAAAAATTATTACTCCTAATGACTTATTTACCAATCGTCCAAATAAAAAAATAGGAAGAGCACTGGAATTAAAGGCGTAGGTTTTGAGTTTGATTCCCTACCTGGACACATTTTCACTCAGTTGAAAAAATTATCACTCCAACGGTTTATTTACGAATCGTCCAGATAAAAGAATCAGACGATCATTGGAATTAAAGGCGTAGATTTTGTGTTTGAGCCCCTGCCTGGACACATTCTCACTCAGTTGAAAAAATTATCTCACTCAGTTGAAAAATTATTACTCCTATGACTTATTTACTGATCGTCCAGATAAAAAATAGGAATATTTGGGTTTTGAGTCCCTGCGTGGACACATTTTCACTCAGATGAAAAAAAATATTACCCCTATGATTTATTTACCAATCGTCCAGATAAAAAATAGGAAGAGCATTAGAATTAAAGGCGTCGGTTTTGGGTTTGAGTTCCTGACCGGACACATTTTCACTCGATTGGAAAAATTATTACTTGAAAGATTTATTTACCAATCAGTTTGTTAAAATAATAAAAGTATAATTCGTATACATAGTTTGAGTTCCTTTACCAGCGGTTTATTCTGTCAGGTATTCATTCTAGAAAGAAATTGGGTCACCAATAAAAGCTCTACGGGACCATAAAAAGGACACTGGTTCAAATGAAAAGAGCAATATTTCAAAAGGAAATGGTACTGTGTTTAGGAACGATAAAAATTTGTAAATTTTTGGTATCATAAATAAAATAATATTAATTTTAAATGAATTTATAAATTTTAAATTAAGAAATATATACAATTAAATTACATTATTTAATAATGTCCCGCCCTTTTCCTAAATGAATAAGGAAGTTCTAAATTTTGAACTGATAGCTTTAGAAATACCGTGGTACAAGAATGATTTTTATGCGAGATCTTTGTGGGGGTGGGAGAGTTTATTATTTTTTTAAATGGCAGGGTGCATTTTATATTTTAAAAAGGGCAGGGTATTGCATCCTTAAACAATGGCCTAGAAATAACTCTAGATCTGTTTCAAATAACAGACCTGAGGTCATTACCAAATCGTTGTCGGAATGTATTGCCTTGGTTGGGATGTTGACCAAATAACTCAATTGGAAGAGCATTAACAGTTAAAACCAAAGATTCTGAGTTGCCTAATGTAATTTAATATAAATGTCGAAAACGGTTTCACCATTAGAAAGATGTCAGATACAGACTTAGAGCGTTTTCAAAAATTGTTTTTTTACACTTTAAGTATTTTTTAAAAACGCGATAAACTTCGTATAGATATTATAACTCGCATTCAATTTGTGATATTAACAGTATTTGGTCAAATGTATATCAATCATTTATTTTTTAATGTTTTTGACTTTTCAAAATGGGCTTTATCTGTTATTTATTTATTTTTGTTTTGTTCTCATATTTGCCAATTTATGAAAATCAATTATGTGCTATAAAAGACAAAAGGAAAAATATGTGGTAACAAAATCGATGCGATAATTTCTTTCTGGTTGTGAATTTTACCTTTTTTCAGATTGTAAATTTCGTTTTAAGTACTCCATTTAAATTTTCTAATTCATGTGCAATCATTATTCCAAAATTTCAGTTTTCTTTTGTAAGACATAGCTTGATTTATTTGTGAAATACCTCTAAAGGAACTTGTTCATAATACACTTGCGCACATTACAATAATTATTTGCTTCAATCAGTTACCTCTTTTGCATGTAACGAAAAATATTGGTTTTATTAGTGTTAAGTTTCTTATCCTCCCTAGTTTTATGATTTTACATTAGTTTTCTTTCTTTGAGCTGGTAACCAAAACAATAAACTGTCCAAATGCCTTGTTGCAATTAAGAAAAGTTTCGTAATTTTTTTCAACTGAAACTGAGATGCGTTTCATTAATATGTGGATCTTCAACATTAACCTTTAACTGATGTCTCACAGGCCGCTGCTTTTTTCAATTTTTATAGTTTAACTTGTAACTTTCAGTTTAACTGCAAAAACTACCGAAATTTTGTTTCGTTTGGAACGTTCGTACTATCACCAGAGATTTTTGAATAGGTGAATTTTAATTATAACAGTCCTGTACAAAAAGTTTAGAGCAAAAACATCATCCTATGAGTTAATCGCGCCTTTTATTCATCTTTCGATGGACCGGTCTCACAGACCGTTTCACAGTAGTTATGTCACATCAGTTAAAGGTTAATTATTGTTATAAAACCTAAAAGAACAAAAGAAAAAAAATCCGCTTGTCTAAGATTCCTCTAATTTTATAAAAAAAAGTTTGTTTTTTTTTGTCTTGCGTATGTGATGCCAGTACTGATTTATATCGTAGCTTTAAATTCGGGCGACACTACTTAATTTTGCATTAATTCTGAGAAATTAGGTTTTAATAGTATAGCAAATGAGCGTGTTTATTTTTTAGTTGATAACGAGTTATAAAGAAACGTTTTGGTCCATTGTCCCAAAAACAACCAGGGTTACTAATTACAAAAAAAAAAAAAAAATTTTTATTTTTTAAAAAACCTCACGCAATACAATTATTTTATGAAATACAAATTATACACCCACACACATGCATGCTATAAGTATTACCAATAAATATTAATATTAGTACACAATTTACATAAATGATTAAAAGGTAACATTTTAGGTTATCAAAATATTTTACACAAAATACATAGGAAACTAAAAATCAATTTAGCCTTAAGTATTTTAGTTAAAATAAAAATAACTGCACCACATAAAATTTTTAAACAATTTTGGAAGCAAATTAAGAAGTTAACTTTTTTTTCTTGATGTTAAAGTGCTGATACAGAAAAGCAAGTTTGGCAGCTTTATGAGTATCTGGGCAATTCCTAATGACGATCTTATATTGGGCTCATAGAAGAAATTGGGGAGGAAGATCATAAATTGAAAAGTCATTCTATTTCCAACTAAACTTTATTGAAATGAGGGGGAAATTTATCTTTTGAATATAAATATTGAAATCAGATTGCCTTTTTGACAGTCGCTGCATCATTATAAAATGCTAAAACGTGAGGGGGGGGGGGGGGGAGTCAGAAAACTAATAAAAAATTTTAAAATCGGGCTACAAGGTACTCGTAGACATGTCTATGTTGTTCTACGAGGGGAGGGGGGGGGGGAATTTGTTATGTGTGATTGATTCCTCTGTCGATCATGGATGTTAACCTTGTTTTATTAACATTTGAAATTAAGTATTTTTAACATTTTTATGCTCAAAGTATCGTGATGCTTCGTATAGTAACGTAAATTTTAAGAAAAAAATATATTAACGGAATATATTAACGGGGGAAAATCTACTGAATCGTTAGACCATCGGTGTTGAATAAAGATGGAGCATCATTCGTTCTCACTGAAAGAGGTCTGTGTATGAGCGCTATCGCTTCCCTTCCAACAACGCTGATCCCAAACATAAGCTTGACGGATTCTCTGCGAGCTTTGCAGATGAGACGGGTGGGGATCAGATTCGAATCCCTGACAGAGACAAACGATATTCGAGGATGGGTTCGAAACCAGACCGTTCCACCTTGTTACAGATATCATCAATCTTTTGACTGCCTCTTCGTAACGTTAGCCAAACGCTGGGGCGAGGTATTTTTTATTTCGCTTTTACAATACATTGAAGAAGAGAGTCGGGGGGGAGGGAGGTTTAGACGATAATTTCGCACTCTCCTGACAGATAGGAGTTTGAGGATCATTTATTTTGCTTATCCTGAAGCGGTAGAGGAGCGATGCTGCTTGGAAAACGTTGTATCTGTAGTGGTGGAAAAGATTTCCCCTTTTTGTTTAGTCTGTCCTGTTTTTTTTTTTTTTTTTTTAGTTTTTTATTTGATACAAAGTGTTGGGAATTTGATGTGTTTATGTCCCCCAAGGGAGAAGACGGCGAAGGGGGAAAACGCGCAGTTTCAACGACATATTCTCCTGAAAATTTTTCATTTTGTTAGAATTTTGTGTATTCTCTTTTAATAATTATAAAATGTAAAATAAATAATCTTACGAATTCAGTATTTTAAATGTTTCGTATTCACCAATACTTACAAAAATTTCCTTCTCGTATATTATATTTTTTTTTTGTTTGTTTGTTTACTTGAATTGTATTCATCCGTATTTCAGCACTCAATTTTTACGTATTTTACTATCGTAAATTGCATTTTACATTTTTAAACAGCTAAGTGTACAACTACAGTGTCTAAGGCGGAATCGCTTGGGACTGAAATGACATTCCGCCTTAGACAGATTTCCGGCTTAGACAGATAAACTTTATAGACATCTCATTCACAGAGTATTAAACATTTCTTTGGCTAAAAATTAAAACTAATGTACATTTAAAATTTTTTTAATTAAATAAACATGAAATCTTTGTATATATTTTTATATATTTATGGTAATATTAATTTACACTACAAATTGATAGTACACAAACACACTGGTATTAAAAATCAAAATTGCAGGTTTTAGTGAAAAAAGTTATACCAAAGTTAAAAGAAAGGTGAAACCTTAATAAATGCCTTAAAATTCTATTATCTTAAACTTATTTAGGAAAAAAAATCGACTACTAATGTTTGTCACTGTCATCAATCAGCGAGGCACCCTTCTGACGTATGGGAGTGGGACTGGACAATACATGTCATTATGAAAAGATAAGGTTTCTTTCCATTTATATTTTCCAGCGGAATTTTCTTCCGTCTTAAACAGTAACTTTGCTACATGGTACCCATAAACGTTGAAATGACTCCTGAAACGTGAACATTTTACTCCTGAAGAGTGTCCAAAACTCCTGAAATTGGTTTACTCCTGATACAGTCTTTACAATGTTGGCGTCTATGCATATGATGGGGAATGAAACTGTGTCTGGCTTGATAGTCTTGAGATGGCTTTAACCAAAGCCACAGAACTAACGCTGGCGGTTTAACGAGGTTTAACTGTATAAATATTACTTATGTACCCTTAAGTTGTTTATCCCAGCTTGTTATAATTTGAATGCTTTTTCTCGTTGACAGCAAAATTTTTCACCTGATCGTGATTTTTTTTCCAGGTGATGCCAGTGTGTGTTCGGGTGAAGGTTCGGGTGATGACGACGATGACGAGAGGGGCAAAAAAAGACAAAAGAAGCGCGGCATTTTCCCTAAAGTTGCTACAAACATCATGAGGGCGTGGCTTTTTCAACATCTTACGGTCAGTACTAAGATAATCGGTTTTGTACAGCTAATTACTGTTAGCTCTGCAAGGAAATTATATTCAGATTAATAGCTTTCATTCGATTCCAAAAATGAAAATAACTATATCTCTGAGAGCTGATTAGCGGCTCCCTTCATCATAGGAGAAGAGCATGAAAACTGATCATTGCTTTGTTTTCCCCTGACGAAGAAATCTGTTAATCAGTAATTGTCCTGTTATTTAAGCTTTTATTAAACTTAATGAAAGTTATTATTTTAGATATAGTTTTTTCTTATTATATATATTTAGGATTTTAAATATATATAGAGAGGGTCTGGAATAATCGTCGATAGTTTGTGGGGAAGTGAAGAATACAAAACTCAGTAATAATGGTCCACGTACATAGGAACCCCCATGTACACACCGCATACCCGTAGGAACATCCCATGCACTTAGTACACTTGCGACCTCGTGTGCATAAGAGCATGGCAAATGTAAAACACGGGCGCTACACAGTCAAAGGCATAGACAGAAATCACAACATTGGATGAACTAAGTGATTTAATTATTTTTATTAGGCATACCGAAGGTTACACAAAATTACATGCTTTAAAAGGCTTTTGAGCAGCATTAATATTTAAAGTACTTTTACTGTGAGTGTTCGAAGTTGTAGTTTTATTAAGTAAAACAAGCTTAAACTCATCGACAGGAACATCGGGATCGTCGTTACAACTTTTTTTGAAATATTTATTTTGATGTTTATATATTAATTTCTGGAGTGTTCACAAAATTTATTTAGCTAAAAGTAAAAGTTTAATAGGTTTAAATTCCCTTATCTTGGTCTTTTAAATGTCTAGTTAGAATTTCTTGTCCTCGCAGTTTTAAATGTGATTTCTTATTTTAAATATTTCCCTTTTCTGTTACTGTCGAATTTAAACTCGTTTTAAGTATTTTTCTCATTTTATGCCATACTAAAAAATTTTTTAAAGTGGTATATTCCTTATCTTCTTTTGTACAACTTATTTCAATCTATCAAGAATTCTATCTGCCAGAAATCTTCGTAAGGAAGATAAAAGGTAAAAAAAAAAAAAAAAGGAAGAAAAATCTTGCTATGTGCCCACTCCTAAAACCCTGCCCTCCCCCTGCCCTAAAACTCATTTTCTTACATGAAAGTATACATTATTTTCAGGTTCCGCCTATTTCCTTATTTCAGTGTTACAATTAAAATGTTGCTTTAATAATTATACAATGTAAATATCTAATTTTATTAGAACTAAATACAGATTTTAAATAATTATTTTGTCTTGCGCACATTAGTGCCGAGTTCAATTACAAGAAAACGGGTACATTTATTTATGATTAACAAAAAAAGATAAAAAAAAATTTTCGAAGTAAAAGTATTAGATATGTTTTATCCATTCGGCATCTTTAAAAATACAAATAACATATTGAACTACTTGAATGATATTCGAAATGCAGGACATTTTCCTATAAATCTAAAACTTTAACCTTATCATTGCGTGACCCAAATTTCCCCCGACCACATCTACATGGAGTGTGCCACGCATATCAAAAAGTACCCTCTATTGAACATAGTGCAACCAGGGATGCATTTATTTTTCCCAAGACAGCATTAACGAAGCCGTGTCACCAGGGGTTCTCTTTCGGAAGGTCCGATAAAGCTCTTCTAACCCTCTTCAATAAATTTCTGTTCCGAGACTAGAAATAAATCAGTATTTGGCTGGGGAGATTATTACTCTGTATATTCTATAGTCGTAATGCCTGCCCCTTTGGGAGAAATAACTGTAGGCTGATTTCTTCGTGAATTGTGGCTCAAATAGAGATTGCCATTAAAGTGTTAAGTATATATTTAGTGGTATGTGAATGTATATAGTCTATTGTGCGAGTTTGAAATTACAAGATAGAAACCACGCGCGCCGGTAAGGGAAGCAAGAGAAAGCCAGTACCCATCCCTAGATTTTGAATTTCAATTATTATTATTTTAAACTCTGAAGAAAAATTGTAAAATTTATTTTTCTCGATTGATTTATTATCGAGTAACTTCAAATAATTAAATACTAAAAACAGAAAAAAATAAGATTTGTCGTTCCTCTGGGCAAGGTAATATTAACCATTCGGAAAAATGTCCTCGTCATGGTAGGAAATCAAAAGCATATCTGAAGCTTTTTATTGGTCGAATCCGCATTTTATTCGTTTTCTGATTGGTCTATACAGTAATCTGTATTTCCCTTTACTTTCAACAGAGATGGATAATTCTGTTGCCACTATGACAAAAAAGTAATAAAAACTACAAAAAAAAAAAAAAAAATAATAATAATAATAACTCAGAAACAAATTGAGATACAGCTTTGAAACAAATTGCATTTAAAAGTACATTTTTTTTCTCTATACGGCGGTGTAAAAAGTAATATTGTGGGATGTTTAGAAGTTTAAGAATGAAATTTCATTTAAAATGGGTCCTCAGATTTCTTGGACGATGGAAAAGCCTTTTCTCGCACAGCCAATGAAATGCTTGGATAATACGTAAGTTTCAGGTGGATAATACGTAAGTTTCAGGAAATCTGACGAGTCGCAGGCGATTTTTGTCGCTTGCAATTTTTACGTGTAATAACACTATTAATCTAGATTAATTTTAACACAATTATTCTAATTGGTAAAAATAAATCATATTAGATGTAAAATTCCAACTGGGCGAAAAATGTCCGGACCAGGATTCGAACCAGGGATCTCCTGGCTGAAGCCGCCATTGCTCTACCATCTGAGTGACCATTTAATTCATGGCGTACGTAATGTATGATAAACTCCGTGCGAATTTTTATGTCTTAAATTTTAGTCTTTGAAAAAATCATTTTCCAAATGGTCGCTGTAATTTGTTAAATTGCATTTTTTTTTAAATTATTTTTGTAATTTTATTTACGTTCATGTGAATTATACACCTATCTAGTCGCCGCTGGCAAACGGATTTTCTGACAAGTAGAGCGAGTTATAATTTTTTTTCGTTGTCCATATTTCGCAGTTCTCCTGATTGCCGCAATATAAACATTTCACTAAGTTCTACGATGCACAAAACTGTTTTCCATTGCATATCGTTCTCAATTTTATATATAAAAAAAGTGTTTTGAAATTAACTAAGAATATAAAAGAATTTGTATGAAAATGAATCGTATATCAATTAATTACTTTTGTAGTTGTGTAGATTTTGTCATAACAATTTTCGACTGAATGTTGCAGCTTACAAACTCGTAAAAATCCTTGTCTAATAATTTTTTGTAATTTTCTTATGCCTGAAATTATTGAATTCCACCCCCACCTCCTATTTTTAACCCGGGAAAACACGCGCATACCCGGCGCGCGTCCTCCCGGGTTAAACAGATTTCATTCCCGTAGTTTTCCAGATTTCCTCTACTGAGTGCCAACTGTTAGCATGGATATATTATGAAGGATCATTCGACAGTTTCAACTTTTTCCTATATGTAATGGTGTACTCAGAAAAATATTTTATCACGATATATTTTTGAACAACTCAAAATTTTCTGACACAAACAAATTTGCTGAGTAATTTTTAAAGGTGAAAGCATGAAATCGCTAACGTGATTTTTGAAGAGATGTATAAGCGGCCGTGTGTTTTCATTTTTCACTCAATTAATTAGAACTTGATTTATAAACAATTATTTCTCAGTATTACTCTTTTTTTCGTTCCCAGCTCTCTCGCTTCAAAAAATTCGGTTCAAAACGCCAACTTTGACAGCATTTAAAAAAATATATTCTGTCTTTATCAAAAAATTGGCACGGCACATTATATAGTTTCTGAATAAGAGAACCTGCCAATGGGAATGCATTTGAGAGCAAAAAATGAATTTAAAAATGAGTCAGAAAATAAGCAATGTGGACTGAATACACCCTTAAGGCTGTTCTCAAATCCAAAAAGGGCAACTTTATGACGTAAGTTTTAATTTATTTTTGTTCGGAAGTGCATGAAACTAGCAGGTGTTGTTGTTCAGAAACTATGTAATAGAGCTGTTTTTTCCGTTTTTTTTTGCAAACGCTATAGATCTTTCAGAAAATGGTGTCAAAGTGAGCATTTTGAACCGAATTTCGCGCGAATTAAGAAAAACCACTCAAGAAAGGGCAAAAAATGTGTTTGTCACGTGATCAAAATCGCTTATAACTTCAATAGATAATTTATTGATCAAAAAATGGAAAACACAGCTCGATTCCAAACGCTTCCATGGTCAGGTTTTCCAATTTGATATCTTTCCGTTAAGGCTGCTCTCAAATGCTCTGCTCAACAAGCACAAAACGTTTTGACACATTTACAGATTCATTTTTTAACACAAAGATATAAAATGGGAAGGCCTGACTATGGAAGCGATTTGGAATCGAACTGTGTTTTCCATTTTTTGATAAATAAATAATATTGAGTTATAAGCGATTTTGATCACATGACAAAGATGTTTTCTCCCTTCGCTGACCGTTTTTTCTGCTTTCGGGAACTTCTTTTCAAAACGTCATCTTTGACAATATTTTCTGAAAGATCTATTGCGTTTGCAAAAAGAAAAAAAAAGCAATTTAACAAATTACAACGACCATTTGGAAAATGATTTCTTCAAATTTAAGACATAAAAAATCGCACGGAGTTGATCATACATTACGTACGCCATGAATTAAACATTAACATTCCTGGACCCATCATGAACAAATTTTAAAAGGAATTTCAGTTTTACAATTTTCGGTACTGTAAATTTTTAAACTTCTACGGAGCTGGTCATACATTACGTGCGCCATGGATTAAACATTTAATATTCCTGGATCAATTTTAAATGAAATTTCATTTTTAAACTTTTAAACATCCCACAATATTACTTTTTACACCGTCGTATAGAGAAGAGAAAATGTACTTTTAAATGCAGTTTGTGTGAAAGCTGTATCTCAATTTGTTTCTGAGTTTTTTGTATTTGTAGTTTTTATTACTTTTTTGTCATAGTGGCAACAGAAGTCCAACAGCATCCATCTCTGTTGAAAGTAAAGGGAAAATACAGATTACTGTATAGACCAATCAGAAAACGAATAAAATGCGGATTCAACTAATAAAACGCTTCAGATATGTTTTTGATTTCCTACCCTGACCGAGGACAATAACCATTTTTCCAAATGGTTAAAAAAAAAAAAACCAGTTTGATTACATAGTTTCTGAGCAACAACACTGGCTAGTTTCATGCATTTCCGACCAAAAATAAATTTAAACTTATGTCAGAAAGTTGCCCTTTTGGATTTGAGAACAGCCTAAAAAATGAATTTGTAAATGTGTAAAAACGTTTTGCGCTTCTTGAGCAGAGCAGTTGAGAACAACCTTAACAGAAGATAAGCGAAACAGCATTTTAATACGGAAAAATAAAATGAAAATAAATCATTGGCTTAGGAAGTCTGGAGTCGATCCACTTAGTTTTTCTCCAATGAGCACCAACAAACATGCACTATAATAGCTATTTAGTCAGTCATTCTTAATGAAACATACATCAGAAGCATGTAGTTATCACCAATTAATGGCACCCGAATAACTCGTAATCTAATTTCGGCACATATGGTGATTTGTTCGTATATTTCCCTTATGGAACAGTGGAAATCTACACGATGAGTGACGTAAGGAGGCGTTCCTCGCTGTCTACAGACTGAAACTGTAACGAATGAAATTATGGATCCTGTCATGAAGATGATCGGTTGTAATTGACATCCCTCCCCTCGAGTGGTTCATCCGGAATGTGTCACATGATACCAAATTACCATAACTTTCCTCTCCAGAATTTGCAAACCTGATAGTCCCAGCAAGAATGACTGCTCTATTCGAAAAAGAGAGAGAGGGTGCGGGTGAGGGATAAATTCGATTCGTTATTCGAATTGAAGTACTATTCAATACAGTCGGGCTACACGATTTTTTTTTCTTTTTTTTTTAAGGATCCTTGAAAAGAAATTTTATGTCTCTGAAAAGAATCCTATTTGCATGATGAGAGAATGATAAAAACAAGATACAATCTGGAAGTCAGTCGGAATATTTCACAAGTTATCTGTAAGTGGAACGAAATCCAGGGAGGGACAAGATTTCGGAATTGATGTGTGTGTGATCAAAGGCTTAGGTCACGTTTTTAAAATGGATAATAAGTTAAAATAAAAGCTTATTTGGCAATGCCCAAACAAGTTTATTTTTAAACATATCAACATTAAAAGGAATATATAAATATAACAATTAATAAATGAGGATTATTGAGAAATACGTTTCGACAGACTTTTTTTAAAATGGAGAATTGAAACTACTTTTTTTTTTTTCTTTTTTCTTTTTTTTTTTTTTTTTTTCCATCAGGGTCCTGCACTCCTCCCTACTCCGTTCGAGACAGTTTTTAAGCACATGATAATTTTGTTAATATCTCTCGGTACCAATGTGATTTGGCAATCTTAGTTAATAAATTTGGTACTACTTAGTTATCCCGTCGACCTATTTCGCCAAATTATATAAATCGCCAAACCACTCGCCAAATTATACAAATTGACATAATTTTTATTTTATATAACGAAAGAACAAATAAATTAGTATAACATTAATAAAAATACAAATAAATTGTCGAAATAAAGATTACTTGCTGACGTAAACACGTGTAACTTGCTTAAAGTCAAGTGAATGTGACATTTACGATCAATCATTAGTGGCATTTAATCTTACAGTTTGGCGATAGATTTTAGGTCGATGGGGGTAACTAAGTAGTACCAGTTTGTTTATATTAAAATCTGTAGAATTTCATTTACTTTATGGCCGGTGCATTTCCTTTATGCAATCTAGTGCGATTATCTACTTTATTACCTATTTTGAAATAAAATGTAAGGAAATTACGTCCAATTATCTATAATTTCTCAGAAAAAATGGCAAAATTTGTGATCTGTTAATTTCTTTTTTGACTATCCTTATATTTTTTGGAGCTTTCTGTTTCCGAATGTCATTTGCGATAAGCTGTTTGCATGGACATAAGCAGGATTTTATTCGGAAGGAAGAAGGGATGGGCAAAATGGCCAAATTTGGACAAAAGTAGGTACATTAAAAATTCTTACCTTTCCAATATTTAATGGTAGGGAGATTAGGTAGGGTTGGAAGCTATGCATCCTCGTTTTTTAACGTCTGTCATGAGTTTAGGATCTGTGGTGAATTCAGTTGTAGCATTCTCCTCCCCTCTGGAACTCTATAATTAATAACTCCAAATTTTAAGGTAGTTTTTCTCAGTTGTAAAATAAATTTGAGTATATTTCAAAATAAACTTTTCACCCCTTTGAGAAGCTACTTAATAACATGAGTGTCCCCCCCCCCCTTCTCTAAAACCATATCCATTTATTCAGATTACTCAAGCGCAAATTTCAAGGGAAAAAATGTAAAGGGAAAACCATATTCGTAAAATTTTCTCATGAATATGTTTAAAGATAATTACGATATAAAGATTAAGATTTTGCACGACGTCTATATACAAGTTTGTTACAATCGTTAAATAAAACAATTCGCAAGCTACCCAGGCACGAGATATCTGGATGGACCATTACGATGACGCCCATGCTATAGAATCACCGTACTATAACTGAATATAAAACTCGCGGCTGCGTAAAATTTATGCATATATCTTGATAGCGCCAAATATCGTAGGCAGTAGTCTGATGCTCTCAACTATTGCATATCATTTTCAGGTAGGATAGACTCTCTTACTGCAATCAAATTATCTAGAGCGGTAGAATTAAAGGAAGGTGACCGACATAAAGATGAGACTCTTAATGAGGCTGTGTTCTTTGGATCATAATTGGATTCATGCAACGACTTTCGTTTAATAGTTCATAAATAATAGGAGTGTTGAAGCCTGATTAAAATATTAAACGTCTATTATTATTTTATTTGTGGAATTATTTAATAATATGAACCGGTTCTTTTAACTCTAATAAAGTTCTTACCTGATAATTTAAAGCTTCTCACACGCATTTATAATAGCCAGAAGGATGAATTTCAATACGATATTTCATTCTTACTGCATCATTGAATTCCTTCATGTACGAACGTAACACATTCGGCTGTTAAAATGAACATAAACAGGAGGTGTGTTTCATTTGTCTTGACAGTAACCAGCAACATGCAGGTAGAATAATAATAATGATTTGAATTTGCGTCAAATAAATCATGATAAAAGTAATGAAGTCGGTAACGAAGCTTTTTAAAAACTGATAATGATGTAAGGCTTATTTAATTTATTGGCAATTTCTAAAGATATTCGAAACAATATGTTGATAGTGTTTCAGACATGAAGAACATTAAATTGTTGCGCCTATTCAGAAAAAAGACCTTTTTATAGATCTTTAGACAGCAGCAAAATTATCTTTAATAAATCTGAGCAAAACTGAGTACTTAAGTTTGAACGGGGATTCATTATTTAGGTGATATAAATATAAAAACCGTTGAGAAAGTCAAATACCTTCGGTCTATCATTCATCAGGATGTATGATCCCAAACAGATGCAGAGAAGAGAATTGAAGAAGGCAAAAAAACAATTGCAATCAATGCCTTTCCAAAACTAGACGACTAATTTATAGTGCGATGGTGCAAAACATCATGCTATATGGTTCGGACACATGAACCTCAGATCCACATAAACCCACAAACACCCCCATAATAATAATAAAACTACCAAAATGCACTTCTGGCGAAGATCAACCGGAACATTAAAGCTGGGAAAGCTTTTCAATTTCGGGAATACGTGAAATTGTGGTAGTCAAACGAGATGTTTTACAGACGATCCAACTCAATAAACTTACACGATATGGGCATATTCACAGAATGAATGATGAACGCTTTCTAAAAGTTCTTATAAGCTGGAGCCCGACAGGTAGACGAATGAGGGGTAGACCAAGGATGAATTGGGAAAACACTTATTGAAGAGTCATATTACTCTGGACAAGAAGTAATTAAAAAAAAATATTTTTCCACCTCAAAAATATTTTTCTGGGAGAAAAAACCTACTACCTGAAAATTTCTAGAAGAAGAAAATTACCCTTTAACAAGTTAATTCTCCCCTTTTCCAGGACTATTATTTGCTTAACCGAAACTAGCCATTTTCCAGTTAAATGAGCTAGTTACCAAACATGTGTAATTTATAAATTTAGTTTTCATTTCATATAATTTCCCCCCTTTCTAAAGAAAACTTTCATTATTTGGTCTTCAAGGGGGCGGGGGGGGGGGTTGTTTTATTGGGTTGCTCGAAACCAAGTTTCGCTTATTTTCTTTCCCTTTTTTTTTTTTTTTTTTTTTTTTTTTTTTTTTTTTTTCCCTCAATGAAAATGAATGTTTCTTTTTATATGAATATTTTAATTGTGGTATGTTAAACATTTTTATGAAATACATTTTCCCATAGTGTTGGTAATCGACGGTTTGCTTTGATCGGTACCTTTATTAACCATTTGGAAATATGGTTATTGCCCTCGTCAGGGTAGGAAATCAAAAGCATATCTGAAGATTTTTATTGGTTTAATCATTCTTTTATTCGTCTTCTGATTGGTCTATACAGTAATATGTATTTCCCATTACTTTCAACAGAGATGGACAACAGAGTGTTGCCACTATGACAAAAAAGTAAAGAAAACTAAAAAAAAAATTTAACTCAGAAACAAATTGAGATACAGCTTTCAAACAAATTGCATTTAAAAGTACATTTTTTTCTCTATACGACGATAAAGAAAGTAATATTGTGGGATGTTTAAATTTCATTTAAAATTGACCGTCAGATTTCTTGGAAATCTGACGATGGAAAAGGCTTTTCCCGAACAGCCAATGAAATGCTCGGATAATAAGTTTCAGGTGGATAATACGTACGAATTGCAGGCAATTTCTGTCGCTTTTTACGTGTAATAACACTATTAATGTTTAATTCATGGCGTACGTAATGTATGATCAACTCCGTGCGATTTTTTATGTTGTGGGGCCTCAGATGAGGGCGGTAGCGTGACGTGATCTCCTCAGAGGCGTGATGACAAAGGTTTTAGTAAGATGAAAATAGAAGGTTTTATTCTCGTAAAAACAACAAGAAATCTTGGCTAAATACAATGTCTACACTAACACAACAAATTACTTAAGAAGTTAGTTTGATGAAATAAAGTTTTTGTAAGGTAGGAATATCTAATAAAAGACCTTGACCGGATAACAAATCAGAGTCAAGATTAGTTAATTCAAGAGTCTCTGGGAAACACTATGGTCTCTGCTAAGTAAATAAATGTCCGTTAAAGGTGCGGACTAGCAGTCCTCCGTGCGTTCAGCTTTTCCGCTGATGCTTCCAGCTGTAGCTCAGCTGATCGGCTATTGTTGCCGTCGAGAGAAACAAATCTCCTCCCTACTCGGAGCGACCTCCGAAAGATAATCCCTTGAAAAGCGTAGAGAGAAACTTTTCTCTCCTTCAGGTTGAAGAATCTCTTTTCCCGTTTAGCTTCTGCTAAACTCTTCTAAAAGTCATCTAATCTCCAGATCTCCCCAGAGATCTTGTATTCTTAATTTTTCTCTCGGAAAACAATGCGAGTTTCCAACCTCCGCTGTCATTGGTTCGCCTGTCAAGATCCTTTTGACAGCTGACCTTCTAGTGGCTGGTCGGGGCCCTTCCCCTTTTTGCACACGAAACTCTCCTGTCAAAGTATGCAACGTCAAAAAGCACTTAACGGCATATTTCAGTGTTACAAAGTGGGAACCAGGTGGTCATCCTTTTATGTACTATGTTCCAAAGTGTCATCTTCGTAAGATCTATCGCACTGAAGTTATTTACTTTTAAGTTACCGGCAAACTCTGAGAAAAAAAAACCTATATTTAACTGCCAACCTGTCCGTTTCTTAAAATTTTACAGAATTCCTTCCTACCATTTTTTTTTAACAATATTCTATATACTAATACCATTTTTAATACACATTACAAAACACAAGAAAATTATAAAAGTTTTACTATATACAATTAATTTGTCCCCCTTTTTTTCTGTATACTACTCTGTCCTGCTCAAGAAGTCCACATGAGCTATTTCTTTGCCTGGCTTATATTTAATTGCATACTGGTAGGGTTGCAAGGTTAATGCCCGCCTGAGAAGACGAGGATTATTTCCTGAATTATTTTTTAGGAACGTTAATGGGTTATGATCGCTCTCGATCAAAAATTTTTGTCCGTCAATGTAATACCTCAAATTTTTATGGCAAAAATTATTGCTGCACATTGAATTTTTTTCCGTTTCCGTAAATTTTCTGCTCAAATAAATAATGGGATGCTCCTCTGAATTTTGTCTCTGCGCGAGTATTGCTCCTACCCTGAATTTGACGCATCCGTCTGAATTATAAATTCTGCGTTATAGTTGGGAGCGTACAATACAGGCCCCGCTGTAAATTTTTCTTTCAGAGTGTCAAATGCCCTGTTCATTTCCTCGCTCCATACTATTTTTTCTTTTTTCCCTTTAGTGTCCTTGTAAGTGGTTCTACAATCGAGGCATAATTTTTTATGTAGCGCGAATAATAAGCTGCCATTCCTAAACATCTGCGGATTTCTGTTTTCGTTTTTGGTGGCTGTAATTCGGTGATCGCTTTGATTTTCGCTTCGGCCGGCCACCGTTGCCCTTCTCCCACTATGTGCCCTAAATACTTCACAGTCTTTTGCGCGAATTTGCACTTTGCTATATTTACCGTAAGCTTTGCTTCTCTTATTCTAGTAAGTACCACTCTGAGATGCTCCAGGTGCTCTTCCCATGTCTCTGAGAAAATCGCCCTATCATCGAGATAGGGCAGACAAAACTTCTCTAACCCTCTCAGCATTTTTGCCATGAATTTAGAAAATCTGAATGACGCATTGATCAACCCAAATGGCATCTTCAGTGGGAAATATGTCCAGTGTTTGCAACAAATGCGGCTAATTTTTGAGCTTGGGGCGTCATCGGTATTTGCCAATATCCTTTAGTCAGATCGAGCACCGTTATGTACTTAGCTGCTGAAACTCTTTCTACTCTGTCCTCAATATTAGGGAGTGGATAATATTCAACTTTGGTTACCGAGTTCAATTTACGATAGTCTATGCAGCAGCGAGGATCCTTACCAGCTGATTCCACAAGGATCATGGGCGAATAGTAGTCTGATTCACCTTCCCTTATAATATTTAATTCCAGCATTCGTTTTATTTTCTTTTCTAAAATTTCCTCCTGTCTGCGCGACATTCTATAGGGTCTTATTCTTATAGGTTTGTTATCTGTGACTTCAATATCATGGATTTCCATGTGCGTAGTACCTGGGTTATTCGAAAAAATCTCCCTGAACTCCCCCAGTAAGATTTCTAATTGCTGCAATTGTTCGGGATTGCATCTCTCTTTTAATTTGCTATCCTCTATAATTTCTCCAAAGTTATAACTGTGTGGCTCATCTAAAGGAAATGCTATTTCCATCTCTTGTAAGTCCTCTAAATTATCACATTCGTGTGTTAATATATTTATTTTTTCTACTCTCTGTACATATGGTTTCAGTAGATTTACATGAAAAATTTGCGATTTTTCGCGCCTATCTGGGACTTCTACGATATAATCTGTATCCGAAATCTTAGCGGTAATTTTGCCTGGTCGAGTCCAATTCGCTGACATCTTGTTTGCTTTGTTAGTTACTAATACGAGTACCTGGTCCCCTGGTTTAAATTCCCTTTCGACCGCCTTCTTATCGTACCAAGCTTTGCGTTTTTCCCTGCTTACTACCATATTTTCGTCCGCCAGCTCCTGACATCTTTTTAGCCGATTCATTAGTCCAAAAACATATTCTGTGACTAGCTCAGGCTCCTGACTGTCACCTGTCCACTGCTCGTATAATAATGTTTCCGGTGTTCTCAAATGTTTACCGAAAACGAGCTGAAACCTGTTGAGTTGCTGACCGCATTTCTCAATGCTAGTAGTGCGTGGGGCAAATTCTCTTCCCAATCCTTTCCATTTTCTGTGCACATGACTTTTAACAGTCGTTTGATTGTCCTGTGCATCCGTTCAACGTTATTTGAAGCCAGATGGCATACACTTGAATGCCTTAGTTTGACTCCAAATCTCTCTAAAAATGATGTCGTAAGACAAAGACATGACGTAAAAGACCGCCCTAAATCTGTATGTACCTCTTTTGCGTAGCCTAGTCTACAAAAGATTTGCATTAGAGCCTCCACTACAGATTCTGAGAGCATATTTTCTAACGGAATCGCCTCTGGAAATTTCGAAAACACACATAACGCCGTTAGCAAATATTTGTTTCCCTTTTTGGACTTTGGTAGGGGTCCAACGAAATCAATTGATAGCTTTGAAACAGGCTCTGCTATGACTGGTACACGTGTCAAAGGGACCTTTTTTTTCTTTCCCGACTTTCCAACTATTTGACAGTGGTGACATGATTTCACGAATTCTTCCGTTTGCCTTATGGCGTTTGGCCAAAAGAAATATCTCAAAATCTTGTCCTTCGTTTTTTTTCTCCCAAATGGGATGCTGTATTCTCATGACAAGCGCTAAGAATAGCCTGTCTGAACTTCGTTGGTACAACTAATTGAAATCTTTCTAAGCCTCTAGTATCGGTTGTTTTTATTATTATTAAGGAGTTTCTGTACTCGAAGAACGACTTTTTTAAGAGCTTTTTCCTTAATCTCATTCAGGGTATTATGTGTCTTTTGCTCGTTCGCAAATTCTTTTTTCCCCACCTTACTTAAAGAAAAGGCTTCATCTACGAATAGGTCCGGAAGAAAAATTGGCTGCTCCTTCCCCCCTTCACCTGAATTGTCCGATTCCGCTCTATTGTTATCTACTGTTTCTGCACTCTCTGTGGGGCCTTGCCCATTGTCCGGTGATGGATCTTTATCCAGCTGATTCGCGCCCTGAAATTTACAGCTTGAGCCTTCGCTTTCCATCTGAGTTTTGGTTCTGCTCCGTGTCATTGCGGCATTTAAACTTTTGGGTTTTGTGCTCTTATTTGATTCGATTAATTTTTGGGATTCATTTCCTAAGATATAATAATTTATGTCAGAATTTTCGTCTGCCACTAATGTTGTCGTTTTTACAGTGATTTCATCGGATAATTCTAGCGTTATTTCTACTATAGGTAGACAGCGCAGATCCTGAACTATTGGCTGTCTTACCCAGCTGACCTGACCAGTTAATTGATTAGTTTTAACTAATTTATTCGGACAAATGTCCACGGTCGAACCTGTGTCCCGTAATATAATGATTTCTTCGCCGTTTATTTTACCCCGACTCAGATACGGTTCAAAACCTTTCTCTAAGTTTATTTCTTTACTGATATTATGCACAGTCTTGTGTGAGTTTTCACTTTTTTTAATTCTGGGCTATTCCGTTTATAATGTTTTGGACTTGAGCAAATAAAACAAGTATTTTTCCTAGGTTTATCAAATATCTTTTCCCTTTCTTTATTCTCATTTTTATCCCTCCAATTTAATTTAATTTCCGGGTTTTTTTCTGTCTCTTTTTCGGCGTATCTGGGCCTTTCAAATCTTTTTTCGATGGGGGGGGGGGGGGGGGGCTATTATTCCATGGTTTTCTGGAGATGCCCTTTATCGTTTCATACCCATCCAAATCTTTGACTAAGCTGTCCGGATTTTTGTACGAAGCCCAAGAGCCGATGAAATGTTCCTTCATTTCGGTCGGCACCCTTCTTTTTATTTGCTCCGTAACTAGTAAGCTTTTGAGCTCTTTTATCGTATTTATCTCTAACCCATTGAGCCACCCCTCTTGAAAGCTGTTTAGCTCAAATATTAGATCTTTCCATGAACTGGTCGGATTCTTTTGATGCCGAAGCAGTTTTACGCGATAAGCTTCTGCGCTTAATCTATATCTTGACAATAGAACTGATTTGACATAATTAAAACTGTCTACTTTTTCTTTGTCCTCTCGTAATATAAGTTCCGCTATATCAATTGTCAATAATGCTAAAAGATGCGTGACTAAATCCTCTGATTCAATACCAGATCTTTCTGCCTGTCTTTCGAATAAATTCAGAAAAAGCCTAATGTCAGATTTCTCTGGGTCAAAATTATTTATGATAGATTTGATTTGGATTTTAGGGCCTCTGTCGGATCTATTGCTAGCACTCGAACTACTTCGCTCCACACCTTCCGTTAACCGCAATTGCTCTAACTCAAATTCCCTGTCAAGTTTTGCTTTCTCATACTCTCTCTCCTCTCTTTTTAGCCTC
This sequence comes from Maratus speciosus, assembly GCA_963932465.1. Lineage (NCBI taxonomy): Eukaryota > Metazoa > Arthropoda > Arachnida > Araneae > Salticidae > Maratus > Maratus speciosus. The sequence continues at coordinate 238,480,015 of OZ010788.1, forward strand.
TCATTTTCTTTTTCTCTATCCGCATTTTCTTTTTCTCTAGCTGCAGTTTCCTCCCTGTCCTGAACAATGTACCCAGCTTGCGTCACAGCCAGTTCTTCATCGTAATCACTTGCCTGCTCAATTTTTTGAATGATTATTGCAATCGTGTCGCCTTCCTCAATTTTCACCCCCAGCTCGTCTGCTAATTTTTGCAAATCAATCTTTCTACAATATTTTAGTGCCGTAATTTTTGCCATATTGTACACACTTAAGTTTGACTCAAATTATAACAATAATATCGAAGAGAATTTAATCCTGTCACCTGACATGTAAAAAAAAAAAATAATAATAATAATTTCAACCTATCAAGTTTAAATTATGCTATGAATACTTTTATAAACACCTTTTGAATACAAACAGTAACATAAAGAATAAATTTGATATATACTGTAAAATTACTGGTCGGGGCCCTTCCCCCTTTTTGCACACGAAACTCTCCTGTCAAAGTATGCAATGTCAAAAAGCACTTAACGGCATATTTCGGTGTTACAAAGTGGGAACCAGGTGGCCATCCTTTTATGTACTATGTTCCAAAGTGTCATCTTTGTAAGATCGATCGCACTGAAGTTATTTACGTTTAAGTTACCGGCAAACTCCGAGACTTAGACGAATTTTCTAGTGTCACTCCCGAATACATGGAGTTTCCATAGGCCGTGATTCTGTAGCATTTATGAGGATTTTTATATGTGGAAACTGTGAAAAGGCTAAGTTTCCACAATGACTTAAATTTTAGTCTTTGAAAAAATCATTTTCCAAATAGTCGTTGTAATTTGTTAAATTGCAATTTTTTTTTGTAATTTTTTTGTGTTCATGTTCATCTTGCCTTTTAGACTACGTGGTATTTTTAATATCGAAATTCTCAGAATAAAATTTTAAAACCCAGTTTTGTCACTTGCATTTTGTTAAAACATATTTTCCATACAACCCATTTCACACTTATTTCATTTTATTATTATTATTATTTCAATCAGTTATCTTTACTTTGTATTCATCTTCATCTAGTCTTTATAGAATGCGTATGTATTTTTAATATGAAAATGCTACGAATGAATTTTTGAAACCCAAGTTGTGTCACTTGCCATTTTGCAAAAATATATTTTCCATATAATTCAATTCACATTTATTTCATTATACAATATTATTTATTTATTAATCAGTACATTTATTATGCGTTCATCCTCATCTTGTCTTTTAGATCTTTAATATCATAATCCACAGAATGGAATTTTGTAACCCGATTTTGGCACTTGCATTCTGTTAAAACATGTTTTCCATACAATTCAATCCGCATTTACTTCGCTTCATTTCAATTTATCATTATTATTCCAATCAATACCTGTATTTTTTATTCTTCATCTTGTCTTCTAGAATGCGTGATATCTTTAAACTTTAACTGATGTGACAGAGATTGTCACATAACTACTGTGAAGCGGTCTGTGAGGCCGCTCCATCGAAAGATGGATTAAAGGCGCGATTAAAATTAGAAGTTAAACTATTAAAATTGAAAAAAGTAGCGGTCTGTGAGACTGGTAACATCAGTTAAACACTGTAAAAAAAAGGACTAAAAACGGAAATACTACTGGCAATCTAGGCGCCAGTACTATTTCCGTTTTTTACGGGAATTTTTACCCATACATTACAGAAAAATTTCCGTTTTTCTGATTAAAAACGGAAAATTTTCTGTAATTTATGGGTAAAAATTCCCGTAAAAAAAAAATGGAAATAGTACTGGCGTCTAGATTGCCAGTAGTATTTCCGTTTTTTAGTCCGTTTTTTTTTTTTTTTACAGTGAAGGTTAATGTCAAAATTCTCAGGATTAATGTTTGAAACCTAGTTGTGTCGCATATCTATTCGGTCATAATATATGAAAGTGCTTTTTTTCCCATTTTTAATATGATCCCACTACACATAAAACTAAATATACAGAATAATTGAAAAAACTTTTAAAAAAATGAATGTTTAAAAATAATACCAATGCACTCTTCATGTTTGTGGGGGGAGGGTGGTAAAAATATTTTGCTTCGAGCAATCTAACAATAAAAGCTGAAAACTCTGTAAAACTTATTTAATTCTATCTTAATTTTTATAGGGGTGATTCTGTTCCGAATTTTATGAAAATTTAAGGCATTTATTTCTGAAAAAATTAAAAAATTGGTCACTAATCCGAAAATTCGGACGGGGAAAATATCCCGAATTTCGACAAACGGTTTCCGAAAAACACAAATTTTGTTAGTCGTTTGCAGAAAAATTGCCAATTTCGTCAAAGGAGCACGGAAAAACAGCAAATTTTGCCAAAGGATCGCGGAAAAACCGCAAATTTCGTCAAAAATCGCGAAAATACCGCAAATTGTGCCAAAACATCGTGAAAAAATCGTAAATTTCGTCAAAGGGCCGCGGAAATAACGCATATTGTTAGTGCTGGGAGTCGATTTCCCCTTTCCCCCTCTGCTGTAACTTTTCAGAAAATTTGCTGTGAATTTCAGATTTTTTTTTTTTTTTTTTTTTTTTTTACTCGGAATCACCCCTATTTTTTAATTAACATAGAAACGTATTTAGTATTTCGCTCGCAATTCTTTTTCTTTTCTACCCTTTCATTTCTCTATATAAATAAAATTTTTGCAAAGAATATTTCAAGAATATATATGGTTCTATAAAATGCCATTCGCAAGTCTTTCTTGCTATCCTGTTGCAAAGCCAGTGACGTAACGCATCAGAATATCCCCCCCCTTTTTTAATGGGTCATGGTGACAAATTTATAAGCGGGTTTTGGTTAGTCTTATCTGTAAGCTGGTGAATATGTGAAAGTTGACAGAAACATGTTATGATCTGTGATGACAGCTTCGCGAATGAGCAGATGCATTTTGTGGGTTTTCGCTTTTATAAAATGCAGAAAACTTCGCATTTATACTTGTGTGTTATAACTTTCACATAATTTTACAAAATAAATGTTATTTTATAAATAACGCTCTATTGATTAATAATGTATAAAAATATGTTATCACCACAATTATTTAAAATAATAACGGCATACATTGGTGGAATGCAATCGCAAACATTTTGGAACTTATTTATTAAAATAGACAGGGTCTCCCTTCTATCGTTATCCGATAGGTAATTCCTGAGCAGTAAATCTTTAGAGATATGTCTTTTGAAAAACGTTTGTAGTCTTGTTCTTCATATTAAAACCATTTACGTTAAAATAGTTATTTTTAAGTTACTAAAGTTAAATATTTATACGGTACCTGGGTCTTATAAAATATATTTTTAAAAAACTTTCTCCGTACTCTAAGAGGTAAAAGAGTAAAAATTTCATTAATCTACGATCAAAACTTACCGACTGATGCTAATTTCAATTGTCACCATTTTTAGGCATGCATTTTCTCATTTTTAGTGTACATTCGTTCCCTTTTATGCTATGAGGATGTTGCCAGTAATGACGGATTAGCGAGAATCTACCGCTAGGGGCTGTACATATATAACGTTATCAACTTTTTTGTAATTTTGGAACCCTCCCCCCTTTACGACTACATACGTTATCATCCCTCGAACCCCCCCTCCCCCCCTCCTCCTCCTCCTCCCTAATAATATTGTTATCAATGTCTAAAAATCCTTTTGATTTTTACTGTTTTTTTCCTTCTATTTTCTGTGGTATACAAATATGGCTATGCATTTATTATTCGCATATTTTATTCATTCAAATGAAGAGAAGTGAATAAAGTAACCCTATTATATATGATAACTTTATATCAAATAACACTTAAAATAAATAGTTAATATTTAAAAGTATTTAATAGTAGCTTTTTGTTACATAATGCATTCAGCAGTTATGTTTTCTTGCACTTGCCTCGCACCGGTAGAGCAAGCAAAATTTCCTTTAAAAGAGTAAAAAAAAAAAAAAAAAAAACTGGTCGGCAACATTTTTGAAGTGAAAACTTCTTTAGGCGCGTTGAGCTTTTTTTGAGATGGAGAAAAACTACTGATTTGGAGATACTGTTACGTAACCGACATGTTAGCATTTTGGCACATAGACACTAGCGTGCCAAGCGGTGAATGACAGGAACTTTTCCCTCTTCAGCTCAATCCGCAAAAGAAGAACGAAGCTAAAACTCACTTTTTCTCCCAGCGTTCACACAAGAACACACACACACACACATTATCAGTTTTCGAAAACTTCTTTAGGCGCGTTGAGCTTTTTTTGAGATGGAGAAAAACCACTGATTTGGAGACACTGTTACGTAACCGACATGCTAGCATTTTGGCACATAGACACTAGCGCGCCAAGCGTAATATAATTGTGGTATTGTATTCATTAATAAAAATACTTTACAAAAAAAATTAATAATAATAAATCAGAAACAAATTGAGATACAGCTTTCAAACAAATTGCATTTAAAAGTACATTTTTTTCTCTATCCGACGGTATAAAAAGTAATATTGTCGGATGTTTAGAAGTTTAAGAATGAAATTTTATTTAAAATTGGTGGTGAGATTTTTTGGAAATCTGATGATAGAAAAGCCTTTTTCCGAACAGCCAATGAAATGCTTGGCTATTACGTAAGCTTGCTTGCAATTTTTACGTGTAATAACACTATTAATCTTTAATTCATGGCGTACGTAATGTATGACCAGCTCCGTAGAAGTTTAAAAATTTACAGTACCGAAAATCGTAAAACTGAAATTTCTTTTAAAATTTGTTCATGATGGGTCCAGGAATGTTATCGTTTAATCCATTGCGTACGTAATGTAGGATCAACTCCGTGCGATTTTTTGTCTTAAATTTTAGTCTTTGAAAAAATCATTTTCCAAATGGTCGTTGTAATTTGTTAAATTGCTTTTTTTATCTTTATCTTTATTTTTATTTTTATTTTTTTTTTTTACTATTTGTTCCGGGAGTAAAATTTTGAAATTAGAAGAGAGGGCTATACATAAATTTTGAAAATGTGAACTCCCCAAGCCAATGAGATGCGTCTGAAAGAAATGCAGGTTCACTGGTTGCAACATGCCCCTAAATTCTCTATCCAAATTAATTTAATGTAGGTTTATCTGCAATCTTTATTAGAAATTAGACTTATTCCTTCACATTTGAATTCAACTTCTTGAATAAATTCCTGCTCCTTACTTGAAAAATAACCTTACCTAAGAAATAGTAATGCCAATGCCTAGTTTGCCGCATACGGAATCTCATCGCCCTCCACCCACACGCCTCTCCAAGTATTGTGTTTCACGTAAAGATAGACCCGTAAGCACCATTTTACCTCTGCGCTCATGGATATAGATTGCTGTCATTATCTATCAAAAGACTGACGAATAGCCCCTTTCCGAAATAAAGGGTGTCTGCTTGCGGTAATTCAAGCGCCCAGAGCGAGTGGCCCCTATTAGCTGTCTCGGCTTTGAAGGTGAGAAGCCCTTGGCGAGTTGTTAAAAGCAAATAAAAGGTGCTTGGCGCCTGTTTTTATTTATTCTTTTTTTCAAACTTTTTACTTTAAATATTTTCTCCTTAAACTTTTCTGTAAATAACAGTAGAATCTTTTGTAAATTTTGAAGGATAAAAACGAAGCAGTTGTTTATTAACCTGCAAACTAAAATTCCCAAAGAAAAGGGATCTAGATTTTTATCTTGTTAGGAATAGAATTTTTTTTCTTTTTTTTTTTATGGTCTCAAAGGTAATTTGATATGTAATTCTACTCATCGAAATAAATTTAGACGAATCCAGTTATCTTGGAACTTTAATTTTAAACCAACTGATTATTGGATTATTTTTGGAAAACCCAATATACAGTTTCCCAACAGGTGTTCATTGGGAGAATTGTTTTCTTTATATATCAGTTAGTTAGCACATTTTATTTGTTAATTCAATTTCTGGTTAATATTTTTGAATTAAAATAAAATCAAAGTAATTTTTTCATAAATCTTCTGTGTAAATAACAGAATAATCTTTTGCAATTGTGAAGGATAAAAATGAAGTACCGTATATACTCGTGTATAAGTCGACCCACTCCCTCCTCCAATTCTTAAACAAAATTTTGAAAAAAAAAAAAATTGAATTTTCGGTTATAAGTCGAACCATATTTCTGGTAGTATGTTGGAAAATGATAATAATAATAAATTTTCATTAAATTAATATTTATTTTTAAGTTTCTAATCAGACTTTTTTTTAAATTCAACGTTTTAAAACTGTATAATTATGTAAAAAACCATTTTTGAAACCTATTCAGATCAATTTAATGATACTTAAAAAGAAAAATTCGTTCAAAAATCTATTCAAGCCTTGGGTAAACAACTTCTTACACTGCTAAAATATAGTACTTCTTTGTATTGTAGGACTTTTAGGAAAGATATCTAGAAGCATTCTCAAGTTGAACTCTTTTTTAAAAGGGGATTAAAATGTTGAAAAGAATGTCCCTGTATTGAAGGGGATACTATATCCGCAGAGAAAATGGGTGCAGAACAATTACAGGAACATTATTGTTGAGCTTTTTTGTCAATCACAGGGGAATGACCGTTGGCCGCTTTTATCTCTCTCTCCAAACTAGACCCATATGTGATTACTTAAAAGACTTGCCCATTCGCCGATTATCTGCGAAAAATTAATTTTTTTTACTAACTAGGAGGGGTTCCGTCCCCTACGAGCTACGCTCGCCAACCCCCGCTCAGACACCGCAAACTCTAAAAGCACGCTAATTTGACCGGCTTTAAAAATATTTTGGAAGAATGAATTATAATTAAAATAACAGTGGCGATCTACCTGCTAACGCGTTGTTTTTGTCTTTGATTAAATCAGATCAATGAAACATGTAAAAATAAGCTAATAACTATAAAATGAATTAAGTAAACAAAGTCTTTGTCTCTTGGTATTTTTATAAGTTTTTTTAAATAAGACATTTTAAATGTATCCCTTTAAATCTGGCGTAATTATCACCAAAGTTTTCTTTCTCGTTTTAATAATCATGTGAAAATACTTTTGTTGTTAGAAAGGAAATATTATTTGCGCTATCTTAGAATTCTCAACAATAGTTTAAAAAGATTATCTCAAAATATCAAATAAATGTCTCGCGCATATATATTTTTAAATGTAAACTGTTTGGCAATATTATGAATTGGCAATTTTAAATATGACGTAATTTCCTCCATGTACACTTTTAACGCATATTAATGGATTCATTATTTTACAATTTTCTTTCTCTTTTAAAATTCACGTATAAATATAGTTTTTCTGACGTAATTATAAATATCTTACTGCTTTTAATACGTAATCATTTAATTCTCATTTGAAAGTTTTATTCTGTTTATAATATTCACGTGTAAACAACTTTTAATTTGAAGGAAATATTATTCATTGCGCTATTTTAAAATTTGACAACAATTTAAAATAATTACCCTTTTCTAAAAGTTGTAGAAAATGCTGAAAAATTTAATTTAAAATAGAAATAAAACCTCAAAAAATGAGTCATATTAAAAAAATAAATAAATGCAATCTGCACACCAGGCACTTTTAATGTATAAAATGATCTAAAAATGATTAAATTCCCATCTATAGTTTTTGCTCCTATAAAACTTTTTCAATGGAACGATTTTGACCAACTTGAACATTAAATGTCTGTTAAAATAATTCTTCGATTTGAAAACTGTCTGCATCAGCGTGTTTATCAAACATTTCTCTATAACACCACCGATTTTCATATTTTTGTATGCAATATTTTTCTTAATATTAACGAAGAAAGACCTCCGGTCACAAAAAATTCAAAACCGGCGGCGGCGGTGACAGCGTTAGTTACTTTTTTTTAAGAATAGAGAGACTCGTGTATAAGTCGACTCCCAATTTTCAACTCCCAAATTTTGTCTAAAATTCTTCGACTTATACCCTGCATAATAATTTTTATTTTAGTACATATTCTTGTGTTTTTATTAAACCAACCTGTAAATTCCTATTATTTCTTATACTGAAAAAAATCCCATTGCATGACTGTATAACAATATTAGCGAGATAAATAAGTTTTGGAGGATGTTGGGTGTTCAAATGTACCATGAAATTCCTCGTGTCCCTGATGCTGATTCTTAAGTTTGGGGCTGTCTGTATAAAATTGTTTCAATAAAAGTAATTCGACGTAATTTTTTTCCGAAACTGGGACTATTGTTTTATATAAATATGTAGCAAAAAATTAACCTGCACACATTTTTGCGGTTGTTATTATTTTTTTAAGTCTGTCCTTGGATTTTAGATTCCTTACCGCACCCTTGCTAAAATTATACAGAAAATCACTTCAGAATTTTTTCAACTTTTTTCTCATGCAGAAGTATTGCTAGAGAAAGAAGGGCTAGGATTCTTTGACAGGAAATTTACTGCAGAATTTAAATCGGCATTTAAATATTAATTTCAAGCATCGTGGCATTATTGTTTTACTGTCCCTAAGGTTTATTCCTGCACTTTTCAAGATAAATTATTATTATTTTTTTAACCCAACGTAAATAACTGTTTCTAAAATCAAAGATCGTCGTGGTTCCTTACCGTCCCATCCTTGACATCCCTTTTTTTCCAATTACCGTCCCCCTTTTTTTCCCCTTACCGTCCCCTTTTTTTCCCCTTACCGTCCCTTCTTTAACACCCCTTTAAGACAACGTTATACCAAAATTTTATACTAAAAATACTGCATTGTTATTATTTCTTATTTGAATGTTTTGTGGGTACTATGCAAATTTATTATAAGTAAAAATTTAGAAGAAAATAAAAAGTTAGAGAGGTAAAACGGTAAGGAAAATTAAACTGAAAGTTAAAATTTTGTGGAATGCCTCATATACGGTATTTATTGCGGTATTTTATCAAACTTTAATTCCAAAGAAAAAGAATCTAGATTTTTGAGCTAGTTAGGAATGGTCACAGAGAGGTTATTTAATATTGATTTCTGTCTATCGGAATAAATTCGAAAGAATTTAGTTATTTCAGAACTTGAGTGTTTATTGGGAAACTGATTTTTGTTGCATCAAAATCAGTTAGTTGGCACATTTTACTTGTTGTTGTTTTTTCAATTAATATTTTTATTATCTTTGAACCCTTGCGAAAATAATAGTAAACTTTTTTGTAAATTTTAAACGGAGCAGTTATTTAACTAGTAAGCTAAAAATCCTGGAGTGAAAATAATCTAAGTTTTAGGTCTTCTTAAGAATAGAGAAATTTTCTATTAATTTTTCAGGTTTGTAAAAATTCCTCCAAAAGGTGGAATTTCTGCAATGTGTCTTCTTTAGAGATTAAAGACATCTTCTCTATGTGAAGTAAGGTATAAGAGTTTGTGGAGAAAAACCATCCAGACAAAGCTGTTGCAAGGCCGTGTCTGCAAAGACCAAAAAGGGAAGTGACCCCACATATAGTGCCTTGATACCATACGCTAAGAATACTATATTAATTTCTTATTGTTTTTAGTATTAAACGTTATACTGCTATTCGCTATAAAATGTGTTTTTGGCAGGGTCCGACTAACAATTTTCTGTGCCCAAGGCACTTCCAATTTTCGTGCCCCCAGATTGATTGATTTACTGATACAATTTTTTTTTTTTTACATATTATACACTTATTCAAAAAGTGTCACCTCCTATATTTAAATTTTCCGGAAAATTGAAAAACTCCAGAAATAAAAATAAAATATTTGTCTTATTATTTATTGAAATGCACTTTTAACCATATATTGAGATATATTTTTGTAATTTCATCGTATTAATATCTCAAATACCATCACATTTTTTCACAATTAGGAATTTTTTTATGGAAATTTAGATGCAATTATGAAAAATTTTGTGCCTCTGAAAATTTGCGTGCCCAGTGCACGGGTGTCCGTGCGATAGTCAGGGCCTGGTTTTTGGTACTATTTTGGAGTGTTTGGGATAAATTAATTAGATTTACATAGATTCATATGGAAATAATCACCTCGGTTTTATTCGATTTCGGATTTCGTCGATTGTTTTCGGACATATTATCAACAAAAACTGAGGTATCCCTGTATTTCAAAATTTTATTTTTCGAAGTTTAATTTTAAGAAATTTTAATTTTAACTACTTGATATGAATAATTTTAAAAATAAATCTTCCTGGTCTCTTATTGCATCTTATATATGTAGTTATTCATAGTGGAATGGTTATTATATGAAAACCCAAAATCTACTGTTAAATGCAAAATAGTTTCTGGAATATATATATATATTTAATATGGAGATAAGTAACAAGTACCAAGTTCTTGGAAAATTTTACATAAACTTTAACGCAGATATTTTGATTATTGTTTAACATGGATCGCACCATTCTATATTTTTTATACATTTTCTACCACCATTTCCAAACTATATTTTCACATACAAAAGGAATCTACCGCGAAGAATTTTCTTTGGAAATAGTGGCACCAAATATATGATATTACGATTTTGGATAGTCAGTTTCACGGTATCATAAGTGATTTAATTTTTCTGGTCGATCTTCATATGTTCTAATAGTTTACAATTACAAAAAAAATATATATATATACGTATATAGAGAGGGGATACTGCGACCCCTGTATAAAGCGCTTACGTCAGGCATGCGGGTTTTACTCTCTCCGATCACGAAATCCCGTATTAACCTATCGGAAATCTTAATTAGGTGATTAATCATTACTTAATATAAATATCGAAATACGGTTTCACCATGAGAAATTAGAAAACAGATAGAGATGTAGTGCATTTGAAAAAGAAAAAAAAAAATTCACTATATTTAAATTTCTTAAAAACGCGATAAACTTTCAAATTTTTCACTTAGACAAAACTTTAAAAAATTAGTAAATATTTATTAAGAAAGTAATTTTTGAAAACCCTCTATATCTGCATTTGATCTCTTCTTTCTGATGGTGAAACCCGTTTTTCGATATTTTTAACATGGAATTTCGTGACAGAGGAGGATTGCTGACGCGGCCCTTCGGTGAGCGAAACCTGTCCATCCTTCCAGCACTAAATATACCAACACAGGAAAGCGTATGAGTGGGACATTTCGAACTGTTATATACAGTTTCCCGCACATGTCCTATACAGTGATATTTCGACTAACGAATGTCTTCGCTAAACTGTTAAAACTGTAAAACTGTTTAACTGTTTTGTTTTACAGTAAAAAATTGAGAGGAAATAATCTGTATTTATTATGAACTTGCGGACAAAATCTGTTACAATAACAAAAACTTTGTAATAAATCATTTTTTCCCGTAAAATAAAGTTTTTTATTGGTTTTATACTGTAAGTTTTTACTGTAAAATCAACAGATTATTTTTTACAATGCAGCGATCGTTGTTTTTCATTTTTATGCTCTTTTATTTAACTCAACCTGGTTTTTGTATGTAAAGATGGAATTTTTTAGTCTATTTTTAGCCTACTTTCTGATATGCTAGTGTTATACAAATTATGTACAAAGATGTGCTTCCGATGCCAATACAAAATTCTAAATATTTTTACAACTTAATTATAAATTAATTCATTAATTTTAAGCCGTTTTTGATTTTATTTACCCCGCCACAGGTGATAAATCGCCAAATATCCTCTAACTTGTACAATTGTATGGGAGTTGAAAAAACAGTGTATTTAAGTATGTTCCAATAAACGCTTTCCAAAATATGCCAAATCGCTGTGAAACTGCAACAGTGAGACATTTTAAAGACTAAAAAGTTGAAGAAAAAAATTATGAATAAAAAAAATCCCTGACGGCCCGGCATACAGGCGGAGGTAGATTTCGTAGTTAAGTATATTAATTTCACCAACAAAAACTAAATCATGATTAGATATAAATCCACTTTAACAGTTTTATCTGGCCGCTTTTGACGAGTTTTTATTTCATTTTTATATAATAGCTGGTTTTATCAGAATCATGTTAAGGCGGTATTAAAAAAAGTACTTTTCCATGCTCAACAACTCGAAATTTTCTGGCACATTTTCAGATTCATTTTTAATAGAAAAAATATGAAACTTCCTGATGTGATTTTTGAAGAGATTTATAAGCGACATGTGTTTTATTTTTATTTCAATTAATTAAAACTTGATTAATAAACTATTATTTTCTCAGTAGGGCAATATTTTTCGTTTCTAGCACAATCGATTCGGGAAATTCTGTTCAAAATGCCCACTTTGACATCCTTTTTTGAAATATATTCCGCCTCTATCAAAAAACCGATCATTACTGTACATTATATAGTTTCTGAATAACAAAATCTACCAATTGCATGGGTTTGAGAGCAAGAATGAATTTAAAAATGAGTCAGAAAATAAGCTGTTTGGATTTGAATATACCCTTAATAAGATGATTTTTTTCTTCAACCGCTGCGTATTTTTTATTTGTTTTTGCTGTAAGAATTGGTCCTATCAAAACCTTGTCTATATAAATGTTGAACTATATTAAGAAGATATATGATAAATTCATGGGGATTTTATATCTTGTGAATTGACGGAGTTATGGAAATTTTTCTTCTTCAACCCCCCTTTTTTGTTTTCGTTTTTTTTTGTACGAATTGGTCCTATTAAAAACTTGTGAATATAAAAGTTGTAGATCATATTAAGGAGATGTATAATAAAATGAATTGGATTTGATATCTTGAGAATTGACGAAGTTATGAATTTTTTTCTCCCAAAAACTCTATTTTTGCGCTCTTTGAGCCCATTTTTAATTGTATCAAAAATCTGTGATACATAAATTTTTTGCCCTATTTTTAGAAGTAATTAAAACTTTAAACTGACTTGATATGTACAAAAAATTAAGAAGTTATGGGTTTTTTTCGGTTTTCACAAAAGCCCTCCCTATTTCCACACCCTTGGTCCGATTTTGCCCGTTAACGAACCTGGCCGAGATTTTATGCCCCTTAATTTTATGTATCAGTTTGGAAGAGATTTGTGCAGAATTATGGAAGTTACTGTGTCCAGAAGAAAATGATTATATATATATTTGTTTCTATTCTGTTTTCATTTTTAATCAATTCACTTGATTTTATGGTTGTTTGGGCACAGGGGAAAATAATTTTTAGCTTTAGCTTATTTTTCTCACAGAAAACAACCATTTTGCTTATATCATTGAATTCTGTGCCCTTGACAACGTAATTCAATGTATAAGCTTCTCCATTTTTTGTCGGTGTCCACGTTTTTCTTTTTCTGCCATAATAATTCTTATAATAAATTATTATTATTATTATTATTATTATTTTATACTTACAGCTTTAATTCATAATATTTGATGGTGGAAGGTTATGTTTATTAATGGTTATATATATATATATATACATATAAGTTTTTTACTGAGGGTGGTTTTGGGTTCTAGGGGTCATGATCGGTGTAGATCTGCAAAACATTTTCAGAAATTCCAACATAGGAACGATCCCAATAGGTAGTATTTCATACGAAATCTACCTAAAATGGAGAGTACTATTTGGTACTACTTGATTATCCCGTCGACCAAAAAACTATCGCCAAACTAATAGGATTAAAAGCCAATAATGGATGTTCGTAAATGTCACATTCAATGACATTAAGCACGATACACATATTTGTTACATCATCAAGGGATTTTGAATTCCACTTTTTATTTGTATTTTTATTAATCTTTTACTAATTTATTTGTTCTTTCGTTATTTAAATAAAAATTATGTCAATTTGGCTAATAGTTTGGTGATTTGTTTAATTTGGCGAAATTGGTCGACGAGATAATCAAGTAGTAGCTAATATTTTTTTAATATGATTTTATCAGTTAATTATTTAATAATTAATTAATTATTATGCGTTTAGAAAACAATATAGAAATCCTAAAATAATAATTTAAAAAGTTTCTTTTTTTTTCTTCTGCTGTTGCCCATCTTAAAAAGAAACAGCAAAAAATGTATATTTTTAAATAATTGCCCTTACTAGCGCTTTCTACCAAATATAGCGCCAAAAAATCTATTTTTTCATCAGCGAGTTCGGTGTTTACGCCAAATTAGAACAAACATGACATGCACTCAAAAAATTAGGCATGATTTTCAAGATGAACATTGTGTGCTTATAAAAGAATGCTTTAAAAAAAAAAAAAAACTATTTTTACTTTTATGCTTATTTTTGACTCAGCTAGCGAAAGGTTTTTTTTCTTTTTTCTTTTTTTTCCGATATGTACACTCCACTAACATAAAGCAGAAGCATTACATTTTAATTGAACAAAAAGTCGGTTTCCGTTAACAAACATTTTGGCTAACGAACTTAATTCCGGAACGAATTACGTTCTTTAAAATAATAATTAATGCATAACATAATCCGTCCCGGAATTATGTTCATTAGCCAAGATATCACTGTGCAGTCATGTGTCCTTATTTAATCCCCCTTCCCCCCCCCCCAAAAAAAAAGGAAGAAAAGAAAAAAAAACTGAATTTTTTAAAATCATTTTAGTATTCAATTCTGCAGTGAATTTTTGTTATACAGAAAAAAAAGAAACACGTTATTGATTTTTTTTTTTTTTTAATGTAAATAGTTTGATAAATAACTTTTCTTTTTCATTGAGCTGTTTCTAGACGAATCTGTAGTTTTTTATTTGGAATTTTGATTTAAAATTAAAGCTCTAACCTATTTTAATTCTGGTTAATACTGTATTAATATTGCCATATCTCATGTATTCTAGCAGTTTTCTTTCTATTTTACCGACTTTAAAAAAGGAGGAAGTTCTCTATTCGACGCGTATTTTCTTACCGATTACTCTGAAACCACGCGACCGATTCATGTGATTTTTATTGAAAGGGGATGCTTTCGAATTGGTCCCATTTAAATTTCATCAAAATGGGTTCAGTGCTTTCTCAGAAATTCAGCAAAAAAATAAATAAATAAATAAATAAACCTCTTTAAAATATTTCATTTTGTACGATTTTCATCGAGTGATGTAGCACTATCTGTTTGGGAAGAAAGTTGCTATCCAGCAATCTTCCCCTCCCCCCTCTTTATACGGTTTTGTTTCTAGGATTGTTCTAGGGGAAACCAAAAAGCAACGTTTTAATCGTAAAAATCTTTTATGACGTAAACAATCAGTAAAAAAAGAAAATCAAAATTGTAAAGCGTTTAAATTCATCCAGATTTTTGGGGTACTCTCACTTCATTTGAAGAACTATATTTTTACGGTAGGGGGAAATGTGAGCTGATTCAGGGTAAGCCAAAAACCCATGAAAGTCCAAAATTATCGAATTTAATATAAAATAAATCAGTCTTTTTTTTTTTTTTTTTTTTTTTTTTGAGTTTATAATTATTATTAAAATCAATGTCAAATTTTGTGTAATTATTGCTATACTTTCAAATGCTTTCATTTCATTAAATTTTCTATGATCTTCATATTATTCTGCAAGCATATATTTTGTCTTGATAATTACAAAATACAAGTACCGTTTTCTGCCCGAAGTATTTGATTTTGATCTATTTCTCTGTTTGAGCTTTTTTAGGGTTTCGTATTTAAAAAGTAAAAACGGAAAAATTATGAGATCATTCCTGTAACTGTCTGTCGCAGCCATTTTACTCCTAAACTGTGGAACGTGGAAAGTTCAAATTGGGGGTAGTAATAAAGGCTATTAACCCACATATTTACAGATTATTAAACATTCACAAATATATTTAGAAAAAATGTGTAGGAGCTAATTATATTACTTGAAAAAAAAAATCTTTTTTTATATATATCAAGTGGGGTATCGTGTAAAAGCTTCCGTTATGTTGAACTCAAAAATACATTTCTTATAATTTTAGATATTATATTTTCAGAGACGTAGTTGAAAATGTAGTGCAAAAATATATTCCCCCCCTTCTATTTCCAAATCTACTGAAACTAAAATTATGAAAAAATTATGAAAAAATTAGAGGTAGTAGACGTTAATTTAAACTTTGCAGAAAAATTATAGCGATTTCCCTAGGTCACATAGTTTTTGAAAAAAGCGCATTTTTCCGTTACACACAAATTTCGATTTACGGGCATTCATCTAAGGTGCTGAGGAGCTATAGAGGTATCTATCGTAGCAGAAGCATAAAAGCATTCTTGATAATGATTTTCGAAAAAAATCGTCGGTAATTAGCCAAGAGATTAATCCTTAAAGATACGCACTGTTTGGACATACATAATGACAGGGCCGCGTAATCTATGTACCATCGGCTTTTAAAGCCTAGATAACAACTTTTAATGATATATTTGTGTAATGCACATTCCCAGTAGCAGTAAAAAAACAATAAACGTCAAATTGTTAACAGATTGATAATTTAATCAGAATTAATCATGTAAATACTATGGGATTCGCGACTATAGTATGCATTAAGTGGATGTCTCAATACGCCTCCCGTATCTTTAAAAGTTAATTAAAAACCTATCTGGAAAGACACGGCACGGGCCAAGGCGTCGGCGTTGCAATTTTGCGACCTCCTTTCGAAGCGCGCTTAGCACAACGCCAAGTTTTAGACTTTTAACAAGAGTTTTGTTTCTGCTACACTGTGAAAAGAAAAGATTATTAATACGCTAAATTTAGTTTTATGAAATGCCAAATGAAGTTTAAATATGCACTACTTTTATTGTTTGTTCCGAATTAAGTACATCATAAACAGATTAGGATAATATTAAAGAAGAGTTATACAGAATAGCAATATTTGATATTATTTAAGCTTAATATCTCTTTGAACTTGGCGCACTCATTCATACTTTTCTAGGCTAAGATGTGTTATTATCCCACCCTCCGCCGGTGTTGAGTATTTGGCGATATTTGGCGGTTTTCATCGCTCTGGCAACTCTTATGATTGGCGTCGAGTAACTTATTATGGTAACCCCATTTTTTACGCCGCGTGAGCGTACTCTTTTGCGGGAAGATTCATTTCACTTTCGGGTGTTGTTGCTGTCGGTTGCGTGACTCTGTACCAGGTTGTATCTTTTTATTTTCATTTTATTTTGAAGATTTCTTTTCTGTTTGGTGTTATGAGTTGCGCTGTAGGAGAACGAGTAGTACCGTCTGCCGTAGGAGATGTTATTTCAAAATATCAGAGCATTATAAAAGAAAAAGGCGGCTTTTTCCGCACGTCAGGGAATCGGGCAATTTTAGGAAATGAGGGGGATGGTAGTAGGTTTTTTGTATTGGAGCTAATACGCGACAGAGCATTGTTTTTTAGTTTTTTAAAAGAGATTGGGTTATTGAAATCTAGTATGTGTTGTAGTAAATGTAGCGGCGATATGTTAATTAGAAAAAGAACGCAACTATCTGACGGTTGCACGTGGGTTTGTCGTAATAGGAGAGTTGTGGATGGTATAACCGGCAAACAGATTTTTCGTTCTATTTGGCAATGTTTCTTTTTGACAGAGCATGTTATGATGAAAAAATACCAGTTTTCAACAAATTTTTGGAAATTGTTAGAGTGATTAAGTGGGAGGATTATTCGACGGAAGTTAGTAAATGAATATTTTTTGTGTATTTTTAATAGAGAGAATCTTGTTTTTGTATTTTTAATCCAGAGGAAATTTTATTTTTGTATTTTTTTCCTATTTTACGTAATCGCGAGATACAACCTGGTATCGGAAATTTAGTTTATTATAATCCAGAATTATAATTTTTTCGTAATTTGTTTCTTTAAAGTGTGTATTTCAAGATGGAAATAGAACTTATTATAATCCAGAATTTTATTTTGGAATTTGTTTCTTTAAAGTGTGTATTTCAAGTTGGAAATAGAACTTATTATAATCCAGAATTTTATTTTGGAATATTTTCGGAATTTCTTTCTTTAAAGTGTGTATTTCAAGTGTAAAAAAAGAAACGAAAAAGGTAAGTAATCTTGAAAATCTAATATTTTTATATGTTTATTTTTTCCAGAAATATTGCTTTTAGTACATCGCTACTTGGCGACATTTTGCACTTGGCGAGAAAGGGGTTTTCTCGCCAAAAAAAATCCAAGATGGCGGAGGGTGGGATAATAACACATCTGTTCCCTTTTCTAATACAGTAGAACCTCGATATCTCGAATCTGTGGGGAAGAGAAGAAACTTCGAGATATAGTGTTTTCGAGTTATCAAGGTTTTGACAAAATTAAAAAATTCTAATCTCACAAACTGCTTTTTGCTATGAAAAATAAGATTCATCAAAAGCTACACATAATCTGCTAATAATTAACAAATTACACTTCTCAGAGTTTTAATAATTTCAAAATTGTTTTGCACACATTCTTGTTTTGATTAAATAATATCCATTTCGCATTAAGAAATACATTCAGTTTTTTCGAAAGAAAAAGTACTTAATTGAAGTCTGCCGTCTTGCGGAATCTTTTTGCAATTGCATAGTTTTCTCTAACATAGCAATGGTGCTAAATGCTTCAGTTCTAATATTTTCGTTTGATTAAGAAATCTCTCCAGCAGCATCTGCGTTAAACACATCACCTGCTTTATAATCCTTTAAAATAGAAGGAAGTTCTGAAAGCTACTCTTCACAGGTAGCTGTATCTCCCGATGCACTTTCACATCAAAGTTTCCAAAAAACGATGTTGTGCCTTTTTTCGGTATCAAAAGCCTTCCAGTCTTACCCTTTAAGTTCTTTGTATCAACAAAGGGATAAAAGAATGTGAAACCAGCATCCTGATCAAAGTGACTGTACAGCTAACAATAGCCAAAAGTTAAAAGTCAAACTAATTTCTGTGGGAAAAAAATTCGACATATCAGGGGTTTTGGAAAATATATTTCGAGATAACTATGGAAAATACATAAGAATTTTGATGGAAATGTAGAGGAAATTTCATTTTTCGAGATATCAAGGGTTTCGAGATAAGGAGGTTCGAGATATCGAGTCCGACTGTATATATAGCTACACCCAACCCTGCGGTGCATACTTTTTTACAAAGTCTTATTATTATTTTAGCAACTTTGTACGGAAACTTCTGAGCGCGAGTAATACTCGTGCTCGACCGTTTATTGTTTATGTAAACATGCTTGGGCATAGATAACATTTCTAAATATGATACGATGAAAGATTAATAGGATTTAAAATAAACATTTTAATAGTTAGAGAAAATGTTTTTGCAGTAAATATATCTGTATATTTTTAATTTAAAAAAAATTCTTCAAAATGTATGATTTTTCCTTTTTGTCCTGACTCTTTTAATTGTGTACAAATAGTTGTAGTGGAGAAGACATTTCAGTGTGTTAAGATAGAAGACTAATATTATCACTAATTAAATTTTTCAATAGTAACCAATAATATTATATTATATTTTAATAATAATTAATGATTTATGCTTTTTTATTATAACCTTATACGAGGAGTTGAGGTCGGGCGATTGCCCGGGACGCTAAAAACTGATGCAAAATATTTGTGTTAGGTAGAAAAAAAAAATAATTAAAAATAAAGGGAAAGAAGGATTTTAAATTTAAATTATTATTAAAAATAGGAGTTATGAAAAATTATGTAGATTTAATTTATGAATTAGAAAAGAGAGAGTTTACTATTAAATATTGGCCAGTAATCGTTAGTGGTTAGTAAACATTGCATGTGAAGGAAGTAAATAAATATAATCTGAGGAATCTTCATGGTAAAATGTATAATAGAAACCTCTTACCTGAACTCTTGTTACTGTGACGTTACCAAATCATTTTTGCTCGTAAATCTTACCCATTTTTCTTCATGGTGTAATGATATTTTTACATAAAAAATTCACTAAATAAATTTAAAACACAAAATATAACACTACATATATACAAAAAAAAATCTTTATTGTATATTTATTTATCATTTTCGGACCTGAAATCTGCGCAGATTCTTTTCTATAAATGAATATTCATCAAATAATGAAACACACATTTGTTTAACATGGATGCCAACATTATCATATATGATTTGGAAGGATATTCAACAGATATTGACTCTTAATTATATTTAGGTAAACATTTTGAATTATTAAATATTGAATGTTACGTAGATTCTTCAACTCCGTTAACCATTTCAGTCTGTTGTCATTAACACAAGTCATTGAATCACTACTGTCAGAGTTTCTCCATACAAATCGGCTTTAAGTTCGTAGAACTAATGAAGTCTCTAATTTCGCCGAATATGCACTGTCAAAACTATAACAGTTGAAGACTCACAAGTGAGTTGTCACGCTGGAGCACGCCCAGAAAACAAAGATTTCAGATCGCCAAGCACTGATCACTTCCCCTTGGCAGATACTGCCATTCATCTATAACGAAAGAAACCACTTGGCAATGTTAAATCATATGAAACATGATTCATTTGCCCCTACAGAGGAACTCTTGCAATGGGAATCGATGTCTGTATTCATCACCTCATTTTTGTGATTCAAAATTGCGTAGCCGTCATCGGCAGGATGCCAATGATAACGAAGTCGACATAATCCATTCGGTATTTCTATTAAAGGATTGGGTTGGTGGAGGAATCAAACTTTAAACTATTTCATAATAAGTTATCAATTAAAAGAAATGGACATATCGAGCGAAGGACCCGTTTAGTCCAACGCTGATATGCCATGAAAAGGAAAAAGGCGGAGCCGCCGAAAGCGGAGTACGTCCGCTCACCGTAGAATCCAGGCAGGAAGAGAGCGACGCTATTCCCAAAAACAGACGCTACAAAAACCCGCCGTTAGAACGGACGTCTTTGATTGGCTGATTTAAAATTGACGATGCCACACAGAGTAATAAAAGTTTTTGAATGAAATGACTTTAAATGATGAATTTTAGATTTGAAAATTATTATAAAAATATTCTATTACAGTAGAAAGTATTAATTTTAAGATTTATTATTTTATTATTGATAATTTTTGACGATCTTTTATGGCGATTAAATTAAAATTGTTTTTAAGTGAAATTTAACTGAAAAACGAACTCAACGAAAATTAATGAATATTTAAAGGTAGAATTTAAATTTTGAAAGTAAAGAAGTTTTTTGATTTAATTTAAATATTTTAAAATAGTTTTTTAAATTAATTTTAATTGGAAAGGATGTTATTATATAACATTTACCTTACCCCTAAGGAAAAAAAAAGCATTAAAAAAAAAGTTATTGCCTGTGGCATCGAGCAATTGGAACTTTCCAAAACTTAAAAACAAAGCCAAAATCAAAAGGAATTATCTGCCCCAGTTTCTTGGACAATTGACACATATCAACATAAACACAACATAAAAATGTATAAAAATATATATATAAATAAATACGCTTGCGCCTACACATAAAATATGTTATATAAAAATATAAGTATACAAATTTTTCTAAAATCTTTGGCATACTCAAATACTGACATAACAAATACAAATAAACATCAATTCGTAATACAAACACATAGAACCCAAGATGAAAACATAAAGAACCAAAACAACAAATTTTTACAGGAAACAGATGTTCAGGTAAGTAAAAAATTTCACCATGAAGAAATCCAAGACATTCTCCAAGACTTCAATATATTGCACAAAAGTGAGGATAAGGTAAGTGACCTACGTATATATGACTCTCACAACTGAATAAATAATTTTAAAAGGGCAAAATAAAATAGCATATTTACGTTACTATTTATCTAGAACTTTTTAAATATCTAGCAAATCTGTATATATACAGAAAAAAAATTCTAACAATTGAATATATTCAAGAAATTTTGGCTTAGAGATCTGAGTTTTTAAAAAAAATTATATATGTCCAATATTACTTGAAATTTTTTAAAGGAATAATCATTAAATTTCATAGTATTATTTAATTTGGGTAATAATTTTTATTTCATAAATATTTTCTTGAAAAAAAATATTGGCATTGAAATGTTAAATGCTGAGGAAATAAAGTAAAATAGCAGCAAAAAATAGATTTCTACAATCTCTTCATTGTGTACACAGGTCAAAAACGTAAGGCAGTTGCCCCATAGTATGACCTTCGACAACAATGGACTGACTGATCTAAGTCTCCTAGCGTTAAACCAAAAAAAAATATTTACAAACTCAAACACAGTATTCCGCTCAATTTGACAAGTATACTGCCCATGATATCCAAAATAGATATAACTGCACCGTGAGGGACTTATTGGAAGGTTAAATTACCCAAGCTAAGCCAAGTTTACCCTCTGTGTGTGCTCATCATAACTGAATTAGACCAGGTCAGCCTGAGGGAAAAAACAAACATTCTACACAACACATAAGCAGTCCTAACATTCGCCTAGATCAGTCTAATATATATTTATATGTACATTTCATTTTATTATATTTTTCAATTTTTTATTTTTCATTTTTATATATTTCTTTCTCAATTTTATAAGCTATAGGGTACCCTTTAAATTTGACTAACTTTATCATTAAAAATAAATTCCTCAGCAAAATAACAACACTATATTCTCTCAAAGTCCAAAAAATTGCTATTGTAAGTGAATAATAAATAAATAAATTTGAACTTTAGCTATAGCATCAAATAAATATTATAAAATAAATGGATTTTATCCGAAGTTTCCTAAACCGCAGAACAAGACTGGAAGGCGGAGGAATGCCATATTCCTTTGTGTCACGACCCTTAACTAAATGCCAGCGAGAATTACGAGATTCTACTGCTCTGGATTGAAACGCAAAACGAGACAATCATGGCAAGAAAAAATTCGATAAAATAGGAATTAAAATTTAAGTTATTGCGTCCAGAAATTGCGACTGGACTCTCTAAACTGTCTGAGACCCAGAAATCTGGTGGCGCTCAAAAGTACAAGGACAGGGCTTACTTGACTTTATAACAGTAAAAAGAGCCTCGAATTTCCAAATGAAAAGTAGTCTGTTGCCACAAAACACTAAATTTTTTGGTTTAATATGCACTGGCTAATCCACAAAACCATTGTGTACAAACAGAACTACCAAAAAAGTATTATATAAAAACTGGTGGGTAAAACTGAATATGCTATAGCATAAAAAAAAATAAATGAATTTTACGGGATAATATTAAACTGACATGAGAGAATTGCAGATATTGTAAGTCTTGTTTGATAAATATTAATAAAATCTGGAAAATAGTATAATTTTCATATATTTATATCTATATCTTTTGTAAATTATTTCATTTTTAAACAAATTTAAGGTTGTATGACAAGAGATATATAAGTATATTCAGAAATTTAAATGATTAAAATGGACATATAAGTTAAAAATTCATAATTGTCAAATGACCATAATTTATAAATTTAATGTAAAAAGAGAATTAATAGTTGAGTATATATAAAAAAAATTGTAGCAACATGATACTGATGTCCCAAATAAAATATAATATATTAAAAATTAAGTTGGTGTAGTTTGTGGCTATGGTAAATTTTAAATGAAAAAATTATGACATATCAAGAATGCTGAATGGTAAAAACAAATAGATCCCAGTGTACTATTACATACTAGCACACCGCCTGTTTTGGCCCGCAAAACATAGACTACTCATTTATAAATTCAATCTTAATTGATCACAATTTATCAATAAAATGTAAAATGAAAGTAAAATGCAATTTTAACTTTATATATAAATTAAGTAATTTTTTTAAGCAATGTAAAAATTTCATAACATGTACTAAAATTTTGTAAATAAAACAAAAATAAATATTCTGGTATGTAAGTAATTTTCCTGATATGGAAAACCATCTAGAAAATAAATATAAATTATTGCATTAGGATAGAAAAATCAGATTTAAATAATTTCTATATAATTGAAAAATTTATTCTCAGAATAAAATTGAATATTATTTGTATAAAAAATGTTTATTTGAAATTTTATTTAATCCTAATAGAGAGCCATAATACTCCAAAACCTATGTAAATGAAAATCATACCTGAAAATTTTATATAAAAATTCTTATACTGCACAAACTTGGGAATAAAAAAAAATGACATCAGATGAATTGTGATTCATTCAAATCAATGTTAATGTTAAAATGTCTGGATCAGGGACAAAATAACAAAATGGAGGTAAAGATTGATCAGGTCTCCACAACCATACACCGATTTAAGAAATCACAGAAAAAAAAAAATTTAATTTTTTGGAATATTGACCTTGTAATCAATTATAAACATCGTAAATCATTATTTCAAAGTCATCCTTATTATATTTAAAAATATGTAATAACAGGGAAAAAATTATTTGCAAAATAAACCTTTTATAGTCTGATATTTATTTTTAAAAAAGTAACTTCAGACATTAACTCAATATGTATGTAATAATTTCAAAATAAAAATATATATATTAAACAATAACAAATGTATATATAGCAACAATTAAGTATTTTTCCTGAAGAAGTCCCGGAGAATGCATGAAAAAATTATATCTTTAAATCATATTTCCGAAATTTTCTATTGAATTTTAATAAATAAACAATAATGAAAGAAATAACCCAGAAAGAGTCCCATTAAAAAATAGAAGTTCGAAAATTTGTCAAAGGCACCATTAATGTTAGGTAGAAAAAAATAGAAAGAAGAATTTGAAATTTAAATTAATAAAAATTAGGATGTTTATAAATATATATGCAATTTTAATATGAATAATAAAGGAGAAAGTTTGTAATTAATTTTGGGTCAAAAGATCGTTAGTGGTTAGTAAACATTGGATGTGAAGGAAGTAAATAAATATAATCTGAGGAATCTTCATGGTAAAATGTATAATAGAAACCTCTTACCTGAACTCTTGTTACTGTGACGTTACCAAATCATTTTTGCTCGTAAATCTTACCCATTTTTCTTCATGGTGTAATGATATTTTTACATAAAAAATTCACTAAATAAATTTAAAACACAAAATATAACACTACATATATACAAAAAAAAATCTTTATTGTATATTTATTTATCATTTTCGGACCTGAAATCTGCGCAGATTCTTTTCTATAAATGAATATTCATCAAATAATGAAACACACATTTGTTTAACATGGATGCCAACATTATCATATATGATTTGGAAGGATATTCAACAGATATTGACTCTTAATTATATTTAGGTAAACATTTTGAATTATTAAATATTGAATGTTACGTAGATTCTTCAACTCCGTTAACCATTTCAGTCTGTTGTCATTAACACAAGTCATTGAATCACTACTGTCAGAGTTTCTCCATACAAATCGGCTTTAAGTTCGTAGAACTAATGAAGTCTCTAATTTCGCCGAATATGCACTGTCAAAACTATAACAGTTGAAGACTCACAAGTGAGTTGTCACGCTGGAGCACGCCCAGAAAACAAAGATTTCAGATCGCCAAGCACTGATCACTTCCCCTTGGCAGATACTGCCATTCATCTATAACGAAAGAAACCACTTGGCAATGTTAAATCATATGAAACATGATTCATTTGCCCCTACAGAGGAACTCTTGCAATGGGAATCGATGTCTGTATTCATCACCTCATTTTTGTGATTCAAAATTGCGTAGCCGTCATCGGCAGGATGCCAATGATAACGAAGTCGACATAATCCATTCGGTATTTCTATTAAAGGATTGGGTTGGTGGAGGAATCAAACTTTAAACTATTTCATAATAAGTTATCAATTAAAAGAAATGGACATATCGAGCGAAGGACCCGTTTAGTCCAACGCTGATATGCCATGAAAAGGAAAAAGGCGGAGCCGCCGAAAGCGGAGTACGTCCGCTCACCGTAGAATCCAGGCAGGAAGAGAGCGACGCTATTCCCAAAAACAGACGCTACAAAAACCCGCCGTTAGAACGGACGTCTTTGATTGGCTGATTTAAAATTGACGATGCCACACAGAGTAATAAAAGTTTTTGAATGAAATGACTTTAAATGATGAATTTTAGATTTGAAAATTATTATAAAAATATTCTATTACAGTAGAAAGTATTAATTTTAAGATTTATTATTTTATTATTGATAATTTTTGACGATCTTTTATGGCGATTAAATTAAAATTGTTTTTAAGTGAAATTTAACTGAAAAACGAACTCAACGAAAATTAATGAATATTTAAAGGTAGAATTTAAATTTTGAAAGTAAAGAAGTTTTTTGATTTAATTTAAATATTTTAAAATAGTTTTTTAAATTAATTTTAATTGGAAAGGATGTTATTATATAACAATTTGGTTAAAAGTATAATTTCTTTAATAAATATCATCCGCAGGATAGGGAAAAAAACTCTTCCGGCTAATCAGTGGCTACTAAATCCGCTTCTAATTAACAATATAATTAACTCATTATTTAGGTAAACTTTATATTTCTTGAAAGTGATTGCTTATCTAAAATATTCTTACGCGATAAGCAATGAACCAGAGGTGTTTGTTACAATGCCTTCCGTTTTCAAGAATTTTTGGCTAATGATTTAAGACATGGGCGTAGATTTTAATCATAAAAACACAGTAATATTTAAAAATAAATCGATCATTTATATTCGCAAAATTTTCCTTAGTAGAAAAAAAAAAAAAAATCTTATATGCAAACATGAAATTCTTTATTTTATTATAGATGATAATTATAGTTGATAGCTAGTTATGTGGTAGTATTGTTGGTATTGTTCATAGCTTTATTCAAAAGTTTTTGAAAAATGGAAAATTTATAGATATAGTAGGATTCCCTTCACTTTGATCTTTCCATCTTTTTTCCGATCTTTCGTGTAATTTATACTTTGTTGTCAATACTAATATTGCCATCTTATGCATGCAGCATGCATGGAAAAATAAATAAATAAATAAACAAATAAACAAACAAATAAGTGGTAACATTGTTTAGTAAATACACTTTGTCATATTTTTGCCTGGTGATTTTAAATACCGTGCATTTTATGGAAGAAACGCCGTGGCGTTTACGAGTTTGAAAGTTAATTTTTAAGTAATTTAAGTTAATTTTTAAGTAATTTAAGTGCGGCGTTTACGATTTTTTTTTTCCGAGCATAAAATTGGGATAAAATGAAAAGCGATTTGAAATCGCAACACAATTTCCTTTTTTTTTTTTTTTTTTTGTAAATAAATTACTTATCGAATTATAAGCGATTCTGGTCACGTGACGGCAGGATTTTCGCCTTTCCAACGAAAGATATGCCTGTTTTTTCAATAAAATCCAGTTTTTGAAAGGCTGGAATCATTACACCACTTTGCCGATAATGAAAACTGTGACATTTTCGATGATACGTATGATGATACGTACCATATAGCGTGGACGAAGAAAATTTACAATTCTTCCACTTTAATATTGACGATTCAAATTTTGAGGGCTTCGAATAGAAATTAAAGATGGGCTAAAGTTGATACGACCCACACTCATAAAAAGCGTGTCAAGTGGCGCCGACCACTTAAAAAAAGTGGAGCGCGGATAGAAGTCCACATAACACGCTCTGGATGATTTAAATACCAACTAACGCCTGCTGAATTTAAAAATTGCATAAAAATATTTAAAACCTGGTTTAAACATTTTAAATGAAATTTTAAGACATCTTGTCTTATTAAAAAATGAGGCACCCTAGACTGTCCAGAACTTTAATTAAAGTTAGGTCAATGTGACGGCGAGCGTTCTCACGGTTGCGCTGTTTACAACGGGTCCGGCGATTTCGATATTTTTTAGCTTATTGAGGACAATTTACGGAATGCGGCACTTACACTGTAAATAAAAATATGTCAAATTGACGGGAAAAAACTGTCAATTTTGGCGCCAGTGGAAAACCGTTTAATTTACAGAAAAAACTGTAATTTTTCATTAAAACAGTTTTTTTCTGTAAAAAATACAGATTTGTACTGCAAAAATTACGAAATTCAGTTTCTTTCACAGAAAAAACTGTTTTTCTACAAAAGTTTTTTTTTTCTGTAAAAAATACAATTATTTTCTGTAAAGATTACAGATTTTTTTTACAGTGTACGACGGGTGCGGCATTTCTCCCATAAAATACGGTACATGAATTTCAACAAGATATCTTCGAATTCAAGAATATATTTTAAAATAAATCGAAAGTTTATATTCGTGACATTTCCTAGTGATTCAAACTAATAAAACAAGCCAAGTTCAAAGTGCTTCTATTAAAATAGTATTTTTCAATGCAGTATTTCGAGATTTTAGTATATATTTGCAATGAAACCTTCCAATAAGCGATACTCATGGAACCAGATTTAAAGTCCTGGTTTAAAAAAATAGTAATATGGTAATACATACATAATGTAATTTAAAAATTTAAATTCTATCAAATTGCGCATGATGATATCTTCTAAAAGAGATATATTACAAAAATAATAATTCTAAAGTTTGTATTTTAAGGAATTTAATGTGTTTTTATAATTTAAAGCATCTCTATATAATAGAAGGCAGTGTAACGCATCCCGGGCGAACCCATCAATCTTACCAGTCTCCTTCGTTCTTTCGGATAGGGTTCAACCCGAGACACCTATTTATTAATCAATATGCATATAAAAAAAATTTTTTGGAAGGGAGGAGGAAGGGGAGGGGGTGGTAAACGATAAAAATACAATTTCAAAGTGTTATTAAAAAAATAGTATTATTTCAATAGTTGCAACAGACTGTTTTAATTACGCAGTTCTATTGCATATTTGTTAAATTTTTCTTTTATTAAGAAATCTTAATTTTGTTATAGTATATTAGCCGGAAAATCTAGTTTAACCAGAAATATTGTAAATGCTAATTGTGTGTTTATTAGAACATAAACTAGCCGAACTTTGCTCATCTAAACGCTTCCATATTGTCAATTATTTTTTATCAGTTTTTCAAATTTTAAGTGAAAAGCACAATTTTTAACACCGTCCTAGGACGGCCATTTACACTAGTTCCGTTAAGAGTTACCTTTGTAACTTTCGTTTGACGCAACATCTTTTTCTGCATGCATTTTAAGTATACTACTAAATTTAATCCTTCACTATCATGAAAAACACACCTTGTAGTCCAAGAGCTGTTAAACATTTTAGGGAAGGTATTTGAGGCACCCTGAAAATTTGTGCAACATTTCTTTTGTAATGGCTGAATACAAAATCGAATGTCTGGCTGAAGGATCGTGGCCCAAAAACAGTGCCAGGCACGTGTCAAGTGCCATTTTTTGACTACCCCCCCCCCCCAAAAAAAAAAAAGGTATTTGAGGCACGCTGAGATTGAGACAGAATAATACTTATGCTTAGAAAAAAATATTTTGAAAATGACAGACACTTTAGTCGGCACAAAAACTGTGCCAGACACGTGTCAAGTGCCAAATGGCACTTGACACGTGTCTGGCACAGTTTTTGGGCCACGATCCTTCGGCCAGACATTCGATTTTGTATTCAGGCATTACAAAAGAAGTGTTGCACAAATTTTCAGGGTGCCTCAAATACCTACTCAAAAATGTCCAACAGCTCTCCTACTATTGACTTAAAAGAATTTTACATCTTTTTAAAAGTGATTATCGTAGACTTTGCAATGACTGATTACAATTTCGTTAAAGAGTATATTAAAGAAATGAGGACAAAAATGAATAACGTTAAAACGATGAAAAACCGTAAATCTTTTTTTACAAAAAATGTCTTAAATGCCAAGCTTAACAAACAGGACAACCCAAGTGGCAACCCTAGAAGAAATTGTTCAAAAAAAGAGTAGAAAAATGTCGCTGGTTGAATGTGCCACACGAAGTGAAGTGGAGAACGCTTAATGTACCACAGGACACGAAGTGGAGAACACTGAAAGTGCCAGTGACAAGATATGCGGCGACTCGTGGCCATTACACAACCTGATCATGTTTTTATTTTACATCAATGGGTTTATTTTTAAGCAAGGTGAAAAATCTAAATAAATAAAAGAAATCTTTAGAAATGGTAATATTAGGTATTTAAACTCTAAACGAAAGGAAGCTATGTACCTACATTTTAAAGTGTTGAACTAAGAGCCCAAAAGGAGTGAAGTGGAAAACGCTGTAAGTATCAGAAGGAGTTTTTCTTTTTTTTCACTCTTAAAAAAATCCTATTTTGGACTTTCGACGTGTTTTCTTTTTAACAATTGTTAGTGTTCCTTAAATGTAGGGTTTCTTATTTAGAAGTTAAATACATTACGCGCTGGTTTCGAAGGGACTGAGATCTAAGAAATTGTTCAGTATTCGGAGATGTCCTTTAAATGAGGCTGTTCTGTATACAGTCGGACCTCTATTTAACGAACCTCTATTTTACGAATTTCTCTATAACTTTTCCTTGGAACCAAGAACATTTTGCGAATTTCTTCGTAAAATAACCTCCAAATAGCGAAGTGCATTCTCTATTTAACGAACTTTTTCGTGGGATCTAAATTTTTTTTCTCCCTATTTCTTAAAATATTACTGGGCATTTTAAACTTATTTTTTCTTTTAAATTATCAATGATCAGGGACAGATCTTACCAGACACCTAACTAACCGAGAACAGTAAAGTCGCTGTGATTCTTTGCTTTTCATCCAAGAAGTGCAAACTTTCAATATCTCCCTTTAATCCTCAATGGCACCGTGTCCCTAAACTAGAGTCTCTCGTTTTCTAGATTGTTGATCAGTTTTGCTGGTAATTTCGGTTCTTGTAGCTCGAAAATGTCAAAAGTCAGAGCGAAAGTGCCTGAGCATCAAATAAAAAAAAATCTTGATGAGGTGGATAAAGGCGTGAAGAAAAAGCATATTGCTTTAAAATTTGGTGTTCCTCCAAACAGTTTATCAACAATATTAAAAAACTTTGATTCTAATGTAAAATTATTTTTTTAACTGAAAATACAATTTATTTCCAGACAATGTTTTGTTTCATTCTTATTTCTCTTCCAGATTTCTTTTTGATGGGTTAAATAAATAAAACAGATATATAATATAAAGAAATGTGATCAATTTTTTTTAGTGTTTATGGACTTAAAATATGTTTTATGTAGTTTAAAGTATTTTAAAAGGTGACTCTCTATTTAACGAATTTTCCATATAACGAACTTTTCTTCGGGATTTAGCGACTTCGTTAAATAGGGGTTCGACTGTATATAAATTCGCACAGTAAATGAAAAAATAATAGTTGATTTAGTTTAACTTTTTTTTTCATATCTAGGGAAATTCTGTCTAGATAAAAGCAATTACGTTCTTAGAAGTGTAAATGACTTTCTCACAAATTCTTCTCTCAAATGCTATCTTACAATTGCCCAAAAATGCAATATTTCACCGCTTTCAAGGAGGAACATTAACTTTTTTTTCTTTTGATATCAACTCATTCCTGGTTTTAGACATGTTTTTTGTTCTGCCCCTATATATTCAGCTATCAACTTTTTTTATAAGAGAAAAAAAAAATAGTGTAAAGATGGAAAGAATGTCTCCATGGCGGGACTGCTTTATTTCTCTCCCCACCCTGAATGACGAAATTGGATGAAAAACACTCGTATTATCTCCACAAAGATTACCGCAAGTTCTTTCATTTAATTCATAGAGGTTTAAAACATCAGCAGGGAACTAAATGTTAATGCGGTGTTGATTCAGAAGTTTTTATGTAAGGCTGAATTGTAGTGTATAGAAGATTTTCTTTAAAAGCTATTTTGTAAGAAAGAACATTGAAATCTCAGCTATATATTATAAATGTTCTTATGCTTAGATAGTTTCATTGATTATACATATTTTTTTTTTTTTCTTTTAGCATCCATATCCTTCTGAAGAACAAAAAAAGCAACTTGCTCAAGATACGGGTCTTACAATTTTACAGGTCAATAACTGGTAAGTATTCGAAAGTTCAACCTTTAAAATATCTTTCTCTAATGTGATTCTGCTTAGTGAATAAATACATTAGACCAGGGCTGTCTAATCTTTTAGCGCGGGCGCGCCTAATCTAATGGCAAACATTGAAGGACGCCATTATTCATAATTTCTGGAAACAGAATATTACCTCTTTTACAGGGGGAAAGATTGCCAATTTGGCCTCCTTTTTTAATTAGAAATTTCGAATTCATACCGGCAATTCCGAAGAAGTTTACTTTAAGTAATCTTAAAATGTCTGTCATAAAATAAAGTAAAAATTACTATTTGGAATTTCTGGTATGAATTCGGACTAAATAAATAAGAAGCCCATATTGACAACCCTGTTAGGAAGTAACGATATACAGACAGCCTTATAAGATGCACAGAAACCTTACTATGTGAATCCATAAAGCTTCCATCTATGCAGAAGAAGCCCATATTGACAACCCTGTTAGGAAGTAACGATATACAGGCGCCTTATAAGATGCACAGAAACCTTACTATGTGAATCCATAAAGCTTCCAACTATGCAGAACTCAGTGTGAAAAATAATTGTTATAAAAAGCAGAAATTATACTAAATTTAAAATTATATTTTCCTTAGAATCCTATCAAAATATTTTGTAGAGAAAGGAGCCGAAAACGCTGCTTCTAATAACAAAAAAGTGTAGAAAACTAATTATTTTAATGAAGTATCTTTTAGAATGAATTTTTATATGAAAAATTCCTAAGTTATTGGAATCATTCGGAAGGGCGCCATGAAAATTTTCAAAGGGCGCCGCATTGGACTGCCTACGTTAGATTTGTGTTTCCAAGTTCCGTGTCACAAAAAGCGGAACAGTAGCTTTTAAATCGGGACATAAAAATACAGTAAATCATATTAAAAGGTAATCTGTATTTAACGAAATACAATCCTAAACACAAAGCTATAATTTCCCTTCCGCGAAAACCACACAATTATTACCTGTTAAGGCTGTTCTCAAATCAAAAAGGACAACTTCCTGACATAAATTTTAATTTATTTTTGTTGGAAAATGCATGAAACTAGCTGGTGTTGTTGTTCAGAAACTATGTCATCGAGCTGTTTTTCTTTTTTTTTTTTTTTTTTTTTTTTTTTTTTTTTTCCTTTGCAAATCCAATAGATCTTTCAGAAAATAGTGTCAAAATGGACGTTTTGAACCGATTTTCCGCGTGAAAGTAGAAAAATCACTCAAGAGCGGGCGAAAAACGGGTTTGGTCACGTGATCGAAATGGCTTATAACTCAATAGGTAATTGATTGATCAAAAAATGGAAAAAACAGTTCAATTCCAAATCGCTTCCATGGCCAGGATTTCCAATTTTATATCTTTCCTTTAAAAAATGAATTTGTAAATGTGTCAGAACGTTTTGCGCTTGTTGAGCAGAGTAGTTAAGGCTGTTCTCAACTGCCCTGCTCAACAAGCACAAAATGTTTTGACACATTTACAGATTCATTTTTTAACGCAAAGATATAAAATTGGAAGGCTTGACTATGGAAGCGATTTGGAATCGAACTGCGTTTTCCATTTTTTGATAAATAAATTACCTACTGAGTTGTAAG
Source organism: Maratus speciosus (assembly GCA_963932465.1). Classification (NCBI taxonomy): domain Eukaryota; kingdom Metazoa; phylum Arthropoda; class Arachnida; order Araneae; family Salticidae; genus Maratus; species Maratus speciosus. The sequence goes on from OZ010788.1 coordinate 238,513,260, forward strand.
CGATTTTGATCACGTGACAAAGGTATTTCCTCCCTTTGCTGACCGTTTTTTCTGCCTTTTTCGGGAACTTCGGTTCAAAACGTCCACTTTGACAATATTTTCTGAAAAATCTATTGCGTTTGCAAAAAGACGGAAAAAACAGTTCGATTACATAGTTTCTGAACAATAACACTGGCTAGTTTCACGCATTTACGACCAAAAATAATTTTAAACTTATGTCAGAAAGTTGGATTTGAGAACAGCCTTAAGAACAAAGCCTGTTTAAAACTGAATTTTTCTCGTCTGTTGCGATTACGTGTTAGCATATTTTTATCAAATAAACACAACAATCTTATGCAGTAAAACCTGTGAAAGCGGAACCGTTAGGGACTGAAACAAAATTCCAATTTAGCAGGCATAATTAATTCTATAGCATACTTTAAAACAGAATCCGTTATAAACAGGTTCTATTTACTGAGGGTTTACGGAACAAATTGCAGTATAAGTTGTGAAAACAAAATCACTAGGAACCACAAAAAAATCCAGTTAGACAAATTTCCATCTAAGCAGGTAAACTTGGAAGGTATTCTTTTGGAAGGAAACATAACAATTTTCTATTTTACACATATTTATCCTTTAAGGGGGTCCGGGACGCTTTTTCAAGAAGGCTCACGTTTTCAGCACCAGCCTTGGCGAGTTGGCGAAAGCGAGAGCGTTCAGCTAGCTCTAACGCCAATCGTCGTCTTGTGTTTTGTTTTGAACCGAAATGGCGGAAGACGAACTAGCATATTTTAGTCCTACCTAAATTAAAGAAATATTTTCAGTTAAGTGTTCTAGATGAAAGAAATTGTATTACGGATTCTTATACTCTGTTTTATCGAAGATCTTTATTACTTTTGATGATATAGACTAAAATTTTGATTATTTGATCCCCTCAAAAATCTAAATTTTCATTCAATTGAGCATTATTAATTCCATACCTCTTAAACAAAACTCATTACCTTCATATATTTAGATATTTGATTACATATAAAGATGGATTTATGGGGATCATGAATTAATGCAGTTTCAGTGCATTTTCATGTATATATAAACACAGATTTTAAAAAATACCTGTGGCAGAAAATTACTATATTTTCTGTGATGAACTTATATAATTAATTTAATACCAAATCATTCTGCAGAAACAGCCCCCAAAGTCGAGTGAAAATAGGCCAAACCAAGAAAGAAAAAAAAAACCTTTCACACCCCCAAACAGGATGTTTAGAAATTGCCTTTTCAATGTGAGATGAAATTCTTAAGGGGAGGTGAGGTAGAAGGAAGATCGAATGACGACTATCTTTTGTTACTTCAAAGTAACAAATAAAATCATTAGAGAATTTTTTTAACTGTATAGGATAGTGAGGGGCTATAGATTTAAATAGTTAAATTTATCAATTAACAAATAGAAAAAACAAACCAAAAAATTAAACTTGGAATATTTAACTTATTTTTTGTGGGGGGGAGGGGGGCGCAGAACTTGAATAATTGGTCTTTTACTTATAGTTACTTCAAAGTAATAAATAGGACAGAAAATTAAAAAAAAACTGTAAAGAATAATAAAAAAAAAAATTAAAGCATGCGCACAAAAGGTTAATCCTTATTATTATTTTTAAAATCTTTCATTCTATTTGTTTCCTTATATTTTTTTATGGTAAATTATTTATTTGTTATTTAAAAATCAACAGATAGAGCAAAGCAGTAAACTTTATGCACTGTTATGGATAAGCGAAGGAATAGTTAACATTTCAGACGCAATTTTAACTAATCTTTTCTGTAAGGCAACAATGAATTTTAAATGGGCAAAAAATTGTGTGATGGAGGAGAGGGGGTGGGGCGGTGGGAAGAGAAAATTCGAAATGGGGGGTTGCCTCAGACAATTGAGCATTATTTTATTGCCACTTCAACTTAATAAATAGAGCAATATGTGTGCAGAATGTCGAAATATAAAGTGAGTGTGTGTGTGTGGGGGGGGGGGGGATTTCATTCGAGAGAAGAATTTACATGATTTATTCAAATATGACGAATTATTATTTTTAAATAATAAATAAAACAACTAAGGCGAAATAATATTTAAAAATATGGCAAAAATTTTAAAATAAAAAACTGAAGAATTTTAAAGATTTTTAATTTTGTGCACTAGGGATAGACCAATGTCTTTTTCACAAAAACTCAAATAATGATAAAATTTTAACAATATTAAAATGTAATAGTAATTGATTTAATTCCATGCATCAACTTGCAGTTATTTTAGCTGATAGATTTAACTGCAGGATACGGCTAAATAATTTATGCTTTATCGTTCAATCTAATTATAATCAAATTGATTTTAGTTTCAACTTCTAATCGCAATTAAATAAAAACAATTAATTTTTAATGAATTATTTCAGTGAAAATGTGTTTTATTAATGCAATCAACACGTCACATAATTATACCGCTTAATAATAATAAAAAAACTAAATTAATTCAGTAATAATACTAATAAAACTATGTTCAATTATGTCATAAAAACATGATCAATACAATTATATTTATTAAAGAAAATTTTTACGTCTGTTTTTAAAATACGTTCTCAATTTCTTCGAACATGTAGCGAATTAATGAAATAAATGAATATTATAGAACTGAAAAAAAAAATAACTTATGTTTGAATTATATATATTTTAGTCGCTGAGCCAGGGGCTCGTGTGGTTTCATGTCAGCGGACTTGGTAAACTATATATTTTTGGATTCACCACAACAACAGCACCTCATTTATCCATGATACTTTCGAAACCAGGGTAGCTTATGGGCGCCATATTGGAAAATGGCCGCCGTCGTTGAGCCAGGGACTCGTTTGGTTTCATGTCATCGGACTTGTCAACCACACATTTTTGGATTCACCACTACATCAGAATGACATTTATCCATGATACATTACAAAAACAGAGTAGCTAATGGACGCCATATTGGAAAATGGCCGCCGATAAACAGGGTGATTGAAAGATTTTCTTTGTTTTGTATGCTATTAAATTAATTGGGCGATTGAAGAGAAAATAAGTAAAGGCATGTCGGGGTCAAAAGGTACAACGAAGTTCAGTCAAAGACTTGCCACAGTCGAGAGATATTTTTGATATCAGGGCAGCATTTCTTCACATGATTCGTGAAAGAACCAAAATTAGTTCTACATCCAGATCTGTCTTTGAACAGTATCCAGAAAGACGAACGTGATATCTCATATTTACAGAACATGATTATCAATGAATAGATAAATGTAGACATGGTAATAGTATCAACTGGAGCAATGACAAATCTAGAAATGATCGAAGATAAGGTCAAAGCTCATGAGATGTGTGAAGAAGCTTACCAGGCTTTCAAGAGAGAATAAAGATTCAAAGCCAAACGGGTTTTTCAAACCTCCAAAGATAAAGAAGCTAAAGACAATTTCTGACTTTAAGAAGAAACAGAGTGTAAAATTTAATAAATCAAAGTTTGTTGCCTAGGCAGAAAGAAATCAGCTTGCTCAGATGACAATCATTGTATGTAGAGCGAAGAAATTTCGATATGAGAATTGTCTTTTCCTACCACCTAGAGCCTCTTTCATAGACCTTAACAACACTTGATGGTTTAATGCTAAAAACAGAAAAATCAAACTCATGGATGTTATGACAAAATTGCGACTGCTGAAAGAATGCAAATGATGGTGTTGTTACTATCATTGACAGAATGTCCTTTGTTCAAAGATACCGTAGGAGCTATAATCATTTGTATAACTAGCAAAGTATCTGTTTTATAAACTAATACAAGATTCTACATCCTCTCAAAGAATAGATGTTGTATTTGATACGCGCAGGCAGGTGTCAATAAAAAGAAATGAACGAAAAATGTGAGCTGTTGGTAATGCTATAAAAGTTATATACTCCTGGACACCCAGTACGGAAATGGAAGCAGTTTTTATCTGATGAGGAGAACAAGAAAGAACGTATACATTTCATTTCTCAAGAATGGCAAAATGAACATTGTCTGAAATAGTTGAATACACGAATGATGTACATTATCTACGGAGGAAAATTCTATAAATTCACGAAATAACTAGTTGAAGAATCCACTAAATTGACCTGCTTCCAAGAAGAGGTTATACACGACTTTTATTTCGCGCACACCATGCTTTAGCATCTGGATTTAGAAATACCATTATTATTTCTATAGATACTGATGTGGCAGTTATCATACTGTTTTCTTTAGAAAACGATTTGAAAAACTGTAAAGGGTTAATAGTTGTAAAATACGGATCCAATGACAGGATAAAATAAAGCACTACAACTTGAGTGAGATGCATGGACTTCTAGGTAAAGCGGTATGTAAGGCATTACCTGAAATGCATTCACTGTCGGGAGCGATACAGTAAGTGCTTTTGCAGGCAAGGGAAAATGATGATTCAATGAATTTCGAAATGCGCTTGATACTGAAGCTGATATATCAGAGGAAACAAAGAAACAGCTTAAGTCGTAAGTTTACCATCTCTATTATAGAAAGCACAAATACTCAGACATCAATGAATTGCGCTATGTTCTATATATTTTTTCTGTAAAAAAGGAGTCCGTGGAGTCGCATCATCTTCTGCCATGTAAGTAATACACTCTACCTATAGGTAATGCGAGCTAATTACCACGGTTTGTTTGGATGAAGTGTCTATAGGCGGCTGATCTTCCATCCCCAGTTAAATATGGTTGGATTTTTGGAACTTATAGTGAAGGAAAAGGCTATCTAGAGGTCCAGTGGGATGGCAGTCTTCCTGCTCCTGAAGCTATTTTAGAACTGATGTCATGTTCTTGTTCAAGAACACCTGTCTCACCATCATATGCGTGTCTTTTTAACAACCTCAAATATACACGCATATGAAGAATATAGAACTGTTCTAGAACGATGGAAGTTATTTGGACACAGGAATGTCAACCAATGATGATGATAGTAGTGAAGAAGACTAAGATTTCTGTTATTTATTAACCCGTTCGGGACAAGCATCCTTTTGCATGAATTTTATTCGGTTGACACCACTTTTTGTCAAACAATTAAATTTAGCTTAGCAATCATGAAAAAAACTTAAGTAAATAAGGAAAATTTTACTTTTCTTTTTTAGTGGTATCAAAAACAAGCGATGTAAATACGTTTCCGAAGGTGCATACATGCACCCGTGGTCCCGAAAGGGTTAATTATTAACAGGCTAAGTACAATAGTTTCACCAGTATTAAATTTTTCTTGAATTGCTGTGTTTTACCAGATGAAAATAATGTGCATTAAAATGCAAAACAAGATGTTTATCCCATTGAAAACGTTAATAAATATAAATTAAATGTAAAGATAAGCATCATATTAAAATAAAATCTTAATAAATATATAATTTGTATAAAGTTTTATGTTTAACAATATTTGTTCTTTCCATTTTTTCATTGAAATCTCTTTATATATGTGATACTGGCAAAAAAAAAATCACATGTACCTGTGTACGATAGATGGCGCTCATGTTTTCAATATGGCGTCTATAAGCTACCACAAATTTCATAGTATCATCATAAAATGAACTCCTTGGACCATTGTGAATCCAAAAAGGTATATATCATGAAGTCCTCAGAGATGAAACCAAAATCACTAATTTTGGCTTCTGGCTCAACGACTATTTGTGCAATTAAAAGTTATTTTAATCCGAAGAAGATTTTTGTTTTAAGCAAGGTTCTAATTGCAAACCACGGTGAAATAACATTTCGTCTAGCTTTTTACATTTGCGGAAAAAACAAATGAAAAAAAGCACATCTCTTCCTCTCAGCAAAGGAATGGGGTTGCTGTTCGCTACGCGTACGACGCGACGTCACGAACAAAAAAGGTTGCGTAGCGTTGAATTCATCCCCGCTCCAACCCTTACTCTGGCGATAAGGTGCTCAAAACGTGAGCCTTCTTGAAAAAGCGTCCGGGACACATTTTAAAATTTTTATTTATTGACTTAAAATTTTGAAATTTTTTGTGATGGTTAACCATATTATTTGTAAACAAAATCTCATGATAAAACTTCTCATACACTTTTAATTTTAAATTTATTCAATTATTATAAATTTATTCAAAAGGGGAATTTATTTAAGACTGCTATAACTCGAAATATTATTGGTAGAATTTCAATTTTTTTGCATTTAAACAAACAGAAATGTATAAGTTTTAACTTTGATTCAGCATTTTAAAAAATATTAATTTAAATAAAAATTAAAAATATTTAAAGTAAAAATTTAAACAAGTAAAAATTAAATTTAAAAAATCAAAAAACCCGACTGCGTAAAAACCGAACTAATTAATTATTTCTCATCAATGTGAAACTACTTTTTAGCTCACAGGCTATCAAAGCCTGAGAGCTAATGTGCCCGCCCGTTCTGTATGTATGTATGTATGTATGTACGTACGTACGTATGTACGTAACGCGATAACTCTTGATAGAAACATCCGATTTGCTTCAAAATTTTTTCCTAGGTTCACTGTGATAAGGCGCTTCCCTGATTAGTTTTGGGAGTTCATTGGTTAAGGATAAAGGGGGAAAAACGGGGTTAGTCCACACACTACCCCCTTAATTCAGTTAAATGGGTTTTTCATGCAGAATGATTCGATTTGCTCCGAATTTGGTATACCGGTTTATTATGTTAAAGAACTTCCCTGATTAGTTTTGGGGGTTCATTGGTTAAGGGTAAAGGGGGAAAAACGGGGTTAGTCCACCCCCCTTAATTCAGATAAATGGGTTTTTCATGCAGAATCATTCAATTTGCTCCGAATTTGGTATACCAGTTTATTATGTTAAGGAGCTTCCCTGATTAGTTTTGGGGGTTCATTGGTTAAGGATAAAGGGGGAAAAGGGGGTTAGTCCACCCCCTTAATTCAGATAAATGGGTTTTTCATGCAGAATCATTCGATTTGCTCCGAATTTGGTATACCGGTTTATTATGTTAAGAAACTTCCCTGATTAGTTTTGGGAGTTCATTGGTTAAGGATAAAGGGGGGGGAAACGGGGTTAGTCCGCACCCCACCCCCTTAATTCAGTTAAATGGGTTTTCATGCAGAATGATTCGATTTGCTCCGAATCTGGTATACCGGTTTATTATGTTAAGGAACTTCCCTGATTAGTTTTGGGGGTTCATTGGTTAAAGATAAAGGAGGAAAAGGGGGGTTAGTCCACCCCCTTAATTCAGATAAATGGGTTTTTCATGCAGAATCATTCGATTTGCTCCGAATTTGGTATACCGGTTTATTATGTTAAGGAACTTCCCTGATTAGTTTTGGGAGTTCATTGGTTAAGGATAAAGGGGGAAAAACGGGGTTAGTCCACTCCCCCTTAATTCAGATAAATGGGTTTTTCATGCAGAATGATTCGATTTGCTCCGAATTTGGTATACCGGTTTATTATGTTAAGGAACTTCCCTGATTAGTTTTGGGAGTTCATTGGTTAAGAATAAAGGGGAAAAAACGGGGTTAATCCACCCCCCTTAATTCAGATAAATGTGTTTTTCATGCAGAATGATTCGATTTGCTCCGAATTTGGTATACCGGTTTATTAAGTTAAGGAACTTCCCTGATTAGTTTTGGGGGTTCATTGGTTAAGGATAAAGGGGGAAAAGGGGGTTAGTCCACCCCCTTAATTCAGATAAATGGGTTTTTCATGCAGAATCATTCGATTTGCTCCGAATTTGGTATACCGGTTTATTATGTTAAGAAACTTCCCTGATTAGTTTTGGGAGTTCATTGGTTAAGGATAAAGGGGGGAAAAACGGGGTTAGTCCGCACCCCACCCCCTTAATTCAGTTAAATGGGTTTTCATGCAGAATGATTCGATTTGCTCCGAATTTGGTATACCGGTTTATTATGTTAAGGAACTTCCCTGATTAGTTTTGGGAGTTCATTGGTTAAGGATAAAGGGGGAAAAACGGGGTTAGTCCACTCCCCCTTAATTCAGATAAATGGGTTTTTCATGCAGAATCATTCGATTTGCTCCGAATTTGGTATACCGGTTTATTATGTTAAGGAACTTCCCTGATTAGTTTTGGGAGTTCATTGGTTAAGGATAAAGGGGGAAAAACGGGGTTAGTCCACTCCCCCTTAATTCAGATAAATGGGTTTTTCTTGCAGAATGATTCGATTTGCTCCGAATTTGGTATACCGGTTTATTATGTTAAGGAACTTCCCTGATTAGTTTTGGGAGTTCATTGGTTAAGAATAAAGGGGAAAAAACGGGGTTAATCCACCCCCCTTAATTCAGATAAATGTGTTTTTCATGCAGAATGATTCGATTTGCTCCGAATTTGGTATACCGGTTTATTAAGTTAAGGAACTTCCCTGATTAGTTTTGGGGGTTCATTGGTTAAGGATAAAAGGGGAAAAACGGGGTTAGTCCAACCCCCTTAATTCAGATAAATGTGTTTTTCATGCAGAATGATTCGATTTGCTCCGAATTTGGTATACCGGTTTATTATGTTAAGGAACTTCTCTGATTAGTTTTGGGGGTTCATTGGTTAAGGATAAAGGGGGGAAAAACAGGGTTAGTCCACCCGCCTTAATTCAGATAAATGTGTTTTTCATGCAGAATGATTCGATTTGCTGCGAATTTGGTATACCGGTTTATTATGTTAAGGAACTTCCCTGATTAGTTTTGGGGTTCATTGGTTAAGGGTAAAGGGGGAAAAGGGAGGTTAGCCCGCCCCTCTTAATTTAGATAAATGGGTTTTTCATGCAGAATGATTCGATTTGCGCCGAAGTTGGTATACCGGTTTATTATGTTAAGGAGCTTCCCTGATTCGTTTTGGAGATTCATTGGTTAAGGATAAAGGGTTAGTCCACCACCTTAATTTAGATAATTTTTTTTTTTTTTTTTGCAAGGTTATTCGATTTGCTCCAAATTTGGTATACCGGTTTATTATGATAAGGAGCTTTCCTGATTAGATTTGGAGGTTCACTGGTTAAGTATAAAGGGGGAAACGGGGGCTAATCCCCCTTCACTTATTTTTTTGAGTGGCATTATTCTTTAAAATAAGAGTATAATATACAATTAGTGTGAATAGTCTGTGTGCTCAATGCCATCAGTTTAGCTGGGCACTTTTCTTTTTTATTATATTACTTACCTATTTTTTTTATTTACTTGTATTGATGACTTTTAAGTTGTGTTTAATTGTTAGTTCCTATCTATAAACACTGTTTTGATTAGGTCTATAGATGTCTATGAAGGTGAGAGTTACAGTAAAGCTAAAGATCCTACCTACACAACTTCCAGGTTGCGTAATATTTAAACGGAGCTTCTGACTGTAAAATAGTTCATGAAACATCGTCTTCCTTTTGAAAGGCATATCCAATGATATGCCACTCAATAGGGTGCGTAATTTTTTTTTCGTCATTACCACCATTTTGTATTTTACGGCCTCTATTTTGAATTTATAAAAACAAAAACTAGCCTATAACGATCGGACGGTTAAGACAAATCGATAGAGACCTCAATCATTAAAATCCATCCAGCCGTAGGAATGTTTCGAGGGTATAAAGAAATCCACATACCCAGATACGCGTGAAACACATAACCCTTCTTGGCAGTCGGGTAAAAAAAAAAAAAAAGGATTTAACTTTTTAAAAAAAAATCATATTTACAAAAGTAATTTTTTTTTTTTTTTTCAAATTTTCTGAATCAATATTAAAGTAAAACAATTGAGAAAGACATATTCCAAGTCTGAACCAATCTATAACGGTTCTTGACTTACAACAATTTTAATACGAGAAATAGGGAAAGAAAACAATCATGAAGAAAAACGCATTTTCACAAGAAGTCGTTTCCACGACAACCATTGCTTGAAAGCTAGATTTTGAAAAAAATCCAAAACGAAAAAATTAATATTTCCTATTCCAATTATGATAGAAATATGATTTAAACGTCATTTTAAACAGGGGAAAAAGAGAAAAGAATTTTTTTTTAATGCAATAAATTTATTTTTTTAGAAACTTTGAACATTTTTGTATCTCGGACCCCTTTAAAGCTTTAATTGTAGTAAGTTCTATTCGATGCAGACTGACGAATAGCATGGTACTAAAATAAATTTAAAAGAATTTGTGCATCCTCAAAAACCGGACTTCGGCGTCCCGCGCAGTGGTTACGCGGGACTGGTTTTGGGAGCCTCTGAAAATCGGGACACCTGGCAACACTAAGTTAGACTGCAATTTATCTGACATTTACATGACCAAGCAGTATGCCAGATAGTCAAAGAAAGGCTTATCGTATGCATTATCTAGCTTTACAAACGTAATGTTTGTAAAGCTAGTTTGTAAAATTAAATATTATTTTAAAAATAAGTCAAATTTAAGAAAACAGTTCTAAAATACATACCTTTTTGCACTCTTTTAACTCAACCTGTTTTTTATATGTAAATATGGAATTTCGTATTCTATTTTTAACCCTCTTATTAATATGCTAGAATTATAAAAAATACGTTCACATGTGTTTTTCGATGACAATGCAACATTTTAATATTTTCCGAGATTAATTATAAGTTAATACATTAATTTAAATGAAATATTATTTAAAAACTAAGAAAAATTTAAGAAGACGATTCTGAAATACACACCTTTTTACACTCTTTTAATTCAACCTATAGTTTTTATATGTAAAGATGGAATTTTATTTTTAACCCTCTTATTGATATGCTAAAAAAATACGTTCACAGGTGTTTTCCGATGACAATGCAACGTTTTAATATTTTCCGAAATTAATTATAAGTTAATACATTAATTTAAATGAAATATTATTTTAAAACTAAGAAAAAATTAAGAAGACGATTCTGAAATATGTAACATTTTTGCATTCTTTTAACCCAACCTGGTTTTTAAATGTAAAGATGGAATTTCGTAATCTATTTTTAACCGTCTTACTGATATGCTAGAATTACAAAAATTACGTTCATAGGTATTTTCCGATGACAATACAGCATTTTAATATTTTCAGAAATTAATTATAAGTTAATACATTAATTTAAAAGAAATATTATTTTAAAACTAAGAAAAAATTAAGAAGACGATTCTGAAATATGTAACCTTTTTGCATTCTTTTAACCCAATCTGGTTTTTAAATGTAAAGATGGAATTTCGTAATTTATTTTTAACCGTCTTACTGATATGCTAGAATTACAAAAATTACGTTCATAGGTGTTTTCCGATGACAATGCAGAGTTTTAATATTTTCAGAAATTAGTCATAAGTAAATACATTAATTTTAAGGCATTTTTCCGTTAGCCTGCCACAGTGGTAAATACCCAAATATTCTCTGTACCGCGTACAGAGTTGTATGAGAGATAAAACAACATAGCTTTAATTATGCGCCAAAGAACATTCGCCATCATAGGCCAAATATCTTCTTCAGTGCATCTATGAAACATTATAAAAGCTAAAGAGTAGAAAATAAATTATAAACAAGAAATGAAGTGTGTAATAAAAAAAAAAAAAACCTTTTATCAATTAGCAGTTTAATATTAATTAATTTACGATTATACGTTGAGAAATCAATTTAGAAATCCTAAAAAAAAAATAATTTTAATGTTTCATTTCTTTCTTTCTCGTTGCCCTACCTTTAAAAACAAATAAAAATTATATAGTTTTTAATAAATTCATTTGCTTGCGTTTTTTAGAAAACACGAAAAAAAAAAAGGCCGTGAATTTTTCATCATAGAGTTCGGTGCCCACGCCAAATGAATGTATTGTAAAGAAAATTTTTGGTAAAAAACATTAATTGCAGTCAAAAAAAAAATTAGACGGGACTTTTAAGATGAACATGGAATGCTTATAAAGACTGTCTTTTAAAAACTGTTTTTGCTTTTATACTTATCATTTTTCGTTATAAGACATTTCCAAGGGGTAAAAAATCATACATTTTCGTTTTCTCTTTGTAATTTGTTTGAAGCAAGATTTCATATTCTTAAAATAAACGCAACTGAATGGCATCTTTTCCTTCATATTTTATAAGTCCACTCACTGAATTCGGATAGCATATATTCATGTGTTCTGAATCCGCATGATTTACATTGTATTCCACCTCATTATAATTAGTACCCTCAGGTAACAGTTGTTTTGGGGATTTAAAATTTTCTAGATTTCAAATATTTAAAGCTTTATAATTGATTATAAGTTAAACAAGAAAGACAAAATCATGCGTCAAGCATAGATTATGAAACACTTTCCAACACATTCAGAATAAAGTAACAAAGCTTCATTTATAATAAGTTGAAATAGGATGTCTAATTGAAGCATTTGGAAACGCATAACACATATGAAAACCCAATTTTAACAATTCCCATCTACAGGCGGAAAATTATTCGAATTCTTTGAGCAGCCTTGCGTATAATATACGAGGTAGGATTCAAAAGTTCCCGGACTGACGCTATAACTGTAAAAATACTACCAATTACATTGCCGAAACACATCCGCAATCGAAATAAGATCCTTGTGCAACAACACACTTTTGCCATCGGCTGTAAAGGTCATCGGAGCACTTCTGGAATCCATATTTAGCCATGTCCTTTAATTCAACCTGCGATGCACTTTTAACTTCATCTGAAGACTGAAATCGACGACCCTGCAAGCGACGTGCCAGTTCAGGAAACAGGCTGAAATCAGAGGGTGAGAGATCAGGAGGATAAGGAGGATGGGGCAAAACAGTTGTCTTCGTTTTCGCAAGAAGTCAGTGGCGACTAGGGATCGGTGTGCAGGAGCGTTGTTATGCAAAAGCACCCATGACTGCTCAGCCCATAATTTTGTCCTCTTTTTCCGGACGGACTCACGCAAACGATGCAGGATATCTGCATAAAGTTTTTTGTTGACAGTGCATTCTTCAGGGATAAATTCCAGATGCACAAAGCCCTGGATATCGAAGAATACCTTTAGCATGACTTTCCATTTAGAGCGATCCTGGAGGAATTTCTGCTTCTGTGGTGATTCTGAGCAGTCATGGGTGCTTTTCATGACAACGCTCCTGCACACCGATTCCTAGTCGTCGCTGACTTTCTTGCGAAAACGAAAACAACTGTTTTGCCGCATCCTCCTTACCCCCCTGTTCTCTCACCCTGCGACTTCAGCCTATTTCCTGAACTGGCAGGTCGCTTGCAGTGTCGTCGAATTCAATCTTCAAATGAAGTTAAAAGTGCATCGCAGGCTCAATTAAAGGACACGGCTAAAAATGGATTCCAAAAGTGCTTCAATGACCTTTACAGCGGAATGCAAAAGTGTTTTGTTGCGCAAGGATCTTATTTCGAAGGCGGATGTGTTTCAGCAATGTAATTTGTAATATTTCTCCAGTTATAGCATCAGTCCAAGAACTTTTGAATCCTACTACGTATATATTTGTATCTATTAACTACATGCATGCAAAAATTTAGTTCAGTTAGGACATACATACTTCAGTCGAAAATCCCTTTAGCAATTTCCGCTAATAAAGAGAATGGTACGTGAATTCTTTTGTGCATCTCTGTACACGAGGTATAGAATTTATACGCAGCGACTAACATGCAAAAAATTAGTTCAATATAAAAGCGCATATCGAATTTGAAAATGCCCTTCCAGCAATTATTGCTCAAAGACAGTACTGTAACCGATTTCTTTTGTGTGTCCCTGTAAATGAACGACAAATGCTATGAATGACCTATTCTATAGTAATCGTCTTTTAGTGAAATAATTCAGTGGTTTATATCAATTTCAATACATTTGAAATAGCGTAATGTCATTAAAATACCCTGCAAGCGATTTTTCCCCATTGACCCTAATGTGGCGGGATTCTTTTGAGTGCCCCTGTAAATGAACGACAAATGCTATGGATACCTTATTCTATAGTAATCATCTTGTAATGAAATAATTCAGTGATTTATATCAATTTCAATACATTTGAAATAATTAAAATATTCTGCAAACGATTTTTCCCCATTGACCCTATTGTAACGGAATTCTTTTGAGTGCCCCTGTAAATGAACGACAAATGCTATGGATACCTTATTCTATAGTAATCATCTTGTAATGAAATAATTCAGTGATTTATATCAATTTCAATACATTTGAAATAATTAAAATATTCTGCAAACGATTTTTCCCCATTGACCCTATTGTAACGGAATTCTTTTGAGTGCCCCTGTAAATGAACGACAAATGCTATGGATACCTTATTCTATAGTAATCATCTTGTAATGAAATAATTCAGTGATTTATATCAATTTCAATACATTTGAAATAGCGTAATGTCATTAAAATACTCTGCAAGCGATTTTTTCCCATTCACCCTAATATTACGGAATTCTTTTGATTGTCCCTGTAAATGAACTATTAATGCTACACACTTCGTATTCAATACCGAACATGCCATGGTAAACATCATTAACATATATCAATTGGATGAAAATCCGATTATATTTACTTGAGTTAGAGCGTGATGTGGACAGCCAAATGGCCAAAGAAACCGAATAAATAAACACATTTAAACTTTGTTTGAAAGCGTTAAAAAGAAGAAAAAAAAACCTTACAAATTTTCTTCCAGAATTTTAATATGCAAGCTACTAGCACGACCATTAGATTTACCAAGTTAAGGTGTCAGGTTTGTCTTTTTTTAAGGAGACAGGTATATTTTTAAATATATCACAAATGTTGCTTTTTTCAAAATTATTTATTATTATTTTTTCAAAATTTGGCTCGCAAATATATGCATATTTTTCCTTGAATAATGCATCTTCCTTAGAATAACACTTAACTCAGTCGTATGATCCTTTAAAAAAATTTTCATTAAAACAAAACATGTATAATTTGTTATAAATATTTCATAACCATCCAAAATCTGGAAACTTTTTAAAAACAATAATACTAACAAATATTGACTGAAACGGGAGGACCAAAATTTGAAACAATTTCATGAAAACTTATTAGTTATTTTCGTGCAATCGTTCACGCAAGCTACAAAATAAGTGTTTAAAATATTTTCAAAATGAGCATTTCTTATGTCATAGACATATGGCACAAAAGGCACATTTTTAAAGATAAAGCTAAAGGTCTTCTTACCATAGCTTTAACATGAAAGAATAAAACAAATTGTAATTTTATGGTTTATTTAAAAGTACCCGAGTTTTTAAAAGACGACATAATCATACTGCACATAAACATGCATTAATTTTTATCATATTCATGATTTTGTTTCTGTTCATGATTTTGTTTTGTTTAGTGAACTGAAGTCATATTTAATAATAAAACCTCCACTAGAAGCTGTATTTTTACTTTTTTTAAATTGCGAGCAAATTTCATCTGATATTTAGATTCGAAATGTGAATTGCATGGGAAAAAGATGGGCTTTCCTTTTACATACACAGCAGATAAGAAAACGGGATAAAATGTCTCCAATTTCGTAATATACAAATTGTTTTCGAATGTTTTTTTACCCACTATATCGATACTAAAATTGTATGGGATACGATGGCAACAAGTCCTGAGAAATTGTACAGAGAAAAAAAAATGAAACGCAATTTTCACGTCTCTCCCAATTAGAGATTTAATTACAAAACGTTTTTAAATTTTCCCAAAATTAAAATGTCCGAAACCAACCTTTGTAAGGTCGTTCCCATCCTTCTCAACTTAGAAATGCCCTACTTTTTTAAAGTCTTATTTTTTCTTTTTCTTTCTTTCTTTTCTTTTTTCTTTGCGGAGAAGATGTTCGAGAAGACTCTCAAGTGCAACATATCATGTGTGGGTGGGTGGGTTTCTTGTCAATCATTGCGCAACGGAGGAAAAGGAGTTGATCTCGCGCCTCTCGCTTGGGGCGGGAATCTTGTCAGGCGAATGGGTGGAAAGGGTTGATGGTTGCCATCAGAATAGATTGTTGGAGACGGGTTGCCATATTGATAACGGATTCTTACACACAGTATAGAAAGATAGTTTCATGTTTCAAACAGGTAAAGGCTGAAAAGAAATGCTCTCAAAGGTCTGTACAGCGGCATTAATATAGATGGGTTTAAGGTGCAAAGTTTTTAAGTTCGCCTTTCGCGTCGCCAAAACAATCTTGAATTAAAAGCTTCTGCATAAAAAAAAAAAAAAAAACTACAGTCGGACCTCTATTTAACGAACCTCTATTTTGCGAATTTCTCTATTTTGCGAACTTTTCCTTGGAACCAAGAACATTTTGCGAATTTCTTCATAAAATAGCCTCCCAATAGCGAAGTGCATTCTCTATTTAACGAACTTTTTCTTGTGATCTAATTTTTTTTTCCTCCCCATTTCTCAAAATATTTCTGGACATTTCAAACTTATTCTTTCTTTAAACACACTTTATGATGTTCAATGGCCTTGAACTGGTTTTACAAGGCGCCTTCTTTGTCAGCAGTGAGAATTCGGTAAGTACGGAGGACGAAGACGATAATCCCTTAGAGTAACTTTAAAAAAATGTGGATACAGATGAGGAAAACAGAAGAAATTAACCATGGCGTGCTGATTGATGATTGTATTTCACTTAATTCTAAAATTGAGACCTCGGAAACACTATCCGAATTGGATATATTCGACAGTGTGAAAAATAAAAACAATACAGTAATGAATTGCGATGAAGACGAATATGATGATGATGGAAATGATTATGATGCAGGAATTAACAAAATTTCGTATGATGAAATGCTAAAATCATTTGAAACAATTCGACGCGGATTATAGTTAGAAGAAAATACGCATGAAGGGGTTTTTGGTGCATTTCAAAGATGCGAGACGTATTATGAGAGAAAGCCCTTTTTTAATGAAAAAACTCAGGCAGAATTAACAGAGATTTTCAGAAATTAAATTTAAGGGCGCATATGTTAATGTATAGTTAAAATTATTTGTTATAATAATAATAAATACGATAATGTCATTAAAATTCGTTAATTTTAATGTAAAACTGTTTACTTTAAACAAAAAGTACAATGTATTCTCGGACAATGTTTTGTTTTCCTTGCAAATTTCAAAGATTTAAACACATAGAAAAAAATGAACTGATGATAGATATTGGTGGGTAAAATAAATAAAGCAAATCGATATAATTTATATAAAAAAAATGTGATTACTTTTAGTAAAAATATTTAGTGTTTATGAATTTAAAATCTGTTTTATGTAGTTTAACGTATTTTAAAAGGTGAATCTCTATTTAACCAATTTTCCATATAACGAACTTTTTTCCGGGATTTAGCGACTTCGTTATATAGAGTTTCGACTGTAGTAGCCATTAAGGCTGTTCTCAAATCCAAAAGGACAGCTTCCTGACATAAGTTTTAATATATTTTTGTTCGAAAATGCATGAAACTAGCTGGCGTTGTTGTGCAAAAACTATGTCATCGAGCTGTTTTTTTTTCTATTTTTTTTTTTTTTTAACCGAATTTCAGCGCGAAAGTAAGAAAAACACTCAAGAGCGGACGAAAAACGGGTTTGTCACGTGATCGATATCGCTTATAACTGAATGGGTAATTAATGGATCAAAAAATGGAAAAAAACAGTTCAATTCCAAATCGCTTCCATGACCAGGCTTTCCAATTTTATATCTTTCCGTTAAAAAATGAATTTGTACATGTGTCAGAACGTTTTGCGCCTGTTCAGCGGAGCAGTTAAGAACAGCCTTAAGGCTCCTGTCCCTGCCGGCGAAGACACTCACAAGCTAATGCTAATCCCATGTGAAGGGATTTATCTAATATCTCGTTTGCATTTCGACATTTTTATTTATTTATTTATTTATTTATTTTATTTTTATTTTTATTTTATTTTTTTTTTTTTTTGCATTGGATAGTTGCATCGGATTTTTTGCATTGCGAGGTCCGTCGGTCTCTACATTTTCGATAGAAAAATCCTTCCCCATAGGACTTCGTGAGTGCATTTGCCGGCAAGAACAGGAGCCTTAAAGAAGCAGAGGAAAAAGAGACTACGGGTAGGGGCCGTTTCACTGAAACTCCCAGATCGCGAAATCCCATAAAATCCATGGAAAATTTTAAAAGCGTGATTACTCATTATTTAATATAATTATCTGAATACAGTTTTCACCATCGGGAAGTAAACGTCAGATGTCGAGGATGTGCTTTTTATGTCTCCTTCAATTTTAAATATTTAAAAAAAATCCCTATAAACTTTGAAATTGCCATGATGAAATTTTATTATTTAAAAAAGTACGTAAGATATAAGGAGACAATTTTTAAAACGGCACATCGTCTGCATCTGTCGTCTACTTTCTGATGGTTATAAGGATGACTCTATTTTAATAATTTTATTAATTATAATGAGTAATCGTGCTTTTAAGTTTCCCTATATGTTAGGGGCTGTTAAAGTATTGCGTAAGCAGTAAGGAGGGATGGCGGAGGGTTCAGGGTATGCTTTTTTTTTTTTTTTTTTTTTTTTTTTTTTTTTTTTTTTCGGACAAGGGGGAAGGGGAGTCATGACAATTCTTACGTAAGCATTAAAGACATATTAGACAACGAAGCAATTACAGTCCAACAACAACAAGCAAGCAAAGTATGACGGTGAAAGAGCATTATTCTATCTGAAGTCCGCTCGCAACTTTCCGCCTACTTTCGGACAATGCGGTACAAGATGTATGATTCATGTCAAAAATTTTACTTATGATGCTTAATTAAGTTAGGGCCTATTCTATTTCTTGATTTATTGTTTAATGCGATAAATAACAATATATTTAAACTATTTTATTTCTGTGGATTGTTTAATGCAATAAGCAACAGTATATTAAAATAATTTTGTATTAGTATTTTGATATTACAATCGCTATATATATATGCCTATTTATATAAATTTTTAGGATTAATAATGCAATTTATTGGTAACTGTTTTTTTTCTGCCAATTAGTATTGACTTACAAAATGTCATTAAATCTTGGGTAAGCAAAAAAAAAAAAAGAGGGGGGGGTGGGGGCTCTAGCATTTGCTTATTTTTTTCTTACAAGGGGTAGGGGAGGCGGGGAGGGGGTACAAAATGACTAAAAATGTGCTTACGTAATACTTGAACGGCCCCTTAAGTAAAATAAACTTGTTAAATAATTAACTTAAAAAAGTAGTACGCATTTGGTCTAAATTTAAATAACACTACTTTAACAAAATATGTATACATGAAAGAAGAAAAAAGAGACATAAGTGATCAAAAGGATCACGGATGCATGCCAACTTTTGGCCACCCGAGGGTTGTAGGGTGGAGCTGAGCTGTGAAACTGGGGAGCGCAGATATTTCACGAGTTTAGCCATTTTATAGTTGCATTACTGCTGATGATTTATTAGTAGCTCGAAATTTTTGTTTTAATTGCTTATTTTTAGGTTATGTAATAACATTAACACGCTTGCTCAATTTATGCGGCTCAAGTTTTGTGTTTTTAGTCCTGCAGCTTTTTAATAACTTTTACTTAAAAATTTTACGTAAAGAAGGCAGTGCTCTAATCTGTGTCTTTGCTATTTTATTTTTATTTATTTTTTAATGTGCAGAGACGGGCTTTTTAAGACAGATGGATCATAGTCGTGTGTCTTAAATTACTAACATTAAAATCCCGTGTCACAATATCTCACTTTCCCTATATGACTTATCAAATTATTATTTTCTACGATTGAGTGAGCAGCAAAAAAATGTGAAATTTAAAATGACAATAGAAGTTATGCTCATTAGTAACTTGAAAGTTCGTGCAAAGACAGTAGTGCTTCCGACATGAAAATACTTAATGCAGAAAATACCAAAATGTAGAAAACCAAAATCCCACACTGTAAAAAAAAAAAATTCCGGAAAAAAGTGGTGGCATTAAGATGCCACGGTTTTTTGCTGTTACGTTTCACAACAAAGTAGTGAAACATTCCATAATATATACTCCGAAACATTTCATATAAAATATATTTTAGTATTTTGATATGAAAGGTTTCGGAGTATATATTATGGGATGTTTCTGAAAAATTGGAATGTTTTACTACTTTGTTGTGAAACGTAACAGCAAAAAGCCGTGGCATCTTAATGCCACCACTTTTTTCCGGAACCTTCCGGAAATTTTTTACAGTGCAGTTTTTTAGTAGTTAAGGTGCTCCCTTTAGGTCAAAGGGTGCAAGGCGATTGCGTGCAAAAGATTTTTTTTTTTTTAATGACAATCTTCCTCCCCCCACTCTCTACCCTCAAAATCAATCAACCAAACAAAAAAATTACAGGGGCACAAAAATCTTGTGTTTATAGTTAATAGCCAGAACAAATACCAGTTGTTGTTTTTTTCTCCAGTTCCACGGTAATAATTAGCGCAAAGGTGTGTAAATTAAACCCCTGTGTGACATGTGAATGACCATGTGTCTCTAATGGTAATCAAAGTCAAATTACAGCTTCTATGCTACCTCATGCTTCCTGACCCCCATAACATCTATCTGTGTGATGCAACCTGAAGTCTGGAAGATTTGCCAGATCTATCCCCTTCTTTCCTGTATTTTTCCTTTTTTCTCTCCCCTTCGTCGTTCTTCTTCCAAAAAAAGAAAAAAAAAAAGTAACATAATGACATATCTCAGTTTATTTTTCCTACATTATATTAAATAAGCTGATATTTAAATTTAACAAACTTTTTTGAAAATTTAAATTGAAGTTGATATAATGTAGTATACTGATTAAGGGCAAATCCGATTTTTTCCGAAAATTCCTTTTAGAGATGTTGAAGCATAAGGAAATATCGGCGTTGTTTTTAGCTTTAAAAAAAATTTTCATATTTTTTAATCCCTTCCCCGCCCAATTAGCCTTTGTAGTTACTTTCAAATCAGCATTTTCCATGTTGACTTAAAAATGAGAAACTTCAGGCAATGCTCTCGAGCTCATTACCACTGTATTCTGAACGGTAACTTGGCTACATGATTTTTCCAGAATTTTCCTTGTATAAGAAAAATAATTCATATCACTTTTCCTCCGAAAGGCAACCCTTCTATAGCAATATTTCCAAAGATGGCCGATGTTTAACAAATCACTTTCTCCTCCGACTGTAGAGAAATCCAATTCTAAATCCTTACTTTTCACGTTCACTGATATTCGAAAAAAAATCCTAAAAATTTATTATGGAATGCTTTATAAACATGGCGTTTTGCGTTATTTTGTTTAAAATAACCTCTAATGTTAAATAGAACCTTTATGGAGAGAGAAGGGAGGGGGGAGGCATAATCAGAGCCTGGTTAACTCTACGTTGGATCCGGGGAACACAGGCCATATCTGGGCCCCTTTTCTAAAAACAATTCATGCATTATAATTTGGACAAACAGTTTTACGTGCAGTTTACAACTTAAATCATAACTTTACGAAAAAACAATATATTATAGACACATGTAAAAATGCATTAAAAAATATGAGACTGTAGATCTTCTGCACTATCTGGTCTTTAAGTAGAGTTAGTAAAACGCTAAACGTATAAGACCGAATAAAACATGTTCTAAAACTATAAGATTGAATAAAACATGTTCTAAAACTATAACACTGAATAAAACATGTTCCGTTCTTCTTGGAATTTCGAAGTTTACATTGCACTTCGTTGTCGTCAGTGAAATATACTGATATAGTTTAGTTTACATGAATGGGAAAAATATATTCTTTTTTCTGTGAACTACAAATGGACATTTTTATTTTCAGAGAGTGCGCAGAATGAGGCCCCCTGAAATTGTGGGCCTGGGGCAAGTGCCCCATGTGTTCCCCTGTGATAATCGGGCTCTGGGCATAATAGTATTCTAATATGCTTTAGAAACTGTTCAAATTTTAGGAAAACCAGTATCGGCCAACTGTGTGGGCCCAGAGTAAAACACGAGTACACGATTTATGGGCCCAGGGTCTACAAATTAGTTAGCCTTAAATCTGTAAATAAATTTTTAAAAGAAATCCGATAGAGTTTAATGATTTTATTTTTTTCTTTTATCATTAATGTTATAAAGCTAAGCTAGATGCCAAGTGTGGGGTCTAAAACGTTTTTATTTCGGTTACGTTGTTATTGGAAATGCACGTCTGTCACGTCTATTTTTAAAGAAAAAAGAAATAGCAGCATTAATATATTTGTCAAACTTTAAAGGTGTTTGAAAAGTTTTTGAAGAAAGCATGCCAAACTCCAATCTGTTATCGCCAACATGGCAACCTGTCTATAACAGTGTCTCCTAATCCTGCAAACTTCCGAGTCCGAGGCTTTTCCTCTGACAGCGACCATCAATCGCGATTTGCGTTGGGCTTAAAGCCCCCGGGGAAAAGCCCCGCGGTGCAAAATCAATGGCGGGGCCCCTGCAATTACAGATCGGCTGCAAATTATGAAAAATAACTTCGCCGGGGCTTCAGCTTTCCCGTGTGGGCCGTTAACTTTGCTTAACGTCGGGCGGCGCATTAACCTAAGTGATTTCTGGCGTTGCCCCGGTTACCACTTGACAGGTAATACGTCGTACGCGAAGCCCTTGCTTTTTTTTGTTGTTGTTGTTTTCTCGTTTAATGTTTTCTTTCTTTGGGCTATCTTATTTCTTCCAGAGGTCGAGAGCTTAAGGAGGATATATCTGTTGGAAAGAACGTTTATCAAGATTTTTTTAAACTTTTTTATTGCCACAGATTTTTGAAAGTTTTACAAAAAAAAAAAAAATATAGAGTGATAACACATTTCCATAGTTTGTTCTTCCTCCATTGGGAGGTTTCTCCCATGAAAAGTTCTTATATGTTTTAAACGGAAGATATTGTTCTTCTTTTCCTATGTGCAAGTTTTTGCATCTGAAATAAAAATAGCTTTTGTTGAAGGATTGTGTTAATTTCGTTCAAAATTAGGCACATTATCTTTACTTTTAATGTAAAGTGTAATTTTTTCTAGGAGAGTTTTCATTTAAATTATTAATTATATAATCACTATATTCATTTTAACTAGCTAAAAGAAGTTAAAATTTATCACGTTTAAAGATTAAATTTACTCATATTCCTAATTTGTAAAACAATTTTAATTCTTTGAAAAAAGAAGGAAGAGAGAGAGAGAGAGAGAGAGAAAGAAAAATTGTTGTAATTCTGTGCCTATAAAATTGCAATGATTTTAATTATATTTTGCCCGTTCGATTAATATGTGTAAAATGAATAAGTTTAAAACATTATACGTCAGTTTGTCTAAAATTCAACTTTCTTGTCTTCCTTAACTTATTGCTAATGAGTGGAAAGCATTACATCATCTAGATTCATTAAGGAACACAAAAATCTTCAAATTTTGCAAAAACATTTTATTTCATTAAAAATTTCTCTGTTTTTTCCTGCTTAAAATGACATTTAAATAATGTTTCTATCTGAATTATAACAAAAAATATTAATTTTTTCGTTTTGGATTGTTTTCAAAATCTATCTTTCAAGAAATGGGCTGTCATGGAAACGATTTCTGGTAAAAATGCGTTTTTCTTCATGATAGGTTTTTTCACCGTTTAAATTCGTATAACTCGAGAACCATCAAAGATAAAGGGTAAAACTTGGAACATATATTTTTCAATTGTTTTACTTTAATTTTGATCCAGCATATTTGAAAATATGATTTTTTTACCACTTTTTTAAAAAAAATTTCGTTAAATATTTTATTTTTTTATAAATTAATTAATATCTTTAAAAATGCTGAATCAAAATTAAAACTTATATATTTCTGTTTATTTAAATGAAAAAAAAAAATTGAAATTCTATAAATAATATTTCGAGTTATAACGATTTTAAACTACCCCACTTTTTAAATAAATTTTTAATTTAAAATTAAAAAAAAAATCTGAGAAGTTTTATCATGTGATTTTGTTTACAAATGATAAGGTTAACCATCACAAAAAAATTCAGAATTTTAACTCAATAAATAAAAAATATTTTAAAATGTGTCCCGGACCCCCTTAAACAAAAATATAATTTGCAGAGGAAAAAAAAAATAATAATAATCCCACATTGCTTAGGCCCGATATTGCGATATTTCATTTAGTTGGTTTCTACATTTAATGGTAATTTTTTTTAATAAGATGGTTAAATTAATTGAACTTAAAAAAAAAAAAATAATAGAATAATATGGTACTTAAACCACCCTAAAAACTTAGATTCCGTACGAATTGAAATAAATCTTTGATCTTTTTTAAAGGTTTGTATTTTGCATGTACCTTATAATTTTCTACACAAGACTAAGTCTGCAATACAAATAGTATTTGCAGCTTGTGAAGCTTAAAAATGGAAAAAGCTCAAAGATTTATTTCGATTTCGTTTGAACGGAATCCAACTTTTTAGGGTGGTTTAAGTATCATATTGTTTGAATTTTATAAGTTCACTTTGTTTAACTATATTTGTTACAAAAGTTTAACATTTAAATTTAGAAACCAACTGAATGAAATATCTTAATATCTGTCCCTTTTCGAGCCCTAAACAAAGTAGGAAATATTTTTTTTTCCTGCAATTTATGTTTTTGTTCAGTATATGACGTTTTTTAATAAGTACTGAAATCATACTAACTGATATTAAATTCACCATCGTCAGAGTTTGATTTACGTGGTATCGCATTAGAATTTGTGCTCCAAATTTATCAATGATTAACCCAAAATGTACAATAATGAAGCATAAACTTATGTTAAAATACTGAATGCACAAAATGAACTTCTTAAAAAGTGTAAATGTACATTAAAATATTAAAAAGCTATAAAATATTATATTAAAAATGAGAGATTCCCAATTACCAATGATTAACAATAAAATCCAATGATTTGCAATAGTTATAATGCAATTTTATTTTTTATATGGAATTTGCACGAGATTGAAATCAAAACAGAAAATTATACATCAATTTGTCTTTTTAATGAATTAAAACTCAACCTTCTGTCTTGCTTAACTTATTGTTAATCAGTGAAAGATACAATAAGGTCTATTTATTATTTATCTATATTCTCTATATTCTCTTTCTCTCTCTCTCTCTCTCTCTCTCTCGCTCTCGCTCTCGCTCGCTCGCTCGCTCGCGCGCGCGCGCTTGATTTTTCACCATTGTATTATATAACTGCATTTATAAATTTTTCTGAACTTAGGAAATTAACCAGTCTTCTATATTATATAAAGATGTAACTAAGTAAAGACAGAAAATGTGCCTTTATTCCTAGACAGATCTATTTCTTCTTTATCTACATTTTCTCTTTACATTTTTGCCTATCCTGATTTTTACCATTCTTTATAACTGAAATTATTAATTTTTCTGAACTTAGGAAACTAGTCAGTCTTCTATGCTATATAAAGATGTAATTAAAAAAGGATAGATAATATATAACAATAACGATCTATTTCTTTTTTATCTACATTTTCTCTTTACATTTCTCTCTATCCTGATTTTTCACCAGTACTTTATAACCCTCAGAGTTATAACCGCAATTATTTTTTCTGGACTTGGGGAACTTAGTCAGCCTTCTATGCAATATAAAGATGTATCTAAGTAAGGATAGATAGTATGCCTATAACGATAGGTGTAACTAAGTAAGGATAAATAATATTCCTATAACGATGGATGTAACTAAGTAAGGATAGCTAATATAAGGATAGAGCCTTTATGCCTAAAAAGGCATGTTATCCTGCGTCTATTTATATAAAATCCAAGTCTCTGTGTGTCCCTCACAATTCCGGTAGGACCGCGTCATTGAAATGAGTAATTGTTGAAAAATACTAATGTAGGGTTACCACAGTAGCGCCAAATGTTATCCAACTTGGTGATAGCTGGCTAATTTGGCGAAATTCCCATTTAAAACCATTAATCTTTCATAAATGAGGTCACTGAAATTTAATCTAAAGTCCGCTCTTTTAAGATATTTTTTCAAAATCTATGAGTGAGAATTTAAAGTACATCTTTACATCTTCCTCCCGATGCTACTAATAAAATAACTGCCAATAGACGACGCTGTACTGTGTGAGCTCCTAACTGCGCAATTTTAATGTGTTTTAGGTACTTTTCCAGTAGAGGTTACTTGGCGAAAAAGGAAATTTGGCAACATATTTTCCGTGAACCTATCCACTGATTCATTTTATACACACGCATTTTTTTTTCGATATTTATACGATTTATTTAACATAAAAAAGCCGTTTCTCTAATTTTATACAGAAACAGATGTAATTTGTACATAAAAACATCAATAATACACATATAAAATAAACATATAAAACAAACAAAAACGCTCATCAAGTTTGTTTTCATAGCTGTTTATATGATTTGACAACAAATCTCGATATTTTCCCGTTATACGGACACCATGCCAAATATGCTAATGCGCCAATTATTTCAAAATGCTAAAATATATTTTTAATTTTATGCCAGCAGTTTAATATGAGTTTTATTTCATTGCTTTATTTTAGAAAAGTTATTTGTTCACTTATTTTAAGTATATATTTGTGATTTAATGAAATAGTTCGTAAAGTCCGGAATTTTCAAATGTTATATTTTTTAAATGCTCACTTTAGTATCGACAATGTTTTTTCTTTTATTTTTCAAAATGCTTCAATTCACGTGATTTTAATTTGGCGCCACCTATTACGCTTGGCGACAATGGTATCCGTATAACGGAAAATTACCCAAATCTCACTTTCTGATGACCAAGCTTTTTTTAAAAAAACGCCAAAGCCCCTACAGTGGAAAGTACCAAACGGTCTATTATTTTGCGCTATCTGTGTTGCAGTTTGTACTATATGCAAGGGGGGGTGGAGGAGTTTAAACATTAAATATTAAAGTTTCGGCACAGATGTCATATACGCCCCATATTGGCGCGATTTTTTTCTGACGCCAATGTCATATACACAACGGGTACTAACTGGCGCCAAAGTGTCATTATTTTGCTTTATATGGTAACCCGGATGTTGTTGTTTATGATGTTGATGTTTTCGCCAAATTCGCGTCCGAAAAAAATCGCGCCAATATATGACAACTGTGTGTGTATATGACAACTGTGTCAAAGTTTCTATAAAGCTGTATAAGACTAAAAAATTAAGAATAAAATAAATGCAAAATAAGACTAAAGAAGAAAGAAAAATCATGAGCTAAGCATGGAATATGAAACACTTTCCAACACATCCTGAATGCTTTAACAAAACTTCGTTATTTGGGGGAAATAAGGTAAATAAGATAACTAAGTAAACATTTTAGAAGACGCATAAAAAATTTTAAAAATTGATTTCAGCAGTTACCGTCTATAGCCAATAGTATCGTTATTACATGCCACTATTTAGCTAAAATTTAATTTAAACTACTCTTAAAACTACTGAAATCACATTTCCAGATATTATCATCCATAGACAGTTATGTATCCAATTCTTTGCGTGACCCTGTATATCAATTTCTTAGTAAACTAAATGCAGTTCAGCGTAAAAATGCATAACTCCTTTAAAAACCAACTTTAAGCAATTTACTCTCATACTCAGTAACCCTTACGAATTCTTTTGTGTAGCCCTGCATATGAACTGTAGCATTTATACACACAGTATAGTATGCATAATTGTAGTGAAACATAAAAGCACATATCATAATTAAAAATGCATTTCTAGCAATTATTGCTTATGTACAATACTTCGGAGAAAAGTTTCTTGGCGAGAAAGAAGTTTGCCAACGTATTTTCTGACAACCTGTTTTCTGCTTCATACTCACAAGCAATTTTTTCCATATGTATGCAATTTATTTTATATAAAAAATGCTATTTACCCATTTTTATAAAGAAACAGAAGTAATTTTTACATAGATGTCATATACGCATCGGGTTTGGCGTGATTTTTCTCTGACGCCAATTTGGCAGAAATCTCGCTTTGGAATACCAGTTACTTATATATTTTTAAATTATTTGCTATCATTTTGAAAAGGAAATAACTATAAATAAATAAATGTTTGAATAATAACCATAGAACAAAACAGGGCACAGATGTTATATACGCCCCATATTGGCGCGATTTGTTTCTCATCATGTTTGTTTGTCATCAATTGTCATCCAGTACAAGTTTTAAAAAAAATTATTTCAACCTGATAGGATGAATAATGAGTACTTTATTAACGATTGAAAATTTGTACAAGATAAATATATAAATATATAAATAAATATAGGGAGAGTGTGAGCTAATAGTAGAAATTGAATAACGACACTTTGCCGCCAGTTAAGTACCCGTTGCGTATATGACATTGGCGTCAGAAAAAAATCGCGCCAATATGGGGCGTATATGACATCTGTACCCGATTTTTTAATGTATATAATTGCATATATAAACAAAAATAAAAGTTCATTAGATTTGTTTTCATAGCTGTTTATACATTTTGGCAACATATCTCACTTTCTGATGCCCGAATTGCACCACGCTTTTTTAAAAAATGCACTATAATGGAAAAGTACCTAAATAAATAATTAACAGAAATAACCAATTATACAAACTAAAACTTTTTATTTCGAGATCAAAGCATTGTTTTTAATTTCGATTAAAAATACATAAATCCTTGGATAACTTCAATTGAAATTAGGTTCACAGCTTAATATCTCATTCTATAAACCTTAACAAACACAAGTGATTCATTCATTGTGAACCGTAAAAAATATTAAATAATTGAGGTAATCATTCACAAAGTAAGTTCTCCAACAATCAATGGACAATATCCTAATTACGTCATAGTAGGTAAAATGGTGGCGGTATCGTTTGTTTATGGTTTGAAATCACAAAGATTTAATTTTGCAATTTCTCTTAGTTACATTATTTTATTGTCATATTTATGAGCTCAGAACAAAAGCATATTTTTTCATTATTTAGTTATTAAAGACGGAAAAAATTATAAATGCATGATTTGAAATATTTAAATAATTTTCTTTCTTAATAGTAAAAAATAACATCGAGAAGTAACAGCGAGTTTAAGTTAAATAAGTTTAACTGTTTAATTCTGTTGTAATATTCAAAATAACTGTATTTATTAGATTTCAGTAAACAACATCAGGCCCCGATTAAACTTTGAAGTTCGAGAAATTACAATGTCATTTTAGGACCCTTCTTTTGGAGAAGCTTTTCTAAATTCCACATATACATGGAAACTCTTCAGTGTTAGAAATATTATTCTTAGGACAGACATAACATGAGAACGGCCTGCAATTTTACACAAGTTTTTGAAAACTACTTTATATCAGAAATTTTACTAAAAACTGGTTACTTTTTTGTTATAGCGACCCACACTATTAGGATTATGACAAGTTGCAGCCAATTTCGCCAACGTCGTAACCAAGATTGTGAAGCACACACATATAATACCATATAATACCATTTCATGAAATCGTATACGATAATTTAATAGTTTTTATCTTACTTCAAGTGTGTAATTTATTTATTTTTAAGGCTTAACAATCTAAATTGTCCAATATATGAATTCAAAAAAATGTAAACAAAGATTGAATAGACATGACCGCAAAAAGCCTCAAATCTGCATAACACTTGGAACCAAACTGTGCAGATTAGTGGTCTTCTACTGTACACAGTTTTTTATAAATGTGTTTCGTTCTTAAAATGTGATATTTTCATCTATCACTGCGGAACAAGCGAGAAAACTCATATTCTTGCACTTGAGTTGTATATATCTTTTTATCTAAATTGCCGTCATTTTTGACGGGCTACCTTTCTAGTAACAATATAATATTATGCCTAGAAAATTCGATTCAAAACGCCAACATTGACAGCAATTTACTAAAGATCCTCTGCCTTTACAAAAAACTGGAAAAAATAGTTCTATTACAAAGTTTCTGAATAAAAACACCTGCAAATTTCATGCGTTTGTGAACAAAAATGAATTAAAAAAATACTTATTAAGTTGTCAGTGTGGATTTGAGAACAACTTTAAAGCATTCTGATTTGCAGGGAATATTAAAAAAAATCACTTTATCCTGTACTGCGATTTAAGGGGGCAATGGGCTTTAAAATTAGTAAATATCGACTAAAAATTGTAGGAAAAAAAAAGATTAAAATTTAATTTTCCGGGGAGAAATTTGAAAAATAAGTATGCATATTCAAAGCCTACAGGTTTAACCCTTTCAGGGACGCCGCTTGCAGTCTGCAAACACTTAATTTTAAAGCCCTAACTGACAAATGGCACCAGTAACTTTTCAGTACAATTTTGATCGCATAATAAATGTGAAGAAAAGCTTTTGAATATTTTCAAAAAAAAAATTGTTCGTAAATTGTGTAAGTTAATTACTTTGAACATTTTTGGAGCAGAATGCCCTGCCCCTGAAAGGGTTAACATTAGAATAGGGGATTTGCGGTTAGACTGGTGTATCTGTTTATGAAGATTGGAAGCATGACATCGGATACATTATTTCCCATGTTTTATTATTATATACATAATTAATTTAGACGTGTTTTTACGAAAACTCGTAGTAATGCTGATTTCTCATTTTTTTTTTTTTTTCATTTTTTTTTTTTTTTTGTGAATTAAATACAGAAATACTGTTTTATTCTTATGAATGTTTGAACTCGACAAAATAACCCTATTTTAGGTGAAAATTTAAAAGATTTATGTAGCGCAAGTGCAAAACTTCAGTGGAAATAAAATGTAATCAAATATATTTACACTTCTGCTGTACATTCTTTCTAGTTATACTCCTGGGAAAGAACAATGCAGAACCTAAGTAAAAACCTTTGTAAGTTCGGATGGTATAAGTAGTATTTATCGTTCTTCGTTTTTCTGCTGCAGTCGACAAACAGAAACTAATTGTCCTTGCAACCCGTCCAGAATCCAACAAGTTCGTTTAAAAGCATCTTATACGCAGACATGGTTAAATTGCCTTTTACAAAGAAAGGTTCTATTATCTCTGGAGACTTTCTGTATTGATTCTCAGAGAAAAGGTAAATAAAACAGAAAACAAGAAAGAAAAATCATGTGTCAAGCATGCATTATGAAACATTTTCTAACTCATCCAGAATACTGTAATAAAACTTCCCTGTTTTATAAGGGGGAAGATGATAGTTAAGGGGGCTGATCAATCAGCTTCTGAATTCTCCTCCGTAATTTTAAGTCTACGGACTTTTGATGCATTCGTATATTTAAAATATCTTCTCGGGAAATTCATATTTTTAACATGTTTTTTCTGCGTACTCTTCTTAAAGGATGTAAAAGAGACATCTTTTAGGAAGTTTACACAAAAAATAGAAGTTTAAAATATTAATTTCCCGAGGAGATAAATATACGAATGCATCAAATACCTATTGACTTAACATTACGGAGGAGAATTCCGAAGCTGAGTGACCAGCCTCCTTAACAGGGTTCCCAGTGACATGGAAAATCTGGAAAGACAGGGAATTTCAAAGTAGTCAGGGAAAGATAGGGAAATTTTAAAATATATAGGATAAGCCAGGAAATTTACAAATATTTTCAAAAAAGTCATGCAAAAGTCATAAGGAGGGGGGGGGGGGGGGGGGGATTGACGCAAAATTCATCAAACAACCGCAAAAAAAAAAAAAAAAAAAAAAAAAAAAAAATCCGAAAAATTCGAAGAACGATCACAGAATTAAGTCGCTAATTTTGTCAAAGAATTACGGAAATAAATAGCGAATTTCATTGTATGCCCGTTTGGTCATGGAATTTTTAAAGATTTGGTCAGGGAAATTGCCAGACATGTTTTGTTGGGAAACCCTGGTTAAGTAAACAACTTGAAAAACGCATAAAACATCTGAAAACCCAATTTCAACAACTATCATCAATATACGGAAAGTATTAAAATTGTTTTGTGAAGTCCTGTATTGATCTATAGATTTGTATGTATACCACATAGAATGTTAAAATTTAGTTTAATAAATAAACGTGTAACACAGTTGAAGATTCCCATTCAACAATTTATGTGAACAAACGGAAATGAATTAATTTGTGCAACCCTATATATGATCGATAGAGAATTTGTACCCAACAAGTAAAGTTATATGCAAAAAATTAGTTAACCCTTAAATGCCTGATTTTTGAAAAATTATTGTAATAATGTTTTTCGGCTTTCATTTTTTAAATAAAACATGGGAAAAATACTTTTAAAAAAATCATACTTTGTTTTAAGTATGGTTTACGGCTAAAAAACAGTTTGTTACTAATCGGCAATACTGGTCTTTAATTGAAAAAATAATCTTCCTTGATAAAATTCTATAATATTAAACACACAAGAATTTTAGGAACTATAATAAGAAATAAATTTTTCTTGCTCACTGCAGAACAAAATAGGGTATTTCGCAAGCTTCCAAATAAAACAAAAAGAACAAGTAGGAACAATTGAAAAAATAAATCTATCTTTATTCTTAAACAGCACAAGTATTGCCATCTACATGTTGAAAATCGATTTAATAATATTTTCAGAATGTATTTTATTGGCAACATTAGACATCATAGCTTCAATATTATTCTAATAGTATTTTAAAGCCTAAATTGGGTATGTTGCCGAAAAGCAACACCCGGCATTTAAGAGTTAAAATGATTTAAAAACGCATACCACAATCGAAAAAGCATCACTTCCAGCAATTATTACTCATAGACTGTTACCGCAGCCTAATTATTTTGCCTGGTCCTATTATAGATGAACGATAAATGCTATGCACACTATACTCTACAGTAAGCACACTGTCAAAAAAACTCGTCAATATACACTAAATTATTCCTTTTTTTTATAAACAATTTCCGTACTCCTAGAAAACATGTTTTATCCGTGAATGCTTCCAAAAAGTCTGAAAAAGGAGAAATTCCGTTCATTCCTAGCACGCATGCGCTTTATTAATACTAAAATCCGAATTTATTTTAAAAGGAAAAACCAAAAATTATATAAATTAAGATTTATAATTTAATAAAAAAGGGAAAATATTTTCGAATTTAAAAATAAATAACAATTACTTTTCCTATTCATTAAAAAGTACTCACAATTTATTTAATGAAAGTTGAATAAGATGAAAAAAGTTTTAAATTAATTTATAAAGTTGCTTATAAAAAAAATATTCGCATTTAAAATATATTTTAAATAAATACATTTAATTTAAATATTAAATGGGGGAAAAATCTGTTTTACTCAAAAAAAAAAAAACCTTATTGAATAAAAATATAATATTTATATTAGATGTAAATTTCCAACTGGGCGAAAAATGTCCGGACCAGGATTCGAACCCGGGACCTCCTGGCTGAAGCCGCCAGTGCTCTGCCATCTGAGCTATCCCGGACGATTCTGGTCGAACTTTTTCACCCAGCTAACCTTGATGATTACAGCATCTGGTCTGAAACCTGGTTCAGCTCAACAGAATAAATCTCAGGTAATGGAACTCCAGAAATCGCTGGATACGAAATTACACTAGATTAATATTATCACAATTATTGTATAATATATTATTATAATTGTGTTAATATTAATCTAGTGTAATTTCGTATCCAGCGATTTCTGGAGTTCCATTACCTGAGATTTATTCTGTTGAGCTGAACCAGGCTTCAGACCAGATGCTGTAATCATCAAGGTTAGCTGGGTGAAAAAGTTCGACCAGAATCGTCCGGGATAGCTCAGATGGCAGAGCACTGGCGGCTTCAGCCAGGAGGTCCCGGGTTCGAATCCTGGTCCGGACATTTTTCGCCCAGTTGGAAATTTACATCTAATATGATTTGTTTACCAATTAGAATAATTGTGTTAATATTAATCTAGTATAATATTTATATTTTACATTTATCAATCTACTTATTTGTAATTCATATTTTTTATCCTATTAAAAGTATTATCCTGTTTAAAGTATTATATAAAAGAATAAAAAAAAAGAGAACTTAAATTTAAAAATAAATAACAATTACTTTTCTCATTCATTCAAAAGTACTCACAATTTATTTTTTTAAAGTCGAATAAGGTGAAAAAAAGTTTTTAAAAATTAATTTATAAAGTTGCTTATAAAAAAATATTCGAATTTAAAATATATTTTAAATGAACGGATTTGATTTAAATATTAAATGGGGAAAAATCGATTTTACCCCCCCCCCCCCAAAAAAAAGGCCCCACTAGCGGCTGAGAGGTTCTGCTCTCGAAGTTGGTAGACGGGAGGTGCGGGTTCGAACCCAATCGCGCCCGTCGTCCAAATCGTTCGGAGTTTTCGTGGTTTTCTTCGAACCGTGGATTTCCATGCGTTAATACGGATTAGGTTCCCTTAGAAAGACCTCCACGGAAGGCACTCCCCCTAGGGCCTATATCCCTCGTGTAGATAATTGGCCGTCAAAAATCAACCCCCCCCCCCCAAAAAAAAAAAAAAAAAAAAAAAATAAATAAATAAATAAATAAATAAAATAAAATAAATAAAAAAATCTTATCGAATAAAAATATAATATTCATATTTCACATTTAGCAATCTACTTAAAAACATTTATAATTCATATTTTTATCCTATTTTAATACTAAAGTATTAAAACCCTGGCCACAATCTCATTAAAGACGAAATCTTCCCGAAATGAACTTCAAAATTAAGAAATTAATCGAACCATGCCAATTTGAAGTAAAACGTTTCACTACTGTCCAACTGTAGCGCGCTCGTTAGCGTACACGTCTCGTAACGCTGAGATGGTTGGTTCGATTCCAACGTCAGCAAATTTATTTTTTCCAGACTTTCTCCAATTGACGGATATTTTACCTCCTGTAACGGAGAAAAAATTAACCGGTATTCGTCAATTAATGGAAAAATCTTGGTAGCTGTGCTGCCAGTATAATTTCCGTGAATTGGAGAAAGTATTTCTGAGTGCATATTTTAGTAAACCTCAGTGACGTATATAATTTTCAACATGTTTGAAATAGAGTATAATATCATTAAAATGCATTGCAAACGATCTTTCCCTACAGACCATAGTGTAACGGAATTCTTTTGAATGTCCATGTAAATAAACTCTAACTGCTACACACTTCATTTTCAATACCGAACATTCCACAGCACCAATATTACCCCTCAATCCTAAAGGAAAGTAATATTATTTTAGCTTATTGTTTTGATTATTTATTTATTTATTTAAATAAGCGTGCTTGTATAAGTATGAAATTGCAATTTTTAACACTGGGTAATCAACGATCATTCCGAATAGGCCCTTTTTCATCAAAAAAAGCCAATTTTCCCAAATTTGTAACATCATACACACACTTTTTCCAGACACCCATTCAGTTCTATGACCAAAGTACCGAAATTATCTTCAAATTTATTATAAGTATTGGATATATTATTCTGAGTACTGCTGAGTTATTACAAAACAGTAAAATGAATTAAGGAGAAAATCTCAACGATCTCTTTTAGAAATCTTAGTTCTTCTAGTGTAGTAAGTAACATGTTCCATCGAACTATATATAGGACATTTTGTGAAAAGGAAACCAGTAAGTTTTAAAATTTTACACTTCTGTTTGTTTCTCATCAGTCTGTAATAGCATTTCAGAAATTTTTTCAAAATTTTCATTTTTTTAACATATATAGTAAATTTTCGGTAGAAAAAATAGAAAATTGAAACGAGAATTTGTATATCGTTTTTAGAAAATTCTACCTCTATGCAATAATTTTTTCTTAATCAGCCTTTTCTTTTTACGTGATGTGATAAATTACTGATTTTTTAAATTCTTTTTAATAAAATTTTTAAGTTGGTCAGAGACACAAATCTCTAAAAACAACAACAACAAAAAAATTACGATTTTGTTAAAGTAAAATTTTGTGTCCCAGACCATCTTAATGACATGTTTGAACTTTGTGTTATGTATTTAATTTTTTTTAAGTGTTTGTACATATAAGAATTCATTTTATATTTTAAGCATGCTTTAAACTTTAAACATAATGTGCCCTTCAAGGTTTGTCTTTAAGTTGACTATCATGCTTGTGTTTGTTTTAATTTTTGATTGATTCTTCTTGAACAAACATTGTTTCGTATTTTTTCTTTCTTTTTTAAAATAAGTTTTTCGTATAAAGATGATTTTGTTAAATCATTTCAGTACAGTAGGATGTACTCCATTCTGTACTACTAACATATGATTATCGATGAATATTTTTTATAAATTCCAGTACAAACAAATCAAGCATATTATTTTCTAGGACATCTAACCCCTCATTTGATGGTAGGGGTTGCAGTTTTAAGTAAGCTGAAGAGCATTCCCCCTCTTTCAATTTTAAGGAGGAAAGAAAAAAGTCAACATTAGAAAAAAAGTTTTAAAGCTTGGGCATTAATGGTCGAATATGGATCATATCTATCTTCATAAAAGTTCGCTAGCCGAAAAGAGCAAAGGGGATTAGCGAACTTTCATCTGGGCCGTCTCCAGAAATGAAGACTAATTGTCCCACAGCTTTAACCAGAGATCAATGGAGGCAGGGATTATAGCCCGCGCGCTCTGCATGCTCTCCAAACACCCGTGTACCAGAAAATTCGATTTACTTGGGAAGTGCTGCCGTGAATGTTGTAGGCTGTGGAAAATTCGCATTTGATGAAGCAGTGTTGTTTCCCGGGGAAAAGATTATGAAGATTTATGGGACTGTACTGGAGACAGTTAGTCTGCAATTAAGGAGGAGAAAAACGTCTTGTTATTGGCTGAAATTAATATAGAATGCTTTCGGGATACAAAGAAATATTTTATTTATAGCTCTAAAAGGAGAGGGGAGTGGGAGGGTCTGTCTCACCGTCTATCATATTTTTTTTTTATTTGTTTGATGTTTATATATTGTGTGGAATGCATAAGTTGCCGTTAGTTAAGAAAATTTTAGTTGATACTGATGAATCTTGTCACTTTCTCCAACATTTATTTGATGATTAATCTCGAAAGAAATTTTTATGTAAATTTCTGAACTCTTTAAATTATCAGGTTACTCTTCTTAGCAATTATATCTAGTTTTAGCTATATTCTACTGAAAAGGTCTATACCTTTTTAAGGGTTATTTATATCTCAAGGAGTTAAGTATACATATATATGTACAACGTATGCATTCAGACAATTTTCTGTATAAACAAATTCGAGGACTACCACAAGGTGAAACTGCATGCAGTTTACTTGCTGAGCTTCATCTTTATTAATAGGGGAAAAAATCGTATAAGAATTCATTTTATATTTTAAGCATGCTTTAAACTTTAAACATAATGTGCCCTTCAAGGTTTGTCTTTAAGTTGACTATCATGCTTGTGTTTGTTTTAATTTTTGATTGATTCTTCTTGAACAAACATTGTTTCGTATTTTTTCTTTCTTTTTTAAAATAAGTTTTTCGTATAAAGATGATTTTGTTAAATCATTTCAGTACAGTAGGATGTACTCCATTCTGTACTACTAACATATGATTATCGATGAATATTTTTTATAAATTCCAGTACAAACAAATCAAGCATATTATTTTCTAGGACATCTAACCCCTCATTTGATGGTAGGGGTTGCAGTTTTAAGTAAGCTGAAGAGCATTCCCCCTCTTTCAATTTTAAGGAGGAAAGAAAAAAGTCAACATTAGAAAAAAAGTTTTAAAGCTTGGGCATTAATGGTCGAATATGGATCATATCTATCTTCATAAAAGTTCGCTAGCCGAAAAGAGCAAAGGGGATTAGCGAACTTTCATCTGGGCCGTCTCCAGAAATGAAGACTAATTGTCCCACAGCTTTAACCAGAGATCAATGGAGGCAGGGATTATAGCCCGCGCGCTCTGCATGCTCTCCAAACACCCGTGTACCAGAAAATTCGATTTACTTGGGAAGTGCTGCCGTGAATGTTGTAGGCTGTGGAAAATTCGCATTTGATGAAGCAGTGTTGTTTCCCGGGGAAAAGATTATGAAGATTTATGGGACTGTACTGGAGACAGTTAGTCTGCAATTAAGGAGGAGAAAAACGTCTTGTTATTGGCTGAAATTAATATAGAATGCTTTCGGGATACAAAGAAATATTTTATTTATAGCTCTAAAAGGAGAGGGGAGTGGGAGGGTCTGTCTCACCGTCTATCATATTTTTTTTTTATTTGTTTGATGTTTATATATTGTGTGGAATGCATAAGTTGCCGTTAGTTAAGAAAATTTTAGTTGATACTGATGAATCTTGTCACTTTCTCCAACATTTATTTGATGATTAATCTCGAAAGAAATTTTTATGTAAATTTCTGAACTCTTTAAATTATCAGGTTACTCTTCTTAGCAATTATATCTAGTTTTAGCTATATTCTACTGAAAAGGTCTATACCTTTTTAAGGGTTATTTATATCTCAAGGAGTTAAGTATACATATATATGTACAACGTATGCATTCAGACAATTTTCTGTATAAACAAATTCGAGGACTACCACAAGGTGAAACTGCATGCAGTTTACTTGCTGAGCTTCATCTTTATTAATAGGGGAAAAAATCGTAAATAACACTATTCATTTATAGATATATTTAGATGATATGTTAATTTATACTGGAGTTACTCAATCATATTGTCTTCCTGTTACATATCCTAATAATTTGAAACTAACTGTCGTTTCTCTTATCAACAGTTTTATCAAATTGTTAGATCTGAAATTTTTTCTGAAAGATAATGGTTCATTGCTTATAGACATTTGTAACAAAAGAACATATTTTAAATTCTATATAATTTCGTTTGCGTGCTTTGACTCATGCATACATGCCAACCTCCGGCTTTTTTTTTTTAATCAAAAAATTATACTTTGAACCAGAAATTTATGCAATGAGTGGAAATAAGTAGTTTTCAATTGCCTACCACATTTAATGCAAGACACATTTAACTAAATAGTTTTCTGGTTCAAAGAACATTTGTTCAATTTAAAAAACACCGGAGGTTGGTAAGTATGCTCATGTATGCGTATTTCTGTTTTTCTAAACATATTAATAAATCATTTATTCAATATTAACTCTATAGTTCGACATTTCAAAATAAAAACTTAATCACTTTAGTTTAAACAACTCTCAAACACCATTTCCCTCAAAATTTCATCAATTCGATTAATCACAAACATTAAATAACACTATTTAATTTATAAAAACTTTTCAAAATAACAGACATTACATATTACATTACAAGATAAAAACACTAAAAATAATATAAAAGGACGTTTCGGATTCATTCTGAATCCCTCATCAGCTAATTCCTAACGTAAAAGTCATACTAGATTTTAAAGTTCAACAAGTAGAAAAACATTACATCATTAAATCTACAGGATGTGTTCTATTTGTTCAGTAGTTCTAACCCTTTCTTGGTAAATAAAATAATTTTTGTGGGAAGTTGGGTGGGATGATATTGAAATTAAGCAAAAATTGATAGCTTCATGACAGAAATTTTACATTTTTTGGCTTGCATTATGGGAATCGCCCCTGACAACATTTCTCACGATGTAGCTTCGTTTCTTTTATGAATTTCTTTTTAACTCATTATTATTATTATTATTATTATTATTTATCTCTTCGTATTTTGTGTTAATGTTGCAATTATTATGTATATTTCGAGCTGATTTCAAAAATTAGTTTTATTTCATACGTCATTTTTGTAATAAGAAGGCTTAGTTTTAGGCACTAACTGTATTTTTTTTTTTGTGTGTGTGTGTGTGTGTGTGTGTGTGTGTATGTGAAAAGTTATTTTTTATTTAAGTTGGCGAGAAGAAACATTTTTTAATTTGGAAATCATTATTTTTGTTAATCACGTTGTAAATCGGTATCAAATGATGTATATGCTAAACCTAGTCTACTTTCTAGATTATTATGTAAGAGCGCAGCGCCCTGCTCTTTTTAAAATCTTACAAAATACACCCTGCAATTTAACAAAAATAGTGAAATACACAACCAGTTGCACTTGGACCCACAAATCTCTAATAAGGATCTTCTCCATAACCACAATATATTTAAATCTGTGTTCGTAAGCTTGCAAAATTTATAGAATTTCCGGATTTTTCAGAAAAATATAGATTATTCAGTCATGCTGTAATTTATTTGTATATTTTTACCCAAGTGCCAAGAAGGGTTATGTGTTTCACGCGTATCTGGGTATGTGGATTTCTTTATACCCTCGAAACATACCAACGGCTGGATGGATTTTAATGAGTGAGGTCTCTATCTATTCGTCTTAACCGTCCGATGGTTATAGGCTAGGTTTTGTTTTTATAAATTCAAAATGGTGGCCGTAAAATACAAATAGCGGTGGAGAAGAAATAAAAAAATAGTTTATAAAAAATAGTAATATAAAAAATAGTTTCACATTGATGAGAAATAATTAGTTCGCTTTTTACGCAGTCGGGTTTTTTGATTTTTTAAATTTAATTCAACTTGTTTAATTTATAAAATCATTCAAAATTAATGTTAAATATCATACCTGCAAATTGCATATATATATATTATTGTTACGAAGCATAATACTTGTACACTTTCTCTTCGAATAATAATTTTTGTTACTGAACTAGTGTCATTTTTCTGCTTTAGTATTGTCCTCCTTTATTGACCTGCACCCCATGCCCTTTTTCTTTATAGAGTGAACACCATAAAACATATGTGGTAAACTGATAAAAATATTATATTAGTTTAAAAAGATCAGTTACTCTATATTTTTCTTTTCTTGAATTCTAAATTAGAATAATATACTTTTGACTGTTTGTCTGAACAAGGGCTTCATCTTCCATTGTTACTTAAAAATGAAAAGCTGAAAAATATTCATGTTTCCACTTATCACGAAGTAAAGAGATCGCTACTAATTGTCCTTCTTCCCTCATAGCATGCATGGTCACGGTGACGTCGTTGTGACGTCACTGTGAGTCACTGTGGTCACGTCACATCTGTGACCAAAATGCCACCACTCAGTGATGTCACATTGTGACTGAGATGTGAACTTCTTAGAAAACTTTGAAAAATTACAAAAAATATTCAAAACATGTTATTTATGTAAAATTATATTTTCTGGCAATTAAAAAAAATTGTGACGTCACTGTTATGACACTGCATGTAACGTACGTCACGTCACATTTGTGACGAAAAAAATCACCATATTGTAAGTCACAGTGTGACAAAAATATGAACATCAAAAATCTTTGAAAATGAACAGAAATATTACATGCCCGAGTTACAGCGACATAAGGAATGATAATATATTAGTGGATAGGAAATAGTAAATTCGGACACGAAAAGAGAGAGGGGGGGGGGCAGAAAAAAAATGCACGGTAGAAGTATCAACAAACTAGATTTTCATGCTATATTTTATCAATTTCTTATTTAAGACAGTGAAAGTATACTTTTTTATGATTTCAATTTTATCTACCATTGCAATTTAATCCTTCACTGATTGTTATTATTATAAAAATGTTTCTCGGGAAAATGGTACGTATTGGAGCAATTTGGATAACATATTTAGAATTAGGAATATTACATTTGTACACTTTACATATTTAGTTTTCAGGGAGGAAGTTGTTTTATTTATTTTTTTATTTATTTTATTTTATTTTATTTTTTGTCGACCAGTGGTATTCTAAACCCTTCTGTGGTTTCAAACTAAAATTTTCTATTACAATTAAGTCTGTAGCTTTTAATGAACACGTAGAAAGAATACTCAGAGTTTAGTCATATATGCATTTCTTACTTTAGAATTTGCATTCAAGTCATATTTTTTCCTGTTAGTGTTTAACTATTTTAAATAACTATTTTTTTTTAAATTCTACTTCTTTCAGACTTTTTAAATAAAATTGGTATTTTCCGAAAAAATATGTATACAAATTTTATACAAAACCCATGATATAATTATTCGTATTTCAAATTCGTGTTTTAGAGATATGACTTTAAAAAAAGTTATTTTAAAATTGTTTTATTCTACAGAAAATGAATATGAAAAAAATGACACGTTGACAAAGAAAATTTTTTTATCCTGTATACTCTCTTTTCATTTATTAAGAAGATACGTATTTATTTATTAGGTGTAAAACAAACTGTACTTTAAAAAAAAGAAAGAAAAAAGGCAGGTGTTTCATTCAAATAGAAAATTTTCATTACAGATACTCTCATAAAGGTAAAATTACTGCGCATTTAAACTCTGTTGTGTACAAAAAAAAAAAAAAAATATAATAATACAGTAGGAGCACCTGCTTGGTCAAATATCGTCTGCGCTCGATGAAAACCGCAGAATAAAATAAGGATCAGAGAACTTCTGACACGGAGAGTTAGTTTTTTTTAAGCTAACAGAAATATGCCTGACAATTTAGGATAAAATACGGATATTAAAATATTTATGGAACTTAAAAGGTATGTCTTATTTAATTTAAATTTTTTGTTCCTTTTTGACAGATTATTACATGAGTTAAATAGTTGTATGTCATATGCAATGACTGATCTGGTATTTCTTTCAAAAGCAATATGGCGATGGAAAGATTTTTGAGAAATTGTTAAATGCATTTAATTCATCTATTATAGTTTGTTGTTGTTTAATAGTACAATTATAAATACTAATTATTTAGTGTTTTTCAAATTGCTATATTTTTTTAAAATTGTATTTAAGCGTTTTTTTTTACTGTTTGTGATTTTAATCAAACATTTAATTGTAGACATTCAGAGTCAGTTATTAAATTTTCTTTGATTGTAAACTCATTTTCTACATTTTCGATACATTTATTTTATTGGCATTAAAAAATAAAATATAATATTTAAGAATTGAAATAAAGTGTTTTTCATGCCCGATAAAGTTGAAAAGTGTTTATGACTTCGGTTTGTCTGGCCGTCTGTCCGAGCTCTAACTCGCGTAAATATACTCGGATTGACTTAAAATTTTTGGATGTTATTGACGTTTACCATAGCAAGACCCCTATTTGTAATGAAGTTTGTAGCATGTTTAGTTCATTTACAGGGACAGTCAATTGTATTCCATTACATTACGGCCTGTGGGAAAAAAATCGTTTCAAATGATTTTTAATGATTTTACACGCTTTCAAACAGAATAAATTGATATGCATTTATGAAGCGCACTAAAATGTGCATTCCATAGAATATGCGATGCAAAGAATAGTTATTGTTCATTTACAGGGCTAAAAAAGGAATTCCAATACATAATGATATAGGGGTGGAGGGAATTGTTTGCGGCGTACTTTATTTATGTTAATCTATTTGATATGTAATGAAATTGATATACGTCGTTGAGGTTTACATACTATGAATTATTTCATGTATAATACGAAGTGTATATAGCATTTACAGGGACACACAAAATATTTCAGATACTATATTGTATCCGAAGTACTGTTCATTAGCGATGATTGCTGGAAATACATTTTTAATTATGATATGCACTTTTATGATTCACTACATTTATGCATAGTATATGGTGTATATATATATGCTATAATTCATATTTAGGACTATACAAAAGTATTCATAAGGGTTACTGGGTATTGCTTAAAGGTGGTTTTTAAATAAGTTATGCATTTTAACGCTGCACTGTATTTAATTTACTAAGAAATGTTTGTAGTAGATAGATAAAATGATATACAGGGTCACGCAAAGAATTGGATACGTTGCCGTCTATGAATTATAATTTCTGGAAATGTGATTTCAGCAGTTTTAAGAGTGTTTTAGCTTGAACTAAATTTTAACTAAATAGTGGCGTGTAATAAAGGTTCTAGGTAAACTACAGGGTTGTACAAAATTATTTAAGTATGTTTCCATATATTAGTATAAATTGCTGAAAGAGACTTTCAACCTGTTATGCGTTTCCTTGATAAACTAAATTTTTCCATTGTATAGTATATATATATATCAATCTACAGATCAAATACAGGACTGTTTAAAAGAATTAGAAAACATATTTGGCTGTGGATGGTAGGGTGTCAACGATTTTAATCGGTTGATTTAAATCAGTGATAAAATCATGATTTTAATCAACCGATTTTTTTAAAAAAAATCATTGATTAAAATCAAAAATTTTCTAAATGTTTAAAATGTCAAAAAAAAGTATTAAAATCTAACATGAACATAATTTGAAAGTTTCTACAGGTATTTTGACTTATGAATAAACAAAAAAAGAGCTTTAAATAATTGTTTCTAAGCTTAATTCATTAGTATTGTAAAAAAAATTAAAAACAGTTGAGTTTGTAAAAAGCATTGTTTTTAAGTTTTTATCCAAATTAAAACAGTTTCATTTAAAAATGATATTTAAATCTAACATAATTTGCAATGTCATAATCCCCTTTAGGTAATCAATTTATGCATTATTTTATATAAAATACACATAGCAAGTATAATTACATTTCTACAAGTAAAAGAATAAATAGTAATTAATAGCAATCTCAAGTTAAAGAAGAATGAAAGAATGACATCTGCTCAGCAGCTAAATTGTAAATGAATGCATAAGAGAAAAAGAAATAATTGGTATAAAAATGCTAAGCACAGCAAGAGCTTCTTTGGCATAGGTTAAATAAATGTTTATTATTATTATTATTATTTTTTTTGTAACTCATATATATTAAAAAATTGAACCATTGAAAGCTAATAGAGGTAATAATGCTGTTAGTTAAATATTTTGAGGATTTCAGATATTAGTGGCTAACTTATATTTATTCTATATGAATGGGTTTAACTCTTTTTTTTTTTTTTTTTTTTTTTTTTTTTTTTTTTTT
Organism: Maratus speciosus; assembly: GCA_963932465.1. Lineage (NCBI taxonomy): Eukaryota > Metazoa > Arthropoda > Arachnida > Araneae > Salticidae > Maratus > Maratus speciosus. The sequence goes on from OZ010788.1 coordinate 238,557,832, forward strand.
TTTGGTTAGCATACACGTACATGTGTGTAAGTATAGATTTTGGTGGTTTACAGAAATTTTCCTAAATACAAATGCAAAATGAGCTGCAAATAATATTTGTTAGTTTTGTTATTTGTGCTACTAACTAATGAAATTACTTATTTGCAGTTTTTATTAATTCTATAATTACTTATACTGCTTCTTCTAGGCCATTTTTTTTAATGGTGCCACACCATGCCCCTTTTGAAATTGGCAAAATGCACCCTGCCTTAAAAAAAGAAAAAAAAGTTGAAATTTACCTGTAGTTGTAGCCAGAGATTTCTTGTAAAACACTTCCCCATTCAACAGTATTCTAAATTCATGTGGAAAAAATCTTGCAAAAATATGGAACTTTATTTCTTTAGAAAAAACAGGATATTATTAAAATATGTTATTTAATTGTATTTTTCAATTTGTTATTCATAAAATTATCAAAAATTAAGGACACTTTACTTATAATGCTATAAAATATTCTTTTTTTTTCCCTTACATCATTACTAAACACATTACTAATATATTTCCTCATGAAATAGTGCCCGTTTTTTGAACTAGCATCCTGTCCCTTTTTCTTTCTAAAATGAATTATTATCATTTTAATAATTAAGGCTTAAAAATGTATAATATGTTCCTAATTAGAGAGTTGATTGTTTAATAATTAATTTGAAGTAATGTTAGCAATTTAATATAAAATGCAGTTAATAATTTTCATAAATGTTAAGTATCACTAGTGTTTATAAAGTTTTACATAATTATTACAATATTAATGTATATAACATTATTGTATAATACTACCTAATGAAACTACTAATTTGCAGTTTTTATTTCTGTAATTACTAAGTAACAATTATAATTTTATTCATTAAAGTGTAAAAACATAGATTATGTTAGCAATTAGTGGTGTAATTGTTTCGGAAACCTAAAACTCATGATAGCTATTCAGTATTTGAACGCTGGGAAAAAAATCATAAAAATCTGATTTAAATCAAAAAAATCTGATTTAAATAAAAAAAATCCGATTTTTTTTTATTCTTTTTAAAAAAATTATGATTTTTTTACACCTTAGTGGATGGTAACTGCGTAAATCAGTTTTTCAAATGTTTTACGCGTTTACATGTTTACTTAGTTATCTTATTTACGTTATTTCCCCAGATGTCTTGTTAAAACATTTAGAAAGAGTTGGAAAGTGTTTTGTAATCTATGCCTAACGCATGCTATATCTTACTTGTTGTTTCTATTTCCCAGATCAGTCTTTTCATATAAAACATACCAAATCTAATTAGCTCATATTCACAAAATACAATATATATGGGAATAAAAAATTTAAATAAATAGGGCTTATCATGTAGTTCTATAAGTAATAGTTGTATTAATGTCCGTTAGACTCCATGTTCGTATTTAATAAAGCAATGACAAATCATAACACATTAAAAAAAGTTTACACATTCTTAATATTGAGCTTGAATTCAAGATCAAGCTTAGAACTTCAGTTAATAAGCATTGTTTTTTAAATGGAAAATTAAAAATATTTTAGAAGAATAGGACTCCAAAATAGTGATATCTTGCTAAAAAGTACGGTAAAAAGATAAAATTTTATATTTCAAACAAAACTTTACTTTAAAATTATCGTAGTTTTTATGACAAGAATCATCACAATATTAATACTTAGACATTTTTCCAGAGAGAAACATTCGCCTTGCATACAATATTTCAAATGAAATTCAAATTTCAAATAAATTGCTTAAAAGGCGCAAAGGCCAACATTGTGAAAAATATCCACGCCGGGACTCGATCCCGGGTCATCAGTATAGCGCACTCACATTCTACCGACTAAACCACATGGAACGATACCCAGCCTGGAAATTTTCTCCCTATTACATGTTGGAAAGGCTACAAACGTAGCACAAGATGGAATATTTATCGTGAGCCACCGTCATGGGGCAAACACGAAACTTAATTAAATCCAGCATCGATTGAAACTATATTAATACTTGGAAAATTTTCCAGAGAGAAACATTTGCCTTGCATACAGTATTTCAAATGAAAATCAAATTTCAAATTAAAATGGCCTTTTACACTATTAATTTGAAATTTGATTTTCATTTGAAATATTGTATGCAAGGCGAATGGTTCTCTCTGAAAAAAATTTCCAAGTATTAATATAGTTTCAATCGATGCTGGATTTAATTAAGTTTCGTGTTTGCGCCATGTCGGTGGCTGACGATAAATCTTGTGCTGCGTTTGTAGCCTTGCCAACATGTAATAGTGAGAAATTTTCCAGGCTGGGTATCGTTCCATGTGGTTTAGTCGGTAGAATGTAAGTGCGCTATACTGATGGCCCGGGTTCGAGTTCCAGCATGGAATCTTTTTCACTAGTTCGCCTTTGCGCCTTTTAAGCAATTAATTTGAAATTTGATTTTCATTTGAAATCATCACAGAGTTTATGACAAGTTCGTCACAAATGACACATATTTCACAAATTGGTCACAGTGTGACTTCAAAACATTGTCACTTTCGTCACAGGTTCGTCACAAAGTTAATGCCAAAATAGTCACAAATGACACACTTTTCACAAATTAGTCACACCGTGACTTCACAGAGTGGTCACAATGTGACGTCACAAACGACCTCTAAAACGGCCATAACGACCTCGCATTCTAGTCACTGTGACGTCACATCCACGTCACGTGACGTCACATAGACGGTCACAAAATCACAGTGTGACTTCACAACGACGTCGCCGTGACGTCACCATGCCTTACGGGTTAAATAATAAGAGTTTACATTTTTTATTTAGTGCTGCGGAAAACATTTGATTTTGTATTTTGGAATTATTTTAAAATACGATTTAATAAGTTAAATCTCATAATTAATTTAAGAATAAATCTCGTGGAACATATTTTAAAAACTGTACCTAAGAACGTTTAATTTTAGTTAAAAAAAGAAAAAACTGAGTATTAAAAAATAATCCACAATCGTTCTTAAGACTTCTTTAAATCCTAAAAGATGTAATTGTTTCTCCCCTTTTCTGACTTCCCAAAACTAAAAATCATAGATTGATTTTTGTTTCAAATTATTATAGTAAATCTATTATAAGGGTGTCCATTGAGACCCATGCACGTAGAGAATTAGTTTGCAATGATACCTTATTCTAACTTTATGGTTAGAATTACTGAATAAATACTTTACACTAAAAACTTGAATAGGGGTAGCCACATTAATAAATAAAAAAGAAAAGTGCCCAGCTAAACTGATGGCATTGAGCTCACGGGCTATTCACACTAATTGTATATTATACACTTATTTTAAAGAATAATGCCCCTGAAAAAAATAAGTGAAGGGGAATTAGCCCCCGTTTCCCCCTTTATACTTAACCAGTGAACCTCCAAATATCATCAGGGAAGCCCCTTATCATAATAAACCGGTATACCAAATTTGGAGCAAATCGAATAATCCTGCAAAAAAAAAAAAAATTATCTAAATTAAGGGGGTGGACTAGCCCCTCTTTATCCTTAACCAATGAATCCCAAAAACGAATCAGGGAAGCTCCTTAATATAATAAACCGGTATACCAAATTTGGAGCAAAGCGAATAATTCTGCATGAAAAACCCGTTTATATAAATTAAGGGGGGGTGGCCTAGCCCCCTTCCCCCTTTATCTTTAACCAATAAACCCCCAAAACTAATCAAGGAAGTTCCTTAACATAATAAACCGGTATACCAACTTCGGAGCAAATCGAATCATTCTGCATGAAAAACCCATTTATCTGAATTAAAAGGGGTGGACTAGCCCCCTTTCCCCCCCTTTATTCTTAACTAATGAACCCCCAAAACTAATCAGGGAAGTTCCTTAACATAATAAACCTGTATACCAAATTCGGAGCAAATCTAATCCTTCTGCATGAAAAACCCAATTATCTGAATTAAGGAGGTGGACTAGCCCCCATTTTCCCCTTCATTCTTAACCAATGAACCCCCAAAACTAATCAGGGGAGTTCCTTAACATAATAAACCGGTATACCAACTTCGGAGCAAATCGAATCATTCTGCATGAAAAACCCATTTATCAAAATTAAGAGGGGCGGTCTAACCTCCCTTTTCCCCCTTTATCCTTAACCAATGAACCCCCAAAACTAATCAGGGAAGTTCCTTAACATAATAAACCGGTATACCAAATTCGGATCAAATCGAATCATTCTGAATGGAAAACCCATTTATCTGAATTAAGGGGTGGACTAGCCCCCCCTTTTCCCCCTTTATTCTTAACCAATGAACCCCCAAAACTAATCTGTGAAGTTCCTTAACATAATAAACCGGTATACCAAATTCGGAGCAAATCGAACCATTCTGCATGAAAAACCCATTTAACTGAATTAAAAGGTGTGAACTAATGCCCCTTTTCCCCCTTTATCCTTAACCAATGAACCCCCAAAACTAATCATGGAAGTTCCTTAACGTAATAAACCGGTATACCAAATTCTGAGCAAATCGAATGATTCTGCATGAAAAACCCATTTATCTGAATTAAGGGGGGTGGACTAACCCCGTTTTCCCCCCTTTATCCTTAACCAATGAACTCCCAAAACTAATCAGGGAAGTTCCTTAACATAATAAACCGGTATACCAAATTCGGAGCAAATCGAATAATTCTGCATGAAATACCCATTTATCTGAATTAAGGGGGTGGACTAACCCCCTTTTACCCCCTTTATACTTAACAAGTGAACCTCCCAATCTAATCAGGGAAGCTCCTTATCATAATAAACCGGTATACCAAATTTGGAGCAAATCGAAAAATCTTGCAAAAAAAAACATTTATCTAAATTAAGGGGGTGGACTAGCCCCCCTTTATCCTTAACCAATGAATCGCCAAAACGAATCAGGGAAGCTCCTTAACATAATAAACCGGTATACCAACTTCGGAGCAAATCGAAACATTCTGCATGAAAAACCCATTTATCTAAATTAAGAGGGGCGGGCTAACCTCCCTTTTCCCCCTTTACCCTTAACCAATGAACCCCCAAAACTAATCAGGAAAGTTCCTTAACATAATAAACCGGTATACCAAATTCGGAGCAAATCGAATCATTCTGCATGAAAAACACATTTATCTCAATTAAGAGGGGCGGGCTAACTTCCCTTTTCCCCCTTTACCTTTAACCAATGAACCCCCAAATCTAATCATGGAAGTTCCTTAACATAATAAACCGGTATACCAAATTCGGAGCAAATCGAATCATTCTGCATGAAAAACCCATTTATCTAAATTAAGAGGGGCGGGCTAACCTCCCTTTTCCCCCTTTACCCTTAACCAATGAAACCCTTAACCAATTTTTTCCGTTTTATTGCAAACGCAATAGATCTTTCAGAAAATACTGTCAAAGTGGGCGTTTTGAACTGAATTTCCGCGCGAAAGAAGTATAAACACTCAAGAAAGGGTGAAAAACGTGTTTGTCACGTGATCAAAATAGCTTATAACTCAATGGGTAATTCATTTATCAAAAAGTGGAAAACAAAGTTCGATTACAAATCGCTTCCATATAGTCAGGCCTTCCAATTTTATATCTTTCCGTTAAAAAATGAATTTGTAAATGCGTCAAAAAGTTTTGCGCTTGTTGAGCAAAGCAGTTGAGGACAGCCTTAAGTAATAGAAAGTTTTTATGAATTTTATATAGAAATCATAGGGTAAAGGGGTGCTCAGAAAAATATATAAAAAAAAAAAAGGAGTCATAGATATGTAGCTACACCTACAAGTGTTTTCTATTTGTCATGAAACAAGAGGGTAGCGTCCAAAAAAAAAAATTAGTATCCAATTACCTCCAGTCCCCAATTCCCCCGTTTACCCATATATATTTCTGATGTCAACATATCTTTTTCTATGCCCATACCAAACGTATAAGGATGAATGAGGTATCACACGAAAGATTTTTGAACAGCCTTTGACATAGTACACTCGCATTTCTGTAAAATACGTTGTTTGAGTAAAAACTGCAGTTAAACCGGTATTATAACATTTTGGTGCATCCATATCTTGCTTATACATATGACATAGAATCTGGGAACCATTAGTTGATTATAATATGGCTTATGATTGATTCTATTCAAGGAAAAAGGTTTTATTCTTTCAACCTCATTAATGCCTGTAAGTCGGAAATATCAATCTCAATAAAAGTGATTCATTTCCGCTTTATTGAAAAAGAGCAGAATTATAACTAAACTTTCTTTGCGCTGCTTTCTGAAATGAAGACCGATTTTTCTGCTGTGGCTGAATCTCCCCCCCCCCCCCCCTCTCCATCTCTCATTCTTTCTCAAATAATTGACCGATCATCTCCTAAGTACTTTTTATTAATTATCATTTTAACGAAGTGTTGCTAACACTGGAAAATACATGTCTCTTTTGTTACCTGATTTGGAGAAGGCAGACTTCCATTTTTCTCTCTCAATCTACCTGGGACTAATTATAACAAATGGTTTTTTTAAGCATTATAATAATATATAACTTTACTGCTTTATGGCAGAATTGCAGTTAAATATTTACCAATGTTTAAACATTTTTTTCCTTTTAGTTTAGATCAGGAGGTGGCTGCTCAGACCATCACCTCATCGAGTTGGAGGCTGAAGTTCCAGGATTAAACATAACTCGATTAGTATATTAAAATATAACTGGTCTGTCAAGTCGTATCTTGGTGGAAACCACCTGCAGGCCCGATATAGTGGTTCATCGGTAGGTTTATTATTGTATTTCCCTGCACCCAAAGTATGAAAACATGGAGTACTGGGAGCAGGAAAACATAATGGTAAACCTGCCAGCCAACCACTAAAATCGGATTTGCAGGTGTTTTCCGCCAAGATATGACTTGGCAGACCAGTTGTATTTTAATATGGGAATCGAGTTCTGTGTAATCCTGGAATTTCAGCCTCCAACTCGATGAGGTGATGGTTTGTGCAGTCGCCTTCCGGTCTAGTTTGTTGCATACTCTTTTGAACTCGGAGCTACTAATAAATGAAATTTCAGTGTTAGCTGACAACAGATTTTCAGGAACAAAATGCTCTTAAATAAACAAAACGGGGGAAGAAACAGAGAGATAGCTACAATTAATCTGGAATAACAGGAGGTAATTAATAGATTTACCTTTAAAAAAATTTCAAAGTGGTAAATTTGTTCTGTCAAAAAAGACGGGTTAGTAACCTACTTTGGTTAGTAACCTACTTTGCTTAAAGTAGCTAATGAAAAAATTAGGAATCGAGCCCGGCACAACACTTTTGTGGGCTCATTAATGAAGTCAGACGGTTGCCCAGGAAGTGGGGACCCTCTCCCTGAGAATCAAAATGTTTACAGGAAATTTAAGATCCTAATCCTTTCATATCTCCTCTTCTCACAAAGAAAAATGTTTTAATACAACGGCTGGCCAAAGATCAAACTACTCAAAAATCCTAAATTTTTGTAACCTTTTTACTAGTTTGTCAAATATATTGCAATGTTCAGGACACTTAGCGTTTTCAAGTTTAGATATTGTTGCTGAATCTTCTTGTCACTTCATATTCGACAAAAAAGTGATTCCTTTATTATAAAATGTTATGCAAGCATTCAATAAAATAACTTTTATACAATGCATAATATTGTTTAAAATTTTCTTTGTCTCCAATCAAAGCGAATTAATCAACAGACAGAATCTTGAACTGATTTGCTGGAAAATGCAAAGTGCTTCCGGGATCGATCACGGGACGTACACGCTCCCAATCGGATACAAATGGTCCATGCGTTAAAGCGAGCGGCCGCGGTTACTTCGCCTTCTGTTTCATTAACTTGATTATCGCCAAAGCTTCCCCCAATTTCTGCTTCAGTGCGCGCCAACGAAGATTTCGAAGGGGGTTACTATGACATGCTTGGCGAACATTATTTTTATCGAGATTTCGCCGCCAACATATCTGAATTCGTCTTTATCATTGTGCCCTCTGGGAATGGGAGATTTTAATTCATTACAAAGTTAAAATAAAAAGTTAACAACATAAAATAAAAAGATCCACCTTTGATGTACACAATATACTGTCAATTTCAAAACGAAAAGCCAAGGCGAATTCATCTTCATAGAGGAAAAAATATAATGGCTGACCCCCACACAATCCCCTAAAAAGTACAAAAAATGGCATGATCTGTACTCATCGCATGCTCAGAGAAAAAGTGACCTATTACTAGGTTCCCGAACTTGTCACGGACCGAAATTTACTAACTTTTTACTTGCATATATTTTCCGTACAATCAACTTTAACAGTAATTGTCATTCTGGGTCCTTGCATCCAAAATATATAAACATCTCGATTAAGGATATTATAAGCAAGCATAAGCAGATCGTGAGGAGCAGGGGATTTTAAAGAAAGCAAGTTTTTCATTTGTTTGTTTTTTTTAATATATATATATATAACATATAAAGTCGCTTGTGGACAGTATATCAACAGGTTGTGTTGAAGATAGTACAGGCTGAGGAATGAAATAACGGTTTGTTTTTTATTTGAAATTCAGTTCAGAGTCTGGCGCAATTACGAATGTTTTTGTGTCCGAAAATGCTTTATTGCATCCTCTGTCATAATAATTGGATGGAGCATCATGGTTTATTTTATGCTTTTTCCGACAGGCAGGGTGACCAGACATTTTGGCAGAGGGGAATATGCATAATTTAACTGGTTATTACTTTTAACCATTTGGAAAAATGGTTATTGTCCTCTGTCAGGGTAGGAAATCAAAAACATATCTGAAGCGTTTTATTAGTTGAATCCGCATTTTATTCGTTTTCTGATTGGTCTATACAGTAATCTGTATTTTCCCTTTACTTTCAACAGAGATGGATACTTCTGTTGCCACTACGACAAAAAAGTAATAAAAACTACAAAAAAAAAAAAAAAAAATTAATAACTCAGAAACAAATTGAGATACAGCTTTCAAACAAATTGCATTTAAAAGTACATTTTTTTTTCTCTATACGACGGTGTAAAAAGTAATATTGTGGGATGTTTAGAAGTTTAAGAATGAATTTCTTTTAAAATTGGCCCAGGAATATTAATGTTTAATCCATGGCATACATAATGTATGACCAGCTCCGTAGAAGTTTAAAAATTTATAGTACCGAAAATTGTAAAGCTGAAATTTCTTTTAAAATTTGTTCATGATGGGTCCAGGAATGTTAATGTTTAATTGATGGCGCACGTAATGTATGATCAACTCCGTGCGATTTTTTATGTCTAAAATTTTAGTCTTCGAAAAAATCATTTTCCAAATGGTCGTTGTAATTTGTTAAATTTCTTTTTTTTAATACTTTTTTTAACATTAAAGTATCTAGTTCGAAGAGGTTCATCCAGAAAAATATCATAATATTGCATTTTTGAAAACGTGAAAAGATAGAAGACAAATTTTTTATGATAAATAAAAAAATAAATAAGAGAAAAAAAAACAGCTTTAGTTATAAAAGTTTATTGTAGACAAGGCAATATTTTGGCTCTCACTGAGGACTTCCTAAAAAAATGCCCTGCATTTTCATTAAAGCTGCAAGGTAAACCCTGGAAACCTTACGCTGTTACCTTGTTCGGGATTTCCCTGTTCGTAGAAAGCGAGCATATTATAAAACGAGTTGAGTGAAGGAAGAAATACAAAATGAAATAATAGTATCGTATATACTCGTGTATAAGTCGACACCCCCCCCCCCCACCCCCAAATTCTTAAGCAAAATTTTGGAAAAAAATGAATTTTCTGGTAGAAGTTGAACCGCATTTCTGGTAGTATGTTGAAAAATGATTTGTAAACAAGGATTTAAAAAAAAATAATAATAATAAATTTTCATTAAATTAGTAAACTTTTTTACTTTTCTAAATTTAACGTTTTAAAACTGTATAATTATGTAAAACCGAAGAAGCTTAAACTATTTTGAAACCTATTCACAGCAATTTAAAGATATACTTAAAAAGAAAAAAATCTTTCAAAAATCTATTCAAGCCTTATTTACAAGGGTAAAGAACTTCTTAAGACTGCTAAAGATTAAGACTGCTAAAATATAGTACTTCTTTGTATTGTAGGACTTTTAGGAGAGATATCCATAAGCATTCTCAAGTTGAACTCTTTTTAAAAAGGGATTTAAAAGTTGAAAGGAATGCCGTGTATTGAAGGGAGCTCTGTCCCAAGAGAAAATTAGTGCAGAACAATTACAGGGACACATTATTGTTGAGCTTTTTTTGTCAATCCCAGAGAAATTACCATTATCGGCTTTTATCTCACATGTGATTGCTTAAAAGACTTGCGCATTCGCCAATTACCTAACTGCGATTTTTTTCTACTATATCGTGTATAAGTCGACCCCCCCCCTTTTCAACTCCCAAATTTTATCTAAAATTCTTCGACTTATACACGAATATATACGATAATTAATTATCTCTATACTTTTCATTTCGTCTTCTAATTGACAGAAGTGCGTAAATGATAAAAGACAGTTCATAACTGATTGTATTATTTCCAAATAATTTAATTTTCAGAAAGTTGTGGGGATGGACATAGGCGTAGCGTGACCAGAAATTTTGGGGGGGCACCAAGGCCGTACGAAGTAGAAATAGCGCCCACAGCGAAAATTTCAATTTTGCGCCCCCCCCCCCCCTCCAAAAAAAAAAATTTCTCTTTGTGATGGGTGTAATAAAATTGATAAAGTGCAGAAACATAAGTAAATTCTATCGAATAAATATTTTGCGTTTATTTTGGAACTAAGGTTTAATTTTAATTTAGGAATTCAGAACAACTAAATAGCATAAAAGAAAATTACACTTACTTGTTAGAGAGTTCATGATGTTTTGCGAGAGGGGAAAAAATGATCAAGAGAGAAAAAGAAATTCCCCAAAAAAGGATCATCGGCCAAAAAAATGAATAAATAAACAAATAAAACCGTAGTTCACAGCATAAATTTCGCGCCAGGGGCGACCGCTCTTTTAGTCCTCTCTTTGCACGACCCTAGGGGGCACACTAGAGGTCTGCACGAACCGCAATTGCCAGACCCGGCGAGAAAATTAAAAGTTCCACCCGGGCCTCGACCCGTTTATATTTTCACAGTTTACGACCAGGCCCGGCTAGTACAAAAAGCAGTGAAAACAAGCTCGGCTCATGAAAAAATCAATTGAATCAGGCCCGGTTCGTCTCGACACAATTTCTCAAAAAATTCCGATTTTTCTTAACATACAATTGCACGGCTGCCACTTGCTACTGAAATGCTACTAAAAGCGACTATTTTCAGCATCTGGCGGCTATGGCGACTATTTTAGGTCGAAAACCATTAAAAAGAGACTATTTCAATAAAACAGGTGACTTTTTGCGGATTTCAGCGACTATTTTTACTGAAAATATTCGATATTTTTCTTCAATGCGCCTATAAAGTCATCTTCTCAAACGACATTTTTTCAATGGTTGTTTAAGGAGTTTGCGATTTTTTCCGCGACGAATTCCACCCCAATCGACTGACGAAAATACCTCTTTCCGAGATCTTTTTACACTATCGTTGAAGGGGATTTTGCGATTTTTTCCGCGATCCTTTGCCAAATTTCGCAAATTTGTCTACGACAGATTGACGAAATTGATTTTTTTCCGCCACCACTTGCCCAAATTCACGATATATATTTTCCGAGACCGATTGATGGTAGTTACTAATTTGTTTCTTTTGACGAAATTTGCGATGATTTTTCCGTGACTGAATGACAAAATCGCCATTTGTTTCTGCGACCTTTGGAAAAATTCAAGATATTTTTTACTATTGTTTGAGGAGATTCGCAATTTTTTCCGTGACGAATTGAAAAATTTGCGATTTTTTCCCCAATCGATTGACGAAAATAGTTATTTCTTTTCGCTATCATTTGCTACGATCGTTGAAGGAGATTTCGCAATTTTTCCTATGCCTTATTGCAAAATTCTCGTTTTTGGGGAGCGATCATTTCGCGAAACTCATAATTTTTTTTCCGTGATCATTTGCCAAAGTTCGCGTTTTCGTTTCCGTCGATCTTTTCAGGGAACTCTCGATTTTTTTCCCGCGATCCTTTGCCAAAATTCGAGAATTTTTCTGCGACAAACTGTCGAAATTTTTTCTCCGCCACCACTTGTCGAAATTCGCGATATATATTTTTTCCACGACCGATTAATGGTATTCGCTGTTTGTTTCAGATATCATTCGACGAAATTCGAAATTCTTTTCCACGATAGTCTGTCAAAATTCGGGATTTTCTATTCAAAACTGACTTACGAAATTCTTGATTATTCGCGCAATCATTTGTTTAAATTCTCGATTTTTTACGCAATTATTTAACCAAATTCGCGTCTTTTCAGGTGTGATTCTGTTCTGAATTTTCCGAAAATTTAAGGCATTCAGTTCCGAAATTTTTAAAAAATCGGTCATCAGTCCGAAAATTCGGGCATAAATATCGCAGATTTCGGCAAATGGTTGCCGAAAAAATCTATTTCGACAATCGTTCACAGAAAAAAGGCGCCAATTTCTTCAAAGGATTGCAGAAAAAACGCATTTCGCCAAAGAGTCGCGAAAAAAATGCGAATTTCTATAAGGGATCACGAAAAAGCGCAAACTTCATCTAGAAATTGCGAAAAAACACACATTCCCCCAAGGAATCGCAAAAAACGCAAATTTCATCAAAAAATCTCGGAAAAACGCGAATTTCGTCAAAGGATCACGATAAAGAAACTCAAATTTCGTCAAAGGATCGCGAAAAAACGCGAATTTCGGAAAAAGACCGCTGAAAAAACGCATAATTGGCGCCGGGAGATTTCCCCCCTTTCCCTCCTCTGCTGTAACCTTTCAGAAAATCTGCTGTGAATTTCAGATTTTTTTTTTTTAACTGAGAGTCACCACTGCCGTCTTTTTGTCTGCGACCATTTGACGAAATCTGCAATTTTTTTTCTCTTGGTCGTTAGACGAAATTCGTAATATTTTGTGCATTCTTTTGACGAAATTTGCGATGATTTTTCCGTGATTTTTCCGTTTTCTGTATTCCGAATGATGAAAATTGACATTTGTTTCCGCAACCTTTGATAAAATTCAAGATATTTTTCCTCGGTCCTTTGAGGAGATTCTGACGACGATTTTTTGACGACGAATTACCAAAATTCGCATTTTTTCCGCCGATCATTTTATGGAGTTCACGGTTTCCTTTACACGATCTTTTTCTAAATTTCGTGACTTTGTCTACGACCGATTGACGAAAATGATATTCGGTATTTGTTTCAGAGATTTTTTGACGAAATTCGCGATATTTTCCACGATCTTTTGTCGAAATTCGTCTTTTCTTTTGTCTGACTAAGGAAGTTCAGGGGCAAGGAGCCAAAAAGTAGAGAAAAAATCATTTAGGTGGATAAAGGCAGAGGCGACTTTATTAGCCATGGCGGCCTGTGGGAGATTTTTTTCTGTACCACTGCAAATGCTATACTCATTTTTTTCTTTTAAAGGGTTTTACTAAAGCATTTTACTTTGTGCTCTCCTTCCAGGGCCGAAACTAGCTATATTTTCACCCGGGGCCAACATGGATTTTGGGGCCCCCCGCCTTCCTCCGCAAAGTAAATTTACAAAGAGAAATTTACGAAAGTTTCTATTAGCAGACTTATTTTAAAATTTAAAATGTGTAACAGTAAAATGCGTAATATTGAAATACATAACCAGCTTTGTCAAGTATTTATTCATTAAAACCTGTGAAAAAAATCGAAAGGGAGGAAATAATTTCGCTTTATACAGGTTTCCGTCTTAGCAGATATAACTATTGGTATTCTTTCTGCTGGAACCATGCAGTTTTTTTTTTTTTTTGGACAAGAATCCATTAAAGAGAGATTTCATTTTTCCAGATTTTACTGTTGTTGTAGCATTAAAATTATTACAATTGAGGTACTTTAATGTCTATGAGTCACATTGTTTTAGGAACTAAAAGCCAGGATTTACTGTATGCATAAAAATGAATTCCAGCATTGTAAAATATCTTCCTGTACTATCTACACCAGTTTTGTGAAATTATCACTTATATCACACTTCTTATTTATAGATTGATATGTCTACATATTTTCCTCAACCTAATGCTAATTTTCAAATTTATGTGCGACTCAAAACAACAACAACAAAATTATTAAGATTTTACTTTTCATTTTGAGAATTTTCAACCGCTTGGTTTTGAATGTCCCAGTCAGTCACCTGACCTCGCCCCCTCTAGACCAGATATGATGATATACATGTAAAAAAGTAATTATAAGAAAAAGAACGGGGTTATTCATTTACTGTCTTGTATATTGTAGGCGAATCTTTTTATGTATTTGACAATTTTAATGCACTTTACTTAGCTTTTCTTTTTGATTTTTCGGCTAAAAAATATTTTTTTGCAAAAATTTCACACGCACATATATACATTGTATTAAACGGCAAACTAAATTTTCATCTGGCACCCCCTTCGCGTGGCGCCCAGGGCACATGCCCCCTCGCAACCCCCCCCCTCCTTAGTTTCGGCTCAGACTCCTTCTCCCGTTTGTTTTTATTGCCCCGGGCAGCCACCCTATCTCGCTCATATCAAGACGGGTAAAATGAAAGCTGAACGCTGCTCAGGGAGAGAGAGAAAAAAGTTGAACCGCCTTCATGGAATCGTTTCATCAGAATAGTCAGAGTCAAACAAAATCTTCATTTGGCGCTCCCTTCGCCTTTCGGTATATTTAGAATTGGAGAAAGAAAATAGCGTAAGAGAACAGCTCTTTTTTCTAATTAATTTGCAGTCTTTTATTATAGATGAATCTTTTTATATATTGGCCCGGGTAGCCACCCGATCTCGCCCATATGAAGACGGGTAAAACGATAGCTGAACGCTGCTCAGAGAGAGACAGAAAAAGGTTGAACCGCCTTCATGGAATCGTTTCATCAGAAAAGTCAGAGTCAAACAAAATCTTCATTTGGCGCCCCCTTCGCTTTTCGGTATATTTAGAATTGGAGATAGAAAATAGCCTAAGAGAACGACTCTTTTTTCTAATTAATTTGCAGCCTTTTATTATAGATGAATCTTTTTATATATTTGTAAATTTTAATGAATTTAGTTCCGTTTTGCTTTTGGTTTTTCCGGCTGTGAGACATTTTTATGCAAATTCAATGTAAATATACATATATTTTTGTATGTAAAGACAAAAAAAAAATCTTCATTTGGCGCCCCCTACGCTGTCTGTTCTGGCGCCCGGGGCGTAGAAGGTTGGGGGGGCACATGCCCCCCCGTGCCCCCCCGACGCTACGCCTATGGGGATGGACACGTGCATCCCCGCTTTCTCCTTCCGACACTACACCTGTAATTTCCCCGGATCCTTACGAAAAATCTCTGACAATGTTCCCCCAAGGAAATTTGGCTGATTATCTCTGAGTCATCTCAGTGTAATTCTCATGTGTGTTCTCACTCTGTGTATTCTCATAATCTTCAATAATGATTGTTATTGTTAACTACATAGTTTCCAATCTTCCCCCTTTTTTTTTTCAACTGTCTTCCAGATATATTTTGTCAAACGTATAACTCTAATTTCCGATATTTCGAATTCTTTAAAGTACTTCGAAATATCAAAGATCGATTGCAAATTGAAACGGATAATTTATTATTTTAATAAGCAGATTGCACCATGGGCGTAAGCAGTATTTTCTTTAGGGAGATGGTGGTAAAAATTGGCCATATTTGCCCCAAAGTTGCCAAAAGTTTTACCGTTTCAAAGATTGAGATGGTCACGCAGCCCTCTCCTGCACCTCCTCTCCACCATTCGTACGCCCATGGCAGACACGCATCTTTTTCTGTTTGATATTGTATTGGAATAAATTGGCGACTAAATGAAAGGCTTAGAAAGAGCGATCTCTCGCCTGATCTAGAAGTTTACTCTAAACCGTCCCAAAAAAGAAACTTGTATGCCCCCACACCCCCTCATGATTTATGGTCCCGATTTCCAGGGATTTTCTCTCCGCTCCATAAATTATTGGCACCCCTCGCTTGACAGCCCCCTCTCCCTCCTGATTTGCGATAAATGGCAGTCGGTGTCACTATCAGTAGGAGTAGGAAGGGTCATGCCGTCGCAAAATTCGGGTTCCTAATCGGGCAGAAATATTGGAACCATACAAGGCACAGAATGAAAAATTGGAAGAATCTACTACGCTTTGGAAAAATATCTTCTGCTAAATACCACGAGACGATAGCTGCGTTTGATCCATAAGTATCATAAGGGCTTTTCTGGATTGAATATTGGCGTTGATATGCGCAGTACTTTTCTGTGGAGAAAAATATTAATTGGTGACACTAAATGCTTCAAGTTACAGAAAGAAAACATTTTAAAGGTTTTTATATTAACAAGCTAAAATTATGGATTGTATATTAGCGGCGATATGCGCAGATATTAATCGGTAACACTGAATGCTTCAAATTAGAGGAAGAAAACATTTTATTATAGATTTATATTAAGTTAAAATTACGAAATTCTGATAAATATATACTTATTGAGAGATCTTTAAAAATAAATCTTTGCCATTTTGACCATATTCGATGTTTTGGTACTTGATTTGGATTGATTGCTAGTTACTCTACCTCATCAATATCGATAGTAATCAAAATCATTTCAACTTGCTGGTGTTGCTATAACTCGCAGATGCACACCTAAATGCGGCGATTTGTTCTTCTACTTTTATTATCTAAATTACTAGAAAAGGTGATTAAGAATAAAAAAGAACTAAAAACTGCTATTCTCAATATATGGCAAAATGTACCATTAGATTTTAACCGAAAAACTGTCCCTTTTGATGAATAAGAAGCTACAAGCTGTAATAGCAGCAAAGGGACATCACACGAAGATGGTTTTGTTTTAAATTTAAGTGTTTTATTGGCATATTGCGTAAGTGACCAAGTTTCTATTTGGTGCTGAATGTTATATTATCACCACGCTTTACAAATTTATAATTTAGATATAAGTTGTATTGAAGTAAAATAAAACTGTGTAAATCATTTAAAAAAAATTATTATTTTAAATAAACTTTTACTTTTAAAGAACAACATAGAGCAAATAATTAAACAATAAAATCAATAGAAGCTGTTGTCCAACTTTTTTTTTTTTTTTTTGTCACTGTACGTTCGCGATCTTTTCAGATATTATCTACGAACCTTTTATTCTGAAAAAAATATAGAGGGCAGCACTAAACGGAAGTAAGTATATGAAAATATCCAGAATCAGAGCTGAATTCGAACTTATTGTGAACCTTGTGATGATGCTCTTTGTGCTTTGAAATGTACCGTACAAAAGAAAATTTTACCAAATAACGTTTACATACAAATGAAACCTATTTTCAGATATTTGTACAACATTTGGATAACTTTTTATTCAAGTATGTGCAAAATTTTATGTTAAAAATGTTTTCTTATGCGGAACTTTTTAAAAATATATAAAACATGCTTTTTTCAAAAATTTCTCATTAAATATTAATTTTTAGTACATTTAAGTAATTCCCTGATTATGAATAAGAACAGTTTGAAGTTTATATCTCTCTATTCTAAAAAAAAGTAACTAACGCTGTCAAAGCTGCCGCCGCCGATTTTGTATTTTCGGTGAACGGAGGTCTTTTTTCGTTAATATTAAGAAAAATATTTCATACAAAAATATGAAAATGTGTGGTATTATAGAGAAATGTTTGATAAACACGCTGATGCAGACAGTTTTCAAATCGAAGAATTATTTTAAGAGATATTTAATGTTAAAGTTGGTCAAAATCGTTCCATTAAAAAAGTTTTATAGGAGCAAAAACTATACATAGGAATTTAATCATTTTTAGATCATTTTATACATTAGAAGTTCGCAGTGTGCAGGCTGCATTTATTTTTAAAGAGAAAGAAAATTGTAAAGTAATAAATTCATTAATAATATGCATTAAAAGACGTAAATGGAGGAAATTACGTCATATTTAAAATTGCCAAACCATAAATTGTGCCAAACTAAAAAAAAAAAAAAAAAAACATATTGCCAAACAGTTTAAATTTAAAAATATACTTGTACGAGACATTTATTTCATATTTTGAGATAATCTTTTAAACTATTATACGCTATCGAACGTGGCACAGAAATCGCGATTATTTGTTAATTGTTTAATGACAACGCGAGAATGAAACGCATCTCCATTGGTTAATGAACAGCATTTAATGCAATTCCATACCTGTAAGGGGGGTTACCATTGGGGGGGACCTGTTCTGTCGCCAACTTGGCGATCAAAATTAGCCGCCAAAAGTCACGCCAACTTGGCGATATCTCTAATATTTCGCCAAATTCCCACAGACTTCCATTATAAACCAATAGGGTTTACTTGCTTACAGAAAATAAACATATTAAGATATTTTGAACCAATGCAGGTGTTATTGAAGTGCCTACAAGATTCGCATTGTTCTTGTGTTGAGAATTCTAAGTATCCTTTCTAACAACAAAAGTATTTTCACGTGAATGTTAAAAAGAAAAAGAAAACTTTTGTGAAAATTACGTCAGATTTAAAACGATAAAATGTCTTATTTAAAAAAAACTTTCTTATAGCGTTTTTAAAAAATACCGGGAGATAAAGACTCTGTTTACTTAAATCATTTTATATTATTTTATTTTCACATGTTTCACTGATCGGATTTAATCAAAGACGAAAACAACCCGTTAACAGGGAAATGGCCACTATTTTTTTTAAGTATAATTCATTTTTTCGATTTTTTTTTAAAGCCGATCAAATTAGCGTGCTTTTTAGAGCTTGCGGTGCCTGAACGGGGGTTGACGAGCGTAGCTCGTAGGGGGCGGAGCCCCTTAGTATTAAAAAAAGAAAATGCATATCATCCAAGTATTTTTTTTTGAAAAATCATGAAAAGTACCAAATACCCTCAGTTCAGTCGGAAATATGCGGTTGAAATAGCTCAGACATCAAAGTGTTAAGGCTCCTGTCCCTGCTCGCGAAGAGACTCACGAGCTAATGCTAATCCTATGGGGAGGGATTTTACTAATATCTCGTTTGCATTTTGACATTTTTAAATTTTTTTTGCATTGGATAGCCGAGACCCGTCTCTACATCGCACCTTTATTACTTTTTTGATTTTGGTCGCAGATATTTTTATAAAGTTACTTTCACTTTCAAAAACGGTTCCGAAAATGAAAGTGTCATTCTAAAAAATATCTGAAACCAAAATCGAAAAAGTAAAAGGTGCGATCTAGAGACGGATCTCGGCTATCCAATGTTAAAAAAAAAATTATTTAAAAATGTCGAAATGCAAACGAGATATTAGAAAAATCCCTCCCCATAGGATTAGCATTAGCTCGCGAGTGTCTTCGCCAGCAGGGACAGGATCCTTGCAGAATGCAGCTAGTGATATCGAGTATTCCTTCCTAAGCAACTTTATTAAATGTTCTTAGTATTTTTCTAATGGCAATGATTATGTCTAGCAACAATTTTCTTCAAGTAAAGTGCTCATCATCATTGCAAGAAATCATTGTAATTGTTACTTAATTATTAAAGTTGTCCAACTGTTTGTCTAGTGGCTAGAACTTCAAAAGGCATACTAGTTTGACAGATGTCAAGTTCGAATCGTGATTGTGGCTTGGATATTCATATATACCATATTCTACATTAAATAGAAGTTTTAATTTGTTTAGTGTGCAAAGGATGATCATAGTCTTCTGAACAGCCAGCAGAACTTGTGTCTTATTAGTAAGACCAATACTTTCATTTCTTCAAGGTGCTTACAAAAGCTACCACAATTATTCAAATGAGTAAAGGAGACTTGACAAAAAAAAAAAAAAGAAAAAAAAAATCTGTAACTGAAGAAAAGTTATGTCACTGTTTATCACTATTTCTTTTCTCGGGCTATTTGTCACTTTTTATCGCCTTTTTAAAGGTATCTTGGACAGTTCCATACCTGCTGCTTACATAACAGCACATATTTAATGCAACTTATTTAAACAAATGTCTCTCAAACCAGTTTTTCGTATGCACATCAATTAAAGGTAGTCGACCAATAAGTTCTCATGTAATTTCATCATTGATTATTTGCATCTCGCAAGCTACTCTTCATCTCAGCATTCTATACTTTGCTTTTCAAAGCTTTTCATCGAGCGAAATCGTTCATAACGTATTTTTATGTTTTGGATTCTCCTGAGTAAGACAAATTTTTAATTGTCAAAAAAGCATTCGAAAGTATTAAAACTTGAGTCTATTTGAACAATATTAGCATCATATATTATCTAGATGTATTATACATACGTCTGATATGGGACCGCTTCACTAAAATTCTCGATCGCAGGGATGCAAGTTAGTCACTTTTCTCACTTTTAGTCACTTTTTTAAAAACTTGTCACTTTTAGTCACTATTTTTGAAAAAAGTCACTTTTAGTCACTTTTTTTTACTGAAAGAGATGAAGTCTCTAAAAGTGAGCAAGCTGCAGAAACTGGTTTGCTCACTTTTAGTAAAAAAGTTAGTCGAACTCGGTTACTACGAGACTGGCTAATATGAGGTCACGGTTAAAACAAGCAATTTGGACATTAAGAAAAGCTCGTCGCTTAAACTGTACTATGCTTTTCTCTCTTATTATGAATTACAAAAGTAGGATATATGAGCAAAACATCGTTCGGTTGCATTTGAGTTTCATTGAAAAGTAGGGTAGAATTAAATTTTTGCCCTCACCTTTAACCCCTTAGGTGGAGAATTTCTAAAATCATTGAAAGACATGTTTAAATTTTTTTTAGTAGATGTCATTTCTGGAATTTCACGCTCCTACCGAAAACGGCTGCTGAGATATGCCAAATGTTGTAAAATTTTTTACCCCCCCCCTCCCCTTTTGAACCGCCTTAGGGAGGGATTTTGTAAAATCGCTGAAATACGTGTGTCAGTATTTTTTAGTAGATTTATTTTCTGGAATTTCATGCTCCTACCTAAAACGGCTGCTGAGATATGGCCAGTTGTTCTAAAAATTTTTATCCCCTAAAAAAAAAGGGGGGGGGGAAGGGATTTTTAAAAATCTCCTTAGTGCGCGCTTATATCATAATAGGTATCCCCCCCCCCCCAATTTTCATGCTTCGAGGTTTTGTAGTTTGGTCTGTGCATTGATTATGAGCCAGTCAGGACAAATTCTATATATATATGTATATATATATAGATAGATAGCTCACTATGCTGGTCTGTTTCTCTAAAAGAATTTTTATTAAATGAAATATAATAGCAAAAATGAAAAAAAAAATCTAATCTAATGTCTAATCAAATATATAAAATTGTTGTCTTATTCGTATAATCTTACATTATCCAATTCAAAGTCGATGTTGGCAACATAATAGACAAGATAGGTCTAAAATCACTGAAGTACCCGTTTTTAACTATGTTATTAATAGGTTTGTTATCTTGAATTTCCCATTTCTACCTAAAACTGCTACTGAGATATTACGAAATATCCAAAATTTTCGACCACCCCCTTAATCCCCTTAGGCAGGAATTTCTGAAATACATGTTTATTTTTTTTAATAGGTTTGTTATCTTGAATTTCACGTTCCTACGTAACACGGCTGCTGAGATATGACTAAATGTTCTAAAATTTTCTACCCTCCCTTAAAGGGTGGGAGGGTTCTAAAATTGTTGAAATACTTGATATTATTTTTTAGTAGATTTATTTTCTGGAATTTCCCACTCTTACCTAAAACGGCTGCAAAGATATGGCTTATTTTTTTTTTTTACTTTCCTTTAACCCCCATAGAGAGGGAGGGCTTTCAAAAATCGCTGAAATACTTGTCTAAATATTTTTTAGCACAGTTATTTTCTGGACATTCAGGCTGCTACTTAAAATGGCTGCTGAGGTATGGCCAAATGTTCTAAAAGTTTCGACCCTCCCCCGCCCCCTTTAACTACCTTAGGAGGGAATTTCTAAAATTACTGAAGTACATGCATAATTATTTTTTAAGCATGTTTAATTATTTTTTGTATTTCATGCCCCCACCTAAAGTGTTTGCTGAGATATGGTGAAATGACCTGAAACTTTCGATTATCCCTTTAACCTACTTAGAGGGGGGGGGGGGGGGATGATTTCTGAAATCTCTTAAATACATGTTTAATTACTTTTTTAGTAGATTTATTTTTTTGGACTTTCACGCTTCTTCCTAATACGGCTACTGAGATATGGCCAAATGTTTTAAAATTTTCGACTCTTCTTTAATTCTTTCTTTTTTTTTTTGGTGGGGGGGGGGGGAGGAATTTCTATTAATTCCTGAAATATGTGTTTAATTATTTTTTAGTAGATTTATTTTCTGGAATTTCATGCTCCTACCTAAAACGGCTGCTGAGATATGGCCTGGAGTTCAAAAATTTTAGACCTCCCCCCCTTTAACACCCTCAGAGGGGGAATTTTCAAAAGTCCTTTCTTAGTGCACGTTTATGTCATAAGAAGTATTTTGTCCCCAATTTTAATGCTTCTAGGTTCAGTACTTTGGGCTGTGCATTGATTATGAGTCAGTCAGGAAAAACTGTTTTACAGACATAGATGTGTGCATTTTATTTTTTATTTTAGCATTTATTTTTCATTTGGTGCATTTTATTTGTGCTTTTTCCAAGAGTTTTAATTACTTACTCGATGTGAATTCAGCAATAGAATTTTAATTTTTCTTTATTTCCATCATTTTTTCATAAACATCTAGTTTCTTGTTGTATAGTTAGTTGCAGTTATAAAATGGAGCTTGTCACAGGAAATATTGCAAGGATCCTACCTATGACCTATTTTAATATCACTATTTACCGACAGTGGATTTCTGTTGCAAATGTTATAGAAATAAAATGAAGATAGTTCTTTAGAAATAGTGGTAATTAAAAGGTGATAGGTAAGACCCCTGTAATTTTTTTTGTGACAAACAACCTTACTATTTATAATTCAATTTTAAAATTTTATTATGGTAACATTGTATTTTTTGCTTTATATGATTAAATAAATCTAAGGTTTTATCTTATCCATCATTTTGTTAGAGTATTGTCATCTTAAAAACAAAAAGGTGTTTTATTTACATAATTTAACTTACAAATTGATTGAAAAAAAAAAAATCATTGTCATGTATCATTCATGCCACTTTTTTTTCTTGTGCTTTAGCCCCCCCCCCCCCTCCTCCCGCCTCTTTTTTGTTACGCTTTAGTCACTTTTTTGACACGCTGTAGTCACTTTTTTTGGCATGCTTTAGTCACTTTTTTGTCACTTATTTTGATCTTTTTGTCACTTTTCTCACTTTTTTGGAAGCACTATTGCACTTGCATGCCTACGATCGCGAAATTCTATGTTAGGGCTGTAGTGGAGAGTATACGCCGTATAGTTTCTGGATTTTTAGAGCTCTGTATACCCCCTGTTTCTCAAGTACAGTTATTATATCGTATATCCATGGATTTTCTTTACGACTACAGCATTGCATATTACGGAAAGATTTAAATGGGACCTATGAGAAAAATTGAATATGTGATTACTCATTACCTAATATAATAAATAATCGAAATACCATTTCTATAATCAGAAAGTAGGCGTCAGATGTCGACAAAGTGTTTTTTTTAATTTGTCTTTAAATTGTAAGCATTTTTAAAAATATGTCAAAATTTGAAAATTTCCTTCAAGTAGAAATTTCAAAGTTCATTTCAACCTTCTGCAAAAATTTTCGTTCATTCTCGGTCCGCGTATTTTTTTCGCGCTCTCTGCAAATGTGTTTTATAGTATATGCATCGTCATTATTTTAGAAATATTTATTTTAATAACCATGGATTTTCTTTGCGACTACAGCATTGCATATTATGGGAAAATTGAAATGGGACCTGTGAGAAAAATTTAATAGTATGTGATTACTTATTACAGTTGATGAGATAGAAAATTTTATTTTATTTAATCGGAACACTGTTGTGATTTAAGAGAACATAATTTTGTCTAAGGTACCTGTATGCAAAAAGTCGGAAATCTCATTCCTGTTATTAGACCTAATATAATAAATAATCTGTCGGATTGAAATTTCAAAATGCAATTCTTGCATTTTAAAGCTAAATATATATTTTTAGCTAATAATTTCGCGGGGGGGGGGGGGGGGGGTGGAGACAGACCCACAAAGTCTGTCATGAATTTTCTTTCTTAAACTTAAATACTGAATTAATAACTATATTGTTATTATTATTAATATTAAGCGTTTCAGAATTATGAGTAAAAAATTTACATTTATGTATACCTTTTTTAGTACTTTAAATTTCACTGCATTACCATAGTTGTAAAACAGTCTTTATCTGCTTAAACATTTAATGTTTTGTTTTTCTTTTTCAGGTTCATAAATGCTAGGCGGCGAATTGTTCAACCAATGATCGATCAGTCAAATAGAGCAGGTAGGAAATTTTTTTCAACAGTATTTTAATAAACCTTCCAAAGAAATTTTTTTTTCAGCACCTTTTTAGTATTAATTTAGATGAATTCATGTTTTCCCCTAAATACCTCGATATTTAAAAATAAATAAGTAAGTGAATAAGAACTTCACGTTTGGAGAAAGATGAATGGAAAATTTTAAATTAATTTTATATAAATAATATGAAAGTTTGAAAATTTCGAAATGAAAAATAATATCCCACACAAAAAAGGAAGAAAAAAATCCCAAATCAAATAACTAAAAATTTGGTCATTACAGGGGTCGATCCAGGAAAAATTTGGTGCCTATTTAAGGCCCTTTCACAAAAATCTATTTAATAAAGTAGGCCCCCTTCACAAAATGAACTTAATAAAACAGGCCCCTTCACAAAATTCCTTTTAACAAAATAGGCCACTTTCATAACATTCTTTTTCATAAAAACTGTTTTAAAATGTATAATTTGTAAATAAAACAAGGTCACGAAAAACAAAAATTTTAGTAAGGGGATTTAAAGAAGTTTTTGTTAATAAATTCTTGGTTCGAATTTGAGTACAGTTGAACTCGCTTATAACGAACCCTGATTTAGCGAGAAACCGGATTTAACGAGGAAATCATAAATACTTGATTCGTACAATGTTAAGTCTATGGGAGCATAACTCGCTTTAAACGAGCAAACCTCGGTTGTAGCGAGCAATATTTTTGTGATTCATAAAATTTCTATTGACTTTCACTTCTCCAGCTCAGATAATCGTTTCTTGGAAAAATTCCTTTAACATTCCGAAGTCAACCGAAATTGAATTCGTAGAAAAACTTCAAACTTTTTCGAAGCCACGGGTGCAAATGACGATGTTTTTCGGCCCAAGAGTCTTCTCCGAAAAACAATAATACAGTTAGGGGACAATAAGACAGTTCAAAACAAATAAATCAACTTTTGTACAGTACAGAAAAAAAAAAAAAATAAAGTATGTATAATAAATTAAGTAAGCATAAAATTTTGCAATTTTTTACGAACCCATTTTTAACGTGCACTCGGTTATAACGAGCAAATATCACGGTCCCTTCGCGCTCGCTATAAGCGAGTTCGACTGTAACTGGATTTCAACTTTCGTTACAAAATGTTATTTTTCACAAAAATATTATAACTTTTACTTTTCACAAAATGGGCCCCAAGAATAAAAACGTGCATCGACCCCTGCATTTAAAAACTTTAAGACCATACATACAACTGATATTAAAATATTCATTAAAATTTAAAGACAATTTTCATTCCAACTATAATAGGAGCGGTCTCTATACTGTTTTCTCAACTGGTAATCACAGTTTCAAAATTGCTTCAGATGAGACAAAATAAGCCATTTAAGCAAATTAATGCATTTTTGAAAAAATAATAACAATAATAATTCTTACATATTTTCTAATAAATAAATAAATAAATAAATATATAAGATGAAATCACAAATAAATTAACAAATTGGTAAAATTCTAAAGACGAACAAGATATGAACATTGGAAACAAAATATGTAAAATAAGAAACTACGAATAACTTACAGAATCATCAGAGGAGCTTGCAGGTTTAATTCATAATGAAGATGCGTCATTCCATCCAATTTTGTCGGCATTAGTCCTAAAATGACATAATTTAGCTCCTTATAGCGAATCAAAATAAATGATAAAAAACCAAGATATCTAAAGAAAGATACACCCCACAAAAAAATATTAAAAAATGAAAAATGATTAAAAACACAATACCTTAATTATAGACAAAAATCCAGAACTCCAGAAATTTGACCCACGAAAGAATAACATGCAAGGATCAAGGATGCAATCAGATAGGCTAGATGTTTTGTAGTGCTGCTATCTATACCTGTAGAGAAGAGTGATATAAAATAAAGAAATCAAGAAATAAATTAACATTTACAGTGATATGGAACAGTGTAGCACCAGAGAATCAATTGACACAGCTAAATTTTAATTGTATTCTTCGTCTTACTTCAGGACAGAATTTCTGAGTATTTTAAGCCGATGAATACTACTAAAATTTAGTGGTGACAATCGCACAACTTCTGCACCACTGTTGCATCACTGCATTTATTTAAAGTAGAATGAAAAGTTAGGAATAAACTTAATTATACTGAGTAATTATATATATATATATATAAAAGGGCATCGAATAAATTGACCATTTTAAAACAAATATTATAAAATAAAAAATTCGTATATAAATACCATTTAAAAAAACAATGAGGATTTTTTTAAGGTAGTAAAATATAGCTTTGTATTAGGTGCCAATATGTGAAATAATAATAAAAAATTTATGATGTGAAATGCATGAAATCTCATTTTTTTCTTTCTTTCTTTCTTTTTTTTCTACGTATCTCCACAAACGGCAAAAATTAAGAGTTATTGAACAAACGAATATATAACGAATCAGTAGCTATTTTGCGTGGGTTATGGGAGAATTGTTGAAGTTTGGAAAACTTATTACAACAGGTTTAAACATATTTAATAACTCCCAGTATTTTTTATTAATTTTTTTTTAATCATAAATTAATGGTTCGGACAAGGAGACCATATTTTTAAATTTAAAGAATAAAACAAAAACACATATTTAAAGTAATTCTCAGCATTGGTGTATAGAACATTGACTTTCTAAAAAATAGATTACTAAATTCTGAAACATAAATGAAATGGAAAAAGTAATTATAAAGATAAAAAATAATAGTAAATGTAAAGAGAAGTACTATTATTAGAATGCCAGGAGCGAAAGGGTTAATATTTAAATAAAAGCGTTTGTGCATAGAATGTCTCCCTGCACTCAACAGTGCCAGGCTCAGAGAAACACTTCATTTTGCTGCTCTGGTAGGAAAGGGATTTAAGGCCCTACTTCAGTCACGCGAAAAGACCCGTTCGCTAATGCTATTCCTATGGAAGAAATTTATAAAGATATCTCGTCGCATATCACTATTTTTAGATGATTTTTTTTGCAGTGGCTAGGCTAGCTGAGGTCGATCTGTATGCAGGACGTTTTCTACTTTTTCAATTTCGTTTACAAGTATTTTTAATCAGGACACTTTCATTTTCAGAACCGGTTCCTAGAATGAAAGCATCCTCTTGAAAAAAAATCCCCGCTGAAAATCGAAAAAGTAAAAAACGGCCTTTTTACAGATTGACCTCAGCTAGCCACTGCAAAAAAAAAATCATCTAAAAATATTGAAATGCGACCGAGATATCTTTATAAATTTCTTCCATAGGAAAAGTATTAGCGAACGGGTCTTTTCGTGTGACTGAAGTAGGCCGTTAAGGCTCCGCTGCAGACAAAATTTTTTTCGTTTCTCACTAAACACACGTCTTGGAGAAGTTCCTGTAAGCGTCAACTATGTACGTACAACACTTTCATGTGTACAACACTTTCAATGGCGCCTCTTTGTTTGTCCCACCCTTTGCGCTAAGAGCCTGAGCCGCTCCTCGCAGCGCTAAAAATGAAACAAAACACAAATTCATTTAAAACTTGCTTATTTTACTTTGAAAAATAATAATGAATATCATTTCTCACTCTAATGATTTGTTTGTTCTTTCAAACATAATAAAATGTCGTGTCCGTTTGGGAAAATCAATTCGCACCGGAAAATTCTGCCCGGTAATTATTAGACATTAGATATCGGAATCAATGTCTAATAATTAAATGACAGAATTTTAAATGACAGAATTGATTTTCCATGATTGATAGCTAATATTCCTGGAAGACGAGTTATCTCGTCCCTCGCGATGAAAATGTTAAGCTGGTTTCAACCAGACAGCTTTTCTAAGTTTGGAACTCATTTTTGCGGTCAGGCAGTGCTTTTCATGTTTTATTACTTTCGTAGGATCCGGAAATCGGTCCGACGAAATCCATCTCCGCCTCTTTTCATTGTTGAGACTCCCCTTTCTTTTGCTGATGACTACAGAACGGTTGGGAAAGAAAGGCCAATTGACATTTTTATGGCTTTCGTAGGGGAGGGAGCACTAAACGGAGCTTAAGCGCAACTTTAGTATTTAATTTTAAACCTCTCCTACGAAAGCCATAACTATGTCAACTGGCCCTTCTTTCCCAACAGTTCTGTGGTCGTCAACAAAAGACAGAGGAGCCTCAACAAAAGAAAGAGGCGGAGGTGGATTTCGTAGAGCCGATTTCCGGATCCTACGACATTTTACGAAAGTAATAAAACCATAGTTGCCAACTTGTACGGATTGGCCGTACAATGTACGGATTGGCCGTACAATGTACGGATTTTGTTCTAAGTGTACCGTTGTACGGATGAACAGTACGATTGTACGGTTTTGCGCACGGAAAAATGCAAATTTCGTCCAAGATCGTGTAAAAAACGCTAATTTCTTCAAAAGATCGCGGAAAAAAACGCTAATCTTGTCAAAGGATCGCGTGAAAAAACACTAATTTCTTCAAAGGATCGCGAAAAAAGCCCTAATTTTATCAAATATCTTTGAAAAACGCTAATTTTGACAAAGAAACGCAAATTTCGTTAAAAATCGCGGAGAAAAACACTAATTTCGCCGAAGGATCGTGGAAAAAAAAACGCATTTCGTCAAAGATCGCGGGAAAAAACACTAATTACGTCAAGGAATTGTGAAAAGTACGCGATTTTCGTCAAAAATCGTGGGGATAAAACGCGAATTTGTTCAAAGGATCGTGAAATGAACGCAAATTTCATCAAAGTTGCGGGGAAAAACGCGAATTTCGTCAAAAAACGCTAATTTCGTCAAAGGATTGCGAAAGAAACGCTAATTTTGTCAATGAATCGCAAAAAAACCCGCGAATATCGTCAAAGATCGTGGGAAAAAACACAAATTTTATCGAAGATATTTGAAAAAAAGCTAATTTTGTCAATGGATCGCGAAAGAAACGCGTATTTCGTTAAAAATCGCGCAGAAAAACACTATTATTGTCGAAGGATCGTCAAAAGAACGCGAATTTTGTCAAAAATCGCAGGAGAAACACTAATTTCGGCAAAGGATCGTGAAAAGAACGCGAATTTCATCAAAGATCGCGGGGAAAGAACACTAATTTCGTCAAGGGATCGTGAAAAGAACGCGAATTTCGTCAAAGATCGCGTAAAAAAATGCGAATTTCGTCAAGGATCGCGTAAAAAAGGCGAATTTTGTCAAAGAACGCAAATTTCTTCAAAAGATAGCGAGAAAAATGCGTATTTCGTCAAAAAGCGCAGAAAAAATGCTAATTTTCTCAAAGGATCGCGAAAAAACCTCGAATTTTGACAAAGATCGCGGAAAAACACAAATTTCGTCAAAAGATCGCGAAAAAACGCAAATTTGGTTAAAAGGTCGCGGAAAAAACGGTGATTTCGTCAAAGGGTCGCGAAAAAAAAAACGCGAATTTTTCACAGGATCATGGCAGAAACGTGAATTTCGTCAATGGGCCTCGAAAAAACTCAAAAAAGCAACTGCAGGGAATTCCCCTCTGTTTCCTCCCCAATTCCTTTGCTGTAAACCTTTCAGAAAATTTGCTCTGAATTTCAGATTTTTTTTTTTTTTTTGCTTTGAATTTCCCATGCAAAAAAAAAATTTCTTATGAAATCTTAAGTTTTTATTTTGGGAAAAAAAAAGACTATATAGTATAGAAAATGTTATGAAATATTACTTTTTTCATTGCATGTGTATATGTTATGTATGTTTAAACACGTAAGGATACGTCATAAAAATTGTAAGGATTTCAAAATTGACCTGTTGGCAGGTATGAAAACATGAAAAGCACCTCATGACCGAAAAAAATTTCTAACGTACAAAAGCTGTCTGTTTGGACCTTAATAAGATATAAAATATAGAACCGAGGAGGAGATGGCAGTCTAAAATTTGTTTTAGATTTCTTTTTTTAACGTCAAAATTATATCTATTGGTTTGATGTAGAAATATATTGGTTTTAATATTATAGTATTTTGGATACTCAAAAACTGGGCATTTCAAAATAATCTTCATTTGAAATACTAATTATATGTGTAATTTATGCTTGCAAATATAGCAACTGGATTATGATAATCAGAGGACATTGCTTATTTCTGAGTTGAAATTTACAAGGAGTAAAATGAAACCCCATGAATGCGAAGTAGGGCGAAGCGGAAACTACTCATGTTTTTAATAAAAGTTCTTTATGTTGCACTGTTAAAACAGTATTCTTAAAAATAAGTAAACTGTACTAATTATTGAGCACTTCCCGATCTTAAAATAGCTCCGAGTACTTAACTCTTAAATTTGAAAAACGCATGTACTCATTTTTTTGAGTACATACAGAGGCTCGAAAATAAGTATGTACACACATACAAAAAAAAAAAAAAAAAAGCGAAACTACAGAGAACCGACAAATCACCATTTTTAATTACGGTAATTTTGAATTGCGAAGAACTACAAATTTTGGAGTAAAAGAACAGCGAATTTACTATTTTAATTCTTGAAATTTTGTGTATGAGCCGCCCCGTAATTTGAACCCGTGTCCTCCAGGTGGGAGATCAGTATTGTACTGACTATGCTATAAGAGCAGTTACCAGCTGCTTCAAAATGACACCTTTTATGAATCAGCGACGGAAGATCGCTAACAGCAGAACAATTTTTAAACTAAATTTTCTTCTTTAACATTTCTAATGAAATTGTAAATAAATTTGAAAAGTGTGTATTATAAATTAAAAATTATAACAAAGATAGACATATCTTTAAATAAAAGCTTGGAAATCCCTACTGTCAATTCGGTATAAGAAAAGGGTTTATCAGAAAACTCATATTTTCGAGTACATAGGATTTAAACATGAATATTAAGACTTTAAAATACAAAATATATGTATTCATTTCTGCATACATTTATAAATCAAGTATAAGTATACACAACTTCAAAATATCATGTACTCGTTTCTGAATTAATTGTACTTAAAAAAATCGAGTACAAAGAAATTTTCACTTTTAAGTAGATTAATGCTCCTTTTTGAAGCAATTGTACTTAAAAAATATGAGTACACAGAAATGCTCATTTTTAAGTAGATTATTTTTAACAATGTACTTCTTTTTGAAACAATTGTACTTAAAAAAATACGAGTTCATGGAAGTTCTCATTTTTAAGTAAATTATTTTTGAGAGTGTGATAGTCCATACTAAAGTAACTTGATGTTTTCTTCTTATAGGTGGTACGATACCAACCCCCGGATCTGCCTATAGTCCGGAATCATCTATGGGTTACATGATAGACGGTTCATCTCAGATGCACATAAGATCTTCAAGTAAGACACTTTTTTCACCAAATCCATTGTTAGTTTTTTTTAACTGCACTGTGCTAACAAGTCCCTATTTTCCTTTCTTAGAATCGTCTGCTGTTTTTTATACTTATTTATTTATTTTTAGTATGCAATTTTTGGAAGATTTTGAAACTGTACAAATCAAACTTTCCCGATTCAGAAAATTGAAATATTTAAATTGAACAGTTATTGATTTTTTTTTTTTTTCTTTTCTTTAAGTCTAGTAATAGTAAGTGTACTTTCTGTAAGTGTTTAGAAAAATCATAAAAGCTGATAAAAATAATGTAAGTAAAATAACTTTTTTTTTTCTTGCCAAGCAGATAATATATATATATATATATATATATATATAGCGTCATCACCAATATTGAGTAAACATACAAAATGATTTAATGAACTTAAAACTCTCTGAGTCAACTTTGTTTATTATATTACGAAAGTAAGTTTTAATTCTCTTTTTACCACTAAAAGTCTCAAATTCATTATGTTGTACATTTTGTAGCGCCATCTGTTGATGAAAAATAAAACTACTACATGAAAGAAATTATTTTAATTCTACTGCAAATTTCTTTACTTACATTATTTCATTTGAAAAGTATAAAACTGATGAATGCTTAACAATATATATCCTTCTGAACTTATTTATCAAACCTAATTTTAAACTTATATTTTAATTACAAACAAAATTTTTATATGCTAACTTCCCACGTGGTCTAGTGGTTAGGATACCTGGCTCTCACCCAGGAGGCCCGGGTTCGATTCCCGGCGTGGGAAATAGTTTTTTAATTTCCTATCATAATATTTAGATAATTCCAGTGCTAACTGATTGAATTAGTTTTTAAAGAACGTCAGGTTACGAAATCTATACTTTTCTTTTTTAAAGACAATTAACCATTATTAAATTAATTTATAACCAATCAGTGGCTCTAGGGAATTTTCAATTTCCGTGAATTTTTTTTCTTTTATGTCCCAAATTGTTAAATCCTTATATTTAACTAAAATTTGCTGAATTTCTTGAATTATGTATAACAATGTTCAGTTATTTCGATATTAAAAATAATAAAACTGTGTAGTTTTGATAGTAAACATTTTTGAAGTAGCAATAAGTATGCAACCTATTAAACTAAAATATATTTAAATTATTCAAACATTTTAGCAATCACAACAGTCAGTGTCTCCTCCAATGTGAAAAAGAAAAAAACAACTGCATTAAAATTTTAAATAACCTTTATATATCAAGTCATACAGACCTATGTATGTTTATCAAAATTTTTTGAATTACTTCTTTTTATCAGAAAATTTTCTTTACATTAAATACAGCTACTAAAATTCTTATAGTACAATGATTATAACGTATTCACTATGTTGAATTCAAAATTATTAAACTGAAAATTGTCTTCCTCACCTAGGGTCACCAGATTTCTCTCTTAAAAAAAAAAAAAAATAAATAAAAAAAGTTTCTTTATTGGCAATAGTTTATTTTGGATTTTATCACAGTACTGTTATTTTTTACATCCTAATATAGTGTATTGGATATGCCAGTAACGCCTTCTTCATTGGATATTTAAAAAAAAAAAATATTTGTAATTATTTTCAATTTTTCTTTTACATTATTCTGCCAAAGTGCTTAAATTGTGCCGTTATGAATCAAAAATTAATTGTATCACCAAAAATAAATCAAAACATCTCAAAATTCAGTAATGGTCATTGTAACACAGTGCGCCTTAAATACTAAATAACCACAGCAGGTTTTACTTTTAAACATGAAAGTTTATTATGAAGAACACAAAAGACGACACGGAACACAAAACAACAAATACAGAATCCGAACTACAACTAAAATTGTTCTACAGTTTCGGGACAGGATGCGACAGGATGCGCACGCATCTCAAACGATTATGATTACATATTGGCTGACACATTTCGATTGTACTTCCAACATCCTCCCTCAATCTAAATATGTCCAACATAAAAATCATAACAGTTAACATACAATACAATATATATATATAATATACATACAACATAAAAAAAAATTAACCGAACATTATTTTTCTGAATTTTTCAAACAATACTTTACTTAGAGGCTTAGTTAATAAATCAGCAACCTGTTCTGTAGATGGAATGTAATTAATTGAAACAGTTCTATCTCTTACTTTTTCTTGCACAAAATGATACTTAACATTTATGTGCTTTAATCTTTTAGGTTGTTCACATGACTTGCTGATACGAATAGCTGACTGATTATCCTCATAGAGAGGTATAACAAAATTTCCACAACCATTTAAATTTAATTCAATCAATAAATTTCGAACCCAGCAAGCTTCACTTACACATAGGCTCAAGGCAATGTACTCTGCCTCTGTAGACGATAAAGCTACACAAGTTTGTTGTTTAGAACACCATGAAATTGTACAATTATAAATTTGAAAACAATACCCTGTTGTAGATTTCCTGTTAATAGTATCACCCCCCCCAATCAGCGTCAACAAAACCTTTAACTAATTCAGCATTTACATTTTTTCTATACACTAACTTCAAGTCAACTGTACCTTTAATATAATGTAACACTCTTTTTAAGAACAACAATAACTTTTCACTTGCATAGTTTTGATATCTACTCAAAATACTGATAGAATTACATAAATCAGGTCTGCTTCCTAGCATTGCATACATGATACAACCAATTAATTTTCTACATTTATTTTCCACATTTACATTTTCTGATTTTTCATTAATTAAACATTCATAATTAAAGTTAGTGTCCATAGGAGTAGAGATACTTTTACATTCAAACATATCAAATCTTTTCAACACATTTTCTAAATAGTTACTCTGATCTAATGTTAAAATACCTTCATTTACATTCTGAGAAATAGATATACCCAAATAGTAAGAAATAGGACCAAAATCTTTCATTTTAAAATTTCTTTTCATTTCACATTTAAAATCATTTATTTGCTTGCTATCAGAACCTGTGATAATCAAATCATCAACATATATCAATACATAAAGTTTACAATCATTCGAAAATTTGAAATACAAACATTGATCATTTTCAGATTTTACAAAATTTTGAGAAGACATAAATTTCTGAAATTTTTCATACCAATATTTTGGTGCTCTTTTTAACCCGTATATAGCCTTTTTAAGCTTACACACTTTCCCATCAGGTAAATTACAATTATCAGGTAAATACATAAAAACATCCTCTTTGATTTCCCCATGTAAGAAAGCACTACATACATCCATTTGATATACAACCCAATCAAAATTTACACTAATTGCTAACAACATTCTTAAAGTATTTAACTTAGCTACAGGAGAATATACATCTTCAAATATTAACCCTTTTTGTTGATAACCCCTAGCAACCAATCTGCATTTAAATAATGAAATCTTACCTTTATTGTCCCGCTTAATTTTAAAAACCAACTTACTGTCTATTATATTACAGTCATTTGGTTCATCAACAATGTCCCAAGTGTCATTTTCAGAGAGGGCTTTCAGTTCAGCATTTATGGCCACTTGCCACTTTTTCGATGAACTTGAGTTCATAGCTTCTTCATAAGTGATAGGTTCTTCCACATCGGTTATACTTATGTAGCTTGTTTCAAAGTCCTCAAATCTCGATGGTTTCCTCAGGTTATCTCTTGCTCGAAGGTGCATTTTGGTATTACTTAACTGGGGAGCAGGTGAATCTGTACTGCAGTTGTCATCATCATCTTGTTGTTGATTATTGGCCAAGTTATCCGAATGCATGTCAGTATCCTTATCTTCATCAAATTCTGAACTTTGATGTTGCACAGGATCAATTAAATCCAAAACAAAATTTTCATTCTTTACTGTATAGGAAGGTTTCTCATTTGGATTAATTATTATATCTCTATGTAATGTCACTGTGTTTGTTTTTGAGAAGTAGACTCTGAATCCTTTAGTATTTTCACCATATCCAACAAAAATTCCTTTTTCACTCTTAACATCTAATTTTCTACGTTTTTCTTTTGGGATGTGAACCCATACTTCAGATCCAAATGTAAACTTTAAATTTCTAATGTCAAAAGTCTTGTTTTTCCACAATTCATAAGGTGTTTTTCCTTTCACTGTGCTAGTACCTGTTCTGTTAATTATGTATACAGCTGTATTCGCAGCTTCTGCCCAGAACTTCTTATCTAAATTTTTTGCTACCAACATAGTTCTTGCAGCTTCCATGATGGTTCTCATTTCTCGTTCAGCTCGGCCATTTTGCTGTGGATTATATGGGACAGAAGTTTCATGCTCTATGCCATGATGAATCAAAAGTTCTTTAATTTTATCATTCCGGAATTCTTTGCCATTGTCAGATCTTATTACTCGGATATTTTTATTCATCTGGTTTTTGCACATCAATATGAACTCTAACAATTTATCATACACTTGATACTTATTTTCGAGAAAATAAAGCTTCCTAAAGTGAGAGTAATCATCTTTTAACACTAACATGTAACGAGACTTTCCAATTGATGCTACTTCTATTGGACCACATAAATCTGCATGAATTATATTACAAATTTCAGTAGATTTCGATTTACTTTCTTGAAAGGGACTACGTTGTTGCTTTCCTTGAATGCATGCCTCACAGAATGGAATATCAGAAGAATTTTCCCAGGTAATTTCATTTTCTGTAAGCAGCTTCTTGACATGATCAAAATGTTGATGAGCTAACTTTTCATGCCACCATAAGAGACTTTTCTTTTTACTTTTAACACTACTGTCAGCAACACAACATTTATTTAGATTTTCAAACTCACTGGTATTTTCGTCTATGGTCACTCTGCTTTTATCTAAGCGAAATATCATTTTAAAAAGTTTATCTTCACGTTTAGCTATAGCAACTATTTCTTTAGATTTTTGATGAATAAATTTAGCACATTCTGAGTTGGATGACATACATAAACCTTTATCTAGAGCTTTACCTTGAGAAAATAAGTTTACTTTTAATTGAGGGACATGCAATACATTTTGAAGTTCAGTTTTAATATATTTTTCACCATTATATGACTGAACATAAATAGTTCCTATTCCAATAGCTGTTATAGAGGTTCCATCACCTATTTTTATCTGTTTAGCCTCTTTCAACTTCAAATAATTTCCAAATAGACTTACATCATTACACATATGTTCTGAAGCTCCACTGTCTAAATAGAATTCTACATCTGATTCAGAATTTATAATTCCCATAAGTGCAAAACTTTTGCCATTTTCACCATTAGACTTCATATTTTTATTTTTACGAAAATAACAATCTTTAAATACGTGCCCTTTCTTATTACAAAAATTACAAACAATATTTCTGTTCTTAGGAACATTATTACCATACCTACATTGAAATTTCTTGTGACCTAATTTTCCGCAAGAAAAACACTTGATATTACTTTGATGTTTAGCTGTAAGAGCAACAGTTTCTTCTTTCGTTTTTAATCTTTCTTCCTCAACTAACAAACGAGCAGTTAAGTTACTTAAAGTTCGCTGTTCATCTGCTACGGATTCCCAGGCTGAAGAGA
This sequence comes from Maratus speciosus, assembly GCA_963932465.1. Taxonomy (NCBI): domain Eukaryota; kingdom Metazoa; phylum Arthropoda; class Arachnida; order Araneae; family Salticidae; genus Maratus; species Maratus speciosus. The sequence goes on from OZ010788.1 coordinate 238,595,090, forward strand.
AGTGCTTATATTGTTCGGGCAGAGCCATAATTATTTTTGTAATGATCATTTTCTCAGGAATTACTTCGTTATGTTGCTTAATTTCGGCAACCATATTCTGAACTTTAGATAAAAAATTCATCACGTTGTCATCAAACTTCAAATTGAAAAACTGTTGTTGTAACAAATGAATACTTACATTTGATTTTCTTTCATAAATAGTGTGTAACTTGTCCCACATTTCTTTTGCTGTAACACATGAAATTATATGCGATATTGGTCCGGCTTCCATACGTGAAACCAAAATTTCTTGCGCTTTTGCATCTTTGACAATGAAATCAGAATATCCGGCATCAGTTGCTTCCGGTTTTACTTTTAATCCCGTTACTATATCATATAGTTCCTTAGCTATAAGCGTGACCTTAACTTGGAATTTCCATACATTCCAATTACTTTCATTCAGTTTAATAAACTGTCCCTGCTGTGTTTCGGTTCCGGCCATTTCAAAACAACATTCGGAAAACTAACTTTACAAAAATTTCAATTACTATTTACTTCGCAATATTTCTAATAATAGGTTTGGGTCTGGGCCCATAACCTGTAACACAGTGCGCCTTAAATACTAAATAACCACAGCAGGTTTTACTTTTAAACATGAAAGTTTATTATGAAGAACACAAAAGACGACACGGAACACAAAACAACAAATACAGAATCCGAACTACAACTAAAATTGTTCTACAGTTTCGGGACAGGATGCGACAGGATGCGCACGCATCTCAAACGATTATGATTACATATTGGCTGACACATTTCGATTGTACTTCCAACAGTCATGAACATTTTAGTAATGGCCACCCTGCAGAAAGAAACGTTTTGTATTTAAAAAACAAAGCAAGGAATAAAATAAACAAAATACCAAAATTTAAGATATTCTAAATTAAAAACTTTATAATATAGATACATACAATAATGTCTACTTAGAAAACAATAAGACAATAAAATTGAAGTTAGTCTTAGTTCATATTACCATCCGAATGAGGTAGTGTATAATTTTTGGCTCAAAAAGTCTTCAATATGACGTTTTTTTAACTATTTGAGATGAATGCATATAATGAACTATTTGAGATAAGCAAATATGATGAATTATGCAAAATAAATGATATAATAAAAAATGGAAGGAAATTGTACAGAAAACTTTTAAGGCTGTTGTTCTCAAATCCAAAAGGGCAACTTTGTGACATAAGTTTCAATTTATTTTTGTTCGGAAATGTATGAAACTAGCAGGTGTTGTTGTTCAGAAACTATGTCATCGAGCTGTTTTTTCCGTTTTCTTGCAAACGCAATAGATTGTTCGGAAAATAGTGTCAAAGGTTAGCTTTTGATCCGAATTTCCACACGAAAAGTGAAAATCCACTCAAGAAAGGGTGAAAAACATGTTTGTCACGTGATCAAAATCGCTTCTATCTCAATAGGTAATTGATGGATCCAAAAATGGAAAACACAGTTCGATTCCAAATCGCTTTCAGGGCGCGGCTTTCCAATTTTATACCTTTCCATTAAAAAATAAATTTGTAAATGTGTCAAAACGTTTTGCGCTTGTTGAGCAGAGCAGTTGAGAACAGCTTTAAATGTATAATGTACAATAAGCCTGAAAAAATCTAAGTTACTGGGTAAATGGACAATCTGGCAACATTACTCTCAGCCCAGAGTATTTTGTATCAACAATGCTGAGGCAATTATGTAAAAATTAACTTGCTTACTTAATATTAATCTAATGGTGGTTCATTAATAAATTGTGATAACAATTTTCTTTCATACATTATATCAGTATTTTGTTTTTTCTAGGTTTACAAAATTTATCATGCCCTGAGAATATGGCAATTGGCCATATGGCAGGATATTCTCAATTAAGATCTCCTGTTCACACTCAAGCTATGCTACTTCCTGGTCACCCCATGATGATGTCACACCCTTCATTACCGCCACCTCACAGTTCTCCATATGACAGTTCACCACCTAGCATTATGGACCTTCATTCTAGTTAATTAGTATTAATTTAAATTAGGTTATTTTGTAATTGTAGAAATAATGGGCATTTCTTTTCCAAATTAGTATTTTTATGAAACAGCAAGTATGGTTAGAATAATGTATTTAAATGGACATGTTCTGTATAGTGTTTCATTATGATTGAAGGCAAATTTCTCTTGCATTTGTACTTTTTAAATTTCTCGCCTGAAAAATTATATCTTTCTTTTTTTGTGTACTCTGTTATAAGATGTTACTAGTTTGACAAAATATTTTTTATATATGCTTAAATTTTACTTTAAGTCCCAGTCAAAGCTTGACAGCTTTGCTAAGATTTTAACACATATTAATATAAAATTAAGCATAAATTTCTCAAATATTTTGTTAAACAAATAAGAGACATTCTTTAAGAAAATGATACAAATAAATCAATACATACAAAAATAAGTTTATAGTATTTTCTGATGGGGAGTTTGGTACACATTCCATGCATGTAGGTTGTTGAGAGGACTTTGAAGTCTGACTGACTGGAAGCCTTAAATCATGATGCAGCACCATAAAGAGCAAAATTAATGAATTTTTGTCCAATTTTATACAAAACTGCAATTTATATAATGTAAATAAATAGCTTCTTTTGAGTTCCATAAAAACAGAATGAGCACTAACTATTTTAGAAGGAATCAACAGCTCCTTTTATGAGGAGAAACAGAATGTGTTTGCACCAACAAGAATAAACGCTACTCTGCTAATCTTATTGGTGTAGCACTCTCAGCCACATCATGAAGAAAGCCATCAATTGCTCATAAAACTATAATCATTATATAGCTGTTCTCATGGAATTCAAACAATACTATGTTTGCTACATCAATGAAAGTATTCAATCAGTATAAAACTTGTTCCTGTTATTTTCAGTTTTGTGGTACTTAGCCTTTTAGTCATTTTAGAATATTTGTTTTAAAATTAGTTTTATCATATGTTGAAAAATAAAAAAGATAGAAAGAAAAATTATATAACTAATAAAATATTACATCATTTAACTTTGAACCATGAACCAAGATTAGAAAATAACATACTACCACAAGAAGAAAGAGAGAAAAAAAAAAAACAGTTACAATCAAAATCTATTTTTTAAGAAAGTTAACTGGAAAAAAGAATGCCCATTAAATGTATTAAATAAAATTCAGTTTTTATATAGGAGTTTAATTTTTTGTCACGAGTGAGCAAGATATTTGTTTTGTTTGATGCAGTATATATTCAATCCTTGAATATAATGTGTAAAAAGGACTACTTAAGACTGAAATTTTGAATGCATGTTAATAGTAAGTAAAGATCTGTTTAAAGCAAATGCTTTCATAATGTATTTAATACTGCTGTATACGTAGAACTATGTACATAGAAATTAAATTGTTTTTAATAATACAAATTATTTTGTTTTAATTTTTTCCACAAAAACTATGCATTTTATTAACCCCTTGGGGGTGAGCGACTGGTATGCGTACCGCTTAAGGTGCTCAGAATCCTTCATTATTCCCACCAGTAATTCATAATTGTAAAGTTTACCTTATTTAATCAGAGCATTTTCGCAGTTCAATTACAGAAAATTTTCTGTTTTGAAAAACCGGTGGTAAAAGATAAAAAATAAAGGGCTCTCGTCGCGAAGGGTTAAAAAATACAAATAGTTTAGCTGTATACTTGTTGCAGGATTCTTTATAAACTTCATGTAAACAGGAAATGAGATTTCCTTCTGGATCAATTTTGAGATAGCTGAAAGAAAAGGATATCCTGTCAATGACAACCAAGGAGTTAAATATTATACTGACCAATAAAAATATTGCCATTCTTATTATTTTGTACTTTTTAACACATTGCAATCCGTCTTGCATAGTTGAAGTCTTAAGGCAGTGGCATAGGGTGGATTTTAAGAACCGAACATTCAAAATATTGCACCCCTTTCTGAATGACTACTATGTTTTTATGCTATAGTTCATTATGCAACAATTTTTTGCATTCTAAAAAATTCAGAGTCTGTGACCCATCGGTCTGCCCTTCAATAGCAGGAAACTTTCTGACAGAATCACTTTTTTATGTAAAGGTATTGCCATGCATAACTATTGAAGTAGTGATTTGGAATCGAATGGCTTTTTTTAAAAAAAAATTCATAACATATTGCATCTTGAGCTATATTAGAATGCTTCTCAATATTGATCATTACATGTCAGTCATGCCTTGAAACACAAACTTTAATACTATTTTCTGGAAAATCCTTTGCCTTTACAGAAAAATCAGAAATATACTATTATTTCTTACTATTTCTACACAAAATACCTAATGCTAATTTCATGCATTTAATGTTGTTCTCAAATCCAAAAGGGCAACTTTGACATAAGTTTTAATTTTTGTTCGAAAATGCATGAAACTTGCAGGTGGTGTTGTTCAGAAACTATGTAATCAAATTGTGTTTTTTCAGGGTTTTTTTTGCAAACGCAATAGATCTTTCAGAAAATATTGTCATAGTGGGCATTTTGAACCCAATTTCCGCACGGAAGAAGAATAACCACTCAAGGGTGGGTGAAAAACTTCTTTGTCATGTGATCAAAATCACTTATAACTCAATAGGTAATTTATTTATCAAAAATTGAAAACACAGTTCGATTTCAAATCACTTCCATAGTCAAGCCTTCCAATTTTATATCTTTCTGTTAAAAAATGAATTTGTAAATGTGTCAAAATGTTTTACACTTGTTGAACAGAGCAGTTGAAAACAGCCTTAAGAATAAAAATGTGTTCATAGATGGATCTAGAAAAAAGTGAGTTTAGATTTGAGAGCAACCTTCAGATCGATTGTATCTCCAAGAGATAAGATAGTCGGGATAATGAAGAAACTGGATATGACAGTCAACTAGGACAAAGTTTGAAGAAATCTAAAAGTCCTGATGAATTATTAGTACATTAGCCAATCAGTAAAAAAGAAATTAACTATGCTATCTGTTACAAAGCCTACAAAAAAGATTTGATGTCAGTTCCAAAAGTAAAAGCTAGAAATACATGCTAGAAGTCTGAAAATAATTAAAGAAAATAAATAATGGTTTTTGACTATTTATGAGAAAAGGGGAACTGGGTAAAAAAAAATCTTCTTAATGCCAGAAAGTCTTTTGATTGAGTTATGAGAATATGCCCTTCTGTATCCCATTTGTTAAAAACTATGTGGCACTCATTGTCCTTAGAATATTATTTATATGCCAATAACCTATAAGATTTAATAAATGAATGAAAGAAAGAACACAGTATATTATTTTTCTTTTGAATAAAATATCAGCTTCTTATGACCCCTCCCCCCCCCCCCCCCCCGCAAAAAAAAAAAAAATCACTGAGGTCCCAGGCTTCAGCCTAATGAGTAATCCATCTCTGGTTATTTAGAAACAAGATAATACCTGATTTTGCTCTGTAAATCCTCATGATCACAGATTATATTCAAATCAAAGAAATTCATTTCACATTAAATATACAAAGTTGTACAGGGTGTCCATAATTAAGCTTGGCATTTGCTAGAAGTCTGTAACAAAAACTATGGTAGAAAATTTCATGAAAATTAGGTAATAGCATAATGGGAATTTTATCTAGCACAAAAAAGTTTTAAAAGCCACCACTAGATGGTGATGTGCAATTCAACATTCTGGCATATACAAATGTTGTAACCATAGTAATCCTGTTCTCAAACAGCAAGACACGTGATATAAAGATGTGATAGGCAAACCGAAGTCATACTCGTTTCCAAGTTAAGGAAAATTATGTTGAGTGAGCAGGAATGTGCTTTACAGGTGAAATTGTTTACCAAAACGTGAATCTGCTACTGAAAGCTTTACAGGAATTTCAGTCTTTGAAGAGGTTACAAAAAGGTTCACTCACTTAGCCGAGGTTGGTTGGTTGATTTTGTGATGGCTGATTATCTACACTAGGGATATAGGCCCGAGGGGAAGTGCCCTTCGTGGGGGTCTTTCTAAGGGGACCTAACCCGTATTAACGCATGGAAATCCATGGTTCGAAGAAAACCACGAAAACTCCGAACGATTAGGCCAACGGGCGCGATTGGGATCGAACCCAGCACTTCCCATCTACCAGTTTCGAGAGCAGAACCTCTCAGCCACTGGCCGAGGACTAAGAAACATGATTATGAAATTTGAAGCAACGGGATCATTGGCCATTCAGCCAAGAAGAAGACAATGGTGTGTTGCAGCACAGTGGATGATGGAGTGATGCAAGTGTAGGAAGACAGGATATCCTGTTTCATGGGCAGCACTAGTTTTTGGTGCATTGCAGAAACTGTTGACTAAACTCATTCCACGGTTCATAAGATTCTTCAAAAGGTGTTACACTGATATCCCTATAAACTGTCACTTGTGCAGAAGCTCTTACACCAGCTGATCTTAGTAGATGATAAATCTTTGTGTTCCATTTTCTTGTGCAATGTGAGCTCCTAAATGAATAGCCATGGAACATTTTGTGGACGGATGAGGCCCACTTTCATCTGGATGGTGTGGTTAACATGTGTAATTACCATATTTGGGCTGCAGAAAACCTACATGAATGTCTGCAAATGCTGTTACGCTCTTCACATGTAACGGATTGGTGTGGCTTTACTGCTACATTCATTCTGGGTCCATTTTTTTCTGAATAGCTCAGCACTGCACGTCTGTGACATGCTCTGTCACCGGTACACATCATTATTGGAGCAATCTGTGATTCCGGCTCTTTAGTCAAGGCGATGTGTTTCAACAGCAGTGCTTATGCAGGATGGTGCTCCTCCACACATCGCTCGTTTTGTGAAACAGGTGCTCTGCCACCATTTTTGTGATGACGAATCATCATCAGTAATTTTCCTACAGCTTGGCCTTCCAGATCTACACACTTGAATCCTCGTGGCCTTTGGCTGTGGGGATACTTCAAAGACCTTGGTCTACCATGATCCCATCATATCTGTCTCTGATCTATAGAGCATAGAGAGAGATCTATAGAGAGATAGCATAGCATGCCATGTGCGTAACATTTCCTGGCATACACTGCTTTCATCAGTTCAGCATGAAACTTTATGCTTCCAGATAGTAGCAGACAATGGTGGACATCATATCGAGCATGTTTTGTAAACAGGAGATTGTTAAAATTTGTAGACTCTTCAATTCTCTATAAAGGTATTATAATACGCCATCTAGTAGTGATTTTTGAAACTATTTTTTGTGCTTGATAAAATTCCTATCATCTCATTATGCTATTACCCAATTTTCACGAAATTTAGCTGCATAATTTTTGATACAGGCTGCTCGCAAATGCCAAGTTTAATTATGGACACCCTGTATTTTCTTTTTATGATTGTCTATATGACTATAACTTTTAATAAAATACTAATAGATGAACAAAATTTATTCAATGTTATTCTTGATTAAATATATTTTCATCGATATTTGGGACATTCTACAGGAAACGTTACTTTCTGAGCATAAAAATTTCAATAGAAATATATAAACCAAAATATTTTATATTGATAATCATAGGTCCTCTTTTACCTCTTTTAAGATTTATATAAGTGGTCTTACTGTCTTCTCATTACTTGATATGTTAATATATTTTCTAAAGATTTAGAGAGTAATTTCCTTAATATTGTAATGGAAGATACAAGAGTAGGATGTAAAACATAAAATAAATATCTTATAAAAAGCTTTATGTATATAAATTAAAAACTTATTTTTATCACATAAATGATGCTTGCATTTTCAATCGAGAACAGAGAATTCATAAAGTTCAAGACCATTTCTAGTTATATTTCAAAATTAATGATAAACGACATCGTGCACATTCATGGCTAAAAACCAAAATTGAAAAGGAATGCCTCATCAGAATAATTTTATTAGGTGATGAATGTTACTATATTTCAGAAAAAAGTAGCTGGGTGATAAGGGATTTTCTGAAAACTGCCATTTTATACAGTGGATTCTCTCTATTCTGAACACGCATGGGACCTACCAAAACTGTTCAGATTATGGGGGTGTTCATTATAGAGGGAGACTGGAAAATGCATTACTACTACTACTATGATTGAGTTTATAGACTGTATAGAATAGATAGCCATACCACTTACCGAGATGTACATGCTGAATTTAAATTTTGCGACTAGTGCAATGTCAAACTAAATTCAGTCGAACCTGTAATCTACCGTCTCTTTTTTTATTAAAAAAGTTTTACATAACATACATATCTACAATATATTACTTAAAAACAAAATCTGTACATTATTTAGTGACTAATTTTAGTTTGTTTTTGCATTGTGTATGCTTGTGCAGTGTACATGTTAGCCAGTTGTTTAAAAAGTGGAAAGACTTTCGGATGATGTTCAGCTGCATAGTTCAATAGGTCTTGAATCCCTTGGCCATATTGCTTGAAGGTAATCGCACTTCTTGTTTCATCTGTCTCTTCTGCTTTTGTTTCTTCTTCACTATCGTCTTCCTCTTCAACGATGTTGTTGTCGCAAACTGGAAGGCTTCCGTCGGCTCCGAGATAAGCTCCAGGTTGAATTTCAGTATGGCCCATCACCCATTTGGAGAATTGACCCCGAGTCACTCACAGCTGTTGCTTCTTATTCCTCTATTCTTAATTGTTCATTCTCACATTGGAAGCCAATTTTGTAGAAGCCGCTTTGGAAGGCATTGGGGGTTATTTTATTCCAAGCTGTTTATATCCAATGGACATCATCCATGACGTTGACCTTCTTCGTTAGTTTGGTTGCCTTCAGAAAATGGATTCGGAAGTGAGCTTTAAAGGTCTTGATTACTCCTTTTTCCAGTGGTTGGATTATAGAAGTACAGTTTAGTGGTCAGGAACTTCAGGCTCACGTTACTCAGCTGCATGTTTGTGTGTGATCTACCATTATCCACAAAAAGAGTATTTTTTCTTCTTTCTCTCTTCATTATCTCGTTAATGATCTCCAACCATTGTGAGAAAATTGTGAATGTCATCATGGCTTTTCCATTTGATTTATAGTGCACAGGCGATGATGCGATTTTCACATTTTAGAAACATCGTGGTTTCTCACTTTTTCAGATCACAAGTGGTTTGAATTTCTCACAAGTAAAACTGGCACAGAGCATGACAGCATGTCTTTCTTTTGACTTTCCATTTTCCGCCCACGCCTTTCTCGCTTGTTTCTGTTAGGGTTTTATTTTTTACTCTAAAACAGGCCCGTTTCGTCGGCATTGAAAATGCCAGCGGCGTGGAAATCCTTCGTTATATCCTGAAGATTTCTTTCCTTTCCTTCACAGTGTCGATATTTACGTCTGCAGCTTAACCAGTGAATATTTTGAATACTATGTTATGACGACTTTTGAAGTGAGTCAACCATCCTTTTTATGCTTTGAATTTCGTGATTTTCTCCTTTTCTGTAAAATTCAGAGCAATCTGCTTCAGCAAGGGTTTTGTACAAGAAGATTCTTCCTTCTCAATTGGCATAAAACTTCCAGACGCGATTGTTTATGTTTTTGTTTCCTGTTTTCTTTTTAAAAATTCTACAATTTGAGGAAAGTTCATTTGATTTGTTCAAAAGTGATTAAAATTTCTTTCTCTTTCTTGCTCATGGCGTTGCTTGCCCAATTGAAATTACAAACTCACATGCAATTTTCCTTTGACTTGCGTTTGATTTTAATTTTTGAACAATTTTGTATTTTTCCTGAAGCTTCAGTTCTTTCCGTTTTTCTACTTATTTCTAATATAGTTGCATAAGTGCAATGCTTCTTTCCCTGCATCTGTAGATAAACGGCAAACAAAAATTTACCATTGCCGAGCAAAAAGAAGAAAGAAATAGAAGCGATAATCCCGCCCAAATAGGTGTGCAGAAAATAAACCATAATCTTTTTTTAGCCACTACCTCTAATATCTGTTAACTCTTATCTGTCACTGGTGTGGGGCCTTTCTGTTGCATAATCTTTCTATTTTCATCTCAGTTCGAGAGAGTTCACTCGAGTGATATGGTTTTTACATTATTTTTTCTTGTATCGTTTTGCATAAAAATTGATTGTTTTGTTCATTTCATTTATCTGATTAACATGATTTACTTTTTATGAAATGGCAACAGTTTTATATCTGGACTTTTTTGTTTATTAAAAATATAAAAATGTTCTAATTAGTTTAGATGCAGAACACTTAAAGATGTACCTGTTTGAAAAAAAATTCTTTCAATTGATTTATTTTTTATAACATATGTTTTGTTAACTGAAGACTTTATCTCAATTATTCAAACAAATTGCAGCATTGAGTAGATGCATAAAATCTAGCAATGATTTTGTCTGTTTATTTTTAAATCGAGTTTATTGAAATTTTTTATTCTTCTGCAACAATTTCTCAGAATTTCCATGATGAAGGAATTCCTCGAATTCGGATTGCAAACACACGTTCAGTTTACAGAGAGGCGGGATAGAATGAGGATCAAAAGTAGCGTTCATAATAGTGGGGTGTTCACATTAGAGAGTGTTCAGAATACAGAGAGTTCATGTTATGTTAAGTCAATGGAGTTTCGCCGGGACCGTCAGAATGTGTTCATAATACTGGGGTGTTCACATTAGAGAGTGTTCAGATAGAGAGAGTCCACTGTATATGTTTTCACTATGAGAACCATCAGAACAAGCCCATTCCAACAACTAGGGATGCACCGGATATTGATTTTGCCGGATATCGGATACCGGATATCCGAAGCTCCTTTTCCTGCCGGATTCGGATATCCGGCCGGATATCCGATCGGATATCCGGCACTAGATATATTTTTAGTTATATGGTGAATTATTTCTTTATATAACGCAATCTCAGAACAATAAATTACAAACATGTTTCATACATCATTAAAACATTTTAAATGTATTGAAATATAATTTACAAAAACTATATCTCTTTGAACATGAGGGCTTGAAATTCAAGTTTTCCCCAGAAGGGGAGTTTCCCAGGCAACATTTAAAAAGACAGGGGGGTTGAACTGTTAGAAAAAAAAAAAATCTTTAAACCCCATTATTTTTTATGTGCCACTTAAAGAATTACATTTATACAGACATGACAAAATACCTTTGAAATAATTTAAATTAACAACTCAAGATAATTTATTATCAAAAATGTTTATTTTTATTAAAACAAAGGAACGGAATCAAGTTTTATATATAACATGTCTATTTTTCAACTTTCACCTAATGTTATGGGCAATTAACAATTGGGTTGCTAAATGAATTTCTAAATTTAGAATTTATTCCATTTTGCATGTTTTAGCCTCTTTCACAAGTTACACTTTTGACAAACAGCACAGACCAACTTTTATAACTTTAGAAATTATCGGAAACGCATGGTTATGCTCTGTTAAAAAATTTTAGAAAACTTTGCAAAATTTGATGTGCATTATTTTTTAACTTACTTGCATGAATAATGCATATCGGTGATTCTATTGTCAATATCCTATGGTGTTTGTATGTCACTTCTGAACAAACTTGTTTTATTATATCCTTAATGGAATAGTCAAAACTCTAATCACTGGTATTTTCGTTAAAATTGAACTATGGGATTTTAAATGCATTCAACATGTCCAAAAACACTTCAGTGTATATATTGTCATCATTTCTGTCCACAATTCCAATGACATCAGTTTCTGCCGACTGCAACTGTGCTTCAAAGACTAGCAACTGAACGTTAGGCCATAACTTATGTAAAAAAAGTTACTAACGTTTTAATTTTAATTCACTTTCATTCACTCCCATCAAGAATCTAACCAGTAGTCAACTTTCTTCATATCCACAAGTTGTAAGTTTTCAACAACTTCTGCTCCATCAGTCAGTCCTTCAATCAAAAACTGTATCAACCTTTTCCTGTAATGTCTCTTAATTTTCTCAAGGAGCCGTTCTCTACTCCAGAAGCTAATGTGTAGCTTGGCAATATTTCATTATTCAAATCTGTTTCATTGCAATTATAGATTGGGGGGGGGGGGGGGGGGGGGAGAAGGCTGAGTAGTGGCATCTGGTAGGGTAAATAAGAAAGCTTCCCATTTATCTGAAAATTCTTATGGAACCCCAGTCAACAAAAATGTTTTGGTCCCTTGCTTTTCAGATAACCGGAGTTTTACTGTACTTGAAAGATTAATGAATAAATGTTATGCTTATATTGAAATTTTTTCAATCTATTGAGTATGAATTAATAATATTAAATAAACTCCTTGTGAATCCTTCCTATTTATTTATTTATTTTTGTTAAGAAATACTTTATTTTTGTAAGATTTTAAGAAACATTTATTTCCTCAAAGTAATTTCTTTTGTTAAGGGGACATTCCAGTGAAACTGGTTTTCCCTTCTCAAATCATGAAATTCTATATTAACCCATGGGAAATTTTAGCAAGCACAAAAAATCACGCATTAGTCATACATTATAAAACACTTTCTAACACTATCATAATATTGTTACCAAATTTAATTTTTTCTTTCATTTACATCACACAATTAAACACTTAAGGGGACCCTTCACTAGCTTGAAAATGGCCATTCCGTAATGTTAAACCAATGGGCAGGTTTTTTTTTTTTAATTGTTTAAATTTGAAAAGTTTTAAAAGATTCTTTTTGCATAAGATAGCTGAGCTCGATCTTTCATACAGCTGTTTTTTACTTTTTTGATTTCTGTTGCAGATTTTTTTTGCATGAATTGCAAATGCATTGGAATTTTAAATCCATATCCAAAGTTTGAAAAGGAAATAGTCAATTGATTTCTTCTATTATACGATAAAAGGTTGGTTTTAAAAGGCATGTCCTAATTTCTGTGAATTGCAAAAATCAACTAGCTTGTTATTTCTAAACATGTTTTTTTAAGTTCACCAATTTTTTTTTCTTCATGTGTGCCACAAGTGTAATCTCATTTTGTTTAGTGCTGACTATTGGCCAATTTGGCAGGGCTCAGTCTCCGGTGGCCATTACTGCCCTTTTAGTTATCTCCTATTTTGGGCACAGGGGAAAAACATCGCGAAATACATAAATCGGTCATAAAAAAAATATCGCCGATTTCGTCAATTAGGATGAAAATAAATAACAAAATTTGTCGACCGGTCGCAAGAAGAAAACTGAAGTTCATGGGAAATCGGCAGCGGGAAAATATCACAAAATTCGTCAATCGATCATGGAAAAATATCGTGAAATTTACCAGTCTGTCACGAGTAAATATCGTGAAATTCCTCAGCCGGTCGCAGAGAAATGACGCGAAATTTTTCAATCGGATGCAAAAAAACAATCGTTATTTTCATCAGTATGTCGCAAGAACAAACAGGGAAATTTGCCAATCGGTCACAGAATAAAATTGCTATATTTTGTCAATTGATCTCGAGAAAAAAAATTATGAAATTCACCGATCGGTCTCTAGAAAAAAATCATGGAATTCGTCAGTCGGTCGTGGAGAAAAAGCACAAAATTTTTCAGTCAGATGCAGAAAAACAACTATGAATTTTGTCAATCTGTCGTAAGAAGAACCTGTGAAATCTGCTAATTGATAGTAGAAAATATCACGAAATTTGTCGGTCAGTCCTAAGACTTGATCGTTGTTTTACAAAGAAACATTTTTGGAAAATGCTTTTTTGGAAGCAGGAGCCGCCCGCCCACAAGTGGGTATAATAAATAGGACACAATAATAATCTTTAGGGCACGAATCCTGCCATCCCGTCTCGAAATTCAAGCCCTGTATCTGCCATTCAAGCCCTGTAATGTATATTAATAATATTGCATAAAAAATGTAATTTAAACATTAAAATATTCTGTTTATTTGTACAATGAAATACTGATAATTGCTACTGGATTTGGATATGGGATTGACTATATGGGTAATTGCTGATAATTGCTAATAATTAATTTGTACAATGAAATGCTGATAATTTGTATAGTAAATTTTAACCAATTAATATGCATATAATTGTAGAGTATTTTCACAAAGAAACGCTACATACATTCTTTTTATAATTTAAACATAAAATATCTACTAATATACCCATGATTAAAGAGTTATTTTCTCCAAACATAGATTTAATTGATGCCCTTTTTCTGTTTTAATTATTTAATATTGTTTTTGCTCTAAGTCACGTTTAGTTTTATTTTAAGTTAAATTTTTTTGATATTTATAAGTAAAAAGAAAATTACTTTTAATTTTAAATATTTATAAGGAAGATACAAAAATAACTAGTTGGATTTGCCAATCCCAAAACTTTCTTCTATCTCATACATCTTAATATTTCAAAAAGTACAGTAGAGGATCTTTATAACGCAATTCTATATAATGCAATTCTCCATATAACGCACAACTTCTCAGATGTAAACAATGAATTTTGCAGTTAAAAAGCACCTGCATTTTTACACTGTAAAATATTGCTACTCTCTAGAGGACTAAATTTGATACATTAGTTCAACTTTATCGTCTAATTTAAGATCTTTTTACTGAAAAAAAATGCTATTATCACAATAAACATTTTTGAAAATGTCTAATATAAGGGATGATTGTGTCAGTTATATTTGGATCATGTTTATAAAGTAGTTAACAATGTCTGACCTATATTATGCAAAAATTTATAATTTGGATAACTCTTGATAACTAGGAATGCAGTATAATGATATTCTAATGTATTTTGATATGTTTCAGACTTATTTGGCCATGTTTACAAGGTGAATTTAACGATGTGATCCATATAACGCACAACCTTACGTTTTTAGGTTTGCGTTGTAAAGATCTTCTACTGTAGTTCCAAATGTTACCGTACTTTAATATTATTAGTTCAATATTATACCAACTTTGATTTTGATCTAAAATTTCTGCTCCAGTCAATTAATCAGAATAAGTTAACTCGATCATGATATTTATTAACACTTTCACGCCGGCGAGGTGGGTCACACTCGACTGACTCAGAGCTGGCAAGTCTCTGGCCTTTTGGATACCAGTATTTTAATACAGAAAATGTTTTATTTAATTAGAACAATTGGGCGATTTAAAGGAACAACATTTTCTCTAAAATAACAGTGGTGCGCAAAAAGCCGGAGACTTGACAACTCTGAGACAGTCGAGTGTGACCCACTGCGCCGGTGTGAACGTGTTAAAATCAATAATTTTTTCGTTATTCTGTTGTACATCAGCTATTTGTGAATAGCCAGCTTAGCAGGATGCGAAGTTCCCTTCGTTTCATGAGCCGCCAATATACAGCACAAAAAAAAAAAAAAAAAAAAAAAAAGAGAAAAATTGAGAAAATTTTACAAAAATCTCTGTTACAGTGCCACCTTCTGGCGGAATATTTCCAAATGCAAGGAGAAACTGCTGGCCATAGCTAAAAATATACACACAAAATTGGTTCAATTCTATGCTTAGCTTCATACACTTTTCAATGGTAAAATAATGAAAATAACACAAAAATCCGTATTATAGCGCTCCCTTCCAGCAGAATATTTTCAAATTGAAGGAAGACCTGCTAGAGCCAAAAATATACCCCCAAAACTTGGTTCAATTCTATGCATAACTTCATACACTTTTCGATGGTACAAGAATGAAAGTGGTACAAAAATCGCTATTATGGCACCCCATTTTGGCAGAATATTTCCAATTTAAAGGAGAACCTGCTGGACATAGCCAAAAACAAATACAAAAAATTTTGTTCAATTATATGGATAACTTCATACACTTTTCGGTGGTACAATAATGAAAATGGCACAAAAATTGCGATTACATGGTCCTCTCCTTCCAGTGGAACATATTGAAGGAGGCTGACCTCTAAAACATCTAAATCCGTCGAAAACCAGAAATCGAAAAAATTTCTATTAAAATACTTTCTTCTAAAAATTGGCCTGTTTAATTGTTAAACTTAAAAAAAAGAAAGAAAATTAATAAAGTCATACTTTAATAAACAACTTCAAATTTTATTTTGCATTCTGAAAGTAAAGGTACAATTTTCTGAAAGAAGTAAACATAAATTCTTAAATTTATTATAAAGAGTTGAAATATCAATGTTAGGAAAGCTGGCAATTCTTTAAACTTTTGAGAATTACCTTTTACTCATGTATAGTGAACTTACTTTCATATTTTGCATTATAAACAAAATTGTTCGGCATTGTTTGGGGTCAAACTATTTCTGTTATCCTTATATATTCACTTCGCTACGCTATGCCGGATATCCGGCAGAGAAGTCGGATATCCGGTGATTGTGATCCGGATATCCGACGGTATTTCGGATATTGAAAAATCAGCCGGATATGCCGGATATCGGATATTTGCCGGATATCCGTTGCATCCCTACCAACAACAACAAAAAGAATTATCAAAATCGAACCATCCATTCCAAAGCTATTAGTGGACATCTATATACATAAAAGCCTATCTCTGTATGTCCTTTATACAAATCTTTAATTTTTGACCGATTTGCATGAAATTCGATGTACCATGGAGACTGTGGAAAAAATCACTGTCTACTTTAAAAAAATTATCCACCTATTTATCCCTTTTTTCTACCAGCTTCCATAATTTAACATTATAGAAATATCTCTTTAAATTTTCTAATTCAATTATTTCTTTCCTGTTGCCACACATCTAAAAAACTGCTCAATAATTTTTAAAAAATGATAACGCGAGTACTTTGTTTTATAAGCCAATAAAAGTTCGGATTGTCTCACTATAATTCTGCTGTTTTTGAAATTGACGTCATTCAAAGAAGAAAATGCACATTTTTCATATATATATATGTAAAAACTTTAACTAAGCATGTTTTTAAAATGATGTAGTACCTCAGTTGAACGTTTCTGAAATTAAAAAATCTATTTTAATGAAGTCGTTTCAATATAAAGAAATCAATTAAGGAAAAAGATAAAAAATAAAAAAAATAGTTTGCTAGATATGACGTCAATTTCATCAATATAATTTCAAACTGGCTCTAAAAACTGACTGCTACAGTATCTTTAATTAATATCATTTAGATAAATGTTTTAATACCTGGAATGCAGTGATAACATTCTACGATTTATATCGAATACGGTTATATAAAATATGATTTTTCTACGATTTATATTAAATAGAAATTATAGCTACTATTTTTTAGGGTAAGCTTTTTTCTTTTTTAAACAAAATTTCATCACTGACATTATGATTGAACACGTCTGCAGATTTGGATTTTATGAATGGAAGTATGAGTTTCCATTTAAAAATTATCGGCAATGAATCTTTATATACATGTGTTAAAGATGCCTGATATACTGCCCATTAGTAGTACATAAATAAAAATCATTTTTAATTTGAAACACAAATATATTTTTAAACCTTAGTATATTTGTTAGATTTCTCAACAACTACAGGGAAAAATATTGTTGGTATTTTCGTTTTATCGATCACTTATTTGTCTGAGTAGCACATTTCTCCCGCTGCGAACAAATTCTACGAACCAATCTTTAATTAAAGGAAATATATGGGTGAATTTGATCTTCCATTTTACAGCAATATGTATCTTTATCTCAAATGTCCTTCCGTATAGCTGAAAACGATACAATCATCACTGCGCTATTATATTTTCTAATGTGCAAGACAAAATTTCGGCTTTTTGGGCCTAATATTTTAGTTGATCATTTACAGTAGGATTTGGTCTAAGAATGATAGACAGATATGCAATATACTAAAACTATTCCACAAAAAATATATAACTTTTTTAAAAGGCTAATCATTCAGAATTGGTTTCGCCTGATTATAGAACATTTCAGTTAATTCTATAACAAAGCATGTACAACAAAATGTTATATACTAAAACTATTCCAGAAAGTTGGGTGCATTTTAATAGTGCAAATTTCATCAAAATCTGTCCAGTAGAACTTTTAAAACAGGCTAATCTTTTATAATCTGACTCACCTGGCTATTGAACTTTCTTCTATAATTTTATAACAAAGCGACGTAAAACTATATGCAATATTTTAAAAACATCCGTGGAAAATTATCTAACAAACAAGTTCCAATGGAATAGAGGTCTGCACGGGCTGGAATTTCCAGGCCCGGGCCCGGCCCGGTGTAAAAATTGGAAGTTCGGCCTGGCCCAGCCCCTTTGAATTTTTACAGTTCTCGGCCCGGACCATAGAAAAATCAGTGAAAACAGGCCCAGCCCGACACAATTTCTACAAAAAAAAAATCCATTTTTTCTCAACATACAATTCAGATTCTTTTAATGAATACTACATACATATTTATGGGAACATTTTACAGTATATTTTACATTACTATGATGTTTGCAAAACAGAAAACACACAATAGTAAATATTAACGATTACATACAGTGTTATAGTCATCGTGTCTACAGACATTTCAAAATGGAAATAAGGATTCATTAAAAGATTAATGTAGTTCAGAATAAAGGATTAAAAACATAACTTTTGAAGCTGTATAATAAAAAGTAGATTTGTGAAAATATTTCTCTCAGTTTTAAGGCTTTTCTCAAATCCAAAGGAGCTGCATTTCAACACATTTATGAATTCTTTTCTTTTCGGAAACGCGTAAGATTGGCAGGTATTCTTATTCAGAAGCTATGTAAATGTCTTTTTTTTTCATAGATAAAAGCAATATATCTTTCTGAAAATACTGTCAAAGTTAGCGTTTTGAATCGAATTTCCGGAAGTGATAGCACAGGAAAGGAGAAAACGTACAGTCACGTGACAGGAATCTCTGTTATCTCTGTAAGTAATTTATCAAATATGGAAAAAGCTATTTGTTTCCAAATGCCTTCAATAGTCAGGCCTGTCAATTTTATGCCTTTATAGTTAAAAATTTTGTCAGAAAATGTGTCTGAAAGCTTCTGCCGAATTTCTACCGCAGACGCAGTACGATGTGCCACAGTCGTACGCCGAATACGGCGATCTTCCCTCTCAGGAGTGCCACATGGCCGCCTGGAACCTGTTCTTGAGGCAGTACCATCCCTTGACCACTGCTTTCAACAATCATGCACAGTAGATACATTCCAGCCAACTCTTTCTGCAATATCGCGGAAAGAAAATCCACCTTCTCGTAGCCCGAATATGCGACCTCGTTCCAACTCGGTGAGCTGTTGACAGTGGCTTTTTTGTCTTGTTAAAGACATTCTTGGCTAACATCAACTCAATACATCACATTTCAAAGCTAAATAATGCCCACGAACTTTACAGCACGCATTTAAAGTAAACCTGATCTGCAAGTTCTTGAAAGTAATAACGAAAGGTTAATTACTGCTGAAAGTCATTAAACTGAGAGTTAACACACAATTGGAAACATTTGCTGACTGTGTCTGCCCAGAAACCCATTAACTGCCATTAAGATAGATAAATATAAAACTATCTGTAAAAGAATATTTAAAGAAAAACAAAACCAAATTCGAACAAATAACAATTTTTATTAAAACATTTAAATAAAACAATAGTAGAAATTAAAATCATTAAAATAGAATAAGATTTTCAAACACATGTTATAAGTTCTCTGTGACTCTCTATCAACATGTTTGAGACATGAACCGGAGCACCAAAAAGTAAATATATTATTTCAAAGAAATCATATTTTACTTTAATTTATAAAAACTGTAATTAAACTTAATTTTTAAACTTTAATCAAAAACTATTTACTTTATTTAAAACTAATTAAAAGGAAAGTAAAGCTTAATTTCAAAAGGTATTTATCTCAAAAGCAAAATGTAAATTTATTTCAATTAACTATTAAAGAAAATATTAACTTAATCCAGTTCAACTGAGATAACAATATTAATTACTGACGTTTAAGAAAAACAAAATAATTAATGAAAAAGATTTTTATTACTTAATTAAATTCAATCTCTTCTCCTATATAAAAGATTTCATGTAAAGGCAAGCACAACTTATTTATCATTAGCTTAACTGAAATCTCCAGATACCCTCAACTGCCACTCAAGAGTAAACTGAAGACCAGAAGCAAGACATTAACAAAAAGTTAATGATAAATGGATTTCCGAACTGCAGCAAGCCTAAATGGAAACTCCCTAGCGAAATCCGTCTGATAGAGTTCCTAGGAATCACAAATATCACGATACTACAAGTTGTAACAGTGTCGAATGTACCGCGCGGTAATCCGCTGTTGCGTGTGTTTCGACCAAACTTCTATCACAACCTATCCGTAGCACTGAAACGGGAAAAACCCTGGTCTCTTGGAAACCAGATTGTAATCCTACAGATCGTTCCTCCACTCTAAAAAGAAAAGTTGGCAAGATTCCAAAAAGTAAAATCAGAGTAATGTCTGGAACTTAAAATACGTTTTCTTAAAAGGAGAGAGAATATTAACAGTAAATAAAAGTCAGACTATTTCAATAAATAGAAATAAAAAGAGAAATATTATCTGAGAAAACATGCAGTAGGCAGCAGGCATATCTCCAATTCCAATAGACTGAACTTCACAACACGAACGTCTTTCAGGCACATCTCACTGGATACTAAAAAGCCAAAACGAACGGTGATAGTTCGTCTATCTTCTGTTTACACAATTTAAAGAGACCGCATCAATGTCGTAAGCCATTGCCGCTTTAACTTTTAAGAAACTAACACTTGTGATAAAACATTTCTTTTATAAAAGCGTAAAAATGACTAGAGCTAAACACCGGGAAACTTTATCTCCAAAACGCTACCCACTTCATCTTAAAAATACATGCACTGATAAAAACATTTAAAAACGTGAACTGTCGTCTTTCCAAAGCACCAACACATACACACACAAGACATCAACGAAGCTAAGCCATCGTTCAACTGAAGTCCAAGCTATAAATAGTATTTTCCTGTTCGCCGGCAACGCCTCCTCACATGACTTCCGATCACCTGGTCAACGTCACATCCGATGTCTGACAATCTCGGGAAAGCGGACCTGTGATCGATGACTGAGCGGAATACGTCACGACAGACAGGTCACGCCATCTGCCGATAGCCACCACAACTCCTCAGTCTGTGAGCTGAACTTTCAATACGATGTTGACAACGAGGAAAAACGAAAGAACCTGAATGCTGTAAGCATAGGCGTAGCGTGACCAAAAATTTTGGGGGGGCACCAAGGTCGTGCAAAATAAAAACGGCGCCCTCCCCCCCCCCCCCCCCCCAAAAAAAAAAAAAAAAAAAAAAATCTTTATTTTTGTGATAGGTGTAATAAAATTGATAAAGTGCAGAAACATAAATAAATTCTTTCGAATAAATATTTTTCGCGTCTATTTTGGAACTTTAAAGGGTTTAATTTTAATTTAGGAATTCAGAACAACTAAATAACATAAAAGAAAATTGCATTTATTTGTTAGAGTGTTCATGATGTTTAGCGACAGGGGAAAAAGTGATAAAGAGAGAAAAAGAAATTCCCCGAAAAATGAATAAATAAAGAAAACCGTGGTTTGCAGCGTATATTTCGCGCCCGGGGCGCTCCTTTAGACGCTCTTTGCACGGCCCTGAGGGGCACAACAGAGGTCTGCACGGACCGCAATTCCAAGGGCCAGGTCCGGCCCGTTTATTTTTTCACAATTTACCAGGCCCGGCTCGCACAAAAATCAATGAAAACAAGCCCAGCCCATGAAAAAATCATTTAAATCAGCCCCCGTTCGGTTTGGCTCGACACAATTTCTCAAAAAATTCCGATTTTTCTTAACATACAATTGCAGGGCTGCCACTTGCTACTAAAAGCGATTATTTTCAGCATCGGTGGCTATGCCGGCTATTTTAGGCCGAAAACCATTAAAAAGCGGTTACTTCAAGAAAAAAGGCGACTTTTTCTGGATTTCAGTGACTATTTTTACTGAAAATATTTGATTTTTTTCTTCAAAGCATCTGTAAAGTCATCTTCCCAAACACACTTTTTCAACGGTTGTTTGAAAAGATTCGCGATTTTTTCCTCGACGAATTCCAAAATTCTCGATTTCGCCCCCTGCCCCTCTCCAATCTATTGACGATAATACTTATTTTTTTCCGAGATCTTTTTATACAATCGTTGAAGGAGATTTTGCGATTTTTTCCGCGATTCTTTGCCAAATATCGCAAAATTTTCTACGTCAGATTGACGAAATCGATTTTTTTCCGCCATCACATGTCCAAATTCGCGATATAGATTTTCCGCGACCGATTGATGGTCCTTACTATTTGTTTCAGAGATCTTTTGACGAAATTCCCGATTCTTTTCGAGATCGTTTGTCAAAATTCGTGATTTTCTTTTCATGACCGAGTTATAAAATTCGTGATTTTTTGCGCGATCATTTGGTTAAATTCTCATTTTTTTTGACCAAATTTGCGTTTTTTGCCCGCGACCATTTGACGAAATTTGAGATTTTTTTCGTGATCGTTAGACGAAATTCGCAATTTGTTGTCCATTCTTTTGACGAAATTTGCGATGATTTATCCGCGACCGAATGACGAAAATCGCCATTTGTTTCCGTGACCTTTGGAAAAATTCAAGATATTTTTTACAGTTGTTTGAGGAGATTCGCGATTTTTTCCACGACGAATTGCGAAATTCGCGATTTTTTCACGAATCGACTAATGATAATAGTTATTTCTTTTCGCTATCTTTTGCTACGATCGTTGAAGGATATTTCGCAATTTTTCCTATGACCTATTGCAAATTTCTCAATTTTTTGGGGGCGATCGTATCACGGAACTCATAATTTTTTTTCCCAGTGATCCTTTGCCAAATTTCGCGTTTTTGTTTCCGGCGATCGTTTCACTGAATTCACGATTATTTTTCCGCGATACTTTGCCAAAATTCGCGAATTTTTCTACGACAAACTGTGGAAATTTTTTCTCTGCCACCACTTGTTGAAATTCCCGATATATATTTTCTCCGCGACTGATTGATGGTACTCGCTGTTTGTTTCAGATATCCTTTGCTGAAATTCGTAATTCTTTTCCGCGATAGTTTATCGAAATTCATGATTTGTTTTTCAAAACCGACTTACGAAATTCTTGATTATTTGTTTAAATTCTCGATTTTTTACGCGATTATTTGACCAAATTCGCGTCTTTTCAGAGGTTATTCTGTTCTGAATTTTCCGAAAATTTAAGGCATTCGGTTCCGAAAATTAAAAAAAAAATTCTGTCATCAATCCTAAAATTCGGGCATAAAAAATATCGCGAATTTCGGCAAATGGTCGCCGAAAAAATTAATTTCGACAATCGTTCACAGAAAAAAGTCGCCAATTTCTTCAAAGGATCGGAGAAAAAACTAATTTCGCCAAAGAATCGTGGAAAAAAAACGCGAATTTCGACAAGTGATCACGAAAAAACGTAAACTTCGTCTGGGAATCGCGAAAAACAAACACATTTCACCAAGGGATCTCAAAAAATGCGATTTTTATCAAAACATCACGGAAAAGCGAGAATTTCGTCAAAGGATCGCGATTAAGAAACGCAAATTTCGTCGAAGAATCGCGGAAAACGCGAATTTCGCTAAAGGTAGCCGAAAAAACGCATAATTGGGGCCGGGAGATTTCCCCTTTTTCACTCCTCTGCTGTAACCTTTCAGACAATTTGCTGTGAATTTCAGATATATTTTTTTTTTTACTCAGAATTACCCTTGTCGTCTTTTTGTCCGCAAATATTTGATGAAGTTTGCAATTTTTTTCTCTTGGCCGTTACACGAAATTCGTAATATTTTGTGCATTCTTTTGACGAAATTTGCGATGATTTTTTTCGTGATCGAATGACGAAAATCGCCATTTGTTTCCGCAACCTTTGATAAAAGTAAAGATATTTTTCCACGATCCTTTTAGGAGATTCGCGATTCTTTCGACGACGAATCACCAAAATTCGCATTTTTTTTCCGCCGATCGTTTTATGGAATTCACGATTTTTTTTACACGATCCTTTGTCAAATTTCGTGAATTTTTCTATGACCGATTGGTGAAAATGATATTCGGTATTTGTTTCAGAGATTTTTTTGAAGAAATTCGCCATATTTTTCCACGACCTTTTGTCGAAATTCCTCTTTTCTTTTGTCGACTGACTGGGGAAGTTCAAGGGCAAGGAGGCAAAAAGAAGTGAAAAGATCATTTGGAGGAGAAAGGCAGAGGCGACTTTTTTAGCCATAGCGCCCTGTGTGAGATTTTTTATTGTACCACTGCAAATGCTATACTCATTTTTTTTTCTTTTAAAGGGTTTTACTAAAGCATTTTACTTTGTGCACTCCTTCCAGGGCCGAAACTAGCTATATTTTCACCCGGGACAAACAGGCATTTTGGCGACCCCTCCTTCCTCCGCAAAGTAAATTTACAAAGCGAAATTTACGAAAGTTTCTATTTGAGAACTTATTTTAAAATTTAAAATGTGTAACAGTAAAATACGTAATAATATTGAAATATATAACCAGCTTTGTCAAATATTTATGCATTAAAACCTGTGAAAAACAAATCGAAAGGAAACGGAAATAATTCCGCTTTATGCAGGTTTTCGTCTTAGCAGATATAACTGTTGGTATTATTTCTGTTTGAACCATGCAGTTTTTTTCGTTTAAGACAATATTCCATTACAGATATATTTCATTTTTCTAGATGTTTACTATTGTAGCATTACAAATTATCACAATTGAGGTACTTTAATGTCATAGTGATATGAGTCACATATTGTTTCAGGAACTAAAAAAACCAGGATTTACTGTAGGCATAAAAATGAATTCCAGCATTGTAAAATATCTTCCTGTACTATCTACACCAGTTTTGTGGAATTATCACTTATATCACTCTTCTTATTTATAGATTGATATGTCTACATACTTTCATCAACTTTGGAAATTTAATTTTCAAAGCTAATTTTCAAATTTATGTGTGACTCAAAACAACAACAACAACAAAATTATTAAATTTTTACTTCTCAGTTTGTGAATTTTCGACCGCTTGGTTTTTATTGTCCCGGTCCGTCACCTGACCTCGCCCCATCTAAGGCCAGATATGGATGTAAAAAAGTAATTATAAGAAAAAGAATAGAGTTATTCATTTGCTGTTTGTATATTGTAGGCAAATCTTTTTATCTATTCGACAATTTTAATGCACTTTACTCAGCTTTTCTTTTTGATTTTTCAGCTAAAAAATATCTTTTTACACAAATTTCACACGCACATATATAGATTGTATAAAACGGTAAACCAAATTTTCATATGGCGCCCCCTTCGCGTGGCGTCCAGGGCACATGCCTCCTCTCCACCCCCCTTAGTTTCGACCATGACTCCTTCTCCCGTTAATTTTTATTGTCCCGGGCAGCCTGGGTGGGGCTTGTTGAGCTAAAGCCAGTTGCTAGGCCTCCCCACCTAGCCGAACCTATCCCGGTCAGCCACCCGATCTCGCCCATATCAAGACGGGAAAAATGAAAGCTCAACACTGCTCACGATGAGAGAGAAAAGAAAATTGATCAGTCTTCATGGAATCTTTTCATCAGAAAAGTCAGAGTCAAACAAAACCTTCATTAGGCGCCCCCTTCGCCTTTCGGTACACTTGAAATTGGAGAAAGAATAATGCCTAAGAAAAAAGCTCTTTTTTTCCAATTCATTTGCAGTCTTCTATTATAGATGAATATTTTTTATATATTTGTAAATTTCAATGCGTTTGGTTCAGTTTTACATTTGGATTTTCTGGCTGAAAGACATTTTTATGCAAATTCAATATAAATACATATATATTTTTGTATGTAAAGACAAAAAAAATCTTCATATGGCGCCCCCTACGCTTTCTGTTCTGGCGCCCAGGGTGTAGAAGGTTGGGGGGGCACACGCCCCCCCGTGCCCCCCCGACGCTACGCCTATGGCTGTAAGATATGCATTAATGAGGGAAACGTGATGACCGAGCAAAAAGGAACTTATATAGAAGTAGAATTAAGATAAGATAAAACTATTGTTATCCAATTAACAAAGGTAATTGGAATAGATTTAAAAAGGAAGCAAAGCATAATACGCATATGGAGCGTTTAAGCTGAAACTGTTTACCCAAGAAATTTGTAAAGTCTGAAATATTCTAGAAGGTATTTTAAAAGAACAACCAAACAGATTTAAAAACAAATAACAATTTTATTAAACAAATTTAAATAAAAAATGAAAATAAAAATCACAACGATAAAAGTAGATGTATAAACAATCGACATAAGTTCTCAAGTTCTCTTAAGCATCCAATTAACATAAGCACTTGGTGCAATACCGTGCAGAGAAACATCACTCTATATCAATGTTTAATGAACCAGAGCACCAAAAGCTAAAAACTATTTCAAAGCAAAAATATTAAAAAGAAACTTGTTTAAATTTTTACTCCAATTACTTTACTTATCTTCAATTAACTTTAAATAGCATTAAACTTTAAATAGAGAAAATATCAAATTATCTTTAAAACATTATGAATAGCAAAAAGGTTTATCTTCAATTAATCACATTAAAATTATCTTTCTCTCCATAAAAGATTTGTCACTTAAAGTCAAGTCAAACTTCATTATATTCAAAAGCTTAATACAATTCTCCAAATACTTCATACTGCCACTAGAAGTTAAAAAAATATAGGAGAACTAAAGCAAACATGACAAGGGACATAAATGAAATCATAAACTGCAGCAAGCCTCTCCAGAGATCCCCTAGCGAAATCCGTCTGTAGGATCTCAAAGGAATTGCAAAAATCCCAACACTGCCAGTCAGTAACAACTCCAAGTACCTCGCACATATTTCCAGAAGGCGTAGGTCTCGAACCACTATTGCTACGACCGATCTGCAGCATCAAGACGGGAAAAACGTCCCTGGTCCCTTTGGAACCAATTTACAACCCTACAGTTCACAATCCACTTACTAAAAGGAAGCTGACTAGATTAATCTCCATTTACATATTTACCGTAAATAATTCAAACCAAAATATCTTTTAAAGAGGGAGAGAAAGTTACTGTAAAGAAAAGTATTCTATTTCAAATAAAATAAATAAAGACAAACTAACTGACATGTCGCCGATGGCCCGCTATCTGTACGCTAAGCAAAATCTAAAAGAGATTCGATGGATATATTCAGGTGTATTCTTCAACACCAAAAGTTATTGCTTGTTAACCATCTTTCATCTAGCGATATCCAGCACTACGTTGACATTGTTAATTCTGTACACAGTCTCCATATCAAATGAAAAAGCAAGAGTATTATAATAAAAACTACTAAGTAAAACTGACACCATTATCTTATATCCAGCACATCACATTCCATCCTCTATCTTAAAAACAGTAAGCGTAAACATTATGCAGCCAACATGCAACTAGGTATCTAAAGGAAAAACGAAGCTATCAATGAGCTCGCTCCTACGATATAAATAGCTCACTCCCCTTGCCGACAACGCCCCCTCACGTGACTTCCGATCGCCAAGTCAAACGCCACTTCCGGCATCTCGAACGATCCCGGGGAAAATGAACCAATAGCGATCGGCCACTGGAGATAGACATGTGTACTGGACAAGCAACGCCATCTGTCAACGGTCATCGTAACTCCTCATTTTATGAGACTGAATGAACGATGTCTGTTGACAAGCTGAAAGAGAGATTACGTAATGCCGGCAAGAACGTGGCTGATAAGTAAATACAGATGCCCAAGGAAATAGATTATGCAGAAGTGATTCAAGGTAAAGGTAATAAAAATATATTTATTATAAAGTAATATTTAAACACTGAAATAAAGATAATGAAAAGTGTTTAAATTTAGAAACTTAAAGTGAACGGTAAATAAAGTATTTAAATTATATTTTATTTAAAGACAATTATGAAATTACTTAAAGAGGGTTATATTTATAAAGATAAATTAAATGAAAGAGGTTAAGTTAAACAGGTTGAATGAAAGAGGTTGAATGGAAAGATAAGAATAGGAGGGAAATATAAATATATTTCCTAACAAAAGCCCCCCCTCTTATCATTTCCATGAAAAACTCACTAAGTTACAAACCCATATACCAAAAAAAAAAAAGCTATCTTACACGAAAAACCCACACACTGGTACACCTTGGTTACCATTTACATCCAACCATTGGAACTGCAACAAAAATTCATCTATAATATACTTGACCACAACTGCAACTATCTGACCAATCCGTCCATGGCATCTATTATCCACCACTCTAATACAACACCTATATACCAAGTCAACTTACATAAAGGCTGAAAAAGACTAAAAACTTTTGGGCTCCAGTCCATACACAAAAACTGCAAAAATAAAACAATATAAATTATACACAACACAATACCTATAGATATAAAAATAATGTACATGTGGCTAACATATGGACATCTTAAAAACATCATCTAAGCACATCTGGTCCAGGAAAATATACAGTCTTACATAAGTAAGTATTACACATTAAAGATTCTTAGACCACAAGGAGAGCAGAATCTTGATTTTTAAAAATTTCAATTTTTAATTCTAACACACTTAAATTCTAACACTTTAATATTCAGAATTCAAAAATTCTCTAAAAATATTCTAACACTTTAATAATTAAAAATTGATTCTAACAATTCATTAACTTATCCAGTATTTTAATACATGTATCATAACATTTGAAAAATTAAATCAATACCTTAATACACCTCATCTTACACTTTAATGATTTAAACCAGTATTAAGATACATATCCTAACCCTTTTGACCCTTAACTATATACTAGACTCAAATATAGCACACTCCAGGTAAGGCGAAACAAAATTCACTTCTAACACTAATCTCCAGATCCAAGAACCATTTCTTACAGATTCAATTCATCTAAAACAATATCATCTGGACAAAGTCAACTCATGCTCCATTAACCGTAAAAGACAGACAAAAATTCATAACTACTCTATATCCAAGATATCCTGCAAAAAAAAAAAAAATTTTAAAAATTTATTTGTGACAGAATCCTTATAAACTAAATCCATACAACACTATATGCGAAAAGCATGCATTCATTCATATCCATTACCTTGGCCAAGGTTTTCATACAATCCTTTCATACCCAACGAAGAAGACATGGATATGAGTAGTGTCGGATTCAATAATTCAGGAATATAGAGACAAATACATTAACAATCCTACTTTAACATACAAGTTATCTTGAAGAATGGAGCATGATTAACAATACCGATCCCAGAGAAATATCTTCTCATAGTCAGAGATCCCAGAAGGATTATCCAGACCAAAACTAATCTTGAATCACTTACAGACAAGCCAATTAAACAACATACCTAATTTGTATGCAAATCATTTACTTAATTCTTCAAGCAGAAGATTGAAAATCTAAAACGATGATAAAAATACCCCCTTTTATTCACCGCTCAACTCTTAAAAAGAAAGCTCTAGTTCTAACATAATATGTATATAACAATATACATTCTAACACTATATATAAATGAGCCATAAAATTTAAGTCAAGCATTAAAGGTAGCAATTCTCAAAAGTTAATTAAACCAGATCCAATCTGTTACTCATTATCATCAGGCATTTCTTTACTATAAAGGCTGTCTCATCAATACAAAAATTTCACCCCCTGAAGCATATCAAACGAGTCAAATTACATAACTTTAACAATCTCCCAAAAATGGATATAATCCATTGAGTATAGCTTTCGCATTCCTTAAACTAAAAAAATTTAAATGCAGCTATACAACTCAAATAGAAAACTTAACCAGGGTCAATTCAATTGAATACTGGCACACACTAATTCACAACATGGTCACTAACAGAAAGATTTACTCACATTTACATAACCTGCCACAGTCTCAACATTCCTTCGGATATATAAATAAAAGTTAGCAATATCTAATAAAATGGGTGCAATTACCTCAAAAATTTCTAACATTTCTCCAACATATCCCACAAAAATGTTTACTGTTATAATTTCCCCTGTTATAATGATAATTCAATTTGCCAGATCAATCTGCATTAAACTTCAGCCATTATCCATGAGATTCTATTACACATATGGTTTTCTCAAAAATGACAATTTAAACTGCAAATCTCATTAGCATTGAATTTCAGTGATTACCATAACTTGGGGGAAATATTTTCATAGTAATGCACCTAAAAATTCTATTAGTTAAACAGAACAAAAGTAATCAAATATTTAAATATCATTAAACAATCAAAAGTCTGTAATAAAATTTAAATAACAGTTATCATACAGCATAAATTAAACTCTATAAATTAACAAACAATAGAGGAGGTAAAAATTAGAAACAAAAAAATTATCTGGAAGTCCTACATTTAAATCTAACATCACCATAGTGCAAAACTCATGACTCAATATTCAAGGCAATTCTCTTAAAACCTAAAAATAGAGATAAATACCTATTGAAATCAAAAGTTTACAGATTCTAAACTTTTGGACTCCCAAAAAAAATTTATATTTCAAATTATATGAGAAATAAGAATTAACAATTAGAAATGAATTCCCCCCTCTAAAAAAAATAATATAAAAGATAATGAACATTAATTTAAACTATCAATTAAAACAAATGTTAAACTTTAGAAAGGACAGAAACTGTAGACAGGTTTATTAACTATTCCTGCATAATATGACCATTAAGTTACAGCATAGTAAACCAATGTACTCTAATCTTTACCATTGAAAATTCAGAAATAACCTAATTAAAAACATAAATAAGTTTATCTAAAAATTGTTTCTATAAAAATATCACAGTTATGTCTTTAATATTCTCAACAATTTAAACTCCTAAACATCTACAGGCTAAATAAAATCTTTAAACTCCTGAATCTCAAAGAGAGACAAGTACTTCATTTCCCTCATTATAGATATTAAGCCAATTAAAAATTCTATTAATACTTCGGCTTACTTCTAAAAATTCAAAAATTTTTCCATAAGAAAGAAAAAAAAATTTAAACATTCTCAAACTAATCAATCAAAACAAGTCTTTAAAAATTTTTGCATATTTAACTTATCAAATCAAAAAAAAATTCAGTATATCTGACTCTAAATCTTAAGAAAAATAAAACTAAATATTCTTAAACTAATTTACAGACGAGTAATGCTCCCTTGGTATAATCTTCATCTGTAACATTTCCATAGACCGATAAAAATCGATGCACTTTCTCAAAAACGTTAAAAAGATGAAGGTCTAAAAAGAACATGTCCACTTATCACATTTATAAGATGAGTATTCATCCCTTTCAAAAATGCCTTTATCAGTTATACAGATGAGATGAAAAAGTATACAGAAAAATGTGGCCCAGGACGCGGACCACTGCACTTCTCTAACAACACTGGACAAAAGACGAAGGATCAAGCACCATGATAACACCAAGATCACAACTGGCCATCCCTACTTAATTTATTCGATAAAGACAAACTGGCATCAAGCTGGAATCTTCAGATCACTAAATAGCTCTTTCTTTCACAGAAGACACACAAAATCAACGTCTTAAAAGAACGGTCATAAACTTTAAACACTTGAAAGAATTTCCCCATGTAGATTCTCTTCTTACTAGTGAAAACTATTACCAGCAGCCAACAGCAAAGCCACCGGACGACATGTTAAAAGAAATAGTAAACTTCAAATATAGATTACCATTAATTAAAAGGTTTCTCTAAAAATTTATATCTACTGCGAAACCTTCAACCATTAAATCCCTTCAAAAACTTTAATGTCCTTTAAAACTTCACAGATACTAATGCATTCTCATATGGCCCCCCCATCGCAAAGCTCTCTCACAACTCCACTCATGGTGAGCCATTTGCAATCAAGTATTTCAGAAAAACTGAACCAAAAAAAAACAGAACAGGATTTCCAATGAAAAATACTTTTAATTTGGGCAAAAACAGAAAGAGGCCCATAACCTTGTTATCCAATTAACAAAGGTAATTGGAATAGATTTAAAAAGGAAGCAAAGCATAATACGCATATGGAGCGTTTAAGCTGAAACTGTTTACCCAAGAAATTTGTAAAGTCTGAAATATTCTAGAAGGTATTTTAAAAGAACAACCAAACAGATTTAAAAACAAATAACAATTTTATTAAACAAATTTAAATAAAAAATGAAAATAAAAATCACAACGATAAAAGTAGATGTATAAACAATCGACATAAGTTCTCAAGTTCTCTTAAGCATCCAATTAACATAAGCACTTGGTGCAATACCGTGCAGAGAAACATCACTCTATATCAATGTTTAATGAACCAGAGCACCAAAAGCTAAAAACTATTTCAAAGCAAAAATATTAAAAAGAAACTTGTTTAAATTTTTACTCCAATTACTTTACTTATCTTCAATTAACTTTAAATAGCATTAAACTTTAAATAGAGAAAATATCAAATTATCTTTAAAACATTATGAATAGCAAAAAGGTTTATCTTCAATTAATCACATTAAAATTATCTTTCTCTCCATAAAAGATTTGTCACTTAAAGTCAAGTCAAACTTCATTATATTCAAAAGCTTAATACAATTCTCCAAATACTTCATACTGCCACTAGAAGTTAAAAAAATATAGGAGAACTAAAGCAAACATGACAAGGGACATAAATGAAATCATAAACTGCAGCAAGCCTCTCCAGAGATCCCCTAGCGAAATCCGTCTGTAGGATCTCAAAGGAATTGCAAAAATCCCAACACTGCCAGTCAGTAACAACTCCAAGTACCTCGCACATATTTCCAGAAGGCGTAGGTCTCGAACCACTATTGCTACGACCAATCTGCAGCATCAAGACGGGAAAAACGTCCCTGGTCCCTTTGGAACCAATTTACAACCCTACAGTTCACAATCCACTTACTAAAAGGAAGCTGACTAGATTAATCTCCATTTACATATTTACCGTAAATAATTCAAACCAAAATATCTTTTAAAGAGGGAGAGAAAGTTACTGTAAAGAAAAGTATTCTATTTCAAATAAAATAAATAAAGACAAACTAACTGACATGTCGCCGATGGCCCGCTATCTGTACGCTAAGCAAAATCTAAAAGAGATTCGATGGATATATTCAGGTGTATTCTTCAACACCAAAAGTTATTGCTTGTTAACCATCTTTCATCTAGCGATATCCAGCACTACGTTGACATTGTTAATTCTGTACACAGTCTCCATATCAAATGAAAAAGCAAGAGTATTATAATAAAAACTACTAAGTAAAACTGACACCATTATCTTATATCCAGCACATCACATTCCATCCTCTATCTTAAAAACAGTAAGCGTAAACATTATGCAGCCAACATGCAACTAGGTATCTAAAGGAAAAACAAAGCTATCAATGAGCTTGCTCCTACGATATAAATAGCTCACTCCCCTTGCCGACAACGCCCCCTCACGTGACTTCCGATCGCCAAGTCAAACGCCACTTCCGGCATCTCGAACGATCCCGGGGAAAATGAACCAATAGCGATCGGCCACTGGAGATAGACATGTGTACTGGACAAGCAACGCCATCTGTCAACGGTCATCGTAACTCCTCATTTTATGAGACTGAATGAACGATGTCTGTTGACAAGCTGAAAGAGAGATTACGTAATGCCGGCAAGAACGTGGCTGATAAGTAAATACAGATGCCCAAGGAAATAGATTATGCAGAAGTGATTCAAGGTAAAGGTAATAAAAATATATTTATTATAAAGTAATATTTAAACACTGAAATAAAGATAATGAAAAGTGTTTAAATTTAGAAACTTAAAGTGAACGGTAAATAAAGTATTTAAATTATATTTTATTTAAAGACAATTATGAAATTACTTAAAGAGGGTTATATTTATAAAGATAAATTAAATGAAAGAGGTTAAGTTAAACAGGTTGAATGAAAGAGGTTGAATGGAAAGATAAGAATAGGAGGGAAATATAAATATATTTCCTAACAACTAACACTTGTGATAAAACATTTCTTTTATAAAAGCGTAAAAATGACTAGAGCTAAACACCGGGAAACTTTATCTCCAAAACGCTACCCACTTCATCTTAAAAATACATGCACTGATAAAAACATTTAAAAACGTGAACTGTCGTCTTTCCAAAGCACCAACACATACACACACAAGACATCAACGAAGCTAAGCCATCGTTCAACTGAAGTCCAAGCTATAAATAGTATTTTCCTGTTCGCCGGCAACGCCTCCTCACATGACTTCCGATCACCTGGTCAACGTCACATCCGATGTCTGACAATCTCGGGAAAGCGGACCTGTGATCGATGACTGAGCGGAATACGTCACGACGGACAGGTCACGCCATCTGCCGATAGCCACCACAACTCCTCAGTCTGTGAGCTGAACTTTCAATACGATGTTGACAACGAGGAAAAACGAAAGAACCTGAATGCTGTAAGATATGCATTAATGAGGGAAACGTGATGACCGAGCAAAAAGGAACTTATATAGAAGTAGAATTAAGATAAGATAAAACTATTGTATTTATTGTGAAACGATATATTTAAACACTGAAAATAAAGGTGCTTAAATATGAAACTTTAAGTATATAACCAGAGATTATTTAGAAATGAATGCAAACTTAAATAGGTAAGATTAAATGGAGTTTAATAGAAAGGTAATTGGAATAACAAGACTAGAAGGGAAAAAGGTATATTTTTCCTGTCAGTCCTGAGTGGCACTACTAGCGCCAGACTTATGCGCGAAATTTCAATCGATGTCATCTTTCAGATGTATAAACACGCCTACCAAATTTCATTTATCTAACACTAGTCTTTCTTGGTGTTAGGATTTTTTTTCCGTCAGTGTATATTTTTATCTAAAAGCTCTTCATTGCACTATCTGTCTTTTTTTCCCCCTTAAATATCCCCTCTTTTATATTTTTATTTTAAAAGCATTTTATGAAATTTCTTCAAAATGGTGAAAATTAGATAGCTTTCATTATTGCAGACAAGAGAGAAACAATGAGGTATTTTTTATCTTTATTCATGCTATTTTCTGATAAAAATGCATAATTGTTGATAAAAATTATTGTATAGGTTTAGTGGTGAAAAATCCCATTAGGAGCAGTATATTATATTAGGGGCATAATAACAGAAAATGGGCGAAATGCTTATTTATGTGAAAATGAAATCATATTTAAAAGAAAACGATAATTTTCTTAGATAAAACTAAGCATTTTAACACAAATGCGTCTAAAAAACATAAATTACGGAAATTTTTACTCTCCGGAATTGAGATTAGAATCTCAAGTAAAGAGTGCATCTGTTCACATAAAAGATGCTGCTGACAATCTTGACTTCAAGCTTTGAGTTAAAATGATTTTTAAATGATCAAACAAAATGCAAATTTAAAAAAAATGATGAATATGGATATGTGAAGTGCGTATGCAAATTTTGAAAAGGTGAAAATTGCTGTTTTTCATTCCGGAATACCAAGCATAAGATCCTCAATTGATAACCACATCCTAATAACTGATCTTTATTATATTTTACTGATTAAGTATCTATATTATAAAGAACAAGCGTATCTGTACGTAACGCTGACGTCATTTTGCGAATGGCAACACTTCACGATAAAATTTCGGTCTTGAAATTTTCGCTACTGCAATTTTTTAATCTTCTGGCCATCGTACATTTTCAATTTTCGTCGCACAGGGAAAAAATTTACTTTCAAATGCAATTTGTTTAAAAACTGTATCTTAATTGACTGATGTATTATATTTTCTAAAACAATTTTTAAGCATGATTTTTTTTTTAAAGTTTATCTTATCACTTACCGGTTTCAATACATAATAATAATAAACATTTTGCACATAAAGCAACAAACATTTTTCAGCATGTTTCTGACTATTTTTGCATAACGAAATTAATACTTCCTTTATAAACAAATAAAATAATAATATTAAAAAACCCACCAATCTAACATATTTGTGAAAGACAAATTAACGAAATTAATACTTCTTTTATAAACAAAATAATATTGAAAAAACACAAATGTAACATATTTGTAATTGTACAATTTAAATTTTTAGATCACCAAATAAGATTTTTTTTCAAATGGAATTTGTTTGCAATGTTCATCTCAGTTTACTGATTGTCTATGGTTTTAAAAACGATTTTAAAGCATGAAATATTTTTTAATTTATCTATATCGCGTGCAGCTCGATTAAGAAAGATTAATCCGCTTGTCCTTAAAACAAAATAAAGAGTTCATCATTTTCTTACGGCTAATATCCATTAAAAAAATACTTCCCTATGAATAAATAAATAAAATAATATAAATAAAACACAAATTTAACAGACATGTATAAGCTCTGAAATTATCAGAATATAAAAGGATGCCGTAAGTAGCAAATTCTTGGTCAAATAACTCTTAGCATGTGGCTAATAAGAAAACATCGCTTTTGATAAATTAAAAAAATTAATTTGATTATATAATTCGTATTTTCCATATGAAAAATGCTTTTTTAATGTAAGTGCGCAATCTAAAAAAAAATATTGCATATAAAAAAAATTATTAGTTTTCAATAAAAAAAAATTGTTCACCTATATTCTTTAAAGCCCGGGTACGATCCCCTAGTTAATTTAAAAGAATAGTTAGAGTGACATATAAATATAGAAAAGATTCAGCAAATTATGGCAAAAATTTTAACAAAAAAGGTTAACCTAACTAAGTTAAACTAAGAGGGAGAAATGGGAGGGATTCTTCAAATTTCACCAAAAACTGACCATAGTTCAAAGTAGACCTGTGTCCTTCCTCTTACTAAGGCAAATTTTAAATTCTTCTCAGAGCTTGATATGGTCAAAAATGAAGTCTTGCCCAAAGTTACTTCTGCAAGATGCATTTGCAGTATTGTGAGAAGTACATGGCAATAGGTGGCATTTGGATGGTCATTTTCTCCGATAAAAAAAAATTTTGATGGCCCCAATGGTTTGAAGTATTATTGGAGGGATCACCAAAAAGAAACAAAATCTAGAATCAGCAGAAATTTTGTTGGCGGAAGTTTGATGATTTGGCCAGCAATTGCTGATGATGGCAGAAGTAAAATGGTATTTTTAAATTGTCACCAGAATTCATTTGATTACAGCTTACTTTTAAGAAAAAATTCCCTTCCATTTGAATGACATTTATTAGTTTAGATTACATCTTCATTCAAGACAATGCAAGTATTCACACTTCAAATGCAATGAAAGATTGGTTTGATGAACAGAATATTGTTCTTTTAGTTCATCCATTTATTAGTCCTGATTTGAACTTCATTGAAAATGTTTGAGGAACAGCTTGTTCAAATGGTTTATGCAGATGGGATACAATATGCATCAATTGTAGAATTGAAAGCTTCAATCTGTTAAAACTGGAAAGTAATTGATCAGAAGTACATTGAAAAACTTGTTTTATCAATGTCATCTAGAATAAAAGAAACTTTGATGAAGAAAGGCGGCTTTACTTACTATTGATTTTAATGAAATGATATTTCATAAATCAATTTCCATGTCCGTACGTTATGAAAATCTAGTTTTTGTTAAAAAGCAGTGTTTCCATAAAT
Organism: Maratus speciosus; assembly: GCA_963932465.1. NCBI lineage: Eukaryota > Metazoa > Arthropoda > Arachnida > Araneae > Salticidae > Maratus > Maratus speciosus. Next base: position 238,632,541 of record OZ010788.1, read on the forward strand.
CAATTTCCACCATTGTAGCTAGTAATTGCTGAAATTTCATTTTCAAGTTTGTTATGCATTTTTCAAATTGTTCACCCTTTCAAGTTTCACTACAGTATTCTGAATGTGTAGGAAAGTGTTTTATAATCTATGCTTAAGCATAGATTATAAAACATAATCTGCATAATTTTCCTTTCTTGTTGTTTTAAATTATGAAGGCTTAATTTTGGGCTTTGTATAATTTTTTAATTTTAATTCTAGAATAAGTTATTTTAAATAAAGACTCAACTATATAAATATTTAGAAAAGTACATTAACACTATTTCTTCTAGGGTCAAATGACATTTTTAAAATTTTTGATTTATATTCATTATTTTTAAAGCTAACAATTATAAGAAAAACTTTAATGTTGTAAAAGTGGTTTTTTTTAATTTAAAAAGTTAAATTCAATTACTGTAAGCAATAAAATTATTTAACTTAAAACTGCATTTTAAAAATCATGCAATTTCATTTTCTGAAGGTCCTAAATAAACTAATCCACCAGTTTTAGGCAACGCTTTTTCTAAAAACCCTTACAAAAGTAATTTTATACTCTTATAAAAGTATATTTAGTAATTTTATAAGATGTAAGAGAAACTTTCACCTAACTTATACCAAGATGCATAGTTACAGGGAAAAAAGAGAACTGCTTGATATACATCACCTCATGCATTGAAGTTTCCCCCCCCCCCCCCTATATGTATATTGCAATACATAAAAATAAATTTACTATTTTTTTAAGCATATAAAATGCCACTTGCAAGTCACTGTTAAGCTAAATTGTACCAAACTATCCTATTCAAAAAATATATTTGTCCTAAATTGTCTTTCTGCACAAGGACTAGAATAAACAGGTGCAGAATAAACTAGTTCGATGTGCCAATTGCGAAGCTTTCTTCTATCTCATACATCTTAATATCTAATATTTCAAAAAGTAGTTGCAGATGTTAAAACTTCAATATATTAATTCAACATTATACTAACTTTCATTTTCATCTTAAATTTCTGCTTCAGTCAATTAATCTAAGTAAAATGAGTTAATCTCGATCCTGATATTTATTAAAATCAATAGTTTTTTGTTATTCTATTGCACTTTGTTATTCTATTGCACATCAGCTGTTTGTGAATAGACGGCTTAGCAGGATGAGAGTTCTATCGTTTCATGAGCCGCCAATGGACAATAGAACTACGAAAAATTGAGAAAATTTTACAAAAATCGCTATCACAGCACCCTTTTCTGGCAGAATATTTTCCAATTCCATAGCCAAAAATTTGGTTTAATTCTATGCATAATTTTACACTTTTCGATTGTTTAATAAAGAAAATGGCACAGACATCGCTATCACAGCGCCCCTTCCATAGGAATATTTTGAAATTCTAGGAGTACCTGCTTGCCAAAGTCAAAAACAAATATGAAATTTGGCTAAATTCTATGCATAACTTCATACACTTTTCAATAGTACAATAATGAAAATGGCACAGACATTGCTATTACAGAGTCCTTGTCCAGAGGAATATTTTCAAATTGAAGGAGGATCTGCTGGCTACAGTCAAAAACATACACAAAAAATTTGGTTCAATTTTATGCATAACTTTATACACTTTTCAATGGTACAATGGCGAAAGACAGACAAACATTTTGTATAAACATGTTTTTTGGAAATCTCTGACCCCTAAAGCGTGTAAAATCATCAGAAAATTTTCAGTTACAATACCTTCTTCTACTGAAGATAGAAGAAAAAGTAATTTCTAAAATTAAACTTTTATTTTTCCATTTTATAAAATTGCAGTAATAAATTCTGATTTCATAAACAAATTAGATCAAATGTAAATTTAATATACAACTTTTTGATAGAGAAAAAAAAAGTTTATATAATGAACATAAAAAATATTAAGCTATTTAATTTATAGTCTCCAAAGTAAATATGTATGGCTCAAATTATATACATCCATAAAGCAAAAAGGAGACAGACTCATAAGAAAAATCAAATGACATAAGTAAAATATATATAGAATTTGAATAACTCAAAATACAATTATAATATATACACAGAAAAGAGTAGAAAACAGTTTTCATTTATTTATTTATTTTATGTCAATATACACAATTTAAAGAACAAAAGAAATAACAGTTATATAAAAAGCTGATTACATCCAATGCAGAGGAATGTTGCCTTCCTCAAATATATATATATAGTTCAATGCAAGAAATGCTAAAACTATCTGTATGCTTTATTATACTGTACAATATTGCTTTTAGGGGAATTTCACAAAATAAAGCCTTTGCTCTTCAAGTTCATTAGTTTCAGAAGATAATAATAACGAGAGGCAACTTTTTACAAGAATAACTACATCTTTTTAAGTTCAACCTATTTATATGTACAATATGAGGCCACAAGAAAAAATATACAACTGCAGTATCAGTGATGATAGGAATTATCAGCTAGCCTGTAAAAAGTACAACTAAAAAAAAAGTAAGAAAAAAAATTCAACGAGCCAGCTGTGCTATTAATGATGCACACATTTCAAAGAACTCCATGATATTGTATGCTTGTTGAGAACTTGAGGAAATAGACTCAGAAGAACCTAAAATAACAAAGTATTAATTAATTGTACAAAAATTACTAATTGAAAAGTAAAATGACTTAAAATGCATAATTACTTAAATACTACAGCAGACTCAAAAATCTGCACAGCTTGAGACCAAGGAGTTTGCAAATTTGTGGATTTTAGATCACTTGCTTTGTTTACATTTTAAAACCTCACCAGAATAACCATATCTTTATGAAATAACTAGGTTACCACAATACATAATAAATGCAAATAAAAATCAGTATATCTAATGAAAATATAATTAATTTACTAAGAAAACTATTTATTTTATGGCTAATTTGGCTAAATTATAATCCTTTTTACAAAGTATAACTTAAATTTGTTAAACATATGAACAATAGAAGTTTAAGAGCATTAGTTTCATATTTTGGAATCTTTTCTTGTAACAGTTGCAGTTCTTGTTCAGTAACAAGAGTGCATTATTAAAAAAATAAATAAATATTTATCTTCATGAACAAATTTTCCATCAAAAGTCCATCTGATTCAGTATCTACGAGTGCTCTGAAGATTGTATTATATCACTTATAATTTCATCATCTATAAAATTCTGATTGACTAGTACTTCATCAGCACAAATTTTACAGCTTGGAATTCACCAATCAAATCATCCACATCTCTATTTTTTCCATTGAATCTTACCTGAAAATTTGTTTACATTGAAAATGATGTGTGAATTTTAGGAATTTGCAGATGTCAAAGTAGCAAGTTTTTGAGAGTTGACTGTATATTACTGTAATTTCCTGCCTATAAACAACCAGATATTTTGTTGAAAATTCAAAATTCTTAAGGTGTGAATAAATATACATTACTAGAAATTTTTTTATCAAAAGATCGAAAAAAGTACCTTTCAAAATGTTTACTAATGTTCGAAAAAAGCCATTTTATTTTATTTTACTCAACTTACAATCTGCAAAAGTTCATTTATCATAAAAGCATATGTCAAAACTTGTAAAGATATTCTAAAACAGTAGTTGCCAACCAGTATTCTCGTAGTCCTATAGAAAAGTTTGGTGCCCTGTAGATAAATCTGTACATTATTATTTGTATTTTTTATGTCTTATTAATAACTGTACTAGAGTCCTGCATTGATCAGGTTACCCACTTTTATCCACACCCCATCCGTGCTTTGGATCGGGTCAGTGCTACAGTAAGGAACCATTTATCCGGAAACCAGTTAACCTGAAAACCAGTTATCCGGAATGATATTTCTGATAGTCTGATTTCAGAATCTTTGCAGAAAAAAGTGTCATATTCTGCCAGTTTGACATAGGCTTTACTTGAAACAATTGTATAATTTGATGACAACATCTAGTATCTTTTGTCATCACATTTAGTTGTATTTTAGATGTTTTAATTTTTATGCAGAGGAAACAGAAGAATTTTTGTTCCTAAGGGATTCCTATAAATTACTCTGGCTAACTTTTGATCTTTTTTGCATTGATTTTTAATCCAAATAATCTAATAATTCAAAATGAGAAATAATGCCACAACCACACATATTCCACAAAACTTATCAAATGGATGTTGCTTTAATGCACAACCAGTTAACCGGAAAAACCAGTTATCCGGTACACATCTGACCCCAAGCATTCCAGATAAATGGTTCTGTACTGCATATTTTTTTTTTTTGTGGTTCAGGTTGGCTTCTATTTTTTGCTGTGGGTCAGGTTTGGATCGATTTCAGGTATGGTTTTCGACTCTTGCTGATTGGGTTCGGAAGGACCTGATTTTTTAAAAGAATGTCCAAATTAAAAATCTATAGGTATACACAATAAGACATCCATAAGACACATTCCTGAAAAGCAGATACCTCTGTTTGGCAAAGGCTTTTTCCCTTTCTAACACTTATGTATTTATACGCTTCTACCTCTGAATAGTGGGCACCTTCCAATCTACATAATGCATGTGTGTTCTTAAACCATGACAAATACGATACATGTGTTTTTGTGTGTATCTAAAGCGAAATGTTGGTAATGTTTTTCATCTTCTGAGAGAAGAAAAAATGGTTCTTAACCGTTCCGTAAAGAAAGAATATTATCACATTTCTTATGTACATTTTATTTTTCATCCAGTAAATTGAATATATACTCCTTCATATTCAAAAACATATTTACATTCATCTGAAACACAGTTCTGCTTAAATTTTGTGAAATTCGTAACAACCCAACTTGTAAAAAATGTAACTATGATTCTAGTCTGAATTCAACCCCGACATGAAAATATAAAATTAAGGACAACCCGACTCTGATGCAGGACTCTATTCAACAATCCCAAGGTGTCTGCTATTCTGAGGTTTTACTATATATTACTTCAGGCAATTTACTGAAGTCAGACCACAATTTACTCTACATTTTAATTACGCTCAGCGGTAAAGTACTGAGTTTTTACTTTCTCATGCACAGAGAGAGATACATCACTTAGTCATATGAACCATGGATGCATCATATGAACCATGGATGCATCATATGAACCATGGATGTGTCATATGAACCATGCTGAGGACAGCTTGTTACCAAGGTCCATCGTCGTACCCACATACATTTGAATAATTAAAAATATAGATTTGACCATTTTTCTACATAAAACACAAAAATGCTATAATTATAGATTACTTTTCATAATTGCGATAAAACATGATTTACTTTCCTTTCATTTTGGGATGGGTTGTGGGGTGAAGTATTTTGGGTTTGGGTCAGCAAAAATTACTTTGGTGAGTTTTTTCGAGAGTTTTTTCGTTTTGGAGAGGTTGAGGAAATTTTTTTTGTCTGTTTTGGGTTGGGTTGCAGGTTTACTTCAACTGGAATTTTTGGGTTCGGGTGTGCAGGACACTAAACTGTACTCTATAAATGATAAAACTAGTAAAAACATGATAATACCTAAACAAAGTCTTATATTTATGAAAATTTAGATGTTTAAAAAATTTTAATTATAGTATGCACTGATAATTATACTAATGGATATTATTTGTTACTCATCTTCAAAACAGGTAATTTTTAATCTTTGGCTCTCTATAAAATTCTATTAACTAAAAACTATAAAACTCTATATTTGGCTCTCTATGCTAACAGAAAAAAAAAACAATGACAATATTTCAGTACAATTTCGAGTATAGAGTTTTAATTGCTAAGACATTTTCATCTGCCTTAGGAATTAAAACTCGATACCAGTCTCGGCTTGAAATAAAAACAACTCTCTGTTTTCTAGTAATATCGTTAGAGCTAAAAATATAAACTTATTTCAAATAAGCACTAAAAAAATCACACAAAAAATTCAACACATAAATGAACTATTTTAACTATAATAATTTTGCTACAATTAAACAACATTTTAAAATTTCATTATGATCAAATAAGCTTTTATGCAATTAAACTAACAAGGGAACCACTTTAGGTGTTGCTCGCACCTAGAATCGAGACCTGGTGCATTTTGTAGCCCTATGCATAAAAGTTAGAGAACCGATAAAAATTCTTTGTTAAAATCATATTTTATATATTTTTTTATATTTATAATTTTTCATTATTGGATTTTTATTTGTTAATTTTACACCAAAAGAGAGTTAAGTCGCCAGATATGGCACTTCAAAATTTTCACTAGCTTTATACTTGTAATAGATTTACGTCCAAACCTTTACAACACAGTGCGTAGCGAAAATACTGAGCTAGGGTTGCCAGAAAACTGTACGGGAAGAAAAAGACGCCAATCTTTCCTTGCCAAATATGTAAATATAATATTGTATTTTTTTTTAAATCAAATTCGTAGGTTCTTGAAGGAATTTTAAAACTTTTTTCAACATTTTATAGTTATTATTGACTAATTTATATTTTTAACTATTTTTTTTTTTTAACTTTCACTTTAACAGCCCGAAAAGTGGTCTATAAAATTGCATTTTCAGAAAGTTAATCTGCTGTAAAATCAAAAAATATTATTTTAACAAAAAAATTTTATCGATTCCCAAACTTCCTAATATAGAGCTTCAAAATGCACCAGGTTTCAATACTAGGTGCGAGCAACACCTAAAGTGGTTCCCTTGTAAGTGATTATTATTATAGTGGGATCCAACATCACAGTTTGACACACCTGATTTATAAGTTTCTTATATTGAATAGAGCATTTCATATTAATAAAAGGAAACCTGATCATTATTGTACAAATATAATTTCTAAATAAAAATTCATATTAGAGATTTGCAGGAGTGAAAATTATGAATTTAATGATCCATGAGCCCTAAAAGGTTGGCGGTCATTGTTCTAAAAGACATGTGCATGGTGAGGCGCTACATATGTTTGTACTTACAGAGAAATAAACTAACATGCATGCAATATTATCTGCAGATTATACAGTGCTGAAGATTATAAAAACAAATTTATCTATGTATATTATAAAGGACAAACATATCTGTGCGTAACGCATACGTCATTTTGTGAATGGCAACACTTTGAAATTTGAAATAAAACTTTGGCTTTGCAATTTTCTCTACTGCAGATTTTTAAACTTCTAAACATCGCACATTTTAAATTTTTACACCGTCGTGTAAGGAAAAAAATGCTCTTTTAAATGCAATTTGTTTGAAAGCTGTATCTCAATTTATTTTTGAAATATTAATTTTTTTTGTAGTTTTTAATACCATTTTTCTTATTGTGGCAACAAAAGTATCTCATTTATATTGAAAGTCATTGAAAGTAAACTGAAAATAGGAGATACTGTATCTTTTTGTTGCCATTTTCTCATAAAACCTGAAAAAAAAGTTGAAATTAAAATATGTGCTATGTCAAGAATATTGTCAGTTATTCCGTGATAATGACGTCATATGCACACTTTCCTATAGACGAAGTTTAAGATTGGATTGTAAAAGTGGATTGCTTTACCGGATGCAAATGACGTCAGTTTATAAAAAAAAAGCATGTATTTTAATTCTTAAACCTGAATTATGTTTCGTAGAAGTGCGTCATTTTCACAGCCCAACTGCTTTGAAATTCTTCACAGGTGAAAATGCTTCACATTTGAGAATAATGTAATCGAAATCACATAAAATGCAATGTTTTACAAAAATTTAGAGTGTCTTTATAAAAGAGGGGTGACATGCAAATAATAGCGATTTATATTACAGAAATTGATGATTCTCGCCTGGATGGATTTGCTTCGCCGAGTTAGACAAGCAAACAAATAATTCATGGTTTGAAATAATATCGTGTTCCTGAAGTTTTTGTGGAAAATTCTCTCGAATAATAAAATTTTAATGCTACTCTTTAGGACATTCTACTATAATTTTATCAAAATAACAATTTGCTTAATTTAATTTTTACTAATTTTATATAATCTATTTAAAACACAAGTGTGTTTTTTAGTCATCTGCCCTGATCTTTCTGCTGAACCAAATTTACCATTTTTTTTTTTTTTAACTGGAAGCTGTTCCTTTGTAGATGTGATCTCATTATCTGTGTTTTATTTGATTAATATTCCCACTTTTATATTTTAATTTTAAAAGCATTTTATTAATTTTTTTCAAAATGAGGAAAATTTGATAACTTTCATTAATTGCAGACAAGCTAGAAATAATGAGTTATTTTTAACTTTATTCATGTTATTTTCTGATAAAAATTCAAAATTGTTGATAAAAATTGTTGTATAGGGTTGAGTGGCACAAAATCCCATTAGGAGCAGAATATTATATTAGGGGCATAATAACGGAAAATGACATACTGCTTTTGAAAACACGCATTTTTCCTCATAAATTTCCTATATTGTTTTTCCTTCTGCATGTGTACTGATACTAAGTTTCAGACACTAGGCGAAATGCTTATTTAAGTGAAAATGAAGTCATATTTAAAAGAAAACGATCATTTTCTTAGACAAAACTAAACATTTTAACACAAATGTGTCTAACAAACATAAATTACGGAAATTTTTACTCTCAGGAATTGAGATTAGAATCTCAAGTAAAGAGTGCGACTGTTCACATAAAAGATGTTGCTGACAATCATGACTTCAAGTTTTGAGTTAAAATGATTTTTAAATGATCAAACAAAATACAATTTTTTTAAAATTGATGAATATGGATATGAGAAGTGCATATGCAAAATTTGAGAAGGTGAAATTTGCAGTTTTCATTCCGGAAATCCAAGCATAGGAGCCTCAATTGATAACCACATCCTAATAACTGATCTTTATTATATTTTACTGATTAAGTATCTATATTATAAAGAACAAACGTATCTGTGCATATCGCTGACGTCATTTTGCGAATGGCAACACTTCACGATCAAATTTCGGTCTTGGAATTTTCGCTACTGCAATTTTTTAATCTTCTGACCACCGTACATTTTCAATTTTCGTCGCATAAGGAAAAATTTTACTTTCAAATGCAATTTATTTAAAACTGTATTCATTGACTGATGTATTATATTTTCTAAAACACTTTTTAAGCGAGATTTTTTTAAAGTTTATCTTATCACTTGCCGGTTTCAATACATAATAATAATAAACATTTTGCACATAAAGCAACAAACATTTTTCAGCATTTGTTTCTGACTATTTTTGCATAACGAAATTAATACTTTCTTTATAAACAAATAACAGAATAACATTATAAAAAACCCCACCAATCTAACATATTTGTGAAAGACAAATTAACAAAATTAATACTTCTTTTATAATAAAATAAAAAAATAATATTGAAAAAACACCAATCTAACATATTTGTAATCGTACAATTTAAATTTTTAGATCACCAAATGGGATTTTTTTTTCAAATAGAATTTGTTTGCAAAGTTCAACTCAGTTTACTGATTGTCTATGTTTTTAAAAACAATTTTAAAGCATGAAATATTTTTTTAAAATTTATCTATATCGCGCGGAGCTCGATTACGAAAGATTAATCCGTTTCCCTTTAAAACAAAATAAACAGTTCATAATTTTCTTACAGCTAATATCCATTAAAATAACTTCCCTATGAATAAATAAATAAAGTAATATAAATAAAACACACATTTATCAGGCATGTATAAGCTCTGAAATTATCAGGATATAAAAGGATGCCATAAGTAGCAAATTCTTGGCAAATAACTCTTAGCATGCAACTAATAAGAAAATATCGCTTTTGATAAATTTCAAAAATTTATTTGATTGTATAATTCATATTTTCCATATGAGAAATGCTTTTTTAATGCAAGTAGTCAATCTAAAAAAATTATTAGTTTTCAATTAAAAAAAATGTTTTTACCTACATTCTTTAACACGGGAAGCCCGGGTAAGATCCCCTAGTACTAATAAAAGAACAAATCGCTCTGTCTGTATGTAATGGATAGCAAAATCTACAGCACGTACGAGGTTCAAAATTTTTGTGAAAAGAGTTCAAGGCCTCTCCTAATGCACCATATCCTCAGAATTTTAATATTCTAATTATTAGCTGAGTAATGAATTAATATTCGGACATCACTCTCATCAAAAGTATGCCTTTTTCCCCTCAGATTACTTTTGGTTGGTTGGTTCATAAAGCATCGCTCATCAAAAATATGTTTCTTTCTTTCCGCTTGCTTTCAATTGGTTGGTTGTATAAAGCTTTTGCAGAAATAATTAAGTAAACCGGGATACAATTAAATAAACCAATTTTAGTGCTTAATGTTTCAAGAATGATTGTTTTTTCAACTAAACATTAAATTTTAGCATGAAGGTGAAACATATGCTTTGAAAACATATTTAATAATAATGAACTTTAAGAGAATGGATTAGTTTCAAATGACGTCACAACCTAGCAACCAACTTGACAACCTGGCAGGCTTTTTGTTTGCCACACTGTTTTCTGTTTTTTCTCTACTTTGATTGGTTGAGCAATAATATCTGCTAAAAAATCGGCAATTTTGGTTGGTTTATGGAAAATTGGAGGTGCCTGTTTGATGCTGAGCTATTTAGATAGCAAGAAATGTGTTTTTTAAACGTTAAATAAAAGATTAGAATACGCCTTACTGGCTCTTTTACCACTAGAAATTAGAAATTGGCAACAATAAGTCCTTGCATTCTAATTCTTTCTGCTGCTGTAGCGAGTAGCAACAGTTTTAATAGAATTTAAATTCTCATTTTTTATATTGATAATGATTTTTTTTTTCAGAAGTATTTTTTTAAAGACATTTTTAAATGCATTTTTAATTGTTCTTTTTTATGTTTTAAATACAGAAAAATGTTCCGAATTTATCACCCGCCTGCTATACAGTGCCGCAGACAGTGGGAACCCATGTTGGATGTTATGTTCATACAGAACTTTTTGCACCCTTAATTTATGAGTAGTGGTTCTTTCCGAATAGTAATTTTCCACAAATTTCTTAAATTTTTATGTCATTACCCTACCCCCTCGACTCATATATCTACAAATAGGTTTAATAATGGAGTTTCGTTCAGATGTAGGTTTGTTAAGAGCAGAGTGCGCCCCCTGGAGGCGGAAAGTGAATTAACATATTTTACGGAGCATGTACAGAATGTCTGCTATAACGGTGAAGCATGCAGCAGCAAGCCGTGTTGGAGGTTCTTATAGATCATATTGGGCTCTTAAATGAGTGATGGTTACCATTATCTATACTAATAAAAGAACAAATCGCTCTGTCTGTCAGTGTGTCTGTCTGTGTGCGATGGATAGCGAAATCTACCACATGTACAAGGCTCAAACTTTTTTTAGGTTAGCCCAAAGTGTCTCATGATGCATCTGAGCTTCAGAATTTTAAAATTTTAATTAACAGCTGAGTTATTAATTACCAACCGTAACTCACTCTCATTAAAAAGCCATCAAACGGCCCAATTAAAAAAAGCATTAATTTCCTCAAAACCTCCAGTTGACTAGAATTGCACCTCGATGCGAGGGTAGAAATAAAACCACCCGTTGACTATATTTGGACCCCGATGCGGGGATAGAACAAGATGGTCCAATTAAAACGTACCCTTTGAAATCTCAGCTGAGAGACGAGAATTACAAAGGCAGGTAGGTGTTCATGATTTTTATTTGAAAATTGAATATAGTTCATAACACATAAGAAAAATTTAAATAAAGATTGGCGTGTGAAATTTCTGGAAGGGGGGGGGGGGGAGGGCGCTAATTTCACTAATTGGTTTATTTCTTTTATATGCTTATTTTAAATGGTAGTCACGTTATGTTTTATTGTAGTATTCTTCAGAATGGCATGCGATTTGTAAAAATACAGCATAAATGTTATATATTCAAGATAAAAATTTCAGAAGCCTTCATACCACTATTTTCAAAAAGTAATTTCAGCAAATATTTTAAATTCTTGGTTAAGACCCCCCCCTCCCCTCCCTCCAATTCATGTATCTACGGGTAGGTTGCGTGAAGAGGTTTCGTTCATATACGCTTTTGCTAAGAATAGAGTGCGCTCCATGGTGATGGAATGTAGAACTAACAGACCACGATTTCATTTAAAGTATGGAATCTAACAAGGCGATCTGTTTGAAACTTCAAGGTAGTTTATAACACATTAGAAAAAGTTTATATAAGAATGGCGCGTGAAGGGAGGGGAGGGGCAAAATATTTCTTTTTTTTACCTTTGCGTTTCATACCGTTTCAGGTGCAGTCAGGGCCGAAACTAAGGGGGGGGGGGCAGAGGGGGCATGTGCCCCGGGCACCAGAACAAAGAGGCACCAAATGAAGGATTATACTTTTGGAATGGATCATTTTCTTCTGGTGGACTGATGGCTTCCATTATTATGAAACAGCCATTATAAATGAAGTGTTAGGTGAAGATGAAAGTGCAGTCGTAAAAAGTTAGAACTCTGATTTTCTGGTCAGAATGGGAAGAAAAAAAATGGCCATAATTTAAAAAAAAAAAAAAAAAAAAAATATGGCCATTTTTTTTCTTCCCATTCTGACCAGAAAATCAGAGTTCTAACTTTTTACGACTGCACTTTCATCTTCACCTAACACTTCATTTATAATGACTGTTTCATAATAATAGAAGCCATCAGTCCATCAGAAGAAAATAACTCAGCGAAAGCAGAAACTCGGTTAAGCAGGACTCGGATAATCGGGACTCTAACTGTATATTTAATTTAAAAAATTATCTTTAGAATATTTTTGTTGATGTTCAGAGGGGAATCATGACCCCCGTGACCTGCCCCTTGGATCCGCCATTGTAGATTACGTAGTTCAGTATTACATATTTTAAGATTACATATTTTAAATTTTAAAATAAGTCGGCTATTAGAAAATTAGTAAAATTCTCTTTGTAAATATACTTTGCGGAAGAGGGGGGGGGGGGTTGCCAAAATCCATGCTTGCCCCGGGTGCAAAAAAGGCTAGTTTTGGCCCTGGGTGCAATTTTTTAGCAGAGTCCTCAGATACATGCTACTTAGTATATATAAATGTGACAAAAGTCACACTATTTCCGAATAATAATTTCAACAAATATCTTAAGTTCTTGCTGAAGACCACCACCTCCTCGAGTAACATATCTACTGATAGGTTGTGTAAAGGAGCTTTTGTTAAGAATAGAGTGCACTCCCTCGTGGTGGAATGTGGAACTAACAAAAGATGATTTTGTTAAAATTAGGAAATCTAACAAGGCAATCTGTTTGAAACTTTAAGAACGTTTATAACACAAAAGATAAAGTGTAAAAAAGAATGGTGTGTGAAATTCCGAGGAGGGGGGAGGGGCTCTAGATTTCTTTTTAAAAAATTAGTGTTTGAGACTTTTTATGTGCTGTTTTTTGAGGGAGTCGTGTGATATATGCCACTTATTAAAAGTTACAGACATTATGTCTGCTTTGAAAAACACCTACTTTTATTTTGGAGAGTAGATAAAAACCAAAGGGTAAAATTTTAATGAGGGTTCAAATTTAAATCAAAATTTTAAAAATACAGCATTTACAGATTTTAAACTTTAGCATCTCGGCCTATATTTGTACACTAATTAAGAGTATGTAAATTAAAAAAAATTGATTCAGAACTTTTTGTTTGAAATTGAAAAAAATCGACTTTTAAAAAGAAAAAGATATGCTTGTTTTAAGAGAATGAACGCGAATTTGTTAAAATTTGGAAAACGAACTAACCGATCGACTTGAAATTTTCACGTAAGTTATAACAGCCCTTTGACCACTGTTTCGTAGAGTAATATTTGTATAGAATATATTGCACTCTCTGTCGGTAGAAGGTTGAACTACCCACTATTTTCTAATAGTAATTTAAGCAGATTTCTTAATTTAGTCTATCTCCTTATTTTAACACAATGTTTATTGAAGCATCTAAATAGACCAGATTTACATCTCCTATAAAAATTTTGAAACGTTCGGACAGGTAGAAATATTTTTTACAAAATAAAATGTCTAAAAATGTCCACGAAACCAGTAAAATCTTGGGTGTTTTGTCGCAGTTCTGCTCGCTTTCGGTGCGCATAGACTTAAAAAATCAACATACGAAAAATATCCTGTATCTTCAATTTAATATTTTTCTTGCGATTTTTTATATTTAAAAATATAAATTCAGACAAAAGGGAATTAAAGGTACAAAATCATACAAATTTGCGGTTCATTCATCACGGGCCCAGGCAACGCCAGGCGGGTCTGCTAGTATATTTTATATTATTACTTCCTTCTACCTGTACATGAAGAAAGTATTGGATTCGTGAAAATTTTTGAATTAAGGTTTTCGACGTATTTAGACGTTTTAGGGGTCAGAAATTCCGAAAAACATGTTTTTACAAAATGTCTGTCTGTGAGTCTGTATTTATGTGACAAAAACTTTGCGGGTGCTCTATCTTAAGAACTAATGAATGGAATTTAATAAAACTTTAGATTCAGTTAGTCCCTGATATAAATTGGTGCTAATTACTTTTTGATGTAAATTGCCCAACAGGTGGTGCTGCTATGCTAATTTTTTTTCATGATTTCCGTAATAGCTATATCACAAGAACTAATGCACAGATTTTCATCAGACTTCAGATTCAGTTAGTCCCTATAAATTGATGTTGGTAATTTTTTGGTGTAAACTGTCCAACAGGTGGCATTGGCTATGCTGCATTATTTATGATTATCGCAAAAGCTCTATCTCAAGAACTAATGCATGAATTTTCATAAAGCTTCAGATTCAGTTAGTCCCTGATATAAATTAATGCTGTTTAGTTTTTGGTATAAATAGCTCAAAAGATGGAGCAGCTATGCTGAATTTTTCCTGAATTCTGCAATAGCTGTATTTCAAGAACTAATGCATGAATTTTCATCAAACTTCAGATTCAATTAGTCCCTGATATAAATTCGTCCTGATTAGTTTTTAGACTAAATTGCCCAAGAGATGGCGCTGCTATGCAGAATTTATGATTTCCACAATAGCTCTATCTCAAAAGTTAATGCTCGGATTTTCATCAAATTCAGAGTCAGTTACAAGTTGACATAAGTTATTTCTGATTAGATTTTGGTATAAATCACCTAACTGGTGCACTGTTATGGTGCATTTTTCAGGAAGTATTAACATGTATGAGATAGAAGAAAGTTTTGGGATTGCCATATCCGACTAGATAAAACATGCAAAACTTTTTTTTACAAAGTAGGAAAACGCACTCCAAAATAATAATTTTATTAATATTGCACAATGTTTCCTGTTCAATCAGCTTACTAACTGAAAGGAAGGCAGGAGGGACAGTACATTGTTCCTGTTCTATGTTAACACAGAAAATAAATTAACAAGAAATCTGATCAGTCTTGAATTTTCATTTTTTCTTTTCTCAAATTAGTTTGAGCCTATTTGTCAATTTTTTAATTATAAAATTATGAAGTTTTCTTCATAGATGTTTTTTGAAAACATCCAAAACAAAAGTCATTTCAATCAATTATCTACTTCAGCCCCCCCCCCCCCCCACATGCACAGACACTTTTTTTTTAATTTTGTAATATATTACAGGCCTGATAGAAGAAATAAAAAATTACAGACAGCCATTAATTTATATAACTATAAACTCGAGTACTATTCTAAGTGATTCATCAAGGAAACAGATAGAACTGTTCTTCTGTATTTTCTATCCCCTCAGAAATATATATATTTAAATGTTTTATCCCAGAATAAAATATTTTAAAATTAGGTAGAGATTAGTCTATGATGTATAAAAACACAAAATATCTCATTTCTGTGAAGTACAAAATTACTAAATAATTATGAAAAATTAATTTTACAAACGAGAGCTACTAAAAACATTATGATGGATCATTTTTTCAATTTAAATTTTCTCATATGTTATGACATGCATTTTATTATGTTCATTGATTTTTTTCTTATTTGGAAGTAAAATAATGTATTTGAATAGTTATAGAGAAAACAAATTAACATTTAAGCTATTAAAAAAAAAAAATGTTTTTCATTAAAAAAAGTTTAATAGAAACAAAGACACAGCTACCAATCAGAACAAAAAAGGCTGTAGAATGCGGATCTTATGTTTTCATCAGACAAAAGGATAACAAAAAAAGCAAGAATGTGAAATTACAAAATCTGGCCATATTTAAAATATATATTTCAAAGGAAATATAAACATAATTCATTTTGTTCAATAAGAAAAACTTACTTTATTTAAAAATAAATTACCTTTTTTTTTTTTTTTTTTTTTTTTGTTAAGAATTACGATTTCCCATGCACTTCTTGCTCTTGATTGTTGCTAATTTTTGGAGAGACAACTTCTAAAATTTTATGTCCAATTAAGAAGCTGTTACAGGCTTTAAACTAACAATAGCTTATGCTAAGATAACCATGATATTTAGCTTTTTCGTCATTATCAGAAGACATGAAATCAGACACTTTCTTTAAATTTCTAATGTTACTGCTTTTAATATCACAATGAAATGTTCATTATCAGCTTGAAGATCATTATCTTCTTCTCATTCCTCTTTTGTGTCTGTAATTCATCAAATGAGTTTAAAAATTTAATCTTCAGAAAAGATTTAGCGCTACACACTTTTCAAATTATATACCAAATAGAATGTTTAAGTGTAGAACTTCCAGTGCATTCACACTTTTATTTCATAGATCCTTAGGACTTTTACATTTAAGTTAAAATCAGTTGAAAACAAGAGAAATTCAGTAATTTAAAAATGCTATCATACCTGCTGTGTGAGTGAATTTTTAACCTCAACACAAATCCCAAGTTGCAACTGTTGCTTGAAAAATACCATGCTAGGCTTTTGTACATGAATATTTTGCATGTAACATTTTCCACCAAGCAAGCAAAATGCTTCACTACTGTACACAGTAGACCAATAGCATAATAACAGATAGTGGAAAACCAAAATGAGCTGCAATAATGCTCAGTTTCACCTCCCTTCCCAGTTTTATAAGGTTTTTATCGAGTTATATGAAATTTCCTGTGAAACACATAGCAACCCTTCATAGCATGATTTCTCACCAAGTTTTTTTGAGAAAAAAATCCTGCAAATTTTCATGTCAGTTGCTTTTTATTCCCATAATTTTTATTTTTTTCAGTAGCGGATAAAAGAGTCAAAGTCTGAAGAAATTTCAATTTAATTGGATTAAAATATCCAGGTCTGTGACATACACAAGGTTTGACTGACACTCAGGTACAACCCTGACTGCAAATTATACATAGAATGACACAAAATGTATAACGCTTCCGGGGTTGAACTCATCCGTTTCCTGATAATCCAAACGCGACCACGTTAGGCTTAAGTATTCCGATGCCGTATTTGCCGACTGCCTTATTTAATCTGTCTATCTATTTGTTGTGTAACATATTCTTCTGCAATTTTTCTCAAACCTTCAAAAAGTATACAATTATAACGCTTTAAGATCTAATTTAAAAATAACCAGATACCAACAACAGGGTTCCGATGTATACAAGCGATTACCGTTGCCATTCATAAGCACAAATTACAAATCCAAAAACAAATGAATGACTCTTTCAGCTATTCATTAAATGCTCTTAAAATATTTTGCAAAAGCATATTAATATTTTGAAATACGTTTTTCACTTTTGTTTACATTTATTTACAGTTTGAATTCAGTATACACGGTTAAAAATATCGCGAAAAATTACCTCTGTTTTTCAAGGCTATCTATTTTCTGACCAATGAGAACACTTTATGGTGTTCAGTGAATATAGCTATATTCGGTGATTCATTCCCGTGAATTATTTTGTACCGGATTAACGTTTCCTTTCTAAAAACAAACGTATTTCAAATTATTTAAAAGCTTTATTATGGTTTTACAAATATTTTAAGAGCAAAATCGGATGTCGACCGTATTTTTTAATGATTCGCTCAAAGAGTCATTCAGCTGCTTCTGGATTTGGAATTTGTGTTGTACATGTGGCATCACGACACACGAGTGAATGTTGATTTGATTTTCAATCTTAAAAAATTGAGTAAAACGTGCTTTCTTTTCCACTATTCGCAAAAGTTACATTTTTAGACAGATTATTCAGAATAAATTAATATTTATAAGAGATTACATTCAATTATCTAATATTCAGCTGCGATAACTTGAGTTAAAATTAGATTGGTAGCTTTATCTATCCCTATATGAAAGTAAACAAACAATTGATTCATTCGTCTTGAACTTTTAAAATATTAAAACAAACGTTTATATGCTCTGTTGCGCCATCTGTCGGTAGTTAAAAAAAAGAAATTCTCTTTTTAAAATGTTTTTTGAATTCTGAAGACATTGGGGGGGAAAATGAATATTTCTTATAAAATGAAATTAGAATATCAGAAATATGTAATGCCGTGTATTACATATATATATATGTATATATATCAATGCATTATTATAATAAATAAAATTTTGTATTTTGTAGAGAAAATAAATTTGTAATTTAATAACAGAATTTGGGAAAATAAATTGTTAATGTAATTAACAGTTGCGATTTACTTATGTGATAAAAGATGATTTTTAATTATCAAAATTTATTACAGGTTTCTTTTATGCATGTTTAAAAAAAAATCGGGATTTTCTCTGTTCAACTTTTTAAAATTTAAGTTATATAATTATTATTTTGGCAATTAATAAAAACAAATAAACCTTCTGTTGGAATTGTCTTTTATTTTACCACATACCATCAGATAAAATAGTTAATTGACAATATGTTTTAAAATAACATTATTAGTACTAATTTGAATGTTTTTGTGAAATATTTCTTCAAATTTTGTGAGTAAAGTTCATTTGCATACTTTATATCAGTATTTTACCAATTCAATTAATAATTTTCTTGCCAATTAAATTTCAATGAAAAATGGGCTGTTTTTACTTTACCCCACCTGACCCTATTAATCAGACAAGACAAAATTTATTACTTCACAATTCTTTTTATAATGCAATGCTATATAATTTTTTTGAAAATGCAAACACGTCATTCTGACGGGCTATATTCTAGTATAGTAATACTGCGCTATCACCAGCATTTTTAAATCTTAACCTTCAGATTTAATGATTGAATGTAATAAATGCTAGATAAAGAAACAAACTTCATAAGGGCAATTAATTTTATTGTATTGGATTTAGAAGTTAGTAAAAAGAAATTTAAATTTTTGAGTTTTACCTTAAATTTTGAATTTTAAACAAGTTTTATTTTCTCAACCTTTCATGAATATGTATAAGGGAAACAATATATAATTACTTCAAAAAAGAAAAAAAAAACTTATTCTGTAACACTTAAATTCATAATTTCTATAATAAATAGCAGAAGGAAAAAAATCAAAGATCCCCTCCCCCTTTTTTACATTAAATTTTGAAAACCAAAATTATTTATGAGCTATTTAAGAAATATTTATCAATTCAGTTAAAAGAAAAGATTTATTTTAGATTATTTATAGCTAAATTAAAAAATAAATAAATAAAAGCTAAGCATTTAATGCTGGAATAATTTTTAAAATTTTTAGACTAGTCATAAAATACATCAACAAAATAAAAATCCCCCGGCCACAGCTTGAACTTTCATTAAAATCTCATGATGCTTAAATACTGGATTGTGAATTTGTTTAACTGAGCACATAATTTTATTAAAATTGTGTGCAACATAAGAAAATATAAATTACATAATTACATTGCATACTAAAACTGATCATTAGGGGAACTTTTTACTCATGTGAAGACACTCGCAAGCTAATGTTAAATCTATGGAAGGGATTCTTTTCAAATTTCTTGTTTGAATATTTTAAAATATTATTATTATTACACTTATTATTATTATTATTTTTTATTTATTTATTTTTATTTATTTATTTATTTATTTATTTTTTTTTTTGCAAAAAGATGGCTGAGATTGATCTCTAATAAGGACCATTTTTTATTTTTTCAATTTTGGTTGCAGACTTTTTAAATAAAGTTACTTTCACTTTTGAATCATATAGATCATCAATAGAGATCAACCTCAACTATCCAATGCAAAAAAAAAAAAAAAAAAAAAAAAGTTTAAAATGTTCAAATTCAAATGAGAAATAAAAAAGAACCCTTCCATAGGTTTAATATTAGCTTGCCAGTGTATTTGCGAGAGTGAAGAGCCCTCTTAAGGTATTTTAAATACATTGAAAACTTAAAAATTAACCATTAAAAAAAACCTTACTCTGACTGTCATTAGATTCTTCATTATTAGCTAGTGATTTGAAATCTAAGAGATAACTCTTGTAGTCAACTTGGTACAGTTGTAAGGTCATTTTTGTCTGAAAATAAAATTTTGATTATCTAATATTTGTTAAACAAAATTTGCAAAGTAATTCACTAATATGAAAATTAAAATTTACTATCTATTAGAGTTACACATAAAAAAAGATACATATGAAGGTCATTTTCACGCATGATAACAGCAACTACACAACAGTAAAAAATATCAGAAAAATTAGATATTAAAAGCTGATACATTTCTGAAGAAAGCTGCTACCAGAAAATAATATTGTAGAGGGTTCAAATTTGAAAATTCAAACAATCACCATTTAAAGGAGTTTCCCATTCAAAGGGGACAATATAAACAATGTGTAAAGGAATACCAACTTAAACAATAATTTAATTCAACATATTTCAGTAGCATTAAGTATTCTTTAATACAGTCCACTCTTTCTAATCCGCAAACGCCTATAATCCGCACTATATTTCAGATGTAAACAAACAGTTAAAATTTCCTTTTTTAAGCAAGATAATGTGCAAATTGACTGCTCTAATGAATCTATTAAGGAATTTTTAATACAATTCTGCATTCATTAGAAGGAAATGTTTTATGTATCTTATAAATAACTATTAAATTGCTATATTCCTAACAAATTTCCTGGCTATATAAAAGATAAAATTTCTTGCAAAGAGGGGTTACCTCTTGAGGATAAATATCTTGTTTTTTAAAAAAACAAACTTTTGTTACTGATCAAGAAATCCTGACTCTTAAAAGGCTTCATTATTAAACTGCATAGCATAAATTAAAAACTATAAAGCAAACCACTATCACTGTGATGCTTGATAGATTTAAAAATAAATAGAAATGTTTTCCATTAATTTTGTATTATTATATCATTTAAATGTATTCCTAATATTGAATGTAGCTTTTTATTTATAAAAAAGCACTTTCTTTCATTTCTGTGTTATTTATTTACACTACATTTGTTGATAAATTCCAAATATTAGAATGTAAACAAAGAAACAACCTATAATCTGCAAAACTCTAGGTCCCGACCTGTGCGGATTAGAGGGAGTGTACTGTATACATTAATATCATACTTAAATGAAACTAAGAACAAATTAAAAAGGTATAATTTAGTTATATTTTTATACAGTTTTGCAATATTGCTCTAACTTGGGGTTACTTAGAACTACAGTCCTGCATGGGGTTGGGTAATACATTTTTATCTGAAGCCGACCCAAACTGTGGGCAGGTTGATGCTAATTTTTTTCATCATAGGCCAGATTCAGGTTGATGTTAGGAGGCATCTCTCTTCAGCTGCTATAAGGATTAATTTAAAATGAAGGTCATAGTATACAGCTACAAAAAAGATTCTTAAACAGCTCAATTAACTCCCATTCAACCCCCCTTTTTTTTAAACCATGCAAATATTACAATTAAAGACAAATAAATAAAATCTTACATATTTCTTAGTAACAGGATTGAGTCTTCTAACAATTATGTGGAAAGGGTTTGCTGTTTTCCATTCCTAAACAAACAAAGAAAAAAAGTTCTGTAGTTCCTGATAAGAATTTGAGAAGAGGTTTAATTTTATAGAATTTTCTGTTAATACAATAGAATTATGCATGCATCTAACTGAAAATTTGTTGCCACATGATTTTTAAACGTTTCCTTGTAAAGAAGCTCATCATTTTTACGATTTTAGAGGAACAAAAGAAAACATGAAGGAAGCAGGGAAATGTAAAGGTTGCAAAGTCTATAAAACAGCGGTTATTAACTTTATGGTCAGATGATACACCTTAAAAGCTTCACAATTTTCGGGCCTATCTATATGTACAGGTATATAGAGTATATATATATATATAGAATACTAATCTTTTGTATAATCTATCCAAAGAATATATAAACTTTGGCAAAAGAATACACACAAAAATAGTAATAAGTAATATTACTGTGAAAATGGAGTTATCAAAACTTTTTTACTACAGATGAAAGTATTAGAAAAAAAGTTTAAAAGTCAATGCGAATTACGGCATTGTTTTGAACCAATGACAGAGTCTGTGTAGAATTGAAACTTTGATCTATATCTTTTCACAATATTTTCCTTTAAAGTTGAGACATATTTTTAAATGTGTTCGTAATTATATAAATAAGTAGCACCTATAGTCATTGTTCGGTCTGTCTGTCTGTCTGTTCGTCCATTTGCATATAGCAGAGCAAAAACTACCCAACCGAATGGTTTGAAATTTTAAATATATAATTGTTGCAAAATTTTGATGAGACATTTCAAATTTTATGAAATATGTAGCATCTATAGTCGTCATTTGGCGCATCTGTTTGTCTGTCTACCCGTCCGTCTACATATAACAGAGTAAACACTACCTAACTGAATGGTCTGAAATTTTAAATATATAATTGTTGCAAAATTTTGTCGAGACATTTCAAATTTTATGAAAATCGGATGTATAGTTTAATTACAGGGACAGTCAAAAGTTTTCTGTTACATTACGGCCAATGGGAAAAAATTATTTCAAGCGCATTTGAATGATGTTACAGCCTTTTGAACAAAATGAAATTGACATGCACTTATGAAGTGCACTAAAATATACATTCAGTACAATATGCGGAGCAAAAAAATATTTATAAAACTATATTACAAACGCACCTCATTTGCCACATTTCACGTCTAATTTCCAACTCGTTTATTATATTATCGCAACAGATAAAGTTAATTATAAATTTTTAAAGTTTGCAATCATTTCACAATCTAAAATATCACCTAAGACCCATAGCTTAGGAACTGTTGCTATAAAGAGCACTTTTCCAACCTGAAATCTTAAGTGTTTTAGAGATAAAAATTACAAATGGAACGTGGCATTGTTTGAAAATGTTAGTAAAATTGAATTTTGACCAGGTAAATGATTAATTAACTAGATCTTTTTTTCACACTAAAACTTGTAAAACAAATCTATTATAAGGGGAATCAAACTGTAGATAAGTTTTGAATCATGTGAAAAATCCATAAAATTTGCAACTAGCTTCATTTTTTTTAAAAAAAGTAAAAGTCAATTATATTTTAAATCACAAAAGAATACTTTTATATTTTTAGTCCTAACACTTTGAGCAACTGTATGAAACAGACATGGGATTAACAATTGTCTTTCTAATAACAATAGAGTAGCTAATATTTTTGTTTGTTGAAAAACATTGGTATAAAAATTTTCAGACACTCTAATTATGGAATTAGTTTAATTGTATATTAATTAAAGTTTGGATGAATGAGGATTAATAAAGTGTATATTAAATATGTAAGATGAACGTATGTAAATTATGGAGAAAAAATAATAAAGGAGGTGGTAATTTAAAAATGAAAAAGTATTTATTAATCTTGATGTACATATATTAAGGAGATAAAAGTGAGCATATGAGAATATATGAAGAGATACAATATATGAAGAAAAAAGTATTTCAGCATTGTGCTTATACAGAATATTTAACTTGAATAATGAAAATCCTGCAATTTTAGTAGGCAATTTTGTAAATCTAAAAAAGGTACAAAGAAATTTTACAAGTACGCAGGTACAAAGATAAATTTACAAGTAGGGCACTAGAAGTTTGTATCACTGATTTGCCTAAAACAATCCAGGTTAATAGAAGAACAATGGTAGAAAATTAATTAAATGTAATTAAGTGCAATCTCTCCAAACTAAAGAAGAAAAATTTTAGAATCTTGAAAAAAAAAAATTTAGTAATAAATATATGAAACTAACATGTTAAATATTTGTTTATCTGTGAAATGCTATTTTGAAACATATAATACTCATGGTTACATTATATGTAAATAATAAGTGCATTTAACAATAAAAAAATCTACTTTTTAAAATTATTGTAATTCCGCATAAATAAAAACATTTGAAACTCCTATTTTAGTAGTTTCCGAGGTTTAAAATAACTTTAAAAAATAACACAAGACTTTTTTTAATCAACTGTGCACAGTGAATTCTCTCGAAAAGTACAGCATTTACATAATTAAAGTTCATCTACTCAGAGCTGTCTGTAGTCGTAACTATTCATCAGAAAAATACAAAATTTCAAATGTGTCTAAATGAAAAGGTGTGAAAGACATTTAGCAGAAATTTTTTTTTCTCAAAATGACCACCAAAGGGTGTTTTCTGATAAAATTTCAGCATATATTCTAATTTCAGCATATATTCTAATTTTAGCAACCATGTGATGTATCTGTTCGTGCACAATGAAAATGTTAAAAAAGCTGCACTGAATCTCTTGTCAGTCTCATGCCTTTTCCATGGAAAATGTCGTGCAGTTTACAAGAATGTACTTTACTGGTGTAACTTTATCAAAATGGTGATTCCACACAGGAAGCTTTGTGGAAGTTTTGAGCTTTGAAAAACATCCACAGTGGTATAATGACTGCAAAAGGAACATTGGCAGAATTTAAGGATGGAATTTCCCATTACGCCCTCAACATTTTTAAAAACTTGCTTTGTGTGACTGTTGAACATGCTATTTTGTGATTTCAGATGATACTTGACAATAATGGTTAACACTTTGAAAGGTGTTTGTCTTGATAAACCGATTCTACAGTGTATAAGCTTGTATTTTGTGAAATTATTGTAAAAATCAATAATATGTCCCCTGATGGAAATTTCTGAAAGCAGTTTTTTTTTTTTTCTGCTAAATACTTTTTGTATTTAGACGCATTCCAAATGTCATACTTTTCTGATGAATAGTTTCGATTGCAGATAGCTCAGAGTAAGTGAACTTTAATTATGTACACATTGTAATATAAATATTTATAGAAAATTTTATGTCTTTAGTATTACTTAGAAAAAAGCAATGTACCATTTTAATGAACTTAAATTACACATAGCACATTATATATACAGGGTGAGTACAAATGATGGACCTGATTTAAAAAAATCATTTTTGAAATTACTGCACATATTACAATAAATGATACATGAATTTAAAGAGAAATATACCAAGTTTTTCTCAATTACAAATGTTCAATGTGTGACCCTCTTGTTACATGGCATACATCTAATCTGTAATCCAGTAACACTGCTAGAACTTAAAGAATGCATTTGTGCAGCATTCAGAACCATTGATAGAGTGATGCTACAAAATGTTTGGAACAAACTGGGTTATAGATTGGGCATATGCAGTGTAACAAGAGGGTCACACATCGAACATTTCTAACTGAAAAAAAAACTTGGTATATCTCTTTAAATTCATGTATCACTTATTGTAATATGTACAGTAGTTTTGAAAATATGATTTTTTAAAATCGGGTCCATCATTTGTATTCACCCTGTATATTTTAAGATTTGTTTTTTTTTTTTTTTCAAATTTGAAACAAAAACTGATATAACAATTTTTAATAATTGACAATTATTCTTAGTTTTAACTTTAATTAAAAATATTAAGCTTATTTAAATTTTAAAAGTTGATATTTTCAGCCATTTATTTAATATTCAGTCACATAATTAACCAAATATGCAGCATACGGTTATTTCATAAAATAACTATATTTATCTCATTCTATTATTTAATCTTTTTTATTTTAAGTTATTATTTGCCAAACAAAATTTAAATTAAGCAAACTTTGTCATTAAAGTAATTTAATTGATGATTTTAACTAATATTGTTCCAATAAATAGTTCTATGCACTTCAATTCTGACTAGCAACATTAAGGAAATATAACTCTTATTTTTATAATTAAAGGCAAGTTCTTCAATTAAAAAAAAAATATTCATTTCATGGTAATTCTTAGTACTTTCAAAAGTAAGTCTTATTTTAAAATAAATAGTTTATTTCTTGCTATATTAAATCAGGTACGACGATTAAGGGGTTAAATGCATGAGGTTCTACAATAGATATGTTCAAGACAATCAATCAGATAGTCATAGAACATATTAAAAAAGGAGTAATGTATAAGAAGTTCATACCACTTATTAAAAAAAAAAAAAAAAAAAAATGGATGTAGATTTAAAAAGTTTGCAGTATGTTAAACAGATCAAATTTACTTACAAAATCTAATGCTTTCATAGCTCTGTACACTTCAGTCATAATATCAAAAGGCTTACTTTGGGATCTAATACCTATGAAAAATAAATGACAATCAAATTTATAAGCAAGGATTAATATAAAACATCGAAGTTTTATTTATTTATTTATTTTCTTAATAAAAGCATATGATTTCAAAATTTGAACATTAGGGCTGAATAAGTACCCTTTCATTAAATGTTTTATATATACAGAATTTTTTTTTTTTACTCTATGCGTTTAAGAGTAATTTTTTAAAATACACAGGCAAAGAATCATTACAAAAACATAACATAAATATTTTATGTTTTAAGCAGAAAAAAATGAACATAAAGATCTATAATAAAGTTGTCAATAAAAGTAATTACCCAAATGCCATTTGGCACGTTTCATTGGTGTTCCTTTATTCTTGTCAGTACTATTACCTCCACTAAGCATTCTATGGCGACCTGGAAGAAAGAATCCACAACATAAAAAATCACACTAGCCTGAGAATATTCCGTATTTACTCGTGTGTAACGCGCACTTAAAAAAAAAAAAAATTAGGGCAAAAACCCTAGGTGCGTGTTATACACAGAATAAATTTTTACTGTTAGATGTAATCACACGATAATACATAGGAATCAAGAAATGTATTCAAAGAAGAAATTAAAACTGGAAAAATCTTACTTAACATGTTAAGCGCCATGTCAGCCACTGGTGGCTGACAGCGAACTTTCCATTTAAAACGCATCATTCACAGATGGATGACGTCTAAAATATGATACAAAACTGAAAAAATATACATTGTTTTAAATTACTGAACAAATATTTATAATTTACCTACCTTTTATTTATTGCATTATAATACTTTCCTAAAAATTACTTTAAACATTGTAAATTTTCAGCGCTTTAGTGTCAGTCACCGTGGCACTTAACGTGTTAATCGAAGTATTGCTGCGTTTTTATTTTCTGCACTTTTTTATACAATAGCCTAGTAATGTTATTTAAACGCTAATTAGCAATTTTGATTGCCACTTCTGCTGTTGTCCTCGACATCACTGGTACAGTCAAGATCCTCGTAAATCATATCGTCGTCAGTTCCATCCATCCGATTGGAAATTCCAGTCACTTTGAAGCTTTTTATTATCATCTCGGCTGAGATTAAATTCTAAGCTTCACATACCCACTCAGATACAATTGGGAGTAACTCACGCTCCAGTCACCCGCTCAGAGTGAAGTTGTAATCTGTTGTTGTCATCCACCGATTGTAGGTATGCTGAAATGCTACCTTAAATGGTCAGTTAATGACAACATTTAAGGGCTGCAGCACTTTCGTCATCCACCTGGTATCACAACCAAGCGAAAAATTTTCGCTTTTTCTCCAAGCGTCGTGGGTCCACGGAAACTTTTCCAGGATCAGCATCTATGGCTGACGTAAAGCACCTAGCCGACGTTCGCAGACAATGTTAACCCAATCTTTTATGAGCTCATCCATCATTCACTCTTATTCCTGTGCTCTTACAATTATGCCCACTGGAAAAGATTATTTTGGGATAGTTTTACGTTTAAAAATCACATATGGTGTCAACTTGCGGCCGTCAGCCATCGTGGCCAGCATAACGGTGCAGTTGCTTGACTGCTCCTGTTGTATGCACTTGAACACTTCTATCTCCAACGGATGAACAGTTGTAGCTTATGGCATATCAAACCACAAGGGACTTTGATCTGCATTGCCGATTTACGACATCTGATATCCCCTTTTGTTTTTGTAGGTTGTTTGCAGCGTACGAAGTTCTTCCTTATAACATAATTGAAGAACTTCGTACGCTGTTCTTCATAGTCTTCCGGCAGCCTCTGCGTTGTTCTTCTCCTGATAGAGAAACTGTCACGGTTCATAAAGGGTCACATCCAGCCATAACTCTCCTTGAAAACTTCTCTTGGCATATTCATTTTCCTAGCTATTTTACAAGCCACGAACACCAACAACTCCATCGAGACTGTGTATTCTGAACGTGGCAAATCCATTACCTGAGTTAAAATCTGCTGCTCCAGTTACGGATATTTACATGAGTTCCCACGAAACGCACGCCTTTTTGATGATGCTTTTTTCAGTTTTTCAACCATATTCTGCCACTCTCACACACTTGACTCACCAACACCGAACCTCCGACTTGAAGCATGGTTACCTTTTACTTTTGCATACTGAACTATTTTTAACTTAGATGTCTCATTATAACTACATCGATTCTTCATTTTACTCGCATGTTGCCAAAAGACGCTGTCGCGAAAGTATATTTATTATTACTATTATTTTTAGAGTTCCGTGATCTATTTATGTTAATTTTGTTGTATAGTGGCTAGATTGAAGTGTGTCTGGCCTTAGCCCTAATCGAGACACGTGGTGTCATCCTAGGGAAAAACAGCTCGCTAGTCGTAACAACTGACATCTTATTCTTGTGGTATAAAGAGATAATGAATGGAAAAACTGGAGCGTTCTTACCACAGGAGCAGGAGACATTAAAATTACTGGCAGACAGTCGGTGATGGATCCAAAAATAAGGATGCGTGAAGAGCAGGCATTTTCTTAACACTGAATAAGGACTCGGTTGTTGACATCAAAACAAACTATCTTTTATTAAATACTTCATAAAGTTCGTGACTTTTGGGCAGGCTGGTAACGACTCGTCTATATATTATTTTGATCAGAAGAGAACTTTGGATGACACGACACTGGCGAGAGCCATGGCTGGCATCTCTCGTGTCAGGCCAAACTGTGCTGGGTAAAAAGTCACCTACTAGGTGAAAGGTTTCTCACAAGACTGACTACTCTGCTCCAAAAAAAATTCCCAAGAAAAGCAACGCATGCTGTTTGGCGAACTGACCAGCGATCCAACCAATCAGAACACACAGAGCAGACTAGCCACGGCCGCATAACGGAAAAAGCAAGCGAGCGATGCACGCCAAAAAGAATGATAACAAATGCACTCGGAACCCACTCCAAACGGCAACTGATCGAAGAATAACCATTTCCCCACGCGTCAATTCAACATGGTGAACTGCTGAAATGGCAGATATAAAGCTGGAAATAAATAAATATTTACGATTGTAGCGATGGGAGATGAAAATATGAACGAATTGCTGTAGGAACAAAAGTGATATACCAAATTAATGGGAATCGCGAATGCTGAACAATGTGACTACTGAAATAATTAAATATTAAAGATAAAATACTAAAATTAGTTAAAATTACATTAATTACATGGGGGTAAACCACGTGCAAACGGCCAATTGCAATTACAAAAAAAAAAAAAAAAAAAATGACACGTTCATAGCATGACAGACGCTCTCAAATATTTTGCCAAGCGTCACCATAGTATGATAAGTCACTCACTACCTCCCACACTCACTCCCTACCCAAAGTCTATAAATAGATTTTTGCCGTCTTTGCTGGCCTAACATAACATTTGTTTCCACTTTCTTTACTGAAATTCACTTGGTCATTCATTCACTGGCATGTCAAATTTATGGTGCGTGTTATATATGAGATAAAAAACATTTGCCATTTTTCCTTGTTAAGTACGGGTTGCGCATTATACACGAGTAAATACGGTGTGTGTGTGTGTGTGTACATTATAAATATATATATATATATAACCATTAAATAAACATTACCAACCACCATCAAAAATTGTGGTTATGAATGAAATGACAATAATACAGTTTCCCCAACACACTTAACATGGATACTAAAAACATAAAATATACAAGCTGCTATGTATAAAATATAGTCCCTTGTACTAGAGGTCTGCATGGGCCGACATTTCCAGGCCCGGGCCCGGCCCGACTCATAGAGAAAAAAAATAGGCCCGGCCTGATACCAAAATTAAAACTTCGGCCCGGACCCGGCCGGAAAGAAGTTAAAATCTCGGCCCGGGTCCGGCCCGAGTGAACTTCTACAAAACATTGATTTTTATGCCGAATTGGTTAAAAATTTGTCTCGTATGAGGACTTCTGAGTGTATTTATCTTAATTTTTTTTCATGTTTATAATCTTTATTTTTATAGACGTGCAGCAGGCTTCGATATTTATTTTTTTAATGAATCTATATTTCTTGTATGTAAATTTTTCAGTTATCATTAATATTGTTAATCCATATTCCATGTATAGAAGTGTTAAAAATCGGAAAAATGCTATACAGTAAAATCTTCTAAGATGGAATTGCATGGAAAGGAAAAAAAATGCGTTATAGACAAGTTAGCTTCTTAGCAAGTGTAAATGTATTATATATTCTTTTCTTACTTATTAGTATATCAATTTTGCATGGATCAACACGTTGTTCGGTTTAAAACAAGGTTCCGTCATAGGCAGGTTCCTTTTCACACATTTTACTGTATTTTAATTTAGTTATATTTTAATATGCGTAGAAATCTACTATTCTTTAAAAATAATAAATTTTAATGCTTAAGTGCAGAATAATGACGATTCAAAAATGTATGCATTTTTTGCAAAAACTTTTGGGCCAGGCTTGATTTAACTGACCTTTAAATGGACAAGGCCACGCTGAGACAATATTTTCATACGGGCTGGCTCAAAACTAGGACAAAATTTTGGGCCATGAAGACTAGGAATGAAACCAGGCCCGGCTCTGTACAGAAAAATTAAGTTAGGCCAGGCCCGGCCCGAGCCTTCAGAAAAAAGTATGGGCCGGCCCAAATAGAGTGGAGCCTGGCCCAAGTGACGTGAATAAAAATTGGCCCGGCAGGCCGGGCTCCGGGCCAGCCCGTGCAGATCTCTACCTTGTACTATATTACGAGAATTAATATGAAAGAAAAAAAGAAAAATATGGATACCGATAAAAATAATTGAAAAGCTTATATATTGAATTACGTTATCAAGAGTACAGAATTCAATTATATAAGCAAAATAGTCATTTTCTGTGAGAAAAAAAGCTAAAAGCTGATTTTTTTTTCTCCTGTACTCAAACGACTAATATGACCAAAAGAATAGTTTCAAGATGAAAATAGAATATAATATTAAATGCCATGAAATGGAAAAAGCAATACAACCTTTTAAATATTTAATTTATAGCCATGAAAAATAGTAATATTATACAACATACCTAATATAATCCCAGTTTCATTTAATCCAAATACACTCTTGCACATGGTAAAAAAGTACGATAAGTTTAAGGTTATTTTTGCAGTTAACACAGATATTAAAACCTAATGGTTGCAGTTAATCCATTTTGAAATACCGTGATAAATGCAATTAATATAATAGAAATAGAAATTAATTACAATATTAGTATTTAAAATACCTATTAACACTTTTAAATTTCTTAACTAAAGTAAAAAATCCCAAAACTATTATTTTACAATATCGCCAATAACCAGCATTTAGTACCACCTAGTGTTGAAAATTGAAAATATTACTCTAATAGAAGCTACAGTCAAAATGCAAATTAAATTTTGGTGCTGCCATCTGGTATGATAAATTAAAACTATTACGATCAAATGTCATAACAGTAACCAAATTCAATTGCTTTCAAATTTTACCAACTGCTTTACCCCACAAATCCTAATAAATAAATAACACCATATTATATATCATTATTCACAATAATATTAAATACAAATATTAATATAATGCATACAATATATTCTACTACCACACCCAATTAATCTATATGGAAAATTTAAATAATTATATAACATTGATAATATTATATAGCTATATGCTATAACATAAAATAAATTATATATAATAAAATTATAAAAAACTTTAAGAATTACTATTAAATATAAAAAATAATTAATAAAATGAACAGGAAAAGAAAAATGGATGTTTATAGAACTTTCTCAGAATCTTCAGTTCCCAAATGCCTAAAGTTCACAAATAAAGTGTGTGGTTTATTTTCATATTAGCCATAAAAAAAGCTAACATATATATATAGATAGATAAAGAGAGAGAGGAAATGAAATACTAAGTCTCACCTCCTATTCGTTCTGGATGAGTTCTACCAGGGCTCTGAAATAAAGTCAATGAATTATTAAATGTATTTAAGATTATTTAAATATCAAATCTGGTATTATTAAGCTTACTTTATGAAAAAAGCATAAATAGTACAATTAATTTAGCTTAATGTTAAATATAGTCTAATTCTAAACATGACTGAAGTTATATTGACTCTTTATGAATATTATAAACTTTTAAGGAATAAAAATATTAGAATATGTTGGAAGCGATAATGTGAAATATATTTCGTCTTCCGATAATGTGAAATGTGTTCGTTGTGTGTGGGGTATGCAACTAGGTGTCACCACTATACAGACTAGCTATTCAATATTTCTAAGGACCTGAAATATCACCGGTAATAATCATATCTTTGTTTAGTCCCCACAGAGGGCAGCACCATAAACTTTGAAAGACTCTAAGAACAGGACATCTTAATTGAACTTTCGATAGACAATACTTCTGCTTAGATCAGCATTCCTTTTGTAAAATTAAAACTGTTGAACAGGCATCCTGCCTGCACTAATGTAACCCCTTTTCATCTCAGAATTGGGCGTAACTTTCGTGTAACAACGACCTATTTTGTACGTCGCTCTCTGCATTCATTTTATGGGAAGCTATGTTCAGCTTTCAAGAATGCAATCTATTCCTAATCCAGATAAATATAAATTATATATAATACTATTAATCAAGACTGTACATCATATATTAATTATTTGTGTTTTATTAATTTTAAAATTGCAAGCCTGGATCACTCTAAGAAATTCTACACACAATACATTATTTCAATAAAATATACATTTCAGTGCTTCCATAGGATAAGGTGGATACTACAACTGTGGTGAAACTCTGAAGAGCCAGCATTCTCACCCACACAGGTAAGAAGAATTCATTTTCTCTTACAAATATATTTCAATTGAAATTAACTTTAAATTAAAATAATTTTTGAGAATTATTACATGAAAGAAAGGCCTTTTATTTACAATTCACGATCTCCAAAACTATCAGATTATGAAGGACTGAATTTGTGAGAAAAAAAAAAAAGGCCATAAAATAATATTGATTGTTATTGAATATAGTATTATTGAAATAGATATTGATTATATTGATAATAAATTAAATAATATTGATCAATATTGAAAATATATATACGAAAAAAATTTCTTTTGAACATATTATATATATATAAAGTGATACAATATTGAAAATATATATATGAAAAAAAAAAAAAATTGAATATATTATAAATGTATAGTGACCTGTTGATAATAAGAAATATTTCAAGAATATAAAGAAACATTATATAGATATTAATATTAATATTGTGTGCGATAGTGTAACATCGGTGAACAAATATATATAAACAATACACACAAAAATATAGATAATTGAAAAAAAAATAGGGTAGCATCTAACGTTAAGCCAAGGCAATTTCTAGAGCAAAAGAATTATCTCTGGTAGAGAAACTTTCTAATAGTAACTACGATCTCTGAGCCTTTCGTGTAGAAATGCTGCTCACTAGAGACGACCTTTTTAGTTACGTCGTCGACACACCCCCACTAAATGCAGATGACACTTGGCGTAAAAAAGATGCAAAAACCCGTGCTACAATAAATCTGTTCATAGATTACTCTCAGATTGTCCATATTAGGCATTTAAAAACTGCCAAGGCAATCTGGGACACCCTCAAGCAAGTACATCAGAGATCCACCTTATCCTCTAAGTTGTTTTTGTTGAGGAGACTATTAAAAAAAGTTATGCGACGGTGGAAATATGAACCAACATATAAACCAGGGCTTAATTTGCGCCGGAGCCCACCGGAGCCCGGCTCCGGTACTTCTCTGTTTTGAGTAAATATTTGAATATTAGTCGGAATTCACCGGAGCTCATAAATACAGGGCTCCGGAGCCCAGTGCAATAGCGCTTCCGAAAAACTGAAACCTAAATTACTTTTTCCCTTCCTTTCCATCTAAAAGATTTTATAAAGTCACTTTCATTTGTAAGTAGATATAATTGCCATGTATTGTTATTCTGAAAGAAAGCTATCGAACAGCGATTCCCTTTTTCTATAAAAGCATCGATTCCTACCG
The DNA here is from genome assembly GCA_963932465.1 of Maratus speciosus. Classification (NCBI taxonomy): domain Eukaryota; kingdom Metazoa; phylum Arthropoda; class Arachnida; order Araneae; family Salticidae; genus Maratus; species Maratus speciosus. The sequence continues at coordinate 238,666,914 of OZ010788.1, forward strand.
ATAACAGTGTCAAATTTTTAATTTAATCTGATTTTCAGGGACTCACCACAAAAGATTGTTATGCGGAAGGAATCGATTATAGTTTAAGATATGCACATTTTATAGGAAATTGTAAACGTTGTTCCATTCTTCAGCATATAAATATTAATTTCTGTAAATTTCCTTCAATTTTTCTTAAAAATGCGTTGCTGCGAACTATACCTTTTTTTGTATATTAACACTATTTCCTAATCGTAATCCTTATCATATTTAATCGCAGAATTCTGCAATTATTTAACTTTAAAATTAGGCAAAGATTTCTATTCAGAAGGAAGGAATGATAACTAAAAAGTGAAATAGTTGACAACTAAGTATATGCTCTTAGGATATATTTAAAATCTTTATTTTGCTAAATAAAAAAAAAAAAATGTTTTAAATTTTGAAGATAATGTACGAAATATAAATATGCAGATAGGAGTGACAGCAGGGGGAGAGGGGGGGGAGGTACGCTTGTTGTACCGGTACCGCAGAATATTAGGGTTCCGGTACTTTTTCTGTTAGAAATTAAGCCTTGATATAAACGATATATTAACATTACGCGATAAATTATATGCGATTGGGGAGGAAATCCCTGAGACTCACATAGTGGCACTTTTATTGTGCAGCCTACCAAAGTCCTACGATCCCTTAATTATAGGTCTTGAAGCCCGAAATAAGAGCGATTTAACTCTAGAATTTGTTAAGAACAAACTGTCTGATGAATACAGACACAGGAGTGAAAACCAAGGAACAAATCCACACACGCATGAAACTGCATACAAAATAACTAACAGACAAAATAAAATTAAAAAATATTGTGGCTACTGTAAAAAACAGGGGCACATAATAAATGAGTGTTACCATCAAAAAAATAAAAACCAGCATAATAACTACGCGAGAAATGAGTGGAATAGGAGCAAGCCATTCAATAATTCAAATAACTACAGAAATAACACAAATAGCCACAAAAATGCCCAAAATAACCCCAAGGAAACCTCAAATTTTTGCTTTGGGAGCAAAGTTGTAGATAGTGACAATGAAAAAAGCTTGATTCCCCCCATTGATAACAAATCACCAGAAGAAAAAACTCCTGAAAACGAACCTGACACTGCGAACAGAACACAAACATCGGTGGTAGATACATATATAATTGATTCTGGATGCACAAGGCATGTCGTAGCTACAAAGCAAAACCTACAAAAACTTTATGCCAGGAAATTTTGGCGAAATAACCATTGCGAACGGAAAGCGGCTATGTTCACAGGGTCTGGGAGACGTAAATATAAATACAGACTCACAAAATTCCATAACTCTCAGAAATGTATTATATTGTCCCGAATTGCAAAGCAACCTTTTATCTGTCAAAAGAGCCACAGAGAATGATATTAAGGTAATATTTGAAAAACAGAAATGCTCATTCGTAAAAGATAAACTCCTGAAAATGAACCTGTCACTGCGAACAGAGCACAAACATCGGTGGCAGATACATAGATATAAGCAGATACATACATATAGATAACAATTTTAACGGCAAAATTAAATGATAATTTATATGAGCTAGAACCCAAAAATGACTATGGATATAACGCGTAAAAACAAACATCTTGCGACAAGAAAAATTGCATATCCATTAGGCACAAGAGGCTAGGACATAAAAATTTTGAAGCAATAAAATATCTCACAAAACATAAACTAGCCGAGGGTATAGAAATACACAATTGTAAACACAAAACTGTTTGTAAAGAATGTATTGAGGGCAAACTATCAATCACACCCTACCCCAAATCTGCCACTAACAGATCAAAGGAAACATTAAATTTGGTTCATTCAGATTTATGCGGGCCGATGCGAATGCCAACATTCAGTGAAAAAAAATTTTTTTTATAACCTTTACCAATGACTATAGCCGATTTACAATGATATATTTGATTTCGCATAAGTCAGAAGCGATAACAAAACTTAAAGAATTTGTAGCCCTGATGAAGAACAAATTCGGAAAAACTATAAAAGCGATCAGATCCGATAACGCGAAGGAGTATCTGGGAGATAGTTTTGAGAATTACCTGACAGAAAACGGCAAAGAACATCAGTTAAGCATCCCATATTGTAGCCAGCAGAACGGCATTGCCAAACGTAAAAATAGAACTATAGTCGAAATGGCGTGCACCATGTTATCTGACGCGAATTTACCAAACCACTTTTGGGGCGAAGCCGTACTTACGGCGACATACCTGATAAATTGGTTGCCCACCAAGGCAAACGAAAACAACAGAACGCCTTACGAGCTGTGGAATAACAGAAAACCTAATTTATCGAACATACGGACCTTCGGATGTAAGGCATATGCCTATGTCGAGGGATCGAAGAGATCCAAATTTGACAAAAAGGCCGTTGAAGGTATTCTATTAGGGTATGATAACCGAAGCAAAGGGTACAGGATACACACAGGGGAAACAACGTAATAATATCGCAAACGGTAAAATTCTTCGAGAACGGAGTAAATGAAGATGACGAAAATGAAAATGACGCGAAGACACCTACTGAAACAGTAGAGATTGAGCTAAATAATGATGAACAAAATCAAAACAATACTCTGCAGCAAAGCACTGCTGAACTGCGGAGATCACTAAGAAATAACAGAGGTGTCCCCCCTGACCGCTTCGGGATAAGCGCGAATATCTGTAAAGTACAAGATCTGAAAAACTGGGAAGACGTAAACAACATCAGAGATGCTAAAATTAAAAACAAATGGATTGAGGCCGCGAATGAGGAAATAAGGACACTGAAGAAAAATAATGCTTGGGAACTGGTGAACCCCACAACAGGAAAACGCACCATAGGGTACAAATGGACATTTAAGACGAAATATAATGCCCACGGAGAGGTAGAGAGGCACAAGGTGCAACTCGTTGCGAAGGGTTACTCTCAAAAGTACGGAAGCGACTATGATGAAACATATGCACCAGTGGTAGCGCACACCATAATCAGAAGCTTCCTAAGTGCCACCGTGTATAAAAATTTAAAAATTACACACCTCAATGTAAAGACAGCATTCTTATATGGAGATTTGGACGAGGAAGTCCTAATGATTCAACCCGAGGGATATATAGTAAAGGGGGAGGAAGAAAAAGTATGCAAACTCAGAAAAGCAATATATGGCCTCAAATAAGCCGCGAGGGCTTGGTACATAAAAATCAGTAAGTCGTTAAGAAATTTAAATTTTAGAGAGTGTGATTCAGATCAGTGCTTGTATAAGAGGAATGAAAATGGGGGCATTTCCTATATAATCGTATATGTAGACGACATTTTAGTCATTGCAAGCGAAGAAAACACGCGGAATTATCTAAGGAATACGAAATAAAGAATCTTGGGGATGTATCACAATTTCTTGGGATAAATATTAAAAGGCTGGACAACGGAAACCTTGAGCTAGACCAAGAAAATAAAATCGATGAAATAGTGGAAAAATTTAAATTGTCAAACTCTAAACCAACATACACACCCATGAGCACAGATTATTTCAATATTGACCCACACAGTGAACCGCTAAATGATAACAAACAATATAGGCAGGCAGTGGGAGCACTCCTATACGTAGCCACGTTGACCAGACCAGACATAGCTGCTATGATTAACATTCTGGGAAGGAAAAACGAAACTCCCAGAAAGGCTGACTGGGATGCAGTGGAAAAAGTAATCAGATATCTGCGAACTACAAAGTACTTAAGGCTAATCATAGACAAAGAAAAGCCACTCATACTAACAGTCTACTGTGACTCGGACTGGGCAGGAGATCGAGAAGACAGGAAGTCCGCAACCGGGAACGTATTAATATTAGGGAACAATCTCCTGTCCTGGACATCAAGAAAACAAAACTGCGTGGCTTTGTCCACCGCAGAGGCAGAGTATATATCTGTTTCGAACGCGACTCAAGAAATCCAATGGATAATTAATCTGCTAAAAGACTTAAGAGTTACACCAGATTTTAACGATTACAATATACGAAGATAATATTGCATGTATAAAGCTGAGCGATAATGAGAAACACCAATCTAGGTCACCCTAGATTGGTGGACATGTGGACATAAAGTACCACAATGTGAGACACTTAAAGGAAAACGGTATCATTACACTAGTATACTGTCCTTCAAAGAGAATGATCGCCGATGCCCTTACCAAACCAATCCCCAAACCTCATTTTGAAAAACTGAGGAATCAACTCCAACTTCTTCCACCACAAGGCTCAGATGAAAAGGTAGAATGTTGGAAATGATAATGTGAAATATATTTCGTGTTCCGATAATGTGAAATGTGTTCGTTGTATGTAGGGTATGCAACTAGGTGTCACCACTATACAGACTAGTTATTCAATATTTCTAAGGACCTGAAATACCACCGGTAATAATCATATCTTCGTTTAGTCCCCACAGAGGGCAGCACCATAAACATTGAAAGACTCTAAGAACAGGACATCTTAATTGAACTTTCGATAGACAATACTTCTGCTTAGATCAGCATTTCTTTTGTAAAATTAAAACTGTTGAACAGGCGTCCTGCCTGCACTAATGTAACCCCTTTTTATCTCAGAATTGGGTGTAACTTTCATGTAACAAGGACCTATTTTGTCCATCGCTCTCTGTATTCATTTTATGGGAAGCTATGTTCAGCTCTCAAGAATGCAATCTATTCCTAATCCAGATAAATATAAATTATATATAATACTATTAATCAAGACTATACATCGTATATTAATTATTTGTGTTTTATTAAATCTAGTTAATCTTCTTTAAAATTACAAGCCTGGATCACTCTAAGAAATTCTACACACAATACATTATTTCAATAAAATATACATTTCAGTGCTTCCATAGGATAAGGTGGATACTACAACTGTGGTGAAACTCTGAAGAGCCAGCATTCTCACCCACACAGGTAAGAAGAATTCATTTTCTCTTACAAATATATTTCAATTGAAATTAACTTTAAATTAAAATAATTTTTGAGAATTATTACATGAAAGAAAGGCCTTTTATTTACAATTCACGATCTCCAAAACTATCAGATTATGACAGTACTCTTAAAGAAAAGCAAGAAAAGAAACATTTAAATCTATAAACATTGTTACCAGAAGTAATTTTTGATCTAGTAAAAAAAACATACACATCATATAGCTTTCTAACCACTCCAAATTTCAATAAAGTTAATATTTTAAAACAATACTTTATGATTCAGTTTTAAATACACATTTTATTGATTGTTCTCAAATCTAAGATCACTGTTTTTCAAGACATTCATGAAATCATTTTTATTTTTAAAAGCATAAAAAATTTGCAAGTACTTTCGAATATCATTCAAACAAACTCCATGTGACTGCAAAATTCTATTCCTACTAATGAAATTTCAGTACTTGTTTATTGTCCCGTCGATCACTTTCCATATAAATAATGTCTCCAGCATAACTTATCACCAATAATGTATAAGCTTGATGTCAAAATATACCCATAAGATGTTTGCCTGGTTTTATGCAAGTAAGATTAATGACAAAATTAATATTAAACAAAATCTGTCACCAAGTAGTTTGATTTAACCCAAATAATAACAGGAATTAAAGAAACAGATTGCCCCTTATTCAGTCAGAAAATAAATATAAATAACCCATATAACAATGTCTTTTTCCCATTTAATCAGTGATAATACTTTTCAGCAACTGTAAATAAGCCTTAGTGCAGTTGCAAATGTAATTTTGGAGCTGCTGAACCAAGTTATTTTTTAATAAATTAACTTGTCACAATTTTTCACACTGTATTGCCTTTGGTTATCTGTTTTAAGATCAAATATCATACAGGACAAATAATGTACACTTTTTTTTTATAGCGGAGCCTCATAATTTTGAAAATAATTCATTCCATTCTGTTCCATAAACAAAAGGTCCCAAAATTTTATCCTTGTTTTTAAAATATGTGAGAGATAACAGCTAACTTATGTTCCTGTTCCTTACCATAAAAGTAAACTGGCATATCAAATTTTTTTTTTCTTTTTTTGTGTGTATCATGCAGCTCTGCAATTGACAACCATGAACATGACACTGCGCTTATGCACTAATTATTTTAAATAACATTGTTTGGCGGTAGATTTTGTTTATAATAAATGGTCAGTGGTAAAAACCAACAAGTACCAAAATCAAATTATAAAGACTTTACTTTTCATGTATACGGACTTTTATGAGGAATGCCAAGCATTTCATTATAAAGGAATTTTCTTTCTATCAGATTTCACCCAAATAGAACTCTACTATATTCTAATTTACATGCTCAAAAATGAAATAGTTTAGCTTTCTCTTATAAATGCATAAGATCTTTCAGAAAAGGATGTCATATTTAGCATTTTGATCGGATTTTAAAGACAGTTAAGTCCATAAAAGGTTGTAATCTGGAAGAAAATTATTATAAAACAAGATGTGATAAATTTATGAGAAAAGGAAAATGTTATTCGGTGACACAACATTTCAATACTTATGCCTGCAACTTTAATGTCTTTTATATATAAAATGACAGTATGTCAGAAAGTTACACGTTGCCAAAAACAGGAGAAAATATGTTGCTACTATGTATTTGAATCTATTATTATTAATATAATCATTATTCCAAGAAATTTGTAAAGGAGCATGATGCTAATTCAGCAGCAAATGCCTTTTTTACAGCAAATGTTATCCCATCAAAAACATCTCATGAAAAAAATAAGCCAAGTCTAGTGACTCTTTGACCGTAAAAAGTTCTGAGATCATGTGTAGAGCCAAGTTTAGCTCTCTTATCAACTCTGACATTTTAATCTACAAATTACTCATAGTCTCAACACTTTTAGTTAACAATTATTTTGTGACTTGGCAATTACACAGCACAAGAAAGTTATTACTTCAACACTTTACTATGATTTGGTATGGAATTATTTGATTAAGGCTCAGAACTTCAGGGATAGAAGCCTGAAGGAGGGATGTGCCGATTGGGCGTCTTTGTAAGAGAGGTGTCTGGCTTGTATTCACGTTACATAGGAAGAAAATCACCCAAAAAACTGTACATCAAGCTCAACCACAAAAAAGTTTTCACACCCAGGCTCAGAATGTTATGTAAAATTATGTCCATGCTACAAATACATACACGTTCAGTGCTCCTATAAATACTATTTTATGCAATACTGTTATGTTATAAAAGCATTACATAACATTTCCCATTTAAAATTAACATAATTTTACATAAATTAAAATTTTTATACTTTGTTTATTAAAATAAACAACTTTAAATTCGATCTATCAAATTGACAGCAAAATTTACTAAGTTTCAAATATTAAAAATCTGAAACCTTTATTCTTAAGCATTTTGATTTGAAATCAAATTTATTGAATTCTAATACTTTTTCTCATTGCTCTGGTAAAATTTCAGTGCAATTGCTTTTCAACTTTGCCAGCACACAATAAGCACGAAAATATATTCTAACATTTTCTCTCTTTTTAAATGGCATGCGATCTCCCCGATTTCACGCACAGACATTACACGCCCACGCACATTGAAATGGTAACTTTTTCCTTGCATTCTTGTGTTTTGATGGCCATCTTTTTCTAACGGCTGCCTTGGGGACGCAAGACAGGTTATTGAACTCCTGATTCTAGGAATTTTGTGTGTGTGGGGGGGGGGGGTCTCACTTCGTGGAGAATGAGGATTGGAGCATTTTGTTTCTCAACTGCCGAAATCGTTTTGGAAAATAATTTTTTCGGGAGTTGGCTTAGAATTTCCTGTGATGCATGGTCGTGTAATTTTGCTGACAGATTTTCACCATTATGCAAATGGGCCCAGCGACAAAATGAAGATTTTTGTCAGATGACGCTCAGCTTCATTAAGAAAGTACCAATCCTCCAAATACCAATACAAAAGGATTATGCCATGTCAAGAATGGATATTAATTAATATGATACAAGAATACCTCCATTAAACAACGGTATTTTTTCACAACCGCTACAGTTTTTCAATTGCAGTAATTTGGGTTGCCATGATTCAGATCAATGCCAGTTTTAAAGTCATATTGGTGAGAAAAGTACAGATGTCAATGAAAACCAGATAAATTTTGGAGTGAGTATCTCCTATCATCATTTTGCATCCAGACATCATCGTCTAATCTAACCGTGCAACTAATCATGAGTATACGCGATGCTTTCCTTGAGTAAAGATAATAAATGAGAATTTGACGCGAACTTTGTACTACTCAGCAGAACTATATTGAAAGTACTTAGTGAAATACGGTTATCCATCAATGAGCAAAAATAAATGAAAAATAGCCGTAAACATTTCTAGATTTAGCAGAACTAAACAGTTTAGATAAAATTTTATTGCTTAGAATTCTTTGTGAAATATGGTGCTTCTACAAAGTATACGATCCTTGAGTTTGATTCATCGATCTGATATATTCATAAGTGACTAAAACGATATTTTATTTCAGAAACTGAATGTAATAATAATAATCGAATGATAAAAATTATGATGTTCTACCATAAAATAATAATTTCTCGGAATAAAATTATAATGACTAGATCCAGTAATAAAATTTATAGATAATGTGTTAAATAAAACTTCCTTTATAATTTGATCATCTTGAGTTATGTGTCAAATCATACATGTCATAAAATGGGATGAGTAAAAATTTCCTTGTTCTTATTTTCAGATTCATAATTTTATTATTGAGATTGGTCAGTTGTATAAATTGAATACGTTAATTATTAGGCTATGATTCTGAAAGATTTATAATTAATAGTAAATAATATTTTGTCATTATTTGAAAGTTAATAATTTTTAAATTCATTTAGTTTCGACGCGAATGTTTCGGCCACTATACGACCGGCTGTAGTGTGATTTTGGATTTGTGAATTGGAATTATTTTAGTTCAATTTGAATTTTTCAATTGAATTTCACACACCAATTTGCATAATCCAGAGTCACAGTACAAATACTTTATAAATAAATGTTAATATTAAAATGTAAACAACAGCCTTTACATTCTCATGCTGTGTAATTGCCAAGTCACAAAATAATTATTAACTAAAGACTAGGAGTAAATTGTAAATTAAAATGTCAGAGTTAATAAGAGAGCTAAACTTAGCTCTACACATGATCACAGAACTTTTTACAGTCAAAGAATCATGAGACTTGGCTTATTTTTTACATGAGATGTTTTTGATGGGATTTCACTTCTTTTTGTAAGGAGAAAGTTCAAAGAAAGCTTTTCCAGTAGCGTCAATTTCAATTGCCCTATCTTTAGCTTTATAGACTTTATAAACTTCACATGCATAAAATGGCTCCTGACTGCTTCAATGTTCCACTTTCCCTAGAAATGCTTCGAATTTGTCATGTGTGCTACTGTTTGAAAGGCATTCATTCAAATTTTCTATTAACTATATTAGTTTTTGTTTCAATTTATCAGCTGTTCTATCAAAGTCCTCCTAAGTTAATTTCTATTGTGCAAAGTCCATTTTATAACTTTGTTTGCTTCCAGTCTACCTCCCTTTTTTCTTAGTTACAGCTCCCGTAATGTTTTCTAAAGTGTTTATTTTAAACTGCAGCTTACCTCTAGACCTCTTTTGTCAGAGAGCTCAGACATTCATGTCAGGGTGTGAAACAGTACAGTGCATGACTGCTTCATGATGGGCTTCAGGATGCAAAGAACTGTAGCGAGCTACGGCTTCCCCTTTCAGGGTATGAATCGCTGTAATGTTTTAATGTGTGTTTTTGTTTTTGAAGATGGTTTTGATGATAGAGAGCTCTAGCTTCTTGGAGCTATTGAGAACGTGATTTCTCGAAACTTTTAGGCCTTCCCCTTTTGACCTCAATAGGTCTTCCAACTTTTTTTCTGCAGCTGATTTCTTTCTGTGATAGGTATTCATTTGGAAAAATAATAGATTCTTACAAAGCGTTAAGAAGAGGAAGTAGAACATCATAGTGACCTCCTAAGAAACTACCAGAAAAAAGTAAACGTTTCACTAGAGTTTAAGATTTATCACCAAATGATCCTCTGAAGGCCATTTTGATAGACCTCGAACATATGCGGATACAGTTTGGCGGCTACCATGAGCTCCAAGACGGTCCCATAAGTAGTAGCATTCAGCATAAGCTTCAATTAATAGTTCAGTGTTAGGGGAAACATTTCCATGCTCATCACAAGTATATGCTTGCAGCTAATGCCAGTGCGCAACCACATACTCAACTATAGCACATCTGATATCATATACAACGAGGCTATGTTACCTAGCTCAAAAAAGAAGATATAGAATGAAACAGACACAAACCACCTCCAGATGTAGGAACTACTCGATGAGGACATTTTTTGCTGTGATCAAAACATAACATTTCAGTTTTTTCCTTTCAAACTTTCTTCAATCAATAATGTCTTTTGTTGGAATGCCATACAATTTTGCATCTCCCTCCATCACCACACCTTTTCAGCAATTTTGCAGATTCACACTGATATAGTTAGAATTCAAACTTTACACAATAAAAAACTGTATTGCCGAAATTTGAAATTCAGTTATTTCACTTCTCGATCTATAACACTTTAATTCAAGTTATTTTTAGAAACAAGAAGGTAAAGGAATTTTACAATAAACTTTCATACTTTTGAATTTAAAGTAAATCGTACTAATTTTTTTTATTTAAATGATACTAGTACCAGGTAGATCAAGCCTCACTCAATAGGTTTTTTTTAAATATTTTTTTTATTCAGTAAATGTAGAAAAGTGATTGATACTATCCAGAAAATATCAATAAGTTATGGAAAATATAGCAGACTCTCGTTAATGTGTCTCCAATTAAGACGTATCTTCTGTTAATGCGGACAGTTTCATTTCCCCATCATATTTTAATTAATGTTAAAGGCATTGTTTATTGTGGATTTCAGTTAGTGCAGAGATGAAAAATGGCTTTCCTTGCAAGTCTGTACTAACAGTTGTTCACTGTATATTTACATATACCACTCGTAGTCTTAGCATGGTCGAAAATGAAAAGTCAGTGAAAATGATGTCATATAGGTGCAAAAGTGATGACGTTTAAGTTTTAAATATAAAAATAATTGTTTTCTTTTAAATATAATGTCATTTTTTTCTGGTGGAGAGGGGGATGTAGAATTTCGATTTTGAATTCCAAAACATTAATTTGAGTACCTAAAAAACATATTAAAACAAATTGCATATCGCAGGGAGTTTGTGTTGTCATTTAAAAAATGAAAAACGTTTTTTAACGCATGCAATATGTTAGTCATATCCCGAGTGCCACTTTCCATGTTTTATAAAAATTAAATTTATTATTCTTTAACAATTGTTGTCTACATAAATAGTTTGGAAGCAAAAGTAAACTAACTACAGTACAGCTCTGATTATCTGCGGAATTGGGTGGCAAGGGCACCGCAGATAACAAAAATTGCAGATAATGCGAAAAAGACAAAAAAATGGGGTGCAAGCTCGAAAAAAAGAAAATTCAACATAAAAACTATGTTTTAGTGCACAAAAAACATAATAAAATGTTTAAAATACATACATATGCGCAGTACAGCCGAAACCTTTGCTTTATGTCTAAATCACTAAAATAAAGAACAGTAAACAAAGATGGGAACAATGCCATAGATACTGTACAAAAAATGTTGAGTTACACCGTTTTTAAAAAAAATCAGTCACTTGTTTTTGCTTCTTGCTTTAGAAACACCTTTTCTATCTCAAAAATGAAGCTATTCTTGATATGCTTCCCTGGAATTTGTCATAATATTCTTAGTTAATTGTTAAATATTTTAATTGCTGTGCTTACGTTTAGTTAATAAAATCAGAAAAGACACCAAGACTTTATAACTGATATTTTAAACATGGTAACCGAATCTAGAAATATTCTTCTATTACTTTTGAATACATGAATTTTTCTGTTTATATTTATTAGTAGGGCTTACTGTATTTTCCTTGCTTAAATTTAAAAATTTGACTTAAAAATTTGGCTTAAATTAAAAAAAAAAAAAAAAAAAAAAAAAAAAATTCGCTTCCTCGCGGATAATTGGGGCTCTACTGTATTTTGTAAATACAGGGTAAAGTTTGGCAGAAAAATTCTCTTGCTTTTAAAATTGCTGCTAATTTTGCACCATGGTGTTTTGCCATGGCATCAAACTATAGCGATGTTTATAATAATATGGAAGTGACTTTAAATATAGCAAAGGTATAAGAGCAGTTATCTAACAAGAACTGTTAGTATATTTACAGAATGTTTATAAAATATTTAAATTCAACAAATCAACATTTGGTAAAATAAATTAATTTTATTTGGGTACTACTTGATTATCCCATCGATCAATTTCACCAAACTATTCGCCAAATTATACAAATTGACATAATTTTTATCTTAAATAACAAATAAATTAGTAAAACCTTTATAAAAATACAACTAAAAAGTCGAATTAAAATTCATTTGATGACGTAACAAACATGTGAATGGTGTTTAATGTCAAGTGAATGTGACATTTACGATCATCCATTATTGGTGTTTAATCTTATAGCCTGGCAATAGTTTTTTAGTCGACAGGATAATAAAGTAGTACCTTTATTTGTCCTACCCAATTAAAACGAATTTTACTGTATTCAGGACCCGGCTATTTCGTGCACAATTTAGTATAGATGGCAAACCGACAACGCTGTGTTTTATCATGTTGATAACCAATGACTGACAGTATTAACAAGAATTCCGATTACGGAAGATAAAATATTAGTTTTTTTTTTTCCCAAATTTCTCCTTTCTTTGTATCTCAAACACAATCTTCTTACCAAATTTCAAGTTTCCAGGGTTCTCAGATTTTTGATGATTGGTGAGTCAGTGTCAAAAAGGCGAAACTTTGAGTTCATATATTTTCTGAACTAGAAAAGACAGAAACATCGAAATTTGAACATTTGGTTCCGTTTGAAGAACACTTTTAGAAAAACGAAGTTTCAAGTTCCTGGGAAACTCCAGCACAAAGATATGGGGTGTCGAAAGTATCCTGAGTTGCTTCCAGAAAAGGATGCTTACGGCTGCACTTTTTCGACTTGGTAGAGGCACGGCTGTGCCCCCAGATTTTTTTTAAAGCTTGAAATTAAACATTTTATTAATTTCTAAAATTTAAAAGAGTAAACACAGTTCATTTCAATACTGACATTTTGCACACTATTTTTAAGGAAAACAAAATAAAATAAAGAAAAATCATGTAAAAAACAGAGTTATCACATTATATTATAAAACTTACTTTTTTTTAACAACACTGGCACAATAACATATAAAATAAATATTAAATACATAAAATATTAAGTAATAATATGCAGTAAAATATTAACCAACAAACATTTAAATACTTACACTTATATCACTTCCAGCAGTCGGTGGGGGACTAGAGGCCCAGTAAAAGTTGTTTTTGTCCATTTTAGATGTTTCATCTTCAATCCGTTTATTATCCAAAATCAAATGATATGCAATAGCTAGTTGGTCATGAGGATCACCACTTAAGAGAGCACTATGAACCTCTCGTTCTGAAACACCAAGTTTCTAAAAAAATAATTTAGAACTATATTAAACACACTGAAATATACAGAAAAGAAATGGGCACAAGCAAGTCTGTATTTTAGATAAATATTACAATATTACTCTTTCAAATACAAAGAACTGCACTGAAATGCATAATTTTAATAATGACTCAACATGTTTCAAAACTATTCACAAAACTTAAAATAAATAGGAAATTATGTAAAGAATAAATGTTCAGATAATGCCAAAGACTTTAATTTTGACTTTAAATCAGACTTATATGTTATTATAAATCTTTTAATTATCAAAACAAAATTTAGCTAATAAGTTCAAAATACACCCAAGTAAAATTAATGGCAACGAAGTACTATTTCTTTCATTACAGACTTTTCTGACAGAAATTTGCAGTCCACTTTCAGACAAGAACGAAAAACAATTTTTTTTTTTTTTTAAATCCCCCACAAATAATGTTTACATATTAAATAGTTCAAATTTTTATATCGAATAACAGGTAAAAAATGCACTTTCAAATGAAATTTATTTGAAAACTGTAGCTGAATTTAATTAATGGCTTTATGACTTTAAAAAAATTTTCATTGATGATTTTTTTAGACTCAACTCAGTTTGTTATAATAATGCAAAATAACAAGAGCACAGTTACCACAATTGGCAATTGATTGTGCAGAGCAAATTAAAAAGATTAAAAGACAGATTAACAATAAAAATACCACATTATTGGTACAAAAAAAAAAAAAAAATCTGTCAACAAAAAGACATTTTTATTTTATATTGAAAATAAAACTAATTATATAGACCTATTTTTTTTATTATTATTTTCAGATGAAGAAAAAAACAACATTAAAAAACTCTCTCAAATTAAAATTACTGAGCTATTTCAAACTTTATGCTGCAAATACTTAATTAACTCCTATTTTAACTTATTTAGTATCTAAAATATTTAAGGGGACATGAAAGGTTTTGGTTAGCTTTTTACTTTCTTCTATCTTTAGAAGAAGAAAATATTGGATTCATAAAAATTTCTAAAATCCGGTTTTCGACGAATTTACACGTTTTAGGGTTCAGAGATCCCAAAAAACATGTTTTTACAAAATGTCTGTCTGTGAGTGTCTGTCAGCCTGTGTGTGACACAAATTTTGTGGACTATCTCAAGAACTAATGAACAGAATTTTAAAAAACTTTAGATTCAGTTAGTCCCTGATATAAATTGGTGCTGATTACTTTTTGGTTTAAATTGCACAGCAGGTGGCGCTGCTATGCTGCATTATTCATGATTTCCACAATAGTTATATCTCAAGAGATAAAGCACAGATTTTCAGAAAACTTCAGATTCAGTTAGTCCTTGATATAATTTGGTGCTGATAACTTTTTGGTGTAAATTGACCAATAGGTGGCGCTGCTATGCTGCATTATTCATGATTATCGCAATAGGTCTATCTCAAGAACTAATACACGAATTTACATCAAACTTCATATTCAGTTAGTCCCTGATATAAATTAGTGTTGTTTAGTTTTTGGTGTAAATTGCCTAACAGGTGGTGCTACTATGCTGCATTTTTCCACAACAGCCGTATTTCAAGAACTAATGCATGAATTTTCATCAAACTTTAGATTCAGTTAGTCCTCGATATAAACTGATTCTGTTTTGGTGTAAATTGCTCAGCAGGTGCCACTGCTATGCAGAACTTTTCACAATTTTTCAATAGCTCTATCTCAAAAACTAATGCACATATTTTCATCAAACTTAAAATTCAATTAGAAATTGACATAAGTTGTTGCTGATTAGATTTTGGTGTAAATCACCTAACCGGTGCTGCTGTTATAATGCATTTTTCAGGAAGTATTAATATGTATGACATAGAAGAAAGTTTTGGGATTGCCACATCAGACTAGTTTTATGTGTAGGAACAAATATTTTATTAAGTTCTAGGAATAAGTCTACAAACACATTTTAAACTTTCAAAAATAAAATTATTATTATTATTATTATTATTATTTTTACATTTCTAATAATTTTTAATTAAATTGGTTTAAACTTAAAAAGACCAATATGCATATGAGATTCCTGTATAATAAACATTATTTATATTCTCCTTTTCTTCTGACACTCCTAATTTATTAATTGAAATTGAAAGTCACATTAAACATGTACTATCTGTCATTTAATAAAAGAACTTACTTCACAAACTTCCATTAAAGCACTAGTATTGATTAGAGATGTATCTTGATCATTTGTTGATGGAAACAAATATGCAGGGAGGTCTTTCTGAAACCATTCATGCTCTCTACAAGAAGCAAGACACAGCATAAATACATAGAACAACAAGAATTTTATACTAACAAAAGTACTTTTTTTAAAATATAGCATAAACATACAGTAGAAGAAAATATAATGTGGATATAAGGCTAAATTGAACACAATGCAGTAATAACTACATGCTTTTTTTTTTTAAGTAAAAAAAATATATATACTGTCCCTGAAAATAAACATTACTTCAAAAATAAGCCTGCCTGACTTTCCTAAAATGGCCAGTCTCCAGAATTTCAGTCAGACTTAAAAATGCACTAAATCATTATGAGGTACTATGAGGCTGTTCTCAAATTCACTGCTCAACAAGTGCGAAACTTTCTGTCACAATGACAGACTCATATTTAAACATAAAGGTATAAAATTGACAGGCCTGACTATGGTAGCAATTTGGAATTGAAATGATTTTTTCATTTTTTGATAAATTACCTACTGAGTTACAAGTGATTTTGATCACGTGACAAGGCAGTTTTCTCCCTTCTCTGACTGTTTTTTACTTTCTTCTATCTTTACAAGAAGAAAGTATTGGATTCCTGAAAATTTTCGAATTCCAGTTTTCGACGGATTTACACGTTTTAGAGGTCAGAGAACCCGAAAAACATGTTTTTACAAAATGTCTGTCTGTGAGTCTGTCCGTTTGTCTGTGTGTGACACAAATTTTGTGGGCGCTCTATCTCAAGAACTAATGCATGGAATTTAATAAAAATTCATATTCCGTTAGTCCCTGATACAAATTGATGCTGATTAGTTTTTGGTGAAAATCGCTCAACAGGTGGCGCTGCTATGCTGCATTTTTTATGATTTCTGAAATATCTCTATCTCAAGAACTAATGCACGGATTTTCATCAAACTTCAGATTTAGTTAGTCCTTGATATGACTTGATGCGGATTACATGTTGGTGTAAATCTCTCAACAGGTGGCGCTGCTGTGCTGCATTTTGCATGATTCCTGCAATAGCTCTATCTCAAAAACTAATGCACGAATTTTCATCTAACTTCAGATTTAGTTAGATGTTGACACAAGTTGTTGCCGATTAGTTTTTGGTGTTAATCGTCTAATAGGTGGTGCTGCTATGCTGGCATTTTCATGATTTTCGCAATAACTCTATCTCAAAAACTAATGCACGGATTTTCCCCAAACTTCAGATTCAGTTAGACTTTGACGTAAGTGGTTGCTTGGTAGTTTTGTTTAACATAGGTTTTGGTGTAATGCACCCAATAGGTGGGGCTGTTAGGCTGAATTTTGCTGTATTTACATGATTTCGTAGATAGCCATATCTCAAGAACTTAATGCCCAGAATTTCATATCTATAGAATCCTCATGATGGGCATAGATTGCCGTTTAATTTTGGTAGTGTGATAGCTAATTTTCAAGTATTAACATGCATGAGATAGAAGAAAGTTTTGGGATTGGTATATCCGACTAGTTCAACTTTCATCCAGAAATTCCATTCAAAATGCCAACTTTGACAGTATTTTCTAAAAGATCTATTGCGTTTACAGAAAAACAGAAAACATCTTTCGAATACATAGTTTCTGAATAACACCTGCCAGTTTCATGCATTTCCGAACAAAAATGAAGTAAAACTTTATAACAAAGTTGCCCCTTTGGATTTGAGATCAACCTTAAGTGATATGTGTTTAGTTAAAAGTAATGATTTTAAAATTCAACAAAAATTTTTCCCACTAAACAGCATGAATAAAAAGTAAACAATATTTTTGTAGAATCATTAAAAAATGTGAATCCTTATGGCTGTTCTCAAAACTGGCTACTTTCTGAAACATTTTTGAATTTGCTTTTGTTCATAATTACATGAAATTGACAGGTGCTCTTATTCAAAAACTATGTAATCAAAATGTTTTATTCCCATTTCTTGGTACAGGTAGACGATCTTTTAGAAAATGCTGTCAAATTTGACATTTTGAATAGAATTTCTAGGTGCAACAGTGCAGGGAAAGAAAAAAACTGCATCATGAGACAACAATTGTGAATAACTAAAGATGTATTTCATTTATAGAAAAAATGAAAAAAAAAACTTATTACAAATCACTTCAATAATCATACTTGCAACTGTCATGCTTTGACATTTACAATTAAGTCTGAAAATGAGTTAGAATATTTCACATTGAGAAACTGGAAGAGATCAGTCTTAATGGACAAAAATATTTTTTTTTTTTAAAGATTACATCTTTTTTTACTGACACAAACATTGTGTCTTTCTAGGATTAGTGCCTTATCATTGTAGATTAGAGAAAATAAAATATTAATAATCCTGATGCATGAAAAGTCAATGAAAATTATGCCATTTTAATGCAGATAGATATACACAATTATTGAGCAGAGCAAGCAAAGCTCTTATGCAGCCACTCCAATGGTTTCTTTGTAATGCTACTTCTTCTCAACTGTTTGGACAATGCCCATGAAATTCAGCATAGTGATAGATGTCATGGCTGACATGGTTCACATAAAGACACAAATCATGTCTTTAAGGAATAATTAAAGATCGTAGGGGCCATAGACTTAATGTTAAAAGCTTAAATTAAAATCTCCACATGTGATTGTTTTCATAATCTAGAACATGTGAGGTTTCAACTAGGAGACAAGTGCAGAAGTAGATCAATGCTGTAGTCGTAAAAACACCAAAGGGTATACAATATTCCACATCTAGAGGGTGTATATTAGGGTGGTCACAAGCAACATGGGAAAAATTTTTTTTAACATTTTCTTCGGGGGGACCCCTTAAAAGTTGCCAATAAGTTAGAAAATGAGATTGGCAAAGTTTCAACTGAAATGAATAACATTAACCCGTGCCTCATCGAGGTTGAAGTCTTGAAAATTTGCAATTTTTGGCGAAAAATTGTCGTTTTTCTTTCTTTACGTGAAAACTATTTGTCTTAGAAACCTGATTCTTGTTTTATTTCATAGAAACAGTTGTTGCCTTAAACTTTTACTCTCATCAAAACTTATATTTAATGAACATTAGTATTTTTCAGGTCAGCTCGTGAACCATACCCTCAAACTCTGCATTTTTGAAACATAAGTGAAAAATGACAAATTATTAATTTTATTACGTTTGATATTTTTTTTGTAGTATTTTCTTTAATAAGCAAAAATAAATGAACAATTTTTGCAACTTTAAAAATATTTCACGAATTGATTATTAGTTATCTAGTTCTGTGTCTAGTAAGAAAGAGCTTCTCGATTTGTATTGCAGTTGAACCTCTGAATTTCTCTTTTTATTACAAGGCTGTTTTTGTTACCTGTTATCGTTATCTATTTTTAGAATTGACGAAACATTCCGTAAAGTCCCTCCCCCTTTTGATATGATGGCAGAAATGTAAGATTTTTTAAATTGGCCACTTGTCTCACCAAATCATCGACAGTAAGCTACCAAGTAATCGTCAAGTTTTATGTATTTTATTTTATAATATTCGCAAAATGAAACTGAACGCCAGAGAAGCTGCTAGATTTAGAGTACATCCACTAGTTAACCACAGACTTTAATTTTAAGTAGAAGTGCAATTGACTCCGCAAATAACTATTTCGTAAACAAAGAACTGAGATCATCAAAAATAGATTTAAAAATTCAGGTTTAGAGAGAACTGTTATTCAGTGGGATGGAGAACTGCTTCACCATTTCTTGAATAAAGAAAATGTAGAGTGGATAGAAGTTTTAATTAGTTCTGGGGATGAAGAACAGTTACTACAAGTTCCACAGCTTGAAAATAGTATCGGAATAATTCAGGCGAAAGCTGTATTTTCAGCAGTTGAAGAGTGGAGGAAGTTGGTAAAATCCAGGCAATATGTTTTGATACAAGTGCAGTAAATACCGGTCGCCTCAGAGGAACCTGCATTTTTCTATAGCAATTGTTAAAGAAAAAGTCTTCTGTATTTACCATGTCCCACCATAATCTAGAAATTATCCTAAAAGCTGGTTTTGATTGTAAAGTGGGAATAATCACTGCCCCTCAGCCAGATATTTAAAAATACAATTCTGATTGGGTGGTCTAAACTAAATCAGAGTAAATATAAAAATGCTATTGAAGATGAAATACTAGATATAAATAGTTAATTCAGAAGAAATTTCAAGTTTTCTTACAGGACCTTTTAAAAATTAAGAGATCAGGGATGATTATGAAGAGTTTATCCAACTTTGTTTAATTTTTATAGGACTCCTTCCTACAAAATACTTTTTTCAGAGCACCTGGTGCTTTTAATCATGTCAGATGGATAGCACAGGCAATTTATTCTCTCAAAATATATAGTCATAGATAATCTCTCAATAACAAATTTAGAAAAAGAAGGTGTTAGAGACCTTTGCTTATTTCTAATCAATATTTATGTAAAATCATGCTTCGATACTCCCACTCCCACTTTGGACCCCAATCTAAGACCTGCAAATAATAAAATCACTTGTTCCCTACAAAAAAATTGATAAATAGGTTGCAGACAAAGCACTCGTTAAAATGATAAAACCGTCTTTGGTACCTTAACTCGGATCAAGTTGCATTTTCATTTTCAGATGATACTTTGGAAAAAAAAAAAAAAGGTCAACATAAGTATGGTTGTAAAATTAAAGTCATTTGAAGAAGAAATGATGATGATGATAAGAATTTAAAAGCAACAAAAGTTTTTAACGAAGTGGATTATTTATTGAACAAAGAAGTCAACGTTTTTGTTTCATCTCAAACTATTAAAATTTTTAAGAGATTTCATATTAATAAGCATTTTTTAAATACTGATCCCAATGTATGGTATGAAAATAAACCTTATTTCAAAGCAAGAAAACAGTGAATGGTTTTAAAGTTGTCAATGACACAGCTGAAAGGGGAAGAAAATTAAACCAAGATTTCAATTCCTCTTTAACAAAAGACGAAAAATAAAAACAGTATATGCTAAAAGTTGTATGTGGATGTAGAAAAACTTTTCAAGATTCTTCAAAAGCTACCTTATCTAAGCCGTTTGCCACCTTTTCCTTTCTGGCGCAGTGGTCCCATGTCGAGACTACCTAATTTTAATTCCAAACTTACTTGTTTGTAAATTTAGGTGTAGTCAATCATTTCAATATTTCACGAACAGAATTTTTCTGTACTGGAAAGGATTAATGTGACAATTGTAAGGGATAATAATTTATTTTCTTTATTATGCTTCTTTTCTTGTAACACAACTTTAATAATAAACTGCATTTGAGAATTATTTGATCTCATTTTTATACTTTCTTTACCCCTTTTTTAAAATTCTTTCAGTTTAAAATACGATTTTTTTAAAAATTAAACCCTTTATTTTGTACAAAATGAAAAATAAAAGGTGGAAAGCAGATGAAATAGAATGTTACAATTTTTCTTCGCATTTTCCAAAAAAGTAAATTTTTAGGATTCGGGTGAAGTCTGGTCCTGAAAAATGCGCATATTTTTAAATCTATACATTTTTAGAAAAAAAGGGTGTGTGGATCTTAAAAACGAAGCTTTTTCTTATAAAATGAGTCCTGAATTACGTTTCTAGGTTCAATTGTATTTATTTCATGAAGGAAAAACAGCATTTTTTTACGAAAAATCACGTTTTTTTCAAACTTTAACCTCAATGAGGCACGGGTTAATATTATCTAAATGAGCTAAAACTTTGCCAATCTCATTTTCTAGTCTAATGGCAACTTTTTGGGGGGTCCCCCGGAAAAAAATCGAAAATTGATTTCTTGTGACCACCCTAGTGTATATGCTATAATTTTAATAACAAAACAGAGGATATATGGTGTTTTTTAAGAAAATCCAAAAGATATATGGTGTATACCACTGCATACCCTCTACTACATTCCTGGTGCAGATCTAGAGAATATTAAAGGGTGAGGGGATATTAGAAGTTTGGACGTTCCACACAGGGATGGATGAAGGGGATGTTAATCCCACTGAACCAAGGTTTGGAATAGGAAAAATCATAAGGTAGCACCAAACCAAAATTTTAAATGGGATGTTCGAATAGTAGAGTTTTAAGTTGGACCCTTACTAGTGATTTGTCTTTCCTGAAAAGAAAAAAATAAAAATTAAAATACAGGGTAATCTTGGTATCATGTAGCTGTTTACCTTGACTCCTTCATTATCTCAAAATAATATTTCCTGTATTTTCAGAACTAAACCACTGTATTTTTCAATAACTGTTTTAAACACTCTTTTCTGAAATCGTTAATTTTAGATTCTAAAAAAAAAAAAAAATTCTTGGAAGTAAAAAAGTTATTCTCAAAACATGCCAAGGCTGTAGCAGCCTCATTAGATTGACAATGATAAACTAGAATTTTTTGGAGATTCTAAAATGATGGAGGAAAAAAAAAAAAAAAAAAAAAAAAACAGAAAAAGCTATCAATACATGGTTTTTTCTAGAATCTATGGAAATGTCAGTCTTGAAATTTCATGTAAATTTCTATTTAAAAAAAAAAAAGTTGTGCACATACATACTAAAAGACAAAGGTGTTATCAAATCCAAACTGGCTACTTATTGACATATTCCAAAATTAATTGTTCTTAAATGCATGGAATTAGCAGGTGCTCTTATTTATATGCTACGTAATCAAATATTTTTATTTTTTGATAAAGGCAGAGGATTTTCAGTAAATGCTGTCAAAGTTGCCATTTTTAACCAAATTTCCAGATATGTCAGGTTGATAGAGATAGTAAATATCAATCAATTGCTAATAAGTCATATTGTAATTAATTTATCAAAAATGAAAAAAAAAATCCATCTGATTCCAAATCACTTCAATAATTATGCCTACAAGTGTCATGCTTTTATGCTTAAAAATGAGCCCATAAATGTGTCAGAAAGTTTCAGCTTGTTAAGACTGTTCTCAAATCCAAAACGCCAACTTTGTGACATAAGTTTTAATTTATTTTTATTTGGAAATGCATGAAGCTAGCAGGTGTTGTTCAGAAACTATTTAATCAAACTGTTTTTCCGTTTCTTTTGCAAACACAATAGATCTTTCAGAAAATAGTGTCAAAGTGGGTGTTTTGAACCAAATTTCCATGCGAAAGAAAAATAACTACTCAAAAAAAAGGGGACAAACTTCTTTGACATGTATGAAAATCACTTATAACTCAATAGGTAATTTATTTATCAAAAAGTGGAAAAGACAGATTCCAACTCGCTTCCATTATTTTCTCCATCCATTATTCCATTCTTCTTCCATCCATTATTTCAACTCGCTTCCAACTCCTTCCAATTATATATTTTTTCATTAAAAAATAAATTTGTAAATGTGTCAAAACGTTTTGTGCTTGTTGAGCAGAGCAGTTGAGAACAGCCCTAAGGAGTTTAAAATAAGGTGTGTCCCAACGAAATAAAGCCACCATAATTTTGTGCCGTAACTGGACACGAAACAAACAAATAAGGACGAAACAAATAAATTAAGAAAGTCTATATACAAATACATATTTACAAGGAGTAACTAATTCCCTGCCCTTCCAGGGCAGGAGAAAAAGATGAATGTGTAAAAAAAGAGGAGGAAAAGTGTCTTGCCGAAATAAAGCCACTGCCAATATTAGTATTTATTGGTAACAACTGACATTCGAGCTGCTGTAGTTCAACATGTTTATGACGTCAGGAAGTTGTCAAATACTTGTACTATGCCAGTCGACTTTTGTGCAGATTTTGGAAGGTTGTATTTTCAGTTTCTCTTGCAGTATTGCAATGGGAAAGAAAATTCAGCTATCAAAGTTCGAGAAAGGACAAATAGCAGCTTTTAAGGAACAAGATCTTTCACAAAGACCAAAATCTAAGCAAATTAAATAATCTAAAACCATAATAGACAATTTTGTAAATCAGGGCAATGAGTAGGGGTATAAAAAAAGGAGGCATACATGCAGAAAAATGATTTTCAGGCAGGAAAGAGAAGCTTTGTGTCGTCTTTCGAGGTGGTATTTCCCTAAAACTGTTGGCCAAAGAGGATAACATCCCCTTGACAAAATAAACCCTGTCACTAATTGAAAAACGTACAAGCATCTTGCAATATAAGAAAAGGAAACAGTCGCCCATGTTGAAAGCTATCCACATGCAAAGGAGAGTCGATTGGTCCAAATATCACCAAATCTGGAAGGACCAGTGAGATCGTGCTATAGTCTCAGATGAGAAAAAAATTAATTTGGATGGGCCAGGCGGCCTTGCTTTCTATTGGTATGACATGAGGAAAGAAGAGGAAATTTTCTCCAAAAGATAGCAAGGTGGAGGCTCATTAATGGTGTGGGGAGGCTTCGGCTATGGAGGTAAATGTAGCCTGGCTTTTCTCTCAGGCCGCAAGAAGGCTACCGATTACCAAGAAATGCTAGAAAACAATTTACTCTCATTTACAAAGAGAATTGGTGGACTAAGTTGGATATTCCAGAAGGAAAAGACCTCCATTCACGTTGCAAAATCCTCCTGGGAATGGTTTTTGGATAATCGGGTGCATGTCATGGAATGTCCTGCCCTTTTTACCTGATCTGAATCCCCAAGAAAATGTTTGAGGTATCCTCAGTAGGGCTGTATATGCCAATGGCAGACAGTTTCAGCCTGTGGCAAAATTGAGGGTCGTCATCATTGGAGCATCTGAGAATATTGATGTTACTGTCACATCCAAGGATTAGTAAATACTATGCTACATCATATATTCCAAGTCATGTATAACCATGGTGGATATATTTTCTATTAACAGTAGTGGCTTTATTTCGGCGGGACTCTTTTACACACCTCTTTTTTTACAAATTAATTTTTTTCCTGCCCAAGTAAGGCAGGGAGTGAGTTATAAATATGTATTTGTATATAGACTTTTTTAATAAGTTTGTTTTGTTCTAATAAAAATTAAAGTATCATCAGATTTTTTTTTATTAAAAAAATAAATTACAGATATACCTTTATCATTCTTTCAGCTTAGTTATTCTAAAAAAAAAAAATTAAATTTGTTATCCGTTTATCACTGTTCTAAAAAAGGTATGGTGTGTCCCACCGAAATAAAGCCACCGTGATTCAAACAAATTCCGAAACAAACAATTGTTTCGTGTCCAATTACAGCACAGAATCACGGTGGCTTTATTTCGGTGGGACACACCATACCTTTTTTAGAACAGTGATAAACTGATAACAAATTTAATTTTTTTTTTTTTTTTTTAGAATAACTAAGCTGAAAGAATGATAAAGGTATATCTGTAATTTATTTTTTTAATAAAAAAAATTCTGATGATACTTTATATTTTTACAAAAGACATATCAGATAAAAATAGATTGTAATTTAAAACACAGAAGAAAATGAAAAATGGTATTTGGGACGGGAATTAGTAAAGAAGATTGCAATGAATGCTAACTTGAATGTTGTTACCAACCAGACAGAGCAGAGCGTGGGCAGAGTGAGCTCTCACCCCTATAACACTGCATGACTTAATGGATGAACTGTACATTGTAATAAAATTCACAGAATAAATATAACTAATCAGGATTATTTCCTCCTTAGATTAAGTCTAAATATTGCTGTTATATGCATTTGCAATAAAAATTAGAATTAAGTACAATTAAAATTTAAATTGCAATTAATTTTCCATTGTAAGATGGAAATCATTATATTTTAAGTTAAAAATGATGTTCTTACTTATTAGTTACTTATAATACTGATAAATATTTTTGCCTGTTACAAAGAAAAATTATTTGTAATTTAAATTGTAATTAATTGTAGTTTTATTTGTAAAATCATTTAACAGCAATGTTTAGACTTTAAACATAACTAAATTTCTTATGTTTTAATTAGTTACATCCTTGATAACTAAATATTTTTGCATTTTTATTGTGGAAAATATTTTCATTTGGCAAAATTATTATTTGAATAAAAACAAACTTTCATGCATTTTAATTAATTACACAATTTTTGCATCTTACAATGACAAATATTGTCACCTAACATTGTTTCTCCAGCTGTAAAAAATCTCATTCTTTAACACTTCTCATTATACTATGGTTATGTACGAAAAAAATTGCATTTTTTTTTCTTTTCTTTTTTAATCTAAATAATTATTTTAATGAATACTTTATATAGTCATTCTTTAACTTAAAAAAAAAAAAAAGCATAAAATTAAATTTTTCATTATCTGGAGAAAAAAAGACGATCATTTTTGGTATAAGGCAACTTACATAAAAACATTTTAGTGGTGAAAAAATAATTATGTCAAAGTGGTAGTAAAATAGTACTTGCCTAATGTGACAAAATGTCCAGCCCTCGGCAAGAAAAACAAAATGTCACAAAATGTTGAAAATTCTTTTAATATTTTTTTTATGCACACACTATTTTACATAATAATTATTAATAATAAACATTTACGGAAAAATACAAATTACATAACATTAAAGAGTACAAATAATTTATAAATTCAAGAATCGTATTTATAAAAACACATATTCCTTACTTTATATTTTGCATAGTTGCTCTCTTCATAGGATCAACCTGTAGCATAAAAACTAACAGACTCACTACAGATTTGTTCAGATAATCAGGAATGGGAAATATACCAGCTGAAAATAATATAATTGAAATTGATTAAGTGCCAAACTTTAAATAAGTAATTTTTTCCTAATCAGACATTTTTAAATAGTTTAAAAAAATATTTAAATACAATATATAATCCAAAGTTTTAAAATAATTTTTGAAATGAAAGCGTTTAAAAGGTACTCCAGAAACAAAAATAAAATTAAGATTTTAGAATATTTTAATTACAACTTAACTGTTCTACAATGATGTCCAAAAGTAATGCATATTTCAACAAATTATTGTTTCTCAAAAAGTTTTAGTTGGAAAACGTTGAAAATTCACACACAAAAGGGTATGCAAACTAGGGATAATTATGATTTTTTCTTTTTTAAATAGATCAAATAAGCTAATTTCAGAGGATTGGACGACAAAAGTTTGAATTGCAAAGTAGTTTGATTGTGAGAATGGATGCCTCTTTAAATTATTTGTTAGTGGTGTTTTCAATCATTTTTATTGATCTAAGATAATTATGTACTAAATTGATGGATTTATGCATGTTTCTGGTATCAGTATAAAGAGTCTGACGGATTTCAAGCTGAGGTTGAGGAAGCTGGTGTATCAATCAATCTACGGTTTCAAGATTGTGGCAATGCCACATTCAATAGGAAATGCTAGTAGAGAAGTGCTGTAGACGGTCGTCCGCATATAACACCACCATCAGATGACTGATTTGTGGCATTAATGGCCTGGCCAATCAAACAACTCCAGCAAGAGTGATAGCAGCAGAGTTAGATGCCACGGGTAAGGCATTACTTTCATAGCAAACTGAATACAGTCAACTTAGTTAACATGGTCTTTATGCCAGATGTCTGACAATATGTGTCCCACTTACCTCTAATCACAGGCATGATCAGCATCAATGATGCAGAGAGCATATGATATGAACCGCAAAACAGTGGATTAATGTAATGTTCTCTGACAAATCCAGGTTTAACTTACAGAGTGACAGTTAACATGTTGTCATATAGAGAGAGCCTGACTTGCAATATAACTCAACATTTATGCGCGAATTGCACCAACACAGGGGAGATGCTAGCATTTTCCAATTATGATCAATGGACATATGCTTCTGCAATATTGATACCGATCACGCCTGTGATGAGAGGTAAGTTGGATATATATTGTTGGATGTCTGGTATAAAGACCGTGTTGACTAAGTTGCCTGTATACAGTTGTTGCAAAAATAGCGACCTACCAGAGGCATTTAACTCTTCTGCTATCGCTCTTGCTGGCATTGTTCAGTTGCTCTGGGGTGTTAATGCCACAAATAGGTGTTCTGATAGGTGGTCTCCACATCTGATAGTAGGTCTGATGGTCACCATCTGACACCATTCTGATGGTGGTGTTTTATGCAGAGGACCTTCTTGTACAGGATTTCTACAAGCATTTTCCACTGAAATGTAGCATTGTCATATTATTGAAACTGTAGATTGCTCGATACCAACAGCTTCGGCAACATTGGTCTAACACTGGCCAGACTCCATTATATCGATAACACGGCCACTTATAAATTCTTCCATTTGGTATGTAATTAACTTAGCCTCAACAAAAATTATCAAAATCTACCACTAGAAACAACAACAAATTAAAGTCATCCATTTTCATGATCCAATTTTTTTTTAAATTCATGCTTTTGTTATCAAATCCTTTGAAACAAACGATTTGATTGGCTTAAAAAGAGAAAAAAATCAGAATTACCCCTAGTTTGCATACTTTTTCTTATTATATGCATGTTTTCTCTACATTTTCCAACAAAAATTTTTTGAGAAAACAATGATTTATAGAAATAAGAAATACTTTTGGACATCACTGTATTAAAAATTATTCTTAACATTCTTTCAATGAGTTGCATTCCAATAATACATATAAACTTTACTACTTTAAATAATCTTTTGGAAAAATTGATATGTAGTTATCCTGTAAAAATTGAGTAAGTAATAGTAATACTGTATTTACTTGCATACTTTGCACACCTTTTCACCATTTCTTTAATTTCCTTATGAAAAATAATGAGTTTTTTACAATTTTAATTTTTCAGGAACCTTAGAATTAAACAAGAAACGACTTTCTATAAAAGAAATATAAAATTTCAATAAGTGAATAATTAAGATTACACAAAATGTATAATAGTTTCAAAAGCTTGTAAATATTTTTTGTAACAATCTGTTTTTTAGTTTTCTGGACCATTCTAAAATAAAATATTGAAAAAATCCTTTTTAGGTGCGTTCGTAATTATATAAATACGCAGCATCTAGAGTTGTCGTTCAGCCCATCTGTCCGCATATAACAGAGCAAAAACTACCCAACCGAATGGTCTGAAATTTTAAATATATAATTGTTGCAAAATTTTGTTGAGTCATTTCAAATTTTCTGAAAATAGAATGTACAGTTTAACTATAGGGAAAGTCAAAAGTTTTCTGTTACATTACGGCTAATGGGAAAAAATGTTTTAAGTGCATTTTAATGATGTTATAGCCTTTCGAACAGAATGAAATTGATATGCACTTATTGAAGAACACTAAAATATACATTCAGTACAATATGCGGTGCAAAAAATATGTATAAAACTAGTTATAGTACGAATGAACCTCATTTGCCACGTTTGATGAGCAATTTCCAACTTGTTATTCTTTGAAGTATGAAAAAGTCTTAGCATCTTTTAAGACATGTATTTCAAAGATTCATGGCCACAAAATAACTTTTATTTACTTTTCTTAGAAGATATTACTGTTTATGCTAATATTAAATAAGAGTTTCATTCACTCTGAATTCTCTTCCATCTGCCCTTTTACTGTTTTTAATTCAACAAAACATTTTCAGTATAAACAAATCAGCACATATGTATAATATTGATATTACTTTATCAGTCATAATACCATCTGCAAACAGTTATGCTGCAGCTGAAGGAAAGAGATAGTGGAATGAAAAAAAAAATGTAAATAACCAAACTGGTGTATTTAAAAATAAATGTGATTTTATCTCAAATTATCTAATAATCTTATACGAAAATTATGCGAATCATATATATATATACATTTTTTTTTTCAAAAGTACGAGGTGCATAAAAAATATGTGAGGTTGCAAATCACACACATAAATACGATGTTTTCACATATGAATAAAATTTTAAATGCCCAGTCAAAAAATAAATAAATACAAAAGTTTAGCATTATTCCAATGTGTGAAATTTAATCAGCTTTAATATTTTTAAAACATGTATTTTCAAGCTTTTATTTATTTACTTTGCTTTAAAAAAAAATGATCTATTATTCAAAACTTTAAGCAAAAACAGTTAATCTTTGCTACATAATTTTAAACTTTAACCTAAATGAATAATGCTGAATATAAATCAATTAACTGAAATAAATATATCACCTCCCCCCCCCCCCCCCCCGACCCCCGGTTCCAAAAGAAAGTTTATTTTTCAGCTTAGCAATGTTTCAAAAAGTTTAAAGAAAGCATCGTTCCTTTCTTATCTTTTATGAACCCATGTTACACAGCATGTTCATGATCAATCAGAAGCAATCCTGCAAGTGAGTGAGTCACCAGTCCAGATAAGACAAATAGAGCACAATACTCTGTTAAAATCAACTGTTGTAAATTAGTAGTTCTGTTAAAATGAATGAAATTATTACGATATGAATCACTACACAATTAAACTACTGCTTTATTTACAATATGGCTTGGTCATGTTTAAAAATAATAAAATAAAAGAAATAATTAAAAAACCATAGTAATGTAAATTGAATATTGACTTATGTGGATATCAGAACAAGATTCTTTAACCACTCCACCGGCTGCCCCGAGATAAGTCGGGGGTAAAAGCACTGTTTCCCCATACCTGCCGCCGGTGAAGTGGTTAATTAGTAAAAGAAGAAGAAAAATACACCAAAGAAAATTTAGAATTATAGACTTAAAAAAAATCAAATTTTAAGACTATTTATTGCTCTACATGAAATAATAACTGCGACTTTTGTCATTTATTTTTTACACAAGTACCAGTTAAATAGGTTGTTTTTTCTCTTCCTTATTTTTAAAATTTAAGTAATTACAATTTATCAAAGTATCTCAAACATACAAGATTTTCTCTAGAATTGAACATCATAAAGTTATTAAATATTATTTTTGCTGAATAGAGAAAATAATAGAAATTATATAAAAAATAAATAAAAAGTTTATTATTATTATTATTTTCAAACAATTTTCATTTATTTCTGAATTTAACCAACATCAAATTCCTGTATCTGAAAAGTAAAAAAAAGGCTAAAATAAAGATTTCAACTACCAGTTAAAGAATTTTTGAGACATGAAGCATGTTCATATATCATAAAATATATAGGTAAAACACAGCTTTTTAGGGAGCATGGGAAAAGAAAAACTTTTCGTAAAGTAATATTGACAAAGACAGTGTCTAGGATATTCATTGAAGTAGGTAAAATACCGATCTTATTGTCCAAAAATTGACTTTAAGATTTCTGGGAAATATCTGGATCACAATCACTCCTGAATTATAAAACAGTAAACTCAAAACTGACAAAACATAATGATATGGAAATATTCCAGAAAATATATGATATGAGTAATATTCAAATATTCTACAAATAATAAATCACAAAAATTTATATTCACATCCGCTGCTGGTATAAATAAATGAAAAGTGTAATACTAATAGAATTAAAAGGCTCAAAGTAAATGATAAAGTAAACCAAATAGAATAAAAGGCAAAAATTTTTTTAAGAAATTTCAATATCTATGTTACATAGCAGTTCCAATAAAGTGAAATAAAGAAATAAAAGGAACTAATTTTTTCTTAAACATACATTTTATTTTCCTGAAAAGCGTTGGTACATGTTCATCATCAAACGGCAACTGAAAACAGAAACAAAAATGTATAAGAACACATATTTACAAGACAAAGTTTTAATAGACGATAAAAAGGATGAAAGAAGATACTAAGCATAAAATATAATAAAATCAAGAAAAGCTAATTATCATAAAAAATTGAAAGATAGAAACAATTAACATTGTTTACATGTATGGGGAAAAAACAAAGGATTTCCTTATAAAATTGATCTGAAATTAACAAAATATCTGCCTCAGGTACTTTTCTTACTACACACTTTTATTTAAGAACTTTAAAAGAAGCCTACTTCAAGTATAAGTCCACCTACACTTGCAACATAAGAAAAAAAAAGTGGTAAAGTGGCTTTATATATATATATAAAATGGGTCAACTTTTAATTTACATAACATCTTCTGAAAGTTAACGCTAAATTTACAGAACCCGTCAATTTGGCAAATTTCCAATTTTATGCTTGAAATCATCTGAAAATATAAATTACTTTTACAGCAATATGGATTTGAAGGTATTACAATGCACACATATATACCTAGCTCATTTTCTATAACACCTCTCTAATTTCACATATCTGTTTGAAATGAATGAAAAGTATTAAATATGTAGTTGAATTCATGCAAATCTTAAAGAACAAATAACTTTTATATTAGTTGTAATTTTCTAACTGAGTGAAAAAGTGGCAAACAAAGTATCTGAACCAGCGCTCTATTAGTTGTGACTTATTCTATTGAGCTGCCCCAGATAATAGACCGTCATGATCCAAAGGTCTGAGTGAACTGTGACCAGAAGATTTGTCCAGGATAGCTTAGTTGACAGAGCATTGGCATCTTAAGCCACAGGTCCCTTGTTCAAATCCTGGCCTGAACACATTTTCATTCAGTTGGAAAATTACAACTCATGTGATTTATTTATTAATTAGAATAAGTGTGTTAGATCAATGAAGAAATAATTTTTAATTAGATTCTAACTTTGAAATTAAAGAGAAGAAAAAACTCATGTACAGAACTGTTTGTTTTAAACAGATGAGTAAGTAAAATAAAAACATACATTTGATTAATTTGAATAAGTAAAAACAACAGCAAGTTTATTCAACTTTCCATTCTGAAAAAAATTACAAGAGTAAGAAGTTTATCAGAATATCATTGCATTTAACCACGTTTAATGAGATGCTTCTAACATCTGTAGAAGCTTCAAGAAATCTTTTACGTTTAAAAATATCTATATCTACATATATAAATTAAAAAAAATAAATTGTGGATTGTAGGACATTAAATATTATGCAAAGTGAAATTATAAAAATAATGACGTGCAGAACTGACACTGAGGCCCCTGATTTACTAGTTTATGTGATATTTTTTGCATAGATTAAAACAAGGGAGGAATGTGTGCACCAAGCTTACTTAGCCATGCTATTTACAATTTGTTACTGTAATATAAATGAGTATATACTTACAGTTCCACACAATAATGCATATAAAATAACTCCACAACTCCATATATCGACTTCCGGACCAGCATACAACCTTTAAAGCCAACAAAGCATATAATTAGAAAAATACTGAAAAGTGTAGAAGACATCTATAAATTATTCTTTATGATGGCAGTTAAGGGGCCACTTCACTGAAACTCCCAATTGTGAAATCCTACGTTAACCTATGTGAAAACTGAAAAGTGCAATTACTTACTACCTAAATTATTAAAATAAGATTTTCCCCAACAGAAAGTAGATGTTAGATGCCAAGAATGTGCATTTTTAAAATCTTAAATTATAAGTACTTAAAAAATCCTTATAAAATTTGAAATTTCTTCTTGATGAAATTTTATCATTTTAAAAATACTTAAAATTTTTGGGGAAAATTTTTAAAAACACTTTTAAAAAATGCACATCATTGGCATCGAATGCCTACTTTCTGATGGTGAAAATTATGTTGCAATAATTACATTAGGTAATGAGTAATTGCACATTTAAGTTTTCCCACAGTTTAACATGTGGTTTCACGAATGGAGAGTTTCAGTGAAGTGATTCAGTGATGAAGTATTTTAGTCCTTTGTGACTCAACAACTTTGATTTGGAAAATATTTACTCAGATGTTAGAATACACCAATTTAAGCATTAAAAAAAAGGAACATAAAACTGAAAAAAATTGACTAAAAGATTCTTTTTAACACCAACAATAAACAAAAAAGTACATACTTCTCATAAATATCATCCATTTTCTAATATAAAATTGTAAAGTATCGAAAATTACCTTTAAAAAAATTCTATTTTCGGACGTCTCCAGCTTTTATAATTTGACAAAATTTATTAAATTAATTTTAGCAATATCAACGTGAAACTGCTCAAATGATAAAAGAAACTTGGGCTTGATAAATTAACTCAGAATTGCCGTCTGTTGAAAATTCTATGATCAATTTATTTTAACTACTGTGCTGGGAAATAGGAGCAATAAATTAAATCATGTTTTAAAGCTTACTGTGTAAGCAACATTGACTTTAGTGTATGTTGCAAATCTGCAACCCAGTGAAATAAAGGGTTAAGTGACACATAAAAGAAGATAAAAGCAAATATTTTACAGCGACAAGATAAAAAAAAATATAAATAAAATGATTAGGTTCATTCATTCAAAAGCAAAAACTATATCTTTACAGGGAGAGAGAGAATCCTGCTCATTCCAATGAATTTTACCATTTGAAAGAGAGAAAAAAAGATTTAAAGGATTATTTTTTATTAATTAAAATTATATAGATATTTATTTTAGATATGCAAAAATAAAGTAAAAAACAAATGTGTGTAAAATTTACCATAAAATACATAAGTACAGATACTTACTTTCCTGATATTACTTCTGGAGCTGCGTAGTTTGGTGATCCACAACTAGTTCGAAGGAATTCACCATCCATCATCATATTTGATAATCCTGTAATTAATTCATGATGTAAATACTTTTTTTTTCAAATTATTAATTTGAAAAATAGCAGCATTTGTTATACTGTTTAAAATATTATTACAATTAATAAATTGTGCTTTAAAATTGATGAAAAAAAGGAAATAGCATATGTATATCATTAAAAAGTATTTTCCAATATTTTCTAGAAATTAATGAAAAGTGTAAAGGGCATTTAGTTCAAAAATTAAAATGTTATTAAGTGTTAAAATATTTATACCATCTATAACTGAAATTGATAAACAAATTCAAATAAGAAAAGAAGTTTTTAGTTGCATAACATAAAACTTCAAGCAAGTTTTTTTAATTGAAATTTATACTTTAAGGATTTTTACTAAATTGAACAGGTGTTTAAAAATATATTCATAGTGTTTATTTATTATCAATATATGTTCATCTGTCAGTAACACTAAACTCAAAAGAAACACAAGACGCTGCAACATGCACATATCTTCGTTTCTAAACATCACATGGATTTTAACCTTTATTCTAAATAAGAAAGGTTATTTTGAAGTTTGAAAACTAATTTACCAATTACGAATTTTTAAAATAATATCAAAGCATAAAAAAATTAAATCTACATGTAATGTCGCAGAAATTTGTCTGGTACCTGGTACAATAATGTAAAGTACCATTTGCAGTAACAAATATAGGGCATGCAGAAGATCTTTATTAACCATTTAATGATTATATGGAGAAAAAAAAAGATTTACTTCTGAGACTACTACAGTATTTACCATCTAAGGATTTCTCAATATTACTAAGGAGAATGTCAGAGGATTATTGTAACACAAGATTTATAACCCAAGCTTGGTGAGAGCATCTTTTTCCAGTTATTTTAAAAACAAAAACAAATTTCAGAATGAATTATTATTTAAAGCATTTCCTGTTTAGATTTGCGTTTGTTCTAAGAAATGTTGAAGTTTAAAAAAAAAAAAAAAAAAGAAAGAAAGAAACAACATAAAGAAACTAATAACCTAAAAGAGATAAAATTTTTCTTTTCAAAAGCTGCCAATCGCACATTTAAGAGTCTAGTTTGAAAGGAATCAAAATCATATCATTATCTTATTAAATAGTAAAAAAATCTAAATCACTTAATTTTTGAATTATTTATTTATTTATTCATTTATTTTAAGTACACAGAAGATACAAAATTTCAAGGTTTGTTATTTTGTCCACTTTTTTGTAAAAAGTTAGAGATTGTAGATAGAATTGTATAAAATAGAATAAATAGACTAAACTGGATGAAATGGACAAAATTAACAATCGGTGAATTTGCATATCAACTTGTGTGACACAGATGCTTTAGGTCTAATTTTACTAGTTCATATGGGGTGTGGGGGGGGGGGAGTTTTGTCCCTTGCATAACTTGAAAACATATATATATATATATATGTGTGTGTAATGTATTTCACGAGCATTCCGGACTTGTAAAGGGTAGTCGCGAGCCATTCACTTTCTGGCCTGTGTCCATACAGCCAGTGACATCATGGGGTTGACAGTACTTGTGTATAAATAACTTAGACTCGGGAACCACTTGATGGACCGAACTCATTTATTTCGCCACTCATCTTGCAGTTCAATTCGCGAGTTCGGCTGGGGGCCCCTCGAGCCACTTATGTCACTGATTTTAGGAGCTACTTTGTCATACGTTTTGCAGGCATCTCAAAATTACAAGTTCCCTCGTTTTTGGCGCGGGTTTTAGTTAATATCTTGGGGCTTGTCATATTTTCCAGCAGAGGGCATAGTTGCAAAATTGGGAGGAACATTTCTTTAATTGGTTGACTAGCTTTTGATTGATTGTGCGGGCTCAGATTCCAGAATTGGGTTTGGCCAGCCCGGGAATCGGCTAACCACAACTGAATGAGAGTATTCCGAACGTCAGCATTTTTACTCTTAAAGATCGTCCGAAAATGATATCTGAAAGTAATAAAATGTATTGCTGGGAAACAAAGTTACAAGGGGTAAAACTGGTTTTAGAATGAGATTTAAAGTTATGAGAAAGAAGCTTCGGATTTTAATTTAAGTTTTTGAAATTTAATTTGGAATTTTGAATTTTAAATGGGTTTTTATCCTTTCATATATATATACAAACAATATTCCTTATATAGGGATCATTATATAGATTCTATCATTGCAGACGTGTTTTGATAACCAAAATCAGGCATTTAAAGTAATTTTCACCTACAAAATCATTTATTGTAATTTTCAACCAATATTTTGCTAATAAAAAAATGTTTTAAACCAGAAATTTTACTTTATAAGTGAAGACAAACAACACTAGAGATAACCTTAAATTTTATTAAATAAAATTTCTGGTTTGAACATGTTTATTTGATCTGAAGATTGTAGACCAGGAATTATGATAAAAAAAAAAAAAAAAAAAAAAAAAAAAAAAAATTCTGGAGATAGAACATTTGGAACATTTATCTACAAATTGTGCATAAATGGTACATAGCCCTGCAATTTTATAATAAATTACACACATTTTCCTTTCTGTTTCACTCAATATTCTGTTTTTCATTTCTCTTCTCTTTTTCTGTATCTTGTTTAAAATGCTCTAAATTGACCGGGTTTTATTATTTTTTAGAAAATTCATGCTAGAAGAGATACTAACTTATGTTTTTTGGTCCTTTTCAATACTTGCATGAATGGTATCTGTTTCCAGATAGCTATGATCACTTTCATGAATTTCAAGTTAGCAACATCTAACTTGCATCCAAGTCAATGACATCAAACTTTGTATTTACTGCACAAAGTAAAGCAGAAATCAATTTTCGTTGAGTTAGCTCACCACATGTATCTGCTTAGAGCAAAACATGTCCATTTTGTCATGAACAGGGTTGCCAATGGTAAGTACTTTTTAAAACTTTGAATACCACTATTTCCAAACTACAATTCTGTTAGATTGTTAGTAGGAATCTGTGTATTCTTGGATATAGCACAATTGTGCACTAATGAAGAAAAATTTGCTAAGCCAGCATTTTTCTTTACTTTTACATTTTGTTATTACAAAGTGGACTTTAAACACTCATGGACTTGACTCTATTTTCCAGGGCCGAAACTAAGGGGGGGGGGGGGGGCAGAGGGGGCATGTGCCCCGGGTGCCAGAGCCAAGGGGCGCCAAATGAAAGATTATACCTTTGGAACCGAGTTATTTTCTTCTGATGGACTGATGGCTTTCATTATTATGAAACAGCCATTATAAATGAAGTGTTAGGTGAAGATGAAAGAGCAGCCGTAAAAAGTTTGAAATGTGATTTTCTGGTCAGAATGAGAAAAAAAAAATGGCCATTTCCCCCCCCCCCCCCATTCTGACCAGAAAATCAGAGTTCAAACCTTTTAAGGCTGCTCTTTCATCTTCACCTAACACTTCATTTATAATGGCTGTTTCATAATAATGAAAGCCATCAGTCCATCAGAAGAAAATAACTCGGTTAAGCGGGACTCGGATAATCGGAACTCTACTGTATAAGCAATTACTGTAAATAGCCGGTAATATACATGCGAATTCTTTTATGTTAACAAACTATAATTGCAACAAACGTCACATTCAATTTACGTAGTTCAGTATTACATATTTTATGATTACATATTTTAAATTTTAAAATAAGTCGGCCATTAGAAAATTAGTAAAATTCTCTTTGTAAATATACTTTGAATTCATGTGTGCCCCGGGCGCAAAAAAGGCTAGTTTCGGCCCTGCTATTTTCGATAATGATTTCAGTTTGCTAAAATCTCAGATTCGCATAAAATAGACATAGCACATCTGTGCTTCTAGATGTCAATAAGTTTGGTATATAAAACTATTGTCATGATGTAATAAAAGTACATATTTATTAACAATTAAAATATTTTTATAAATTAATTATTTAATTAAAACAGAATTACTTCTTATTGATCATAATGTAATAAATCCATAAAGCAAATGTTAAATACATGGCTGTACAAGTAATTTTATGGAATACACTGCTTTAAAATTGATCAAATTTAATAAAATAAATCAGCTGTTAAATATTAATTGCATTAGTATACTGTATATTAACAGAAAAAATATAAATTCTTTTTAAGATATAACCTAAAACTTAAAAAGATGAGGAAAAAATTACTTTTTTTGATGAACCATATAGCAATCCAACTCATACATAG
Organism: Maratus speciosus; assembly: GCA_963932465.1. Classification (NCBI taxonomy): domain Eukaryota; kingdom Metazoa; phylum Arthropoda; class Arachnida; order Araneae; family Salticidae; genus Maratus; species Maratus speciosus. The sequence goes on from OZ010788.1 coordinate 238,705,307, forward strand.
AAAATGGTAAACAATTACATAATCATATTTAAAACATTTTTTTTTGCTAGATTTGAAAACTTTGTTTCAGTATTATGTATATATTTCAATGTGATTTTTTTCTACATATTTTCTTTATTATTTTCTTGTTATTTTGTATTTAAAGTTTTTAAATAATGAAAAAATGTGATAAATATTACCCATTTTTACATTTTATTGATACTGCTAAAAATTACATCATATAAGTATCTGCATACATTGAATGTTTTCATACAAATATCAATAAGTCATCTCATACACAGTTTTCATTTCTATATAACATTCTATGTATTCTTTATGGATGGAATTGTGAGCCAACTCGATAAAAACTGAAAACAGCTTTGGAAATGTTTGCCAAAAAACCCACAACATTGTCGCAATCTGTGGCAGTCAATGTATTAACAAAGAAAATAAACATTTACTAGATCAATATTTCAATTTAAATATTGAATTTCTAATATCATACTTTATAGTTATGGAAATAAAAGAAAGGAGAAATAAGAAAGAAATAACATTATAGTTATAACATTTAAACCACACTTTGTACACATTTCTTTAAATAAAAATCAAGGCATTTTAAAGACCTACAAATTGAATTATAATACACATTTTTTAATAAAAAGGTTTCATTTTTGTAAATACAAGTTTTAAACATTCAAATAGCTGGGAGGGGGATTTCAGCTTGTGGCAAGAAATTTAGAAGACTATCACTTATTGTTATTTTAAAATAACAAAAACAGCGGGGGGGGGGGGGGGGGAAGGTAATTTAAAGATCATAAACTTAGTGTGGAAAAGGAAAGGAGGTGTGTGTGTATGGGGAGGGCGCAATCTAAAATTTTGGTAGAGGGAATTAAAATGATTACTTAACAATATTGTCATGGCAAAGTGTAGAGGTAAAAGGGGGAATTACAAATAGGGCAGAAAAACAAATATTAAAGTGCTTCATTGTTTTTTAACTTTGTGTACTTTGTACAGCGGAAGGAGAAGGGGAAAGTAGAAAATCTGGAGGAGGGAGGATTTAGAGAAAAAATTATTTGTTGCAATAAAGAAACAGAAGAGAAAACTTTTTCTTTTAATTAAAAAGTTTTAAAGATTTTAAACTTTGTAAGCTAAGAAGGGGTGTGTATGTGTGTGTACAAAAATGAAAGATGCATAATTTTGTTTTTAAACGGGTGGGGGGAGAGGTTGATTAGATGATTGCTTAGCTATTTATCATTATTAAAAATTTACAATTAGGGCAGAAAAATGAGAGTTTTAAGACTAAATTTTGTGTGGTAGGAAAGAGGAGAAAAGGGAGGCAATTTCAGGTAGGCGAAAGACATTACATTATTATTTATTGTTACAATAAAGTAACAAATAGAGCAAAGGAATTTTTTTTTTTAATTAAAGAGGTTTGAAGATTTTTAGCTTTGTGTGCTTGGAAAGAGGGGGCGAAGAGAAACGTCAATTTCAGATGGGAGTATGGAAGAAATTTATATGGTAGAATATTTATTGTTATAATGGAGTAAAAGATAGTATGGCAATAAGACTTTTAAAATTGGTGAGCTGTGGTGGAGGCTAAGGAGGAGAAGCAGATATTTTTTGGGGGGGAGGAGGAAGGTAGTTTATTAGATGACTTATTTATTTACCTTACTAAAGATTTAAAAATAGGTTAAAAAAATAAACTAAAGAGTTTTAAAGACTTATAATTTTATATATAAGAGGGGGGGGGGGGCACAAATTTTCAGTGGGGGTGGAGGTGACATTTTTATGATCAATTATTTATTGTTACAATAAAGTGCCCAATAAAACAGGAAAGTTTTTAAAAAGTTAGAATTTTAAAGATTTGCAACTTCAGGTAGAGTGGAGAAAAGCAAAAATGGAGAAGCAAAAAAATTTTTTGATGGGTGGGAGGGAATTTTAATAAAATTTATAATTTGTTATTTATTGTTACAATAAAGTAACAAATAGAGTAGAAAAAGTTTTTAAAAAATTAAGGAGTTGTAAAGATTTTAAACTTTGGTACTGTAACAGGACAAAAGGGGTGAAGTAAAATTTTGGGAGAAAGGGAGGCAAGCGAAGGGGAGATTCGATATGACTTTTTTAAAAATCAGAAATTCAAAGAAACACAGAAGAGTTTCAACCTTAATGAAGAAATAAGAGTAAAATTAAGCAGATTTTGCATAAAAATAAGTACTTTTAATGACCAAAAATTACTTTTGAAAAATTTAAGCACTTTTTAAAGACTTTCAAGGACTGTACAAAACCTGTAAACATATGTAATACCAAAAAAGTTTGAATATTGATATAATTTCAAATAATTGATATAAGAAAAATCTTACCAAAATCTGCTATTTTCACATTTAGGTGTTGATCAAGTAATAAATTTTCTGGTTTTAAATCTCTATGAACAACCATGTGCCGGTGACAATAATCAACACCCGATATAATTTGTTGAAAAAAACGACGAGCTTCTGCTTCTTTCAGCTATTAAATTAAAAGTATACGAACATTTAGAAAATTAGGTAAGAACCTATGAAGCATGACAGGTGAAAATAAAAGTAAGTTATACAAGACTTTTTTTCTACGATATTAACTGGACAAGAAAGGACATTAAAATTATCAAATATATTTAGTAAAAAAGCAAACAAAAAAAATAACAATTTTATTTAGAATTCGTGTATTTTTTACTTTTAAAGCCGAAAGAAACTTAAAAATATTCAAAACTATATTTTAAAAAAACTAGAGGGCTCTGTCCCCTACATTCTCACTAATCCACGATCAGACAGAGGTTCTAAAATCTCGGCAAATTTCATTTTGCTTTTTAAACATTATGGCAGATTGAATTATAACTAAACAACCAGTGGTAATCTTCTGTAATCAAGTTGCAGTTCATTTCAATTTAAGCAGGTGATTTTAAGATTGAATCGACTGCTATCACGACAGCTAACATCTGTTGTCACGAATGATTAAATAAGATCAATTAAATACTTTAAAATCAGCTTGTATAAAATGGTTAAGTAAATAAACTAAACAATATCGCTGCCTCCAAGAGTTTTTTATAATGATACTATAAGAAAATTGTTTTAAATAAGACTTAAATGTATAGTTCTAAATAGGTTGTAATTTTCATGAAAGTTTTCTTTCACTTTTTAATATTCACGTGAAAATATATTTTTTAATTGAAAGGAAATATTTGTGCAAATTGGAAAAATTGGAAATAAAAGACTCAAAATATATAATAAATTTCTCGTCTAAATATAGTTTGAAATTGAAACTGTTTGGCAATATTATTAATTAGGCATTTTAAATATGGTGTAATTTTTCACATTTACTGCTTTTAACACACAAAAATTTAATTATTATTTTAAAGTTTTCTGTTTCTTTTTGATATTCTTGTGTAAAAAAAAAAAATTATGATGCAATTTTCACCATTTACTGTTTTCAATAGTCATGTATAAATGCATTTTGTAATGGAAAGGAAACATTTGTGCTGTTTTACAATTTGCCAGCAATATAAAATATGAACTTACCAAAATATGAAATAAATCTCTATTGAAATGACGAAATTTTGAAAAAAAAAAAATTGAATAGCCTAAAAAAATTAAATTTGAAAAATGACTGCACACTGCAAGCTTGTAAATTATGTTCCAGCAAAAAATGGCTAAATTAACATGTATAGTTTTTGTTCCTATAAATTTTTTTAAATGGAACTATTTTGATGGACTTCAACATTAAATAGCTCTTAAAATAATTCTTCATTTAAAAAATTGTCTACTTCAGCAAGTTTATCAAACATTTCTCTATAAAACTACCAATTTTCATACTTTTATATGCAGTAGTTTTTTTTTAATATTAACTGAGAAAGACCTCCAGTCACAAAAAGGATGGTCTTATGGCGGTGACAGTATTAGTTATACTGTCTGAAAACTGGGAAATTGAGTTAGTAGGCAGTGGCCAGTAGACTCAGTTTCATTAGTGGCCACTATAATGTTTCAAACTTTCTTGACATCTACATAAACTATAATAGTTGTATATATGTATATTTTTCTATAAGTCAACAGTTTTATACCAGCCAACTATTCATGATAAGAATAGGGAAGTAGTCAAAATTCAAGAAAATTACTTTAAAAACACAGAAACTGTTATCATATTAATTTTTTTAGAATATATTTTTAGATTATCTGTATATGTTCGTAAACAATCAAATTACTATTACTTTCTTATATAAAAAATAACTAAATAAAATTCTAACAGTTAGGTGTATACAACAAGGAAAATAATCAAATAAAACGTAATTTGGATTTTATTTAATAAGTATATGTGTTATTAACATACTACACACATTACCACAGGTGCCAAGTTTCAATGAAAGTTACAATAACCAGAGTTTGGGGGGTGATTCTGCGTAAAAAATGGGGGCGAAATTGTCATTTTTTTTTCTGTGACCCAATGACGGGCTTCATGCTTTTTCTGCGATATTATGACAAAATTCGCGTCTATTACGCAACCCTTTGACGAAATTCGTGCTTTTTCGCGATCTTTTGACTAAAATCATGCTTTTTCTGTGATCGTTTGATTATAGTCGTGCCTTTTCTGCGATCTTTTAACGAAATTAGTATTTTTCCTGCGACAGTCTTATGAAATTCATGTTTTTTTCCCCGTGTTCCTCTGTCGAAATTCGCGTTTTTTCAAGCGATCCTTTGCAAAATGTGTGTTTTTTCAAGCGATCCCTTTGATGAAATTCGCGTTTTTTTTCTGCCGTAATTTTTAACCGAGGTTCGTAACGCCATAATTTTTGTTGTATATCCGTAATAAATACGGACAAATCGTAATACTAGGTGCCTCTGCATTACATACAGTTGAAATCTAAGCTGGTGAATGTATTTCACAGGATTAAACAGTATCTCTTGAAGAAAAATAATCTAACTGGTGAGCATGTGGCAGGAGTCGAAATATTGAAAATACTGCAATGTAATTAAAATCCGCTTGCATCCGGTGAAAAAAAATAAAGAAACAAATTATTTGAAATGCATGTGGAATCAAAGCTGATGAATACATTTTACAGAATGAAGCTGTATTTCTTGGAAAAATAATCCAACTGAAGAGCAATGACGAAAAGCCAAAATATTGAAAATACAGCTAAATCGTTGTAATCTGCTTGCATCTGGTAGGAAAAAAGAATTAACCACTTTGCTAATTAGATGTAATCAAAGTAGAGATGCATATTTCTATGAAAAAAGCTATATTTCACTTAGCGATCGATAAAAGGTTTTTTATCGCCACTTGGCGAGTGGCGACTAGGGTGACGATCGATGGCCGATTTTTTAATCGCCACTTGGCGAGTGGCGACCGCCAATTTTCACCTATAATTAATTACTTTTTTTTTTCAAGAATAGAGAATTTTTTATTCTTTATTGTTACTTTGTACAAAAATAAATAATTAATCATGAAACTCTCCCTTTAAATTTCTGTTCCCCTTTCCCATGAAAAGGGATGAATTTCTAGATATAGGGGCAGGGGTGGAGAGAAGGTTTATATATATATATATATATATAGTTTGGATGTTGTTACACATGATATTTTGTTAATAAGGGCAGCATGAAAAAATTATTTTAGAAAGCATAATTTTTTTTTAAACATAAAATACACATGTAATTCAGGGATGAGACAGCCCAAATGCAAAAATGGGAAAACTTTTTACTTTTTAAAAATTCCCCCCCCCCCCCCTCCTCTCTTCTGGAAGGAAAGCAACAGTTTGCAACAGGATAAAACTGCATAAAAGTTACACTTTTAGAAAGATCGTATTCAAAAAATTATAACGTTTGAGAGATTAGCAACATTCAAATATCTATTTATTCTGAGATAACTTCCATTGAAATGACATTGACAGTCCAATATCTGTTTCCACCAAAGTAAACACAAAAAATTCGTTCTTCATTGAGCGAAAAAAATATTAATTTATGGAGGTAATCATTCACACAGAAAGCTCTCTAACAATGAACTTTGTGCAAAAATAATTCACGCCTTTAAGCCAATTAAAGTTCAGCATCTCATTCTGTTAGGTAAACTGCCATACAATTCAACTTCTTTCACGATATTTTCTTCAAAAACAAACTCAACTCATGTAATAATATTTAATGAATGACATTTCAAATCGCATAGTCAAATAATTTAATTTTTATGTATTATTAGTGCCAGGAGGATAGATCACCGTAGATTATTGTTAATAGCCAATCATATTTACCTTTGTCAATATCGCATTAAAAACAGAGATTTAATATACTTTTATTAAATAAGAGCATTAAAAATGGTAACTAATATTGAAGCAATCTAAAATAACACAAAACAATAATTAAACACTTAACAAAAATGAATGATCTTGACGTCAGATTCGTTCACGACGTCATGAAGTGATTTTTAATTCGACATTTATCTGTATTTTTGATGATGTTTTACAGATTTATTACTTTTTCTCTAATTAAAATATCAATTACATCATTAAACGCAGACGTCATGATATTAAAAGAGTACAAACATTCAAAAAATGTGATGATGCATCAGTACAATAGATCAGTTTCAACCGTTTTAACTGAAGGTGTCCATTTATTTTATTGGGCGTTTGGCGAAAGTTTTTTTTTTTTTCATAGGAAGTGATCGACTGGATTATGGAGAACAACTTCAAAAAAATATTATTAACAATATTGTCTTAATGTAAGTGTGGGCATTATTAAAGGCTTTTCACAAAAAAATTCATTGATTAAATCCTATTAGCTAAAATACGCCAATTGGCTAGGGACCCAATTACGGAAGATTACTTAATAAGTTTAAAAATCTTCTCATTAGTGAATGTATTTCAACTGATAAGCAAACGAACAAGAAACATAAATGTCTAAGTGAACTAGCAGTTTTACGGAAAAAAAAAATACAACTCAACTAAAAATATCGAAATGCTGCGATGATCGCGAAGTGTTCTTGAGTTCTCTATCAGAATCTCTGGATTTGGTGCAGAATTAAGCATATAAGTTAAATTATGAATAAAAGTAACATGTTGCAATGCATAGCATACATTTAAGGGAGACCAAACTGGTCGCCAGAGGTGGCTAGTATTAAAATATATATACAGTGTACTCTCGATTATCCATTCTCATTCCAAACACACACACAAACAAAATCATGCTCATCATGCATTTAATATTGACGTTGATGTGAATTTGAATCTTTTCCGGTTTAGCTGATAGTATTGGGAAGTGCTTAGAGGTAAAATCGAACACACTGGAGGCTGCTTGATGGGTAAGGTTAAAGAGGATTGAAATTTTGATTTTACAATAGCCTGTAGCAATCTGTCTTTTTCTCTTGGCCCTTCTGCAGCTAGCGAGGAGAAGTTTTCATTCGTCGAAAGGCATGCGGTGCATTCCTCCCCCCTGCTTTGCTGCAGAGAGATTTTAATCACGTGGTACGGATCTCAGAAGCTCTGCTGTGTGTTCATAAGTTATTCTCTCAGTAATGTTCACGACATATTTGGCTGTGCTATGTTTTGGTAAAATATTTTTATAATTAACCTTCTGATTAATCGAGTCACCAAGATACATATTATCATTGTCTCCTGAATATCTTCTAAAAGCCTTTCAGCTGTCCTCTCACTTCCCCACATGTTCCTTTAGTTTTTACGTCTTGTTTATCATTAGTTAGTAATGAGAAATTTTTTACTGGCAAAAATGACTGGTGTGAAACAAAAACAAAACGTTTTAAATGTTAAACAAAAATTGCAAATCCTTCAGAAACTTGATAATGGAGAATAAGCTAGCAAATTAGCAAAGGATTATCAAATTGGAGTACAAACTGTACATGATATAAAAAAGAACAAAGAAAAACACATTACCTTCACGAGAGATTGTGATGACGAATCTGCACTTTCAAAACAGAAAGGTCTGAAAACATCAACATACAAAGATCTAGATCCTTCTCTACTACAGTAGTTTAATAAAAAAAAGAGCAGAAGGCATACCTATTTCAGGTGCCATGTGTTCTGAAAAAGTGAATTTTTTTCATGAAGCACTGGATTTAGAAGGAATGCTTCGTCTTGTTGGCTCATTCTATTCAAGCAACGCTATGAAATTCAGCAGTTAAATGTTGAAGAAGAACATCTAAGTACGTATGTGACTGCTGCAGAATCGTTTTGTGTGAAATTTCAAGAATTTATTGACGAAGAAAATGTGATTCCCAATCAAATTTCTAATGCCGATGAGATAGGATTGTATTGGAAATGTGTCCCAACAAAAACACTTGCTTCACGGGAAGGAAAGTCAGATCCAGGCCACAAATCATCGAAGGAGAGCATTATCATCATGTGCTGTGCAAATGCTCCATATGACCATAAAATGAAACTCGTAATGATCAGAAAGGCTATGAAACTCCGTTTGTTTAAGGGTTCAGAACCAAAACATGTACCGGTTATTTATTTCAATCAAAAGCGCGCATGGATGACATGGGAGATTTTTCATCGATGGTTCCATGTACATTTTGTTCCTGAAGTCAGGAAACATTTTCAAGCAAAAGGCTTACCCCAAAAAGCAGTATTGCTTTTAGAGAATGCCCCTTCACATCCAAATGAAAGTTTCCTAACCTCTGATGATGGATTGATTACCAGTAAATTTCTCCCTCTAAATGTTACAGCAGTGATACAGCTTATGGATCAAGGTGTAATTTCAACACTACCAACTTTTTAGAAACAATTTTCATTATTGGATGCAGTATATGGAATATCAGAAACATGCTCAAAGGTAAAAACATCTATGGTATCACGATCGTAAAAAAAGATCATACCGCTTAATGAAAAATCTTTTTCAGATATTCAAGAAGAATATGAAAACAGTAGTATTTCCTGAACAAGCAAAGGAATTAGAAGGTTTCGAAAATCGTGATGAAGAAAATTTTGAAGATTACTTTCAAAAGGATTGCATGTGAACCTGGCTTCCATTATTTGACAGATCAAGACATTGTTTCGAACCGTGTTGTTAAATCTAATAGTGATGATAATACTGATGCAAAAAACGTACTAAATGAACGAAATACAATTCCTAATTTTACTGCTCTACAATCTGTAGAAACTTTGTTAGACTATATGGGACAAAGAGGATTTGATTACGGTGACATTACTGCAGTTTGTAAAGTATGTGGCGATATAAGATAAGAGATGAACAAACAGCAGAAGCAAAGATGCTTTGCAGATTTTTTTAAGCAGTAAATATTAAAAAGAAAATTATTAATAAAAGCGTGAGTGGGTGGGTCAGGAGGGAGGAGGTTACATATGAGAATGAAAAAGAAAATCAAAATTGCTTAAAAGTGTGTGCATGTGTGTGTGTGGGGGGGGGGGCTTATTTTAAAGGGTGCTAAGAGTGCACATACAATCGAAATTTTATAATAATTCCTAACCGAATGGCTATTTTTGTTCTTCTCTGAAATAATTTGGTGATTTGTTCTCTCTCTCTCTTCATGTCCAACTGTACCTCATCTTGAAAGACCGAAGAATGGTTGGCATTTATAGCCAAGAATGAGATCAAGGCCTGAAAATGTTACATTACTATTTTTTTAATTACTGAGTATAATTGTTGTGTAGTTCATCTTTTTTAAGATTCTGCATGTAGAAAAAAGACGGCTCCTAAACACTAGAAAAGTAAATATTCTTCACACTTATGCGTTATTTGAACGAAGTAGGTACAGTATGTGAAGTAAATTAAGGCAAATACTTATGCAGGGTTACATGTTTACAAGAATACTTTATGAGCATGGTGATGCTAAACATCATTTAAAAAGCAAATTGAGATTAAGGAATTAAAAATATATTTAAAGCACTGTTGAGAATACCCTAAGAGGGAATTAAAGATTACCATATTTACTCATGTATAATGTGATGGATATAAATCAAACTAATTAGCTGTGATAAAAGTAATTTCCTCAGTTACATAAATAATGTGTCGATTCAACTCAGCCATAAATCTTTTCAAATGTGAAAAATGAATTTAACCTTGAAAACCTTGATAAAGATAATGACTTGTTGAGTGACTCATAGACATTAAACTGATTTATTATTATTATTATGATATTGCTATTACAATTATTATTACTGATTTATTATCTTATAATGTAAATATTTTTTCATTCTGAAAATGTAGTTGTTCAAGAGAAGAGGGATGAAAAATGCTCTCTTTTTCACAATTTAAAAGAAAGTGAATTAAATAGCTTAAAGTGTTACCACTGCTTATTCATTTGATATAATAGTCTACAATTTTTTCTCAAAGGAGGTTATAAAAAGTGGTTGATTAAAATTATGACAACTAACACATTACATTGGGAAACCATTATATTGGATTACACAAAATGTGGATTTACACCGAAATAAAAAGTATCCTGAAGAACGGGTAAGTCCCAATTTTATCTAACTTACTCACGCCTTTTCCATTGAGATTCAAATACTAACAAGATTATGATTACTGATCACTGAATAAAAATAAATAAATTAAATAGCCTCCACTGAAATCTGAAATATCAGATATTTGATAAATAAACTTTTAAACTTTCAAACAGAAAAGTTGGAAGAACTTTTTACGGTAACACGTAAGTAATCAAAAGTTAAGAAAATGGCAGCTTCTAAAGATAATTTAGCAATTGAAAAACTTACAGCTACAAACTTCTCAATTTGGAAATTCAAGGCCGAAATGATGTTAACTAAAGAAGACTTATTTCATGTAATTACGGAAGAACCGCCTAATCCAATTACGGACGCTTGGTCCAAAAGTGATAAGAAAGCCCGTGCTTTAATTAATCTAACAATTGATGATAGTCAGATTACTCATGTTAAAAATTTACAGACAGCCAGACAAACTTGGCAAGCTTTGCGTGAAATCCATGAGCGACATAATTTGTCTAGCAAACTTTATCTCTTAAGAAAACTTTACGGGATTAAATTAGCGGAAGGTGGCAACGTTGTTAATCATATTACAAAAATAATGGAATTAGTAGATAAATTAGCGGCCATAGGAGAAGTTATAAATGATAACCACATTTCTGCACTGTTATTATGCTCCCTACCCCAATCTTATGATACTCTTATTACTGCCCTTGAGTCAAGAGAAGAAAATCAACTCACACCATCATTTATTAAGTCTAAACTTACTGACGAATATAACCGACGATATGATAATAATGAGAGAACAGAAAATCCTGCCAGAGCATTTAAAGCACAGAAAAATTACAACAACAAAACAAGTAATAAATACTGCTCCAATTGTCGGATGAGAAACCATTATACCCAGGAATGTTGGCATAATAAAGCCAAAACACAAAATACACCACAAAATCAACACATTAGGCCAAACAAAAAACATTACTCTACATCACTAGTTTTTCAAAAGAGTGAAAACAATTTTAGAAGTGAACAAACACCAGAATCAAACCGTAGGTACAGTCACTCTGAAAATGAAAACAATACATGGAGGGCGAGCGAAAATAAAAATTACGCCTTTATAACACAAGGAATAGAAAACAAAACGTTTATAGTAGACAGTGGCAGCTCAAGCCATATTGTGTGTTCAGAATCAATGTTTACAGAAATAAAATCACGCGAAAAAACAAATGTAACCATCGCAAATGGAAAAAAACTTATCAGTTACGGGTCAGGTGACGTAAATGTAAACACGCGAACATCAGACAACAAAGTTCATGAAATAACACTTAAAGATGTATTACTAGTACCTGAAATCGAAACAAATTTATTATCGGTTAGCAAAGCGACACAAAATGGATGTGAAATTATATTCAGAAATGATAGATGTATGTTCAAACTTAACGGAGAAATATGCTTGGAAGCGCGAAAAGTAAATAACCTATACGAAGTTCAGTTGGCATTCCAAAGCTATGCAAACATAGCACAAAGCTGCAACAACAAAAATTGCCTAGAATTATGGCATCGTAGGTTAGGACATAGAAATCTAACATCAATTAAAGAAATTACGCAAAAGGAATTAGCTACAGGAATCCAAATAAACAACTGTAAGCATAACATAGATTGCGAACCGTGCATTAAGGCAAAATTAACTGATGAACCCTATCCAAAAATTGCAGAGTATAGAGCAACTAAAAGACTCCAGCTCATTCACTCCGACGTGTGCGGATCTTTTCAAACACCGACAATAGGGGGGAAATCATACTTTTTGACTGTTATTGATGACTACTCACGATTTACGATCATATAGCTATTGTCTAGAAAAAGTGAAGTTTACGAAAAACTTAAAGAATTCATCGCGTTAATTAGCAACAAATTTGGAGAAAAACCGAAAGCAATTAGAACAGATAACGGAGGGGAATTCACATCAGATGAAATAGAAAATTACCTCAGGGCTAATGGGATAAAACATCAACACACAGTTCCATATTGCGCAAGCCAGAACGGTGTGGCAGAGAGGAAAAACAGATCGTTAGTTGAAATGGCAAGGACAATGTTAAGTGAATCAAATTTACCATTAAAGTTCTGGGGGGAAGCAATTTGCACAGCAAATCATTTGCAAAACAGACTACCGACAAAAGCAAATGAAAAGACGCCATACGAGTTATGGACAAACAGACAGCCAAACTTAAGTTACGTTAGGGTATTTGGCTGCAAAGCCTTCGCATATATCAGTAAAACCAGAAGACAAAAATTAGACGATAAAGCTATAGAGGGAATTTTCGTCGGATATGATAATGAATCCAAAGGATATAGAATATATGTAGGAGGAAATGAAATAAAGATCGCGAGAACCGTTAAATTTCTCGAAAATAAATTTAAATATAGAAACGAGAAAGTAGAAAACAAACCAAAACAAGATGAAAATCGGGTTAACGAAAACTTTGTAGAAATAGAAATTTCAAATAGCAATGAGACACCATCCACGTCCAATCAACCAGTAGCAGAACTTAGACGATCAGAAAGAATTAATAAAGGTGTACCTCCTGATAGGTTAATATACATGGTTAAGAATGAAAACGCTACTGAACCAAAAAATTATGAGGAAATTGAAAACATGGAAAATTTTAAGGATAAACAAAATTGGATAGATGCAATGAAAAGCGAAATGAACTCCCTTATGAAAAACAAAACTTGGTCAATTGTAGAACCTCCACCAAATAGGAGAATAATAGGTTGCAAATGGACCTACAAACTAAAACGCGACAACACAGGAAAAATCCAAAAACATAAAGCACGTTTAGTTGCAAAAGGATATTCACAAAAATTCGGGGAGGATTATGATGAAACCTATGCACCAGTCGTGTCATATACAACAATAAGAGCATTATTAATAACGGCATTGCATCAAAATTTAAATGTAAAACATATCGATATTAACACCGCGTTCTTACATGGAGAGCTTGAGGAGGAGATATATATGTCACAACCAGAAGGTTTCGCTAAGCCAAATGAGGAAAATAAAGTATGTAGGCTAAACAAAGCCATATACAGACTTAAACAAGCCGCGAGAGCGTGGCATAATAAAATCACAGAAACACTAAAAAAGATGAATTTCAGTCAGAGCAAATTTGACTCATGCCTTTTTACGCGAAAAAGGGGCGATAACACAACATACATAATAACATACGTAGACGACATTTTAATTGCTGGAAAAGACGAAATAATAGAGGAAGTAATCGCGAGTTTAAATAAAGAATACGAGCTAAAAGATTTAGGTGACATCAGTAACTACCTATCTATGAACATTAAAAAAGTAAATAAAAGCTACATGATAAATCAAACTCAGAAAATAGAAGAATTAATCAATAAATTTAATTTGCAAGACGCAAAACCGTGTAGCACACCCATGGAAACAAATTACACACGCTTTAATGATGAGGATAACATTTTACCAAACAACACATATTACAGACAAGCCATAGGAGCACTTCTATATCTAGCAACTATAAGCAGACCTGACATCTGTGCAGCAGTAAACATTCTTAGCAGAAGAAATGAATCACCAAGAATGAAAGACTGGAATGCAGTAAAAAGAGTGATAAGATATTTAAAGACTACAAAAAATTATAGTCTAGTTCTGAGCGGAGAAAGGAAACCGATACTTGAAGTTTATGCGGATGCAGATTGGGGAGGAGATGTAGATTCACGAAAATCAACGAGTGGGAACCTATACATGTTAGGAAGAAACCCCATACAATGGTCGACCAAGAAACAATCCTGCATTGCATTATCATCGGCAGAGGCCGAGTATGTGTCAGCAGCAAATGCAGCAATTGAAATAAAGTGGCTAGTCAACCTACTGGAAGAATTAAACCTAAAGCAAACCTTACCTATAGACCTATATGAAGACAACCAGTCCACGATCAAGATGATAGAATTAGTAAAGCACTCAAGTAAGACTAAACATATTGAAATTAGGTTCCACCTGATAAAACAACTAAAGCAAGAAGGGACTATCAACCTAAAGTACTGCCCAACCAAATTGATGATAGCAGACCTGTTTACGAAACCAGTTCCCAAACCTGTTTTTCAAACCCATAGAAGGAACTTAAATTTGTGTGAGAATGAAACTTCAGAAATTAAGGAGGAGTTGATGGATATAAATCAAACTAATTAGCTGTGATAAAAGTAATTTCCTCAGTTACATAAATAATGTGTCGATTCAACTCAGCCATAAATCTTTTCAAATGTGAAAAATGAATTTAACCTTGAAAACCTTGATAAAGATAATGACTTGTTGAGTGACTCATAGACATTAAACTGATTTATTATTATTATTATGATATTGCTATTACAATTATTATTACTGATTTATTATCTTATAATGTAAATATTTTTTCATTCTGAAAATGTAGTTGTTCAAGAGAAGAGGGATGAAAAATGCTCTCTTTTTCACAATTTAAAAGAAAGTGAATTAAATAGCTTAAAGTGTTACCACTGCTTATTCATTTGATATAATAGTCTACAATTTTTTCTCAAAGGAGGTTATAAAAAGTGGTTGATTAAAATTATGACAACTAACACATTACATTGGGAAACCATTATATTGGATTACACAAAATGTGGATTTACACCGAAATAAAAAGTATCCTGAAGAACGGGTAAGTCCCAATTTTATCTAACTTACTCACGCCTTTTCCACTGAGATTCAAATACTAACATAATGTGCATAAAAAAAAAAAATAATTAAGGCTAAAGAGTGGAGTGCACAGTATACAAAAAATATTTCTGAAAACTATATGAAACCATAGATGCTTTCACTAAATCTCTCAATCACCACTTCTAGTAAGGAGCTTTTTCTGTTTTTCTTCTTTTTTTGATAATCGAATGCAAGAATTGCAAGTGTTAACTAGACTAGAAGTAGACTATTAGGTAACATTCATCACCATTGAATTTTAAAGCTGTAGCTGTGTTTATATTTGTTTTAGCATAATATTTAAAAAACTTGTAAAAATTAAAATAAAAACTTGCAGTTTGAATGCAGTAGTGGAACTTGTTTTCTTTTCCAACGTAATAGTTCACTTTCTGAAAATAGAATAAACGCAAATACGTAGAAGAGAACTTTCTTTAAAAAATCCTTTCACGATTTCTAGTAATTACTACATTTCTGGCACCAATAAATATTTTAAAAGAAAGTTTCCAATGTAAGAAAAATATACATTGTGGAAAACTTAATTTTGTAAGTATTTTATGATAAGGCAAATATACAAGAGTAATTCTTGTAAATCAGGATTTTTACAGAATTTTCTTCAAGTTCTTGGACTTTCTGCTGTTAAAATAATATGATGCACAATACACATCAGACAATTCTTTTCGTTTTTGCCATCCAAAAAACAAAAGTGCACATTGTACAGGAGTGTATGCTATACATGAATAAATACAACATTCAAAACTCATTTCAATGAAACATGTGTATAAATATTTTGCAGAGACTAATTGATGGCATGTTATATTTCAGTACGTATTCCATGGATGTGGTAAAAGTACTGGTACCATAAATAGTGGTCATTCTGAAGAATTACTTACATTGTTGACATCAAGAAGAAAATCAAAGTCAATTTGAATTAAGACCTTTACTAGAGAATTAGAAATGATTAAAAAGGTATTCACTGTACTTCTGATTATTATTTTTAATGTTGACGAAAAATAAAGCTTTCTGAAGAGTACTAAAATATACAAAATTAAATTTTGATAAAGGTAACAAAGTTGCAAATATCTTTTTGAAATTAAAGACTTGAAAATGACATATTCCTCTGCGCAACAATCATGGACAAGATTTTTTGAAAGCTATATTTTTTATATATGTATGTAGTGTTTTAAAAATTCCTTTTCATTCTGAAAGCTGTATTGTTGTATGATAAATCTGATTGAAAAATGGCTCAGTAGGATTCCTAAACTCTTAATAAATTGATATTTTTATTTTGGTTAGTTGTTGAGTCCTACATTGGGAATTCATAATCGTTTTCTACATTGTCATTAACTTTTTACTTACTTTTTCGACTACAGGCTAAACTGGTAAATATATTCATCATTGAAAATTCCTAGCTTGTTATCCACTAATTTAATCATATTTTGAATTTAAACAGAGTCAGAAAATATAACAGAAAATAAATAAAATACTAGAAAACAGAAACTCTGCTTTTTCAGAATTTATTGTCACCCCGATGAAAAAAAAAAAATGTATATAAGTATAGATAGTACAAAACATATTTCAGTTTTAAGACTTAAAACGCATGCTTTTATTTTATATAAAATGTCGTCATTCACACCCAGAGGAAGACTTCCTCATTTACGATCTAATCTTAAACAACATCTACAGTAAAGTATACATATGACACCATTAACACTAAATAATACACAAATAAAAAAAATAATAAAGAAATGTCATCATTAAAGAAACAAGACAAAAAAATTCGACTATCTAATGATTCATATGCCTTCATTTGTTTGTAATATTACTACAGATACTTAAAATTAAATATAGTTTATAATAGCTCCATGTTTTATCAGAAATCATTCATTTATATTTTTTGCAAAATAACACATATTTTAATTACATTTTTTTTTTCAGTTGTTATGGTAAAATGGCAACAAAAAAGATATAATCAGTATTTTCCAAATATTTTTGATTTACTTGAATTGCTAACATTAAACAAATTCGTCAAAAACTAAAAAAAAAAAAAAAAAAGAATATCTCAAAAATAAATTGAGATGCAGTTTTCAAACAAATTTCATTTAAAAATACTCCCCCCCCCCCCAATATGACGGTATAAAAATTGAAAATATGCGATGCTTAGAAGTTTAAAGAAATTGCAGTAGAGTATTTAACAGTACAATGATACAACTGCTTTGTTTTACGGCTGGCTTATACAATGGAACGTTATTTTTTGGAGACACTTTAATTGCTGGCCGAAAGAAATAGCATATCGGTGGTGGGGGGGGGGGGGGGAGAGGTGCAAAAAATAGTAGCTATCCTGAATATAAACATTTGAATTAGCTCAAAAATCAAATTGAACTTAAGCTATGAGAAGAAACTGGAATATGGGCCCATATAACATGTTAAATATCTCAGATGGCAACGGAGGTTCAAATAAAGACAATGTTATGAACATGTCAATTTATTTCTGAACTTTCTACTCTTCACCAACCAAAAGGATGAAGTAGTGAATAACTGAAGGTTTTTTTAAGTTTAAAAACTAAAAGGATAAATATTATACATGTAACAAGCTTAAGAACATCCAAATAAAGTAAGTTTATTTTACTATTGAATTTTATTCTTATGAGATGTTTTCTCAGTATAATAAAATTTACTGTTTATTGACTGACAAAATATTAGTGGTTATCGGACATTTGAAATGCCCAATAGTTCACCAAATGCAAGTAGTCAAAGACTACTGTGAGTTAGAATTTCCTCTTTTCTAAGAAATTTGGCAACCATTTACTACTCACAATTGATTTGATGCAAATACTCCAAAACATTTGAAATCAATCCCTGCAAAACATGATTTCAGATTTTATTTTTTGTTCCAATTCATCATTGAATAAACAAATTAGATAAACATAGATTAAGACACACAGAAAAAAAGCTCAAATATCACATTAAAATCAAATCTTTTAAGGTAATGTTTGCGGAGCAAACTTTTTTAGTGTTTAATAATTTTATTACTTTTTCATTAGCATTTTTTTTTTTTTTTCAAATAAAGAAAACTGATAAACACTAAATGAATTCCAATTCTAAAAATTATTGTATGTAGCAGAAATCTCATAAAATTTAAAGTGTGGCATTAAATTAAAAAAGAATGATAAACATATTTAGATCATATAAAAACTGCAAAAAAGTGATATAAAGATTAATAAAATCTCAGATATTGCAAAATCATACAGACCTTGTCCAAAGTTTGTATAGCAAACAAAATAAGCATACTAGATTTAAATACAAATTTTAGAAAATGACTGCAAATTTAAAAGAAAAAGTTAATTTAAGGAAGTTTTAAAAAGAAAAATCATACTTTTCCATGCTTCACAATATAATCAAACAGTTCTCCTCCAGATACATATTCCATAATCATGAAAATATCGGTGGGAGTACTGATAACTTGATACCTGATTAAAGTAAAGAAAAAAAGAAATTAAAAAAAAGCATCTTGCTTTGAGAATTGCATAGCCAGCAGCTCATATTTAAACAATTTTTAATTCATCATTAATAATGTAATCAAGAAGAAACTTTTAATGAAAAAAATTCACCTTCAAAGGATTGATTTTTATCTCCTGTCAGTGAAAGACATTTACTTATTGCAGGATAGATGATACCTTAATGAGAATAATTGAGTCTTAATGACATCATTCCTGTGAGAGTTGAAAGGTAGGGAGTCTACTGTAGCAGAATTTTATTACCATTAGAAAGTTTCTTTATAATTTCTTTTAAAAAGAAAAATTATTTTGAAAACTTACGTAAAACTAATATTTCTTGAAATATTTAAAATTCCATCGATTTAGATAATCTATATTTTCAAAACAATATCAGTAAATTTAAAACTCTTTTCAAGAATCTGCTTCTTTTACTCTCAAAGAATTCTTTTAAATTAATTTTTTATCTACCATATTACAGATATGGCACCCTCACCCCCATCTTTTTTTAAATGTTTGCTATGCCTGTTTCTGATTTTAAATTATTAATTTTGAGTCATTTGGTGCTAATTTTTTCTTTAATCTGTTTTCTTAAATATTTAAATTTTTTTTTTGTTAATGTGCATGTTTTCTTAAATATTTACATTTTTTCCCGTTAAGCTTAACATGCGCATAAATCACTACTTGGCGACATTTATTACTTGGCGGAAAAGGGGTTTTCACGCCAAGAAAAAAATCCAAGATGACGTATCCAGGATTATAATACATCTGCTCCGAGAACATTTTTCAAACCCCCAACACCTAAATTTATGCCCCTAAAAAGCAGATACCTTCAAATAATAAATTATTCCAGGCTCTTGAGGTGTCCACTACTCAGAGATTTTACTGTACATATATTGAACAAGGTCACATAAAAATTAAAGATTTATAGTGTATTTAAAACATTGATAAGACTACAGATCTCTCACCCTTATTAATTTTTACATTGCTTTAAGATTTTAAAACTTATGTAAAATTGTACAAAAACTAAAAACAAAGTTTTAATTTAATAAATTTTATACCTACATAACCACACAATGATGAAAAACTGTATTTTTGACTAAATAAACATATTCATAAATCTTTTGAGGTGCCCCCAATCTTTTAAGTACCGCAGGATGAATTTGAGATAATTTTTCTTTTTTTGCTTGCATTTGAACAGAGTTTATTTTTTTCGAGCCACACATATGCACTCTGTAATAATATTAATGATAGTTGTTCAACAAAAATATTAGAATATGTATAATGTCTAATGCAATAACATCAACATGAAAGAAAATAATGTTGACATCTTTTCTTTAAGAATGATTTAAAAATTATTGAGCACATCAGCCAAAATATTATGTATAACATATAATAACAAACTGAACAAATATCCATAGATATGCAAAACATTTGAAGTTCCTTCTTGCGCTGGAAAATGAATGTCCTCAGTAAATGACTGAATGCAGACTGTACCATATAAGCATATAGGCACTTAGATTATGTTCTCAACTGCTGCTTCATTACCCAGTAAATTAAGAGCACAGAGCATTAATGAAAATCCATATTTTGTTCCTCAAACAATTGTAGTACATTTTTTGACTGTGTGAAGAATTAATTTTTGAAAGATTGAAATAGGAATTTTCTAATTTAATTTATAAAAATACCTTAAAATATCAATTCTTTAAGACAATTTTATATTTTTTGAACTGGATAGCACACTGTTTTAAACTAAAAAATCAAGGAAACTTATACGTAAATATTTAATTAAATATCAGGCATGTGAAACAATAAATAAAATACAAATATTTCGGAACAGATATCATTAGTTCCCACGACCGCCATCTTGGAATTTTTCTTGGCATGAAAACCTCTTTTCTGCCAAGTAGTAAATGTCGCCAAGCACCGGTTTATATGCATGTTTTGCTTAACGAAAATAAAATGTAAATAATAAAATTCGCTAAAGTGGCAATCAGTAATATTGTATGAGTGCTTCATGCACATTAACCGAAAAAAACATCGCTGCAGTCAGCAGTTCTCCCAGAGCATTCTCAAAATTCAGCAGTTCTCGCTTTCTAGCAATCTCAAAATGTAAAAACTCTTAAAGCAGCAAAATATACATAAAAAATGAAACTCGCTAAAGTGGCAATCAGTAATCTTTTTTATGAGCGCTTCGCGCACATTAACCAAAAAAAAAAAAAAAAAAAACATCACTGCATTCAGCAGTTCTCCCAGTGTAGCATTCTTAAAATTCAGCAGGTTCTCGCTTTCTAGCAATCTCAAAATGTAAAAAACTCTTAAAGCAGCAAAATATACATAAAATTATCAACATACCTTAACAGATATCTGCTTTCTTGAAAACTCCAGGACGAAATCTCTCTCATAACATTACCGTCATTTTCCAAAATAAGCTTATGAATACGCATTGAGACACAATAAACAAACCTACTTTTCTTCTCAAAATTTCCTCATATTTCTTACTTACTTCAGCAAAAGCATTTAAACGGATTACAGAAACCATAGTCAGTCAAATACATCCAATAAATTTAACATAAAAATAAAAAGACAGGATGATACAACACGATATCAAAATACATCGTCCACCACTTCTCAGGGGTTAGCAGAACACAACACGTCAGAATACACACGTCACACGGGGTTCCACATATCGAGGTTGCCATAGCTATAAAGACCGCCAACATGCCAACAAAAAAACACCAAACAATTCAAAACAATGGCTGGGGGAACATAAGGCATCTAAGCCAATATTTCTTATAATTTATAATGACTTAAAAAAATCTTTACAGAATTCTAAGAAAACTGAGATTTAGTGTTACATTATACTGTATAAAATAACAATGAAAAATTGCACAAAAAAAAAAGTAAACAAGAGATAAATCAGTATTTTTCCGTTTGAAAAAACCCACTTCACACCAAATGCAAATGTTGGTATGTGAGGTAATTTAGGCAGAAGATAGGAATGGTAATCCTAATGATATACATCTAGTTTAATTAAAAGTATAACTATATTTTATTAATACAGAGAATAGAAATACAGAGAAAATTTGCAAAACCAAAAATAATAATTTTACTACACGGTCAACTTAAAATTGATGATTTCATTTAGCATCGCTGAAAATATTTTGATATTTTCTTTTCATGACTATTGGTGCTAGATAATTTCAATTACGCATAATTTACAGAAAATTCATACAAATCTATGGATGCACATCAGGAAAATATATAAATCACAACCAGGGATATACAGTGATATGTGCCATATACCCTCCAGTAGGTATAGCATTATGCTCTCTGGTGTATTACCTTCTGCATATAGTGTATACTCTCTGCACATGGCCATAGGCGTAGCGTCGGGGGGGGGGGCACGGGAGGCGTGTGCCCCCCCAACCTTCTACATCCCGGGCGCCAAAACACAAAGCGTAGGGGGCGCCAAATGAAGATTTTTTTTGTCTTTACATACAAAAATATATACGTATTTATATTGAATTTGCATAAAAATATCTTACAGCCGGAAAATCCAAAAGTAAAACTGAACCAAATGCATTGAAATTTACAAATATATGAAAAAGATTCATTTATGATAGAAGACTGTAAATGAATTGGAAAAAAGAGCTTTTCTCTTAGGCATTAATCATTCTTCAATTCCAAGTGTACCGAAAGGCGAAGGGGGCGCCAAATGAAGAGTTTGTTTGACTCTGACTTTTCTGATGAAAAGATTCCATGAAGACTGTTCGATTTTTTTCTCTCTCTCTCCCTCCCCGAGTAGTGTTGAGCTTTCATTTTTCCTGTCTTGATATGGGCGGGAGCCCGGGACAAGTTCGGCTAGGTGGGGAGGCCTACCAATTGGCTTTAGCTCAACAAGCCCCACTCAGGCTGCCGGAGACAATAAAAACTAACGGGAGAAGGAGTCAGGGCCTAAAATAAGGGGTGGAGAGGGGGCATGTGCCCTGGGTGCCATGCGAACGGGGTGGATAAGGGTCATGTGCCCTAGGCGCCACGCGAAGGGGGCGCCAGATGAAAATTTGGTTTACCGTTTTATACAATATATATATGTGCGTGGGAAATTTGTGTAAAAATATTTTTTAGATGAAAAAACAAAAAGAAAAGCTGAGTAAAGTGCATTAAAATTGTCGAGATAAAAAGACTCTCCTACAATACACAAGACAGCAAATGAATAACTCCATTCTTTTTCTTATAATTACTTTTCTACATGCATATCACCATATCTGGCCTTAGATGGGGCGAGGTCAGGTGGCTGACTGAGACAATAAAAACCAAGCGGTCGAAAATCCATAAAATAAAAGTAAAAATTTAATAATTTTGTTGTTGTTGTTTTGAGTCATATATAAATTTGAAAATTAGCTTTGAAAATTAAATTTGAAAAGTTGAGGAAAGTATGTAGACATATCAATCTATAAATAAGAAGAGTGATATAAGTGATAATTCCACAAAATTGGTGTAGATAGTACAGGAAGATATTTTACAATCTGGAATTCATTTTTATGCGTAAAGTAAATCCTGGTTTTTTAGTTCCTGAAACAATGTGACTCATATCACAATGACATTAAAGTACCTCAATTGTAATAATTTGTAATGCTACAACAACAGTAAAATCTAGAAAAATGAAATATGTCTATAATAGAATATTGTCTTAAATGAAATAAAACTGCATGGTTCCAACAGAAATAATACCAATAGTTATATCTTCTGAGACGGAAACCTGTATAAAGCGGAATTATTTCCGTTTCCTTTCGATTTCTTTCACAGGTTTTAATGAATAAATATTTGACAAAGCTGGTTATATATTTCAATATTATTACGTATTTTACTGTTACACATTTTAAATTTTAAAATAAGTCCACTAATAAAAACTTTCGTAAATTTCTCTTCATAAATTTACTTTGTGGAGGAAGGAGGGGGGCGCCAAAATCCATGTTTGCCTCGGGTGAAAATATAGCTAGTTTCGGCCTTGGAAGGAGTGCACAAAGTAAAATGCTTTAGTAAAACCCTTTAAGAGAAAGAAAAATTAGTATAGCATTTGCAGTGGTACAATAAAAAATACACACAATATAATACCACAGGGTGCCATGGCTAATAAAGTTGCCCCTGCCTTTATCCCCCTATTTTCACTTCTTTTTGCCTCCTTGCCCTTGAACTTCCTCAGTCAGTCGACAAAAGAAAAGACGAATTTCGACAAAAAGTCGTGGAAAAATATCAGCAATTTCATCAAAAAATCTCTGAAACAAATACCGAATATCATTTTCGTCAATCGGTCATAGAAAAATTCACGAAATTTGACAAAGGATCGTGTAAAGAAAATCGTGAATTCCATAAAACGATCGGCGGAAAAAAATGCTAATTTTGGTAATTCGTCGTCGAAAAGATCGCGAAATTTCATCTAACGACCTAGAGACAAAATTGCAAATTTCGTCAAATGGTCGCGCTCAAAAAGACGACAGGGGTGATTCTGAGTAATAAAAAAAAATCTGAAATTCACAGCAAATTTTCTGAAAGGTTACAGCAGAGGAGGGAAAGGGCGGAAATCTCCCGGCCCCAATTATGCGTTTTTTCGTCTGTCCTTTAGCGAAATTCGCGTTTTTCTGCGATCCTTTGACGGAATTTGTGTTTCTTTATCGCAATCTGTTGACGAAATTCGCGCTTTTCCGCGATCTTTTGATAAATATTGCGTTTTTTGCGATCCCTTGGTGAAATGTGTGTGTTTTTCGCAATTCCCAGACGAAGTTTGCGTTTTTTCGTGATCCGTTGAAGAAATTCGTGCTTTTTTTCCCGCGATTCTTTGGCAAAATTCATTTTTTCTGCGTTCTTTTGAAGAAATCGGCGACTTTTTTCTGTGAACGATTGTCGAAATTGATTTTTTCGGCGACCATTTGCCGAAATTCGCGATATTTTTTTATGCCCGAATTTTATTATTAATGACCGATTTTTTTTCAAATTTTCGGAAAATTCAGAACAGAATCACCCCTGAAACGACGCGAATTTGGTCAAATAATCGCGTAAAAAATCGAGAATTCAAACAAATAATCAAGAATTTCGTAAGTCAGTTTTAAAAAGAAAATCATGAATTTCGATAAACTATCGCGGAAAAGAATCGCGAATTTCGTCAAATGATATCTGAAACAAGCAGCGAATACTATCAGTCGGTCGCAGAAAAAATACATATCCCGAATTTCGAAAGTGGTGGCGGAGAAAAAATTTCCCCCGTTTGTCGCAGAAAAATTCGCGAATTTTGGCAAAGTATCGCGATAAAAAAAAAATCGTGAATTCCGTGAAACGATCGCCGAAAACAAAAACGCGAAATTTGGTAAAGGATCACGGAAAAAAATTATGAGTTCCGTGATACGATCGCTCCCAAAAAATTGAGAAATTTGCAATAGGTCATAGAAAAAATTGCGAAATATCCTTCAACGATCGTAGCAAAACATAGCGAAAAGAAATAACTATTATCATTAATCGATGGGGGGAAAATCGCGAATTTTGCAATTCGTCACTGAAAAAATCATGAATCTCCTCAAAGAACTGTAAAAAATATCTTGAATTTTACCAAATGTTACGGAAACAAATGGCAATCTTCGTCATTTGGTCGCGGATAAATCATCGGAAATTTCGTCAAAAGAATGAACAAAAAATTGCGAATTTCGTCTAACGATCACAAAAAAATCGCAAATTACGTCAAATGGTCGCGGGCAAAAAACGCAAATTTGGTAAAAGTAAATTGAGAATTTAACCAAATGATCGCGCAAAAAATCACGAATTTTATAACTCGGTCATGAAAAGAAAATCACGAATTTTGACAAATGATTTCGAAAAGAATCGGGAATTCTCTGAAGATCTCTGAAACAAATAGTAACTACCATCAATCGGTCGCGGAAAATGTATATCGCGAATTTGGACAAGTGGTGGCGGAAAAAAATCGATTTCGTCAATCTGACGTAGAAAAATTTGCGACATTTGCAAAGGATCACGGAAAAGATCGCAAAATCTCCTTCAAGGATTGTATAAAAAGATCTCGGAAAAAAAGTAAGTATTTTCGTCAATAGATTGGAAGGGGAGAGGGCGAAATCGAGAATTTTGGAATTCGTCGCGGAAAAAATCGTGAATCTCTTCGAACAACCGTTGAAAAAGTGTGATTGAGAAGATGACTTTATAGGTGCTTTGAAGAAAAAGATCAAATATTTTCAGTAAAAATAGTCACTGAAATCCGGAAAAGACGCCTTTTTTCTTGAAATAGCCGCTTTTTAATGGTTTTCGGCCTAATAGTCGTCATAGCCAATGGATGCTGAAAATAGTCGCTTTTAGTAGCAAGTGGCGGCCCTGCAATTTTATATTAAGAAAAATCGAAATTTTGTTGAGAAATTGTGTCGAGCCGAACCAAGACTGATTTATTTGATTTTTTTCACGGGCCGGGCTTGTTTTCACTGATTTTTGTACGAGCCAGCCCTGGTCGTAAACTGTGAAAATATAAACGAGCCGGGCCCGAGTGGAACTTTTAATTTTCTTGCCGGGCTGAGCCTGGGCCTTGGAATTGGGGTTTGTGCAGACCTCTAGTGTGCCCCCCAGGGACGTGCAAAGAGCGGGCTAAAGAAACGGTCGCCCCAGGCACGAAATTTACGCTGCAAACCACGGTTTTGTTAATTTATTCATTTTTCGGGGAATTTCTTTGTCTCTCTTGATCGGTTTTTCCCCCTGTAGCTAAACATTATGAATTCTCTAAGAAATAAGTGCAATTTTCTTTTATGCTATTTAGTTGTTCTGAATTCCTAAATTAAAATTAAACATTTTAAAGTTCCAAAATAAACGCGAAATATTTATTCGATAGAATTTATTTTTGTTTCTGCACTTTATCAATTTTATTACACCTATCACAAAAAGAAAGATTTTTTTTGGGGGGGGGGGGGGGCAAAATTGAAAATTCGCTCAGGGCGCCGTTTTTACCTAGCACGACCTTGTTTCCCCCCCAAAATTTCTGGTCACGCTACGCCTATGCACATGGCATATAGGGTAGATGCTCCAGTTGTGGCCACATTGGATAAGTTTGTCCAATATTTAAAGCTGTGAATTGATGCAGACAAATAATATGCATTTTTACACCTTAAGCAAACACCCTTTTATCATTTACAATCTCATTTGTTTATTTTTTGATAAAATGTGACTTACAAAAAAAATAAATGTGTGAAACTGTAGTGTGTGCTCACATGTATTAAGGTTTTTGCTTAGCTGTCAAGTTTTCCAAATCTTTCAATATTAGGCACTTATTGATGGCTTCAATAATAAAAAAAAAAAGCAAGGCTAATAGCAGTTCTATCAAAGAGATTTTGTTTTCTCTGTCCAATAGATAATTTACTTTAGAAAGGACACTGTGCTAGTAACTAAAGAATGATATATTGCTAAAGAAAATATAGTATATTGTGTTTAGTATTGATAAAACCAAAGGGGAGGGGCGATATATGATAAATAAATTAAAACATACATTTTGAAAGATTTTATAAATTATAAAGTTCAATAAATTACAGCATGATTTCTTGTATTTTTCCTAAAGAAATGAAGAAGTTCCATAATTTTTGCCAGATTTTGGGCAAACGGATTTAGAAATACTAAATATTACGAAAATCTTAATTAGCGATATCTAAATACAAGCAAGAATGTATTTCCCATTATTTAAAAAGAACAGCGTTCATTTTACCAAGTTTAAAAAACACAGAATTCTGTGCTCTTAAAAAAGGGCCTAGAGGGAACACTGTTCTAGGATAAGAAGTAAAATTAAGGCCATTCAAAATGTATAATGCCAGCACTACAAGCTAGCAAAGTTTTGGAGCAACCAGAAATATAACTCTTTGCTGACGATTCACGTTAATTTTAATCAATCCACAATCCATTGGATAATTATAAAACTGATTTAAATAGTTAATCTTGATGTCCTACAGGCACTGTTGTCCCTTTTATGAATCAAATTAAATATATTTTTTGTTTTTTTAATTGAAATTTTCAGTTAAAATCAACATAAGTACATTTTACTTGATGTTTTTATCAATTCATAAAAAAATTTGCAAAATTCTTTTAATATATTAATAAATATATGCGTGGTAAAATAGATGTTGCATAAAATGCTTTATTTTTACTTATTATCAATTAAAATGTTTGTTAAACTACATGATATTGGAGTGGCCACAACTGGTACAAATTGATATAAATTATTTAATGAGTTATTACTCACAATCTAAAATATTCTGTAGAAAATCAGTATAATTCCCAGAAAGACAATTAAATTTGCTAAATAATGATGTTATTATGATTTAATATGCTTCAATCGGTCAATAACTATAAAATTTCTATTTCAAATTTTCTCTAAAGGTGGCCACAACTGGAGCATCTACCCTACTCTCTGCAGAAAGCATATGCTCTCTGCATATAGTATATTCTCTCTAGTGTATACCCTCTGGGTTTTTTTGTTAAATGAATGTGAGAATCTTGAAACCATGTTTCAGTGTGTATACCATCATTCTTTCATCACAGTACAATTTTGGTGCTCAGAAACCGAGACTACACAAATCTCACAATATTACCTTAGAAGAATTTAATTGCATTCATTATTTGGCAATTTCAAAATTGAGGAAGTCATATTAAAACTTTAAAAATATAAAATAATCCAAAAATCAAACCTTGAAAGAAAAAGAAATAATACGGTGCTTTATAATCCCACTTGTTAAAGTGAAATATGCAATTTACCACATGTGGCGCAAAATTAGAACTGGTGTTTGTCAAACGGAAAAGTACCGATATTTCAAATAAAAATTACTACGATTTACATACGTCAATATCACTACTGAATAAACTAACAAGATATATAAACACAACAGTTTTTACACTCAAATTGCAAACTCAGATAAAAACTTACAGTTTTATTATATGAGGATGTCGAAAGAGCTTGAGATTTTGTATCTCTCGCCTAATCTTTCCCACAACATCTAGGTTCTTGATTTTCTGACGATTTAGAATTTTGACAGCAACTTTATGTCCAGTCAACTCATGTTTGGCAGCTATTGAAATAAAAATATTAATGACAGTTTTAAATTATTCATGAAAACTAAGAAATGCATACTAGTAGGTTCGAAAAAACTGGAATACATTGCATTGATGAGTTACAACAGGTAAATATCTTACAGTATGGGATCGGTCTCTTTAATTGTTGTTTACAAATTCATGCGCACATGTTAAAGAATGAAATCAATAAGAAATTACATAAAATAAAATTTTTTAGATGCAAAAATTAATCATTTTAATAAAACTTACTTTTAACCTTTCCAAAAGTCCCTACACCTAATGTTTCACCTAAAATATAATATCCAATTTTCATTAAAGGTTGACCCTGAGCTGTCTGCACTTGCCCTTTATCCGCCATTTTTTAGTTTCAGGATCCAAAGCTGAAAAAATTGTTAAAATAATAAAAATAAAAGTAAGGTAGTAGAGGGAGTATAAAAATTACAAAAACATTACGTAAAAATAACTGCGAAATAATTCTTTTTTTTCATAGTGCATTTTATTTATTTTTCTTATGAAATAGGAACTGACCTTTTGATGCTAACTTTACAACGAGGGTTTCTGTTTAAAATAATTGACATACAGCTTACCTAAAATAAAAATAAAAAATTAAGCAATTCTTCAAAAAAAAAAAAAAAATGTTTGTTCAACAATGTTAGAATTCAATGACAATTGAATGAATTCAAAAACAATTTACAGAAACGATGAAAGTTTAATCGAATACCATCGAAATCATAATCGAATTAATAGGTTTGTTTGTTTACTTGCAGGGACTTCTTCCGGGCAAAAAATATTTCCGGTACTTTTTATAATGCCATTTAAAGTTCGTCCCAATCTGAATTTTAATGGCAAATAAACAGAAGAATCCCAGGGAAAGATTCTCTTATCTTAGGGAATTAGTTACTGAATTTCAAGATTCTTCATCTATTGGTAAAGAGATTTTTCATTATTAAACTTTATGCTGTATACTCTCAAAAATTTTAAAGCTTATTTAAGAATTGATGTTTAAATCGATTCTTAAGTAAACTTTAAAAATTTTATACTTTCATTTTCATAATATAGAAATTTTATTGTTTTAAATTTCATTGCTAGTTAAATGCTTTATGAATAAATATTTTTTATATTTCTAGAACTATTATTTGTTTGTTTTTTCAAAAACACTATAAACAGTTCAGTTTGACCTCTGTATACATATTATGGGAAAAGTTTCATATCCTGTTCTGTTTTTTTTGGGGGGGGTTGTTTTCTTTTTACTGACATGGATATGACATATTATTTTATCTTTCTCACGTCACACCCAGTGATGTGGGATGGGTAAATACCTAGCGGGTAGGTATTTATTTTTTGGGTATTTACCCAAGGCCTGGGTAAATACCCAAAAACTGGGTATTTTCATATTTCGTTGTAACATATCATAATCTTGAAAAAATTCTTGAAGTCATATGTTAGAATGTTTCAAATAGGATAACAGTATTCAGTTAATTAAAGAAAAATACCTGCATGCTGTATGATTAAACGGCATTGCAAATCTTTTCCATTCAGTATGTAATGATATTTTCAGATAGCAGTCAAATAACCATTTTTTAAACCAATGTAATTGGTATAGTGAGAACCATCAAACAAAGTAACCATTTACATGCAATGTTCAGTTGAATTTAAGAAGAAAAAGGCAACAAAAAAAAAAGGATTTCTTGAAATTGCCAGGAACTATATCGGAAAGTTATTTGCAGTCTTAAACATTTAACACTCAAGCTATTTAATTGTAATTCATAATAAGAGAGAAAAGCATAGTACAGCTTTAATGACAAACTTTTCTTAGTGTCCAAATTGTTTGTTTTAACCATGTCCTCATATTAGCCGATCTCGTATTAACCGAGTTCGACTGTATTAACACATGGCTTTTTGTGCAAGAATACCAATAATTATTGATGCTGTAGATATCAAGAAATCTGAAAGATAAAAATGTCGATTTTAGTTACACTTTTTTACTAAAAGTGAGCGAACCAGTTTCTACAGCTTGCTCACTTTTAGAGACTTCATCTCTTTCAGTCAAAAAAAGTGACTAAAAGTGACTTTTTTCAAAAATAGTGACTAAAAGTGACAGGTTTTTAAAAAAGTGACTAAAAGTGAGAAAAGTGACTAACTTGCATCCCTGTATGATGCACATGTTACATGCATTATATACTACATCTATGAAAAGAAAACTTTCTTCTGTTTTTGTATTGGTTCGTATGTTGGCCTTTTTGTGACTGATGAAGAAAGATTTTTGAAACGTGCTGCATTATCTTATGTTTTATTATGTATTTAAGTAGTGTATCCTTTGTTATTATGAGAAAAAAATTTAGAAGCTCTTTTTTATGTTAAAAAAATATTTAGAAAAGCAATTTCGATAAAAAGCAAACACTAAAGGATATATGAGCAAAACATCGTTCGGTTGCATTTGAGTTTCATTGAAAAGTAGGGTAGAATTAATAAAGAAATTCCATCACATGACTGCAAGATCCATAGCGTGCACACTCTTCATTGAGTTTCAGTTCCAGTCAAAATTCTATCTTTATTTTTTATATGAGATATGTCGAATGTTCTAAATTTTTTTCCCCCACCTAACCCCTTAGGTGGAGAATTTCTAAAATCACTGAAAGACGTGTTTAAAATTTTTTTAGTAGATGTATTTTCTGGGATTTCACGCTCCTATCTAAAACGGCTGCTGAGACATGCCAAATGTTGTAAAATTTTTGACCCCCCCCCCCCTTTTGAACCGCCTTAGAGAGGGATTTTGTAAAATCGTTGAAATACGTGTTTAAGTATTTTTTAGTAGATTTATTTTCTGGAATTTCATGCTCCTACATGAAACTGCTTCTGAGATATGGCCAGTTGTTCTAAAACTTTTTACCCCCTAAAAAGGGGGGGGGGGGAGGGATTTTTAAAAATCCTTTCTTAGTGCGTGCTTATGTCATAATAGGTATCCCCCCCCAATTTTCATGCTTCGAGGTTCTGTATTTTGGTCTGTGCATTGATTATGAGTCAGTCGGGACAAATTCTATATATAATATATAAATAGATAGCCCACTACGCTGATCTGTTTCTCTAAAAGAAATTTTATTAAATGAAATAGCAAAAATGAAAAAAAAAAAAACTTTGTCTAATCAAATATCCATTAATTGTTGTCTTCTTCGTATAATCTTACATTATCCAATTCAAAGTCGATGTCAGCAACATTATAGACAAAATAGGTTTAAAATCACTGAAGTACCTGTTTTAACTATGTTTTTAGTAGGTTTGTTATCTTGAATTTCCCATTTCTACTTAAAACTGCTGCTGAGATATTGCAAAATTTTCGACCACCCCTTAATCCCCTTAGGCGGGAATTTCTGAAATCACTGAAATACATGTTTATTTTTTTTAATAGGTTTGTTATCTTGAATTTCACGTTCCTTCCTAACACGGCTGCTGAAATATGACTAAAAGTTCTAAAATTTTCTACCCCCCCCCCCCCCCCTTAGAGGTGGGAGAGGGTTCTAAAATTGTTGAAATACTTGGTATTATTTTTTTAGTAGATTCTTTTTCTGGAATTTCCACTCTTACCTAAAACGGCTGCTAAGATATGGCCTAAATTTTTTTACTTTTCTTTAACCCTCATAGGGAGGGATTTCAAAAATCGCTGAAATACTTGTCTAAATATTTTTTAGTACAGTTATTGTCTGGACATTCATGCTGCTACTTAAAACGGCTGCAAATGTTCTAAAAGTTTCGCCCCCCCCCCTTTAACTACCTTAGGGGGGAATTTCTAAAATTACTGAAGTACATGCTTAATTATTTTTTAAGCCTGTTTAATTATTTTTTAAGCACGTTTAATTATTTTTTGTATTCCATGCCCCTACCTAAAGTGATTGCTGAGATATGGTGAAATGACCTGAAACTTTCGATTACCCCTTTAACCTGCTTAGATGGGGGGGGGGGGGGTGATTTCTGAAATCTCTTAAATACATGTTTAATTACTTTTTTAGTAGATTTATTTTTTGGACTTTCACGCTTCTACCTAATACGGCTACTAAGATATGGCCAAATGTTTTAAAATTTTTGACTCTTTAACCCTTTTAGGGGGGGGGGGAGGAATTTCTATTAATTCTTGAAATATGTGTTTAATTATTTTTTAGTAGATTTATTTTCTGGAATTTCATGCTCCTACCTAAAACGGCTGCTGAGATATGGCCTGGAGTTCTAAAAATTTTGACCTCCCCCCTTTAACCCCCTCAGAGGGGGAATTTCAAAAATCCTTTCTTAGTGCACGCTTATGTCATAAGAAACATTTTGTTCGAAATTTTCATGCTTCTAGGTTCAGTACTTTGGGCTGTGCATTGATTATGAGTCAGTCTGGGAAAACTGTTTTATAGATATAGATGTGTGCATTTTATTTTTTATTTTAGCATTTATTTTTCATTTGGTACATTTTATTTGTGCTTTTTCTAAGAGTTTTAATTACTTACTCGATGTGAATTCAGCAATAGAATTTTAATTTTTCTTTATTTCCATCATTTTTTCTTAAATGTCTAGTTTTTTACTGTATAGTTAGTTGCAGTTATAAAATGGAGCTTGTCACAGAAAATATTGCAAGGATCCTACCAGTGACCTATTTTAATATCACTATTTGCCAACAGTGGATTTCTGGTGCAAATGTTATAGAAATAAAATGAAGATTGTTCTTTAGAAATAGTGGTAATTAAAAGGTGATAGGTAAGACCCCTGTAATTTTTTTGTGACAAACAAACTTACTATTTATAATTCAATTTTAAAAGTTTATTATGGTAACATAGTACTTTTTGCTTTATATGATTAAATAAAACTGATGTTTTATCTTATCCATCATTTTGGTAGAGTATTGTCATCTTAAAAACAAAAAGCCGTTTTTTTTACATAATTTAACTTACAAATTGATTGAATAAAAATCATTGTCATGTACCATTCATGCCACTTTTTTTTTTTTTGTGCTTTAGCACCTCCCCCCCCCCTCTTTTTTTTGCTACGCTTTAGTCACTTTTTTGACACGCTGTAGTCACTTTTTTGACATGCTTTAGTCACTTTTTTGTCACTTATTTTGACCTTTTTGTCACTTTTTTGGAAGCATTATTGCACTTGCATGCCTGATCATATAAATTGTAGACCCACCAGTGGCTGAGAGGTTCTGCTCTCGAAGCTGGTAGACGGGAGGTGCTGATTTCGAACCCAATCGCGCCCGTCGGCCTAATCGTTCGGAGTTTTCGTGGTTTTCTTCGAACCTTGGAGATTTCCAAGCGTTAATACGGGTTAGGTTCCCTTAGAAAGACCCCCACGTAGGGCACTCTCCCCCCCCCCCCCTGGGCCTATATCCCTCGTGCAGATAATTGGCCGTCATAAATACAACCAACCAACCATATAAATTGTAGCACTTTGTAAAGGAAAACAGTAATTTACTCGAAAAAGAGAGAAATGATGGCGTTCATGCTCCAACAGCAGACAAAAAACTACACTATACCATTACTCAGCCACATTGAGAAATGAGTAGGAATGCTGGGATACATTAATGTGCACAAAAGAACCAATAAGACGCATTAACCCTTTAGATAGCAATATTGAGACAGTTAACCTATGGTGTAAAAGTAATATACGAAAGAATTGTAAAGGGTTAAAAGTATAAAAGATATGTTTTTAGAACAAACTATGGCAATTAATGAAGAAGCTTATCAGCTAAAAAAAAACTTTTAGAGGATGTGCTTTAGATTCATATTAAAAAAAAAAATCCCTGTTTTTAAACCAGTTGTAGAACTAATTGAATCCTTTCAATCAAATGAACATCAGATTAATTTAGTATGCGGAAAACTTAACACCATAATGTATTATTTATATAACTACTTCCTGCAAAGAAAAGGAAAAGAAACCTTATTCAAGAAAATGTACAAAAAAAAAAAAAAAAAAAAAAAAAACTCATTTATTTTCACCTTGCAATAGATATTTTAAATCCAGTGATGCAAGAACAGTTGGCCAAAAAAGCATTTTAATGTCCAAATTGACAGAGAAAACACAGAAATAGCCATTCGACTGCAAATTATGACGTTTTCACATTGCGTAAGAGAAAAAAAAAGTTAATGGTTATATTTATACTAAAATTGTACCAAACTCTGAAATTTTCAACACGAGCACCTAATTTTGACATCATATTTGCCTTTTTTGTAAATTTTACTGTACCAAATGGGGAAACCATTCGGTGAAATAGCTTGTTAATTACGAAGATTTAAAGTTTGGAACTCCTAATGTTAAAAAAGCATTTCTAATTGTTGCAAAATAGATTACAATACAGGTAGATTTTTAAGCATAACTCAAGAACTAGTTGGCAGAAGGAGCTGTAATTTTAATATTATCATAATTAAAACTTACAAAAATCGATTTCTGTTAAAAAGTTATTATTATTTTTTTTTAGTTAAAAAATTTGTTTTTCGAAAAAACTATGAATTTTAAACTAATATGAATATTTTTAATAAAAATAGATTTATAAAGGCTTCAGATATGTGAATTGTTAAATTATAACTTATTCTGCATGCAAAGTAGTTATGGAATTATGCTATATGTATGGAACTATCAGTGAAAGTCTTGTGAAGAAAAATTAGAGAATGTGTCCCCTTTATTGGAGCATTGCCACCGTAAAATATTACCGTGGTAGCGATTGGAGTGTATGTGTGCGATATGAAGTACTACTAATACATTAGCTGAAGCGGTATATTGCACATATGTACAACAGTTACACAAATTTAATTAAAATCATCTTTTTAATAAAATTTGTTTTAATAAATACATTATTTTTTTTACTCTCCTCATTCTAATTAAAAAAAGATATTTAAATTCCATATTTGAATGTGAAATGTTGAGCTTCTTTAAAATTTAAGAGTTGTAAGAAGTTTAAAGTTCTTAATTTTTCATTCTTTTACAGTAATCCATCGTAACTAATAGCATTATAAGTTTTATCACAGTTATATTTAATTGAAGAATAAATACCCAGGTATTTACCCAAAATGGGTATTTACCCTTAAAAATAAATACCTGGGTATTTTACATCACTGGTCACACCACAGTGCTTATCCATTATTTTGGTTACTGTGCTGCCTAGAACTCCTATAATACTCCTATTATAGGAGTCTTAGTACTGCGAGAAATGCCAGTATGCACAGTTGCAAATAATGTCAGCAGGCAAGCTTTAGCCTTGACCTAGATTGCATGTGTACAGTAATTCCTTAATATTCGCGGGGGGTTAGGTTCGCGGAGACCTCGCGAATGTCACAATCGTGAATATTGAGACTATCGTCGCATGGTTAAAATGAGGTTAGGTTATTATGATTTTTTTAAATAGAAAAAAGCAATAGAAATGTTAAAATATATTTATTAAGCATTAAAAAGTACATGCTGTAAATAAATTTGAATAATTATAAACATATTGTACAAAGTTTATTTGCTAGTCAGGGCTTGAATTTCAGGGCGAGATGCCGGGATTCGCGCCCAAAATTTTAAAATCCCGCCCAAAATAATATCGTGGGCGGGAAACTCCCATCCAAAAAATCTCACCATTTTCTTCCTGAAAATTTTGCATTTTGAAATTACGATCAACTTTATTAACGACTTGCAAATTTCCCGATATTTTCGCGCGACTGATTGACGCATTTTGCTTTTTTTTTTTATGGCGAAAGGTCGTTGAAATTCCGATCGACAAATTTCATTATTTTTTTCTCGAGATCGGTTGACAAGTCTCCGCCAGGGGCGTAAATCCTGCATAGGCGTAACTAGCCTTTTGAACGGGGGGGTGCCCAGACTTCTTAACCTGAACATGTTGGATACAAACAATATCTTACATGGTAAAGCCTGCTAAAACGAAACCTCATAAAACTGGTCAAATTTCTGCTTTAGACAGGTTTTCATCTTAGAAGGTATAGTTGTGTGATATTTCTTTTAAAAAGGGCTCAAACGCGATTTTTGTTTCCGTGAGGAGGGATGAGAAGGGGTTCAGAACATCAAAACTAAATCTAATGGTAAAAAAAAAAAGAAAAAAAAAAGATATGTAAATCTCCTTGCAGCAGTGACATAAGACAGTGAGTAAGAGTGGTCACAAGTGTAAAATCTTTTGGCACCCTAACTTCTCATAAAGATTAAAAAAGGCCTTTAATCATGCTGGAAACTTCTATAGGCACAGTGGAACACTGCATAAGATCTAAAATTATCTCAATCAAATTGACCGGGAGCCGGCAGCACAGACACATGGTTCGTATGGATACCGTTATTTCTCCAGGAAAACTACCAGTATCTTTTTATAGAAAAGGAAATCTAGGTTAAACACGCAAAACTTCTCCTTCTTTTAAGAAGAGAATTTCTATAAGATAATACTGGTGCTGAAAAATTTTCTGGTCTGCAAAATTCAAGGAGGCGTACGAACCATGAGACAACCACCTCATCGAGTTCGAGGCTAAAATTCCAGAATTACATAAAACTCGATTCCCATATTAAAACGCAATCGATCTGCCAAGTCATATCTTGGTGGAAAACTTCTAAAAACCGATTTTACTGGTTGACTCGTAGGTTAACCGTTGTGTATTCCTGCTCCCAGTCCGCCATGTTTTCATGCCTTTGGGTGCAGGAAAACGCAATGGTAAACCTACGAATCGACCGCTAAAATCGGGTTTTTATGTGTTTTCTACCAAGATATGACTTGGCAGACCGAATGCGTTTTAATATGGAAATCGAGTTTTAGCTAATTCTAGAATTTCAGCCTCCAACTCGATGAGGTGGTTGTCTGTGCTGCCGGCTCCCGGTCTAAAAGTCTCGTAGATGAAATTTTGCGGGATCATAAATCTCAGATAATGCATGCAGTACACCAGTACATACGTACGAAAGTTTTTCAGAATGTGACTCCATGTCTTCTTAGGGATCACCGGAGGAACCCAAGAAATTTTGGAGGCAAGTCTATATAAATAATTATTTTATTA
The DNA here is from genome assembly GCA_963932465.1 of Maratus speciosus. Taxonomy (NCBI): domain Eukaryota; kingdom Metazoa; phylum Arthropoda; class Arachnida; order Araneae; family Salticidae; genus Maratus; species Maratus speciosus. The sequence goes on from OZ010788.1 coordinate 238,743,038, forward strand.
TTATAAATAATTATAATATTCATTAATACCGTAATTTCCTGCCTATAATCCACGGATCAAACAATCATGTTTCGATCCAGAAATTTTATTTCATTATTGAAGTTAAATATTTATCGCGATTTAACAAGTTACATTTTATGAAACAAGATTTATGGGTCCGAACATAATTGTTTGATCCACGAATTATAGGCCGGAAATTACGGTAATTCATGTTTTTACCTCAGAATGTGTCGAATATATTTAGTAAAGCAAGTCATGATAATATACACTAAATTTTATCAAGATGATAAAAATTATACTATCATGATGTGACTGTAATAATAAAGATAGGTACTTGTCTGTCTCTGTGTGTGTGTACGCGAGCGCGCTAAACTTTGTAAAAACAATGCAGCCCGCACAGCCGTAAGATTTGATAGGACCTGTATGCCTGAAGTCATGCATATCGAAGACAATTTCTGGAATTTTTCAATTAATGTTTTATGCGATTTTTTTCGCATTTAGCGGCATTTTTTTTTTCAAATTAGTAAAAAAGAATCAGATTTCAATATTTTATCCAGTATAAACTTTGTCTTATTTTCAATAAAGTGTTTTCGAGATTCTTACAGCGATTTTTTAATATTTAACAATTTTTTAATGTTATTTTTAGAGGGTTTTTTCCCTCATTTCGTAGTGATTTTTTTTTTTTGTATTCCTAAAAGGAATACGATTTAAATCTTTTACCCAATTAGCTAATTTCGTTCCCTGTGGTTTTTTAATCTTTTCCGAATTTTTAATGCAATTTTTAGCGGTGGTTTTCGTGCTTTGAGGCGATTTTTTGACTTTTTTTGAGACAGAAAAAACTCTCCGGTAATTTTTGCAATTGGAGTGATTAAATTGGAAGAATGTCAAATAAGTTCATATAAGGAAGCTGAATATTTAATTTGGCTCGAAATAAAAAACGCAATAATTCAACATTCGCTTCTTTCGAGACAGAATAGGTCGTAGCTTTTTCGGGAGTATGTTGCCGAAGGCAGTCCCCACCTCAATCCTAGAATTGTTTAATTCTACGTTCATTAAAAAAACCCCAACCAACGAAACTCCACTAGTAATGAAGTTTTCTTTCAGGGACAGGTTTAGAAATAACGTGCGGGATCGCGCGATTTGCGCACAGAAAAGGAAAGTCCCGCATAATAAAAAATACTGTGCAGTATTTCCCCCCTCCAAATTCTTTCACAGAACTGTGATTCTTCAGTGACTATTATATTTTATTTTATTTTATTTATTTTTAAGTCTGCGATTTTTATTTCTTTTTTTGGAATTTTTCAAAGTCAATTCGTGAAGCGCTCTCGGAAAAATTTGAGAATTTCTTCAAACGATCGTGGAAAAATATCGGAAAATTCGATAAAAGAGTGCAGAAAATAATCGCGAATTTCGTCAAATGATTGCGCAAAAAAATTAGGAATTTCGATAAACGATTGACGAAAAATTTTCCCAAATTTTATCAAAATGTCGTGGAAAAGAGTAGAGAATTTTGTTAATTGGTACGAAAAGATATCGAGAATCGGTCGCGCAAAACTATCGTGAATTTCGACAAATTACCCCAGTAAAAAAATCAGTTTCGTCAATCGACCGCAACAGAAAATAAATTTCATCAAAGTATAGCGGTTAAAACGAGAATTTCGTCAAAGGATCGCAGAATGAAAAAGCGAATTCCGTCAAAAGATCGTAGAAAGAAAATGCGAATTTCATCAAAGGGCCGTGCTAAAGAAATGTCAATTTCGTCAAAATATCGCGGTAAAAAATGCTACTTTCGTCAAAAGATCGAGGTAAATAACACGAATTTTGTCAAAGGTTAGTGGTGAAAAGTGCGGATTTCGACAAAAATCGCGTAGAAAGACGTGAATTTCGTCACACGATTTTGAAAAAAATTGTAAATATCATATTTGATCGCAGAATAAAATCGCGAATTTGGTCAAAATTTACTGCATTGGGCTAAAAGATTAAAACCGGTTCCTTTTCCTACTTTCAAAAGAACGCCGCTAAACGAGAAGAAATTTTAAAAATCGTATAAAAATTTTCAGAGGAAAAAAATTACTATATTGACTTGAAAGACTGCAACCATATTCCCTTTACGAATGTCAAAAAATGATCGCGAAACACGAAATTCAACCAACCAACCAACCTCCAGATTAATTTGAATTTTCTGTGCTATTACTTTTCATTTTCAAAGGAGGCAGGGTCTGTGCACTCCCTCCTCTTTCCCTCGGTTAATCGCATTTTTGAATTACCGTTTCACATCTGCATTCCCTTTCAATTTTTTTTGCTTCTTTCTAGATTTTAAACTACGAAAGCAAAGAGACAAATAGTTTCTATCCTCGTCAAGAACTTGCGTTAATTTCTCATGAAATTGCAGGAACAGGACAGAACGGCGTTAAAAAAAAATCTCCCCCAAACAAAAGATGTCAAAGTGAGATTATAAAGCTAGCTTTTTGACTTACTACGACTAATTCAGATTCTTGTAAATATTCTAGTTTTAAAAAAGATAAACAACATAATTTTCTTAAAAAAAGAAAGAAGGAAAAAAAGAACGTAGGTTTCTTTTTTATTACATTTCAAAACTTAGGCTGTAAGTTTTCTGAATTAAACTAATTTGCTCAACTAATTGAACTCTGCTTTCACTTCTTCTTTTTTCTTTTGTAAATTTCGATTTTTTTTAAAGTAATTGTGCTCGAGTCTGCGCAAGCGGGGGGGTGCCCGGGCACCCAGGGCACCCCCCCTGGTTACGCCTATGTCCTGGGGGGGTGCAGCACCCCCCTACGAAAAAATCAGTCGGAAAATTTCACGTTCGATCGGAAAAAGTACGTTTAGTCGGAAAAAAATGGTATTAAACTATAAAAACTTATAAATTGGAAAAAGGAAAAAACCAGTCGGAAAAATTCCCGTTCGATCGAAAAAAAGTAAATTTAGTCAAAAAAAAAAAAAAAAAAAAAAAATGGCATTAACGGATAAAAACTTATGAATTGGAGAAATATTTTTGTAGTTTTTAATTAGTAAATAAGAAAAACAAGTTAGAGCGAAGAAAGCCTATAAAATTTTAGTCTTAGTCGGATTTTTTTCCCTTGTAATTTTTAATTAGAAAATTAGAAAAAACAATTTAGAACGAAGAAAACCTATATAAATTTATACTTAGTCGGAAATATTAAGGATTTTATTTTTGTGATTAAAACTATTCAGAAAACTTTGACTTGTCAAATATTGTGAACTCGAAAACGTCGATATGAAGAAACAAAATATTTATATACATATTCCAGCAATGTTAATATTATTTGTAACCTTGATATTTTGATCAAAAACTTTGATATTCCGAACTTTTTTCTGTTCCCTTTGACTTCGAGATATCGAGATCCAGCTGTATTTATTTATAGTCGGAAAGTTTTTAGTTTAGTCTGGAAATTTTAAGACATACTGATTGAAGTGAAGAAACTTCTATTTTTTTTTTTTTTTTTTAATCTAACTTTAAATTTAGTTAGAAACGTGTATCAAGGAATTTAGATGATATCCGATGAAAATTCAAAACTGAATTGCAAATATTTAGTATATATGTCGTAGGCTAATTGAGAAATCCGGCTCTTTGCAAACAGTCTAGGCTCTTTGCAAAGAACCGGGAAAATTGGAGAATCCATCTCCCTTTTTCCAATTAGCCTGATATTTTTCAGGCTTATTGCAAAGAACCTAGGAAGCGTTAGGCTAATAGAAAAATGACCACTTATTATCCGATCAGGGTGATATTTTTAGCTCACAGACTATCAAAGCCTGAGAGCTTATTTTCCCGCCGATTCTGTATGTACATGTGTACGTACGTACGTACGTATGTACGTAACACGATAACTCTTCATAGAAATATCCGATTTGCTTCAAATTTTTTTTCTAGGTTCATTCTGATGAGGTGCTTCCCTGATTAGTTTTTGGGGTTCATTGGTTAAGGATAAAGGGGGGCTACCCTCCCCCACCCTTAATTTATATAAATGGGTTTTTCATGCAGAAATATTCAATTTGCTCCAAATTTGGTATACCGGTTTATTGTGTTAAGTAGCTTGCCTGATTAGATTTGGAAGCTCATTATTTAAGTATAAAGGGGGGAAAGGGGGCTACCCCCCTTAATTTAGATAAATCGGTTTTTCATGATGAATTATTGGATTTGCTCTAAATTTGGTATACCGGTTAATTAAGTTAAGAAGCTGCCTTGATCAGATTTGGAGGTTCATTAGTTACATATAAAGGGAGGAAAGGGGGGTAGCCCCCCCCCGTAGTTTAGATAAATGGGTTTTTCATGCAGAAATATGCGATTTGCAATAAATTTGGTATACCGTTTAATTATGTTAAGCAGCTTCCCTGATTACATTTGGAAGATCATTATTATGTATAAAGGGTGGAAAGGGGGGCAATTGCCTCTCCCCTTATTTTAGATAAATGCGTTTTCCATGTAGAATTATTCGATTAGCTCAAATTTGGCATACTGGTTTATTATGTTAAGGAGATGGCTTGATTAGATTTGGAGGTTCATTAGTTAAGCATAAAGGGAGAAAAGGGGGGAAGATAGCCCCCCCCCTTAATTTAGGTAAATGGGTTTTTAATGCAAAATTATTCGATTTGCTCCAAATTTGGTATACTGGCTTATTATGTTAAGGAGCTTCCCTGATTAGATTTGGAAGTTCATTAGTTAAGTATAAAGGGAGGAAAGGGGGGTTAGACCCCCCCCCCTTAATTTAGGTAAAAGGGTTTTTCATGCAGAGTTATTCGATTTGCTCCAATTTTCGTATACCGGTTTATTATGTTAAGGAGCTGCCTTGATTAGATTTGGAGATTTATTGGTTAAGTATAAAGGAGGGCCAGCGGCTAGTGTCCCCATAATTTAGATAAATGGGTTTTTCATACAGAATTATTCGATTTGCTTCAAATTTGATATACCAGTTTATTACGATATGGCTTCCTTCATTTGGTTTGGAGGTTCATTGGTTAAGTATAAAAGGGGGGCAATCGCCCCTCCCCTTAATTTAGATAAATGGGTTTTCATGCAGAATTATCTAATTCAGTTTAATTTTTTTTCAACCGGATCCGAACTTGAAGGTTCCATTTGAAGTCAACCCGAAAACCGACCACAACCAGGTTTCGGATTGAGTTCAATTAGAACTTTCAGGTTCGGATCGGGTTGCCGGTGGACGGAGATTATTTTGTCTGGCTTGCATCGGGTTATAGTTCTTTGGAATATTTTTGTTGGTTAAGATTTGGTTCGGGACGGGTTTCAGGTTGACTTCGAATGGAATGTTCAGGTTCTGGTAGCGTTGCGTGTCCACGGAAACTAATTTGTCTTGTTCGGATCCGGTTATGGATCTTTGGAATATTTTTATCGGTTATCAGATTTGATTCGGGATTTCGGGTTATTTCAAATGGAACTCTCAGGTTCGGGTCGGGTTGCATGTAGACTGAAATTATTTTGTCTTGCTCGGATCGGGGTACGGTCTGTTGTAATTTATTTTTCGGGTTTGGGTAGGGTTATGCGTTAATAAACCTAATAAAAAGAAAATTGCCTAGTTAAACTGATGGCATTGAGCTCACATGCTATTCACACTAATTGTATATTATACTCTTATTTCAAAGAATAATGCCCCTCGAAAAATAAATGAAGGGATTAGTCGCCGTTGCCCCCCCCCCTTTCTACTTAACCAAAGAACCTCGAAATCTAATCAGGGAAGCTACTTAACATAATAAACTGGTATACCAAATATCAAGCAAATCAGATAATTCTGCATGAAAAAACCATTTCACTAATTTTAGGGAGGTATTAGCTCCCCAATTTCTCCCTTTATGCTAAACCAATGAACTTTCAAATCTAATCAGAAAAGCTCCTTATTAGAATGAACCTAAAAAAAAAAAACTAAATTAGATAATTCTGCATGAAAACCCATTTATCTAAATTAAGGGGAGGGGCAATTGCCCCCTTTCCCCACTTTAATACTTAACCAATGTCCTCCAAATCAAATGAAGGAAGCCATATCGTAATAAACTGGTATATCAAATTTGAAGCAAATCGAATAATTCTGTATGAAAAACCCATTTATCTAAATTAAGGGGACACTAGCCCCTGTCCCTTCTTTATACTTAACCAATAAATCTCCAAATCTAATCAAGGCAGCTCCTTAACATAATAAAACGGTATACGATATTTGAAGCAAATCGAATAACTCTGCATGAAAAACCCATTTATCTAAATTAAGGGGGCGTCTAGCACCCCTTTCCTCCCTTTATACTTAACTAATGAACCTCCAAATCTAATCAGGGAAGCTCCTTAACACAATAAACCGGTATACCAAATTTGGAGCAAATCGAATATTTCTGCATAAAAAACCCATTTATATAAATTAAGGGGGGGGGACTAGCCCCCCTTTTCCCTTTATCCTTAACCAATGAACCCCAAAAACCAATCGGGGAAGCACCTTATCAGAATGAACCTAGAAAAAAAAATTGAAGGTAATCGGATATTTCTATCAAGAGTTATCGCGTTACTTAAATACGTACGTACACACGTACATACAGAATCGGCGGGCACATAAGCTCTCAGGCTTTGATAGCCTGTGAGCTAAAAATATCACCCTGATCGGATAATAAGTGGTCATTTTTCAATTAGCCTAACGCTTTCTAGGCTCTTTGCAATAAGCCTGAAAAATATCAGGCTAATTGGAAAAAGGGAGATGGATTCTCCAATTAGCCTACGACATATATACTCATATCCAAAATTTTAGCGTATATGACAAAAACGTAGAAAGGGAGTATTAAATATCTTACGAAATTATTGAAGTTTATAGTCCAAATTCACAAGATAATTATGACTTCGCGTATCGTATTGAGATACTAGTTAAATAATTTTAAAGCGCTGATGTCGATTCTTTTCGAATTATTAATAAATTTATCTAAAAATTAGGGGAGAAAGTCTATGATTAATATGAATAGGAAAATGCGGATTGGAATCAAACACTGCTTTGTTACATAGCGTTACAAAACGTACATCTTGTTACTAAACGTACAAAATTTGATTAACTTTTATTGAAGTACTAAGAAATGGATATAAGTTTTGTTCATTCGAAAATTTTCAATCTTTTAAATTTTGACTTTTTTTTATGTTGTAGACGTACATCGTACACTGGTAACAGGATTCCTTATGCTTAATTCAGAATTTGAATTTCTATCCGGAGTGGAGTCTATGTGAATAAATATGTTATACGCAGAAAAAATAAAATTCAATTAGCCCTTTATTGGTAAAAAAAAAAAAAAAAAAAAAAAAAAAACGGGCATCGAATCCCCAGGTCTTCAATCATCCAGTTTCATCAAATTTTGTACATTTAGAAACAAGATATATCGCTATCAAACAAAGCAGTTTGGAGTTCCAAACCGCAATTTTCTACACATATTAATCATATAGTACTTCACCACTAATTTTTAGAGACATACATTAATAATTCAAAAGGAATCAACATTAGCGCTTTAAAACCTATTTGACTATCTCGATACGCTCAGTCATAATTATCTTGAGACTTTCATCTATCATCTATAAAGTTTAATAATTTCGTAAGATATCTACGATATCCTTTCTTCGTTTTTATCATATATGCTAAACTTTTGGACATGAGTGTGTGTATATATATATATATATATATATATATATATAGTTAAAAAATTCCAATAGTTATTTCAAGCATTACCACAAACTGTAAACTTTAATTGAAGCACAAAATTAACTTAACCAAACCAAATAAGAACTATAATTTAACTTAATAAACAAACTTAAAGAAACACAACTTAACCAACTTTAACTTAAACAAAACAACCATAAGAAACAAGGCAAATATCTAATTAAACATGGAGACAGGTCTGTGTGGCTTATGACACACTAATGCAGGGTTAAAACTGTTTTTAAGCATGCAACATTCCCCAGATTTACCTGTCGAGACCATATTGAAAAAACAAATGAAACAAGATTAACGCTAAATGAAACCGACCGACCGAAATCAATCCATATCAAAAGCGATCTGTTTCCACTACATTCCGTAAACCACACGCTTCGAGTAAAGGCATCAATTCACTTCTGTTCTTGCAAGTTCTAACATAATTATACGTCATATTTTTGACCAGACTCACAGGATAACCCTGTTTCACAGCAGTGACGTACCATTTCAGCATATCCTCATTCAAAATGACACTATCCGATGTCAATCGGTTTAATCTGTTTAAACCGTTAATATAAATGTTTCTGAATACCGATATATGGACATTTGAATTGAAATTCAATATTGCAATTGTTTTAAAGTTAAAATCGTCTCTTTTATCATAAACCGATGTAATTAAATTTCTGTTTTCTAATTTTAGATTTACATCTAAGTAATTTGTATTGCAACTATTATGACTACCGGAAAGTTTCAATTCTAAATTTTTAGGATAATATTTAAATTCATGGTTAATCTTTATTCCATTCAGCTCGACAATCAAAACGTCGTCGATATATCTGAAACTCATTATGTCTTTATGTAATTCACTTATATTTTCATATATATCTAGATACATATCGGCCAAAATTGAACTGCAACTCCCCCCCATGGGGATACCCTTAATCTGCTTATATACCTTATTGCCCTCATATAAAAAATTCTCTTGAACCACCAATTGAAACAAATTTTGAAATTCACTTAAATCCATGTATAAATCACCATACCTATTATACACCTCCAATATCTTCTCCCTCAAATCCTCAATCTCTATGTTGTTAAACAAATCTGCAAAATCATATGCATACAATCCTGTAATCTTATTTTTATACCTTTTTACTTTTTCCAACAGTTCATAACTATTACTTATTATAAAAGTTGAATTCTCACTTTTAATCTTCAAAAATATTCTCTTCAATACCTTTAATAATTTTTTATTCGCACATTCAATATAGGAATTATAACCACATGTAACGGTTCTAAATTTCACAGGGCATTTATGGAACTTTGGTATTAAAACCAAATAAGGAAAATTCAAATTATCTTGTTTTGTTTTAATTTTTTTATACATTGCCCTAATTCTGTTCTCCACCTCATTAATTTTTGCCCTAATTAACTCATAATTATTTGTGTTTTCATAACTTTCTCTTAATATTTTTCCATATAATTTTTTACAGATAATTGCATAGTTAGTACTTGCCTTATCTACATATGTTATTATAAAATCATCTTGGATGTTTTTTATAGCTTTTCTTAAATCAATATATTTCTCTTCGGACAAACCCTCAAAGTTTTTAACGTATGTCTCCTCTAGTTCCTTTAAATATATATATATATATATATATATATATATATATTAATTAGTCGGCATTTTGTTGGCAATAGTACTCGGAAATTTTTCGTCTTGGAGTCGGAAATTTATGAGTCTACACCCCCCTACGCAACCAGGGTGGTTTACGCCCCTGGTCTCCGCGACCGATTGCCGAATTTAGGGGTGAATCTGTTACGAATTTTCCGAAAATTTAAGGCATTAGGTTCCGAAAATTATGAAAAATCGGTCATCAGTTCAACAGAAAAATATCGCGAATTTCGACAAATCATCGCCGAAAAAATTAATTTCGTCAATCGTTCGAGGAAAAAATCGCCAATTTCGTCGCAAAGGAGTGCAAATAAAACACAAATTTTGTCAAAGGATCGCGGAAAAACGTGAATTTCGTCAGATCGCGGAATTCATCGAAGGATCGCGAAAAAACGCAAATTACATCAAAGGATAGCGAAAAAGTCATAAATTTCGGCAAAGAAACGCGGAAAAAATGCGAGTTTCGGCAAAGGATTGCGAAACAAGAGAATTTCGTCAAAGGATTGCTGAAAAAAAGCTAATTTCGTCAAAGGATCGCGAGAAAAAGCTAATTTCTTCAAAGGATCGCGGAATAAACGCGAATTTAGTGTTTAGTCAAACGGCCGCTGAAAAAAAAAAACCGCGAATTTCATCAAAGAATCGCAAAAAAAAAAAAAAAAAAAAAAAAAAAAAAACGCGCGTTTCGTCAAAAGATTGCGGGAAAAGGCAAATTTCAACAAAGGATCGCGAAAAAACGCGCATTTCGTCAAAGGACCACGAAAAAAAAAACGTGCATTTCGTCAAAGAATCGCGAAAAAACACGAATTTCGTCCAGAGATCACGAAAAAACTCCGCGAATTTCTTCAAAGAATCGCGCAAAAAACTCGAATTTCGTCAAAGGATCGCGGAAAAACGGCAAATTTCGTCAAAAGATCGCAAAAAACGCAAATTTTGTCAAAGGGGCACGAAAAAACACATAGCTAGTGCCGGGAGTCATTCTCCCCCCTTCCCCTTCATCCCCTCTGTTGCAACCTTTTAAAAAATTTGCTGTCAGTTTCAGAATTTTTTTTTTTTTTTTTACTCAGAATCTCTCCCACTTTCTTACTTTTTTAAATAAAAAAAACATTTTGCATCATTATTCTGAGTTGTTGATTTAAATTGCTTCAATGGTATTTTGTCATGCCTGTATTAATACAGACATGACAAAATAATTAATTCAAATCTTTAAAAAGCACGTAAAATAACAGTGGGTTTTTGATTTTCTTTTTCTCTCCCAAGTAACTCAACTCCCCTCCATTTATAAATGCTGGTAGGGAGACTCCCCTCCTATGAAAAATTGAATTTCAAGCCCTGCTAGTTGATGACTGACAAAATTTATTGATATATGCGATTGTTTGAAAGAACAAAATTTGCCTATAAGGAAAAGTTGCGGTCTCGATTTCTCTTTTAAATTTGAGATTCCTCACCAGTTAAAGATTGCATTCTATTGATTTCTTAACAAGTTGTTGTTGAAGATTTCAAATTTCACCACCAATTTTTGCAGAAATTTTTTCATTTGCAATAAAGATTATGAATATTAGAAAATTTAGGAATTTTTTTTTAGCATCGTCATGTTTCAGGTTTCTCGGAATTACAATCTATATTTTTCCTCAATACATGGATTGAAATTCTTGGAACTTGGACTATACAGTTCAATGCAGCTGTCCAGTTTCAAATAGTTTATGGAATTGGTAAAAGAAAGTGAGTTTACTTTGTAAAAATATATTCTTTATAAAACAAAATTTGTGAATAACCAAGTTATGTATTCACGAATGTTGAAATGTTCTTCATTTTTTATTTCATGAATAATCAAAACTCACAAATGTTAAATCCACGAATGTTAAGAAATTACTGTATACTAAAGTTTTACCAAAATTTGCAAATTTAGCAATGTTCTATGATACAGAATAACAGTTTGAATTTATATTATAATATATTATATATTTACTGCGCTACAAAATTGAATTTGTTTGCTGCATTTTTAACAAATAAGCATCAATAACACATACTCCATAGACATAGAGTGTTATGCTAATATTTTAAAGTAAATATTACCAGCAGACAAATTTTAGTATCGACTTCAGATCGTCTGCATTAAGTTGTCTACTGATGGATAAGTAATAATTTTGCATATTTTTTTAGAAAAATTATAATTTACCTTTATATTTTTTTAATGACATTTTTCTGTAGATGTTATGTAAAGTTGTCTTTAAACATGATGCCACTTTAAGCGGTAAAGTCATTTTGTGCGTTTTTGGAATCAATGATCTTGGAATTGAAACATTCTTTTATTAGTGATACATTGAGCACAAATGAGATTTTATCTTTTTATCTGTCCCTCCAAAAACGTTAAAAAACAAAAAAGATTTATGTAAAAGAGTATATTGTTTGATAATTTTATACAGACCTTTTCAATGATCTCTTCAAAATTCCTGTTTATATGAGATGTATCTTTCCTGTGATTCACAAGTTATTTTCGGTAAGTTTTTTCGTTTATTTATTAATTGTTTACAATTTGTTATCACAAAAAACCTTCTAAGGTTTGTATATTTATATATTTCTTTAGTTAAAAGACTGAAAATGACGATAAAATGTTGTTGTAGCATCATATTTATTTTTTGAAGATGGCACAATTTTAAATGTATGTCTATACTAAAAAATAATTTTTTTCAGCCATCTTAAAAAATTTTGTACGATGCTAAATCTGCAATGGCCTCTTGACACCATTTTGGATTTTTTTGCCAATAGCGCCAACGTGAACATGATAATGAACTCTTCCCCATATTATAAACTATAATTAAATATGAATATCATATATATATATAGCAGGGTTGGGCAGTACCGTTTAATGGTTTTTACCGGTTTTAACCATGGTGTTTACCGTCGTTGGAAAAACATGTTTTTACCAGGGTTCCCAATAGCAGAAAATTCTCCAAGTGTCTGCGACAGATCTTTCAGGGACTGAAAATAATCTGCAGGTAAAATGTTACAAATGAACCTTTAATTAATTAATCATTTACTTTTAATGTTTTTAAGCATTTTACTCATTTTTATTAATAATAATCTTAAGTTTTAGTAATAAATAATAAAGAACTAAACATAATATAAAGTTGGATAAAGATCCAATAGAAAAAAAAATCTGCAAAAGGGAAAAGAAAATCTGCGACGCCCGTCACCCGTCAGGAACTTTCTGCTACCGGGCCAGGGTTTTTATCCCCATTGAAAAACTTATTAGTTTGACTGTTTTTGTCACATATATGAAAATTTATCTGCCAATTTTTTTCTTTTTTCCAGGGGTAAAAGTTTATTACCATAATTTAAGGTATTTAATATCGCTATAAAAATATTCACCTAATTTAATTTCTGTTTAGGTAAGTAAAAGAATGCTTTAAGAAAATAATAGTTTTTAAGGAATATAAAAAGGCTCAGAAAACTCATCCACGTGTTCTAAGAAAGCAAAATTTTAAATATATTTTTGTACATTTATAATTATTAAACTTAAAACTTATTGTAACTATTTATGAGAATTAGCATTACAATATTTATTATATTTCTCTTAATGGAGACTACTTTACTAATTTTTACTTAAAGCAAAAGGAAAAGAAAAATTATAAATACACTTTTATCACCTTTAAAATCATTTTAATAAAAACCAAACACTTACAAATGTTAATTATCATCATTTTATACGAATTGAATATTTCCAACTGAGCGAAAAAATGCCCAGGCTGGGAATCGAACCTAGATCCTTGGCTTACAAGGCCAATGCTTTTCCATTTTAAGCTAACTGGGCCGACAACCAGCCAGCACATTTCGCTCAGAAAACCTTATTTGTAATAACATCTGGTCTGTCATGTAGACAGCTCAACAGAATAAACTGCAGGTAAAGGAACTCCATATAAACGATGGATACGTAGATTAACTATTATTTTAACACAATCAAACTGATTGGTAAAGTTATCATACGAGTTGAATATTTCCAACTGAGCGAAAAAATGCCTAGGCTGGGAATCGAACCCAGATCCTTGGCTTACAAGGCCAATGCTTTTCCATTTTAAGCTAACTGGGCCGACAACCAGCCAGCACATTTCGCTCAGAAAACCTTATTGGTAATAACATCTGGTCTGTCATGTAGACAGCTCAACAGAATAAACCGCAGGTAAAGGAACTCCATATAAACGATGGATACGTAGATGAACTATTATTTTAACACAATCAAACTGATTGGTAAAGTTATCATACGAATTGAATATTTCCAACTGAGCGAAAAAATGCCCAGGCTGGGAATCGAACCCAGATCCTTGGCTGGCTGGTTGTCGGCCCAGTTAGCTTAAAATGGAAAAGCATTGGCCTTGTAAGCCAAGGATCTGGGTTCGATTCCCAGCCTGGGCATTTTTTCGCTCAGTTGGAAATATTCAATTCGTATGATAACTTTACCAATCAGTTTGATTGTGTTAAAATAATAGTTCATCATCATTTTAATAAAAACCGAACGCTTACAAATAATAATTATCACATAATGATAGTATGTACAATTTACCAATCTATGTCTTTTGAACTGGGGTACTCGATCTGCACTAGCAAATTCAATTTGAAGAGAGAGTTCATTGTACCTATCCTTAGGTTTTTACCACTTTTTCCCAGGTTTGTACCGGTAAAAAGCCAACTCTGAATACAAATTGCAGTAATATTCCATAACTGTGTTACCAGTTAAGGATTTGGTGTCAAACAGGAACGATGCAGCCTACAATGTGATTTAAATTGAAAGTGGATATCATTAAACGAATCCCACTAAATAAAAAAAAAAAGAAAAGAAAAAAAAAAGAATTAAGAATTAGCTATTGTTAGTCATATTTTAAGACCAATTTTTCATTTTGAAATCTAGAATTGCCATATTAGGTGCAAAATTGGATGTGTAGAATCTTGATTCCTATGGCATTGAAATGCTTTCTTACCCTGCCAATACAAACAAGATAGTGTTCTCACAGATGCACTATCATGGAAGCTAAAATATATTTTCTCTATGTATACTATTTGATGTTGGTCTATTTTTTGAAAAAATATCAACCAATTGATTGAACTGGTTTGTGGATTTACCAGCTCTGCTTCATAATCTTGAAATTAACAAAGAAAATGTCACTGGAGTAGTATAAAGAATTCGCAAAAGGAAAAATCACCCTCTCTTGCCAGAAAATTACAAAAATTTATGGAAAGTTCCATAATTAGTGTGTTGCCACTTGGCATATTTTATTCAGACTTGGCACACATTTAATTTCATTGTTGTAATTTTTTTTAAAGGATTATTTAAAAAATATTTTATGTTATGGTAACTGGTGAGTTATTTGAAAACTTACTGTGGGGGGGGGGGGGGACAATATATATATAATACAGAATTTTGTTAAATGGGGGTATTTTTGTCCTTTTTTTCCAGATTTTTTTGTATAATTTATTTTGGTAAATTTGATTGATTTGGTGAATTTCAGTATATTCTCCAAATATTTTGTAAACATGATTTTTTTTTTTTTTTTTTGTAAATATGTAAGTATTTTTAATGTAAGTATTTAAAAAAAAATGTATGTAATTTACCCTTTTAAAATTTCTCTTCATTACAGTGTATGCAAATTTCATAACAGCTTATACCGTTATACCCATATTTATTCAGCTTGAGATTCAAGAAAATGAAAGAGTTGTTTTTAACTATTGCCTTTGAAACCACTGTCTCAGTGTTGAGTGTTGCCAATATCGCTTGTGTTTGATTACAACATTGGCGACATACCTGTTTATGGCACATTAACCAAAATTTTGGCATCCTGTTCCTGTTTCACATTTATGTGCAGTTCATTCATTCGTTCATTAAATACATACGTTAATATGAGAGGAAATTTAGTCTGTTATATTGAATAAAATCTTAAGGGGGCTGATCACTCAGCCTCCGATCCCCCCCCCCCCCCCACTAATGTAAAGTCTATGGGCATTTGATGCATTCGTATATTTAAAATATCTCCTCGGGAAATTCATATTTTCAACTTCTATTTTTTTTGTGTACACTTCCTAAAGATGTCTCTTTTTTCTTAGATCTGAAAATATTTCTAAATTATAGACTTAATTTTATATGAAGCGTTAAAATCTTACTCACAGTTGGCCCACTTTTAACACATAAAATATTAAATTCAGCATAGATTTTAGAAAATTTTTGAAAACTAAGAAAAAAAACAGACATCCTTTAAGAAGAGTACACAGAAAAAGATGTTAAAAATATGAATTTCCCGAAAAGATATGTTAAATATACAAATGCATCAAAAGTCCATAGACTTAACATTACGGAGGAGAATTCCGAAGCTGAGTGACCTGCCCCCTTAAGTTAAAAACTGCATCTCTATAAATATTGTAGATGATCTTTTGATGATTGAACTTAATAGCCTAGCAGTTAGAATTTGAACAAACCAGAAAAAAGAGATTTGGCTATTGTGGTCAGTTGCGACAATAGGATGAAGAAGAAAAGTAAATTCTTAAAAATGTGTATCAGTTTTGTACTTTTACTTTCATGTTTACACTCTTTTATTTAACTCAACCTGGTTTCTGCATGTAAAGATAGAATTTTGTAATCGATTTTTAAACAAATTCCTGATCTGTTGGAATTATACAAATTATGTACAAAGGTCTGTTTCTAATGACAATACAACTTAATTAATACATTAAATGATACATTAAAATATGTAATACATTAATTTTAAGGTATTTTTCAATTAGCATCCCACAGGTGATAAATCACTAAATATTCTCTGTAACTTGTACAATTATATGGAAGTTGAAAAAACAATAGATTTGAAATATTCGCCAAAATATACTAAATTGCTGTGAAACTGCAATAAAACCTTTTAAAGATGAAAAAGTAGAAAATAAATTATAAATAAAACCTGAAGAGTGTAATATTTTTAAAAATATCCTTTTTATCAGTTAATAGTTTAATATTAAATAATTTCTGATTGTATATTAAGAAATCAAAATAGAGATCCTAAAAATATAGTTTAAATAATGTTTCATTTTTTCCCTGTTGCCCTATCTTAAAAAAGAACCAGAGCAAAAATTATCTGTATTTTTTAATAATAATAATAATTTTTTACTGAATAGTTGATTCGGTATTCGGTGGTTAAGCATGTAAACCGAATATTCGGCTTCGGCCGAATACTTAAAAGTATTACAAAGTAAGTACAAAAAACAAGTCAAAGGCCATTTTTTATTAAAAAAAACTTTTTCCTTTCTAAAATAGTCTACATAGGTGCGAAATCAGGGTTGCCGGCTTTTAACCTGGCCAAAAAAAGACTGCCGGCTTTTTTTCGTTTTAACCACTTAAAAAAATTCGGCTTTTATTGATAAAAGCCGGTTTTTATTTTTAAAAGTTGGTTTACAGTCAATTCGTTTTAAATTTGGATCAATTTTTAATACACTTATAAATATTTTCTGCTAAAAAAAATAGATTTCTATTAAATTTTGTCAAATAAATAAGTCTTTTAGTCTTTATAATTTCTAGAAGGCAACTGTGAAGGCCTTATGTCTGAAAAAAAAAAAAAAAAATATATATATAATATATAAACATTGAAAAGAATATAAGTTAGGCTCCAAACTGGTGTTTTGAAATTCTATATTACATAGCTCCACATATTACTACACATTTTAAAGATTATATTTAAGTTAATGACAAAATGTAGCACATCAAAATGGAAACATTCTTATGTGTCCATATCGAGAGATTATGTTATAAATGTTAAAAGAGAAATTAGAAAGGATATAATATTTAAGGAGAGTAGTACATAAGTGTATAAAAAATATAGCATTTAAACAAGAAAAAAAAATTCTCTAAATTAAATTTTGAAAAGCTTGTTGCTAAGCATATTCATGCATATGCCATTTATAATGTTTTTAATAGTGAGAAA
The DNA here is from genome assembly GCA_963932465.1 of Maratus speciosus. Lineage (NCBI taxonomy): Eukaryota > Metazoa > Arthropoda > Arachnida > Araneae > Salticidae > Maratus > Maratus speciosus. Next base: position 238,760,365 of record OZ010788.1, read on the forward strand.
TGGTGTTTTTATTAATGACTATGCATAATTTTAAATGTTTACTAGAAATAAAATAAGACTTGTATATAAATAGCTCTTAAAATTAATTAAGTAATAAAATATGTAACTAAGTAACCATTGTCCTCTTTAATGTTATAAAGCAGTAAAAATGAAAAAATTGGCAGTTGGTATGGCCCTTTTTAAAATTTAGCTGACATATTTACAATTCTGACTACAAATCACTAGCAAAAACATCAAAGTTTTATTCCAGTATTAATGTCCTCATTATTGAGAAATTGGTTTACTTATTAAACTCTAAATCAATTAAATGTCATTAAAACTAATTAAAAACACTTTAAAATGTGTAGTTTATAGTTACAATGCTTCATTCTATAAAAGCCAATTATGGCCCAAAAAGGCCAATTTTGGCCAAAAAAAGCCACCGGCCTGGCTTTTTTTAATTTTAGCCGGCTTTTTTGCAACCCTGTGCGAAATCAAAACAACTGTCTACAACAGAGAAAAAAAAAAAAAAAATAAGGAAGATGTGCATCTTTCCCTTATCATTTAATTTTATTTTCTTCTACATTAGTTTTTTTTATTTCAAGTTTATTTAATGTGTATTTTCTTTAATATACACATCAAATAAGTATATCAGAGTTCATATCTGTACATCTAAAGTGTAGATTAAAGAAAATACACACATCAAATAAGTATACCCCTATGCCTATCCTTATAGCTTTTATAATCATTTTATCAAAATCGCTCAAATTTCTTATCTCCACCACCACAATGTTAAAATATTAATCAAAATATAAATATTCTATCAATAATTTGACAGAAAATAGTTAAATGTACAAATTGATATAATACCTTTTGTATTTTGAGAACATTCCTATTCAATATAAGTAGTGTGATTATGAGAGTTATGCGCCACCGGTGGGTCGGTGGTACGATAGAGGTCAAATGAAGGTCATTCAGGAGTTTTTTATCTTACAGTACGACGTGGATAAGCGCGTTTTGGAGCGGAAGTAGACCGGAAGTGTTGTTAGATAGTGATATTTTAGCGGAAGTATGAATGGATAAGGTTTTTTGCGAATGATCGTGTTAGAGTACGCTGATAGTTAGGGCGCGAAGATTTATTTTGAAAAAAAAATTTTTTTTTAAGTTAAAAAATTTTAGTTAAAGATTTTTTTTTTTTTTTTTTCCTTAAGAGTTAAAAAATTTGTTAAGATTTTTTTTTTTTTGCGTGATAGAAAAACTTTTTTCTTTAAAAAAATTTTACGAATTTATTTTTTTTTTTCGCGTGGTAGAAAAAACTTTGTAGAATTTATTTTTCTTTCTTAAAAATTTTTCTTTTAAAATTAGCAAGACATGGAAATTTTTTTCTTTTTAAAATTTTTATTTTACGAACTTAATTTTGAATTTGGATTCGTTAGAAAATTTGTTGTTCGAAATTTGTTTTTAACTCAGGTAATGTTGGTTGAATTCTTTTTCCCTGAACGCTAACATGGAATTCGAACACGGTAAGTTTGTGAAATGACCCTTCTTTCAGAAAAATGGTCCCATTTCAAAATGTCTCTTGTGAAATTCTGTTAAGTGGGTTTCTTTGCATGCTTTTGTGAGTCTAGCATGTTTAACAAATCTGTAGTCATGCAACAACAATCGCTGAGTAATTTTATGTGAGAAGATTTTGTTTTCACTTAAATTTTTCTGAAGTGTGTTGTTCGAGAAGTTGATATGTGTAGAAAAACCTATTTTATCATTTTAGTATAAACTTTTGGAGGAAATGTACTATAACATGACGATATATATTGTGGAAATGAATTAGCAAGACTTAGAAAATGTCGCGATTTGCTTAAAATTTTCTTTTGTGTGTCGTCCCAGAAGGGATGTTAGAGTTTCGCATAGAGTGTTGCCACCGAATAAAGATTAATATAGTGTTGTCACTGAATAAAGAGAAATGTATATAACGAAATAAAATTGAAAGATGTTGCCACCAAATAAAGATAAATATATGCAAAGAAATAAAAGGTAATGCACGAATTAAGAAAAATAAAGTGTTGCCATTGGAAAAATGAGAGATAATAAAATAAAATAAACATTTAAGTTCTTTTAACAACACATAAGCAAAGAAATGTAAAATTTGCTTTAAAAAGTAAGTATGTAAATTAAAATAATAATAATAATAATAATATTGAAATAATAATAAAGAAAACGTTCAGATGGAAAATAAACTAAAAAAGTTTGTCTTTTGACTCATACACATTTTATAGCGGTTAATATATATTAGACAAAGTGGGAGAAAATTCAAAGCTTCAATTTTTCAGAATATTAACTCGATTTTTGGACGATTTAAGCACAATGTTTGTATGAGAGATTTTTTCTTGCAAAGGAACTATTTGTCGTTTCTTTCATAAAAAAGGTAGTTTAACAATTATATCGACATTCAACAATTTAACTACAACACTTAAATAATAATAAGTGTAAAAATTCCTTTTCCACAATGGATGTGGAATGATATTGACTCCCGATACTGTATGAAAATTCATTCACCTACTCCCCGTTACTTAATTAGCATAACATCTTATACATAGTGAAACTTAGTTAAGTTTTTAAACATTGTGATTAACATGCTAGAAGAAAATTAATTAATTCAACGATTAGTTAACGTAAAATGTAAAACATAAAATATTTGATTTAAGAGATTTGTAACAGTGAATTTATATAAGGAGTTTTACCTACGTTTACCTAAATATATCTTATTCTACATGATTGTGTGAGGAAATACCCAAGTTTAACGTTATACATATAACATAGTTGAAATAGTTTCGTTAAAATAAATTTTTTGACTCGTTAAACTCTATATCATAAACTTATTTGAATTACGCAATATTCACCCACTTAAACATTTTCTGAAGAAATTTTCATATAATAGCTTTGAAATTTCTCTACATTTCAGTAAGAATTGAGATTTGTTTGAACATGTTACCTGGTGGCGTTCTCACGCCTTTCAAAGGTTTTATCTAATCTTAACTCATTGAATAATCTACGTTTGCAGATAGCCGTGTTCGGACTTGCTTAAGCTTATCTTTTCGAGGGAGAGGAATATTGTCCCGATGATAATTTTAAAAGTTATCATTTAACTATTGATTAGCAATGGTTGAATAATTGTAAAAGCCATGCACTGCTTTATTATTTAACACTGATAACACTGAATCGCGTTTAATGAAACATATAATTCTTCCATTATGTTTGCACATGTTTCAAACGTTATTATTCACATAAAATCATATAAGTTTTTATTTCCTTTGAAATTTTCCTAATGGCAAAGACATAGAAAGAAAATATGAAATTAGACATGTCAACAATTAAATTTAACTTGGTTAATTTTTTGTTTGTTTTGCTCGAAGAAATATTTGAAAAATCTGAAATTGTTCTAATTATTTGTAGAAATTATTTTTCTCGCATATTTGAAAATTTGTGCATGCTGAAAAATATTGAAAGACTTGAAAATATTTACATCACTTGTAGAAGACTTGCTTTTTTTCCCCTCGTGTCCAAGATAAAATTATGAAATTGTTTGCAACAAGCCTCATTTATTTATGATGTACCCTTGAAAATTTCTACAACTATGAAAATTTTCACACCGCTGAAAAATATTGAAAGACTTGATATCGTTTTCATGTCTCGATGAAATTATTTTCTCACAATTAAGCACTTTAACAATAATGGAAGAAGTTTTTGTATTAACACCTTTGAAAGGAGGTTGTTTTATAATTTTCTTTGCAGCAAGGATTTTGTAGGAAAAACGATGATAGTCCTTGGCTTCATTCATTATCATAATTGGAAAAAAGATGATAGTCCTTGGTTTCATCCATTCTCATGAATGAAAAAACGATGATAGTCCTTGGTTTCATTCACTATCATGATTGGAAAAACGATGACAGTCCTTTATTTCTTAAAATTCTTGAAAAATGTTTGAAAGATATGATTTCTTGATAACTGAATCTTGATAGTTTGATGAACTGCCACCACCCCCGTCGTCTTTGGATAAAGCACCACACAAAGAAGAAAAAGAATGTTATTAAAAATAATATTATCTTCACTCTCCCTTTTTTCCAGAAGTCATTTTTTGACTTTCTTTTAAAAAGATGGGTACATGATTGAGAATACTTGCAAGAAATAACGATGAAAGATCATTGTTAGTTTATGAAAACTCATTCTTGAAAAATTTCTTGTCTGATAGTTTTTGAAAAATATTTGATAAATGTTTGCTTGAAAGGAAGAACGATGAAAGTGCTTGGGTAGTTCATGAGAACTCATTCTTGAAAAATGTGGTTTCTTGCTCAATATCAGGTATGAAACCCGGTCCGCTTGGGCAACCCAGCAGGTAGGGGGCCTAATCATCGGTTAGAAAGATCTTATACTTGATTTTGAATCTTTGAAGAAGTACCTTTCATTCGCTGGATTCACACAGAAATTACATCGCGTCAAAAAAAGAATTCCCATTGAAAAAAAAAAGGAAGAGAATTGAAAAACAGTTTAAATATTAAAGTGATTTTTTCTTTTAATAGTTTCATGAATAATGATAACTGCGAATTTAACAACATTTCCGCGAATGAAATTTTAAACACTTGCTATGCATATTGCAGGGTATAGACATATATTTAATTTCAACTTCATTTAGAAACCTTTCGAAGGAAAGAATTTTTAGTATATGGTGTTGCCACCAAATAAAGCGAAATATATTACCTTTCAAATTCCCCCCTTCTCGTATTATGTAAGTGGAAGCATTATTTTTACGTTTTGCATATAAAGAGAAAAATTAAACATACCTTAAACCGCTTGATTTAAATGCGTCTGCATTCATCACGCGCTCAACGTGAAATAAGGAAAAAAAAAAAGATGGTGAATTTCATATCAGTTAACATAATATCACGTGACAGCGTCATATCATGCGATTGGTGAATAGCACAACCACGTGATTCGATATCAATGAACGATAACATTTCCTAGTTGAACGAGTATGTTCTTATCGTGTTTTTCGAGAGAATCGTCCTACCTCTTATCCTCACCTTGTGTAATCTTGTATTTGTTACCTTCCCTGAAATGTAAATGTTATTTTCGAGAATTGTTAGAGATGTTTATTTTTAATTAGTACTTAGATAGTTAAAGCCACCAATAGCTAAATGTAATTAGAACATTAACTGATTTTTATTATAATTGGTTTATCTTTATATTATTTTAAATCTCATAGTTTGATTTTAGAAATAAATTCATTTCATTATGAAAGCGGAAACTCTCATTAATTTAGTTCAAGTATGTGAGTTTGAAATGGATAGTTTTTATTTTCGAGGTGAACACGATTATCCGAATCGTAGATTGCATCAAGGGTTAATCTTCTTCTACCATGAGGAGTGTTGAAACGAAAATTTGAACTTAGCTAATATAGATCATCACTCTCGTTTACCTAAGACATCACCCTCGTTTATGTTTCTTGTATGTGCAACGAAAAATTACTCTATGTGATGTAAAGTGCAAAAAGTTGAAGCAAGCGGATGTGCTTAATGATTTTAAAACTCTGATGTTTTATCCTGGTGAGCGCGAAGATTGTGACTTAGAAGAAATTTCATAAGCACGAGTTGACCTTCAAGAAAGTTTAACAGCTGGAAATACACGAAAAGGGCCTTATTTAATGGTATTTGGTGAGGAAGATAGCGCTTTAGAATGTGAGTGATAATCGGAAAATGCAGGAGACTTAATTATTTTTTCATTCTAAATGTTTCATCGAACTTTCTGAAGAAAATGAAGCATATCACATTAAACAAGGATTTTTAAAGATAAGTAAATTTTCTTTGAAGAAATCGATTTCATAAAAGGAAAATCCCTGAAAACATTACACTGTCACTTTGTCTCGACCCAGTAGGAATTGAACCTACAAACTTAGGCCCAGGCATTTCAATATATGACAAGACATAATGATTTTAGAAGCTATGCTATTTTTGGCGATCGATTATCCACATGAGGGATTTGAGATCGAGGAGAGATGGCATTCGTGAGGGTCGTTCTAAAGAAAGCTAACTCTGATTTTTGCAAGGTTATAAGAAAATCACGGATATCTCTGTTTATCATGTTACTTTTACATATCAAACTTAAAGACCATCATTTTAAAATCTCGGTTTTACCTAATTCACCTCTTTTACTCAACTTAACTTTGCTATTTGACAGAAAATTGTTTTGGCTGTTTGACAGAAAATCATTTAAACAATTTAACTTCCTCATTTTCAGAGTTATCTATCATACTATTAGTTATCAACTGTTATGTACACATCCCACAAAGCAATGTCTTCTTAAAATACTAAAGAAAATTAAATATACATTGAAGGAAATTTTCAAACATCATTTAAAATAACAACAAACTCGGTGTTAAGAGGTCAACGAAAAAAAATAAATATATATATATATAAGACAAATAAATAAAAAAGAAGAATTTGAATTATTAACAGAAAAAATTTACAAATGAACAAAAATGTATTAACTTGGTTAAAAGATTTTTCCAAAGTTTTCAAAAAGCTTTTGAATATTTACAACATAACAAAAATTTTGCAATCTCAAGTTAACAAATAAAAATAACCATTGAATGATACAAATAACATTTCGGTAGGCAAAATTTGAGAGTCCTTGTTTTCTAAGAAGGTTTTTTTAATTTCTTTAAAGCTCATAAAAATCGCAGGAGGTGAACTCATGCTTGGAAGAAAGAATGATGAAAGTCCTAAAGTTTTTGAAAAATATGTGAATTGAACACTTGCTTCGAAAAAAGAAGGATGACAATCCTCGGTTTGTTAGAAGATTTGCTTGATTTCTTAAATGTTTTTGGTAATTGCACGATTTAAACACATGCATGAAAGAAAGGACGATGATACTCCTTGGATAATTCATGAGAACTAATTTAAAAATATATGTTAGTTAACAAAACAAATTTTTTGAGAAAATTAAGTTAAAAAATTTAAGGTAAGAAGAAAAAAAAAGTTTAGAAAAAAATGAAGTAAAGAAAAAAAAAACTTAAGAAAAATATTATTAGGTTCAACGTTTGTAAAATTTGATCGTTTTCTCTTTTAACTCATGAATGAATTCATCCTACCATTCAATTGTTTATCCTGGCAACCATATGTTTATTCATCACATAACCAACCGACTTCTAACCACAGCAAACGATTATTTATAGTATAAACGATTTATTTCTGCCCAAGTGCAGAAAGTAAACCGATGACATAATCGAAAAATAAGGGACTATCAAATAGACATTGTTATAACTTGAAGTAGACAAACATTTTTGAAAAAATAAACTTAGATTCAGAAACTCATTTAACATAGAGTTCGAATGAAAATTTGCAGAGTTTGTTCATTTCCCGCGAAAACTCCCTTATGCATTTTTAAACACATGTAAAAATCACCACAATGTTATATTTAAATTAATTAAATTCTCACTATTTCACATTAGTTTGCAATATAAGTAGCTTGAAATATTTCTTTGCTAACTAGGGTTAACATTATTCCGACTTAAAAATTTCTTTTGCAGATTTTCTATGATAAACCTTTTACCATTTTCAGTTCAACTTAGTTTCATGAAATATACCTGCGGAACTTTAATTTTTACTCTGTTAGTTTATTATTTCAAATTTTCGTTGAATAGTTCCATTATTACTTTTAATAAATAATTACATACTATAACAATTTAATTTTAAAACACTGAAATTCTAACATCTAACTTATTTAAAATCATAAAATATTCAACACTTACCTAAAGCACCAGCTAACTCAAAAGACGTGCGTCTCACACAACGACTTGGAATGAAATGAGAGAATGTTATCGGGGAGACCGGATGTCACGTGAATACTTCCTGTCGTTTGATTGGATGATAGCGAACTCACGTGATTCCTTATCAGTGACGTCATCACCTAGATAAGAACAAGTAGATAATCAACTTTCGCGGCATTTTCATCAATGTTTTCGAGTGAGTGGACATGCATGCTTGTCTCTGCTATCTATGTCTTGTCTAAACTCGTCCAAACTTGTCTAAAACTGTTTGTACTTGTCTAAACTTGTTGTTGCTTCTTTGTTACCTAGTTTATTTTTAATTACTATGCCAGATTAGATTATTGAAACAATTAATTACTAATAATAATTATATGATTTCCGTTAATTAATAATTATATTAATTAAAAAAATATTCCTGTTTGAGAAAAGATGAAAGAAAGATGGATGAATGGCTTTGCATATTTTCTGAGAACTTAGTCAAACAAAATCTGATTTCTCATATATTTATATTTTTGTTAGATTAGATAATTGAAACAAACAATTGCTAATTGTAATTAAATTATTTTCGTTAATTAATAATCATATTAATTACAATGATAATTGATTTATATATAAATTAATTCATAATACATAGTATCGGTTTTAGAAATAACTTAAATTTCTTTTGCAAGCGAAAAAGAATACTTCAAATCTGTACGTGTGTTAGAAAATTCTTATGTGTGGAAATTAGAAAGAAAAAAATGATGAGACTCCTTGGATATTTCAAGCAAACACTAATCATACACTATTCAAGAGTTAAAAGAAATCAGATTTTTCAAGAGTGAGTTTTCAAGGCGCATGCAACGGTTGTCATCTTTCTTCCTTTCTAGTTTCCACACATAAGAATTTTCTAACACACGTACAGATTTGAAGTATTCTTTTTCGCTTGCAAAAGAAATTTTAGTTATTTCTAAAACCGATACTATGTATTATGAATTAATTTATATATAAATCAATTATCATTGTAATTAATATGATTATTAATTAACGAAAATAATTTAATTACAATTAGCAATTGTTTGTTTCAATTATCTAATCTAACAAAAATATAAATATATGAGAAATCAGATTTTGTTTGACTAAGTTCTCAGAAAATATGCGAAGCCATTCATCCATCTTTCTTTCATGTTTTCTCAAACAGGAATATTTTTTTAATTAATATAATTATTAATTAACGGAAATCATATAATTATTATTAGTAATTAATTGTTTCAATAATCTAATCTGGCATAGTAATTAAAAATAAACTAGGTAACAAAGAGGCAAAAACAAGTTTAGACAAGTACAAACAGTTTTAGACAAGTTTGGACGAGTTTAGACAAGACATAGATAGCAGAGACAAGCATGCATGTCCACTCACTCGAAAACATTGATGAAAATGTTTCGAAAGCTGCTTATCTACTTGTTCTTATCTAGGTGATGACGTCACTGATAAGGAATCACGTGAGTTCGCTATCATCCAATCAAACGACACGAAGTATTCACGTGACATCCGGTCTCCCCGATAACATTCTCTCATTTCATTCCAAGTCGTTGTGTGAGACGCACGTCTTTTGAGTTAGCTGGTGCTTTAGGTAAGTGTTGAATATTTTATGATTTTAAATAAGTTAGATGTTAGAATTTCAGTGTTTTAAAATTAAATTGTTATAGTATGTAATTATTTATTAAAAGTAATAATGGAACTATTCAACGAAAATTTGAAATAATAAACTAACAGAGTAAAAATTAAAGTTCCGCAGGTATATTTCATGAAACTAAGTTGAACTGAAAATGGTAAAAGGTTTATCAAAGAAAATCTGCAAAAGAAATTTTTAAGTCGGAATAATGTTAACCCTAGTTAGCAAAGAAATATTTCAAGCTACTTATATTGCAAACTAATGTGAAATAGTGAGAATTTAATTAATTTAAATATAACATTGTGGTGATTTTTACATGTGTTTAAAAATGCATAAGGGAGTTTTCGCGGGAAATGAACAAACTCTGCAAATTTTCATTCGAACTCTATGTTAAATGAGTTTCTGAATCTAAGTTTATTTTTTCAAAAATGTTTGTCTACTTCAAGTTATAACAATGTCTATTTGATAGTCCCTAATTTTTCGATTATGTCATCGGTTTACTTTCTGCACTTGGGCAGAAATAAATCGTTTATACTATAAATAATCGTTTGCTGTGGTTAGAAGTTGGTTGGTTATGTGATGAATAAACATATGGTTGCCAGGATAAACAATTGAATGGTAGGATGAATTCATTCATGAGTTAAAACAGAAAACGATCAAATTTTACAAACGTTGAACCTAATAATATTTTTCTTAAGTTTTTTTTTCTTTACTTCATTTTTTTTTCTAAACTTTTTTTTTCTTCTTACCTTAAATTTTTTAACTTAATTTTCTCAAAAAATTTGTTTTGTTAACTAACATATATTTTTAAATTAGTTCTCATGAATTATCCAAGGAGTATCATTGTCCTTTCTTTCATGCATGTGTTTAAACCGTGCAATTACCAAAAACATTTAAGAAATCAAGCAAATCTTCTAACAAACCGAGGATTGTCATCCTTCTTTTTTCGAAGCAAGTGTTCAATTCACATATTTTTCAAAAACTTTAGGACTTTCATCATTCTTTCTTCCAAGCATGAGTTCACCTCCTGCGATTTTTATGAGCTTTAAAGAAATTAAACAAACCTTCTTAGAAAACAAGGACTCTCAAATTTTGCCTACCGAAATGTTATTTGTATCATTCAATGGTTATTTGTATTTGTTAGCTTGAGATTGCAAAATTTTTGTTATGTTGTAAATATTCAAAAGCTTTTTGAAAACTTTGGAAAAATCTTTTAACCAAGTTAATACATTTTTGTTCATTTGTAAATTTTTTCTGTTAATAATTCAAATTCTTCTTTTTTATTTATTTGTCTTATATATATATATATATATTTATTTTTTTTCGTTGACCTCTTAACATCGAGTTTGTTATTATTTTAAATGATGTTTGAAAATTTCCTTCAATGTATATTTAATTTTCTTTAGTATTTTAAGAAGACATTGCTTTGTGGGATGTGTACATAACAGTTGATAACTAATAGTATGATAGATAACTCTGAAAATGAGGAAGTTAAATTGTTTAAATGATTTTCTGTCAAACAGCCAAAATAATTTTCTGTCAAATAGCAAAGTTAAGTTGAGTAAAAGAGGTGAATTAGGTAAAACCGAGATTTTAAAATGATGGTCTTTAAGTTTGATATGTAAAAGTAACATGATAAACAGAGATATCCGTGATTTTCTTATAACCTTGCAAAAATCAGAGTTAGCTTTCTTTAGAACGACCCTCACGAATGCCATCTCTCCTCGATCTCAAATCCCTCATGTGGATAATCGATCGCCAAAAATAGCATAGCTTCTAAAATCATTATGTCTTGTCATATATTGAAATGCCTGGGCCTAAGTTTGTAGGTTCAATTCCTACTGGGTCGAGACAAAGTGACAGTGTAATGTTTTCAGGGATTTTCCTTTTATGAAATCGATTTCTTCAAAGAAAATTTACTTATCTTTAAAAATCCTTGTTTAATGTGATATGCTTCATTTTCTTCAGAAAGTTCGATGAAACATTTAGAATGAAAAAATAATTAAGTCTCCTGCATTTTCCGATTATCACTCACATTCTAAAGCGCTATTTTCCTCACCAAATACCATTAAATAAGGCCCTTTTCGTGTATTTCCAGCTGTTAAACTTTCTTGAAGGTCAACTCGTGCTTATGAAATTTCTTCTAAGTCACAATCTTCGCGCTCACCAGGATAAAACATCAGAGTTTTAAAATCATTAAGCACATCCGCTTGCTTCAACTTTTTGCACTTTACATCACATAGAGTAATTTTTCGTTGCACATACAAGAAACATAAACGAGGGTGATGTCTTAGGTAAACGAGAGTGATGATCTATATTAGCTAAGTTCAAATTTTCGTTTCAACACTCCTCATGGTAGAAGAACATTAACCCTTGATGCAATCTACGATTCGGATAATCGTGTTCACCTCGAAAATAAAAGCTATCCATTTCAAACTCACATACTTGAACTAAATTAATGAGAGTTTCCGCTTTCATAATGAAATGAATTTATTTCTAAAATCAAACTATGAGATTTAAAATAATATAAAGATAAACCAATTATAATAAAAATCAGTTAATGTTCTAATTACATTTAGCTATTGGTGGCTTTAACTATCTAAGTACTAATTAAAAATAAACATCTCTAACAATTCTCGAAAATAACATTTACATTTCAGGGAAGGTAACAAATACAAGATTACACAAGGTGAGGATAAGAGGTAGGACGATTCTCTCGAAAAACACGATAAGAACATACTCGTTAAACTAGGAAATGTTATCGTTCATTGATATCGAATCACGTGGTTGTGCTATTCACCAATCGCATGATATGACGCTGTCACGTGATATTATGTTAACTGATATGAAATTCACCATCTTTTTTTTTTTTCCTTATTTCACGTTGAGCGCGTGATGAATGCAGACGCATTTAAATCAAGCGGTTTAAGGTATGTTTAATTTTTCTCTTTATATGCAAAACGTAAAAATAATGCTTCCACTTACATAATACGAGAAGGGGGGAATTTGAAAGGTAATATATTTCGCTTTATTTGGTGGCAACACCATATGCTAAAAATTCTTTCCTTCGAAAGGTTTCTAAATGAAGTTGAAATTAAATGTATGTCTATACCCTGCAATATGCATAGCAAGTGTTTAAAATTTCATTCGCGGAAATGTTGTTAAATTCGCACTTATCATTCATTATTCATGAAACTATTAAAAGAAAAAATCACTTTAATATTTAAACTGTTTTTCAATTCTCTTCCTTTTTTTTTTCAATGGGAATTCTTTTTTTGACGCGATGTAATTTCTGTGTGAATCCAGCGAATGAAAGGTACTTCTTCAAAGATTCAAAATCAAGTATAAGATCTTTCTAACCGATGATTAGGCCCCCTACCTGCTGGGTTGCCCAAGCGGACCGGGTTTCATACCTGATATTGAGCAAGAAACCACATTTTAGGTAGCTTTCTTTACAAAAAGCTACCTATTGCAGCCGTTCGGAGGAAAGCGATTTCAAAAAAATTTGGTATATTTTCATCGATCATGACCCCCAGACCCCGAAACCACCCTCCGTTCAAAATTGATATATATATATATATATATATATATATATCAATATATATATATATATATATATATATATATATCTGACCTTTGTCATACTGTAACTCTCGTATTTATGAACCGATTTGGATGTAATTCGGTGTGTACATAGTACATACCAATGTCTCGACCGAGTTCGTTGGCCAGCTTCATCCGCCATTTTGTTTCAAAATGGCGGCCATTTAAAATTTAAAAAAAAAAATAAAAATTTGAAATGTGGTACAAAAATATTGAAAATGGAAAAATATTTTTTTCTTATGTATTTCACCTTTATACAAAGACTTCGGAGCAGTTTTTGTTTCGTCTATATCTTAAAAAATGGCTGAGTTATAGCATTTTGAATTTCTAGCATGGCTGACATTTTGAAACGTCCTGAATTTTGTCACGCGATAAAAGGCGTATTTATGAACCGATCTGGATGTAACTTCGTTTATACATAGTACATATCAATGTCTCGACCGAGTTCGTTGGCCAGCTTCATCCGCCATCTTGTTTAAAAATGGCGGCCATTTAAATTTTTAAGAAAAATTAAATTTGAAATGTGGTACCAAAAAACTGAAAATTGAAAAAAATATTTTTTTCTTATGTGTTTGACCTTGATAAAAAGATTCGGGAGCAGTTTTTGTTTCGTCTATATCTTAAAAAATGGCTGAGTTATAGCATATTGAATTTCTAGCGTGGCTGACATTTTGAAACGTCCTGATTTTTGTCACGTGATAACAGGCGTATTTATGAACCGATTTGGATGTACCTTGGCGTGTACATAGTACATACAAATATCTCGACCGAGTTCGTTGGCCAGCTTCACCCGCCATCTAGTTTCAAGATGGCGGCCATTTAAATAATTTTTAAATTTAAAATGAGATACCAAAAAATTAGAAAATGAAAGATTTTTTTCGTATGTGTTTTACATTAATACAAAGATTCCGGAACAGGTTTTGTTTCGTCTATATCTAAAAAAATGGCTGAGTTATAGCATTTTGAATTTCTATTGTGGCTGACATTTTAAAACGACCAGAATTTGTCACGCGATAACAGGCGTATTTATGAATCGATTTGGATGTAACTTAGTCTGTCTCTGTACATAGTACATACCAATGTCTCGACCGAGTTCGTTGGCCAGCTTCATTCGCCATGTTGTTTCAAAATTGTTACCATTTAAAAAAAATTTAATTTAAGGTATTAAAAAATTGGAAAATGAAAAAGATTTTTTTTTTTTATGTGTTTGGCCTTGATACAAAGATTCTGGAGCAGTTTTTGTTTCTGAAAATTTGTTCTTTTCTTTATATCTTAAAAAATGGTTGAATTATAGCACTTTGAATTTCTAGCATGGCTAACACTTTGAAACGATCTTGTATTTGTCACGCGATAGCACACGTATTCGCCTGTTTCGATGTAAGAAGGCATGTGGATAGTATACATCAATATGTCGACCAAGTTCGCTGGCCAGCTTCATCAGCCATCTTGTTTCAAAATGGCGGCCATCAAATTAAAAAAAAATTATGTTTAAAGTGAGGTGCAAAAAAATTAGAAATTGAAAAAGGTTTCTTTCTTAAGTATTTGACCTTGATATAAGGATTCAGGAGCATTTTTTGTTTGTCTTTATCTTAAAAAATGGCTCAGATATAGCAGTTTCAATTTCTAATGTGGGTGACATTTTGAAAAATCTGATTTTTTGCCTGCGACAGCACTCTTATATATCAACCGATTCCGATGTGAGTGAGCATGTGCACAGCAATTACTAAGGTCTCGACCAAGTTCACTGGTTAGCCTCATCCACCATGTTGTCTTAAAATGGCAGGCACTTTAGGAAATCGCCGAATTTGGCAGCCAAATATAAGTTACTTTAAATAAAAGCAGCTTGGATAAAGCTGACTAATTTCGCGAAATTCTCATTCATAATGATTTAGTATTGATAAAAATTAGTATTGAATTTCCTATATTCGGTTTCCACTAAATTGAGCTTCGTGTGTTTGAATAATATAAGTTGGCTTTTTTAAAATAAGGAATATGAAAGCTACCTCTTCCTCCCGGCACTGGCCGGAAGGACTTTTTCAAGAATGAGTTCTCATGAACTACCCAAGCACTTTCATCGTTCTTCCTTTCAAGCAAACATTTATCAAATATTTTTCAAAAACTATCAGACAAGAAATTTTTCAAGAATGAGTTTTCATAAACTAACAATGATCTTTCATCGTTATTTCTTGCAAGTATTCTCAATCATGTACCCATCTTTTTAAAAGAAAGTCAAAAAATGACTTCTGGAAAAAAGGGAGAGTGAAGATAATATTATTTTTAATAACATTCTTTTTCTTCTTTGTGTGGTGCTTTATCCAAAGACGACGGGGGTGGTGGCAGTTCATCAAACTATCAAGATTCAGTTATCAAGAAATCATATCTTTCAAACATTTTTCAAGAATTTTAAGAAATAAAGGACTGTCATCGTTTTTCCAATCATGATAGTGAATGAAACCAAGGACTATCATCGTTTTTTCATTCATGAGAATGGATGAAACCAAGGGCTATCATCTTTTTTCCAATTATGATAATGAATGAAGCCAAGGACTATCATCGTTTTTCCTACAAAATCCTTGCTGCAAAGAAAATTATAAAACAACCTCCTTTCAAAGGTGTTAATACAAAAACTTCTTCCATTATTGTTAAAGTGCTTAATTGTGAGAAAATAATTTCATCGAGACATGAAAACGATATCAAGTCTTTCAATATTTTTCAGCGGTGTGAAAATTTTCATAGTTGTAGAAATTTTCAAGGGTACATCATAAATAAATGAGGCTTGTTGCAAACAATTTCATAATTTTATCTTGGACACGAGGGGAAAAAAAGCAAGTCTTCTACAAGTGATGTAAATATTTTCAAGTCTTTCAATATTTTTCAGCATGCACAAATTTTCAAATATGCGAGAAAAATAATTTCTACAAATAATTAGAACAATTTCAGATTTTTCAAATATTTCTTCGAGCAAAACAAACAAAAAATTAACCAAGTTAAATTTAATTGTTGACATGTCTAATTTCATATTTTCTTTCTATGTCTTTGCCATTAGGAAAATTCCAAAGGAAATAAAAACTTATATGATTTTATGTGAATAATAACGTTTGAAACATGTGCAAACATAATGGAAGAATTATATGTTTCATTAAACGCGATTCAGTGTTATCAGTGTTAAATAATAAAGCAGTGCATGGCTTTTACAATTATTCAACCATTGCTAATCAATAGTTAAATGATAACTTTTAAAATTATCATCGGGACAATATTCCTCTCCCTCGAAAAGATAAGCTTAAGCAAGTCCGAACACGGCTATCTGCAAACGTAGATTATTCAATGAGTTAAGATTAGATAAAACCTTTGAAAGGCGTGAGAACGCCACCAGGTAACATGTTCAAACAAATCTCAATTCTTACTGAAATGTAGAGAAATTTCAAAGCTATTATATGAAAATTTCTTCAGAAAATGTTTAAGTGGGTGAATATTGCGTAATTCAAATAAGTTTATGATATAGAGTTTAACGAGTCAAAAAATTTATTTTAACGAAACTATTTCAACTATGTTATATGTATAATGTTAAACTTGGGTATTTCCTCACACAATCATGTAGAATAAGATATATTTAGGTAAACGTAGGTAAAACTCCTTATATAAATTCACTGTTACAAATCTCTTAAATCAAATATTTTATGTCTTACATTTTACGTTAACTAATCGTTGAATTAGTTAATTTTCTTCTAGCATGTTAATCACAATGTTTAAAAACTTAACTAAGTTTCACTATGTATAAGATGTTATGCTAATTAAGTAACGGGGAGTAGGTGAAAGAATTTTCATACAGTATCGGGAGTCAATATCATTCCACATCCATTGTGGAAAAGGAATTTTTACACTTATTATTATTTAAGTGTTTATACAGAAAAACTAAGTTAAATTGTTGAATGTCGATATAATTGTTAAACTACCTTTTTATGAAAGAAACGACAAATAGTTCCTTTGCAAGAAAAAATCTCTCATACAAACATTGTGCTTAAATCGTCCAAAAATCGAGTTAATATTCTGAAAAATTGAAGCTTTGAATTTTCTCCCACTTTGTCTAATATATATTAACCGCCATAAAATGTGTATGAGTCAAAAGACAAACTTTTTTAATTTATTTTCCATCTGAACGTTTTCTTTATTATTATTTCAATATTATTATTATTATTATTATTTTAATTTACATACTTACTTTTTAAAGCAAATTTTACATTTCTTTGCTTATGTGTTGTTAAAAGAACTTAAATGTTTATTTTATTTTATTATCTCCCATTTTTCCAATGGCAACACTTTATTTTTCTTAATTCGTGCATTACCTTTTATTTCTTTGCATATATTTATCTTTATTTGGTGGCAACATCTTTCAATTTTATTTCGTTATATACATTTCTCTTTATTCAGTGGCAACACTATATTAATCTTTATTCGGTGGCAACACTCTATGCGAAACTCTAACATCCCTTCTGGGACGACACACAAAAGAAAATTTTAAGCAAATCGCGACATTTTCTAAGTCTTGCTAATTCATTTCCACAATATATATCGTCATGTTATAGTACATTTCCTCCAAAAGTTTATACTAAAATGATAAAATAGGTTTTTCTACACATATCAACTTCTCGAACAACACACTTCAGAAAATTTTAAGTGAAAACAAAATCTTCTCACATAAAATTACTCAGCGATTGTTGTTGCATGATTACATATTTGTTAAACATGCTAGACTAACAAAAGCATGCAAAGAAAGCCACTTAACAGAATTTCACAAGAGACATTTTGAAATGGGACCATTTTTCTGAAAGAAGGGTCATTTCACAAACTTACCGTGTTCGAATTCCATGTTAGCGTTCAGGGAAAAACAATTCAACCAACATTACCTGAGTTAAAAACAAATTTCGAACAACAAATTTTCTAACGAGTCCAAATTCAAAATTAAGTTCGTAAAATGAAAATTTTAAAAAGAAAAAATTTTCCATGTCTTGCTAATTTTAAAAGAAAAATTTTTAAGAAAGAAAAATAAATTCTACAAAGTTTTTTCTACCACCCGAAAAAAAAAATAAATTCGTAAAATTTTTTTAAAGAAAAAAGTTTTTCTATCACGCAAAAAAAAAAATCTTAACAAATTTTTTAACTCTTAAAAAAAAAAAAAAAAAAAAAAAAAAAAAATCTTTAACTAAAATTTTTTAACTTAAAAAAATTTTTTTTTTTTTCAAAATAAATCTTCGCGCCCTAACTATCAGCGTACTCTAACACGATCATTCGCAAAAAACCTTATCCATTCATACTTCCGCTAAAATATCACTATCTAACAACACTTCCGGTCTACTTCCGCTCGAAAACGCGCTTATCCAAGTCGTACTGTAAGATAAAAAACTCCTGAATGACCTTCATTTGACCTCTATCGTACCACCGACCCACCGGTGGCGCATAACTCTCATAATCACACTACTAACATGTTTATTCCTATTCAATATGTTTATAATTAGACTTAGACAATCAATAAATCAGCTTAATGACAACATTGTTTCTTATTATTTGAATGAACATTTGTTTTTCTGACAATCCTTATCCTTAACCCTGTATAGTTTAATATTTTCATAGGTTATTTTTGGGTATTGACTAGTGATAAAATAATAAAAAAGTGAGTGATAGATTAATGAATTTGTGAGTGGAAAGAAGTCATTAAATTTTTTTGTGTAATTAGATTTTAGAATGAAAATGAAACTGAATTGAATTATTGAGAATTTAATTTCAATTAAAGCTTATTAAAAAAGCTAATATATGCAAAAATGTGCATTAAAAAGTTTCAAGTATTCGGTTGCCGAATACCGAAGCTTCGGTATACACTTCGACCGAAGCTTCAATATTCGGCAAAATTGCTGTTTCGGTCAATCCCTAGTTAGAATTATACAAATTATGTACAAAGGTCTGTTTCTGATGACAATACAACATTTTTACAACTTAATTAATACATTAAAAAAATACATAATACATAGGGTGTCAACGATTTTAATAAATTGATTTAAATCAATGATTAAATAGTGATTATAATCAACTGATTTTTTTTAAATCATTGATTAAAATCATAAATTTTCTAAATGTTTAAAATTACTTACCCTTTTCGGCACAGTGTGCCCGGGTCGGGATACCTAATTTTAATTCCAAACGTATGAACGGCACCAAGAATATTTTAGTAAAATTTTGATCTTACAATAAATAGTTAAAATAACATGTTTTTAATTTCTAAAAAAGTCGTTTTAAAATTCCGGTGTCAGTCAATCATTTCATCATTTTAGAACAAAAATTGCCCGTGCCGGAAAGGGTTAAAAAAGTATTGAAATCTAAAATGAACATAATTGGGAAAGTTTCTATTGGTATTTTGCCTTATGAATAAGCAAAAAATTGTTTCTAAGCTTAGACTATCCCTTAGACTTATAAAACAATTAAGTATAGTAAGTTTGTAAAAAGCAAGTTTTTATCTGTCTTAAAAAGTATTTAATTAAAAAATGATATTTAAATCTAATATAAGTAATTTGAAACGTCGCTGTTTTCTTTAACCGGTCAAGTTATTCTTTATTTTCTATAAAATAAGCATAGCAAGTGTAATAAATTTCTGAAAATAAAAGAATAAGTAGCCAGTATGTTATTTTCTCATTCTACTTTTGCAATAATAAATTTACAGCAAATTGGAGCTAAAGAAGAATGAATGAATAACACCTGCTCAACAACTATTATAAAGAATGTATAAGAGAAAAAGAACTAATTGGTATAAAAATGTTAAGCTCAGGAAGAGCTTATTCGGTAGAGGTTGAATAAATGTTTTTTTTTTTTTTTTATACTTTTGTGCACTAAATAAAGAAATTAGTTAGAAATTGAAGAGGCAGTTTTTTTTTTCCTTGTAGCACTGAATGTTAATAATCCGTACTGAGTTGTAACATTGCTGTAACAAATTCTATTTCTTTAGAAAAAACAAGATATTGTTAAATCAAGTTGTTATTTAAAGGTATTTTCCAATTTGTAATTAATAAAATTCTCAAAAATTAGTGCCACTTCATATATATTCCATTACAAATTATATACTTTTTTCTTATATCATTACTAAAACTCCTGAAGGTAATGCTCTCATTTTGCTGAACTAGTGCCTTTTTGGGAAACTAGCACCCCCTTTTTTTTCTAGAATTAATACTAAATTATCATTTTAGGAATTAAAGCATAATTCTTTTTCCTAATTAAAGATTTAATTGTTAAATAATGATTAATTTCAAACATTGTTAACAATTTGATATTAAATGCAGTGAATAATTAACTGTAAATATCAATAGTATTTAATATAATTTTAGATTAATTATTACAAAAGATTAATGTATGTAACATTATTGTATACTACTAAGGAAAATGAATGTGCTTTTCATAATTATTCTAATTACACTAACTAATAATTATAATTAAAGCTTAAAAACATAGATTATGTTAGCAGTTAGAGATTTAATTCTTTTAGAAGCCTAAAAGTATTGGTGCAGTCCGTATTTTAGTGCAGGAAAAAAAAAAAAATCATAAAAATCCGATTTAAATAAAAAAAATCATGATTTTTTTTTACACCCTAATGCATTAAAATACATTAATTTTAAGGCATTTTTCAATTAGCAAGTGATAAATCACCAAATATTCTCTGTAACTTGTACAATTATATGGAAGTTGAATAAACAATGGATTTGAAATATTTGCCAAAATATGCTAAATTGCTGTGAAACTGCAACAAAACCTTTTAAAGATGAAAAAGTAGAAAATAAATTATAAATAAAAACTCACTGAAGAGTGTAATATTTTTAAAAATATCCTTTTATCAGTTAATAGTTTAATATTAAATAATTTATGATTGTATATCATGAAATCTAAATAGAAATCCTAAAAATAGTTTAAATAATGTTTCATTTTTTTCCCCTGTTGCCCTATCTTAAAAAAGAAACAGAGCAAAAATTATCTTTATTTTTTAATAAATTCAGTTGCTAGTGCTTTCTACCAAGCGTAAAAAATCATTAAATTTTTCATAATGGAGCTCAGTGCCCATGCCAAATTAATGAATTGTAATGGAAATTTTTGGGGGAAAATATGAAATGCAGTCAAAAAATTAGGCGAAACTTTCAAGATGAGCATTGAATACTTATAAAAGAGGGTTTTTTAAAAACTATTTTTACTTTTATACTTATTTTCATCTATCATTACTGCGTATCTTGAAACTTTTTTCTCAATTATTTTTACATTTCTGTGAGATTTAAAATATTTAGATTCTTTTTATGTAGATGTTTTTCAGTGTTATCCTCAATTAGTAATTAGTATGCAATTGCATCTATTAGTATGCAATTATTTTATAATTTCATATGGGATTGTATCATTAAAGTTGACATCTAGATTTTTAAACTTAAAATTACACTATGGGCAAAATACTTAAAAGATGAGACATATGGATGGGATATACATAACATCTTTTTAAATATTGTCCCATCTTTTACGTATTTTGCACATAGTGTAATTTTAAGTTTAACTTTTTAAAGATGAATTTAGCATCCTATTTATTTATTTGCTGATCTAGATTTTTGTTTTAGACACCTAATAGTGCTACTCCATGTGTCACAGTGGCATCTAGTTTTAGGATTCAAATCACCAAAAAGCACTTTAGTAACCAGGCTCACTAAAATACATCAGTGTGCAGGGGAACTGATTACAAAAGACTAATAGAAATTACTAGGGATGCACCGAATAGTGATTTTGGCCGAATACCGAATTTTCGGCCTACAGGCGAACCGACTACCGAATATTTGGCTAGCCAAATAGTAACTGCTAGGCCGAATACTTTTATATTTCAGAGTTTAAAGGCATTAAAATGTTAAATTTTAAAACAATTTCACATAATATTTAAAACAGAAACTTATATTTTGATAAACAAGAGCTTTTTTCAAGTTAACTTTATGTGAAAAAAATCAGCTTTGAGTTATTTAAGAAGATAGTTATAATTTTTTTTTAATTAATTAGGGGGCTCTGCCCCCTACGAGCTACGCTCGCCAACCCCCGTTCAGACACCGCAGACTCTAACAGCACACTAATTTGATCGGCTTTAAAAAGATTTCGGAAGATTGAATTATAATTTGAATCTGACAATTATAATCTGACGTAATTTTCACCAAACTTTTCTTTCTCTTTTTAATATTCACGTAAAAACACTTTTGTTAGAAATGAAATATTATGATCCTCTTAAAATATCAAATAAATGTCTCGCGCAATTTTTAAATTTAAACTGTTTTGCAATATTATTTTTTGTTCATTATACGTAATAAGTGTAATGTGACGTAAATGTGACGTAAATTTACCTATTTAAGACTTCTAACGCATGTTAATGAATTTATTATTTTTACAATATTCTTTCTCTTTTAAAATTCACGTGTAAATATAGTTTTTATGACGTAATTTTCAATGAGTTCCTGCTTTTTATATTTTCTGTTTATAATAGTCATGTGTAAAATAAATTTTTAATTTGGAGCAAACATTATTGTTTGCGCTGTTTATACAGTTGGCAACAGTTTAAATTAATACAATTTTCTAAAATGTGTAAAAAATATCTCTCGAAATGCTGAAAATTTGAATTTAAAATAGAAATAAAACCTCAAAAAATGAGTCAAATTAAAAAACTAAATAAGACTTGTATATAAATAGCTCTAGGCTGCACACCGGGAAATTCTGACGCATAAAATGATCTAAAAATGATTAAATTCCTATGTACAGTTTTTGCTCCTATAAAACTTTTTTAATGGAACGATTTTGTCCAACTTTGGCATTAAATATCTCTTAAAATAATTCTTCGATTTGAAAACTGTCTGCATCAGCGTGTTTATCAAATATTTCTCTATAATACTACCGATTTTCATATTTTTGTATGCAACAGTTTTTTTTTTTAAATATTAGCGAAAAAAGGCCATGCTTAAGCATTCAAATTGGATGTCGATCTGTCGGGAATATCTACGCAGATTTTCATTGGTCCATTTCCAAATCAAAACTTTTTTATATGTATAGAAGGATTAATTTTTAAATTTCATGGCTTCTTCTGAGAATTAAAACAAATGAATAAAATTTTCTTAAATTTTAAAACGAACTTTTTAAAATCAAAGAGAAATTGTGAAAAAATTGGAAGAAAAGTTGTACAGGATCATATATTATTTGTTTGTCAGGAAGAGACTAAAGTAAAAGTAAATAAATAATACAATCTATTCAAATTTTATATATTGGTAACATAGCAAGAATAACTGTTCTACTCCCTTTGATTAAGTAAGGAAGTTTTTAAATGCATCCTAGATCGTTGTCTAGAGTGGACAATCATTTTCAGAGATTGTAAACGTTATTCTTAAAATATTAGCAAGAAACAGAATATTTACCGAAGAATGTTCAGGAACTTGCATTTGTACATAATTGGTTCCTATGAAAATCCTCGTGATTGGTTAATTTTCTTAAATAATACTTAACAAACAGCAAATAAATAATGCTAAAACATTCTCTTTTATTTAAATAGGATTCTGTTTCTAATTATTCTGAATATCTCTATAAGTTGACTGTTAAACGTAGAAATTGTATAAGGTTTTTAAAAATATGTGTAATTTTTTTTTTTTTTTTAAGTATTCGGTTCTGAATATCTTTATAAGTTGACTGTTAAACGTAGAAGTTGTATAAGGTTTTTAAAAATATGTGTAATTTTTTTTAAGTATCCGGTTCGGCCGAATATTTCGATATTCGGCCAAACCAAATATTCGGTAACTTGGCGAATGCCGAATAGATACCGAATATTCGGTGCATCCTTAGAAATTTCTTATTGGAAATATTTTGCCGAAGCAACTTAAGTTACAATGGTGCTTTGGTTGAAGTTGAAGAGTTTTCTGAAATCTTTAAGAATGATTGATCTGAAGAAACTACAAAGTTACTAAATATGTATTTTGTATATTTTACAATCCCCAAAACAATTTACATTACCATTAAGAATGTCAACAGAAGGTTCTCCTAAATACGAGGGTTACTCTGAAATTATTGAGATACGCGCAGATGAGAATTTACAAAATAAAAATAACGGTTTAATTTTAAAATACAAAGTATTTTAACATAGCAGACGATTTTTTACTGACTTACTTCAACTTGTTTAGCGTAGAATAAATTTTAAACAGAAGAGAAAATGGAGTTGACGCGAGAACATTTTCGCGCTATGATTTTCTACGATTTTAAAGCAGGATTAAATCAAGAAGAATGCGTTCAACGGTTGAAATTAGCATTTGGTGATGAATCTCCAGCTCGTGCTACTGTATTCAGATGGTTTAAAGAATTTAACAGAGGTCGCAATTTTCTTCAGGATGAAGAACACACAGGAAGGCCGTCGTCGGCAGTAATCCCGGATAATGTGTCTGCCATACGAAAAATGTTAATGGATGATAATCGCTGTACCTATCAAATGATACAGAAGGGACTTAACATTGGATCCGCAGCCATACACAAAATTATTCATGAAGAATTGCATATGAAAAAAGTAGTTTGCCGTTGGGTTCCCCCATAATCTAACTGGGC
Source organism: Maratus speciosus (assembly GCA_963932465.1). Classification (NCBI taxonomy): domain Eukaryota; kingdom Metazoa; phylum Arthropoda; class Arachnida; order Araneae; family Salticidae; genus Maratus; species Maratus speciosus. The sequence continues at coordinate 238,785,046 of OZ010788.1, forward strand.
ACCAAAAAGAGGAGCGTGTCAGAATCAGTAAAGAAACTCTTAAATTGCTAAATGATGGTGGCCACCGCATCATTTATTAAATTGTAACGGGTGATGAAACGTACATACCGTTTTTTGACGTTTCAACACGTCAAGAAAGCAAAGTATGGGTGTTTGAAGATGATCCCACGCCGACAATGGTGAAAGACAATGCGCACTGAAAAAAGTGATGTATGCCGTTTTCTTCAGAAGTACGGGATTGGTCAAAACCATCAAGTTGGAAAGACATAAGACAGTAACAGCAAATGGTATACCACTAAATGTCTTCCAGAAATTGTACAAGAAGTGAATTTTAGGAGACTAATGCTTCAATGACAATGCAACTTCACATACAGCCGGATTAACAGTTGAGTTTCTTAAAAAAAAAAAACGAATTGAAGTGATAGAACATCCGCCGTATTCACCTGATCTAGCTATGTGTGACTTTTAGTTATTCTTTAATCTAAAAAAGAACTTACGTGGACGTCGTTTTCATTCAGAAGAAGAGATTGATGCGGCTATAAATGCATTTTTTTCATCTATTCCAAGAAATGAATAGCTTGAGGCATTTAATCTGTGGAAAATTCGTCTACAAAAGTGCATTGATGCTGGAGGAGACTACTTTGAACACACCTAGAATTTTGTACGTATAACTTTAAAAACCTAGTTGTATCTCAAAAATTTCAGAGTGACCCTCGTAAAAGTGTTGTAAGTATTTACACGCTATCATGACCAAAATGCATTTTTTCTTCATTTTACTTCATTCTATTTGTGTAATTCTACTCCTCAACATTTTCGCCATGAATTGAAAACAATCTTAAATGGGTAAAATATTCATCTACGTTAATGACAAACATTATTCTTTACTTTTATTATATTTATTTATTTTACATTATATATATATATATATATTTATTTATTTGATTACTAACCTATTTTTGATATCTATTTTTTATTTTTTGCAGTTGCAAAAGAACAAGTTTTGGCTAACTTAGCAAACTTTGCCTATGATCCTGATAACTATAGTCATTTTAGAGATCTGAATATTGTAGATTTATTTTTAGGTAAATTGGCTTCTTTCTTCTTCAGTATGTCTTACTTTATTAAAATGTAGCTATTTGTGACAAATAATTTAATATAGTAGTCATTGCAGAGTATTCAAATTCATTAAGGTCAGTTAATATACTACGTGTCTAAAAAAAAACGAGTCTACTTGAAAAAAAAAAAAAATGAGAATTGTTAAAAGTGTACCATTTGCTGTACTACTGAGTTTGGGAAAGTAACAAATCATCATCCACAGAGTAATAGTTAATATAATAAGATTGTTTAATAATATAAATAAAATTCTGATACTTCTCCGTTATCCCGTTGACCACTTTTCATAAAAAAAAATTATCACCAAACTATTCGCTAGGTTGTAGTGCCCAATTAATAAATGGAAGAATATTGTCATTAGAATCGCAAAAAAAAAAAAAAAAAAAAAAAAAAAAAAAAAAAAAATAATAATAATAATAATAATACAAGAAATTTGGAAAAGTGTAAATTATCAATAACTTTTGTAAATAATAAATTTTACAATTTATATATTTGAAACACAAGGCTGTTTTTTTTTTTAATCATCTGCTCTTAGTTTTCTACTGAACCAATTTCCCTAATTGTTTAAATGAAGGCTGTTCATTTGCAGATGTGCCCACACTAGCTATTTAAAAAAAAAAATAATAATAATAATAATAATAAAATAATAAAAAAATATATATATTAAAAGTTGTATGAAATTTTTTTGATAATTGCGGCAGTTGGGATACTTCTGTTGTTACAGAAGCAAAGAAATAATGAGAATTACTATATTTTTACTGATGTCATTTCCTCATTACAATTAAAATGTATAAATTTGTTTTAATGTTACATTTAAAAAAAACATTAATTTTCCCTCATGAAACTGTTATATTTCAATGCTTACTAATTTTGGTGATACTGAGTTTGAGACACTAATCTAATGGTTCCCAACCTTTTCCAACTCTGTAAACGATGTATCTTTTTACTTAAAAAGCGAATTCTATTCACACGGCGAATGCGTAATAGAGCCTTAACAATAACTATTCATTTCACATTTTTTTTTAAAAACTTATCAAAGAGGTGAATCTTCTATTACAAATGTGTTTTTAACACAATTCTATAAATGCAATGATCTTCGTCTTTGTGCCAAAAAGAGTTTTGTTGTATTTTCCAACTTTCCTCAATGTTAAAGATAAAAGTTATATGGTCTGTATTTTTATCTTCACAAAATATCTTGAAGAGAGACTTGGATTTAGCATTAAAATTGACAACATTCACATATTTCATAACTCATTTTTGTTACTTTTTAAGAGTTGTGGGAAAGCTTTGGACAGTATATAAGTATATATTTTTTCTATGGATAACACAATACACAAAAGTATTTCAAAATTATCATCTTTATTAATTTTTAGTAAACATTATTCTCCATCACAACACTTTTTCTCTGTCTTCCCTTTCCCAATATCATTAATTTTCTGCCATATAATATCTGATTTTAAATTTTTAAATGTATATGTCTTCGTGTAATTTACTGTGTAGTACGCCTGCTGTAGAGTCCTAAATATGTACTATCTTACCCATTTTTTCCTAGTGATATTTACTATTTAAAAATTTTATAAAGTTAGTAATACCTCATTTATTTCATATATTTTTTAGGTTAAATATGTTCAAGACAGTCAGATTTATATGTACTTTTAAGAAGTTCCACGTTTATTAAATTCGTTGTGTGATATACAGGGTGTCCGGTCTCAACGGTATCCAATGGCTAATTCCTAAACCGTTCGTCATAGACATATAGTTCTAATTACAAAAATGTTTAATATCATGTAAAGTAATATTTTAAAAGAGATTTGGGTCAATAAAAACATTTCTTAAAAAATTACGAAATTTAAATTTTTATACGGTCCCCCGGTCCTATAAGTTATATTTAGTAAAAATTTCCTTTTACACTGACAAGTAATACACAAAAAGTCCCATTATTCTACGATTAAAATTGACCGAGTAATAGCTATTTAAAGCTGGAGCATATTTTTTGCTGCAAATTTGGGGTCATTCACAAATTTAGTCGAAATATAATTTCGTCAGATATATTAAAAAATGGTTGAGAGTAAAACTAACATTGCAATATAAATTTGAAATTTTTAATCATTCTGACATATTAATGCAAAATATACAATTTGTAATAAACATTTAAGAAGAAAGAAAAAACAGAATTTTTGTTAAATAAAATTATGCTAAATTAACAGCTTCAATAATTTACAAAATTATACGTATTTTAAAATATTATTAGATTACACTAGCCTGCAAAAGTTGGGTTATGTCATACTTTTTAGCTTTTGATAATTGATTCTTATGTATTCTGTACCACTGAATCTGAAATTGACCTTCATTTTTAACCATCACATCAGGATTTTTCGCAAATTTCAAAGTTAAAATTGAATCTCCTCCCTCATCTCATCGGACCGTAAGAATCCCAGGATAAGCAAAAATTATTGAATAAAATAAAATAAAATAAAATAAAAAAAGTTTTACATATGTTTTATAGTATGAGATTTTCGCTATATTTTAACTTACACATTTACGATTTGCAAAAAAATTCTAACGTTATGGTTAAAAATGAAGGTCATTTTCAGATTCACTGCTAAAAAGCACGTAAAAATCAATTATCAAAAGTTAAAAAACACAACCATCTCCTTTACTTTATAGTATCTGATTTTTGTTAGTCTTTAAATTTGACAATTTATGATTTGCGAAATATCCGACATGATGGTTAAACATTAATGTAATTTTCGGATTCAGTGCTAAAAAATACATAAAAGTTAAAAAAACTAACAATCGCAGTCTTGTATTATCTAATCTAAAACTTTTTCTTAAACTTCTTGGCGGTAATCTATCGGAAATTTTTTGTGTTATCCTGTAAAATAAGTACAAATGGTAACCACCGAAAATCATAATAATATTAGATTGTTATTGGATTTGCGCCAGTATGTAAAATGTAATCTCGATCGGATATTTAAAAGTGAGTTAAAGTTACAAATTTTGAACTGGAAAAATATACATACGATCGTTGAAGTAACATAAAAACCACATAATTTTTGTTAAAAGTAATCATAAAAGAAACAGTCTCAAATCCTGACAAAATAAAACATATGTTATTTTAGCCAATCTGAAACTTAATAAATGTTAACTTAATCGTAATACTTGTATGATTTTTTTTTCAAAGCGCAGATACACATGAAATAAGATCTTCGAATACTTTAAGCACTTCGTATGTGACCCCTTAAAACCAAGCCGAACTCATTTGTTTTCAGAGCAGAAAAGTGGCATAAGTCATGCATTTTTAAAGTTTCATAACTCGCTCAATTTTAGTGTTATATGAATGGGACTTTTTTTTGTCTTACTTGTCAGTGTAATAGGAAAATTTTACTAAATATAACTTATAGGACCGGGGGACCGTATAAAAATTTAAATTTCGTAATTTTTAAGAAATATTTTTATTGACACAAATCGCTTTTAAAATATTTCTTTAGATGATTTAAAGCATTTTTGTAATTGGAACTATATGTCTATGACTAACGGTTTAGGAATTAGCCATTGGACACCGTTGAGACCGGACACCCTGTATAGCAGAGCGAATAGAAGTAGAAAGTTCATTCAATAAATAATCAAAAGCATAAATTAGAAAATACAATTGTAACCAGAAAAATTATAAAAGTATTTAGTAGGGTCACCCGGGGTAATTCCTGGTTCAAAAAGCATCAACATCTAATTATTATAAAAACTATTAAAGGTATTGTTCCCTATTTTTTTGTGGAATAAGCCCCCTCTCATGGCTATATTATAAAATGCTTACTTAAATATATATGCACTTATAATTAAAATAATAATTATTATTAAATGACCAAGAATTACCCCAGAAATGGGGTAATTCTTGGTCACTTCTGGGGTAATTATCGGTCAGCTTCCTTTTTCGTGTAAATAAAGTAGTACAGTTAATTTTTTTTTATGACTGAGTAATAAAATAAGTAGAATCAATCTTCTAAAAGTTTTGTTCATCTCATAATTGTGGAATAATAAAGCATAGACTTTGTTTTGGGCATAAAAAATCAAAGTTATTTCATATGCAAAAGACTTTTGTACCTTTTACAAAACATTAATTAGCCAAAGAATTTTTATGCATTTTTACAACATTTATAAGCAGTACTTATTGCTTCATTAGTATCCACTGTGAATGGATTTATTAATAACCTACAAATTTATTGGTCCATAAAAAAATATAACAATGTTTGTTATCAATTTTATTTTATTTAGGCCAACTGAAGTTTTTGGCTCCCTTTTCAAGAAATTTTCAATACAGACCTTTAATATAATACACAGCATAATAATTAGGTTCCTCTATTGCATTATGTATATTTTTATGCACCATTTTGGCATTTTGCAATGAGATAGTATTTCTACTTAAATTGTTCAGCCACAGAGTGTGTCTTATTCTCTGAGCACTTACTGTTTTCTTCTTTTAAAAGTGTTTAATATAGTAGAGGAAAATTTTGTAATCTTTTTTAAAGACTGATATGTCATTAGTTGAAATAAAATAATTAAAACTTCCAAGAATGACAATGATATGTTGTAAAATGTGTAAAAATAAAGGTCGATGTTTTGCAGAAATTTGAATAGCAGTTTTGAATATAATTTTTTTAAATATTTAATTTCAACTAAATGAATAATTAAGGCATATATTTCAAAACAAAGGATTCAAAGTATCTTTGAGATTTTTTACAGTTTCATAAATTGTTCTTTTTATAACAAAAGCGAAAATGATCAAGAATTACCTCAGAAACTCAGTGACCAGGAATTACCACGGGTGACTCTATTTTATTAAGAGCTAGAATTAACTAAAATGTGGTGAACAGTGTGGTTGCAGTTAATTCTCAAAGGATTTGCGACAATTAAAATCACTAAATATAACAATAAAAAGGAATTAAATGATGATAAAAGCATTGACCAGGAATTACCCCAGTGACCAAGATTTACCCCAGATATATGGGGCAGTATTTTACCAATTTTTGTAAATTATTTAAAATAGTATAAAAAATTTCAAGACTATTTTTTAATAGCTAAAGTAGTTAGTAATTGAACCAAAAAGAAAGAAAAATATTTAAAATTTGAGATGTGACAAAGATCTTTGTAAAAATGTATCATAACTAAGGCCAATGTAATTTTACAGAAATTTAACTAGCCATTTCAAAAAGATTTTTTTTTTCAAAATAAATAAGCAATAAACTCATAATTAAGTAATAAATTCCAATGAGGATAGTTCAGAGTACCCCTATGATTTTTTTCATTTTGGTGAAGCGTTCTTAAAACAAAAAGGACTGTGACCAGGAATTGCCCCAGAAACTTGCTGACCAGGAATTACCCCGGGTGACCCTACTGTTAAAAGTAAAATATTTCTAAAAGATTATTCATATAATTATTCTGGTATAAGTCTATTTTAAACATTTTTACTTGGGATTTTTTTAAATTGAATTAAAAAATGATTTTTAAAATTTTGCTTGCATTCCATTTATTAGTACAACATTTTCTCCCCCACCCCCCCCCCCAAAAAAAAAGACAAACTGATAGCTAATGGGTAAATTACACATTTGGAACTGCCTCTAAAAGGTCAAATTGTCCCCCGGTGGGGTGTACGCCTCATGTTGGGAACCACTGCACTAATCTCAGAGGGAGGTGAATGATTTAGCCAATGTAAGATTAAATTTTTATCGTAATTATTTTTGGATTTTTTTTTTATATATATTCAGTCTAGTAGTCCTTTTAAACATTTTCATCTGTTGAATTCAATGGGTTCCAACTCATATATTAAAGAAAACTGAAAGCAAAAAAAAAAAAAATAAAAAAAAAATAAATATACCAGCCAGATTTATTTACATTATTTTTCTTAATTATCCCTCTTGGCTGGTGAATGCTTGTGAATTCAGTTGAAATTGTTTTATTTGAACGTAACTATGCACTACAACATTTTAAAAAAATTAAAAATATAGATAAACGGTGAATTAGAAATCACTTGGTGATATAACAAACACGTGTAATGCATATGATGTCAAGTGAATAGGACACCATGATCATGCAATATTGGCGTTAAATACTATAGTTTGGCGATAATTTTTTTTTTAATCTAAAGTGGTTGACGGGATAATGGAGAAGTACCGTAACGTTATATAAATTTTCAAATAGGCTGTCATTTTTGGAACATTCTATATGTATTGAGTGTTTTTAGCTCACAGGCTGTCAAAGCCTGGGAGTAAAGTGCTTGCTGATTCTGTATGTATGTACGTAACGCGATAACTCTTGATAGAAACATCCGATTTTCTTCAAATTTTTTTTCTAGGTTCATTCTGATAAGGCGCTTCCATGATTAGTTTTGGGCGTTCATTGGTTAAGTATAAAGGAGGGAAGGGGGCTAGTCCCCCTTTAATTTAGATAAATGGGTTTTTCATGCAGAATTATTCGATTTGCTCCAAATTTGGTATACCGGTTTATTATGTTAAGCAGCTTCCTTGATTAAATTTGGAGGCTCATTAGTTAAGTATGGGAAGGGGGCTAGCCCCCCTTAATTTAGGTAAATGGGTTTTTCATGCAGAATTATTTGATTTGCTTCAAATTTGATACACCGGTTTATTCCGATATCGCACTTCCTTCATTAGATTTGGAGGTTCATTATTTAAGTATAAAAGGGGAAATGGGGACAAGTCCCCTCCCCTTAATTTAGATAAATGGATTTTTATGCAGAATTATCCAATGTACTTTAATTTTTTTTTCTATATTCATTCTGATAAGGAGCTTTCCTGATTAGATTTGGAGGTTCATCAGTTAAGTATAAAGGGGGGTTAGACCCCCCCCCCTCCCTTAATTTAGCGATAAGGTTTTTTCATGCAGAATTATCTGATTTGCTTCAAATTTGGTATACCGGTTTATTATGTTAACCCATTAAGGACAAGTTTCTTTTACACTTTTTTAATACCTCGAGACCAGTCGACACCAGTTTTTCCATTTTGTAATTTTAACCTCATTTAATCTCTCAAAGTTTGAGATCAGGTAATATAAAAATTTCCTTTCTAAAATGCTGGTTTGCACATTTAAAAGTTTCATAATACTTACATGGCAAGTTTTCTTGCCAATCGGTGTTAATGAGTTAACGAGCTTTTCTGATTAGATTTGGAGGTTCATTGGTTAAGTATAAAGGGGGTGAACGGGGGTTAATCCCCCTTCATTTATTTTTTGAGGGGCATTATTCTTTGAAATAAGAGTATAATATACAATTAGTGTGAATAGCCTGTGATCAATGCTATCAGTTTAACTGGGCACTTTTCTTTTTTTTAATATAATCTTGTGCTAGAATATAAAAAAGGACGAATTCTAAAAATTTAAATGCTGCAATGAAATTCTTATAAAATATAGAATATATGACATATAAAATTTTTGTAAAAACTATGTTAATGTTCCATGTGCTATGTTAATAAGATAGTATTTTTAAATAGGATAGATCATTAAAATTAATTTTTTTTTATCATTTATATTACTGATCTCCATTTTTATATCGTTAGAGTATTTATATCATTTATTAGAAACTGTTTTTCTAGCTTTATTCAATATTAGATTTCCAATTTAATTTTAGTTGTGTAAAACCTATACAGTACTTCATATTATTTGCTACTTATTATGTACTGTATTTTGACACATGTGTACCATATATTTGCATATATATTAATATTATAAATTCTGGCATATGATGCACAACTAAGCTTTCCGACTTTATTTTTCTATTTTTAAGTATATTCACCACAGGGTTCAGTGATATGGATATATATCTTGTGGGGTACGCCGATTTAAATCAGCTTGATTTTAACCATGATTTAAATCACTTGATTTTTTTTTTTAAATCATTGATTAAAATCACAATTTTTTTTTCATTAATTTTTAACTATACTCTAAATTAAAATAATCTTGGAAAGAGTGCATGTTATTTAAATCAAACCAAAAGAAAAAAAAATCATTCTCAATGCACTCTGAAAGAATGATCTTTCATTTTCAACAGAAATTATCTGAATGCTTTTCTTTGTAGTCACCTGGGGAGATAAGGGACTTCATTGAATGGGGTAACAAAGGTATCCCAGAGTAAATAGATAAGAAAGAAAAATTTCCTTCTTTTGTCTACTGACCAACAGGGATTAGTTACAAACCTGTTTTGCATGAACACTTGGTCCAAAATACCTGAATCAACTATTACAAACTCTTTGCTTGAAGTTACAAGTTAGTAAACTGTAGATAGAGAAATTTAATATAGTATAGAAGGACAAATTGGATTTATTATTATTTTTTTTTAAACAAAATTGTCGGAAAAAGGATCTCATGTGACTTTATTTTTCAGAGATATCAACTGTTTCAGGCAAAGGTCTGAAAGCTAAATGCAAAAAATGTGGGAAAGAAATGATGGGATTAGTTGCAAGACTGAAAAAACATCAAGAGATATGTGAAAATCCTATTGATGATGGGTCATGAAAAAGCAGGAAAATTAGTTTTTCTCTACAAAGCATTAAATTTGCCTTAGTTACCATGTCCATTTGATTTCTTTGAAAATGTCAATATAAACAATTTGTGCTTTAAAAGAACTTATATTTTTATTAAAAATTTCTTGATTACATTTCCTGATTTAAAGTAAATAAATATAATTGGTTACCTTGATAACTTGTCCATTTTTTTCTTTAAAAATGTCAATATAAGGAATTTGTATTATAAGAGTTTAACAGAATTTAGTTTATTATTATTTTAGTTAACACCAGTTTATAATATTACCAGCTATAAAATTAGTATTTTTAAATTTATTTTGAGCTTTAAACATGTAAAAATATATATTATTATTAATTAAATTGAGTAAAGGATTCACTAGTACATTATTGGATGCATATTCTGGGTTTAGTCTTACATTTGTTACGAGTGATAATCTTTTTATATATTGTACTAATAACATATATTTAAAATAATATGTAATGATTGGATTTGTTTTGGGAAATGGTGCATTAAGGCAATGGATAATACTTTGAAGGTGTTAACATCTTATTCACAGCTCTTAAGACAAATGATGTAACCATTACACAAAAAAGTATAAATCAAGTATAAAGATTTATATACATAAAAAATTTTGAAATACTATTTTCAAGTGTCTATTTAAATTATATTTATAAGACAATTGAAAATATCATGTTATAACCTTCAAAGTTTAAAATCATGTCGTTAGTTAATTTTAATTTTAAAAAATCCAATTTAAATAAAAAAAAAAAAATCAGATTTTTTTTTTTTTTTTTTTTTTTTTAATCGTGATTTTTTCGTACCCTGATCTTGATATATACAATTAAATACATCCACTATTTATTTGTAAATATTATGGTATTTGATATTTTCATACATTTTATATTTATTTTCAAAATATCATTGTGTATGATATCTTTGATATTTTCTGTCAAAACAAGAAATGTAACTTTTTTAGCTTAAAAAAAAAAAAAAACTTTCCAAGCTGAGAAGGTTAAACCTGAAAATTTTAAAAGTTGAACCAATCATTATGTGGGTCATTCTCAGATAAAGGGAAATTTTGGCTTTGAAAAAATGATTAAATTTTATTACTATTTCAATTCCTAATTTTTAGCTCAAATTTCCCCAGATATTAAAATAATCGGAATTTTTCCTAAGGAATAGCAATGACTTCGTTAAAATATCTAAAATTGTTATTGCTATGTCCCTGAAATCATAAATCCAATACGCCTTGATAATAACCACAGTAACAACATTTTTAATATTAAGCCTACTTTAAACCTAAACTGTAACAATTGAAAGTTTATGGGGTACGTATTCTAAAAGCAATCCTAAACCTTCTTTATGATTGATTCTGCAAAATTAAATTATTCAATATGTATTTCAGCAATAAGGAACTTGGTAATGATGCATATTATATACACTGGCTGTAATTTTGGAACAAAAAGCACAGATTGGAGTAGTTCTTGAATAGGTAATGAAAAATAGACATTACTTCTCTACGAACATGTGGAACTATACAATCTAAGAACGTTTCCATATCAAAACGACATTTAGTGGAGAAGAGAATGAAACATTATTGTGGAGCATGGTAATGGCAACTAGCGCTAGGTGCAAATTTGAAATAAGTATAATTAATGGAAATTTTTTTGTTTTGTCTAAAATGTCAAATTTATAAAATAAAGACATGAAATTTATCCATATAATCACTGCTTTTCTGCTGAAGCTTTCCAAATCATCAAAATAATGATTTCAATTTAGAAATTAAAAGTTTGGGACAAGTCTTGGTAATGACATTTACAATTTTACAATCTTTTTAGAGTTTGAAAATAATATATTTTTTTTCATATTCAAACTAATGCACAATGTAGTGCTTGAAAAAAAAATTCATAAAAAATTTAAATATTTTATAGCCAAGGACATAAAATTTCCCTTTATCTAAGAATGACCCATGTGAGACAATTAGTTAGAACAGGCATTAAAAGATAAACTGTCTAATTTAGATAATAAGATCTTTTAAAGAATCTTTTCTTGTTTTGGTTTAGTTCAGTTTAAATTGCACAACAAGTTAGGGAATGAAGAAGCTGACCTTATATTTATGTTCTCATTTTTCAATAAAAACAAAAATACATAACATTTTCTTTATCTTTGATACTAAATCCTATAATTTGTTTATTATGAGTGTAAAAAGCAAATAGTGTCTGTTTTCAATTAGTTGATTTTCAACTTTGTAACGTAAAGAAAAATACTTTTTTTTAAAAAAAGAATTTTCATGCTAAGTGATTAGATGTTTTAGTTTCTAATTTATATTAAGTCTGAAAATATTTATAATCATCAATAAATTGACTGTTTTGAAAATATTGGACCCTGTAGCAGAATTTTCGGTGTCCATCTGCAGCAAACCAAAATTTATCTCCGACCCACCAATGCTGAACCAAGCTACTATCATAAATACTTATAGTAACCCATAAAATAAGCAAAAATTGTAATTTACAAAGAAAATGTAATTAAAAAACACAATAACTCTTGCAACAAAGTAAATTTTTTAAGCCTAGTATTTATTTTTAAGCTGTTTGATTAATCTGCAAGGTTTAAAATAATCTGCAACGCCACTGCCATGCTGCACAGTTTCTGCTACGGGGATATTGGATACATCTAACTTATCACATATATATCGAATATTTTTACTATTTCCTAAAATATGATATTTACGAACCCTCATTCATGATATAATGTACACCTCTTTCTTTCCAAAGCAACCTTCATAGCAAAAAATAAAATAAAGAGCATTGCAAAGTATAATAACTATTACTCTTCACATAATCTGATACCGAAAATAATTTTTTTGTAAATAAATAGCATGTTCTTTCAATTAGAAATCTTAGTTCGTAATAAGAATGCAATTTTTCACTTTTATAAGCGCCGCCTATAATTTTCGATCATTTTTCTTGTATCAAAAGTATATGTTATATGCCGGAGTATATGGTGATTATCAGAATATTTATCAAAATGATATTTATTTTCTTGTTCATTTTGCTTTTCAGATCAACTTGATGAGGATAATGAAAATTTTGTTGAATTTGCCATTGGAGGCATCTGCAATCTTGCATTAGGTAATTTTTTTCATTTATTTTGTTTAACTATTTCAAGTGGCATTATCAAGTTTATCTATGTAATTGTCATAAAATTTTTTGTTTATTTATTTGATCGCAAAACTCATAAACAAGAAAATTTTTTAAGCATTATTTTTTCATACACCACTAATTGTAACAAAGCTAAAGGACATACCATGTAAAGTCAACAAATTTTAGATAAAGCCCTGCTGCATCATTTTTAGGTGCGTTCGTAATTATATAAATACGTAGCACCTATAGTCGTCGTTCAGTCCGTCTGTCTGTCCGTCCGTCCGTCCGCATATAATAGAGCAAAAACTACCCAACCGAATGGTCTGAAATTTTAAATATATGATTGTTGTAAAATTTTGTCGAGCCATTTCAAATTTTATGAAAATCGGATGTATAGTTAAATTACAGGGACAGTCAAAAGTTTTTCTTTACATTACGGCCAATGGGAAAAATTATTGCACGTGCATTTTAATGATGTTAAAGCTTTCCGAATGGTCTCAAATTTTAAACATATAATTATTGCGACATTTTGTCGAGCCATTTCCAATTTTATGAAAATCGGATGTATAGTTTAATTACAGGGACAGTCAAAAGTTTTTCTTTACATTAAAGCCAATGGGAAAAATTATTGCAAGTGCATTTTAATGATGCTACAGCTTTCCGAATGGGCTGAAATTTTAAATATATAATTGCTGCAAAATTTTGCCGAGCCATTTCAAATTTCATGAAAATCGGATGTATAGCTTAATTACAGGGACAGTCAAAAGTTTTCCGTTACATTAAGGGGAATGGGAAAAAATTATTGCAAGTGCATTTTAATGATGTTACAGACTATGCACTTATGAATTGCAAATAAATACACATTCAGTACAATATGGGGTGCAAAGAATAATTATAAAACTAGTTATAGTACGAACGCACCTCATTTGCCACGTTTGACGAGCAATTTCCAACTTGTTTATTTTGTTGAAATGTGGAAAAATCCTTAGATCATGAACAAGCAAAAACACATCATTATTAACTTTTCTTTTTCAGATAGCTTTAGTAAGTTTTTTTTTTTTTTCGTATATGAGGCTAATGCTGAAATTTTTTAGACAGGGGCAGACGATATGTGACAAAAGAAAATTATTGGTTGGACATGTAAATTTGAATTCTTTTATGTTTGCAGACGATAATTTGTGGCAACAATTGCAATTTAGCTATCATAGAATAAATTTTGAAAGAAAAGAAAATGGCATTGATGTGAGAGCATTATCAATCTGTGATTTTAAAGTGGATCTAAATCAAGACAAACACCTTCAACGTCTACAATTAGTATATGGAAATGAATCTCCATCTCATACCACTGTATTCATATGGTTTACAGAATTTAGAAGAGGTTGAAATTCTCTCTTGGATAAAAAACACACAGGAAGACCGTTGTCAGCTGTAGTCCCAGAAAATGTGTCGGCTATACGAAAAATGTTAATCGGTGATAATTACTATACCTACCAAATGACACATAAGGAACTTAACATTGGATCCGCAGCTATACATAAAATTATTCATGAAGAACTGCATATGAAGAAATTAGTTTGTCGTTGCGTCCCCCATAATTTAACAGAACACCAAAAAGCAGAGCATGTCAGAATCAGTAAAGAAATTCTAAAATTACTTAATGATGGTGGCTAACACATTATTTATAAAAACCATAACTGATGATGAGACATACACCTTTGTTTGATGTTCCAACACATCAAGAAAGTAAAGTATGTGTCTTTGACGATGATTCCAAACCAACAATGGTGAAAAGACAATGAGCAATGAAAAAAGTAATGTATGCTGTGTTCTTCAGGAGTTCAGGTCTGGTCAAAGGCATTAAGCTAGAGGGACAGAATACAGTTACAGCTAACTGGTACACCATTAATCACCTTCCAGAAATTCTTCAAGAGGTGAATGTTAGGGGACTCATACTTCCCCAAGACAATGCACTTTCACATTCAGCAAGGATTAAAGTTGAATTTATTGAAAAAAAAAAAAAAAACACATCAAAGTGATAGAATATCCACCTTATTCTCCTGATCTTGCTATGTGTGACATTTGTTTGATGTTTTGTTTCTATATTGTTAGATAAAAAATTTATGTGGGTGTCGTTTTTATTCCGAAGATGAGATTGATGAGGCTATAAAAGAATATATTTCATATATTCCAAGAAATGGATGTCTTGAGGTATTTAATCTTTGGAAAATTCACTTACAAAAGTGCATTGATCTTGAAGGGAACTACTTTGAACAGTCCTAAAAGTTGGTAAGTTTAACTTGTACCATTTAGCCGTATCTTAAAAATTTCAGTGTGATCCTCGTATATGAACTAGCAGAATAAGATTGGGCTCATTTGAAAGATTGAATAATGAACTTTTATATGTATAGACTAAATTAGATTTATCCTCAGTCTAAAGTGAGGTTTTTGGAACTGTAACTTTTCCTCATAGATTCTATATGAATAATATATATATATTTTTAAACAGAGATACTACTCGCCAAAATTTCTAAGCGTCTTTGTTTTGTTTTATGCAGATAAAAATTTCAAGGAATACATCTATAAGAATGGTGGAATTTCACGTGTTATTAACTGCTTATCTAGTGAGAGAGAAGAAACTGTGTTAACTGCTGTTACTACTTTAATGTTTCTAGTTTATCCAGAAAGCAAAGCAGGTTTGTATATTTTATTTAATTTAAACGTTCATGTATTAAGACAGACATGAACACAATTAATACAATAACCCAACAGAAGTAAAAAATTAGTCAGGGCCAGGACTCAGACCTGGGTCCACAGTGTACCGTGCTGTTGCTCTAACCACTAAGCCACCCTGGCCGATGTCTTAATTTTACAACCTTAATTTTTTACTCCTGTTGGGTATTAATCGTGTTCAAGTGTGCCTTAATATATGAAACTTTAATTAAAATAAATTCAGACGTTAATTCATGTGTGATTTAATTTATTTAATTTATTTTAATTTTAAATTAAATTTATTTTCACAGTGATTAATTTAGTCTTCATATTATTTCTACATTCCTGTATGTCTTCATAATCATACAGGCGATTCAAGTCAAAACTTGCAAAAGTAATGTCTTTTCTGTTATCAAATTAAAAAAATTCTGTTTTTTGTCATATAGCCTTTAAAAAGTGCTTAATGTATACAAATATGCAAATATTTTCAAAATTCAAAGATCATTTATTATTGGAAAGAGGAGTTTCAATTTTATAGCTGACATTTAATATTTGAATTCAACAGCTTGTTTTAACCAAGTGTCATACGAAATGTATCAAGTTTGAATGATTATTTGAAGATGATGTCATTTGCTAAATGCAAGTTTCCCCCTCCCCCCCCATATAGTTGACTGGTTTTTGTTTTAATACTTAAAGTGTATTGTTGTTTTATTATTATTAATGTCATGCTTCTTGTCTCTTAATCCCAATATTGTGCAGCCAGTGGTAATTAGTAACTGATGAAATTTTGAAGATTCTGATTAATATTATTCAAATTTGCAAGTTCTAAAGTAACTCAGTTAGTTTAATACAGTTATCAAAACCAACCACGATATTCAAATATAGCGACTAATAGTCGCCCCCCCCCCCCCCTCACACACACACACAATAATAATAATAATAAATAATTAAAAACCTGTCTGGTTTTTGAAGACAATTTATGTAAAAATTAGAAAAAATGAATTTGATAATTTTGAATTTTCCATATAGCTTCAGAAATGCATATGTAATCAATGAAAAGGCATTATAATTGTATGTTTCTTTTATTATGCAGTTAAATATAACTATTTAATCTTCAATTTAAAAAGGCCATGTAACTGAAACTGCTTTCGATTTATGAAATTTTTCTATAGTTATAATTATGTAATCTAGTTATGATAATCTTTAATCTTTTTGTCTTTTTTCATTTTCTCATCCAAATTTTGAAAAATGCATGTCTATAATATATGCACATGCATGTACGTATACAAAGATAAGATTAAATTTAATAATTTATTTAAATTAATAAAAATATTTTAATTGTTGAGAACATTTAAAAGTCACTTCTGAAAATTTAACAATAGTAATCAATTTTGAATAATAAATTTACAAAGTAAAAATAAAAATTATAATGCAGTTGAATGTAAAGTGAATTCAAATATGGATCAAAACTCCAAAATTATTAAATTTAATTCTTACCAAATGTTTGTTCCTTCCCCTTCTCCTCTTCAAAAACTTAGTAAGATTATTTTTTCCTTAGAATTATTTTTCTGAAGGCATCTTGCTCTTGATTAATAAACCTACTTAACCCCTTCCAGACCATGGGTGCATATATGTATCTTTAAAATGTGCATATGGTAATTGATTTTAGTACCAGCAATACAGGAATGCAATGGCTACCTTATTTAATTAGGACATTTTCGTGATTAAATAGGTAAGGGTACAGTTTAAAGGAAAGTATTGCAATGGTGTGAAGGGAATTACAGAACAATTTAAGTTATTTGGATTATTATCTTTAACAGAAATATTAAATACAAGTAAAACTGTCTTAATTTACGTCCACTATTAACTATACCATAAAATATATATTCCAAATAACCTTTAAAATATATAATATAACACAATTATTTGCTTAAAAAATATCGTATTCAATAAAAACATTAAAAAATATTAAAATTGACATGTTTCGATTCATTCATTGAGTCATCATCAGAATATACAAAAACCACAAATACATTGCACATAAAAACTCGAAACAGTCATCAATTAAAAAGTTAACATACAATACACTGCCCTCTACATTTTCAATATTGCCGGTTGCTCTCCCTACATACCGATTCCTAAAGTTGTTTAATCACTCTACCCAAATACTCGGGATATGAAAAGATACTGTATCGTTACAAACCTTTAAACCCCTTAAATGAATTTCAACTGACTCCCTTATAAAGAGCTGTAAATAAAAATTAGACCTGAAAATCACTACCTTCTTTAAATAGGATGTTAATATTATCTTTTTTATTCAGTCTTGGCAAAGCTGTATTTCCTCTGTTATACTTTATATTTGCAATATGCTCCTTACATCCGATACTGAATTTTCTCTGGTTTGTACCTACATGATGTATTTCTGAATACCCTCTCCCTAATAAATGGAATAATATAAACTCCCTTTTTAAGGTCACCCTTATCCATCGGATCAATTTTTGTGTTTAAAATCATCTTTAACTTTGGAAACCTCACTATTAAACATACACCAAAAGCTTTTAAAGGAGTTTTCATAAATTCAAAGAAGCCTGGGTAATAATTTATAACCACCCTTTTCATACTAACATCACTATCTGTTTTATTTCCCGAAGCATCTGTGCACATTTTATTAATGAAGCTCTGAATTAATTTATTAACTAACTTAACCTGATATCCATTGTTAATAGCAATAAGTTTAATTTTATCTAATTCACCCCGCAGATTTACTTTGGAAAATATTCTAAAAGCTCTATTAATCAGGAATCTGAAGGTAGATAACTTATATGAAAATGGAGCGTATGCTTCAAATGGTATAATAGTTGAATTCACGATTGGTTTCCTGTAAATTGAATGAAAATGAATTAACCCACTCTCCCTCTCGCTAATTCAACATCTTAAAAAGGTAATTTCCTATCCGTCTTAAGTTCAAATGTAAATTTAATATTACTATCAACTTCATTTAACTGCTGTATGAACATCTTTAAATGCTCAATATTGAAAATTTATGATTCAAGGGGACGTAATTTGAACTCAGCAAGAAGGTCTGACACTGAGGACCCCATCGGTGCACCACCTGATTGTTCATAAATTATATTGTCAAAAAAAAAAAGTTACTGGAAAATAGTTAAGTTCAAACCACTCTTCAATGTGTTCTTCATGGGTATATCAAAAGTTTCTGTATTGTCAATGTCAATAAAAAGTTCTATGTTCCGAACCACTTCTTTTGTATCAATTGACAGATATAGGGATTCAATGTCTAAACTTGCTAAAATACAGTCATCAGAAATTTTGATCTTCTTAATTTTCTCAATGAAATCAAAAGTAGAGTCCACAGTAAATGTGGAAGGAGGTAACAATTGCTTCAGTAATGGAACATAGCCCATTCTAAGTAATAGTGTAGGGCCCTGACATTTAGTTACAATCGGGCGAAGAGGGCAGTCTTGCTTATGGTCTTTCAATCTACCCACTAATCTCGATATAAGGGCCAACTTGTTTAAACTCAGGTTAATTTTCATTAAATCAGGCCATTTTCCTTTTCAATGATTTCTTTTGTTTTTGCACAAATTTTATTTAATGGATTACGTTTGACAATTTTACACTTCATATTCATTATACAGTCTTGCGTTTTACTAATATAATCTTTTCTATTAAGGATAGACAAGCGTTTTTATTTTATCAGTCTCAATAATAGCAATATCCTTGTATGATTTTAATCTTTTAATGGTATTAAACTGCTTATCATTTTTTGATTTGCTTAATATATTGACAGGACCATTAGACCATTTATTAAATTTATTAGCTGCATTAAAAGCTTGGGCTGAAATTCATTTTCGAAAGACATCCAAATGTTAATGAAATGATTACAGAATACGAAAATATTGTTCATGCTGCTCTTTTGAATCACAGAGAAAAGGTAAGAAATATACTGTTTAATGCAGCTAATAAATTTTATAAAATAAATCGATTTTGGTTACAGATATTTTTAATCAAGGTACTTTCATTTTCAGAACCGGTTTCGAAAATTAAAATACCTTTATTTAAAAAAAATATGCAACCGAAATCGAAAAAGTACAAAATAGACATATTAGAGATCGACCTCAGCTATCCTATGCAAAAAGATTGTTCAAAAATATTCAAATATAAACGAAAAATTCGAAAATAACCTGCCCATAGATTTAGCATTCGCGAGCAAGTGCTTTCAAGTGAGTGAAGAGTCCCCTTAAGGTAAGGCTTCTGTCCCTGCCAGCGAAGACACTCACGAGCTAATGCTAATCCTATGGGGAGGGATTTATCTAATATCTCGTTTGCATTTCGACATTTTTAAATATTTTTTTTTTTGCATTGGATAGCCGAGGCCCGTCTCTACATTGCACCTTTTTTACTTTTTCGATTTTGGTTGCAGATATTTTTTATAAACTTACTTTCACTTTCAAAACCGGTTCTGAAAATGAAAGTGTCATTCTCAAATATATCTGCAACCAAAATTGAAAAAGTAAAAAAGGTGCGATGTAGAGACGAACGTCGGCTATCTAATGCCAAAAAAAAAAAAAAAAAAAAAAAATCTATTTAAAAATGTCCAAATGCAAACAAGATATTGGAAAAATCCTTCCCCATAGGATTAGCATTAGCTCGCCGGCAGGGACAGAAGCCTTAAGAGGCTACTTCAGTCAAACGGAAAGACCCGTTCGCCAATGCTAATTTTATGGAAGAAATTTATAAAGATATCTCGGTCGCATTTCAATATTTTTAAATGATTTCTTTTGCATTGACTAGTTGAGATCGATCTGTACAAAGGCCGTTGTTTACTTTTTCGATTTTGTTTACAGGTATTTCTTATGAGAATACTTTCATTTTCGGAACCGGTTTCGAAAGTAAAAGCATCCTCATAAAAAATATCTGCAATCAAAATCAAAAAAGTAAAAAACGGCCTGCATACAGATCGATCTCAACTATTCAATGCAAAAGAAATCATTTGAAAATATCAGACCTGCCAACCTTTGAAAAGTAGAAATCGTAGCACAGAAAATGGAAATTAATCTGGAGATTGGTTGGTTGGTTTTTCGTGTTACACAGCCATCTTTTGACATTCGTTAAAGGAATAAGGTTTCAGTCTTTCAATTCAATATAGTAAATTTTTTCCTTTGAAAATTTTTATACAATTTTTAGAGTTTCTTTTCGTTTCGCAGCGGGTTTTTTTTTTTTTTTTTTTTTTTTTTTACATTTGTAAAAGGAGTCTGGTTCCAATCTTTTAGCCCAGTGCAGTAAGTTTTGACGAAATTTGGGATTTTTTTCCTACGATCATTTCAGGATATTCGCAATTGTAATTCACATTTTTAACATGATTCTTTGATGAAATCTGCACTTTTTACCATGAAATTTTAACGAAATTCGCATTTTTTACACGATCCTTTGTCGAATTTTGCGTTTTCTTACTGATCTTTCGATGAAATTTGCATTTTCTTACTGATCTTTTGACGAAATTCGCGTTTTCTTTCTGCGATATTTTAACAAAATTCACACCATTGAAAATACAAAATCTCAAATTTCTCAAAATCTCAAATTCCGGGGGGAAGGGGCATCCCCCCGGGCCATCCCCTGAAATCAGCACTGCGTTTTTACCACAACCCCCTTGACGGAATTAATTTTCTTCTGCGACCAATCGACGAAATTGATTTTTTTAATACGATCATTTGTCGAAATAAAATGGCACCTTGTTTCTAAGGAAGCAAATTCCTGTATAAATATTTACAGAAACACGACTCACTCGTGGTTAATAAGCATAAAGAGAGTGTTTTATGTTAAGAAGTTTGTTTTGCAGACCAGATTTCTTTTTTCCATGAGCATTTTTTAATGTCCGAATTTTCGGACTAATGGCCAATTTTTTAAAACTTTCGGAAATGAATACTCTGAAATTTTTGAAATTTCGCAGCAGAATCACTCTTGAAAAACATGCTGTGCGGGATAAAAATCGCAATTAGAAACAAAAAATGCGTTTGTGTTTTTTGCAAAAAATCGTAGTTTAAGACCGATTTTCGTAGCATCGTAGTTTATAGGTCCAAATCGTAGCAACTACGATTTTTTCGTAGCAGTTGGCAGGTCTGAAATATTGAAATGCGGCCGAGATATCTTTATAAATTTCTTCCATAGGATTAGCATTAGCGAATGCGTCTTTTCATTTGACTGAAGTAGCCTCTTAAGGGGCTCAAAGGTTTGTAACGATACATTATGTATCTTTTCTTATCGCGAGTATTTGGGAAGAGTGGTTAAACAACTTTAGGAACCTGTACATAAGGGGAGAAATGGGAGATATTGAAAATGTACAGGGCAGTGTATGTTAACTTTTTAATTGATGACCGTTTCCAGTTTTTATGTGCATTGTATTTGTGGTTTTTGTATATTCTGATGATGACTCAATGCACGAGTCATAACATGTCAATTTTAATATTTTTTAATGCTTTTATTGAAATCAACATCTTTTAAGCAAATAATTGTATTTTATTGTTTACTGTGTTTTTTTCATATTTTTAGGGTTGTTTGGAATATGTATTTTATGGTATATTATCTTTTTCTTTCTTTCTTTTTTTTTTTTTTTTTTTTTTTTTTTGAATGAAAATGCTGTTTTTTATTAGGAGGAAAAGTAAAGCGTTTCAATTATCATTATTTTTTAAAATAGTAAATAACTAGTTAAAGTTTTCTTCATGGAAGAATCTTATAAAGCATCACGCTAGTTTAATTGAAATTTAGAACAATCAAAATTAAATTTATTGCTATTGTAAAGTTGAATTCCTTTATGTTGTCTTATTTTGCTTTCTGATTGAAGGATTTATTTTATAGATATAATTAATCCAAGTGTTATTGATTGTATGCTGAGATTTCAAGAAAGTAACAACAGAAGGCTAAAAAATTTAGCTTCAGTATTTCTTCAAGACTATTGTTCTCCTCAGGATGTTCAAAAAGCAAAGCAGTTAGCTTTTAGCAATGAAAAGACTAATTAAGAGTATCTTTTTTGTTGAAATAAACTAGTGCTTATTATTTGTATCAACTGATATGAGTATTGTTTTGTAATGTTTTCCATTTGATCACTGTTAACTTTGCATTTCCTTTATTTTGAATTCATCTACTTCAAATATTGAAATACTGATATTTTTGGGTGAACATGATTGCGTGTATTACAACATAAAAGTATCAACAACTGTCTTTGTAATTTTTACTTAAAAATGTAAAAATATTTGAAATATGTCAAAATTAAAAACTGACAGCAAATCTGTAATTAGGTCAATGCAATGATTTTAAATAAATTTTCTTTTTCTACAAAGACGTAATTTTTTCCATGCATCCCCCCCCCTCCCCAAATATTATGTGCATACAAACAGATGTTTTTTTTTTTTTTTTTTTTTTTTTTTTTTTTTTTTTTTTTTTTATAAAAAGCTCCATTGAAACTACTTCAAGACAAATTAATAAAACTATTTTAAAAGAATCACTATTGATGTAAAAATAGATGAATTTAAATTTAATGTATAATCCTTGATTATTTTACAAGCTAAGAACAAGCAATAAAACTAGCAAGATATTGAAAGAAATGTATTATTCTTTATATTCTTTTGAAAGATTATTACAAACCTCACACCTACTTTGTTTGATGAACTAATAATTATCCATTTTGTAATAAATATGTTGGGCAACTAATTAAGGAATTTTTGGTATCAATGTTGATGTTATTGCCCACCGTGTTTTTTAACTGCTTTCCTGATTATTCCAAGTTATCTCGGATTCATATTGTAAAGACTTGGATTGTCTTACAATATTCCCTGCAGAAAACCTCAGTGGCACAGATTCACTATATAGGAAAACCTAATGTGTTTCCAAAGCAGAGCAAAAATATGGCTAAGTTCACTAATCTGAATGGTAAGATAAAATGAACCACTCGATCACCATCAATCTACTACATCTGACAGCCTATGGCAGTTTGCTAATCTACAGGACCACTGGTCGTGTCTTTGATACACCGCATGAGAAATAGCAGACATATTTTTCCATGAGAGATTTCCTCTCACAGGGTCCATGTGCAAAAATAGAAGCAGTCCCCTGACTGACCACTCAGTGAACAGCTGTCAGATTTTTGACAGGAGAAGATGGCGAACGGCTAAGAGACTCACTATTGTTTTAGAACAAGATAATTTGAATATATAGGAGATGAGGATGATTTTTAGTTAGTTAGTTAATTTCTTGACGCAAGAGAGTTACAGTCAGGTTGGATCTGAAGGGGAGGTAAAATCTCTTTGGAAGTGAACTCTAGGCTTCATGGGCATCTGACCAGAGTGGAGTAGTGTAGCTGAGACAACTATCAGACGACATCCGGACCGGTAACAGATAATAGTAAACTGCGGTATTGGTACAGGGTGCCATAGCAGTACAGATATCTTTATCTCTAGAAAGTACAATCGTCTACTGATTATTGATAAATCACAAAGGACATGGATCATCTAACCTCGTAATTGCAGTGAAGCAATATTCAGTATTTTCTCAAATGGACTTATGCAACAAGCTGCCACCGTCTCATATACTTTTTTGAACTTTGCATCTAATCACTTCAACATTATAATTTGTTGTATTGTATATAACTACCAATTATTTAGCCAAGAGGTAATTTGTTGATTTTAGCAAATAAAAACCTTTTTGTCTTCAATCTAATTAATATTGGTTTTTATGCCTTCAAAGTAAAACTACTCCCGCTACTGCCTTCTTAGGATCTCACACAATATATATTACAATTAATTATTATCCTGAGAATACTTGGGCGTGGCATAATTTGTCACTACGATTTGCTTTATCTTGTTTTTTCTCCGCCTGAAGCTTAAAAAGAAAAAAATATTCTTGTATAATACAATAAATTATAAATAATTAAATAATATATAATATTTGCTTGGCAGTTTTCCAAATTTTGTGATAGAAATCCAAATGATGAAATGCAATGATGTAATTGCAAAAAAAGTAGTGATTTTTTGCAGTTTTTTTCAAAAAAAATAATAGGAGAAAGATTAAAATGTCTTTCCAAACGCTTCATTACTTTGACAGTATTGAAAGTCATTCATTTTTTCTCTGGTAGTCTGATATACATGAACTTAATCTATTAAATAAATTCACCTTACATATTTTTTGTAACATAAGGCGAATGTGCCAGTAATGGACATTCTCCAAAGTTTTTGGTTTATAAAAAAAAAATAATAATAATAACCAAAGATTATTATTACTTTTATTATTACTATTTCTTAAACTCTCTCTTACATTTTTTTATAACTTGGGTTATGTTTTCAAATTTTAATCAAACTAATCAAAAAACAGAAAGTAATGTTTCTCAGTTCCAGTGCTTTTCAGTGAATTTTTTTCTGAGAAACATAAGTGATTAATTAATTTATATCGTCTTTATTTTCTTCTAAAAAATTGCATGTTTGTTTTTGAAGTAATAGAAAACTTTGAATTTTATATACCAATGGTTATTTACAAAATTTGATTCCTTTATAAGGATTTAGGACAAATGTCCATTACTGGAATGCTTAATCATGTATATTATTTCTGATATCCATATTTCTTTTTCTGTACACATGTAAAATGCAGAACAATGAATGCAGTACCATTTGAAAGGTTTTTGAACAGGCTTTTAACGTACAGTCTCATAAGATTAAAACATGATGTTTGATTAAAAATTAATTAAAGAACCTATCAGCAAATAATCTTAAAGGTTGCAGTGTGAAAGATTTGCACTGGTCCACAGCTGAGTCATTATTAGTAATAGAAGACCCCATGTGGCTGTTACTAAAAGTATAATTTGAGTAACGGTCATAGTGCCTAAAATCCTTCCCGGTTTAACTGAAAAGTGAAGTAATCAGTTTTAACTTTTAAATTCATGTATTAAGATGTAACAAGAACAAATTTTTAAAATAAATATCAGCTTTTAATTAATTTCATGTGGTTAAGAAAAAAAATTAAGTTAAAAAAAAAATATTTTTTTTTCATAGCTCTTCCTTTCATATTTTATAATCTGGCAATCTATCAAACTAACCAGAAAGCAATAGATAATTATGTTCCACATTCCTGTTGTCTTCCAAACAATGATGATTTGTAATAATTTTGTGAATTCAGTGATTTTAACAATTTTGTGAATAAATAACTATAGTAAATTACTAAATTTCTAACAATATTCTTTTTTGGCATATTTAAAAATGTCAGCTAAACAAGTAAAAAGAAAATTTGATAATAAAACTGTCTGTCACCAATAAAAAGTTTCTTTTTTTTATACTTTGAAGAAGATATGGAAAATGTCATTCATACTCTGGTTTGTCATTTAGAAGAGCAGCTTTTAATTTTAATGTTCCACACTCTACATTAGAAAGGGAAATTTATGGTAATGGTCCAGAAAAGAGAACAATGGAAACTTATTATTCTTACAATTGACATAGAAATCATTTTGAAAAAATGGATAATTGGGCTGTGAGATTCCCTATAGAGGAACAGATGTTACTTAGTTCAATAAATAAATAAATAAACCTTTTGATATGTCTATTAGAAAGCTTCATTCAAGCATAATATACCTGGAGAGACAGAGAAATAAGGTTCAAATCACTTCTAAGATGGCATCCAAAATTGGCACAAAACAAAGCTGAAACATTAAGCAAAACAAGGTCTGCATTACAAAATAAAGAATTTTAAGTTAGTTAAACAATGTCGAATCATATTTGAAAGAAGAAGGAATCAGTATTATGTTAAAGCATCCCAAAAGGATATACAATGCAGACAAAACTGGTTTTTTTCTGTGCATTATAATAAGTAAAATATTCGGACCAAATTCTAAAGAAGATCTGTGCCATGTAGTAAAAAAAACAAACAATTCACTTATGTTTTTTAGTAAATTGTGAAACTAGTCCACCAATGATCATATATCCCTAAATGCTGAAAATGGATTGATTGATTGATCAAAATGATTATCTGAAAATGGTTGGAGGTATTTTTTGAGTACATCTCTAATCATTTCTGTAATTACCTATCAAATAACAATATTGAAACACCTTTTATCACGATTGCTGTTGGTCACTGTTCCTCCTTTTTCTTTGCTAATTGAAATAAGTGGCTTTTGTACAGAACAGTAAATAATTTTGATTTCATTATATCCTAACAGCTCCCTCATTCTTCAACCAGCAGATGTCATTATTTTTAAGCCACTAAAAACGAGGTTGAAGAGAGGTAAGTAGGAAATGTCAGTTTGATCATTATCCTAATGACATCAAAAGAAAAACATTTGATGTACTTTTGAAAGAAGTTGGCAAAAATGCGATAAGTGATATGATAAAAAATAGATTCAAAACCTATGCACTTTTTCTGTTTGATCCAAATAACATTTATTTTTGTTAATGCAAAAATGGTACAGAAAGTGAAATTCCTTTTGGGACAGAAAATATCAGTGATGCAAGAAATATGGCTTAAGAATCTCTAGGCTAAAATTGACCCACCTCACTTACAGCAATTTAATAGCACACCTAATAATGAAGAATAGATCACAAAGCAAAAAATATGTGTTTATCTTTGGAGGAAGATTAAAATGGAAGACTTGGTGGGTGGAAGCTGATCCACTACATCTTGTATTTTACCAGGTCCTTGAAGGAATGAAACAGTCGTCATTATTAGTAACACACCTCATAAATAAGAATTGTCAACTTCTCAAAGCAACCCTCTAAATCTTAATTTAATTTTAAGCAATTCAAGCATTTAAACACCTTTGTCCACCGTTTCACGAAAATATGCCCTTACAAATCTACTAATTAATCAATTCCTTTAAAAAATGTTTATTATTATACAAAACAATTGAAAAACAGACAAGACAAAATAGAGCCATTTTCCAGCTGTTGTTTGAATGTGAAAAGTAGAAAAAAGTTTACAAAGCAAAAGAGAATAAAAAAAAAGAAATCATAAAGCAGAAGCAGCTGTTTATTGACGAAGATGAAGTTGAGATTTGTCATAAATGCAAGCATAATTCCAACAATGGTGATGAAGACCAGTGATATTTTTATTGAGTCATTTTATCTAAACGTAAAATTATTGTAAAACTATTGTAATATTGTCTTCACACCATAAAACTTTTAATGTAACAAATCTTTAACTTGTGAAAGTTTCAATATTTTTTTAGTAGTATGCTTTGATTATGTTTTGGTTCTTAATACAGATATAAAAGATCTATTAATAGATCTATTAATTTGTGTAGAATGTCTATTACTGAGTGTCAATTATTGAAATTTTTTATGTCCATTACTGAATGTTTGGGTGTTTTGATTTATTTCTTTTATCACAATTAAATTTTGGCTCACAGTGGGAAATATGACTGTCAGATTAGTTAAATATTGTTGACAGATTAATATAATATAAAAAAAGCCGGATATAATAGTTATAACTATTAATTAAAAATAATATTTAAAGAAATTCTTTAGGGGTTCTCTAAGAATGTCTATAACTGGCTGATTTATCCTATATATTTTCTATTTAGTTTATTCTATGTTAGGCGAAACAGAACCTTTTATCTCTTTCTTCATAATATAGTTTATCTCCCCCACACCCTTTTTTTTAAGCAAACATTTTATTGGAAACAATGTTAAATGCTGTAGATTAATTTCTACTTACATAGGATGTTAATATTGGATTATAGTTTCTCTTTTTATTAAATTTTATACTCTTAATGAACGTAGGAAATTTCAGAGACAAATTTTATTATTGTAACCTATGCAGTTTGCTTTGAGTTATTATATAAGATTTTTAAAACTTTCTTACAAATGATAAAAATATAAATTATTAGAGATGGTCTTCCAAAACACATTCCTCATCTGGCAATAAGATAAAATTTGACTATGTAATGTTGAATTTCAATATCTCCAAACTCATAGAAAGAGGAAGAAAAGGAGAATTTAATGAAATAAAAATTTTTAAATATCAAAATTTAAATAAAAATTAATATATTAGAATGATTATAACAGAAATATATGCTACAAATAATTATATTAGTAGTTTTTGAAATTTTTCTTGAGTCAGCAAAATACAAGGGTGGATTAAAAAAAAAAAAAAAAAATCCCTGCCGGCCCAGCCTACAGGCGGAGGTAGATTTCGAAGTTAAGTATACTAATTTCACAAACAAAAACCAAATCATGATTAGAGATAAACCCACTTTAACAATTTTATCTGGCCGTTTTTGACGAGTTATTATTTCATTTTTATATAATAACTGGTTACATCAGAATCATGTTAGGGCGGTATTCAGAAAAATACTTTTCCATCTTCAACAACTCGAAATTTTCTGGCATAACTCCAGATTAATTTTTAATGGGAAAAACATGAAACTCGTTGACGTGATTTTTGAAGAGATTTATAAGCGACCTGTGTTTTTAATTTCCGTTTAATTAATTAAAACTTAATACATAAACAATTGTTTTCTCAGTAAGACAATATTTTTCGTTTCTAACACAATCGCTTCGGGAAATTCCGTTCAAAATGCCCACTTTGACATCATTTTTTGAAATATATTCTGCCTCTGTCAAAAAATCGATCATTACGGTACATTATATAGTTTCTGAATAAGCGAATCTACCAATTTGATGTGCTTCAGAGCAAAAATGAATTTAAAAATGAGTCAGAAAATAAGCAGTTTGGATTTGGATACACCCTTACTAAGATGATTTTTTTCTTCAACCGCTATGTATTTTTAATTTGTTTTTGCTGTAAGAATTGGTCCTATCCAAAACTTGTCTATATAGATGTTGTAGACAATATTAAGAAGATATATGATAAATTCATGGGGATTTTATAGCTTTTGAATTGACGGAGTTATGGATTTTTTTCTTCTTCAAACGCCCCTTTTTGTTTTCGTTTTTAATTTTTTTTTTTGCGGTACGAATTGGTCCTATCAAAAACTTGTGAATATAAAAGTTGTAGATAATGTTAAGGAGATTCATAATAAAATTAATTGGATTTGACATCTTAAGAATTGACGAAGTTATGAATTTGTCTCTCCCAAAAACCCTATTTTTTGCGCCCCTTGAGCCTATTTTTAACTTTATCAAAAATCTGTGATACATAAATTTTTGGCCCTATTTTTAGAAGTAATAAAAACTTTAAACTGATTCGATATGTACAAAATTTAAGAAGTTATAGGGGTTTTTCGGTTTTCACAAAACCTCTCCCTATTTCCATCCCCTTGGTCCGATTTTGCCCATTAACGAACTCGACCGCGATTTTATGCCCCTTGATTTTATGTATCAGTTTGGAAGAGATTGGTGCAGAATTGTGGAAGTTATCGTGTCCAGAAAAAAGTGATATATATAGATAGATACATACATAGATAGATAGATATAAAGTTTTTTACTGAGGGTGGTTTTGGGCTCTAGGGGTCATGATCGGTGTAGATCTGCAAAAATTTTTTAGAAATTCCAACATAGGAACGACGCCAATAGGTAGGTATTTCATACGAAATCTACCTAAAAAAGATTACAAGCAGCAGCATTTGAAAAGTAATTATTATGGAGAGAATATTTTCCCCCCAGAGTAGAGACAGATGCCGCTAGTTTTCTTACAGCGGTTATGTGAGTAGGTAGTGTCATTTCGTAAATGCATCAGAGCGATTGAAATGGCAATACGTTTAGAAAAGTGGTCTCGCAAGTGCCACTTTGACATGGTTATATGAAGCCATCGGCCCTGGTAGGTTGAGTGATGGTGTCATCTTCCTGTATGACAATGCCAGGTCACATACTGCTCACCAAACTAAAAAAAAATTGCTGTAAAAATTGAAGTGGGAAGTATGGAGTCCCCCACCCCCAATACCAGGTTGTAAAAAACCTGGGTTAAATGGGCAATTTTCCTCGGGTAAATTGGATTAATATGCCAAAATGTGGACTATGATTCCACCTTCCTCACAAATAATAATCTTCAGGGTTGCAACTGTATAGGGAAAACTGGAAAAGCTGAGGGAATTTAAAAATGAGTATTAAAAACAAGTAATTTTACTAAATTTTGGTGCTTTGCAAAATGTATCCGTTGAAATTTTGAAAATTCTCAGAGGAATTACTCTGAAAAAATTTAATTTTTTGCTCTGGTAAGCGCAAGGAATTTGCCAAAATAAGTGGCAATCCTGATCTCAAATACAATCTTTGTGAACACTTCATAGTCTTAATAATGATCTCAATATTTTTCTCTGTTCTTAAAATACATACATATATATATAAGATCCCTTTAATTTAAATAACAAACCAATTTTTAATTGCAAAGCTATCAATTGTGTGTTAGTTAAGGCTGTTCTCAGCTGCTGTGCTCAAGAAGCACAAAACGTTTTGACGCATTTACAGATTCATTTTTGAACACAACGATATAAAATTGGAAGGCTACACTGTAAAAAATAATCCTGTAAAACAACAGAAAATGTCTGGCAGCAAAAGTTTCCAGAGAAATTCTGTAAGTACGAGAAATATCTGTGCATACAGATATTCTGTACGCACAGATATTTCTCGCACATACAGGAATTCTCTGGCAACTTTTGCTGCCAGACATTTCCTGTATGTACACGTATTTCTCGCACATACAGGAATTCTCTGGCAACTTTTGCTACCAGATATTTCCTGTATGTACACGTATTTCTTGTACAGACAGAAACTTCTCGCATATACAGAAATTTTCTGGCAACTTTTGCTGCCAGAATTTTTTTGTATGTGCGAGAAAAGTCTGTGTGGACAGATATTTTTTGTGCATACAGAAACTTTCTGGCAACTTTTGCTGCCAGAATTTTTCCGTCTGTACAAGAAAAGTCTGTGAGCAAGCACTGCATTAATTTTTCTGTAATAGCTACAAAAATGTTTACTTTATAGAATTTTTATCCCAATTATTATACCGTGTCCTAAAATAATGATTATATAAGATTCCACAAGTTTTTTTTTTTTTTAAACTGTGATTACTGGTTTTAGTTAAAAAAAAATTGATTTTTACATAAACTTTCTGAAAGTTGTTTTTGTATATCACCACAGCTGTCACCATTTGCAAATTATTGAATTTTAAAATAAGTCAGTCCATTTTAGTACACCCAGTATTTAAATAAAATTCTACTTTGAACTGTAATTGTTTTCTAATTAATGTTTAAGGTTAATCCTGTATGGTTAGTCATTTGAAATCCATTTGATTACATTAATTAAATGAAATTAAGATTTAAAGAAACTGGCAAGTATGGTAACACACTGAATATCTCCTATGACAAGTTTTGTTTACTGTACATAATTTAAAAGTATATATATATAACTAGATATCTCTGGATAACGGCTGTATATATAGTAGTGCAAGTTTCTATTATGATAAGGGAAGATACTGTTTCAAAGAGTACTCTTTTTTAAGTTCACTTATCATACCAAAAACTTATGCAGCCAAATTCTACGTATTTAATTTTGTAAACAGTATTATTCAATTTCATGAAAAAAATTAGTTAGCTTTTATTTGAATCTTAATATATTTCAACCTTCAAAACTGGTTAAAAATCTAACACTTCCAACAATATGAGAAATGATATTGCCATACTTAAGTTACATTGTTCAAAATGACAGACTTTGCCTTGAAAATGGTCTGCATATAGCTTATTTCTCACAAATACTGGGATATATGGAAGCGATTTTGAATCGAACTGTGTTTCCATTTTTTGATAAATAAATTACCTATTGAGTTATAAGTGATTTTGATCTCGTGACAAAGATGTTTTCTCCCTTCGCTGACCGTTTTTTCTGCTTTCTTCGGGAACTTCGGTTCAAAACGTCAACTTTGACACTATTTTCTGAAAGATCTATTGTGTTTTCAAAAAAAAAAAAAAAACAGAAAAAACAGTTCGATTACATAGTTTCTGAACAACAACGCTGGCTAGTTTCATGCATTTCCGACCAAAAATAAATTTAAACTTATGTCAGAAATTTGCCCTTTTGGATTTGAGAAAAGCCTTAATAACAAAATATAAATATAACTTAAAAAAACTTGCTCATTTGAAATTATCATAAGATTAGCAAATGTTGATAAAAAAATATCTTACAACAAAAATTTTTCTTATATGTATATGTAATCCATTCATGTGTGGTTAAATTTTTAGTTTTTAGTACAATTCATTTAGAAGAAATTATTCCTATTCAAAAACTTCACATAATATTACCATGTGACCTCCATTTTGCTTTAGCTTAAATGCATTTCTTTTTGAATTAAAACAGAAGCTGTGCACAATCACCTTTAATATGGTATTCTTATTTTAATTTAAAAAAAATAGTATCATCCGTTATAAATAATTATAAATATGAAATACACTTATATCACAATGTAGATTACTTTAACTTTTAATAGGCTGATGCAATAAGACTAAATATTGCAAATGATCATTAGTTAAGTTTTAGTTTTAAACATTTACATTTTGTTTTTGCATTCGCTATTCAATAAAAAACAATTAAAAAATGATGCAATCCGTAGAAGGATTATCATCACTGCTCATTGTTATTACTTGTATTTAAAATTCCAAACCAGCTCTCCGATTGGTTAATGTTAATGGCATTGCATGCTTTCTTTTAATTGTTTCAAATCAAAGATGGTGGAACATTTCGTCAGATCAAAATCAGACCAGTGTCCTGTCAACTGCTATTAATAACAAATGTATAACTTATGAATAAAACATTTTCTTTGCATATACTGTTCTTATTAATTTAATAAATATAATAAGTTTAGTAAATAGTATTAGGTTGAGCAAAAAGTTCTGGGAAATTTTTAATCTAATAGTTACTAGAATTTGTATCGTATATAGGATTACTAGTGGTATATTTATAGGAGTTCAGGAACTTTGGATCCAAAATGCCTATTGAACAGTATGATTTGCGTGTGTTGACCCGGCTGTCAGAAACTCAAAATAACAACGTAAAACAATGACATAGAAATGTGCCGCTAAACTGCGATGACACGCCCGCAGGGCGGCTATACTTACTCTTAAAAAAAAAAAAATACACACTAAACTTCAAATTTAAACCAAAACAAATTAATAAATCTTAACTTTAATGAAACATTTGTATATACAATTCTTAAACATAAAAACATAACACACTGCTTAACATTTTGACTATGCGCAATGCGCTTAAATTTAGGATATAGAATATTTACACAATTAAATTTAGAACAAACACATAATTATCATACACTATATACATAGAAATAACATTTTCAGAAATAATCATACTATAAAATCGCAAATAACTCACTTAAACGCAAAAGAGGACTCACTTTCTACAAATGTGACGCAGCTATAATTGCTTCCCTTAATTTTAATTACTATTTATCCTGTGGGCAGAGGATCTCATCTGTAAAACTTTTAGAACATAAACTTTGCACACACGCACACAATAACTTATGCCTTACGTGCATTTTTATACTCTTATTCGCAGCAAATATTTCAAGGGTGATTAACGCAACAAACAATTTTAAGTGTTATCGGTCAAAAACCGTTAATATCCGAACCGAACCCTTTTTTCTTTCTTAAAACTCCGCATTTTCGCAGCAAAAACCTAGTATCACTCTTCACTAGCTCAGAAACTGCATGTCTGTCCGAATAATAAAATACCTCTACCCTCCTACGTCATATTATTACATTAACCCTAAAAGCGCGCGAAGAGAAAAATGTTCTTGTTAGCAAAATAACGGGCAGGAGGAAAAAATTACTTTCGTTACATGTGAGATTTAAAAACACATGGCCCTTGCCAACATCCTCCCACCTTGATTTTCTTAAAATCAACTATTTTATAATTCACAAAAAATTCTTTATATTAGAAATGATAGTTAAACTTAGCATTACTAGATTAAATAAAATGACATAAAAAAAATAATAACTAATTAAACACAATACAATATAAAAATGACATGACATGATAAATTACAGTTCTCAATAACTAAATTAATGAAATAAAAGTCATTATTTACAGTCTTACACATTATTTCTTACGTGGTTTGAGCAACCCTCCATACCTGGATCTATTTTCCGCTCCAAGGGTGAGCACAGGATCTCCAGCAGTTGAAACTTCTAGGGGATATAGTTTCTGAATTGGTCGTGTCAAACAACCGTTGTTAGTTTTCACCTGTACTACCCTGGAAGCACCATCTCTACTATGGTAGATTTTCACAATTTTTCCCATGGGCCACAACACACGTTTTTTATTCTCAAGTTCGATGAGGACAACGTCCCCCACTTTAAGTTCTTGGCATTTATCACTAGCCTTCTGAACAAGTTGACCCAAATATTCTTTGCGGAAACGATTTCTCAGTTCTTGCCGCAAAGTGTTGCAATAGCTCACACGCACATTCAGTTTGTTGGAATCGATGGAATCTAGATCAGGCACTCCTATTTGTTTTATGTCTTGCAGAAACATGGAGGGTGTCAAAGGTATGAGCTCATCAGAATCATCGGAAATGTAAATCAATGGACGGCTGTTTATTGTGGCTTCCACATCACAAACGATCGTTAAAAGCTCTTCAAAATTCACAGAGGATCTTCCTAAAATTCGCACGAGTAAAGTCTTAATTGAACGAATAAGACGCTCCCACCATCCCCCCCACCAGGCTGCAGTAGGGGGGTTGAACTTCCACTTGATTGGATAACACTCGTTTTCAGAGATTTTCTGCCAATCAAGCCTCTTCAATGCATTGTCCGTTCCTCTGAAGTTGGTTCCGTTATCGGAATACACCGTTGACGGACGTCCTCGCCTAGCGATGAATCTTCGGAAAGCCTGTAGGAAGGATTCCGTGCTGAGTGCCGTGAGAGGCTCAAGGTGAATTGCCCTATACACTGCACAAGTGTATAATACGATCCAGGCTTTTCCTTTTGGCTTTAAAAGTAGAGGGCCACACAGATCAATTCCTGTTGTTTCAAAGACAGCAGAATCCCTTACTCTGTCAAGGGGTAACTGTATTGGTGGAGCAGTTAAAGTTTTAGCCGTGAATCTTTTGCATATGACACAACGGTTGATGCAAGATCTTATATTTCTTTTTGAAGAAATGATCCAGTACTGCTGCCTTAATTTGGCAGCCAATATTTGCACACCCGCATGACAATACTGTATATGATATTGCCATATCAAGCAATCAGTTAGGTAATGTTTGGACAGAAGAAGAACTGGATATAAAAAGGACAGCTCATCATCTCGTTCGATGATTTTAGTCTTCACTCGAAGAACATCGTCATCACCTCGCACCACCAGCAGACCATGGACGGAATTTTCTTTCTCGTGAAAATACTTTTTCTGCTCTATACCCCACAGAATCATCTCAGCTTTAGCTTTTTCTTCCACTGTTAGGGTATCAGTATTATAAGAAGGCTTCTTTCTCAGTTTATTCACAAATCGTAACATCCAGCACAAAACTCTCACTATTTTAGAAAAATTAGAAAAACGTTCGTACCACTCAGGCCTCTCTATTTTCACGTTTAAGGCAATAATTTTTGTTCTTCTTAACTCTGATGCGATTAATTCTTCATCTGGAGAAAATTTAAATTCAGGCCATTCCTTGGGAGTTGCTTTCAGAAATTCAGGCCCCTCCCACCAAACGCATCGCAGCAGATGCTGAGACGTGCAGCCACGAGAGGCTATATCAGCAGGATTCAATTTTCCTGGGATGTGTCTCCAGCATTCTTTCTTCGACAGATTTCGAATCTCCTTGACTCTATTATTTACGAATACACCCCAGTTTTCTTCTCGCTGTATCCAGCAAAGAGCTACAGTCGCATCCGTCCAGTAGTAGATTGGAACTTCTTCCAAGAACACAGCGTCAGAGATGTATTTGGCTAGACGTGCGCCTAAAACACACGCAAGTAACTCGAGGCGCGGAATTGTCACCTTCTTCAATGGAGAAACACGAGATTTTGCTGCCACGAACCTCACATGAACCTTTCCGTCGTCTTCACTTCTTAAAAATATAACCGTGGCATAAGCGCTTCTACTGGCGTCACAAAAGACATGTAGTGACCAAGTATCTGTTTTTCCATAGCCTATGCGACGATGAAACCTAAGCTGGGAAATACTAGACAATCCTTGGTACCACGTTAAGAACCGAGTTTTTAATTCATCTGGCAAAGGTAAGTCCCAATTTGCCTTAGTTGCCCATGCTTCTTGAAGTATTAATTTTGCAGGTACCATTATTGGCACAATGAAGCCTAGTGGATCAAATATCGCATGAATTATAGATAAAAGTTTTCTTTTTGATAAGTCTGATGAGATTTGCTCAGGTTTAAAGGGAATTATAAACTCATCATTTATACGGTCCCACTGAAGACCTAAAACGGGAGAGACAGTATCAGTGTTCTGTGAAGGTAACGTTTCATTTTCGGGACCAAAGGTCCACATACGTAATTCTATTTTGGCTTCTGCCATAATGTCAGTTGCTTGGTTCTTAAATTCTTCAAGCTCTGTTCTCGTATCCACTGAGGTTACGCAGTTATCAACATAATAGGAACTTGAAAGTTTTTGGGCAACAACTTCGAATTCTTTAGGTATATTTTTAAGATGGAATGAGATCACCGCTACCAACAGGTATGGGCTACTGGTAACCCCAAAAACAACCCTTTTATGGCGGAATTCACAAATTTTGTTATTTTCCCACCAAAGAAATTTCAGAAAATTTTGGTCTTCCCGCTTTATGCCATTCTGTAAAAACGCTCGTCTAATATCAGAAGTTACGCCAATCGCCTTTTCTCTAAACCTCATTAAAATCGCTGGGATTTCATCTACGAGATTCGGACCTTTTATCAAACAATCATTTAGCAAC
This sequence comes from Maratus speciosus, assembly GCA_963932465.1. Taxonomy (NCBI): domain Eukaryota; kingdom Metazoa; phylum Arthropoda; class Arachnida; order Araneae; family Salticidae; genus Maratus; species Maratus speciosus. The sequence goes on from OZ010788.1 coordinate 238,822,416, forward strand.
AACGAATTATCTGATTTGCACGAGGCATCGAAAACGGGCCTAATTTTGCTAGTTAAACTATCTAATTTGATAACTGGATGATGTGGCAAGTAATGTCCTTTTTCATTCTTTTCAGATTCCGGGATTTTTTCTATTGCGTCTTCCGACAGCCATTCTTTAAGTATCTTATCGTATTCGTCAAAGTTATTCATTTTTTTTTTTTTTTTAATTTACGAGTAGTGGCAAAAAGCCTTTTTTCTGCAATATGCCGATTAGAGGAAATGTTAGGGGGGAATTTTTGAACCCAAGGCAAGCATACGCAATATCTCCTATCTTCGTTTCTATGAAGCCCCTTCAAAAATTGTTCTTGAGCTAATTGATCTTCCACCACTTTAGAAAACGTTTGCGCTTCATCGGCAATGCCAATTATTTCCAAACTCCACATATCAGAAACTTTCATGCTTTGACCATGAAGATTGGTTACTAACATGGATTGGGTACCCTCAAAACTCTGAACATTTAATCCTATTGATTCTCCACACAAAGTCCAACCCAATTTAGTATTAATGGCTGTCAAACCCTCATTAAGTTGAATTACATCACCCGTAAGAATTTGTCCATAAATATCACTACCTATCAAAATTTCTATTTCAGGGTAACCGTCACCCACATCTGAAATCCAAATTCTATGCTTTTTTAATTCCTTCAATAACGGACCTTTAGAGACGCGTGGTATCCCTCCACAAATTTTTTCCTGATCTAGAAAGGAGAACTGATATTCAGTACGTCTCCCTACAGGACTTAATCTCATAGAATATCGTTTATGATTTTTAGACTCAGTTCTTGTTCCCCCAAAGAGAGTATGCACTAAATTCTCAGATGAAAGGCTTTTTAATTTTAAAGCTTCGGCTGTAGATTTCAGCACATACGACCTTTGAGATCCGCAATCTAAAAGACATCTGACTTTTTTCCTCATGCCCCCTGACACTACTTCAACCATGAATGTCATAAGGAGGACTTCTTTCATACACGAAGGTGTAGACATAGTAGCTTGTACCGTAGTCGACCCCTTTGCACTCCCTACAGTCTCACTCTTTTTTTCCTGAATCTCGGGACATAAAATTATGGGATGAGATCGCTTGCACAAATGACATTGTATAAGTAATTTACAATCTCTAGCAAAATGTCCAGGCTTAAGGCAGCGTAGGCAGCACTTTAACTCTCTTAATTTATCTAATTTTACTTTCAGGGGCAAAGACCGAGCCAAAAAACACTCTTTGCTCTCATGATTTTTTCCGCAAAATACGCACTTTTTCTCCTTGGATGCTACCAAACTTGCAGCACTCATGGGAGGTTTTTTATTTTTTAATTTGACTTCTCTTGGGCGTTCTTCACGTGAGGGAGGAGAAATTTCAAACCCCGACCGTGCAAGTTTGACCCTCTGTTCCCCTTCAACTTCTTTTCGCAAAAATTCTAAAAGATTTGAGAGACGTGGTCCCTTTTTATTAAATAGAACGCTTCTCTGCCACACCCTAATCATTTCAGCCGATAAACATGATTCAACCATAGGATATAGCCACGCAGTATTGGAGTCTTGGTGTACACCTAAAGATTCAAGTGCTCTGAGATAGGACTCAATTTTGTCAAACAATGACACCAGGGGTAATTTATCTTTACCTTGTGAACGTACGTTTTGGATAATTAATTTTAATAATTCTCTCACATATATCTCAGTTAAAATTTCTTTATTACCAAAACGCTCCTCAAACGCAGAAATGACTTTCGGATAATTGTCCGAAGTTAAAGGATAACTCTCAATTAACTCATAAGCTCGAGTCCCCGGTAACATCGATTGTGCTAAATAATGAAATTTGTCAACATCATCCAGACTCTTATCCTCGTGGATTTTTTTAAATTGGCCCCAGAACGAAAGATAACTTAACAGTTGACCATCAAATTTTTTAATTTGAATTTTCGGCAATTTGTACCGTTTTTCATTACATGTATTTACACTATTCTCAACATTAGAGCTCATATTAATTTTAAAGTCTGAATTATCCGTTTTTTCTTTTATTCGGCGGCTGATCGTTATAAATTCATCGGAATATTCCTCGCAACTTATAACTTCCGTTTCTAAAATATCATCAGTAGCCTTAGCTGCTATCATTAAGTCTAACATTTCCGAGTCATAAGATTTTAATTCACTAATTATTGTTTGTAATTTAACAAATTTATCATCTAAAATGGATTTATCCGGTTGCTCTTTTTCTAGTTCGTCCTTTAGAACCTTAGCTGTTCTAGTATAAGAGCTACGTGCCGTTGCACGTTTTTTCTTCAATGTATCAACATTCATTTTTTATATAAATGAAAATATACTCAAAATCTCAAATACAAATCTTATCAATATTTCTAACGACTCATAAATTCTCATAAATTCTAAACTCAACAATCACAACATTATAATTATAATACAATAAATAAAAATTCACCGCCCGATGAGTATGAAAACGAAAATATATTATAAATACTAAATATGCGGCATCAGTTATTGTTACTCCTAACGTAAATGGAACTAACCAATAGTATGATTATTTCTCAAATTCAAAATCAAAAATTATAATCAAACTCGCAATCCTGGCAGGCTCGCCACTTTCTATGTCAGAAACTCAAAATAACAACGTAAAACAATGACATAGAAATGTGCCGCTAAACTGCGATGACACGCCCGCAGGGCGGCTATACTTACTCTTAAAAAAAAATACACACTAAACTTCAAATTTAAACCAAAACAAATTAATAAATCTTAACTTTAATGAAACACTTGTATATACAATTCTTAAACATAAAAACATAACACACTGTTTAACATTTTGACTATGCGCAATGCGCTTAAATTTAGGATATAGAATATTTACACAATTAAATTTAGAACAAACACATAATTATCAAACACTATATACATAGAAATAACATTTTCAGAAATAATCATACTATAAAATCGCAAATAACTCACTTAAACGCAAAAGAGGACTCACTTTCTACAAATGTGACGCAGCTATAATTGCTTCCCTTAATTTTAATTACTATTTATCCTGTGGGCAGAGGATCTCATCTGTAAAACTTTTAGAACATAAACTTTGCAGTGTTTGCACACACGCACACAATAACTTATGCCTTACGTGCATTTTTATACTCTTATTCGCAGCAAATATTTCAAGGGTGATTAACGCAACAAACAATTTTAAGTGTTATCGGTCAAAAACCGTTAATATCCGAACCGAACCCTTTTTTCTGTCTTAAAACTCCGCATTTTCGCAGCAAAAACCTAGTATCACTCTTCACTAGCTCAGAAACTGCATGTCTGTCCGAATAATAAAATACCTCTACCCTCCTACGTCATATTATTACATTAACCCTAAAAGCGCGCGAAGAGAAAAATGTTCTTGTTAGCAAAATAACGGGCAGGAGGAAAAAATTACTTTCGTTACATGTGAGATTTAAAAACACGTGGCCCTTTGCCAACACCGGCATTATTAGAGAAAAGGCCTAACGATTCTGAAAGCCTTCGGTGAGATTAATGGGGATGAAGCAGGCACGGATCCACGGGGGGGCGATCCCCCCCCCAAAAAAAATCCACCGATTATCGCGAATTTTGACAAATAGTCGCCGAAAAAAATAAATTTCGTCAATCGTTCGATGGTCAAAGGATTGCAAAAAAAAAAAAAAAAAAACGCGAATTTCGTCAAAGGATCGCGCAAAAAACGCCAATTTCGTCATAGGATCGTGAAAAAACGCAAATTTTGTCAGAAGCTCGCAGAAATAACGCGAATTTCGCCAACAATTGCGGAAAAAAACGCTAATTTCGCGGAAGAATCGCGAAAAAAATACGCAAATTTCGTCAAAGAATCCCTGAAAAAAAACGCGAATTTCGTCAAAGGGCCGCGAAAAAAACGCAGAATTAGCACTGGTAGTAGATTCCCCTAAGCGCGCATCCTCGGGGGTGGGGGGGGGGAGTCGACCGGGGCAAAGAAGGTAAGAACAAATTTACCAAATTGGTTTTTAAGAAATCAACACACCATACGCTTTTTAGCTTTTAACTGACTAGGATTAGGACATAATCCTTTTTTGTTCATTCATCAAATACCCCTTGAAATTTACCAATGTGGGTGGCAATAACAGTATATTTTTTACACATTAGTGGCTTTCTTCAGAAAACATTAAGATACTTGAATTTTTTAAAGGACCTTTCTTTTTCTTGTTTCTTTCTTTCTTTGGAAATCGCTATGAATCCCATTCTTTTCTCAAACAATAAAGCACTCCTCAAAAATATCGTTATACAGAAATTAAAATTGCAGCTTCTTTGAAAGAACGAAAAAATTTCAACACTTTAAACGGATCCGCATAACTTTGTGAATTTCTGTTGTAGAGATTCAACAAAAGGTACACGAAGTGGCATCGTCCCCCACCTCAACCCATAGTGCCAAAAATAATGGCGCCATATGCCTTTTGACAGGACTTAATACTTTTTTGTTCATTAATTGCCGAAACGTAGGTGAGGTTTACCATTGACACCCGAAAAGTGTTTGTTTTTCGTTTTCTTGTCTGTCTGTTCCGCGAAAACTGCCGTTAAAAGCGTTCGATTTATATCATGGGGGGGAAGCGTTCGATTTATATGTTGGGGGGGGGGGGGGCGACCGCCCCGATTGATCCCTCCCCCAATGGATACGAGCCTAGGGAAATCTCCTCATGGTGCTAATTGTGCGTTTTTTCCGCGGCCCTTTGAGGAAATTTGCGTATTTTTTCGTGATTCTTTGCCGAAATTAGCGTATTTTGCGCGATTCTTTCACGAAATTAGCGTTTTTTCCGCAATTGTTTGGCGAAATTCGCGTTTTTTTCTGCGATCCTTTGACGATATTTGCGTTTTTCCGTGGGTCGAAATATCCGATCTTTTGATGAAATTCCCATTTTTTCCGCGCTTCTTTGAAAAAATTCGCGTTTTTGCGCAATCCTTTGACGAAATTGGCGTTTTTTGCGCGATCCTTTGACGAAATTAGCGTTTTTTTGCACTCCTTTGGCCTGCGAACAATTGACGAAATTAATTTTTTTCGGTGATCATTTGTCGGAATTCGCCATAATCGGTGGATTTATATTTTTTGATCCAAGGGAGGGGAGGTCGATCGGAGCGATCTCCCCACCTTCCTTGGATCCGCGCCTGTGAAGAGGTATACACACCACTTAGATGACACATTTTGACTTTCAAGGATGTTAAGGCTCCTTCAGATTTCTGAAGGGATCCTTTTTCAGAGATTATCCTCTTTCAGAAATCTGATATTAAAAAATGGATGTGATGGTTATGTTTTTCAGCTTCCGATAATTGGTTCTTATGTATTTTTTAGTGCTGAATCCAAAAATGACCTTCATTTTTTACCATACCATCACGTAAGGATTTGTCACAAATCGCAAATTTTTAAAAACTCGAAATATTGCGAAAATCTGATACTATAAAATAGACATAACTTTTTCATAATAATTTATTTATTTTTTTGCTTATACTATGCATTTTTACAGTTAAACATGCAAAATATTGCGCATTTAAAATCCTTATAATTTTATTCCATGCGTGGCAGTTTCTTTGAACCGCTCATGCTCTACTTCGTACTTTTCCTTTAATCTTCTCTATGGGGTTAATCTCGGTATCCTCTTTTATTTTGGCGGTTGATAAGGCTGGAAAATTTGTCGCAGATGTATATAAAACATTTATCTTCTTTTTTTAAGTCTTTGACAAATTGCTTTGAGAGATTTTCGCTATTTTTTTACTTTTTAACTTTGAAATTTACGATTTGCGAAAATCGTGACGTGATGGTTAAAAAGAAAGGTCATTTTCGGATTCAGTGCTAAAAAATACATCAAAATCAATTATCAAAAATTAAAAAACACAATCATCGCAGGCTTGTGTTATTAACGTTGTTAAAACTTCATTATAACTAAAAGAACAAAAAATAAGATAAATAATTACCGTAATACAAGAGTAAAAAGAAAAAGAAAAAAATAAGACATTTAATAAAAAAATTCTGTTATAACGTTTTTAATTTTTAGACCTTATAAGTAACAATAAACCATATTTTTAGGAGAGGACGGGATTATATAATCAGAGTGCTGGATAACGAGTGTTTCGGTTAATCGGACGTCGGATAATCGAGAGTATGTAATATTTTCAAATCGCATTAATTATTTCATATTCATTTAATAATTAACTGCAAGGAATGATTTGAGCAACAGAAATTATGACTACGTTGATTATATGTCACTCGGTATCACCCCCCCCCCCACACACACACACACACACGTACAACGATTCTCTGGATCCGCCCCTGGGATGAAGGTGCTGGTAACGGCGACAAACTTAGCCAGCAAATCCGGAATCTGACAGAACTGGAAGTCTTGGACTATGATGGTATCTACTTTAAAGAATAGGCCTTGTTGCTTTTGTTGTTAATTTGTGCATAGCAACGCAACTTTCACAAATTTCCCAGAAATTTTTGCTCAACCTAGTATAATACTCTTGAAGCTAACTGAAAAGCTTAAATTTACGTTTTAAATTAAAATCTAAAACATTTTAAAATTATAGGGTTCCCAATCTAAAAGCGCAAGTAAATTAGTGCAAATATATTTTCTAAGATTCAAAGAAGTGAATAAATAAAACAAAATAACCATAAACTGTTAACAAATATATCATTTGTTCTTTTCCAGAAATATATTTAAAAAAACCCGTTTTTTAAAAAAAACCCAGCCCGGTCGGGCAGCTGGATGAGTACCCATGCAGCTACCCACTACAACCCTGCCTCATACGGCCCAGATTTGGCACAAGTGATTATTTCCTTTTTCTGAAATTCAAGGAACACTTATTTGGAAGAAGGTTTTCTTCCGACAGTGATGTTAAAGCATGTGTTGAGAACTGGCTCAGTGGACAGAGACGTGATTTATACTATATCACACTAAACAAGTTGGTCTTGAGTTTGGATGAATGCCTAAATAGATTTGGTGATTATGTGAAAAAGTAATGGTCAAGTATTCCTCCAAATTCCTTTTTGTATTTTCTGTCTATTGTTAATAAAATTTTTTATTAAACTTGTAACCTTTTTCTTGGATCCATCCTCATAACTCTCATAAATTGCTAGGAATGCATTGTATGCCAATGAAATTGTATAAACTGTCAGCTACATTCGAAAGTGTGATATGTCTAATTCAATAATGTTTAAACATAGGTTGTGGTCATTTAAAGTATTTGTAGTATCGTGCCGTTTAACACAAAATGTGGAAAATGTTTTAAAAATTTCAATAGAATTTCATTATTATTGTTAAAGTTCGAACGAAAGTCTGTGTTCGGTTTGGAGTGAGAAACCCTGTACTTTTGATTAGTGAATGAATTGCGACCCTGGTTTCCTGAACAAAATTCTTGAAAAGTATGCTGTATCATATCTGAAAGGTTGTCTAATCTTTTTTGAATCACTCTGTAAATATGCTGAAAACTATGACATAGAAATTTTCTAAGCAACTGATAACTAATGAAGGAAGAATGCTGTCTATAACCACAAATTGATTGCTGGAGGCCATTTTTTTTTTTTTTTTATATATATATATATATATATATATATAAAACAAGAGATTCACTTGAATGCTATCAAATGAAAATCTTGTTTTATTGAATTCTGTGATCAAAGCCTTCAATAATTATTGTAACTTTAATATTACTTGACTTTATAACCTTTTAGTCCTCTTATCTTTGTTAATTTTGGCAGAAAATATTTTGCCATGTGACAAAACAATTAAACACGAAAAAAAAAAAAAAAAAAAAAAAGATAAATAAGAATTTTTCATCAGGTGGGCTCTATCCTTAAATACTCTACATGTAACAGAATTATATATATATATATATATATATATATAACCATTAATTAAACATTACCGACCATCATCAAAAACTGCAATATTGTGAAATGATATATATATATATATACTAGAAAGGTAGCCCGTCAAAAATGACGGAAATTTAGATATAAAGATATATACAACTCATGTGCAAGAATGTGAGTTTTCTCGCTTGTTCCGCAGTGATAGATGAAAATAACATATTTTAAGAACGAAACACATTTATGAAAAACTGTGTACAGTAGAAGACCACTAATCTGCACAGTTTGGTTCCAAGTGTTATGCAGATTTGAGGCTTTTTGCGGTCATGTCTATTCAATCTTTGTTTGCACTTTTTTTAAATTCATATATTGGACAATTTAGATTGTTGAGCCTTAAAAATAAATAAATAACACACTTGAAGTAAGGTTAAAAACTATTAAATTATCGTATACGATTTCATGAAATGGTATTATATGGTATTATATGTGTGTGCTTCACGATCTTGGTTACGACGTTGGTGAAATTGGCTGCAACTTGTCATAATCCTAATAGTGTGGGCCGCTATAACAAAAAAGTAACCAGTTTTTAGTAAAATTTCTGATATAAAGTAGCTTTCAAAAACTTGTGTAAAATTGCAGCCCGTTCTCGTGTTATGTCAGCCCTAGGAATAATATTTCTAACACTGAAGATTTTCCATGTATATATGGAATTTAGAAAAGCTTCTCCAAAAGAAAGGTCCTGAAATGACACTGTAATTCCTCTAACTTCAAAGTTTAATCGGGCCCTGATGTTGAGTACTGAAATCTAATAAATACAGTTATTTTGAACATTACAACAGAATTAAATAAACTTATTTAACTTAAACCCGCTGTTACTTTCCGATATTATTTTTTAGTATTAAGAAAGAAAATTATTTAAAATTTTCAAATCATGCATTTATGATTTTTTTCCGTCTTTAATAACTAAATAATGAAAAAAATAGGCTTTTGTTCTGAGTTCATAAATATGACAATAAAATAATGTAACTAAGAGACATTGCAAAATTAAATCTTTGTGATTACAAACCATAAACAAACGATACCGCCACCATTTTACTTACTATGACGTCATTAGAATATTGCCCATTGATTGTTGGAGAACTTACTTTGTGAATTATTACCTCAATGATTTAATATTTTTGACGTTTCACGATGAATGAATCACTTGTCTTTGTTGTTTATGGAATGATATATTAAGCTGTGAAACTAATTTCAATTGAAGTTATCCAAGGATATATGTATTTTTAATCGAAATTAAAAACAATGCTTTGATCTCGAAATAAAAAGCTTTAGTTTGTATAATTTGTTATTTCTGTTAATTATTTATTTAAGTACTTTTCCATTATAGCGCATTTTTTAAAAAAGCTTGGCGCGATTCGGGCATCAGAAAGTGAGAGATGTTGCGAAAATATATAAACAGCTATGAAAACGAATCTAATGAACTTTTATCTTTGTTTATATATGCACTTATATGCATAAAAAATAGTTTCTAAATATATATAATTTTTTTAATATACAAATTACGGCACAGATTTCAGATATGAACCGGGATACCTAACTGGCGCCAAAATGGTGTTATTTTGCCTGCTATGGTAAGCCGGCTATTGTTTTTTATTTATTAATAAATTGTTTATTTACTTTTTTTTCTGTTTTTTAATTATATAAACTGCTTTGTTCTATAGTTATTATTCAAACTTTTATTTATTTATAGTTATTTCCTTTTCAAAAAGGTAGCAAATAATTGAAAAATATATAAGTAACTGGTATTCGAAAGCGAGATTTCTGCCAAATTGGCGTAATAGAAAAATCACGCCAACCCCCATGCGTATATGACATCTGTGCAAAAATTACTTCTGTTTCTTTATAAAAATGGGTAAATAGCTTTTTTTTATATTAAATTGTCGGCACAGATGTCATATACGTCCAGGATAATATCTGGAAATGTGATTTCAGTAGTTTTAAGAGTAGTTTAAATTAAATTTTAGCTAAACAGTGGCATGTAATAACGGTACTATTGGCTGTGGACGGTAACTGCTGAAATCAATTTTTAAATTTTTTTATGCGTTTTCTAAAATGTTTACTTAGTTATCTTGGTACTTCTTAATTATCCCGTCGACCAAATTACTGTCGCCAAATTGTAAGATTAATTGCCAATAATGGTTGCCATTAATTAATTAAATGCCAATAATGGCCAATAAAACCATTAATTCGACGTTTTATTTGTATTTTTATTAATGTTTTACTATTGATTTGGCGATTTATATAATTTGGCGAAATTGGTCGACGGGATATCTAAAAAGTAACGTTATCTTATTTACCCTATTTCCCTAAATAACGAAGTTTTGTTAAAGCATTCAGGATGTGTTGGAAAGTGTTTCATATTCTATGCTTAACGCATGATTTTTCTTTCTTCTTTAGTCTTATTTTGCATTTATTTTATTCTTAATTTTTTAGTCTTATACTGCTTTATAGAAACTTTGGCACAGTTGTCATATACGTTATCATATAGTGGCGCGATTTTTTTTCCGACGCCAATTTGGCGAAAACATCAACAGCATAAACAACAACATCCGGATCACCATATCAAGCAAAATTACGACACTTTGGCGCCAGTTAAGTACCCGTTGTGTATATGACATTGGCGTCAGAAAAAAATCGCGCCAGTATGGGGCGTATATGACATCTGTGCCGAAATTTTAATATTTAATGTTTAAACTCTTCGCTCCTCTCCCCTTGCACATAGTACAATCTATAACACGGATAGCGCAAAATAATAGACAGTTTGGTACTTTTCCACTGTAGGGGCTTTGGCATTTTTTAAAAAGAGCTTAGTGTAATTTGGGCATCAGAAAGTGAGATTTTGGGTACTTTTCCGTTATGCGGACACCATTGTCGCCAAGCGTAATAGTTGGCGCAAAATCGTGAATTGAAGCATTTGAAAAATAAAAGAAAAACCATTGTCGATACTAAAGTGAGCATTTAAAAAATATAACATTTGAAAATTCCAGACTTTTACGAACTATTTCATCAAATCACAAATATATAGTTAAAATAAGTGAGCAAATAACTGCTATAAAATAAAGCAATAAAATAAAACTCATATTAAACTGCTGGCATAAAATTACAAATACCTTTTAGCATTTTGAAATAATTGGCGCATTAGCATACATTTTGGCATGGTGTCCGTATAACGGAAAAATATCGAGATTTGTTGTCAAATCATATAAACAGCTATGAAAACAAATCTGATGACCGTTTTTGTTTGTTTTATATGTATATTATTGATGTTTTTATGTACAAATTACACCTGTTTCTGTATAAAATTAGAGAAACGGCTTTTTTATGTTAAATAAATCGTATAAATATCGAAAAAAATGCGTGTGTATATAAAATGAAACAGTGAATAGGTTCCCGGAAAATATGTTACCAAATTTCCTTTTTCGCCAAGGCACCTATACTGGAAAAGTACCTAAAGCACATTAAAATGGCGCAGTTAGGAGCTCATACAGTGCAGCGTCGTCTATTGGCGGTTAATTTATTAGTAGCATCGGGAGGAAGATGTAAAGATGTACTTTAAATTCTCACCCATAGATTTTGAAAAAATATCTTAAAAGAGCGGAGTTTAAATTAAATTTTGGTGACCTCCTTTATGAAAATTAATGGTTTTAAATGGGAATTTCGCCAAATGAGCCAGCTATCGCCAAGTTGGCCAACATTTGGCGCTACTGTGGTAACCCTGCATTAATATTTTTCAACAATTACTCATTTCAATGAGGCGGTCCTACCGGAATAGTGAGGGACACACAGAGACTTGGATTTTATTATAAATAGATACATACTAGGGGGTTCTGCCCCCTGCAAGCTACGCTCGCCAACCCCCGTTCAGACACCGCAGAATCTAAAAATCTAAAAACATTCTAATCTGAGGGGTTTTAAAAATATTAGAGAAGATTAAATTATACTGAAAAAGCTGTGCAGATCTCCCTGTAAACGGGTTTCCATTCAATTCCCTTTGATTGCAAAAAATTTAACAGCGAATCAGTTGCTGTTAAGACATCCAATGGTTGTTTTCGTTTTTGATTAAAGAGGATCAGTTAAACATTTGAAAAGAAGCTAAAATAAAATGAATTAAATATTCAGAGTCTTTGTCAACCGATATTTTAAAACAATCTCTATAACAATAGCCTAAATCATGTGACTATCATCAACAGTTCCGGGCGGAACACTTTGCTTTTTATACTCTAGGTGCTATTTTGATACTTTAATGTTATTTAGGCACAGGTGATAAGTCGCCAAATATTATTCTATCCCCATCATTTCATCTATATTATAATAGTTCAAGTCATCAACTGCCATAAACAAATACGGTTTGATCCCTTCACCTTTCATATGAAGGTTTGGAACAAATGTCATATACACGCCCCATATTGGCGCGTTTTTTTTTCCAACGCCAATTTGGGGAACGCATCAACAGCATAAACAACAACATCCGGCTTACCATATCAAGCAAAATAACGATACTTTGGCGCCAGTTAAGTACCCGTTGCGTATATGACATTGCCGTCAGAAAAAAATCGCGCCAATATGGGGCCGTATATGACATCTGTGCCGAAAGAAAAAAAAGCCGGGTGCAAATCTCGTCAATATCTTTTTTTCAACTCGCCAGTTAGCATTTTTTTTTATTGTTCGAGTGGTAAATTAAAACATTGATTTGAAGTTGAAATTAAATGTCATGGTTTGTTACATAATTTAATATTTCGCCAGATGTCAAATACGCACCGGATGTTTGGAATGATTTTTTTTTTTTTTTTTTTACGAAAATTTGGCGAAAACCTCGTTTTCGAATACCAGTTACATATGTATTTTTGGTACTTCTTAGTTATCCCGTCGACCAAAAATCTATCGCGAACTATAAGATTAAATGCCAATAATGCTTGATCGTAAATGTCACATTCACTTGACTTTTAGCAAGTTACATGTGTTTACGTCATCAAGTGATTTTTATTTCGACGTTTCATTTTTATATTTATTAATGTTATACTGATTTATTTGTTCTTTCGTATTTTTAAAATAAAAATTTTGTCAATCTGTACAATTTGGAGAGTGGTTTGGCGATTTATATAATTTGCGAAATTGGTTGTCGGAATAACTACACTACTACATTGTACCGTATTTTTTAATTATTTTCTATTATTTAAAAAAAAAAAAAAAAAAAAAAAAAAAAAAAACAGTGGCACTCCGGGAGTGCCAATAGAAGTGAAAACTTCAACAATTACGTGTGTGTGTTTTTTAATCGTCAGGAAATGTTTTATGCGTTGAATTGTGTAGCAGCACTAATGAAAGCATCTGGGGGCACGGCAGTGCCCCTGTCAAGTCTTGAAAGCACAGCCGTAAGCATCTTTTTCTGGAAGCAACTCAGGGTACTTTTGACCCCCAATATCTTTGTGTTGGTGATTCCCAGAAACTTGAAACTTCGTAAATCTAAAGTAATGTGGAAATGGAACTAAATGCTGAAATTTCACGTTTCTATCTTTTTTATTTCAGAAGATATATGAACTTAAACCTTTCGCCTTTTCGACACTGATTCACCGATCATCAAAACTCAGAGGTACGTCCTGTATCCCTAGAATCTTGAAATTTGGTATGAAGGTAGTGTTTGGGATACAATGAAAGGGGAAATTTAAAAAATCCGGAAAATTTGGATAAAAAGTCGAAAAATAAAAAAGCCGAGAATTTGGCAGAGATGTGATATACGAACCAGGTTTGGCGCGATTTTTTAACGTCAATTTGGCGAAAGCCCGTTTTCCAATACCAGTTACAATATATATTTTTAAATTTGTTTTAAAAAGTAATATTTGTTTTAAATATTTGTTTTAAAAAGTAAACAACAATAAATAAACGGTAATTTCATTAATAACTATAGAACAAAACAATTGTACAATTTAAAAAAATAAAATAAAAGTAAATGAACAATTTATTAATAAATAAGCAACAGTAGCCGGGTTACCTTGTAAAATAAAGTAACGCCATTTTGCTGTCAATTAGGTACCCAAGTGCGTATCTGACATCTGTGCTCCGTATTTTATCTTCCGTAATCGAAATTCCCGCCAATACTGTTGGTTATTGACCAGACCATCAACACGATAAAATACAGCGTTATCGGTTTTTAGTTACACGAAATAGGTAGGTCACGAATACGGTATAATTCATTTTAACTGACGAAAAACAAAATAATAATTTGTTTTAGCAATACGCCGGGAGAAAAAGTGAGTTTTAGCTTCCTTCTTCTTTTGCGGATTGAGCTGAAGAGGGAAAAGTTCCTGTCATTCACCGCTTGGCGCGCTAGTGTCTATGTGTCAAAATGCTAGCATGTCGTTACGTTACAGTGTCTCGAAATCAGTGGTTTTTCCCCATCTCAAAAAAAGCTCAACGCGCCTAAAGAAGTTTTCACTTCAAAAATATTTAATAACTATAGAACTAAATAATTTACATAAATTTAGAAAAGAAATAAACATTTATTATTAAATAAACAACAATAGCCGGGTTACCATGTCTATCAAAATAATGCCATTTGTGCGCCAATTAGGTACCCCGGTGCGTATATGACATCTGTGCCTAATATTTTTCTTTTCTTTTTTGTTTTTTTTAAAAAGAAGTGAAAGCCATCAATTTAAATGTTTCATTTTTAAATAAAAGTTTTGTATTTAATAAAATGATAACGAAATACAAAAAAGTACTTAGCATAGATTTAAGTAAAGATTAAAGTACTTAGCATAGATTTAAAAGAGGCCAAACTGGTCGCCAAATTAATTTAAAATAGTAACTTTTTCTGAATTATGAAAAAAAAAATATCTGTTATGATTAAAATTTGAGTTGCCATCATTAGAAAAAATGTATTTAAAATTAGAAAAAAATGAATATTTCGAAAACTAATTCGAATTTAAAAATTCTAATACCAGTTTTGAGATCTGTGGATCAACACGGATTTTTGGTGTTAATTTCATCGCAAAGTATTCCATATTTTAGGAGAAATCGCCCTGAAACAAAATCAGTTGTTTAATCAGTCGATTCAAAAAATCGATACATTTCAGGCGTTTCATATATTCGTTTCATAAATTCGTTTCATTAGAATTTTATATATATAGGGTAGATATATACATTATGTTCCATGTGTTTAACTATTATCTTAAATGGGAGATTCAGGAGAGCAGTCTGACAAAAAATTATTAATTCATCCATTTCATTTTTTTATTCTCCATTTGAAAAACACAGGTTTAAGAAGGTTTTGAAAGTGATCGCTATTTTGACAACTGTTCTCTGGTCTTTCAGCTTGGTTATCAATTTTAGAAATGGTGTTTTGTGGCAGTTTTAAATATATATCATAGAAACTCGACAGAGTTTCTCGCCAAGCAAAAGAAACAACAGTGCAATGAAACGTAAATGAAAGGAATTTCCGCCAATTAATGCCAAACGACTTTTCAAAATTTTTTTAGTACTCTGTCTAGTTTATATTTTCCGGACTGACCAAAGCGGGATTTTGACGCATCTATATCTCCGGTTCTATTTGCGATAGAAACAAAATTCTTATTTCTATGGAATGGGGCGTGCCACGTGACTCAGAAAACAAAAGTAAAATGAAATCGGGCCAATAGATTTTTAGTAAATGCGATTTTAAAAGTGCTGTTTTTTGCACTTTTGAAATTGTTGTTCCGACCAAATCTGTTGACAGGGCTACAGCAATGTTTAATTATCGGATTTTTATGCGGTTTACGCCATTTCAATTGCTTTTATGAGTAGTTCAAACCTTTGAAAGTTTCATGAAAAATATTAATTAGTTTTTGATTTATACCAGTTTAAAGTTTTTTTCTTATTGCAGCGTGGCGTACTTAATATGTGAGGCATTCTCACAACAGCGCGGCGTACGTAATATGTGAGGCATTCTCACAATCTTTCGACTTTTAAGTCCTTGAATAATAATTTTTACTTTCTTCTATCTTTAGAAGAAGAAAGTACTGGATTCGTAAAAAATTTCGACTTCCGGTTTTCGATGGATTTATAAGTTTTAGAAGGTTCTGAACACGATTTGATGGTTTTTAGAAAATGTCTGTCTGTCACTCTGTGAGTCTGTATGTGACAAAAATTTTGTGGGCGCTCTATCTCAAGAACTAATGCACGGAATTTCACAAAACTTTCGATTCAGTTAGACCTTGAAATAAACTGGTTCTGATTAGTTTTTGGTGTAAATCGCACAAAAGGTGTCGCTGCTGTGCTGCATTTTTCACGATTTTTTCAGTAGCTATATCTCAAGAACTAATGCATGAAATTTCATAAAACTTCAGATTCAGTTAGTACTTGATAGGATTCGGCGCTGATTACGTTTTGGTGAAAATCGCCCAACAGGTGGCACTGCTATGCTGTATTATTCTTGATCATCGCAATAGCTTTATCTCAAGAACTAATTCACGAATTTTCATCAACCTTCAGATTCAGTTAGTCTCTGATATAAATTACTGCTGTTTATTTTTTGGTGTAAATCGCCCGACAGGTGGCGCTGCTGTGCTGCCTTTTTCAATATTTCCGCAATATCTGTATCTCAAGAATTAATGCATGAATTTTCATCAAGCTTCAGATTCAGTTATTCCCTAGTATATATTGGTCCTAATTAATGTTTGGTGTAAATCGTTCAACAGGTGGCGCTGCTATGTGGAATTTTTTATGATTTCCGCAATAGCTCTATATCAAAAACTAACGCACGGATTTTTATCAAACTTCAGATTCAGTTAGAAGTTAACATAAGTTGTTGATGATTAGATTCTGATGTAAATCACCTAACCGGTGGCGCTGATATGCTGTATTTTGCGTGATTTACACGATTTTAGCGATAGCCCTATCTAGATTGCCATTTAATTTTGGCATAGATTGCCATTTAATTTTAGCAGTGTACTAGAGAATTTAGTATTAACATGTATGAGATAGAAGAAAGTTTTGGGATTGGCATTGGTATATCCGACTAGTTATTTTAGTACATATTCTTGTGGGTTTTTTTTATTTCATATACTGGGGAACATCTCATTGCATGACTGCATAGCAATATTAATGAGATAAATAATTTTTGGACGATGTTGGGGGTCCAAATATCCAGGAAACCCCTATACCGTCCCGTGTCCCTGATGCTGATTTTTAAGTTTGGAGCTGTCTGTATAAAATTGTTTCAATAAAAGTAATTCGATGTAATTTTTTTTTTCCGAAACTGGGACAATTGTTTTATATAAATATGTAGCAGAAAATTAATCTGCACACATTTTTACGGTTGATGTTATTTTTTTAAAACTCTGTCCCTGGGTTTTAGATACCTTACCGTCCCTCTTGTTACATTATACAGAAAATCACTTCACATGCAGTCACAGAATTTTTGTCAACTTTTTTTCTCAGGCAGAAGTATTATAGAGAAGAAATGGCTGAAATTCTTTGACGGGAAATTTTCTGCAGAATTTAAATCAGCATTTAAATATTAATTTCAAGCATCGTGGCTTTATTGTTAGTCTTACTGTCCCCAAGGTTTATTCCTGCACTTTTCGAGGTAAATTAATTTTTTTTAAATTTAATCCACTGTAAATAACTGTTCCTAAAAATCAATGAACATTGTGGCTATCACTGTGCCTTAACATGATTTGTCTAAAAATAGGTGTCAATTTTCCTTACCGTCCCATCCTTACCATCCCCTTTTTTCCCCCTTAACGTCCCATTTTTCCTATACCGTCCCCTTTTTTACTTTCTTCTATCTTTACAAGAAGAAAGTATTGGGTTCATGAAAATTTTCGAATTCCGTTTTTCGACGGATTTAGACGTTTTAGGGGTCAGAGAACCCGAAAAAACATGTTTTTACAAAATGTCTGTCTGTGAGTCTGTCTCTGTGTTACACAAATTTTGTGGGCGCTCAATCTCAAGAACTAATGAACAGAATTTAATAAAAATTAATATTCAGTTAGTCCCTGATATAAATTGGTGCTCATTAGTTTTTGGTGTAAATCGCTCAACAGGTGGCGCTGCTATGCAGCATTTTTCACGATTTCCCCAATAGCTCAATCTCCAGAACTAATGCACGGATTTTCATCAAACTTCAGATTCAGTTAGTCCTTGACAGGAATTGACTTTTATACATTTTAGTGTCAATCGCTCAACAGGTGGCGCTGCTACGCTGCATTTTTTGCGATTTCCGCAATAGCTCTATCTCAAGAACTAATGCTTGGATTTTCAACAAACTTCAGATTCATGTATACCTTGATATAAATGACTGCTGTTTATGTTTTGCTGCAAATCACTCAGTAATTGGCGCTTCTATGCTACATTTTTCACAATTTCCGCTATAGCTCAAGAACTAATGCACGAATTTTCATCAAACTTCAAATTCAGATATAATTTTATATGAATTGGTGCTAAATTGACGTAATTTCTTGTATTATTTAAATGATTTAATTGACGTGATTTATATAGAAGAAAGTTTTGTATTGGCCACAACATACTAGTTTACCTTGCGGATCCCTTCTCCAACACTTATTTAAGACAATGTTATACCAAAATTTTGTACTAAAAATACTACATTGTTATTATTTCTTATTTGAATGTTCTGTGAGTACTATGCAAATTCATTATAAGTAAAAAATTAGAAAAAAATAAAAAGTTTTAGTGGTAAAATGGTAACGAAAATTAAACTCGTAAGTTTAACTTAAACCTCAGTTAAATAAAAAAATTTCGCTGCTGACCATTTTTTCTTTATTTTGAATCATTAAGGCACTCATTCGTCTATAAGATTAAAAATGTTATTTTAGCAAGTTTAATTTCACCAGATTTTTATTCCTGAAAGTCAAAAGATTGTGAGAATGCCCCATGTATATCTCACATTGCAGTAAACATTTAAAACTGGTTAGAACTCGCGCAATTACAGGTTAAACATAAAAAAAGCAAAAATTCGTCAAAAACATTAAAAAAAATCTATTCAAAATTTTCGAATTTTTGGCCTCGGTCGTTCATGAATTTTCTACAAGCAACCCGTGTGCCAAATTTCGTAGCCCTGCGACCTGTGGTTTCCGAGTTTTTGAGGTTACATAGATAGATACGCGTATGGATTTTAATGGGGTAGATGTTATTGCATTCGAACCAGTTAAGCTCTCTATTATAAGGCGGCATTGAAGCATTTACGGTTAGTGACAAGGTCACTTAAAAGATCTTGATTACATCACAACTGATGGATATTTATTGAGTAGCATGTATTTTAATGAATTTGTACTATTTCAATCTCTAGAAAATTTTATCATGTTACTTGAAAGTAAAATATGAATTTAATTTGTTCATCTAAAGTTCGGCGATCCAGGTTTTTACTTTATGAAAGATGTTTCTATTATCCAATTTATTAAAGATGCTTTCTAGATTTCAGCACCCAGCCTTTTAAAATTCCAATACTATGGGTATTTTTGCACACAAAATTTAGATAACAATTAGATGAAATTTTATTTTGCACGAAATCTGAATGATTTTTGACGAAGGTATTGCGCACAATAATCATCGCGGCATGTCCTGTTGATATTTGAGGAGAAACTAGAATATAGAAACTTGCCAGTGGACCTGGATTATGGAAAGATTCTAGGTAAACACTGACTATGGAGAATCCACAGAACATGCACAGAAAGATAATGTAAGCACTTTAGTGAATCACAGAGTACTTATATTCATGAAAACAATTCGACAGAACTTTAGGATTACTGTTTATCATATTGAAATAAGTGGGAAAATATTCTCTTCTGTATTGCTTTTATACTAAAGCGCACATATACTCAAATATTTTTTTCAACATTCCAAACATTGCAATTTATTCTATTTAAACCATTTTACAAAGGTAATACTGTCAGTCTGGTTTTTTATAATATAATTTTTTTTTTCGTTTTTTACAATCCTTTTAAATCAATAAATTTTTGGCAGTTTTATTTTAATTTTTAATTTTTCTTTTCATTTAAAAAGATTAATAAGGGGATTTATTAAACTAATCGACTGTGTTATTTTGGACTTGTTAATTAAAGAATGCTATCAATATGCCATAAATAGATTTTAGTTCATTTTTCATCAGATAATACAGCTACTTAAAAATTTACAAATATGACTGAAATTAGGGAAAATCATTTCATAACGTTGAAATATCGAATTCTGAACTTTTATTGAAATGAATTATAATTTATCGTATGAATTATCCGAAATATATGAAAAAATACTTGGAAAGCATACGACTTAGTATGTCCTGTTAGTCACGTAAAAAAGAATTAGGAATTTAAAAACTACATGTATTGAAAATTCAGAAAATTCAACAAGTGTTAAGAGCTTATGAAAACATAAAAAGAAAAAGCTTAGTCAGTTCCGCCGCGCTTATCGGAGAGACGTTCGATTTCCTGAAATAAAAAAAAACTAATTTTATTTAAAAATTACTTCAGGTACGCCCGTGATAAAACAAATGCTCATTATTACATCTGCTTTTAAGTCTTTACATATTTTGTGTAAAACTATGTGAATTTTGAAAATGTAAAGGCAGTTTTTCAAAAGTTATTTGGATAAAATCTTTGCTGAGTTAATTAATGAATCACCATATATCTTATAGAACAACAGCAAAAAATATTGCTTGTTAGTTCGATACATTTTATCATTTCTAAAAAATAAATGATTTCTTCTGAGATTTGTAAGGATCGATAAAATGGTCTTGAATTATTTTTAAAAAGTTCAACATTATGTCTTACTAGATATATTACACTTTTGAAAAGTTTATAGCATCACTATGAAATTATTTTTTTACTTCTATCATATTTCGTTTATCTTTTCTTTTCGGAATTAAAATGGAATATGTATAATGAAAATGAAATACCTTACAAAAAGAAGTGATATCTAATCAAAAACAACTCGTTGTAAATGATCCCGCCAAGCCACAAACCTAAAACGTCAGTCATAAAAAGAAGTGATATCACATAAAAAGAAGCGATATAGAAGTGCATACTCCGAGTGCCGTGTAAAAATCTATCACTACTCATAATGTTTCCAAAGGACTCGGAGTGAGGTACAGTATGTGAAAACTGCTTGGCGATCTGCAGGCGTATATTTAATATATGCAGTACCTATATCAATTTCGAAAAATTGTGAAAGTCGAAAAAAATAATTTTAATTTCTCATTATATCACTCTTATAAATAATTGCAGGAGGAAGATCTGAAATAAACCAGAAAGATTTGTGAGACAAGCAGGAAATGACATGTAATTGTGGTAATCATCTATTATTACAATTATACTTTTCGATATTTAAAAATAATTTTTAATTACATAAATACATTTAATAATACACTGTTTCAGAATTAAAGGAAAAACTGGTCAAATGGATCCTTTTTTATGACAGAATTATTTCTTAAACGTAAAATGTCGTGTTGCCAACATAAGGAAATTATATAATACTATTGTAACAGAAGACTTACTAGAACATATTTTTTCCCCTGTCATGTGCAATTCCGTTTACGCAGCCTTTACTGCAATGTATCTCAGTTTAATTAATGTCTGTTAGTAGGTGTATTGTTAGTAATAATGTTTATTACATGTTTACTTAGAAAATCCTTCTCGTAAAAGTGGTTTTTCTCGTTCAAATAACGGTAAACAAAATCAACAAATCGATCCCATGATTTTAAATAAGAATGGCATGCACCAAAAGCTTCAACTTTTCACAGTAAAATGGGATCAGTACTACAAGAAAATAATTGTTAAACAAATTGTCATATGTAAGTGCAGGAAGAACAAAGAAAAGCCTGCAGGTCGCCAAGCAGTTTTCACATACTGTACCTCACTCCGAGTCCTTTGGAAACATTATGAGTAGTGATAGATTAATAGACAAGGATGATAGACACGGCACTCGGAGTATGCACTTCTATATCGCTTCTTTTTATGTGATATCACTTCTTTTTATGACTGACGTTCTAGGTTTGTGGCTTGGCGGGATCATTTACAACGAGTTGTTTTTTATTATATATATATATATATATATTAAGCCTAGGTTGTGGATCAGAAACACATTCGTTTCAAAACATTACCCCTCCTGGATTTTGCTCTGCCGGCACCCATGTTTAGAAATTAAAATTAAAATTTTGAAAAGCCATTTATGAGGGTATATTTTATTTACATGAAACTTGATTTTACATATTTTACAAAATATTCAGTGGTAGAAATGAGATTCTAATTTTCAGTCTTCATTTGAAAGGTATATCATGTGGTTACAAACTGAAGACATGTTTCTTTGGCCCCTGGAAATTTCAGTAAATAATGAATGTTTATTTTAGATGTAAATGAGATGAATATAATACATTTTCTGCAGATTTTCATCCATAAACCACTCTTTTTCTGTTATGTAGAGCTGAAAAAAAGAAGTAAATTAATAAAAAAATATATGTACATATAAATAGCACATGATACGTATTAAAATTAATCTGACACAAACGTTTATGAAGTTATGGGAGTTTAATCCCATATTTTATGAAGTTTTTTATTTCTAGAAGCGAGGTAGAAATATGTAGATTTTTGCATAATAAAACACATTTTTAAAACTTTGAAATATTTTTTTATTTTTTAAATTTTTTTATTGAACATTGCATTTTTTAACTCCCCCCCCCCTCCCCGATGTACAGCATGTAGTGTTCCATACTACCCTAGATTTCCCTGATTGGTTTCATCTAAATCCAACAAAACGAAAATCACATTAAACTAATACATAATTGTCCTGTCTTTGACCAGCAGTTTTTAAAATTTTACATTTTTAACAAAATGGTGGACAGTCAAGTTTAATGTATTCCAATAAAGTATATACACTGCGTAAAAAAAGTAGAAGGACACTAGACTTTTTTCTAAAAAAAGCACAATTAATTACGTTAGTGCAAAATTCTTTATTTGCGTAACCTTTTACAACTAAATGAATATAAAATCATAGCAATCAAAAATAAATTACGATGATAATTTGATTTTCATAAGATAGTTTTTGTTGCCTACATGAAACTCTGTAAAAAAAGTAGAAGGACACAAATATTTTATATGAAAATTAAAGTATTAGTAAGAAGTTTTCTTTCCATTTGCCTTTATGATTTGAAAGATTATGTTTGGCATTGAATCATTGAGTTCTTACATTTTACATTGACAAAAATTGCCCCAAACATCGCTAAGTGCATTCCGAAGTTCAACAACAGATTCATACTGTTTTCTTTCATTGTATATGCAACAAACTAATGTCACCCATATGTTTTCAAATATATTCAGATCAGGGCTTTTAGCTGGCCATGGCATAACACAGACCTTATTTCTGTGGAACCAATTTTTAACACCCATAGCTGTGTGAATCACTGTTCCACCTTGTTGAAATATCCAATCTGCACCACCTAATTCTGTACCATAACGAAGAAGTTCAGATTCCAACAATTAGATTTAATCTTTATGGTTCTATCTACCATTCAAAAAGACCAGACCCGTTCTTCCATCATATCCGACTGCTAGTCAGACCATCAAACTTCACCCTCCCACATGTCGAGTGGAATGAAATTCTTCCTCATTCTCGATTCAAAGCCAACAGAACTGATATCCATCATCACCATATAAATTGAAGTTTTTCTCATCTGAGTAAATGACAGAAGTCCATTCTATGGTGCAAGACATGTGATTTTGCCTAAAGTGTGATGCCCAAGGTAAGCGGTTAGCTATGTGCATTTTTGTCCACTTGGATGGTATTGTCTCTTCTTGAAAATCTATATAATAAAGCCTTTGGACTTTTTTATATAGTTATACACAGTTTGACGTGACACATGTGTTAGTCCTGCTTGTATTCGGGCCTTTGAAATTATAAAATATTTCTTTTTCTAGTCTCGGATAATGTTTCTTTCATCACGAGGCATCAGTGTTTTAATTCTCCCTGTCTTTATTTTTAGTACCATGATCCTCTGGATTTCTCAGATAGTTTGATGTTGCAGTTTTACTAACATTAAGCAATTTAGCAATCTCTCTGATGCTTTTTACCCCCTTTTCTAAATGTTATGGCTTGGCCTTTTTGAAAAGGTATTCCTTTTGGCATTCTAAAAGAAAAATCAATCTAAAAACGAAGAATTATATATTTTTTTGACAAAAACAATAAAATAGTATTACTCATTTACCTATAGCAGAAGCGTTCAATAAATTCAATTTTACAAAACTGTCCTTCTACTTTTTTTTACAGTGCGATACTTAACTAAGTTCATTTTTCTATAAATTATTTGCTGCAGCAATTTATTTTTTAGGTCATAACAAAAGAATGTGTATAAAATGACACCTTTATAAAAATCAGACTGTAAATGTAAATCACAATTAAGTAAATTAAAAAAATCGAGTGTCCTTCTACTTTTTTTACACAGTGTATATATATTTATATTTAAAAAATAATAAACAAACGAATTAAAATTAAAAAAATAACAACACTGGCCAAAGACTAGGGAAATAAATAAGCTTTTATATTTATAAAAAAAGAAACGAAAAAAAAAGGTTAATTCATTACTGAGATATTTTAGGTATCGACTTAAAAAAACAGTTTTGAGAAAATCACGTTTAAAGTTGTGTAACAAGCACCGCTATCTCCTACTGTGTGTGACAAGAACTGCTACAATTTCTGTGTGTTTAAATCTTTAACAATGACTTAGAGAAAACACTTATAAAATGAAAAATAAATATATAAATAAAAATAAATAAGAAGAAAAATTGCCATAACCCCTTAAAGCTATGACATTAAGTATTATTATTATATTTTTTTAAACAAGTCCTAATAAAGAGAGGTTAAGTAATTTCTCTTTGCACATAAAAATCCTACTTTGTGCATTTACTAATGTTACTCCCTGTATCGTAGCACAGTTGAACCTCGAAAATCCGGAAATCTCTAAAATCCGGACATTTTTTTCGATTTTAGTTTTATTAATTTTTAAAATAAGACTTAGCTCTAACTTTCATATTTCTCATCAAATGCAATTAAATTCTTTTAACTGAACACTAAATAAATAAATATAGATATATTCTGGTATATTTTTATGATTGACCATTAATGAAAATACTTTAATTACAAAAGAACCTCGATTATCCGACGTAATTGGGACCGAACCTACATCGGATAATCAAAATTTCCGGATAATCGAAAATTTAGCAATAATCATCTAATTTAATATGTAACATCGTCACCGAACTGCTATTATGACTACTTAAATTGCTAAATAAATTAACTAAATTCAAATTATACATAAAAATAAATTTCTTAGGAAACAAAAAACTTACAATGAATTAAATGAAAACTTCATCTGGCATAAATTGGCCATATTTTGCGTGCAGGTCTGTTGGGGGAATGGGAAGGGTACACTTATACGGAATCTGAACTTGTGGGAGCTCAAGCTAATTTCAAAGGCATTCTAAGAAAGCGGAACCAAATATTTATCTGTACACGTAGTTCGGAAAGGCCCGATTGTATAGAAAGTAGTATAGAGAGTAAAAAAAAAAAAGGTCAGAAAACCGACGTCGGTTTATGGACAGATCTGATTAAACGAGTGTCGGACAATCGAGGTTCTACTGTATTACAAAAACTGTAAAGTTAAAAAACGGCATAAAAAAGGATGACTCGAAGCTTCATATATTTTAATTCTAATAAAATCACTCGTACGTATTTATAACTAAAGAAACAAACATGCAATTTCATTTCCTTTTGATTGAACTAAAAGATAAACACGCTTGATAAATATATTTTCTAATGCTCCTTCTCCACCAGAATGATCCACCTAATGACACATTGCCCTATGACCTTGACGCGCAAATTGGCTGATGCCGATATGCTGTTTGTTTCAGTTTTGTTTCTTTGAAAAGAACTTTGAATGCTGTTGGAAAATAAGAAAACAAGATGAATTTTTTTCAAAACCGTTTGATGAAATTCTCGTTTTTTTTTGTTTTTTTTTTTTCTTCCCCTGCGATCCTTTGCAAATGCTTTTTTTTTTTTGTTGTTGTTGTTGTTTCACGATCGATTGACAAAATTGGCAACTTTTTCTGCGATCGATTGACAAATTTGATTTTTTTTGCGATTTTTTATTGAAATTCTTGTTTTTTTCCTTGACAGAATGACAAAATAGAATATTTTCTCAATCTTTTCATGAAATTTGCAATATTTTTCCTCGATCGTTTATCGAAACTTTGTAATTTTTTTCTCCCACAACCGACTGACAAAATACGTGATTCTTATCAACAATCTTTGGAAAATTCTGATTTTTTTTTTCTTTTTTCAATTGTTTTTTGAAATTAGCAACTTTTTACAGCTATCAACTGAAGAAAATCTAGTTGTTTCTTAGATATGTGACGAAGTTCGCGATATTTTTCCACGATCATTTTAAGAAATTAACTTTTCTTCCGCAACCGACTCACGAAATGATTTTGTGAAATTCCAATAATAATAATAATAATAATAATAATTGCAGATTTACAACAGAATTAAAAAATATATATATATTCTCACAATTTTACATGTTATCTCAAAGATACAACCCCCCCCCCTCCTTCCCTCAAGAAACTCTAGAAATGGCACTAAACCTTCTGAATAAAGAATTCGTGATGTAACCATTTGCAGATACACGATTCACTCATATTTACCATCCAGTAAGAGGATTTCATGTTAAAAATTTATTTTCTTTTCCATTTTTTTTTTTTTTTTTTATTCTTGGATCCGAATGACTTAAATTTTCGGAAAATTCGGAATAGAATCACTCCTGTATTATCTATTGTGTACTGTATTTTAATTTATTGTGTTTTAGTGTATCATTCCTCTTTTATTATTTAATTCGGCGATTTGATCGTCGTTTATTTGCACTAGGGATAAAAATTGCATTTTGTATGTTATAATATTGTCGTAAAAAATATTTTTTAACAGACCTCCAAAATCCGGAAAAATCGAAAATCCAGAATCGCCGCGGTCCCGACGATTCCGGATTTTCGAGGTTCAACTTACATCGCAATCCTTGATCATTTTAGTGCAGATAATCACCGTCACCTAATTATAATACTCATTCAATAAAAAAAATTCTTTGTTTAATAAGCCTGAATCTGTGAATTTTCAACAATTACTTGATGAAAAGTTGGACACATTCAAAAATTTACCAATGACATCTTTACTGCTACATCACATTTCAGAATGTATGAGAAGAATTTTAGAAAATAAATTATTATTCTTTTTGTATCAATTGGCTAATTTTAATTAAAACATGTCTTATATAAAATGCATTTTGTTAATTATAATTATACTACCATAGTCATAATCGGAAATTTTAAAACCGAGTATCTAACATTCAGTTACATGTAAAAATCAATCCTATCTTTTATTATTGTGAATTATATGCATTATATGGATTATATATTACGAAAACAAATTGTTATAATAATAAAAAGCTGATATTTTACTTACAAATTTGGCATCTTGGTCCAGAGAAACCCTCAGTACATTTACATTTATAAGGTCCTATACATGTACCTCCATTTAGACATGGTAAAATACAAACAGCTAAAGAATAAAAAACAACAGATAAATTAGGTAAAGAAGGCTTTTTTACTACTATTACTTACAGTAAAGCATAAACAATCTTACTTTATAATGTATCATATTTTTTTCCCCGTAATCTATTAAGTAAACATAAAAAATCAATTTTTTAATAAAGCAAAGCAGTTGCATATAATTTGGGCTCTTTTATTTAATCTGTGGGCCTGGGCAATTATACAAAAGATGAAAGCAAATCTTAATTATGTCACAATGTTCTGGATTATATTTTTCTTTTAAAATAGGATTTGAACAAATTAACTTGCACATAAGTTTATTTATATTTTCAATAGTATATTAATCCTTTTGGGATATTTATATGCTGTTTATTGGCCGTTTATCAGGGGATTTTTTTCCCTCCAAAGAGTAACAAACTGTAATTTTAACTTCATATTCAGTGCATAATAATATATAGTTTTTCATTAAAATTTGAAAAATTGATAAATTTTATCAAGGGAAATCAGCATGTTAGAAAAATTTATTGTTAAAATTTGAGGAATTGTTTGAGTTAATGAAATGTTTTTCTCTGCATTTTACAAAAATTTTAAAACTCAACTTTTGTCATATTGTCTGTCAATTCATGATGTACTTTTCAAAAATGATTATGAACTTTCTTAATTTTTCAATATTTAGAAGAAAAAAATAGGCAAGCTTTGTTGTTCCAATAAAAAAGTCCAGAAATTGATAATGCACTTTCACATTTAGTATGAATTTGTATATATATTTTTTATGTAAAATAAAATAAAATAAAATAATTTATTGGTTTGATACTTTTTACCATTTTTATATATGTCGTGGGCTAATTGAGAAATCAGGCTCTTTGCAAAGAGCCGGGGTAGTTGGAGAATCATCTCCCTTTTTCCAATTAGCCTGATATTTTTCAGGCTTATTGCAAAGACCCTAGAAAGCGTTAGACTAATTGAAAAATGACAATTTATTATCCAACCAGGATGATTTTTTTAGGCTTATTAACCCATAAGCCGACCCGAACCCAAAAAATAAATTATAACAGACCGTACCCCGATCCGAGCAAGACAAAATAATTTCAGTCTACATGCAACCCGACCCGAACCTGAAAGTTCCAATTGAAAAAAAAAATATTTGGAATATTTTTGTCGGGTTAAGATTTGGTTCGGGACGGTTTTCAGGTTTTTTTCAAATGAAATATTTAGGTTCGGTTCGGGTTGCGTGTCCAAGGAAATTATTTTATCTTACTCGGATCAGGTTATGATTCTTTAGAGTATTTTTGTCGGTTATCATATTTGGTTCGGGTCATACTTCGGATTTTTTTCAAACAAAATTTTTTGGTTCGGATTGGGTTCCACGGAAATTATT
Source organism: Maratus speciosus (assembly GCA_963932465.1). Lineage (NCBI taxonomy): Eukaryota > Metazoa > Arthropoda > Arachnida > Araneae > Salticidae > Maratus > Maratus speciosus. The sequence continues at coordinate 238,851,314 of OZ010788.1, forward strand.
TTATCTTGCTCCGATCGGGTTATGTTTCTTTGGAATATTTTTGTCGGGTTCAAATTTGGTTCATGTCAGATTTAGGGTTTTTCTAATTGAATTTTTAGGTTCGGGTCTGGTTGCTTGTTCACGGAAATTATTTTGTCTTGCTCGGAACGGGTTATGGTGCTTCGGAATATTTTTGTCGGGTTCAGATTTGGTTCATGTCAGATTTTCGGTTTTTTTCAAATGAAATTTTTAGGTTCGGTTTGGGTTGCGTGTCCAATTTGTCTTGCTCGGATCGGGTTATGATTCTTTAGAATATTTTTGTCGGTTATCACATTTGGTTCGGATCATATTTCGAAATTTTTCAAACAAATATTTTAGGTTCAGATCGGGTTGCATGTCCATGGAAATTATTTTGTCTTGCTCGTATCGGGTTATATTTCTTTGGAATATTTTTGTCGGGTTCAGATTTGGTTGATGTCAGATTTTGGGTTTTTTCTAATTGAATTTATAGGTTCGGGTCTGGTTGCTTGTTCACGGAAATTATTTTGTCTTGCTCGGATTGGGTTATGGTGCTTCAGGGTATTTTTGTCCGGTTCAGATTTGATTCATGTAAGATTTCATTTTTTTTTCAAATGAAATTTTTAGGTTCGGTTTGGGTTGCGTGTCCAAGGAAATTATTTTGTCTTGCTCGGATCGGGTTATGTTCTTTAGAATATTTTTGTCGGTTATCATATTTGGTTCGGGTCATAATTCGGAATTTTTAAAACAAATATTTTAGGTTCGGATCGGGTTGCGTGTCCACGGAAATTATTTTGTCTTGCTCGGATCGAGTTATGTTTCTTTCGAATATTTTTGTCGGGTTCAGATTTGGTTCATGTTAGATTTCGGGTTTTTTCTAATGGAATTTTTAGGTTCGGTTCGGGTTGCGTGTCCAAGGAAATTATTTTGTCTTGCTCGGATCGGGTTATGGTTCTTTAGAATATTTTTGTCGGTTATCAGATTTGGTTCGGGTCATATTTCGGAATTTTTCAAACAAATATTTTAGTTTCGGATCGGGTTGCGTGTCCACGGAAATTATTTTGTCCTGCTCGGATCGGGTTATGTTTCTTTGGAATATTTTTGTCGGGTTCAGATTTGGTTCATGTCAGATTTCGGGTTTTTTCTAATGGAATTTTTAGGTTCGGTTCGGGTTGCGTGTCCAAGGAAATTATTTTGTCTTACTCGGATCGGGTTATGGTGCTTTAGAATATTTTTGTCGGTTATCAGATTTGGTTCGGGTCAGATTTCGGGTTTTTTCAAATGGAACTTTCAGGTTCGGGCGGGTTGCATATGCAGACTGAAATTATTTTGTCTTGCTCCAATCGGGGAACGGTCTGTTATAATTTATTTTTCGGGTTCTGGTCGGGTTATGGGTTAATAAACCGCAAAAAAATCACCCTGATTGAATAATAAGTGGTCATTTTTCAATTAGCTTAACGCTTTCTTGGCTCTTTGCCTGAAAAATATCAGGCTAACTGGAAAAAGGGAGATGATTCTCCAATTAGCCCGACTCTTTGCAAAGAGCCTAGGCTGTTTGCAAAGAGCCTAGGCTGTTTGCAAAGAACCTAGGCTGTTTGCAAAGAGCCTGATTTCTCAATTAGCCTACGACATATATACTGTTATATGGTATATTAGCACTAAGTATATCTATGGATTATGTGACGATGAACATAATATTCCTAAATAAGCTTACTTTAAAAATATCTTTCATGACTGTAATTTATTAATATTAACTAGTTCAGAGTTTGAATAAGTTTTAGTTTTAAAAATCTCTAAAATAAATCTTCTATACTTACCATGTTGACATACATCACCTACAAATCCTGACGGACAACTGCATAAGCCTGGTGGAATACATATACCACCATTCTTACAAGGTCGTGTGCACATTCCTGCAAATTAAAATCAATATTAAAAGAAACTATCCTTAACAATGCCCATGTATATTTTAATAAAATTAAAAATTCTATTAAAAGTTAGCAATATTTTGATCAATTTCTTAATTTTTGTTGTGTACATAACAATCCTCATAAGAAATAGAGCAATTAATAAATAAATCTAAGTGTTAAAAAATATATAAGTTTTCGGGGAAGTATTAGCTTTTCCTATAGTAAATTAAAAAAAAAAAATGTTGTCAGCAATAATGATAGAATTTCGAAGTGAAGCAGCATTTTAGTAACTGAATAACTTTTTTGTTGGTGTTAGTTTTACTAATGATTATGCTTTCAGTCATATGCCACAGTCAAATATTAAGCAGGTTAAAGAAGATGAAGGAAGAAAATTATTCGACTTTTATTTTCTTTTTAGAATTATCTTAAACTGTTTGGAAGTACAAAATGTATTATAGTAAGTAACAAGTAGCAGTATTGTTTAATAAGGAGAAACTTACTCTTTAACTTAATTTTAATTTTTGTACTGTGTTCTACAAGATGATCTTTATCTTTAAATACTGGTAAAACTGCAGTATCATAAAACAGAAACTTCATTTGAGACATATCTGCTGCTATTGTAGTGATGTCATGTCTTTTTTTCTGCTTGTAAAGAAATAAGTTCAAGCTATGTTTTCGTAATTTTTTATGCTGTATAGATTTTTTTTTTATGGTATAGATGTACAGTCGTGGGAAAAAAAAGTAAACACCCCCTACTAACTTCTCAACAAATTATCGTAGAAGAAAGTTACTGGTACCGAACGATTGGAAATAAAGTCTACTTTTAAATGATGTATATAAAATTTGCTCAGGGGGCCATCTACATATTAAAACGAACCATAACTTTGTTTTTTTCAATAGCAGTACACAATTCTGACAGAATAAATGAACTCTACACCTTTCAATTAGCCTATAAACAAAATTTTTATGCAATTCGTGCCATAAGTTTCCGAGAAATTAATTATTTTAAAACGAGCGTATTTTAAAGGGTTGTCTCTAAATTGAAGTTCCGAACTCGATTGTTAACCGAGAGAGCCGCCTTCTTGATCAAGGCACGTTTAAGCCTCAATGAAACCTGTTTGATTACAGGATAGCACAATAAATTTCAAAAATTTACTCACTGCTATCATAGACGGCCCCTTAAACCATCATTTTGCCGTTTTTTAAGCATAATTTAAAAACTACTTGGAAGAAAAATGTGAAATTTGGGATTTCCATAAAGCAGGACTTAATAAATCTAAATCCATCAAAAAAATTGTAGGTTGCAATTCATAATTTTTTCGAATATTAATTTCATAATTCATAAATCATATCATAAAATTATAAAAATTGCAAATTCAACGTATTTATGTTTGGGTATATTAGTATTATTGCTACACAAAAAAATAGCTCATTAGGAACATAATTTCAGGAGATATAAATAAAAATATGAAAATGTAATTTAACATTAGACGTACTCAATTTTGTATGTCTATAATTCAAAAACTTATCATATGAATGACTTGAAATTTGGTTTCAAGGCATATTTTGAACCGATGATTTGAAAGATATCGTTAAATTTGGGTACTGCCATTGAAAAAAATGAAGTTTGGAATCGTTTTAATATGTATATGGCCCTCTAAGCAAATTTTATACACACCATTTAAAAGTAGACTTTATTTCCAATCGTCCGGTACCAGTAACTTTCGTCTACGATAATTTGTTGAGGAGTTAGTAGGGGGTGTTTACTTTTTTTTTTCCACGACTGTACCTTACTAAGTTAAAATATTTTATTCTTAAATTCTCCAATAACATGTTTTCTTGAAAATATTTATTACGTATATATATATTTTAAAATGGTTATGTTTCAGTATTTATGTATCAACTTCTCATCTTAAATTTTGTTTTTCAAAGTAATTAAGTTTTCATATAATTTTTGAATGTAAGACTGGCTCATATTTCGAAACCTACAAAATTTTTATAGTGGGGGCTGGTGTTAGTTCTGTCTGTCCACCCACTGAAGAGAAACAGACAGTTTGACAGACCTATGTAGATTAATGTTTAACTGTTTTGAAAGTTTATAGTTAATTTTAATAAACACCTTCTTTCGGTATTTTTAATGTGTTATAAATTTCATATTTTGATAACGTATATATTTGTTGCATATTTTATGAGCTGCTTCTGTGCCTGTTATGCAATAATTTTCATTAAATATATTTGAAATATCAGGGGTCTGTCCAGACTTTTTTCCCAGGGTCCTGTTTTTGAGAAATCATGAACAGCTTTTTACATTTGTGAAAAATCCAGTCATAATTTTATGAATTTGAAATAATCGTTATATTAAAGTTCTTGTTTATAAATTTTTAAAAAAGATAATATGTATGTAAAATACACATATTTTCTTTATATAGGTAAAAGTGACAGCTCAGATTTTACTTTTAAATGATTAAATTTGTAAAATATTCAGTTTAGAGATAGAAAATTTTTGCAAGAGGCCTATTTTTAAGATAAAGAATTTTGTGAAGGGTCCTGTTTTAAGGTGAAAAGTTTTGTGAAGGGTCTTCTTTTGAGATAAAAAATTTTGTGAAGGGGCCTGTTTTCATACGAAAATTTTTGTGAAGGGTCCTTTAAAGGACCCAATTGCTTCTTAAACAGATCCCTGAATATATATATGTTACTGTGGAAGACCGAAATTGGAGAATGTCGACTTTCACCGGTGAATGTCAACGTATACCAACAACGTCGGTGAAAGACCGAATATTTGATTATATTCTTGTACATTCGGGCTATCACCGGTGAATGTTGATTGACAATCACACATATGCTCTGGTGGAGGTCGAAAAGAGAAGCGGTGTTTAACAGAGAGGCTACAGTCTGTCGCCAAATTCTTTGTTCTGCGAATCAGTCAGCTTTGTCAGTTTTATGCTAGGTTTGATGGTGCGCGCAACGTTTTCTTAAATTTTATTTTTTTGTTCAATATCCTAATTTATATTGAATAAATACTGCAGTGAATCGTGATCTTTTTTTTTTTTTTTTTTTGAAAAATTAAATACATTAATTGAGAGAAAACGAGAAAACAATTGTTTTTTTTGTTTTTTTTTCAAGAACACTACTCTAAAATACTTTCTGAAGTGTTTTCTGCTAAAACTAAGTGCAGCGCGCATATTCACAATACTTAATCGGTTCGGGTTGGACACATGTATTTCTCAGTTTATTTTTCTGGTATTAAATATTGAATATTCTGAAGTACTTATGATATGAAGCCGATCGCTATTCATGGAATCGTGAAATCATTATTTGACTCGTTCGGGGTGAAGTGTCCCATTAACCCCTCAGGGACAAATAATTGTTTCCGTAATGTTGATTTCACATCGGAATATACAAAAAAAAAAAAAAAAAAAAAAAAAAAAATCAATATAAGGAAAAGTTATTTTACAACTTCTTTCCATCAAAGTTATAAAATAAATGTGTAATTACATGTTTCTGGTTCAAATATTGATTAAAATTAGGTGGGATATAATATATTCCACCTCCTCTCAAGCGGTTAAGAGAACACATCTTTTAATTTAGTATTATTTTGCCTTAACCAGTAGTTTTGTTATTATCTCCATGTAGTAATGATAGTATTCTAATAAAATTATACATGTGAAAGTATGAAAAGGTATGGCTGAAGTCAACATTAAAACATATGATTAAATGCCTTTGACTTTTATCATTATCCGTTACATTCATTTTTTTTTCTAATGTGCAAAATTTTCGCTTAAGTTAATAAAATTTACATATTTTATTTGTTTCTATGAGATAAAATAAATTGGTTAATTGAGATTAAGTATGTAACACAAACTTATTTACGAATATGAATGTAATCCTTGAGAGTATTAATCATTGTTCAATGTATTGAAAATGCATTAAATCAATAGAATTATATTACTTTAAAGCTTAGCGAACATATTAACACAGACTTGTCAGTGAGAAGGTTAAAAAACACACAACTTGTTACACACACAACAAACACACAACAAACAATTTTTTATTGTATAGAGTGGAGCTCGCAGTCATATAAGATGGTCCTCCTGTACGGGATCGTTCCCACCCGACATCCATATCTGTTCACTAGGGCGGCTAGTAGAAGATTGCCTGTAAGTCTTATAGTTTGCTACGAGAAGCACACTTGAGAGAGTACATTATTGCAATTTATATCTTTCTAGGGTTTTTATGTTAGACAAATGCTCTATCTCTATGATAAGTCGTGGATAATTGTCTTCAACTTCAGTATATGTTAAGTGCCCATGCTCTCCTAGAATTAAAAGTTATAAATATGGCCATGTGTTGCATGCTACTTGAGATTTTAATTGGAACTTGAAGTAGAGAGGCAAGTTTAGCATGCGTTCGAGACATCGAACACATGTCTGCAGTCTGCACTTAGGATTCTCAAACTGGACTCAAATATATAGAAAACAGGCTATACTTTGTAATTGCCATTTTGGATCCTCATTTCTGTGACTTATATATCTTATGAGGTCCTGTATATCATTTTATCTATATTCTACAAACATTCCTTTGTAAACTAAATGCAGTACAGCGTAAAAATGTATAACTCATTTGAAAACCACCTTTAAGCAATTTACGCTCATACTCAGTAACCCTTACGAATTCTTTTGTGTAGCCCTGTATATGAACTATAGCATTTATACACACCATATAGTATGCATAAATATAGCGAAACTAAAAAGCGCATATCATAATTAAAAATGCATTTCCAGCAATCATTACTAATATACAGTACTTTGGATAGAATGTAGTATCTGAAATCTTTTGTGCGTGCTTGTAAATGAATAATAACTATTCTTTGCATCGTATATTCTATAGAATGCATATTTTAGTGCACTTCGTAAATGCATATCAATGTTATTATGTTTGAAAGGGTGTAACATCATTAAAAATCCTTTTAAACGATTATTTTCTGTTGGCCGTAATCTAACGGAATACTTTTGAATGTTCCTGTAAATGAACTAAACTTGCTACAAACTTCATTTGAAATAGGAATCGTACTATGGTAAACATCGATAACATTCAAAAAATTCAGGACAATCTGAGTATATTTACGAGAGTTAGAGCGTGGGCAGACGGTATGTTAACAACTTTGTTGGAAAGTGTTAAAAAAAAAGGATCGTGTTAAAAATATTTTGTTCTTTAACCGATTTTAATTCTATTTTTAAAAAATGAAGAAAAAAACCTTTTGAATTAATAAGAGCATAAATTATCTCATATGTATGGGAAAGAGTTTTAAAAAATTTGTAATAAACTAGTATCCGTCAGGCCGAAATGTCGGAGCATGGAGGCGCGTAAACTTAAAAGATATTATTTTAAAAAACGTTTTATTTTCTAGATTGCTGTTTAATAGTATAAAAGTAAGTTTGAAATAACAATCGTCGATACCTCATTTTAAAGTGTTTAACTCAGTCGTCAGTTGCCTCGGGTAATGCACAAAATCTAATCTGTCAGCAAGTGCTTCCATACTTCTAATTTGGGTAAAGCCTGTCCTTAGCGAAAATTGCTTCCATTAGAACTTTCTCTAAATGACAAACTACAGTAAAAATGACATAAGTTGTTTTATGTGACAACACCTTTAGATGGATATCCACAGCAGTTTTTGACAATGTTAAACTCGATGATCTATGTATGGTGGCAAAGTATGCAACAGTTAAAGGTAACTAACTTCGTGTGAATGAGGCCTTTTCTTTTTTCCAATATTTACAAATAGGTTTGATAAAAAAATAAGTTAGAGTTAGAAATGGCTCATGATACTCAACAAAATGAACTATTATGGCCTGTGGCAAACCTCGAGGTTGAAAACGTGGGCCATAGGCAATATCTTTTATCGTACTTACGTTTACCAATTCTCACTCTGTTCAGATATTATGGTATGTAGCATGATGCATAACCCTGCATCCAGCTGCTGAGGAAAGTCTAGACTGAAGTCCAGACGCGTGATCATCTTCAGCCCATCTTGCTATTTAATCATTGTGATCTGCTAAAATTCTTGTTTATTGGTCCCCGCTTTGATTTAAGAAGTACTTCTTGATTATATTCTTTAGCTTGATTGGTTTTGAGAAAAAGACATATGGCACCTTCAAATCATTCAAGTTAGCCGAAAGCAGTATATCTTTGCGTCGTTGCATAAGGTGTGAGAGGTAGTCAAAAACTTGGCTCACGCAAAGTGAGTTCAGAGTCTTTCGGAACTGTGTCTGCTGATCGTCGTTTTGTCTCAATGAGTTTGTTAATGTGAAACATTTTTTAAATGCTCTAAGCATTTTTTGTCCGCGAAGAATCAAAATGACTTTTAAAGAATGTCTCTTATATAGAGGGATGTCTTTTACGCGATGTAACTACCTAATACGTCCAAGGATTTAAGCAAATAAGCCTCTAAAAGGCTAAATGCTATCTATTTTACCTTCGCGATAGCTTTGTTCAAGGTCAGCCATACGACGACATCCTATCATTGAAAATTCGTCAATAATGAGAAATAATACTGTATCCATTCTGAACTGTAGATGTATTGCTGACTTTTTAAATTAGCGAACTATTTAAAACACGTTGGTTCTTTAAGCACTGAGTGAGTTACCTTGTCTTTGATATTAAATGCAGCAGTACCTGTTAGTGCCAAAAAAATGATAGCTTCTGATCCTAACTGCTCTCTGGTTGTTTTACTAATTTCTTTGATTTTTGTACATTTTACAACTCTTCCTTTTCCAATAATAAAAGTTGATTTAGGGAAATTTGTAACCTTTGTATGCAAAGACAAAAGCTGTTCAGTGCATAACTGAAGGCAGCATAATTTGTTGTTCTTTATAATAATTCAGAAATGTTAAAAGTAAAGAGATACCATTGGATAAGAGAAACTAGGGTAAAGATAAAGAATTACCCCGGATGTATTTGAGAGATTTCAATTTTTTAAATTTTGCTTCGATCTTTGAGAATTGATCCATCGAGTTAGCGGCAGAGAACTTCAAAGCTCCTTCAAAGACTTGCTCGTCTGGCACAGCCCACACTTATTTAATATGGCAACAGGTAGAGTTTTGTAACACGTATGTAACACACACTCATAGACAGTCTGCTATACTCCTCTATCAAACTTGACACCTTTATTCATCTGAGTTGTTGTTATATCGTTATTATGAAAATATTAGGAAGCATTTGGGTTATTTTTATGCGACTTTTCCACATAGAATTAAGCTGAATAACTCTATACATTTGAATTACTTTCTTTTAACCGTCATTTTCGAAACTTCTTTGTATAACGTTGCACATATAAAATATGTATATTTCTTAAAATATACTCTAAATCTAGGCAGCAGATTAAAAAAAATCAGGGATTAATTTATGACTTTCAGTGAACATGATTTTTCACGAATTATCTTTCACTGTTGTATCCATTTCTCCGATCATAAGCATAAGCGACCATAGTCATATACATTAACGTCGCATTTATCGCTAAGCTTCGCGACATTTGGACGAAATATAGCCAAATTTGGTGACCAAAAATATGTCGTTACAAATTAAGTCAATTTGGCTGTATCTGACTAATTTGGCAAAATTTCTATTGAAATTCAGTACTGATGATTCTTCTCTAACCGGGTTCTTCGCATTTTTACTTGGTGTTCTCCAGTAAAATTAGCTAAAATCTTAAAACCAAGAAATAGGGAAGCTACCTTTTCCAACCCGTACAGGAATTTTTTTAATTTGTAATCTACATATTTCTGTTTTCTAGTGTACATCTAGACAAAAAAAAAAAAAAAAGAAAAAAAATGCTTACCTCATTTACTTCAGAATGTTTACTTGCATTTCAGTTGAACTATATTCATTTACGATGAATTAAAAAAAAATTGAGTAATCGTCAGTAATTGGGACAGCTACCAAATTGTTAAATTTGCGCATCAAACAATGCTCAGTAAATTATGAATTTATCTACAAACCCGATTACAAAAATTTCCCAATAGAAACATACATTCGTCTAAATACAAACATACATACATAAGAATACATACATACATAAGAATACATACATACATAAGAATACATACATATAAGTAATGCATACATGACATTATATTTTTCTCGATTTCTTTGAGTATGAATATGACTCGTAGCCATTTGACTAATGCCCAAAATCGTATTTTCCGTATTCGATTTTCTTTTCGTTTCTCTTAATTTAAAATTCAAAATGAATTGCATCGATTTGGAAGCTTACAAAGAATGAAAAGTTCGAAAAAAAAAATAGTGGTTGTTACATACGTAGAACGTAAAACTTCTGAAAGGGGGGGGGGGTAATCTATATCTCAGGTCACCAATGTATGAACAGCCCCAACAGTGGCTGAGAGGTTCTGCTCTCGAAGCTGGTAGACGAGAGGTGCTGGGTTCGAACCCGATCGCGCCCGTCGGCCAAACCGTTTCGGAGTTTTCGTGGTTTTCATCGAAACCATAGATTTTCCATGCGTAAATACGGGTTAGGTTCCCTTAGAAAGACCCCACGGAGGGCATTTCCCCTTGGGCCTATATCCCTCGAGTAGATAATCGGCCGTCAAAAAATCAACCCAATGTATGAACATCGACTTCAACATTCGACTCCATAATGATCCGTATGAGGATAAAATGCATAATTTACAGCAATGGAGTTAATGTTTTAATTAAAAACGGGATGAATCTCGTCGAGTTTCGACGAAACAAATTGTTTAAAAACGAACTCATACATAGGTTACTACTTAGTCTCTTAAAACAAATATTATTTTTAACTTAAAGTTATCAAAATACTAATTCCATACCCTTCGACTGTTCAAAATATTAAAAAATTAAATTGCATTATTTCTTATACCTAATCAAGATATGTAATTTTGATGAAATTACCCATTGAGGCTGTTATGTTTAAAAGACACAGATGTCATCATATTGGCGCGATTTTTTTCCCACGCCAATTCGGGGAAAACTTCAACAGCACAAACAATAACATCCGGGTTACCATATCAAGCAAAATAACGACACTTTGGCGCCAGTATGTACCCGTTGCGTATATGACATTGGCGTCAGAAAAAAATCGCACCAATGCGTATATGACACCTGTGCCGTTTAAAATTGCCGATTGAAAATTTAAAAGGTACTTCTTAGTTATCACGTCGACGAAATTACTGTCGTCAAATTGTAAGATTAAATGCCAATAATGGCCAATAAAACCATTAATTCGACGTTTTATTTGTATTTTTATTAATGTTTTACTAATTTATTTGTTCTTTCGTTATTTAAAATAAAAATTATGTCAATGTGTATAATTTGACGAGTGGTTTGGCGATTTATATAATTTGGCGAAATTGGTCAACGGGATAACTAAGAAGTACCATTTAAAAAAATGATTTCACCTTAAGTTAATCATGGAATTATTTTTCGCGTAAAATCTAAACTTTATGTTATTTTCACCGTCTCATAATTTGCATACGCATCTCTTATATTTACATTCACCATTTGAAAAATATTACAATGCGGAATATGTGATTAATACATATATTTCTAACTTGAAATCAAGTTTGTCAACTACGACTTTGCATGTGAACATTCGCACTCTTGACTTGTGAATTGTGATTCTAATCTCTGTATCGGCGAGTAAAATTCCAGAAATTTATATCTTTTAGAGGCGTTCGTAGTAAAATATTTATTTTTATCAGAGAAAATGATCGTTTTCATTTAAATGATGTCATTTTGCCTCATTGAAGCATTTCACCAGCCGTCTTAAACTCAATGAATGAAAAAGAATTATAACAGCTTTTTGCTGAAAACTTGAGTATTTTATTAAAGCATGACGTCATTTTCTGTTCAATTTTTTCAGAAAGTTTATTTTGAATTTTATGAGAAAATGGCATCAATAAAGATAAGCAAACCTTATTATTTTTCCTTTCTTTACAACAATGGAAGTAATCCATTTGCTACCATTTTGAAACAAATTCATAAAAAATTTTTAAATTTCAAATTTAAATATAAAAATGGGAATATTTAAAAAAAATAGCTAGTGCGGGTAAATCTACAAAGAAACAGCTTTCATTAAAAAAAAAAGAATTATTAATATTGGTGCAAAGAAAAGCTCAAGGTACATGACTAAAAAAAGAAAGCCTTATCTTTCAAATATATAGAATTGAACTCGCAATGTTATCTCCATGGGAAAATTTTGAGCCGTCATTTCAGGCTGTTAGGGTTGACGAATATTTATGATTTTCAATACGCGCCGAGATTTTGGCCCTACCAACGTCCAGCTCATTTTTTGTGTCGATGCGTCAAATATTTTAGACGCTATCGTGTTAACAATAAGTGTAATTTTTGCAGGGAAGCCGGAGCTGTGCTCCGACAAATATCTGTTAAATAAAATTAAATATCAGTTTAAATAAATCATGAAATTACATTTATAAAAGTAATAACCTTTTGATCTGCATTAATTAAATAATTTTGTGCTATTTTTATACCTTCACAAGATGCTTTTCCATCCCAGTCTCCACTTCCTAAGCAGGTCAAAATTTTCTTGCCTTTCACTTTACTGCCAGGTGGACAAACTACAACCAGGTTATCTCTGTACTGATACGACATCCCAAGTAAAATGGCTCCAGTATTTGTGCGAGGTCGTCCACAAGACATTCCTGTAATAAAGAAAATAAAATCATGTGTATTTCAAATTTCAACTTAAAAAAAAAAAAAAAAAAAAAAAAAAAAAAAAAAACAGCAATTATAATTGATATTTGGACATTTATATTAATGTTTTTACTTTCTTCTATCTTCAATAGAAGAAATTATTGAATCAAAAATTTTTTCGACTTCCGGTTTTCGACGGATTTACACGTTTTAGGGGTCAGAGAAACGCCCCCCCCCCCCAAAAAAAAACAAAACAAAACAAAAAAAAACATGTTCATACAAAATGTCGCATCCTGCTTAACTGGCTATTCGAAAACAGTTGATGGACAACAGAATAACGAAAACTATTGATTTTAATCAATATCATGATCGAGGTTAGCTCGTTTTTACTCCGTTTAATTGACTGAAGCAGAAATTTAAGATGAAAATCAAAGTTGGTATTGTATTGAAGTATTAAAATTTGTAGCTACTTTTTGAAATATTAAGATGTATGAGATAGAAGAAAGTTTTGGGATTAGCACATCCAACTACTTTTAAAAACTTTACGCCATTGCCATTCTCGATCTAAAGTTCACAAAAATAAGAGTTGCGTTGGTGCATTACTGGTTGTGGAAAGGAGATGAGTTGATAACCATTGAATTTTTGCTTCTCCAATAAGGTGGATTGTTTTTTCTGTTTTTCTGAAATATTTTGATTGTTTTAATATAATTTATTATGCATATTTACTGCCTGTCTGATTGATTTTTGTTTGTAGTTTTTACAAGATCAGAAACATACGATATTTTTTGCAGAAATTATTTCAATGAAATATTTAAGATCAGGTTAATAAACTTACTCTTGCAACCTCCTGTTGGTACTGACCATGAGCTGTTTGTAAGACATCGAGAGGACATATCGCCATATTCTTTGAATCCTGCTTCACAACTATACACAATCTTATCTCCGATTGCAAATTTGTTCTCTTTAAATTCAAGAGGAACTACGTGACTTGGAAGTTCTGTAGGAGGTGCGCATGTTATACCTAAAAAAAAAAAAAAAAAAGTGAAAATTAGTAGTTTGCATTTTAATGCGAACGTTAAAATTCTGTGGTACAATTCCTGTTAAAATATTTAAAAGTACTGAAACGAAGTCTACGGAGAGAAAAGATTTTTGAATAGATGAGGCAGTGGTCAGCAGCCTAGACCAAGTTTTGTTTTAACACTAGAAGGGCGGTGAGAGGCCATTTTAAACCCTACCTTATTAATATATTGCGGTTCGAAACAAGAAATTTCTTTATAAAATAAATTTAAAAGACACAAAGAAGAAAAAAGTTAAACAAACTGGAAAACAGGAATTCTTCTTTCTCAGAATTTAGTGTCGTCCCCGATGAAAAAAAATATATATCTATATAAATGTAGATAATACAAAATCTATTTCAGTTTTAAGACTTAAAACACACGCTTTTATTTTATATAAAATGACGTCATTCGCATCTTCTGAAGGATTCCTCATTTACGATCCAGTCTTAAACAACATCTACAGTAAAGTATTCATATGACGTCACTATCGCTGAATATAATACACAAATGAAAAAAAAAACCAGATGTCACACAAAAAACTCGACAAAAAAAAAAAAAAACGGCTATCTATTGATTCATACGTCTTTATTTGTTTGTAATATAGATAATTAAATTAAATACAGTTTATAATAGCTCCATGTTTTATCAGAAATCCTTCATTTATATTTTCTCAAAATAACACGTATTTTAATTGCATTTTTTTTTTCAGTAGTTATGGAAAAATGGCAACAAAAAGATATAATTACTATTTTCCAACTATTTTTTCTTTATTTTCTACAGAAATGGAGTACTTGAGTTGCCAAAATTAAACAAATGGCGCCAAAAACTACATAAAAATTAATATCTCAAAAATAAATTGAAATGCAGTTTTCAAACAAATTGCATTAAAAAGAACCCCCCCCCCCCCCCCCAATACGACTGTATAAAAATTGAAAATGTGCGATGCTTAGAAGTTTAAACAATTGCAGTAGAGTATTTAATAGTACAATGATACATCTGCTTTGTTTTACGGCTGGCTTATACAACGGAACGTTATTTTTTGGAGACGACATTTTAATAGCTGCGAGAAAGAAATAGCATACCGGGGCCTAATAAGTTTAAAAATTTTGGTATGAAATATGTTTATAAAACTTGAGTAAAATTTCCGGCCTTTCTAGTGTTAAATGGAGAATATAACTATGAAATAGACTAAACTAATAATTTTTTTGTCTTGCCTCCCACTCGTGTAAAATAATTTTTAAGCATAGCAACACACGAAACAATAGAGAAATTTAACAAGTAAAAAATAGAAAAATAAGTTTCAACTGGCTTTCTTCAAAATGGAGAACTAAAAGTCCTTCTTTTTTCCCGAAGAATTCTTATTTCCTTTGTCTCTCAGTGTTGAATTATTTTAAGTCACTTGGGAAGAATAAATTTTACTATATATTTTTTAAATTATCATGGAGAAACGGTATTTATTTAAATTTCAAAATCCAGCTATGCGCAACAGCTCTCCTTTGAGACCCCCCCCCCCCCACACACACACACACACCTTGTTAAAGTATGTTTCTTGTGTTCTGTATAACTTTTCTAAATACAGTTCCTTAAGATTTTTCGAGAAAATATTTTTTAAGAACTTCTTTTAAGATTTTTGCGGGAATTACGTTGCAGTTCGTTTTCTCTGTAAGAGTAAAAAAAAAAAAAAAAAAAAAAAAAAAAAAAAAAAAAAAAAAAATATTTTCAGAAATATGCTATGTTTAAAATTAACATTCCAATTCAATATCTTTTAAATATACTTCAAACTTCAAACAATGTAAATTTTAATGTAAAATAATGTCATTACCATTTAGCATTAAATTTAAATTCTCAGAATAACAATTTTAAGTTAATCTGAAATTTTACATTAATAAACCTTCCTTTTATAATTGGTTAGCTTCATTCATCGGGGTAAATCTTTCGGTTTAATTTTTTAATTTGTTCAAATTATACAAATAAATACGTGATAGAGAATTTTTTTTTTTTTTTGTTTAATTTGTTGTTATGTGAGCCTAATAAAGTGACATTTAAATTTTGCTGGATTCTATTCCTTTGACTGAAAATGTAAAGTAAGAAGAAAACTATAAATTTAAAAGAAAAAAAAATGACACATGTAGTACTTTGCGAATAATTTAAATTTGTAATGTTTTTCCTCCAAATTATTATTTTGATATTTGATGATTGTTTTATTTTCTGTTTCATCTGTCTTGAACTCAAAATTTCTATACTTTATTTTGATGCATATATATTTTTTAATAAGCTGAAAGAACTATAACCTCTTCGCTCCCTGGGTCCCCAAATGGAGACCTCCGTTTTGTCCCATTTTATTAATGGTACTCGAACATAATTACAATTTCGATGTCAGAATGATATGTTACGAAGTCTAAGATTCGAACTAATGCAAATAAAATTTAAATTTTGCTCTGGAGTCAAATGGGAGAAGAAATAATTCAGTAATAATTAATAATACTGCATTAATACTCAGTAACGAAGAAGATAAGAGGGAAAATTACATATCCATAACCTGGAAAACATGTGCAGGTCAATTCAATAGCTTAAAATTTACTCCAGAGAAAACATTTTTTCCGAGAACTTAAGCAGATAGACAACTTATAAAGGTTCCAAATACATAAAAGTCATATTTGGCACACTCTTAAAGAGGTCTAATTAGACGGGTGAATAACATATAAGGGGTTTATCAGTTTACCAGATTTTACTCTACCAGTACCTGATAGCTTAGTTTTTTTTCCTTTTTTAAGCTCATTGATTGAAAAGAAGCTGTTTACTTCTATGTTAATTTCATGATATGTAAATTTCATATATCTGTATAATTTTTGGTCTATACTTACCCGTACATTTTGGTAGTGGTTTATCCCATTTACCACTTGCCAAGCACCTTGAAGAGTCACTTCCTATCATTTCATATCCCTTATGACAAGCAAAATGAATTCTTTCTCCATAATAACCGGATACATTTTGAACTATATAACCATTCTCAGGAGCTTCTAGTGTTCCGCAAGATATCTCTGTAAGTTAAACAAACAATTTAAATTTCTGAAATGATCCAAAATTTTATTATCTTAAATAAATTATATTTTTCACCTTTTTATCATTTTTTCTCTGTTGTTTAACTATTTGATTACTAAAAGAATCTTTATGAATGTTCTCATTTTTTTTTAAACCAATTGCAGAATTCTTTCCAATAATAATGATTTAAGACGGTCTGGTGTGCAAAATTTTACTTTTAAAAAATCATAAATATTTTTTGTTCAATCCTCTCCCCTTAAAATGTATATTTATTTATATATTTTAAAAAAAGTAAATTCTCATAAAAGTTTAAAACTTAATTTTTAAAAATTTCAAGTTTTAGTCATTTTTAAAATTTGATCTTTTCTTAAAAGAATTATTCTTTTTGCCTTTTTTTTAAGTACCGAAAATAATAAATGTTAATTTGCGTTCGGGATTTACAAAAATACTTATAAAAAAATAACGTCTTTTTTATGAGAATTTTTTACTACAAGAATCTATTTTAAACATTTTCTCTCAAGGCTGAGAAACGGAGGCAATTTAATGAACATATACTGAAAAATACTGTGCAATGTGTCGTAGCTTTATCTTTAATAGAAATTTAGATATATCAATAAAAGTATGACGAACCTTGTAAAAATACATTCTGAGATAAATGCAGTTAAATTGTGAAATAAAGTGCGGCTACTACAAAGAGTGCTTCTTAACACGTTGAGTGTAACGGTGGTTGGTTGGTTGGTTGATTTTTGACGGCCAATTATCTGCTCGAGGATATAGGCCCAGGGGGAGTGCCCTTCGTGGGGGTCTTTCTAAGGGAACCTAACCCGTATTAACGCTTGGAAATCCAAGGTTCGAAGAAAACCACGAAAACTCCGAACGATTAGGCCGACGGGCGCGATTGAGATCGAACCCAGCACTTCCCGTCTACCAGTTTCGAGAGCAGAACCTCTCGGCCACTGGTGGGGCCGAGTGTAACGGTGACTGACACTGAAAAATTTACAATGTTTTAAATAATTTTTAAGAAAGTATAATCCTCTAATAAATAAAAGGTAGGTAAATTTTAAATAAATGTTCAGTAATTATAACAACATATATATTTTTAGTTTTATATCATATTTTAGACGTTAGTCATCGGTGAATGACGCGTTTTAAGCGGAAAGTTCAGTGTCAGTTACCGGTGACTGACGTGGTGCTTAACGTGTTAAAAAGCATTATATCTATTGAAATCCAAAATCACTTTTACATGCACGACTGAAAAGCAAACTTTTTAAAGCTAAGCAGTTTATTTTCAGAAGCAGGTGCTGACTCAGGTAAAACCAAGGTATTAACCGCCAGAATAGCCCATCTCTTTAAAGAAAAAAAAAGCAGCACCTGATCAGATTCTTGCTCTAACTCTGCCAGTAAGGAAAATACGGTAATAATTATTTTAGAGGTTCTACAGAGGCTGTGGAATTTTTATCAATCTTCAAATTCAGATACACTTTGATATGAATTGGTGCTAAATTGATGTAATTTATTGTACTATTTAAATGATTTAATTGACGTGATTTATATGGAAGAAAGTTTTGTGATGGCCACAGCATACTAGTTCAGTATGTTGGCAAAAGCGGAGCATGGAGAGTTTATCTTGTCAAATGTAATGAATAAGTTAAATTGATATAAAAGAAATTAATACATAAGGATCAACAATAAAAAATCGATTTGTGGTTATAATAAACTTACTTTCACATATTGGCATTTCTCCTGACCATGTTCCATCTTCTAAACAAAATCTTGTATCTCTGCCATATATTTGATAGCCTTTATGACAGCTGTATAATACTGCGCTTTGGAATGAGTGATCTGCCCCATCAACTTCTCCGTGCTCTGGAACTTCTGGTGAAGGACAAGTAATTGGAACGCAGTGTGGGGGTTTCCCTTCCCATATGCCTTGCCAAGAACATTCAACAGTGTTACTGCCAACTAACCGGAAACCTGGGAAACAATGATAAGTTCCTCGACTTCCAACAGTGCTGTTTGCCGGGACTACGATTCCACCATATGGTATAGATGATGGTTCACCACACAATACCAGTTCGCAATAAGTGCTAATTAAAAAAAAAAAGCAGTTGTTACTATTTATTCTCCGTTATTATTACAGATTATTTTTTATTGAAGCTATAAGCAGTAACATCAAAATAATACATAGTTTGGACTCAAGCAGGGACCGTCAACCTACTTATTATCACTGATGCATTTCAGTTTTATAACTATCTTTGCAGGCGCACTTCTCATTTACACATAAATTTAATTTCTAGTGTGTGAGTTGCACATTGTACAAATATACACAATCTCAAATACATAGGATGTTTTAAAACGCCTGGTACAAACTTTGAGAGAAGGCAAATATAGACATCAACCACATTCATATAGAAAAGCATGACTGGAAATGGATAGGTGGCACTTTATGCCAGCGCTTGTATTTTGCGTGATGGATCTCTATCCGCTACACCCCAATGCCTTTTCGCTGAGGTTCGTGACGTCATTTTACCAGGGAAATTGCCTCTGTTTTGATATATCAGGAATCTGAGCAAAGAGGCAATGGTCTCTAGAATGCATTGTCACCCCACCCCCTCCCCATTCAATGGATTTATGCAGCATCAATTTCTTTTTATGAGCTGGACTTTGAAGTCCGAAAACTTCGGTTGATCCTGACATAGATGTCGTGACAAGAACTAACATCGCCTCAGCTAATAATCACGAAAATCCAACTCTCTTTTGAATATATTCAATAATACATGCGGTGTTATTGTCAGACATGAAGATTCTCGAACTGTTCCGGAAAACCCCGACTGGTAGCGCGCATCAGGCAAAACGGCTGAGCTTTTGTGTATCATTATTAGTCTTTACTAACTTAATATTATACTACTTTAACTCAATTTTTTTTCGTTGTAAACTATATGCTTCCTTAAAAAGCAAAAAAAACCAACATTTAAAAATGCACAAATAATACATGAAAAGCAACAAACAGCAGTTTCGAATCTACTAGCGAGATTCTTCTTCAGTGCAAAATAGGAAAAAAAAACAGCGTGCTAGAAAAAGCAAGGATGAGCAAAATGATAGACAGAGACGCGCTGGCTTATATACCCGATGCGGGTAGCGAAGGCGCCAAAAACAACCAATGAGAGAGAAGCAGTGGAAACGACTAGGTGGATAAGTAGCGACATCTACCGGAGAAGGAGAGAAAAAGAAACCAAAAAAGGGAAATTAAATTAATGCTTTCCAAATACTTGGAAAAGCAGGAATACTAGATAAGTCATTGACTAAACAGTGAGAATTTTTAATGATGTGGTAAGCTTCCCAAAAATCAAGATCAAGGTTAGAAGAACATTTTTGGATAATGATGGCCTTTTGTTTTTCGGGCTACCAATATTTGTTCCACTCCTCAGTTACTTAGTGCTGAACTTAATTACCTCAATGCTATTGTTGTTGATCGTGGTTATTCCTCTAATATAATTGATTCTATTTATAAGTAATTGAGGAAATCCGTCCATTCTGAAAAGCATTCTAATTTCAATTCTAATACTTCAGTTGTGTTACCATTTTTTCCTGGAATCAGTCAGCAAGTTGCTAAAATCTTAAGAAGGTTTGATTTTAATGTTATTTTTTCTCCTGTAAATAAAATCACTTTTTCAAATCTCAAACCTCTCGTTGATCGCCTAGATAACTGGGGTATTTACCAAATCTCTTGTCAGTGTGGCCTTTTTTTTATTTGCCAGACTAAACGTGCTCTTAGATTTCGTTTAAAAGAGCATGAAGGTTATGTTAAAAAACAGGAGCTTAAACGTTCTTCTATTGCTCAACATTCTTGGTCTTCTCAACATAGGTTCGATTTTTCCTCTGCCAGCATTATCCAAAAATGTTCTTCTAACCTTGATCTTGATTTTTGGGAAACTTACCACATCATTAAAAATTCTCACTCTTTAGTCAATGACTTATCTAGTACTCCTGATTTTCCAAGTATTTGGAAAGCCTTAATTTAAATTTCCCTTTTTTGGTTTCTTTTTCTCTCCTTCTACGGTAGCTGTCGCTCCTTGTCCACCCAGTCGTTTCCACTGCTTCTCTCTCATTGGTTGTTTTTGGCAACTTCGCTACCCGCATCGGGTATATAAGCCAGCGCGTCTCTGTCTATCATTTCGCTCAGCTTTGCTTTTTCTAGCACGATGTTCCTTTTACCCTATTTTGCACTGAAGAAGAATCTCGCTAGTAGATTCGAAACAGCTGTTTGCTGCTTTTCATGTATTATTTGTGCATTTTTAAACGTTGGTTTGTCTGCTTTTTAATATTGTTGCACAAAGGCTTTATTTGCTATTTTTATATATGCTTCCTGTTTATGGTCTTTGTTTTTCATATGCATATAATATGTTTTTGGACATTTAGTTTGGTTAATGCCTTGGTTTTTGCAAAGTTGCAGCGCCATTTGGTATCATATTCCTCTCATCCTGCTCATTTTTACCTAGTCAACGAATTGTAGGTCATTTTATTCTTGCAATAAATGCTCTATGTGTAAATTATTTTGAGATTATATTTAACATCTGGTCTTCCCACTTCTGAAATGTCTCTGCTGTTGCAAGTTACCCCACTAGAGTTTCAAAACTAGAGTTACTTTTTTCGGTCGACTGTCTTTATTTCTGAAATTCACTCTTTCGTTTTACTTTCTTTCGACGGAGGTTCGCGTGGATTGCAATCCACGTAGAAACTCATTAACACGTTGAGTGCCACGTCAGTCACCGGTGACTGATACTGAACTTTCCGTTTAGGCCGCGGTAGTCATCAGTGACTGATATTTATAGATTCTGTTACGGGAGTCTTATTTCGTGGCCTAAACAGAAAGACAGACAAAATAGACTTGGCATTCAACGTGTTAAGCACCTGCGTTGACTTTACTTGAGGATGGTCGAAAATTTCAACACCTTTATCAAAACCATGTTCTGTGTTAATGTTAACTAAATTTCGTGATAACTTGTAATTCTATATAAACTTGTTGCTGTACTGTTACTTTTAACCTAGCAAGTTCTTTGCACTGCTTTTGCTTTTTGTTATTCACGTGTTTCTATGCTTTTTATACACATGAAATGTCGTTTCCGGTAGTGCTTACCTATGTGAATATGGTTCATATGAATATTATCTATAGTCCTCCCACGATAAGTTGGCCAATGAATAACTCAAATTTTGATGAATGTATTCATTAGTTGAAGTGAAAATGACTACTAACAGCTAGAAGAATCTAGTTTTTAATTAAATAATGCAATTCCTATACCCATTGTGTCTGTTAGTAATTTTCTTTCCACGCACGTAGCATCGCGAACTTTTTCAAGGTCATGGCCAAGTTATCTTGGAAGAACTGTGTCTACTCATAAGTGGAGTTTTGAACAGGGCTGCGGAGTCGGGGGGGGGGGGATATGGCCGACTCCAACTCCCACTCCGAAATTTTAACCACTCCGACACCGACTCCGGGCTGGCTAATATACTAGTGTTACCTGTCGGTTAAAATTAAGAGGGAACACAAAAATTTCACTATTTCGGCATTAATTCTGTTCATAGGGCTTCGAAAGAAAAAAGGGGAAAATATATTTTTCGCTTTATTAATTTTACAATTTCGCTTCACGCAAACCCGAAAAATCCAACTATCGAAATTTAAAAAGAAAAACAAAACGAAAATTTTACTATTTCTGGTCCGCGGGCTCAGAAAAGAAAAGGCGAAACTGCTACTACAATTTTGTCGTTACTTCGTGTTTTCCAGACTTGAAAAAATTCGATGAAAAGAAAAAAAATAAAGATGAAGATTTTACTTTTTCGGAAATAATTCTAATTCTGCGGATTCAAAAGAAAAAGTGAAAATTTAAAATTTCCCGCATTCATTTTACAATTTCGGCTTTATTTCGGGTTCTGCAGATCTGAAAAATCCGAAAATCACTATTTTATCATTATTTTGGGTACCGCCGATTCAGAAAAAAATAATTACAATTTCACATTATTTTGAGTCTTGCGCACATGGAAATAAAGGGGGAGGGATTTACTATTTTGGCGTTACTTCTGGTTCTGCAGACAATGCTATTTCGGGATTCTTGGCTTCCAAAAATAGCAAAAATTTACAATTTTCTTATTACCTCTGGTTAGATATATTTCTTCATTTTTATAGTTATATTTTTTTGCCCGTTTATATTTTTGCAGTTCACTCTCCGGCCCGTGCTAAAATCAGTGAAAACTCGTTAACAAAAATTGTCTTTATTCTGCTGACCCGGCCCGTTTGAAAAATTACTTTCATTTTGCGGGTCTTATAGGTCCTTGCAGATCTCTCTACCTCGGGTTCCACAAAGCCAAAAAATTCAAGGAAAAGTACTTATGTACTAAATGTAAGATACCGTCAGATACCGTAAGATACCGTCATACTTTGGTCCTTGCGGGGGTTACTTTGGTCCATCTCATAAAAAAAGGTTTTATTCTTTGTATTGAACAAACAATACAAGATAAGTTGGAGTTTTTGCCCTTGAAAAATATTTTATACCCTACTATAGGGTATTTGAATAGTTTGCGGTAATTTAATTTTTTTAGTGGCAACACTGGATGTGTTTGTAAACAACTGTTTTCGTGTGTAGATTTTAACTCTCCAAACTTTCTATAGTGAAACAATCTAGATAAGAGCTACACATAAGATAAGTGTCAAAATATTACCTTTAGTAACCTTTAACCCACATGTGTGATCATAGTTTTTCCTTTAACTTTTTATTTTGACAAAAATATTTTACGTTTTCTTAAAGCTAACATGAAAACTAGTATTTCGGGGCTACTTTCTGCCAGGCCTTTTTTGGTCCGAAAATAGCCCCAATTACTTAGAAATGCCTTTTATACAATCAAATCTCTTAAAACATGTTTGAAGTAACATTTTTTTCAAATGTTACTGTAGCAAAATATTACATAAATTGTTCTTGTTCCAGTTCCTGAGGATAACATGACGAAAACTGTTTTTCTTTTTTTTTAATATTAACAATTGGTTTATTGTGTTTAAAAGTTTAAAAAAAAATGTTTATCGAGTTTGCAGTGTTAATTTATTAGAAAATACTATTGCAAGGGGTTTTCAATAAAAGTGTGGTCACTTACATATGAAATGTATTCATTTTATATGAAACTAAGTGAATGGACCAAAGAAGCCAGGGGCTACTTTGTTCCAAAAATTTAAAAATAGTTAAAAAATAAAAAAAATTCTCTTTAAAACCATACAGTTTACTTTATTGCTTCTTGTTAATTGTTTACATCTCCATTTCGACGTCGAAAAATCACATATAATGTTTTTTAATAATGGAAATGTGAATGGAATCAGGAAAAAGTGGCCCAAAGTAGCGGTATCTACAAAGTAGCGATATCTACTAGAATTTCAATTAAAAATGGTTTTCATCTACTCTGTACACCGGGCAGAATATTGGGCATTTTAAACTTAGGTAGGCTGGTATAATCCAAAAAAGACAATGATAATTCATTTTATAGATTTAAAATTATATATAATTGGTTTAATTTTACTTCAAAGTAAACAATGAACAATAAAAGCTGGAGTCGGAGTCGGAGTCAGCTTGTTTTTTAGCGACTCCGACTCCGACTATTTTGCTCAAAAATGGACCTGACTCCAACTGCGCAACCCTGGTTTTGAGGCATCTTATACAAATGTTAGATGAATATATACTGAAATGATATAGATGTAGACAATTTCATGTGCAAAGAAGGCAAAGCTTCTTTTCAATTACCAAATATACAATTAAGTATGAAACAATTACCAAAATATTTTCATTGCGAATGAGTGCATTTTGCTTACAGCAGATTTTATCTTAAGAAACCACTGTACAGATTTTTTCTTTAATTTCATCAAAACCTATATTTACCATAGATGAATGCAAAATATGTATTTATACATTAAATGTATGGAGCTTCGTGTGCGTGAGGAAAGAAGTCGGTGGGTGCGTAGTTGATGATTTCTGGACTAAAATTCAATATTCTAAGTATTCATTATTCTACAAAATAAGGAATTTTTAATTGCGTTTTGTATAATGTTAGTAATATGCAATCGTGGAAAAAAAGTAAACATTCCCTACTAATTATGCAACTAATTATAATAGGAGAAAGTTAGTGGTACCAAACAATTGCAAATAAAGTCTACTTTTAAATAATGTATATAAAATTTTCTTAGGGGCCATCTACAAGTAAAAACCAGACCAAACTTTGTTTTTTCTCAATGGCAACGCCCAATTTTGACAACATATTTTAAATCTTTGATTCAAACTAAAAGCTAAATTTGAAGTCATTTGGATGATAAGTTTTTGAATTATAAACATTGAAAATTTAGAGCTAAAATTAAATTACATTTTCATATTTTTACTAATATCTTCTGAAATTATAATCCTAATGCGACAATTTTTTTGTGTGGTTATGATAGTAAAAACCCCAAACATAAATACATTGAATTTACAATTTTACAAATTTTATAATATGAATTATGAAATTAATATTAGAAAAAAGATATGAATTGCAGCATACAATTTTTTTATATAGATTTATATTTATTATGTCCTGCTTTCTCCGAATTCTCCATTTCAAATTTTACTTCTAAGTAGTTTTCCAATTATACTTAAAAAACAGCTAAATGATGGTTTAAGGGGTCCTCTACGATGTGCAGAAAAGCATAAATTGAAAAAATATACATATTTTACCCATTTTATTGAAACATTTGGGTTGGCAATACTCGAATCATATTAAGCGAGCGAAATGGTCATATTGGCAAGAAATAATACATTAATAGAAGTGACATAGTCATTCTGCAGCCTTTCAACAATCGAGTACTAAATTTCAATTTGGATACAGCCCCTAAAATATGCTCATTATAAAATAATTAATTTCTTTGAAATACTACACTTTGAAAACTACAAATTTCATGAAAATTTGTATTTAGGCTAATTGAAGGGTATAGTATTTATTTATAGTGTCAAACTTGGGTATTGCCATAATAATAATAAAAAAGTTTGGTTTCGTTTTCATATGTAGATGGCCCCCTAAG
This sequence comes from Maratus speciosus, assembly GCA_963932465.1. Lineage (NCBI taxonomy): Eukaryota > Metazoa > Arthropoda > Arachnida > Araneae > Salticidae > Maratus > Maratus speciosus. The sequence continues at coordinate 238,877,086 of OZ010788.1, forward strand.
CAAATTTTACATACATCATTTCAATGTAGACTTTATTTCTAATCGTTCGGTACCAGTAACTTTCTTCTACAATAATTTGTCGCAGATTTAGTAGGGGTGTTTACTTTTTTTTCCCACGTCTGTACTATTGATGTTATTGCTCTCTCATATTATAAAACAAAAGGCGAATTCGCACAGAATGAAATTAAATTTAAATTAGAAACCTTATATTAAACAAAAGAGCCTTTTATTAGAATTATGAATTCAAAATTTTTTTATTGTTTTAAATATATTATTATATATTTTATTATATACTGATGTTTATAGTTTATTGAACTGTAGTTTTTCCTCTATTTTTGAATTATTATCATTTTCTTTTATAACAAAATTTGTAATTAACATATTTTACTAAAATAATTTCAAAGCTTCAAGCAACATTTTCATAGAAAGTGATTAAGGGGTTTTGACAAATAATTATTTAAATATTCACGGTATCGATGAATTTTTAAATGTACTTTCTAGATAATTCTGTATGCTCAGTTCAAACAAAGGTTTCTTAAGCACTATCTTACCTACTAATGTTCCATGAATTATTTCCAAAACAAGTGTGCTTTTTCATCCCTAACAGCTTGTATCCTTTTTTACACGTGTAAGACGCTTCGCTAATTCCTGGTTTCATTTCTACTGAGACATAACCATTTTCTATTTCTGGAGGAGGATCGCAATTCAATTCTTCACAAAAAGGAGGCTTTGTCCATTTCCCATCAGCACCACACATAACACCTGTGGTAGAAAGAAAATATAAATGGACAACTTCATCATATTTTATCTGAATTTGTTGATTTATGATTTTTAATTGGTTTAATTCGTAAAAAAATTAGGGGAATAAGTTATCTCATTTCCCCTAAAATTAACAATTATATATAAAATCTAGCATTTTTTAGCTTATTATAGCTCATGCAAAGAGAAAATCGTTCATGTTTTTGTGAAATTTGGGACTGATGATTCAACTTTAATTCCTTAATTATTTCACTAATTTTCAACATTTCACTATTTTATTTCTTATCTCGATTATTATTACTATTATTTATTTGGGATATTTTTCATAACTGATATTGTTTATTTTTTTTTTTTTTTTTCTCGTTTGCGTAGATGAAATCTATGTTGTCTAATAATGGCGATAAATATTTATGAAAGGATAAAACCTTTTTAAAATCCAACATACAAATTAAATTTAAAAAATTTAAATTAAAGTCCGAAGTCTCTTTCTTCTAACTTTAAATCTCATTCTAAAACCAGTTTTACCCCTTGTAACTTTATTTTCCAACAACACAACTTATTACTTTCAGACATCCTTTTCGGACGATCGTTAAGATTACAATATCTGAGTTGCAAATTTTGTAGTCTTTTGTGATTAGCTCATCCCCAGGCGAAACAAACCAGTACCGTCTCGAAGAGACTATAATATCGAGACGATGTTGGCCAAACCCAGTTCTGACATCTGAGCCCGGACAATCCATCAAAAGCTAATCAACCAATTAAAGAAATGTTCCTCCCAAGTTTACAACTGTGTTCTCTGTTGGAAGATATGACAAGCCTCAAGATATTAGCTAGAACCCGCGCCAAAAATCGGAGATCTTGCAGATTTGAGAAGCCTGTGAAACCTACGACCATGTAACTCTGTAAATCGACATAAATTACCCGCGGGATCGGCGATCAGACTCGCGAATTGACTGTAAGGTGCAGCGGCGAAATAAATGAGTTCGATCCACCAAGAGGTTCCCGAGTCAAATTACTATCTACAAGTTATAACACCCCAAGGAGTCGTTATATTACATATATATTCATTTAGATATTCGTTTATTATTGTTATACGAACTTGAAAGTTAAATTTTCATTCAAAGGTATATATAAATTTAAATACGAAATTTATTTAAGTATAAAACTTTAACTACATTCTCTTTATGTTCTTCTTATTGTTATGTATACTTGAAGAGGCTTCATGTTTTGTTAAAATTTTCTGAAGGTATTTTTAAGAACCAAGTGCAGTTATATGTTATATATTTAAAAGATAGAAGATAGAAACAAAAAAGTCCTTACATTTAAATTTCAAGATAACCAAAACCTAAATTTGAAATTTGTATAGATGTTGAGCAGAGTAGGGTTTTACCGGTGAAACCTAATTTCTAACAGGTGGATTTTATCAGTAAAAATCTAAGAAAAAGGATAAAAACTTGGTAAATACCATTAGTTTCTGTGTTTACCAGTAGATATTCCCTTATTATTTATAACTGATGCATGTATTAGTTCTGTATAATTATAATTATAATATAATAATAATTATTGAATGCCATTAACTGACATACACATGCGAGTACCAATAGACAAAGACATGCATTGACTTTCACACATGGTGACTTTCACCATGTAAGTATTAATAGTTGTTAATAGCCATTTTATTAGAAAGAGATTCTTTATCAGTATATAGGAGAACACGTTTTTACTAGTAACAAGTAAGAAAAATCATGCGTTAAGCATAGATTATGAAACACTTTCCAACACTTCCTGAATGCTTTAACAAAACGTCGTTATTTAGGGAAATAAGGTATATAAGAGAACTAAGTAAACATTTTAGAAAACGCATGAAGCATTTGAAAAACTGATTTCAGCAGTTACCGTCCATAGCCAAATATGTATTCCAATTCTTTTGAACAGCCCTGTATTTGATCTGTAAGTTGATATAGATACTATATAATGAGAAAATTTAGTTTAGCAAAAAAAAAAAAAAAACGCATAACAGGTTGAAATTTCTCTTTCCGCAATTTATACTAAATGATCAAAACATACTTGTATACATTTGTACAGCCCTTTAGTTAACCTAGTAACTTTATTACACGCCTCTAATTAGCTAAAGTTTAATTCAAAGTAAAACACTCTTAAAACTACTGAAATCACATTTCCAGAAATTATCATTTATAGACGGTTATGTATCCAATTCTTTGCGTGACCCTGCATATCCTTTATCTATGTTCTACAAACATTTGTTAGTAAACCAAGTGTAGTTCCGTGTAAAAATGCATAACTCATTTAAAAACCACCTTTAAATAATTTGCAATCATACCCAGTAACCATTACGAATTATTTTGTGTAGCCCTGTATATGAATTACAGCATTTATACACACCATATACTATGCATAAATATAGTGAAACATAAAAGCACATAACATAATTAAAAATGCATTTCCAGCAATCATCGCTACTGTACAGTACTTCGGATAGAATATAGTATCTGAAATCTTTTGTGTGGCTCTGTAAATGCTATGCACTGCGTATTATACATGAAATAAGTAAAAGTAAACCTCAGAGACGTATATCAATTTCATTATACATGAAATAATTTAACATAATTAAAATATGCCGCAAACAATTGCCTCCACCCCTATATCGTTATGTAACGGAATTCTTTTGTGTGGCCCTGTAAATGAATATTTACTATTCTTTGCACCGTATATTCTACAGAATGCATATTTTAGTGCACTTGATAAATGCATATCCATTTTATTATGCTTGAAAGCATGTAACGTCATTAAAAATCATTTTAAACGATTTTTTCCCATAGGCCGTAATGTAAAGGAAAACTTTTGACTGTCCCTGTAAATGAACTAAACATGCTAGAAACTTTATTTGAAATAGGGATCGTGCTATGGTAGAGGTCACTAACATCCAAAAATTTCAGAACGATCCGAGTATATTTATGAGAGTTAGAACGCGGAAAGACGAACAGACAAACCGAAGTCATAAACACTTTTCAACTTTGTTGGAAAGTGTTAAAAACATTGAGAACTACCTTTCTCACAAATAAGTGACTTTTTGTTAAAATATATGTTTCTTCTTGTTATTCTTTTTCTTCTGTTTTTTAATGATAAATTTTTAATGATCAATTTTCTGTTAAATATAGTAAAAATGTATTCGTTATTATTTCATTATCGTCATTTTTTATATTTCATCAATGCAAGCAACTTGGAATTATAGCTTTCGAAAAATAATTAGAATGCCAGCCAATTAAAATGAGTATATGTATTTAACATGCTATTAAAAGTTATTATAATGAGTTTTGAGTTCATTTTTACAATGCTGTTTAACAAATTATGCATTTTTGTGGAAAATGAAAAATTGATGAAAGTATTTTTATAAAAATGGCAGAAATAGTGAAAAGAAAAAAAAAAGAAAAAAAAAGAGAAGTTTTTTGACTAGATGGTAAAAATGATGGAACATTAAAAATAAATAAGCAGATAAAAAATCTTTGTTCTGATTTTTTCCCGTACTCTTCATTTTAAACATTTAGATTTAATAAAAATAAAAATATTGCATGACAAATTTTATATTGTATTAAAAATGTATACTACAAAAATAGGTAGAAAATTAAAAATATATTTTCTTTAAAGTGACAATTACTTACTTACTGCTCCTTTTAGTTGATAGCCAAAATCACATGTATATGTCACATTGCCTCCATATGTCCATCCGCCTTCCGTTATGATTTGTGAGTTGTTTACTTGAGGAGGCTGACCACATTCAATAGGCTTGCATTTGGGAGGATGACCTTGCCATTGACCATGAGTATCACATAACACAGTTGCATTTCCCACAAGGACATAGCCTTCATAACAAGAGTAATCGATGTAATGCCCAACAACATAAGGACCTACTGGTATATGAGAATTCTTCATTGCTACAGGTGCCTCACAAACATGCCTTTTACACTTTGGAGGTGATTTGGACCACGTTTTAGTGGGCAAACAAAATATACTATCTTCTCCATCTATTTTGTACTTTGAATTACACTTAAATTCAATTTTAGATCCATAAGTCAAATTAGAGCCTATTATTTTTCCATGTTTTAAACTTTTTATTGGTGAACATGTTATTATTTTGCACAGTGGTGGATCACTACTCCAACTTTGATTGGCAAGACATGTACTTGTTGACGATCCTTGAAGTTCATATCCTTCTTTACAGCCAAAATGCACTGTACTATCAACTACAAGTGCTCTATACATTATTGTTCCATGAGTAGGAGGTATTGGTCTTGAACAAGGCAAAGGTAAGCACTGCGGAACTGGATCACTCCACATTTTTTCAGCAAGACATTGTAGCTTTGATTGTCCTTCAAGTTGATATCCATAGTCACAAAAATATTGTATAAAGGATCCATAAGTGTAGTTGTTACCTACAATTCTCCCATGCTCAATTTCAGGGGGTGGTATACATGATACAATATGACAAGAAGGAACATCCAAACTCCAAGTTTCATTAACTAAACATGATCTAGTCATAGATCCTTCTAATTCATAACCAGTATTACAGTGATATGTTGCTGTACTTCCAACTTTTAAACCTTCTGTTTCAACCCATCCCTTTTGAGGCGATTTAGGAGCTTTACATTCCCTAGGAATGCAGTGTGGTTCGTCATCACTCCATTGGCCTGATAATTCACAAAGTCGAATCGATGTTCCAACCATTTTATAGCCTGGTAAACATTCATATGTTGCTGAAGCGCCATATCTTAATGAGCTCCATTTAACATAGCCATGAGGAATATTTTGAATAACAGGACATACTATTGGTTGGCAAGTAGGAACGCCAGAAGACCATGTAGAATTTGCTTGACATTTGCGAGATGATGGACCTTTAAGTTTGTAACCAATGTCACATTTATAATTGACTTCTGACATATATATGTAAGAATCTACCACCATATCACCCATTACAAGATTCTCAGGAGCGTTACAAGAAACAGGTTTACACTTGGGAACTTCATTTGACCAAGTGCCATTATCTAAACAAGCGCGTGTGTTATTTCCTTGTAACCTATATCCTTTGGTGCACCTGTACATAACTTCATCACCAACATGAAATAAATTGGATCGAGAAGCATCTAACATAGCTTTACCATCTACAGTAATATCCCCTCTATTTCCAATCACAGGCCATAGTTGGACATCTCGTCCTGTTGCACCTTGAGAAAAGGTATGCACTAATACTTCACCGTGTAACAAAGGATCTGGTAAGGGACAAGAAATCTGTTCACATACTGGATAATCAATACTCCATGATTTATCCTCTGTACAAGTTAAGATGGAAGCGCCGTGCAGTTCATATCCTCTATTGCATTTATATGTTATTTTACTGCCGTATTCATAAATACTACCTTCAAATTTACCATTAGATATAATCTTTGGCGTTTCACAAACTATTGGTTTGCAAATTGGTGGTTTTCCACTCCAAGTATTATCATTTTGACATTTTTGTTCCGAAGTACCTACTAAGATATAGCCTTTATTGCAATAATACGTTATTGTTGCACCATTGCTGAAATTACTTGACGATATATATCCGTTTTTAATCCCCTCTGGAGATGGGCATGAAATACCTACACATATGGGAAAGGGAGCTGACCATTTACCAGTAGATTCGCATTTCACTGTTTTTTCTCCTATGAGATTCCATCCTTTATTACATATGAAATGAATAGAGCTTCTGAATGAATAATTTTCCCCATCTATATAGCCGTATTGAATTGGAGATGGTCTTGGACATTGAATAATTCGACATACGGGTGGAACTCCTATCCACTTCCCTTGAGAATTACAAACGGGACGAGATTTTTGATATTCTAAATTATATCCTCTTTCACAACCATATTCCACTTTCGATCCGACTGTGAAATTCTGAAAAAAAGAAATTCTAATAAATAATTGCAAATAAAATTTTACTAAAAGAAATTTGCTGATTAAAAATTGATAATTTTCTAAAATGGTTTCTTTTATTTAAACACAAACATTTTATACTATTATTTTTAACACAATCATACTGACTGGTAAAGTTATCATGCGAATTGAATTTTTCCAACTGAGCGAAAAAATGCCCAAGCCGGGACCTAGCTTTTAAAAAAATAGTATATTTACGTATCCATCGTTTATATGGAGTTCCTTTACCTATGGTTTATTTTGTTGTGCTGTCTACATGGCAAACCAGGTGTTATTTACCAATAAGGTTATCTGAGCGATATATGCTCGCCGGTTGTCAGCCCAGGTAGCTTAAATAGTAGAGCACTAGCAAAACCCGCGGCTTTGCTTGTGTAATAGTTGAAATATGCCAAGTGATATTCGTATAATTTTTATTAGAAGAAATTATACTTTTAGGAATAATTCAAAAATTACTAATTAAGCCACAGTTTGACTAAACTTCATTATTACACTGCATTAGGCAGAAATGAGACTTAATAAGAACTAAAACTAATTCTAAATAAAGGCTAAATTAGAAAGTATTTTGAAGCTTTTATGCTCATTTAATACACTCATTTCTGTATTCATTTGAAGTTTTCAATTTTTTAGAAACAGTTCTTAGTATGCCTTTACATCTTAAAATTAACCATCATGTCAAATTCCAAGCTTCTTGTTTAACGGTCTACCACCTCTCTGTTGTTTGTGGCACTAGCATAAAATGCCTATGTTGAAACAAAGACTGTCACCATTAATTTGCCGACATTAATTTTGAAATCGGTTTGGTAATTCCTAATATTCCATAGAAAACATAATTTAGAAAGTTTTTAAAGGCTTGTTTAGAATATTTCTTGTTCCTACTAGCCCGCAGGTGGTAGTGGCACCCGCATAAAATATAGGCTGTGTAGGATCACAGACTGTCACTACTGATTCGCAACCATTACTTTTGTAATCGACTTATTATTTCCTGAGATATCTCAGGAAATAATAGGAGTAAACGTAAATATACTATTTTTTTAACAGCTAATTTGTATGCAATATTGCATACAAATCGTAATTTGTGACTTTATTAGAATGCTTTTCGCTCCTTCCCTTTGCTTCACCCCTTTTAAATTTCGAATTTAATTTCGACAGTTCTTAGAGGCATTTATATTTTATAAGTAACTACCATGCCATATTTAAAGTTTCATATTTTCCCTTCAGTATCACAGAAATCGTAATTTAGAGAGTTTTTTGCTCCGCAACCCTCAGATGGTGGTGGCACGGACATAGGTTATGTTTGAGCAGGTTCTATCACCCGTAATTTGCAACCATTATTATTTTTAATAGGTTTGGTATTTCATAAGATTGCTTAAAAATCGTAATTTAGGACGTTTTTAGAACGCTTTTCGCTCACTTCATCCTTTTAATTTTGGAATTATCTTTCGACGGTTCATAGAGAGAATTTATATCTTATAAGTAATTACCATGCCAAATTTAAAGTTTCTAGTTCCAGCAGTGTCACAAAAATAACAATTTAGAACGTTTTTTGCTCCTGAAACCCCCAGGTGGTAGTGACACTGACAGGAAATAGAGCCTGTTGAGACAAAGGCTGTCACCCTCAATTTTCAAACTTCACGTTTGAAATGGGTTTGGTACTTCTCGAGATTGCATAGAAATCGCAATTTAGAACGTTTTTAGAACGCTTTTAGAGCATTTTCACACCTTTTAAATTTCGAATCTTTTAAGAAAGGCTCTTAGAGATCATTTATATTTTATAAATAACTACCATGTCAAATTTCATGCTTCTAGGCCATTCAGTAACACAAAATCGCATTATTAGAATGATTTTAGCTCCTACACTTCCTTTGGGGTAGTACAGTACAGACATACGATATAACCTATCTTGGAGCAAGTGCTGTCACCATAATTTTCACACCATTGTTTTTGAAATCGGTTTGGTGCTTCCTGAGACTGCGAAGAAATCGCAATCTAAAACGTTTTTTAGAACGCTTTTCGCGCATTTTCACTACTTTTAAATTTCGATTTTTTTCAAGAAATATTCTTAGAGATCATTTATATCTAATAACTACCATGACGAATTTCATATTTCTAGGCCCTTCAGTAACACACACTGTAAAAAAAATACGACCAGTTTTCCTGTAGGAATCGGAAAAATAGTTGGCCTTATCGTACCGGAAAATTTTCTGACCCAGCTCGGAATAAAATCCGTCAAATAAGGAAATAGTCAATAAAACGGTATTTTACGGATTTTATTCCGAGCTGGGTCGGAAAATTTTCCAGTACGATAAGGGCAACTATTTTTCCGGTTCCTACAGGAAAACTGGTAGTATTTTTTTTTACAGTGCAAAAATCGCATTTTTAGAACGTTTTTTGCTCCTGTACCCCCTTTAGGGTAGTTTGACAGACATAAAAATAGCCTATCTTAGAGTAAGTGCTGTCTTTCGGTATACTTTCGGTAGCATACTTTCGGTATCGGGCGGGCTCGGGCTCTGATGACGCAAAAATGTTTTGGTCCCAGGCTGCAAATTCACAAACACTCAACGTCCCAGCGCGCTTGAGGCCAACGACTGTAGCCAAACGCTTTGGTAAAAAATGAACTTCTACATGCATGCTGCATTCTGTTTCTAGTACCGTAGTTCGAAGTCTGCATGTCCGAATATTTATATCCGTTTTATGTGAATATTTTGGATACGTTTACAGAGTTCAAAGAAAGGTTTTTTTTCTTTCTTTTTTTTTCTTCCTTGCAGATTATTTCAGACTACACAAGTTGTATTATTGATTATATTAACTCTAATGTTGATGCTGTTACAATAAGATTACCGTTACAAAGTAAAATGACGCTGAAAAATTTTAACTGCATGCTTGTAGCGTTATGAAGATATAATAGTTGAAACAATAGTTGACATAGTTCATCAAGATAGATCAACAAAGTTGAGAAGTGTTTACGAACTCGGTTTGTCATATATGTTTTGTGGGTTTACTATGAATGGAACGTTCGTAATTGAAAATAAATGTGTAGCATTTAGGTTCGTTTACATGGACATTCAAAAGAATTCCGATTCATACGGTCTGTAGTGGAAAAATCGTTTGCGGTGCATTTTATTCTTATTGATATTACATTAAATACATTGAAATCTATATATATAAAAGCCGTTCTCTGTGTGTATGCCCTTTATACAAATCTTTAATTTTTGACCGATTTGCACGAAACTCGATGTACATACGTTTTAGAACGTGGAAAAGATCACTGTCTACTTTAAAAAATTATCAGACCACTATTTATCCCTTTTTTCTACCACTTCCATAATTTAACATTATAGAAATATCTCTTTTTAAATCTTTTTTAATTCTTTCTTTCCTGTTGCCAAACCCTAAAAAACGGTACAATAATAATAAAAAAAATGATAACGCGTGAACTTTCTTTTTATAAGCTAATAAAAATTCAGACTTAATCGCTATATTTTTGCATTTTCGAAATTGTTGTCATTCTAATCAGGAAATGCACACTTTTCTTATATAAAATAAAAACTTTAACTAAATGTGTGTCCAAATGACGTAGTATATCTTCATCAGAATGTTTTTGAAGCTAAAAAATCTATTTTAATACAGGCGTTTCAATATCAAGAAAATAATTTAGGGAAAAGATAATAATAATAAAAATCGTTTGCTAGATATGACGTCAATTTCTGATTAACTGATACTGCTTTCTAATAAAGTTTTATTCTGAAGTTTTTACATATATATATGAAAAATGTGCGTTTTCTGTTTAGAATGACGTCGATTTCAAAACTGGAAAAATACAACGAGAGAATCTGAATTATTTTATTGTGTTGCCACATCCTAAAAAACGGCACAAATAATTTTAAAAAAAGGCAAACACGTGTAGTTTCTTTTCATAAACCAATACAAATTCAGTTTCTCTCGATATATTGTTACATTTTTTAAATTGATGTCTCTCTAAGCAGAAAATGCGCAATTCTCATATTTTAAATAAAAACTTCAAGGCTTTGAGAAAACTTAAAACCTCCATTTAATATATTTTAAATTACAATTTCACTAAAATATAGGCTTTTCTATTCCAAGAAAAAGGATCAGAGACACAAATAACTAAATACGGCTCCACTTTTAATAAATTATGACATCAGTTTCGATAAATATGGCCTCAAACTGACTCTAAAAACCGGTTGCTATGATTTATTTCCTGTTTCGTTATAATGTTGTTTCTTTAATTATACCATTTAGGTAAATATTTTAATATTTTAAATGCAGTGATAACATTCTACGATTTACATCATGTACCATAATGTAAAATCTACTTTTATACGATTTATATTAAATTGAAATTAAAACATAACAACTATTTTTTTTTAGAGTTAGCTTTCTCATTTTAAACAAAGCTTCTTAGGTTGACGTCATTTTCATGTTAATCGCTGTGGATTTGGATTTTATGATTAGTGTGAGTTTCCGTTTAAAAATTATAGGCAATGAACTTAGGATACCCGTGTTTAAAGGTACCTGATACAGACGCATTAACAGAACATAAATAAAAATCGTTTTTAATTTGAAACACTAATATATTAAATGTATTTTTTAGATTTCTCAAAAACTACATGAAAAAGCAATTTTGGTACTTTCGTATTATAGCGAGCAGTTAATCGTGAATATTTTCACTATAATTCCCTTATAATCTGAGTAGCACATTTCGCTCGCTGTGCTGGTCCGTTTCTCCAAACGAATCTTGAATTAAATGAAATATATCGGTGAATTTGATCCGTCATTTTAATGCAATATGGGTCTTTATCTGAAACGTCCTTCCGCGTAGGTGAAAACGTTACTAACGCCACTGCGCTATTATACTTTCTAATGTTTAAGACAAAACTTCGGTTATTAAGGGCCAAATGTTTTAGTTGATGATTTACAGTAGAACTTGGTTTAAGAATGATAGACCGATATGCAATATATTAAAACTATCCCTGAAAAATCATCTAACATTTTAAAAGGCTAATCAATCAGAATGGGGTTCAACTGATTAGTAACTTTTCAGCTAACTCTATAACAAAACATGTAGAGCAAAATGGGATATACTAAAACCATTACAGAAAAATGCGTGCATAGTAACAGCGCAAATTCCTTCAAAATCTGTCCAGTAGAATTTTTTAAAAAGGCCAATCTTTTATAATCGGCCTTATCTGATTACTGAACTTTCTTCCATAATTTTATATATAACTGCCTGACGTAAATGCAATATTCTAAAACCATCCGTGTAAAATTATGCAAGAAACGATCCAAGTTCCAAGGAAGTTCATTAATAAAAATCTTTTTTTAAATATTAATCTTTCATAATCGGCTTCATATGATTATAAAACTTTTCCCAATAATTCTATGACTAAGCAACATAAAACAATATGTTATACACTAAAACCTTTCCTGAGAAACTGATAGTAGCATTGAAATCCTTTCAGAAGAACTCTAGTTATAAGCAGCCGGAAAGAAATTCCCATTTGCATTTTCTGTACATAATAGATTATTTTGCGTAGTTCAATTTGATATCTGTTAAATTCGTGTTTTATTTTATTTTATTTTGGCGTTTTAATTTCTTTTACCAATTTAGTTATGAAATATTACACGAAAACAAAAAAGTACTGAATTATTTGCAGCGTTTTTGAGCAATTGAGTTAATCTTTTGTAATTGCACGCACATTAAAAAAAATATTCATGCTTGAGAATCACTTTAAAATCTATAAAAAATCTATAAATTGACATAAACTTTTCAAACAAATATTATTGAAAGTTTTTTTTTTTTGTTTTCTATTAGACGTTGGAACAATCGAATGTGTGATATTTAGAAGTTAAATTGTAGTAAAATCGAAATTTGTGGATAGATTAGGTTGTTGTCACCAATATTATGATGACAAAGTTACACATAGACATGCTTCATAATATTGCATTAAGAGCAAACGGGTTCATCTTTCGTAATGATTTCGTTGGGCTGCACGCACATTTAAAAATATCCATGTTTGAAAATTACTTCCAAACCCATTAAAATAAAAAAAAACTGAGATACAATTTTCAAGTAAATTTCATTTGAAATAAATTTTTGTTCTATTCGACAGCTTAAAAAATTAAATTGTGTGCTGTTTAGAAGTTAAGAAAAATTGCTGTAAAGGAATAATTTTTCTGTTAGGTCGTTGCCATCAACAGTATGATGTCAGCGTTACTCACTGACATATTTTTACTTTATAATGTAGATATACGCCATACAAACGAGAATTTCACTATATGATATGCCATTTGGTGGATTTGTTTTTCGTATTGTCAGAAAATTACAAATTTTTCTGTTACACCAGCAGAAGAAAACGGGCATTGTGATATTAAAGCTCAGAGATTTTATTATGGTGACGAGACAATAACATATGTTTTCTAATTGTCATTTTAATAATTTGTAGACGGGAATGCACAAATCTCAGCTTTGTGATTACTATAGCAGTTCATTTTAATTTATTATTTTACATGGAAGGTCTCTTATAATTGACACGGGCGAAGCCGGGTACTTCTGCTAGTTAATATATATGAAATATACTGCAAGGTGCTAACTGTAGAATAGAGTGTGCATAGAATTTATTGTTCATTTATAGGGACACACAAAAGAATATGACAACAGTACCCCTTGAACAATAATTGATGGAAATACGTTTTAAATTGTGGTACGCGTTTTTAAATTTAAATATATAGATATTTTTTTGCATATTACTTGGTGTGTATGAATTCTATAGATTGTATAGTGTTGTACAAAAGATCTCAAACACATTTTCGTTTATTGACGGACAGTTTTAAAAGGGATTTTTTTCAACTGTGTTAAGCGCTTAACTGAATTAACTTTTAGCATTTGTTGCAGCATTCTGAATGTGTTGGAAAATGTTTTATAATCTATGCTAGATGCATGATTTTTCGTTCTTGTTCATTTTTTAATTATTTTTTTCCAAAAATAGTAGATTTATTTTTATACAGTTTGTTAAGCACCGATAGCATGAAGTGCATTCTAAAGGAATAATACAGAACTGCAAGAATACCACAAATTCAATAATGAGCATGGTTAGAGGTTTACTTTTTCAAATTCATCATAATTAAGTATAATTTTTAATTTTTTTAAACAAATTTTATGGTAGTTCAAAAGAAGAGTAATTGAGCATTCCATTAATGGATACTGGCATTAAAATCTTTAAAATAAGCGCAATTTTGTAAATGGCAGTATATAAAATTCAAAGTTTTCTATTACTGTGAAAAAAATGTCAATTTTCTGCTTCCTAAACACAACAACATTATAGCATAGAAGAAGGAATTATGAAAAAAAATTAATAAAAGCTAAATTTTTATTTCCTATTTTTTATGAACCAAAAACTTTGAGGGGTTATTTTGAGGGCCATCCATTATTGGATATTTTTAACCTTTTATCAATCAGCAACTAAGTACTCATCTTAGCATACTCTCAACTTGTAACTAAGATAATTATAGTGAATTTTCATTTATTTATGGTGATCATTTGAAGAAAGACCAAAGTTATAGAGTGGGTCTATAAGATTAAATATTTCACTCATTCACAATATATATACATGCATATTCAGCACATGCATTATTCAGGAGATTTTTGCATGGTGCCTATAAAACTCCATAAATAAATACTTCAGCTTTGTAGAAGAAAGATCAGACTTATAGAACATATCTATAAGATTAAATACTTCAATTGTTCATAATGCATGCCCCTCCCCCTGCTCGCTATGTTCACCAACCCTCCGCGTAATCGCTTCGCGATTCCATTCGGTATCGGGAAGCAATCTCTATTTTCTAGCCAACCTCGGACGTAATTGCTTCGCAATTCCTTATTTTCTATGCATTCAATTTTTGATTCCAATTGGTAAAAACGCGCTCCTCCCCTACTCCTGAAAATTTTATTTTCCTATCTCCAAGTACATAATCTTTAGAGCTTACAGAGTTTCATAATCAATAAGAATTATTAAATATAAAATCATTAAAAAAAGATAAAATTTATAATTTATTTGAATAAATACAAATTAAATAAAATTATAATTAAATAAAATTATAAATTAATAGAAAATTTAAATTAAAAATATTGTAAATTTAAAAAGCATGTTAAATTTAAAAAATAACAAATTTATTAAAATTATTTGGAATTTTTTTCCTTATCTTTATAATGAAGTCGCTAATTTGTAGTTACAGTAAATAATCTATCACATAAATTTCCTTTCCTCTCAAATTTTCACTTCACCGCCAACATATATGTGTAAAATTATGTATATAGTGTTACGAATATTGTAAATAGTTAGTGTTTGTGCTTAAAAATAATGTAAATAGTTCAGTTAGGCTCTATTAATGAACTAATATTAGTTTTTGATGCATTGAAATATCTCAATTTCTTGATTTTCTGCAAGCAAGTAAGCAAGTAAACCCTATTGGATTTCAGTGGGAGTGTATGGAAATTTGGCGAAATACTGGAAATAGCGATGAGTTGGCGTCAGTTTTGGCGACTAATTTTTTCACCCAAATTTGGAGATATATCGCCAAGTTAGCGACAAACGTGGTGACAGAGCCCCCCCCCCCCCTCCTGGTAATCCCTATTATAGCGTCAGAAAGCTCTGACCCATCAGATGCGTTTCACAGTATCTACGCAGATTTTCATTGGCCGATTTCCAAAGCTTTACTTTTTTTATATATACTAGGGGGTTCTGCCCCCTACGAGCTACGCTCGTCAACCCCCGTTCAGACACCGCAGACTCTAACAACACGCTAATTTGATCGGCTTTAAAAAGATTTCGGAAGATTGAATTATAATTTGAATCTGACAATTATAATCTGACGCAATTTTCACCAAACTTTTCTTTCTCTTTTTAATATTCACGTAAAGATACTTTTGTTAGAAATGAAATATTATGATCATCTTAAAATATCAAATAAATGTCTCGCGCAATTTTTAAATTTAAACTGTTTTGCAATATTATTTTTTGTTCATTTTACGTAATGTGACGTAAATGTGACGTAAATTAACCTATTTAAGACTTCTAACGCATGCTAATGAATTTATTATTTTACAATATTGTTTCTCTTTTAAAATTCAAGTGTAAATATAGTTTTTATGGCGTAATTTTCAATGAGTTCCTGCTTTTTATATTTTCTGTTTATATTAGTCACGTGTAAAATAAATTTTTAATTTGAAGCAAACATTATTATTTGCGCTGTTTATACAGTTGGCAACAGTTTAAATTAATACCAATTTCTAAAATAAGTAAAAAATATCTCTCGAAATGCTGAAAATTTGAATTTAAAATAGAAATAAAACCTCAAAAAATGAGTCAAATTAAAAAACTAAATGCAGTCTGCACACCGGGAAATTCTGACGCATAAAATGATCTAAAAATGATTAAATTCCTATGTACATTTTTGCTCATATAAAACTTTTTTAATGGAACGATTTTGTCCAACTTTGGAATTAAATATCTCTTAAAATAATCTTCGATTTGAAAACTGTCTGCATCAGCGTGTTTATCAAACATTTCTCTATAATACTACCGATTTTCATAATTTTGTATGCAATAGTTTTTTTAATATTAACGAAGAAAGGCCATGCTTAAGCATTCAAATTGGATGCCGATCTGCCGGGAATATCTACGCAGATTTTCATTGGTCCATTTCCAAATCAAAACTTTTTTTTATGTATAGAAGGATAGAAGGACTTAATTAATCTGTCCGTTTTAATAGGTTTAAAAATCTCCACATTTTAAATCCTAGATTTAATTAATCTGCCCGTTTTCAGGGCCATTCCAGAGAAAACGGAAAAAATGTCCTGCGCGTGACACTTACATATATACTTATGTCTATCTATACTAATGTTATAAAGAGGTAAAAATTGTTTATATCTAGCAGATAAGCTCTGGAACTACCGAACCGATTCCAAAAGTAATGGTATCAAAATGATGGTGTTAGTCCAACTTAGAATATAGGCTATATCTTATGTCCGTGCCATTGGCCAAAAAAGGGGTGCAGGAGCAAAAAACATTTTAAAAGTGCGATTTTTATGTTACTGAAGGGCCTAGAAACATAAAATTTGGAATGGTAGTTACTTATAAGATACTAATGATCTCTAAGGACATTTAAAAAAAAAATCGAAATTAAAAAGGAGTGAAAATGCGCGAAAAGTGTTCTAAAAAACGTTCTAAATGGCGATTTTACGCAATTTCAGAAATTACCAAACCGATTAAAATAAATAATGGTGTCAAAATGATGGTTAGAACCCTTGCTCCAACATAGGCTACATTTTATGTCGGTGCCACTACCCATAAAGGGGGTGCAGGAGCAAAAAACGCTCGAAATTTCGATTTTTGTGTTACTGAAGGGTCCAGATACATGGAATTTGGCATGGTAGTTACTTATTAGATATAAATGATCTCTAAGAACATTTCTTAAAAAATACGAAATTTAAAAGTGGTGAAAATGTGCAAAAAGCGTTCTAAAAAACGTTCTAAATGGCGATTTTTAAGCCATCTCAAGAAGTACCAAACCGATTTCAGAAATAATGATGTCAAAATGATGGTGTCAACTCTTGCTCCAATATAGGCTATATTATATGTCGGTGCCACTACCCCTAAAGGGGGCTCAGGAGCAAAAAAAAAAAAAAAACGTTCGAAATTGCGATTTTTGTGTTACTGAAGGGCCCAGATGCATGGAATTCGGAATGGTAATTACTTATAAGATATAAATGATCTCTAAGAACATTTCTTAAAAAATTCGAAATTTAAAACGTGTGAAAATGCGCGCAAAGAGTTCTAAAAAACGTTCTAAATGGCGATTTCTACGCAATCGCCGAAAGTACCCAATCTATTTCAAAAGTAATGCTTGGAAATTGATGATGACAGCCCTTGCTCCGACATAGGCTCTATTTCATGTCGGTGTCACTACCACCTAGGTGTTGCAGAAGCAAAAAACGTTCTAAATTGCGATATTTGTGTTATTGAAGGGACTAGAATCCTGAAATTAGGCAGGGCAGTTATTTCAAAGATACAAATGATCTCTAAGAACATTTCCTAAAAAATCGAAATTTAAAAGGGGTGAAAATGAGCGAAAAGTGTTCTAAAAAAAATTCTAAATTGCGATTTCTACGCAATCTCAGGAAGTACCGAACCGATTTAAAAAATAATGGTGTGAAAACGATGGTGACAGCCCTCGCTCCAACATAGGCTGTATCTCATGTCGGCGCCACTAACTTAAAGGGGGTGAAGGAGCAAAAAACGATCTAAATTGCGTTTTTTGTATATACTGCAGGAGCAACTTGAAACTAGGCACGGTTGATACTTATAAGGTATAAATGATCTCTAATAACATTTCCTAAATAATTCGAAATTTAAAAGGGGTGAAAATGGACGTAAAACGTTCTAAAAAACGTTCTAAATTGCGATTTCTACGCAGTCTCAAAATGTACCCAATCGATTTCAAAAGTAATGGCTGGAAATTGATAATGACAGCCCTTGCTCCAATATAGAATCTATTTCATGTCGGCGTCTCTACCATACCTTGCGGTTACATTTTAAAAAACGTTCTAAATTGTGATTTTTGTGATACTGAAGGGACTAGCAACTTGAAATTTGGCATGGCAATTACTTATTAGATGTAAATACTCTGAGAGAAGAGTTCCTTAAAAATTTGAAATTTATAAGGGGTGAAAAGGAACGAAAAGCGTTCTAAATAGTGATTTCTACCCAATCTCAGAAAATATAAACCGATTTCAGAAGTAATGGTTTCAAATTGATGGTAACAGTCTGGTAACAGCTTTAACATAGCCTATATTTTACGTTGTTGTCACTACCACCTGGGGGTTACAGGAGCAAAAAATGTTCTAAATTGCGTTTTTTGTGTTACTGAGAGGTCTAACATTTTAAATTTGGAATGGTAATTACTTCAAAGATGCAAATGCTTTCTAAGAATTGTCGAAAGAAAATTCCAAATTTAAAAGGATGAAGCGAGCGAAAAGCGTTCTATGAGCGCTCTAAGTTACGATTTTTGTGCAATCGTATGAAATACGAAACCGATTTCAAACATGATGGTTGCAAATTGATGGTTATTGAACCTGCTCAAACGTAGGCTATATTTTATGTCGAGGGTTGCTGGAGCAAAAAAACTTTCTAAATTGCGATTTCCGCGGTACTGAAGAGGCTAGAAACTTTAAATATAGCACGATAGTTACTTATAAAATATAAACGTCCTCTAAGAATAGTCGAAAATAAATTCGAAATTAAAAGGAGGGAAGCGAAGGGAAGGAGCGAAAAGCATTCTAAAAGAGAGTCCTAAATTACGATTTCTATGGAATCTCAGGAAATATTAAACCGATTACAGAAGTTATTGGTTTCGAATCTTGAGTGATAGTCCCTGATCCTATACGGGCTATATTTTATGCTGGTGTCACTACCACCTGGTTAGCAGGAACAACACGAAAGCCTTTAAAAGCATCTAAATTCCGTTTTCTATACAATATTAGAAATACCAACCGATTTCAAGGTTAATGTTGGCAAATTAATGGTAACAGTCTCTGTTTCAACATTTTTCGAGACATCCTATTTCAACTCTGTTTCGGCATTTTATGTTGGTGCCACTAACACCAGAGAGGTCGTAGACTGTTAGACAAGAAGCTTGGAATTTGACATGATGGTTAATTTTAAGATGTAAATGTGTTAATATGGTTTCTAAAAAAATCAAATCTTCAAATGAATACTGAAATGAGCGTATGAAGTGAGCATAGAAGTCTCAAAATACTTTCTAAATTATTATTTAATTAGAATTAGTTTTAGTTCTTCTTATTAATTGAAATCTCATTTCTGTCTATTGCACTTTTATAATGAAGTTTAGTCAACTGTGGCTTAATTTGTAATTTTTGAAATATTTCAAAAAGTGATCTGCTAATAAAAAATAGTCATGCAAATATCACTTGCCATTTTTCAACTATTACGTGATCAAAGCCGCGGGGTTTTCTAATTAACTTATAAGTTGTTAAAATATAAACTATACATTAAAAATAACAAAACCCCCTAGATTTTCATATTAGCATAGTTGTTTTAATTTGAGGATATAATAGCATTGTTAAAAAATCCGTAATGTGTAGAAAAGCTGTCCCACACGAGACATGGAATGACCCCATAAAGTAAAATGACAAATATGAAAGCAGAAAAATGTTTTTTTCATTCACATATATTATTATTATTATTAATGTTATGTAGCATATAATAGAATAATGTTTGTAATTCACGAAATTTACCTCTTTGGAAAGCAATACAAATCCATTTGCAATTGTTGGTGGATCTGGACATAATATTACTTCACATACTGGTTCTTTATCACTCCAAGTTCGATCTGATTTGCAAGTCCGTTTCTTTGCTCCCCTCAGTCTGTATCCTGCATTGCAAGAATATTCAGTACGGCCACCAAATTGTAGCGATTTCGTCATAGTGCGACCATTTTTTAACTCGGAAAGTTGTTTACATTCAACTGGTTTACAAACAGATTCAGAGCCACTCCATGTGCCATCAGGGAGGCATATCCTAGTTGCATCCCCCACTAAAGTGTAACCTTCAAAGCACGTAGCATTGACGGTATCTGAAAAACTGAAATGTTTATGAAATTTATTAAATTATTTTTAATGATAAAATTGACATCTTTATCTTTTTTAACTAAATTAGTTATACACTAATTATTATGTGTTTATACAGTAGACTCCCTCAAATCCGCAACCCTAAAATGTGCACATGATTGCAGATGTAAACAATCAAACTTTCAGTTCAGATGTGGGGGCAAAATTACAGAATTTTTCAGTTTTATATCATTCCGTATCCATTTTAATATGTAATTCTTTGTAATATGACTGAACTCATGGTTTTTCATGAAGGAAGTGTAAATTTATTTCCGCAAAAAATCAAGATTTCTGATATCACTGGTAATCACAATTTTTTTACCAAATATATTTATCCATTAATCAAGCTTTTTTTTTTTTTTTTGGTTATTAAAACTGGCTAAACCTGAAATAAAACTTCCTTACTTTATGATATTGATATGAATTAATTGGGTATCTTTTTGAGGAAAGTTTCGTTGAATAATTCAGGAAAAATGTGTCTTATTTTTATTATGCATTTGATTATACATTAGTAGTTGTTTACTTGACCTTTACTTTTAATAACGTAATCATTTTTTAAATTATATTACTTTTTATCATTTTAGTTTATACTTAATTATTTTAATATTTTACTGTATTACAAGCATTCATTATATTTTTTATTGGTTTATTACATTCAAATTACTGTTTGAAAACTGTAAACAAAGTAATGACCAGAAATCCGGAACATCCTAAAATCCGCCCAACCTCTGGTCCTAAGCTGTGTGGATTTGAGGGAGTCTACGGTATTTATTAATTATTATTGTTATTATTATTTGAAGTGAAATTCCCTAAAGTGGATTTTTGGTCAAGGAAATCCACTATTTTAATAAGAACTCCTAGAGGGGAAGAAAAAAGAAAATTTCTTAATGTATGGCATGATTTAATTTACCATTTTAGAAACTCATACACTGTTTAAAAAATTGTTGATTTTACAGCATAATACTGGCAGCTGGGGTGCCAGTTTAAAACCGTAAAGTTAACAGTAATAAACCGTCAAATTAGCAAGTAATATACTGTAAAGCAATAATGTCTGTTTAATTCATTTATACGACGACATATTACTGCTTATTTTAAGGTTATAAACTAGTGCCCCAGCTGCCAGTATTATACCGTAAAATCAGCAATTACTTTTTGAAGAGTACAGCTAACACGGTAAATCTCCGGTGTTTCCCAAGATTTGTGGGCAAGAATAAACAATTAAATCTTTCATAAGCTAATATCATAATCATTGAATTTTTTATGTCACGATGGGATTTTGAAATATACTAATTTATACATGTATATTATTTCTATTACAAAAATATTTTTATGTAGGGAAAAATTTAGTTACTATTTGTGAAAGAGGAATCTGCTGAAAGACTTTTTTTTTAAATTCCACTTTGATGGATTTGTTTTAGTTAACAATATACTTTATAGTTATTTTACAAGAGCATACAAAATAATTCGGATACATTTCATGTTTGTGGGTGGTATCACTTTGAACGTATTTAAATAAAATCGTAATTTTCAAAATCATAAAAAATTTCTACGTGTTATTGTGGCTTACTACATCATGCTCCATATTGAATATGGTATCAGTAGCTTTTATAGTTTTTAGGTAGCTTTCATTACAAAAAGCTATCTATTGCAGCCGTTCGCACTGCAAATAGAGGCGTCTTAAATTCAGACATATATGTGTCTGAAAAAAGAATTCAGACACTTAAGAGTCTGAATATGAAATTTCAGACGTCATAGATGTCTGAATTTAAGATACATAAGTGTCTTACTAAGATCATGTTATAAATGGACTGAAAATAATGTCTGAATAATGACGAAACGTCTGAAATTAAGACATTTAGCAATTCAGACACTTAAGTGTCTGAATGTAGCACAATTATATCATATGTGTGATGACTGTATACACAATTATATTGCAATATATATGCCATCATAATCATAAAAGATTTTCAAATGGATGACAGATGTTTAAAATACTTTTCCTTCCAATAAATTTAGTATTACTTTATAAAACCAGCAATCTGATTAAACTACACGTCGTCTATCAAAACTGTAACAGTCCGCTTATTAAAATTTAGTAGAGTTATTTTTGATGCAAAAAGTAATTAACGACTTGATTTTCACAAAGTATAAAATCTTCCAAAAATTACTTGTACTAATGGGAGTATGTAGGGGAGGGAGGGGGGAGGGGTTCAAAGAACGACTGCTCTGCTAAATACTAAGAAATACAAGTGCTGGCAGGAAAAAAAATGCATGGAGGGGAAAGGTTAAACAGCTATGCCTGGAGTCCACAGCCTAATCTGCTTAACTAAAACACAGAATCTAAACATGAAATAAGCTAAACTAAGAACCTTTTTTCGGAATGCCTCGTTCAAGAGGATTTTCGCATAAAAGAATTTCAAAAGTGTATTAATTAAGAAATAGAAACTCATTTTTGAATATATATAATATATGTGCACACATATATATAATAAGAACATTTTTCAAAATGCAGAATTGATTTTTTTTTCCTTTTAGGGTGCTTTGCTCTTCTGAACCCCTCCCTTCCTTCTACATTTAAAAATCAATGTATAACTATCTAAATAATGATTACCTAAATATCAGAATAATGAATGCAATATCTAAGTATTAATTAAAAACATTAACTGTTAAAGAATATATAGTTCCTTTTTCTCTAAGCGTTTTATGTTATATAGTCATTTACAAGAATATTTTTTTTTATATACATAAAGAAAATTTAACTAATTAAATTTCAAAATATAGGGAGGGGTAATGGTCTTCAACCTCTCTTCTGTCGGTGATTATGCTTCATCAAAATAAGATGTATTAATTGCGTTACGACAAAATTTTTATATAAGTTACGTTTTCTACGTTTTCACTCTGTCAGAAAGTATAAAAACTGTACTAATAATAATAATATCCAGATAATTGATCAATTTAACGCATTTCGGAAAACACCAAATAAGGAAAATAAAATGTTTCTCATTTATGCTTGTACTATGTTTTATTTCCCACCGCTGATAAAAAGTTTTAACGCTCATCATAAAACACGAGCTCATTATCAACCACAATATCTCAACCACACCGTAGACTGACTCAGAACATTCGAAATTGAAAGACGCTTACTTCATCTATTTTCCCCTTTGTCTAAGGCGACATTTTACTTCCGTTGGTACATTCGAATGTAGATGTTCTTTGAACAATTTTCTGGACGAATTCAGCGCAGTTTTTTTAGGTGAAAATTTATTAAAAATATTATTGTGATTATTTCAGCTCCATGTGCATTCGCTTCCATGTGCATCTGTCATCTATGTAATACAATTGTTTATTATACATTAGTGTTCTTGTGAAATAACATGTGTATGGAATTTGAATTTAAGTTCTGAAATTCTATGAATTTCTATGATATTTAAATGAATCATATTTATACATCACGGTGAAATAAGGATGATATTTCTATTATGAAATTTGTACTCAATATTCATCAAAAAATTTACGGAAATAATTTTAGGTCAAGAATAGTGTGCACATTTATTTTGGATATGGATTTACTTTTTAAGGATGTATGAAAGGTATGTATTTCCTAGCGCGTATATATGCAACAATATAATTTTCAAATTCAACTTGAACAGTATATTTATGTATGTTGTTTTTTAATTATTTAAAATACTTTTCTAAGACTAACGTTTATTTATCACATTTGTACCATTTTATATCCAATAAATATTTTTTACTGTTATGAGATTTGTGTATTGTCTTTTGATTTGCTGCTAAATTTATATTATTTTCAAGATAAATTGTTTAATAATTCTTTAAACTCCCAGTGTATAAATGAAAGTTTTTTTTTATGCTAAGAATCTGATTATTGCTTTAATAAATAAGCAAAAAAAAAAAAAAAAAAAAAAGATCATAGTATTTATTCAGTACATAAGTTTTCATTATTAATGTATTCACACCAAAATATGTCAATATTTTTCATTATATTTTTTGAAAAAGACAATTCCAGTATTATATATTATATATATATATATTTTTTTTTTGTGCGTAAGCTAATTTGATTATGTAAAAATATCAGTAATATTATGTAAAAAATTGCTTCATTTAAAATATTTATAAAAATAAAAGCAAAAACGTAAAATTGTCAAAACTTTTGTTTAAGAAGAAATACTTTGTTTAGATTTAAAAGAACTTAAAAAAATAATAATAAAATAAAAATATTGGTGTGTTAATGAATTTAGCGTTTTGATGAACATGTTGAATTCCTTGTAACATTTTCTATCGTAGTTATAACTACATTTTATTTTCAACTTTTAATTTAATTGTTTGTTCGCTATGAAGGATATGCAATTCACTCAAAGTTTAATATTGGATAAAAATTTGAAAATTATCAAACATTTATTGTGATTTATATTTTATATTTTATAATTAGAGATGTATAATTTTCAAGGAAAAGCTTTTTAGCCAAAAATCTGTTTTTTGGCAAAATTGATTTGTGTTTTGAAATGCGAGTTGTCAAAACTTTTTTATGTCAACTTAAATATATATATATATTCTGCATATTATTTGGTTTCAAAACAATTTTTAATTACATTGCACATCCGTATATTCTCTAAACTACATAAATGGCAGTTAAAAGATTACTGCAATTTTGTGATTATTATATGTAAAATCAGTTTTCGAAATTTTCATTTTTTAATAGTACATTGTATAAAAGATAAATTATTTACAGCTATAATTTCATTTCTTCAAAAAAAAAAAAAAAAAAAAAAAAAATACGTATTTTGATTTTTTGTTTAAAATTTTAAATTTTGGATTTTCAAAACATGAGAAATTAAAAACTAAGCTTATTTTATTTTTAAGGCTGTTCTCAAATCCAAAAGGGCAACTTTATGACATAAGTTTTAATTTATTTTTGTTGGGAAATGCATGAAACTAGCAGGTGTTGTTGTTCAGAAATTATGTCATCGAACTGTTTTTTCCTTTTTTTTTTTTTTTTTTTTTGTTTTTGCGAACGCAATAGGTCTTTTAGAAAATAGTGTCCAAGTGGGCGTTTTGAACTGAATTTCCGCGTGAAAGAAGAATAACCACTCAAGTAAGGGTGAAAAACGTCTTTCTCACGTGATCCAAATCTCTTGTAACTCAATAGGTATTTTATTTATCAAAAAATGGAAAACACAGTTCAATTCCAAATCGCTTCCATAGTCAGTTCTTCCAATTTTATATCTTTCTGTTAAAAAATGAATTTGTAAATATGTCAAAACGTTTTGTGCTTGTTGAGCAGAGCAGTTGAGAACAGCCTCAAGTAAAAAGGTTTTAACAGGTTTAAAATGGAAATTTGAAAAAAGCTAAAATTTTGTATATTTCCATGTATAACATACATTTCCACATAAAATTGCGGTTTTCCCCAAAGTTCATTTAGAGGCGGTCCATAAATGATGTCACGCTTTTTTTCAATAATTTTGACCCCCCCCTCCCCCCTTCGTCACAAAGTGTCACACTTTACCATCCCCCCCCCCCCTTGTCACACTATATTACATGAGCATATACTTGCAGTTCAGATTACATTTCAAATTTTATTTTTAAACTTTAACTATGTGTTCTAATGATATTTGTGAGCATAACTACAAAAATGATTCGTGCACTTATTTTGTATGAAAAAAGACTAAGGTTTACAACAAAACATAATTAATAAACAGTAGTAATAAAATATTAATATGAAAGAGCAATTGAAAACAGTAGTATTTTGGAATTTGAAATGGAATTTAATATATTTGGCTTTAAATCTTATCTTTACTTTATCAATAAAAAATACTTTAATTTCAAAATAACTTCAAAATTTAATCTGCCGATTTTTAATGCTTTTATTTTAACCAAAATGTGTGATGTCACATTTCTTCTTACCCCCTCCCACCCACTTGTCACAAACGTCCACAATTTCCCGAACTCCCCTCCCCATCTTCAAGCGTGACATCATTTGGGGATGGCCCCTTATATAGAAAAGGCAAAAGAAAAATGTATATTTAGGCAAAATAGGTTTTGAAACTAGAAGTGACTTTTCATATATGTTATTATATATATGTGTATGTGTGTGTGAACATGAAAACAAATCACAGAAGCATTAGAATGAAGCTATCGTGAAATTCTGAATATTTTATAATTATTTTTTCAACTTTTCTTATGGTAAATAAACCCCTCTTAAAAAATCGAATTTACTCTTTAATTGAAAAGTTTCATACTCATTTTTTTTTTTTTTTTTAAATATTGGGATCTCATATACTGAAAATTGTGCGGAATCTAGTGTTAGATTTTATTTAACACAGAAATAAAAATGCAACAAATGCTTAAACTGATTCAATGGGAACATCTTATTTAAATGGGAAGAAATTGCACTACAAAGCAGGGATGGAATTCTTTCTGAAGGAGTTAATCATTTTTTATAGATGGGAATAATTTGTTACCATAAAGCAGAGCTGATTGCAGCATGGACAAATTGGGCTGTTTCTATGGACCTTTAGCTTTACGGGCCCCTAAATTTGGTACGGAATTTCCATAAAGCTGATATTTTAAATTTGTTTTGATCTTATACTTATTTTTATAAATATTCTGTACTTTTAGAACATGATTAGGCTAAAGAAAATTATATATTTATCCAAATATGTATCTGACGGCATCGAATAGGATTATTTATTTATTTATTTATTAATTTTTGGAACAGTATATGAAGGCAGTGGGGGGAGGTAGCGAATGAATACTAGGTCTTTGGACAAGATTAATTTGAAGTTCTCACTAAAAGTAATAAATATTTTTGATGCCGTAGGGCATATATGATACCACATGAATACATATTTAGGTGAATATATATATACATATATTATCCTATTCTAAAACTGCAAAATACTGATTACAATCCTCATAATATCAAAACTGATTTAAAATATCAGCTTTATGAAAATTTCATACCCAATTCGGGGTATCCTAAAATCAAGGGGCAGAGAAGCATTCCATTTTTCCCACGCTGCAATCTGCTCTGCTTTATGGTAACAAATTATTCCCATTTATAAAAAATGATTCAATGTGGTCAAACATGGCTGCGTATATGGCTTAGAAAGAAAAGTGGTCAAAGATGGCTTCATATTGGCCAAAAAAAAAAAAAGGGCTCAAAGATGGCCACAATTTAGACATTTGAGATGTCTGAAATTCAGACGTAAGAAGTGTCTGAAAAATTTAAGACATTTTAAAACGTCTTAAAATTGAACACTCATGTTTCAGACACTTAAGTGTCTGAAATTCAGATACAAGAAGTGTCTGAAAATTTTAAGACATTTTAAAACGTCTGAAAATTGAACACTGTGTTTCAGACACTTAAATGTCTGAATTTCAGACATTTCAGTTTAGAGTGCGGAGGAAAGCGATTTCAAAAAATTTTGGTATATTTTCATCGATCATGACCCCCAGACCCCGAAACCACCCTCTGTTGAAAATTGATATATATATATATGTATCCATATACAGTCGGCTCTCGTTAATTCGAAATCGGATAAATCGAATCTTCGCTTAATTCGAACTAAACATGAAGTCCCGAAATTTTCAATGGCAGAATAACGTTAAAACTTTTCCTTTATTCGAACTCATTTTCTCTTGACTTCGTTTAATTCGAACTAATGAGAATTCCATTTTTTTATTTTTCCTTACTTTTTCACGGACTTCAGATCCTTGAAATAACTTTCTTTCTTTCATTTTTGTCAGAATTGCTCTGAACTAGTATAATAATTCCATGCATTTAAAATCCGCTTTCTTAGTGCGCCCTGTCTGTCCATCAATGACACATCCGCCCCTTCTTCCATTGTGCTTTTCCTAATCCCTTCTGTAGCATTTGACCCAGTGACATTCCAAGAAATTCACTGAGTGGACATCTGTTAAAGATAGGGGAAACCTGTTTTATCACTACATTCTACTTTCACTCTGGGGATCGAATTTTTCAGTCAATGGTTTTACTTACTGCTAAATTGTTTTTTGAGAAAGTAAAAGGTCTCATTTCTTTAAAATATGGCTCCACGTGGAAGTTATAAATCGTTAACTCTAGAAGCCAAAGTGGAAATTATTAAAAAGGTAGGATGTGGCCAATCTAAGACAGAAATTGCTGCAGAATATGGAATAAAAAAGAATACGCTGTCTACTTACTTGAAAAATAAAGAATTCATCCTGAAATCATGGGAAAAGGAAAGATTTGCTAAAGGACGAAAACGTATGAGAACAGCAGCCCATGGGGATTTAGAGGAAGCTTTACTGTTATGGACAAAAGATGCATTGGCAAGAAATGTACCTTTGAGTGGACCTATATTGGCAGCTAAAGCGAAAGAACTTGCACTACTCATGGGTATTAAAAATGTCAATTGCAGCGAAGGATCGCTGACACGTTTTAAGCAGCGAAATAACATCGTACACAAAACTGTATGTGGTGAAAGTGGTGCTGTAGACCTCGCTGCTTACAATGAATTCTGCGAAAAGCTACCCGAACTTATTTCTACTTATGCAATGAAAGACGTGTTTAATGCCGATGAAACAGGGTTGTTTTATAAACTTCTTCCTAATAAGACTTTAACATTTAAAGGTGAAACGTGCACAAGTGATAAACTTAGAAAAGACAGGATAACTGTGATGGTAGGTGCCAATATGGATGGAAGTGAGAAGTTAAAATTGTTAGTTATTGGTAAATCCACGTTGCTTCAAAGGAGTTAAAACACTGCCTATTGATTATGTGGCAAATGCCAAAGCCTGGATGACGCGTGAGATCTGCATCAGTTGGTTAAAAGAACTGGATAAAAAATTTTCTTGTGAAAACAGAAAAATTCTATTACTGCTAGATAATGTGCAGAGTCATTGGAAACTACCAAAACTGAGCTCTATAAAGATTGAATATTTACCCCCTAATACTACAGCACAACTGCAACCGATGGACCAAGGAATAATTCAAAATTTAAAAACTCATTATCGTAAAAGGATTCTAGAACAAATTTTATTTTCGATTGACCTTAAAGAAAGCTACGACATAACATTACTCACGGCCATCAACGATTTATATGCGGCATGGCACGCCGTACAACCTGAAACAATAGAAAAATGCTTTCGACATGCCGGATTTATCCATCCATCTAAAAAGAGTGGTTATAATGCAAATGACGAAAACGACAGACCTTTTGAAGAAATAGAATTTCCAAACTTTTCTGAAAAGTTCCAATGCGATATTACGTTCGCAGAGTATGTAGCAGCCGACAATAGTTTAGAAGTATCTGGACCCTTAACTGTGGAAGAAATTGTTGAAACAATTCACGAAAAATGCAATAAGGAGATGGAATCGGATTCTGGTGATTCTGCTACTATGTCCAAAGTGCTTTCCTTACCCACAGAAAAGTCAATTGCACAATCAATTGAGTGTTTGCGTACATTTATCCTGATGCAGCCGTCATCAGACAAAGAACTTAACTGTTTGTTACAAATAGAAAAACTGGCTAAAAAGTCAAAAATGAATAGGACTAAGCAAACAACAATTGATAATTTTTTTCATAGAGATGATAAATAAGTGTAAATAATTTCTTAAATGTTCATCTAATTTCAGGTAAGAAAATTATAGTACAATTAAAATGTAATTTTAAATGCCGTTGTTCTATAGTGTATTATTAATTTTTATGTTTTATTTATATTATTTTAATATTATTAATTATTTTATGTATTTATATCTTTTAATTTAATATTAAGTCATTCTAACGATAACATCCGAAATTAAAAAAAAAAATACTATAACATTAATTCCTTTTTAATAGTACCCCTTTAAATATGTTTTCTCTCATACTTTCCATAATTCGAACATTTCTTGTGGTCCCGACGAGTTTGAATTAATGAGAGCCGACTGTATATATATATATATATATATATAACGTAAAGAGTTTAAATTCAAAGTTAATACATTTACAAATTTTAAATCTTGTCTACATCATTCTGTATTTCGAAATATAATACTTAATCATATATATAGAATAAAATGTTTATGTTCTTCTCCTCTAATTAACAATAATATTAAAAAACTAATTTATGATGCATTAAATCATGGTTTTCCAAAAAAATTCATATATTCATTAATATACAATTAGTATTTTTCTTACATGATCTTTTAAAACAAATTAACACATGCGTAAACAAAATTACAAAAAAATTATAAAATAAAAAAATATCTATAAAAAATTAAAAATTGTAAAATAATATAAAAAATTATTATAGGTTGGATGGGTGGGTAGATGTTAGAGTACGGAGGAGGGTGGTGTTGTCTGGATAATACGCAATGGTTAATTTATATATAAAAAAATGGGGGCTTTTGTATTATTACTATATTTTTGATACGTATTTTATAAGAATGTTGATTTGATATTTTATATGTAATTGGTGAATTTCATTAATAATTAGCTTAATTATTGTTTAATCTTATTTACAATTATTTGTTATAAATTTTAATTTAATAAGGACAATATCATATTAATTACTAATAGTATGCCATTTTTATGGTGATTAATATACATATAAGTATATTTAATATAAATAAAGTTATACTGTATGTATTAAAATTGGGGTATTATTTTTATTATTATTCCTCTATTCTTATTAATATTTTAATATTTATCTATTTTCACTTTGTGTTATAAAATTTATTATCGGTTTAATATATTTGTCCCACATTCATACATTTAGGATTTTTATGGATGTATGAAAATAATCCACACTCTATATTTGTGCTTTTTAGGTAATCGGAATTTAAGTATCATTTTACCTTCTATATACTCCCATATGTTTTTTATTTCCTGTTCATTTTATAATTATCTTATATATAATAGTTTTTATTAAAGATTTTTATATTTTTAATTATTATTTATATTAATTATTAATGAATTTTTTTTGTTTTATAGCATATAGCTACATGCTATATATTATCGATGTTCTAGAATTATTTAAATTCTTAGTGTAGTTTAAATAAGTTAGCTAATAGAATATTTTGTATGCTTTTTAAATTTTATTAACAATAGTTTTTTTTAAATACATTGTGTGGTTTATATTCGGTTTATAATTATCTATATATAAGGATATGTTTGGTTTTGCTGTTAATAAAACAATTGTTACATTCAAATGCTTACAACTGTTTATTTTGTGACAATTGAATAATAAAAGTAATACTAGATGGCAGCACCAAAATTTGTATTTTTACGATAGTTCTAAATTTTACTATTTTCAGCTACATTTCAGTTATAATTTACTACACCAGGGGGAATTTTTAGCTAAATTTTGACGATATTGTTAAACAGATTTTAATTAATTTAATAGTGCATTTTAAATATGTAATTACTTTCTATTTATTTTATTTTATATTATATTAAAAGTTATTTAACATTTATTTCAAAATGTATTAACTGTATCCTATGGTATCAATTACTGTGATTTCTTAACTGTTTCATTCACCTTAATCTTTACGATATTTTGGGTGCCATGTGCGCGTGGATTTATTCTAAAATACTGAAATATTAATCGGTATGGTGTATATTATTTCTATTTTATATCCTATAAATATTTAAATAGGTTTTATTGATTTTTCCATTTCATATTATATGTTTCTATTCTGTTTTCATTTTTAAACAATTCACTTGATTTTAATGGTTGTTTGGGCACAGGGGAAAATAATTTTTAGCTTTAGCTTATTTTTCTCACAGAAAACAACCATTTTGCTTATATCATTGAATTCTGTGCCCTTGACAACGTAATTCAATATATAAGCATTTCCATTATTTGTCGGTGTCCACTTTCTTATTTTTCTTCCATAATAATTCTTATAATAAATTAATAAATTTTTTTTATACTTACAGCTTTAATTCATAATATTACGGTTTTTGATGGTGGTAGGTTATGTTTAATTAATGGTTATATATATATATATATATATATATATATATATATATATATATAACCATTAATTAAACATCACCTACCATCATCAAAAACTGCAATATTGTGAATGACTGACTACACGCCATAAACCAACAATATAGAACTGCATGTGTAAAATAAAGTACCGTATACCTAATTACAAGAATTAACATGGACGAAAAAAAGAAGAATATGGATTCTGAAAAAATTGAAAAACTTATATATTGAATTACGTTTTCAAGAGTACAGAATTCAATGATATAAGCAAATCGGTTGTTTTCTGTGGGAAGAAAGCTATAAGCTGAAAATTTTTTTCCCCTGTACTCAAACAACCAATATAATCAAAATAATACTTTCAAGATGAAAACAGAACATTATCAAATGGCATGAAATGGAAAAAATAAACTACAACTCATTAAATATCTAATTTATATAGCAATAGAAATACCACAAAACATACCGTATTAATTCCCAGTAGATTTTTATGTAGCTTTCTTTACAAAAAGCTGCCTATTGCAGCCGTTCGGAGGAAAGCGATTTCAAAAAATTTTGGTATATTTTCATTGATCATGACCCCCAGACCCCGAAATCACACTCCGTTCAAAATTGATATATATATATAATAAATCAGAACGTCTTTATATGGAATCATCATATATGAAATATTATAACACAATTTATCCTTATGGACTTAACAGTGAAGTATTTAACAGACCTGTCAAAGTCTTCACATCTATAAATAACAATATTGATTATTCTCCAATTTATCCTACTCTTAATCATAATTTAAATGGTAAAACAACACGTAATAAACGAGGAAAGGGTTCATCATCAGTTGTAGTTTCCAAAAAATCTATCACTAAACAAATTAATGATCTTCAAAGAATATATTTAGAGAATTATAACTGGTTGTTAATTCGAAAAAACATCTTTGCTATTAAAAAGAAACAGATTGTGCAACATTTAAATGTATTTCTAAGTATATCTTTCTCTAAACATTTCTCTGATATTTATTTTGACCTAATTATGACTAGGGTAAATCTTTTAAATATTAATTTACAAAAAAAAAAACATAAAATTCAGAACATGAATACTCAAATGATAATTACTTTTTCAAATCACATATTTAATAAAATTAATATCAATTCTATAATTAATGATAAAAATTGTTTTTTTCCTATCAATAATCTTCATATATCAAAAACCTTTAAATATCCGAATACAATTGGGAGAAAGATTTTTAACTACAATACATTTTCAAAAAATACATCTGCTGCAAGTAATTTTCCGTGTAACTGCAAAGACCCCAGTCTAAAAAAATACATAAACAATGATCATGGACATATAATCACTGGAAATCTTGATATTGTTCATGATTTTAAATTGAAACAACTAATGGGTTATGGTACTAAATATAGACTTCCATCTAAATTTAATGTTAAATCTATTATCAAACAGTTTACATATGATATTGATATTTTTATTTATAAAATTTCTATCTCTTATAATAAGCCTATTGAATATTTTAATCAATGGAAAATATTAGTAATTGAAAAATTAACTATGGCTTTAAAAATTAATATTGCTGATTTGGTTTCTATTAATACAAAGCATTTTTTCCGACAAATTACTAAATTACAAAAAAACTACGTTATTACATATGTAGACAAATCTCCTAACAATTATGCTATTATATGTAAATCATATTATCACCAACTTCTTACAAATTGTATTTCTTCTAATAAGTCATTTCAAAAAACTAATGAAAATGTAATTGTAAATAATCGTAAAATTCGAAGTTATTATAAACTATTAAATATTTTATCTACTAACTTTAATTATCCATATTTAGTTCTTATTCCCAAATTTCATAAAACTCCAATTAAATTTAGGACTGTATAACTATTGGTTGCAATACATATAATAATAAAGCCAATAAACTTCTCTTAAAAATTCTTAATCAATTATATGTACTTACTACAAACAATGATAATACACATTGTATAAAAAATAGCTATCAACTTGTCAATATTTTAAAAAATCTTCATTGTGTTTATAATATAACGATATATGACTTCAAAGATCTTTTTAATAATATAGACCTATTAGATTTACATAAAATTATAAATGCATTATTTAAAAGTATTATAAAAAACTGGAATTACCATCTAATATAGATATTGCATATTTTAAATCTTTAACTAACTTCATTATCTATAATAATTATATATTGCAAGATAACACTTTATATTTACAGCATGTCGGTATACCACAAGGCGGTTGTACTTCCAGTTTACTCTCAGACTTATATCATTATGAACGTAATTTTACTAATAATAATCTACATTTATATCGTTATATTGATGACATAATTTTAATTGATACTGATCAATCTGCAATTACTCGATTTCCAGTAGATTATCCTACTAATTTGGAATTAACGGAAAACCTTTTATCTAACAATACAATTAACTTCTTAGATCTTAAAATTACAATAAAAGACAACAAAACAATCACAGATTTATATGACAAACGTAAAGAATTTAAATTCAAAGTTAATACATTTACAAATTTTAAATCTTGTCTACATCATTCTGTATTTCGAAATATAATACTTAATCATTTATATAGAATAAAATGTTTATGTTCTTCTCCTCTAATTAACAATAATATTAAAAAAATAATTTATGATGCATTAAATTATGGTTTTCCAAAAAAATTCATATATTCATTAATATACAATTAGTACTTTTCTTACATGATCTTTTAAAACAAATTAACACATGCGTAAACAATATTACAAAAAAATTATT
This sequence comes from Maratus speciosus, assembly GCA_963932465.1. Classification (NCBI taxonomy): domain Eukaryota; kingdom Metazoa; phylum Arthropoda; class Arachnida; order Araneae; family Salticidae; genus Maratus; species Maratus speciosus. The sequence continues at coordinate 238,912,336 of OZ010788.1, forward strand.
AAAAAAAATATCTATAAAAAATTAAAAATTGTAAAATAATATAAAAAATTATTATAGGTTGGTTGGGTGGGTAGATGTTAGAGTACGGAGGAGGGTGGTGTTGTCAGGATAATACGCAATGGTTAATTAAAAAAAGGGGGCTTTTGTATTATTCTATATTTTTGATACGTATTTTATATGGATGTTGATTTGATATTTTATATGTAATTGGAGAATTTCATTAATATTATAATTAGCTTAATTATTGATTAATCTTATTTACAATCATTTGTTATTAAATTTTAATTTACTAAGGACAATATCATATTAATTACTAATAGTATGCCATTTTTATAGTGATTAATATACATATAAGTATGTTTAATATAAATATGGTTATACTGTATGTATTAAAATTGGGTAATTATTTTTATTATTATTCCTCTATTCTTTTTAATATTTATCTATTTTCAATTTATTATCGGTTTAATGTTTTTGAATGTCCCACATTCATACTTTTTGGATTTTTATGGATGTATGAAAATAATCCACACTCTATATTTGTGCTTTTTAAGTAATGGGAATTTAAGTATCATTTAACCTTCTATATGCTTCCATATGTTTTTCATTTCCTGTTCATTTTATAATTATCTTACATATAAAAAATATATAAATATATAAAATATATAAAAAATAATTTCTATATTATTTTTAATAATTATTTATATTAATTATTACTGAATTTATTTTGTTTTATAGCATATAGCTATATGCTATATATTATCAATGTTCTAGAATTATTTAAATTCTTAGTTTAGTTTAAATAAGCTAGCTAATAGAATATTATGTATGCTTTTAAATTCTATTAACAATAGTTTTTTTTTTAAATACATTGTGTGGTTTATATTAGGTTTATAATTATCTATATATAAGGATATGTTTGGTTTTGCTGTTAAAATAATTATTTACATTCAAATGCTTACAAATGTTTATCTTGCGACAGTTGAATGAAAGTAATACTAGATGGCAGCACCAAAATTTGTCTTTTGAAGATAGCTCTAAATTTTAATTTTTCTAGCTCCATTTCAGTTATAATTTACTACACCAAGGGGTATTTTTAGCTAAATTTTGACGATATTGTTAAACAGTTATTAATTAATTTAATAGTGCATTTTAAATAATGTAATTACTATCTATTTATTTTATATTATATTAAATGTATTTAACAAGGTATTTCAAAATTTATTTCAAAATGTATTAACTGCATCCTTTGGTATAAATTACTGTGATTTCTTAACTGTTTTATTCACCTTAATCTTTATGATATTCTGGTAGCCGAGTGCGCGTGGATTTTTGTAAAATACTGAGATATTAATCGGTATGGTGTTTATTATTTATATTTTATATCCTATAAATATTTAAATAGGTTTTATTGTTTCTTCCATTTTATATTATTTGTTTCTATTCTGTTTTCATTTTTAATCAATTCACTTGATTTTAATGGTTGTTTGGGCACAGGGGAAAATAATTTTTAGCTTTAGCTTATTTTTCTCACAGAAAACCACCATTTTGCTTATATCATTGAATTCTGTGCCCTTGACAACGTAATTCAATATATAAGCTTTTCCATTTTTTGTCGGTGTCCACTTATTTCTTTTTCTTCCATAATAATTCTTATAATAAATTAATTTTTTTTTATACTTACAGCTTTAATTCATAATATTTGATGGTGGTAGGTTATGTTTAATTAATGATTATATATCAATATATATATATATATATATCTGACCTATGTCACACTGTAACTCTCGTATTTATGAACCGATTTGGATGTAATTCGGTGTGTACATAGTACATACCAATGTCTCGACCGAGTTCGTTGGCCAGCTTCATCCGCCATTTTGTTTCAAAATGGCGGCCATTTAAAAATTAAAAAAAAAATTAAAATTTGAAATGTGGTACCAAAAAATTGAAAATGAAAAATATTTTTTTCTTATGTATTTGACCTTTATACAAAGACTCCGTAGCAGTTTTTGTTTTGTCTATATCTTAAAAAATGGCTGAGTTATAGCATTTTGAATTTCTAGCGAAGCTGACATTTTGAAACGTCCTGAATTTTGTCACGCGATAAAAGGCGTATTTATGAACAGATTTGGATGTAACTTCGTTTATACATAGTACAGACCAATGTCTCGACCGAGTTCGTTGGCCAGCTTCATCCGCCATTTTGTTTAAAAATGGCGGCCATTTAAAATTTTAAGAAAAATTTAAATTTGAAATGTGGTACCAAAAAATTGAAAATTGAAAAAATATTTTTTCTTTTTGTGTTTGACCTCGATAAAAAGACTCGTTAGCAGTGTTTGTTTCGTCTATATCTTAAAAAATGGCTGAGTTATAGCATTTTGAATTTCTAGTGTGGCTGAAATTTTGAAACGCCCTGATTTTTGCCACGTGATAACAGACGTATTTATGAACCAATTTGGATGTACCTTGGTGTGTACATAGTACATACAAATAACTCAACCGAGTTCGTTGGCCAGCTTCATTTGCCATCTTGTTTCAAAATGGCGGCCATTTAAAAAAAATTAAATTTAAAATGAGATGCCAAAAAATTGGAAAATGAAAAAGAGTTTTTTCGTATGTGTTTGACCTTAATACAAAGATTCCGGAACAGGTTTTGTTTCGTCTATATCTAAAAAAATGGCTGAGTTATAACATTTTGAATTTCTATTGTGGCTGACATTTTAAAACGACCTGATTTTTGTCACGCGATAACAGGCGTATTTATGAACCGATTTGAATGTAACTTCGTCTGTACATAGTACATACCAATGTCTCGACCGAGTTCGTTGGCCAGCTTCATTCGCCATCTTGTTTCAAAAGGGTTGCCAATTAAAAAAAAATGTAATTTAAAATTTAAAATGAGGTATTAAAAAATTGGAAAATGAAAAAGTTTTTTTTTATGTGTTTGGCCTTGATACAAAGATTCTGGAGCAGATTCGGAAAGATTCTGAAAATTTGTTCTTTTGTTTATATCTTAAAAAGTGGTTGAATTATAGCACTTTAAATTTCTATCATGGCTAACACTTTGAAACGATCTTGTATTTGTCTCGCGATACCACACGTATTCGCCTATTTCGATGGAAGAAGGCATGTGGATAGTATACATCAATGTCTCGACCAAGTTCGCTGGCCAGCTTCATCAGCCATCTTGTTTCAAATGGCGGCCATTAAATTAAAAAATATATATATTTAAAGTGAGGTGCAAAAAAATTAGAAATTGAAAAAGGTTTCTTTCTTAAGTATTTGACCTTGATATAAGGATTCAGGAGCATTTTTTGTTTATCTTTATCTTAAAAAATGGCTCAGATATAGCAGTTTCAATTTCTAACGTGGGTGACATTTTGAAAAATCTGATTTTTTGCCTGCGACAGCACTTGTATATATCAACCGATTCCGATGTGAGTGAGCATGTGCACAGCAATTACTAAGGTCTCGACCAAGTTCACTGGTTAGCCTCATCCACCATGTTGTCTTAAAATGGCAGGCACTTTAAGAAATCGCCGAATTTGGCAGCCAAATATAAGACACTTTAAATAAAAGCAGCTTGGATAAAGCTGACTAATTTCGCGAAATTCTCATTCATAATGATTTAGTATTGATAAAAATTAGTATTGAATCTCCTACATTCGGTTTCCACTTAATTGAGCTTCGTGTGTTTGAATAATATAAGTTGGCTTTTTTAAAATAAGGAATATAAAAGCTACCTCTTCCTCCCGGCACTGGCCGGAAGGACTTTTCAAAATATATTCCCGCACATGGAATCCAAAAAGATCTGATCTTTGTCATACTGTAACTCTCGTATTTATGAACCGATTTGAATAAAATTTCGTGTGTACATAGTACATACCAATGTCTCGACCGAGTTCGTTGGCCAACTTCATCCGCGATCTTGTTTCAAAATGGCGGCCATTTAAAATTAAAAAAAAAATTTAAATTTATAATTAGGCCCAAAAAATTTGAAAATTGAAAAATATTTTTTCTTATGTGTTTTATCTTGATACAAAGATTCCGGAGCATTTTTTGTTTTGTCTATATCTTACAAAATGGCTGAGTTATAGCACTTTGAATTTCTAGCTTCGCTGACATTTTGAAACGACCTGATTTTTGTCACGCGATAACAGGCGTATTTATGAACCGATTTGGATGTACCTTGGTGTATACATAATACGTACCAATGTCTCGACCGAGTTCGTTTGCCAGCTTCATCCGCCATCTTGTTTCAAAATGGCGGCCATTTAATTTTTTTTTAATTTAAAATTTAAAATGAGGTACCAAAAAATTGGAAAATGAAAAATATTTTTTTAATATGTGTTTGACCTTAAAACAAAGATTCCGGAACAGTTTATGTTTCGTCTATATCTAAAAAAAGGTTGAGTTATAGCATTTTGAATTTCTATTGTGGCTGACATTTTGAAGCGACCTGATTTTTGTCTTGCGATAACAGGCGTATTTATGAACCGATTTAGATCTAACTTGGTGTGTACATAGTACATACCATTGTCTCGACCGAGTTCGTTGGCCAGCTTCATTCGCCACCTTGTTTCAAAAGGGCTGCCATTTAAAGAAAAAAAAATTTAAAATAAGTTATTAAAAAATTGAAAAATGAAAAAGATTTTATGTGTTTGACCTTGATACAAAGATTCCGGAGCAGTTTTTGTTTCGTATGTATCTTAGAAAATGGTTGAGTTATAGCACTTTGAATTTCTAGTATGGCTGACATTTTGAAACGATCTGATATTTGTCACGTGATAACATACGTATTTATTAACCTATTTCGATGTAAGAAGGCATGTGGATGTGGATAGTATATCGTAATATCTAGACCAAGTTCGGTGGCCAGCTTCATCAGCCATCTTGTTTCAAAATGGAACCCATTAAATTAAAAATATATATATATTTAAAGTGAGGTGCAAAAAAATTAGAAATTGAAATAGATGACTTTCTTAAGTATTTGACCATGATATAAGGATTCTGGAGCATTTTTTGTTTTGTCTTTATCTTAAAAAATGGCTCAGATATAGAGTTTGAATTTCGAATGTGGTTGACATTTTGAAAAATCTGATTTTTTGCCTGTGACAGCACTTGTATATATCAACCGATTCCGATGTGAGTGAGCATGTGCACAGGAATTACTAAGGCCTCGAAAAAATTCACTCGTTAGCCTCATCCACCATGTTTTCTTAAAATTGGCAGGAACTTCACGATATCGCCGAATTTGGCAACTAAATATAAGTTACTTTAAATAAAAGCAGCTTGGATAAAGCTGACTAATTTCGCGAAATTCTCATTCATAATGATTTAGTATTCATAAAAATTAGTACTGAATCTCCTATAATCGGTTTCCACTAAATTGAGCTTCGTGTGTTTGAATAATATAAGCTTGCTTTTTAAAAATAAGGAATATGAAAGCTACCTCTTCCTCCCGGCACTGGCCGGAAGGACTTTTTTACTTTCTTCTCTCTATAATAGAAGAAAGTATTCTAGTCGAAATTGTTTTCAACTTCCGATTTTCGATCGATTTGAAAACACGTTTTTACAAAATCTCTGTCTGTCTGTTTGCCTGTGTGTCCTCTTTTTATCATCCAGAAGTGTATGAAGTTATGCATAGAATTGAACGAAATTTCGTATCTTTTTGGCTATGGCCTGTATGTCCCAGTTGAAAGTGGGAATATTCAGTTGGAAGAGGGAACGTTTTTTGATATATTACCCGTTGATTAGACTTCATTATAATTTTTTTCCACTGTTAAAACAACAACAAGAAAAAAAAAAAAAAAAAAAAAAAAAAAAAAAAAAAAAAAAAAGTGAAATCTATATATATATAAAAGCCGTTCTCTGGGTCCTTTATACAAATCTTTAATTTTTGACCGATTTGCACGAAACTCGATGTACATACGTTTTAGAACGTGGAAAAGATCACTGTCTACTTTAAAAAATTATCAGACCACTATTTATCCCTTTATTCTACCACTTCCATAATTTAACATTATAGAAATATCTCTTTTTAAATCTTTTTAAATTCAAACGTTTCTTTCCTGTTGCCAAACCCTAAAAAATGACACAATAATGTGAAAAAAATAAGGATAACGCGTGTATTTTGTTTCTATTTGCCAATAAAAATTCAGATTTTCTTGCTATATTTTTGCGTATTTGTTATTGACGTCATTCTAAACAGAAAAGTCACATTTTTTTGTATATAAAATAAAAACATTAAGTATAAGAGCGGGAAAATAACGTAGCACCTCAATTTGATTTTTTTTTTAATTAAAACATCTATTTTAATACAAACAGTCAAATTTCATGAAAACAATTTAAGAAAAAGAAGAAAAAGGCTAGATATGACGTCACATTCTATCAAATCTTTTCAACGCGTAATGAAACTCATTGTAAACATATGGCTCCTATATTTTGCTTACTACTTCGATTATATACTACAGCCATATCTTATAGCTGCACGTTATCGCTAAGTGTTGTATTGGTTTAGATTCAGTGCTAACATTTTCTGTGATTTATAGCAAAAAGAGAGCAGTTATTTACATTTTCAAATAAAATCTTGACAAATGTCTTGATTTAAAATTTATGGAAAATGATATCATTTCATCTAATCATTGTAGATTTAATTTCAATAAAATTTCAAATTTTCCAAATAAAATTTTAGTAACTACTACTTCATTTGGACGTATTTTTTTGCATTTCCCCCGTATTGTGAAGATATTGTATACTTCTGTTATGCGCGCCAAAGAAAACATGTATTTTAATTTTAAAAGTTAAAAAAATTACCACAATGCGTTAAAAGAACATCCTTTTTCTGAATTTAAATTTCGCGAGTTCCAAAATTAAAACTAAAAATGTGAGGTTTTTCATAAACTTTAAGTTAAGGCTGTTCTCAAATCCAAAGGAGTTATTTTCTGACATATTTTTTAATTAATTTTTGTTCGGAAACGCATGAAATTGACAGGAGTTCTTATTTAGAAACTATGTAATCGAAAGATAGTTTCCATTTGTTGGTAAAGGTGTAAGATCTTTCAGTTGGTGTTTTGAACTGAATTTAGGACGCAACAATGCAATAAAGGATAAAAACAGGCCGTCACGCAACCACAATTGCTCATAACTCGATAAGTAATTTATTTATGAAAAAAGGAAAAACTCATTTCAATTCCAAATCGCTTTAATAGTCAGGCCTACAAATTTTAAGCCTTTACGTTTAATGAGTCAGAAAATGTGTCAGAAAGGTTCGCGTTGTTGAGTAGGGAACTGGAGAAGCACCTTAAGCATTTGCAGGTTAGTATTTTGTAATCAAGTTGTATGCCAGATAGTCGCTTAAAACATAAGTCATTCTATATTGTTTTAAACAAAGGTGCGTGCCTTAATAGGTGTCAGGCACACCCATTAAAATAAGAATACCCTAGCGCACAGCCCCATTACCGAAGATAAACCCGTCAATATACTTAGAGATACAAATAGTTCTGCATTTTTCATTCAGCTAATAAAATTAATCCTTCATAATTGGGTTCACATGATTATATAACTTTCCCCTATAATTCTATGACTAAGCAACGGAAAACAATATAACGCACTAAAATCTTCCCTAAAAAACTAATAGTGCAAGTCGCATGGAAATCCGTTCTGAAGAATTCAAGTTATATGCACCCGGAACGAAATTCCTATTTGAATTTTATATACTTATCAGGTTATTTTGAGTAGTTTGATTTGATATCTGTTAAATTCGTGTATTATTTTATTTTATTTTTGGCGTTTTAATTTCGTTTGCCAATTTAGTTATTGAATATTACGCGAAAGCAAACAAATTCTGAATTATTTACAATGTTTTTGAACAATTGAATTAATCTTTTGTATTTGGGTTGCAAGCATATTTAAAAAATATGCATGCTTAAAAATTATTTTAAAACCCATAAAAAATTCGTAAATTGAGATGATAAACATTACAAACAAATATCACTGAAAGTACTTTTGTTTTCTATAATACGTTGAAACAATCGAATGTACAATGTTTAGACGTTAAACTGCAATAAAAGGGAAATTTATTGTTGTGTTAGGCTGTTGCCAGCGTTACTCATAGACATGTCTTTTCTTTATAATATTGCATTAAGTGTAAACGGGTTCATCTTTCGTAATCGGGTTGCACCCAACTTAAAAAATATCCATGCTTGAAAATTACTTTAAAATCCATTAAAATCAGAAAACTGAGGTACAATTTTCAAACAAATTTCATTTGAAAGAACTATTTTTTATTCGATATTGTAAAAAATGAAATTGTGTGATGTTTAGAAGTTAGCAAAATTGCAATAAAGGCACATTTTATGGGTTGCAATTTATGGGGCACAATTTATGGGCACTGACATAGTGTTTTTACTTTATAATGTACTGCTGCGCGATTTGGAGGAATTTCTTTTTTCATATTGTCAGGAAAATCACATATTTTTCTCTTATACCCGCCAAAGAAAACGTGCATTCTGTTATTAAAGCTCAGGGATTTTACTATAGTTGCAAGACATTAACGCCATGTCTTTTTATTGTCTTTATAGCGATTTGTGGATGGGAATGCACAAATTTCAGTTATTGTGATTGCCGTCTTATTTCGTTTTAATTTATTTTACCTGGAAGGCTTCTTATAATTGACACGGGCAAAGCCGGGTAGTTCTGCTAGTAAACAATAAAATAACATGTATGTTATATACTCATTTTTTGTTTCTAAAATGCATGATTTAAAAAATTATGCTTTTTGAAGTACTAACAGGTGTGAGATAGAAGAAAGCATTAGAATTGGCATATCCAACTACTTTCCGACTACTCCGTTTTTTAAGACACAAAATAATTTGTACATAGGCGGTTAATATTTTGGCGAAATTCACTACAATATGTTTTCGATGGGAAAAAAAGGATGCCTGTAACATACCCATCATAGTCAGAAGATTCTTTAAGCCCCTTTCGTTCCAAATAACTGTGGGACCGATTTAGATATAGCTATGAATGTGGTGTCTAGATATAAAAATAACATGCCTTACGGCAAGCTTCCCCACCGGCATAGGCTCTGAAGAGTACATAAATGCGCAGACGTCAGACGAGACTAGCCAGCGTGATGCCGCCTTGACTAGTCCAACGGACCGGTATGTGTGATGTCGCCTTGACGCCAACTGCCAGCCAAGGGAAAGCACCGTCCAGCGCGCGCTACTCTTCCTGCCTCCAAACACCATTGGAAATCATGGGTCGCTGCGATACAACCCATGTACTCAAGGATTATATCGCGTGATTCGGGGATCAGACATTCCGAGTCCCCTAGGGACTTCGGGTATATCTGACACTCATAGGAGAGCCGGGCCCTTGGCCTTAATTCCAGGTTTCCCGGAGTAAGTGTAGAGTAAGTTCCGCTCTTACTCTACCGGTGGCTTCCGGATGCGATGGCCTACAGAGACGATCGATCACGAGCCTTTCTGCCTCAACTGTAAGCTCCAAGGCCGGACGAACCAAATCTCAAGCCTACGAACTTCCAGACGCGAAGTGCTCGTCAATCTTCTGGGGCGGAGATCCGACGGCTGTGCCCTATGGCGTAAAACGATGCGTTATAGTTGTACGATGGTTTGCATCGTAGCTCTAGCAGTAAATTTTAGTAATCAGTAATCACGTTTCGAAAGATATAGGAGATTAGACAAAAAGTTCAATTACAGGGTTGTAGAGTATCATAGAGTTGTCAATAACTGACATGTTGTACACGCGGAAACAACAAATATTCAATTGTACTAACGAAAGTATTTAAAAACAACGCGAGATATTTTGTTTTCGAAAATAAATAATAGCAGAGGCTACAACATTTGATTTTGAAGACTTTTGCACTTTGAAACATTGCCATTTACAGATAAAAACTCCTGCATTCTAACAAATAACTTTTATTTTATTAACAAAAATAACAGATGATTTCGTATTTTCGTTACTCTTCGTACTACAATTTTTGCCTAATATTTATACACGATAGCATTCAATTTGATAAAATTGCATTTGCATATGTTTAAAAAAAATCTCATTTCGCTTTCCGAGAAAATTCATGTTTTTCATTAAAAAAGTCTAGCATTAGCGTAAGATATTTTGGGCTGGACAGGCAAACATTTATCGCATCCGTATGTGTAATATGTCTTTCTTAGTAAATCGATCATGTTTCACAATTTTAAAACTTCAGAATTTCGCGTTAGTGGTGGTGTGGTGTGGGCTGCTTCTAGGTATCATGTGGTGTAGCTCATAACCATTTATCTAACCACATTCATATCTCTAGCTAACTCAGTTCACCATTTCGGACGAAACGGACTTAAGAAATCACCTTGTATATTACACCGCTGTTGATTTATATGGAAACTGAGTCAATACGTATGAGTAAGTTACCAATCAATTTTTTTCCCTTCTAATTTGATGATTTTATTTAAGTAAACAGTACAGTTCATAGGTATTTTACAAAAAACAGACACAAGATTTCAGATACATTACGTATGCATGACCGGTATCTGTTTGAATGCGTCTGTATTTAAAGTTTATTTATAACTAACAAATTAAAAAAAAGGTGTTAAGAACGCATAATTTTGAATATACAATACCTGTGTCCTCTCCATCTGATTTCTCCATGAGTCGGCGCAACAGGTAGAGGGCACACAATCTTTTCACAATAGGGCTCACTTCCGGTCCACAATTTATTTTCTTGGCATGTTCTGACTGGTGTCCCAAGTAAATTGTATCCAACGTCACATTCATATTGAATTGTTGAGCCAACTATGTTATTTTCACCTTAATGATGATAAAATTAACAAGATGAATACATATTACATAACTATATGTACTACACTACACCTCCCTCCACAAAAAAGGAAAAAAAAAAAACAGTGGCACTCCGGGAGTGCCAATAGAAGTGAAAACTTCAACAATTACGTGTGTGTTTTTTTAATCGTCAGGAAATGTTTTATTGTGCAGGAAATACTTTTAAATGTAGTGTTTTTTTATTCATTATTATACAATAACATACACCATAGACATACACCATAACGCAAAAATAACACGAATTTTAAAAACAAGAGAGTTTTTCTGCTAAACTTACCCGATATTTGATCGAATAGTTCACTTTTGCCGGCAACTATTGACATAAATAACAACTGTTGAATAAAAATAATTTTATTTTGCTAGAGCAAGGTAGTTTTATTTTAGCAAGAGTCACGAGACTTGGCTAATTTTTACATGAGATGTTTTTGATGAGATTTCCTTTTTCTAACTCTTGTACGTGTATTTCGGGAACCAATAGCGCACAGGCAAGCATGCGGCGCGCTTGCCTGTAAATTGTTGTTATTGATTAAGCAATCAATAACAATTAATTGCCCGCCCTCCTCATACCGAACTATGCACAATACATGTACATACTTATATACAGAGGTGTCGGTTACAATAACAGTATCACGAGTTCAATGGTTTTTCCCATCTCAAAAAATGCCAAACGCGCCCAAAGAAGCTTTCACTTCAATAATGAAAGTATCAAGTATTTGTCTTTAACAATAAACACAACAGCGTACTGCAACGAAAATGTAAATTTTGTTTGTGTTCCTGTGTGAACGACGGGAGAAAAAGTGATTTTTAGCTTCGTTCTTCTTTTGAGGATTGAGCTGAAGAGGGAAAACTTCCTGTCATTCACCGCTTGGCGCGCTAGTGTCTATGTGCCAAAATTCTAGCATGTCGGTTACGTAACAGTGTCTCCAAATCAGTGGTTTTTCTCCATCTCAAAAAAAGCTCAACGCACCTAAAGAAGTTTTCACTTCAAAAAGAAAGAAAGAAGCGTTGATAAAAATATGTTAAAACCTCTTAAGTTACTACAATAGTTACTCAAAATGGTTTGGGAAAATAAGCTGGAATAGTGCCTAATTGCGAGGTTAAATATATTAAAATTTTTAAACATATATTAAAAAATATATTTTCTGAAATATCAGGAAAAATTCCAGTAAGCTTTATAATTTACATATTCAAATTAATTTTTTTAATCTAAGGGAAAAAATGTTAACCCAATTAATAACATTTTAAAGTTTAATGTCAAACTGTTTCCCTTACACCATTCAAAATCTTCAAATATCATTACAAAAGTTTGTTAACGTTTGAATAGTTCCTCCCACTTTTTTAACTCTTTCAGCTTAATGCAGAAACACCAAGTATGTGTGAAGCAAACGTAGAAATGAAGTTGTATATAACCTCTTCAAACCCGAGATACACAAATGTGAACCTCTATTTTTTTTCGTCATAAAAACTAAATTGTTTGACTTTCTTACATTTTGACTTCACTTCTATATAGCTGAATTTTTTTTGCTTTAAAACAAAACCAATAAATGGCAGCATCGATGCTGATTTCTTCATAAAATAAGTGTTATTTTCATCTGAGTTAGCAAATTGCCTTCAAGACAGTGTGATCAAGAAAGTAAGTAATTTTCATAATTATTTACCGCATTTCCATTTGCAAAAAAGATCATTTTTTGAAAAGATTGGTCACGGTGAACGAAAGTTGGATACGTTATAACAACCTGAGATGCAAACAATCCTTATCCAACCGAGACAAAGGTCCTATTCCTGTTCCTAAAGCCAAACTTCACTAGAAGAAAGTTTTGCTGTCTACTTGGTGGGATTGGATCTAGTATTATGAGCAAATTCCAGCAAACCAGACCATCAACTCTAAAAAATACTGCTCGCAACTCGACGAACTGAAGGCAGCAACAGACAGGAAACATCCCGAATTAGCGAACAGACGAGGTGTTGTCTACCATTATGGCAACATCAGGCCACTCATATCGTTGACTGTCAGAAACAAACTCCTTGCATTCGATCGAGGCGTTCTGTCCTACCCTCTCTCTCTGGATATTGCTCCATACGACTACTATTTCTTTCTTTCTTTCAAAAATACCCTTCGTCAAAAAGAAAAAAAAATCATTCTTTGAATGACATAAAAAAGCAGCGCGATAAGTATTTTGCCAGCAAATCACAACTATAGGCATTATGAGACTTCTGGAGAGATGGAAGAAGGTTTTGGAACTGAATGCACATGTATACTTCAGTAAAATCACGCCATTTTCGAAATTTTGTATGGTTTATCTTTTGTAAAAAACGAAAGAAACTTTTGGGACAACCTAATAAATAAAAGTTATCCTACTTAACCATCTCTTATTTAGAAGAAGGACTTCTAAATGTTTTAGCTAACAATATTGTTAATTTCATACAAACTCACCCTTATGAAATTAACAATATAACTTCAAAAGCACGAGTACTTACTAACAAGTTGCTATATTTTAAAGACAGTTAAAAAGATTCAACGCTAAAGAGCATCATATAAATATATTCAGGGAGTAGTAAGTGAATGAGTATTATGATTTAAATCTTGAATTATGTATGTGTTCATGTATGTAACGGTCAATCACATTAACGTTAGAATATATTATTTTCTAATATTAGTGCAAAATCGTAATGCAGGCTCTTTTCTGCACACGTCTTTTTAATTTCTAATAGTTTTTAAAGGACATCTATTAAGTTAAAGAATGAAGCAAATTTTTTGTCTTTGTTTTTTTAATGAAAATTAGTTATTACAGTACATTCAGAAACTTCCCTTGTAAGTTAACATTTTTTTTTTTATTCATGCCAGATCAATGTATAATTAAATTATATGTTTAAAAAGATAATGCCGCCCTTCTGAGACAACCTAGTGATATTTAGTGCCATAAAATATCATTTAAAAAATATCATAAGCTAATTACACGGTACGAAAAAAATTCTGAACGATGGTCTTTTCAATTCTAAAAGTCGCAGAATATTTTTTTTTTCACCCAAAGCTTCTTGTTTATTATTTTCTACAATCCTGTTACAGTGAAATTTTCTTGAAGGTCATCTACCTATTGAAATTGCATCTAAAATTTTCTATATTAACATCTAATTTTGATGCTATACTTGGATTCTACGGTAAATTTTACCTTCAGATACCGAACGGGATGACAAACATATACCAAACACATTCGGTCAAATACTTTAGGAATCAAGCAGATTTAAAGTTTGGAACACCTAATGTTAAGTTCCTTTTTAGTAGTTGCCAAACAGATTGCAATGCCTGTAGTTTTTAAAACAAAGCTGTATAATTACTCGGCGAAATGAATTGTAATTTTCAATTCGCATATTTGAAGCTTCTAGAAATAGATTTCTGATTAAAAAATTATTGGTTATAATTCATGATATATATTAACATATTTAAAAATAATATATATGATATAATTTTTTCCAAAATAATCTATATTTTAGAATTAATATAAAACATGAATTATAACCTATGAACTTTTTTTTAACAGAAATTAATTTCTTAAAACTTCGAATATGTGAATCAAAAGTTTCATCTCATTCCACCAAACAATTTTTGTGGTACACTAATAAAAAAACTACTCACATTGCAATATGGTTTGCAACTATTAAGGAACACTTTAGTCACACGAAGACACTCTCTAGCTAATGTTAAACCTATGGGAGCGTTCTTTTAAAATAACTCGTTCGCACTTCGATATTTTTAAATATATATATATATATATATATATATATATATATATTTTTCATTGGATATCCGAAGTCGATCTATACAAAGACCTCTTTTTACTTCTTGCAATTCGGATTCTAAAACTTGGTATTACTCGCCTGGGCAAATTATATTAAATGAGTGAGACAAGACAATAGACATTAGCTTGATAGAAATAGGAGGCTCGCCAAGTTTTTGCCCAATGTTCTGTCAGTCAATCAAATTTTACTGCTCACATGTTGATATTATCTTACATTTGTTCGAGGGAATCTTGCCCGAATCCAAACACGAACCTCGAATCTGTAGCGCAGAAGCGCAACCCGCTCATCACCCGCTCATCACTATCGGGGTTTTGATATGGTCGAAACATTTAGGAAAATTCAGTGTAACATTACACTTACCCACGATTCCAGAAACATTTCTGTGTAGAAACTACTTGGAGAAGAACAGATATGAAACCCCAGAAAACAGTAGATTTATGCGGTTTATGGAAACGTTTACCACTTAATTTTGGAAACCTGTTGATTTATGAGATTTCTAATGGATTTTTCTTCTAAAGGCTTCTAAAGATAAAAAAAAAGATTCCCAGAATCAGATAAAAATTAGATTATAACGAACTTTATAAATACTTCTTCTGTATCAGGAAACGTTTCAGTTATTTATTTTTCAATGATATAATAAAATCATAATTGAGCAAACCTTCTACTAACGCACTATATTGACTTACGGTTGTAATCATGGTAATAGGCAATTCTACTTTCTATAATGTGATCTATTACGTATCTATTTATAATTTTAAAAAATTACCTATAATTCTTCCATATTCTAGATGAAGTTTATCAGTTGAGCATGTAATGGCTACACATGTTGGGTCAGCTCCACTCCACGTTTCGTCTGATAAGCATACTCTTTCAACAGATCCTTTCAACTCATAGCCTCTGTGACACGTGTACCGAGCTATACTGCGATAGATTGTGTCAGAGGCTACAATATCTCCATTTGCCAGAGACTGTGGGAGAGGGCATCGAGCAAGAACACATTTAGGCTCATCACCTTCCCACTGTCCGTTATCCACACATAGTCTCTGAATAGGTCCAATTAACTTGTAGCCTTCATCGCAATAATATTCTACTACGGAACCATACCTAATAAAAACATAAAACGAGAAACATATAATAACATATTTTGTAAATGAGAAATATTCATCGCTATACAGGGTGATCGGAAAGTAACTGGCCCAATTTTAAAGGGTAGCAGAGGGGACCTAAACAAGCATTTTCTGTTATAGAATGTGTGTCCGGAAATGGCGCGTTTAAGCGCTGGTGACGAAGAAAATTGTAAAAGGTGCAATGAAAGACGTATACGTACAATGAAAGGCCTATACGCCAATAGATGGCGCTTATACGCGTCATTTCTGGACACAGATTCTATGACAAAATATACTTATTTTGGTCCCCTCTACTACCCTTTAAAATTTGGATAGTTATTTTCCCATCACCCTGATCAAAATGCAGGAAACCTCGAAAATTTCTAAATGATTAAAAAAGTTAATATCTTTTGATTTAATTATTTTGTAATATGTGGTAAAATTAACGATTAATTATTGTAACCAAAAAGTACATTTCAGACATTTTAATGCCAAAAAAAAAAAAAAAAAAAATCTCCCACAGAGAAAGATTACGCAATTTAATTACGGATTTTTGACAACTAGGTTCTGCTGTTTTGTAAGTTGATCTACACGCATAGGTAATCGTACTCTGTATTTAAATCACAGAATATTCAGCGTGCAATCACTGAGCATTAATTAAAAAAATAAAATTTTTACACTGTCTTATTTATTTATTTCGCACGATAAAAGTGTACCTATTTTAAACTTAGAGCCAATAAATGAATAAATAATAATAATAATAATTAAATAAAAAATCATTACATTTTAAAATCGCCTACTAATTTTTAAGCCGTCCTGTATATTTAGTTGAAGTTGAAATATTGATCATCTTTCAAATTTCCACATTAAATATAACAGATTCTCAAGCATGTAAGGATCTTTCTTACTCAGTAAATGTAAATCAATGTATTTTTAATTGATTTAGACTTCATATCTGTTTATTATTTTTTTATGATTTTTTTTTTTTAGTCTGTGGGTTTTATTGATAGCTATATAATAACGCTGTTGTAATTTGCATTTAACTTTCATCTTAAAAGGCATATTTACTATTTTTAGTGATTGAATAATAACATATTTTATACCAATTCGCCGTTCACAGGTTAAAAATATGTTTTTCTAGAATTTGCGCCCGCTGATTTAAACAGAAAAGAACAATTTTTTATAGAATTACAATCCATAAAATCTATAAGAAAATTGACATTATTTTCTTTTTCCCCCTTTTTATAAAAAAACTAGCAGCCTTCGCCCAATGCGCTGGTCGGTTTCTCTAAAAGAATCTTTATTCAAACGAAATATATCTAGCAAAAAAAAATGAAATAATAAAAAAAAAACTTTTTCTTAATATCTAACCAAATATCCATAACTGCTGTCTTATTCGTACAATCTTACATTATCCAATTCGAAGTCGATGTCGGCGACATGATAGACAAAATATACCTAAAATCACTGAAGTCCCTATTTTTAAGTATTTTTTTAGTAGGTTTGTTATCTTGAATTTCCCGTTTCTACCAAAAACTGCTGCTGAGATATGGCGAAATGTCCTAAAATTTTCGACACCCCTTAAACCCCTTAGATGGGAATTTCTAAAATCGTTGAAATACACGTTTAATTATTTTTTAAATAGGTTTGTTATCTTGAATTTTACGCTCCTACCTAAAACGGCTACTGAGATATGGCCAAATGTTCTAACATTTTCAACCCCCGCCCTTGAGGGGGGTGAATTTCTAAAATCATTGAAATTCGTGTTTAATAACTTTTTTTAAATTAATTTGTTATCCTGAATTTCTAACTCCTACCTAAAACGGCTACTGAGATATGGACAAATGTCCTATAATTTTCGATCCCCCCCCCCCTTAACCCCCTTATTGAATAATTTTCAAAAATCGCTGAAATACATGTTTAATTAATTTTTCAGTAGATTTATTTTCTGCAATTTACACTCTCTTACCTAAAACTGCTTTCAAATTTTCTAAAATTTTCGACCCTCCCTTTAACCACCCCCTTAAGGGGACACTTTCTAAAATCGCTGAAATACTTGTTTAATTATTCGTTTATTAGATTTATTTTTGGGAATTTCACGCTCCTACCTAAAACGGCTGCTAAGATATGGCCAAATATTTTTAATTTTCGACCCTCCCCCCTTTAACCCCCTTAGGATGAGATTTCCAAAATAGCTGAAATATGTGATTTATTATTTTTTAGTAGATTTATTTTCTGGACTTTCACGCTGCTACCTAAAACGGCTGCTCAGATATGACATAATGTCCTAAAATTTTCGACAACCCCTTTAACACCCATAAGAAGGAATTTTCAAAAAGCGCTGAAATACATGTTTAACTATTTTTTGGTAGATTTATTTTCAGCAATTTCACGCTCCTTTCTAAAACGGCTGCTAAGATATGGCAAATGTTCTAAAATTCCACCCCAACCCTCTTTAACGCGCTTAGGGTGGGGGGATTTCTAAAATCGATGAAATACCTGCTTAATTATTTTTTTAGCAGATTAATTTTCTGGAATTTCATGTTCCTACCTGAAACGGATGCTGAGATATGCCAAATGTTCTAAAATTTTTGACCCCCCTCCCATTTTAACCCCCTTAGGGTGCGAATTTTCAAAAATTCTTTCTTATTGCTTACTTTGGTCATAACATTAACTTATTGTGCAAATTTCGTGATCCTAACTTTAGTCGTTTCAGCTCTACGTTGATGAGTCACTAAGTCAGTCTGCCAGGAGTCTCTCTCTTTATTATAACTAGGTGGTACAGCAACCTGGTGTGTTGCATTTAAATTGCATGCGATTTTTTTTTTTTTTTTTTTTTTTTTTTGTCTATGAAAATGTAAATTTAATTTTATTATACGTTTAGGGAACAACTATACTATTAATTTGGTTAAATACTGAATTTCAAATAATAAACCATATTATAATGTAGTTTAAAAGTTTTTTCTATAACCCCCCCCCACCCACCCCATTTTTTCCGTTCCTTAGGAAAAATAATACATCTTTTTTTAAGATTTGATGTTTAATTTCGGTGCTGGTGAAAGGAAAATTAAATCAGTTAGATGAAATTGTACAAATATAACGTCATTTGGACGAACTTATCAAAAGACATTTCTATTTGCGAATTAAAATAAATGCTTACAAAATAACTTTTTTTTTTGGTCAATAATTCCGCTTTGATCTTGTGAAAAATTTTAAAAGTCGTCGTTAAGAAATAATTAGCTGAAAATTGGGTTTTTTTCTTCCAATTTCTGCGGTCTGAATATAGGGCAATAATTCTCTAGTTTTGTGAAGGAGTTTAAAAATGTTTTTGTTAAGCTTCCTTGGTTGAATATTAATAATAAAAAAACTGCGATCCAACATTTACGATGGCAATTTGTTGACAGACGATTTCTTCATGTTTAGAATAAGCTGATTCGTGGAGATAAAAATGTTTAAATTTAAGTTTTATTTTTTCGTTTTTATTTCTTAGTCCTTCGTTATGTTTTCATACTGGGTTTATAAAAACTTCAAAAGAGAGAAATCAAGGCAAAAAATATAAAGGAGAATGGAAAATTATTTTACCAAAGCACTTGATTAAATTTTTTCTCATTTTTCTCTTCTTCTGTAACCCTTATTTTCAATTATTTCTTAATTTATTTCAAGTAAAAGGGTTTACTTTCTTTCTTTTTTTTTCTATTTTGATTTTGATTATATTTTTTGGACTTTTTACCACTTTTTTAAAAAGTGTTAAAGACTCATAATCAGTAAAATGATAACGTTTCCAAACAAATTATAGTCGTAATACCTGACAGTACGTTTTTTCTCCTATTCGACAGTGTAAAAATTGAAATTATTCGATTACATATATGTTAAATTTATGTTTTATTTATTTCTTATTTATTTATTTATTAAGTTTTAATTAATGAAATATTAGCAGGAGACAAATGCTGAACTATATATTGTTTTAAGTGGAATGGGTTATTATTATTCTTCGGTATAGTCCGTCTCAAAAGTTTATGCACTCTTCAAATATGGTTAAAAGTAATTGAAGAAGAAAATATATGAAGCCAATTTACAATAAATAATCGACATTTAATCAAAATCAAATGAAATAAGCAGTTTTTGTTGTTTAAAATAAAAATTACATTAATTTTTATTTAATTTACTTTTTTTTCTTGAAGAAACACGGTCTCAAAAGTTTAAGCACTTTATGCAAATTTTTTTAGAAACACGGGATTGGGCGGGTGTAAGGATGTTGTATAACGTCGTTTTCCAATTTTATAAAATTATAAAAGTGAAAAAATCATTTCCAATCATTTTAAAAATGCAAAAGGGTAAAGAATTCACAAAAGATGAGATTTTAAAAGTTTTTAAATTGAAATCACAAAATAAAATTGTTTCTCAAATTGCAAAAATTTTAAATTGATCAAAGCGATGTTTCTATATCAAGGACTCTCTAGAAATGATAATTTCAACCGGAAACCAAAATGTAGACGACCACGTATGACGTTTGTTGGGACGGATCGGCGAATACGGAGAATCGTGTTTAGATAAAATGTGGCCATACAGCAAATTAAAAATAATCTCGGTGTACAGGTGTCCAATGATACTGTACATAGACGTTTTAAAGAATGTGATTACATCATATTAAAAAAATTGCTTGCAAACCATATCTCAAACTACACCACCTAGAAGAAAGAATGAACTGGGCTAAAAAACACATGTCCTGCAGGGACAAGTAGCTTACTGTTTTATTCAGTGATAAGAAAACATGGAATTTAGGTGTCCCTGATGGGCGGAACATGTATTGGTATGATCTACGAAAGGAACCAAGGAGTTTTTTCAACAGGCATTAAGGCTGTAAGCCTGTTATGGTTTCGGGGTATTCGGCTTCAACAGCCGGACGACCCAGAGTTTTCTAAAAGGAAAACTAAATTCTCAAAAATATCAAGAGACGCTGAACCAACTTTTTCTTCCATTCGGTGGCATTTTGTGGGGTCCTGAATGGATTTTTAAACAAGGTAATGCCCCAATCTACACATCACATACTACACAACCGCGGCGTTTACAGAAATTTTTTAAAATTCTTGACTTGCCAGCTTTAAGTCCTGACATAAACCCGATTAAGAATGTCTATGGCATTTTAACACGTCAGGTTTACAGCAATGGAAAACAGTATGACTCTCGTGAAGAATTCAAAGATGCCATAAAGAAAGCATGGTACTCTTTGTCACCAGAAGCCATACAAAAACTAATAATTTCGATGGCGCGCGTTTATTTAAAGTAATCCGAAATCACGGAAAAATAATTTGCATGTAATAGTTTTGTAAAAATGTTAAATGTAGTTGTTTTTGCCATTGTGCATAAACATTTGAGACAGTTTTGTTTGGATATATTTTAAATTATATTTTTTGCAAATATGTAATTAATTTTTTTTTCCACTTTTGATATCATTTATTTAAATGAAGTTGCGAAATCCACACATAATTTTTTAAAATTTATTTTAGCTTTTTATTATTCATTAAAAATCAACATTTTATGCTTGTGCTTAAACTTTTGAGATAGACTATAGTAGAGCCTACACGCGATAGAGATCGATTAAAAAAACTTATTCGGGAAAAATATTTAAAAATCCATAAAAATGAGTAAATTGCGATATAGTTTTTAAACAAACTTCATTTGAAAGTGCATTTTCCCCTTTAACGACAGTGTAAAAATTTGAATTGTTCGATTACATATATGTTAAATTTATGTTTTATTCACTTTACTTTATTTATTTAATTTCTTATTAAGTTTTAATTTTGTTATGGAATATTAGTTGGAGACAAATACTGTGTTCTCTATATTGTTTTCAGTGTAGATGTTTTATTATTATTCTACTGTAATAGAACCTGCACGCGATGGAGATAGATTTAAAAAATGCATGCTTAAAAGATATTTAAAAAGCCATAAAAATGAGTTAATTGCGATATAGGTTTCAAACAAACTTCATTTGAAAGTATAATTTTTTCCCTATACGAAGGTTTAAAAATTAAAAATGTGCGATGTTTAGAATGTCAAAAAATTGCAGTAGCATAAATTGAAAAAGCGAAATTTTATCGTGAAGTGTTGGCATTCGCAGAATGACGTTAATGTTACATACAGATACGTTTGTCCTTTATGATATAGATCGATAGTATAGATAATTATATAATTTAAATTTTGCATCTTTGGTTAACCATTTGATTAGGTGATTGGGACACCGTACGTTCCAGTGACTATTTTTTTTATTCCATTCGTACTTCTTTCTGAAAAATATTCTTTGCCATACACTTCTGCCACACAAAATTTTAGAAAAATCTATTTGTTAAATTATATGATTTCAATCAAAAATGTAAAAGAATATTTCTTTCTCCTGTAGTCTGGCTGGATTTAAAATTAAAAAAGATATAGAATGAATTAGTAGTTTTATAATCAGAAGTTACATATAAGTAATTTTTTCTAATATTTTTATTTTTATAACATTATAGATTAATTAATACCTGTTGTCTGAATATATAAGATAAGCATGTGGAACTTTTAATGGATCGGGGCATCTAATAATCTCACAAGAAGGATCTTGTCCACTCCACTTTCCAGTCGCCATGCACTTTCTGATAGATGGACCCTCCAGACGAAAACCTTCTCTGCAAGAATATTTGGCTTCACCTTGAAACACAGTTGAAGTTGTTACGAGAACAATACTTTCACCCTATATTGAAAAATAACCCTTAATGATTGTTAAATCTATCATACATACAGGGTGACATATAGAAAAAAGATTGGTCAAACTTTAAGCAGTGGTAGAACACACTACAACAAACAATTTTTGTAAGTGAAACCAGAATCGCAATACAATCATTCGTTAAAAAATATAGGGTGTCTCACTCCTAGTCCGGGAGGCAGCGCCACATTTCTGGAATCAATTTTAGTGTCAATTATTTTGCTATCTCTATATAATAAAAGGCAGTGTAACGCATCCGGGTCGAATCCATCAATCTTACCAGTCTCCAAGGAAAAGACTCAAGGGTGAAAGGTTCCATTCTCCCATTGGTTGACAAGAAACAAGAATCCCACGATTACTTCTCAAGGTTACAAGTCCTGATAACTGAGCAGTGGTAGACACTTCTTCCTAACAAATCAGAAGGCACATCGCATTCCACCACCAAAATCAATCGCCAAGTGTCACTTGAGATTATTTCAAGTATTAAGTTGCAATCATATTAAATTTTCTTTGCGACATGTAAGGAATTTTAATTTATTTCTCATATAAAGTGACTCACGGAAAACAATGATATGGTATTTTTAAAAATATCCTTTTTTTTCCCTGCAAAAAATTGATAAAACTGACTTTCTTTTAAAAAAGTAATCAATTTAAATACTTTAGACTTATTATTTTGTAATTTATTTTTAAATTACATATTACTTATATTTTCCTTTTCTATTTACAGGTGTGTGTAAATTTAAACTTAAAAAAAAAAAAAAAAAAAAAAAAAAAAAAAAAAAAAAAAAACATATTTCATATTTTAAAAGTAAAAAATTAATATTTATACGAAAAGTAAAATTAATAATTTTTGATTTATAGCTTTGCATCAGGAGGACAGAAGCTTAGGGGATTAGACGCCCCCCCCCCAAAAAATGATATCCTGGCATTTTGTAACGTATTTTTAAATTACACATTACTTATATTTTCCTTTTCTATATACAGGTGTATGTAAATTTAAACTTAAAAATAAATAAATAAATAAATAAAAATAAAAAAATATCTCATGTTTTAAAAGTAAAAAATTAATATTTATACGAAAAGTAAAATTAATAATTTTTGATTTATAGCTTTGCATCAGGAGGATGGAAGCTTAGGGGAATAGATGGTTGGAATTCAACCCGAGATACTTATTTATTAATCAATATACATATTTAAAAAAAATTGGAGGAGGTGGAGGAAGGGGGGGGGGGTAAACGATAAAATACAATTTCAAAGTGTTATTTAAAAAATTATGCAGTGTGGTGACCGGCATTAAAGAGTAGTCCCAATGTAACCCGTGCATGTCGTAAGAGGCGACTAAAAGGGGTTGGGCGAAAGGCTGACAACCTTTCCCTGGAAAAAAAAACCTTGTTGCGAAGCCCTTAAATACAGATGTTAGACGGACTGATCTCATGGTAAAACGGACTGGAACTGAAAAACGGCTTATGAATTTTAGAATTGGAACTTGGAATGTTTTAAGTTTATACAGAGCTGGTGCAGTGAAGCAACTACAGAGTCAGATGGATAGTTATAGACTGGACATATTGGCCATACAGGAAGTAAGATGGAAGGAGAGTGGGATAAGAGATATTGGTGATTTTACAATTTTTAATAGTGCAAGCACAAGAAGAAACACGCATGGTACTGGATTTGTGATCAGAAAATGCCTTAGAGAAAATATTATTGATTTTCACAATGTAAATGAAAGAATGTGTATCTTGAGATTGAGAGCAAAGTTTTTTAACATTTCAATAGTATGTGTCCATGCACCAACGGAAGATAGCGAGGACGAACAAAAAGATACTTTTTATGAAACACTACAGATTGAATTTGATAAGATACCAAGACATGATGTTAAAATGGTAATAGGTGATTTTAATGCTAAAATTGGAAAAGAATACACTTTTGTACCAACAATTGGAAAATCTAGTTTACATGATTTGAGTAATGAAAATGGAATAAGAGCTGTGGACTTCGCTGCTTCTAACAACTTAATCATAAGTAGCACATGTTTTGAGCATAAGAACATACATAAAGAAACTTGGATTTCCCCTGATGGAAAGACAAAAAACCAAATTGACCACATTATGATCGACAGAAGACATGCTAGTGATGTTATGGATGTACGAAGTTATAGAGGTGCGGATTTAGATACTGATCATTTCCTTGTTATTATGAAATACAGACAAAGAGTTACAAGATTTCGAGATGCAAAAGGAACTAAACAAGTAAAATTTAAAACAAAAGATTTACTAAACATGCAGAGAAGAAAGGTTTATCAAAGTAAATTAACAGAAAGAATTGCTAGTGAATATGCTGAATTTAATGAGGAAGATATAATCAATAGTAAATGGGCTAAATGCAAAAATATCATATTAAAAACTGCTGAGGAAGTAGTTGGAAAGGAAGAAAGGAGGGAAATTAATGAATGGTTTGATGATGAGTGTTGGCAACTGATTAAGGAAAAGAATAAAGCAAGAGAAAAAATGCTGAAACATAGAACAAGACAGAGTGAAAATCACTTTAAAACAATTAGAAGAAATACTCAAAAGTTGTTACGTATGAAAAAACGAGCTTTGGAGCAGCGTAAAATTCAAGAAATTGAAGACCTATCAGTATTAGGTGATATAAGCCAAATGTATTCAAAGCTTAAAAGCATCAAAAAGGGCTATCAACCACGCACCCTTTTTTGTAAAGACAGAAATGATAAACTTATTGGAGGGCACGCAAATGTGACAGATAGATGGGCAGAATATTTTGAAGAATTGTTAAACAGGCAGTCTAATGACGAAAGAGAAATACAATCTAATCATAATGATTATGACATGAATGAAGAAAACTGTGAACCACCAACTGTAGAAGAAGTAAGGGATGCTATTGCAAAATTAAGAAATGGAAGAGCACCTGGTGAAGATTTGATAAGTGCTGAGCTTTTGAAATATGGTGGAGAGAAGTTGGTACAAATGTTACATGATCTAATAGTAGAGATTTGGCAGAATGAATACATACCAAATGAATGGAATGGTGCTATTATTATCCCAATTCATAAAAAGGGAAATATTTTAAATTGCCAGAATTATAGAGGCATAGCCTTATTAAATGTTACATATAAAGTGTTGGCAAAGATTATTGCAAAGCGATTAGAACCATATGCTGAAGAGGTGATAGGTGATTATCAGTGTGGTTTTAGGAAAGGAAGATCAACAGTGGATCAAATCTTTAGTATCAGGAACATCCTTGAAAAATTCTATGAACAAAATATTAATTTGCACCAATTGCTTGTTTATTTTAAACAGGCCTATGACAGTATAAGCAGAAATAAGTTATTTGAAATATTAAAGGAATTTAAAATACCTGATAAAGTAGTTAAATTTATAAAATTAACACTGGAAAATACAAAAGCTAAAGTTAAGGTACAGGGAAGACTTTCAAGAGAATTTGCAGTGAATTCAGGTCTAAAGCAAGGTGATGTTCTCTCGACAATTCTTTTTAATTTATGCCTGGAGAAAATAATTAGAAGTATTTACAACAACAGAGGTGGTACTATTATGAATCGCACCCTCCAAATTCTTGCATTTGCAGATGATGTTGATATAATTGCTAGGAATAAGAAAGTCTTGATTGAAACATACAATAAATTAGACACTGAAGGAAGAAAAATATGCCTCGTGGTTAATAAAGAAAAAACAAAATACATGAAAATGGACCGAATGAAATCACAGGCAACAGCAGCTTTAACAATAAATAATGAATTACAATTTAATGAAGTAACAGAATTTAAATATTTAGGATCTATGATCACCTGTGATAATATGGTAGAAGCAGAGATTAAAACCCGACTTGCAGCAGGAAATAAATGCTATTTTTCTCTTCGAAACATCCTAAAATCACCTCTAATATCTCGAACATACAAACTTAAAATTTATAAAACTGTTATAAAACCAATAGTAATTTATGGTAGTGAGACCTGGACCACTACACAAAAAGATGAAAAGCTACTTATCACTTGGGAAAGGAAGATCCTAAGGCAAATTTTTGGACCTATTAAAGAAGACAATACATGGCGTATAAGGACAAATATGGAGTTAGAACAGTTATATAATGAAAAAGATATAATAAATACTATAAAAATAAGAAGAATGCAATGGTTAGGTCATCTAATCAGAATGAGGGATGAGCGAAGCACAAAGAAGATTTATAGTGGTAATTTAATTGGGAAAAGATGTATTGGTAGACCCAGGAAGAGTTGGATAAAAGAGATAGAAAAAGATCTTGCAGAAAACCAAATTATAAATTATAAAGTAAAGGCCAGAGATCGGAAGGTCTGGAGAAGTATATTGAGGGAGGTCAAAATCCTACATGGATTGTAGCACCATTGTACGTGTTTAAAAAATATAGTATTTTTTCAATAGTTGCAGCAGACTGTTTTAATTACGCACTTTTATTGCATGTTTATTAAATTTTTGTTTTATTAAGAAATCTTAAATTTGTTATAGTATATTAGCCGGAAAACCTGGTTTACCCACAAATATTGTAAATGCTAATTGTGTGTTTATTAGAACATAAACTAGCCGAACTTTGCTCATCTAAATGCTTCCATATTGTCAATTATTTTTTTTATCAGTTTTCCAAATTTTAAGTGAAAAACACAATTTTTATCCACCGCCCTAGGACGGGCATTTACACTAGTATATGATAAATTAGATGGTGCAGATAACGAAAGTATCAGTCAACTGGTGCACCAGCCAGTGCGGTGCGTTGTCATAGCAACATCGAACATCTATCTGCAATGGGGAATGAATGGAAACTTGAATACTGATGTTCTCCAATTCCGAGGCATCATCAATAATCAAGTTGCCATTCATTTAGCGTTGCAGTGGGGATGTGCGGGGTTTATAGCAGTTGTGTTATCTGTACCATTATATACCGGGTAAGCCAAAAGTTCGTTACAACTTTAAAAACTCATAAAAAAGGAAGACATTATAATAAAGGAGCGCGGTTTGCAAGAAAGGGCCCAAGCCAAAAGTTCGTTACAACTTTAAAAACTCATAAAAAAGGAAGACATTATAATAAAGGAGCGCGGTTTGCAAGAAAGGGCCCACAAGGTAGTCGGATTTTTGACAGCAGTTGTGTCGTAGAAAGTTCTGGAGGTCATGTTGAATATTTGTTATTGGAAGAAGAAATGAATGGAGCGTATTGTTGTCCTGCTCATTGTGTTTCGGGCCGTCAGTGCCCTCTACATGGGATTTTTTAACTGATTTTTTTTTTTTTTTGCTGCTAAAAAAATCCGACTATCTTGTGAGCCCTTTCTAGCAAACCGCACTTCTTTACCATAATTTATTTATTTTTTATGAGTTTTTAAAGTTGTAACGAACTTTTGGCTCACCCGGTATATACCGAAATCATCGACGCTAAAGGTGATTGCATACATGTGACGCTATCTCCCGGACTACACAATTTAAGCCCAGATTTTTTTCTTTATTCACAGATTTAACAATAATAAAGATATTTTAACAGATATTTCAATATTCATTCTGCTTTGTGTGAAATACGATGGTCTTAGGAAAAGTTTTCCAAAATGGAAGTGTCTTATGATTTTTGACAAGAAAATTTTTTAATTAAGGAGAATGATATCTACTCTGTCGTTAAAAAAGGAGAAAAAAGTGGAAGGGGATTGTTCCCATGATCGGAGTGCTTTTATCATAGATCTAATGCCAATTTTCGGGTGGTTAGAAACTGAAGTTATTGTCTCTGATTATTTACATTATGCTGATGTTCGTGGCATACCCCGACTTTACGTTTTCGAGGAAGAATAAACCATTATTACTCATAAATTTTTTTAAAATAAAAGATCGTTGTTATATTTTTATTATGAATATCCTATGTGTAAGAAAGAGCACAAAATAAAATAAATTTAACATACAGCTGTTTTAAAGTTCACAGAGATTTATTCTATGAAGCTTTGCAATAGCTTATATGCTAAATTTATTTTACCGGTTTCTGCTTTTCTTTACGTTTGTTTTTATGTACATACTCATCGTAGCACAAGTTATTATTATAATTATAATAATCATAATTATTATTATTTATCTTGACAGTGTTTTCCGTGTTCTGGAAAAGGATTTGATCTCGAAATCCTCTCTTTTGCTTTAGCAGTACCTAATGATAAAACATTTACAATAAATTTAGGCAAAGTTATAATATTCTGGCAATTTTACTTACTTCAGAGTGTTTAAATAATAGACCTTATTAAATAAGAAATAGTTAAAAAAATCATTTTACATATTTTATTTTATTTTTTGTGAATCTATTTCTAAGAATTTTAGAATTATATGTTAG
Organism: Maratus speciosus; assembly: GCA_963932465.1. Taxonomy (NCBI): domain Eukaryota; kingdom Metazoa; phylum Arthropoda; class Arachnida; order Araneae; family Salticidae; genus Maratus; species Maratus speciosus. The sequence continues at coordinate 238,941,199 of OZ010788.1, forward strand.
GATTGCAATTTTAAATGTGTTAAAAAATGCGAAAAAAATCCTTCGACATAAATTGTTAATTATTCAAAAATTGAAAACAAACCAGACTTAATGTCTCAATCAGACTAATCCGAAACCTTTTGTGGTTGATTGTTTTTATCTTTAATATAACCATGTCTTTTTCTGTGTCATTCTACTTAACAAACTATTAGAAATTCTTATGAGCAAATAGTGAAGCTTAAGTACATCAGAGGCAAGAGCAGATAAAAATGAAATTGAATAAATTATTATAGTATGAATGCCCTCAATTCTGTATTAAACTTATCCTTGTTAATGTTCTTCCAAAATGTATTAATTGTATTTTTGTTAGACAATAGCGAAACTGAAAGAACGACAATGTTCTCAATACGTCCTTATGTACATTAGTTAAACTTAATAATACAAATGATTGAACTGATATTAACAAATAAAGTATCGTTGGATTTGTTTTGACACTGTCGGTGCCATAGATTATATGATATCACGAAAAATTTAATGTATTGAGAACATGAAATACTAAAATGTTTAGTTGAGATTGTGCCGAGGTTTAGTCGCTCTGTGGATTTCATCGAGACGATTAGAACAATAATATAATTTATATACTTTTACGCAAAATGCAAAACTAGAAAGACAACAGAGTAAAATTTCATAGTTCAACATTTTCCCTTTATAATGCCATAATAAATAAATTTCTCAAGATTTTTTTTTTCTCTTCCGGTTTCATATTTCACACAAATACTGAAGTTATTTTAAATATTGGTTTAATGATCAGGCCGTTGTTTTAACAGAGCCCAGGCAAAATGCTTAAGAAAATGAATTAAATGTGTATATGATTCTATTTATTTAAAATTTCTAATTTAATAAACCACATTTTCGTAATTATGAATGTGATCAAACTGTCATCGGTGCCAACCGCGTCAATGCGGTACAGCATCGGTACCCGTTAGAACGTCTACATCGGGTGCGGTCAGTGCTACTTTCGCGGTGGATTCCAGTGTATTGACCGTCTGCTGTTGGCAGCGTATCAATGCCTCAGACCGGCACGTAAAATCCGCGATGTGGAATGTTCTCTCACTTTGAGGGCGGTAGGTGGAAGAGGGGTACCGCAGCTAAAGATTTCCTCCTTCCAGTTATCATCAAAATTGGGGAAAATCTTCGAAGCCAAGGCAATCTTCCGCCTTGTGGTTCTTCTGCAAATGGAAGCTGCATCGCTTTGCTCTAAGCCTTCAGTACTTGGCATCTGGTTTTTGTAGACCAGGGAGCAAAAGTAACAACATAAAAATACATTTTATAACTAGCACTGATATATACCTATTATCTTAATATTACAAATATATATATATATATATATATATTCAATTTATATCACTTAAGTTTAATTCTGATTTTTTTTGTAAGATTCGCTTTTATATTTCATCTAAAACATTATTTACCTGAGTTAGGGGACCACAGTTAACTGGTCTACACTCTGGTAAATCAGGTTCCCATTTTTGATCTTCCTTACAAACTCTTACTGAATGACCTATTAGCTGATATCCATCATAACAAGAATAAGTAACTCTTTGGCCGAATTTCCTTCCATCGCTTTTCCATAACCCGTTTGATATATCCTCCGGTATAGGACATTCAACTGGCTCACAATTGGGAACTTCATGCAGCCACTGACCAGTTTCAAGACACACTCTTTCTGCTTCACCAATCAGTATATATCCTGGATTGCAGTTATAAGTAACAGTGTTTCCTACTGTCCAGTCGCTACCACTGTACCTATGTGGAGATTAAAGGAAATAATTCTTTATACATTTTTTAAATTAGATTTTATTTTATATTATGTTGATTAATATATATGAGGACGTGAGTTTCAAAACTCACCTTATTCAAAATTTTCTCTATCAATCTATTCTATTGGTGAACCCGTATTGAACAAACACTACAATTTGCAAAAAAAAAAAAAACAACAACAAAAAAACTAGTTTTTCGTGTATTTCTGGCATTGAAAAATCTCGGTTTGCAATGAAAACCAATGGACACAGTCAGAGGTTTTTCGCGATTTCCCAAAATTTGATTTTCTGGATAAGGCGAGTTTTGAAACTCAAGTCCTCATACATACATAATCTATGATTAAAATATCGACACAGTAAGAAAAACACTTCTAATTACACTAAAATTTGGTACGTTTATTACATGTATTTAAAACAATGAATGATCGAAAATTCACAAAACTGAAAGCTTAGATATTAGACTTTAAAGAAACTCCTTAATGCACGTGAGCATGGTGCTACTTAGATTCTGGCTTGGATTATAAATGATGATTGACATAATTCATGTACATTTATGGGGATTACTTCTGGAAACAGTCCAATTCCACTGATTAAACTATTGTATGGTAACCCTTTATCTATTGACGGTACTTATAAGTACCATTAAAATAACTAGTTACAAAATTCATTAATACATGGATTAATTGCAATACAGTTTAGAATGAGTTATAGATGCATTACTTTATCTTGTTCCAAAAGCATTATTGGTTAGACAAAACAATTTTTTTTTAAAAGGATGATTTCTTTTGCTTTTGCATCTTTTCAGCTTTCTTGGCGTTGGGGGGGGGGGGGGATTTTTCAATTCGGAAAGGTTTCTATATTTCTATTATAAGAACATTATATTTGTACATTTCCTAATTCTACAAATACCAAGAAAAATATTTAAATTAAAAGATTTGAGTGGGGTTATAAAAATTGCACAAAATCCTATAAATTCAAATTTTATTAATCCTTCTAAATCCTTCAATCCTTCTAAAATTTATTAACTAATTTTGTAAGTCTTCTAATGTAGTTTAAACAATTCATGAAAAATGCTTTAGAAGATAAAATTTTCATGGATTCATAATTCAGTGTTAAAGGGTTAGAACAACTGTTGTCTCTGATTATGGTGTGTAAGGTCTAACGGTAAACAGAATAATGATGCCTTGAGTTTAAAATTTGGTGTCATCATTGCCAGTTTATGGTTTGTTAAAGGTTATTTCAGTCCCGTTATCTGTTAGATGGTTGTTAGAGACGCATTTGTTGCTAAGACCATCGCCTGAACGAGCATCCGATCGCGCTACGTGGCCGACGTTGGACGTTTACTAACAGATCTTCGCTGCCATACAGTTGAGAAAATGTCCGCACATCTTGTCCGCACATGCTTACCAACATTAACTATTGACTGCATTGCTATAACATATATTGTCGCGATACGTCGATATGGTCATCGGAATCTTACAATGTGTCTGCTTTTCAACGGCTTCATATATGTATAGCGGTTTCGAATTTCCCTTCTTGGCATCCTTAGCGTTTGTACTGCTAAACAAAATAAATAAATAAATATTGTCTGCGTAATATGATTATTGTTGCCTTCTTGCTCAGTCTTTTTGAATTTTAGATGCTTTATACTCGTATATCCACAGAGTGTGCAAGTGAGATCCTTTGCATTTTTTGTTGCGATGTGTTTTTTTAACTTTTCTTAATAAAAAAATTATTTGTTAAGCAAAAATTACAGAACCTTATCTCAAAATTGCAAAGAAAAATTATATACATATATATACTGTAGAATTTATCGTTACATAATAAAAGTTAGGTCTTACCTGCCGTTAGAAATTGATTCTGGCTGACTGCAACTCACTGGAACACAAACTGGAGTTTCTCCACTCCATTCTCCAGTACTTCTACATTTTCGAGACCTTACACCCTGTGGAAACACCAGGAAAAATTTCTATTCCTGAAAAGTGTACATGACTAAAAGAAGTATTTCTCTTGATTTAACCATTAATTTTAAAATTTATCGAATATTTATAAAATGAATAATTGCACAAGAGTAACAATTAACAAATCGAAAATTTTCAAAGAACCCTTTAATCATTTTACATGCTTTAAACTAGTGTTTCCTGACATTTATTCCCATAAAATAAAGAACTTAACTGAATTAAAGCTAAATAAAATATTTTAAGGAATTTAAAAACCTGTTTAGTATAATGGTAATTGAACTTCTTTTAGAAAGAGAAGCTGGAAAGAAAATTTCAACGATTTAATCTCGTTAAAGCAGAAGGAATGTGTAAGATTTTCAAGATTTTTTTTTTTTTTTTTTTTTTTTTTTTTTTTACATGAATGTTTAAAAAAAATTACATGTCTTTTTCCTTTAAAAAATACTCATTTGTCAATATAACGGAATTTGGAAAATGCTTAGAAATATTTTCTCTTTCTTGGGAAATTTCAAAATAATTTTTATGGTAAATATTTCAATGTTAAAATCTCCATGAACATTGATGCATTTAACTCTACGCTGTATTAAATATAACTAATTTACTTACAAGTTTTAATTCTGTTAAGAGATAATAAAGAAATACTGCTTAAGATGTGATCATATTTTGTAATACAGATTTTAATCCAAGATCACGAAACGTATTTAATATGGAAATATGATCTTTTAAGTTTTTACAGATTTTAGGTGCTACAATATATTTTCATCACGACACACATCATTATTACATAACTAGTCAAATATTATCTTAAAGTGCGTGTCAATTAAAAAATTCAAATAATATTTATATTATTCTTAATATTTATAATATTTATATTATTCTATAATAATTATGAGACGTTGTATGGTTGCCACCTAAAAGCAGAATATTTAATGACAAATTTTATGAAGTGTTGTCCATTTCTATGTTTTCACAGTTTTTATAGTGTCACACGATGATTTTTTAATTTTTGTGCGTAATTTTAATTACTGCTGCGTAATTTATCTGCGTTTGCTGATTCGCAGTGAGCTAGAATTTGTGTTTTTAATTTGCATCTTCAATTTAAAACTGTCTATATGATCAGTAATCTATTATTACGAACGGATTTTTTCTTGACAAAATACAGCAAATATTATTTAAACTGATAAATGAAAGAAATATTCCCTCGTTGTGTTTGTTATTTGTAGTCTATGAACCATATAATTGGTAACACAAATATTAGTTTAGTGATCTTGGATTGATGTTAAAGTATTACCATGCATTAAAACGCAAACTATAATAATATTTTGAAAGTCAACTTGTATAATAACCTGTGGTCTACCTGTAGTTCATAACCAACATGGCAATAGTATTTCACTACACTGCTATAGGTGACATCAGTTACTTCGACTCCACCTTGATCTGGTGCCTCAGGTTTTCCACAACTGATTGGATTGCATTCCGGAGGTTCAGCTGACCACGTTTTGTTTGCTTGGCAAGCAGCAATACTACTTCCTACCATTTCATACCCTTGATCGCATTTATATGTGATCATAGCTCCATACTGATGCTCTTTTCCTTCTATCGTTCCATGCTGAATTGGCGTTGGTGGCTTACATAATACTGGTTTACAACGAGGTAAGTCTCCTGCCCATCTGTTTTTCAATTCACAGTGCATTACACCAGTTTCCTCCATTTCAAATCCTTCATCACACTGATAATGAACTACACTTCCGACATTCAGATTATCTTGTGGCCCAATGACATGCCCATGGGGAACTCTTGGTGGTGATTCACATGAACGAGGCTGACACATAGGAACTGAGTCATTCCACTGACCATTGCTGGAGCATGTGAGCGTACTGTGTCCATCAAGTTTATAACCATCGTCACATTGGAATTGAATACGATGACCTGATCGATACTTTTTATGAACAACAAGTACTTCTCCATTTTCTATTGACTCTGGAGGTGTGCAAAGGATTTCTGAAATTTTTACAAACACCGTATGTTAGATTCTAATTGAACATTGAATTCGCAAAAACTAAACTGCATATTAGTTTTGTCTTCATCGTAGACAAGGACAACTTACCTTCACATTTTGGAATCTCCCCACTCCATTTGTAATCTGCTTGACAAGTTCTCGTTGATTCACCGATCAGCCTATAACCGGGATTGCATACGTACTGTATAGTATCTTGATAGAAATACTGACGACCATTTATGTAGCCATTTGCAATATAACCTGGGAATCCACAGCTAACGCCTATTACAATTAAAATTGTATATCATTTCAATAAAACTTCATGTTTAATACAATTTAATATTCATTTTATGATAAACTATTTACTCAAGAAGAAAAGTTTAGTTTATGTTTATTATTTATATATGAAAGAGCTAGGCACCTGCAGGTAATATGGTCACTCTTATTTCAAACTGAAATTGTGATGATTGTGGTCAAGTAAAAAAAAACAAAACAAAAAAAAAAAAAAAAAAAAAAAACCATGCGGTTATTAGTGCTATGTTTTCTCTTTAAATTTTGGAACGATTTCTGTTTTACTTTCGATTCTCACTTTCAAATTCAAAATTTCGCCAAACATCTTTTTTGAAGGTAGTGTGTCCAGTGAAGATAATTCGGTTACTTTTCTATTTTTCTCAATAAATCCATATCTATTAAGTTTTACTTACTTCAGTTAAGGGTACAGTAGGGTTTCAAATAGAAAAAAAAACTTCAAAATATCGATTTTTTATTTTTAGCATAATAATAATAATAATAATATTTAGCGTCACAGCCTACAATCGATAATATCGATTGATTACAATCATTTTTACGCGAGATATACGTGTTTTTATGCAACCGCAAGGAACAACTGTTTCCGCCATGCGCATTTAAAACGCATTCTGCAACCACTAAATTTTTAATAGTAAATTTTGTCCTATTTAATCGGTGAAACATGAAATTAAATAAGGCACGAATTTCTATAAATTTTTAGAGGAGGAAAAAAAAGAGCTTAAAAATTGACAGAACTGCACTGATTTATTCCCCTTCGAAGGATTAATTTTGCAAACTCATATATATTTCTTTCGTCATGAATATTTGTTCTGTCGCGGAATATATTATTTTTTAAAAATATACAAAATGATCTTTTTTTTTTTCTTTTAGGGAGTGCAACTGGATACTACACTTATAAAGAAGATTTTCTATTTTTCCAGTGGCAAAGCATTTATGTAGAAAATATTTTGTAACGCTTGCAGATTTTACCTCTTAAAAAACAACTATCAGGTATTGTAGTTTATTGCGGCCTTAGAAATAACTTCAGCCACTGAATAATAATAGAAAATAAGATTACAGAAATTTAAAAATTTCATAATTTTGTCTTTCTAAATTTTATCTTTTATTTCCAGTTTATTTCAGTAAATTTCATTTTATTATAATTCATAAAAAATATGTAATTTCAGTTTACTAGAAACAAATGTGGTGTGTTAAAATTAGTTTTTGAATATTTAATGAACCTATAAACTGACTATATTTATCGTAAATGCATAAAAAATAAATAATATTAAAATATTTACTCATTGTTAAAATAGTTAAAAAAAAAAAGATACTGTGCGCTCATTTAGACATTTTTTTTTTTTTTTTTTTTTTTTTTTTTTTTTACAGATTGAAGATTGTCAACGTTTTCATGATTTTAAAATGTTTCATACACAATTCATTTCCACAATTTTAGTGAAAAATTTCACAGATGCTTCCTATATCATAAGTTTAAATAAGGAAAAAGTATAAATAAGGAAAAGGTAATTAAATTGAAAACAAATTCAACGAAATAATATTTTTGAATTTTTAAAAAATTAAAATCTATAGAATTCTTATGAAGTTCATTTTAAAAAGTTATATTTACAAAATAAACAACAACAAAAATTAGTAAATTTCATTTTTATGCATGTAAAGATTATCGTGGAAGAATTTTGAAACTATATATAAAAATGGAATGCTCATGGAGCTTTATGAAGAATACAAGTTATTCGGGATTTTAAAATTTAAAATTTTGATTATCTCAAGAACCATTAAAACTGTTAAAGCTATTTTAAACTAAATTTAGATACTGATATTTAATAGCACTATAAACATTTCTTGTAGTAAAAAAAAAAAAAAAAAAAAAATCCTTGGTAAATAAAAGAAGTTGAGTTTGATTATTCATTGTACCCTTACGTAAAAAAGGCAATAAAAAAAATGTTCACTATTTTTATGAGCAAAATTTTATATCTAATTGAGATGAATCGAATATAAATAAAATAATTACAAAAAATCAAATATTCCAGAATGCTGATAATAACTGATATGGTCAAAAAAATTTATACCATCATCTGAATTTTGAATAAAAGTTTCATGGCTTTTTCAAATTTGCAATTTTGGCATATGAAAATGGTTTTGTCTTGCTTAGTTTATGGTGGCCATTTTTCTTTGCAGCTAGGTCTCTGACTGTCTTATTATTTATGCACGAAACATAAATGAATCGAAAAAAAAATTTCCTCCCATGTCATTAATGATAATTTAAAAACCTAACAGATTCAAAAGTGCTTTACATTTTTCCAATTTAGTAACGCCATGAAATAAAAGGTAAACTTACCAAGTCAAAATAACAACGACCGACCTGCAACCCAAGTACATACAACCTCTTCCACAAGAAAGGTTATTCAACAAATTCCGCTTGGCACGTGGCTGTTGATTCTTTTTAGCTTCATTTTCAGGGTAGTTCACTGCCCTGAAACTACCTCCTGAAACCCTGACCTACCTTTACTTTTGTTGGTAAATGTTGAAATTAATCCTAAAACCGTAAGTGGCCATATTACCAGTACTCGATCTATTACTCCCAGGAACCTTACTAAATAGTTAATAATATATTACTGCCAGATTATATAACGCTTGTCTGTCTTAATTTTTTGTAATTAGTATTGACTTAGTAATGGAAAACAGAAATTTCTTGCTAAATAAGAACAATAACTATTTTTAATTTGAATTATAGTTGACTCATTAACGATATCTAAAGCTATCTACTGATATTTAATCAATTTACAATTTATATAAATTATAGTAGATTCATTACATTCGTTTGTTCTACCCTTTTATCCAGACATTGTACAGCTTTAAAATGCACTAAAATACAATAACTTAAAATGCACCAAATGGTAGTGCAGATGTCCAAAAGTTTAAAAGTACATTTAAAAATTTTTTTAAACAAAATTTTTTGGACACCTTCACTATCTTTTGGTGTATTTTAAGTTATTGTATTTTAATGTGTTTTAAATCTGTATAATGTCTGGATAAATAGATAGAAAAAATGAATATAATGATTGATATTCGACATTATAAAAGATTACATATACAAACTAAATTATAGTATTATTTTTCAGTTAGTGAAAAAGTAATGACTTGCTTAGCGATTGACATTAAAATGTTTTTCCAAAATAAAAATGTAACAAGAATTAAAAGTAAAAAAAAAAAAAAAATACATTTAGTGATTTATTTACTCACGTGAGCACAATGGCTCCTCTGTCGACCAATTTCCAGATACAAGACAACGTCTTGAAGAGGCACCCTTAAGTTCATAGCCAGGATAGCATGTATAGGACAAGTAGGCGTCTGTTTTCATACCACTAACTGAAACTTCACCATTTAATGGACTATGAGGCAGTTGACATCCTAATTGAAATTACAGTTTTATTAGATTCTTGCTGGCATGAAATAGTCTGAGTATACTCAAAAGGTTATATGATCTAATTTAGCGGTTTTCGAAGTATAGCTCGCGGACCCCAAGAGCTCCGTAATGGATGTCCAACTTTCAGTTTAAACATTTTCACTTATCTAGAATTCGAGAAAAATCTTAAGAATAAAATGAAAGGAAAATATACGAATCCTCTAAAAATACATTACATAGTTAGCTTATATAACTTCTATTCTATATTCTAAAGAGTATCAGTAACCCTAGTTTTAAATCCTAGGGGTTCACGAAGACAGAGGGGTCCGAGGTAATTAAGATATTGAGAACCGCTGACCTGATTCAGAGCATTTCTTTTACAGTAAATAACCCATCCCACTTTCATAAAAATTATTCTTTTACAAAATGTAAAATAAAGCCTTCTCTCACACGCAAAAACTGATGTTATAGTAAAATCAATTTTATAGGGAATGTTGCATAATTGGAATTATCTATTGGCGGTTATATAAGAGTTGGAATTGAAAATTTTCTTTTCAGATTCGGTGACCAAGTATGGCTCCAAAACTTAGTTAGAAAATTAGAAAGATCGAGATCTTATGACATATAGCATCTGAAATACATCGTAAAATTTAAAAAGCCTGATAGCATTATTAGATCTCATCTTAAAAGCTATTCCACCATGGTTTTAAATAGGATTACGGCAAATCCGAGGTACAGGTAGAAGAAGCACATCAATAAATGTGCAATGTAATTTACATTGCATGAAAAAAATATGTAGTTTTCTTCATTAAATGAATTTTATTAAATAAAGATTCATTATCGGGTCCTGCTGTATTTGCTATAAAAAAAACCTATAACTATTTAAAACAAGAAGAAAAATCATGCGTTAAGCATAGATTATGTAACACTTTCCAACACTTCCTGAATGCTTTAATAAAACTTCGTTATTTAGGAAAATAAGGTATATAAGAGAACTAAGTAAACATTTTAGAAACCGCATAAAACATTTGAAAAACTGATTTTAGCAGTTACCGTTCATAGCAAATATGTATTCGAATTCTTTTCAACAGCCCTGTATTTGATCTGTAGTTTGATATATGTACTATAATATAATGGGGAAATTCAGTTTAGCAAGAAAACACAAAACAGGTTGAAATTTCTCCTTCAGCAATTTATACTAATAGATGGAAGCATACTTATATACCTTTGTACAACAATACCTTTGTACTTTGTATAACTTTGTACAACCCTTTATTTACCTAGTACCCTTATTAAACGCCACTATTTAGCTAAAATTTAATTCAAAGTAAAACACTCTTAAAACTACTGATATCACATTCCCAGAAATTTTCATTTATAGACGGCCATGTATCCAATTCTTTGCGTGACCCTGTATATCATTTTATCCATGTTCTACAAACATTTCTCAGTAAACTATATTGAGTTCAGCGTAAAAATGCATAACTCACTTAAGAACCACCTTTAAGCATTTGCAAACATACCCAGTAACCATTACGAATTCTTTTGTGTAGCCCTGTATATAAATTACAGCATTTATACACACCCATACGATGCATAAATACAGTGAAACATAACAGCACATAACATAATTAAAAATGCATTTCAAGCAATCATCGCTACTGTACATTACTTTGGATACAATATAGTATCTGAAATCTTTTGTGTGTCCCTGTAAATGCTATGCACTTCGTATTATACATGAAATAAGTTATATTAAACCTCAGCGACATATATCAATTTCATTATACATGAAATAATTTAACATAATTAAAATACGCCGAAAAAATTTCCCTCCACCCTTATATCATTATGTAACGGAATTCTTTTGTATAGCCCTGTAAATGAATAATAACTCTTCTTAGCACCGCATATTCTACAGAATGCATATTTTAGTGCATTTGATAAATGCATATCAATTTTATTATATTTGAAAGCATGTAACATCATTAAAAATCTTTTTAAACGATTTTTTTCCATAGGCCGTAATGTAACGGAAAACTTTTGACTGTCCCTGTAAATGAACTAAACATACTACAAACTTCAATTGAAATAGGGTTCGTGCTATTGTAGAGGTCACTAACATCCAAAAATTTTGGAACGATTCGGGCATATTTAAGGGAGTTAGAGCGCGGACAGACGGCCAGACGGCCAGACAAACCGAAGTCATAAACACTTTTCAACTTTGTTGGAAAGTGTTAAAAAGGGAAATTTTTAGAGGCTAATTGGGCATACCTGTGCAAAAATGCGAATCTTTGTACAGTATACGTCCTCTAATGCCAGCTAAGAAATCAGCCCACGATCTTACATTTCCATGATATTTATCACAGCGAGTCATAAAATTAGCTATTTCATCAGGTGGAATGGCATAGTTCCAGATGTTTAATAGTGTCATAGTTCCTAGGAATGATTCCGGGGAGCTAAATCCTGCTCCTCGTTTATCTTGTTCTTGACCAAGTATTAAAGTGCCTGTCACTAAAAAAAAAGAAAGTAAAAAAAAAAATTAAAGCATACGAAACATTTTTTGAACCACACTTAAAATTGTGATAATATGACTTTATTTAACCTTGTTAAATTAGCAGACTTTAATTTGATAATATTTCTTATAAACTTAAAAAATATATCCCATGCTAGTAAATTACATCGCATTATCACGGAGTAATGCTATTTATCTAATATTTTTTAAACATTATTTTTATTATAACTATTCATAAAATAATACATGTAAATAATACTTTATAAAATTAAATTTTCATTTGAAATAACAATATAATTATTGAAAATTGATTTTGATTAGTATAAAATACATAATTATAAAATATATAAATCATCTTAATCCCTGTAAAAAAAAAATATATATATATACATATTTTTTTTCGGGAATACAAACTGTCTTCAATATGCAAAAAAATATGAATTTATAATGTACATAATTGCCAGATATTGTTTATTTTACAAGTAGTTATTGCTTTCTAAATTCATTACCACTGAACTTAATTTTATTTTGTGGAAAAAAAATATTCTAACGATTCTATTTGTATGATGATTATGCTGATGAATAATAAATTATCAAGGGTAAATGAATCAAGGAATTTTCATCTTTTTTTATCTCACTTCTCTTGAATCTCAAATATTCCGCTTTACAGAATTTTCCTCTGATTCCAAATCCGTGATGTTTTTAAACTATTTTACACATTATTTAATTATTTAATTCTTTTTCTTTTTTTTTCCGTAATTTATTTATTTTTCATGAGTTTTCTGTTAGAAACTGCTTTCACCCCTAAAATTTTCTAGTGGTATGAATGCTGCTTTTTAGTGATATGAATGCTGCGAAAATTAAAGTTTTGAAATTATTCTTTAAATATTACATTTTTAAAAATTACTGTATTTGAATTTTATTTATTTATTTATTCCTATAAAAAGGAACACTTTTAGATTAAAATTTGGTTGTACAGGGTGTTCTGCTATTACGGTGACAAGCTCAGGGGTTTGATTGTGCACGTCAATATAAACAAATTTCCAATTAGAAGCCATAATCGCAATACACTTGTTATGTCAAACATATAGGGAAACACTCCAAAACAGAACTATGATTTTTTGTACCAAATCTTAACGTTAATGAAGATATCGTAGCGAACTTTTCAGCAGATTTTCCTTGCACCTTAACAAATGCTAGTACGAACTGTGTACAAAATACACTACACTGGACGCTCCATATTTCCAAATGGAACTGACAGTACGTAGGTGTCACTCACTGAATTGCTGTGCTCATCAATCACGTCTTGCAATGTTATTCTACTGCACACAAAACGGTGTAAGTCTGTTGAAAAATTAACTGCAATACTTTCATTAATATTAAGGTTATGAACAATGATACAGGTTCCGTTTTAGAGTGAGTTTTCCTGTATTTTTGATATAACAAGTGAATTGCGACCATGTATCCCATTGGCAAATATGTTTATCTTGATGACACTGTCATTTCCATGATTTTGTCATTGGAATAACAGAACACACTGTATAGGATCATCTCTTATCATTGTCCAGTCGCAAATTTGTTTATCTTGACGACATTGTCATTTCCATAAGTTTGTCATTGGAATAACAGAATACACTGTATAGGGTCATCTCTTATCATTGTCCAGTCGCTAATTCCTAAGCCGTCAGCTTTAGAGGTATACTTTCACGTATACAAAAATGGTTCAACTTTTGTTTTCCATATCTTAGTAGCCATTTAAATTCAAATAATTGTTTTTGTAAAAGTTCTAAAATTTAATTTTTTTTTACGATCCTAGAGCTACTTCTCCGATATCCTCCGATGCTTTATAATAAAAAAAAAACTCTACTCAGTGTTTTAACAAATAAAACAACAGCAAAAACCCAAATCATTTTTGTACGACCAAAACTTACTGACATAGTTAACCAAAGATAAATCACATTCTTTAGGGGCAATTCATTTGTTAAATAGTGAACTGCAGAGGAAGAGCAAGTTTGAAAATATGCAATACAATGTTACGGACGGATGTGTATAGTTCATGTTGTTAATATCGAAATTTTCCTCTTTTATGTTTCATTATTCATTTCTAAGTGAAAAATGGAATTTTCTATGAAAATAATAACTTAAAAATGTGCTAAGTAATGCTGCTATTTTGGCTTCACTCTCAGACGAAAAAAAAAAATCCGTGAACTGTCAAGCATTTTTTCATTTATTATATTTCCTTAGGACGCGATCATTCCGTTTAGATTTGCCCTTTTCCGTCAAAACGCAGGCAATTTACCAATTTAATAAATAAAAAAAAAAATTCGACCGTATTTCGTCAGTGAAGCCTGTTACCTAATACTTTTTCGTATTAAAAACGGAATTTTTATGTTATGTCCCTTTCACTCAAACCTAAGCTCAAAATTTCCTGAAATTCTCCCGTCAAAAGAAGGAAATTTCTTCAAATAACACAAATATATCTTCCTATCACAGGGGTGTTCCGAGGACTTACTGCACTGTAAAAAAAATTCCGCAACGTTCCTGGGGAAAAAATGGGCAGCTGAGTTGCCCATTATTTCCAAGAAACATTTCTTGAAAATGACTGGAACTTTACTGTATATGTTAAAAACTTTCTACAGAAATGCCAGTAAGTTTCCTGCGAAATACCAGGAATATTTCTGTTGACAGCAAAACATTACTGACATTTCACAGCATGCGGTATCCGCAGACGATTTTTACATTTCCAGTTGACAATTTTCGCTTTATTATCATTATTTGTTAGAATGAAAAAATATTTTGAAATTGACATCAAAATTATTATTTATAATTTACACGAAAAAATAAATTTTCAGTTAAAATTCAATAAAGTAAATATGTATATGATATATTGTTTCTGAACTTTGCTTAAAATATAAAAATATATAAATGTAAATAATAATTAGAAAAAAAATCTAGACATAAAATATTTTGGATTTTCGTCAGTAATTATGTTAGTTTGCAAGTTAGATAAAATACATGAAATAAATTTTCATGTTTGCAAGTTAGATAAAATACATGAAATAAATTTTCATGAAAAAAAAAAAAACCTAAACGTAATTTTATATTTTTTCGAAAAAAAAAATTCAAATTTGCAGCAATTCAAAGTGTCAAATATATATCAAATTTAAATCAAATTGTAATAAAGTGTTAAAATATAAAATTAATTAAAAAAGAAAAAAAAAAAGTCCAGAGGTAGCATCGAACTCGGGCCGTACGGGTGGCGTGCGAGCCTTCTGCGTCCACACCACGAAAGACACGTTGAGAGCTGCAAACTAATGGGTATTTGAAACGTATGCTAAACCTCGGCATCTAATTTCTGAAAATCTAAGACCCATTTGAATAAATCCTTTCACAAGAATAATTAGAGATAAGAACTCTAAAACATTTTAAATTAATCAAAATCGGTGAGAATCATGTTTGATGGTCCCCTGGTTAATGGTGATCCAAATAATAGGTGTATTTTTTTTACACGGTCTACTCGTTAAACATTCCGCAGACAAGTACGAGAGATAATCTCTTAGCGATGTCACAGAGGTATTGTATTTTCATCTGAATTGTCTTGACAATAGAGACGTAAAGTATTATGTCGTCTATTGATTTATTTGCATTCCATATTGATTTTTTTACATTCATTTAAGGAATTCGTTTTCGACACTCGCGCGCGAGCAACGGATTATAGCAAAAAAATAATAAATGGCGGCCGCAGCGTTTTGCTGTTTCCAACTTTTGTTCAGGAACATTTCAGATAAGAAAACCAGAATTTCACAGGAAAGAGCTAAATTATTCTGAAAACCTGAGAAAAGGCGAAACGTTCCTGGATTTTACATGGAACGTTACCATTTTTTTTTTTTTACAGTGTGTTACTGCCTTTAATTTTTAGGCTTTTTGACGAAATATTTTTGAAAGTGGTAATTTTTGTAAACGATAGCGATGAAATATAAGTTGTAAAAATTTTTATTGACACAAAATATAATTTCATTATGAGCATATCTGTAATGACAGTATCTTTCTACCTTTCACATTTCTCAAATTACGGAATTTTCAAAAATTTTCAACTTTTGGATCATTCCTTTATTTTCAACACATATTTGTATTTAACGTGTTGTTGATCGGCGACCAGTATACTAGTCACTAATTAAGCGCGTTTTTTATTCAAAGCTTCTACAAAAATTTTTGAATAGTAATGTTTACTTTATTTAATAACGGAATTTTTGCCATTAAATAAAGCGAAAATTATTCTTGAAAAGTTTTGGTAAACATAAAAAAAACAGGCTTAATTGGAAACACTACTAGTCAACAATGTATTACACAATTCTGAATCCGAATAATTTATAAATTATTTGGAACACTATCAAAACTACGAAGGTTATGTCATTCAATGAAATTTAAAGATAAAACACTAGAGAACAGGAATTCTGCATTTTCAGAATTTAGTGTCGCTCCCGACCTTTCTATTACTTCATTTTCTTCTGGTGGAGTGGTGGTTTCTATTATTATGAAACAACCATTATAAATGAAGCGTTAGGTGAAGATGTGTCATAATGGAAAAAAAAATGGCCATAATTTTTTTTCCATTTTTTTCCATTCTGACCAGAAAATCAGAGTTCTAACATTTACGGCTGCTCTTTCATCTTCACCTAACGCTTCATTTATAATGACTGTTTCATAGTAATAGAAGCCACCAGTCCATCAGAAGAAAATGACTCGGTTAAGCGGGACTCGGATAATCGGGACTCTACTGTAGTGCAAAACATATTTCAATTTTAAGAGTTAAAGCACACGCTTTTATTTTATGTAAAATGACGTCATTTGCATTAATATAGATACTTAAATTAAATATAGTTTACAATAGCTCCATGTTTTATCACAAATCCTTCATTTATATTTTTCTCAAAATAGCACGTATTTTAATTATTTATTTTCAATTTTTATGAGAAAATGGCAACAAAAAGATATAATTGCTATTTTTCAACAATTTTTTCTTTACTTTCAACAGAAATGGAGTTGCCAAAATGAAACAAATGTCGCAAAAAACTACAAAAAAATTAATATTTCAAAAACAAATGGAGATGCAATTTTCAAACAAATTGTATTAAAAAGTACTTTTTTTCCCAATACGACGGTATAAACATTGAAAATGTGCGATGCTTAGAAGTTTTAAAAAAAATGCTGTAGAGTATTTAATCGCACAATCAAACATCGGCTTTTGTTTTACGGCTGGCGTATACAAAGTAACGTTATTTATTGGAGACAAAATGAGCTGGGAGAAAGAAATAGCATACCGGGGGCTAATAATTACATTGATTGCAAAATATAAATGTATTTAAATAATCCCTCAAAGCTTGGACGAAAAGACCTGTTTACGTAACTGTAAAAATTCGTAAAATGCAAAGTATCGTAAGTCGGTAAGTTTTGTTGCAAAATAATATTTCTTTGTTTTGTTTTACTTATTAGACAATGAATTTTTTTTTAATAACTTAAGGAACCCAAGAACCACATACAAATTTGAATTTCATAACTGTTACAAAAATTAACTATTTTGATGTAAATGGATTCTAAGATGATGGAAAACAAGATTTGAAAATAATTTGCTATTACAGTTATGCTTCTAAAACTAACGGTTTAGGAATCAGTTATTTGACAACTATAGGGAGTGATACTCTACATATTCGACAGATGTTCATAGAAAATAAATCTGTGTTTGTAAAACAGGAAAAAAAAATTCATTTTCCCTGTTGGTAAAAGTTTTATAACATGTTATAATCCACGAAGTTATGTCTCTATTCATTTCCTCGTTAATTTTATGTTTAAAAAAATAATGTTTTAAAAACAGAAATAACTCAAATGAAGTTATTGTGCGTATGAAATAATAGATTTGATGAAATGTGTCAGTAACTTACTTGGAATATATGTACCAGCTGCCAAACCTTTTCCTTTATCTTGCTCAAGACCATCTTTATAGAGAGCCCATGTCCCTTCTATAGAAGACCATGTAAAACAAATATGATGCCAGTATCCATCGTTTGCAGTGACATCAGTGACAACTTTTTCCATATTTATGTATATTACAAACCTGAAATACACAGTATTAAAGCTTATTTAAGTGTGAAATAAGATTTTAATAATTAATTTCTATTAATTTCTAAAAAATTTTTATTCCAAAGTCTTTAATAAAAAAGTCCCATAATTAAGATAGCTTAATTATTAAAGAAAGTTAAGCTATGGCAATTAGGTTTAGTGGTTTTTTTTTTTAACCATTTGGAAAAATGGTTATTGTCCTCGTCAGATGTCACTATGACAAAAAAGTAATAAAAACTACAAAAAAAAAATATATAACTCAGAAACAAATTGAGATACAGCTTTCAAACAAATTGCATTTAAAAGTAAATTTCTTTCTCAATACGAAGGTGTAAAAAGTAATATTGTAAGATGTTTAGAAGTTTAAGAATGAAATTTCATTTAAAATGGTTCGTCAGATTTCTTGGACGCTGAAAAAGCCTTTTCCCGAACAGCCAATGAAATGCTTGGATAATACGTAAGTTTCAGGTGGATAATACGTAAGTTTCAGGTGGATAATACATAAGTTTTGAGAAATCTGAGGAGTCGCAGGCGATTTTTGTCGCTTTCAATTATTACGTGTAATAACACTATTAATGTTTAATTCATGGCGTACGTAATATATGATCCACTCCGTGCGATTTTTTACGTCTTAAATTTTAGTCTTCGAAAAATGCATTTTCCAAATGGTCGTTGTAATTTGTTAAATTACTTTTTATTATTATTATTATTTTTTTAATAACGCTACACTCTCTTGTTTTAAAGCAACTACAAATGCATGTTGGAGTAGCTATATTCATTATCAATGTATAGCTCCACTTTTTTCACCTCTTTACTTGAGGAGTAAAAAGAGATATCTCCTTAAAAGCACTAGACCCAATTACATTTTACACTCATGCTCCCCCTCTCCCCCCCTAGCACACATTTACCTTAAATTACAGCACCGAAATTCGCCGTTATATATTCAAGCCACGTTCATTTTCTCTTAGATGAAATATGAAAGAAAAGTTAAATTTGATTTTTTAGGCCTTCCAGAATCAGTGAATTTCCAGAAGGATAGTCGCTGAAATCGTTTGTATTCTTTTGGGGATACAAAATTTTAAAGCTGTTTCAATTTTGTGTGTGTGTTTGAATTTCAAACTAAAATAATAAAACACTGTGTACTGTGAAAATAAACATTGCAAAAAACTAAAGCGTTATTAGCCTCTGGTATGGTATGCTCTTTCTTTCTCCCAGCTTTTTTGTGTCCAAAAAATAACGTTACCTTACAGACGCTAGCCGTAAAACAAAGCATCACGATTAAATACTCTTTAGCAATTTTTAAACTTCTAAGCATCGCACATTTTAAATTTTTATACCGTCGTATTGGAAAAAAAATGTTCTTTTAAATGCATTTTGTTTGAAAACTGTATCTCCATTTATTTTTGAAATATTAATTTTTTTGTAGTTTTTGGAGCCATTTGCTTAATATTGGCAACGGAAGTACTCCATTTCTGTAGAAAGTACAGGAAAAATAGTTTTAAAATAGTAATTATACATTTTTGTTGCCATTTTCTCGCAACAACCGAAAGAAAGTGTAATTAAAATACGTGCTATTTTGAAAAAATATATAAATGAATGATTTTTGTTAAAACAATGGAGCTATTATATACTATATTTAATTGTAAGTATCTATGAATCATTAGATAGCCGATTTTTCTTTTCGATTTTCTTGAATGACGGAATCTTTTTGCTGCATTTGTGCATTATTTCGCGATAGTGTTGTGCTATGCATGTTTTACTGTAGATGTTTAAGAATAGATCGTAAATGTGGAATTATTAAGCGGACGCGAATGACGTCACTTTACATAAAATAAAACTTGTGCTTTAAGTCTTAAAATTGAAATATGTTTTGTACTGCAGTAGAGTCCCTCTTAACCGAGTTATTTTCTTCTGATGTACTGGTGGCTTCTATTTTTATGAAACAGCCATTATAAATGAAGTGTTAGGTGAAGATGAAAGAGCAGCCATAAAAAAAAATTATGGCCATTTTCCCCTTCATTCTGACTAGAAAATCAGAGTTCTAACTTTTTACGACTGCTGTTTCATCTTCACCTAACACTTCATTTATAATGGCTGTTTCATAATAATAGAAGCCATCAGTCATAGAAGAAGCCATAGAAGAAAATGAAGTAATGGAAATGTCGGGGGCGACACTAAATTCTGAAAAAGCAGAATTCCTGTTCTCTAGTTATTATTTTTAATTCGACAGAGAGCATCTATTTTAATTTCTTGATTACGCGACTACCTGAACCGCGGGACGGATAGGGTTGGGTTCGGATAAAATCGGGTTACTCGACCCGATTTGGAAATCTACTCTATCCCCACCCCCACAAAAGTTAAGAAAAAAGAAAGCTACCTTATTGGAAGGTTTTATTTCTGCACCAGACTGGTTAAGATTAATAAATACAGTATAACCTGGAAAACCCAATATCGTCGGAACCGAAACTAAGACGGATTTTTGAAAATTCCGGATTTCTGAAAGAATATCAAAAGTACATCCGATATTCTTATTCGTACCTTTAGTCATAATTTAATTTATAGCCAATTAATAATTATGTGTGAATATGAAAAACAAAACTTACTTTAATTGGTATTTTCTATGTTACGAAATTTTTTTCTAATAAACAGTGAAGTCATTTCTCCTCATGTAATTTCCGAAACATCGATGTCAATTTTATTTGTTTTAAATTTTTTTGGCCGTTCTTTAACAAGTTTTTCTTGCATTTTAAGCAAGTAAAGAATATCTATTTTGGAAATACAGTCTTGTTTCTCTAAATCAGATATTAATCCTGCACTCAAATTTATGCATTTTTCCATTGACATCTCTAGCGTTAACCGTGGTTCCATTTAGCACGGCGTCACCTATCTCGCTTTTTGATAAATTTTTCATTGTTTTTAAATCGTAAACAATTGCTATTTTTCTTACTTTCCTAAGTTGGAAGTCTAAAAAAAAAAAAAAAAAGACAGAGGGGAGGTGATTTTGATGCCGAATTTTTGAAGTTGTCGGATTACTGAATGCCAGATTTTTTAGATTACACTGCACACTTTAATTTGTAAATTACCTTCATTCTAAATACTTATGCAAGTTCAAAATTAACGTGAAAATACAAATCACAAAATTACTGAATGGTGCATATAAAATAAATTAAAAACTAAAAAAACATTAAAGAAAGTATTAGGCATTAAACATTAAATGTCCAGCATTTTTATTCCTTATGCAAGTATTTAGCAAATACTTCATGCTAAGTATTTAATACATTTTCTTCATACTTTCATACAACAACTTTTGATGTTTATAATAGATAAAAAAATAATATTTTTTTCAACAACAACAAAAATAAAATAAAATAACTATTCTAGACTAATGAGGAAAGTTTCATAGTCCTGATAAACTATTTAATAAATCTATTGGATAAAGAAAAAAACTGGTGGCTTTTAACTTTTGTTTGAGATGCACAACGTGCAGAAGTGAATGTAATAAATTTTCCTGTACAACAATAATTATTTACATGATTTGGATGCTTTTTATCATAAATCGTACGGCAATTTTCAGGCGATTGAAAACGATCCGTACCTCCTAAGTTTAAAAATCTATAAATCGTTGAAGCTACGAATTGTAAATAAAATCATTAGACGAAATGCAATATTCCACCTGGATTCAGTCACAAAATACACAATATGAACTTTAAAAAGCTCAACGTTTTACCTAAAAGGCGACAAAGATAATAATAATATAGATTTTACAAGTTTAAAATATACATTTTATTTAATTTTCCTAGCTCTTTTGGCCTGCAATCCCGCGGCCATCCTAATAATATATTAATAATTAATGTATTATTCATTTAAATATTACCTATAAATTCATATTCATAAAAATTAGCCCATAAGAATATTCCCTGACGATAACCACGGGATTGCAGGCCGAAAGTACTAGGAAATTTAAATAAAATATCTATATATTTTTAAAGGAAAATATTAATTTTGATATCTTTTTATGATAAAACTGTTCATGTACTTCGAATTATACCTGAATTATATCTTAATTATTCGTTATAAATTATTTAGTATATCTCTAATTTAGTTTTTGTTTACATATAATATGATAATATAAAATGTATCCTTTCTTATCATTGACTTATAGTTAATTTCTAAACTGTTAGTGTTAGAGGTATAGTTTCAATTGCAAAAGTGTTTCAAATGTTGTCTGTTCTTCATCATATGGAAATTCATTTAAGTTAAAGTAGCCATCTTTTAAAAAGTTACGAAATTTAAATTTTCATACGGAACCTGGTTTCCTGGTTCCTATAACTATTTATAAAATCCTGCTCCTTGCTTTAATAAGTAAAATAGTAAAAATTCCGCTTTTCTAAGCCAATAACATATTGAGTTATGATACTTTGAATTTCATGAATTTCAGGCCTTTTTTTACACTAAAAATGGAAAAACGCGTTTTAAGTGTCGGGAAACTCTGGAAATTAATTATTTTCAAAGTATCATAAATTAGTAAATATCAAAAATGGAATTGTTACTGTTACTTATTAGAGCATGGAACCGGATTTTCTAAATAGTTGTAGGTTGTATGAAGATTTAAATTCCGCACCTTTTTAAAAGATAACTATTTTGACGTAAATGGATTTTCATATGAAAAATAACAATATTTAAAACATTTTTTCGATTGTAACTCTGACTCTAAAACTAGGTTTAGAAATTAGTTATTGATCAACGATGAGAAAGCACACACTGCATATTAAAATAACTTCCGATGTGTGTTATTATGAAAAAAAAGCATTATAAAAAACATTTAAAAGTTAAATGATTTCATCCATTACCCACTGTAATCAGTTATAGTCAGAAGGTTGTCAGCCTCATCTGTAGCATAGGAAAATGGTGTTCCATAATTAGTTTTATCAGTTGTTTGCATCCAGAAACAGATGGTTACTTCAGTGAGGTCTCTGGGTAAGTAATCCAGTTGAACGAAATCCAAAATGTCAGATGAAGGGAAATGTAATAGAAAATCCGATGATAATTCTGTAATGGAATATCATTTTTAATCATATTCATGCATAATAAAATATACTAAAAAAACCTTTAAAATATCATCAAGCGTATAAATTGATTGAAATAGCTTGATGCCATGCATTATTTTGGCTGAAGCCAGTAGAGTAACCACGATTTTCTTTCGGGATGGGGGGAGGGGAGTGTGTAGGAATTATTTTGTGCAGGACTTATGGAAACAGGCTAAATTGCGACCAAAATTTCCGGATTGAAACAGTTCCATTTATACACATATAAAAATGTCTTTAAAAGGGAATGGCAAACTTCTAGATAAAAAAAAAATATATACTTATAATTTTAAACTTTCACAAACTTACCGAAAAAAAAGTAGGTTTATGCAAATAGAATGTTTTGAAATAAACCATAAAAATTTTTATTGACAAAAATGTTTTCTTTTTAATTAAATCAAATGCATAGTAAAATGATGTTTCAAAATAGTGTATACAAATTCTAAATTATTAAAAATCTATTATTGTTTTGGTATACGTAAGTCAATTTGTGTACATCAATTATTATTAAAATATAGCAATATTTTCTGACAGTCGTATTCGTGGAATACTATTCCATTACATACATTCTAGCTATCCATCTTTGGTATTATTACTATCAAAGGAATCCTTTTTTGTGAGTCAATAAAACACAGCTGATTAACTGTTTCCCAATCTCGGGCTGGTGCAAAGTCTTGTTGGAAACTCTCGTGTTTTATTTATTTATTTATTTTTTTTTTTTACTAGCCTATGGACGCAAAGTTCAACGTCAGCTCTGCAAGACATTGTTTTTAGACACACTCTGGTAATATTCAATTTCCTGCAAACAGTAATTTAAAGTTTTTAAATTATGTAATTTTTATAAGAATAAAAAATACGAAGTTTTCAGACATTAGAAGCGTTAATTTAACAACATTGTTATGGAAGGATTTTGGAATTTTCATGAGCTACTAATTCTGGTACTTTTTTAAATAATAAAGTAGATTTCTTCAGGGGGCGGAGCCCCCTGAATCCCCCGTGGTCTTATTAATTTAGATATGTAACTTTTTATAGATTGCGCTAATGGTTATCGTAAATATTAGATTTCTTTTTATACTTCCGAGCCTTGTTTTTCAATACTGGTGGACAGAAAATGATTTACATTGACGCAATTATATTAAAAGTTTAGGTTTTATGAAAGAAAATGTAATTTTCTTTTAAAAATAAAATAATTTCCATTCATATTTTCTGAAATGAGCGGCATTAAGAAGTAACACTCGTCAAAAAATATTTTTTTCAGGCAATCTAGTTAATGTTTGGTTTTTAAGAATGAAAATATTTATTTCCTGATACAATGAAGTCATTTTAGACAGCGATAATTTTGCGGTGCATAATTTTGACATTGTTTTTCAAAAGTTTTTTTTTTTCTCATTGAAATTTTCGATTAAAAATTAAACATTTCTGTTACCTGTGTGCAGACGATAAACCATTAGATATTAGTAACATTTTTTTTAATAATAAGAATTAAATATCATAACACAAACCCCTTTTATTTTAACCTCAAAGCGTATTCGTTTTATTTTTGATAAATTCACCTTCTTTTCGTATTTTCGTTTTATTTCCAATATGAAGACGTATTCATGTCTATTTTTTCAATTCCTACTATTAGTTCACACTCTCCCTATATTTATTTATAATATCTTGTTCAAATTTTCAATCGTTAATAAAATACTTATTATTCATCCTATCAAGTTGAAATAATTTTTTTTTTAATTTGTACTGGATGACAATTGATGTTAATACAGTTTTTTCTAATATTAATTCATTAATTAAATTTTAATTAATTAATTTTAGTTTAACATGGGAGACAAAATGACGGCTATTGGTTATTGAAGCATTTAATGCATCTTCATATCTATAAGGGCTGTTACCATAGGGGAGACCCTGTTCTGTCGCCAAATACCGCCAAGTTTGTCGCCAACTTGGCGATATATAGCCAAATTTGGCGACCAAAATGAGTCGCCAAAAGTGACGCCAACTTGGCAATATCTCTAATATTTCGCCAAATTCACATAGACTTCCATTGTAAACGTACTTGCTTATAAAAAATCAACAAATTGAGATATTTTAATGCAACAAAAACTAATATTAGCTTAAGGGATTATATTAAATTTTTCTTTGATGACCTAAGTAGGAATTGACTTTAAAAACAAAATTTTTATATTACTTGTTTATTTCATTTTCCTCTTGCACATGAAAATCTTTCAAATAAAAATTAACTGTTTCGGATAAATTGTTATTCCGGGGTCGGATTTTCTTGGCAACGGTTTAAAATATATATATATATATATATATATATATATATATTGTTAAATTTTATTGCAAAATGTCAATTTATTCCTTATGAAAATAATGAACATTTTAATTTAAAGGAAAATTTTTTAAACAAAATCAATAGAACATAGCCTTTCTTTATTTCTGGGGTAAATTCCATCCATATGTAAAGCCATAAATGCATTAATTTATCCTTTCAACGTTGATTTGACTTCAAACAATTACACATACTTTCACATTTCCGATATATGTAAAGACACAAATGCATTAATTCATCCTTTCGACGCTGATTTGACTTCAAACAATCACACATCCTTTCACATTTCCGATATTTTTAGGTGTAGTCCCGTTGCTAGGAAACAGTTAAAAGAAAATTAAAACAATGAAATATGTGCATTTAAAAAAATAAATTTATAAAAGAAAATATTTTATATTATTGGAACACATATCATGCAGCACGATCGTGCTGTATAGTAGAGCTCAGCCGCATCTTTTACAAGTTTTGAAACATGATGAAAAGACAACAACTCGATTACCAGAAAACATTCAGTGATGAATAATGGCTTGTTGGAAAGCTCTTAATTTAGGGACGTGCCTTTCGAAGGTCGGGTCAAAAAATATCCAATATTAAGGGAATGGCACCCATTTAAACTTTACATAGCGTTCCATAATTTAACAATATAAAAATATTTCCTTCAATCTTTCTTTCCTGTTGCCATATCCTAAAAAGCGGCACAATAATTTAAAAAAGTGATAACACGCGTATTTTGTTTTAAATAAAAATCAGATTTTCTCGCAATACTTTTGCATTTTTCAAATCGACGTCATTCTAATCAGAAAATGAAAATATTTCCTATATCTATATTATAAAGGACAAACATATCTGTGCGTAACGCATACGTCATTCTGCGAATGGCAACACTTTGAAATTTGAAATGAAATTTCGGTTTTGTAATTTTCGCTACTACAAATTTTTAAACTTCTAAACATCCCACGTTTTAAATGTTTACACCGTCGTATACAGAAAAAAATGCACTTTTAAATGCAATTTGTTTGAAAGCTGTATCTCAATTTATTTTTGAGATATTAATTTTTTTATAGTTTTTTAATATTAATTTTCTAATCGTGGCAACTGAAGTACTTCATTTCTATTAAAAGTGGTTTAGTTATCTTTATTGATTATATTCTTATTGATGCCGTTTTCTCATTACAATTAAAAATGTATTTTTTTTAAATATTGAACAGAAAATGACGTTACGCTTTAAAAAAGACACAATTTCCCTGATGATGCTGTTATATTACACTATTTTTTCATTTCGCTGATATTGAGTTTGAGACAATAGGCAAAATATTTCAGCGACTGAAAATGACGTCATATTTAAAAGAAACAATAATTTTATTTGATAAAACAAGATATTTCCCCATGAATACGTCTAAAAGTAATAAATTTCTGGAATTTTTACGCGCAGGTACAGCAATTATACTAAGACCTCAAATCACGAGTGGGAATTTTAACATGGGAAGTTGTAATAGTTGATAAACGTGACTTCAAGCTTGAAAATATATTTATTAATAACCTACTGAGCGTTAAAATGTTTTTAAATGGTAATATTGATGTGAAACGTTGAAAATGACTTGATTTGTTTAGATTTAAAGGGAAGGGGGGGGGGAATTCTATGATTATGTCAAAATGAAATCCTTTTTACTGATTTTTTCATTCCGTAATACCAAGCATCAATTGATAACTTAATCAAAATTACTTATCTTGATTATATGTTACTGATTACGTGTATGAATAAAGTTTAATTTTTCAATAATTTTAACAGTTGAAGTTTATGAAAAAAGTATTTTGTTAATCTTAGGTTAAAATATGTCTTTGGAGAGTTAAATTAACAAGTGTAAGATGGATTTTTTTATTGTAATTATTGTTGTCTATGTATTAAAATTTGATGCAACATTTCCTTTGTAAACATTTTCTTTCGTCGAAATTCGACGGGTTCCAGCTCGTATATGTAAAAACTTTAACTAAACACGTGTTAAAATGACGCAGTATCTTCATTTAAACGTTTTTAATGTTTAAAAATCTATTTTAATACAGGAGTTTTAATTAAAAAAACAATTTAGGAAAAGATAATAATTAAAAAAATCGTTTGCTAGGTATGACGTCAATTTCTGCTTAACTGACATAACTTTGTAATGATGTTTTATTCTGAAAAGAGACTCCTGATATTCTGAAATTAATTCTTATTACTATCATCCATAAACGAAAGATTTATTTTTAGATCATACGAAAGAAAATTTCGGTAAATGCTAGTTCATTTGGTTGGATTTATTGCACTTTCCTGCGTATTGTCAAGGAAATCGTATAATGCTATTGCACGCGCCAAAGAAAACATGCATTTTAATTTTAAAAGCTCAAACACTTTAGTATAATTACGTCATTATAACGCGAAATGAAATTCAATTTCGGGAGTTAAAAAAAAAATTAATATTGTTGGACCGAAAGTAAGAATCTAAGACAGGGACGGCGAACCTATGACACGCTGCAGATTATTTTTGGCAAGGCATAGATTTAAGTTTTACATCAAAATATAGTAGAATTTCACAAAATGCATTAATTAATATAGATGTTGTCTGTGTCACTTGAATCCGATTAGTTCGTTTGGTTGTGATTGTCACACAGATTGAAGAAATTGAAATATAACTTAATTTATCTGAATCTAGCTCAATATTGGCTCAGAAGATTTTGAGAATTAGAAGATTATCGCTAAACAAAAATTAAAAAGCTAATAAGCAAAAATGCTGATTTTAAAATTATAACAACTTTGAATTCAATTCCAGACACTAAAAGCTATAGTTTCTGGCACTTGCTATTTTGACAATTTTTTCTGCAAGATATTCTTTTCGTAAAAAAAAAAAAAAAAAAAAAAAAATTAAAAATTAAACTAAAAACGTCTTGTCAAGCGAGTGCAATTAAACTGCATTCTACCGAAAATAACTAAGTACAAAGCGGATATAAATTATTTGGCATTTCAAATGAGGCAACAGAAATAATATATTTTAAATAAATTTCTACAGCATAACATCAAATATCACCTGTATTTTTTTAATGATAAAAACAAAATTTTAAGTAGTTTTGATTCATTATTATTTGATCCATTAAATTTTTTTTATTGTTGGCACGTGTTGATCACGTAAAGTATATTTTTGGGAAAATTTGACACGTGGACGTGAAAAGGTTCGCCATCCCTGGTCTAAGAGCTAGCAACGTTTTCGTCACTTGATTTTAGCAAGGCTCATTTTTCTATATGCTCTTCCGTTTTATGGTGTAGTATGTATGCGAACGGTCTGGTTGGCGGCAGACGTTACGTTTACCTGCGGCAGAAGGGGTTATGCAGATGAAAAAAATTCAAAATTACGTCATTTTAGCAAGGGTCGTGTTTGTATATGCTCTTCCGTTTTATGGTGTTTTCCGTATCAGACGGTCTGGCTTTCGGGAGACGTTACGTTTACCTGCGGGGAAAGGGGTTATGCAGGTGAAAAAACTTCAAAAATTCGTCATTTTAACAAAGCTCATTTTTCTATATGCTCTTCCGTTTTATGGTGTAGTATGCATGCGGACGGTCTGGCTGGCGGGAGGCGTTGCGTTTACCTGCAAGAGAAGGGGTTATGCAGGTGAAAAAACTTCAAAAGTACGTCATGAAGCACTTCTGACCTTCCTTGTATCTTTCAAGGCCACGGTTGAGAAAGATTGTATGAAGGAATGGCTTTAGTTTGTTGGCAAGAAAAGTAGAAATATTGCTTTTGGTATTAAATAATCCCGCGCGTATACAAACGTTACATTTCGATATGTTCATTCGTTACGGGATAACACACACTAAAATAATTTTACCGAAAGAGTGAAATAAAAGCAACCTGCATATGTTGATGAAAGTGTATTAAATGTAATTACTGTAAATTTTATAAAATAATTCATGTTTTAAGAGGTAAAACAAATCGTTGCATATTTTCTAAGGGAAAAAACCCGCCATTTTTACAGAAACTGTTATAAAATCAGAAAATAAATATGAAACGCTTGATTTTTCCCTAAAAAGAAGTAGTACTGATGCAGTTTACAATATAGAGTAGTAGACTTTTTTTTAAACGCATTTAGCCAAAAATATAATAGGAGACAAAATGAGGTGAGATTTACCCCACGCGTGTGTTAATGTTACAAAAATAGGTGCGTGCGCTTACGGTTCAGTTAATCATGCCCTAAACGACGCCCGGTAACATGCGCCAATTGTCTGTAAGGCTCAATTATATAATTTACCCGTACCAAATACGCCAATTGTCAATGGACTCGTTTACGTAATTTATCTCCTTAATGAATGCATACTTTACAAAGGACACCTACTTTCCAATTTTCCTGATTTTTTGATCAATAGTTACAGTTAGATGTAAATATGTTAGTCATTATCGTGATATTTTAGTTTGACCTCCGAAATATTATTATAAATATCCAATATTAGTAATATTTATGATATTATTTACAGGTGTATTGTATAATATTTTCAATCACTTTTGATCATTTTTCTGCATTCAGTCGTTTTCAGGCTTTTTTTAATTTAAAATTCCCATCATGTTCCAAAGACAGAAATTTTCCCTTTTTATAGTTTTTTCGCAGTTTTAATTCATTTCTTATGACTGTTTCTTACCCTAGCTTTTTGTGTGTTTGAGGGGTTGGCCTAGGATATTGCATAGTCCTTCAAACCAGAGGAGCGTAGGTACATAGCAGAAAAATTCAAGAGATCACACTACGTATAAAACTTAGTCTAAGGACTAGTCTGGTGGCCAGTCCTCAGTAAAGTATAGGTCAATATCCCAATATGGGGTTTAGCAATAAGTATGGGGTCATCAGAGCTCTTGAAATACACTGGTGAACCAATGTTTCTGTTAGTTTTTGATTGGGACAATTGATTGGGCCTGTTAATTGGGATCATTGGTTGGTTAACTGGGGCGGTTGTTTGGTTAGTTGAAGTTGGTTGATTAAGTTCCTGAAAGGATCTGAAAAAGATGTGAAATGATATAAAAAACTGGTGGAACCAGAGAGAAAAGTAAAGCTCGATCTAAAAAAGTTACAGTAAAAAATTGTCAAATAGTTTCAGTTTAAAAAAGTAAGTAGTGTGTAGAAAAGTAATGGAATCAGATTATCTGTAAAGCTCATGAAATTACCCAAATTTTTGTTGATAGCTGAAAATGTGGACTGAGCTTTACTGGTGCCTTATATTCAAAATCATATTATCCACTCAAAATGAGTACCAGGTATAGTAAACAGAATAAGTAGTTATGTGCAAAAAAATTTCTGTCAGGCCCAGAATCGTGGACATGATTGCATCAAGTCAAGCTAAACTCCACAAAGCTGAAAGAATGTAAACCATGAAGTAATATTTTAAGTATAACATTAATATAGTCAAGTTGTTGAGGAATTGTTGTTATTAACATTTCTGACATAACACATGTAGCGTAATAATTTTTATTTCATGTAATTACTGTTAAAAGGGAGCCTTATGTCAATGGACTTAAGCCAGACAAGTAGTTAGCATATGGTTGAATCATACATGCTTAGGATTTTGGGCTTATTTTGGACTTTGATCTTCCAGGCTTATAAGTGACCCCTGGAATAGAATTTGGTCCATACTTAGTACTGAACGATCTCTGATGTTCTCGATACCTCTCATGTTCTCGCTCATTTCCAAATCAACCTCTAACCTATTCTTGTGAATCCAAATTTTTAAACTGGTTATGAGTGATTGGAATTCAGAATGAGTTAAAATGCCTTTACTTCCCTGATTGATTTTAAGGCACCAGTAAAGCTCAGTCCACATTTTCAGCTATCAACAAAAATTTGGGTAATTGCATGAGCTTTACAGATAATCTGATTCCATTACTTTTCTACACACTACTTACTTTTTTAAACTGAAACTATTTGACAATTTTTTACTGTAACTTTTTTAGATCGAGCTTTACTTTTCTCTCTGGTTCCACCCGTTTTTTATATCATATAAAATCCCTCCATAAGTTATACACCGAATTTAAAAACTCTGACAAATGTATACACAAAATTTCAAACTAATATGAATAATGTATGGTTCTAATTAGGAAACTTCATCACCCATAATTTACCATTTAAATCCTTCAATCATATGAGCCATTTCCTTTCAACAAATAAAAATGGAAAAATCGTCTGAATTACTATAGGAAAGCATTAAGACGCAAAATAAAATGTTCTATTTATTCCGAATGAATGAACCAAATTTAACCAAAAACTATACAGCTAAATCCGGGGACCTCACCAACATGCAACAACATGCATTGTTAATTTCAGTTAATCGGATGCTTTTTACGGCAGTTATCGCGGGACAGACAGACTAACTAACTGAACTAACTAACAGACGGAAATCAAAAACTTTTCGGGTCTCCACAGTAAGCTTTCACTGACGTTTCGGCAATTATTAAGTTAACTTCAAATGTTTTCCAAGAATTTGTGGGTCACCCCGTAATTTATTAGCCCCCGGTACGGTATGCTATTTATTTATCCCAGCTTATTTTGTGTCGTCTCCAAAAAATAACGTTACCTTACAGAAGCCACCAATAAGCACAGCAGATGTGTCATTGTACGATTAAATGCTCTATAGCAATTTTTAAAATTTCTAAGCATCGCAAATTTTCAATTTTTATACCGTCGTATTGAAATAAAAAAGTACTTTTAAATGCAATTTGTTTAAAAACTGTTTTTAGCACCATTTGTTTAATTTTGGCAACTCAAGTACTCCATTTCTGTAGAAAGTAAAAATAGTTGAAAAATAGCAATTATATCTTTTTGTTGCCATTTTCTCATAACAACCGAAAGAAATTATAATTAAAATACGTGCTATTTTGAAAAAATATATAAACGAATAATTTCTGTTAAAATCTGTTTCTGTTGGAGCTATTATAAACTACATTTAATTTTAATATCTATATTAATGTTACAAACAAATGAAGGCCTATGAATCATTAGATAGCCATTTTTTTGTCAAGTTTCTTTAATGACGGCATCCTTTTGTGCATTTGTGTATTATTTTGCGATAGTGACATCCTATGCATGCTTTACTGTAGATGTTTAAGAATGGATCGTAAATGTGGAATTCTTAAGCAGATGCGAATGACGTCATTTTACATAAAATAAAAGTGTGTGCTTTAAGTCTTAAAATTGAAATATGTTTTATACTATTTATATATACATATTTTTTTCATCGGGGGCGACACTAAATTCTGAAAAAGCAGAATTCCTGTTTTCTAGTAGTTAATTTTATTTTCGCCCGTCATATTTTACGAGCCTAATAGATTAGGAAAATGTTTTAGAAACAATGTTTCTAGATAAGGGAGAGACTAAAAATTTAATATTGATGTCACTTACCAGTTTCACAGAGATCACCCACATAAGACGGTGGACATAAGCATTTAAAACCTGCAATCCTATCAACACATGTAGCACCATTCATGCATGGTTGAGGGTGGCATTCATTAATATCCGTTTCGCAGAAAGAGCCTTCAAATCCTGCCAAGCATTCACATCTAAAATTCAAATTTAATCAGATTTATTTGATAAAAAAGACATTTCTTTGAAACTTTAAGCAAGTTTTATAAAATCAAACTGCATAATCAGTTGAAATAATACTTTATGTTGCGAAAATTATTAAAATATCTAGAAGGGGTGAGTTCGCGATTAGCGTGAAGCTAAAGACCCAGTATAAATATAAATAGTTATACCAAAAGTTTTTTCATTAATAATGAAAGATAGAAATTTATTTTCTTACCTTTCTGGTAAAGCAGACATATGCTGGTTTACTTCATGTGAAAACAAACTATATATTTTATTTATTGAGTGGGTGTGAAAAATATCTTCTTAGAATGATGGGAATGCACTCGTAGAGAAAAAACTATTTAATGCACGACGATGTCTAGGTTACATGGACGAACACATACACACTAAAAAAAGAATAAAATAAATGGGTTAAATGTGGGTACTATAGAAGTAATAACATTAAAATCCAGTAGGAGACGCAAGTCTTCCATTGAATAAAGAGTTAACGCACTAAGAAACCGTGCGTCTTGGCCTCACGATGTCGGGCCTAGAAGTGAGAAGTAATAGGGGCCCACAAGAGTTAAAACAGAGTAAAAAAAAACTTGAAACAATACAGTCTGCTTAATAAGCAAAAAGGTTCTATTTAAAATCGGTTTATCAGGAAATTTCTGTGGTGCTGCGATCTGTTGACGCCTTTTCGAAACACAAGTCTTTTACACAATCCTTCTTTAGTTTGTGACCTTACGCTACGATGACTCACGGAAGTGTCGCCATCTTGGAACATATTTCACAACTAAAAGAGACGCGTTGCACGTATCACGAAGAAATCGTCATTTCACAAGCGAAGTGATGTTTGACATAAAATTACTTACACTGTGACGTTTTCCAACACCCCCGCTTTTTATGTCAAACCGACGAGCGTAGAATGTTTAACTTGTTTCTCAAACACTCGAAATGAGGCTTAGGCAACGGCTTGGTGAGCACGTCTGCCAGCATTAACTTCGATGGGCAATAAGTTATTTTGATTATACCATTCTGGCATAGATGTCTGATGTGGTGATACTTAATTTCCACGTGTTTAGTCCTTGTCTGTGCCTTTTCGTTTTCGGTCAATCTTATGGCTGATAAGTTATCTTCGTACAACGTTACGGGTAGTTGTTGACACAGTTCGAGGTCATTTAATAGGTCTAACAACCACGAAATCTCTTGACCTGCATTAGAGGCAGCTATATATTCAGCTTCCGTGGAGGAGAGTGCTGTGCAACTCTGCTTCCTCGATGACCATGCCAATATATTATTTCCTAATTTGAACAAGTTTCCAGTGGTTGATTTCCTGTCTATTCTGTCGTTTCCCCAATCGGCATCGCTATATGCCGTTAGGATTGGAGGTTTTGTTTTATCTATGACGAATTTAAGATCTTTGGTAGTAAGCAGATATCTAATTAATTTCTCGATAGCTTGCCAATCGACTTCCCTTGGGGATTCATTCCTTCTTCCCAGGATGTTAACGACTGATGCTATGTCGGGTCTAGTTAAAGTTGCAATGTATAGAAGCCCTCCTATAGCCTGTCTAAATTTTACGTTATCTCCCATTAGTTTCCCGTTTGGATCTAGATTAAAGTAATTAGTATTCATGGGTGTATACGTAGGCTTACCATTTAACAAATTGAATTTTTCTGCGATTTGTATTATTTTGTGTTCCTGGTCTAATTCTAGATTACCGTTTGCTTTTTCCTTTATGTTTATGCCTAAATATTGTGTTACTTGACCCAAATTTTTGATTTCGTATTGCTTTGATAATTCAGTGTATATTTCGTGTGTGTCTGTTTTGTCTCCTGCGACTAAGATGTCATCAACATACACTATTATGTATGCGATTTTTCCATCTTGGACTCTTTTGTACAGACATTTGTCTGACGCGCATTCAACGAAATTTAGTTCTTTTAGAGATTTACTTATTTTTTGGTTCCATGCCCTAGCTGCCTGCTTAAGGCCGTAAATCGCTTTGTTTAAACTACAGACTTTATCTTCTTCCCCTTTTGTTATGTATCCCTCTGGCTGATGCATATAGACCTCCTCTTCTAAATCGCCATGTAAGAAAGCAGTTTTGACATCTAGGTGAGTTATTTTAAGATCTTTGTACACCGCTGCGTTTAAGAATGCTCGTAGGGTGGTATGCGCTACAACGGGTGCGTAGGTCTCGTCGAAATCGCTTCCATATTTTTGAGCATATCCCTTAGCGACCAATCTGGCTTTATATCGCTCTATAGACCCGTTCGCTCCCCTTTTTGCCTTAAACGTCCACCTACAACCTATGACGCGTTTTCCCGGGATTGGTTTTATTAATCTCCAAGTATTATTTTGCTTCAGAGAATCTATTTCCTCACTAGTGGCTTTTAGCCATTTATCTTTAGTTTCTGCGTCATTGATATTTTGTAGGTCTGTCCATGACTTTGGCTCCTGAATGTGACACAGGTTTGCGCTTATTCCATAACGGTTAGGTGGTACACCACGATTTTGTCTCTGCGATCTTCTCGGCTCAAGGGATGTGTCGGTCGGGGTGTTATTCTGATCATCGTCGCGCTCTTCTAGATCAATTTCAATATTATCTGCGGGAGTTTGTTCGATGTTTTGATTTTCTTTGGCGGGTATAATTTCCTCATCTTTTATACCTTCTTCGAAGAATTTTACGGTTCTAGATATTATAATTTTATTTTCACCCGTATATATCCTATAGCCCTTGCTTCTGAAATCATATCCCAACATTATTCCCTCGATGGCTTTCTCATCTAATTTATTTCTTTTAGGTTTGTCGACATAGGCAAATGCCTTACATCCGAATGTTTTGATGTTCGAGAGATCGGGTTTTCTTTTATGCCAGAGTTCATAGGGTGTCATGTTATTTTTGTTAGCCTTTGTTGGTAGACGGTTGATGAGGTAGGTGGCGGACATGACAGCTTCCCCCCAGAATTGCTTAGGTAACTTGGCGTCCGACAACATGGTTCTAGCCATTTCCACTATCGTTCTATTCTTTCTTTCTGAAACACCGTTCTGTGGGCTAGAATAGGGAACACTCAATTGACGCTCTATCCCGTTTTCTATCAGGCAGTTTTCAAATTCGTCACTGATATACTCTTTTGCGTTATCGGACCTGATTGCCTTTATCAACTTGCCAAATTTATTTTTTGTTAGCGCTATGTATTCTTTCAGTTTGATAACGGCTTCCGATTTATGCGCGATTAAGTATGTTATTGTGTACCTGCTATAATCATCCGTGAATGTTATAAAGTACCTTTTCCCTCCTATCGTTTCAGTATTCATGGGGCCACATATATCGGAATGTGCGAGGGTACCGATGTCTTTGCTTCTGTTTGTGGCTACTTTAGGGTAGGGCAGAGCGGAAAGTTTCCCTTCAATGCACTTGGTGCATCGCGTGTCATGTTTACATTTGTTAATTGTTATCCCATTGGCTAATTCATGATTAACAAGGTATTTAATATCATCAAAATTTTTGTGTCAGAGTCTTCGGTGCCACAATGAAATACAATTTGTATTGTTACAGAAAGTTTGAGTACTTATAGTATAGCCGTAATCATCTTCAGGGTTTAATACGTAGAGATTATCATTTAATTTAGCTGTCAAGATTATATTATCATCTTTGACAAATAAACATGCATTTTTCTCGAAAATTACCTTTATATTATTTTCAGTGGCTTTCTTAACTGACAATAAATTGCCCTTTAGTTCTGGACAGTACAAGACGTTTCTTAGTGTAATGTAGTGGTTTTTGTCTGTTTTTATTTTTACGTCGCCCATACCTTCCGAATTAAGCCTTTTTCCATTAGCGATTGTTATATTCCCAAAATTCCCGGCTGTGAATGTAGCAAAATTTGTTTTTGCTGATGCAACGTGCCTGGTGCAACCCGAGTCAATGATATATGTGTTTGGATCTGTTGTTTGTGTTTGGTTAATTTTTACTGACTCAATTTCAAAATTGTTTTCCACTGGGAAGAGAGGAATGATCGATTGGTTGACCTCATCCTCTATATTTGATTTGCTGTTAAAGCAAAAATTCGAGGAGTCTGTTTTACTACCGTTGTGCTGATTTTTGGGGTTTACCGAATTGGCTTTAAAGTTGGCATGGTTGTTAAATTTATTACTGTTATAATTTTCACTTCTTTGGTAATTGTTTTTCTGTTTGTTTTTCAATTTGTAACACTCTGAACGAGCGTGCCCATCTCGTTGACAGTAGCTGCAATATTTTTTGTTTCCTTTATTTATTATTTTGTATGCTGTGTCCCTTGGTCGTGTGCTGGTGTTTTTGTATTCGGTTCGATGAGAGTACTCGTCGATGAGTTTGTTTTTCACAAACTCGAGGTCTAGATCCTTTTCGTCTCTAGCCTCCATGCTCGTTATAAGAGGAGCATATGACTGAGGCAAGCTGCAAAGCATAAGAGCCACGATGTGCGAATCATTTATGAGCTCTCCAATGGCAGCGAGTTTGTCGCGGATAGTTAAAATATTGTTGATATGTAGATTTAAGTCTCCGCCCTCATTGAGCCTTTGCGAATATAGTTTCCTCAAAAGGAATAATTTGGATGATAAATTCGCCCTTTGGTGAACACTTTTTAATCTTTCCCAAATTTCTTTGGGAGATGTCAAATGTCTAATATGCACGATTTGTGTATTTTCAATGCACAAACAAATTATGGCTTTCGCCTTAGCCGCGTTTTTAGTATATGTATCATCGGGTGTGGCAGGTGGAGATTCTGTTATATATTTAAATAAATCGTCTTTAATTAACAGATTTTCTAATTTGAAACACCAATGATTGTAATTATTATCATTTAGTTTCTCCACTGCCGTAATTTCTTTTGTGGCTGACATAGCGTGTTATTCAAGTTTTATAAATTCTTTGATAACAAATATATTTACTATAAGAAGTTTGTGACTTTCTTAAAATAATTTCTTAGAATATATTCATAAATATAAATAAAATGATCAGTTATTCACAATAATCAATCAATATTCGTTCACAATAATACTCTTTTTGCGATATTATATATATCGTTATTTATTCATGCACATTTATTTTTATTTTCATGTATATAGTTCAATATTTCATATCTCATATGTGCATCTTGTTCATCATTTTATCACAATCAGATAAACAAATTTTTATTACTGGGTTTTTTTTTTTTATTTATTTATTTATTTATTTACTTTCCCCTTCAACTCATCTCTCATAATCTATTAAAATATCTAGAAGGGGTGAGTTCGCGATTAGCGTGAAGCTAAAGACCCAGTATAAATATAAATAGTTATACCAAAAGTTTTTTCATTAATAATGAAAGATAGAAATTTATTTTCTTACCTTTCTGGTAAAGCAGACATATGCTGGTTTACTTCATGTGAAAACAAACTATATATTTTATTTATTGAGTGGGTGTGAAAAATATCTTCTTAGAATGATGGGAATGCACTCGTAGAGAAAAAACTATTTAATGCACGACGATGTCTAGGTTACATGGACGAACACATACACACTAAAAAAAGAATAAAATAAATGGGTTAAATGTGGGTACTATAGAAGTAATAACATTAAAATCCAGTAGGAGACGCAAGTCTTCCATTGAATAAAGAGTTAACGCACTAAGAAACCGTGCGTCTTGGCCTCACGATGTCGGGCCTAGAAGTGAGAAGTAATAGGGGCCCACAAGAGTTAAAACAGAGTAAAAAAAAACTTGAAACAATACAGTCTGCTTAATAAGCAAAAAGGTTCTATTTAAAATCGGTTTATCAGGAAATTTCTGTGGTGCTGCGATCTGTTGACGCCTTTTCGAAACACAAGTCTTTTACACAATCCTTCTTTAGTTTGTGACCTTACGCTACGATGACTCACGGAAGTGTCGCCATCTTGGAACATATTTCACAACTAAAAGAGACGCGTTGCACGTATCACGAAGAAATCGTCATTTCACAAGCGAAGTGATGTTTGACATAAAATTACTTACACTGTGACGTTTTCCAACAAAAATGATTTCATCTTGATGAATTTAAATTTTTTGTTTAACCTCCTTGGTAGAATGTTAAACTAAACAAGTCGGAAATTGTACGTCAAACGTGGTAAATGAGGTGCGTTCGTACTAAAACTAGTTTTATAAATATTCAGATCTTGGTGCAATAGCTTATTGCACTCTTATGCGAAAAATGCACGAATACAAAATTTATTACGATTTTATATATTAAATTCAGTAATACGGAAATTATATGACTCCATCTTAAATAGGACGTAATCACTATGGCAACCTAGACTCATTACCTATCATGGGATATCATTGAATTAATTACATATGATAGAATTTAACTCATTTGTGCCTGAATTTTTGTTTTCTCAAATTTTTTGGTAAAATCACTTTAAAATGTTGCAAAATGCACTGGAAAAATACTAAAAAAAATTAAGCTTAATTTTTTTTGTATCTATTTGATAAAATGTAAAAGAACTAAATATGAGTATTTTTAGTAGAATAATATGCATAATTATATATTTTGCCTATATTTATATTTAAAATGTTTTTAAATTGTATATTATGTACTATAATTAGTATTTTAATGAACTACAAAAAAAAAAAAAAAAAAAAAAAAAAAAAAAAAAATATATATATATATTTATTTTTTTGCAGAGACTAATAACGTTATAACTATTATTAATAATAAAATAAGAATAATCATGCAGACTTAATAACAATTTATTTCATAAATATCTTCGAAAGGAAATTGCATAAATAACTGTCTCCTAAATTTCTAACAAAAATATCTGCCCATTTGTGCCTAGAACCCTATATTTTGTACATTACAAAAATGCGTAAAAAATAGGCTTGAACATTTAATTTCGCAATTTAAGTAAATACGTATTTCAAAAAAGTCCACAAGCTAAGATTATAACTTGCGATTTTGGGTCCATGATAGAAAAAATACAAATAAACTTACTTTTTACATTTCGCCCTCTTGAAAAATTAGAAATCTATAAACACCGAAAAAAGCCTTAATTTAAGCAAATAAATATCCACCTTGTGCTGTCATCTCTCGGTTATAGATAAAGACATTTATAAATAATGATTTCATGCAGTGGTGTAGTCGTAAAAGAAACAGAGGGTATGCGCTCTAAGCAGAGGGTATACGCTTAAGGCAGAGCGTATACCCTAGAGTGTATTTACTATAGCTTTAAAGAGAAACAGAGGGTATACGGTGTTCCTTAAAAAAATCCAGAGGGTATACGGCGTATACCCCCGTATACCCTCCACTACATCCCTGATTTCATGCAATTTTCATGTTATAAAGAAGAAGAAAATTATACAAATGCATTAAAATTTGAAACGTCCCAAAAATGGGACGCTAGGCATAAATGGGTTAATAGAATGCAGAAAACTTTTATTAATATTTTTTAAAGTTTTGAGTCGATTTTCATAAAATTTTAAATGACTTAACAAAATTCTACAGCGATTATATATATATATTAAATTTCAAACCATTCGTTTGGGTAGTTTTTGCGATGTTATATGTGGACAGACGAACACTCAGACGAACGGACCAGACAACAATTATAGGTACTATATATTTATATAATTACGAACGCACCTAATGAAAAAAAGCTACGTTGGAAGGATTTCTAGATGTCAATTTGTCGACAGACAATCTTTTGTTCAGTGGCTTTAACTCACTGATGAAGCTTGAATATGAAAGCATATGTTTTTATTTCTTCGGAATTTTCTTGAAAAATAGAATTTATTCACGCTTTTTTTTCGTTATCTATTCAGATAATGACTATTATTTGTATATTTTACATTTCTTTTCAAATAAATGACGTCAATAAAAATAATATAATTCCTATTATTTATATTTCCTCCCTTTTTATTTACAACACTGGAATAATTTAGTTATCACTATTACATAAATATCGTTAAATAATACAAAAAAATAATATCTGAGAAACTAATTTAAATTCCAAAATTTAAGAGTTATGATATTCTCGGATACTTTTGAATAATTGGTGTTCTTCTCAATCTGTAAATCAACTTATTCTAGGAGCAGTAGTTGTAAAATACAAACCCACTTTTTAATATAATAAGTACTTTATAAATTTCAATGAATTTTTGTATATTATTTGAAAAACGTTTACGTCTTAGATTTGGCATATTTTAGATTGAAAGTAATCTTTGTAATATTTGCAGTTCTCTCACAGGCCTACTCAAAAGAATTTGAATGCATTATAAGATTGATTGAGCAGAGATATTGTTTGAAATGTGTTTTATTAAAATCTTGCTTGTTTCTTCGTTCGCACAGTTGCACAGGGCAATAGAAAAAAGTTAAAATGCATTGTCGTCTATAGGCGAGGTATTGTTTAAAGTACCTTCAACAAACTTCCTTTTAATATTTGAAATGTGTTTATTAATTTCGTTTGAAAGTCGCTGCTTATGTCCGAAATTTAAAATGTTATTTTGAGTGAAAAATTTTGATCAAGCTAAACTACAACAATTAAATGTTAACAAATTTTGTAAGTAAGTTTGTCATACCCGGCAGCAACGGATTCATAAGTTCGTGGTTTCATATACAGTAGAAGGTCTGAAATTGTTTTTGCAAGATACAAGATTTTTCTCTTTTGCTTGAAATTTAGTCCATATAACGTATTTTATTTGGTTTTGAAAAACTCTAATCACCTTAACTAATGTTTTATTCTAATTTAAAAACTGGATGAGAAGAAGAAATATCATTAGTGTACACATACTTGAAAAACATTATATCATCCAGACATGTAGCATTATTTTTGCAGGGTGAACTTGCACAGTCATCAATGTTTATTTCGCAATTTCTTCCCTCAAATCCAGGCATACAATCACAGGTATAATTTGCTATCAAATCAATGCAGAAACCGTCATTCTGGCAAGGATTGCTAATGCATTCATCAACATTGTATTGACATAAAGGTCCTGAAATAATAATTAAACAAAATACTCAATTTAAGTTTCCTATTATAATAATAAAATATTTTTTAGATCATGTGCATTGTGATTTTTATATTATACGTATTTCACATTATTAGGTATAATAATTGTATTATTCTAAATTAAGAACTTCACACTAAATTAAGCACCTTTAAAATGTACCAACGACTGAGATTGTTTTTAAACTGAGATATCTTATAAATTTACTTAGTTAAAAACAAAAAATAAAAAGGAATTGAAAACAAGGAATTATCAAGTAAATGTGATCTTGTCCAGCTCTTTAACTACTTGAAGTTTTTCTGCCCATTATATCTTATCAATTATTTTTTTTTTTTTAAAGGAAAGAGGAAAATTCTTGTAACAGTAACTAAATCAATTACTAATTAATTGATTATTTTAACTTTACTTTTGTTGTAAAATATTATAAAATTTTAAAAGTAACTAAATGAAGATCTAATTGCAACTTTAACACTTTTTCTCATCTGAACCTGTATGAAGCTCCTAGTAAATAATAAAAAGGATTGTTTTATAGTTGTTTTTTGAGTGATATCTCTTAAACACCCAGTCCTCATTTACTGCCAAAAAGACAATTGCTTCTTAATATACGAAAATCTTAATCTCCAGGGGATTTCAAAAGTCTCTTGACATTTTCATGTAAAAACGTTTTATAATGATTCCTTTGTTTTCTAGGTATGTTTGCAGTGAAAGAAAGAACTGCAGTCGTATCTGTCCGTCTGCGAGGAATGTCGTATGAACATGTCAGAGAAGATTTTGTAAGGAAATTCAAGAAGCCAGGTCCTAGCAGGCAATATCCCTAGATGTTTTGTGTGGAGGTTCATGAAGTCGAAAGTGTACGCAGTGAAGATCCACACAATTGAACAATTAAAACAACCAATAACTGATGCAGCAGCACAAATAGCACCACATATGCTCGCAGATGTCTTTCGCGCCACCCAAGGAAGGTGAATCCTATGCTTAGACTTACTGGCAACCACATTGAAATGCATTGATTATACATTGTACTTCTTATTTGTACTAACAAGTTCTTTATTAAAAGTATTTTTCAGGAAAATGTCTAGAGACTTTTGAAACGCCCTTATATAACCACACCTTGTTATAACCACGAACAAAAATAAGCAATAACCTCCTCTGAGTTACCCATGAATTCGGAAAGGTTTCTTTATCTTTAAATTTAAAGAAGCACTTGAATGCTGCCACTGATTTTCGGAAACAGATTTTATGGTGTATTAATCTGTTTCCTCAAACCGGATTATCGGTTTTTAGGATGGTATCCATTCTCGATTAAGCATGCATTTGAGTAATTGAATTTGTACATGCAAGAATAACAAAATAATATTAATGTTAATGTTAATTCTGTTAATTTATCATGTTTGTATGAAAAAAAAGGTTTGTTGGATATGGAAATGCTTATTTTGAGAACGGACAGCATGCGTAAAACTTATATTCTGGCTTCACAGAACTGATTAATATACACTATAAGAACTACTCGGAAACGTTTCCGAAAATCAGTGGCATGAAAAGAAACTTTGTTTTTATAAATGTTTCTTTAAATCTCTAAAATATATTGGTTTCTGAGGTTTCTAAAGATAAAGAACGCTTTTCAGAATCATGGGTAAATTGGAAGAAGTTATATATTTTCGTTCATGTATATGTTGTAATTTCCTATGTTGTCTTTTTTTACAGTGTATATAGCATTTTTTTTCTCATTTTTACACAATCTTGAGCAGTATTTTAATTATGCCAATTCAAAGATTTATTCGTGGAAAAAAAAATAATAGAGAATGTTAATATTAACCATTTTTAGGTATTAAATTCTAAAATTTTAAAGATTTATTTTTAAATTTCTGTTAAAATATAATTTAATATGCATTTTAAAAAATGCTCGTCGGTTTTAGATTATTATAGATGTCACGATATCTCCTCGGAATGATATAAAATAAATCGGTTTGGCTAAAAGTTACATAAACATACCAACAAATCCCAGTGAACATTTGCAGAAGAAGCCATTTATTCTGTCAAAACATGATGCGCCATTGAAACAAGGTTCAAATTGACAGTCATCAACGTCTGTCTCACAATGTTCCCCTGTGTATCCTGGTGGACAGAAACATTTGTAAGCGTTGATTTCATCCTGGCATGTTCCCCCATTCTGACAGGGATCGGATTCGCATTCATCGATCTCATGCTCACAGTAAATACCTAATTTGTTGATTGAGAAAATAAACAAATAAGTATATGCCTTAAAAATGGACATAATTATGAACAAAACGAGGAAATGTTTGTTACAACACATTAATTTAATTAGTTCAGTATTTTCCGATGAATGTTGAAATGTCGGTTTCAAAGGAATTTTATAAAGGAATATTGTCATCAATATATATATATATCAGTGGCGTGGCGTCCGGTCATCGCTGGATGCGGCGATGACCAAGCAATATTTTAAAACTCTTAATAAGCTTTTAAAACTCAACGATCCAGTTTTAGCAGAACATTTGGAGTTCATGTATAAGTGAAGGTAAGATTTAAAGTTTCTTTTTGAACATTCAACCATTGAATTTTAGAGTTAATAATTTTTCACCACAAACTTAAATAATTGCGATGACCACCGAAAATTTTCACGCCACGCCACTGATATATATATACAGGGTGATTCATAAAAGATGGGCAGAACTTCAAAGGGTTATAGTACACTTAAAGACAAATAATATTAAATAGGAGACTAAGGGTCCCAGACGTATTCCCAAGGAGATAGGGGGCATTAAAGTTTAGGGTCCGAAATTTCAAATGATTATAAAACAT
Organism: Maratus speciosus; assembly: GCA_963932465.1. Lineage (NCBI taxonomy): Eukaryota > Metazoa > Arthropoda > Arachnida > Araneae > Salticidae > Maratus > Maratus speciosus. Next base: position 238,986,106 of record OZ010788.1, read on the forward strand.
GGAAAAATTGGTCGATTCGTTTGCGGTTTTTGCAAAAAATTTTCTTTATGCCAGTATTTTCTTGAAATAAAATTTTAAAGTTCAATTTCAAAAAATGCCGATAGGGGGCGCTTTAGACTTTGGAGTAACAAACAACTATTTTTTAACGTTATTTTTTGTATTTCTTTAAATGATTTCGAAAGCTTAGACTTAAACTTAAATTTTGATCTAAAAATCTGAGTCCTAACGAGTAGTTAAGTAGCATAAACTGAAATTTGAAATTTGAAACCCTTCTCCCCCCAGAACAAAAATCAGTTATTCCCGATCTTTGTGTCGTAGATTAGGCTCTAACTACTGCCGCGTTTTGCTAAAATTATTCTTTATGTCAGTATTTTCTTGAAAATAAATTTTAAAGAAAATTTTCAAAAAATTCCGATAGAGGACGCTTTAGACTTTGGAGTAACGAACAACTATTTTATACCGTTATTTTTGTGTCTCATTAAATGCTTTCTAAAGCTTAGACTTAAATTTTCAGCCCAAAATCTGAATCGTTAGACGTGGTTAAGTTTCTGGGGAGAGGGGTTTGAAATTTCTACTCCTGAGCACAGTTCAGTTTACCATGTCCACACATTGTGTGCTGTGATACGAGGTAAAAAGACACAAATTAGGATTATGTTACCAAAGCATATTTATTAACATGTAATTACAATAAATGTTCAAAATTGTGACCACCAGAGGTTATGCACGCAGAACAACGGCGAAGAATGGAACGGCGAACATTCGCGAAAACATCAGGCTTTTCGAGCACTTCCCCTACAGCGGCGGAAAGTCTGGCGACCAGTTCCTCGGGGGATTCAATGGGTGTCTCATACATAAGAGCCTTCAATCGTCCCCAAAAAAAGAAATCGAGGCGTGAAAGATCTGGCGAGCGAGCAGGCCAAGCAACAGGACCACCTCGACCAATCCATCTGTTCGGAAATGTGATGTCCAGATAGTTGCGGACGTCTCGTACGTAATGGGCTGGCGCTCCATCGTGCTGGAACCACATGACCCGCCGGATGCGTGGAGGAACAACGTTTAACAGGTCTGGCAGCACATGTTGCAGAAATGTGAGGTATGTTTTACCGTTGAGGCGTTCAGGAAGAAGGTACGGTCCGATTAGGTGGTCTCCGAGGATTCCTGCCCAAGCATTGATGGAAAAGCGTCTCTGATGAGCATGTGGATACGTAGCATGTGGATTGACATCCGCCCATACATGTGCATTGTGTGTGTTAAATGTACCTTCACGTGTGAAGGTACATTCATCGGTGAAAAGCACAGTTCGTCCAAAATGTGGATTTAGCGCGTTCTGCTGCAGAAACCAGCGGGCGAATTCAATACGATTTGGATAATCCCCTGGAGACAGTTTCTGGACTCGTTGCACATGAAACGGGAGCAAATGTTCATCCTTCAGTACCCTCCAAGTCATGGACTGTGAGGTATCCACCTGCCTAGCCACTGTTCGTGTACTTGTACTTGGCTGCGCCGCTACTACATCCAGAATGGCTTCTGCAACAACTACTGATTCGTCCTTTTTTGCACGACCTGCATTCGACCGGGAAGCGAGAAATGATCCCGTCTCACACAACTGTCTGTGCAAGCGCTCGAAAGTTTTGCGGTTAGGCAACCGCCTGTTGGGAAATCGCTCTCCGTACATTCGTTGTGCCTCTGCACCATTTCCATCTGCCGCTCCGTAAATTAAATGCATCTCAGCCTTTTTCTTATTCGTGAAGGGCACCATCTTCCGATTCATTACTACAGCGACTTACACTTGACTCACCGTTCAGTGGTTTTTATGCCTGAATCGTGTCGAAATTTTGCATACGTGTTCTTCTTCTTCCCCATTTGACATTTGCATACTTTCTGTTTCCTTCTTCACCCGGTGACTAGCGTCAGGAATGGAGCTTTAACGTTTGCATGAGCGACGTTTCCAACTGTGCCAGTGCCTTTATGAGTGAATTCCGACTATGCAGTCCTTGACGAAAGTTGTATTTTTGCCTCGTATCACAGCACAGAATCGTTGGGCATGGTTAAGTAGTGCAAACTGAATTATGTTCAGAAGTTGAAATTTGAACCCCCTCCCCTCGCTACTGAACCACGCTCAGCGATTCAGATTTTGAGCTGAAAATTTAAGTTTAAGTCTAAGCTTTAGAAAGCATTTAATGAGACACAAAAAATAACGGTATAAAATAGTTGTTCGTTACTCCAAAGTCTAAAGCGCCCTCTATCGGAATTTTTTGAAAATTTTCTTTAAAATTTATTTTCAAGAAAATACTGACATAAAGAATAATTTTAGCAAAACGCGGCAGTAGTTAGAGCCTAATCTACTACACAAAGATCGGGAATAACTGATTTTTGTTCTGGGGGAGAAGGGTTTCAAATTTCAAATTTCAGTTTATGCTACTTAACTACTCGTTAGGACTCAGATTTTTAGATCAAAATTTAAGTTTAAGTCTAAGCTTTCGAAATCATTTAAAGAAATACAAAAAATAACGTTAAAAAATAGTTGTTTGTTACTCCAAAGTCTAAAGCGCCCCCTATCGGCATTTTTTGAAATTGAACTTTAAAATTTTATTTCAAGAAAATACTGGCATAAAGAAAATTTTTTGCAAAAACCGCAAACGAATCGACCAATTTTTCCATGTTTTATAATCATTTGAAATTTCGGACCCTAAACTTTAATGCCCCCTATCTCCTTGGGAATACGTCTGGGACCCTTAGTCTCCTATTTAATATTATTTGTCTTTAAGTGTACTATAACCCCTTAAAGTTCTGCCCATCTTTTATGAATCACCCTGTATATATATTAAGGATATCTCTTTTAAGGGTGTTGGACACAAAATTGTTTATTTATTTGAATTCTTATTTATTTATTTATTTTATATTTTATAATTATCTATACTAATATTATAAAGAAGTAACGTTTGTTTGTGTGTAGGAGTAATCTCTGGAACTACCGAAACGATTTCAAAAAGAATGGCGGCAAAATGCTGGTGACCATCTCTGCTCCAACATAGGCTATATCTTACGCCAGTACAACAAATCCCAAGAGGGTGCAGGAGCTAAAAACTTTCTAAAATGGCGATTTCTGTGATATTGTTGGGGTTAGAAATTTGAAAATTCGATGTAAATACTTGCTATGAATAGTTTCGGAAAAATTCAAAATTTAAAGGTGAAACGAATGGAAAACTTTCTAAACTTTATTTGTACTTGCTCGGGCTAGTAATTTAAAATTTGGCATGGCTGCTACTTTAAAGGCGTAAATACTCGCCCAGAACAGTTTCCAAAAATTCGAAATTTATAAGACTGCATGAGCAAACAAAGTTCTAAATTTCCTATTTATATGATACAAATGGCATAGAATAGCATGGAATTCGGCATAGTGGTTACTTTTAAGATACAAATGCTGGCTAAGAACGGTTTCTAAACAATAAAAAAAAATTAAAGGATGAATTGAGCGGAAAACGTTTTAAATTAAAATTTATTTGGAACTATTAACGGTGGAAACTTATGGCTGTTACTCTAAAGATGTCAATTCTCACCCAGAACAGTTTTCTAAAAATTTGAAATTTAAAAAGCTGCAAGAGCAAAAACGTTCAAAAATAGCGATTTATGTGATACAGTTGGTATAGAAGCTTGGAATTTGGTATGATGGCTGTTTTAAAGATAATATATATATATATATATATATATATATATATATACAAAGATACACACACATGCTATATAAGTATTACCAATATACAGGGTGTTTCATAAAATATGGGAAAACTTTAAGAGGTGGTAGTACACATCCAAACTAACAAATTTCATCAAAGAATGTATGGTCAGAACTAAAACACAAAGATGCTAGAGGGCGCCAAAGATCATGTTGTTATACAAGGCAAAAACACACAAAGAACTATTAAGTAGTAAAAGCAATGCAGGAAAACGTTATAATCGTTAAGCCCCTGAGCCATTTCCACTTGCAGTTCTGTAGATAAAATGCATATTAGCCTTTTCCCTATTAGTGGTGGTAACATCTTCCGATACGTTCCTATTGCGATTTACAGTTGAACACTCGGATCAGCTGATTTTAAGTATTAATCGAGATGGAATTTTGCATAGGCATTCTTATTCTTCCCCATATCACATTTGAATTCTATAAGTGTCATTCTTCTTCCGATAACTCGCAACGGGAATGGAGCTTTAACGTTTGCATGGACCAAGTTTCTAAATGCACCAGCTCCTTTGCGTTTTATTTCCGACCATGCATTTTTTGTTGAAAGTTGTTTGTTTGGATGTGTACTATCACCTCTTAAAGTTGTGCCCATCCTTTATGAAACACCCTGTATATTAATATTATTACACAATACACAATTTACAAAAATGATTAAAATTGTAACATTTTAGGCTATCAAAACATTTTATTATACAAAATGCATTAAAAACTACAAATCAGACGCCAAAAATCAATTCCACCTCACATATTTTAGTTAAAATAACTGCAGTACATAAAAAAATTGTTAAAATAACTGCAGCACATAAAAAATTTAAATAATTTTGGAAACAAGTTAAGATGTTAACTTTTGTATTTTGTTAAAGTACTGGTACAGAAAAACGAGTTTAACAGCTTTATCAATTCCTAATTTTCGAATGTACCGAACAGAAAGTAAAAAGCAATTGTTCTGCTGAAGCATATGAAGCTATTGCAGTAAAAAGCTGGGTGATTATGTTGATTATGAATTCTTTAAGTTTTTTAGTATTATCCCTTTTAATAACTGGAACGTGTCTTTCACCATTCTAAAGGACATACTTCTTTCACTATATTAGATTGAGGCAAAAATTCCTTGAATTGTCCAGATTTTACTTCAAACTTTAATATAGTAGGTATCACCAAAGTGGAGAATTTCTCTTTAGCAAACAATAATGCTAATATTTTCTCAGACCAAATTAATTTCTCTCCTGCACAATGGAGATTCAAAAAATAGGATAATAAATGTGTTCGGCTCAATGCTAGTTTGTAACGAGCAAAGTCATACAATTTTATTTTACTTAAACTTTCAGGGGTTTTTCTAAGTACTAAGTAATAGGCAATTAAATATTCCTGCTTAGATTTCCTTACTGTTGCCAGTTTGTTTTACAATTTAATTCAAATGAAATTTGAAACCATTTTTTTCTACACTTTACATTGTACTTTACTTTTTGACAAAGATTAAGCTTTATATTTCTAAAAACTGATTGATTTATTTGTATAATCTAAAACTAACCTATATTAAAGTACATTAATATGTTTGTTTACATCTTGCATTTATTTTAAAATAATTTTTAAAAATCTGATTTAAATCAATGATTTTTTTAAAATCAATTGATTTTAATCATGATTTTAGTCACGATTAAAATCAAGTTGATTTAAATCAACGAACTCAGCTAAAAATACGAAATTTAAAAGTGTGAAATGAGCGGAAAATGCTCTAAATTTCGGTTTACTTAAAATTGTTAGGGATTGAAAGTTAAAATTTGATATGTCTGTTATTTTTAAAACATAAATGATAGCACACTGTTAAAAATATCGTGAAAAATTACCTCTGTTTCTAAAGACTATCTATTTTATGACCAATGAGAACGCTCCATAGGCTTTTTGGCAGCGTTCTCATTTGTCAGAAAATAGATGGTCTTTAAAAACAGAGGTAATTTTTCATGGTATTTTTACCAGTGCATAGAACACTTTTTACAAAATTCGATATTAAAAATGGAAGCAAAAAACGTTCTAAAATTGCAATTTTTGAGATGCCGCTGAGCTAGAAACTTAAAATTTGGCATGACGGTTATTTTTAAGATTTAAGTGCTCGCTAAGAATGTTCTTTTAAAACATCGAACTGCAAAAGGTTGAAATGGTCGGAAAACCCTCTAAAAACCTTCTGAACTATGATTTATTTGAAACTGTTAGGGATAGAAACTTGAAATTTGATATGGCTGTTACTTTAGAGACGTAAATATACCTTAAAAGTTTTTACTAGTTTAACGTAACTAGTTTTTAAAAATGTAGAAGTATTAAAGTCTGCAGGAACAGAAAAGTTTATAAAATTGCAATTTCTGCAATATAGTTGTTACAGAAGCTTGCATAACTAGAAACTTGAAATTTGGCATCGTGGCTACGTTTAAGATGTAAATTAGATGATTTCAAAAAAATCAAAACCTGAGTTGAAAAATGAAATGGTCCCAAAATCATCAAAGCACGTTCCAAATTACAATTTATTTTAAGTTAATTTTAGTTATTTTCATTAATTTAAGTCTCCTTTTTGCCTAATGCAGTATAAGAGTGAAGTTTAGTCAAACGTTGGATTAATTAGTCGTTTTGGAATTATCCATAGCAGTATAATTTCTTATAATGAAAAAAGACACACAAATAACACTAGGCATATTTCAATAATTATGCGAGCAAATTCGCGAGTTTTGCTAGTAATTACTGTAACTACTTTCGCTGTCATTCTTATTTGCCACTCGTACTTTCTTTTGTTAAAATGTGAGTATCATTTTACTTTCTTTTTTTCTTTTACAATCTACATATTTTTTAAATCAAAATTTTTAAATTTTAAACCTATTTGTTTTTTATGTAACTTTCCTACCGATTCACCAGTCTGCATAATTTTTTTACTGTTATATTTTATTTATTTATTTATTTTTGTTGATGGAACTAGCAAAACTTGTGTTTTCCCAAGCGTAGTTGCTGAAGTAAACCAAGTGGTAATTGTGTATTTATTTACATTAAGGGAAATTACACTACTACGAAAAATTTAAATATTACTAATCATAAGTCACACTTTGGGGAAACTTCATTTTTGTACTGTATTAGGTGAACATGAGGCTTGAATTAATGAGAAAACATTAAAAACATTACATTCTTTGAAAAACTGTTCTGTGCGGGCATTTAAATTTTAAAAACAGCCAAGTCTAAGTTCAAGATTATAGATGCTAACAAAAGAAAAAAAAAAAAAAGTAATTTAGAATTTTTTTTAAATGGTTTTTACGCGTTTCGTCCCTTTAAATTTAGAATTTATAGAAAACCTTCTTAGCGAGCATTTACATCGAAAATATAACCATCATGACGAATTTCATATTTCAAGCCCCAATAATATTACAAAAAATATCATTTTCGAATGTGTTTGCTCCTGCATTAGCCTCGGGGGTAGTGAAAAATGTCAAATTTCCAGCCCAAACAATATCACTGAAATATCAATTTTAGAAAGTTTATTGTTCCTGCACCCTTTTCAATTTAATTTTTTTTAAATGTTCTGTGCTTGAATTTAGCTTTAAATTAATAACCATGTCAAATTTAAAGTTTCGAGAGTCTTTTCTTATTGAGCATTTACTTCTTAAAAGGAACCACTATACAAATTTCAAGTTTATAGCCCCAGCACTATCACAGAAATCGCAATTTTAGAACTATTTGTTCCAACACTCTTTTAAATTTCTCATTTTTTAGAAACTGTTCTGTGAGATCATTTGCATCTTTAAAATAGCAGCCATGTCAAATTTCTAGTTTGTAGCCCTAACATTTCCAAATACATCGTAATTCAGAACGTTTTTAGAACGTTTTCCCGGCTGTTTCCCTTTTTAAATTTCGCTTTTTTAGAAACCATTCTCAGCAAACATTTCCATCTTAAAAGTAACCACCATGACATATTTCATATTTCTAGCTCCATAAATATAACAAAAACTGCAATTTTCGAATTATTTTTGCAAACCCTGCAAACCACATTGGGAGTTGTTGTTCCAACATAAACAAATATATAGTCTATGTTGGGGAAGGTACTATCAGGATCATTTTGCCACCATTAATTTTTGAATAAGTTATGTAGTTCAAGAGATTATCCACTTCAAACAAACATACAAAATTTCTTTCTGTATAATATTAGTACAGATTATTTTTCAAGTTTGTAAAAAATACTGTATTTTTTTTTTTTTTTTTGAAGAAATTAAAAGCAAAAAATCATTTGTATCATAATTTTTATAATTAATAAAATACTGCATAAGAATTTAATTGCAATCATAAACCACATTGGTAATTTATTTATAATCTACTAGATTGACTGTGCCAGAAGTTTTATAAGCGTAAGTATAGTAAAACGAAATATCTGTACACCATTTTAAAGATGGCAAATTTGGATAGAATGATTCGCTCTAAAAGGGTTTTCCGATGAACTACGTCAAAATATATACATTTTTTTTCTTGATGTAATAAAAATAGATTGTAATTTGTTCTGTTTCAAATCTCCTCACGAAGTTTGTATGTGGAACTCCGTGTAACACCCTGTATTGTTCAGTATTTTTAAATTATTATAGATTGAAAAAATCTGTTAAGCTACAATTCTATCGTACTACTGTCTAGAGTCGAAAAATATAAGCAGGGATCGCCAGATTACTCCTTTTGAGTACCACCAGCGCTGTAGTCGTAAAAACAACAACAATACAGAGCGTAAATACTATGCACAGAGAGTATATATATATATATATATATATAAGCAGAGACTATACGTTTTTACTTGGAAACAGAGATTTTATGGAATTTGAAAAATAAATCCAGAATGTATAAGGCGTGTACTACCGCATACCCTCCATTACAGATTCGAATACCACTTTTTCCGAATAGCCATATTTAAGGCCAGAAATTCAACGATTAATTTAGACGAAAATTGATATTCAGAAATAGTGGTTCTCAAAAGTAGAACCCGTGTGAGCACTGCGGATATTTTCCCCTCTGACTGTCTCGCAAACATTGTTTGAAAAATGTATAATTTTTTTTTTCATTCTGCTTTCCAAGCAATGAAATAATTATGAGCTATTTTTTTTCTTAAATATTTTTAGAAATCCAAGCTGTGAATCATTTGGCACTCCTTTCTACTTTATAATGTTTATTTTTTAAATCTTTAAAATGTATAAAGAAAAAATTCACGTTTATTTAAAAAATATAAAAAAATTCAGTTTATTTACCTGTATATCCAGGCAGACAAACACACAAAAAGCCTATGTCTAAAGCTTCACATGATGCTCCATGTTGACAAGGCACTGAGAAACAGTCATTAATTGTTAATTCTGCAGACGGCGGGGCTGCTTTTTTCGATACTTCGAATTCATATGAGACTCCTGGTAAGTACAGCGATATTATAGAATGTTTAATGCATTTTAATGTTATTAAAAAACATAAAATTTTAAATTAAAATTAATCAAATATGCTTCTTTATAATGCATATTTGCATACATTATTAATTTTTGATTGTATAAATCATAAAAAATAAATAAATAAACACTTGCAAAATAGCAATACTGTGAAAACGATGTCTTAAATTAACCTCAAATAAAAAGTTGTACATTTAAAGTTTCAAGGGTACATATCCTCTAATCTATATTATTGTTACTATTCTAGGTTTAAATTCTAAGGGGGCCAGAAAGCTTTTTGATCGTTGATTAGGAAGCTTGTTATTAATTTAGACGTACATCTTTTTGCATTTATTTATTTATGTTTTATATAAATATACAATACTCGTAAAAATATAAAAAGAAAAAAAATAACAAAAGTTTTAATATTGTATGACAAAAATGATCTTGAAAAAACTAATTTTGCCACGATTTTGAAACCCAGGTTCCATATTTTTGAGTCGTTATTTCTTCATGCTGCTTATTACATTGTTTCTCGATTATACCTGAAACAAAACAAAACGAAACAAAAAAAAAAAATTAAAAATTATAATAAAAGAGTCAAATTCCAGAAAAAATTATCATAATTTTTTGTTATGACTTGAAATTTTGTTTGTCTGTGTTTCAGGTATAATCAAGAGACAACGTAATAAACTGCATCAAAAAGAAATGACGTCTTAGAAATATGGAATTTTGTTTTCAAAATCGTGGTAAAACTAGTTTTTTCAAGACTAATACTATCGTACAATATTAAAACTTTTTTTTTACGATTTAACAATTTTTTTTCAACTTCTATAAAATATAAATAAATAAATGCAAAAAGAAGTAATAGTTTAAATTAATTACAGGCTTCCAGATCCACGAACAAACTCCAGTCAATTTTCACCCTTTCAAGCCGTAAGTCTCCTTAAGGGGTTCCGGGACACATTTAAAAATAATTTTCATTTATTGAGTTAAAATTTTGAATTTCTGATGATTAATCATATTATTTGTAAGCAATATCACATGATAAAACTTCTCAGTTTTTTTAAATTTAAAATTTAAATTTTATTTAAAAAAATTGGGGTAATTTAAAATCGTTATAAATCGAAATATTATTTGTAGAATAATTATATTCGAAATATTATTTGTATTATTATTTTTTTTTCATTTAAATAAACAGAAATATATAAGTTTTAAGGTTGATTGAGCATTTTTAAAAATATTCATTAAAAAAAATTAAAAATATTTAAAGTAAAAAAAAAATTTTTAATGTAACTTTAAAACAAAATCATATTTTCAAAAGTAAATATTTTTTTTTCAAATTTGCTGAATCAAAATTAAATTAAAATAATTGAAAAGGGCAAGTTTGAACCATTTATCTTTAACTTCTAACAATTTAAATACGAGAAATAGTGAAAAACCCATCACGAAGAAAAACGCGTTTTCACAAAAAGCCACTTCCATGACAACCGTTACTTAAAAGCTAGATATTGAAAACAAACCAAAACGATAAAATTAATATTTTCTGTTCTAATTATGATAGAAACAGGATTTAAACGTCTTTTTAAGAAGAAAAAAAAAAAACAGAGAACTTTTTAACGCAATAACTTTTTTTTTTTTTTTTTTTTTGAAAATTTGAAGATTTTTGTGTCCCGGATCCCTTCAAGTAAAAAATGGAAAATATATTGCTTTAATATAGAAAGTGTAAGTTAATTAAGAAACAGACATACATTCATAGATTTACATGAACAGTTAAGCACACATTTAACGCATTTTTAATTAATAAAACTTTTAAAGCATCAAATGACGATTTCTACGCTCAAGTTATTTTATATTTTTTGCGAATATAAATTATACTTAATATTAAAACTAGGTAACTATTAAGTAATACATCTGAATCAAAAATATAAACAATTGTACTTTGAATTTTTCAGTTTTTATTTGGCATATTTCTATTGCCACCAATTTAAATCAAAAGATATAATTTTATACCATTCTGTCCAACAAAATCTAAGTAAGTTTTGAAACATTTTTTTCTAAGGAAAATATCAAAATGTTTGTAAAAAAACGTAGGAAAACTGTAAATGAGAAGAAAAAAACAACAACATCATTTTAACATAAAACAATCAATGTATTTATGAGAGGGAACAAATGAGGGGTTCACAACCGTAGCAGACCAAGTCCAATTTGAAAAAAAAAAAAAAAAAAAAAAAAAAAAAAAAAAAAAAAATGAGATAGTCTATTTAGAAGACGTATAAAATCTGTTTTATCCACCTCCATAGTGAAACAAAGTCTATTTTCACATACTTTCTCATATATGTCATCTGTTTACAGACTTGGTTTACTGTGGGAGTGGGCTAACATTTTTATGCACTTTCTAAATGAACTATATCATTTTTTTTTTCAAAATGGACTTGGTCTACTATGACTGTGAGCCCCTCAAATAATATTGCAAAGAGTAAAAATAATTGCTGACATTATTTTTATAGAGTATTCACAATAGTAACACATAGTCTTCTTAAATCGCTCAAAAATGAAATCGAGTATTTGATACCATAAAATTTTATTATCATTGTGAATCTTCAAAATTGATTTTTTTAAACTTCTGAAGCTGAGCTATTTATATCTTAATAATATTCAAAATTTTAGTTGTATTTATCTTTACCTTTGTACTTTTAAATTAATGAAATCCGCATACACACAAAAAGGATTATGCACGCAATATGAAACTGTTTTCATAAAAGTCGGTAAATATGCTTCTTACCCTCACATGCACTGATATTTTTCGCTCCTTGCACTCCTGTTTTAGAGTTTCCAGGACACCGAAAGCAGGATTTTTCACCAGTATGAGGCTGGAAGAATCCATCAGGACACGGAAAGCAAGGTTGTAAACCAATGCGAGATACTTCTCCAGGTGGACATGGTACTAAAATTAAACGACACAAATCAATTGAAAGAATGAGATTTGACAAACCTCAATAGTTTAAAATGACTATTTATGAAACAAGAAAAATAATATTTTATACAGTAATCATAAATTCGTTGCAATGTCAAATAATCTACGAAAATATAATATAACCACCAACGATACATAAAATAATCTTTTATAAGTTACCCATGATTCCAAAAGTGTTCTTTATCTTTAGAAATCTTCGATACCAATATTTTCTAGATTTAAAGAAACATTTATAAAAATAGATTTCTTTTACTGCCAGTGATTTTCGGAAACTTTTCCGAATAGTTTTTATAATGTATTAATTAGTTTCCTTAATTCAGAATATCGGTTTTTAGGAAGCTGTCAATTTTCAATTCAACATTTTCAGCTGTGTAATTGAATTTATACATGCAGGGCTAATAAAAGATTATTAATTTTAATGTTAATGTTCATTTATAATCGTGTTACATAGGTTTCCGTTATAGGCAGAATTGTATAGTACTCCTTCCGTCGAGGCAATAACATTTTTCCGTTAAAGGTACGATTCCGCAATAAACGTCTTTATATACAGGAATTTATAATATTTACATTTGCATGAAATATAAGTTGTTCATAATATTATCTGTTATAAAAAGTATTCACCGATTAAAAAAAAAAATACGTGAAATACATTTTCACTATATTTGTATTTTTATGAAACTGTATATTTTCAGAATGTACAAGTATTTAAAAGCATGATGCTTACTTACACTTGCATTCCAGGTAGCTACGTACACCTCTCCTTTGAGTCATCGTACCAGGTGGGCAAGGAGTACAACTTTGTTGAGCATAATTGGGTTGGAAATGTCCAATCGGGCAAGTTTCACAAGGCTCTAAACCAGTAGATGAAAAACTGCCTGGCAAGCACTGTGCTATTAAAAGAAGAAATAATTTCATATTATTTTTTCAAAGGTGATTTTACTTTTAATTTATTGAATAAAATAAACACATATTCAAACTTGAGAAATGATAATGAGGAATCTTAAATCAAATAAAAAAAATTATAAAAAAAAATAATAACTTATCTGTTACTGATAGTTTAAACTTGATAGAAATTATTTAGAAATACCTTTGTTACTTGAACTTACCTTTACATTCCCCAACACTTTTAGATTGTCCAGTTGTAGTTGATGTTTTCTCTGGACATACCAAGCAAGAAAACTGACCTTCTCTAAATTGATAAGTGCCGAGAGGGCAGGCCTCACATGCTTCAGACACAACGTTAAAAAAAGTACCCACGGGACATTTAACTGGAAAAGAAAAGTTTAGTTTTAATAAAATGAAAATCAGGGAGATTTTATCTTATTTTAAAAGAGAATCGGATAGAAAATGAGATGAAGGAAAAAAATATATACACAAAGCTATGTACAAAATAAGCTATTTTCTGGATGCTAACATATGATTTTTGCAAAAAATAATTTGTCTGGCAATTATATTCAAAATATGGCATCACAACTAAAAGCATTTTCTCAAATTAATAGTTTTATTTAAATGGTATAATATTCCATAGAATCAGCACTACAGTGCGTTAAGAAATTATAAGACCACATTAATTTTGAAAATTATGAAGTAAATAAAGGTTCTAATTATAGTTTAAACACATGGGATATCAAAATACAACATATTTATTAAAATTCGTTTGCAATAATTTTGAATAATGCAATAAGGAAGACTAGGGAGGGTTGACCATAAGGGAGGCTTGACCCACACATCAGTTTTCATATTTAAAAAAAATTCAGAGTTTTACCAATAGATGTCAACCAAAGCTACTGGAATGATCAAACAACAGTCTTTGTTTTATACAGATAATCGAAATAGGTGTGGACAAAATTAAATGTGAGGAGTTTTCAACCTAAAAGTTGTGTTTTGTAGAAATATTTTGTAAGCTTTTTCCAGATAAAATACAGGGTGGCTACTAAATACTGTTACAAATATTTAGTCATTTTATTTTAAAAATATAAAATAGAAAATGATAACTACACTAATATGATGAACATCAGAGATGAAAGTTTACAGGGAAAAAATTTTACTCGAATTGACCGCCATCTTTATCGATTACCATAGATAATTTCTTATGCCATTGTCAGACTGCGGCACGAATCATTTTAAGAGGTAATCGGTACCATTCACGCAATGTGGAAGCTTTGTGAAAGTCCAAACTTCTGTGTTTGTTGCTGTTTACTTTAGCCTCTAAAATCCCCCAGACGCAATAATCTAAAGGATTTAGATCCGGTGAAGAAGGTGGGAAATCTTCTTGCATGATAAAGTTTGGATAATTGACAGGGAGCCAAGCCCGTGTTGATTGAGCTCGATGCGAAGGTGTAGAATCTTGCTGAAATGCCCAATTCTGTTTGGGATACAACCTTTCAGCTTGTGGGAATAAATGTGTAGCCAATATATCCTGTTTGTAATATTTGCATTGATTTTTATCCCTTTATCGATGAACTTCAAAGGCAATTTTCCATTGTTTGACAGTGCAGCCCAAACCATAACAGAATTCTTGTTCTGAAAGCGTTTAACAGTTCGAAAGGTTTCAGGTATATCCTCGAGGGTTGCTGAATATACCATATCATTTTTAGCATTATAACACTGTTCAGTGCAAAATAGCTTCACATCAGAAAATTTTATTCTGTCAACACTTTTCCTACCGTGCCGCTTCATCGATTTCTTCCTCCTTTGTAATGTTTTTATTCTTTGTGCAGCAGTCAAACCTTGAATTTTTCTTTTGCGATAAGGGACATAACCCAGATCTTCATTTATAATAACTTGCATAGTTCTGCGACTCGCGTTCTCTTCTGCAACCATTTTATTTGCAGAACGTTGTGGATTTCTTCACACCTTTTCACGAATTCTTTTGATGCGCTCTACTGTGCGAACTGAGCGTGGGCTTCCAGGCCTAGGTCGATCTTTATATAGATATTAGTATCCAATAATCAATTTATAGTTCTATATATAAATGTTCCATTAAAATCAAGGCATTTTAATTGCTTAAAGATTTCACCAGCGGAAAATCTGCGATCAAAGAGCTGTTTAATCATCTTTCTTTTGGCTTCCATCTTTAAAATAATTTTAAATATTTGCTTTATAACAAAATTCGTCTGCACTAATAGAAGATTGCCAAACGCTAAAATAGAGAAATAAATTGTTCTACCAAACGATTAAAATTAATTCGTATTTTTTGGAGTGTAACAGTATTTAGTAGCCATCCTGTGTATCATAGAAATTTAAGTAAATAAGTTTTAAGTAATGCAGAAATATCGAGCTTTCATTCCAGGCAAAAAGATCGTACAGTGAGTTTGGCTTAACATAACAATGTGCTATTCTTCGGAAAAGGGTTATGTGGGGAGGCTTGACCAAGTCAATATGAGGGAGGATTGACCAGATGTTCAAGGAAGTAGTTTTGGAAATCTTTTTATTACACACTGTGCATAATGAAAGGTTAATGGTTATATATAAAAAAGAATGTAAATTTATTCTGTAAAGCTACAGTAAAATGGGGTGATGGAAAAGAAAATGTTTAAAACTGATTAATAAAGTTGTGAAAAATTGCTATGGCATCCACTGAAAGAAAAAGTTATATATAATGAAATATAAATGGGAAAGTTGATAGGAACATTTTTCTATTTAAATATTACTTACAATAGGTAAATAGAAAGAGGTGGAAAAGACTAGAAAGGGCTAGAAAGTATGAAAAGCAGTCTAAAAGCAGTCTAAACCCTTTCAAGCTCAGTGGTATGTTTATGAAACCACTTAATTTTAATTCCCAAACGCCGGAACGGCATCAGAATTTTTCTAAAATATTTTGCATTTAATATGTATGTGAAATATAGCCTTTTATTGTTTCCAAATAAATTTGTTCGGAAATTCTGGTGCCAGTCATTTATTTCAACATGTTAGTACTGAAAGTACTAATTAACCTTTGAAAGTGTTAAAAGATGTTAATGATAAGTTAAGTGCTCATGCGGCTGCAAAAGATCATAGCATTGATAAAAAAAAACTTTAGGAAGGTATGTAGACAAATTTCACCGGGAGGAATACAGTGACATGAAGACAAACTATGTGACAGCTAGAGTTGTGAATTCGAGTGTCCCAAAAAGTAGGACAAGGAGACAAAAAACCCGGGACAGTGGCTCTTAAATCCGGACATAATAATACATGAAAACCTATGAAAACGGAACCTGTCTCTAACGGAATACTGTCTTAAATGTTAAAATATCATTTTCCCTGCTGTACAATTATACCTGCTCAGACAAAATCCTGTTTAAAACAAAAATTTTCTCCTCTGACTTGCGATTGTGTCTAAACAGGTTTGTTTAAGCATCATATTTTCAAAAATAATATTTTTTTAATAATAATTAAAGCATGTAGCATAAAGTTATTTTGCTTTTTTAAAACTGACTTTATTTCTCTTCACAAATATTTCAATATAAAACAAAGTGGATCAAGCCTCCGATATAGTGGGTCAACTCTCCCATATGTGGGGAGCCTTGACCCATTATTTTCTCATGATTAAAGTCAATCATTTTTCAAATTTCTTATATATTACACTTATGTAGCAATTTTATTTTGATAAGTGATTGTATAAGGAATAAAATGACATATAAAACTTTATTCTACGCTCAATATTTAAAAAAAACAAAAAATCATTTTGTAAAAAGTGGATCAACCCTCCCTAGTCTTCCGTAAATAAGTATGTTAACAAAAATATAAGAAATGCTTTAAAAATACACTGTTAACAAATTATGTCTACTTGTCTAAAAACAAAAATAATATGTAAATTAATACGAAATTGGTCCTCTGTTTTTTCTTATAACTTCAAACACTCTGTTTTTCATAGAAGTGACCAGGAGATTAAGTACAGATTCAGAAATATTGTGCCATTCTTTTACAATGGTTACTTCTAGTTCATTGGCAGATAAAAAAATGTTTATTATTAGCATGAACTTTGCGACTTAATACGCCCCAAAGATTTTCCATAGGATTCAAGTCTGGTCTTTTACTTAGCCATGACAAAACATGATTTTTTTCTTTTTTAAACCATTACTGGGTGGATTTAGACACATGGCAAGAAGCATTGTTCTGCTGAATCACCCAGTTAGCAGCACCTAAAAAAGGTCCATACGGTATCAAATGATCATATAACATAGCCTGATATTGCGCAGAGTTCATACGTCCCGAAATTCGGGTTAAATGGCATAATCCATCATGACTAAAAGCTCCCCAAATCATTACTGATGTCGACTGACCATTACTGATGTCCACTGAAGCACTGTTTCGGTTCCTTCCTCAAATCATGCCAATAGTGTTTATAACCATCTGGACCGTCAAGATTGATTTTTTTTCATCTGAAAATATCACTCGTTTCCATTTCTTGTCCCATGACATGACATTTTCTGTCTTTCTTCTTTATGATGTTTCATTAACCTCGTTTTTTTTCAAGTTTCATACATTTTGCTTTACTATTTGATTTTAGACTCTTCCAAACTCGTTACGTGTGAGGTTCTTTTGCTGAAACGGTTTGAAATTTTCCGAGTTGAAAGACCTTTTTGAGTTGATAATCGAAATACTTGTCAATCATCCTGTGCTGTCAAAATCCTTTTTCTTCCAGATCATTTAATTTTACTTGAATCCTTTTTTCTAATTATTTAATTGCGAATGGCAGTTTTAGAACGCTTCATTAACCGAGCTATTTCTCGTTCAGATTTACCAGCACCCTTATAAAACCAAATTTTTCTTACTCCGGTCGCAGACAGCTCTTTACCCCGCAGCATCTTCAAATATATCGTAAATAACACTACCTAAACCTGCACCTTTGCTTCTCGAGAATACTTTTACGATATACAAACGCGTACGTTTTATAATGATTCTGATGTGACGTATAATATGCTAATTTCCTCGGGTGATTTTATAATTTCTTAACAGTCACCTTACTTACGTTTTAAAAAAATTAGAAGATTTTAATAAAATGTAACTTAAATTTTAATGTAGCAATTATAACAGAAAACGTTCTACGATAAATTTTAAATGCACACTCTAAAAATTTGCATATTGTGTCTTCTTCTTCAGAAATAAACCAATTCGTTAGTGATCTTATAATTTCTTAACGCACTGTATAAAGTTTTTTCAAACATGATTAAAGAACTACCAGAATGAACAATTGTAAAAGCACATAAAAAATACCGGCTGTCCGTTTTTACCTTTGCGTTTCGAAAATTCATAAAAATATAACGAATCGGTGTAATTGAAATAGTTATACGAAACATTGCCAATGGTACGTTGACAGTAATGTTAATATGTATGATGAAACCTTTCAATAGTGGACACCTCGGACCGCGGAATTTGTCCTGTTAGGAACTATTCGGTCAAATATTTTAACTATTTTTTTTGTACTAAAACTAATAAAGATAAAAGTACACAAATATGTATGTGTTGTGGATTGATAAAAGTGTTCGCTAAATAAAGGTATTCGCTTTTGTGTCTGTTATGGAGGTTATTTTAACGAAGGAAGATTAGTTTTAGTACAAAAAAAATAGTTAAAATATTTGGCACTAGAGGGGGTTATTTTAGTTAAAAGCAGATAATTCTGCGAAAAACGATGTTCATTTGTTTCCAACTTTCACTTAACCTTTTCACGGGCAAGTAATTATGTTGTTGTAATTAAGAAAATTCACCAGAATTTTCTGAAACCTTCATTTGAAAATAAATAAATGCAATTTTGATTTTTCTCATATAAGTCATAAAAGAAAAATTTTATTCAAAAGTTGTGGTGCAAATTTTGATTAAAATTAAGTGTAATGAATATTATATAACCGCCCTTAATGGGATTAAGAAGCATTTTACAATACCAAATGTTGAATGCATTCACCAGCACAATGAATAAAGTCATTGGTATAATTAAACTGCTCTTTGTCACGAAATCTCTTCCATCTATCCATATATGCTGCATGCTTTAATTAACGATTTGTCAATCACCTGTAAAATGTAAATCCTTGTGGTGGTGGGGAAATTTAGCAGTTGATGTTGTAAAACGCTTGTAATGTTTTATTTGAATTCAAATAATCGTTGTTTACCACATAATTATCTGATTTTAAATCTATTGTCAAATATTTCTTTCTATATATAAAAAAAAGTAATGGTTTGGAAATGGACCAGCATAGATCTTACAGGTACACTCCTAGATCGGCATCCATATTTCTTGTGACAAGGGGGTCTTTCTTCGTTAATATTAAGAAAACTGTTTCACTTAAAAATGTGGAAATTGGTGCTATTATAGAGAAATCTTTGAGAAACACGCTGATGCAGACAGTTTGTAAATCGAATAATTATTTTAAGAGATATTTAATGTTAAAGTTGGTAAAAATCGTTTCAATAAAAAAAAATATTTGAGCAAAAACTATACGTAGGAATGTAAACATTTTTACACCATTAAAAACTTTAGAAGTTCCCGGTGTGCAGACTACATTTAGTTTTTAGTTGACTCATTTTTTGAGGATTTATCTCCATTTTAACTTCAAATTTGCAGCATTTCGAACGATATTTTTTATATATTTTATAAAAGGGTATTATTTTAAACTGTTGCCAATTTTTAAAAAAGCGCAAAGAATAATATTTCGTTCAAATTAAAAATTTATTTACACGTGGCTGATCTCCATTTTAACTTCAAATTTGCAGCATTTCGAACGATATTTTTTATATATTTTATAAAAGGGTATTATTTTAAACTGTTGCCAATTTTTAAAAAAGCGCAAAGAATAATATTTCGTTCAAATTAAAAATTTATTTACACGTGGCTGGACGATCAGTACGATTGTCGAGTGAAAAAACTCGTTACCTTGGCAACCGAGCAACAGACGTAAGAGCGTGACGTCAGTCTTTACAGGTACAGTCACTAAAAACAAAACATTCGGATTTCGAACGGTGGAACTGAAGTACACTAAGGCGTTTATTCTTTGAGTCTAATATTTATTATTCGATGTGAAGTAAGACAGTTATTCATCTATATTCGTTTACTATGTATAATTCATAGTTGTTAAAAAACCCAAAACAGTCTGTATTCGAATGTTGATAGTGAACGTACGTACGTGCATTATTTTACTCGTCTGATTCGACGAATTAATTATTCGGCGTGATGTTAGATATTTACCTGTATTCCTTTACCGCAAGTCTAGTCAAGAATAAGTCAACATTCAAAGGTGTTTAATTCAACTCACCCACGTTGGTCGATGTTATGGCCATTTTATTCTTCGTAACTATAATTCTCATCTTTCAGACCAGTACACTATGTTGTATTGAAATTCTTATTCAAATTGAAAATATTCTTCGATGTTCAGTGTCATCTGTATAATAAAAAATGTGTGTTTATACTGCTGCCCATTCTTTTGTCAGTGCCTGCCTGAATTTCTGGGAAAATGGGGTAAGTAACGCAAATTTAACCTTCATTCTAAATTCTAATCATGACAACTCGCAGTTTTTGTTTTAAATCGAATCGTGAATTGAAATCTGTTACGTCCCATTCTTTTGTCATATTATTCAAATTTATTTTCGCTAATTCAAATTCGAGCTATTCAAAATTAATCCTTAAATATTCTATCCATAAATTTTGGTCCGTATCGAGCCGGAGCTACGATGGAATCTATTCTTAAGTCGTAGCTGTCAATTAATTTATCTGTGCTAGATGTAACGTAAAAAAAAAAAGTAAAAACGGTTGTGCTTATTTTTTCAATTCTTGTTTGTTTTTTATATTTTGTATATTATGGTGCATTTTGTATGAGATTGTGTAATTTTCGTATTTTTATGTTATTCATTTCTTATATTATTTATTTGTAATTATTAAAAATGACTATACAAACTAAACAGGAGCTGTATTTTGAGCGAATTTGTAAGGAAATAGATGTAATTAAAGATAAAGTTCAAAATGCGAATTCAGATGAGCAGGCAAAAATTAAAGTTTTGAAATCGAAAATATCTTCTTATGAAGTCACTCTTGCGCAAGCATTTGATAAACTTTCGCCGAAAGAAAATAATGAGAATTTGGATACTTTTTTGAAGTATCAGGAACTTATTTGTGATTTATTAGTCGATTTAGAGGAGAAAACCAAAGCTGATTCTCCGACTGAAATTCGTGTAGAAACTCAAAATAAACAGCATTATTCGCAGGTGAAATTACTGAAATTCGATTTGCCCCATTTTTATGGCGACTCGGAACAATGGATTTCGTTTAAAGAATTATTTCAGTCTACGATTTTGAGGAATGAAAATTTATCTGATATTGAGAAATTACAATATTTGCATTCTTCTGTTCGTGGAAATGCGGCAAAATTAATTCGAGGATTTTCTTTAAAAGCAGAAAATTTTGTGCAGTGTTGGGATTTGTTAAGTCAAAGATATGAAAATAAAAGACAATTGGCATTAAGTCAAATAAATAAAATATTTTCGATAAAGATTATTAAAGCTAGTAATTCAAATTCCTTGTTAGAATTGCTAGATACAAGTAATGAAGCAATTCGGAATTTGAAAATTTTGGGATTAGAATCTAATGCTTTGAGTGATTTAATGTTAATAAATTTTATGTTGAATAAATTAGATCAGCCTCTCAAACAAAGATGGGAATTGTTGTTAGACAATGATAAAATACCGGATATGGATTTATTTCGAAAATTTATTGAGCGGGAAGCTAGAAGTGTCGAGGAGTCAAATTGCACTAAAGTAGAGTCTAAATTCAATTTCGCAAAAAAGCCTCTAGATGCTAGTCGAGTCAAAACCAACGTAATGAACAGCGCGTTTGTTAGGAATGGTAATAACTGCCTATTATGTAACAAAAGCCATGCGTTATTCAAATGTCCTGTATTTAATTCAAAACCAGTGAAGGAGAGGTGGAAAATCGTTCAATTAAACAAATTATGTGAAAATTGTCTTAGACAGAACCATCAAGTAGGGCAGTGTAGAATTAATGTTAAATGCAAAAATTGTTCCAAAATGCATCATACATTATTACATGTGTATACGACTAGTCAAATTAATAGAGAGTTTGTTAATGATAATGCACCAGAAATTTCTGTTTCTAATAGTGCGCAGTGTCATTCATCTTTGCAGAATTATAATGTTTTATTATCTGCCGCACTTATTAATGTAAAATATAGCACAGATAATGTTATTCAGTGCAGAGCACTTATTGACAATGCTTCTCAAAATTATTTAATCTAAAAAAATTGTGTAGAAAGATTGAATTTGCCTGTTGGCAGAACGAACCATAGGCTTGTAGGTATAAATGGCATTTCGGCTGAAACCTGCCTAAATTTCACTGAATTTAATTACTCGCCATATTTTGAAAATAATTACAATTCTTTAAAAGCCCTTGTAGTCAATCAGGTTACTACCCCACTCCCTAACTTCAGGCTTAAAAGGCATTCATGGCCGCACATGACAAACTTACAGCTGGCTGATCCTGAGTTTCATATCTCCAAGTCAATCGACATTCTGCTAGGAGCAGATGTTTTTGCACATCTGTTATTAGGGTCACCCCTTTTTGGACAATTTGGTGAACCCGTTGCAATCCCAACTCAACTGGGATATATTCTAAGTGGTCCAGTACCCTATTCGTCTAAATCGGCCACAACCGTGGTCTTCCATTCAGTAGACTTGACTGATTTTTTCAACTCAGAGTCTGTTCCTCCTGCGAAGGAGTTTATTAAATCAGATGCAGCTAAAGAACTGTATCACAATTCAATTCGGCAAAATAAACAAATTTGTGAGGAGGAAAAAAATAATTTTCCTGTTGCTGCCAGTATAGCAAAAGATGATAGTTTGCCACATTCTTTAAAGGCAAGTAACTTAACCCATTCTTTCAATCCGAATTCATCTTAAAGTTTTCTAGGGTTAGAGTGGAACCGGGAAACAGATTCCCTGCTTGTACAAGTTGTAGAAAAACCTACAGTAAAGACTAAAAGTCAATTATTATCCGTAATCGCTGGCATTTTTGATCCTTTGGGTCTTTTGTCACCTTCCATTGTTATGTTGAATATGTTATTGCAAGAAGTGTGGAAGGCAGACTTGAAGTGGGATGATCCTCTTCCCTCAGATATTCTAGAAACGTGGAATAGATTCCATTCTGAAATAAATGCTTTTAATTCTATGCACATTCCACGATTTATGAATTTCAGCACATCATCACTTTTCGAACTCCATGGGTTCTGTGATGCCTCTACACGTGCATACGCTGCGGTTGTCCATATAAAAACCTTTAATCCTGTCACGGTAATGCTAGTTGCTGCTAAAACAAGAATAGCGCCCGCCAGTGCAATAACATTGCCAAGGTTAGAGCTATCTTCAGCTCTTTTGCTAACAAACCTTATTCAAGTTGTGCAAGATGCATTACCTAACACTCTCCACGAAACATTCTTGTGGACCGATTCGACCATTACATTAAGCTGGATTTTGAAACCTCCAACCAAAGGCAACCAATTCGTGCTTCACCGTGCCAATAAAATCAGATATTTGACCTCAATTGAACATTGGCATCATATTCCTGGTAAACATAATCCAGCAGAATGTGCAACACGGGGTCTATATCCCTACCAGTTAAAGGATTGCGAATGTTGGTGGTCTGGGCCTACTTGGCTCTACACGTCTTCTAATCCTTTCATTGATGATCCATCTCCAACTTCAGACTTTGCAGTTGAGTCTTTATCCACCGAAAGTTCTTGTTTAATAAATCAACTAGAAACCGATGTAGACATTCTCACCAGATTTTCTTCATATACAAAAGTAATCCGAGTAGTTGCTTGGATTCAAAGATTCGCCTACAACACAAAACTCCACTTAAAAAGGAAAGGACCATTAAATGCAGTTGAACTTAACAACGCTTGGAAAACTGTCGTCAAGTGCTTACAACAGTCAGCCTTTTCTGATGAAATTAATCTACTTAAACAACACAAACCACTACCAACATCCAGTAAATTGCTTTCTTTAAACATCTTTCTCGACGCAGATAATATTTTGAGAGTTGGTGGACGCCTCAGCAAACACAACACCATGTCATTCGATTCCAAACATCTAATGCTTATCCCTAAAACCCATCCCTTAACAGAAGCTATTATCAGGTACTTCCATCTCTATAGTCTGCATGCGGGTCCTGATCAAGTTCTTTCCTTAATTCGTCAAAAATTTTGGATTCCAGATGGCAGATCAACAGTTAAGAAAGAATTAAGAAAGTGTATCCGTTGCATTCGAATATCTGCCCAACCGCTTACTCAAATCATGGGTGACTTGCCTTCTTCACGAATTAATCCTTGCAGAGCATTCCAGCGCACCGGGATTGATTTTGCAGGACCAATCAATACAAAATGCCAATATAAACGAAAGTTTACTACTTTTAAATTCTATATCTGTCTTTTTATATGCATGTGTACCAAAGCAGTACACACTGAATTAGTTTCAGAACTTACCACCGAAGCCTTTATATGCACTTACAGCGTTTCATATCACGCCGAGGACATATAACAGACATTTATTCTGATAACGGTAAAACATTCGTTGGTGCAGCCTCATATCTTAAAAAACTGCTCCTAATTCTCAAAGAATCAAAAGTCCAAGACTTTTGCGCACAACGCCAAATTATTTGGCATTTCATACCTCCTTATGGTCCAAACTTTGGAGGATTATGGGAGTCTTCTATAAAGCTAGCCAAACGGCATCTAACCAAATCATGCCAAGGTACTCTTATGACTTTTGAGGAACTATCCACAACCCTATGCCTTATTGAAGCATGTATAAATTCTCGTCCACTTATTCCTTTATCAACAGACCCTAATGACTTATCAGTTTTAACTCCCGGACATTTCTTCATTGGTGATCCATTACTTGCTTTACCTGACATGTCATGTCATAATAATCCATGCATTAGTCTCTCTTCCAGGTGGAAACTGTGTATCAAGATTCGAGATAATTTCTGGCAACGCTGGACTAAAGGTTATCTCCAAACATTGTCCTTAAGGTATAAATGGAAAAAGGGCAATCATATTATCAAGATTGGTCAACTAGTTTTGGTAAAAGAATCTTCAATTCATCCAACTCATTGGAAGTTAGCCATGGTCGAAAACATCCATCCTGGTGCTGATGGTGTTGTCAGAGTTGTGACTATCCGTACCGGTGAAGGCACATTCGAGCGTCCGATTCAGCAGATTGCTGCTTTACCTGAAGTCCACGCCGCCCCCCCCGGAGGTTATGGACGATCAGTACGATTGTCGAGTGAAAAAACTCGTTACCTTGTCAACCGAGCAACTGACGTAAGAGCGTAACGTCAGCCTTTACAGGTACAGTCTCTAAAAACAAAACATTCGGATTTCGAACGGTGGAACTGAAGTACGCTAAGGCGTTTATTCTTTGAGTCTAATATTTATTATTCGATGTGAAGTAAGACAGTTATTCATCTATATTCGTTTACTATGTATAATTCATAGTTGTTAAAAAACCCAAAACAGTCTGTATTCGAATGTTGATAGTGAACGTACGCACGTGCATTCTTTTACTCGTTTGATTCGACGAATTAATTATTCGGCGTGATGTTAGATATTTACCTGTATTCCTTTACCGCAAGTCTAGTCAAGAATAAGTCAACATTCAAAGGTGTTTAATTCAACTCACCCACGTTGGTCGATGTTATGGCCATTTTATTCTTCGTAACTATAATTCTCATCTTTCAGACCAGTACACTATGTTGTATTGAAATTCTTATTCAAATTGAAAATATTCTTCGACGTTCAGTGTCATCTGTATAATAAAAAATGTGTGTTTATACTGCTGCTCATTCTTTTGTCAGTGCCTGCCTGAATTTCTGGGAAAATGGGGTAAGTAACGCAAATTTAACCTTCATTCTAAATTCTAATCATGACAACTCGCAGTTTTTGTTTTAAATCGAATCGTGAATTGAAATCTGTTACGTCCCATTCTTTTGTCATATTATTCAAATTTATTTTCGCTAATTCAAATTCGAGCTATTCAAAATTAATCCTTAAATATTCTATCCGGTGGCTATTATAATCAGAAAAAAAACTTTCAAATGAGAATTAAGTTATTGCGCGTCAAAAATCAGGAAAATATTGAAAATTACGTCATAAAAACTATAGTTACACATGAATTTTAAAAGAGAAAGAAAATTTTTAAATAATACATTCAATATTATGCGTTAAACGTCACAAACTTAGGAAATTTACGTCATATTTAAAAAAGCCAAATAATTGACAGTTGGCAAAACAGTTTAAATTAAAAAATATATTTGCGCGAGACATTTATTTCATATTTTGGGATAATTATTTCAACTATTATCGTGAATTCTAAGACAGCGCAAATAACATTTCCTTTCTCACAACAAAAGGTTTTTCATATTTATGTTAAAAAGAGAAAGAAAACCTTGGTGAAAATTACGTCAGATATAAAACGATACGTTTCAAATGTGTTATTTAAAAGAATTTTCTTATAGAGCTGTTAAAAAACCGTTTACTTAATTTCTGTTTACTTAATCTCTGCTTACTTAATTCATTTTACATTAGCTTATTTTCAAATTTTTAACTATTTTTTTTTTAATCAAAGACGAAAGCAGCCATTGTATCCCTTAACAAACGCTGATTTCGCCTTAAAAATCTCCAATCAAAGGAATATGAATGAAAACCCGTTTACAGAGAGATCGCCACTGTTTTTTAAAATTATAATTAAATCTTTTTAGAGCCGATGAAATTATCCTACTTTTAGAATCTGGGGAGTCGGAACGGGGGTTGGCAGCGTAAACTAATAAATTTATTGTACTTAAAAAACCTTTCTTAAAATAAGTTTTTTACAAATCACATTCAATTATATCGATTTCTTCTATTTTTATAGATTTCGAAATGTGAAGGAATCAATAAGACATCCGTTTTTTTTTTAATCTACATATATCTTGCATAAAATCCGTTCGGAAAGTAAGAAAAACAGAGCAAAGAAAAATGCAAATATGTTTAATATTTATCGAAATAGGATCAGATACAAGGAATCCAGCGTTTTTTCACTATTCGAAACATTGACAGAAGACTTCTTCCGGGATGATGTGTAGACTTCTGGCCACGGATTCTTAAGTGTTTGCTACAGTACCAAAATGATGTCTTTTATGGTTCCTTTTTATTTTTCGGAACAGATAGAGATCCCAAGAGGCTAAGCCAGGACTGTACGGCGATTGTGGAAGCACGGAGATGTATTTTTGAGCGGGATATTTCCTCACCAACAAATCGTTGTAAATTCACGCGTTATCATGGTGGTTGATCTCCCGTCGGATTCTAATGATCCTTTTCCCCAGTCTTTTCAGCACATTCACGTCGAAAGTGACGTCGACACTGTTCGCCCTGGTGAAACAAACTCTGTGAATCACTCCTTTTGAATCGAAAACAAAATCAGCACGCTTTTGTCATGAAAATGTGATCATGTCTTATAAATCAATAAATCATATAAAGGGCTGCGTAAAAGAATTCGAATTAATTGCCTTCTGTAAACGGGAATTGACGGAAGTGCGTTTTCAAATTTTTAACGCGATTTTCAGCTGAACTAAATTTTACTATTAAGTGTGGAGTAAATATACTATTAAATAAATTCATTTACAAGATACATTACCATATTAATTACAGAAAATTTGGTCGACCAAAAGTCAAGAAAATTCCTTTCAAATTACAGATATAACCACTCTCATAACATTATGATACAATATTAAGCAATTTTAATTTAAGATGGAAAATGTACTGTGAAGTTTATATCGTTTAAGTTTATATAAACTAAGAAAGTTTTTGTTTTAAAATAGTATAAATCAATTGAATATAAAATACCTACGACAGATATTTCCTTGTGCAACTGTTCCTGGTTCACAAATAAACATGGGTTCGTCCTCATCAAATTTCACGAACTCCACATGCAGTCTGTTGTTACCTAAAGAAATGTCAAGTTCTCCATTGTAAGCGGCATCTTGAAGAAACTGCACAGCATCTTGCATACTTTGCATCAGTGAATTCTGCTCTTTCTTTTCTTCAGAGGTTTCAGCAATCTTTCCTATAAAATAACTTGTGGTACTTATTGAATTTTATAGCACAAAATGGAAAAAAACTTAATGTGTAAAAATTTCAGCCAAAATCAGCATTAATACTTATAGATTACATTGGCTATTTAGAAAACACCCATAACTCTCTTCATTAGTATATTGAATAATTAGAATAATACACAGGTACTCAAACATTGCTATCTTCTAACGAAGCAAACCCAAACATGCGATACATGAATTTAATTAAATTGATGTATAGAGATGTAGAGATAGATTTTACTGCTAATTATCGTGGTTCACTGATTTTTGCTTGTTGAATTTTGGTTTTTTAAATAAAGTTTTAATTACAATTTAAATGAGAATGAAACAACGCTCGTGTCCTCATGGCGTTAACGAACTAGCGTCACGTATACGTGAGGCATAAAATACTCAGAATACTTGTTTATTACCACCAGTCATTTTTAATTGTAAACTTTACCTTATTTTAATCACAACATTTCTGAGACTCAATTATATAAAAAATTTCGGTTTTGCAAAACCGCTGATAAAAGACTTAAAATTCTGTAAAGGTTGCTCGTAGCGATGGGGTTAAGAGCATACGCTAGTAACGCAAAGACATTCACAAACTAACGTTAAACCAATAGCAGTTCTCTTTTCAAATTTTTCGTTTATATTTCAATATTTTTAAATGATTTTTTAAAATTAAATTTAATTATTAGATTTTTTTTTTCAGGTTGGTGTCTTACTGGGTACTTTTGAGCTTTTGTAGATTTTTGTTGCTCTTTTTTCTGAGAACTTTCGATATCGGAAACGGTTTTCAGCAAGAATAATAGCGAAATTAACAGAACAGTTTTAAAAGCATATGATTTCAAGGACAAAAAAAAGTACTATAAAATGAAATTGAATAGTTATATTTCATCCAGTCTATTAAAAACGTTATCTTTTTTAAATGTAACTGTTCAGAGTTAGTTTCTAGAAGGCGTAGTATAACTACATCCTTCTATATATAAAAAAAAGTTTTGATTTGGAAATGGACCAATGAAAATCTGCGTAGATATTCCGGGTAGAACTCATCGAATTTAAATGCTTAAGCCAAGGCCTCCTTATCGAAATAACAGTCCTCGCAATCGCTAAGTTTCCTTTGTCCGCTGTACACGTGGTTAGAAACCACATAGTTTTCCGTGACTAGCGTCATCTAACGTGAGAAACAGAAATATTTTTTAATTTGTTTTCTATTTGTCTTTTACCATTTTCTTTACGATGTGCTTTGTAATTTGCAAATGATAGTTGTTAATCTTAAAATTTTCATATGTTCTAGACATTTTATTTAAAAAATGAACTTATTTTACTGTTAAACAAAAAATGTTTACTGCTGTATTCCGTTATGTAAATAAATTATGATAATAATAGTAATAATAATCAGGAAAGAAAATTATTTTACCATGAATTTCTCAGTGATATTAGTTACTGAAATAAATGGATAGCATCTAGATCCGGAAAATGTAAAATATTTCATTTTCTCTTTTATATTTTCAAATATGTGATTTATTTTATTTCTGCTATTTCTTTTCTTCTCACAATTAATTTCACCTTACAGTATTAATTTAACATCGCTCCTTCAATTTGTTTCAATGCACAGTCTCATTTATTTATTTATTGGCCTATCATTTGTTTTATTTTTGAAGGTATGTGGGATCATTTCAGTTTAACATACTTTAGATGAAAGCTTCACTGTTTTTTCATATAAAGTTTGTATGTATTAATCTATGGAAAGTTTCATAATTGGCTCCACAGCCAATTGGCATATCTTGGCGGGCATAGTTTGGTGCGTAATTAATTTCCTTGTTTTAACTCACATATGTTATGTAAGTTTTCCTAAAATGTATCAAAGTATTTTAGGAAAGTTAAAACACGCATAGATACACATAAAAACAGACTGAAGTCATAAACACTTAAAAAATTGGAAAAATAAAGTTTAATAATCACTTAAATTTATACATGTCCCTCAACTTTCCGCAAATACCGTATTCTTGTCATGCTACGATTTTGGTGTTTGTAAATCTTAATTTGAGTATTCTTCCTTAATCAGACCTAGAGCCAATTGGCGTAAGTGTAGTTTGGCGAAAAATTAATTTTATTTTTAAACCGTATACTTGATACCACATTATTCCAGCATCGCGTTTTTGCAGTCAACTTTGACTGTGGAACAGATTACAGAACATTAGCTAATACTACATTATATAATAATAAATCGGTATTTTTCAAGTATAGGGGCCTTGGCGAGAGAAGAAAATTTGGCAACGTAATTTCTGGAAGCATATTCACTGTTTCACATAAAGAAGCAATATTTTCCAATATTTGTACAATTTATTTAATATAAAAAAGCATTTATCTATTTTATATACAAATATAAACAAATCGTATATAAAAAACAATAATGATATCTAGAAACTAAATTTATACATGTAAATTCGGCACAGATGTCATATTGGCGCGATTTTTTTTCTGGTGCCAATGTCATATACGCACCAGATACTTAACTGGCACCAAAGTGCCGTTATTTTGCTTGATATGGTTATCCGGATATAGATGATATGGCAACAAGGTTTTCGCAAAATTGGCGTCGGAAAAAAAATCGCGCCAATATGGGGCCGTATATGACATCTGTGCCGAAAATTTTTATAAAACAAGCTGACAGTTCATAAGTTTTGTTTTCATAACGGTTTATATCAATCGGCAACAAATCGCTCTTTCCGAAGCCCAAATTGTGCCAAGATTAAAAAAAAATAACCCGCAAAGTCCTATATACTGAAAATGGTACTTGTTAGTTATCCCGTCGGCCAAATTACTGTCGCCAATTTGTAAGATTAAATGCCAATAATGGTTTGCCATAAATTAATTAATTTTAAGATTAAATGCCAATAATGGCCAATAAAACCAATATTTCGAAGTTTTATTTGTATTTTTATTAATGTTATACTAATTTATTTGTTTTTTCGTTATTTAAAATAAAAAATTGTGTCAATTTGTAGAACTTAGTGAGTAGTTTGGCGATTTATATAATTTGGCGAAATTGGTCGACGGGATAATTAACAAGTACCCTGAAAAAATATCAATAAATCTTATATTTAAATCTTCATTTTTGATATGTTTCATTTTTTAAAGCCAGAACATAATTGTGCGAAATATTTTTTTTATGCCTTTATTTTACTGGAATTCAAAAAATATTTTATACAATTTTGCCAATAACACAACATTTTCAATTTTTTACTATGCATTTGTTTATGGAGTATTACCAGGAGTATACACCAGGTGGCCTAACTTACGGGACAAATTCAACTAATAAGTTGGCAATTATCGGGGGCATTTTCACCCATAGACTTTCTCCGGATCGTCAAGTCTGTTTTATGATAAGGGAGTCTTGGCTTAAGCATGGCCATAGCCTACTGTGATATATAACGGCCCGCGCATTTCGCCGAAAAAGTGAAGTCGGATCCAACTTCAAACCCTGAACCAAAACTTCACAACGTGCTCTTTGTTTACATTTATACCCTGCCCAGATAGAAGCTTGTTTCTCATCGTCAAGGTTTCAGAATCATTGATCGTATTTTCATGTAATAAATTAAATATTTATATTCTTCAATTTCCTTCGCTTTAAAAGGCTATTTTACACAAATTGTAGCATTTTAGTGTTACGCATACTTTTAAGATTAGCAAAATTATTTATTGTTTACCTTGATCGTTTGGTTCATTCATGAAAATGCCGGTTCTGTTATTCTTTTTTGAATGTCCCGTATTTATATAAAAATAGCTTGGTTTCATATACACGTTTTAAAATTAAAATTTGATTTTTATCAAACTACAGTTCTCATTACTGACTTGAAGCAGCTATTTTTGATTAATTTACTGTTACCGATAAAATATTTGTTTTTAATATCGCCCGAACCAAGAAGAAGAAGAAGAAGAAGAAAAACGGCCGATCTTCCTTAAACATTAAATATTCTTATTTTTAATCAGAGAAAGAAATAGTGATCACGGATTTAAATATCGTTGCAATTTCTATGTTATCCAAGTAATTTTGATTAAATCATGTAAGGGTATTTGTTACTTAATAAATTACATTTATTAATTATTACAAGGAATTTTATGAGTATTTTAATATATTAAAAAGAAAATTTCATCAGTTTTATTGTTTCAGCAGTGAAAATAGTAAATAAATGGTACTTAGTTATCCCGTCGACCAAAAATCTATCGCCAAACTATAAGATTAAATGCCAATAATGCTTGATCGTAAATGTCACATTCACTTGACTGTAAGCAAGTTACACGTGTTTATGTCATCAAGTGATTTTTATTTCGACGTTTTATTTGTATATTTATTAATGTTATACTAATTTATTTGTTCTTTCGTTATTTAAAATAAAAATTATGTCAATTTGTAAAATTTGGCGAGTGTTTTAGCGATTTATATAATTTGGCGAAATTGGTCGGCGGGATAACTAAGTTGTACCAAATAAATTTGTGACATTCATGTTTTAGACTAAGCATGTGTTTTTTTATTTATATATTTTTTATGTGTGTTGGTTTAACAGTTTTAAAGAGAAACACATTATATTGGTCGCTTAAATAAACAGAACTTTACATTTACATTGATATGGACAGTTTATAATAACCCTTAACAGCTGTATTCGAATTAGCTGTCATTTCTAAGCTTGATTGGAATGTCAGCAGAATTGTAAACGTAACCATGGCGACATGGCGTAATTTTGGTGTTTGTTTACATATCTACCCTTCCCAGGTTGTTTCAGTTACGGTCAGAGTCAAATTTCAATTTTGAGCAGGGTATCAGAGTCCTCTGACGAGCGACTTCATACATTAAACGCAAATCAGTCTGCCTGTAGTAGTATCTAAGTATGCCTTGAGCATGGCCTTTCTTCGTTAATATTAAAAAAACTGTCGGATACAAAAATATGGAAATGGGTGGTATTATAAAGAAAGATTTGATAAACACGCTGATGCAGACAGTTTTCAAATCGAAGAATTACTTTCAGAGATATTTAATGCTAAAGTTGGACAAAATCGTTCGATTAAAAAAGTTTTATTGGAGCAAAAACTATACATGAGAATTTAATCATTTTTAGATCATTTTATAGGTTATAAGTTCCCGGTGTGCAGACTGCATTTATTTTTTTAATTTGACTATTTTTTGAGGTTTTATTTCTATTTTAAATTCAAATTTTCAGTATTTCGAGAGATATTTTTTACAAATTTAAAAATGTTATTAATTTAAACTGTTGCCAACTGTATAAACATCGCAAACAATAATGTTTACTCCAAATTAAAAATTTATTTACACGGGACTATTGTAAACAGAAAAAAAATTAAAATTAGAATTAAATGATTACATGTTAAAAGCGGGAAAATTGCGTCATAAGAACCATATTTACACTGGAATTTTAAAAGAGAAACAAAATGTTAAAATAAAAAAATCATTACTATGCGTTAAAATCTGTAAATGGAGGAAATTACGTCATATTTAAAATGGCCAAAAAATATGGAAAAACAATTTAAATTAAAAAATATATCTGCGCGAGACATTTATTTGATATTTTGAGATAATATTTTCAACTATTATCGTGAATTCGAAGACAGCGCAAATAATATTTCCTTCTAACAACAAAAGTATTTTCAAGTGAATATTAATAAGAGAAATAAAACTTTGGTGTAAATTACGTCAGATTTAAAACGATACATTTAAAATGAATTATTTAAAAGAACTATCTTATAGCGCTGTTAAAAAATACCGGGAGACAATGACACTGTTTAATTAATTCATTTTACATTAGCTTATTTTCGAATGTTTAACTAATTTTTTTAATTAAATACGAAAACAGCCATTGTATCTTTTAACAGCAGCAGATATGGTCTTAAAAATCCTCAATCCAAGGAAAACGAATGAAAACCCGTTTACAGAGAGATCGCTACTGTTTTTTTTTTTTTTTTTTTTTTTTTTTTTTTTTTTTTTTTTTTTTAATTCAATATTTTTAGCCAAACAAATTAGCGTGCTTTTTGGATTTTGGTGTCCCTGAACGGGGGTTGGCGAGCGTAGCTCGTAGGGGGCAGAGCCCCCTAGTATTATTTAAATAACTTTAATCAATCTTTTCATTACATGAGTTAAATATTTTATAGGTTTGGCTACATCTGACAGAATATTATATCAAGGCGAAATTTTCCAAACTGCTTGCCAAAACCCGAAAATAAAAGTTGCATTCTTTCCATGGAAAACTTTTCATAATGGCAGATAAATATAGTTAGAATATGTTTAGCTCATTCTAATGGTGTTGGGAAAATACATTACAGTTAACTTTAGGTCACAGGCCGCTGATGTTGAATGTAAAAAAATAACTATTTTCAAGCATTACACGTTAAAAGTATACCCTTAGAGATCGTTTTCTAATGTTTTCGGATGGACTGCATTTTAGGAAGGTAGATTTAAACTTTAATCACATAGAGATCTCAAGAAAATCCGTCAAAGAATGGGTAAGTTCACATTTAAATGCTTAATTCTCTGAAAAGGGTTTAAATTTTCCACGTATTCCTAAAAAATAATAAATATGTCAAAAAAATGTAATATTAATATACAAAATTACTAATGTTAACTGCTTTTAAGCGCATTTATAAAAAAAATACGCAGTTTTAATATTTAATTATTGCGCAAAATAAATGCACGAAACTTAAATTTTATATTTAAGTTCATATAATTTTAAACCGCATATATCTTGTGAGATCTATGTTTAATAAAATATTAATTCATAGCAATTTAACAACACAATACACCATCCTGACTATATGCTTATTTCAGAGAAAACTTGGACAAGAAAAAAGCTATTCAAATTTTGGGCAAGATTTCGTAAAAATTCACTATCTTGCAGTGCATAAACTAGATTTTAATGTCCTCTTATATAAATAAATCATACTGCGTTAAAAATCACTCAGCAATACATTTTATACGTCATCATCATTTTACATATGTCATGTAAATTCATTTACCTTTAAGCTGGAATTCTAATTCTATTTTATTCTGCAGGACTTCTTCAGTCAGCATATCTGATATATCCGGATTCCGAGTTGGCATTTTAATATCACTGATTTCTATATTTGGAGAATCAGATGCTATTCCGTATACCGTTCCTCCGACGTCCACGGGGCTCGTTTCCAAAAGCTGTGGTGGTTCAATTATTGGAATGTCTTGATTTCCAAAAGTAGCTGTTCTGTTCATTGCTCGAGATTTAGCTAGAAGATGAGGTAAAGGGACATTTCGTTTTCGACGTTTGGTTTCAAAGAATGTATTGTTGAGTGTTCGACGTCTGCGCTGAAAGATTGTGTTTGTTTCTTCCTCTAATCCTGTGAATAAAATAAAATGATTATCAAATTATTATGATTAAAATTGTAACTTTCTATATTATAACGGACAAACATATCTGTGCGTAACGCATACGTCATTTTGCGAATGGCAACACTTTGAAATTTGAAATGAAATTTTGGTTTTGCAATTTTCTCTACTACAAATTTTTAAACTTCTAAACATCGCACATTTTAATTTTTTACACCGTCGTACAAGGAAAAAAAATGCTCTTTTAAATGCAATTTGTTTTAAAGCTGTATCTCAATTAATTTTTGAGATATTAATTTTTTTGCTGTTTTTAATACCATTTTTTTTATCGTGGCAACAAAAGTACCTCATTTCTATTGAAAGTCATTGAAAGTAAACGGAAAATAGTCGAAAATAGGAGATACAGTATCTTTGTTGCCATTTTCTCAGAAAACCTGAAAAAATAGTTGAAAATAAAATATGGGCTATGTCAAGAATATTGTCAGTTATTCCGTGGTAATGACGTCATATGCACACTTTTCTATAGACGAAGTTTAAGACTGGGTTGTAAAAGTAGATTGCTTTAGCGGATGCAAATGACGTCATTTTATAAAAAAGCGTGTATTTTAATTTTTAAACCTGAATTATGTTTTGTAGAAGTGCGTCATTTTCGCAGCCCAGCTGCTATGAAATTCTTCACAGGTGAAAATGCTTCACTTTTGAGAATAATGTAATCGAAATCACACACTGATAAAACACAATGTTTTACAAAAATTTAGAGAGTCTTTATAAAAGAGAGGTGACATACAAATAATAGCGATTTTTATTACAGAAATTGATGATTCTCGCCTGGATGGATTTGCTTCTAGGATGGATCTATATTATAAAGAACAAACGTATCTGTGCGTAACGCTGACGTCATTTTGCGAATGGCAATACTTCACGATCAAATTTTGGCCTTGATATTTCGCTACTGCAATTTTTCAATCTTCTGACCATCGTACATTTTCAATTTTTGTCGCATAGGGAAATAAATGTACTTGCAAATGCAATTTGTTTAAAACTCTATTCATTGACTGATGTATTATATTTTCTAAAATAATTTTTAAGCATGATTTTTTAAGTTTATCTTATCACGTGCCGGTTTCAATACACAAAATAATAAACATTTTGCACATAAAGCAACAAACATTTTTCAGCATTTGTTTCTGACTATTTTTGCATAATGAAATTAATACTTCCTTTATAAGCAAATAAAAGAATAATATTAAAAAAACCACCAAACTAACATATTTGTGAAAGACAAATTAACGAAATTAATACTTCTTTTATAAACAAATAAAAGAATAATATTGAAAAAACGCAAATATAACATATTTGTAATCGTACAATTTAAATTTTTAGATCACCAAATAGGATTCTTTTTTTTCAAATGGAATTTGTTTGCAAAGTTCATCTCAGTTTCCTGATTGTCTATGGTTTTAAAAACAATTTTAAAGCATGAAATATTTTTTAATTTATGTATATCGGAGCTCGATTACGAAAGATTAATCCGTTTGCCCTTAAAAAATAAATAAAGTGTTCATTTTCTTACGGCTAATTTACATTTAAAAAAAACTTCCCTATGAATAATAAAATAAAATAATATAAATAAAACACAAATTTACCAGACATGTATAAG
This sequence comes from Maratus speciosus, assembly GCA_963932465.1. NCBI lineage: Eukaryota > Metazoa > Arthropoda > Arachnida > Araneae > Salticidae > Maratus > Maratus speciosus. The sequence goes on from OZ010788.1 coordinate 239,023,361, forward strand.
CTCTGAAATGATCAGAATATAAAAGGATGCCATAAGTAGTAAAATCTTGGCAAACAACTCTTAGCATGCGGCTAATAAGAAAATATCGCTTTTGACAAATTTCAAAAATGTATTTGATTGTGTAATTCGTATTTTCCGTATGAAAAATGCTTTTTTAATGTAAGTGGTCAATCTAAAAAATTTATTGCATATAAAAATATTATTAATTTTCAATTAAAAAAAAATGTTTTCACCTATATTCTTTAACCCGGGAAGCCCGGTTACGATCCCTAGTATCTTTAAAATCATTTAGTTATTTATAAATATGTCTTTTTTTTTTTTTTTTTTTTTGTAATATAAAATTATCAAATGATTCAGGCATAATATTAAAACTATTTAACAATTTTCTGCATTCAACACTCTTATTTTTACACAATTTCTTTTAACTTACAATTATGCTTGTGTGTGGCAGTCAAATCTTGCGACTAATTCCCCCCCCCCCCCCCTCTTTCCTGTTGACATACAACTTTAAAATTTGGAATATATATGCATTCCTAAAGGCAATACATGTGTTATCTCTAATAACTTAATTTAAAATTCATAAAAAACTACAACTGTAGTTATCATAGCAATTAACGGCACTTCTAAGCGACAAAATAACTCTGATTCAAAGATTACGAAAAGCAGTTACATGATCAAAACTTTAATGCATACTAAACATTATTTCCCGTTTACACTTTCGTCAGAAAGAGTATCTGACGTCATTGGGCGCAGCTGCGTAACATAAGATAAACATATAAAGCAATAAACAACACTTAATGATTTACAAAAGGATTATGATAGCAATAAATCTTTCTGATTGAATGGGAAAAGCACTTTACTTCATTTTTGATTAATTTATGATATCTAAGTTATATTTATCTATAACACTCTCCCCCCTCTTGAGTTGCTGACTAGCTACTCAAAACTACATTCTACTTCCCAAATCTCTGGGGCATTTTGGTCACACGACCGAACCTGGTTCTATAAGTAGTTGGCTCAGACTCTGTCAACAAGTCTGAAGAATCTGTCCCCATCAAAGCACCTTGATTACTGCTTTCTAGCTGAAAAGGAGAAGGATAAAAATTAGTAAGAGGTAATTCTAATGGGAAAACTCGTTGTATGGGTCTTATAACAACACCATGTTCAGTTTTCAATTTGACTGTTCTAATTTTGCTATCCTTTCCAGGAATTAGGTCTACAATCTTTGCTAGAGGCCAATTGAGACGTTTTTGTACATCGTCCCCAATGAGCACAAGTTCACCCAGCTTCAAATCTGGTAACTGGGTGATTTCACGACGCCTTTGAATAAGTTGACCGATATATTCAGTTCGAAAGCGCATTCTTAATTGTTCCATGAGCTTAAGTCTGTATCGCAGCCTTTTGCGAAACTGTGTTGCATCAACTTCATCAATGTCCGTGACACTAGAACTAGAGTTTTGCACTAAAAACATGTTCGGTGTTAATGGAACTAAATCCTCTGGATTTTCGGATTGATATGTGAGAGGGCGAGAGTTAATAATATATTCACAATCGCACAAAATTGTTTGCAGTTCCTCAAAAGTCACGACAGCTTTACCGAGTGTTCGTCGGAGAAGCTCTTTGATCACACGGATCAGCCTTTCCCACCAGCCACCCCACCAGGCGGCTGAGGGAGGATTGAATTTCCAAATGATTCGTTTCAGGTCGCAGAAACGAGTCAATTTTTCCCAATCAATCTTTGACAGATCATTATTGGCACCTTTGAAATTGGTGCCATTATCAGAATAGATTATTCTAGGTCTGCCTCTTCTTGCGATGAAACGTCGCAAAGACAGCAAAAATGCATCAGTTGACAAAGAGGAGACAAGTTCTAAATGAACAGCTCGATAGACTGCACAAGTATAGAGCACTATCCAGGTTTTATCTGCATTTTTAATAAATAAAGGTCCAGCTAAATCAACTCCTACAATTTCAAAAACTTTAGAATCTTTAATGCGATCTAAAGGCAGTGGCACTGGATCGGATTCACGTGATTTAACTTTGTAGCGCTGGCAAGGAATGCATTTACTCACAACTTTTCGGACAGTTTTTCTACCTCTTTGGATCCAATAGTTTTCTCTCAAAATACTTAGAAGAATGTGAGTTCCAGCATGACAATTCGCTACATGGAAATGTTCTATTAGTCTAACCGTGAAAATACAGCCATCAGGTAAAAGAATTGGCGACAAGAAATATGGTGTATCAATGCGTTCTGTAATTCTTGTTTTTACTCTAATTATACCGTCTTCATCTTTAAAACAGACTAGGTTAGGTATCGAATCTACATCTGGGAAAAACTCACTTTGTACCATTGAAATTAAAGTTTTTTCAGCATTTTCTAATTCCTCAACTGATAATTTACCATTTTTCCTTGCACTGTATCGCGATTTCACATTATTTATGAATCTTAATACCCAAGCAACTAGTCTAATAATAGATTCAAATTTTGAAAATTTCCTAGCGTACCAAGGAATATTTTTGACTGTTGTGTTTACATTACACAATTTCACTTTTCTCCTTTCACTAGTAATCTCTGGAGTTTCACTATCAAGAATCTCAGTCCTGGGCCATTTTTCCCTTTCTTCCATGAGCCATTTCGGCCCTTCCCACCACCGAGATTCTAGCAATTGCTGGGGAGAACACCCACGCGAAATCAAATCCGCAGGATTCATTTTTCCTGGCACATGGCGCCATTCGCTATTGGGGAAAAGACCTTTTATTTCTTTCACCCTGTTCGAAACAAAAACGGACCATTCACCGTATTCACTTATCCAGTACAACGCAACCATGGAGTCACTCCAAAAAATTGTTCTCATGTTCTGTACACAAACTGCTTGCTGTACTGAATGTGCCAATCTAGCTCCGATGTTACACGCGATTAATTCTAATCTGGGAATTGACGCTTGCTTTATAGGAGCAACTCTAGCTTTTGCTCTAATTAATTGAATTTTTACAGCTTCCGGGGTTATAGTTCGAAAAAAGACGCAAGCTGCATATGCTTCTTTGCATGCATCCACGAAAACATGCATCTCGGTAGTCTCATTTATTTCAACATATCGCGGAATTTGAACGTCCTCTAATACATTTATTTCGCTGAACCATTTTTTAAAAGGTCTTTGAATTTCCTCCGGTAATGGAGAATCCCAACCTAGACCCAATTTCCAGGTTTGTTGTAATATAATTTTGGGTGGCAAAGTTGCCGGGCACAATATTCCAATCGGATCAAAAAGTTTCTGCATAGAGCTCAAAATTAATCTTTTAGTGAAATTTTCATTGTTACTCAATTTATCAAAAGTTAAATTACACTTAAGCATATCCCAATCAAGATCCCACAATATCCCAAGCAATTTTGTTACACCCGAACTCTTTGAAACATTTTGAGATTTAACGTTACTTTCCCAATTTCTCAAATTAAAACACCCTCGAGACATAATGCATTTAGCCTGCTCGATAAATTCGTCTTGTTCCGCAGCATTCGAAACACCTGTAACACAATTATCAACATAAAATGAATATTTCAATTTTTCTGCCATATTCCTATAATTAAGAGATACATTATCTAACAAATGAGATATCGACGCTGCCAACAAAAATGGGCTTGAATTCACTCCGAAAACCACCCTGCAATGTCTATAAGTAATTTCTTCGTTCACAGAAGGATAAAAAAATCGTAAAAAATCTCTATGATCCGGGTTTATGCTAATCTGCAAAAAGGCTTTTTCGATATCCGCAGAAAGACCAATTTTATAAATTCGAAACCTATCGATAATATCCGGTATTTGCTCAATTAAATTCGGGCCTTTATACAAAATATCATTTAAGGAACACTTTCCATATTCACTAGCGGACGCATCAAAAACGGGCCTAATTTTGGTCGTAGCACTGTCCACTTTCACCACAGGCCGATGCGGCAAAAAATGCTCTTTCTGGACGTCCCCCGTTACTTTTTCAATTACTTCTAAATCTTCCCATTCTCTGAAAACATTTTCATAATCAATAAATAGACCCCCCTTTTGTGCGCGTTCGCACATCTTTTTATGTCTCTTCCACGTCATTTCTTTATTACTGGGTAATTCAATCGTATCAGATTTAAAAGGTAAACAAAACTTCATATCTACCATCTGGATGAATTTTAATATTGGTTTTAAATTCCTCTATTATTTTAGAATGCTCATATTGATTTTTCAAACTTTCTACAGGCTCCCTAATACCGATCGTTTCAAGATCCCATAACTCATTAATAGAAGCATTTTTTACATACAAAGATACAACAGACAAAACAGTATTACTATCATAATTACTACTCAAATTTTGATTGGGTTTTCCAGTTAATACACAACCCAATCGTGTTTCTAACATAAATAAACCTGAATTTAATTTCATACATTTATTAGTGAATAATGTGCCAATTAAATCGGCACCTAAAAGTAAATTAATTTCCGAATCTTCGGATTCAAGATCAGGTAAAATAATTTGTTTTTCTCTAAGTTCAATAAGTGCCTCTACACTAGAACGTTTGGGTACAAAACCAGTAATTTTATTTTCAGAGAATACCTCAGCTCTACAACTAAAGGAATCATTTAAATCAGAAATAATTAAATCATAAACATCATGTATTTGAACTGAGGTTTCTCTCCCCCCAAAAAGGCAATGGGTCATTTTAATTTTCCTCTTAGGAACCAGATGTAGATTCTCAACCACCTTTTTACTAACATAACTGTTTTGAGAACCAGAATCAATAATAGTGCGAACCTTTAGTTCCACATTCTTATTTTTCACTTTAACCATTAATGTCATGAGATAAACATTTTCACTATTTGAATGATTTGTCATAGTATTAGTTTCATGACTTTCATTTTCTTTCTTATCATTTTCACTATTATAATCTGGGCACATAAGAAAATGATGATATTTTTTACACTTAATGCAAGTACTTTTAAATCTACAGTTTTTAGATATGTGGTTAGGCTTAAAACAATTAAAGCAAGCATTTTTCTTCAGTAAAATATTTTTCTTATTTTCTAAAGTCATATTTCTAGCAGCAAAACAATCTCGCGATGAATGTTTTTTATTACAAAAAATACAAGTAAATTCTCGCTTACCTGTATTTCCAAAAGAAGTGTTTACTAGAGATGAAGCCGTTGCAGGAGAGGAAGTTTTATTATCCCGGTCATATCTTTTATTATTAGTATTAGCACCAAAACCACTACGTGCTAAAGCAACCATCTCTTCGCTTTGCACTTCGTGCTTTAGAAAAGACATTAAATTTTTAAGGGAACGTTCTTCGTGCATCGCATCTTCGGCATTTCGTTTTCTTTCCCATGACATCAAGACTTCTTCAGGGAGGATCGATTCTACTAACGGGATCAGGAAATCGCCGTATTTTTCTTGCGTACGTCCTAAACTTTCCAGAGATCGCAACTTTCCCTCTAATTCATCGTACAACTTTGGCAAATCTGTTTTTACTCGGCCAGCGATAGCATTTTTCATAACCATTGTTAATAAATCCCGTATATAGACTTGTACGAGCAGATCTTCTCTACCAAATCTTTCTTTGATTTGGTTTATTGCTTGATGATAATTAGCAGCTGTAGCTGGAAAGCTCTCCACCACTCTGGCTGCTTCTGAATTCGGAACGACCGCCTGTATTAAATATTGAAATTTATCCGAATCCGAAATACTTTTATCTTCATGTATCTTCTGAAATTGAGACCAAAAAGACAAATAGTCCTTAACATCACCATTAAATTTTTTCAATTCAATCTTCGGCAATTTAAAACTTCTCTTCTCAAGAGATTCGTTTCGATTTTCAAAAACGGGCGTCTGCAAAGAAATCATTTTTTCTTCTACTCCAGTCTTCAACTCAAGGTATTTATCCCGATATTCTTCGGCTGCTTGAAAATCTTCCTCACACTCCTTTTCGGAACTTTCTTTCAACAGTATGCTACTTATATTTTTCTGACATTCCTCTAACCTTCCAAATTTATCCTCTAATTGTTTCTGTAACACAGACAGACTTTTAAGATCAATCTCTAGTTTCAATAATTTTTCTGTAATTTTATTCGTACATGACGTAAAACTTATTCGCAGATTTTTTCTTTCTAGTTTCAACGCTTTTATATCCATAATTGCTATGTCGGGCCCCACGTTTTCGCGACAAATGTTATCTCTAATAACTTAATTTAAAATTCATAAAAAACTACAACTGTAGTTATCATAGCAATTAACGGCACTTCTAAGCGACAAAATAACTCTGATTCAAAGATTACGAAAAGCAGTTACATGATCAAAACTTTAATGCATACTAAACGTTATTTCCCGTTTACACTTTCGTCAGAAAGAGTATCTGACGTCATTGGGCACAGCTGCGTAACATAAGATAAACATATAAAGCAATAAACAACACTTAATGATTTACAAAAGGATTATGATAGCAATAAATCTTTCTGATTGAATGGGAAAAGCACTTTACTTCATTTTTGATTAATTTATGATATCTAAATTATATTTATCGATAACAACATGGATTGAACATTGATTTTTAAAAATTCGATCCCTAATAGACGCAATGAGATGCCAATTTACTTAATGGTTACATTTGATTTCCTACGGAGAAATCAGCATCAGCTTCAACAAGGAGTATTTGTTGAAAAGTGCTAATAACAAGGTTACCACAATAGCGCCAAATTTCAGTCAACTTGGCGACAACAATAAATTGCCATATCTGAAGCCAACTTGGCGATGGCTGGCTAATTTGGCAAAATTCCCATTTAAATCCATTAATCTTCCATAATCGAGCTGACCACAATTGAATTTAAACTCCTTCCATTTAAGGGTTTTTTTTTTCGAGACTTTTCTACTTTTTACTGCACTTAAAAAAACATATACATTTTCTAAATTTTTGTGTATTTTAATGAAAGCATGTTTAAAAATTTTTTTTTCACATTTACATTTATTGTTAAATATTACTCTTGAATGAATAACATCGTGTAATATCGTACAATTAAGAATTATAATATTAAGTATCGCAGAATTTTTCTAAAATGTATTACAAAGTTATAAAAAATGTGCAAATTTACTTCAAGAGTAATATTAGAATATAAAATTTTAAATACAATTAAATTAATTCATTGTTTACAGATGCGATAAATTATAAATCTCCTTTAACTAAACGAAAACAAAAAGTAGAGGAATTTCATGTATTGTGGAATGTTCGGACAATATATAATACTTCATTATCTGGCACATACGGTGTTTCAGCCAAACGTAAATCTACCATACGACTTACTAGTACTCCCATGAGGCACTCCCATCAGTTCTGTTTGGATACCTGTTGTTGGAGCGACACAGTAAAATAAAATTTTATCCTCAATTTTTGCAATTTTTTGCAGGCAAATTTGATAAAATTCGTATTAATGATAAAATCTCATTGTCAGTGATGTTAACCAAGTTCAGCATGAAGTTGAATAGTTACATTTATTGCTGTGTCAGTCAGTTTTCCTCTACGCTCACTTGTTGACGAGTGAACTGGTTATGTTTTTCAAGATGATGTTTCGGTAATATGGAATATGAGATACACAACTATTTCAAGACGAGTCTAAAAATTAAAACAATTTTTCATAGAATATGATGATTTATAAATGATGCACTAAGGTTGACTCATTAAAGAATTTTGGCTATTCTTTTAAATTGTGGTTTTTCTTGAAATTTTTATATTCCTTATAACCTTATTCCGTATTACTCGACTGGTTGCCACTACCTGAAAAGTGTAACTTTTTTAAAAAGCTAAGTATTAATATGTATTTTTTTTCTTCCACTTTAAATGCTTTAAAAATGTGTTAAGAAATAGTCAAAGTTTGTTCTTTACTAACTTTTGATGTATCTCAATTTTTTTCTCTTGACTTACAAGTAAAAATGTAAATGTTATTCCATAATGCCCGAACTTTTTCTTTATGGTGTTTTCTTGACATGTTTTTCCTTGTGATTTTATCGAATAATTCTGCTAGAATTAGGAGATAAGACTAAATATATTTTCGCAGTAATGAAAAATAGCTGTATCACAAATAACAAAATCAGAAAGCATTATTCTGTTAACAAAATTAACAAATCATAATAAAAGACTTACTATCTCTTTCTTCTTCACATTCTGCAACCATATTTTCGACTTCACATACTACATTGGTTCTGCAAACGCGACTTACCTGTAAAGCCAAATATAAACATTATTTAATAAATTATAAATTTAAATTGTAAAACTTAATGAGTTTTACTCACAAATTGTTATTGAATTTTCAGGCAAAACTATTATTGTTACTAGCCGCCCTTGGCGATCAGTTTGGTATCCCTTAAATGTATGCTGAGCTATGTATCATGTTACTTTTATTCATAATTTAATTTACTTGCTCAATCCTTCGCCAAATCGGAAGGTTCTGATACAGAAATCAAAAACTCGGTATTTTTATGTTAGCCGGGCGCAGGTCATAAATCGCCAACCATTGTTCCTATCGCATATTTTCGTATTCATTAATTTCACTTAACATATAATCCTTTCACTCATTTTATTTAAAATACACAACTTTAATTTAAAACTGAAACATTTAAAATTCATGACTTTCCCTTATTTCCTTTTTAACAGAAAAAAGAAAAATAATAAAAAATACCAGTAACCATGACAGTTAATTTCAACATCAAAGCATTGTTTTAATTTACCACGAGAAAAATAAAAAATGCTAACTGGCGCGTTAAAACATGCTATTGGCGAGATTTGCGCCCATCTAACATAAAAGTACCGAAAATTTTTTGTGATCATGACAACTTATAATTTTGATTAAAAAGGCCACCTTGCCAATGAAAAGTGAAGCGGTCAGCCCGTAATTGTTCATGACAGTCACATGACTTGGACTATTATAATATAGGTGAAATGAGGGCGATGGAACAATATTTGGCGATTTATCACCTGCGCTCGGCTAACATTAAAGTACCAAAATGACCGCCAAGCATATAAAAAGCGAAGCAGTCAGCCCGAAACTGCTGATGACAGTCACATAACTTAGGCTATTATTATAGAGATGATGATTGACAGAAATAGGTTAAATACTTCTCTTATATTGCACAATTAACTCGCTGGATAAAAAAGTTATAAATAACAAAAATTTAAAAGAGTATCATTCCTTTTAATTTAGCAATCACTATAACTCAGGTCTCTTTGCATTTAGCGTACTTAAATAAAATCAATCTTGCCAATCAACTCGCCAGTTCAGTCTTTTGTCACCAGGGATAAAACCAGTAAGCAATTAAACTTACACTATGTGCAAACTACTTAAAAGATGAGACAATATTTAAAAAAAGATGTTAAATTACTTTAATATCCTTAGTACTTTCATCTATAAAAACATAGCCTTCATCAGAGAAATAAAAGAAATACTACTGTTATTAACGTCTTATTTTCAAAATTCACGTAGATGGTGTTGAAAGGGGTGAAATTGGAAGTCAATTTTTTAGATCTGGAAAACAATGGGAAAATAAAACATGGATATAAGGAAGTGGAATGTTACTCGTTTTATGATTCTTTAAGCAAACTGAGCCAAATTCTGGGTATGTTATAGGATAAAACGTCATTACAAACATTATTTTCTTTAGTAATGATTTCTATTGATTCACGGATAATTAAATCACGATAATTCTTTAAGGGATATAGAATTTTTGCGTCTTCGAAATTAACTTGTATATTCTGCTTCTGGTTAAGTCACAGGTTGACAGGTTGTTACAGGTTGTTAAGTTGACAGGGCTGTTGTTGGTCAGTTGTACTTTAAAGCTCTCAAATGTTCTTTAATACGAACTTTAAGTTTACACGAAGTCATTCCTATGTATTTGAGATAAATATTTTCTATTTTCAGTGGAATTATATAAACTCCAGAAACTACATCTTTCGGGATCGGGTCTATTTTGGCACTAACGAGATCTTTCAGTTTTGCTAGAGGACTGGCGATTAAGTTTACGCGAAAGCGAAAAAGTGCATGTCTGAGTTTTCCGAAAAGTCCTGGTATGTAACTTCATTTTGCAATATCTCATATTACTCCGTGGAGTTTTTTGTATTTTCATATGATATTCTGTGAGTTCATTAGCTTATAGCCCTGTCGAGACTTAAACAGAAGCAGAATATGCAAGTTAATTTCGAAGACGTAAAAATTATATATCTCTTAAAGAATTATCATGATTTAATTATCCGTGAATCAAAGAAATTATTACTAAAGAAAATAATGTTTGTAATGACGTTTTATCCTACAACATACTCAGAGTTTGGCTCAGTTTGCTTAAAGAATCATAAAACGAGTAATATTCCACTTCCCTATATCCATGTTTTATTTTCCCATTGTTTTCCGGATCTAAAACATTGACTTCCCCTTTCACTCCTTTCGACACCATCTACGTGGATTTTGAAAATAAGACGTTAATAACAGTAGTATTTCTTGTATTTCTCTGCTATGGATGAAGGCTATGTTTTTATAGTTGAAAGTACTAAGGATATTAAAGTAATTTAACACCTTTTTTTTAGGTGTATTTGTAATTATATAAATACGTAGCACCTACAGTCGTCGTTCAGTCCGTCTGACCGTCCGCATATAACAGAGCAAAAACTACCCAACCGAATGGTCTGAAATTTTAAATACAGTGGAACCCCGATTTTACGTAACCCGTTTCGTACGTTATCCCGCTTCGTACGTTATTTTTCGTCGGTCCCAAAAAAATTCTATTCCGATAATGTTAAAAATATCTCGATTCTACGTCATTTACGTTTAACGTTTCCCGCTTGGTACGTCATTTTAGGCGAAGTACCTCTTAAATTTTTATCTTCTTTCACTCATGGAGAATTTTCGAAAGAATAAAAGTGCTTTCCAGGTGGTCAACTGGTTGTTTCTACCAAAACAAGTTCTTCCCCTCCCCTTAATACTATCGTGGGAAAGTAACGATGAACTATTATTCGTCCACCAAGCACTTGACCACACCTGCGTCACGTGATGCCGTTAGGGGGGGATGATTCTTTATCCGTCGATCATTCATTTCAATTTCAACCCACAGTAGAGTCGTTTTCTTTTGCCATTTCTTAGTGATTGCCAGTCAAAAGTAGGATGTCAAAAAGAAAATGTTTCTCCGTAGCCGAAAAGGCAGAAATTATCGAAAAATCCAAAGTTTTTAAGGGAACTAAGGTTGATCTCGCAAAATCATTGGGCATCGCTTATTCCACGTTACAAACCATCCTAAAACAAGAGGTCTCTGTAGAATTAAAATCTGAAATACTGGGAAATTTGTCGAAGAAAAGGAAAACATTGAAAACCTCTCCTTTTGAAGAACTGGAAAAGATTTTGTTCGAGTGGTTTAAACGAGCCCGTGCTGCCAAAATTCCAATCAATGGCTCAATTTTGAAAGAAAAGGCGCTTGAAATTTCTTCTCGACTTGAAATGCAGAATTTCAATGGCATCCAACGGTTGGATCGACCGATTCAAGAAAAGGCATAATTTGTCTTACAAGTTTATTTGTGGTGAATCAGATGGAGTAAATACTGCGATCGTTCAGGAGTGGATGGAAAAAACGTTGCCTTCTCTTGTGTATGATTATTCAAAAAAAGACATCTTTAACGCAGATGAGACTGGATTGTTTTTTAATCTCTTCCCTGATAGAACATACACCGTGAAAGGAGAAAAGTGTCATGGTGGGAAATTATCAAAAATGCGATTAACAGTTTTTTTATGTACGAATGCAGATGGAACTGAGAAGTTAACACCCTTTGTGATTGGTAAATCCAAGAAGCCCCGATGCTTCAAAAACATCAAAAGTTTACCTACAGATTATAATGCCAACCAGTCTGCTTGGATGAACCTAAATCTTTTTGAATATTTTGTAAGAAAATTGGATAAAAAAATGCGCTTGCAAAAGCGAAAAATAATTTTATTCGTAGACCAGTGCGCTGCCCATGCTGATCTAAACTTAAAGAATGTGCGTATTAAACTTTTTCCACCGAACTGTACCAGTTTACTTCAACCTTGTGACTTGGGAATAATCAGATCCTTCAAAATGAATGAAGCAACTGGTAAGAAAAGCCCTTTTTCCCCTTGATTCTGGTGAGTTTCAAGATGCTTGGAAAACGAAGATAAATGTGCTCGACGCTCTTCACTTGATCTCATCGGCATGGGATACTGTAGAGGAAAAAGGCATTTCAAAAGCTTTTCGGAAGGGAGGATTTTTGAAATCTGATATTAACGTTGAAGCGCCACCAGAGGAGCCCGATTCGGAAGAGTATACAATAGAGGATGAATTTATACTTGCAGACATCAATGTTGATGAATACATTGATTGCGATAAAGATCTTATCACTACCACAGATATTCAGACTATTTCTGATTTGATTTCGCAAAATGAAAGTGGGGATGATGATGAAGATCCAGATGATGAAGATACAGATGATGAAGATCCAGAAGACATCGTGCCCTCATCGGTAAAGGCCATTGGGAGTTTAAAAATTTTAAAAAAAATTTTAACAGAACATGAAAATCAAGAAAAAAATTTGCAAAAACTCGCATGTATCGAAAACAGTATATGTGAAATTGTACATAAAAAGAAAAAGCAGTCAAAAATAACAGATTTTTTTAAGTACTAATGAGATATTGGTAAGTTTATTTTTGTTTGTTTTCTTGAAATATTTTTCTCTATTTGACCCCGATTTTACGTTTTCCCGTTTCGTACGTTTTTTACTGCTGGTCCCATGAAAAACGTAAAATCGGGGTTCCACTGTATATGATTGTTGCAAAATTTTGTCGAGCAATTTCAAATTTTATGAAAATCGGATATATAGTTTAATTACAGGGACAATCAAAAGTTTTCCGTTACATTACGGGGAATGGGAAAAAAATTATTGCAAGTGCATTTTAATGATGTTACAGACTATGTACTTATGAAGTGCAAAAAAATATACATTCAGTACAATATGGGGTGCAAAAATAATTATAAAACTGTTATAGTACGAACGCACCTCATTGCCACGTTTGACAAGCAATTTCCAACTTGTTAAATATTATCTCATCTTTTAAGTAGTTTGCACATAGTGTAAGTTTAATTTTAACTTTTTAAAGATGAATTAAGCATTTCTATTTATTTATTTACCCAGTAAATAATGATAATAATAATAATAATAAACAGGAAAATACGCGAAATTAAAAAAAAAAAAAAATCGAAAAGTGAGAAATATACAAGGTGTCCACAAACTCTCTTAACTATTAGAAAAAGTTATAAGTCATGAAATATTTGAGCTAAATATTCGTGTTTTTTCTCTAAGTGTTGCCCTGTATTAAAATTTTGTTTTCATCCCCAATTTTTGACACTAACATACTAAAGCTAATGGTAGAGGACGTACGATTGTGCCTTTAATTAGCTTCAGTTTCATCTAGAAGTGGCAACCAACCTGATCAGTTTATAGCTATTAAAACCTCACTGGCAGAAAGCAGTAAAAAACAAAGTATTATGCGAAGATTAAAAAAAAATATATTCAACATGAGGAATAAACAAGGTGACCACAAACCCCCATTACTATTGCAAAACGTTATAACTCATGAAATATGTGAGATATATTCGAGAAATAATCACTTTTTTTTATAAGTGTTGTCCGGTATCGATTTTCTTTTTACACTAAAATACTAAAGCTAATGGTAGAGGGCGTGCGATTGTATATTTAATTTCAATTTCATCTAGAAGTGGCAACCAACCTGATCAGTTTATAGCTATTAAAGCCTCACTGGCAGAGAACAATAAAAAAAACAGGGAAGTACACGAAGAGTAAAAAAAAAAGATTGCTAAAAATTTGGAATATACAAGGTGTCTACAAAGTCCTATTATTTCTGCTTGTCTGTTCTTGAATTTTGTGGTGTCATAGCATTTGCGTAATCGTTACATGCATTTAATTAATTAATAATGCTTTGATATTCTACGGGAAACCAAAGACGTGCACAAATTGAAGTGTTTTGATTGCACAACCTTTAGATGCTGTTGAACAGTTTAAAAGAAAATGCGAGCCTTTATCTCCAATTATCGGTTATACTGTTTTGCAATGGTAAAATTTTTTGAAGACACCCTGTGCCATTGCTTTTAGCATCGTAATGTCAACAACTGATGATCTAAACAAACATTTAGATATTGGACAACATATATATATATATATATATATATATATATATATATATATATATATATTTATATATATATATCTTAAGGTTTTATTAACTATGTATAACATGAAACTAATATTCATGCAGTGGATGGAGAAGAATTTAAAATTTTTAATTGTGTCCATCTTTTATATATTTATCTTACATTCTTCTGCTTTTGAATAGTTAAGATCGACAGAAATATTTATGTTTTTATATCCATTTCTTTAGTTTTCTGTTAGAGTTAAAAATGCTTACTTTTTCGAAATGTTGTACGTACCCTGTTGGATATTTTTCTCTCCAAATGCTTTTCCAGCTGGGCAAGTAAAAAATTATTTTCACAGCTGAGACCTTCCGATGTTACCGAGATTACTCCAACTTTGTAGACAGAGTTTGAATAGAAAACAACTGAAATGAAATTAAGATAACATGTAGTGAATAGTGATGAATATCAGACTGTCGCATTTTTCATACAAAGGTACATTTTACAGTGTAGCGTTATATGGAGTACGTCGAGATGCAGACAGCTCGCTATATCCGAATAAAAGTGCATATATCAAAATGCATGATGTACCGAATATATTAAAAATTAAAGTAGATGATAATCAAGAAATAGATGTTTTATCGTTGTCTGCAAAACGTTGGTGCATACAGACATACATATTTACACCCATTGTATTGCAGAAATTTACTTAACCCATATTGGACCGTTGTCCTATAAATAGGACAGCTAATAAAACATTTTTTAAAATATAAATTGGCAAGGATTTTTTGGATGCATTTTGTTATGACGTCTTTAAAATACATAAAAGTATAACATATAAACAAAAAAAAAACAAGTAACCAATTAAAATTTAATTGAAAAAAAATCTATTTAAAAAATTCTTTAAGAATTGTGATCTTATAATCTAGAATTTTACCGTTATTATTATCTTTTTATTGGAGAAATCATAGAGTATTTTTGTACAACATGAACAGTACTTTTAAAGTAAAATAAAATATTTGCTCATAAAATTAGTTTCGGGGAGACCGAGGCAAGTTGGCTACAGGCGTAAGTAGGCGCAGTCCTCATAAATCGCCTGTTTGTGGATAGATTGCGCAACCAGTCACTGAGTATCTTTCTTATTGCTTTTTACAATCCTCATTGTAGTTTTGCATCGTTACCTACGTGCAGTGGACATTTATTACGATTTTTCTGTTTTTTGCACTCCTAAGTAATTTTTTGTTGCTTCATTCTTTTTCTAATTTCTAATACTTATCTTAATAATTGCGATTTAACTTGTGCAGTTTTTCTTAGTGTATAAATAACTGTACCTACCCCATATGTGATTTACTTGGATTATTTATGCTTAGAGGATTACGTGTCCCTTTTGTGAAGAAATTTATTATGGGGCAAGTAGGCACATTGAACACTGTGCATGTTGGCTCAGTGTTTGGTGTGTGCTGGTAGTTTGAAAAACAGCAAGCAACGAGAAAAGTGCTTGCAATGCAAGATTTTGGGCACACGAGGCTTGCCCAAACGATGACACTCGATTTTTTATTTGTGACAACTGTAACTCTGATGATGATATAGATTAGGATAGAAGTTACTCAATGTTAATGTTTTATTCATTATTTTTATGTCTGTATAATTTAGAATTTACATTGTACGGCTATAACGCATTTCTCTAAACTTACTGGTAATAATGAAATTGATTTCGCTTAACTGCGTGTCTTATTTGAGCTTCATTTAAATTTTTATAACGCGTGCGTCAACTTACCCCATAGGTATAGGCAACTTGCCCCGTGACGGGGTAGGTTGGCGCACAATTTTCCTTTTACTTTAGGCTTCCGCTAAACATAAACTACAAAAGCTACAAACTCAAAACTCCGGGTATTTATAGCCAAATGTCTGTTCTTTAAAAGTGCAGTTAAAGTTTGTTACAAAACTTAAATAAAAAATTTTATAAAGATCAAAAACTAAAAACTGCGCTTACTAGCCCCGGTCTCCCCTATGTATGCATTTTATATATCCTTACTATGTGTCCTGCTAATATGTCCTGTTTATAGGACAACTAGTTACTTAAAAAATTAAAAACTTTTTTTCAAAATTTTCCTAGTATCTACTTAATTACACCATATTAATGATATAATTGAAGTTTTAAATATTTTCAAAAATATTTAATCGGTGTGGTCCAATATGGGTTAAGAGTGAAATTTAAATAGAATTTATGAGACCAGAAAAAATAACGACATATCCGAATAAACAATGTAACGACATGCAATATGCAATATATTGAGGGGGTTTTGCATTTAACAAAAACATGAATACACTTATATAACTTTAAAAATATTACTCAAATACTTTTCGTATATCTAATATACACTCTTTTGATTTGATCTTGTTGGATAGGCATATAAAGTATGGGAATTATGTTTAAGTGTTGCCGCAAGACATGTTTGCAAATTCTGCATTGTCTTATTTTAAATCTTATATCTAATAAAAAGGAAATACGAACTTGCGTACACTGTTAAAAATTTTGTGCTACTTTGATCCGAAATTTGATGCTTAGTAACTGCCACTATGAGATGGTGAAATCTCGTTCCAAGATTTGGAACTTCGGTTGAACCATAGTTCCATTTTTTCGAATAAGATGATGAAATCTCGTTCCAAAATTTGGAGCTTCGGTTGAACCATCCTATGGTGGCAGCTGGTGATAGCAGCTAAGCACTAAATTTTGGTTCGAAGTAGCATGAAATTTTTAACACTGTTGAAAGTGCAGTATTAAGTTTGAACACTTAATATTTCACTGGAAAAAAAAGTCTCTCAAAATTTAGTAAAAAGTACTGAATTTTAAATATGTCACATACTCAAAGTAGCTGCGAATCCAAATGCACTAAAAATTAAGAAACACATGTACTCGTTTTTGATTCCATGGATGTCATGGATATGTTCAAATATGAACAGTTATGTAATCATTTTTAGGTGCGTTCGTAATTATATAAATACGAAGCACCTATAGTCGTCGTTCGGTCCGCCTGTCCGTCCACATATCACAGAGCAAAAACTACCCAGCCGAATGGTCTGAAATTTTAAATATATAATTGTTGTAAAATTTTGTCGAGTCATTTCAAATTTTATGAAAATCGGATGCATAGTTTAATTACAGGGACAGTCAAAAGTTTTCCGTTACATTACGGCCAATGGCAAAAAATATTTCAGGTGCATTTTAATGATGTTACAGCCTTTCTAACAGAATGAAATTGATATGCACTTATGAAGTGTATTAAAATAATACATTCAGTACAATATGCGGTGCAAAAAATATTTATGAAACTAATTATAGTACGAACGCTCATCATTTGCCACGCAATTTCCAGCTTATTGATCTTATGGGTGTATTCAAATATCAGCTTTAAAGTAAGTGCTATCTGCTAAATATCCAATATATTTTTTATGTAATCAGCTGTACCTTCTGTAAATATTAAATTATGCACAGTGTTTAAAAATAATTTAAAAGTGCTTGAAAACAATGCTCTTGTCGTAAAAATATGAAGTAAAACATGATGGCGTCCAAGATGGCCAATTAGTAACACATGCGAAACTAAAATAAGGTAAAAATACGGGGTCAAAGACATTTAATAAAGCACTTTCAAAACTAAAATAAGTTAAATGGAAAAAATATTTTTCTTGTCAGGGTCCTATTGAACACTTTTACTACTACAGATGTTATTAATACTACAGATTTATTTTTACTCCAGATTAAAGTATATTGAATTTTTTAATGTGTCAGAGACTTTTGGGACACCAAGTATATATTTTACCTCTAGTTAATTTATCTATCCTAGATGCATATAAGTCGCTTTATTTGTTAAAAAAAGTAAGTTTAATGTAAATTTTAAATTTTGAGAGTTATTTTAAGAAGTTAAAAAATAATTTCTACATACTGGATTCAAACCAAATTAGATTTCTTCTTCCTGATTCCCAATGCAATTTTCTTTACTCTTATTTGCGAAGTATCACAAATTTATGTTACTTATATGTTTTTTTTTTTTTTTTTTTTTTTTTTTTTTTTTTTTTTTTTTTTTTAACTATATACAATTTTTACTGAAATTAGAATGCATTTTTTGGGCGATGATGTAAAGAAATTTATTATCTGTGTTCACAATTTCCCATGGTTCATTGTATGAGAAACAAATAGCCGGTTTAAAGTTAGTTAAAAGCCGGAAAACACTGAAAATTAACGAAATTCAAAGTATGATAGCTCGATAAGTTTTGTCGTAAAGAAACTTTTTTTTTTGTTTTCTTAATGGGCTTCTTATACGCAGGGCGACATTAAAAAAATATTTTGTTGTTAAAGGGGGGTCGTATAAAAAATTAAATTTCTTATTTTAAGCTATACACCGCCCTTCATTAAAAAAAAAAAATGCTATATGGGGCATTCTCACAATCTTTTGACTTTTGGGGGAAAAAATCTGGCGAAATTAAACTTGCTAAAATAACATTTTAATCTGATAGACGAATGCCTTAATGATCCAAAATAAAGAAAAAAATGGTCAGCAGCAAAATTTTTTTTATTTAACTAAGGTTTATGTTAAACTTATGTTATGGAAAATTAAATTTTGCGAGTTTAATTTTCCTTACCATTTTACCACTAAAACTTTTTATTTTCTTCGAAATTGTTACTTATAAGGAATTTGCATAGTACCCACAGGACATTCAAATAAGAAATAATAACAATGTAGTATTTTTAGTACAAAATTTTGGTACAAGATTGTCTGAAAGGGGTATTAAAGAAGGGACGGTAAGGTAAAAAAAAGGGACGGTATAGGAAAAAAGGGTCGGTAAAGAAAATTACCACCTATTTTAGGCAAATCATGTCAAGACTAAGAGTTAAGACCACAATGTTCATTGATTTATAGAAACAGTTGTTAACATTGGATTATTTGTTTTTTTTTTTAAATTTACCTTGAAAAGTGTAGAAATAAACCTTGTGGACGGTAAGACTACCACTAAAGCCACGATCTTGAAATTGATATTTAAATGCTGATTTAAATTCTGCAGTAACTTTCCTGACAAAGAATTTTAGACATTCTTTCTCTAGCATTCTTCTACAGGAGAAAAACTTGAAAAAAATTCTGTGGCTGCATCTGAAGTGATTTTTTGTATAAGTTTAGCAAGAAGGACGGTAAGGATGAAAAACCCAGGGACAGAGTTAAAAAAATAATATCAACCGTAAAAATGTGTGCAGGTTAACTTTTTGCTACATATTTATATAAAACAATTGCCCAGTTTCAGAAAAAAATTACATCGAATTACTTTTATTGAAACAATTTTATACAGACAGCTAAAAAATTAAAAATCAGCATCAGGGACACGGGACGGTAAAAGAGTTTTCCTGGTATTAGGACCCCCAACATCGTCCAAAACTTATTTATCTCGTTAATATTGTTATGCAATCATGCAATGGGATGTTCCCCAGTATATGAAATAAAATAAAAAAATAAATAAAAAAAAAGTGTATTAAAATAAAAATTATTATTCAGGGACATGAAAGTCAAAAGATTGTGAGAATGCCCCATATCTAAAAGCTGTTATCTTGATTTCAATATCATTTAAATTGAAAGTACGTTTAAGAATATTTTGTTTTGTCATCAACGGCTTAAGAGATAATCACTTATAGTAGATAACTTCTACTTTGAATCATTCAATATAATTTTAAAACATTATCTGAATAACAAAATACAAACTAATATACTTCGACGTATTTAATTTTACCATGCAATAAATTCTATATTTGCTCAAAAATATCTTTCTCATTCCAGAATTTTGAACTATATGAACTTTTTTCAAAACTGAAAAAAGTTCATATACCGATTCATACATGAAACATTTCCTTTTTCAATCCAGCCAATGAGATTGGATCTTTCAAGTCAATTATATCCTCCCTAATTGTGCGAAATCCCACACGCGGATCTATGTTAGAAGCTCCATCGGTTTCCTTTCTCACCGAATGAACTCTCACCCATCTCTTCTTTCTGTTTCCTAGAAAACTACCTTTCGTCATAAATAGCTACAAAAATTTGACAGAGAGGCGTTTAACTCCTGTTTTGGCTATGCTTAATATTTAGAAGCATAATTATTCGTAACTGAAGTGCGTTTTAGAATATTTTATTTTGCACAAATACGTTTTGCTGCAGCGGCGCCTGCGGAAATAAATCTAGAGAGGGGCAAGATTTTCGAATGGATATGCCTGTAGTCCGCAGCCTAAGCAGCCCCCCCCCCCCCTCCTTTTTAAATAGAAAATATTAACATGAAAAAAACTAAACAAAGCATTTTTTGTCAGAAGTGCTCCTGCAAGACAATTTTTCAGTATGCAAAAATAAATAAATAAATAAATAAATAAATAAATAAATAAATAATAATAATAATAACAATTTAAAAATATCAAATATTCAAAAGTAAATTTCTACCAACATTTTTAAAAGTGGAAAATTTAAAATTTAAACTGTTTTTACTTTTGCCCCTTTAAGATAAATTTGAAAACTGGAACCTGACAAAAGAAAAAAAAAAAGCACATTTGAAAATTGTTTTTCACCGGGAGTTCAGGGAATTGTTCAAGGAGAACGGGGGGTGGGGGGTGGCAGAGCCACCCTGACGACAAATTCTTATTAGATGTAAATTTCCAACTGGGCGAAAAATGTCCGGACCAGGTTTCGAACCAGGGATCTCCTGTCTGAAGCGGCTTCAGCCAGGAGATCCCTGGTTCGAATCCTGGTCCGAACATTTTTCGCCCAGTTGGAAATTTACATCTAATATGATTTATTTACCAATTAGAATATTGTGTTAAAATTAATCTAGGACAAATTCTTAGTTGTTCTTTCTCTGAGTATTTGAATATTTCATGTCACTCAACATTTAACTGTTTTTTATGTGTCATCAGAGATATTCAAAATCTACATTAATTAAATTTAAAATGCCTGTAACACCTTTCCGGCGTCCATGCTTTGGTAAATGATTACTGTGAGTCGGAAACTGTTTAAATGCAATTAATATGTTTTAATTTTTCTCACTAAGTCTCTATCAACAGCATACTGCTAAATTTTTCTTTTGATCATACAACAAGTCTTATAATTTTATTATTAAAATTTCATGGCAATGTGTATTCTTCCGTAAATTCAATATAAATGCTAAAAATGATAAAAATACATTTACAGGGCAAATAAATACCATTATTTCATCATATCGACATGTTTCATCGCTCTGACGGCGACATTCTCAACATTTATACTGATACAAATATTTTTGCAAAATACTTTTTAATTGATAAGCTGGTAAACAAAAAGTACGCGATTTCATACATAATGAAATTAAGTACAATATTAAAAATGGAAATTTGTGAACGTAAAATATTTTATTTCATACTATTATTTCATTATTCAGCAGAGCATCTCTTTCCAAATTTCAGGAAGCACCATGGAGGCTGAATCATTGCATATATTCTAACTGCGGGAAAAGATCTCTATTGATTTTCGGATAATGGATGACAAATAAAATATTGAGGGATAAATTATTTTACTACTTTTAAAATTAATCTGTAAAGTTTTTTTTTAAATAGTCTTTCCAAATCTGTAGTTTTCTTGTTGTATTTGATATCTGCTATATGTTCTTTGATCCTATGTTTTAGCTTTCTTTTTGTCATTCCTATATAAAATTGCACTGATCTACACTTTTTTGGTGAAAGATATTTCATATATCTCTGATAATTGATTTGGTTCTATTGGGTCTATTTTCTTACATCTATGATTTTTAATTTTACGGAAGATGTTGCAATAATAACATTATCAGAGTAGTCAATCTCTTTAGAATATTTTTCTGTTTTTTTTTCGAAAGATTGAAATATAAACTTAATAAATACAATATCCCCCATTATTGCAAAATCTTCCGTAAAATTAAAAATCATAGTATGTAAGAAAATAGATCCAAGAGAACCAAATCAATTATCAGTGGTATATGAAATACCTTTCACCAAAGAAGATGGAACAGTGCAATTTAATATGGGCATGATAAACAGAAAGCTTAAAACTAGTATCAAATAACATATAGCAGATATCAAATACAACAAGAAAACTACAGCTTTTGCCAGACTATACAACAAAGAACCTTTACAGATTAATTTTAAAAGTAGTAGAATAATTTATTCATCAAGATTTTATTTGCCATCCATTATCCGAGAACTAACAGAGATCTTTTACGCAGTGAGAATAAATGCAATGTTTCAGCCTCCATGGTGCTTCCTGAAATTTGGAAAGAGATGCTCTGCTGAATAATGAAATAATAGTATGAAATAAAATATTTTACTTTCACAAATTTCCATTTTTAATATTGTACTTAATTTTATTATGCATGAGATCGCGTAATTTTTGTTTGCCATTTTTTCTATTTACAATTTTTTTGCGAAAATATTTGTATCAGCATAAATTTTGAGAATGTCGCCGTCAGAGCGAAGAAACATGTCGATCTGATGAAATAAAGGTATTTATTTGTCTTGTAAATGTATTTTTACCATTTTTAGCAAACGTTAAGTTAGTTTTGATGTTTCAAGTGATTTTCATGTATAGTTATAAGATTTATGTTCATTTTTAATACAACCCAAAATTTACTAACAGCAAACTATATCAAAATCAGTGTATAGTATGAATACTAGTATTGTATGAAATATAAAGATATATTGCCTTGTTTTAATTTTTCTATTTTCAGTATTTAACTCGCGCTAAAACATAATACGACGCAGTTATTTTCTTCAGTGTTAATAATTTCTGTCATAGCAAATGTTATTAGTTTGTAATATTTTCTAGAAAATTAGAAAAAAAGGAAATTAGAAAGAAAATTAAAAAGAAAAGAAAAGAAACTTTTCAAAGTTGTATAAAAATATGACACATTTATTGTTAAATTCCGGTGCCAAATTGATAAGATTACGAAGTTCTTTTTCAACGGCGACTGATTAGAGTCTATTTCAATGAAATATTTTACATGTGACAGGTATTTCAATATACATTAATAAATTACAAATTTATTCAAAATAAGAAAATTTTACAAAGAAACAAAAATATTTTGAGTTACTCTATTAAAATCAATCAAAAATAATATTGTTTGTTTATTGTTATAAAAATGATAAAACGAGACTTTACATTAATTTAATTACTTACTTACTTAATTTATTTATTTTATGCTGTCATTTTATGAAGAAGTGGTACTTATATCCTACTGTATTTTCAAAATAACTAATAGTTTGATGAATTAAATAAAATAGCTAAACATAAAATTTCAAGTTTCTATAAAATGACATTAATTATTTTATTTTCATAATATTATTACAATACTAGATCATTTTTCACATTTTTAAAGTCACTTTCATATTTTCCTAACCAGCAATCGTACTATTCTGATAGATTAAGCTAATAAAAATATTTGATATCATATAATTATTAAATATGATAGAAAAGTATTAAATAAATTGAAAAAGCCTCAAAACGACAGTTTACTTTCGTTACAAAAGTTATTTCAAAATCACAAATTGCTTAAATGTGTAAAGTTAAAATTTCGACAGGAAATTTTAATGTTATTTCCATGGTAACGTTAATAACGTTAAAAGAAAATATATATTATTTGGTTAGAAATTGCAACCTTGAGGTCTGGTCATTTAAAAGATCTAACTCAAAATAAAATTTAGTCGGATAAATTATAGTTTTTTAAATTACCGTTTTTTATTATTGAAGTCAGGAGCTTCGTATGAGGTACAGTGAGCAACAGAGTTAATGAAAGTTTTGGTTTTATTTTAAATACTTTTTAAAAAGGTTTTTATGCATAATATCTCTAACGTAATTTAGATATAAAGGTCATTATATAAAAAGTGAGCGCTAGATTTTAATCGAAAAAAAATTTGTCTACTAAAAATATTTTTTATATATTGACATTCTTTTGAAAGTCCTGCACTGTATCACATTAAAAAAACAATATCTTTTTTGCTACACTTTTTTTTCTCAAGTTTATCCCTCAAGTTTTCGGTTTAAATAATGAGTAATTTTGACTTCCTTAAAAGCTCATTTGGAAATTTCAGATTAAATGTCTGTTAAAAATCTCAATATATTCTTCCATTGATGTGTTATTTTTGTTGTGAGATTTTACCAACGATATTTTGTCCTCGAGCGATTTTGTTTCCAATCCAGCAGTACAACATAAGGTAAGGTGCCCTATTTTCGTCCCCCAGTCACTTTTAGGAACCTTGGAAGTTGCAATTTTTAGTGAAAACTTACCAAATTTGGATTTTACATTGACTAACTACTTATGCACGTAGAAACATAGACAAATCTCGGAGAAAAAAAAATTTAACAATGCGAAAAATTGTTTTTCAAAATTATCTATGTATGGACCAAAAAAAAAAAAGTTAAATACAAAAAGCTGAGACTTATTTGTAACTAAATCAAAACTTAATTCAAAATGAGTATGTAATTTAATTTACATTAAATTAAGGCATAAAGAAATGTACTATAATCAGTGGAAGAATAACATTAAGAAACATTAGCCATCCGAACATGAGGAACATATAAATTTTGTATTATTTTTGGCTCCTGAGCATGTTTCGTGTGACCAAGTGCAACGCTGAAGGCACTGAACCCATTGTTCTCCATGTTTATCAGCAGAAAAATGCTTAAAGCAAATAGGGCACTCTGCATCATTGTCGCCATCACTATCGCTTGTATTACCATCATAAGGAATGTCAACAGAAGAGTCACTTTCGTCATGTGAGTCGCTGGATAGGTCACGTTTGGATTTTTTACAGGGTGGACTCTTCTCCTTTCCCTTGAGAGTGGTGGGTGCCATAAGGTTTTTTCAGATGTGCGTTTCTGTTTTGCCAGGGAATCCTTCACTTTGTTTTTATGCGGAGATCTAGTGATCAATGTTGCTGAACCTCATCGGACAGAAGTTGCTGGCGTGATCACTGGCATTTCCCTGATCTCTTTAGGACTGATAGCAGCAAAAGTTTGCTGAACCTGGACGCTTTTATTTTATATTGAACTTTATTTTAATTTTAAAATAATTGTCATAAAAACATGTTCTTAATTTCGACACCGGGGACGAAAATAAGAACTGCAAGGGAGACGAAATTGGAATCACGCTACTCCCCAATATGGCGGAGATTGAGTTCTTGTAAGATGAACTGAACGTCCTAAAACTCACTGTATGCTACTGTTAGCATCTTACTTATGTATAATACATGCAATGAATAGGAAATAAATACTTACAGTGCAGTAAATAACGTTCTACAAAAAACGTAATAAGAACTCAGGGCATCTAAAAATAGGAAATCCGGCGTCTATAATATATTTATGCGTCTTGGCGAACAAAACTTTCGCTACTGATGCCTTTTACCTTCAAGTCCTTGTGTTTTGCGTGAAAAGTGGCGCCGCTTTCGGAGAAGCGGATTAGTAAAGGAGGAAGAAATTAGGAAAGAGGACGAAATTGGGCCCTTTTCTTTATCTTTGTGTACAGAGATTAGAAACAGTTGATAATTCTGTTCTGGTTAATTTTAATTGGTTTTTAAGCGTCACATAGCCATCAAAACACAAATTATAACAAAAAAACCTATTTGCTATCTTTAAGCAGTTTTTATGAGCAAGAATAATGAAAAACCCAACACAATCAAAGCTCCTCCTGGCTGCAATATTCTTTAATGTTATATAGTTATTTACTCAATAGAAAATATGGCCTTACACAGAATAAGATACTTACCAGAACAATCAGGAAACGGTAAATACTCTGAAGGCTGCCAAATTCCATCGTATGCACAGAAGTAAAATGGTGGTGTCTTCAGAGCGAAGCCATAGTTTTCGTTACAAGTCAGAGTACAGAAGACGCCATTTTCTGCTTCAGTACAGTTTACTCTTCCGTTTAAGGGATCCGGGGGAAAAGCACAAGCATGTTCTGGATACAAGAAAACATATACACACAAAATTAAGTTGAAGTAAAAGCATTATTAAAAAATGAAATATAAGCAGAATAGTAAGAGCTAAGAAAGATTTAATAAAATTGTAACATAGTTCATATTCATATGTTTAGAAGTATGATAAGTTTGGATACAATTTGTAATTATTTCAATTCTAAAATGAAATATGAAAATAATACTGTACTATGTAATTGATAAAAAAAAACTGTCGAATAATTTAGACTTTACTCTGGATTACTTAGATTATGGCGATCGTCCTACTGAATAAAATTAAAAAAATTTCCATTCAAAGCTGCATTTTATCGTATTATTTTCAAACTCATTTTTTAAGTTAAAATATTGAATAATTTGATTTTTAAAAATAAATGCTTTAAATTATACTGAAATAAATCCTGAGATTATTTCTTTAGTTATAAAGTACGATTTTTATCATTTTATTTTATTGTATCATTTATTGAAAAAAAGGTAATTTTTTTAACGACATATTCTTGAAAAATATCAAAGCTGTTTCTCCACTCCGGTTCTGTTATCAGAGTTCGTAGAGAATTTTACTTTATCAAATTAATGAACTCAAAACAGTGACTACGAAGAGGCAATATGAACCATGGCAACAAGAAAAAGTCACACGGTGCTATATCAGGTGAATACGGAGCTTGTGGAGCCGTATTTGTTGAACGTTTGGTTAAAAACTCACAAATAATCATTGCACTATGATAATGCGCATTATAGTGGTGCAAAACCCATGAGATTTCTCGACACATTTCAGGCCGTTTTCGACGAATTGCTTCAATAATTTTTAAATCAAATTTAAATTTGGCTCAAATAATAATTTTTACCGACTCTCTGGCTAGTTGGTAGGAATTCATAATGTACAACCCCACGACAATAAAAGAAAACAGTCAACATTACCTTGATTTGAATGACTTTAACGAGCTTTTTTCGGTTTCTTTCACCTTTCAAGCACCATTCATTTTATTGTTAAGCTGTTTTTGTATCAAAAGCATATAGCCAAGTTTTAACACCTTTAATAATGCGTTTTAGAAAGGAATCGCTTTCAGAAACTCTCGGGCCACTTGCGCACGTTGTTGTTTTTGGAACAAATTCAAAGTTCTTGGAACAACTCGACAAGTGACGTGTCGCAACCCTAAATGATCTTTTAAAATTACTTAACAGGTTGACGATAAAATGAGTATCATGTTTGCTTGGGAACTAAACACTGCGGTTCCGCGTTAGATTTACCTCCTGACTGGGGCATATGCTTTATAGCACCCCAGGGCCCATAGCCAAGAACACAGAGATGGCCCCGATAGCCCAAAGTCTTTAAGGATAGTATCGCCCCAGCGTTCCTTTTTCAGTAAGAGTAATGAAAATTATAATGCTCAACTCAAAAATAATTATAACCACTACTATCTTTCTTTGACTACTATTATTTAATAAATTCGACGGACGTTCTAAATAATGTTTTTACCATGAACAGAGATAGTAATGACACAGGTATTGTTGTTTCCAGTTTCATCTTTAACTTCGTAGATAACGTCCGTGCTTCCAAGTGGGAAAGAATATGGTTGTTCATGAGACTTCCACACTGCCAATGGTTTGCCAGAGTTATCTGAAAACAAAGGATCTTCCCATGAAATGGACAGAGGAGGTGCTCTTGATAAATATGGAGAAGGAGAAATACAACGATCTACTGTAGGAGGTTGGGTATCTGAAAAATAAATAGAAATTTCTTCAGAAAATCCATAAAGCTACAGTCGGCAGTAGATCATCAAATCTTTTGATGAATTTAGCATTAAAAAATGATTTTTGTTAGTTAAGTAAAAATCCTGATATTGCTTTAAAATGAACACATGGAAATATATGTCTTAATGTGACTTTTAAAAATATTACATCATAAAATCATAAGACAAAATGCAATATTCCACATTGATTCAATTACAAACTACACAATATGAAATTTAAAAAGTTCTCTGTTTACTTAAAAAGTGACAGATGTTAATAATACATACGTTACAATTAATGAAAATATCCCCAGACGATAGCTGCGGGATTGCAGACCGAAAGTACTAGGAATTTTAAATAAAGCGTATATTTTAAATTTGTAACGTCTGTATTATTACCATCTGTCACCTTTTAAGTCAACAGAGAACGTTTTAAATTCATATCGTGTAGTTTGTGATAAATGATCTTACCCTGATTATTTAATTTTGGATTAAAAAAAAATGTTTTCCACAATGAAAATAGGATATAAATTTTCAATAAGAACTGATTTTCAATTTTAAAAAATTACTTTTAAGAAGTTATTTAGGAAAAAAGAACTTTTTTCTTTTCATAAATATTAATCATATTCAGTAAGCATTTATAAACGATGTATTTTAAAAGTCTTATCTTCATATTCAAAATTTTAAAAAGGAATTGTTAATTTTGTAATTTAAAAAGTAAAGCGGCAAGTTCTATAAGCAGATTAGAGAAAAACCTCAGCTTCAGATGTTGGGAACTAAGGATTGTTTAAAATAAAGTTTTAGGATGGCGAAAAAATTATAATCAAGATATTTTTTTAAAAACTGAAGCAATTATTTTCTGAACATTTAAATAAATTTAAAATACTAAAAAAATTAAGTAATCTATTAAATGTAGAATAGGTAACATTAAAGAAAATGTGAAAGGAAACTTTCTAGTGCAAACGCCTTTAAATCATAGGCTGAATGAAGAAAAACTTTCAAACAGGCCGGGCCGGCCGGCAAAATAAAGACATTTTTTAACGAGTCGGGCCGATATAAAAAATAACACAAAACTAACACGAAAACAGACACGAAACTTTGTGACACATTTTCTCACTCATTTTTAAACGTAAAGGTAGAAAATTGGCAAGGCTCAATATGGAAGCGATTTGGAATCGAAATGAGTTTTCCGTTTTTTCATAAATAAATTATCGAGTTATAAGCGATTTTTATTACGTGACAACCTGTTTTTCCCCTTTCTCGCGTTGTTTTTCTCCCTTGTCGCGGGAATTTTGATTCAAAACGCCAACTTTGACAGCGTTTTCTGAAAGATACTTTACATTTACCAAAAATAGGAAAAAGTCTTCCGATTACAAAATTTCTGAGAAACAATACCTGCCCATCACATGCGTTTCCGAAAAAAAAAAAAATGAATTAAAAATTGTATTATAAAGTTGCCTCTTTGGATTTGAGAACAGCCTTAAAAATTTTTTGTATAAAGAAAAATAGCAATTTTTTGTAGAAATTAACTTCGGCCGGCCCTTATTTCATTGATGTTTGAACGGGTTGTGCCCGGGACGAACTTTTATGTTTTTCAATGGACCGGAGTGGTCCAGCTAGCTTTCGGCCCGTGCAGACCTCTGTGGAACACAATCTATATTATAAAGGACAAACATATCTGTGCGTAACGCATACGTCATTCTGCGAATGGCAACACTTTCAAATTTGAAATGAATTTTCGTTTTTCAGTTTGTGCTACTGAAAATTTTTAAACTTCTACACATCGCACATTTTCAGTTTTTATACCGTCGTATAAGGAAAAAAATGTACTTTTAAATGCAATTTGTTTGAAAGCTGTATCTCAATTTATTTTTGAAATATTATTTTTTTTTATTGTTTTTAGTACCAATTTTGTAATTGTGGCAACAGAAGTACCCCATTTCTATTAAAAGTAAAGGGAAAATAGTAGATTACTGTATTTTTTTTGTTGCCATTTCCTCATAAAAATTGAAATTAAAATACATGCTATGTCAAAAATACCATCTGCCATCAAAAATCCTGTGAATTTTGATTTTATTTCATTTCTATTCACCAATTAAATGTTTCTTAGTTTATAGCAAAAATATTTTACAAACGATATAACACTTTCTCTTTACGAAAACGTATTTTAAATAATTGTGTGACTTTCCTCTACAATTACTTATTTCCTATCAGAAAGCTGAAAGAATGCAGTTTTAATTATCCGCGTATAATACTATTTTCCGAATTTTGAAAAAATGATTTTTGATAATGAATTTAAAATGATCAAATTAAAATACCATTTTTTTAAAACATGGTGAATACGGATATGAGAAGTACATATGTAAATTGTGAGAAGGTGAAAATGATATCGGGTTTAGATTTTACAGGGAAAAAAATCTGATTGTATAAAACTAGAATAAATTTTATTGTTTGATTCGGGAAAACGAAGCATAAGAGACTTAATTGACAACTTCATCATAAAAACTGTTTTTAATTATATTTTACTGATTACATATGCGATTAAAGTTTACTTTTAATAATTCAGACAGACAACTGAGTTTTATAGAAATAGTATTTTGTTAATATTAGGTTAAAATAATATTTGTTTGAGAGTTAGACTAGCCAATTAAAGATGCATTTTCCATTGTAACTAATTTTGTAGGGTTTATTATAAATCAATGAAACAGTTCCTTCTTAAATATTTTCCTTCGTCGAAGTTCGGCGGGTTTCACCTCGTGTATAATAATATTAGTTTCTGATGCTTTAAAAATCTCTTATAAAAGAAATCTTATTTTCTAACCTCTGACGGTGACAGTGAAGTTGCAACTTGCTCTGTTTCTAGCCCTGTCTTCTGCAGAATACAACACCAGTGCTACTCCAATATCAAATCGACGTGGGGATACGATAGCTGGTATGACAGTGACGATGACAGGCTCGTCACTGTTGTCATGAGTGTGAGGATTAGGCCATTCCACCAGGGCACTGGCTTCGTTTTCATCTGCATTAACCACAATGTCTTCGGGACACTTAATGACGGGCGGTTCGGTATCTGAAAATGAGTAATTAATTATGCCTCTCATACAGGAAATGTACTAAACCAAATTGTTGTATCTAGTTAAATGAGATATAAGATTTTTTTTTATACAGATAACATTTTTGTTTTTTAATGTCAATATCTATGAAATTGCTTCATGATGAACAACTTTATTCAACATTCAAAAATAACATTTTGTAACATGTTAGCATAAATAAAAATATAACAAGAAAGAAAAATTATACATCAAACATACATGATAAAATACTTTACAACACTTCTGAAATATTTTAACAAAACTTCGCTATATATAATAAAATGAAAGAAGATATCTAAGTAAACAATGTAGAAAACGCATTTGGAAACCAGATTTCAGCAATTACTGTCCATAACCAAAAAAGTATTCGAATTCTTTTGTTCAGCTTTGTGTATGATCTATGGATTCATATATATATACTACATATACGATAAAATTAAATTTAGTTAGAAAAAACATAACGCAGTTGAAAATTCACATTCGGCTTTGTCAATAGACGGAAATGTACTAGAACTTTCTTATGCAGGTAAAATATTATACTAAAATTTAATTCAGGCAAAAAAAAAAAAAAAAAAAAAAAAAAACCGCACAACACTACTAAAAATAAATTTCCAGAAATTACCACCCATAGACGAAAATGTATCCGGTTCTTCCATAACTCTTAATATTATGAACTTGTTTATATTCTACAAACATCTCTTAGTGTACTAAATACAGTTCAGCTGGAAAGTGTATAATTCAGTTAAAAAACACCTTTAAGCAATTTACTCCCATACATACTAATGTTTAAAAATTACTTTATTTAACCCCGCATCTCATCTATAGAATTTTTACAAGCCACGCAGTGTGGAAAAAATTAGTTAAACTTAAATACACATATGGTAACTGCAAACGCTCTTCGCTAAACTAGCGAATTGCAAATCGCTGTAACCTGTAATCAGGACTGTAACTGAAATATTTTGTGCGTCCTCGTAAATAAACGATAAATGTTATGCACAGCATGTTGTACAGCAAGCATCTTGTAATAAGCCCCAGTATTTAAATTTCAATTAGTTTAAAATAGTATAACATCATTAGCATCGCTACGAACATTTTATGTAGACCATTATGTAACTAAATTCTTTTGTGTGATCTTGTAAATGAATGATAAATGTTCTTCACTTCATTTTCAACAGAAAGCATGTTTAAGTGCAACTGAGGACCATAACGTAACATAATCATTTAAGTATAAAAGTAAACGAACTATAAATGCTACTCACTTAAATAGTGTTCATTCCATAATCAGCATCAACAACATTCATCAATTATTTGGAAATCAATGTATATTTACAAGAGTCAGAACACCAACAGTCAGCAGACAGACAAACCGAAATCAAAAGCACTTTTCAACTTTGTTGGAAAGTGTTAAAAAAGAGTATTTTTTTTCTTTTATGTTTTCAGTTAAACAAAAATTCGGCTGTGGTTGAACATCACTCTTATAAAAATCATTGTGGCAGGAGTCATTATGTAACCAAATTCTTTTGTGTGATCTTGTAAATGAACGATAAATGTTCTTCACTCCATTTTCAACAGAAAGTATGTTTTAGTGCAACTGAGGACCATAACGTAACGTAACTCTTTTAAGTATCCAAGTAAACGAACTATAAATGCTACTCACTTAAATAGTGTTCATTCCATAGTCAGCATCAACAACATTCATCAATTATTTGGAAATCAATGTATATTTACAAGAGTCAGAACACCAACAGTCAGCAGACAGACAAACCGAAATCAAAAACACTTTTCAACTTTGTTGGAAAGTGTTAAAAAAGAGTATTTTTTTCTTTTATGCTTTCAGTTAAACAAAAATTCGGCTGTGGTTGAACATCACTCTTATAAAAATCATTGTGGCAGGAGTCATTATGTAACCAAATTCTTTTGTGTGATCTTGTAAATGAATGATAAATGTTCTTCACTCCATT
Organism: Maratus speciosus; assembly: GCA_963932465.1. Taxonomy (NCBI): domain Eukaryota; kingdom Metazoa; phylum Arthropoda; class Arachnida; order Araneae; family Salticidae; genus Maratus; species Maratus speciosus. The sequence continues at coordinate 239,056,356 of OZ010788.1, forward strand.
TTCAACAGAAAGTATGTTTTAGTGCAACTGAGGACCATAACGTAACGTAACTTTTTTAAGTATCCAAGTAAACGAACTATAAATGCTACTCACTTAAATAGTGTTCATTCCATAGTCAGCATCAACAACATTCATGAATTCCTTGGAAATCAATGTATATTTACAAGAGTCAGAACACCAACAGTCAGCAGACAGACAAACCGAAATCAAAAACACTTTTCAACTTTATTGGAAAGTGTTAAAAAAGAGTATTTTTTTTTCTTTTATGCTTTCAGTTAAACAAAAATTCAGATATGATTAAACATCACTCTTACAACAGTCATTGTGGCAGGAGTCTTGTGACACCATAGAAAGCCACAAATGTGATTGAAACATTTTTACACATATACAGTGAACTTGCTTCGTGATATTTGTAACAAACATGCCAATACACCGCAACGTCACATTTGCGACAAATATTACATTAAGCTAAGACGTGACATTTGTGACAAATATGCCAATAAGCTGTGATGTGACATTTGTAAACGATATGCCATCACTCTGTGACGTGTCGTTTGTGCTCAAAATGTGAATGTTTTAAAATAATTGTATTTTATTTGCATTATTTCATTTATACATATTAACGGAGCATCACTGGTCTGTTTTCCCAAAGGAACTCGAAATAAACGAACCTGGGGTTGGGTTGCCCACTGCCCTTGGCAGCGTACACCTGTGGGGCTTACGCCCGCTTTGGTTTAAAATCAGATGAAAAATGAATTCAGTAGATTTTTTATTTCGACAGAGATTAAATAAAATTTTCGGCAACGTCGCTTGCGTTTCTATAGGAAAAAGATTTAGTATTTAGATAGAACTAGTGTTTTATGGATTTTTAAAACTTTTTAAAAACTAAAAATACATGTTACAACGATTTCGTGAATCTGCTACAGATGTTGTTGTATTTCAAGAAGCATACATTCACCTGTAGGACATCAAATTACTGTGCATTGCGAATAAAACTGATGTTTCACTAACGCCGAAGGACAATTATTAATGTTTCATTACATTCAAATAGGTGAGTTTGGGGACCAGAGTATTTAAATTCATCGTCATACTACTGAAATCATCCAGTGAGCTGTTCCCTAGATAATGACCAGCATCAGCAGAAATGCGCCTCTTTTAAAAAAGGTATATTTAATATGCAGCAATGGTCAGACATCCTACTATTTTCTGATATTGAAATACTGAAGTAATCAGTTTTTAAAATGTCATACGAAACCATTATTCATTGCATATTAATGCTCCCACAATGCCGTTTCTGCAAGTTTTTTCTCTCTAAAAGTTTCATATTCTATTCCCCTGTCAGTTATCATACTTGCATCTGAGTATCACCAACGAACAATATAGAACCTTCAACTTATTTTATACGTTGTTTGTTAGGATATATAGTTAGCTTGCGGGCAGAAAATTTTTAGCTACACATGAATACATGACTCGATTTTCAGCCGCATCAGTCCATATGCAGAAAGATGTAATGAAATGTGTGCTGCAGCATACTCCTTTGCTGGTTGCTAATGTAACTTTCAGTGATTTATCGCATCGTGAATTTGTATCTGCAGTGGACAATATTTGTATCTGCAGTGGACAATATAAGATAATCTTTACCCTTCGTTGAACAATGATAAACAGATTACATAAGTTTAAATGATTTGTTATTTGCTCATAAAAGTTTTTAATATTATTGTTATATACTTAGAATACAGTAGGATATGAACACAACACAATGTAAGACTTTTCTGAAATCGAACTTCGTAAATTTTGTGTTGTTGCAGTTCCTTTATGAAACTGTGATAAATTTACGGCTTTTTTCATTGAAACAATTTTTCTAACGTTTTTATTATAGAATTAAAGTAGTTAAATTGTAATTTTAGCCAGTTTTATTAACAGAGACAGAAGCACTAATTCCCAGGATATAAGAAGCATTATGAAAAAAATTCTGTGATTTAGCCCTGTAGTGATAAAGTATCATTTTTCTTCTTACTTATAGCGAGACAAATTTCACTTATGTTATAGTTGGACCATGGTGTGTATGGGGTGTGTCAATTCAGAAGGACAGAACTAGTTCTATAAATTAGTGTTATGTGTTGCTTTTTTCACATACTCACAAGTGCTTACATACTTTGTACAAGTGTATTACAATAATATACTGCAAAGATAATAAGATTCCATGCAATTCAGTAAATTGTAGTATTTAGATAATGTCATCCTTTAAGGAAAAAAATTATATGGTAAGAATAATTAAATGCTGCATTTTATTTATTTATAAAATTACAATTTATTATATAATGTGAACTTACCAACGCAAGCGGTTTGAATATCAACTTCACTCCATACTCCAAAATCGATACATTTCCTTTCTCTAGGACCAGTTAGAGTGAAACCTGGATTGCATTCGTAGGAACATTCATCGTTGAAATTTGACTTACTTTTTGAACATTTCGAAGGATTAATTTGTCCGTTAGGAATGGGCTTCAAAGCGGAACAACTCACAGCTGAAAATATGAAAAACTTACGCTTTGCATTAATTATCTAGACAATATTGAAAAAAATAGCACACGCACAAAGCCACTGGCTTTGTACGTGTGCAAATAGAACATACTTGTTGAAACATGAAAGCATTGGTAAAATCTACGAAATGGTATTTGTGTGCACATTAAAAGGACCAGAAATATTTAAGATAACGGAAAAATGTATTTATTATTATTAATATTATTATTATTATTATTGAACTTTTAACCCGTTCAGGACCGGTATCTTTTACACGTAATTTTAATAGTTTTGCACCACTTTTTGTTAATTATTTGACTGAACTTTATAAATCACGAAAATGTCGTAATTAAATAAAATCAATTTTACTTTTCTTATTTACTGGTATTAAACTCAAGCGTGTTAAGAAAATTTTGAGGGTGCATATATGCACCCACGGTCCCGAACGGGTTAAGAATACCGTACAGTTAATCTGATAGCACAATTCCTAAAATTACGGTCGTGAGAATCGTAAACGTTGAGCCGAGCAGACCGGCGATACATGCGAAGGGTAAAAATTTAAATTCAATTTTATCGAAATGCTATTTTTGAGCAGATTTGCTATGATAACTTTTGAACAAACTAACGGATTTATATGCGTATTTTTTTTTTTTTTTTTTTAAGTAAATGAAATGAAATTCTCTACAAACTATACCTTAAAAGCAAACAAACATTTTTTTTTTTTTAATTATAAAAAAACGATTTTTATAGATTTTGAGTTTTTTGCAATATATATATATATATTTAATTTTTCTTAGAAATTTCTCTTTTTTTAAGATATAAAGAGAAACAACGCAATTAGTGTAAAAAAGAAATCATGACTCAAAAATATGAAACTCAGACTTCAAGGTCATAGCGAAATTAGTTTCTCAAAATTAATTTTGTCATACAATAATAAAACTTACGGTGTTATTTTTTACAATTTAAGAACTTTTTTCATTTCTATAAAATGTCAATAAATAAATTCAAAAAGAAGCAATAGCCTAAATTAATTACAGGATTCCTAATCTGCGATCAAACTTCACTCAATTTTCGTCACATCTAATATTTCTGGCCCTCTTAACATGAAGTAAAAATTACATTGTTATTGTTAATAAAAGTAAAATGTATTATAAAAGAAAATATACATAAAGCCATGCCTTTCGAAAAAAAAATGATAAAATGTAGCCTATTTATGAACTTCATTCACCGCATATCATACAATGAAAAAAAAGTTTGAAATCAGCTCGATAGTTACAAAATAACCTTGATTTTAGAACGTTTTACGTTCATTTCACTTTTGAATTTCGAATTATGTATTTAAAAACATCTTAGCAAACATGTTCGTCTTAAAACAAACCACCATGTCAAATTTCAAGTTTCTAGCTTTAACAATTTCAAAAAATCGTAAATTTAAAACGTTTTTCGCTTTCACACTTTTGGGTATTGAGATTAAAAGTAAATACTGTCATTGTTATTACACCAAAAGAATTTTTGAAATCGATTCCGTAGTCCGAGAGATTACCTACTACAAACAAACAAATTCTTCTTTATAATATTAGTATAGATTATGGCTGTCACATCCACTGCGTTTTTTATTCGACTTATTCTATGAAAGGATAAAACCCATTTTAAAGTTCAAAATTCAAATTAAATTTCAAAAAATTAAAATCCGAAGTTTCTTTCTCTTAACTTTAACTCATTCTAAAACTAATTTTACCCCTTGTAACTTTGTTTCCTAGCAATACATCTTATCTCTTCACAAAATAATCACTAACAATCTCTTCACAAAAAGCGTGACTTATACGTGACGCATAAAATGCTCGGAATCCGTGATTATTCCTATCAGTAACTTTTAATTCAGATTTTTTTCTTATTTTATGAAGATATTTTTGCCTTTAAATTAGGCAAAAATTTCTAGTTTGAAAACCCGTTGATAAAAGTTTAAACATTCTAAAATGGACACTCGTGGAAATGGGATAATGGTTCACAAAACAGGTGACGTTTGTAAAGGAAAAAATGAAAAAAAAAAAACTGTACCACAGGTTTTTAAATACGTATTTGGGGTCCCTGAAATTTGGAGTCCTCGAAATTCACACCATGTGCTCATGTCTTAATCTGGCTCTGGCTTCTTTATTGAATAAACTTCTAGTACACATACTTGTGATTTATTTAAGAGTTGGCTGCTATAAGTTTCGGAAAATAAAACAGTCACTACACATTTAAAGGAATTGTGCTGCTGATTTTTTGAAATAATCTGCTACTTTTTAAATCCAAAACATTATATGATATAGTAGTTACCACTTTATTGCATAGTATGATTCCTTTAAGCGGCATTTTCTGCACTTCAGATGACACGTGTCTGTATATCAAAATGTTCTGGAACGCCACATTCCAAATGGTTGAAACTGTCAGAAAGTCTGATCCCAAATAACAGGATCGAGTGTTTAAAATGTATCACTTTCCAAACCAAAAAAATATGTGTGATCTAATTAATTTCAACAGAAATCACATTATTGAACCATATTTAGGCGTACGGTAACGTGATTTTTTTAAAAGCAGACTTTCAATAGGTCAATAGATTCAGCAGCAGTTGAGCAGCGGCGACAAAGAGGCAATTTGTCCATTTTCTGATCTTAAACTGTATTGCTGTCATTTCTAAAGTTTTTTAACTTGAAATTATACATATTGCTCTTTTATTGAATCAAGCGCCAGTTGATTGACGTGATTGCTTTAAATGACAAACGCGATCACTTAAAACAACTTCTAAATTGTGATAATTTTCTCTAAAAAAAGATCGACGAACCCCTTTAAAAAGGCTTATTATTCTTAACAAGCGTATTACATTGCAGCTTTGAAGAGATCGAATAGATTATGCAGACAGCATAATCGCGACTTTTTTGTAGATTAGATATCCATCGAAAAGTTAGTTTTTTCAGTATTTGTTAATGTTATTCAAGTCAAACTAAATAGCAAGGATTATTTTCTTTCAGATGCATCTAAATTTGATGCATCAAAGGAGAACAGATGATCAAGACCTACCTACAATTTGCTCTAAAATTTGAATTTTCTGAGATGTGTCTCTTTTTGAAATTCATATTCAATTGCAGTCAGATGACAATTTTTTTTAATAAACATGAAAGTCTTAACGGTTCTCTGATTTTAGTTGTAAGTAATTGTGTAAAAGAGTCTCTATTTATTTTATTAATATTTCTTTAAAAAAAATAAAAGAAATGAAGGGCAGTATTTTTAAATCAGCAACACAAGTGTTAGGGCTCGTGCATTGCATTACTGCTCTGTCTCACTTTTTTTTTACACTTAAGGAAGGGTTCTTTTTTTGAAGCGTGGAAAGAATTACGTGCTAAATTTCTTAATCTTTCCCTTACATTGGATTTACACTGTACTTTACGTAATCCCCCCACCCCCGCGCAAAAAAAGAAAAGAAATTATGCCTGCATAAAGTAATGAGTTCAAATTAGAGGTTATAATGGTTATCTTTTAATCGCTGACGATATAAACACACTTCAAATTACAAAATTTACACAAATAAAGTATTGTTTTGAGGTATAACCCATATTTTATAAGCGGATGCATATATATTAAAATATGAAATTTATTTATGTATACGGTCTTAGGGTAGTTAGTTATATTTAGAAATTAAGTTATACTTAGAAACGTTTTCTACTTTATCTGTCAAGTAAAACAGTAAAAATTCCGTTCTTTTACGATTAAAATCACCGAATTACCTTACTTTGAATTTTATGGAATCGGGGAAGCTCCGAAATTTCATAACATTCAAATTCTACTAATTCAGCGTATTTTGGTCGTACATTATATATAAAAAAAAAAGACAACTGTCTCTTAATTAAAAAAAAATATAATTTAACCATGAACGAAAATGTTCAATACATTATACACTATCGAGTTACTCCCCGATTCCAAAAAGCATTCTTTATCCTTAGGAATCTCAGAAACTGATATATTTTGAAGTATATTTTAGAGATTTGAAAATAAAGCTTCGTTTGCTGCTACCATCTTAGAAACGTATGCAAATAGTTCTCATATTGTCAATTCGTATTAATCTGTTTTCTAATCCCAGAATACAGATTTTCTGGACACTATCAGTTGTCAAATAAATATTTTCATGTTCAACTAACATGTTTTACAGACAAACATGATACATGAGCAGCATCAATATTAACATTAAAATTAATATTATTTTGTTTCTCTTGCATATGTAAATTCAACTTTGTAGCTGAAAATGTTTAATCGAGAATTGATAGCATTCCAAAAACCGGCATCCAACGTTAAGAAGCTGATTAACACACTATATAAACTACAGGAATACGTTTCCGAAAGTCAGTGGCAGCAAAAGAAATATTGCCTTGATAAGTTTTTCTATAAATCTGGAAAAAATAATGTCTTTTGAAGGCTTTCAAAGAACACTTTTCGGAATAACTCGTTCTTGTGTAACTCGAAAAAGGTTATTGTATATATTTTTTCTTAGTATGATAAACCTTTATTCTTTTGTTACAGTGTAAAATAAGGGAATTTTTACTCTCTTGCTTATCAGAGAAAGAAGAAAAATTAATAGAATTTAAAGCAAACAGAGATAGTATAAATAAATAAATTTCATATTTTAATATGTATACATCCCTTTCGAAACAAATGCCATATCTAAAAGCTATACTTCATTTGTATACATTTTATAATTGAAAGTAAGTTTAAGCGATTTAAGAGATTATCGCCATAACCTTTATTTTGAATTAGCTGGTATAATTTGTATTACGAATAATACTATTCTAAAGCATTTGAGGCGATGATGCTGCGTCACGTCTCAATATATCATTGTGAAGACACGCAAATTGAATATTTTGTTTGGTTTCACACTTTATTGTTAAGATTAACTTTTTTTTCTTACTTAACTTGAAATATTTTTGTTATAAATACTCAAACTTTTCGGAATCCTGTAAGCATTAATAATAATTTATTATTTTTTTTTCTTTCTACTCTTTGTTATCGACATAAGAAACATTTTTATTTATCTACAAGTTCATGTCAAGAATTATAACTTAAAAACATTAAAATAAATTTAAACAACATAGAATTTTGAAAGTTCCATTAAATTCAGATTTAAACTAGTTTCCAACGTTATAAATACATTATTTTGACTGAAGTTAGGCAGCTCCAAATTAAAAAAGTGTGACATTCATTAATAATAATAGTGCATTATAAAAATAATGAATACATAAAGAAAAAAATTGTTAGTTTGAATTCCCGAAAATAATCCAAAAATGACGCAGTCATAACATTTATGAAAAAAAAATTCCTCAAAAGAAATGATTTAAGAATTATTTGTCACCGTGTAAAAGAAGAAATGAAAAGAACCGCACCCTTAGTCGCAGAAGTAAGAGTCAAAAGTATACCAGGTTTAAAAATAAAAACTGAAAAATAGAAAGTGCGTCTATCCATAAGTTCAAAAGCATTTCCAACCTGTTCAAAAAACCCGCAAGTCAAAGGGAGCGAAGAACACATCCGGTAGAGTAATTGTTGCAGAAAACTGCATTTCAAGCACAAGTGTTATTTATTTTTCTCCGATCAGCGCGAGCCTTCTCAAAATATTAACTTTCTTTCTAAAAATAAACTTAGTCCGAGAAAAAGAACCAAACGCCTATTTTTGAATAAGTTACAGATAACATTAAAAACATCGCAGTTTTAAAGCTCAAAAAGATGAAATTATTATAAGTTTTTTAAAATGTTTTCTGTGATTATACAAGGTGTTCCAAGATTCAACCAACAAATTAAGAGGAGTGATAGAAGGTACCAAAAGAATGAAAATTACCACAGAGCATGGGGTCGCAAACCACGTATTTAATCAAAAATATAGGATATTCTGCCCGAATTCAATTGGCGTTGACGACAAGAACTTTCAGAAAACTGGAGTTTATTATAATAAGACTTTTAATAGACATTCTCACTTTTGTTGTAAATGTGATAATATCGAAAAAAAGTAGTAGAAGTTTCAATTATGCACGCCAGCACTATGTATTGGGTGTCCATAATTAAACGACCCTACTTTAAAGTTGTCTACAGACAAAACTATTGTTCATAAAGTTGTGAAATTTTGGAAAAGGCATAATAAAGGGATGGGAATTTGTTTAAGCTAAAAAAAAATATATATAAATAAAAATGGTTAAAAATTTCGCCACCAGAGGGCGATTTTTAATAAATTACATATTTAGCATTAAGATAGTTTAGAAATTTTATTTACAGGATGTTCATAATTAATTGACCCTATTTTAAAGTTGTCTACAGACGAAACTGTTGTTCAGAATGTTGTGAAATTTTTTGGAGGACATAATAAAAGTATGGGAATATGTGTGAGCGAAAAAAAAAATTAGGAGGCCATTTTTTAGAATTACACATTAAGCATACATTTAGGATGCTTTAACAAATTGTGTTCTAACCAAACATGTTCTGCATGATTTTCATCATTTTCAGATACCATCTGGAATCGTAAGATAGCATGTTCCACAGTTGACCGCAGTATGTTCAGGGAAAAGCTAGGAAAATGTCGTGAAAAGCTGTCTGTAGACTAAGGTTAAGTTAATAAATAAGATTTTTAAACTATCATAATGCTAAATGTGTAATTTATTAAAAAAACTCCCTCTGGTGGCAAAATTTTGAATTACTTTTATTTACAGTTTTTTTAGCCTAAACAAATTCTCATCCCTTTATTACGTCTTTCACAAAATTTCGCAACTTTATGAACAATAGTTTTGTCTGTAGACAACTTTAAAGTAGGGTCGTTTAATATGGACACCCTATACTTGACGCTCCATATTTTGGACTGAAATTGCCAGTCCATACGGTATCATCGATTGCTTAAGCACCCTGCTTTTCAAGAACTTTTGCTGGTGCTATAACACCTCACAAAATAAGGTACAGTCGTAGAAAAAAAAAAGTAAACACACCCTACTAACTCCTCAACAAATTATCGTAGAAGAAAGTTACTGGTACCGAACGATTGGAAATAAAGCCTATTTTTAAATGATGTATATAAAATTTGCTTAGGGGGCCATCTACATATTAAAACGAACCATAACTTTGTTTTTTTTTTTCAATAGAAGTACACAATTCTGACAGCATAAATGAACTCTACACCCTTCAGTTAGCCTAAAAACAAATTTTTATGCAATTCGTACTATAAGTTTCCGAGAAATTATTTATTTTAAAACGAGCGTATTTTAAGGGCTGTATCCAAATTGAAGTTCCGTACTTGATTGTTAACCAAGAGAGCTCCCATCTTTTTCAAGGCACCTGTAGCGCCACTCAAGGAGTCAATGAAGCCTGTTAGATTACAGGATAGCAGAATAAATTTCAAAATATCTACTCACTTCTATCATAGACGGCCCCTTAAACCATAATTTTGCCGTTTTTTAAGCATAATTTGAAAACTAATTGAAAGAAAAATGTGAAATTTTGGATTTCCATAAAGCAGGACTTAATAAATTTAAATCTATCAAAAAAATTATAGCTTGCAATTCATAATTTTTTCGAATATTAATTTCATAATTCATAATTCACATCATAAAATTATAAAAATTGCAAATTCAGCGTATTTATGTTTGGGTATATTAGTATTATTGCTACAAAAAAAAATTAGAACATTAGGAAAATAATTCCAGGAGATATAAATAAAAATATGAAAATGCAATTTAACATTACAAGCACTAAATTTTGAATGTTTATAATTCAAAAACTTATCATTCAAATGACTTGAAATTTGGTGTCTAGGCATAGTTTGAACTGAAGATTTGAAATATCTCGTTAAAATTGGGTATTGCCATTGGAAAAAATGAAGTTTGGATTCGTTTTAATATGTAGATGGCCCCCTAAGAAAATTTTTTATACATCATTTAAAAATAGACTTTATTTCCAATCGTTCGGTACCGGTAATTTTCGTCTACGACAATTTGTTGAGGAGTTAGTAGGGGGTGTTTACTTTTTTTTCCACGACTGTACATATCGTTGCGTTTTCATTGCAATGTTTTGATTTTTCTCAACATTATTACCATCATCGCAAGTTCAGTTAGGATAAAACACCTTGTATTTGAGACTAAATACGTGGATTGCGATCCCATGTTCTATGATAATTTTTCATCCTCTTGATGCCTTCTATCACCCCTCTTTTTTTGTCGGTCGAATTTTAGAACACCCTGCATAACACCTTTAAATAATTGCTCTTAGCAGAAAAGATATCAACCAAGGTGAGAATACATATGCAGTGATGCGAATTATTATTAACTATTGGAAAAATGTTTATTGTCCTTGTCAGGGTAGGAAATCAAAAGCATATCTGAAGGTTTTTATTGGTCTAATCATCATTTTATTCGTCTTCTGATTGGTGTATACAGTAATATGTATTTCCCATTACTTTCAACAGAGATGGACAGCAGAGTGTTGCCACTATGACAAAAAAGTGATAAAAACTACAAAAAAATTAATAACTCAGAAACAAATTGAGATACAGCTTTCAAACAAATTGCATTTAAAAGTACATTTTTTTTCTTTATACGACGATATAAAAAGTAATATTGTGGGATGTTTAGAAGTTTAAGAAATAAATTTCATTTAAAATTGGCCGTCAGATTTCTTGGAAATCTGACGATGGAAAATCCTTTTCCCGAACAGCCAATGAAAGGCTTGGATAATGCGTAAGTTTCAGTGGATAATACGTACGAGTCGCAAGCGATTTCGGTCGGTTGGAAATTTTACGTGTAATAACACTATTAATGTTTAATTCCTGACGTACGTAATGTATGATCAACTCCGTGCGATTTTTTGTCTTAAATTCTAGTCTTTGAAAAAATCATTTTCCAAATGGTCGTTGTAATTTATTAAATTGCATTTTTTTTTCTTTTTAGGTGCGTTCGTAATTATATAAATACGTAGCACCTATAGTCGTCGTTCAGTCCGTCCGTCTGTCCGTCCGTCTGTCCGTCTGTCCGTCCGTCTGTCCGTCTGTCCGTCCGTCCGTCCGTCTGTCCGCATGTAACAGAGCAAAAACTACCCAACCGAATGGTCTGAAATTTCAAATATATAATTGTTGCAAAATTTTGTCGAGCCATTTCAAATTTTATGAAAATCGGATGTATAGTTTAATTACAGGGACAGTCAAAAGTTTTTCTTTACATTACGGCCAATGGGAAAAATTATTGCAAGTGCATTTTAATGATATTACAGTCTTCCGAATGATCTGAAATTTTAAAGATATAACTGTTGCAAAGTTTTGTCGAGCCATTTCAAATTTTAGGAAAATCGGATGCATAGTTTAATTACAGGGACAGTCAAAAGTTTTTCTTTACATTACGGCCAATGGGAAAAATCATTGCAAGTGCATTTTAATGATATTACAGCCTTCCGAATGATCTGAAATTTTAAAGATATAATTGTTGCAAAGTTTTGTTGAGCTATTTCAAATTTTAGGAAAATCGTATGTATAGTTTAATTACAGGGACAGTCGAAAGTGTTCCGTTACATTACGGGGAATGGGAAAAATTATTGCAAGTGCATTTTAATGATATTACAGCCTTCCGAATGGTCTGAAATTTTAAAGATATAATTGTTGCAAAGTTTTGTTGAGCTATTTCAAATTTTAGGAAAATCGGATGTATAGTTTAATTACAGGGACAGTCGAAAGTGTTCCGTTACATTACGGGGAATGGGAAAAATTATTGCAAGTGCATTTTAATGATATTACAGCCTTCCGAATGGTCTGAAATTTTAAAGATATAATTGTTGCAAAGTTTTGTTGAGCTATTTCAAATTTTAGGAAAATCGGATGTATAGTTTAATTACAGGGACAGTCAAAAGTGTTCCGTTACATTACGGGGAATGGGAAAAAATTATTGGAAGTGCATTTTAATGATGTATCAGACTATGCGCTTTATGAAGTGCAAAAAAGTATACATTCAGTACAATATGGGGTGCAAAAAATAATTATAAAACTAGTTATAGTACGAACGCACCTCATTTGCCACGTTTGACGAGCAATTTCCAACTTGTTATAATTATTTTCATTTTTTTTTTTTTTTTAAACATTTTCTCCTTTTCAGACAAACGTACCAAAGGCTTTCATTTAATTTAACTTGATTCGTGTATTTAAAGATGAAATACTGCAATCGATTTTTCACTTTTTTTTTCTTGATGTGATGGAGTTCTGGCATTATATACAATCGTGTATTTCGGTGACAGTGCAATATTTCAATTTTACAAACTTAATTATCGATTAGTCGATTGGACCGCCGCTTTAATTGGACCGTTGCCATTCTGCTGTTAATTACAGAAAGAGACTCCACCTACCGCTGAAATCCTACTCATCAGAATGACGTCACTCATGATTAGAAGAAGCAGCCGCCTACCACGTGCTGTTTTCAGACAATTTAAAATAACCTAAAGTTAGCTGTTTTGATCTAATTTTTTCCTATTAAACGTAAGTGAATAGTTTAAAACTAAGGTAAATTGTTATGTTTTCGTATACATATATGAATTCATCTGTTTATTGCGCATATTTTTCACGCGGATTTGTTTGATTTCATTTTTGTTCTTAGTCTTGAAATTAACTGTTTTAAAAAATGGCGCAGTTGCCGTAATTGGGCCAATTTAAGTTGCTTAAATTGGTCCAGATATGCGATCATAAATTCGAAAAGTAAGTAATGAATTTCGAAGACAGTACGCTTTGTACACTATTATATATATATATATATATATATATATTTTTATAATGGATTACTATCTCCATGCAAGTTTTTTTTAATATCTGGATTAAGTTTTAAGGCCTATATAAACATAAAAATATTTTTACATGTTTATGCAATCAATTCTGTTTGCAATGTCTTTTATCTTGAATGTAATTGTATTTATTTTTTTTTAATTGTTTATTCCTACGGCATATTTGATTTACAGAGTTGAATTCAAACATTTTCCTCCTGCAGGATATTTGTGATGGAAGACTTTTTACGGTTCTGGAGGGTGTAATTATACTTTTTTGTCATTAAAACACATAAAATCTCAAACCTTGATGAAAATGTTGAAAAAGACATAGAAAAACTGTCTGGAAGAAAAACACCCGTGACAGCAAAAGCTGTTAAAGATATGGGAAACAAAAAGCAGACAGTAAGTTGTGAAGAAATTGACCTGCAACAAGGCTGCAGCTGCGAATCCTCCCCAAAAGCAAAAAAATCATTAGAAATTTTATTTCCCTTGCTAAATTCAGTTAAATCAAAGTACAGAGGGAGCCAAAAAACAGTTGTGTTAACATCATCGCCATATAAATTAAACCTTGAAACAACAACAACAAAAAAAAAGACAAAAAGGAAGCTTTCACAGCATAAAAGCAATTGGAACATCGAGTTTTAAAAAAATAGGCGTAATGCAATTAGCAAGAAAATGATGGAAGAGAAGATTTGCAAACATAACGTAAAGAAAACTTCTGTTGAAAAAAAAAAAAAAAAAAAAAAAAAAAAAAGCCTGATAATTCAGAATCTAAAAAGAAAAATATAGACAGTGACGATTGGTTTTGCCTAATTTCTATGAAAAAAAAAGTAGCAGAAATGATTCAGTGTTCAGATTGCCATATACAGTACCATGTTATGTGCGCTGGAAAACAAAAACAATAAACAAAATTCATGTATAAGCTTTGCATCACTTCTTACGTGATATTCAAGTAACTGACAATTAGTTCCATAATTTCTATTCTTAATTACTGATAACTTTGATTTATATTTTGAATACATTTTGATTTAAACAATTACTCTTATTTTCAGATATTTGATTTCATTATATTTCGTTGCTAATATTTTGTTTGATTGTTTCATTAATTGCAAACTTTGCTTTTAACAAAATTAATTGTATTTCCTAGTCATTAAAACAACCTGATATTATTTGGTCCAATTTAGGAGACTGGGGGTCCAAATTAGGCGACCAATTGCTGAATTTGGAGCACTTTTGACAAAATTTTCAAATTAAAATAATATTTAAGGTTTTCAAAAAGAAATTGATCTAAATATTTATTTAGTTAGTAGATGAATAGATTGACACTGTGTAATAATCTTTTGCAGATATTCCAAAAATTAAGTGAGTTACACCTGAAAATAAGTGAAGTGGTCCAAATTCGGCTACTCTCCCCTATATAATACGCTATCGTACGTGGCACAGATATCGCGATTACTTGTTACTTGTTTATGGCAACGCTCGAATGAAGCGCATCTCATTGGTTAACATACCAAACATAAAATATGATTTATTTAGATGATTTCGGACAAAAAAATACTGATAGTTTGCGTATTTAAATGCAGAATTACTAAATTAAGCCATAAACAAACAGATATTTTTAAGATAGTGCATTTGTGAATAAAATGTATTTCAAGTGTAATGAATTTATTAAAGGACACAAAAGTATCAATGATAATGGAAAATTGTAAGGAACCTAATGCTATTTATTTAGTCGAAAAACGTAGACGGATATAACTATAAAATGTATGTAAACATTAGATATAAGCTTGAAGGAAAAAAAAAAAAGGAATTCAAAATTTGCAGTAATTTTAAATAACGGAAGAACAAATAAAGGTACTACTTGGTTATCCCGTCGACCAATTTCGCCAAATTATACAAATCACCAAACTATTCGCCAAATTATACAAATTGACATAATTTTATTTTAATTAACGAAAGAACAAATAAATTAGTAAAACATTAATAAAATTACAAATAAAAAGTCCAATTAAAAATCACTTGATGACGTAAGAAACACGTGTATCGTGTTTAATGTCAAGAGATTGTGACATTTACGATCAACCATTATTGGCACCTAATCTTATAGTTTGGCGATAGTTTTTTGATCGACGGGATAATCAAGTAGTACCCAAATAAATTAGTAAAACATTAAAAAAAATACAAATAAAACGTCGAATTAAAAAAGACTTGATGATGTAAGAAACACATCTTTAATGTCAAGTGAATGTGACATTTACGATCATCCATTATTGGCATTTAACCTTGCGACAGTTTTTTGGTCGACGGGATAACCAAGTAGTACCCCTTTTTTTAACGTCACTGTTACACTTTTGAAATTTTAGCTCTTATTAAATTTTTTACAAGTTTTTTTTATATAAATAAATAGTATTCGGTCTTTTTCTTTATGAAGTCAACTCCACTGTTATATTTATCAATGACAGTCTGCCCGGGCAACGCCGGGCGGGTCAGCTAAGTTAATCAATAATGATTCAATTCTACAATGTAAGAAGAATGAAACAAGGGGAAAAATTAAACGCGATGAAGTGTCAATTTAAGTGTATATTTCAATTCAACGATGTAATAGAGTAAAGTGCCCATATTTCGTCCCCTCTCCTAATTTCGCCCCCCTTAACTTCTCCGCTTCTGCGAAAGTGGCTCCACTTATGACGCAAGGCACAGGGGACGGGAGGTAAAAGGGGCCAATGTTGAAAGTTTCGTTCGCCAAGACGCATACATAAATTAAAAACGGCGAATTTCCTATTTTTAGAAGACCTGAGTTCTTATTACATCGTTTGTAGAACGTTATTTACCGTACTGTAAGTATTTATTTCTTATTCATTGCATGTATTTTACGTTGGTAAGATGCTAACAGTAGCATACAGTGAGTTTTAGGGCGCTCAGTTCATCTTACGAGAACTGAAGCTCCGTTATATTGGGAAGTAGCGCGGTTCCAATTTCGTCCCCCTTGCAGTTCTTATTTTCGTTCCGGGGACGAAATTAGGAATGCTTTTTCATGACATTTTTTTTCAATTTTTTCTACGTGTTTGGATGGCTAATGTCTCGTTTTGTTATTCTTCCGCTGACAATTAGTACATTGCTTTGTGCCTTACTTTAAAGTAAATTAAATTACTTACTCATTTAGAAATAAATTTTGATTTAGTTATAAGTTAAGTCTCGGCGTATTAGATTTTTTGGGGGACGAAATTGGGACCATTTTTTTTCTTTGGTATTTTTTAGATACTTTTGAAAAAACAATTTTTCGCATTGTTAAAATTTATTTGTACGATATTTGCCTATGTTTCTATGTGTGTGGACAGTTAGTCTATGTAAAATCCAAATTTGAAAGATTTTCACTGAAAATTACAACTTCCAAGGGCCTAAAAGTGACTGGGGGACGGTAATAGGGCACCTTACCCTACATCCATCAATTTGACTTTTTGAAGGAATAAATGATGAAAGTGTTCAATAAAAAGTGATTTTATTAAAAAGTTATAATAATGAATCATGAAGTACTAAAAATTAGAAACTAAAATATAAATATAAATACATACAAAAAACGATTTTATTAATGTACTTAAAAGTATAAATATTTTTTTATGTAAAAAAAAAAAAAAGTCAAAACAAAAAAGGTAAACGTGAATCTCCAAAAAAAATGCTATGAACAAATTAAACCATAATGAAAATGTGAGAAAGAAAATTCGTTATATACATTCGTTAAAAATTAAGATATTTTAAGAGCGTGAATACAATTTCAATTTACTTAAAGCCTTTCCATTAGCACCTCGCTCTCTTACGATTTTTGTTCTAAGGCATATCCCACACTGAGACGACAGAGCGACATGAAGCGCAACATGAAGTGCAAAAACCGGTCGAAACAAAGAACGAAGTTGTTTCAAACCTGTTTTAAACCAGTTTTTCCAGCGAATTCTAGCGTACATACGCATTTTAACTTTAATTAAATTATTATGTTACATTTTAAGGGGCTATACATATATAACGTTATCATTTTAGGGGTGAGGAGGGGGGGGAGGGCCTGTCACATGATATCGTAAGATATCTCTTGGGGGGAGGGGGTTGTCTTTCGATATCGTTATCTTTTTTATCCATTTTTATTTGTAACCTGGTCGTTACATCAAAATAATGTTATCTATTTTTATGATCCTACAAAGTTATATTAAAATCATTAAATGATTGTAAAATTATTCAATTTCAAAATTTGGAACACCCCAACGTTTGGCCTTCCTAGTCTTTTGTCATAAATGTATGCATATATGATCTGCTATTCGTCAAACCATATGCGGAGTATGTTTGAAATGATATTTGTGTTTACTAGTAAATAAAAGAGAAAGAATATTGTCCACCTGTTTTGTCGATAAAAAGTTCTGTCTGCCCCATCCCGTGCAGGGGCAAGTGCAAAAAGACATTATTACTGTTGAATGCATTGTGTAACAAAAAGCTATTATTAAATAATTCTTTAAGTAACTATTTCTTTTAAATGTTATTTGATATATAAACTGATATTTTATTGATTTTTCTCATCAAAAAAAGTATGCGAAAAATATATGTAACCATACTTGTATATCACTCCAAACAAAAGAAAAAAATTCTAAAAATCCAAATAATTTTTATACATTGATAACAATATCATTACCGGGGAAAGTGGGGGCGTTCGAAAGATGATAACGTATGATATCGTAAGGAGGGGGAGGGGTACAAACTTGCCACAAAGTTGATAACGTTATATATGCACAGCCCCTAATGGGTAATATTAGCTGTAAAAGTAAAAATATATCCTGTAATGTAGTCCGGGATACAAAATTCGCGGAGAAGGAAGAATCACAATTTTACTTTTGATTTTGATTAGAACATAACAATGACATAACTTATGTCAGAAAGTTGCCCTTTTGGATTTGAGAACACCCTTAATGAGAATTTACGTAGATATATAAAGGACAAATGTGGAACCAGTCAGGTGTAACATCTGTCCGGTGGTCAGAATAATTTTCTCACGGATTGATGCCTAGAAAGCGATTATCCATCTTTAAGTTTGAAAGGATCCCCCCCCCCCCCAACACACACACACCCTCCCTTAGCGAAAACCACAAAGAAATCTTGAAATCCTTCTAGATTAGCAATGAAATTTTTTTTTATTTTGTTTCATACTGCAATATGGAAATATTCATTATAGACTGGTCAGCCAGTTAAAAATGCTTTTGAGAATGACACGATTTTTAGGTGCGTTCGTAATTATATAAATACGTAGCACCTATAGTCGTCGTTCAGTCCGTCTGTCCGTCTGTCCGTCCGCATATAACAGAGCCAAAACTACCCGACCGAATGGTCTGAAATTTTAAATATATGATTGTTGCAAAATTTTGTCGAGCCATTTCAAATTTTATGAAAATCGGATGTATAGTTTAATTACAGGGACAGTCAAAAGTTTTTCTTTACATTACGGGGAATGGGAAAAATTATTGCAAGTGCATTTTAATGATGTTACAGCCTTCCGAAAGGTCTGAAATTTTAAATTTATCATTGTTGCAAAATTTTGTCGAGCCATTTCAAATTTTATGAAAATCGGATGTATAGTTTAATTACAGGGACAATCAAAAGTTTTTCTTTACATTACGGCCAATGGAAAAAATTATTGCAAGTGCATTTTAATGATGTTACAGCCTTCCGAAAGGTCTGAAATTTTAAATTTATAATTTTTGCAAAATTTTGTCGAGTCATTTCAAATTTTATGAAAATCGGATGTATAGTTTAATTATAGGGACAGTCAAAATTTTTCCGTTTCATTACGGGGAATGGGAAAAAAATTATTGCAAGTGCATTTTAATGATGTTACAGACTATGCACTTATGAAGTGCAAAAAAATATACATTCAGTACAATATGGGCTGCAAAAAATAATTATAAAATTAGCTATAATAAGAACGCACCTCATTTTCCACGTTTGACGAGCAATTTCCAACTTGTTTAGGTTTGTGATAGGATAAATTTCCACACCCCAAATTGTCATTTCTCTCAGGAGAGGAATTAATTAAAGAAGGGGAGTCAATTTTAGAGAACTTCTGCAGTTATCGGAGTGCATCTTGGAAAAAGCTATTGATGAGGGACCCGATAGGGGAAAACTCTCGTAAGCACAAGATGTTCTGGAAAATTACTGAGAGTGGAGTCTCTGAGGCTAACGTTTCTAGTTGAGTGAAAATACGATCGGTGTAGATCTTAAAAATTGTTTGTGTAGAGTTCCACCTAATTTTATGGACACCTACTGAACTTAGTTAAAAATTCTTAAAGGAACTACTGTTTGAGAATCGTAATGCAAACATCAGTCAAAAAACTCACGTTTACAATTTTTATTGTTATATTTTTTTCTATTTACTCAAGACATTTATTTCCAATAAATAACTTTTATAAGCAATTGAAAAATGATTTTACGTGTCATTCGCTACCGGTCATTTATTTGATCGACGCGTATTTTCTTATGTGGCGAACAGCCATTAGAATATTTTGAACTCCTTACGCTTTTGGTGGAAGAAGGTTTCCTTTCACTTCATTAATGTCACTAACAAATTCTTAACCTCTAAAAATCAAATTTATATCAAAGTTGCTCTTGAAACAATACTAGGTCTACCAGGTCAGTTTGTGAATTTTTTTTTCCTTTTATTTGATGAGTAGTACACTTCAAGCGATGTCTTTGACATTAATTTCAAATAGAAAATGATTAGGAAAATGGAATTGCCTTCATTAAACGGAAATACGTCTTAACCAGATATGCATTAATGAGATTCCACTCTGTTCTAATTTAGCTGTTGCAATCCAAATATCATTACAAAAGTTTGAATAAACAAAAAGAAATATAAAGACGCATATCATCTTTCAAATCAAATCAAACTTATACAACACAATTAGGAGACTAACTCTTACTAACAGAATATTAATTATTAAAATCAGAAGATCCATTCAAAATTTATACACGAACCTACGCTAAAAGGAGAAAAACATTAAATAAAAATAAAACGAAAAAACAAAATACCCAGCAACTAAATTGAATAACCTCCTCTGTTTTGAAGTTAGTAAATAAGGTATTATCAAATATATTTCAGAAATCTAATCTAATGAACATTTCTAAGGAAAAATGATCTGCGATAAATTCTCCGCCACCCGCCCTGGATAATGCTATATATATATATATATAATTTTTTTTTTCAAGTACAATAAGACAGACATATTTAAATGAGCAATGTAAAACTTTAGAACTCTGTGGAAAGTTGTCTTTTAAATCCTGATTGAGAAAGCCGGGTAAATTTCGAGGTATATTTTAAAATATAATCTTAATGTTTTTCTCAGTATAATTTTCATTGAAAAACACGAGAAATATTAACAAAAGATCTACTGGGGGCAAAAAATAAATACAAATATCATTACTGAACAGTAAATTATCTCTAAACTTTCAAAGACTATAAAATTTCTCATTCAAATAATATTACTGATATATTGTTAAGGCTGTTAGTCACCCAGTTTCCGAATTCCCCTCTTTAATACTAAGTCTTTGGACGTGTGATGCATTCGTTTGGTTAAAATATCTCCTCAATCAATATTTTAAACTAATTTTTTCAGTGTACTTTTCTTAAGGGGTCCGGGACACAAAAAATCTCCAAATTTTCAATTTTTTTTTATTTGATTAAAAATTTCTATGTCGTTTTATGCTTAAAATGACGTTTAAATCATGTTTCTATCTTAATTAGAACAGGAAATATTAATTTTTTCGTTTTGGTTTGTTTTCAAAATCTACCTTTCAAGCTATGGTTGTCAAGGAAACGACTACTTGTCAAATTGCGTTTTTCTTCATGATGAATTTTTTTACTATTACTCATATTTAAATTGTTATAAATCAAGAACCGTTACAGATAAATGGTTCGAACTTGGAACATATCTTTTTCAATAGCTTTACTTTAATTTAGATTCAGCAAATTAAAAAATATATATTACTTTTGAAAATACGATTTTTTTTTTAAAGTTACATCAATTTTTTCCAATTTTTGCTTTAAACATTTTCAATTTTTTTTAATTAATATTTTTTAAAATGCTGAATCTAAATTAAAACTTATATTTTTCTGTTTATTTAAATGAAAAAAAAAATGAAATTCTGTAAATAACATTTCGAGTTATAACGATTTTAAACTACCCCACTTTTTAAACAAAATTTAAATTAAAAAAAATTTAAAAAAATTATGAGAAGTTTTATCATGCGATTTTGTTTACAAATAATATGGTTAACCATCACAAAAAATTTCAAAATTTTAACTCAATAAATAAATTTTTTTTTTGAAAATGCGTCCCGGACCCCCTTAAAGGATGTTTATTTTTGTCTTAATTCTCAAAATAGTTCTAAAATTGAGGATTAATTTAATATTTTATATTCTAAAAGCTGACGAACTATGAATAAGATTTCACGTAAAATTAAAAATATATTTAAAAAGTATTTTGACAACTAAGGAAAAAAAAAAAAAAAAAAAAAAAGATATCTTTTAAGAAGAGTACACAGAAAACATAAGCTAAGAATATTGATTTCCTGGGGAGATATTTTAAATATACAGATGCATGACGCGCCCATGGACTTAGGTAGGGGAATTCGGAAACTGAGTGACTAGTAGTCTTAACACAATTGATTCGGAAATGTCTTTCCTTCGTAAAATTTTCTCTAAATTTTTGTGCTAATTTGAATGCTTGTTGAGACTGATTTATGCTTAAGTTCTATTTTATAAGCTAGTTTTATTAAAACTTTTACATATTTTATTTGCAATAATAATGTTTTATGCCATTTTTTAATTTTTAAATGTAATTTCTATTGGAAAAAAATTACAAAAGATTTATTGCGCACAAAATTAACAGGATTTAAAAAACATCCTTTTATATTTAATGTCGATCGTCGATTCTATTTAAAATTTAAAGTTTTATCCTCTGCAATCAGTGGCGCCACTTATATGGGCCCATGCGACGCGAGTCCGCCCAATAATTTGATCTCTCCGCCCGCCCAATTTCAATTGATTTAATTCGTAATTTATTATTATTTTTTTTCTATTGCTGAAATGAAATTTGGTTCTCAAAATAAATTTGTTTGAAAAATAGTAAGGACATTAATTAGACTTACAGGAGCGATGAAAACACCTTCAGTAGTTAAATTTCTCACAAAAACAAATCTCCTGCATGTTTTACCATCTGTTTTGATGTCCTGAATTGATCAAGCACTTAGGTGACTAAAATGTATGCTTTTCTTGACATTTAGTTTTTTGCTCTTTTAATAGTTAGCAATTCCAATGTTATTTAAAATGAATATTAATGTAATTTATAAGGAAGAACTTATAAGAATATAATTTAATAAAATTATTTATAAAATTAGAATTAAATTATAATAGTTTAAAAATTTGCTTAGAAAAAACATAATTTAATTTCGAATTATCATCTTTAGTCATTCGCTCCTCCCCCCCCCCTCTCTCTCTACACACATGCACACTAAGGGGGATAAATAAATAAATAAATAAATAAATAAATATATCCTTTTTAATCTTGTTTCATTTTGAACTTAATTGGTGTTCAATGGTTTATTTCTCGGTTTTCTGTGTGTAGTAGTCCCAAATTCATATTCTTTACCTAATTTATGGCTAATATGAAGATAAAACCACACATTTTATTTGTGGAATTTAAGGCTTTTGGAACCCGATGATTCTGTCTAAGTTCTACGAATTTCCATCATTCCATTTATGTTATTCAATTTCGGCTGTTTTTTACTATGTTTTTGGAACCTATGTTAAGTGTGTCATTTTATTCATAATTTCACAGTTTTTGTTGGTGGTCGGTAATGTTTATTTAATGGTTATATATATATGTGCGTGTGTGTTATTTTTCTCAAAATTTTTTTGATCCCACCCAATATTTTTGAAAAGTTGGCGCTACTGCCTGCAATTAATGCTATGAATCAATATGACCAAACTATTGATTAGAAAATGTCTTTCTCTATTTAATCCTTCTCTAAACTTTAAACACAAGATACGGCCCTGAATAAATAACTGCGTAACCTTAATCCGACAGAGAGAAAATAAAATATAATCTGGGTCATTGCATTTAATTTTATATACATTGCTTGTAGTATTCAATTTGTTCGTGGAAATTTATATTTTTGACATGTTACATATTACTCATTTATGTAAATTCATGAAGAAACCATATGTGCATAGTGCGGTAAAGGGATTTTAACCTTCCTCCGTCAATCATCTGTTAATATCGCGCAAGGAATTAAAATTACGCTATTATTTAATAATTAATATGCAATGGATGTCCTCTTAACCGGTTTGCTTCGGCTAGAACCCTTAATCGGTAATAACATGGCTGGTTAAACCAACATTATTAAAATAGCTAGCACTAGTCTGTAATTTATTGCACTGCAATTTAAGATATTGCACCACGTTTAAAATAAAATTTATGAAAATATTAATCTTATAAAGTTACCTTCAACGGAAGTAATATTTTTTTTAACCCTTTATCTACTGACGATACTTATAAGTACCATTAAAATAACTTGTTATA
This sequence comes from Maratus speciosus, assembly GCA_963932465.1. Taxonomy (NCBI): domain Eukaryota; kingdom Metazoa; phylum Arthropoda; class Arachnida; order Araneae; family Salticidae; genus Maratus; species Maratus speciosus. The sequence continues at coordinate 239,080,283 of OZ010788.1, forward strand.
AAATTCCTTTAATACATCGATTAGTAGTAATTCAGTTTAGAATGAATAATAGATGCATTACTTTATCTTGTTCTAAAAGCATTATTGGTTACCCAAAACAAAAATATTTTTAAAAGGATGATTTCTTTTGCCTTTGCATCTTTTCAGCTTTCTTGGCGTTGGGAAAGGGAGGGGGGATTTTTCAATTCTGAAATATTTCTATATTTCTATTGTAAGAACATTATATTTGTACATTTCCTAATTCTACAAAATACTAAGAAAAATATTTAACGTAAAAGATTTGAGTGGGGGTTATAAATATGGCACAAAATCCCTATAAATTCAAATTTAATTAATCCTTCTACACCTTTCAATCCTTCTAAAATCCTTCTAAAATTTATTAAATGATTATGTAATCTTCTAATGTAGTTTCGAAAATTCACGAAAAATGTTTTAGAAGATAAAATTTTCATGAATTCATAATTCAGTACATAAAGAGTTAAACTTGCGATGCGACCATTGAAATTCGGAATAATTACATTATTCATCGAGTTGACAGCTTAAGGGGTCTCAGGACTCTTAATGATTTAAAATTTTCGAAAATTTAATTTTTTTTAGATGTTAAACTTCTATCTTTTATGAACATTTTGATATAATTGTTTCCTTGAAATTCCTATTAGAACTGAAGTTATGGCTTTTACATTTAGACACATTCAATAGCTGAAGCGTCGTTTCGGAAACTTTGAAGCCATTTTTCTCCAAATGACGTTTTTGGGCATAACGCGCACGATATCTCAAAAACTTATGAATATTTTTTCCTGAAATTTTCAAAACATATGTTTCATGTTAGTCTGTCTAAACTGAACCTAAAATTTCCTTTTTATTGTTCAAAACAATATTTTTTTAGGTGATTATACTGTTGAAATTTTCTTAATTTTGCATTAGCTAAATACAACTTTGTATTAAAAATATAAAAAAGCTTTAAATACAAATTTATTTCAATTCAGGGTAATTATTACAATCTGAAGTATAAGTAGGTACCAAAATTTTCATTCTAGTTGCAATACTTATTTCGTAATCGTGCGCGTAAGCTGTTATGCCGATTTTTTACTCGTCAAATGTCTAACAGTTTGGAGCCCCCTGTAAATGCTAATTCTGCATCTTATAATTTTTTAAATACATGAAATGAAAGAACATACTTATATATTTTATTCTAATTAAAATTGTGTCTTAAAATTAAATACAATTTAAGATATTAAATGTTAAAAATGGTCTCTTTTTTTTCATTTTTTCCAATTTTAAGAGTCCTGAGACCCCTTAATTTAACAAATGGTTATTCTGAGTTCGGTTAAAAGAGTGTCCATGTTATCGGTGGACACAGTTTTCTTCAGACTTGAAATTGTGCGTATGAAATTGACTGATTATCAACAAAACTTAAATACATTTTATTTTTATAAATGCGAGACAATTTTTGAGTGTCATAAATTGATATATTTTGTTTAAATTGAGCAAAAAATTTGCGGTTTTGTTCACATTATATATGTCAGTGTTTTTTACCATAATTTGTAAGCAATTAATTTTCTTTATAAGCAACAATTACTTCCATCAGTTATGTAAAATATGTAAATGTCAAATAATCAAAACTGTCATTTATCCATATGTCTGGAACTATCGTATATATTTAGTTTATCATCATATATATTTAGTTTATCATCATATACTAAAAAATAACATCAAACATAAAAATGAAAAAAGCTATAGCTATATTAGTTTAGTGTATTTTGGCAAAAATAAAAGAAGGATATATGGAAATAATTTAGTAAAATAAACATTTTTGTTTATTTATTTATTTGTTAAAATTAAATGTCTTAAATTTTTGAACGGTTAGCATCTTTGATCAAAACCACGTTGTAACGGTTTCCAATTATTCCTTGAAAATTTCAAGAGGATTCGTTAAAAAAATAACGGTATACTTGTAACAACGCTGATCTTCTCATGTATTTTTCTCAAAAACGGAAATCAAGATACCTCAAATATTACTGCATATATTTATTTTAAACTTCTCTTCCATGTTCTATCAGCTCTCTGAATGAAGTTTACTTAAATGTGTTAGTCCCCGTTATGCTATTTCTTTCTCCTAGCAATTAAAGTGTCGTCTCCAAAGAATAACATTCCGTTCTATAAGCCAGCCGTAAAACAAAGCAGATGTATCATTTTACGGAATAATCTCTATTGTAATTTTTGAAACTTCTAAGCATCGCACATTTTCAATTTTTATGCCGTCGTATTGGGGGAAAAAGTACTTTTAAATGCAATTTATTTGAAAACAGAATTTCAATTTATTTTTGAGACATTAATTTTTTTGTAGTTTTTAGCGCCATTTGTTTAATTTTGGCAACTTAAGTATTCCATTTCTGTAGAAAGTAAAGGAAAAATAAATAGTTGCAAAACAGCAATTATATCTTTTTGTTGCCATTTTCCCATAAAAACTGAAGAATTTTTTTTTATTAAACTACGTGCTATTTTGAAAAAATATAAATGAATGATTTCTGATAAAACATGGAACTATTATAAACTATATTTAATTTTAAGTATCTACATTAATATTGAAAACAAATGAAGGCATATGAATCATTAGATAGCCGATTTTTTTGCCGAGTTTCTTGCTGATTTCTTTTTGCTGGATTTGTGCATTATTCTGAGATAGTGACATTCTATTTATACTTTACTGTAGATGTTGTCTAAGACTGGATCGTAAATGCGGAATTGTTCAGCGGATGAGAATGCGGATGACGTCATTTTATATAAAATAAAAGCGTGTGTTTTAAGTCTTAAAAGTGGACTATCTATATTTATATACATACATATATATATATATATATATTCACTGAAGCCGACACTAAATTCTGAAAGAGCAGAATTCCTGTTTTCTACTCTTTTTCATTTTTTTCTCTTTTTCATTTTTTTCTCCTTTTTATTTATTTTTTTATTTCTGTCGATAAAATGCAAGCGATTTTTTTTTCTATAAAAAATGTAATTTTTCCTTTTGAATGTCTAGTATTTTGTCAGAAATTTCTAATTTTGTAATGCATTTTTTAAGACATGCAGAACAAGACATTATTTTACGCTTAAAACGAATCTATTTTCCTTTTTAAGCACTCCAACAAAATTACGATATATTCAATTCTTTCGCATTTTTAAAAAAAATTCAACGTGTTGCATTCTAAAATATTATTTTTTAAACACACAAAGCTTTATTAAAAATTATTTCCCGTTTTGAATCAGAACAATAAAAAAAATCATGTTTTTTTAAAAAGCATTTTTACCCAGCCTTATCCCTTGAAGTAACCGTTGAAAAATGATGAAATATTAGTCTCGCAAGCTTATTGGAATACTCATTAAATCATTTAAGATTTAATTCTAAAATTTCTTATTCAGTGAAATAATATATGCTCAAAAACACAATAAAATAGACGAATTTTAGCGCCTGTACTAATTTTCTTTGACAAAAAGAAGGATTAATTTTTATAGGCTTCATTTTATAAAGTTCAGACGATAAAACATAGCACTTCAAAGTATTCGGGTCATTACTATTCAATGAAAACTTTTTCACTTCACTAATCCAAGTGCTTTTCAGGAAATGAGATCTCATTCTCGCCAACAGAATTACACTTATGATCTACGGCGGGCAATTGATATGGGAAGTAACAATTAATTATTGCCATATTTTATTTATTGTTCATTAGTGGGATAATCCCCTCAACATTTTAACATATCCGCGGCAAAGTTCTAACTTACTGTATTGTACTTCATTAAACTTTTAAAGACCAATGTTGCCAATTGAGACTCGGATTAAAATTTAGACTTCTGCAGACTTAGAAAAAAAATCACTTATTTGACAAAGGTTAAACAGATGCACTGTACATATTAATTGTATTTTGTACGTATTAAACGTATTTTGTATGTTGCAAAATAAGGAGATAGAATCCAGTGATTAAAATTGTATTCACACTTTTGGATATAACTCTTTTCTGATCCCTTCATTAAATGTCTTTTTTCATTTGAGGGCATGAATTTCGAAATTCGCCTTATACAAAATTTGAGTTTTCTGTAACAGTCTATTCTATTGGTGAACCTGCATCGAAAAAACAATACAATCTGAAAAATAAATAAAATAAAAACTAGTTGAAATCGTGTAGTATAATCGTGTCGTATGGTATCTAAGTAGTACCGTAAATTTCTGGTATTGTAAAATTTTGGTTTTTGCAATGAAAACCAATGGACACAGTCACTGGAATTTCCCGATTTTCCAAAATTTGATTTTCTGGATAAGGCGAGTTTTGAACTCACGTCCTCACGTCCTCATTTCCTTTTTCTATTTTCATAGTTTTATTGTGTGTAAACTCCGAACTGGTTCAATATGCATAAATTTTGCCGGTGAAAGGTGCATCATAACTGGCACGAAAATATTTTTTTCTTCATTTGTAAAACTTAAAAAAGAAAAAAAAAAGTCAAAATGAAGTATTTTTATGTTGTTTTCATCCCATATGTACAAAGATTAGAGCTTCAAGATTGATTACCAAAATTAAGCTGTATTGTAAATTAAGGCTTAAAAACAATATTTTTAATGCAGCGGTTAGTTTTTCCCCTTTTTTTTCTTTATTTATTTTTTACTTAACTTATAATTGTTGTTATTTTCTCAGTTATACTGTGGTTTTACGGAAATGTTTTATACCACTTTCTTAACATGAAAATATAACAATATTTAGAAGAAAAATGAAGTTTCATAACAGCTTTTGGGGCAATCATTCTCAATTGGTTTATCAGAAACATTTCTGATGGAATTAATAACAAATAGTGATGATTGTTAGTAAGATGTTACAATGCCTGTTTTTACGATAATTTGTTTGCACATTCTATCATGAATAGAGTGGGAGAGGCATAAAGCAATTCCTACAAACAAGCAAACAAAGCTGCAAAAATATCGTAATTTTTGAAATGTTTAACCACAATAGGAAGAAACGACACAAAAAGATTCCGATCTGTTTATCAAACATTTTCAGAAATAATCCAGTCTTAATATGCTTGCTTTTAAAAACTTTTGAGCAGTGTTCCAGGTTTAGGCTCAAATGTAATTGCAGCGACATAGTTGGGTTAATTTTTTCAATCATGTTAGGACTTTTTATAAACTAATTTGCATTATTCTAATAAAAATTTATTAATTACCATATAAATTAAAAACCATAAAATCCATTACTTGCTTTATCAAACACAAAAGTAAAATCTTTGTACCATTATAAACAATCAAATACTTTAACCCTTTAGTGCGCAGCTTTGCGTATATGCAAAGAACAGTGTTTTGAATTTAATAGATTTTTTTATTCTTATATACCTAATTCACACCAGAAACTTAAAATAGCAATATTCGCTTTAATTAATAACAGACATTCCGTATTTAAATAAAGTGAAATTAACCATTGAAACTTTCTGGTGTAACGTCATATTCTCTGAACTACGTAATTTCTAGAACGCATTCTGTCATAGGAACTAAAGAGTTAAAGGTTAAGTTTTATAAAATATATAATTATATAAATTAAGGTATTCGGAGACGTACTTATTAAACTATTTACTAATTTGCAATATTTTAGCGTAAAACAGCCATATGACAGTAGTTTTTACTTGTATTGCAGATGTACAACAGAAGAAAAGATTGGCGTATTATATGAAAAATGTACCAGTGCTTTTTTCATTATTTTTCCTGTGTAATAAACCCTTCAGGGAATCATATATAATTTTTTTCGAAACAAAATAAAAAATCTCGCATTTAAGGGTTAAAATATTATGAGAATGATTTGGAATTTTGAATCTGTAATATATATAATTCGGTAACAGTTATTTATTCTGTAAAATGAAATTAATGCTACATCTTGACTTTTCTGCTTTTAATTAGATAAATAATTAATTATAAAATATTCCAAATAAAAAATGATGATAGTAAGGAATTATAAAATTTTATGAAGTATAAATTAATAGTAATCAGGTAATATCTTACGCCTGCATAATGCTGGTAATCCATCCCATAAGGATATCGCAAGACACGTTCGCTTTTTGGAACCAACCAATGTGTAGCCATGATCACAAGAGAAATGGCATTCTGTTTCAAAAACGTTGTTGTCTGTGGAACACGTCAGAGATCCGTGTCTTGGAGGACTTAGAGCTGGGCAAGTCTTCACTGAAAATGACATATAGTAACTGCAGCATATAAATCATTATCATACAAAATATAAAGAAGTTAAAATATGTGACACAACTTAAAAATTTCAAACTTTACCGCCCTCTCCCCCCCCCCCCCCTACACCACCACCACACACACACAAAAAGCTGAAATGCCATTACTCAAAAACTATAAATAAACTTGTTAATAAATAAAGGAAAGTATTCAAAACTTATTCAGTTTGTTTTCTTGGAAGAACTAATTTTAACAGTAGAAAATTTTGCATTTAATTTATTATTTACATTTTTATGTGTCAGAATTATAGTGATATGCATTGTGTATTCAGGCAATTATGAATGGTAATGAAACAAATTGGGTAGCATTTCAAATACTTCGGATACGTAAAGATATTGATGGTAAGTTAAGTTAATAAAGATACTGCGTATGCATATGAATCAGCTGTGTAAACCCTTAAAATTAAATTAAGATATATCTAATTTGAACATTCACATTGAGATGATATGTTTATATATACATAATATAAGCGTTTGCGTAAGTTATTTAAAATTTTCAAAATTATAGAATTGATTCGACATACTCACTGATACATGTTGCTTCTTCACCGGTCCAAGATCCATTTTCAGCGCACAATCTGATGCTACTACCTTCCAGTTTAAAACCAGTGTCACAACGTATGCCACAAGCAGCATTGAAGACTCGACTGCAACCTCCATTGACAAAGTAACCATGTTCGGGTGGATTCAATGGCGGACATTCCAAAACTAATTAAGAAAACTCAAAATTCAGGGTTGTAAAACACTAAGAACAACTAATGTCAAATAAATATTAAAATTTTCGTAAGACACCATAAAATTCAATATAATAAAAGAACTAGGATAGCTTCAAACTGGAAAATTATCCGAATCCCATTTATAAATCTGACAAAAATACATGGGAACGTTCAGTGCGAAACATTCAGCGTTTTGCTCATAATGTTAGCATAAAGCACCAAAACTGCTTAAAAAACTCGTTCTGATGCAATCACTTCCTTAAATTAAAGAATATTTGTACTTTATTAATTTTCAATGTGTTTTTTACTTTGCGTTCATACATAGAAAAAAAAATCCCAATAAATAAATTTCTGCCCGACCCCCCTCCCCCTCCTCCCGAGTCTGTTTATTTCCTATTGGAAAAATTTTAATTTTATTTATAAAATTTTATTTATAAAATTTTATTTATAAAAATAACTCATAAATTTATTCTGATGCTTTTTAGTTTATTATATATAAATGCATATACTTAAATTTTGTGAAGAACATTTAAGCACTTTTCCGAGGGAAAAAATATATAATTATGCAATAATCTAGCCAATTTTAATTTTGAAATTCGAATTTTGAATTTTGCATTTATTTTCTTTTAAATAATAAAATAGATATTACATTAGCCCTACCTTTTTTAAGTTTTACGAAGCCAAAACCAAAAATTTAAACATAAGCGACAATTAAATTAAATAAATCCCTTTACAGAAAATTCAAATTATATGATACCTGTTAGCAGGAAATCGAATTTTTTTTTTTTTTTTTTTTTTTTTAACTGTAGAAATATCGTAAAGAAAATGCTAAATGCAAAATTTTAATTCGGATTACAAAAGTGATAAATGGATATACAATAAAATTAAAATTTATCTTACAGACATACTAATATCAGGCAAAATTTATTGAATTTATTTTATTTATTTATTTATTTTATTTTTTCAAGATTAATTTTAATGAAAATGAAAAATGCAACAGTTCAACGACTTATCATAAATCATAATGTTAAATTAACTAGAAAAAGCTACTGTAGAAATTAATTATGATGCTCAAAGACTAATTTTTTAGTAATAAAAATCATGATTAAAAAAATCATCTATAGGCATTATTATGTGATTAAAATGTCAAATATTTCTAAGATTTTTAAAAAAATGTTTTAAATAAAACTATGAATTCTTTTCAGATGCTGCAAATTTAAAATGAAAAAAAAAAGGAAAATTAGTTGTAAAGTTCGATTTTTTTTTTTTTTTTTTTTTTTTTTTACTATTTCTAATTGCTAAAAGGTGCAAGTTTATTGTTTTAAAATTAGTCTTTTCGTTAGTTATAAAGCAAAATTTATAAATTCGGGATTCCCGGTAAAAAAGTTACCAGTGAATTACTCTTTGCTGGGTACTTTTTCTCTCCCTGACCTTCTTTTGCCGCCATATTTAGTGGGCGGCAAAACTCTTCGATATGGACCAAAAACTCCACTTTCCTACAATTCAGCCCCCCTCTCCCTGGACTACGCCACTGCGTGCAAATGGAAGTTTCTCAGATTGGTGTAGAACAATAAGGTCAACAACCAGATTAGCTAAACTTATCAGATATTGAGAACTCAACACCAGTGAAAAATGGCTGGAATATGCAGAGAATTGCAAGAAAAATAGCATAATATTCCAGAAATATCCCTGAAGAATATTATGCAGAACCCGATAGCAGTGTCAATTAAGCAGAACGTGCGTTGTTCTATTTCGTTATGCTCTCTAATTATTCTGTAAGATTTGATATATTTTAGTAGAAAGTTGTATTTTCGGTGATTACTCCATAAAGGTTTAGAAAACTATTTCCAATCTTTGTAATCTAGCTTTTATTGTATGCATCTCAATAAAGGCTTAACTAAATGCATTTAAGTTGCATTTATTACAGATACTAATTATTTCTTTATTTTCCATTATTATTATTATTTGAATATATATATAAATATTTTATTTCTTGCAAAGGTAAATTTATAAGAAAAATATAAAGTTATTAATATAAAAGAGAAAAAAAAAAGATACCAGCAACATTTTTTGATTTTAGCAGTCACAGATTGCTTCTATTTATAGCTTCCAGCTTTTTACTAAATATATGAACTCTAATATATTTGTGAAGCTTTTTCCTTCGACACAGACTTTATGGTTGTTTTTATTCATTTATTAATCATTTCAACAAGAACTACGCTTTCTTTTTACTATTTTTTAAATTATTAATGTAATTTGAATGGAGAAACTGTAACTGCCGGTTAAATGTTTTATCTCTTAATTAAAATATTTTAGTGTATATTTTGAAATGTTTTTTGAAAGTTTGCATTAAAAACAAAATTAGGAAAAAGTATATTATATAGTATATTATTAATATATATATAGTAAATATTTCTTTTACGAACAGTGTTTTAAATCTTAAACAAAAATTCAGAATTTTAGTTCAAATGCTTAAATTTTTCAACCCTCGATAATTTAGATATTTGGTAGTATTTATTCAAAACAGATTTTCTAATTACTTTATACGCAATTTTAAAAGATTTCTCAGTTGTTGTTCATAACACCTTTATACGGTTTATTAAAGCGTACAAATTGTATTGTAATAAAGGTATTTTATTACCATATTTGTTTTTTAATTTCTTCATCATTTAAGAATTTTCATCTGCAATCGGTTAAAAAAATAATAAGCCGTTGCATTTATACGTTAAATTTCGAAAACTAAAAGGATAGGGGGGGGGGGGTAAGATTTGCAATTCGCCGATTTAAATAAAATCAAAAGTACCGAGATTTTGTCTATTTCATAATTTAATTAAAGTACCCGAAAAAGGTCTTACTCCTTTATGCCTAAAGTTAATAACTAAAATTTAATTAAAATAGTTAGACGCACTTCGACTTCCAAACTCTCTTACAAAATTACACCTTTTTAATTCAAAATTCAACATTATTTTTCATGATATTTATGAATGTTCCAAGACTTTTACTTTCTTTCTTTTCATATCTTTGTTTTATTTTGTATGTTGTCATCTGAATTATTCAACTATCAAATAAAAATAAAATATTGCAAAAGTTTTCCTTTCCTTCTCACTTTTTTTTTTTTATCGTGATTTGAAATTTTCAACTATGAAATAAAATTAATGTGTTGCAAGAAAAATATTTAAATTTTAATAAAAATTCTGCATGAATTAAAATGACATATTTAACGTATTTATACATGAAAAGTGAAAAAACGAATTTTAAAGTTTTGAGAATATTAGAAAGTTACTAAAATAATATAACAAATTAACATATGTAATAAATTTAAAATAAATAAATATGCTTACATTCTTTATTACATTTACAGTTTAAAATCATCGAGATAAATCCTTTCAACACTGGTCATCAAAATTAAAGGATAATGAAAAAAAAAATATGCTTAGTAAGTTAATGTTGCAACCAATGCCCAATGCCGCAATTATTTATGTTAATCAAATACTACTGAACTCAAAATTGCTCTTCCGCGCATACGTTAGCGTCGGAAATATGCAAATTAGATGATTGACAATGTAGTGCGCAATGGACGTATGTTGCAATTCTGGTCTGTAGTGTTGTTTAGAGCGAATGTGGTGTCTGAGTGTGATCAGTATTCATTAGTTATGGCTCAAAGGCATCATTTAAGTTAAGGTCAAAAGTGGCGAATAATTGGTAGAATCGAGGAAGATCAAACACAAATGGTAGTCGCCCAAGATTTGAATATCCCTCAAATTGTCATATCAAGAGCTTCTAGACGCTTTCTAAACACTGGATCCGTTGATAGACAGCCTGGTCAATGGAGACCAAGAGCAACAACTGCATCCGAAGACCGTTTTCTGTCATTGTGGCTCAAAGAAACCGCGAAGCTACTACAAGAGATTTGGTTTGAGACATTCAGGCTGCCACAGGAACTCGAATTAGCCGTTCTACTGCTACACGAAGGCTTAACAAGGTTGGACTGTATGCGAGAAAACCAATAGTTTGTGTCCCACTCACTTCAGCTTCCAAAGGTAACCGTTTAAACTGTTGCTCACGTCGTGTTAAATGGAGCCAAGAAGACTAGGCTCAAGTATTGTTTACTGACGGGTCCAGATATAGTCTAAACACTGATTCCAGACGTGTTTTGATCTGGAGAGAAGAAGGAACACGCAACTTGCTTTTTGTCCATGAAATATCCCGTTCGAGCCCAGTCTTCTTGCCTCCATTGAACATGACGACGGCAACAGTTTAAACGGGCCCAAATACTTGCAGCATTGGGCATTGGTTGCAACATTAACTTAGTGAGCATAATTTTTCTCATTATCCTTTAATTAATTATTTAATAATTAATAATTATTTAATAATTAATTTTTTTTCTCAGTACAAATAAAACAGCTAAACCTACAACTAGACGGATATCAAGGAAAAAACAGATTAGTTGAAAAATAAATTAACTAAATAATAATAATAATAATATCTTTTAAAAAAATTGATACTTTTTCAAAACAATTTAACACGCACGATAGATGAAAAAAAAATGCCTTAAACATCCCACCAGTGGCCGAGAGGTTCTGCTCTCGAAGCTGGTAGACGGGAGGTGCTAGGCTCGAACCCAATCACGCCCGTCGGCCTAATCTTTCGGAGGTTCCGTGGTTTTCTTCGAACCTTGGTTTTCCAAGCGTAAATACGGGTTAGGTTCCCTCAGAAAGACCCCACGGAGGGCCCCCCCCCCCTTGGACCTATATCCCTCGTGCTAATAATTGGCCGTTATAAATACAACCAACCAACCAACCTTAAACATCAAAAAAATTTTGAGTAAAATAATTATCTAAATAATTTTAAAAAGCACCTCTCAGATCTAAATTATCCAACAATTTTTTAGCCCCACCAGTGGCCGAGAGGTTCTGCTCTCGAAGCTGGGTTCGAACCCAATCGCGCCCGTCGGCCTAATCTTTCGGTGTTTTCGTGGTTTTCTTCGAACCTTGGATTTCCATGCGTAAATATGGGTTAGGTTCTCTTAGAAAGATCCCCACGAAGAGCACTCCCCTTCGGGTCTATATCCCTAGTGTAGATAATCGGCCGTCAAAAATCAACCCAACAGAACCCAACAGATTTTCAACTTTGTCTTTTGTGGAATTTATTTTTGTAATCATCTACAAATGTATATATGGATGTATAATAGAAGTTAATTATAATATTATTGAATTACATAAGGCAACTGCATAACAATTAGTTTAGTATTTTTTTTATCCTTTTCCACGATTTTCCTGTTTTCTTTCTTTCTAGGAAATTGCCTGGAAATCTCTCCGGGGAAAAAAATATCATGTGTTTGGCGAGAGCATTTCTTGCTAATCACTGGATTTGTTTACTAATGGATTATTTCAAAATAAGATACGTAACGATGCATGACGGAAATCTTATAATCGAGTTTACAAAAAGGATTTGCTGGAAAAAAAAAAATCGTGAGATCATGTCATATTTCACTGAAAAAAATTTTAGGGAAAAAAACGAAGCAAGCCTTACACGAAACCATGCTATACTCAGCTACCAACTTGTGACAGTGGGAGTTTGAACCCTATCGGGTCATTTTTTATAAAAAAAATTTTGGAAAGAAAGGGGGGATTTTTTAGTTAGTAAAGTTAATACATCTGTTCAATATTTACTGCAATCTACAGAATAGGTCAGTATATATTTTGTGTACTATTAATAGGGATTAATTTCTAAGGGGGGGAAGTACCGGAGATCTAATATCCTTCAGTAGTAGCATCCGTAGTGTATTCCCCCCCACCCCTGTCCCCTCTACACTCCCTCATATTTATATTTCATGCATTATTCTCAAAATTTAAAACAATTTCGTTTTCAGAAAAAAGTAATGTATTTTGATTATATCTATATGCATTTTGTTTAATAAAATCTAATAAATGAACTGAACAAAAACATTAAAATAATGAGTGGGATTTTTTTCAGAAAATCCTATTCTAAAGAATTTCTTATCCTAAGAATTTCTTTGTATCAACTAAGAAAACACATCCCATAGCGCTGTTCCGGTGCGCAGTATTTATGAGCTACGATTAATTCCGATGAATTTTTAAATCTTCACTAAAAATAAAGAAGTGCTGTGAGCTTCGGTGAAAATTAAAAACCGCGCGGAGCTAAAAAGTAGATCAGTAAGAATATTTTACAAACCCGAACAAAAAGCACGAGTAAATAAAACAGGACCCCGACTAAAAATAGTAGATAACAGTTTCAGTTAATTCTAGTACATTCCTCGTTACAGTTCGGAAACATTGATACAGAAAACCACTGAGCCTACATTTCCGAGCTTTAGATAGAAGTATGCTCCTACTTGCGCGACACACTACATCACATATGTAATCCCTTTAGAAGGAAAGAACGCAAAGACATATAATTTAGGCTTCGGTTTTTCGGAAGGACTATTTCGCTGGCCCCCGGAGCGCAGTATTTATGAGTTCCGACAAATTTTTAAATACTCATCAAAAAATTGAAGTACCAGCGCAAATTAAGCACTGACTGTTAACGAAATAATGTTTTTTGTCAAAACCTTTTTTTAATCAAAATTTAGAAATTGTTCTATTATTAATAAATCAGACTTAGGGAGATTTATCTGTTGGGGAAGAAAAAAAAGTGGAATCCCATGTTATCCTATGAGAAAAATACTTATCCTTCTTGTTCATTCAAATTTGGAAATTTCAGCAATATCTTTTTTTTCAGCTCGTAGATAGGAAGTTCCTTTAACCCTTTCTGGTAAGCTCCAAATTTTTATATATTTTTCCAGTCATAAGTTACAAACGAGTAAAGAATACTTTTTATACTTTTCGGAATTTTTTGGAACATTAACATAAATTTTAAAATACTCATAATTATCTTTAAAGTAATTTAAGCTTGTAGAGGGTTAAAGAACCTTCCTACCTCGTGCTGAAAAAAAAAAATGTTATTTAAAATTTCCAAATTTGAAGGAACACGAAGGATAAGGGTTTTTCCCATAGTTACACGGGTTTCCACTTTTAGGTAGCTTTCATTACAAAAAGCTACCTATTGCAGCCGTTCGGAGGAAAACGATTCCGAAAAAATTTGGTATATTTTCACCGATTATGACCCCCAGACCCCGAAACCACCCTCCGTTCAAAATTTATATATATATATATATATATATATATATATATATATATATATATATATATATATATATATATATATATATATCTGATCTTTGTCATACTGTAACTCTCGTATTTATGAACCGATTTGGATAAAATTTCGTGTGTACATAGTACATACCAATGTCTCGACCGAGTTCGTTGGCCAGCTTCATCCGCCATCTTGTTACAAAATGGTGGCCATTTAAAAAAATTTTAAAAATTTAAAATTTAAAATGGGGGCACAAAAAAATTAGACATTGAAAAATATTTTTTTTCTGTGTTCGGGCTTGATACAAAGATTCTGGAGCATTTTTAGTTTCGTCTATATCTTAAAAAATGGCTCAGTTATAGCACTTTGAATTTCTAGCATGGCTGACATTTTGAAAAGATCTGATTTTTGTCACGCGATAATACAAGTATTTATGAACCGATTTGGATGTGACAAGGAATGTGCATAGTACATAGCAATGTCTCGACCGAGTTCATTGGCCAGCCTTATCCGCCATCTTGTTTCAAAATAGCGGCCATTTAAAATTAAAAAAAAAATTTTAAATTTAAAATGAGGCACAAAAAAATTAGACATTGAAAAATATTTTTTTCTTATGTGTTTGGGCTTGATACAAAGATTCTGGAACATTTTTAGTTTCGTCTATATCTTAAAAAATGGCTCAGCTATAGCACTTTGAATTTCTAGCATGGCTGACATTTTGAAACGATCTGATTTTTGTCACGCGATAATACAAGTATTTATGAACCGATTTGGATGTGACAAGGAATGTGCATAGTACATAGCAATGTCTCGACCGAGTTCGTTGGCCAGCCTCATCCACCATCTTGTTTAAAAATGGTGGCCATTTAAAAATTAAAAAAAAATAAAATTTAAAAGTGAGGTACAAAATATTTAGAAATTGAAAAAGATTTTTTCCTTATGTGTTTGAGCTTGATACAAAGATTCCGGAGCATTTTTTGTTTCGTCTATGTCTTAAAAAATGGCTGAGTTATAGCACTTTGAATTTCTAGCATGGCTGACATTTTGAAACGATCTGATTTTGTCACGCGATAACACGCGTATTTATGAACGGATTAGGATGTAACAAGGCATGTGCATAGTACATAGCAATCTCTCGCCCGAGTTCGTTTGCTAACTTCATCGGCCATCTTGTTTTAAAATGGCGGCCATTTCAAAATTAAAAAAAATAATTAAAATGAATTACAAATAAAAATTAGAAATTGAAAAAGATTCTTTTCTTATGTGTTTCAGCTTGTTACAAAGATTCCGGATTATTTTTTGTTTTGCTTTTATCTAAAAAAAAAAGCCGAGATATAGCAGTTTGAATTTCGAATGTATATGACACTTTTAAAAATCTGATTTTTTGCCTGCAACAGCACTCGCATATATCAACCGATTTAGATATGAGTGAGCATGTGCACAGGAATTACTAAGGTCTCGACCAAGTTGATTGGTGAGCTTTGTTGCACCCATTATGTTGTTTTAAAATGGCGGGCTGTCACCGATAATTCGGGTTAATATAATTATTAATATAATTCGGGATATCACCGAATTTGGCGACAAATATAAATCACTTTAATAAAACCAGCTTTGATAACGCTGACTAATTTCGCGAAATTCTCATTCATATTCAATATTGACAAAAATGAGTATTTAATCTTCTATAATCGGGTTTCACTAATTTGAACTCTGTGTGTATTCAAACACACAGAGAAAATATAAGCTGGCTTTAAAAAAATAAGGAATATGAAACCTACCTCTTCCTCCCGGCACTGGCCGGAAGGACTTTTTTCTTCCTCACCAGATAAGCCCCCTTAAGCAAGTATCACGTCTTACTAAATCCAAATGCATTTTTTTTCTTTTACTTTTCTATCGTAAATTGATGTTTTGGAGAACTAGAAACTCACATTTAATAAAAATAAGAAGCACTTCTTTGAAATAAAACATTCAATAATGGAATACAAATATGAAATTTTGTAATAAAAAAAAAAAAGAAAAATAGGCCATTTTCTAGATAAAGCTGTTGTAATGGAATCATACACATCTATATTTGGATGTTGTGTAAGTAAATATGAGAATGAAATCTTAAAATGTAATTACTAAAAATTAGTTTTGCACAGTGTAAACAAAAAATATACAGAAATAGTTTTCAAAATATATAATAGATACCAACATGCATATAACTGAACTTTGTAGAAAATGTCTTATAATGTTCATTAAATCCTCAATTTAATCTACTAAATCAGTATGTAAAGAAATACACCGATTTTCTATACATTATACTCTTGTTTCTATCAAAAAATATATTTTAATTTGAAATAACTTAAATTGCCCACAAATCTATATATGGGGGATTCTCACAATCTTTTGACTTTCATGTCCCTGAATAATAATATTTTATTTAATACACTTTTTTCTGTTTTTTTTTAATTTCATATACTGGGGAACATTCCATTGCATGATTGTATAACAATATTAACGAGATAAATAAGTTTTGGACGATGTTGGGGGTCCAAATACCAGGAAAACTCATCTACCGTCCCGTGTCCCTGATGCTGATTTTAAAGTTTGGAGCTGTCTGTATAAAATTGTTTAAAAAATAATAATTCGATGTAATTTTTTTCTGAAACTGGAACTATTGTTTTATATAAATATGTAGCTAAAAATTAACCTGCACACATTTTTTGGGTTGTTATTATTTTTTAAACTCTGTCCCTGGGTTTTAGATTCCTTACCATTCCTCTTCTAAAATTATACAGAAAATCATTTGAGATGTAGCCACAGAATTTTTTTCAAGTTTTTTCTCATGCAGAAGTATGCTAGAGAAATAGTGTCTAAAATTCTTTGGCAAGAAATTTACTGTAGAATTTAAATCAGCATTTAAATGTCAATTTCAAGCACCCTGGCTTTATTAGTAGTCTCACCGTCCCCAAAGTTTATTCCTGCACTTTTCGAGGTAAATTTTAAAAAAAAATTTATTTAATCCAATGTTAACAACTGTTTCTAAAAATCAATGAACATTGTGGCTATCACTTAGTCTTAACATGATTTTCCTAAAAATAGGTGGTAATTTTCCTTACCATTCCATCCTTGCCGTCCCCTTTTTTCCAATACCATCCCCTTTTTTTACCTTACCATCCCTTCTTTAACACCCTTTTAAGACAATGTTATACAAAAATTCTGTATTAAAAGTATTACATTGTAATTATTCCTTATTTGAATGTCCTGTGGGTACTTTGCAAATTCATTATAAGTAAAAATTTAGAAGAAAATAACAAGTTATAGGGGTAAAACGGTAAGGAAAATTAAACTCGCAAGTTTAACTTAAACCCCAGTTAAATAAAAAATTTTCGCTGCTGACCATTTTTTCTTTATTTTGAATCATTAAGGCATTCGTCTATCAGATTAAAATGTTATTTTAGCAAGTTTAATTTCGCCAGATTTTTTCCCCCAAAAGTCAAAAGATTGTGAGAATGCCCCATATATATAATATATATATTTATGTGGATCTCAGTCTGTCGGCAATACCTGCGTTTTGTTATTATTGGAAAAGAAATCTCATTTTTAGCAAATTATAAATGGAGAAATAGATTTCAATCAAACTTCATTCATTAGATATCAAAGTTGAACATTTTTTGCCGATCAGCTATATTTGCTTTTCGTGTTTCTTTCATCCCTTTGATTTTCTGCATTTTTCTTTCTATTATCCAACTGCTAGCTGCATTTTTCTTTCTATTCTTCAATTGCTATCTGCATTTTTCTTTCTATTCTCCAATTGCTAGCTGCACTTTTCTTCTGTTTAAACTTACAAATGCTCATTTTTAGCCATTTTGCTATTTGCTGTTTTGTGATTCTTTGCATTAAATTATTCGTAAAATTAAATTTCCTTTCAAATTTCATATAAATTACCTAACGAAAAGCTATACATTTAGTCAATTTTTTGCTACTATTTCTAAACAGGACTTCTTAGAAAGGTATTGTGTGTTATCAAGTGCTTTTATAAAATACTTATTAGAAAATTATTTATTTTTAATTCTACTGTATGTTAAAGTGGTTGGACAGGTGGACAGATAAAAATGGACATTAGAGCATACAATTCATCTAACCGAAAAAGCCCAGTAATTTTTGTTAAATTTCAATACTTTGTAATTTTACTCTTGAGATAAATTATACTCGAAATGCTGCTATAATCAATCAGCCTTATTGAAAAACTGCAGGATGTTTGAATATTGTACAAATGTAAGCATTTAATTAGCTGTTTAAAAATAGCTACGGTTGCAAAAACTGTAAGAAAATGTAATTTTAGGGTATTTTACGGATTTCCTAATCCAAATAATTCAGAGCATTTTCTCATACTTGGTGTTGCGGTATTGTACATATGTTACTGCAAGTAGCAACCATTTCTTGCAGCATATGAATATGTTTATAATAGGCATTTATTTCACTTAAGGTAAATACATATTCACTCACAGCATATTATAATATTCCTTGTATTAACTGCACCGATCGATAAAATGTACTTACCGATACATTTTTTGCCCACTTTTTGAAAGCCAGGTTTACAAAGACACTGATCTAGGCTTGTACTTCCTGGTAAAGATACTTGGTTTACATCAGGGCAAGGAATGCAAGATGATATGTCTCCTGGGCTGCTTGTTTTCTTATACGTGCCAGCAGGACAGGCTGCATAAAAAAGGAGCAGAATATAAATTGTGTGCTGCATTGTTATACAAAATTTGCTAATTTGTTAAATGCATTAAAATATTCTGGAAGACAATTGAAATATTTAAACTGTAAATTGAAACTATCATAAATATTAATTTTGCATATTACTTTTCATAGCACTTACCGCAACTGAAAGTGATTTGAAGAAAGTTACCACTTAGAAAACATGTACAATGTACATGATGCAATAATGCAATATAAACATGTACATTACACTTATATTGATAAATGTACATATTGCAATAGTGCAAAAATTTATTTTCGATCATATAGAGATTTTCAAACTCAAATACACGAAGTGAATACATTTTGTACAAGTTTCTTACAACAGTATAAAATTACTGTCTGAAAATTTGAGAAGTTATTTTTCGCTCTCCAGGAATGTAAGTTGATAACTTATTGATTACTGACATAAAATTAATAAATTTTGCAAGATAAAATAAATAGCTATAATATCTAAAAGTAGGAAAATAAAATAAATTAAAATTTTCATTAAAACTATAATTAAAGTTTTGTTAGAAATTTGAAGTGTCATAAAATAAATAAATATATCATAAACAGCATGCACATCCTAAAAAGGATTTTGAACTATGCATACCTTGACAGTCTCCCTTGAGGCCTGTGCCGTAAAATCCCTGTCGGCACAAACAAGCATAATGACCGCTTGTTGTTCCGCAAGTACATTGGGCCTTTTCATCACAACAATCACTTCCTGCTGTACATAGACGATTGCAAGAATCTGCTTCTAGGTCAAAATAGCTGCCAATCTGAAGATCTGAAATTGTCCAAAGAATGCTTTTCGTAAGCAAATTAACATTTATCGTATAGGTGTAATCAAGATAACAAAGTAGATCAATCATGGCATAGAATATTTCTTAAAAGTATTTCAAATTTTTAAAATATCTAAACATAAAATTTCACCTTCGTGTAGTGCTCTCCTAGCAAGTGCTTCAAATTCTTCAAAGCTATCTAAAATGTAGCTGTGCTCTTCTGGGGGATGAGAAGCCATATCGTAGAGTTCACGAACGTTACCATTTTGAATGCCAAAAGTAAAGACTTCGACTTGCTGATCCCGTAGAGCTTTTGCGGCAGGCCTGGGATCACCACCGTTCGAATATCCGTCGGTGACAAGGAATACTGCTTTTCGAGCGTTCGGCCGAGCTTTCTCCAATACATCCTGGTGAGAAAAAACGCTATGACTCAGTAATTTAGTATTACATTTTTTATTATTTTGTTATTATTTATTGTTATATTATCTCTCTATTTTTTAGACGTAAAAAAAACGTTAAACAAGAAAGAAAAGAAGAAAAGACTTCCGATGGCAATATATTGGCTGGATTGTGAAACATTTCCACTAATAATAATATGGATTATATGGATTGTTTGGAACAATATTGTCTATTTAAGGGCAGTGATTTATCAAAGCAAAGTTCTAGTAATGTTGTGGTCGCCACAGCATAAACCTCGAATTTGTATTATTTTGTATTTTTAAGCAAAAATCTATTCAAAGGAACCCAAAGTTGGGGAATCCACTTGCTTTTGGCAGTGTACATCAGGAATGCTACGCACGCTTCGGTCTGCTTGTATGTAAACTAATCTGGAATTTGTTTAACTTTATGTTTTTGAACGAAAACCTAGTGGAGGGGGTCGGTCCCCTTTATAGTGATTGCCGATTTAATTTTTGACAATTGGATATTTTAAAGTTTCTATTCTGACGAAAGTTTCTGAGAATACCTAAATAATGTAAAACGTCCCGCTTTTAAAATGCAAATACAATGACCAACTCCGGGAAGGTATTGAATTGAAAAAAAAAAAAAAAAAGGTGAATTCGTAAAAGGACTTTCAGATTTTTTTAAATAGTAAATATTAATATTTTTTAACTGGCAACATCCTTATAACCAAAAAGGTTCCACGAATACGTAAGTGGGTTTATTTTTTTCTTCTTTCGATCTGGAAAGCGGATGTGGAATTTTAAATTTGCAGAAATTTTTTTCGGAAAGATAGTACAAATAAATGGGTGTTTTTTTTATATTGTTGTTTTCTGTTTTTTGTTTTGACGCGGGTAGCGGATATGGATTTTTCAAAAATGCAGAAAAAACAAAAAACATGAAATAGACATTAAGAATTTTTTTTTTTTTTTTTTTTTTTGAAACGGTAAACATTAATATTTTTTAACAAAGACATCGTTAGGACCAGAAAAATGTCCCAAAAAAGTGGGTATTTCTCTTTTCCGTTCGAGAAAGTGAATTCGGAATGGTAAATATGCAGAAAAAAACGAAAAACAAGAAAGTGACATTACGAAGCGAACGTTTTTCTACGTTTCGCTTCCTTCTGCTTGAAAGAATTTGAAAATGCCGTTCTGGGCCAGACAACTGCGTCAGTGGAGCATTTTGCGATGTTCATTATGGCTTTTAATTAATTTTTCGACTAATTATTAAAACAAATTGCAAAAATCTGAGCAGGTGCATTCGGACACTGCTTCCGTCACATAGACAACTACCATTTCAACTTCCTATCCAAATTTGCAGATCTTTAGGTGCGGTAGATTTCCCTAGCCGTTCGCAATAGACACACAGACAGACAAAAACTTGCTTTAATTAGTACAGATTGTTTAGAAATACACCACATTTTACATTTGAGTTTAATGAATACAAATGTATACAGCGATCTAATTTAAAATTTTAATACCCAACAAGGAGCTCTGTTATTCTGCATTTCTGTTAATTCATGGGTTACTGCTACACAGTATTAAATTAGAAGAAATACACTATGATTTCTATTCATAACCGTTCATGCTTTTATAAATATATTAGAATGGTATAGTAGAAAGTTTCGTGAACATCACAGGACGACAGGATACTAGTTTGCAGGATTTCTATGGTTGCCGTGCTTTGTTCCCTGATTTAAATGTATTATCGCTTAATGTATTTTTTAAAGATTCCTCATATTTAAACTCTTATTTCTAAATTTATATGAAAGATAAAATTACAAAACCTGGTAAAATGTTTTTCAGCTGTATATTCTTTAAAATGTTTTCGGTATATTTTTGTTTTAAATACACTTAAAAAAGTTATTATTATTTTTTAAATAAATATTTTTGTAAATACCGAAGACGAATTAATGTTTATTCTTTTCTGTACTCAACAAGTAAAAAGGGATAAAAAAGAGAGATTTATTTAATTATTTATTTGTAATTTGACAGAAACTATATTAAGTTTTTAACATGGCTAAAATATTTTTTTAATTAAATGAATACGTTAAAGATTTTAGATTTGAAAATATATACATATATAAATTTGAAAATAAAGAAAATTAGTAAAAAATATCTATAATAAAAAGAAAATTGTTCTCCATGACCACTTTAAGAAAGTCCACCTTTTGTACAAAACCCGAAGATTATTACTGAGTTTTTCGTCACACATACGCTCTATGCCATAATACTTTTACCATTATAAATTGGGAATAAATAGTAAATAATGGCAAAAAGTTTTCTTTTTTAATACTAAATTTTATGCCATCGTAATCAACGTAAAAGCGAATAATGTGAAAGTTAAAACGAATTCGTAAAATAGAAAAACCTGAAAAGAATAAGTAAAGCTTCACTGTGAATAGATACATTTGTATAAACTAGATCTTATTTAAAAGTCAGATCATTAGCTGCAGATCTATGTTATCTTCTTTGTATCTCTTATTTCAGACTCGGTTTTCAAAACAAAACTTATGAAAAAAGCCTTGAGTTAAAACATTTCTCTTTTTCTCATTGCTTCGTATTAGTATTCTTTTTCTTTTTTTCTTTCTTTCTTTATGTTTTGTTAAAACATGATTATTACGTCTGTAATTATAGGACAAATGTAAAAAAAAAAAAAAAAAAGTTTTATTGTTTCACTAAATTTTTAGAAATGATTGGATTAACTGCACTAAATTGAATATATCATTGTCAAAATGCCCATTTATTCAAAATTTCAATTTTCAAGTTGTATTATAAATGCTTTCTAACTTGTAAATAGGGTATAATATAAAATCTCTTTAAGACAAATTATTGATTTTTTATGAGATTTTATTTAAGAAAGAAAGTTCCTATATATTACAAAAAATCTCTTTTATTAATTATTTAAAGAAGCAGGTCACAAATTTTAACATCTCTAATTTTTTTAAGATGAAATAAAATGTTTTAGGGTGAATTAAAAATATGAAAGATTTAATTGCAAGATTAGAAAACATGGAAAAACTGGTCTTATACACATTTTTTATCAAATTTTATAATTATTTATCAGTAGAATTTTACATTCTATGTTTTTTACAAGAGATACATCCAGAAAGCGTTTGTAATACAGCTTGAAATTTGACCTTTTGTATAAATGCGGATTTCGACAATAATATGTTTAAAATGGAACAATTAATGCAATTATTTCTAAAGATTTAATCAAGCAATTAAACCTTTTATCTTAAAATTTTTTACAGATTTGATCACAGGAGGAAAAAAAAAAAAAAAAAAGAATAGTCTTTTCTTAAAATTTATCATTTCTCCCCAAGTATTACCATATCTAATTAGAGGTCATCTTTCTGGCAAAGAATTTATAGATCTATGTTTGGTCACAAAGTATCGTCATAAGTAACAATCTAAAAGACGATCTATTGTAGAAAAAAGTACGAGGGCTGTATGATAAGTACCTGACCTTGACAAGAAAAATGCATTTTTATGTCTAAAATGGGATTTATTTTTCAACATAACCTCCTTTTAGTTCGATACACTTAGCCCAACGCTTTTCTATTTTTTGTATCCCCTCTAAAAAATACGATTTCCCTAACCCTTCAAAATAGGCGTTTGTTTCAGCAATAACCTCATCGTTAGAGCCAAATTTTTTTCCACCAAGCCATTTTTTCATATTTGGAAATAGAAAATAATCGCTAGGGACTAAATCTGGCGAATAGGGTTGTTGCGGCAGCAGTTTGTATCCCAATTCAGGGAATTTTACCATGGCGACGACACAGGTGTGCACGTGTGAATTGTCTTGATGAAAGAGATTTTTTTTCTTCGTCAAATGCGGACGTTTTTCTTTCATAACATGGTCAAAACGATCCAATAGCCTGGCATAATATTCTCCATTGATCCTTTTGCCCTTTTCAAGGTAATCGACAAGAATTATGCCGCGTGCATCCCAAAACACTGTAGCCATGACTTTGTTCGCAGATAAAGTCGCCTTAGCCTTTTTTGGCACAGGTTGTCCACGAAAAACCCACTTTTTTGGACTGTTCTTTAATCTCTGGCGTACTGTGATGAATCCATGTTTCGTCAACTGTTATGAACCGACGCCAAAAATCATTTGGATTGCGCTTTAATTTCGCCAGACATTCTTTTGAAATTGACACACGAGTGTGTTTAATGTTAATATTGAGCAATTGCGGCACCCATCTTGCGAAAGCTTTTTCATATCCAAATGAGTTCTTAAAATATTTTGCACCTGTTCAATTGAGATGCCCACAGTCTCAGCAATCTTGCGTACTTTCACTCTCTGATCATTTATCATAATATCGTGGATTTTTTCGATCATTTCTGATGTCGTAACCTCAGTTGGACGACCTGAACGTTCTTCATCAAAAATGCTTGTACGGCCACGTTTGAATTCAGCTGTCCAATATTTTATGGTTGATAACGAAGGTGCAGAGTCTCCATAAACTTCTCTGAGTTCCGCTTTAATCTCGTCATTAGTTTTCTTTTTCAAAAACAGGTATTTTATCACTGCTTGATATTCAACTTTTTCCATTGTTGAAATATTACCGAAGTTGTTCTATTGAAATGGCTACCACTCACAAACTAAACCACGTAGCGACTTAGTGATTAGCCAAGTTTGTTGTAAAAGGTCACCATTGCGAAATAAATCATTTTTAAACGCTAGTAGCGCCATCTCTGCCCGAGGCCAGGTACTTATCATACAGCCCTCGTAACATGAGTAAAATACAAATTTTTCATCTCGCCGTTTATGATATGTTTATAGCTACGTCATTCGACTATCTAAGTAGATACAACATGTTGACTTCACTGCTCAAGCCTGTGATGTTTCACCAAAATTTATGTACTAGATCAGGGATGGAGAACCTATGGTACGCGTGCCAAACTTGGCACGTAAGAAAACGTCTCTGGCACGCAAAAAAACTAATAGATCATATTCAGTTTATGGTGAGCAATCCACCTTATGTTTTTCTTACAAAAAGTATAGTTTAGTGTAACATGTATGTAATTTACTTTAAAATAATCCGTCACTTTTGAATGAATTAAGGTATAAATTTCAATGAAAGTGCCTTGTAGCATCATTTTCTCGCTAAACCGTTCAACATATAGTGTTTTCTAAATCATTTTACTTCTCTATCAAATTTCAAAGGTTTTATTTTTGAAAATTGAATTTTAAGAGTTAGTTTGCATAGTAATATATCTAATTGACACCTTCTATTTCAGATTAGGTTTCATTTTATTTAGGTTTAGGGCTTTAAGTTACTTTAGGTTTTAACATATTTAGGTTTTAATTTTGAAAATTGAATTTTAACTGTTATTGTAAATAGTTATGTGCCTGTCTATTGAACCTGTTTCTATCTGAAGAACTAAAAATGATCAGATTTGAAAGTATACAATAAAAGAAAAACTCATTAATAGATTATTAATACGGAATTCCATGCGAAATGGCTATATTATTCTTTAAAATGTTCCTGGCACGTTAGAATGTTTGTACATAATATTTTTTTTTTAAATTTTTGCACGCATACTCAAAAAGGTTCGCCATTCTTGTACTAGATACACGAAGTTAGATAGCATTGCGATGGTATTTCAACAATTTTCAGGCTGAGATCGGTAATATGATAAATTGTTTGAAATTTATGAGATTTTCTGAACCTAAAAGTCATTAGCTATTTCTGTTTGAATAATATGTTTGAACTATTCCTTAAAAAATGTTTGTGTCTTCAGAAAAATTAAAAAGAAAATAATTGCATTCAAAATACCAGAAATTAAAATTAGGATAAATAAAATTACATTTATTAGAAGACCTATGTATCAGAACAAATATAAATCTTGTTTTTTATTAATATGATGACTAAATAAATAATATTAATGAATCAATAACTTAATTAAATAGTTGCAAATTATAAAGCTCGAGAAAAAAAAAACATATTCCAAAACAAAACAACTAAAGGACCATTAAGCTTTGAAGAGACAATAATCACTAGGCGTATTAAATTGCTTATAAGATTAGAACAAAAACAAGTAATCCAATATTTGACAAAAAGTAATGAAGATATTCTAATAATAATAGAATGTATTAGTGGAAAAAAAGAAATCTGTAACTTTCTTTCAATTAAAATTTTAAATAAGTAAACATTTCTATATGTTTCTGAATTCTGAATTCTGGCAACATTTATTCCAGTATTATAAACAAATATAAATACTTTGATCAATCAAAGAAAACAAGATTGTCCTTCAAGATCTTTCTTTTTACTTTTTTAATTAAATTATTATATTAAATAACATCAAACATACATAAATAAAGTCACTTAAATACTTCCTTAAATTCACAATTTTTATCAAAAGGAAAAATATTCCACCTCTTCGAATACAAATGTATGCTTATTGTAGATAACTAATAGATAATTTGAAGTGATATGGCTCAAGCCTCATCTAACTAATTTCTGTATTTCCAAGCATCCATTTTTATACCGTTTTGAGAAGAATGTCACTAAACTTCTTTCTTACATTATTCTAAGATTAAAACTGAAACCACACTCCATTTCTTATCTCTCAAATGTCTATTTGCTGTCCAAATTATTGAACTCCTTGGCCTTTAGTTAAAAGAGAAAACAAACAAACAAAAAACATATGAAAGCCATGCATATTTCTGGATTGAAAAGTAAAAAAAAGTGTAAACATTTTAGATAAGAAAACAATAAAACTTTAGTTTAGAAGAAGATTAAAGAACAGCCCGTAAACATGAGTTATTTCAGTATTGTAAATAAATATAAATAATTTGATCAATCAAAAAACAAAAGATTGTCCAATTTTTCATTTTCTTTTTAAATTAAATAATATACTCGCTTATATATAAATATACTCTCTTAAACTCATTAATTTTATCAATAGAAAAAATATTCCATCTTTTCGAATAAAAATGTATGCCTATTGTAGAAAATTGATAGATAATTTGAACTGATGTGACTTAGATCTCCTTCTAACGAGTTTCTGTTTCTCTAAGAAACCATTTTTATACCCTTTCGAGATTAATGTCACTAAACTTCTTTCTTGCATTATTCTAAGATTAAAACTGAAACCACACTCCATTTCTTATCTCTCAAATGTCTATTTGCTATCCAAATTACTGAACTCTGTGGCCTTCAGATAAAAGAGAAAAAAAATCATATGAAAGCCATGCATGTTTCCGGATTGAAAAGTAAAAACTATAAAGTTTTTAGATAAGACAACAATAAAACCTTAGTTTAGGAAGAGATTAAAGAACAGCTTGTGAACATGAGTTACCCAAAAGTATAATTTAAGAAAATGAAGACAGATTATTCGTATTATATTTTGTTTTAGGACAGACTAAACAAAAAAGGATTCTTATTTGCATATGTCTGAAATGCATAATATAGATTAAAAACTGCGTCGAGAAAACATGAATAAATAAAGTCTAAGAGATATTTAATGAATTATTTAAATGAAAGGAAAATCAATGACGCATTTTACAGTTAAGGTAAATTAATTGCAAACAATTTGGTATTTTAAAAGGAAACTAATAAAGCTTATACAAAATAATTCTATGTGCATGCATTATTAAAAGTCATTTATTTCAAAAAGAACAGCAGCATATCTTAAGATGAGTTTAAAATCCATAAAAGGATTTCGAAATTGTATAAAAGTGTACTCCAAAATGCCCATATTATGTTTCATTTTAAGACAGACTAAACAAAAAAATATTCTTATTTACATTTGTCTGAAATACAAATATAGATTAAAAACTGTGTCGAGAATAAAGTCTAAGAAATATTCAATGACTTTTTTGAATGAAAGGAAAATCAACGACGCATTTTACATTTAAGCTACATTAATTCCATACAATTTGGTATTTTAAAATGAAACTAATAAAGCTTATAGAAAATAATTTTATGTGCATGTATAATTTAAAAGAATTTATTTCAAAAAGAACAGCAGCATATCTTAAGCTGAGTTTAAAATTAATAAAGGAATTCCGAAATTGTATAAAAGTGGACTCCTTAATGTCGTTCCCATTTATTCCTCAATTTATTTTTAATGCGAATTTTACAAAGAACTTATTTCAGTTGTAGAAATAAATTCAATCCTTAGCATTTTTTTTTTTATGTTCAATTTGGCACTTAAACAAAATTCGATAGGCTGGCAAGTATTTATATAATGTGCTGAATAAATAGAAATTAATTATCCTTTTAAAAGAAGTTTTGAATTGAATTCAAAATAAGTAAGACAAATGCAAAAATCATATTTTATATTTCAACATGTTTATAGATGCAATTGAAATCGTTTGGTAGAATGATATCATCTACTAAGGGAAAGAAATTCTAACAAACAAAAAATTATGATCAAGGTCATGCAGTTTTTAATTTTGAAGAGACAAATAATAATAATAATAATAATAATAATAAATAAATAAATTTATGTTTTATGCATGCCTACAATTTTCTTAAGAATCATTGAACGTATTTAAATGTAAGTTTCTATACTACAGTTCGAGTGCACCAGAGAAGGTTTTAATCTAAAAAGTCATCGTATTTTGTATTTTTTTATACAGCGACAAGACAAAAACTTCAATATACGACTATCTACCACGTTTCAAACATGACCTCTGCTGGCAATAAGAGTACCTATATAAATAAAAGGGTGGCAACATACGAGCAATAAAATTTGATTGGTCTAGAAGATTTCGGACAAAACTTGGCAAGCTAGTCATTATCGCTAAGTTAATGTCTAATCAAATTTTTCTAGATGAATACTGGGAGGTTATGGAATGTGGGTTACCATAATGTGGACAAAAAGTTCATATCTGAGCATGCACCCTATGTGTGTGTCGCCAGTTTCTTATTTATAAAGACACTCTACTAGCAACAACGTACCGGGTGAGCAAAAAGTCCGTATAAACTTTAAAAATTCATAAAAACCGAAAAAATAATCCGAATGATAAACTGTTTGCAGAATTAGCATCTGTAGGTTACGGGAATTTTTTTAAGACAGAAATAAAAAATAACTCAAAAAACAGCCGAAAGATGGCGCTGGTTCATGCGATTTCGGTGGAAATATGCAAATGAAACGGTTACAAGAATTTGCGCTCTTAATCCAGAACTAATTCACGGTTGTGAGTAGAGTTGCAAAAAACACACAGATTTTGCGGTACGGGAATAAACCCGGGAATTTTGGGGAATAAACCCGGAATTTTGGGGAATATTGGAAATTTTGAAAGAGTTTTGAAAGTAAAGAAAACCAGTCTTTTTTTTTTTTTTTTTTTTTTTTTTTCAATTTGAAATTTTTATTTTAAAGAAATTTCAGTTACCGTTCAGAAAAGTTTGACAAATTTTTCATTTCACGAAACTGAAACATGATCTTGAGCTCTAAGTATTTATAATTTCTTAAAACTAATTAGCTTTACATTAATGGCAGTTGAAAATTGCGGATGACTGGAAGGTATCTTTAAAAATTAAAATTACTTAATTTCTTTTAGCTGGCATAGCTACTATTCAGGCATACCTTATATTAGTTTTCTTGTGAGTTACATTGTATTTTCCCATTGATTTTTCTCAGCTTTATTCATTTTCTTTGTAGTTTACATTGGATAATTTGATGAACAGGGGTAATGTTTATTTTCATATCAGGCACGATGTTTTGGAAACAGGAATATTCTACTTATCAACTGTTAAAATATTAAATTACTTATGATATTTTAATTATTCTTACTTAATATTGGTGCATTTTAAGTATATATTTCATTAGTTTTCATGTAAACTGTGCTATTTTTCTATAGTTATTTTATTGGTTTTATTTGCATTTCTAAAGAAATATTTTTCTTACATTGACAAAAAATGAAATCATTAAAAAATTGAAAATAATAAATGAAAAAATTCCATGCCTAAAGTTTACTGAAAACTCCCCGGAATATTCAAAATTTCCTTCCCAAAAAACCCGGTTTATTCCCGGGAATAAACCCGGTTTTTTCCACCCTTTGCAGCCCCACCAGTGGCCGAGAGGTTCTGCTCTCGAAGCTGGTAGACGGAAGGTACTGAGTTCGATACCAATCGCGCCCGTCGGCCTAATCGTTCGGAGTTTTCGTGGTTTTCTTGGAACCTTGGTTCTCCAAGCGTTAATACGGGTTAGGTTCCCTCAGAAAGACCTCCACGGAAGGCACTCCCCCCCTTAGGGCCTATATCCCACGTGCTGATAATTGGCCGACATAAATACAACAAACCAACCAACCACCCTTTGCAACTCTGGTTGTGAGCCGTGTACTTGATCAAGGATGCTGAGTATGAAGGATAAAAGCTTTGTTGGTGAAGTTATTTTACGTGAACTAGTTCTGGATTAGGAGCGCAAGTTCTTATAGCTGTTTCATTTGCATATATCCACCAAAATCGCACGAACCAGCGCCATCTGTCGACTGTTTTTTGAGTTATTTTTTATTTTTGTCTTAAAAAAATTCCCGTGACCTATAGATGCTAATCCTGCAAACAGTTTTTCATTTGGATTATTTTTTTCGGTTTTTGTGAATTTTTAAAGTTTATACGGACTTTTTGCTCACCCGGTACATTAAAATAAATGTGGATAACATTAAAGGGGTGTCGCAAAAATCATTCTGTTGGGCCAAACCACTTTCGCTAAAACACGCAATTAACTGTCGTTCAATAAGTAAATAACAATTCAAAAAAGGCGATGTTAATAACGTCGATGTTGTGCAGAATTGCAAACAAATCTTGGATACCACTTTTGCTAAAATACGCAATTAACAGTTGTTCAATAAGTAAATAACAATTCAAAAAAGGCGATGTTAATAACGTCGATGTTGTGCAGAATTGCAAACAAATCTTGGATACCACTTTCGCTAAAATACGCAATTAACTGTTGTTCAATAAGTAAATAGCAATTCAAACAAGTTGGAAATTGCTCGTCAAACGTGGCAAATGAGGTGCGTTCGTACTATAACTAGTTTTATAATTATTTTTTGCACCCCATATTGTACTAAATGTATAATTTTTTGAACTTCATAAGGTGCCTAGTCTGTAACATCATTAAAATGCACTTCCAATAATTTTTTTCCAATTCCCCGTAATGTAACGGAACACTTTTGACTGTCCCTGTAATTAAACTATACATTCGATTTTCATAAAATTTGAAATGGCTCGACAAAATTTTGCAACAGTTATATATTTAAAATTTCAGACCATTCGGAATGCTGTAACATCATTAAAATGCACTTGCAATAATTTTTCCCATTGGCCGTAATGTAAAGAAAAACTTTTGACTGTCCCTGTAATTAAACTGTACATCCGATTTTCATAAAATTTGAAATGGCTCGACAAAATGTTGCAACAATCATATACTTAAAATTTCAGACGATTCGGTTGGGTAGTTTCTGCTCTGTTACATGCGGACAGACAGACAGACGGACGGACAGAACGACAACTATAGGTGCTACGTATTTATATAATTACGAACGCACCTAAAAAGGCGATGTTAATAACGTCGATGTTGTGCAGAATTGCAAACAAATCTTGGATTAAGCGCACACACCAATTTAAAACTTAAAAAAAAAAGTAAAAAAAAAGTTGTTTGCATTTTCAAGCTTATAGTTTTCAGAACATGGATCACAAACAGTTTTTTGAAATTAGAATTATAACAAAGTCGCATCGATAAATATGCCTTTTGTAACCAGTTGCCGCTAAAGCAAGCTTTAAAATTTTAGCATATTTTGCTGGAAAAAATGTATTTTTACCTGGCCGCATGGATTGCCCGAGAACCGCTTGAGACCGATTTCCTTTAATTTTTAATACAAACATTCAGAAATGTCTTCTCTATGGTATTACGAAGGAACTTTTTACATCTTTTTTGCATTTTTATATATTTTGCAAGCATTTTATAGTTTCTTTTATGGGACCAAATTGATTTCTTTTTTAAATGCTGCTATTTTTGCAAATATTTCAATTTTGAAACAATCGAACGCTACGCCATAGCGCTAAGTACGTCAAAGTTTAATTGCATTAAGTTTTTATTTTAATGTTTCAGGAATACTTGGTGCAGTTGGTATCCTCGGTGCATTTTTAGTTCTGGTACGCATTTTAAATTGAACTATTTTTAAAAATATTACTTGGTGTGTATAAATTCTATAGATCCACGATCGGCAACTGGCGGACCGCAGAAGGTTGAAGCCTGGATCGCTTGAAAAGATATTGCAAATGAAGAATTTATTAATTTTCCAAAAATTCTTGAATATAAAAAAAATAATTCTGAAATACACACTGCAGTGTTCTTGAGTTTTATGTCAGATCTTGTGCAGGAATTTGAAGCAAGATTCCAAGACTTTGCACAGATAGGTAAGTTGTCTCAATTCTTCAAATCGCCTATGAAGTTGCTCCATCTGCAGAATGGACTGAGCGACTGCGAAGTTGTTCAGTTTTGAAAAACCTTTACTTCAAATGGAGACAATTGACTTGCAAGAAGATATTTCCTTGCAATGTATGAAATTGTATCACCTGAAAAATTTTGGGGTAAACATATCTCAGAAAAGTATGGGAATTTCAAAAAACTAGCTATTAACCTGGCTGCTATGTTTAGCTCATGTGAAAGAACTTTCTCCAAAAGGAATTTTTTTAGTACAAATATCGTTCGAGATTTACGGAATCAGACCTCGAAGATACTTACTCGCATTAGCTGTTCACCACGTGAACCAAACTATAAAATATTGGTTCATTTTTCGCATTAATTTTTTAACGAATATCTGCCTTTTCTATTTTATTATGTGTATGTAAAAATTTTCAGAACGTATACCTGTGTATGTAGTAATTTTTCAGTATACTTGACTTTCTACTTTACATTATATGTATGTGTATGTAAAAGAACAATTTAAAAGTAATAAGTATTTATATTACTTTGTGTTTTTTTCCCTCTGGACCTCGATAACATTTTTCAAAAGTATTCGGACCCCACTTAAAATTACTTGCCGACCCTTGCTGTAGATCATATACAGGGCTGAACAAAAAGTTCTCATGTGCA
Organism: Maratus speciosus; assembly: GCA_963932465.1. Lineage (NCBI taxonomy): Eukaryota > Metazoa > Arthropoda > Arachnida > Araneae > Salticidae > Maratus > Maratus speciosus. Next base: position 239,113,436 of record OZ010788.1, read on the forward strand.
TTTCCGTTAATTCACGGAAATTGCTGAATGGAATTTTTCCACTGTGCTGTTCGTTTAACTGAACAAACATTTAGTATACTATTTAGAGTACATAAAATTCTATAGATGATATACAGGGCTGCAGAAAAATAAAATCCGATATTTTTCCGATTATTGATTGTAATAGCAGATATTGGATTGGGTTTTCAAATACATTATGCGTTTTTTAAATTGAACTATTTTTTAAAAATAATATTTGGTGATATATTTTTACGACTTTTTATGGTAATAACAGAAATTGGATTTTTAAATGCGTTATGCTTTTTTCAAATTGTTGATTTAGACATCATCTTTCACCTTAATAAACTGGGAAGTTTTGTTACAGAATTCTGAATGTGTTGGAAAGAGCTGCATAATCTATACTGGGCGCATGATTTTTCGCTCTTGTTTAGATGTTCAAACTGGTGTCCCCCTAAAAGAATAATCATTTGAAGTCGTTATCCTTTTTTGTTTTAAAATTATTTGTTCTTTTTAAAATAAGTTGTATAAGAATCCAGTCACATTTTCCTGGTGGGAAAGGATGAGGTAGTTCAACATTGTTTTGAAAATTCATAGTTTGCAGCTGTACTTTACATTTTCATTTCACTAATACTATTAAAAAGAGGTGAACCTATGATTGTTTTTAACAATTTAAATTTTATGAATTTACTTTTCAAAGCATCAAAAATCATACTCATGTGTTTTCACGAAAATGTGTTACATCTTTTGGTACTGGAGGTATTTTCCAAAGAAAGAGGTGGATAATCTATCTTTTAATATGTATATATATGCATGGCCACATTTATTTACAATTTTTCGAAAAGTTCGATATATTTTTTTTAAGTATGTGTAGAATATGCTGTTAATTTTTTTAAAATCCAAATATTGTTACAGCCTGTCGAACATACTGGTATTCCGGCTGGAAAGGTAAGATCAGGTTATAAAGCTGTGCAAATTGCTACATACGACGGTAAGTCAAAAATTACTCACACATTTTGCCTCTCAGCTTTATTAAACAAAGGTACGTGCATAGCATTGACATTATTTTCCAAACATAGTCAAAAGTTTTAATATGCCCACCAGGGAGAAGTCACTTTTTCACCGCATCTTTAACGTTTGTGTTTGGCAAATGGACGACGTCAGAGAGCTACTTTGTGTTGTTCAAAAAGATGAAGGTTTAGGAGAGGAAGATCTGAAATGCAGGGACGGTGTTCATGGTCTAAAAACCCAGCTTATAGACGGTTTCTCGCTACCCATTGTCCACAGACTTTACGGAATGCGAGCTCGCCGTGAAGGATTTGATGAGCAGAATCCTGACTGCTGTTTAAAGAAGCCGCAACCTCATCTATGGTGATTCGCTTATCCACCATAAACATCTCTCTAGCTTGTTGAATGTTGTCTTGCATGGTCGAGGTTAATGGCGTCCAGTTCCTTCTTTTAGTGTTACGCTTGTCCGGCTACTTTCGAACTTTCGATCCACAAAAATGCTTTTACAATACGGCACTTCTCCTGATTGTGATGAAAGTCTCCAATGAATTTCAGCACCTATCACAACCACCGGCCAAAAAATCGGATCACAGCTCGTTGTTCCTTTCTTGTGCAAACAGACATGTTTACACTGTCGTCGTAGCTGACAGACAACTGACGCGATCGTGATAAAACTACATAGAAGCACAGAAGCACCAACTCAACGCCTGGGTACGCAGACGCCACTCATATCAAAGCCTGATGTGGAGAGAGCGTAGATAATTTTTGACTTAGCCCCGTATACAGCTGCAAATTAATTTTATGAAGGAAGATTTCTTTATTAAGAACGATGAACATTTTGATAATTTCTGTTGGGCTGAAAGCCAGGATTTACGCAGTCAATGCAGATGAATTTCGTGTCCAGGGTGTAAACGCGGTGTATCCAGCGCTGCGAGAAGGGATCCGATCTCAAGATCACAGTAAGTCGCTGATATGCAAAATTATTAGGCAGAGGAAGGACTTCTACATGGCCCAGAAAAGGTCGACTAACAAGGAAGGTCTCCATACGGGCATATTCAGAAAAATCTGAAAAAATTACAGAGTGTTCTTCTGATGTGGGTGTGTATGTTTATAATTTTTTTTTGGCGGAACCTCGATAGAACGGTCGTAAAAAAATAATGAACATTTCGTTTATTTGGCGATTTATCATCGGTTGCCGATGAAATGAAATTTCGAAAAATACTTTTTTATGTCGAATACTCTTTAAAATAAAAATGTTTTATATTGAACTTGTTTAAATAAATTTAAAGTAAATAACTTTAGTTTTGTCAGTTTTAGCTTAATTTAACTACAGTTTTGTAATATATATATATATATATTTATAATCAAAGTTAAATATCAAATTTTATGAATTAAAACAAAATTAAAATAAATTAAAATTGTTTCAATGTCTCAAAATTAAGTCCAATTGAACATGAGCTCTGTCGATTCAATTTTGTTGCTATGGGAATGACGAATTCTTTGCTATTGAAATGAATAACTAGTAAATGAATCTTCCCTTTATTTTGGAATACGCTTAAATGTATGAAAGTAGTTTTTAATTATGAAATTGTTTTTAAAGAAATAAAATTAAATAACAAGCAACATAAATGTATAATGCGAAAAAATGTATTTATTAAACTCTCTCATTGTTTATATTTAAATTGATTAGGCACTTTTTACACGCATTCTAAAAATTAATTAACAATTTTCAGATGCATTAAAATCGTTTGCTTTTGGCGAGGAAAAGTACTGCTCGCCAAATCGCGTGACGCTTTCGTCTTTTCGCGCCAAATACTCGAAAGTATTTTATTTTTTTTACCGACTTTCTACTGTAATTCCGCCTCTAAATTTGACTGATCCTTTATTACATACATAAGTAGTTTAATTGGGGTTATTTTTTTTCAAAATATTCTGAGTATGCCCAGTAAGGAGACCTTCCTTGTAAGTATAAGTTAATATATTTTTTAATTCCTTGCCTCTAATGGATTTTAAAATATCTGGCCTAAAATTTCTGTTCTGCAACCTGAAAAATTCCGATTCGAATGGCAAAATTTTTATGGGTCAAAGATTTTACGAAATTTTTAAACGCGCATTTGTCGAAACAAGATTTTTCAAAGCTGCGTGGGTTTTAGCGACTCAGCCGTTAAATTAATTGACTGGAATTTTTTCCCATCAAAGTAAACACTTTCGATCATGGCAGGAATCTATAATAAGTTAAAAATGTCCAGATTAAATATTTTTTACAACATGTCAAAGGGCAAAAAAAAAAAATGAGTAAAACACCAAAATTCAAGTGTCAGCCATGTTGTTATTTTTAAAAAAAGTTTTGCAATTTTAGGTAGCTTTCATTACAAAAAGCTACCTATTGCAGCCGTTCGGAGGAAAGCGATTTCAAAAAATTTTGGTATATTTTCATCGATCATGACCCCCAGACACCGAAACCACCCTCCGTTCAAAAGTTGATATATATATATATATATATATATATATATATATATCCATATATATATATATATATATATATCCATATATATATATATATATATCTGACCTTTGTCATACTGTAACTCTCGAATTTATGAACCGATTTGGATGTAATTCGGTATGTACATAGTACATACCAATGTCTCGACCGAGTTCGTTGGCCAGCTTCATCCGCCATTTTGTTTCAAAATGGCGGCCATTTAAAATTTTCTTAAAAATTTTAAATTTGAAATGTGGTACCAAAGAATTGAAAATGGAAAAATATTTTTTTCTTATGTATTTGACCTTTATACAACGATTCCGGAGCAGTTTTTGTTTCGTCTATATCTTAAAAAATGGCTGAGTTATAGCATTTGGAATTTCTAGCGTGGCTGACATTTTGAAACGTCCTGAATTTTGTCACGCGATAAAAGGCGTATTTATGAACCGATTTGGATGTAACTTCGTTTGTACATAGTACATACCAATGTCTTGACCGAGTTCGTTGGCCAGCTTCATCCGCTATCTTGTTTAAAAATGGCAGCCATTTAAATTTTTAAGAAAAATTTAAATTTGAAATGTGGTACCAAAAATTGAAAATTGAAAAAAATATTTTTTTTTATGTATTTGACCTTGATACAAAGATTCGGGAGCAGTTTTTGTTTCGTCTATATCTCAAAAAATGGCTGAGTTATAGCATTTTGAATTTCTAGCGTGGCTGACATTTTGAAACGTCCTGATATTTGTCACGTGATAACAGGCGTATTTATGAACCGATTTGGATGTACTTTGGTGTGTACATAGTACATACAAATATCTCGACCGAGTTCGTTGGTCAGCTTCATCCGCCATCTTGTTTCAAAATGGCGGCCATTTAAAATAATTTAAAAAAATTAAAATTTAAAATGAGATACCAAAATATTAGAAAATGAAAAAGATTTTTTTTGTATGTGTTTGACCTTAATACAAAGATCCCGGAACAGTTTTTGTTTCGTCTATATCTAAAAAAAAGTCCTTCCGGCCAGTGCCGGGAGGAAGAGGTAGCTTTCATAATCCTTATTTAAAAAAAGCCAACTTATATCATGCAAACACACGAAGCTCAATTTAGTGGAAACCGAATATAGGAGATTCAATACTAATTTTTATCAATATAATGAATGAGAATTTCGCGAAATTAGTCAGCTTTATCCAAGCTGCTTTTCTTTAAAGTAACTTATATTTGGCTGCCAAATTCGGCAATTTCTTAAAGTGTCTGTCATTTTAAGACAACATGGTGGATGAGGCTAAGCAGGGAACTTGCTCGAGACCTTAGTAATTGCTGTGCACATGCTCACTCACATCGGAATCGGTTAATATATAGGAGTGCTGTCGCATGCAAAAAATCAGATTTTTCAAAATGTCACGCACAATAGAAATTGAAACTGCTATATCTGAGCCATTTTTTAAGGTAAAGACAAACAAAAAATGCTCTTGGATCCTTATATTAAGATCAAATACTTAAGAAAGAAACCTTTTTCAATTTCTAATTTTTTTGCACCTCACTTTAAATATATATATATTTTTTAATTTAATGGCCGCCAATTTGAAACAAGATGGCTGATGAATCAGGCCAGCGAACTTGGCCGAGGTGTTGATGTATAGTATCCACATGCCTTCTTACATCGAAATAGGCGAATACGTGTGTTATCGCGTGACAAATACAAGATCGTTTCAAAATGTTAGCCATGCTAGAAATTCAAAGTGCTATAAATCAACCATTTTTTAAGATATCAACAAAAGAACAAATTTTCAGAAACAAAAACTGCTCCGGAAACTTTGTATCAAGGCCAGACACATAAAAAAAATCTTTTTCATTTTCCAATTTTTTAATACCTCATTTTGAATTTTAAATTTAATTTTTTTAAATGGCAACCCTTTTGAAACAAGATGGCGAATGAAGCTGACCAACGAACTCGGTAGAGACATTGGTATGTACTATGTACAGACCAAGTTACATCCAAATAGGTTCAAAAATACGCCTGTTATCGCGTGACAAAAATCAGGTCGTTTTAAAATGTCAGCCACAAGAGAAATTCAAAATGCTATTACTCAGCCATTTTTTTTTAGATATAGACGAAAGAAAACTCTTCCGGAATCTTTGTATTAAGGTCAAACACATACAAAAAAAATCTTTTTCATTTTCCAATTTTTTGGTATCTCATTTAATTTTTTTTATTTTTTTATTTTTTTAAATGGCCGCCATTTTGAAACAAGATGGCGGATGAAGCTGGCCAACGAACTCGCTCGAGATATTTGTATGTACTATGTCTACACACCAAGGTACATCCAAGTCGGTTCATAAATACGCCTGTTATTACGTGAGAAAAATCAGGACGTTTCAAAATGTCAGCCACGCTAGAAATTCAAAATGCTATAACTCAGCCATTTCTTAAGATATAGACGAAACAAAAACTGCTCCCGAATCTTTTTATCAAGGTCAAACACATAAGAAGAAAATATTTTTTCAATTTTCAATTTTTGGTACCACATTTCAAATTTAAATTTTTCTTAAAAATTTAAATGGCCGCCATTTTTAAACAAGATGGCGGGTGAAGCTGGCCAACGAACCCGGTCGAGACATTGGTATGTACTATGTATAAACGAAGTTACATCCAAATCGGTTCATAAATACGCCTTTTATCGCGTGACAAAATTCAGGACGTTTCAAAATGTCAGCCACGCTAGAAATTCAAAATGCTATAACTCAGCCATTTTTTAAGATATAGACGAAACAAAAACTGCTCCGAAATCTTTGTATAGAGGTCAAATACATAAGAAAAAAATATTTTTCCATTTTCAATGTTTTGGTACCACATTTCAAATTTAAATTTTTTAAAAAAATTTTAAATGGACGCCATTTTGAAACAAAATGGCGGATGAAGCTGGCCAACGAACTCGGTCGAGAGACTGGTATGTACTATGTGCACACCGAATTACATCCAAATCGGTTCATAAATACGCCTTTTATCGCGTGACAAATTTCAGGACGTTTCAAAATGTCAGCCACGCTAGAAATTCAAAATGCTATAACTCAGCCATTTTTTAAGATATAGACGAAACAAAAACTGCTCCGGAATCTTTGTATAAAGGTCAAATACATAAGAAAAAAATATTTTTCCATTTTTAATTTTTTGGTACCACATTTCAAGTTTTAAATTTTTTTAAAAATTTTAAATGGCCGCCATTTTGAAACAAAACGGCGGATGAAGCTGGCCAACGAACTCGGTCGAGACATTGGTATGTACTATGTACACACCGAATTACATCGAAATCGGTTCATAATTACGGGAGTTACAGTGTGACATAGGTCAGATATATATATATATATATATATAGATATATATATATATATATATATATATATATATATATCAATTTTGAACGGAGGGTGGTTTCGGGGTCTGGGGGTCATGATCGATGAAAATATACCAAAATTTTTTGAAATCGCTTTCCTCCGAACGGCTACAATAGGTAGCTTTTTTGTAAAGAAAGCTACCTAAAAGTCCTTCCGGCCAGTGCCGGGAGGAAGAGGTAGCTTTCATAATCCTTATTTAAAAAAAGCCAACTTATATCATGCAAACACACGAAGCTCAATTTAGTGGAAACCGAATATAGGAGATTCAATACTAATTTTTATCAATATAATGAATGAGAATTTCGCGAAATTAGTCAGCTTTATCCAAGCTGCTTTTCTTTAAAGTAACTTATATTTGGCTGCCAAATTCGGCAATTTCTTAAAGTGTCTGTCATTTTAAGACAACATGGTGGATGAGGCTAAGCAGTGAACTTGCTCGAGACCTTAGTAATTGCTGTGCACATGCTCACTCACATCGGAATCGGTTAATATATAGGAGTGCTGTCGCATGCAAAAAATCAGATTTTTCAAAATGTCACGCACAATAGAAATTGAAACTGCTATATCTGAGCCATTTTTTAAGGTAAAGACAAACAAAAAATGCTCTTGGATCCTTATATTAAGATCAAATACTTAAGAAAGAAACCTTTTTCAATTTCTAATTTTTTTGCACCTCACTTTAAATATATATATATATTTTAATTTAATGGCCGCCAATTTGAAACAAGATGGCTGATGAATCAGGCCAGCGAACTTGGCCGAGGTGTTGATGTATAGTATCCACATGCCTTCTTACATCGAAATAGGCGAATACGTGTGTTATCGCGTGACAAATACAAGATCGTTTCAAAATGTTAGCCATGCTAGAAATTCAAAGTGCTATAAATCAACCATTTTTTAAGATATCAACAAAAGAACAAATTTTCAGAAACAAAAACTGCTCCGGAAACTTTGTATCAAGGCCAGACACATAAAAAAAATCTTTTTCATTTTCCAATTTTTTAATACCTCATTTTGAATTTTAAATTTAATTTTTTTAAATGGCAACCCTTTTGAAACAAGATGGCGAATGAAGCTGACCAACGAACTCGGTAGAGACATTGGTATGTACTATGTACAGACCAAGTTACATCCAAATAGGTTCAAAAATACGCCTGTTATCGCGTGACAAAAATCAGGTCGTTTTAAAATGTCAGCCACAAGAGAAATTCAAAATGCTATTACTCAGCCATTTTTTTTTAGATATAGACGAAAGAAAACTCTTCCGGAATCTTTGTATTAAGGTCAAACACATACAAAAAAAATCTTTTTCATTTTCCAATTTTTTGGTATCTCATTTAATTTTTTTTATTTTTTTATTTTTTTAAATGGCCGCCATTTTGAAACAAGATGGCGGATGAAGCTGGCCAACGAACTCGCTCGAGATATTTGTATGTACTATGTCTACACACCAAGGTACATCCAAGTCGGTTCATAAATACGCCTGTTATTACGTGAGAAAAATCAGGACGTTTCAAAATGTCAGCCACGCTAGAAATTCAAAATGCTATAACTCAGCCATTTCTTAAGATATAGACGAAACAAAAACTGCTCCCGAATCTTTTTATCAAGGTCAAACACATAAGAAGAAAATATTTTTTCAATTTTCAATTTTTGGTACCACATTTCAAATTTAAATTTTTCTTAAAAATTTAAATGGCCGCCATTTTTAAACAAGATGGCGGGTGAAGCTGGCCAACGAACCCGGTCGAGACATTGGTATGTACTATGTATAAACGAAGTTACATCCAAATCGGTTCATAAATACGCCTTTTATCGCGTGACAAAATTCAGGACGTTTCAAAATGTCAGCCACGCTAGAAATTCAAAATGCTATAACTCAGCCATTTTTTAAGATATAGACGAAACAAAAACTGCTCCGAAATCTTTGTATAGAGGTCAAATACATAAGAAAAAAATATTTTTCCATTTTCAATGTTTTGGTACCACATTTCAAATTTAAATTTTTTAAAAAAATTTTAAATGGACGCCATTTTGAAACAAAATGGCGGATGAAGCTGGCCAACGAACTCGGTCGAGAGACTGGTATGTACTATGTGCACACCGAATTACATCCAAATCGGTTCATAAATACGCCTTTTATCGCGTGACAAATTTCAGGACGTTTCAAAATGTCAGCCACGCTAGAAATTCAAAATGCTATAACTCAGCCATTTTTTAAGATATAGACGAAACAAAAACTGCTCCGGAATCTTTGTATAAAGGTCAAATACATAAGAAAAAAATATTTTTCCATTTTTAATTTTTTGGTACCACATTTCAAGTTTTAAATTTTTTTAAAAATTTTAAATGGCCGCCATTTTGAAACAAAACGGCGGATGAAGCTGGCCAACGAACTCGGTCGAGACATTGGTATGTACTATGTACACACCGAATTACATCGAAATCGGTTCATAATTACGGGAGTTACAGTGTGACATAGGTCAGATATATATATATATATATATATAGATATATATATATATATATATATATATATATATATATATATATATCAATTTTGAACGGAGGGTGGTTTCGGGGTCTGGGGGTCATGATCGATGAAAATATACCAAAATTTTTTGAAATCGCTTTCCTCCGAACGGCTACAATAGGTAGCTTTTTTGTAAAGAAAGCTACCTAAAATGGCTGAGTTATAGCGTTTTGAATTTCTATTGGGGCTGACATTTTAAAACGACCTGATTTTTGTCACGCGATAACAAGCGGATTTATGAACCGTTTTGGATGTTACTTGGTCTGTACATAGTACATACCAATGTCTCGACCGAGTTCGTTGGCCAGCTTTATTCGCCATCTTGTTTCAAAAGGGTTGCCATTTAAAAAAAAATTAAATTTATAATTTAAAATGAGGTATTAAAAAATTGGAAAATGAAAAAGATTTTTTTATGTGTTTGGCCTTGATACAAAGATTCCGGAGCAGATTTTGTTTCTGAAAATTTGTTCTTTTGTTTATATCTTAAAAAATGGTTGAATTATAGCACTTTGAATTTCTAGTATGGCTAACATTTTGAAACGATCTTGTATTTGTCACGCGATAACACACGTATTCGCCTATTTCCATGTGAGAAAGCATGTGGATAGTATACATCAACATCTCAGCCAAATATAAGTTACTTTAAATAAAAGCAGCTTGGATAAAGCCGACTAATTTCGTGAAATTCTCATTCATAATGATTTAGTATTGATAAAAATTAGTATTGAATCTCCTATATTCGGTTTCCACTAAATTGAGCTTCGTGTGTTTGAATAATATAAGTTGACTTTTTTAAAATAAGGTATTTGAAAGCTACCTCTTCCTCCCGGCACTGGCCGGAAGGACTTTTTTCAGGTATATTCCATAAAAAAATATATTAAATAATGTGAAGAAATGCACTTCTGACTTCAGACCATACTTTGAATAAGCTGAAACATACACATACACAGTTCGGCCATATTTTTCTAACCCGAGATTCTTCAGACCGCCATATTGGGCGCTTTCTTGAATTTTTTTATATATACGTATATATAAAATTATGATTCCATTGTTAAAAAATTAATAAACATTTGTGAAAAAACATAATGTTCAAAAGTCTTGTCTATTGTCTCAAAAAAAGTAATCGCAAAGTTGACCTATTTTTCAGGCAATTATAAATGAACGCAGCCGGCCTGAATTGATATAAGAATAGAAATCGATTATCTTTTTCACAACCTAAATCCAGCTGTCTGAGAAATTTTCTGCATGAAGAAATGTTTTCAATCGTGAACTAATAATTCACAAATCACAGAATATTTCTTAAGTATTGAAGTTTCTTTTTTGAATTTTCCTTGATTTCAGCATATTTCATTTTTATTCAATTATTTAATCCCATATTGGCTGTCACAGAACTATTATGTGATATTATTTTATATTAGCTTCAAAAAATTGTGACAGTAGTTAAAATTTTGTTTTCAATAAAATTGGTTTTTTATTTTCATTAGTTTCAAAATTTAGACAACAATCTAGTCTTTCATTATTAAGAAAAAAAGTACTGTTTTTACATAAGATGCAATCTAAAGATCTGATGCACTCAAATAATGTTTGAAAGTTTAAGCTAAAGTTGTGAAACAACTGACTACCTATAGTAAAACGACTATGCGTTATAATTGCAACGACCCTAGTTGTGAAATCTAGAAGTTACCTACCTACCTCGAAATGTTGGTAATCTTCATAGAAAATGAATGGGGCCTAGTTGTCTTGTTTTCGCTGATTTTTGATCGAGTTATACCAGTCCGTGTACTGGCGCGGTCTGGAATGGGATCGTGCCTATAGCATGACCCCTCCCCCAAAATAAAATAAAATAGGCAGAACTTTTGGTTTTTACAATGGATCGGTCCAGGTTAAGACAGCTTTCATCCAAGCTTGAAAAATTTGGCCCATGGTAACTAAACTTGGTGGCACTCACTACAACCCATGAGAAGGACCTTCTTCTTTGCAGACCACTACAAATCAACGCACCAGGGAAAGAAATAACTAATGTTTTAGACGAATTCCTACAAACGAATGAACTACCATGAGTAAATTGTGCAGATATATGCACTGATGAAGCAAAGGCAATGATAGGTCACAATGCTGTAGCAACTGTCAGAAATAAAGGTAAGTTCGAAAACAGTAGAAACATTAATAGTATATTTATGCTGTCCTTCGAGAAAAATGTCTCCTGAACTTAAAATAATTCTGAACGATGCGAACAAAATAATAAACTATATAAGGCAGATCCTTACAAGCTGACCTTACAAATTAATGTGTGAAGATATGGGAAGCCAACATCAGCCCCCTCTTGTTGCACATTCAAATAATAATATTGAGAAAGAGAATTTCTACAAAGGAACTGTGCATAGAGGTAGCAGCATTTTCGAAAAATCATAATGCTCAAGTTGCAAAAGTATTAAATGAATTAAAAGTGGGTGTGTAAATTGGTATACTTGGGCGACATGTTTAGCACAAGGGACGAAATGAATCTATTATCATTGTAAGAAAAAATTTTCAAAGTTTTGATGCAAGCGCCAAAATATTTCTTTTTAAGAGAAAAATATATTGTTTGAAATGGGTGAGAAAGCAAGATATAAATTGTTTTCCTTTTTCAAAAAAGTTTCTTGAATGAAAGTAATATCCATCTTCTAGGTAAAATACAAAGAAATATTCAAGAGAATCTTGAAGCTTTGAAAGAATCGTTTGAATATTATTTTCCAACAGCTCAAGGAAATACGTTGGGCGGCTTTAAATGGGTACAGAATGTATTTAGCGTCAACAGAAACTTGGACATCTTTAACTCAGTGGAATACGAGGTCCTCAGTCATTTCAAATCTCACAAAGAACTAAAAACCGGCTTTCAAAACGAAGTTTATCAGAGTTTCGATGTTATTCGAAAGATTAATTCAAAATCTTGTCTGGGAAAGCAAAATTAATTTTGCTGCCTTTCTCAGAATATCTCTATGAAGCGGTATTTTCCGCTTACACAGCCACTCAAACGAAATACAAAAGCCTTTCAATTACAAAACCAGACATATGTCTTCAATTATCAGCAACTGAACTGAATATTTGAAAATTGTGCAAAACAATTCAATCACAGGTTTCATGTTAAACGTTTATACGTTATTGTTTATCACGCTAACAATATAAAATCTGTTGTAAAGCATTGTGTAATTCTGCAGAATTATTATGTATGGCCAAGTGTTGACATTATGATATGTATTGTTAGTTAATGAGAATAAACTGAATATTATAGCAAAACTTTCTAAATATAATTTCATTACAGAAAAATACACATTTGTTTAGGCTTCTATTTATCCCCTCATCTTCTGTTCCTTAGCAATGCATCTAAACACCATTAACTTGTAAAACACAGAGTACGGTAGGTTTACGGTGCTCGTATATAGAAATTTATTCTAAAAATTAGTCAAAAAGGTTAGGAACCGCTTGTCTATATGCATATCTGTAATATCTATTTTATCTTTTATGTAGGAAAATTAACCTGTGAAAACTCATTCATATTTAACTTTTTTTTTCATCCGAAACAATACTGTGCACTTTCTTTTCAAAAAATCAGTTCAACCCGAACCCAAAACAGTAAACTCAATCCAAATACAACCTATAGCGAAACAAATTAACAACCAACTGACGAGACCCGCGATCGGCTGCAGGTAAAATCGGGTTACCCCATCGGATGCAGAACTCTATAATACATGATGATACAGACTTTTTAATACAGGATAATTTAAAATAGAGGTTATGGCCATTATCTCTTAAACCACTGATGATAGAAATATACTTTCAGCTAAAAAAAGTACACAAATGCGGTTCCTAAGGCCTATAAATTATAGTTATAAATTTTCTCCGCTCGCAAATAAGCAAAACCTACGACCAAACTTATGTATTATTATATTTTGAGTTTTATGAAATTTTGAAGCTTTCCAGTACTAAAAAATCGTCTATATCTTTTTAGGATTTTCGAAGGGCACATACATTTTCACCCTTGTTTCCCATTGAAAATGCCTGCTGAAAAGCTTTATAAAACACAACATACCAGTGCTACTTGTTGAGCAATATGCTTCAAAACGTAATTGGTACCAATTTGTATTATGGTCTAGCAGAATATGACGCTTGGTAAAATTTCATCCATTAGTTTTTGCGATAGAGCTCTCACAAAAAAAGTATCACACACAGATAGACATTTTATTAAAAAAAAACATCAAATTTTTGTTCAGGACATCCCAAAACACGTAGATTCAACAAAAACGGAAGTTGAAATTTTTTTACGATACCAGTATTCTTTCTTCTTATGCGTACAGAAGAAGGTAAACAGGGGAAAAGATACCGGAAAGTTGTTGTGTCTGTTTAATCTTGCTGTTATGCGACGTTTTCAAAATGCCTTCAAAAACTCTTCCATAGCCTATTGGAATTAATATTAATATCAATATTAATAGTACCCAAAATAAATATAGCCGTCAAATTTCAGTAAATGACATATTCGGTAAATTTCAATATGCCTCAATTTTCCCCATTTAGATACCTATTTTATTTTTTAACCTAAAATGTTTTTTTTCTAAAAAAAAAAAAAAGAAAGAAAAAGAAAAGAAAAGAAAGAAAAACAGAACCCGAGATGGTTAGCTGCCGAATCTGCTCAAACGAATTTTCTTCATTAAAATAAATGATTCCTTTCACATCAAAGATATCATAATGTCCGTTTTGTTTTTAAATATTTGGCATGTAAAAGTAAGAGATTCAATATGGTATATTTAATGCAGATAGTTGTTTGCTGTAAACTATACAAACAATAGAGCGTATCTATTAAAACATCTCGATCATCTTATCTGAGGTGTAAGTTTTTTTTATATTCAATCACGGTACATAAATACATCAATAATCATGTGATGTGCAAAAGTATGATATTAAAGCAAATACACATTTATTAATAAAACTAATACATTTAAGCAAGGGACAGTACTTTTTTGTTAAGAAAAGCAAGAGTGCGGTTATACATTGTTCCGTTGGTGCACATATAGAGCATGTTTAACATGATTTTTGGATTAAAATGAATTGTACCTTGCTTACATGTTTTACTTTTGTAATTTTGTTTTTCTTTGCTACCTCTCTTATATTTACAGTTAGGGTCGATAACTTGCAACTTTTACCACTTGGAGTGTTGCAGTCACTCTCATATGACAGGGGGTTTTACTACAGATAGCCACTTTTTTCACAACTCTAGTTTTATCCTTTGATACATCATTTGAGTGTATTCTGACTTTAATTTGCACCCTCCATATTTGAGTAGCATTTTCAATTAATAGATTAACTTTGAGTAAAATGGAGATTTTTTTTTACACGAATATTTTGTGAATGATTAATGTAACTTTGTAAATACTTGTGAAAGTTTTCATTTCGTTCACAACGAGACCAATAAATCATTTAATTATATTTTTTAATTTAGAAACTTAACTTTTTGTAATCAAATTTTGCAACTTAATTAGAAAGGGTATGTTTTAGAATAATAGATTTGCATTTTCTCTCAACAACCTGAATATGTAAATCATGTATGAGTAGAATTACATTCTAAAAGTTTGTCCGACTTTCGTATGATTACAGCAAATAATCTTAATCTAAATTCTGGTATCGAGTCTTATACAGTTTCTACGTATGAATACAGTACTGGCTCATTACTGTTTATGTATGCCTTGACCTTTGACTATTAATTGAAAAAACTTTTTTATAATCCTTGCTGAATAACATTCAAACGAGAAAGGCGGTTCTGGTGCATGCATTTGTTTACGGTTTCAAGTGATCATGAGAAAACAGTCAGAAAAATGATTGATAAAAAGAAATAACGTGCGCATGGCGCCAGAGATAGATTTCACTATTTTATCCGACGAGTAAACCGATATGGACGCATGTTAGGTCTCAAAAGTTTTAATGAGGTTATTACTGTCAAGTGTGGGAGTCTGAGTTTGTAATTAGAATAAGAGACCGTGAATTTAAAAAAATCGTGAGAAATTATCAAATTTGAAATAAAAGATGTTGTCCACTTTATATTTTGAAGCAATTCGATGAATATAAGTTAACCCCATAATTTTACAGTTAGAGGTATCTATCATGTTTGCTTAGTTATCATAATCTAAATGCAAATAACTTTTCTACAAACTTTTCTCTGGCTGTTAGATGCTAACTAAAGCACACTGAAAGAAAAAATATACCGCTTGCATCTAGAACGTCTATTAACGTTGAAATAAACCGAGATTTTTTTCAAGGTAGTCATTTTCTAAATCATTAAACTTTAACTATGGATTTCTGAGTTATGGGAATAAGGTAAACAAATAAACTGAATAGACGAAATGATCGAGAATTTCTAGTGTCTATAGTGTTCTAGGTGATGAAGCGATACATTATATTAGGAACCGTTTCAATTGCAAGAAATTATCACTTGATTTCTAGAATTAATTTATAAACTAGAATTACAGTTACTAAAACTCACTTCTTGTGTTCGCATTTATTTGCAGAGATTTTTAAATAAGTTTGATCACGATAATATAAGTAAACGCTCTTGAATTTTAAGAGGGATAACTAGAACTCTCTAGCAAAGGGAACTAGGATTTACAAGGATGACATGGAACTATTTTTTCTAGAGCCACAATTTATTTTCTAGATGCCAGTGGCAAAAAATTTTTTCAGTGCAATGCCTTTGAGTTCGTGAACTCACATGACTATAGTGCGTTCAGCTCTGGTAATTTTACATTACACTGTTAAAAAAAAAAAGGGACTAACATACGGAAATACTACCGGCAATCGAGACGCCAGTACTATTTCCGTATTTTAAAGGAAGTTTCCCCCCGTAAATGCCAAAAAACGGAAATTTTTCCGTAATTTATCGGGAAAAAGGTCCTGTTAAAATACGGAAATAGTACTGGCGCCTCGATTGCCAGTAGTATTTCCGTATTTTAGCCCGCTTTTTTTTTACAGTGTATATAGGTATGAGAAATTCCAAAGTTTAGGAATTTAATCCAGTGATATTTTTCTTTTAGTTTTTGTAACATTTAAAAAGCATTTGAGTCTTTTTGGATTAAAACAACTTATCTCAAACTGTTGAAGTCTGCCTTAGAGGTCTTTTTAGATTTCCGAGGCAGGACGAAAAAATAAAATTCAAATGAATTGTGTGTCACAAACTAAAGCTAAAAATCTCAGAAAAATAAAAAAACAGCATAAAAATACTATAAAAGTGTTTCCATGGAACTCAGAGTACAAAAGAAAAGAGAAGAAAACTTGAAGAAAAAACAACGAAAAACGATCATGCGTCCAGCATAGATTATGAAAAACTTTCCAATATATTCTGAATACTACAACAAAACTTTACAATTTATTAAGGGCAAATGTATCTAAATAAACAATTAGGAAAATGCATAACGAATTTGAAAACCCAATTTCTGCAATTACAATGAATGGTAAAAAAATATTCGATTTTTTTTGTGCAGCTCTGTATATCATCCATAAATTCGTACGTAATATTACGTAATATGAGAAAAGTCAGTTCAATTAAACGCATAGCACAGTTGAAATTTCCCATTCAGCAATTTCCGTCAATAAATGGAAGTCCACTTGAGATCTTTTGTGTAGCCCTGTATATGATTTATATAATTTATACACAAAAAATAATATGATAAAAATAGTTAAATTTGAAAACACGTGTCACAACTTAAAATGCATTTCCAAAAATTATTCTTAATAAGCAGTGCTGTAGCCAATTACTTTTGCATGTCCCTGTAAATGAACGATAAATTATACACACACTAGATTCTACATTAAGCATTTTTAGTATACCTCAGTTATATAAACAAACTTCAATATATTTAAAATACTGTAATATCATTAAAATGCACCGTGAACGATTTTTCCCCATAGCTCGTAACGCCATAATTATTTTGAGTGTTCCTGTAAATGAACTGCAAATGCTAAACACTTCATTTTCAATACCGAACATACCATAGTAAACCCCAATAACATATATCAATTTAATGGCAACTTGACTATATTTACGTGAATTAGAACACGGACAGACGGCAGAGAGACAGACGGGCAGATAGACACAATGAATTCCTAAACACTTTTCAACTATGTTAGAAAGTTTTAAAAAACATAAAATTATCACATTAGACTTCGACATCAGACACCCTAAGCAAAGATAATTATTTATATATATTAAAATACAAACTAGAAATTTGTAAAGAACGATTTTAATGATTTAACATTAGCATGTGAATGCCTTATGCCGACTAGTGTAAGCTGTTGAATTCGCTTCATTAATTATCCAAAATTACCGACGCAGAAGCGCCAAGTTAAACATGAATGAAACTTGAATCACAACTTGTCATTTATAGGTTGTTTTTTCGTTCATAATTTTTATCAGAATCATTTATCTATCTCCTTTACGTTATCTTTTTGAGCTAAAGCGGCTTCAAAGAACTGCGAAAGATAAAACGAAAGGGAGAGAATAAATTGCGCGTTTTAGTCTTTACTTCTTCGGCAATTCGTTTAAAAAACGCCTCGAAGTGCGTGTGTGTATTTTCTTTTTCTTTCTTTTTCGTTTTTATGAGCACATAATAAAACAAACCCAAGCTGTCTTTCACTTTTCTCGGTGAGAAAAGGATTTGAATTCCAATGGGTGCTTTCTAATTTTAAACAAGAACGAAAAATCTTGCGTCCAGCATAGATTATGAAATACTTTCCAACACATTCAGAATATTGTAAAAACGTTACAATTTATTAAGGTGAAATATATCTAAATAAACAACTTAGAAAATGCATAACACATTTGAAAATCCAATTTCTGCAATTACCATGGTTAGTACGAAAAATAATCGAATTTTTTTCCGCAACCCTGTTTATGATCCATAGATTCATATGTATATTAAATAGTATTCTAAAAGTTAGTTCAATTAAACGCATGCCACAGTTGAAATTTCCCATTCAGCATGTTGAGAATGCCAACTTGGCGATGCTTGCCATTTTCAGTAAGTCGGCTTCTGTGGCAACCCCCTTTTATTGTTTTCCGATTTTCTTTTCAGTGTAGATGTAACTTTTGATTTGAACCGGTGTGTCGGTAAAAATAGAACTCTCAAATGAGAGTAATAATAATATTTAATATTGTTTTGTAAATAAATGTATATAAGTTTTTTTTTTAAGAACGAAGTTGTTTAATTCGAGCTGTAGAGTGTGTTTATTTATTCAAGTTACGAATTTGAAATATTAGAACTAATTTATGAATACTTTCTTATTCTTCGAAGCACTATGGAACAATTTTAATTTACCGAACCTGCAATCTGATCGACGACGTATCACTTTTCTGGCGTCAAAGCTCCAGGATGTCTGGATTTCATCATCGATTGAGGTAAGTACTTCAAATTAAATTATATTGAATAAATTGTATAATGAATATATTTATTAACTGAACTGTATCGAATAAATTGAATTCTTTATTTTACGATGGATTTCGAAACTCTGAAGAAAAAAGAGCTACGATTCGTAGTCAAACTACGAAAATATTTGATAAAATAAAGGATTTATTAGATAATACACAAGCATTAGAGCTTGAGAATAGAAAAACACAGCTGGATCTTTTTAAACACCAATTGAATGATAAAATGAAAACTTTAAAATCATTAAATTCTGAAATTGAACCACTGGCTCCAAGTATTGAATTTGAAAAAGAAATCGAGAAATCGGAATCTTATAATGAGAATATTATTGAATGGAAATATAAAATTTCAAAATTTTTAAATGATAACACAGTTACTCCTGAAACTAAACAAGATTCTTCAGACATTGAAAGTGATAGTAGTAGCAACAATAGTTCTCTACTAAAAAGTAAGAAAATTAAGAATCAAAATTTGATTAAACTTCCTAAACTTAATATATCTAAATATTATGGTGATTCGTGTTTATGGCTTGAATTTTGGAGTCAATTTTCGAATGCGATTGATAATAATGAACATTTAACTCCGATTGATAAATTTTCCTACTTAAAGTCACTTTTGGGCGAAAGTGCTGCAAATACTATAGCAGGCTTTTCGCTGACTAAGGAAAATTATGCTCATGCTATAGAATTATTGAAAAATCGTTTTGGTCGTAATGACCTGGTAATAAATAGTCACATGACTAAACTGCTAAATTTGAAACCAGTACGAAATTCTAGTAACATTAAAGCTCTTAGAGATTTGTATGATGAATGCGAAATTCAAATAAGAAATCTTAATTCTTTAGGTGTTGCCTCAGGTTCATATGGGCACTTGTTATGTCCGATTCTTTTGAAACTTATTCCATCAGATATTGCACTAGAATTTAATAGAAAACGAATTAAAAACACTGACTGGGATGTTAATGAGCTGATAAATTTCATTAAAGACGAAATTCAATCTCGCGAGGCCACTGTCCAATTAAACCATTTTGAGAAAATCCCTAAAAAGCAGGAAAATTATAAGAAAAATTATAAAAAATTCGTTCCATCAGCTTCTGCCTTAACCACAAATATTAAAAATAACTGCATATTTTGTAACCAGACTGATCACAATACTGAAAAGTGTAAGTCTTTCACCATTCCGGAAATGCGAGAAAAATTGAAAAGGGAAGGAAGGTGCTTCAAATGCTTCCGTAAATTTCACATCACGAATTTTGTAAAATTTCGAATGAAAACTGCAAAGTTTGTGGTAAAACATATCATAATACTATGCTTTGTAATTCTAATAAAAAAACAGAAGTATCAAAAAATTCAGATAGTATTATTTCCTCCGTATCTCATTGTAAAAGCAATATAAATAATATCAGTAGAGAAGTAATATTGCAAACAATTCATGTAAAAGTGGAAACGGGTGAAACTTCAGAAACTGCTCTTTGTTTATTTGACTCTGCTAGTCATCGAACTTTCATTACAGAAAATTTAATTTCAAAATTAAAACCTGAGCTCATTAGAAAGGAAAAATTAATTGTCTATACTTTCGGTTCGAGAAAATCTGAAGAACGATGTTATGATGTCGTTAAGCTAAAGCTAATTCACTTGACGGACAGAAAACGTAGTTTAATAATTGAAGCATTAGTCACACCGCTAATAACCAATTCTTTGATACAAATTCCTCCTCTTCCAATCAAAATTAAGAGAAAACTTTCCAAATTTCGTCTTGACAGATGGGAACATTTAGAAAATAGTGATGTTGATATATTAATAGGAGCTGACTATTTATATCAAATTAATGAAAGAACATATCCCATAAATAAATCATTGTACATCTGTGAAAATTTATTTGGGCATTCCCTCTGCGGGACAATTGACGTAAATAAAAATAGTGAGAGTAAACAAGCTGGGGTTTTATCTACCCAGGTTATGAAACCTATTCAAAATGATTTGAAAACATTGTGGGAGTTCGAAACTTTAGGGATGAACACAGAAGAAAATATTTCTGAATTAGATAAAGAGATAATCAAAAAATTCGAAAACAATTTGCATTTTCTTGAGCACCGTTACGAAGCTAAATTATTATGGAAAGATGATAAAGAGATTTAGGAAGTAATTATAGCAATGCTATAAACCGATTTATTAACTTAAATCGAAAATTGCTTAAAGATAAGGAATTATTGCAGAAATATAAAGAAATTGTGATTGAACAGGAATTAAATAACATAGTGGGAAAATGTTCTAATAAAACTGTAAATAGCGGTTATTTTATGCCCCACCGACCTGTCTTGCGAGTTGATAAACCTACAACTAAAGTTAGAATGGTATTTGGTGCTTCCTCAAAAGAAAACAGCAAATCATTAAATGATTGCCCAAATTTGAACCCAGATTTATTAGAAATTATTATTAATTTCAGAAAATTCAATACTGCGTTTTGTGCAGGTATTGAAAAGGCCTTTCTTCAAATTTCTATAACTGAAGAAGACCGAGATTACCTTAAATTTCTTTGGTTCGATAATGACGCAAACAACCTTTTCAAAATTTTAAGATTTAGACGTGTACCATTTGGCGTTACATGCTCACCATTCATTTTGGCTGCCACAATTAAACATCATATAAAGAAATATCGAGATCAACATCCAAGTGTTGTAGATGTTTTAGATAATTCCTTATACGTCGATGATTTAATTTCCGGATCAGATTTAGATAACGAAGCTTATTATTTATCAGCTACAGCTTCTGAAATTCTTAAAGAAGCTGGGATGAATTTAAGAAAGTTTAAAACAAATTCTATTAAACTTAGGGAACTGTGGGAATCTGGTAACTTAGGTATAAGTGAGAAGAACACAGGTAGTATCTTAAAAGGGCTAGGATTGATATGGAATACTGAATCTGATGTTTTGAAGTTAGATGCGCAGCCCTTTGAAGAGTGTTATATCGATGATCCCACGAAGCGAACAGTTCTTAAAATGTTACTGAAAATTTATGATCCATTAGGATTTGTGAATCCATTTGTAATACGTATTAAAGCCTTGTTGCAAGAAACATGGCAAAGAGGTTTAGAGTGGGACAATAAATTACCCGAAGATTTGAAATGCGAGTGGAACACTTGGTGTTCAGAAGTTGTACATTTACGCACATTTGAAATACCCCGAAAATATTTTCCTAATATGATAAACATTTCTGAAAATTCACAAATTCACATATTCTGTGATGCTAGTCTCAGAGGGTATGGAGGTGTTGCTTATCTGCGTTCCATTTCATTAACTGGCGAAATTCAAACAAGTTTTGTTTGGAGTAAATGTGGAATAGCCCCCTCAAGAGGTTAACTATTCCACGGCTGGAATTGATCAGTGCAGTAGTTGCCGCTAGAATGTGGAAATATTTAAAACAAAAATTACATATTTCGAATTTAAATATAAAGTTATGGTCGGACTCAGAAATAACTCTTTGTTGGATTAGGGGTTCTACTACAAACTGGAAACCCTTTATTTCCAATCGTGTAACCGAAATTCAGTCATTGACAGATCCAAAGGACTGGAATTATTGTCCCGGAAAAGAAAACCCTGCGGATCTGCTTACGCGAGGGGAAAACTTATCGAAGTTAATGGGTAATAATGTATGGTGGTGCGGCCCACCTTGGTTATCACTATCAGAAGATATGTGACCTTCAAAAAGGGCTATAGAAATGGATTCCGAAGCTTTTAATGAAATGAAAGCAAAACCAAATTTAACATTATTGTGTAACGAATCAAACTACCCCTAAGCCAGTATTTGATATGGCAAAGTTCAGTAGTTTAAATCACGTGTATAATATTACTGCTTGGATAATGCGTTTTATTCATAATGCCAATTCGAAAAAACCTAAAATTTTAGGACCTTTAACTACCTCAGAAATAGAAATAGCAGAAAAATACTGGATTAAACAAACTCAGGAAACTTCATTTAAAGTTGAAATAGAAGCACTTAAGCAAAAAAACCCCACTTAATAAAGATTCTTCTTTATACAACCTTAATCCACAATTCGATGAAAACAATTTACTTGTTTTATCCGGAAGACTTCAGTTTTCTGAAGTTACAGAGCAGGAAAAACATCCGTGGATACTTCCTAATAAATCTTATTTTGTAAAATTACTCATTAAGGATGCTCATGAAAGAATGTACCATTTTGGTGTAGCTGCCACTTTAGCTCACCTTCGTGAAAGGTATTTTATAGTAAAGGGAAGAAGATTTGTAAAATCCGTCTTAAGATCTTGTATGATATGTCGAAAACTTAATGCTATTCCTGGAAAGGTGGAAATAGCACCTTTACCGAAAGATAGAATCGTCAAAACACCAGTTTTTGAAACCTCTGGTGTCGATTTTGCCGGTCCGATTTATTATAAAACTTTTGAAGGTACTGGGAAGGCTTATATTGTCGTATTCACATGTGCTGTAACGAGAGCGATACATCTAGAGTTAGTCACCAATCTAAGTACTGAAACTTTTATCTTAGCACTACGAAGATTTTTCTCTAGAAGAGGTTTCTGCAAAATATTGTACAGTGACAATGCCAAAACGTTTTCTGAGGCTGATTTGGTATTAAAAGATGCTTGGAAAAGAATTTCTAAGCAAGAAAATTTTGATTATTTGAGAAAGAATAAGATAATATGGAAGTTTATAATTCCCAGGGCTTCCTGGTGGGGCGGCTTCTGGGAAAGAATGGTCAAATCAGTCAAAACACCTTTAAAAAAGGTTCTAGGCAAAACTTGTCTCAGTTATGAAGAGCTAGAAACAATACTTACAGAAATTGAAGCTGTGATTAATTCACGTCCTTTATGTTATCCCTACGAAGAAAATGCTGAACCATCACCTTTAACGCCATCTCATTTTTTAGTTGGTAAACGATTAATGTCCTTACCTTCTTATGGATTACCAGTTTGTACGCAAGAGAGAGAAATCCAATAAGATTTTGTTAACGAGAAAATATAAATATAAGCAACAAATTACTGACCACTTTTGGAAAAGGTGGAGAAATGAATATTTGTTAGAACTTAGATCTGCTTTTCAAGTGAAAAACATAAATTCATCGCCTCAGTTCAAAGTTAACGATACAGTGATAATTCATGATGAAAGGCTCCCAAAACATATGTGGAAGTGTGGTCGTGTTAAAGAACTCATATTTGGTCGTGACTCGAAAATAAGATCATGTGTATTACAGACTGCAAAAGGCGATCTTAAACGACCTGTGCAGCTATTATACAATCTCGAACTGGACTTGACGGACTAAATTAATAGAAACTAAAAAATTGGACACTAAAAACTATTATCGAACATTTAATTTCTTTTGTTACTCATATTTAACCTTATTATTGTTTATTTTTCGTACAATTCATGTATTTTATTTTCTTTTGTAGATTGCAGCATTCTTATTATTTTTTCTTTTACATCAGTATAGCTGTATGTAAGTATGTTATCTGAAACTTTGTTATGTATGTAAGTATATTCTTATGTTTATTAAATTGTTTAATATAGATGCTGAACTAAGTGTTCAGCCGGGGGCAGGATGTTGAGAATGCCAACTTGGCAATGCTTGCCATTTTCAGTCAGTCGGCTTCTGTGGCAACCCCCTTTTATTGTTCTCCGATTTTCTTTTCAGTGTAGATGTAACTTTTGATTTGAACCGGTGTGTCGGTAAAAATAGAACTCTCAAATGAGAGTAATAATAATATTTAATATTGCTTTGTAAATAAATGTATATAAGTTTATTTTTAAGAAGGAAGTTGTTTAATTCGAGCTGTAAAGTGTGTTTATTTATTGAAATTACGAATTTGATATATTAGAACTAATTTATGAATACGTTCTTATTCTTCGACGCACTATGGAATAATTTTAATTTACCGAACCTGCAATCTGATCGACGACGTATCACAGCAATTTCCGTCAGTAAAGGAAAATGCTCTTGAGATCTTTTGTGTAGCCCTGTATATGACCTATAGAATTTATATACACACTAAGTAATACACAAAAAAATTGTTACATTTTAAAACGCGTATCACAACTGAAAACCCATTTCCAGCAATTATTCTTTATAAGCAGTACTGTAGCCAAATACCTTAGAGTGTCCCTGTAAATGAATGATAAATGATATGCACAAGAGATTCTACAGTAAGCGTTTTGTAGTACACCTCAGTGATATATACAAATTTCAAAATATTTAAAATAGTGTAATATCATTAATATAAACCGCAAAGGATTTTTCCCCATAGGTTAGGGATGGCGAACCTGTGGAACGCTATAGATTATTTTTAGCACATCATAGTTTCAGGTTCTTCATCAAAATTTGGTAGAATATCATAAATTATTCATCATCAATAATTAATCTAGATGTTGTCTCTGTTTATCTGAATTCGATTAGTTTGTACGGTTTTCATTGCCATAAAGATTGGAGAAACTGAAATGTAACTTAATAGATACCAATCTAGTTCAATATTGGCTCACAAAATTTTAAGAATGAGAGAGAATTAGGAGATTATCGCAAAAGAAAGTTTAAAAGGCACTGTAAGCAAAAAAAGGCTGATGATAAAATTACAACAACTTGGAATTCAATTCCAGACACTGTAGATTCTGGTGCTTGTTATTTTGACAATTTTTTCTGCGAGACATTTTTTTTCGGAAATAAATAATAGGAAAAATTCAAGTAAAAACATCTTGTAAATGAGTCCAATCTAACTTGCGTCCTCTTAAAAATAACTAAGTGCGAAGCTGATATAAATTATTTAGCATCTAAAATGAGACAACAAAAATAATATTTTAAAAAGAAATTTCTAAAGTACAACATCAAATATTACGCATATTTTTTCATGCTAAAAACAAAATTTTAAGTAATTTTGATTCATTTATTTGATCCATTAACTTTTTTTATTGTTGGCACGTCATGATCACGTAAAATACATTTTTGGAAAAATTTGGCAGGTGGATGGGAAAAGGTTCGCCGTCCCTGCCATAGGTCGTAATGTAACTGAATTCCTTTGAGTGTCCCTTGTCCCTGTGAATGAACCGTTAATTCTATACACTTTATTTTCAATACCGAATATGCCACAGTAAATACCAATAACATATATCAATTTCATGGCAATCTGACTATATTTACGTGAGTTAGAGTTTGGGCAGACAAAGAGACAGACGGTCAGATAGACAGGTAGACAAACCGAATTCATAAACACTTTTCAATATGTTGAAAAGTGTTAAAAGACAAAAAATACAACAGTGTTATTTATCTTAAGAATGCCTAATAAGTATTTTTTAAAACAGAAAATAAAACTGACTTCATGAATTATTTATTAACCCGCGTCTTTTTAAAATGGTGTGCAAAAACATTCATGTGGAAATTACTTGATTTTAACACTTTCCAACAGAGTTGAAAAGTGTTTATGACTACGTTTTGTCTCTCCGTCTGTCCGAGCTCTAACTCACGTTAATATACCCAGATTACCCTATAATCTGTATATGATATTAACGTTTACTATAGCACGATCGATATTGAAAATGAGGTGTGTAGCATTCTCACTTCACAGGGACAGTCAAAAGTTATCTGTTATATCGCAGTCAGTGGAAAAAAATAATTTCAAATGCATTTTAATGATGTTATTGAAATTATTTATCATTACTGAAACATTCGTTCTGACGAATATGGGGTGCAAATCTTTTATTATTCACTTACAGGGAGGGACCACACAAAAGAATTACATAATTGTCTTCGGGGAAAAACTGTTTGCAACGTATTTTAACCATGTTAAACTATTTCAAATATAATGAAATTGATATACATAAATAAAGTTTACTAAAAGATGCTTGATGTAGAACATGATGTGCATAGCATTTATCATCCATTTCCGGGGACGCACAAAAGATTTCAATACCATATCCGAAGTACTGCCTATTAACGATAATTGCTGGAAATGCGTTTATAGTTGTGGCATGCGTTTTTAAGTTTAACTAAATTTTTGAATACTACGTGGTGTGTATAAATACTATGCATCATATACAGAATTACACAAAAGAATTCATAAGTATTACTTAGTATGAGCGTGAATTGCCTAAATGTGCTTTTTGAGTTGTGCATTTTCAAGCTGAATTATATTTAGTATACAAAGAGATGTTTGTAGAATATAAATAAAATTATACACAGGGCTACTCAAAGAATAAATACATGGCGCCTAGGGACGATAATTTCTGGAAATGTGATTTCAGTACTTTTAAGCGTGTTTGAGTGAATTGTTTTTTAGCTTCATATGTGGCTTGTATAAAGATGTTCAGGTGCTGTACAGAGCTGTACAAAAGAATTCAAGTACATTTCCATCTATTGATAGAAATTGATAGGAATTGATGAATGTGAATTTTAAACTTATTATGCGTTTTATTACTCAACTAAATTTTAGTATACTATGTAGAATATATACAAATCCACAGATAAAAAGGCTGCGCAAAAAAATTGTAGGCTAAAGGAAAAATGCCTTAGAATTAATTTATTAATTTATAATTAAGTTCTAAAAATATATACATGTTGTATTTTCATCGGAAACAGACCTGCCTACATAATTTTTATAATTCTTATCTATCAGGAGGAAAGTAAAAAATATATTAAAAAACCCTATTTTTACATATAAAAATCAAGTTAAATAGAAAGAGTTAAAAGTTATTGGCAGCGTTCAAGCAAATAATTATTTCATATGAATAATTGACGACTTGTTCTCGGTATGCATCCATTCTTGCTGTACAAAAATACAACAAAACGTTGGTACCAATTTTCTCGAAGAATTGATCTCCCAATGACATCATTAGAATATTTTCTTATTCCGTTCATGAGTTTTAGTTATAGTCGCCTCCAAACAGAGAAGGTTATTTTATAACCTCCACGTATATAAATTACTTAGTAGTTGTGTATTTCATTTTTTTAAAATATCTACACTTTTTAGATCTTTTAAATGAATGTAAATGGTCTATATATTGTTTACTAGTAATCAGAAATACCCTATAAATATGTTTAAATAGAGTTCAGACCTTTTTTTCTATTTTTCAAATCTCTGTGAATTTTCATAGCGCATCAACAAATCATTCTATATTGATACTGACATTAATGTGATCCAGTAAACTTGATGATTATAAAATGTCAGTAGAAGAAAGTGTCAGTATTAGAAGGCCGCAACTACATTTTTGATACTCTGGTTAAGAGTTTAATTTGCTTAGCTTTGGCAGTTTTAATAGTAACAGAGAACCTGTACAGAAGAGACTGTTTAATGAAATATAGATGCCTCATTTAATGAGATATTGTCTCATTGCTACCAAACTGCTCTAATTAGATTTCACGTTAAAAAACTGTGGTTAATGAAATGTATATTTTAAAATAATTAAGGTTTAAGAAATACTTTTGATCCTGTGACTATCGGATTTATTTCCATGTCTGTCATTTTGAGAATATAGTTTTGGATACGTATTTCCAAATCCATTTATATATTATATCATGAATAAGTGCACACTTAATCACCCCCTTCCGCCCAACTAAAAGAAAAAAGTAGACGTACTTTAAATAGGACAAAAATTCTATTTAAATTTTCATGAGTTCTAAATTTAATAAGCTAAATATGTTTATAGTTTAATAGTAAAAATTAATTAAATTATTTCAATCTGAATTTTAACGAGTCTTAATTTTGATGCATGGGATTATTTTTATTATTTAAAACTAACAAAGAGATAGAATTATTCCAGTTATTTTTTAAGTTTACCTTTAATTACTTTAGTCATATTTTTAAAAAGCATAATCCCAGATAATTTAATATTCCACTTAAAAAAATTGTTTATCTTGGAAAACTGCCCATACTACTAAACGAACTTAATTCTATCTAAAAAAAATATGTTTACTTTAGTTAAAAATATTAAAACATTTTGAAGATATATTGATCATTATCAAAAGACATCAAAGACAACGAAATTCCATTCTTACCATAAAATAAAAAAATACATAGTTACAGGTTTCCGACATTAAACCATCAGTATATTCTTTTAATTATCTGTCTTTGTCTGCAGAAAACTGATCAAATGACTTGATATCAAATTCGTCGAGATTGATTTGAAAGGTATAGTTTCATACACAATCAGTTTTATGAGGTTTAATCGAAAGGGCTTAATAACACACGCTTGAAAGATAATACTTTTTTTCTGACCTGTCTTAGATATTTACTATAATGTTTTACGATTCTTAGATGTAGAAAATGTTGGACTCTTTCCTTTACCACATGCAGTTTTTTACAGAGTGACGATGAAAATGCAGGAAAATCACATTGAAGATCAAGCAGATTAAAAAAACTTTATAGAAAAAACACTTAAAAATAAAATGTGTGTTGCATTCTTATTAATTTTTTGTCATATAACAGCTCATTGGGTATTGGGACGAAACTGGCATTCTATATCTCAAGGAGTTCAAACAGATAAGTTATAAAATTCTGGATTCTTTGGTTTAATTTAAGTCTTTCGACGTTCTTAAAATTCCCGAGGCCTAATCGCAGCGAATTTTTACTTACAATTTTATTATCTTTAAAGAATATTGGTAATTAACAAAACTCACTGTACAGTTTACTTTGGATATAGAACAAATTTAGTATATTTCAGATTGGCCTTTTTTTTTTTTTTTTTTTTTTTTTTTTTTTTTTTTTTTTAAGCGATCAATACACTCTTCAATGCGCCGAAAAATCAAAAAGCCATTTTAGTTCTGAACATTTTTATACTAAATTTATGTTTAAACACTTTTGCGTTTAAAAATTATCGACGAAAGACATTTCTGTATGTTTCACTTTAATTCAAAAGTTTTAAATGCTTGTATCTTGGGGTACAAAATATGATACTGTACGCAGGGTAGCATGAGGTTATATGCAAGACAGCTTTAATGGATGAAATGATTTTAAATTTTCATAATCTTAAGTATAATAATTATTGTAAAACTAATTAAAATCGAGGATATATTTAAATTTTTATGCGTAAAAACAGTTAAAAATTCTAGTATATTCAACAAATTCTTATTATTTGTGATATTTTAATATTAAATTTATATTTATGCAAGATATTTTATATCAGTCTATAGGCAACTGTAATTCTTATGAGTTCTAAAAAGACATTTCAGAAAGTGGTTGTAAATATATCATGCGTGCAGTATCAAAGTTAGAGATTTAAAGGTATTTTCATTTAAAATTTTTGAATTAAAATAAAAAGTAAAGAAATACTTTATTTTTACGATAATTTTGAAACGAAAAATCGTTGAAACACAATTTTTGTATCAAATTGTTCAGAACTAAAATGAATTTTATTTAATAATAATAATAATAATAATAAAAACAGAAAATTATTTTTTTAGCACATTAAATGCATACTGTGTTCCTAAACAGTTGTAAAAACAGACAAATAAGAAAATTTGAATGACTTATCTTTATTAACTTCCCTTACGCTTTGCTACTTATGCAATTAAAAATTCTATAATAAATGAAGCTAATAAATAATTGAAAATTCGTAATTTTTTAAAAAATATTTTACATGATTTTTTAAGCCGTGTTTTTCCATTATAACATTTTAACCCAGAATGCGATTTTAGCGAAAATATACTGCATTATATTCTTAACCGCTTTAAAAACTAAAAATAAAGTTTTTATTTTTCTTCATTCTTATATAGATTTATTTACTGATCAAAATATATTAACCGAAAACACTGAAAGAATGTATTGATAGTACAGATCTAACACCTAATCTAGTGATAAAACGAATATTAAATTAAGCAAATGTTATCTTAAGAATTTGTTATGAAATGTTGTAGATTGTTTCCCTGCCTCGTTACCCTTATTGCACTTAAACCTGTTTTACAGACGTTGAATATACTCGCGCATGAGATTTGGGACATATATTTTGCGGTCGCGGCGAAAATAAAATATTATATTGCTCTTTTGTATGGTAAACACTGCACCGAGCTTACTGTACCGAGTTTGATTTTCATAGTAAAAATGCGTTCCTCTTTATTACCCATGAAAATGATGCAGTGGCTATCGGTTGCTACAGAGGTCGAAGATAAGATATAGGGAGGTCGATATTAAATTTGGTTGAAAAGATATTCATCTGAAAATTTCCAAAAATCAAGTTTGTACAATTACAGTGTTAAATACAGATAACGTAAAATTTTAGCAGGTATTATAAAGGATCAGCTGTCAATTACACTATCAGTCACTATCGACATTATGAGGAAGTTTCGTGCATTTCCCAACTGCGATACCGACAGTTATTAGTTGATTTGATTCTGTGGATAAATAATAATAATAGTAATAATAATAATAATATAATAATCTATATTATAAAGTAAAAACGTGTCCGTCAGTTAACATCGACGTTATATTGATGCTCGTAACGACCTGAACAACCAATTTTGCTTTTATCGGGAATTTCTTGACTTTTAAGCATTACATAATTTCAATTTTTACACCATGAAATACGGAAAAAAGTGCTTGTTCAACAAATTCACATGGAATTTGTTTAAAAACTGTATCTGAATTTACTGAATTTTTATGGTGTTTATAAATCTGTTAGTATTTGATATTTTGCAATTTAATTTTGAATTTTTTTCGCACTTCTTTTTCATCTAAAAATTACTTATATATTAAAAACAGACATATTAAAAATGTATATATTAGCTTCAGAGTTCCCTTCCTTTTCATCTTGAGCAATATTCACAATGTTGGTGTTATTTCATATTTTACAAATCTGTTTAATTCTTTATAATCCCGTTCATAATTTTTTCAAATTTATGATATCATTAAAATTATTTTTTAGATATTAGTAAATAATATGTGCAAAAAAACACACTTTCCTGAAATGTTTCAGAATTTCTTTAAAACAATGGCAATCACTTTAAAAAATTATCACTTAAAGTTAATTCAAATTAGTCCTCACATCTCTAAGCAAACTTTTTATTTGTATCTTCTTGATCGATTTGATTAAGTCAATAGCATTTCAATCGTTTGAAGATTACAAAAAATTAAAATGAATTTTAATCAATAATTTTGTTTTTAATTTCTCATTGCACACTTAATTCATGTGGCATGTCGTCATCATTCCGTGAAAACGGAATCCACCTATGACGGAATTATGTCATAATTGGAAAGATGACATGATCTCTACAAAAGGAATACTATAGAATTATAATGGTTAATGTGTAAACCTGTCTAAAATGGAAAGTTTATTGTCCCTTGTGATTCCGGTTTAGTAGGTTTTCTGTACATACTTTTCACTTAAATAATATTTAATTTTAATTAACAGACTTAAAAAAAAGGAGGAGGTTCTCAATTCGACACGTATGTATTTTTCTTTATATAAGTTCACCGATTACTTCGAAACTACGCTACCGATTCATGTGATTTTTTAAAATAGAAATAGAATGCTCTCGAATTAGTTCCATTTAAATTTAATCAAAATTCCTTTTTTAGAAATTAAAAAAGTATATATACAGGGTGGATCTGAAATGCTTCAACAAACTTAGAGAGATGATAGTACTCATGAAGACGAATAAAAAATGCAATGGAACATGGGGTCGCAAATGACGTTTAAAGGATGAAAATCGAGAAAATGCGTCTGGAAATGGACAAACTGAGACAAGAAAAAAAACACCCCAGAAAATTATTTATTGCACATAATAGGTACAACATAGCTCGTGATGTCCAAAGAAAACAAATATTTTACAACAATTGTTCAAAGTGTTGACCGCGGACATTATTAGACAGAGTACATCTACGGAGGGACGACTGGCGGACACGCTCGAGAATTTCGGGAGTCCTGCATACGTGGATTCCTGCTCACAGATTTGTTTGGCTTTCTTCCCAGTTTTTGTTATCTTTTTCTGACCGGATATGCACAAAGTGAAAGGACAACCAGCTTCGTGCTACTAGCCAGTTCTGCAGAAAAGCAGCATGCGAGATTTCGATATTTTTATAAGTTTTGCGATTTTCACCCTTTAAACGTCATTTGCGACCCCATGTTTCATTGCATTTTTTGTTCGTCTTGATGAGTACTATCGTACTCCTAAGGTTGTTGAAGCATTTCAGATATACCCTGTATATTTAAAATATTTCATTTTTAACGATTTTCATCAAGTGACGTTAGGCGAGAAAGTAGCTACCCGGCGATTTTCCTTCCTCTTTATAAGATTTTATTTCTAGGACTGTTGATTAATACAGGGTGATCCAACAATTCCTGACAATGTTTGTTTAATTTAAGAAGTCTTTTTTTTTTTTTAAGTTTATATTATTTCAAGTTTTAAGTGCTTAAGTAAAAGACAAAAATTAATATTGATCTACTGTCTCAATCAGGAATTCATGTTTCGACAGCGACATCAATCATCATTTAAATAAAACTGAAAAGAAGTATAAAACGGAACAAGTAAACCAAACATAAAACGACTTCAAAGTGCAGACTCTTCTTTTTCCTGAGTAAATCTTTCCTCGGCTGCAGCAAGATCAATGAATAGAAAAATGAGGCAGAGTATATATTTCAGACGTGACAGTTCTTGATGACATTCTATTACTCCTAGCCTTCGTGTTGTATGCATGTAACTATTCTTGGAATTAGTGATAAAATATTCATGTTTCCTTGAGAAAGAAGGAAAAAGGTTGCGCTCTCTTTAGTTATGTTTGCGGTAATGACAGACGTATGATACTGAAGAGAGGTCTGTCTTATTCTTAAATATAGAACTCTAAAATGTTTTACAGAAAGATTAATCGTAATATTATGAGGCACAAAAATTTTGTAAGAAAAAAGGGAATACATACAAAGGGAATACATTAATAGAAAAAGGGAAATACATGTGTTGAAAACATGTGACAGTTAGAATAAATGCAAGATGTCTTTGCTGTATGATGAATGATTAATGTGTCAAAATCCACGCAAAAAGGCTCAACAAACCGGATTAAATTAGCATATCACTGTTTTAAGGAATTAAAGAAAAGTTTTCTAAAGCTTCTTCTTTAAAGGAAAAAAAATAGTAATAACAATTATAAATTAAAAACAAAACCTCTGTGAACTTTACATATGACCACACCACGTGAGCTGTTTCTACGGTTTCTAAACGCTTTGTTTTCAGTTTTAAAAAAGATACTCCGAAAATATACAAGTAACTACGGTTTAATGTCATTCCTTATTTATGATTTCTCACATTGTCTTTTGAGTATTAATTATTTTTTTGATAATTATTTAAGGTTATTGAGCCTCTTGTAGGAAGTGAAATGATTATTTAATCTTTACAAAGTGAAAATTTCTAATTTGATTTAAAGTGTAACGAGTAAAGAATTTTATTCTCTCATATTTATTAGCGGTTTTTTATTTTTTCTTAATTTTTATTTTGACAGCCACAGCTACCTATTTCGAAAGCTTTGAATATAAAATTTCATCTTATAGTCATAAGATGCGAGATAAAAAATTTCAATTACTAAAACTTTTAATTTCACTAATCAATCGAAAAAATATTTGCTTTCGTAAGATTATTTTCTATCAAAAATTTTATTAAAATACTGGAATATTAATCAAGAAAAATATTTGTTTTCTTCAACTAACAATCGTTTCTTTTTATGCAGGTAAAAGTGAGATCAAGTGCAATACTAGTTTTTCGTCAAGATTTCACAAACTTTATGGCATAAAACAAAGAATATAAGAATGAATAAAGAAAAAAATGTTAAAACATAGGTAAAAATATACCTATTTTTACTTTTTACAGAATAGAATTTTTGTACACTGTACTGTTAAAAGTGTGACTGATTTTAATTTTATGCTTAAAACAATTTTTTCCTTTTCTGTTAACACAATTGAAGTCTTCAATAAACTTGCCAAAATAACTGAAGAAGATGCTGAATTTGCGTAAAGATGGAAACACACACAAAAAAAAACGCAATTTTATTTCTCCGGTCTGGGGTACCAAAATCTCGAAAATATCACATTTTAACTTTTTGGAATTAAAAAATGCCCTAAAGTTTTTAAAATAAAATGATGCAAATAGCATGAAAATATGGCAATTAAATCAAAATTTAAAATCCTTTTTATATTTCAACGTTTTTAGTTGCGTAAGGAATACTTAAAACTTTAAATCCATTTATCTCAGAATGTATTTTTTCAAGATTCGTCATATTAAAAAAATATATATATGTATATTTTATGAAAAACAAAGTTATGAGGTTTTGTACGATTACAGTATCTTATAAAAAATATCAGGACATTCGATTTTAGACGGTTTTTTTTTTTTTTTTTGCAAATCTAGAGAAATACTTTACGAATTGTTCGGGAACGTAAATACAGTCACCTCTCACTTATACGCATTTGAAGGGATTGATTTAAAATCGGGCATAACTGAGAGCCGCGCATAGCTGAGAGGATGCTGTATGTAGTAATTCTTTTCACAAATTATACATATTTTGAGAAATAAAAACATTTTGTAATATAAGAATTATGATTAATAACATTTTATTAAATAAAAGGGGTGTAATATTAGTATTGCGTAATTAAAAAAAATTCTTACACTTTCACTATAAAGTTTAGTTTAAAAAAAATACAATAAACGTAAAATTTCATTTTACATTATTATTTTTGACAGTTTAGGATCATTTTCTGCAGCTTCTATAACTTCCAGTTTGAACGAAGTTGTTAACTTTCTTTTGCTCATTGTTATTGAAAAAAAAAAAAAAAAAAATCCAGATCTAAGCGTAAAGGCAAGTAGGAAAAGGAATACGCGCGTGACTTGATAAAAATAAAAAAAAAAGAAAAGAAGGAAAAATTAGAATTGAGGGGAGAGGGGGAAAAGTCGAATTGTGACACCCTCTCCACCTTCTCAGGAGCTTTGTTTTTGAACATGACAAGTGAGAAAATTCTTTACAGATTTAAAATAATTTACAGATTCAATGTTGTTCGTCATATTTTCTGAAAAGAACTGTTTTTTATATTAAGAACTCTGTGAATTATAAGCAAAAAACTTGGCGAAATTTGGGACTGCTTTTATAAAAACCTTAATTTCTCTACGAGTAAACATGCTATCCTTATAAAAATGAACACAGTATATTACAATAAGCTACTTATTAATAATCTCGAGTTTGAACGCTTTTGCTACATTAGTTTTTACAGGGTTATCCAAAAAATATTCATTCTTTTTCAATTTGTTGACGGTCCCCTATTGGCTTTCGGCAAAAAATCTTCGCGGAAATATATGATCTATACTATACTGTTTACACACCTGCAGTTTCAGGTTAATTCCTCTTGCATTTTTCTAGATATTTAACAAAACGTCTAAAATTGCAAGTGACCGGTCACCTTTGGCCATATAGTGTATTTCACCAAATACTTAATATATTTATATTCTAACTGTAGTATATTGTTTCTACTGTACTTTGTCAAGTTACTTAAATATGACATTAAATTTGGTTAAAAACCTTGCATGCTACAAATAAAAAACTTTTGTAAATTTTTTTAATGTTTTATAGTAACCTTTATATATCCAAGAATATGTGTGCACGAACACTTGTGTGTCTTACACAAACGAACACAAAAGTTTATACAGGAAGTACATACAGTAAAGTCTTGTTAATGTGTCTCCGATTAAGACGTTAATGGGGAGAAATTAGTTTTCTTTATCATTTTCTAATGCGTGTTGCTCATCGAATAACGCGGGCAGTTTTTCACAAATTGACTGGGCAGAATCGAAACTAGCTTTGTACATAATTTCTTCAAAAGCAACATTGGTGGAACTTTGGTTATTGAAAGATCAAGAAATTGTCACTGACAGTGAGGAATGAAAAGAAAACATTCCACCATCATCGAAAACGTGACAGGTTCAAAAATTGGTAATGTCTGTTCGCCCACAGTACCAATCAAAATGTGATGTAACAGACGAAGCTTTCGAGTGCGTCTCAAAACTGTAAAATGGTGTAATAAAACGATCATTTATTCAACTATCGTAAAGGAAAGTGGGAGATTACTTTAACTAATGTAAAATTATGTAAGTACAGCAACTTCTTTGCATATTTTCTTTGTCTAGAGTAATTTATTGTTTTCCATTAGCAAGTTTTTATTAAATTTCTTTTACACTAAAATAAATAATTTAAAGAAACGTTGTTTCTTTTAGCATAATGTTCCGTGTTTTTCTAGTAAAAAAAAACAAAAAAAAAAAACAGAATTTGAACCAGAAAATTATTTAATGGAATGTTTCTTGTTTCTATGTGTTCATTAATTATGTTCTGTTTTAAATAATTTTTACGGTTATATTTGACGTGGAAAAAACGAAAGGTTGAAACAATTCAGTCACTAAGACATTCTGTGTATCTATCTTTAAAATGCCCCCTCTTCATCTTCATAGGCATAGGTTTTTAAACGTTTTGAACAAGAAGAATTCGACGAATCATAATTTCCTAATTCCTAATCACGATTTTTTTATTATAGTTGATAAAATGTTTCGCGAAATACTAAATTGTAAAATAAAATATTCTTCTTCTGCACAGCATTATCCACCTCAACAAGAACTCAATTTTTTTCGCTTTCACATTTTCGAAGTACAACAATTGAAATGGTCAACCTATCTAATCAAAAACCTTGAAAATAAATTCAAAGACAAGTCTATTGAAGTGAAAAGGAGGGAGTATTGGAAGTTTGTCTAGTAAAAGTAGGATAAATTAAGATTATACAACTTCGATGAAATGCAAAGAATGACACAGCGACTTTACAATTTCTAGATGTGCGGTACTTGATAAAACGTATTCATGTTCAATAAGAATTTGTTACAACTGTTTTCGTGGTTTGACAAATCCATACTTATTTAAAAATGATAATAATGATGATAACAATATATAGTAATAGTTATCTAAATCCTTATTTAAACGCCAATTAATTTAATTTTTAAAATTATTCAAAACAGCGAATTGGCTTCTGTTTTTCTTTAAATTTTTATCTTGTAATTATTTTGTTTGTATCCTTTTTTAAGTAATGGAGGATTAATTCAGGATCTCTATCTCTAAAGACCAAAACAGTTGTAATAGCGCCATAAAAAGTGTGTGTGTATGTGTGGGAGGGGAGAATAAGTTTGAAATGCCCAGAACTATTTTGAAAAATAGGGAGAAAAATAATGTTGTACCTTTTAGCATAATGTTGGTAACCTAATTGATTTCTGTGAAAAAAGTGAATTCAATTTATTCAACCGAGTTCGTTCCGAGTTTGTTTTGTCATGAAAGAAATTTTTTTTAAATGTGACTCTCGTAATAAAAAAACATTCATAAAAATGACTGTCTTTTAATATTTCGTTTTGTAAATGAGGAAAACAAATTAATATTTATGGTATTATGTACATAAAAGTGAAAAAAAAAGTGTGCGTAAACAGTTATAGTTTCAAAATTTATAGGAGTTTTTAATATGGCTAAAATTAAAAAGAATTTTTAAAAGAATTTACTGTTGAAAATGAATATATATGGTTTTTACACATGGTTTGTTTTTGTGCCTATATATGGTAACTTATTAACTAATGCATAACTTTTTTTAAAAGTTTTAAACAACTGAAGAAGAACACAGTGAAAATGTATGCATTTTGTACGATTATGCTTATGGTTATGCTTATGATCATGCTTATGCGATTATACTTATGATTATGCTTATAGTATTTTCAAGAATAAACTTTTACTTTACCCGAAACAATGAACGGTATTATCAATATTCTTCTTTAAATTCATTTATGCATTTATTAAATCTGAGAATATCGCTTAAATTGAAACAACATGCCTTTCGACACCAGCAACTAATATATATGAATAGATAAAGATATTCTGAATTTGACGTTATCTGCAACGAATAACTTCCGCTTTAGTACACCATTTTTCCTCCGTGCCGTCAAAATTTCTTTATCTATTATATATCATAATCTGGCTTGGTACATCCTGCTCTGCCAACGCTTTTCATCTAATTCGTCCCCCCCCCCCCCCCTCGCTCCCCATCTTTTTTAAAAATAGATA
Organism: Maratus speciosus; assembly: GCA_963932465.1. Taxonomy (NCBI): domain Eukaryota; kingdom Metazoa; phylum Arthropoda; class Arachnida; order Araneae; family Salticidae; genus Maratus; species Maratus speciosus. The sequence continues at coordinate 239,152,363 of OZ010788.1, forward strand.
AGGGCATTTTTTTTTTCAGATACCGATTCAGTGTTTTCTCAAATTTTCATTGACATAAAACAAATGCTTGAGGGATTTGCAGCTTTGAATAGATTAAGAGACATAATCTATTGAATCAATCAGTTTATGGAAAACCTACAACTGTGGATTTTTGTAAGTACTGAAGAATGGAAATAGGATACAGTTCTAACTTTATATTTAAATCGCGTTCTGAAAAATATAGTCATTGTTGACAAGACTCTCGTTTTACAACATCCTGCCGGATGAGTGTAGATAGGAATCACGCCATTGTAGGGAAATGTCTAAATTTTGATCACCTGTTTAATTGAGTTGTAACCCAAGGGAAAACGAGTAAACAAATCCGATAATCATCAGTCGTTTAGTAAAAGCAAAATGCATTACAAAATAAGATAGGTTTTTTTGTTTTTCCTTTTTTAAACGGTAATGAGGTAAATAGTAAAAGCAGAACGTATAAATAAAGAATAGAACGTATAATTTTTTTTTAATTTTCTGTGCAAATGAGAACGATGAGATATAGAAGAGTGAAATTTCCATGTTTCAGGGTTGAGAACAAACATCAAGCTGTGAAAAATGAGAAAAATGAGAGAAAGTTTAAAAAATCTTCAATAAAGAATGGAAAAAAGAGAAATATATACATATAAGGACGTGAGTTTTAAAATTCGCCTTATCCAAAATGGAAAAAAATCGTCGTGTTTTCTCTATCAATCTATCCTATTGGTAAATATGCATCGAAAAAATACTACAATCTGCAAAAAATTAGTTTTATCCTGTATTTCTGGCATTGTAAAATCTTGGTTTACAATGAAAACCAATAGACACAGTTTAAGGTTTTTCACGATTTCCTAAAATTTGATTTTCTAGATAAAACGAGTTTTGAAACTCACGTCCTTATATGTATTTTTATTTACTAATATGTGATTAAAATGAGAATATTATTCACCACAAAACAAACAAATATGTTCTCTACACTATCAATACTCTACGGAATTTATCACGTTTATTTACTTGATCGATAAAGAATAAAGTATAGGGTTCAGTAATGAATTTTACTACGCAATGCAATAAAAAATAAAAATACCTATAAATTTATAAAGTAAACATGATATATCTGAAATATCATATTGTATTATTTATTTTTCATCTTAACTGAAGTAAGTTATAACCACGGACGTTAACATACAAGGTATGAAGAAGGATTGAACTAGAGCCCTGCACTCATCATACCCTACCCGAACCCCTAAATTTATTGTATTTTAATTTAACTCAAAATCGAGAAAAATATTTTCATCGAACCCGAAACCCGATCCTAACTCAATACGCTTCAGCACGAACCCGAAATGTTAGAAAATTAATTCTTATTGTAATGCATTTATAAAATATTAGTATGTAACTATCTATTTATATTATGAAGGACAAACGTATCAGTGCGTAACGCTGACGTCAATTTGATTCTGGCAACAGCAGACGATTAAATTTTGCTTTTATTTTAATTTTCTAAAGATCGAATATTTTCAATTTTTACACCGCCGAATAGTGAAAAAAAATTAATTTAAAATGCAATTTGTTTGAAAACCGTATCACAATTAACTAACTGTTTATGATTTTAAAGATATTTTTTAGCATGATTTTTAAAATCTATCTCTATCGCATGTAGACAGACGATTACGAAAGATAAATTTGTTTGCGTTTAATTTGAATAATATTGCCGGCATTTATTTCTGGTTTATATTCCATAATGAAATTAAAACTTCACCAATCAATAAATAAAATAATAAAATATGAATAAGCACAGATTTAAGACATGTAATCGAACTACTTGTTTAAACTATTGAAATGATCAAAATCAAAATATCGATTAAATAGCAATTTTTGGCGATTTTTTGGCTGTTAATTTCGGGTAAGAAGACAATATGAAAGTGTCACTTTTAATAAATTTCAAAACTTTATTTGAATACATAACTGCTGTCTTTCATGTAAAAATGGTTTTTGTATTGTTAGTGGAGAATCTAAAAAATATATATTAAATGTAAAAAATCTATTAAGAGTTTTCAATTTTTAAAAAAAATGTGGTTTTCATCTATATTCTGTAACACGAGAAGCCCGGGTTGGATATCTTAGTACCTCTAATGTTACTTTCTATCTTTTATCTAAAAAGTGAACATCTATGTACTCATTAAAATTCAAGATACTGTTTATTTGCCAGAAAAAAAAAAAAAAATAGTCTGAATATTCTGGACTTTCTTTTGAGAAATCAATTCAACCTGAATACGATCCGTGAAAGTGAAAATCCAACTCGAAACCGACCCGAAACATTTACAGTCAACCCAACCGAAACCAGATCCACAGGAAAAAAAAAAAAAAAAGTTTAATTCGTCTCAAACCCGAACCGCAACAAAACAAATTAGCTCCAAGCCGAGCTAACCCGAATCGTGAGTCAGGTTGGATTGAAGTAAAATCGGGTTACCCGACTCGTACTCTAGATTGAACACAACAGTCCATGATGCGGCTTTTGGCAACAGATCAATGAGCAAAATAACATTTCTTTATGAATAATAAAAAGTCGGAAGAAATATGTTGTAAAAAATATAGACAGGAGTTATGCCGAAAATCTGGAGTTTCCTGCAAAGTTGGTGCAATCAGCATCTATTTCTATCATTTCACTTTACGGATAGAAATTATTAGAAAAGTTCTAGCCGAAAAAGCGGCAAAAGAATGATTAGAACTAGAAAACATGAATCCTGCTTTTTCCGAATTTAGTGTCGCCCCCGATGAAAAAAATATATTTATGTATATATAAATAGTACAAAACATATTTCAATTTTAAGACTTACAGCACGCGCTTTAATTTTATGCGAAATGACGTCATTCGCATCCGCTTAAGAATTCCACATTTACGATCCTCTCTTAAACATCTATAGTAAAGTAGGCATAGGACCATCGCGAAATAATACAAAATGCAGCAAAAAGATGCCGTCATTAAAGAAACTCGACCAAAAAAAAGAAATATATATATATCTATTTATATAAAATCCAAGTCTCTGTGTGTCCCTCACGATTCCGGTAGGACCGCCTCATTGAAATGAGTAATTGTAAAAAAATACTAATGCAGGGTTACCACAGTAGCGCCAAATGTTAGCCAGCTTTGTGACAGCTGGCTAATATGGCGAAATTCCCATTTAAAACGATTAATCTTTCATAAAGGAGGTCTCCGAAATTTAATTTAAACTCCGCTCTATTAAGATATTTTTTCAAAATCTATGAGTAAGAATTTAAAGTACATCTTTACATCTTCCTCCCGATGATACTAATAAAATAACCGCCAATAGACGACACTGTACTGTGTGAGCTCCTAACTGTGCGATTTTAATGTGCTTTAGGTACTTTTCCAGTATAGGTGCCTTGGCGAAAAAGGAAATTTGGCAACATATTTTCCGGGAACCTATCCACTGTTTCATTTTATATACACACGCATTTTTTTCGATATTTATGCGATTTATTTAACATAAGAAAGCCGTTTCTCTAATTTTATACAGAAACAGATGTAATTTGTACATAAAAACATCAATAATATACATATAAAATAAACATATAAAACAAACAAAAACGCTCATCAAGTTTGTTTTCATACCTGTTTATATGATTTGACAACAAATCTCGATATCTCCCGTTATACGGACACCATGCCAAAATGTATGCTAATGCGCCAATTATTTTAAAATGCTAAAAGATATTTGTAATTTTATGCTAGCAGTTTAATATGAGTTTTATTTTATTGCTTTATTTTATAACATTTATTTGTTCACTTATTTTAAATATATATTTGTGATTTAATGAAATAGTTCGTAAAAGTCTGGAATTTTCAAATGTTATATTTTTTAAATGCTCATTTTAGTATCGACATGTTTTTCTTTTCTTTTTCAAATGCTTAAATTCACGTGATTTTCATTTTGCGCCCACTATTACGCTTGGCGACAATGGTATCCGTATAACCGAAAAGTACCCAAATCTCACTTTCTGATGCCCAAATTACACCAAGCTTTAAAAAAAAAAAAAAAAAAAAAAACGCCAAAACCCCTACAGTGGAAAAGTACCAAACTGTCTATTATTTTGCGCTAGCTGTGTTATAGTTTGTACTATATGCAAGGGGATTGGAGCGAAGAGTTTAAACATTAAATATTAAAGTTTCGGCACAGATGTCATATACGCCCCATATTGGCGCGATTTTTTTCTGACGCCAATGCAATATACACAACGGGTACTTAACTGGCGCCAAAGTGTCGTTATTTTGCTTGATATGGTAACCCGGATGTTGTTGTTTGTGCTGTTGATGTTTTCGCCAAATTGGCGTATATGACAACTGTGCCAAAGTTTCTATAAAGCAGTATAAGACTAAAAGATTAAGAATAAAATAAATTCAAAATAAGACTAAAGAACAAAGAAAAATCATGCGTTAAGCATAGAATATGAAACACCTTCCAACACATCCTGAATGCTTTAACAAAACTTCGTTATTTGGGGAAATAAGGTAAATAAGATAACTAAGTAAACATTTTAGAAGACGCATAAAAAATTTTAAAAATTGATTTCAGCAGTTAACGTCCATAGCCAATAGTATCGTTATTACATACCACTATTTATTCAAAATTTAATTTAAACTACTCTTAAAACTACTGAAATCACATTTCCAGATATTATCATCCATAGACGGTTATGTATCCAATTCTTTGCGTGAACCTGTATATCATTTTATCTATATTCTACAAACATTTCTTAGTAAACTAAATGCAGTTCAGCGTAAAAATGCATAACTCCTTTAAAAACCACCTTTAAGCAATTTACTCTCATACTCAGTAACCCTTATGAATTCTTTTGTGTAGCCCTGCATATAAACTGTAGCATTTATACACACAGTATAGTATGCATAAACGTAGTGAAACATAAAAGCGCATATCATAATTAAAAATGCATTTCTAGCAATCATTGCTTATGTACCAGATTTCCGAGAAAAGTTTCTTGCGAGAAAGAAGTTTGCCAGCGTATTTTCTGACAACCTATTTACTGCTTCATACTCACAAGCAATTTTTTCCATATGTAGGCAATTTATTTAATATAAAAAAGCTATTTACCCATTTTTATAAAGAAACAGAAGTAATTTTTGCACAGATGTCATATACGCATCGGGGTTGGCATGTTTTTCTCTGACGCCAATTTGGCGGAAATCTCGCTTTCGAATACCCGTTACGGAACAGATGTCATATTCGCCCCATATTGGCGCGATTTTTTTCGGTTGCCAATTTGGCGAAAACATCAACAGCATAAACAACATAATCCGGGTTACCACATCAAGCCCTTTGGCGAAGTTAAGTACCCGTTGCTTATATGATATTGGCGACAGAAAAAAATCGCGCCAATATGGGGCGAATATGACATCTGTACCCCAGTTACTTATATATTTTTAAATTATTTGCTATCATTTTGAAAAGGAAATAACTATAAATAAATAAAAGTTTGAATAATAACTTTAGAACAAAACAGTTTATATAATTAAAAACAGAAAATAAAAGTAAATAAACAATTTATTAATAAGTAAAAAACAATAGCCGGGTTACCATAGCAGGCAAAATAACACCATATTGGCGCCAGTTAGGTATCCAGGTTCATATCTGAAATCTGTGCCGTAATTTGTATATAAAAAAATATTATATATATTTAGAAACGATTTTTTCTATGTATATAAGTGCATATATAAACAAAAATAAAAGTTCATTAGATTTGTTTTCATAGCTGTTTATATATTTTGGCAACATATCTCACTTTCTGATGCCCGAATTGCGTCAAGCTTTTTTTTAAAATGCTCTATAATTGGAAAGTACCTAAATAAATAATTAACAGAAATAACCAATTATACAAACTAAAACTTTTTATTTCGAGATCAAAGCATTGTTTTTAATTTCAATTAAAAATACATATATCCTTGGATAATTTCAGTTGAAATTAGGTTCACAGCTTAATATCTCATTCCATAAACCTATACAAACACAAGTGATTCATTCATCGTGAAACGTAAAAAATATTAAATCATCGAATTTCACATACACAAAGTAAGTTCTCCAACAATCAATGGACAATATTCTAATGACGTCATAGTAGGTAAAATGGTGGCGGTATCGTTTGTTTATGGTTTGATATCACAAAGATTTAATTTTGCAATGTCTCTTAGTTACATTATTTTATTGTCATATTTATGAGCTCAGAACAAAAGCATATTTTTTTTTATTATTTAGTTATTAAAGACGGAAAAAAATTATAAATGCATGATTTGAAAAATTTAAATAATTTTCGTTACTTCTTAATTATTCCGTGGACCAAATTACTATCGCCAAATTGCAAGATTAATTGCCAATAATGGTTGCCATTAATTAATTAATTGTAAGATTAAATGCCATTAATGGCCAATAAATCCATTAATTCGACGTTTTATTTGTATTTTTATTAATGTTTTGCTAATTTATTTGTTCTTTCGTTATTTAAAATAAAAAATTATGTCAATGTGTATAATTTGGCGAGTGGTTTGGCGATTTATATAATTTGGCGAAATTGGTCGACGGGATAACTAAGAAGTACCTAATTTTCTTTCTTAATAGTAAAAAATAACATCGGGAAGTAACAGCGGGTTTAAGTTAAATACGTTTAACTGTTTAATTCTGTTGTAATATTCAAAATAACTGTATTTATTAGATTTCAGTAAACAACATCAGGGCCCGATTAAACTTTAAAATTAGAGAAATTACAATGTCATTTCAGGACCTTTCTTTTGGAGAAGCTTTTCTAAATTCCACATATACATGGAAACTCTTCAGTGTTAGAAATATTATTCTTAGAACTGACATAACATGAGAACGGCCTGCAATTTTACACAAGTTTTTGAAAACTACTTTATATCAGAAATTTTACTAAAAACTGGTTACTTTTTTGTTATAGCGGCCCACGCTATTAGGATTATGACAAGTTGCAGCAAATTTCGCCAACGTCGTAACCAAGATCGTGAAGCACACACATATAATATCATTTCATGAAATCGTATACGATAATTTAATAGTTTTTACCTTACTTCAAGTGTGTAATTTATTTATTTTTAAGGCTTAACAATCTAAATTGTCCAATATATGAATTTAAAAAAATGTAAACAAAGATTGAATTGACATGACCGCAAAAAGCCTCAAATCTGCATAACACTTGGAACCAAACTGTGCAGGTTAGTGGTCTTCTACTGTACACAACTTTTCATAAATGTGTTTCGTTCTTAAAATGTATAATTTCCCTGTATCACTGCAGAACAAGCGAGAAAACTCATATTCTTGCGCATGAGTTGTATATATCTTTATATCTAAATTTCCGTCATTTTCGACGGGCTACCTTTCTAGTATATATATATAGTTTATAATATTTCCATGTTTTAACAGAAATCATTTGTTTATATATTTTTTCAAAATAGCACGTATTTTAATAACATTTTCTTTCGGTTGTTATGAAAAAAATGGCAACAAAATACACAATTAATATTTTACAACTATTTTTTCCTTTACTTTCTTCAGAAATTGTGTACTTCCATCACCAATATTAAGCAAATGGCTCCAAAAACTACAAAAATAAATTAATATTTCAAAAATAAATGGAGATGCAGTTTTCAAACAAATTGCATTTAAAAGTACATTTTTTTCTTAATACGACGGTATAAAAAGTGAAAATGTGCGATGCTTAAAAGTTTAAAAAATTGCTACAGAGTATTTAATTGTACTGCTTTGCTTTACGGCTGGCTTCTGTAAGGTAATGTTATTTTTTGAAGATGACGCAAAATAAGGTGGGAGAAAGAAATAGCACACCGTACCGGGAGCTAAAAAGCAAAAATAGATTATTATTTTTTTTTAAGCGGAAAATCCGCGAAAGATTTTCCATCCCTGTTGTTTATTCTGTCATCTGTCGAAGAAGATAACTACACACGTAATCGGTGATTTGAAAAACTACATAAATCCACTTTTTTTCGAAATATGTTTTTTTTATTCTTATGGATGTAAGTTCCACATGTGCAGGCAAAAATTACATAGAATTATTTGTCCGTCCGTTGTCTCAAAATTGTCGTTTATTGCAAAAACGGAATTAATCAATGACAAAACCAAGATATAGCCTAAAAGCCAACAACAGAACAAAAAGGAAATGTGGTCGAACACTGTGGTGAATATAACTAATGTGCCTTAAGGGGACTTATCTGGTGAAGAAGAAGTAAAGTGGAATCCCCTGTTATCCTATGGGAACAAATACTTATCCTTCTTGTTCATTCAAATTTGGAAATTTCAACAATATTTTTCTTCAGCACGTATATAGTAAGGTTCTTTATCAACTCTGTAGCTTCAAATTTTTCTATATTTTTCCAGTCTAAAATTACAAACAAGTAAAGAATACTTTTTATGCTTTTCGGATTTTTTTTATTTTTACTTTAACACAAATTTTAAAATGCTCATAATCATCTTTAAAATATTTTAAGCTTACAGAGGGGTAAAGAACCTTCTTATCTACGTGCTGAAAAAAATATTGTTGAAATTTCCAAATTTGTATGAACAAGAAGGATACGCATTTTCCCCTTTGGATAACATGGGATTCAGCTTTGTTTTCTTCCCTATCAGATAAGTCCCTTAATGAATAAGTGTGTGAATAATTTTACGTCTAGGAAAAACACTACTAGATAAAAAAAAAAAAGGGATATTTTTATTTTTTGATGCAGCGAGAATATAACAAATGCTCGTAACTTTTTTAAATTTTCGTTATACGTGTGCAAGATTACTTTTATTTCAACTTTTATTAATATTTAACTTTTATTTTAACTTTTATTAATATTTAACTTTTATTTAAATTTTAAATTTTTATGCTTCCTTTTAGCTCAATTTCTTGGTTTCATAAAAATTGCCAGTTTCTCTTCAAAATGGTAGTAACTTATCCCTTTCAAGATGGATTATCTCTGGAGTAATCAATGTAACCGCATTCTTTCTAAGTTGGGGCGCTTGTCCTTTGAACTTCTTGCGCCTTGTATGTTATTTCCTCACAAAGAATTCATTCAGACGTGTGAGAACCACCTCTCATAAAGTTACCAGCACTCTATATTTTTTCCTTAATATCTTTCAATAGCAGATAACATCTTGTGGATTGCGAATGCTTGAAAACATGGATATGACTTTTAACAGCTAGCTCAAATCCTCCTAAACATCACTACAAGAATAAATCATATCTTTTCATCTCACAGTAAAAAAAAAAAAAAAAAAAAAAAAAAAAAAGATGTAAATCTACAAAACTAGATTTTGTAAAAGCTACAGAAATCTGTATGCTTACTAATATTTTGTCTATACACTATACAGAATAAAGATGTAAATCTACAAAACTATTTTTGTAAAGCTACAGAAATCTGCATGCTTACTAAAATTTTATCGGTAACGCGGGATAATTACATGTTTTTTTTTTTTGTTGTTTTTTTTGTTTTTTTTGTTCCAGTTACATAAGATGTTTTAGGCACCCCAGTTTCGTAAAAAATTCTTAGTTACCTTAGAGTTTTCTTTTTTACAGTGTGAATGTGAATCTGTTATACATTTTTTTTTTTTTTTTTTTTTCAGTTGCATAAAAAGTTCTAGACATCCCAGTTTTCTAGAAAATTCTTAGTAACTATAGAGATTTTTTTTTTTTTTTTTACAGTGTAAATTTCAATATTCAGTGATAAAATAAAAATTAAGAAATCCATAACTCAAGCTTTTTGGAAGACTGTAAGAGGTGGAAGTTATACTTAATTTGTTTAAATTAATTTTGCCAAAATAATAAAAGTTGATCGATGAAAAAATAAAAATTAAAAAATTAAACTTTTGCATGTACTCTCTTTTATAGATTTTTCTGTGAAAAATCTTTCGCAATAACAATTTAAGCAGTATTTATTTTAGATAATTAATTTTGTTTTTGCAGAACAAATTATTTATAGCAGAACCATAAAAGCTACACTGCTAGGATGAGAGAATAAGATTATTAAAATTTGCTTTCCACGTAGTGTAAATCATGGCCACTTTGTTCCAGAAAACTTCTTAGACAACATTTATTTCATGGTAATAAAATTGACTAGTATTAATTTAAATTTGTTCTTCTCAAATTTGGTATTTTTTTGTACCGTATTTTATTTCTTTAAATTTAACATCGCTATTTTTAAGAGAATAATGTAATACATGGTTATTCAAAAAAAGATTGAAACTTTCGTTCATAAATTTAACCAAAATAAAAATACTAAAAGCAATTTTCAACAGACCTATCTTGTTTTGTGTAAAATGCAATTATATCCTGTAAAGGGTTGGGAGTGAGCAACATTTTGGTATGGGAAACCGTATGAATTGCCATTTACATTCGGAAACAAGGGGCGCGAGTTTAGCGCCCCTCCTTCGTTTTAGCGCCTTTGGATAAGCTTGCCACTTCTATAATTTATCGATATATCCTTACATTTTAGACAAAGAAAGAGTAATTTATCGATATATACTTACATTTCAGACAAAGAAAGAGTAATCTATTTCAGATTTCGCTAAAATAGCTCCATTATTGTGTAAATGAAAGAAGCAAAAAATAAATAAATGAATTCGGTTTCAGGTGAGACATCTTGCATTTTTGACTGTCTAAATGGATTGTAGCTCAACAAAAATAGTTTGTTGTAATATGAGCTACAACATCTTAAAGTTTGATCAATACATTTTTAACCCCGTATAAGCACGCAATGTATTTGTATATACATAATTTGTGAAGAAAATCTTATTATTAATTAAGGAGTTAAGGTCAGAAACTGTTAAAAATAGGCGGGTTGTGCCATTGTAGACTATCCCAATGCAGTTACTGCGTTAAACAAATTTTTTTAGATAATCTATCATTAATATAATTTCAATATCATATTATATCATCTGAGTAATTCCCTCTAAGTTTACGTTAAAACTTCATTTAATATGCTATAAAAAATTTTTGGAAACGTTTGTGTAACTTGTCACTGATGAAAATTATTCTATTGAAGATCCCAACAAATGTATGTTTTTTCCATGGACTAGTTCATCATTATTTTCTATAATTATTATGATGTTAAAAGAGTTTTTTCCTGCGTATGCTTAGCCATTTAAATTGGATAGGCATTAATTTACAGGAAGATTTTCTATTTTTACAATCTATCTCAATGTCACCAAAGAAAAGAAAGATAATAGGCTGTATTTTTAAAGATCATTTCTTGCATTTTCTTAAACTTTATTATGCACTGTAAATTGATAAATGTGTTACCTTCAATGACTTCATCGTAAAACTGTGCGTTAAACTTAGCGTTCGACGATTTTCCCAGAGCATTTTGATCCGTTTATGAATACACTCCTGTACAACCTTTTGAAATAGCCTAAATATAAAGCACAAATATTTCTTTATTATACTTTACTTTATGTAAAACGGAGTGACGTGATAATAAAAAGAAAGTGTTTTAAACCAATGCTGTCCGGGGGGGGGGGGGGGAGGGAAGGAAAGAAAACACCTTAAAGTTTATCGCCAGTTTTTTTTTTTTTTTTTTTAATAACTCATTCAGATCAATTAGAATTTTGTTTTGGTAGATATAGACCTTTAAAAAAAATATGATAGAAAATTAAACAAAGATTATTATTATTTTATTTATTTACTTTTTTTTTCTTTTTCTTTTTTTTTTTTTTTTTTTTGTAAATGCGGTGAATTTTGCGTGAAAAGTAGATATTAATTCCTTTCTATTGATAAGTTTAGTTACTTTTCATATCTTTTAATCTTAGTAAATGTGTTTAGCAGGGTTCGTTGATATATATCAATGGATATATATCATGATATATATCTTGATATATATCCGATATTTATTTTTAAAATATCAAGATTTTTGATATTTTCGATATTTTCAAATTCTTGATATTTATTTTCAAAATATCAAGATGTTTGATATTTTGTATATTTGATATTTATTTTCAAAATATCACCATGTGAGATAATTTTGATATTTTCCACATTCAAAGCAAGTGTAAATGAAATTTCCACATGTTATTGACAGTATCATTCTATAGATAATTTACTTTTGCCTTTGGCAGTAACGTTTTTAGGAAAAGAAGAAAACAAATCTTTTCCAAGCTTTATGTTTGAAACTTTTATGTTTAAATGTAGAACTAATAATTATGTTAGACAATTAATTCAGAACAGCCATTGAAAGATAAAATGTAATTTTGATAATTCTTTATATATAGCCTGAGTTCGTTGATATATATCAATGGATATATATCCAATATTTATTTTCAAAATATCAAGATTTTTGATATTTTCATATTACTTGATACTTGATATTTATTTTCAATAAATCAAGATGTTTTATATTTTCTGCATTTGATATTTATTTTCAAAATATGAATGTGTGCAAGATATTTTTGATATTTTCAGTCGTAATTCGTAATATTTCAGTGTGAATGAAATAAATTTTCAACTGTTATTGACTATAAATCTGTAGATAAAGAACTTTTGTCTCTTCTGGATGTGACTTTTTCAGCCAAAAAAGGAAATAAATATATTTTTGAAGCTTTAGATTTGAAGCTTTTATTTTTAAAATGTTGAACTAATAATTACGAGGGACATAATTAATTCAGAACAACCATTGAAAGATGAACTGACTAACTTAAATAAGCAGTTATATACAGTTTCATTAGAAAGGAATCTTTTCTCATGTTTTGGTCCAGTTTAGTTTAAACTATACAACATGTTAGAAAAAAGATATTTTATACTTACATGTTAAATTTTTTCAATTAAAAGAGCTTTTTTGTATTTAAAATTTCTGATTTTTTTTATACTTGATCTTGATACTGAATCATATAGTTAGTTTTTTTTTTTTCTTTTAATAAAGCAAATTGTTACTGTTTTCAATTAGTTCATCTTCAATTTTGTTCTAAGTGAGAGAAAAAAAAATGCATTTTTAGAATTTTCTTTGATTAAGTTTTAATGTTAAGTGAAATATATTTTAGTTTCTAATCTATATTATGCTTGAAAACATTTATGATCAGCGGTAAGTTGGCTGCTTTGAAAATATCGGATATATATCGAAAATATCGGATATATATCAAAATATCGGATATTTTTGATATTTTCGAAAATATCATGATATTTACGAACCCTGGTGTTTAGTAAGATCCAGGGTAAAATAATTTGAAGTAAAAAATACCACACATTTTCTATTCTACATAACTTTGAACTTTAAAACTCAAATTCAATTTTCTTTTTCTCTATCTAATAACGTCTTCAATATATTTGCTGTATTTTACGGTTAAAATTTTTGCTTACAATGTAGCGAAAAATGTTTGAAAAAGAACTAAAGGTGAATGCCTGCTATAACGAAAACAAATATCTGATTGTATTTTGAGTTTCAAGGAAACTGCGCCTGATTTGATCAAATACGAAAATGGTATGAAATACCTCTTGGAATTGAAAGGATGGAAATGTATAAGCTATAAAAATTAAAAAGCTCTGAGAGCAAAAGAAGGATTATAAATAAATAATAAAGAATTATTACTATAACTGATTAAAAAAATTATAAATTATAACTAATATAAACTTAAAATTGTGCAAATGTAAAAGCTTAAAATACTTATTTCATGCAAATTTTAAATTTATGTATATGCAATATGATAATTAAATTCTCCATAAAAATATACAAATATTAACGTTATTAAAAAAATTGTGTAAACTTTTTTTTAAATAAAAATATTTAGATTTAAGATAAAGACTATTAAGCTGAGCATTTCTTATTTCACAATGTAAATTGAAATATCTTAAAATTATATGCTGAAACACGAATGTTAACAACAGTCAGGGAATATTAAAACTAATTAGAACAGCTAATATCGTTATTAATAATAATAATAATAATAATAATACTATTATTATTATTATTATTATTATTATTATTATTATTGAGTTGCGTTTTTTACGCTTAAAGTAACTTGAAAATAAAATTATTGTTTGGTGATAATTTGGATAAAATTTTGCATTGTTAAGTAAAATATTTATAGAATGTAAAAGAATGTTATACATAAATAAACATTCTTAAACAAAATGATTTGTTTTAAGTTTTTATGGAAAAGGCAAACTTTATTTACTTTTATTTTATAATAAAATGTGCGGATAATAACGAACGCTCATGTTCTAATAAAAATGTATGCTTTTCAATTTAGGTAAAAGAGCAAAATACGAATATTTATAATAATGATATTAATAATAATGAAAATTTCATGAAAAGATTTTAATAGCTCGCAATAGTTATTGCACACTTGGAAATAAAATCCAAGACAAAGTTTGAAAACAACAAAACAAACGGATTTGTACAAAATATTAATGAATTTATGATGATCAGACATAGAACTATGTTTGAAACAAGGGGAAAATATATATACAGTAAAACCTCCCTAAAGCGACCACGTTCTGTTCCAATAAAAATTGGTCGCTCCGAGAGGTGGTATCTTAATGGAGGTCACGTTTAAATCCAGATTTCATTTGTTGAAAAAAGTTAATAATTAATGTTACTAAAATTTATTTTTCACTTTAGGAAAAAATATGAAAATTTAAGTATCAAAACAAAAGTTAATTACATATGTTAATTACTATAGAGTTTAAAAAGGTGAATGCATTGACGTTTGCTTTGATTTTACGGTTTTATCTTTTATAACTTTTATTTCCAAGTCCTTTCGAAGTTCAGTAAATAAATGCAATTTTTTTTTCGACGGTAACAAATAATGACGATTTCATTCATTTATCTGTTTCTTTGAGAGTTTCCTGACAGAATAGGGCAGGGGGGGGGGATTATTGACCGTCATTCTTAATTTGTCATCAAAGTTAAATTCATTGCCTAAAAAGGCACAAAGGGGTTTAGACACTTAAAAGTTACCGGAATAAAAAAAATTCTAAACTTAGTTTAGAAGTTTCATGAATAATGCGCGCTGCAGAATTATTTTTATAATAAAACCTTCTTCAAGCGATGAGGAAAAAACAGAATTTGTTTCATTTTCTTCAAAGAAATGGGTCGCTCATGGAGGGAGTTCAACTAAGATGGTCTCTGAATGGAGGTAAAATTAGTATTGAGCCTATGGGAATAAATTTCGTTCCATGAAAAAATGGTCGTTCAGGGAGGTGGTCGCATAATGGAAGTGATCGCACAGGGAGGTTTCACTGTTATATATATTTGCTTTAGGTATTAGTTAATGTATTTTATTTTAAAAACTGAATTAGGTAGAAATCCTTTTAGAGAGACATTTACGTTTAGTCAACCTATTTTATTCGGAGCCACGTTTTCTAAAAATACAATCACATGAAATTGCTTTTGATAAAAAAAATTGCGAAGAACTTTTCATAAATGTGTTCAAAAGATTTTGAGGCAAAAGAATTTTAAAACGGAAATTTTGACTGCATATACTTTCAAAGTGAAGAAAAACCCATTTGCTATCAATTCATCAGCGTAAATCTTCATTAAAATATTCTAGATATAGAAAAGAAAAAATAAATTAAGGGGTCTCGGGGACTCTTAAAATCGGAAAAAATGAAAAAAAAAATAGACAATTTTAAACATTTAATATCTTAAAATGTATATGATTTAAAAACACAATGTTTATTGGTATTTAAAAGATATAAGTATGTTCTTTCGTTTCATGTATTTATAAAATTGCAAGATGCAGAATTAGTATTTATAGGAGGCTCCAAACTGTCAGACATTTGTCGAGCAGAAAATTGGTATAACAACTTGCGCTCACGATTGCAAAATAAATTTCGTTACTAGAATGAAAGTTTTTGTGCCTAATTATACTTCAGATTGTAATAATTACCCTGAACCTAAATAAATTTGTATTTAAAGCATATATATATTTTTAATACGCAGTGGTATTTAGTTAATACAAAAGTTTGAAAATTTCAACAGTATAATGACATAAAAAAAATAACAATAAAAATGACATTTTAGTTTCAGTTTATACAGACTAACATGAAACATATGTTTTAAAAATTGCATGAAAAAAATGTTCAAAAGTTTTTGAGATATCGCGCGCGTCATGACCAAAAACGTCATTTGCAGAAAATGGACTTCAAAGTTTCGGAAACGGACCTTCAGCTATTGGGCGGGTATAATTCTAATGGACATAACATCTGTTCTAATGGTAATTTAAACAATCATATCAAAATGTTCAGAAAATATAGAGGTTTAACATCTAAAAAAATTAAAATTTCGAAAAGTCTGAAGCTTTAATAGTCCTGAGACCCCTTAAATTAAATTTTCTTCAAAAATGTACAAAACACATACAAATGTAGTTAACTATATAGGCGAAATTCTGAGAAAAGCAAAAAAAAAAAAAAAAAAAAAAGAACACATTGGTTATGCTGCTAATTCTTGTATAAAAAATATATTGGTACCAAACCAAATAAATTTTAAATAACGAAACTCAATTTTCATACATTTTTATTCTACGAGTATCTATACATTTATGCCCAGATACTAAATTTCAAATCATTTGAACTAAAAATTTTGGAATTCAAGTATTTCGTTGTAAGATCCTTTTAAATTAATTTTCATCTACATTTTCTAAAATAGAAATATTATCATGCTGATTTTTTAAGCATGATTTAAAATAATTTTTTTAAAAAATTAAATCAGATATCCCATTCAAGTACTAAAATGTGGGTATTTTAAAATTTTCTCAAAAAAACATTTCTTGATTTTTGTAAACAAAAGTTTTAGCTTTAAAGTATTCCAAGTGAAACTATCTATATATATATAAGCCGTTCTCTGTGTGTATGTCCTTTATACAAATCTTCAATTTTTGACCGATTTGCACGAAACTTCATTTACATAGGCTTTAGAACGTGGAAAAGAGCACTGTCAACTTTAAAAAATCATCAGAACACTATTTATCCCTTTTTTCTACCATGTTCCGTAATTTAACATTATACAAATATATGTTTTTAATTTTCTAATTAAATCGTTTCTTTCCCGTTGCCACACCCTAAAAAATGACTCAATAATGTGAAAAAAGTAACGATAACGCGTTGCTATATTTTTGCATTTTTGAAATTGACGTCATTCTAAACAGAAAACGCACATTATTTATATATAAAATAAAAACTTCAACTATAAGAGCGGTAAAATGACGTAGCACCTTAATTTAATTGTTTTTTAAAATTAAAATATCTACTTTAATACAAACAGTCAAATTTCATGAAAACAATTTAGGAACAAGAAAAAAAGGCTAGATATGACCTCACATTCCATCAAATCTTTTCAACGTGTAGTCAACTCACCGTAAATAAATGGCTCCTATATTTTGTTTACTTCTTCGATTGTATACTACAGCCATAATCTGTTAAGTTCGTGTTTTATTTTATGTTATTTTTGGCGTTTTAATTTCGTTTGCCAATTTAGTTATTGAATATTACACGAAAACAAACAAATTCTAAATTAGTTACAATGTTTTTGAACAATTGAGTTAATATTTTGTAATTGGATTGCAAGCACATTTTAAAAATATGCATGCTTGAAAATTACTTTAAAATACATAAAAAAATCTGTAAATTGAGATAAACATTACAAACAAATCTTACTGAAAGCACTTTTGTTTTCTATTAGACGTTGAAACAATCGAATGTACGAGGTTTAGAGGTTAAATCGCAGTAAAAGGGAAATTAATTATTGTGTTAGGTTGTTGCCACAGAAAATATGATACCAGGTTACTCATAGACATGTCTTTTCTTTATACTATTGCATTAAGAGTAAACGGGTTCATTTTTCGTAATCGGGTTGCACGTACCTTTAAAAATATCCATGCTTGAAAATTACTTTAAAATCCATTAAAATCAGAAAATTGAGATACAATTTTGAAACAAATTTCATTTGAAAGAACTTTTTTCTATTCGACTTTGTAAAAAATGAAATTGTGTGATGTTTAGAAGTTAGAAAATTGCAGTAAAGGCGCAATTTATGTGTTACAATTTATGGGTTACAATTTATGGGCACTGACATAGTGTTTGCACTTTATATATACTAGGCGATCGTACCCGGTCTTCCCGGGTTAAAGAATATAGGTGAAAGGATTTTTTTTTATTGAAAACTAATAATTTTTTATATGAAATAAATTTTTTAGATTGCCCACTTACATTAAAAAAGCATTTTTCTTATGGAAAATACGAATTTTACAATCAAATCAATTTTTGAAATTTATCAAAAGCGATATTTTCTTATTAGCCGCATGCTAAGAGTTATTTGACCAAGATTGTGCTACTTATGGCATCCTTTTATATTCCGATAATTTCAGAGCTTATACATGTCTGTTAAATTTGTGTTTCATTTATATTATTTTATTTATTTATTCATAGGGAAATTTTTTTTATCGGACATTAGCCGTAAGAAAATGATGAACTCTTTATTTTGTTTTAAGGGCAAACGGATTAATCTTTCGTAATCGAGATACGTGCGATATAAATTAAAAAATATTTCATGCTTTAAAATTGTTTTTAAAACCATTGACAATCAGTAAACTGAGATGAACTTTGCAAACAAATTCCATTTGAAAAAAAAAATCCTATATGGTGATTTAAAAATTTAAATTGTACGATTACAAATATGTTAGATTTGTGTTTTTACAATATTATTCTTTTATTTGTTTATAAAAGAAGTATTAATTTCGTTAATTTTTCTTTCACAAATATGTTAGATTGGTGGTTCCTTTAATATTATTCTTTTATTTGTTTATAAAGGAAGTATTAATTTCGTTATGCAAAACTAGTCAGAAAAAAATGCTGAAAAATGTTTGTTGTTTTATGTGCAAAATGTTTATTATTATTTTGTATTGAAACCGGCACGTGATAAGATAAACTTAAAAAAAAATCATGCTTAAAAATTATTTTGGAAAATATAATACATCAGTCAATTAAGATACAGTTTTTTAAACAAATTGCATTTGAAAGTATTTTTTTTCCTTATGCGAAGAAAATTGAAAATGTATGATGGTCAGAAGATTAAAAAATTGCAGTAGCGAAAATTTCAAGACCGAAATTTGATCGTGAAGTGTTGCCATTCGCAAAATGGCGTCAGCGTTAGGCACAGATACGTTTGTTCTTTATAATATATATACTTAATCAGTAAAATATAATAAAGATCAGTTATTAGGATGAGGTCATCAATTGAGGATCTTATGCTTGATATTCCGGAATGAAAAACAGCAATTTTCACCTTCTCAAAATTTGCATACGCATTTCTCATATCCATATTCATAATTTTTTAAATATTGTATTTTGTTTGATCATTTAAAAATCATTTTAACTCAAAACTTGAAGTCACGATTGTCAGCAACATGTTTTATGTGAACAGACGCATCCTTTACTTGAGATTCTAATCTCAATTCCGGAGAGTAAAAATTTCCGTAATTTGTGTGTTTTAGACGCATTTGTGTAAAAATGTTTAGTTTTATCTAAGAAAATGATCGTTTTCTTTTAAATATGACTCCATTTTCACTTAAATAAGCATTTCGCCTAGTGTCTGAAACTTAGTATCAGTACACATGCTGAAGGAAAAACAATATAGAAAATTTATGAGAAAAAATGCGTGTTTTCAAAAGCAGTATGTCATTTTCCGTTATTATGCCCCTAATATAATATTCTGCTCCTAATGGGATTTTGCGCCACTAAATCCTTTAGAACAATTTTTATCAACAATTTTGAATTTTTATTAGAAAATAGCATGAATAAAGTTTAAAATACCTCATTATTTCTCTCTTGTTTGCAATAATGAAAGCTATCTAATTTTCATCATTTTGAAAAAATTTCATAAAATGCTTTTAAAATTAAGATATAAAAGTGCGAATATAAAAAAACAGATAGTGCGGTCACATCTGCAAAGGAAGAGCTTTCAGTTTTAAAAAAAAATATTAGTAAGATTGGTTCAGCAGAAAGATCAGGGCAGATGACTAAAAAACACACTTGTGTTTTAAATATATAGATTATATAAAATTGGGAAAAATTAAATTAAGCAAATTATGTTATTTTGATAAAAATTATAGTAGAATGCCCTAAAGAATAGGATTAAAATTAATTATTCTAGAGAATTTTCGACAAAAACTTCAGGAACACGATATTATTTTAAACCACACGTATTATTTGTTTGCTTGTCTAACTCGGCGAAGCAAATCCATCCAGGTGAGACTCATCAATTTCTGTAATATAAATCGCTATTATTTGCATGTCACCTCTCTTTTATAAAGACACTCTAAATTTTTGTAAAACATTGCGTTTTATCAGTGTGTGATTTGGATTACATTATTTTTAAAAGTGAAGCAATTTCACCTGTGAAGAATTTCAAAGTAGCTGCACTGTGAAAATGACGCACTTCTGCAAAACATAATTCAGGTTTAAGAATTAAAATACACGCATGCTTTTTTTTATAAAATGACGTCATTTACCTCCGCTAAAGCAATCCATTTTTACAATCCAGTCTCAAACTTATGACATCATTATCAAGGAATAACAGACAATATTCTTGACATAGCCCATATTTTATTTTCAACTTTTTTTTTCAGATTTTATGAGAAAATGGCAACAAAAAGATTCAGTATCTCCTATTTTTGACTATTTTCCGTTTACTTTCAATGACTTTCAATAGAAATGAGGTACTTTTGTTGCCGCGATAAGAAAAATGATAGTAAAAACTACAAAAAAAAATCAATATCTCAAAAATAAATTGAGATACAGCTTTCAAACAAAATGCATTTAAAAGAGCATTTTTTTCCTTATACAACGGTGAAAAAATTTAAAATGTGCGATGTTTAGAAGTTTAAAAATTTGCAGTAGAGAGAATTGCAAAACCAAAATTTTATTTCAAATTTCAAAGTGTTGCCAATCGCAAAATGACGTATGCGTTACGCACAGATATGTTTGTCCTTTATAATATAGATAGATACCATGCAAACGAGAATTTTACTAAATGCTGCGCGATTTGGTGGAATTATTTTTTTCGTATTGTGAAGAAAATCACACATTTTTCTCTTACATCCGGCAAAGATAACGCGCATTCTGTTATTAAAGCTCAGGGATTTTACTATGGTTGCGAGACAATAACGTCATGTTTTCTGATTGCCTTTTTAACGTTCTGTGGATGGGAATGAATGCACAAGTTTCAGTTATTGTGATTGCCGTATTATTTAGTTTTAATTTATATTACCTGGAAGGCTCCTTATAATTGACACGGGCGAAGCCGGATAGTTCTGCTAGTACTAAATAAAAATCTCGAGAACGACTCTCAAAGTTTAAAATTAAGTATAACTAGAAAAGTATGGTCTTTTCAAAACATAACTGTTTTCCCATCACTAAACTCAACTAGTAATATTCAAAAATACGAAAAAAAATTATCAACGGAAAGAATTCTTTGTTTTGTACTTTTTTTAAACTTATGAATTTCATTTCAATTTTGTGATATACTGCTTAAAAACACTAACATGAATTACAGGGCTTAATTTCTAACAAAAAAACCCTAATATTCTGCAGTATTAGCAACCGTAGCGTCCCCCCCCCCCCCCCCCGTCATACCAATCTGCATATTTATATTGCATACATTATTTGCAAAATTTAAAGAAATTTTTTTTTCTGTAGCAAAATAAAAATCTTAAATATAGCTATCAGTATATATTTAGCTGTCAACTATTCCATATTTTAGATATCACTACTTCCGAATAGAAATCTTTGCTTAATTTTAATGTTTATTAATTGCAGAACTCTGCGATTAAATATGGTAAGGATTATGATTCGGAAATAATGTTAACACAAAAAAGGAATATTTCGCAGCTACGCCTTTATATCAGAAAATAAATGAAATTCGCAGAAATTAATATTTATATGCTGAAGAATGGAACAACGTTTTTCCAATTTCCAATAAAAGGTGCATATCTTAAACTATAATAATACTTAAAATATAACATACTTCCGCATAAAAATCTTTTGTGGTGAGTCCCTGAAATAGGTTAAATTAAAAACTTGACACCGTTATCGGAAAGATTCGATGCTTTTATAGGAAAAGGGGAAACACTGCTCGATTGCTTTCTTTCGGAATAGCAATACATGGCAAATATATCTACTTACAAATAAAAGTGACTTCGTAAATATGCAGAGCAGAGCCTTAGAATGGCAGCGTTCATGATGCAAAAGAAATAGAAAAGTCACTAACGCGATTTTTATACTCGTACGCAATAGAAGACTAAAAACCTCAAACATACAAAACCTCAAGCTGATGCTCGTTGACTAAAAACAGAAAATATTCCTTTCAAGTTAGATATCTTAATAAAAAGATAAAATAAACCAGCCAATTAAAAGTTATCCTAGTGCCACAAAAGAAAACCGAACTGAAAGCAAATTCATTATTCAGTCTCTTGAGTGTCGCTGTATCAACACGTCGCCGCTCTCAATGCCAGACATAAATTTGCAAATATCACTAGAATAGAAAAACACGATTTCTGTTTTCCCTTCATTCTATCAAAATAGTATTAAAATGACTTGAAATAGAATAGAATACGTAATTTTTAAGGAAGAAAAGTTTTTTCTATACACGAATAAATAAAATTTTGAATGTAAAACAAATTGAGCTTGAGCCAGCACAAGCCCAAAAACTGATGTAAAAATTGATTCCGTTTCATCTCCATCGCCTACGTGTGGACACATTACGTCACATAAGGTTAGTTGGGGTAACTGGAACCACGAGGTAACTGCGCCATAGGCTATTTTATAATAAACTGTTGGTGTTTTTTAAGTTTTAGCTTTTGTGAACAATGCCCCTTAATCTCTACTTCCTAAAACAACGTGTATCAACTCAATCATAACTCCCACTCTGCTGTGATAGGTTGTCAAAAATTTACATTTCTTTTTTTAAAAACAACGCCTGTATGGTTGAACTTCCCCGGCTGATTATTAAAATACTGTAAGTACTTTTTATTAAACAATCACTTTTTTTAAAGATTAGACATATAACTACATTAATATTATTAGGTATCTATACATATTTACTTCATGTTTCAAATGTAAGCCCAGTGTCCCAGTTACCCCATAAATTTTTCAAGAATGGGGTAACTGGGACATGTATCCGGGGTAATTGGACCATGCTGGATCCAGTTACCCCAATAGTTATAAATATTTTTTTTGTGTTTCTCTTACTACGGGAAGTAAATTTCTACATTGTTTTTTGCTCACAATAAAGAAAATAATAGAATACCTTATTAAAATTATGTAATTAAATTTAAAAAAAGCATATTGAGTGGTATCAAACCAAATTTCTTGGCCCCTTGAGAGGCGGTGATGCCGTTATGGCATCACTTAATTTTAATTCCTAATTGCCACATTGGCACCTGAATTTTATAATGAAAATTTCACCTTTATTAAGTACGCGAAAATATACTTTTACTTGTTTTCAGATAGATTCTCTTATAAATATTGGTGTCATTAAATTATTTCAACATTTTACGAATGAAAGTACCTTGCCCCTGAAAGCGAGATAGCCAGACCTTGAAATTGTACTATACACAGGGGTCGCATTCTATAGGGAAACTTTTATCGTTCCTACCACAATTTTGAAAATAATATCTTCATCGCACCTTTCTGTAAGGGCTCTGGTAGGAACAATAAAATTTTCCCTATATAATGCGCCCCTGGATAAAGTACTTAAATACTTACGTAGCCGTTTGTTCATAGATTTACCTTGCTATTTTTTTCCTTAAAATACCCATGTGACTTTTATACTTATTATCTATACTAAAGTACATAAGTACTTCCTTAAGTTTTATGTTTTTGGTATAAATAAATCTAATATTTTCACTTTTAGTGCTTTTTTTAGACACATTGACAGCAAAGGTTTCCCTTACAACGCTGTTTATTGACATATAATTTACATGATCTGCCTGGTTTAAATTTTTTTAAGTTGTTTGCACTTTTTCAAACAGGACCTGATATCCGATATGAAAAAATATGAACGCGTGTGGAACATAGACCCCCCCCCCCCCCCTGGTCCAGTTACCCCATTTTTGGGGGGTAACTGGACTCATGATGAAAGAAAGATGAAATATGCATATTTTTATATTTTTAAATATTAAAATGTAATTTTGAGCATTTCTGTCTGATAGAGGGAACCTAACTGAACACATTTACAGAAGTTCAGACTTTAATTCAAATGAACATTAGTTTTTTGAAGCTGAATTGTCAGAAGCTCCAGAGTCACATTGTAAAATCATGTCCCATGTTGATTTACTAAAAAAGAATGCAAAAGCTTGGAGATTGGAACGAAAGGAAAGGGTAATTTAGGCTTAAGTTTTTCGGAAGCGCTATTGCACTGGGCTCTGGAGCCCTGTATCTATGAGCTCCGATGAATTCCGACCAATATTTAAATATTTACTAAAAACAGAGAAGTACCGGAGCTGAGCTCCGGTGGGCACCGGCGCAAATTAAGCCCTGCAAGAATATATTATTCTAGTAATTCAGTTTGGCGACACATCATTAAACATCGCCAAATTTGGCTACAGAAATAGGTCGCCATAACTGAAGCCCATTTGGCAATAACTGCCTTAATTTTTCGAAATCGCCATTCAAATTCAGCATTGATGAAAACTGGGTACCTTCTATAATCGAGTTCCATGCATTTTACTTTCGTGTGCTTGAGTAAAATTAGCTGAATTCTTAAAAATGAGGAATGGGAAAAGCCATCCTTCTTGCCGGTACAGGCCGGAAGGACTTTTTCTTCTGCTAAATTCTCAAAAAGTAAGTTAAGGTTTAAATCGTAAAACAGATGAAATTAATAATGTTAAATATTTTTGCATGCAGCTTGGAAAAGACTTATAATTTGTTTTTCTTTTTAAAAAATCATGCTTTGAAGTTTTTATTGAAACTCTTGTATTCATACGTAAATATAAATATCTCTGTATGTTTAATCCATAGTTTAAGATGAAATTAAATTATTCAGTGACCATTCATAATTACTAACGATTTCAGTAAATATAATAAATTTACTTTATATATTATAGAAATATAAACGCGTATTTAAAGGTAAATATCATAGAAACTCGACAGAGTTTCTCGCCAAGCAAAAGAAACAACAGTGCAATGAGCCGTAAATGAAAGGAATTTCCGCCAATTGATGCCAAACGATTTTGTAAAATTTTTTAGTACTCTGTTTAGTTTATATTTTCCGGACTGACCAAAACGGGATTTTGACACATCTATAGCTCGAGAACTATTTATGATATCATAGAAACTCGACAGAGTTTCTCGCCAAGCAAAAGAAACAACAGTGCAATGAGCCGTAAATGAAAGGAATTTCCGCCAATTGATGCCAAACGATTTTGTAAAATTTTTTAGTACTCTGTCTAGTTTATATTTTCCGGACTGACCAAAACGGGATTTTTACACATCTATAGCTCGAGAACTATTTATGATATCATAGAAACTCAACAGAGTTTCTCGCCAAGCAAAAGAAACAACAGTGCAATGAGCCGTAAATGAAAGGAATTTCCGCCAATTGATGCCAAACGATTTTGTAAAATTTTTTAGTACTCTGTCTAGTTTATATTTTCCGGAATGACCAAAACGGGATTTTGACACATCTATAGCTCGAGAACTATTTATGATAGAAACAAAATTCTTGTTCCTATGAAATGGGGCGTGCCAAGTGACTCAGAAAACGAAAGTAAAGTGGAATCCGGCGAATAGGTCAATAGGTAATAGGTAAATGCGATTTTAAAAGTGCTGTTTTTTGCACTTTTTAAATTCTTGTTCCGACCAAATCTGTTGACAGGGCTACAGCAATGTGTAATTATTGGATTTTTACGCGCTTTACGGCATTTGAACTGTTTTTATGAGTAGTTCAAACCTTTGAAAGTTTCATGTAAAAATATTAATTAGTTTTTGATTTATACCAGTTTAAAGTAATTTACTCTTATATTTCAGCGTGGCGTACGTAATAATATCTCTACTTATATTTCCATGTGAGCTCAGCGTGGCGTACGTTATATGTAAAGTCATTGTACCTAAATGAGACGCGATTCCCCATAGTTTTGTCGCATTTAGGGTATACAGTGAAACCTCCATTAAGCGACCACCTCCCTGAACGACCATTTTTTCATGGAACGAAATTCATTCCCATAGGCTCAATACTAATTTTACCTCCATTCAGAGACCATCCCAGTAGAGCTCTCTCCATGTGCGACCCATTTCTTAGAAGAAAATAAAACAAATTCAGCTTTTTCCTGGTCGCTTGAAGAAGGTTTTATTAGAAAAATAATTCCGGAGAGCGCATTATTCATCAAACTTCTAAACTAAGTTTAGATTTTTTTTTTTTATCCCAATAACTTTTGAGTGTTTAAACACCTTTATGCATTTTTAGGCAATGAATTTAACTCTGATGACAAATTAAAAATGACGGTCAATAAACTCCCCTACCCTATTCTGCCAGGAAACGAGGAAACTCTCAAAGAAATAGATAAATTAATGAAATCGCCATTATTTGTTCCCGTCAAAAAAAAAAAAAAAAATGTAATTTAATAAATTACAACGACCATTTGGATTTTTTTTTTTTTTTGACTTAATATTTACTTAGTTTTAATTTTGGGGCATTTCGACAAGAGAAGCCGAGAAAGATAAGAGGTTAAAAATCGAAAGCAGTTCCACCGAATCATCCACAGATCGCGACAAATCACCTTCGTAACAAAATTTAACCGAAAAATCTAAATTTCGTCACTAAATTCTGTCGCATCCTCTTCAACAACAGATCGCAAAGATCAAACTTCAGATGACCAAAATCTTCATCGATAAACTCTCCAAGTCCCGTTTCGAGAAGAAAAACAGTTTACAAATCGAAAGCAGTTCCACCGAATCATCTACAGATTGCGACAAATTACCTACGTTGAGCTCAATTTTTCCCTGTTAGAATCGACCGATTGTAAAACGCCGTGGCTAGTGGATTGGAGCCCCTCAAGACATGGCCTTTTACTGTCAATCGATTAAACATTAGATTGTTTCCTTTTTCGCGTTCGTCTTTTATTCTGTAATCGATTTTCATGGGCTACATCATCAGTTCATGGGCTAGATAATCAGTTGAAGATCTCGATTTTCATGGGCTACATAATCAGTTGAAGACCTCAATTTTTACTTTGCAAGACGATTTTCCTTTCGGCGTCGCTCTTTGGGTTTGGATTTTTCCATATCTGATAATTTGCGCATACCCATTTTGTAACTTTTTCAATTTTTAACGATTTTATGCCTTTCGATTACCTATTCAAATAAAAATTCTTTTAAAAGTAAAGAACATCGTTGAATTTCGTTAAAAAAAAATAAATAAAATGCGAGCATCATTTGGCCCCATCCTCGACCGAAAACAACAACCATTTCCAAATGGTTGGGGAAAAAAAAAAAAAAAAAAAAAAAAAAAATCCCTGCCGGCCCGGCCTACAGGCAGAGGTAGATTTCGAAGTTAAGTATACTAATTTCACCAAAAAAACTAAATCATTATTAGATATAAATCCATTTTAACAGTTTTATCTGTCTGCTTTTGACGAGTTTTTGTTTCCTTTTTATAAAATAGCTGGTTTTATCAGAATCATGTTAAGGCGATATTAAAAAAAAATATTTTTCCATACTCAACAACTCGAAATTTTCTGGCACATTTTCAGATTCATTATTAATAAATATATATATATATATATATGAAACATGCTGACGTGATTTTTGAAAAGATTTATAAGCGACCTGTGTTTTTATTTTTCTTTCAATTAATTAAAACTTGATTAATAAACAATTATTTTCCTAGTAGGGCAATATTTTTCGTTTCTAACACAATCGCTTCGGGAAATTCTGTTCAAAATGCCCACTTTGACATCATTTTTTGAAATATATTCTGCCTCTATCAAAAAATCGATCATTACTGTACATTATATAGTTTCTCAATAAGAGAATCTAGCAATTGGATGCGTTTGAGAGCAAAAATGAATTTAAAAATGAGTAAGAAAATAGACAGATTGGATTTGAATGCACCCTTAATAAGATGGGGTTTTTTCTTCAACCGCTATGTATTTTTAATTTGTTTTTGCTGTAAGAATTGGCGCTATCAAAAACTTGTCTAAATAAATGTTGAAGACAATATTAAGAAGATATATGATAAATTCTTGGAGATTTTATATCTTATGAATTGACGGAGTTATGAAATTTTTTCTTCTTCAAACCCCCCTTTTTTGTTTTCGTTTTTAATTTTTTTTTTGCGGTACGAATTGGACCTATCAAAAACTTGTGAATATAAAAGTTGTAGATAATTTTAAGGAGATGTATAATAAAATTATTGGATTTGATATTTTGAGAATTGACGAAGTAAGGAATTTTTTTCTCCCAAAAACCCAATTTTTTGCGACCCTTGAGCCTATTTTAAATTTTATCAAAAATCTGTGATGCATAAATTTTTGGCGCTTTTTTTATAAGTAATAAAAACTTTATACTGATTTGATATGTACAAAAATTAAGAAGTTATGGGTTTTTTTCGGTTTTCACAAAACCCCTCCCTATTTTCATCCCCTTTGTCCGCTTTTGCCCATTAACGAACCTGACCGAGTTTTTATGTCCCTTGATTTTATATATCAGTTTGGAAGAGATTTGAGCAGAATTGCGGAAGTTATCGTGTCCAGAAGAAAGTGATAACACAATTGCTTCGGGAAATTCCGTTCAAAATGCCCAATTTGACATCATTTTTTGAAATATATTGTGCCTCTATCAAAAAATCGTTCACTGCGGTACATTTTATAGTTTCTGAATAAGCGAATCTACCAATTAAATGCGTTTGAGAGCAAAAGTGAATTTAAAAATGAATCAGAAAATAAGCAGTTTGGATTTGAGTGCATCCTTAATGCAATGATTTTTCCAACACAATCCGCTTTGGGAAATTCGGTTCAAAATGCCCACTTTAACAGCATTTTTTAAAATATATTCTGCGTCTATAAAAAAATCGACCATTACGGTACATTATATAGTTTCTGAGTAAGAAAACGTACCAATTGGAAGCCTTTGAGAGCAAAAATGAATTGTAAAATGAGTCAGAAAATACGCAGTTTGGATTTGAATACACCCTTACTTAGATGATTTTTGTCTTCAACCGCTATGTATTTTTAATTTGTTTTTGCTGTAAGAATTGGTCCTATCCAAAACTTGTCTATATAGATGTTGTAGACAATATTAAGAAGATGTATGATAAATTCATGGGGATTTTATATCTTTTGAATTGACGGAGTTATGGATTTTTTACTTATTCAAACCCCTTTTTGTTTTCGTTTTTAAATTTTTTTGCGGTACGAATTGGTCCTATCAAAAACTTGTGAATATAAAAGTTGTAGATAATATTAAGGAGATTTATAATAAAATTAATTGGAATTGATATCTTGAGAACTGACGAAGTTATGAATTTTTTTCTCCCAAAAACCCTATTTTTTGCGCCCCTTGAGCCCATTTTTAACTTTATCAAAAATCTGTGATACATAAAATTTTGGCCTTATTTTTAGAAGTAATAAAAACTGTAAACTGATTTTATATGTACAAAAATTAAGAAGTTATGGGTGGTTTTCTGTTTTCACAAAACCGCTCCCTATTTCCATCCCCTTGGTCCGATTTTGCCCATTAACGAACTTGGCCGAGATTTTATGCCCTTTGATTTTATGTTTCAGTTTGGAAAAGATTGGTGCCGAATTACGAAAGTTATCTTGTCCAGAAGAAAGTGATATATATAGATAGATAGATACATACATAGATAGATAGATAGATAGATATATAAAGTTTTTTACTGAGGGTGGTTTTGGGTTCTAGGGGTCATGATCGGTGTAGATCTGCAAAATTTTTTTAGAAATTCCAACATAGGAACGATCCCAATAGGTAGTATTTCATACGAAATCTACCTAAAAAAAAACATTTATTTACTGAACTTTGAAAGGACTTGGTAATAAAAGTTATAAAAGATAAAACGGTAAAATCAAAGCAAATGTATTCATTTTTTAAACTCTGCAGTAGTTAATTGATCTAATTAACATTTGTTCGTATGCTTAAATTTTCATATTTTTCCCTAATGTGAAAAATAAATTTTAGTAACATTAGTTGTTGCCTTTTTTCAACAGTTAAAATCTAGATTTAAAAATGACCTCCATTAAGAGAACATGGTCTCTTTAGGGAGGTTTTATTGTATTTGGCATTTTATTATATAAACATACATTTTATTAAGCAGCAAATTACTGAATACTGTAGCTATAGTTCAAAACTAACTTGTTTTGTATAAATTTAATAATTATCTGTAGTCACCACAATATACGATTGGTGGTCGCATTTAGGTAATTTTTGTCGCATTTACGGCAGTTAAAACCTGAATGAGATGTCCATAGTCCTAAATGTAATAATGCATTTTACACGTGAGAATTCATCTGAAAAAGTTCATTTAAGCCTTAACTGCTGTTGCAGAAAATTGCCACATAACAATTCAGAAAGGTTTGCGAAACTATTCGATTGAAAGATGAATAAAAGTCGCAATTAATCATAAAATACTGTTTTCGCACTAAACTGTTTGTAGAGTAATATTTCTAATAAAATCTTGCTTTTTCAAACATTTCAAACAATTGTACTTGGACTCCAAATGAAGCAAAATTTTACTGTATTGATAGTTAAACTGGAAATTACAAGTTAAACTGTGAAAATTAAAAAAAGCAGCACTAACAGCTTGAGGGTTAATTGCAATTATTTTTTGGAATTACTTAACCATTAACTGCTGTGACAGGAATTGTCGCATAACTACTGCCTGTGTTCTCCGAGACCGTTTGGTTAAAAGATGAATGAAAGCTCTGTTAACTCACAAGTACTGTTTCTGTACTAAACTAGTACAGGACTATTGTAATGAAACTAAAAATATTCAGAATGTCTAGCAATATTTCTAGAGCTCAGAATGAAAGAAAATTTCACCAGTATACATACCTTAACTGGGAATTACAAGTTTAATTGTAAAAATTGAAAAATGTAGTGGTCTGCGAGATCGCTAACAGCAGTTAAGGGTTAATAAAGAGTTGAAATACATAAAATTGAAAGATAAATAGCTTATTATTGAACTACTAAATAAATTTTATTTAATAGTAATTTAGGTCCAATCCAGGTTTCTACTTTATGAAACATGTTTCTATTATCCACTTTATTAAAGATACTTCTAGATTTTAGCACACACTCTTTTAAAATTCCAATACTATGGGTATTTTTGCACACAGAATTTAGAACACAATAAAATGAAATTTTATTTTGCACGAAATCGGAATGATTTTTGACGAAGGTACTGCGCACAATAATCATCGCGGAATGTCCTGCTGATA
Organism: Maratus speciosus; assembly: GCA_963932465.1. Classification (NCBI taxonomy): domain Eukaryota; kingdom Metazoa; phylum Arthropoda; class Arachnida; order Araneae; family Salticidae; genus Maratus; species Maratus speciosus. Next base: position 239,183,853 of record OZ010788.1, read on the forward strand.
TCTGAGGAGAAACTAGATTATAGAAACGTGCCAGTGGACCTCGATTATGGAAAGATTCTAGGCAAATACCGACTACGGAGGAACCACAGAACGTGCTTAGAAAGATAATGTAAACTCTTTAGTGACTCACAGATTACTTATAGTCATGAAAACAATTCGACAGAATTTTAGGAATACTGTCTAGTGTGTATCATATTGAAATAAGCGGGTAAATGTTCTCTTCTGTATTGCTTTTATATTAAAACGCACATATACTCAAATATTTTTTTCAAAATTCCAAACTTTGCAATTTATTCAATTTAAACCATTTTACAAAGGTAATACAGTCAGTCTGTTTTTTATTACACAATTTTTTCATTTTTTTTAAATCCTTTTATATCAAATAAATATTTGGTAGTTTTATTGAAATTTTTCGTTTTACTTTTCATTTAAAAAGATTAATAAGGGGATTTGTTAAACTAATCGACTCTTATATTGGACTTGGTAATTAAAGAATGCTATCAATATGCCAATAGCGTTTAGTTAATTTTTAATCAGATTATAGAGCTACTTAAAAATTTACAAATATGTCAGAAATTAGGGAAAGTCATTTCATAACGATGGAATATCGAATTCTGAACTTTTATTGAAATGAATGTAATTTATCGGATGAATTATCCAAAATACATGAGAAAATACATGGAAAGCATACGGCTTAGTATGTCTTGTTAGTCACGTAATAAACAATTAGAAATTTAGAAAGTACATGCATTGAAAATTCAGAAAATTCAACATATGCTAGAGCTTATGAAAATATTTAAAAATAAAAAAATAAAAGCTTAATCAGATAATCTGAGTTTCTGTCGCACTTTTCGGAGGGACGTTGGATTTCCTGAAATAAAAAAACTAATTTTATTTAAAAATTACTTCAAGCACGCCCGGTGATAAAACAAATGATCATTATTCAGTCTGTTTTTAAGTCTTTACATATTTTGTGTAAAATGATGTCAATTTTGAGAATGTAAAGGTAGTTTTTGAAACGTTATTAGGATAAAATCCTTGCTGAGTTAATTAATGAATCACCATATAGCTTATTGAACAACATAAATAAATATTCCCGGTTAGTTCGACAGATTTTATCATTTCTAAAAAATTAATGATTTCTTCTGAGATTTGAAAGATCGATAAAATGGTTTTGAATTATTTTTTAAAAGTCCAACATTATGTCTTACTAGAAATATTACACTTTTGAAAAGTTTATAGCATCACTATTAAATTATATTTTTACTTCTATCGTCTTTCGTTTATCTTTTCTTTTCTGAATTAAAATGGAATATGTATAATGCAAATGAAATACCTTACAAAAAGAAGTGATATCTAATCAAAAACAACTTGTTGTAAATGATCCCGCCAAGCCACAAACCTAAAACGTCAGTCATAAAAAGAAGTGATATCACATAAAAAGAAGCGATATAGAAGTGCATACTACGAGTGCCGTGTAAAAATCCATCACTACTCATAATGTTTCCAAAGGACTCGGAGTGAGGTACAGTATGTGAAAACTGCTTGGCGACCTGCAGGCGTATATTTAATATATGCAGTACCTACATCAATTTCGAAAAATTGTGAAAGTCGAAAAAATTAATTTTAAATTCTCATTATATAAGTCTTATAAATATTTGTAGGAGGAAGATCTGTAATAAATCAGAAAGATTTGTAAGGCAAGCAGAAAATAGTATGTAATTGTGGTAATCATCGATTTTTACAATTATACTTTTCACTACTTTAAACATAATGTTTAATTACATAAATACGTTTAATAATACACTGTTTCAAAATTAAAAGGAAAACTGGTAAAATGAATACTGTTTATGACAGAATTAATTCTTAAACGTAAAATGTCATGTTTCGACATAATGAATATTATAAAATACTATTGGAACAAAGCCTTACTAGAACAGATTTTTCCCCTGTCATGTGCAATTCCGTTAACGCAAGCTTTACTGCGATATACCTTGGTTTAGTTAACGTCTATTATTAGGTGCATTGTTAGTAATATACATATGATCATTATTTTTTATTATTATTTCACAAACTCAAAATGTTTATTACATGTTTACTTAGAAAATCCTCCGCGTAAAAAAAGTGGCCTTTCTTGTTCAAATGATGGTAAATAAAATCAACAAATCGATCCCATGATGTTAAATAAGAATAGACATGTAAACACCAAAAGCTTCAACTTTTCACAGTTTAATGGGATCAGTAATTCAAGAAGAAAATTGTTAAACAAATAGTCATATGTAAGTGCAGGTCGCCAAGCAGTTTTCACATACTGTACCTCACTCCGAGTCCTTTGGAAACATTATGAGTAGTGATAGATTTTTACACGGCACTCGTAGTATGCACTTCTATATCGCTTCTTTTTATGTGATATCACTTCTTTTTATGACTGACGTTTTAGGTTTGTGGCTTGGCGGGATCATTTACAACAAGTTGTTTTTGATTAGATATAATTATGCTCGTCAGCTCACAAATTTGTACATGATATGTCGTTTTAAGTCAAATTTCCAAACATTCTCCATAACCGAGTGTCAAAAATGGCATTTGTTAAATAATATAGATTTATTAGGTCAAGTTAAAGAAATAGGAAGAAATATTAAATTTGGGATTTTTCATTACTAAAGAAGTTAATATATATGTAACAAAGAACACCAGATGTGTCAATCCAAAATGGAGAGTTGACATTTAGTATAACGAATGCAAAAACAATTTTCATTTTTTATAACCCAGAAGCTAGATCATGTTTCATGATAAACAAATTCTCGAAAAGTAAGTTACGTCAAATATCAAAACATTGCCTTTATGGAAATTACTTTCAAATAAGACGTTAAATTCAAAACTGCAAAAGTATTTAATATGTGCATATACATAAAAATGTATTTTTAAAAAACGTAATGAAAAAAATGGCAAAATTATATATATCATTATATCATGATTATTTATGTTAGTTTAACAGTGAGAAAAATTTAAATTATATATGTATTTTTAAATCTTCTTTTTTTTTAATTCCTATTTCCATCTTCCAATCCTTTTTTAAATTTCATAATGAAAGAAAAAAGAAGAAGAGTATTATTTCTAATCTCATTTTTCAATATAAATATTTGTGATTGTAAATCTGAAAAACAACTAAAATAATTTACAAATAATTACATTGTAATCTAATATCATCTATATATTTAAAAGACAAGGCTGTTTTAGGTAGCTTTCATTACAAAAAGCTACCTATTGCAGCCGTTCGGAGAAAAACGATTCCAAGAATTTTTGGTATATTTTCACCGATCATGACCCCTAGACCCCGATATATATATATATATATATATATATATATATATATATATATATATATATATATATATATATATATATATATATGATCTTTGTCATACTGTCACTCTCGTATTTATGAATCGATTTGGATAAAATTTCGTGTGTACATAGAACATACCAATGTCTCGAGCGAGTTCGTTGGCCAGCTTCATCCGCCATCTTGTTTCAAAATGGCGGCCCTTTAAAATTTTTTTAAAAATTTAAAATTTAAAATGAGGCCCAAAAAATTAGACATTGAAAAAGATTTTTTTCTTATGTGTTTAGGCTTGATGCAAAGATTCTGGAGCATTTTTAGTTTCGTCTATATCTTAAAAAATGGCTTAGTTATAGCACTTTGAATTTCTAGCATGGCTGACATTTTGAAACGATCCGATTTTTGTCACGCGATAATACACGTATTTAAGAACCGATTTAGATGTGACAAGAAATGTGCATAGTACATAGTAATGTCTCGACCGAGTTCGTTGGCCAGCCTCATCCGCCATCTTGTTTTAAAATGGCGGCCATTTAAAAATTAAAAAAAAAATTTAATTTAAAAGTGAAGTACAAAATAATTAGAAATTGAAAAAGATTTTTTCCTTATATGTTTGAGCTTGATACAAAGATTCCGGAGCATTTTTTGTTTCGTCTATGTCTTAAAAAATGGCTGAGTTATAGCACTTTGAATTTCAAGCATGGCTGACATTTTGAAACGATCTGATTTTTGTCATGCAATAATATGCGTTTTTATGAACCGATTTGGATGTGACAAGGCATGTGCATAGTACATAGCAATCTCTCGCCCGAGTTCGTTGGCCAGCTTCATACGCCATCTTGTTTCAAAATGTCGGCCGTTTAAAAATTTAAAAAGAGTTTAAAATTTAAAATGAAGTACAAAAAAATTCTAAATCGAAATTTTTTTTTCTCATGTGTTTGAGCTTGATACGAAGATTCTGGAACAGTTTTTGTTTCGTCTATATCTTAAAAAACGGTTGAGTTATAGCACTTTGAGATTCTAGTATGGCTGACATTTTGAAACGATCTGATTTTGTCACGCGATAACACGCGTATTTATGAACGGATTTGGATATAACTTGGTGTGTACATAGTACATACCAATGTCTCGACCGAGTACATTGGCCAACATTATGTTATTTTATTTACAGGTAGATAAAATCTCATAGATTTTTATGTAGCACGTCAGCATGAAAAAATAAATTACAGACAAAAACTTGTAAAACAGGGGAAAGTTACGGAATTTGTATTAATTTCTTATTAGTTCAAAAAAGACAAAAAAATTTATACAAGAATTAGAAAAACAGTTTAATTTTACAGAGACTTCTAAAGAAATGTGTGTCTTAAAAAATAATTAAGCTTATAGAGAGTATCTCTATATCCAATTTCATCCCAAAAATCTATGCCCTAGCATAGTCTCTTGTTTCAAAATCTTGTTTCAAAATGGCGGCCATTATTTATTTTTTTTTTATCTTAATTTAAAATGAGGTACAAAAAAATTAGAAATTGAAAAAGATTTTTTTCTTATGTGTTTGACCTTGATACAAAGATTTCGGAGCATTTTTCGTTTCGTCTATATCTTTAAAAAATGACTTTGAATTTCTAGCATGGCTGACATTTTGAAACGATCTGATTTTTGTCACGCGATGACACGCGTATTTATGAACCGATTAGGATGTGACAAGGCATGTACATTAGGGTGGGTCGAAAAAAACTTTTTTTTTATTTTCGATGATGGGTAGTGCGGAAAAGTGGCCACTAGTGGCACCAAGTTCACACAAAAAATTTGAGATTTTTAGGACAATTCCTATATTTGCCGCTTTTGGCTTGAAGTTTTGCTAAAATGCTGATTTTTGAACTTTTTGAGAAATTTTTTTTTAAATGTTAAATTAAATTTATTTTAATTGTGTTTTCTTGAAAAGGCATATTTAATGTGCCAAATGTATAAATAAGCTCTGATAATGTATTATTTAATTGCTATGTGTATTTTAAATTAGACGATTTTTATAGCCTTTTCGCGTATAAGTGAGCAAAAGTTGCATGTATTGTTTGAATCTTTCAACGGTTTCTCTCTTTTGTCTTGTTTATGTCCTTTGGTCTTCCTTATTTTTTTCGATGCTTTAAGGGTCATACATTTAGGTGACGGGCAGCAGAATCCCCCAAAACCCCTCAAATTGAAAGACTTGCAATTGCCTACTTATGCTGACATCATGCGTCACTACTATTGGTTGCGAAGCGATATAGAAGAAAATCGAGATATTTATCTTCAACCAGTGAATGATATTATTAAAATGGTAGGTGAAAAGTTTCCGAAATCTGGATAAAAGCTTACATACCAATGGTTTCCCAATGAACAATTAACGGAAAAATTAAAAACTATTACAATAAGTGTGGATCATTGGAGAAATCCTGTAATCATACGGGCGTTAAAGGCAAGACGATCCGCGAAGATTTCGTACGAAATGTGGAAACCTCTCTTTTTGACATTGCAGCTTGTAAGTGTAGAGACTTGAATAATTGCAGCTGTGACATCAGGCGTAAAGTTCCACATCGAGAGGTGAACTTCTTGAAGGATCAAAGGACTTTTCGAAAAATGTTTATCGGAAATATTGATTTAAAAACAAGCAAAACTCTTGTAAATAAAATATCACGGAAAATGAATAGGGATACAATTTCAACGAGGAATAGCAGTTCTGCGACAAAGCCTTCAACGAGTGGAGTTAGATGCAGATGGCAGACAGATATATTGTTGGAAGATTCAAGTAGTGGGAGCTTTCAAGCAAGCAGTTCGACTGAATCTGAATTTTAACCAGGCCCTTCAAAGCCAGACACTCCTAAACGCATATCCCTGTCTCACACAGCGCCCGCCAGTGGTGTATCAGAGAGGGAAGTTGCGTTAATAGCTTCATCCGTGCTTCAAGATGCAGTAATTGTGACAGAAAAAGATAAGAATCTCGTCATCGATAAAAACAAGGTCAGAAGAGAGAAACATAAACTTGGACAGAAGATACGGGAAAATGAAGTTCTTGAAGGAAGGAAAATTAAAAGCATATTCTTTGATGGTAGAAAGGATAAAACGATCGTGATAGAAAAAAAAGGGAACAAGCGACACCGTCGAGAGAAAAGCGAGGAACATATCACCGTGTTGTTTGAACCTGGTTCGGAATATTTGGGTCACTTGACACCTCGTTCCTTCCGCGGAAAAGAAATAGCAAAATCCTTATATAATTTTCTATGTTAGAACAAAGTGGACATTTTTGAACTGATAGCACTCGGGTGTGATGGCACCGCTGTTAATACAGGAAAACGCAATGGTGTTATTGCCTGTCTTGAAAAAAAATTAAGAAAAGAGCTGCAACATTTGATATGTATTCTTCATACGAACGAATTTCCACTCCGACATCTACTGTCTAAACTTGATGGCGGAACCACGGGACCTAAGTCCTTTGCCGGCCCAATCGGTTCTAGACTAACAGGGTGCGAAAATCTACGTGTCACTTTGTTCGAACCTATTGCTGTTTCATGGACATCAGAAATGGAAAAGACTGAAGATCTGAGTACTGATCAAAAATATTTATTTGATATTTGTGCAGCAGTTTCAAGCGGACAGTGTCCTCGAGGGCTGAAAAACAGAAAACCTGGACAAATTGTGCAATCGAGATGGATCACAACTGCCTGCAGAATTTTACGCTTGTACGTTAGTAGTTCAAATCCTGATGAAGCGCTTAAATATCTCGCGCAGTACGTGATAAAAGTTTATGCACCAGTGTGGTTTTCTGTAAGGAAAAGGCCAGGGTGCGCGGACGGGCCTAGACATCTGTGGAAGATTATTCAACTTTCGACGTTTCTACCAGATGAGCTAAAAGAGACAGTCCATTCAGTCGTACAGACAAATGGATACTATGGCCATCCCGAGAATTTACTGATAGCAATGGCAACCGATGATAGCATAGAAATTAGAAGAATGGCATGGGAAAGAATAAAAAAAATGCCGCAATTTAAAAAAAGATAAAAATCAACAAAATGCGAGAATTTCAGATTCCAAAGCTGAACTTTAAAGCAACGGAATACTATGATTCCATCGACTGGGTAGCCACCGAAATCAGCGAGCCTCCTATAACAAAAACTCTTTCATTAGAAGAAATTAAAGGAAATATAATTTCAGGATCCATGTTGAATAAAGCATTAATCTGCTTTCCAAGTCACTCCCAGGCTGTGGAAAGAGTCGTTAAAATTGTGACAGAAGCTGCATCAAAGAAATGTGGGAGTGAAGGAAGAGATGCCTTCATTAGAGTAAAACTGCAAGCGCAGAAAAAGATGCCAAAATTCAATTCTAAGAAGGACTTCGTAACCTAAAAAGCTATGCACTTTGAATATAATATTCTGTGGGTAGGAGGGCGGGTGGAACTCGCAGTACAGCTACCTCCTCGCGGTGAGTTCCGCGTAGGTACCGAACGCAAAACAAGCTAAAAGCTGTACATTTTAAAAGCACGTAGCACAAAAATAGTGCATAATCAGAGCATATTTAAACATTTGGCACATTAAATATGCCTTTCAAGTAAATACAATTAAAATAAATTTAATTTAACATTTTTTTAATTTTTGCTAAAAAAGTTCAAAAATCAGCATTTTAGCAAAACTTCAAGCCAAAAGCGGCAAATATAGGAATTGTCCTAAAAATCTCAAATTTTTTGTGTGAACTTAGTCCCACTAGTGGCCACTTTTCCGCACTACCCATCATCGAAAACCAAAAAAAAGTTTTTTTCGGCCCACCCTAATGTGCATAGTACATAGCAATCTCTCGGCCGAGTTCGTTTGCTAACTTCATCCGCCATCTTGTTTCAAAATGGCGGCCATTTAAAAATTAAAAAAATATATAATTTAAAATGAGGTACAAAAAAATTAGGAATTGAAAAAAAAAAATCTTATGTGTTTCAGCTTGTTACAAAGATTCCGGATCATTTTTTGTTTTGCCTTTATCTAAAAAAAAGGCCGAGATATAGCAGTTTGAATTTCGAATGTGTGTGACATTTTGAAAAATCTGATTTTTTGCCTGCAACAGCACTCGTATATATCAACCGATTTAGATATGAGTGAGCATGTGCGCAGGAATTACTAAGGTCTCGACCAAGTTCATTGGTGAGCTTTGTTGCACCCATTATATTGTTTTAAAATGGCGAGCTATCACCGATAATTCGGGTTAATATAATTATTAATATAATTCGGGATATCACCGAATTTGGCAACAAAATATAAATCACTTTAATAAAACCAGCTTTGATAACGCTGACTAATTTCGCGAAATTCTCATTCATATTCAATATTGATAAAAATTAGTATTTAATCTTCTATAATCGGGTTCCACTAATTTGAGCTCCATGTGTTTGAATAATATAAGCTAGGTTTTAAAAAATAAGGAATATGAAAGCTACCTCTTCCTCACGGCACCAACCGGAAGGACTTTTTTTTTTAGTCATGTGGCCTGAGCTTTCCGGCACCGATTTTGATAATTAATTTTTTTTAAATGAAAGCAGTTTATTTGTATAGGTGCCCGCACTCGCTATTTTTTAAAATAATCCCATTTTTCAATTCCTACTATTTGTTCACACTCTCCCTAAATTTATTTATAATATCTTGTTCAAATTTTCAATCGTTAATAAAATACTTATTATTCATCCTATCAAGTTGAAATAAATTTTTTAAAACTTGTACTGGATGACAATTGATGTTAATACAGATTTTTCAAATAATAATTGATTAATTAAATTTTAATTAATTAATTTTAGTTTTAAATGGGAGACAAAATGGCGGCCATTGGTTATTGAACAGCATTTAATGAATCTTCATATCTATAAGTGGGGTTACCATAGAGGAGACCTTGTTCTGTCGCCAAATACCGCCAAGTTTTTCGTCAACTTGGCGATATATCGCCAAATTTGGCGACCAAAATGAGTAGCCAAAAGTGAAGCCAACTTGGCGATATCTCTAATATTTCGCCAAATTCCCATAGACTTCCATTGTAAACCTACTTACTTATAGAAAATCAACAAATTGAGACATTTTAATGCAACAAAAACTAATATTAGCTTAAGGGATTATATTAATTTTTTCTTTGATGACCTAAGTAGGAATTGACTTTAAAAACAAAATTTTTATATCACTTATTATATTTTAATTTTAATTTTAAAAGTCCTTTATGAAATTTCTGCAGGTCGTAGTCAGTGGTAGCAATCGGGTTGCTTCCATTGTTGAAGAGAGAAGGGAAACAATGGGAATTACCATATCATTACGGATGCCATTTTCGCCTTACAGTTAAAAATAACTTTTTAAAAAATATTGAACACAAAATGACTTCACGATTTAAAAAAAAAAAAATTAAAAATGCAATATAACAAATTACAGCGACCATTTGGAAAATGATTTTTTCAAAGACTAAAATTTAAGACATAAAAAATCTCATGGAGTGGATCATACATTACGTACGCCATGAATTAAACATTAATAGTGTTATTACACGTAAAAATTGCAAGCGATAAAAATCGCCTGCGATTCCTCAGATTTCCTGACACTTGCGTATTATCCACCTGAAATTTACGTATTATCCAAGCATTTCATTGGCTGTTCGGAAAAATGCTTTTCCATCGTCAGATTTCCAAGAAATCTGACGACCAATTTTAAATGCAATTTCATTCTTAAACTTCTAAACATCCCTCAATATTACTTTTTACACCGTCGTATAGAGAAAAATGTACTTTTAAATGCAATTTGTTTGAAAGCTGTATCTCAATTTGTTTCTGAGTTATTAATTTTTTTTTTGTAGTTTTTATCCCTTTTTTGTCATAGTGGCAACAGAAGTATCATCTCTGTTGAAAGTAAAGGTTAGTGTATAGACCAATCAGAAAACGAATAAATTGCGGATTAAACAAATAAAAAGCTTCAGATATGCTTTTGATTTCCTACCCTGACGAGGACAATAACCATTTTTCCAAATGGTTTAAAAAAAAAAAAAAAAAAAAAAAGCATTTTAACTCAAAAAGCTCTTATATTTCAATATTTTTTTTATTATTATTCCGCTGATACTGAGATTGAGACGCTCATCTCAGAGGGCTTCAGTGGATGAAAATAGCGTCATAGTAAAAATGAAATGAATATTTACGCTAAATTTCTGGATTTCGCCGGCACTTATATTAGAACCTCAAGTCAAAAGTGAGGATATCCAGATGTAAAATTGTAGCTGGCAAATGTGACATCAAGTTTGGGACTATATTTATTAATAATCTATGGTACGCTAAAATATTTTAAAATCGTGAATAGAAATATTAAATTAATGCATGTAAATTTTGCGACGGTGAAAACGACGTTATTTTTAGATTTAAAAAAAAAAAAAAAAAAAAAAAAAGAATTAGGATTGTGTCATAGTGGAGCAATTTTCGTTGATTTTTCATTACGTAATACCAAAGATCAAGGCCTCACTTATAATTCCTTCATAATTTCTTATCTGAAATGCGTACTGATTACGTATAAAAATAAAACTTAATTTTTCAGTAATTTGAAAAGTTGAAATTAAACTTAAGTTAAAATAATATTTGTTTTAAGAAATAAGCCAGTCAATATAAGATTGATTATCAATTGTAATTTTTTTTATATATATATATATATATATATATATATACATAAATTCAATCAGTTTTTTTAAGCATTTTCATTCGCCGAATTCGACGGGTTTCGTCTCGTTATTTTTAAAATGTGTTATTCTTTTTCCAGAGAATTTACAGTTTCACGTATTCGCTATAACAGCATATATGTTGTTTGATACAGAATAGTTGCTGAATATAGAGTGAAGCCTATTTCTGATGAAAAAGTCATTATTGCGCCACGAATTTAAGGATGTAGTAATAATAATTTCTTTTAAATGAAAACTCTTAAGCAACCAACACATAAGCAGCAAATTGCTATTTATCATATATCGACATTTTAGACAAATATGGGTGTTCAACTAAAGAGAATTTCTTTGTGATTTTTTTAACAATGAAATTCCAACGCTTTCATTTGAAATTCTATTCAGGAAACATTTAAATTTATATAAAAAATTTTACTTGAATTTTTCAAATCTGTCGATTTATTAAAAATGTACTTATTTTTCAAATTATCAAAAACCTGTTCAGATTTTTGTATTTTTTAAATTATCTCATTCTGTAAAATACTGGTTTGAGAGCTATATCCGGAAATTTTATTTTATCTTATTTTATTATTGACAAATTACATTACAATTTTTGATAAGATTGTAAGTTTATCAAATAAAAAATGTCTTTAACATCTGACAATTAACCCATTAAAGGCGGAATTATTTTTTCTTTTTAAAATACAAAAATTGCATTTCGCACCACATTTTGGAAAAGAAAAAATTATATTATTTTATAGCAGAATTTCTGTCATTAAAGAAAATGAAAATTTATGTTATAAATTACTGGTATTCAAACAGCAAAAGGGTTGACAGTTATGCTGTGACCATATGGTAACGCTAGTCCTTGATGGGTTAAAAAGAAAAACTGTAACTTGAAAAGATAAAGTACAAACAGTCAAAGATTTTAGAATAAATGCTAATACGATCATCAATCACTATTTCTTCTGTTAAAAGTGAGCACCTCCTACATTATCTCCACATACACAGTGAATATAACCTATTTATTATGGAGGTATTTAATAAATGGATTAATATAATCTAATATGAGGGGGATCAAATTTATGATAATCATCAAACGGGGAAAAGGGAAATTTCCTGGCTTCATACTTTTCTCCTACCTTTCCACCCTCCATTTTGTAATCCTATTAAAAATTTTCAAAAGAAGTTGTATTATCTAAAAAAATAAAAAGGAAAAAAAAGAATAGCAATTTATCAATGTTTGAACTATTCAGCTTTCTATGAACTTTATAGCTACTCACTACTGCTTTCGCATTTTAAAAAGTTTTAAATTATTTATGTTTATTGGCTAGAAAGCATCCATGTAAGACAGATGGAAAAGGAGACTTTTATATTTTCTCCATCTGGTATGTGTTTCACAGTTATGTCTAAGTGTCAAAAATGTTTCAAAATCACTCTCCAGATTGCCGCATTCCACTGAAGCAATAAGTAGGCAATCTGGAGGAAACTTCGTAAATGACGTAAACTGGAAATCAGGAAGTTTTCATCGAAAAAAAAATTATATCATACGATTTTATAATTATTCCTAATAACAATATTTTCAATCTAAAGATAGAATAGTGTCTTATTTATCACCAGTATGTAAAAATTGTTATTGAAGTACTTTTTCTTCAATATAGGTAAACGGAAATTTTATGAATTAGAACAATTTAATATTTTTTTATTAAATTAATTGTTTTTATATGAATACTTAAATTAAAATTCGATCAATATTTGCAAAATCCCCCCCCCGCCCCCCCCCCCCCAAAAAAGTGAAAATTCATGCACATGTTTAGAAAGTCATTAACTATATATTAATTTTTTCACAAGTTGCACTTAATTTTAGCCTCTTATTCATTAAAAAAATAGCTCTTCAGTGTTAAAAGTCACTTTTTATATACAGGGTGCGTCATAAATTCGTACAAACTTTAAAAAATCATAATAAAAGAAGTAATGCACTGAAAAAATTTGTGTTTGCGAGGAAATGATCAGAGGAACATTGAACTTTTTTCATGTATAAAAATAAATGATTCCAAAAGTAACCGAAAGAGGGCGCTCACACGTCATACCGAGACGTTTTATGCAAATCGAGCAAAAACAAACAGACAATGAAATAAATCACAACAGCATAACATCGTGCATTTATTTTAAAGTAAAAAAATGTTCAATATGATCACCACCACCAGGTATTAGGCAAGTGAGGCTTGTCAACACGCCTATTATTATTGAGTGTATGTAGCATGTGGGCATCGATGCCTCCTACAGTCCGTCGAATGGCATTTTTCAGTTCCACCAAAGCTGCTGGGGAGCCCCGTTACACACGAGACTTTTTAGTATCCCCACAACCAAAAATCTGCTGGCGTCAAGTTTGGAGATCGTGAGGGCCAGTCAAACTTATAACCTTGACTTATTACTCGGTCTTCAGTGAAAGTGTCCAACAGGTATGTGGACGACCTTCCAAATCCCCCGTTTCCTCAAGACGGCGTACTAAATTCAGTATCCCGTTCAATAAAATAGGACTTTTTTACATCTTCATTCCTTTCTCCGTGAGAAACTTTCGAAATGCAATAGTTGTATATATTCACCATTCTTGTAGAAAATTTTAACCACCAACGCTCGATCTGGTAAGGATAGCATGCTGCCGAGATCGAATGACGAATCCTTTTCCATCCAGCTGTTTTATTGCTAGCCGGATTTGCATAAAACGTCTCAGTATGACGTGTGAGCGACCTCTTTCGTTTACTTTTGGAAAGATTTTTTTTTAAACATGGAAAAAAAAAATCCAATGTCCCTCTAATCATTTTCGCGCAAAACCGAAATTTTTTCAGAGCATTACTTTTTTTATTATGAATTTTAAGTTTGGAAAAACTTATGACGCACCCTGTATATCATCTTCTTAAGACTCTTCTTCTCTAAAAAAAATTTCCTGGTAGCATATTTTTTAATTTCTGAAACAATTTATTAAAAAATATATTTTTTTAAGTAATGGAACTTGAGTAATCGATTGAAGAGTTACTTCAAAAGTGAAATGGTTTTATAATTTTTAAACAATCTATTTTTTAAATTGTACGGAATTTTGTATTGTGTAAATTGATATTTCGATAAGCTTAAATTTTTAAATTAAAAAAGAGGGTGGCATACAAATGTCTAAACATGGAGATAAAAAATAATAAAATTTTTAGTTTCCGGTTTTTTCGAAAAATTAATTCTACTTTTAGTAGTTTCATAGCTTAATAATTTGGCTACACTATAACTTTTATTAATTTTTTTATGCTAGCGAATTATCCTTAGCAGTACCTTATCACAAAAAATCAAGAAATACTAAAGATTTAAAATTTGTTTAAAAATGTATAAATTAATGGATTTAAATATATTTATTTATTGCAATTTTTTACAATAGGTGCCAGTTCATGTTTTTAAAACATTTTTCTAGTCTTAGACAAACTCCGACCACAATCATGTTAAACAGTTAAACACATTTTAAATCAGGCCAGTTATACAGTTTATACCGTTTAGCCTTCTTACAAGTTATAATATTAAATACATGACATTAAATACATGATATTAAATACATGATTAAATACATTATGTGAAATCAGGGTTCGCAAAGCTGGGCCCAGTTCGAAAAAAACCCGGTGGGTTTTTTCAGAATGGGCCCACTTGAAAAAGCCCACTGAAAAACCCATAATGTGAGTTTTTTCTATTTTCAGAAATAATTTAAAAATTTAAACAACATATACATTTAATGAATTCAAGTCATTTCAGTTAATTTTGAAAAAAAAAATTAACATATAAAAGCCATTACATACACATCTGAATTAAAATAAAAATATATTCCAGCACATTGAAATACTTTACTAACATAGAACCTAGTAGGCAACATACATAGTACATAATTATCCGTAAAGGTTATATCATAAGAATGTCTTTATATAAAAAATTCAAATCAACTACATTCATAGAATTAAAAAATATGTATTTTTACTTTCTTCTATCTTTACAAGAAAGTATTGGATTCAGGACAAATTTCGACTTCCAATTTATGATGGATTTATACGTTTTAAAAAGGTCCTGAAGACGATTTGATGGTTTTTAGAAAATGTCTGTCTGTATGTGAAAAAATTTTTTGTGGTGGTTCTATCTCAAGAACTAATGCACAGAATTTCACAAAACTTTAAATTGAGTTAGACCTTGATGCAAACTGGTGCTGATTAGATTTTGGTGTACACTGCCCAACAGGTGGTGCTGCTATGCTGCATTTATCTCAATTTTTGCAATAGCTTTATCTCAAGAACTAATGCATGAATTTTCATAAAACTTCAGATTCAGTTACAAGTTAAGTTGTTGCTTATTAAAATTTTGGTGAATATTGCCCAACAGGTAGTGTGCTGCATTTTTCGCAATTTCAGCAATAACTCTTATCTCAAGAACTAATGCACGGAATTGAATAAAAATTTAGACTAAGTTAGACCTTGATATAAACTGTTGCTGATTAGCTTTTGGTGTACATCGCGCAACAGTGACGCTGTTGTGCTGCATTTATCTCACTTTTTGCAATAGCTTTATCTCAAAAACTAATAACGCATGAATTTTCATCAAACTTCAGATTTAGTTAGACGTTGACATAAATTGTTACTGATCAGGTTTTGTTGTAAATTACACAACAGGTGATACTTATATCTCCTTGTTAAATTCATCCAATTCAACGGAGCTATATTTTAAAATCTTCATGATGGGCATAAATTGTCATTTAATTTTGGCACTGTGATAGTGAATTTTGAATTATTAACTTGTATGAGATAGAAGAAACTTTTGGGATTGGCACTCCGACTAGTTTACCCCTTTTTTTCTTCCTATTAAATTTTAATATTCTATTCATTATTTGATTTTAAAGCAAATTAACAATTTTATATCTTCTATTATATTTAAAACTAATTTGTGAGAAACACTGACATTTAATTAATTTAAATTCATATAATTTAAACATTTTATAATTTGTTAAATAGCATTACAATTATATTGTATATAAGGGAGCAATGTATTTTTTTATGTATAGCATACATAATATATAGAAAATATAGTATACAATAATGTAATTATGCATACATTATACTTTTGAAAAAAACCCAATTTTCCCCTGGGAAAATTGGGTTTTTCATGAAAACCCCCGAAAAAACCCATGCGTGTTGGGGTTTTTCAGAAAAACCCGGGTTTTTGCGAACCCTGTGTTAAATACATGATACATTGTAAATAGTAATTTACAAAAGGTCTATAATTATGCCGTCTGTTATAAATAAGCCATACTGGCAATTCTCCCATTATCCGATTCCCCAAATTTTTTGTTTGTGATATCATATAAAATAATTTGCATTTTTCATAATTTCCCCGTTTTTCACTAGATCTTAAACCCTTTTGTAAATAATAATTTACAAAAGGGTATTTTGTAAATAATAATTTACAAAAGGTGTCGTCCGTTATAAATAAGACATACCGGCCATTCTCCCACTATCCGATTCCCCAAAATTTTTGTTTGTGTTATCATTTAATATAATTTGCATTTTTTTTAAAATACATAAAAAAACATATTATTCATTTATGCAACGTGAAAGTCTACAAAGTTTTATGCATTCATAATATATTTATTCCGATATGTAGTGAAATTTTCCTCCTGTCGTTACAATTATTAATATGTTTTTTTTAAGTTAAGCAAATATATATATATAGCAACCATGTTTGGCAGCCGTCCAAAAGTAAGCTATGAATTTATGACGACAAAAAGTCCGCAGTAAAAGAAATAAGACTTAGTCGCTCAAAGGAAAAGAAAAAAAGAAAGAAAAAACATTCAAATTAAAGCTTATACACTGAGCTGTTCACATTCCAGACTTAATAGTTCATAATACGTGATAATAAAATAAAATAACATAAAAAAAGAGAAACAAAGAAATTAATGTTCAAAATTTCAAGGAAATAGGCTTAAAACTTCTACACTTTAAGAATATTTGATGAACGAGATAAAAAGATAAACGGAAGGAAGTTTGAACATGAAACCATACTATGATATGAATATCAGATTTTGCGGCACTATTTCAAACAGATAATTTAAATAAATTCACCAAACAACTTTTAAAAAGTTAAAGCACCTTTTGTATTGCTTTTTCCGCCCCTTTTTTGAAAGCTTTTATCGACAGTTTTTCAAGAAAACGTCAGTTTTAAAAATTTCATATATAGAGGTTCTAACCGTAGATTGGGCACATAAAAGGGATGTATTTAAAAGAGAAATTGTCGCGCTAACGGGGAATTAGATGGAAAAAGAATAGAATTGATTATAATAAGATTTTTTTAAGGGGCTTGTATACAAGAAATCTTTTGATTCCATAAATCCATAAGTTACTTTAAAAGTAACAAAAGAAAATTACATTAGAAGCGTGATGTGTACTATCCAACCACTTATTTGAATAGAATTTTTCGCCTTACTTAATCGTAGAAGAATATTAAAATTCTGAGATTTAAATACCAAATATATATATATATATATATATATATATAATCTAAAAGAGTGGTGCCCTAAGTGGTGAAAAGTTTAAGTAATGTGCGCACTTTGTATTAGTTTCATTAAAGGCTCTATAAATGTGGATGCCAAGTACGAACTCGGCCATAAAACATTTTGTGATTCTATTTCTCTTTTTCAAAGTAAAAAAAATTATATATTAGACCAGGTTAGAGCTTCTTTACAAAGCTCGAGTCAATAGCATTCATTTATGGGCGATCTTAACAAATTGTTTTTATGAATATAAAGACGTGAGTTTCAAAATTCGCGTTGTTAAAAAAAAAAAAAAAAAAAAAAAAAAAAAAAAAAAAAAAAAAAAGGAGAAGAATAAGAAGAAATAGAACTTTGTCGCTCTAAAGAAAAAATAAATGAAAAGGAAAAAAATTTCGGATTAAAGCTGACTGACTAGCTGTTCACATACCAGATTTAATAGTACATAATACGTGGTCATAAAATAAAATAACATAAAAAAAGGAAAAAGAGAGAAAATAATGTTCAAAATTTCAAGAGAATGTGCTTAAAATTTCTACAATTTAAGAATATATATTTCATGCGGAAGAGAAAAAAGATAAACGGAAGAAAGTTTCAACATGAAACCATAATACGATATGAATATCAGATTTTGCGGTTTACTGACTGAAGTGCTACTTCGAAACAGGCCGTTGAAATAAGTATGTTCACCAAACAACTTTTAAAAAGTTAAAGCACCTTTTGTATAGCTTTCCTTTCTTTCTTTTTTTTAAGCTTTTAACGACAGTTGTTCAAGAAAACATCAGTTTTAAAATTTTCATATAGTGATCTTCTAACGGTAGATTGGGCTCATAAAAGGGATCTACTTAAAAGAGAAACTGTTGCGCGTAACAAAAGAATAGTAGGAATTAGAATAGGATTTCTTTTAAAGGATCTTGATTGCAAGAAAACTTTTGAATCCATAAGTTACTTTAAAAAGAAAAAAACAAAATGTATTTTAGAAGAGTGCGTACTATTCTACCACTTATTTGAATAGAATTTTCTGCCTTATTTAATCGCAGAAAAATATTGCAAATTCTGATTTTTAAACATTAAATAGAAAATTTGTAATCTAAAATAGTGGTGCTATAGTCCGTGGAAATTTTAGGTATTGTGAGCACTTTGTATTGCTTTCATTTTAGATTCCCTATAATTAAGGATGCCAAGGGCGGACTCAGGTACAAAACATTTTGTAGTTCTATTTTTAGGTGCGTTCGTAATTATATAAATACGTAGCACCTATAGTCGTCGTTCAGTCCGCCTGTCTGTCCATCTGTTCGCATATAACAGCGCAAAAACTACCCAACCAAATGGTCTGAAATTTTAAATATATAATTGTTGCAAAATTTTGTCGAGTCATTTCAAATTTTATGAATATCGGATGCATAGTTTAATTACAGGAACAGTCAAAAGTTTTCCGTTACATTACGGCCAATGGGAAAGAATTATTTCAAGTGCATTTTAATGATGTTACAACCTTTCGAACAGAATGAATTTGATATGTACTTACGAAATGCACTAAAATATACATTCAGTACAATATGGAGTGCAAAAATATTTATAAAACTTGTTATAGTACGAACGCAACTCATTTGCCACGTTTGACGTACAGTTTCCAGCTTGTTTTTTCAAAGTTAAAAAAAAAATATGTATCAGACTAGGTTAGAGTTTCTTTATAAACCCCGAGTGAAAGCATTGACCAATCTTAACAAACTGTTTTATGTATATAAGGACGTGAGTTTCAAAATTCGCCTCATAAAAAAGTATTATCTCTTTTTATCTAATTTGTTAGTAAACCTACACTGAAACACATTTGCAATAAGCAACAAAACTAGTTTCATCTTGCATTTTTGACATTGTAAAATCTAGGATTACTTTCAAAATTCGCCTTACGTACTAGGATTTGTGAATAAAATTCATCCACCATTTTTTTTTTTTTTTTTTTTTTGCTGGATTAGGCAATGAAACTGTCGTCCTCATACCTTCGTGAACTTTTTAAAGGAAAACAAATTTATCTTAGTAATTATGTCGAAATTATACCTATAATAATAACATATATTGTGTAGAATTACTGGATTTTCAAATAAAATTGATTTACTCTTAAGGCGATTATCAAAAAATGCTTTTCCCCGCTTAACAACGCGAAACTTTCTAATTCATTTTCTGACGCATTTTTAAACGTAAAAGTGACACTTGCAGGCTTGATTATTGGAATACTTTATAATTGAATAGTTTTTTTTTCATTTTATGATAAGTCAATTATAACTTGAGTTAAAAGTCATTGTTGCCACAGAATGTCATTTCCCCTATTTCCAGCTCTGTCGCGTTCTGAAATTCGACACGTAAAAAACAAGCCTTTACCAAATGAAAAAAAAAATGGAAAAACCATTCGATTACATATTTTCTGAATAAGCGTTCCTTCCGATTTCATGCCTGTGAGAATAAAAATGATTCTAAAAATGCGTCAGAATGTAGGCAGTTTGGATTTACAAACAGCCTTACGGCGGTTCTCAAATTCCCTGCTCAACAACTTGAAACTTTCTGACACATTTTCTGAGTAATTTTTAAATGCAAAATCACAAAATTAACAGGTCTGACTGTTTAAGCGATTTGGCATCGAAATGAGTTTTCCATTTTTTGATAAATAAATTAATTATCGAGTTATAAGCAATTGTGTTTACGAAATGACCGGTTTTCCTTCTTTTTCGCGGTGTCGCGTTAGAAATTCCGTTTCACAGTATTTTGTGAAAGATCTTTTGCGTTTACTAAATCACTGAAAACGTTTTTCGATTACATAGTTTCTGAATTACAATACATGCCAATTTCATGTGTTTCCGAACAAAAATCAACTTACAAATGTGTCAGAAGGTAACTCCTTTGGATTTGAGAACAGTTCTTAATCTATCAAATAGAGCAGAAAATGTACTTTCAGATAAATTTTATTAAAAACTGTAACTTAATTTTCTGATATTTCATTATTTGTTTAAATAATTTCAAGAATATAGCTTTTAATCTATGAGCATATGACATAATAATAAACCTTTGTTTGTTGTTATAATTTAATCACCATTTTCAGTAACAATAATAGAAATAGATAACCAATAAAATATGTAAAAGTACGGAGAGAGTGGCATGGTTACGACAATGTTTATCTGCCAAGCTCCGCTAGGTTTATGCAAGATGCATTTTGTAGGCGGTGAATGTTCCATTGAAATTAAGTTAAGGTGTGTTAAAATATCTTAAGTTAAACTTCAACTCTGTTTTACAGAAAGAGAAAACCAATAAGATATAAATTTATATACTATTCAGGTGTCCAAAATTTTGTCATAATATTTTTAAAACAAAATTATATACTTTATTAAATGAACTTATTACAAAGTGCTTATTATAAAAATTCAATTGAACTTGAAATTCAATTATTGTTATTGATTAACTACTATAAACCTTTAAAAAAACAGATGGATTAGTTTAATTTAACTTTCAGGGCAGGTTACTTTTTAAAGACACGCAAAATGAGGAAAATGTACAACGAAAAACAAGAAAAGTCGTAAAAAGGCAATTAACTCTTTTTTAAGTGATATTTTTACATTATAGTTCATTACTAAGATATTCAAAGCTTTTCTTAATTACTCAGAAGTTCATTAATTTTATTCTTCCAAACTTTCCATTTCATCAGTAAGAGAAATTTCTGCTTTGTTTAGGTGTCTTAAATTAATCTCAAAACCAGAAATGATTTCTAAAAGAGAGGAAATTTGCAATTTAAAATTTTTGTTAATTTATTCGAGCGTTGTCTTTGTGAGATAAATTTATGCCACTATCTCTCAACAAAGTTACACCTTAAAGCGATTTCCAAAATTATTATGATAATATTTTTACGTAAAATTAAAAACTAAAATAGCCACAATTTTTTTCTTATATCTAAAACATTTTGTTTGAAAGGTTTAACAGGGTTTTTTTTTCTCAATTTCAAGCAAAAAATTAATTTGCATGCTCATAATTCGGGTTTCAAAATTAAAATTTTTATGTGAGAGTTAATTTACCGATTGATATTATATGTTAATAAATGACATAAATCAAAGAAAAAAGTAGCAAACAAACAATGTTTCTTAATTTAACCCCTTCACGAACGATGTTTTTATGTTGAGGGAAAAAAATGACTTAATCTTTTTTTTTCGTGATTTATTCATTTTACATTAATAGGAATTCAAAAAGAAAAAGAAAAAGAAAAGAAAAATTTACACACACACACACACATACAAAATAATAACGTAACTTAATAATAATAATAATAATAATAATAATAATAATAATAATAATAACGCCCATTTTTGTGGCCGCTCAGTGTTAATGATAATTTTTGAATGAAATGAATTTCTTATAAAATAAAAAACTAACAGCAAATTTCTTTCTTACATTTCTGCACATTATTAAAACTTAATATATTTGATACTGTATCTGATAATATTTTTATCAAATATTAACGATTTGTTCCAATAATCCAACAACACTGACTGCCGGAAAATTACTTCACGCTTTTATATATATATATATCTGAACTGCACATCGGTGCAGCCAAAACATAAAATTTTTACTTCTCTTGTTGAGGGGATTCTGTAGTGAATATGTTATTATCAAATTTTTGTTCTTTTTATTATTGGCAGTAATTATAATTATAAAAAACTAAACGTCCACATGTGTGGCTAAAGGCGTAAAGAGGTTAATATTAATACAACTGCAATGTACAGTCTCAGAGCAAAAAAAAAAAAAAAAAAAAAAAAAAAAAAAGGTTAAAATTTAGATTCCTATATTTGAAGCTCTTAAAATCCATTTCTTTTATTAAAAAATTTTGGTTAAGTGTTTTTTTTATTCGAATATTAATTTCAAATAATATATAATTTGAAATTAATATTCGAAAAAAAATATGAATCATGAAATGCAAATTTTTTAACAGAAATCTATTTCTAGAAGTTTTAAGTGTAATCTAAAAAAAAAAAAAAAAAAAAAAAAAAACTCATTATGGCAAGCAATTTTTGTGTTATGGTTAAAAATCTATCTACATTGCAATCTTTTTTTAACCATTTGGAAAAATGGTTATTGTCCTCGTCAGGGTAAGAAATCAAAAACAGACCTGAAGCTTTTTATTAGTTGAATCCGCATTTTATTCGTTTTCTGATCGGTCTATACAGTAATCTGTATTTTCCCTTTACTTTCAACAGAGATGGATACTTCTGTTGCCACTATGACAAAAAAGTAATAAAAACTACAAAAAAAAATAATAACTCAGAAACAAATTGAGATACAGCTTTCAAACAAATTGTATTTAAAGGTACATTTTTTTCTCTATACGACGGTGTAAAAAGTAATATTGTGGGATGTTTAGAAGTTTAAGAATGAAATTTCATTTAAAATTGGTCCAGGAATATTAATGTTTAATCCATGGCGTACGTAATGTATGAAAAGCTGCGTAGAAGTTTAAAAATTTACAGTACCGAAAAATGTAATCCATGGCGTACGTAATGTATGATCAACTCCGTGCGATTTTTTATGTCTTAAATTTTAATCTTTGAAAAAAAAAATTCCAAATAGTCGTTGTAATTTGTTTTTTTTTTTTTTTTTTTTTTTTTTTAACGATTAAAATGAATTTAGCATTAGGAGTCCCAAACTTTAAATCTGCATAATTTAAAAACTATTTGACCAAATGATTTTTCGTTTGGTATCCGATGATAAAATGTACTGAAGAATACAAATATGATGTCAAAATTAGGCGTTAGTACAGAAAATTTTATTTGATAAATTATAATATGTAAAAGACAATTTTTAAAAGCGATTGATTTTAAATTTATGTGGTACTTGTCATTCAGTAAAATATACAAAATGTATGAAAATACAAAAAACTTTGCAAAATATAAATTTTTCCCATAAATATTAATAATAATAAAAAAGATGGAACAACTATCACAAATGAATTTCGTAAGAAATAATAAATTCCGAAAATTTATAAAATAAATTACAGCATATTAAAAATTCTGATTCTTTAGTTTATATATTTTTTAAATTAGATTTTTTTTAATTCTGCCTAAATATATCAAAACATATTATAATACTGGTGACTCATCGATTTCTCCTACATGAAGAATTATAGTATATTGTATTGTTACTAAATAATGTATACACGATTAAATAATTTTTCGTAGAAGATTTCATAATTCAAAATTTTGCTCTAAAAGCCACTTTAAACTAATTAATTAAAAATTAAAATTTAGCAAAGTTACAAATTTTACCATTTGTATCTTTGCGTCATAAAATAAGTGGATTATTTTGGAAATTTATCCTACTATGAGGAGAAATAAACTTTTTCTATAGGGATTTTACACTTTTATACGTTAGTTAATTCATTAATTATGAAATTTATTTTCCTTAACTTATAAATTTCAAATTAAAACTAAAAAACTAAAAAAATAGAGTGACTTAGCTGCCTATATAGACTACACATATCGATTCCAAAGTTTGTTGCTTATACAATAAACTCCCCCAAATTCGCAATCCTAAAATCCACAAATGCTTAAAATCCGCACATCATTGCAGATGTAAACAATGAAACTTTCAGTTCAGGTGTAGGGGCAAAATTACAGAATTTTTTAGTTTTATATCATTACGTATGTATTTTAATATGTAATTCTCGATAATATGTCAGAACTCGTGTTTTTTCACGAAAGAAGTATAAATTTATTTCTGGAAAAAATCAAGGTATTGCTGATATCACTATTAATCACAATATTTATAACAAATATATTTATGTATTAATCAAGCTTTTTGGTTATTAAGACTGCCTAAACCTGAAATAAAACTTCCTTCTTTTATGATTTTTATGTGAATTAATAGGGTACCTTTATGAGGAAAGTTTCATTGAATAAATTCAAGGAAAATTTATCTCATCTTTATTATGCATATTTAATTTTACATTTTTATTTATTTACTTGACTTTTACTTTTAATAATTTAATCATTTTTAAAATTTTCTTACTTTTTATCATTTTAGTTTATTACTTTAGTTAATTATTTTAATATTTTACTATATTGCAAGCATTCATTATAATTTTGATTGCATTATTACATTCAAATTACTCTTTTAAAAATGTAAACAAAGCAATAATTAGAAATTCGGCAAATTCTAAAATCCGCACAATCTCTGGTCCCAAGCTGTGCTGATTTGAGGGAGTCTACTGTAATATACGCAGTTTGAAAGATTATTCGGTTTATATTTCACATGCAAAGTTTGAAAGGGGTGCATTAAAATAGCTTGGTCTAGATTAGCTATTTAGTCCTTTTAAAGCTAATTGAGTTCAATAATTCCTAAAATAAAAGGCTGGACATACCTAATGTTATCGCTTTAGGGTTGAGGGGGGGGGGGGATCTGGTTCTTGATGTCGTAAGATATCTCTAGGGGGAGGGGGATTGTCTTTTGATATCGTTATCTTTTTTGATCCAACCAAAATTTTAATTTAACAAAACTTAAAACTTTCTTTTTTTGGCCTGTTGCCTTTTTTTTTATTCCGTTATCTATTTTTATATTTAAAAAAAAAAAATCAAAGTTGTTATTAAAACCAGTAGATGGTTATAAAATCATTTCACTCCAAAACATGGAATAGCCCAACTTTCGCAATTTCTATTCTTCTGCCATATGCGCATTATAATTCCTTGTTAGAGAAACCAGGTTCAAAATGATACTTGTTATTTTTACTAGAAAAAAAAAAAATGGGAAAGAATGTTGTCTTTTCTGTTTAAGAAGTTCTGCGAACCCCCATGCAGGCAGCAAGTGCAAGAAGACAATATTACTGTTGAATACATTATGTAACAAAAAGCTATTAATAAATACTTTTAAATAGTAAATATTTCTTTAAAGTTATTTTATATATGAAAATGATATTTTATTAACTTCTTCTCTTCATTTAAATCAGTAAAGTACGTGAATAATAAATGTATAACTATATCTGTATATCATTGCAAACGTATCTCTCTATTCTAAAATAAAGTAAATACCGCTGTCACCGCCGCCATTTTTGAGTTTTTTGTGACCGGGGGTCTTTCTCCGTTAATATTAAGAAATATATTTCATACAAAAATATGAAAATCGGCGATATTATAGAGAAATGTTTGATAAACACGGTGATGCAGACAGTTTTCAAATCGAAGAATTATTTTAAGAGACTAGGGGGCTCGGCCCCCTACGAGCTATGCTCGCCAACCCCCGTCCAGACACCGCAGACTCTAAATGCACGCTAATGTGATCGGCTTTAAAAAGATTTCGAAAGATTGAATTATAATGTAAAAAAGAGTGGCGATCTCCCTATAAACGAATTTCTATTCATTTGTCTTTGATTGGGGAATTTTAACGCCAAATCCGCTGCGGTACTGCTTGATTATCTCGTCGACCAATTTCGCCAAATTATATAAATCGCCAAACCACTCGCCAAATTATACAAATTGACATAATTTTTTATTTTAAATAACAATAGAACAAATAAATTCGTACAACATTAATAAAAATACAAATAAAACGTGAAAATAAAAATAACTTGATGACGTAGATACGTGTAACAACATTTCAAAATAAGCTAATATAAAAGGAATTAAGTAAACAGAGTCTTTGTCTCCTGGTATTTTTTAACAAAGCGAAAAGAAAGTTCTTTTAAATGAGACATTTTAAATTAATCGTTTTTAATCTAACGTAATTTTTACTAAGCTATTTTTTTCTCTTTTAAATATTCACGTGAAGATACTTTTGTTAGAAATGAAATATTATTTGCGCTTTCCTAACAAAAATAGTTGAAAAGATCCTCTCAAAATATTAAATAAATGTCTAGCGCAATTTCTAAATTTAAATTTTTTTGCAATATTATTTTGTGTTCATTTTATGTAATAACTATAATGTGACGTAAATATGACGTAATTTCTCCTACGACTTCTAACGCATGTTAATGAACTTATTATTTTACAATATCCTTTCTCTTTTAAAATTCACGTGTGTACTTTTTATGACACAATTTTTAATAAATTCCTGCTTTTTATGCGTAATTATTTAATTTTATTTTGAAAGTTTTTTTCCTGTTTATAATAGTCACGTGTAAATAAATTTTTAATTTGAAGCAAATATTATTACTTGCGCTTTTTATACAGTTGGCAACAGTTTAAATTAGTACAATTATCTGAAATCTGTAAAAAATATCTCTAGAAATGCTGAAAATTTGAATTTAAAATAGAAATAAAACATGCAAAAATGAGTCAAAATAAAAAAATTAATGCAATCTGCACTCCGGCAAATTCTAACGCATAAAATGATCTAAAAATGATTACACTGCCATGTATAGTTTTTGCTGCTATAAAACTTTTTTAGTAGAACGATTTTGTCTAACTTTAGCATTAAATATCTCTTAAAATAATTCTTCGATTTGAAAACTGTCTGCATCAGCATGTTTATCAAACATTTCTGTATAAAACCACCGATTTTCATATTTTTGTATGCATTATTTGTCTTAATATTAACGAAGAAAGACCTCCGGTCACAAAAAATTCAAAACCGGCGGCGGCGGCGGCGGTGACAGCGGTAGTTACTTTTTTTTAGAATAGGGAGATATTTAATGCTAAATTTGAACAAAATCGTTCCATTAAAAAAGTTTTATAGGAGCAAAAACTATACATCGGAATTTAATCATTTTTAGATCATTTTATACGTTATCATTTCCCGGTGTGCAGATTGTATTTAGTTTTTAAATTTGACTCATTTTTTGAGCTTTTATTTCTATTTTAAATTCAAATTTTCGGCATTTCGAGAGATGTTTTTTACTTATTTTAGAAAATTGTACTAATTTGACCTGTTGCCAACTTTATAAATAGCGCAAACAATAATGTTTGCTTCAAATTAAAAATTAATTTACACGTGACTATTATAAACAGAAAAAATACTTTCAAATTAGAATTAAATAATTACGTATAAAAAGCAGGAACTTATTGAAAATTACTTCATATATAATTACACGTGAATTTTAACAGAGAAAGGATATTGTAAAATAATTAATTCATTAACATGCGTCAGAAGTCTTAAATGGGAGAAATTACATCACATTTACGTCACATTACACTTATTACGTAAAATGAGCAAAAAATAATGTTGCAAAACAGTTTAAATTTAAATACTGCGCGAGACATTTATTTGATAATTAAAGATGATCTTTTCAACTATTGTTGTTGGGACAGCGCAAATAATATTTCATTTCTAACAAAAGTATTTTCACGTGAATATTAAAAAGAGAAAGAAAGGTTTGTTGAAAATTACGTGAGATTAAAAACGATACATTTAAAATGTCTTTTATTTATTGACCAACAAACATACGACTTGTGTGCTTGACATGAGAGCCCGCTTAAAATGTCTTATTTAAAAGAACTTTCTTTTCGCTTTGTTAAAAAATACCGGGAAACAAAGACTCTGTTTAGTTAATTCATTTTACATGAGCTTATTTTGAAACGTTTAACTGATTTAATGTAATCAAAGAGCCATTGCATCTTTTAACAGCAGCTGATTTTCCCTTAAAATTCCCCAATCAAAGAGAAATGAATAGACACCCGTTTATAGGGAGATCGCCACTGTTTTTTAAATTATAATTCAATTCTTTCAAAATCTTTTTAAAGCCGATCAAATTAGCGTGCTTTTAGAAACTACGGTGTCTGAACGGGGGTTGGCGAGCGTAGCTCGTAGGGGGCCGAGCCCCCTAGTAATAATTAAACAAAAAAAACTAAAAATTGTTTAAAAAAATTAGACATTGATAACGATATCATTAGGGGGAGGTGGTTCGAAGAGCGATAACGTACGATAGCGTAAGGGGAGAGGCAGGCTCAAAATTACCAAAAAATTGATAACGTTATATATGTATAGTCCCTGATTTAGACAACTTAGACTGTGTTGAAAAGAAAGGTTTAGCGGCACTAAATGGCGAATTTTTTCCCTGATATAACTTTAAAATGTTTTCCATTTCTTTACAAAAGTTTATTAAATATTTTATTTATTGCTTTTTTAATATATTTGTTTCTAAATTTTTGACAAATTCTTTAATGAACGTCCTAAAACTACCTTAAGAGAATTGAATTAAAGACATTTTCATTAAAAGTATTTTCACATAAATAAAGAAAAAGCTAAAGAATTGGAAGTATTAGACTTATTTGAAATGAGTATACTTCATGCGAAATTTTAAAAAGAAAGTTTAAAATGATTATTCTCATAAAAAAGATCCCTAAATTGTCTAATTGAAAACAAGAGTTGAAGAAAGTGTTATATCGCATTTTTATTAAAAGTATTTTCACATAAAAAAATAAAAAAAACAAAAGAATTGAAAGTATTAGACTTATTTGAAATGAGTATATTTTATGAAAAGATTTTTCAAAAATAAGTTTAAAGATATAAAAAGATCTGTAAAAAGTCTAACTGAAAATACGAATTGAAGAAAGTGTTACGTGACATTTTTCTCAGAAATGGTTTTATTTTATGAGTGAATGTGTTATGGGGTTATTTATCATATGCTAAATCCAAAATATAAAGTTCCTTATTATTCTTGAATATATGCGATACTATTTTTTAAATTTTGATATTTTTACAGATAGTAATTTAAATAATAATTATAATTTTCAATATTTAAAAATAAAATTTTAATAAGTTTTCCTGAGAAAGTTTAGCACTAACTGTAGATATTTTAAATATATTCTACCAAAAAGAAATTTAATACAAAGTATCATAACAAAAATCTTTCTCTACAATTTTCTCAAAAATTAATTTCTGTCATAAAACATCTTCTTCCACTCGTGTCTTCAATTTATCTTACAAAAGTAATGTTTCTTGGCGGAAATTAGGATGGAAAAATTGTGAAACTGCTAAACGATTTCTTATTTTAAAATCAGTTTTGCTGTTTTATTTATTCTTAATGTTAATATCCACAGGAAACTTTTATTAAAAGGTAAACGGTCTAAAGAGTTTAGATGATAAAGCAAACTTATAAGCATATTTTTAGTATCGAAACTCATTAACCATAAGATTTAACATTGTGTTTCTTTAAAGATGCTTATTTAACCTCTTCAGGGATAATTTTTTTATGGTATGAAAAAAATGGCCTTTTCTTTTTTTTTTTTTTTTTTTTTTATGATTTATTCGTTAATATTAAATAGGAATTCAAAAAAAGGGGGAAAACAAGGGGGAAAAATAATAACGTCCACATTTGTGGCCAGTGTTGAATTCAGACGCGTTTCTCCGGGAGGGATTTCTGTGGCCCCGGGGGGGGGGGGCATTATAGAGTTCCGGGAGGGAAATTGCACTTATATAACCTAAATAGAATTATACCAGAATTAATTAGAAACCATTGAAAACACAAAATCTCAAATCTTCCGGGGGGGACATTCCCCCCCCCCCCGGGCCACCCCCTGAAATCAACACTGTTTGTGGCCGCTGAACGTTCATATTTATGAGTGAAATGATTCCTTAGTAAATAAAAAACTAAATATAATTTTTTTCTTACATTTCTACAAATTATTAAAACTTGATATATTTAATATATCTGATATTATTTTATAAAATATTAACGATTTGTTCAAATAAAATAATCCAACAACACTGACTGCCGAAAAATTACTTCACGCTTTTTGATATCTCTAACTGTACTTATCTCTAACTGTACATCGGAAATAACATTATCTGTGCAGCCAAAACATAAAATTTTTACTTCATGCTTTTTGAGAGATTCTGTAGTGAATAAGTTATTATCAAGTTTTTGTTCTTTTTATTATTGACAGGAATTATAATTATAAAAAACTAAACGTTCACATATGTGGCATGAAGAAGTTAATGCATGATTAGTTAATAAAATATATATTAAAGATAGTTTAAAAAAAATTAATAAGTTTTTTAGAAAATAAAGTAAAAATAAAGTAGTTTAAATAACATAGAAATACTTTTTGAAATGTTTATTGAGTTTAAACGAAAGCATTTTAAAAATCTGCTTTAAGTAATGATATTGTTGAAAATCAATTTTTAAAGTATACACATACAGAAAAAAAAAAGGCTTTAGAATTTGTGTTTAATAAGTCTAAACCTCATTTAACATTTTTGGCTTGATATTAAGTATATTTTTAACATTAAAAATTTTTAAATAAAATAATAAAAATATATCGTCAGAGCCAGTTTTAAGGATGCTATGGTGGAAAATACACAGTTAAAACTTGAGAAGTTTGTTTCGGTCAATAATTTTTAAATCCATGGGAAGCAAAAATTGCTCATATCACTAAAGTTTACCTGCCTCAATCTACTTACACATGCACAAAATAATGTTTCAATTGAAGTTGTATATTTATATTAAATTTATTTCACATTTGCAAGCGTACAACAAGTTATATATCTTGTTCTACATAAAAAGTCTTGAAGAAATCAACAAATTTATTATAAAAACTTCTCAATTCTTGGATGATTTCTAACCTAAAAACTAGTTTAGGCAATGTAAAAAAGACCTTTTTTAATAATTTAATTTAAGAATAAAAGGCACATTTACAAGAATCTAGTAATATTTTTTTCCCGCTACCCTTATATATTTTTAACAAATTGCTTATTTGAAAAAAAAAAAAAAATCAAGCATAAGAAATACTTACCTGAGCTTTGAGCATAGCACCTAGTGTGTAAGTCCCTCCTCCTTGATAACTGATGGTCGGCAGTTGTTCTTCAAACAGAGAACACTTGTGATTGTTTACACTCACCATGCTTACATGGTCGAAGTGTTTTACAACTCTATTTCTAGAGCTGAATGTAATTACTGTCACCCGTGTGGCATTGTATTCCACTGTGAAATCAGCTAATAACTTCTTAACAAATTTGAGTTCATTAAAAAAGTTTTCAGCACCCACTGATGCCGAACTGTCAATGAGAAATACTAATTCTAATTCTTTGTTGGGTGTTTTTCTGAGAGATTCCACATATTTCTTAAGTACTGATCCTAAAACATCAACTTTTGATTTCTCAATCTGATTGGGAAGTTTCTCTCTAGAGGATTTTGAACTTAATTTTACACCTGTGTTGAAAAAATCTTCATAGTTTTTTGAGTTTTTGTAATCGGTGGCAAGTGAAAAGTCACAAATGATTAATAAAAAGGCAGCCAAGACCAACCTGGCAGTAGTGTTCTTGGCCGATAATGGCAGCATCACCGCAAGAGAACTCGGGATTTCATCCGAGAGAAGATGCTCAGATGTTTTTATTATTATTATTTTACACAGCCGGCAGCTCCCGGACTTGACGTACGAACTGTGAGGTGAAAGAAATGAATGAACGAAACTGAATGATGGGAGTTTTTGAGCGGGCGGTGCAGAGGGCGCTGCAAAGATGAGAATGAGTGGTAATGAAATATTTTTTCTACATGGATTTCTTAGGTAGGTGCGAACTACAAACACACAAAAAAGAATGAAAACATATAACCAAATTAAAAAAACAAACTCGGGTAAAAAAAGAAGATGAAGGAAAAAACAAAGAATGGGTATTATCTTAGGATAAAGAGTATATTAAAGTAACTTATAATTACGAATACGTTTAAGCGTTACAATGTTAGCACTTATTAAAAATTGACTATATAAATCTACATCATTGCATTTTTAGTTAAGAGCAAAAAGTTTTCAGGTAATTTAGATTAAACGCACCAGTAGTGGGCCACTTAAGGACATTTATTTAATTATTATTAAAGTGTTAGTGAACCCTCCAAAATATATACTTTTTTAACATTTTAACCTAGTCCTAACCTTCATGCATCAAAATAAACAAGCAAAGTTTCAAAATATATTCTTCGGAAAAAAATGAAAAATAAAAAATGTTACCTTCCTCTATGCTCCAGTAGTGGGCCTAGTAAATTTATGATGCATGAATCTTTAACGGCCTATCCAAAAAATTATTTATAATGTAATACACTGTAAAAAAAAAAAAAACACTGTAAATTTGCCAGAACAAACTCGATCACAGTGAATGTGCTGTATCTTTCTTTGGTTTCCTGACTATATTAACATGAAAAATACAGTAGTTGCTTAAAATTAACAACACAATGTGCTGGCAATTTGGACGCAAAAACAGGACAGCTCAAACTGCTGGCGTCCAAATTGCCAGCACATTGTATTGTTAATTTTACGCAACTACTGTATTTTCCATGTTAATATAGTCAGGAAACCAAAGAAAGATAGAGCACATTCACTGTGATCGAGTTTGTGCGCAAAATGAACAGTACTTTGTACTGTAAAAATGTCGTTTTTTTTTTTTTTTACAGTGTAGTAATGTAATAGTAGTTTATAATGTAAAAATATCAACAGTAGTTTAATTTAAATTAAAACATAATAGTAAAGAAACAATGTTTTAAATAAAACTTATCTCTAAATGAAATCTTTAAGAATATGCCAAAAATCTGTTTTTGAAGACACTCTAGAAAATAAACAATTGTGCCAACAGGAAAAAAATAGTATTTTAAAACAGTTTATGGAAAGAGAAAGGTATTTTGGGTTTGTTTTTTAACTTTAAAAGTTAATGGCCCACTACTGGTACATGGCCTACTATAACTGCATTTACGTTATTTACTCTGCAATTTTTATCATAAATAAATAAAGAAATCAATAAGAGGAAAGATTGAAAATTTTCTATCGAAAAATAAACAATAATCGTAACAAACATTGAAAATATGAATAAAATACAATAAAAATATTCTTAAGAGGTTGAGAAAATACATTAAAAAAAAAAAAATGAACAGACATCTGATGCTTAATTCATGAAATATAAAATGAAAGCTAGCTTTTACTACAGTCTTCATGAAATATTTTTATATAACTGTTAAATTTTATACTCAAAAAGTTCTTTAAGAAATAAGCAAAATGTCAATATAATAAATGTTGCGCTTATGAGTCATGTTATCAGCTTTTAAAAATACTGATGTTTTCGTATAATGTAGAAATCTTTAATATCATTTAATATTAGTAAATCTGCAGATCAGAGGACCTCATCCTCAACTGTACCAGCTTTATATTTGTTTTTATCTTACTTTATTTCATTTTTTAAATTTTACGATTCTCAATTTCTTAAGTATTCGTTTTACTATACATAAGATATAGGGAAGTTAAAATTCTAATACTAAATTCACCTTGAGTAAATAATTAAAATTCGTAAAATAGCAATAGAGAATGAAAATCCATCCCGTTTTTTTTTTTTTTTTTTTTTTTTTTTTTTTTTTTTTTTTTTTTGAAAAAATCATAAACAAGTTTGAAGTGAAAGATTATGGAAAACAAAGTACAGTTCTAGACAAAAGATTTAAATTTTGTAAAATTAACTACATACCAAGGCTTTTTAAAAGTATGAAAAATACTCAAGGCATAGTCTTGTAACGATGCATTGTCACATGACATACATGGAATTTGGAAGGAATTGCTACATGATAGATGAAGGCTTGTTTTGTTAGAAATTTGAATACCTTTTTCTGTCACCTTATCTTCTGTACCACCCTTAAATTACAATGGTCTCTTCTAAACAAATAAACACAAAGAGAAATAACATTTTTTTTAAATATAATTATATTCTTTTATAATCTTATGAGAAATAATAACATTTAAATAGCCACTGAAGATGATCCTGTGAATAGGCTGAAAACGATTTGGATTTTTAATATATTTTTTATATATTTTTAAGGTATTTTAATGTATTTCAAATAATTTATATTATATGTACGCACTTGCAAAAAATTTTAGTACATTTTATTTGCACTTTTTACGTGAATTTTAAACATAAGATCTCATGTAGTTTGCAGAATATTTATTAAACACAATTTCATTCAATGATTTCTCTAAGACTTCTTATTTGCGTAAAACTTTTTGGATTTTAAGGGGACTCGGTAATCTTCATTTTGCGAAAAATGGCGAAACTATCAATTTTCCAACCTTTTGCTTAATGCAAATTAGAAATGCTTGCACAGTGAAAAAGACAAAATGTTTAATAATCTACAAAAATGTAATATAAACATGTACGAAAATATATAATAACCTCTTCTGAGTTGCCCACGATTCCAAAAAGCGTTCTTTATCTTTAAGAAATCTCAGAAACCTATATATTTTCCAGATTTAAAGAATCATTTATAAAAACAACGTATTTTTTTTGCTGTCATTGATTTTCTAAAACGTTTCCGAATGGTTTTTATAGTATATTAATTAGTTTTTTCAAACCGGAATATCAGTTTTTAGGATGCTATCATTTCCCGATTAAACATTTTTGCATTAAATATTTGCATAAAAATAACCTTATTTTGGCTGCCACTAATTTTCAGAAACGTTTCCGAATAGCTTTTGTAGTGTATTAATTAGTTTTCTCAAACCGGAATATAGGTTTTTAGAATGCTATCAATTCCCAATCAAACATTTTTGCATTAAACATTTGCATAAAAACAACATTTTTGGCTACCACTGATTTTCAGAAACGTTTCCGAATAGTTTTTATAGTGTATTAATCAGTTTTCTCAAACCGGAATATCGGTTTTTAAAATGCTATAAATTCCCAATTAAACATTTTTGCATTAAACATTTGCATAAAAACAACGTTTTTGGCTACCACTGATTTTCAGAAACGTTTCCGATTAGTTTTTATAGTGTATTAATTAGTTTTCTCAAATCGGAATATCGATTTTTAGAATGATATCAATTCCCAATTAAACATTTTTATATTAAACAATTACATGACTGCGACTGCTTTTCAGAAACGTTTTTTTATAGTGCATTAATTAGTCTTCTCAAACCATGATATTTTTTTTTCAATGTAGTATATTCTCACGAAGCATCGTAAAGATTAAAAATATAAAAAAAAGATCTTTTTACTTCACCCATTTCCCTTTAAATGATTCAGAATGTCAATCCTTAAATTCAGAAATACGAATTAAACAGCAATTGCAACATAAAAAATTGACATTAAAACTTCGTATTTAAACCGTACAAAATTTGCTGAATGGTACACAAGAAATACATATGAATGATATTACACAAAAGCATTAAAATAACAATAAAATCTACGTTTCGTATCGCATCTGCGATAGTCTTCAGGATAAAATTTTATCCGGAATACGGTCGCATATGCAATATGGAACGTAGATTTTATTGTTAGCATGTAATATTTTGTGCGATTTAAATACAAAGTTTTTATGTCTTTAAATTCAAGTTTTTCAGTTGGTATTTTTGTCAATATTTCGATATCTTTTAAATGAAAAACTCCAACAAATATTTTCCTATTCGCACGCTATTTTCAGCGATCCTTAAGTGTATTTATTAAAACTAAGGATAGAATTTTCAATAATAGAAAACATTTATTTATAAATAATAAAAATTTTAAGCAAATAGTAATTTTCGCTGTATTCTTTACACCTTCAGCAAACCAGAAAACATTAAAACTGTGGAAATGAAAATGAACTACGTTTTATCAAGTATTTTAATGTTATTTTGCAAGCTTATCTGGGCTTGCTTTTTCTGGTTCTTTAATTGTTCTCAAAATTCTTTCCTTTTTCTGATTCTTTAATTTTTAGGTTGCATTATTCACTCGTAACACAATAGTATTTGATCACAAAAACACGTATTTAAGTGTAATTAATATTGTTAACAATTTAAACCATTACCGACGGAATTATTTTTCTCTTTAAAATAAAAATTTAGGATTTTATACCACTCTTACAGAAGAGTATTTTTTGTCCTATTTTATCGATGTGTATAAGATTAATATAAGTGATAAATATACTCATCAAAGAAATCATATATTTCTCTCTAGAATTACTGGTATGCAAACAATAATCGTAGTGGCATCTGTGCTGTTACCATATGGTAACGCTAGTCCTTTATGGGCTAATTGTAGTTATTATTAATAACAATCTCTCCTACCCATGTGCGCAATCACGCCAACCTTGTAAGGACAGATTGCGCAAAATAGATTTTTTGGTTTTATTACAGCTGTTCTGTTAGGTTACAGCATAACAACAAAATAGCAATGGAAATTCATAAAAAAACAAATGAAGTCAAAATTATTCATGGATAGTTTAGCAAATAAATAATATTTAGATTTTTATTACCTTTCTGTTTAATTGTGCGCAGACTCTCCTAGCTTTACCTTATAATATAACCAAGAACGAAAATATACAAAAAACTCTCCCGCGTTACAGTTGTCTGAAAAGCATTCTTTATCTTCAAAGACGTGAGAAACCAAATGCTCGAGATTTAAAGAAGCATTTATTAAATAAAGCTTTTGCTGCCACTGATTTTCGGAAACGTTTCTGAGTAGTTTTTATAGTGCATTAATCAGTTTTCTATTCCGAAATATAATGGACACTATAAGCCATTAAATACCCGACACTTTCAATTTTAAACAATTTTTCAAATATTTAAAGATATACTTGTCGGATTCTTCTTGAACTTCTGAATTATAAAGAATATGTTTAACCTCATATTTATCAACTTCGATTTGATAAGGAGGACAGTTAGTGGGCCACAAAAAATTAAAGAAAAATAATAATATTTGGAATCACCCTTTAAAATAAAATGTACGAAATGATCTATTGCTACAGCATACAAATACGTAGAATTGTACAATATGTGTATCCATTTGTGTAAGAAAAGCACATATATTCATAGAAATATAGCGATATATTTTTTTTTTAAGTTCAAAAGATTTTTGCACGTTTTTTTTGCCTATGTCATTCAGGGTTTTCAACCAAATTTAATACTAGTTTCAGAAAGTTTGGAAAAATGTATTAGAAACAATATAGTGCAGTCGGAATATAAATACGAGAATATGAAACATTTGATGAAATATGAGTAGTTGTGTAAAATATATTTTATCTGCGCATGCGTGAACATTAACAAAGATTTTTATAGATTTTCAAATTTACTCGTTGATATTCATTAAATACTAACTTTTTTTCTGAAAGTCAGTTAATAAAAATATGACAATTTATGGAAAATCCCTTATCATTCAGCTGCTTTTAGAGTTCAAGCAAAAATCAGTTCATTCTATCGCCGATATTTTTCTGAATTTTCACGATATTTGGCTGACCTTATATATGAGTTGCTTCATAAAGTTGACTATTAAACCATAAAGAAAAAAAATCTTTGTTATCGTTCACGCATGCGCAAATAAAAAATATTTCCTAGAACTGTTCATATTTTATCAAATGTTTGAAATGATTATAATCTGATTGCACTATACTGTTTCTACCACATTTTGTCAAATTGTCTGAAACTAGCGGTAAAATTTGGTTGAAAACACTGCATGATATAAATAAAAAATGTGCAAAAATTTTTTGAGCTTAAAAAAAGTCACTATATCTCCATGAATATTCGTGCTATTCTTACACAAATGAATACACATATTGTACAATATCCACATATTAATATGCTGTAGCAATAGATAATTTTTTGTGCATTTTATTTAAGAGGGTGATCCCAAATATTGCTATTCTTCTTTAATTCTTTGTTGGCCCCCTAATTGTCTTCCTTATCAAATGGACGTTGATAAATATTAGGTCAAACCTATTTTTTACAATCCTGGATTTCAGTAGAATCTGACAAGTACAGTCGAACCTCGTTATCCCGACACTCTAATGACCAGAAAAAAGTATCGTCATAAGCGGAGTGTCGAGGTAACCGGATTTGGAGAAAAATGTGTTTATAAAAAGCTGCATTATTAATTAATTTAAGGCATTTTTTAATTCATAACTCCTCTTGCAGTTTGAAGCAATAAAACATTATTATTAAACAAAATAAACACAAAAAGAAAATTGATAAAAATCAGATTTATGATGACTTGTTTTGTTATTATTACATGAAATATTAATGAATTAAGCTTTTCTTATCCCTAGATGTGCTTCCCACAATGCTCTTTCCAAGATTATACAATGAATTGTAATCATTATTCGTTGTCTCAGAAATGGACGTTAGATAATTTCTGAGCGTTTCAACGCAATGCAATGCTACGGTTTTACTCGGAAGGAAAAACTTCGTGCAACCACAAAAAAGCGCCGCCTGACCAGAACAAAAACACCGCGAATAGACAGATACGTCTATCTGGAGCTGTGGGTTTATTTATTCAGATAAAGAATTGAAGTAAAATTTCTCATTTATCTCAATTGGTATTTTAGACACTTTTGTGAAAAATCTGGCTAAGACATCTCTTACCGCTTAATTTCCGTGCTTATAAGATGTATTATGAAAAATGGACAATTTTTCTAAACCGTCGGGATATCCGGAGTTGAAAATTATTCAACGACGTAATATCCGGAGTTTATTTACATTAAAATCATAAACAGAAAATCGGGACTTTGAAAAACTGACGTGATAAGCGGAGTGACGTGAAAACCGGGTGTCGGGATAGCGAGGTCCGATTGTATATCTCTAAATATTCAACAAAATGTCTAAAATTGAAAGTGTTCGGTGATTAATGGCTATATAGTGTATATAAGTATGTATATCATGCTATCAATTCTCAATTAACATTTTCATGTTCAACAAACGTGTTTTACAAACAAATATGATAAATTAACAGCATTAACAATAAAATTAACATTATTTTGTTACTTTTGCATGTATAAATTCAATTATTCAGTTGAAAAGGCTTAATTGAGAAAAAAATAACATCCTAAAAACCGATATTCCGTTTTGAGAAAACTGATTATTACACTATAAAAATACTCCGAAACATTTGCGAAAAAAGTGGCAGCAAAAAAAATTGTTTTTATAAATGATACGTTAAATGTCGAAAATACACTGATTTTTGAGGTTTCTAATGATAAAGAACGTTTTTTGGAATCATGGGTGCCTTTTAAAATGTTACTGTATATTTTCGTAAGTGGTTATATTATATTTTTGTAAATTAAGATAAATTTGTCTTTTTGTACAGTGCATTCATAGAATATGTTATTAATTAAAAAAATTAGCATAATTAATTAATGTCACATATTTGTGTCATTTAAATCTTTTTGTTTATTTATTTACTTTGTTCTGATATTTATTTCAAGTGTGTACATAAGCTTCTGCATTTTACAGAAATAATGATGTATAGGGTGACTCTGGGATACATGGCCATAGAGGAGAGATGGCCAGTCTAAATATTTCCGAAACTTGATCATAGATTGCAGCATAAACTTTGTTCCTAAGAAATAGTTCAACGAGTTCATCCATTGCGACGTGCAGCTGTGTTTTTGGATTAGAAAAAGTAAGTGTAATTTTAATGTTTATTAAAATTAGTAGTTATTTTTTTTTTTTTTTTGAGTTAGGTATCTGAATGTTTTCCATTACGTACGTTATTTTTTTTTTTTTTTTTTTTTTTTTTGTTAAGGAACGTATACAATCCAATCTTTGCTTTTAAGGCTAAAATAAAGACGTACAATAACGGAGTGACGCTTTAAATTGGGTGGCAATCTGTCCTTCAATTTTAAGAGAGATGGCCACGTGAAATCGAGGAGAGATAAATACCTTTAATCAATATTTCAAAATTATACGGAGTGATGATTTTAACTAAATGTAGTTATATTTAAAATAATTATATAATTTTTATGTTTATAATTATATTAATTGATACACTTGCTTAAATTGTGTGGCAATCTGTCCTTCAATTTTAGGATATTCGATATTTAACTAATATACATATTTCAATAATAATAATATAGGGCCTAACGATCGTTTTTTTTTTTTTTTTTTTTTTTTTTTTTTTTTTAATATCGGAAACTTTCTTCCCAGGAACAGATAAAGTTGATAAATACATTTAAATAGTTGAAAAAGTCTAAAATAAACATGCGAAAAAGACAAAAACACGACACTTCCAGCTGCGGAGAAGATAAAATCATAAAATACATTTGAAATTATCAGATGTTACTGATAACGAGAGAATATAATTTGATGAGGATCACTGTGTTGGGTGTGGAGAAGAATATAATTCTACAACCAAAAAAGATGACTGGATACAATGCATAAGATACCTGAAGTGGTTGAATGAAACGTGTACAAACTATCAAGATCTTTTCCCAAAATGGGGTAATATTTTACGAAAAGAGAAGGATTGAAATTATACTTCAAATTTTATTTATTCGAATTTTATTCACTCATTTTCCGCGATATAATTGCATCTTTACAAATTGCTATATGTTTTTCATGATTAACTATATGAAATGCGTTATTTTTTTTTGCTATTTTAACTTCATTTTTACTTTCTTATATTGACTGGAACACCTCTCCTCAGCTTGAAGGAGAGATGGGCATCTGCCATTTTAATTTAAATTTTGTTTTCCACTTTTTGTTCTCAATATTTAATTATATTTGACCCAAAATATGATGAGTATATGTATAAGAATTTTAAATATGCATAACTATTTCTTGTATTTGCATTCTAAGAATTTTTATTTCAATCTTTAAAAACTATGGCTATCTATCCCAGAGTTACTCTAAATAAAATAGTTTATGCTTAACGCACGATTTTTCTTCTTTAATATTCTTTTTTGTCGTATTTAAGTAAACATTTCCCAGAAATGTTTATTTAAATACTGGGCATAGGATTACTTTAGTTTTTATTTTTCTGCAAGATTATTTGAAGAATTTTTTTTTTTTCGAATCTTCCTTTTTGTGAACGTACTTTTCCCTCCCTGTGAAAATACTACAAGACTTTGATGCTAAAAACAAATTAAATAAAGTGTTTAATTATTAAATACACTTATGTCCAAGAAATTCGAATAATTTTAATTTAAAGAATTCTTCGATAATAGCATTTAAATTCAAATATTTTTTGTAAATTTTCAGCTATTTTTCCCCAAAGACAGTCTTGATTCAAATCATAATCAAAATACTAAATCAAATACTTGCTACTATGTGTCACAAACAGGTAATATTTATTAATTTATAAAATCGTCTGTATTGACTTAAAGATTATACATCCCAAACACGGTGTTTATACCGGGTGTCCCAAAAAGGACTGACTGATTTTAAAATT
The DNA here is from genome assembly GCA_963932465.1 of Maratus speciosus. NCBI lineage: Eukaryota > Metazoa > Arthropoda > Arachnida > Araneae > Salticidae > Maratus > Maratus speciosus. The sequence continues at coordinate 239,225,495 of OZ010788.1, forward strand.
CAATAACTTGCAAACGGTGACAGATATTTAAAAAATTCTTGCAGGAGGGTTATGCAAAAGGTCAAAAGTTTTATTAGAGTGATTTTCGATTTTAGTTCGAATTACAAACAATAGATGGCGCTGTAAGCAATAGTCGCTAAATACAGGCTCGATTTCTGGTCCTTTCTCTTGTTCCATGCTGAAAAAGGAGATGGAAATGTATTATCCGGGCCACGAAGTACCAAAAATCGAGCCTGAATTAAGCGTCTATTGATCGCAGCGCCATCTATTGTTTGTAATTCCAACTAAAATTGAAAATCACTGTAAAAAAACTTTTGACCTTGTGCATAACCCTCCTGCAAGAATTTTTTAAATATCTGTCACCGTTTGCAAGTTATTGAATTTTAAAATCAGTCAGTCCTTTTTGGGACACCCGGTAGATGCTGCTATAGCGTATTAATAATTTTCATTGTAAATATAATCTGTTCCTAAAATATTTACAGTTGAACAGTTAATTTCCTCCAGATTTTTAAAAGGACAAAATAAGGCTATAGATTAAAAAAAAAAAAAAAAGAAAAAAAAAAAAAAGAAAGAAAAATCGGTATCAGTACAGTACACGTCCAATAAATCATTAGTTGGTAATTTGAACCAATGAACGACTCCAGATAATAGTATACTAGTGCGTTTACTTATCATCGAAGGTGATGAATCAGATTATTTTGATGCTTATATGTTGAACAAATGGAATTTGAAAAACAAAATCCGAAGATTGGAATTGGTAGCCAAGCAAACTGAGGATAAGGAAAAGGAAAAAACAGAATCCCAGAGTCATAATTTTTTTTCTTTATATAGGGGAGACTAGGAAAGGTTGACCGTTTTTTTTTACAAAATGATTTTTATTTTTTAAATATTGAACCTAGAATAAAGTTTCATGTATCATTTTATTCTTTATACAATCAGTTATCAAAATAAAATTGCGACATAGGAATAATAAATAAGAAACTTGAAAGATTATTGATTTTAATCATAAGAAAATGGGTCACGGCTCTCTACATGTGGGAAATTTGACTCAATATATGGGAGGCTTGACCCACTTTATTTTATATTGAAATAATTGTTAAGGGAAATAAAATCAGTTAAAAAAAAAGGCACAATAACTTTATTCTACATGGTTTAATTATTATTAAAAATTATTTGGGAAAATGTGATATTTAAAAAAACCTGAATAGACGTAATTCAAGACGCTGAAAAAAAATTCAGTTTTGATCATCTTGGTGAAATTTGTCTACACACCTTCCTAAAGTATTTCGATCAATGTTGGGTTCTTTTACAGAGGCGTGGAACACTTAACATTTCTTAAGACTGCTGCTTTCATCCTTTCTAGTCTTTTCCATTCTTTCTATTTACCTACTATGGGTACTATTTAAATGAAATAAAAGTTCCTATCAACTTTCCAATTTATATTTCATTAAATTTTTTCTTGCTTCTATAGCAATTTTTCACATCTTTCTTTAATCAAGTTTAACTATTTTCTTTTCTATCACTCCATTTTGCCGTAGCTTTACAGAGTAAATTTACATTATTTTAGAAATGCGCCCATTTACTCATCATTATGTACAGTGTATAATAAAAATATTTTTAAAAACACTTAATTAAGAGAGCTTGGACCATCTGATCAACCGTACCTCACATTGGTTGGGTCAAGCCTCCCTACATAGCCACGTTTTAAAGAATAGCACATGGTTTGTTACGCCTAATTTACTGTACAATCTTTACACTTTGAATGAAATATCAATATTTCTGCATCACTTAAAACATATTACTTACTTAAATTTCTATGATATATTTTATCTGAGAAAATCTTACGAAATGTTTCTAAAAATACACTTTTCAAGCTTAAAACTCTTCGCAATTTATTTTTTCACTCCTGTTTCTATTATCTGCATAAAACAAAGACTATTGTTCGAGGATTTCAGTAGCTTTGGTTGCCACCTATTGACAAAACTCTAAAATTCTTTTGAATATGAAAACTGAAAGGCGGGTCAAGCCACCTCTGGGGTCAACTCTCCCCAGTCTCCCCTAAATTAAATTCACTAAAATAATAATTTAAAATTTCAGAAAATACAAAAAATAAATAAATAAAAGCTATATTGCAAAATTTACAATCTCGGCCCTAACGGCCAATTTTAGCAACCAATGGAATAGCAGAAGGGTGACGAATCAAAGAGCCGAAAAATGAAGCACTAAAAGGAGAAAGCGGGTGCGTCAGATAACTATAAAATGAAAATTCACTATCGAATTTGAAGTTGGTAATTTGGGCTGGGAGATACGTATATATTAGAAAAACAAATTCCCCGCATCTCACCGCAAGTATAATTCTTCCACTCCACTTTAACTATAACTTATGTCCATTACTTATATATAATCTATGATAATAATATTTACTCATATAAAGGACTATATCATCAATAAAGAAGAGGAAGTTCGGGTATAATGGAATGCCATTTACATTTTGATTTTTAAGTCAAAAAAAAAAAAAAAGAGATACATTAAAAATTAGCAAAATACAAACTTTGACTATTTCTTAACATATTTTTAACGCGTTTAAAGTGCAAGGAAAAAATATATATCAATATTTAGGTTTAAAAAAAGAATTATGCATTTTGGGTAATATGAACCAGTAGGGTAATGTGGAATAGGGTTGAAAGGAATATTAAAATTGTAAGAAAAACCATGTACAAGAATAACCAAGATTATTAATGAGAAAACAGTTAGTGCATCATCTACAAATCATCAGATTCTTTGAAAAATTGCTTTAATTTTTACAAACATCACAAATGTAGTCTGTTGTTTCGGCCCCACCACAAGCCGCATGGGCTCACATCCCACACATCAGGCATTTTAACCACTCTTCCTCTCTTCCATCCTCTGAATATTTTCCATTGCAAAACCGGCTTATTGCATCATTATCATCTGGTGTATAACCTGATAAAAAGCCCATCTCAGATGATACATCGGAGAGGAATGATTGTGCTATGGGAGATTTTCAAAAGGTGGGATCATTAAACGTTAACTATATGTAATTTTTAAATTTTTCAAATTTAAGGCCAATTTTTTTTAATAGTATAGTATTTTGTCTATAAATATAATATATAAATATTTTTAATAGTATGTCTGCAAAATTATACACAAACATTAAAAGATAGCAACTATTCTGGAAAATTAATGATTAAAGCATTTAATTAGCAGTTGTGTACGTTACAAATTTTGGACATTTTTTCGCACGCACGTTACAGATTTTGGACGTTGCTCTTAGTATTTAAAAATTCTTAAGACTAAGAATGTAGTAAATGTGTCTGTATATATATATACATATGTATAATTAACTTTTTGTTATCCAGTAATAATAATAATAAAATCAAATGCTTTGTTACGTACGTTACTTTCGGACATAACAAAATACAGAAAAAATCTTTATAGAAAAGTGCTATCTTCAAAAAAGCAATAAATCAGCCTGCCATCTCTTAACGAAATTATCAAAAAATCATCCGTTTCCTTTATGCATTCGTTGTTTACCATTAGAACCACCTGGAAAAAAGTTAAAACTCTTTTTCTTGGTGGTACATTGGAGCAGTTAACGTTATGAATGTCCGAAATTGGCCTCTTTAGCATAAAATAATAAAATTTTAAGATATTTATACAAAGCTTTTACAATAAATTATGTCATTTTCTGTCTCTGAATAGAATTAAAAACTCAGTGTAAAAAAATAATAAAGTCAATGATAATTAAAGTTATGTTTGAAAGGCTTAAAGTTATGACGTGTGTCCAGTGGCCACCTTTTGAGAATCGCCCCTATACACTCGTCTTAAAATACTTGTCTAGAGTGTATTCCATATTACCCAACAGTGGTGTAGCCAGGATTTTATTTCGGGGGGGGGGGGGGGGGGACTTAAATTTCCATAATGTTCTAAATCTTACGAAACACGTTGAATTGTGTTGTAAACAGAAATAATTTCTGACAATAAGGCCATAGCCAGAGGGGAAAGGAGAACGGCAGGGGTGATTTTGTTCCGACTTTTCCGAAAATTTAAGGCACGAGGCTCCGAAAATTTTAAAAATTCGATCATCAGTTCGAAAATTCGGACTTAAAAAATATCGCAATTCTTGACAAATGATCGCCGAAAGGGATTAATTTCGTTAAAGAATCGAGGAAAAAAACCCGAATTTTGTCAAAGAGCAGAGGGTAAAATGCAAATTTTGTCAAATGATCTTGAAAAAAAAGTCAAAATTTCGTCAAATGATCGCGGAGAAAACGCGAATTACGTCAAATGATCGCAGAGCAAAAGCGAATTTCATCAAATGATCTCGGAGGTAATGCAAATTTCATCAAATGAGTACAGAAAAAACCCGAATTTCATCAAAGGGCCGCGGAGAAAACGCGAATTTAATTAAAAGTCGCAGAGAAAACGAGAATTTCGAAAAATGATCGCTAAAAAATGCGCACTCCGTCAAAGGGCAGCGAAAAAACGTAAATTTCATAAAAGGATCGCAAAGAACGATGATTTCGTCTAACGAACACAGAAAACCGTTAATTTTGTCAAAAAGCTGCAAAAAAATGCGAATTTCGTCAAAAAAACGAGAAAAAAGCGCGAATTTCGTTAAAAAGCAGCGGAAAAAACGCAAATTTCAATAAAAGATCTCTGAAAAAACAAGCATTCCATCAAAGGGAAGTGGAAAAAAGCGAATTTTGTCGAAGGATCGCAAAAAAATACACGAATTTCGTGAAAAGGCCACAGGAAAATACGTGACTTGCGAAAAGACTGTGGAAAATAATTGAATTTCGACACAAACTCACGAAAAAAACGCGAATTTCGTTAAAAACAGCAGAAAGAAATAAATTTTGTCAAAGGATATAAAAAAACGTGAATTTCGTCAAAGGGCCGCAGAAAAAACGAGAATTCCGTCAAAGAATCGCAGAAAAACACGAATTTCGTCAAAGGGCAGCGGGAAAAATGCAAACTTCGCCAAAAAGCCTCAGAAAAAACGCGAATTCCATCAAAGGGCCTCAGAAAAAACGTAAATTTCGTCAAAGATCAGCAAGAAAATACGCGAATTGTGTCAAAGGGCCGCAGAAAAAACTCGAATTTCGTCAAAGGGCCACGGAAAAACGCGAATTTCGTCAAAGGGTCACAAAAAATGCAAATTTCATGAAAGGGCCTCAGAAAAAATGCAAATTTCGTCAAAGGGCCTCAGAAAAAAATGGAAATTTCGTCAAAGATCCACGGAAAAAACGTGAATTTCGTCAAAGGGTCGCGTAAAAAAGCGAATTTCGTCAAAATATCATTGGGAAAAGGTGAATTTCGTCAAAGCGTCTTGATAAAAACCTGAATTTCATCAAAGGGTCACGGAAAAAAGGCGTACAAACATCTATGTTCATTATTATAGGTATAGTTTTTAAACTGAAATAATATGCTGAACTTTTTAAAAATCTGGTTAACCCGAACCCAACCTGCAGGAATCTACACTCAGCCTGATGTTGACTGAAATGAAAACAGAGTTAACCCAACCTGCAACAAAAATAAATAATTAGCGCCGGGAAGGGATTTCCTCCCCTTCCCCACTTTGCTGTAACATTTCAGAAAATTTGCTGTGAATTTCAGAATATATATATTTTTTACTCAGAATCAACCATGGGGGCGGGGTGGCACGAGTCCGATCCCTGAGGCCGTCCCATGTCGAAATAAATTGAAAAATGTCACTTTTTTTTTATATACTTTCATTTAAAAGAAAGTCATTGTAGCTTAAAATCTATAAAATTGTTCTTCCCACCCCCCGAAACTAAATTCTGGCTACGGTTCTTGTTTAACAATAAACTAATCTTGTAACAAACTATACACAAAATATTTTTATGCACAGATATAAAATAACGACTGTTTATTATTTGTGCATTGCACAAGTAATAATAATGACTTTAAACCCTTCCAGATGAAAAATACTGGCTGTAAAGTTAGGACTGAATAGGAAGATAAGTGGGGGGGAGGTGTTTTTCGCTGTTCTTTGACGAAATTCGCACTTTTTCCGCGATCACTTGACGAAATCCACGATTATTTGACGAAATTCGCGGTCCTTTGGAGAAATTTGCGTTTTTTTCGCAGCCCTTTGTTGAAATTCTCGTCTTTTTGCGACCTTTTGTTGAAATTCTCGTCTTTTTCGCGACCTTTTGTTGAAATTCTCATTTTTTCCGCGACACTTTAACGAAATTTGCGTTTTTTTGCGATCCTTTGACGAAATTCGCATTTTGTTCGTGATTATTTGACGAAATTTGCCCTTTTTCTTATGAAATTCACAGTTTTTTATACGAAATACGTGCTTTTTTGCGGCCTTTTGACGAAATTTGTGTTTTTTAGCGATCCTTTGGAGAAATTGGCATTTTTTCAGCTCTTGGACAAAATTAATGTTTTTCCGAGGCCCTTTGACAAAATTCCCGTATTTTTTCGTGGCCCTTGGACGGAACTCGCGTTTTTTTCGCAATTTTTTAGCCAAATCAGCATTTTTTCTGCGATACTTTGGCGAAATTGGAGATTTTTTCTACGAACGAGTGACGAAATTGATTTTTTACGGCGACCATTTTTCAAAATTCGCAACTCTTTTGTGTCCGAATTTTCTGACTGGTGAACTTTTTGAATTTTCGGAACCGAATGTCTTAAATTTTCGGAAAATTCAAAACAGTGCGCGAGCAGTAAATAAATCGTGTATAAAATTGGGGAATATATATTTATTTTTTTGGTATTTAAAAAAGAGTTACAAAAACAAAAATTATGTTTTTTTTTTTTTTTCTAAAATTCCGAATTTTTCAGAAAATTTTCCACGCACGGCCGTATGTGCGTGCGTCTATATTATACCACTCTGCTTGTAGGTCTTTTGAATTGAGCATATATGTATTCATTTATCCAGTAAAACAGGAATGGAGGTAATTTTCAATCATTTTAAAATAGATTTTGTGGTCTCAAGTAAATTTTGTTGCAGGAATGAGAAGGATATTGGATTAACGAAAAAGGCAAATTCGCGGGATGCCAGAAAATAAAACAAATTTATCTGAAAAAGAAAGAAACAATATCAGCCTTCCCCCCCCCCCCTTTCACTGCGATCTCCTCGGATGGGGAATGGAGCTGTAACCTCATAACCCCCGTCCACATCGACTCCTTTGGGTATTGTATGCTGGGGCATCACTGCGCACTAATATATGGGAGTAACGAGAATAGCTGCATGGCAGAAAAAAAATAAAAATTTATCTTAAAAAAAAGAAAAAAATCCACATTTTTTAAAAATTTCATTTTTGATTATTTCGAAAGAGGACCTGTAACCCCATCAGCCCCCTTCCCCTCATTGGGTATACTGTTGTGTTGTCACTGTGCGCTAATATGAGACTATCCAAAATGGCTAGTTCGTTGTGTTGCAGAAAACAAAGTTACAAATTTATCTCAAACAAAAAGGGAAAAAATCAGCATTTTTTTTTTCATTTCATTTTCGACTATTTTGGGAGGGGCTGTAACTTTATTACCCCCTTTCCACTTCTTTGGGTATAATGTGGTGTCACTGTGCACTAATATGGAACTAAGGAGAAGAGAGCGGCTAGTCTGTTGAATGATAGGAGAAAAAAATACAAATTTATTTCAAAGAGAAAGAAAAAAAGCAATGTTTTTCATTTCATTTTCGACTATTTCGTGAGGAGGGGATTGTAATCCCATCAGCCGCCTCCCCTTCTTTCGGTAGGCTGTGATGTCAATGTGGACTAATATAGGGTTAACGAGAATGGCTAGTTTGCTGTATGGCAGAAGAAAAATTAGAGATTTATCTAAAAAATAATAATAGCGATTGCAGAAAACAAAATTACAAATTTAGCTCAAACAAGAAGAAAAAACAATCAGCATTTTTTTATTATTTCATTTTAAACTATTTTGGGAGGAGGCACCCTATTAGCCCCTTTCACCTCTTTGGGTATAATGTGGTATCACTGTGCACTAGTATGGAACGAAAGAAAAGAGAGCGGCTCGTCTCTTGAATGATAAGGGGGAAAATAAATTTGTCTCAAACAAAAAGAAAAAAAAATCAGCACCTTTTCAATTCATTTTCGACTATTTCGAGAGGAGGGGCTGTAATTCCATCAGCCCCTCCCCATCTTTGGGTATGCTGTGATGTAACTGTGGACTAATATGGAGTTAACGAGAATGGCTATTTTGCTGTATGACAGAAGAGAAAATTGCAGATTTATCTAAAAAAGTAAGGAAAAAAACACTTTTTTCATTTAATTTTTCGACTATTTTGAGAATAGGGGGGGGGGGGGAGGGACTGTAACCCCATCATCCCCCTTTCTCTTCTTTGGTATCAATGCGGACTAATATGGAAGTAAAGCGAAGGGAGCGGCTAGTCTGATGAATGATAGGGGAAAAATTGCAAATTTATCTCAAACAGAAAGAAAAAAATCAGCACTTTTTTTATATTCATTTTCGACTATTTCGAGAGGAGGAGGCTGAAATTCCATAAGCCCCCTTCCATCTTTGGGTATGTTGTGATGTCAATGTGTACTAATATGGTGTTAACGAAAATGGCTATTTTGCTGTATGACAGAAGAAAAAATTACAGATTTAACTAAAAAAAGTAAGAAAAAACACTTTTTTCATTTAATTTTTCGACTATTTTAGGAGAAGGGGGGGGGGCTGTAACCCCATCAGCCCCCTTCCTCTTCTTTAGTGTCAGTGTGGACTAATATGGGACTAATGAGAATGGCTATTCCGCTGTATGATTGAAAACAATTAAATTTTTTTCCAAAAAAGAATGAAAAAAATTCAGCATTTTTCATATCACTTTCGAAAATTTCGGGGGGGGGAGAGCCCCATCATCCCCCCCCCCTTGGGTACGCCCATGTTACCCAACATGCCATGTTGAAAAAAATAACCTCTTCACTCTTCAACAACTTAGCATAGAAGTAAACTGACTAACACAGCAATAAATATAACTGTTCAACTTAATACTGAACTTCGTTAACATCGCTAACGAAGAGGTCTTATAATTAATACGAATTTTATAAAAATTGCCTGCAATAACTCCAACAATTGAGAATAAGATTTTATTGTATTGCGTCACTCCAACACCAGGTATTCAGCAGAACTCACCGCAGTGCATCATGGGAGGACTATGGAGTCGTTTAGTAGATTTAAGCTACAATGCAGCACCGTAACGGCCCAGATATTGAAATATTCCATATTGCCCGACTTTTCCATAATACCCGAACTTCCTTTATATAGAGATAAACTGCAATTTAAAATATCTTATACGTACCAGTGACATACTAATACAAAAACGTATTTACAACCTAAAACATCAAAATTAGGCTTTCTAAATATTAAAAGTCCTTTTACAAATTGATAGAAACCACAATAGATAGCAAAATTAAAAAATTCTTCATTTTGAAAATTTAACACGTACATTTTTGGAAGAAAAATAATAAAAAATAGCCGTACCGTAAAGAGAGAGAAATGTTTCTTGATCTAGTAAGAAAGTTTACAAAAGTATAAGGAAAGAGCAGTTGACGTCATACTGTTGGTCGAATTACTGTGGATGAGCAAGAAAAACATGTCTCCGTTCTTTATGACTCCTACCTGTACACATGAGCTAGGGAAATGTGATTGGTCTACTTTTAACAGGTTTCTGATATGATTGGTCTACGTTGCCAAGACTATTCCTGCAATGATCGTTATGACAAAAATGTAGTTGGTAGATTGGTTGACGGAAGTGCTTGTTTATAAACATGCCCTTTCCTTATAACATAAGCTCTTCCGAGATACCCATGATTCCGAATACCGTTCTTTTACCTTCAGAAACAAAATTTCTGAAATAAATGCTTCTTTTGTTGCCCATAATTTTAAGAAATGTTTCCGAGTAGCTTTTACAGTGTATTAATCAGTTTTTTCAATCCGCAATCAGTACGAAATATATTTTTTTCGGATGCTATCAATAATCAACTACAAATTTTCTTCTTCAACAAAAATTGTTCAACAACCAAACTTGCTCAATTAATAGTTTAAAATTAACATTATTATTTTTTTTACTCTTGCATGTATAAATTCTGTTACGCGACTGAAAATGTTTTCAATTTCATTTTCAATTTTAAATCATTTGCATTAAAAAATATCAACATGTCAGGCATTTCACCTAATCTGTTATTTATAACAAATAATTTAAAAAAAATCAAAAGACTAAAAATTTTAGCTATCTTTACTCGACGTCTAGAATTAAACTTTAGAAAAAATTAATTTGAAATTAATTTTAGGCTGGTAATTACACTTAGAAATAATTTTTTCAGAGCAGGTTTAATAAACTATTAGTACGAGTGAAACGTAAAATCTTTTGAGATATTCTCAGTTTGGAATTGAAATCTATTGTTAAGCATCGGTCAGATTTCTGCAGGAGAGATACTTTCAGGCAGGACTTTTAAAGGGAAAGTGACCTGAGTTATCCTTCTCGAACAAAGAAAACCTTGAAATCCTTGCACAGCCACCTGAACCGCACGGGTTTTGAACCCGAGAACATCGGTTCAAACTGATCATTTTGGAGGGAACATGCTAACAAATGGGCTCAGTAAGCCCATTCTCAGTTTCACGTAAGAAAATCGAAATTTTAGCGCTCTGCCTTTGAGTAATTTTAGCTCTGTGTAGCTGTAGATTTATTTGTATTTGCAACCAAGTGACAAAAACGTTCACAGTTAAGTTTAAATATAAACATCTTAGCTGTCAACAATCTATTCACAAAATTTAACAAGTGGCATAAATATCCACGGTACCTTATAAGCTCGTTCGCGGAAATTCCAAAATCTAAAATGTTTTATATTTACTCGATAGGTTCCAAAATGTTTAGAGGTATGCGTACTCGACGTCCCTTCACGTCTCAGAAAAATTGTTCTGATTAATACTATAAGGAAATGGGTTTTTAAAATAATATTAATAATTTATTTTATATAGGGTTAAATATTTTTTATATTAAAACTAAAATTAAATTAATAGTATTATCCTTCTCCATTAATTTTCCAATTAATTTGTTATTTCTAACTGAAACGAATCCGTAAGAGTTAAAATTTTAAATGTTTATAATCTAAAATAAAAATATTAAAAGACGTAAAAAAAAATCAGGCGCAACGAATTGATTATGAAACACTTTCCAGAATCACTAGAGTGTACGAAATCTTCTTAATTCACGTTACATGTACACTACGCATCACAGATAATATCACTCACCCGCAAGAAAAGTGACAGATCTTTACAAAAGTAAATTTCACAGGAGAGGCAAAAGAAAATTTGCATGATTTTACTGTAACATGAAATTATAGCACTTAGCTCTGCTTGCAGGAATAAAAACGTGCATAAAAGCGTAAAAACATTAAGAATGAAGACGTTTGACGAAGTTTGGAGAGTTGGGTAATTTTATCTCCTCACATAATCCACCTCTCTTCTATGGTCACTAATGGACATATAGCGTAATAAAGTGATTTTCCGCATAACTACCGTTATGAAATTTTTTGTGTAGAAAAACGCACCAATGACAGACCTATTAGTGGAATAAAAAGCAAAATGAATTTTTGCGAGATGTGTCACTTTTCTTGCAGGTGAGTGATATAGCCTATTGCCAATAATTCGGCTCCACAGGAGATCTGTAAATAAAGAATTTTTGCTAAAGTAAAAAAAAATATGTAATTTTTTTTTTACTTCGAATAGTATCAGTTTGTGACGGATCACAATCCTTATGATGAAATCAGAAAACAACATAATATAATAAGTAGAACTCAAAGAAAAATGCAAAAGAATGTTCAGTCTCGAAACATACAAAGAATTACGTTAGCAACAATTATTAGTCTATGAAAAGTATAAGGTGTGGCAAAAGTTTCTAATATGTCAGTAAAATAGCTGGCTGTGTGTTCAGAAACCATATTTACAGCCTTTCTTTGACGACAAAAAATTTCAGATTTAATCTCATATATTCTGTACAATTCTTGATAATTGCCTCCAGTGTACTGATTTCTGAAATATTCAAATTTGTTTCTTTGTCAGCAAAATTACTAGATCGTCATCAAATTCGCCAAAGTTACCAACTCATCGAGTTCGTCGCTAAAATCGATCTCTATACTGATTCATTATATCCATTATTCAAAAAAATTTGTAAGGTTACTTTTACGGTAACAATAATTTGCGTGCGGAAAAGCCGATTTCACAATTTTTAAAAAAATAATAATTCATTCATATTACAAACTCATAACATCACAGTAAAGCATTTTGTGATTACTGCGTATTGGTGGTAAGACATCCGAATTATTTTGAGTAGCCCTTTATAGGAACTTTTGGTCACAGACATACCACCTGACATTTTAAAATTTAGTTCAACTGAAAAACGTAATAAAATAATTGTCTACAGACGATAATGCAAATAAATATTTTTGTACGGTCCTTAAGGTAAAGGCAGGAGCGATCGCGCACAAACAGATTCGACGGGAAGGAGTAGAGTGCACGCGCAGCGACTCCAGGTAGTTGTACAGCAGCATTAGTGCAGTGTCTACACTGTAAAAAAAATCTGTAGTTCTACAGATGTAAAGTTACATACTTACTAAACTTTCATCTGTAACTGTACAAAAAAAGCTGCAAATCTACAAAACTAGTTTTTGTAAGGCTACAGAAATATGTAAATTTACAAATGAATCTGCTAAAATTACAGTAATCTTACTAAAATTTTATCTGTAAATCTGGTTGTAGTTACATGAAAAGTTCTAGGCATCCCAGTTTCCTAAAAAATTCTTAGTAACTTTACAGATTTTTTTATTTTTGGCGCAAAAGTTTGTCTGTTACATGAATATTTGTTGTAGCCGTTACATAAAAAGTTCTAGGAATCCCAGTTTCCTAGAAAAACTTTAGTAATTTTACAGATTTTTTTTACAGTGTACATGAATGTGCACATTGATTGTTCCGAGAATCTTGGATAAAGCATTGCTATTTTGTTATGTTTTCCCAAAGTAGGTGCTTGAATTTTCAAATCTGTTCGTCAGAATTTTTATAGAATGTCAGTAATACAAAATATTTTAAACTTAAACGATTTTTTATAAGATACTAACCTAGACTAAGGATGCGAACACCAACAATTCACTTAAGAAGTTGCGGTATTAGAATAAAAGGCCGCGCAATCTCTCCTACCAAAATAGGAGAGTCTGCGCATCTGCTACTTAGGAGAGATGGCCATTTCCCCCATAAGTTTCAGTGCTAGGAGAGATTACGCTGCCTATTGGTAAAATTGCATGAATTGCAAATTACGTGTAAAATATAGAATGAATCCATTTTGAAATAATTTTGGAAAAACACATAATTATCGAGTCTAAATTTGGCAACAAATTAATTTGCAAAAAAGAACATTTGCAGATAAACATTTTGTTAATAAATTAATAATACAGTTGTTATTAAATTAATTTTATGTAATTAATTTCGTTAATAAATTAATAATATATTTGTTAATAAATTAATTAAATATTTATATATTTATTTTATTTTATGACCAATTAATTTGCTAATAAATTAATTTTGTTAACTAAAATAAATTTTCTAATAACACCTACAATGCTTTGGAAAAGCTTCGCACATTCCAAGTAGTTTAATGACTTAGAAATCAAAAAGGAAACAGTGTGCAACTAATGCTACTGATCCAAAATATATGCATGAAAAATGACTTAAGAAGGATGCCGCTACAAAAGAAACAGCTGAAGATAAGATGCTTCCAGAAAAAGTGGGAAAAAAACTGACGGAAAAAAACGAAGGTCAATGAGGAAGAGTACACTGAATGTCTGAATCTGTACCGTGAAACAACCTCGACCAGTGACTGGATTCAATGTATTGTTTGTTGCAGGTGATTGCACGAAAATTGCACGATTTACAACAATAAGTGCATCGATTGTGGGCGACGACAACTTCGTTTAGCAAACAAAATACAGTGAAACTGTGGAAATGAAAATGAAGTAATTTTCAAGTTAAACATGTTATCAAGTAGATAATTGTTATTTTGTAATCTTAGTAGGGCTTACTTTCTCTGATATTTTAATCTTCTTCTTAAATTAAAATTCTTTAAATGTTGTTATAACTCTTTCTTTTTTTATTATTTAAACATTTGGTTAAAATATTCACTTCTAATACAATAATATTTACTCATAAAAACCTTGCAACAATGTCGATTAAGAGTAATTAACAATGTTAAAAATTTAATTGCAGTTATTATTAATAACAATCTCTTCTACCTATGTGCGCAATCTCTTCTACCCGTGTGCGCAATCGTACCAACCCTGTAAAGAGAGATTGCGCAAAATAGTTTTCTTGCTTTTATTACTGATGTTCTATTAAATTACAGTATAACAACAAAATAACAATGGGAATGGATAAAAAACAAATGAAGTCAAAATTTTTCATGAGTACTTTAGCAAAAAATTAATATTTAGATTTTTTATTATTGTTCTTTTGAAATGTGCGTAGACTCTCCTAGCTTTACCTTATACATAACATAGTATATTAAAATTTAGTTAAAGTAGAAAACACGTAACAAAATCGCAAACGCGCTACTTACAATTACTGCCCATAATCGATAACTTACCCTAATAGCTTTTGTGTGGTTCTGTAAATAAATAAATAAATAAATGCTTCCCTCGGAATTTTTTTATAAAGCATTACAATAATGATCCACAAAATAAATATAGCAGTTTCGCTTAATTTGAAACAGTATAAAATCTATATATAAAACACATTCCACACGACTACTGCCAATAAACCGTAATTTATCAAAAATCCTTTTGCGTAAAAGAGTGGTGCATGATACTTTATTTTCTATAAGGAACATGTTAACATACATCGCAATACTGCATATCAGTTTTGTCATGTTTGAAATATTTTAACGTCATCAAAGTACTTTTCAAACAATTTCCGTTCGTTAACCGTAACATATATATCCAAATTATTTTGTCTTCCTCTGTAAACAAACGATAAATATTACACGCATCACTTTCAATAGGTAAAGTACTGTAGTAAATCTCAATAAGATAGGGCGGAGTGGGATGATTATTGGTCACTTTTCATAAAGATCCATATGACTCACTAACTAAACTTAAGTGAAACAAAGTTTTTATATTCACATATAGAATCTACTTCCTAACAATCTTAATTAGCTTTATTCTTTAAAAATTATGCATAACATTAATAAAATTAAAAAAAGGCTAACCAATAATCACCCCAGCAATGGAGGGATTTTTGGTCAGAGGTGGGGTGATTATTGCTCATTATTTGTGATCAAATGCCAATATTTTAAACACTCAAAAATTTAATAGATGAATGAATGAAACATCCTTGGAATAAGTTTAGTATTTATATTGCTTTTCAGTATAAACAGAGTTAAGGAAAAGGTTAAAAAATAAAAAACATTACTAAAATGGTTGAAACTTCAAATGTACACAAAATAATACGTTTATTTACAAAAGCCCTTTTTTCTATTTAAGGTATGCAGCTTGCATTTTATTTTCCTCAAGGACGTAATTATACTGTATCACAGAAATTATTGACGTTATTATACCGTATCACAGAAATTATCAAAACACGAATCAAATGTAAGTTTCGGTTATCATCTAACATTTTAACTTATTGCATATGTCGTTCCAGCTATCACGTTGATGCTGTTTTATGTTATTTCAACCTTTTACCTGAAAACGCTATTAGAGATGTGTTTCCATTTCCGTTTGCTGAAGTACAAGCCATAACGGTCATACATTCTCTTTCGCTATCTGCTGTTGTTCTTGAGATTCTTTTTCCTTTTTCTCCAACAATATTTATTCTCGATGGATCAGTAAATAATGCAGTTTCATCCAGGTTAAAAATATGTTTGGGCTTATCTGTCAAATCATGCTAATGAAGTGCATCTTCTAATAAATAATAAAACTCATAAATTAGAAATGGTTCTTCTATTGCTAATAGTCTTAACTTTTTCGGGTGTAGTCTTCTTCTTCGATGACAGGTGATGGCAATACATAAATAACCTAATCCAATCTTCTCCTGGTGGCTTATATTTAAATTTGCAATACATTCTAAGATAAGATCCGGTCTCACTGGAATCATTTATATTAATCTGTACAAATCTATAAACATCTTAGATATCCTTGCGATTTAAACCGAAGTCCCATTTCGCCATCAATCATACTGCTAATTTATTTTCTTTATTTGGAGGTAAGTTAGAGGATTTCCAGGATTATGATTTAAAATGTTCTTTTCCTTGTTCTTTAAGTAGAGTTGTAAAGGGAAGAATGAAAATTTTGCATGACGCATTCAGCTGTCCAAATGCATTATTTTCCTTCGTGTATTGTATAGGCTGGCTTCCTGTAATTTGCTATGATGTTCCACAGAATTTTTTTAACTATATATGTCCTTGGAATATTGTTGTTATACTTTTGGGTCATTCCATGAAAAACGGGATATTTTTCAGCAGAGAAAAATATTGCAAAAATAATGATAAAAGTTACTGAAGTTATTTTTCAAAGTCCAAATAATACATATCTTGGAATTACTTTTTAAATTTTTCAATTTTAGCGAGTGGCAACAGTGCTTCAAAGATAGCGGCCATCAGCTGAATTACCATGCGACTAAAACGCATTGATTTCAAACGAACCTAATATTGTTTTCTTGTTGACTTTCAGATTTTTGCTGTTACAGTTTATTATATGCAGGTACCTTTTCCATTTTATGCATTGTTTTTGGAATTTTACCGCAATATCAGTTATGTTATTACCAATTACATTTGCCGTAAATTTATGCCCCATACGTGACAGAAAAAACAGTATTTTTAAAAATTTTTACTGAACCAAGAATTGGTTGTGGCTTATAAAGAACCTTATTATGTATAAACATTTCCCAAATAAATTTTTAGATAATATCCATTTATAAATTAATAAAACATTATTTTATGCTGTCCTACACGTGACGCCTCCTGTGTAACATTTCAAATAAAAATATTTCTAATTAATTAATATAAATTTTATTTATTTATTGTAGGAGAATTGCTGTGATGGAAAACTATTTGCAATGTCTAGTGATTCAAATAAACTTGTTTTGTGAAAAAACATGCGAAAATATGGATGGCAAAACTCAACTGCATAACCAAAAGTTCACAAACTAGAGATGAATATGATACAATAATGGAACACATGACTAAAATGATGAATCATTTAAATGTTAAAAGAAACCAATGCATGAAATTTTAAATGAATAATAAGAAAAACACATAAGAATTTTGAAAATTGACATTGGAATGTCATTTTCCTTCAAATATCAGAATGAAGAACAAAAAACTTTGTGGTCGAGGGCAAGTGCGTTTTCGTTCTCTGCTGCAATTTAGTTTCATTGGTAACTATCAGACTTATCCCATGTGTCTAACTACCACCAATAAAGACAAAAATACTATTTTTGCTTTAATCGAATTTCTTTATCAAGAAAAGTTCTACTTAGACAAAAAACATCTACAGAAAGAAATTATATGGAGTGGTGGAGTCATCCTCCAAGTTTAAACATAAATCCATGGCAAAACTCCTTTTGTATGGAGGAAAATCATTGACATGGAAAAGAAGCAGTTGATGGGGTAGGTGGTAAAATAAAAACGCTTGTGTACCAAAAGATGATGAGTAAGAACAAAATGCACACAGTTGAATCTACAAACGTTTCTTCTGTCTTAGCAAGCCAGCCTTCACAGAAAACGAAAATATTCGACATGCGAAAAGAGGAAATTGCAGAAAGATTACATAAGGAAAATCCTTGGGAAAATAACTAAAGTCAAATGAACATCATGCTTTCATATCATTGAACACAACGAAAGGAACATAGTTTGTCAGAACGACTGCCTGCCGGAAGGGAAAAAATGAATCAGACAATTCAACAATCTTAATTGCCAATGAAGATCAAAGTTTTGGAAAATGGATTATTTTGAATTATCAGGGCAAGCTTTATCCAGAAAAAATTACAAATAAACTAATGATACATTTTTTGAAAATGCCATAGAAAAGTAAAAAAAAAAAAAAAAAAAAAAAAAATCTGAGATTATTTCAAATGCCCAAACATCGTGGTGAAATTTCATACAAACATGAAGAGACAGTAAAAGCTAATTTAACCATTTGTCGTCAATTGTTGCATTGGCAAAGTCAATGCGAGAACTGTTGCTAATAGTAAATGCTCCTATAAGTAAGGAAATTATGCATTTGAACTATGCATTCAAACTTCTAAAAGAAAACAATAAAACTTGTTTTGTCATTAATACTTCGCTTTCATTATTTTGTTGATTTTTTTTCCATACAATTTCTATTCATAAAAATTTTATTTTAAAAAGTACATTTTTTGTAATTTATGCCTGTTTCTTCATATTAATGTATAAAATTTCTTAAATGAATCTTAAATCAACTTTTTTATTTAATATTCAATTGATTTCTTTTTTCTTAAAATTAGGAATTCGCACATTGTCCCACACGTGACAAGAATGTCCTTCATGTGACACCTATTAGAAAAATTATTACTTGTACTAAATTTATCTTTTTCAACATATAACACAATAAATGGATAATAAGGAGCATGGGCATCTAGTAAAAAAATTTACAGCTGTGTAAACACTGTAGAATCAGAGGGTTTCTTGTTAGAAGCAAAGCATTTGAAAAGTCCTGTCCAATATTGTGCCCTGCACTTGAAACTCTACTTCATTAATTTTTTTTTAATTTAAAAACGTGAATATTTTTTTTTTGTTGATAATATCGCATAAGCAGAGAACTTACTCTGGGTCAGCAAATAAAAAAAAGCTTTAAATGAATAAATAAAAATAAGAACGGCTAATCAGTGTATACAATATATTAAAAAATCTTCAATTAAAAATATATTGTATATATATTGTATATATATTTACATATATATACAATATATATATGTATATATATATATATATATATATATATATACATTTAATATATATATATATACATTTATATATATATATATATATATATATATATATATATATATATATATACATATATATTTAATATATTGTATACACTGATTAGCCGTTCTTATTTTTATTTATTGTAACACAGTGTAATGAGTCCTTTTAGTAATAGCTTTAAATGAGTTTCATAATTGCAAAAATATTCATGAAAATTTAGTCTAATTGTCCCACACGTGACGGTGGAATCGCCATTTTGCCTAACATAAAAATGAATATAGGGGAGAGTAGTACACAGTGAGACGTGGTACACAGTGAGACAGCAGCCATTCTGACATATAATTATAACTTTTTCTCCTAGCTGACACTTACACATAACCACCTCATTTTATGCAACACGTGGATGCAGTTTCGGCACTTCGGTTACTCGTCCAACAAAATAGTAATTCTTTATTTTACAAGGGTTAAAGTTACATAAACATCCATTTTATAGTTTATTTCCTTCATTATAACATATATTTACTTAACCAAACCTAGCTATATCTAATGATAGACTATGTCGACAAAACGACACAAGCATTTAACGCTATCAAATTGATGATGAAACAGATATGGCGTCCATTTTGTTACAAGATAGCGAAAGTACACAGTGAGACACATAGTTGTGGTATACAGTGAGACATGAGACGTGTCTCACTGTGTACGTAGATGATTCTAGACCATTCTTTTGACGACGATGAATCATTTAGGTTTCAGAAACTAGAACGGAAGTATGTAACTAGAACTATGTAGGAAAAATCTTAACCTGTAAGAATGAAGGTTGTGATTTTGAAGTGATTTATCTTCGAAGAGTGTGAAAGCGGCAGGCTTCGAGCATCATGTTCCAGATATGGTGTCTTTTAATGAATCAGTTACTTCAATGCTAATGCCATAACTACAATTTGTGACAGCAGAGCAACTATCAGGATACCACCGGTTTCTGATTTTCTTCGGAAATTTGGATGTACATTGAGCTACACACTGCCATTGTTAGGCATACTCTTAAGCCTTTATTTAAGAGGGATAACTATAGTTTAATTACCACAATCCACTATACGTGTAAAGTTAAGCTCAAAATGTGGTTGAATTGTTAATAATCTGTGTACCTGTAACTATTGAAATTTTCTTTGCATTTTTACTATTGATCTATCAAAGCTACTCGACCCCCAAAATGTTACCCACGTATGGTACACAGTGAGACAATTTCCGATACCCTGTTATCATGCTTCTATGCTTTTATAAATAACCTTTTTAAGACCATTTATACATTAATGTGTAGCGTATTTGTGTTGCTTTAAGATGTAGCAAAAAAATTTTCAAAAGAATAAAAATAGTCGTCATACGTTAAGTAAAAATATTTTTCGTCTCACTGTGTACTACCCTCCCCTAAATTTAGAACTTCCTACAAAAGCGTTGTCATATGAATCTGCAGAAACTTTTTCATGCAGGTTCTTTCATCTAAAACTCACAAATATTAAACATTTCTGAACTATTTGTAAGTTTACATGCAATTGTTAAGCTAAAATTACATGATCAAGAATCACCCATGCTGACCAATATTTATCCCATTACCAATGCATACAATTTTAAATAAAGAAAATCTTAATCTAATTAAATTATCGTAATATCGGTGGGTCTGAAATAGCGTAACATCATTAAAATGAACAATTATCGCCTACAGACCGTAATTTAACATCATTCTTTTGTATGACCTTCTAAAATAAGTATAAGGTATTAAGATCGTTAATTATGCTAAATTCCTGAAAGCGGAGAAAAACTCTTTCCTTTATCTCTCTACAACAGAAATAATATATATTATTATATAACATTCAGAAGGTCCAAAAATTACACTATACTATTATTAATAATAATTACAGATATTGAAATGATTGTGATAAAAACAGTAGTATTCAAGCCTCAAGTAAAATTAACGAAGAGAAGATATTATAATCGTCGTTTTATTTTTGGTTTCAAACATAACAATTATATATATGCTTTAAGAACTTAAAACTGGTGGAAGATGGTCTTGGATTTTTAAGTAATACTTGAGTTTTTAATATAACAGCAATGGGTTAGAGAAAGCAGTTTTAAAAAGACAAACATATTCGGCGACTTTCAGCTCATATTATAAATGGTTTCTAACGCTATTGCCTGTCATGAATCACCGAGCTATAACTCTGAATTAAAACAAGTGCAATTACTTACCTCAAAAGGGTAACATGAGTTCATCTGGCGCATTATTCCTATTTAAATTGCGGCAAAGACCATTTCAACTACGCGCAAGGCCACAGCATTTTATTATATATTATTTCTGTTATAAGAGTGGGAGCAAGAAATCACTGAGCATAATTATTTTATGTAGTTATTCGGTGGTGTTAAATAGTTTTAACTGTTTTATGAGATAATTAATTTTTCATCATAATTTACACATTGAGGATTAAACGTTTAAAATTTCATTTGATGGAGAAATCATATTTGAAGAAATCAGAAGAAAATAGAGGATGTCGAATCTTAAATTTTGCGGCTAGTATTTTTTAATATTTAGAAAATAATAATAATAATAATAATAATAATAATAATAATAATAATAATATAAATAATGGCGATAATTAAGATTTGCTTAAATATATCTGATTCCAATTAGAAGTAATAGAGTTAAAATGAAAGTTACTAATTATGAAAAACACTTTTGTGAAAATTAATCAAAAAAGCTTTTTTTAACAAATTTTGTGTGATTATATTTTTTTTCATCACTGAAGCTCGTGACAAAAAGTTATATTACAGAAAAGAAAAATTATTTTATTTTTTATATCATAAGGCTACAAAGATTTCGCTTAATTGCATCGAAACATATTCAGCACGTTTTGTTTTCGATCAAATCAAACATATGCGACTTTCGAAATAGATCCAATTATTGCGTTCCACAGAATGTTTTTACAGTTATTATGTTTCATAGTTTTTTTTCTTCTAGCACGTATACCTTCGCAATGCAGACATTTTACGAGCTAAAAATAAAACATTTTTCCCAACTGCACAGTACGAAAAAATTAAGCTGTTGATAGATTAGTTTTTAGTGAGTTGTTAAGATCTAAAATAAAAATGTACGAACTTGAGCGGAGTTTGAAGATATTATTGCGTAAAGACCCCTGCTTATTTTAAAATCAAATAATATTAATTAAAAATATTTTGCAAATATTAAAAATATTTTAGATAAGTTGATTGTCTCTCTATTTTAGTTTACATCTATTTTAAACTTAATTTATTGATTTATTTTTCCTATAAGCGAGTGAGAGAAAGAACTTCAGAGACAAATCTATATTTGTTTTCATATTAAAGGACTTAAAAACTCCTCAACTAACAGAAGTGATAGATTTTTCTATATACCAGACATTTCGCAACATCCGTCGTGTTAACATTTAACGAATAAAACGTTGTAAAATGCATTCGTAAATAAAACATTGCTTGATTTCAGCAGGCTTGATTACAGAGAGACAGTCCAGATTTTAGTCTCAAGCAGCGTTGAATTCAGACAATTTTCTCCCGGAAGGATTCCTGAAACGCCCAAACTTAATTTTTTTCAATGGCAATACCCAATTTTAACAAGATATTTCAAATCTTCGGTTCGAACTATGCCAAGTCACCAAATTTCAAGTCATTTGAATATAAGTTTTTGAATTATCACATTTTCATATTTTCATTACTATCTCCTGAAATTATACTCCTACTGTGCTAATTTTTTGTGTAGCAATAATACTAAAATACCCAAACATAAATACGTCGAATTTGCAATTTTTATATTTTTATGATATGAATTATGAAATTAATATTCGAAAAAATTATGAATTACAACCTACAATTTTTTTGATGGATTTATATTTATTAGGTCCTGCTTTATGGTAATCCAAAATTTCACATTTTTCTTCCAAATAGTTTTCAAATTATGCTTAAAAAACGGGAAAATGATGGTTTAAGGGACCTTCTATGATAGAAGTGACTAGATATTTTGAAATTTCTTATGCTATCCTATGTAATCTAGCAGTCTTCAATGACTGCTTAAGTGAGAC
The DNA here is from genome assembly GCA_963932465.1 of Maratus speciosus. Taxonomy (NCBI): domain Eukaryota; kingdom Metazoa; phylum Arthropoda; class Arachnida; order Araneae; family Salticidae; genus Maratus; species Maratus speciosus. The sequence goes on from OZ010788.1 coordinate 239,248,610, forward strand.
TTAAGATGCCTTGACCAAGAAGGGGGCTGTCTAGGTCAGCAATCGAGTACCGAACTTTAATTTGGATACAGCCCCTAAAATAGGCTCGTTTTAAAATAATTAATTTCTCGGAAACTTACCGTACGAATTGCATAAAAATTTGTTTTTTGGCTAATTGAAGGGTGTAAAGTTCATTTATGCTGTCAGATTTGTGTACTGCTATTAAAAAAAAAAAAAAAAAGTTATGGTTCGTTTTAATATGTAGATAGCGCACTAAGCAAATTTTATATACATCATTTAAAAGAAGACTTTATTACTAATCGTGTGGTACCAGTCACTTTCTTCTACGGTAATTTTTTGCAGAGGTAGTAAGGGGTGTTTACTTTTTTCTTTTTCTTACGACTGTACATGCCTTTGATTCTTTTAATTTCAAATACAAAAAGAAGAAAAAGTAAAAAAAATAAAAAGAAGAAAATAAAAGAAAGCAATACAATAATACCATAAATTAAAACATTTTATTTCAACACCAAAGCTCTGTTCCATTCTACAGAAGCAAAAATATAAAGCTGCAATTGGCAGAGAAGGAAAATGCTATTGGCGGGATTTGCACCCAGCTGACTTTTCATCCAATTGCTCAAACATTTAATAATTAACTTTGATATCAAATTGAAGAGAAACGAGGTGAAAACAATACAATTAATTTTTAATAGGCTAAAGCAAATTAGAAAGCATTAAATTAATAAAAAATAAAATAAAATAAAATTTTCAAATGTAAAACAAATAGAATATTATATTCAGCGACTATTCGTAGATGGGTTCAAAAAATCTTACCCAAAGCGTATAAATCATCTATGATAAAGAGACATTTTACGATGAACGCAAAAATCGTAATCTTAAGCTTCAGACACCTGTGGGACATAAGCAAAAAACAAAAAGATATCAGAATCAAAGAGAAACGAGGTGAAAACAATACAATTAATTTTTAATAAGCTAAAGCAAATTAGAAAACATCAAATTAATAAAAAATAAAATTTTCAAATGTAAAACAAATAAAATATTATATTCATTATACTAAATGAGTGTAATATTAGCATTCGTTACAGAGTTCAAAACCTGTTTTAACTAAATAGTTTCTATAGAAGCGACTATTCGTAGAGGGGTACAAAAAATCTTGCCCAAAGCGTATAAATCATCTATGATAAGGAGACATTTTACGATGAACGCCAAAATCGTAATCTTAAGCTTCAGGCGCGTGTAAGACATAAGCAAAAAACAAAAAGGCATTATTGTTGTTGTTATTTTCTGAAAGCTTAACCGTCTGATTTCAGGATATGGGGAAAAATATGAAAATCTTTCACATTTCGTATATGAAGACACCAAAGCTTAACATCCAAATCGGTTCACAAATACGACTGTTATCACGTGACAAATATCAGGTCGTTTCAAAATGTCAGCCAAGCTAGAAATTCAAAGTGCTATCTCAGCCATTTTTTAAGATATAGACGAAACAAAAAATGCTCCGGAATCTTTGTATCAAGGTCAAACACATAAGAAAAAAATATTTTTCAATTTTCAATTTTTTGGTACCACATTTCAAATTTAAATTTTTTTTTAAATTTAAATGGCCGCCATTTTGAAACAAGATGGCGGATAAAGCTGGCCAACAAACTCGGTTGAGACATTGGTATGCACTATGTATACACGAAATTTCATCCAAATCGGTTCATAAATACGAGAGTTACAATGTGACAAAGATCAGATATATATATATATATATATATATATATATAATAAATTTGAAATCACAAATATATGAAGAAATTGATTACCCTATATATATAAAATCCTAATGAAACGAATTTATGAAATGGAAGTATGAATCGACTGATTAAACAACTGATTATGTTTCACGGCGATTTCTCCTAAAATATTGAATACTTTGCGATGAAATTAACACCAAAAATCAATATTGATCCGCAGATTTCAAAACTGGTATTAGAATTTTTAAATTCGAATTAGTTTTCGAAATATTAATTTTTTTCTTCTAATTTTATATACATGTTTCTAATGATGGCAACTCAAATTTTAATCAAACAGATATTTTTTTTATATATATTTCAGAATAGGTTGACATGGTAACCCGGCTATTGTTGTTTATTTGATAATAAATGTTTATTTACTTTTATTTCTTTTTACAAATTATATAAATTATTTTGTTCTATGATTATTAATTAATTTTTGATATTTCCTTTAGAAAATAATAGAAAATAATTAAGAAATACAGTACTACTAGTTATTACGTCGATCAATTTCGCCAAATTATATAAATCGCCAAAACACTCGCCAAATTATACAAATTGACATAATTTTTATTTTAAATAACGAAAGAACAAATAAATTAGTATAACATTAATGAATATACGAATAAAACGTCGAAATAAAAATCACTTGATGACGTAAACACGTGTAACTTGCTTATAGTCAAGTGAATGTGGCATTTACGATCAACCATTATTGGCATTTAATTTTATAGTTTGTCGATAGATTTTTGGTCGTCGGGATATCTAAGGAATACCAAAACTGCATATGTAACTGGTATTTGAAAACAAGGTTTTCGCCAAATTTTCGTAAAAAAATAAAAATCACGCCAAACCTGTATATCTGTAACCGTGTATATCTGTAACCTGTATAACCGTATCTATCGAAATATTACCACTTGAAAAAAAATGCTAACTGGCGAGTTGAAAAAAAGCTATTGGCGAGATTTGCATCCTGCTAGCGTAACAGTACCTAGAATTCTTTGCGACCATGGCAACTTTTATGTAGTGTTATTCGAAAAAAAATTTTGATTTTTTAATCAGAATGGAAAATTTACGGTCCCATATTGGCGCGATTTTTTTCTGACGCCAATGTCATATACGGAACGGGCACATAACTGGCGCCAAAGTATCGTTATTTTGCTTCATATGGTAAGCCGGATGTTGCTGTTTATGCTGGTGATTCGTTCCCCAAATTAGCGTCGTTAAAAAATCACGTTAATATGGGACGTATATGACATCTTTGCCAAACTTTCATATGAACGGCGAAGGGATCAGACCGTATTTGTTTATGGCAGTTGATGACTTGAACTATTATAATATAGATGAAATGATGGCGATAGAATAATATTTGGCGACTTATCACCTGTGCTTGGCTAACATTAAAGTACCAAAATGTCACCTAGAGTATAAAAAGCGAAGTGGTCCGCCTGGAACTGTTGATGATAGTCACATGACTTAGGCTATTGTTATAGAGATTGTTTTAAAATACCGGGAGACACAGACTCTTATACTTAATTTATTTTATTTTAACTTCTTTTCAAATGTTTAACTGATCTTCTTTAATCAAAACCGAAAACAACCATTGTATGTCTTAATAGCAACTGATTCGCCCTTAAATTTTTGCAATCAAAGGGAATTGAATGGAAACCTGTTTACAGGGAGATCTGCACAGCTTTTTTCAGTATAATATTCTCCAATCTTCACTAATATTTTTAAAACCCATCAGATTAGCGTGTTTTTAGATTCTGTGGTTTCTGAACGGGGGTTGGCGAGCATAGCTTGCAGGGGGCAGAGCCCCCTAGTATATATATATATATATATATATCAACTTTTAAACGGAGGGTGGTTTCGGGGTCTAGGGGTCTTGATCGATGAAAATATACCAAAATTTTTTTAAATCGTTTTCCTCCGAACGGCTGCAATAGGTAGATTTTTGTAATGAAAGCTACCTAAAATTATGTAGCCTTCCCTCCGAGAGTGTGCTGACAAATAAACAAATCACAATTCCGGACTAAAATATGGTAGATATCTGCATATAAATTTAATCAGAGGCTATCTCTAAAGTGCAGTTTCGAGATTGAGACTACAGTCAAAATGCACCTTTATATCGAAGCGTAAATAAAATTTAATAATAATGGAAGTGTAAATAAAAATTAATAATAATAAAAAGAAAAACAGAAAGATAATTCCGAGCATATTCTTATGCAACATAGCTTTTATTTTATGCTCGACATAAAATTAAAATCTTTTCCTTGACCGATTTCAGTTTATCGTGTCTTATGATTAATCTGATCTTGAAGTTAATCGTCCATAATCAAGTCCATAGCCAAATGGCATGTTTGAGCAAATGTGATTTTTACTCAAGAAGTTTTTTTTTTCAATTTTTAAAATATTTAATAATATTTATGCTCACTTTAAAAGACGTTGTGGACATAACAGCAATGTTTGCAAGGGGGCCAATGACGAAAGATAAATCGAATGAAAAGAAAAAAAAACAAGGAAGGGAAAAAAAAGAAAAAAATATTTGCCTTTCATTTTGCTTTCTGCTTTCATCAAACATGGTTTATTACCAGCCAATTATGATAACTCTGCCGTTCTCTCCTTAGTTACCTTATAATATTTTAGAAAACGTTTAATGTTGAAATAGATATTTCTTTAAACTATGCTTGGATTTTATTTAAAAAGAGATAAAAATCAGTAAATTAAGATTCAGTTTTCAAAAGCATTTAATTTGAAAGTACACTTTTCTCTTGTTCGATGATGTAACAATTGAAACTATAAGATACTGAGGAGTGAAAGGTGTCAGAGATCAAAATGAAAGCAACAGCTCAAGTCTTCGCTGCCATCGTGATAGCATCACAAATATCGTACTACTTTTTAGGATACTATTATGAACTCGACTTAAAATTTCTGAAGACGACTGAAAAGTGCACAGTGAGAGAATGCATTGAATTAGCGACTTTTTCTCTATTAATCCAATACATCCAAACTAGAACGCCCTGGAGGAAAAAATAACTGATGATTCAGTTATTAATATTTTTTTATTTATTTCGATGGGGATTATAAAAATACGAAGTGCAAGAAGACATATTTCGATTTATTCCCGGGGCAATCTTTCATTGAAGCAAAAGAAAATTTAAGAAGTGTCATACTTAAATCTAAAACAAATAAGTTTTCGCTGCTAAAGCAAATACTCTCTATCATTAAGATAGAAAATTTATTACACCATTCTTTTTAACACATACAAAGGAAGAATTTGTTTTAGAAGTGGATTTTTTTTTCAAAGCTTCTTTAGCTAAAGAATCACATCATAGTTGAATGAAAAGCATTTCTAAAAATTAAATATTATTTAATCAGTAAACTATATATCAAATGTCAAATGACTAATCTTGTTTTTAGAATAAGCCAAATTATGATTTTATTAAAAGATTGAATTTGGTGACATATTGACATAGGGGAAAAGCCTTTTAAGAGAATATTGAAAATTTTCGAAAAAGACCTATAACTAACTTCTATTTATTCTCAAAATATCATGGATTTTCTTTTTATTTAATTGTTGTTCATCAGTGAAAAGCCTAGGATGAACTTATCATAAATAATGGTGACAGTTACTTCATATAAAATGCAACGTTTTTATTTTATTTTACGTTACTTTTCCCTACTAATTGTATGATTGTGTGTTTTATATTGCTTGACACATTTGTATAGTTTTGGGATTATTCAGTTCCCAATTACAGGGCTTCATCAATTAAGGTATACTAGGGAGCAGAAAAATTGACAAACATATAATCAAACATAATTTTATAAAGAAAACGTTTATCCTAACACATCTTACATTATTTTGTTCAACAAACTCTAATTTATGACTGAAACCATATTTCATGAAGTTCATCTCTTGCTTTACCTAGGATCTCTAATATTTAATCATTCGTAGTTGGAAAATTTTCTACTTACACGTTTTTAATTTTCTAATTTAAGATAACTTCTAGGTATAATTAAAATAGATAACTTCGAATGTGCTTTGTTACTAATCAATTTATTAAATGAAATTTACAAACAGAATGAACATTTCAAGATGTATTAGTGTTCGAATGTAAGCTAAAATCTATTAATATTTTTTGAAAGAAAGAAACCTTCGCTCTCGAAACATAGTATCAACCCATTTTAAACCGATTTTCTTTTATCACATTGCTCAATTATTTTTCAAATGCAAGTAATCTTGAGAAAAAAGACAGAAGAAAAAAATAATGGTGTTAGTTTACATGACCTGTAATGGCTAAAATCATATTTCATTAAGTTCATCTCTTGCTTTCCCTTGGATCCCTAATATTTAACCATTCATAGTTGGAAAAATTTCTACTTACACGTTTCTAATTTAAAATAACTTCTAGATATAATTAAAATAGATAAATTTTCATATGCTTTATTACTAATTAATGTATTTCATGAAATGTAAAGAAAGAACGAATATGTCAAGGGTTACCGTCAACCGGGTCTACTTAGGGCCACTTTTTCCTAGTTCCACTCACATTTCCATTATTAAAAAATATTATATGTGATTTTTCGACATCGAAATGGAGTTGTAAATAATTAACATGAAGCAATGAAGAAAACTGTACGGTTTTAATTTTTTTATTTTTTTATTTTTTAACTACTTTCAAAGTTTTAGAACAAAGTAGCCTGCTGGGGACTTCTTTGGTCCATTCATTTAGTTTCATATAAAATGAACACATTTCATATGTAAATGAATACATTTTTACTGAAACACCCTTGCAATAGCATTTGCTAATAAATTAACACTGCAAACTCAATAAACAAATGTTTTTTTTTTTTTTTTTTTTTTTTTTTTTTTTTTTTTTTAACTTTTAAACACAGTAAACCAATTGTCAATGTTAAAGAAACGAGAAACAGTTTTCGTCATGTTATCCTCAGCAACTGGAACAAAAACAATTAATGTAACATTTTGCTACAGTAACATTTGAAAAAAATGTTACTTAAAACATGTTTTAAGAGATTTGGTTGTACAAAAGGCATTTCTAAGTAATTGGGGCTATTTTCGGACCAAAAACGGTCTGGCACAAAGTAGCCCCGAAATACTAATTTTCATGTTAGCTTTATGAAAACGTAAAACTTTTCTGTCAAAATAAAAAGTTAAAGGAAAAACTATGATCACACATGGGTTACAGGTTACTAAAGGTTATATTTTGACACTTATCTTATTTGTAGCTCTTACCCAGATTGTTTCACTATAGAAAGTTTGAAGAGTTAAAATTTACACACGAAAACAGTTGTTTACAAATACATCCAGTGTTGCCATTAAAAAATTAAATTACCCCCAAACCATTCAAATACCCTATAGAAGGGTAAAATATTTTTCAAGGGCAAAAACTCCAAATTATCTTGTATTGTTTGTTCAATACAAAGAATAAAACCTTTTTTTATGGGATGGACCAAAGTAATCCTGCAAGGACCAAAGTAGCCCCGGTTGGCGGTATAAGTGTTCGAATGTAAGCTACAATCATTAATATTTTTTGAATGAAAGAAACCTTCGCCCTCGAAACACAGTATCAACCCATTTCAGACAGAATTTTCTTTTATCACATTGCTCAATTATTTTTCAAATGTAAGTAATCTTGAGAAAGAAGAGAAAGAAAAAAAAATAATGGTGTTAGTTTTCATGACCTGAAATGTCTGAAACCCTATTTCATTAAGTTCATCTCTTTCTTTCCCTTGGATCCCTAATATTTAGCCATTCGTAACGGCGCCAGTCTCTGTGATGACAGAAGTGATACACTCTTTCCTTTGATTCAATTCAGAGAAGGAACTAACTTATTAAAGTCGACAACAATTTCATTTCGATATGTCTGCGTTCTCTATTCATATTTTCTTTTTTATTCCATGTTTCCTTAAATTTTTTATTTTCGAAAATGTTCCCTGAATTGGTATGAATACTTAAGAAAAGCTGCCCGTTATAGATACAGAGAGTTCTTTGAAAAGAATGAATCATAAAAAAATAAAAGAGAAGCATTTTATCTTTACTCTCTTATTTCTAATTTCTTTTTTTTTTCCTTGAAAGTTCAGATATGATAAGGAGTTCTGCATCAGTGTTTTCACTTTTAACTGGTCATTAACTTGATAAAGCAATGGTGTAGTCTTTAACATTTAACTAATAAAAGAATTTTGATTATAATATATAGCGTTATGGCATCATATAACCTTTTTAGCTAATTTGTCCTAATAGAAATTTTTAAACACTAAATTATTTCATACATCGGATCATTCTAATAAATTCTACAATATACTTAATCCTTACCCGATATTAAATTTTATTCTATAAAATTCTCACACTTTCATGCATATGTGGAAAAATATAAGCTCGTCATTTACTTAGTACTTTCTTCTATCTTTACAAGAAGAAAGTATTGGATTCATGAAAATTTTCGAATTCCGGTTTCCTACGGATTTACAGGTTTTAGGGGTCAGAGATTCCAAAAAACATGTTTTTACAAAATGTCTGTCTGTGACTCTGTGAGTCTGTCTGTCTATCTGTCTGTCTGTGTGTATGTGACGCAAATTTTGTGGGCGCTCTATCTCAAGAACTAATGCACGGAATTTAATAAAAATTTATATTCAGTGAGTACCTAATACAAGTTGATGCTGATTAGTTTTTGGTGTAAATCGCTCAACAGGTGGCGCTGCTATGCTGCATTTTTCACGATTTTCGCAATAGCTCTATCTCACGAACTAATGCACGGATTTTGATCAAACTTCAGATTTAGTTAGTCCTTGATATGAATTGATGCTGATTACGTTTTGGTGTAAATCGCCGAACAGGTGGCGCTGCTATGATGAATTTTGCAGGATTTACACGATTTCCCCAATAGCTCTATCTTAAGAACTAACGCACGGATTTTCATCAAACTTCAGCTTCAGTTAGTCCTTGATATGACTTGCTACTGATTATGTGTTCGTGTAAATCGCCCAACAGGTGGCGCTTCTGTGCTGCCTTTTTCACGATTGCCTCAATAGCTCTATCTATAGAACTAATGGACGAATTTTCATCTAACTTCAGATTTAGTTGTATGTTGACACAAGTTGTTGTTAATTAGGTTTTGGTGTTAATCACCCAATAGGTGCGCTGCTATGCAGGAATTTTCACGATTTTCGTTATAGCTCTATCTCAAAAACTAATGCACGGATTTTCTCCAAACTTCAGATTCAGTCAGACGTTGACATAAATTGTTGCTGATTAGGATTTGGTATAAATCACCCAATAGGTGGCGCTGCTAGGCAGCATTTTGCTAGATTTAGACGATTTCAGCGATAGTCATATCTCAGGAACTAATGCACGGAATTTCATATCTTTAGAATCCTCGTGAGATGCATAGATTGCCATTTAATTTTGGCAGTGTGATAGCGAATTCTGAAGTATTAACATGTATGAGATAGAAGAAAGTTTTGGGATTGGTTCATCCGACTAGTTTTTCATTAACTTGATAAAGCACTGGTGTGATCTTTAACATTCAACTAATAAAAGAATTTTGATTATAATATGTAGTGTTATGGCATCATATAAACTTTTTAGCTCATTTGCCCAAATAGAAATTTTTAAACACTAAATTATTTCATACATCGAACCATTCTAATAAATTCTAAAATATACTTAATCCTTACACGATATTAAATTTTATTCTATAAAATTCTCACACTTTCATGCATATGTGGAAAAATATAAGCTCCTCATTTACTTATTTTTCATTAACTTGATAAATCACTGGTGTGATCTTTAACATTCAACTAATAAAAGAATTTTGATTATAATATGTAGTGTTATGACATCATATAAACTTTTTAGCGAATTTGTCCTAATAGAAATTTTTAAACGCTAAATTATTTCCTACATTGAACCATTCTAATAAATTCTAAAATATACTTAGTGACCCTTACACGAGATTAAATTTTATTCTATTAAATTCTCACACTTTCATGCATATGGGAAAAAATATATGCCCTTCATTTACTTATTACTTTCTTCTATCTTTACAAGAAGAAAGTATTGGATTCATGAAAATTTTCGACTTTCGGTTTTCGACGGATTTACACGCTTTAGGGGTCAGAGATTCTAAAAAACATGTTTTTACAAAATGTCTGTCTGTGTGTCTGTGAGTCTGTCTGTCTGTCTGTCTGTCTGTATGTGACACAAATTTTGTGGGCACTCTATCTCAAGAACTAATGCACGGAATTTAATAAAAAATTATATTCAGTTAGTATCTGATATAAATTGGTGCTGATTAGTTTTTGATGTAAATTGCTCAACAGGTGGCGCTGCTACACAGCCTTTTTCACGATTTTCGCAATAGCTCAATCTCCAGAACTAACGCACGGATGTTTATCAAACTTCAGATTCAGTTAGTCCTTGACATGCATTGAAGTTTTGTACATTTTGGTGTAAATCACTCAAAAGGTGGCGCTGCTCTACTGCATTTTTTACGATTTCTGCAATAGCTCTATCTCAACAACTAACGCTTGGATTTTCATCAAATTTCAGATTCAAGTATACTTTGATATGAATTAGTGCTGTTTGTGTTTTGGTGCAAATCGCTCAACAGATGGCGGTGCTATGCTGCACTTTTCAGAATTTTCATTATAGCTGTATCTCAAGAACTAATGCAAGAATTTTCACCAAACTTCAGAATCCGTTAATCCTTGACATGAGTTGACATTTTGTGCATTTTGGTGTAAATCGCTCAACAGGTGGCGCTGCTATGCTGTATTTTTCAGAATTTCCACTATAGGGGTATCTCAAGAACTAATGCACGAATTTTCATCAAAATTTGGAATCAGTTAATCATTGACATGACTTGACATTTTGTACAGTTTTGTGTAAATCGCTCAATAGGTGGCGCTGCTATACTGTTTTTTGTGATTTCCGCAAAAGCTCTATCTCAAGAACTAATGCTTGGATTTTCAACGAACTTCAGATCCATGTATACCTGGATATCAATTATTGATTTTTATGTATTGGCGTAAATCACTCAACAGGTGGCGCTGCTATGCTACATTTTTCAGAATTTCCGCTATAGCTCTATCTCAAGAACTAAGTCACGAATTTTTATCAAACTTCAAATTCAGATACACTTTGATATGAATTGGTGCTAAATTGATGTAATTTCTTGTACTATTTAAATGATTTAATTCACTTGATTTATATAGAAGAAAGTTTTGTGATGTGGCCACAACATACTAGTTTTTCATTAACTTGATAAAGCAGTGGTGTAATTTTTAACATTCAACTAATAAAAGAATTTTGATTATAATATGTAGTGTTATGGCATCATATAAACTTTTTAGCTCATTTGCCCAAATAGAAATTTTCAAACACTAAATTATTTCATACATTGAATCGTTCTAATAAATTATAAAATATACTTAATCTTTACACGAGATTAAATTTTATTCTGTAAAATTCTCACACTTTCATGCGTATGTGGAAAAATATAAGCTCCTTATTTACTTATTTTTTATTGAGGATTATATTTGTATGTGTGCCTACTTATCAATGTTCATGTAATTTTATGTGCACTAAATATTGCTAATACATAATATTGACTAAAATTTGTTGAAATTAACATCTTAAATGTAAAATAAATATATTAAACATTTTACATGACATTTTTTTTTTCTAATTTAAAACTGTTTTTTGAATTGCAGAAAACATTTACAGAAATATTTTACATATTAAAAAAAAGAAAGAAGGAAAGAAATTCATATAAACAAGTAAAAATTAAATTTAAAATATCAAAAAACCCGACGGTGTAAAAAGCGAACTAATTTATTATTTCTCATCAATGTGAAACTATTTTTTATATTACTTGCCTATTTTTTTTAATTTACTTGTATTGATGACTTTTAAGTTGTATTTAATTGTTAGTTCCTATCTATAAACACTGTTTTGATGAGGCCTATAGATGTCTATGAAGGCTAAAGTTGCAGTAAAGCTAGAGATCCTACCTACACAACTTCCAGGTTGTGTAATATTTAAACGGAGCTTCTGACTGTAAAATAGTCAATGAAACATCGTCTTCATTTTGAAAGACCTATCCAATGATATGTCACTCCATAGGGTACGTAAAAAAAAAATTCGTCTCTACCGCCCTTTTGTATTTTACGGCTACTATTTTGAATTTATAAAAAGAAAATTTAGCCTATAACCATCGGACGGTTAATACGAATTGATAGAAACCTCATTCGTTAAAATCCATCCAGCCGTTGGGATGTTTCGAGGGTATAAAGAAATCCACATACCCAGATACGCGTAAAACACATAACCCTTCTTGGCAGTCGGGCAAAAACTAGTGAAAATCTCTCTATTTTTCTGGAGAGGGTTAACCCTTTAAGACCTGATCTACACAATTGTGTGGGTGATCCTAAAGAAAAAGATAAACCATTTTCCTCTTTTTGTGCGATTTAAAGTCAATCCTGCACCCATAGAATTGCGTTGGATCCTCCCTTGGCATAACTGACACTGGGTATTTTTTTTTAAATATTTTTTCAATCAAATATAATCCTATTAATTAGAGTAAACCACCAAAACTTTTCACTTCTACCAAAAATCTCCAGCTCTAAAAAGGGTAATAATATATATTAGATAGTAGTTTCGTACAACTTATTAGATTCAATGTTCAAAGGAAAGGAAAACTATAAACGAGAAAGAACAATTACGACTAAAAATTCACTTACAAAACTGTGATTAGTCTAATTTTTCATTTAATCACTATTGACCTTTCCATAGTAATGTTCGTTTTTCTGCTACAAAATTTTCGCGGATTTATTAATTTTTAGTCGCATTCATATTTAAACAACTTTAAAGAATGAATAAAAATACTTAAGGGGGTAGGATACCTTTAAACACATCGAAAAAAAAAAAAAAAGGAAAAAATACCACTATGTTCCAAGCTTCTAAACTTGTGTAATAAGTCACAAATAAAAATAAACTTCATTTAAATATAAAGCTCATATTTATATTTATATTTAAAAAAATATATACACTTGTAAATTCATAAATAAATATTGAAATGATAAGTTAAAAAAATATAATAATAAGAGAAAAAAATCGTGCGTGCATGATAAAATCTAAAAATATGCATATAAAGAGGAAATTTTGGTGAAAATAAATACATAATACTGTTACCTTTATACTAAAACCAGAATATTTATAAACTAGTTGGATGTGCCAATCCTAAAACTTTCTTCTATCTTATACATCTTAATATTTCAAAACCTAGTTACACATGTTAATACTTCAATATTATTAGTTCAATACTATACCAACTTTGATTTTCATCTTAAATTTCTGCTCAAGTCAATTAAACGGACTAAAACGAGTTAATCTATATCATGATATTTGTTAAAATTATTAATTTTTCCTTATTCTGTTGTTATCAGCTGTTTGCGAATAGCCGGCTTAGCAGGTAGCGAGTTCCCGCCGCTGCATGAGCCGCCGATGCACAATAGAACTACGAAAAATCATAAAAGTATACAAAAATCGCTAACACGGAGCCCCTTTACCGCGCAATATTTCCAAATTCAAGGAGGACCTGTTGGCCAAAGCCAAAAACAAGCACAAACATTTTGGTTCAATTGTATGCATAATTTTATACGCTGTTCGATGGTACAATAATGAAAATGGCACAGAGATAGGAATTATAGCGTCCCCTTCTTTCGGAATTTTTTCAAGTTCACGGAGGACTTGTTTGCCATAGCCAGAAACATGCAAAAAAAATTTGGTTCAATTATATGGATAACTTCATACACTTTTCGATGGTACACAATAATGAAAATGGTACAGACATCGCAATTATAGTGCCTCCTACCGGCAGAATTTTTCCAAATTCAGGGAGGACCTTCGTGACATGACCAAAAATAAACACATAAAATTTGGTTCAATTCTATGCATAACTTCCTACACTTTTCGACGGTACAATATTCAAAATGGCACAAAAATTGCACAAAAATCGCTATTACAGCGCCCTCTACGAGCGATTTTTTTACAAATTAAGGGAGGACCTGCTTGCCATATCCAAAAACTTAAAATAAAAATTTGGTTTAATTCTATGCATAACTTCATACACTTTTGGACGGTACAATATTCAAAATCGCACAAAAATCGCTATTACAGCGCCCCCTACCGGCGAATTTTTTCAAAATTCAGGGAGGATCTGCTTGCCATAGCCAAAAACTTAAAATAAAAATTTAGTTCAATTCTATGCATAATTTCACACACTTTTCGATGGTACAATATTCAAAATCGCACAAAAATCGCATTTACAGGGCCCCCTATCGGCGAATTTTTTCCAAATTCAGGGAGGACCTGCTTGTCATATCCAAAAACTTAAAATAAAAATTTGGTTCAATTCTATGCATAACTCCATACACTTTTGGATGGTACAATATTCAAAATCGCACAAAAATTGTTATATCAGCGCCCCCTACCGGCGAATTTTTTCCAAGTTCCGGGAGGACCTGCTTGCCATAGACAAAAACTTATAATAAAATTTTGGTTTAATTCTATACATAACTTCATACACTTTTTGATGGTACAATGGCGACAGACAGACGGACAGACGGACAGACGGACGGACGGACAGACGGACAGGCGGACAGACAGACATTTTCTATAAACATGTTTTTTAGAATCTCTGACCCCTAAAACATGCAAATCCGTCGAAAACCGGAAGTCGAAAAAAATTTCGATTACAATACTTTCTTCTATTGAAGATAGCAGAAAGTAAAAATACTGACTAAATTTAAAAATTAACAAAAAAATAAAAATTTTCACTTTAAAAAAATATTTTCAAAGTAAAAAACAAAAAATAAAATAATATCTTACCTTTTTCTGGTTTTAAGTTGTAGATAATACAGTAATGAATATGTGATGAAAAGTTATTTTGATTACCATGCATAGTTTTTTCAGTAACACTGCGCGCAGTATCAAAATTCATCGTTTTGAATAAACACAATCCAAAGTTTAATTATCCTATGTAGTCTTAATATGTAGTCTTAATAAAACTTTCATAATTAGTAAACAAATGGGAATTTTTTAATGCGGTTTTTTGCATATTGTTCAGGAATGATTACGGAATCAAAATATGTATTAAAAAAATTTCGAATTAAAAGTCCCATTGCTAATATGTTGAAATGAATGAATGACACCGGGATTTACGAACAAATTTAGTTGCAAATAAGAAAAAGCTGCAATTCATTTCATATATATAATAAACGGAAATTTTTATACCCCAAATTCTGGTGCCATTGTGGCATTTGGGAATTAAAATTAAGTGGTTTCAAAAACGTACCACGGCCCTTGTAAGGGTTAAATAATAATAGTAATCGCCCTTATATAAAATCCAAGTGTAGATAACCGTGCCATCTTTATATTTAAAACACAAAGCTGTTTTTTTAAACTTCTGCCCTGAGTTTCCTGCTCAACCGATTTCGTTAATTATTTTTTTTAATGAAAGCTGTTTATTTTCTGATGTGTTCGAACTACTTATTTTTGAGAATATTTCCATTTTTATATTTCAGTCTTATTATTAGAAGTTGTTTATAAAATTTCTTCAAAATGGTGGCAATTAGATTATTTCCATTGTTTCAGATAATAAGGAAATTATGAAAAATATTCAAACGCGTTGCTTTTTGGACATACTTTTTCACTTGCAAGTTATTTTCGGTAAAAAATATGAATGCGGGTGTACTCTGTTTTTATAAGCTAACTAGGGGGCTCTGCCCCCTGCAAGTTACGCTCGTCAACCCCCGTTCAGACACCGCAGAATCCAAAAACACGCTAATCTGATCGGTTTAAAAAATATTATAGTAGATTGAATTATACTGAAAACGGCTGTGCAGATCTCCCTGTAAACGGGTTTCCATTCAATTTCCTTTGATTTCAAAAGTTTAAGGCCGAATCAGTTGCTGTTAAGACATCCAATGGTTGTTTCCGTGTTTGATTAAAGAGGATCTGTTAAACGTTTGAAAAGAAGCTAAAAATAAAAGGAATTAAGTGTACAGAGTCTTTGTCTCCCGGTATTTTAAAGCAATTTCTATAACAATAGCCTAAGTCATGTGACTATCATCAAGGGCTAACCACTTCGCTTTTTATATTCCTGGTGCCATTTTGGTACTTTAATATTAGCCAGGTACAGGTGATAAGTCGCCAAATATTATTCTATCATTTTATCTATATTATAATAGTCCAAGTCATGTAACTGCCATAAATAAATACGCTCTGATCCCTTCGCTTTTCATATGAAAGTTTGGCCCAGATATCATATACGGCCCCATATTGGCGCGATTTTTTTTCGACGCTAATTTGGGGAAAATATCAACAGCATAAACAACAACATCCGGCTTATCAAATCAAGCAAAATAACGATACAATGGTGCCAGTTAAGTACCCGTTGCGTATATGACATTGGCGTCAGAAAAAAATAGCGCCAATATGGCACCATATGTGGCATCTGTGCCGAACGTTTTCCATTTCGATAAAAAAAAAATCATTTTTTTTTTCGAATAATACTACATAAAAGCATTGTCACAAAGAATTCTTGGTACTGTGCAAATCTCGCCAATAGCTATTTTTCAACTCTCCAGTTAGCATTTTTTTTTTTTATCTTTCGAATGGTAAATTATAACATTACTTTTAAGTTGGAATTAAATGTCATCGTTTGTTACATCATTTAATATTTAGCCAGATGCCATATACGCACCCGGTTTGCGTGATATTTTTTTACGAAAATTTGGCGAAATCCTCGTTTTCGAATACCAGTTACATATGTATTTTTGGTACTATTTAGTTATCACGTCGACCAAAAATCTATCACCAAACTATCAGATTAAATGCCAATAATGGTTGATAAATGTCACATTCACTTGACTTTAAGCAAGTTACACGTCTTTACGTCATCAAGTGATTTTTATTTCGACGTTTTATTTGTATATTTATTAATGTTATACTATTTTCTTTGTTCTTTCGTTATTTAAAATAAAAATTAGGTCAATTTGTATAATTTGGCGAGTGTTTTGTCGATTTATATAATTTGGCGAAATGGGTCGATGGAATAACTAAGTAGTACCGTATTTTTTAATTATTTTCTGTTATTTTTTATTTTTAAAGTAAAATATCCAAAAAAATAATTAACTATGAACAAAACAATTTATGTAATTAAAAAAAAATAAAGTAAATGAACACTTATTATTAAATAAACAACAATAGCCGGGTTACCATGTCAACCAAAATAATGCCATTTTGGCGTCAATTAGGTACCCCGGTGCGTATATGACATCTGTGCGTAATATTTTTCTTTTCATTTCGTTAAAAAAAAAATAAAGAAGTGAAAGCCATTTATTTTAAATGTTTCTGTTTGTATTAAATAAAATGATAATGAAATACAAATTGAATTATTAATAAAAGTAACATGATACATTTCTTAGCATACATTTAAGTGAGGCCAAACTTCTCGCCAAATTAGTTTAAAATAGTAACCTTTTCTAAAGTCTGAAAAAAAAAATATCTGTTTGATTAAAATTTGAGTTGCCATCATTAGACAAATGTATATAAAATTAGAAAAAAATTAATATTTCGAAAACTTATTCGAATTTAAAAGTTCTAATAGTACCAGTTTTGAAATCTGCGGATTAATATTGATTTTTGGTGTTAATTTCATTGCAAAGTATTCCTTTTTTTAGGAGAAATCACCGTGAAACATAAGCAGTTGTTTAATCAGTCGATTCAAAGAATCGTTACATTTCAGGCGTTTCATATATTCGTTTCATAAATTCGTTTCATTAGGATTTTATATATACTAGGGGATCGTACCCGGGCTTCCCGGGTTAAAGAATATAGGTGAAAACATTTGTTTTTTATTGAAAACTAACAATTTTTTTACATGCAATAAATTTTTTAGACTGACCACTTACTTTAAAAAAGCATTTTTCATATGGAAAATACGAATTACACAATCAAATACATTTTTGAAATTTATCAAAAGCGATATTTTCTTATTAGCCGCATGCTAAGAGTTATTTGCCAAGATTTTACTACTTATGGCATCCTTTCATATTCGGATAATTTCAGAGCTTATACATGTCTGGTAAATTTGTGTTTTATTTATGTTATTTTATTTATTTATTCATAGGGAAGTTTTTTTAATGGTAATTAGCCATAAGAAAATAATTAACTCTTTATTTTGTTTTAAGGGCAAACGGATTAATCTTTCGTAATCGAGCTCCGCGCGATATAGATAAATTAAAAAATATTTCATGCTTTAAAATTGTTTTTAAAACCATAGACAATCAGTAAACTGAGATGAACTTTGCAAACAAATTCCATTAAAAAAAAAATCCTATTTGGTGATCTAAAAATTTAAATTGTACGATTACAAATATGTTAGATTTGTGTTTTTTCAATATTATTCTTTTATTTGTTTATAAAAGAAGTATTAATTTCGTTAATTTGTCTTTCACAAACATGTTAGTTTGGTGGTGTTTTTTAATATTATTCTTTTATTTGCTTATAAAGGAAGTATTAATTTCATTATGCAAAAATAGTCAGAAACAAATGCTGAAAGATGTTTGTTGCTTTATGTGCAAAATGTTTATTATTATTATGTATTGAAACCGGCACGGGATAAGATAAACTTTAAGAAAAATCATGCTTAAAAATTATTTTAGAAAATATAATACATCGGTCAATGAATACAGTTTTTAAACAAATTGCATTTGAAAGTACATTTATTTCCATAAGCGACAAAAATTGAAAATGTATGATGGTCAGAAGATTGAAAAAATGCAGTAGCGAATATTTCAAGACCAAAATTTGATCGTGAAGTATTGCCATTCGCAAAATGACGTCAGCGTTACGCACAGATACGTTTGTTCTTTATAATATAGATACATAATCAATGAAATATAATAAAGATCAGTTATTAGGATGTGGTTATCAATTGAGGCTCTTATGCTTGGATTTCCGGAATGAAAACAGCAATTTTCACCTTCTCAAAATTTGTATACGCACTTCTCATATCCATATTCATCATTTTTTTTAAAATTGTATTTTGTTTGATCATTTAAAAATCATTTTAATTCAAAACTTGAAGTCAAGATTGCCAGCAACATCTTTTATGTGAACAGGCGCACTCTTTATTTGAGATTCTAATCTCAATTTTGGAGAGTAAAAATTTCCGTAATTTATGGTTTTTAGACGCTTTTGTGTTAAAAGGCTTAGTTTTGTCTAAGAAAATGATCGTTTTCTTTTAAATATGACTTAATTTTCACTTAAATAAGCATTTCGGCTAGTGTCTGAAACTTAGTATTAGTACACATGCAGAAGGAAAATCACTATAGAAAATTTATGAGGAAAAATGCGTGTTTTCAAAAGCAGTATGTCATTTTCCGTTATTATGCCCCTAATATAATATTCTGCTCCTAATGGGATTTTGCGCCACTAAACACTATACAACAATTTTTATCAACAATTTTGAATTTTTATCAGAAAATAGCATGAATAAAGTTTAAAATACCTCATTATTTCTCTCTTGTCTGCAGCAATGAAAGCTATCTAATTTTCATCATTTTGAAGATATTTTATAAAATGCTTTTAAAATTAAAATATAAAAGTGGGGATATTAAAAAAAAAACAGATAGTGCGACCACATCTACAAAGGAAGAGCTTTCTGTTTAAAAATATATATATTAGTAAAATTGGTTCAGCAGAAAGATCAGGGCCGATGACTAAAAAACACACTTGTGTTTTAAATATATAGATTATATAAAATTATGAAAATTTTAATTAAGCAAATTGTGTTATTTTGATAAAAATCTTAGTAGAATGTCCTAAAGAACAGCAGTAAAATTTTATTATTCGAGATAATTTTCGACAAAAACTTCTGGAACACGATAATATTTTTAACCACGAATTATTTGTTTGCTTGTCTAACTCGGCGAAGTAAATCTATCCAGGCGAGAATCATCAATTTCTGTAAGATAAATCGCTATTATTTGCACGTCACCTCTCTTCTATAAAGACACTCTAAATTTTTGTAAAGCATTGCGTTTTATCAGTGTGCGTTTTATCAGTTTTACATTATTTTCAAAAGTGAAGCCTTTTCACCTGTGAAGAGTTTCAAAGCAGCTGCGATGGGAAAATGACGCACTTCTACAAAACATAATTCAAGAATTAAAATACACGCTTTTTTATAAGATGACGCCATTTGCATCCGCTAAAGCAATCAACTTTTACAACCCAGTCTTAAACTTCGTCTGTAGAAAAATGTGCATAATGACGTCATTATCACGGAATAACTGACAATATTCTTGACATAGCCCATATTTTATATTCAACTATTTTTTCAGGTTTTATGAGAAATGGCAACAAAAAGATACAGTATCTCCTATTTTCAACTATTTTCCGTTTACTTTCAGTGACTTACAATAGAAATGAGGTATTTTGTTGCCACGATAAGAAAAATGGTATTAAAAACTGCAAAAAAATTAATAATTCGAAAATTAATTGAGATACAGCTTTCAAACAAATTGCATTTAAAAGAGCATTTTTTCCCTTATACGACGGTGTAAAAATTTAAAATGTGCGATGTTTAGAAGTTTAAAAATTTGCAGTAGAGAAAATTGCAAAACGAAAATTTCATTTTAAATTTCAAAGTGCTGCCATTCGCAAAATGACGTATGCGTTACGCACAGATATGTTTGTCCTTTATAATATAGATAGGGTAGATAAAAATTCATATTTATGCGACACCATGAGAATATTGTCTATTGGGTTTATTTAAGTACTGCGCGGCAGCGCAATACTTATTTATTTCCAGTGTTACTTCTCAATGTTAATTTAACATAGAAAAGCCTATGGAGATCATAACTTTTTCATTTTTTCTTCTCACCTTTTTGTCCCTGATGCCACTCATTTTTAATTCTTTGCTAATTCTAATAATATTATAAATTCAAAGTGTAAAAACATTTGCCAGACGCCAGGATCAAAACGGATCATAAAATGCCTTTGCATATAGGTGGATTATAATCTAGAGAGTAACATGGGCTAATTTTTATTTACATTATTCAAATATTTTTCTTAATAATTCCAAATTTCGCTTTTTTCATTGAGAATCAACGGACATTTTCTAATAAAATTTAACATTTTTCCTTCATTGTTGTAAATAATTCAAAAGCCGTAATAATAATTTGCCTATTTTTAGTTGAATGATTTTTCCGTGAAACATGAAACTGAAGAAACTGAAATAGTTTTTTTTTTTTTTTTTCTTTTTAAGAATTAAAAAGAAGATGAATATGACGTCATAGTGGAAAAAAATGACATTTTCAAACAGATTTTTAAAGTTCAGATTATAATTTTTTGACCAAACTACAATAACCTGTATTACTGCACTCGTGAAACATTTTGAATTATACATAGGTAAATTGCACCACAAATTGTGATGCGATATCGCACAAATCAAAGCCTGATGATGATTCCCTCCATTAATTTTGAAATGTGTTTGTCTGAATGTAGTAGTTTTTAAAAAACTTGACATATTAAACAAAAAACTAATTTGCAGAACAAATTAAAAAACAAAAATTATTTCCTAAATTGTTTAAGCCCGAGAAGGGGCAGATATTAAGATATTTCATTCAATTCGTTCTACATTTAATGTTAAATATTTGTAACAAATAAACTAAACCAATTGAACATTAAAAAATAAAAATGAAATTTATACAATATAATGCTTTAAACACCTATATACTTAGATTCCGTTCAAATGAAATTGAAATAAATCTTAGACTTTTTCATTTTTAAGTTGTAAATATTTGCACTGCAGATTTTGCATTATCTTTATGACGATTGTATATAATATGATAAGGTACATGCAAAATACAAAACTTTAAAAAAAGTCTAAGATTTATTTCGATTTCATTTGAACGGAATCTAAGTATATAGGTGTTTAAAGCACTATATTGTATGAATTTCATTTTTATATTTTAATGTTCAATTGGTTTAGCTTATTTGTTACAAAAATCAAGGCTCGCAGTGTTCCTAAAATTTTCACACTTTGTTACCACTATTTTAAAACGATAATCTTTATTGTATAATTCTATTATAGATGTTAAAAGAATCTACTACGAAGAATTTTTTATTTAAAATTCTAGTAGCAATATGGGAAAGTTTTAGGAACGCTGCGAGCCTTGAAAAACTTAACATTAAATATAGAACGAATTGAATGAAATATCTTAATATCTGCCCCTTCTCGGGCTTAAACAATTTAGGAAATAAATTTTTGTTTTTTTAATTTGTTCTGCAAATTAGTTTTTTTTTAATTTTATCTGTATGTATTATGACTTTATTAGCTTTATTTCGTTACAATTAAATAGAAAAAAAAATTTACTTGAATATATTGCGGTTAAGCATAAAAGTACGTATAAAAAGTGTATTTAAAAAGTTTGCGCCGGTGACTTATGCTTAGCTTGAAATATATTTTTTACATTAATAAATCTAAAGAGAACTAGTATGTTGTGGCCATCACAAAACTTTCTTCTACATAAATCACGTCAATTAAATCATTTTAGTACAAGAAATTACATCAATTTAGCACCAATTCATATCAGAGTATATCTGAATTTGAAGTTTGATGCGTGAAGCTTGAGCGCTGTTAAGCGATTTACGCCAAAACATAAACAGCACTAATTGATATCAAGGTATAGCTGAATCTGAAGTTTGATGAAAATTCGTGCATTAGTTATTGAGATAGAGCTATGGTGGAAATTCTGAAAAATGCAGCATAGCGCCAGCTGTTGAGCGATTTGCACCAAAACATAAACAGCGCTAATTCATATCAAGGTATGCCTGAATCTGAAGTTTGTTGAATATCCAAGCATTAGTTCTTGAGATAGAGCTGTTGCGGAAATTGCAAAAAATGCAGCATAGCAGTGCCACCTGTTAAGTGATTTGCACCAAAACATAAACAGCGCTAATTCATATCAAGGTATACCTGAATCTGAAGTTTGTTGAATATCCAAGCATTAGTTCTTGAGATTGAGCTATTGTGGAAATCGTGAAAATGCAGCATAGTAACGCCACCTGTTGTTCGATTTACACCAAAAACTAATCAGCACCAATTTATATCAGGGACTAAGTGAATATAAATTTTTATTAAATTCCGTGCATTAGTTCTTGAGATAGAGCACCCACAAAATTTGTGTCACATACATACAGACTTACAGACTCACAGACAGACATTTTGTAAAAACATGTTTTTCGGAATCTCTGACCCCTAAAACGCGTAAATCCGTCGAAAATTGAAAGTCGAAAAATTTCACGAATCCAATACTTTCTTCATGTAAAGATAGAAGAAAGTAAAAACTGATATGATTGTGCCAACATGAGGTAATTTTCACTGATTTTTCATTTCTTAATTCTAAAGATTTGAATCGGCACTTTTATTGATCATGAACTATTTCAGAAATTGAATATTGAGTTTTAAAAAAAATATCCTCATCATATATATTTGTAGAAATCGTCATTTTTTAAATGTACTTTTCTACAATGCAAACCTTTCAGTAATAAAATCTTCATACTGTTTGTTTGTATGAAGTCCTCTGAAAATGAAACGCAGATCAACATTACCTCATTTCTGACGGGGATGACATACTAGTAATAATAATAATAATACGTTAAATAGCAGCTTTAAATTTTTATCGAGTCCCTTCAATTATGGACTTAATATGTCGACGGCAAAAGAGTTAATACCACAATTTGTTACTTTGGCATTTTTAACTCTCGGGTATGTAAGTACAACTGCATTTCTACACTTCTTTTTCCCCTCCTTTCAACAGGTCCTGCATTAGCGATAACTACAAAACGAAAAGGGAAAAAAAGAATGTACATATTAAAAGAAAATGGGAAAAAGAATAGTGGTAGTGGACTTTTAAATAACAGCACATGTTCTTCAATGTATTTTTCTCGTTTTTCAAGATGATTAGATTTTAACAGAAGTTAAGAACAACACAAATTCAGTATTAGAAATGTTACAAAAATTACATTAGACCAGTTCTCATGTTATCACATATTATCAAAATAGAGCAGAATAAAAACACACAAGCAAGGTCATTTCTTTTTCATCAATCATATCTTCGCTTGAAAAAATCGTTTTCGTTTTACACTGAACCCAAAAGCATCACATTTCAAATAACATGAAAACTTTTTATACACAACTTTAGTATTTGAAATGTTACCAAAAATTACGTTAGGCCGGTTCCCAGGTTATCGCATAATATCAAAATAGAGCAGATTAAAGACACACAGGCAAGGTCATTTTTTTTTTTTCATTCAACATGCCTTTGCTTGAAAAAGGGGTTTTCGATTCACACGGAACCTAAAAGTATCACGTTTCAAATAACATGAAAACTTTTTATACACAATTTTAGTAATTGAAATGTTACCAAAAATTACATTAGATCAGTTCTCAGGTTATCACATATTGTAAAAATAAAGCAGATTAAAGACACACAAGCAAGGTCATTTTTCTTCATTTAGCATATCTTTGCTTGAAAAAAGGATTTTCGTTATACACGGAACCTAATAGCATCCCATTTCAAATAATATGAAAACTTTTTTATAGGTCTAAATGTGTGTCATGTATAATTTCATTGCAATTTTGTATTCTGATATGGTAGTATGGTAGTATGAATATCGTGGTTATATTATGGTTAAACAATCTTTTGTAAACAATTAAAGGAATACACTATGAAACACGAGCCAAATAGGTACGAGTAAAGAATTTCGCAATCATATGAAACTAAGAAATAGATGTAAATTAGTTTCAGGAATCTATTGACTAATTTATGTCTAAGACAACGTCGACCAATAAGTGTTAATAAACCAATAAGTGTTAATTGGACCAATAAACCAATAAGTGTTAGAAATCAGTTTTTTATGCACGATTTAAATTCTATGTATAATTTTTACTTCATTGTGAAAGTTGTCTTACAAACATACACGTGTTTCTGTGATAACACAATATTAAAGAATGATCTTCTCTTTGTTCCATTGCCCTACGAACTGTTTTTAAACAACCGTAAAGGGCAGCAGCAATATCGTTTAAACACAGAATTAGTTGGAAGAATAAACAACTTGTGTTACGTCCCTACATTTCTTTGAACTCAATGGAATAGTTTTAGTCAACAATAAAAAATAAATATAAAAGTATTTTTAAGCGATTTTATAAGCATCCAATGCTATCTTTAAAACCTTCCCTTATCAGAGATGGAATTCATGTAGTTCCAAAACATGTCTGACACAATATGTGAATTTGACGTCGGTCCTAATTATGAAAAATTCAGATTTATGGAAAGCGCGAATTAGTGAATTTATTAAAAACAATAGTTTTTTCTTAAGTTACTTTTTAAGATATAGCAACAACAAAGTAAAAATGCAAATTTACATTATTGCAAATGTTACATTATTGTAACAAATAATTATTTATGATTAAATCTCGTAGAAATAGATTTTTAAAAATTTAATTTCGGCCCAGTTTCTTATTAAGATTATGGCAACAGGAAAGAAAAGACGGATATCTATTCAGGATTTCTAAATTTGTTTTCCTACTTATAATTGGAATTTAATTAATACTAATCTAGTATTAATTGATAATTAAATTCTGAAAGTATTAAAATGTTGTATTTATCATCGAGAATATATACAACTGTATGCACTTTCTAGCATTCTAGCATATCAGGAAGTGGGTGAAAAATGAATTTCAAAATTCCATCTTTACGTCAATGAACCAAGTTAAGTTTGGTCAACAATCTCTCTATTCTAAAAAAAGTAACTTACGCTGTCACCGCCGCCGCCGGTTTTGAATTTTTTGTGACCGGAGGTTTTTCTCCGTTAATATTAAGAAAAATACTGCATGCAAAAATATGAAAATCGGCGGTATTATAGAGAAATGTTTGATAAACACGCTGGTGCAGACAGTTTTCAAATCGAATAATTATTTTAAGAAATATTTAATGCTAAAGTTGGAAAAAATCGTTCCATTAAAAAAGTTTTATAGGAGCAAAAACTGTATAATGGAATTAATTCATTTTTAGATCATTTTATACGTTAGAATTTCCCGGCATGCAGACTGCATTCATTTTTTTAATTTGACCCTTTTTTTTTAGGTTTTATTTCTATTTTAAATTCAAATTTTCAGCATTTTGAGAGATATTTTTTACTTATTTTAGAAATTGGTATTAGCCAACTGTATAAACAGCGCAAATAATAATGTTTGCTTCAAATGAAAAATTTATTTTACACGTGACTATTATTAACAGAAAAAAAACTTTCAAATTAGGATTAAATAATTACGTATGAAAAGACGAAACTTGTTGAAAATACTTCATAAAAACTATACTTACACGTGAATTTTAAAAGAGAAAGGATATTGTAAAATAATAAATTCATTAACATGCGTTAGAAATCTTAAGTAAGAGAAATTACGTCACATTTACGTCACATTACACTTATTACGTAAAATGAACAAAAAGTAACATTGCAAAACAGTTTAAATTTAAAAATTGCGCGAGACATTATTTTGATATTTTGAGATTATATTAATAAGATTAATATTAATTTTATTGAACACGTTTAGACTGCTTTCGAGCGACTATATTGTAATTTAATAAAAATAAAAAAGATTACAAGCTGAAAATGAAGTGTCATCGACAAAAAATATGATTTGAAAGAGAAAAATCTGTGAAGCAGAAAATAAAGAAATTGCTTAAATGGTTTAGTTAAGATTCGTTAACCTTCTGTGTCGTTTCCGTCAAAAGAAGGCATTGGTATTTGTGAAATATATTTGCATTTTGATGCAGATTTGCTTACTATATTAGCTTATTTCGAAATGTTTAACTGATTTTATTTAATCAAAGACGAAAACAGCCATTGTATCTTTTAACAGCAGCTGATTTTTCCTTGAAATTCCCCAATCGAAGAGAAATGAATAGAAACCCGTTTATAGGGAAATCGCCACTGTTTTTTAAATTATAATTCAATCTTTCAAAATCTGTTTAAAGCCGATCAAATTAGCATGCTTTTAGAGACTGCGGTGTCTGAACGGGGGTTGGTGAGCGTATCTCGTAGGGGACCGAGCTCCCTAGTTAAATAAAAAATAAATATCAATCAAATATTTTACCGAAGTCATTTGGAAGAATTTTACTGTTTTGATTTTCTTTGTAGTATATATATGTGTGTGTGTGTGTGTGTGTGTATTTCCTTTTATGCAAAATATTTTAAAGCAAAATTTGTGCTTCTAAATAAAACACAAATTGCTCAAAAGAATCAGTGTGTCCTCAATTTCCCATAACCTGTATGAGAAATAATCTTCGTTTACTAACCAACATAATAAACGTCGCATTTTTCATCAGATTTAATAGTTATGCCAATCTTCAGAGGAATTGTTGTTTTTGTGCTTACCCTTAATAAACTTTATCAACAAGTTTTAACTGAAAGACGATAAAAATTTAAATTTAAAACAACTGCAGAAAAAGGCAAATTTTAGGACTGGGAGTTGACTATAAAGAATTACTTGCTCTAGGTAAGTGGTTTCTAAAGTAGAGCGTACACCCCATCGGGGGGGGGGGGGGGGATTAAAAAATATGTTACTAACACATTCGCTGTCAGATTTTCTTTTTTCTTTTTGTAAATTTACCTTGTGCTTTAAAAATAAAGGTAATACATGCAAAATTCAAAAATGAAACTTACTTTTTAAGTTCCCAATCAAAAGTTTAAAATCAAATCAAAACCATAATTTTATATAAACAATCTTTGAAAATTTTTGACATTTCTATATGCTTAAAATTCTACAATTTTTCTGGCGTTGTATTTTATAATTTTTCGCAACTTTTGCATCATTTATTGAAGGATAATTGTATATGTGTTTACTCAGCTATATGTCAAAATCTATGTCGAAGAAGTTCTGTACGGGGAACTATTTAAGGGTACATCTAAAACTGACTGTCTTCAAGATATTTAACCTAAGAAATATTGGAAATTTTTAAATGAAGTACTACTACGAACGTTATAAAATTAATAAATCTCAAATGGGCATTAGAAATATAAATCTCTAAACAGATGGCTATCTATACAAATGTAACTATAGCTCGATTGCAGGCGTCATACACAGTAAATAAATATACACCATGACATACATTTTTAAAATAAGATAATACAAGGTTGTCAACTGACGATAATGGAGAAGTGTGTTATGGTGGAAAATAATGGCTGCTGATAATATTGATAAATATGAGAATCCTGAAATGTTTCTTAGGCATTGTGTTATCAACAAAGAGAAAATCTAGCGTCCAAAACATTTTCACTAAATCTTTACGTGATATTAAAATTAAAAGAAAATGTGTCAATGCTATCAATTTTAATACCAAATATAATAGTATCTTCAAGATATTTTGTGAAGATAAAAATGCATGCCATATCAATGAAGGAAGTTGTCAAAGATAATTCATCTGTTTCATAAGCTAAAAAATATGAAACTACTAATTATTCTTAAGGTAATGTTTTGCTTACTCCATGTGAATAGAGAACACTTTTTTAACTATAATGGGGAAATGTTACTGAATAGGGGGGGGGGGGGTCGTATTTTTACAGATACTTTGGTGGGGCATGGCCATCAAAAAGTTGGGAACCACTGCTCTAGCTGCAATAAATAATCACACGTACTCTGAGAAGGGAGTGACTTTAAAGTTGCAGATAACTTTACTTAAAATTATATTACACTTGAAACGTGCATTTATTATTCATAAATTTATTACTTCATCATTTCATATTTACATAATTCTTCTCATCACACGATGCATAAATTCCCAGACAGGAAAATTTATTTGAAGTATATGATTCATTGTTAATGAATTTTGTCTGAATAAATTTATTAATAACTATATCTAAAATGTCTTTTCTATTATATAATCAAAATATGTTTGTTTTAATAGCCGGTTTTTCAATGAATCTAAAACAGTTCTAATAAAATAACTGAAGATGAAAAATATAAATTAAATCACCTCCCTCCTTCCCCAATCCAATTGTTGAGTAAAACACAATACTGAAGTTTCGAGAGCTACTAATTAGTAGCTCTCTTCATCATGTGGTTAGTAGGTAATTAGTAACAAATAGTAGTTAAGGGGACCGGGAAAGCAAAATTCAACCAAAAAATCGATTTTTACTTTTTTATATCATTAAATAGTTTAAACTTGTATCTTTCCAAAGATGTGTCACACATGTTTATAAATAAAAAAAATAAGTGTTGAAATTATTCATTCTTTCTAAGAGTACTTCACAACTTAATGGCCATTTAAATCTTTAATTGACTTTTTCTCAAAACTTGGATTTTTCATGTTTATGTTCCTTTTTTTTCAATATCTATTAATAAACTTAAGAACTCGGATTTTTTTTAATACTTATATTATGTTATATTGTATACTTTAACACAGGGATTTAATGATTTGTTGAGAATTATTTATTTTAGATACTGAAGTCTTACCAAAAATGGTAATTTAAAAATGACTTTCAATAAATAATTAATAATTAATTTTGAGTTTCATTTAGAAAGAAAATGGGCTGTTAAAATACGTAAATCACGTTATTCTAACTACTCTAAAAAATCTAGACCTCTATCTTTCACCATTTCTGAGAAAAAGGTACATAAAGTTGATGAATTTAACATGACTTTCCCGGTCCCCTTAGCTCAACAAGGTTAAATCACAACCTTCGATGAAGTTTTTAATTCTTTGATGTAAAAATGAAATTGAAAAGGATAGGTCGTAAGTGCCCAGAACAATAAATCTATAAAGTCGACTGAGAGTTTAAAGAAATACGTGCAAGAGAAGACATTAAGTTTTTTTTACCAATCAATAGATTATTAGGGGTTTTTACCCATAAAAGATTTTATTTTATATATCAACAAAGTAAAATAACAACCTTCGATGAAGTTTTTATAGCCCAGTGGTTAGGGAGTTGAATTCGGAAATAATTAGGGGAAAGCTGGAAATTGTTTTAATTCCTTCAGTTTAGGTCTAGAATGAATATGCTACGTTTTCCCCCTCGTACTAGGTGAGTGTTAGGAATTATACATAGATTTATAGTCAAAAGACATGTTTTTTTTTAAATACCATTACACTATCTCGAAATCAGTAACTTTTTCAAAAGTATCGTCAATACAAATGTTGTAGAGCTTAAAATTCTGAATAAAATGAGTGCCTACACTTAATAATTTTGTTGAACATTAAGGCCACAATTCTACTTTAAAGTTTTAACACCGTGGTCAGAGGGTTGAACTCAGAATTAATTAGGGGGAAACTGAAAATCGTTTTAATCCCTTCAGATTAGGTCTAAAATGAATATTCTATGTTTTTCCCCTCGTACTAAGTGAGCTTTAGGAAATATGTACATATTTACATTCGAAAAACATGTTTTTCCTTAATTTTTTTAACAATATCTCAAAATGGCTAATTCTATCAAAAACATTGTCAACGCAAATGTTGTAGAGCTTAAAATTCTGAATAAAATGAGCACCCACATTAGTATTTTTGTTAAAAATTAAGGTCGCAATTCCAATTTCAAAATTTTGCTTTAATCGCTAATCAAGAGCTTGAAGTCCGGAGAGACCAGTTACCTAAGAATATCTCAAAACAGCTAACTATGTCAAAAACATTATCAGTACAAATGTTGTACAGCATACAATTCTGAATAAAATGAGCACCCACATTAATATTTTTGTTCAAAATTAAGGTCGCAATTCTATTTCAGAATTTTGCCTTAATCACTAATCAAGAGCTTGAAGCTAGAAGAGACCAGATTACCTTAACAATATCTCAAAACAACTAACTATATCAAAAAATTGCTAATGCAGATATTATAGAGCTTAAAATTCTAAATAAAATGAATACTCACATTAATATTTTTGTTCAAAATTAAAGTCGCAATTTCAGATATTGTTAAAAATATTAAAGAAAAACGTGTTTTTCAAATGTAAATGTGTACATATTTCCTAACGCTCACTTAGTACGAAGGGAAAAACATGGAATATTCATTTTAGACCTAATCTGAAGGGATTAAAATGATTTCCAGTTTTACCCTAATTAATTCTGAGTTCAACCCTCTGACCACGGTGCTAAAACTTTAAAATAGGATTGTGACTTTAATATTCAACAAAAGCATTAAGTGCAGGTACTCATTTTATTCAGAATTTTAAGCTCTACAACATTTGTATTGACGATGTTTTAGAAAAAGTTTGTGATTTCGAGATAGTGTTATGGTATTTTTTTAAAAAAAAGTCTTTTTTGACTATAAATCTATGTATAATTCCTAACACTCACCTAGTACCAGGGGGAAAACGTAGCATATTCATTCTATACATAAACTGAAGAGATTAAAACAATTTCCAGCTTACCCCTAATTATTTCCGAATTGGGCCTTTTTTTGCTCCCCTACCACTGGGCAATTAATTCTTTGATGTAACCTGTAAGTGCCCAGAGCAATAAATCTATCAAATCGACTGAGAATTCAAAGGAATGCGTGGGAGAGAAAACATTAAGTATTTTTACCTACCAATAGATTATTAGGGGTTTTTACCCACCAAAGATTTTATTTTATATATCAACAAAGTCAAATAACAACCTTCGATGAAGTTTTTAATTCTTTGATGTAACCTGCAAGTGCCCAGAGCAATAAATCTATCAAATCGACTGAGAGTTCAAAGGAATGCGTGGGAGAGAAAACATTTAGCGTTTTTACCTACCAATAGATTATTAGGTGTTTTTACTCACCAAAGATTTTATTCCATTAGATTTGATTCATATATTCTATATATAAATCTAAGAGAAAAATTAAAATGATTTTAATCGAAAATACAAAACCGAAAAAACATTATGATTCTGTATTTTGACATTATTTATAAGTTGAGGTATTACATTCATTAACCCTCATTCTGACTATAAGCTTTTAATAAAATCAAAACGCGTATAATTCTCAACATAGCACAACTGCGTTCGCAGATGGACGTAGCAAAACCGAACTCAAGGCTTCTTTATCTACTTGACCTGCCTACATGTATAAACAATATATATATTCCAACAACAAACTTTCTGTAGTAAAAAAAAGAGTTAAGTTCTGCTTAATTTATTTGCCAAAAAAAGCAGTGACATCTGAAGTTCTCCCAAGTTAAAAGTTCAACATCCCAAATATTTTTTTTGTAAATGGCTTCCTGCGACTTCGCTGTTAATGCATTCTAGAGATTTTTTTCAAATTCTAATATACAGCAGAAATTTTTTTAAAAATCAAAAGAATTTTCCAAGAACGGAATGCTGCAAAAAATTAGAATACATATTGCACCTGATTAATTTTAATCATCTCATCTCAAATCTTCCATTTAAAATCATTCTTTTGCACGGTGTAATCTGATTAAGCCGAAACCGACAAAATAAATAATTTTTATTTTTATCGAATTTCACAATGAAATATTATATTTCGTAATGTAGTAATCTTGTATGTTGATGACAGGGATTTATATCAGATGAAGCAGAATTTTATATTAAGCGTCGTGGTAGTGAAATTAAAATGTATTTCTTCATTCTTAAATGTCAAAAAACCTTTGATTTTATTTTGTTGATAAGTCGCAATACCATTTCAATAATTATCACCTGAATTAAGACATATGATTTTATTATTCAAAAGGAAATTTCTAAAAGCAAATAAATACGTAGAGAAGATATATGATTATAAAACAAATATCAAAAATTTTAAATGTTAATTTTGCTATTTTTCATTTACGACGCATTTTAATAGACTCTGTAGTCGTTTTATATGCTTTTTTAATTGTATTATGCGTTCAGAATTTTTTGCCTCAAAAAACGTAAAATGCTCGAATAATTGTAATAGTCATGTAGTACGTAGCTTAGAATTCGAAAAACCCTCTACAATGCATTAAGGACCAAGTTGCAGAAAGTAATTTTCAATAAAAGATTTTAAAAGATTTGGGATGTTTGACTTTTATCTTGGGTGTACTTCGGATATCATTGCTTTTTATGCAGATAAATTAAGCAGAACTTGGAGGGTTTTTTTAGCCCCCGGAACGGTATGATATTTCTTTCTCCCAGCTTATTTTGTCTCCAAAAAATAACGTTAGCTTACAGACGCTAGCAATAAACAAAGCAGATGTATTATTGTACAATTAAATGCTCTATAGCAATTTTTTTAATTTCTAAGCATCGCACATTTTCACTGTTTATACCGTCTTATTTGGAAAAAAAAAGTACTTTTTAATACAATTTGCTTGAAAACTGCATGTCCATTTGCTTTTGAAATATTAATTTTTTTGTAGTTTTCAGCGACATTTGTTTCATTTTGGCAACTCAAGTACTCCATTTCTGAAGAAAGTAAAGAAAAAATTGTTGAAAAACAGCAATTATATCTTTTTGTTGCCATTTTCTAATAAAAATTGAAAAAAAATTAATTAAAATACGTGCTATTTTGAGAAAAATATAAATGATAGATTTATGATAAAACATGCACCTATTATAAACTATATTTAATTTTAACTATCTATATTAATGCAAATGACGTCATTTTACATAAAATAAAAGCGTGTGCTTTAAGTCTTAAAATTGAAATATGTTTTGCAGTAGAGTCCCGATTATCCGAGTCCCGCTTAACCGAGTTATTTTCTTCTGATAGACTGGTGGTTTCTATTATTATGAAACAGCCATTATAAATGAAGCGTTAGGTGAAGATGAATGAGCAGCCGTAAAAAGTTAGAACTCTGATTTTCGGGTGAGAATGGAAAAAAAAAATGGCCATAATTTTTTTTTATGGAAATGCCGGGTGCGACACTAAATTCTGAAAAAGCAGAATTCCTGTTCTCTAGTTTTTTTTTTAACCGAAGTATTTCTGTTGAGATATCCTTGCTTTTCGTATGTACATATATGAGGCATTCTCACATAATTTTGACTTTTAAGTCCCTGAATAATAATTTTTATTTTACTTTAAGTTTGGAGCTTTCTGAATAAAATTGTTTCAATAAAAGTAATTCGACGTAATTTTTTTCCGAAACTGGAACTATTGTTTTATATAAATATTCAGCAAAAAAAAATAACTTGCATACATTTTTACGGTTATTATTATCATTTTAACTCTGTACCTGGATTTTAGATTCCTCAGCGACCCTCTTGCTAAAATTATGCAGAAAATCACTCCAGCTGCAGGCACAGAATGTTTTTCAATTTTTTAGGTAGATTTCGTAAGAAATACTACCTATTGCAGTCGTTACCATGGTGCGACTTTTGAAAAATTCCTTCATAACTTTTCATTATAGGACCCCAGGAACCTAAAACCACCCCCACCTAAAAAGTTTATATATATATATATATATATATATGTATGTACTAAATTTTGTCCGCACGATAAAAGTCGCAATTATGCACGGATCGTCTTCAAACTCGCCAACAACTTTGAGATGGTTAATATCTCGGCGGGGATTGAAAATGGGCAAAATCGGTCCAAGGGAACGGAAATGGGAAGGGTTAAAATTTTGAATACCGTCTTAAGAAGATTCTGATAAAACCAGCTCTTACACAACAATGACAGGAAAAAATAAATATTTTTCGTTAAAGCAGTTGCCATAACAATTAGAAAAAAAACAACAAACCAATAAATTTCTCACCACAACAATTGCTTTTCTGTTGTAAAATTTTCACGTGAAAAAATAAATTAAAAAAATAGTTTGACGAATAGATTAGTTTCAACCACGTGATTTTTTTCAAACAAGTTGAATATTACGTCATAAGTTTTCTAGAGTAAGATTTCAGCATGAAAACTTAAAATGAAATAAATAGTTTGACGAATTAAAAAATATATCTACATTGCGTCATATTGGAAATATAATGGACCTCAGCAGGTGAATATGTAATGTATTTAATACGTTTGAAGAAACGCATGATATTAAAACATGATAAAAACACTATGGAAATACTGACATATTTTAACACTTTGAGGTTCTCTGAATTTGTTTTAGCCATTTTTAAACCTATTCCATATACATGCGAATGTGTATTCGTGTATATTATAATTTTCACACAATGTTTAGCTCCCTAGAGTTCATTCTTAGTGAAGGAAATGGGTTTATTTACCAATCTTGATTTAAGTTTTGTTGGTGGATTTAGTACTTAACTTCGAAATCTACCTCCGCCTGTAGGCCCGAGCCGGCAGGTATTTTTTCTCATGTAGAAGTGTACTAGAGAAAAAATGGCTGTAATTCTTTGACTGGAAATTTACTGCAGAATTTAAATCAGCATTTAAATATCAATTTCAAGCATTGTGGCTTTATTGGTACTCTTACCGTCCCCATGATTTATTCCTGCACTTTTAGAGATAAATTAATTTTTTTTTCATTTAGTTCAGTGTAAATAACTGTTGCTAAAAATCAATGAACATTGTGGCTATCACTTAGGCTTAACATGACTTGCCTAAAGACAGGGGGTAATTTCCCTTACCGTCCCAACCTTACCGTCCCTTCCTTACCATCCCTGTTCCATTTCACTATTAAATGGATGGCAAGGGTCTCACTGGGATAGTACAGTATTGAACATTAATACTGAATAAGAACATTTTCTAATTATAGCGACAAGAATATGAAAATTTAAAACTGGGAATTTTAAAATGCTATTTTTTTTTAAGTTGAATTTAACCAAATCTAATTTACAAGTAATGCAACTTAGAACAAGTGTGATTGATTTTCTAAGCTACTTGCATGGTAAAATAGTTTGTAAATTAAAAAAAATCCGGAAAAAGAAATTAGTTTTATCGTGCTGTCTATCTAGCGTAAATAAAAGTGGTAAATCTACCATAGTCGGGGTCCATAACAAATTGCCATATTTTGAGCAATATTAATTGCAACCAAAAATTAGATGTATTATTTGTCATGAACATTGCATGCTTTATTTTTACTGAATTGCTCACATCTTTCGCCAACACTTGATATAGACCACGATTATGAAAAATTAGACACAAAATCTACGTTTAATTCAACATATCGATATCTATATAAACTGCAATGTACAAATCTTTTATTTTTTTAAATATATGGCATCGCACAGTCGCTACATCTGATACCTGAAATATTGACATTAGAATACCGATATTTTGAAATAAAATTTATTTTAAGGAAGCCAAAAGTAGAAAGATGAAAACGTAAAAATTTTATCAACATTTTAGGAAAAGTATATAAAATTTCTCTCAGTTTGAAATCATGTAACACCGTTAAAACACGCCGGTATTTTCGTCATATGACCTGGTCCTTCAACTGAACCAATTTTTATAATAATTATTCTTTATTATTATTATTATTAAAAGCTATTCACTTGTACATGAGACAGCACTAGCTTTTTTTTTTTAATATTTCCATTTTATTTTTTATTTTTTATTAAAAAAGTTTTTAATGAAATGTCTGCAAAATTGTTGCAATCGGGTTACTTCTATTGTTACAGGAAAAAAAGAAATAAGGGAGACTACCCAGCAAAGAAAGAAACAGTGGGCCATCAGCTGGAAAAAAGATGGCATCCAGCAGCGCCATCAGTGGTAAAGTGCTAGTGTGCCATTACATAAACCTGTCGAAAAGTGTCCGAGCCGAATGCAGCTGGCCCATCAGTGATGGCCAACAGCAGGCCAGCATTGGTATGCCGTCACATTACTTCAATCCGGCACTTTTCCTGCAGTGCTAACACCTATCCCACTGCTATTCCTTTGCTGGCCCAGCAATCCTTAGAAAATTTTCTTATAGAATTCTATAAAAAAACAAACAATGTATTATATAATTATGGCTCTTTTTTCTATAAGCTCGTTTCACCAAGAGCTAAAGAAATATCTGTAGAAGTGTCTATAATAGAAATGTCTATAGAAATATTTGAACTGCATGTGGTCACCCTCCCAAGTACTGACCGCGTTCGATGCTGCTTGGTTTTCGTGATCGGACATGAACTAGAACGATTGCTCGTAGTTTTCAAGCTCTCATTACATTATTTCAAGTTTGTTTCTTTTGTGATTTACGTTCCCAATCATTAAACTGGTATAGAAATTATTCTATTGTATAGAAATCCTATGTATTTTATACGCTTTTTTTTATTATTGATTCTGAACTGCGTAAATTATGAGAACCGAAATCCTTTGTAACCTAGTAAAACCAGATTTAAGGAGAAAAAAAAAAGTGCGTTGAAAAAAAGAATTTATTTATTTATTCATTTACTTATTTATTTTGTTGGTGGCAGTGGTGCTATATTTTTTACAGTTTAAAAAAAAAAAATAGCGTTACAGCTTAAATTGTGTTAAAATATTCATTTCAGATTTGTGTTCAAATACTCAATATCTTCGATATTCGCAGTGCCACCTAGCGTAAGGGTTCCCATCAATAATGCTGCAAAAGTTCGTGCACTTCCATGTAATGGTGGGCCAGCGCATGAGATAAAATGGATACCCACCAGAATTTTATCTGATGATTTCCAACAGCAAAGTTGAATGAAGCTGTCCAGCAGTGGTCATGCAGTGGTAGACCATCAGCCAGCACTTCTCCAATTGCCAGCACCTATCTTGCTGCTGGCTAGCAATTTCCTCTTTGCTGGGCAGGGAGGGTTGACCCACTTTTTACAAAATGATTTTTATTTTTTAAATATCGAACGTAGAATAAAATTTTATAAATCATTTTATTCATTATACAATCAGTTATCAAAATAAAATTGCTACATAGGTGTAACATATAAGAAATTTGAAAAATGATTGATTTTAATCATGAAAAAATAATGGGTCAAGGCTTGACCCGCTTGGTTTATATTGCAATATTTGTGAAGCGAAATAAAAATCATTTAAAAAAAAAAAAGCAAAATAGCTTTATGGTACATGCTTTAATTATTATGAAAAATATTTTTTTTAAATATGATGCTTAAACAAACCTGTTGAGACGCAATCGCAAGTCAGAAAGGAAACCTTTTCTTTTAAACAGGATTTTGTCTGAGCAGGTATAATTGTAGAGCAGGAAAAAGGAAATTTTAACATTTAAGGCAGTATTCTGTTAGAGACAGGTTCCGTTTTCATAGTGTTTCATGTTATTATGTCCGGATTTAGCAGCCACTGTCCCGTTTTTTTTTTTGTCTCCTTGTCCTATTTTTTGTGACACTCGACCTGACAACTCTAGTTGTCACATAGTTTGGCTTCATCTCACTGTATTCACCCTGGTGAAATTTGTCTACATACCTTCCTAAAGTTTTTCGATCGATGATATGTTCTTTTGCAGCTGCATGAGCACTTAACTTATCATTAACATGATTTAAAACTTTAAGGGGCAAAGCGCTTTCAGTACTAAAATGTTGAAATAAATGACTGGCGCAGGAATTTACGAACAAATTTATTTGGAAATAAGAAAAAGGCTATATTTCACATACATATTAAATGAAAAAGAATTTAGCAAAATTCTGGTGCCATTGTGATGTTTCGGAATAAAAATTAAATGGTTTTATAAACATACCACTGCCCCTGAAATGGTTAAGACTGCTGCTTTCCTCCTTTTTAGCCCTTTCTAGTCTTTCCGACTGTTTCTATTTACCTATTGTAAGTAATATTTAAATGGAAAAAAGTTCATATCAACTTTCCCATTTTCTAGCAATTTTTCACAACTTTCTTTAGTCAATTTTGAACATTTTCTTTTCCATCACATCAATTTACTGCAGTTTTACAGAATAAATTTACATTCTTTTATATATATAACCATTAACTTTTCCTTATGCACAGTGTGTAATAAAAAGATTTCCAAAACCACTTAATTAAGGGAGCCTTGGGCATCTGGCCAACCCTCCCTCACATTGACTGGGTCAAGCCTCCCTACATAGACCTTTTCTAAAGAATAGCACATTGTTGTGTTAAGTCTAACTTACTGGACAATCTTTATGCCTGGAATGAAAGCTCGATATTTCTGCATTACTTTATACCTACTTACCTAAATTTCTCTGAAAAAAGCTTACAAAATATTTCTAAAAAACGCAAGTTTTAGGTTGGAAACGCCTCACAATTGATTTTTTCCACACCTATTTCGATTATCTCTATGAACCGAAGACTGTTGTTTGAGCGTTCAAGTAGCTTTGATTGACACCTATTGATAAAACTCTGAAATTCTTTTAAATATAAAAATTGATGGGTGTGTCAAGCCTCCCTTATGGTCAACCGTCCCTAGTCTCCCCTATTGGAACTTATTCACGGAGTTATAAGTAACTTATAACTCGTTGGACTTACTATGCCCTTACTGATGCCATTTTCTCATTATAATTAAAAATAACTTTAAACAAATTGAACAGAAAATGACGTACCATTAAAAAAAACCGCATTTTCATTCATAAAGGTAATTCAATATTTTTGAATATATTGAAATATAATTTGAATATGTGTTTCAATACAAGTGAAAGCTGTTCGTTTTTATATGAGACCACGCAATATATTTTACAAAATATTTGCATTTTTATATTTTATTTTTAATTTAAGAAGTTTTTTGTGAAATTTCTGCAAAATGGTGGCAATTGGGTTAGTTCTATTATTACATGCAATAGAGAAATATTGGACCCATTGGAACAGTGGTATCTATATATATAAAAGCCGTTCTCTGTATGTATGTCCCTTAAACAAATCTTCAATTTTTGACCGATTTGCACGAAACTTGATGTACATACGTTTTAGAATGTGTAAAAGATCACTGTCTACTTTAAAAAACCATCAGATCACTATTTATCCCTTTTTTCTAACACCTTCCATAATTTAACATTAGAGAAATATCTCTTTTTAAATTTTCTAATTCAATCGTTTCTTTCCTAATGCCATACCCTAAAAAACGGCACAGTAATTTAAAGAAAATGATAACGCGTGTATTTTGTTTTTATTTGCCAACAGTATTTCAGATTTTCTCGCTACATTTTTGCATTTTTGAAATCGACGTCATTTTAATCAGAAAACGAAAATTTTCCCTATATATGTAGTAATAAAATTTCCGCCCTTTTATCTTAATTAACTATTCCAAATTATTATAATATCTACCTTTTAGGTAGATTTCGTAAGAAATACTACCTATTGCAGTCGTTACCATGGTACGAGTTTTGAAAAATTCCTTCATAACTTTTCATTATAGGACCCCAGGAACCCAAAACCACCCCCACCTAAAAAGTTTATATATATATATATATATATATATATATATATATATGTATGTATGTATGTACTAAATTTTGTCCGCACGATAAAAGTCGCAATTATGCACGGATCGTTTTCAAACTCGCCAACAACTTTGAGATGGCTAATATCTCGGCGGGGATTGAAAATGGGCAAAATCGGCCCAAGGGAATGGAAACGGGGAGGGTTCAAAATTTTGAATACCGTCTTAGCATGATTTTGATAAAACCAGCCCACACAACAATGACAGGAAAAAATAAATATTTTTCGTTATAACAGTTGCCAACAATTAAAAAAAAAGCGATAAAATTCTCACCACAACAATTGCTTTTGTATTGCAAGTTTTTCACGTGAAAATTAAATTAAATAATAGTTTGACGAATTGAATATTACGTCATAAGTTTTCTAGAGTAAGATTTCTGCATGAAAACTGAAAATGAAATAAATAGTTTGACGAATTAAAAACAAAAACAAAATATTGCGTCATATTGGAAATAAAATGGACCTCAGCAGGTGAATATGTAACGTCATGTGAGATTGAAGAAACGTATTAAAACATCATAAAAACCCGACTATGGAAATATTAACTTATTTTAACACTTTGAGGTTCTCTGAATTTGCTTTAGCTATTTTTCAAACCTATTCCACATGCATGCGTGTGTGTATTGGTGTATATTAGAATTTTCACAAAATGTTTAGCTCCCTAGATCTCATTTTTAGTGAAGTAACTGGATTTATATCTAATCTTGATTTAAGTTTTGTTGTTGAATTTAGCACTTAACTTCGAAATCTACCTCCGCCTGTAGGCCCGAGCCGGCAGGGATTTTTTAATTAGCTTTAATACTATCTTAAATATCTTTATCTTTTTTCCATGCTTTAAATGCGCATTCTTTTATTATTCTAAAAACCTTAAATCCATTCGTCTAATCTCATTAAACCCTTTAAATTACTGTTTTTTCATTTAAAAAAGGTAGATATTATAATAATTTGGAATAGTTTAATTAAGATAAAAGGGCGGAAATTTTTATTATTACGTATAATATATATATAAACTTTAACTAAACGTGCGTTAAAATGACATAGTATCTTCATTTGAATGTTTTTAAAGTTAAAAAATCTATTTTAATACAGGCGTTTGAATTTCAAGAAAACAATTCAGGAAAAAGATAATAAAAAAATCGTTTGCAAGATATGAAGGCAATTTCGTCAATATGATTTCAAACTGGTTCTAAAAACCAGCTGCTACAATTCAATTCCTATTTCTTTGTAATGCTGTATCTTTAATTATATAATTTAGATAAATGTTTTAATACTTGAAATGAGAGTGATAACATTCTACGATTTATATCGAATACGGTTATATAAAATACGATTTTTCTACGATTTATATTAAATAGAAATATAAGGCTGTTAAGTATAAAATTTTTTACTTGATCATTTACAGTAGGATTTGGTCAAAGAATGATAGATGTATATGCAATATGCTAAAACTATTCCTCAAAAATTATCTAACTTTTTAAAAAGATTAATCATTCAGAATCGGTTTCACCTGATAATAGAACATTTCAGCTAATTCTATAACAAAGCATGTACAACAAAATGTTAGATACTAAAACTATTCCAGAAATTTGGGTGCAAAACAACAGTGCAAAATTCATGAAAATCTGTCCAGTAGAACTTTTAAAAAAGTCTAATATTTTATAATCGGGCTCACCTGACTATAGAACTTTCTTCCTCCAGACAATAACTGCAAAAATTTTCCTAAAATCGCAAGATTAGATTTTTTTTTTTCTTGAAGCAGACAAAGCCATTTAGAGAATCCCTGTTAAAAATTCTATTACGAATTTCAGATTGTTACTTACTCACAGAAGATGAATCTTGTTTGCCAGATATATTGCAAAATATTTTTGTTGCAGCTTCTTTTGATAAAAATATGTGTATTTAAAAAAAAGTCGCAATGTCACTTTAGTTTAAGGGCTAAAGGCAGTAATGCTTTCGTAGCATTAATGCTTTTCTCCCGAAATTGAAATGATATTGCGATTATTTTTTTTTTTAATGTGCATAATTTTATCAAAACAAACTGTAATAAAAATATTTTTCAATAAAACTGGGAAACAAGATTAATCTTCCATAAGTGAGCAAAGAATCAGAAAATATGCGCAAGATATGCGCAGATAGTAGATATTCTGTCATATATGACGTCATACTGAAAACCCGCGTATTTGCATTATTCACTCCGTCCACTAGATGGCGCAGATGTGTCAATATACTCCAGATTCCAGTACTGACATTGTACGCTTACTTATATCGCTTTGGTCCAGCAGTGGTCATGCAGTGGTAGACCATCAGGCAGCACTTCTCCGTCACTGCCAGCACCTATCTTGCTGCTGGCCAGCAATTTCCTCTTTGCTGGGTCAAGTCGTGACTGCAAGTGTTCACATGCAAAGTTAAAGGTGGCAAACGTGACGTCAATTTTTGAAATACATTTATTAATAACCTATTGCGCGTTAAAATAATTTTTAAATGGTGAATATGAATACGTACGTAAATTTTCCGACTTCTTATTCAAAAACCAATAGACCAAAGAGCGTTTCTCATTTTTCTATAATGATAATTGAATTTTCCGAATATGGTACCAACTTTGATATTTTATGCTTATTTCCGGAACACGTCACTCAGGAGGAGAATCTGCAAGTTTTATGCATTCATGCATGAAAACTAACTCCTTGCATATTTCAGAAGGATTGGGGTTGTTGAGTGGATAGAAAATTGTTCTTGAAAACACCCTTCAGATATTTGCGCTGTATTTTATTTTGCTTAAAATTTTGAATTATCTCAGAAATACTGTGGTAAGATGATGAGATCCAATTCGCTACCCGTGCTGCCACAGTAATTCAAAGAGAAATTGAGTCTGGAAGGCAAAATATCCCGCAGTACAAACGCATCCTTATTTAATATACATGCATGAGCTAACTCAAAGGGATGAGTTTCCGCGGGTGCCTCCAGGGATGGAAAACGAAAATGAAGCATGCTATGATGCAAGAACTCTCAATATGTTTCCTGTCATTTTTTTCTATAAATAAAATTTTTTCATAAAAAAAAACAGAG
This sequence comes from Maratus speciosus, assembly GCA_963932465.1. Lineage (NCBI taxonomy): Eukaryota > Metazoa > Arthropoda > Arachnida > Araneae > Salticidae > Maratus > Maratus speciosus. The sequence continues at coordinate 239,291,816 of OZ010788.1, forward strand.
GGGGGTGGGAGGGGGGGGGGGGGGGCTATAGAGAGAAAAAAGAAGCAATTTTAGAAAGCGTAACTAAGAAAATTCTTTCAAGCGAGAGCTGCCGACTGGCTTGAAAAAGAAGAAAAAAATACAGAAATCAGTTTCCATTAGACTTAATTCATTGTTAGAAAGAAATATAATTTCCTAATTTCAAGAGTTGGGTTATAAAAAATATATATAACATTATTTTTGCAAGCTGAGCATTACACTGAGAAAAAAATATGGTTCTGGCATCTAGAATCTAAATTGTGGCTCTAGAAAAAATAGTTCCATGTCATCCTTATAAACTCTAGTTCACTTTGCTAGAGAGTTCTAGAGTCTCCTACTAGAATTTAAGTGCGTTTTCCTATATTCACGTGGTCAAACTTATTTAAAAATCTCTGCAAATAGATGTGAACAAAAGAGGTGAGTTTGAGTTACTATAAATCTATAGTTTATGAAACTATTTTGGAAATCAAGCGATAATTTCTCGTTACTCAAACGATTCAATATCGTTGTGTCTCTAAGAAAACAAGAGACTAGAAATTCTAGATCATTTCGTCTATTCAGCTTAGTCGTTTACCCTATTCGCATAGCTCGAAAATCTATAAATTTAGTTGAGGGATTCATAAAATGAATAACTATTCATTCTAGGTGAAGGCGGTACATTTTTTTCTCAGTGTAAACGTAACATACTTCTTCACTACATTGCATTAACCGCTATGACCACATAGGCGCTTAAAAAAAATAATCTTTTCTGCTTTTTCCAAATAAAATTCTATCATTTATTAAATTTCAATAGCGTGTTATCGATCATATGGATTTGTTTACAAATGTATAATTAATTATATTATATAAACAATAACATAAAACAATGTATATCTCTAATGTATGCAGACAACTTAACGTCTCATTTATAGATTTTCAAATCATTTTTTCGATTGAATACTATTCTATTTGAAAATATTATAAGATTGTGAATGTTGTAATGTATCTGGGAAACTTTATTTCAACGAATGCATATAAAATTATATGAAAATTATCTTTATGAATGGCATAGCTCTGAAGCGATAGAATTTGTGGCAAATTCTGCCCTTGGTTGTGTTTTTTATAAATCATGTCATTTTCTTTAAAATTGTAATAAATAAAGTCAATTAATTGTTAAGTAAATTTTTTCATCTACTATACTTTCATCAGAGGTTCTAGTATTAAAACTTGCTGTTACTACTGAAAGATTACAATTTAAAATTTGAAGAGATTTTTTTTACTTTAGGTTCTGTATGGTTTGTGTCAGAAAAAAGAAAAAAAAAACACCCGATTATTTTCGCAAATCATTTACAACAGAAACAGAGCGAACGTGTCATTAGACTAGGAATAATATCTTCTTTAATAATGTGGATGAAATTTCTGAAATAGAGACTGCCTTCATAGTAAAAAAAAAAAAAGTACCCTTTTTGTTTTTTCAAACTATGGCACCCACTTTTGATACCACATTTGTATGTCTTGAATCAAAGTACCTTGAGAAAAGTATATAGTTTATATACTTTTTCCTTAAATCTTCACAGATTTATAAGATGAAATGTGTTAGGGGTTTATCCAAAAATTAAAAAAAAATTAAATTAAACTTTCCTAATAAAAATATCCAGAGTCACAAAAGTATTCACCAGAAAAATTGTAGAGTAAAATCTAAGTATAAAATAAATTAATTTTAACCTAAAAATGGAAAAGTTACTTTTATCCCCTATATTTTTCAATAGAAAAGGAGTCAAAATGACTCATTCTTCCAGTCCATGGTTAACCCTTTCCGGTCCGGTGACTCTTACACAAATTTTATTCGGTTGGCATGACTTTTTTCAAAGAAGTTACCTTCGTTTACACAATTTCGAAAATGCTCTAATTTATTACAGCAAATTTTATTTTCCTTTATAATTGGTGCCAAAAGCAAATTTTGCAAAGAAAAATGATCCCGATCCTGAGTCAGACTCGGGGTTGGGCCGCAAAGTGTTAAAAGAAAGTTTCATCTAAATTCTTCTGTTAGTTTTTCATGATTGTATAATGTATATACAGGGTGGTCATAAAAAAACTTCCCCGATATACAAAGGGCGTTCCATAATAACTGAGAGTAAAAGCATAAAAATTCAAGAAAAATATTTGAATCAAAAAATACATCATTCTTCTTCAAAACACCTTCCCTCAGATGATATGCAACGGTCCCATCCTTCAACACACTTTTCAAAACCAGTAGAGAAGCCGTTTCCTGGAAGCTGATTCAAATAACCCAACACTGCTAAAATAATTTCAGAATCTGTTGTTGAATCTGTCAGAATCACCTGTTGCGGACATGATAAGGGGTTCAAAATGATGCACCCAAGTTTCATCACCTGTTATTACAGTCTTTAGGAAATTCGGATCATTTTGATCCCCTTATCAAGTCCGCAACAGGTGATTCTGACAGATTCAACAACAGATTCTGAAGTTATTTTAGCAGTGTAGGCTGTAGGGTTCCTTGAAACAGCTTCCAGTAAACGGCTTCTCTACTTATTTTGAAAAGTTTGTTGATCAATGGAACCGTTGCATATCATCTGAGAGAAGTTTTTTTTTAAGAAGAATGATGCTATTTTTATGTAAATATATTTATTGATTTTTTATGAGTTTACTCTTAGTTATTATGGGACGCCCGTAGTATGTACCGCTAGCGACCTAACCGTTCAACCAAACGAAAGGAAATTTCAGGTTTAGATATTTGAAGGTATGAGCCATGTCCAGGCAATAGAGACCGTATAGGGGCTCTACATAGCAAAATTCATGGTAGTTCTGGAAAAAGGCTTACTATATGTTTTTTGGGTCGCTGAATCCGAATTTTTAACTTCCCACTAAAATTTCCCCCGGCAACCCCCCCCCCCCAAATTTGGGTAAAATGCCCCCCAAAAAGGTTTTTATTAAAAAAATCAATGTTTTTATTGTTTTAAGAAAAAATATCTAGCAATTCAGAAAGTAGACAAAATTTGCAACAAATTAGATGCATGACATTATGACTTAGGATGAAGAGGAAGGAGGAATCTGCCTCGGAACATGCGCGCGGTGCTGCGTGAACTAAGTTGCGCAATTCCACTTAACCACTCACACGTTTATATTCGCCCTCCCATCTCCCCTCCGAACTTTTTCTATAAGGTTTACTTTAAGTTTTTTGGGTCGCTGAATCCGAATTTTTAACTCCCCCCCAAAATTCCCCACCCCCAAATAGTTGTTTTTAACTTAAATTTCTTATTGTTTTAGGGGAAAAGCATTGCGAAATTCAGAAAATAGACAAAATTTGCAACAAATGGGATACATGACATTATGACGTAGAATGAACGGGGAGGGGGAGGGCTGCCTCTGAACATGCACTGTGGCGCTACATGCACTAAATTATGAAGTCCAGGCAATAGGGGATTTTACCTGGAAAAATTAATACTAGTTCTGGATTTCGACTCACTTTATGTTTTTGGGGTCGCTGAATCCGAATTTGTAACTTAACACCAAAATTTCACCCGGCAACCCCCAAAAAATTGATTTTTTGAAAAAATTTGGTTTTTGAGAAAAGCGCGCGGGGAATGTTCCAAGGCAGCCCGCTCTCTCCCCGTTTATCCTACATCATAATGTCATATATCCTATTTGTTGCAAATTTTGTCTAGTTTCTGAATTTTGTAATGCTTTTCCCCTAAAACAATAAGAAATTTAAGTTAATAACAACTATTTGGGGGTGTTTTCGGGAGGAAAAATTTGTGGGGTAAGTTAAAAATTCGGATACAGCGACCCAAAAAACTTAAAGTAAACCTTATAAAGAAAGTTCGGAGAAGAGATGGAAGGGCGAATGTAAACGTGTGAGTGGTTAAATGGAATTGCGCAACTTAGTCCACGCAGCACCGCGCGCATGTTCCGAGGCAGATCCCCCCTTCCCCTTCATCCTAAGTCATAATGTCATACATCTAATTTGTTGCAAATTTTGTCTACTTTCTGAATTTCTAGATATTTTTGCCCAAAAACAATAAAAAATTGATTTTTTTAATAAAAACCTTTTTTGTGGGGCATTTTACCAAAATTTGGGGGGGGGGGGGTTGCCGGGGGAAATTTTGGTGGGAAGTTACAAATTCGGATTCAGCGACCCAAAAAACATAAAGTAAGCCGATTTCCAGAACTACCATTAATTTTGCTAGGTAAAATTCCTTATTCCCTGGACTATCGAGATGGTGGGGATTTAAAACAATAGGTTAACTCACGGTTACGGTTACAGTGAAAAAATTTCGAACTTTTCGAATGCAACACATTTTTTAGGTGCGTTCGTAATTATACAGTGTGTACACGTATAACCTGACCGACCTTTATTTTCGCAACCGTTGGTCCTAGATGCATACTTTTAATTACAAGAATGGTCAAAATTAAGTGCAGGGTTAAGATAAAAAAATTTTGAAGCGAAAAAAAAATTTAATGAATAATTACAGAATCTAAATTTTTATACGGTCCCCCGGTCCTATAAGTTATATTTAGTAAAATTTCCCTGTTACACTGGCAAGTAAGGCAAAAAAAGTCCCGTTATTCTACGATTAAAATTGACCGAGTAGTAGCTGTTTAAATTTGGAGTATACTTTTTGCTGCATATTAGGGGTCATTCACAAATTTAGTAGAAATACAATTTCGTCAGATATATTAAAGAAATGGTTGAGAGTAACATTAGCATTGCAATATAAATTTGAAATCTTTAATCATTCTGACATATTACTGCAAAATGCACAATTTGTACTGAACATCATAAAGGATAAAAATAACAGATAATTGTTTTTTGTTAAATAAAAGGGTGAAAAACAACAGCTTCCATTCTTTACAAAATGATACATATTTTAAAATGCTGTTAGATTACACTGTCTTTAAAATTTTGGGTTGTGTCATGTTGTTTAGCTTTTGAAAATTGATTCTTATGTAATTTTTAGCACTGAATCCGAAAATGACCTTCATTTTAAACCATCACGTCAGGAATTTTCTCACATCGCAAATTTGAAAGATAAAAAGCTAAAAGTTAAAACTGATCCCCTTCTCCCTTCCCAACCTCATCGGACCCCCGAGTTGTTTAGCTGTAAGAAACCCAGTATAAGCCAAAAAATCTAATAAATTATTGAATTAAATAAAATTAAACCGAATAAAAATGTCTTACATCTATTTTATAGTATCAGATTTTTCACTATTTTTTAACCGTGAAATTTACGATTTGCGAAAAATCCTGGCATGATGGTGAAAAATGAAGGTAATTTTTTCATTCAGCGTTAAAAAATACATAAAATGTAATTATAAAATTTAAAAAACACAACCATCGCAGGTTTATGTTATCTAATCTAAAACTCTTTCTTAAACTTCTTGATGGTAATCTATCCAATTTTTTTTTTTTTTTTTTTTTTTGTGTGTTATCCTCTAATATAAGTATGTATAAGATGGTAAGAGTCGCAAATCTTAATAATCTTGCATTGACATCGGATTTAAGTCAGTATGTAAAATTTAACTTCGATCGGACATTTGAATGTAAGTTAAAGTTCTAGTACAAATTTTAAACTGGAAAGACGATCATTGTGCAAGTTAAATAAAACCTTATGAAAATAACACAATTTTAGTTAAAAGAAATCATAGCCTCAAATCCTTACAAAATAAAACATATGTTAAAATACAATTATTTAAACTAATCTGAAACTTAACTAATAAAAGTTAATCGTAATATTTGTACGATTTCTTTCAAAGAGCAGATACCTTGAAATAAGTTTAAGTACTTTAAATACGATCCCTGAAAGCATGGCAGAAATCATCTGTTTTGAGATGTATAAAAGTGGTTTAAGTCGTGCATTTCAAAGTTTCGTAACTGGGTCAATTTTAATGTTAGATGAATGGGACTTTTTTCGTCTTACTTGTTAGTGTCACAGTAAAGTTTTACTAAATATCACTTATAGGACCGGGGGACCGTATAAAAATTTAAATTTCGTAATTTTTAATAAATTTTTTTATTGACCCAAATCGCTTTTAAAATAATTCTTTACGTTATTTAAACCATTTTTGTAATTGGAAGTATGGATCTAGGACCAACGGTTGCGAAAATAAAAGTCGGTCAGGTTATACGTGGACACACTGTATAAATACGTAACACCTATAGTCGTCGTTCAGTCCATCTGCCCGTCTGCCCGTCCGTCTGTCCGCATATAACAGAGCAAAAACTACCCAGTCGAACGGTCTGAAATTTTAAATACATAACTTTTTCAAAATTTTGTCGAGTCATTTCAAATTTTATGAAAATCGGTTGGATAGTTTAATTACCGGGGCAGTCAAAAGTTTTCCGTTACATTACGGCCAATGAGAAAAAATAATTGCAAGTGCAATTTAATGGTGTTACAGCTTTCCGAATGGTCTGAAATTTTAAATATATAATTGTTGTAAAATTTTGTCGAGTCGTTTCCAATTTTATCAAAATCTGATGTATAGTTTAATTACAAGGATAGTCAAAAGTTTTCCATTACATGACGGCCAATGGGAAAAAAATATCTCAAGTGCATTTTAATGATGTTACAGCCTTTCGCACAGAATGAAATGGATATGCGCTTATTGAAGTGCAGTAAAATATACATTCAGTGCAATATGCGGTGCAAAAAATATTTATCCCAACAAAAAGTTTTCGGTAAAAAAAAAAAAAAAAGCGCCAAGTTCTCCTTAATGTTTCGGCCAGAAAAAGTAGTGATATCTGAAGTTCGCACAAGTTAAAAGCCAAACATCCCAAATCTTTCATTGAAAATGGCTTCCTGCGACTTGGCCGTTAATGCCTTCTACAGCATTTCAAAATTAATGATTGGAAATTACGCATTTATGAATTATTTAAATATAAAAGTAATATTAGAATGCAAAGAGGCAAATTCACATAAAGACATTATAAGTAAAAGATTTCTGAGAACTACCATTCAGTTTCAACAAACATTAGTTTTGATTACAGATCATTTAGTCCACTTGTGGTTTAATTGCCATTCTGTACGGTCTAAAGCTAAAGTCATTAACGTGAAACCCAAGAAATAAAACAAAATTTACTTACTTCAAATCTCACAATATGTTACATTATATTTTATTGTATAATATTGAAATCTTGTGTATTGACGAAAGAGATTTTTTTCGTTTGAACATTTATTATAGTTTGTTTGCATACATTAAGAGGTATTCGATTTATAAAGTGTTAAAAGCTGATACTAATTATGTTTTAGCAATTAGGGATATTATCTCCTGAATACAAGTATTTTGTTATTTTTAACTTCTAAGCATTTAAATAGACTGAAGTTGTTTAAATGCTTTTTTCAAATGTGTATTTTATTTCTATATTCTGTGCCACAAAATGCCTAAAATAATCAAATAATAATCAATAGTAGTTGGCATGTAGCTCATTTGTACATATTTTAAATTTTGAAAAACTCTCTCGAAGGCATTAACGGCCAAGTCGCAGGAAGCCATTTTCAATGAAAGATTTGGGATGTTTGGCTTTTAACTTGTGCGAACTTCAGATATCACTACTTTTTTCTGGCCGAAACATTAAGGAGAACTTGGCGCTTTTTTTTTTTTTACCGAAAACTTTTTGTTGGGATATCACTACTTTTTGTATGTTTTTTCAAGTTTGTTATTCTAAACTATATTAATATGAAGAAACTTAAATTTCGGTACTTTTATATTAGCGTGGAGCAAATCTCCTCATTAGCCTTTTGTTTTTTCGCCAATAGCAGTTTTCATTTTTCACATGTGTAAATTAGAAACAATGCTTTGATTTTCAAATAAAATATTTTGGTTTATGTTATTATTTCTTATTTATTTATTTATTTATTTATTTCTATGTTAAATATTCTATTAAATAAAATGAAGGAAATGCATCTATTTTAAATGAGATGACTGAAAAGTATACATCTTTAAATGAAATGAATGCAATATAAACAATGGAGTTGGGAACAGTATTTGGCGATTTGCCACTTGCGCCCGGCTAACATAAAAATACCTAAATTTATTTTATTGAGCTTTACAAATTTATACTTTATTTCTTTTTATATTAAAGTACTAGCCGCCTCTAGTAAGCAGTATTTATCGTATTAATTCCATGTTAAACGTTGCATCATGTTACTGTTATTCATAATTTAATTTACTTGCCCATTCTTTCGCAAAGTCGGAAGCTTTTGATAGAAAAATCAAGAACTCTTTACGATCATGGAAGCACATCATATATTTTGTGTTGTTATGTATTTCATCTTTCGTGACAAATATCTCTTAACTCACTTATGCATGTTTCCTTAGCAGTTACGATTCGTTCTCTAATGCGGAAATTTTTAATCCTATTAAGTAATATTTTCTAATTGGGCTCACTGCCAATTGTTGTATTTTAACTGATACGAATGGGTACAAGTGAAATGGTTCTTATGAAATCCTTTGACAATATCTGCATTTGCATTAAACCATATTGATGCTAATATCATTTTGTTTCACGTTAACCTTTTCAATAGACTCGATTACAGAAGAATAGAAGGTCTACTGGCTCACTGCCATGATCCATTTGAAAATCTATCATTCTTCTCACCTGATCGTGTTGAAGAATTAGTCAATGTGCCATGGTTTTAAGATTTTAGCTAATTTATTCGAAACCTGAAAACTAAAATGCGAGGAACCGGATTATAGAAGATTCATTCTAACGCACATATCGATTAACAGGTTACATATTATAGAATTATAATAATCATAAGGAGAACTGGCAATTTCAATGCTTTAATAGTTTCCGTAAATTCTCTTTATATAATACAGAAGTTTTAGCGGTGTAAAGATTAACAACATAGTCACAGTAAGTATAATTGTGGAGAATTATATGTTTTGACGCCAAATGGGCGATAACGGGATAGCAATAGATCTATTGTTTACGTAAGGTAACCCCTCCTGGGCTCATCGCGCGCACTCTCTCTGTTTTCTTCGAGATGGTGTTGTTGAAAGAATATTCTGTTTTTAAGAACGCGTTTCGCTTTTGTAAATAAAATGTATTATAGTGTGTAATAGATGTAAATATGTGTCTTCCAATTAAAAGAAGAGAAAATTTGATATCCCACGGAATTAATTGAGTAAGTGCCAATTGATTTATTTTTAAGATAGTGTTAGTTAATTTAAGAAATCCACTGAACCAAAATCGGTTGCCACACTGGTGCATAAGGCCGGGAATATAAATTGATAACTACGCTACTGGCATTTCATTAAACGGGTAAATTATTTAAAATTTCTCTTAAACTTACGATATATTGGAAGACATAATTCTTTGAATGAGTGAATATAAAGATGAATCAAAGTGAAGTTTTAAAACGAAACATAGCAAAACGCGGATCAATTAGAACCACAGTAACGAAATTGATAAAAAAGATTGATAGTGAAATTAAAAAAGAAAGTGATTCCAAACCGGAAATAGTTGAGTACTCTTTAGAAGCATTACTTGAACACAAATTATCATTAGAAAAATTGGATGAGTCAATTGAATCGGAAATTGAAACCGATAATTTAGAAACAAATATAGAAACTTCGATAGAATATAAGGAAGCTATTGTGACTTGCAAATCTAGAGCCAGTAGATATTTGAAAAATTTAAACATAAATTCAACTATCACGAGTGAACCAAAAGTAACTACGCCCTCCATATCAGACAGTCAATTAAAGTCGAATACGAAATTGCGGCGAATTTCTTTAAATAAATTTACAGGCGACATTTGCGAATTTCAAGAATTTTGGCCTCAGTTTAAAGTTGCTATTCACGAAAATGAAGCTCTTCAGCAAATTGAAAAGTTTACTTACTTAAAATCTTTAATTTCTGATTCAGCAGCTGCCGCTATTAATGGGCTTCCATTAACAAGTGAAAATTATGTAACGGCAATAAATATATTAAAGGACCGTTTTGGGAAAAGAGATGTTTTAATTTCCGAGCACACTAACAAATTATTAAACTTAGAAGCAGTACGAAGATCAAATGACATACATTCTTTGAGAAAATTATTTGATGAGATAATTATACAAATACGATGTCTCGAAGCGCTTGATGTGAAGTCAGACCAATATGGTTGCTTATTATTACCCATTATTTATAAATGTATACCGAATGATCTCGTATTACAATTTCACAGAGAACAATGCGATAAAAAGGATGTTAGTGTAAATGATTTATTGTTGTTTCTGAAACGTGAAACAGAAGCGCGAGAAAAGGCTATTAATGTTACTTCTATCAGTTTTGAGAATACTAAATCCCATGAAAATAAATTTAAACAAAATTCTCCCAAACACTTTCACCAAGGAAAAATAAAAAATCCTTCGGCATTCACATTAAATACAATTACTGAAAACCTTTGCCCCTTTTGCTCTCAAAAACACGACGCAAATTCGTGTAAGTTAAATTTGGAACAACGAAAAGAATCTTTATTAAAACAAGCTAAATGTTTTAGATGTTACAAACGGTTCCACCGAAAAAAGAATTGCAGAAACACTGAAATTCGTTGCACAATTTGTTTTTCGAGAACGCATCAAAATTCTCTTTGTAACAAAAAACAAAAAGAAAGATCATCGAATGAAAATAAAATTGACCTTCTTTCGACTGAGCGTGAACCGGGGGGAAAGGAAAATAAGAAATATGAAAAAATAACAGTTTCATCACTTTGTTGTAATCCAGATGAATATATTTATTTTCAAACATTGAAAGGAATTATGATTGGAAGGAATCAAAATATTAATGTTCGAATATTATTAGATAGCGCTTCGCAGCGAACATTTATTGGGAAGAATTTATCTAATCGTTTAAATTTAGAGGTGACAGGGCAGGAATCATTAAAAATTCATACCTTTGCTGGAAAGAAACCTATTGTTGATAATCATAATAGAGTAAAGATTTTCCTAAAAGACAATAATTCGGACAATATAATATGTCTGGAAGCGTTAGAAACGGAGAGAATCTGTTCCGATATAATACGAGCACCAAGTTCTGAGTTATATAAAAAAATTAAAAATATGGGTATAGAGTTATCAGACGTTTCTAATGAATTAGATGATGGTGATAATGAAATAGATTTATTGATTGGTAGCGATTACTATTGGTCAATTATGACAGGAAAATATAAACGTATTTCACCAACTCTTGTTCTGAATGAAACTAAATTAGGCTGGACACTTCACGGCAAATTCTCAGAGGAAGTTAATAGAAATAATTTAGTAAGCGCTATGTACATATCTATTTGGGATAATAATAAAGATGATAAAATTTCAGTTCAACTTGAAAAATTCTGGACTATAGAAGGGTTGGGAATTCAAGAAGATAATACGAACAAAGATTTGTGTGATAAACAAATACTAGAACAATTTGAAAATTCGATTGAATTTAAGAACAACAGATATGAAGTTAAACTACCTATGAGATATGATAATCTTGATCTTCCTAATAATTATGAAATTGCCAAAAGGAGAATTGAAAGTTTAATTAAACGATTTATGAATAATCCTGCATTGTTTAAAGAATATAAAGATATAATTAATGAATATAAGGCTTTGGGAATAGTAGAAGTTGTTGAACCCCAGGAAATAAATTCGACCAATAGTAATTTGACATACTATTTACCCCACCACCCTGTGATTCGAACGGACAAACAAACAACCAAACTGCGCATCGTTTTCGATGCATCATCTCACGCTCCTTCTGAACCTTCTCTAAATGATATACTCTTTCCAGGTCCGAATTTGAACTCTGATTTATTTGATTTAATTTTACAATTTCGAAGCAATAAGATTGCCGTAGTGGCAGACATTGAAAGGGCATTCTTGCAGATAAGCCTTGCTGAGACTGACAGAGATATGACACGATTTTTGTGGATCGAAGAACTCCCTCAAGATAAAAATGCTCCATTAAACTTTATAATTATGAAAATGTGCCGCGTATTATTTGGCGTTACTTCGAGTCCATTCCTGTTAGGAGCAGTAATTAAGCATCATGTGAAAAAGTATGCAACTTCGTATCCGGAAACTTGTTCCAAAATTAAATCTTCCATGTATGTTGACGACCTTTTGTTAGGAGCAGATACTGTTAGTGAAGCTTTAAAATTTTCAAAAGAATCGTTAGATATTTTTCAACAAGCAAATATGTCCTTGCGGAAGTGGCAAAGTAATTCTACTATTTTAAAGGAACATTTAAAATCATTAGATATGAACGTTTGCCCTGATACATCAGCTGATACAATTCCATTTAAAATCTTAGGCTTAATATGGGACACGGAAGAAGACATTTTTAGATTTGATAATCATAGTCTTTTAGAATTTGTTCATTGTCAGGAAAAGTCTAAAAGAACTGTAATTCGAGCGGCTGGGAGAATTTTTGACCCCATTGGGTTTTTATCTCCATTCACGATTTTAATAAAAATGATTTTTCAATCATCATGGGAACACGGTATCGATTGGGACCAGAAATTGCCAGAACATTTAGAGAAAAAATGGGATAATTGGTGCTTACAGATTCCATATCTTAGTAAAATAAAAATCCCAAGGTATTATTTCCAGGACATCGAATGTTTTGATAATGTAGAAGCCCACTGTTTTAGTGATGCAAGTATTAAAGCCTATGGAAGTGTTATTTATCTTAGATATAACAACAATAATAGCATAAAGACAAGTTTTGTTACATCAAAAAGCAGATTAGCTCCCATAAAAAAGTTAACTTTACCACGTTTGGAGTTAATGGGTGCTATGATTGGAGCTAGACTTGGAAAACGGGTAATGTCCATTCTCAAGATAAGTGAAAATAAAGTACACTATTGGACTGACTCGAACATCGTACTTCACTGGATCAAGAGTTCATCTAGTACTTGGAAGCCATTTGTCAGCAATAGAGTATCGGAAATACAAACTTTGACAAATCCGATGAACTGGTGACATTGTCCCGGTAGCTCAAATCCTGCTGACCGGCTTACGAGAGGACTCTCACTTCTCGACCTCGAGAGCGATGATCTATGGTGGTCAGGGCCTCCATGGTTAACTAAGGATTCAAATTTATGGCCCAAGGAAGATACAGAAGTAGATGAAAATATGAAGCAACTAGAAGCTAAAGGAAAAGTAATTTCCCAAAACCTTTGTTCATCAGAACAACAGAAACCACTTATAGAGATTGAGCGTTTTAGTTCTTTATTGAAGGCAATTAGAACAGTGGCAAGAATTAAAAGATTTGTCTTCAATCTAAGAAGTCCAATTAAACATAAAGGTGTATTATCTGCTGAAGAATTGACAGAAGCTGAAGAATTATTAATTAAAGAAGTACAAATGAAAAATTATAAGGAAGAAATTGAGCCATTAGAAGAAGGAAATCCCATTAAGAAGACCTCAAGAATTTATTCGTTATGTCCATATTTGGATAAAAATAAAATTTTACGAATCAGAAGCAGACTTAATGAAGACTCATTTAGTTTAAATGAAAGCAATCCAGTCATATTGCCAAAGAATGAAAAATTTACCGAGTTGCTGATTATGCAAGAACACAGAAAATTGTTGCATAGTGGAGTTTCTTTGACACTTGCACAATTCCGAAAAAAAATTTGGATTCCTCAAGGAAGACAATTAATTAGGAAAAGTGTCAGGAAATGTTTAATTTGTAAAAAATACAATGCGAAAGCAGCTGACCAACTAACTGGCCAACTTCCGAAGGAAAGAATATCAGAATCTCCTGCGTTTACCGTTATAGGATTGGATTTTGCAGGACCGATAATCGTAAGAACAGAGAATAAAGAGACGTCAAAGTCATATATTGTACTGTTCACCTGTGCCACAACAAGAGCAATACATCTGGAAGCAGCCAGGGATATGACTACAAAATCTTTCCTTTTGTGTTTTCGTCGATTTATTTCAAGACGCGGAAACTGTAAAATGATTTTTTCGGATAATGCAAAGAGTTTTCAGGCTGCTGATAAAGAATTACAACAATTTGAGAAAATCATTAAAGATCAAGAACTCCAGGATTTTATATCGAATAAAGGTATGACATGGAAATTTATCGTCGAGCGTGCCCCATGGTGGGGAGGGTTTTACGAAAGGCTCGTAAAAAGTGTAAAGGAACCCTTAAGAAAAATTTTGGGAAGAGCTCTCATCACATTTGAAGAATTGGCAACAATCTTGACAGAAATAGAAGCCATAATAAATATGAGACCGCTAACCTACACAACAAGTGATTTCGGCGAGCCAGAGCCACTTACCCCGGCCCATTTCCTTCAGCTAGGAAGAGAGAACATCAGTTTTCCTCTACATTTTGCCGAATTAGAAAATAAAATTTCTACTAAAGAAACTTTGTTAAGGAGAAAACGATATCAAAGTAAGTTGTTGAAACAGCTCTGGATTAAGTGGAAGGAACAATACTTATTGAATTTAAGTTCAGTTCATGAATTTAAAACTCCTGAAAGACACAAAAACTTAAAAATTGGCGATGTTGTTTTAGTAGATGGTACTGCTACATCTAAACTGTTGTGGGACTTAGGAATAGTTAAGGAAGTCATTATTGGCAGAGATAAACTTATTCGTGCTTGCATAATAAAAACTGCTAAAGGACTGCTGAGAAAACCAATACAACTTTTGTATCCTTTTGAACTAGATATCTGAATGATAAGTGATTTCAGTACTTGATTTGAAATTTATTTTTTCTACTAGTGTTTGAATATCAAAGTGTGTTTGTTTTATAAATTCATGTTTGGAAATATATTTTTTTTTTTTTTTTTTGGGGGGGGGGTGTTTTGCAATTTGTTGTTTATTTAGTAAAAATCTTTCATTTATGCATAATTGTACTTTATTTCAAATTGAAAAGATAATTGAATTAATAATGGTATTTAATTTGTTTATATTATGTATATATATATATATATATTCAGTTAATCTTATTCAGGTAAAATATCTGGCCAGATATGTTCATGTAGCTACATGTTATAAGAGCATCATTTTTTTTTTATTTATTTATATTGATCATGACTTTATTATTTTATGTTTAATTCTTTATACTTCAACGCCTGTAGATTGAAAAATTTCTATTTTATCATTTGAGTTGTCATTTAAGGTCAAGTTTATTATAAGAATGTTTATGTTGATTTATCATTATGTACTCTCATGAGTCCAGGTGGGGAGTGTGTGGAGAATTATATGTTTTGACGCCAAATGGGCGATAACGGGATAGCAATGGATCTATTGTTTACGTAAGGTAACCCCTCCTGGGCTCATCGCGCGCACTCTCTCTGTTTTCTTCGAGATGGTGTTGTTGAAAGAATATTCTGTTTTTAAGAACGCGTTTCGCTTTTGTAAATAAAATGTATTATAGTGTATAATAGATGTAAATATGTGTCTTCCAATTAAAAGAAGAGAAAATTTGATATCCCGTGGAATTAATTGAGTAAGTGCCAATTGATTTATTTTTAAGATAGTGTTAGTTAATTTAAGAAATCCACTGAACCAAAATCGGTCGCCACAATAATAACAGTACAATATAATAACAACAGCAGAGGTTTTGGGCAGTGGCGAAACTATTAGCACTTTGGAAATATTAGTACGTTATATCATTTAACTATTCAGATGATATGCGGAAAAATAAAAATAGATGGCTCGCATTAATAATTAACTCATTGAAAAATAGCCACTAGCGTCAAATATTCGCCAAGCTTGGCGACATTTAGCGAAGTGTCGCCAAAGTTGGTAATATGCCATGTTAATTCTCAAATCTGGCGACGAAAAATGTTATGTTTATTCTGACGTCATAATGATGCATATGTATTATGTATTATACACATACCTATAATATATATATGAATCAAATGTATTACGTATTATATGCATATGCATAAGTTCATTAACATCACTAAAACGCACTTAAAGGAATAGTGTTCCATAAATAGTAGGGATAATTGCCAGATTGACCAGAGTGCTATTGAGATTAGAATTCCGACGTTTATAATAGACCGGGAGGCGTCTGCACACACCATCACCTCACCGAGTTTACAGCTGAAATTTTAGGATTAGTTAAAACTAGATTAGCATATTTAAATGCAACTAGTCTGTTAAGTCATATCTTACTAGAAACCACCTGAAGACCTAATTTTAGTGGCTGACTGATAGGTTTACTATTGTATTTTCCTGCATCCAAAAGTTTGGAAACATGGAGGAATGGGTGCAGGAAAACACAATGCAAAATCCACCAATTAACCCGTAAAATCGGGTCTGTAGGTGGTTTCCAGAAAGATATGACTTGGCAGACCAGTTACATTTCAATACGCTAATCGATATTTAACTAATCCTAAAATTTCAGCCGTCAACTCGATAAGGTGATGATCTATGCAGACGCCTCCCGGTCTTTAATAAAATTTGTGGTACTTGTTAGTTATCCAGTCGACCAATTTCGCCAAATTATATAAATTGCCAAACCACTCGCCAAATTGTACAAATTAACATAAATTTATATTTTAAATAATGAAAGAACAATTAAAGTAGTATAACATTAATAAAAATACTAATAAAACGTCGAAATAAAAATCACTTTGACGTAAACACGTGTTAGTCAAGTGAATGTGGCATTTACGATCAATCATTATTGGCATTTAATCTTACAATTTGGCGACAGTAATTTGGTCGACGGGATAACTAACAAGTACCAGATTTGTTTTAAGGAAGTAAAAGATAGAAAGATGGACAGATAAACTGAAAGATTTGCCTTATTAAGATTTTTGTAAAAATATATAAAAATTCATTCAGCTTGAAATCATGTAACACCTTTATAACTCGGACTAATTTTCTGTAATCGGGTTTTGGCGACCAACATATCTTATCTATAACTATAAACTTTCTTTTACAGATTTAAAATTAACAATAAATTAACAGTAAGTAGGCTAATAATACAATATAATAACATTAGAAGCGGACTTCGGACGCCGCATCTGTCACACATCGTTAAAGACAATTTATTAGTTACACATTTCATTTAATTAAAAGGAGATTTTTAAAATTTCATATGGAATTAGGATATTTTTCCACTATAGGGACCTTTGCATTTTTTTAAAATCCTGGCAGAATACAGACTTCAGAAACTGAGATATGTTGCCAAATGATATAAACAACTATGAAAACAAACCTGTCGAACTTTTATGTTATTTATGGTATTTATATACAGATAAACATTTTATTTATACATGTATAAAATATTATTTTTTATATACAAATTATTTATGTTGGTATATAAAAATAAATAAACGGGTTCCTTACATTAAATAAATTGTATATATTTGGAAAAAATTGCTTGTGTATATGACACAGTAAATAGGTTGCCAGAAAATACGTTATTATCAAATTTCTTTTCTCGCCAAGGCTATTTTCTGTATTTCGCCAAGGCTACTATATCGGAAACGTACCGAATTGCGGTTTATATATTGTTAAATGTTTTATTGTTTTAATATCGTAAATGTATCATAACCTATACTGATTAAAATTTTTAGGTATATTCATTTTTTCTACTTAACAAACATCTTTGGAAAAGCATATATATAAAATGTTATTCTGCTTGAAATCACGTGATTCTCTTCAAAACTCTGTAATCGAGTTTTGGCGACCAACATTGGCACAATTGAATATGTTAAGGAACTGTTTACGGCCAAATGATCACCCCCTGTTTGAAGGATTTAGAGGCGGAAATTCTGTGTTTTCAGATTTTTCTGGTTAATTGTGCTACAAACACGACTTACTTGTGAAATTTCATGATTCTACGACTTTTAGAAGTACCTTAGTTATTTGATGATGCGAAGTGAGTCAGTGACAAAAAAGCGCTTTTTCGGAATTTAATATTTCGAAAACTACTAAATATAGAAACATGAAATCGTGGAACCTTAGTTCAGTTTGACCATACGAACATGTGTATAAAAGAAAAATTTCTATATCTCTCTCTAAACCGGAGTTATGAGGGGGTGAAAAGTATGCCGAAATGGTTCAGGAAAAGGTAGCTTACGGCTTGTGCGAACTTGGCGGACGCACTGCCGTGCTCCCAGATAAAACTAGTTATAGTACGAACGTACCTCTTTTGCCACTTTTGACGAGCAATTTCTAACTTGTTTTCCCTGCGCAAATTCATCAGCGCATTGAAAAACCATAAATGGCGTTGGAACAATACACATATGACTAAAATTGCGGTGTAATATCGTGGCACTCAATCCAAATTAGTTCCTATGCAACGTAATATTTAGTACTCTAAAACAAATGATTACATTTTTATTTTCACAATGTGTACATAAACATAACTCAAAAACACATTTGAAAACAAATCTTACAACATTGCTCAGTTCACAAGTGAAAAAAAAAAAAAAATCGGCTACTAAAAAACATGTCTTAGCCACTTTTTCGTTCCTCGTCGCAATCGTCTTTTTGGCAAGAGTTTTACGCCGGCAATTTTCATCGTACGTGTATCATTCCAACGCCATTTAAGGTTTTTCAATGCGCTGATGAATTTGCGCATGAAAAAAATGGGTGTTGTCATTTGAAATTTTCGAATGTTTTTCACTGTAACCGTAACCGTGAGAGCTGTATTGTTTTAAATCATTACGATCTCGAGTGCATACCTTCAAATAGGTATATCTAAAATTTCTTTTCGATTGGTTCAGCAGTTAGGCCGCTAGGTGTTCATATATCGGGGAAGTTTTTTTATGACCACCCTGTATATATATAGATGTGTGTGTGTGTGTGGTTTAACGATAATAGGATGCAGTCCTGTAGATCACCGAAAACTAAAACGTCTCTATATCACGAAAAATAATGATTGAAATGGGCTGTAAACTTTCATACCCATGTTTTTGACAACGTTCGTTCCATGTTTATGTAAAAAATAATGTAACGTCATAATTCATCAATTTTTCGAATATGACTTTATAAATAATTTTAGGAAGCTTTCATTACAAAAAGCTACCTATTGCAGCCGTTCGGAGGAAAGCCATTTCAAAAAATTTTGGTATATTTTCATCGATCATGACCCCCAGACTCCGAAACCACACTCCGTTCAAAATTGATATATATATATATATATATATATATATATATATATATATCTGACCTATGTCACACTGTAACTGTCGTATTTATGAACCGATTTGGATGTAATTCGGTGTGTACATAGTACATACCAATGTCTCGACCGAGTTCGTTGGCCAGCTTCATCCGCCATTTTGTTTCAAAATGGCGACCATTTAAATTTTTTTTAAAAATTTAAAATTTGAAATGTGGTACCAAAAAATTGAAAATGGAAAAATATTTTTTTCTTATGTATTTGACCTTTATACAAAGACTCCGGAGCAGTTTTTGTTTCGTCTATATCTTAAAAAATGGCTGAGTTATAGCATTTTGAATTTCTAGCGTGGCTGACATTTTGAAACGTCCTGAATTTTGTCACGCGATAAAAGGCGTATTTATGAACCGATTTGGATGTAACTTCGTTTATACATAGTACATACCAATATCTCGACCGAGTTCGTTGGCCAGCTTCATCCGCCATCTTGTTTAAAAATGGCTGCCATTTAAATTTTTAAGAAAAATTTAAATTTGAAATGTGGTACCAAAAAATTGAAAATTGAAAAAATATTTTTTTCTTATGTGTTTGACCTTGATAAAAAGATTCGGGAGCAGTTTTTGTTTCGTCTATATCTTAAAAAATGGCTGAGGTATAGCATTTTGAATTTCTAGCGTGGCTGACATTTTGAAACGTCCTGATTTTTGTCACGTGATAACAGACGTATTTATGAACCGATTTGGATGTACCTTGGTGTGTACATAGTACTTACAAATATCTCAACCGAGTTCGTTGGCTAGCTTCATCCGCCATCTTGTTTCAAAATGGCGGCCATTTAAAAAATTTAAAATTTAAAATGAGATACCAAAAAATTGGAAAATGAAAAAGATTTTTTTCGTATGTGTTTGACCTTAATACAAAGATTCCGGAACAGGTTTTGTTTTGTCTATATCTAAAAAAATGGCTGAGTTATAGCATTTTGAATTTCTATTGTGACTGACATTTTAAAACGACCTGATTTTTGTCACGCGATAACAGGCGTATTTATGAACCGATTTGAATGTAACTTGGTCTGTACATAGTACACCAATGTCTCGACCGAGTTCGTTGGCCAGCTTCATTCGCCATCTTGTTTCAAAAGGGTTGCTATTTTTAAAAAAATGTAATTTAAAATTTACAATGAGGTATTAAAAAATTGGAAAATGAAAAAGATTTTTTATGTGTTTGGCCTTGATACAAAGATTCTGGAGCAGTTTTTGTTTCTGAAAATTTGTTCTTTTGTTTATATCTTAAAAAATGGTTGAATTATAGCACTTTGAATTTCTAGCATGGCTAACACTTTGAAACGATCTTGTATTTGTCACGCGATAACACACGTTTTCGTTATTTCGATAGAAGGCATGTGGATAGTATACATCAACATCAATATCTGGACCAAGTTCGCTTGCCAGCTTCATCAGCCATCTTGTTTCAAAATGGCGGCCATTAAAAAAAAAATTATATTTAAAGTGAGGTGCAAAAAAGTTAGAAATTGAAAAAGGTTTCTTTCTTAAGTATTTGACCTTGATATAAGGATTCGGGAGCATTTTTTGTTTATCTTTATCTTAAAAAACGGCTCAGATATAGCCGTTTCAATTTCTAATGTGGGTGACATTTTGAAAATCTGATTTTTTGCCTGCGACAGCACTCTTATATATCAACCGATTCCGATGTGAGTGAGCATGTGCACAGCAATTACTAAGGTCTCGACCAAGTTCACTGGTTAGCCTCATCCACCATGTTGTCTTAAAATGGCAGGCACTTTAAGAAATCGCCGAATTTGGCAGCCAAATATAAGTTACTTTAAATAAAAGCAGCTTGGATAAAGCTGACTAATTTTGCGAAATTCTCATTCATAATGATTTAGTATTGATAAAAATTAGTATTGAATCTCCTATATTCGGTTTCCACTAAATTGAGCTTCGTGTGTTTCAATAATATAAGTTGGCTTTTTTAAAATAAGGAATATGAAAGCTACCTCTTCCTCCCGGCACTGGCCGGAAGGACTTTTTATAATTAAATACGTATTTTTGAATCGCAAAAATGCCTGGAGTATGTTTGGGTCTATTCATTGTATCTCACTATAAAATTTTCAATCAGATGATTTTGGGAAGATACAAGTTAAAGTTTCATGTGTGTTTAATAATAGCATCCTCAAACTTTGGCATCTTCTAAATTTATGAAGATTTAAGAAAACGTATACACACTATGCCTTTTGTTGGCTGCCTTAATTCAAATAAAGCAGATATTGTGTCAAATGTGAGAATTACCATTTTAAAAGTTAAAAGTTGGTACAATTTCATGTACACGACCCCTGTTTTAAAGATTGGATTCATATTCTGAAATAAAACATTATTCTAAACCTAATTACATCTTTGTTGTGATTTTATTATAAACGATCGGTGAATAAAGCAAGCGGTTTTTTTTTTCGATATTTATTTAATATTTGAAACTATACTAATAAATTTTATGTCCTTTTTCTTCCTCAATGCCTTTTTTTTTAATTCTCATATCCTCTTCTAAAATAATGATGGTAGAAACATGTACAGTCGTGGAAAAAAAAAATAATAAACACCCCCTACTAACCCCTCAACAAATTATCGTAGAAGAAAGTTACTGGTACCGAACGATTGGAAATAAAGTCTACTTTTAAATGATGCACATAAAATTTGCTTAAGGGGCCATCTACACATTAAACCGAACCGTAACTTTATTTTTTTTTCAATAGCAGTACGCAATTCTGACAGCATAAATGAACTCGACACCCTTCAATTAGCCTAAAAACTAATTTTTATGCAATTCGTACCATAAGTTTCCGATAAATTAATTATTTTAAAACGAGCGTATTTTAAGGGCTGTATCCAAATTGAATAGTTCGGTACACGATTGTTAACCGAGAGAGCCCCCATCTTGATCAAGGCACCTTAAGAAGTCAATGAGGCCTGCTAGAGTACACGACAGAAGAAGAAATTTCAAAACATTTAATCTCTCCTATTATAGACGGCCCCTTGAACCATCATTTTGCCATTTTTTAAGCATAATTTGAAAACTACTTGGAAGAAAAATGTGAAATTTTGGATTTCAATAAAACAGGACTTAATAAATCAAATTCCATCAAAAAAATTGTAGGTTGCAATTCATAATTTTTTCGAGTATTAATTTCATAACTTATAATTCATATCTTAAAGTTATAAAAATTGCAAATTCATTGTATTTATGTTTGGGTATATTAGTATTCTTGCTACACAAAAAATTAGCACATTAGAAGCATAATTTCTGGAAATATAAATAAAAATATGAAAATGTAATTTAACATTAGAAGCACTAAATTTTGAATGTGTATAATTCAAAAACTCATCTTTCAAATGACTTAAAATTCGGTGTCTAGGCATAGTTTGAACCGAAGATGTGAAATATCTTGTTAAAATTGGGTATTGTCATTGAAAAAAATGAAGTTTGGATTCGTTTTAATATGTAGATGGCCCCCTAAGGAAATTTTATGTGCATCATTTAAAAGTAGACTTTATTTCCAATCGTTCGGTACCAGTAACTTTCTTCTACGATACATTATATTATACAGCGTAATGTGCCTTAATAAGGCATATAAGACCACGCATAATGCACATTAGGACAACTACGTTTTCACTTATTATCATAAATAATTCTTTTTAAAACCAGAAATAAGATTGACAAAAATCGATTCTGTGATTTATGATAGCAAAACTAATCAATTAACACTATTTCTACACTGTAAAAAAATCCGAGCAGTATTCCTGTAGGAATCGGAAAAATAGTTGTCCTTATCGTACCGGAAAATTTTCCGACCCAGCTCGGAATAAAATCCGTAAAAAAAAGGAAACATTCATTAAAACGGTACTTTACGGATTTTATTCCAATTTTACGGATTTTACTCTGATTTTACTGATTTTATTCCGAGCTGGGTCGGAAATTTTTCTGCTACGATAAGGGCAACTATTTTCCCGATTCCTACAGGAAATCTGGTCCTATTTTTTTTTTACAGTGTACCACGATTTTGTGTATACCTATTTCGACCAAAAGGTGTCTTTTGACACCTTTGCGTTCGAATGCAAATGATTGCAAAAACTGTTGGGATTTAAAATTATCTGTTAAATATATATAATTTAAGCAATATATTTATTTATACATTGATCCGTATTTATTAGAGATTACTTAATCAGGTTGTAAATTCTAGCTTAATTCATCAATATACAAAATATAAATATACATAAGTGTAATCAAGTATGTTTTGCCCCAACAGGAACAATAATTAAAAAGTGTTTTCTTCTTCATTTTTTTTTTATTTTTATTAGATAATCAAACATTGTAAGATTGTTAACTTCTCATGTATAAAAATTCAATCTTAAAGAAAAAACAAAATCATAAAAACACGGTGATGGAACAGTGGTGCAGCAGTTGTGCGATTGTAATAACTTCGCCTTAAAAAATCTCAGAAATTCTGCCCTGAAACTACACAAAGAATACTAATAAAATTTTGCGGTGTCAATTGGTTCTCTTGTGCTACACTGTTCCATCATTGACAGCACTCTAATAAAATTCTTTCTTTATTCAATTACACAGATTTTTCAAATCAATGGTTGCTCTGTTAATTAATACTTCCCACACGCATACTTTTCACACTGCAAGCAGGTTCGCGTTTCTCTATTACCTGAGCAATATTTTATTTAGCACTTTTTTTGTCTACTTTTATTTTATTTGCAACTGGCAACAGTTCAAATAAACAACATGGCTGAAAAGTAAAATGCTTGCAGTTGTGTACAATTAGTATTCTTGAAGAACACTTGGAAAAGTAATATAATTGATGTTTATTTTGCATTTTTTAAATAAATGAATGTATGTAGTATAACATTTAATGGTTTACAATAGCCTTAAAGCCATATTCTTGATAATTATGCATGGAAAATAAAGTCTTGTGTTGTGTCATTCCGTCACATGTTTTTGTGTATTTTTTGATATAACAGATAAAGCTGACAACCAAATTATACAAGTTTTTTAATTTAAAGCAAGTATATAATGGCTATTTATGTAATATGTTTAGTTTTTACTAATAATATAATGATTTCACAATAAATAGTGTGACAGAATGACAATTTTTCTGTTACTGAATGACAATGATTTGTGACAGACTGACAAAACAGAGTTTTTTTGCCATGTAAATTGTCGCAATTATATCTGGCGAGCTTTCTCTTGATAAATATACTGTAGAATCATGCTTTCGACTAACTATTTAATTAAATAAAGTCTTTCCATCCACACATTAAAAAAATAATAATTTTTTCAGATTTTTCCAGTCAATTTAAACAAAAACATACTTTCATTTCAGTAACTTTTTTCATGAAGAATTTTCTTTAGAAAAACTAGAATGGAATTTCCTTGCAAGTGGTCATGGAAAAGGAGCGGTTTGTGGAATAGGTGGCCAATTGAAAAGCCAATGTAGAAGATTACTACTTGCTGAAACTGCCCCCAAACATTCAAACTGCAGAAGAATGTTATGGTTTTATTAAATCAAAACAGCAAGTAATCAAAGTTTTGTACTTATCCAGTCAGGGTATTAAAGCTAAAGCAAAAGAAAATAAAGCCCGCTGGTCACTTGTTACAGTAGCAATTCCAGGCACAAGAGATATACACCATCTAAGTGTTCTGAATAAATATTTAGTAAAAATCAAATTATTTTCAAATTCAAATGAATTCCAAATACATGATGGCCACATATTATGGGAAAAGAAGTAAACGACAATACCTTGCACAAATAACTGTTTCAGAAATTGAAGGGCTGAACTTGAGGAAAAGTACAATAAAGCACTTGTATTTACATTTCTAGAGAAGGAAGACAGATGTATAGTTGATAAAACAGATTTGACACCTCTTATGTAATTAGCCGACATTTCAAATAGTAGGTAGTCGTGCTCAATATGTTTTTGAAAAAGCTATTAAATGTGAATAGTTATGTAATGTAATTTCTTACGATCACTCTGGATAATAAAACAATTATGAAATTTATTAGTTTAATCAATTTTTTAAAATAAATGTTTAAGAAACTTTTAGTCATTCCGTCACGTCAAATGACAGTTAATAACTGCAACCCTAGTGCAGATAGGTTGCTCTAAATTATAATTTTGTACTACTTATACATCATATTTAAGATACGTATTACTTTAAAAACTGGATGTTTTCCTAATTCACAAAAGTTTCCAGTTTTAAGTAACAGGTTAGAGTCATGTTTACAAAAATGTCATTCCGTCACACAATAAGAAATTACTCAAAAATGAAAGAATAAAATATGTAAAAAAAAAAAATTGTTTCAGATTTTTTAAAATCATTAATCAATAACAGTCATATGCAAACTGTAAATTCAATTTTTGTTTGAAAATAGCTTCAGGGTAATTGCTTTAACTTTAATTCTACAACTCAAAATGGCATTCCGCCACATATGGAATCGCTCTTATATATAAAATGGTTTAAAATTAGACCCTGTTATGAAATCCTTAAGGTGTCAAAAGACACCTCATGGTAGAAATAGGTATACAATATGCATATTTTTAGATCTAGGATGAGCTGGAGGAAAATGATATCGCAGAAATAATTTAGCAACTATTGCACGAAAAATCAAAAAATTATTTGTTAAGAAATGATTAAACTTAAAGAATAATTTTAAGTTAAAATTTGAAAGGTGTCTTTTGCAGGGTTGCGGAGTCGATGGGAAAAATGGACGACTCCGACTCCGACTTCGGGAAGTTTAACAATTCCGACTCCGACACTTTCGCTCAAAATGAGCCCGACTCCGACTCCGCAGCCCTGGTCTTTTGCCACCTTTTGGTAGAAATAGTGTTAAGTAAATAAAACCGTTTTAAAACAATGAATTAACACTAGAAAGACGGGGAATTTTACTCAAAATTTATAAAAATATTTGACACCAGAATTTTTATTTTTAATTATTAACATATTTATTTAACTAGTTTTCTATCTTTGCACCATTTAAACAAGTTTTGTAAAGAAATTTCTGGTTCGAACTGAAATATATTCATTTGGTAGCGGTCAAAATAACCGCTTGCCATCTTTCTAGTGTTAATGTCTGCAAGTAATATTACAAGTAATAATTCATACAAACACAGTGGTCATAAAAAATAAATCTGGATATATATTGAGTTATATTCAACACTCATGATAATCCACCAGTTCTCACAAAATTTCAAAATCGTATGGAATTGTAATGATTTGCCAGGTTCTGTGACTGGTGTGGGAAGTTTAAATTAAGTGTTGTTTGCATCAATTTCTATTACGCCTTCAGTTTCTAGGGAAGGGGAACGTATTTTTGGCCCATCGAAAAAATACGAGATTTTTTTATGGCATTGATCTGATTAACATAAAGAACAACAGAATATTCTAGAATAAATTTCCCCAATATGAAGTCGTTTGGTTGTATTTCATCCTTTAGAAGATCAAATTATTCAGTTTTTGTTGGATAGCAATGTTGCTCAGATTAAAATTATAGAATTAATTGAAATCTATAGTTTTTCAAACTCACTATTTAAATCTGATTTTATTCAGAGTTTAGTCTTTATGACATATTTTTCCATAGAAATATTCATTTTTATTACTCTATTCTATGACATATTTAATCTTGAATTTAGTTTTTTTTTTTTTTTTTTTTTTTTTTTTTCCAGACTAAGACTTCAGTTTTACGACTTTTATCAGAATGTTTTACAATATCTTTCCTACTACATTTTAGAAAAGGGTTTACTGATTCTGGGATTACTAATAAGCTTCTACTTAATATATTAACTTTCTTTTAATTATCTGTTGATGGATTTTGGCCATTAAAACAATATTATCTAAAAGGATTAATATTCTATTAACTCATGTAAACATATAATTATAAAATACCTATTATGCTCATATTAGAGGAAAATATGGCAAAGTAAAACTGTCCCTATGTGCCCCATGCACTAGCGTCCCAATGTGTCCTATCAGGTTATTCTCAGAACAAAATCTTGCCATCTTCTTCGATTTTCCAAAGTAATATTCTTAGTATGTCATAGCTTGAAAAGAGTTTCGGAATTTCATTACTAAGAAAACATAAAGCAGAAGTAATTTTTAAGAGGGAAACTATTAAATCATTAGCAATAACATTTGTTTAAAAAAAAACTTCAAAACTTTATTACAATTATCTATTAATGTTTATGTGATATTTGAAATTATAGTTATGGGTTTTTTTCATATCCTTTCCTTAATATTCTCATATCCTCTTCTAGGAAAACGTTGTTAAAAGACAAGGACAAAATTTTGGGAGTGAAAAGATTTTCTAACAGAAATACTTGAGGTTCTATTGTTAAAAATTTAGGAAACGTGAAAGAAATTAAAATAGGAATTTTTTCATCAAAACCCTAGTTCAAGAAAATTTTTAATTACATTAATGCAAAAAGCAATACAGAAATGTAACAGATGAGAAATAATCAAAAATACAGTATGGCCCCGATTTAACGATTTCCTCAGGGATGTAGTGGAGGGTATACGGTGGTATACGCCGTATACCTTCTGGATTTTTTTAAGGAACACCGTATACCCTCTGTTTCTCAAAACAGCTACAGTATATACACTGTGGTGTATACCCTCAGCCTTGAGCGTATACCCTCTGCTTTTTTTACGACTACACCACTGGATTTCCTCAATTTAACGATCAATTTTAATGGTCCAGATTCACTTATATTGAATACTATGTTGAATGATCGGCGTTTTAACGATAGTTTAACTCTACTTAGGGATAATTTTGATGAATTTCAAATATTTTAAACTCTCTTTTTTTAGTTACAAAATTTGTGAACTTTTTTCTTTGTGTTGTTTGTCTATTCACCAATGTGTGATGATAAAAAAATTTACATATAGAAAATGAAAACATCAGCTTAGTATAAAATTTCTTGCCAGAATTTTACATTTATAGATTGGATAAATTACAACTCTCACGTTCTCGTTTGTAAACAACAAAATATTCAAAATTTCTGTGACGAAAAATAAAATTAGTCTAATTTAGATTCTGATTCTGACACAAAAGATGATAAAATCTCGAAAATTACTTCAATTGAAGAAAATGCGGCATCAAATGCAGCGAAATATATTTAATGAAGCTGGACATGGATGGACATTCATGTTACATTATTAGATCTAATTCCGCGATTTCCTTATCTTATTCTAAATTACTACTTTATATGCACTAAATCCTTTTTCTTAAATAATCTCTATCGTTAACTCTGTTAAATTCCCTTTAATTTAATGTCTCACTTGTCTAAATTGCTTAAATATTACGCTTTTAGTATTCTTAAATTAAATGTTCCATTTCCACGCTTTTTTCTTTCTTTTAGCTTCTATTATTACTTTCCCGCGCATTTCTGAGGTTATCCTTTTCCCCTTCAAATTCATCCGCTTTCTCTGTCCGCACTCTTTCTATGACGTGATATTCGTAATTATTCATTGGTTGAGAGCGCGATCTACGTCATATTTGTATTCCTATTTTTGAGGAACAAAAAG
The DNA here is from genome assembly GCA_963932465.1 of Maratus speciosus. NCBI lineage: Eukaryota > Metazoa > Arthropoda > Arachnida > Araneae > Salticidae > Maratus > Maratus speciosus. Next base: position 239,320,518 of record OZ010788.1, read on the forward strand.
TTGATGCTCGCTGTGTTTCAGCAGATTTGAGTCGTATTTCCAGTTTACATACCATCCCCTGGTCACCGTCCCTTTATTCGATTATCTACAACTTTGTTTTAGCCCTAATTACTACTATGGAGAGATGGCTAATAATCTTGGTGGAAACTGCGCCGCCGAAAGATGTTCTAATAAAGTGCTGAGCTGATATTATGTGTTGTTTCAATTTATTCTGGGGAAACTTCACGGAAAGATGTATTCCATAGCCTTCATTCGACGACTGCAATACAACTAATTGTTATACTAATATAACACGATCGAATTACCTGTTCTGACCACTTCTATTACGCTATTACTGCTGGATGCGCTCCACAACTGCTATCGAGACAGCCAGTACTGCATTTTCAACGATAAATCAATCCAATGTTGCTATAATGCAACATTCATATAATGTTTTTTCCAAAATTTGAAAAATCTATGTCACTAGCAAAAAAAAAAAAAAAAAAAAAAGCAATTATCAATAATATTTAATTTTTAAAAGTGTATACTTAATGCGCCAAAAAGAAAATATAATTAAATACAAGTAGATGTTTTTTTTTGAAAATGTAACAAAAAAATGTTTATGTCGTTTTAATTTATTTATTATGTTCCCCGATTTAACGATAATTTTCAAGGAACCCTTTGCAATCGTTAAATATGGGTTCGATTGTAATTAAAAATACAAAACTAAACCTCCAACGACATTTTTCAAAATGAATATTTGAAACAGTTTTTCTTTTCGTCAGGGTGGCAGGCGTCTTTCGCCTGAATCCTCCATTCAACATAATATAAACACATGAACATAAACAAGTTGGAAACTGCACGTCAAACGTGACAAATGAGGTGCATTCGTACTATAACTAGTTTTATAAATATTTTTTGTACCGCATATTGTACTGATTGTATATTTTAGTGCACTTCATAAGTGCATATTAATTTCATTCTGTTCGAAAGGCTGTAACATCATTAAAATGAACTTGAAATATTTTTTTTCCCATTGGCCGAAATGTAACGGAAAACTTTTGACAGTCCACGTAATTAAACTATACATCCGATTTTCATAAAATTTGAAATGAATCGACAGAATTTTGCAACAATTATATATTTAAAATTTCAGACCATTCGGTTGGGTAGTTTTTGCTCTGTTATATGCGGACAGACAGACGGACCGAACTACCACTATATGTGCTGCGTATTTATATAATTACGAACGCACCTAAAAAGGAAAAAAGAACTAAATAGTGTCTTTCTAGAAGAGGCAGAACACCCCTGGCGAAAAAACGTTATTTGTTTTTACTTTTACCCTTTATATCCCAAATTATGAATTTAAAAAACTATCTTCTCGAAACTTTTTTCCCTGCACCACTATGATACATTAGAAGATATATGCACTAAAAATAAAAGATTAATTTATTTATTTATTTTGTTAGTTATGGCTAATTATTTGCTATGGTACTACAAAGTACCATTGGGTCACAACGCTTGGACAAAAATCGAAACTTAGAAAAAACACTTATATCCAATTTTTTCTTATTATTTTAATGTGACTTATCGTGTATATATCTACTGTATATATGATGTACATATGACTAGATGGTGATGCTGCTGGTGCATCATCAGTGAGCATTTCGCCATCAGAAGTACACTACAGTTGTAACACTATCTTCCGATGGAAAGCATATCTAAAAGAAATTTTCAAACTTTTATTTATAGAAAACTCAAAAGGATTCATAAAAATTCTAAAAGATTTTTTTAGATTTTTTTTCTAATTTGTGATTTTTTTTTTCATTTTGTTTCATAAGAATTCAATCTTTTTTTTCTAAAGATAAAAATAACATATTTTTTGCTTTATCATTGTCATACATAAATCATGCAATATCTTCCCCTAAATTGTACCAAAATCCATCTGTCTAGCACCCATGCATTTCTAGTAATACATGTATTTGTACATACATTTTATGTAACATAAGTATTCAAACGATAAAAATCTAAATAAAAATCCCGTTCAACATAATCCCGACGGTTCTCAAAAGTACCGCTTTGAAAAGTCCTTCGTAAAGTAAACAAACTGAAAATGAATTTTCTTTTAGCATAACATATTGGCAAGTGATCTATTTAAAACAAGAAAAAAAATACGATAGCACTACCTTTAAAATTTAAGGTGTTTTCAGACAAAAGTTCGGGACACCATGTCATGTCAGACCAGAAAATGGAAGCAAAATTGACACTCACACGCGCCAAAATTGAATCGTGAGCAATTTCCAGCTTACTGGAACTGCTATTGCTATCCTGTGATGATCAAGGGAAGTATTTACTATTGTTTCCTAAAAGTACCATTGCGAATGCATTCAATGAGTGTGTTTTAATTGGGATAGAAAACTGTATACTTTAAAGTACTGTCGAAGCATAAAGAGTTAACTCATTCACGATAATTGGCAAGTTTACTTGCCACTTAACCTCTTCAGTTCCAAAGCTAAAATAATAATACAAATGCTTATTCATTGATTTTTTCCAAACAAAATGACATCGTAAATGACAGAAAAATATCTTTTCTGAAATTGATCCTTTAGGCGCTGAGTAATTTAGGTTCAAAAATATGGATCTAAAACTACAAACCCCCTTAAAAACATCAATTCAATAATCATTAACCTAAATTAACGCAATCACAAATTTAAGAGCTTTAAACAAATAAATAATCTACAAATCCTCAAAATTTTTTATTGAAGAAGATTTAAGTTAAATACTTATGAAAATTTCTCACTTTCTTGGTCATACTGTCTTTTGGGCATTTTAAGGCATTTTGCAAACTCAGATGAAAATAATATTTATTTTATGTGGGAATCAGCTTAGATGCTGCTATTTATTCGTTTACTTTGAACGCAAAAAACATTCAGCTATTAAGAAGTGATGTGAAAATGTAAAAAAATTGGACATTTTAGTTTTTATAAGGAAAAGAACAGAGCTCCCCGTATGGGGACACAGGTACCGAAGAGGTTAAGGAGCACGAAACTTTTAAATTTGAAAACCAGTATTTTAGTACGGAAAATTTCGCCTTATTTAGTCTCAAATTTTGAGCGATTAAGCAAGTAAAAATCACAAAATGGAAAAACTGGTGTTGTAGAATTAAAAAACGTGTAAAAGATACTCGTCGTGAACGAGTTAACGCTTAATTACTTACTTGGGAAGAATAAATTTTACTGGGTTTCCTTTTTTCAAAAATCATTAGAGAAAAATAAAATTTCTTAGTAAAATTTCAAAATCCAAGGGGAGGCAATGGCCCTTCTTTCCGGAATCCATACTAAAAGTTAAAAATACTCTGAAACGAAATGATCACTTTTGAAAAGTATGGCGACACTCCGAATTTTGTCGGATGTGAAAGACCTTGCTCATAGATGAATGGAACTGAAATCCGTATGGATAAAGAACCTTCTACTAGTTTCAGAAACTCTGTAGCTTTCATCCCAGGAAATTACTTGTGGCAGATAAAAGTCTGCCCCCAGAACGTCAGTCTTCTGCCGTTCTCGTTTAGCAAAACATTCTGACATGGCATAAATATCTACTCATGACATGTTTGCTTTTCGAAAGAGACTTTTAAATGCGAACTTCACCGCTGCAAGTTTCGGATCCATCAAGGACGAAGATAATTATCCGCTGATGAAAATAAATGAAACTAGTAAATAGACTCCTACGTAGGAAATCTACTTTATTAATTAAAACATGCAATAATAAGTTCATAATCAGCTCGCAGATTTTCTTCAGATAAAATACTGCAAAAAGAAAAAGTTTTGGTGCATCAAAAAATGACATTTTTTAACACTTTCGAATATAGTTGAAAAGCGTTTATGAATTTGGTTTTTCTGTCTGTCTGTCCACGCTCTAACTCGCGTAAATATATTCAGATTTTCATGCACTTTATATATGTGGATGATGTTTACCATGGTATGTTCGGTATTGAATATGAAGTGAGTAGCATTAATAGTTCATTTACAAGGGCTCTCAAAAGAATTCCCTTGCATTTGGTCAATGAGGGAAAATCGTTTTCAGTGTATTTTAATTACAATTACGCTATTTCAAATGTATTGAAATTGATAAAAATCACTGAATTTCACTGCAAGATGATTATTACAGAATAGGGCATTCATAGCATTTATCGTTCATTTACAGGAACACACAAAAGAAATCGGTTACAGTACTGCTTTTGAAAAATAATTGCTGGAAGTGCGTTTTCATTTTCGGTATGCGCTTTTAATTTGAACTAATTTTTGCATGTTACTAGTTGTGTATAAATTCTATACCTCGTATACAGGGCTTCACAAAAGAATTCACGTACCATTCTCCTTATTAGCGGAAATTGATGAAATGGAATTTTCAACTGTGATATGTATTTTCTAACTGAACTAAATTTTTGCTACGTTTTAGATGTAGTTTATAGGTACAAATCCATATATCATTTACAGGGCTGCTCAAAGAATTCGGATAATTTTCCGACTGTAGAGGGAAATTGCTGAAATTGGATTTTCAAACGTGTTATGCCTTTTCAAATGGTTCAATCAGTCATCATATTGTACTTATTAAATGGTGAAGTTTTTTTTACATTATTCTGAATGTGATGGAAAGTGTTTCATAATCTATGCTTGACGCATGATTTTTTCTTTCTTGTTTCTATTAAGATAGTTAAATATTGACAATTTATTGATGTTATATGATGTTGTAAGCCTTTAGCTATGTTATTAAAATAATAAAACTTTGTAAAAAATCACCATAAAATTAAAACAAAACACAGGACGCGTTTCGAGCTAAAAACATAACAGCTCGTCATCAGCTAAGCAGACACGTGTATGCTTAGCTGATGACGAGCTGTTATGTTTTTAGCTCGAAACGCGTCCTGTGTTTTGTTTTAATTTTATGGTGATTTTTTACAAAGTTTTATTATTTTAATTACTTCATATCGCCAGTTTTCGGTGCTGTTTCGCTTTAGCTATGTTTCCCATGTGCTCATTGATTTGTTTTCTTTTGTTGGTAAAAGCAGGAATAAAAAAAATCCAAAGAACAAAATTGTCTCACTGGTACCTACAGACAGTAAAATAAAAGTTACCCCTTCCCAACCCATTAATTTTATCGCCAGATAAACGTAGGTGAAAACGAAAATAGCCATTCGTTTTGGAATCACGTCTGCTTTAACTCTGCGTTAAAATAATAAGTTTAACGAATCATCTTTATTTAGAAATTGTATCAAACTTTGAAATTTTCAATAAGAATACCTAATTTTGACAACATATTTGCATTTTTCGGAAAATCTTATCATAGGATACCAAACTGGAAATCATTCGGTGAAGAGGTTTAGTAATTATGCAGGTTTAAAATTTTGAACTTCTAGATGTTAAATTCATTTTTAATTGTTGCAAAACAGATTGCAATACAGGTACTTTTTTAAGCATAACACAAACACTAATTGGCGGAATGAGCTGTAACTTTGGATTCGCATATTTGAAGCATCTAAAAATCGGTTTCAGTTAAAAAATTTATAAAATTAATACATATTTTTTAATAATTTTAAATGTATATATTACTAGAAATTATTTTTCGAAAGAAATATGAATTTTAACCTACAAAAATTTAGCTGAAATTCATTTCTAGACGCTTTAAATATGGGAATCCAAAATTACAGCGAATTCCGTCAAGTAGTTTTTGAGTTATGTTTCTACTTTGCAGTTTGCTTTATAACTATTAAAAAAGAATTTAATATTAAGAGTTCCAAATTTTAAACCAGCATAATCCCTAAATTTCTTCACCAATTGACTTCCCGTTTGGTATTCTATGGTAAAATTGCCTAAAAAAATTGAAATGGGATGTCAAACAGGCGTTCGTATTGAAAATTGTCAAGTTTGTTACATTCATATAAAAATTGTAAAAAATTCTGAAATTTTCAGTATGAAAGCCCAATTTTAGTACAATATTTGGATTCTTGGGTAAAATTTACCTTCAGACACCAAACAATAAGCCATTAAATGAAGTAGTTTAGGAATTGAGAACTAAGAATGGAAAACGCTGAAAGTCCAAAACAGGAAATTTTTCAATTAAGCGAAAAAAAGAAGGTGAAAGCACCTCATTTGCCACGTTTGAAGTAAAATTTCAGACTTGTTTGAACTACAGTAGAGCGCCGATTATCCGAACAAGTCGGGACCGATCATAGTTCAGATGAGCAAAAGTTCGGATAAATAGGCAGACAATTTAAGGGATGTTTCTGACTGTATTAAAACCTTCAGACGTTACCTAAGCTTAGGGCTGGCAGCACTAGTTTAACAAAATTTAAAAACTGTTTTTTTTTCTTTTTAATTTTTTGTTGTTGTTTACATTTTTATCATTAATTTTTTTTCTCTTTTTATCATTTTCTGAACTGGAGAGATTATAATTTAAGCAGAAAAGTTTTTGATTGTTGCTTGCTTCCACGAAGACATCCTTTGCAATGCTACCACAGCTCTAATTCTTCTTAAATACGTTAGTTGAATAGGATCAGCGTTCTTCTGGTGTTTGAGCCATTTCATAACTGTTTTCAAACATTCACAGGCTTCGTTACGTGATGGACCTGGGTTATTTTCAGAGCATTCGTTTTCATTTTCTTCAATTTCTTTTTCATCATAAATCTCATCCACAATCTCATCCACAATCTCATCATCATTTAAAATCTGATATCCAGGATCATGTACTTCACAATTTAACCACTCGTTAATTTTATTTTCTTCATAGCTTACGATTTCCATCTCCTTTATTGTTTTTACATTCCTCATTTTCTGATCATTTTCTTCTTTATTCAAAATTTTATTCCAAGCCAATCGATGATTGGGAGTTCGGTTAAAATTTATTTTGGGAGATACAGACTGTTCGGATAACTGGAAGTTCGGTTTTTGAAAAAATTTTGAGAGAAATAGGCTGTTCGGATAATTCGAAGTTCGGTTAATTGGAGCTCCGATAATCGGCGCTCTACTATATTACTTACTACTAAAGTTAGTACTTCAAGCGTTCTCCTGTTTGTTAAGCTTAACACTTTAGACTTCGTAAAAAAGAAAAAGATTTTCAATTTTTTGGTACTTCAGCGTTTTCCATTCTTAGTCCTCAATTATGCAGATCTAAACTTCTAGCGTTTTTTTTTTTTTTTTTAATAGTTGATATTGAATGCCGCATTTATTTTCGCACAATATAAAAAGGTTTATTGACATTTTCAAAACTGCCTTTTCTGCTACTTTTCCCAGGATCCGACTTGGCTATCTAGGGACCCGAGAAAAGAATCATTCTGCCTCCACCCCCCCCCCCCCTCCCTACCACACACGCACACTTCCGCCTTCTATCTATCCGTAGAAGTTGTTGGCAAATAATGCGAAAGTGCCTACTTCTAAACTACATATAATTATTGTATGTATGCATAAATTTCGTACCAGGTACTATCAGGGCTTGAAATGTACCGGAGCAATCCGGAACGACGTTCCGGTTCGTGAAATTGTGGCAAATATTGTTCCGGTTCGTGAAAGTATGGAAAATATTCTTCCGGTTTGTGGAATTATTAAAAAATATTATTACAGTTTCATACATTATAGCTTACTATGCTCTCTGTAAAATTTTCTCCTAATTATTTAGAATCTTGAATGCATTTTTTTAAATTGGTTTTTCTACGTTTAAATATGAATTTGCTATACAGTAAAGTCTCGATTATCCGAGTTAATATGGATCAAGCTCACCTCGGATAAGCAAAAAACTCGGATAAATCGGATTTACACAAATCGTCACCAACTAAGGACGAGAAATACAAATTTAAACTTAATTCATTCATTTTTATGGTACTAGTAACATTTATTTGATGTACATTTCCGTTACTTTTAAGAAAAACGGGGAATGACATCGTTTATTTGAAAAAGCCCTTGTTTGTTGAATGTCAATTTTGCTACAGTATTACGCTATTGCATAGCTACCAATTTCAAAGATTTTTTTTCTTACCTCTAAAAACTTACCATTAAATTTTGCCTAATTCAATCGCCGAAATCTAACAATTGTCAACGATTAAATGGCAAAAATCTGTATCCAATTTTAGAAGTAACAAAACCGTACAAATTGGCAGCTATATGATTCTATTAGTGTCATGAAAATTGCAGTTGTAGTCTCTTCTTTCTGCTCACAAGTATTAAATAGTTTTTTTCAATCGAACTTATACCTTTGGAATGGATCATTTTCTTCTGATGGACTGATAGCTTCCATTATTATGAAACAGCCATTATAAATGAAGTCTTAGGTGAAGATTAAAGAGCAGTCGTAAAACGTTAGTATTCTGATTTTCTGGTCAGAATGAAAAAAAAATGATCATAATTTTTTTTTTTAATTATGGACATTCCCCCCCCCCCCCCAACTAAAAAGCGCTAAAAACTACGAAAAAATTAATGTCTCAAAAATAAATTAAGATGCAGTTTTCACATAAATTGCATTTAAAAGTACCTTTTTTCCCTATACGACGGTATAAAAATTGAAAATTGCGATGCTTAGAAGTTTAAAAAATTGCAAAAGAGATTATCCGTATTTAACCTTACAATGATACAACTGCTTTGTTTTACGGCTGGCTTATATAACGTAACGTTATTTTTTAGAGACGACACTTTAATTGCTGACGGAAAGAAATAGCATATCGGGGGCTAATAATATTTTATGGAAAACTAAAAATTTATAATCTGAAGACTTTCAGTACTATTTCTTAGGTGGGCGGTCTTAACAGTTCAAGTCAGTTTTGGTCACATATTTGCATATTTTACAGGGAAAATATCATATCTATGGGCTGTTAAAAGAGTACATAAGTCTTAAGTCTAGGTGGAAGGTAATGATCAGTTTTAGCGAGGGATCATAACAGTACAAGAAAGAAATGTTCACTGTGTTTGTATGTTACAGTACTCACTGGACGAAACCAAACAGCAACAATTAGCACTTTACAGTATAAAAACAAACTTCACAGTTAAATTTATATATATATAAACAAATTTCACAGTTAAATTTATATATATAAAAGAAAATCTGAATTGGGGCAGGGGGGGGGGGGGGCTAATCAACGCACAGCCCAAACTACTGAATATAAAAGCTTGAAAATCGGGGTAAAAATATTTTATGGCATAAACTTCCGCTAAGAAAGGATTTTCTAAAATTCCACCGAAAAAGAGAACAAACTTTAAAAAAATTACTTAAAAATTGGATATTAAAATATTATGTGTCAATTGATAACATATTTTGATGTAATATTGTATGTTGAATCGAATGATACCAAATAAATTCTTGTAAGTCCAATAGTTCATGATATATTTTATATTTTTCTAATTTGGCGTTGTCTTTGCAGCCAAAATCTCAAAATATCTAACATTACAAATGATAATTCATCCATATTCATTCACATATTGTACATCCGTTTCTGAAGCAATGGGAAAAATTCAAATTAAATCTTTTTGTTATATCTTTTGGTCAAAGAATTAAAACAGCTGTGTGTTTGAAAAAAAAATACAAACGCCTTGAAAAAAAAATTATTGCTGATTTTATTTAAAACTAAAAGGCTCTGCCCCCTATGAGCTATGCTCGCCCAAGGTTATTAGACATATAAGGTTGGCTCGTCACTATGCACTCCGTCCCGCCCACTCTCGTTGCTAGGCAGAATCATACGTCACAAGAATCCAAGAATCCTTATTTTCCTGTCGACCGTAACCCGTGTTTGCTATGTTTATGTTTGTTCGTCTAAAATATTTTTCTTTTTAGATTTAAAGTCAAATACATAAAAACTTGAATTTGAAGCTCTCTTTTAATATTTTATTTCATAAAGAGACATTCAATGAAAAGAAAGATATTTTAAAGAAAACTGTTGAATATATATAATCAAACACATCCAATTTAAATATCGACAGTATGTTAATAACTTCTTTTTCTAAATTACGAATCTTTATCCGCGTAAAATATTTAAATGCTCAGAAAGTCAGAAGAGATGAAATCATTAAAAAGAAAATTAAAATTTAGCACTAGGGGTTGTGTAGAAAAAAAAATGAGAAAAGCTATTGTATAGTTGTTTTATTTTTCATTAGTATTTTCTTTATTATATAAAATCAAATGCTTTAAATTGTAAATAATATGTGAACAGTTGAACTTTTGTAAATATTATTATTTTTTAATTATTGATATATTAAATATAAAAAATTGATGGTGTTAATTATTGTGAGGGCTAATTTCTCCACTACTCCTTCCCCCTTCCCCTTCCTTTGTATCAACCTCTGGAAATAACCAATACTTTGTTAAAAAAACCTGTAGGAAGATACTATGTGTTTTATATACAGTACAAAGTCTCAAATCCGGACGTCCGACATCCGGAATTCTCCAAAATTCGGACATTTTCGTAATTGGCGTTTTTATTTTAGCGAAAGTAAAATAAACCGCTAATAATCGCATAAAACAATATTATATTAAGCTAAAAGTTTGAAACCGAATCCCTTTTACGAATGCCAAAAAAATCTCTAAATATCACACGGGAAAAAAATCTTTAAAAATTAAAAATCACTGCAAGAATTCTGAATAAACTTTATTAAAAAGAGGCCATTTATAATACTGAACTAAAAGATTAAAACCGGATTCCTTTTACTAATGCGGGAAAATCGCCGCGAAACGTAAAGGCAGAAAAAATAGAAAACTTTAAGCGTCTGAAGTTTGCAGAGAACATAATTTACTATAGTGAACAAAACTATTGTAACTGGAATTCCTTCATGAATGCCAAAATAATTGCCTCGAAACGCAAAAATTCGCATTGCAAATCGCCCAAATTTCAAAAACTGTGTAGGATAAAATGTACTATATTGAATTAAAAGATTGAAAATGAATTCCTTTTACGAATGTCAAAAAATTGCCTCTAAAAATCTAAAATTCACATAAAAAATTCGCGAAAATTTCAAGAAACGCTGAACGAATTCCAAATAAACATTATTAAAAAGAGGACAACATTTACCATATTAAGCTAAAAGACTAAAACCAGATACCTTTTAATGATTTGGGGAAAGTGCCACACGCGCGAAAAAAGAAGGAAAATTTTTTTTTTTTAATTTAAAAATCGCAAACAACAAAATTTATTGTAGATAAATTTATTGTCTAAGACATTGTAACCAGAATGCTTTTGTGAATCGCAAAATAACGCATTCAAAATCCCTAAAATGTCATTAATCACGGGGCTAAAACTTTGAAATCGAATTACTTTTACGAATGTCAAAAAATCGCCGTATAACGAAAACAAAAACTCTTAAAATCGCTTAAAAAATGCGATACATTGAAAAGTCGATGTAGGATTTCCAAATAAACTTCACTGAAAAGAGGTCAAAGTTTATTATACTGAATTAGAATATTGTAATCAGAATCCTGTTAGTAAAGTAAAATTTTTTTCGCAAAATTCATAAAAACGATAAAAACCACGTAAAAAATTAAATTTAAAAAAAAATTGTTGTAATTGAGATAGTTTTTACTTTTTGAAAAACACATATTCCCCAATTAAAATATCTCTTTAGTATTATTTTAATTTATTTTCTTTTAATTATTAATTAATTGTTTTCTTTTTAGTATTAAAATGCTTTCCAATGCGTAAATAACTCACCGGTGAAAGTGGATAAAGTTTTCTTTTTTTTTTTTTTAATTATGCAAATGAACAAAAATTCGGAAAAGTCCAATCGACGAGTTCTGGACGATTCCGAATTTTTGACTTTGTACTTTACTAATATATGCTTTAAAAGAATCATAATTGCATATGTTTAAGTCTTTTTTACTGTTTTTTACAACTTACAAATATTTTAAAACTTATTAGTCTTTATAAACGTAATTCTGAGAAGTTATTTTGTTTTTCTAATTTGTAGAAATTCCATATTAAAACGTACATTTTAATTAAATGAATTCAAGTTGCAACCCACTATTTTACTAATTTAATAAATATATATATATATAAAAATAAGAAATTGTCAACTAGTAAGTAAAAAATATATATCATAATAACAAAATAAGAGAGAAAGAGTGAGAGAGAATATAGAGCAGCTGTAACTGTTTTTTCTCTTTTTTTCAAAAATGTTTAATTTTTCACCCCCGTGTCACTGTAAAGATTTTAAAACTTATTAATTTTCTTCTATGTAGTTTTAAAATTAAAAACTAAGGTCTCTTATTTCTTTACACGTAAAAAAAAGTATTAAAAATTTTTTCCCCTTAAAATTGCATAACAATTCAACTGTATATAACGCTATTAGCACAGGAGGGATTCCGACTGTGGATTCTTGTGACGTAGCAGAGAAAGACCCCTCCGATTGGGTGAAAAGTTACGAGCCAACCTTTATAGTCTAATAACCTTGATGCTCGCCAACCCCCGTTCAGACACCGCAGACTCTAAAAGCACGCTAATTTGATCGGCTTTAAAAAGATTTCGGAAAATTGAATTATAATTTTAAAAACAGTGGCGATCTCCCTATAAAGGGGTTTCTACTCATTTCTCTTTGATTGGGGGATTTTAAGGCCAAATCAGCTACTGTTAAAAGACACAATGGCTGTTTTCTTCTTTGATTAAATAAAATCAGTTAAACATTTCAAAATAAGCTAATATAAAATGAATTAAGTAAACAGAGTCTTTGTCTCCCGGTATTTTTTAATAAAGCGAAAAGAAAGTTCTTTTAAATAAGACATTTTAAATGAATCGTTTTTAATCTGACGTAATTTTGACCAAACTGTTCTTTCTCTTTTTAATATTCACGTGAAAATACGTTTGTTAGAAATGAAATATTATTTGCGCTGTCCTAACAAAAATAGTTGAAAGATCATCTCAAAATATGATATAAATGTCTCGCGCAATTTCTAAATTTAAACTGTTTTGCAATATTATTTTTTGTTCGTTTTATGTAATAACTGTAATGTGACGTAAATGTGACGTAATTTCTCCTATTTAAGACTTCTAGCGCATGTTAATGAATTTATTATTTTACAATATTGTTTCTCTTTTAAAATTCACGTGTAAATATAGTTTTTATGACGTAATTTTTAGTAAGTTCCTGCTTTTTATACATAATTATTTAATTCTAATTTGAAATGTTTTTTTTTCTGTTTATAATAGTCACGTGTAAATAAATTTTTAATTTGAAGCAAACATTATTGTTTGCGCTGTTTATACAGTTGGCAACAGTTTAAATTAATACCATTTTCTAAAATATGTAAAAAATGTCTCTCGAAATGCTGAAAATTTGAATTTAAAATAGAAATAAAACCTCAAAAAATGAGTCAAATTAAAAAAAAAAAGAAATACAGTCTGCACACCTGGAACTTCAAACGTATAAAATGAGCTAAAAATGATTAAATTCCCATGTATGGTTTTTGCTCCTATAAAACTTTTTTAGTGGAACGATTTTGTCCAACTTTAGCATTAAATATCTCTTAAAATAATTCTTCGATTTGAAAATTGTCTGCATCAGCGTGTTTATAAAACATTTCTCTATAATACCACCGATTTTCATATTTTTGTATGCAATTATTTTTATTAATATTAACGAAGAAAGACCACCGGTCACAAAAAATTCAAAACCGGCGGCGGCGGCGATGACAGCGGTAGTTACTTTTTTTTTTTTTTTTTTTAGAATAGAGAGATACAAGGAAGAGATTTGCTGAAAAATTAACATTATAAAACGAAAATACTTAAATATGAAAGCAATGTTTGTACGATTAAAAAAAAAAAAAAATCAATGGAAGAAATTGGAATGCAAATAATATTTGGAGATTTATCATTTGCTCCTGAATAAGAAAAAAAAATGGGTACTTTGATATCAGCCGTACGCAAATCTCCCCAATAGCATTTTTTAAGTTGCCAATAGTAGTAGTAGTAGTTACATTTCGCGTATGTAAATTAAAAACTGTGTTCTTTGTTTTGAGTTACTGTATTATTTCCTTTTATTGTTTTTCTTTTCAGTTTTTTAAATGAAATGAGTGAAAGGTTTGTATTTTAAATGAAAATAATAAAATAAGAATATTGTATGGAAACAATATTTGTTGGTTTATTACCTGCTACCGGCTAGCATAAATGTATCACAAAAGACATATATTGACCTTACTTTGGGTAGTTGTTTATGGGAATCCGAATTAATCTTCCGTGCAATTATATCTCGCCAATTGGTGTGTTAGCTGTAATTTTGGTTGGTTGGTTGGTTGGTTGGTTGATTTTTGTAACGGCCGATTATCTACACTAGGGATATAGGCCCGAGGGGGAGTGCCCTTCGTGGGGGTCTTTCTAAGGGAACCTAACCCGTATTAACGCATGGAAATCCATGGTTCGAAGAAAACCACGAAAACTCCGAACGATTAGGCCGACGGGCGCGATTGGGATTGAACCCAGCACTTCCCGTCTACCAGTTTCGAGAGCAGAACCTCTCAGCCACTGGTGGGGCCAGCTGTAATTTTGGAAAGCATCGTTTATGTTTGAAGCCAAAACTTCACGACGAATTATACTACAGAAAATCGTATCATCCTCATCTACTATATTTTTATAACGGAAATTTGCATTGCATTCCGATTGTTTATAATATTTTGATAGAACATACCTCTATTAGTTAGGTTATGTCTTTGGAAAGGTTTTAGTGTATACACATTGTTCTACATTGCTTAGTTATAGAGCTATAGGAAAAAGTTAAAAAATTAAATGAACTTGATTATTAAATTTTAGTCCTTTTAAAAAATTCTATTGAACAGATTTTGATACAAGTGGCACTGTTACATAGCCTTTCAGGAATGGTTTTAGTATATAACATTTCATTATGTGTTGTTTAGTTAAAGAGCTTTTGGAAAAGCGATAGAGAAAGGTGAATTATGAAAGATACATCTATCTATATAATAAAAGCTCAAGTTATGTGACTGTCATCAAGAGTTCCGGGTTGACCGCTTCACTTTTTATATGCCAGGCGGCCAATTTGATAATTTAATGTTATCCCGGCGCAGGTGATAAATCGCCAAATATTGTTCCATCGCCATCATATCATCAGTATTATAATAGTCCATCTCATGCGACTGTCAAAAACAATTTTTCGCGAGGTAAATTAAAACAAAGCTTTGATGTTGAAATTAAATGTCATGGTTTATAGTATTATTTATTACTTTTTAACCATTTGGAAAAATGGTTATTGTCCTCGGTTAGGGTAGGAAATCAAAAACATATCTGAAGCGTTTTATTAGTTGAATCCCGCATTTTATTCGTTTTCTGATTGGTCTATACAGTAATCTGTATTTTCCCTTTATTTTCAACAGAGATGGATACTTCTGTTGCACTATGACAAAAAAGTAATAAAAATTACAAAAAAAATTAATAACTCAGAAACAAATTGAGATACAGCTTTCAAACAAATTGCAATTAAAAATGATTTTTTTTTCTCTACACGACGATATAAAAAGTAATATTGTGGGATATTTAGAAGTTTAAAAATGAAATTTCATTTAAAATTGGTCCAGGAATATTAATGTTTAATCCATGGCTTACGTAATGTATGACCAGCTCCGTGCGATTTTTTATGTCTTAAATTTTAGTCTGAAAAAATCATTTTCCAAATGGTCGTTGTAATTTGTTAAATTGCTTTTTTTTCTTTTCTTTTCATTATATTCTTTTTCTTTTTTTCCTTTAAGAAATAAGAGAAAATTGAGAGTCATAAATTTTACGTATTTCAGTTTTAAATTAAAGTTATGTATTTTAAATAAAATGAGCTAAAGTATTATATTTTAAATGAAAATAATGAAATAAGAAAAAATACGACGGGTACAATGTTTGGCGATTTATCACCTGCACTCGGCTAACATAAAAATACCGAGTTCATGATTTCTGTATCAAAATGTTCCGATTTGGCAAAGGATTGAGCAAGTAAATTAAATTATGAATAAAAGAAACATGATACAATTCTTAGCATAGATTTAAAGGGGTCCAAACTGGTCGCCAAGGGCGGCTGGTCTACTATAATTATATAAAATTTAAATTTTCAGGGATGATTTTAATATACGACATTTTGGTCTACTGTTCTTTTCCATATTCTATTGCAAATGATCAACTAAAATATTTGCTCTTTCGCAGTCCAAATTTTGTCTGACACATTAGAAGATATAAAATCGTAATGGCGTTCATATTGTTTCAAGCAATGCGGAAGAACATTGGAAGTAAATGTATATATTGCTAGAAAACACAAGATCAAGTACACCGATATATTTCGTTCGAATAAAGTTTCGTTTGGAGAAACCGATCAGCGTAGCGGGCGAAGGCTGCTAATACATTGATATTCCAAAGCAGCCTATACTCAGTTAAACCAAAAACAGGCGTACACAGTTTTTTCACTTTCCTCTAAAATTGTAATTTCGGACTTGTACTACCCGTCCACCTACGATTTGCCATGAGAATCTTCTAAGGCAAAAATGAAAGGGAACGTAAACACCATGTTTTGCACTAAAAAGACAACCCCCCCCCCTTTTTTTTTAATAAAATGAATAAAGTAAGACAGACTTGAATACATTGTAATATTTTAAAATGTAGTCAAGCCTGTCTGACTCTATTTGTTTTATTTAGTCTTTTAAAAAATTTCAAATTCAGACGTTAAGGGAGTCCGGGAAACATTTTAAAATAATTTTTATTTATTGAGTTAAAATTTTGAATTTTTTTGTCATGGTTAACCATATCATTTGTAAACAAATCACATGATAAAACTTCTTATATATATATTTTTTTTGTTAATTAAAAATAGTTAAAAAGTGGGGTAGTTTAACATCGCTATAACTCGAAATATTATTTTTAGAATTTCAATTTTTTTTCATTTAACTAAACAGAAATATATAAGTTTTAATTTAGATTCAGAATTTTTTAAAATATTAATTTTAAAAAAATTAAAAAAATTTAAAGTAAACATTTAAAAAAAATGATGTAACTTAAAAAAAAAAAAGAATCATATTATCAAAAGTAATTTTTTTTTTCAAATTTGCTGAATCACAATTAAAGTCAAACAATTGAAAAATACATTTTCCAAGTTTGAACCATTTACCTTTAAAGGTTCTTGACTTATAAGAATTTAAATACTAGAAATGGTGAAAAAAACCCATCATGAAGAAAAACGTATTTTCGCAAGAAGTCGTTTCCATGAGAACCATTACTTGAAAGCTAGATTTTGAAAACAAACCAAAACGAAAAAATTTATATTTCCTGTTCTAATTAATATAGAAACATGATTTAAACGTCATTTTAAGCAGAAAGAAACAGAAAAATTTTTAATGCTATCAACTTTTTTTTAGAAAATGTGAAGATTTTTGTGTGCCAGGCCCCTTAAATGTATGTATATTGCAAATTAAAAAACCTTCTCTGTTCAGCAATTTGAAAACTTTGGATTTTTATCGAAGTGCAGTATGCCGCAAGGCAAACAGTATTTTTTCACATAATTTTAAAAATTCTGAGAAATCATGTAAACTTTATTTTAGAAATTAAAATTAACAAGATTAATAACCGACACTATTAGAAGAGTTGTTTAATAACTATTTGGTGATAGTTGCAACATTTATGTTATACAGTGAAAGATTGCATGAAACAGTTTTTATTTCATTTTCACAAAATGAAAAATCTCATTTGGTATTTTTTAAAAGAAAAAAGAGAATGAGAAGAAAGCCGAGGTGTTTGGTGCTTTAAAGAAATAAAGATAATCTCGAATTTTATCACTTATTTCATTCAATCTATCGAGATTTGTGAAGGATATGGCGCGAATTGAAGTGTTGATGTATGGCGACGGGCTGGTGCATCGCTTTATAAGAAATTCGTGCGGAATCCCGGACATAAAATGGAGCACTCTGCTGACAGATCCTGATCCGGATTTCGTAGTTCGAGAGGTTTTTCACGGCATACAAAACTGCCACTGTTTTAGCAGCCTCGGTCAAACAATAAAACGTTTTTGCGTTCCGCTCAAATACGTTGGCAGTAATAAGATACATTGTTTGGGCCATTTTAGGCAATGAAAACAAACGCTTGGTTTAAGAATCGAATCTATATTGGCGGCACTTGCTTTAATATTCTGATATGAAAGTGAAAAAGTGATCAAGAGTTTTAGAATTAGCATTCATTCCCATTAGGCGAGAGTAAAATAAAACTTGAGAGTTCATTGAAACTCTTTACGGGTGAAAAGACTTAAAAAAAAATAACCATTTCGTATTATAACCAGAGGTAGATTTTATGTATATATATAAAAAAATAACTGATTAATTAATATTGTCACTTTCACGCACAAAAAAAAAAAAAAAAATATGAGGGGATATAAGGTTTTTGAAATCAAATGACCACAATAAGGAAAGTTGTTAGTAACTTATAGGAATCGGTCAGTTTTGGCCATATTGCTTTCATTTGTATGAGTTTATATTTTTAAACGAAAATCTATCCAAACGAACCTAGAGTTGGCGGTCTTGCAGCTTTTGGAAGCAAGCAGTGGGAGTGCCACGCGCGCCCCGGTTTATTTTTGTAAATGGACCTCGAAATTATAAGAATACTTTTTTAATGAAAATCTTTCCAAACAAAAACGAAATTCGAATTTATTCGTTTTGACATTTTTAAACGAAAATCTTTCTAAATGAACCTAGTGTTGGGAGCTTCTTGTTAGCGGACGCAGCCTCTACGGGTATATGCTGCTGAAAACAGCGAGAGCCCCAAAATTTAACTTCTGATATTACCTTTCACTTCTGACAAATAGTTTCAGAATAGAGCATAAATAATAAGAACAAAAACAGCGCTCACTCTAGCCTACGACATGCGAGATACAAAAAAGTTGAGATATGCGTTTTAGATAGAATACAATTCTCTTATAACGCGAAATGATATCCGGGAATGCACTGAAAAAAAAGGCAACAATATTTCCCCCTTTTTTTTTTAAAGGAAAAATTAATATTTTTTTTAGACCAAAGATATCTTTAGAAACGGAAATGTACCGCGAATAAGTGCGTAATTTTTTCTTGTACTTGATTTGGAAAGCTAAATTGGCTGTTTAAAATGGCAGGAAGAACAAAAATCATGAAATCGGCATTAAGAAAAAATATATTTTTAACGGTAAATATTAATATTTTTAAAGCAATTCCATCTGAAAAACAGATGCAGTTATTCGGGAAAAAATATAGTATTTTTAACAGTAACTATTAATATTTTTTAAGTAATTCCATCTCAAAAACAGATGCAGTTTGAAAATGCGAAAAAAAGAAATATTTTTCAAGCTTTCCTTCTTTCTGCTTGTAGTGCCATGGAAAGCCCGGTTTGGTGTTGAGAAGGGCGGCGACACGCCATTTTCAGGTGTTCATTATAGTTTTTGGTTTATATTTCGGCTAATTATCAAAAAATGAAAAATCTGATCCTTCATCTATCCTCATCTCAAAATTTCAGGGCTCTATGTGCGGTAGCATTTCCTAACCATCGCCAATACACACACGCAAAGACAGAAAAACTAACATCTTTCTTTTATTAATACATAGCTGCGTGGCAACCCGATGTGTTGCTTTTAAATTGCATGAGATCATTCGAGTGTTTTGGAGAAAACGAAATCTAGCTTTATTGTAAATTTAGAAGACAATTATAGTATTAATTTTATTAAATACAATATTTCAAGTAATAAATTATATTTACAATTTAAGTCTAAAGCTTTCCCAATAAAAATGCACATATTTTACAACTTTATTTGCCAAAATCTTTTCTTTCTTCCACGATTTGACTTATAATTTCGGAGCTGGTGGAAATGACGACGTTTGGCTAAATTGTTTTGGTGGATTTATTCAAAAGCGTTTAATATTTATGAATTAAAATAAATACTTAGAGAAATATAATTTTTTTCGCTAAAACATTTTGTTTATAAAGTCCTTGTGAAAAGTTTTAATCGCCACCTTAAGAAAATAGTTGAATATCTATTTTTCTACTTTAAGGGCAATTGGAAGGTCAAAACCTAAAATATATCGATTTTTCGATTTTTTAATATTTTGAATCTACCATTTCTCCTCTTTCTACTGATATATTACTTTTGTTTCTACGGCAACCAGCAGTTGGAAAATTTTTAGTAATTCTTGTTTCTTTATTTACTTTACTACTAGTGCGTTTATTACTTTACTCTTGATTTTCTCAAAATGTTGTTTTTTTAACTTCGATGTACCTTTTTGATAAAACTATTATACGTTATGCTTTGAAATTTTGCTTGAACATTCTATACATATCCCTGTTTAATCTGAGGTGAATTGTTTAAACTCATAAAAAGAACTTTTTTTTATTATTATCATTATCTTTGAAAAAAATGCATGTTTTTTTTTTTTTTTATTATTGAATGTGGTTTCTACTTCAGATTAAAAATATATATATATCTAAGCTTTATTTAATTATAAATTTAACTTCGGATTATTAAGAATTGTTTATTTTATGCATAAAAAAAATTTCAAGTCCCTATCTTAAGTAGTTGATAAGAAAAGGTACATTAATTTAACATGGCAGGTATAGGGATTCCGACTGCCATTAAATTAAATTAAAAAAGCTACGATAGATTCTTTTTCTTTTTACGCCAATGGAGTTTATATTAACGTTCCAGTCAACTGACAGTTTTTCTCTTTCTAAGGTAAACTGATTCTAGAAGCTTGAATATGTGAAAATAAGTTTGTATTTTTTGAAAAATACAGTTCAGTCACAATATTATTTGCACTATCTATTCCAATAAAAGTTAATTTCAATTTGAAAATGATGTCAAACAAAGAAATATAATAATCCCTATCGTTTTCCCTTTCCTCCCTTTTATCCACAAAAATGGAGGGCTTTACTTGCCATCATTATAGAAAAGTCATTAAAAATTATGAAAAAATTAATATCTCGAAAAATAATTCAAATTTTAAAATTTTAAGACCACTTTCGACATTCTCGAAATTTTATCGTCAAGTGTTGCTATTCGTAAAATTACGTCAGCGTTATGCACGGACACGTCTGTCCCTTATAATATAAACAGAAGTAACTTTTATTCAAAATTTTTAAAATTAAAACATAATTTAAAAAGTTGTAAACATCTTCTGTTCAAAAATGAGAAAAATTGTAATTTTTTTTCTGAAGTAATTTTTCAATATTCAAATTATAAAAAATGAAATGGCTTTATTTGGAATTTTTTCCTCTATGTATATGCGTGCTGTGTTCGCTATATGAGAAATCCCATAATTATAACTGCTGTTTAAGTATCATGAAGTATAAGGATGGAAGCAGCTTCTGAAAGTTAGTATACCACTTGAGATAAGTGTTGGCCGTCGGCAACATTTAAACTGATGGTCTTTGTGTGAGTCTTGATAAGAATGACGCAAAACCATCATTTGCCAACTTTACTAGGATGTCAACAGGACTTTGGAAACAATTATGAGGGACTTCTTTGTTTCAAATGAACAACATACAACGCACATATAAGTGCAAAACGTTTCAAAATGAAATTTCTTGGATTATAACACATTTAATGATTGAAATGAATATACTTTCCTTATTTTGATCAAGAATAAACAAATATGCATATCAAAGTTGATCAAATTAAAAAATAATATAAATGATACGACTGAAATCTCATAAACCTTAATTTCAATTTCAATAAATTAAGTAATTGTCACCATTTTAAGGGGAGAGTTTATCTTTTCAACAACTTTGTATATTTTAAAAAATATGGTTTAAAAATTTTTGAATTTTTTAAAAAACCCTCTACTTTTTTAAATATTGATATTTTTGCCATTTTTTTTCAAACGTGTATTACACAAGACTGCGCATAGATTTTTAGATACATCTAATATTACATTTAATATTTTTTTTACTGATATAGGGTAGCCTGGGATAATTTTCAGACAAATGAATCTGGGGTAATTAATAGACAGCAATAATACTAGCACACTAAACGGAATCTGGCCAAAACAGTTTTATTTTTAGTTAAACCAACTATTTTTTTATTTCAATTAGTATTTTCTTAGAAATTAGCAACTTACTCTGTCTTATACAAAATTGGTTTCCTAAATGTAGTGATGGAACAGTGGCGCAGCAGTTGGGCGATTGTCACCACTAAATTTTAATAGTATATTTCGCCTTAGAAAATCTCAGAAATTCTGCCCTGAAATTAGACAACGAATACTAACTAGAGAACAGGAATTCTGCTTTTTCAGAATTTAGTGTCGCCCCCCGACATTTCCATTATTTCATTTTCTTTTCATGGACTGATGGCTTCTATTATTATGAAACAGCCATTATAAATGAAGTGTTAGGTGAAGATGAAAGAGCAGCCGTAAAAAGTTAGACCTCTGATTTTCTGGTCAGAATGGGAACAAAAATTGGCCAAAAAAATTATGGCCATTTTTGTTTTCCTATTCTGACCATAAAATCAGAGGCCTAACTTTTTACGGCTGCTCTTTCATCTTCACCTAACACTTCATTTATAATGGCTGTTTCATAATAATAGAAACCACCAGTCCATCAAAAGAAAATAACTCGGTGAAAGCGGACACTCGGTTAAGGGGAACTCGGATAATCGGGACTCTACTGTAGCTCAGTTTTAAGACTTAAAACACGCGATTTTATTTTATATAAAACCACGTCATCCGAATCCGATGAAGAATTCCTCATTTACGATCCAATCATAAACATCTACAATAAAGTATGGGTAGGACGTCACTATCTCAGAATAATACACAAATGCAGCAAAAAGAAAGCAATTCATTAATATTTTTTCAAAATAGCACGTATTTTAATTGCTTTTTTTTCAGTTTTTATGAGAAAGTGGCAACAAAAAGATATAATTGCTATTTTTCAACTATTTTTTCTTTACTTTCTACAGAAATGGAGTACTTGAGTTACCAAAATGAAACAAATGTTGCTAAAAATTACAAAAAAATTAATATCTCAAAAATAAATGGAGATACAGTTTTCAAACAAACTGCATTTAAAAGAACTCTTTTTTTTCCAATACGACGGTATAAAAGTTGAAAATATGCGATGCTTAGAAGTTTAAAAAATTGCTAAAGAGTATTTAATCGTAATGCTTTGTTTTACGGCTAGCGTCTGTAAGGTAACGTTATTTTTTGGAGACAAAATAAGCTGGGAGAAAGAAATAGCATACCGTACCGGGGGCTAATAAAATTTTGCGGTGTCAATTGATTCTCTGGTGCTACACTGTTCCATCACTGTAAATGCTATAAAAATGTACTGTTTAACTTTTTGCCAAGCTGATTTCAAATTTCAATTTCTCGGGTTAAACTCAACACTAACACAAGTGCGACTTCGTGTTTGGATACTAGAGATTGTTATCTTTCTGGAAAAAAAGAAGTAATAATATATTTGGATACCCATCTGGGGAAAAAATTTGAGTTTAAAAAAACATGTAGCTTTTAAGAAACACCGAGGTAATTATCAGACAGCCTTCGGGGTAATTTCCAGACGCTAAAAATGAGTTACAAAATGTGTTTTGTGTGATCCTACATGGTAAATTAATTGTTTGCGAGTGACTTAAAAAGGGTTGTATGTAAAAATATAATTTCCACACGCCATCTGTAAGTTTAAATAAAAATATTTGGTGTAGTTTAAGCTAAAATGGGAGATTTATGATCAAAGACAGAGATTTATGAAAAAAGTGAGAGATTTATGAAGGAGTGCAAGATGCCATTTCAGAATCAAATGTATTTGCTATACATTATGACTAAACATTCTATCTGGGACAGGTACAAAAGTTGTTCCACAAAGATGATTATGAGAAAAATTTAATGGAAATTGAAATGAAATTTTTAAACTGGCTTGGGGATGATCGATATTGATGGCCAAAGAAAGATCAAATTAAAATTGTTGCCAAGTCCTTGTTTTTTTTTTTTTTTTTTTTTTTTTTTGACCTATTGGGACTCAGTCTATTTATCTTTTCCATGTTAAAACTATTGAAAATGTGACAGAATTTTACAAAATTTAAAAAATTTTTACAATGATATCTTTACAGTCAAAGAAAACTAAAATGGTTAGTCCTGTCAAAATTAGAGCTGTGTAAAAATTTTGCAAATTGTGTTAAAAATTGTAGTGTGAAAAAGCAGGTTAGACTGCTAAAAATTTTTTTAAACGAAATTGGTGTCGCGTTTATGTTCTTATTTGATGTTGATTTTCTTTCAGCCAACAGAACTGTTTAAAAAGGTCTGAAATTGTTTACTGATTTACATAAATTTATGTAAAACAGATACAGCTACTGTAGCTAAACTGTATTTGCGTGAAAAAAGTATCATACAACACACTTTTATTCGCAAAAATATAAATGGATTTCAGGTGTACATTTACAATTACGTTTTCATGCCTTTTTTTTTTTTTTCTGCATTCAGAATGGCCTAATAAATACCCCCATTTAATGTCGCAACATTTTACAATGGTGTCTCTTAATTACCGTAGTTAGTTCTGAAATCAGACCCTTAAATAATAACAAATAGTTGTCTGGAAATTACCCCAAACCACGGGGTAATTTTCAGACGGGATTTTATTAATTTTATCTTTTGTTATTAATGCTCATTATCTAAAAATTCTACAGAATAATCACCAGGCATGTGATCATTTTATCAAGAGAAAGTTTTAAAAAATAGTCATTGATCACTGAGTAATTTCAAAAGTTTTGTTTTTGCCTGAAAATCACACCAGGCTACCCTTGTACAAAAAAACTTAAATCTCTATCTGAAATACAAAAAAGCCTTGGCATTTTTAAAACATGAAAGTGTAGAAAATATGAACATGGAGAAAAAGCCATTTAAAGTTTTAATTTGAGTGGCTAATTGCGCTGGGTGTATTAACAAAATTTACAATATCTCGCGATATAATTGCCGAATGGGTAAAAATAAGGTGTCAAAATATTCACAATTAAACAGGATTTCATTTAATATTTAAAAACAAAAATCGAATTTTTGATCAATTTTGAGGTAAATTGTCCCATTAAGAAGGAATCGGTTCATTATATTCTACTAGTTTATTTCCAACACATAAAACCGACTGTAAATAGACAGTGCGATAATTAGTGCGAAATTTTTACCCAACTACCTTCGTAATTTAATTTTGCGATTATTCCAGGAATGCGTTGAAAATTACTCACAAGAATGAAATATGGATAACTGCGGGTTAAATCTTGCTCAGTTTTTTCTTTCTTTCTTTGTCCAGCAATGGAATATAGATTAACCCCCTGACCGCCAAGAAGTAATGTTTTTTCCTCTGTAATTAAAAAAAAAAATTCTAAACAAAGTTAATATTTTCGACATGATATACAAAATTTAATTACGTAGAGAAATATTATCCTTGAAAGTAATAATTATTACTTAATCTTACCAAACTGGATTATATGAGTAGAATTATATTAATTTAAATACTGATTCTATTGCAGTGAAACTTACAGCTTAGTGAACGGATATAACTGTTGAAGGCGGTGAGAAGGTTAAGGCTTAGAATACCATTCAATGAATTTCCATTTAATCTTCACATTCTGCGAATAATCTTACCCCTCTTTAAAAACAAAAACATGATTTACGATTACCCCCCCCCCCCCAACAAAAGAATGAACCTAGTATTTTAAAACTGCGTTAATCAGCTCCATACAATGTAATATTAAAAGAGGAGGACAATTTAAATATTTTGATAGAAGGTATTGTATTTTAACATGTTCCAATAAACATATTATAGTTCAAACAATCTAATAACATAAGTGCCACATTTTATCAAAAACTAGCAGATCTACCCGGCTTCGCTCGTGTCAATAATTTATCAAAAACTAGCAGATCTACCCGGCTTCGCTCGTGTCAATAATAATGGTCCACCCGAGTAAAATACATTAAAATGAAATAATACGGCCCACGAATCGTCAAAAGACCGATAAGAAATATAAGTAAAATAGTTTTAATTGCGTCTACTATTAACTATACCATAATAATGTATATTCCAAACAAATGTCATAACATATATTAAAGTACAATTATTTGCTTAAAAAGCGTCATTTAATAATAAAAAACATTAAAAATATTAAAAATTTACATGTTTCGACTCTTTCATTGAGTCATCTTCAGAATATATATATATATATATAACTACAAACACAATGCTAATTGTGACATTATACTTGATGCTGGCAATGACCTAACCTATAAATTTTGCCTTTACTAAAAATTTTTTAACTTATGATCATCATACAATTTCGTTTTTCACACTGTCGAATAGAAAAAGCTTCTGTCAAATGAAATTTATTTGAAAATTGCATCTCAATTTTTTCATGTGAATGGATTTTAAAGTAATTTTCAATCATGGATATTTTTGATTTGCATACAGCCAGGGATAAGATTTCCGCATTTTTTCACACCAGTATTTTGTTAGAGTAAATGATATTTCATTTAATCGGGACACTCTCTTGATTTAACAGAACAACATTTTCTTTAAGAATATACCGGTGTGCAAAAACGTGGAAATCTCATCCCTACATGCAGCCCAATTACGAAAGATATACCTGTTTGCTCTTAATTCAATATTATAAAGTAAAGACATTGATGAACTATGAGTAACTCTAGCATCATATTGTTGGTGTCAATAACCTAACCCAACCATAAATTTAACTTTTACTGCAATTTGACCTTTAAACATCGCACATTTGATTATTCCAAAATCTAATAGAATACAAAAAGTACTTTCAGTAATTTTTTTTTGAAAAGCTTATCTCAATTTACGGATTGTTTATCCATTTTAAATTAATTTTCAATCACGGATATATTTTTAAATATACCTGTAACCCAATTCAGAAAGATATATCCGTTTGCTATTAATGCAATATTATGAAGAAAAGACATATCTATGAGTAACGCCTAGCACCATATTGTTGGTGGCAACAACCTAACCGTACCATAAATTACGCTTTTACTGCAATTTGATCTCTAAGCATCATGCATCCCATTATTTCAACGTCTAACAAAAAAGTCTGTCAGTTATGAAATTTTGTTTAAAAAAGAAAAAAAGCTTACCCTAAAAAATAGTAGCTATGATTTCTATTTAATATAAATCGTACAAAAATCGTATTTTATGTAACCGTATTCGATACAAATCGTAGAATGTTATCACTGCATTTCAGGTATTAAAACATTTATCTAAATGATATAATTAAAGATTACAAAGAAATAGGGAATAAATTGTAGCATCCAGTTTTTAGAGCCAGTTTGAAATTATATTGATGACATTGACGTCATATCTAGCAAACGATTTTTTTTTACTATTATCATTTTCCTTATTCGATTCTTGATATTGAAACGACTTCATTAAAATAGATTTTTTAACATTCAACTAAAGTACTTCTAAGGTCATTTTAAAACATGCTTAGTTAAAGTTTTTACATAAATATATGAAAAAATGTGCATTTTCTGATTAGAATGACGTCGATTTCAAAAATGTAAAAATATAGCAGTCGAGTCTGAATTTTTATTGGCTAATAAAACAAAGTACTCGAGTTATCAATTTTTTTAAAATTATTGAGCAGTTTTTTAGATGTGTGGCAACAGGAAAGAAGCTATTGAATTTGAAAATTTAAAATGAGATATTTCTATAATGTTAAATTATGAAAGATGATAGAAAAAAGGGATAAATATTGGTCTGATGATTTTTTAAAGGTGACAGGGATCTATTACACGTTTTAAAGCCTATGTACAGCAAGTTTCGTGCAAATCGGTCAAAAATTAAAGATTTGTATAAAGGACATACACACAGAGAACGGCTTTTATATATATAGATAGTTATTGCAGAAAACTCTTAATTCTTTAAAGCATAGATTTCAGATTTTTTTTTTTTTTTCATCATTTAAGGTGGATCTCAAATTCCCTTCTCAACAATGTAAAACTTTCTGACACATTTTTAAACTTAAAGGCATAAAATTCGAAGGCTTGATTATTGAAGCTATTTGAAATCGAATAGCGTTTTCCATTTTAGATAAATAAATTATACTTATCGAGTTATAAGCGATTCTTGTCCCGTGACGACAAGTTTTTCGCCTTTATCGTACTTCCGTGTCGGGAATTCGGTCCAAAACGCCGGTTTTGACAGTATTTTCTGAAAGATCTTCTGCATGTAGAACAAAAAACGCAATTCGATTACATAGTTTCTGAATAAGAACGCCTGCCAATTTCATGCGTTTCTGAATAAAAATGAATTAAGAAATGTGTTAGAAAGTAGCTCCTTTGGATTTGTGAACAGCCTTAATAAACGTAAAGATGTTGGTTAGTAGGATCTCAAACTCCCCTCGCTAATGTTTAAGCTGGGCGTAGAATGCATTCGTATTTTTAAAATATCTCCCCAATAAATTAGTATTTTTAACTTATTTTTTTGTCTGTACTTTTCTTAAAGGATAAGTGCTTAATTTGCGCCGTAGCTCAGCTCCGGTACTTCTTTGTTTATAGTCAGTATTTAAATATTTGTCGGAATCCGCCGGAGCTCATGAATACTTGCGTTCTGGAGTTCTGCGGAACAGCTCTTCCGGAAAAGCGAAGCCTAAATTATATTTTCACTTGTAGCCCATATCCAATCCTTTGTGTCTTTTCTTACCAAAACGCTTTCTGAGGAATTCTCACATAATTTTGACTTTAAAGTCCCTGAATAATAACTTTCAGTTCAGTACATATTCTTGTTTTTTTTCTTTCTTATATTGGAAAACATGCCATTGCATGACTGTATAACAATATTAACGAGATAAATAAATTTTGGACGATGTTGGGGGTCAAAACGCACCATGAATCGTTCCACTATCGAAAATCCACTATCGTTCCGTGTCCCTGTTGTTGATTTTTAAATTTGAATTGTCTGTATAAAATTGTTTCAATAAAAGTAATTCGACGTAATTTTTTTTCGAAACAGGGACTATTGTTTTACATAATATAGAGAAAAAATTAACCTGCACGCATTTTTACGGCTATTATTATTTTTTTAAACTCTGTTCCTGGGTTTTAGATTCCTTACCGTCCCTCTTGCTAAAATTATGCAGAAAATCACTCCAGATGCAGCCACAGAATTTTTTTTCAACTTTTTTCTGATGCAGAAAAAAAATGGCCGTAATTCTTTGACAGGAAATTTACTGCAAAATTTAAATCAGCATTTAAATATCAATTTCAAGCATTGTGGCTTTATTGGTAGTCTTAACGTCCTCAATATTCATTCCTGCACTTTAAAGGTAAATTAAAAAAAAAATATATATATATATAGTTCAACGTAAATAACTGTTAGTAATAAACAATTAAATTTAAAAAATAAAAAAACCAGACTGCGTAAAAAGCGAACTAATTAATTATTTCTCATCAATGTGAAACCATTTTTTTTTCAATTCGTACTATTAGTTCACACTCTCGCTATATATATCTTGTTCAAATTTTCAATCGTTAATAAAATACTTATTATTCATCCAATCAAGCTCAAATAAAATTTTTAAAACTTGTAGTGGATGACACTTGATGTTAATCCAGTTTTTCCAAATATTAATTCATTAATTAAATTAAATTAATTAATTTTCAATAATCGAGAGAGCCCTCTTCTTGATCAAGGTATTTTAAGACCGACAGAGCCCTCTTCTTGATCAAGGCATTTTAAGCGCCACTCAAGAGGAAGGAAGAATGGGAGAAAAAAAAATTCTCTTATTGACCTAAGTAGGAATTGATTTAAAATATTTTTTTTTATATTACTTGTTTATATTACTTACCTAATTTTTTTTATTTACTTGTATTGATGACTTTTAAGTTGTGTTTAATTGTTAGTTCCTATCTATAAACACTGTTTTGATGAG
The DNA here is from genome assembly GCA_963932465.1 of Maratus speciosus. Lineage (NCBI taxonomy): Eukaryota > Metazoa > Arthropoda > Arachnida > Araneae > Salticidae > Maratus > Maratus speciosus. The sequence goes on from OZ010788.1 coordinate 239,350,376, forward strand.
GTCTATAGATGCCTATGATGGTTAGAGTTGCAGTAAAGCTAGAGATCCTTACCTACACAACTTCCAGGTTGTATAATCTTTTAACGGAGCTTCTGACTGTAAAATAGTCAATGAAACATCGTCTTCATTTTGAAAGACCTATCCAATGATATGCCACTCAATAGGGTGCGTAAATTTTTTTCGTCTCTACCGCCATTTTGTATTTTACGGCCGCCATTTTGAATTTATAAAAACAAAACCTAGCCTATAACAATCGAGCCGTTAAGACGAATTGATAGAGACTCCATTCGTTAAAATCCATCCAGCCGTTGGGATGTTTCGAGGGTATAAAGTAATCCACATACACAGATACGCGTGGAACACATAACCCTTCTTTTCAGTCGAGTAAAATTCAATGAACACTGTGACTATCACTTCGGCTTATCATGACTTGCTTAAAAATAGGTGGTAATTTTCCTTACCGTCCCATACTTCCTTACCACCCCTGTTCTATTTCGCTATTACATGGATGGCAAGGGTCTCATAGGGATAGAATAGTATTAAACATTAATGCTGAATAAGAACATTTTCTAATTATAGCAACTAGAACATGAAAGTTTAAAACTGGAAGTTTAAAAATACTACTTTTTTTTAATTGAATTTTACATGTTTCTTATTCATGAAAGTTAAAATTATCGGAGAATGGCTCACATTGGTATTTTGTCATAAATCATCGTTTTTAAAACTTTTAAATATTGAGAACCTCTAAACATTCATAAAAAAAGGTATATAGCTTGTTTTATTATACTGTTTTAATGAAATCTTAGTAACGGATTCTTTCACAACAATTATCCTATATATTTTTTATTTCTTACCTATGTGAAAAGCATTTTCTTCAATAGTAGCATCAAAAACTAAATTAGTTTTTCACTTTCGGAACCGGTTTCGAAAGTGAAAATACCTTTATTTAAAAAAATATAGCTCAACTATCATCTTCAAAAAAGAGCGTTTAAAAGTATTAAGAGAAATTCGAAAACAACCTGCCCATAGGTTTAGCGTTAGCGAGCGGGTGTTTTCAAGTGAGCGAAGAATCCCCTATAGCGAGGGGAATTTGAGAGCACACTGACTAACATCCTTGGCTGTCTGTCGATTATTATTCTGTCGGGTAACAGAAAGAATAAAAGTTTTTCAAACCTTTTATAATTTTTAAATAAAAAAGTAGTATACATTTCAAAGGGTTAAGGTGCAGTATGTGATAATGCTTTTTCATGTCTTCTAATTGCGATTATTACGCAGAGAAAGTTTAGACATTATCTGTCAACGAAAACTACTGGAATGTAAACAACCTTAAACTACGAAAGGCGTTGATTAAGTGTTACTAATCAGATAAATTGCCCAACTGTAGATGTGTAAAACTCCGAGATTGACCTCTCTCTGTTTCGGAACAGAAAAGGAAATGAAAGTTATAACCTCAAAGTAAGATAAGCTTTATCCCTCCAAAAGATCTATATATATCAACTAAATTAAAAAAAAAAAGTGTGTAACTTTCATATTAGTATAAAAAATCGTTGAAAACAGGAATTCTGCTTTTTCAGAATTTAGTGTCGCCCCCAGTGAAAAAAAAAAAAAAATATATATATATATATATAGATAGATAGATAGATAGATAGATAGATAGTACAAAACATACAGGGTTTATCTGAAAAAGTGGGCAAAACTTCACGGGGTGATAGAACGCAACTATACGAGCAAATTTCTTCAAAGAATGTATGGTCGGAACGCAAGCGGTGAGAAGTTAAGAGGTAGTTTTCCACTGTTCCAGGGCGATGGATTGGTCGAGGTGGTCCCATAGCTTGGCCACCAAGATCGCCGGATCTCTCGTGTTGTGTTTAGCCTAATCTACGAGTGCCCCATTGAAACAGATATGAATCTAGTCGCCAGGATTGCCGTTGTTGCCGGCGATATTCAGGACATGCCTGGTGTCTTCGCAAATGTGCGCCATCCCGCAGGTGTGAAACGTGCATTACAGTGGCGGAAGATCTTTTGTACAATTTCTTTGAGCATGTTTATAATTACATTCCTGTTAATAAAATGTTTTCTGAATATGAAGTATCTCCTCTAGTTCTTGAGTTAATTCTTTAGCTGCGGCAGTGGAAAACATCTTGAAATTTGTAGCAGAGTAACTAAACCAGGGGTGATTCTGAGTTTTAAAAAAAAATTCTGAAATTCACAACAAATTTTCTGAAAGGCTATAGAAAAGGAGGGATAGGGGGATCCTTCCCGGCGCTAATTGCGAGTTTTTTTTTTCGCGATCCATTGATGAAAACGCGTATTTTTCGCGATCCTTTTACGAAATTTTCGTTTTTTCGCGATTCTTTGACGAAATTTGGGTTTTTCCTGCGATTTTTAACGAAATTCGCGATCTTTGGATGAAATTCGCGTTTTTTGCGATCCTTTGACGAAATTTGTGGGTTTTTCTCGTAATTCTTAACAAAATTCGCCTTTTCCCGCGATCCTTTGACGAAATTGACGATGTTTTCTGCGAACGATTGATGAAATTGATTTTTTTCGGCGAGATTTGTCGAAATTCGCGATATTTTTTAGGTTCGAATTTTCGGATTGATGGTCGATTTTTTAAAAATTTCGGAACCGAATGCCTTACATTTTCCGAACAGAATCGCCCCTAAAATGAACACGAATGTTGTAAAAACGACGCGCGCCGGAAAATTATGGCACGCTAGCTAAAAAGTTAAATTTTGTGATAATGATCTCCAAGTAAAATGCAATTCTTTCATAGCATGCTGTACCCTCTCATTATTGAGGTAATCAGACGATATGACATCATTCAGGTGATGAAAGTTTGAAGATAGACAATAGGATGCTATAAGGCGGTCCGAAAAACTTGCTCATAATAGGGGCAGACAAGGCAAAGGATCGAACAGAAGATTTGATGCAAGTCCTGTATTTCGATAAGAAAAGTCGGGAAAAAAAGGATCTCTACCAAAAGGCGGTTTGTCTTATTAAGAGAGAGGAGGGGGGGGGGGGGGGTCTTAAATAAATACAGAGTTGCCAAGTCTCCGGTTTTTTGAACACCACTATTATCTTAGAAAAAATGTTATTTTATATCGCTCAAACGTTCCAACTAAAAAAAAAAAACATTTTCTGTATCAAAATACTGGTATCCAAAAAGCCGGAGACTTGGCAACTCGGTAAATACAAGTTTTACATGATGAAAGAATGTCAGAAGTTAAAAGAAGCAAACAAACATGTAAGGTTTGAAAGGGGGGAAGGACATAATAAAGCGAGACACTCATGATCAGAAGAAAACTGTTGTTTTCTTTGCGGAGGATAGGATGCCACAATCGATATACCAATATGATTTGTTTGAAAAAGGTCCTCCTCACCTAGGCCACCCATCCATTATTAAATGTCCGCAGCACTTGAAATCGGCTATGGTTAAGATGGGGTTCGTTCAACAGGCAAAGCACCACTTGTTTTTGTTGAAGCCGCCGCCAAAATCAACTCACAAACGTATGTTAACGCCTTCGCGACGAGTGGCATGGAATCGTTGAATTTGAGCAGAATTTTTTTACTTATATAATCGCAGATTTTCAGAGATTCAATGAGGGGGACAATTCGATTCAGAAAAACTGGTATCTAAAAATTAAAAGACGTGTAAAGGACGCTCGGTACGCAGAGATTAAAAATCTTGGAAGTGTTGTATGTTTTCTGAATACCAAGCGCACTTTGAAAATGAAAAACAGACATTCCAGCAAGTTTTTTACTTCAGTAGACACAGCAAGACAAATACACAACTGTCAGATTTTTTAACAGTCCAACAATAACCCCTGTATTCTCTTGATCTTAACCCAATGGACTATTCTGAGTGGTCAACTTAAAATGTAGCTTTCTCGAAGCCCCGCAGACATTTGGAATATCTGAAAAAAAAAAAAAAAATTCCCAGAAGTAATGGACAAAGATAACAATGGATGAATTGAAGCCCCTTGTTGAAAATTTTATCAAAAGATTTTGCTTATGCATAAAAAGAAAGGGAAGACACTTTGAAAACTTTTCTATATGTCACATACTACATTTCATATAATAGCAATCTGAATTTCAGGTCTGAGATTATTAAAAGAGTTATAAACTAAAACAGTTCAAGTTATTTCTTGTCGCCGTGTGTAATGTATTTAGGAGGGTTTCAAATTTCTTAACTGAAAGAAAATGCAAATATCGCTTGATTATTCTTTTTTTTTTCTTCTATTGAGATGAATAAATATAACTTAATAAATGAAAGTTTAAAGTTATTTCAGCAGTAAACTTTGCACAGAATTAAATAAAGTTTATTTTTATATATATATATATGTATAATTTTTCTTCTTGACCCAGAAGAAAAGAAACTAAGAAAAGTGAAATAATTAAAAATAGATTATGCACAAAATATTGGGACAGAAAAAATATGAAAAATTCAATAGACAATGCATAATTTATTTGTACAGCTTGAACGCAGTTTTTGTATTTTCGTAGTATTTGTGCATAGCTAGAAATATATACTCAAAAGTATTTCACACTGATTATTTAGTCAAAACTACAAATATAATTGTGGTAGAGAATTATTTTTATGTTAATAACCGGAAATAAATACATTAAAAACTTTTACAGAAGTTTTATTCTTAATTGCGAACAATCCATTTTATTCTCTTTGGTTCTAATTTAGTCATTTAATAATTCAGGCATCTAAGGGAAAAAAGAAACTTTCTTTAATACCATTTTTGTATGAGTGAAATATGTAATACAGAATCATGTTACTCCTGTCAGATCTAATAATACATAGAAGTACCATACTCAAGAGAAGTTTCAACTGCTTTCATTTAAGAGGCATCACCAGCAATCTTTGCAAATTATAAAATACCATCTTAACCTATGGGAAAATATCTTTAGTTGATTGCTCATTTTCGAAACTTTGGTTTTCCCCATACGAAAGTTAACATCTTATACTGGTGTTTTACTTAGTTAAAAGTTATATTATTGAATGTCTTCATGGCAACAATAAAACTAGTAAATCTGCAGATCAAGAGCCTCAACGTCATCTCTGCAACTTATTGTTTTTAGCAAACTTTGCGTAATAGTAATCTTTCTACAAAAACAAAATTTAAACTTTTTAAATTACACAAACATTCATAAAAGGAAAATAAAATATTTCGATGGTTTCAGACATTAGAAGCGTTAAATTAAACACGTTGTTATGTAATGATATTCTGAAATTCTCACGAGCTACTTATTCTAGTAATTTTTATATAATAAAGCAAATTTCTTCAGGGGGGCGCCCCCCCCGAACCCCCCGTTGTGTAATTTATTTTGCATTTGTAATTTTCTATTGATTGAGTTAATGATTATCCTATATCTTAGATTCCTTTTTACACTGCGATTTATAAGGATAAGCAACAATTTGGTCAAGCATTTTACGTTATCCTAATATCCATACAGCAGTATTTACTTGCCTGCTAACCACAAACACCTGTATCTAATGGATAAAGACCTTTTGGAAATGTAAACTGAGACATCTAATTTAGAAATCTAATACCTTTATAATTTTTGTTTCCAAAAAATAAATTTGATTACCATTCTGCAATATTTATATCTAAGATCTAATCTAAAAATGTACTCGATAGCATTAACTTACTATCACCCTAAAGTAGGGGGACTTCTAAACCTAACGGTTAATAATTCATCATCGTGTCCACTTCCAATTGACTAAATAGATAAACGTGATTTGGCGCCGTTAAGTATTTTTTGTGATAGCCTTTTAATAGTATCCACATTTAATTTAAAATCGTGATGTTACAAACACCGTTGAAATTTGACGCACACTTGTGTTCAGGTCAAATTACAAAAGGTTAACTAACCTTTTATTTCCCTTAGCTGGGCATTTTGTTTCATTTATCGTAATAGGGATTATTTTAATAATTTAATTTATTTTACAGTCTACAAGCTGTTACACGGGACGTTGTTCACGTAGCATTAAAATAGAAATAAATGCATTAAATAAAACATTTCACTCCCCACCAGACATGGCAAGTCTCAGGCTTTTTGCACAACGCTATTATCTTACAGAAAATGTTGTTCTTTTAAATCGCGCAAATGTTTCAATTAAATAAAGTAACATTTTTTTGTATTAAAATACTGGTATCCAGAACGCCGGAGGCTTGGCAGCTCTGCTCCTCTTAATAGAAACATATATAGTTAACCAACACTTTATCAATTTTATAGGAGACAATACGGAATTTCTTATTTGTATGGCCTTACATATATCTCAGTCATAAAAATGTTAAACTTTTGTGCAATTGATATACGCAATTGCGAAAACGAAATGGCAACCAATGAGAAAAGGAAGGCCAAGTAAAATCGTGTAAATCGAGGAATCTTTCTTCGTAGTGTTGGGAAAATACAACTACAAACATTATTTTAGGCGTATTTGGTGTGAAATGTTTATATGTATTCATTTCTTTCCTAATTATCTTTTTTATTATTTGTAATTTGCTTATTCCATTTTCCTTTTGCACGTGAAAATCTTACAAATTAAAATTAACTCTTTGGGACAAATTGTTATTCCTTTTTTTTTTTTTTTTTGGCAACAATGAAGTTTTAATAGAATAATGTCAGTTTATTCTGTATGAAAATAACGAACTTTTTCATTTATAATCAAAATAGTTGAATACATAAATAAAAATATTATTCTATATAGTATATAAATACTATTTTCATTTCTGCGTTTAAATAAATCTATATGCAAATATCTATACAAAGGCATTCATTAATTCATTCCTTTTAACTTTGATTTGACTTTAAAAACCATACATACTTTCACATTTATGATATTTTTAGATGAGATATAGTTGCTACGCAACAGTTAAAAGAAATAAAATGAAATATAAGTAAATTCATAAAATAAAATGTTTTATATTATTCGAACACATGTATAAAATTCCATCATAAGTTATACACCTAATTTAAAAGCTCTGACAAATGTTTTGACAAAATTGCAAACTAAAAGGAATAATTTAATACTCTTATTTAAAAATGTCAGCATCCAAAATTTGCCTTTTAAATCTATTATTCATATGAGCGATTTCTTTCAACAAATGAAAATTTGAAAATCATCTGACTTCCCATAGAAAAACATTATGTCACAAAATAAAATGTTCTGTATATTCCGAATGAATGAACCAAATTTAACCCAAAACTATACAGCTAAATCCAGGGAGCTCACCAATATACATCCTTAATTTCAAGCTAATCGGATGCTTTTTACGACAGTTATCGTGGGACAGACAGACAGACAAACTAACTAACTAACTAAAACAAACAAACAAACAGATGGAAACCAAAAAATTTCGGGTCTCCACAGTAAGCCTTCACTGACGTTTCGGCAATAAAAACTTTTATTTAAGCAAATTTTATGTATATATATTATGTATTTTATTTTATATACTTTAATGAGTAACTTGAAAAGAAAACTCCCCATAGGAGTACAAGATGAGGTCTCATGATCTGTGAGGATTGCTAATGCACCATGGGCTCAAAAACATATTTTGAATCACTAACATTTCTGCTTCCAAGCAAAAAGATTCCGTAAATACAATTTTTTTTTTTAAGAATATTTATTTGAAATGCAGTTGCAGCCATTTTTACTCAAAATTATTTTTTCAAATAAAACTGCATAAAAGTAACATTTTCCTCAAGATCGTTAAATAAATAAATATAAATGGGAGATGGGGTCAAATACACTATATTGCCAAAAATCACCAGATACTTTCGATTTTAGTAGTTTTATCGAATATCAAAAGAAATGACGAATTCCTTTAGCACTTTGGGAATATAAAGAACATATTTGACCTCATATTTTTTATGAAGATTTGATCAAGAGGGCAATTAGGGAACCAACAATAAATTGAAAAAAAATTCGGGATCACCCTGTAAAATAAAATGTACGAAATAATCTGTCGCTGCAGCAGATGAGTATATAGATACTGTACAACACTTCTGTTCATTTGCGTAAAAATAGCATGTATATTCATGGGAACATAATTTCTATAAAAAAATTTCAAGAAATTTTTGCGTTTTTTGTTTATAGTATGCAAGATTTTCAATCAAATTTAAGGCCAGTTTCAGTTGCCATCTTTGGTCTTCCAGATCTGCTTGCACTGGCGACAGAACCTTTCCTTTTGATTTTCTGGCAAGTTTTGCCATGGTGTCATAGATTATCTGCCTTCTGTGCAATGCATTGAAGGTATGCATTATATGAAGGGTGGTACCACTCCCAGGCAACAGAATAATGTCAATCCATTCTTCCTTCTTAAGTGTCTTCTCTTTTCAATCGGCACACTTTTCTGAAAATGAGAGAGATACGGAGACTTATGACTCACCCTGTATAAATAAATATATTAAATATTTAATGAACTTTTAGCAGTTGTAAGAAATAATTTTTAACTGTGTATGTGCAAACTATGCCAAAGATTTTTTTTTTTATGATTTGGAAGCCAACTCTATAGAGCAACTAATATAAAAAAGAACAATCGAATAGCTTGCAAATTCATAAAGATATCGACTTCATAGAACTGAATTTCGATTACCTTCAAAAAGTTGCAGGATGATACAAGATTTTCCACAAATTGCCATTTTTTGTTAGCTGACTTCCAACAAAGGAGTTCGCATTTAATGAATGTAAATGAGAAGATTTGGAATGGATGCTCCGATTTTGATAATTCTTTTTTTGTTGGAATAGGCTCATTCTGGCAGTTTTCCATGAAGAACTAAAGCACCAATAAAAAATGAAAATTATAAAAAACAATTTGTGAAAAATTTCTGATCATCCAGCTACTTTCAGAAAGCAACTGAAATTCAGCCTTCACTATTGCCGATATCTTTCTGAATTATCACTACATTCGTGGCTGGTCTTTTACATGAATTGTTCTGTAGAGTTGACTACCAAGTCATGAAAAAGAATTCCTTGGTATTGTTCACACAGGCACAGTAAAAAATCATTGCATACAGATGCTAATATTTCATCCAATATTTAGCATATTCTAATTGCAACTGTACTTTGACAAATTTTCTGAAAGTGGCATTTTGAAAACCTTGCATGCTAAACAAAAAACACACGAAAATTTCTTGATTTCTTTTAAAGAAATCTCTATATTGCCATAAATGCAGATGGTATTCTTACACAAATGGACACATGTGTTATACAATATCCACACAGTCATGTGCTGGAGCTGCAGATCATCTTGAGCATTTTATTTTACAGAGTGACTGATCCCAAATATTTTTATTCTTTGATTTCCAGTTGGCCCCCTATAGACCTCATGATCAAACCTTTACTGAGAAATATGAAGTGAGATATTTTTTTTATATTCCCAAAGTTCCAGAAGAATTCATCAAATATTTCTTCAGATATTTTACAAAAAGTGTAAAATCGTAAGTGTCCGGTGATTTCTCATGTATATACAGAGCCGCAGCAAGAATGGTGTAGTGGCATCATTAAGATGATCGCATAATTTCACACTTGACATAAAATTGAATTGCTGCAGTGCTGTGTATATACGCTGAGATAACTTCAATTGAAATTCGACTGATAGCTCAATATATCATTCCACCAAAGTAAACACAAGAGATTCATTCTGTGAACGACAAAAATATTAAACCATGAAGATAATCATTCGCAAAGCAAGTTCTCCAGCAATTGATTTTGCAGCACTCGCTGGTGTCGAAAAATAATTCATGCTTGTAAGCCCATCAAAGTTCCACATAATTCTGTTAGATGAACTGCTATACAACTCAACTTGCTTCATCATGTTTTCTTGACGTAAGTTAAATTTTCCATCATAACAATGTGATATTATAAAAACATATGAAACTCATTTTAAACAATATGAGTAAGTAATGTTTTTTTTCCTGATTACTTAGTATTGAATTCTTTTTTTTTTATTTGGATAAAAATTCTATGATGGCTAGATAACAATAAAAGTAAAAATATATATATATTTTATTTAAACACTTTTATGAGCATTCAATGTTTATCTTAAATGTCATGCCTAGTTTCATGGCTGTAATTTATGTTGTTCCAAAAAAATTTTCTGTTACAATTTATTAATTTGGCTTGGTCCCCGATTATTGAAATTCACCGCTTCATTTTCCACATGATAGAGTATGTGAACTACTTAATTTAATAAAAAAGTGGTACTCTTATGTTAACGATGCAAATCTCGGCTACTTTTTTTTCCCTCACCAATAGCAGCTTTTATTTTTTGTGAGTTAAATTAGAAACAATGCTTTGATTTTTAAAATACAGTAAAATCTCATTGCAAAGAATTTCTAGAGACTAACGATTGAGTTCGTTATTCTGAAAAATTCATTAATGTGACATTCTAATATGGCAGATTTAAAAAGTTAAAATTGGATACACATTGAATAAAATTACACATCATTACTAGTTATATTAAATAACTGCAAACATGTCACTAAAGAATAAATATACAGTAATAATATAGTGAACCTATTTGTTATAAGCTAATTATTAAATTCATTAAAATTCTAAGATTTCAGTGGTTTAGATTCAAACTACAATGAAATTATAATTTATCTTGCATACCTGACAGCTGAAAATTTTACACTGATAAACAGCATTAGTGCAACTTATTATTACTTTTTTCCCCCCCTTAAACAAAGAGGTAAGAAATTGTCCTCTTTTCTGAAATTGACAGCATATACTAAAAAAAGAAAAAAAAAAGAGCAGAATCTTCAATATTACTCAGCTTGTATAAAATGTTTCTGTAACATTGTTTTGCTGGGATAAATGCTTATTAAAACTCCCATGTTCGATAGAGCTACTTTTTACTACTGTATGAATAATCATCATCTTCACTTTCGCAATTGTTTTCTTACCCTTCTTTTATTAAAATTTCAACAATGTCATTTTAGTTAATTTGGGACATGTGGTGACCCCTTCATCCATTCAAGTTAATCATATAGCAGATGATGAAAGTTTAAAACGTTCTACAGATGTAGTACTCCAGAAAACAGCAGGAAATTCAATGAAAAATGCACTTTCTCCTGCAGTCTTTTATACTTCATTTGTTAAATGTACAAGGGCAGAATTTTTCCAAAAGTTTTTAATTTTGGTAGATGATACATTTTGACAGGCAGCCTATATCACTCCAATTTCCTACCTCTGTTATTCACCTGGCAGAAACTTCATTTTTTAAGTCTGAAAAAGTCCTTTCTATTAGTCAGTGACAAAAGTTTATTTCAGCCTTTTTTAATAATGCCCTTATGAACAAAAGGGATGTACAGTTAGGAAGTCAAAAATTCTGCTTCTGTGTGAGATAAATTTGCTGTAACCATTATCTGAGAAATGTTATTTTTCTTTTGATCTTGCTCATGTTTTCATTCAAATTCCTAAGACAATTATAAAAGACTGAGTCATACAGTCATGTGTATTACTTTGATAATGACATAGAAGTTTTTTTTCCAATTTTAAAGCGACATGGCTTATCAATTGCTCAAAAGATTTTGAAAGCATTTTGGCTCTATTGCACAGACAACAGAACAAAGGCGAAATTTGTGCTTTAGGCTTTTTTCTTGCCTTTAGAATTTTCAACTTTAATTGCTATGGTGCAACTTACACTTGGGTAGAAGTTGATACAAAAGGCATTTCACCTGCATTTAAATTATTTTCACGACCCATCAGCACTTTTTTCTTCTCCAGAGATTTGTTTCTACACTATACATACACTACGCTGCAGCTATTACAAAAACAAAACAGATAACCAGAACTTGCTTCAAATTTCTCAATTTTCATGATCTGTGAAACATCTTTGGCTGTACAATGTAATCAGGTCCTGAAATTGCAAATATTGGGCTTAAATCTTTAAACCAAGAGTAATAATGTTCATAAATTGTTTGACAGTCTCAACATCGCATTGATTTCTTATTTGGACACTTATGAAACCTCTCAGAGAGGTAGGCAATTTTATTATTTTCTTTTTAAATGGCAGCTAATGCAGAAGCAACAACATAAATTCTTTTGCAACATCTATATGCCTTCTTTCAGCATTAACTGCTTGTATAATATTAATTTTTCTTTTAATGAAAATTGCTTTTTCCTGTTCTCTAAAAATTAAAAAAAAAAAGAAATCTAACTATAATTGTGGAATCTGGAATGTCACATGACTTTGTCAAAAGGTGACAGAGACCTTAATGTGAAGTCATTACTTTGAAAAGTGGTGAAAAGTCACCATGTGACCTTAATGTGACATTTGGTGATTTATCATAATGCAACGTTCACAATGATTTTGAAATTGAGTCTACAGATGAGAGTCACATGAGAGTCTCAATGAAACGACATTGTAAAGTCACCTGATGACTCGCCACAAATCAGAGTCACATAATAGTCATTTGAGACTCATAAAAGAGACGTATGGAATTTCCTATTTTTTGTTTTGCTGTAGTGACTGTGACTCTTGTGACCATGTGTGAACTGAATGAGATGTTATATGGACTAGCTGTTCTGCAGGGATAGTAATTATTCGAATTATATTACTTCCTTTTGAGTATTCGTGTGAATGAAAATTGGCCTTTTGTGACTCGTCCTTAACATTTGTCCACCAGTGTATATTATAAAGTTTAATTCTTTAAGTTTAGATTTTTTTCCATTTACGTTGGAATTTTTTTAAATTAAATCCTTTATTATGTACAAAATGAAAACAAAAAGGTGAAAAGCAGATGAAATGGAATGTTGCAATGTTTATTTGCATTTTCATAAAAAGTCAATTTTTAAGATTCATATCAAGTCTGGTTCTGAAAAATGCACATATATTTAAATCTATAAATCTTTACAAAAAAATGGTGTGTGGTTCTTTAAGACAAAAACATTTTTTATAAAATGAGACAAGTATTATGTTTCTAAACTTGTATGCATTTTATGAAGTAAAAACAGCATTTTTTTTGCGAAAAATGTTTTTTTCAAAATTTGACCTCAATGAGGCACGGGTTAACATTATCCAAATGAGCTGAAACTTTGCCAATCTCATTTTCTAGCCAATTGGCAACTTTTTGGGGGTCCCCCTGAAAAAATTCGAAAATGGATTTCTTGTGACCACCCTATTGCGACATACAAAAGACAAACTCAAATAGATTATTTAACAAGAATTTTATTACAATATTCAAAATAATGAAAATTTTATCAAGTGCAAAAATGTAATGCTACATAACATAAATTAAATGAATAGGTACAGACAGAAAAGAGAAAATATTAACCCTTTGGGGACGAACGACCTGTACATGTGTTGCGTAAGATGTTCAAAATCTGTGATTATTCTCACCAGTAAATTTTTATTGTAAATATGCCTATATTAATCTGAGCATTTTCCCGATTCATTTAGGCAAAAATTTCTGTTTTGAAAAACCGGGGATAAAAGATTAAAAATTCTGTAAAAAACACTCGTTCCGAAGGAGTTAAAAAAAAAAAAAGCATTACATCAACAATAAATGTAAGTCTGAGTATTCCACCACATAGCAAGAACATCACCAATAAAATATAAATTTTCCAAGACAGAAAAATAAATCATTTAAAAACTTAAATATCTATCATGAACACAACTTGAGATCAATTTGGATTAGGTGCAAAATGTATAGATTGCCAACTTGAAATCCTCATATCTTAGCCCATATTATCTACATTCCACCCAAGACTAAATTTCAATAAATAAGAATTGTTTTCAGTTCAGTATTAATAAAAATATCAATCACTGAGTTTTCTTTCTTTCTTTTTTTTTTTTTTTTTTTTTTTTTATTAAAAAGAATGCTTTTTTTCCCCGAAAGATAGAAAAAAGATGACTTCTTCATTTAAGAAGAAACTCAAAAGCATTTATTTTTTTACATAAATAAATAAATGTTGTTAAAATAAAAATTGTTTATTTATAAATTAAGTAAATAACTTGTAATTACAAAAGCAGCTTTATGTAAGTAATCAACTATAAAACAAAATGTATTTGTTTGGAAATAAAAAAAAAATCATTATACGATTTCAGAAATATATATAAAAAACAAATCAAAATAGCAATTGTGAAGCATATTAAACACTTGCTTTGACATATCAAATTTAATAATAATAATAATTTTTTTTTTTTTTTTTTTTTTTTTTTTTTGTATCTTTAAGCAAATATAAAGCTTCTAAATATTTTTTTTGGCAATAATTTTATGAACATGCACACAACATTTTCGATTTTTATCTCATCAAAATATAATGTGAAAACATTTCTGAAATAATTTGTTTTTAAACACACACATACACACAAACACATGTATGTATTCACTTATCATACATACCTGATAGGCTTTTTGGGGCTTTTATGTAATGCATAATAAATTTTTCATTGATTGAAAATTTGTTTTTAATCTGTTAACTTAAAACAAAAGTATGATTATATAAATTGTATAGAAAGATTCCATGCATATGATAAATAAAGTAAAATAAATAATATTGATTATAACCTTTGATAATTAATAACAAAATGCTTTAAAATGCAATACATTAGTTCAAACAAAAAAATTCTTTTATGTGTATAAAATAGGGAGATATGGGTAATTAGGATCAGGGGTAATTGGGATCAGAGGAATCTGTAACAGATTTAAAAAAAAAAAAAAATGAACATACTAATTATGAAGGCTGACTAATATTCTACATGTGCAATTTTTTTGGAGTGAAAATGTATGTTCCTGTAGAAGTAATCACTGTTTTCCCAGAACACAAACAAAAACATTGTCCGTCAAAGTGGGACGGTTTTAGTTAAAAAGGTCCTGTGTAAAAAATTGTAGGAATATTGAAATACAGCTATGGATTTAAATTTAGAAAAGGTTGTTTTTAAAAGGAAATGGTTACGTTTTGCAACAGACGAAGCATAATATTAATAATCTGCATAATTCTAACTATCCCAAAAATAGCATTTTCAGGGTAAATAGGATCATAGGGTTTTCGGGTTAAGGGTAAATTGGAATTGCAAATTTTATTTTCTATTTAAATCAAATTGTGGTTTAGAATGCATTTTTCAATCGTTCAGTTTTCAGATCCTGAGAAATACCACTAATTTGGTTTACTTTACTGCACATTTTGTGTTAGCAAAACATTTATTTTACAATTTTATTTTGCCTTTATTCCAAATTTTAGCATTGATTGCATGCTTTAGGCCTAATTAGGCCTCAACACTTTCAATGTAAATGAAATTTCCCTCCTTCACAACATATGAGCTTTGACTGATCCTTTTCCCCCTGTTGCTTGCATTTAATGTTATTTTGAAAAAAAAAAAAAAAAAAAAAAAATTTTTTTTTTTTTTTTTTTTTTTTTTTTAACTTTAAAAATTTGTTCTTTAGTAATACAATAAGGCTATTAATTTCCAACACAAAATTTTGCATTTGATTTTGTTTTGTTGGCAGGGTGTAAAATATACGAATATTGAAAATTCCTTAAAAAACATTTTTTTTCTTCCAGCTTACTTATCTTTCCAATACTGTAATAGTTGTAGTTGTAAAACTAAAAATATCTTGCTGTAAAGCCCACACCGAGATCTTTCAATACCTTTTCCAATGACTGTGTATCTTGTAAGGCATGAGAGAAAATACCACTGATCCCAATTACCCCATGAAATGGGGTAATTGGAATCAAAGAGGTATTTTTAGAAAAAAGACACTTGTACCATGTAACACTGAAAATAATTCTTTACACCTTTCAAGAGACTACCCACTCAGTAAAATTATGCATAACATTAGTATGTAGTCCACTTCATTCTCTGGCAATTAATTGTCATAAAGTGATCCTAATTACCTCTACCTCCCTAATTTGTAAAATCTTTGTAATAAATATAAATTTTCTTTATTGTGTAAAATTCAAATATATTAAACATGCATTTTTAAAAAGAAAACTGAACTTCAGCATTAAAAAATCCATCAAAACAAATATAAAATAACATGCAAACTCATTTAAAATTATTTATTTACTTCATTTTAAATTATAATAATTGCTAAATTTAAACTGCCTAATATTCAAAACTTAGAATGTTTTACATATTAAATGTTATGAGAGACTTACAATAAATGTAAATGTAACATTCAATAAATAAATAAATAAAATAAAGTAAATTTGTAGTTTAGCGCTTTTAATTTCCTTTACGAGACACAAATTATTGATTTTAAAAAATTACAAATTTAAAGAGACTAAAAATAAATAGAGGTGTCAATAAAAATATGTTTTTATTTAAAGTCTCATTTAAATTCCTACCCAAATACCTTTTGGATTATTTAAAAAACAAATTTTATTTAAAAATCAATAAAATACAGATCAACATAATTAAAATAAATATACAAAAACATTTCAATTTCCAGCTCAATTTTTATCCCATGCATCAATATTAAAAATATTGCAAAAGTTTTATATATTACATAGGAAACTATATATTAATTGATTCTAAAAACATGGATAAACAAGAATTTTTCAACAAGTAAAATATATATATATATATATTTAATTTATCATTCAGCTGCAAATAACAATCAAATAAAAAGGGAGAAAAGGCTATCTTTCAAACATACATTACTGATCATTGAATAATTAATCACTCAAAATAACACACTACACACATAATTATATAAAATAGAATTTACAATAATATGGAGGTAACTTTAACGCTTTAAACAAAATTCAGATTTATTTAGACAAAAAAATTAACATTGACACTTTTTAAAATAGCACACACATGTGTACACATACACAGAGCTTATTATAAAATGCTTAATGCATAATGGACATTCTCTTGCAACCTTGCAATGATTTCCTGCAAAGATTAATAAAAAGGAAAAAAAAAAAGAACTTTACAAGTGTTTTTTTTTTTTTTTTCAGTTAAAAAAAAAAAAAAACTTACACTTGTAACTTTACTTATTTTCTTTCACAAATTTTACAAAAAGAAAAAATAATTAATGTAACAATAATTATATTCTGCATTTAGAAGTAAAACTGACTGTGCTTATAATTAGCATTTAATCAAATAACCAATTTTGGTATTTTTCAAACATCAAAATTGCCACATTTGAAGGCAAATTGTAAATGTTGACGTAAAATTAACTAGAAAATAGAAATTGTAAAGCATATTAAACACTTGCTTTGACATACCAAATTTGATAATAATAAAACTCTTTTTGGTATCTTTAAGCAAATATAAAACGTCTAAATAAATTTATGAATATGCACATGACACTTTTGATTTTTGTCTCATCAAAATACAATATGAAAAATTTCTCAAATAATTTGCTTTTAAATGTATATAATATATATATTTCTTTTTCACTTATCATACCTGATGGCTTTTATATAATGTATAATAAATTTTGCTTTGATTGAAAATTTTAAAACAATCTTTGAACTAAAAAAAATGTACAATGATATAAAGTGTATAGAAAGATTGCATGCATATGGCAAATAAAGTAAAACAAATAATATTGATGATAACTTTCCATAATTCATATCAAAATGCTTTAAAAGATAATACATTAGTTCAAACAAAAAATATTTTTTATATGTATAAAATATAATCTGAAAAATTTTTGCACTATAAAACAATTGTAAATAATGGCATTGAATATATATACATCTCCTTTTTTACAGATGAGTTAATGCATAATGAATATAGTAAATACAATAAAATGCACAACTCTTTGTGTTAATAAAAAAAAACTCGATTCTCATAAATTCATTTGTATAATTTAATTATCAACAATTAGTAGTTCAAATTTTAATTTACATTATGAAATTTACAATTCATCATTGCATAAGTTGTTATATTTTACTGCACATAATTCACTACAAAAAAGATGAAAGATACTTATCGCTCAAAATAAATTCTCCTTCAGATCAAAATTAAAATTATGAATTAATTAAACAACTTTAATCAACACATTATGTTAACAGTACTTTATAATTCAGAATGATTATAACTAATTTATTCACTATAAAATTAGAAAAAGAAATAATCCATTTCATAGAAAATTCTCTTTTATATTAATAAAAAACATGAAGTAATTCATTAATTTTAATCAATGAATTCTATAAAAAATTATTATTTTTTAATCATAAATATTTAAAAAGACAATAAATAAATATAAACATGTGGTTATTTTTTATCACAATAAACATTAAACTAAGGATGTACTCAATTACAATTTTTTTAACACACAGTAAATAGTCAAAATTTAAAAAAAATCTTAATATATTAAGAAAATTACTAGTTAATGATTTTTTTTTTTTTTTTTTTAAGCAAAAAGTTTTACAGTTTTAATATTTACATGCAGTTAAATACAGTTTATCTTAATTATATTTTTATCTAAAAACAATGAATTTCTCTGATTTCATAAAGAAATATAACAATAATGAAAATATAAAATGAGGTTCATCAATTTAGCTATTTATCATCACAGTTAGCCTCATCAGGCTTCATTTCAGTAGGGGGCCAAAATAATGCCAGATCATCAGTTTTAACTTTATATTCATTTTATGGAGTAAAAATGCATTGCAGAAAAAACTGAATAATAAAAACTATATAGCTATTTACCTTTATCTCGCGGTATAATGTTTTATCTAAAGTTGTAAATAAACAATTTAGATATAAATTAGATATTTCATATGGATAGAAAGTTTTTTTCATCTTTATAGAAAAGATAATTTGTTTATATATTTTATAATTTTTTTTTTTAACTCCAGACTTTAAACATTAATGGGTCAATTAATTATTATTTGGACCGTAGATGAGTTAAAAAATATATGATATTTATATTTTATATCAATAATTATATATATCATATATATTTTAACAATAATTTATGTCAATAATATATCAATAATTAACAGCAGCCACACCAAATCAACCAGAGACTCAAGCTGAACATTTCAGATTTTGATGAAACTGCCAGGGACCGTTCTCCCTGATGATATCAATGAGAATATATTTTTGTAATTTTTTTTATCTCATCAAATTTTTGTACAATTCATTATTTAAATTTTGAAAAATCATCAGTTTTTTGGCTTGCATAAATGTTTTCAATTTTAAATTTCCCAAGTTCTGTCAGACATAGAGAGTATGACCCCTCATTTTAAAGAGAATTTTATACGGTTTAATTTGGTATGAAAGTTGACTATGTTTGGTAAAAAAAAATAATTTAAAATTTTTTTTAAATTTTTTAAATTTAAAATTATTTAAAATGTGTTTTGTAAGTTGTTATGAAATAGATAAAGATATGAAGATTTATGAAATAAAAGCTATGATACAAATCAGTTTCATTGAAATCTGAAATGGTCAGGTTGAATATTGAAATTATTTGGTTGATTTGTGGCACGGAATGACACAGCAAATTTTATTTGGCAGTTTTACTAGCTATGTTAACCAACTATGTTCTTTTTTCTTTTCAAAATTATTTTTGTTTCATGTTCGTCTTCTGTGTTACCATGAAAAAATGAAGATATCAACAAATATTGCGACATTTTGCACTAGTGTTGAATTCAGACAATTTTTTTCAAAAGGGATTTCTGTAGCTCCGGGGAAGAAATTGCATCTCTAGGCCATTAATTAGCATAAAATCACAAATCATTTTTGGGAAGACATTTTGATGCTCCAAGACCCCAATGCTAAAACATAGATTAATATTCTAGCTATTCTTTAGATAAATAAAAACTACAAATAATAAATGTAAAACATTTTTATTTAATTTTTTAAATGAAAAATGGGGAGGCAGGTGTAGCTGCAAAGAATAGTTGATTGACCCTAATATAAAATTAGCAAAGGATGTGTTTAGAAAAATTAGCTCATATTCCATTTAAAGATTGTGGGATAAAATAAATAAGACATAAATTAATTCATGACAAACACTAACATATACATGAAATATGCAACTGAAAGGACAATTCGTGGGGGAAAATATAAAGGTACAAGTCTATAAAAGGTCTGTACCTATAGGCCTGAAGTAAATAAAAGAAAAAGAAAAAAAAATGCAATTTAACAAATTACAACAACCATTTGGAAATTTTTTTTTCAAAGACTAAAATTTAAGACATAAAAAATAGCACGAAGTTGATCATACATTACGTACGCCATGAATTAAACATTAATAGTGTTATTACATGTAAAATTTGCAAGCGATAGAAATCGACTGCGACTCGTACGTATTATCTACCTGAAACTTATTATCCAAGCATTTCATTGGCTGTTCGGAAAAAGGCTTTTCCATCGTCAGATTTCCAAGAAATCTGACGGCCAATTTTAAATGAAATTTATTTTTTAAACTCCTAAACATTTCACAATATTACTTTTTATATCATCGTATAGAGAAAAAAAAATGTACTTTTAAATGCAATTTGTTTGAAAGCTGTATTCTCAATTTGTTTCTGAGTTATTAATTTTTTTTTGTAGTTTTTATTACTTTTTTGTCATAGTGGCAACACTCTGTTGAAAGTACAGGGAAATACATATTACTGTATAGACCAATCAGAAGACGAATAAAATTATGATTAAACCAATAAAAACCTTCAGATATGCTTTTGATTTCCTATCCTGACGAAGACAATAACCATTTTTCCAAATGGTTAATAATAACAATTTCTCGTAAACATGTATCTCTTTAGAAAAATACTCACGTTTAAAACTACATACATAAACACTGAATCCATATTCCATAACACAGAAACATTAAAAGTAAGATAACTTTTTTAAATAGTAATTAATTCAGTCTATACAAAATGACTTTCTTTTAGGACTTTATTCATAATACAATTATTGGAAAACTAAAATATGCAATGAAAAATTTTCTAAAAACGAACTCAATACTTTTATTAAGTTTATTTCTTGGTTTCTATAAAATGCAAAAAATGCTCATTTTTAAAATGTCACCTCTCACAAATGATGAATAAGAAATAAAATTCATAATAATGCACGTGTAATATTCAGTGAATCCTAGATCAGAGTAAGTGAATCTATGGATCACAGGTTATATATCAATGGCATAAGTCTTTTTCCCTCCTCCTAGTTTCTACTTATTTATTTAATCTTGAAGAATCGTCACTATGTTACAGTGGACTATTCTTTTTTACAGGTTTTTACTTAAATAAAAGTTGTGCTTTTATGAAGAAGAAAAAAAAAACTTTAATAAAAATCCTCAAAGACTGAAATTAAAAATTAATAATGAATTGTACTTGCTTTAAGGTAGATAGAAGTATTTTTACATTCCAAGATACCAATAAATCTATATTTATATTAACTTTTAAATGGCAACCGAGTTCTAAAATTAACTGGAAAAACAATTCATTAAACTCACAACACTGAATTTTCCCCTTGTAAGTAATTCTATATAACCCTCTGAGCGGTTTAGACGTATTTTTCCGTCTCCCCAAAACAACTTAAATCTGTTGTAGAAAAAAATATTTTTAACAGAATTGTATTTTAAAATGTATTTGAATTAAAGGGGAATGAAGTGTATTTTAGAAACAAACAGGGAGAGAAAATTTAAATTAAGATTATTTTTATAAGCATTTTTAGGAAAATGCAGGAAAGCCCTCGAGGGTTAAAGGCATGTTTCAAATTATTTAAACAAAAGTTCAATTAAAAATGAAAAAAAATTCAGTAAAAGTTTATCAGTTGTATGTCAAGTTTTTCAGTTTGTCTACAGACAATTTAAAAATAGATAATGCATACTAAATTTTGATGTAACATCCCGCTCCCCAAATATCCCACAAACCAACATATCCAGTTTTTGTGAATCAGTTGGAAGACATTTACTTTACTCAGATGGAACAAAAATGCAATATTATAAAATGTTGCTTTACAAAGAGAAAAGTAATCGGAAGATAAGGGTTAAGTAATTGAAAATAAATGCATTGTAAAAACATTTTACAAAGTAGCAAAAAAAAAAAAAAAAAAAACCTGAATCCATATAGAATTAGAAAATCTGTTGTTTTTTTTTTTTGTTTGTTTTTTTTCTCACAGCAAAAATAATTAGTGAAATATAATTTTTTTTAAGCAAAACTGATATACTATTAAATGAAAAAAATTACTTGTTAATAAGTGGTCCACCGTTTGTTGGTCATATAAACCAAGTCTACATCTCTCACTTTCTCTCTCTAACAACTACATATATAAATATGGACATACACAGCTATACAATTACAATATCTGCATAAATATATCATTTAATTGTAATTTCAAGTAACATATTTGCTAGACTTCAACTAAAAATATATACGTAATTCAATGACATCAAAGATTTTTCAGTATAAAAATATAGTACATTTGATTTGGATTAGATTACAGATATTTGCAAACACTAAGCAAATACGGATAACAATTCAAATTATTAAATTAAGTTCAATCATTCCTCTTGCATAATATTCTAATCTAACATTTACAAACATTTCGTCTTTAAAGGAAGAAATAAATAAAGAAAAGAAAGAAAACCAGGAAAATTTCAAAAATTATATCATTACAAATTTTATATAATTAATTGGGTGAGGGAAAGAAAGGGGTTGTTGAAAAGAAGAAATAAAATTATCATTTTTAATTAATCCAATTGAAAACTATTTTTAATAATAAATTACTTATTTCATAAAGTGAATAAAAATATTTATAACTTTCTTGATAAGGATGAAGACATTGGGGATTAATTAGTAAACTGGAACAAAAAAAATTAATAAATTTTGCTTATATATATTTTTAATAAAAATTTCACTTTCTATACATATTTATTTGCAACATTGAAATATTTTTGAAATGACAAATGTAAATAGAAATCTACTTTATAATGACAATATTTGTTTATATATATAATACAATCATATTATAAAACAGATTTATTCTAAAATTACATATACACACACACACGAAAAAAAAAGTATTTGCAATACTTTAAATGTTAATTAAAATTCTTTAGTGCTCTTTTAAATCTCCATTTATCTAAGATTTGCCTGGTATGCAAAAATATACACAGAATAACAATAATACAAGATATCTTCTTATGTATGAATTTCAAAACTTTTTATAACAATTTTAAAACAAAATCTATTTAAAGTAAAAGCAACTACCACCCATCTCTTAAAAAAAAAAAAAAAAAAAAAAAAAAAAAAAAAAAATCTCAACATGAAAAAGAAACACCTGCTAGCAAAGGTGTTTCTTTTTCATGTTGAAACAAAAAGTACACAAATAGACGTTCGTCTGACATTAGCCTTTACATTAAATCAGAGTGACTTCTTTTTTGAATCATAGAGTAATAAAGGCACTTCTGCGTATTGTAAAATGTTAAAATATATTGCAAAACCAAAAAAATGAGCAGCTGAGTAAACGCAATTCAATAGCACATGTAGATGAGGATATCTTGCAGGCTGTTTAACACAAAACATGCTGATGGTGAGAATTAAACAGCCAAAGATTGACAGGCAAAACTATGGAAGAAAAAGGGCACAATTAAATAAATATTAAAAGATTTTGTATTATATACCGTATTTCTCGAAACTAAGATGCATCTCATATTTTTTACCCAAAAATCATTTTTTTTTTTTTTTTTTTTTTTTTTTTTTTTTAAATAGAAAGAAAACAATTATGGCATTTAGCAAAATATAGTGAATTCTAATTTTATTTATTCTCCTTTTTTATCCAAATTAGTATTCATTGTTCCTTGACATCTCTTCATCACATTATCAGAAATTTCAATTTAGGGACTATGCATATATAACATTATCAACCTTTTTGGATATTCTGGACTGCCCGTCCTAATGATTATCGTTATCAATGTCTAAAATTTCTTCTTATTTTGACAATTTTTTCTTTATTTTTCTTTTAATATGTTTTCAAAGATATGCATATATAACATTATCAACCTTTTTGGATATTTTGGACTGCCCGTCCTAATGATTATCGTTATCAATGTCTAAAATTTCTTCTTATTTTGACAATTTTTTCTTTATTTTTCTTTTAATATGTTTTCAAAGATATGCATTTATTATTCGCATATTTTACTGATTTAAACGAAGAGAAGTCAATAAAACATTACTATTGTGCATAAAATAACTTTACAGTAAACTAGCTAAACTACCTGGCATTGCCTGGAATTTTAAGAAGGCTCGTTTTGAAAAATCAATTTCAAAACTAAACATACAGCATAAAACAAACAATAAAAAAAAGCAGTAAAGCCATCTTTATTTCAGTTCTTCATTAAGAAGAGCTCTAGGGACCTAAACCTTTGTGCAAATTCTAATATACACACATACACACGCGTGTATATATATATATATGGAATAAATTTAAAAATGGCGAAAACAAATTCAGAGAACCTCAAAATGTTAAAATATGCCAATATTTCCTTAACTGGGCTTTTATCATCTTTCAATATGTTTTTTCAAACTCATATGACGTTATATATTCACCTGCATTTGTCCATTATATTTCCAATACCACTATCACATAAGAATTTTTCTTTTTGTCAAACTATTTATTTAATTTTTGTTTTTCCCGCAGAAATCTTGCAATAGAAAAGTTATGACGTAGTATTAACTTTTTTTTGTTTAATTTATAAAGCTATTTATTTCTTTTTTCTTTCTCACATGGAAATGTTGCAAGAGAAAAGTACTTG
Organism: Maratus speciosus; assembly: GCA_963932465.1. Classification (NCBI taxonomy): domain Eukaryota; kingdom Metazoa; phylum Arthropoda; class Arachnida; order Araneae; family Salticidae; genus Maratus; species Maratus speciosus. The sequence goes on from OZ010788.1 coordinate 239,375,066, forward strand.
TTGTGGTAAGAATTTTACTGTGTATTTTTAATTGTTGGCAACTGCTATAACGAAAAACGTTTAAATTTGATAGGAAATTGCTGTTAAATTGGTGATTATTTATTAATTAAAAATAACTATAAATTATTTCAATTCTGAATTACTTTAGTTGCCTCAGCCGTGTTTTCATACTACATGTATGTAACATTTCACAGTTCTGGCTTTCAAACTGTGGATTTGTATAGAATTACAGACAGACAGACAAATTTTCATTTTTATATGTTAAATAATACTTTAAAGAAATGTTTACTATTTAAAAATATAGCTTTTTGTTACACAATGCATTCAACAATAATATCGTCTTCTTGCAGTTGCCCGCTTGAAGGAGAGGGTAAGCAGAACTTTTTATCAACAAAACACGTGACCAACACTCTTCCAATTTTTTTTTTTTTATCACAACTAAGTATAACAAATATCGCTTCGAACCTGGTTTCTCTAACAAAGCATTATATCCACATATCGCAGAAGAATAGGAATGTCGAATGTTGGGATAACTCATATTTTGGAATAAAATTATTTTATAATTACTTAATGGTTTTAATAATACCTAAGTATTTTCATAAAAATCAATAACAGGCTAAGAAAAGTAAAAAATTCATAGACTATTTTGATGTAAAAAGTTAGCAAAAAAAAAAAAAAAAATGAAAATTTTGGTTGGATAAAAAATGATAACAATATCAAAAGACAAACTCCCCCTCCCTCTAGAGATATCTAACGATATCAAGTGTGAGACAAGCTCCATCCCCTCTAAAGTGATAACGTTATATATGTACAGCCTCTTATGTATCTTCATTGCTGCTTTTTTTTTTAATTGATCAAAGATAATGCTACCTTCAGTCTCACCCCTTGCAGTAGAAATGCTACTCTTGTGAAAGAATCACGTAATTAATTACTAATAAATTTATATGCAACTAAAATTCACCGTGTTACTACAGAGAGTGAAGATTTTTTTAAATGTTTAGTTTTTGTAAGTTCTGTGTTTCCTGATGTAAGTCATGTATAATAACACAAGCCAATTGCTGCTTTAACCTTTTTGTTGGCAAGGAATTGCGTTTTTGAAATGTTGGATTCACATCAGAATTTTCAAAAAAATGTGCAGTAGAACCCCGCTAATTTAAACTAATTAGGACTGGTGCCAGTTCAGATCACAAAAAATTCGGATTACCCGAAGTTCATATAAAAATAGAAAAGAAAATATGCATGGTATAAAAAATGTAAGTTATAAGTACTCACAAGGAAGGTCTCCATATGGGCATATTCAGAAAAATATGAAAAAATTATAGTGTTCTTCTCATGTGGATATATAAGCTTATAAAAAAAATTTTGGCGGAACCTCGATAGAACGTTCGTAAAAAAATAATGAAAATTTCGTTTATTTGGCGATTTATCATCGGTTGGCGATGAAATGAAATTTCGAAAAATACTTTTTTATGTTGAATACTCTTTAAGATAAAAATGTTTCATATTGAACTGGTTTAAGTAAATTTAATGTAAATAACTTTAGTTTTGTCAGTTTTAGTTTGATTTAACTATAGTTTTGTCATAGATATATACAGGGTGTCCCAAAAAGGACCACCTATTTTTAAAAATGAATAATTAACAAATGAATAGAGTTATTAAAAAAATTCTTGCAGGAAACAAATATGTGAAGTCTGGAATTTTGTTTAGAACTCTTTATTATAATAGTTCAAAATGTGACTGACAGATGGCACTACAGCACATTTTGATGGCTATATGAACAAAAGGAGCATGCATGAAGACCAGACAGAAGTAGACATGGTCAATGAAAGTTCAGTAGTAACCATTTCAAGGGAAACAGTAGTTGTCGTTGCATAAATTCTTCAAAATGATGTATTTGTTGGCGATATAGCCACCAAAATGTGCTATAGTGCCATCTGTCGGTCATATTTTGAACTATTATAATAAAAAGTTCTAAACAAAATTCCAGACTTCACACATCCGTTTCCTGCAAGGATTTTTTTAATAACTCTATTCGTTTGTTAATTATTCATATTTAAAAATAGGTGGTCCTTTTTGGGACACCCTGTATATAAATTTATAATGAAAGTTAAATATCAAATTTTATGAATAAAAACAAAATTAAAATAAATTAAAATAACTTCAGTATCTCAAAATTAAGTCCAAATGAGCACTGTCTATTCAATTTTGTTGCTATGGAAATGACGAATTCTTTGACATTGAAATGAATAACTGGTAAATGAATCTTGCCTTTATTTTGGAATACGCTTAAATATATGAAAGTATTTTTATATATGAAATTGTTTTTAAAGTAATAAAATTAAATAACAAGCAATATAAATATGCAATACGAAAAAATGTATTTATTAAACTCTCTCATTGTTTATGTTTAAATTCATTAAATAGTTTTTACACGCATTCTAAAAATCAATTAACAAACAATTTTCAAGTGCATTAAAATGGTTTGCTTTTGGCGAGGAAATGTACCGCTTGCCAAATACTCGAAAGTATTTTATTTTTTTACAGACTTTCTACTGCAATTCTGCCGCTAAATTTGACAGATCCTTTATTACATACATAAGTAGTTTAATTGGTATTTTTTTTTTCAAAATATTCTGAGTATGCCCAGTAAGGAAACCTTCCTTATCAGTAGTATAGTAAACATCCTGTAATCCATCATCCTAAGGTCTGGCCTGCTGGATAATCCGGCACGACTTTCAGAAAAAAAAAATAGTATTCCTGTTTAATCACTCCCGGTGCTTATAATAATCCAATGGAACTTCAGAATGAGGAATTACATAACAACCCGCTACAAACGGTTCAATATCGTGAATCTATAAATAGCCCAATCACCACGTCGATGAAGGATGAAAAAAACCTTTTTGTAGATAATTTGCAAAATCAAAATGTTGAAAGGAAAAAGAAATTTTTATCATCTGAATTAAATACGTTTTGCATTTTAGAAAAGTATTTTATAGAGACTGGTAAACAAATAGATATTCGAGATTTTTTTAAGATGGCTTCTACAAGTAGGTCTACAGTGCACGCTTTCATTTTATATTCGTGTACATATGTTCTACTTTTACATTGAGTTTTTTTTAATTCTGTTCTTTTAATCTGTTCAAGTACCTATGATTTTCAAAAATAAAATCGGTTCGGATTAACCGGAATTTCAGATTAGCAGGGTTCTACTGTATTTGAAAATAAGAAAATGCAATGTTACAGCCTTTTTTTTTTTTTTTTAAACCAAACTTATAAAAATAAAATTTCATTATAAAATCAGTGTACAAATCTTCATTAAAATTAAGGGGTATAAAATAAATCCCACTGCTCTTAAAGGAGTTAAAAAAGTCAGATCATCGAGCAGCTGATTGGATCATACATCGAGCAGCTGAAGCTGAGAAGTCAGTCCTCTGGACACAACAACAGATCGGTTATAGCTACAGCATTGTGAGTTGTCTTCAGGGGCGTAGCTACAGATATTTTTTCGGGGGGGAGAGTTCGAAAATTTCCCAACTTGAAACAAATTCCTCCATCATTCAACTAAAGGGATATGCACAAAGTGTGTAATAATGATAATGAAGCTTACGCATAAAAAATTCCTTTCCAAAGAAAAATTTTGAAACTAGAAATATAAAAATTCTAATTATTGGTTTGTTTAATAAAAAAACAAACACGCGTTTTACTTTCTTCTGTCTTTACAAGACGAAAGTATTGAATTCGTAAAAAAATTCTACAACTGGTTTTCGACGGTTCGATACGTTTTAGAAGCTCCTGAACATGATTCGACTGTTTTTAGAAAATGTCTGTCTGTGTGAATGTGACACAAATTTTGTGGGTGCTCTATCTCAAGAACTAATTCGTGGAATTTTATAAAACTTTAGATTCAGTTATACCTTGATAAAAAATTAATGCTGATTAGTTTTTGGTGTAAAGTACCCAAAAGGTGGCCCTGCTATGCTGTATTTTTCACGATTTACATGATTTTAGTTATAGTTATATCTCAAAAACTGTTGCACAGAATTTGATCAAATTTCATATTCTGTTAAACCTTGACATAATTTAGCGCTTATTAGGTTTTTGTATATATCTGTGACACTGTTGTGCAGCATTTTTCATGATTTTCGCGTTAACTATATCTGAAAAACTAATGCACGGAAATTTAGTCAAACTTCATATTCGGTTATACTTCCTTATTGGGCTTGGGTGTATACTGTCCAAAGGTATCGCTTTTGAGCTCTTTGGGTTTGGAATTTTGGTTGCAGACATCTAAGAGCATGGGTGTCGAAATTCAATGATTTGTTTGAAAAATGCGATGTTTCTATCTCCTTTTTAAATGCACACAATCAAACGAATTATAAATTAAATGCACACAATTAAACCTTTAGAATTCATTATTATGGGCATAGAACTGTTATTTAATTTTAACATTGTGATTGCAAATTTTGAAGTATTGACATGTATGGGATAGAATAAGGTTTTGGGATTGGCACATCCAAATAGTTTTCAATTAACATCAATTCTTTTGGTCTTCAAAGAAGCTAACCCTGATGAAGCTAACCTAACATCGTCCAGTTTAATAAAATCCACTATTTCACTTTCACATTTTAAAAGCATTAGGCTGTCAAGTCTGTCAGGCCTCATTGTAGCTTGCAATATATATATTTTTTAATTTTTATTTGACTAAAGATTCTTTCATTAGATGCAGCGTCAAAAAGATAAGCTGCTATGAATGTTAAGGTACGAGTATATAGTTTGACAGTATGACCCAAATAGTCTTTGAATTTCATGGCATGAGTAAAAGGTTTAAGTGAGTTGGGATTTGGTTTATTTCTATTTGACTCTGCAAGTCATGTACATCCGGTTTCTCATGTCCAGGTGGAAACATTATTAACTTTTCTCAGTTAGTGATACTCAAATTTTCATTGCACAATTGTAATTTAAATATGGAATGTATTGGTGCAATATTCGGCTGATATAGGGAACATTGTCATTTAAGCCCATTACTAAATTGCCGAAATTTTCTTGTATTTCTTATAACTCTTCCCTGTAAAACTTATGTCTATCGGTATCCATTGCTATGCTATTATTTTTATCTATTCCATTTGGTGAAACCGTTTTCCCACGGTGCTTTCAGAAGTCAGCTTCTTCAATCGCATCCTAATATTCATAATTGTTTATGAACTTGTCTATAAGGAAATCTTTATTTCTTCAAAATTTTATTCAAGTGCAACCTGTCAGTGTTTAAGTCAACCTGTATGTAGATTTTTTTCTTCAGTTGATGGACTGCTTTCATGGTCATATTTCTGTTCCAAATTCAAATCATCCACTTTTTACCTTTTTCGTCCTCGAATGGATTTTTAGATGCTCCAAAATCTTGCATGAAAACTCTTTTCCTATTATGAAGGATTCTTTCCTGCTAAGATTTATAGTCATTTTTTAGAACATCTTTAACCCCTTGGGGACGAGCGGCACGTATACGTGCCGCATGAAGCGCTCAGAATCCTTGTTTTTCCTCACCAGTAAAATTTTACTGCAAAATTTGCCTTGTTCAATCTGCGCATTTTCTCGATTCAATAAGACACAAATTTCTGTTTTTTAAAAACGGTGACAAAAGATTAAAAATTTCGTAAAAGGCTCCCGTCCCGAAGGGGTTAAACACACGACACTGGACTTTTGGTTTAAAACTTACTAAACTCCAATAAATATAAATGAACAGGACATATATATATTTCCGCACACAAATAAAGGTAAAATGTGGCAAATTTACCTAAACTAACGACTTCTTATATTCACATTTGCTCATATAATGCTTTTGTCATGACAGCGAAGGTTTAACTAATTTTCGGAGCAAAAAAATTACGAAAATGAGTAAAATATTGTCCAAAAATCGCAAAATTAGTGCAATTTGTGAAAACTCATCAAATCTTCTTGCCCAGCTGCGTTTCAAGTAGGTGACTACATTCATTTCTGTTGTGCTACAAGTGATCTCCAATTTTCAAAAGAAGCTGCAATCCCTTTGGATTAAAATAGCTGGATTCTCTTTTGCGAGGGGAAAGGGAGGAAGGGTGAAAATTTTGAGAAAGGAACAAAGTTTTGAAGGAAATGAAGGAACTGAACTGGATTGTCAGCTATTGGTGGATAGGAGTAGAGAAATTTAGGTCTGGTAGATGTATAATATTTTTGTAGAACTGAAAAATACAATGATAGATTGAGTGTGGCTGATTTCTTTTGATAATTTAACTTGCTTACTGTTACAATACTCAGTCAGAAACATAATCACCAAAACAATAAAAATTCCATAATGTCTCAAAAATCCAGAATTTCCCAACTCTAAGCTCAAACTTCCCAACTTCACAAATATTGGGGGGGGGGGAGGCTCCCCCCCCCCATACCCCCCCATGGCGACGCCCCTGGTTGTCTTTGCATTTGATTGCAAGACACACCCAGTTAAATGGATTCGATTTTGAAGAAAAAAAGATGCATCTTAAGATTCGAATAAATATGGTATACATCTTAAAATTCATAAATCTGTTAGAGCATAAGCAGCATTTTTAATTAGTGTAAACTTTTTTCAGCAACCATAGCATAATATACCTAATTTAAAATTAAAAACAAATTTGCTTATACAGTTTTTTTAAATTTGATTTTTTCCTTGTATCCTTATATGTATTGCACAAAAGATGTAAGTTTTAATAACATGATTTATAGAATGGTCCTTTTTTCCCCTGAAGTAGCAGTAAAAGTAGCATCAGCGTTTGCTAAAGGCTGCTGATGTTTTGTATCACGCCACCCCCAAGATTACAAAGTTAAAAATCTCACATGCTATACTGCAAACAACTGTAAAAAGTAGAATTCATATATTACATAAAACTGCTTCCACTATGTTTTACATCTGTGGTGTACTTAAAAAACAAATTGCAATTCTCTTAAAGTTAATATATAAAAGTAAAATTTAAAATAATTTAAATACTAAAAGCTACATTAGGAGGATAATCATTTCAAGAATTTAAAAAATGTTCATGCATTTTATAGATGCATCACTGCACAGAAATTTACAATTTATATGAATAAAAAAAATGGAAGAATATAAAGTATGGCCAGTGACAATAACATAAAAATGCTGTTATAATGCAACAGACTTAAAAAAAAAAGGTGTATATTAAATAAATAACCCAAAAATAGTAATGTGAATAACACAGCAATAGTATAAATAAATGCTGTTCTAAACAGAAAAGTTATAAAGTATCACTTGCTAATGTAAATTAGGACCTATACCTAAAACATTAATGAAATTTAAATTTTTGAAAGGTATATGAAAAATATCTCCAGATAAGAGCTTGTGCATAAAACTGATACTATAAAACCTTGGTAAGCATTTCTATAAAAATAAACGACTTAACACAAGTGTGATCATTTCCTAGCTAAATAGTTGGCAAAATCTGTTACATAGCTCACCCAAATGCATAGACGCCAACATTGTAAAGACTGTATCAGGAGTAAACCAGTTAAATTTCAGGAGTTTTGGACACTCTTCAGGAGTAAAATGTTCAGGTTTCAGGAGTCATTTCAGGAGTTGCACAAAGTTTTTTACGAGCTATATTTTTTACAAATATTTTCAGTCTTCTTGCAGCTTTTGCATTTATCAACACAAACATAATTTAAATAAAGGTTACTTAATTTACTTTTAATGTAAATAATTTTTTATAATAAATTTTGGAATTTTTTTTTTATCTCTACGGAGCAAAAAATCCGTGATTGATGTGAGTGTGAAATCCCGCGACCAATTAACAAAATTCGCGATTTTCCGAAGAGATTGACTGACGGAAATCGCGGATTTTTTGCCGCGACTGACGAACGAAAATCGCGATGTTTTGCAGCGATTAGCAGACGAAAATCGCGATGTTTTGCCGCGACTTGCAGACGAAAATCGCAATATTTTGCCGCGACTTGCAGACGGAAATCGCGATGTTTTGCCGCGACTTGCAGATGAAAATCGCGATGTTTTACCGCTACTTGAGGACGAAAATCGCGATGTCTTGCCGCGACTCGAGGATGAAATTCGCGATGTCTTGCCGCGACTCGAGGATGAAAATCGCGATATCTTGCCGCGACTCGAGAACGAAAATCGCGATGTTTTGCCGCGACATGAGGACGAAAATCGCGATGTTTTGCCGCGACATGAAGACGAAAATCGCGATGTTTTGCCGCAACGTGCAGACGAAAATCGCGTTGTGTTGTCGCGACTGAACGACGAAAACTGCGATGTTTTGCCGCGATTGACGGACGAAAATCGCAATGTTTTGCCGCGACTGACGAACGAAAATCGCAATTTTTTGCCGAGAACTCACCGACGGAAATCGCGATTTTTTGCCGCGACTGACTGACGAAAACAGCGATTTTTTGCCGCGACTTACTGACGAAAACAGCGATTTTTTTGCCGCGACTGAATGACGAAAACGGCGATTTTTTGCCGCGACTCATTGACGAAAACAACGATTTTTTGCCGCGACTCATTGACGAAAACAGCAATTCTTTACCGCGAATGACTAACGGAATTCGAGATTTTTTTTGCAGCGCAGCGAGTGATTGACGAAATCCGCGATTTTTAGCATTGGCCGATTACCGGATTTCAGGATATTTTCCCCCCAACTGATTAACGCAATTCGCGATATTTTGCCGCGGCTGCGATTTTTATCAACGACCTATGTATGAATTTGACGATTATTTGCAACGACTGATTGACAAAATTTGCAACTTTTTTCAACGATCGGTTGGCGAAATTTGTGATTTTCTGCCGCGAGCGATTGTAGAAATTGGCGGTTTTATCGATTAACAGACGATTTTCGCGATATACTTCAACGACCGATTGACGAAATTCGTGATTTTTTGCCGCGATCGATCGAAGAAATTCGCGATTTTTTTGTCTCAAATTTCCGTATTTTCTACCTTATTACCGTACTTCCGTATTTTATCCTACATTTCCGGAGAAACTCCGGAATTTCCGGAGATATTGGCATCTATGCAAATGAATAAAATTATAAAATTAATTTTAGGTAGAATACTGCAGATATAATGTAATAAAATATATGTATACTACTTTATTTACTTATTTATTAGATAAAATGTAAATAAATAAAGAGTAAAAATATTTCAAATGAATGACACATAAATAAAAGATAAAAAATACAGAGACAGATGAAATATTGTACTTACAAGAATACTGATAATTGTATCCTGTCTTGTTTTGAAAGACAGTAGAAGCTCTTCATAAGCTCTAATAGCACCAACAAGAAATAGTGCTGTTAAGGCAATAAAAGGGATGACTAATCCATCTTTGGCTAATAGAGGAACTAAACTGAAATAAATAAATAAATAATTTAATGCACTCTTTTATGGAAAGATCATTCCAAACAATCAGATATGAAAAGCTTCAATTTATGCTTACATTTTAAATATATTATAAAATCAAAACCTAATTTTACAGAAAGTTAAGCCCTTTTCTCCTCAACACTTTTAGCTCAAAAGAATAAGTGAATCAATAAAAATATGGATTAAATGAACCAAATTTTGAATGTAACAACACTGATATGTATAATTTTCTAACATAAAAATAAATAAACAAAATTTTCTTCTTTAAACAAACATCATCTAGAAATGTAACAAAAAATTCAATAATATCTCGCTCATTTGATTTGTTTGTAATCATTTACAAGTTGGTTTGATGGATTAGAACCAAATTTGACATGATGATTAATCAAGAAAATTGCTAATTATTGCTTCTTTTACCCAGGGGTGATTCTAAATCAAAAAAAAAAAAAAAAAAAAAAAATTCTGAAATTCACAGCAAATTTTCTGAAAGGTTACAGCAGAGGAGGGAGGGGGGGGGGGGGATCCACCCCCAACGCTAATTATTTCTGCTGCAGGTCAGGTTAAACCTGTTTTTGGTTTGGGTTAATTTCAGGCTCAGTGTGTAGATTGCTGCAAGTTGGGTTCGGGATAGCCTGATTTTTCAAAAGTTAGTTCAATATATTATTTCAGATTGAAAACTATACCTATAATAATAAACAAAGATGTTTATATGTGTTATGCTTTCTAAAGAGGCCGTTGGGTATTTTCCACGATCCTTTGATGAAATTCACATTTTTATCACAACTGTTTGATGAAATTAATGTTTTTTCTGTGGCCCTTTGATGCAATTTTGAGTTTTTTCCGTGACCTTTTAATAAGATTCCTGTTTTTTTCCACGATCCTTTGACGAAATTAGAAATGTTTTCTGCATACGATTGGCGAAATTGTTTTTTTTTTTTTTTTTTTTTTTTGTGGTCATTTGTTAAAATTTGCGATATTTTTTGTATCTGAATTTTCAGACCAATGACAATTTTTTTTAAATTTTTTAAACCGAATGCCTTAAATTTTCAGAAAATTCGGAACAGAATCAAACCTGAAAACTTGAATTTGTTAGCCAACAATTCAATAACTTCTAACTAATGTTTCTTCTCATTCTGAAGTTCATCTGAAAGTTATAAACTTAAACATTTAGCACTGCTAACCCAAGTATTACTCAACTTAAGAAATAGCATTCTCATTATTGCCTAAACATCTAGTCATCAAAATAAGGAATCTTAAAAAAATAAATAAAAATAAAATAAAAAGGAAAGAATTAAAATTAATTGAATAATTTTATCAAATAAACAGAAGAATGAACAACATCAACTTACCTGAAGGTTGAAATGCAAGCAAACCAAACAGAAGCTAATGGATGATCTTCTAACAACAACAAAACTGACCTAGTTATATATAAATAAAAATTGTGAAAATCAACTAACAAAAACAGTTAATTTATGCAATATGATTAAATATGTATATAATATAAAGCTGTAGTTCCTCTTTTTATTTGAAATAAAATTTCAGATGACTTTTAAACTACTTTTAAATTTTTGGAAGAAATTAATACTTTTCAATGTAGCTATTGAACTATTAATAATGCTACTGAATTTAGCTAAAAACCATATATTATTAAATTACAACTTGTGTAATGTCAAAACTTAAGTATATGCAAGTATCTAGGAAAACATTTCTTAAAAATCCTGAAAGCTATTTTTATAAAAGAGAAAAAGCAGCTTTTTTTTTATAAAAAACAATGGATAGTATAGTATAGTTTCAGGATATTTTTGTCTCACATTAATAAGTAGTGTAGTAAACTGCAGCATCAACTTTATACTTAATATCTTTTTATTCTATTATGAATTATTTGTCTGACGTCATAATCCTGTTTTAAAATATTTTGTGCTACATTTATAGCAAGCAAGAAGTTGTAACACATCAATTTTATAATAAACATTTATTTGTTATTATGACTAATTGAACTACAGTGGCAATTAGAATAAAGTAAAAGTTTCCAGAGGGTTTCAGTTCAATATGTGGCTATTGAAATGCTGATTGTTTGGACAAATATTTATGAAATGAGTAATTTAAAAGATGCAATTAGCAAATGAGAAATGATTAGCACAAAATATATACAGATCCGCGCAATACTTATTTATTTCCAGTGTCACTTCTCAATGTTAATTTAACATAGAAAACCCTATGGAGATCATAACTTTTTCATTTTTTCTTTCCACCTTTTTGTCCCTGATGCCACTCATTTTTAATTCTTTGCTAATTCTAATAATATTATAAATTCAAAGAGTAAAAACATTTGTCTGACGTCAGGGTCAAAACGGATCATAAAATGCCTTTGCATATAGGTGGATTATAATCTAGAGAGTAACATGGACTAATTTTTATCTACATTATTCAAATATTTTTCTCAATAATTCCAAATTTCGCTTTTTTCATTGAAAATCAACGGACATTTTCTAATAAAATTTAACATTTTTCCTTCATTGTTGTAAATAATTCAAAAGCTGTAATAATAATTTGCCTATTTTTAGTTGAATGATTTTCACGTGAAACATGAAATTTAACTAGTTTTTTTTTTTTTTAAGAATTAAAAAGAAGATGAATATGGCGTCATAGTGGAAATAAGAATTACATTTTCAAGCAGATTTTTTAAGTTCAGATTGTAATTTTTTGACCAAACTACAGCAACCTGCATTACTGCACTGGTGAAACATTTTGAATTATACATAGGTAAATTGCATCACAAATTGTGATGCGATATCGCACAAATCAAAGCCTGGTGATAATACCCTCCATTAATTTTGAAATGTGTTCGTCTGAATTCAGTAGTTATTAAAAAACTTGACACATTAAACAAAAACCTAATTTGCAGAGCAAATTTAAAAAAACAAAATTTATTTCCTAAATTGTTTAAGCCTGAGAAGGGGCAGATATTACGATATTTTATTCAATTCGTTTTACATTTAATGTTAAATTTTTGTAACAAATAAGTTAAACCAATTGAACATTAAAAAATAAAAATGAAATTCATACAATATAATACTTTAAACACCTATATACCTAAATTCTGTTCAAATGAAATCAAAATAAATCTTAGACTTTTTCCATTTTTAAGTTGTAAATATTTGTACCACAGATTTTGCATTATGTTTATGACGATTGTACATAATATGATAAGATACATGCAAAATGCAAAACTTTAAAAAAAGGCTAAGATTTATTCCGATTTCATTTGAACGGAATCTAAGTATATAGGTGTTTAAAGTATTATATTGTATGAATTTCATTTTTATTTTTAAATGTTCAATTGGTTTAACTTATTTTTTACAAAAATTTAACATTAAATGTAGAATGAATTGAATGAAATATCTTAATATCTGCCCCTTCTCGGGCTTAAACAATTTAGGAAATACATTTTGTTTTTTTTAATTTGCTCTGCAAATTAGGTTTTTGTTTAATTTTTTTATTTAGTTTTTCGGATTCCGAGTCTCTTTCACTATCAACAAATTCATAGTTTACATTATCAATATAAAAAAATTACATCCACACGATAACGCGTGATCGACCATTTGCTGAGAATTTGCATCACGTGATATTGTGTGATTGGTAATCAACGTGTTAAAGAAATTTTTAGTAGCAGTGTCTCAAATAATAATAAACTAACTCACAATGCAGGAAATAAGATACTTTTCTCATGCACTTGATATGAAAATAGGAAGAATGCTAAGGAACTATTAACCTGTAAGGGAAAAAAAAAAATAATAATAATCAGCTGAAAAAATGAACACATATACATATATGTTTAACTGACACAATAGGTGGACTTTAGATTAATCAATTAAAGAAAATAACTTTTAATTTTAACAGATTAAAAAAATCTTTGAATCAGAATTCTTTAATGCAGAAATTTACTTTATCATATATAAAAAAAAAAAATAGAAATTTATAGTATTAAATGTAGTAAAAAAAAAAAAAAAAACACACACACACACACACAAATTAAAACTAATGTTGTTAAAAATAAAATTAAAACAAGCATGAAGTAGGAATTCTGCATTTCCAGAATTTAGTGTCGCCTCCTGATGAAATCATGGAAGACGGTAGTATTCCGAGTGATGCATCCTTAAGCCTAAAATCGTATCGTATCGTGGAATTCGTAGATGGCGGAACTCATATATACAGCTAACTCGACATCAAAGAAAACGCGAAAAGCCGCCTTTTAATAACTCAGCAGATATAGGTCCTATTGTTCTGAATTTTCTAGAACAGTCTTATATCTGCAGTCTAATCGTATACTGAAATTTTTACATTTCTACGTGCAGTATATTTTGAGATCTAAATAGCCATTTTTAAAGCGGAAACGTTCGTATGGTATGGAAGAAGTTCCTAATTTGAAAATCTCGAAAACGGTTCTAATGATTTCCTTTAAATTGATATACAATATTAATCTGATTAAGATGAGTTGAATAAGACATATCTTTTATCTGGTAAAACTCATTTTATTTTTGACATTTTCGTTTCCGTTAATGCCCAGTCAACCGTTAATCTCTGGTAATTTTCTCGTCTGTGATTAGTGAGTGTGAGGCTAACATTAGACTCATAATGAGTAGGTTTGACGTCATCACATCGCGCCAATGAGCGCGAAGGGCTGTGACTTTCAGTAGATAGATAAAGATAATCCATGTTTATTTGTGTAGCGAGCAGAAATTACAAATTACGCTATAACGATGGATTTAGTGTTTTAAGTCGTTGTTTCCTTTCGGATTTGAAGTTAATTATTTTATATTTCCTTATTTACATTTAGTTATTCGCATTTGTAACAAAAAACTCGCCCTCTAGCGATCTAAAGGGTACCACTGCTTCTTTCATCGCGTTAGCATTACTTACCGTGAGTCAAATATCATTTGGGATTTTTAATTCTTAATAAATATAAATAAAACCGCAAAAAAAAGATAATACATGCTGTTATGTGACCCAATGCAACTCTAGATAATCGAAAAATCCCGATTTAAGCTTTCATTTATTTCCAAATGAAAAAAATATAATACCTGTCGTCTCTAAAAACGGCAACAAAACTTTGATCAGCAGAAAATCCGATGTCTCGTTGAGGCTGACAGTTTGTTCAAATTTAATCGTGGTTTAAATCAGATTATTAAAAAAAATAATGGATTAAAATATTTTTTTAATGATGTGAAAATATATTAAAATAGATGTTACCAGGTTTAAAAAGAATTTCATTTAAAACTTTAATTAAATCTGGTTATCGTCATAAAAATTTTCTTTGAATAATCAAATTATTCACTCTTTTATAAAAAATAAGCACAACAAATAAAATAATTATTTCTAGATTAAATAAAATAAATAAATAAAAGATTCTTAAAAATAGCAAATAAAGCCTTTGTGCAACAATATTAAAAAGCAGAAAAACCAACGTTTAAAATGCATTTTAAACGTTGGTTTTTCTGCTTTTTAATATTGTTGCACAAAGGCTTTATTTGCTATTTTTATGTATTTGGCGTTAACGGGCCTTTATTCTTCTGTAATTTTTTTTTTTTTTTTTTTTTTTCGCAATGTCTCAAATCAATAGGTTTTGTAATTTACGATTAAAAAAGTACAGGTTTTTGGAACACTTACATTTCCTACTTGATTGTAGGCGTAAGAAGGTTATTCCTAAATTCATTTCCATTCGTTGTAATTTATTTTCTTCAAATAGGATTGAGAAGGTCTTATTTCGTTCTAAATTAGCTCTTTTAAGAGCTTTGATTCAAGAGACTCGCCACAAAATTGCTCATATAGAGCGCGAGTTATATTCTTTACATATCAGCCTCGCTAATTCTACTCCTGATTTTCAATCCATTGACAGAAGGTCATGGAGCAGAGTTCTCACAGCTTCTTCTGTTCATTGTTCGGTTTTAAAAAAGAAATTTAATGCGCTTTGTGGAAGTTCTGTCGCTAATAACTGCAGTAATTTGCCTCTTGTTAACCAAAATGCTGTTGTCAATCTTTCTAGTGTTCCATTAAGTAACAATCAGCTCGATGCTCTCAAATTGAATAACAATTTTTCGGTCTCTGTTATTCCTTCTTTACCTAATCTTATTGCTCCTATTGAAAGAGCCTTTAAGCATAGCGCTCTATCTTCTTCTCAAAAAGAGTCTATTAGGCATCTCATTGCCAATACTGTTGATTTCAATTCTAATGTTTATAAACCCAATCTTAAACATCCTGTTAAACAATGTCTGAAAAATTTGCGTTCTGATCCAAACTTAATTATTACTAAGGCCGACAAAGGTGGTCAGATTGTTCTTTTCGACAAATCTACATATTTGGAAAAAACCCATAAATTGATTAATGATGGCCCGTATGTGGATATCCGCAAAGACCCTTCCACTAGTGAAATTAACTCTATTAAGTCTGCCATTAAGTCTTCTTCCATTATTCCTGCTAACTTTAAGAAGTCCCTTATTCCGTCTATTGTGCATTGTGCCAGGTTTTATGCTTTACCTAAGGTCCATAAACCTGACATTCCTTTTAGACCTATTGTCTCTAGTATCGGTACAGCTTCTTATAAGCTTGCCAAATATTTAGTTTCTGTTTTTTCCCCACTTCTGAGCAGTAACTGTTTCACTGTTAAGAATTCTTTTGATTTTGTTAAAAAACTTCATAATTTTAAGCCGCAGGGTCACATGATGGTTTCTTTTGATGTTAAATCATTATTTACAAACGTTCCGGTTGAGGGGGCTTTAGATTGCCTCAAGAAAAGGCTTTGTGAATTCCATTTCTCTTATTTTGAAATCGAGGAACTTATACTTCTCACTCGCGCTTGCTTGTCGCAAAATACTTTTGTTTTCAATGGTAATTTCTTCCGTATGATTGACGGTTTGGCTATGGGTAATCCTCTTAGTCCAATTTTATGCGATATTTATATGCACTATTTTGAGGTCAAGCTTTTTGAAATCTTAAAATTTCCGTTCTATGTTCGTTATGTTGATGATGTTTATGTCCTGATTGAAATGAATTCGGATATTAATCATATTCTCTCTATTATGAATTCCATTGATCCCTGCATTCAATTTACCTCTGAAATTGAGACCAATAACTGTCTTTCTTTCCTGGATGTCCTTGTTATTCGTTGTGAAAATAGCTTTCAGACTACCGTCTTTCGTAAACCTTTTGCTGTCAGTCTCCCACCTCACAGGTATTCTTCTCATCCCCCTAACCAGAAATTCGCTGCTTTCAATACTTTTGTTTTTCGGGCTACTAATATTTGTTCCACTCCTCAGTTACTTAGTGCTGAACTTAATTACCTCAAAGCTATTGCTGTCGATCGTGGTTATTCCTCTAATATTATCGATTCTATTTATAAGAAATTGACGAAATCCGACCATTCTGAAAAGCATTCTAATTCCAACTCTAATACTTCAGTTGTATTACCATTTTTTCCTAAAATCAGTCAGCAAGTTGCTAAAATCCTAAGAAGGTTTGATTTTAAAGTTATTTTTTCTCCTGTTAATAAAATCCCTTTTTCAAATCTCAAACACCCCGTTGATCGCCTAGATAATTGGGGCATTTATCAGATCTCTTGTCAGTGTGGTCTTTCTTATATTGGTCAGACTAAACGTGCTCTTAGATTTCGTTTAAAAGAGCATGAAGGTTATGTTAAAAATCAGGAGCTCAAACGTTCTTCTATTGCTCAACATTCTTGGTCTTCTCAACATAGGTTCGATTTTTCCTCAGCCATCATTATCCAAAAATGTTCTTCTAACCTTGATCTTGATTTTTGGGAAGCTTACCATATCATTAAAAATTCTCACTCTTTAGTCAATGACTTATCTAGTACTCCAGATTTTCCAAGTATTTGGAAAGCTTTAATTTAATTCCCCTTTTTTGGTTTCTTTTCTCTACTTCTCCGGTAGATGTCGCTACTTGTCCACCCAGTCGTTTCCACTGCTTCTCTCTCATTGGTTGTTTCGGGGCCTTCGCCACCCGCATAGGGTATAAAAGCCAGCGCGTCTCTGTCTATGATTTTGCTCAGCCTTGCTTTTTCTAGCACGCTGTTCCTTTTGCACTGAAGAAGAATCTCGCTAGTAGATTCGAAACAGCTGTTTGCTGCTTTTCATATTTTATTTGTGCATTTTAAACGTTGGTTTTTCTGCTTTTTAAAAGATTCTTATTTGTTTTTTATAAATAAATACTTAATAAATTTCAGGTAAAAGAAAATTTCACAATGATAACATCTGTTATACAGTTATAGTAAGAGAATGGAAAAAAGTAAAAAAAATCTAATTAGTATAAAAATGTTTAGGAAGAACTACTTCAGTAAAAGTTTATAAAATATTTTCTACTTTTGGATTAGCACAACATATCAAAGAAAGCAATTGATAAAAGATGTAAAGTAACAAAATTTTTTTGCTTTTTAATTGGAAGAGCTACGTTCCAATCAAGGTTAATAAATATCACGATAATTTCAAAATGGTCAACTTATCGATGATTATAAATATTTTCGGAGTCCATACAAATTAGAAATTGAAACATAATGCACTTAGCATGAAAACTAATATATTCTAAATGTCTTTCTTCTTCTTTTTTTTCTTTAATATTTTGGGTAGTTAATGTTGATAGAAAGTATGACTAACCATTAATATGATTATACAGTAGACTCCCTTAAATTCGCAACCCTAAAATCCACACATTATCACAGATGTAAACAATGAAACTTTCAGTTTAGATGTACTGACAAAATTACAGAATTTTTTAGTTTTATATCATTTTGTATGTAAGTTAATACGTTATTCTTAATAATATGACTAAACTGATGGTTTTTCATGAAGGAAGTATAAATTTATTTTCTGAAAAAAAATCAAGATATTGCTGATATTACTGGTAATCACAATCTTTTTACCAAATATATCTATTTATTTATTAATCCAGCTTTTTTTTATTTTTTTTTTTTTTTGTTAAGATTGGCTAAGCCTGAAATAAAACTTCCTTACTTTATGATTTTTATGTGATTTAATAGGGTACTTTTAAGAGGAAAGTTTCATTGAATAATTCAAGAAAAATGTACCTCATCTTTGTTATGCATATTTCATTATACATTAATTATTTACTTGACCTTTACTTTTAATAATTTAATCATTTTTAAAATGATCTTACATTTATTATTTTAGTTTATCACTTTACTTAATTAATTTACTATACTGGAAGCATTCATTATAATTTTGATAGCATTATTACATTCAAATTACTTTAAAAAAATGTAAACAAAGCAATGACCAGAAATCCGCAAAATTCTAAAATCTGCACAACCTCTGGTCCCAAGCTGTGCAGATTTGAGGGAGTCTACTGTATTTAGTCTCTGTATATGTATGAATTAACAGATATTATTATTATTTTTGTTGTTAATACACATATATCTGCATCAGCTTAGAATTATGCAACTGCAATAATTTTACAAATTACAAATACATAAAGAACTGCCATGAAATTTCTTTTATTTGTTATATTCTAAGAATTTTATTAATTTCATGCATTAAATTACCTAATGAAATTATTTGTTTATCATTTTTATTATTTATCCAATTACCATCTATTATTATAATAATTAACGATAAAAATATTCTTTAATATCCTAATTACCGGTTTGGTTGTTTTAAAAACCTACAATTTTGACGGCGATTAACCCTTTATGTCCCAAATTATGAATTCATGAAAATTTCATCTTCTAAAGCATTTTTCGTGAATCTTTTAAACTATATTAGAAGATTTACATAATCATTTAATAAATTTTAAAAGGATTTTGCCAAATAAAATTAATTAAATTTGAATTTATTGAGATTTTGTGCAATATTTATAACTCCACTCAAATCTTTTATTTAAAAAATACTTTTTAGTATTTTGTAGAATTAGGAAATGTACAAATATAATGTTCTTACAATAGAAATATTTCCGAACTAACCCCCCCCCCCCCCCTTAATCTTTTAACGTCAAGAAAACTGAACAGATGCAAAGGCAAAAGAAATCATCCTTTTAAAAATATTTTTGTTTTGTGCAACCAATAATGATTTTGAAACAAGATAAAATAATGTATCTATAGCTGATTCTAAACTGTATAACTACTAATCGATGTATTAAATGAATTTTATGAAAAGTAATTTCAATGGTACTTTAAAATATCGTTGGGACATAAAAGGTTAACACAGAAAAACAATCATAAAAATCCATTTTTAATAATAATAAAAATACTTATTTTTTTACACCCTACATTACAAACAGTATACTAAAGTAAGCCAATTTTCCATTAAGAGACTTAAAAAAGCAAAAAATTTATTCCACAAGTAACCAATTCACACGAGGCAAACAAAAGACACAAGCGAAAGCCAGCAGTGATAACCGCGTTCACGTGGAACTGTTTACAAACATTAGCAGGTCTAAAAGCGCCACCTATCTTTGATTACAAACGTGAATTCCTGAGTGCGAGGTGCTGTCACTTTTAAGTGATAGATAATCTATATTTATTTGTGTACTTCTTGCGAGCAGATGGATTTGAAATTAATTATTTACATTTCCTTATTTACATTTGGTTATTCCTAATACTCAGAAATTTTGTCAGTCTTTGCTTGGATGAACTTCTTGCACCATGATAATATATTAGCATAACTTGACCAGGTTGAAAGCTTAATCCAATTTCCTATGCTGTCAGATTTACATATGTCTCAGCAGGGCTGTACGAATAGTGCAGTCATCCCCAGGCACGGAGGGGGCGCCAAATTTATACTACAAACCTCGTCTTTTTCTTCCTTTAAAAAAAATGTATATTTACATGTTAATTTTTTTTTTCAGTGAAAGTACAAACATCTTTTGTTTCCAAAGTTATTGCAGTCTCCTTTACCTCATACCGACAGAGGCGTCCCTACGGGTGTGCGACAGGTGTGGCCGCACAGGGCCTCGCACCCGAAAAACCGTCAACCAATATTTTTATGAATATTAGGCAGTTTTTATGTTTTTCTCTTGAAAAAAAAATATTTTGTCCTTGTAGGAAGGTAGCCGCTGACAATTTCTTAATAGTCACTTTTTACCATTTAGTGTTCCTATGCAGGTGCGAATCCAGCAGGTCCCTATGGTAGGTGCAGGGGGGGATAATCACGCTGATCCCCCCCTCCAAAAAAAGATATAAATCCAACTTTTTTATGGCAGTTTTTGCGGAAAATACAAACAAACGTCACTGCATCGTGGAAAACATGCGAATTTCATCAAAGAATCGCAGAAAAAAATGAATTTCGTTAAAGGATCGTGAAAAACGCGAATTTCGCCAAAAGATACAAAAAAACATGAATTTTGTCAAATGATCAAGAAAAACGCAAATTTCGTCAGATTATTGCGAAAAAATGCGAATTTTGTCACAAGATCGAGGAAAAAGCACGAATTTCACCACAGAATCGAGGATAAAACACTAATGTCGTTAAAAATGCAAAATTCGCCAAAGGATGACGAAATAAACACTAATTTCGTCGAAGGACCGTGAAAAAACGCTTGTCACAGGATGGCTGAAAAAACACTTTTTGTCACACTATTGCAGAAAAAGTGCGAATTTTAGCCTCAGGATCGTGGATAAAACAATAATTTCACCAAAGGATCATAAAAAAAATGCGAATTTCGCCAAAGGATCACGAAATAAATGCAAATTTCATCACAGGATCGCTGAAAAACACTAATTTTGTCAAAGGAATGCCGAAAAACAGGAATTTTGTCAATGCATTGGTTAAAAACGTGAATTTCGCCAAAGGATTGATTAAAAACACAGAAAAAAAACGCAAATTTAGCCAAAGGCCGCAAAAAACTGGAATTTCGTCAATGGATTGTGGAAATAATGCAAATTTCGTCAGATAATTGCGAAAAAACACAAATTTTGTCACAGCATGTTGAAAAAAGCACGAATTTTGACACAAGATTGCAGATAAAACACTAACTTCGTTAAAGGATTGTAAAAAAACACGAATTTCATCAAAGGATCACGAGATAAATGTGAATTTCGTCAAAGGACCACATTGCAGTAAAAGCATTGTTGCAGTAAAAGATCTTTTTAATGCAATTCTCTGTATAACAGACAGCTTCTTTAATGTAAACAATGAATTTTACTCTTAAAAAGAGCCTGCAATCCATTTTGTAGAAATATTGCTACCCTCTAGAGCAGGGGTTCCCGAACTTTTAGATCGACGTACCACTGAATAGAAGTTCATACTTCCGCATACCACCAAGTTACAAACTCCATGCTATTACAGAAAAACCTGTGTAAATGGAATATGTCTAAAACAAGGTATTTGTGCAGTCTTTTGTGCTCCGTCTAAGCAGATTTTACTGTATTTAATTGGATGATTACTTTATTAAATTGGTATACTTAGATTGACTGCTTTATATTAACATTCAAGTAAAAAGTACTAGTATCATTATTACTGTATTATTAATATGTACATTATCAAAATATAGTGTTTTGATTTTAAAAAAAGCTACAATACTTAATGGCATATTGGTGTAGATTGATACATATGCACTAGGATGACTATTAATTCTGTTGTATTGCTAATGATAAGGGTGATGCTTGCTTTACCAAACACACCTTCCTTATATCTGATTCAATCTTAGTTTTAGACATAAATCAGATTCGATGTTTATGTTTATTCCTGTATTTGTTTTTCATATAAAGAAGTGATGAGAAAGCATTTAAAACAAATATATGTTGTGCTAAAAACAAGCAATAATTTTCAGGGTTGTAGTGGGTATCTGCCCGGGTACCCACCCAGTTACCAGCGTTAAATCTGCACATCATCACAGATGTAAACAATGAAACTTTCAGTTCAGATGTAAGGGCAAAATTACAGAATTTTTTAATTTTATATCATTCCGTTTGTATTTCAGTATGTAATTAATTCTCTATAATATGACTGAATTCTGATTTTTTAGGAAGGAAGTACAATTTATTTCTGATTTAAAAAAAAAAAAAAAAAAAAAATGGTAATCACAATTTTTTATCAAATCTTTTTATGTATTTTAATCCAGATTTTTTTACTATTAAGACTGGCTAAACCTGAAATAAAACTTCCTTACTTTATAATTTCGATGCAAATTAATAGGTACCATTAGGAAGGAGGTAAGTTTCATTCAATAATTCAAGGAAACTGATTCTTATCTTTATAATGCAGATTTAATTATACATTATTATTTACTTGATCTTTACTTTTAATAATTTAATCATTTTTTAAATTATCTTACTTCTTATCATTTTAGTTTATTACTGTAATTAATTATTTTAATATTTTACTATATTGCAAGGATTTTTTATAACTTTGATTGCATAAATACATTCAAATGACTGTTTAAAAACTGTAAACAAAGCAAGGACCAGAAATCTGCAAAATTCTAAAATCTGCACAACCTCTGGTCCCAAGTTGAGCGGATTTGAGGGCGTCTACTGTATAATGATTTTGTTCAGAGGTACTGTTTGTTTTCTTAAAGCGAAACCTTCTGCGCTTTTGTGCATGCATCAGATCTGTTTTGATTTTATCAAAATAAGGATGATCGGAGGCTGTTTAGCTGAGTGACAACATACAACTGGAACTTCGGCAAATACCCATTTCAGCATTACCCCTTTGGATCGTAAAATTGTCTCAGAGTGTTAGGCACAGCTTTCGAAAACGAACTGTATTTTTGATGTGTTTATAAGGCATCATTTTGTTTACATTTTAAAACTTCATCTAAATAGTTGTAATTTTTCTAATAAATATGTTACATATAATGTATGGTAGTAATAATCAGTATATCTGATGAAAATTCAATTAATTTTTTTAAAAATAAACTATATTTATTTAATGATTTTTTTTTTTATGAGAGATACGGATGATAATGCATCAATGAATAAACTTTAATACATCTTTTTAAAATGAACATAATTTTTGCACATGCAATTATAAAAAAATAAAATGATGAAATAAATGTATATAGATATTATAATTAATAGCATAGTGTCACTCAAAATTTGATATCATTATTTTTAAGTTCCATATTTAAAATTCTTAGAGCATAAGATAAAGCGCTGCGTCACAAACTTTTAACCCGTTAAGGGTTTTTGTATTGATATATATATATATATATATATATGATATTACTTGATTATCCCGTCGACCAAAAAACTGTCGCCAAACTGTACGATTACATGCCAGTAATGAATGATCATAAATGTCACATTCACTTGTCACTAAACATGTTGCATGCATTTGTTACATCATCAAGTCTTTTTAATTCTTAATTCGACGTTTTATTTGTATTTTTATTAATGTTTTGTGAATTTATTTGTTATTTCGTTATTTAAAATTACTGCAAATTTTTATTTATTTGGCTTCAAACCTATATTTAATGTTTACATATATTTTATACTTATGTCCATCTACCTTTTTTGACTAAATAAAGAGCATTAGGTTCCTTGCAATTTTCCATTATCATTGATATTTATTGTGTCCCTTAATAAATTCGATAAGTACATTTAAAATATTTACAGTTTATTCACAAATACAATGTCTTTAAAATATATTTTTGTTTATGGTTTAATTTAATAATTCTGCATTTAAATACGTAAACTATTAGCATTCTTTTGTCCAAAATCATCTAAATAAATAAAATTTTATATTTGGTATGTTGCTACGCATAAGTAAACATCATCATTAAAGTAAAATGTAATCATTAAAGTAATGTCTGCTAAATGAAATTTGATAGAACTTGAATTGTTCGTTAGGTAATTTTCTTGGGAAGGTTTTAATACATCACATATCATTCTATTTGATTAGTAATAGAATTATTGGGGAAAGTTCTATAATTAGGTGAATCTGATTATGAAAGCCTTTTGAATATGATTATGCCTTTTAAAAAAGTTCTACTGGACGGATTTTAATAAGATTTACATCATTTGTTAGATAATTTTTCAGAAAGTATTTTAGAATTTTTTATCAAAACCTACTGTAAATGATAAACTAAAAGATTGGTCCTTAACAAACCAAATTTTGTCTGACATTCAGCAATGTGGAAGAAGAGTCCACGTGAAGGCCCATAATGCCAAATGTTATGAAATGTTAAAAATCCTGAAAATCAACCATTTTTGTAGTTAACAAATGCAAAAATATATATACATATTAAAAAAAACTTCTCGACAATATGAAGAACTTGGATATAAAATAGAATAATAGTGAGAGAAAAATACAAATCATGAGTAATTGTTATTATTACTTTCAGAAACTAGAAATGACACATTTATGTATTATAGAAATAAATAATAAAATTGTGTCTTATATACACTTAAGAACAATGTGAATGTATAATAAATTACTGAGCGAGGCTCAGTTTCCAAGGTACTATTATAGTCAATCTGGAGGGCATAACATCCCACCAGAATAGAACTACTATAGTAAATATCTTTTACCCCAAAAAATTTCCAAACTCATGTATTTAACAATTGTATACTAAAATACTGTTTTGTGTTTAGTTTGTCTTTATATTACTTACTATTTTAAACAATGTTATGCATTTAATAAATGTATATCAAATTATTGTTTCGAACGCAATTGGCAATCATATTTATCAATATACTTTCCTCCCAAAAATAATACGTAGCAGAGACCTGCATGGGTGGGCTTATTTCCATTAACGGCATTTGGGTCGGGCCCGGACCTTACTTTTTTTTCATACCGAGCCGGGACTGGTTTCATTCTTCCTACTCTTCATGGGCCAAAATTTTTAGTCTCTGTTTTGCCACAGCCCGTATGAAAATCATTGTCTCAAAGATCAGTAAAATTTGGCCCAGCCCAAAATTTTTTGCAAAAAATGCATATATTTTTTAATTGCATTATTCGCAATTAAACATTGAAATTTATTCTTTTTAAAGAATAGTAGATTTCTAGGCTTATTAAAATATAAGTAAAATGTGTGAAAAAGAACCTGCCTATGAAGGCATCCTGTCTTAAACTGAAAAATGTGTTGATGAAAATGAATAATACATGGAAAAAGAATATATATAATACATTTACACCTGCTAAGAAGAGAACTTATCTATAACGCATTTTTTTTCTTTCCTATGCTATTCTGTCTTAGAAGATTTTACTGTATAGTATTTTCAGATTTTTAAATCTCCAATACATGGAATATGGATTAACAATATTAATGTTAATGATAACTGAAACATTTGCATACAACAAATAGAGATTCATTAAAAAAATAAATATTGCAGCCTATGGCACTTCTATAAAAATAAAGATTATAAAGATGGGGAGAAAAAAAAAAAAGATAAGTATTTTTGATCTGAACTTTTTGTACGAGACAAATTTTTAACCAAATCGACATAAAAATTAATGTTTTGTAGAAATTCCTCCAGGCAGCTCTTACACCGGGCCGAACTTTAAACTTTTATACCGAGCCAGGACAAACTTCTAATTTTTATACCGGGCCAGGCCAGGCTGAATTTTCTTTCTATTTATTGGTTGGGCCGGGCCCGTGCAGACCTCTAATACGTAGTATCAATTTTATAACAATATTAATCCAAGTTCTAATACTGATTATAGAAAAAAAGACTGCTTTGAGGAGGAGGGAGCATCAACTATATCCTATAGATATTTAATTCATTCACATTTTTCAAGTAAGTTTATTTTTTAGCAACAAAATGTAAAACAGCATAAGATGTTAATTATTCAGGAAGATAACTGAAATGCAAAAAAATAATTAATATTAGAAGCTTTAATTAGATATATACTTAATTTAAAAACATTTTCTAAAAAGACATTAAATATTATGCAGTTGAGCATATTTAATATTTCAGAATTTATCTGTTTTCATATGATGAAAGTTCCTTAAACAACAATATGAAAAAACTTTTAAAGGAAGTTTCTAACTGTTTAACTGTTAAATACATGTATATTGTTTTTAAGTTAAAATATACATAGATAACAATGGTTGTACTGTTTGTTTTTGGAAAGCAAAACTCTCTGCGCTTTTGCACATGCGTCAGATCTGCTTTGATTTTATCAAAATAGGGATGAGCAGAGTTTGTTAGTTTGGGTTGAGCACCAATCTTAGTGGCAACGTACAAGTGAATGCCGAAGTAGAACTTTGGAAAATACTCATCTCAGTGTAACACCACTTTGGATAGTAGAATCGCCTCAGAGTGCTAGGCGTGGCTTTCAAAAATGAACAGCAATATTTTGTTGCTGTTGTTGTTTTTTGTATCACTTTTGCACAAACAAAACATAATATTTTTAAAATGTGAATAAAGGTATAATTTTTAAGAGACTGGATCAAAATCATGTGAATAAGCTCAATGAATTTGCACAAATAAGTGGTGACTTTTTATATTCAAGATGCTTTTTGTTTATTTCCATTCTTAGACGTTATTACAGTAAACTCAAATATCATAAGAGTCGGTACTTTTCTAAAGTATGCTACAATCAGGTTTGAATTAATTTATTAAAAAGTCGTTTTTTAAGTGCTACACATTGCGCAGATTTTTTTTTTTTTTTTAATTACATTTATTTTTTTGTATCAGTATTTTTTTATTCCTAGATCTCCCAACGGTATTCGATTTTTTGAGCAATTGTTTCTTTCCTTTCAACACGTTTCATTTCTCAGTTGCCTGAGTCATGGCTTTATCTTTAGTGCAGTGTTATGTCATTCCTACATATCTGCTTTCTCCTTCTCTTCACCAATGAAAGAGTATCTCGATTATGTTTCACGATAGTGTGTTTTCGTTTATTGATCCAAAAATGTCGCTATCGTTTTTGGCTAACTCATTAAAATCTTTAGTGATCTCAATCTTGTGGCTTTCCTTTACTTTATATTTAAAGTCAGCCCGTTAAAATTTTAATTGGAGTTTACCTGAGCGATAGAGATACATACAGCATCAGAGTGAGTCATTAGGCTCTGATTAAATATGCTGTTTTAATTAGAATAATTGTGTTACAGATGGTGCTATGCTCAGAATCAACAAATTGCCACTTCAATGTTTTATTTATTTTTTTAATTCAGTAAAGGTAATTGGAATTTCCTTCTTCAGATTTTTTTTTTTCATGGGACTTAGCATATGTTTAATGAGAATTTTTGCTGCACAGACAAATTGAAGATTTATTTCTCAACTTCTGTCGATCAACTATATTCAAGTGTCTTTATTCCAGCCCAATGAAATTTACTGACTTTCTCATTATACATAGAATGACACAAAATGTATAACGCTTCCGGGATTGAACTCATCCGTTTCCTGATAATCTCGCGGCCATGTTAGGCTTAAGCATTCAGATGCCGTATTTGCCACTGCCTTATTTAATCTGTCTATCTATTTGTTGTGTAACATATTCTTCCTCAATTTTTCTACAACCTTCAAAAAGTATACAATTATAACGCTTTAAGATCTAATTTAAAAATAACCAGATACCAACAAAAGGCTTCCGATGTATACAAGCGATTACTGTTGCCATTCATAAGCACAAATTACAAATCCAAAAACAAATGAATGACTCTTTCAGCTATTCATTAAATGCTCTTAAAATATTATGCAAAAGCATATTAATATTTTGAAATACTTTTTCATTTTTGTTTACATTTATTTACAGTTTGAACTCAGTATACACTGTTAAAAATATCGCGAAAAATTACCTCTGTTTTTCAAGGCTATCTATTTTCTGACCAATGAGAACGCTTCATAGTGCTCAGTGAATATAGCTCGATATAGCTGTATTCTTGAATTCATTCCTGTAAATTATTTTGTACTGGATTAATGTTTCTTTTCTAAAAATAAACGTATTTCAAATTATTTAAAGGCTTTATTATGCTTTAAAAAATATTTTAAGAGCAAAATCAGATGTCGACCGTATTTTTTAATGATTCATTCAAAGAGTCATTCATTTGTTTCTGGATTTGGAATTTGTGTTGTACAAGTGGCATCACGAGTGAATGTTGATTTGATTTTTCAATATCTAAAAACAACGTGCTTACTTTTTTGCTATTCGCTAACAAAATTATTAGAAATTGAAGTCTACCCTTCATCTTTTTTTTTCATAAGAAATTGGAAGGTTATAGTTTTTTTTTTCTTTTAATGAAATGAACGAAGACGAAAGTCCCATTGCAAGAAGACGGCGAAGGAATAATGAGCGGCAAGCAAGATGGCTAGCCAGGCAAAGACAGGAGTCGCGGGATAGAATTCGAGCAGAAAATGCTTCAGCTCAACGAGTACGGCGAGAAAGAAATGCAGAAGCCCATCATTCTCGAGAGCTTCAAAGCCATTCAAGTGTTGAAGTTGATGAACAGTTCTGCGGATCGATGAACGCTATTTGCCAGTTCTGTGCTTCCAAAAATTTCAGTGCTGAACGCCCGCCTGACGGGAAATTTACAAGTTGCTGCCGTAAAGGAAGAGTGAAACTAGAGAAGCCTATAAATGCTGAGGGAAATATTTTGTCATACCCTAATTTTTTGTTGAACTTGCTTACGGATCCGAGCAATCCTGATTACAAGAACTTTCGCGAAAATATTTGCTCATACAACAGTACTGTTTCATTTGCATCAATGGGGGCAAAAGTTGTTGATTTTAATGGTAGAGGACCTTATATTTTTAAAGTCCATGGTCAAATTTGTCACCGAACAAGCCACATTGAACCGCTCAATGGTGAAGCTCCCCAGTTTGTGCAACTCTATGTCATTGACAGCACTCAAGCTACTGAAATTAGAGTTACTCATCCTGCTAATGAGCGAACAATTCAAGAAGCAAATGAAGCAGGGGAGAATATTCCTATTGTAAATATGGTGTTCTGCCGAGACCAGCATTCTGATCAGCGGCGATATAATGCCCCGACTGCCAATGAAATTGCTATGGTTTTCGTGAATAATGATGGTGAACCTCCATTTCAACGTGACATCCGTGTTTATCCATTCAATCCAGAAAATCCTTTGCAACCCTTCATTAATCTTAATATCTTGAGTCCAAACTTAGATCCAATGTGTTATCCTATTTTGTTTCCCTATGGGGAGCCGGGCTGGCAGCCAAACTGGAGTTGTGAAGCTTATGATGGACACAAGAAAGCAGCAGAGAAAATGTAACAATGCTTCAGTACAAAGTTGCTTTAACTGCCATTAGAGATTATTTCAATCCTATAATTAGTGCAGGAAAACTTACTCAGCAATATATTGTCGATTCATATCTTCAGGTAGAAGCCAATAATCTTAATTTTATCAGAACGCATCAGCAGAAGTTACGAACTGAGCTCTACCAAGGACTTGCAGACCATGTTGAATTTGAAAATGGAAATGCTGGAATGACAGCAGGAATTCCAGTTATTTTGCCATCATTGTTTGAAGGTTCACCAAGAAATATGAGAGAAAGGTGTGCTGACGCAATGTCCATCTTTGCTAAACATGGTGCACCAGACCTTTTTATAACATTCACAGCAAATCCAAAGTGGCGAGATATTACTGAAAATTTGCGACCAGGTGAACAAACATTTGACCGTCCCGATTTGGTGGCTCGAGTGCTCAACTTGAAACTGAAATCTCTTATGGAAGATCTGACTGTTCACAGTATCTTGGGAAAGTCAACAGCTCACGTATACACTGTAGAATTCCAAAAAAGAGGATTGCCCCATGCACACATTTTAATTGCTCTAAGAGCTGAAGATAAATTTTCCACTGCTGAATGCATTGATCAATTTGTGAGCGCTGAGTTGCCACGCCTGATCACAATCCGCGCCTGCATGATATTGTAAAAAAGATGTATGTTGCATGGTCCATGTGGTATTAGAAATCCTGAAGCACCTTACATGGAGAATGGAAAATGCAATAAAATGTTTCCCAAGGAATTTCAAACTGACACTACTATCACAATTAATGGCTATCCACTGTATCGTAGCCGTTTAAACATGACAGTTAATGTTAGAGGAGTACCAATGGACAATACACATGTTGTTCCATACAATCCATATCTATTACTTAAATATAATGCTCATATCAATGTTGAAGTTTGTACCTCTCTGCATGCAGTTAAATATATTTACAAATATATATATAAAGGATTTGACTGTGCCAATATGGTATTGACTGCAGGACAACGTCAAAACAATGAAATTGCTAACTACATCAATGCACGATATGTAGGTGCACCAGAAGCAATGTGGAGATTGCTCGAGTCAAAAATGCATGATCGTTCACACGCAGTGATAAGACTGCCTGTTCATCTTCCAAATCAACAACGTATCACATTTACCGCTGGTCATGAGATAGAAGCCTTGCAAGCCGCACGATCATCGAAAACAAAGCTTGAAGCATGGTTTGAACTAAACTTAACTGATCCTGATGCACGAGCATTGTTGTACATCGACATTCCATATCACTACAGATATGTTCGTAATACTTGGCAAAAACGAAAGCGATGAGGAAAGAAGGTTCTCCCAAGAATGTACAATGTTAGTGTAAAAGATGAAGAGAGATTCTATCTATGCATACTGCTGCTTCATGTGCCTGGGGCTATAAGCTTTGAATTTTTACGAATGGTTGACAATGTTGTTTTTGACACTTTCAAGCAAGCAGCTTTCCATCGTCACTTGCTGGAGTCAGATGAAGAGTGGGATTCACATTTACAGGAGGCTTCGATCTTTCAAATGCCAAAGCAATTACATCAATCATTTGCATTTATTCTTTGTTTCTATAATCCCACAAATGCATTAGACCTTTGGAGTAAATATTCTGTTGACATGGCACTTGATTTTTTACGTAACAATTCTGAAGAGGTAGCTCTTAACTATGCACTACATGACATTAATGAAATTCTCATTCAACATGGATTGTCATGTGCTTCAGCTGGTCTACCTATCCCAACAGGAAGCCCAGTCAAAATTCAGGAGTATAACCAGTTTGGGGAAAAGGAAGCAGCAGAAAGATGTATCGCATCTCTCAATAATGAACAAATTGCTGCATTTCTTAAAATTACCACAGCTATTGACAATGTCAACGAAAATAATAGATATTTTTTCTTGGATGGTCCAGGAGGTTCTGGCAAAACTTACCTGTATTCAACGCTATTGCATTACGTTCGAGGTAAGGGGGAAATTGCTCTTCCATTTGCAACAACTGGCATTGCAGCAACATTGCTAAAAGGTGGACGCACTGTTCATAGCAGATTCAAGCTACCAGTTCCTCTCCTTGATACATCAGTTTCCTCAATAAGAACAACATCTCCAGAAGCTGAAAATCTGCGACAGGCTTTGCTCATTATTATTGATGAAGTTATGATGCTAACTAAAGATGGTCTTCGTTGTATAGATATGCTGCTTCGCGAAATAATGAGAAATGATACCCCATTTGGCAGAAAAGTCATAGTACTCGGAGGTGATTTCAGGCAGACACTTCCAGTAGTCCCTAGAGGTACTTCTGTTGATATTATTTAAAGCTGTATAAAATCAAGCCCACTGTGGAGCAAATTCATTCACCCCAGCCTTAAAATTAATATGCGTAGCATTGGCCAAAATGAGCACAATACATGGCTGTTGAATATTGGATTAGCCAATCTTCCTCTAATTTCAGGTTTACCACCTAATTCTGTTAAAATACCTGAGCAAATGATTGTACAAAACAATTTAATTGAAGCCATTTACAGTGAGCAATTATGTAACATGCAAGTTGAAGAGCTGGCAAAAAGGGTTATTTTAGCTCCAACAAATAAGAAGACTCTTGAAATCAATCATGCAATCATTCAAAAAATCCAAGAAGATGCTCAAATATATTATAGTGCAGATTCCATCGTATCTGAAGATGCAACTGATTTTCAAAATTACCCACCCGAATTTCTTCATGAGCTAACTCCATCAGGAATGCCACCACACATGTTGTTGTTAAAAAAAGGAGTCATAATCATGTTGCTTCGTAACTTAAATCCCAAGCAAGGACTTTGCAACGGCACTCGCTTATTGGTCGCAGGACTTTCTTCAAACTTCATCACTGCAGAAATAGTTTCTGAATGCAACCGGGGAGATATTGTCTTTTTGCCAAGAATAGAGTTAGCACCAAGTGACATTAATCTGCCATTTATCCTCAAACGTCGCCAGTTTCCAATCATTCCAGCCTATGCCATGACAATAAACAAATCACAGGGACAAACTTTTGAGCATGTAGGAATTTATCTTGATGAGCCCGTCTTCTCACATGGTCAGCTCTATGTTGCACTATCAAGATCTAGAAATCCGCATCAAATTAAAATTCAGATAAAAGAAAGCCAACAACAAGGGAAACTACTAAATGACAATAGATATTTCACCCAAAATATTGTTTTCAAAGAAGTCTTCTGATAATTGTTTTTTTTTTTTTTTTAACTACGCTTTAAATGACCCTCTATTTAAAATTTTTATAATTTTAAGAAAATGTAACACACACTCACTTTTTCTGATCTACAATACACTTCGTTTACAGAAATCTGTTACTTTTGCTCCTACTTCTTACTCCCTTTGGATTTTACGTTTTTTGTCTTATCAATGGAGAAAAAGCGATATTTAAAAAGGAAAAACGTAACAAGTATTTATAAATATCTTAATCTACTATATAATACTTTTAGTAACTTTAAACTTTGTTTCATTTATGTTTAAATATTATTCTGTCTTATCAACGGAAAAAAAGCAATATTTAAAAAAGAAAAATACAATAAGTATTTATAAATATCTTAATCTACTATATACAGTTAACTCTGTGAAATCCATATAATCTGTGAAATAATTCAAATGAATAATTTGTTAACTATCCAAATAATTTGTCAAATCTACAATGCGCTTCGTTTACAGAAATTTGTTACTTTTGCTCCTACTTCTTACTCCCTTTGGATTTTATGTTTTCTGTCTTACCAATGGAGAAAAAGCGATATTTAAAAAGGAAAAATGCAATAAGTATTTATAAATATCTTAAATTACTATATACAGTCAACTCTGTGAAATCTGCTGATGTATAATCTGCAAATGTCTATTATCTCTGCAGTATACATTGGAATGTAAACAATGAAAATTGTCAGTAACATTAAACTCACAAAATTAAATTTGGTATTTTTTTTTTTTTTTTTTTTTTTACCAGTTATCGATTTTCCTATGAATAAATATTTAAATATATACATTGGATGTAAGTCACTTTAAAATACATTTTTTGTTTGATTTATGTTTAATTATTATTCTGTCTTACCAACGAAGAAAAAGCGATATTTAAAAAGAAAAATACAATAAATATCTTAATCTACTATATACAGTCAACTCTGCGAAATCTACAATGCACTTCATTTACAGAAATCTGTTACTTTTGTTCCTGCTTTTTATGCCCTTTGGATTTTACGTTTTCTGTCTTACCAACGGAGAAAAAACGATATTTAAAAAGGAAAAATGCAATAAGTATTTATAAATATCTTAAATTACTATATACAGTCAACTCTGTGAAATCTGCTGATGTATAATCTGCAAATGTCTATTATCTGCACTACACATTACAATGTAAACAATGAAAATTGTCAGTAACAGTTAAACTTATAAAATTATTATTTTTTTTTAACCAGTTCTTGATTTTCCTATGAATAAATATTTAAATATAAACATTGGATGTAAGTAACTTTAAAATACATTTTTTGTTTGATTTATGTTTAATTATTATTATGTCTTACCAACGGAGAAAAAAAGGCGAGATTTTAAAAGGAAAAATGCAATAAGTATTTATAAATATCTTAATCTGCTATATACAGTCAACTCTGTGAAATCAATATAATCTGTGAAATAATCCAAATGAATAATTTGTGAACTATAACTATCCAAATAATTTGTGAAATCTGCAATACACTTAGTTTTCAGAAATTTCTTACTTTTGCTCCTACTTCTTACTCCCTTTGGATTTTATGTTTTCTCTCTTACCAACGGAGAAAAAGCGATATTTAAAAAGGAAAAATGCAATAAGTATTTATATCTTGAATTACTATATACAGTCAACTCTGTGAAATCTGCTGATGTATAATCTGCGCTTCACATTGGAATGTAAACAATGAAAATTGTCAGTAATAGTTAAACTCATAAAATTAAATTTGTATTTTTTTTACCAGTTATCGATTTTCCTATGAATGAATATTTATTTAAATATAAACATTGGATGTAAGTAACTTTAAAATACATTTTTTGTTTGATTTATGTTTAATTATTATTCTGTCTTACCAATGGAGAAAAAAAGGCGAGATTTTAAAAGGAAAAATGCAATAAGTATTTATAAATATCTTAATCTGCTATATACAGTCAACTCTGTGAAATCCATATAATCTGTGAAATAATCCAAATGAATAATTTGTTAACTATCCAAATAATTTGTCAAATCTACAATGCACTTCGTTTACAGAAATTTGTTACTTTTGCTCCTACTTCTTACTCCCTTTGGATTTTATGTTTTCTGTCTTACCAATGGAGAAAAAGCGATATTTAAAAAGGAAAAATGCAATAAGTATTTATAAATATCTTAAATTACTATATACAGTCAACTCTGTGAAATCTGCTGATGTATAATCTGCAAATGTCTATTATCTCTGCAGTATACATTGGAATGTAAACAATGAAAATTGTCAGTAACATTAAACTCACAAAATTAAATTTGGTATTTTTTTTTTTTTTTTTTTTTTTTTTTACCAGTTATCGATTTTCCTATGAATAAATATTTAAATATATACATTGGATGTAAGTCACTTTAAAATACATTTTTTGTTTGATTTATGTTTAATTATTATTCTGTCTTACCAACGAAGAAAAAGCGATATTTAAAAAGAAAAATACAATAAATATCTTAATCTACTATATACAGTCAACTCTGCGAAATCTACAATGCACTTCATTTACAGAAATCTATTACTTTTGTTCCTGCTTTTTATGCCCTTTGGATTTTACGTTTTCTGTCTTACCAACGGAGAAAAAACGATATTTAAAAAGGAAAAATGCAATAAGTATTTATAAATATCTTAAATTACTATATACAGTCAACTCTGTGAAATCTGCTGATGTATAATCTGCAAATGTCTATTATCTGCACTACACATTACAATGTAAACAATGAAAATTGTCAGTAACAGTTAAACTTATAAAATTATTATTTTTTTTTTAACCAGTTCTTGATTTTCCTATGAATAAATATTTAAATATAAACATTGGATGTAAGTAACTTTAAAATACATTTTTTGTTTGATTTATGTTTAATTATTATTATGTCTTACCAACGGAGAAAAAAAGGCGAGATTTTAAAAGGAAAAATGCAATAAGTATTTATAAATATCTTAATCTGCTATATACAGTCAACTCTGTGAAATCCATATAATCTGTGAAATAATCCAAATGAATAATTTGTGAACTATAACTATCCAAATAATTTGTGAAATCTGCAATACACTTAGTTTTCAGAAATTTCTTACTTTTGCTCCTACTTCTTACTCCCTTTGGATTTTATGTTTTCTCTCTTACCAACGGAGAAAAAGCGATATTTAAAAAGGAAAAATGCAATAAGTATTTATATCTTGAATTACTATATACAGTCAACTCTGTGAAATCTGCTGATGTATAATCTGCGCTTCACATTGAAATGTAAACAATGAAAATTGTCAGTAATAGTTAAACTCATAAAATTAAATTTGTATTTTTTTTACCAGTTATCGATTTTCCTATGAATAAATATTTATTTAAATATAAACATTGGATGTAAGTAACTTTAAAATACATTTTTTGTTTGATTTATGTTTAATTATTATTATGTCTTACCAACGGAGAAAAAAAGGCGAGATTTTAAAAGGAAAAATGCAATAAGTATTTATAAATATCTTAATCTGCTATATACAGTCAACTCTGTGAAATCCATATAATCTGTGAAATAATCCAAATGAATAATTTGTGAACTATAACTATCCAAATAATTTGTGAAATCTGCAATACACTTAGTTTACAGAAATCTGTTACTTTTGTTCCTACTTCTTACTCCCTTTGGATTTTACGTTTTCTTTCTTACCAACGGAGAAAAAGCAATATTTAAAAAGGAAAAATGCAATAAGTATTTATAAATATCTTAATCTGCTATATACAGTCAACTTTGTGAAATCCATATAATCTGTAAAATAATCCAAATGAATAATTTGTGAACTATCCAAATAATTTGTGAAATCTACAGTACACTTTGTTTACAGAAATCTGTTACTACTTTTGCTCCTACTTCTTACTCTGTTTGGATTTTATGTTTTCTGTCTTACCAACAAAGAAAAAGCAATATTTAAAAAGGAAAAATGCAATAAGTATTTATAAATATCTTAATCTGCTATATACAGTCAACTCTGTGAAATAATCCAAATGAATAATCTGTGAACTGTCTAAATAATTTCTGAAATCTACAATACACTTCGTTTACAAAAATTTGTTACTACTTTTGCTCCTACTTCTTACTTCCTGTGGATTTTATGTTTTCTGTCTTACCAACGGAGAAAAAGCAATATTTAAAAAGGAAAAATGCAATAAGTATTTATAAATATCTTAATCCACTATATACAGTCAACTCTGTGAAATCCATATAATCTGTGAAATAATCCAAATGAATAATCTGTGAACTATCCAAATAATCTGTGAAATCTACAATACACTTCGTTTACAGAAATCTGTTACTACTTTTGCTCCTACTTCTTAATTCCTGTGGATTTTATGTTTTCTGTCTTACCAACGGAGAAAAGGCGATATTTAAAAAGGAAAAATGCAATAAGTATTTATAAATATCTTAATCTACTATATACAGTCAACTCTGTGAAATCCATGTAATCTGTGAAATAATCCAAATGAATAATTTGTGAAATCTACAATACACTTCGTTTACAGAAATTTGTTACTTTTGCTCCTACTTCTTACTCCGTTCGGATTTTATGTTTTCTGTCTTAAACGGAGAAAAAGCGATATTTAAAGAGGAAAAATCAATAAGTATTTATAAATATCTTAATCTCCTATATACAGTCAACTCTGTGAAATCCGCTGATGTATAATCTGTAAATGTCTATTATCTGCACTACACATAGGATTGTAAACAATGAAAATTGTCAGTAACAGTGAAACTCATAAAATTAAATTTGGTATTTTTTTTTTACCAGTTATCGATTTTCCTATGAATAAATACTTAAATACAAACATTGGATGTAAGTAACTTTAAAATTTGTTCCTACTTCTTACTCCCTTCGGATTTTAAGTTTTCTGTCTTACCAATGGAGAAAAGGCGATATTTAAAAAGGAAAAATGTCATAAGTATTTACAAACATCTTAATCTACTACCGTAAAATACTGTTAATCCGCTCCCCCAAACACGAAGGAAAATCGTAAAAAAATCGGAGGGGGCGCTTACACGGTATTAAAATTGTACTAATGATATCTATGGTTGGTGGGAGTGGGGGATGGTAATGGCCGTACGTTGGAAAATACGCATTATTTTAATAAAGTGAGAAAAGAAAAACCTTTTGAAAAAAAAATTATATACAAAATAGAAAAACAGTATAACTTCGCAATTAACAGCGATTTCAAATTATAGAAAATTTGAAAAAGCTTTGAAACTGGAATGCTTTAAGATAAATAATAAGAATAATATCTGTCATAACATAAATAACAACACTAATATTTGTCATTAATATAGTAACAGAAAATTAAAAGGAACTTAATAATTTAAAATAATTAAAAAACACTAAGATATTGCATTTGAAAATGTCCTAAAATTCTTTCTAAAACTAGTAGTAACATTTTATGCAGTGTCGCCATCTGCTGTGAATTAGGAACATTAAATAACTATATATATATATTTTTAAATCATCATTTCTTATCTATAAGGGCTAAATATATAATACAAATCACAATAATAACATGAAAAATATTGCAAATGAAACTATTTTTTTTTAAAGAAGAAATGTCTTATAATGGGAAATTTAAATCAGACTGACATAGAATTAATTTTAAAAAATAACTTTATTACTACATTAACTCATTTTAAATAGTGATATATAAAGTAAATATTATGTATATCACCTTCAAATATCAAATTAAATCACCAATTCAATACTTATTAATAATAATATAAAATAAATAATACCAATAAATCCGACTTCCTGTTATTTTGCACTATCTACCATAACTTAGAAGAAAAAAAACCAACACGATATAAAATTCTGAAAGTTACTTAAAAAAAAAAGGCTATGAATTATTTTTATCACTATTATTTTATATACAGTAGACTCCCTCAAATCCGCACAGCTTGGGACCAGAGGTTGTGCAGATTTTAGAATTTTGCGGATTTCTGGTCATTTATTTGTTTACATTTTTTAACATTAATTTGATTGGTAGTTGAGCAATGGAAATTATAATGAATGGTTACAATAAAGTGAAACATTAAAATAATTAAGTAAAATATTAAAATAATTTATTAGTTTAAAAGTAAGTAATTATTAAATAAAATAATTATGCAAAATAAAAAATTTAGAAAAATATTAAAAATTAAGTCATGTAAATAATAATTAAGATACAATACTAAATGCACATATAAATATACAATATAATATAAATATAAAATAATATATAAATATACATATAAATAACACTAAATACAAACATACAATACTAAATATACATAATAATGAGGAAAAATAAATTTTTCTTATTTTTTTTTTTTACAAACTTTACTTATTTTTTTATTTTATATTTTTGAAACATGGATAAAATGGTTGTTTGTTTAATTTTTTGTTTCGTTCTTTTGTTATTGCATCCTGAAGCTGCTGATGATTCATTATCTGTTGCTCAGATATAAAGCTCTGCTGCTTCAGGAAGCTCAAATATTTTTCTCCTATGGCTAGACCTTCTTCAAGATTAATTTCTTCAAGTTCTTCATCAGATTCAGTTTCTGATGAAGAATCTGCATCAATAACGAAATTTTATGCCATGTTTATCCAGATTTAATAAACGAAAAAGCTTGATTAATTAAAAAATATTTTGGAAAACGATCGCGATCGCCGATGATATTAGCGCCATCTTTATTTATTTCGGAAATAAATGCGTATTTTCTTTATGAAAAAACTTGAGTTCAGTCATATTAATCAGAGTTACATATTAAAATACGTACGTAAAATTAAAAATAAATAAATAAAAATCATTAGATTAAAACCAGTGTTGAATTCAGGAGGTGGCCTGGGGGGACATTCCTCCCCGGAGCAATGACATGCTCCCCCTCGGAAGATTTGAGATTGTGTTTTCAATGGTCAAAAAGTGCAATCCCCCCCCAATCCCCGGAGTCACAGAAATCCCTCCCGGAAAAAAGTGTCTGAATTCAACATTGATGAAACTGACGTCGATACCTCTTTCACGCTGCGATCTCAAAACGAAACTTATATCTTATTTGCCATGTTCCGTTGCTTCGCGCATTCGCTCCACGCATTTCCTCTTTCTCAAGATTTTTCTCAGTTGTCTATACGCACAGATAAGAGATAAGCGCTTTACTGTATATACAAAACAGGGCCATTAGATTTTTTTCGGAAGTAAATTCATATTTTTCTTCATAAAAAAGCTTGCATTTAGTCGTATTAATCAGAATTACATATTAAAATGCGTACGTAATATTGAAAAAATAATAAATATTGAAACACAAGGAAACGAACGGAAGAAAAGTAAACAATTCCACTACAGTTTACACTTGCTAATATTCTACAGAAAATACAATAAAGAGGAATTTTTCAAGGCTCGAAATGTACTGGAACAAATCGGAGCGATATTCCGGTTCTTGAAATTATGATAAATAAAGTTCCGATTCGTAAAATTATGGTAAATATCGTTCCGTTCCATACTTTTATTGAAACATTGTTACTGTTTAATATAGCTTATTGCGCTCTCTGTTACTGTTTTCATTGTTATTTAGAGCCTTGAATGTTTTTTTTTTTTTTTTTTATTGCTTTGTATGTTTAGAAATAAATTTGACTATACTTTAAAAAAAAAAAAAAAAAAAAAAAAAAAATCGGCAAAAATAATTTTTAAATAGCGTTCTGTTTCGTAGATTTTTCCATTTCGAGCCCTGGAATTTTTGATATAGATATGCTAATTTATATAAAAATCAAAAGTAATATAAACTTATTTAGTAATAAATCAGCTGTAATAGCCAAAAGAGAATAATTAACAAAAAACTGAGTAAAAAAAACATGGCGGTAGTCGCTGATTTCGGCGCCATCTTGAATTTTGTACCTGCACCTTAACTGTAAATTTCACTGTTTACATCTGATAAAATACGCGGATTTTAGGCGTTCGCGGATTTTAGGGTCTCGGACTGGAGGGAGTCTACTGTATTTAGTAATAATAATACACAAAGCTAATGGTATTATGAAAAATATTAATTATACGTATAAATATGAAGTTACGTAGCTGTACAGAATCGATGTACCGATAGGTAGTTCAATGACGTGAATCGATTCTTAATTGAATCGTAAAACGAATACTGAACTGCGTTTACGGCTCCATCTGAGGTTTACGACGATATAAAAACAAAATGTAAGTGCAAACGCTGAAAGGAGATTTGAATAAACTGAAAGAAATAAATTAAATCAAAGGTAAGTAGAATAATATACTTATTTGAAAAGAAAAAGTAAAGAAATGATTGAAATTGATCTTGACGTGCGCACCGAAATTTTTTTGCGGGGAGTATACTTATTATACCATGAGTAACTGAGTATACTTATTATACCATGGTGTAAAATAGTACATTGACAATGTTTTAAAATAGCATTAATAGTACTAATTTGCATGTTTTTTGTGAAATAGTTCTTCAAATTTTGTGAACTACGATCACATTGATTGTATATATATATATTATACATAGAATGACACAAAATGTATAACGCTTCCGGGGTTGAACTCATCCGTTTCCTGATAATCCAAACGCGGCCACGTTAGGCTTAAGTATTCCGATGCTGTATTTGCCGACTGCCTTATTTAATCTGTCTATCTATTTGTTGTGTAGCATATTCTTCTTCAATTTTTCTCAAACCTTCAAAAAGTATACAATTATAACGCTTTAAGATCTAATTTTAAAATAACCAGATACCAACAACAGGGTTCCGATGTATACAAGCGATTACCGTTGCCATTCATAAGCACAAATTACAAATCCAAAAACAAATGAATGACTCTTTCAGCTATTCATTAAATGCTCTTAAAATATTTTGCAAAAGCATATTAATATTTTGAAATGCGTTTTTCACTTTTGTTTACATTTATTTACAGTTTGAATTCAGTATACATGGTTAAAAATATCGCGAAAAATTACCTCTGTTTTTCAAGGCTATCTATTTTCTGACCAATGAGAACACTTTATGGTGTTCAGTGAATATAGCTATATTCGGTGATTCATTCCCGTGAATTATTTTGTACTGGATTAACGTTTCCTTTCTAAAAACAAACGTATTTCAAATTATTTAAAAGCTTTATTATGGTTTTACAAATATTTTAAGAGCAAAATCGGATGTCGACCGTATTTTTTAATGATTCGTTCAAAGAGTCATTCAACTGCTTCTTCTGGATTTGGAATTTTTGTTGTACATGTGGCATCACAACGCACGAGTGAATGTTGATTTGATTTTCAATCTTAAAACGTTGAGTAAAACGTGCTTTCTTTTCCACTATTCGCAAAAGTTACATTTTTA
The DNA here is from genome assembly GCA_963932465.1 of Maratus speciosus. Classification (NCBI taxonomy): domain Eukaryota; kingdom Metazoa; phylum Arthropoda; class Arachnida; order Araneae; family Salticidae; genus Maratus; species Maratus speciosus. The sequence goes on from OZ010788.1 coordinate 239,417,229, forward strand.
GACAGATTATTCAAAATAAATTAATATTTATAAGAGATTACATTCAGTTATCTAATATTCAGCTGCGATAACTTGAGTTAAAATTAGATTGGTAGCTTTATCTATCCCTATATGAAAGTAAACAAACAATTGATTCATTCGTCTTGAACTTTTAAAATATTAAAACAAACGGTTATATGCTCTGTTGCGCCATCTGTCGGTAATTAAATAAAAGAAATTTTCTTTTAAAAATGTTTTTTGAATTCTGAAGACATTGGGGGGAAAAATGAATATTTCTTACAAAATGAAATTAGAATATCAGAAATATGTAATGCCGTGTATTACATATATATACCGGGTGTCCCAAAAAGGACTGACTGATTTTAAAATTCAATAACTTGCAAACGGTGACAGATATTTAAAAAATTCTTGCAGGAGGGTTATGCATAAGGTCAAAAGTTTTATTACAGTGATTTTCGATTTTAGTTCGAATTACAAACAATAGATGGCGCTGTAAGCAATAGTCGCTAAATACAGGCTCGATTTCTGGTCCTTTATCTTGTTCCATGCTGAAAAAGGAGATGGAAATGTATTATCCGGGCCACGAAGTACCAAAAATCGAGCCTGAATTCAGCGTCTATTGATCGCAGCGCCATCTATTGTTTGTAATTCGAACTAAATTCGAAAATCACTGTAATAAAACTTTTGACCTTATGCATAACCCTCCTGCAAGAATTTTTTAAATATCTGTCACCGTTTGCAAGTTATTGAATTTTAAAATCAGTCAGTCCTTTTTGGGACACCCGGTATATGTATATATATCAATGCATTATTATAATAAATAAAATGTTGTATTTTGTAGGGAAAATAAATTTGTAATTTAATAACAGAATTTGGGAAAATAAATTGTTAATGTAATTAACAGTTGCAATTTACTTATGTGATAAAAGATGATTTTTAATTATCAAAATTTATTACAGGTTTCTTTTATGCATGTTTAAAAAAAATCGGGATTTTCTCTGTTCAACTTTTTAAAATTTAAGTTATATAATTATTATTTTGGCAATTAATAAAAACAAATAAACTTTCTGTTGGAATTGTCTTTTATTTTACCACATACCATCAGATAAAATAGTTAATTGACAATATGTTTTAAAATAACATTATTAGTACTAATTTGAATGTTTTTGTGAAATATTTCTTCAAATTTTGTGAGTGAAGTTCATTTGCATACTTTATATCAGTATTTTACCAATTCAATTACTAATTTTCTTGCCAATTAAATTTCAATGAAAAATGGGCTGTTTTTACTATACCCTACCTGACCCTATTAATCAGACAAGACAAAATTTATTACTTCACAATTCTTTTTATAATGCAATGCTATATAATTTTTTTGAAAATGCAAACACGTCATTCTGACGGGCTATATTCTAGTATATACTATAATGATATGATTGGCATTTAATCTTACACTTTGGCAACAGTTTTAGTCAATGGGATAATAAAATAGTACCTAATTTTCTGGCAAATTGGGTTTGAATGAAAAAGGGACTATTTTTATAACTATTTTACCCCAACTGACTCTATTGGTCAGATCGGGATAAAATTTATTACTCCATCATTCTTTTTATAGTGCAATTCTATATCATTCTTTTAAAAATGCAAACACGTCATTCTGACGAGCTATCGTCTAGTTTTAAATAAGATCCATTTTATTTTTACTTTCTAAATATGATTTCAAAGAACTCTATATGGGTTGTTGCTTAAATTATTAATTTCCACTATGCAACATACTAGATACAATCACATTTTTAGCTTCTTAATCCCACAAACTTTTTTAAAATTTCACCTACAATCTATTTTTATTTTAGTGGCACTAAATAGAAAATTAATTTTCATCACAACATAGACTACTGTATTAAAATATTTCAAAAAGTTTATTTTTTAGTGATTATATACAAATTAGTGTTTTGCACTTAAAAAAATGTTTTGATTCATATTTGTAATGTTTAAGTGATTTTAAAAGTTAGCAAAACAATCACTTTATACTTTTATAAGGCTTAATATTTGGCATAATTCACGTCTCTCTCTTTTTTTTTTTTTTTTTTTTTAGGTGTTAGACTGGAAGAATATAAATGTTGGAGATTATTTTAGATACATACATATTTTTTTATGTTGCATATAACAGCTGTATAAAGCATTATATTTCTTTAAGCTTTTGTATTATGTGTCATCACATACTGAAGGAATACTCACCAAAGCTACTCTAAACGTTTGAAGACTAGGATTTTTCAGTAAATGATATGATGATGGAACATTAGCCAGTAACGTACATAAGGCACTAAAATTAAAAATACAACATAACATTTAAGATCTCTATAGTACAACTTTATGTCAAATAAACATAGATATTTATTTGATACAACTTTGATTAAGCTTCTGCTAAAACATTTATTTGATTCTAGGAAAACTACCAAGTTTGAAGGATTTAAATAACACAGAAAAACATGCTAAGACATTACAAGGGACCAAGAAAAAATTATGTTTTAGACAGATTTATGTTAGGAAATATACAATTTCTTATCATATCATATTCTTTTTTTTTTTTTTTTTTTTTTTTTTTTTCCCTGGGACCATGAAAATTTTGTTTCAGGATTTCTAATGTATACAGGTTAAATTTTTAATTTTTACAGTGTTTAATTTGCAAGGAAAATTGCATTACAAATTCTTCTTTAGCAACAGACGCATTACCACTTATAAATTATGATGATAGAATTTATAATAAATTTGTTTACTTTTTTAATACGAATACCTTTTAATAAAAACAATAACAAGGTGAAAATTGAATATAAAAATTTATATTTGCTTTGCTTGTATCGTTTGATTCACAGAATTAATCATAAATGAAATGAAAATTTTCCTTACCCCATTCATAACTGGCTAACATTCTGCTGATTTTGATATTAATCAGATGAAGTCTTTTATGATTAAAAATTCAATATTAAAAATAAAATTATTACAAGAAAAAAGATCCATATAAAAGCTACCCAGATAAATTAACAGACAGTAGCTATTTAAAAAAGTATGCATATCTGCACAATATAAGCTGCTTAAAATAATTATAATAATAATATATGAATCAAACTGAAAAAAAAAAAAATAAAAAAGTAGAAGGATCAAACAAATAAATATTTACAAACATCTTTTATAATTCTATTATTTCTGTTTCAAATATTTAACAGCATAAAATACAGTATTACAATAGAAGAAAACTGCATTTGAAGGGAAAATAAATAAATAAAACAATTTCAAAGCAATTCAGAACATATCATATGAGCACATTAGGGTGGTTCAAAAAAACTTTTTTTGAGCTAGAGTCCAGGCTACTCCCTAATTTTTTTAGACTCATCAATAGTATAATACTGGCAAATTTTTAGCTTCTTACTCAAATTCTAAGAGGGTGCTCAATGACCTCACAATTTAACATTAGCAGAAGCATAATAAATGCAACAATATTTTATACTTCAGAAATATTTAATTTTTTCCAGAAGTTTTTAGAAGAAATTTAGTTTGTTATATTATATATATTTGTGTTTAAATATTTCTGAAATATTTTATTATATGTATGTAGAAACATTTCTGAGAATTATTTACATGATGGAGTTACAGACAACACTAAACCAAAACAAGAATTCTACCAACTCTTTTTACAACTAATTGAAAACAATTTGTCAGTGAAACATTTAATTTTTCATGATAATTTTTATTTAAAATAATTATCTTATAGATTTTCAAATTCTACATTCCAGCAGCAAACATCTGTCTGGAGTTGTTTACATTTAGCTCATGGCTATTGCCAAGTGAAAAGTGACAAATGAAAATAATATTTAAAATACATTTAATTATTTATTGCAAGAGTTTTCACTTTTAAGGAAGTATCAAAAATTATATTTAGGTTACACTACTTATATTAAATATTAATCTACTGCTATGGGATGCTAACATTATTCATGTTACAGCTAATAAGACAAACACTAAACCTAATATGAAATAAAATAATCACAAAATTTGTGTATTAATCAACAACTTTAATTTTATGAAAAATAGCCGTTTTTTCGGTTTAAAGAAATTTCAAAGCTAAAAATTTGCAATCGTTCTGGTTTCAACTTGCTTTAGTAATGCAATTTTTCTGTTTGGTCTAAGATCAGTAGACCAATTGACTAGATTGAAACAACTAACTATGACAAGACGACAAGACAAATCCTTCAGCATGTTCTTTATCAGTTGAAATAATCAAAATTGATACAATATGTTAGTCATTTGATAGTTAAAGAATTAATGCAGATATGGTAGAAATCTGAAATTTCAACAAAACAAAAGAAATACATACATAATTAAAAAATTAGAAAACATTCATTCTCAAATGAAAATCAAATTTCAAATTATTTTTGCTTAAAAGGCGCAAAGACCAACTTAGTGAGAAATATTCCATGCCGGGAATCGAACCCGGGTCATCAGTATAGCGCACTGACGTTCTACCGCTAAACCACATGGAACGATACCCAGCCTGGAACTTCTCACTATTACAAGTTGGCAAGGCTACAAACGCAGCACAAGATGGAATATTTTCCGTGAGCCACCAATACGGGGCAAACACAGACACTTAATTAAATCCAGCATCGATGAATCTATATTAATATTTGGAAATTTTTCCAGAGAGAAACATTCGCCTTGAATACAATATTTCAAATGAAAATCAAATTTCAAATTATTTTTGCTTAAAAGGCGCAAAGACCAACTTAGTGAGAAATATTCCATGCCGGGAATCGAACCCGGGTCATCATCGGCATGGAATATTTCTCACTAAGTTGGTCTTTGCGCCTTTTAAGCAAAAATAATTTGAAATTTGATTTTCATTTGAAATATTGTATTCAAGGCGAATGTTTCTCTCTGGAAAAATTTCCAAATATTAACATTCATTCTCATTGGCTTTTGTTAAAGAAAAACAAAGGTCTTTTTCTACAGCCCAACGATAAGGAGTAGTTAGATATTTTAGACTCTTTTTATTGATATTGGTCAAGAAGGTGTTATGAAAATAATAATTAAAGAAGGTTCTAATTTTCTTCGGGATCAAAGAACCAATTGTAAAATGGATACAGGTTTAAAAGATAAAGAGTTACCGAAAAAAGTATGAATGTTCTCTTCAGATAATAAAAGAAGAATGAAGCATTAGAGCCCCTTTAATCTGTTCATCCAATATTTGTCTAAATAGTGCTACGGAAAACTCTGAGCCTTTAGACGATGAATTTATTCCAACACAGTTAAAGATCTTGAAAATTATCTATCAACAGACAAAGAGATTGCGCTTTCTGTTAGAAAAATGATGGAACATGTCTGAGTGTACTGATGACTTCATAAGACTTTCTCTCTTTTCTAACAGAATTTGAATGGAAGAAAATAAATTGTTGTAGAGTGATTTACAGCTATGCAAACCCTTAAGAAGTGTTATGTAAGATGAGAACTTGAGATTTTTAAAGAAGATGGTATACGGCTGTCAGATTTTGCAACAAGAACAACAACAGAACTCTTACTTCGTATGAATATAAGGAATGAATTAAGCTATTCCTGAAAAATGAAATGACAATGATGACTATCTCAAAGGAAAGGAATGGCTTCAAAATTTACAAGAAGTGAATGGCAGTGCAGAACGAGGGGTCAATGGAGACTTCAATAAAATCATAACAAATGATGAAGATGAAAAGCAATTCTTGCTGCAGGTCATAGAAGCAAATAGAATATGCATTCCATCAGAAAAAACGAAAAAATCAGTTTTAGACACTATTTTGTATTATTAAAGACCAAATATTACATTTCTATTTTTTACTTCCATATTGTTTTATTCTTTTCAAAGAAATTAATTTTGGAGGTCTTTATTTTTTTTTTTAAACAAATATATAGAAAACTTAGAATGGAACACACTAACTTATGAAGTTAGTGGGTGTTGAGCACACTCTTGCAGTTGAAATATGAAGTTCAAATTACGCCAGAATATTATTATACACAAGTCTAAAAAAAATTGAGGGGTTGCCCGGTATATAAGTGAAAGTTTATTTTTTTACATAGACGGCTGAACCCTCCTAAGACACATATGGCCTGTGCCTCGAACATGAAATTTCCTATGCTGTCATTTAATATATTTATGGAAAAAATTTACTATGAATAATGTCAGTACTTCTACTTTAAATGTAATAAAGCAACAAGTTAACTTATAAACACCCTTTTCATATACCTCTCTTCTATTACTTTTCCAGGCAAGCAGGCTTTTAAGTTAATTAAAAAAATTACAGTGAATTAGCAAAATAAGATTAAATTCACTCCTCCCAAGTCCTGTTTAAACATCGATTTTTAAATAAGAAATTGCTAAAGTTACTATTCTACTACAAATATAATTCCTTTCCCCCACCTCCCATGAATTTTATAAAAGGTAATTTTCTACAGTTTGGAGACCAGCAATAAAAAAATAAAATTTGAAATTTTAATCAACAAGTTATTATTTTATGAGTACTATCATTACAATAATACATTCTGACATATGTTTACAAAAAATAGCAATTTGCAGGTAGTCCACTGTGTGTGTGTGTTTTTTTTTTTTATTTTAAATATTTATGTGTTCTATTGGCAATTATGGGGTTTTAAATTGCTGTGGACAATGAAATTACCCGTCATCTCTAAACCAACCAACCAATTTACAGGGGCACAAAAATTTTTTAGTCAGACTTTATTTTATTATGCGATTGAGATCTAAAATAACTTATCTAAAGTTCCTGAAAAACTCCCTTAGAATAAATTTTTGAATAAAATAATAATTATAATAGATACATTTAGTTTTTATTTTTAAGTGTTTAAATTTTATTTAAAAGCACAAACTTAGATAGAAAACAGTTTATTAAAGATGTAGATAATTACAAGTTTTAAATTGTCTTAATGCCTAAGTTAATCATATAGTATATGGATCAGTTTGGCAATTTTCATTGGAGTCCATAATTAAATTCAAAAGATAAGCTGAAATTAATTAAAACAAAAGCGTCTTTTTTTTTCTTTCTTTCTAAATTTAAGCATTTCCCTCTAATCTGATTAAATATATTTTTTCTATTTAGCTACTTTAGTTAGTTGAATGGAAACTTAGATTTTATAATTATTTTGAAATATATTGTTAACTTTGACTTTCAGAAAATTAAATAAAAAGTTATTAGATCAACACTAATGAGAAAAAGAGCTATTTTAAAGTAATTGGAATAACCCAAATAAAAACATTACATAACCATTATAAAAGTATAAACAACTATGTCATGTTTTAATTATTCTTTCTAAAACAAAATTGTTAAAGAATTATAACTTTGGAAATTAAACCAAGGAAAATAACTACATATAATTAATATTAGAAAGAATATACAATGGAGTAATTTCTATACAGTCTATGTAAATGAATAATAAGCTATATGTGTGTGAAATGTACTATCATTTTTAATTAAGTGTAATATTATTTTTATACATAAAAAAACAAAAATAAAGTGGAAGAATTACAAGAAAGTGATATTGAATCGATAAATGTAATGGGAATAAAAAGGAAGACAGGTTTTTAAGCATGGATAAGCAAGGATTAACTGAAAATTTGATTAAGCTAAAGGAAAAAAGCAACTTTCTGTAGAAACTTAAAAAAAAAAAAAAAAAAAGGAGGGGAGTTGTTATGACTGAATTTCTTCAAAATTTTCATTATAAATTTAATTGTTTACATCTGACTATGTATTCCAGATTATAGGTCTGTGGATAGGGAGTTGACTGTACTTAAATTTATAGAAAAGCAGCAAAAATCATTTGAATTTCATTCCTTAATTAACAATTTTAAAAAAATTGCTTACCAAATAACAGCCAATGTAGATGTTGAGAACATATTCTTGAATTTTATTAAGATGGACAAAACATACCAAGCATTAGCAACTTTATCCTAGGAAGGGTAAGAATATAAATCAAAAATTATTATTTCACAAAAATGTTTAAAAAAATCTATTCTTAAAATGGGACATTAAAGTAAAGATACAATAAAAGGTAAGTAAAATGGAAAGTTAACAGTAGAAAGTTAATTGAACTTTATCAGGATTGTATTTTTGTGGTCTATCCAGGGGGAAAATTGGGTTCTTTTACAAATCTTTTATAAAATTTGCTATCAGAAAAACAGTATACTTACAAAATTCAATTTCAGAAAAATTAATCCTTCAGTTTCAGAAAAAGGAATCCTTCACAAAATTCAGTTTAAAAAAAATGAATCTTTCACAGAACAGTCAGTGCACTACACACATTGCAATACATGATATTGAAGAGAAAATTCTAAAAAAAAATCAGCTATCTGCTTACCATTATTATTAGTACAAATTTTACCGATCTAAGCAATGTAAATAAGTTTCATTCACTTCCTTCTCCATCCCATCTTTTGGAGTCAGCATTGACTATCCGGTGAGTGACACCATAGCCCAGTGATAGGTGTAAAATCAAATTTTCTGTGGAATCTTTCACTGTCTTTTGGGAATTCTTAGTTTTGTTCTATTCCATTTACTTTATGATTTGAATTTTTGTTACAGCTATTACTATTTAGAATTTCTTTCATATTGAACTCATTATTGTTTTGGAAAATATGAAATGTGGATAAGCATCTACTACAAGAAATTCTCAGAACTCTATTATTATAAATAAAATAAAATAACAAGAATACAGCTTTCAGACAGATGGCAAGGGCTGTGATGTAATTAAGAACTTTATTAAAGCAAGCAGCCAGAATGTAATTGTTCAAAAACTCCACATGTACATAATCCAATTGAGAACTCAGTTCTGTCTCTTTTTCAGAAACACAATTTGCAGAAGAAAAAATCCTCAATCAAAATCAAAAGAACTTTGATAAAATGTTATTAAAATGAAATCCTGGGTGAGGGCAGGTGGTGGTGGTGGAGGGGGGGGGGATCCTAAGCAGACTTGTGATTTGCATTAATTAACTAGAATTATATACAAACAGCTATGGCAAAATTTAACAATTTAAACAGATTTTACTTAATTTACTCGTGTATCTTGAAAATGCTCAATTTAGCATTCCTGCATAAATGAACTATTACAATCATCACATTTCTTTAAAAGGTAAAAATAAAATAAAGAAAGAAAGAAAAAAAATTATGTTTTCTGTACTTATGAGTTTCTGTTTTTGGTGTGTGTGTGTGTGTGGGTGTGGGGGAGTTTGTATTTTAGAAAGTTAAGACAGTTCACAACCATCATATATCACTGGAACAGGAATCCCTTCCTATAGTTATTTTTTCCTAAATAAAACTAGGGAAAAAAATTTCATTAACTCAGAATTCCAATTAACAGAAAGCCATTTCTCTCAGTTGTTTCAGGAATTATTTCACCAATTCTGCTTGAAGAAGGTGTTTAAAAATTTAACATTACTCAATATTGAATGAAATTACAATTCAATATTGAACTTTCATATAACTTACTTCTTAATTTACTGATGAACTTACTTCATATAATCCTCTAGTAAGTGGAAATAATCTTCGAACAACTTGCATTGCCGTTTCATAATTTCTTAAAAATGGCATCCAACAAATGGCACTGGCAGCGATGACAACAAAGGCCAATTTTAAAAACTTCACTAATCTATAATAATAAAAAAAAAAAAAAATTAATTTTGTAACTTTGCAGGGAAAACAATGTGATAACAGCTTCAAGCTTAAAGCATAATCAATTACAATTAGAATTGTAAGTGAACAACAATAATTTCCATGATTAATTTTACTTTAAAAAAAAAAATAAAGTAAAACCTCCTTAAAGCGATCACATTCCGTTCCAATAAAAATTGGTCACTTCGAGAGGTGGTTTCTTAATGGTGGTCATGTTTAAATCTAGATTTTAATTGTTGCAAAAAAGGTAACAATGTTACTAAATATTTATTTGTCACATTAGGAAAAAATATAAAAATTTAAGTATCAAAACAAAAGTTAATAACATAAGTTAATTACTGCGGAGTTTAAAAAATAAATATATTAACGTTTGCTTTGATTTTACTGTTTTATCTTTCATAACTTTTATTTCCAAGTCCTTTTGAAATTCAGTAAATAAATGCAATTTTTTTCTGCATGGGAACAAATAATGACGATATCATTAATTTATCTATTTCTTTGAGAGTTTCCTAACTGAATAGGGCAGTGGAGTTTATTGAATGTCATTCTTAATTTGTCATCAGAGTTAAATTCATTACCTAAAAAGGCACAAAGGGGTTTAAACACTTAAAAGTTACCGGAATAATAAAAAAAAAAAATCTAAACTTAGTTTAGAAGTTTGATGAATAATGCGCTCTCCAAAATTATTTTTCTAATAAAACCTTCCTCAAGAGACCAGGAAAAAACAGAATTTGCTTCATTTTCTTCAAAGAAATGGGTCGCTCATGGAGGGAGTTCAACTGTGATGGTCTCTGAATGGAGGCAAAATTAGTATTGAGCCTATCGGAATAAATTTCGTTCCATGAAAAAATGGTTGTTCAGGGGGGTGGTCGCACAGGGAGGTTTCACTGTACAGCCAATTTTCATAGGTGGAACTTTTATATGGAAAAAATTTGGAAATGACTACGTTTTATACTTGTTTATCTTTGGAGAAAGAAAATAGCATTACACAAAAACGGCTTTGGACTTAGGTAAATAAATATTGGGGACAAAAGCAGTGATAACAGATACTAGAAAGAGATAAATAAATTTTAACACAAAATGAACCAGTTATTTGCATCAACCTCTTTCTATCATCAATAAATCTAACTGTTTTCTTCTCATTTAATCTATGTTTTTTTTTTTTTCCTCCAGGACCAGCTCTAAACAAACTTTAGTGCAGTGACAAATGCAATTTTCGAGCTGTCGAACCAGGTTTCTTTTTCAATAGATATTCATCCATCACAGTTTTCCAAATTATATTGCTATTGTTTATCCGTTTGTATATACAGTAGGGTGGGCCGAAAAAAACTTTTTTTCGATTTTTGATGATGGGTAGTGTGGAAAAGTTGCCACTGGTGGCACTAAGTTTACACAAAAAATTTGGTTTTTTTCGGACAATTTCTTCATTTGCCGCAAATGGATTGAAGTTTTGCTTAAATGCTGATTTTTGAACTTTTTAAGCAAAAATTTTTAAAATGTTCAATTGAATTTATTTTCGCTGAATTTACTTGAAATGCCATGTTTAGTGTACAAAATGTTTAAATAAGCTCTGATTATCTATTATTTATTAGTTATGTGTATTTTGAATTAGGTGATTTTTATAGCCTTTTCACGTATAACTGAGCAAAAATTATAAGTATTGTTTGGTTCGTTCATCGGTTTCTCTCTTTTGTCTTTATTATGTTCCTTGCTCTTCCTTCGGTTTTTCGATGCGTTCAGAGTCACGTATTTGAATGCCGGACCACAGCATGTCTTGACAGCAATTCTGAAAGGAGAGGAGAATGTGGAGTAGAAACCAATGAAAACGCAATCAGTCATCATGAGGATGAGGGAGAAAATAGGAGATGGGAGTAACTACAAGATGAGATGTTAATTATTTTTCTGCTCTAAATTACAGTTATTGTCAGAAGATTCAAAAAGTGGGGAACTTTGAAGCAGGCAGTTCATCTGAATCAAAATTTGAACCTGGGCCTTCAAAAGCAGACACTGCCAAATGCATATCCCTTTCTCACACAGCTTTCGCCAGATTTAGAACTGGTATATCATATAGGTAAACTGCGTTAAGAGCTTCATCTGTGCTTCAGGATGCAGGAATTGTGACAACCAGGAATAAGGATCTCGTCATTGATAAAAACTTGGTCAGGAGACAGAAAAAGAAACTTGAAAAGAAGATATAGGAGGAGGAATATCTTGGAGGATGAAAAATTACAACCATATTTTTTGATGGTAGAAATAACACGATCTTCACAGAAAAAGGGGAACAAGCGGCACCGTCGAGAGAAATACGAAACACATAATCACTAATGTATGCGCATATCACTAATAATGCGAAAATGTACGTGTCCATTTCTACGAGCCTATTCCTGTTTCGTGGACATCAGAAATGCAAAAGGCTGAAGATTTCAGTACTCTATTAATCTAGCTCCGTTTCAGTTTGTAAAGGTCTTGGGTCAAGTGGTTCTACCATCTAGTTTAGACAGTTGATGTCATTGTCAGAGTGGAAGCTTGTTCGTATGAAGAATGCACATCAAATGTTGCAGTTCTCTTCTTGATTTTTTCCAAAGCAGACTTTATTTTGTCTTAGAAAATATAGAATGATTTTGCTATTTCTCCACTGTGGCCGGAAGGAGGTGTCAAGTGACCCAAATATTCCAAATCACATTAAGACAACATGGTGATATTTGTTTCGTTATGTCGAGGGTGCTGCTAGCCCCCTTTCTTTCTATGAAGATCGTTTTATTTCTTCAACTATCAAAAAAGTTGCTTGTAATTTTTCCTCCTCTAAGATCTTCCTCCTCATGTATATTCTTTCCAAGTTTCTTTTTCTGCCTCCTGACCAAGTTTTTATCGATGACGAAATCCTTATTCCCTGTTGTCACAATCCTTGCAATGTTTGCTCACTTATATGCGAAAAAGCAATAAAAGTCACCTAATTCAAAATGCACATAGCTATTAAATAATACATAATCAGAGCTTATTTAAACATTTCGTACACTAAACATGATATTTTAAGTAAATTCAACTAAAATAACTTAAATTTAACATTTTTTTAATTTTTGCTTAAAAAGTTCAAAAATCAGGATTTGAGCAAAACTTCAAGCCATTTGCAGCAAATGAAGGAATTGTCCAAAAAATCTCAAATTATTTGTGTGAACTTAGTGCCACCAATGACAACTTTTCTGCACTACCCATCATCGATAATCGAAAAAACGTTTTTTCGGCCAACCCTAATATACAGTCTCATATGCCCTTTTACTACTTCAATGGAATCCACGAGATAAGCGAGGGGTAACAACACTGTTTCCCTATCTCTGTTGCTATTGAAGTGGTTAATGCATAGTGATTACCAACATAGTTGAAAAGTATTAATCAATTGGTTTGTCTGTTTGCATTCTAACTTGTGTAAATATACTTGGATTGACATGCTATTTTCATATGTTAATGAAGTTCACTATAGAAAGTTCACTTGAAAATGAAGCATATAGAATTAAAGTTTCTTTGCAAGGACACAAAAAAGAAAGCTGTTGCAAGTATGGTCCATGGGGAAAAATCATTTGCGGTGCACTTTATTTAAAGCTTACTTAGATATATCATTTTATTCTATGAAAAAAAATGAAATTCATTAATAATATTCTATTAGTGTTGGAAAGTGTTGTTTGGTAGATGTATGATATTTTCGCAGCACAGAGAAACATGATGAGAAATTGGGTCTGGCTGCTTTTTGTATTTCTTTTGAAAGTTTAACTATTTTACTATTACAGAACTCAGAAAGGTAGTCAGCAAAACAATAAAAAATTCTTTTTTTTTTTTTTTACTTTTTATTTAAAAAAAAAGAAAAAGTGTTTCGAAAATCTATAATTTCCCTAATCTAAGCTCAAATTTCCCAAGCTCACATATATTTGGGGGGGGGGGGGGGGGGGGGAGGCTTCCCTCATAATCCCCCATCGCGACGCCTTTGGTTTCACAGTCTATGCCTGGTGCAGGCTTTTCCATTCTTATTTCAAAATGCAGAAGAAAAATAAAGAAATAACAATTAATTTATATTCCTTATTTCATAAGATAAACTAACTTATACTCAAAATAAATGAAAATAGAATATGTATACCAGCGTTCGAAATCCTTGATGGTCCGCTGGTCCAAGACCACCAAAAAAACCACTAATTTGAAAAATTTAGTGGTCCACAGGACTAGTAACTTTTTTCCCCTCTCTCACAAGTAAACCTAAATTTTTCCGTCCCTCAGAAAACCGCAACCAAACACAAATCACACAATAATAAATAAAAATTGCATTAAATCTTAGTCAGTTGAAATAAATAATCAGAAATAAAATATCTAATTAATAAGTTTATAGTTTTTCTTTATGTACTGTTTATTTAATTTTTAGGCAATATTCTGTCTGCCTTAGGCAAATTTTACTGTATGTCTATGGATTTGTAGGGACTTGAAAATATTTCCAAATTAGATAGATTTCCGTCTTACGCAGAGTCTACCTTACAGAGAGTTTACTGTATCATGTATGACATGAAATGCCATAATCGACAACAATGAACATACTTTATACATTACTGACATTAAATCCCATTGTTTGGCAACAACAACAGATTTTGTTTATCATAAATGGTCCATGGAAAAGTAAGCAAACACTGCCAGTTCTAACACAAAATGATTTTTCATACATGAAAACATGAATGGATCTTTTTCTCAGCACAAACATATAAAAAATAATTTACGTAATTTTTCAATTTGGAACAATTTCAAAACAGGATGATTTTTAATTTTATGCAACATGTAATGCAGGAAAAAAAAATGTTAATTTTAAAAATAATGCTTAAGGCTGTTCTCACATCCAAAGAGGCAACTTTATGACATAAGTTTCAATTCATTTTTGATCAGAAATGCATGAAACTGGCGGGTGTTGTTATTCAGAAACTATGTCATCAAAAGACTTTTTTTGTTTTTTATTTTTAATACAATTGATTTTTCAGAAAATACTGTCAAAGTGGGCGTTTTCAGTCGCATTTCTGGACGGGAACAGAAAAACCAGTCAGCAGAGGGAGAAAAATGTCACATGATCAAATTCGCTAATTTATTTATTTCAAACAATGGAAAAATCATTTCGATTCCAAATCACTTCCATAGTCAGGCCTGATAATTTATACCTTTACATTTAAAAATCAGTCCGTCATTGTGTCAGAAAATTTCACGCTTGTTGAGCAGTGAATATGAGAACAGACTTAAAAATAAACGATTGAAATTCAGTAATTTTCAGAAGAGAATAAATGCAATTTAATAACTTGAGTAGTAAAAGGGGAAAATTTTTTAATTGAATCTATTTTACAATTTATATATGTTTACGTTTAGCCTAACTTATCAAAATATTTATATAATCATCATTTACACATAGCAAAGGAAATTACTTCTATCAGAATTCTTATAACAAAATGATCCTGAATTTACTTCTACTTAAAAGATTAATGCCAAAACTGTTTCCTTTCTCTTTTTAAGAAGTTGAAAAAGAACACATACCTTGTTATAAAACAAAGATTTATGGTTAAATATATTATTTAAAATAAGAATTACCCGTTCTTCCAAGGTAACTGCAAACACCGGCCAAGTAGATAACAAAAGAATGGTAATGCATAGTATAAAGCAATCTGCTTGTAATGCAAAGCAAGAGTAAAAAATATGGCACCAATCAGGTCTTTGCCTGTGATTAAGCATGTAACAGCTAACAGACTTAAGCCCAGGCTCACAGAATTATATATAGCATAAGATTAAGGAAGCATTCACTAACATACAGCTGCAATGAACTTTCAAATATTAAAATTTCATAAAATAAAATAGTATTTAGATTCCAAACCTAAATAAGGTATATTAGAGAGAAAGGTAATTATTGAAATAAAGTGAAAAGAAAGAAACTAATTAGGATGAGTGAAGCAAATCCTATACTAGGCTACACAAATTACATTTTGTTGTACACTTTACAAAAAAACTATTCAATATTTTGACTTGAAATTAAACATAAAAATAAATTATGATCTGTAAATTTGCACATTATTTTTTTTACAAAATAACCTTAAAAAAATTATTATTTTAATTAATTTATTTTACATGTTATTCCATTGTTATGGACGCATTTTTGCAATTAAAAAATGAAACTCACATATTTTCAGAAGAAAAATTAAATCATGGAGTTAGTCATTATAGATAGAATCATGATTAATTGAATAGTTTCACGATTTATTTAATGAAATTTTTAAAATACCCCTTTTATGAAAAATATAGCGTATTTTTAATGAACTAAAATTTGTGAAAATTCAATTGTAAAAGTATTTTTTCAGTATTAAGAATTCAAATACACAATTTATTCCTATTATGTGAAATTATTTACGCATTTTAAAAGAATTATTATGATTTTTTTTGTAAAGTGGCAACAAAAGAATTGTAAACAAATAAAATTATTTGTTAAATTCGTTATATCATAAATAAAAAATTCTGAGGAAATTCTTAGTTATTTGGCTGAATTTACATTTCTAAAATTAAAATGCGCCAAAACATAAAATAACGTTTTTGTTTAATAAAGATGCAAAAATAATATAAAAAAGTATTGTTACTTTCAAATATTTATCTTATTAAATAATGCTTCATCAATGGCTTTTGCTAGTAAGTACAGAAATTTAATGTCACATTAGAAATATGACTAACATTATTTTAAAAAAATTAATGCTTTTTTTTTTTATGAATAGCATTTTAAAGGGACTGCACTTCATATTGCAAAAAATGACAAAATTTTCAATTTTCCAGGTTTCACTTAAATAGAATTTAGACATCTTATATTCGTACAAAAGGCTGCAAAACTCTAATAGCTACAAATATTAAAATAAAATACACATGCTAAAAGTGATTACAGTAAACATAAAAGCTTAAAAACCATTTAATAGATAAGTCAGTTAATTTTATAAGCACAAAATAACAATAACATTATCAAGATCTGTAATGATAAATTAGCTATTTTCGCATAAAATTTGAAATATGAACTTGGTAAATAAATATCACAAGATATGAGTCATCACAAAAAACAGATACTTAAACAAAATTATCATCCATAAACAAGACTTATTTTATGTTATCTTATTGTTATTACAGACCCTGAGAACGTCGTCACTATTTTGTGTGTATGGAACAAGTCAATTTATTTATTAAAACTTTTTAAGCCTTTACGTTTAATATAATCACTTTTAGCATACGTATTTTATTTTAAGGATAATAAGGGATTTTTTTCTTAATTCCATAGTTAAAAATAAGTAAAAAAAGCTTTTTACTGCATTTATTTCACATTAAGTGATTCAGAATTGCAATCTTAAAATATTCTATGTGTTTTTTAAACATATTGGTATGATTAAAATCGTCAACATATACTTTTCAAGCGATTCACTATTTTGTATGGATGATTCTAAAAGTGCATTCATAAAATTAAAGATAAGATTTTCATTAGTATAGTTCTTTTTTTATATTAATAAAAAAAAGGTTTAAGTAAATAACTTTTTTTATTGTATTTTTGCATATCCCATGTTATATATATATATATATATTTATTTATTTCACCTTTAACAAATTAACTTTTTGAAAATTAAGTACCTTACAATTATTGAGCACACTTGTAAGAAAAATATGCGAAAAAAGCAAGTTTCAAAAGGTTCAAAATTGTAGAAGGATGGTTTTAAAACTTTCTGAAATTTTTCTCTAAAAAACCAAATTTTACCACAAGAATTGTATTTTTCTCGGTAGAATTATTTCCCTTCATATCATAAAACCATTTAATAATATGTCAGAAAAAATATAAAATACTGAAATAAAAAAATAGTTTAAAGGGTGCAGAGTTCTCCTAAGTACTTAAAATTTTTAAATTAAACAATAAAAATTATAGTTAATAGAAATTAGATATTCAGCAAATATTAACTCTTTTAAAGCCTAATTGGCTTCATCAAAAATTTGCTTTGGAATTTCTCCATATCTTATTTACTTCCTTTGTAATTGCAATTTTTTTATAGAATTTGGCTTCTTAAAACATTTGTGCACAATCTCAATGATTTTAAATTAACCTATAGATGCAAAACAACTCTAATAATCAAGAATCATATTTATTCTACCTTTTTAAAATGTATATCAATGTTATGTTTATATAATGTATAGCTAAACTAACTAATTTTGCACACACATATATCATTCTTTAAATGGAAGAATGCCACCTTTCAAAAAATATTTATTTTTGAGAAACAATCATTCATTATTTTTCATTAAACTAGTACTAGATGACATTTGTGCTGCTTTAGATACTAACAATACAAAGCAATGAGGATGCTACAATTTTGTAATTTCAGTTACGTGGAACCCAAATGTTAACAGGTCATTTTTTTAAAAATACAACATTGTCAATAGATTAATTCAAAATATCCCTCCTCACCCACCTTTTTTTTTTTTTTTTTTTGGACAATGTACATAACTGATATTTTTGTTTAAATTTAGTGGAAGAAAGTCATAATATAAAATGTAATAGTAGTAAATGTTGAAACAATAAATATTTGAATAGAAATTTTTGAAACAAGCTAAATGCATTATACAAACAAAAAATACGTGCAAATAAAAGAAAAGGAAAATAATTAATTCGTTGTTCATTTTTAAGATGGCAAACTTTTACAAAAAGGATACTGAAAATGACCATGATCAATAAGAATCAAACCTGGATACAGAAGACACAAGCTTGCAGCTATAGCCTAGTAAATAAGGAATATTTACCATGAAAAAATAAATAAAACTTTGTTGAATTAAATATCAAATACATTACTTCAGAAATTAAAAAGAATTTGTGCAAAATAATGACAAGAAATAAAGAAAACAGCTTTATAACTTATTTGTGATGACCTACATATTTTTGTGACTAAAATGCAATCAAAAGTATCATCTCTATGAAACAAAACATACTATTAAAATGTAGTTCAAAAATCAGGCTGAATTTATAGCTTGTCATTTGGCAACAACCACAGCGATGATTCTCAGTAGTTAATTTACGGCCACATAACTGATGACCACACTGAAACAACACATCCAGGAAATCAAAATTCAGAGAGAATTTCTTTTTAGGCACAGGCCACAGAGGAAGAACTCTTCCTCCATGCACAGGCATTCTTCTCCTGCTTGGCAATTAAATGGTGGCATAAATCAGTCGTAAATTGACCTTTAGATACAGCAAAAAAACGTTTTGTTTGCACTTTGTTAGCATCATTTTTTCAAAGAGTTTTAACCCTTTGCACTCGAGGGCTCTGCTGCAGAGACATAATCTTTCATTGCAAAATTTGTTTTTGGATCCAGTAATAAAGGAAAATAAAATGTACCTTATTTAATCAGAGCATTTTTGAAATTGTGTACTTGAACGAAACTTCTTTTAAAAAAGTGGTGCCGATCGAATAAAATTTGTGTAAAAGACGCCGAGCGCAAAGGGTTAAATGAATTTAAGCCTTGCTGTACAATATTATAAGCAAAAAAAAAATGCATTTTTATTTGCATTTTCAACAAACGTGAGAAATCTGAACAAAATTTTCTACATTAATTTTTTTTCTTCTGCACAAGATGCATTAAATATATAAATGCAAACTTTTTTTTTAATTTCAGGTTTAAAGTGGATACAAGAAGAAAAACTTATACTTTATTGACTAATTCAAGCTTTACACACTGACACATATCCAGATTATACAAGCAGTCAAATTTTCAATTTCAATGCAGTGTATTCAATATGGTGATATATTATCTATATTGTAAAGTAAAAACATATTGGCGAGTAACACTGACATCATATCAACAGTGGTATTAGTGGCAATAACCTGAACAATCAATTTTATTTTATCGCAAATAATTTTTAACCTTCTAAATATATTACTTTCAATTTTTAAACTGTTGAATACAAAATATGAAAAAAAGGTCTTTCAAATACAACTGTTGGGAAAACTGTATCGCAATTTACTAATTTTTTTTATAATTTTTAAAATAATTTTCAAGCATCAACTAAAAAAAAGAAAGAAAGAAAGATATACACCAATTAAATATAGACCTGATTATGGAAGTCTCTCCAAATTACAAAGAGGCTGCTTTTTATCTCATTAAAATATGTAATCTGTCTATCTACATCATAAATTATAAACATGTGCTTCAAAAGAGTTAAAGTCATAATGATGCATATAAAGTTTAAAATGTGCTGAACCACAATCGCTAAAATATGACAATTGGTTACGAATCAGATAATGGAACTAGTCTCAATTTTTCACATAAGCATTAAGCACAGACACAGTGTTGAATTCAGTCATATATTTCTCCGAGAGTGCCCTGGGAGGGAGACATGAGAGAATTCCAGGAAGAAATTGCATAATTTGGCCATTAAAAAGCATATCTTAAATTGTGCAAAGGTGAAATTTTCTGGGGAGGGGTTATGTCCCCCCAGAACACCCTGAATTCAACTCTGCACAGACATGCACCTACTATGGTGTATTGTTTAAAACAAATGTATATGTAATTAAATTACAATTATTTAAATAAGCGAATTCAGGGGTCGATCCAGGGAAAAATTAGGGCCCATTTAGGGCCCTTCACAAAAATCCATTTAAAAAAACAGGCCTCTTCACAAAATTCCTTTCAGTAAAATGGGCTCTTTCACAAAATTCCTCTTAGTAAATCAGCCCCCTTCACAAAATTCCTCTTAGTAAATCAGCCCCCTTCACAAAATTCCTCTTAACCCCTTGACACCCAGACTGCTTTTTTCAAGTACAGACATATATACCTGCTTTTAGTGTAAATTTGTATTTTCATATTCCACATGGACGTACGCGCTGTACGTCTGATAGTCATCTACGATAACATCAAGACATACGCATCGTACGTCCAGGATGTCATGGGGTTAAAAAAATAGATCTCTTCTAAAGTTCCATTCCATAAAAGCACACTCTCCATTAATTATTTTTATTTTATTAAAATGTGTAATTTGCAAACAAAACATGCTCACTGGAAAGAAATTTTTTTTTAAGTTTTTATTAATGGTCTAATTTGAGTAACTAAACTCAATCTTTCATAAGAAAATTTAATTTTTCACAAAAATATAATAAACTTCACAAAATAGGCCACAAAAAAAAAAAAAAACACCTGCATCTACCCTTGCAATTAGTATGCAACCCGATTACAGAAAGATTAACGTGTTTGCACTCAAAATTAAAACAATGTAAATAACTCAGCTTTTTGTTTCCATGCAATATTCCATAATTAATTGACAAACCAAATTAATACTTTAGAAATAAATATTTAAATACAGAATGAATTTAACAGATATGTAATCAAACTATGCGCTTAAACATTGAAATAATCAATACAATAAAGGAGCTATAAATAATGAAATCTTTCGTGAATAACTTCTTTTTTGCCAATAAAGGCTTTATGGTGTACTTGATGAAGAATTTAAGAAAATATGCCAGATATAAAAAAAATCTATTAGAATTCTCACTTAAAAACGATTTTTACTTATGTTCTGTGTAATAGGAGTTGTAACGACACCTTTAACCCGATTTGGATTGCCTGGTTATTAGCGATATACTACATTCACTATAGTATCATAATTTTAAATTAATGTATTAAATAAAGCAAAAATTTCTTAAAAAATGAAGCGGTTAAAAAATTTGTAATAAACAATATAGTTTAGTAATTATTTTTCTTTCTCTCTTGGAGTGAAGAGAACCTTATAAAATTCTCCCCTGGCTTATGGCAATGACTTTGGAAACTTCTAAATTATATGGAAGGGAAAGGGAGTACTTTGGTCTACCGGGCTACCTTGTTAATTCAATACTAGAATCAATACGAGGATATATTCAAGATAGAAAGTTATTTTAGATAATTTTGCAATCTTCCAACTGTGAAAAGTGTCAAGAATTAAATGAGTTACTGAAAAATATCAAAACACTTCTGGATCAGACATATTTTGATATGACTTTTCACCCCCCCCCCCCCCCCAAATTATAACAATCGGTAAATGGGGGGAAAAATTCCTTATATTTCTATGATAATTCCAGATAAACAAAGTTTTCTGATATTTCCATATTTTCCAGGTCTGTGACTAGCCTGTTTAATATACAGACTCAAGGACATAAATTATAAAAATTATTTAGAATCAGAAATGAAGGCATGAAAATTAAAATAATAAGAAGCAGACAAACAAAATATGAGAGAAATGAAATAATTATATTTTAAGTAAAATGAATATGCCCTCAAAATTAGAAAAGAGAAATTACCTTATCTCTTAATTTATAGGGTCTAGATATTGTAGTCCAGTACCAAATTACAGCAACATAAAAAATAAAGTCAGAAACCAAAACTAAAAAAGAAATATTGACGTATATTTTTTTTTATAAAAATACATTAAAACACATTTATCAATTGTTAAAAATATTACAGGGTTCCTACACAATTGTGATAAAAAAAATTCCCTGATTTTTCCAGGTTTTCCCTGACTTTTAAAAAAAATTTTCCTGACCTTTCTCAGTAAAAATCCGGCTTATATATTGTTGTAAAACCCTCCACAATGGACAACTTTAATCTAGATAAATGCTAGAAAAAAGTACGGACTGTAAAAATTTCTAGTTTTTAATTATTTTTCATATTATTTTGTAGTTTGCATAAATTTTATATAAAAATTTTAGATTAGATGAATAGTTAATTCAAAATTTCTTCATTTACGCCGATAATAGAGATTCTGATGAAAGTAGTACATCAAAAATTCCCTGACCTTTTCAAATATTTAAAAAATTCTCTGACATTTCACTGACTTTTTGCCTAAATTTTTTAATTCCCTGACTTTTCCCTGTTTTCCAGGTTTTCCCTGACCCGTAGGAACCCTGTATTATACATAAAAATAATAATTGAAGAAGATATGCAAAATAAACAATTTAGAAAAGTAAAGTATAGCATGTATATAAATATTAAAATAATATGAATTTAACCTGTTTTAAAAATCACTTAATTCTTTTTAAAAATATATTGCAAAAACTATTTTGGAACTTGGAAAATTCTATAAATTCCTTTAAATAAATGAGATTGAAATCAACAAGATGCAGACTTGCCAAGTTCTAAAGATAAAAAATTCAAGATATTTTTCTAAAAAACTTCCTACCCTTTTTCAAAATAGAAATATAAGGGCTTTCAGAGCATTTTTTAAGAATAAAATTATTTTTTAATGAGTTAAAAAAAAAAAAATAAATAAAGCGTCCTCATTCTTAGTTTGGAATAAAAATAGTCTTTTTGAGGCTTTCTTACAGTTTTAAAAGGCGAAAAAAAAAATTGCAAATGTCATTAACCAGAAATTTATTAGCAAGTAGTAAAATACTGGAAGGAAATTGTATCACTTGGAAAAAACCTGAAGTTTTCAAGTACAACTAAGAATTATCGATTAAAATTAAGTAAATAAAGGCTCTTAAAAATGAAAAGTAAAAATAAGGACTTCTAAGCATTTTATAAGAATTGTGGGAACTTTGCTTCGATCAACAGATTTCTTAAAGATATAAAAAAAAAGCAATTCTTTAATTTTTTGAAGATTTGAAAAAAAAAAAAAAAAAAATCGTTTCTTCATGGCATCATTGTTTTCATATGCCTCATGTATGACATTCCATACCTTATTGTCACAAACACCAAATTTAGATGCTACCTCTGGCATACTTGTAGGCATTGCTGCAAATTCCACCAAGACACAGTCTTCCTTGTCCGGCATCTGCTCACTTCATGGGCGCCCCATAACTCACTGTGAGATAGCGAACAAGCCTGTTTTCTTCAATCTTTTACCCACACTGGTGAAAATAGAATAGTGTGGTACACGATACCTCAGAAATCTCTCCCAGTACAATCTTTGTGCTTCGAGTCCATTCGCACATGATTGACTGTACATTAAATGCATATCTGCCAATTCTTCATTTGTGTAATTTGCCATGGCTTTTACATAGCCATTACGGGTGTTTTTATTATGGTAATAATCTGGAGCATTGAGGCTGTAAAACTTTTAAAGAGTAAACTTTGCTTCTGCTGGCTTGACCATGATACTCCAATCAGCTGCAATCGTTGATGCTGCTTTTTTTCACTAAAAACCTGCATATGCCAAATGCTTGATGACGTTCTAGAGAAATGCTGCTTCTCCAATAGAGCAGAAATGATGGCAGAAGTGAGGACTTGTACTTGTTGAACTTTTTTTTATATTTTGTTCAGCTAGGATTTCTTTTATACCCTCTGTTGAAGTAGTATTTTTATGAGATTATTATTATTTTTTTTTTTTTCCAAAAAGTAGAAGATTCTTGCAATCTATCAGAAAGAATGATGAAATCAGGGGATGGCCTTGAGGGAGAGACAATCCCTCCCCCCTGAAGCACTGAAACTGGAAAGACACCCCCCTCCTCAAAATCTAAGGATTGCAATTTTGTAACTGTATATGTTTAAAAGTGTAATTTGTTACCCTTAGAGCCAGAGAAATCCTACCCCCCAAAAATGTCTGAATTCAACACTGATCAAGAACCCTAGAAACCGAATATCGTCTTCAGGAGATTGAAGATTAAAATTTCTAACAGTTATTGCAATTGTGATAAACATTGATTTTCCTTTCAACTTTTTCTCCTTTAGGGGTGGGACGGATTGAGTTCTCCAGCCCGGACATTTTTCGGTAGAAATCCTGCCATTGCATTAAGATGTGGTATTGGTTTTCTTCCATTTTGCATTGGTGTTGACTATTTAAAGTGCTGCAATTTGGGTCAGCTACAGTAGTTTTTGAGAATTTGGGTAATTGAAAATTATAGCTGAGTTTGGGCCGGGCATTGAATTGATGACAAATTAAATGCTTATGCTCTGAGTGTTTTTGCTTTTTGAAATTTTCTGAATCTTTTTCAGTGGTATGTTCAAAAAGTTAAGTTATTTTAAGTGGGACTCAAAAATACTGCACAATCCTATGTTTATGTGCAGGTGCTCTTATAATCTTTTAAAAGAAGTTGTACTTTTGATTTGAATGGAACAAAGATTCTTTAATTTCCCCACGCTTTGAATGGAAAATTGGAAGATGGCAATACAAACATATTTGCTGTCTTGTCTGTGGATATAATGCCATATTCATACAATATGAGTGGAATAAGTCAATATAAATTCAGGAGGAGGAATAGCAATGATTTTTAAAAAATGATGTAAAAAAAAATGATCGAAAAAAGGTAAAATATGAAAAATATAGACTAAAAGAGACAAATACAAACTAGTCGGATGTACCAATCCCAAAACTTTCTTCTATCTCATACATGTTAATACTTCAAAATTCGCTATCACACTGCCAAAATTAAATGACAATCTATGCATCTCATGAGGATTCTAACGATATGAAATTCCGTGCATTAGTTCTTGAGATATGACTATCGCTGAAATCGTCTAAATTCAGCAAAATGCTGCCTAGCAGCGCCACCTATTGGGTGATTTATACCAAATCCTAATCAGCAACAATTTATGTCAACGTCTGACTGAATCTGAAGTTTGGAGAAAATCCGTACATTAGTTTTTGAGATAGTGCAATAGCGAAAATCATGAAAATTTCTGCATAGCAGCGCCACCTATTGGGTGATTAACACCAAAACCTAATTAACAACAACTTGTGTCAACATACAACTAAATCTGAAGTTAGATGAAAATTGGTCCATTAGTTCTATTGATAGAGCTATTGAGGCAATCGTGGAAAAGGCAGCAGAGAAGCGCCACCTGTTGGGCGATTTACACCAACACCTAATCAGTAGCAAGTCATATCAAAGACTAACTTAATCTGAAGTTTGATGAAAATCCGTGCGTTAGTTCTTAAGATAGAGCTATTGGGGAAATCGTGTAAATCCTGCAAAATTCATCATAACAGCGCCACCTGTTGGGCGATTTACACCAAAACGTAATCATCATCAATTCATATCAAGGACTAACTAAATCTGAAGTTTGATCAAAATCCGTGCATTAGTTCTTGAGATAGAGCTATTGCGAAAATCGTGAAAAAGGCAGCATTGCAGCGCCACCTGTTGAGCGATTTACACCAAAAACTAATCAGCATCAATTTGTATTAGGCACTAATTGAATATCAATTTTTATTAAATTCCGTGCATTAGTTCTTGAGATAGAGCGCCCACAAAATTTGTGTCACATACACACAGACAGACAGACTCACAGAGTCCCAGACAGACATTTTGTAAAAACATGTTTTTTGGAATCTCCGACCCCTAAAACGTGTAAATCCGTCGAAAACCGGAATTCGAAAATTTTCATGAATCCAATACTTTCTTCTTGTAAAGATAGAAGAAAGTAAAAATAGCGAGCCACTCTGAGGCCTGCTGATTTGATCTTAAAAACTGCAATTATGTTAAATTTTAGCTTGTGGATTAGAAATAGTTCAATGAATTGAGCCCAGTAGCAGAAATTTCTCCAAGTGTCTGCGACAGATACTTCAGAGGAAAAAAATAATCTGCAGGTAAAATATTTTTACAACTGAAGCATTAATTAATCAAACAATCACTTACCTGTAGCGTTTTTAGGCATTTTATAAATTTTTATTAATAATAATCTTAACTTTTTGCATCTCTCTTCTCTCTATTCTAAAAAAAAGTAACTACCGCTGTCACCGCCGCCGGTTTTGATTTTTTTGTGACCGGAGGCCTTTCTTCGTTAATATTAACAAAAATAATGCATACAAAAATATGAAAATCGGTGGTTTTATACAGAAATGTTTGATAAACACGCTGATGCAGACAGTTTTCAAATCGAAGAATTATTTTAAGAGTTATTTAATGCTAAAGTTGGACAAAATCGTTCCACTAAAAAAGTTTTATAGCAGCAAAAACTAGACATGGCAGTGTAATCATTTTTAGATCATTTTATGCGTTAGAATTTGCCGGAGTGCAGATTGCATTAATTGTTTTATTTTGACTCATTTTTTCAGGTTTTATTTCTATTTTAAATTTAAATTTTCAGCATTTCTAGAGATATTTTTTACAGATTTCAGAAAATTGTACTAATTTAAACTGTTGCCAACTGTATAAAAAGCGCAAGCAATAATGTTTGCTTCAAATTAAAAATTTATTTACACGTGACTATTATAAACAGGAAAAAAACTTTCAAATTAGAATTAAATAATTACGTATAAAAAGCGGGAACTTATTAAAAATTACGTCATAAAAAGTATACACCTGAATTTTAGAAGAGAAAGGATATTGTAAAATAATAAATTCATTAACATGCGTTAGAAGTCTTAGGAGAAATTACGTCATATTTACGTCACATTATAGTTATTACATAAAATGAACACAAAATAATATTGCAAAAAAGTTTAAATTTAGAAATTGCGCTAGACATTTATTTGATATTTTGAGAATTAATTTAAAATGTCTCATTTAAAAGAACTTTCTTTTCGCTTTGTTAAAAAATACCAGGAGACAAAGACTCTCTTTACTAAATTCCTTTTATATTAGCTTATTTTGAAATGTTGTTACACGTGTATACGTCATCAAGTTATTTTTTTTCGACGTTTTATTTGTGTTTTTATTAATGTTGTACGAATTTATTTGTTCTTTCGTTATTTAAAATAAAAATTATATCAATTTGTATAATTTGGCGAGTGGTTTGGCGATTTATATAATTTGGCGAAATTGGTCGACAGGATAATCAAGTAGTACCGCAGCGGATTTGGCGTTAAAATTCTCCAATCAAAGAGAAATGAATAGGAATTCTTTTATAGGGAGATCGCCACTGTTTTTTAAATTATAATTCAATCTTTCGAAATCTTTTTAAAGCCGATCAAATTAGCGTGCATTTAGAGTCTGCGGTGTCTGGACGGGGGTTGGCGAGCGTAGCTCGTAGGGGGCCGAGCCCCCTAGTTAAGTAATAAAGAGCTAAACAAAATATGAAATAAAATAAAGGTTCGATGAAAAAGAATCTGCAAAAGAGAAATGAAAATCTGCGACGCCCGTCTCCCGTCTCAAACTTTCTGCTACCGGGGAATTGAGCATTTCGTAGACAGAACAACTTCATGAATGGTCTTTTAAGGAAGAAAAAAATTTTGGCACTCCTTTGTTATAACCAATCAAAGAAAAATTCTAATATGTGCATAGCTTACTTTTCTCCAGCATGCAAAATGTGTCCCGTCCCTAATATTTTTTTTTTTTTTTTCATTTTCCAAATTTTCAACATGTTTTGTATTTATTTTACCAATAAAGTGCAGAAAGGGATGCTACAGCTCTTTTCGAAAATAAATCATTTTGCCACCTAAAAGACTGTGAAAATGGTTATAGTATGCAGTTATATGTTGCAGTAAAAAACTATATGGGGATATAATTTAAAGAGTTACAAAAGGAAATGTTGAGATTTCAAAAGAAAATAAACATTAACTAAATGCAAAGAAATGAATAAATTCAGACGTTATCGAAATTTAAAATAACTTAACGAGTTATCTTTGAAAGTTAATTTTTGTTTTTCATTCCATTGCTGTAGTTCAGCCTGTTCAATAGTTTTTTTCAATTTCACTTATATGTAAACAAAGAGCGTAATGTTATATTGAATGTACTGAAGCTCAAGAAACTATAGCAACTTTATCATTATAAAACAACAATATGACATTACAGCAGAGATTTCTAAAGGCTATCCAACCGTACTGTCTTTTCTTTACAGTTTGACATCACTGTGTGTTCAATGTTCAGCCAATCATTTTCTTTCTATTTTTTTCTAAGTAGCTTTTTTGATAATACCAGGTTTGTCAATATCTGTGAATTTTTTATGCTAATGTACCTAATAGACAATGTTATTTAAGATGCTGGTTGGAAATCGAGGTGGGATTTAGTTGAAGTGTGTTTAACAAAAATACAGTGCCAGTAATTTTACCATGCATGCAGTGAGATAAAAGTTAAAGATAGTTAAAATACAATATGAACTAAGTTAATCCTTAGTTTTTAATTTAAATGTTTGTACTGTGTGAAAATTGTGAAATTATAAAGTTCAATAAAAGATGTCTCCAAATAATTTGCCTGCTTTTTAAAGAACTCTTAATACTTTCACCCTGAACTCTGCTTCAAATCCAGTTCACAATAGGAAGAAGGGGTCAACGTCAACATGATGAAAGGTTATTGCATGGCAACATGGCTCAACAGCTCTAAATTACATCTTCTTAAGGTTACAACATTGCAATTTACATATTGCTGGAGTGAGGAACTGACTTCAATTCAATGCTACAAAATGCAGTTAAATAAACATGAAATACATCATAGACTCAAATAATTACATACATGAAGTCTGTTCTGAGTTTATGAGAAAATATTCAGTGAAGAAAAAAAAAAAAGGAGAGCCAAGTAAAGAGGATATTATTGATGAATCCCTCTTCGTAATATGAAAAAAAACAACGCTGAGAGAATTCTACCGCAATAGTGGATGGTATTTGCTACAATCACAAGTGCTTTTCAGTAGAAGTTCCAAATATTAATGCAGAAACCTTCATACAAAATATTAAAGATCAATTAAATGAGGAATCAATCATTTACACAGACTGCTGGATTAGTTATAAAACTGAACTTGAAGAAGCTGGCTTTTATCATTTTATAGTTAATCATACATATTATAGCTTTGTAGATCCTACTACTGGCATTCATACCCTGAAAGTAGAAAGATTATGGGAATCTGCAAAATGGAGGAATATTAAGCACTGGAGCTGGGGTACGTCTCAACATCATCTGGCAGAATTTATTTGGAGACATCAAATGCTATGGCAATGTCTTTGAATCACTATTAGAAGCAATTGCTGAACTGTGTCTACAGAAAGTACTTGTTAAATGTAAATTTGTATATGTATCAATTGTTAAAAGTGTATTATTAAGTGTTTTATTTGTGTAGATATACGTTATATATTTCATATTACATTATTATATGACTATTTATGTATATATTAAACAGATTACCTTTCAATATATACATAAAATGGTATAAATAGTGGAGACATAGTTTGTGTGTTGATTGATGATTATGACATATATAGCAATCTGATTAGATTTTAAAATGTAATTAAAGGTTGACATTGAAAATTGCATTTTTCACTATTGCAACAAGGCCCCTATTAACAAAGTACCACCATAATGTTACTGATTGCATATGTTATTAAGGAATGACAGAATGAGATAATACTGTTTTAAATAAAAGAAAACCGTGCTTCATTCATTGGTAAAAAACTTGTTGGAATTTTGTAAATATAATTCAAGTATTATGCATTTCAAAGCAGAGTTTTTTGTGCTGATTTATAAATGAATTTCAAAAGTGCTGGTCTTTATTTTATTATAACTAGGGGGCTCTGCCCCCTATGAACTACGTTCGTCAACCCCCGTTCAGACACCGCAGACTCTCTTACAGCACGCTAATTTGATCGGCTTTAAAAAGATTTTGGAAGATTGAATTATAATTTGAATCTGACAATTATAATCTGACATAATTTTAACTAAATTTTTCTTTCTCTTTTTAATATTCACGTAAAAATACTTTTGTTAGAAATGAAATATTATGATCATCTTAAAATATCAAATAAATGTCTCACGCAATTTTTAAATTTAAACTGTTTTGCAATATTATTTTGTGTTCATTTTACATAATAAGTGTAATGTGACGTAAATTCTCTTATTTAAGACTTCTAACGCATGTTAATGAATTTATTATTTTACAATACTCTTTCTCTTTTAAAATTCACGTGTAATTTAGTTTTTATGACATAATTTTCAACGAGTTCCTGCTTTTTATATTTTCTGTTTATAATAGTCACATGTAAAATAAATTTTTAATTTGAAGCAAACATTATTGTTTGCGCTGTTTATACAGTTGGCAACAGTTTAAATTAATACAATTTTCTAAAATATGTAAAAAATATCTCTCGAAATGCTGAAAATTTGAATTTAAAATAGAAATAAAACCTCAAAAAATGAGTCAAATTAAATTACTAAATGCAGTCTGCACACCGGGAAATTCTGACGCATAAAATGATCTAAAAATGATTAAATTCCTATGTACAGTTTTTGCTCCTACAAAACTTTTTTAATGGAACGATTTTGTCCAACTTTGGCATTAAATATCTCTTAAAATAATTCTTCGATTTGAAAACTGTCTGCATCAGCGTTAGGGTGGTTCAAAAAAATTTTTTTCGAGGTAAAGACCAAGACACCCCTACTTTTTTTACATTTATCCATAGTATCTCACTCCTAAAATTGTAGCTGTTTACACCTACAGGAAGATGGTGCTCAATGGCCCTTCATTTTGACACTTTTTGGTAATTTTAAACAATTTTATAGTTTTATAGACTGAGGATAATATGTGTTTAAAATACATAATTTTTAAACAAAAGCTGATCGTTTTAAGCTTTCATAATTCCTAATAAATAATAAAAAGTTTAGTTGAATTATTTAGCAACAGTTTGTCTATCTAATGCATCTGGCAACATTGCAATACTTCTGACACAAGAAGCCGCCATTTTGTAAGCAAGGGCCTTTTTTTTATATTGATCTTGCTGATGCTTTGATTCTAATAAAAATAGAAGATTGTGATTTCCTTATAGATCAACGGGATAGGCGTAAAATGTATTTGGGTAATGAAGATAGAGAATTTATTAAAAAAAGCAAGAGAGAATTCTTAACAGGAAGAACGACAAAAAGAAGAAGTCATGGGTGTTGAAACTTCATCAACAGCTGTTTATGTTTATTCGATGGCTGATTCAGAAAACTCAGAGTCCCCTTCCCAATGAGATGTTGATGATTTTTTCTGAATATAAAGAAAAACCTTATTTACAATATTGAAAAGAAAGAAGATGTGTCTTGTCCAGTGGTGTAGTCGTAAAAAAAGCAGCGGGCATACGCTCTAAGCAGAGGTTATACGCTCATGGCAAAGGATATACCCTATAGTGTATATACTATAGTTTTTTTGAGAAACAGAGGGTATACGGTGTTCCTTAAAAAAAATCCAGAGGGTATACGGCGTATACCACCGTATACCCTCGACTACATCCCTGGTCTTGTCTAAATACAACTGTTCATATATCATGTTAGTGTTAGTAGTGCTTTAGATCGTAACAAGACATCTGATCGTGAAGATCTGCATTTGATTGTTCTAACTGTATCAGCTTTGGGGTATGATCTTCGTGCACTTCCTCTATCAAGAAGCACCATACAACGATTAAGAAAAAAAAGCTAGACAATATGATAATATGTTGAGTCAGAAATTCGTGATTTCAAACCAGATTGTCCTCTAGTTCTCCATTAAAACGGCAAACTTTTATCTGAATGTCTTGGATTAGGAAAGGTTTCTTTTCACTTGCCAGTGCTTGTTTCGGGAGCTGGTATTGAAAAGCTCCTTGGAAGTTCAGTAATGGTGAAACAGCAGAAAATATAATGAATTCTATTTTTAACCTATTATACGAGTTGTGTGTAGAGAAAAACATTCAAGGTTTATATTTTGACACTACGAGTGTAAACACTGGTTATGTAAAAAAAGTATGCATTTGTTTGGGAAAAAAATTGGCCGTGAACTATTGTGGTTAGCCTGCTGGCACCATGTGATGGAATTAATCTTGGCAAAGGCTTTTAGCTTGTGCCTTGGACCACCCAGTTTCACATAAATTCCACTCAACAGATTTAAGAATGTTTGGCAAGGAATTGAACAAACGAATTTTCGCGTACATAATTGAAAAGAAATGCACTAGATTTTAAAGATTCAACCATTGCCAGTCTTTTATCTGTAGGTAAATCTGTGGTCATTAGAGATGATCGAGTTGACACTTGCTATTTTGGGAAATTCACCACAGAAAAACCATTGGAGAACACCAGGTGCTATTCATCATGCTCGGTGGATGGCTAAACTCCTGTGCGGTTTTAAAATCTTCAAAATTCGAGATTATCCAGAACTTTTCCATCTAACTAAGAGGGACGAAATGCAGTTCTTCATAATTTGTGCAGTTCAGTACTCTTCTATACAGCAAAGCATGGACAGAATCTCCACTTGCAGCTGAAGCTCCTGCAGTTGACTTGCAATTATAGAAACACCCGAGAAAATATGAGACTACTGATTCTGAGATTGGAGTAGGAGCAAGGAAAGTCCTAGAAAATCCCATGTGGTACCTTTCAGACGAATTGGTTGGTTTTGCCCTATTTTCAGACACAGTACCAACAAAAGAGAAAGCAAAAATTATTGCAGGAATGATCAATCCAAAATGTAAGAGGGCAATCAAATTTATTGAAAGATGATGCAGTTGCCTTGGAGATTTTGCAACAAAAAGAACTGTTCAACTCTTTTCTCGTTTGAATATTTATGACTTTTCTATAACTTTCGCCTTAAGAATGGAAGAACAATATCAATTATAAAAGCGGTAGAAACTATGTAAAAGGACTATTAGTGGTCAACAATACTGCTAAGAGAGGTGTTCAGCTGATTCAAGAATTCAACAAACTTTTAACAAATGATGAGGATGATATACAGTTTCTTTTGCAAGACGTTGAAGCAAATAGGACTTTCCCTACCGACAACAACAACAAAAATAAGTTGTTAATATTGTTTCAAATATATATATATAAATCTGACAATGTTAATTATTTTGTTAGCTTTTACTAATATTGTAAATATATAAATAAAAGATATTTAAAAAATTTGGTTTTTACCTCAAATTTTAGAAAATTCAATTACAAATGCCTAAATATCTTCAAAAGTCAAAAGTTGACAGTGATTGACAGACCTGCCAACCTTTGAAAATGAGAAATCGTAGCACACAAAATTTAAATTAATCTGGAGGTTGGTTGGTTTTTCATGTTTTGCAGCTATCTTTTGACATTTGTAAAAGGAATAAGGTTTCAGTCTTTCGACAACTAAATGTAGTAATTTTTTTCCTCTGAAAATTTTTATACGATTTTTAGATTTTCTTCTCGTTTCGAAGCGTTTTTTTTTTTTTTTTCCCCATTTGTAAAAGGAGCCTGGTTCCAATTTTTTTAGCCCAGTGCAGTAAATTCTGAGGAAATTCGTGATTTTTCCCCCACGATCATTTTAGGATATTCACAATTTCTGTTTCAAAAATCATAATTCACATTTTCCTATCACGATTCTTTGTAGAAATCTGCACTATTTACCACGAACTTTTGACGAAATTCGCTTTTTTTACCGCGATCATTTAACAAATTTTGCGTTTTTTACTACGATCCTTTGACGAAATAAGTGTTTTCTTTCCATGATCTTTTGGTGAAATTTATCTTTTGTTTCTGAGATATTTTGACAAAATTCACGTTTCCACCACGATCCTTTGGTGAAATATATTTTCTTCTGCGACCAATTGATGAAATTAATATTTTAACACGATCATTTGTCGAAATTAGCGATAGTTTATTGCAACCGATTGGCAAAAATTTCAATATCTTTTCGCGACCAATTAACAAAATTCAATACTCGATTTTTGACGAAATTTGCAATAGTTTTCCCTCGATAGTTTAACGAAATTCGTGATATTTTGCGCAATTTTTTGACGAAATTCGCAATTTCTTTCTGAACTCTTAACGAAATTAGCGATTTATTCAGCGACCAACTGAAGATAACCTTTGACGAAATACCCGATATTTTTACACAATCATTTGAATAAATTTTCAATTTTTTTCTGCGATCGATTCATGAATTTATTTGGGGAAATTCCATAAGAAAAAAAAAAAATTGCGGATGTCCAAGAAATTTCAAAATATACTCGCAAAAGTATCATAGGTCTGTGGAAGAATTTACAGGGGGAAATACTGCACAACATTTTTCTTTATGCAGGACTCTCCTTTTCCGTGTGCAAATCGTGCAATTTTGCACACTATTTCAAACCTTGCCCCTCAAAGAACCACCTCTCCCATCCAGAAATTCTTAAAATGGCAGCCCTGTTTCTAAGGAAGGGAATTCCTGCATAAATATTTACAGAAACACGATTCACTCGTGGTTAATATACATAAAGAGGTTTTATGTTAAGAAGTTTGTTTTGCAGCCCAGATTTTTTTCCCCATGAGCATTTTTTAATATCTGAATTTTCGGACTAATGACCATTTTTTTAAAACTTTCAGAAATGAATACTTTGAAATTTTGGAAATTTCGGAACAGAATCACTCCTGAAAAATATGCTGCGCGGGATAAAAATTGCAACTAGAAACAAAAAACGCATTTGTGTATATTTTGCAAAAAATCATAGTTTAAGACCGATTTTCGTAGCATCGTAGTTTATAGGTCCAAATCGTAGCAACTATGATTTTTTCATAGCAGTTGGCAGGTATGCATTGAGCATAGTCTTTTATTTGGAGTAGGACATTGAAACTTTGCCAGAATAATAGTATGGGCTGATGTAAAAAAATGAGGGGGTGTCCTGGTCTGTACGAGAAAGTTTATTTTTTTCCATAGGTTTGTGAACCACCCTATCAGCGTGTTTTATCAAACATTTCTCTATAATACTACCGATTTTCATATTTTTGTATGCAACAGTTTTTTTAATATTAACAAAGAAAGGCCATGCTTAAGCATTCAATTTGGATGCCGATCTGCCAGGAATATCTACGCAGATTTTCATTGGTCCATTTCCAAATCAAAACTTGTTTTTATATATAGAAGGATTACTTTATCTGTCATCTCAAGTTGACTTTGGGATCAAATGGGGAAAATAAATTGTGTTTACATATTGAAATGATTTTTATAGCATCTATTGGGGTAAGGTATGACTATGCTTGACTTTTTTTAGGTGCGTTCGTAATTATATAAATACGTAGCACCTATAGTCGTCGTTCAGTCCGTCTGTCCGTCCGCATATAACAGAGCAAAAACTACCCGACCGAACGGTCTGAAATTTTAAATATATGATTGTTGTAAAATTTTGTCGAGCCATTTCAATTTTTATGAAAATCGGATGTATAGTTTAATTACAGGGACATTCAAAAGTTTTTCTTTACATTATGGCCAATGGGAAAAAATTATTGCAAGTGCATTTTAATGATGTTACAGTCTTCCGAATCGTTTGAAAATTTAAATATATGATTGTTGCAAAATTTTGTCGAGCCATTTCAGATTTTATGAAAATTGGATGTATAGTTTAATTACAGGGGCACTCAAAATTTTTCCGTTACAATTATTGCAAGTGCATTTTAATGATGTTACAGACTATGCACTTATGAAGTGTAAAAAAATATACATTCAGTACAACATGGAGAGCAAAAAATATTTATAAAACTAGTTATAGAACGAACGCACCTCATTTGCCACGTTTGACGAGCAATTTCCTACTTGTTTATAACTATCTGGTTATTACCAGCATTGTATGTGAGAATTTGTAGACATTTTACATCAGTAGTAAGAAAGATTAACACGTTATGTTTACCTTTTGTACATAAAGCATAAACTTTGTGCTAAACTTTACTAACTCTAATCATAAACTTTTACTACAGAGTGATAAAAAAAAGTTTATTCTACAAAATTATACAGATAAAAATAGAATAAATTCACAGCTCTTTATAAAGTAATGGATGCAATACTTAAATTTCTAATTAAACTAACAAATAAAAGTTTTTAAAAGAACTTACCTGTAGAGCGCATAAATATTTTATGATGATAACTTTCAAATCCTCTAGAACTATATAATTTAACCCAATCAGGATTTATCCAATTTGCTCTACAATAAAGAAGATAATATAAGTAATTTAAATTAGGTATAACTTGTACACCAACTAAAATAATAAAGATAGAAAATCAAACTTACAAATATCCACATAATAAACTATGGTAAGCAGTTAATGGAGGATAATCCAATCCCCAATATTGCATATCATTTTGTGTTGAATTCTGGTACCTAAAAATATAAATATACATGGATGAATATAAAGTAAGAAAGAAAAATTTATTCATTCAATAAATAAATTATTTTAAGCAAAAATTAGTAAAATAAAATAAAATTTATTAATTACTATTTATAACATCAAAACAATATTATTATTATTACAGGGATGACCGCCCCGGGAACCCAGCTTTCGCTTTAGAGTATAAGTGCAATCCCGGGGGGAGACAATATTATTATTACAGATACACTGAATATTCAGTATCTATTCAGTATTCGACTATGTTACCAAACATTCGGTTTGACCAAATATCAAACTATTTGGTATGCCAAACATTCAGTATGGCTGAATATCGAAATATTCAGCCAAGCCGAATACTTAAAAAAAAAACCCTTTTAAAACATATTTTTAAAAACCTTAAACAATTTCTACTTTTAACTGTCAACTCAACTTATAAAGATATTCAGAATGAGAAATAGAATGATATTTAAATAAAAGATAATGTTTTTACATTATTTATTTGTTGTTTGTTAACTATAACTTAAGAAAATTAACCATTAATGAGAATTTTCATAGGAATTAATGATGTACAAATGCAAGTTCCTGAACATTGTCTAGAAAATAATCTGTTAATAAAATGTTCTTGAATTTTCACAAAAAGGCTGTTTCTAAACAAAATGTAAAATCTTTCAGGGTTGATAATAGACATCAAGACAGACAATTTTTGTACAGGAAACCACGGGTGCAGAAAATGTTTCTACGCCCAACATTTCCCCCAATACACACGAAAATTTCCCCAAAACTTTACGGTATGTTATAGCTAAGTGCTGTATTACCGTAGGTATAGAAAATTTATTTTTCAAATATTTCTCAACTTATGCGCGAGTATATATGGCAGGGGTGATTCTGAGTGAAAAAAAATTTCCTAAAATTCACAGCAAATTTTCTGAAAGGTTACAGCAGAGTGGGGGAAATCCACTCCCAACACTATGTATTTTTCATGGATCTTTTGACGCAATTCGCGTTTTTTCGCGATCTTTTGACAAAATTTGCGGTTATTTCGCGACCTTTCGACGAAATTTGCGGTTATTTCTCCTTCCTTTTGACGAAATTCGCAGTTGTTTTGCCATAATTTGATGAAATTCGCGGTTGTTTTGCGATCGATTGGCGAAATTAGCAGTTCTTTCGTGATCTTTTGACGAAATTTGTAGTTTTTTGCGATCTTTAAACGAAATTTGCAATTATTTCGTGATCTTTTGACGAAATTTGCGATTCTTTCATGATCTTTAGACGAAATTTGCAGATGTTTTGCGATTTTTTAACGAAATTTGCGGTTATTTCGCCCCTTTTGACGAAATGCGCGGTTGTTTCGTAATCTTTTGGCAAAATTTGCGTTTATTTCGCGATCTTTTGAGTAAATTTACGTTCATTTCGCGATCTTTTGACGAAAATCGCGGTTGTTTTGCGATCGTTTGACGAAATTCGAGGTTGTTTTGTGATCTTTTGACGAAATTTGCGATTGTTTCGCGATCTTTTGACGAAATTTGCGATTGTTTCGCGATCTTTTGGCGAAATGTGCATTTATTTTGCGATCTTTTGACAAAATTTGCGTTCATTTCACGATCTTTTGACGAAACCTGCGGTTATTTCGCGATCTTTTGAAGAAACCTGCGGTTATTTTGAGATCTTGTGACGAAATTTGCGTTTTTTTCGTAATTCTTTGCGAAAATTCGCGGTATTTTTATGTCTGAATTTTCAAATGACCGATTTTTCTTTTTTTTTTTGGAACCGAATGTCTTAAATTTTCGGAAAATTCGGAACATAATCACCCCTGATATACGGTACATATTATTCTGAGATCGATTTTGTGAAGGTCGCCATACAGATATTTTTATTTGTACTGAAATTGTTCTATCTCAGGGAATTATGGAATTCATTGTTAAAATCGAAATCAATTGTATATGTTTCTGAAAAATTTTCCCAGGGGGTTAAAATTTCCCCCGATCCTAGATCGCTGGATCGGACATATTCTGCACCCCTGCAGGAAACCATAATCACAATCCATTTATTCAGTCATAAATACAATGTATCTCATCCACTGAGCTCCATACATAACAGGAGAGCTTTATATTTCCCAACATGATTTTTAGCGGTCAGCACGGAAGGACAGTGACGATAATTTTAGTTCACATCCATGGCAAATAATGCTGTTTATCGCATTCCCTTACATGATTAGAGAATCATTTATTAATTTGATAGTACAACTTAAATAGAGAAGCATAAATTAGGATAATAGTAAATGAGGACGCTAATATCTAACATTGATAATGCAGATTATTTACTACCTTTGCTTTGCAAGCTTCTGACTGCCGATTAAAAACTACTGTTATATATGGGAGCTCAGTGATCTCATCTCACTCGAGGTCAAAATTGTACTTTCATTTGTTACTTTAACAATAATGAAAATATAACTATATTTTCAACAGACTTGCTTTGATTTCTGTGAAATATAACATCATGATGAGAAGTGCTGGAAATTGTCACCATTCATATCTAAACAACTATGAGTTAGACATTCCTTTATTCAGAATGCAGTTGACAGTATTTATAGTGTGTCACTGGCCAAAATTCAGTCCTTTTCAATGATATCATCACATTTAATACAAGCAAAATTAATATGAAACAAATCTCACTAAAATATCTTCATTATTGATAAAGTTGTGAATGAAAATTCAGTTTCGGTTTGTAGTTACACGCCTAGCTTTTTGATTGAATGTATTGTAATTTTAATGGAACAAATGGATTGAGAAGTTATTTCTTGTTCAAAAAATGTTTGTGTTGACCATATTATCTTTCTTGAAAGATTGTTGCATGATTTTAGGACCAACCTGCATGTTTACAATCTCTGAAAATGCAGAGCTGCGGAGTCGGTGGGAAAAATCGACGACTCCGACTCCGGGAATTTTAACAGATCCAACTCCGACTCTTTCGCTCAAAAATGGGCAGACTCCGACAATGCAGACTGTGGCAGATTTATCTGCAACATATCAATTCCCCCCCCCCCCCCCCCGTTTCTCAAAATCTACTTTAAACAAGTAAATTCATTATAGTAATTCTTTTTCCTAAAACAATTCATACTTCTACATTCATTTTTTTTTTTTTTTTTTTTTTTCCTTTCACAAGGAACTTTTCTCAACACATATAAAGATTTATGGTTTCAGATATTTTGTTTCACTTATTCAAAATTCTCATTCTCGATTATTTATTTCCCTTCCTAATGGTTTTTAGTCAACAACAATCGTGCGCAGTTATAATTCGTACAGCTGCACTTCCCCTTTAACGGTTCATTTTCTTTACCGTATTTTTATCTGCACTATAAATAAACCACTCTCATTTCCTATTAGAACTTGACGGGTATAAAAGGAAATAAAGAAAATAATGTATTTATTGGAATTGCAGTTTTAAATTATATTTTCATTTATCATCATTATGCTTTCTACATTTCACATGCATTTGTTAAAGATTACTTAATCACATTTAACTGCAATCTGTTTTTTTTTAATATAAACAAATGCGAAACTTTTCGTCGCACTTATTCTTGAAACATGTAGGGTTGCTTCACATTTTGTGGGTGCGCCGAAAGGCAGGGCTGGCACGTAATTTGTCTGCTAGTCCTGTCGCCAATGCTTTGTCTTTGTAATATAGGCATCAAAATCTTGATTAGTTGGCGATAATACAATATGCCAAGACATATGAGTTCAGTACGCATTATGACAGAGTTCCCCCCTGACCGCCTAACTGGAAGGTCCGTTAAAGGACCGCTGTTGTTTACCTTTTTTTTTGTGACGTTGCGTAGCAGTGATGAAACGAATTTGTTTATACACATCGAGATACTTAATGTGTCCTTCTGTATTCCTTCATATCCAAAGCTCCATTTTTATGAGACTTTTCCGAGTGGAGGAATTCATCTCTTGGACGGATGTTTTACGGTGCCGTGTTTTCCCCCTCCTTTCGTCGAAGTTCGTCAGTGGCTTCTTCTATGTGTTTTTATTTTCTTCTGGTCACATTTTTGTTACTTCCGTGGGTTAGTAAATTCGCGTGTGCTCCCTCCGACTCTTCAGTGAAAAAAAATCACCAGTGTTGTGCACAAGTTCTGTGTTGTGAAAACCGCAATATGCGTCACTTGTGTCACCAGTGTTTTCTGTGAAATATGTTTAAAAGTGACATAAGATTCCAGCAAAAAAAGTGAAATGTTAGTGCGTCAATTTTTAAGGGTGTGACAGTGTACAAAGTGTGTGACGGCTAATTTTGTGTGCAAAAAAAGGCTTGTGAGGTATCGAGTGTCTTCAGTTTTTGTTGTCCTTCAAGGACTCTACAATTTTTTTTGTGAAATTAGCGATTCGATAAGTGGTTTTAAAAAAAAAAACCTGAAGAAAATTTTCGGCCCATCTACAGTAATAATTGGCCGTAAAGAAAAAAAAAAAAAAATTGCCTTCGTCGTACACAAGTCTTTGGCAGTTGATAATAAAAAGAAAACTGCTCATTTTTTTTACATATATATAGAATACGAGAATTGAATATTTGTTTCAAAATTTTTCTTTTCAGTAATTTACTGAAGTCACATTAAATGCTTGCATTGAATTATATTTAATTCAGTTTTCGTATTCATGAAAGAATATTTTACAATATATTTATTTATATGTGATTGAAATGATTTTATATTATTTTTGCCTTGATTTTCAT
The DNA here is from genome assembly GCA_963932465.1 of Maratus speciosus. Classification (NCBI taxonomy): domain Eukaryota; kingdom Metazoa; phylum Arthropoda; class Arachnida; order Araneae; family Salticidae; genus Maratus; species Maratus speciosus. The sequence goes on from OZ010788.1 coordinate 239,458,612, forward strand.
GCTCTTTATAGATTTACTTTTTGTTGATTAAGAAAGAGGATTATTTTCAGTATACAAGGTAAATCCCTTATTTTTTAAATTTGTGATTTTTCACAAACTTTAGGGATATTTTACGTAACTTATTTTTACATTCCTCTATTAAAAAAAAGAGAAAGAGCTATTTGCATATGCATTTTTTTTAGTTGATTTATTAGCATGATTTATGTAGATTTTTTTTTACTCGTAAAGAAGTTACAATAAGACTTTTATTTTTCTTTGGACTAAGCTAAAAGAAAATTCTTCTTTTATTTTCTATAACTTATCCTATATTATGTTTAATTATATTTTATAATGCTATAATTTTACATTGCATTTTATTATGTGATATGCTTTGGTTATACAGTAGTATTATTATTTTGCATGTATTATGCAGAAACTCGGTAATCATCAGTTATCGCATTATTTAAATTCATTTTTTTTTGTGTGACAATGGCTAAAAACATCCCAATTGGTATTATTGAATTCGATGGGGACCCTGAATTATTGCAATTTTTCTTTGATCAGGTCAAAGCTGTTGCCGAAATTAATAAATATAATGAGCAAACAGCTATGTCGTTCCTCATTGGTAAATTACGAGGACCGGTGTAGAAATTTTTCGCACAAAACCCTGATTTTAAAAACGTAAAAGATTTGGAAACTTTGCGCAAGGAATTCGCGGCTTTCTTCTCCCCACCAAGTAAATCTGCAGCCAATCTCGAGTTAAATAACTTATCCATCTTGCCTGCCGAGACCATAAAGAATTTAGCTCACCGCTTAAATGTTTTGGCAGCAAAAGTCTATGAGGATATACAGGATCCCAAAGCGCGGGATTCCATGAAGTACATGAAATTTCTTGAAGCGATTCCTTCTCAAATTAGAATTAAAATTAAGGAAGAAGGAATTACTGATTATCGTGCCACGGTTGAAAGGGCAAATCAGTTGTATGAGATTCTGCATAATGAAAAAGTGTTACATGCTTTACCCACTATCCCAAAATCAGAATATAATGTTGAACAACAGTTACGCGAAATTTCTGAAAAGATAAATGCAATAACATTTAAACCTAAGGAATTAAATAGAGATGACATAAATAAAAAATCTGATGGGAAATCTAATCGCAACTCAAACGGTTTTCGTTACAGGCAAAATTTCAAATATCAAAGACATGAGAGACATTTTTCTCCGTGTAAATTTCATAAAAAAAAAAAAATCTAACAACTTGTCAATTATGCAACCGATCTGGTCATGATGCCCAGGCATGTTTCAAATGGAAACGTGCAAATACTCAGAGAAGAGAAAATAATTATAAAACTAACAGTCGTCATAGTCAGGAAAACTAGAACAGAGACGCAATGTTGCTGATGGTATTGTGTTTCACATTAACAGTTCCATATCAGCTAATTTATTTATGGACCCAAACTTACCCAAAATTTCTAAAGAAAGATTAGTTAACTCTGCTCTGTTGGTTCTCAAACCAGAGAACATATTACTATTGCTAGTTGCATAGCGACACAAACTGAAAACAACAACAGGACGCACTTAATTTGTAATGTAAATAAAGACACCCCTTCTCTTCCACTTGTTAAAGCTACTGTGGCATAACAAACTGTCACTTTTCTAGCAGATTCTGGAAGTTCCATCTCCCTTTTGTCAGAAAAGTTGTTTAATGAACTTAAAACTACACTTAAATACAAACGACTATCCACTGGCATATGCATCAAAACAGTAAATTCAGATGTTGAATTTTCGGCATGCATTAAAGCTACAATAAAATTACAACATAAGTCTTTTTCTCACCATTTTTATATTGTCGATATTCCTGAATCCTCGACTTTTGAAGGTATTCTGGGATATGACTTTATAAACAAATTCAATATCATAATAGACTCAGCTAATAAATGTGTACACATAAATAACAACTTAACTATTCCATTACAGTGTCCAGATACTGAGGCAACTCTCAGTAATTTAACACAATGTAACAATCACTCTGTTAGCACAAAAATTCAAGATGTTCTTCTAACACGTAAAGTGACATTAGAACCACATGAGGAAAAATGGATATCTGTGTACACCAATAAAAACGACAACAAGCAATCCGTAAGTTATTTGTTTGAGTACGTGCCACATGAAAAAGACATAGTGGGATTTGATGTCATTATTCAAATAAATAACAAGCCTAAATGCAAAACTAAAACTGCTCAACCGCATGATTTCTTTACTGTTTTGGTTAAAGACAATTCAAATACTACCATACACCTGTAAAAAAAGACATGAGTTGGTGAATTATCTGAAGTTGAAGAAATTTTGGAGTACTCTCCTGAAAATTCAGAAAAGCATCATAACTCGGAACAACAGTTCATTAATCTTCTACAGGCATCTAAGGAAACTTTAAAAAAAAGAAAAGATTTAACACCTAATGATTTTGATTTGAAACACTTAAACTCTAAAGGGGCAAAGACTTTAACTGAGTTACTACTCAATTACTCTGCTGCATTTTCAAAATCTTTAAATACCTTAGGTCACACTGACAAAATAATTCCAGACTTAAAATTTGTTAATGAATACCCTATCAAAACCCTTCCATTTCCCCTTCCTCAGTCTCTGCAAAAAGATGCTCAAGAGCAATTAAATCAACTATTAGAAGCTGGTATAATTGAGAGTAACTGCTTCGAATGGGCATGTCCTATGTTACGTGTTAAGAAAAAGCTAGATGCTACTGGGAAACATAGGTATCGCCTCGCTCTTGATCTTCGCATGATCAATGCTATAATACAGTAGACTCCCTCAAATCCGCACAGCTTGGGACCAGAGTTGTGCAGATTTTAGAATTATGTGGATTTCTGATCATTGATTTGTTTACATTTTTTAAACATTAATTTGATTGGTAGTTAAGCAAGGGAAATTATAATGAATGCTTACAATAAAGTGAAACATTAAAATAAGTAAAATATTAAAATAATTTATTAGTTTAAACATAAGTAGATATTAAAATAATTATGTAAAATAAAAATTTAGAAAAATATTAAATTATTACCAATGAAATCGATTCAATTCGATTCCAAAAGTCCTATGCAGCCATCTAGTGGTAAAGCAATCATAAGATCGATACGTCCTCATATAGATATGCTAATTTATATCAAAATCAAAAGTAATTTAAATTTATTTAATAATAAATCAGCTGTAATAACCAAAAGAGAATGATTAACATAAAATTTGGTAAAAAAAACATTGTGGTAGTCGCTGATTTCGGCGCCATCTTGAATTTTGTCCCTGCAACTTACCTGTAAATTTCATTGTTTACATCTGAAAAAAATACGCAGATTTTAGGCGTTCGCGGATTTTAGGGTCGCGGATTTAAGGGAGTCTACTGTACAAGGTTCTTCATACCCTCTGCCTAAAATTCAAACAATTATTTCCAATCTGTCATCTTTTAAATTTTTCACTGCTCTCGATTTTCATCAGGCATACTATCAAACCGATTTACCGGAAAAATTTCAAAACCAATTAACCTTCACAACCATGTTTGGTTCGTATAAGTACAAGAGACTTGTTTTCGGATTCAAATCTAGTGCTTCTATTTTTCAAGCACTAATGGACTCCTTATTGGATGAGTTACAGTTAGAAGGTGTTTACACCGACCAAGATGATTTCATATTAGGTGCAAATTCATTTCAGGAAATGTATACAAAACTTGACAAAATCCTGAACATCTTAACTAAATACAACTTAACACTTTCATCTAATAAATGTAGTTTTCACAAAACCAGTATCGACTATTTGGGCTTTCACATTCAAAATCACTCTGTGTCACCAATTAAGTCGAACATTGTGAAAATAACTTCATTCCCCATTCCTACAACAAAAAGGCAATTAAAAAGACTCATTGGTGTAATCACATTTTACCAATCTCTTATTCCATCCTTTTCTGAATTGGTACAACCTTTGATAAACTTAACCACACCTAAAGCTAAATTTAAATGGACAAAGACACACCAATGATATTTTTGAAACTATACAGAAAATCTTCATTAACTCGCCTATGGTAAGGTTACCAGATTGGGATAAAACTTTCTATCTAAACACAGACACTTCAAATGTTGCCATTTCTGCCGCCTTGTTGAAAGAACATGACAATCAGTTATTACCTGTAGCTTATTTTTCTAAATCTTTAAAATCTTCAGAAAAGAAATACCCAGCATTAAAACTAGAACTTATGGCAATTTACAAATCAGTTATTGCTTTTAAATATTACCTATACAACAGGGATTTTGTAATTCTTTCTGACAGTAAGCCTTTAAAAAAATACAACAAAACAACAAATCCTGCTGATATAACTACTAGATGGTTTATTGAACTTTCTGAATATTCTTATACGTTTCAACACATTCCTGGTGCAACAAATGTATTGGCTGACTATTTATCTCGTTGCAATTTTGAAAATAATCAGCAAACTTTGCTTACTAATCCTGAACTTCTACATGACACTCAACCATTACCTATTGTGGACTATGATACAACAGAATCTAACAACTACTCATCAAATATCAACACTCATAATGTAAACTATCTTGTAACTGGTAATCAAACAAAACGTGATCCATTGTTAGAAATATCTAATGATACTTTCTGCATGGAACAGAAAAACGACCCTAATTTATCTTCAATTTACAATGAAATTTTAACCAAAGGATCTTCACAAAAGTTCCCTAAATATTTCATTCACCCTGATTCGAAAGTATTAATGATAAAGAAAGAAGACCTGAACAACAACTCCTTTTCTTATCATATTGTTGTTCCAGATACCCTAAAAAGTAAAGTCCTAACTATTTCACATCTGTCTCACTTTGGTTTCCATAAGACGTATGAATTTCTTTCTGTTGGATACTTTTGGAAAAACATGTATGTTGACACTTTGAATTTTGTCGCCTCATGTATCAAGTGTTTACAAGCATAGCATCCCCGCACTCCCCCTGCACCTTTACAACCCACTTACATGCCCAGATACCCTGGCCACACAATAAGCACAGATTTAGTTGGACCTTTCTCAAATGGAAAACATGTATTAACTGTCACTGATCATTTTTCACGACACGTAGAACTTTATCCACTTAACAATACTTCTGCTTCTAAAATAGTTAAATGTCTTTTCAGTTACATTACTACTTTCGGCAGACCTGCTGTGGTTTTGTCTGACTTAGGACACTAGTATACTGCCCATGTATATAATATTTTTAATGATACTCTTGGTATAAAGGTTCTTCACAGTTCTGTTTCACACCCCCAGTCGAACAGTCTTTCAGAATGCATAAACACCTCAATTAAATACTCTGTTATAAGAAGGTCACACTTTTGAAAATGCAATTTTTTATACACAAATCTCTTTACAATGGTTCAAGACATTCTACTACATTATTTTCCCCTAATTTGCTTCATTTTGGTAGTGAACTTTCATTAATCTTTGACACTTTTGATCATTCTTGTAATCAACCTTTTCTAGATAAACATATTGAAATTTATAAATTACTAGAAGACTTGCACAAAATTTATGAAAAAGCCTATTCTAACATTAAATCTGCTCAAGATAAAAGATATAAAATGTACAGTCGAAAAGCTAAATTAAGAAACATCTGTTTGAAAGACATTGTATACTTAAAAACAGTTGACAAATTTAAACCTAGATATACAGGACCACACATAGTTAAACATAAACATTCGCCTGTGTCTTTCTCGATAAAAGATTACATGCTGCTGATGATACAGCATTTCGTGTGCACATAGATAGATTACTCCTTGCACCACCTCGTTATGGACATTTGTTTGATCCTTCAAGTCATGTTAATAACAGTAATTTTACTAGTAACTTTCAACCACACACTTATAATTTAAGACGAAGATAATCGTTTATTATTTACAAGACTTGTTTTGAATTTATGTATTGTGACACTATGTTGTTAATCTCTGGCCAAGATTATACATGTGTTGTTTATAGGTGATCTTTGACAATGTTGTGGCTGGTCCATGAGTATGTTGCTTCGAAGATCATGTGTGAACAATATTCTGTGTCACTTTGCATTTTTCTCTATATGTTTTATTTACGCACGTAAGCTAAGCAAAACAAGCTAACTTTAAATGCTTTCACTTTTAGTTACAAGTTAACAGTAACAAGTCTTGCTAGATATTCTTGGGTCATTCAAAAAAAGAAAGGTTATAATTTTTACATGTCACTTATATCTATTGTTAAAAAAAAAAAATTAAAAAGAAAAAAAAACACCCTTCAATTAAATTCTATACCTGCTTACATGACTTGAACATAATTTTACAACTTTATCACACTTCGTCTCTTACCACTTTAGGATTGTCTTTTTAGAAGTATCATATTAACAACTTAGTTTTTTTCCCTTGTTATAATCATTGCCCCCAAGAAGTCGTGAACCATTCAAAATTGTTGCCCTAAAGTTCATGCGACACTGTGATGAGAGACACCTTTCACGTGAATTGGTTTTCCAATTCAAATTACTTACAAAGAATTTATAAGAGATACTGAATCGCGCTCCTTTCGCAGATCACTGTGATCTACTGGGGAGCGAGGAGGCTCATGTTGTGCTCAATGTGAGTCATCCTTTTTATTCCCTCTTCCTCTAGGGCTGAGGTCTTAAACCGAAGCCATAATACTTGTTGACATATAAGAATTAGGGCCACCCTTTTTTTATGGGTGTGCTTTTGGCACCTCTTTATTTTGTGGTCCTGTGCCATGTGCACGAATTTTCAATTTTTACATTTATTCTCTTCATGTGTACATCTAAGTTTTAGTTACAATTACTCATACCTTATATATTTTTCATTTTTACTTTTAGTGTCTTGAATTGTGTTTTTTTTATTATTTCTTTTAAATGCTTGCAAATGTGTATTACATGGCTGATCCCAAATAGGGTCAAAGTAAAAACAAGTGGGTAAGTGTGATCACAGATCGCACAGAGGGTTTCGTTTAATATTCCTTTCAAAACACTTTATCCTCTTGAAAAATCTGTTAGTTCCACATTTCACAATCAGGGGGCGTACTTGATTATAAACAAACCTGTATCCGAATAAAAATCCGCTTTACATACTATCAGTAGATATATTAGTCGAGGGGATTGGGCCCATAGCACCCGAGATAAATAGGCGCACCTGGCGGAAAAAAATGGAAATAAAATATGTAAGGCTATGGTGCATAATATGAAAGAATGGTCAAAGGGGTGTCGGCAAAAGTTGGAAAATTTCTCCCCGGGTTAAAAGGGCGGAGGTTAGAAAAATTGCTTAAAATACACAAGTTAGAGCCCAGAGGGGTAAATAATAAGACTTTTTGAAAATTTTATGATTTGTTGTGTGGTCTGAGGTATTCAGCTATACGTATGCAAAATTTCATGTCACCAACTTAATTAGGGGCTCTCTTAGAAAGAATTGCTTCAAATACATAAGTGGTAGCTAAAAGGGTTAAACGTAAGACTTTTTCAAGATTTTATGATTTGTCGCCTGGCCTCAGGTGTTCTGCAATAAGTATGCAAAATTTCAAATCTCCAATTTAATTAGGGTCTCAGTTAGAAAGAAAGGCATAAAATACACAAGCTGGAGTTGAAAGGGTTAAATATAAAACTTTTTCTAAATTTATTATTTGACGTGAGATCTGAGGTGTTGAGCTATAAGTATGCAAAATTTCACGCCTCCAACCTAAATAGGGGCTCACTTAGAAAGAATTGTTTAAAATGCACATGTGGGAGAACAAAGGGTTAAATGTATGACCTTTTCAAAATTTTATGATTTGTCGTTTGATGTGAGGTGTTCAGCTATAAGCATGTAAAATTTCATGCCTCCAACCTAATTAGGGGCTCACTTAGAAAGAATTGTTTAAAATACACATGTGGGACCCCAAAGGGTTAAACGTACGACATTTTCAAAATTTTATGATTTGTCGTTTGATGTGAGGTGTTCAGCTATAAGTATGCAAAATTTCACATCTCCAAACTAATTAGGAGCTCACTTGGAAAGAATTGGAAGGATTAAATGTACGACTTTTCCAAAATTTTAACATTTGTCGTATGATGTGAGGTGTTCAGCTAATAAGTACCCAAAATTTCATGTCTCCAACATAATTAGGGGCTCACTTAGAAAGAATTGTTTAAAATACACACGTGGGACCCCAAATGGTTAAACGTACGACATTTCCAAAATTTTATGATTTGTTGTTTGATGTGAGGTGTTCAGCTATAAGTATGCAAAATTTCATGCCTCCAAACTAATTAGGAGCTCACTTAGAAAGAATTGTTTAAAATACACATGCGGAAGCCCAAAGGGTTAAATGTACGACTTTTTCAAAATTTTATGATTTGTCGTTTGATGTGAGGTGTTCAGCTATAAGTATGCAAAATTTCACGTCTCCAAACTAATTAGGAGCTCACTTAGAAATAATTGTTTAAAATACACATGGGGAGCCCAAAGGGTTAAATGTACGACTTTTTCAAATATTTATCATTTGTTGTATGATGTGAGGTGTTCAGCTATAAGTACCCAAAATTTCATGTCTCCAACATAATTAGGAGCTCACTTAGAATGAATTGTTTAAAATACACATGCGGGAGCCCAAAGGGTTAAATGTACGAATTTTTCAAAATTTTATGATTTGTCGTATGATGTGAGGTGTTCAGCTATATGTACCCAAAATTTCATGTCTCCAACATGTATAGTTTCTGAGAACGGGCTCTGTGACGGACAGACAGACAGAGGAGCGAGACGAATAGGGTTTGGTCAGATGAACGAAACCCTAAAAAGTGAGTCTTGATACCAAGGACAAAAAAAAAAAAAAAAAAATGATTGCTCGCTGACTTTAAAGTTGCAATGGATCCAAAGACTTAAGCAACCTAGTTGAATTTATGCTTTACATGCATATAACTTTTAAACATATGTTTTTTTTTTTCTTCAAATTGCAAGCTCATATATAAGCATTTTCTAATGTGTTTAATTTGTGGAACTGTGTTTGAAGATTTACAATTTGAAGATGGACAATTTGCCTGTTTTTCTATTAAGCTACAACATACCGTCACAGCTTTTTCTCAGTTGCCCCGGTGAGATATGTGGCAGATTTATCTGCAACATATCAATCCCCCCCCCCCCCCCTCCCCGTTTCTCAGAATCTACTTTAACACTCCGACTGTCTTGGAAAAGGGCAAAATTGTAATGTTGTTTTCTCTGTATTTTGTTTTAAATGTTAAAAAAAATGATTCTTTGAACATTTTATAAAAAAACTTAATAACGAATATGAATGCAATCCTTGGAATTATTAATCATTGGTCAATGTATTAAAAATACATTAAATCAATAGAATTATATTACTTTAAATATTGCTTGTATTGCAGTGAAACCTGGAGCTTAGTGAACGTATTAACACGGGCTTGTCAGTGAGGGGGTTAAACAAGTAAATTCATTATAGTAATTCTTTTTCCTAAAACAATTCATACTTCTACATTCATTTAGTTTTTTTTTTTTCCTTTTACAAGGAACTTTTCTCAACACATATAAAGATTTATGGTTTCAGATATTTTGTTTCACTTATTCAAAATTCTCATTCTCGATTATTTATTTCCCTTCCTAACGGTTTTTAGTTAACAACAATCGTGCGCAGTGCGCAGTTATAATTCGTACAGCTGCACTTCCCCTTTAACGGTTCATTTTCTTTAACGTATTTTTATCTGCACTATAAATAAACCACTCTCATTTCCTATTAGAACTTGATGGGTAAAAAAGGAAATAAAAAAAATAATGTATTTATTGGAATTGCAGTTTTAAATTATATTTTCATTTATCATCATTATGCTTTCTACATTTCACATACATTTGTTAAAGATTACTCAATCACATTTAACTGCGATCTGTTTTTTTTAATATAAACAAATGCGAGACTTTTCGTTGCACTTATTCTTGAAACATGTAGGGTTGCTTCACATTCTGTGGGTGCGCCGAAAAGGCGGGGCTGCCACGTAATTTGTCTGCTAGTCCTGTCGCCAATGCTTTGTCTTTGTAATATAGGCATCAAAATCTTGATTAGTTGGCGATAATACAATATGCCAAGACATATGAGTTCAGTACGCATTATGACAGAGTTCCCCCCTGACTGGAAGGTCCGTTAAAGGACCGCTGTTGTTTTCCTTTTTTTTTGTGACGTTGCGTAGCAGTGATGAAACGAATTTGTTTATACACATCGAGATGCTTAATGTGTCCTTCTGTATTGCTTCGTATCCAAAGCTCCATTTTTATGAGATGTCTTCCTTTGTTTTTGAACATAAATAAATAAGTGATTGTACTTTCATCTATATGTTGGAGTTTTTTTTAATCATCTGTTCAGCGAACCCGAGAACCACCATCTGATGCAATCCCTACGATACAGATCTTTTTGTAAAATGGACGACTTAGACTCCGGGAATTTTAACAGCTCTGACTCCGACTCTTTTGCTCAAAAATGGGCCCGACCACGACTCCGCAGCCCTGTGAAAACATTCGCTCGTTAAAAAACTTCCTTGCTAAATCAAAGGGAGTAGAAAAGTTATTCTTGCTAAGTTACCACCATTTAAAATTTTAAAAGAGTGTATTATTTATTTATTTTTACTTTTGTCTCTTCCTGAAAAATAAATAGTATATGACCCGGTAACCAAAAAAAACGTGACAAAATAAACAAGAGCGGAGAAAATGTGACAAGGTAAATACGTGACCAGAAAAAAGGAAACAAGGAAAAAACAGGACTGTTTGGTGCTGCTTGTACTTTGTCTGGTATGGAGCCGTTATAACATAATCAGGCGAATACAGATATTTTAAGTCAATGTTTACAAATGCGAATTTTGAAAAATGGCATGAATATTCACATACGAGAATGCTTGTTTACAGCTCTACTTGATTTTTGACATTCGCGAACAGGGATACGAATATTTTCCGCCGATGTTTAAGAATGTAAATATTGAGAAAAGTCCTGTATATTCGCATATGAAAATGAATATTTACATCACAACTTGATTTTTGATTTATGCAAATTAGGAAACAGGATATTTTAGTCCTGCCGTTTTGATCCTGTTGCCATTTCGATTCCTAGCCATTTCGGTCCCTTGCAGTTGTTGTTGGAAGCAGCTATATTGTTAATAAAAAAATTTCAAAAATTAAATTGTTTTTATTAATGTATTTATTAGTAACAATTCAAAATTATTTCAATTATTAATTGTTTATATAATTAATTTATCAATTACTTGTTTAAAAAATATTGCATGAGCTATATAATAGTTATTACAGGGTAATGCAAATGTAATTTTTTTTTAATTTTTGGTTACTATATAATGTCATTAGATTATATAAAAATGATAATGATTCTGAGGATAAATAAGTTGTTTATTTATTTATTAGTTAGTTTATAATATTTTCTTGCTATTTAAATATAATTAATTAATAGTATCTAGTTCTTTTCTAATTGGAAACTATAACAGTGCTAAAACAAAAATAAAAATCTAAATCTACATCTGGACAATAATATCACCTAACATCGTTAAAAAATATTTTTACGTATCTGTACAATGTTGCATTACTACTATTATTAATTAATAATAATACCATCAGTCAAAAACATAAAAATTACTTAGACTTAAATTTTTGACTGATTTTTTATTTTATTCTTATTTTAATTTATTTATTTATTTATTTTTATTTTTTTATTTTTTGGTGTGTGTGTGTGGGGGGGGGGGGGGATAATAAATCAAAAATTTGAATAAAAACTTTAATTGATGAATAATTGCTATTAATTAATTATTAAAATAGTAATTTTAGTATAAAAATTAAATTAATATTTTATTAAATATATTTTTTAATTCAATTTATTCTTAATTTATTAAATTATTAACGTTAATATAAATTACAAAATTCTACTTTAAAATAAACTCAATACATAATATATTATATATTCAGTTTATCATTATATTTAATACTAGCTACAAGCTAAAATTTATTCTTTATCTGTTTATTTATTTTATATTTAAAGTTACTGAGATTTAAAACTACATATTAATATAATTAATAATAAAACTAAGATTAAAAAAAAATATTAAACTTATTTTCTGGGAAAGATGGAGGAGAAAGGTAATTAAAAGAAAATAATCAAAGACAAATGCAAAAAAACTTAGTTTTGACAGTTAAAAAATTATTTATTAAAGTATTAATAACATTATTACATAAAATTAAAAATAATCATTTTAATAAAAGAAATAGTTCTAATTTTTATAAAATTTGCTCACAAAAATGTGCTTCAAAGGTGGGAAGACTTAAAAAAAAGTTGCAAGCAACAATTACAAAAAGAAAGAGCAGAGGGGAGGGGGGAGATCTAATTTTTTCTTTTTTTTTTTTAACAAAATATTTATCTCAGCACGTCCTAGTAAGCAAATCCAATGCTTAATGGTCCCAAATAATTTCCCAATGCTTAATGGTAAAGTAACTTATGAAAACCAATTTATAAGATGCAACATTGTATTGAAAATATCAGACATTTGTTACCTTGTTAGTTTTTAGTAATTATTTATGAATAAGTTCAATATTTATCAATTCCGTGTCGCGTTTTTTCCTTGTGACCTTTTTTCCGCTCTTGTTTTTTCTGTCACTTTTTTTCCTAGATTCATATGACCCTGTAAGGTTTTCCTTTCAAGTTTTACACACTTTTTTTTTTTTTTTTTTTTAGAATTTAAGAAAATTTTATTCATTGTTTTAACTCAGAGAGGGAGCCATGAAATTTAAAATTTTATTTATTAAAAAGATTTTACAACTATCCTATTTTTAAATAACTCAAAGCAGATTGTTTTCAGTATAAAGTTTACTAGTAAAATCTCTTGTTTATCAAAATGTAAGTTTCTGCATTACATATTATGTAAAATTGTTTTAAAATTTAAGAACTTTAAACTTTGACATAAAGTAATCTCTCACTTATACATTGCTGCAAGGGGCTGTTGAAAAATGACACATAAACGAGAGAGATGCATAAATGAAATTCAAGTAAAAATTAAATTTGAAATAAATGTTAAGACAATATTAATCTTTAAATGGTTAAATAACATGCAGAATAATAATAAAAAAATACAATTCACTTGGATTGTAATGATTTATACTAATTCAAATCTAAAACATGTACATCTCAAAATTCTAATTTAACACCTGACTTTTTTAAATAGTTTAAAATCGAAGTTTGTTTATGAGCTTAATGTTTGTCCCTAAAAATGGCTTTTTCAAGTTCCTTGAAACATATGAAGAAGCAGATGGTTCGTTGAATGTAGTAACGAAGGGTTTCCAGGGCATCTATTGCCTTTGCAAAAGTCGGTGAGTGTGTTTCTACATTATCTTCATTATCTGATTCATCTTGCATTAGTGTCATTCCATTCCTCATCTAATAGTGGCTGGCATTTGGAAGAAGATTAATCATTTTCAACATCCTTTAGAATAAATCCTGCTTTTTTAAAACAATTTTATATGTATGTTTCATTGACACTTTCCCATGATGAATAGAGCAGAGCATATTTATTGCATCAAGTACAGGCACTTTTTTTTTAGATTACTTACTGCACTTTTAATTCAAGTGAAACAAGAACTCTTCGAATCAAAAATTTTCTGTAATTTACTCTCATACAATGAATAATTTCCCAAATCCAATGGCTGAAGTTTACTTGTGCAGTTTGCAGGGAAGAAAACAACTTTTGTAGTGCTGAGCTTTGAGAAGACTGAAGGGTGAGCAGGGCACTGATCAATTAATAAAGTAACTTTTTGTTTTCCCTTTTCCATCTTTGCATCAAATCACTGAAGAAATTTCAAAAAGATGTTAGCATTCATCCATGCTTTTACTGTTATTATCGTATTCACACAGGGTTGGCAAAGTGGACCCAGCCTAGAAAAACTCACCCAGGTTTTTCTGGGCAGACCCACGGACAAAAACCTGCCTGGGTTTTTGCTAAAAATTATTTCTAAGTCTGCAAGTCTCCCCTATTGCATTTAGAAATACAAAATACAAGTTTAACTTTTAAGTCCAAAACCTAGGTGGTTTCTTTTTATCAAAATTACATAAAAATAAATAAATAAAAATCAGTCCTATTTGTGGTAATCAGGTGGTAGTTTATTTCAGAATATTTATTTTTTTAATTAATTTATTTATTAACACATTTCAAATAACTTACACAATGTAATGTATTTAAAATAATTATGATTGATCTTTTTTATAGTTTATCAATCAAAATCACATTCACTTTGATTTTTATGGTAATATTTAATTATTTATAAATCTTTACTAGTTTTTCACACTGATCTGAGCCCAGTCTGTTCTGCAATTTAGACCATATGAATCCAAATGTAGTGAAAATCCTCTCAATGGAAGCAGAGCTAGAAGGAACAGAATACTGATTGGAAAAAACAACAAAAATCAGAATCTAACTTGTTGTTTTTCTTTTTCTGTACTTTTTCTTTAGGAATTTCCCGCCATTTTGAAGCTGAAGATTGTGACACAATATTTTCTGAGAAAAGTGATTTAGGAAAATAGTCTGTCTTTAATTTTAAATGCCAATATTGCAGGTAACTACTCTGAATGATACTGCATTATCCATGCTTCACCTTCTTCCTTTTCCATTGAATTAAACCTTTCCCCTTTAGACTTTGCATCCATTACATGAGCTAAAAAATTATCAGGCCTGATAATCTGTTTGTAGAGTTTCAGTATAACCTTCCTTGTGTTGTTTCAGTTCTTCAGATTCTATCAAATTTTTCCAAATCTCAACAGAACGAGATTTACGTATGCATTAGAGATCCGTTTTAAAGGAGGGGCTGTGCAGTGCGTGCACAGCACACCTACTATATGGGGCCGTAGGCAGAGGGGACCCAGTTTGAGGTTCATTCACTTCGAAATTTCATATTATTAAGGCCCCAATAAAAGGAGGGGCCCGGTAGCGGGCAAAGCCAGCTAGTTTAATTATTATAGCAGCTTTAATTATTATAGTTATTACAAAAATAAAAAGTAATTATTCATTATGACAGCTAAAATGTATTTAAAAGTGATAAGATAAAAAATCTCACTTTTATCAATAATAGTATTAAGTTAATTATAATAGTAATTATAATAATTAATAATAGTATTAATAATAATTAATATTAATTATTATTTTATAATATCAGTTAATAAATTTATAATATTAGTATTAACTTAATACTAATATCAGAATAGAATAAATTTATTAACTGATATTATAAATAATATTAATTAGTAATAAATAGATCAAATATAATTAAAAAAATGTAACTTAATAAATATATTTTAAATGAGTACACACACATATTATATAAATATACAGAAAAATAACTAAAGCCCACAAAAAACCGGGTTTTTGCCAACCATGTATTCACATTAACTAAAAACACGTGTGTTTGATAAAAATTTTATATTTTTCAAAAAAAAGTACTCAAGGTAAGCGCATACCTGAAACTTTTATGTACCTAAAGGTCTACCTTAACTATAGATATTGATTTTATTCAGGGATGGGGAATTTTAAGAAAATTTTACCAGCCAGCATGATGCAACATACAGTTGAAAATTGTTATGACAAAATGTAAGCGACTGCATAAATAGTTAATTGCTATTACTACAATACATTTTCATACTCTTTTCATTAAATTTAACAAATATATGCAACAGGGAAAAGTTGGGTATAGGTATGAACTTAGTAACATGTTTACATCGCAGTAATTTGGAAAGTTGCAAAATATAACTAACTAGTAAAAAAAATTATGTTTTCTGCATATCTCTACAGCCTGCAGTTTTCCAAAAACTACCTAAAATTCCACTCACCAGTAGCGAGTAAAATGATGTACTTCCCCACCCCTGATTACATTAACAGCGGTAGAATCAATAAAAAAAAGTCACTGGTCCCAAGGACCAGTAAGGATGAGAATTTACTGGTCCGCAGTCATCCTCACTGGCCCGCTACATAAGTCCCTTTGATCCTTTGAGTGGCAGCCACAGCCCCCCCCCCCCTCCTCTTCCTAAAACATAAACCAAACTTCTTTTGCAGTTATTCAAAATTTTCAGCATAATAAAATGTAAAATTATAATTTGCTAAAAATTAAATAAACAGTACATAAACAAAAACTATGAAATTATTAATTAGATATTTTATTTTTGATTATTTATTTCCACTGACTGTAAGGTTTAGTGCATTTTTTTTTTTTTAAATAAAATAAAATTGTGTGATTTGTGTTTGGTTGCGGTTTTCTGAGGGACGAGAGAATTTACGTTTACCTGTCAGACAGGGAAAAAAAGTTACTGGTCCTGCGGACCACTAAAGTTTTCAAATTAGTTGGTCCGATTGAATTTTTGGTGGTCTCGGACCAGCGGACCACCATGGATTTCGAACGCTGATTAAACATAATTCTCTATCAATTTTTAAGAAAATTTGAATAATATGCATATAAAATAATATTTTAGAGATAAGTATAAAACATTTATGCGTAAAATAGTCTTTAAAAAAATTTTTGTCAAAGCTCTTAGTTATACCATTCTTCTTTCTAATCCCCCACCATGTGTGATATAATGAGAGACTGCTGTGCTAATTTTGAATGACCTTTTAGATTTATACAATCAATAATGAAAGGATAATTGGGTACTTCTCCGTTATACCAATGCCATGACAAAATGTATGCTAACATGCTAATTATTTCAAGTCTAAGGATTTTTATTGCAAAGCATGCCAAACATTGTTACTGGCAATTTGTTGAATGTGAATCATTTTTTATTGTAATTATTTAATTATAACCTCGCAAAACATATTTATTATTATAACTTACATTTATTATTGATGCTGGTATGAATTTTACCATTTGGCAGTTACCTGACGATGAGGAAGCTGCAATAAAATTGTTTCAGCACTTTCCAATTATACATAAAAAAAGTTTTGGCTGAATCCTAGAACAAATGAGACACTTGGCAACAAATTACTTCTTCTTGCTATATGACTTTGTTCTGTACATTGTGGTTATGCTTTCTTAAATTTGCTTTTTTCAGCTCGTTGGATTTATTGAAAATAGGTGTTTTGTTGAGGTGAGTTGTTTTTTAATTTTGCTGTTTGAGAAGAAGATTAAATTGATGCTAAATTTCATTTAACGTATCCGAAGAATTGAACTGTTGTCTATTTTGTGGTCATTTTGTACTGAAATATATACCTTCATAAGCAGTCTATTTTAAGTGCAGACAAAATATGAGAAATAAAAGTAAGTGAATTTTTATTTATTTATTTGATAAATCTAGAGACTTCTGTGACAAATTTGTGGATTTTTAAGATTATGAATAAAGAAAGTTTAATGTATTGACAAATTTAAAACCGGAGCTATTGACAAATTTAAAGTCTGAGCTATTGACAAATTTAAAACCGGAGCTGTTGACAAATTTAACACTGGAGCTGTTGGCAAATTTAAAACTAGATATTGAAATTGAATATCTTTATGAATGTTTAAAAAATTGTCATGTAACACAAAAAATATTGAAAATCGTGAAAGAAAATATTTATTGCTCAATGTTTTAAACTGAAATCTTTTCACGAATTCTAAAAATTCACCACAGAACTGAATAAAATCAACAAGATGGAATTATTTTATTAGTAAGAAAAATCAAACAAATTAGCTGAAAAATCAAACTTTTTTGCCTTGAATGTTTATTTTGTAAATGAAATTCTCATTGGAACTGTCTAGGTAATGAATTGTCCAAGCGATGTGAGTGGGGAGAGTTTCGCTTACTCTTTTTTAGAATAGGTTGTTTAAAAGATCCCGCATTTTTCAATAAATTTACGCTGTAAAAAATGTTTTTTTGCTTAATTTTGATTGTCACATAAAAATGAGCTTTCCTGTTTTTTCTAATATGTCGTTATTTATAAAAGTTGTATTTCCCACAATTTCAAGAAGATGAAGTAGTACAAAAGGGCAGTCTGACGGCAATCAAGAAAGTGGACAAATCACATGAGTTTTCAGGTTGTCATGCGTAGAGTTGTGGTACATGCCAGAAAAATCTCCAAATTGAGTGTCTCGCTTGTTCTAGGATTCTGCCAAAGTTTTTATTCAAAAAACCATGAAATGAAATTATGGATGAATTCTGAATTTTATTCGCAATGGAGATGTAGCTTACGATCATGCCAAGAAAGCATAGGAATACAAATGCATCGCATTAATCATTTACAATCATTATCATTATCTTATAGAGTTCATTGTATAATATTGATTATTTTTTTATTTTAAGTATATAATTTTATTGAATTAATAAAATTGTTCATGAAAGTCTGTAATTTTAAAATATTATATTTTTTTAAATGCTCACATTTGTATCAACAATGTTATTTTTTTTTTTCAAATGTTTCACTTTGCATGAATCCTATTTTGCACCAACTATTATGCTTCATGACAATGGTGTTGATATAACAAAAAACTATCGATAATTGAATTTTATGTTGTTCTTAAATTGTAAAGGTAAGCTTTAAAAATTACCCAGAACCACATACATTTAAAATAAAATTTATATAGATACATCTATGATGATCAGAATTTATTTCATAAAAATTCATAAAATATGAAACAGGGTAGTATATGTCACAAAACATGCAATGAAAATTCAATAGCATTTATGAAGAATAACTCTAAGCATTAACTGTACAATTTATGTTTTTTAAACAATAATATTCACCATTCAGAGACAGGCAAATTGTAGGTTATTTCCATCCAATGTCTTTGAGCCTCATAATCACCATACATTGGTGGTTTTCCAGCACCTATAATAGAAGAAAAAGAAACAAATAAGAAAAATATATTTCCAAACTAGACCTCTGCCCATCTAGATAGTTGGCTCTTGGACCCTGCTGCCTTTGGCAGCATCCAACTGGGTCTCACACAATCTATATTTCAAACAAGCATTACATATTGCATTATCATTTTTGGCATTGATATCTGCTGTTAAAATGGAGATGGATGATATGTTATCAAGAGAAATAATTCTCTGAAAACACGATTGCATTGGTTTTAATTTTAATAAAACAGGGGTTGTTTCAACCATGAACCTAGGGATGTGTGCACCTTTGGGTGGGTCTTAAATCAACCTGGCTTCAGCACAGGAGGATGACCAGAAGCTTGGCCAAGGAAATCATAGTGGTCCCTTCTAATTTCAGAAGAGTAAAGGGTCCATGATGGAGGTGCACTTTGCTAATAGAGACCTACGCCCAGCCCAGAGATTACGTCTCCATGCACCTGGATAGATCGTGCAGACATCCACTCGTATCCCACTCTGGGTCATGGATGATGCTTGGGATAAGGCTGTCCCCTTGCATGGATGGAAGCAGATGGACGATTGGGGTACAGATCACCTTTTTGATTTCAATTTCTATCCCTAAAGCAAGCCGGGCGAGGGGGGGGGGGGGTAGCTGGCCCCGGTATACATGATGTGGGGAGAGTAATATTTTATTCTGTCCTTTTTAGGTGCGTTCATAATTATATAAATACGTAGCACCTATAGTCGTCGTTCAGTCCGTCTGTCTACAAGTAACAGAGCAAAAACTACCCAACCTATAGTCATCGTTCAGTCCGTCTGTCCGCATATAACAGAGCAAAAACTACCCAACCGAATGGTCTGAAATTTTAAATGTATGATTGTTGCAAAATTTTGTGAAGCCATTTCCAATTTTATGAAAATCGGATGTATAGTTTCAGGGATGTGTTTAAGAAAATTTTAGGTCCTTTAAAGGACCCTTCACAAAATAATTTATCTTAAAACAGGAGCCTTCACAAAAATTTTTATCCCCAAACAGGACCCTTCACAAGACATTTTATCCCAAAACAGGACCCTTCACAAAATTATTTGTCTCTTAAATAGACCTTTCACAGAATTTTTTCACCTTCAAATTGAACTTTTCATAAATTTAGTCATTTAAAAATAAAATCTGGCCTGTAAGTAAGCAGTTTAACTCACCAAAAAGCATATTATTTAGCTTTTTATATATGAATGATAGAACATGAAGACATCGATAATTTAAAATTCACAAAATTATGACTAGAATTTTCACGAATAAAAAAAACTTCACAATTTCACAAAAACAGGACCCTGTTAGAAAAGTCTGGACAGACCCCTGAGTTTAATTACAGGGACAATCAAAAGTTTTTCTTTACAGTACGGCCAATGGGAAAAATTATTGCAAGTGAATTTTAATGATGTTACAGCTTTCCGAATGGTCTGAAATTTTAAATATATAATTGTTGCAAAAGTTTGTCAAGCCATTTCCAATTTTATGAAAATTGGATGTATAGTTTAATTACAGGGACAGTCAAAAGTTTTCCGTTACATTACAGCCAATGGGAAAAAATTATTGCAAGTGCATTTTAATGATGTTACAGCCTTCCGAATGGTCTGAAATTTTAAATATATAATTGTTGCAAAATTTTGTCGAGCCATTTCATATTTTATGAAAATCAGATGTACCTATAGTTTAATTACAGGGACAGTCAAAAGTTTTCCGTTACATTATGGGGAATGGGAAAAAAATTATTGCAAGTGCATTTTAATGATGTTACAGACTATGCACTTACGAAGCGCAAAAAAAAAAAAAAAAATACATTCAGTACAATATGGGGTGCAAAAAATAATTATAAAACTAGTTATAGTACGAACGCACCTCATTTGCCACGTTTGACGAGCAATTTCCAACTTGTTTATTTTACTAACATTTTATGTTTGTGTTGTTTATGCGTTTGTTTTGTTCCATCCGCTGACTGGAACATCAGAGGTAGCCTGTTACAGGGATACTCATTTCTGACTGGCAGTAGAGTAATTTTGTAGTGATCTTCAGATAGTGGGATTTTCATGAAGTCCCATGTTTGGGGTTGATGATGTGACAGTTGCTCAAAACTGAATCTGCCTCTCCAATGTGTTGAATTGGATTCTATCGCAGAGCCCAGAGCCAGTGGTCACCAGTATTGGCTGCATACACTACTGCACAATTTTCCTTGACCATCAGTGGTCAAAACTCATTTTGATTGTGAAAAAAGATTAAAATTTATTTTGCTAATGATAAAGTCAATTAACCATATAGAAAAGTCGGTCAAAATAATATTTAACAACTGTCATCTTCCTTATCAATCTCAATGACTTCCAATACAACATTTACTATTATTTTACCGAGTATTATATTTTAATTTTCATTAATTTAAAATTTAACAACCTCACAAGAATTTCTAAAGATCTAAGCATCAAATATTTTTAATAATTTGATTCTACATATTTAATTTTATCGTACAGCTTTTCCAAAAAATAATTTTGGGAAAAAATGGCTACCTTGCTTCTGAAATGTGATGCAGTCAGTCCTGTATTTGTTTCATGCGGTCAGTCCCATATTCATTTCGGATCAGGCTTGAATTGGTTTACACAGGTTTTTAAATTTGGCTGGTTTCAATTTTCAAATTGTTTTTTCTTTCTTTCCCGGCTTTTGCTAGTATCTCGGCATAAGGGATGTAGGACAGACGCTCAGAAACGTTGCTCTCCACGAATTCAATGATGGTCGAGCCCCCCTGACCAACACAAACATATAGATATAAAATTACTATATGATAAAACATAAAGATCTATCACGATCTCTAAGCCCCTGCAGTCGTCTGATGGCTTCAGGGCCCTGAGCCCAAACCTTCCCACTTTTCGATGTCTTTCATTTAATGAATTTTCCTTTAAAATTTTTCTTGTTTCTATGAAAAAATTTTTTCTTTCTTTCCTGACTTCTGCTAGTGTCAAGACATAAGGTACATAGGACGGACGCTCGGAAGGATTGGGCTCTGGCGCCCCGAAGCCATCAGATGACTGCAGCGGCTTCAAGTTTAATGTTCGTCTCAGTGACAGTCAGGGGAGGGCTGACCGCTGCAAGGTTTGCAGAGAGTGGGGTTTCCGAGCATCCGTCCTACATTCCTTATGCTGAGACACTAGCAGAAGCCAGGAAATGAAAAAAAATTTTAATCGGACAAATTTAAAAAGATAAATTTATTAAATGAAAGATATTGAAAAGTGGAAAGGGTTAGGCTCAGGGCTCTGAAGCCATAGGATGACAGCAGCGACTTCTTGCATATTCACGTGAAATCAATAAATCTTTTTTTGACATTTAATTCATAAAATAATAAACAAGTGTAGCTTAAAAAATATACTCACCGTTATGGCATAGATGTCATATACACACCACACTGGCACGATTTTTTCCTGATGCCAATTTGGCAAAAACCTCATTTTTGAATACCAGTTAGGGGAGAATGGTAAAGAATGGGCCATGGGGATGAATGGGTCATTAACAAAATATGAAATAGTATTTGCATAAAATTATTTTAGATGCCACCAATAGATGAAGCTATTTGTTCTACCAAACTCATCAAATTTTCCATTGTTCGGGAGAAGCCATTTTCCCACTAGAGTAGGATGGTCAAGAATCTGATTGAAAAGTAAATTTTTTCCCTTTTCAGTAAAATAAATAAGCTAAAAAGTATCTATTATTTTGTTGCAGATATGTCTATTGGCAAGTCTTTGCATATCTGTAAACTAATTTTAGGATGTATTTAGATGTTATTTGAATTTAATGTATTAAAAAAACCTGAATATACTCCAGAAGTATATGTGGGGCTGAATGGGCCACTATATCATGGTCATGAATAGGCCACCTTTGCCCTGATCATGAAAATATGGTTTTTCTTTCTTTTTTTCTGATTTTCTCTTTAACATGAAACATAACTGACTGTAATGGATTTAGATTAAATTACTGTCTAGTTAGAATAGGTTTATAGTGATGTCTAAAAAATAATTTGCACATTTTTACCCTAAGAAATATCAGTTATTTATTTGA
Organism: Maratus speciosus; assembly: GCA_963932465.1. Lineage (NCBI taxonomy): Eukaryota > Metazoa > Arthropoda > Arachnida > Araneae > Salticidae > Maratus > Maratus speciosus. The sequence goes on from OZ010788.1 coordinate 239,481,558, forward strand.
AACATAAGTTAAATTGTATAAATGATTAAGGTGACCTGTCCAGTTGTTAACCACACCTACCAGTATTTTTCTATTTGATATAAAACTAGAATAATTGTTTATATTCTGAATCTGATGAGTAGAATAAATAATACCAGAAATTTACACTAAATAGTCAATTAATAGGCAGTTCCAACCATGTCATTTAATATTAATTTTGAAAAATATAAATTTCGTTGAATCATAATGTGTATTATCTATTATTTTTACATATATTCTATGTTCTTTCTTTCTTATAATCGCATTATTTTGTCATTTTTCTGCTACAATGATGTGATTTAATAATATCACTTTTGATGGTCATAAATTTTGATAAGCATTGTGTATTACTTACTATTTCAGTATGCTTTGACATAGGCGTAACCAGCCTTTTGAATGGGGGGGTGCCCAGACTTTTTAACCTGAACATGTTGGATTCAAACAATATCTTATATACTAAAACCTGCTGAAACAGAACCCCATGAAACCGGTCGAATTTCCGTTTTAGACAGGTTTTCATCTTAGTAGGCATAATTGTGTGGTATTTCTTTAAAAAGGGCTCAAACAGAATTTTTGTTCATGTGAGGAAGGATGAGGAGTTCAAAACATTAAAACTAAATGTAATGGTAAAAAAAAAAAAAAAAAAAAAAAAAATAGATATGTAAATGTCTTTGCAGCAGTGACATAAGACATTGACAAAGTGTGGTAACAAGTGTAAAACATTTTGGCTCCCTAACTTCTTATAAAGATTAAAAAAGGCCTTTAATCATGCTGGAAACTTCTATAGGCACAGGACAACATTGCATGAGATCTAAAATTATCTCAGTCAAAGTCTTGTAGATGAAATTTTGCCGGATGATAAATCTCAGATAATACATGCGGTACACCAGTACATACGCACGAAAGTTTTTCAGAATGTGACTCCATGACTTCTTCGGGATCACCGGAGGAACCCAAGGAATTTTGGAGGAAAGTCTATATAAATAATTATTATAAATAGTTATAATATTCATTAACCCCTTGAGGGGCGCCGGTATATATTATATACCACCTACAATTAATGAAGTTTTACACCAGAAAAATTTTATTAAATTTTACTTTACTAACTTTGGTTGGAAAAAAAATAAGCCTTAAAATTGCTTTTACTTATTGTGAAATAGAATTTTGCAAAGATTCCAGTGTGAGTTCAACATTACAGGAATACAATCACTTTCCCCAAGGGATTAATACCGTAATTTCCGGCCTATAATCTGCGCTTCGACCCAGAAATGTTATTTCATTATTGAAGTTAAATATTTATCGCGATTTAACAAGTTACGTTTTATGAAACAAGATTTCTGGGTCCGAACATAATTGTTTGATCCGCAGATTGTAGGCCAGAAATTACGGTAATTCATGTTTCTACCTCAGAATGTGTCGAATATATTAGGTAAAGCAGGTCATGATAATACTATACACTAAATTTTATCAAGATGATAAAAATTATACTATCATGATGCGACTGTAATAATAAAGTTAGGTGTTTGACTGTGTGCGTGTACACGCGCGTGTGTACTCTTAAAAAACAATGCAGCCTGCACAGCCATAAGATTTGAAAAGACCTGTAGGGCTGAACTCATGCATATGGAAAAAAATTTCTGGAATTTACAATTAATTTTTTATATGAATTTTTTCGCATTTTGCGACAATTTTTTCAAATTAGTAAAAAAGAATCTGATTTCAATATTTTATACAATAAACTTTTTGTCTTCTTTTCAATAAAGTGTTTTCGAGATTCTTACAGCGATTTTTCAATTTTTAACAATTTTTTAATGCTATTTTTAGAGGGGTTTTTTTCGCATTTTGCGGTGATTTTTTTTTTTCGACATTCCTAAAAGGAATCCGGTCTAAATCTTTTACCCAATTAGTTAATTCCGTTCGCTGTGGTATTTTAATCTTTTCCGAATTTTTAGAGGGATTTTCGTGTTTTGAGACAATTTTTTTGACTTTTTTTGAAAGGGAAAAAACTTTCCGGCAATTTTTGCAATTGCCGCCATTAAATTCAAATTGGAATAATGTCAAATCTGTTCTTATAAAAAAGCTGAATATTTAATTTTCTCGAAATAAAAAACGCAATAATTCAAGATTAGCTTGTTTCGAGACAGAAGAGGTCGTAGCTTGCTCGAGAGTACGTTGCCGAAGGCAGTCTCCCCCATTCCTAGATTTGTTTAATTCTATGTTCGTTTTTTTTTAAACCAACGAAACTCCTCTAGTAATAAAGATTTCTTTGAGGGACAGGGTTTGAAAATAACGTGCGGGATCGCGCGATTTGTGCACAGAAAATGAAAGTCCCGCATAATAAAAAATGCTGTGCAGTATTTCCCCACTTCAAATTCTTTCACAGACCTGTGATTCTTCAGGTCCCGGAAAAATTAGTGAATTTCTTCAAACGATCGTGGAAAAATATCGGGAATTTCGATAAAAGGTTGCAGAAAGTAATCGCCAGTTTCGTCAAAAGATTGCGCAAAAAAATTACGAATTTCGATAAACGGTTGACGAAATTTTTTTTTTCAAATTTCGTCAAAATGTCGCGGAAAAGAGTAGAGAATTTTGTTAATTGGTACGGAAATATATCGAGAATTTTTCCGATTGGTCGCGCAAAACTATCCCGAATTTTGACAAATGATCTCCCTGTAAAAAAAAATCTGTTTCGTCAATCAGTCGCAACAGTAAATAAATTTCGTCAAAGGATCGCGGTAAAAACGAGAATTTTGTCAAAGGATCGCAGAAAGAAAGCGCAAATTTCGTTAAAGGATTGCGGAAAGGAAAAGCGAATTTCTTCAATAGATCGTGGAAAGAAAACGCGAATTTTCTCGAAGGATCGTGCTAAAGAAATGCCAATTAAGTTAAAATATCGCGGTAAAATAAGTGAATTTCGTGAAAGGATCGCGGTAAAAAACACGAATTTTGTCAAAAGTTAGTCGTGAAAAGTGCGAATTTTGACAAAAATTCGCGTAGAAAGACGTGAATTTCGTTAAACGATTTTGGGAAAAAATTGTAAATATCATGAAATGATCGCAGAATAAAATCGCAAATTTGATCAAAATTTACTGCACTGGGCTAAAAGGTAGGGGTTCCTTTTCCTACTTTTGAAAGAACGCCGAGAAACGAAAAAAAAAAACTCTAAAAATCATATAAAAATTTTCAGAGGAAAAAAATTACTATACTGACTTGAAAGACTGCAACCATATTCCTTTTTCGAATGTCAAAAAATGGCCGCGAAACATGAAATTCAACCAACCAACCTCCAGATTAATTTGAATTTTCTGTGTTATTATTTTTCATTTTCAAAGTAGGCAGGGTATGTGTACCCCCCCCCCCCCCATTTCCCCCAGCTAATCTCATTTTGGAATTATCGTTTCACATCCGCATCCCCTTTCAAATTATTATTGCTTATTTCTAGACTTTAAACTACCAAAGCAAAAAGACAAGTAGTTTCTATCCTCGTCAAGAACTTTCGTTAATTTCTCATGAAATTCCATAACATGCAGTAGAAAGAACGGCGTTAAAAAAAATCTCCCACAAACAAAAGACGTCAAAGTGGGATTATAAAGCCACCTTTTTGACTTACTATAACTAATATAGATTCTTGTAAATATTCTAGTTTTAACCCGGGAGAACTCGCTAGTGAGAATGCCCAATTGCTTTTTTTTTACTTTACATTCATATAATATCAACTTTTTTTGGTTGGCTTAGTACTTTTATTCACAAAATTGAAATTTTAATTAAAATGAAAAATGATTTAAATAAGAGTCTAAAAAGTACGACTGTGAGAGAAAATCTCATGCAGCGAGTTCTCCCGTGTTAAAAAAGATAAAAAAAAAAAAATAATTTTGTTTAAAAAAAGGACGTGGTTTTCTTTTTTCATCACATTTTAAAACTTAGGCTGTTAGTTTTCTGAACTAAACTAACTGAACTCTGCTTTCACTTCTTCTTTTTTCTTTTGCAGATTTCGATTTTTTTAAATAATTGTGCTTGAGTCTGCGAAAGCGGGGGGGTGCCCGGGCACCCAGGGCACCCCCCCTGGTTACGCCTATGTTTGATCATACCATGTCAGGTAGTACCATTCATTTTGTCATATTTGGTGAATAAAAGATTAATTCTACATTTTTTCATTGAATTCATTTAGTGGTCCATTCATTACCTTCAATGGCCCATTCATTACCTTCAATGGCCCATTCAGCCCCATGGGTGGGGATGAATGGGCCAAATTTCTATATTTTCATTTTCTATTATCATTCATTATAGACATTTTCTAATCCAATTTTTATGACTTTTTTATATAACCAAATAAGTAAAGTAACTAAAGAGTCAATTCTGAGCCAAAAAAAAAAAAAAAAAAAAATATTAGAAAACATTACAAAAATTAAAAACCAAAAATTGGCCCATTCATTACCACTCTCCCCTACATACATATTTTAAAAAAGGGATAACAATAAATAAAAAAAAAGTTTCATTAATAATAATAACTGCAGAACAAAACAATTTATATAATTTTAAAAAAGAAAAGAAAATAAACAATTCATTAATAAATAAACAACGACACTTTGGTGCAGGGTATGCCGATTTAAATCAGCTTGATGTAAAAAAAAAAACATTGATTAATATCATATAATTGCAATTATTAAATGTTTAACACTATAGTATAAATCAAAAAAATCTTGAAAAGAGTACACGTTATATAAATCAAACAAAATATAAAGGTGTAAATATCTACTCAATACACACTAAGAATGTTCTTTCATTTTCAACGCAATCTTCTGCTTGCTTTTCTTTGTAGACACCCAGTTTATAGATAAGGGAATACCTTGAATGGTATGGTATCTCCCAAAGTAAATACAGGCAAAGTTCTTTAATCCGCACAAGTTGGGACCAAAGGTTGTGCAGATTAGGGAATATTGCGGATTATGGAGTATTATGGATTATATGTCTTTTTCTTATTTCTGGACACTATTTTAAATATGATATATAATAATTAATTTAATATGCTATCTCAAAAATTGCATTTTTCAAATTCTTGTATTAAAAAATTGATTGTATTCACTTTTATATTTACATTTTTCAGATATTTCTTTTAAAAAATCATTTTTGGATCAAGAATTTGTAAATTTGTTTAATTGTTTACATTCATTAAGCAATGCGAATTATAGGAAATTGCGGATTACGGGAGTGCGGATTATAGATCCTTGACTGTACATAACAAAGAAGAATTTCCATCTTTTGACCACTGACCAACAGGTGTTTGTTACAAACCTGAGTTTCAAGCACTCTTGAAGCAAAGAACTTGAATCAACTACTAAAAACTCTTTGCTTGAAGTTTGCATACTGAACTGTCGATAGTAATGCTTGGTATAGTACAGGGAAAATTAAAAAATTTAACACAAAGGTGGCAGGTAGAAAAAAGGAGGCACAGATGTCATATATGCACCGGGGTAATTAACTGCCGCTAGCAGGGTATGAAGAAAATCACGATTTAAAAAAAAATATATGATTAATTTGATTTAAATCGGATTTTTTAAAATTTAAATCAGAAGTTTTTGATTTAAATTAATGACATTATTTTCAACTTTGAAGGCTATATAGCAGCGGTAGAAATGATTAAAAAAAAGTCACTGGTCCCAAGGACCAGTAAACATCAGAGTTTACTGGTCCGCAGACATCGTCACTGGCCCCTACATAAAATTATATTAAGTACCTTTAACCCTTTGAGTGACCCCCCCCCCCCTTCTCCTCCTCCGAGAATATAAACCAAATTTCCCTTCAGTTACCCAAAATTTTCGGCATAATAAAATGTAAAATTATAATTTGCTAAAAATTAAATAGTACATAAACAAAAACTGAAATTATTATGTTTTTTATTTCCGTCTATTTATTTTAACTAAGTTTTTATGCAAATTTTATGCTTATTGTAATGTTTGGTTGCAGTTTTCTCAGGGATGGGAAAATTTACGTTTACCTGTCAGAGAGGGGAAAAAGTTACTGTTAGTTACTGGTCCTTCGGACCACTAAATTTTTAAAATTAGTGGTCCGATTGAATTTTTAGTGGTCTCGGACCAGCGGACCACCAAGGATTTCGAACGCTGATATAGCATGCCATTTTCAATAGTTTTATAAATGCAATTAAGATAAAGGCTTGGAAATGATATTTAATTGTATTTTTTAATACTTCTGTGTAAGTACAGTAGACTCCCTCAAATCCGCACAGCTTGGGACCAGAAGTTGTGCGAATTTTAGAATTTTGCGGATTTCTGGTCATTGATTTGTTTACATTTTTGAAACATTAATTTGATTGGTAGTTAAGCTAGGGAAATTATAATGAATGCTTACAATAAAGTGAAACATTAAAATAAGTAAATTATTAAAATAATTTATTAGTTTAAACGTAAGTAATTATTAAAATAATTATGTAAAATAAAAATTTAGAAAAATATTAAATTATTATTGATGAAATCGTATCAATTCGATTCCAAAAGTCCTATCCTGCCATCTAGTGGCAAAGCGATCGTAAGATCGATACGTCATCATATAGATATGCTAATTTATATCAAAATCGAAAGTAATGTAAATTTATTTAGTAATAAATCAGCTGTAATAACCAAAAGAGAATGATTAACAAAAAATTTAGTAAAATAAACATTGCGGTAGTCACCGATTTCGGCGCCATCTTGAATTTTGTTCCTGCAACTTAACTGTAAATTTCATTGTTTACATCTAAAAAAATATGCGGATTTTAGGCGTTCGCGGATTTTAGGGTCGCGGATTTAAGGGAGTCTACTGTATAATGATTACATCGCCTACCTTAAGATCTCTTAATAAGATTTGTTAACACCATTAAAGATACGATCCACTGCCTTACTATACCAACTCATCAAAACAACCCCCACTATAACATCTTATTTTAAATGTATGTTATTAGTACAATATACAAAAGGATTATAATTCACCAGTAAACAGATGCAAGACTAAACCCAGAATGAGCATCCAGAAAAGTACTAATGAATCGTTTGTTCAGTGTAATATATATTTTCACAAATCAAGATCAAAATAACAATAATTATGCTAATTTTATGGCTGGCCGTAGCCATATTATAAATTTAAGCTCTTTTATAATAGAAATTCCAGTACTTTTCAGTTAGCCGGGCACCAGCGTTATATATACATACATATATGTATACATATGTTGTATATATGCACATACTATATACCCGCATATATGTATATGCAGGGACCGCACTAAGAAATTAGCCAAATTTATCTATTATTAGCCAAAAGTATATTATGCATACATTACATTATATATATGTATATGATATATATCTATATTACATATAGATATATATCATATAGATATATATATGTCATATACAGTAGAAGATCTTTATAACGCAAACCTAAAAATGCAAGGTTGTGCGTTATATGGATCACATCATAAATTCACCTTGTAAACATGGCCAAATATGTCTAAAACATATCAAAATACATTAGAATATATTTATACTGCATTCCTTGTTACCAAGAGTTATCCAAATTATAAATTTTTGCATAATATACGTCAGGCATTGTTAACTTTACTTTATAAACATGATCCAAATATAACTGACACAACCATCCCTTATATTAGACATTTTCAAAAATGTTTATTGTAATAATAGCATTTTTTTCAGTAAAAAAGTCTTAAATTAGAAGATAAAGTTGAACTAATGTATCAAATTTAGTCCTCTAGAGAGTAGCAATATTTTACAGTGTGAAAATGCAGGTGCTTTTTAACTGCAAAAATCATTGTTTACATCTGAGAAGTGGTCCGTTATATGGAGAATTGAGTTATAAAGATCTACTGTATATAATTATTATCATTAACCCTTTCAAACCTGACATTATCAATGGGTAAAAAAAGCATTTTCTCACCATATTACAGCTTCTGTGTGTTCAAATACTGCATACATTTTTATTTTCTATCAGAATTTTTTACTCCACACTAGGGATTGACCGAAGCAGGAAATTTGCCGAATACCGAATACCGAAGCTTCGGTCAAAGTGTATACCGAATATTCGGTATTCGGCCGAATACTTAAAAATTTTTAATAAACATTTTATATTAGCTTTTTCAAGAAACTTTAATTAAAATTAAATTCTTAATTTAATTCAGTTACATTTTTATTCTTAAATATAATTACAAAAACAATTTAATGACTTCTTTTTACTTACAAATTTATTGATCCATCACTTATTTTTTATTTTATCTCTAGTCAATACCCAAAATAGCCTATGAAGGTACTATTAAACTATACAGGCTATTATTAAAGATTAGTCAGAAAAACAAAAGTTCATTCAAATAAAAAGAAACAATGTTGTCGTTAATCTGATTTACTGATTGTCTAAGTCTAATTATAAACATATTAAATACAAATGTTCTCTAATACAAAAGATATACTATCAATTTGTACATTTAACTATTTTATGTCAAATTATTGATATTTATATTTTGATTAATGATTTAACTTTGTAATGATGAAGATAAAAAGTACGAGCGATTTTAACTTAATGGATATAAAAGATATAAGATAGGCATAGGGGTATACTTATTTGATGTGTATATTAAAGAAAATATACATTAAATAAATTAAAATTTAAAAAAAAATGTAGAAATATTTAAAATTAAATGATAAGGGAAAGATACCTTATCTTCCTTAATTTTTTTTCTTTACTGTAGACAGGTGTTTTGATTTTGCCCCTGTGTAGTATAGGTGAAAACTGGAAAATTGAGTTAGTAGCCAGTGGCCGGTAGACTCAGTTTCATTAGTGGCCACTTTTTAAAGTTAGTGGCCACTATAATGTTTCAAACTTTCTTGACATCTAGATAAACTATAATCGTTGTATATATACATATTTTTCTATAAATCAAGAGTTTTATACCAGACAACTATTCACAATAAGAATAGGGAAGCAGTCGAAATTCAAGAAAATTGCTTTAAAATTGCAATGTCCTTAACCCTTTCATGTCGGATTTTTATTTTTCAGTTTTGATAATAAAATTACTTTTATTTTAATAATGCTAATCGTAGTTATCTGAATAGATTTACTGAAGTTTAAAGATTATCTCATTGTCTGAATTCTAACGAATGAACTTATTTTGTGTACTATTCAATTCATATGATAATAGGAAGGAAGTTTTTGGAGACGTTTGGAAAATATCATTACAACAGAGTTTAACAGATATTACAACTTTCTAATGTTTTTTGTGTTTTATCACACATGATTTGTTCAGAAAAGTAACCTATACTATTTTAAATTTAAAGAGTGATATATATTTATAAAATAAAGGAATCACCAACGGTGCAAAGAGAATTAAGCAAACTTTTATTGTTATTACTAAATGTCCAAACATAAATGAAATCATAATAAGAGAGGCATAGCCATATACTATCATTACCATATGTAGATAGTAGCAAAAGTAATTGTTAAGACAAACAATACTCGATGAAAAGACATGTACTATTAACAGTACTCCAAACCCGAAAGGGTTAAAATGTACTTGCAATTTTAAATGTGAAAGGAAAGGAAAAGGCAGTGAAAGAAAAGGAATAAATTATTTGAAACGCATGTGGAATCAAAGCTGATGAATATATTTTGCAGAATAAAACTGTAAAAAAAATAATCCAACTGAAGAGCAAGCACTTGGCGAAAAAATGAAATATTGAAAATGCAGCTAAATCATTGAAATCTACTTGCATCCGGTAGGACAAAAAATTAACCAGTTTGCTAATTAGATGTAATCAAAGTAGAGATGCATATTTTCATGAAAAAAGTTGTATTTCAGTTGGCGATCGATAACAGATTTTTTAATCGCCATTTGGCGAGTGGCGACTATAGTGGCGATCGATGGCCGATTTTTTAATCGCCACTTTTACAACTTTAATCGCCACGTGGCGAGTGGCGACCGCTAATTTACACCTATACTGTGTAGACTATTTTAAGAAGGTTTTTTTTTTAATTATGATTAAAAATGGCCTTTGACTTACGTTTTGTAGTGCAGCTGAACTCTGAACGCATGCACATAATATTGAAACTCATCTTTTAGCCTATTCTACTTCTAAAGAAAATATAATTCTTCTACTTCTATAAAAATACTTATCTTCAATTATTCGGCCGAATACTTAAAAGTATTCGGCCGAAACCGAATATTCGGTTTACATGCCGAATCACCGAATACCGAATCGACTATTCGGTATTCGGTCAATCCCTACTCCACACAAAAATAAAAATATTATTTTAAGAGTATTAAAAGTTTGATAAATCATAAGTTTATAAGAATCTTTATTTCTTTTCTCTTATTTTTGCAACACATTTTTAGAATATGTAAAAAGATTGTTATGTTCAAACAAAAATCAGTTATATAACTAATAAAATTACTTAAAAAGTTTTAGACCACTTAAACACAAATACGGAATAAATTTTTAGCACAAACCATAAGGGAACTGCAAACTGATGAGGCAGTATTGCCTAGCCATAGAATTAAAAAAATCTTTTTAAGCAACATTGAATTCTGACACTTTTCTTCGGGAGGGACTTCTGTGGCTCTGGAGGCAAGGAGGGAAATTGCACTTTTTGACCATTGAAAACACAAAATCTCAAATCTTCTGGGGGGGGGGGGGGGATGTCCCCCTGGCGAATTAAATATCTATGTATTGTATAATACCAGGTTCACCCTGAATAATAGGCCAACCTACTGTGAGTTAATTGTATAAGAACCTCTTTTTTTAAGTTTCAAATAAATGGTTTATGGGTTTCAAGGACGCATGTTTCCTCTCGTGGACATTAAGTTCCTATACCAAAAGGTTGGCTGTCCATGAGTTGGTGATTTCAAGGCAACCCCCTGAATTCAACACTGCTTGTAAGTTGTGATAAAAAGTTTTTTTCGCTCTTTTGACAAAATTTTTAGTTTTTTGCGCAATCTTTTAACAAAATTTATGGGGTTTTCATGATTTTTTGAAGAAATTTGCGATCTTTTGACGAAATTTGTGATCTTTTGACAAAGTTTGTGGTTTTTGGCAATCTTTTGACAAAATTTACAGGGTTTTTTGCTCTTTTGATGAAATTTGTGTTTTTTTCGTGACCTTTTGACTAAAGTTGTGTTTTTTTTTTGCGATCTTTTGATGAAATCTTTTGACGAAATTTGCGTGGTTTTTCGCGATATTTAGACTAAATTTATGAAGGTTTTCACGATCTTTTAACGAAATTTGAAGGGTTTTCGCGATCTTATGACAAAAATTTTAGTTTTTCCGTGATTCTTTGACGAAATTTGTGTTTTTCCCACAATCTTCTGACGAAGTTCGCGATTTTTCGGCAAACAATTGATAAGTTTTTTTTTCGGCGACCATTTGTTGAAATTTGCGATATTTTTTAAGTCTAACTTTTCAGATTGAAGACCGATTTTTTTTTTTTTAATTTCAGATATTAAAGCCTTAAATTTTCTGAAAAATCGGAACAGAATCAACCGTAATTGGCCGGCCGAGAAGAAGAAGAGGAATATAGATTGGAAATATGGTCATATGCGAACTCGCGCTAAAAATGAAAATTCATTTACGCTCCAAAACATGATTACACAACAAAAGAGTCCCCAAAAAAATCATTCGCAAGCTTTTTCGCCATAAAATTCTTTTTCTCGCCAATTTCACGTTGTATTCGCATTTGGCAAGTAGGTGAATGGTTAGCGCGTCCCCTGTATATGTATACATATGTATACAGAGTTCGTAAATATCATGATGTTTTCGAAAATATCAAAAATATCCGATATTTTGATATATATCCGATATTTTCAAAGCAGCCAACTTACTGCTGATAATAAATGTTTTCGAGCATAATATAGATTAGAAATTAAAATATATTGCACTTAACATGAAAACTTAATCAAAAAATAATATAAAAATGCATTTTTCTTTTCTTCTTCTTCTTTTTTTTTTTTTGTTGTTGTTGTTTTTTCACTTAGAACAAAATTGAAGATGAAATAATTAAAAACAGTAACAATTTGATTTCTACACTTATAAAAAAACTAACTATAGGATTCAGTATCAAGACCAAGTATAAAAAAATCAGATATTTTCAAAAGAAAATTTTAAATACAAAAAAAGTTTTTTTAATTGAAAAATTTTAACATAAATGTAAGTATAAAATGTTTTATTTCATATTTCCTAACATGCTGTATAGTTCAAACTTAACTGAACCAAAACTTGAAAAAAGATTATTTTCTAATGAAGCTGTATATAATTGCTTATTTAAATTAGTCAGTTTATCTTTCAATGGTTGTTCTGAATTAATTATGTCCAACATAATTATTAGTTCAACATTAAAAAAAAAAAAAAAAGCTTCAAATTTAAAGTTTGAAAAATATATTTGTTTTCTTTTTTGGCTAAAAAAGTCACATCCAGAAGAGACAAGTTCTTTATCTACAGATTCACAGTCAATAACAGTTGAAAATTTATTTCATTTACACTGAAATATTACAAATTACGACTGAAAATATCAAAAATATCTTGCGCACATTCATATTTTGAAAATAAATATCAAATGCAGAAAATATGAAACATCTTGATATATTGAAAATAAATATCAAGTAATATGAAATATTAAAGATCTTGATATTTTGAAAATAAATATTGGATATATACCCTTTGATATATATCAGTGAACTTTGGCTGTATATAAATTATTATCAAAATTACATTTTATCTTTCAATGGCTGTTCTGAATTGACTGTCTAATATAATTATTAGTTCTACATTTAAAAATAAAAGTTTGAAACATAAAGCTTGGAAAAGATTTGTTTTCTTCTTTTCCTAAAAAAGTCACTGCCAGAGGCAAAAGTTCATTATCTACAGAATGACACAGTCAATAACAGGTGGAAATTTCATTTACACTTGGTTTAAATGTGAAAAATATCAAAATTACTTTGCATGGTGATATTTTGAAAATAAATGTAAAGAATTTGAAAATATCGAAAATATCAAAAATCTTGATATTTTAAAAATAAATATCGGATATATATCAAGATATATATCATGATATATATCCATTGATATATATCAACGAACCCTGTATGTATATATAGACATAATACATAGCACTGGCGCCCGGCTAATCGAAAAGTACGAAAATTCGTTATACTAACATTTTCAGAGAAAAAATGGATAAAGTTTAGTAACTAATTATTTATTTACTTTAAATCGGGAAATGTAATCATGCTATTTTTAGCTACAAGACAAATTTAACGCTTTGTGGAGAAAAATTAATTTTCCTGCTTTATCTAAACTTGTTACAATTTCTCTAAAAAGGAGCCATATACGATCTTTTTTGGCACAGATGTCATATATGCCCCATACTGGCAGGATTTCTTTCCGACGTCAATGTCCTATATGCACCGGGTACATAACTGGCGCCAAAGTGTCATTATTTTGCTTGATATGGTAACCAGGATATAGGGTAGATGTGCCAGTAATGGACACCCTTAAGGAATTTCTTTTAAAATTATTTTTTTATTAATAGTGATAATTATTATATTCCAGTTTTTTCAATATTATATTAATCTATCAACAATATTTTAACCATTCTTATAGTCTCATTTCCCAATATGAATCAAAATTTAATTTTAAATAACAGAAATATATCAAAACACCCAAAAGCCCAGTAATGGACACCCTCTGTTCCAGTAATTTTCACCCCATAAAAAGTAATAAATATAGTTGTTTTTATGACTGTATTTAGAACCAGAATTTAATGAATACATACTAATGAAACAAGTTATTTTCAAAGTTATTATTAAGTTATTATTATTAAAGTAGTTATTTTCAAATAAATTTAACAATTAGGATACCAGTAATTAATAAAATATTTGTGATAATCATTTACTGTTTGCATCAATTATTGTAATTATCAGAAGATTGATGTTTTAATTATTTTAGACGGATAGTTTAAAATACTAAATATCAGGCAATTACAGCTATCAAATTATTGAAACAGTGGGGGATTTAAAAGATTTTTTTTTTAAGTTTTGGAATATTAGTGTTTAGTTTTGTCACACTATTTTTAATGATAAAACTTTCAGAAACTAGTACTTGATATATCCTTTATAATAATTAATATTACAAATATGAAAGAAATGATATTGTGAGTTGAATATTTTAAATACTAAATAAAATAATTTCTAAATAAAACTGTAGAACTGATGTTTGAGGCCACTGATCTGCAAATTACTAGTTTCATGAATATTAGTACCTATAACTTTAATTAATAATATTAAATTTTATTTATTTATTTTCTTTTTGTCAGAGGTGAATAAGGAAGCATTTAAGACAGAAAATAGATTTTTAAAAGCTTCTGTAATTGTTTTTATTTAAACGGAGAGGGATTAAGCCCTATGAGCCCCTCTTAGACTGTGCTCTTAAACAATATTTTCTGCTCCGTGGCTGGTTTGATTGCTAGATTATAAAATATGCAAGGTATACATAAAAAAAAATAATTAAAAAAAAAGAAAAAAATATTGAAATTTATTAATCACATAAAATAACTTAAAAGCAGGTATTTATAAAAGTTTTGGTGTTATTACATTTTGGTAAGTATAATTTAAAAATTAAATTTGATTATTTAGGTTTGCAGTAAAGCCAAAATATTTTATGCACTATAAATATTACTGAAATTGCATTTTTAGCAATGTCTATATGGGGTGTCCATTACTGGAAAATGACTAATTAACCATCCCAGTAATGGACCTCTTAAAACTTTAAAAATAAATGAAATTTTGTAAATGGCCATTAGTATATAAAATTCCAAGTTTTCTATTGCTACTGAAACAAAAACATTGAAATTTTGCAAGAAAATAAATAATATATAAATTAATTTAAAGGAAGCCAGCTCTTAGCCTCTTCATTAAGATTTTCACAAAAAAACAGCAAAACTTTGAAACATTATTTTCTGCTTCCTGATTGGTTTGATTAAAAGTGTCAACAATAACCCAGTTTTATAAAACATGCAAGGGGGAATTATAAAAAAAGTAATGAAAGCTAAATATTTATTACTTATTTTTTTATGAACCAAAATCATCAAGGGATGTCCATTACTGGCACATCTACCCTATATGATATGGTAGTTAATTCGCAGTATACTCTCCTTCGATAACTGCGCCAATGTGGCAACCCTGGTTTATCAGGCTGCTCCTCTGACGTCACCAAATATGGCAACCCTAAGATTTTTCTGAGAGAGTTGATGGTTTAAACTCCTTGTTTTGTAAGCTGCTTTCTAATTGGACGCTTATTTTTTTTGTAAAAGGCTTTCTTATTGGACAAAGAGGAGAATCAGGGAGCATTTTGAATTTGTTTGGAAAAACGTTATTACTGCTGCAATGGATTTCGTGTTGACAAGTTCTGTGTGTTGCAGTCGCATATTTTTATTATTTGTTTTCTCAATCTCATATATTTTGAAACAAGTACCTATCTGGATAAATGCTCGTCAGGTGAGAATAAATATTTGATCAGTTATTTTTCTTTTATTTTTACCTGTATTTTTGAGCGTTGATTGAATTATGTACGAAAGAGACGCTGATTGTTCCAAGCTATGAATGACTAAAAGTGACAGATTGAGCGATGCTTTTGAATGAGATCCTAGAGCACAAGGTAAAATTATGAATGAAAAAACAGGGGGGGGGGGGCGGTAGCCCCCTGATTAAAAAAAAAGAGCCCCTCTGATTAAAAAAAACCACAACATTGTTTTGCTCCCCTTACTGTTAACAAACGTTCTTTTTTAATAATTTGGGTAAGTGAAAGTTTTATTTTTAGGTATATTTGATAAAATGTATTTTAAAACATATGAAATGTATTTTTAAAAAATGTATTTCGAAAAAATGTGAAATTTTATGTATTATTTTTACTCAAAAATACAGGTTAAAATAAGAGAAAAATAACTGATCGAATATCTATTCTCACATTTGTCTAGATAGGTACTTGTTTCAAAATATAAGAGAAGAAAAAACAAATAATAATTTTGCGTACTCTCTCCCGGATGTTGCAGCTCCAGGAGTTAGTAGGCGAAAATGCACCAATTTGGCGATTTTTGAAAATCGCCAAATTGGCGCAAGAAGGAGAGTAAACTGTGATCGTGCACTGATATGGTTACGAGGTCTTCGCCAAATTGGCGTCGGAAAAAAATCTCGCCAATATGGGGCATATATGACATCTGTACCCTAATGCTTACTTTAAAAACCACAATAAGACGATTTATTCTAGGAAAGAAGTATTGCCCTAGACAAACAAGAATTGCAAATAATAATATGCCAGTTAAAAATACCTATTAACAGGGGCGGACTGGCCCACCCCGCTACCCCGCGATCGCGGGGTGGGCCAAAAAAAAAATACTACATTTTTTGAGTTTTTTTTTTAAATAAAACAAAAAAAAAAGAAAATAATAGTTATGAAATTCAATTTTCCTTTTTCTTTTTCGCGAAACATTTTTTAAAAAATTCATCGGTAAGTCCTAATTCCTCCTTTCCCTCTCCCATTAGCAATCTTTGGAATATGTGTACATTACTCATTTTGTACAGAAGCAGAAAGATAGGGGATAAAGTAAAAAACACATACAGTCAGTAAAGGGTGGAGAGTTGTTCGGTGGGATGGGTCTGATTGTGGACATTTGTCTAGTAACAAAAGCTAGACAAGGATTAGCTTGCATCATGGAGCTATGAAGATTAAAGGAATCGACAGAAATGACGTCATTTGATGCCGTTGCTTACCCTATCTTTCTCATCCGTCATATTTAGACGTGTCTTACTGCTGATTGGACTACTATCTGTTAAAGTCAAATATGGCGGATGCAGGAGGGGGGGGGGGGGTGCTCATTTTTCGGCGTTAACACTTTCCACAGAAGAAAATAGTTATGTCTACCCCTTTTCTATTCATAGCTCCATGGCTTGGATGATATACAGATCAAGGATCTTTGGAAGCAAGGATTAGTTTATAGAGAAAAACGAGAGGAGGCAATGGTAGACTTGAATAATAGAGACTTTAAACACGGCAATTTTTTAGAATTAGTAATACTGCTATGCAAATATGATCAAATTATAAATAAGTTAATTGCTCATCTTTCCATTCAGATTCAAATAAATATTGCCAATGAAGTCAGGTTCATTTAGTAATGAAGTAGATTTCACACAAGATTTATCGGTAATAGAGCAGTTGGCACTTTGTGTTCGTCATGTGCAGTATGGAAGGTTAGCTTTTAAAATTGGTTAATGCCCAAAACAACCGGAAAAGTCCTCTATCTCCAAGTAAAAGAAGAACTTAAAAAGTTTAAACTTCCTTCTTCACAAATAGTTGAGACTTCTTTTGATGATGCAGAAAATATGAGTGAGAGCTATAAAGGTCAGCGGGCACAGCTGAAGAGAGGACAATCCAAATATACCGCATGGGCATTCACATGCAAATGTGTTAAATTTGGATCTGACAGGTCCAACAGAACGTTGCAAATTGACAACGGATTTCTTGGGCTTAATGCAAGCTACAACTGTGTTTATCTCACAAGGAGAGGGCCAACCTTGTTCATCATAGATTTTGATTATTTTAATATATGTTGTAAGGTAGAGACTCCTTAGTCTCAGGTTCAACGGATTTTATCCAACACTCCTTAGTTCTTGAGAAACCGGGGGGTCTAATAGTAGTACACAACTTAAATAATTACTTTGTAACAATAAAGGAAGGTTGGTCGTAGTTCAGTTGGTACGGCGTATGCTTGCTGATCTGCGGGCCCGGGTTCGGTACCCGAACGCACCGCATTTGTTTTTCTCATTTTTTGTTTTATAAATATATTTGTAATTATAATTTAATAATTTAAATAAAAAATTTTAATATCATACATTAATTATAATGTTAACAAATTTAAATTTATCATTTTTTTATTTTTAAACTATTATTTCTCATCCTTTAAAGAGGTTTAAAAAGAAATTGGATCTATTATTGAATGATAAAAATTACAAAATTGTGACAAAACTTGTTGTGGCGCCATCTAGTTATGATAAAATAAAAGAATATTCAAATAAAATAAAAGTAAAAGCAGAAATAAGATAAAGGGGAAAGCAAAATAATTGAAAACGCAAGCATATGTATTACAAATTTAAAAATGTTTAATATGCAAAAAATCGGTTGTAATTTAATTCTGATGCTAATTTTTAATATAATTACACTTGTTATTTTAAAAACAGAATAATAGTATTATCGCATTGACTTCCTTTGTAAAAGCAATGCGTAAATGATGTTTCTTTAAAATCACGAATTGACAAGATTTCTCAATACCATTGCATCGATAAAGAATATATGAAATACATTTTAAAAGTGATTTTTAAAAAATTAACAGCTTTAAGATATTTTATAAAACTATTTAGTTAAAAGTAAAAAATTAAATAGGTTAAAATTATAATTGGTATACAATATTATAAATTTTAATTGACAATGAGATTATTAAGTTATACTCACAAGTATATTTATAAAACAAAAAGTGAGAAAAACAAATGTAGCGCGTTCAGGCATCGAACCCGGACCTGCGGATCAGCCGGCAAACGCCATACCAACTGAGCTAGGACCAACCTATCACGTTGGTTGTAAAGTAGGTATTTAAGTTGTGTACTACTATTAGACCCCCCGGTTTTTCAAGAACTAAGGAGCCAGGGGCGTAGCTACCGTGGAGCAGTTGGAGCAAGCTGCTCCAGGCGCACGAATCCTAAGGGCGCAAAATTAGAAAGAGCGAAATAAAAATTTGTAAAAACATTTGCATATTTTTTTCATTATTAATCAGATATTATAGATAAATCTTGTTACAAGCGGCATATTACCATGATATTTTACTTTCTTTAACCTCACTATTGTGTTTTTACTACTGTGTATTTGTATGTAACTTTCTTCTGTGTTTAACTTCAACTATTTCGATTTACAACATGTTTTTATACACAGTTAAAAGAAATTACTTCTATTCGTGAAGTTTTAATTTTTATTCATACTGTACTGCAGGCTTATTTTTTTTTCCTGAAACTTTTTCGTAGACGACAGTTGAAGATTTTCAAATTAAACTAATCAAAACTTATTTACAGGGCTCTCATTGATCACTTTATTGGCTACCACCATTTCCAAACAATAATCTTCCTGGTACATTTATCTTGAAAATGTTTTAAAAATTTATCTGATGTTTACTGTACGGAAATAATGGTAGCCAAAGAAGTCACCGCTCAGAAACGTATATTTACGATGTAACCTTAGCTATTTAGTTAATTTAAGATTTTTTTTTTAAAAAAAAGCACAATAGTTTGACAAGTTGAAGAAAATCATTGGCCATTTTACAAAAAAAAAAAAAAAAAAAAAAAACCAAGAAAACGAAACTTTGAAGTTTTGTTTTGGGGAAACTAAACATGCATCAATACAGATTGCAAAAGAATAATAAGAACCGGATTTACGCATAATCCATATCAGTCCATGGTGACAAAAATCAGATGGAGGTTGGGGGGGGGGGGGGGGTATAAGCGGCAAATTAATATTGTACGTATTGTTTTTGAGATTTTGAAAATATGGCAAATCTCGAATGCAGAATTGATAAGCCTTTTCCTTCAAAACGAGAGAAAAATTCCGTGTTCCTTAGGACGTGGTTATCTCCTATGCAAATTACGCCACTTTTTTCAAAAAGTATTTTTCAGCATTAAACATTTAATCGTAGAATTTTGGGATTAAATAGGGCAAAACATATTTTTCGAAAATATTAATGCGAGTTTGCTTAGGCCGTAATAAGGCTCTGCCCTTCCCCCCCCCCCCCCCCCCCCCGCCACAATCCGATATCAATCTGGAGTTACTCCACTCAACTTTCCGAACAGTCTATAGAAATACTGTGAGTTCAAAACGGTACAAAAATGAATAAAATCTTAGATCCTAATTTTATAAAAAGGTGAAACATTTCCACTAGTGATAAAGAACTTGAGTTTTAAAGAAAACGTGCACTTTCATTCTTAAAGCTTGAATATTTTTCTAATGACATAATTTTCATTTCGCCTGTGCTGAAATAAGGCCTTTAAATTTAAAAATAATAATATGGAAAAATAGGATTTTACTAAATTAAGTCATATTCTTGTAGGCTGAGGCTGGCCCGTCGGGCAACCGACCTGTGGGTCGGTGCGTCCTAAACCAGATAAAGCTGCGCCCTCCCCCAGGGGCGTTTAGGACCCTCCCCAGGCAATAGTTGCAAAAATTGCTACAAGCTTTAGATTTGAACAGTCTTAAATTATTTAATAATTTTTAAAAAATTACTCTTTTGAAGCATTTTTTTTATTAATGATTTTTGTTTCTCTTTCCAAGTTAGGGGAGAGGGGGTTACCTTTGAACACTTTAAATATTTTCCTTTAGATAAATTATATATTTGAAATATATATGGCAGCACATTACTACTGCTTCAATGTAACAAGAATACAAAGCTTTACTATTTTTCATGCACACTACTGTCTAAGCAGAATATGCATATTTTACTTTCTTGAATCTAAACTTAACAAAATAAAGTTGTAAGCTTTTTGTTGATAATCTTGTATCCCTAAAATTATAATTTACTATTTAATACCTAAATAAAGATGTTAGCTTTAACTTATAAGGTTTGTTTTATTAAAATTCTCAAACCTAATTGGGTAAATAGTTGTAATGCTAAACTCCATGTGATGGGGCACCATTGAACAGAAAAGTTGGGACCCCATTGAACAATTAAAACTATGAAGTAAAGAGTTATAGATGTATCTTAATATTATTATTGTTGAAAATTTGTCTAAATATGAAAATTAAGAGATTAATTAACTGTTATTATACTTAATATGAAAGTTATACTGATGAAGGGCTCAGGGATGTAGTGGAGGGTATACGGTGGTATACGGCGTATACCTTCTGGATTTTTTTAAGGAACACCGTATACCCTCTGTTTCTCAAAAAAAGCTATAGTACATACACTGTAGGTATACCCTTCTGCCTTGAGCGTATACCCTCTGCTTAGAGCGTATGCCCTCTGCTTATTTTACGACTACACCACTGGAAGGGCTTCAATTACAGGCAAATTCAGGATACATAACAATAATTCCTGATTTAGCAGATTTGTCTAACAAACACTATACTGTTTCATTTACAATGGTAAACATTATTTCTGGATTTCATAAAAACCGGTTTTTATCCATTTTCTATTACAGTTTGAAAGTAAATGATTTCATTTTAGTTCAATTTCATGTAAAAAGAACTCTTCATTACGTTGGCCAGATTAAATGGCTTAATGTCAGGTTTCTTCGTAAAAAAGAAAATATGATATATTTTCCAGAGGTATCAGATATCAATTTGGTGGATTTTAAGGATATTATATAAAATAGTTGCCACAATTAAACATAATTGGAGGGATCCTCCGTTCTGCCTCAACAATGTACTTTGATGGATACAAATTGGGTTAAATAATAAAAAAAATAGTAATTTCAGTTAAATGTAATTGTGCAATTTTATTCTTATTACTTTATATTTTGGAAAGATATGCAGTTTTTAATAAAAACTATCAATATTTTCATATTTTGTTTATATGTTCAAAGGTGCCCCTAGCTTGTTCAAAGGTACCCCTACATGGGACAGGTTTGAACAGTAAACTTTCAGCTTTTTAAAGCCTCACAACATATTTAATTTATCTGCAAAACTGTAGTTTTTTATTTCATATGATGCAGAATTACATTCTTTCTCTCACGAAATATTTAAAATTCAATAAATATAATTCAAGTAAGAAATATGTGGATTTAAAAAAAAAAATGTTCAAAGGTGCCCCCCTCTCCCCTAGATGAATTGCATTTTTTCTTGAAAATTTCTTTGTTTCAGAGGACCATTTAAATCTTTAAAAATCTAATGTCTAATGTATATTCTGAAATTCTGCCGTTACCAATGGCATGATCAGCCCCAAGAATTTTCAGCCAATTTGAAGGTTCTTTTGCGCCCCTTCGATTATACTATGTTACTAGAGTTTACAGAACATTCTGCATAAGACGAAAATATGTCATGCACAGAGCTTTAGACCGTATTTACTGTATAAAAATCTATTTTAAAGATATTTGGCTTTAAAATCAAATATTTGCACCTTCTTAATATTACTAGCAGCATTAAGACGTTTTATCCTCCCGCTGCAAAAAAAAGTTTAAAATAGGTTTAATTAATCATAACATTCTAATTTAGCACTAAAATTCTGTATACTTAAAATCATACACGAGTCATTCTCAAGCTAATGTTAAACCAATGGCGTTCTTTAGAAATTGTTCATTTACATTTCAATTTTTTATTCACCCGTAGCATACAGGACGTCGATGTCTAAACGGTTATTTTACTGTTTCGATTTTCTTTTTTTCTGTAAAGACGCTTTCAATTTCGGATCCAGCTCCGAAATTGAAAGCATCTACAGAAAGAAAAACTGGAATGCTAATGATATTGTTGGTTTCCACTATCAAGGTGGTAAAATAATGAGTTTTTAAAATGTTGCGCTCTCCAAAAATCCAAAGTCTGCTTATTTCACAGTCACCAAGACCGACCCTGCATTCAGTAGCGGCGCTTCAGGGTTTCACAATCACTTTTCTACCAGAATATCGGTATATAAAATTTGATCTATTTTAATCGTAGGATTTTCTACGATTAAAGAAGGAGAATTTTTTTATCTGAAATTACTGGTAGTAAAGTGATTGTGAACCCCTTATCGAGACGACACTGTCTGCGTGGTGAAACGTTGTTGTATAGATATAAGCTGAACGTGAGCAATAAAAATAATTTAATTGAGATATAAGAGAAAATGCCGCAAAATGGTTGATAAAAAGTTTAGATACCAAAACATTCGGCCAAATTCTTCGAAAATTAATGACAGATTTATAACGTTTCTGCCAACATCATCAAAAACACACCAAATCATGCTCTGGTAATCTGAAAACGAGAGTAAATTCTAACATACACGAATACATATTGAATCATTGTAAAAATTGTGAGACTTGATTCAAAGTATTTGAAAATGTAAAATATACCATTATTTTCATTTGTTTTTATTGTGATTACAATGCTTTCCTATTTCCTTCCTTGCATTGCATGTGTATGGAATGTAAAAACTGGAATCTTAATATATAAGGGTGTCAATCATGGTTCTCGCTGCCGATCGCCACCGCGCTAAAATGTTGCACAAGGCGCGAAAACTAAAGATCGAAATGGCAAAATTGCAAGAGATGGTTTTTTTTTTTTTTTTTTTTCTTGCTTCGGCGAAACTCTCAATGATGTTATTGTACGATTAGACTTTTTCCGTGTAACTCATTATTTGTGTTTTGATATTCTTAGTGTTTTACGACAAATCTATTACTAACATTATTTGAATTTGGCTAGTTTTTCTTTAGTGAATAGCCAAGTTACTCAGATTAGTCAAAAGCCAGTGAGAACCCAGGTGTCAACTTTTATCGTTGTTCATTGGCTAATTTTCTAAACCGTTAGCTGTAGAATTATAGTTCATATAGTAAAAAAGTTTCAAAGTTATTTTTTATCCTGTTAAAAGTAATTTATGTCAAAATAGTTATTTTTTAAAAGTTACGAGCTTTACGTTTTTATTCCGTTCCTCGGCTCTATACGTTAATTTTAGAAAACTCTACTCCGTACTTTAATAGGTAAAACAATACATTTTTTTGTACGACCAAAACTTCCCGAGTTATGTTATTTTGAATTTTAGTATTTTCTGACTCTAAAAACAGAAAAACGGGATTCAACAATGAGTAAAAAAAAATAATAATAATAAATATAATAAATCTTGAAATAGTATTTTTTTTATTAGTATTCTACAACGATTCGAAACCCTCAAAAAGAATAACAGATTTTAAGAGCGGCAGATTGTACTGGCCCATTGGCGCATTTAAAACAAAAATCCCACCCTATTCACAGAACATATTGGTAGGTACTCCGTACTTATAGAATAATTTATTTCGTTATTCATTATTTATTTTTAATTATTTATATTTAACTAAACTCAACTAAAAGTAAGTAAGACTTTCAAATAAAAGTAAGATTTTAAATCGAATTAAGAATAGTATATAAATTTCAAACTTCAAAACAAAAATGCGCAGAACTTTTCCGAGTGACAATAGGGCGCACAAATTTTACTTGCTCCAGGGCGCTGAATATGTAGCTACGCCACTGTAAGGAGCGTTGTATAAAATCCGTTCAACCTGACTCTAAGGGGTCTCTACCCTACAACATATATTAAAGTAATCAAAATCTGTGATTAACAAGGTTGGCCCTTTCCTTGTCAGATTCATATAAGCTAATGAAAGTATGGACTTCTGTGAATAAGGAGTCTGTAGGTGGAAATAAACTTCTACGTCGATTACAAAGAGTAAACACTACTAGGTGGTGGAGTAAGGATCGAGCACTTAATAGCATGTTTGACGAGTCTTCAAAACCTTTTAAAGATCGGCATAATTTTTTTTAATTGAGTAAGTGTCTACTCGGTATTATCGAAATGAACGATTTCCCGTCATATATATCCTTTTCGGCAAGATCACTGATTGATAATTGGTGCAAGTTCCAGCATACATTAAAGGCAACCATTCTCAGCGACTTATTCAATATATCTATGTCCACATCGAAGCAGCTGCAGATAAGCGGCTTGGATTACTTAACTGATGCTGACAAAATCCAAACTCTGAAATCTAATCTGCTACAGAAGAAATAAAGAAATAATTTTCATACGATTCTGAAAAATGACTTGCAAAACATCTTCAGAAGTAACTAATAGAAAAGGAGTACACCATTGAAATTTAGAATTTTCTACCGTAAAAGAGAATATCCGTAGGGAAACGTCCATGTGGTGAATATTCTCATGATGAGGCAAGAAATATTATCGGATCACCATCAGACGTATTTAAGGTAAAGGTTTACAATGTCCTCTTAGACACAGTTATTTATCAGTTGAATACACGATTTACTGGAAATGGCTCTCTCGTGAAAGACATTCCCTGGTTTGATCCTCGCCGCTTCAGTGAGTTTAAATTGTTAAATGAACTTTCTAAAGAAGCTCTTAATACCTGTCTGGCTTGATGAAAGTCAAGAAAGAATATGTCAAAAAAAAGGTTGTGCAATTTTCCATGTACTATGCCGATTATAATTTGTCGCTATTGCTGCAACAATCTCGACGTAGCCAGCTCGCGCGACGTTTCTTTACCACTTACAGCAAAGAAACGAACGATTTATAAGAATTCATTAAATATGATGATAAATTCATTAAATATATTAACTTTACAGCAATATCACTATAAAGTTAAGAAGAAATGTAAAAAATGCCAAGCTTTTGCATTAGAATTACTGAGAGCTGAATGCCTATGGTCGTATTTATCCAACCTTGTACACAGCTTATCCTCCTCAGACCCCAGCATTTATTTTTATAATTTTTTCTACTTTAGTTATGAATTTATATTAACAGACTGCTAACTAAGAAAAATTTAACAGCGAAAAAAATTTAAACTTATTTTTTGTACCTTAAATTTGATGTATCCTATAGGATACATGGGGACTGAATGAGTACATTCTCTGACAGTTTGCTACGAATTGTTTGCATGACAAAAATCAATTAAAAATAAGAAATAATTATGCATTTAATAACTTTTTATTACTAATGGACTATACAAATCGTATATTAACATATAGAAAAATTATTTACGTTTTCTTTTTACTTTTGATTACATTTTTCTACATTTTTTTTTTTATAATTAGTGTAAGAATTTGTTATAAAAAAGTCTTATTTTTTCAATTGATGATATTTCATGAAGCAGTTCCTCTCCTTCGTGAAACAAAGATACATATTGCAAACGGTACATCGTGTTCTAGCTTTAGTAGAGTTACAGCCAGAATATCTGCAACGTAATGTACTTGTTTGCTGTGGAATTTCAGGAAGGTGGGATGCAGACATTTTTATTAATTCAGGAGATGGTTCAGGGCAGGGATTCCTTCTTTTCTATTTCAGTGGAGACATAAACTCAATATCAGAATCTGTTTCTGAAACTTCATTATTCCTTACTGAATCAATCTAGTCATCCTTACTGTGAATTAACGTTTCAGCCACTCGTTCTCGAAATTCCAAATAATCGAAAGTATTTTTGTTATCAGTATGTAAATACCGTTTTGCTTGTCGATACTCTATCCACCCAGCAGCCAATGAAAAATCTACAAAATGAAATATTATTCTTACAGTCCACTTTCTTCTCTTTGCAGATATTTTATAGAAACTAATTATCCTATCAAGAAGGTCAACTCCTCCCATGTTTGTATTGTATTCTTTTACAATATTTGATCTACCCGCATCTATGAAGCATTTATCCTTTTTACACCAACGTTTTTACCAACGTCTGTTGGTTCATTACCTAACGCCCTAGTAGCAGAAAGTTGTGGTTGTGTCTGCGACAGCAATTTAGTGGGATGAAAATTGTCTGCGGGAGCAGCGTGTTACATTTTCATATGTACAAACATTATGAGTGTTAAAATAAACAGCATTCTTACTGATTAATACCAGGGGTCAGGGGTAAAGGTTAAAATTCCCGGTCGCCACCGGCCACAGGGCGACTAAATGTAAAAAATTGGCGACTTTATGATGTGCATCTGATCGCCAAAGTGGCGATCTTTATTTTTCATGTAATAGTACATGTCAGAAATGCCACTTTTCCGTTTTTTTTTATTTTTTTTTTAATCGATTTCCGCGGAATCATAAAAGAAAAAGAAAATCGCATTGATGTTCACATTGAAGGCATTTGGTTCCGAGAATTAAAAAAAATCGGCATAAAAGTATCGCGAATTTTGACAAATGGTTGCCGAAAGATATCAATTTCGTCAATCGTTCGCAAAAAAAACGTCAAAGAATCACGGGAAAAACGAGAATTTCATAAGAATCTCGAAAAAAGACGTGATTTCCGTCAAAGAATCGCGGAATAAAAGCAAATTTCGTGAAAGGAATGCGTAAAAATTGCAAATTTCATCAAAGTATCGCAAAAACCCGCAATTTTCGTCAAAAGATCGCGAAAACCCCTTAAATTTCGCCAATAGATAGAGGGAAAACTGCAAATTTCGTCAAAAGATCGCGAAAAAACGGTAAATTTCGTCAAAAGATCGCGAAAAACCCAACAAATTTCGTTAAAAGAACGCGAAAAAAACCGTAAATTTCGTCAAAAAATCCCGAAAAAATCGCAAATTTCGTCAAAAAATCGCGAAAAAACTGCAAATTTCGTCAAAGGATCTCGAAAAACCGCAAATTTTGTCAAGATATCGCGAAAAAAGTGCAAATTTCGTCAAAGGATCTTGAAAAAACGGGAATTTCGTTAATCAGGTGCAGAAAAAACACAGCTCCGCCCTTCTGTAACCTTTCAGAAAATTTGCTGTGAATTTCAGAATCGCGAAAAAAAAAACCCCGCGATTTCCATAAAAAAATCGCTGAAAAAAACGCAAATTTCATGAAAGGATCGCGTAAAAAACGCAAATTTCATCAAAAAAATGCGAAAAATCCGCAATTTTCATCAAAAGATCGCGAAAAAAACGCAAATTTCGTCAAAAGATCGCGAAAAAACGCAAATTTCGTCAAAAGATCACGAAAAAAACGCAGACTTCGTCAAAAGATCGCGAAAAAAACGCAAACTTCGTCAAAAGATCGCGAAAAAAACGCAAACTTCGTCAAAAGATCGCGAAAAAAAACGCAGACTTCGTCAAAAGATCGCGAAAAAAAACGCAGACTTCGTCAAAAGATCGCGAAAAAAACGCAAACTTCGTCAAAAGATCGCGAAAAAAACGCAAACTTCGTCAAAAGATCGCGAAAAAAACGCAAACTTCGTCAAAAGATCGCGAAAAAAACGCAGACTTCGTCAAAAGATCGCGAAAAAAACGCAAACTTCGTCAAAAGATCGCGAAAAAAACGCAAACTTCGTCAAAAGATCGCGAAAAAAACGCAAACTTCGTCAAAAGATCGCGAAAAAAAACGCAAACTTCGTCAAAAGATCGCGAAAAAAACACAAACTTCGTCAAAAGATCGCGAAAAAAATGCAAATTTCGTCTAAAGATCGTAAAAAAAGTAAATTTCGTCAAACGACCGCGGAATAAAATCGCGAATTTTGCGAAAGATCGAGGAAATAAAGTCGCAAATTTCGTCAATTGATCGTAGAAAAAATTGTGAATTTCATCAAGAGATCGCATAATAAAATCGTCACTTTCGTCGAATGATCGTGAAAAAAAATCGTGAATTCTGTTGAACGAACGGCGAAAAAATTGTGAATTTTAGCAAGAGGTTGCATAAAATAATTGCAAATTTCTTAAAACAATTTCAAAAATGAATTGCGAATTTTGTCAAACGGGAAATATTTTAGGCCTATTTTCAGAAAGAATTCTGATCTCGGGCTACACAGTAGAGGTCTGCACGGGCTTGGCCCGAGGCCCGTACCCGGCGGAATGGAGGAGAATTTTCAAACGGGCCGGGCCGGGCCGGCAAAAAAATTGAACGGGCCTGAAGGGCCGGGCCCGGCCGATAAAAAAATTTAATCGGGCCTATCGGCCCGATATAAGAATTTGAGAGGAGCAGATAAAATACGAGGTCATTTTCAATGAATATGACTTTTTCGAGAAGTATAAATGTGCGTTACGAGCCGATGCGAATTTAACAACATCAATACAGAAATGTAACATGTCCATCGTAGAGATCGGCATCGTACAGTTACATGATGCCTGATCAAGGGGTTTAAATTTTTTCGGCAGACTTGTGCCGGGACGGAACTGGTCTTAATCGTTCTCAGGATGTGTAGGACAGGCATTATGTTTTGTAAAAGTATTAATAGCGATAATGAACTTCTGTTAACAGTATCTTTGGAAATGTACCTTAAGGTGGTTCTCATATGTACTGCTCAACAATGCGAAACTCTCAGACACATTTTCTGACTCATTTTTAACTATAAAGGCATAAAATTGACAGGCTGAGTATTGAAGGCAATTGGGATCAAATAGCGTTTCCATTTTTCATAAATTACGTACAGAGATAACAGAGACTCTTGTCACGTGACTGTACGTTTTCTCCTTTCCTGTGCTATCGCTTCCGGAAATTCGATTCAAAACGCTAACTTTGGCAGTATTTTCTGAAAGATATATTACTTTTATCTAAAAAAAAACGGCATTTACATGGTTTCTGAATAAGAATACCTGCCAATCTCATGCGTTTCCGAAAAGAAATGAATTCATAAATGTATCAAAATGTAGCTCCTTTGGATTTGAGAAAAGTCTTAAAAATGACAGAAATATTTTCACAAATCTACCTTTTATTATAAGCTTCAAAAGTTATCATGTTTTTTAACCCTTTATTCTAAACTACAATAATCTTTTAATGAACCCTTATTTAAATTTTGAAACGTCTGTAGAGACGTTGACTAAAACACTGTAAGTAATCGTTAACGTTTACTATTGTGTGTTTTCTATTCTGCGAACACATAGTAATTTAAAATATACTGTAAAATGTTCCCATAAATATGCATGTAGTATTCATTAAAAGAATCTTAATTGTATGTCGAGAAAAAACGAAATTTTTTGTAGACATTTAGTCGGGCCGGGCCGGGCCTGTTTCACTGATTTTTGTACAGGCCGGGCCGGGCCGGGCCAAAATAGCTTTCCTTCGGGCCGGGCCCGGGCCTGGAAATTCCGGCCCGTGCAGACCTCTACTACACAGTGACGTATTGGAGATGTGAGCCAATTTTTGACCTAGGTCTTGTACGACATTGTTCGATAAATTCTCTTTTTTTAATGTAAAATAACTGTTAATTGTTTTTGTTGGGGTAAGTAAACTGACACTGTGGATAGTTTTATTTTTATATATTTTAAAAGATGTCTTCGTAACATAAATATTTTAAAAACATTACTTGTAAAACTATTTAAATCTACAAACTACGATAAGTGGCCACTAACTTGACAGTAGTGGCTACTAAACATACAGCTTCTACCGGCCACTGGCTACTAAAGCAAATATTGAATTTTAACCTTTAGTCAGGGGCCTTGCTAAGGAGGGGGTGACGGGGGGGGGGGGGGGGAGCCCTCCCCCAAACATTTGCGAATGTTATTACACTTGGCAAATTTACAAACTTAGTTGGAAAATTTGTTTAAAACATTAATAAAATCTATAATATATTTTCTATTTCTGATAGACTTGGCAAAAATTACAAAATTAATTGGGAATATTATTAAACTTTTAACAAATAAAAACTATATTACATTTTCTAACTGTGGTAAGTTGACAAAATTATAAAACGAGTTGGCAAATAAGGAAATTTGACTTGGCAATTTAAGGTTCTTTCCCCCACCAATAAAAAGTCTTAGCGATGGCACTGCCAGGGGTGATTTGGAGTTGGAAAAAAAAAAAAAAAAAAAAAACTGAACTGAAATTCACAGAACATTTTCCGAAAGGTTACAACAGGGGGAGTGGCAGTCAGGTAGCGAAAATCCACTACCGGTACTAATTATGTGTTTTTCTTCGCGCGCTTTTGACGAAATTTGCTTTTTTTCGCGATCTTTTGACAAAATTTGCCGTTTTTCTCGTACTTTTGACGAAATTTGCCGTTTTTTCGCGATCTTTTGACGAAATCTGCTGTTTTTTCGCGATCTTATGAGGAAATTTCTCGGGTTTTTTTCGCAATCCTTTACGAAATTTGCGTTTTTTCCTCAATTCTTTGGCGAACTTCGTGTTTTTTCCGCGATTCTGTGACAGAAATTTGCATTTTTTCGGCGCCCCTGGGACGAAATTCACATTTTTACCGAGATCTTTTGACGAAATTCGCGTTTTTAAAGCGATCTTTTGGCGGAAATCTGCGTTTTTCGCGATCTTTTGACGAAATTCCGCAAATTTAATTCCAATCTTTTGACATAAATTTTCTTTTTTTCGTGATCCGTTGACAGTAATCTGCGTTTTTCGCGATCCTTTGACAGAATTTCGCGATCGTTTTACAGAAATTTGCGTTTTTTCGCGATTGTCTGACTAAATTCGTGTCTTTTCCTCGATCCTTTGATGAAATTCAAGTTTCTTCCGCGATTTTGGGACAGAAATTTGCTTTTTTCTCGCGCCCCTGGAACGAAATTCACGTTTTTCTCGGGATTTTTGGATAAAATTAGAGTTTGTACAGCGATCTTTTGGCAGAAATTTACGTTTTTTGAGATATTTTGATGAAATTACGTGTTCTTTCCGCAATCTTTTGACATAAATTTGCGTTTTTCGCGATCGTTTGACGAAATTCGCGTCTTTATAGCGACCCTTTGGCCATAAATTACCGATTTTTTACGCGAACGATTGTCGAAATTGATATTTTTCGGCGACCATTTGTCGAATTCGCGGTATTTTTGGTCAGAATTTTCGTTTTTTTTGGAAATACTTTTTTCTTTTTCTTTTTTTTTTTTTTTCTTTTTTTAAATCTAAGTAGGTAAATTTATCTGCAAGGTCCAAAATAAATCTGCGACGCACGTCGCGCGTCTCGCACTTTCTGCTACGGGGCCTAACGCTGACGAAGAAATAATTATTGGTTTATTATAAACCGCTTTACCAATACAATTTGATCATCATTTCGCATTAGTTGGTCCACAGAATCCCTTCCAGTTTTTCGTAACGAAGCATCAGAAGACAATTCTGCAGCTTTAGGAATATTTGATTTCTTTATTGTACCTGTACCTTGTAAACCTTTAATATGTAATATGTCAAGTAAAGGAACTGACATGAAATAACGGTCAGCAAATATATGCGATCCTTCAGGAAGATTTTCTGACAAGCGTAATCACTTTCTCTCCAATATCTAGATTATATTCACTTCCGTTAGCTGTGATTGTATCGTCTTTTCCTTCGTATAGAAAAAAATCTAGAGGTAAACCATCAAGGGTTGTTGCAACAAATTTTTTTAATCCACATGGATTTGGCTTCCCGCGAACGTATTGCCTCATAGTGTTATGCCCCCAAAAAGGTATCATTTGTTCATCACATGCAACCATTCTTGAACGTATGCTTGTTAAACACCCTCTTCGAACGGAATTAATTACAGGACTATTTTCCAAAATTTATCCTTCTCTCGATCTGTATCTGTCACTAAATCGTCTTCCACAACTTTCAGATTCTGGCGAATTAAAAAATAATGATCACAATTTATTTTGGATGCAATTAAATCAACTCTAGTATGCCTTGCCCTGTACATACGAATTCGTGGAAACTTTAGGCATGACATTACAATGACATACCGAAAAAAATCTTAATTTCATGCAAGGAAGTGTTTAGTTGCTTGTCTTTCTTCAAAACATTTGTCCAATTAGTCAGATCAGCTATTTCTGAAAATATACTACCGTCTAAATATTTTTTAACACTCTTTAGGATGTTTGCATGAGTAATTTACAGCTTCAGGTTCAAATTCTGGAGCTGGAGGTAAAGGCTCAAAATCTTCTTTGTGTTTCCAGAACACTCTTCTTGATGAGTCATTACAATTATATCTGCCTGTTTCTTCATCTTCTGACTGACTAGTCAGTTCATCACTTACGAACTCAGCTATCTCTTCATCCACCTCACTGTCTGATGACAATCCAAAATTTGAATCTTCTAACAATTCAAGAATTTCTGCTTCAGAAAGCCCTACATTTTTAAAAATAATAATGTTTCATCGTATTATTACACATGTAAAAATATCATTAAAAATTAGTGTTGAATTCAGGTGTTGGTCGGGGGGAGGGGGGGATATTCCCTGGAACATTGAAATGTTCCCCCAGGCAGGTTTGAGATTTTATGCTTTTTAATAGACAAAACTGCAATTTCCAAACCGAATTTGTAAAACATCGCCCTGGAGCTGCAAAGATCCATCCAGAAAAAGAACGTAAAGACCTGAAAAATCCATTTAGGAATCGAGGAATTTGGGCAGGGGAACCACCCCTTCCCCCGGAAAATTGAATTGTCCTCCCCGGAAGGTTTAAGATTTTATGCTTTTTAATGGACATAAAATCCATTGATGCAGTGCAATTTACCTCCCGGAATTTTATAATGTCTCTCCGCCCCCCCCCCCTCCCCGGAGCAGCAGAAATCCCTCCCGGAGAAAAATATCTAAATTCAACACGGATTAAAACATTCATGTTAATAACATTAATTTATGTTCATTATAATAAATATTCATGCCAATTTTACTGTTATTTAACCCCAAAGTCTCTTTTAGACAACATAAAAAATTAACATTACGTGTTAGAGTCAATCCCCATGTATCCTATAGGATACATCAAATATAAAGCTAGTTCATACTATTAAAATTGCACATTATTTAAAAAAATTTTGTACTAGAATAAACTTCATTCATATATTTCTATTTTATTTCATAAATAAAGGTTACAAGATTAATTATTTTTTAAATAATAATGCTTACCTTTTTCCCGACGTAAACTGCTAACATTTTTTGCTGCAAGCTATTTTGAAATAAGACATATCCCGCCAAATAAGTGCTCTAAGAATCAAATTTCTATTTTGCTTTAGTGCTGCCACACGATATTTTCCATGCATACCAATTTCTCTTTTTTAAACATTGTTTTTATACGTGAAAAAAAATGTAAAGATGTGTATCCTATAGGATACACGGGGTCTGAGGAGGTTATAAATACATATTGACTTTATCATGCACGCAGGTGTCTTATGAACGAGTTTTCTCAACATTCAAAATTGTAAAGAACTGCTTCATCTCTAGGACAAGAACTGTTAGATGAGTTAATCCTATTCAGTGTTGAGGGATCTTTTGATTACGATAAGATAATAGAGGAAGTTGCATCAAATGCAAAAGACTTGTCCAAATATCCAACATTCTAATTAGCTAGAAGTCAGGGTATAAAAAATACTATTCAATTTTCAGGAACTATATTGATATTCTAAACAAACATTAATCAATGTACAAAGTGTATATATGTTGATAATTTCAATAACAAAATTAAATGTACAAATGAAAATAATGCTATTTCAAATAACAAATTAATCAATGTACGTGTATCAATTTTAATAGTACTAACTCTTTACAGTCAATACTAACACTTAAAATTTACCATGTAGTGTACAGACAAATCTAAGCGTTTTTTTTTTACAGCGTAATGATGGCATGTTAGCCTTCCACGCAAAAGTGAGTCTTTCGAAAATCCGTGTGAGAGATGGATGTTCCTAAGTGTTGTCAATCTGCATAGGTTAGGGTCATGGATACCCAATTCCCTTGGCATACCCGTTGTGAGCTTCTTCACAAATAGTCGCCATCCATTCTAACGATATCATTGGCCGATGCTGACAGCGCAATTGACCTGCCATTGAACCAAACATTTTTTTTTAATACAAAGAATAAAAATATCTGAACAGAATTCCTATAAGAAATTTAAAACGTTTTCGTTTATTACGTGTGTATCTCTTAATTGCTTAACCCTTTATCGGGTAATGGTATACACTTACCACTTAATTTCTATTGAAAATTGATCGATTCGCACCGGAATGTTCAGTAAAATATTTTGTTTTTATTAGGAAAGGGCAGCTGACGTCACTGTTGGTAGAATTACTGTGGATCAGCAAGAAAAACCTGTCCGTTCTTTATGACTCCTACTGTACACATGAGCTAGGGAAATTTGATTTGTCTACGTTTAACAGGTCTCTGATATGATTGGCCTACGTCGCCAAGACTATTCCTGCAATGATCGTTATGACAAAAATTTAGTTGGTAGTTTAGTTGACGGAAGTGTTTGTTTGTAAACATGACTCCTATTGTACACATGAGCTAGGGAAATTTGATTTGTCTACGTTTAACAGGTCTCTGATATGATTGGCCTTATAATGTACGTGATGTAAAAGCCGCTTTATATTTTCAAATAAATTTATAGATTCTGGTGCAAGTGAATATTTTCAACATTTCAGCCACAGAATTTACTTTCCCGATAAACGGTTAAAGTTTATATATTCAAAAAGGGAATCAAAATTAAGCAAGTTAACTCCCCCCTCCCCTATACACACAAGTTTTGTTTCATGTTGAAATTACTGCAAATTTAAAATAAACTATTAAAAAATACTAATATCTCTCGAATTGGAGTTGAGTCTTCTTCCAGCATCATCGAGCAAAGTATCGTGCTGATCGTTAAAATATTCAAACATTTTAACAATGGGATTGTCGATTGGTGGGCCAATGCATAAGTCTGGCGGGGTGGGCCAAACTATGCCAGTCCGCCCCTGCCTATTAATTCCGTTTTAAGCAATCTTTTATAATAATTTAAAAGGAAAATGGATCCACAAACAAAAAAACAGGATTCAAAATAAGAAATTGATCTATAAGAAACTATTCTACTTAATATTAAAAGAAAAGGATTAACGTGATCACCACAAGAAATAAAAAATCAAAATTTAACACAACTACAGCTAAATATCAATTATATATATTACCGGAATAAGGAAAACGAGAAACAGCCCAACGTACAGATATTGACAATATCACTCCAAAGTGTAAAACATCATCAAATCCATTAATTAACATTTTGTTAAAAATTACGACAAACTAAATGGATTAAATTACATCGACCGGATGACACCTCACTTCAAAAACTGTTTACAAATATTTAAATTTCCTGATCTTAAAGTTTAGTTGTTCATTACTTGCTGATATACAATTTTTCAGGTTCTGTTCACCAATAGCACCGAGTCGAGCGCGCATAAAGGAGATGGAATCATAAAGTGTGAGTGAGTCTCTATCGTGGAATGACTTCACGTATTTGAAACATGTGAGCTTCATGGCTGAAAAAAGTGTGTGTACGTCTTTAAAACCCTTTCCGATGCGGTGTGCTCAGGTCGGGATTCGCGTTTGTAACAAAATGCTTGCCATCTAGCGGTCCAAAAGGGAATTAGAATACCACTGCTTCTTTCATCGAGTTAGCATTGCTTACGCGAAATTTGACTTTCCATAAGACTTTTAGCATTAGTGCGAAATCCGGCAATTTCATTGGCTATCGGTGAACCGAACTTCTTTCCCTGAAAGGAAAAAATCCATTTTACAAGTAACAGCGCTGCTACTCATTTCATCAATTGTATTTCTTGATAACAATAACTTGATGCATTAAAAAAAGCGTATATATTTCTCAAACTGAACACAAAATCAATTGTTATAAAGTTAATAACATAATATATAATTAATTATTAAATTTGATTTAATTTTCTATAAGAAAATTATATTTCTATAAAATTATGTTTCTATAAGAAAATTATCAACAATTCTAAAACCTCATTGACTTAGTTAAATTATGATAAAATAATGAGATTGTTATAATAAGCTGCTTAGAACTTTTTTTTTTTTTACTCAGATGTTTGCAATCAGTATTCAAGTTCTGGCAGCTTAACTAAAAATAAGTAATTGAAGTTCCATCTAGATATATAAAAATATTTTTCTATGTCAGTTTAAAAGATATTATTGCATTTAAGTCGATATTTTATTTTAATTATATAACATTAGCTCCTAAGTGGTATTATGTAGTAAAATTTAATCACAATATTATATTTCGAATAAAAATTGTAAAGCTACTGATAATAAATTAATAAGTAAAGATAAAAACAAAAATCTCCATAATAATAATAATAATAATCGTTATTTTAAATATATATATTGCAACTAATAGCAAAATATTTTTCATTGTTCATGTTTGATGTATACATTTTTATTGCAACATATATATATATATATATATATATATATATATATATATATATATATATATATATATAATAAAACTTTTTGCGAATAATTATTAAATCACAGATATATATATATATATATATATATATTTGTTTTTGTTGCATTTTTACCATACATTCAATTATTTAAAGTATAGTAATTTACTGTCTTCAATGGTTAAATTATCATTAAAATATATATTATTAATATAATTTATAGATAAAAGATAAATAATTCATTTTTAAAGATGAATAATTTAATAACTTAATTCTGTTAATTACTATTTATATGTTACTGGAGTTCTAGCATAAAAGTACTTTTCATGAAAGTGTAGAAGATATTAAAATTAAATTTTAATAAATATTCATTTTAAACATACAGTTTATATATGATAAGAATTTAGTAGTAATGAATATACAATAAAAATATTAGAAAGCAGCTGATAATTGATAAATACTCTTATATATGAAAGATAATTCTTACTTTTGAGAAATGAACACTTTAATAAATTACTTCTGCTAATTATATATATATATATATATATAACTTACTAAAGTTCCAACAAAAAATATTTTTAATGTAAGGTAAGAACATATTATTATTACATTATTATTAAAAAATAGATTAAATGAATATTTTAATTATTTAAATTTATTTTTAAAAAATCTAATTAACAATTTTTTTTTCAAAGGAACTGGTGATAAAGATCAGCTGATTATCAAATCTGATCAACTAATTGACTTAAGGGTGTTCTCAAATCCAAAAGGGCAACTTTCTGACATAAGTTTTAATTTATTTTTGTTCGAAAATGCATGAAACTAGCTGGTGGTGTTGTTCAGAAACTGTGTAATTGAGCTGTTTTTTTTTTCATTTTTTTTGCATACGCAATAGATCTTTCAGAAAATAGTGTCAAAGTGGGCGTTTTGAACCGAATTTCCGTCCGAAGGAAGAAAGAGCACTGAAGAGCGGGCTAAAAACGTGTTTGTTACGTGATCAAAATCGCTTATAACTCAATAGGTAATTGATTGATCAAAAAATGGAGAAAACAGTTCAATTCCAAATCGCTTCCATGGCCAGGCTTTCCAATTTTATACCTTTCCGTCAAAAAATGAACTTGTAAATGTGTCAAAACGTTTTGCGCTTGTTGAGCAAAGCAGTTAAGAACAGCCTTAAGAAAATATTATTATTACTCTTTAATTATTAAAAAAAATTTCTTTATTAGAAAAATACCCTATAAGTCATATGAATTTTAAAATTTAATTCAATTATCTGTATACCATTTACAATAATAAAAATAATAATCTAAATAACAGATAAATTTAAAATGATCAGAACTTTATAAAATTCTAACATGAAAATACTTTTAATGTAAGCCTAGGAGATTTATTATCGAATTTTAATAAATGTTTACTTTAATTATTAAAAAATAGATTAAATGATTTTTTTAATTTAATTATTTAAATTTATTTTTAAAAATCTAATTGACAAAAAAATTACAACGGAACTCGTAATAAAGATCAACTGATTTTAACTAACTGACTTAAGAAAATATTATTATTACACTTGTATTATTAAAGAATTTTTTTATTAGAAAAATACCCTATAAGTCCTATGAATTTTAAAATTTAATTTAAATATTTGTGTAATATTTAGAATAAAAAATTATAAAGTAACCTGTCATAAATTAATAAAGATTTTTATGTCTCGAGGATAATTTTAAAATAAAAAACCTTTAATATATTAATTCTGATAATTTTGCATTTATCTGTTACTATATTAACAGACAAATTTAAAATGATCATAACTTTATAAAGCTCTAACATGAAAATACTTTTAATGTAAGCCTAGGAAATTTATTATTGCATTTTAATAAATGTTTACTTTAATTATTAAAAAATAGATTAAATGATTTTTTTAATTTAATTATTTAATTTATTTTAAAAAATCTAATTGATAAAAAAAAATTACAAAAGAACTGGTAATAAAGATCGACTGATTTTAACTAATTGACAACTGACTTAATAAAAATCAAAACAAAACTCTAAAAAAGTGAAAACGCCAGCGAAAGGACAGAACACGCAACTTTAGGATTATAAATGCAAAATCTTAACCAGCCCTAGTCTTGACCACTGGGCTAGATCATTCATACGCTTTTGATACCAAAATACCATGTGCCTACTTTACACAGTATTTTACTCTTATACTTGTCCTTTCAGAGGAAGAAGTTCCGTTCAATTTCATTGGCTATCGGTGAAGCGTTAGCCAATGAAATTGCAGGATTTCGCACTAATGCTAAAAGTCTTATGGAAAGTCAAATTTCGCATTGCTTACTGTGAGTCAAAGTCAAATATCATTTGGGATTTTTAATTCTTAATAAATATGAATAAACCAGCAAAAAAAATAATACATATTGTTGTGTGCCACAATGCAACTCTAGAGAATCGAAAAATCCCGATTTAAGCTTTCATTTATTTCCAAAAGCAAAAAATAAAATACCTGTCGTCTCTGCAAACGGCAACAAAACTTTGATCAGCAGAAAATCCGATGTCTCGTTGAAAATGACAGTTTGTTCAAATTTAATCGTGATTTAAATCAGATTATTAAAAAGTATAACGGATTTTAAAGAAAATTAATGATGTGAAATATATTAAAATAGATGTTACCAGGTTTGCAAAGCATTTCATTTAAAACTAAGCTTTAATTAAATCTACTATAATGGTCATCGTCATAAAAACTTTCTTTGAATAATCAAATTATACACTCTTCTATATAAAATAAGCACAACAAATAAAATATTTTTTTTCTAGATTAAAAAATATAAATAAATAAACGATTCTTATTTTCTTATTTGTTTTTTACAAATAAATACATAATAAATTTGAGGTAAAAGAAAATTAAAGGATGATAATATCTGTTATACAGTTAAAAGAATGGAAAAAGATAAAAAAAACTAATTAGTATCAAAATGTTTAGCAAGAACTACTTCAGTAAAAGTTTATAAAATATTTTCTACTTTTGGACTAGTACATACCAAAGAAACCAATTGATAAAAGATGAAAAAGTAATAAAACTTTTTTTTTTAATTCTAAGAGCTTTTCTTTTATTTGTTATATTTTAAGAATTCTATTAATTTCATGCTTATAGTCATTAAATTAACTAATGAAAATATTTATTTATTGCTTTTGCAATTTATCCAATTACTATCTAGAATTTTATTAATTAACGATAAAAATATTCTTTATTATCCTAATTACCGGTTTGGTTGTTTTAAAAACCTACAATTTTGACGGCCATTTATTGATTTAACTCTTTATGTCCCAAATTCATGAAAATTTCATCTTCTAAAGCATTTTTCTTGAATTTTTGAAACTACATTAGAAGATTTACATAATCATTTAATAAATTTTAAAAGGATTTTGTCAATTAAAATTAATTGAATTTGAATTTATTGGGATTTAGTGAAATATTTATAACTCCACTCAAATCTTTTATTTCAAAAATATTTTTTAGTATTTTGTAGAATTAAGAAATGTACAAATATAATGTTCTTACAATAGAAATATTTTCGAACTGAAACTCCCCCCCCCCTCCCCTAATCTTTCAACGTCAAGAAAACTGAAAAGATGCAAAGGCAAAAGAAATCGTCCTTTTAAAAATATTTTTGTTTTGTGCAACCCATAATGATTTTGAAACAGGATAAAGTAAAGTATCTATAACTCCTTCTAAACTGTATTACTACTAATCGATGCATTAAATGAATTTTATAAAAAAGTTATTTCAATGGTACTTCAAAGTCTCGTCGTGACATAAAGGGTTAACACTGAAAAACAATCATAAAAATCCATTTTTAATAATAATAATAATAAAATATACTTATGATTTTTTTACACCTTACATTACAAACACACTAAAGTAAGCCGATTTTCCATTAAGAGATTAAAAAAGCAAAAGATTTATTCCACTAAGTAACAAATTCACACGACACAAGCAAAAGCAAGCAGTGATAACCGCGTACACGTGGAACTGTTTACAAACGTTAGCAGTTCTAAAAACGCCACCTATCTTTGATTACAAACGCGAATACCTAATTTTAACTCCAAACTTACGAACGGCACCAAGAATACTTTAGTAAAATTTTGCTTTTACAATGAACATTTAAAGTAGCATGTTTTTAATTTCTAAAAAAGTCGTTTGTAAATTCCGGTGTCAGTCAATCATTTCATCATTTTGCAACAAAAATTGTCTGTGCCGGAAAGGGTTAAATCCTACGATAGTCATAGGTTAACATATTGACATACAAGATGGAACATTTACGGCAAAATCTGGAATGGCAACCGTACTAGCGTCACTACCGACGTGGCCTCCGAAATTCACCTGTGTTGAAGAAATATGTTTACGCTATATGTTTTGAATATCTATTCTTTCCTAAAACGAAGCAGAGGCAGATGATATTGTATTTATGCTTTATTTATTTAGCTGCTCTTTTCTAACGTACTTGTATCGTTCACCTTTAACTTACAAAATGATAATTAGAGAAATAATACAAAAGAAAAACCCTTGAAAATTCTGTTAAGAACGTAAATATGTAAGTTTATTTCAAATGAAAATCAAATTTCAAAGTAATTGCTTAAAAGGCGCAAAGGCCAACATAGTGAAAAAGATTCCAAGCCGGGACTCGAACCCGGGCCATCAGTATAGCGCACTGACGTTCTACCGACTAAACCACTTGGAACGATACCTAGCTCGGAAAATTTCTTCCTATTACATGTTGGCAAGGCTACAAACGCAGCACAAGATGGAATATTTATCGTGAGTCGCCGACCTGGGACAAACACGAAACATAATTAAATCCAGTATCGATAGAAATTATATTAATACATGGAAATTATTCCAGAGAGAAACATTCGCCTTGCATACAATATTTCAAATGAAAATCAAATTTCAAAGTAATTGCTTAAATGGCGCAAAGGCCAACATAGTGAAAAAGATTCCAAGCCGGGACTCGAACCCGGGCCATGAGTATAGCGCACTGACGTTCTACCGACTAAACCACTTGGAACGATACCTAGC
Source organism: Maratus speciosus (assembly GCA_963932465.1). Lineage (NCBI taxonomy): Eukaryota > Metazoa > Arthropoda > Arachnida > Araneae > Salticidae > Maratus > Maratus speciosus. Next base: position 239,523,466 of record OZ010788.1, read on the forward strand.
TCGGAAAATTTCTCACTATTACATGTTGGCAAGGCTACAAACGCAGCACAAGTCCAAATAATTTCCATGTATTAATATAATTTCCATGTATTAATATAATTTCTATCGATTCTGGATTTAATTATTTTTCGTGTTTGTGTCCCAGGTCGGTGACTCACGATAAATATTCCATCTTGTGCTGCGTTTGTAGCCTTGCCAACATGTAATAGTGAGAAATTTTCCGAGCTAGGTATCGTTCCAAGTGGTTTAGTCGGTAGAACGTCAGTGCTCTATACTGATGGCCCGTGTTCGAGTCCCGGCTTGGAATCTTTTTCACTATGTTGGCCTTTGCGCCTTTTAAGCAATTACTTTGAAATTTGATTTTCATTTGAAATATTGTATGCAAGGCGAATGTTTCTCTCTGGAATAATTTCCATGTATTAATATAATTTCTATCGATGCTGGATTTAATTATGTTTCGTGTTTGTCCCAGGTCGGTGACTCACGATAAATATTTCATCTTGTGCTGCGTTTGTAGCCTTGCCAACATGTAATAGTGAGAAATTTTACGAGCTAGGTATCGTTCCAAGTGGTTTAGTCGGTAGAACGTCAGTGCGCTATACTCATGGCCCGGGTTCGAGTCCCAGCTTGGAATCTTTTTCACTATGTTGGCCTTTCGCCTTTTAAGCAATTACTTTGAAATTTGATTTTCATTTGAAATATTGTATGCAAGGCGAATTGGAATAATTTCCATGTATTAATGTAAGTTTATGAGATTAAATTGTAAAAAATCAAATTCAGGTATTATGTTAATTTATGCATATCGAGAAAAAATTTATTGAGTGTAATGTCAGTATTTCTATTTATTTTTAACTTTCAGATTTATATAATTCTAAAAATTTGTCGAAAGGAATTTTCCTCCATTTGTAATTTTATTATTATTTCTTATATGTTAATATTATAAATATTATTAAATTGATTGTACGTTATTTGCATTAAAAACAACATTTTTATTTTTTTCTTTAAGAAAGTGAAAATGGGCAAATTATAAAAGACTGGGGGGGGGGGCTTCACCCCCTTCTCGTTAACGCTCGCCAAACACCGTGAATTGCGACACAATTTACATTGGGACCGCTACGCGTCCCCAGCTCGCTTCGCTTGCTCCACACTTTTGCACCAACTCTAGCCATAATGACTGCTATCATAAATCCTTTTAACTTATGAATTTTGATTTCTGTTGGCGCCAATGTCACGTGATCGTGGGCGCGCGGAGAGGGAGGGAGGACACTGTTTTTTCAGAGTGGAAGAGTTTTTTGAGAAGTGTAGACGTAGGCCGTGCATGTTTGGACAGCGAGTGTTTTGATTTATAAAACGGAAGTGTTAGGTACTACGAGCATTTAACAATATAGTGAAGTGGAGGTTTTGGAGTGTAATATGAAGGTGTTGTGGATCCCTATGAAACCTACAATTATTTGTATATAGTGTGACGTCAAATGTATTGTCATCCACGTTTTTATGTACTATGTAAATAAACTACAATTTCTGTGTTAAAAGAAGGAGGGATCTATTAACCGAGGAATATAGCTCTGATGATTAGCGGCAGTCGAGCGTATCACACGTTCTATTTACGAGAACGATAGCTGTTATAAGAAGTAGCTGCATGTTTATTTATTTTTAATTAAAGTTAATCTGAATAAGAAATGTTTGAAGATAATTTAAGTAGATAAGGAAATAGAATGTGCTTTATTATTATGAGTTTGTATATTTATATAGATGATTTAAGGAGACGAGAGAAAAGTATATAATTTATTATTATGATTAATTTAAGCATGTCAGAGGAAATATGCTATTTATAGTATGACATTTATTGCTTGATTTATTTATTTAAGATGATAGTATCTTTTATATGTAGAAGTTATTATAAAAGTCTTTGAAAGTAAAAAGAAAAATGTTTAGCATTAAAGGGCTGAGAAAAGAGGATTTAGTTGTAGTCGCAACTGAATTAGGATTAAAAGTGGAGGCTGAGCACAGAATTATAGATTTGAAAGCACTCATTGAGGGAAGCGACCAATATGCTAAGGATACTGAATTTATAAAAGAATTTTTAATTACTACGGTATCAAATAGAATAGAAAAAGATAAACGTGAAGCCGAGCTACTCAAAATTGAAAAAGAAAATGTCAAAACAGAACAGAACGCTACACTAGAGTTAGAGCGAACAAAATTAGAAGTCGTAAAAGCCCAGTTAGAAATGGCGAAGATTCAATCTGATGGTAAAAATTCTGACCCGTGGGGGGGGGGGGGGGGGACAAAAATACCATACTAATTCTTTAGAATTTCTAATTAAAAGTGTTAGAACTCTGAGTATGCCAGTTCCTTCTAAACTGAAAGCGTGGAATTTATTTTTTAGTTCGCTCGAAAAAGCATTCGAAATGAAAAATGTTGCGGAGGGGTTAAAAGTTGAAATTTTACTAAATTAAGTAGGTGAACTCGCGGCACATTTATTAGTTTATGTAAATACGGATTAAATGAAGAGTTATCCGAAAGTTAAGGATTTAATTTTAAAAGAATTTCAACCTACCCCGGAAGCTTGTCTAGAAAATTTCCTTACGGCAAAAAGAATGAAAAATGAAAACCATTTACAATTTGCAATCAGAATCCGAGCTAATTGGGAATTTTATTGTCAGCTTATGAAAGTAAATGATTTTGATACGCTTAATGAATTAATTTTTAACGGTAGATTATTAAGTTCATTAGATTCAGAAGCACGGAGTTATGTTAAATTAAAGAAAATGGATGACTGGTTAAAACCACGAGAAATCGCGGAATTATGCGATAATTGGTTTTCTGCAAAGGGTAGAACTTTTTCGGAATTATATGATAGACCTATAAAATCCTTTCGCAACTATGATGAAACCGGAAGTATGAATCATGGGAAATATACCCCACCTCATATCAGAAATAATGTTCTTTCTCGCGATAGAAAAACTAATGACATTTGTAGGCTTTGTAAACAAACAATTCATTTGCGTTTCTGTCCGAATAATAAAAGAAAAAAATAAAATGGGGAATTTCCGCAATCAAACGAAAAAGGAATCGGATATTGAGAAATAAACATGATGAAAAGTTAGTTGCTAAAGTGACAGCTTTATGTTCTGGGAATGAGGCAATAAATACGCAAGCTTTGCAATACCAGGATGTATGGTTAGAAGGGCGGAAAACGAATACACTGATTGATAATGCGGTCGAAATTCCAGGAATTAATTCAAATCAAATACCGGATTCATTTAGAAATAATGAAAATTCAAAAATTCAGTTGATATCTGCTTTTGGAGAAAAAATAACCGCTGACCTTAAAACTTTACCCATAGCTTTAGATTCCGGACAGCCAAATAGTGTAGTTAACAGCGTAGATGTTTTGTTCGCAGCAACAGATAAATTATATGGGTCATGTATTATCACGCCAACGATTTATGAGTTATTACGATCAGCTCAGAGTGGAGGGGAAGGAAATAGATTAGGTGATGTGTCTACGGATGAGATGCAGTCAGAAAGGGGGGGGGGATTAAATATCAAAAGGCAGGAGGTAGTGAAATGGAACAACAAAGTATGAATGATGAGAATTTATGTTTATTAAGTCAAAATGAAACTGCTGGAAAAAAGTTAATGATTAGTTGTATTGAAAGGAAAAATAATGGCGAATATTTAAATGTGGGTTATCAATCAGGTGCGAGTATTTACAGGGCGCAATAGAAAAGTTGCGAATCGTTACAGGGAACTTTCAAAGATGCGGAAAAAGAGAATAACGGGTTTGTTATGGTAGATAATTTGCTTTATCATAGGGGAAGAGTTTCGGGAGATCAAGTTACGCAAATAGTGGTACCGAAGGTGAGGAGGGGGGAAATTAAAAAAATTGCCCACGAATCGATTTTCGCTAATCATCTCGGCATGAAAAAAACAAAAGAGATAATTCGTTATTCATTTTTTTGGCCAGGCATGTCGCGGGATGTGGAAGAATATTGTGCATCGTGTAAGGATTGCCAACTACGGAGCAGGGAGAGGGCCAGCGTTCAGATACCCATTATTCCAATTGAGAGACCGGAACTTCCGTTCGACGTTGTAAATATTGACATAATTGGAAAAATTGAACCTCCTTCAGCGCATAGGCATCAATACGTACTTGCTTTGGTAGACCAACATTCGAGATGGCCAGAGGCAGTTCCGTTACGGACAATTACGGCTAAAGCTACGTGCAGTGCATTGCTAGAGATATTTATGCGAACAGGAATACCCCGCGTAATAGCGAGTGATCAAGGCAGAAATTTTGTATCAGGGCAAATCCAAGAGTTTCATGCTAGGCTGGGAGCGGCTCCTAGATTTGCTACGCCGGAGAACCCGCAGAACTCGGGATTAGTTGAACGATATAATCAGGTATTGAAACGTATGTTACACCATATAATTCGCAGTGACCCTAAAAATTGGGATAAACACATCCCCTATCTATTGTTTGCGTACAGAGAAATTCCGAATAGCACTACGGGCGTATCGCCATTCAAATTAATGTACGGAAGGGAGGCCAGAGGGCCACTGGCGGTATTAAAATCTACATGGGCAGGCGAAATCCCACTACCTATAAATCTAGGAAAGAGCGCGACCGAATACCTCCAGGAGTTAAAAATTAATTTAGAAAGGGCGCCAGAACAAGCGGCAATGGTATCGGAGGTTAAGCAAAGCTCGTATGCGAAGTACGCTAATCGAAGAGCGATTTACAAGGAATTTAGACCGGGGGACCAGGTATATTTATTAATTCCGGACACTACGAACAAACTTTACGCAAGGTGGACCGGGCCAGCCGAAATAGTGGCGCGCTGTAACCCTGATTCTTACAAAGTGAAATTAATAAACGGGAATGTTAGAAATGTCCACGTAAATAAGATAAGAAAATTTACTCCTAGGGTACATGTGGTGGGGGTGATCCTCGAAAATGAGGAAGAATTAGGGGAGGTCCATCCCACCCCCAGTATGAAAGATAACTCTGACCTTTTTGATATAGAGGAAGTTGATCTAAGTCATTTAGGAAAGATGGAGAAAGAAAAAATGTTACATTTATTGTATAAGTATAAAGAGTCATTTTCCAGGAAAGTGCAAATAGCTAAGGTAGCAGAGCATAAAATACGAATAAATGACTCAGAAAAGAAAAAGCCCTATGTTTACAGAATCCCAGAGGCCTTAAAGCCACAAGTTGACAAACAAATTGAGGAGCTATTGGAACTAGGTCTGATTGAAGAAAGTGAGGCAGAGGCGCCACCCCCAGTAGTGTGCGTGATGAAGAAGGATGGGGTCTTGCGCCTATGCGTAGATTTTCGAGCACTGAATGCTATTACGAAAACTGATGATTTCCCAATGGAAAATACCACCGATCTTTTATTCAGTATAAGCAGGGCCAATGTGATAACCACCATCGACTTATTGAAAGGGTATTGGGCCATACCATTGGAAGAAGTTAGTCAAAATTTCGCATGCTTTAAAACTCATAGGGCTTAGTATCGCTTTAAAGTAATGGCCTTCGGGTTCAGGAACGCAGCTGCGACTTTTCAAAGGGAGAGGAACAAAGCACTGTCCGATTACAAGGAGTTCGCCAGAGCATATATAGACGACATAGCCGTCTTTTCTGAAACATTTTCTGATCACCTGATGCATCTAGAAAAGATATTTTCTAAGTTATCACAGTTACGATTCTCAGTTAATTTGAAAAAATGAGAATTCGCAAAACCTCAGATCAAGTACTTAGGACATATCATCGGGTCCGGTAGCCATTGGACCGACCCCGGAAAAGTGGAGGCTATTCGAAGGTTAGCAGTGCCTCAAACAAAAAAACAGTTGAAAAGTGTTCTTGGTCTTTGTAATTATTATAGAGATTACATTCTCAAATATGCTGAAGTAGCATATCCTCTAACTGAACTGACGAAAAAGAACAGTCCAGAGCAGTTGTGTTGGTCAGAAGACCATGACCAGGCATTCAATCTGTTGAAAAGAGGTCTTATCGAAGCACCTAGTCTACATACTCCCGTTATAGGAGTGCCATTTGTCATCGAGTGCGATGCATCTGCAGTCGGCATCGGCGCGTTTTTATCGCAACGAAAGGACGGAATACTGTACCTGGTTAGCTATGCCAGTCAGAAGCTCACCAAAATTCAACAGGCTTGGACGACTATTGAAAGGGAGGCCTGTGCGGTCTTCTGGAGCCTAAAGAAGTTCGAAACGTGGATTTTTGGTTCACCTCTGAAACTTATCACCGATCACAATCCGCTAACTTTCATCACCAAAAATGCTCCCCAATCTTCCAAACTGCGGCGATGGGCTAAGATGGACACTGCAGAAATATGACATTAGGATTTCGCACCGACCTGGTGCTAAGTTGATAAATGCATACGCACTGTCTAGACTTGAGACTATTGGATAAGAAAACAAACTTTGAAAATCTTTCCAGACTGTATAGTTTCTTTTTTTAGGCTTTAAAATGTTAAGATTAATTTAATTGTTCCTGCATCTATATCTTGTATATGTTTTTGGTTTATTGCATTTATTATTATTATTAAGTATTAATTCTGTTTTGTATTAGTAGGTAATAAGAGTTATAGGCGGTGTGCCCAAGCTATTTCAAGAAAGTAGTTTGTATTTTTTTTTTTGTATATATTTATCAATTTGTATTATTCATGTGGGTAGTTCGTTTAAAAAATGAAGTATGAGGACGTCTCCAGACTAAATTTCAGATAGAAAATGAAATATCCCTCCCCCATTTTCAATCTTGGGTGGGGGGGGGGTGATGTCTGGATAACTTTTCTTTTGATTTCTGTTGGCGCCAATGTCACGCGATCGTGGGCGCGCGGAGAGAGGGGACACACTGTTTTTTCAGAGTGGAAGAGTTTTTTGAGAAGTGTAGACGTAGGCCGTGCATGTTTGGCCGGCGAGTGTTTTGATTTATAAAACGGAAGTGTCAGGTGCTACGAGCATCGCAGTATTATAATTTTAGTAGTTTGTGAAATAATTTAACAATATAGTGAAGTGGAGGTTTTGGAGTGTAATATGAAGGTGTTGTGCATCCATATGAAGCCTACAATTATTTGTATATAGTGTGACGTCAAATGTATTGTCATCCACGTTTTTATGTACTATGTAAATAAACTACAATTTCTGTGTTAAAAGAAGAAGTGATCTATTAACCGAGGAATACACCTATGATGATTAGCGGATTTCAAGCGTATCACAGAGTGCTATCATAAATCCTTTTAACTTATGAAAATTAAAAAAAAATTTAAGGTAAAAAACAGTAATTGAAAACTTCGTCGAAATCACAATTAAAAATGCATTTAGTTGGTGCAACCAACATGCATAAATCATCTTAACATTATAAATACCAATTTTTGAAATGTAAAATAATTAACTGGAAAAAATTACCTTGGAACACAATTTTGTGCGCATAATATTGCACGGAACGGCTAAAATGTATTTCAAGAAACTCTTGCAAAAGCACTACCTGATACCAAGATAGTTCAATATAAATCAACAAACACTATCTAAAGTTTGTTCGACGTGGAAAAAACAATATCTCTCAGACATTTGGCAAATTAACAAAACGTAAACAACCCTTTTTCTTCTGTGTCTAAAAGAAACTTTTGATCAAAAAGCTGATTTTCTGAATGCATCACGTGACCGTAAAACGAAACAACGGCCATTGCTATTCTTACATCTGCCAAAAGATCGTACTGTACTTAAAAAGAGCTCCTGCTTTGAATTTTAATTAGCTGAATTAGATGTAAAGGCCGGTGAATATGACGTCATATTGACAAAATCGTACTAAAATATTTCAGTTTTATATAGACTCTAAAGCTTATGACGTCATTGACAGTTCCTAACAAACCGTTTCTGTGCATTTCCTGGTTTTTTCTGCGCTGTTTTCCGGGATGTAACTCCTTCACACTATGAAAAACTTTCCCAGAAATTGATTGTTTGTTTGAAACAATTCTACCGTGCGCCATAATACTTTTGCAATCCATATGAGAATGAATCCTTTCTTTCAAATAATCATCATTTTCACCTTCAGATCCATTAATTCCTTCCGAGATTAAAGCTCATTTAAGCAATTGTTTTAAAATTCCCAAATTTAATTAAATATTCGTTTTATTTGGAAATTATGTAATTTTCCGAAATATTTTATTTTTTGTATACCAAGGATCTTTAAATAAACGAGGTAGAACCCGTCGAACTTCGACGAAGGAAAATGTTTAAGAAGAAACTGCTTCATTGATTTATAATAAACCTACAAAATTAATTACAGTAGAAAATCATCTTAAATTGGTTATTCTAACTGTCAAACAAATTTTATTTTAACCTAAAATTAACAAAATACCACTTTTATAAAACTCAGTTGTCCAGGGATTGCATTCTACAGGGAAAAATTTATTGTTCTTGCCACTATTTTGAAAATAATATCTTCATAGTACCTTTCTACAGCATATTTTAAATTAAAAAAATATGAAGATTATTGATTAATAGTTCTGATAAGAACAATAAAATTTCCCCTATGGAATGCGACCCCTGGTTGTCTGAATTATTAAAATTAAACTTTAATTGCATATGTAATCTGAAAAATATAATAAAAAACAGTTATTATTATGAAGTTATCAATTAAGTCTCTTATGCTTCGTTTTCTCGAATCAAAAAGATAAAATTTATTCTAATTTGATACAATCAGATTTTTTCCCTGTAAAATCTAAACCCGACATCATTTTCACCTTCTCATAATTCACATATGTACTTCTCATGTCCGTATTCACCATGTTTAAAAAAATGGTATTTTAATTTGATCATTTTAAATTCATTTTTAAGTCAAAACATGAAGTCACGATTGTCAACAACATATTTACATGTGAACAGTCGCACTCTTAACTACAGATACTAATCTCAATACCGAAGAGTAAAAATAGCCGTAATTTATGTTTTTTAGACGCATTTGTGTTAAAATGTTTAGAATTATCTAAGAGATTCATCGTTTTCTTTTAAATATGACATTCTTTTAACCTTTTGCCTAGTGTCTCAACATTAGTATCAGCACTTTATAAAGTCACTGTAAATTTTTGTAAAACATTGCGCTTTATCAGCCTGTGATTTCGATTACGTTATTTTTAAAAGACGTTTTTTCACCTGTGAAGAATTTCAAAGCAGATTTGGTGAAATGACGTACTTCTACAAAACATGTTTCAGTTTTAAGAATTAAAAAACACGCTTTTTTATAAAATGACGTCATTTGCATCCGCTAAAGCAGTCCACTTTTATGATCCAGTCATAAACAATATCAATATAGAGCTTCTAGAATTCTTAAATTTTGTAGTCAGTCCTACATCTATAGAAAAGTATTCAATTGACGTCATTATCGCAGAATAATACACAAACACAATAAAAACAAATATCGTCATTCAAAATGCATAGTTAAAAAAAAAAAAAAAAAAAAAAAAAAAAATCGGGTATTTAATGTTATATATGCCTTTACTTGTTTTTGTTTATAATAACTCCATGTTTTATCATTATCAGAAATCATTTTGCATTCTTTCAGCTTTCTGATACGAAATAAGTAATTGTGAAGGAAAGTCACACAGTTATTTAAAATACGTTTTCGTAAAGAGAAAGTGTTATATCGTTTGTAAAATATTTTTGCTTTAAACTAAGAAACATTTAATTGAGGAATAGAAACGAAATAAATCAAAATTCGCGGTATTCAGACGGTATTTTTGACATAGCATGTATTTTAATTTCAATTTTTATGAGGAAATAGCAACAAAAAAGTTCAATAATCTACTATTTTTTCTTTACTTTTAATAGAAATGGAGTACTTCTGTTGCCACAATTACAAAATTGGTACCAAAAACTAAGAAAAAAATTAATATATCATAAATAAATTGAGATACAGCTTTCAAACAAATTGCATTTAAAAGTACATTTTTTTCCTTATAAGACGGTATAAAAACTGAAAATGTGCGATGTGTAGGAGTTTAAAAATTTTCAGTAGCGAAAATTGCAAAACGAAAATTCATTTCAAATTGGAAAGTGTTGCCATTCGCAGAATGACGTATGCGTTACGCACAGATATGTTTGTCCTTTATAATATAGATAGATAGCAAGAGTACAGTCTATGTAAGTGTAGGAATAAGGAATATGAATATGACGTCATCACAGACACAGTTATAGTAAAATAATTTTATTTATGGATGAAAATACATCTTTTGTTTTCGGAATGACGTCATTATCTCCATCGGAAACATTTCGTTTTCCATATTGCTTACTATGAAAGAGTATTCTCTATCATTTTATTTACACAGATTACTTAATATTATTTCTCAATAAATAATCTGTGTTCTGCTCTTATGCGATTAGTGCATATTTAAACAGAATCGTTTTAATATGTTTACATTTTATGAAAACCATTGAGATTTTTCTTTTAAATATGACGCGAGTTTAATAATCCAAGAGCCGACAGCAGAAAAACCTATGTTATCAAGCACAAGAAAAAACTTTTATTTTATGGAAGAGTAGAAGTAGGGGGATCTAATAATCCACGTCTGCCGGAAGTGAAGTGGTGCATAAGCCAAAAATTAATACCACCAGTGGTTGACTCGTAGTTTTATCATTGTGTTTGTCCTACAAACAAAGGTATGAAAATATGGAGGATAGTTGTAGGACATACATAGTGATAAGTCTACGAGTCAACCACTGGTAATATTAATTTTTGTGTTATGCACCATTTCACTTCCGGCAGACATGGATCATTAGATTCCGCTACTTCTACTCTTTCATAAAATAAAGGTTTTTTCTTGTGCTTGATAACATAGGTTTTTCTGCTGTCGGCTCTTGGACTATAAGTGGTGAAATCACTCTTCTGATCGGTGGAATATAATAAGGCAAATTAACTGTGTTACTACTATTGTTGCCAAACGGCAAGCTACAAATTCAGACCTATTTTAGCCCCACGCAAGAGAAATATATGTATAGATTATTATAACGATTATTTAATACGCTAAAATTCATAAATTAATAAAACATCGGCTATAAAAATTGTCCTACCAAATGGGTATATTTATGAAATTTTCTGGGACTTGTAGAGTACAATATTTCGTATATTTTTATATTACAACATTGCTTTTGATATATAGCATTCAAGACGAAATTTTTACCTTGTTTTTCGTTGCACTTAAATCGTTCACTCACCAGATAATATATAACATCATTATATTAGATATATAAAAATATAATTTCTATTCTATGTTCATGTATCGGTGTAAGAATCTATTGAAACCGTAAACATGCAACATTAAAAAAAGAAAGATTACAATAAGGTAGATACTCAATAATAAAAATATTACAAGGGTGGGGAGTTTCTTCACCATTGTCACTAAAGGAGCTACGATCGCAATCGCCTTAGCATTACGCTCCATGAAAGTACCCCATCTTGTATGTTAATCTATGCTGGAGGTAGGTAAAGGTGTTCATCTGCGATAAACGTATCAACACATATAAGATCAGTCCATGACGTTTAAAACGTCACACGCAGTGGAATCAAGGCTAACGAAAAAGAAAGGCTACCGCTTTGCTTTACCTGTATCTTTTTTACAGACCGCTGGATTCACGTGATGCTCGAATGCACCAATGCAGGAGTACGAAAAGAGCATGGTGTCACTCTAGCGGTCTGTAAAAGAAGATATGAGGAATGCACCGAGGTAGCCTGTCTTTTTCGTTAGCCTCGGAGTGGATCCTCTTTACACGGTGATTGGTGCAAAGCGGCGCGCCCATCGTTTTGTGCCAATGGCCGTGTAAAGATTGTAGCGATCTCATATCACTTTATCAGTATAAAGCGAGTTACTAGCTTAGAGTAACTGGCTTGGCCTTTTACGTTCTCGCCTACTGATCATGAGATCCCTGGTTCAACTCCCAGCGGAGCCAATTCATTCTCTCTAAGCTGGTGACCAGGACAAACACGCAACTTTCAACAACAATAATCTCATCTCATAACCAACATATGGCAGCACCAAATAAATCATCTCCAGCAATCAAAACCTGTGAAATGCTCACAGCGCAGTCTGTCATGCCGCGCATCACACATGCGTACGACAACAACACTCAAGAGTGCATATCGTTCGTCAGACGTCAGCAATACGTCTTTCTCACTAGGGATGGAGTGTGTACCGATCTCATCTCATTTCATCAGTATAAAGGGATTTACTAGCTTAGAGTAATTGGCCTGGCCTTTTGTCCGACGCTAATGTTCTCGCCTATTGATCATGAAATCCCTGGTACAACCCCCGGCGGAGCCAATTTACTCTCTCTGAAAGACGATCCACTCCATGTGACGTTTTAAAAGTCATGAACTGGTCTTGTATCGCGACCAACGACATGCAAGGCCAGTTCATGACGTTTAAAACGCCAGGCGGAGTGGATCATCTTTACACAGTAATTGGTACAAAGCGGCTTGCCCATCGTTTTGTTCCAGTCGCCGTGTAAAGATGATCCACTCCGTGTGACCTTTTAAAAGTCATGAATTGATCTTGTATATCGTTGGCCGCGATTCATCATCAGAGATAGCTATGAATAGTTTGGGTATAGCGACTAGAATACATAGTGTGGAAATCGGCTATCTCTGTAATGCTTAAACAAGTGCTAAAATATCGTATCCCTTAAATATGCAACGATGCTGCTGCCATATACAGATCGTAGCGACATCTGAAGGATATTTTCTATAACTGCAAGGTATTGCTAGTCTATACAATGTAATACTAGTAATACGAAAATCCCACAGATGTCGCTGCGATCGACACTTGGCATTTTAGCAGTATCGTCGCACATTTAAGGGATAAAATTTTTTAGCACTGTTTGGATAGCATATTTCTACACTAGGTATTCTAGACGCTGTAGTTTGGGTGCTTATATATAAGAGGCGCAACATATGGACAAGGCGCCTTTTCATATTCCTACTGTGCACACACAGTAGCTTTCTTCCAAACTATGGCAAACTTAAGCAGGGAACCCACATGCGGAAAAATAAGACGGAAATCTGCAGCGTTTAAATTTTCCGCTACGCCAAATTTCCGACTTGGAAATGAGAATCGCACTTGCGTTTTTCGCTGGCCTGGCTATGTTTTCAGAAAAAGAAAAAAATCAGCTGCACGTGAGAACAAGTGACGAAATAGTGAGAAGCGTTCTTACTGGTTGATTTCTACAGATGCCGTCGCGGAAAACGGAAAAAGTTAAAACATGTTTAACTACAATTCCGCTGCGTTTTCGCATTTGTACGCGGCAAATATGGGGTCAATTTGCCGTTCCGCTGTCCAATTCCGTCGTATTTTTCCGCATGTGGGTTCCCGGCTTTACATTCCAGAACTTGGCCTGAACGAGTTCGATTCATGGAACTTTTGATTGGACTAGAGAGACTAGGGTGCCTGTATATGGGAATATGTAAAATATACGGTATGTAAAATTCGATTGGTAGAGACGATTTTGGACAAAAATAAAACGCCAAGCATCGTGGCGCACCGTTATTGTCACATCTTATGTATAGACGTAAATGGAACTTGCGTGGAGAGACGTATTTATTGGAAATAATACAGTTATAAAAAAATTAGGAAAGGACATCTTAGATTATATTAGTAGGTGAATGTCAAATCACAACATGAAAATATCTTACAATAAATGTAAAGTTCTCCACCTTAGAAGACCAAAATTTTTGAAAAGAGCTCCAACACTCAAAATTGACAACCATTCATTAAAAAGTGAGCCAGCTTTAGAATACTTAGGTATCGTTCTGGATAGTACGTTGTCGTTTCTCCCCCATTTACGAAAGAAAAGGCAGGAAATTACACAACTTTCGCAAGACCTATTGAAGTTTGCCTCAGCTTACGGAGGGGTAAACAAATTAATTCTGAAGATTTGGTACAATAGTATCTTGGAGAAGAAAATCACGTATGCTGCAGCAACTTGGTTTCACCGGATAAGCAAAGCCCATGGGCTTCGTCTGATCTCATCAATACAATACCAATGCCTTTTATTAGTTTCACGTGCCTACAGAAAAACTTCGGCGGATGCCCTTTGTGTTTTAACAGGTATTCCGCCCTTGGCACTTCAACTTGAATATATAGCAACAACAGGAAGAGTCTTACGTCTTGGAATCCCGACAGGAAATCAAGAACCAATATTTTACCAACCAAAAATGAAGTCAGATCAAGTTGAACCATTTAAAGAATATTTCTTTCAAATAGATCCAGAAAATACTCCACATGTAGAAATAAACATTTATACGGATGGTTCCAAGATGGAAGATGAAACGGCATATGCCTTCTGTGTGTATCAGAGAGGAGAGTTAATCCACGAGGATCAAAATAAGTTAAGTAAAGAAAATACTGTTTTTCAGGCAGAACTCCTGGCCATAGAAGAGGCTGTGCTGTGGATTAGGAACTCCCCTCATAAAGAAGTATTAATACACTCGGACAGTCTCTCAAGTCTTTTAGCAGTAGAATATGTTTTTTCAAAAAATCTTATCGCAGTACAAATTATCAAACTACTCCAAGAAACAAGAAAAAAGACCTTCTTTAAATGGGTCCGTGGACATGTGGGTAATGTGGGGAATGAGCATGCAGATTCTTTGGCAAAAGAAGCAACCAAAGCCACATCACATGCCAAATACAAATTCTTTCCCAACCCTCCTTCTTACTTGAAGAAGCTTCTAAAATCATCTCTACACGAACAATGGCAGACTCGCACCACAGGACGGTACACATACGCTTTAGCCCCAAAAGTCTCGGAAAAGAGAATCCTGCTGCATAGAAATCTTTTTCTGTTTGCCACTAACCACGGCCCATTTTCATCATATCTTTATAAATTTGACAGGGTTCCTTCTCCATTATGTGTATGCGGTCAGCGAGCTACATCATTGCATTATATCTTTAACTGTACCCTTACATCATATTACCATATAAGGAAATCTCCAAAAATTTCTTTGTGTCAGTGGTTCTCAGTGGTTTTGTCAAATCCATCATTTTGTCAAAAGATAATTGAATGTATGAAAGTTTTAGAAAACAACCATTATTTGTTTCAAAATGTTTTGCCATTTATAGATGATGATGAGAACGTATCTTAACAAATAGACAGATACCATCAATTCAAAATAAACTCTTAGCCACAAACAACACGATTGAACTATAATTGAACTGTTGCAAGAACAATAGACTTTTGAACTTTTGTGTGTGTATATAATTATATAATATTCATCATAATTATTCACTATTTTACCTATTTTTTATATTCTACATTATTTTTAAAATAAATTATGAATCTCTTTCTAATTTAGTATACATATACGTAGCTTTTATTGTATTTTTGCAGAACGCCCAGCTTTGCAGAGTAATTGAGCTTTTGCCGCTCCAACAAGTTTAAAAATCCTATTATCTATTATCTCATGATCTTATTAATTACAAATATCTAAATTTCTCTCGTAAACGCCCAGTAAAAATTGGGCTTTCCATCGTGTATATATTGTACTTATATTGTATTTAATCTTAATATTCTCAATTGGCTTTCCTGTAGGTCCCTTCGGGCCTTTTATTTATTATTATTATTATTATTATTATTATTATTATTATTATTATTTTTTTTTTTTTTTTTTTTTATTATTTATTTATTTTTTTTTTTTTTGTGTGTGTGTGTGTGTGGTGACGGCGGTAGTAGATGGAAACCGCTGGGTGGGGCTTGTGAGTGTTTAAGCCATTTGGTAGGCCTCCCCACCTAGCTGACCCTTGTTTAATACATATTTAATCACAATGACAAATTACAGAATCACGATCACAACATACACTGAGTCGGCGTCAGAACATGGAGTTGCCACTCAAACAGGAAAAAATTCTATTCACATTTCAAGCTCTTCACGATTACAGTGAAATACTACAACTAATAGACATGTCTACCCTTGCAAATTTCTTCTATAAGTCCAATAGCTCGGGAGCTTTCCGGATCCTAGTGAATCGATGAAGTGGTTGTAGTGACGGAGTTGAAATTCTGGGCAGCGACTAGGGTCTGATCTGATGTAGAAATCGAGACAGACGTCATACCAACCGTCTTCGTCTCCATGCTGGTCGGTGATGGTGCTGACTGAATATCGGAACCCGGAACCTCAGCATCTTTCATCGGAATGGTAGGTTTTACAGGCGGTCGTCAGAGCTTGTATTTTTTCCTCTACGTCTTTTCTATCCCACATTTGATCCACATGTTTGCGCCACAGTTGGTCATTAACATCGGCAGTGTAATGCAGTTGCCCATCTTTACTAACCACTCTTCAAACCTTCACCTATGTAAAATATACGGTATGTAAAATTTACATAGGTGAATGTAACCCTATGTAATGTGAACCTATGTAAAATATACGGTATGTAAAATTTACATAGGTGAATTTACATAGGGTCCTTGTCGGTAATTTCGTACAGCGACATTGTCGCCAATTTGATACCCTCTATCCGAGATTTCATAATTTTTCTTACGAACTTTTTCTTTCACCCTGTTCTTCAAATTAGGACGCAGTAGATTGATTCTCCTCCGAATGTCTTTCTTCAACATGAGCGTGGCTGGACTATTGAATGTAGTGAGGTTAAGAGCTTTTCTGTACTACATAAGGAAAATACTTAATTTTTTTTTTGTATCGTTCCACATTATTTTGCATAGATCTCAAAGATTGTTTGACTGTAAATACGTATCTTTCGGCCTGCTCACTGCTAGATGGTTTAAATGGCGCAGTGCTTTTCTGTTTAATGCCGTTGTTACGTATAAACGTTTCAAATTCAAATGATGTGAACTATGGATCGTTGTCACTTACAAACGTCCGTGGCAATCCAAATCGTGCTAAACAGTCCCCCGAGTCAACGCCCCCTAGATATTTGAGAAAACCTTGACACGCGTCACAAAAATGTCACACAAAGCAGGCAAAACAAAGAAAAAATCCGAACAACTTGCACGTTTCGATTTCGTTGGCTCCTAGAATTAGTAATTTTTATTTTCTAATAATAATTCGGAACCAGTTTCGAAAATTCAAGTAACTTTATAAAAAATATCTGCAACCAAAATCGAAAATGTAAAAAAAGCGGCGATTCAATTCCTCAGCTATTCAATTAAAAAATATATTTAAAAATGTCGAAATAGAAACGAGATATTAGAAAACAACCTCCCCATAGGTTTAGCATTAGATCGCGAGTGTCTTCGCCTGACGGGACAGGAGCCTTAAATCATATCAATTTGTCACTTTGATCGTTCAAAAACTTCTTTTTTCTTTAAAAGATCGTTTTACTGAAGGGCCCGATAAAGCTCGAGTGGAGCTCAGAGCCTCTTAATAACTTTTGAACTAAATTTCAATTCAAATAATTAATTTGCAATTAAAAATATTTCTTTAAAAAGGGACACAAAATATAAAAAATAGTGTTTCTTATCTGTTCATTCTAGTTTGTGGGGCCTAAAATGTAGGGACCGACCGCCGGTAGCTCATGATTTAATTAGGCCATACGTATACAACTGAATGTTCTCAAAGTCGACAATATATACAATGAAATACAGTTCGGCAAATCTGAAACACAGCATAGCTTGTTTTTGGCTTTGTTTTGTGTGATAGTGTTCGTAAACCGTATGTGTGTTTGTTATCCGAACATAAAAATCTCTCGCCAAAGTGTTCGTTAACCGATCTGTTCGTAAACCGAACAGTTCGTTAACCTATCACCCACTGTACCTCTAACCAAGTTATTATTTTTATATTTTTATCAAATTCAATTTTACAAAATTCAAAATTTCCGATTAATGTACAGGGACATCAACAATTATCGACAAAATATCGACAATTAATATTATCTTAAAGGATAAATTTTGGGATAGGCAATAATGCTCAGCTTCTGAGACAAAATGTTGAATAAATCAATTTTCAAATAATGAGGTGGTTACCCAAACTTAGGAGTTTAATTTTAAAAACTTGGCAAAGCAATAAATTTAATTTTCAAAGGAATGAACTTAATTTTGAAGAAATTCTTTTCCAGGCCAGATGACGTAAATGCGGAGTACGGTAAGACGAGATACTACTTTACTACAATATTCATGCCTGCCAGTTTCACGCTTTTACGTTTTAAAACGAATCCATTAATGAGTCAGCAGAAAGTACCGCATTGTTGATCAGAAAAAAAGACCACTTTTGAGAACCACCTTTGTATTGAATACCTATTGTGCGAAAAAAAAAAAAAAATCAAATTACTACAACGAAACTAGCATATAATTTTATAAAAGTTTCTGAAATCCGCGGAAAAATAATTAAACAAGTTGGAAATTGCAAGCCAAACGTGGCAAATGAGGTGCGTTCATACTAAAACTAGTTTTATAAATATTTTTTGCATCGCACATTGTACTGAATGTATATTTTAGTGCAGTTCATAAGAGCATATCAATTTTATTCTGTTCGAAAGGCTGTAACATCATTAAAATGCACTTGAAATTTTTTTCCCATTGGTCGTAATGTAACGGAAAACTTTTGACAGCCCCTGTAATTAAACTAAATATCCGATTTTCATAAAATTTGAAATGACGCGACAAAATTTTGCAACAATTATATATTTAAAATTTCAGGCCATTCGGTTGGGTAGTTTTTGCTCTGTTACATGCGGACAGACAGACGGACCGAACGATGACTATAAGTGCTACGTATTTATACAATTACGAACGCACCTAATGATGCCGCTATTGCACTAAAGTACTATGTAAGTCTCATTTAAAGTTATAACCATAGCTAATTAATATATAATTACGAACGCACCTAAAAATAGGAGAATCAAACCATACGTTTTCAAAATGATTCAATCCCGTATCTGTATTTTAGCGGCTTTTTTTTTTTTTTTCCACCACCAGCAAATGTAATTTATGGAGTGTAAAGGATATATAATTTTAAGTTGTATAGTAAACTTCTTTCTTATATAAATTTATATTAAACACGATTTATTTTAAACTCTGATACAGCTTTAGTGTTTAAAGAAATGTCTCTTCCAATGTTTTATCATGAGAAACAGAGAAATCCATAGATTTTCTAATTTTAAGATTGATACCTTTTCTCATTTAGTTTGTAATTTCAGAACTTTTTACACTCATTACTTTCAACTTTTTGACTACTATCAATTTATATACAACAAACTTATTTTTAAAATTTTAAGATTCTTAGAGCAGGCCTGTCCAACCCGGCGCCCGCGGACGCCATGTTACCCTTTGGAGAATTTCTTGGCGTTCTTTCGAATGTTTCCTGTTACTAACTTTTTAGAAATATAAAATCAATTTTAAAAAATGCTTAGAAGTTTTAAATCTAATATATAAAAATTAAAATTTGTCTGTCTGTAATTCTATACAAATCCTCAGTTTGGAAGCCAGAATTGTGAAATGTTACGTACATGTGTATTAAAACACGGCCGCGGTAACTAAAGTAATCCGGAATCGAAATAATTTATAGTGAAGTATTAATTAATAAAAAAAAAAACAATTCAACAACAATTTCCTATCAAATTTAAACATTTTTTGTTATAGCAGTTGCCAATAATTAAAAATCCACAATAAAAATCTTACCACAACAATAATCTATTGCAGGATTTCACGTGAAAAATGAAATAAATAGTTTGACGAATTAAAAAAAAGTGAATATTACATCATAAATTTTCTATTACAAGATTTCCACGTGAAAAAGGAAAATGAAATAAATAGTTTGACGAATAATATAAAAAAAGTGAATATTACGTCATATTAGAAATATAATAGATGTCAGCAGGTGAATATATAACGTCGTATGAGTTTGAAAAAACGTATTGAAACATGAAAAAATCCGATTATGGAAATATTGGCATATTTTAACATTTTGAGGTTCTCTGAATTTGTTTTTGACATTTTTAAATCTATTCTATATACGTGGTGTATGCGTGTGTATTTGAATTTCCACAAAGGGTTAGGTCCCTAGAGCTCATTTTTAGTGCAAATCTGAAATAAAGATTTCAGATTAAAAAAAAATAAAACTCATAGACAGTGGCGTACCCAGGATTTTATTTCGGGGGGGGGGGGGGTGACTTAAATTTCCAAAATGTTCTAAATCTTACGAAACACGTTGAATTGTGTTATAAACAGAAATCATTTTTGCCAATAAGGCCGTAGCCGGGGAGGGGGGGGGGCAGGGGTGACTTTGTTCCGAAAATTTGAAAAATTTGGTCCAGTCCGAAAATTTGGACTTAAAAAAATCTCCAATTTTTTTAAAGTATCCGAAAAGGAAAAAAACCGAAATTTTGTCATAGAGAAATTGTAAATTTCAAATTTCAAATTGTAAATTTCAAAGTAAAATGCGATGTTTGTCAAAGGATTGCGAAAAAAAAAGTCAAATTTCGTCAAATACTTGCGGAGGAAGCGCTAATTTCGTCAAATGAGTACAGAAAAAAACCCGAATTTCGTCATAAGGCCGCAGAAAAACGCGAATTACGAAAAAAGATCGCTAAAAACACGCATTCCGTCGAAGGGCTGCGAAAAAAAGAGCTAATTTCGTAAAAGATCGCAAAAAAGCTAATTTCGTCAAAGGGAGATGAAAAAAAGTGAATTCCATCAAAAGGGCGCAGAAAAGCGCAAATTTCATCAAAAAGACGAGAAAAAAACGCTAATTTTGTCAAAAAGCCGTGGAAAACGCAAAATTTGTCAAAGGGCCGCAGAAAAAACGCAAATTTCGACAAAAGATCGCTAAAAAAGCACGCATTCCGTCAAAGGGAAGCAGAAAAAACGCGAATTTCGTCAAAGGGTCACAGAAAAAACGTGAATTTCGTCAAAAGGCCGCAGAAAAACGGAAATTTCATTAAAAAGACGAGAAAAAAGCAAATTTCGTCAAAAAGCCTCAGAAAAAACGCAAATTTCGACGAAGGATTGCCTTAAAAAGGCGAATTTCGGCAAATGACCACAGAAAAAACGCAAATTTCGTCAAAGGGCCGCAGAAAAAAAGCGAATTTCATCAAAAGGTCGCGGAAAAAACGCGAATTTCTAAAAAAAGATCGCTTAAAACCCGCATTCTGTCAAAGGGCTGCGAAAAAAAAGCTAATTTCGTAAAGGATCGCAAAAAAACGCGAATGTTATCAAAAAGACGAGAAAAAAACGCAAATTTCGACAAAGGATCTCGAAAAAAACAAACGCAAATTTTGTCAAAGGGAAGCAGAAAAAACGCGAATTTCATGAAAAGGTCGCGGTAAAAACGTGAATTTCGAAAAAAAATATCGCATAAAACACGCATTCCGTCAAAGGTCTGCGAAAAAAAGCTAATTTCGTAAAGGATCGAAAAAAAAACGCGACTTTCATCAAAAAGACGAAAAAAAAACGCAAATTCCGTCAAAATCCGTGAAAAAAACGCAAATTTTGACGAAGGATTGCGTAAAAAACGCGCATTTCGGCAAATGACCTCGCAAAAAACCCGAATTTCGTCAAAGGGCCGCAGAAAAAACTCGAATTTCGTTAAAGGATCGCAAAAAAGAAAAAGCAAGGTCACAAAGAAGGGCCGCAGAAAAACATGAATTTCGTTAAAAGACTGCGGGAAAAAGCGAATTTCATCAAATAGCCGCAAAAAATGCTACTTTTGCCAAAGAGCCGCAGAAAAAAAGCAAATTTCATCAAAAAGACGAGAAAAAAAACGCGAATTTCGTCAAAAAAGCCGCGGGAAAGAAGCAAATTTCGACAAAGAATTTCGTAAAAAAAACGTGAATTTCGGCAAAATCCGCGAAAAAAACTTGAATTTCATCAAAAACCCGCCGAAAACCCGCGGAAAAAACAGAAATTTTGACAGGATCACGAAAAAAACGCAAATTTCGTCACAGATCCGCGGAAAAAACGCAAATTTCGACGAAGGAGTGCGTAAAAAAAAACGCGAACTTCGCAAAAAGCAGCAGAAAAAGCGAATTTCTTCAAATGACTGCGGCGAAAATTCAAATTTTGTCAAAAAACCATGGAAAAAACACAAATTTTTGGCAGGGAGAAGCGACTGAAAAATCAAAGTTAATAAGCTACTTTTACAGTTGTGATATACGCTCGAAATTCGCCAACCATCCCAGTTGTGTAATCCTTCTGTTAATTTATCACTAGTTTTCTTCACAACACTAAATTATATTTTATTTATAAGAATACATAAAGACATGGAAGACAAAACATTTGAACGTCACACTATATACAAATAATAATATTTTTCACATAGCTGCAGACGACCTTCACTTTTCACTCCGAAACAACACTTCACTATATTGCTAAATTATTTCACAAAAAACTCAAATTAATATACTTCCGTTTTTATTACAATCTTTCGGTTTCTCATAAAAAATAATCGCGCACGCTCACATGCCGGTTTACACAACACCTTCCACACTCTGAATAAATAGTGTCCCCCCTACCTCTCTCCGCGCACCCACGTATCACGTGTCAAATGGCGCCAGAGAAATCAAAGGAAAATTATCCAGATGCCTCCAGACATCACAACAGCCAACTCTTCCGCACCGGATTTCCGATTTAGCCGAAATCGACTTGTGATTAGCTGCAGTGTTACTGTGCATTAACATATTTCCGCATTGACACTCTTGGCGCCCGTCGACTGTGAGAGAAATTAAAAAACTCCTTAAATTAAACTACTTTTTGATTTGTCGAATTTACTTGTAGGTCTCTTGAACTGACCATATACGTTTTCACT